>CM069871.1:10000000-15000000 GCA_036172665.1 Prosopocoilus inquinatus | reverse complement strand
AATATAATAAGTGAAATTGGCGTCCTGGCCTGGGGCGTAATTTATCCGATTTTGTTGTAATCTGAAATAAAATCTTGTTTTTTTTTTTAATTATTATTTGATAGAAACCTTTTAGGCTCTGATGAAGATTTAGAATAAAAACCGAAACTGGTCAGCTGAATGATTTAGAATTTCTTTTTTGCCCTAAATACCCGATCAACTACCACGTTTTCAAAGTAAATATAATATTATAGAAAAACATTTTCAAAAGAATCAAAACAGTATCTGTCAATTAATTCCCTAATCGTTATGAAGGGATGAAATCAACAACCCTCAATTCATTCTTTTTTTTAACATTCTAATGGATCTAAACCTAGCAATTAATTAATTAATTTAATTTGCTTTTATGTTATTCCCCCCCCCCTTTCCTAAAATTGACAGTTTCTGAATTAAGTTATAATTCCACTGATCGATCGTCTACAATCGTAAATCAATGAATTTCATTTTTTTTTTTTAACCAACACGTTTGTAGCTGATTTGATATTAAAGCCTCAAACAAAATAAAACATTTTGAATATTCTGTATATTGAGCAGCAGCCTCCAATTGGTAGGTTTAAAAAGAAGTGAATGGACTCCTGTGCCAAATGAACGAAAAACAAATAACGAAAAATGACGATCTTTCGGTTTCGGAAAGAGTTGACAAAAGCGTAATTAATTTTACGATAACAAAACAACGAAATACGAGAAAAAGATGAAGGAAAACAAAATATATACATTCGACAAGAGAAAACATAAGAAAAGAAAAAATTAAGAAAAATGAAAGAAAAAACTGTTCGAAACGCCTACATATTATGCCAAAAAAATAGTTACGTAAAAAGTAAAAGAAAACCAAAATTAAAAAGAGCAAGGAATAAGACGGCTTTGCCTTGGGAAGTTTTAAAAATGAAACATTGTTAGTAAACAAAAATGTGTATTAAATATACAGGGTGTATGGAAACTATAATCATTCAAACTAAATTTGTTTTTTTAATCCACACACTTTAATATCTACTGAGAATTTTAAAACGTACCGAAGGAAAACAACAGAAGGTAAATATTTTACAACATAGAAAATATAATGTGAAAAATATGCACAGAAATCAATGCAAAGTTATTCATGTAACAAATATAAAAAAGTGCCTGCTTTTGAAATATCAAGGAAAATTATTTTTAAGCGTGCCGACAGCAACATTGATGTTGAATTGCCAAATTCTAAAACATGAAGTTTATTTTTTAAAAATTGGATTATCCAATACAACATGATAGTTGAAGCAATGTATTTGGAAATTAAATTAAGTGCCAAAAGCTTACTTTTTGAAACAGTAAATTAATATAAAAAAAATACAATAAAATGATAGTTTTGAAGGCGATTAAAAGTTTAAATAAAATGAGAAAAGCAGACTCATTATTTTAGGCTGTTACATAAAATTTCATTAAAATATATATATATATATGTAGAAGGACTTTACATAATTGTATAAGAAAGAATCAAAGTGATGTTATGAGATTGCGGAATTATAACAACGACCTTTTTCTAACGAAAATCAAAAGACCATACATATACCATAAAACCAGAAATAGAAAAGCAATAAAATACAGAATACAGAATCACTCAAAACTCAAAATAAAAGATCGACGATTTGATACAGCGCAACTGTAAAAA
The DNA here is from genome assembly GCA_036172665.1 of Prosopocoilus inquinatus. Lineage (NCBI taxonomy): Eukaryota > Metazoa > Arthropoda > Insecta > Coleoptera > Lucanidae > Prosopocoilus > Prosopocoilus inquinatus. The sequence continues at coordinate 14,998,319 of CM069871.1, read as the reverse complement.
AAATAATAAATAATAAACGTTTTCGAAACAACGAAAATATAAACAAATGAATGCCAACGATATTCTTCTGAGAAAGAGAAACTGATCATGTTTATTAAACGTACAGTTTCGGCCTAATTGTGGGTTAAGATTATTTAAATCCGCCGGACGGCGGAATTTCGCAATGCAACCCACGAAGCCGCCGGCGGACGTTTAGCCCACATCATCCTAATAATAATAAAAATAAAAATAATATCCAACAGAAGGCTTCATCGTAAGTTTCGAATCCAGAGTAAAAAAAGAAGTCAGACAAACCTATGTCTTTTTTTAGTTTGGCCTTGGCTTTTGTATTACATATTTCTATTCTCTACTAGCACCAAATTGGGCGCCAATTTATGTAATGGAAATGATTTCGGTGTTTTTTTCTGTTTGCTTGATTTTTTTATGGTCCCGCGTTGGGCGCCAATGAGGTCCATTTTCATTTTTGCACTCTTAGGTTCTTTTCAATTAATTTAATTAGTTTGGCCTTGGCTTTTGTGATATATCTAAAATGCATTTTCGTTTAAATCCTCTCTAAGCGTCTGTTTTTATCAATTGTTAGTTGGTTGACTTCTTCAGCTTTTGTTATCTGTCCAGGTTCTTCCCTCACACCCTTACTATTATACAAGTAAAGAGACAGTTAAATATTTTTATTTTATACCTTCTTCACGATTCTTGGTGGACATTCTTCTTCGGATAATGTTTCCTTTTTAGTTATAAAAGAACTAATCGAGTTGGATGTCACATATACATACAATAATTTTAAAAAAAAACGTTTTTTTTTTTGTTTAATTGTCTACTAGTTCCATGTTGGGCGCCATATTATGTAATGGAAATGATTTCGTGGTGCTTTTTGTCTGTTTGGTTGATTTTTTATGACCCCACGTTGGGCGCCAATTAGGTCCATTGTCATTTTTGCACTCTTAGGTTCCTTTTACTTAACTAACTAGTTTGTCCTTGACCTTTGTATTATTTCTAAAATGTATTTTCGTTTAAACCCTCTCAAACGTCTGCTTTAAAAATGGTTAGAGGTTGACTTCTTCATCTCGTCCTCTGTCGAGGTTCTTTTTAATTAATTTAATGTAATTCACATATACTTTACAAGGCAAGCCTCCACTCAGATTCAGTTCGTCCATCTTGTGAAACTCCATAGTGGTGTTTGGTTTTGAACAGAGTTAAGAAGAAGTTCGAAATTGTTAAGAAGGGATGTTTTTACTTGTTGTTAATCAATTTATTGTTGCAATATGTTTCCGTTAATCACTGGGGGAATACTGTTTGCTTGTTCTTTCAGTGCTTTAGTTCGTCATGTCATACAGAGTGCGGAATTTTGGGGCATTTTCTAATCGATCAATGCAGCGGTGAATTACGTACACTATCTTCCAGAAGTATTCTTTCGAAAAGCAAGCGGAACTGAACCTTATTGAAATACTCCTGAAGACCACAGCTTAATTTTGGCGGAAGAATAATTTTGGAAGCCAGTGTACGTGCTAAGCGCACTGTTATAATAAATAGTTCCGTAATTTTCTCTTTCCTTTAACATTATTGCCATTTTTTTATCTTTAAATAGCGAGCAGTAATCTATAGAAACGCAGTTTTCAATGTAATTTTGCTATGTTCGGGTTTGAAACTTTCCACCTGGTCACGGTGAACGATATATTAGGTGACGCCACAAGAACACTCGGCCGTGTATCGATATGTGCTTGAAAACGCGAGATCAATTGCGAAAGCGACAGCTGAAAGAGACGTTCAAATATCAATGCGCGAGAGAGAGAGAGCGAGTTTAATCCTTCAGCATGAGATAACATTAAAATATTTCTCGCAGTTGCGTGCACGTTCCAAACGTCTGCGTTACTACCTATTGATTCTTTCCTGTGAACCTGGTATACAGTGTACCTACGGTTCAATTTGACAAGAGGAAAAAGTTTTTTTTTTAATATCAAAGAAAATTTCAAACGCCTTGTAGTCAAAAAACTTAAATTCATATGTCGTTGCTGAAATTGCTCGAACAGTAGAATTTTCTTTTGTGTAAATTTAATACTTCCAACGTTTTTGGTCTTGTCAACAATGATTGGAAACTGGACTCATCTAATACGTACAGTCACGGACGGTTAAAACAGAACGCTCGGAAATTTGCTCAGGTACGGTAGCAAACAATTTCAAAATTCAGGTAAACATCGTGCTTATTTTGAGACAATTTGGTAAAGCAATCTGCTTGTTTTGAGGTGGTTTTATTGCTGGCAAAGCGGAACAGAACACGAAATGTCAAATTTTTAAACGTCCAATACTCAACAAAATCACAGGCTTGTTAAAAAGTGACAAGCCCAGATTTTATTGTCCGCTACCGCACCAAATGCATAATACTAGAGATAACGAGGTAGTAGTTTTATTCATTTCGTTCTCTTTTAACCGTCCACAACTGTACCACATATCAACATAAATTATAATTTATTTACCCTGTTTCGTGAATAATTTTTTTATTCATGGGAAATTCAATGGTACAGGGAAACAAACCGAACATCTTCGGCATTATCAGCGGCATATAATTAACAAATAATGCGGTGAAATCAAACAGTCTATTCAATTGTAATTTTAACACGCTTTGTCCTACATCACGTCTCGCAGAAAAAAAAATCTCACGTTATATTAACGCGATCGTTAATGAAAACAAACACTTAATTTGATGCGATGCCCGACCGAACCGCACACGTTCACATCCTACTTCACACGCCGAAACGTAAATTGATACGAGTAAAAGTAATTTTTTTTAAATAAATAAATGAAATGATATCCTATACAGAATCATTCGTAAAAATAAATCATTTCAAAAGCGAATGGACGTGGAATATTTTTATTATATCGGTTGTAGTTGTGATTACAGGCAGACACTTGACAGTGGCGACCGAAATTTAATACTCGCGACTGTACATTACGTACTATATTGCATTGCACAAGAAAAGTAAAATAAAAATTCTAAATTGATCCTTGCTGATGAGATGACTTTCCTGCATTGCATAACTAACAAAGGTAATGTACTGTAAATGATTGTGACGATAATAAACCTAAAAACAACGTACAGTTTTAATTTTAATCGAAGCTGTGAAAATAAATTTGTTTATTTAGCAGCGACAGATGGGGACTTGCCTTATAGCAACTATCTGAGTTAATTACACATAACTAAATAATCAAGACGCTGTGCTATAAAGTGAGGAATGAGAGTAATGTAAGACTTACTATAAAAACAGTAATGTGCAAAAGCTGTTGAAATGGAACTGCATACTGAAAACAAGAACTATGAACAAAAAACTGCTTAAACGATTAGCAATTAATCAGTCAAAAAACCTAAAAATTGAATAATCATTTGTTTATTAATTTGGTTTAGTTCTAATTTATTAAGGTCCAATTTTATAATAGGACTTTAAATTTAAAGTTACTTTAACCTAAACAAATACAAAGAAATTGGATTTAATCTCCTAACCACAAAAAGTTTGTTTAAAAACTAGATACGTATTTCGGCAGCTATGTTGCCGTCTTCAGTAGATGCCTTCTTCTTGATCACAAGAGAACATTTTAATACTAAAAAAGTACATTTGTTTCCCTATTCTTAAAGTGACTTTAAATTAAACCTTAAAGTCTGATTATGATAACCGCCATAAATCTTATGATTTTCTTTAATTTCGATTTTCATGTGTTTCTTCCTTTTCCCTGTCGATTTGGATTGGACCGCATTTTGATTTTCTTGTTTGAGTTTTAGGTTCCTGGATATTTTTTTTTAAATTTCTATCTAATTTTTATTGTTTATTATTCTTTTACTTCAAATTTTTTAAAATTTTTCACTTCGGTTGAATAACGTTAGGTTGAGGTCAGATGAGTTGGCTTGACTTTGATTTTCATTAGACTTAATGTTTGTTAGATTTGATTTTTTTCCTTTTCACATTTTTTTACTTATAATTTTTTTCAATTTTTAATTTTCTGCTTGTGTCGAACAGAGTTACATCGAATTCTGCTGGGTTGGGATGACCTTAAAATTGGTTGAATTTAAAATGATCTTCAATTCGTAACATGTTTTTTTCTATTTCTTTCTTCTTTAGTTTTTTATTTGAGTTGAATAGTTAGATTTAGTTACGTCGAGTTAACTTTGAAATTTGTTCTGGACTTAACGTCTGTTTAATTTTAATGTGTTTTTATTTTAGTCTAATTACTTTATTACTGTCAATTCTTTATTTCATTTGAAAGAAATTATATCCAGTTTAGTTGGATTGGGTTGACTTTGATTTTGATTTAACTTGTTTGTTGTTTTTATAATTTCTAACTTTTTATTTAAGTTCAAACTTTGAGAGCCTCCTTCTGATTAAAATTAATTAGTTTAGTTGGGTTGGATTGACCTTGTGAGGGTTTAATTTTTATTAATCTTTAATTTTTAATTTATTTCATTTCTAAATTTTTAACTTTTATTTTTTTATTTCGGTTGTGTTGACCTTGAGGCGTGGTGCAGCTTAATTTTAAAAACCTTTTTATTTTTGAGTTTTATTTTATTTTGAGTGTTATTTCTTCAATTTAAGATTTCTATTTGAGTTGAATAAAGTTAGGTTTAGTTACATTGAGTTGACCTTGACATTAGTTTAATTTTAATGTTTCTTTTTTCATTTTAGTCTATTTACTTTATTACTTTTAATTCTTTATTTGGTGTGAATAGAATTAGACCCAGTTCAGTTAGATTGGGTTGACCTTAATTTTGATTTAACTTAGTTTTAATTAATTCTTATTTTTAAACATTAATTTACTTACTTAATTTATAATTTCTAACCTTTCGTTTTGGGTTCAATGGATTAGGTTCAGTTCAGGTGAGTTAGAGTTGAAATTATTTTTAGCTACTTTTTTAATTTTTTATTTTTTTCTTCTGTCGAATTGGATTAACTTTGAGAGCCTGATCGAACTTCCTTTTGATTAATTTTAATTTTTAACATTTTTAAATAATTTTTTAAAACTTTTACTTGGATTGATTATTACGCCGAGTTCAGTTGGATTGAATTGACTTTGATTTTTCTTGGATTTTTATTTTGATTGTTCTTTAATTTTTAATTTATTTTACTTCTATTTTTTTAACTTTTAATTTTTTTAATTGGGTTGGGTTGAAATTGAAAGAAAAATTCGAAAAGCTTGAAAAGAATTTAGAAAAAAAATATGGGAAAAAAATACTTTGGCCGGGAGAAATAAGAAATTAAATTAAACTAAAAATTTTAAGAATAAAATAAAACAAAATTCGATGAGATAATTGATAAATTTTCGGGAAAATTAATTATTGGGAAAAAATGACCGACGAGAAACAAAAGACTATCGTCTAGCCAAAAATTACAAGACAAAAGAACGAAACTAAGTTTACTTTAATTCGGAAAAAATGAGTGACAGCTAGAAATTAAAACAAAAGGTCTGAGGTTACGGAATTGAAAAAACTTAACCTCAGAATTGAAACTGAAAGTACAAAACAAAAAACAAACTTGAAAAAATATTGAAGAAAGAAAACTATAGTTTACAGTGCTGTGTAAAATGTTGATGAATTAATGAAAAACAAAAGACGATCGATTGATCGACTTTCAAGGACAGAGAAATTATTTATTTCGAAAATTAATTTGCAATCAATTTGCAATTTTTTTTTTTCGTTTAGGTTTGTATTTCGTTCTTGTTTTAATTGTAATTTTTTTCTAATTAAATCAAACCCCAAAATTTCAAATTTTTGAAGTTAAGTTCCCTTTTTTTTGCATTTCTCCCCCCCCCCTCCTTTATTTGTCAGTCGATCGTTTTTTGTTTTTTTATTATTATTTTATTATAATTGTGCACTTAACATAATAGGTACATATTATTTTTTGGATTTTTTAATTTTAATTTTCTTATACTAGTTTATTGTCGGTTATTATTTTGAGAATGAAAATCAGTTTTTATTTGATTTAGTTGCATTTGTTTCTTATTTCAATTGTGTATTTTTTTTAATGAAATTAATAATCAAAATTTTGAAATATTTTGAGGTTAAGTTCATGATTGCCTTTTTGCTTTACAATTTCTGGCCATGTCGTCCTTGACGGTCGATCGTCTTTTGTTTTTCCGTTAAGTTCAACATTGCATTGAACGTCATCAACGTCTCTTGTTTGTCTTATTTTTAATTAATTTATTAATTTAAAAATTGCATTTAACAAAATATTATAAATATAAAATCAATTTCCACTTTTCTTCTTTGAGTTGAATTTCTTTTTTGTTTAAATCGTATTTTTTTCGGAATTAAATTTATGATTAAGAAAGAAGAAGAAGAAATTAAGGCAAAGGTTCAAACATCGAAGAAGAAACTTAACCTTAAAATGCAAAAGTTATTAAAAATCGAGCTTTTACAGTGGTTTCAGTTAGACAAAAGAAACTTATAATTCAAAGCCATTCACTTCTTGTTTCTTGCATAAAATTAAAGGCAGTTTTATTTTTATTTTACTAACCGTTAGCTGCTTGTAAACATGGTTGTGTTTCAAAATTGATTCAGACTCTATTTTAAAAACTCTTTTCTTTTTTGCATTAAAATCGACCCTTTCATTAAAAATAAAGTCTTTTTGTTTTAAAATCGATTACTCTCATAATTTAAAAACTATACTAAAATTTGGTTGTTGGTAAGAAGAGAAAAAGACGATCGAGTGTCAAGGACGAGATGGCCAGAAATTGTATTGTAAGGCAAAAGGACAATCATGAACTTAACCTCAAAATACTTCAAATTTTGATTATTAATTTCATTTAACAAAAAAAAACAAATAAAATAAGAAACAAATGCAAGTAAATCAAATAAAAACTAATTTTAATGTTCAAAATAATTAGCAATTTGCAGCTTATCCTTGGTTTTAAATCGTATTCTTGATTTTATCCTAATTACTAGAAAATGATGAACTATGACATATTTAAAGTTGCTTCATCAGAAATACCAACTTATTTATTTAAAACAAACTTCCAAGATAAATATTTCCGCAAACCTGAATTGCTATAATAGCTGTTGGTTATCACGACATCTATGACAGACAAATATCAAAGAGGATATCCTGTTTAGTTATCGTGACATAAGAAGTTAAGCAGATTTAGAAATAACCATCTGCACCATTTGTTTTCTTTTCTTGCGTGAGTTTAAGGCTCATTCTAGAATGGAATGAGCTCAGTCGCTTTACAAATGCCAAAATTATAACCCATTATACTCTTGTTGTTCTCTTTTTCATCTTCAAAGTTCTCGACTGTTTTAAGGACCATTATTATCCTGCCGCTTTTCAAGCTTCTATCCCGCCTTTAAAACTGCAAAGCTGCTAAGTGGCATTCCTCCAGTTTTCGCTCTCCTTTCATCTTCCTTCCTCTCTCGTTTTAACACAGTCCTCATTATCTCCTTTTTTCTTTTAATAACAGCAACATTTCCGTTACTTTCCCCATTTTTGCTCAACCTTGGAAGCTTTTTAAATCCTCTACAGGTGCACCTATGTTTTTCTTCTGGCGCGAATCAGACTTTCACGAGAAAAAAGTTTTCAGTTGCTCATTGAAAAGAAAAGGAAGAATTTAGTTAATACTGAGGACCACACTTTCAATTTATTACGTCACTCTTCATCATTACTAAGCGCAAGGATCTCTGTTAAAGTCCGCTGGTTTGAATGAATGAATATTATTGTTCGGTTTGGGTTTTTCTGTTTTGGTGGTTGCTCCAGTATTTTTGGGAGGAGTGATTTTTTTTTTTAGGGGACTTACCTAATTCCACGGAGTTGTAATTTTCTTTGGTAATCACTTGGCACAAAGAGCTGCGATAACAGGAGATGAGATCAGGTAACCAACTAGCAAACTACAACACGCAGGTAACGCGAAGGCCGCCCCTCACCGACTTTCTGGCGTTCGCAGCGCGCTCGGCCGCGTGCATCGGCCGCGAACTACATTTGCTTACATCACGCTTTCCTCAGGTGGGGCCCACGTCCCCCCGCGGATGAGTGGGCGTCGAATATCACCGCTTCCATTTGCGGTACTCCGACCACGGGGGCCATCCAACTCGAAAGAGCAAAAGCGAAGAAAACAAACTGGCTCACGTTAGGCATCTCCCCAGCATGCAGCTTCTGTTATTGAAGAGATTCGAGATTGAGAGATTCTTTTTATGACAACCCCAAAACCACGTGGGTTTTAAAAAATTTTGACTCAAGCGAAGCAAAAGAATTCAATTGCCCCGGAGGCCGGAAGCTGAGCGAACGAACTGTGAAAAAAAGATTTGTGACAAAGGCCGAAAGTCATCAGACCGTATTAACCCCTTCGAGTTTGCGTTTCTAATTTTAAAAACGAGATGGGGATTTAATCTTTCGTTATATAAGAGGGAGAACCAAGGCCGCAGGATATTTCCCAAATTATTCATCGATAACATCAAAAATAAATAACAACGCCCATATGTATACTAACTCATTCTCATTTTCCTTGTTTTTCTTTTTTTAATTTAACTAAAAATCTATAATTTTATTTTACAAGTATTGTTCAAATTTTAGGAGGTTTTGTTCTATAACTCTTCATCACTAAAGTTCGGATTGAAATGCATTCTGGGTGACGAGTTATGACTCCGCATCGCACCGAAAGGCACTTGAATCCGGGCTTTGATCATCTCAGTGGATTATCATACAGTGGAAATATAAAAAAAAATGTAAAAATAGAAAATTATAGGATGATTTGATTGTAATAGTTTAAATATCACAATGTCAAAAAATTCAATCATAAAAAAGTTAAAAATGACAGGTATGCACAATAACGTAAAAGAAATGTACATTTGAATCCTTGAACAGGAAATTTCTGGAAATGTGACTGAACACAGATTCTTGGTGTACTGCTTATAAGACTAAACACTTGCTTGTTTGTCAAAAACAAAAGTGTATATATTTGTATTCCAGCCCATTTTGAAATTTCTTTAAACAAATTGTTGAGAACAATAAAGCGATAAATCTTAGAAAAATCCGTCTAAAACAATAATTCTTAAAAAAAGAAACTCGTCCTAACTATTTAAAAAGCAAGAATTCAAAATTAGTGACGTGCATCAAACAGTTTATAAATCTGTTTCTTATTTCAAAATAAATATAGAAAAAATAAAAATAAGTCTGTCATTTTTAGATTTGGTTTATGTTATATCCGGATTTCTTTTCAGCGCCACTTCCAAAAACACCCAGTATATAAATTTTTCCTTTTCACCCTTTTGGAATATTGGAAATCAAGGGCGCCCATGAGGGGGCTTGAACCCGCCCCTCCTAGGTTTTGAAAAATATAGTTACAGTGGGACGAGATGCTCCCTCCTCCACCATTATGTTAATTAATAAATTAAACTGTTAATGTAAAGTGGCATATCCCAAGCAGCAAGGTGTCGTCCTTTTCACGTCAAAAATTGGTCATCGTTTAGGTCGAATGACCAATGTTAGTGACGTATTAAAGACGTAAAAATGACGGGCAAATGTCAGCCCGGCGACGTCGTTTTTGTACGCCAAATAGTCGTTTATTCCTGACGTCATAAGTAACCAAGGAACTAAATCTTATTTTAATTTTTATTCAAATATCTGTACATATGTATACATATACCTACGAACAATAAATAAATAACATTTTTAACAAATTCATACATATTTTTTGAAAATTCCAAATAAAAATAACAAAAAGCTATTACTAAATAGTTTGATTCTACTCTATAGTGAAATAAAACAATTGAATTAAGTGCCCAAGTCCTATCACAAGGACCGTTAAAATATTAATATAACAGATTATGAACTATGAGTTACCAACCCACCTTCTTTACACAATTTGCTAATAACTAAAACAATAAATACCTGAAGCCAGTACACGTACGAGTAGAATATATATAATTAAATTTCTTATGTATTAAAATGGTATTAATTAATAAATTCAATCGTGTTTATAATTTATACTTTCCTACAAAATCTAATATCTTGTCAAATCTATAACTAAATTTATTATCGAAACAAAATTAGTGTCAAATTTATGTTATTAAAGTGACGTTCTATTCACGTGATTTATACAACAAAATTTTTACGAAAAAATGACGTTTAAAACTGGTTATTCGACGTCCTTGACCAATTTTGACTAAATAATGACGTGATAAAAACGACTGCTTGCTGCTTGGGATTGGTTAAAAATTACTTTAATGTTATAGGAATTTAATTATTATATCAGTCCAATTACTTTTACCAAGTCCTGTCCCCCCTTCCCCTTCTTGGAAATTATCATACGGGCGCTTATGTTGAAAACACCCCTTCCTACCCAATCCCCCCTCCACTCGCATAAATTTCTGGCTGCGCCACTAGTTATCTTTAAGATATCCACGACGATCGTAAGCAAAAAAAGTGTTAAAGACTTAAGTTATCTACCTGCTCTATAAGATAGTATAGAGTAATCTCACTTTAAATTCGTTTTTATGGCAGGACAATCGATGGGGATTACTGTAAGTGGATACTTAGTTGGATACTGACGTCCTAAATCTGAATAAACTTATTACCATTAGAAAGACAAACGCCGAACTTCTAAATACTTTAAAATTGGATTCAAAAAATGAAACAAAAATCTGTCATGCAAACACATAATTATTGTAACTAATGTAGTCTTCGTGTTGCAGTTCTAACAAATTTTCTCAGAGGACCATATTCTTAGTTATGACTGAAAACCCTATTGCAACACACGCCGATTGCAATTAATTGTAGTTAACTTGCATAAATTAATATCCGGCTCCTCAGAAATAAAAAGAAATCATTTCTCCAGCTCCCAAACCAATACATGAGGGTGTGGGCCCATGGCCTATAGCCTTTTAATTCGTTGATTTAATTAATCCGACTCGAAGGACCAAAAGCGTTTAAAATTGATACAATTGCATTGACACATGTATTTATTTATTAATCGCTTGGAAATTGGAATTGTTTAAACAGATTGAGCGATATCCAATTTTTCATTAACGGATTATAATGAAATACATGGAAACATGAATAAATCAAGAATATTTTAATTTAATAACAAATATGATCGTATCATTAGTGAGTTTTCAAGGAAATCGTTACGAAAAACTTACGGCCTTTCCATCTAGTTACTAGCGCCGCAAATCAAACTTTTAAATCAGCGTTTCCCAAACTGTGGGGCGCGTAAGTCTTCGAAGGGGGCGCAGCTGAATAAATAAAAAAAAAATAAGCGCAAATTGCAGCTAATTTATCATATTCCTATTATTTTTTCTACAAGGGATTGTAACATAACACAGCTCATAAGGGGGTCGTGAAATCTAAAAGTTTGAGAAACGCTGCTTTCAAGTTTCCTTTCGAAATTTCTTAACCAAATATAGTTACTGACATATTATAATTTATACTCTTTTGGTTCTTATTACCCTCCCAACTATAATAAAAAGAAACAAAAAAAGAAGTTCATTTCTCTTATTTCTTGTTGAATTTGTTTCAGTCCATTACTTATTTTTTATTATCATTCTGCTTTCCATTTTAGTGTGTTAACTATATCAGTCTTTAAGCAGATGTTAAATTCAGATCTACCAATCTACATTCTACACACATACGTAAATGTAATTAGGATTGCATAAAACATAGGCACACATAGATACTATCGCCTAAAAGTGATATGATTAGAAAAATACAAAATACAAGAAATATTTATGATTTTCATAATGTGACTATTTTTGTTGGCATACACACACACACGTAATGATTTGTTTATAATTCTTACGCGTTTAAGCACCTGCAGCGTCTGACGTAAAACGACTACCTACCGTTATTCTCAACTCATTTGAAAACAATCCTATCGCAAGAACAAAAGTATTTTTCATCACTCATCACAATCGACATTTTTGTGTTCCTCATAAATAAGCAGGGCCGTCGGAAGGCGGTAAGCAAGGCACGAGGGCGCCAATACAAAAGGGATGCCAAAACACTGAAGACTAAATTAGTACTATAATAAATTAGTAATACTGAAATAAAATTGTGAAATTATTTTATTTTATTTGTTACCTGACTGTGATATTGTGCTTGTTTTTTATTGTACTTTCAAAAATGGCTTGCGCCCCAAATAAACTATTGCATTTTTGTTATTATATTGAAAATATTAATTAATGCGACATGACAAGAGGAAAAAATTTGTTACTATCAAGTTTACGTAAAAAGAATATTTTTTGCAAAAAATTCTGCTTGTCAAGGAACTTCAGAAACGATGCTTAAAAACTGTTTGGTTTATAGTAGAATATTTTTTAAGGTCTGTCTAAAATCAATAATAAAAACTGTAAGAAAATAGTTATTATTATTATTATTATTTGGTTAAAGTGTCCAACGGAACAAGCCCAATTATAGGACACTTGAGTACACCAGTTTTAATGAACCACATTTCTTATTTCCAAAATTGTACAATTAAATATGTCCAATGATTGCTCAACACAGTTATAATTATAAATAATTTGCTTAAGCGGAGAACTCATTCCTGTATCTGTTCTGACATTGGGTGCATAAAATACGTTTCTTATTTTGGAATTAGGTCTACCAACTCTAAGACTAATTCTAGAAAGTAGGATGGGACAGTCGTGTATGTTATGTATCACCTTAAACAGGAAAATTATCGAATGCTCAACACGTCTTGAGGCTAACGATGTCAGACTAAATCGTTGCAGAAGGAGGTCTTGAGGATAACCTCTAGGTGGATAGGTCCCATCAGCTAAATACACGGCTACTTTTAAGAACTTACGCTGCACCCGTTCAAGTGAGGAAATGTAAACATTGTGTATGGGAGACCAGATTAACGATGCATACTCCAGACGAGATCTGACATACGTCGTATAAAGAAGTTTTAAGGTATTAAAATCAGAGAACTCTCTTCCGTTTCTAATGATGAAGCCTAAGTACTTAAAGGCAGTTTGAACAATATAATCAATATGGTTACTGAAAGTAAGTTTAGGATCAAATATTACACCAAGATCTCGGAAAGTATCGGGTCTAACAAGTGCTGTGCCATCAATTTTGTATGTTGTTTCAAGAGGTTTTTTCTTCCTAGTGAAAGTCATTACATTACATTTCGAGACATTTAATGGAAGATTGTTTTCCCTGCACCATTCGTACACTGCATCAAGGTTTTTCTGTAGATGAATAGAATCCTCTACTGAGTTTATAGTACGATAGATTTTTAAATCATCAGCATACATTAAAATCGAAGTATCAAGGCTATCCGAAATATCATTGATAAAAATGCTAAACAGCAGAGGGCCCAACACAGATCCTTGTGGTACCCCACTTTGCTGTTTAAATAGATTGGATATATGTCCATTGAGTGTTACAAACATGTAGCGATCATTCAAATAAGATGTTATTAATTGAATCAAATTATCAGAAAAACCAAAATAATCCAGTTTACGCAATAGCAACTCGTGGTCGATCGTATCAAAGGCCTTCGAAAAGTCCGTGTAGATAACATCTACCTGGCCTTGGGCATCTAAGGCTTCACACAAAAATTGGGTAACTGACACCAAATTGGTTTCAATTGATCGCCCATTTATGCACCCATGTTGATTTACGGTTAAAACATGTGATACATGATTATAAAAGAAGACATGAAGCAACAACTCGAAGACTTTGGCAAAATTACATATAATTGATATCGGTCTGTAATTTTGAATATTAGATTTACTACCTTTTTTATGTACAGGATAGATTCTTGAAACTTTCCACAGTAACGGAAACTGACCAGAGCCAAGGATAAGATTGAATGTCCTAGTTAAAAGTTTGGCAAAGACATAAATACAATCTCGTACAACAAAGGCAGGAATTCCATCTGGACCTGACGTCATTTTAGGTTTCAACTTCTTAATAGCCCGAATTACATCATCTTCAGTGACTGAGTTTATGTTTAGCACGTTTGTGTTTAAGGTAAGAGAGTTTTGATTAACCTGTACATGACTGTTATTAATAAAGGATTGAGCAAAATAATCAGCAAAAGCATTGACTATTTCTTCGGGATTATTCAAATTCTTGTCATTTTGGGTCATTTCAGATGGAATATTATTAGAGTCACTTTTAGACCGTATAAAAGACCAAAAAGCTCTAGGATTGCGTTTTAAGATGTTGTCGATATGTTGTAAATACGATGCATAAGCAGTTTTAATTTCAGTTTTAATTGAAGATCTTAATGATTTAAAAAGATTATAATCTTCGATTGATTTAGTTCTCCTGTACCTTCTCAAGAGAGTATTTTTCTTTTTTAATCCTTTAATTATATCCACAGTGAAGCAAGTGAGATATGTACGTGACGGAGGAGACTTTTTCCTTGGTACATGAATTTTAAAAATGTCGTCTAGTACTAAAATTCAGTAAGTGCGGTAGAACAAGACTCAAGCAAGGACCAACTGGCGTTAAGTAATGATTCATAGAATTGGTTAAAATTGCATTTGCGGAAGTTGTACTCTAAATCAGAAGTAGAATGAAGCTTTTTCTGTCTTTTTTTAGAAACAACATAATCGATACCAAGAGCTGGATGGTGAACAGCTTCTGGTACAAAGATTTAGATACGCAGCATTGACTGAAAGTGTTTAGGAAAACTAGATCCAGAAGTCTGTTGTTCTGATTAAAAATGTTATTACATTGCTTTAAGCTACAGAAATTCATTAAGTTTTTCATATAACTATAGAGTGGCGTTATTTTAAGTTCACCAGAGGAGCATGACTCAAATTCAGGGATGTTAAAATCTCCTAAAAGAAGCATTTCAGATCCGTATAAACAAGATAAAGACATTAAAAAATCGATAGGCACACAATAATCATTACTACTGCACAATGGTGGTATATAGATGACTAGAATGAAAATTGGATGAAATTTGATAGTTATTTTAATAATTAGAAAATCAATAATAGATAAATTATCACAGATATCATCATCAATATTGCATATAGTTGCATTGATAATACGATTTATTGCAAACAAAACAAAAATAGTTCTTAAACTTTAAACGAACTTTCAATTGATAGTGGTGAAACGTTGAGCGTTCTATTCGATTTTAACAGTGTTCGTCTGACGAAGCTATTAAATCATAGCAATTTTGATAATTTGTCTTTAAAGTTTAAAGTCTAATCTCTTACAATTTTCATGGGACCAAAGTTGACTTCAATTATAAATAATAAAAACGATACTTTGATTTCTGCAACAAGAAAGTAAGAAATGTATAAAGACTGTAGGTAACATTTAAATTTAAGTTGTATAAGGCCCCCGGCAAATTTAAACATTGTCATTGCATTTTGTAAAAAAATTATTTTCTGATAAACAAAATGTTTTTCTTCTTGTCAAGTTGGTTCGTGAACACTGTGTAGAAGAAGGAAAAGAATGTTAATAAAAAAAAGATATTTTATTTTAGATTTTAGTTTCCGTAACTGAGGATTCAAAAATTTAATTACGACGAGATCAGTAGAATTGGGAATAAGCAAATCCTTATTTCAAGGAATTAAGAAATAGTAAAAGTGCAAAATGTTCCGACTTTTGCTTGTGGGTGGGGAATACCAGTTGGAAAATCTAAATTTTTATAAAAGCAATACTTTCTGGCGAGTCTGAATTTTTAACGAGTGAGATAAAAAAATAGACAAACTCCTGTAATTATTCTGTCTCAAAACTCACAGATTTTACCAAAGTTTTAAACTTTTTAATTCTGAAAGCTTTAAAATTTTTTAAACCTTATCTGTGAAGTTGTCTTTAATCACTACCATTTTCAGAAAGAATAATTACAGAAAACTATAGTTTGTCTACTTTTCTTTTTTGCTTCCGACTGTAGTTTCGATATAGAATTGTAAATAATTATAATAAAGGATAATAAAAAAAAATAATAAACATTTTTATTTAAATTTGATTTTTGTTGCCCTCGGAGACGAAGCCAATATGAAAAATTTAACTGAAAAATTATTTTTTTTCGACAAGATGGTTGTCTTGCCCATCTTACAATACAGGTAAGAAAACTTTTGTTGAACGGGCACTTTATAAATAAGTGAATTGGCCATTGTGGACCAATAAACTGACTAGCTTGTTCACCGGATTTAAATCCATCGAATTCTTTTTTTTTTTTGGGACAGAAAGCAATTGTTTATATGAATAATACATTTGGAAAACAATGTGAAAATGTGTTTACAAAGAATTTTTGTACAGGGCTGAAAAATTAGAGGGTTGCCAAGTCGAATTAATTGATTGTAACTTTATTTTCAAAAAAACTGTATATGGATCTTTTTTTAGAAAATTAATGGTTTTCGGACAAGCAAAAATATTTTATCATTTTTCACTAGAATTGAAAATAATACGGCTTTTCCTCATTTTCAATCCCTTCGGAGACCCCATTTGAAATGCTATCTTTGTATTTATTAAAACCGTAATTGAAGTGGAATTATTTAAAGTCTGTTTGAAAAATATTTTCTGGTAAATGACCTCAAGAACAATAATATCTTGCTTCGAGGTCTTCGTAAACGCCAAGTATGTCTAAAATATAGCCCAAATGACGGAATTTCGCCGAATCTGGCAACCCTGTCTTCTTCAACTTTTAAATAAACACAAGTTAGTGTTGTAAGCAAACATTCATAGTAATCGTCGTGAATTAGACCTCCAGTCGTACAGATGAGTATGAAATAGGTGGGATCTTTCAAAGCTTTCAAGTTGTAAAACAGAACGATTGAAGAAAACGAAAATATCTATTTTCTTTATTATGAAAACTGAAATATTATGAGAAACATGAATAGCAAAACATTATTCAGTAACTTCAGCAAGAAAAAAAACAGGTGCTAGAGCAGGATCTCGGAGTACTTCGAGCAACATAAATATCATATAAATAATAATAAATAGGAGTAATAAAATAATAAAATTTAAAATAAAATTCAAATTTAATAATTCATATTCAGACGCGTTTTAAAATACAAGTCAAAGCATGTGTCGTTAGGCAACCAATCGTACAGGTCAAATGGAGCGATAGGACAAATGAAGATCTCATTAAATCTTCTTCTTCTGATGAGACCCCAATTAAAAGTAGAAGTAGTTACACAGTATCCGTTTGCAATTAAACACTATAAATGCCAAATAAAACAAAGGAACTATGAATGATATGCAAGACATCTAATCAGGGCCTCTGTAGCCATGTGTGCAAAGGGTGCAGTGCACGCGGGCGCCATGTTCAAGGGGCGGCAATTAACCTCTTAGTCACTGAACACATGTTACGTGACTTTTTCGGCAAAAAAAATAATGGGAAATAGTTTCTTGTATGGTAAAAATTCGAAAAAAATTATCCACAAGAGTGAACTGTCTTGTTGAAGGTAAAAATATATTACGTATGCTATTACTTACGGTGTAGTTTACAAAAAAAAATTGTATTTTACTTTTTAAGTTTTCAGAAATTTAAGTTCCTTTTGCTTTTGTGATTTAGTTTCTTTTTTTTTTTCTTCTAATATTATTAACTTCGCCCGATTGCATACTGGGGGGTATGCACAGAAGCCTCCTTAGTCAGATGGCAGCCAGGAACTTGAAAAAAGTGAAGGAAAATGTTTAGAAAGTGAAGGAGAATGTTTAGAAAATGAAGGAGAATGCTTAGAAAGTGAAGGAAAATGTTTAGAAAGTGCAGGAGAATATTTAGAAAGTGAAGGAAAATGTTTGGAAAGTGGAGGAAAATTATTTAGCTGATTTTTAAATTACTTGTTGTTTTGTTTTAATAATGATTTAAATCAATAAATAATTAATTCGGAAAGTTGCGAGGAAAAATAAAAAATAAAAGATGGAAATTCTTTTGAGTTTCTTAAAGTGAACAGTTCTGAACGCCGATCGTCTTTTGTCTCTTTCACTAGTAAGCAATTTTTAATTTGTAACCCAGTTTTCTTTGTCGCGTCTTCTTTTTATTTCTTAATTAAAATAATTGATTTAAAGTAAATAACTTGTTCGATGAGTTACGCAAAAAGAAAAAAAGAAAATTTATGTTCCTTTTGCTTTTGTGATTTAGTTTCTTTTTTTTTCTAATATTAATAAAAAGCGGGCTTCGCCCAGTTGCATACTGGGGGGTCTGCACAGAGGCCTCCTAGTCAGATAAGAAGAAAGCGCATCGCCCTGTTTGGGCTGCTCGTCTCTGTGGGCTCGCGGCAGCTAGGAATTTGAAAAAAGTGAAGGAAAATGTTTAGAAAGTGAAGGAGAATGTTTAGAAAATGAAGGAGAATGTTTAGAAATTGAAGGAAAATGTTTATAAACATGTTTGGAAAGTGAAAGAAAATGAAGGAAATGTTTAAAAAGTGAAGGAAAATGTATTAAAAAAAGTTAAAAAGTTGAAAAATTTCCGTTTCAAATTGTTTTTAATTTTTGTTTTTTCCATTTTTTGTTTCTTTTAATTTTTTTAACAATCTTGATAATTGACTGTTTTTGTATGTCCCAACTCATATGTCAGAGGGCGCCAAAGTATGGTGTGGTACGCGGGCGGGTTTTGGCCTCGCGGGGGCCCTGCATCTAATCCTTAAAACAAAACAAAAATAATCAGAAAAGAAAAAAATATGGAATCGACAAACAAAACAAAAGAAAACGATGCTCTAAGTATTCTCGACATGTAATATGTAGGTACCCCTACCCATAAATTAAGTTCAAGTAGTGGATGTACATTCATTATTGATCACTTTATTTTATTTTTTTTGTAGATATTTGAACGCCAAGTATGTCTAAAATATAGCCCAAATAACAAAATTTCGCCCTATTTGGTAACGTTACTTATAACAAGATTTTTACGAGTGTCTAAATAAAAATCTGGTCAAGTAGCTTATGACCATGTCGCTTATAAATTCAACTGCGAAGCTGTCAAAATTTATTGTTGAATAATCACTTTCTCTTAATTATTTTTTGGAATCCTATTTTAAAGTTATTATTATATTTAGCTTGACACTGAAATAGCATATTTAACAAATTACCAAATGGAGTTTAGGTCTTTGCTAAAAAAATGAAATTATCTTGTTTGTGAATTTTTCCACAGCCTGCTTGACCGGTCTTTTATTTAGATACTCGTTATATTTATATCCAAGTGTCCAAAATCAAAAAATGAAAATTAATTACGTAATCAATAATTTATCTTTTTTTTAAAGTTCTTGCTTATGAGAGTTGCAGAGGATATGAAACAAATAAAAAAGCTTTTTAAAAACGAGCTAAAAGAGTAATTTATTGACTTACTTGACGTTTCGCAAAATAAAAAAAAATAAATAATTGTATTTGCGTAACGTCAAGTAAGTCAATAAATTACTCTTTTAGCTCGTTTTTAAAAAACTTTTTTATTTGTTTCATATCCTCTGCAATAATTTATCGTTAAGTGAACGCAATTGATGACACTTAATTGCAGAGTGTTTTTTTTTAATAATCATACACGTTAAAAATATATCTTTTTGTTTTTTTTTTATATTTTTCCATAATACTGTATTTTTGTAAATTAAATTAATTACATTCCGGCTACAGAAATCTTGCGGGCGAAACTGTGCTGCCATCTTGTAGGTAACGCTGGAATTAACAGCTCGTGCCTATTGTCAATCAAATCAAGGTTTTAAACGTAAATATATTTTAAAATAAAGCTCGAAAACGATAAATAAAATACGTTCTAGAATTTTTGGACTGGTGCATGGAGAAGGACGACTTGAATTATGCGAATTTTCGAATAATCGTGTAATGAAAGTAGATGCGTAAGTGATCCCATGCCGGTGTTGCCAGATGGGGACTCTCTTCCCTAAAATGGGGAGATTTTGAGAGCAAGTGGCTTTAAAATGATAGGGGAAAGGTTGCAAGGTTTGCAAGTTGATGAATTTTTTGAAAATCATTTCATCCTCTCCTGTTTCCTACTAGTCTACATTTCTATTTCAATGAATTCTGTTATTTGAAATAAGTGTGGCAGGTTTATGCCATAACCGCTGTTCACTGTTCGCTTCTGTTTATTTTATCTTATAAATTCATTTTTTAGTCTAATACATATTTTCATAATTGTATAGATATAAACATTTGATTATATTTTGTGTAAATATGTGCACTATACCTATATTCAGTTGCATTGCGGATCACAATAATGTTGATGTTTTGAAAGAACCGCATATTTTGGGGAATTTGACGGGTTTG
This sequence comes from Prosopocoilus inquinatus, assembly GCA_036172665.1. NCBI lineage: Eukaryota > Metazoa > Arthropoda > Insecta > Coleoptera > Lucanidae > Prosopocoilus > Prosopocoilus inquinatus. The sequence goes on along the minus strand of CM069871.1, from coordinate 14,978,166 downwards.
CTTGGGGAAGTGGCGTAGTGTGAATCTGGCAACCCTGGTCCGTACGTCAGCTGGTTGCGAAGTTCGACAGAGTAGACAGAAATGGCGGCGCTCTGTCCAGGTGTTCAGTATGGTTTGTCTAGAGAGGAAAATTTTAGTGAAAATAAAATTTTAATATTTGTGAAATTAACGGATTCTGCCTTCAGCACAGTGCAACAACATCTGAAAAACCAAGTAAGTGTCTTCGCCGTAAACGCAAGCGATTAACGTAACTTAGAAGGTTGCAAGTCTTTCGGTCAGATAAGTCGCCATATTTCAGTTGACTTATTAACCTATTATTATTTAATTTTACGCGAAATATGTTAGGTCAGCGCGAATTTCGAAGTCTCCGTGTGCAGGGGGGGCTAGTGAAAATGCAGTGGGCCGTGCTTAAGTGTGCGATTTTTCGTTTTAAAGTGCTCGCCACGTCAACATATTGAACAGTTTCAATTAATTATTTACAAGTTTTCAGCGACCGCACCAGATTTATTTCGATATTTTCAAGTACGGCATACTTTTCGCTAAACATCGCCGCAATTATTTTCAACAGTAGGTCAGGTTTTGGTTCTTAAAGAACATACCTTACATGGTTGTGTACGCCAGTGTCATTTCGTTGGAAAGTGATAGTATATTGCTTTCAAAAATACGCTGGAATTCAATGAAAAGTACATTTCGATGTCGGGGAGGCATTTCGTTATTTTCAATCAATCGCGATTTGGTTTCACTTAGAAAGGCTCGTATTTTGAAAACTATTTTCCTATTTCCAGCTGGTAATTAGGTGTTTTGTGCGAACGTGTTTGCGATGATCTGATTCACTGGAAGGCAGCAATAAATTAAGGCTGATTTTAAAAAAGTACCGTCGCCTGGAAATAACCGAATTGTTTTAAAATAACTGGCGAGTAATTTGAGGTTAGGATATTTTTAAAACGGCAACAGATTACTTAATTTCGCTTCGTCCTGACCATTACATTTTTAAAACGGATACCTCGTGCTCCGATAATATTTTATTGAAAACTCAAATTTACTAAAAAAATACTTTAATCATCATCATTTAGGAACTCCGGAAATTTTAAGTGAATCAAACTTGGTAACATTTCGATAAGATAAAATCCGCAAACAAAAAAGAATATAACTAAATTTACAGGGTGATGAATCGCCTAAATCTGAGAGGTCAAGGAAGAATCTTATTTATAACAACTTTTATTTATTTCTGTGTACCGTACACGCTCTTGACATGTATGGTGCAATCAATAAATAAAAAATGATTTACTTAAAGTAGAATTATTTCAAATTTGACAGTTATATTGTTAGTTATAAAACTAAAAACCCAAACTAGAAGCGTTCATTACAGTGGAGCGTGACAGTGACAGATTTAATTAAATTTTAATTAAACAACACAAGTAAAGGTAAGCGACTTCTTTAATTACGAATCTGAAAATACAATAAAAGTATCTACCTATCCTGTTTTAAATTATCTGTGACTTCTGCACTATTTGTTTCGTCTGTTTTATTATAATGCAATGCTGCCAACTGCAATCAATCAATTTTTTTTCGATCGCTCGGTATTTCCATGCGAAAGCTCGGATAAATTTAATTGGTACGTACTGCACTGATCACTGTAAAAAAATTAAACAAATAATCGTACGTTCGCTAATTATCGGCAGCCCATCTGGCGAAGGTAAACACGAAATAAGCGCTGAAAAATGTTATAGTGTGTCAGTGTGACATCAAACGATTTATTTGCACGAGATTAAATTGATCCTTGGCTGAAATTTAAATTCGTTTTTGTTGACGATAATGCGAGTGAAATTATTATAGTATTGTAAGTTACACTCAAAATTTAGTGTTTTATTTATTTATCGAGTATCAGTTTTTTTTTTTAATCTACTTTGCTCGGTCTTCTAAATGTAACGCTGTTATTACATTTTGAGATAACTGTAAAATAGCCAAACACACGATTCAATAATTACTTGTAAAATACCTACGCGATAAAATGTGCTCCTATGTCAGTGTTGCCAATCAACTCGACCAAAAATTTCTTTTTCGGCACACAGCATTTCCCTTGAATTCCCTAAATCAATCAGGGAAATTCAATTAGTAGATAGTTAAAAAATAATTATTAACAGTTAAACGAAAGAGAAGTATTAGAACAACCTAACTTGCGCTTTGATGGAATTTTGCAGCAATCAGAAGCAGTGTTGCCAACTCATCAAATTTCGAAGTTCTTACCTTATGAAGTCGTTTAATAATAATAATAATATAAAAAAGGGAACTGAAATAAATGAATTATTGTTGAATATAGGAAGATAGTACCATTTTGGTTAGATTGTTCGAAATTTGTGTTTCTTGTTTATGGATTATTGTTTCAAAATCGTCCTCGTTCTTTTTTTTTGTTTTTTTTTCTCGCGGTCGTCATTTGTTTCCATCTTCCATCTGATTTTTTCGTCGTTGTTCCTGCTATTGTTTGTCTCGCAGTGGTTTTGAATTAATAATTTGTTTTTCTTTTCTTTTTCTTTTTCTCCTGAAATTATTTCTATTTTTTTTCCCTTCGTCATTTGGTTTTCTTTGGTGGTTTCCCCGTTTGTTTACGATCGTCATTTGTAGGAAACAAATGGCGATCGTAAATTTCACGATGTTCTGGAATTAATTAATAAAAAATATATTAATAAAAAAGATTGCACTTGTATTTATTTTTTACCTCGTCAGGTACAAATAGTATCTACATGTGGATCACCAAATTGTCATAGACAACCATTAAACAATTGAATAATGTAAATAACCTTAAAACGAAGTAAAAAGAACATGAGTAACAAAATACAATAAAATTTACATAGATAATTACAGTCATTTGTTTTCTTCTGTTTTCTATTTTCAGCAATTTTCATTTCGTCGATAAGTATTATGATTCATGATAGTGATTTTTTTTTTATTTGTTTTTGTGAATTTCGAATTATTATTGGTTTTGAATGTTCGACATTTTTGTCTTTTTTAATTTTAAATCTACCTTTCGTCTTTTTATTTGTAGTAGGTTTCTCAATTGTCAAAAACGTTTTCGTTACAATTTATCAGAAATAAAATAATTACAATTTCTTTGGAAATTTTATTTTTTCCGCTTCGATCGCGCTACATCAAAAATGTTTTTATTTTTGTTGCCGATTGTTTATCCTTTTTCTGTCTTATTAAAAGGAATTGAAAAAATCCCTAAATTTTAATGAGTTTTTGAAATTGTTCACTTTTCTCCTTTTGTTTGAAATATTTAACGACTTTTTCCCTAAGTTGACAACACTGTCCTATGTAGAAATTGACGTAAAGATTTGCGCAGTACAAAAAAGTAATTTATCATGTTAACGTTGGTAGATGTGAGCTTGCGTTGCTAACTTCAAGTAGCTGTCAGTGTTATTTTGTTTAATTTTAAACTTTGAATGAAATAATTTCTTACTGCGTGCTTCCTTTCTGCTGTAACAAGAAGCCGTACTTTCTTTCGAAAACTAAGAAGAAATATATAACTGAATTAGTTGGATTGAAATCTTACGTCAGTTTGACAGAAATGAAATCAATTCGGAGCAGCGGATGTCACGTGATAACGTCTCGCCTAGATTCAAACTCATTGAACGTTTCTTATACGACAAAGTTATTTGATTTTAATGGAAACTGTGAAATTGTTCGAAAATTTCTAATAGCATTCTCCACTAGTCGCACTTTTTTGCACTCAGTGCGCACAGAGTGTATCTCCATCTCGGTTCAGCTTTATGTAATAAAACGAGTTAGATATACACTCAGTTCACACCGGTGCAGTCAGCGGAAAACGCTATAAAGTTCTCGTCGGTGACCTTGACTTGCAGAATGTGTTTTTTACATGATTTTACATGATTTTATTGTGGCCTTAAAACGAAGTTGTAAAATTTCAAAAATTATCAAAAGAAAAACCACGAACAATTCAATTTCCTTGAGCTTTGCCATATTTGCCATAGATTAGGTTAATTTTTTTTTCATGAACACAGACTTCACACTTTCCAAAGCAACTTGAATTTTGGCTTAGATCATTGACAGATATCAATCGATAAAAGGGATTTTTGCACATGTAATACATTTCTAAAAATAGATTCTGATTAAATAGAGTTCAAAACATATTGCTGTTTTCCCCGGTTCATTTTGTCGTATATTTCTTTAATTCAATTTTGAATGTTTGCGTCACCATCATAAAAACAAACGAAAATTAAATTTATTCAAGATTCTACCAATAATAAAGGTCATACTCATGGTACAAAGTGATCAAGAACGACTGTTTTGAGTTGTTATCTGGTTGTCAAGTGCGAAACCGACGGAAAAGTCGTCACTGTGGAACACTCTGTACACAATAAAAAAAAACTTCTTATTTCATACAAAGGTTAATGTCGGAATTTATGGGCTTGAGATAACATGACAAGACGAAAAAAAGAAAAAAAAACAAAAATCCGAACAAAAAGCGAAAATTTTAGACATGCCAATGCCTCGAGCCCATTGCACATTTAAATTTGGCATTTAAGAAATTTTGCAAAACAATCTGTCCGGTCGTCAGAGCTCTTTCTTTTTTTTTCTTTTTTTAATTTGTACTTCAGAGGAATTAAACAAGTGGTCGGCGCAACTTTCATACCCGCGCTTATGAGTTACGAACATGTTTTCATACCGGTTTTCGATAAATTGACGGGAGTTTGGTTTGTGTATTTTGTCCAGAGTTGAAGTCGGTCAACACGTAAATATCGATTATTGTGGTAAATTCGCAAAAAAAATTGATCGACAATCCGGAGAGTTTTCTTTTTGTCTATGCAGGTTATCCCTTTATTTTATTCACAATTGTTTGTTTATAAGGTCGACCAATATTATTCTTTCCAGATTTTTTTTTTTATTATTGAGTTGCCCTCTAAAAAATGTTTTATTAAATTTTTGCATGACTATTCACATAGTTTATGTTTGTTTTTATGAGGTCGATCAATACATACTGGATACGCCACTGCAAGTAGGCACACACGGTTGTTTACGAAATGGAGTTTCTATATCGGTCTTTTACTTCGCGTTGAAAATCAGATTTTGTAATCTATTAGGCAGAATTTGTTTCATCTCAATTTAAATTATCCTGCCGATGTGGGTTGTGTTAAAGTCACTAAATCATGTTAGGCTGTGCTAACTAACACAGGTACGGCAATTCACACTGACAGATTGAAGAAACGAGTTTGTCAGTCTTTAACAAAACTCTAAAATAAAAAGTGGTACATTTGAAACGTTGGATAAACTAAAAATATAATTGGAACCTCACATTCCTTCCATCAAAAATAAATTTATAGCTTGATATCCAAGAACTTCTGATGAAAAAACGATTTTCTTTAACGTTTGTCATTCTATTGTCATACCTTAGTAAGTGCTATTTGGTGACAATGACAACCGAAGGATTGTACCTACTTTGATGGATGATGGACCCTGTATATGTATAAATGTTTTTCGTTAAAGAAAAGATGCGCACCTTCCATTCCATAAAATCCAAGAACCTATTGCTCGTTCCTTTCCGTTGTAATAATAAAATAGCTTTGTACTTTTGTATCAAAAAGAAAAACAAGAAATCTACGATTGTTTGCTTTGCAATAATCATATCTGAAGCGGATGTGTAAGTTCATATTACATGTAGGGCTTTTTGTACTCAAACTTTGATATGAGTTGATAAGATAGCGAATAAAATAAAGACCACAAGAACAATTAGATAAGAAATGACGTGCTCCAATAGATTGTGTTATGCGATTTTGCATTTTTTTTTTTTTTTCTGATTTGTCCAAATCGACTGCTGGCTCGTTGGAAACCGAAAGAAAAAGGAAATAACGAATCAGGAAGTATTTGGTGATTTAAATCAAATGATTTTTTCGATTCAAGTTCATTTAAATTTGAGCAAACTATAATATAATCATGTATTTCACCTCTGTCTGGTCCGACTTTATAATTAATAATAAACTTGTTGTAAACCATGTCGAAATGCCTTGTTTAAATTAAAGAACAAAAAAAACGTCTTGTTTAAATGTTTAAAATAACTATGTACTTAAGTGCGGTTTTTAACGCTGACTCAACACTGAACGACCATAATTTTATTATGTTTAGAAATTTCATTTATTTAAAAAACTGGGTATGCTAATCATAGAATGTTGAATGAGCTTTCGTTTTATGCGAATAAATTTTATTACATATTAGCATGTAATTTATTAATAATGTTAATAGTGTTATAAAATTTAAAAGAACCTCGACATACAGGGCATTTTAATAGTAACGCTCGTGCTTTTGGGGTTCGATTCGAGAAGCTGAAACAAAACGAAATGAGAGAATGATCAATGTTCGGATGTGTCTTCGTTAACGAGTTATTCAAGAAGAAAGGGAAACGAAAATTAATTTTTATTTCGGCTTCCTGAAGTGAATTCTAAAAGCGCGGTCGTTTCTTTTGAGTCAATCTGTATATTAATTATATAATTTAATAAGTTGTACAAATGTAAATGCAAAATGTTTATTAAGTAACAAGCTTAATTTTTTGAATCGACCCAAAAAGTATCATTATGGAAACGTGAAACAAATCAAGAATAATAATGACAATGCGATTATTTAAATTAGAAAATTAATCCTGCTCCCAGAGTTGCCGATTGAGCTAATGTGGTTAATTCAGGATTGAAAGATCAAAAGTTTTCCATGGACCTAATGTAATTATTAATTTTTCAAATATATGTGCAGTGAAATCCGCTTATATGACCAAGGAAGTTAGTCCAAAATATAAAAATTATATTGTTTTTTAATTAAAAAAAAAACTCTTTCGATACTATCTAAGTGAACATAGTGTCTCGTTTTTCATGGTCGTCACTCTACTTCATAGTCATTGTCACTACGTTGATTAATCTTACTATTGTTAAATGAAAGATAAAAAAACCACAAGGTTAAACCAAAATGAATGGAAAACTAACAAATATAAAATGAACTGTATTTAAAATATCCTCTGGTGAACAATCAGGGGACGTTGTTGATTCGGTAGATCTACCGAAAAAGCAGTATACAACGCTGATTGTGTCCCTATTTCGTAGTGCAACCAGAAAAATGAAATTTCCCGGGACTTTTAAAATTAGTATCACGTGACTTGTGATGTTTTATCGTATGATGAGTTCAGAAAGTGATGACTATACTTAAAACCTGTTTGAGAGTTGTCATGGTTACACAACACAGTGATTAACAACGAATAGTACACATTCATTGTCAACGCTCATCAGGGTTTCTCAACTTTTTTTTTAAACATTGACTCCTTACGAGAAAATAAAAATTCGACATTCATTAGAAAATATTTGATTTTTTGTCCGTAATAATTAAACTGTTTGGATTCTTAGAAAATACATTCTGAAATAGATACTTTCTGTCAAAGAATTCAAGATAATTGTTATAAATGTTTGGTTTTTTTTTACCAGTGGTCATAGCTCTAATAAAATTATAAAATATTCCAAACATAATTTATTGATTAGACTGACAGTAAATAAAAATCTTAACAAATGTTTAGAACTATTGAGTAGATTAAATAAAATTAAGTTAAGACGAAACAATTTTGACATATTTAATGAGTGTTGACCCCTTTGGAAACCCCTAGTTTAAGCAATACGAATAGTATACATTGAACTTAACGCCTATCATGTTACCATGGCAACGCTCGAAACGTCCGAAGTATAGTAATTACAGAAAAATTTTTGTGCAAATCGTTTTTGATTGCAGTGAGAACCTCGAGCAGCCTCTGGACAGCTGTTTCAGCCCTACGTGTCTGCTGAAGAAGCCCCAAGCAGGGCTGAAACAGCTGTCCAGAGGCTGCTCGAGGTTCTCACTGCAATCAAAAACGATTTGCACAAAAATTTTTCTAAAATCTTTCATTATGCTTTGACAGCAAGCATGGCCGCCTTGCATGGGGGACTCATTAGGAGCAAATCCCGCTTCAATTTGTCTATCCTACTGCAATGTTAGGTCAAAAAGCGATAGTAAGATGTCGCTATTTTATATGTTTATAGTAATTACATAAAGTCCGACCATGGGAAGCAAAAGATAGATCTGCAACAGTGTTGCCAACTGTTGGTAACAGTTTTACACGAGTCGCTTTATAAAAAATACGTAATTGGAATTTCACCACACCCTCTTTCCAGGCCCATGCTACAGAATCAAACCGTATACAAGACGATGTTTATTTTGATTGAAAACAGTTGAAGTTATTTGATGTTCAGAGACGATGTATTAATTTGTCAAAGGTAACTGACAGTCACAGAATTTGGGGTGTTGCCAACATAATAATAACTTGGTATGGCGGTAAATTCAAACTACAGACCTTCACATTTTTTTAGAATTTTGTAATTATTTCTTATTTTGAGTAAAGAACCGGAACGTCACTTTTTTATTATAACTGATATGATTATATTTGTAGTAACTATACATAACCACAGATGCGTTTCAACTTGTTTTATTACGACAGTCGTTATTTGCTTTTCTTACTGTAGAAATTTAAAAATTTTTTTGCAATTTCTATCTCGATGGCCAAAATTATTTTTATTTTTTTCTTCTTTTTCTTTCTCCTTCGAGAAGTGCTTTCGTACATCGCACCAGCTGTAGCCGATTCAACCCTGGAATTACTTTAATCTTAGTGTTACATTTAATTTTAATTTAATTTTGATTTTAATTATTTGTACTTTCACTGTTCAATAAAGTTACTAGAAAAAAAAGGCAACAAAGAATTATGGTTTCTTAACTCAGGAGAAGAAATGCAAGAGAGAAGAAGAAAATAAAAATACTGCGGATTTTGTTTTTCTTTTCTTAAAAACACTAAAATTTGCAACAATTAGCATATAAATGCATCTGAATTATCGCCAAGTGTTCGTTAAATACAATAAATTTAGTGAAGAATGCACCTCTTGGGAGCACTGGTCTGCAGCAATTTGTGTTTCCGTTTTGTTTCTCTATTTCAGTTCTCTATAAATTTTGCGATTGTCAATTGCTTTTTATTATCAGTTTATAGGAAATTTCCTTTTTCATCTTTTATTATTAATCACTTTCTGAGAAATTTTAAATTTAAATTCGTCGACCGTTTTCTTTAAAGAACTCATTCAGCGAATAAAGTTACTAGAAAAAAGAAAACAAAGAAATACGGTTTCTTAACTCAGGATAAGAAACGCAAGAAAGAAGAAAAAAATAAAAGAAAACTGTGGATTTTGTTTTTCTTTTTTCTAAAAACAATAGAATTTGCACCAAATGGCATATAAATGCATTTGAATTTACACCATACACCAAAAACGTCAATTTTATCGCCAAGTGTTTGTTAAATACATTGGCCCCGTATTCTCACCTTGTCTTTAATTTATCAGCGCCGTGATTAAATTCTCTCTCACTCTCTTACTCATGAAATTCACATAAAGCTATATCGTTTATTTTTATTTTTATCTCGGCTTTAGTTAGAGACGATCTTAATCATGAGTTGAGAATATGGGCCAATAAATTTAGTAAAAAAATGCACCTAGTTGACAGCACTGGTCTGCAGCAATTTGTTTATTTATTAAAAAAAAACGCCGTAATTGTAGTTTTATTGAATTTTCAAAATAAACTTAAGATTAAATCCAACAGTGATGTTAGTTAATGAATTCTAGTATAGTTTGCAGTAGATATTGCTTTTGTTTTCCGTAATCAAGCTCTTTGTAATTACTCTTGGGACACATGGTATAGTAACTTGTAAATTTAGGAGAGCAGATTACAGAGTAAATTGGAAAAAGTAGTTGCCATTTTGTCACATAAATTTTCAACGAAGAAGAAACTTCAGTGTGTTCGATGTAAGAATGTGCAACAGGATTCAGGATTAAGCAGACTCAGAATAAAATTATGTGACATTAATGACGCCTACGCCATTTCAATATCCGTGTCAATCCGTTTTCAGAATGCACATGAATTCCAGATACTCGTCCATATTTGGACACTCGAAATACAAAGCACATTGCACTTAATTGTATCATACATGTACAGGGTGAAAGGGATTTGACTGCATTAATTTCATATGGCATTAGTTTGGATTAAAACAGTATTATATATAGAATGTGGTGTTGTCTAAACGTAGCCGTCCTCCTGAAATAACTGAATCCAAGGGGATTTACGATCTTTGATACGTCAGTTTCGCAAAAATAAAAAATATTTTCTTGCTTTAACATTTTGAATAAACGAAAAATAATATCTCACCTCACAACACTCTATCATAATCGAAATCTTTTCATGGCTTTTATTTATTTCTCAATTGCATTTAGGATGCTAAATTACGTAACATTTTTTATTGGTTTGTTCCTAGAGCTATCACTCAATGAAATTAATGTACACTACTCCCTTTCACCCTGTATTATTAATTGACGCCGATAACAATGCGATATTATGCATTGATTTACTTTCGCATTTAACATTTAGCCATGTTACATAGCAAGGCAACAAAACGAGCACGTAATACGGTCTACAAAGGAATCGATAATGTAGGTTAATTCTGCGGTAGGTTGGATGGAGGCTCGAACATAGCTCACAAGAACAGAACAAGTCACGGTAATTCTATTCACGCTTTTAATGTCGTTAAACCGATGTACAAGATACCGCGAACGATTTGCATAAAATCGGTCTGGCTCGTTGTGCAAGAAATTTCATCGCTGTGATACTTCTCAACCCCATAAACCACCCATCGGATGAACAAGAACGTTATGGGAACAAATTATGATAGAAACAATAAACTTGGAAATGATATTTTTAAATTAGCTAGTTCATCGGGTTTACCGTGTGAAACAATTATTTTGTGCTAGGTGAAGCATAATATTGCATAGTATTCCATTTTGAAATTGGTTTTTCTGGCATGGTAAAAATGATGTCGTGATTATTAGCCCTGTTTTGTTATCCTCAGACGAACAATCACTTAAATCCAGATTAACATATTCAAATATAATTTGTATTTTCTTATGTTTACGAGAAATCATTGTCTCAGTTGCAGTACACACCTGTCAATATTTCTCAGAAGGTTTTCAGTAGGTATATGATCCCCAATACTCTTGGGGCGCGTGCCCATTATAAAAGTAGATAGTTAACTTGTATGAGTAGTCCTACGCCATAAAAACTAATTTCGAAATGGAATACTATAACATTGCTGCTTTATTTTGTGATAACACGAAATAATTAACCAGTTTCCTGCGGGCCAATTTATCAAACACGATTATTACCAAGCGCTCGACTTGCTTAATGGCACCGCGAAATGCGTAATTAGCAATTACAAATACAATTGTAACGAGTCCGCGCGCTTATCATTGTGCTTTGTGAAGGTGAAATTTATTCAAATATTTGAAAAAAAAAATGTAAAGGCATTCCTATCTTATTCCACATGTTTAACTGTTTTGCCGTTATTACCCAACGACCGTCCTTCAATTTAACGAATCTTTATTATTGAGATAAACGATAACGTGATAAGAAATGATAAAAGAAAAACAAAATTAATCTAAATTAGTTTAAGGTCGGTTTGTTTGTAAAAGTGGAAACTCAAAGTAAACGCGCGTGAGTTTATCGTAAATCGCGTTATCTTCAAAATAAAATTAAAAAATAATGGACAGTTCTTCCCCTAGTTAGTTCGTTTTTAATAGAAGCTTGAAAAGGAAAGTTATGCCTAGAAGACATTCTTTTGCACTTTGTACAGTTGATGCAATATTCCATTGCATAATTATCTAGATTTATTTTTGACAAGTATTTGGCCTAAATAGCAAAGATTTCGCTTTCCGTGCCGTTTTTTTTTTTTTCGCCGACCGTTCACTATCAGCCAATTCAACTTCGTCGTAACCTCTTTGTAAAAATCTGAAACTAATAAGCTCAAATAAATCCCCGTATTATTTAAAATGATCCAACTAAAACGTTCAAAATAATGGAATAATTGATTTAAGTAGGATTAGAAATTATCTCGTACCAATTAAATAAAAATGCCTGTGTTAATCGTGCATCAAAGTGAAAGACGTAGTTAGTAGATAAGTACAAGCAAATGAAAGCAAAGCAAAAAGTAACAATTCTACAGATTATGAGCAACGTCATTTTATCGTCGGTAAAAGAGGATCGATTAAATATTTAATAACGACTTTAATACGTTTACAGAAGTCTTTGTTTGCGTTTTAAACAAAACGAAAGACAATTACGTTACTTAACGCAGTTGTTATTACTTTCTTAATCGACTGCCTCATCACGGGCTATTGAATATTTAGGATAGTGCTTACATTTAAATAAACAATTAGCGCTTAATGCATTTTAATGTAACGGGTTTTTAATTGTACTCCTAACTTTTATTGTTAATTACACTCCTGACTTTTATTGTTCGTTATAGTAACACCTGTTTATCTTATTTATGGGTGAGTGAATTTTTATTTTATGCTTAAATCATAAGCAGTTTGGATTTACTGAAAATTCAAGAGGTGAAGAATGAATGATTTGAAGTTAGAACATCGTACAATGCAATAAAAATTTTGACTAAACGAGGAAATACATTCAAAAATAGCTGTGGGAATAAGGCAGGGTATAACCAGGACTGCCTATTATATTTCCAAATCAAATTTTGGTCAAAGCAGTTTCTTTGGGGGTAGATAATCCATTTAGGATGATCTAGGATGTGGAAGGTCCTCCTTAGAAGTTCGAAGTATGTACTACGACGCTCACCATAAATGATACCATTTGACTGTTTCGTAGCCCTTACGCTGCTTGCTCTTAAGGATGTGGTTCGTACGTAGGAGTATCATTAAGTTGAGCGTCCTAGTACGTAAATGACAAAATAAAAATAAGAACTTAGTGATGAAGAACCCGCCCATAAAAAAACAAGCACAAAGTTCTGCAGGAAAATTGATTATTTCATTTTTTTTTGGATACTGAGGGTATCCTTCTCATTGCATAATGAATGCCAAAAGTGTTAACCATTAATGTAGAAGCTTACCAGAGGATGATCCAAGAGGTGGAGGGCCTTTAGAAATTCGAAATACAGAAATGCTAAAAAAAATCGATTGCTCCAGAAGTTGAAATATCTAAAGCTTCAGTTTGTGCTGCAAGAAAATTACAGCGGCGCAAAACTTCGCCTCTTCAGAGGCGAATCCGAAGCTTTTTTGTACAAATTATCATTGGCGATGGAACTCGAGAGTATTTTTGGAACCCAGAAACAAATAAGAATCCATGCAATTGCTGCATTAAATGTTATCAGATGACGAAAAAGAATGAACATGAATAGCAACGATTTTTTTTTAGGATACCGGATGCCTTCACTAGCTACGATTTATTTGGAATGGTAAAGGTATCATAGGTTATCTGAGGTACCAAGGCTGAACGATTATTGCAGAGATTTTACCATACAATACACCTAATAACTTGAGACTCTTGAACAAAAACGACCTTATTAGAAATGTTGATAAAATTTTGAAAACATCTAGATAAGAGATAAAAGATAATCTTAATAACTGGATGAAAATAAAAGGTAACAGATACATACACGTATTTAAAAATGTACAAAATAATGCAAGACAAATTAATTGATGCCGTATTTTGTTAATTAAAATTTATTAGACAGATTTGTAATGATTTTTCTTCGGTCAATATTAAAATTGTTGGCAAAGTCGATTTTGAAATGCTGTCTGTAGAACAATCATTTCAAATCTTTGAAATAATTTAATACAAAGAATTTGTAAAATATCTATGGACATAAAAATAATTAAATGTTACCTGCATATCAATAAAAATAGAACTGAAAACTGAACAGATTGGTCCAAAAGTAATCCAGTAGATTCCTGATATTAAAATTTTTCAATTTAGCCGTGAACTCAAAAACTGGTTCAAAAGTGGATAATAAAAGAGACACAGGACGTTGCATTAAAAATCTTAAGTTCAGTTTTCTTCGGTAATCCGATTTCCAGTGGCGTAACTACACTATACTGACGCATAAGTTGAAATTTCTGAATGGTTAAAGCGGTGATTTGTAAAATTATTCATCAAATAAGTTTATTAGGAGGTGAAAAGGTACCAAAAAATTATTGTGGCAAAAAGTAATATTTACGCACAAAATACATTTGTTAAAACTTTTTATCAACTAAGAATTACGAAATCAGTAAAAAAAGAGACTATTAAAATATGTTTTTTTTTTGTTTTAATTCTTAAATAATAATTTTTGGCATTTTTGTTGGCATTAAAAAAGTCACTTGTAGCGCATTGCGACACCTTACCTTTTAAGTCCATTTTGGCAGTTAGAATTATTAATGGCCGGTTGCACCAAGCACTTAAGTCGAGCTTAAATTTAAGTACTGCTTATAATGTGACATTTGAGGTTACACAACATTCAGTAAATCACATTCTAAGCTGTGCTTAAAGTTAAGCTGACCTTAACTGTTCTGTGCAACTGGCCATCAGTGTTCAGAGACGATGCTTCAATTTGTCAAAGGTAACTGACAGTCAGAGAATTTGGGTTGTCTTGCCAACATAATAATGACTTGGTATGGCGATAAATTCAAACTACAGACCTTCAAATTTTTTTGTAGAATTTCGTAATGATTTCTAATTTTGAGTAAATAACCAGAACGTCATTTTTTAATTATAAATTAAGTGATAATATTATTGTAGTCATTATACATAACCACAGAGGTGATTCAACTTGTTTTATTACGACAGTCGTCATTTGTTTTTCTTACTGTGAGAATTTTAATTTTTTTTTTTACAATTTTCAATCTCGATGGCCAAAATTATTTTTAATTTTTTTTTCTTGTTTTTGATTGTTTCCGTTTTTATTATTTTTTTCTTGTTTCACTTTTTCCGTAAATTTTGCGATTGTCAATTGTTTTTTTATTAATCAGTTTATGGGTAATTTCCTTTTTCATCTTTTATTATTAATCACTAAATTCGTTCAACTTTTTTCTTTAAAGAACTCGTTCAGCGAATAAAGTTACTAGACAAACAAAACAAAGAAATACGGTTTCTTAACTCAGGATAAGAAACGCAAGAGAGAAGAAGAAATTAAAGAAAACTGTGGATTTTGTTTTTCTTTTTTCTAAAAACACTAGAATTTGCACCAAATGGCATGTAAACGCATCTGAATTTACACGATACACCAAAAACGTCAATTTTATCGCCAAGTGTTTGTTAAATACATTGGCCCCGTATTCTCATCTTGTCTTTAATTTAGCAGCGCCGTGATTAAATTCTCTCTCACTCTCTTACTCATGAAATTCACATAAAGCTATGTCGTTTATTTTTATTTTAATTTCGCCTTTAGTTAGAGACGATCTTAATCATGAGTTGAGAACATGGGCCAATAAATCTAGTAAAAAAATGCACCTAGTTGGCAGCACTGTTCTGCAGCAATTTGTGTTTATTATGAAAGCACCGTAATTGTAGTTTTATTGAATTAATTAAGATTAAATCCAACAGTGATGTTAGTTAATGAATTCTAATATAGTTTGCAGTAGATATTGCTTTTTTGTTTTCCGTAATCAAGCTCCTTGTAATTACTGTTGGGACACATGGTATAGTAACCTCTAAATTTAGGACAGCAGATTACAGAGTAAATTGGAAAAAGTGGTTGCAGTTTTGTCACATAAATTTTCAACGAAGAAGAAACTTCAGTGTGTTCGATGTAAGAATGTGCAACAGGATTCAGGCTTAAGTAGACTCGGAATAAAATTATGTGACATTTATGACGCCTACGCCATTTCAATATCCGTGTCAATCCGTTTTCAGAATGCACATGAATTCCACATGACTCGTCCATATTTGGACACTCGAAATTCAAAGCATACTGCACTCAATTGTATCATACAGGGTGAAAGGGATTTGACTGCATTAATTCCCCATGGCAGTAGTTTGTTTGTGTTTTTTATTAAATTGATACATCAGTTTCGCAAAAATTAAATGCTTTAAAGTTTTGAATAAACGAGAAATAATGTCTCACAACACCGTATCATAACCGAAATTAGGACATGGATGCCGGTTTTCGGAGATACCGAAAAACCAGAATACCGGATACTTTTATACCGTTTATAAAACCGGTAATATGATTTGAAATACCGAAATGTCGATATCGGTATTATCTCACTAAGGTCCAGTTTTACAAATGCGGCTCAACTTTGAGCTGAGGCTTAAACCCTTAGCAACGATTATTTCAACAATTGTTGTGAAGGATTTAAACCTCGGCTCAAAGTTGAGCCGTATTTGTAAAACTGGGCCTAAGGCCCAGTTTTACAATGACGGTTTAACTTTGAGCCGAAGTTTAAATCCTTCACAACAATTGTTGAAATAATCGTTGCTAAGGGTTTAAGCCTCAGCTCAAAGTTGAGCCCCATTTGTAAAATTGGACCTTAACGCCAACAAAATTATCCTAATTTATAACTACGACTTTTAGTTTTCATTGTTCTTTCTTGATTATTTTCAGGAATTTACTTATGTGTTAAGTTAAATTAAATTAAATGAGAAAAAAAATTAATATAACAATTCGTTCGAAATGTTTTAGTGGTCCACTTCATTTTATTATTATTTTTTTTCTTACTCTCACACTTATACTTTTACAATTAGTATGTGTTAATTGCATGATTTTTATTTATATAAAATATGTTCTATTGTTGGTTAAGTGGCAGAACAGCTTGGCTGAACTTCGCCAACAAAATAAAGACGTTTATTATGTATAAAAATAAAATAAATATGTTTATTCTATATATTTATTATAATTATTATTTATTGAGTAGTATATTATCACAAAGACAGAAGCTTTGTTTTTATTTTAGTTATTTAACAGAAAAGTTGACTATTTATGAAGTATAATGTTGTCAATCTTAGTTTTAATATGATTTTTTTTTCAGTAAATGACTGATTTTCTTTCTGAAAGCATTTCTTGTACTATTGCTCCTGTTTTTTGTACTACATAATCATATTTATTTTAATACCGAAAAACACCGAAATTCTGGAATGCCGGTATTTTAAATATAAATATCGAATGAATACCGGTATTGTAAAAATGCGCCGGTATTCCATGCCCTAATCGAAATCTTTATGTGGCTTCTTTATTTCTTAACAACTCGAAATCAAATCGCAAATCAGTAACAAAATGGACTATTAAAATATGTTTTTTTTTTTTTTAATTCTTAATTAGTAATTTTTGGGCATTTTATATCAGTATCAAAAAAGTTACTTGTAACACATTGCGGCAGCTTACCTTCCGGGTCAGTTTTTGTCAAAAGAAATGAAGTTCTCAACAACTTTGGACCCTTTAAAGCCGAACATTAGACTTTGATAGTGAACAGAACGTACAAAACTCTTCGGACATGTACGATTTTGTAACGAAATAGAGAAAATAAGAAGTGTATACATATATTCGAAAGGTATTATAACCTCATTTTCATAAAACTATACTTAAGTAGTTTTGGAAGTAAGTTGACGATTTGTTTTGCTTTCTCCGTAACAGTGTAGAGCTTGTATTAGTATAAAAAACTACATATCAATACAGCTGACGTTAACTAAAATTTGTCAGATTTTGACTTGTATGAAATCGCATGCTTGTGAGAAAGTAAATTTACAAAAAAAAAAAACAACCTACGTTACGTATTTCTTGTCACGGGGAAAGCAAATAACTTTTTCAATTTGTATTTATTCAATTATTAAACTATTCCACCAAAAATCTTTAAACATTTTGATAATTAATTTTTAAACACTGCTTGAGGAGGGCCTCCTGGACTCCCTAGGATGCCCTCCCCAGTTTACGCCACTGTCGATTTTCGACAACTTCAAAAGAACCTGTCTTTCTTCAAATCAGGATCTAAAAGAATCTGTACAAATGTGTTTGCAGAATTTTTTCAGGTCGGCAACTGAAAAAATGGGGTTTTAATTTACTGTCGGAAGCAAAAAAAAGTAGACAAATTACAGAAAATAGTAATGATTAAAGAAGACTTCTCAGAAAAGTTTTAAAAAATTTAAAAGCTTTCAAACTTAACAAGTTTAATAAAACTTTGGTAAAACCTGTAAATTCATCTTTAATCTCTGGTATTTCGAGAAAGAATAATTACAGGAAACTGTTTTTCGTCTACTAGTTTTTGCTTTCAACTGTAGCTATTGAAAAATAAAAATGTTTAAATTGCCCCCTCTGTTCTTCGTACATAGGTAATTTTTGAATTTTATTTCGGAAAAAGCATAGAGATTTATTTTGAGCTGAGAGTCTCAGCTGTCGAAAACTGAATTCCCATTTGCAGTTCTAGATGTTCACTTAACCCTTTCGAATCGGTACGAGGCGAATAATTGAGTTGAATTGTTTCAATGAACGCAATAAAGTACAACTTGTTAGCATGACGTGATCGCCAACCGATTTGACGTAATGCGCCTTCGAAGAATAGAATTATGTCGAATTAAGCGGTAATACGTTGCAGGCGGTTACGCACGCAAAAAAAAGTACGAAATCATTTCGAATTCGATCAAATTTGTATTTGTGCATGAAAGAATTTCGATGATAAAGTCATCATCGTCAGAGCCAACATGGCATAAGATGGCTACGGGAAAATATCATCTCACATCGCTCGCTCGCAAATAGAAATATGTTAGAACGTTAGGCTTAATAAACTATTTCTAGTATTCCATTAAAATAGCTTTGCGTAATAAGAAAGTGAAGACTAGGTAAGAATTTCATACCTATGTCATTTGAGGTCGCCACCTGATTAATGATTAAGTAATTTCTGCTTACACGGTTTAGTTCAACACAACACATTGCGTCTTTGTTTTCCAAAAATAGTGCAACAACACCTTTTTTTTACACAACACGGAATGTATGCAGAACATTAAAAGTTGTTTGTGACAAGCAGCTATCGAAATCTGATCTAATCTTAAAACGACCAAAATTCTTTTCCGTTGTTTCCTTTATTTTTGGTTTCCATTTACTTTAACTCTGATGAAAACAATTGAAATCCTGTTTTTTTTTTTTTAAACAGTATTTGTTTTCAATGTTTCTTGATGTTTATTGCATTTTCCTGTTTAATTCTGAAATCATTTAAATTGTCACCGAGGAATCGATGAAACCACAACACCGACCAATTTGTTGGAGAGATATTACAATATTATTAGGTAAAGTTAAAAAAAGAGAACTTTCAACATTTGCATGGCACAGGAGCGTAATAGAAATAAGGTCGAATTTGGTTTCGTTTTCTTTCAATACACCTGCGTATTAACAGAAAAGATTCAAAACAAAGTCTGTTTTACTAGGAAGCAAAGTCCATCGTTGTTGTATTTTACATTACTTACGAAGATTATTAAATTATGACGCGCGCATGTTTTTAATTCCGAACGGTCGATCTAAGTGATGGATCTACATGAAAATTAACACGTTCTCTTTGTCCGATCACGTTATCACTTTCACTGACTCTCCCGCTTGCAGTTTGCCAACAATTTCAACGATTTTCTGTTCACGATCTTTTGGCATTCATAGTAAACAGCAGGCCATGTTAGGTTAGTGAAATTTTTGTTGGTATCACTAAAAAAATATGGACGTCAGAAAATTCGGTTAGGATTATTGTTTCTGCAGATCGGAACTCTCACCAGTAAACGTTATGAATGATTTAATTTCCTTTTACCTCACCACATTACCGACCATGATAAAAGTATTCTTCCAAATCATTAACACAGTCGTTATTACAAAATAAGGAAACTACTGGAATGCCAAAAGATCGTGAATGGTTTGTATGTAAAATTATAAACATTAATTGAAGTTGTTCTGCCAACACTTCTTTGAAAATAAATTGTTCGGGGGGCATTAATGAAACATCCAACAAGTAAGAATTATATTACAATCAACCCAACCCAAAAAATAAGAATTGTATATCAATCAAGTAAAGAAATCCTGGATATTAATAAAAAATCATTGTTTATAACCCATCTCACTTTTGAAAGATTGTTTCACATAAGCAAAATAATTTATTAAATTTTGACACATCTGTAAGACTTCAAGAGAATGAAATAAGCGTAACTTAGCAGCAATCAGTTAAATCTGAATTCTACAAAGTGATCAAGAATGACTGAGTTAGCGACATGTTTAAAAGCATTTTTTATGTCACAAGAATATTCAGAAAACAAAATTTTATCTTACAATCAAGCAGAAAAATGTTTAAAACAGAAGTGATAATTTAAGCGAATGAAATAAGTAGCTTAATTGAAATCTGAATTCTATAGAGTGGTCAGGAATGACTGCTTGAGTTGGCAATACGATTAAGAACGTTTATTTTATTCGTTTATTTTTGAAACACTGCAGTCGGAACATGTTTTGTTGGTTTATTTAAAATGTACGTGCGTAACAAAAAAAAAACCAAACGAAAATTATCTATGTGCCTAACAGTAACGAGATTGTAGGTTATGCGAATAAAAATTAACTTGCAAAAGAATTCAATTCGGAATATTGCAGAACAATAATCTACAAACTAACCAAACGTAATGGTCACTCAAAGTGCTCTCCTCCAATTTTGTTTTATACATAAATTTGCTTTTTACGCTTTCGTTCACATTGACACTGTCAAATCAACTAACCATTAAAAGAAAATTCAGTAGTGCCAATCAGACACTGCGTCTCTCCAAGCTTACTATTTTCATTTGTTTATAGATCTTTTGTGTCTTCTTTTTTTTTAGTTTTTCACGTCAATTTTCTTTTACTATTTTTTTCATAGATTACGTTTGCGCCTTCTGTTACGTTTTTTCGAATTCATTTGTTTTGCTCTTTTTTGTATGGGCTTTAAAAAGAGTGGGAACTAGTAAAGAGGAGATTCTCCGCGTCGGCTTGTTTGATCTTTACCGAGCAGTTTCTGTGACCTTCAAACAGTTGCCCCTTTAAATCGGCGTAGCCAGCCCTAACGAATAGTACCATAACCATAAACCATAACACGCATGGCGTGCTGCTTTCGCCAATTAGATTATCTGCCCATTTGCTCTGACACGAATATTGTCACTCTACCATATACATATTTATATACAAAAGGAGATTGAATTGGCGTACATTTTTCCTCTTTCTAATTTGCACTTCCTTGTTTGAACGTCTCCTCTTTTTTAGTATCTGCTCTTCAACTTATTAACTCAAAAGAATAAAATACTCAAAATTCAAAAGAAATTAAACAAAAAATGAAATAATCATAATTCATTGGGAATCAAGTCTAACTCTAGCAAGGCCAACCCAACTCATCTCAGCCTTACTCGACCCAGCTCAAGCATATTAAATCTAAAAAGAAATAAATCTCAAAAAATAAATAAGCCTGTAATTCAAAAAAAAATTAAAACTTGTCTAGGCGAATTCAATCCAGCAAACCAAGGGAAAAAATCCAAAAATTTTAAAAATAAATGTAAACTTAAAGCAAAAGAAATTAATATCAAAACTCAATTAGAGTTTAGTCTAACACATTGGTTTCCAAACTTTTTGTTACCTGGCCAGGGCCGTAGCCATACTAAATATTCAGGGGAGGCTTATCGTAGTTTAGGGCAGACCCTATAAATTTTTATTCCAATGCTTTTACGTATTTTAAAAATATTTTCATGTCAGGTTGGGCCATCGTAGGGCAGGCTCAGTCTCCCTTGGTGCCCCCCCTATCTACGGCCCTTAGAAAGATCTTATCTTGGCATCTCTCTCCTCCCTTTATTTCACAATAAAAATAATACAGAAGTTTATTTATAAGTATACATATACTTTTTTTTATTAATACTTGTTTTTTAATAATAATAAGGGCATTTATTGGTCACTAAATTTTGTGGAAACAGAAATACGCATACATGAGATGTGTAAAAATGATTAGAAAAGGCTGTTCTTCCTTCGGAACCCAGAACCCAGAACTTGTTTTGCTATGGAAATTACATTTCTGTTACACTTTTCGCACACTCTATAGTTTATCCCTCAGAAACGAAAAAAAAATTATACTGGGGTCGTTTTATTAATGAAACCCCCCCTTTATTATTTTAATTATTAATCAGTATAAGAAATTTAAAAAAAAATGGCCTTATATAGATTTTTATGTAGATTTTATTCATGCTAACAGTTCAGCAGTATTTTCTATGTACAGGTGAACAAAAAAAATCTTTTTGAAATGAAACACTACGTCTCCTTTAAAAAATAATTGTAAAAAAATTCTGTTATACTTTTGATGCCTCTCCTTTTGCACTAGCCCGCGCCCTCCAGGTTGAAAATCGCTGGCCTAACACAAGCTCAAAATTATTTTAAATCTTATTTGTAATGACGGCCGAGGCGTGACATTTCGATATACGAGAGTTTGGTGTATGACAAATGACAATTGAGAGTATGTGACAATTAGGTGCACAGCAATTCTGTGGCTATGACAGTTCACTGCATGACGTCGTGACCAAAAAAAGTCGACGTAAATTTAATAATGTTACATACATACTCGTGAATGTCATATATGACAGTTGAATGTGCAAACGAGTAGGAAATCTGGATTCAGGATTCTGGAATTCTCCAGGTTGATTACAGCTGATTACAGCTGATCCTTGGATCCTTGAGTATTGTTGGACATTTTTTTTTTAACTAGAAATGACATTGTCTGCATAGTTTCTATTTCCACAAGTCGAGGCGTAGTTTTTTTCTTGGACCATCTTATACCAGACAACAGAAAATCTTAATGTACTTAATGTCTGCTGGTTTTCTTTTCTAAATAATACTGTAAACTGTTATGTCATACATTGAACTCTCATGGTGTTACACATTAATTTGTTCTACACACACCCGAACAGCCTTTATGGACCAAACTGTTCTACAGGTCAAAATGTCATGTATCGAACTGTTATACATTAAATCAGGGGTTCCCAACGGAGTCAATAAACCTCTAGGTTTTTTTTAGAGGGGGTCGATGAATGTCAGCCGTCGCAATGAGGAGTTCTATCTAGGATAGGTATTTTATAGTCACCTGAATGTTATATTAAAAAAGAAAAAGTAGAAGTTGAAGTTTTCATGGTTTACGTAAAACTTAATAAATTAAAAGAATGAAATAAACATTTCAGAAATTTTTATTTTATTTTTATTTACTGTGACAATACAATAAATTATTTTTATAATTTTATTAGAGCTAAGACCGCTGATTAAAAAAAAAGGATCTAAATTATTATTATTTCAATTATCTTGAAATTTTTGATGCCTCCTGAAATTGTTTAATAACATAAGTAATAATAATTTTATAATGAAACATTTACAGATTATCCCTTCATTTGAACTTACTAAATTTAGGTTAATTAGTGTACAGTGTGGTCCATTTTTGATGGTTTTACAGGGTTTCTCAGTCATTTATAGGATTTTTTTATTTATAAAAATAATTAAATCAAAGTTTAAATTGTTGAAAATCTAATTAAACAAGCAATTTATTTGTGTCATAGCCAAAAATGGTTTCCATTTAAAATTAAAAAGTTACAGTCTGTTTTGCAGAATTGGTGGAATTTCTACAAAATATAATGATGTCGGTGAAATCAACGTTGATTTCTGAATAAAATAGTTTTTGAATTTTCAAACAAATATTGTGGAAAATAATTTTTCGCAAAAATTCGTTTTCGGCCGATATTTCCCGAACGAATGGAGATAGCTAACTTTTGTTTTCTCCGCTGAGTTTTTCTTGAAAAAGTAGCATGGGTTCGCGAGAACGGTTTTCTTCTATTCCTATAAATAACTGTGAAACCTTGTAAAACCATCAAAAATGGTCCACTCTGTACACACACTGTTTCGTCTCATTTTTCTGAAATTTCATTAATTAAATAATTAAAAAAAGAAGAACTGATGTTGAAAGTACGACGCCAAAAGAAAGGAAATTGTACTCAACTCATTTTATGAATTCTATTTTAAATCCTATTCGTAACGACGATTATCTGCGTCTGGTCGGAAGGTTACATCATATGCATTTTACATGACCGTTCGTTATCTTGTCAGTTCTATTGTTTAAATTCCCTGTTTGTTTTCAATAATCGTACCCTTGACCCCCCGACTTCTTCTTCTGTTCAGTACCTACGGCAACAGACACTTTTTCTTTGCATATTTCATAAAATTATCCGATTTTATGGTTCGGCATAAACGAATATTTCTGTTTATGGTTCGATTCAAAATGTTGAACTTGAGAAATTGTGAACTCGCCAAGTCGACGAACTGTTTTCGCAGATAACATTTTTATCGGTCCGCTGGTAAACACCATTTTTACTGATTGCAGTTGCTGCACCGTCGTCCAATCCCAAAATCGCGAACGCATACATGTTTGCGTATGCCGTTCCATTCACCTTGGTATAGTTTTATGTTGCTAAATGTCAAGGCAAATATTACTTGTGAATCGAGATCTAAGGTGTAATACTGAACCGCAATCGCTCTTAATAAATAACAGACCAAATTTATTTGCAATGTGCTTTCGATAGGTATTTTCTTCATTCGAGGAAGAGAACCAAAAAATCTTGACTGTTTTAAAATTTTCAGTGAGTTTTTTTTTTACAGCATTGACGTTCTCTTCATTTTATTAATATCATTTGCATACTTTAGTGTTATTATTTTCGTATCACCGCAAACATTTTTACTTTTCACTTTTGTAATTGTACGAGTAGTATATACCGACCGTATGTGAAATCTCACATGGTAACATATATTTTTTGAAATATTCTTTGTTACTATGTATACTGTTTTTAAATAAACATTGTTAATAGTCCTAAAACTTAATACTTATTTATTGTTTTGTTATAGAATGGGTCAAAGAGTTTTAGAATTGAATATACATGTTAATTGCCTGTGGCTTTGGTCGGTGGAAGTGGACACCCGGTATAATATTCACTCTGAGCAAATAAAGAAGTGTTACGACAACGGGGGCGTTTTAGGTGCTTTTCGAAAATAAACTTATCTTGTAAACGGTGTTAAAAATCGCGATGAATCGACCGAGTCTTTGGTATGTGTGGTGTGATAAATAAGTCGGAAATACCAAGACGGCATCCTCCGTTCCACAGCACACTCTTTGACCTTGTATTTTCCCATAGTGAGTTGGCCGACTGGCTCTTCGTCAACAATAAATCGCGAATGAAACACTGTTATTATCAAAGACAAGTTCTATCTACACACACACTTAATTTCTCGATAACTGCAACAATAAAAAAAAAAGTAATCACTGTAGTACTAATCTAATGAAAACTATAATTAACAACAACTTAGAATAACATTAACTTGACTGTTCTGGCGCATTTAGCAAGAAAGTGAATAAATTTACTTACTTTAAAGGTCAGTTACGGTCTTCGTTAAATGGTGAACTTTTTTTGTAAGTTAAGTCCATTTTAAACTATCCCTATTTTGTGGTTTAATTTCTACGAAAACATTTGGAGTTAAATTTTTGTCTATTTTTAGACAATTTTTGATACAGTTTTCAATTGTTCAAGAAAAACAGACAAGAAAAATATGAGCAGTCTGAAACGTCCTTTTTGTTTTAGTTCGATTTACGCTGAACTAAATAAATGTTATCCTTCATAAATATGGTATCATTTAAATTGAGCGTCGTAGTACATATGTCATTGAGTATTCCTGCAGCACGTCAATCAATACCTATGCATACTTGACCTAAGTAATTATGTAATAGGCCTTAACAATAAGTTGTCAGCATAACAGTTCACTACTTCCCTGCTTAAATTCAGTTCACTCAGTTCATTGTTTAAATTTTCGTTAAGAATGAAAGGTGAAAAATAAATTAACCGTGGCATTCACGTTAAAAAAAAAACATCCTGTATCCGGACTCCTAGAATTTCATTCTGAATCATTGAATTTTATATTCTATTTATATTCTACACTTCTATAACTTTAGTCAGCGCAAAACATTACGATTTGTATTTCTCACTGCGTTATGATCAGAGTTAGGATTCTCTGACGTTGGCATGGTTGCGCATACAATAGAGGCCATTGATTGGTCGTCGTACTGCCGGACCATGTTCCCATTGGCCTTCCTACTGCGTAACCAGAGCGACATCCTGAATATCCTAAGGCCGGCTACGAATAGTAATTATTTAAGTGGCCAGTACAGTACATCCTCGTGCACCTCTCTGGTTATGACTGGATTTGAATCACAAACTTTTTCAAATTTAAATTCTCCAGTTGAGATTAAAACGCAGACGAAAATTTCAGTTTGTTCTGCCTTGAACAACATTATCACTGCGTCAAGAAAGATACATGATTTTATACATAAGCATTGACCGACATAACTAAATGCCTGGCATTAAATGGCAATATCGTCCCAATGAGTGAGACAAGCTTGCATCGGTAGATAAGGTAAGAGAAGGAGAGAAGAATGGAAAACGTGGGCATTTAAACATTGTAACTGTTACAGCCGTGACGCGCAAACAGTTCTATTTTTAGCATGAGTCACGCCACCTTGCATCACAGAACGTTACCGAAGCTACGCGTTCATTCTAGTAGGTTCGAGCAAAAGAGGGCTCTGTTATAGAAGCCGTACGGTCCGCCGGGCGTTTAGCTATGAAGTTAGCAAGCGAAGGGTTCGTACCTCGAATAAATAGAAAGTACATTTTGTAAAAGTGTTATTTGATAGACGAGCTCATTACTCTTGCGTTGCTAATTGTGTAAAGCAACAGCTTGTAATTAAAGTGTTCTGAAATTTAACGACTATAATTTTTGAACCCCCAAATTCGTAACATAACCTTGAGGTACGTTGAACGATGCTCCCCAGATAACCAGACAAGTTACGGTTGTCCAAAATTGATGAAAGCCTGATGTGACCACCGAGGCTGTTCTTGTTGTGAATGCTCAAGACATCCCCTACCAAATAAAATTATGGCAGGCGTGTAATAGGGCCTTGGATTGACTTTGTTTAATAAAATTTTAGTTTTGAATCAGAAGAATGAACCATACACGGTCGACATTGTCCATCGTGTTGAACACACTTTGCCAGCCACAATTACCGCCACCTGTTCCACAATTACGTCTGCTGCCCAATGGATGACACATCGAAACATTTCTGCCTGATTTTTGTCTAATAAAATTCTCAACAAGGCCGTGAGTGTGGTCAACCATGATTAACATCTTATTGATCCTACCTTCTCACAAGATTAAATGCGCAGCAGTTTAAAATTCACTGGAGTCATGTAAAAACTGAAATATTAAGGGTGCCACACACTTTCAGTTCGCGCGAATTAGTCCGCCCGGACCTGTCCGAACGTGCTAGAAAGAAATCCAGTGTGTGTAGAAGAAAAGGGTACGGTGCAAAATTTGTTTTGTATAATTTTGGTTAGCGCGATTTGGTTTACGCAGGCCCGCATTAAGGGTGACACACACTTTGTTCAATTCGCGCGAATTGGACCGCTCAAAACCAAATCGCGAGAACCAAAATTGTACGGTTTTTAACCAAAACGGATTTTGCACGATAATTAAACCGTATCGTTTTCTTCTCCACGCACTGGATTTCTAG
Organism: Prosopocoilus inquinatus; assembly: GCA_036172665.1. Classification (NCBI taxonomy): domain Eukaryota; kingdom Metazoa; phylum Arthropoda; class Insecta; order Coleoptera; family Lucanidae; genus Prosopocoilus; species Prosopocoilus inquinatus. The sequence continues at coordinate 14,950,681 of CM069871.1, read as the reverse complement.
CACGTTCGGACAAGTCCTTCCGGACTAATTTTTGTAGGAATTGAACGAAGTCTGTGGGCCCCTTTAAACTGTTTAGGAGATACATCAGTAAACTCATTAACGAGCCGTCTGGCTTGTTGCTGAAGAATTCACTCACTATCAAACTCTTTTTCGATATATTTTAGAACTTGGGTTAAATGCAAATGACGTTGACTTACTGCAGTGATACACTGATACAATATTAGTGATGCAAAAATTTCATGAACCTTTTTTTTTTAAATATTTTTCATGTGTTTTAGTGCACGCAAGAGTGAGAAGAAAAAAATTGAAGAGTAAACCGAAAATCATCAACCCTTCGATCCAAAAAAAAGAGTAATCAAAAATTAGAAAAATCAAATCAAGTGTAAATTTTCACCTGCCGTCGTCAAATAATCCTAACCTGTTTCCGTGTATTTCTAATAAATAGAGTTCGGAATCACATATTTTGACGTCATCAAGAAGGGTTTGCATAGAAAATTGTTTGTAATATGTTTTTATTACGTAATCATTTCCGAAAAAATTCGGGAGGGGAGCGTTAACCAAATAGGTTTGCGGAAATTCTTCACAATGTACTGCCAACTCACCAAGTTTCAATTTTTTTTTTTTTTTTTTTCTAGAAAAAAATTGTACTATTTTGTCGTTAAAATCGTGTTATCCTGACTTGACGCTTATAATAATAAATTAAACTCAACCAACTGAGGGCTTTTGAAAAAAACATGATAAAAAACAGGGAGATTATTAAATAGAAAGGTAACGTTTTATTTATTTATTTATTTTTCAATTTATTGTTTTGTTTCTTTTTTTTTCGAACATATTACGATCTTTTTTTTGTCGATTATATATCTCGCAGCAATTTTGAATTATTATTAATCAATTTACTCTTTTCACTTATTTTCCATTTTCTATATTTTTTGAAATAATTGTTTCTTTCGTAAATATCTTCATATCGGTGTTTGTGTTGTAAAATGTACGATCGTCATTTGTTTTTTCATTTATTTTTTTTTTCAATTTGCATTCCGATTACATTTTTCCAAAAAGACAAAAAATATTCTTCTTTTTGTTTTTATTTTATTTGACGTATTATGTTTCCAAACTGAATAATTAAAAACTTTCTATTGTACAGTCTGCAAATTGTTGCGATCGTCTTTTGTTTTTGTTACTTTCGTCTTTCTTCCTGTGCTCTTTGTAAATTTCGTATTACTTTGTGACTCGAATGTGTTTTTTTTTTTCATGTAATAACTGTCGTTAGGAATTTTTGTTTTACTTGTTCTGGACCGTTAAAAAGTTCTTCGTAATTTTTTATTTTCAATTGTTTACCATTTTTCATAAGTTAAATCATTTCCTTAGAAATTTTATTTTTTCCCTTTTTTGATTGTCTTTCTCTCAAAATCCACTCCAAGCACACAGACGATTCTGAAGATGAAATCGTACATAATACCAACTACTGAAATAATCATACGGTTGGGAACATTCCTACCGAGCTGCAGCTTGACAAGCGCCGCCCATTGATGACGTCAAGTCAAAATACATATATGATTCCGAACTCTACTAATAAATCATTTTCACACTATGAAGAAACTAAGAAAATCAAATACAAATACATTTACCATTACAAAGTGTTTGACAGCTTTGACTGTATCAACAAAAATGATATAAAGTCCTATTATTTACATATTAAGAGTATAATTAGATTTATTTCTTAGGTTTGCAGTCGTTTTTTCAATCAAATATTGACTTCCTTTGCGCAGCTCTAATGATTTTTGTTTTCATTTCTTATATATCCTTGGTCTGTAACATTTTTTTTTCTTATTTGCTATTTATGATTGACTCGAGTTTGATGTTTGTTCAGGTTTGTGGTCAATTCTGATGGAATAATTTAAACCGCGCGTATTTTTTTTACTACAATAAATCTTATTAGTATTCATGTATTTTATTTTAGATGTTCTTTATTTACTTATTTATTTTTTTCAGAATAAATCAAGCAAAAATCCAACTATAAAGTTCCTAGGATCTGAGGGGGTAAGTAAGGCTTTGTCTTTTCACTAGTTTAAAACTGAGGTACCAACTGAAATTTACTTACTTTTTCGGTAGAATGACTTACTTTTTCCGCAGGATGAAAACAACATACTTTTCATTTCTTTTGTTTTGATTAATGAACAATACGTACCTACTTGCTTTGCTCACTTAGAGCCGATTTTATAATCGAAGTAAAGGAGACTTTAAAATAAAAGTCACACTCTGATGTATAAATAACTACGTTTTTGCATCTTTTTTGACATATGACTGTGACTTTTAATTTAAAGTCTCCTTTAGCTCGATTATGAAATCGGGCCTTATAAATTAAAAAAAAATATATTAGATGAAATTGACGCGATTTATTAATATCATGGGCTGCAGACAATCAGAGTATTTAAACATATTTAAATGCGCGCAAGAAATGCGCCTAGGATTCCAATTCAAAATGAAACATATGGTATGTATACTAGTTACACACATACAGGCTGTGATACAAGTTTTAGTAAATTTCCACTAACGTTTCAAAAAATAAAATAAAAATAGTACAAGTGGGTGGCTACCAGAGATTACTGATATTTCTAACGGGACACCACCTTTCTCAATGAACATGCCTTTCGTGACTCAGGTGGAAAGTATGCGTCCGTCCTGTTGTCTCGGTATATCGAAACGTGTAATTGTCGTCGAATCCAAGAGAGAAAGAAATTCCAAACGAACCGCGATTCGACAACGTGTAATTAACATGATTAAAATGGGAACGCGTTCTTTTTCGTGGGGGGGGGGGGCGATCAAAGCGCTCCTGATATTTCTTTTTCTCGTTGTTAATTATAACGAAATTATAAATTATAATTAGTTTACGGTATAAGCAAGGTCAGTTGCGTGTTTATGGTTTGACAAAATTCGTGCTGAAGATACTAAAGGCAATTCCTTTTAATAAACGGAGTAGACGTTGTAATTAATCAAGAAGATGCTAAAAAAAAAGGAAGTCCGAACTTGTTAAATCCATTTTTTTTTCTCTTTTAGTTGATGAAAAATTAATCTGCACAGAGGATTCAAAAAATTCGGTGGAAGGAATTAATATGTAAATTTTATGAGTTTCTGAAGTTATTAAAAATTTTAATCAAAAAAAGGAATGTTGAGGAGGCAAAGGTCTAAAAACTTAATTAACCTCTCCTTTAATCTAATTTACTTTTGGATCAATAAGCAATAAAGCGACGTTTTGGAAAAATTTGTAAATTTATTTCGTGTTATCTCCTCATAAAAAAATCCTATCTATTCATGTCTAGCAAATGTCTAGAAAAATAAACGCAAGTTTCGAAAAGTAATATTTAAAATTATAGCTCTTCAATGACTATAGATTGCGTTCTGTATTGAACATATTGCTACGACTTCGTCATTCAAATTAACAAATTTAAAAAAAAATGCTTTAACTTAAACAGCAACGTCCTACGATCGCTTTTTAACCTAACATTGCATTGGCGATTGTAGGATGTCGCTGTTTAAGCTATTCATTGCTATTACATTGCATTTACGAATATCCTTGAGTCAAGTCGTTTTGGTTTGCAGTGGAACTCGCGAGCTACGCTTCTGGTGATGAAGCCGTAAATAGAGCTGAAACAGCTGTACAGAGACTGCTGGAGGAATCCACTGCCGCGTTTTTTTTTTCAAAATCTTCAAGTTTAATAATTCAAGCTTCACCTCTTCGAAAATTGATTTAATACAAGCAGTGTTATCAAGTCGAGAAAATTTCCCTCTTTAATTTTTTTTTTATTGTGACGAAGATCAGAAACTTTATTCACTTTTAATTTCTAATTTACAATTTATATTGTGAGTTTTATTTATTATAAAATAAACGAATACGAGATTGCAAAATTAATAGTAAAAAAAATAAAATTAAATTGAAATGCCTACTGCCTTGCAAATGCGAATAAATTAAATTGTTTATAAATTTCACACAATAAAATTAAATACAAAAAAATTCAAAATAAGTTATTCCAAAAAACAAAGCCATGCGAAATTGTGACAGTTCTTAGTGTTTAATTAGCACTCAATTGTTTACGGTGGTACAAATTATAAACCATGGAAGTTCTCAGCTTAATTACAAAAACGAAGACAAAATTGAAAACTTTGTAACAGTGAAAGAAAAATATAAGAAAAATTGGTTATTTTAACTGCAACCAAGCAAGTTGGAAGATTCGAAAAAAAAAGAAATTCTAGACAATTGCAAATACTCCTAAATTAGTTGTCATTTGTTCGTGGGCTTCTTAAATTTTCTTTTTTATACAAACGAACAAATACACAATAGCAATATAAAATACAATATTTTTTTTGAAAAAAATAAGTTAAACTGCCATGTAATTTGTAATTTAAAATCGAAAGAAATTATTACAAACAAAAACTGACACGATTACGGTAATTCTCTCTCATTTAGTTAATGATTTGTTTACTGTTTTTAGTGTTAATAATTGCGAAAAAAAAAGCGACGCTATAATAAAATAAACGACCACAAAATAGCATTGCTAATACAAACATTTTAAAAATAATAAATAATAGGTTCCGCTACAAAAACAAAAGAAGTAAATTTAAACAAATGCTAGCAAACTGTTTACAATATTTATTGATTAATAAAGGGTAACGTGTACAAAACAAAAGAAAATCAATTTTAATTTCAATTGGCAAGAAGTGACAGTGAAAATTTAAAAACAAAAGAAGTCAGTCTGAACAAATACTAGTAAATTACAACGATGGTAATGATACTGAAAGCATAAACGAAAAAAATTTTTGGAAGAAAGTATTTTTTTAAAATGAAAATACAATTTTTAACGAATCTCGTAGTTAAGAATTAAAAAAAAAAGTATTCTACACAGATACAAACGGAATGATTTGTTGAAAATAATTTTCATTGATAACGGCTGCAAACCAAAGACAGTGAAAAAAATTATAAAATTGGTGCGAACCAAAACCAAAAGAAGACAAAGAAGACAAAATGCGAGCAAATTATTTTAGTTATTATAACTATTTATTTATTTTTATTACATTAGAAGTAATTGATAAAAAGACAAAAGAAAATCAATTTTATTTATTTTTTTTAATCACTGTTACCACATTGAAACCACTATAAATTAAAATCCGTGGTGAGTAAAACATATTTTGTTCATACATTTACTAATTTGTTTTCTTTTATTGAAAAGAAAAATATTTGTTAATTTTACTTTTCTATTTCCCTTGTTAATATTAAATTCCATTTTACAAAAGAGAATTTTGCCGACGAAAAGAGATTTTTTCTTTAATTTGCAACAAAAATACGAAATCGAAAGGTTAGCAACATTGCACGGCTTATTTTTTGCTGCTCTAGAAAGTGGGCAAGGATAAGCCCTTGAGTTGGCAGTGAAAGTTTTTATTTGAATGGTACAACTCGAGCAACTTCCGGTTGTTGAGACTTGGCACTGGCGACCGTCAGGTGACAGCATCGTTATAAATGTAAGTCAGCGTTGCCAGATTCTTTGGAGGCAATGTCGCCAACTTGTTGACAAAATGTAGCCCAAAGGCGGAATTTACGTCAAAGTCAGAGACAAAAAACAAAAAAAAAATGCCGATTTAAAAACAAATGAAAACAACGGCATCAAAATACAAGGCGCGAAGTGAACAAAAAATAACAGAAGAAGGTCGACAACATCAAACGAAAAACAGCAGTTTTCCGTGCAAATAAAAAAAATCAAAGCAAACTGTAAAAAGAAGTCAATAATACGATAAAGAAAAACAAAAAAGAAACGAAATACGGTGCGCAAAACAAAAGAAAATTACAACTGAGACCCAAAACAAAAGAAAAACGGCAAACAAGCGTTAATAAAATACGAAAAATCAACTCTATAAGAAAGGCCAAATAAAAATACATGCCACGAAAGCACAAAGAACAGAAGAAGATTAATAACTAAAATACACTAAAAATATTGAATGAAAAAAATTAAAATCGACGAAAGTTCTTGCAAATAAAAGCAAACTCACAGGAAACCAAAGGGGACTGTAAAAAGGTGTCAATAAAATGTGAAAGCCAAATGGAATAAAAGAAGGAAAATAAACAAGGAAAAACAAGAAAAAAACAAAAAAAGGTAATTAAATAAAAAAATGTTTTAAACGCCAAATATGTCCAAAATATAGCCCAAATGGTGAAATTTGGCTCAATCTAGTAACCCTGATGCAAGTTAAAACGTCGAATCTAACCTACAATCTTATCGTTGTTGGGTTGCGTTCAGTTTTATAAGGCAGAATGCAACCTGGGCGAGTAATTGTATCTTTCTCACTCACGATTATTGACATATCTTGCGTCTCGTTCATCCATTCAAATAGGTCTTGTGTTTACATCGTTGCCATGGCAACGAGCGATCTTTTCTTCCCGCATTATTTGAGTAGAACGTGAAAGTTCCTGAAAGAAAGACTTCTTGAAACGTATGAAAGAGACGCAAGATGTGTCAATAATCATGAGTGAGAAAGACACGATTACGCCCAGGTTGCACTCTACTTTATAAATCTGAACGCGACCTTGATGTTCAAAAAACCAATATCCGGTTACAGTGTTGGAAATAGTCGAATAAAAAAAAATCTATTGATTTTTATTTTATGTTCCTCCTGTTAAAATTAAGGTCCACTTCACAAAAGATTTTTTTTTTTTTGGTAACGAAAAGAAATTTTATTCATTAATTTGTAGGGAATTTAAAAATCAAATGGCTGGCAGCACTGTACGGCTGTGACAATATGATTTTTTCCAACCAGAATAATGCTGTTCTCGAATATTTTCGCGCACTGGAAATCAAAAACAAAGTTCGAATTCACAGTCCTATCATCAAAAAACATCTCACAATAAATTAACTTGTAAATGGAAAAAGCATTTTTAGTTATTATTGATAATGATACTGATAAGGAATAGATCATGACATAACGTTATGTGCAAATGACTTTCACTTATGTTTTTTTTTTCTTAGATCTGATAAGAGCATCGTAGGAATAGTATTTTTGAACCACAGTCTTGGAAACTGTTTTCACGAAAATAATATTATTAATTGTAATAATGAGAGATCGGATTTTGGAGCCTTTTTCTAATTGATCAACGCAGTGGTAGTGGTGGTACGTTTAGCACGTGCATAATACATCGCCGCGTAAATCAATTAGGGTACGAAGATGCCTCGCTGTTCACCCTCGCGCTCAATACCACAATGTCACCTCGATGTAAAACAAACGTGTAGTTTTATATAGAACGTGCATATCGAACACGAATAGCAGCGCACGATTCTAATTAAAAGTGTAGGTACGTTTGTTTTACATCAAGATGATATCGTGGTATCGAGCGCGACCTAAACATCGAGGGTGAACAGCGAGGTAATCTTCGACATGTTCGTACGCTTAGCGAAGCTTCCGAAATTGCACCCTCTGGTAATAATATAAGAACTACAGCGCATTCTAACCTTACAATGAAGTATTGCTATATATATCCCATTCTATCTTTCATGGTTTTTCAGTAAAACTGTCTTTATCTCTCCGAATTCTCCATAAGGCCTGTACTGTATTCAAAGAATGGAAGCGTTATACTATAAATAATAATTTAAAAGCATACTGCGTTTATATCGATTATGTAATAAGATGGAATACAGACGTTTTTTTTTTTTTTTCAATTAAGAAAATTTTAGCGTTCCTTCTAAAATCACCGCCAGAAATGTCAAGGACTTCCATAATCTCCTGTAAATAATACTGATTAATAATTTGGCTTCGTGCATACTTAATGAATGCACTGCACTCCACAGGCAGTTTCGTTCGAATCCAAATCGAAAATATTCGCGGCGAATTAGTTCTCAAGTGAAAGATCGTTTTGTAATAGCTCTGTTTAATTAATACTGGGAGACTTTTTTACGTAAGGCTGGCGCGCTTACGCAAGCCCGTCTTGCTTAGGTGCCGCATGTAGTGCAGATTTAACTAAGTTGCAGTCTTGAAAACTGGTTCGTTAAACAGTGCTCTTTGTTTTCGAACTGAGTGTATAGTTTGGTTCGGTGATTTGCCATTACCTGCATCTTTTTTGTTTTCCAGTCTTTCCCCCATTGACATTAATGTTTGATGGCTTTCTAAGGTTTTGTTCTAGTCACTCACCTCCTTTCCATCTTCTGGGCGGCGTTTTTTGCATACTAATTTACCTTAGTTCTTCATTATAAGAAAATATAAAATTCAGTATAATTTTGCTTTTTCGAAATTATTCAATGTCCGTCCCAAACATGCGTACTTACATACGAGGACCCACCTCGTCTACCTACTTGCTTGAGTCGACCTGTATATTAAGTTTGAAGGCCAAACATCACTCATCCAACTAAAACATCAATCAAAAACGTAGTACTTTTGTCCTTTTAACACAATAGGGTACATGAACATTTTTTTAAAGAATTTTATTTGAAAGTAGGTAAAAATACGATAATTTAGATATATTTCTTCTTTTTGATAAATGAATATTAAAGTCGTAAAAAATTAAACAAATTTAAATTGATTAAATTCCCGCCAAAACGCACATTCTGACCGTGTGACGTCAATGTTCATACGCTGTCAAATCGTAATAAGTGAATATCAATACAAACACATAAAACTTATTACAATGAATAGTAAGACATGTTATCAGTATTGTGCTGTGCTATAATGTAAATATCCCTGAGCAAGAACTCCGAATAAATTATTTATAAGCGTTTCACAAAATTTAGTGTTACCAACCTTACCTCTCAATGGCGAAAAGTTCCCGTTTCCACCACAAATTTCTCACCAACAAAGTAAAAAAATATAATAATTTCTTTAAGATATTCACTTCGTAATTGTTGCTTAAATTAAAACTAGATTTTTCAACACATATTAAGAGCAAACATTCAAACTATTTGACAAGGGTCTGCATACAACATAAACGTCAAGGACAATGAACAGATAAAATAGCGACATCTTACGATCGCTTTTAGACAATGTATGAATAATACTGACGTCACAACAAATGGGAAGCCTTTCGAAACCACGTGTTTATATTTGAATATTTTCAATTTTATTTATTAATTTAAGAGAATAATAAATTTAAAAACACGTACAAATTTGGTGTTTTCGCGTGTGTTATTGACTATAGTCTCGATTAGAGAGCTTTAATTAATAATTTTATATTATTGTCATGTACCCTATTATGCAGATGCTGGGATCCCACTCACCGGGAATACTTGGAAGAGTCAAGCAATTTGTTGTCTTTTTAATATAAAGTCAGTAAAATTAATTGAAGAACTAGAAATCTGTGATAAAAAACTATTTTAAATGTTGTGTGAAAATTGTGTAATCTGAGTGAATTGGGAAAAACTTTAGCACAAATTTGACCGAAAAAAAATATTCGTATGGCCTCCAGTGTAGGCCTCATGTAGGGCTTTGCGTTCAATGGGTTGCCTATACCAGTAGTTTTTGCTTTTTTTTTTCAAACAAATCATTCATCTTTTAAACAAACCGGCACGTTATAGATATTCATTGTTTTTAATTTTTGAAGTTAATTCTACAGTAATACGCATGAAAATTAAAAATATATACAGGGTGATCAATGTTACTGTCTCACCATTGCTAAGTTTGTTATTATTGGAGCTACGAAGTCGTTCAAATTAGCAAAGATGAACTGTTTTTACTCAGGATTACAGTGACGATAACAAGAAAAACATTTGCGCATCGCGTTCTCAAAATACTTGCCTATGTAAAGTTTCCTTTAATGGAACACCCTGTATTTTTATTGGCAAATGAAAGGACATCAAATTCTAAACACAAATCGCTCTTTACTATTTCACATTTAAATTATTAATGAAGGAGTTATATTATTTGTATTCATAAAAATGTGCTGCAAATCGGCTAAATTGCAATAAGGTACTCAAACATTATAGCGATTTCGGCACTAATTAAGGCCTCATCAGCAGAAGAGTAGTTCGAGAATTCCACCGTAATCTGACCTATGCGGCCTTCTTACGCCTGGACAACGCTTCATTGTAAACTACAGCTTAGTCTTGTAAGCTCTCGCTCATATGCCAATGCAGACAGAATTAGCATGTCGTTGCATCATTTTTAAGTCAGCTAGCTTCAAGTTATCCATCAGCATCCTTTATTTAGCTATTTCAATATGATTAAATGTTATGCCAGTTACAAAATCGCAATAATATCCTTGTTACTGTCGTCTTAAGGTGAATAGTAGTTAATTATAGTACAGAATAATACACAACAGCATCGAGGTTATGTTTTTGTTATCCCCAGTTAAAGGTCAAAATCCGGTCGCATGATGTCATGGCTTAATTTGCAATTAAGCACTGTCCACGCGTAAGTCAACCAGATCGGTAGATTTCGGTGGAATTCTCGAGCTGCTCTTCTGCTGATGAAGCCTCAATTAGGTTCGAAATCGCTATCAGTACCCTGTTGCAATTAGGCCGATTTGTAACAAATTTTTAATAGACATTTTTTTGTAAATTTTTTAACGTTCCATTAAGAAAATCACTACATATAAAATATTACAAATACAAATATTTTGAGAATGCGATGCGCAACTGTTCAACATTGTAATCCCGAGTAAAAACAGTTCATCTCTGCTGATTTAAACGACTTCGTAGCTCCAATAATAACGAAGTTAGCAATGGTGAGGCAGTAACATTGATCACCCTGTATATATCAGTAATTTTAGTGCCTTTATTTTAATTTTTTTCTGAAGTCAGAAAAATTTTTAACCATTAAAAATTGGAAAAATTATGATGTGAGTCAAATGTGAGGGAATTTCCTGGCAAAAAAATTCTTACCTCCTTTAGTGTAGGCAGACTAATGAACTCCGGCAGTTTGTATGGTTGCCTACACTAAAGGAGGTAAGAATTTTTTTGTCAGGAAATTCCCTCACATTTGACTCGCATCATAATTTTTCCAATTTTTAATCGTTAAAAATTTACATATACAAACCATACAAACCGCCGGAGTTCATTAGTTTGCCTATACCCGACGTTTTGTTGAGAAAATCAAGTTTATTTATTTACGTACTTACAAAGAGGCGTGTTATTAAAATTAATTGTTTATAATCTTTAAGGGTAATTAATATAAAACCATTTAAATACGTAAAAGTTAAGAATTTTGCATAAACAATAATTAGAATATTGCCCAACAAAAGAAACCAATACAGACAGATAAATGAAATAAACGTCGTTACGACTTCGGGGTTCAGAAATAATACTCGTAAAATAGTTTTTAAACACTTTTGTAAGACACGATCTTTTACATCACAAGGAATACACCATTGTTACTCTCTAACATTCATCTTAACAAATAACACTATAATTCGCTGTCTATTCTCCCAAGTTGCCTGGTGTTCTTCCCTTGCTAAAAACTGTCTCAATTTGTACCGATATCCGCTTTTATAGTTAACGCACTCGCTCCGGATGCGTGCGGAAACATCGAGAGTCTTCGTGTACACGCCGAAACACTCCAGCCTTTCCGAACACATCGCACACACAACAAGGAACACACTAGTATTACTCTGTAACACATATCTTAACAAATAACGCTATAATTCGCTGTCTGTTCACTCAAGTTACTCGCATTTTTCCTTTGCTAAATAAGAACTGTCCCAATCCGTGAAGATATTCGCTTTTATAGTTAATGCACTCGCTTCGGATGCATGTGGAAACGTCGAGAGTCTTCGCATACACACCGGTACACTCTCCAGTCTTTTCGAACATATCCCAGCAATCGCGGGCATCTCTGGAAACCCCTCTAAAATGAATCGGCCGGAGATCAGCGGCGCCGGTCCGTCTGACCACGGCTGTAATAATATTAATTATGCTTGTCTAAAGCCGGCAGATGCTTAAATGAGGTGAACTGCAAAAACTTGTCAGTTTTTTGACTTGATTTTCTTTATAACACCATTAAGAAAATTAATTACGTCAGAAAACTGATAATAAAAAAAGAGCAACCAAATGAATGTTAAAAATATGATTAAGCGTCCAAAATCCAATGTATTCATTCATCGTAGGAAATGATTGAAAATTGCTTGTTATCAAAAAATCAGAGGATTAAAGTAACATCAAAAAAGCAAAACGAGAAAAAAGTATTTAATAAAGAAAAAATGAACATAGATTTAAAACTCTCTTAATCTATTCATATCAAGTGATGCAACTTAAAGTCATCCTCAGCAGACCTTGGAATTGTCAATACTTGTCAATATATTGGAAACTAATCTTCTGAATGATCGCGGTCTTTTGAGGATGATTTAAATATAGTTGGTACAAAGTAGTAAATCGGAAAGTCCACCATTCCAAACAAGCAGAAATGCACGCTACAATTAACAGGAGAAAAATCGAAAAGAGACGGAAACACGATAGTAAAAACAGAATTAGAAAAGCGGGAAAATAATACACAAGAAAGAATAAATGATAAAGGAATTGGAATAGTAAGCAGATGAGGAAGACCCATTCACTCATAGGTTGATACAATCAAGAATACGTAGGAGTAAGATGAAAAAGTGTAAGGGTTAAAGGATTATCGAAAAATAAAATACAGCACTTATTAAGGATTTAAAGCATTAAACCAAACACGAGTATATAAATCTGAAAAGAGCGAGCTCGTAATATCCCTACTATTCGACGGTAAAAATAAATCCATTAACAAACAAGTGTGATCTGAGAGAAGTTCCATAAAAGTTTCGTGTGTCATTGGCTGTTATGATGAATAAAATAATTTTACAAAGCAAAACATGAATAAATTTTAGAGATACAGTCACTTGTATAAAAAACAAATTGCAGAAACTGAAAACTGATAGTGACATTGGATGTAGAATTAAAACCCGTTTAAAATGATACGCCATTTAAGCCACTTTGCTATTTAAATTTTTGAAGCGCCACCTAGTGAACGTTTTAATCTAATTTGATCTCTGGCCTTCCTAGTATTGCTTTCGTTTGGTTTTTGCTCGAATTTCCTGTTTTATTCTGTTTCAAAGTTAACACGGAAGAGAAACGACTTTAGATAAGAACAAGCTTCCCGCAATTAGCTCAAAAATAAATGAAAATTGTTAAAAACTGACAAATGGATGGATGTAGAATCGAAATACCTTTAAAATAAGCCACAAATAATCCTGACATTTAAAATATTTTATTTTTCACATCTATTTTTATCAGTTGCATTTTTTTTTTTTTTTTTGATGAAATTGCGAAACGCCCTGTATTAGCAAACGAAATATACGTATAAAGAAAATAAAAATATATAAGGTTTTTTTTTTTTAAAGGTAAGTATTTTTCTGGAGTATTTTTGATCAATACCTAAAAAGGTTATCCTCGTCTTGCAGTCATCTATCAGAAGAATCTGATTTCAAAACAGATGATAACGATAATAGTAACGATGATTCATATTATATTTGTGGAATGGTGACCGTAATTACGAAAAAAAAAATCATCAAGCAGCAAATTCTTACTTTATTTTAATATTTTCCATGCAGTTGTTTATCTGCATCACATATTTGACCTTTCATTACTGCAGCGTGTTTGTAAGTCTTACTTAAGACTTGCATTCATTTACTGTTAAATATGAAACGTGACCTATACGAAGCAGCAGATCTAGCAAGAAAATAATTATACAGGGTACCACCGCACTTAAGTAATTTATTATTAACACAATCGACAGGCAATAAGAATTCACAACGATTAATCAAAATTAATTAAAAAGTAATTAGTTAAATTTAATTTTTTAGACAATACAAGAAACGCAAGGCAGATCATTCGGACCTCAAAAAGAGCAGTTCACAAAGAAGTGCATTCACTATTTCTATATATTTTCTTTCAGTTTTCTTTATTTGTCGATTGTGTTTATGAATTTGTTAATTTGGTGATTTCCTAGTTGCAGAAATGTCAAATAGAAAAGGAATTTAACCTATTCGGAAACATAATTGGACAAAAAGAGAATTAAACCAAAAGAAAACGACTGCAACAATTTTATTAAAACGATTACTTTGCATATCAAATTTGTTGTTAGATGTTAATAAAACTTACAGTATGAATTCAATAACACCCTGTATATTCGAAACCATGCATTTAACAATCTTGCACCGCAAAGTTTATTTTTTTCTTAATTTTTAGCAAGATTTATTTAATTTAATGAAAAATAAACTTGATTTTTTTATTGTTGGAGAATTTTGAGTAATTCAAAAAATATTACGTCGCAAACGAATAGGCTTTGTTTTTAATGGCTGTTAAATGATCGTTCTTCTCGTAATTTACGCAAACTGTAAATGGAAGTAGGTAAATAAGGAAAATTATAATGGCAAAATCTAAACTGTGTTTTTGTTATTTAGAAATCGCAGGAAGTGTGATTCAGTATTTGATTAGCAAGCCAACAAAGAAAGAAGAGTTGCAAGGAATTGTGTTACTCTCCGGTTTACCGCAATTATTAAAATCGTTTTTACAAATTATTATTATTATTATGAGTAGCATAATTATTTCTTTTGCTTTCTTTCATTTTCTCAACGTGTACTTCCTTATTAAAATCGACAAACAATAAAAAGAGAGTGAGTCTTTAACTTGCAACGAGCGAAAAAACTGCTCAATAAATTCAACTATCATTAAAATCATTATGCAAATAGCTTTTATTGTTTTGCTATATCGATATTACTACCTTTTTTTTTCTTTCTCTCTTTCTCTCACTGAAGCTTTTGGTGTTGGTGACCTTTTGCTTCCCAAAGTCTGCTGACGAAACTTAATTATTTCGTTTTACGAGCGTTCATTAGCAAACAGTAGAAATAATTTCATTTAGTCGAAATTGCGTTAAACCCATGAACTTTCCTACAGGAAAAGGATTTTCTTCCCTTCCCTCTTGCGTGGCGCCTTTTCGGCGCGCCTTTTACATGCTTCCACTGCATGTTTTCTTTTTTCCTTCTGTAACGTCTGGATCGTAATATATTTCAAGCAGTTTTATGTACTGGAAAATCTTGAGGATTAACGAAAAGAGGCAGATGAAAATGAATATTGGAAAAACCACCCTTCACAAGAAATAAATCAAGTGAATCAATTAATATCATTTTTTTTTCTTTTTGGCTTCTTTGAAGGAGAATTATTTTCGTAATGCGTATTTATAGTTCGATAATAATTATTGAGACGCTGATTGCTTTGTTTGTTTGTTTGTTTGTTAGAAAAAATAAATTATGCACTACCTGACGCACGCAAATTATGAATTCCCATTATTGATGCGTCAAACCGAAAGGATATAATTATCTTACGAAATGTGAACAAGGGTTACATTACAAGTTTCTAGATGCTTTTGCAATTTGTACATAAAAATCATAACTTAGAAAATATTATAAACTATGCGACCACGTATTACATAATTCAAAAGGAAAGAATTTTTTTTTTCAAATTAAATGTTTTAATTTTCATATCAATCAATATCAATTAAGGAATTGCATATTTATAAATAAAAAGGGAACATATTTAGTGCAAGAAATGCATTTCAAATGCTCTTTTATAACTTTGTCGGATAATAAGTAAAGCAAGGATTTCGGCGTATTTTTAAATATGCACCTAACTCCTTGCTTTAGTAATAAGTGAATGTTGATATACGCTGCGTCGTTTTAAGCAGTTGGTGAAAGATATCCAGAGAATATGCCGACATTTAAACACTGTGATTGAAGGATGACTAGTGGAATGAATGTAAGGAATGATTAATTATTATTTTCTACGGCAATTTATCATTTCGTTCAATTTTATACAATGTGCCTTTTATATCTGTTCTTCATTTAATCTTGTGTCCCACGTGATATATAGTAACCGACAGATAATTGGACATCATTATTTGATTTCTCAGAAAAATTTATTCTTTATGAAAGCGTCTTCCCAAATTCAAGAAGCAAGTATCAAAGTTTGAATACCTCTTGTTATATACCGAGGAAATCAAAATTTTTGAAATTGGCATAAGGGCTAAGTACCTTAATTTTTCAAAATACGCGAAAATTATATTATAAAATATTATACAGAATAGTTATGAGATCTCAAATACGAAATATGAAAGTGCATTGTTTTAAATAAGTGAATTAATTAGTTTTGTTATTGCGTCCTTTTTTTGATTCTTAATTGTTAAAGTGTTTGTAAAAATTGAAATTGTGGCAAGCCACTGCCCGTAAAATATTCAATGAAAAACTAGTAACTGAATGCAGAGTTGCCAGCTTGTAAAAATGCAAAATTCCCTTTATTTGCAGCCAAAAACTCTCTTTATCCCATTTTAAATTGAGGAAAAAAATAATGCAAATACTAAATTATAAAATGAAACAAAACCAGAATGAATTTCTTCTGTGTGAAGTTATACCTTTATTTTATTTGACGTTTAAAGCAGATTTTTTTACACAAACACAAAAAGATGCTTAACCTAAATAAGGTAATACTTTAATTAGAAGATGATCTTCAAAAGCGTGTACCTGTTTCTTCAAAAAGGAATCCTTGAAGCTAACTTAACTGCTGTCAACCTGACTTCATATAGCACAAGTCGAAGATAAAAAATTACAAGAAAAATTCAAGGTGAATTCAACCCAACTGATCTCAACCTAACTCTACTTAACACAAATTAAAATTTAAAATTGCAAGAAAATGAATAGTATAAAAATGAAGCTCAACCAATCTCAACATAATCAAATCTAGTTCTTTTCAGACCAAGCAAAAATTAAATAAAAAAACTAAAAAAATTCGTAAATCGCCAAACTTATTTTTTTCTTATTTTAGAATTGTCACTTTCCAGTCCCTGTATTAAAGAAGCAAAAAAAAATTTAAATGCAGAAAATTAAAAGGAAAAATTAAAAAAAAACGATTAAAGCTAAGTTCGACCAATATTAAGGTTATTAAAACTCGGCCCAACAACTGAACTTTATTCTATTCAACTCAAGCAAAAAAAAAAAAATTGAAATCAAAACAACATTTAAAAAAAGTTAAAAATTAAATGAAAATAATTTTCGATGTCAACCCAATCTAACTCCATGCGACCCAAGTAAAGAAAAATTGAAAAGAAATTAAAATGGATCTCAACAAATCTCAAGGTCAACAGAACTCACCCAACTTACTTACTTACTTGCACACTAACCATTCTACACAAGTAAAAAATTTTAAAAAGAATTAAAAGTGAAAGAAATTATAATGGATTAAAGTTAAGCTCAACATATCTCAAGGTCGATCCAATCTTACAGACTTCAACCTAACTTCATTGAACACAAGTTAAAGATTAAAATTTAGAACTAAAAAAATTAAAAGTAAAGATTAAAAGATAAACAAAAATCAGTTAAAATGAAGTTCAACTAACATTTAGGTCGATCCAACCCAACCGAACTGCAATTTAACACAATTAAAAATTGTTAAAAATTAATTTCAATTAAAATTAACCTTAGCTAATTTCAACGTGATCATATTCATAACCCAACTAGTTCTATTCAACCCAAGCAAAATTAAAATTACTTAAAAATCTGTTAAATATCAAAGTTAATTTTTATGTATGTATTTTAGAATTGTCAGTGAACCTAAATACGGGTAATACTTTAATTAGAAGATAATCCCCAAAAACACGTACCTGTAAAAATTATTTCTTTAAAATGGAATCCTTGAACCTTTCTTGTCGTAGAACAGAAGAAACACGGAGAGGACATTTGGCAACACTGTCACAATGTAAGAAAACGGGTCAAAACATAGATATTATTGAAGCTAATCGTATTCAATCGAAAATTTTATCTTCGTTCTATTTTTTTTTTTGACGATAGATTGTCGAGCGAAAAGAATGTCTTCCTGACGGATGTCATCTGTCAAACAGTCCTGAAGTTTTGCTTATAATCTAACGTAACATAACCTAAATGTCATTACGTCATTATAATCTACATACTAATTCAAGTCCTGCTTCATAACGTTATGAGAAGTTCAGAGGCTAAACTTGAAGAACTTTTCATTTGTAGACTTGACTTATAAGATTTTGTTGTTTGTCTTATTGGTAGTACAAAAAAGAAGCATAAGGCTCCAAAGCCTTCAACAGTCCTTCGAAATAATCATTTTTAATAAAAGAAAATCCCTTTGACTCTTGGACTGAAAGAGACCAAAGACCAAAGAGGGAGAAGGTTGGCAACTCTTACTAAATGTAACACTGTTGCAATTCTGCCAACATATTATTACCTTGTCTCGTTCTGTACTTTGCTTTACGCAGTCCCCGTTCATTTTTCCTTTTGGCATTAAGGTTTCCAGACGTTTACTATGTTTAAACTGATCTGTGGCTCTGGTGGGGTTCGAACCACCCACGCTGCAAGTGATACGACCTCCAAAGTTGGCTAGGCTAACCGCTGAGCCACGCTACGGCCCAACCTACGACCTGAAAAATACTTATCCGAATAACAGAAAGCAGTTGTTACCGTGATTAAATAATGGTGTCATCATACGAGCAATCTCCAATGAATTAGGAATAAGTAAAGTACTTTTGTTCAAAACTGGGTTTAAACTGTACAGTATTTTGTTAGATTATCGTCAAAAATGACAGCTGGTTTGTTCCAGTACTTTCTGGTCGCCGTGGTACCAACGGGTGCAGAGAAAATTAAGCGATTTTTTTCGCTATTGTACGTCCCACTTGGATTTACCAATGCTGCATACCGAACTAGTGTTACTTGATTGTCCTGTATACTAAAGCTGTTTTTACAAAACTAAACTAAAATATTTAATACTCCTACAATATTTAAAAAAATTACACGTAAACGCAGTGTTTTGTAGAGTTACAACAAAAAAAAAAATGTGTTTTTTTTTTAATTTCACGTCTCAATGTTTACCTATTCCAAATTCATCTATTGTACTATACAGGGTGTTACCAAACTTCAATAATTAATTAAATAAAAATAACAAAAAAATGCTATGCAATCAATTGTGTATACTACAGAAGCTAAACTAAGTATTCAGTCTATTTGAAAGTATTGGGTATGAATGGAATTCATAATTAAAGGAGGCTACGATTGGTGCTATTTTATGCTATGTGGTTGGATACAATGAGAAATAAATAATAAGTTGACAGTTGTCATATTTGAGGTTATGCTCGTGCTTTAAACAATCTTTATTTTATTTTATGCAGATGCTGGTTTAAACCCTTTTACTAAAATATTATATATATTATTATCAGTCATTGAAAAAAAGTAAATGTCTCAATTCTGACATTTAAAATTTTTAATTTCACACTCCAAAGGCCGATTTCATAATATAATAATAATATTATTTCATAATAGGTTTAAAGTTACTTTACCAAATACAGTTGTTTCCCTATTCTTAAAGAGACTTTAAATTAAAGCTTCCTTAAGGTCTGATTATGAAAACGGTCATAACCCTGTGTTGCCAACTTTTTGGAAAATATTACAGCCTGCTCTAATTATAAATTCCGTTGATCGCATGGTATATGTGCTTGGGGTTTTACACAATAAATTATTATTATTATTATTTTCATATACTATCCCTAAGGGCCAATTATTGGACATTTAACCCTCGTTAAAGTGCTCAAATATTATCTATCTTATATCATTAACCTTCGAAATATTTAAGTCAAGTTGTTTCCCGAACATATTGAAATAATCAGTCATAATATACAGGGGCGTTCTTTTCATTAAAGTGGAGTGTGCTTCGGGACTTAACGAAAGTCGCCGCCCTTAATCTAGTATTGGAACCTTAGTTGAAACAACATGGAATTATCAATAATCATGCCATTGACTAGTTTGAATAAACGAATGACAGCAGATACGATACCACGAGCCTGAAATAGCTTAAAATAACGCAGAATATTCTAAGGAGCCGTTTACTTTTAGTTGCACCCGATGATACATTCAATAATAAATTTAAAAAAAGGATGCATAAACAACTTTCACATAAAAAAATAATTTATATACTTCTCGTCTCATCATTAAGGCAATTTTAGTTTGTTTCAATTGATAGCCCAATTAATTTTTCAAAAATTGTCATCAAATTAAGACAAGGATTTTTAACCAGTTAAGGAATTAGGACAAAAGCATAGCACTACGTTTAACATTTTGGAGTGCTTTAAACTCTTTTGTTCTCGTGTACTCATTTACGTACTATGTAGTCGTTTGAACAAGTAAATTTATGGATAATTAAGTTAATTACGCTAATGCGCTGTTGTGTGTTACCTTGACGAAAGACTTTCAAACTCCGGGACTTTTGAAGTTGAATTAATACGTCTGCAATTAAAGCATGCAGAAGTATGACCCTTTTCAATGAATGTGGTTAACGAAGAAAAGCAGTTTTAACGTGTACCATTTTGCCTTACAATAGGGTACATGACAATAATATAAAATTATTAATTAAAGCTCTCTAATCGAGACTATAGTCAAGAACACACGCGAAAACACCAAATTTGTACGCTGTTTCTATTTATTATTCTCTTAAATTAATAAATAAAATCGCAAATATTCAAATATAAATCACGTGGTTTCGAAAAGCTTTCCATTCGTTGTGTCGTCAATGTTCATACATTGTCCTTGACGTTTATGTCGTATGCAGACCCTTGTCAAATAGTATGAATGTTTGCTCTTAATATGTGCTGAAAAATATAGTTTTAATTTAAGCAACAATTACGAAGTGAATGTCTTAAAGAAATTATTATATTTTTTTACTTTGTTGGTGAGAAATTTGTGGTGGAAACGGGAACTTCTCGCCATTGAGAAGTAAGGTTGGTAACACTAAATTTTGTGAAACGCTTATAAATAATTTATTCGGAGTTCTTGCAGAGGTATTTTTACTTTATAGCACAGCACAATACTGATAATATGTTTTACTATTTATTGTAATAAGTTTTTTTGTGTTCGTATTGATATTCACTTATTACGATTTGACAAGGTATGAACATTGACGTCACACGGTCAGAATGTGCGTTTTGGCGGGAATTTAATCAATTCAAATTTCTTTAATTTATTACTACTTTAATATTCATTTATCAAAAAAAAAGAAATATATCTAAATTATCGTATTTTTACCTACTTTCAAATAAAATCTTTTTAAAAAAAATGTTCATGTACCCTATTGAAAGGGTCATTGCAAGAAGTAGCTAAGTCACACTTATGTTTTCGAACTATTGTGAACTGAATATGTCAATATACTCACACATTTTTATTTATTGCTCCAGGCATTCGATTTTTTTACACGCAGAGATACGTTGGTACACAATAAAACGCCAAAGTAGAAATTTAGAAAATTTGTTTAAGCCCTGAAAAATAATACAAAGTTATTTTGGACTTAGCCACTTTTTGCACTGAATTTCGGTGATGTCGATCATTTACAGTAGATAGAAACATTTCAACGAAGAATATTATTTTTATTTTGTTTACAAAAGTAACGTATGACTTTTTAAATCTCAAATCTCAGTTGCTTGTGCAAAAAAGAACTCATATTTTAACTTAGAACAGGTAGACATACCAGTACGTCCAAATTTCATCTACTTTTTGTGCAATACTAAAGTAATATTCCGTGATGCAAGCTTTGTGTTTCTTTGAAAACCATTTTGTAAAAGTATAAAGTAAAAATTAGTTATATTAAGCTAATGGTATAATATTTGAGTTAAGAAATGACATGCGCTATTAAGTTAACAACATAATTTGTGTTTAGCTGAGACATGAAATTTATTCCTAGCCACCTGAGAACTTTATCTTATATTATAAACAATTAAGAAATAGGACATATGTTATGACAAATTAAATTTTAACAAAATGAAGGTACGGTATCGGACGTTAAATACGGACAAGAATTTAATATAAATATAAGTAATAGCACATGTATTTTGACAAATTTGATAAATCAGGATAACAGAATTTGCTATTGAAATAACTTTTCATGCTACATTCGCATCAAGAAGTAGTTATTTCCGGGAATTAGCGGCATTTCTTGCTACTTAGCAACTTCTTACACTGAATTGGGATTCGACTGAAATTGTTGCTGTTGCTGTTTGGTAAATTTATCGACTTCTTGGAGTTTATCTGAGTTTACCAGACGATAGTACCGTGCCTTCACTTGAATTCCTCATTAAAGTAAGCTGTGATTTTTTTATGAAGTTGGCGACGCAATTCTAGAGAAAACTGTTGTCATTAACTGTCAGTACTGATCATAACATCAAGTAAAAACACAACATTAAAGTTTAAAGTAGATGCTCAAAGTGCTCTCCTTCAGCTTGAATACATAAGCGTACTCTGCGTTTCATGTTTTCAAACCCGTTTGCAAAGTGTTCGGGGGTTATGTTAGCACACACATCTGTAATGCCCGTACGAAGTTCTTGGATTGTGTGACGCGTAGTTCTAAAAGCTGTGTTTTTCATGTGCGGATAAATGAAGTGATCCATAATTGTGAGATCCGGAGACCTTGCAGGAAAATTCACAATCCGATTATCGAAAAACTGCTGCAAGAAAGTCATTGTTTGATGAGCTGTGTGGCAGTAGCATTGTCTTGCTGAAAAAACCCTTCTGTAAGTTCATCATCATGTAGTTGATTAATGAAAGGTTCTAATAACTCATTTCGGTATCTTTCAGCAGTTACTGAGTCGTTAAAAAATATTGGTCCGATGATACGCCTTCTTGACACTGCTCGCCAAACACCAATTTAATGGATGTAATGGAGTTTCCACAAATTCATGGGGATTTTTTGCTGACCATATTCTCATATTCTGTTTATTTAAATACCCTGAGAGATGAAACCAGGCCTCATCGGAAAAGAAACGGTTGTCAAGAATGTCGTCGCTGTTTAAGTTATCAAGAAACCACTGACAATATTCTGTTCTTCTGTGAAAATCTGCTGGCCTGAGTTCGTGGACTGCTTGAATCCTATATGGATAAAGCTTTAAGTCTTTTTTAAGAGTAGTGTGACATGTTCCCACAGATAGCTGAACTTCTTGTGAAAGTTTCGCAATAGATTTCTTGGGAGAGTGTTCCATTCGATCCCGAACATCTTCAATGCAGGCTGCAGTCCTTTTCTTAGCTGCTCCGCTCCCTGTTTTGCGACCAAGTGATCATGTTTCACGAAACGAGCATGGATATGTTTAACTAGCTGTTCATAAGTAATAGCAAAATTAGGAAACTGCTGTCGAAACTTCTGTACACACTGATTAATTGAATAAACTGTCCATTTTCTATTCTACCGGTTTGAAAATAACTTTCAACAATAAATATTTTCTGCTGTAATTCTAACATTTTGAATTAATTGAAAATACAAAGTGTCAATTTGACATTTGTTTAATTAAATAATTGAACAGCTATCAGTGCTGCAAATCTGAGGAGAAAAAAAAAACAGTGAAATCATAGCCCACTTTAATGAGGAATTCAATTGAAGGCACGGTACATGTAAATTAATTTACTTGACATTGGTTATCTCAAAAATGCAAAATATGGACTTGGCCACTTTTGCACTGACCCCTTCAATTGGTTTTCACATCATGAGAAATCATAAGCAAAAAAAAACCGCTTCAGTGATTGATTTGATAACTTATCGCTTGAAACTTTTTTTTTTTCTTCAAAATTCCAGTTGAAGCGAACCGTTACTCACTTACCTGAAGCCAAATTAGTTCTTGAACAGAGCTTAAAGAGTCACGCTCGAAAGAGAAACTTGCTTCTCGCCAGACACTACGTAGAGAAAGGTTGTTACATATTATTACTATCATCTTACACAGTATTACTTGCGTTGCTTCATCACATGACGCCGCGGAAGGCGACATGCAAATCAGAATTTTACTGTCATTTAACATTAATTGCACAAAAAAAAAAATAATGTGAAACTTGTTGTGAAAATCTGCAGTTTAGGAGGTTCAAAATTTAGGTTTCGACCTTCTTGTTTCATTAATTTTTTTTTTTTTTTTTTGAACGAGTGAAAATGCGCTCTATTTGAGTTATGGTTAGTTTCTCCTCCACGAGAGGAGGAGAAGGAGGAGGAGGAGGTTATTGCCAAGTACGATCGAAAGCGATTTTTACGCGGAATGTACCGAGAAAAGTAAAACTGGAAAGGTCGATTACATGATGGATATTATTATAGTATGTGTGTACCTCGCCTTACTTTCAACTAGAAACTTCAGAATGCATGCATTAAATTTGTGCGACGAATTCAACCAACAAACGTACTACATTTAAATTACATTAAACAAATTAAAAAGAAAAAAAGACTTAAGAATAATGTGATTATTTATTTAATTTCCATTCTCGATTGGCGAGATTTTTTTACTTTGACCGCTCATGTCGAGCTACCGCTCGCTCGTACCTTTATTTATTTAATTTATGCATACACGTTTGTTAAAATATGCGTCAAGTGTGTTTCAGCACGGCGTGCATTTATACTTGGGATTGTAATTAGTCGGTCGGAATAATTATAAAGTGAAATAAGAGCATGTGAACGTTGTGCACGTGATCGACAGTGCAAACATTTTTCGGGGCAATACTCCCGAACTTGTTTTTGAAATGAATTTTCATGCCGGCCCCAGAAATGCGCAGAAAGTTTGAACCGAAACTTTGCGCACAAAATTTTACGCATAATTTTGATATCATGAGCGCGATTGCAATGTCCAAAAAAAAAAAAAAACAATGTGCCATTTAAAAAAGCAGAAAACAATTGAAAATCTCGAAAAACTCAGTCATTTGTTTCTCCGGAGGTACACCAAGATTTTGTTACTAGATCATTTATAAATATAAAATAGTGGGGTTTGGGAGATGATATTTTAGAGACATAATTAAAATTGACATCCTGTATGCGATGCAATGATAAAAAACATAATGTGCCATTTAAAAAAGCAGAAAACAACTGAATTTCTCAAAAACCTCAGAGTCATTTATTTCTCCGAAGGTACACCAAGATTTTGTTACTAAATCATTTATAAATATAAAATGGTAGGGTTTGGGAGGTGATATTTTAGAGACATAATTAAAATTGACATCCTGAATGCGATGCAATGATAAAAAACATAATGTGCCATTTAAAAAAGCAGAAAACAACTGAATTTCTCAAAAACCTCAGAGTCATTTATTTCTCCGAAGGTACACCAAGATTTTGTTACTAAATCATTTATGAAATAGTAGGGTGTGGGAGATAATATTTTAGAGACAATTAAAATTGGCATCCTTAATGCGATGCGATGAATAAAAAACTTAACGTTCCATTAAAAAAAAGCAGAAAACAATTGAAAATCTCGAAAACCTCAGTCATTTGTTTCTCCGGAGATATACCAAGATTTTGTTACTAAATCATTTATAAATATAAAATAGTAGGGTTTGGGAGATGATATTTTAGAGACATAATTATAATTGACATCCTGAATGCGATGCAGTGATAAAAAACATAACGTTCCATTTCAAAAAGTTGAAAACAATTGAAAATCTGGAAAACCTGATTGTCATTTATTTTTTCGTAAGCACCAAAAAATCTAGGGAAAAAAGTCCTAAAATTTTTCTAATTTAAGTTACTTCGTAAAAATACAAATAAAAAAGTTAGGTATTGTAGCAACTTCCCGTGAACACCCTGTATGTATCATCGATGGCCAACGACGCGACGCACGCTCCCTAAAATCTATTGAAACTGCATACTATACTTTGTGTGCTGCAAATCCAACTTGCCTTAAGATGTTTCAAATAACCACAAAAACATTAAGTGCCTGCATACCAGGGATACTCACCAGTGTTGCCAACTATTGGTAACCATTTTTTAAAAATTCCGCCAGATCCTCTTTCCCGAACCCCCCATGCACAGTGTGTTTTTAATTAATGTTTTATTTATAACAGTTAAGTGCTTGTTAAACACACATCAAATCTGAAATAAAATGCACTTGACAACCAGTGTTGCCAGAGGTGATGGTTTATCACCAGATCTGGAGATTTTTAATATTATTAATATTATCTGGTGCTTACTTTTAAAAATCAGGATCTTCTGTAATTTAATTTAAATTAATGTAATTTTAAGTATCAATGAAAAAAGGTGAGACATTGTCTTTTTGTGATGTCGAATATCGAGCATCTGTCAAGAGTGTCAACTGTCAGCGCTAGTTTTTTCCGCCAATGTTAACGCACTCTTCGTTCGTAAACTGTAAACACTTTTATACAAATTCATATATTTTTTGTTGTATTGTACACGTTAGAGTTTGGAAGTTTAAACACTTAAAAGATTTGTAAGCTTTCAGATTTGACAAGTTCCTAACTTTTGTAAAATCTGTGAAATCGCGTTTAAATAGCGCCATTTTGAGAAAGAAAAATTACAGGAAACTGTAATTGTCTACTATTTTTTGCTTCCGAAGAGGTTTTTTTTAATCATTTTTTACCTAAGTGTAATAAAACAATTTTGAAGCCTCAATAGAATAACGTCAAAAATTAAAATGAATGACAAACTAGTACAAAAAAAATAAACTGTTGATTTTCAGTTGGTAACTGGTGATTTTTTGCCAGCCAGTCGAGTGACTTAAATTGTGATCGTCTGGCAACACTGTTGACAACACTTTCAGCCTGGCAAGTTCTTGAAATTACACTTCTACAATGAATCTCCTAGAATTACTGAGAAATTAAAATTCATTTTAATTAAAAAAAAATTCTCTTCAAAATTTATTTTATTTTATTTTCCAGATTAATTATATCAATAATGGAAGCTTGAACTATTTTGAGGTTAAGTGCCTTTTCAGTCAGACGTGATTTGTTTTTCAATAATTTCAGTATTTTATTGGACTTAATTTTAATTCATTATTGAAATTGAAATTTTTGTTTCTTGTTTCTTAATCTCTTTAAGTTGCTTTCTGTTTTTTACTTAATTAATTTTTTATGATTAATTAAGTCATTAACGAAAGCTTAAAGGACTTAAGTGGCTCGCTTATTCTTGAAAGTCTTGTTTCTAAATTAATAATTAATTAATTAATTTCAATGTTTTATTTTATTTTATATAATTATTACCGAAATTACTATTTTAAAAATTAATTTTCTGTTTTCTTTAAAAAATGACACGTACACGTTTTATAGAGTTACTGCAAATAAAAAATTTTACTCCCAATTTATCTATTGAATTATACAGGATGTTGCTAAACTTTAGTAATTAATTAAATAAAAATAAATTACTGTGCAATCTATTGTTTATACAGAAACTAAACCGAATATTCAATCTATTTGAAAATGGATTTGGGGCCCAGTATGACCTAGATGATGACGGTATACAAACTTAAGAACAGTTTAATTAATCGTGAATTATCCTTTGCAGGACATGTTACTACATAGATGGCGCTACTTCTTGAGAATTGTTTATTTATTTATTTATTACTAAAATACTTGATGGTAAAAAAATTGATGTAAACCAAACATTTTCAGTCCGAAACGTAGGAGATCATGACTATCCTTGATAATATTTTGAATCAAATTCAATAATTGGCCGTTTTAGTGATTTTTACGTTTGATTTGTCTATTGTTCCTAGGTTGCAAAAAAATACTTAAATCAATTAATTCACTTTTTAAAATTAATAAATTTAACATTTGAATTTTAATGTTTTGATGTTCTTAATATAGATTGTAATTGCGTCATCCTAACCTTTCCTGAATCACTTACCTCGTAATCATCATATTCAAAATTATTAATATCAGATACACCCCCCACCTTTTCGAGGGGGGTTATTGTAATTTTTCGTAGTTTTTTGTGCCGTAAGAAAACTTCACCTTGAACATGAATGGCGATGTTAGATGGTTTAACACATCAGCTCTATGAAACCTCAGATAAGACAAAATAGGGGTTAAAGAACACTGATATCATTTTATCAAATTTAGTTGTGTTGTTATTTCGTAGGAAATAATTTGTGTATACAGGTGTCCATTTTAAATCGTGTCCCCTAATTATTGTAGAGTAGAGGAACACAGCAATTAAAGCGGTTTTTAATGGAGGTATGAAAATAGATGCTAAGAGCACAGAAGTAAAATGGGTTGACTACATCGACTTTAATTTTCACAGCAACATAATTTGAAATGAGTACCGGGTGATTAAAAAAAAACATAACAACTTATACCATGAAATTTGGACTCTGGCATCTGTTACTCTCAAAACGGGCAGTAGTTTGTTGCTCAATTGAATCGATGAGTGCACAATCGTGTTCAGTCCAAATTTACTGTTGGCTTAAAATTCTTTCATATAAGGATATCTGAAGCCAATAATTACTTAAAATAAAAATCTAGAGAAAGTTATTTGTTGTTTTCTCAAAACAGTAAATTTGGACTGAACACGATTATGCACTCATCGATTCAATTAAACTAAGACATATAAATGAGAGATTTGTTTTAATAATAATGCCCGATTTCTTCAATTTCTGATAAATTTAACTGCCAGGTAATATTCTCGGAAACTATTATCGATACAAATGATTTCCAAGGATAATATCTGTCAGATAAATTTATCAGGAGGTGAAGAAATCGTGAAAAGTAGTAGTGAATAAATTCTAAATAAGTATAGAAAACATAAATTATACTCCTGTTCTGTAAAAGCAATTAAAAGTTGATACTTCTGATATAACAAATATTAAACTAAATATTCTTTTGTGTAAAAAGTAAAAATAGTACCTCTGTCGAGGTAATGTCACATCAGAACATAATTACGTAAATTATCATGACAAAATATTCATATCATGCAATCATTCAAATTATACCATGAGGTTTTTTTTTTCATTTGTATACATAAAAACTCTGTATATTTTTATTTTAAAAACAAGTCAGTGCATTGTTTTACTGCAATCTGTAGGCAACCAACTACACATACAGATACAGAATGCGTTGACATGTTTTTTTTTTTTTTTTTTAATAAAAGTATACACAGGTGCACAATATGTATACAAATAAAAAAACTCATGGTATGCAAAATCCTAGATTTAATATATTTAATATGTGCATAAACAAGCTTCCTCCCCGCTGTTTACCCGATACGTCTCAGTCGCATACGAGGACCCACATCGCCTACCTAGTTGCTAGAATCAACCTGTATATAATTCTGGCATGTTACAGAAACTTTTTTCAGATTTATAAAAATATTCTTATTATGTGTCACACTTTCTTATGATTTACCAATGTTCCGTAGCTTCTTGACGTTCTTGTACATAAGTGCCTTGGGAATCGTAAATAACCTTTTTTTGGTAACCCAGGTTGTGCCTGATCCGGCGACGAAAATCTTATTTCCGGAAGTAACGGGTGGTCGTTTTGCACCGGCGAAAATTCCTCCTTCAGAGCCTCATCTCAGAACTGCTTATCCTGACTGTATAACATCAGGAATGAAGAGACTTGCTAGGCTGTAAGAAGTACTAGCGAAGTCTGATTGTTCACGGGTCTGGAGCGTGTTCTTATACCTGTATACTGCGGTGGGGGATCGATGAAGTTGCACCGTTGCCCTGCTTATTGGCCAATCAGGGGCAAGCGCGATCACCCCCCTTTTCGATGACGAACGATTTCACTACGATTATTTCCGTTGGGTCCCGATGAGATCCGAAAGTATCAAATGTATGTTATTCTAATGACTTCGACGTGATTAAAAAGCTTTGAAATGGTTCGATTTTTTTTTATTGCATAAATGCCTGCAGTTTATTACCACCCTATACGTACATAATGGAATTTCTGATTTTAGAAATTCTATTCCAGTTACATGTATTTGTCTTAATTGACCTTTTATGACTTTCTCTGAAATATTTATAAAACCAGCTCGATATTTTCTTCACCGTCCCTTGCATCAGAAGTATACAGGGCGTTCGTAATTTTGGCATTGGTGCTACTTCTGTAGCGCATGAAGCGTTCTAGATGCCGATGTTTCACCAGTGGCGTGCTACTTTGTACCCAGTTATTTCATGTTTTAGTTTGAATCTATTAACATTAACTATTATAAAAAAATGTTCATGTGCATTAGATGAATTACGAAGAACAACCTCCCAAAAAAGACGTCACTCTAGGAATGCTTGTAAATAGTTTCAACTATAGGACGAGGAGAGAGAAACTTTGAGCAAATTACTCAAAACAATTCAAATTAAAATGTAAACTTAATGTGAAAATAGATACTAATGGCCAGTTGCACCAAACACTTAAGCCGAGTTTAAATTTAAGCATTGCTTATAATATGATATTTGAGGTTACATAACATTAATGTAATTCACATTCTAAGCGGCGCTTAAAGTTGAGCTCGACTTAAGTGTTTGGTGCAACTGGCCCTAAGTGTCGGTGTACTTTTAATCGATTTTTAACAAATCGTTTTATCCATTACTCCTTAACTTGGCCTTTGTAAAGTTACCACGCACCGCCTATGGCAAATTAGCTAAGTGTGTAGAGTACCAACTTCAAGAAATAAATTACTGAACGGGCACTTCGATCATTTATGAACGTCCTGTAGACCACTATCAAGAATTGATGTGTTCTAAAACTGATAGCGAGATTTCCTCTAAGCTAACAATAAGTGAGTTATCAATTCAGGATACCAAGAGCGCAAATAAAATAAAATCTAAAAGTAACTAATTGGGTATTCCCCGATATCATTTTGTTTATTTGTTATACGTATTTGGGTAAATTTCGCAGCACTGTTTACTAATGAATTCGATTACTATAACACGGGTTAGTTTTATATTTTATTTCTGATTTGCACACTATTCCTAAACGTAAATGTTTTCAGATAAAATAGCGACATCTTAAGATCGCATAAAAAATGTTTTCCAAAGAAATACTCAAAATAATTAAAATTTAAACAAAACGTCAAAATAATACCTTATTTAGAATGTTATTGAATTTTTGTATTATGTTTGTGATTATTAAATTTATTATTGAGGATCGTTTTATTATCGTTATTATTGTTGCAAGGCACTAATTCCACTGCTTACCTAAGTACATCCAAATAGAAAATCGTAAATCGGTAAAAATATACAGGCTGTTTCAAATGTGACGGTGGAAAATTTAGGAATGACAAGTATAAGTAAAAAAAAGCAACCCCACCAACACAAAATGGCATTACCTCGTAAACGGTTAATTTCCGGACCCATGTTTATTGTACTTTTTGCTTGTCTTCATTTGTATTTCTCAAACGTAAATTTTTGAAACACCTGTACATCTAAAAAGGGCCTGTAAATTTAGGGTTCCTAGATTTGATTAACGTTTATCTTATTTGATAAGGTTCGGAAACAATCTGACAGATTTGTCATTTTTTCGACTACGGCCGATTTTACGAAATAGATAAAAAAATTAATTTAATTCTGTCTATTCTAGTAACTTATTGAGAAATAACCCTGAACAATAATATCAAATTAGGTCAGCCAAACAAAAAATCTGAAATTACTGACAAAAATGACAGTTTCTTTCCAAACCCACAAACCACACAAACGGCTATGTTAGCTGGGTTGCCTACAGTAACGCTTCTTTTTTTTTTTTTAACGAAGTCTAATTTTGTTTAAACAAACAAACATGTTTAAAGGTAAATTAGTAAT
The DNA here is from genome assembly GCA_036172665.1 of Prosopocoilus inquinatus. Classification (NCBI taxonomy): domain Eukaryota; kingdom Metazoa; phylum Arthropoda; class Insecta; order Coleoptera; family Lucanidae; genus Prosopocoilus; species Prosopocoilus inquinatus. Next base: position 14,919,178 of record CM069871.1, on the reverse strand, counting down.
TTTCTCCATTATTATTCCTGAAAATTAAACAAAATTGATTTTTAGTACACCTATTATTTCTATTTTGAAATCAGGAAGAAATAGAAAACTATTTAAATTATTTCCGTACCTTATTCTGACAGTCGACGATCTTAACTACCTCCTTATAAGATTTTATCTTCCTTTGATTTTTTCTTAAATGTCACCACTTATTTTTCTTTTCTTTCTTTGCAGCAATTGTGTTTTCCCTCGCAACACAATGAATCTAAATCGTTCAAATTCACCATGTCCAGTACGGTGGACATGGAGGGCCCCGGTGGAAGCTTCGAGTGCGTCCAACAGTTAGGGCCTCCCCGGGGTTCTCTGCAAGTCTTAGGTACCATTCCTCACAAAATCCGGATCCACGCCAGCGATGACGTGTACGAGACAACGCGGATGAGAATGACCGTTGCCGAGGAAAACCACAAGAACAAATGGTAACATACTAATTATTTTTTTTTAAATACATCATTAAACATTGATGGCGTTTTCGATTGGGGTGCTCTACGTGCAGACTGTGTATCTTCATCTCATTTTATTCCATGAGATTAAAACGAGATGAAGATATTAATAATCAGTGTTGTTAAAGATGCATTTCTAATAGTATCTAGATGCAGATGCAGATACTTTCACAAATATGTATCTAGATGCAGATACAGATACTTTTTCCGGAAAGTATCTAGATACCGATACAGATACAAAAAAAAAGTTTCTGCAGTTTATCAAGATACTTGCAAGTGTAAAATTCAATAACCTATGCAGTAGTGGATGTACGGTATTATTTGCGATCCAAATCGACTTTTTTTGTGAAAATTGACGAAGTTTTCGTATAAATATGTGAATAATGTACACACTAAAATCTGTGATAATTTTCTCATTTTTTTTCAGCAGTATGTGTTAAATAGAAAATTTATCTTTGTAATTAAGTTGATCAATAAGCTGATAAGTATTTACCTGGTTTTGTATGAAACCAAGTCAAGTCACCGTAAAATATAAAAATTTTGTGCAAATCGTTCTTGATTGCAGTGAAAACCTCGAGCAGCCTCTGTACAGCTGTTTCAGCCCTGCTTGGGGGTTCTTCAGCATGGCCGCCTTGCATGGGGGACTAATTAGGAGCAAATCCCGCTTCAATTTGTCTGTCCTACTGCAATGTCAGGTCAAAAAGCGATAGTAAGATGTCGCTATTTTATCTGTAAAATATAAAGTTATCAACAGAAATGACTCTACTTCCGTATAAGACAAGTTAAATGTCAAATGAATTTGGGATCCTTAGTTGCAACCTTGTTGTAGCTAAGAGAGCGTTCCCATAATCAAGAAAAGTTGATAAAATCAACAATACAGTCTTTTCGTTTTGATTTTCTCCTTTTGTCAATTATCTTTCCCAATTTTTAAAATAATTTTCAAGTTTCTGAACTAATCAAATCGCATTTTAAATAGAACACTCATTTGAAAAACTGGAAAACAATTAACAAGAGGGGAAAATCAAAAGAAAGAGACTGTAAAATCGGAGGTTGCATTTCCGCCAAGGTCTGCTATTTTTATGGAAGTTCAAAATGTATCTAAAATGTATCTTAGTATCTCAAATGAATAGATACACTTTAATTGAATCTAGATGCAGATACAGTTACATTTTTTTAGTAGTATCTGAGATATGTATCTAGATACTCAAAAACTATTTAGATACTGTATCTGGATACTTGCATCTAGATACTTAACAACACTGATAATAATGCTTGCCAATCGAAAGCGCTAAGAGATGTGCCTATTTTATGAGGTTATATTTTAATCAAGGAACATTTGTCATCTCGTTTTTTTTTTCCTCGCTGTAAATTTCATTCGTGATTTCTCTTGTGGGGATTGGTGGGGGGAGTTTCAACACTAATGTCTGCGTGTGTTGGTTTTAGTACAAGAGAGATTAAACCAAATCAAACCGATATTGGACGGAAAGTCAAAGTAAAACAGACTCCTGGCCGTGCAGTCCCTCCACGCCGTGAAACGCCATCAGTCAAAGAGAACGTAACGAAGCCGTCTTATCAGCCTAGCATGCCCATCAAACCTCTTGTCCATTCTAGCAATGGTTTGTCCAACGGTTTGGGCAGTAACCATGTTAGTAGCTCACGTCCACAAAATAAACCTTCCATGCCAGACATAGCCAGAAGGCCTATTAAGTATGTCTTTTCTTTCTTTTGCAATACGGACTTATCCCCCCCGTATATTTTCTGATCGCAACTCATTTGTAGAGAACGTTTGATACATCTTCTTGCCCTGAGACCGTTCAAAAAGCCGGAATTGTATGAGCGCTTGAACAGAGGTTCGTACGCAACGGGGCGCATCCGCGCGTAATTTGTTATTTGCTCTCTTAAATTGCAGAGGGTTTGCGAGAGAGGAACGGCATGACCTCGATTCTGAAACAAATCTCTCATTTAAAGGATAACTCGTACCATCTGAACCGAGCCATGTGGAACGACGTGCACGAAGACTGGCCGTTCTATTCGGAATCTGAAAGACAAATGCTGAAACGGTTCGTCGAAAAGTGCAGGTAGGAGATAGTACGGTGTAATTTTTCGTTGGGCATTTTAGGCACAAGCCTCAGAACCTCACGCCGCCCGGTAGCAGTGACGGCGGAAGCTCAGGCAGCGGGCATTCCCCGACCAGTACCCATCCTGGTTCTCCTCCTCCTCCCATATCATCTTCGAAGAGACCCGGTTATTACGACGGCGCGGATGGACTACCTACGAAGAAGCCGCGTATTTCTCACTATCGCAAGCCATCCGAACAACAAACCTACCGCTCTCCCATTGAGAACAACAGCCAGCGGCGGCCCGTTACGGACTCCCGAGATGCCAGCAACATGAACCCGCGAAGCAGGGAGTCCCCCACGAACGGCTACTTCAACGGCTACGCAACGCTCAATGACAAACGCAACTATAGTGATGACGAAGAAAACGCCAATCAAAAACGTGTTTGTGATAGTCATAATTTAAAGTTCGGTCTCGGCCGTGAAAAGACGTTTATCACCGACCACAGAGAGATTTCACCCGTCACCATCGTGGAGGACAGCATAAGCAGGAGCAAGGATTTGCTGAACGAAAGGATCGAAAGTACCAATAGTATTGTAAACGGAAGGAATAAGCAAGATGACAGTGAGAGGCACAGGTGGAACAACGTCGTCACGTCATCCACCCAAAGCAGAGTGGCCCAGGTCAGTCCAGATAGTCAATCGGAAAGAATCTCCGCCACCGATTCGGGACCACCCGCTCACGAACCCACCGTTCAAGAATCAAATCCAGAATATCCCGATTACCTTACGTGAGTATTCTGCACTGATTCTCTAAAACAAATTCTAAATGCTTCTGAATTTTTAGTGAATACACTACCATTAGGAACGTCGAACAGAGGAGGAAATACAAGGCGGACTTCAATGCCGATTATGCAGAATACAAGAAATTGCACGGCGTGGTGGAGAAGGTTTCTCGTCGCTTTGCAGAGTTGGAGGAGAGGCTCAAGCAGGAACAAACATCCAGTCCTACACACAAAGTAAGCTTCACTTAATTAATTAATACAATAAAATAAGAAACACACTCAAATTCACTTTGGTGTTTTATCTCTTGAAACACACAAATTCACTTTGATATTTTCTTGGCTTGTGGTCTTGACCAGCTCTTGAAACTATTTTCTATAGTTGAGACTACAATAAAAAACAATTCATCAAGAAATTCACAGAAAATACCAAAGCGAATGAATTAACTAAGATCAAAAACACTGGCACAATGAAATAAATTGTGATCTTCTTTTCAGGCCATCAAGAAGCAAATAATGAAAGAATACCAACAAAATAAGCAGGACACGGCCCATCAACAAGCAAAGAGGCGGTTCCAGTACTTACACGACAAGCTCTCCCACATAAAACGACTAGTGCTCGAGTACGACCAAGCTGTCACTGAAAGTCGATACTGACCTTGGATTCTGGCCCCTTGGCCCGCTGCCCCTCTGCATTGCTACGGATACAATCTATCGGACAACAAAATTCCAACGTCACCCGCTATGATACAAGTGTAGTAAAAAAAAAAAATGAGAAAAAAAAAAAAGAAAACAAGTGTTAATGTTGCACACACACACACACACTGTCTCGAACATCACCTTAAAACAAAGTCGCAACAATCCGCAGTGCTGTCTGTATATGTTTGCTTTGGAAAAAATAATAATAATATTTATTGGTTAATCAACGGTGAAATAAGTGCATTAATTTTATTGTTGTGAAAGTGTGAGAGTTTTTTTTTTCCTTCTTTTAATTGTTTGTAAATAAGTGTAGTTTTTGTTAATTTTTAATCAATCGAGTGCTGTGGGCGTTGAATATTTTAAAAAAAAAGAAACCTAAATCGTAGTGAAACCGGGTACTTTTAAATCTTCCAACGGATTGGATTAGTAACACTGACGTTACGACAGTCTTCGGATGTCAAAATTTATGTAAGTAATATCATTTTTTTATTTACACTTTTTTTAAAGCCTTTAGTAGCGTATTATACTAGCATTTAATTTATTTAAATGGTTACTTTTGCTGCAAACGAAAACATTCAAATTTTTACTAAACGCTCTTTATGTTTTAGTTATTTTTTTTGAACAACTTTTACAACTGTTTGCTTGCAAGTTGTCAGCGTTCAATGTAAATGAAACATCTTTTTTAATTTTACAAAGATTATATTGTTGAATTATTATAATCTAATAAAAGTATTCAAAGAATAAATAAATAAAAGATTTATTATGCAATCATAATATTCACTCATTCACTAAATACGTTGCATTAACACATAATTACTCTGTACTATAAGTTAACTAAGCTGCAACTTCAGACATGTTAGTCATTTTTTGCTTTCACTGTACAATTAATTGAGGAATATATAATTTATGTTATCCTAGGAACATTTATCTTTTCATCTTGGGAACCAAATATCTAATTTACATCATAAAAATAAATCTTTGGCTTTGTGAAAATTAATTCTAAAATCACTTACAATTCTACTATAATAATCATTCCAGTCTTGTAAAGTACACAATAAAATCAGTGATAATCGAAAATTATAAAACAAACAATTTTGCGCGCAAAAAACAAATTTGATATTTAGATTTAATGAAATGCATGTAAACCGGCACGTTGAAAATTCCAATGGAAGGAAAATCCACGTTGAGGCATTTTTCGCCTGCCTTTTACGAACGGACAACGCTTTTACTACACGCTTTGCCGTCAAGGACTCGCATTGAAAGTGAAACTGCAGCTCTAATTTTAGTGTTGCAATAAAACCGCAATTTTATTAAAACACTGCCTCTTGAATTCGTTTCCGCTGGCACAGCAGCTAACGATTTCCGAAAATATTTGCAACAATGTATTCTCAGTTTAATTGCCACCTTGTAAATTGTGTACAATGTTTATTCCAAACGGCATCTTTTTTGTAAATATTCCGTAATTCTTCATTATTACAATTTATTTCAATTATCCTGCTTTTTTTAATTGAATAAATTATAAAGGAAGGGTTTTGAATTCTTTGTGGAACATAGTAAGTTAAAATTTATGATAGGGTACATGACAATAATATAAAATTATTAATTAAAGCTCTCTAATCGAGACTATAGTCAATAACACACGCGGAAACACCAAATTTGTACAATGTTTCTATTTATTATTCTCTTAAATTAATAAATAAAATGGAAAATATTCAAATATAAATCACGTGGTTTCGAAAGGCTTCCCATTCGTTGTGACGTCAATGTTCATACATTGTCCTTGACGTTTATGTTGTATACAGACCCTTGTCAACTAGTTTGAAAGTTTGCTCTTAATATGTGCTGAAAAATATAGTTTTAATTTAAGCAACAATTACGAAGTGAATATCTTAAAGAAATTATTATATTTGTTTACTTTGTTGGTGAGAAATTTGTGGTGGAAACGGGAACTTTTCGCCATTGAGAAGTAAGGTTGGTAACACTAAATTTTGTGAAACGCTTATAAATAATTTACTCGGAGTTCTTGCACAGGTATTTTTACATTATAGCACAGCACAATACTGATAATATGTTTTTGTATTTATTGTAATAAGTTTTAAGTGTTCGTATTGATATTCACTTATTATGATTTGACAACATATGAACATTGACGTCACACGGTCAGAATGTGCGTTTTGGCGGGAATTTAATCAATTCAAATTTCTTTAACTTTTTACGACTTTAATATTCATTTATGAAAAAAAAAAAGAAATATATCTAAATCATCGTATTTTTACCTACTTTCTAATAAAATCTTTTAACAAAAATGTTCATGTACCCTATTGCAAAAAGTAGGTCTGTTATGTCGTTTATAATCAAAAAGTCAGTTTACTAACACGACCAAGTGGAGAGCACTAATGTTGCCAAGTCATAAACTTTCAAACTTAAGAAAAATATCGTATTTTGTTTATGAACTTCCTGCTTTTTAACTTTCAAATTCGCGTTCAAATATTTTCGTCGTCCTTTGATTTCTTTGCAATTGTACCCACGGCGAATCGGCGACGGTGAATTGACTATGGCGTATCGGCGACGGCGAATTGTCCTAGACCCATTACCGATTACCATTAACTTGTTTATCGACTCTCACTGACTGCGAGTTTGAAATTTGTCCCCAAATTGCTATTCCCTTCCGTCATCTTTTGAACATTTTCTTCTTTGTTGATTTTGGTACCTTCTAAAAAATGTTTCAGCTATTTCAGATTAAAATCAATATTTTTTTGTTAATATCTTAAACTCTTTTTCTTTCGTAAACATTACGTTTAATGGTTTAATCAATTGCTTACTTCTCTTTTTTCTTTGTTTAAAGTTTACGACCGTCTTTCAATTTTTCTTCTTTCCCTTTTGACATTGTCGCTCCTTTCTTTTTTCTTCTTCCTCTTCTTTCCATTCCGATTACATTTTTCCAAGAGTCAAATATACTTTCTTTTTGGCTTTAATTGTAGTAGTGTTAGCTAAGCTAAGACATTTAAGTCCAGTTTTACAAATGCGGTTTGACTTTGAGCTGAGGCTTAAACCCTTAGCAACGATTATTTCAACAATTGTTGTGAAGGATTTAAGCTTCGGCTCAAAGTTAAACCGTCATTGTAAAACTGGGCCTAAATGATTAAATTTCTCATTTTTTTTCCTTCGCCAGTTTCGAATTACCAAATATTTTCTGTTTTAATTAGGTCAAAGTCAGAAATTAATTTGTCACACAAACGCAGAGACAACCACTTGTCTCTACACAAACGTTTTTAGACAGCAGATCTCGCTTCTTTTTGATGTTGACCTACTCGATTAATATTTGCTCATTAGTAATTTCATCTTTTAATATTAAAATAATTAAATTACGACTATTATACCAGCGTGTATAAATATAACATTGATATATTAAAAAATCAGCTTGTTGATATACCTTAAGTAAGCACATTTTTTCCTTCCGGGCTAAACAGCTTCTCTTTCTCGCCATCTCACAGTGTAACACGCACGATTCTGTGTTCAGAGCCTTTACTGACACCTTTCTATTCATTTTCAGGCTTGTTGAAAAGACTTTAAGCAAATCCGTCGCTAGCTCTCTGACTAAATACGGCTCTGAAGTAACTGCTTACATTCTTCTTACACCCTGTATATATTAAATATTGTCCAGAAACACATTAGGATTGGTAGGATCGACCTCAATATGTATAAGAGACGTTCAAATTGCAAGAGAAAGCGAAAAGAGAGTTAATGGTTTTTGTTAAAAAATTTAAAAAAAAACAATACGACCAATTGTTTAACGCATGCATGAAACAGTGGTCGACGATTTTTTGCGTCAAAAAATTAATTAAAAGCGATAACAAGAGACGTTCGAATTTCGACTTTATTCTTCGTAAAAAAAATTACACGACAAAAGTAAAGTAAATAATAAAAAAAAGAAACAAAGTAGGATCGATGAGACACACGAAAATATTTGAATATTGTTTTTCTCTGTATTTCTTACGAAGATGTAAAAAGTATTGCGCGTATTGTTGGTAAAGAAGAACTCGAACTTTTAAGTTTGGCGCGCAAAATAGCCAACCTCTTTTCCTTAAATTTAATACGGAAACTTTTCTGAAATGTGTTTCTAAACTGATTTTTATGGATTATTTTTAGGTAGGGGTGGGATCAAAATTAAGAATTAAAGTATTCTTGTGAATGATACATTTTTTGTGCAAAATAAGTTATAAAATAACATTTGAATTTAATTATTTTGAAACGCAGAGTTGCTTGTTTGGTTAGGCTTTCAATTAGGTATGTAAAATGGCAATCTTAATAGTGGCACTCGATGCATCCTGTTGTAATAAAAAAAAAAAATAATAATGCTCAATGATTTGCAAAGGGAGTACTTTTGTACGAAAAAGGATATGCCGCCACTATGTGGCAACACTGTTAGGAACGCAATCTTCAATTGCATACAGTGTTGCCAGATAGGAGTTTCTCCAAAAAAAAAAGGGAAAAATTTTAATTTTGGGGAAGAACATAAATTGAGTAGGTAATAGTTTTGTTTGTAAATCAAGGAGCAGAAAAGGCGATAATTTAATAATTTTTGTTTTGTATTTTTTTTGCATCTGACTCCATTGTTGTAATAATCGTAAATATTTATTTTATACAAATTGTACTTGTGGCAGCAATACATAAAATTATTTTTTTTTAATAATTGTTTACGAAGTTTGTGATGTACGTAATTTATTATTAAATTCTGTATAATACGAAGCTTGAGTACATTTTGGACTCACATTTATTAAAAACGCAATTTTGAAGTTTGAGTATGTTAAGTAATGGGGAAATTTTAAAATAATCGATGATTTTGGGAAAGTTTTTGCGATGGAATGAGAAAATGTGAGCAAAAGCATTTGGCAAGCTTGCTATGTGCCCCTCCCCCATTTTTGGGGTTGAGGAAAAAATGAAAAAAGAAAACACAAATTCGAAGAAATTAAAAGAAAAACAAAAAGCCTAACCACGTATTATTTTTAATATTTTAATTAGATTTTTGTCGGACGCTAATTATATTTTTATTTTTTATTTTTTTTTCGTTTACTAAATAGAATTGTTTCGTGGTCAGGATTGCCAAAACAATAACAACTTCTATCAAATTACTCGCTTTGAAAGGTTTTTACCTGCACGTTAAAATTCCTTTTACGTTTCGCCTGCTTAGAATAAAAGTGTTTCCATTTTCTTGCAAAAATAAGATTTACAGGCTCCATAAGATTTACAGGCTCTACCTTCATTTCATCATATTTTAAAACTTAAAAAATCGTAAACGGTAATACAAATACAGTATCGAAAGGTAGTTTCACAATTGAAATCAACTTTAATTAATTAAATTAATTTATTTGTTTTTCTTTCGAGAAACCAATCTCTTTGAGGTGTAATGCAATAAATTAATAGCCAAAAATATTTAATTATATACCTAGGGAAAATTGCGGGGATTTTTGACCGATTTCTTCACCTGATAAATTTATCTTTTAGGTATTATCCTTAGAAACCATTGTACCGATAATTTTTCCGAGTTTCCGAGGATACTACCGGCAGATAAATTTATCCGTAGGTGAAGAAATCGGGCCTTTATCACTAGAAAATAGTGGAAAATAGAGAAAATTATCGAATGGAATATGACGAAACAATCCTTACAGCGATGGCAACACTGTGCAGTAGTCCGCTACAGAGTTGTCGCCATTTGGGCTATTTTTTATAGGGCTTTTGACATAAGAAAAATCGATTTGGCGATTTTAAAACTGACGTTTGGGAAAAACCAACGCCCACGTCACACAGCCCTGATTCATTAGATTCAACAGTAGAGGGGGCCTGTTTATCTTGTTGATGTGGATTTGTATATTTTAAAATTTAAGGCAGGCCGGGTGGTCAATGGAATTCATAATTAGAAGAGGCTGTGATTGGTGCTATTTTATGACGTGTGGTTGGATACAATGAGAAATAAATAATAAGTTGACAGTTGTCCTATTTGAGGTTATGCTCGTGCTTAATACAATCTTTATTTGGTTATTTTATTTAGTATGGATGCTGGTTTAAACCCTTTTTTTTAGAATATTAGGAAGGCTTCCATAAGACAGATCCGCTTATTATCAATCGCTAAAAAAAGAAATGTTACAATTTTGACACTTAAAATTTTCAATTTCAAACTGTAAGCCTGTGTTGCCAACTTTTTGGAAAATATCACAGCTTGCTCTAATTATAAATTCCGTTGATCGCATGGTAGTTCAACTGCTGTTTATATGACATTTAAAAACTTAATTGGCGAAATATAAAATTTTCTAAACTGGGATTAAATCGAGTGATTAATTTTAAATCGCTTTTTTACTTTTACGTGTTAATAATTAACTTTCGTTCGACTTAACCAAAAAGTTGTAAAAACGGGCTGTAGCGAACAAGAAAAATATATGTGTATGGTAGACGCGAACAATACATTTTGGTCATCATTGACTTTTTAAAAGTAGTAGGGGAATTATTAAATATTTATTTTTTGTTTTCGATACTTTGTTGGTGATAATAATCATCTCAAGTTTTTAATTTCTGAAATTTTAAAACTAAAACGTTTAGATTGACAGTGACGTTGACGACCAAAAATTACGCTCGCACTGTACAAAAAAAAACAATAAGTTTTGACAGATGTCAAAGTACAAATATGTTTTTTTTTTTATCTGATTAAATTGTGAATTTATTTGCCACTTCAGAAGCCAGATTCTACCACTTACTTTAGCAACAAAAAACAGAAAAGACAACTGTCCAAATCAATTACATTTATATGATTAATTATATTGATAATGCATTTTTGTTTTTGTCAGCATACTTCTAATAATCCGAAAATTTTAAGGTGGTATTGTTGTTTTATTAATAGATAAAACATTTTGATTGGCAAAGACTGTGACGACCAAAATTTATGCTCACCCTGTACAGAAACAAAAAAATTAATTTTAACAGATGTCAAAGTATTGTTACGAATTTGGGGGTTCACAAATTATAGTCATGAAATTTCAGAACACTTTAGTTAAAAGCTGTCGCTTTACACAATTGACAACGCAGTTGTAATGAGCTTGTCTATAAAATAACGCTTTTACAAAATGTACTTTCTATTTATTCGAGGTACGAACCCTTCGCTTGCCAACTTAATAACTAAACTCCTTAAAACCTTAAGCCGTACGATCCGGCTTAAGGTTCTAGATCGACACACTTATGTGTTCAGGTAACGCCAATGCATTCCTATTCCAAGATTCTTGTGTAACAAAGATAACAAATACAAATGACGCAAGAGCAACAAGGAAATCAACACTTTTAGGGAATTCTGTTTACTACGATGATAGTAGTTTATAGCCGATTGTCTATATAGTCAAAAATGTATTAGGTTATGTTATTCTCCGGAGCCATAGTTGTGAAACGTCACTTTGATTAACAAACTTTCGACTGTGAAGATTATTATGCGACAAGGATAGATAGAAAAAATCACTAATGTCGGTACCTGAACACGAAGTGTGTCGATTTAGAACCTTAGTACGGCTTATATAGCAGAGCCCTCTGTTGCGCGAACGTACTAGAATGACCGAGTAGCTTCAGTAACGTTCTGTGACGCAAGGTGGCGTTACTACTGATGCTAAAAATAGATCTGTTTGCGCGTCACGGCTGTAACAGTATAACATGGACTTTTCTTTTTTTACATGATTGTACTTTGCCCAATCAAGAGTCAGGTTGTACCACTACCACTTACTTTACCATCAGAAAACAGAAACAACAACTATCAAATTAATTACATTTGCATAATTCATTATTAATGATGCATTTTTTTTTTTTTTTTCATTTTTATCACCACACTTCTATTTTAAGATGATGTTAATTTTATGTTGTTTTATTTATTAATAGGTAAAGAAAATATACATTTTTTATTATTCCTTTAAAATTTCAAATAATAATTATTTAATATTTTTGTATACTTCGAAGTTTGACATAATTGGATATCTTTTTGTAAAAAGCTTGGCTATATTTTTCAAGAAAAAAATCTGGCAACCTTGGCTGCTATGTACTAGCACTCAAGTAAACTTAGGGCAAGCGCTGCTCATTCTTCAAATCGTTATAACCAGCAGTAATTCTAAAATGCAGTTAAGCAACGCCCACTTCATACAGGCCTGATTCATTAGGTGGGAGTGGACTTTAAAATTGCGTCGCAGTCTCACTGTCACCAGAAACTGACTAATACCTTGAGGTCTGATATTCCTACGCGATGACTCAGGCATGTTATTGAAGATGGTGTAAAGTTTAAACAAACAATAGTAATTCTCAGATATAATGTAAAAATTAAAGAAGTAGGGTCAAGTGGTGTAAAAATGAGACACTTTTAGAACTTTCAATTTTTTAGTGTGTTAGAGTCCTTCAACGGAATTGATGATATTTTTGTAAGAGGTAAATGATGATGAAAAAACTATTGACAACTTAAAAACAAACAAAAAATATCTTTAAAAATGTGAAAATAAATAAAAACTGTGTCTCATAGTTTTTATTTATTTTCACCTTTTTAAAGATATTTTTTTGTATGTTTTTAAGTTGTTTAACCCCGGAAAAGTCTAAAAATGAGACATGCCAGATTAAATATCATAAAATGCAAGTATTAAGGGCCGGTTGCTCAGTCACTGTTTAACGTTAAACTTCAGTTAGCTTCCATCTGTTCCTATGTAAAAACAACTGAAGATTAAAGTGAAACTGTCACTGAAAAACCCGGCCTAGTAGTCATGTAAAGTCTCTAGTAAAATTTATAAAAAAATTTATTTAATAGAAAAATACCTACAACAAATTAACACATAGATAAGTAAAATGATGCTGTCTTGTATAGACACATTTATTAACTGCAAGCTAATAAATAAATACTGAAGTATTTATAATAAGAAAACTATCGGATTATATTATTTTACCAATTTTATTTGATGTCTCATTTTTCACCTGAATTTTGCGTGTCTCATTTTTACACCACTTGACCCTATGAAGTAATTGTTTCAGGAATTTGCTAATGATTTTCTTTTCTTTTTCAGGGGAAGAGTTAGGCGAACACCTCTCCAAATTGCTTTCACTGCCGTGCCACCTTTTTAGACAGACCCCCTTTATTTCACCCCCCAACGCCTCCACCTACAATAATTATAATAGTAGGCACCCGAAGCCGAACGCCTTTCGTAGAGTAAGCACTAAACACTTCATTTTCAATAGCAAACATATCCCGACGACCAAAATATTTCGGGCCATATCCGTTACTTACTATTAGTATGTACTTCGACGAACGAACATATCTTTATTTGTGTGTAACGCAGGATATCCAAAGAGGCATTTTTTTTTCTTTCGCGTGACGTTATCGTTTTTTTTTCTTCTTCTTGTAAATAATACATTTTTTTAAACATTGTTATTATTACATAATTGATAGATGGGAGTGAAAATACGTTATTAGAGGATTTTTCTGTTACTTATTAGGAGAAGAATGCGTTGATGTTTGTTGTGGAATTCTTTCGCCACTAAAAATATCGATCGATCAATCAATCAATTAGTGTTGAATGAAGTAAATATATCAGAGAGCTTTTTGTAAAATTAGTATGTAACCCCCCTCACATTGTACGTGTAGTCATTGAATATTAGAGGAGCAATTTACCTTTTTAACAGTTACCATCGCCACTTGTGTTAATGTTGTCTGATGAATTGTGTCTATGCTTCCTTCCGAATGCCGTCAAGATGATGCTTCCGATAGTAACTATTGAAAATTGTATAATATTCTAAATTGTTTATACTGTGCCAAACATATTGATATTCTAAATCGTCAAGTCGGTGTTGTTATAATATTTTACCGTAGTTATTTATTGCGTAGGTTTTACGAAAATTGTTGTTTTATAAAAGATTCTTTCGCCCTCTCGTCTCATCCGATGATTCGTTTTTGTTGTGTGTACAGTTCGGTTACTGTTTGTCTCTGTATTCTGTTATGATAATCTCATTTGGTTCTGTTACGTTGTTTTTAACGTGTACGTACACTTAATATTATTAGTATTTAAGCTGTATTTTTCTTAATCCTATATTATGGACAACAAACACCACCCCAAACTGATTTAAGCAAACCTTATTTATTTTACGCGTTTATTTATTTGTGTGTCGTCTTTCGGCTTCTCATCATCAGTGCCAGTCAGTTTACAAGTAAATACAATATTATTATATTGGCTCTTTAAGAAGAGACAGACTTTAGAATTCATGCACAGAATGCCCGAAAGTAATCATCAATCCTGAATTTTTTGATTTTTCAAGATATTACAATTACAAAAAAAGGTCAAAATTATTATTCATGACATAATTACATATTTACTCTTGGAAGAGAAAGAAACACACAGTGTCATTCATAAAGCCTCTAACCCAATTAAAAAATATTTCAATAATTTAAAAAAGGCTATTAATTAAAAAAATAAATAAATAAACGGAAACAATTTCTGCCTTATTTCAGCTGTTTACGTCGAAATTTCCATTTTCTGTAAAGAATGTCATCGTATTTAAGGCAATATTTTAATGCTTGTCGTGTTTTACTAAAATTTAAAAAAAAATACAGATTAGGGCGTTTTAAAATTTATTTTCCGCGCGCTTCTCTGTGAAAGAATTTTTGTTTCCCCGATATAATCAAGGACACAATTGAGACCGCGGCGATAGCTCGTTCGAAGCGCCCGAGAACATCGCTGTTCTAGACCTTTTTTTTTTAATATGTCAACTTACAGATTTTTACTCTTGCAAATTCTTTTCAAACACTTGGAGATCAACATCAAATTTGGGGGTACATTTTTATGAAAGTGGTTGTTCGGAGGGATGGGATTTGTTTGGGCTTGTTTTGAAAAAGAAAGACAGGAAAATTCGAAATTAAAAATTGCTTAATTCTGTGTGTGATACAGTCAGCTTTCTTAAAATAGAAAAAAAAATCTTTGTTTATGACACTTAAATTCCTCTTTTTTTACCTAAGAAATAAGCTAGTTTACTAAACTTGTTTTTATCTTAAACGTATTTGTATACATTTTTTCTTTCCCTGCATTAGTTCTCTTTTTATCGTGAAGGCATTTCATTTGTGAGTTTTGCGTATTTATTATTTATTTAGTACCACCAATAGAGCCTCTCAATTGCCATTTAGAGGGGAATTTCATGGAAGAGTTGGCAACACTGGTTGCTGTGCTTTTATTAAGTGTTTAAAGTGCTTTCTTTCGCTCACAAAATCGTGATCCAAACGCAACATTACGCATTTAAATCGTTCTTTTGCAAACGGATTAATCCCCACTCCCCGTGAAATGTCAATCCTGATCACTTATCCCCTTTCTCCTTTGAATCTTTCTATTTTTAAGACTCGTTTGGATTGAACTACAATGATTTACAGATGAATCATTGGGCGCGTTCAGCGGATGCGTTGCTTACTCAGCAGTCGTTTGTGATTGGCTATTACCTTCATGTGAGCCAATCACAATCGATTGCTGAGTAAGCAACTCAGCCGCTGAACGCGCCCAATAATTCAAATCTGAAGTGTTTGAAGTGCAACAAGTACGGAATCCGAATCCAAACTACTTGAATCATGATTTCAACTTTTAAGCGAAAGAAAGCTGTTTTTTAATTTAAAAGTTCAGCAAGTAGCCTTTGAATTGTTCATAACAATGTGAAGCAGGTCTTGAATTAGATTACACTTCTATTGTTTGGCAACTGTGATCCATCAGATGTCAATCTTGACGTTTAGGAAGTGATAATAATAATAATAAACAGTAATCATTATTATTATTATTTCAACCCTTTTGGTATCTATACGACGTCATTTTATTTTATTAATGACGTAATGGAATATTATAATTTCATGTCTGAGCCCTAAACACGCTGCCTTCAAATGAATTTCGGATTACAGTAGACCGTTATTTTTTATGAAGTTGGCAACACTTAAAATAAAAATAAAAGACAGTTTCCAATAACTGTCAGAACTACAATTTGATAAGATGCTTTCTTTCTCTCACAAAATCGTGATCCAAACGTGTTTCGATTCAAAAACAGACATTCTTTACTTTGAATCTCTCTATTTTTAAACCTTGTTTGGATTGAATTATGGTTATTTACAAAAGAACTGTCAATCAAAAATTCTAGTCAGGTGTCTTAGGTCCAGTTTTACAATTGCAGCTCAACTTTGAGCTGAGGTTTAAACCCTTAGCAACGATTATTTCAACAATTGTTGTGAAGGGTTTAAGCTTCTGCTCAAAGTTAAACCGTGATTGTAAAACTGGGCCTTATTGCGACAATTACGAAATTCAGGTCCAAACTATTCGAAACACGATTCAAACTTTTAAGCGAAAGAAAGCACCTATAATTGTTTAAACTAATTAATTTGATAGCCTTCACTGCTACAAACCTTTAAGAGAAAAAACATTGAAGTCATAGCCTATTTTAATCTGGAATACATTATTTTGATTTGAAGGCAGGGTTATTGATACACCTTACACTTTTTGCTCCAGTGTTGACAGTGCTGTTACTTGCTGTGGTAATCGATCTGTAATGCTGGGTTTCCACACCTCCGATATCCGACATTCGGAATCTTACTCGTGATTGGATGATTTAAAATTTCTGACTGTTTCAACGTTCAGAAATTTGAACTCAACCAATCACGAATAGGGTTCCGGATGCCGAAGGTGTGGAAACCCAGCATTACTTTTTGAATTTTCGATGTCTTCGCTAACTTTTGTAAAAAAATAAGTTTTATTAGCTATTTTCGCGGAGCTAATCCCGAACGGATTCTAACATAAAATATGTAAAATTTCAACAAAATACGGGTTTTCTTTGACCAAACACGATTTCTGGCAAATTAGAATTATTAAGAAACGATTCAAAAATTGTTTGCAGAAATTTGTTAACATTTTAAGTAGTACAGGTTAGATTTCATTCGGGGTACGTTCGGGATTAGCTCCGCGAAAATAGCTATTATCGACAAGTTTCAATGATTTAACGCCATCTGTTATTCAATTTCGCAACTTTTAACTTATATCTATAAAGTTGGGTTAATTATTTTTAAAAGTCTTTTTTTTTCTTCCAACGGACCGATAAGCTCTGAGCTAATATCATCACTGACATTTCAAGCAGTATCTTTTGAAACCAAGGTATGGCTACTGATCCACTTTACTTTCCCCTTGCCCTTGATCCTTAGATAAGAAAAGACAAAAAGGACAAGAAAGAACCTAGAGTAACATTTCACAGGTAAAAAGAAGTCTTTGATTTGGTCCCAGCTGGTAACAGATGTGCCTCGCTTGTGCGCCTTCCTTTGTCTTTCCTTATCTCAGTCTAAAATAAATAGTTTGTCACATAACCTAAATTTTAAATTTTGGCAGTTCTTGCAATAAAATCATAGCACTTGTTTAGTTCAATCCACGATACGTACTTTTTGGTGCTTTCTTTCGCTTACAAAAACGTGGTCCAAACGCGTTTAGATTCAAAGACGGACGTTCTTTTGCAAACGGTTTAATCCCCACTCTCCTTGAAAATTCAATCCCGATCGATAATCCCCTTTCCCTTTCGAATCAAACTATTTTTATATTTCGTTTGGATTGAATTCCAGTTATTTACAGGCGAACTGTCAAGTGTTTTATTGCAGCAACTACGGAATTCAGATTCAAATTAATCAAAACCAGATTCAAACTTTTAAACAAAAGGATGCAGTTTTTGTTTCAATGCTAACTCAAGGTGTTTTCTTTTTGTTGAAGACTTAATATATCTTGCTTTAAATCAAAAGACCTGTTGTACCTGTTAATGTAAAATGCAAGTTCAAAATCACTTTTGAAGTTTCATGTGAAAGCAGCATTTGTCAAACCAGTTTTATTACTTCTTATATTTTGAATTATTTTAAGAATCCTTTTTTTTAATTCCTCGAAAACAATAAGATTTTAATTGAAGTTAAAAACCAATATATCAGTAATCTATTATTTTAATTATTAAAAATTCAATACACTCATAACTTTGTCGTTTATTTCACACACTTGTCATTTTTATTGCCAAATTTCTGATTAGGGAGCTGTTGCCCGGTTTTTTAAATAAATGGTGAATAATATTTTTCTTTTTCTGAAATGAAAAAGATATTGTAAAAACTAGATACGATATTAAGTTATTTAATCTAAAAGTTTGTGTCACTTCAAAATAATTTATTGATTTGTAGAACAAGAAAGAAGAAAACGTTCTTTTAAAATTTTCAGAGCATAATTATTTTCAGGTCAGTCTAATTGATTGGTAAGGATTAACTGATCGAATACCTAATTTTTTTTTTGAATCGACTTAAATCGTATCAAACGAACCTATTGTCTAATTGGATTAATTCTACAAGAAGAAGCTCAATACACTATTCGCACTGTCAAAATGTGTCGTTTTTAAGAATTTCCAACCAGACTTCAAAACTAAATAATTTTTAACTGAATGAGATTAAAATATTTTTCGAAAAATCAATAATATGAAATTTTCCCAAACTTTACGAATGACACTGTGTGCTTCAGGTTAAGTGGTAAACAACATTACAGGAATTAAACTCATTTGTTTACTTGAATCTGTATCACTCGAATCTCAAAAGTTGAGCATTAAAATATTGATAAGTACTGTTAAAGTATTCATCTATTCTTTTAATGTTTTTATTATATTAAGGCCCGAACTTTTTACCTCCCTCCTTTTAAATTAATCTCCTTGGGCAAGCAAGTGGCTCAGCGGTTAGCCTCACCGACTTTGAAAGTTGTGCCACTTGTCGACGTGGGTTTGAATCCTACAAGATCGTGGATGTTGTTTGTATTGTCCAAATTGTGACCCAGCTTTATCAAAGTATCAAAATAAATTGCCCAGAATGCTAATCTCCTTAATAAAATCCCTGAAGACAATCGTATCGACATTGGTTTCATTGCAAGGCAGATTAATTTAAAAGGAAATTAATGTTAACAGTGGGCGGTTAAGATATTTTCAACTTTTATGAAAAATAGAAGGAAAAATATTGAAATTAATTGAGAAATTGCCATAGATTTTTTTTTAATTGTTTATTTAAACACGTTAGCAATACTATGGCACATACTGATTGATGGCAAAGCTGATACACGAGAATGTGCCTTATTTGAAGTAATTTCACGCGCCGTTGTCGTTATATAGGATTAAAAGTTGCAGTTCTATGTTAAAATGCAGCTGCATTGATCGTAGTAGATCTAAATGAATGTCTTAGTATATAGGTAAAACTATTTTTGGACTGTGATGGCCACGCTCATTCCGTTGAGAGTAGTTAGTGTTTTGTTGTCCAGTAGCAGAGTGTCCTTCCTGCCAATCAGACTGTCCGTCAGTCACCGTTAAAGGGTGATGTGGTTGTGATTGTATATATGATCTTCGATGACGACCTGGCCTGACCTTGACTCATCATGTTTATATGAATATATACACTACCATGTATCTATGCATATAATTATATACATACATATAATATATTATATATTAATATGTTAGATTATGCTTAATCAACTCTTACTCTGTCTTCTTGCTTATTATTATTATAATTTTTTTTTTTTTGAAGAGAATGCAAAATAGTAAAGCCAAAAAAAAGGAAAGATATAAAATGAGTAAATGTCGTTAGTCCGGGGTTGTGTAATTTACTGAGTCGATTCTGCGATCGCCTTGTCGAACAAAATCTCTCGCCACTTCTGTCTATTTCGAAAACAATCACATGACAACGTGGATTACAGTGATTAAAAAAAAATTGTATTCGAGTAGGCTGACATGTCTTGAGTGAAGTGAAGACGAGCCGCTTTTTTGTTTGTTCTGTAACAAGGCATGCCACTTGTTAGTCTAAGATTGTTGTTGTGAGAACAGTCGTGCCTGTCGGTTTGTAAGTTGTGGGAGATGCTGTGCGAGAAATGCTCGTTAAAGTCGTGTATAAAATAAATTACCGGTTGTGAGTCGCACAGAATCCATGCCAGGTTGTTCGATTTAATTCTCCAAGTGGCTATGGTTTTATAACGACATTATTATGTTTTATTGTAAATTGAAATATGCAATATATTTAAAGCATTATGAAAAATGTATCGTCTTCTTTTTTTTTTATTTGTATTCACCACACCACATTTTCCATTTCCTCCTCCTGTGCATATTATCTCCTGCATTTTAATAGTTTTATAATATGATTAAATAGATCTTTAAAAGCAATCCTCATGTATGAATACCGCAAGATAAATGAGAATCAAAACATTAATTATTTAGTTTCTTTAGGTAACTGTGTAATCTGTATTTTTAAGTAATTTATAACACATTTCTTTGATTGCTTAACGCCCGGTTTTTCAATCACAGGTTAACCCTAACTATCGGTTTACTTCCATGGCAACAAGTACGATAACAATTCTTTCCTAAAGGCCGGTTTCTGGAAGCAATTTATGGGCCGATTAGTTTAACTAAGAATTAGAATGTGACATACGTTATGTTATACTGCTTACTGTTTTACATTCTAATCATTAGTTAAACTAATCGGCCCATAAATCGCTTCCAGAAACCGGGCCTAAGTGCAATAATTAATGTATCACTTATAAAATTATATAAACCCAACAGCTCCAAAGTTTTTTTTTTCAAATTCTATCCTAAGTGTACTTATTAATGAAGTAGTAATCTATTGGGTTGTATAGATAAGTTCTGAATATTCAGTTTTTTATGGTAAAATATTATTTATTAACTATCACATACCGAGTACTTAAATATATTTGAAAACCACATCTTTCTTATCTGCTACTGTCTGTAATTCCAATTTGATTGGACATTGCAACCAGAAGCTCAGCAGTTCCTCGGTGTAACCTATTAAGAAATATACTTTCCTAGCAGAAATAGCTTGCCTGATTATTCCAGCGATGCGAATTATATTGTGTTGCCTTTTTATTATAATCTCGCTGACAAAGAGACCGTGCCACGTGCCTGTCATAAATTTCCTAATGAAGAAGTCTTCTACTGCTGTTTCTGATGGACGCACACCGCCTTCAATGTTTGCTGAAAAAGGAATGAAATTGAATTAATAAAGGTGAAGTTTTTTTCTTTTTCCATTATTAGCCAAGCAACTTCTCATTCGCTGCAGCGAATAGTAATAGTAACAATTATTTAAACAATTATTGTTGACGCCCCTTGGCTTAATGTCAAACTGGAATTGTTCATAAGAAAAATAAATAAAATATATCAAGCTAATTACATAAAAAAAATTTAAATAATGCAAACAAGATGACAATATCAATGAACAGCAACTGTTCCTAATACCAGTTTAGCGTCTCGGCATCCCACGTATAACATTCATTTTAAATATTTTCACCCTAGAGTACAGAGTTTGCAATTTCAACTCCAGTGTACTCGGTTCAACTGATCCCGTTAGCTTTATAAATTAAAAAATTTTGTTGCAAACCATTTTTGATTGCTGTGAATCCCTCGAGCACCCTCTGTACAGCTATTTCAGCCCTGTTTGGAGCTTCATCAGCAGGTGCACAGCTCCAGAGTTCCACTAAATTAAACTGAAATGTTGCTTGTCGCTTTACTTACATGTATTCCAAGAGTTCCACGACTTCCTATGTGCAATCTGATGAGGGGGATTCGCCATTTCATAAGTCAAAGGAAAATCTCTCCTTGGCGTAATGCGATATCTTCCTGCCTGGACCTTGTGAACAGCGGCAGATGTGTGAAATGAACATGTTTTGTGCAAAGTGCTCAGCATTTTGCTGAACACGTGCTGGAACAAAATAGGTATGTCGTAATTTATTCTGCCGTATAAAATGATTACTTACTTGTGGTATTTTATTGAAAGACATCTTCGGAGATAAACAATTCTGAAATATGTAGGTTATGTTTGGTTATATTTGCATTTTATAATTGGCATCGACAATCGACACTGCTCTTTACAGCGTTTTCTACTGGTGCACAATCGGTGTATATCCATCTCTTATTACTGCAAAGGTTGAATGAGATGAAAACATACTCGTTGTGCGCTACCAGGGTTGCCAACTTCGGAAGGCTCCAGCGCGCCAAATTTAAACTCAATTATCGCCCTAATTTCAAAAGTTTGACAATTAAATCGTTTCATTTGTTTAGTTGTTCAATTCCTGTTTCATTTTTACGATAGGGTATTCTATGTAAAAATTAATTCGGTTTCGAAGAGTAAGTACCGGAAATAATTTTTTAAGTAACAAGGTCTGAAAATTTCGAATTTCAAAATCTTGCTTCCTCTTTTATTTTACAAAGAAGTCAAAAGAAGGAACTTTTTATTCCAATAATAATATGTGTTGGGCAATTTTATCAAAAACATTTGGCGTCTTCTCTTTCAAACTCCGATCAGGGGGGGTTTATGTCTATTGCCACAGTCTTAAACGCAATTATAATTCCCCCCAGGTCGCTGGGATGGCAGTGATGACACTCTATTTACAGTAATCTGTAATCCTTGGCATATTTTTAAGTTACCATGGTTACGTTTTATTGATTTTGAAAAGTTTGGAATCGGCTGTCAGAAGCCAAAGTATTAATTCGATTTCTTCTTTAATTAAACGTTTAAATTTCGTTTGCGACCATCCCAGGCGAACGAACAGGACAATTTGTGATAAAAATAAGGTAAGGGAGAACGATAAGCGAAAAGTCCACTTTTTCGGCTACCATGGCCGCACGGCCTTATTAAGCGTCGGAGCGGAAAACGATCCGAGCAAATGTGGTCGTAATTTATAGAAAAAAATCACAAATTGTCCGTTTATTCTTCTGGAACGGCCCTAAACTAGTATCTTTGGCAAGAATGCAGCTCAATGTATTAAATTATTTAATTTCCTGAACAATACTTAAACCGTTAACGCAGAAATATTTTTAAATTACGCGCTTTTTGTTATTTTAATTCTCCCCAGGCCGCGTGAGGCGCGCATTTTGTTGCTCCACATAAACAATTTTGGCTTTGACACCTAATATATCTTTTATCTATGACTCCGATCGAAGTTAAACGTCGTTCCGTCGTCAATTATTATTGGTTCGTTTTAAATATTTTTCGTAATCGCCAAGAGATTATTTGCAGCGCTACACCAATAACAAATTGGCGACGCAACGACGCACGACGAATGTATGGAAACGTAGCTTAAAGCCAAATTCATTGCTAGGCTTTTTGCGTTTGCGTTAAAATTCTACACGATTCTATTGGCCCAATTTAAAATTATATATTTTGTTTAATTAAACCACCCAATCAAGTATCTATTCCGTAACGCGACGATGAAAAATCGCCTAGCAATGAATTCAGTTTAAGAATAATAATAATTTTTACTGCTTTTAAAAGTTATCATATTTATGACAAATAAATAAATATATAAATATAATATACCGGGTGGAAAGTTTCAAACCCGAACATAGCAAACTTGTATTGAAAACTATGTTTCTGAGAATTGCTGCTCGCCATTTGAAGATACGAAAATGGCAATATACCATTGCCAAAGAAAAGAGAAAATTATGGACAATATTATGGTGTTAAAATTATTCCTAAATATTAATACTTTTGGAATATAAATAAAATTTTCATATTTTAAACAAAAAAAATTAGTCGCCTATGTCAGATTTAAAAGTTTCAGTTCTTTCGATTAAAGGAAAATAATTTATACGTCAGTCAAAAAGCATTATGAATTATTGTACAGAGCAAATAATAGGTAGGTACTCTTGTCGTTTAAGTTACAATTCTTTCTTTAGTAGAATGATAATTGTATTCTACGTCATTGCATACAAAAATTCTGTTGTTTCTGATAATATCAATAAACTTGAAATGATGCCATGGGCAATCAATATCGACACATGTCGATACTAAATCAGTTTTAAATTCAATTGTACTAAGAATTAAATAAGTTTCACACTGTTCAAGAATAAGTAACACACAACTGTAAAGAATATTAAAAAAAAAAACATCAATTCCATAAATACAGCAGCCATCAACATTGTATTGAAATTAACAAGAATAGTAGGAAAGTACTTTGTGAAGTAATGCAAGAGCAAAGAAATAAATCCTAACAGTTTTTCGTCGTCAGTATGCTACCCAGATGAATGGAATTTTATTTTGAATAAGAAGCATGTTGTACAAAATTCTGGTTACTGAATTGCAAACTTCAAATCTGACATACTAAGGCGACTACATTTTTCATTTGAAATTTAAAAATTTAATTTTTATTTCAAAAGTATTAACATAATAGGAATAATTTTAACACGATAACATTGACCTTAATTTTATCTTTCATCTAATACCATTACCATTTTTGTATCTTTAAATGGCGAGGAGTAATCTACAGAAACGTAGTTCTCAATAGAACTTTGCTATGTTCGGGTTTGAAACTTTCCACCCGGTATATAAATAGTAAGTATAAGTCATAAGGCGTGTTTTTTAATGCATCAATTCCTCGAGGCAAATGTGTTCGAACAAGCGCTCAGATAGCTCGAGAACTTGCTCGAATCTATAATTAAAAAACGCTTAAGAAAACGATGAAGTGTTCGCTGTACATGTACATAACCTAAAATATTGAAGCAAGGCTGTTTATTTTTATTAGCGTTACACAGGGCGTTTATTAGTGAATCTACACTTATGTAGCCGTTTGTGTGCTCGAACAGTCATTCGCACAATTTAAAAACGTACCCACTAAGCTGCTTTTGTTGACGTTATTAGGTTATGTTCACTGTTCTACTTTGCTACCTCGGTACTCGGTGCGTGCTAGTGGAGCTTGAACGCTTAGTTCGAACAGTCTGTGGACTTTTCGAACGCTACTTTCGTTGCTCGAACATAATTTTAAAAAACGCTTTTTTGTCTGCTCGAGTAATTAAAAAACACGCCCATTAATATGACAACTTATAAAAGCAGTAAAATGACGCGACGCGAGTCGTCTGAGAATCAAAGAAATAAAGTGATTGACGCTGCATTTAATTTTTAATTGTTAACCGAATTGTTTGTTCCAATTTAATCATCGATTGGAAAATATAATGTTCAGAAACGATCCGTAAATCCATTGCCAAACAAAGAACCGAATTTAAAATGCATTCAATCAAATTTTGAAAAAGAAAAGCGAGGATGCAAGGGTGCATTCAGATATAACACGCTCCGGGGTAAGAGTGAACCTCAGCCATTCAAAAATAAATTGAGGCCCGGTCTTATCATCTCTGATTAACTTTAACCGTTGATTAATTCCTATAGAAACAATTGTCTCTATAATTGTAACTGTGGGAATAAATCAACGATTAAAATTAATGAGAAAAGATGAAAAGACCGACCCTAAGAGCAATAATAAACAATCGGCAAGCCAACGAAGTAGTGCATTCGTAGAAACTGCGTGCCTCAGAGTTTTACTGGTTGAATGGAAGCTCGCAAGAGATGGGCTATGAAAAACATGTGGGCCAGAAGGGTTGCGTGATTTTAAATTGCCCGTGTGCTCAGTTAACGTTCACATATGAACGTGAGTAAGCAATGCAAGGCAAGTTCCCCACCTGGACCGCCGCTGTCTGAAACTGGAAAGTCTTTCCCTGACGTTGATGAAAGAAGCATAATTTATTGTGCTATTCTGCCCTCCTAAGCAAGAAGGGCGTATCTACATTTTCTACATAAAGTTTCGCACCTGTTTAGCTTGATTTGGTTGACGAATTTCCATATTTTGTGTAAAAGTGCTAGTGAAATTTCTTATTATGCAATAAATAAAAAGAAAATCCAACAAAAATAGAAGAGGGAAACTTAAAAATCTCAAAACTGTAAATATGCCCTTCTTTTTTAGGAGGACAGTATTAATGTGGAAGCTCTGTCTTGGAGAAGAATACATGAGCAATGAAATTTATTGAAATTTAGAACATTTTTCCATGTCGACACAATACTGAGTACTTATCTAGGTTCTTGAATTTCCGTGAAAATTCCTGAATTGTCAGAAACATGCCAAACCCAAACCAATTACCTACCTAACATTTGGATAAAATTCGTAAGCACTGTGAAAATAGTATATTATTGAACGAGTGACGAAAGTGAAATTTTTTGAGTCAAAGTTATGTATGTAGTTCTGATTGGTTACTTAAAAATAAGTAATCGTTTTTTCTTTCGTTAGTGAAATCAGTGAAAACCTAAAACAAACTAACAAATTTTTCTGAATTTTGCTAGAGCCTTAAATAATTTTCAATTTTGATTGTTTACATGAAACTACTTTATTTATTAAATAAAATAAATGGACTTGTATATAAATTGGTGGGAAACGTGAAATCAGACGTAGTCCTACGTTTTCAAAAGAAATCAAAGAATAATTACCATAATTAAAAGTTTCGAATATTTTTCATCCATCTCACGTTCGTGAAATGTTTATTTTTATTAATTTTATGCAATACAATATGTAATACATTTGCGAAACTAATTTCGACTAATGACGATTAGGTATTACATATATTATTTTTTACTGGTTCAATAATTTCAAGCATAAAAAAAATAAATTATAAATAGGTGCAATAACTGAAATAAGCTGATTAATATTCGGTGAAATTAAACTTATTAAAACATTACAGCAACATAAATTAGTCTTAGCATTAAAGAATGATGAATAAATAAATTGCTTCAGTAATGGAAAGTTTAGCCGAATTAATTAATTATTCAATGCGGTCCTACGAGTTTACCAAGTGTTAAGTACACTTTAAGTTTATGTTCGTATTTCTGTGGCTGCTTATCTTTCTCAACCGTGGTAGCGATTGTATTGGTGTAAATGTGCTGCAACACAAATCCAGCCACAACATCGTCACCTAGATTTAATTGATCAGTGGGGGTAACAGAGAGTCTAATAACAGCCTTATTAGATTTGCGCCATTTTATAAGTCTGCAAAAAAAAACAACATTAAAAAATTTGGACACCCAAATATCTATTTTCTAAAACTAAATAAACAAACATTGTCATGAGTTCGGTTATCTTTTTAATTTTTTAATATTATAAACAAGTTTATTAAGGGTGTTGCTTACTTGGGGTCATCCTGAAAATTATGACTCTCAGCAGAATCATCGTATTCTGCAGCATCGTCTCTTGGTGGCAACACGAAAGAACTCCTGGGAGTATCAATAGTTGCCCCCACTTCCTGACTGACAGGTCTTGGTTTGACAGTTAAGAGAGGCTGGCGTGATAAAGAAGTATGCAAGAGACTACTGGGTTGGCTCAAAGACAGCGACAGAGATTCCCTCTAAAATAAAAGTAAATGATTATGAGTTGCATTGATTTGACGTTCACCCTCAACATACTTCTGAAACTTGAACCGCTTCTTCTTCTTTTTTTGGTGAAGCATCACCAGTTTGAGATTCATCAACATCGAGAGAGTTCAATGGAAGAATGCTAACAACAGTGAGATGTTGTGTTGGATTGATAAACTTCAGCAGTAATTCACAAGCTGTACCAGATCTCAATGGCTCCACAGTTACAATTCGAATTTCGGGAAGATGGTAACTTGAATACAAATTTGTCTAAAGAGTGCTTTAACACACAGGCATACAACTTACTAAGCAAACAGCTGTATCTTGAATCTAACAGAGTTCGGATTGAACTCAGGCTTGCTGACGTTATGTTCACAAGATCTGCATCGTAGAGACTGCTTTACAGACAACTGTTTGTGCACTGGAAACAGTTTATCCACTGAGGTTGGCTGCCATTCAGGTTGCAATATGCGTTGGTCGATTGTAGTTACTTAAAAAAAATAAAATTTTTGTACAGAACATTCTTGGGCGTATTAAGTGACTCACTTTCATTCAACTTAATTGGTTCAGTAAAAATACTGTCCGGTAATTCGTCGACATCTTCTTTTGCTTGAGCCCCTTCAAATGTTTTAACTTTCGACTTCAAAAACGGATTTGGATTTTCCGGCAATCCAATACGCTTGCGAATCATTGCTGCTGTAATACCCGTTCTGTCCTGAAATATTAAGCAGATGTGAGCAGCGTTAATTAATTAATTAATTAGGAGGAAAAAGTATTTACAGTAAATGACATAAATTTTCTTTGCTTCTTCTTGTCTTTATCAAGCTTCTGCTGCTTGTCAACGAGTACCACACTCCTGTACCATTCTATAATTTCTGTGAGACGAACTGTATGCACGTTTTCACGTTCAGGCCAACCTCCTGTGGCTGTAAGTAAAATAACAAACAAAATTAAAATATGCCAAACAACTCAATCAACATACTAGTCAAACAAGTAGCAGTATTTAAATCTGTTACAGACTTTTGGCCTACCAAATAATTTTTAGTTTATGTTATAAATTTTTTTCTTTTACTGTTTCGGTATGATTTTCTTTACAAATTAGAAATAAAAGTAACTGTTTACTTTCATATTAAACCGACCTTCTGCTCACCATAAAAAAAAAACATTGGTACAACACAGAAAAGAATATGGTATGGTATTGCGATACTTTTTCATTGATATGATATAATTTGTGAATACTGGTATTTGCAGTGTACCGAACGTCCCTCGACAGAATATGAAATTTATTTTGAATAAAAGCTAAAGAATATCAAAAATAAAATCGAAAGAAAAAATTGAGGAATAGTACTATCAAAAAATTGAACCTAAAATACGTTTGGCTTGTTCAAAGCCTCTGAAAACCGTATTTACCTGCTGGCTGATCTGGAATTCCTACGTCTCTTGAACTCCATCGGCACAATAGACAGAGCAAATAAACGACCTTGCGGGGAGTTGCCTTAGGATCTTCAGGATTCTTAGGCCCGACTGTTGCAGCCCTAACAGACAACTGCTGATGACAGCTAGGGCAATTCAAGCAATTGCCACACCTGTTTTTCTTCAGGCGAGCTTCCGCAGACGGCATGTTTTCCAAGCATTTTCCGCAAAAGTGAGAGTCCACCTGCAGAATGCAACGGAAAAGCATTACAAAATTCACAGGCAATGTAATAACTTTTTTTTACTTCATGGCAAACGCAGTAACCACACCGAACTTCCAAGCAGTGCCGACAAAAATACAAGTTAGAGATGGGTTTTAATAAACCGCACGTGCACGCGTATTTAACAACGTCTGGTTCAACTATGTAAGCCATTTCGGGTTTTACTTGTTGGTATTATTTGCGTTCAGATAAATTATTACACACAACCGATATTTGCTTTTGACATCACACTTCGGTTTCTGTTTTCATGGGGAAACAGTGCTGCAAACGTTGAAAATGCAAAGATAACTAACCTTTATTTTCCCCACCAAATTTCAGCTTTTTAACTTAAAAAGTCACTAAATAAATAACATTAAAACCGCCTACCATTTCAATTCATTTCACTCAAAATCAAATCGATTTGATTTTAAACTGTATTAATTTTAAAGTGAACAAAGAAGGAATAACGGAAGCTTTTTATAGGGTTGCCAAGCTGGGCGAGATTTTGGCTGCTGAGTAAGCAACTCACTCGCTGAGCGTCCGCTGAACGCGTTTATTGTTTACCACGTGCTTTCTGACTTACTGCGTCATAAATAGAGATCGGAATTGCATATTTTGACGTCATCAATAGAAGTTCGGTTTGTATACAATATAACTTCCAATTCTAGTTTTTTCTTTTTTATTACGCGGTCTCTCCTGGAATATTCCTATCTTTCAAATGCGGCGGCAGTGCTGCCAACTTACCAAAATTCAAAATTCGAATTTTTTTTTTTTATAAAAGTAGGACTGTCTCAGTTTTAATAATTGGACCTACCCAACTAACTCAAAACAAGATAATAATGTAATTTTTTCTCTGAAACTTTCAATTAAATTCAGTTAAATAGGGTCCTCAATTAACTAATATACTGTTGGGGGGGGGGGGGCAACCCAATTGTTTTTATTTGAATTTAAATTGTTTTTATTATTTTTTATTGCTAGGGCAGGGGATAAAACGCGGTCCTATTTTTTTTGGGGTGGGGTTACATAGACAACTGAAATTTGGGTTTTGGGTACGAGAAAAATTGTCTAGTTTATTTTTGTCTTTCAACTTAAATTGTTTTTATTCTTTTATTATTGTGTGGGGGGTTATTTATTTAAACGTACCTTGGACTTTGTTGGGGGGGGGCTTCCCAATTAACTCAATATATTAATTAAGGAAAGACAGACAGATTCTGTCACATGCAGAATCTTACACAATTTTCTAATAATTCAATAAAATCTTTTTCATTTTAATTATTCTATTCGTTTTCTTTTTTTAATTTGGTTGGTTTGGGATCATTACTTACTTTTTCCTTGAGAAATCGTTCTTCATTTGTTTTCCATTATTTTGAATTACTCACCAGTTTTCCGAAATTAAATAATTATACAAAATTTCTTTAGAAATTTTATTTTTCCTCGCATCGATTGTGTTTCTGGATTATCAGAAACATTTTGCATGTTTTTGTTTTTTGTTTCTCATTGCCGGTTCATTCACTTTCTTTTTCTTTTTTCTTAAAAAAAAGTATTTTTTGCTTTATCTGTCAATTTAATTTGGTTATAATTATTAATTATTCTTGAGAAGTTTTAGATCTATATTAATCGCAAACACCGTTAAGATCTAGTTGGATTATAAACGTAGGGTTGGCAACATTGAAGCCGCATATGACAAGTGCGCCGCTCCTATGCCGCGCCACCTAATGATGACGTCGAAATATGTGCTTCCGATCTCTAGTCATAAAACTCTTGTTTCCGTGGTTACCGATGGCGGGAAAAATTTATTTGAATCGCCCATCGTTCAGAATAACCAACTCAAACGGTCATTCTTGATCTGTTTGTACATTTAACTACTGGATTTCTGAGTTACTACTGTTGACAGTATTGAGAAGGAAAATAATGAAAACTCCTGCAAGCCGTCATGAAAAAAAAACAAAAAAAAAGGACGTAAGTGTATAAATTATTTGAAATATGAAACTTAAATTAGAAACTAATTGGAATTGCACAACCACAATTGACTTTTGGCAATTAACCAGAAAAACAAAGCGAATTAAAAAAAATCGTTTCTTACAAATTTATTAAAATATGCAAACATTACAAAGTATTGGCAGAAAGTGAATTTAAAACATCTGTATTAATTGTTATAAACAATAAATTTACGTTAGAGTCTAGATAACTGAATCTGGATGCCACGCAGAGTGTTGATTAAATTCTCGGTATTTGGCTTGCTGTATAAATTTGATAGCATTCCGGCAACAGTATCTTGACACAGTGCAATTAATTTTCTTCTGAAAAAAAAAATGCAAACAAATAATAATAAACAAGAACGAAATTCAAAGATAATTAAATACTATTTGTACAACCAGTTACAAGACATTATTACTCACTTTTCTACATTGCTGTACGCATTGTGTGTACACACAAACGCATTAATTAGCACGGTGATGGCTTCGCTGAAACGGAATTCATTTTCTTCCGCATTCCAAAACCTATCCACTGAAGACATGCACATCAACCTGAAAAAACAAAAATCCCCAAATAGATTTGTTTATGACTTGTACTTGAACACTCACTGATTATACGTGTTAATCAGAAGTTCTATGGGTATTTCGATGGTCACGAAAAAATTAGGCACAAGACTAACGTTGGCCTTCAATTTGGCACTGATTACTTCCAATTCTTGAATTATAAAAGCTGCAAGAAGTCTTCTGTTACGTAAACAAAAATTTCTATCATTCTCATTTAATACCTAAAGGGAAACAATTGCTGGAGAGCTTGTACAGTCGTGCCAACGTCTTCACCTTAGATAAAATCTGTATCATCTTATCACTTCCAGTGCCGTTAGATCGTCGCACTTCTGCGTTTAGTATATTTCGCCAGATGGTCTCAACCAAATTTGTATCCGAGTACCCGGCACAATCTATGATTGCCAACTTGCATTCCCATAGACCGAAAGGCTCGGCAAAATCTTCGTACAACTAAAAAGCTTTTGGGTTTAAAAAGGGGGCTGTTGGCAGGCTATGCCTGGTAATACCTGAGTGATTTCGTAGAGGCCGGAATTAAGGGCATTGATTGCTTCCTCTGTGTTCGGATGAGAACCGTGTAAGTTTATAATGGCATCGAGTATTTGCTCTTGCACTTTCGCTATATCAATTTTATCTTCCAGTTCCCGAAGGAACACTCCTAAGTACGGGGCATATCCGACTTTATCACTTCGCATGCACATAATCGAGCGAGCTAAATATCCAAGTCTATCTTTCAAGGTCAACATGTTTCTAAATGCAAAAGAAAGACGGCTCGAATTCACGTGAGGAGAGTAGCTTAAAGACTTACCCAGTTTTTGATGCGAGATTATTTAAAACTTTGGCGGCTGAAGCATGGTTACTGTTGCTTTCGTAGTATTTCCATAAAAGCTCCAAAATGTTTATGTTATTCGGGTTTTCCTGGGACATTTTAACCAAGTAAGTTTCAAGCGAAGGCTGTTTGATTTGAATGATGTCTCCGGTCATGTGTTTCGTTATCATCCATTCGTATACTGCAACATGTAGCAGTTCATCTGATCGTTGTAAAATCTCACTGACAACTTGACGAATCTAAAACAACCATTTGAATGGGGGTGGTTAAGAGCACACGTTCACAAGGAAACGCACCAGTGAAGAGCTTTCACTGTATGGCAGGTTGATGTCTTCTTCAGTAAGCGATGAATAGTTCAACATGTCTTGCTGTGGGACGTATATGTTTTCTAACATGAATAATATTTCTCTGTATATGTCCATTCTGTAAAGTGTTGCTGATTTATTTGTTCTTTATTTATTTAAAAGATTCCTCACAAATCTTACGGAAATTGTTGAGTCTTGCAAGATTAAGCACTTTCATAATTTTTATTTTTCTTATTGCTGAGTGCTGTTTATTTAATTCACATTATGTCATTAATAATATTTTAGACTTCTTCATAAATCAGTTTGAAATTAGGCTATTTCGTATTCCAATGATAATAATCTCAAGTTGAATGTGTTGGATGTTGTGCCATTAACTAATTTTAAATTGACATTTCATGTGAACTTTTTATTAACATAACTATACAACAAATAAACTTTCACTAAAATTGAATTTCCATAAAATTTGGGTGGAATCTTCTGCTCAAGTACCTCTTTGTGTAGAACTGATACCCGTCTTGATCGTTCTGGTCCCCCTTCTTATAGAAATGCACTCCCAAATTACCCGTATCAATTTTATTAGCACACAAAACACACAATTCGACGATGGCATGGTACGCCTTAAGCAAAATAAACTGCTGGCATATCTCGTGCAAGTTGAAATTCGGAGCAACCGACTTGCACAGTTCCAAAGCAGTCGCTACCAGTTCCTCCTTCTCATCGATGTTTTGGATGCTGCGAGCCGTCTTCAGCATTTCATTCGCCTGAAACAAAGAACACACTGACAGGTGATACCTTGCAAACAAAAATCAAACGAGGTACCTTCACACTTAATAAAATAAGTGCTTGTTGCAAACGCAGGTCGGGCAACAAGGACATGGGAACTGGAAAAGGAGGTTTAATCCAGAGAGGGGAAAGTGTGTTTCGTTTACTGAGGAGGATTACCCACCTTGGAAAACGCAGCGTCTTCATTCTTGTATAAGTCGGGGCACACATCGCGCAGCTTGAGACTAATCGAATCCACGGATGCATTATCCCCAAGGTAGCTGTTAATCAAATTGGTGATGAGCACATAACAAATATTATGTCCGTAAAGCAACAGGTCCTTAAAAGTAGTATTCTGCAGCATTTGCTTCTGAGAATCCTGCAGCGCATCGATGAGTATGTGGAACTGATGCTCGCATAAAATCTTCCACAATCCGATGACTTGGCAGCACTGGCTCACGAATACTTTAAAAGCATCAAGCGAGTGTCGCTCTTCCAGCTGCGCATCTTGAATCGTGTAATTCGGCTTGTTGGTTTGATCAACGGTTGACTTCATCGTAACTGAATTATTTTTACATATGGACAATTGCGTGTTGCGTTGGAAGAATGATTTCAATGCGTTCAAATGGCTGAGTATTAATATACACTCTGTGCTACTCACGGTACTGACAAGCTAAAAAAAATATTATCTCTCTTTAAGGTGGTTAAGCTCTTACAGTTTTACACTTACATATGTCTTTTTCCCTTGAGGAACTGATTGCTCGACGCAGTTCATGTTCCAAATTGGCCGTAGTGTTCTGGCTAAATAAAAGTACAGACCATTATGCTTTGCAGAAAATAGAAACGGAGAACTTGGATCAAAACTTTGGGCTTGTGGTATGTTACTGACCCCCGAAATGTTCGAGTACTGAGAGAATGATAAATTAGCAGCAGCAGGGGGCGATGAAGTTGTTTGCCGATGATATTGGTATTGTTGTGGTCCCATTGGGGTTGATATTATGTTAGGAGCAAATAG
Organism: Prosopocoilus inquinatus; assembly: GCA_036172665.1. Classification (NCBI taxonomy): domain Eukaryota; kingdom Metazoa; phylum Arthropoda; class Insecta; order Coleoptera; family Lucanidae; genus Prosopocoilus; species Prosopocoilus inquinatus. The sequence goes on along the minus strand of CM069871.1, from coordinate 14,884,804 downwards.
AGTCGACCCTGAAACTGCAAATGCAATTGTATTTTTAGCAAAGGCCTTCGGCGAAAGCTAAACATACACATTCCACTTTGTGAGAGTGTAACTGGTGCTAACTTCGGTTCTCCACCATACAAGAAAAAGGCTCTCGTGGCATACTCTGCGACTTCAGCATTTTGGGGGTCATCTAAACACGCCAGTATTAAGCTGGTGGCACAGGCTTGATCCGCCTGTTGTATCGTGAAGAAAGTTTTAATTGCCTCGGTGTCCTGGCCGTGACTCTCCAAGAGAAGCTGCCTCAACAAATCCACAGGACGCATCTTCAAAAGTACGTGAGCCCCTTGTGCAGTGAGCACGACGTATTTTTTTGGCGGCTCAATATGCTGGGTTATGGCCAACGGAGGTGAAGGTTGTTGTAATTTTTGTTTCAGCAACGCGTTATGTTTAACCTAAAAACAAAACTGCAAAGTGCATTTTTCCAAGCAAAATTAATAAAATACCTCGGCCATAGCAAGAGCAGGGCCATCCAAATTTATGGTTGTGTATGACTCCATTAAGCTGTTGCTAAAAGGGAATAAATCTGCACTCAAGCACCAGAGTAAATCTTTATCGCTGATGTTTGATAAGAGTATCAAATTCCTGTCACTGTAATGAGCCATGTGGACCATCCGGGGCCTGGTCGTCATGTTCGCCGAATATCCGGGTGGCAAACGCACATGTTGCAGCGTCAAAGTGTATGGCCTTTGCTTCTGTTGCATGTTTGAGAGGCTCACGGTGGTTAAATAAAAGCGAATGCCCGTTTGCGTTACTGCAACCAAGTTTACGTGCCATGACTCGGAGATTTCCACCGCAGATATACTGATGATGGGACGGAAGTTTTGACTGTCCAAAGTTCTGAAACACGTTGAAAGGGCAATGCTAATCTATAGGCAAGGTTTGAGAGGTTACTTCACGGTATTCATGGCCTGATGCACCAAACTCGATTGTGACAGCCTCGTGATTCTGCTCAGGGAATTCCCAGATTCACCCAGGCAATAAACTTCGATGGAACCTTTCTCTGATAAGGTGTAGAGTATGTGACGGGAATTGTCAATTGAAATTTGCACAACACCATCTTCTTCAGCAAGTGCAGCGTTAAGAAATGAAGGTACCAAAAACGATAGTGTGCTGGTAGAATGATTGACTTTCTTAAAGCGTTTCCCAAACCAACTACTTTCAGCCTGAAATTAAAACATTAAACATTAACTAAAACAAGTTTAATTTAATTCAGAAAGTTACCTGATAAACTATTTCATATAAGGAACCATCTTTACTACCTAAAAACAATCGCCCTGATAAAGTTCCAGCTATGCTAGTGACTGTAGTGCCATCTGTAGGAATCGTAAACACTGGATCTGGTACCAACTGAATTTCTGCCATTGCATCCTCTTCTGTCGACGTAAAAGTTACCCCCAACACAATTATATCAACAGCAGTTGTTAAAACCAGCAAGAATTTTATAAAATTGTGAAAAACGCCGGGTTTGGGATACACTAAGCCTACGCTCACGATTGTCTCATTTAATCCATCAAAATAGGCAACGTCACCGCCAGCCTCGTACGTCCACAAATATATATCACTGTCTATTGTAAGCCAAGCCCTGTTTACTTCCGTAAACAACCCCATCATGCAGTGACATTGCATATCTGTGACTTGTCAAGGCAAAGATTTACTAGCGCTCAGCGTGCCCTCTGTGTATCTTCATCTTATCTTATTCTACGAGGTTAAAACGAGATGAAGATACACTCAGTGCAGATAGTGCACTCTAATCAAAAATGCCACAAAATTTCAGCAGAACTAACTAATCAGAGGGGGTTATTAAAAGGATACGACCAAAGTGTTCCATGATTTCCGGTGGCAAAGGCACTTTGCTCAGTGTTTTTATCTGTGTCATGTTGTTCACAACTTGAGAAACACTCGATAATGTTGGGTAGTCGTGGTCGGTTAAACCACTTACGGTGAGGCCTGATTGTGGAGTGATATTCATCAATTCTGGTAGCGTTGGGGCAGTGCTGTCTTTATTCAGGCATTTTTCGATGCTGTGGACGGCCAATTCGCCGGCGTGAACACTTCTTGTCGCGTCCATCATTTTAAGAGCTTTTTTTGCCGCCTAAACAAAAGATAACCTAAAAGAAAAACATTCGTTGGGGTTGTACACATAACCAAGGAAGTAACTTGATACTTCTGTACTTGTAAAACTTTCTTCTTGTCTAAATTATTTGATTATATAAAAAAAATGTGTAAAATTGTTGATCAACGCCGGCAATGAAACTTCAAAAACTTAAACGGCCATAGTTGCCAAACTTCAAAAGATTGGTTTACTGTTCCACTGCAGCGTTGCCAATTATTCGTAAGTAAATGGCTGCGATAAGTGAACGGTCGGAGTGGTCTGACCAAATCATGTAATCACTTTTCTCAATTGCTGATTGGTCAGAGGGTTTAGGCGGACCGTTAACTTGACGATTCTCTGCAATTTGACCGCTCACTTAACTCGGACTAAGGCTGTGTTAAGTGAACGGCAATTCTGACCAAAGTGGTCGGACTTTACCAACAGCTCACTTAATGGCCACAGTTACGCACTGTGATTATAAATTATGACAGAAGAGAACGGGAATGGATCAGGTTTTGAAAGAGTCTCTAAAGTTTCGAAATTAGTGAAATACGCCACGGGTTTACTTCGTTTAAATATATAAAAAAAAGTAATATATCTAACTCTTAGCTACAATCCTTATTTCACATCTGCTATTCTGATCTTCAAATTGGTCCGACTAACCACTTAACGTTTCAGACCACGCTGGTCACATTTTAAATCGCGACCAATTTTTCCAGTCAACTGATTGATCACGTGGTACAGTCTGACCGTTGACTTGACGATTTTGCTTAAAATAACCGTTTACTTAACGCAACCAATGTAATTGCATTTAGAGTTACCACATTTCTTGCAAGTAATGTCGTCAACTTGTTGGTAAAAATAAAAAGTAACCAAAAGGCGCCATTTTTTGTCTGTACATATGTAACATTTGTTAAAAACAGAGTTAGAGGTATTTTACATCTATCAAAATTTGTTACAATTTTTTACGCAAAGTGACAAAGAAGCATCAATTCAACCAATAAACGTTAACTGGGTTGCGTTCAAAAACTGTAACGGGAGAGCACTTTGGGCGTTTAAAACGAAAAGCAAAATATAGAAAATCACTTACACGAGAGAGAAAGAATACTACCCAGAGCGCGTTCTTTCTGAACGAGCCCCTATCGTAGTCTGTCTCTCTCACTTTGTACAAGATTTTGTATAAATTTTGATAATGTAAAAAAGGCTCTCAAACCAATAAAATTTTTCGTTTGACAGTACTTACAATTTTTGATTTCAAATATCATTTTGGGATACCGGAAATCAGAACAAATGAGAAAAGAAAATACAAATGAAACGTGCAAAAAATTAGAGACAAAAGAGAAATGAAAGAATCAGCGACGAAAGTAGAAGGCATGAAGGGAACAAAAAAATAAACAAACGAAGATCGACAACGTCAACCTGATCGAGAAACCATTTTTCCGGACGAGTGAAAAAAATTCGTAGAAAATAAGAGCAAACTGTAGAAAAATACGATGAAAGAAACAGAAAAAAAAAACAAATGAACGACGACAGTGCGTAAAACAAAGAGATGGACACAAAACAAATGAAAAACGATGAATTATAAAAAAAAAAACCTATGAAAAATGTCAGTGCGATAAAAATACAAATAACGAGAGTACAAAGAAAAGAAAAAAAAACGCCGGCTTGACATATGAATGCACAAAGTGACAGAGAAATAGGTATCGATTCAACTAATGAACATTCGCTATGGTATCCTGTCTTTCTCATTTTCTTCAAGACTTTATATAAAATCTTGCATAGTGTCTCACGGGCCTAAGATGTTTGCCTAAGATGAACAAAAAAACAGTTGAATCTCCAGATGAAAAAAAAAAAAATAGTAGAAAATAAAAGACGACTGTAAAAAAGTGTCAATCAATCAAATATGAAAATTAATTTGATAAAAATAAACGAAAGAGAAACGCGAAAGCATAAAATGAATTAAAACAAAACAGTACCACGATGGACAAACACGTAGGAAACAAAACAAACACTTAGGAAACAAAAGCAAAATATTAGGTTTAAAATTTAAAAAATAATAACGAACATTCAAGACTAATAATAATTCAAATTTCACAATAATCAACAAACAAAAACAAATTTATATCAATACTTATTTACGAAACGAACACTTCTGAAGAAAGCTGGAAAAACAAATGACGACTAATTATTCGCGGAGGAAAAAGAGGTGCAAGAAATTTTTGATCTACAAAAACCATCTTTATTTACAAAAATTTTCATGTAAAGTTGCATATAATTTTTTAGCCTTACGTATCCCAAATCCAGGACACTCTGACAGCTGATACTCACTTGCCTCGACGATTCCCTTTAAAGTCTTAAACCTACTGACGAGTATCATGGCATCAGTTTTATTAATCGGCTTGATTGTCGTTAATGCCTGTATCAACTGATATATAAAAGTTACTTTAAACCATCCTATGCATACATAATTATAAATCTAATACCTTTAAATATGTTGAAGATTCGCTTTTCTCCATGATTTTGTCTGCCGGTTTAGTTTCATATACTTTGTATGTTTCAATGATTTTGCCAGCTTCTTCCGGACTCCACGCTAGTATAAGTGTCATGTTTGCTAAAATACAGATTCTTGTTAGATTCTTGAGTGCATGATGAGGGTCTTTAATATCAACCTATGAATGAAAAGAAATGTAGCATTCTCGGCAATATCTATTTTGGGGGGGGGATTACTTACTTGAACCAATAGTACACGCAGTTCGTACATTTTCCCTAATAGCTTCAGACGCCCGTGAATATAATCTGGGTTTAGATTGTGATATCGCAGTGACAGAAATAAAGCGCAGGTGGTTCTTCCCATTTGGTAATCGGGGACTATGTCATCGTATTCCCATGGTACGTTCGATATCGACTTTAAGAGTGGGTTTCCTCTTTGCTTTGGATTGACGAGTAAACTGTGAGGTGAGGTCAGTGTTTTCGTTGTGACTTGCGGCTGTTCTTGTTTTGCTGCATCTGTATTCTCTGGTTCTTTCTGTACACCGGTAGATGTGGATGGTTCTGCAAAATCAGTATTAAACTCTGCCGCTATGTTTTGTAAAGAATCGTTCATTTTTTTAATGTAACTTTAATATCGTGGATCCTCGGATTTCGCACATATTCTGAGGTTATGTTCATTTGTTGATTTTAGCTAGAAAGCAGGGTTGCCAGATTTCTGCAAGCAATGTCGCCAAGATGTTAGTAACATGTAGCCGAGAGGCCAATAACTAGTTTCCATAAATGTTTCCGATTTTCGACAACGTTATCAATCGATTCATATCGATTGAGAGAACGCGAATAGGGTTTTTGCTATTCTCTCGATAACTTGAATCGAATTCGGATATAATCGATCGATTTCTGCTTTCCGAGAGAACGTGAATAACCCCCCCCCCGATCAGTTTCTCGCATTTCGTTGACGCTTTTTTGTATTTCATCGTTTCACATTTGTTTTGTGTCCATCTCAGTTGTGATCTTTTGTTTTACACTCTGAATTTCGTTGACCATTTCCTTTTTGTTTTTGTTGTATTTCATCGCGTTATTGACCGTTTCACAGTTCGCTTTTATTTTCTACGAATTTTTAGATCTGTCCGGAAACTGTCTTTCGCTCCGATTAGTGTTGCCAATCTTCTTTTGTTCTTTTCTTGTTCACTTCATGCCTTGCGTTTCGTTTCTGTTTCTACACATTCTCTTTATTCCTTTTTGCATTATTTTTTTATTAAAAAAAAAGTTTTTAATTTTCTACGGACTTTAAGAAAAATAATTGCGTCTTTCGGCAGGCTCAGCAGTCATTCGTGATTGGCTATTATCTTAATGTGAGTGAATCACAAACGACTGCTGAGTAAGCAACCCAGCGGCTGAGCGTCCCTGAACGCACCCAATGTCAGTTTGTGTTTATTTTTTCATTGGGTGCGTTCAACGGACTTAACAGTTGATTTAAACCAGAAATATGTTTCATTTATGTTGGGTTTAAACAAGTTGGAGCCGTTGAACGCTATGAAAATTATTGTTTACCAATTAACATTTGACATGTGCAGTGAGGTTAGATTTTCTTTTCTTACATGATTACTCGCCATAATTATAAAACACTTGAGAAAGCCGGCAATCCGAAGGTTAGAATCTGTCGTCGGAATAAACAAATGAGGAACTGGCACCGCACTCACCGTAAATTATTTTTGGTGAGTAAATTCGACAACTGTTGACAGTCATCATAAGCAACCATTAACCATTCAGCGTACAAAGCAAGTCAACATACTCAACAGTTGTGTCCGCTGAACGCGTCCATTAGTTGACGTTGGGTCACAGTAGTTGGGTTACGTTGAGGTTAAGGCTGCCGTAAGTGAACGGTCCAAGTGGTCAGACCAAACCACGAGATCACGTTTCTCAATTGGTTATTGGTCAGAGGGTTTAGTCGGACTGTTGACTTGACGATTTTTTGCAATTTGATCGCTCACTTAACTCGGCGCAAAACTATGAAACAAAAGCAGTAGTGTCTTTTAGTTTGAGCAACTTTTTAATACAAAGATAGTTGCCTCTAAAAAAAGAAGTTGTTTACGTTATGCCTTAAATCTCGCAATAATTATCCGATTATTAACATGGCACAAAGCAAGCAGCAAAAGTCTAAAAAAGCAAAATCCAAAATAATAACTCACAATTTAGTGGACACAGATGAAGACAGTGAGCACGAGCTGTTTTATTACGCAGGCAACCGAATACAACTCATGAAAGAAGTGCTGAAGCTAATCAAACCGAAGAAAATCAAATCGATAGCTCCCAACTGCCTGAAAGTAAGAAGCGTTTGATGTACTTCGCACACATTTAAGTACACTTATTTCGTTTGACTGCAGAATCTTGATATAGAAGAGATTAACTCCATGTTGCTTGAAGAGCTACTTGGCATTTCAAACAAGCGCTTAAAACACATTCTAAATGGTGAAAAGGTCGATGAAGAAACAAGCTCTTCAGAATCAGACGAAGACAAACCTATCGATGTGATATCACTGGATGACATTTCAGATTCTGAAGATGATTTTGGATCAGATGGCGTAAACACTTCGAAGAATGGTTGGACACTACTCGTGCATGTCAAATCCACTGTTTTCTAAAATAATTTATTTCAGATCAGAAAGGCAAGAAACAGAAGGGAAAGAAAGTTCCCAAACCGATAAAAAAAGAAAAAGAATCGAATCCGAAGACTGATAAAGTGGCCAACGAATCGGAAAATGAGAAACTGATGAGTGTCTTGGAAATACTGGAATTGCAGGCAAGGGCGAGAGCAATTCGTTCTCAGCTAGCATTGGAAAACATCAACAAGAAGCAGAATGAACTGGTTGCAGATGTTAATATCAAGGAAGAAAGTTCTGAGGAATCGGATGCCATTGTAGTCGACAGTCCTAAGAATGACGAGATTGTGATTACTTCAAGCGACTCGGAAAATGAGGGACAGAGTTCCAGTAAACTTCAAGGAACTGAAAGTACAGAACCGGTGGTTTCTGAAAGAAATAACGAGGTGCTACAGGTAGCAAAAATTATTGCAATGAATTCAGAACAAGAGCAGGATACATCGAATAAAGTCGTGTTAAGTGAGCAGGAAAATGAAAAACAGCAACTCAATAGCGAGAAAGTGATCGCAGAGCCTAACAAAAGTAATGAAATCAAAGATGCAACAACAGACAAAAAGAGAGGTGAAGAAGTTTCCAAGGACGTCTTACAGATGGCTGAGCATGAAAAAAGTGATAGTGAAAATGATGATGTTATTAATTTAGACATTGAGGAAATGGAAAATGATTGAACATATGCTGATATATTGTAACTGTAAAAAGAAAAAAATATAATTCAATTATTTAAGGTAATGCGGTAAAAATTAGAACTAATATTGTACCAGCAATATCAAATGTCCCTAGTTTAATTAAGTTATATTGGCCAGTGTTGCAAAATCGAGCGAAAATTTGCCATTTGGGCTATTTTGGTAAGACTTTTCAATGGACTTTTTGCATAAGAAAAATCGATTTGGTCAAAAGCTTAAAGTTTGAGTTACTTTTTATAATTTTTTTACTTTTTTCAATTTTTCTAGGGACTTTTTCTAAATGAGTCACAAGAAAGGGCTCTATTCTCGTCACTCGATTAAAGTCGTATGCAAAACTGACGTCGAAATGACGCAATTTTCGAACGATTTGTAAACTTTGCATGAGAATATTACGTCATTTTCGCATACGACTTTAGTCACTTGAGAACAGGGTCCCACACTTTAAAATTGACTTTGACAATTGCAAAACTTAAGGTGAAGAAGATAAAGATGAACCAACTGTTGTTTGTATGACATTTAAGAACTTAAATTGGGGAAATATCAACTGGAATTATATCAATTGATTAATTTTGAAATGCCTTTCAGCTTGTAAGACCTTGTTAATACTACATGTCCAGTTAATTTTTTTATAAGATAGACCACACAAGGCAAACCGTTTGTCTTAGGTTACTTCGGCAATGTATTTATTTACTGGACAATTTAGGCGTTTACAAAAATTGGAGCGGTAATTACATGGATGAAAATTTATTGCAAAAATTTTAATTCAAGTTATTATTTTATTAGAGCATCATCACGAGAATCAATGATGTACTGAAGCAGTTGATAGCATTTTAAAGATAAACTGACTGTTATGAATCCTGCTTTGGAATTGTCAAATTTGAAACTGTCATTAAAAAATGATAAATCAAGGTTTGATTTACACTTTACAAAATTTCGAATTTTTAACATTAGTTACAGTACAATTCTCAGTGTACCAGTTGTCAGGGCCGCATTTCTTGTATAAATTAATTAAAGAAAAAAAATCTCGAATCTCGATTACTTGTCCTAACTTGCTTCAGTCGAATGTGTTGTCGAAAGAAAAAAAAAATAGTAGATAATTACAGTTTCCTGTAATTTTTCTTTCTCAAAATGGCCCTGTTTAAATGCGATTTCACAGATTTTACATAAGTTGCGAACAAATCTAATTGAAAGCTTACAACTTTGTTAGGTGTCACCTGTGAAATCGTATTTGCCGTATTTATCGTATTTTGGAGCAAGAAAAATTACAGGAAACTGTAATTGTCCACTTTATTTTGACTATAAAATGTCGCTTGTATTTGAACTTTCTGACTCTGACATATTCAACACAACTAGAAAGTATTTGGATTTGTATAAGAGAGTGTACAGTTTACGAAGAAAAGGTTACTACGTGCAGAAATATTACAATTAAATATTTTTACATTGGCAGGAAAAGCTAGCTCTGATTGGTAACACTGTTCACAGTTGCTCGATATCGCAGACAACCTTCGAACTTTTATCATTCAAAGTCAAAATTGTAATTTCTTTTATTAGATAGAATTTGATAACAAAACTCGCCAAATCTGGTAACACTGTTTTATACAGATGGATTTTTTCTTACTGATCGTACCAAAATTGTACTATGTACCGTTAGTATGTTCAATTAAAGATTCGTTTTTGGTTTTTTATCAGCACACTTCTAATCCGAAAATTTTAAGTTGGTACTATTTTATGTAGTTTTATTTCAGAAATTTTAATTTTTTTTTATTATTCCCGCCTTCAGATAAAATTCATTTTTTAAGGTTTTTTTAAATAGTTTTTCATAATCAGAGTTTGGCATAATTTGGTTACTTTTTTAAAACGTTTGGCTAATTTTTTTCAAGAAAAATCTGGCAACCCCGATATAAAAGTAGGGAACTTCATGAGCAAAGATGTAAAATTTCAAGATATGTCATGTCATGACTTTTCTTGAAAAATTACTTCTCAGATCAAAAGTAAAATTTAATTAATATTTGTTCATTGAAAAATTTGTAAATTCCGGTGTTACGAAAACACGCGGTATTTGTTTAGGAATACAATATTAGCCGCTTTCTCGTTATATAGATTGCACATAAAGAGTTTCTACGAGTATGTATTCGAGGTTAGAGTTCATGCGTTTAAAACCAAAATTAGCTTCAAATGAAAAATTCAGATTTAAAATCAAGACACCTATAATATTTAGTTTAGTGAGTAAAGCTACGTTCTCAGCCAGGCGATAGGCGTTAGGGTCAGCTGCGATCCAAGTAGTGATTGGTTACTACTTGCGGTACTATTAAAGTTAGCCAATCGGAGCTAACGCCAACGCGTATCGTCTGGCTTAGAACGCTTCCTAAGAGATTTCCGTTGTAGGCTACTTTCCATACAGCAGAAATATGTGGGTCATATAAGCACCAGGATTATCTTGTATTTATTTTCAAAAAGAATGTAACTCATTGTCGGATATGCGCGAGAAAAGAAATTAGGTAAATCTAAGTCTAAACGGCTTTCTGACTCGTAAATTTACAGATTAATGTAATAATAATCCACACGTCCTTGTATGTATTTCAAAGTTGATGTGAAGCTTGGATTTGTTAAGTTAAAATTGTATTTTACAAACTTGAGTTGATTATGTATTTTTTTGCATTTATGAATATTTAGCGTTTTTATGCGGTGTTCATCATGCAATAAATTTAGCATGTCTCAAGGTCTCGCGGCCGAAGGGCGAGCAATTCGTTTGGAGAACGCCGCCCGCGGATAGCGATGTACACGCAGAAAAAGACGTACGCCGTGAACGGAGAAGAACAGCGTTAAGAAAAATGGGTACAACACGCGTCATAATAGTAGCAAGGTCGACAAATGGAAATAGCTTTTGCCATTTATGTCAACCTTGAACCGAGAAGAGGTTATGTACCCGCTATGATTTTTTTACGTCGGAAAAATTCGTTAATAATTACGTAACATATTTTTGACAGACGGCGAATAACAAAAAAAAAAAAAGAATGTCGAGCGGCAAACAGGTAAGTCGAGTACGATGTTTACATGTTTGATGTCAATTGTCACCAAGTTATCCCCTCTATTGTTCGGCTGGCCTATGTACGATCGCTCGCACTTTTCTACTACGATTTTTATGCGGTCGAACCAACGGCGAAGAGCGTAAAGTCGTAGTGGAAGCGCGGCGGTTCGTACTTGGGTCGATTAGCGGCTACCGGTTACTCTATTTACTTGAGACGTGGCAAAGCTGGCAGTGACAGTGACGCCTAAGCATGAGGTATCGGTTGACGCTCCCGTTCGAACGCGACACTCGCATATCTGTGTCAAAAACACTGCGAGTTTGACTCGTGCGGTAACTACGCTCGTCATGCTCCTGAATGAGCACAGGGTGGGGAAGGGCCGAGGGGTGGTGAACTTTATTGATTTTTAGGGTGACACTGTCAACTACCGTTGACTGAGTTCGCGATGGAAGAAGACTTACAAACGAAAAAAAAATCACGCACGATCAAGTGCCCGGCGTTCGCAACGCGACAATAAAGTGCAACAAACTCAAACGCGGGACGGTTCTGTTCAGTTCGGCGAGAAGTTTGCGAAGTTTGTGTTGATGTGCGATCGTGTTTTGTTTGAATTTGAAGCCGGTGGAATGTGGTCGCTCGGATACAGCGGCGCTGTCGGCAGTGCACGCCTCGGCTGCATCTTGTATTAACCGCGTCACGCTGTTGTAAAAATGGCAGCGCTTGGTGGCTTCTCGCAAGATAATTTTTGCAGACGGCCCAAGAAGAAAATTAGTTGACCCCGTTTTTATAGCACGCAGCTCCGAAAAGGCAAGCGGCAAAGCCGAAAAAGGTGGGCCTTTCAGTGGTTTATTCCAAACTCTCTCTCTCTATCTCACTCACTTGGTTTGTTTACTCGACGGACGATAACCGGCCACTAGATTATCTAAAAATGCTTCGGTTATCTGATCTAAAGCGTACTATTTATAAACACAGACGTACGTCTGTGACCGCATCAGAACTGCGACGCTGCTAAATCAGCAGGGCGGACAACTGCAAAACGTAAAACACACTTTACACGAACGATTATTAAACTTCGTCGTCGGACGACCGATTTTAAAAGGTAGTGTGACATAAGTAAGCGAACGAACGTGAAGTATTTACTACGTTCTACGGTGTGTTGTTAAGATGTTGATTGTACGTATTTTAAACATGTCGGTATAGCAGGTACCTGTTGTTTGTCGGTGCAAAAATGGCGGTAGTCAAACATGCGCCATGGTTTGATTTCAGCAGTGTTTACTAGACGTGTTTCTTGAGATGTGCCAGCAACGTATTGGGAATAATGAAAATTAAGCGCACTCGAAACGGCCTAAAATGACTGACAAAGGCTTGCGCCAATTCAAAAAGGAAATGTCGCAGGCGAGAGTGCTCCTCGCTGCACAGAGTTTTTCTTCATGTGTGCCGTACTGTGTGAAACCAGTGTGTTTTTCCATTTGCTCGTGTTTCGCGTGCGTAACTGAAATATTTCCGCCGTACGCATTGAGAGTATGAGGCAAGGGCGTGCTGCGCAGAGAAAAACAAAATGTAAAAGTTTTCTAGACGTAAAACGTTGAAATTTTTAAGATTAATCGGTGTGAGGTTAGGATGTTGACAATTCTAACCTTGCAGGTTGTTTGCCGGCAAATTTAAATAGATGATGCAGCTGAGAAGAGTGTATTAAAACATATGGCTCACATTGCAGGCCTTAGCCGCCGCGTCGCGCCTCCAATCACGCTGCCAGTCACCCTGGAGGACCCCGCCACGACCTGGAAGGGACCGCCGCCCGGCTCGGAGCCCCAGAACTTTGGTCCCAACTCCAATTCATTTTCCGGGCCGCCGGCGGGCTTCCAGGGGCCTTCACCATTCCAAGGCCCGCCGGCGGGGGCAGGTTCTCCAGCGGGCGCGCCGTCTTATCAAGGCCCTCCGCCTGGCTCAACTACGCCACAGTACACCGCGTCTCCCGCACCCTCGGGATCGTCTACACCGGGACCTGGACCGCCTCAGTCCGTCGGAAATGCTGGCTTCCCTCCGCCTCCGAACAGTGCCGGTCCGCCGTACAACGGCCCCGGTCCTGGGCCCTTCGGATCACCTTCCGCTGGAGGACCGCCGTTCGGCCGACCCGGATCCTCCGGACCTCCCTTCGTCGGAGGACCCGGACCCGGCGGAAATCCACACTTTGTCTCCCCAGGCCAACCCTTTGGCGCACCGGGTTTTGGCATGCCCCCAGGATCCCCTTTCGGACCGGGACCTGGACATCCCATGTCCGGACCGATCGGACCTGGACACGCTATGATGCACGCACAAATGGGCGGACCCAACCCTGTCGACAGACTTGACCAAGGGTGAGTTATTTTTCTCTCTTCATTTTCCTCCAAACAGTCGCCCAAAAATCGCAACAAAATCAGCAAAACGGGGTGGAATTTGTTTTTGAAGTGTTTCGAGCGATTGAATTTAAAAAAATTTCGCATCAATTTATGTTTTGGCCAATTAACTTGTTTAGTGTTTTGAATATGAAGTGCCCAAACTAAACGACACGAATTTACTTAATTAATTGCATTAAAAAAGTTCGCGTCAATTTGGGTGGTAGTTGTATGTTCAGAACTGTTTTTGAATTCAAAGTGTCCAAACCAAACATGTTTTTTTTTTCGTAACGTAAAATTTAAAATCTTTCAAACAATTTTTCTTTTAAAAACGGAGAACCTTTCGCTATATCGTCCGTCTTACAGACGCATGAAAGAGTTGTAGAGTTCGAATTTGAAATAATAATTAGTGATAATTATGATACGAAATTGTGACGTTTAACGGCTAATAATGAAGATCTGGGGTTTATATTGGCATGCAATATGTAAATATTTTTGTCGGCGCCTGTACGACTTTTCCCCCTAGCTGGGGGTTGGTGTGGGATGCTCGCGAGGTACAGTGCTGCTGCTCAATACCTGTATAGTATCGTCGGCACGTCGAGTCCTCCATATAGCGCGCTTATTTTAACCTTTTCTCTCATATTGTACAAATTCCGTTCTTTCGGTAATTAGCATTATTCTTGTCGTATCCATCGATACTGCTGCAAGCTTATTTTATAAAATTATAACGCATGCGATTATTTACTTACTTCTGAAATTATAATTCGTCGATAAGCGTACTTTACCAGATAGTGTAAACGAGTAGAAAAGTTTTGAATTTTTTTTCTAGATATAAATTCACAAATAATTTGTGATTAAATCTAAAGTATATTACTCCACTATTGATCATGTGTATCTCGTAATTGATTAAAAAAAAATAAGTAATTGAATGATCAAATAAAAATGTTACAGCATAAGAGTTGGCAATATCAGGATCTTATTAATGACATATGAATGAGTACAAAGTAAGTTATGTTGTAGTTTGGTAATCAAGGATAGTAATACAGTTTGACTGTGACGTTAATTGAAATTAATTATCTCAATCTTTTTTGAATGCTAACTTTTACTTTTACTAAAGGCGGTACGTCCTTTTATGTTGTATTTAAATTGCCCGTCGCTGTCACCTGTCAAATATTTTCTAACATAACCTAGTTTTAGTTCTGTGATGAATGACAACCTGGTGTTAGTGTTGCCAAGTCTGATGTAGTAACATTTTAGGCGCTGAGTTAGGAGAACAGTCAACTTACGCAAAATCGTCAAGTCATCTGTCAATAAACCGCGCGAACAGTCGGTAATAGTTTATAGATGTCCAATCTGAATTGCAACGTCGCAAAATTGTTTTGCTTTATTAATTAAGCGTTTTGTCGACTATTTGGTGAATCTTTTTTTTTTCGTTATGTAAAAAAGAGAAATGATTACCGCAAATTGTAGAAGTTTTCCCAATTATTAAACTTTCGTTACCTTAAATTGTGCTGTCTTAAGGTAATGAAAATTAAGTTAAAAATTGACAAAATTTTCTAATTTTCAGAATTTGTAATTTGTAGTAAAATAATTTTCTTTATCATTACAAAAAATGATTAATAAACAAATGAAATACAAAAATATTAATTATTAAGGTAAGGCAGTTTCGCGACATTTTAATTCAGATTTGATGTTTATTGACAAAATCGGTCACGTGGTAAAGTATCACGGTGAGTTCGCAGTTTGCTTAAGGCAGCCAAGGTTTTATTCGTTGATGACAACTGTCAAATCTAAAGTTGACAGTTGTATTTTAGCTGTCAGGTATATTGGGTCTGTTCGTTTGTTTCATTGAACAGATTGTTAGTCTTATACCATTTTTCCACTGACTGCAGCGGTGTGCACTCAGGATACATCTGTCTCGTTTTATTACATAAAGCTGAACCGAGATGGAATGGAAATTCACTCAGTCCATACTAGTGCAACTAGTGATAAATGCTATTAAGTTCTATGACAAATGATAGTCTGTTATGAATACTGCTAATCTCGATGTGATATTCAAGTCTTAATTCATTGGTACCAAATACCAATTAGCAATAAAAAAATAATTATTTATTTATTTTTTATTCTTCTTTTGCTTTGAAATCAGGAGCAATAATATAGTACCGTGTGGTAGGCAGATTGACGCTGCTGAATTAAATGACGATTAAATCAATTATAGTCAACGTAATTTTGAATTGGAATCGAATCAGTAATAAGTTCCTGTTGTACGAAACAGCCGTCACAATTTTTCTTTTTTATCGGCATTTCCCTTTTTTTTATAAAAGATTTTTATCGAGGTTGTTAGTGCTACTATTTTTCTTACTACTGCTGCTGCTCCTCTTCCTGTCGGGAATTGATTTACTACACTTTTGACTTACTCCAACCAAACGTTGTACAATTACAGTTGCGATCATTTTAATCAAGACTGCTAACTATGCCTTTATTGGTGCTGGTAGTAAGGGTTATAAAACTGTCAATCAGCCTCGATTAGCTTGATCGCGACTGTACCACCTCACAACACTTCTTTCTTACCTACGCGACGCTCAGTCCTCAGGGTTGCTGCTCGTCTTTTGACCAGCAGCTTCGGTCCCGAGGAAGTCGAAAGTTCTGCAAGCAAAAAGAATCGGAAGTCAGAAGATGTTTTTGTTTGGCTCTTTACTACACGTAAAAGTAAGCAATAGTAAACGATTAAAGTTTCCTGTAATTCTTCTTCTTCTTCTAAAGGTACCATTTACATAAGATTTCACAGGTGATACTTGAAGATTTCGAAAGCTTTCAGACTTCGACAAGTTCAACATATTTGTAAAATCCTTGAAGTCGTATTTAAACTGTACCATTTTCGAGAAAGAAAAATTACAGGAAACTGTAATAATTGTTTACTATTTTTTGCTATCGACCGTAGTTGTCAAAAAGTAAGTTTTTTTTTTTTCGTTGTTTTTATTAATTTCTACAACTGGCTCTTTTTTCAATACACACGTGATAAACACAGTACTATTTCAGCAATTATGAAATTTCGGCTATTTGTAAGTCATAAGTATCAATATATTGGTAACTAATATTAACAAAAGATAAATTTAATAAAAGAAAAAGTCGAATCTGCTTTCTCTGAAGAAAATTCGATTTTTTCTTTCATTAAATTTTATCAACCAACTACTAATACTCGTATTATCGTTAAAAATCGATACTGTCGATAACCGATACTAAAATGGCAACATTGCGCACATTTACCGTAATGTGCTTAGAAATAATTGGAGGACGTTTGAATTTTGAATTTAGCGCGCTTTGGGTTTTGATAATTTTCATTTTCCAGCGTTGGTGTTCCTGCTGAGTATTACGAATTCGACCTAAATTTCGTCAGTAGCGTACTGTTGTATTTTGATTTCCTTATTTTATTATGTTTTTATTATTATTATTTTTTGTATGTATTACATCTTTGACCGCTGAAAATTTTTTATTCAAAAACAAAAAAAAAATACAAACACTTAGAAATGAAATAATAAATAAATTGTTGATTATGGTCCATAATTAGGTAGAAATTTAGACTGAGTAACTAAAACACTTCCTAATTTAATAGTAGACTTTTCTTTTAGTGACCTGTTTCGGTGTTGAAACCTTCATTAGGCCTACAAATTTGGAAAAAAGGTAGTTGGTCAATATCTGTTGCGAAATGAAAGATTGATAATATTTCAGATATAAACCTTCAACCATTGTTGATCACAGTGTATTAGTTAAAAAATAATGATATAACTCTGTAAAATATTATATTAATGATTAATAATAATTAATTAATATTATAATATTAACTTATTAAAATAAATAAATAAATAAATTCGAACCCTATGGTTATGTGGCAGAATTCGCCCTGTACATGTACAGGTGAGATCCAATGTTGTCAAATGATTTCGATAGATTCATCTTGAAACTTCCGGTATGTGTACAAAGTTAAAATCCTTCCATAAAATTTGAAAATAAAAATACGTCTTTTTGGAATTGGAAAAAGAAAATTTCCCAAATTCGAGAGAATATATTGAGTAACAAAGTGGATACTCATTTGTTAGTTAGGTTTTCGCCTTTTGTTTTTTTTTTTCTTCTAAAATCTGGTGGTTCAGGTAAATCCCTAAAATTTTTACGTTTCAGAATTTTGATATGTTTAATAATAACAATATTAATAATAATAAAAATTAATAAATCAAATTTTAAACAAAGACGTGGTGTCTTGTCAAACGCATGGACGTATGCAGACTTTTTTCTAAACACGAGCATATTAAAAAAAAATGTTATTACTGTTAAAGAGATGTTTAATAATAGGTATAGATACCGGGTGGAATATGAAAAGCCTTCGATGCTGTGATGTCCTTATGTTTTATCCGATTTTAATAAATGATACGTTAAACATTATTAAAAAAGTCACAATTTGAATCGATTTAATATTTTTTTCTGAGTACCGTTTTTGACAGAAGACAGTCGACTTTTGTTTTTCAAATTGCACTACTTACTATTTTTTTTTAACTCATTTTTGTAGAAATGTTTTTCCTGAATATGACAATCTAAACAATTACACCCATGCACGGAAAAAGAGCGAGAATTTAAGGAAGTAATTTAGAAATTTTCAAAAAGAAACAATCACATTAAACAAGGACTAAGTGGGCTGTGCATATCTTGTCTGTCAGTCGCGCATTTTACTAAAATTAACTTCAAAAATTCTCACATTTTGTAATAAACAAAATAAAATAAAATAAAATAAAATGGATAACCAGAATTATGTGGATATGATTGAAGCATATTTTGAATGTGGAAAAAAATGCTGCAGCTGCTGAGACTTTACGGAAATCGTTTTCCTAACTAACAGATTACTACCAAGTGCCGTTAACAAATAAATAAAAATATAAAATAAAAATAATTAAAAAAATAAATAAATTGTAATGTAGGTGTATTCAGAAACAAAATTTCTAATAAAGAAAGCACAGAAAAATATATAGTGTAATTTAAAAAAATTATGTTGAATGCGATCTGTCAAAAGATAGACCTTAAAAAGAAATTTACTGCAGGTCAGATTAAAATGTTTTTAAAGCAGTTTTGTTGGACGCATGCATCATTTCTTAAATTCGAATAAAAAATAAGGAAGTTACAGCATCAATGGTTTTTCATATTCCACCCGGTATATTAAAAAAAAAGCATAACATATTTTTCAATTATTTGAAAAATGAGTTGTCTGTATTATAAAATTTGTAATAATTGTTATTCCCCCCCCCCCCCAACCCCCTTAAAATATTAATTCCTCACTTGCTTGCCCTCGTGCGAAGATAATTGCACAATTTTATAATTTTTCGTTGCCTCAATACCACAGAGCTATTTTTAATAATAAATTTTAATCAATAAATAAATTTTAAGCATATTAAGTTTCAAAAAAATGTCCATCCTTTATACTACATACATACAGGTTGTCCACGTATAGATGATACAAGAGGTAATAACCAGTAATTTTTAGAAATCAAAACGCCGTTTAGCAGTTAATCTCAGTTTGTTTTTGAATTAATGGAAATGACAAATACGTCTGATCTGTTTCTGTGTTTAAAAAATCTGAAACTTTTTAACGTCCAAAACGGAAAGTTGTGATTGTAAGTTAAGTTAAATGACTCCATGCTGGAAAAGTAAGATGAGGATTAAGATTTTCAAATACGGAAAAAATTATTATAAAGAATAAAATTTTTTAAGAAATCAGTAATGAAAAAGTTTACCCTCTTGTATTACTTATACGTGGTCACATTGTATTACAAGCAATCCAATTTTCTAAAATTAGTTCAGATCATCCAATTTTTTATGGTTAAGAAAAAAATGTTTGAACTAAAAAATAATGCGTGTTTTCGAACTTCGATTAAGGCAGAAAAATATCTGGCAACTATGAAAGTATGTGCTCAAGATTTTAAATTTTTAACAATTTTTGTATTTACCTCATACCCAGTGGCGGTGATTTGGGCAATTGCCCCCCCCCCACAGATTTTTCAGCCTTAGAAGAAAGACATTAATCTTCTTATTTTTAATAAAATACAAGACAGGTACGAATTTTTGAGAATCAATGACGACTGAAGTTTATTACTCGAAATAGTACATTTTTTTAATTTTCAACCGACCCTCTTTATAATGACAAACATTTGTCCATCCTAGTTTTGGCACCTAATCGCCGCCACTGAAAACCACCATTTCTAACATGCACGTTGTGAATGTCCTTTATTTAAAACTCAGATATGTTTGAAATAAAATACTTTTTTTTTACAATCGGTTTTCGAAGTATAAAACTTCACGGGACTAATAAATAAGCCTAAATTTCGGACACACCATTTGTGAGACACCCTGTAACAGGTAATAAATAAAAATTGGACGAAACAATTAATAATTTAATAACTCAAAAAATTTAAATATTTTATTTACCTACTTATAATGTGGAAGCTGTCAACGTACAGGGAAAATTTAAATTATAGTTTGTTACATACGCATTTTGTGATACTTAAAACTATTTTTATTTTAAAAAAAAAATTGAAGCAACTTTTATATTATCGTATAGAGAAAAATAGAAAATCCGATATTACAAATAAAATTATGAGCTCCGCATAAAATTAAAACTATGGCTTTTGCAGTAGAATGCAACAACAGATCTACTATAATTGTGGTCGATCTGGCAACACCGCGTGAATCTATAACAGAAGATTTTAGGTTAGGATTTTTCTGATTTTCAATCAATGAAAATATGAATAAAATTCAAATGTGTAGTAAATTAAAGACTATTTTATTTAATTATGATAATGTTAAATGTCAATAGATACCAAATTACATTTTAGTTCTTTTAAAAGGAACCCACTTATAAAGTCAAAAGTATTTTGTTTTACTGCGGTGTATGTTTTTAGTTGGGAATTCCCTCGTGTAATATCTGCGAGGAAATTTTTTTACTAGTGATTTTCATTGTTGAGTAACGCGTTCTAACATTTCTTCGGCGTTTTTTTCGTCCGGTAGGTGTACGAATAGAAGCGTGGCGTGAACCCGAGTAACGGCAAAGCTTATAGCGTCGAGTGCACCGGACTTGACGCGCCGACGAGTGTATAGTCGGTAGGGGGATGGTTATAGCTCGGCAGGGCGCCAAAGCAGCGTTCGGCCGTGCAACACCGCTCGACTCTCACCTACTATCGCAGCGTACAGGTGCATCTGACCACGTGGTCGCCAGGACGTGTAAAACGAGTTATACGAAACAGATGTATGTAGAGGCGCTAGTCCATTTCTCTCGTAACTAACTGCCCGAGCTATTCGGAATCTTGTACGTAGAGAGAGCTTGGAAATTACAAAATAGCAAATGCCTATGCCACATTTTATTTTGCCTGAGACAGCGCCAATTACATCCAATCTCTCTGGTCGGTTATTTTCAGGGATTTATCTATGCCTACCTAGTTGACAATTAACATTTTTGTTAAATTACTAAAAGAACATCAACATATCCAGAAAAAATACGATAATAACTGTCAATCACAACCGAGGAAGAAAAAGAACCATCTACAGTTTTTTTCTTTTTCTTAAATTGTAGGTGCTAATGTTCGACTCCAGTAAATTGTAGGTGTTAATATTCGACTCCAGTCAATGGCGTAGTTACGATTTATTCCGCGGGGGGTTCATGATTTTTAGTGCGCCCACACATCAACAATCACCAATACGCCAAGCGCCTAAAACATAAATAAATGAAAGATTAATTTTGGGTGGGTTTGGTTGGGTTGGTAATACGATAATAAGGAAGCAAAAAATAGCATTTAAAAGTTTTTCTTTTTTTAATAAGTACTCGTACTATTATTCGACTCTAGTCAGTGGCGTAGTTACGCTTTATTTCGCGCGGCAGTTCATGATTTTTAGAGCGCCCCCACATCAACAATTACCAGTACGCCTAGCGCCTAAAACGTAAGTAAATGAAAAATTAATTTTGAATGGATTTGGTTCGGTTGGTTAATAACTGTCAGTCATAACTGAAGAAGCAAAAAAAAAGTATCAAAAGTTTTTCTCTTTTTTTTTAAAATAAGTACTCGTACTATTATTCCATTTTAGTCAGTGGCGTAGTTAGGCTTTATTCCGCGGGGGTTCATGATTTCTAGTGCGCCCCCACACCAACAATAATTGCCAATACGTCCAGCGCCTAAAACATAAATAAATAATAGATTAATTTTGGTTGTATACAATTATACAGTTTTTGACAATTAATTTTTATACTTTGCTACGCCTGCTATAATTTTTTCGACGTCAAAATGACGAAAATTGGTTAGCGAGTTTTTTTGTTTTGTGAAAGTGCTTCACTGGATTCGGGGACGCCGTAATTGGGTTAATGTCAAATTTAGTATTTCTAATTTACAGTTCGGTGCTCTTTTTTGTTGTAATAAAAAAAGACTCATGAAAAAATAAAAATGATAAATAATTTAATTTAACTTTAATATTTTTGAATTTTGGAAATTTGTTGCAGTAAGTAAAATGGAAGTTATTTTGACAGTAACGAATAACAGAAATATATATGTAAATCTAATTACTTTTAATTTTCTAGGCTTACTTGATTTTTTCTGTGCCGAAAATGGCGAAAATTGATTATCGATTTTTTTTGCTTAAACTCAAACTACGTCACTGGATTCGGGAACGCCTTAATTGGGTTAATGTCAAATGTAATATTTGTAATTTACAGTTGGTTTCGTGCTCCTCAAAGCGGCTCATGAAAAAAATAAATGATAAAAATTTAATATTTTTATTGTATTTTTTTTTTAATTTGGGGAATTTGTTGTAGTAAGTAAAATGAAAGTTATTTTAACAATAACCAATAACAGAAATATGTAAATACAATTTATTTTATTTTATTTACTTCTAGTATTAAAATAATGTTAAATATATTAAATTAATTGAAATTTATTTCTCTACTTACTCCTTTAATTTTTTTTTCACGAAACTATTTCTACATATCCAATATTAATTTTGCTCTTTTAAAAATACACATTATTCCACTTTAAGGGGTTCAAGAATCCAGTGACGTAGTTGGATTTGAATAAAAGATCGATTTTGAAAATTAACATTGTCAGATTTTTTTTATTAAAGTAGAGATTCCGAGGTTCTATCTTAAAAAAAAATTAGATTTTAAATGAATGGGGCTAGAATGGTACGCAAAAAAAAATAATTATTATGAATTTAAATATTATTGAAATATTTAATTTAAAAAAATGCTTGAGAGTGGAAGAGCGTCAAATGATTGGTTATTGACAAGTTTCGGATGTTGCTGTAATGAAATGAAAATTAATTTAATTTTAATACATAATAAAGTTACGACTTTTTTTTAATTTAATTTTTGAAAATTAAAATCAAATATTTTACACAAATTTTCAAAAATTAAATGAAAAACGTCGCAACTTTGATTACAGCAACATCTGAAGCTCGTCAAAAATCACTTTACGCTCTTTCATTTTGAAGCATTTTTTTCCACTAAATAAATAAATCATTATTAATATACTTATACTTTTCTCAGATATTTTTGTTTAATTTTAGTTTTGAAAAGTTCTTTGTATAGCAGTAGTTACTGATTAAAAACTAGCAAATGGTTTCTTTAAAAATCCACTTACTTTGTTAATATTCATTTCCGAATCACATTTTCTCTATTTTATTATTTAACTACTTTGTATTCGTGAATTAATTCAAAAAATTTAAAAAAGTATCGTAAACATTTCGACGTAATTCGAAGAAAATTATAATCCAAAGGGGGAGGGTATCGCACAGAGTCAAGGTGGAAATGATAGAAACGAATAACACTATCCTAGGGAATCGGGGATGCTGAAGGCGAATTAGAAGTCCATTTTTGTGTAATTTTTTTTTTGTAATTGACGAAGGGAGTAATTTTAGGGGCATTAATTCGACATTAAGTATCTAAACATTAATTATTTTTCTTTGTCTTTTTTTTAAAATGTTTTTGCATTGAAAGTTTTAGTTTTTTCTTTCAGTTATGACTTATGAACATTATTTTATTTTATCAATTTTTTTGTCCATGCGGTGTATTTATGTTTATTTTAAATTTCTACTGAGTCGCCACCAAAGAAGGATTATGTTTTGGCTTCGCCGTCACGTTGCTTTTTTATAATTAATTATCCTATCTACCCCGGCGGCTTCGTAACTTGCTTGTAATAAAAACAAAAAAAAAGTAGAATTAGAAAAAACCAAAGAGCTTGTGTACTTGAGCCCCTCCCTATTGAAAACGCCATTACGTAAAAGCGGATTTCAGATTCGGATTCAGCGTCTTCGATTCTTTAAGATGATATCCTTCTTTTTTTGCTGCCTTCTTCTTAAGTTACATGAATATCAGAAGGGATATCAATCTGTATCACCGCGCCGTGAACGCATGAAGCACACCAAATACGAAAAGCAAAATCAAAAAATCATTTTAGAATTCAAAAATTTGCCTTATTACACTCTCTGGCCTCCCTCACCCCTCGTCCGATCACTGATTCCAGATATAAGGGTAGTTGTGGAAATTTTAGATTTTTTACGGTTATCAAAAGTTAATCTTAAAGATCTTGACGTTACCAATTTGGAAATTACAAGAAAATATTGAGAATGCCTTTTATTGTAATTCATTTTCAAAAAATTCGCTCATTTGGACACCCAACTTATTAAAATAGCAGAAGATGGAATGCATTTACAAATGGAGTAGGCTTTGCAGTTGGTGATCATCAAATTTGAACAACTGTCAAATTGATAAAATAGTAACAAATGGGTTAAAAAATGTCGATTTTTTTCTTAGAAATTTGTTAATAAATAGCAATTGATAAAATGAAAGAACAGCACGTTTCGTAACATTAAAATACCTAACCTATAAGCTAAATGTCAATTCGAGTACTATTATTTCTTCATAAAGTGTAACAATAGTTCCACTAAAACTCGCTAATTGTAATTAAGTCGAAATTCATAACTGGACACAAAAGAAATAAGTACATAAGAAGTTAACATCAATTAGATCGTGCTGGAATGTCAAATTAACACGTTCAAGGTTATATTGAGACGGGGATTCCCAACTTTTTTTAAGCATATCGACCACTTAATAGAAAAAAGATTTTTCTTTTACCGACCCCTCACTTATTTTACTTAACTTCTAAAATCTAATCCGTTATGTGTAATGTGATTAGTTTAAATTTAAATTCTGTTTGATGAAAGGATTATCAACGTATGAGTAGAATGTTTTAATTTTTAATTCTAAAACTTCCAAAAGACCGTTAAAGGCCATCGACCCCCCCCCCACAAGTTCATCAACCCCTTTTAAGTTTTCACCGACCGCGACCTTCAGTTGATCGACATGACTCCGTCAGGCACTCCTTACTTAAGATGATCGTGTGACAAGATATCAGATTTATAACTTGAAGAAAAAGTGGAACACCAATAAGGTTAGAAATTTTTTGGCGTTTTTCTTTTGGACCAAAATCATCCAAAGAAAATGATTCGCTCAAAATTGACGGTTTTGATTTGATCAAGAATAGCTCTAATGTATTGCTTATGTGCAGAATGTTGAGGTAATGAGGGAGAAGTCTTAAAGCTGCTTACAAAGAAATGTAATTTCAGAAATTATACTCTCTGTTGCCGATGAAAAATCACAGATTTTACTGGTGTGCATGAATAGCAGTTAAGCTGCTGCGCGAGCTGCTGGTGTGATGACGTCGAAATATGTTATTCCAATACCTGCTTATAACACATACCGATTGTTTCCGAAAAAATTGTAACACAGCACTGTACATACTTCAACATATTCTCATCACATTTACATTGTTGTTTTAAACGAAATTCATAAAATCTGTTCGAGCAAAAGTTTTTTTTTTGTAGTTTTATTATGTATCTTGTTTCTGACATTTATTTGTCTATAGATCTGACTTATTAATATTAATCGTACTATTTTTCGACATTTCATTTTCATATAGTTATTGCATTATACTTTACATACAGATTGTGCGTTTTTAACAGCAACAAATTGCGTTCAATATACTAGCTATGCGGTTATACGTTTCGACAGTCACAACCACGTCAGTTGTGTTTAAAATGCATTTGACCAATTAAATATTTCACAGTGTATGACGCTTAATAATGATATATTATACGTTATATTAAACCCAGAGAATGGTTTCATTCTTTGCGAATTATTTAACTGAATGTACTTGATATGTGCGAGTTACAAACGCACAACCTGTATATACAAACAGTTTTCCGTTTTTATTTTTAGACATAAGTAAGTTAGGGTTTCAAGATCACTTTTCATGATTACTCTCTGCTGTTAATTCTAGATGGTTTCCGAGAATTTTTATTTCTGAATTATTTAATTGTATTTGTTTCCTTTCTCTATTAGTAACCGATACTACAAAGTAAATAGATTCGTACATACAACTGATCGACTTTCTCATTCTGTACATGAAAAACAGTCAGATTCGAAGAGGTATGAATTTATTACATTAGGACATTTATACCCATCCGAGTGGTGTTATTATTAAAAGATTCGCAGGTTCTTATATTTAAACTCATCCCTGGAATTATATTGGTAATACAACTTTCCCTTTTTCCTCATTTCTTTCGTAATCCCGTTTGTTTATTGAGCCGTTCTGGAAGGTGTTGATTTTTTGTTGTTGTTGTGAATGCTTGTAAAACTCGGATGTAAGTTGGAACTCTGTGTAAATAATACATATCGATTATAAACTGTGTATATGCGTATATTTACATAATGATATGCAGACGCCCACGTGTGTATCTATAAATAAAATCATTTTGATCGTAAAAACCTTCTAAAATTATAAAACGTTCAGGTCGACTTTGTTTCACCTGAGCGAATTTCATTATCGTTATTGGAACGAAGTGGAAACACGCCCTTCTTTTATTAAACATCTATAAAAGTTCTCAATGAAATCATAGTGATAACCTTAGTCTCAAAAAGAAAATGAAGAATTTATTAGGTAAACGTCGCTGTCGAGTGTTTTTCAAATGAAAACTAAACTTTCTTGATCACTTCTTTCTTCGTTCATTGATAAATTTCGTATTTGTAAAAAAAATTTCAAGGTGAATTCTAAATCAACGTCTGCGACGCGTTAAAAGTCATAATCGCAACAATAAAAATTAATATCTATGTAATTGAGACAGTGTCATGTGCACCGTGAAAGTGTCGGAGGTTATCTCTTTCGCGATGATAACCGAGTTACTTTAGTTTCGCGGTTAGGTTGACCATTGAGATCATTGTTTTATCTCAACGTTCTATGTATTTACGTATGTGTTGATACCTAATGCTTGATACTCTTAAGAAAATCAAGTTTACAGCATTAAACAATAAGATGAATACACGTGACACTCTGTTTTTTTAACTTTTCTTTAAATTTAGTAGATTAACAAGAAGCCAAGGATGTTGTAGTATAAAGCTGTACAGCTAACACTGCTGAACAAAATGAAGCAAGTTGTTGTACAAGTAAACATGAAAGTATTGACAATCCTTGAATTTTTTTTAGGAAAGTGTTAAATATTATCAGCGTGTACGTTACTCAAAATCATCGAGAGTATGTCCAGCATTAATTATTAAAATTTCTTTCATGTGTTCCTCGCTCTCTTCTGCCAACCTTGCAAATGGTAGGGTATCTTACTTTACTAATGTTTATACCTAACTCAATTCAGATGCATTATTAATAACATGCTTGTTAATGGGTTTTACATGTGTGTACAAAAGCATATTATCTGTAGCTTTGATAATATTGGAGTTATTAATTGGGCCATTAACACCACTATTACAATGCGTACAACATTTCGACAGCGAATTATCTGCTGAGATCTTCAAGAAGTTTGCCTTGAGAAAGGTCAGTTGTTTACCAGTTTATTTCCATGATTGTGGTTCTAGGAATAATCATACTTGATGTGTACTTCTCTTTTCATACAATTATAAACTCATACAATTATAAACTTTTGTAGAAATTACCTTCCTGTGTTTCTTTGGTTTGTTTGGTTGTTGGATGCGCAGAGGAAGTTGTCCGTTATGCGCAACTAAGGTTGAAGTTTTTTTTTCAACTTTTTTAACATTTGGAAAAATAGTGAGTTATGCCAATTTACGGGGTCGATGATCTCATGAAGATTAAATCATTCCTCATTAAATACTCAGATGGAAAAATGACGTATCGCTTAAGTTTAACTCAAACTCGCTTTTTTTTTTGTTAATATTTGAGATGTAATTTGAATTAATTCTTTTATGACTAAAGCGTCTTATGGTATTGTTTATAGCAAGGTTTCCCAATCTTTTTTAATCATTGACCATTTACAAGAAAATGAAAATTTCCATCGACCCCTTCTAAATTGAATTTAACATTTTTAAAATAAAATTTACATTTTTTAAATTCGAATCTGTGATTTTACTTGTCTTTCCTTCATTTTTTCTCTTAATTTTTTCTCTATTTTATATATTTGTGAATGATCAGTTTGATTCCATATATCTGTTTTTGGTTAACTTACAAATTCGTCAATGCTCTTGATTCGATTTAAATTTTTTTTTTCACCTTAGCATATTATCACCGATCGTCTTTTGTTTCTTTTTAAATATCATTTTTTATTTGATTTTACTTAATTCAATTTTTTC
Organism: Prosopocoilus inquinatus; assembly: GCA_036172665.1. Lineage (NCBI taxonomy): Eukaryota > Metazoa > Arthropoda > Insecta > Coleoptera > Lucanidae > Prosopocoilus > Prosopocoilus inquinatus. The sequence continues at coordinate 14,856,765 of CM069871.1, read as the reverse complement.
CATAATCGATTGATCGACCTGTGTTTTTTCTTTTATTTTATTTATTTAATTTCATTATGGAATTTTTTTTATTTTCGTCCTTAACGGATGATCGTCTTTTGTTTTTTGTTTTTGTTTTATTCTACTACTATTATACTCTTTTTTTTTATTTTGATAACCAAATTATCTTCTTTTTTCTTTTTTTTTTCAAGACGACTTAATTTAATTTAATTGTGTATTATACGTGTTAAATATTTATTTCTTAAACTTTTATTATTGAAATTGTTGAATCTAATTAAAGCTCAGCTGTGTATATGATATGAAATTTTATAAAAATTGAACTTGTTAGAAGTTTTCTTATTAATGACATTATAACCGAAACAGAACCGCTAATTAAAACTGTGTGCTATCTAGGAAAGAAATAGTGTCCGGTTTGTATGTTCGTCACTGTACATTGTTTATTTCAAATTTATTTAATATCATTTCTAGACCTACTCTTTTAAATAAACTATTCAAATAGGCCTCCACTAGACAACAGTTCGTAACTTCTCTGTCAACGCCCTAGAGGTTCATCGACACCCGACCGACCTCTTTTGGTTCATCGACCCTTTTCAGGTCTTCATTGACCCCTTGGTTTATAGGATTGAACCAATTCTTATAATTTTTCTTGTTTTCTGTTTCGACAGAGATCTGGGAGTGCATGCGAGAAACAAAGAAATTAAAAAATAATTTATAATTCTTGCCTTACTTATTGATTCTTTTAACAAATTCGAATATTTATTTATCGGATAACCTCAATGTGGATCCTCTTTATATTTTTCCTTATTACATTTTTCAACGTGGAAGTTAAAAGGATCGAAAAATAGCCGCAACAAGTATAACGAATTGATGAAAACAGTAAATTAGGCCGCTTATAAGCATTCAATTACGACGGCGAAGAAGCGGCGAAGGCGACGCCTGCACGAGGATGCAATGCGTCTCCTCACATAAGCGCCGAAGTTTCGGCCAAGTTTGAAGGGAGCTTGTTTGTAAACTTTGTTTCACTTCTTCACCCTGACCTGTGGAGGCATGTATTAGACGCTTATTGAATTTTCCCTACATACTACTACAACGGTGTAACGACCTTAACAGCTGTTAACCACGATTATATATTTTGTTATATCTCCTTTTTTTTTAAATAAATAGAGAAAAGAAGATTTTAGGACATTTAAAAAGAATTAATAAGCCAAACAGAATTATTTGAATATATGTACGTATGTTAAGGAGACTGGGAAGTGACTGAAGTCGACGAAGTCACTTCCGCCCAAACCGGAAGCGATACTAATCGGCCTACGTATAATTCTAATTGATCTCGTGGAATGTTTTTTTTTTCTTTTTTTTATATAAAGGTTGATATTGATGCATGTAAATACGGGATACGTCGGAGGTCAACGAATTAATTGCCTCAATTGAACACATAAAATTTTCTACCGCAGTGGGCATCAAGGTCGCGATTACGGTTGAGTTTTACTTGGGGACCTTGCCTAGGAACTTGTCTAAAGTTTTATTTATTCCTTTATGTCTTTTCTAGTAGGTTCAATTTTGAATGTGGTTGAGAAAATGAAGATAAAGAAATGTATGTACTCATAAAGATCGTGACGCTTACACGTGTACAAGATTTGTTTTCATTTATATTATTTGGAAAAAGAAATGTAATATTTGATACAATCTTCTGCAAATTCAAGAAATCCAACCAAATCTTGTACAATAAGTAAATAGTGTTAAACGACCTAATTTTTACTTACCTAAGTCGTAAGTGATTCATAAAACTAATTAATGTATTTAAATTTAAATTTAAATTAAATACCGTTTACTTATAGATTGATAAAAGTAATATGTAACCTGCCAGAAATGATATTGCTATACATATACAGACTGTGGTTATTATACCTCAAACATACCGTATCTAATGTACAGCTGTGGGGCTGTGCAATGTGGGAGTCGCGGTACGCATTAAGATATAAACGTCCAGTTACAACATTATGTAGTGTATATCCGATTTTTAATATCTGATCCAAGAAACGCCTGAACAGTCCAAGTGGTAAGGGACCGGCCTTGCAATTGTAAGGTCGTGGGTTTGCACCCCGCTCGAGATATTTCTCAGGGGTGGTCGTTACTCACTTCTGGTACCCTTCAGTGTTGTGAAAATCTGATATGAACTGAGACTAATTATTTAAGATTGGTTTTAAATTAAATCAATATATTATTCTTTTTTGCGATGCTTAAATTTATGCCTTACGAGTAGAATTCCTTTATTGAAATAAATAACTGTACGGTCAAAATTGTAGGAATACCGCAGGGATCAGTTTTGGTCCTTTATATTCTCTCTTTATACCTGCAACTTGAAAATTCGTTTCTTTATAGTAACGAATACTAATATAAGTTTATTAACCTCGTTGATATCTGTTAGGTCTATTACATTAGATGTGAGACATGTCTATCTAATACATAGTTTAGGATAACATCTTCGCCAGTTTATGACTAATTTGTCAATTAGTTTTGGCTTACGTATCAATTTATTGAATGTAACAGATTTTTGAGTAAAAAAAGTCGTCTTTAATTTCGGTTTCAAATGATTTGTATTTGAGAATGTGTATAAGAAGTACTTTAATGATTTCAAAATCTGAATATTTAAATGGACGAAATTGATGGATATTGTATTGTATGTCGACGTTTTAATATTTATTTAGGCACCAAGGCACATAATGAAGATGTTTATATACGAGGACTACAATTTACGAAGTCTTTGTCTCGAGATTTATAAACATGAAATTATGCCAGCGGTTCATAGAATGTTTTATTTTTCACTTCCAATACGATAATTAATTGATGAAAAGACGAAAATGGTTTACATGAAATAAAGACTACTAAAAAATACTGACTATTTTGTCATATGAGCGGGCGTTATTATTACGCTCGCCTATTATGCCAATGGAAGATAAAATATTCAAGTGGTCGTACTAAGGGTTTACGTGGAACAGGTTGTCATATATGAATTATTTCCTAAAATGTATAAATTATTTCTTAAAATATGATTTCAAAGTATTTTCTACACAATTTATGTAATTTTAGATTGATATGGGCGCTTTAGGTTTATAAAACTCATAATTCACGTTACGTAAGTTCCATCAGTTCATTTTAACATTGCAGGAGTTCTTAGTTTTATGGGGTTTGGCTTGAAGAAGTTATTCGCCATTTCATTCATTAACTGACGATGTAGGAATACACGGACCTACTTATTATTATTACCTACTAATTAATAGTAAAATGTAATAGGCATAAATTTGTTTTAGAATGCGTGTAGTCTATTAAAAAAAATTTCTAAATTAAAATTTATTGCAAAAAAGACATGGTAGCAATTTAGATTTTTCCAGTTTTTGACTAAACCCATAACAGTCACCAAAGTTTGCAGAGGCATATAAAAGGTTATTAATTAATGAATTACTCTTCTTAACGAACACGTTTTTTTAATTTTTTTTTAACGAAATTAACTTCCTATCCTCAAAAAAGTTAGGTTAAGTTTTCACACTGGCATGGCAGTTCATTGCAATAGTATCTGAAAATTATACAAAATTTAATGGACGAATGAATATACCATACTAACTAAAACCATCTGTAAATGTGACTTACTTTGTTATAAGAAAAAGCAACTTTCTTTTAAAGAATTTTGCTGCAATTATTTTGTTTAAATCTTCTTATTTTGTGGTTTAAGTCGGGTCTATGGAATTTAGGGATACCCCTTTATATACGTATCTCGTAGATGTTTATTGGTTTATGTGGAGAACGAACCTAATGTCTTTAGATAGCATTGGGTTATTTTATATAAATTACCAGCTTTTATACAAGTTATCTTTTGGATATTAGATGTGAAGTTCGAAGGTTGTCCATAATAATTATAAAAGATTACGTCTTAAGCTGCATTTTATGATGCACTTTTCGTATTTATTTTGATTTTTTTTTTTTGGTACGAATAGTAAACTGTAATGAATTTTATTCTCACCTTTTTTTGATATGATATGATGACGTATTACTGTCACGTACGTATGAACATACAAATATTGTAAAATAGTATTTTTCATTGCTTGAAAAGTATTAGGTATGTTTTTGAATTACGTTGTTTTCATTTTAAATTTAGAATGAAATACGTATATTTTCTTATAACAGTTAAAGTCAGTAATCATATTGAATACTCATTTATAAGTAAACGGCACAAAAACATGTTGACAACCAAGGACAAACATTTACGTGATTATATGTTATTGGCAAGTACAAGTAAATAAAATCGTTTTGTGGAGTATGTTTAAATTTGCAAGAGGGGTACTTTTCCCTGAAAACAATTGAATAAACCTTAAATAGACCGAAGGCTTAATTTCGAGCGAACATAATGTATGCACAGATATAAATTATGCACATAAAAAGCAAATTTATAACAATTAAATATTCATGCGAGTTTTCCCATTAGAATGCGAACGGCGATTTCGCACAAAACTGCGCGACGAGCGCATCCCAACCGCTCGAGACTGTGTGCCAGCGGAGAACCGCCAACTAAATAGCTTTAAAGAGGAACTGCCGCTTCGACAAAATCAATCCTGAACCAGAGCGTGCTCAGAAGGTACCCGACACAATTGAATAATCTGCACCACGTGTGCACATGGTAGTGAAAAACCTACGATTTTAATTATTGGGAAAGCGCAGAAAGAGAAAAAAAAAATGACGGGGAGTTTGCTCTGTGAGTTGTTCTTGCGTGCAAAGTAAACAATGCGCGGAATACGACCGTCACGTTGAGGTCGTGTATACCGTTTGCTATTGTAGCTCGAATATATTTTGCTTAATAAAGTAACTGTACCTCCTGAGATACTTGAAATTCTAAGTACCGTTTACTATTAGCTTCGACCACGCCAGAAATTCATACTATCAGGAGAAACCATCGAATATGAGTTCCAATAACTGAAGAAATCAAACCCTAACAGGAAATTCAAAAAAGTTTTTTTTTGTTCATAAATTTCATAAAATTCATTTTAATGAACCCCTGTATAATTCGTTTTTAATTTTAATACCAGACTTTTTTATACTTCTACAAAATACTGACGACATCGAACCACCTACCCAAAAGCAGATGTATTCCAAAATAATGTAACTTTATGAAAAACTTCAAGGACAAGAAGCACCAAGAAGCTTAAACAGCTGAAGACTAAATTTATTCTCCCTACGTACTTAGAGAAAATAAATCATAAAAAATAAATAACGTAATAAAAGTAATTTTACCATTAACGTTAACTGCAGAGTAATCATCAAGGAACAACAACAGCAACAAATCAAGAAACACAACTTCAATACACCTTAGCAAAAAATCAAAGGTGGTAGAATTAAAATTTAATGAAAATAATAATCAAAAAACAAAACACAGAGAAGACTAGAAAATAAAACAGAAAGTTCAAGAGTTAAACGAAACTACAAAACAGGTTCATTTACCCCAAAGTGGCATTTTTGGAGAAAAGTACATCAAGGCGAGCTGGAGGGGTTCTTTTTAAACCAGACGAGGACATAAAAGCACGATAAGCACCATTCAACAACATCAACGGAAAATCGACGATAACAATGAACCGATTAAGAAACAAATGTGAACTACAGCAGTTATAAGAAAAGCGTTTCGTTTATCATTGATTGTTGAAATTCGAGAAAGTGACGTAAATGATTATACATATACTGAGATAAAGTAATATTTAGCTTAAGACTAAATTTATTTTCTCTGTTTAGTTAGAGAAAATAAATTATGAAGAATAAATAACGTAATAAAAGTAATTTTACCATTAACGTTAACTCCAGAGTAGTCGTCAAGGAAGAACAACGACAACAAATCAAGAAACACAACTTCAATACAACTTAGCAAAGAATCAAACGTGGTGGAATTAAAATTTAATGAAAGTAATAATCAAAAAGCAAAACACAGAGAAGACTAGAAAATAAAATAGAAAGTTCAAGAGTTAAACGAAACTACTAAACAGGTTCATTTACCCCAAAGTGGCATTTTTGGAGAAAAGTACGTCAAGGCGAGCTGGAGGGGTTCTTTTTAAACCAGACGAGGACATAAAAGCCCGATCAGCACCATTCACTAGCATCAATGGGAAATTGACGAAAACAATGAACCGATAAGAAACAAATGTAAACTTCAGCAGTTATAAAAAAAAACGTTTCGTTTATCATTGATTGTTGAAATTCGAGAAAGTGACGTAAATGATTATGCATGTATTGAGATAAAGTAATAGAACGTGCCTTGTTTGAAATTATTATTTGGAAACGGAAAAGAAGAAGCTAGAATTTGCTAAATTGAAGACCTGCAGAAACATATAGAGAAAGATGTTCCATGAGGTCTCAGGTCTCAGGTCCGATTTTTTCACTTCCTGATAGATTTATCTGCCGTATAATATCCTAGGAAATCCTTATCGACACAATAGTTTCCAGGAATATATATCTGGCTGATAAATTTATCAGGAGGAGAAGAAATTAGACCTGGCGCGTTTTTGTTTTTAAATGGAATGGAACCAAAGAGCAAATCGAAAGAGGACAATGAAGAAGCAAGTTTACGAAATTGGATGAATCTATTTAATATCTTTTTACGTCAACTAGAAATGGTGATTATGCAGATTGTTAATAACTAAAGCGATTCTTTATCGTGTTTTCCGATGCATCAAAATGTGAGAGAACTGATCAACTCCAAATACCTGAAATTGAATGGGCTTCCGGTTGGAACTGCGTCACAATGATTTCTTTTACTGCCGACGTTTCGTTCTTCATTGCAGAAGAACTTCCCCACGGTTCGGAGGACGGAAGCCTTCAAGCTAATCCAAGTATTGTTTATCACGTAATGTCAATCATCAAAATAAATATATCAAAAATCTTTTGTATAAATATACCGGGTGTCCCGAGACGTAATGTCACCACTTAACCCACTTGATTATCAATTCAAACCAAGTAAAAAACTCTTAATAAATTTTTGTTCTAAAGTAAACCGTTACAGAAATACTGGGTGTTGTTAAATGTTAAAGTTCACCTAATCTTGGTTTGTAATTTTCATTTTTGAAAACATGCTAACACTGCTGATAGATAACTAAATTATGACACCATGATCATTTTTTTTTGCTCGCGACTATACAAGTTGCGATAATTTAAAACACATGCGTTTACTGTTTTGGGCAGTGTTGCCAGATGTAGATTTTTTTAATTTCATTTTGTCACTAGGTTTGGTGATTTGCTGATTGAAATTTCAGGCAATTTTTTATGATTTGAGACACGTCGTAAGTAATTTTTCGTACCCCATTTTATTCCAGATCTACTGATTTTATTTGGAATTAATAAATTTCAGTTAATTACGTTAATTATGTTACTTGTGTCGAGTTAAAAAAACAAAAATTAATAGTGATGTTTGGTACTAAAAAAAAAATCAAATTCTTTCTTATGTTATAGGAAATTGTTTAAACATCTTAGATTCGATTTTCTAAAACAAACAAATTTTCATTTAGATGTTTTGAAGTTTTAATATTAATAATTAATAATAATAGATACATTCTTTAAATGCAATGATTAAGATAAACAGTTTTAGTTGGCAATGTTTGCAAAGTTGGCAAAACGACAAGAATTCAGATGAGTGAAACAACGACGAAAATTAAAAAGAAAGATGATAATAATAATACGAAAAGGGACTGAAAACTCTGCTCAAATAATAATTTTTATAAAGGACACGAACATTTAATTTCACATTTCATTTTCCAATGTCACTGATGCCAACAGTAAACAGTATAGAATATTTATTGATTTTAATACTACTTGTACTCTGCATCCCAATTATTTGTGAATTCATATTTCCGCGCAAATTTTTAAATTTTTTTAATTTATCTGAAATTAGAATATATATATATATATATTTTTTTAAGTAGAAAGTTTTTTTAATCTCAAACCGGACAGAAAAATGAAGGGAAACACACTCAACGTTTCGCTATAGATTTATAGCTTCTCCTGACGAAGCTATAAATCTATAGCGAAACGTTGAGTGTGTTTCCCTTCATTTTTCTGTCCGGTTTGAGATTAAAAAAACTTTCTACTTACTATTTTCATCGGACAAGAACAAACTTCAATTATATTTTTTTAGAAAAATTTTGTGCAAATCGTTTTTGATTGCAGTGAGAACCTCGAGCAGCCTCTGGACAGCTGTTTCAGCCCTGCTTGGGGCTTCTTCAGCAGAAACGTAGCTCGACATTCCCACTGCAGACCAAAAACGACTTGCCCAATTTATTCGCAATTGCGATGTAAGAGTGATGAACATATAAAATAGCGACATCTTACTATCGCTTTTTGACCTAACATTGCAGTAGGATAGACAAATTGAAGCGGGATTTGCTCCTAATGAGTCCCCCATGCAAGGCGGCCATGCTTGCTGTCAAAGCATAATGAAAGATTTTAGAAAAATTTTGTGCAAATCGTTTTTTTTTTTTTCAAAAACGATTTGCACAAAATTTTTCTAAAATCTTTCATTATGCTTTGACAGCAAGCATGGCCGCCTTGCATGGGGAACTCATTAGGAGCAAATCCCGCTTCAATTTGTCTATCCTACTGCAATGTTAGGTCAAAAAGCGATAGTAAGATGTCGCTATTTTATATGTTCATCACTCTTACATCGCAATTGCGAATAAATTGGGCAAGTCGTTTTTGGTCTGCAGTGGGAATGTCGAGCTACGTTTCTGCTGAAGAAGCCCCAAGCAGGGCTGAAACAGCTGTCCAGAGGCTGCTCGAGGTTCTCACTGCAATCAAAAACGATTTGCACAAAATTTTTCTAAAATCTTTCATTATGCTTTGACAGCAAGCATGGCCGCCTTGCATGGGGGACTCATTAGGAGCAAATCCCGCTTCAATTTGTCTATCCTACTGCAATGTTAGGTCAAAAAGCGATAGTAAGATGTCGCTATTTTATATGTTCATCACTCTTACATCGCAATTGCGAATAAATTGGGCAAGTCGTTTTTGGTCTGCAGTGGGAATGTCGAGCTACGTTTCTGCTGAAGAAGCCCCAAGCAGGGCTGAAACAGCTGTCCAGAGGCTGCTCGAGGTTCTCACTGCAATCAAAAACGATTTGCACAAAATTTTTCTAAAATCTTTCATTATGCTTTGACAGCAAGCATGGCCGCCTTGCATGGGGGACTCATTAGGAGCAAATCCCGCTTCAATTTGTCTATCCTACTGCAATGTTAGGTCAAAAAGCGATAGTAAGATGTCGCTATTTTATATATATTTTTTTAATTATTTAAAAATGAATGTTTTTCTTGTCTGCTGAAAACTATTATAAAATAGTAATTATAACTGAAATCGGACAGATTGTAAAATCAGTTCAAAACTCAATATAAAACAAACAAGTTTGTTAGGGAAACTAAAAAGAGAAACGTTAAGATAAATTAATTTTTTTTTCTCTTCTTTTGCTGGTTAGGTACTCTTCACAACCTTGCTTATTTATTTTTCAGTTCTGACGAAGCTGTTAAACGACAGCGAACTTTTGAACTGGTTTTACGAACAAATTATAATTAGGTTATTTTTTTGTTTATTATTTGCATTAGTTTTCGAAAATATTTACTATATTCATAAAATTTGTTTTTGTTTTGCATTTGTCTGTAGCAAATTATTAAATGTTTAAGCTAGTTTGTATTGTAATGTGTAATATTATTGCAATACTAACTACTTTACAACTAGGGCAACATGTTTTTTTATAGACGGGACGAGGGAGCGGAATTCACAATTTTCAATTTCGGAGAAAATTTTCAGTTTCAGTAAAGTTAAAAATTTGAAAGATGAAAATCTCCAATTCGTGTTTATGCAGAAACTTAATTTACTGGCATTTTTTTTGTACATTTACCAAATAAAATAATTCTAGCGGGTGTCCAACAATTATTGTAGTCCTGGGCGACTGTGGAATCAAAGATAAATATCGATTCTAACAGGTGTCCAACAATTATTGTAGTTCTTGGCGGCTGTGGAATCAAGGAAGATAAATATCGATTCTTACTTCGCATCGTTGAATCGACATCTCAGATATTAACTGTCAAACAACAAATAATGTTTACGTATTTAATATTTTATTGTAATTTTATACAGCAATTAGTTAAAAACGGTTGGACACTTGCTAGAATATTATCAAAACTAGTTAGTATATCTAGAAATAGGACATGTATAGGCAAGGCGTGCTACATTCCGTTGCACGTCATTAGTGAACGATGACGTCAGGCGCATGCTGTGTTGATAAATACCAAAAATGCAACATAACCAATGTACATACCGTGATTTTTTTTTTGTACAAATGAACATACAACGTAAAAATTCCTTGCATTTTAAGTATTTATCAGGACAGCACGCGTCTGACGTCAACGATCACTAATGCCGTGCAACGGAATGTAGCGCGCCCATAACCAGGATTTTTCATGAATATGTTTCGTACCATTTTCCCGTATTAGAGAATTATAGTTTTCGTACCATTTTCCTGTATTAGAGATTAGTGAATGACATTAGCTTTTGCATTCTATTCAACTTCTTCGGTTCGGCCAAATTCTGCTGCTGTTTGTGTCGGTGATTCCCCTGATGAAATCAGTAGCTTCATACTTCGTAGGTACCATTACAGAAAATGTCACTGTGAAGAAGTATATTGTTTGAATGATAATAGATTGCTGAAAACAGACTTTTTTTGTAACAGGAAGTGTATATGCATAGATAGGGGCAATTATGAAACACTTTCGCGAGTATGTCCGCGACTGTTCCGGATTCGAGGATTCTATTTTTATCCTCTTAATGTAAGCGTTGATGTTTGCTTAGTTTATTAGTGCTGCAAATTATGATTGTATTAATTACTGATAATTGAAATGATAAAAGAAGAATAGATGATGTAAAAGTTGTACCAACGATTCTAGATCGTGGCCGAGGGATTGTACACGGCATCATTCAGAATTAGAATAAGAATTTCGTTAACAAGACGTAGGCTTTATCTAAGACGAAGACTTAAATGATACTCTACATATTCTCGTGATGGTGTAAAAAACCGGTGTGATCGACCGTTCTGGCCACCGCACACGGTAAACTTGTTCGATGTCCTAGAACTTCACGAGCTAGATGAATCGGGTTTTATTTCAACGGAGCAAAGGTTCGTATGTAATCCATCCAGAAGAGTACATTCATGTGTTCGTGATACTGAATGGATCAAGATTTCATTTCCTAAAAAAAGTATACCTATACTTGAAAGCATTTTCGCAGATACGTATAATATACCTACCTTTTCAGTTTTTTATAATGGATGGTGTGAAATAAGTCAATATATTTTTTTTAAACACCCTGTAGTTTCCGTTTAGTTTCTTTATGAGGCAGCGGGCAACGAAATCAAGAGGAGAAGAATGAGGAAGCGTGCGGGCATTAAGAAATGAATTTATATTTAATAATATCCACACACACGTGTGGTTGACCGCTATATCAGTCTTGGCAGTATTTATTAGTGCTGAAAAGTAAAATTAAATTCTCCAGCCGCGAAGAACCGTTGCGACAGAATTTGCCATTTTTTTCTCTCTCCGCTAATGCGTTCGGCAAAATATGAACCGCAGAGTTTTTAATGGCCACATAAACTTCCTGTTACGTAAAGGTCAGTGCCGGTTTTATGTTTTTCGTTTCGTTCGTAAATTTCCATTTTTGTGATAATTTAATCAAAGAGTCACCGACGATTTTTATATTCTGTTTTTGATGTTGCTTTCGATGAGCGTCAAACTACATTTTAAAAGACGAATTTCACGTGGTAATAATCTTCAATTAATGTTTTTGTTGGTTATGTTCGGGGCGTGTCACTTAAAAGGGGGTTTCCTCCGTTTCATCAATCCTCGATGAATTATTTATGAAAAAGTATTTAACACTGAAGTTTCACAGATTCAGAGGCTGCATAGTTTGAAAATATTTTGAAATATACAGGATGTTTTAGTTACTCAATCCAATATTTTTCTTTATATTGATTTTCCTATATTGGGTGATTCAAAATAAGTGTCCGATCAGCCAACCACAGGTACTACATAGAAAAAGAAAACAAAAATCTATATGCATAGGGAATCTAACGTCCATAGTTTTTGAGATAAAATGCATTAAAGATTCAGATATAAATTGGTTAATGGGCACTAGTGCAGCTGAATTGCGTTACAATAGCAATAAACTCGCGTGGAACAGAACAAAATACTAGCGTTTACTTTGAAATAAAACCGTAAAACGTTTTTATTTATGGCTTTCTGCGGAAAAAATGTATGATACGTAATGCATTTATTCGAATTGTGGGCTTTTGTATGTATACGTAAAAAATGACGAGCCATGATTTATTTCTTGCAATTCCGAACTTGCTTGACTTTAATCAATACGCTCGGACACTTATTCTGAATTACCCTGTATATTGAGGTTACTGTTTGCAAGAGAAGTTTTGTTCTTCGATTCAAGAAGCATTGTGCATGTGGTGTTTTTTTCTTCGACATCCATTTCATAAATATGCCTTGCGCAAAAAACAATACGAACGTATCCGCGATAACACTGACACTAACAATGTTATTACGACACGCGATCGAAAAAAAAGAGCATTGAGACGTGCTACGATTACACATAAACAACGCCTTATCAGGTAGGCCTTGACGAGTGTTCACATTATTTGCTCGGTTTCTATGTATACGAAACCTGCCGGAGTGTGTACGTCATACGTCATGGGCGATCGAAAAAAAACGGCGTTATTTTTGCTGCGGCTTGTCACAGTGACTTTCAATTGCGGGCAGTGACAAAGTGCAAGCTGATTTGCATTGCATGTTAAAGCGCGACGAGAAAGTTCTCTGCGTATACAACGCCGACTTTATAATATTATTCCCTTGTCATCTTGTCTTGGTCTTCACTCGTTATTGTTCTCTTTCGACTTCTCAAGCACTGAGGATGACGGATCGAAACCGTTGAAGTTGATAGGTACCGGTCGATTTGCGAAAAGAAGTTTTTGTCATGTAAAATCTTCAAAATCTTCAAAGGAAAAAATAAATGAGTTTTCAAATTGTTCGAGATTATCCGTTATCTTAGTTCCCGGATGATCCGCCACTGGATTCGAGATATCAGCTGCTGGTTTCGTTATCATCAAATCTCTTCACGCAAATTCCTTTATCATTAAATCCCTTCATGCAGATTTCTTTAGGTTCTAGAATGTTTACGTATCTCACAGTATGCTCATATTTCGATGGTCTCAAATCAATACCACGTAAGTCATACAAATCATATCAGACTTACGTGGTATTGATTTGAGACCATCGATTTGCATTTACAGAATACTCCTGTATATTATACAAGGTTGTGTAGAAATGTTGCATAAGTGCAAGCAAACGGTTTTGATGTTTAGGTTTGACCTATGGTAGGGTTAAACGTTCATAATACATTTTTTTTTTTTGCTTTCGACCGTAAGATTTCTAAAGAATTTTGCTTTTATTTAGACATTCGAAATCACTTGAAAAAATTAGCCAAATCGGCTAAATATTTTGCACAATTTGGTATACTTAGTTAAAGACAAAATTCTGTTTCTTTCAAAAATCTTGCGCCACTATTTTTATTCCAAAAAAAAAATCTATTAATTTTTTAAATTATTACAAAATATGCCTTCTCTACATTTTCTTCTAAGACATGTCTTCAAAATTAATTCGCTTCCGGAGAAAGTAGAATGAATAACAGTCAAGGAGGATAAAAATCATGATTTTTTTAAAAACATGAAAAATTACAATTTTTTCTCAAATATTAGAATTTTTTTGATTTTTATTGATTTTTCCACTTTTATTAATGTTTTCACAGAAAATGCAATAATTGACTTCAACAAAACAATAACGACAAAAGCCACTTTACCTGAAGCAGTTTTTGCAAGCAATTCATTGCCTGCGGTTAGAAATTGTTTCGTGTAAATGATGTCTTAAAGGCTCTGAAAAAAGAAAACAGATAATTTAGGGAAGAAAGTTTTTGTTTTTATTCTTTTTCTGCATAGAGCGGAAAAATTGGCATTTTTGAGAAAACTCGTTTATTTCAGGTCTCGTTTTACGCTTTCCTGTTAAAACATTTATCGAGTAAAGTTTTTTCTTTACTTTGTTTATTGGTTTTATACATTTTATCTATTATCAAGTTGTCTTTTTTTAATTTTGAGAAGAAAGTTATTTTTTTTTCATTTTTCCAATGTTTTTGAAAATCGATATTTCCAACCAATGTATCAATGTTATTTCTGCCATATCAATTTTTAGCCCACATATTTTTTTTATTAAATATTCCCACCCCCAGTTCTCTCTTGTCTCTCCCGATTTAGCAATGTTTTTTTTTCTTCATTTTTTCCATTATTGCGACTCTTTTCTCTAGACTCTTAATTATTTTGGTGTGGACACTTGGAAAAATTTGAAAATTAAGTCGGCGTTTCGCTGTGTGTTTGACAGCTTCTTCAATTTGCGTGCGTTTTTTCCGTCTAGTTACGGCTCTGGTAATATTTTTGTGACACGGTGTACCTATTAACAATAGTATAAATATTTTGAAATTAATAACTCGTACAATTTAATTTAAATCATGATTGAAATTTAAAAAATCAATTGATTTAAATTGTGATTTAATTTAAGGTTTAAATCAACTGATTTCGCAAGTCTAAGTAACAGCAGAACATTCCAGTACGCCTTCTCAGTGTCCTTTTTTGTGCTTTCTTTTGTTAGTAAAGTAAAATAGTTTTGTTTAATCTTTAAAGAACTTGGAAACAATAATAAATTTGGTACAATTTTTGCATTTTTGTATTTATTTAAGAACCTACACAGGGTGTTTGGAAATTGCCAGTAAAAAGAAATTGGTAGTTGGTAAGTTGAAGTAATCGGCAAAAAAATTCGAAAAAAAATCCTTTAGTTTTCGTGATAAAAATTACTAAAAATTTGATCAAAATTGTTGGTGCGCCACTGAGTTAAGGTAACAAGCTGTCACAACTCGGTACATTATTATTATTATTACTAAAATTAAATGCTGCTTACATAAATAATGAGTTGACGGACTTGGTGTTATTTAATGGAAAAAAGAAAGAAAAACAGGGTTTCTTGGATTTCTTAAGACTTCCAGATGACACAGTTTTTTTTTATACTAGCAATTTCCAAACACACAGTTATTAGGGTTTTCCTCATGCATTAATTTTCTAAGAAAAGTTCAGTAGTTTTTGAATTACGGAAGTTTTTCATTTTTAAGAATTTGAATTTTCTAATTTTTAAATGATCAGCTCAATGTGGTTTTGGTGCTTTCCGAATGACGCACAATCCCGTTCTATGTAATAGTAAAAATTCTGCTAAAATCATGTAAAAAAAAAGAAATTCACCCTGATCTGAATTTTATGAACGGCACTGTTTGTATACCGTTACTTCTTGTGGCCCCTTTTTGAATAAAACTATGTTACGCTACTGTTTTGAAAACAGTTTTTGTTTTTAAAATTTTCTGAACCAAACACAAAAAAGAACTATCCAGGAAAATCTCTCCTAGAGTTCACGCTTTTTTGGACTTGAAATTTTAAAAATAACTTGAATTTGATATGAAGTTTATATTAATTTAAATATTGAATTAAACAATATTGTTTAAATTAAAATATCAGGAAGCTCAAGGGTCTCTTTGTCTATTGCAGTAATACCTGTCATATTTTTTTGATGTTGTAAGAAATTCTGTCTAATGCTGGGTTTCCACACATCCGGCACACGGCATGCAGGATTCGTATCCTTGGTTGTGATTGGTTGATTTAAAATTTCTGAACGTTTAAAATTTTACAGCAAAGCCAGTCACGAATAGAATTCCGAATGCCGGATGGCGTACGGAAACCCAGCATAAATGTTAGGAAATTTCGAAAATGTTAGTTTATTGTTTTGACATTACAATTATATCTGACGAATTTAAAATTTAAATTTAAAATGCATAATTGTAGACCGTTTGGATTTGTAAATTAATGAAATAAGCTTTTCTTGATTTTAATGAATAAATAAAGTTTGAAATTTTTTTTTTACTGAAACTTTAAGTACCAAAAATCACCCCGACAATAACAAGTACACTTAAAATTCTGTTTTTTTCCCCGCAATATCCGTCAAATGTGTCTGATGTTGTTAGAAAAGCTATTTAAATGTTGGAAAATTTCAGTTCATTTGACATTGCTCTCATCATCTGATAAATTCAAATTTAGATTAAGAGTTATGGAGTGCCGAGACAGTATGTCGAAAGAAGGAAAAAGCCATTTGAATTTGAAAACGAAACATGTATTCCTATATTAGATACTTCATTTGTTAACGAAGTAAAAACCTGATATACCCTCTAGCACACTCCCTATTTGTATCGTATGAGTACGCTTATGCACGGTGACCATTTAATTTCAGGATTCTTCTCCTTTGTTATAATAACTAAAGGGCGGATGAAATAGGCAAGGTCGCTTAGCAAGCCCCAATGTAGTCGAGCACACGTTGGGAATTGCGTTCGCCGAGCGCTATTTTGTCTGCTCGTAGTTATAACAATCACATTTTTTTTGTTTACACCAATTTATCATTGTTTCTTTAAAATATTTTTTTTGATTACTTCAACAAGAAATCTTCAAAATATTTTTGTTACTTCTAGAAAGTATTTGTTTATTGTAAATCAAAATTAGGGTAATATCGTAACATGTTACACGTGCATCTACACCGGCGATTCGTCTACATTACGGATAATAATAAAACGTGTTTTACTACACGATTTATGCACGATGCGTCGTCCCTTTTTGCCCAGACTGGATGGGATAAAACTGCAGCGGTCCTGATTTACTGCCGTGTAATTTTTATTTACGGCCTAACACAACGCGCATAAGTCTTTTTTTTTCCTGTTTTACGTCGGCGAATTATTACTGTAAGTACGTTCCGATGTAAAAATCGTGTGAGGTTTGTACGCCAGCAAGTCGCACATCGCGTTGTTGGTATTGATCTAGGTTAATAATAACGGGCAATGGCTGCTGAAAATCTGCTCGTTTTGTTCTTACGGTTTGTGGGAAGTGTCCTGTAATCCAGATCAAAGTCATCTTCAGAAGGGCAATGGAATTAAAAAAAATATCTTGTCTTAGATTCAAAAAATTTGTTATCCCAATATTTTGTCATTTACAATTTAATTTCATTAATTCAGCTGAGACATGACTTAATTCCATTACCTTCTGAGGATGACTTTAAACTGGATTAGATTTAAAGCAACGATCGCCCACTTCATACAGGCTTGATAAGTGGGAGAATACCCTGTCTTCAAAATTGATTCATCTGAATTGCAGTTCAGCACAAAAATTCACCATTTTAAGTTATCTTTCCGTCCTTATCAGAGCACATAGATTTTCGCGACTCAACAACGCTTGCGTCGAAGTCCCCAGAAACTAGACAATACCCTGAGATCTGATATTCCTACGCGATAACTCAGGCCTGCTATTGAAGACGGTGTTGTTTAAAGTCATTTAAAAGTCATGTCTTGGCCAGATTCATATTTTATTTCCCGATCTAGCTATGACATGACTTTCAAATGATGACTTTTAATTGGTTTACTAAATAACTGCTTGTTAGACTTCGCTAATATAACGTGACCAAACCCAAGAGAAATTAAACCAATAAAAAAATTAAAAATCAATAAGAATTAAGTTCAATCTTTTTCAAGGTCAACCCAACTCAACATTTAAGGTTAATCCGACTCTATCCAACTCAATTGAAAATAAAAAGTAACATTAAAAATATATTTCCTGATAAGCACTTTTATGTATTGACGTAAATCACAGTGGATAATTATAATAGAGGTGATCCGACACAGCATTCGATGGTGCATTGGTACGGGAAGGAGAGCATAACGTCAATGTGCGACAGAGATAGCTAAAGGCAGGGAGGCAAAACTGTTGGATCCGTCATAAAATATTTGCATGAGGCGAGGCAATAGTGTTTACGCCTTGAATAGGACATAACGTCTACCGCAGCTTAAAGCATTTCTTACGTTCGTGTGCCCGAACGCGGTGTCGTATTATGTACTTTATGTTATTCTGTATCGTGATGTAAATAACGATTTAATAAAGTAAATTAAATAACAATTTAATTTAAGGAAACTCTAGCGAGATAATGGCCTTTCAAAAAATATTGGTTACTTATTGATTACATTTTCTACATTCAGAACATTAAAAGTGGTTTGCTTCTCTTATTTATTGCATTATTATAAAATTTTGTTGTAAAAGTAGAAAAGTGTAATTTATACACGTTTAGAAATTTACCATGTGAAGGCTTGTCAACAGTGACAGACGCCATCTTGGAATTTATGATGGCGAAAACCCTTCTTGGTAGCTACTGCGTGTGGTGCAATTCGGCCATATTGGAATTCAATATGGCCTACTTGTGATGGAAAACCTCCATGAAATAGACATTTGCGTCGTGTAACACATCGGGCAGTCAAGCAAATTAAAATTCCATAAGAAAAAGAATTAAACATTCCATAGTTTTATTTTAAAAGCAAAAAAATTCTGAAGTTAATAACTGAAATTAAGTAAGTGTAACCCAAAGAAAGCCAAGTCAGCTCAACTTAAGTCAGCTTAGCCCAAGAAAAACTAAAATTAATCCTCAACACTAAAACTTTTAATAATTAAAATAGAATTAGAATTAAATCCAACCCGACTCAGATCAACCCTAGCAAGCATTCAGAGAAAAATTGAAACAAATAAATAATATTAAAAATCAATGAGAATTAAGTGCAGTACATTTCAAGGTCATGCTAGTTCAATTCAAACTAACTCTACTCAACTCACACAGAAATTAGCATAAAAAATAACCCAAACAAGAATTTACAAATTACAAAAAAAATTGTAATAAAAAATAATGTTAAAAATCAATGAGAATTAAGTCCAGTACATCTGAAGGTTAAGCCAACTCAATTCAAACTAACCCTACGCAACCTAAACAGAAATTAGAATTAAAAAATGAAAACTAAGAATTATTGAAATTTACACTCAACCCGCCAACCCTACGAAAGTAACCCTAATTATTCCTTAATCAATCAAAAAATAAAAAAAAAGACTATAAGAACTAAGACTACTCTGTTTCAAGGCCAATCCAACTCAACCTAAGCAAACTCTACCCAACTCACCAGAAATTAAGAAAAAAAAATTAAATTTAGAAATTATTAAAATTTTATTTTAAGCCAACCATTACATTAAAAGCTAAAAATCATTAAGTTCAACCCATTCCGAGGACAACCCAACCGAACTAAGCTCAATCTAAGTATTCCAAACGTAAGTAAATGAATGAAGATAAAAAAATAAAACGAATAAATATTTTCTAAAAAATACGTAAGGATACTTTAGTATAAATTAAATAATAATTTTATTTAGGGAAACACAAACAAAATGAAGGCATTTGCAAAATATTTTATAAAACAAAAAGAAAAAAATACAACTCGCTAAGAGAAGTCAAATACAACACATGGTTAACTCAACTCAACTTAATTCTAATCAACCCGAACAAAATATTTAAAGAAATATATTAGAGCAGTTTATTTATAACTGAGCTAAATAACGTTTTTAAAAGCTGCCATTTTCTCCGAAATTATGTCTTAATGATATACAGATTTGAAATACATCAGTCTATTCTTAGTAATAAAATAAATTGGAAAATTTCACGTCACTTACGCGACACAGATTTATCGCTGTTGCGTAAGTGACATTGCGAAATCAAAAAAAAAGGGAAACATTAGGAAAGTTTTTAGCCGACATCTTTCACAGAAAATTGTCATCAAATTTTGCAGGAATTGCTCTGTACCAATTATGTATACTGAATTTCATTTTCACTGATGTGCCATCGGATGCATAGAAGATTTTAATCGCTATTGCATGTTCGGCTTTGGTTTACTAGTGCTGGATAATGGACTGAAGCTACTTGATTGTCATAAATATTTGTCAAAAAATGTAGTGAAATTTAATTTACAAAACTAAAATTACGCAAAATTTCCTTGGGAAGCGTTTATTTATATTTGCAGCCCATGGTACCTTACATGATGCGACAGTCTCCAGGTAAATTTTTGCTGATGAGGAACCAATTATAGCTGAAACAGCTGCAGAGGTAGATTTAGAACCCCATTACGATCTAGTTGACTTGCAGTAAGCTTTAAAATATAATGCGATGTCGCCACTTAAACGGTAGCTTACAAAACGTCATTCACTTCTTGATTGATTTATCGTGTAAGTGATGCTAATTTAACACAAGGTAATCTAAATGTTTGAAACCAGAAAATAAAGATAAATGTTTGCAGAACGAGATTGTAAATTTTGAAGTGATAAAAATAGTTTTCTAAAATGAGACGTACAAATTACATAATATGTTTCTCTCATTTAAGAAATAGGAGCCTTTGTAAATTTTTTTCTTGTACTTCCAGGCTAATTTTTATTGTTTAAATATTCATTATAAAAAAGACAACACTACTTATCTTTATAATAAGAAGTTAATCTTAGCCTGTGTCTTTATATTTTAGAGAAATTCGGATGACAATAAAATAACGAATCGGTTATTCACTTAACTAAATATTATATATATGTTACATTAGTTTAAAATATATAAATATATATTTTTAGATACTACTAAAGATAAATAAATACTGAAAATAAAAAATTTATTATTTTTGTTAATCATTTACGAGAAAATGGACAGTGAAACTTAAAAACAAAAAATTCTCCCTCAGGTTGATATTACCGTGAATTTACCAAAAAGTTAAGTTTACCCACGGTGAACGATATATTAGGTGACGCCACAAGAGCACTGGGCGGTGTCGATATGTGCATGAAATCACACGAGATCAATTGCGAGAGCGACAGCTTAAAGAGGGGTTCAAATATTAATGCGCGAGAGAGAACAGTGTTTAATCCTTCAGCAAGAGATAACAATAATATATTTCTCTCAGCTGCGTGCACGGTCTGAACGCCCGCGCTACTACCTATGGATTCTTTACTGTGAGTTAACTGACGCATGATCAATATGTTTGATAATTGAATGCCTTGTTTTTGATTATTTCATTTTGTCAAATGTCTGTAGATAATTAATATAATAAAATAATCAGACACACGATTTTATTTTCATTGGTCACTGAATTAGAAAAGCTATTGATCACGTGTTACTGTTTCCATTAGTGAAATAAAAAATAGATCATTTACAGGTCCTGAACACCAGCTGCGACCAAACTGACAAAAAAAATCGTACACTCCTATTTTTTTATGCTTGGTAATCATTTTATTCTTTACGCTTGAAACTTTTAAATGATCCGATCTCTACTTATAGGTACAGAAAAAGTATTTTAAATTTGCAGACTTTCCAGTAGTAGTTCCAATCGATTACTACTCCAATTGAATGAATACCAGTGAGTTTGAGTGAGTTCAAGAAATCAGATCAGTTAATCATTCGTGGAGTATACCGTATACCGTGGGTCGCAAAAACCTTAGACGCAATTTTTTTGGCGAATTCGCGATTTCTCGACGGTCTCATTACTTGTACCGTTCGGTCTAGGCGCGGATCAAATATGGCAATAAAGAGGTCGTATTACTCGACGAAGTGAGCTGCGTTCTTGTTATTAATTGCGGCCGTTACATTCACGATTATATTAGAAAAACGTCTGAAATTACAGTACTTACGTAAGAACAAACGAGCACGCCGACGGAGTCACGTAACGTACGTTTTTAATGCGTCCTCGATTTCGTCAGTGATTTTCTACCGGTCGTTGATGTAAAGTGAGAACATAGCCAATACATGAGATAGAAAGCGATGGAGGACGCCAGAGAGATAGAAGCATGCCGCCGCCGCCGCTTCTGTACTCGTAAAGTAATACATACTATCGCGTTCTCACTTCATAGATGTTAATCATCAGCGTCATTAGAGTATCAACAACCTGTATAATAAGCAAATTTGCTTTTAGGAAGATTAAATTGCAAAATTCAAATTGCAATAAGAAATCGCATTAAGCTTAAGCTAGTTAATAATAAGTCGTTGCTAGGATAAATATTTTTAAGTAAAAATAAACTAATTTGAATTAAACGAAGTTTTTTGTGTCGTGCTAGCTACTTTTCTTTCAGTGATCATTTCAGCGTTTTTATTAACCTATCAACCTTTTGAAAATGATGGTCGTTTTCCCATTCATAACCATAACTGTGTGTCGTTGATTTTCGTCGTCTGCTATTACGTTGCATGTAAGTGAGATCGTTAATTGTGAAATATTCGCGCAGCAAAAATTATAACCGGGTTTTAATAATATTCTCGAGTGCATAGAGCAAGAAAGCAACGTGGGAAAGAGACATAAATAAAAATAGATTAAAAAGACGATCCGCGCAACGTCGCCATGGCAACGACGTTAACTCGAAAGTACAGGTGAATTCAAAATGCGCGAAGAGCACTACGTGAAAGCAGCGACGTTCGTGAAAGCAGCGATTTTTCTGCGCGCTGGTCACAACAATGCGACGTTATTAATTAAGGGCTTTGTTTCCGCATCCTCGTTCTACGTGTAACGGCGATGATCGTTTTTGTATTTCTGAAATTGCACGACTTTTAGTTGTAGCTTTTTATCTGCGAGACGAAAACTGTCAAAAATTTTATCTAGCTAATCTACGCGTGTATTTATAATCCTCGATTCCAGGTAGTGTGTGTTTTTTTTTTTATCAGCGAAACTCAAATATTTTACGTAATTTGTAAATTTGCTTTACTGAATATTGTACCTACAGTTATTCCTCCAACAACCCAACATAAAAAGTTTTCTCAAAATTTACTTGCTTACTTAAACGTTGGCTTTCTAAGATAGCGATACCGTAATGTAACGGCCGTCACATAACGGCGAATGAAGAAGTAATGTTGAAAAATGAGGTAAAGTAAGCAGAAAAGCGAAGATGTATTTTTCATTTTATACTCGTATATTTCGTTAATTCAACTCCATTTGAAATTAGAAAATGAAGGTTCACTTAAAAGGGAGTCCAAACGCTTAAAAAATACTTCTACGTTTTCCTACGTGACGTGACGTGACGTGACGTGACGTTTATTACTTTCTGTACTCTGTTTTCTTTTTTTTTGTATTCCAAGGAGAATTTGAAATTTTGGCGTTAAAAACGAGAGCTTTGTCATTGGTAGCTGGTCGGAATTGACCGTTGACAAAGCTCGTTTGACCAGTGACAAAGCTCGTTTTTAGCGCCAAAATTTCAAATTACTCTTCCGAATTAAAAAAAAAAAAAAAAAGTATAGCAAAACATGTGGACTTATAATGTCCTTAGCACAATTTTTGTGACGTCATTCACCGTCAATTTACAGCCGCGATATTAAGGTACCGCTATCCTAGGCTTTACTGTTAGTGTAATTCTGTCACGTCATGAGGAGGAAGTACAGTAGAATTGAATAGAGAAGAACCTGGAGGTTATGTAGTACGTAACTACGGTCACGTGACAGATTCTTCTCAAGTTGAAAGATCCTAAAGAGAAATTTAATAACACTATGAGAACTTAAGACTAAATAACATTTGTAGAAAAAATAAGGCTTGTGTTCAGCTATAAAAACGAAAAGAAAAAAAAACATTCAGCCCGAATTAAAAGATGAAACTTGACATTTGTAAATATTTTGGGGTGGTGATCAGATGGAGACGTTAAGGGAAGCAGAAGGTACCAGAAAGTAGTACAGGGTGAACCACGCACATGGCTTTTCTCTTAAAACTGTTTCTTCCATATATTTTTTGCAGTTGCATAAAACTTGAGGACGGAGCACAGTGCATACGAGTTGGTTGTGGACATAATATTATACAGGGTGTTTAGTAAAGACGCGTCAAAAATTAAGGGGGTTATTCCTTGACCTCTTTTAAGACTTTTTGTGTACTTAGGTGCTTTTCGGATTCTAATATACAGGGTATAAAAGCTTTTCCAAAAGAAACAGGACTTTACTATTATACTTAAGATTATTAATTGTGAAAACTGCCGAAAATGACTGGCTGGTATGTTTCCATCTAGTCTTCTTCTCATTGACCGCCGAACTCGTTTAAAAACACAAGGGGTCTTTCTTATTGTATTTCATCCATCAATTATCCTATTTCTCAAATCGTCTTCATTGGAGTACTGTACTGTGACGTTTTCAAATGATTCCATAGGAAAAAATCTAAGAGATTTTAATTCTGGGGATCGAGCAGCTCGTAAGTTAAACCAATCCAGCGATTTTCACAGTAATTTTTTTTTTAATATCCGAAATTTTATTAACCTCTCATCTTCGAAACAAAGTGTCTTTCCGAATATCATCTCACCAAAGCCTTAAAATAGTTCAAGGAATAACACCCTTAATTTTGGCCGCGTGTTAATGTTTATTAACACCCTGTATAAATAGCTGTTTTCGAGCCAAAAAAGAAAAAGGAAATAGAATTTAAAAAGAGAGAAAATAAAGCAGAAAATCAGAAGAGAAAAGAGAAAAACAAATGAGAAAGAAACAGTTCATACACATAGTACATTTTTCTTATATTTTTTATGGTCGATATATTTTTCATTGTTTTCTTTTTGCCTTTTGATCAGCTTTTCAACATTTTTTGAGTTTTATTTATTTTTTTCAATGAGATTTCGTTGTTTTTTCTTTCAGTATATTAATCTCATCATAAAATATAGTATCTATAATTAAATTGCTGCGGAAACTTGAAAAATTGAGATTTTTGTCGACGTTTCGCTGTAGCTTCTCTAGGAAAATTCACAAATAAACAAGTTGGGAAGGAAAACTAAAAAGAAGAAGCGCGTTATTAACAGAAACTAAATAAGACACCAACAGTAACTAAACAAGTTATCACGGGAAACTAAACAAGAAAATGGATTAAAAAAAAAATTATTTAACTTTTTTTATTTATTAATTTTTTTGTCTGATGTAATTATATATTTTATAATAATTTTCGTTGTACAATACGTGCTTCAATTATTAATTTTACGAACTTCATTTAAAAATCTAGCGGAGGATAGCCATTTTTCTTTTGTTTTCTGTTCGTGAAATTTCCTTTCATCGAAATCCGATTACCTCTAATATTCAAAATTTCGATTTCATATAGTATAGGAAAATAAAATATTAAGCGAGTAATAGAAATAGAAACTTAATTAATAAATTAAAACTGTTTTAAATTTAAAAAGGAAACTGTCTTAAAATTTTACAATAAAATACAAAATAAAAAAATCTTTACATTTATTATAAACGTTACAAAACTCTACTTTTCCGTGATTTAAACCGAAGTCGGTTGTAACTCTATTTTTTTTTTTAGTTAATCCATTAAGGCTTGTTTACTTGAAGTATTAGGTCGGCGAAAATTTTTAACATTATTCGGCCTGTAAGTCCACTGTACCAAAGAAGTTCGATACGATGAAACATTTGGCACATTTTGCTGTAAAGGATCGAATATTCAATACGCAGAGTTATAAGGTTTATATATAAAGTATGCTTGCGATTAAATAATATTATATGGAAGTATCATTTCCTTCGAATTTTGCATGCTGCACTCAATTAAGGATATTTTTTGCATAGCAAATGCAACATCCAATATTCCCCACTTCCGCAGCAATCCGGAAGGGAAAAGTGTTTAAGTAGAGTAGGACCGTACAAGAAAGGGTTCTTTTTATAGCGCGTTCTATTCTTAGAATGCAGTACAAGTCTTATGAAGAATTCGGAGAGATAAAGATAGCTTAATTGAAAAATCATGAAAGACAGAAAAGGATGCACGTAGTAGTTCTTCGAGTCGAAGTCTCTTGACCTAATCGTGTGCCCCGTTGAAAGATTGTTTATTTTTTTTATTTAAATTTTTTTTCAGTAAGTTTCCTCAGTTTGAATTTAATTTCGCGAATGAAGATACCAATTCTTCCCGATGTGTTATGTGTTTGAAAAAAGTGAGCGTTGATAAGTTGAAAGAATAATTCATTTTAAGCATAAAAAAGTTATTTTCTTAAACAGGCTTTTTTTGTTATGTACTGAATATCCGCCTTCCTCTGCAAACCATTTTTTTTTCTATTTATTTTTGCAGTGGTATTTATTTATTTTGTTATCTTGAATTACTTTTGATTGATTGTAAAAGATTTAGTTCACATTTCAATATTTCATTCGGTCTTAATCAAAAAGAAAATCCTTCAGATTAATTTTTTTTTTAATAAGTGCACTCATCTTCAGTAGTAACGAAGTTCTTTGGATCGCCAATAAAGGCGGAATTTTTCCTTTTAAGACAAGTTGCCAACTGCACAAGAACTATTAAAAAAATATATCTCATTTGAATATTATTCCTTGAGAAACATTTTCACGATTTCTACAATAAAATTTTTGTTGTTGGCTATTTCACGTATGGATGTCATTGCCTTAAGTGCGATTAATTATTTTGCCTTTGTTATTTTATTAATGAACTTAATTTTATGATCGTTCTGTAATAAACGATTATCTATTGATTATATTATTTGGAAACAGGAATTGAGATAAACTGCCGGGGATATTTAGGATGTGGGTGTAGAGATCTATAATATCGATGAGAATTTTTTTTTTATTTTAACGAACGACGATTGGGTAAACGTAAAAAAATAATGCTCGCTTTTTCAATTAAAAGTTTAAGCTTCAGTTTATTGCCATAAGTACAATTCTTTTCATATTGTTACTACGGTAATAAACTGAATATTAAAGTTAGACAGGCCTAAAAGTTTTTGAAGACGGCTGAGTAATGCATGCATGAGTTTCCACTAAACGAAACGACCAGTGCCGTACCGTTATTACAGGGAACATTTCTGATCATTTATATCTCGAAATTAAATTGTATTTAATTTGTTTGTTTGTTGAAATCTTAGGTTAGATTGCATAAAAGATTTAAATTTAAGTTAGAATGCGACATACTCGTATACTATGACGTATAGCACATTCTATGTAACTTAGTCCCGACCTTTCCACGTCCTGATAAATTTATGTCTCAGACGGAAACCATCCATACCAACCAGTCGATATGATGATGGCTTTCAAGAATATTATCTGATAGACAAATTTATCAGGAGGTGAAAATATCAAATAGGATGTTACTGATGCTGATGAGAAGGTAAAAAGAGCGGGCTTTAGGCTTGTAATTAATCTTCACTTAAATCTTATGGAGCCAATCATAGTGATTTTATTTTATCGGGTGTTATTAAAGCCACTTTGCAAATAGATACTAAAGTGAGGCCGAGTTTAAAAAAAAGAAGAAAAGAAAACTATAAGGATATTGGCAAAAAAAAATCCGTCTCGGTCAAGATTTGAACTCGGGGCTTCTGCATGCAAACGGAGGAATCGAGTTTAAGTTTTATCGATTAAGCTATTGCGACCCGAGTTCGAACGTCATTCATCATGTATTCGGTAAGCACCAACTCATTTCAATTGATATCCTAACAATAATTGAAGAGAGATGAATTGATATGTAACTATAGCAACCACAGGAACCCACTAATCAGACTTCAATATGCCTTATCAATCAACTGAAGAGAAACGATTTTTTGGAAATCAGTTGTTTATGTTGTTACATATCAATTGTAACAAGCGTCATAATAAATGTGAAATGCTTACAAAATAGACCTAATTGTCTAGAATAAATTAATTATGCTAGTTTATCACAGTACTTCAAACAATAAAATTTCAAGAGTTTTTATCATTTTGAAATTATTTTTCGTTAACATCTTTAAGAAAACCGACAAATTTGAAAATACATGTTTGAAACCAATGTAAAACTGAATCCAGTTTCTTCCAGTGAGCGTTGAGATAGTACCTTCGTATATCTAACGAAGAGATCTTGCCGATTCTAACACTGAATGTCAACTTGTATACGTAAACTTTAAATTTTATCGCCTTTCTTGTTTGTTTTATTACATCACACGACAGGTTGAAAAAGGGGGCCGTTTTTTTTGGCGCGCGCATAAAATTCGAAGCGGCCCAACCTGTTTCGCCGACCGAAACACATGCGATCGAATAGAATTCGAGCTAATCGCATTTGCTTCTTCGGCGGTGACGGACGCCGCTGTGCCTCTGCCATTCCGCGTTTTCCGAATTATTATTCTATAACTTCGCAGATCGTGAAAGTATGCTGCACATACTAATGACGTCGGAGGGGACCCGATGCAATACAAATGTGAAGTGAGCCCCGATATGCGCTTGCCGGAAAATCTATAGCATAACAATGGAAAGAGTTGGCAATCCGATTGCATGTTTTTAATATAATTTTAAAATTATTAAAGTTTGAAATGTTGTTTTATGTGTTTAAAAACGTCAAAGGTAAAAATTGGTTTAATATTGAAATACGCGGGGGAATTAATGATCAAAGCTAGGGTTATTCCAGACGAGCATGTGCGGCCTACAATACGTACATGAATTTTGCAAACACTCTAGTGTTAAATTTGAATAAAATATTCTTGTTTGTTTAAACTATACAAATACTTGTATCTATTTTTAATTTTTTTAAATCATAGTATGTGCAATTAACAGTGAGTTAGAGTAATATCTGTTTTTAATTTTTTTTTAATTGTATGCAATTAACAATGAGTTAGCGTAATATTTATTAAACGCAAAAACCCGTTTAATATTTCCTGATGCGACGGTCAATCTGTCCTTTTTTTAATGATTTTTGGCTGAAAAAAGAAACTATTACTGTGTGATTAGAATCCGCTGGTTCATTCTCTTTGTTGAACGCCTTACTAGTATTCAGAAAAGTCGGCAAATATTTCAACGAAAATGTGTATTTTATTTGATTTAACATGTGCAACAATGATTGAAGGTCTCAATCAACACCGTCTTCAATAACAGGCCTGAGTCATCGCATATGAATATCATACTTCAGGGCATTATTCAGTTTCTGGGGACTGCGACGCGTTCAATCAATTTTAAAGTCGGGGTATTCTCCCACCTAATGATTCAGGCCTGTATGAAGTGGGCGTTGCCTCATTTGTACCTCTGTTAATCAACATAAGTGTAAAAGTGTTAAAGAAAGAGTGAATCAATTTTTCTTGTTGTTTATAGTTTTCATTCTTTAACTTCGTAGTAATTTCAGTCATTACTAGAAAGCGGCGAGTTTAGTTAGGTTGATGTCAGAAATAGGCAATTTCGCTTCCTAGTCATTAATTACTCTCAGTGGAAGATATAATACAATATTTACATACATAGATAAGATGATGTAAGATGAGGTTAAGAAAAGTTTAGAGTAAAATAGATTACAGCATAGCATAAACTAATCCGTCTAACGTTTGGTAATCAAAAAGCGAGAAAATAGAGCGGTCGAGCCGCGCGCGTACAAAACAAAAATAAATTCTTACATATACAATATACCGATACCGAGGCCAATCGCATAAAATTCAGCGCGCTCTGTATACATTCCGCCAGATAGAACGGTTTTATGACGACTGGATTGCTTTTTGTAAATATTTTGAACGGGAATAGAAAATTTAGACCGATGCGTAATAATTATTCGGAGCTTTTTTAAATCCAGCGAGAAGCAGCAGAAAAAAAGAAGTAAACGCGCACGGTGCCCAGATTGTGTGTGATTCAAATTTGTTTATGTCATTCACGGAATAACAAATAGTTTTAAATTGTGGTCGTTTTAAAAGATTACTCCAATCAAAACATACATCTGATTTAAAGAAAAAGAAAAACATTGATTACCTGTAACATGACGCATATTCAAGAAATTTGTGACTTACTTTATAGCCAGGGAAAAGAATACGGCCCACTTGATCCGCGACCGGTACGTAAATTCAGTATTCGAACTGTTTTAGTCACGCCCACAATATTTTTTTTCCGAAGGCAAGCACTATAACAATTACAAGTATCAGAGTCGCGGAAGGCGTAAATAGTACATTCCGCGTAAAAAGCATCCAACACTAAGTGGGCTCAATTCTTGTCTATAACTAACTCTCTTAATGGCCGTTGAAGCATCACTTTCACTTAAAACTCTTATGC
Organism: Prosopocoilus inquinatus; assembly: GCA_036172665.1. Taxonomy (NCBI): domain Eukaryota; kingdom Metazoa; phylum Arthropoda; class Insecta; order Coleoptera; family Lucanidae; genus Prosopocoilus; species Prosopocoilus inquinatus. The sequence continues at coordinate 14,826,745 of CM069871.1, read as the reverse complement.
CCGGTTGCACCAATATTTTAAGCAGAACTTAAGTTTAAGTCAGGTTTAGATTATGACATTTATGCTTGGTGAGTATAATGTTAATCACATTCTGACTGATACCTACTTGACGCATTTAAGTATCAATTATAATGTGCGTGATGTTTTGTTGAACTTGCCCTAAATGTCATATTCTAAACACGACATGTGCAACCGGCCATAAGTCCCACTTAAATGGTTAATGCCCGATTTCTTCACCTCCTGATAAATTTATCTGCCAAGTAGTATACTCGGAAACTATTATCGATACAATGGTTTCCAAGGATAATACCTAGCGGATAAATTTATCAGGAGGTGAAGAAATCGGACATAAATGACACTTTTCCGTAACAGAAAGTGTCACTTAACCACTTAAGTAGGATTTAAAATTTGTGGTGCAAACGGGCATTAAGGACTTAAGGACACATTTTACTCATCTCATCAGGTAAAGAGAAAGCTCTGGAACATTCTGATCATAATGAAGATGCATATTCGAGTTGGTTGGGTTCGCCTACAACGGACTTTTTGATACTTGGCTGGGTAACTGCAGGTGTGGGTTCGATCCTCACTTGGTGCATATGGGTTCTAAGTGACGCATAGAATTATCATGTGTCGGTTTGTGTTTCGATTTACAACGGTTCCTTCGACCTGGGTTTTCTGCATTTCCCTAATAGTTTGTAAGGCATTTGCCAATTGAGGAAAAAACACCTTGTAAGTCGGTTACAGCCGCCCCTGGCAACGCCATATACAATTAACCAATCAAACACGCGTTCCCGATGAGTTTCAAGCTTAGGATCTGCCGATGTCGGGGGGTGTTGACAAAAATAACTCAACGCCATAAATGCATGTTCGTTTAATAAAGGAACTAATTTAGTGAATTCGAATTAAGGTCAAAAAGTACCTACCAAAATTTCAAGAATGATTCGAATGTTAATTGAGCAGCAGATGGAAAGCGTCGATGCTATTAGAAACAAGTCCAGAGAATCCGTTTTATTACATTGACATTTTTACAAGTGCAACCTGTCTTGTTTCAGTCAATCTTAAGATTGATGACCAGGGGAAAGAATTCAGGTCACTTAGTGTTGAACGCTTTTTACGCCGAATGTACTATTTATTTCTGCCACCTTTCTGCGGCCTCCGACGCGATACATCGTATTGTCATTGAGTGGGAGGGGAAGGAGTACAATGCGAGCGTTCGCACGTTTTGGGCGGGGCTGGTACAGTCCGAATACTAAATTTTCGTACCGTTCGCGGAACAAGTGGCCTGAAATCTTTTCCCTGTTGATAACTAAAGTGATGAGGCGCGGTTATGTATTTTTCTAGTTGTGTATAACACTGTTGAGGGCCAAAAAGGCTTGAAACGTGGTCCAGGGCTACTCTAAGTCTTTCAATAGTTACCTGTGTACTTATTAATCACGCTTAAAACTAAAAATTTGCTTGACAGTACGCAAAAATTTATTTTTTCGTATTACAGGTTTACACAAGATGTGTTTTAACCTAAAAAGAAGGTATATTCTAACCTAAAACAGTTATAGTCAATGTTTTAAACTTTCTCATTAGCCGTGTTTATTCGTTTTTTGAAGTCAGCAGACGTTACTGTTTGAAGATATTGTTTTAAGCTGTTCAACTACGCCTTCAACTTCCTTTTGTTTTTTGTTTCAGAATGCCGATCTTTCTTTGTTTTGTTTTTGTTTGTTTCATTTTGTTCTTCGAATCGGGTCTTTAACAAAAAAATACAGGAGTTAGCCTTGGAAGAAAATCGTTTATCGCAGCTTGCTTTAATAATAATAATAATAATAATAAAAGTCAATTTCATTTCAAAAATTGATTAACCCTAAAAGTTCTTGTATTTTAAATATCGCAAACTGAATTTCATTTGTTGGTGGAAGTGGCTAAGATATTTTGAAAGTATATCTTCCTATATTTGTAGTAAATAGTCATCTGAATTCAGCTCCTTCGCATAACCCACTAAATTTTATATTTTGACAGTTCTATTGGTAATCACCGTACCTGCAAGTTCAATCTACGATATGTACTTTTCTTTCCAAGGTTAACTCGAGGTGTTCTTTTTTTTGTTGAAGACTTGATATGACGGTGTTTAGTTTTTTTTTCGCGTGTTTTTTTCTCTTTTGTTTTCTTGTCAGTCTTTATTTTTTCACTGCAAAATTACAGAAAGACTGTAAAGTTTACGATCATTTTACGTGATTTATGCAAGACTTCTCGTGCGCAGAAATCGTCCACAAAAACTCGCCATCGCTTCCTTCCATCAGCAAGGTTTTTTTCTTCCTTATTTTTGCCGGTCAATAATGTTACTCTCCGTCGGCGGCGGCGCTCCATCCGCATTGACCTCAAAGAATGTAGGTGCACAAACACATAAAACCCGCAAATTAGTTTGGCTGTCAGTAGTAATACGCAATAATAATAACAATAATTAGTCACGTCCTAATGGTATTCTGCGATGGCCGGAGGGTGAACTTCAAGACTTCCGACGAGCGTGCTGAAAAAGCGCATTTCGAAGGAGTCATCTGCAATAACAATAATAATTAGTCATGCATTTAACATTGCTTTGTGTTCTTCGCCTGCGACAAACGTCCAGATGTGTCGTCGGGCTTCTGTTAAGTGCATAAAAAAAAGAACGCCGCGCGAAAAATTCGCTGTAATTCACGGCGGCGGCGTTTTTTTCCACGGGGTGGCACGTTCATTTCACACCGCGTTACATTTTGACTTTGAAGATGTAGACGTGAAATATGGTGGCGACGAAGAAGGGACACGTTGTGAGATGTGAAAACAGAACTGGTTCTGAGATTCTAATAAGATACATGGGTACGTGTTCCAGCTATGACGCTTCGGATAAAATTCTAAGCCCAGCCGAGTGTCTTCTTTTAAATTGTCAACAGATGACATTCCAAAATTTAATTAAAAAAAAAATAGAGTAACATAGAGTAAATATCTGGCCGAATCCAAATTTATTTAATCCTTCAACTGCAGGTGCAGGGTTGCCAGATTTTTCTTGAAAAATAAAGCCAAATGTTTTACAACCGGTAACCCAATTACGTCAAACTGCAAAATAATATTGTTACGACTTTGGTGTTCACAAAAAATAATCGTCGACTAATTTCAAACCTTTTAATTTTAAACAATCGTTTACAGAACAAAGACTACACCAATATCGTCTACAATACTTTTCCAACCCACCGTTTACTACTTAACAATACTCACACTTACTTCTTTCTGAACTTAAAACTGTTTAAATCCCGCGCCCATCTTCGCATGGAAGCATCAGGCGTTTACGATAATTGGAGCGGTACATGGATCGGGGTAAAAAAGTAAGATGGAACGAATGCGTTTAATCCAAGTAAGAGTGAGAGAATAGATTATTCCGTATATACCGCTCCAATTATCGAGATATCTGGAATATTCCATGACGTATAGATGGCCTGCCTTCTCGAAAACACTGCAACAAGTATAAACATTTTCATCAACCCTTGAAGAAGTCAGTTGACCAATAGATGGCGCGACTTGTCCGAATACGAAATTTATTAGCGCTCCAACTTAGGACTGTAACAATATCAATTAATTTTGTTACATTTTTTGAAACATTAGCAGGAATAAATAAAAACATGAAAACGAATGAATAAATAAAATCATAAAATTTTCGGATTAGAAGCGCGGCGATAAAAAAAAACAAAAACGAACCATTAATCATACAAATGTAATTAATCGGATGGTTGTCAATCTAAACTATTGCCATTTTTTTTGTTTGTTTTTTTTTTTTGCTAAAAAAGAGCAGAAAATAACATAATACTTGTCAAGAAATAAACGAATAGTAAGACAATAAAAAAACAAAACGGTCGTCAAGCTACACTATTGTCATTTTTTGTTTGTTTCTTTTTTTTTTGCTAAAAAAAGAGCAGAAAATAATATTAGTAAGAAAGAAAAAAACAAAAAAACAAATAAACAATCGCTGGTCGGGAATATCGGAAATCGGATCATATGAAAAAATAAACCTGCAAAAAAAATCAAAAACAATAAAAGAATGAAAGGAAAAAATCAGAAACAATAGAGAAATAAAAGAAATATAAGCAAAAGAGAAATAAAAAAAAATACAAGGCAAGGGAAAAAAGAAGAGATATAGTAATAATATACATTTATTACAATAAATCATGGGAAAAAATATCACTACAATAGATTGAAAAAGTCAACACTGATTGTAAGAAAACAAAATACAAGAAATTTTTCTTTATACAAATAAAGCCAAAAAACTCACCTAAATGAAGAATGAATGAATGAATGAATTGTAAGACAAAAAAAAAACAAATAAGAAATCGCTGATTGGGAATATCAAAAATCAGAACAAATAAAAAAATAACAGACTCATTAAATCTGCAAAAAACAGAAACAATAGAGAAATGAAAGGAAAAAATCAGAAACAATAGATTAAAAGGAAGAGAAACAAAAGCGAAATAAAAAGAAACAGCAACAAAATGCAAGATGTGAAGGAGAAAGAAAGAAAAACAAATGACGATCGTCAACACTAAGCAGAAAATTAAAGCAACCTGTAAAGAAACAATGGTACGAGTAAGATAAAAAGAAGCGGAAAAAAGAAACGAACAGTGCGCAAAACACAAAAGGAACACAAAACGAAAAAAATAAAAAAACGAAGAACCAGTAGCAAGCGTTAATAAAATGGGAAAAATCAATTCGGTAAGCAAAGCAAAATAAAAATACATACAAAGTACGAAAGCATAAAGAACAGAAGATTGACGGCTAAGACGAAAACAAAAAAAAAAACGAATGAGTTTCTTGACTAAAAATTAAAAAAAAAAATCTAATAGAAAACAGACAATAGAAAGCGTCATCAATAAAATGTGAAAAATAAACAAAAATATTCGCTCAGTATAAGGTCAAATTCCTGGCTGCCAGAGGGCGCGCTTTAAGATGTGAAAATTTAATTTAATAAAAATAAACAAAGGAGAAATACGAAAAGATAAAGGAGGTTGTTTGTTTATTGATTATTAGCGCTCTGCCCTACAAAGTATATCAACTTGCAAAAGTAGCAGAAATTGCAATATGATATAACACACAAATAGTTTCGTTTAGTGACCTTGAGATTGGTTCACCTTCATTTCAATCCACGTATAAATTTTAACATTTTTCTGTTTTTTTTTTTTTTAATTTCTATTACTTGGGTTGAATGGAGTTACGTTATTCAGTCGAGTTTGATTGGATTGACATTAATTTTTTTTTAAGTTTAAAGTAATTTTAATTTTTCCTTTCTTTTAATAGGTTTGAGTTGAGTTGTTGGGTTGGCGTGACCTTGAGAGATTGGTCGAGCTTCGTTCTTAATCATTTTCTAATTCTTAACATTTGTATTTATTAATTTTTTTGCTTCGATTGAATAGATAATTGAAATTAACCTCCACCCACAATAATTTTTATATCCGTAGATACGTATTTCGGGAGCTAAGCTGCCATCATCAGTACGCTACCAACTTAAAAGCACTATAAAAATAACCTAATCACACTGACAAAATCATGAAAATGTTAAACCTAACAACAAACTAATCATCCTAAAAGATATATATGTCTAAACGTAAGTAAATATAAATTAATATGTGAAAATCTAAAAAAAAAAGATTTTCACATATTAATTTATATTTACTTACATTTAGACATGTATATATCTTTTAGGATGATTAGATTGTTGTTAGGTTTAACATTTTTATGATTTTGTCAGTGTGATTAGGTTATTTTTAGACATTTTTTTAGTGCTTTTAAGTAGGTAGCGTACTGATGATGGCAGCTTAGCTGCCGAAATACGTATTTACGGATATATAAATTATTGTGGGCGGAGGTTAATTTCAATTATCTCTTAAACCACGGTCTCCTTTACTATTTTATTTCGATTGAATAGAGTTTATATTTGAGTTCAGTAATAATTATAGACTGAATAGAATTTGGTTCAGTTAAGTTGGGTTGAGGTGGGTCGTTTTAATCTGTTTTTAATTCTTAACATTTGTACTTTTAATCTTTAGCTTCGATTGAATAGAGTTTGAGTTCAGTTGAGTTGGATTGATTGGAATATTTTATTTTTTATCATTTTTTTTATTGTAAATTTTAATTATCGATTGAACAGAGTTAGGTTTGGTTTAGTTGAGCTGGGTTGACCTTGAGTTTATTGCTTTTGCTATATTTTAATTGACTTAATTTTTAACATTTTTAAAAATATTTGGTCTCAAAACTTGCTATCTGTCATTCGTTACAATTTCACAACAAACACTTATGAGGTAAAGACGCAAGCAAACTTTAAGGTTATGTTATATTTTCATTTCATAGTATTGCATACCTGTACCGATCTTTATTATTAGTAAATTAGTACAATTTGTTGCGTAGAATTGGCAACGCTGTCTACGATTGCGAAACACGTTTTTTTTTTTGAAAGAAGTTTGGCAATTTTTTTTAGATTATAGTAATAATTTAATATTAGTTGTAAGTCAATAAACTACTTATACTGGTCTCGTCAGATTGATCGGTTTCACCATACGAAGATTGATTCCTGATAGGGGTGTGTTCATCCCCTAAACGCCTCCGCCACCGAGATGTCAGCAAAGTTCGGCGCTTGAAGTTCGCGTCCTTGGGACGTCGGCCGGCGGTAATTAATGGATTTTCGCGTGAAAGCTCCGATACAGTTCGCCATTTTAATTAAGCGATGACCGTATTTTCTGGGCGATGTCGTTCGAACTCGGAACGATTTATTCCGGAGTGCGCCCTCCGGAATTTTACTTCGGCGGGGTACGTTTTAATAATTAAATTTAGATTAATGCCGAGTTTAATTACCGCATTAACCGTGTTCTGTATGCAAATGACGTCGGAGAATTGAATGTGGCAATGTGTTATAGTTAACCTAGCCCATTTAGATGTTCGTTTCTAAACACCTTGCGAGTAGTTTGTCGTGTCAAAGAGCCATTCAGGGGAAGGTTTTTTTTTTTATTTTACTTTAATTAATTATTTTACGCTTTTCTCAAACATTAATTAACTCATATATTAAAAAGAAAAAAAAAGTCATTTAAATAAGCTCTACCTACAGACCGTCGCACGTTAAGCTGCGTATTCACTTGAGCACATCTTCCGAATGAACGACGAATGCTCAAACGTTTGAATAGCGTGGACGACGGAGCAGCTCGATTCGTCTGTTGTCGTTACTTCAAAGAGAGCATATGATCGACTCGCCATTTCCTTTAATCTCTATCGAAATATATTACTGTTTCAAGACTTTTGGAATCTCTCAAGTGAATACGCAGCTTTCTTTAATCTTGATCCAATTGCAAGCGTTTGCATTTCTTTTTCAAGGCTTTTATAATCGGTACTGAAACGCATTTAAAAGTTGATCAATCCTCATGCGAAGTTTCTGGATGTCGGATTTTAATGATTAAGTGAGTACGTGGCTTTATTTTTTACAAAGCGATTTAGTCATTCCCGAAAACTTTGCGGGCCACGAGGAAGATTTAAAAAAACTCACTAAGCAAAGGGAACTATTTTGCGGTTGATTTGAGTTGAATTAAAAAAAAAAAAAACTGATGAAGAGCGAAGGACTATCTACTGCAGGAAGGAAAAGTGAAATCTAAGAAATAAATCGATTACAAGAAACCTATATGAAGTTAAACAAAGAATAACGACGAATAAGATGAAGAATAAAAGTAAAAAGATGGCAGACTCTTAAAAACACGCCGATAACAAAAGACAAAAGAAACAATAAAAAGTGGCAATGAAATTTAAAACGAAGGACAAAGGACGATAGAAAAATCGATGATTCGAGTCATCATTTGGCGTATTAGGGAAACTCCTATTACAGATGGACTTGTCAAGTGTTAGATAATTTTAATGTTACGTGTTTAATATTAAATAAAATTTTTGGAGTTTGTGCAATCAAGATTTGTATCAGTTTCTTAGAGAATCAGAAATTAGTTTCTTAAAATCGTAAAATGTTGAAAGTTATTGAAGTTACTCATGAAACATGAATATGAACATGAACAGTGATGAAAAAGATGAATCAAAACTGAAAAATGGTAAGCTGTTTGAAAATCAAAAGACAAAAAACCAAGCCGAAACAGCAACATACGAAAAATAAGATGAATGAAAAATGAAGAAAAAGAAAATATTGTTGTGAATTCGAGGTTCACACTTTTGTGAACGTCGTTGAATTTTAGAACACTTTAACTAAAGACGGTCGCTTTACACAATTAAAAACATAATAGTAATGAGCTGCAATACTTGTCTATCAAATAATACTTCTACAGAATGCACTTTTAGTTACACGAATAGAAAACCAGAAAGATATTTACATTAATAATGTGTACATTGTATACTCTCATAATATCAGAGAAATATGCCATAACCAAAAATTTACCCAAAATTTGTTTTAGTGTTATTGACGAATTATCAGTTCTGATCCAAATATGTAGGTTCGATCGTCTTTTGTTTTTTTTTGTCAATAATCATTGACGAATTATCACTTCTGAAAAGTCGAAACTAGAAAGCAAAAGACGATGGAGCCTATACAAAATTTGGAACCTTCCGGAAATCGGTAGAATAAATACCAAATTATCGAGCAATTGTTGGAACATCCTATGACGTACAGATGGCGTAATTCGTGTAATAGAATTGTTGGTGTTTGCGGGTCACCGCTGTAACGATATATACAGAAAAAATCGTAATACAAAGATGAAGCAATAAAGAACGTACGAAATGCCAAACAATATAAAATAAAAAATATTTTCGCAAACAGAAACAAAAGAGAACTCAAATGGAAAACAACTAAGGATAAAGAGTAAGTTGGGCACAAGAACAAATGAAGAATTTTGTAAATCAAAGGTTGGTAAAAACAAGAGTGGATTGTAAATTAATGATTGGATAACAATAAACAAAAGAGACATTCGACGAATGACGTAATCGGAAAATAAAATATTAAAGGTAACTTTTCGATAGGAGTGAATTTTTTTAAAAATTACAAGACCAACAAAAGAGAAAAAAATTGAAACGAATGTGAATGTGAAGTGAAACAAAAAATAACAGAAGGTCGACGACTCTTTCACGGAGTATTTGAAACAAGGAAAAAAAAGCAGAAAGTTAATGATTCTTTTACGACGTGCTTGTGAATGACAAAATTGATAGAAAATAAATAGAAAATATAAAGTAAAATAATTTATGCCCGGTATTATAAACGCAAGTTAAATTTACTCTACAGTTTAATGTCTTAGTAACCATTGTTTTTACAATTGTTACTAAGGCATTAAACTGTATAGTAAATTTATTTCACGTTTATAATACCGGACCTAAGGTTCTTTTTTTATTTTTAAAGATTTTAATCGTTGATGTTTTTCTTGTGCTTATTTTATTGGTATTTTAATGTTTGTTTTAGTTGTCCTTTGTTTCTACACATACAGTTTCTTCTTTTCGCTCACTCTTTTTATTTTATTATTTATACTCAATATTGAATTGTTCTTTTTTATCGATTTCTTTAAGATTGCCGTTTATTGCGTTTACGTTAATTTTTTTCTGATAATAGAAGTATTTTATTTTAAGTATTACCCAAGTGTAAGTATGAGGAGAATGTTCACGTTAAAGAGTAGATTTCATTTTTTTATGATTACTACAATCATATAACATCCGTCTCCTCTTTATGGTAATGAATAGGTATGACTAACATTATTTAATAATGTTATCGATATCTTACCGTGCGATCGGAAATAAAAAAATATGATTTAGCAGGCCATGGTGAATAAAAAAAATGTTAGTGATTACATTGTCTGAGGACTTTAATTAGATGTACTTAATCGCATTTACAATAACAATAGCAATAACATTTGAAATGATTTCAAGATGGTCGAGTTGAAACATAAAAGGTTCATTGTTGATGATCATTTTAGAAAGGGTTGAAACGGATGGATTATGGCTACTCTGAAGGATTTTTTTTTATTAACGTGGTATACTATAAATTAAGGAGGAAAATTTTCAACGTTTGAAGTAAGTGCATTATTTTTTTAAGTAGTTTTTTTCTTTTCTGTGTGGGTATTTTCCGCGTTGGCTTTTCTGTTTTCCAACAATTTTCAGCGTACGTATTCCTTTATGCACACATACAATAATGGGATTCTTTCTGAGCGTAATTCCGTGTGGGCTTTCTTCATAAAACATAACGCGAACTGACGTAAAAGCGGGTTAATAAGTCATCATAATAAACATGGCGACGTTTAATAAAATAGGCACCACATTACAGAATGCACCTGATTGGCGACAGTTTCGTTCGAACCTATTTCGGGGCTTCACCGAAGAAAATTGACACTTGCAAAAAGAGTAAAAATACCGACGGAAATAACTTTTACAGTTTTCTAAATTTAAACGTTTGTGTAAGTAGTAAGTGCTTTGTATACATCTTAAGTAAACAAGACGCAAATAGTTTTACTGTTACTCTTTTTGTTTTGCTTTTTTTTTGCTAATTTATTTGGAAAAAAAAAAAGAATTTTACATTTTGGAAATATGTAGGTTCTACAAAATTCCATACGAATTAGTCATTGTGTCTATTTTTACCCTATATAATCTCTTTTCGGTCTGTTTACGCAGTTTTGTTTACAGTACCATCGTTAATTAAATATTTGCGAATACTTTCAACAACAGGCAGAATGTCATTAACAGAATTATATTAATTAATAGACAGTTTAGCGTCTCGAAGTACTTATTGTATCGACAGTAACACTAGGAATAGGAAACGTTGACAGCACATAAATTATTAATAAATACAAGAAATGTATATGTCCTAATTCGTCTACCGTGTTATAACCTGGGTTAGGCGTTCGGATTCCTTTTAGAGTGGACCAGGCGTGCTGTCACAACTTACTGCATATTCACGCAAGACTACCGCGCTGACTCATATACTCATAGGCGTTGGACAAAACATTTACATTAATCGTATTTACAACTCTCCCGACTTCTCGTTTCGAGTTTGTATATTTAATTAGAGTGGAGGTATTCACACCTATGCGATACTGCTGAGAGTGGAATCTTATAAACCGAACGCAGGTTATTATGCTCTATCAGACAATAAAAGAACGTAAAAAAATTATACAAATATAAAGTGTAATTTGAACTTAACTGAGTTGACATTGCAAAGGTCAAATTTAGCGACACCTGTCATTTGAAATTATGTCGTCCGATTTAAACTATTCTGGAAGTTTAATGAACGCATACTCTATAGTCTATACATATCAGGTGTCACGTTAAATCTAGTATACGTGGAATTAGATAAAAGTCAATCCATCACATTTCGGAAATTGCATCGCCAGAGGAAAACAGCCAAGCCCTTCTTGTTTGTAGCAATACAATTCGATTTTTTTTGTAGATTCTCAGAATTTGATTAAGTACCTGTAATTATGTGCAAAAAAGAATCATGTAAGACATATCTTATCAATGCTCAAAGCGACGACGCCGCCGCCTACATGAAGTGCATTTTTACTTACGCATGCCCCCATCGAAAAGTTCTAAAATTCTCTGAAACGCAGAGCTCACCGAAATATGTATTTGTTCTCCGCCTCGATTAGATCTCGGATGGTGTCATCTCACCCAGCAGGTTTCTCGGCGGTTTCATTGAAGGTGCCTATAATATGTCTGGCTAATCTTATCTGCTATTTTTGTTTAGTAATGCATGATCTTGACATCCTTTCTTCATTTTTTTTTTTTTTGATAATACTCTTTGGCATATAAAATAGACGGTACAATATTTTGCGCGCTAGTAAACTCGTAAATACGTAATTGAATGGAATAGGTCCTGGAGGAGAGTCATGAAGAACACCTACTTTTTTTTAACAATTGTAAAATGTGGGATCTTTTAATTTTTAAACATTTTGGTATTGGGTATTTTGCCAATTCAACCACAAACGATTGCAGTATGTAACGGGGAAATATTGTATTTTGTGGAAAAAATAATACATTCAATTTTTTTCTCTCGTATTACTACGAAAGTTTAATGTTGAATAAAATATTAAAGGAAAAAAGAACGTATAATTTTTAAAGAATATAAAAAAGAAACTTACGCGAACTCACTTATTCAAAATAGTTAAAATTAAGTGTTTCATCATTGTCGTTATTAATGATTTTATTGTGGTTTTACAGAAGCGGTTAATAAAATCGGGACGCGTCATTTTTATAAATAATAAGTTATTTTATGAAATATTAAGTGGAAATGAAGCTTGATATTTGAAATCTTTTTTACATTTAACCTCAAACTTCAAAGGAGCCAGATATGATTTACCAAATTTGTCTAAGGGCGCGATAAACGAACAGTCGAATTGCACAAGGTCGTTAAGTCAACGTTTAGACTAAACCACGTGACCAATCACTTTTATTGTCCGCTACTACGCATACTTATATTAAATGTTTTAAACATTGGTAACTGATCTAATAATTAAAAAAAAGAATCAATGTGTGAAAGTAAATATTAATACTAAACTAATAGGACAAATTTTAAAATAGTGGTATTTTCTGCGTTCTATTCCCCAACAAAAAGTACATCGTATGTACAGTGTTGTCAATAAATAATAGACACCACTAATACTATTACAATAATATGGTTGGCAACATTGCTGGCGCGCCAATAAATAGAGCATACAGGGGGAACATGACAAGGTGTACAGTTTGTGACCCTGTTTACTTAAGATATGGAAGTTTTTCTATTTTAGTTTTTCAAAAAAAAAAAAAAAAGAAATGATTTTGCAAAAGGTTTGTCTCGTCATGTGATTTATAATCACATACTCATGTAATGCAAATGAAAAAATTATACAGCACTAAGAAATTGCTGAAAATACCTTGAAGATGTGTCATAACGTCTACTAATTTAATGTTTGTGATAAAATCTTTATTGCGCTGGGAGTAAAATATCACTCTTTGTTAATTTAACATCTAAAAGTTGTCTTAATTTCGAGTGTTTTCTTTCTTCTTTGTGAAATCAATTGTCTGTTGCTTATTTTCTTTTGATACCTTTTAGTGCTTTATATTATGATTATGTTTAGCTAAAACAGCGACATCCTACCATTGCTTTTTGACCTAACATTGCAGAAGGATTGACAAATTGAAACCAGTTTGCTACATAATAAGTCATCCCATGCAAAGCGGCCATACTTGCGCTGTCGATATGCTTGTAATTCGATTAAATATAAATTAAATTCTGTACTATTGTAGGGATATTTGAAACTAGTCATAGCTTTATAGATATGCCAAGTTTCATTTAAAAAGTCGAAATACAATGGAAATAAGCCAACAAGAAAAAGTGACTACTTTTATTTTTTGAGCAGTGTATTTCATGTTATGCGTAACGCGGCGTTATCGAAGATTTCACGTTCAAGTTCTTATTTTATAACGTGAAATCATAGATAAATAAGGGGTGTATAATCACCCTTATGCTATGATTTTATATTATGAATTAGGAATTCAAACGTGAAATCATCGATAACGGATAGTTATGTATAACATGAAATGATGATGAAATAGCGCATTAGGGTGAATATGTCTGAATGAATATGTACTCAGACTTTAGCAGAACACTGAAATGCACTGAAATGACAACATTTTCTCTTGTCCAGTGTACATCAGTTTGACATTATGTCACACTGATGTACACCGGACAAAATGTCAAACTGATGTACACCGGACAAGAGAAATAATAATTTTTAACTAGACATGGTGCTGTTAATAAGTTTTTTTTTTAATAATTAATTAGTTTAACATTAAACCTAGTTTACACCGCGCCTTAAACCGTAGCCAGAAACTCACTAAATCAACTCAACGTTAACCCAGCACGGAAGACGGATTAAATTGAGTGGGTTTAGCGAGTTTCTAACTAAGGTTCAGGGCTGCGTTGTATAAAAGTTTTAAACCATGGTTTAATTTGAACCCTAAGTTAGAATGTGACAAACCTTATGACGTATGGCATATTGTGTCTCATTTTCTAAGTTAAACTTCAAGTTAAACCTGGCTTAAATCTTTTATACAACGTAGCCTAAGGCCCGATTTCACCATCACAGTTTAACTTTAAACTTCGCTTTATTCCCATGGAAACAGTTGCAAGGATAATTGTTTCCATAGCAATAAAACGGAGCTTAAAGTTAAACTGTGATGGTGAAACCGGGCCTAAGCCGTGGTGCAAACAGGGTTTACTGTTAAACCTAGTTTAATTTTTAGCTAGACATGGTACAAACGGCTTTAAGTAATTTAGACCCAGTTTTACAATGACGGTTTAACTTTGAGCCAAAGCTTAAATCCTTCACAACAATTGTTAAAATTGCTAAGGCTCGGTTCAAAGTTGAACCGCAGTTGCAAAATTGGACCTTAGGGTCAGTTGTACAAAGGAAGGTTAATTTTATTTATAAATACATTATTTGTCATATGTCCTCAAGTTTCTATGCGAATTTGTTTACTTTAGGCATAGTTCAGTTGAGCGTCAGCTTAAATCTCTTTTGTACAACTGTCCCTTAAAAGCAGGAATAAACACTGCTATATTATAAATTCAACAATCATAAGTCGCTTCCATTAACGAATCGCTAGTTTTTTGGATTACCGTATGTACAGTTGGGGACGAAATTGTCGGTACGACATTTATATTGCGGGTTACTTCCCGCAAACGTTTATCTCTTTATACCTGCAGCATTCATAAATCGACAACACCGTCTTAAAACTGTGCAAATAACATTTATTGGGCATTATTTCATAAATGAATAATCCCTTAATGGGTGGGGTTTGTTTTGTTTATTTTATAGATGTTTTTAGTTGGACAAAATTATGGGTACAACGATGCAGCTTTAGTTTTATCAGAACTATTCTAGCGTACACACAATATTAGTGGATTAATCTGTAAGACGGCATTTTTATATTGAGTTAATAATTGATAGTGAAATGTCCTGAGAAAGATCGTTTTTAAACTAAAAATTTCTCATTGCTCCCAGAAAAGAAATCGCTTTGGAAATTCGTAAACCTATTGTCAAAGACCGAAAAGTGGGTATAAGTTAAGCATAAAAGTGTAAAGTATCAAAAAACGCTGTTGTTCGTATTTGTAAAAAATTTGAAGCCACTAATAGTACTGAAAATATCGCGGGTCGAGGGCGAAAAAGAAAATCCACACCAAGAGACGATGCCCGAATTGTGCGGGAAGTGAGAAAAAATCCTAATGCAAGTGCTCGCCAAGTGAGGGAAAGTGTCAATATAAACGTTTCTACTAAAACAATTAAAAGAAGGATTAAGGAGGCTGGCCTTCAAAGTTTTTTAAAAAGAAAGAAACCATTCATAGTGAACGAAAAAAGAGAAAACGCTTAGCATTTGTAAAACAACGTATATATAAACCCCCAGCCTATTGGGAAAAAGTTGTATGATCGGATGAAAGTAAATTTGAACTTTTTGGGTCTAAACGAAGAGGTAGAGTATGGGGGCGAGCAGGAGAAGCCTTAAGTTCTAAAATGGTAGAAGCTACAGTTAAACATGGAGGCAGCAATGTTCTTGTATGGGGTTGTTTTAGTAAAAGCGGTGTAGGCAATTTAGCTAGAATAGAAGGTACGATGACAGAAATATCATACGTACAAATTTTAGAAGAAAATTTGTATACTTCGCTCGAAAAGATGGACCTTGACGACTTTATTTTTCAACAGGATAACGATCCCAAGCATACTTCGCGAGTTGCTAAGAATTATTTCCAAGAAAATGACATTGAAGTCCTTCAGTGGCCGCCTCAAAGTCCGGATCTAAACCCAATTGAACACTTGTGGGCTTATTTAGACGGCAAAATTTCACGAGAAGGAGTAACAAACGCCACATCTTACTTTAACAAACTGATCGCTGCTTGGGAAGAAATTCCAGCAGAAATAATAACAAATTTAATTGACAGCATACCACGGCGACTTACAGCAGTCATTGCAGCCAAGGGAGGTCATACTAAATATTAATTCTGGTAAAATTTATGTAATACAAATTTAAAAAAGATATTGTACCCATAATTGTGTCCACCTCTTATTTCAGAAATTATTAAGTTATTATAATAAAGTACTTATTTTTTCGTTTATCTTTTCACTTTTTTTGCTAGAATAATATATTTAGTTTTCAATAAACTGTTCAGTTGATTATTTTTGTTTATATTTTAATTCTGTGTATACAAGCTGTTCGTTTTTCGAGCCCAAGCATGGGGATCTCACTTATCTTAAGAGATGCGTGGTCGGTTAAATTAGGCCAAAGCTGCGTATTTTCATGCTAATTAATAATCTGAAAAGCAATTTAAATTATTCTTTTTCGTTTTGAAGATATTGAGAAAAAACTAAAATTTTTCATTTTCGTTTTTATTTTTTAAATCGAAAACCGATAAAGTTAGACATTTATAACTTACACATTATTAAGGCACTTTTTTACGTATTATCTAAATCTGTCATTACATTTACCCGAGTTGTCAAAATTGCAGAGATACGACAGTCACCTTTTTTTCTTATGGGCGCCATATTGGATTTTCATATTTCTAAATAAAGATTTTTTCTACGACTCTAACATTGTATCACACATTACGGTTGATTTGCCTTTTTGACCAACATTTCTATTTTTTTATTTTTACAAAGAGCGCTATGGAAACTATCAAGATTTTGTCAAGTATGTGGCGTTAGCTCAACCAACGGAAAACGCAGAAGAAATGAAATTCAGCACTCTTAAACATCACTTTTTCATCACTCAATTTTTATAATATTCTTATTGCAAACAACCCTCACTTTAAGTACAAAACAATTCTTCGGGTTTAACAAGATAAACTGCGATCAATTTTACATACCGCGCCAGGTGGAGAATTCTGAAAGAAACATAAGAATCGTCATTGGAAAATCCATATCCATAACCGCACAAAAAGTAGCTTAAACTTTGCAAATTTTTGCATTATAAAATTGTGTTTCCAGAAAATAGTCTGTGGGATATAAATCTGGCCCTCTGTTGGCCAGTCGATGTCTCCGTTATTTCTTTTTAGAAAACATTTTAATTAAACAATCAGCAACTCAGGTGTCGTGAGAGAGCAAGCCATCTTGTTGAAATCAACGGTTTATTAATGTATTTCATCAGAAACCTTTTTTTACGAAAATTTAGGTATTCGTTTTCACACAATGATCATTTTTATGTTCGCTGCGTTGCTTGAACAGCTACTCATCATTGGTGACTTTGTATTTGGCTCGTCGACATCGGATCATATCACAATTTGAAGGAAATTTGTATTTCCTTCTAACTGGCTTCTTATATATGTGTAAAATTTTATTCGTCATTCATTATCGCCGTGCAGAAGAAGTTCCATTTTTTTTCTTCATTATTCATACCACTTAAATGTGGTAGCTTTGAAACAATTTGGTTTGTTGAACTAAAAGGATTATTTTGCACTGAAAGCAGGAGTTGTTTACAATTAAAATATTATGACTTTCGAGCTTTTAGAATTTCTTCCGTGTTTTCAATTGATCTAGCTAGCGCCATGTATGCGTCAACATCTTGATTGTTTCCACAGCGCTCTTTGTAAAAATTAAAAAATGAAATTTCGTTTAAAAAGTCGAATCAACCGTAATGTGTGATACATTGTTAGAATTTTTATTTAGAAATATAAAAATCCAATATGGCGCCCATAAGAAAAAAAAAATTGACAGTCGTACCTCTGCAATTTTGACAGCTCGGGTAAATGTAATGACAGATTTAGATTCTACGTAAAAAAGTGCCTTAATAATGTGTAAGTTATAAATGACGAACTTTATCGGTTTTCGATTTAAAAAATAAAAACGAAAATGAAAAATTTTAGTTTTTTCTCAATATCTTCAAAACGAAAAGGAATAATTTAAATTGCTTTTCAGATTATTAATTAGCATGAAAATACGCAACTTTGGCCTAATTTAACCGACCTCGTGTGTCTTAAGATAAATGAGATCCCCATGCTTGGGCTCGAAAAACGGACAGCCTGTATATCTTTTTCTAATACGATAGAAGTCTCTTCCGTACCCACAATTTTGTCCCCGACTGTGGTTATAAATCTGATACGTTTCTTTATGAACACTCTTCGTATGTGTACGCATACATAAAATAGCTTGTTTGTTTTTCGTGTCGGTCGGTAGAATTTTTGGTATCATCACTGCGGTTGTAGGAGGTTCGTGCTTTCGAGTTCGTCGCTATTTTATTTAATTTTTTTTTTTCGTCGGGGAGCTCGGATCCAGTGTGGAACAGTCCGCTGTGTGGGCAGCGTGGCCGGCGCTCTGTAGCGCGGTCGCTTTCCAACCCTACCGTGATCAATATCGCGTCAGGAATATGCCCTCTGTTACGGAATATTCAGTCCTACCAAACCGTCATATGAGCATACCAATATATGTGAACGTTACGCGCGCGAGGCCGATTCGAAAGGAGGAAAAAATGTGCGCGATAAGGCGGGAGCGTTCCGGACGAACGTGTCTCGAAAAAACTCCAGGCAGGTCAACAACGTATGTGGCAATGCAGCGCGGGCTCATGTTATTATCACTTCTACGTATCATGTGCGGTATTCGTTGATAATAAATACGCCGTGTGTTTTATCTCTACTCTCTGCCATTAATAATATAACGTGGAACTTTCTATCTATCAATCCTATGTATATATGTAGTTTCCGCGCGGCTCAAAGCTCAAATAAACTGCGCGATTTCGGTCGTCTTCATCGCCATCAGCACTGTAACGCGGATGAAATCTGGGCAAAGAAGACGTAAGTGGTTCTAGGAGAGCAAGTTCATACATGTAATGCCCTCTCACTTCTCGAACAACGCGCACCGTGGCTCGTGCGTAGACAATTCACGTGGAGACTATGTTAGTTCGTCGCTTCCATATCGAACTGACGCACTTGCGTTCGCGTGCACTTGGTGTTCTGTGATCTCAGTGCTGCGCCCCTATTTTCAACATCTATGCCAGTAAGGACCTACCAGTGCCCCAGCACGAATTGCAACGGTTCAGGACATCTGGTGGGAGCGCCGGGCTCCCACCCGCTACGCATGGGACCGCATCCCATGTGTCCCATGGTACCTCACATGCATTCCGATCCGTTCTATTGCTCACCGTTCGGCAATTCTTATTATAGGTGAGATTTACATCAAGACTTCGTTTCGTCCCTTCAAACGCTCTTTAAATAGGGTCCACCGGGTGTCTAAATAAGTTCGAACTCGAAGTGGGCTTGACTTCGTACAGTAAGATATTCTTCGTAATATATATTTACTACAACCAGATCTACTCGAATCTTCCACGCGTCGACGTTTCTTAATGAAGTGACTATAGGCGATGGACGCATGCGGTACATTGTTGCTTAGGGCCAGTTTTTCAATTGGGGTTTAACTTTAAGCTCCGTTTTATTCCTGTGGAAACAATTGTCCTTACAATTGTTACCATGGGAATAAAACCAAGCTTAAAGTTAAATTGTGATGGAAAAATCGGGATTTAGAGGTTAAAATCTCGTATCTCAAAATAATTAGGATTATTTACACTAATACTTACTTACTTCTTTTTTCTTCAAAGGTAACCTGTATTCAAATTACATAACCAATCAGTATTCAAATTTTTGAGCCTTATTTCGAATTAAAGACAACAAATTTTTGTTGTTAATATCTGGAAACTTGTGGGTTTTGATGTACAGTAGAACCTCCATAATCCGAACATGCCCCAATTCGAACCTTTAGTAATCCGAACAGCGGAAATTCGAAGCCGTAATCCGAACAGCGCCTCCCTAAGCGAACACCGAAGTGATTCCCGCTGGAAATCCCTTGGATTCATTTTTTCTGGAAGAAATGCACAGTTGGTACCGTAGGTTAGAATGTTGACCGCTAACCCTCGGATTCATTGGTATAGCGGTAGCACAAAGTAGCGACCGTAGTTTGGCGGTAAATGACATTATGAAACATGAATGAATGTTCAAATAAGCAAATTCGAAGGAACTCTTGTGACGTCATAAAACATGAATGAATGTTCAAATAAGCAAATTCAAAGAAACTCTTGTGACGTCATAAAACATGAGTGAATGTTCAAATAAACAAATTCAAAGAAACTTGTTATTATTTAAAATAGTCAGAGGAACTTAAATCAATTTGAAAATTATGGAAAAAGAGATACATGCATCCAAGCTTGAAGAGCTCCAGACGAACATTTTCTTTGTAGTTTGAACTGTTTTATTAAAAAAAAAAAAAAATTGGTGTTCACCAAGTAGGCAACTGCACACGGGATTCCAAAAATGTGCAGTCAAGTATCCATTCCTTACACAAAAAGCCTAATGACACTAAGTATACTTCGATGTATTTTATCAAATCTTAGTTTCACAATGTTGCGTTTCACAAAGGGAAGCGGTGGCCAACAAGAGTTTACAACCTTTTTATAGGTGCACCGCCGATACGCTCGGTTTCAAAAATGTGCACTCAAATATCCATTCCTTATACGAAACACCTAATGACACTAAGGCCGGTATTCATAAACAAAACTTACGCTATGCGTTCACTTAAAATTCGCTATAATTCATAAATCCTTTGTATTTCCCGCCTTTTGGGAAAGTAATTCATAAAATATTCTTCAATTCTTAGTGGTTATGCGCCCAAAATGCGGGAAATACGTACAGATTATGAATTACGGCCAATTGTAAACGAACGCATAGCGTAAGTTTTGTTTATAAATACCGGGCTTAAGGCCCAGTTTGACAATGACGGTTTAACTTTGAGCCGAAGCTTAAATTCTTCACAACAATTGTTGAAGTAATCGTTGCTCGAGGGTTTAAGCCTCGGTTCAAAGTTGAAAGACATTTGTAAAACTGGACCTAAGTATACTGCGATGTATTTTATCAAGTCGTACTTTCACAATTACGCGCTTCACAAAGGACAGCGGTGGCCAACGAAAAAGTTTACAACCTCTTTGTAGGCGCACCGCCGATGCACTGCGTTTATGAATCCCAGTTAAAGAAAAGTGTTACGCTAGTTACGGTTCCAGAAATGATACAAAGAAATAGATAACGCATGAGTACTATTGTTTATGTTGTTTGGTTGTGATTGGCTAATAATATTAAAGGATCTCTCTTTCTATTATATGCGACGGAGTATAAATTGGTCCACGTGGACTCGGAAAATTTCTATAAATTAAAAGGATGCGTTTTTATGACCCAATTAACATTTCTTTATAAAAATATATTCTCACACTGAAATTTCAAAGTGAAACTGCCGCTTAATAAAATACAACTTACTATACATATGATTTGCTAGAAATGTCACAGTCACGTAAGAAAACCTAAAAGTATCTTTTAAATTGTTGAAGTCTTTTTTTTTGGTGAATCTTCATTTCCCAAGTAATGTGTGAACCACTCAATTTTTTTTCTTAATTGTGAAATAAAACACGTATGTCACAGTTATATTCACTTAACCTTTTACAACTGCTGTCAACTTATCCAAGAAGAATTAATATCAGACATGATAGCTATGTATGTGTATCTCTCTCTCGTTCATAAGCAACTCAGAGAAAAAATTCTGTGGCTCACACAATATGCCAGTAATGTCAAATCACGGTGGACTATTCTGAAATATACAAAATAAATACTGATTGTTCGTTTTCTTTTTGCTTACTGTACGTCAATGTACGTCATTTTTTCAGTGTTATGTGACGTCATTTTTCAACGCTACATGACGTCATTTACGGTCATGTAACGGCCGCTACGCATAATACATTATGACACCGCTGTCCTAGGAAGCCAAAGCTGTACTAACTGTGAGTTCAGTTTGCATTGCAATTTATATATTCTGTCTTTTGTTCGATAATCCGAACATTTCGAAAATCCGAATCAACCAGTGCAATCACTTCGGATTAAAGAGGTTGCACTGTACGTGGTTTTGACATCTGACCGACGACGTTTTGTGTGAGCTGCGATTTACGTCATCATTAAACGCCAAAACTTCGTCCTTCTTCACATACGAAGTTACTCGAAAGTGTCTTTAAATATGACAGCTTGTCTCTTCAGTATTGCACCATGAACTTCCGTCCTGTGGTCTTCTAATTATACTAAAACCAGACCTTGATTGACTGTTGGAAAGCGATATACTATTTGTTCGTGGCAGCGAATCTTAACAAAGTGACTATAGGCGGCGGACGCATACGGTATATTATGTTTTGCATCCAGTGATAGGTACCCCACGGGTTTTCTGATTCATTCGATTGCTCACCGTTGACAATTAATTCTTATTACAGGTGAGATTTACGTCATAGCCTTCGACCTTGTTCCCATATACTTTACGCGCCGAGAAGTTTTCCAAAACTTTTTTGAATAAGACGGCATGTAGTTACCTAATAAATAATAAAAAATAATACCTTAAGCGCCTCCGTCTTATAATAAGGTATTCTTTGTATTATACTAAAGCCCGACCTTGATTGACTGTTGGACAGCGACGATACAGTATTGTTTGTGACAGCGAATCTTAACAAAGTGACTTTAAAAGACGGACGCGTACGGTATATTGTATTTTGTGATACCCTGTATGCAATCCTTATTGCAGGTGATATTTATATACATCACAACAAAGGATAAACATTGACCTTGCCTGCATATGAAGCTTCTCGAAACTTTTTTTTGAATTTGACAGGATGTCTTTTAAGTATTATGCGATAGACATCGCTCTCTCTGTCTGTAGTAAGGTGTTCTTCGTATTACATATACTAGATGCTGAAGTCAGATCTGCAAGGGATTGATCGTTGGATAGCGAAAGACTATTTGTTGTTCGTAACAGCGAATCTTAATGACGAAGTGACTATAATAGGCGACGGACGGATACCTCTTTAAGAGATATTTTGTATTTTATTTAAGAAAAAGAAACAACTATGAGAGCGAACTCAAGTCAGAGATACTCATGGAATTTCATAATCTTGTCGAAGATGAATTCGGAATATGAAAAATTTAAGTCTCTTTATGATAAAAGTTAGCACGTACGACACCATATTGAAAACGTCATAAGGATAAGGCAGAATTGGTTGCATACATACAAATTCAATATTTAGCTGTATTTTATGACGAAAATGAAATATACAGGGTGTTTACTAAGTACGGTCCGTAACTTCAGGGTGTAATTCTTTGCGATATTTTAATCAAAAGCGGTTGTATAAACATTTATCCGGAAACGCTTGTATTCCCAGATTTATACAGTAAACGTAACACATATCACGACCTTAACGAAGCGACTGGATATGGATATATTTTTTGGTAACAGAAACTGAAGGAGATTGTAAGATGTTTTTCTAAATAAAGATAATGCTTTTACTGATCGCATCACAAAGAACACATTTACAGTATTGTAGCTGACAAAACTGCTTTTAAATAACTTGAACAAAGGTGCAGCTCAGACCAAATGTACTCCGCTCGAGGGTGCGTACAGTACATTAAGAAGGAAATTAGTTGCAAGTCAGTTTCGATTGCAATGGCGTAATGGCATGATTTTGATCGTTTTGACATGGTTGACTGGTTACTACCTGTCATTCTGGCACAATTTTAGGCCAAAAAATCGGCCGCAAGATGACATGCCTAAACTGTTATCTATATTAAGAAGATAAACACGTATATAGGGAATTCGTTTAAATAAACTTCAAGGTACCAAGTTTATAGTAAGAAGAGATAGGGGTCTATTCTGTATTATCAAAACCGTTAAATTTATAGGGTTGTTAAATTTTGTTGCTACGGTAACAACCAATCATGGAACGGTATTTGATATTTTAAAGGACCTCTAAATTTTAACGGTTCGTTAAAAAGTTACAGAATACGGCCCATATACAGTGGAATTCGCTTATAATAAGCTTCAGAAGACCAAATGAAATATAAAATCGTCTTCATAATCATTCTTCCTAATTCTTCAGCTTTCATTTTTTAGCATAGACCCGCTGTTACCTCTTCTCTGCTGGAACACATTTAAACATCTCATCAACTCGAGTATGTGAAGAAGCCCTCATTTTCTTCTTTTTGTCATTGAATTTTCAATCGTTCTTAATTTTCTCACTTTTTTCCCGTCAGATTTTTTCTCTAATTTCATTTTCAAACAAATACTTATCTGCGTGAGATATTCCTTTTTCCATTTCACGATTATAGTAAACTTTTCATGAAGCGCAAATGCACGTTTTGGAGTTTTTTCGGACACTTTCAACTGTATACAGAGGAAAACAACGCACATGTCAACGTTTTAGAGCCGTTTTCATAATCAGACTTTAAATTTAAAGTTACTTTAACCTAACAAAAATAAATTTGTTTCCCTATACTTAGAGTGACTTTAAATTAAAGCTTCCTTAAAGTCTGATTATGAAAATGACCGTTAATAAAAATGAATAGAAACTTGTATCGCGACCTGAAATAGTACTTCTCTTTTCTTTTTCGAATTAGTTTATTTTATACATATATCGGGGAAGTATCAAATAAGTTCGCTTGTAATGGTCAAATTAACAAATTGTTGTTCATTATAAGCGAGAGTGTACTTTAATCGAGTTCTGAGTTTATTATAGGCGGATTCTACTGTACAAACAACGATTGTCATTTTGTAAATTCCGTCATTCTCTGTTTTTACGGCTTTAATACATAAAGAATTTCAAAACGCGGGGAAAATTAAAGGAGGATGAAAAAGTGGAATTATTTAACTGAAGTGAAAAAGGCGGTCTTATTATGTATGTCTGTATCCTCTTAATATAGGTGTATATACCCCACGCGCTTTCTTAATCTCAAATTACTTTGACAGTTTTTATCATTTCTGTCATGGTGACCGATTTTACAGTTTCATTGTATGTGGTCAGTGTTGAAAAAGATTGGGCGGGGAATCCCTGAACTGCGCTAAAAGCAAATTCTGCGAAAAAGAACCATAAAAACGCTGCCCTTGATTTAACAAGCAGTCGGGAAATGTAAATGGTGTGGTAAAATCATACTGGATTCTCCACCATAATAACATCTCCATCTTTGAATCCTTTCAGTTTCTCAATATTTTATAGACAGTCCACCGTATTTTCTAGATTTGACCCCTAATAACTCTTGGTTCTTCCTTAAACAAGAAAGAAACTACCTTGTCTAGGACATGAAAGATATTAAAAAGAGAACGTGAAAATAATTTTGACGGGGTTGGCTTCAGAATACTTTAAAACTGATTCGACCAAGGCAAGGAGGCCACAGTAAAAAAACAGTTCTATTTTTGTAATAAGTATTTGCAAGTCTCGAAACTTAATTGTTTCATTTTGTATTCATTCATATCCTTTTCCGTTGCTCTTTGTTTACAAAGCTCCATGATACAATTGCCTTTTTTTATTAGGACGAGCTTGAATAACGAGTAACTTCTCTTTATTAATTTTTTTTTGTGTGTATATCGTGTTTCTAAGTCAATTCGTGAACAAATGTGCTACAATTTTATTGGTTTTTTTATCAAACGTTCCCTTAGTAAAGTCACCAGCTTTTATTATGTAGGAGTACGGAGTTTTCACAAAAAGTCAGAAAACAGTCTGTAATTTGATTTTTATTGCAGGTGATTCGGAAATTGTTAAAGTGTTTATTTGATATCATAGTAATTCTGATGAGAGACAATTTATTTGACAAATCAAAATGGATCACCATCGATTAACTGCGAATAATAAATTGGTTTCGGTACCTACACTTGGCAACGAATTTTCTGAGACACCCGATATATGTTTTAAATACTTTTGACCGCAAGTAAATCTGAGAGTATTCAAGTATTATTTGTTCTTTAAATATTAATACTACGAGTACTAAATATGTATTAAACAATCAGTCTATTTCGATACAATGAATATTAATTAAGTAATTATAATTTTAATAGTAATTTTTCCAGGCGAGTAGTTTCCATTTCCTTGTATTTTGACGGTCTTTTTTTCATCCTCCAATTCTGGGGTGCGTTCAGAAATTAACACCCGGTGTGATTGTGCAAGATGTGATGACTTTTAATAGTGGAATAGCGTATTTTGTATTTGATGCAAAAGGGGCAGCTGATGTGATCACTGAAAATTATTCCTAAATTTGAAAGATTTGCAAAATTTAAGGTCTTATGTACAATATAAAATTTATCACTGATTTTCTTTAAAAATTGTAAAAAATGTTGGCATATTTTTAGTCATAATTTTGTAACTAAATTTATGCAAACAAACAAACTGTTATCAACTATAAAATTAATCAATTTTTTGGGTCTGTATTTGAGTGGCTGTTTAAATACATTTGGAACATCGTACATACCTGAAAATAATTATTTCTGAAATCTTATTATTATACTTTACGCAACGGAAGTCTTTTAATAATAAGTCTTGGTCCTTTTTTTAAATAAAAAATAACGCGTTTGAACCTAACCTATGTCGTAAGGCAGCAGTTTCAATTATGACTGTTATAACCTAAATCTGTATTAACAAACAAGCTCTAATGACCATTTTCATAATATCAGACTCTAAGGAAGTTTTAATTTAAAATCCTGTTATGAAATCGGCCCTAAGAGGCTGGAGATAACGTTTTACATTTTTGTTTGTTTTTTTTTGTAAGTACTCATTACTAGAGACCGGATTTTTAGGTAAAATGCCTTCCCTTAGTTTTTAAGGTTTTAAAGTTTTCTTTGTATATCTTTTCGTTTCATTAGAAATAGAATCATCTGACCAATTTTTTTTTTCCACCTTTCTTTTTAATTTTGTTCACCGGTTGCAACTTTTTTTCCACCTGATTTGCCTTTTTTGTCCTAAATAAATCTTTTCTTACAAAAATAATCATTTGCGCAGTTTACCTAATTTTGTACAAAGATTTGTATGGCGATTTTAATTTTTATGCAAAAATTAGTTGCAAGTCAGTTTAAATTGCAATGAACCTTTCGAGCATCTTCTGTGTAGCTACCCACAAGGTGCCGTGCCTAAACCATTATTTAATTTTAATATTTAATTTAATTTAATTTGACCTTTTTAAGTACCTACAATTAGAAAATAAAAACCTACATTAGGTACTTTTTCACGACCTAAAAGTCCGGTTTTTACTAATCACTTAGTCAGGGTTGCCAGATTGAGCAAAATTCCGGCATTTGAGTTACATTTTATACACATATGGCGTTTAAAAATCTTATATGGCGCCTCATTTGGGCTACTTTTTTTTGTTGTCTTCAATGACTGAACAAAATTCTACATTTAAAAATTTGCAACCGCGGAATAAATGCAAAGGAAAAATGTACAATGCGATCAGTAGTGACAGTCCATACCTCTATTTTAATTTAGATGTATATATTATCTGCGTTCGTTTATTCACTCTATTCACTCCTTTCAAACTTTTGTCTCTCTTTAAAGTACAAGTAAAAGTGAGACAAAAGTACCAGTAAAAGTAAGTATCGTTCTCTTTGGTTTTTTGTTAATTTCATACTTTTTCTTTCTCTTTTGTCTTTTGTTTTGTTTTAAGGAATTGATTTTATTCACGCTTCGTGTTCATGATTCGCCTGTTTTGTTTCATCCGTTTGTTTTCTGCCAGTTTCTTGACTTGCAAAAAAAACTTTTCGGTTGGAAAATCGTCGTTTTTTTGTTTATTTTTTGTTTCCACACTTCTATTGCTTTTTCTTTGTTTTTCGCATTCTTCTCTTCTTAATCGAATTTGTTCTCGCATTTTATTGACATCCTTTTACATTTCTCTTTGGTTTCCGACGAGATTGTATTATTTGCAAAAACTCTCGTTGATTTTCATTTTTTTTGTGTCCATTTTAGTATAGTGACTTCTGTTGTTTTTCTTAATTCAACTGTCGTAATTTCTGTTTTGTTTATTTTTATGAAATTGATTCGACATATTTTTTACATTTGTCTTTTGTTTTCTACTACTTTTTTTTCTTATTTTTCGTCTGGAGATTCATTTGTTTTTTTTTGTACATTTTAGCCATAATTTTTTTTTTTGTTTTTTTCTGTTCTTTTAGTTCTTTATGCTTTCGTACGTATTACGGATTTCTCTTTTGCTTTTCTTATTGAATTAATTTTTCGTATTTTATTGAGACTTTTTCGTAGTTCATTGATTTTTATTTGTTTTGTGTCCATCACAGTAATGATCATTTATTTTATGCACTCTATTTCGGCGTTCGTTGCCATTTTTTTCTTAATCGTATTGACTTTTGTATAATTTACTTCTTGATTCGTCCGGAAAGCTGTTGCTTGTTCGTTCAGCTTGGCGAATTTCTTTTGTTTCTCTGCGTTTCATGCCTTGTATTTATTGTTTTTCATTTGTTTTGTGTCCATCACAGTTGTGATCTTTTTTTTTATGCACTGCATTTCCGCGTTCGTTTCTGTTTTGTTTTTCTTTTATCGTATTATTGACTTTTGTATAGTTTGCTTTTTGATTCGTCCGGAAAACTGTTGCTTGTTCGTTCAGCTTGGCGTATTTTTTTTGTTTATCTGCGTTTCATGCCTTGTACTTTGTTGCTCTTTCTTTAATTTGTCTTTTGTTTCTATTTTTTTTGCTGGTTCATTTTTTTAAATTTGTTCTGTACGCTAGCAAGTATGTAAAAGCTGCACGTTTGACAAATAATTTTCGCGGCTATTTGGAGTGCGGTTGTTTTTGTTACTTTCAAAGTGACAAGTGACACTTTTGACGTATACGAACGCTCCACTTCTAGTGTGCTAAACAATTATCTCGAACGACTGTTGTTGTAAAAATCACAGAATACAATTATTCTCGAACTCGAAGGCACTCCACAACTGAGTGAACGTTGAGTGCATGTGTTCTCATAATGTGCGCCCGAAATTTTATTGGAATGTTTTTTTTTTTTTAAATTCATTTCTGAACAGTTGAGGTACGCCCAAGTTTCACTCTTATATCCCGGGGTATGTTATTTCTGAACGCACTCTCATGTCTGCGTTTTAGTCTGCCCCATTTTTCTTTTGCCTGAGCGTTTTCGTTTTAACTTTGTGTAGCATACAAATCAAATAAATTAGCCGTGTGTTTCATTCGTAGAAAAATTATTTATTTTATTTTATTTTTTTGTATTCGTTTGTCGACCTTATTCCCTTGTTACGTCACAAGGAGCAGCGCACACATTGTTTTGAGCGACACTCTTTTAAACTCATTTGGTGGTTTTCTTTTTTTTATTTCTTCGAGTAGCCGATTTACGAAGACCGCCCCAATCGATCGAAAATAAAATATCCTTTGTGTTGTTCACTTCTATTTCGTGCCGTTGTGACACACATTCATCGGAATTGTAAATTAACGACAGTACCATAATCAATATGTCGAATACGAAAATAGCCCGGCCGTTTTTTACGTGCACAAACGACCTAACGATTTTATTACTTATACACACTGCGACTTATTGATGATATTAACGCAGTGTCCCCAATTTATGACACCTTAAATATTTGATTACGGATTCATGTTGGGCGTGCGTGTGCGCGCCGGGGGTTCCGTCGCGTTGCGATGCGGTGCGATGCGACGGGGAAGGAGGGTAATTACGCACGAAGGTGCT
The DNA here is from genome assembly GCA_036172665.1 of Prosopocoilus inquinatus. Taxonomy (NCBI): domain Eukaryota; kingdom Metazoa; phylum Arthropoda; class Insecta; order Coleoptera; family Lucanidae; genus Prosopocoilus; species Prosopocoilus inquinatus. The sequence goes on along the minus strand of CM069871.1, from coordinate 14,797,229 downwards.
TTTTATGTTGACCCATTTTTCAAATCCGTCGTTAACACCACTTCTGTTTATTTCAATTTCAGAGCTTTTTTTAAAATGAGACTTTTCAATATAGCCTTTATTAAACTTAATTTTAATGATTATGTTTAGGGGAGAACCACAAGTCTAAGAGTGAATTGGGGTCACTTATTTTCTTCCTTCCTTTTTTTTTTGTAATTATGACATAATACGACGAACGCTTTAAGATTTAATAAGGAATGGTGAAGGTCAGAGTACGACTTATTAACAAAAAAAGTCGGAAATATTTTATTTATGTCGTAGGGTAGGTTATTAAAAAGGGAACAACTGATTGCACGATTGCATCGTTTATTTGCATTCGAATTCAAAACGCCATTCTTCAAGTAACATTAATTTCTCCACAGCACGAGTATACAGGGTGTTGCATTTTGCATTTTGAAACGCAACATAAGAAATCCCGTGTTAATTTAAAAGTGCTCGAATTTTGGCTTCTCTAATTATTTTACAGCAAAATTCCATTTAGGTTTTTTTAAAGTACTCTTCAAGGTGAATCTGTCTGTGAAGTTTGAGAATTTTTCATACGCTTAGTTTTAAGAATTAAAAGAAAAAGATTCTGTAACTAAATTCAATTTATACCAAACTATCAGCACAGCCTTGATCAATGATAGTGAAAACTGGATAAATAAAATTAATAAATCTAGTTGTTTTTGAAAAAGATTGATAGAAGTAGTAGTAGTGGTAGTTTGGTATAAATTGAATTTCGTTACTGATCTTTCTTAAATATCTTGAAACTGAGTGAATGAAAAATGTTCAAACTTCACAGACAGATTCATCTTGAGGAGCACTTTAAAAACCCTCAATGGAATTTTGATGTAAAATAATTAGGGAAGCCAATATACGACCACCTTTAAATTAACATGGGATTTCCTATGTTGTGTTTTAAAACGCAGCACCCTGTATGTATTATTAATATTGCGCGCGTTGTTATATAATGTGTATTCCATAGATCAATAATACGAACAGTACGTAAAAAGATGTAGTGAAAGAACTATTGACTGTGCAGATGGAATATTGATGGAGTGAAGTTCACAAAAATTTACTTGCATTTTCCAGAGTCCAACACAGAAGAATTATGACCACGGAGCGGATGACTTTAGGCTTTATTTAAGGCCATCGAATTAATTGCTACTTTACGAAATCTTATAACTGCACCCACTCAACAACTGACTGCTTGTGATATCAAAAACTTAAAAAATTGGCCGCTGTCTAATCATGATATTTAATTTCAAATTGAAAATTAAACTGCAACTTCTTCAGGATAAGTAAATACAAAGTGTTTATGAATGCAACTATGTTCAAGTTTTCGTGTTTTTATGAATAGAGTTTAGCACTTACTACAATCTAGATTTCCAGTAGTCGTCATTCACACGTCGCTACAGTGTTACACGTTTGCCGCCTCGTTTGTATTTAATCGAACAAAATATATAATTCCGTTCCCTAATCATGACAATCAATCTAAACCCAAATGTCGTGAAGTGCTTCGAAACTACTTGGAGAATAAATAAATGTAGAGCGCTTTTAAAGTCAGAGTCCTCCAGTTAGAGGCTCCCAACCTTTTTTAAGATCGTTTAAGTTCGACATCGACCACCCCTTAAAAAAAAAGTTAGTATTTCTAAAACAGTTAAATTTAAATTTTTCTAAGTTGCAATTTGTGATTCTACAATTTGAGTTTAGTTCATTTCTTTTAAATTATAAACCGGTCGTCTTTTTGTTTTCTTGATTCGATTTGATTTTGCTTTATATTTGAATTGTCAATTTGATTATTCTCTCTTGTTTTTTCTTTTGTTCAAACTTAAGAATTTGGCAATGCTTTGACTTAGATTCGACTCGACTTTTTGTTAGTTTTAGCCTCATCTGTTCTACTCTGGATATGACTATAAAACAATCGTTTCTATGCAATTAAGTGGAACTTAAATTTTAAACTGAAAATGATGCAAATGACCCTTACAGAATTTTTATTTTCGTTTTGTCTTCACCATCAATCGCTTTTTAATTCCTTATTTAATTTATTTAATTTAATTTTTAATATAATTAATTGTTTGTTTTTTTCTTTTATTCGATTTCATTTTTGAATCATCAATTTACAATTTTTGTTTTTGTTTTTCTTTCTTTTGGTTGGGTTTTGACATAATTTTATTTATTCTATCGCTTTTTTATTCCTCATTTAATTTATTTAATTCAATTTTTAATATAATCAATTGATCAGTGTTTGTTTTTTCTTTTATTCGATTTCATTTTTAAACCTTCAATTTATCATCTTTTGTTTTTGTTTTTTTTCTTTTGGTTTTATTTGACGTAATTTTATTTATTAATTGTCAATTGATCATCTTTTTTGTTGTTGTTTTTTTTTGTTTTACTCGACTTGAAATTAATTTATCTTACATTTTAATCTCGTCGATTGATCGCCGTTTTTGTTCTCTCTTTTAACGGATTTGACTTTATTTTATTTTTTAATTATTCACTGATCGCTGTTTTTCCGGTAACATTTACAGAGTAAATTCGTCAATTTTTATATCGACTTGATTTATTGCTAGTTTTACAAAATTAATTTTCGTCCTTATCTCATCGATGATCATCTTTTGTTTTGTTTTATTCGATTTGACTGTATTTTATTTTAATAATCCCTTGTCTTTTTTATTCTTTTATTCGAGATGACGTTTAGAGAGTAGCAATTTATCCTAAATATAGCATAGCTAGTTAAACCAGGATACTATCTAGAAAAAAATAGTGTATCGTTTTCTGTGCTTGTCACTGTACAATATTTCATTCAGACTCGTTTAATATTATTCGTAATTTCTATTTCTTTAAATAAACTTTAAATAAATTCAAACGGGCCTTTCGTCCTTACTTCATCGTCTTTTGTTTGTTTTATTCGATTTTCGTTCTTTTGTTCGAGGTGATGTTTCACCTAAATGCAGCACAGCTAATTAAAGCGAGATACTATTAAGAAAAAAATGTGTCTAATTTTCTGTGTTCGTCACTGTACAATATTTAATTCAAATTTGTTTAATATTATTCGTAGTCTTCTATTTTTTTTTTAATAAACTTTAAATCCAGACAGGCTAAACAGTCAGTAAACTAGAATTTATAACTCCGATCCCCGTAAAAGACTCCTGTGTGTTCATCGATCCCAAAGGGTCAACATCAATCCCATTGGGACCCATTCTTCTTCAAAAAAAAAGTTATGGGAATGACACAGATGCAAAAAGAACAACTTTAGACTTGAACATTTCTTAACATTATTCAATATGTGAAAAAAAAACATATTTTAACAGAAAGTGAAGCCGTTGATATTTATAATTGACAGATGACAGGAAACAAATACTGCTCATTTAGTTTAAAACTCTTTGAATATCTTCTTCCTATCTTTGCAATTATCTGTCTGGTATACCGGGTGTTTTAAACATAATGTCCGTACTTTATAAGTCACATACTACTAACCAATTGGACTTTACAAACAAAATTGTCTCATGTTGGTTACTTTTCAAGTTAATGTAAATCAATATGTATGTAAATTTTTCACAAAATTTTCGTTGACAATCGTTTAGAATGGTCCCAAAAATTTGTTGAATAAATTTTTCAGCAGGGATTTTGAGAACAGTATTCCAAAATTTTCGTTGGTAATTGTTTAAAATGGTCCCAGAAAATTATTCATCACGGACTTTGGATAATAAATAATCAATATTTTCAAACTTGAAAAAATATCTGGTAACTATGGAAGTATGTACGCACCTATATACAATATAGCGTATAGCACATATATACAATATAGCGTATAAAGGATGGACAACGGGTATGAGACACCCTACATAACAGTGACATAACAATTAACAAACGTTTCTGATAATGAAATAGCATTGGTTCACTTTCTTAGTTATTAAAAAAAATCAAAGGTCACAATAACGACTTAACAATCGTTTACTTTCTTTTCTGTGCGTCCGATGGTACAGCGTCGAGCATGAAAAACGGGACGCTATTTTTTTCTGAGGAGTATCCAGCTTTAAGTGACAGTTCTGTCATTATACGTCTCAAACTACATTTGGGAGTTTTCCCTTTTTCTCGAGACCTTTCTTTTTTTAAAGCGGTTTTGTGTTATAATTATAAAATTATAGTCGTTGTAAAAATACCCACAAATCCAACCTTATTGGGACCCTTCCGCAATTGAATGTACCCTAACACAATACATTTTATTATTCTTTCTGAAATCGATATGAAAGTGCACGCATAAATAAATTGAGATAAAGAACAACTGTCTTGCTTATTATACTGTTTTTTTTTAATGTCGTCGCCCGTCAAGGTGGCGTGTTTTGGCCAGCATTGTTGCCGTTGAGTTTGCGACATTGAATGAGCGGGTCGTGGTCGTATGTCAGGGTCATAGTTTTGAGATGTTATCGCCGTCCTCTTCTCGCCAACTTATTTAAAAACTCATAAATCCATTATTCTTACAAAAAAGAAACGCGTATCTTTTGAAGGACGACGCGTTGAAGTTCATTCTTTAATACCATAATTCTTATTCCATGAAAGAAACGTAGACTTTACTTCTTTACTTTACTTTGTCGGTTCTAACGGGTGTCCAGCAATTATTGTAGTCCTGGGTCACTGTGGAATCAAACTAACTGTTTCAAATTGCAAGCGATAAAACATTAAATATGTAAACAAGAATTTATTTGTTGTTTGACAATCAGTTTTTGAGACGTCAATTCGACGATGCGAAGCAAAAATTAACTGTCATGTTTGATTCCATAATCACTCAGGACGACATTATTTTTTGAACACCCGTTACTTACTGCTTACGACTTGTGTTGTATGTATTGTATTCTTAAATTTTTTATCCGACTCTTGCTTGTTACTGTACGGTACAGTAATATTAAGGAGCAGTGATTTTGTTGCCAAGGGTGTCTAACAATTCCAGGGAAATTTTGTGTCACAAATTGCGAATATGAGTGTTGTGTTCGCCATTTCATGTTAGAAATTACTGGGGAATTCAAAAATGCCATTATGTACAGAGTGTTCCATTAAAAGAATTGTAACATTAAAATATTTTGTACCTAATTTTATTTAAAAAAATCATCGGACACTGCACGAAATTTCCACATTTTCTTGCAATTCTGAGCACCTCAGTAAATTCTAGCCCGAAATGATGGGTCGCACCATGGGTTTATCTTGATTGGTTCTTGAGTTGTGCTGTCGAAAACAAATGAAATAACTCGAAAACCGCTCGCGCTAGACCCACGTTGCGACCCATCATTTCAGGTTAGAATTTACTAGGGAATTCAAAAATGGCATTACCTTCAGAGTGTTTCGTTAACAAAAATCTAACTTTAAAGTATTTTGTACCTAATTTTATAGAGATAAGAGCATCCCATCATCTGACAGTGCACGAAATTTGCACATTTTCTTGCAATTCTGAGCGCCTCAGTAAATTCTAACCTGAAATGATGGGTCGCACCATGGGTCTATCTTGATTGGTTCTCGAGTTGTGCTGTCGGAAACAAATGAAATAACTCGGAAAACGCTCGCGCTAGACCCACGTTGCGACCCATCATTTCAGACTAGAATTTATTGGGGAATTCAAAAATGTCATTATCTACAGAGTGTTCCATTAGCAAATCACATTTCTTTTTCTTTTTGTTTTCTGATAGGCATTGCCAAGGGTATTGCTTATGAAACTGTCAACTCACCTCACTACAAAATGAATTTGTTTTTAATGATTACAATTAGAAGTTCGTTTTTGAAGTTTTTCTTTTTTTTTTGTTAGAGAAGATGTAAAGCAGTGGTTTCTAAACTTTGTTAGAATCTAATCTCGGCGCCTTATTACATAAAATAATATAGAAGTTTATTTGTATGTACAGTCACGAGCAATAAATTTTCGTCGTCACTGATTGTCAAAGATCGTTGTCTGACTTGTATTTTACAGAATATGCGTCCGAATTTTGACTATAGTGAATAATTTTTTAGATATTTAAGTATTTTCAACATATTTTTGGTAGACGGTAGATTATTTATTTCGAAGTTTTTAATTTCTGGAATTGAAACTGACGTTTTGATTGACAGTAACGACAAAATTTAATGCTCGCGATTGTACATTTTTTGTTATTGACGTATGGTTTGCTAAGAAAATTAAATTGCTGTTAATTTTTCGCACCTCCTTTTGCACCTGTCCGTGCCTTCCAGTTTGGAAATCGCTGATGTAAAGTGTTCGGAAGTTTATGGACGTGAGTGTACAAAAAATGCCGATGTGTGGAGATGCGTTATGCATTTTTCAAAATTGACAACTTTATTGACCACTCACTAAATCATCTATGGATGTATTAATTAATTAATTAATTGACTGGCGTCCATTTATTTAACTCATTTTTGATTGATTACCTGTAATAAAGTGATCATAATTAATGAGGAGATTATTGCGATTATAACTTTGCAGCGGAGATCCTGTTTGCACAAGCAATTTAAGCTACTTAAACATCGTTTTAATTTTGGCAGGGAGGGCGATTTAAAAAGCGAATCCGTCGATTTTCTCTGCGTTTCGGTAATCGCCGTTTAGATTGTTACGAAAGTTTTTATTTATCGCGCCTAAATTTAGAGGCGCGCTCTCCCGCAGCTTTCCAGCACATGTATTATCCAAAAATAATGGATTCTTTTTTGTCTTGAAACGGCACACGTTAAGCCTACCAACGCGTTTATAAATTTATCGCCTAGAAAAAGGTTGTACAAATTTAAATCTGTTGTAATTTTTTAATGCTGTGTCACCACTTTTTTTTCCTACAATAAAACGGAAAATTAACAACGACTTATAAGAATTAAAAAAATAATTTGACCTTTCTTAGATGTTTATTTTCTGATATAATTTAAGCAGTTAGTTGTTCATGTTAACTTCGAATTTTAATGACAATTCACATGAAGTTAAATTTCGTGTTTTATAGAAATGCAGTTTTTGAATAAATTATTTGTAGATACAGGGTTCTGTATGGTTCTGTGCTTTAAAAGTAACTTTTCTGTTTTGAGAAAAAGAGCAAGTAGCTTCGAGTCAAAGAAAAGTTACCCAGTTAAGGGCTGTAATCCTAACGACATCGAGGTTAATAATAAGTACCTCTGGAGGAAGAAGAAGCGAGCAGAGAACGAGCCGATTTTCGAACGCGCTCTCCCCTCTCTTATATGGCAAAAATAAAAAGCCTCAGAAACAATTTTTTATGAACATAACATGTGTGACAAAGTGCGTGACATTCCACACTTCGTTTGTTTTGCAGCAATACTTTCCGGTTTTTCAATTCGAGAAAATCGGAAACCAACAGATGGCGCTTTTAATAAGAAAAGTAACGAGCTGTCGTCAGTGTTGCCAACTTAGGTAAAAAGTCGTTCAATCTCGGAATAATTTCAAACAAAAGGAAAGAAAGGGAAAAATTTCGAAAACTCATTAAAATCTAGGGAATTTTTCAACTTCTTGTGAACAAAAGATAATCGTTACATTTTGCGAGAATAAAAAAAAAACAGAATATTTTTAAAGACCCAGAAACGCGATCGAAATGGAAATATTAAAATTTGAATTTGAAGCAATTAAAAAAAAATGAAACATGTTTTTTGACAATCGAGAAACTCATTGCAAATGAAAAAATTTCTGATTAAAGTTGAAAAAAAAAATACAAGTGACGATCGTACATATACAGGATGTCCCAGAGCTCCCCGTAAAAGTTCCATAACTTTCTTGCTATTCTAGGTATCGACTGGAATGTTTTTTCCTGTAATAAGAGCGCTTCTACTTCTACTTCTATTTGTATACAGGCTATCCTAGCATTATAAAAATATCAAAATTACGTTTTATTTTTTTCTTAATTAGAGCACCCCATTTGGCTTCATTTTTGAATTCTACACTAAATTCTGCGTTAAATATATTTGAGTGATTTTTACGTATCGATCATACTTCTTGATGTGAGTCAATTTTTTCTTGAAAATACCCAGATGCAAGGTTCTATTCAAAAATTCGTAATTTCTAAATCACTAAAGATAATGCAACCAATTTTTTTTCAATCAATGCCCAAATCTTTGGCTAGTATTTCGAGATAACCGAGTTGTGAAGGGATGTTTCAAGGTCTGCTACGATTTTTTGAATGTGAATAAATACAAATAACAAAACTCCATTTTTTAAAATGAATATTTTCACACCATTCCATAGAGTTTCTGACAATCTTTTCAATGATACAGGGTTTGTAGGGTCCAATTCTGATATTCGAAGAGTTATTGAGAAACTAATAATTTTTAGATGTAAATATTTACTAAACAACTGAAAGTTTCTAGTAGACTAGTGCCAAAATGAAGCGATTAAAATTTTGAACTAACGCACAGTGGGACATTGGGAGATAAATCGTGCCGAAAGTACTTTTCATCAATTGTATAATTTGTTAACATAACATTTGTAGTCACATACTTAATATTCTAATTTATTTAAAGAAATATAATTTAAGCCAATACGAATTTGTTTTCTATGATTTTTGCCCTTTAAAAAGTTGTAACATGTCAAGGTATTAAACGACACTTTTTATCCTGTTTTTGTTACCTTTGAAATATCTGCGTGAATAATTTTGACAAATTTAATAGTTCCTTTTAAAAATACTTTACTTATAGTAGATTATAGGAATGGTGAGTCAAAATTTATTCCATTCTCATTTTAAGTACGAGCCTTTACATTGAGTTCTTTTCTGAATGCAGATCAATAAATATGTAGACTTTTGGTTATTATCGGCATTTTCCGGCGTCTTAAATTTTATGTATACATAAGGAATAAATGTCTAAGAACTGTTTCACTTAAAATTTAGCTGCACCTTCTTGCACATTTTCTTGTTATCATGTATTTAAGTTGCTCAAATTTGGGAAATTTTAATTACTGGCCTGGCCCTGTACAAAAATTTTTGGCAAATGTCAAAAACGCTTTGGCATTTTGTTTAGTACTTGTGAACTATCATTTCATTGAAAAAGTTGTTAAATAATATTAATTAATAACTATTATTCTCAAAATACATGAACTAAAAATTAAAAATGGTTGTTAATCTACTTGTATTTGCTGAAAGTGGAAAAATAAACTTCCTAATTACGAAAATATGTTATTGAAAACTTTTCGCTTGAAAATGAAGAAAACAACGCTTATTTAATCATTTTTAAATTTTCCAAATTTGTCTTTTTAATTAAAACTTATTTAAATAAGTTTTACTGACGTTCTCTTTACCAACGCGCGTAATGATACCATCATCCTTTTTATTGATGTTTCAGTTTCCATTTTTAACAAATTCGCAAACAAATAAATTATAGAGGTAATAAATTTATGATTTAATTCATCCTCACATTATACTTCTTAAATCGAATGGCGTATTTTGTAATTTATGTTGTTATTATTTTTTTTTAATGAACGTTTTGCTACCATCATCCTTTTTATTGATGTTTTAGCTTCCATTTTTAACAAATCCGCAAACAAATAAATTATAGAGGTAATAAATTTATGATTTAATTCATCCTCACATTATACTTCTTAAATCGAATGGCGTATTTTGTAATTTATTTTATTATTATTTTTTAATGAACGTTTTGAACTATACCTTAAACTTCATCAAGGAAAAAATTTTTCAGAATTTCATATATACAGGGTGTAGGAAAAAAGACAAATAGTAGCGTGCCCTGCTTCTCCCTCCCCCCCATAAAGAGCAAAAGTTCGGATTAAAATTCCCTATATAGTTTTGTTCTAAAAGTATAACTAATTTTTATGTATAAAATTGCTAATCTATATAATAGTAATTCGTATTCAATTAATAGAATATTTTATTGATGATTTATGAATGATAATGATATTTGTACGACACTAAAATTATGATACAGTTAAACAACTATTTCAGAGGAAGGGAATCTGATTTATTTTGAAATGAATTATTATCCGTTTTTTTTTATCATTACAATTGAAATTATCAGAATTATATTTCGTTGCTCATTTTTTGTTTAAATTTTTATTTAAATTACGTAAAAGTGATATTATCTAAGAACTTCTATACTTGATCTAATCAAATCTAATGAAACGAATACAAAATAATTTTTTCAACGCCCTCTGTACATGAACTTTATAGTATGTTTGCTCCTTAATTCTGTTTTTCCTCTTTCAAATTTCAATTTCATGAAGCAATTCTTTTTGAAGTTATCGATTTTTGGCACGAAAAAATGCGTTTTGCTCCACTGTGCAACGTCACTCGTCCGTTCCATCACTCGCCGTTACTCGACTCGTGGTGGAATTCCGGACTCGTGCATGAAAGACCTGCTTTCTGTAAATTGTGTTTTAATATACTTTTCGAGCACGTTCTTCATTTTTTCTTTTCTTTCAGTCTTCTTGAATTGTGTGAATTTTCAACACTTCAATTAAATGTTAATTAAACACGCCATTTTGCATATTCCCAACATAAAAATCGATGCTAATTGTTCGGCATCGTAACGAACGACGACACCTAAGTCTTTCGGTCGACGACTTCTTCAGAAGGTTGCGCTCAAGCGAGTCGTGCGTCGCGTCGGTCGTTCCGAACGTTCCGGAGCGATTTTTCGGAAACGAGCTCCGAAATGTTTATCTTACCGCATTCCGTAGCGCGCTCCTCGTAACTTACCTGGGCGTCCTTAAACTTGCCCGTGTAAAAAGGGTGTCATTGATAACCGACGGCTTTCCAAAGAGTGCGATGCTTCCCGGCGACCTGCTCTGCGATAAGGTATGCAGGTGTGTGGAATGCATTTTGATGAGGTGGTTCGCTGATCGATTGGAAAGATTCACTTGCACAAGAGAGTTACAAAAAGAACGAGACTTAAGACGAACTGGATTAAGTTTTTATTTACGTCTCGAAGGTATCGCAGTAGACGGGGGTATTTCAGGATTAACCGGGATTAACCGACGAAGCTTAAAATCCCCGAATTCGGGACCACGAAATAAGAAAAATAAAATGTCTTTTGGAGATATTTCTGGAAACGCTTCGTTAGAGTTACACACTCTCAAAAAAAATGTTTTTATTTTATTTATTTATTACTTTTGTCTGGGTGTCAAATTCATAACGTACGGAGGATATTGAATGGGCAGCTAGAGGAGATCAAATTAAAGCTTTTTTTTATAAAAGTTTAAAGTGAAATTAATTAATCAGCTAAAGTTACTACCTGCAGTAATATTTTACGTTTTAAATTCAAATTTGGAGTACTTAAGAGTTAGTTGAACAGCGCTATTTAAAAAATGTAGTCACTAGTGCTGGCAACCAAATCGGTTTTTTGGATAACCGGTTAACCGGTTTTGGATTATCCGAGGTTTTAAACAAAACCGAAAACCGGTTATCCGGATAATCGGTTATTCGAATATCCAATTATTTGGATAATCGGATATTCGAATATCCAATTATTTGGATAACCGGATATTCGAATAATATCGATTTTTGGATAATCGGATACTCGAATGACCGGTTCTTCGAATAATGAAAAATATTCAAATAGCCCAACTACTTTATATTCAAATAACTGTATACACAATAACGTATTAATTTTTTTCCTCCAAATTTAAATAATAATCAAATAAAATTGAAAATGAGTAAATATTAAAAATATGAAAAAATAAAAAGGTAAATTATATCTGTTATTTTCACTACGTAAAAAAAATGTAAGAGGTCAAGTGGTACTCCTAATCCACATATTAGAAGTCGAAGAAGAAGAATTAAAGTAATTTTAGTTTTTGCTGTGAGTAGCCTTTTCGACCGTACCCAACCGTCTTTCGGAGAATTCAATAAAAGTTTGTTATGGTACAGATGTTATTCGGCACCGTAATGAATTTTTACAGCACAAAATATTTGCATTACTTTTACAATTTGTTGAATGTTGTTCATTAGATAGAACAAGAATAATTGACATATGTCTAGTATTTAACAAAAAACGAAAACTATTATTAGTGAGTTTGTGTCACGTTTTAGATGTGTGATAAATTAGAAATGTAGTTAATACTTTAAAATGGATAAGAGAAGCACAAAATTGAAATGTATGAAAACATCTTCATCTGAATAAAAACCAGGAACATTAGTGGCGCTTTTGCCTTGGAAATAACAAACTTTTAAACCACTAGTACATTGTATTTCCTTCTGTACAATAAACTGTAACGTAATACGTAATTTATAATTCGTTTTATATTTCAAAAATATCTCGCCATTGTAAAATTGGCGTTTAGAGTTAAAATTCAGTCGAGTCTGTTTTTTATTAATCAGATTTTCGGGTAATCCAAAAGCTATTTTTTTGAGTACAGATTTCGCGAATATCCGAATAGTCGGCTTTTGAATATATTCAAGTAGACAGTTTTTCAAATATCCGAATAGTCGGTTTTTGGATACTCGAATAGTCGGTTTTTCGAATATCCGAATAATCGGTTTTTGGATATTGGAATAGTCGGTTTTAACCATTATTTGGATAACCGGTTTTATCCAAAACCGGTTTTTAAAGAAACCGATTATTCGGTTTCAATTTTTTCCGGTTTTTGCCAGCACTAGTAGTCACTTAAAAGTTATGATTATTATTTTTTTTTTGTTTTAACACCCAAACGGCTGTTCATATTGTTAAGAACCGCTAATTAATTAAAACAAAATTAAAAAGCAGGTCGACGTAGGTATTTTGTGAGTGGTGGTTTTAATAGATTTAGAATTTATTTAATAATACAGTTGCATTTTGTGAAACAAATTTTATTAAGCAAGAAGATATATATGGATATAAATTAAAGAAGAAATTAAGAACCTTAAACTGCTGTAGGTTTTTTATTATTGGTTTTGGTCAAAAGCGCATTAAGAAAAAGACTTTATTTTGATCACATGCAGCTGCCCTTTCAATCTCCTCCGTACGTTTTGAGACACCCAGTATATGATACGTAGCAGAAGACCTCAAAACATCTATTTATGTAGTAGACACAAGCAGGCCATGCTTAAGTCAACAGAACTTTGTCGCCATCTACTGAAAACAGTTGAAAGTTAACATAGGAATCTGTAATTTTGTCGACACTGGGAATTTTTCATAAACGAAAACATTTTTATTCCTATTCTGATTTTAAAAGACCTTTAAAAGGGTTATAATAAATATCTGGAATTTCGAGTATTGTCAAGTGTAATTTATTCATGTGATCCAAACTGTAGACAGTTACACTAAACTTCTCTGTCAAAATAGTTTTTTTTTTCAACACAAATTGAAACGGACATGATTAGCGGACATCGTTAGCTAATAAAATGTCAGTTATAATTGAAATTAACCTCCGCCCACAATAATTTTTATATCCGTAGATGCGTGTTTCGGCAGCTAAGCTGCTATCTTCAGTACGTTACCAACTTAAAAGCACTAAAAAATGTCTAAATACAACCTAATCACACTGACAAAATCATAAAAATGTTAAACCTAACAAAAATCTAATCCTAAAAGATATATATGTCTAAATGTAAGTAAATATAAATTAATATGTAAAAATCTAAAATAAATAATTTGTATGTTATGTATAAATCGGGGGAAAAAAAAAATTATGTGAACACCTATAATTAACTGATTTTGTCAATGTGATTAGGTTGTTTTTAGACATTTTTTAGTGCTTTTAAGTTGGTAGCGTACTGAAGATGGCAGCTTAGCTGCCGAAATACGTATCTACGGATATAAAAATTATTGTGGGCGGAGGTTAATTTCAATTATCTCTTAAACCGCAGTCTCCTTTACTATTTTAGATAATGTCAGTTGGTCATTTATAAACTTGCTCTAAATAGTTCTTCATAAAAAAATCTGTCGACACTGACATAATACAGGGTTTTCCCTGAGGTAACCGACAAACTTACACCCTTAAGATATCGAGAAAATAAAAGAAAATGTTCAAATGTTATTTCTGAGGCACATTTTTTTTTCTTTTGTGAAAGAAAGAAAATGTACATCAGTAATGTATTTAATCACGAAAAGTTATATCCAGGAAAAAGAATTCGGGCCACTTGTTTCGCGAACGTAGCTCGAAATTCTCACTGCAAACCAAAAACAACTTGACCAATTTATTCGCAAATGCGATGTAACAGTGGTGAATAGATAAAACAGCGATATCCTACGATCTCTGCTGACGACGATCCAAGCAGGGCTGAAACAGCTGTACAGAGGCTACTCGAGGTTTTCACTGCAATCAAAAACGATTTGCAACAAAATTTCGTATAAACCTACACAAAAACGGTTAATTTACAAAAAAAAAAATCGCTTCTTTCTTTACTCATTTCTGATAGTTCTGATAAGGCGCCTGTTTTCGGCGGCCAACTTTTAAAAATAAAAATCTAGCAATAGACAAGACAAAACGAAAAAAATTAAACAGTGGCGACAAAATGAAGAATGAAAACAACTGAAGATTAACGGTACTTCTGCGGAATGCATATCTGACATCTTGGAAATAAAAGAAAAATCATCAGATAATACTAATTATTTTATTACTAACTAATACTCCTCCTATTTAATTTGACGGAAGAAAGATCAAATAAAAGACAGTGGAATACAAGGATGGAAAGCGGCACTTGAAAATAAAAAGAGGGAATAAAAATTAAGCATTGACGAAAGGCTAAGAAAAGAAATAAAAGAAGTTTGACAGTATTCGAGAATATATGAAATATTAATATGATTAGAGAAACAAAATAGGAGAAAACTACGAGAACAAATAACCCGGAAATAATACAAATAAGAAAAACAAACATAAGACTGGTGGGGATATTCCTGAAAATTATAAATTAAGCAGCAAGAAGAAGAAAAACGAAAAGAAACAGTGAAACATGAAGAATAAGATGGGTCAAAAACAATAACAGAATCGACTATTCTCCGGCGGACAAGTTTTGAAAACCAAAGTCTGGAAAAAAAAACAAAGTCGAGTAATTCGATAAAAAGGAGCGAAATTAAACAACTGACTGCTTAAAATAAGCTGACTGTAAAACAAAGGAGGATTGATCATATTTCTAAAAATAATTCAAAAATTAAGAGAATAACAAAAGAAAAGAAAATAGTAAAAAGCATTAATCATACGCAAGCTATTCGTAATTAATTAAATCCCACGTGACGATGTTTTGTTTGGTTAGTTAGACAGTTAACAAAAGTTTAGTAAATTAACAAAAGTCAGAGAAAAATGAATGACTTCATAAAATTAGTGTTGTTATAGTCTTTTGACTTTTTAGCACTCGTAGGAGAATCGTCTACATTCCCTTGTTTTGTTTCATTTTTCTCGTCGTGTGTGTTTCAGTTTCTTTTGTTTTTAATATTAATTTTTCACTTTTACTTTCCCATTTCGTTTTTTACACGTCAATAATTCTCTGCCGATTGGAAATTTTCGATTTCCTTTGGTTTGTATTTCATCTAATTTCTATATTTCTTTGCTATTTGTATCAATTCTCTTTTGTTTTTTTTTTTTGTTTTTTCTGTTAATTCTTTTATTTTATGCCGCTTTTTATTTTGCGTATTTTTTCTTTTGTATTTCGATAGTTTTTATGTTTCAAATATTTAATATACTGAGACTTTACTGTGAAGTAAATATAAATCCTTTTTTCCTTTGTTCTACGTTCTGTCACTTTACAAAATTGTACTTTCAACACTTAACGGTTTGAAAAGATTAGTGACTATATTAAAAAAAAAAATTATTTTCCGTAAAAAATGAACGAAAGGGAAGCTTCGAGTCACTATAAAATAAAACAAATTAAAAAAATGTCAAAACTGTGTTAAAATAAACAAAATTTTTTCTGTGATTTTTAGATTATTTTTTTTACGTATTGTGAAATTATTCTTGTTTTTATTTACACTTACCTCTTGCTTTTTAATTCAGTTTATACTTTATATACTTTTTTAATTCATTTTTTACTTTAGTATAAAATGAATTAAAAAAACAAAAGAAGTTAAGTAAATAGTGACCATTTAAAAAATAGTGATCATTTAAAAAAATTGTCATTAATTTTTAAAAAGTGGTCACTATTTATTCAGCTTCCTTTTGTATATTTCCGTCAAATTAATATAATGTTTTATGTCTCCTTTATCTTTTACATTTTTTTGTCTGATATCTTGTATTTGAATACAATTTTTCATCTCTGAAATAGTTAACAAATACTTACCGACTTAAAAATAAATTTAAAAGTTTCTATTTCTATTGTTTTTATCGATTCTTTTTTTAATTTTCAATTAAGAATTAAATATGGTTAAATTAAGGGTGAGTTGCATAAAAGATTTAAGCTAGGATTAAATTTAATCCTAAATTAGAATATGACAGACAGAATGACGAAAGTTCGAAGTTAGCCTTAATATTGCATCGCTACGCGTAAACAAATCATTAAAGGTGAGTTGCACAGAAGATTTAAGCCAGAATTAAATTTAATCCTAAGATAGACTGTGTCCGATTTAACAATGTATAGCATATTCTAAGTCAGAAAGAAATTTATTCCTGTTTTAAGCCAGAATTAAATTTAATCTTAAGTTAGAAAGTGACAAATATGATGACGAACGACATATTGTATGTCATATTCTAAGTTAAGACTTAAATTTAATCCTGGTTTAAATCTTTTTGCTACCCACCTTCAAAATTTTAAAAATTTCGAAAATTTCAAAATAAGTGCTGCGGTTTGCGAATGTTAATCAAAAGAAATAGGTTAGGAATACCTGTCAGTGTTAAGATCGTAAGATTTCTGTTGGAGGGCGCTTTATCCCTAAACAATGTTTATGTCGGCGAGATGATAAAATTTTCTAGGTTAAAAATCTTTAACATTTTAAAACTGTTCGCTATGATTTAAAACAGCTCGTTTCATTTTGAAATTCAAAAGGTTCCTTTTTTCTTGAAATACTGTCTCGGCAGTCAACTGCAAACAGTCTGTAACTATAAGAAAATTGTTAATTAGTAAAATAAAAAATCATTGATATTTTAATAGACGGTCTATATTTGTATAGTATATTTGTATTTTCCTTTAGCGTATGCGTAGCTGGTGTACAGTCGAACACTGCGTTACTGATTTCCACTATCGCGTTAGGCATACACGCCCTACGGTTCTCTCACATTAGTAAACTGCATAAAATATAGACACTCTGATAATAAAAGAAATAAAAAAGGTAATTTGTTTGTGTAATATACACGTAATGTTCTTTAATTTGAATTTATGTACAACATTGGTAATAACCAGTCCGCACTGAATAAATTTCTGTCTCCGCCGATGAAAACTTTTTAATTGCGTTCGCGGGCGAATTAGTCGGAACAATGGAAGACAGTCGGGGGACGCCCCGACAATTAGAGCGAGGTGACGCGAAATATTCAGCGAGAGCAGTTAGCCGGTGAGAAACTGAAAATCAACAGGTCCCCATGTTTAAGTGGAACAGAAACGGTACGTACGGTGGTCATTCTAGCGATGCAATCAGCGCGCGCCGACCGTCACTTCAAGATTGCCGTCTGAGATTAATTGGCGCAATTACTGGACTCTCACATAATAGGCGGAACGAACCCCCGCTCGCATTTCGGAAGGTTAATCTTTCACACCTAAACAGAAATGCAAATAAGCGTTATTTACTATTCGAACTTCACTTTTAGTCTGTTCAAGAAAAGTCTCTGCATATTCACTGTTTGGAATGTCACTTATCGCTTATTTATAAATTATTGATTATAAAATCTTTAATTAAAGTCGTAAAGAAGCTGATGATGGTACTGCATTTACATAATGTTAAAAATGAGCTCAAACCCACAGTAAGTGCTTTAGTTTAAGGAAATTCCACGTTCTCTAGAACTTTTGAACATGAGTGTGGCAATGACACATTCAACTATTTTATACAGGTGTCTCTAAATTTCGTGGACATGGCTTAACCACAGATTCCTGGGCTCAAAATAAGATGATTTAAGTAAACTTATCTACAGTCAGGGACGAAATTGTGGGTACGACATTTATATTCCTGGTTACTTCCCGCAAACGTTTATCTCTTTATACCTGCAGTATTCATAAATCGACAACACCGTCTTAAAACTGTGCAAATAACATTTATTGGGCATTATTTCATAAATGAATAATCCCTTAATGGGTGGGGTTTGTTTTGTTTATTTTATAGATGTTTTTAGTTGGACAAAATGATGGGTACAACGATGCAGCTTTAGTTTTATCAGAACTATTCTAGCGTGCACACAATACTAGTGGATTAATCTGAAAAACGGCATTTTTATTGAGTTAATAATTAATAGTGAAATGTCCTAAGAAAGTTCGTTTTTAAACTAAAAATTTCTCATGGCTCCCAGAAAAGAAATCGCTTTGGAAATTCGAAAACGTATTGTCAAAGACCGAAAAGTGGGTATAAGTTAAGCATAAAAAGTATCAAAAAACGCTGTTGTTCGTATTTGTAAAAAATTTGAAGCCACTAATAGTACTGAAAATATCGCGGGTCGAGGGCGAAAAAGAAAATCCACACCAAGAGACGATGCCCGAATTGTGCGGGAAGTGAGAAAAAATCCTAGTGCAAGTGCTCGCCAAGTGAGGGAAAGTGTCAATATAAACGTTTCTACTAAAACAATTAAAAGAAGGATTCAGGAGGCTGGCCTTCAAAGTTTTTTAAAAAGAAAGAAACCATTCATTAGTGAACGAAATAAGAAAACACGATTAGCATTTGCAAAACAACATGTAAATAAACCCCCAGCCTATTGGGAAAAAGTGGTGTGGTAGGATGAAAGTAAATTTGAACTTTTTGGGTCAAAACGAAGAGGTAGAGTATGGAGGCGAGCAGGAAAAGCCTTAAATTCTAAAATGGTAGAAGCTACAGTTAAACATGGAGCCGGCAATGTTCTTGTATGGGGTTGCTTTAGTAAAAGCGGTGTAGGCAATTTAGCTAGAATAGAAGGTTACGATATCAGGAATATCATACGTAGACATTTTGGAAGAAAATTTGTATCCTTCGCTCGAAAAGATGGACCTTGACGACTTTATTTTTCAACAGGATAACAATCCCAAGCATACTTCGAGAGTTGCTAAGCATTATTTCCAAGAAAATGACATTGAAGTCCTTCAGTGGCCGCCTCAAAGTCCGAATCTAAACCTAATTGAACACTTGTGGGCTTATTTAGACGGCAAAATTTCACGAGGAGTGACAAATGCCACATCTTACTTTAACAAACTGATCGCTGCTTGGGAAGAAATTCCAGCAGAAATAAAGACAGATTTAATTGACAGCGTACCACGGCGACTTACAGCAGTCATTGCAGCCAAGGGAGGTCATACTAAATATTAATTCTGGTGAAATTTATGTAATACAAATTTAAAAAAGAAATTGTACCCATAATTGTGTCCACCTCTTATTTCAGAATTTATTAAGTTATTATAATAAAGTACTTGTTTTTTCGTTTATCTTTTCACTTTTTTTGCTAGAATATTATATTTAGTTGTCAATAAACTATTCAGTTGATTATTTTTGTTTATATTTTAATTCTGTGTATACAGGCTGTCCGTTTTTCGAGCCCAAGCAAGGGGATCTCACTTATCTTAAGAGATGCGAGGTCGGTTAAATTAGGCCAAAGTTGCGTATTTTCATGCTAATTAATAACCTGAAAAGCAATTTAAATTATTCCTTTTCGTTTTGAAGTTATTGAGAAAAAACTAAAATTTTTCATTTTCGTTTTTATTTTTTAAATCGAAAACCGATAAAGTTAGACATTTATAACTTACACATTATTAAGGCACTTTTTTACGTAGAATCTAAATCTGTCATTACATTTATCCGAACTGTCAAAATTGCAGAGATACGTCTGTCAACTTTTTCAAATACGACAGAACTCTCTTCCGTACCCACAATTTTGTCCCCGACTGTATATCAATAATGGTCTCGTTAATCCTTCAAAATTCTTGAAGAGAAAGTTAATTTTTTTTATAACAAAGGAACGCCTGAAGCAATTTGGATGATATTTGGTATGAGATCCTACAAGAAGATAAATCACATTTACTGATGGTTTTAGTTATTTGTAGTTAACCGCTAGTGTGAAAAACACGGTTGTCACAACACATTTTACTACAACTTTTTTCAGGTTAGATAGGTAGCTTCAGTTAATACATTTTTAGAAAGAAGAAACTTTTTTGTGTCTTTGTAACTTTTGATATTTATTATTGTTTAACCACAAAATAAGAAAATTTAAATGACTACGGAGTTATTTATTGAAAACTAATTTATTTTTAGACAGAGTTATTCATTAGTAACCCCTTATGTATATTTTTGCACTCATCGCTCTGTTAGTTACACTGGCCCTGTGGAGCATCTTTAAATAAATCTGTGTTGATAATAATAAAATCTAGTTTATAAAATACCATTTTATAACAAATTTCATTCATTAACATGCTCAGAATCTGTTACGGTTTAGTCAGAAAACAGGAAAATCTAAATGGCTAAAGTGCCTTTTTTACGAAATGTCTTAATTTAGAATTTTAAGTCACCCTACTGTACACAGAAAAACAAATGTCTGGTATAGTCTGCTAATTAAAGACTTTTTTGTATAATAAAGAAAATAAGCAGTTAAAAGGCAGTAAAGTGTACTCGTTTTCAATAAATAATGCTGTAGTATAGTGTATCAAACGTTACAAAGACACGAAAAAGTTATCTTCCTAACCTCAAGAAAGTTATAGTAAGGTATGTATTGTGGCAACTCTATTTTTCACGCTAGCAGTTCACTGCAAGTAACTAAAACCACCTGTAAATGTCACTTACCTTCTTGTAGGACCTTATACCAAATATCATCCGAACCGGTTCAGGCATTCCTTTGTTATAAGAAAAAAATTGTTTTCGAAAACTTTGAAGAAGAATACCGGCTTAACGAAGCAGTTTTGGCTATAGGTAAGTTTGGTTAAATCGTCTTATTTTGAGGTCAGGAATGTGTGTTTAAGCCATGACCACGGAATACAGAGACACCTGTATATTACTCTTACAAAATACAGCTGTGAAATTTGCTTCAAATGTCAATTAAAACGCTTACACTTTTTTGTAATGAAATGAAACACGGTTTTCTACAAGTAAAAGTATCGGATGATCAATGGAATTCATAATTAGAGGAGGCTGTGATTGGTGCTACTTTATGCTGTGTAGTTATATACAATGAGAAATGTCATAAATGTCATATTTGAGGATATGCATGTGTTTTGTACAATCTTTATTTTGTTACTCCTATTTTGTTTTGTATGGATGCTGGTTTAAACCCTCTTTCAGAATATTCGGGAAGGTTCCACTAGACAAATACGTTTTTTTTCAATCATTAAAAAAAAAGTCACAATTCTGACACTTAAATTTTTTTATTTCAAACTATAAGCCTGTGTTGCTAACTTTTTGGAAAATATCACAGCCTGCAGTAATTATAAATTTCGTTGATCGCATGGTACTTCTTTCACACACTACTGACGAAAAATTTTTGGAGGCAAGTATCAATTACACACAAGGAATAAAAATTACAACTTTCTCATTGAATTTTATTGAACTTATCATAAGGCAACATTCAGTTTACATATTTTTGCCGGCTATTTCAAAGCAAATATTTGATTTTATTCTGAGAATTCAGATACTTCGATTTCTACATTGCTGAAAAGCCTTCATCGAAAGCTATGGTGACAGAAGGGCAAAATGTGCAATTGAGAGGCGAGTGGATTAAGAAAGGGAACGCCAAATATCAGATAATTTCGAAACTTGAAATTCAAGCTAAGTACATATTGAAATAGTTACCAAACAGTACCTTTTCATAAAATATAAACTCGAAGAAATTTATGACATTAAAATAATTTTAATAGCGTTTTTCACTGACTGCACCAGTGTGCACTGAGTGTATTTCTATCTCGTTTTATTACATAAAGCTGAACCGAGATGGAGATACACTCAGTGCGCACTTTAAAAATCCTAAGCTTTCGGATTTGACAAGTTCAGAACTTTTGTAAGATCTGTGAAATTTATTCCATTTGAATAATACCATTTCGCGAAAGAAAAATTACAGGAAACTGTAATTGTCTGCTTTCGATTTTTGCGTTCGACCGTACATTCGCCTAAAGGTAATTAGGAAAAGTATTTGAAGTCTTTTTTTATCATTTTAGTAAAATAATTTTGAAGCGTCGATAAATAACGTCAAAAATTTCAATGAAGGACAAATTAGTACAAAGAAATAAACTGGTGATTTTCAGTTGGTAACTGGTTACTTTTTGTCAGCCAATCTGGTGACTTAAATTTTAATCGTCTGGCAACACTGATGCATATATGACCATAGGTGGCGCTGTCCGTGCATATGCGTGGTGCCCATAGGGATTTGTTTTTCTTTCATACTTAATAGGATTATGTTAAATAATAAAGTCACACTCGATTAAAACTTTTGCTTTTGACATTCTAAAAACATATTTACATATTGATTAAGTCATCAAAAAACATCAGTTCATTTTAGAAAACTCGTTATTATTTGAAATTCACTTAGAAGTAAACATTATTTATTATTAATGCTGCTTTTGTTGTGTTCGCGAATTGCTTGCAATTATTACAAGTACTTTATTAGAGGAGTAATTATTAAAGAGCTCTTTGTTTGTTTCGCTCGTTTAATTATATGCTATTTGTCACCACCCTGTGTGTGCAAGCTGTCCGGTATTTCCAAATACAATCGCTCTGCAATTAAAATGTATTAAAATTTCAATTTTCACGTTTCCGCTAATTGCTAAATAAGTAAAAGAGGGCGTCGTCCGTTTGCATTTGACTTTTTACTTTTGCGTAAAACGACGACGGATTTAAATAGCCAATATTTATCTCTTGTTAGCACGATGTTCGTAATGATATTGTGGGACAATACACAATGTCAACTGCTAATATGCTCATACGTACACAACTTGCAGATCACGTTTCCGCTTCCTCTTCCGAAAAAACAAAAAAAAAACCGTTGATGCTGTAATATGTGTTCGTGTAATATAACGGGTGACCAACAATTGTTGTGGTCCTGTGGAATCAAACATGAATGCCGATTCTGACGTATCGTTGAATTGACATTGCAAATATTGACTGACAAATAAGAAATAAATGATTGCTTACGTATTCAATATTTTATTACAATTTGAAACAATTATTGGTTAAAAATGTTTGATTTGACAGTCACCCAAGACTACATTATTTGTTGAACAACCGTTATATTTATTTGTGTCATCGCGGCTAGCATTAAATTCATTTTAATTTTTAATTTATTCATTAATTACATAATTAAAAACAAATTTCACCCCTTAAAAAAATCGAGCCTCAACGTTACTTTTTATGATTTACTAAAACATATGCAGTGATAGATAAAATTTATGCGCATTTTTTTTAGTCACACACGTCTCATGTTTTTTGTCCATCACTGTACTAGCTGCGTTCAATTTTTGATAGAATTCATTTGGTATTTGTAGATCTCTGCCTGTTCCCAGGCGACATACGCAGTATTTCGGACAGCCGGATTATCGCATCTACGAACTCAACAAGAGGCTACAGCAGAGGACAGAGGTCAGTAATTAGAAGTAATTAACTCCAAAGCATTATTAAACATTTTCTGTACACTGAGACAAACTTTTTTTTTGCTGTTATCTCTTCAAGCACGAACAAGTGGTTTTAGGTGCGAGTTTTAATTATCATAAGTATTTAATTTGCATTTGTATCAATGAGATAAAACGAGAAACTTTGGAATTTTTTTTAAGATACGAAAACGAATTGTAAATGTAAGTGTACTTGATTTTAATCTCGAGGACTACATTGGGATCTCAGCAGTAACTAAAATGTAATTATTGCATTAAAAAATATCTTGGAATACGCAATAACATTTCATTAATTTTACAATAGTAGTACAACTCAAGAAATATAACTAACTACTTCAATTAATTATAAATAATAGACTACGTACAAGGTGACTACGCGAGAATTCCTCCTCTCTGTAACTCTTTTATTTTTGATTTTAGGAAAAAATGCTTAATACAAAACTTAAAAAGACTAATTCAAAGTTTCTCTGTATGGTCACAGAAGAACAATTGACGGTCGGATAAACTTAAGGTTTTTTAATGGAACACTCTGTATTTTATTACGTTTTTCGATTCGAAATAAATTTCTAATGGGACTATATGTGTAATAAAACTAACGAGTGTTCAATAAAAAAAACGGTCAAGTAGGCTGTAGCAGGCTTTTGTTGACGGGAACGCATGTCGTGATTAACATCATTTGAATTTCAACTTTGACAATTTGACGGTTAACCTAACCAACAAAACTCGAAAGCTGCTCCTGTAATTTTTTTTCTAATACTTATGCTTAATCTAAATATTCGGTAATAAACGTTTATTTTTGAAATGTCTTTTTTGAGTTAAAGTGAGGTTAGAAATGCAAGTGACGTTTCACGCTAGTAGTATGAAGAACCCTACGCTAGACGTTCAGAATAAATTCATAGCTATCTAGACCATTTTTTTAATTGAGCACTCGTTACTAATATAGAAGGTGTCTATAAAGTAATTCCTGCTTCATTTTTTTATTTTTTGTTTTAGAAAGAAAAAAGGATAAAAAAGTTGTAGAATTTATTTCAGTACTGCTACAGCTATTCACAACAAACAATTGAGCGTCGAATAGCCAAAAAAATAAACGAAGTTTTGGTTTTAAATAAAATAACATTATATGAAATTTTACCATTGACATATTAAATCGATTTACATGTTTTCTAAAAAATAACTTTTTAACTAGAAACGAAAAATATTTCGGAACAATTGAATATTAAAAAATGACCAAAAATTTAACGTAAAACATATTCAAAGCATCTTCAATTTTTTTTACGCAAAGTGTAAATCTTTTTAACAAGTTTTTATTCACATCTCTTAGTATAAAAGAATCATTATTAATTTTCTATTTCTAAAATAAAAAAAAATAAAATAAATTAAATAGGAATTAATTTATAAACACCTTCTACATTATTGGTTTTATTATATATGTAGTCCCAGTAGAATTTAATTTAGAATCGAAAATCGTAAATGGTATTCCATTTAAAAAAAACTTAAGTTTAGTTTATATCTCGTTTATCCGACCATCAATTGTTTTTCTGTGAGCAAACGGAGAAACTTTGAATTAGTCCCTATAAGTTCTGTATTAAACATTTTTTCCTGAAATCAAAAATAAAGGAGTTAAAGGAGGTAGGAATTCTCGCGTAGTCACCCTGTACACTTGCGAACAAAAAAAAAACTGCTTCGTTCCTTTTTTGTGTTGCGAATTGAGTTTCGACCTGTCAGAGTAGAAATTATTGGAGCTATCATATTTAATCATATTACTATTATAACTTATAACTCTCAATCCACAATGATATTTATTATAACCTCCAAATTTCAATACCGGTACTCACTATGTAAATATAAACAAGTCGTTTGTAAATGTTAACGTGGTGGGCCAGTTTTTTTGGCCCCAAGTGTAGATAAATCATTTTTACTTGGTTGTTGCGGTTGGTAACTACTTATAGCCATAATGGACCATTTTGACATTTTTGTTTCATGTCAAATTTTGATATCGTATCATGTGTTTATTAATATTTCTAAGAAGAAAAATATTTCATATTTTAAACCATTAAAAAATTAAGCAAATTAATCCACCGATAAACGCTAACCATGTTGAGACGTCATATTTACCATCCGTCATACAGGGGTGCGTTCGAAAACTAATTGTCAAAGGTAATTTCCGTCTCGTTCAGGTCCTATTTACATTATTCGCATGACAATAGGCAATTTTTTGACACGTGACTTAACATGGGATGCTCAAGTATAAAAAACAAAACTTCTTGCTATAAGTGTACTCAATCTGTATAATTATTACCTTTGAAAATACATATTATTTCTGTAATACGATAAACTAGAATGGAACGATAAAACCTTATTCTGCATTTAAATTTAAATCCCCACTAATTCATCAAGAGTAGAGGTAAATAAAGACGAAGCATCTGAGGCTGAGGAGGTAGATTTCAATATTCGCATGCTGAACGCGGTGTTGCCAACTTGGTGTACAAGTGTGAATTCTGATGCATTTATTTGATAACTGGTGCAAATTCTAGTATTTCTAAGGGAAAGAAAATCTACAATATTTTATTTTCGTTTTCTTTTTATGGCGTTTCTTATCATGCGTGAAGAAACCATTTGCTAACTTTATTTGGATATTATGTTCACTAAAGAAGACTTCGAAGCCTCTATGGTCAGGTCACGGCCAGCTGAATTGACATGTCATATACGGCCAGTCCAATTCGCCTAATTAAACTATTCGTTATTTTTTTTTAATAAAAATCATTTACTAAGGATCGGTATTTTCATCTCTGATTAACTTCAATCGTTGATTTATTCCCATAGTTACAATTGTGGTGACAATTGTTTCTATAGGAATTAATCAATGCTTAAAGTTAATCAGAGATGAAAAGACTGGGCCTAAATTAAAACAAAGTGGTTTTAATTAATTTGCACTGTCATAAATATGCAACATTTGACGTTTGTGACGCTTAAGTGTCAGAAAACTTCAATTTGGGTAACTAGCGCCAAAACGGAGAGAATTTGGACTAAATAAACAAATTGCGCAGGCCGGATAAGAGAGTATGTATTGTGAAACCTAGTAGGTCGTGATCTGGTGGAATTCTAGGGTACTTTTATGAATCGTCTAGTTGGGACGGTTATCAATTGTTGGCAACACTGGCTAAACGGATGGTATGACCAGTGTGCCACTGTTGTTATCCCTATGAATTTTTCTGTAGATTTACGGATGACATTTCGAAGACTCCCTTGACCAAAATAATTTTTGATGTTAAAGTATAATAAATATCAACTGATAAAAGAAACGTTGAACGCTCTTTCCAATTTTAAGCGTCCGTTTAAAGTTTATTAAAAACAATTTTCGTACAATTTTCATCGGACAAGATCGACTTCAATCATGTAGTATAACTAATTTGACCGTGGATTTGACACATAACAGTTTCATAAGCCTCTCAGTTACTACTAGGTGATCAAGTAGAACTGTTTGAGTTGGCAACACAATTAAAAGCATTTTCTTATTCAACTATTTGCAACACTGCAACTGGATTTGTTTTGTTGATCAATTTGACTTAAGCCCGGTTTTTTTCATCTCTGAGTAACTTTAACCGTTGATTAATTTCTATAGAAACAATTGTCTCAATAATTGTAATAAATCAACGATTAAAGTTACTCAGAGATGAAAAGATCGGGCCTTAGCGACAAAATCGTAGGTTATGTCGAGCGTTTACTTTTGAATCTGAAACACTTGTCATTATCAAAGGCTCTCAGAGTTGCCAACTTTGTCAAATGTATTGTCGCCAACATTTCAGAATGAAATCGTCCAATGCGTAACTTTATATGGAAGATAATAATTTTTAGTCGCCAAATTCAAAAGTTTTAAATGGTAAAAAGAAAATTTTTGGTCGCCAAGTTTTACTTAAAAATCGCCCGAACGGCGATAAATCGCCCACGTTGGCAACCCTGAAGGCTCTCAGCGACAAGCCGTCAATAAACGGGAAGTTACTCCAATTGTACCATTTCAAAATAAAATTTGGCATTGCCATCTCAAGCAATTCTACTTGACGCAATGACGGGCCTATTTAGAAAGATGCAACATTTCTTCGTTCATAAAATCGTGATCCGAACGTGTTTCGATTCAAAAACAGACATTCTTTTCTTTAAATCTCTATTTTTAAAACTTGTTTGGATTGAATTGTGGTTATTTACAATTGAACTGTCAATCAAAAAATCAAGTCAATTCAAAGTGTTTGAAACTATTCGAAACACGATTCAAACTTCTAAGCGAAAGAAAGCACCTTATATATTAAACAGTATTTGACTTAACTAGAAAACAGGGTTGTGGGGCGAAATTCCGCCATTTGGGCTACATTTTAGACATATTTGGCGTTTAAAATCTTATTTAGTGTCTAGCCCTT
Organism: Prosopocoilus inquinatus; assembly: GCA_036172665.1. Classification (NCBI taxonomy): domain Eukaryota; kingdom Metazoa; phylum Arthropoda; class Insecta; order Coleoptera; family Lucanidae; genus Prosopocoilus; species Prosopocoilus inquinatus. The sequence goes on along the minus strand of CM069871.1, from coordinate 14,769,232 downwards.
GATTTGAGCTACTTTTTTATTGTCTTCACATAACAACTCTCGCCAAAATTCTACTTTTAATATAATCTATGGAATAAAAGTACACCGCCGATCAAAAATTTGAAGCTGCACAGTCGTTGCAAAAAAGTATACAATGCGATCAATCACGACCGTTCGGGCCGCTACTTTAATTTATAAGTAAGTAGACGAGAATACTTGAGTCTCGTTTTCTTATGTTCATTTTATTTTTCTTCTCTTGTGTTTTTTTGATTTGAATTTTATTCGCCTGTTTTATTTTGTCCATATGTCTCCTGCCGATTTTTTGACTTGCAAAAGTTTTCGTTCGAAAAGTCGACGTTTTTTCACTAATATTTTTGTCATTCATTCGTCTTTGTTTTTCGTATTTATCTTCTTTTTAGTCGAATTGGTTTTCACCATTTTAATGAAAGTGTTTTTCCACATTTTGTTCGTTGACGCTTTTTTGCAGTTGTCTTTTGTTTTCTAGTAGTTTTTTTTTTCGTCTGAGATTCACTTGTTCTTGATTCATATAAAGTAATAGATTTTCTTTTGTTTTTTTCTGTTCTTTATGCTTTTGCACTAATGTTTTTCTCTTTTGTTTTTCTTATTGTGAGTTGATTTCTCGTACCTTTTGACGCTTGTCGGCTTTTATTTTACACACTGTATTTCGTCATAAATTAAAGAAAACTAAGTAAATTACAGAAAACTGTAATTGTCTATTTTTTTTTTGTGGAAAAATTTGGTGCATTTTGGCTACATTTTATTAACAAGTGGGCAACGTTGCCTGCAAAACATCTGGCAACCCCGCTTGAAAGTATGTACAAATTGTAAGTTTATTTCTTGATTATGAGGAAAACAATGACGTGCGTATTTAAAAAGATGCATTAAACGAATATTAGGTGCTTTCTTTCGTTCATAAAATCGTGATCCAAACATGTTTTGATTCAAAAACAGACATTCTTTTCCTTGAATTTTTCTATTTTTAAAACTTGTTTGGATTGAATTATAAATAATGGTTATTACAAATCGGGTGTTTTGTTGCAACAACTACAAAATTCAGGTCCAAACTATTCGAAACACCACTTCAAAGTTTTAGGCGAAAGAAAACACCTTTTATGAACCAAGGCATTTGTTTGAACATTTAGAAAGTTGTCAACACTGAGTATGACGTCACGTAAACATGGCGCCTAAGCTGATGAGTTTCAAACGCAATGATTTTTTAAAAATGAAATGCTATTCACAAAAACTATTTTTAAATTGAATTTAAACGTGAAATTCATGATTATTAGACAATAAAGATCGTAGGTAATGTTATTAAAACATAGGGAAAAGAAGATATGCAAAAACGACCCCATTATTAATTATTGTATTTTATAGGACAGTGATAATCTCTGGTGGGATGCCTTCGCCAATGAATTTTTCGAAGACGATGCTTCCTTGACGTTAGCATTTTGCCTGGAAGATGGACCTAAACGGTATAGTAAGTATCAATTTTATATCTTGCTTTCGGTAGATTTAAGAAAACTGTCTGAATGATTTCTCAAGAAAACAAAATCAGTCACTAACATGTTGCAAATAACGATCGTTTTACATGTGTTTCAGCTATCGGAAGGACGTTAATACCGAGGTACTTCCGGAGCATATTCGAAGGTGGTGTGACGGAGCTCTATTACAATATGAAGCACCCGAAGGAGTCCTTCCACAACACTAGTATTTCTCTTGACTGTGATTGCACAATGATAACGCATCATGGGAAGCCGTTATTCACTAAGGTAAGACTCGAAGCATGCCGTGTGTATTTTCCCCACAATATTGTGCTTCATTTTGCAGGTGTGTACAGAAGGTCGTTTAGTCCTAGAGTTCACATACGATGATCTTATGAGGATAAAATCTTGGCTTTTTACTGTACGGACGCACAGGGAACTCATACCTCGGTCGGTAGTCGGTATGCATTCCCAACAAGATCCTAGTATGTTAGATCAGTTGTCTAAGAACATAACGAGGCAAGGCATTACAAATTCGACGTTAAATTATCTTAGGGTGAGTACTTTATGTAAAATTGAGGCATCTTTCTATATTTATCAAAACTACAAGCTAAACGTAGCTTAGCTAAACTTACCATCTACCATAGTTAATTTTTGGGTAGTTCTTGCTTGTGAGAATTGCAGAGAATATGAAACAAATAAAAAAAACTTTTTAAAACGAGCTAAAAGGTAATTTATTGACTTACTTGACATTTCGCAAATAAAATTATTTGCTTTATTAAAAGTGAATAACGGAAAATATAAACAATTTAGCCTACTAATTTTTTTTAAATTAATTGTGAAGAGATTGTTAGAGGTAAAAAAGAAATTCATAAACCAAACATTCCTCTCAGACCTATTGTTTCCACTATTGGCTCTCCTTTATTTTTTCTTGTCTAAAAAAATTCTTTTGAATTGGTTAAAAAAATTAAAAACGTTGTTGTACCAAATGATAATATTCTTCTTTCTCTTGATGTCGTTTCTTTGTTCACCAATATACCAAAAAATTTTGCTTTACAAAGTATTAAAGATAGGTGGTTAGAAATTATAGAATATACTGACATTTCATATAATAATTTTATAGAAATAATAACTTTATATTTTGATACTTCTTATTTTGCATTTAATGATAAATTTTATAAACAAACTTTTGGTACAGCAATGGGATCACCTCTTTCTCCAACTTTAGCTAAAATTGTTATGCAAAAATTAGAAAAAAGTATCAATAATTCGTTACCTTTTGATTTAACTTTATATTATAGATATGTTGACGATGTTTTATTAATTTTACCTCATGATAAAGTTGATTATATTTTAAATAAATTTAATTCTTTTCATAATAGGTTACAATTTACTGTAGAAAAAGAAAATAATAATTCCATAAGTTTTTTAGATGTAAATATTATCAGACAAAATGGTAATTTAATAACAAATTGGTATCATAAACCTAGATGGTCAGGTAGATATGTTAACTTTAATTCCTATCAACCAAAAAGTCACGAAATTTCAACTATTATTAGTTTAATTGACCGTGCAGTATTACTTTCAGACAAATTATTTATAACTGAAAATTTAAATTTAATTTAAAAAAATTCTTATTCATAATTCTTACCCTGAAAAGCTTATTGACTCAGTAATAAATAATCGTTTAAAGCATTTAAAAAATGTTAATATATCTAACAATTCACAAAAATAATCAGGAAATAAATACATATCATTACCTTATATAGAACCTTTATATAATTTTTATAAACATTTTTTCAAGAAATTTAATTTACATTTAACCAGTAAATCTTCTGATAATTTTAACATTATTTTTACTAATTTAAAAACAAAAACACCTAAATTTCAAACTCCAAATGTAGTTTACTTATTGAGCTTATTGACTCAGTAATAAATAATCGTTTAAAGCATTTAAAAAATGTTAATATATCTAACAATTCACAAAAATAATCAGGAAATAAATACATATCATTACCTTATATAGAACCTTTATATAATTTTTATAAACATTTTTTCAAGAAATTTAATTTACATTTAACCAGTAAATCTTCTGATAATTTTAACATTATTTTTACTAATTTAAAAACAAAAACACCTAAATTTCAAACTCCAAATGTAGTTTATCAGGTAAATTGTCAAAGTTGTAACTCAGCTTATATAGGTGAAACTAGCCAAAATTTAAAAAAAAAGGTTAGATCAGCTTAAATATTATATCCAAAAAAAGAATGAGACTCATTCAATGTTAGTAGTTCGAATAAGAAAAGCAGAATTACTATCACATTCTTTGATGTAAGAAATGGTAAATTGTTTATTTTTATTTTATTTTTGCACTTATTAACAAACAACCGATAGTCTTTAGTTTTAAATTTTCAACAAAAATCATCAACTCTGCTTTCTTTTGTGATTTAAGCTGTCGTTTTGTTGAAGCCAGTGTTGCCAATCCTAAAACACTTATTTAATATCGACAGTTTTATCTTCTTAATTTGACTTCTAGAGTGCTGTGAAAGGCGCTGTCTGCTTGCATTTTAGATTGAACGCGCGCTGGTTACAGCCTTATTAAAGAAAACACTCCTTATAGTCAATAAATGAAAACATAACTTGATTATGTCGGTATTTGTTTCTAGTGAAATCTTCAGTAAATTATGTTTTACTTCCAGTGACTTTTTCATGGATTCTTTTAATTAAACCTTTCAAACATTTTGCAAACGCTTGTTGACGGCATTGGTTTTCGAATATTCAATTCGCTTGCGTTGATTGCACTCATCTTCATTTAAAAGAAACGACTTCCAGAATGCAAAATACGCTAAAATTCAGAAGTGAAAACTTGCGAATCGCGCAGTCGAGTTTCTGAACGCATCCCTGGCGTTAAAATTAATTTCTTTTGTTGGTCTGTAGTTGGTAATTTAATGTTTGCGACAAGGACAAAACATCTCGCATTACGTTATTCTAACGAAGAAGGTAAATCATGAAAGCAAAAGGAGCATAAAGGGGGACAATAGGTATATTCGTTTTAGAAATGCTGGGTTTGCCACAATAGCGTCATCGTCAAGTAGCTGATGCCCATCTAGGTCAAGTTATGGTTGCATCAGAAATTGCTCTAAAACGAATAGTTTGTGATGGGCAAATTGGTACATAGAGAAAAGAAAAATGTTAAATCAACCTAATGTTCGTTTGGATACGTTCAATGTATTCATTTATTTAAAAAAAAAAAACATTATGTAGTCTATTCAAGTAAAATAATGTTTGAATCAACAAGAAATTGCTTGAATTAACGTAAAGTGTGCATCTTTCAAATAAATAAATGCATCGATTGTATTCAAACAAAGAGTTTTCTGTATGATGAACCCCGATCTTTCAGAAAAATAACTAAATTAAGGTTAAGTAAACAACACTTTGGTGTTGACGCAACTAAACCCTACTCTGGAGTAGGTGCACATTGCGTCAACACCAGCGTTGCCGCAGGGGCAATGAAAACGAATGTCAAATACAGCATGCCGAAAATCTAAAACGAATACACATTTCGTTGACACAGGTGACTTGCGGCAACCCAAGTCATCTAAAACGAATATACCTAATAAATAAAGAAAATAGAGTACATGATGGCGCCATCTATTACTCTAATGTGAAAATATTTTACGAATGAGACATTACAAAGCTTGTTTTTTTTCTGGCAGCACTGTCAACTAATATAAATTTTCTTTTTCGAAATAAGTTTTCATTAAAGAACGCGTATTTATGTGGAATTTAAATGAAGATAGTTAAGGTCCCAGGTGTTGCTTTGATTTATTAAACAAATAAAATTATTTGTACTGAAGGCATGAGATTATTATTTCTGAAAACAATCTACAAAAAGTCTAGAGCCGGTATTTCAAGCATGGATTAATTTTAAAGCTCTGTTTATTTCCATGCCTACAATTATTGAGACAATTGTTTCTATGGGGATAAAACAAAGCTTAAAGTTAATCCATAACTGAAATACTGGGCCTTATTATTCAGACTAATTAATTAACTAATTATAAAAGTTACAAGATCATTATGTAATTGTTTATTTTTTATTTTTATTTTTTTCATTTTAGTTATGTGTAATATTAGAACCAATGCAAGAACTGATGTCAAGGCACAAAGCATACGCGTTAAGCCCGAGAGATTGCCTGAAGACGACGCTTTTTCAGAAGTGGCAGAGGATGGTTGCCCCGCCGGGTAAGAGAGGTACCAATTTTATTGCACTAAAGGGTCACTCGTTCCTGCTGAACGCTCACACATTTTTTTCCTAAACACGTGGTGCTGTATTCATAGCATTATTTGTAGTTCGGGAGAAATGACTGACCCTAGATCAGTAGTTTGCACGTGGTGTTCAGCTTCATGAACCTCGACTCTTCCCTTTCTGAGTCTCCACTGAGCTGTCGATTGAATTGCAGAATCACAGCGACCGGCTAACAAAAGACGAAAACGTAAAGGCTCGAATTCTGGAGGAGCAGCGAACAGTGCCCCGCCAGCACCGAGTAAAAAAAGATCACCGGGACCTAATTTTTCATTAGCGTCACAGGTAAGTAAGTTTTGACTCAAAATTTTCTTCCGCTTCCTTTTTCTCCCTCATTCTAAAAAGAAGTTATATTGTTATCTTCGGATGTAATTAAATAAATAGATTCAAGAGCGGTTCTACCTTGAAGCTAAATGTATGGATCTGCACTTGTTATCTTTTAAATAGCAGCAGCAGCAGCATGAAAATTGTTACCTTCAAACTGTCTATAATATAATGTTTTGAATACGGTCAAAAGCAGAAAATACTTACAGTTTCCTGTAATTTTTCTTTTTCCAAAATGGTACCGTTTAAATACTAAGGTCCGTATGGCACCATGCAAGATTTAATAACAGTATAAAATTACATAAAATCTTGTACACAGTGAGAGAGACAGGATACCAAACTTAACGTTCATTGTGTGATCCTATACTTCTCTGTCACTGCGTGTAAGAAATTGTAATAAATCTTGCAAGGTGTCCCACAGATTTCACTAAAGTTTTGAGCTTGTCAAAACACTCAAGCTTTACAGAATTTTAGATATCATCTGCGAAGACATATTTAAACAGTATCATTTTGGAGAAAGAAAAATTACAGGAAGCTGTAATTGGTCTACTATTTTTTATGCTTCCGACTGTATTTGAAGAAACGTCTTTGCTGCTTGCTTGCAACCCTAAAAGAAAGAACGTGTACTGAAATATTTATATTTATTGAATTATTGACAGATTACGCAAATGTTGCATGTGTGGATACACGATAAGGTATGTAAAAAAAATAAATAAAAATGTTGATGTGAACTCGTGTCTACATCGGATCAAAAAGTTTTGACTTTCATTTTGAATGTAATTTAAAAAAAAAGTATAACAATTCAAACTAAATTTTATTCAAAAAATATCGAAGGGGAAGAATTACAGTTGCTGCAATGTAATAGTCTTTATAGTTTGCTTTACAAAAAGATAGGAGCAGTATTTTAATAAGCAGCTGCCTTTGTACTTTGGTTTGCCAATTATTTGTTTACAGAGTTATGCAATAGTTCACGTATGTAATTAGTCAGTTTTCGCTTGCTGTTGTAAATATTAATAAGCTCTAATAAATGGTAATATCATTTGATGGCCAATAAATATGTTGTAAAGGCATTGCAACATCCATATTAATCAAACAAATGGTATTTAAGTTTATTTATTTACTTATTTATGATTCAGATTGATTTACACAAACCTCAAACTATTTAAAGTTGAGACATTTCCTTATAAGTGTCTCACACACATCAAATTATTTTTTTTAACTACAATTACATTAATAATAGTTAATTTAATTGTGAAACAGTTTCAATGGCTGAACTCAAAACTTTTTAATCCGAAAATATTGTCTTTATTTATTTATTCTTTTCACCGTTAATATTTTTTCTTTTGTTCTCCTTTTTAATTCTTAAAAGCCATGCACACTTATTCCTGATGATGACAATATAACTGATGACATGTTTGAAATAAAACGCGCTTTTTCTCTTGTGATTTGATTAATTTCGTTCTTGCAGGATGTGATGGTTGTTGGTGAGCCTTCGCTGATGGGCGGTGAGTTTGGTGACGAAGACGAAAGGCTAATCACGAGGTTAGAAAACACGCAGTACGACGCTGCGAACTCTTTGGATCACGAGAACCATGGCTTCCATGCGGACTCCCCCATGCCGGGATCGAATTCGTGGGGGACGAACGTCGGGGACCGAGGTCCCGGAGTGGGACCCTCGCAGGGCAACACCCCATCGAATCAAGACTCTGATAAAAAATCACCCGCAGTGAGCCAGTGATGTTAGTTTTTTTATTATTATTATTAACGAATCTCTCCGAGTCAGTATTCATTGTTGTGTGCGGCAGTGGATTTATCTTTTTTTTTGTTTTGTTTAATTTAATCTGGAAGATTTTTTTTTTGTTTTTCTGTTTCTTCAAGTGCAAAGTGCAACAACAAAGTGAGATTGTCTGATAAGCGGAATTCGACCGGGTGCAAAATGACACTGATGTGGAGTTCCAGACTTATTGCACCGGAAGTGCAATTTTATATGGTTCATTTTGGAACCAATCACCATAGGTACCTCTGCAGAGTGAATGTTCTCGAATGATAAACTCAAATGTTTCGAACATCACACAGTGTTTGTCCACACGGAATGCGAAACGATACAAACCGGTTCGGGTGATTTTCGTAGTGTTGTGTGAGGGACGTGCATTTCGTATTTAATTTTCTTATCCAATACCAGTGTTTTAAGTTCCATTGTTTCTATTTAATATTAATAATAATAATAATAATAGCATAGTGTAAAGTTCCTAGCAGTTTTAAACTGACGGACGACATCCATTCACACACTCCTACTGAAATCACTCCTATCAGTCTTCATTAATCGTACGAGCGGTGCTCGTCACACTGCTGTTTTAGGATCAATTTTGTATAGTATATATAAATATATAAATTGTATAAGATACTTATAAATACTTATGTCCATTAAGAAAAATATGTAAAGGTGATTCGCATCCATGTGATGTATTTTATAAGAGCGCCTGTTTGTGAATTGAGTTTTTTTTAATGCATTTTAGAATGACTGCAATTCCTGTATTGGTGTCGGAATGAAAGTTTTACCTGTAACACTGTAATTAAACGACAAAAAAAAAAGAAAATTTGGGACTTGCAGTATTTTTCATGAGGTCTCGTTTCCAAACTGTGTCAGTGTATTTTTACAACTCTTTGGTCAGTAGTTGTGTGTGTCTCTCCTCGTTCCAGGTTACTTTGTTTCATTTCCGTATTTTTCGATTTGTAATCTCATGTGTATCAAAGTCTGTACCTAGTACAGTCCATTCTGAAACCTCACAATACAACACTTAAAAAAAAATATAACCAGTTTTATTTACGGCAGAGTTTTATTTATAAAACCAAGCCAATGTATTTCGATGTATTATGTTTGAGGTTTCAAAATATTTTCCACTTCGATCAAATCAACATATTACTGGCCGTAATTATACTTACATCCCTTCCTCCTCCCGTCCTTATTATTAAATTCCTATTTGAGAAATGAATTTAAAACAATTTTATTTATCATAGAGAATGTAATTACTGTAATCTTTCATTTTGCATTGATAACAGGCAGTTGAGGTTGAGAAATTTCTCTTTCTGAAAACCAATGCCACGAATGCTTAAAAAGAGAAATTAGGAAACTTGCATGTTCTCATTGAATCATTCATGACAAAGTTCACACTTTATATGTGCCAAAAAGAAAGTCCTTCAAGCCATTAATATGGACAACCTTACGTACGACTGTGTCCATTAGGTTGCCTATATCGAGGCTTCGGTTTTTTTTTTTAACGAACAGATACGTTATAAAAATTAATTTCTTGCATTTTCTAAAGTAATTTAATTATTTTCTCCGTTAATATGCAGTTGTAAATTAAATTATGTAGTAGTTTTTATACATCTACTATTTCTTTTCTGAAATCAGGCAGAATTTTAAAATACCTAAATTAGGAAAGTTGCACGATCTTAATCAGTAGTGAAAATTATGTTTTGCCAGAGGTTTCGTGGCGTAACGCTTATTCGTACTGCCAGTAGTGTAGGCAACCAAACGGACTTTTAAGTTCATTGGTTTGCCCGTTTTCTCCATTGATAACAATCTTTTCGCATATTCCAAAAAATCACTCTTTTTTGTACTTTATAACTTACTTGGAAAAATGTTTATTTTTTTTATTTATAAAACTTGATAGCAAATAACTTTATGAAAGGGGCCCCGAGCTAAACCATGCCCAAATCCGCCCCTAGATAACGGTTAAAAAAGGACTGAAATTTTGTCTTACAGAAAGTAAGAAATTGGAAAGCAACTATATTTGAAATTGTTGGTGGAAACATCAGGTTTTCATTTAATCTTTTATACCACGTAACTTCAAGGCTCCTCACTTTATTTTTATTAAAACATTTTCCGACTTTTCCAGGTTTTTCCCCCGACTTTTTATTGAGCGCCGCCGTTTTGTGACATTCCAGTTTTCTTTTTTTATCTGTTTTCGGATGTATTAGAATAGAAAAGAAAATTCGGTAATTTTTTTTAATTTTTCCCCAAAGCGAGATTACATCTTCATTCCGATGGCATTAATATTCCAAACTCCTACATGTCTGTATAAACTATAGCTAAGCAGGTAAGTTGAGAATTGCATTGCCTATTTCTAAATTTGTTTCCTTGTATTGTTTTTCACTAATTAAATGAAATTTGCTTTTGCACTAAGTAATTGTGGTTTCTTGTTTGTTTTTATGACAGTTTGAAACTAAAACTATGATTTTTATATAATAGTATAATTTTATCAAGTAAACACCAAAACATGAAAACATAAAAGAATTTAAATAAAAATAATAAATAAAAAATCATTGCGCCTGAAATAATTGTAGCCTCGCAAGATTTACGTAGATGACACTACATAATTCGGATTTTTTTAAAACCATTGTAACTATGATTTTAATCCATTTTTATTATAGATTAAATTTATTCAAAGATGAATAAATTCAGTAAATCGAAAAACTGGTTGAACACTGAAACGAATTTCTTTAATACACTCCAAAACAACGTCCATAAATATTAAATATTTTAAATTTCGCTCTTACAAATGTAGTTTAACAAGATAGCACTACACATAAGCGCCGCTTCGTTGGGTGCACGGGCCTTGTATGTACACCTGACAAATTATTTTGTCGGTTGCAAAATATTAGAGAACACCCAACAAAGTAGTGTCTTTTTGTTCAGTAAATTCAAAGAAGGAGAAATTATTTGACGCAGAATTTATTTGACATTACACAGTTTTTTTAAGAAAATCCGCAATTGACAGGCTAAGCTACTAGAAATTCAGAAATTGTTGCTAGCTCTTCCTGGTTCATCGTCCAAAGCAGGAATACAGCATACTTAAATGCAGCGTTTTCTACTGACGCGCACTAATGCACTGAGTGCACACTCAATTCATATTAGTGCAAATCAGTAGAAAACGCTGTTAGTATATTATTTGTTCACAAATAAAGAAACCACCACCTGTTGCATTATGTTGTTATAAAACACAATTCCCCTGTAAAATATTATTAAAATACTACGCAGGGATGAGGAAAGACTTCTCTTTCCTCCTCCCTGATACTAAGTTAGTAAGATATTTGAAGTTTCATGTCATGCCTTGTCAAGGTATTTAAATTTAAATCAATTTAAATACTTATCCTTTTCAATGCCAAAAAAAAAAAAACTTTTCACTAGGTGCTTGCTTTTGTTCACAAAAACTTGGTCCAAACGCGTTTAGTTTCAAAGACAGACGTTCTTTTGCAAACGGATTAATCTCCACTTTCTTTGAAATTTCAGTCCGGATCGATAATCCCGTTTCCTCTGCGAATCAAACTATTTTTATGTTTTGTTTGGACTGGTTTGGACCGAATTGCTGATATTTGCAAACGAATTCGAAGTCTTGAGTGTTTTGTTGCAACAACTACAAAATCCAGATTTAAACTAGTCGAAAACAGATTCAAACTTTTATGCGTATTATCGAGTTTCTAACTAGGACGCCGTTGCCAATTGTATTTTCCATAAGGCAATACCGGCAGTGGCCCTTTCATTTGCAAACAAATTATATGTATTATATACAATAATATGAAATAAATAAAGAACAAAAGAATATCGGCTCCAGTTTAGTCGATGCGTATCGTTATCGAGGAGAGAGGTTTATTGGCAATTGAAAATTTTTGTCCAGGCTGTTGTAATAACGTATTTATCCCCAGAGATGGCGCTAGGAGTAATTGTAAATTTGGCGCCAATGAAATGTCATGTTATCAATGTCAATTGTTTTAGTGATGGCGGTGATCGTGATCGTTTAAGTAAATTAAAGAACTGGCACAAATATAACGGGTTAAATCAAATTGTCCGTTAAATAAACATTGTTGATGATTAAATTATTTTTGTGTTACCAGAGAATGGTCTCTAATATAAACAGAGTTTGAGAAAAATGGACCTCGCAAGATCTGCAAAGGAAGATTTAAATGTGTAGTTATTGGATGCAATTCATGTTCCAATCAGACCAAATTTCCTTCAATTTTGAAATGGGGCTGCTAATTTAGGTAACGAAGCCCTGTGACAATTTCGATGGAAGAAGATGTGTATGCGTCACACTGATAAAAGGTTAGCATTACCGTTAGCATCATAACAATCCATAATAAGGTTTTTATTTTACCAAGTTAACAATGGCAGTAAAATATAAATTGTGTATGTAGGACATGAATGTAGGACAGTATTGCTTTTTTTATTTTATCGTATTTCTGAACATTAAACAAATTTAATAAAAAATAATAGTTATTAATTGTTATATCAAAAAGAAAAAGAGCAATACGGATACTTTATGCTTTACACCAATGACAACGAGCCCTATAACAAAACAAACTTCAAAAGTTGCGGCAGTGTTGCCAACAATAACATGGAAAATCTCAATTTCCCACTTTAAAAATCACCAGAAATCACCAAATTGAGAATGAATACGAAAAATCTCCAAACTTTTATACTGAATACAAGAAAGTATTTGTAATCTAAATTAAACAATTTATGAGTTAAAAATGTTAAATAGAATTTGTTTGTGACGTCTGGGTACATTGCACAAAGCCGAGCATTTTAACAATACTCTTTTAAAAGAACAAGTATTAAAAAGTGCTTTTAATGAGTCAGCTTACTTTTTATTTTACGTTTCTTAAATACCAACTCCCACTAACATCTTAATTTAATACATTTCAATATCAGAATAAACGTTAACTAATTGTTTGCCGTTGATTAAAGAATTTAAAACAATGAGAAAGAGTTTGGCCTTGTTGACTACCAACCTTAATATTAGAAAAAATACTACTGCATATGTACTCGAACCTTTTTTCTCTTTTACTTATTTGTGTCAGTTTTGATTTTTCGTCAAAGTCGCACAACACTTTAAAATTCACCAGTTTTGAGACAGGTCGCAAATCATATCAAAAAGTCGCAACCATTTGAAAAAAGTCACTAGATCTGGTGAAAAAATCACCGAGTTGACAACACTGAGTTGCGGTTAGAGATGGGATTCCACCCGGTGCAATCGTTTGCACCGGTGGAATCACGGAATGCACCCATACTGCACCCGGTGCATTGGATGCATTGCCCGGTTGCCTACATTTACATAAGACGTAAAAATGCTTCAGAATGACACCAAATTAGTGTTGTAAATTGGATTATTAACCGGTTATTTACCGGTTAATTATCCGGTTAATAACACTCGGTAAATTACGTTATTTACCTGTGGTTATTTATTTTGAATTTGGCGCAAATTCTTTAGGGATATTGCAATTGAACTTTTTTAAGTTTTTTTTTGTTTTTAACGATTAGTCAAATTAACACTATTTTATGAGACGTTATAAATTTTAATAAAACGGAAAACGGAAAGGAAAATCTGAAATACAATAATTTACAAAGTGCACTTGTCATTTTTGCATTGAAGGTTATGGATATAAAAACTTTCTCGAAATTCCACACACATTTTACCTTATTGTCCACCGTAGGGAGGAAGTTCTATTACTTCCTCGACCTGTAATTATTATAATACTTCCGATTATAAGATCATAACCTTTAAATTATTAGAAAATTATTTTTAAACTTTCAATGGACACGTAAAATTGAAAACAATATACGTTCATTTCACTTTTATCAGTGTCTGTTTATAGTTTAAAAACCATTTTCTTACAATCTTTATATGAGATAAGAGTCAATTTGAACTTAATTATTATTCATAAATAAGAAAAAGATTATTTTCTCATAAAATCAGGATTGTGTGGTAGCAGTATTTGGTCTTTTCTGAAAGGTTAAGTAAAAAGCAACACAATAGAGACAGTTTCATTTCATTTTGTTATTTACTTTATTTACCGTTTAATTTACCGGTAAGAAATCCGGTAAATTTAGTCAATTATATAATTTGCCGGTAAATTTACAACACTACACCAAATATAATATATTTTGTACGGACTATCGCTAGACAATTATTTTGTAATGGTAATTTCAAAGACTTACTCATTTTGTTTAGATTTTAAGCTACAAAGCTTTCGGTTAAGCTTAAAAGTTTACTATTCAGTTATTCACCATACACTATGAAACATTAAACCTGTAAACCACCTGCAAACGATTAAATAACATCAAGAAAAGATTATTTCTTGTTCGGAAATTTAAATTTTTGAATGCACCCTGGTGCACCCCATTTGAGTGATTTCAATGCACCGGGTTCATTCCCTAGCCCATCTCTAGATTTTCATATTAAATTTGTTAGGGAGGAGGGCGAAATTCTCCGAGGAAAGAAATCTCAGAAAATAAAAATCAAGTGCAAAGCATGCGCATTTCAGTAATGTTACAGAAATCTGTAAAATGAACCTTCGACTACCATCTACTAGATGGCGAGAGTAGTTGCGGATAATTGAAAACTAGGAGCAGTGCTGTCAGTTGGAAGGGATTCTGGCATCTGGCGGGACGAAAGGGATTTTTAATAAATGGAGATATTTTCGACTTTTATTTGAAGCACTGTAAATTTTAACTCGAATATTGGTAAAGAAAATTTAGCCAGATTTCTTTGATTATTTTTTAAATTTTATAATTTATTACAGAGTGGGATAAAAAAATTCTTTTCTCGAATGTTACCCTCAAATCGGCTCTAAGGGCTCAAATAAAATAAAAAAGTTTCGCTTTTCAGGACTCGCAGAGAAATCGCGATTTACTTGTCGTTTAGAACGCAAAAACGCTCTCGTGCCATTTCAAGCCCCTATCAAGCTAAACTAGATCAGTTCTGAAAGAAATATCGAAGTTCTTTCGTACTATTGTTTACATGAGAAGCAAAATCCTGCAATTTGGAAATGAATCGTCCCCTTAAAATATACAAAAATTAACTACCTAGCGATTGTACGGAGTGTCTGCTGCAATTAATGCAATTAAATTAAACTCGAACGATTATAATGTAAAAAATTTATTTTTTAATTGTAAAAGCAACATATAATACATTTAGGATTTTTTTTATACAAAACATTCATGAGATCTTACAAAAATAACCTTAGGCACTAGACGTATTTACATCCTAACTATTTGAACATAATATCACAATTCTTTACAAAGACAATTACAACCAAGCCGACGCAACTACGTCTTGGGCTTAAACCTCGACATGTAAAACTCGCAGTCCGTGCAATACAAGCTGGGCGAAGTCACGTGCTTCTTCCGACACAAATTGCACTTGCTCTTCGGCGCGCTGCCGCCGCCGCCGCCATTCGAAGGGGTGTTTCCGACGATGATAGGCGTCACAATCGCCTTCGGAGTCGGCGATTCCGAACCTCCTTTTGTTCCCGGCTCGAAACTGACCGTCTTTTTTAAGGGTTGCTTCGGCGGCAACATCTGTTGATACGGCGACGAGTGCTTCGAGGGGATTTGTTGGTAGGGAGACGGTTGGGGATTTTCGATCCGTTGATAAGGATAAGCGGGGTCAGGTACTCTTTGATAGGGGTTTGTAAAATCCCCATTTTGTTGTTGTTGTTGTTGATTGATGTTCCTCTGATACTGAATATTGTATTGATTGAGTTGTTCCGTGGATGGTACTCTCTGGTAGGGGGAGTTTGTCGGAATTTGTTGCAGGCGTTGGTAGGAAGGAACGACGCCGCCGCCGTTTTGATGGTTGATGTAGTTGAATTCGTGTGCGGATGGAACTCGCATTTGATTGTTATTGTAATTGTATTCGGTTTGTGGAAGTCGGCTTTGCGCGTACTGGTGGTTGTAAAGGGGTTGTTGGTTCGTGTAACTCTGGGTTGAAGGTGAAGGCGACGGAGGATGTTGATGGGAGGTGTGGTAGTTGGGCGAGTTTGATGAGTAACCATTGTGGAATTGCACTGGAAGTGGTGATTGCCTAATTTGGGGATGTGGCATGTTCGTGTAGCCACGGGGAGACGACGCGTACTGATTGTGCAAACAATTGGGATCCTGAGGATAACTGTTGCAGTACTGCAGAGGTTGATAGGTTTTAGCTTGCGCGTTGTTGGGAATTGGAATGGGTTGATACGGTGATTGTCTGTGTTGTAAAGTCAATTGAGGACTTGACCCATAAACATGTTGTTGCTGTCTGTTGGTGATATCCTGCTGTCCGTATCTAGGATCCACGTTGCCATTAACGTATTCATCTCGCTGGTAATTAGGTCGGGAAATCAAATTATCCAAGGAGTTTTGCCTAGTGTAATTCGGCTGTGCGACGTCGTTTTTAGCTGCTTCGTTTTGTCTCAGCGTCATTATTTCTTGCCTAATCGCCGCTGTTTCTGGTTTATTCATCGCCGTCCTCAGCACCCTCTCCAAAATTGGATTGGGGATGTAACTGTCGTCTTCTTGTTCTTCGGCCGTCGCCACCAATATCACCTGGTCGCAGAACGAAACGCTCTTCTTCTTCGCCTTCCCTCGCTTATCATCACCGCAATCAATTTGCAAGTTGTGTTGCATGGCGGCGTTGAGCAACTCCGCTTCTCGCATTTCTTCTGCGATCTGTTCAGGCAGAATCGTGTCCAAATCGTCCCGTTTTTTCACCGACAAGACTCCGGTTTGGATGGTATTGTCGGCTTTGTTATCTCTGTAGCAAGAAACGTAATTTTGATCGAAGTGTGCTCGGCTGGGTAGCGCGGGTGCTTGTTGTTCGTTTTGCTGCGATAACAAATGCGCAGACGTCAAATTTTCCGTTGCGTTAGGGATGGGGTGTATACTTTCGAATTTCGAAGCCAAATCCTTGACTGACGAAGTGATTTTCCCATCATTTCTGCCGTCGTTGACTTGATAATCTTTTGGCGAGTCGACGACATCCACGTTCATATCCCCAGCCGCCAGATTTTTCTTTTTCTTCAAGGCCGCTTGCTTCGCCTGTAATTCCCTTAGCCAAGTCTCCCCGGAGGACTTCACGTCTGGAATGCGTCTCAAGCCACTGCTTTCTTGAGATAGGATCTCTTGTCTTCTGTTCTGAAGTTGAGATAACAAGCTGGAGGGATGCACGGGTTTCAAATCCAGCAGGTGCTCGTCTAAGGCAGAAAGATCTAACGGCGGAGGGGGCGGAGGAAATTCTTCGCTGGGCTGGCGCGAGTGTATCACTGAACTGGCTGGGCTAGGATAAGGAGGTAGATCGAGAGGTGGCAGGCAAAGAGAAGAAGGCAAACAATCAACCTCATCGACGCCTTCGTCGGGGCCGTAATGAGTAGAATCCTGTTTGATGGGGCTTTGCACCTGATGCACTTCTGCTCTTGTAATTACGGTGCTGTGTTGATTCAACGAGTCTTTCGCATCGTAAATCATTACGTCATCTGTACAGTCGTAGCCGTTATCCATTTTTGCTGCTGGATGATGGAAATTGTGTAGGGGTAAGAAAGGAAGGGATGTGGGGCCTATATTAAACTGCGAAGGTATTTCACAATTTGCTTCCGTAGGCAAGGGAAACTGCGGTCGTATATTCTTCTCCTCACAGACTTCGTTGCCGTTTAACTTAGTCGAGCTAAGCTGGGAAGTCGTTCGGAGCGGCGGAGGCGGCGGCACCTTCGCAACGGTCAACACTTTTCCCGCACTGCTATGGAAGCTCTTCCTCATCAATTTACTGCGCTCCAAATTTGGATTCGTCGTGTTGCCTGCGAATTCCAGGTGGCCCTCAGATAAATACCCGCACATGCTCTTGATGTTATCCCCCTTCACTCCTATACTACTGTCATCCACGGAAGACACGGGTTTCTCTTTGTTGTTGGCGGCGGTGGTCGTCTCATTATCATGCGCCTCCGTCAAATCCGGCATGCTCCTGTTCTTGCGCCGAATCAACCCGCCCATCAACAACTTCCTCCTGATTTTATGCTGCTTCTTAACGGGTTTCCCGTCCTTGTCCTTTTTCTCTTCCTTTTCCTCCTTGGCCTTCTCCCTTTTGATCGTGTCTTTTCCGTTCAGCAAGATTTCGGGGGCGATCGAAAAATCACGGGTCATTTTGTTTCTGTCTTCGCTGCGAGACCTCTTCTCTCGCACCTTAATCGTGTCCTTGTTTTTCGCCCTTGAAAATATAGAACGCGATTCGCGCGCTGGGGGTTTGTCGTACATCATATACTCTTCGTCCTCCCCTATGTTTATGTTGCTCAGTTTACTTTTCAGGCTGTCTTTCTTCTTCGGGAGCGTCGCGTAAATCTCGATGCTTTTACTCTGCACTTGAGGAGGTGGTTTTTCGGGCAGGGAATGCGTCAGTAGCTCCCTGCTGTTCTGGCGGGAGTGTTGGCTCTTCTCGCGCGAATTTTGCCGCGAGTGTCTTCCGCTTCCGCTGCTCCCTTCGCGGGTGTGGCGTATCTCCGGGGGGTTCTCCTTGTTCGCGGAGTTCTGCGTTTGGGTCATCCTTCTGTGCAAGCTTCTCGCCCTCATTATGCAAGTGTTGTGCTTCATTCGGGCGAGAGTGAGAGTTTGGGGGTTGTTGTAGGGCGCGTTCATCGCCGCCCTAGCACGCGTTGCGGCTGCGTTGCATAAAGCGAGGGCTAACACGAGATCGTGCTTGTCTTCGAAGTGACGGGATTGGGTTAGTAGGGCGTCGGCTTCGTGGCATAAGACGTCGCAGTTCAGCGCCGGTTTGTTCGGGATGTTTGCGTAGTCTTCGGGAATTTTGGCGAGGTGGCCCATTTTCATTAGGTGTTGGATTGTTGACATGGTGGAGCTGTCGTTTGATGAGAGGGAGTAGGAGTCGTAACCGGCGTCGTTACCCCCCAGGAATGAGTCACCTTTTCCTCTGGTGGGGCTGCTGGGGATGCTGCCCGATCCGTGCGGGACTTTCCCAACTAAGTATAGGTAAGGATTTTCCATGGTGGTGGAGGAAGATGAAGAGGCGCTATTACGGTCGCCGCTCCAGTTTCCAGAATCGCGTCTTCTCGACATATTGAGTTGCTCAGGCATATTAAAGCTTTCCACGCCGGAAGATGATCCGTTACTAGGAGTTCTATGTATGCTGACTTTAGGTTGTTGAGTATTGTCGACGCCTTTTCTTGAAACGTACTCGGGTTCCTTGCAGACTTCTCCGTCCACCACGTCCACACCAGCGTCGGCTGCCGCTTTCGTGTATAAATTATCTTGAATGATGGACAGGTTTTGGTACTCGTTGTACATGCGAGGGAGTGGCGGTTTTTGGGTTAAGGTCCCGTCGGGGTTTGGAGTTATGGCTCGTCGGGTGTTGCCCACGTTTGGTTTCTCCGGACTTGGTGTAATCGACCTCCTCACGGAATGCGATTGTTCCGCAGGGGGTTTCGCCGTCGGCCTTTCGGAATAAAACGACGTTATTTGTTTGGGGGCGTTTTCTGTATTAACCGGGGTGCCAGTCGGGACGGCGTACAGCAGCAACAAGGGTTGGTAGCGACCGCGCCGGCACTTCTCAACGACTTGTTCCCATCTGGGGCCAACTTCTCTCACGGTGGCATCATCGAAGTAAATCCACACCCTCAATTTGGTGTGGAAGAAGAACGTCGAGTAGTGCTTGCCGTAGTAAGTGACCACCCCGACGAGACTGTGAGCGGTCACTTCCGCCCAGCGGCTGTCCACGACCGTGTGGAAAACATCCCCCAGGCGCAGCGTCGTGCTCACCGTGGCGAAAACGTCCATTATGTGTTCGAGGGTCGGTCGTTCGGAATCCCAGACGATCCCGACGGAAACGATTTCCGGTCGGTTCATTAACGTCCGGCGTATTTGAATTTTTGCACCGCATGAACTCTGCAAGAGACCCTTCAATTATCATCACTAATCCCAAACAAGAAAAAATTAAGACTTACGGGACAGTCTCGGATATCACCCATACTACCAGCTTTCTTGAGCAGCTGGCCGAATGAATCGGTGTGGGGTTGATTTCGAATGGTGGCCAAGTTCTGGCGGACTTGAGTTGTTAAGGCCGAAGCAGAAACATAATGCACCATCTGAAAGAAAGAAGTTTGCAATGCTCATAATCAGGCCTAGGCGCATTTTAGGCGGAAGGTTTCGTTAAATATACGAGGAACTACGGAATATGCCGAAGCGATCATAGTCGAAAAAAGTTCTGAACTTTAACGCGTCTGCCCTGTAAAAACAAAACAATAAACCAGTCGAAACCCGAGAAGTGTATGCGGCACGCAGTAACCACTACAGTTCTGGTCGACTGGATATAAAAAATTGTTTACATAACCGACTCATTCCGAAGTAAACTCGCATTCTTTTCACAGTGACGGCGCTATAATTGCTATGAATTAAATGTATTATGCCAGTCTCTTTAAAAGTTACATTAAAGAATTATAATGTTTTCTTAATTATTAATTTGAAAGAAACTATATGTTACACACGTAATTTACATCAAACAGTTGCTTCTGATGCAATGAGCGGGAGGGTGAGAGTGTCTCGGGCATAAAAGCCGTTCAGCGGCGACGTTGAAATCTACACCGCTGCTTTGTTTATCTTTATACTGGTTTTTACCAGATATCCTAGAAATGTCCGAGCCCTACTCATAATTTTGACTAAAAAAGAATAAATGTGGGGGAAAACATGTTAACATTTTTTTTTTACAGCGGGGCAAGATTCAGTCATTAAGGACACACCTCAATTTTCTCTGTGTTTAATTATGCAATCAAGCTTTAAATTTTTACATAATATAAGCAGGTAATTAATTATCAATTCAAGGAGATCTACGTGTTTCTTGTCGTGGGATTTGCAGTTAACTATAACAATATTAATAATAATGTCATTAAGAAAATTGTGCCACTTTGTACATCACCTCATGAGGAGAGGTATTACATTCAACTAATTAATGAAGTTAATTGATCATGGCGCAAGCGCAAATGTTTTTTTTTTCTCTTAGATCCTAGAAGAAATATTTTCCTTTTGGCTACGGATGTATGTAATAAAATAATCTAATCATTCACGATGCAAAACAACGCATCGCAATTCAAACGATTACAAAACGTGTGAATTTTGTTTACAAGTGCAGCGGAATAATTGAAAAGTATAATCGCACCTTCAAGGTTGTACTCTTGCATATATATGATAAATTTGAGCGACGTGCTTTTTTTACTCTTATTGCATGCGTGGCCTTCGGCATTTGCTTGAATAATACCTATAAATAATATTTTATTCATAAATCGAATGAATTAGTTGGTGTTTATTTTCTGCACGTAGAAAGAGATATGGGAAAAACAATCGCTGATTAACGTGGGAAAGAACCTTTTTTGGAAATAAAAGAAAATGAAAGTGAATTTATTTAAGGGAAGAAAAAAACATAAAACCAATTCAAGAATGCTTCCTTTGTACTTGAAAAAAAAAAAAACGATTTTTTTTGTATTCAAGAAGTTTTTTTTTTTTTGTCATAATCCAGAGTTTCTCTCAACTAATAATATTCTCTGACTTTTCCAGGTTTTCTCTAACTTTTAATCAAACACTATTGAATGCGATTATGCTATCTTCCTACTTTTTACGCGTTTAAACGTTTTTTTTCAGGTTTCAGAAAAGAAATAATAGTTGTACAAAAATTAGTAACTATTATTTATTTTATTTTATTATCATATGTATTACGGGTGGAGAAAATTATTAAATTAATTACTTTTAAAAATTATAAGCAATTTTGCCTGTTTGTTTGTTTGTTTAAAGAAAATTATAAAATTGATTGAAAAACACGTCGCAGTTTAGGCAATCCACTGAACGCAGGCGCGTATATGGTTGCCTATATTGAAGATCCCGAAAACACTTTTTTTGTTAAAAACGTGATAAACTTTTTCTCAATTCACATAAATCTATGAACAATTTTCCGTTTTTTTTTTCTACTTTTAGAAAATAGATTTTCAATCGAATTTCCAGTCTTTCAATTAATTTTTACTTAATTTCCTGGTTTTTCAGGTTTTCTCGGTGAGTCGAAAGCCTGTAATCGATTACATCTTGTTCTTGTTAAAGTAATTGATCACCTGTTTGAGTGAAAGTGTGTTTCTGAAGTCATCGATCTCTTGGGAAGACTTGAAAGGGATCGGCTGTGAGCCGATAAACCTTTAAGGTTTTTTTAGGGGATCGAAGTCTGAATAATTTCTTTAAAAAAGTAAAAGCTAAAACAGCGACATCCTACGATCGCTTTTTGACCTAACATTGCACATAGGATAGACAAATTGAAGCGGATTTGCTACTTAATAAGTCATCCCATGCAAGACGGCCATTCTTGCTGTCAAAGCATAATGTAATAAGATCTTGAGAAATAGATACTCCTAATTATTAACACAAATACAAATGCTATCTTCCATATAATAATTAAATTACCTCGAATAAAAGCAGGAAAAGAAAACGATCAATTGATAATCAATATAAAAATAAAATACTTGAAATCTAATAAAACAAAAACAAAAGACGACCAACGAAAATAAAAATGTGTAAAACTAACAATAAGTCAAATCGATATAAAAATTGATAAGCAAAAATTTAATATGTAAATATTAAGGAATCAAGACGATTAGTTAGTAATTAAAAAAAATAAAATAAAGTCAAATCGAATAAAAAAGAAAAATATGGAGAGGATTGTTAATGAAAAATTAATAAATAAAAAATCACATAAATAAATTCAAACAAAAGGTAAACAGAAAACAAAAGACGATCAGTTGATCGAAGATGAAAGTACAAATTATAAAGAAAACTAATAAGTCAATTTAACCTATACGTATTAAAGGAAGGAAATAATTTAAAAAAATAAATTCAAATCGTATAAAAGACAAAAATGGCGATTATTCGTCGGGATTAAATGTAAAATAGTCAAATCGAATAAATTAAAAAAAAAAAAAGGCGATCAACTGATAAATTAAAATCATACCAAATATGATAAAATAAACAAATAATAAACAGAAACAAAAGATGATAAATTGTTTAGGATTAAAAATTATTGAATTAAATAAATTTAAATCTCGAACCGGACAGAAATATGAACGGAACACACTCAACGTTTCGCTATAGACAAGAACCAACTTCAATTATAAATTAAATAAAGTCAAATCAGGAATTTAACAAAATAAGGCGACCGGTGGTAAAATTTTAGTTTTAAAAAAATTTGTTGCAAATCGTTTTTGATTGCAGTGAATCCTTTGGGCAGCCTCTGTACAGCTGTTTCAGCCCTATGTAGGGCTTCATCAGCAGAAGCGCAGCTCAAGAGTTTTGGTTTGCAGTGGAACTCTCGAGCCACGCTTCTGCTGATGAATCCCCAAATAGGGTTGAAACAGTTGTATAGAGGGTGCTCGAGCGATTCACTGCAATCAAAAACGATTTGCAACAATTTTTTTTTAAACTTCCATTATGCTTTGACAGCAAGCTTGGCTGCCTTGCATGGGATGACTTATTATGTACCAAAGCCGCTTCAATTTGTCTATCCTAATGCAATGTTAGGTCAAAAAGCGATCGTAGGATGTTGCTGTTTAAACTGTTTCTTTTATTATATTTTTCTACAGTTTGCTTTTATTTTCTACACTTTTTTTTTCATTCGTCCGGAAAATTGTTGTTCTCCGCTCAGCTTGTATTGTCGGTCCTTTCTTGTTTATTTTTTTTGTTCACTTCATGCCTTCTACTTTGTTGGCTGTTTCTTTTATTTCTCTTTCGTTTTCAATTTTTTTCGCAGATTTCATTTGTTTTAATTTTTATTTGTTCTGAATTTCGACATCCTAATACGATTTTTGAAATTCAAATTCTTGGAAGTGTCAAATGAGAACTTTCGAAATTTTGTTGCAAATCTTTTGTTTTTTTTAGTCAAAAAGCGATCGTAGGATGTCGCTACTTATGTAATCTTGAGAAAAATTTTGAATTTGCAAACTAACACTGTTTGATTTGATTTAACACTGTTTTTTAACAAATGTTACATACAAATTAAGGTGTTATTTATTCCTGCCAACTTTAGAAAAAAAATTGTGCTTTTTGGCTATTTCTTATCAACAAATAGGCGAGTGGCGACATTACCTGCAAGAAATCCGGCAACTCTGCTTTTGTCTTCCAGGAATTTTTTTTATGCAAATATCTTGATGCCATAGCAGCCCAATTTTTGGCATTAATTCGTGAACGTATGAAAAGTAATCAGAAGAAAAAGTTTCTTTTGTTCCTCTTTTTTGTTAAATAAATGTCTTGTTTTCATAACAATTAGTAATCTTAGTTAAAATTAAGGCTCAATTTTTAGGGTTGATTCGTGAACATATGGAAAGATATGAGCTGGACTTCCTTCTTATTTACAGACTTCTTTTGTTTTTAGAAGAAACCGTTTCTTTTGTCTTTTTTTTATGCAAATGTCTTGATGTTATAACAATTAGCTAATCACCTGGGTGAATGACAGCGGTTCCGAAGTAGCCCCGCAAGCCCCGCAGACGCTTTGTTCGACCAGGGTCATGGCGAACTTCTGATGGGGAATGCAGTGTCTGGCGTTGCACATGTCTTCTGCCTCGTCGCGTGCGATGTGCATGTGAATTCGCAACAGCATATTCTCGAAGCATTCGGCGGCGTCATCCATGAAACCCAGCTGGAAACGCTGCTGGTCGAAGAAGCTTTCGGCCAGGGCGCGCCGCAGGGCGTCCGGTGGTAAAGCGGTTTCATGTGAAAACTGAAGTTGGGAAAACAATTCCTGAAAGAAAGAAGAAAAAAATTAACTAACCGCCAAAAATTATGCAAGTTGGGGGCTTCCCCCGAGGCGTTTCGATTTGTACCGCTAATTCCTGATTGTTGTTTATTTCTGTGGGCGCGCCGCGGAAAGCGCGCCTCGATGGCGTCGATTTAAGGCCACCGAAGAAAGAACGAAATGAATACAAATAACCTTTGCTGTTGCATTGGCAGCCGTGATATTTAGCTGACCGATTTTGCGAGAGGCAGGCAGGTAATTCTTTGAATGCAGCTCGTTTGGAGGTCGAAAAGTTAATTAAATGCGATTAGATACCTGACGTCATTAACGTATCGAACGATTTTAATAAATCCGAAATATTTTTTTTTTTGTTACAAGAAAGTAGGTAAGAGGAACTTCTTCGAAGAAAAAGAAGAAAGAGTCGCTGACTAATATTGTTAAGATCGGGGGTTGACTCACTCGAGTATTTCCTGAGTGAAATTTTTCACAGCCTTACCACACCGTCGAAGAATGTCGTTTCATCTTACCTGTACAATACCAAGAAGTGATTTCGATACCACTAGCAAAAGGGGGGGGGGGCGTAACCTTTCAGGTTACGGAATTTTAATGTGTGTGAAATTATAATAAAGAGAAAAGGTTTACTACGATTTAGTTGATTAACCGTTTCAAAACGTGACGCTTTAACATTAAAAAAAAAAAAATAGGTCACCCATTTTACGTCTGTGTATGCAGTACATTATTTAATATGTCAGTTGTTTCCGATTTGATTGATGAATTGCCTATTCTAAAATCTTCAGGGGTTGTCAATCTATTAGCTATTCACCTTCTTTTTATTAGACTTTAGAGGGCTGTGCTTTTTTTTCGTTAAGTTACGTGCATGTATTTTGATGGAAATCAAATTTTGATACTGATACTGTCAAAGATTATGAAGCTTCCTATTTTGTTATAATGACTGTGTTAATGATTTGGAAGAATACTTATCACGGTCGGCAATGGTAAGGTAAAAGGAAATTAAATCATTCATAACTAGAGATGGGATTCCACCCGGTGGAATCACGGAATGCACCCACAATGCACCCGGTGCATTGCTCGGTTGCCAACATTTACATAAGACATAAAAAAATGCTTCAAAACGACACCAAATATAATATATTTTGTACGGACTATCGCTAGACAATTATTTTGTAACGTTAATTTCAAAAACTTACTCATTTTGTTCATATTTTAAGCTACAAAGCTTCCGGTTAAACTTAAAAAGTTTACTATTTAGCTATTCACCATACAGTATGAAACATTAAACCTGTAAACCACATGCAAACAATTAAATAACATCAAGAACAGGTTATTTCTCGTTCGATTTGCGCGGGAAATTTAAATTTTTGAATGCACCCGGTATATTCCTGTATGCACCCTAGTGAATGCACCCATATGGATGCTTTCAATGCACCGGGTTCATTCCCTGGCCCATCTCTATTCATAACATTTTCTATTGGGAGTTTCGATCTTCACAAACAATAATCTTGAAATTCTAACCCAATTTCCTGACGTCCACATTTTTTAGTAATACTAGTAGTAATACCAACAAAAATGTCACCCTAGCAGGGCCTACTTTGAGTCTAAAAAGAATGTGAACAGCTAATACTGTCGTCTACTGTATGGAATAAGTGTTGTCAAACCGCCAAATGTTGGCAAAGTTCACGCTGATTCGTTCCACTGCCTCTAATCAATTCTGCCAACCGTATGATTACAGTCATATTCGTACCATTATTTATCAGTTTGTGCAACTGTAATTTCAGCTTCAAAATAATAAACATATTTTGCATTTTGAAGAGAAATAATGACAAAAAAATATATAATCAAAATTTCTTAAAAAAGTAGCAGTAATTAATAATAAATATTCAAAATCGCATTCATAAATTAAGAAAAAGAAAAGGGGGGAACAAAAGATGATCGCAGGCTGCATTTTACGAGAACAGAGACAGAAAAAGGCTAAGCAATCAGAAACGAAAAGAGACCCCAGAACATTTTTGATGACCTAAAAACAGCATCAAAGCGGAAAATTAAAATTTCGCGAAGTTGGAATTATTATTAGTCTCGAATGTTCGTTATAAATTTTTTTAATTTTAAAATTTACACTTCGTTTTGAGTCCTTTTCTGCTGTCGTTTGTGGTATGCGTTCGTCGTTTGGTTTTCCTACTTTTGTCAGAATTCTTTTGTTTAAAGAAACATTAAACAAAAAAATTCTGACAAAAGTAAGAAAAACAAACGACGAACGTATACAACAAACGACAGAAGAAAAGGACTCAAAACGAAGTGCAAATTTTAAAATTAAAAAAGTAATAACCAACATTCAAGACTAATAATAATTCGAACTTCACGAAAACAAATCACTATCACGATATGTACTTACGAAATGAACATTTCTGAAGAAAAAAGAAAAAACATAAGACAGACTGTAATTATTATTCGCAAAGAGATTTTTTTTTTTTGATTAATTTCAGAAAGAAAAGGAAAAAATAAGTGACGAATGGGTATTTCACTACAGAAAACCACAAACGACAAAGAAAAACAAATGGCGATCGTAATATTTACGAAAGAAAAAAATAATTTTAGAAGATGAACAAGAAAGAAAAAGAAAACAAAAACAAATTATTATTTCAAAACTATTGCGAGACGGTCTTCTCTTCAAACAATAATGGCAACGACGACAAAAAAAAAATTAGAGAAAGTAACAGAAATATTTGAAGATGGAAACAAATGACGATCGCGAGAAAAAAAATCAAATAGGAACGAGTTTCAAAAACAAGCGACGAATGCGTTACATTCAAAAAACGATTTTTAGCGTCAATATACGTTTTTCTTTTTTGTGTTTTTTTCTAAAGAAAGGCACGAACTTCGAAATTTGGATGCGTTGACAGCACTGCTTCTGATTGCTGCCAAGTGCATCATCAACAGTGTTGCCAATTATTGAATTATTGGTAACCGCTTTACACCAGATCCTCTTTCCAAAACCTACGCACACTGTGATTTTAATGAATGTTTTATTTTTATCACCAAGTGCGCACATGAAAACTGAGTAAATTGCAATACGTTGGCAACACTGGTTGGGCCTGCGCAATTCTTGAAATTAGACTTCTATGTATAATTATTCTTCTAAAAACACCGAGAATTTAAAACTTACTGTTAATTTAAACACTCTTGAAGTTGCTTTTTCTTGTTCATTTTATTTTATTTCATTTTTCCCGAGTAATTAAATAAGTAACGGGAGCTTCAAGTATTTTCAGGTTAAGTTCCAGTCGATCGTGTTTTTTTTTTTCATTAATTTCAGTATTTTATTGGACATAATTGAAATTTATGATTATTTTGAAATTCTTGTTGTTTCTTGTTTCTTAATCTCTTCAAGTTGCTTCCTGTTTTCTTTTTTAGGTAATTTAGGTAATGTTTTACGATTAATTAAATCAATAATAAATGCTTAAAAATTAATTTTCAGTTTCTAATTGATGTTCAAATTGTATTTATTGTATTTTGTTCTGTATTTTATTTTAATAATCAAAACGTGGTATTTTGAGGTTAAGTAAACTTCTTATGTCCTTAAATTCTCTTTCATTTGTTTCGTAATTTCTAGATAATCGATCGTCCTTTGTTTCTTGTCGGTTACTATTTTTCCGATGATTAATTTTCGGGAAATTTGCTTTTTTATTTTCGTTTTTTCTTAAATTAATTTTTGAACCTATGTTTCCATTATTAAATTCATTCAAGCTTCTTTGATTTATTCCTCAAGTCAAACTGTCTTCAAACATTATTAAAGATTCGAGCTGTCTTCAATCAATTAATGATTAATGATTGAAGGAAGATACTTTAAATTTGGCGCCATATTTTTAATTATTTTTTTTATATAGACATTGGGCGCGTTCAGCGGATGCGTTGCTTACTCAGCAGTCGTTTGTGATTGGCTATTACCTTCATATGAGCCAATCACAATCGATTGCTGAGTAAGCAACGCATTCGCTGAACGCGCCCATTCTTTTATTTGAATCTCTTTATTTTTAAAACTTGTTTGGATTGAATTGAAATGAACTGTCAATCAAAAATTCAAAATTCATACAAATTCAGGCGTTTTGTTGCAACTACTACGAATTTCAGGTCCAAACTATTCGAAACACGATTCAAACTTTTAAGCGAAAGAAAGCATCTTTTACGTTTGCAAATGTGATTACGATGGCGAAGGTGTGAGTGATGGTGAAGGTGAGTGACAGAACTGGGTGTTGCCAACGTAAGAACGATTTAATATGTTATCAAAAATCACACTAATCACTTTCTCTTTTTTTTTAATGTTTGGTGATTTCCCATTACAGTCACGGTCACTTTGGGAAATTGATTTAAATGTCATTTTTTAGTGAGTAAGTTTACATAACCTCAAATGTCTTGTTCAGTGGACGTGTTCAACAAAAATAAGGTTACGTGAAGTTACTGCACGGAAATGAAGCGGGACGCTTTCTTCACCCGAAATAAAAAGCACAAAAAGAGACTAAACTAAAAATACTGTGATTTTTGTTTTGTTTTTCTCATAAATACACTAGAATTTGCACCAATTATTATAAAAATGCATCAGAATTTCCACTAATCACCAGGAGCTTTATTTTTTCACCAAGTGCTTGTTAAATACACCAAATCTCGGGTAAAATGCTTCGAGTTGGCAACACTGATCATCAAAGCGCAAGGTTAAGTCTTTTTTTTTGTTTTAACAGTTTATTGCAGAAGAATTTTATAAATTTATTTATTTAATACATATTTTTTTATTGTAATCGTGTTTCTTTTTTTTCTTTGTTCTTCTATTTAAACTTTCCGTATTAATTTAGGGAATTCTAAAGAGATTCTGTGCGCGGAAAAAGGAATTTTTAGTCGAGTTGATTGGCAACACTGATGCAGTAGGAGGGTTCGATCGAGATGGGCTCATAAATTTTAAATTCGTTTTTCAAATTGAGATCTGCGTCGCACTTAAACCTCATGCATAAGCGTATCATTATTCATTACACGAACGTTTCACAAGATAGCTGTAAACTAGCTCGCGTGCAATTTAAATGTTAATCGAAATGTCCTAGAAATTGCGGAGAGCAAAAGCACTGTTACATTTGCGCCGTTTTTATTTCGCTCGGTTGGAATTAACATATTTAAAAGTCAGTGGTATTATACCGGGTGAGTGTTAACGGAAATCCTTAACCAAGAGTATAAACTGTTTGAGGAGAGCAATATTCCTCTCCGACCAAATCCTACAGAAATATCTAGAAAGGAATAACAATAGCTGTCAACTTTATTTTTTATATACGGTACTTGCCATGTGACAGACGTTTTTTCTTAAACTTATTTCATAACTAAAATGACGTGTCATTGCCGACACTTCTCTAGATATAAAAGAACTAAAGAGTGCGTTCAAAAACCTCCATGTTTGAAGTTGGCCAAGACTTGAGATAGCAAGAAATATGGCATGTCTTTACTTATTACGGAATTCTTCAACGCGTTTCTTTACCGAATAACGCTAAGTTTGATTGACCATTGTTAACATATTCTTTTTTTGTTATGGTCCTTCGAAAACATTTACTTAAAAAATTATTGATCGCCTTGCATGGGATGACTTATTATCTAGTAAAACTGGCTTCAATCAAATCGTTGACTGGTTGCCCTCTACAAACAGCTGATCGGCGGTCTTACTTAGTGGAACTGATCTTGTCTGGTATTTTGCGGGTGATTTTGCGAAAAAACAACATCCAAAAACAATATTTTCTGGCATTTTAAGGTTAGAAGACGTTGAGGTAGAGGACGCTAGTTACTTTTCTTTGCGAATTTTTATTCTTCATATTTTACTAACTAAATGACACGACTTTTCGCTTTCGGATTCTATTGATGAACAACACCTTAATTGAATTGCACGAGACAGCGCCATCTAGGGATAAAATTTAACTGCATTAGCGGGGATTTTATTTTCTTTATCCTAGATGGCGCTGCAATTATTTTTTTCTGAGAATTATTTGTTCCTGTAAATTAGAGTTAACTTTGGCAATCGATCGATTATTTTAACTACAATTTTATTTATTTTTTGGTCCTAGGTGGCGCTTTCCTTGCGATTTTTTTTATTCTTCATATTATAATAATTAAATGAGACAACTGTTCGCTTTCGAATTCGATTGATGATCAACTGCTTAACTAAATTATGCGCGAAACTGCGCCATCTAGGGATAATATTTTGATAGCATTATCAACGATTCAATATTCTCGATTCCAGATGGCGCACTAATTATTTTTCTCTAAGAACGTTTTGTTCTCAATATTAAAGATAAAAATAAAAGAAGACTTCACTTCACAAAATCAATTTTTTCTTAAATTATTTTAACTGCGTTAGCTGGTAATTTATTATTTTTTTTTTGTCGTAGATGGCGCTAATTATTTTTCTTTGAGAGTTTTTTTGCTTTTATTCATAATAATTAAACGAGACGAATCAATTTCTTAATTTAATTGCGCGAAACAGTGCCATCTAGGATGAATGTTTTAACTAAATTAGTAGGAATTGTTCTTTCTGGTCTTAGATGGCGCCGATTGCTTTTCTTTGTGATTTTTTTGTTTTTCATTATAATAGAATTCAATAATTGATGAGCAACACCTTAACTTGATTGCGCAAAAAAGCGCCATCTAGGAATAACTTTTTTAACTACACAGGAATTTTATTTTCTTGATTCTAGTTGGCGCTAATTATTTTTTTTTCGAGAATGTTTTGTTCTTAATATTATACAATAGCTGGTAATTTATTTTTCGGTTCGCGAAACAGCGCCGTCTAAGAACAATATTTTAACTAAATTAGCAGGAATTTTATTTTCTTTGTCCTAGCTGGCGCTGGTTAGTCTTCTTTGAGAATTTTTTGTTTTTAATTATTATTATAATCGAATTCAATAGTTGATGAGCAACATCTTAAATTAATTGCGCAAAATAGTGCCATCTAGGGACAATATTTGAACTACATTAGCAGGGATTTTATTTTCTTGATCCTAGTTGGCGCCAATTATTGTTTTTGAGGATGTTTTGTTCTTAATATTATAGACATATAATAAGACATAACAATAGCTGGCAATTTATTTTTTGGTCTTAGATGGCGCTAATTATTTTTCTTTGCGAACTTCTTGTCTTTATTCGTAATAATTAAATTAACTTAACTTAATTGCGCCAAACAGCATCATCTAGGAATAATATTTTAACTAAATTAGCAGGAATTTTATTTGTTTGGTCCTAGATGGCGCTAATTATTTTTCTTCGAGAATATTTTGTTCTAAATTATAATAGAATTCAACAATTGATGAGCAACATCTTAATTGCGCAAAACGGCGCCATCTAGAGACAATATCTTAACTACATTAGCAGGGATTTCATTTTCTTGATCCTAGGTGGCGCCAATTATTATTTTTTTTTTTGAGAATGTTTTGTTCTTAGGCCCGATTTCATAATCGAACTAAGAGACTTTCAAATAAAAGTCACAGTCATACGTCCAGAAAGATGGGAAAATGTAGTTATTTATACATCAGAATGTGACTTTTATTTTAAAGTCTCCTTTAGTTCGATTAGTTGCGCATAACAGCGCCATCTAGGGACAATATTTTAACTACATTAACAGAGATTTTATTTTCTTGATTGGATGCCGTCAATTATTTTTCCTTGAAAATTTTTTTTTATTGAGATTGAGATTGTGAGATAATAAGGATTTGTAGTAAGAAAAAAGAAACAATGCTAATATGTCACTTCATTCTAATGAATTGTGTATATAAAAGATAAAACCATTATATGTTAAGCAGAGCGTAACGGTTTTTACCTAAAAATTGCCGTTTTTAGTAAATAAACCAATCATTTACTTATATAGAGGAGGGACAACATAATTAATTTAACCTTGAAATGCCAAAAGAAGTGAAGTCGACTCCAACTGTTTTTGACTAATAGATAATAGAACATCAACATAGGTTTATCAATCCAACGCCAACTCCAAATGTGGAAGTTTTTGAACACGTGATAGAAACTACCATTTGGAAACGAGACTTGAGGCCGTTTTCATAATAAGACTTTAAGGAAGCTTTAATTTAAAGTCACTTTAAGGATGGGGAAACAAATGTAGTTTTTTAGGTTAAAGTAACTTTAAATTTAAAGGCCTGTTATGAAATCGGCCCTAAAAGTCTCATTTTCACGATGAACTGTCATCGTGAAACGTTTAATAACGGAACACTTTCTTGATATTTAATCTACGTATAACAACAGCTTGAAATTAATGTCCGCGTAACTCATCATGATTATAGACTTAATATTTTTTTCTTATACAACAGTGGCTATGTCTCGCGTGTTTAAAACATAATCGACTATTTAACAAACATCGTTGCATTCACAGCGACATTGTTCTACGAGGTGCGCTCGTGAAAAATAATGAGCCGATCATTTTTATTCCGCTCGCGCCTTTTTATTTTCCAAGCTACGGCAGTCGCATGACAAGCAGTATAGTACGGCTCGCATCCTTTTTCTAAAAAAGTACAAAACATCCTTTCGTTTTGTGTTTCGTGCTTGGACAATAATGACATTTTTGCGATTAAATCTTTATTGTCAGCAAGCTGTTTCAGTTTTCTTCTTTTAATTTCTTCAATTAAACTTTATTTAGGTTCTCATTTTTACATGCTTCAATTTTTTTTATAAAACAATTTTTTTTGCATTTGAAAATTAACACAAAACGTGTGTGTGCAATCGATCAGAGAGTGCGTAAAATAATGTAGAAGTCGATGTTTCGTTGTACGTCAGCAATTTTTTCAGGCTTTCTTTGAAAAAGCAGTCGTCAATGTACAGGGTGTCAACTTTTTTTATTATTAACTTTACTAAGAAAGTTATTCTTCATAAAAAAAATATCAACATTTGCCGTGGACAGAAGTTATCTTAATATTTAGAGCAGAATATTACTAACAGCCAGAGAAAAGAATTCAGGCCGCGAACATTACGAAAATTTAGTACTCGGACTCTACTAGTCCCCCCTCCCCATACACACACACGCGCGCAATAATCTCTGCGAAATGAGGATACTCGCATTGCACTCCTTCCCGCAACTAATCCATCACTTTAATGACTAAAGAAAAGACGAAAGTCTCATTTATGAGGTGATTCCCACTCAATAACTATTCGTTGCATCGAAAACGCGGAAAGGTGGCAGCAGTAAATAGTACATTCGGTGTAAAAAGCGTACAATACTAAGGCCGGTATTCATAAACAAATCTTACGCTATGCGTGCTCTTACAATTAGCTTTAATTCATAAACTCTACATATTTCCTGCACTTTAAGAAAGTAATTCATAAAATATTGTTACAGCCGTGACGCGCAAACAGATCTATTTTTAGCATCAGTACGCCACCTTGCGTCACAGAACATGACCGAAGACTACTCGATCATTCTAGTATGTTCGAGCAACAGAGGGCTCGGCCATATAAGCCGTACGATCCGCCAGAAGTGATTAGTTATGAAGTTAGCGAGCGAAGGATTCGTACCTCGAATAAATAGAAAGTATATTTTGTAAAAGTGTTATTTGCTAGACAAGCTCATTACAATTGTGTCGTTAATTGTGTAAAGCGACAGCTTTTAATTAAAGTGTTCTGAAATTTAACTACTATAATTTGTGAACCCCAAATTCGTAACAATATTCTTAAATTCTCACTGGGGATGCGCCAAAAATGCGGAAAATACATACAGTTTATGAATTATAGCGTATTGTAGATGAACGCATAGCGTAAGTTTAGATTAGGAATACGAGTCTAAGTGGCCTGAATTCTTTTCCCTGCTAATAGCGCTAGAACACCCTGAGAGTACTCCAATCCCTTTTGCTAAAACAAGATAGAATATCGGCTCTGGAGTAATGAACTGGAATCTCTATTAGAATTAAAACTCCCTGTTTATCATCTCTATCTTCTACTCACATAGAATTCAGTACACACCGACAAAAATGTCATTATCAATCATTTAAACGTATCGCAAAATATTTACAAAAAAAAGGTTGTCAAGTTTCCAATGACAACAAATGCTTGCTTGAAGGTATTTTTTAATTAAAAAAATCATTTAGATATATTAAGTAACCTTTTATTACATTTTTTCTAACATCATACTTGGACTTTTTATATTTTTATCACGCTGTATATATTATACAGGGTGTTTGAAAATTGCTAGTACAAGAAAAAAACTGTGGCATCTGGAAGTTCTAAGAAATCCATTTTCTTTTCCACAAAATAACACTATGTCCATTATTTATGTAAGCAGCATTCATTTCGGTAATAATAATGAATCGAGTTGTGACTGTTATGACAGCTTATTACCTTAATTCAGTGACGCACCAACAATTTTCGCCAAATTTTTAGAAATTTTTATCTCGAAAACTAAAGGACTTTCATTAGATGTTTTTTTTTGCCGATGACTTCAACTCACCATCACTAACTATCGCAATTTCCAAACACCCTGTATTTTGTTTGAATAGTTTAGTATTGTTTTTGTTATTTTCTAAAATTAATATCAAAAAAGTTTTGCTGCAGTAGACAGTTGCAAATGTATTAATCTATTGAACGTTCCCTTAAAATTAATTCGATCGGCAAATAATAAAAAAAAATGATCTGAAAGTTTTACATCCGACATTTCTTTTTCTAAATTTACGAATAAAAACGAAAACAAGAAAGTTAAAGGGAGTGCTAATTACCGAATTGACTTTTAAACTGATTTTACAATCATGAATCAATCAATATTATCATAATTACAAATTTGATTATAAATTTTCTGCTCTGAGTTCGTTTGTAATTTATTTTCAAATCAAAATTATCTCGGTGGAACTAGAAATAATTTTTTTTTAATTTTTATTAACCAGCATGTTACGTAATTGAAACCATGACCTAAGTAACTGTATGACGAGATAGTCAACTGGCATTTCGAAACGACGGAGTTTTGAATTTTTTCGTCATTGAACACTTGTAGAAGAAAAAAGTTCAACACACTTACATATTCTCCGTTCTGCTTTTGCCGAGTTTAATAAATAAAGACCGGCGAGTGACGTAATAAGCTGTTCTAATCACATCAGTGAGAGGGAGTGAGATATATTTCCCAGAGCAGATGTGCGTAAGAGATGCGTTTATTAATAGTATTGCAAAGGATACAACTTTGAGATTCTTTTTAGATTTCCATCACGAGAGGTTGGGGCAGAAAAACGAATGTTTTTGAAATAAATACAACTTCGTTGATTTTAAAATATAACAGTTTTGATAGATACAAACTGATTAATGAATTTTGGAAAATCATATCGAAAAGATAACGTGTACGCTCTGACACTGTTGCAATATTTCGATTGCGATTGACAACTTTCAGGTTGTGGACTGAAAATATTGAGAACGAAGAAATGGCAACGGTGCCAGAATAAATGTCGGTAACAGTGCTGCCAACTCTGACGATTTTTTTTTTCATGCTTGAATTTTGTGTAATGCTGGGTTTCCACACCTCCGGCATTCGGAATCCTATTCGTGATTAGTTGATTTAAAATTTCTGAACGTTGAAACAGTAATTTAAAATCAACCAATCACGAGTAGGATTCCGAATGGCGGATACCATATGCCGGAGGTATGGAAACCCAGCGTAAGTATAGAAAAATAAATAAAGATAATAATTTCGTTTCCCTGGCTGTCATATTCAAAAACTTCGACATTCGGCAAAAGTTAGTATCTACGACCGAAAAGAGATTAAAAAAATCGTACCTCAAGTTATTTAAAAAAATGACTGCCCTTTCATTTTGGTAATTAATTAAAAGTTGTATGGGGGAGAAGTTGTTAAAAAAATCTTCTAAGTAAAGCGTCATACAATTTGTTTTTATAAAATTAATTTTCAAAGCATTAGAAAGAATATCCTGCACTTTACTCTTAACCCATCTTCCTTTTATGGTGTTCACGCTGTATACTGTAAGAGATAAAATTTACCTGACATTTCTAAATTTGATTAGAAGTAATGACACAAAATCAACAAAGTGAAAAAAAATTGATAATAAAGGAAAATCCCATCTCTTGCAGCACACTTTTAGAAAGGCTCAAGTTTCACAGCACATTTAAAGGGGAATTTAAATTGAAAGTCACGTTCTAATGTGTAAATAAATGTGTTTTCACGATTGTGTTGACATCTGAATGTGACTTTAGAGTTTTAAAGCCTCATCAGTTCGGTTATGAATGAAACTGGCCCTAAATTTCAACTGAAAACTCATTGCATTTTATAATAATCAAAAACTTATTTCAGAACATAGTTTGATAACGTAAGTTTGATTTAAAAAATTATGGTACAAGAGTATAAATGACGGTTATTGTTGGTTGTCCAAAAAAGAAAAAACGTTTCTTCGCTAATCAGCCCTAAGCTTCTTTTCTGATCTCACTATACATTTGGTTCATTTTTTTAAATTTTTGTTATTACATCTCATGATCGTTATTTGCTAATGTTATTTATTTTTGTTTGATAAAAAAGTACCTTTTTTATTATAATCATCAACTGCATCAATTTTTTGTTTATTTTTTGAATAAATATTGTTTTAACCGTTTTAATGGAGTATCGAAATTCAGAGACGTTTACCGAAATTTTCGGTTGACTATACTGGTATGTTAATATTGCTGTCACTATATACAGAGCTATCAAGAAAGATTGAGGGGCGGGTTTCGATTAAGCGGAATTAATGCGGCGCGGAGCGGAACGTTTATTTAAAATCTTTTTGTTTACTGGTAGTTATGTTGTCCAAGTTTAATTTGTTAAATTGCCCAAGTTTAATTTTTTGACGCATTCCATCAATTTTCTAACCTCAAAGCATTCCGAATCTGTCAATTCTAATATTTGTTACATGTGTCAATCTATTCCATGATTCCGCGACGAGCAAATTAAAAAGGGTGATCACTTTGGGCGAATTTCCCCCATTTGGGGTACATTGGACTACTTTTGTTTTCTCTATTTAACGACAAAGAAAATTTATACCACGCGATCAATAATGACTGTCCATGCCGCTACTTAAATTAGGTATTATATTATATGACGAGAATACTTCGAGCATCGTTTTCTTTTGTTTTTTTTTTTTATTTTGTTTTAAGGAATTGATGTTTTGCATTTTAATCACAGTTCGTTTGTTTCATTTTGTCCTCTTTTTTCCTGCAGTTTCTTGACTTGCAAAAGTTTTCGGCCGCAGAATCGTTGTTTTTTCATTATTATTCTTTTTTGTCTATTCGTTCGTCTCTGATTTTTCTCTTATTTTTCGCATTTATCTTCTTTTTAATCAAATTGGCTTTCTGCGTTTCATTTTGACTTGTTTTTACAGGTTTCTTTTGTTTCCTATGCGTTTGTATTTGCTTGCAAAACTTTCGTCGATTTTCATTTTTCTTAACATCGTGGTGCTTCTGCTTTTTTAAATTTATTTTATACTTTGTACTTTTGTTTTGTTTATTATTGTCTAATTGATTTTTCACATTTTGTTGGTTGTCTTTCGTTTTCTACTAGTTTTTCTTTTCATCTGTTTGTTTTTGGTTCTCCATTAAGAAGTCTAACTTCTTTTGTTTTTTTTCCTGTTTTTGTGCTTTTACACTATACATTTCTCTTTCGTTTTTTTGACTACTTTTTACAGTTCTCTTTTGTTTCCAACGAGCTTCTTTTCATTTGCTGTTTCGCTTCATCGGGACCCACCCTTAGCTGACAATGCTGAATTTCTATTTTTAAATGGTACAACTGGAGTAATATCCGGTTGTGGGCAGCTTGACACTGACAGCCGTCATTGCTTACGAGTGTTTAAAACGCAAAGTAAATTATAATTTTATCACTGGGTCCAATATCTGCCAAATAAATCAACAAAAGAGATTTGCTACATGTTAGAAGCAATGTTGCCAACTTTTCCCGCTAGGTCTAGCTTAGTTGAAATCGTATCCGGAGTCAGAATTTTCCATCTAACTACTATTTCGATTTTTTTAGCTTATTACGTGTTTTGTTCAGCGTAATTATGGCTTATAAAATTGATAAAAAAATCAATTCAAGTCAAACTACAGTAACAAAGTTAAAATTGATAACCCTTTCTTTTTATCTATGACATCCTAGAAATTTCGAAACTATCCTAGAACGTTACAGACTATCCTAGAAAATCAGAAACTGTCCTGGAACATTAAAAACTAGACTACGTGCTATTGAAACATACTTGATCAGTTGCGAGTAGCTCCGAGTAGTTAATTTTGGTAATTGGAAAACTCTCATAGACAGTTCCAAGTAAAAAAAAAAATAGTAGATCAAAGCAGTTTAGTGGAACTCTCAAAACGAGTGCACAGATTTTGTCGAAGTTTTAAATTTGTCAAGCTTCTAAAAGTTTATATGCCAGCTGTGAAGCTCTATTCAAACGATACCATATGAGGGAAAGAAAAATATTTTAAACATTACAGGAAACTGTTCTTGTCAACTTTTTTTTTTACTTACGACTGTAACTCCAATTTTCTGTGACTCCTGTTGGCTTTATTTAAATTTTGTTCTGTCATTTCTCAAATTGTCATCTGCGTCAAGTATAGATATGTATTTTTTGACGAGTTTTCATTGATACTATAATTTCTATATCCGGACTTACAGCATATTTTCTAAAAATTTGACGGGATTCAAGTTCTATGTGGTGGATTAATTTTTGATAGTTGGCAACACTGATTACAAGTATCTAAGTGTAGGTTAGGTTTCCGAATACGTTTATCTTTTAAGAATCATGTGTCATGAGCAGGGAAAAGAAGTCGGCTCATTTAAAGTTGGACAATTTTTACACCGAATGTACAGGGTGACTACGCGAGAATTCCTACTCCCTTTAACTCTTTTATTTTTTATTTTGAGAAAAAATGTTTGGTACAAAACTTATTGGAACTAATTCAATGTTTCTCTGCGTGCTCACAGAAAAACAATTGATGGTCGGATAAACAAGATATGAACTAAACTTTAGTTTTCTTTTTTTAATAGAACAGCCTGTATATTATTACATTTTTCGATTCTAAATTAAATTCTAATGAGACTACATATATAATAAAACTAATATTCTAGAGGTTGGCTATAAAATAATTCCTATTTAATTTTTTTGTATTTGTGAATTTAGAAAGAAAAAAGATAAAAGAAATTGTAGAATTTATTTCAATATTGCTACAGATACTCACAAAAACAATTGAGCGTCAGATACACAAAAAATAAACGAAAGTTTTTATATTAAATAAAGTAACATTAAATAACATTTTAACATTAACATATTAAATCGATTTAAACATTTTCCAAAAATTTACTTTTAAAGCGCGTGGAACAATTAGATGGCCTCCTAAAAGCCCCAACTTGACACCCATGGATTCTTTTCTGTGGGGTCATCTCATAAATAGAATTTATAAAAATCTGATTTTGGATGTTGAGGAATTACGGAACCGTATAATTTTAGAAATAGAAAATTTGAATAATGATCCTTTTATAGAAATGTAATTCAAAACAAGGAGGTTTACAGTTTGCATAGAAAAAAATGGAGGACGTTCTAAACATATTTTAAATTAAATTTTCAGAACCGAAATTTTCAGTCATTTTTAAAGTTCAATTTTTCCGTAATATTTTTCGTTTCTACTTTAAAAGTTAATTTTTGGAAAATGTTTAAATCGATTTAATTTTTGGAAAATGTTTAAATAGATTTAATACGTCAATGTTAAAATGTTATTTAATATTACTTTATTTAAAACCAAAACTTTGTTTTTTTTTTTGTATATCCGACGCTCAATTGTTTTTAGTGAATATGTTAAAATGTTATTTAATATTACTTTATTTAAAACCAAAACTTTGTTTTTTTTTTTGTATATCCGACGCTCAATTGTTTTTAGTGAATATCCGTAGCAGTATTGAAATAAATTCTACAATTTCTTTTATCTTTTTTCTTTCTAAATTCACAAATATAAAGAAGTTAAATAGGAATTATTTTATAGACACCCTCTAGATTATTAGTTTTATTATATATGTAGTCCCATTAAAATTTAATTCAGAATCGAAAAATGTTATAATATACAGGCTGTTCCATTAAAAAAAAAGCAAAGTTTAGTTTATATCTCGTTTATCCGACCATCAATTGTTTTTCTGTGAGCAGGCAGAGGAACTTTGAATTAGTTCCTAGAAGTTTTGTACCAAACATTTTTTCCTAAAATCAAAAATTAAAGAGTTAAAGCGGGTAGGAATTCTCGCTTAGTCACCCTGTACCACTTACTCCTTCCGCGGCTTCGATGCAATTTAAATAAATTGCTATTGAATGGGAGGGGAAGGGTTTCAGTGCGAACGTTCGCAATTCGCAGAAGTTACTCTGGGTGGGGCCAGGATACTAAATTTTCGTACTACTCACGGAGCAAGTGGGCCAATTTCTTATCCCTGGTCATGACTTAATTGGATGACGTTTCGGGAAAAAAAAATCCAATTATGTACTTAAGTCGAACCAGTAAGCAAGCATTGCCATTTCTGAATCGTTCAGATTAGATTATTTTAGAAATACGCATTCTTTTTGCTTCACCCTGTATAGACAGGTGAAGAAAAAAAAATTCTGGCCGACGCGACGTTCGAAATTACGGAATTAAAAAAACCTTTTCATTTTTGAAAAATTTTGCTCCATTTCTTTTTTTTTTAATTTGTTGGAAGCGACGTCTTTTAAAACCAGTTCACTTCGCCTGCGTATTTCGACTGCGCCCCAGGGCAGACAACATTACAGGTGTTTCGTGCTCATCGCGCGCCAAATAGCCCCACACACACACACACACACACACATACACAGACACGTACAAGTAGGAAGTAGGTTGCATCTAACGGAAAAGTCTCTCCGGGTAGGTAAACTTTGAACCTCTTCGATTAAACAGGTTTTAAAATTAATGGTGGACGGCGTTCGGAGAGTTGGTCACTCTTGAGAGTTTCCCGGTTAATTTCGTCGACGACTTCCGCCACCGCCGCGGAATTTAAAAGGACATTTAAATCTGCCGTAAACCGCACACGTTTCTTTTCGCCGGCAAAAAACAAATGCCTAATGAAAACTGTTCAACTGAAGGAACCATGTTTTTTTTTTATTATTAAAAACAAAGTTACGCAGCTTACTAATAATTATTAAGGTAAACCGTAGTGCAGCGCCTTTGTTAGTCCGTTTCCGTCGCTCGTATATAAATGAATGAATTGAAGCGAAACAGAAGATGTATGTGTGGGATTGTAAGAACGACTAAGAAGTCGTGACGCAACAGAACAGTAAAGAGTGATGTTGTTTAAAGTCCTTTGTTATCTATGTGTATCTAGATGTAGTATTTGGTATTTTTGTGAACATTTTTGGCCAACTCACTTTTAACTTTTTCTTAGTCTCCTTATCCAACGCGCTTTTGACGTCGCCCTTATTAACTTCGGCGTTGTCCTTCGGGGGCGCCCCGCGTTTTTCATGGCACACTGCAACTTTATCAACTTTCGCATTGTCCTTTTGCAAATTCGGTTGGGGCTTCTTGTATCTGAATTTGATCATTTTTCAATGAATCTAAACGCACACTGCCAATGCACTTCTTGATTGTTTGTCTGCGCGTAGGTACGCTCGTGTTGTTACCTCATACCACCTTTCACTATAGTTCACCGTGAACTGAACTTTCAATAGAGTAAGTCAGACCGCCGGTGATCGTGGGCACTTGCAAAACTACAGGTAGATACTGCGGCGGTTTTAATCTCCTCCACCGCCGCCGCCGCTGCTGCTGCTGCTGCAAAACCGTATTTAACACACAAGAAGAAGAAGAAGCATGCGCTGCTTGCCGTTCACATTCAATTATTTGCGCAACTTAAACGGAAACGTTAATTAATGGCGGCGGCATTATCGATCAGCGTTAAT
The DNA here is from genome assembly GCA_036172665.1 of Prosopocoilus inquinatus. Lineage (NCBI taxonomy): Eukaryota > Metazoa > Arthropoda > Insecta > Coleoptera > Lucanidae > Prosopocoilus > Prosopocoilus inquinatus. The sequence continues at coordinate 14,726,625 of CM069871.1, read as the reverse complement.
TTCTATAAATTGCATAACTTTTGCACGCAGGAATAAATAATTTCGAAATCACGCCGAAACTTAACTAGTTAGTTAATTAATAGTTGTCTTTTATTTGCACGTCAGATCAGTTCACTTTTACTCTGGATCACTTATTCAAAAATTTGTCTGTTTTATTTGACCACATGATCTAACCCAAAGTGATCCAAAACACTTCCCGCCTTGCTGATACTACACCTCGGAAATTCTAGATCAGTTTGGATCAGTTGGTTCACTTGTAGAGGGGATGTTATTTCAACTGTTTGTCAAATTACATTACTCGTCCAAATAACCTTTTGTTTTTGCTTAACTCGCTGTAAAATGATGCAAAAGTAATATCTTCATCTGAAGATTAAAATGCAGCAATCGAATCTCGCATGTTTTATTTACTTATTAAATCGATCACTTAAAATCAGTTTACTTTGGGTTAAACTGAACTGACCTGAACTAATCTGCGTTGCAAATAAAAGACAACTAATTTGCTAACCAAAGGCGGACGATTTAAAAAGTTTGCTTATACAAAAAAAAAATGAGAAGAAGAATTCCGGATCAATGGAAACAGGCTAAAGTGATTCCCATTTTTAAATCCGGGGAAGCCAATGCAATCTACCAATTTCTATATTATCAGTAGTATCGAAAATTTTTGAACAAATTATACAGGGAGATTCAAGCAAATGATTCATTAAAAGTTTACGAACTTCCTCTTTGAATTCCTATTTCATATTTTGCAGTTATAAGTTAGCGATAATGATCTATTAAAATATAATATTTCCAATTTTCGGGCACTTCTGCTTGTACCGGAACTTGCTGTCAACTTTCTTATTTTAAATGGAATACCCCATTTTTTTATTGCATTTTCGAAATGCTCATGAAATTCTAAAAATATTTTGTGTAACGTGTGATACAAGAAAAAGTAGCCGTTTTAGAAGTATTTCCATTTTTAAAAAAAACTTCAACGTTGTAGTACCTTGTTTATGACTTTGCCATCTTTGTGTAACAAAAGCCACAATTTCATTTTTTGGCCTGTAGTAGGCTATAATCATAGGTTTTCAGGTGATACCTAATTTTGCACCAAATTATTTACGGGCTGGTTGAAAAGTAACTTCTATTCAAACTGATTTCAACTGTCGAGAAGTCATGTTTTTTAAATATAACACCTAATATATTTTTATACCATAAGAATCACAATTAAATGTTTTTTCGAACTCTATTAGCATTCCCTATACCCATCTCTTACCTTTCTCTTCTTATTCATGATTTCCTCTTTGATATATCAAATTTTTCACTTTTTAGTGTTATTCCTAAATAGTGTACTATGAAAATTTTACAAAATGAGATTTTTTAAATTAATTTCTGACTGTAATTGCAATTTAATTTTAAAAACCGAAAAATAATATTTAAATACATATCCATCGTCTGAATTTTTTATTTACATATGCCGTATGTATTAGAATTCTTGGTATGACTTTTTACACATTTACAAAGAAAAATTTACGCTTACAAAACAAGATTTTATGAAAACTAATAAATAAATCAAAAATATTGAAAACAATCCACAAATTGTTGGTTATAATATTGGCTCTAAGTGGTTCTCTGCTATTATTTATTAGTATTAACTTTCTATTGTATCTCAGTAATAACATATTTTCCTCGATATAACAATTAAAGGAATTTAAAAAAAAACACAATTTAAGCGATACGAAGAACCAAAAAATAAATATTCAAACACAGACAAATTAAACGTTTTTGACGACTAAAAAAAAACGTTTAATTTGTCTGTGTTTGAATATTTATTTTTTGGTTCCTCGTATCGCTTAAATTGTGTTTTTTTTTTAATTCCTACGAGATGGATGATTTCAAAAATTATAATTTATCTAGTTTTCATAGCCCACTATTTAAAATACACCGAAATATGGCAAAAAAATTAGGTATTAAAAAGAAATTATCGATAACGAGTGAACTATAAGAGATAGGTATAGGGAATGCCAATACAGGACGAAAGAACATTTAATTCTGAGTCACATGGTATAAAAATATACTAGGCGTTCCATTTAAAAAACATGACTTTTCGACAGTTGAAATTAGTTCGAATAGAAGTTACTTTTCAACCAGCCTGTAAGCAATCAAGTGCAAAACTGGACATGATCTGAAAGCATGTAACTGTAGCCTACTACAGGCCAAAAATGGGCATCATGGTTTTTGATGCACAAAGATGGCAGCATCATAACCAAGGTTCTGCAAGTCTGAGTTATTTTTAAAAAATTAAAATATCTCGGAAACGGTTAATTTTCGTTGTGTCACATGTTGCACAAGATATTTTTAGAATTTTATGAAGATTTCAAAAATTCATTTAAAATAAGAAAGCTGGCAGCAACTTCCGGTATAAGCGAAAGTGGTCCGAATATTGAAAATATTATACTTTGATAGATCATCATCGTTAACTTATAACTGCAAAATATGAAACTGAAATTCAAAGGAGAAGTCCGTAAACTTTTAATGAAAGGGTTGCCTGAATCTCCCTGTATACAATAAAATTTTTGCACAAGTTCAATCTAAAATAGTTATTGAACAACATGGGTTTTATTGTGGAAGATCTGCAGAATCCAATTTGCTGCTGCTTTTTTCAGGAGACCTATCGAAGGCCATCGAAGCTGGACATCACGTAGATACCATCTATACAGACTTTTCGAAAGCCTTCGATAGAGTATAAATCATGATATACTGTTAAAGAAGTTAAATTCCTTCGGTTTTTCAAATAAATTAGTCACCTTCTTTGGTTCTTATTTACATAACAGACGTCAGTTTGTCTTTTACAAAGGTGCATTTTCGGATGTTTTCCAAGCTAAGTCGGGTGTTCCCCAGGGAAGCAACTTGGGACCTCTTTTATTTTGAATTTTTATAAATGATATTGTATCTGTTATAAAGGACTCCAAGTGCTTGCTCTTTGTGGATGTTTGTAAAATTTATCAAAAAACTACTACTATTAATGATTCCTTGCTTTTACAACATGATATCAATAACGTATCTAGTTCGTGTATTAATAACAAGTTGCCGCTAAACATTAAAACAAGTGCTCTGTTATTTCTTTTAGTAGAAATTATTTATGACTATAAGGTAAATAAAATACCTCTGCCACGTAAATCCTCGACAAAAGACCTCGATGTTACTTTTGATTATAATTTTAGGTTTTCTGAACACATTTACAATATCACTAACGATGCATTTAGAAATTTGGGTTTTATTAAACGCAATACAAAAGATTTCTCTAGTTTACCACCAATTATTTCTTTATATAACGCACTTGTTCGCTCTAAGTTAGAATTTGCCTCTGTGGTTTGGTGTCCAATAACTGGACAAATCAACGAAACTCAGATTGAGAAGGTTCAAAACAACTTTCTGAAATTTTTATATTATAAAAAGTACAAAAGAAATCCACCTTTTGAGTCTTATTAGCATATAAGAAATGAATTTAGGTTACCGATACTCAAACAAAGACGTGAACCAGCAATGTTAAACATCTTGTTCAAAGTTTTCAAATATTTTTTTTGATAACGCTCGCCTGCTATTTTTATTTAGACTGCATATTCCCTATTACAGTATTAGGCCTCAACAACCTTTGCATGTTGACTCAAATGATCTGTCGCCAATTAACAAAATTTGCAGTTTATACAATGATCATTATCAGTTCTTAGAAATTTTTAGAGTATCTAAATATAATTTTATCAAATCCGCCAAGTCTCTAATTTTATCTCCCAACAATTAATTTGAGAGTTAATTTTATTTCCTGCTTGCGCATCCCCTGGCATTTAATATGGAGTCTTAGGATAGGATGCGATAGCTCCACCTGAAGTGATTTATTTTTTGTTTGTTTTGCAATTTTTCATCATTCATCCATCATTCTGCAGCAATTTTTATACATATATCTTTTTCTTTGATTTATATAGAAACATTAATATTAGGTGAAACCTGTTTGCTTCTATGAAATAAAAATAAAATAAGTAAATAAATAAAGAATTCTAAATGCGAATTTAGCAATAACTTTCTAATCTCGACGCCTGTCATTAAGCGACCGTCTTTCCAGGTAAAATAAATTTGCTGGTTTAAACCTATGGGTGCATAAATTTTTGAGATTTCAAAGCTTTCTCGTGATGTTGCCGAACCGAAATTTATGTTTCTCGGAACCGCACAGGTAAAGCAAGAGGAACTCGAATTTGATTTGACTTTATTAAGGCTTGTAACGGAACCATACAACAACACCAACGGAACGTCATGTCAGGTAAACCGTCATAAGTCATAACTTAACGATTGCTCATATTTTTCAATCACCAATCACCGTCGTCGTAGTAATCATTTGTTTATTGCTAAAAAAGAAGAAAATACGTGACGCCGACGTTTTTGTTTAAGGTTGTTGGACGTGATTTCATGTTTTCCTGCTTTTTTTTGTTTTGCTTTGATCACTCCATTTTCCTATTTAAAAGTGTTTAAAAAGAGGACAGGCGTTCTCAATTATTCTGAGCATTTTTCTGTGCTTTTTAACTATCTACTCAGAACAGCCGAGAACTTCCGAAAACTCAGTGTTGCCCATCCTCTTTATAAAAAGTTAATAAAGTTTAACGCATTGGCAGTGTCATCTGTTAGCTGATTGCAACAACACGATAACGTATGGAATGCTTACTTTTTATCAAGAAACAAAAAATGGAGTTTCTAAATTTTTGGCATTAAAAGCGGTTTTAGCAAATAACTTTTCTTTCCTTTTACTGTTTAAAAAAAAAATAAAAATTAGGTAAGTATCCCCAACAAGCTTTAGAAAAAATACATACCATTAATTTTTCTTGTATCACATATTACACAAAATATTTTTAGAATTTCATGAGCATTTCGAAAATGCAACAAAAAATGGGATATTCCATTTAAAATAAGAAAGTTGACATACAAGCGATACAAGCGGAAGTGCCCGAAAATTGGAAATATTATATTTTAATAGATCATTATCGCTAACTTATAACCGCAAAATATGAAATAGAAATTCAAAGAGGAAGTCCGTAAACTTTTAATAAATGAGTTGCTTGAATCTCCATGTATACAGAACGAAACAATTTTGTTCTGTCAGTTGTAACACATTCCAACTTCCAACGTTGTTTTAACATTGTCTTAAATTGTGACAATGTCGTCCCAAATTAAGAAAAGAGAAAGGGGGAACAAAAGATAATTGTTATATTTTCGAGAGTAAGGCAGAAAAAGAAAAAAAAATTGATGATCCAGAAACGCACGATCTAAGCGAAAAAATTAAAATTTCCAAAAAAATTATTTGATTTTTTTAACAATTGCAAGCAATTGAAAAAGAACGAAAATCGTTTTTGATACCTAATCGAGAATCCCACTGCAAATGAAAAAAATTAACTAAAATTCCCGACAAAACTATGAAAAACAAAATGACGATCATACACATAAAATATCTCAAAATGAAATGTAGATTTAAAATTAAAAAAATACCAACGAACATACTATGTTAATAAAAAATTAGAACTTCAACAGATCACTAGCATAATACTTATTCACAAATGAAAATTGCCGAAGAAAGCAGGAAAAAAAAATTTCGACAGTAATTATTCGCGAAGGAGAAAGAAGTGCTGAAAAATCAGAACGAAAAGAAAGAAGGAAATGACGATTGTAAATTTCACAAAGAAAAAACAAATGACAATCATAATATTTACGAAAGGAAAAGAAATAATTTGAGAAAATAAAACCAAAAAAAAAGGAAAGAAAAACAAATTATTAATTCAAAACTACTGCGAGGCAGCAGTCTTCTCTCAAACAATAACGACAACAACGACAAATACAGTCGAAAGCAAAACAATAGTAGACAAAAAACAGTTTCCTGTAATTCATTTTTCTCAAATCGGTGTTGATTAAAAACGACTTCACAAATGATGTTTAAAAATTATGAAAGTTTAAGATTTAAGGGGCGCTTAAGACTTTTCGGTAAAGTCTTGCGAAGTCGCCCTTAATAAATACGATTTTCAGAAAAATCAATTGCAGGAAACTGTTTTCTGTCTACTATTATTTGCTTTCAACTGTCAATCAGAAAGCGACAGAAATATTTGAAGATGGAAACAAATGACGATCGCAAGGAAAAATCTAAAAAGGGACGGAAGCGCAATAGTAAAAGTAATAAATAATCCATCAACAGGTGACGACGGCCTACATTCGAAAAACAAAACTGCAAACGAATTTAGAAAAATCTAACCAAGTATTTCAGATTTAGATTTTTTTTATTCTTATTAAGCGTCATCACGAGATCATATGATTTTTAACGTTAAAATACGATTTTTTTCTAAAAAAAAAAAAAAGGTACGAACTTCGAAATTAGATGAGTTGGCAACACTGCTTACGATTACAACAAAATGCGTTTGTTGTTGGTTTAATATTTTTCTTTCGTTTGTTAGGTCTCGGTTTCCTAGGATAACGGCATCGTAATGTAGCGGCCGTAATATGACGGTGAACGACATCATGTAACGTTGAAAAATCACATACATTTGCCTAAAGTAAGCAAGAAAATGCGACAATGTGTATTTATTTTATGTAATTCATAATAGTTCAGCTGGATTTGACGTTACTAACACATTTAGAAAACGAGGATTCACCAACAGAGGAGTCCAAACGTTTAAAAACACCTTTTACGTATTTTTAGATGACGGTGACGTTTGCCACTTTCTAGGAAACCAAATGTACTTATACCCGTATTCAAACTTCTTGTACAATTCGCTATATTTCACAAACGGTACGCATTTCCCACATTGTGGGAAAGTAATTCACAAAATGTTTATAAACTCTCACTGATTATGCTCCAAAAATGTGCAAAATGTGGTCTGTTTATGAAATATAGCGAATTTTAAACGGACGCAGAGCGTAAGTTTTGTTCATGAATACGGGCCTTAATGTTCTTAGCACGTTTTATGTGACGCCATTCATCGCCAACTTACGGCCGCTGTTTTACGGCACCGCTATCCTAGGAAACCGAGGCTTAACTTGCAAAAAAATTTATGAAATTACTTATTTACATATATTAATAACAAAATTTAATTGTGGTTTTAACTTTATCCCTCCTATTTAAATTACCCTGATTAATTTAAGAATGTTGTGGTTATTTATTTTACAAATTCAGAATTTATGGAAGTTTATGCATTCTCGGGATATCTCTGAAGCACTGAAGCATATTTGTTTACGTTATTAGTTTGGTAATATGATATGGGGGCGTGTTTAGTCTTGGCAGCAAAGAAACGGCAGAGACGGCAGTCTCCCGAGGGATAGCGCGGAAGGTGAAACGTGTCGGTAAACGGGGCCACGGATGGGCCTGGTTATATATGTGGTGGCCGCGGTGTGTTGCCGGATATGAGATAATGGATGTCTGCAGAATATGACCTGAGATGTGGTATGTTCTGGCAGAAGTGTTAGGGCGGTACGTTCTGAGGATTGGCAATGCTGTTTGAGGGTCATGAGTCATGTGTTATGCGGAGGCATTCTGGTAGCAGAATATTGTCCGGGACGCGATCCGGGGCGTTGACCAGAGAATGGTACCGTGCACCAGCATACGGCATCGGGGCTCTTGCCTCGGCGTGCAAGCAGCGCCGATGAACAGCACGGTAAAGCAATTCATTGTATTCTGCATTCATTGTGAATGGGAATTCGGTTGACTGTATTCCTGACTAGGTGATAGCATTGAGCTATCCAGAAACGTCTGACATGATGATGTCATTGGACCGGTACGGAATGGTGCTTGATACTTACGCAGTCGATGACATCAACTGAATCTGAGAACGTATGCTAATATCCATCGGGAGGGGTGGGTTTTGTATCCACAGGTAAATGTGGGGGGTAATGCATGCGAAGATAAGAAGTCAACGTGCAAGGATGACTTCCCAATATCATCATGAGGGAGCTACAGCTTCTACATTCGCCGCTGAAGTAGGTGGGGCCGGGAAAACGGCCCCGGTAAGTGGATTGTTTCATTTTACTGAATAGATACTCGTAAAGGGTTACTTATAATTTGCATGGTCCTTATCGAATTGGAATGCGATGCTCGGGAGCTAAGACGTTAACCCTCAGCGCCTGTTGCGGTCAGGGAAGCGAGAAAGAAAGAAAGAAAGAACATTAGGAATGAGAGACCTAACCAATGGTGAGTGAATGTTTATTGTAACTCCGTCCTCAGATAATATTGTTTGTCTATAATATTTAAACAAAACAAAATCTAGCCAACAAGAAATTTTAGAGAAACACTGCATGCCGAAAAAGGAATTTTTGGTCGAGTTGATTGGCGATACTGGTATAGTAAGACAAACTCTATTTAAATGGTCGCTGAGATAACATTTGCGTAACCCGCTTATTACAGTGACTCAGAATAAATGCAACAGCACGATTTATTATCGTTTATTTATTTCTTACGATATGATTTAACTAACCTAACCACCACCGCGGTCTATTATGGCCATTTACAGCTTTGTCTTATCCAGTTTCAAGGCTTCGCGGTCTGGATCTGGATGGAGAGCGCGGCGCCTGGTCTGATCTGGGCCGGTTCGGCGTTAGAAAGTTCTCGCAAAATAAGAAACACACGGCGCAATATTCATGTTGTACAGTATCACCTCGCATTGACGGCAACCTACTTTTGATTGCAGCCTCGGATTATACGCCGTTTCATAATCGGGACAAAGGAAATAATTTCGTTGACGTTAATGTAGGTATCTATCAAAAGAACTGCATCAACTGTATACAGTAAAAAATCAATCAGTGAAACAGTTAAAACCATCTTACCCTCTAGGTATACTGAAATCATTTCTATTCTAACCTAATGGTAATTACCGAGTGTTAAATTAGTGCTTTAAGTGATTTTTGTTAATTAGTTGGCAAGAACGTAGAACAGTAGATACTTATGCGAAAACGGTAACTCTAACTAAAATAGAACAGTTACGCGTGCAAATGAATTTGTGTTTTCTTTTGGATTGTTGACGACAAGTGCCAAAACCTACGCATAATTAGTAATAACTAGCAATAACCATAAATATTAATTAAGTCCACGCAATCCAAAAAAAGTTGCGAGCAGATCCGTTTCAGTCGTTTTCCCTATGTAGGCATTGGCATTCGCATTTCGCAAACGAGAAAATAATGTATATTAAACAACAACCACCAGTTAATAGAATCTTCTTTCACTAGAAAATAAATGCCGAAAATGCAACAGCTTTTTTAACTTTGTCGAATACACAAAGTGATCAAAAATGAGTGTTTAAGTTGGCAATATTGAATTTTATTTTTAAATTGACTTTAAACTTAGCTTGTTCTAATACTTACAATTAGTAGACATATTAGGTGTGTTCTTTTTACCGCAAAACTCAAGAGTTACTCAAAGACACAGAGTGAGTAACCTTGGAAATTTATAGATACGTTTTATTTTCTATAGGCCCACTATTGAGATTTTGTAAGAAAATTTCCTTCCCCCCGCATCAATCAAATAGAGATTTAGGTTAGAATGCAAGCATAAATAACGGCCGAATGTCTACTTTGACATTTACACGATGTAAGCGGAAGTAACTTGTTGTGTTTAGGAACGGTTTAACCCAGTAAATCTCACCTCAATTATAATATTTACTGATCTGAGTCGAATGATAAACGAACACACCTAATGTTGATTTTAGCACAGTTTCAAACCAATTTTTTGTTAATTATTGTTCTATATTTCGGGTTTAATTTCTTTGCACCGCTAATTTTTATTCAACAACCTAATTTCTTTGCATCGTTCCTTGAATTTTATTCGTAAACCTAACCTACGGCCTTATCCCTGTTGATTTTATGTCAATTATCTTTCAAATAAACCAACACACCGTATACGAGTGCAGGGTTGAAAACAGCTAAATAAAAAAGGAACACTTATTAATATATTACCAACTTGAACACTTTATATTGAATATGTCGATGTTGTATTTCAGCGTATTAGGATTGGCAACAGTGGAAAATCCGTCAAACTCTCAAAAGCATACTGAACTTGATGATTTTTCTTAAAAACAAACAAAAGACGATCGATTGTTTAAGAAACACAAAAAATTCAAAAAAAAAATTGGTACGATCTGAATATAAGAAAATATAAAAATAAATTAAAGGCAAAAACAAAAGATGATCAGTTGTTTAACTAATGCACGGAATTAAAAGAAAAATGGTACGATTTTAACGTAAAAAAATATAAAGATAAATTAAAGGCGAAAACAAAAGACGATTGATTGTTGAACCGACGCACGAAATTAAAAAAAAAATGGTACAATTTAAATGTAAAAAAAATATAATATAAATAAATTAAAGGAAAAAACGAAAGACGATCGATTGTTTAACCGACGCACGAAATTAAAAAAAAATGGTACAATTTAAATGTAAAAAAAATATATAATATAAATAAATTAAAGGAAAAAACGAAAGACGATCGATTGTTTAACCAACGCACGAAATTAAAAAAAAATGGTACAATTTAAATATAAAAAAACTATAATATAAATAAATTAAAGGAAAAAAACAAAAGTTGATTAGTTGTTTAACTAATGCACGGAATTAAAAGAAAAATGGTACAATTTTAATGTAAAAAAATATAAAGATAAATTGAAGGCAAAAACAAAAGACGATCGATTGTTTAACCAACGAACGAAATAAAAAAAAATAATAGCATTTAAATATAAGAAAATATGAAAATTAATTAGAGAGAAAAAAAAACAAAAGACGATCGAATTTCAAATTTTCGATTTTTTTTTTTTTTTTCGTTAAAAGATTCAATATATTCAACAGCCAAACAAATTTACAAGTATTTTTTTCCTCGAAATACACAAAAAATAAATATAGAAACAAAATGTGATCAATGAGAGAAAACCAAATTTTTATTTTTGTTTGTTCAAAAAAGTAAATAAATTAAGAGATAGAAATATTTTTCTTCGGAAATAGCGTTTTTGCAAAAATGCAAGAAAATCAATCGCCTGCATTTTTGCAAAAACGCTGTTTTCGTAAAACGAACAAAACTTTTGATTATTTCTTGATCAAAAAAATAAATAAATAAAATAAGAGACAGGAATCGATCGTCATTCGTTTTTATCCCTTCGCCAGTCTTTTTGCAAACATGCAGAAAAGCGGTCGCGTGCATTTTTGCAAAACCGCTATTTCCCAAGAAAAAATGAATCTGTAAAGAAAAACGCGATTTCCAGGATTGCTGATTATTTCATAAACAAAAGATACCGTGATCTTAAAAATAATAATGAAAATGAACTGTGATTAAATTAAATTGAATGATAAAAATCATTAAATTACAGATTTTATTTCTATATCACATGGTATGAATATGCAAGATGGGACTCATAAGAAGAAAAAGAAAACAGTTGACAGTCGTATCTGCGAAACAGTCAATTCTAACCTATTTCTAGTGTTTGGTAAAAGCCCATATTAAATTAAGCGCAATTTAAATAAAAATTAACCTGTTTTTCGATTTTTTTTTAATCAATAGTTTCCATTTTTTTATAGTTTACTCCAAACTTTATACTCCCACTAAAAAAAATAAAAACTGTTTAAATTAAATAAATTTAATGAATTTCAGTCTAGAGAAATCTTGATTCAACAAATCCCAACTTCTATTTAATATTTATTAAGGAACTTCTTTTATAAATAAGATTTTGCGAGTCAGAGGTATCTTCTCTGAAGTGATTTAAACGATACATCAGACAACTAACCTCGTGGATCGAATTGTACGGTTTCGAAAAAGACGGTCTCGCAGGGGACAGGGTGGCTGGGTTCAGGTTTGACTTCCAAGGATTGCCACAAACGGTGTTCTTTATCAAATTTCAGGAAACTTAAAAAATATTTGAAATTAAATTAGAACCCGTCCGAAGAAATTTATTTTTATAGTGTCCATTTTGATTACCCAAACACATTTTTTTTGTAATTATGGATTTCTGCTTCCCTACTGAATACACGATAAAGCATTAAACGTCGTCAGTTTCATCAAGCAGGCAAGGCACACTTCCACTTAACAAGTTCCACTAATTTTTCAAATTTTGCAATACAAGAATAAATTCATGTTTTACATTTTATTCACAGTTCCTTTATTTTTTTTCTTTTACTTCCTGCCAGTTTCTTGACATGCAAAATTTTTCGGCCAGAGTTGCAATTTTTTAATTTATTTATTTTTTGTTTATCCATTCTCACGTTTTTTCATGTTTTTCGCATTTTCTCTTCTTTTAAACGAATTGGTTTTCGCATTTTGTTGACTCCTTTTTACAGTTCTTTTTGTTCATTTTTTTTTGTTTCCTACGAATTTATTTTTATTTGGAAAAACTTTCGTTGATTTTCAATTTTTTTGTTCAGTATTTTTTCAAATTCATTTTACGCTATCGTATTTCACTTTTTCTTTTTTATTTTTATCAAATTTCACATTTTGTTGACTGACGCTTTTTTACAGTCTTTTGTTTTCTATCAGATTTTTGTCTGGAAATTCATTTGGTTTTTGTTCATTTTAGTCGTCAATCTTCTTTTGTTTTTTTTTTTTCTGTTCTTTCGTAACTGATTTTTCGCATTTTATTGAGGTTTGTTTGTCGTTATTCATTTGTTTTGTGTCTCAGTTTGTGATCTTGTTTTGTTTTCCGCACTGTATTTCGTTTCTTTTTTTTTAAAAAAAAAAACGTACCTATTACTGACTTTTTTAGTTTGTTTTAATTTTCTAGAAATTTTTTAATTCGTCCGGTAAACTGTTTTTCGTTCAGCTTGGCGTTGTCGATCGTCCTTTGTTTTCTTTTTATTCACTTCGCGCCTTGTAATTTGTTGCTGTCGCTTTCATTTTTCATTTATTTCTGATTCTTTTAACAGATTTCTTTTGTTTTTTTTATTTGCTCTGATTGTTGGTATCTCAAATCGGCGATTTTTTATTTTTCTTTTACCTTTGACTGGCGATTTTTAGCTACATTTTATCGATAAGTTGGCGAAATTGTCTGCAAAAAAACTGGCAACCCTGTGTTGTAGAAAAAAATCCTTGATAATGGGTATTGCATTTGACGTATTGTCAATCAAATTACTGTTTCTGAGAATGTCAAATTGTCAATTGCTAATTTCAAAATTGATCCGTAAATCTATTACTTACCAAATAAACAAGGAATCATATTTATTATGCATTCAATAAAATTTAGGAAAAAACATGGACAAGGTCAGTAGCCAAAGATTCGAAATAGTGCAAACGGTGCAGTACTGCCAACCGTCTTAGCGTCGTGTATTTCGGAAGAAAGCTGTAAAAAAACTCGATAGATGGTTTTGAATTTTGGTAGATCTTGAAAATGGTTAAAAAACAATACGTAAAGCAATATTTATTCGTAAAATAAAAAACGAACGAAGTTAATGATTATAATAAAAAAAAACCGAAAATCTTTAGCAAACAAAAATAAAAATAGTAAAATAATAACTATTAAATGTAATAATAAAAAAATTAGCAAAACGTACCAAATGATTTCTAATTTCTACGTTCAAAGTTTAGGAGCTGTACGTAAAAAGTCTTATATCATTGGAAACCTTAGTAAGAGATGTTTTAAACTATGTATTCATATACAGGGCGTTCCATTTCATTTTTTTTTAGAAAAATGGTAATTTGCGTTGTGAATCACCCTATGTAAAGTACCCGGAAAAAATTAGAGTTGATCATACATTTCTGTTTCCTAAATTTTGCCATTTTTTACCGGTAAATTGTCATTATCTCGAAAACGATAAACTTTAGTTCAGTAAAACCTTATATTATTTTCGTCCACTGATAATGAGACATCTAATAGTGCAATAATATATAGGATATTCCATTTAAAAAAACATATATTAGGATCGTCACACTCTTACGGAACACGCTGTATAAGTCTAAATAATTTTAGATTGTGCACCTGACCGATATGTATGTTATTGCGCACACAGATTTCAAAAATTTTCAATAGTAACGCCACAATCTTCCGCTCACGCACTGTTGGCCCACCCTGTACGAGGTAATAAAAAATTCTAAAGCTGGCCTTGAAAAAAATATTAATGTTGGTCATTTGTTTGAAATCAAACTCATTGGAAACAAATGATTTTATAAAGATTGGCGGCTTTAGATGAGACCTTGATTTTGTATTCTTAAGTGAGATCTTAATTATTATGAACAATAACGCCAGGGGATTGTAAAAATAAATCGTTAAATCTTCCTCCAGACTAAGCTGCGGAATCGGTTCTCGAACAGGACAGTTAGGTAAAGAAGATTTTCATATTTTTATTTATTTTTCTGTACTGTATTTTTGTATATAAAATTGAAATATGAAATATCGGTAGAATTTGTTTAATTTCCGTAGATCGGCAGATTGGGTTCAAAATCGGTACAGTTGGCAGCACTGAAACGGTGGCAGATGTATTTAATCCATAGACCCTCCAGTAAGAGTCTGGCAGAATGACGTGCATTTTTAATTGGTTCCGCCATATTTCAGCAAAACGTACTTCAGCCAATCATAAGCAAGAATGGAAGTGCAGTTTGGCGCCAACACTTGAATTTGACATTGAAAATAAGCAAAAAAAAAGGTTAAATAATATTGTCAACTTGACACTGACGGGATTTTTTTGCTGCAATTTGACGTTGAAAGAACAAGCAAGGTTAGAAAGTATTGTCAATTTTGACACTGACAGGACCTTTTTTTTGCTGAAAGATGGCTGACTCTGCCAGGCTCTAATTAGAGGGTCTCTAATTTAATCTAAAAATAAAAGTCTGATTTACAAGATATGGTAACTTAATAAAAGTAAGTTACTAAATAATGAACCTTCAATAATTACTTAATACAAAAGTGTACCGATTTTACTTAAATTTTATGCTGTGTTTTGTTTTTCCTTTTAAAAGCCATAAAACATGCACACACACTCAGTGTGGTTGACGTCTTAAACGACAGATGTCAGCGTTTCTTTAGAACGGCTGATAATGGCAATCACGCCGCGGTTTCTCGTACAGCAACGCAAAGAGAAACTGCATCAAGCCGCGATAGATAAAGATAAAAATCATCATCTTGCTGCCCTTGACCGCACGGACTTTTCGTCGTCTTCTTCTTCTCCTTCTTCGTCATCATGGATGGCCTGCCGGAGTTCACTCCGGGTTTATTAAACAACAACGAAATGCACTGAGCCTGCAGATATTATCATTCTGCATTCACCGTTTAACATTAATAACAATTAATTACAGCGTAACGCGAGTTATTTATCATCGATCAAACCAATCGACATTTAAACTTAGGTACCATTGGTTATGGGTGGTTATGGCGTACAGCAATGATTAACTGTAACACAAACATATGTGCATATTTATTGCTTTCCTTTCTTCAGTTGAAATACGTTGTTGGAAATCCGTGCATTCTAACATAGTCAAGCGTGAAACACGTAAAGACAGACTTCTTTGTTTCTTAGATTCCAACAACAATAAATCCTTTATTGCTGTTGGGTTGTGACCAACACGAGCTCTTAAGACACTCTTAAGGTTTGGCCACGAGAATAAGCATGAAACTGCTAGAAAGAAAGGTCCGCGCGGTTGAAAATAAAAATTAATAGAACGTTAAAGTCAGGGTCGATAAATTTTACATCGTTAAAAAATAGAAAAAAAAATAGAAAACCTGAAAGGAATAGGTACGGTTCAAATAACCGCCGCATCCTACTTTCAGGATTAAAAAGATCCATGCACTAATGAAAAATATTAATGATGATGACGATGATATAACTAGTAGCATAACGGTATTCGTGCTCGTAGAGAAAACGAAGAGAGAGAAAAAAAATCCTGTTAATTTTGTCATTTGCGATTTACATCGGTGGACTTTAAACGAATCGACCAAGACGAATTCTCCTTGGTTTATTCGTGTGCGCCTTGTTAGATTCCTTGCCAGGTCCGCTGTATCGCCACGAGCCCATAATTTATTATGTATGTGGTATTGGTAGGAAGAATAAACAACCAATGGTAAATAAGGACAACCGGTTTTTATGCAAAGATTTAAGATTCGATCGGCACGGCTTCGCCGAGGATTTTGCAGAATTACTGCCAGATGTCGGCTCTGTACATGTTTATGATTGGTCCGAAGCCATGATACTTAAATAATAATTAAATAACAGATTTATTGGTGTTTAATTATCATAAAAAGAGGAAGTTAAATAAATTGTTTCAAATAAAACAGGCTTAACTTCATATACTTTCACAAACGGGGTGTCAACCAACGTGTAAAATCATCGAGAGCTTAAAACTAACGGAGTCTAATGGCCAGTTGCACCAAACACTTAGGGCGTCTGTTCTGTATCAAAACCGTTAAATTTAAAGGGGCGTTAAATTTTGCTGCTACGGTGACAACCAATCATGGAACTGAATTTTAAATTTTAAAGGACCTCTAAATTTTAACAGCCGGTTAATAAGTTACAGAATGCGCCCAAAGATCAGCTTAACTTTAAGCACCGTTTAGAACAGCTTTTCCCAAACTGTGGGGCGCGCCTAAGTCTTCAAAGGGGGGGTGCAGCAGAATAAGTATAAAAAAATTTAACACAAATTGCAATTAATTCATCAACTTATTTTTTACAAGAAATTGTTATGCACCCATTCCCAACCCCTGTAACCCCCTTTATTTTTTACTTTTGAAACAAGTCTTTATTATAAAACTTACTTAGAAAAATTTTGTGCAAATCGTTTTTGATTGCAGTGAAAACCTCGAGCAGCCTCTGTACAGCTGTTTCAGCCCTGATTGGGGCTTCTTCAGCAGTGACGTAGCTCGACATTTGCAGTGGGAATGTCGAGCTACGTCTCTGCTGAAGAAGTTTGCTTTATTAGTTTTCTTTTTTTTAATTTGAATTGATTATTAGGTAAACGAAGAAATGATTAGAACTTTAAAATAAAAAAAAAGTAATAAAAAATTGAACATGACACACCCAGTATTTCTTTAACGGTTTACTTTAGAACAAAAGTTTTTTACTTAGTTTGAATTGATTATCACGTATCATTATTACGTCACGGGACACCCGGTATAAAACGACTTAAAAGAAACACAAGTTTTTCAAACACAAGAAAGGTATTAAGTCTTTTTATTTTTAAACAATGACCTGTCAGTCAGCCAGCCCATTCTTCTAGCTGCATGGAAGATTTCGTCGATAGTTGACGACTAATTGCCGGATGCAAATCAGTAGAAACTTCTCTTTATTTCATCAAGTTAAAACTGGAAAAAAAATCAGTTGAAAATTTTCTTAATTTCTCAAGAAATCAGGTTCCCCGAACTTATTTGCACTTCAAAGATTTGTGATAAACGTATATTAAAAAAAAAATGTTGCAAATCGTTTTAATTGCAGTGAAAACTTCGAGCAGCCTGTGTACAGCTGTTTCAGCCCTATTTGGGGCTTCTTCAGCAGAAACGTACCTTGAAATTCCCACTGCAAACCAAAAACGACTTGACCAATTTATTCGTAGGATGTCACTGTTTTATCTATTCGTATATTTTTAACTTCACTAAATAATTCTCCCGCTTCGACATTCCACTTTCTCCCAACCACTGCAATTTGATATTACTGTTTAATTATTTTTCTTTTCCGACATTTATAATTCAATATTTAATTAAAATTTCGACGTTAGCGGCCCGATGAAGGTTTAAACACCGAAACCGGTCGCTAGAATAAATTCTACTATTTTAAATTAGGAAGTGCTTTAATCACCCAATCTGTATATTTTTAAAGTAACAGAAAATTGAAAAAGAATTTCTTTTTATTACTCCCCCCTTTCAGGCAGAGAACATCGTCTTTAAATTAGAATTTAAATTGGAATTAATTTAACGAACGGTACAACTTCCAGAGGGCCGCAAAAATGCGCAGGCGCGTGTGTAGATCACATAACTAAAAAGTACAAAATGAAGAATAGGACGAACGGGAAATAAAAAGCGATCGTCAATTATCACAACAGCATGTTTATACATGTCAATCTCTACTAATTTTGATATGGCAACGTTGGTTTCGTGCACTACGGATAGTCATGAACAAGGAGCGGATGACCTGAGGTTTTACTTAAGGTTACTCAAACCGTAATCATTATATTAAAATTATTTTTATGGAATCTTGTAAGTAAGTTTATTTTATATTATATATACATTCATTCAACGACTTATAAGGTCTCGGGCAATGCAAATCGCCTGCATTCGTCATCAAAAACCTCAATTCCGCCGCTCACTGGTCATGAATCATTCCATTTTATAAAAGCTTTGTGGAGTATCGTAAATGCCATTTTTATTCAATTTTTGTACTAAAATTTGCAACATCGCAACGCCTATAATCAGAATGTTAAAATAGACGCGACTAAACCTAACCTAACTTTGATGAATGAAGTTGATTTTTGTCCGATGAAAATTGCAACTAAAAAGTTTTTATTTTAAACTTGAAACGGACGAAATTATGAAGGGAAAAACACTCAACGTTTCGCTGTTTTTTTTTCACTCCTGACGAAGCTATTAATCAATAGCGAAACGTTGAATGTTTTTCCCTTCATAATTTTGTCAGTTTCAAGTTAAAAAAAAAAAAAAACTTTTTACTAACGTTGATGGATAATATTTAGCTGATAGCTCGGTATCTATCTGCTCTAATTTAAAGAAAAGAACGTAACTTTGTTTGCTTGTTTCAAAAATCAAATTTAAGCATTGCCGCCATTCTATACTTTGATTTTTTCTTATATAATTTTTGCTGAAAAATGGCCAAACCAAAAAAGAAATGTTTTTTGTCGTTTCTCTTTTGATTGGCATCCAATTTTGGTCGTTACGGCCAATCAAAATTCAAAACGTCAGTTTTGAATCCGAAAACAAATATCCAATCTTTTACCAAGAAAGCGTCGAAGTTAAATTAAATTTTTAAGAAATCATTCCCAATATTCAAACTTCAGACAGATTTCTTTAATTTGAATAAAATAGAAGACAGGTACTAGTTTTTGGGAATTAGTGATGATCAGAATTTATTATACGCGACAGTACATTTTTATTAACATTTTCAGACCACCCCCTTCGTCATGACAAATACTTGCCCCCTAGTTTTGACAAAGAATCGCCACCACTGGTGGACCTCGTATTAGATAGTTTCTACCATCAATTTATAGGCTTACCATACGTCCCGGTTTCAGGCATTGGTCCCGGCGCCTCAGCCGATTTGGTATTATGTCCCGGTTAAGGATTGTATAAACTTAAAATGATACGATCGGGACGTCACACCGCACGACGGCAACGCGTCATTTAATGCTAATTTGAAATAGAAAATTGTTAAATTTAAAATGTAAATGGTTCAGCGGACTTTCGGTACTTTGGGTACCTTCCTCTTTCTGCTTCTTTTTAATAATAAAACATTTTTGGTAGTGACCTATCCAGCTAGCAGAGTGACGTGAAAACGACGTTATAAAGCCGTCATCTTTTTGTCACTAAAATGTCGTCATTCTTGCGTCTGAGCGACGTATTAATCACTTTATGAGTCAAGCCATATCACGTCATGTAGATAACGTATCTCTGACGTTAATTTTGACGTAAATAAACGACATAATGACCTGATAATGACGACGAAGTAACATGTTTCGCTCACACTTTGCAGCCAGCCAAATTTATGTAGGGGTATTTTTTGTTCACAACTATATACATGTTATTATTTCCCTTAATTTAACATTTCCAATATTCATTTTGGTATAAGTGGCTTCAGAAATATTCAAAGTATTTATTTACACTAAATAAATTTCTGAAGCCACTTATACCAAAATGAATATTGGAAATGTTAAATTAAGGGAAATAATAACATGTATATAGTTGTGAACAAAAAATACCCCTACATAAATTAAGGGAAATAATAACATGTATATAGTTGTGAACTATAGTCCCAAAAAGTCTTTTAAACTAATAATTTTCAAAAATAAACGTAGTAACATTTTATCACTTCTTTCTATTGACGTTTTAATGACGTCACTTTTACGACGTTATTAATCCACCGTATCGTACGACTCATCATATTGACGTCAATTTCGGGACAAATGACGTCAATGACGTAAAAAAACGTAAAATGACGTAATTCCAACGTCATTCTGCTAGCCGGGTAATGTGGTTCTCTTCACCCTATCCTGTTTCCCACTCCTGTCTCGGTTCAGAGCTTCAAGATTATATTAAACCTATCAATATATGAGATTTATGTGTTGGATTGGCAACACTTTTCAATGTTTATGTTATGTCCCCAGTGCTCCCAACTTACTGACTTCGCTTCAATCATTTATAGACACGTAGTACAAATAAAACTTCAACTCTAAAGCCGATATCCCACTATCAATATTTCGATCAAAGTTCCCATCAAAACAATACGTATTGCTTAAATATCTAAGTACATTATATCACACTATCAACATCGATAGGTACATTTTTAGGAATCTGATAAACACATAAATGTTTCGACAGTCATAAAACCATATTTATTAAATTTTGATGGAAATTTTGATTAAAATATTGACTGTGGGATATTGGCTTTAAAAAAACGCTCATAAAAATATTAACTAAACGACATAACTCCAATTAAGTTGTTAATTTTCAATAATAAAAGTAATCCCACATTAAAAAAAAAAATAAAAAAATCAACGCTATGACGTAAGTATTTTACAGAAATAAAAATTCTCGATTTAAATACATGGAGTGCGTTAAGCTTACTATCATTGGTTGCTGCTATTTACGCAAAACGAGCACTAATGACGCGTATACTACACAGTGTGTGCTCAGATTTTCTTAACACAGGGATTTCTTTATTTACATTTTTTGGAAAAAATCATGTTTATAGAAAAGTTTTGCTGGTTGAATGCACATGCTGAATAATTCTAACTTCTACTAATTTGAATAGCTTAGAGTAGTTCAGATTTTTTGTTGTAAAAAATGTATTCATTGTAAAAATTAATTAAGTAATTAAAATTACTAATTGTTGTTTGGGTCCTGATCTTTCTAATATAGCAGTTTTGAAGCAAGCTAAAGTTTTCTGTAAAATATTTTTTTCTTATTTGAAAAAAAAAAACAAAATAACAAAAAAACTGCCATATGCTAAGTAAACCTGGGCCCACACTGTATGTATAAGTCCGTTGTACCCTTCACCTGCAATTCAGTCAGTACTTAACTTGTACCTGCATTATGATAGACATGTGAACAAGTTTCAAGATTTTTTTTAATTTTATATTTTGTTAATACAAGCTTTAATTTTTTTTTTTTTTTTCATCGATCAAACTACTATTACTATCATTATCCATACAAACCTTGAGGGCGCAGAAAATGCACGACTCCGCCATACATGCATGACCAGACAGGTCTCGGAAACTCCTCCGGAATATATCCAGATGCCATAACACCTGCAACACAAACACGAACACTTTGTAAAAATCCATCGAGAGCACGTGTCAGGCTAACGGGTACTTACACCCCGTACGAAAGGGGATCATTACCGCAACGTTTTATGCAAATGCGCCCGGAGACATTTCGGGGACCCCCCGATTTTAATAATTACGCGGCGGTGTTTATTATTTGTAAACATATGTAAATTTGTTTGCATTTAACACGTTTAATGAGATTCCGTGACATAAGTATACTAAAGTATTCGTTACGTAATACTGTACGTAACGTAAATTCCATGATCTTTATGACATTCAATTTTTTTTGTAATAAACAAGCCCAGGCGAATTTTAGGCGGAAGGTTTCGTTAAATATACGAGGAACTACTAATATGCTAATGCGATCATACGCGGAAAAAGTGCTAATCTTTAACGCGTCTGCCCTGTAAAAACAAAACAATAAACCAGTCGAAGCCCGAGAAATCTATGCGGCACGCAGTAACCACTACAGTTCTGGTCGACTGGATATAAAAACTTGTTTACATAACCGATTCATTTCGAAATAAACTCGCATTCTTTTTGCAGTGACGGCGCTATAATTGATATGAATTAAATGTATTATGCCGATCTTTTTAAAAGTTAAATTAAGGAATTATAATGTTTTCATAATTATTAATTTGAAAGAAACTATAAAGGCAATTATGTTAGACACGTAATTTACATCAAACGGTTGGCTCTGATGCAATGAGTGCGAGGGTGAGAGTGCCTCGGACATAAAAGCAGTTCAGCGGCGACGTTGAAATCTACGCCGCTGCTTTGTTTATCTTTATACTGGTTTTTACCAGATGTCCTAGGAATGTCCGACCCTTAGTAATAAATTAAACTAATCGTAAGCAGATTGTAGATTTTGTGGCGTGAGTTTGTTTGGGTATAAGTATACATGAAGGGTTTGCGGTTCCTTCGAATCAGTAAAGAAGAAAACAACTTACCTCACTTCAAGCAATAGGAACATACGTACAATTTGTGTTACGGAAGGAAAGTGAGGTAAGGTTATCTCTTAGAATAAACACACATTTGTGTTGCAAATTGTAACATTTGTTCTGTTGGAAATTTTCGCATATCATTTTCTTTAGCAAATCGATCATCATCGTTACCTTGAAAGTCCCGAAGGCCCGCTCTACCATAACATCTCTATTCATTATTGTGTTGAGATAAATTATTCTTCTAATTAAGCAACCGGTGTCACTGCGCAATAGTGAAAAGCGGTCATGTCATCATTCACAATCAGGTAATAATACTAATTTGTAGGCACGCGTAAGCGTTAGAATTCTCGATTAACATGTATTTGCAATTACCATACCTGACATACCTCAACGAAATGTCGCATGATTATTAAAAACAACTGCGAAGAACGTTCTTCGGACGTGAGACTTCTTTGAAAATTCGTGTGCCATTGAGCACGTCTAAAAGACATTTAAACTTAAAAATCTCCGACAACCAAATATGAATACCAATTGGTTCTCTCCTACCGCTGTGATACTTATTATACAGGGTGATTTGTCGACCTCTTTACAAACTTTGTTAAATGAAAGTAGATGTAATTTTATGAAAAAGATACCCTGTCAACGTAGGTCTGATTTGCTTTTGTTTAGAAATTATAGCGTTTCAAAGACGTTTAAAAACAGAAAAACTAGTATTTTTCAACAAATTGACGACATTTGTACAGATTGCAACTGCAAACGTCATTTTTCCTTTCTTAATAATTCACAATGAGACTGTTAGAATTTTTACAAGTGAGGTTCACGTCAGTTTTTGGTTGCATTTTTGAGTTCCTAAATAAATTCTAGCCTAAATTGATGGGTCGCACCACGGGTGTATCTCGATTGGTTCTCGAGTTATATATTCTTAGAAACAAATGAAAAAATTTGGAAACCGCTGGTGCTAGGCCCGTATTGCGACCCATCAACTCGGGTTAGGATTTACTGAGGGCTTCAAAAACATTATCATATACAAGGTGTTCTATTAAAGAAATGTCACTGGCACGTATTCCTTGGCAATGCGATGTTCGATTGTTTTCTTTTATTCGTAAATGGCACATAACATCAACTTTCATTATGGTGGTATGTATCTTGGTGATCAAATGCTAAAGAAAAAAATGAACATCGCGTCACCACCACATACCAAAGAAATATTTTTGTAGTGAAACGCTTTGTATGTGACATTTTTGAACTCGTGAGTAAATTCTAGTCTGAAATGATGGGTCGCATAGTGGATGTAACGCGAGCGGTTTCCGAGTTTTTTCTTTTGTTTTTAATAGTGCAACCCGAGAACCAATCGAGATAGACCTATGGTGCGACCCATCAATTCAGGCTAAAATTTGCTGAGGAATTCAAAAATGCAATAAAAAGTACAGTTTTTGTATATTTTTTCGAAACTGCGCGCTTAATTCTTTTATAATACTAATTTAAATTATTCTTCAGAATGTTAAGCCCCATTTTCTTCCTTTTTTGTTTTTACAGAGGAAAAGTCAAAAAGTCAAAAGTCAAAAAGTCACCTTGATTATTTTTCTTTTGTTTTTAATAGTGCAACCCGAGAACCAATCGAGATAGACCTACGGTGCCACCCGTCAATTCAGGCTAGAATTTGCTGAGGAACTCAAAAATGCAATTAAAAATGCAACAGGTTCTTCTACCGCTGTGATACTTACTTATTATACAGGGTGATTTGTTAAACTACACTTTACTGAGAAATTCAACAGTGTTTATCATATACCAAGTGTTCTACTAAAAAAATATTGCTCTGGTATATTTCTTGGTAACGCGATGTTCAACTGTTTTCTTTTATTAGGAATTCAAAAATGTATTACATACCAAGTGTTCTATTAAAAAAATATATCACTTTGATATATTTCTTAATAATGCGATGTTCAGTTGTTTTCTTTTATTCGTAAACGACACTTAACAGTTTACTCTCATTAAGGTGGTATCATTGTGATCGACTGTTAAAGAAACAATCGCGTCACCACTATCAAGTATATCAAAGCGATATATATTTTTTTGTAATGAAACACCTTGTAAATGACATTTTTGAATTCGTGAGTAAATTCTAGCCTGAGATGATGGGTCGCATCGGGGGTCTAGCGTGAGCGGTTTCCGAATTTTTCTTTTGTTTTTAATGAACCAATCCGGGAACCAATCAAGATAGGCCTATGGTGCGATCCATCATTTCAGGCTAAAATTTGCTGAGGAATTCAAAAATGCAATAAAAAGTACAGTTTGTGTAAATTTTTTCGAAACTGCGCGCTTAATTCTTTCATAATACTAATTTAAATTATGTTTCAGAACGTTAAGCCCCATTTTCTTTCTTTTTTGTTTCTACAGAGAAAAAATCAAAAATATGACGACACCTTGTATAAGACGTCTGGCGCGAGTGGTCTCCGAGTTTTTTCTTTTGTTTTTAATAATGCAAATATATTTTTATAATGAAACACTTTGTATATGACATTTTTGAATTCGTAAGTAAATTCTAGCCTCAGATGGTGGGTTGCATCGCGAGTTTAGCGCGAGCGGTTTCCGAGTTTTTTCTTTTGTTTTTTTTTTTTTTTTTTTAATAGTGCAACCCGAGAACCAATCGAGATAAACCTGTGATGCGACCCATCAATTCAGGCCAGAATTTGCCGAGGAACTCAAAAATGCAATAAAAAGTTCGATTTTTGTACACTTTTTTTGAAAATGCTTTTTATAATGCAAATTTAAATTATTCTTCAGAACGTTAAGCCCAATTTTCTTTTTTGTTTCCCGGAGAAAAGTCAAAAATATGTCGACACACAATATGATGTCTAGCGCGAGCGGTTTCCGAGTTTTTTCTTTTGTTTTTAATAGTGCTACTCGAGAACCAATCGAGACAGACCTACAGTGCGACCCATCAATTCAGGCTAGAATTTGCTCAGGAACTCAAAAATGCAATAAAAGTGTGGAATTTTTGTAGCTGTATTTTTTTTGAAGCTGCGTGCTTAATTCTTTTTATAAGTTTAAATTATTTTTCAAATCGCGAAGTCCCATTTTCTTTTTTTTTTATTTCTCAAGAAAAAGTCAAAATACTTAAATTTTCAAGAAGAAGGACATTGGGCATTGTCGTCATGTAACGTTTTGATTGCCGTCTACAGGAAACTATTTTTTATTTTGTTTTTAAAACTTCTGACTCTAACTTCTAAACAAAAGCAAACTGGACCTACGTTGGTAGGATGTTATTTTTTTTTGCTTTTTCATAAAATTACACCTACGTTCATTCGTCAAAATGTATAAAGAGGCCCATCCTGTATTTACTTATACAAATACTTTTGAGCAAAGCTACGCGATTATGTAATCTTGTTGGCGCAGAGCTGATTGTGTCAATCATAATTTAATTAACACTTCCAAACATCTTATTTAAACGCATTCGTGATTGTACTTTTTACAACATTAAACATTAGACATTGTGAAATGAAGAAAGCAACGGTCGAATACTTAAAGCAGAGATATACAGGGTGTCAGGGACTCGAGTGCAATAGTTTCACAGGGCGGTGGTAGCTTGGAATAAAACTAACAAAAAAAAATGTACACGCAAAATACGGTAGCCGTTTACATTACATAATTATAAAGAAAAAGTGTCACCAATAAATCAGGAGGGACTGTGGTGTCGTTTATTAATCGAAAATTTAAAGCAACAGAAAGATTTATTTGCGAAAAAAATTAATAAGCAACAATGCTTTGGACGCAAATGATTTCATCCTTTTAGTGACATTTTGATGGCGAAGTTTTGAAATTATATTATACAGGGTGTAACTTTAATGAGGGGCCAAACTTTAAGGGCCAGTTCCTCACGACGAAATATGAAAAAAAGTTTATATAAACATAGGTTCGCAAACCCATAGTGTCTGAGATATAACAAAATCATCGTAGGCAGACACGATTTCATATTTGAAATCTCATAACTTACCCGAACAACTTTCCCAAATAACATTTCTGCGTATCTTGATAAATAAAGGTACTTTACTCTTACGTCGATTTCAAACATTTCGTTCTCCTGGGTATATGACGATAGATATTCAGTTTTTGATAAGTGTATTTTAGGTTTGGGAAGATGCGGGAACTTTCATAAAGAATAATTTTTTCTGAGAAATCGATAACAAAAGGGTTTCCCAACTTTTTTCCGGACCTTGTATCTCAAAAACTATGCGCTTGCCGATATATGTTTATATGAACTTTTTTTCATAATTCGACGTGAGTAACTAGCCCTTGATGCTTGTCCCCTCATAAAAGTTACACCCTGTATGTATAACATTTGTTGATTCTTTTCTGACTCGCCCCCTAGGAAGAGAAATCTTTTTGTATGTATTCTATCTTGCGACAGACAACCTTTTGGACTTTTGGAAGTTACTTACTTCAGAATTTTGGGGAAGTTCAAGAATATAATCGAGAGGATTGCATACAAAGACCGCTATTTTATTAATGACCAAACTGTACCTAACTACCGATAACAAAGCTTGCGTTTGTTTGAACTATGAGCAACTCGCTGGCAAATATTCACACACCAATTAACACAGAAAATTTCGCTGGTGTTATTCACACAAAAGAGAAAGACGCTTTCTGTCACTTTTAAAACACACCAATGGAAGCCTTTTAATTCTGTACCTGTTCTACTAATTGAGCGCTCTATATTTACTTTAAAGTAAATACTTGCAATGTGTGATCTGGAGAATCTAGGTCTGCAAAATAAGCTATTTCGGTATACATGTAAACATTGCTGCTTCACTTGAATTATTTAGTTGCTCTTACAATTTTTTGCTTTGAGAAAGCTTTCTTTCTTCCTTAATAACTGATTTACCTTGGAGATTTGAAAGAGAGCTTTGGGACGATGATGGGTCTTCCCCTTCGTCATTTCGAGGGCGTGAAAGTTCACCACATAACAGGGTAGTAACACTATTCCCGAAAATTCCGGCACTTTTTTCCTCCGCACGAATTTAAAGGAACGCAAATACGACCGCCAAGTGTTGATACCTGCACAGGTGAACGCGAGTAGCGCTGGCGGTGAGACGGTGAGACGGGAGGAAGTCGAATCAAGTCGGCCATTGCTTCAACAATGGGCGCGGGGGGGTGGGAACCGTAACCGAGCGGAACCAGAAGGGAAAGAGGTGAGCGTCGCCGAGGAGCTTGCTGATGGTACCGAAGTGTAAATTTCTGATTGTGAGAAGGAATAAGGCCAAGTTCAGCTTGTTGATTACGCTGATTATGATTTTTGTTTGACTTGTTGCGGAGGGATGCCAGGTGCAAATTTGTTTGGTTTAGGGGAACAAAGGGCAGGTGCTACCAGATGAGTCACCGAACGAACGAACACCATATGCTATGGTAACCGTGCTTAATAAATAATTTTGGGACATCTTTTAGGGTGTTATTAGGAATTTTGATTGTCAGATCTGCGCAGGTGTTTCTAAAAACCATCTCGATCGGACACGTGACTTAAACCTTGTCCCTTTTTTGCCTTCTATAATACCTGTCAAATGTTTTTGATGTTGGCAATTAGAAATGTTACCTTTATCATCTTGATACTACTTATGTCAACCGTCAAGAAAGTAAGACAAGAAAGAAAAGAAAACTTTCGGATCTAAAATTAACACTGTTCTAAATTATAGTGAACAATTTCTATCACTAAAAACTTCAATGGATAAAAACGAAGCCGACATTTTTTTTGCCGTACAGTGTGAATAAAAAATAAGAAGCATAAATGGTACAATCGTTATTAAAAGTTTTAATTAAATTAACCTGATACAAATGCAGACTGTTTTTTGTTGTTGTTTAATCAATAACCACAACATCCTGTGAAAAGGATGTGATTTTCTTCAATTGTTTTGATTGATGTTTGTGGAAGAAGCAAAGAAGAAACGCCTTTTATTTAATCTGTTTGGTTGGCAGCGGTTTGGATTTGTTGATGAAACATACTATATATCTTGCGATAGAAAATGCACTGCTGAAATAAAGATGAAATATGACTAGTCACGCCCACGTGTGTTGGAAACTGGCCGGCAGATATCGTCCAGGGCGTCCATCAGGTGCGAACGCTTACGACATGAATCGAAGAAGCGTCGGTGTTTAAAGGTCAACCTGCCAATGCTGTAGGCCGAAACAAAGTAGTAAATGAACTACTATGATTATTCTGTATCAAAAACGTTAAATTTAAAGGGCTGTTACATTTTGTTGCTACGGTAACAACCAATCATAGAACTGCATTTGAAATTTTAAATTACCTCTAAATTTTAAATGCCCGTTAATAAATTATAGAATCCGCCCATAAATCTGTTAAAAAGTATGAGTTTAGAAACTCATTAAATGAAATTACATTTATTGAGTACCCATTAGGTTTGACAGCTTACATTGGTGATTATGAGAAGAAATAAGAAAACATTTAATTCAGCTGTCTTTGATTCTTGATGTTATTTCTTTCTGGTATTTTACTCCTAGTCAGCCAGGCGTTGCAGAGGAAAAAAAATAACAATAGTAAGTCGGTCGCAGCCGCACCAGCGGTACAAATAATCAATAAAATAAATAAATGCGTACCTTATGACAACGTGTTGCTTGACATTTATCAAGAAAAAAGTAATTCATTAAAATTTAATGTTTACGGTCCGGTTTCTGGGGTCGATTAGTTTAATTTAAGAGGTATAATGTGACATATATTATAATATGCTGCACATTATGTTACATTGTAACTATCAGCTAAAGTAGTCAGCTTATTAAAGGCTAAAATCGAATTAGAAAGACTTTGACAGATATGACATATTTGGACATTTGTTTAAATACGGATGCTCTAATTAAGTGTCAAAGTATTTTTCTGACAGTAGTATAGAAAAATTCAATTGTCAAAATTGAATGTAGTTGCCATTTTATTATATGTATATCTTAGAAAATAGGTTAACGTAGGGAAATAAAAACGCGAATATTGTTTAATGTCAAATAAATGTAAATAAGATTGGTAACCAATGCTTAACTGCCAAAGTTAAGTAGCAAGCAGATTGATACTCTTGGTATTGTGAATGCCTAAGTTATTTTTGTTAGATTGCATTAAATTTTAAAATAACAGGACAGTCAAAATATTAACAATTGTGGAAATTTGAATTAATATGGTGGAAAACTGTAGAAAATTGAACGTTCAGTTGAGTGTCAGTTTCACAGAAAACAATTACTGATTTATTACAACGAATAAAACACAGAAATTATTTAACATTGCTAGATAAACGTCAAAGGATGAACAGACAACGGCTTTTCTATTAAATCACTAATCTTGGAATCAAAACTGTCAAAGTTAAAACTGAGTCACTTCTGTGAACAAGAATTAAACGACATTAAACACGGAACTGTCAAAATATTTAAAAGCAACAATTTCCAAGCTATCAAAATGAAATACTCAATTGAGTTTTAGTTTCTTTGAAACAATTACTGATTCATTACAATGAGTAAAAAACTGTTATAATATATAAAATATTTGACATTTAGATAAATATCAAAGAGTAAACTGACAACGGGTTTCCGATTGAATCATCACTTTAAGAGTTAAAAGTGTCAAACTTAAGACCAAATCTTTCCTGCCAGCAAGAATTAAACGACATTAAACATAGAACTGTCAAAACATCTGAATATTTTACGATTGTCAAAGTGTCAAAATCAAAACTAAACAAAGTAAAACAATCAACACTGGGATTTAAACTCTGCAGGTATTTCTAAAATTAAAAAATAAAAGACGGTATTTTGGACATTTTGGTGAAACGTTAACTTAACAAATGGAGGTTTCACTTATTGACAGTTCACGCTGAACGTTTGACAAGTACGGTTACTGATTAAGTTATCTTTCAAACTTAGTTGATTAGCTGATATAATGTAAAAGTAAAAGATGGTGGAACAAAACAAAATATGTTCTGGATTGAAACAAAACATAAAATAATTTTTTGTCAATAAAATGCGCCAAATCGAAATGACCTTTATTGTTAAAATTTAGTTACCACATTCTCAACTATACTTTCACGGCATACTGCCATAACAAATAGTAAAGGAATAGCATACATTCACAATGATAAGTAATTTTATATTTTTATTTCTTTACTTTGCTTTCAATAAATACTGTTTTTGCCATGTGATTGTCTATCCCTCCCTCCCCCTGAAGATCTTGTTGTTCCTTAGACGCCCCACAAGTTGAAAATAATTGTATTATCATTGTTCGGTAATAAATAATTTGTTAATTTTTTTGTTAATTCAATTAATTTAATTTTTTGTTAATTTGTCGTTTGTTAAGTCTGAACGTAGGGAACTCTCTAAGCAGCAGACCCATGATACCGTTACGAAGAGAAATGAGCACAATACAATCAAAATTATCGATTACGTCATAATCCCAGTTTCTGACGTCATTGATTTAAAATGAGAAGCTTTAAGCTTGTCAAATAATTGGCCGTTTAACTTTAATCTAAAACTTCCTTTTGTTGAAGTTCTAATATCGGCTGTTTCATCGACGTTCCTTACTTTTTATGGATACTGTATGTATTTAGTATACTTAACAGAAATGGAAAATGGTGTTGGTTTTGACTGTTATCCGAGACAAGTAATTGCGGCATGGATTTTTGAAAATTTAAAGTCCTAGGAAAAATTTTCAGGTTATTTGGTCTCTCTTTGCAAAAAAAAAAAACAGCTGGAATATAATGGGTCCGGGACATTAATTTATAAAATTACATGTTTTGGATATGGGCACTATATCCACAGATTGATGGTACAAAAATTTCATTAAAACAAAAACATACAAATCAAGCAAATTTTTTTTCTGTTGGCATTCTTTTTTGTAAATTAAAAATAAACATTTTTCCCTCTTGTAGAGTCAATCCGGGGACATACTGTATATACAATTTTGTTTTATGAAATATTCTTTGAACAATATTAACCCTGTCGCGTTTGTGCTCCAAGAAATTATGGTAAGCCTAGACATAACAGACTCAGTATGTAAGAAATTAAAGCCTAGGTTTCCTAGGATAACGGCGCCGTAATATAATGGCCGTAATACGACGGTGAATGACTTCATGTAGCGTTGAAAAATAACGTACATTGAAGCATGAAAAAGCGACGATGCGTATTTATTTTATGTACTTTGTAATCTGTATTTGACGTTACTCACATAAAGTATGTACAGTTGAATAGAGCATGGAATACCGGCGACTTTTTACAATACCGGTATTCATTCGATATTCGTATTTAAAATACCGGGATACCGGGTTTTCGGTATTTTTTCGATATTGCAATAAATATGATATTATATAATATAAAAGTGAAGAGCAATGAGCAAAGAAAACCAGTCATTTAATGAAACGAATCCGTATTAACAACAACTACGTATTAACAACGTTATACTTTATAAGTATTTAACGATTCTGTTTAAATAACAGTAAATAACAAATAAAAATAAATAAATAAATAACAAATAAAATAAACAATCCTGTTTAAATACCAATAAATAAATGAAGTTGATTCTTGTCCGATGAAAATTGTAAGTGCAAAGTTTTTTAATCTTGAATCGGACAGAAATATGATGAGAACACACTCAACGTTTCGCTATAGATTTAAAGCTTCGTCAGGAGTGAAAAAAAAGTAAATAAATAAGTTGTCAAGAGAAACGAAAAGGTAATATGATTTTAAACTAAAATACGAGTTATCCAGAATAAAGGAAAAAGTTTTAACTAAATTTTTCTTTTTTTTTTTTACCTTTTCGTTTCTCTTGACGACTTATTTCTCTTGACAACTTTATTTACTTTTTTTTCATTCCTCACGAAGCTATAAATCTATAGCGAAATGTATAGTGTGTTTCCATCATATTTCTGTTCGGTTCAAGATTAAAAAAACTTTGTACTAACAATAAATAACAAATAAAAATAAAGCTTTTGTCTTTGTGGTAAATGGTAATGTACTACTCAACAAATGAGGTATGCGTAGTATAACTTTTTTAAGGGGACCAGTTCATTTATTGAGCAGTGTAATTAATGAAAAAAAATAGTAAATATTAAAAAAGAACATTATAAATTACTTTGATGGAGACAAATGACTTCTAATTTGTTGAAAATGTGTACGAAGGAAACAAATGGCATCTAAACTATCGCTTTTTGTCCTGACATTGCAGTAGGATAGACAAATTGAAGCGGGTTTGCCACGTTTCTGCTGACGAAGCCCCAAACAGAGCCGAAACAGCTGTACAGAGGCTGCACCAGGTTTCCATTGCAATCAAAAACGATTTGCAACAAAATTTTTGAAACTTTCATTATGCTTTGACCGCCTTGCATGGGGGACTTACTATGTAGCAAACTCGCTTCAACTTGTCTATCCTACTGCAATGTCAGGTCAAAAAGCGATCGTAAGATGTCGCTGTTTTATCTGTTCATCACTTGCACCGCAATTGCGAATAAATTGATTGATTTGCAACAAATTTTTTTTTTGTTTATTATCATTTAATGAAGATGTTATGTTATTACACACATAACTTGCTACTGAAAACGCTCTATATGATTCCACACTCATGGGTGGAATTGTCAACAAATAATTGTACGGTTCCTTCATGTAACGACCTCAATCACCACCATTTTCATACAATCCGTATCACTTTTCGCTTTTTTTCAGTTTCAGTTTCTCCACCCTCAATGTTTTGTGGCTTGTCTTTTTCTTTGAGAGATTTTTCGAAAACCATTGTCCATGCCCTAATTGATAATGAGCGACATCAACTATGGCAGAATAATTTAATGGCTGGATGGACGCGGAGAGGAGTAGGGTACATAGTAAGGGTGTGTCAACTAAAAATCCGGAAAATCTTTGTTCAACTATATTTTATTAACTAAACAAAACATTATTTATTTAAGAATTATAACAATTTATCTAATGTCAAATGACGTGATCAGGACCATAATCCGCCGCTTGCCGCACTTTGGTATGTACACGAGCCATCAAGGTCTGAAAGTGCGAAGAATTGAATTGGCGAAGTTTGTTTTTGATTCGGGCCTTCAATTCTTCCACTGTTTTTGCTTCCCAGCCACCTTCATAAACTTTCTGCTTCAGTTGATACCAAAAGCGCTCGATTGGTCTCAATTGAGGTACATTTGCTACATTTTCTGCTCGTGGAATGTATTTAATTTGATGCTGCTCGTATACGGCTAGAGTATTACGCGCGTAGTGTGCCGTAGCCATGTCCGGCCAAAAGATGTAATTGTTGTCATTGTGGTATTTTCGTAGAAATGGTACAAGTCTTTTACGGATACATTCCTTTGAATATACATTTTGGTCAACACAAAGTCCTGAAGGGGCGATGAAGGGAGCAGACCTTCCTTTGCTGCTTATCGCTAGCCAGACCAAAACTTTCTTGGAAAACTTAGCGTGCCTTTTGTAAATGACTTCAGAATCGATTTCCACACCTTTTTTATAAAAGTAGCTGTTATTTCCAGCAACTTCGGTACCATCTAAAGTAAAGTAAGACTCATCATCCATTACTACAAAATTTTGGTTCGCTGGCTTCAAATGCCCTTCGCGCAATTTACGCAGGAAACCTTTTTGACTTTTCAGTTGAGATTCACTATATTTCGGAGCAGATTTTCTCTTTCTTAGAACTACATTATCTTCCTTTAGTATTTTCCTTACGTACTCGTGACATATGTTAAATTTTCTTGATAGTTTTCGATAAGATATTCCAAGTTTTCCAACTGCCTCCTGAACAAGTTGCTCTTTCTTTCTCTTGGGCATTTTTTTTGCTATCCTTTCACTTCCTTCGATTCTAGTAAGCGTTTTTTCATTCTCTACTCGTTTTATAATATCATATATACTACTTTGCGGAATTCCCATTGTTTTGAAATGATTCACGGTGTATAATTTCCCTTGCCCTCTATGGTCTATATAAAATTCGCCAATGAGTTTTCTGCGAGAATTCTCTTTCAACGTCTTCATCTTGTCACGTACACAAGTTAGAAACACCACAACGCTTGTTTTGACATTTGTTAAGTTGACATAGACAAATGACACAATTTTTTTGTCAAGGCTAACGGTATTTAGAAAATAGCTAAATGATAAAAGCATTCCGGATTTTTAGTTGACACACCCTTACGACCGCACTCACTTAAAAATGACATAATTTTTTAAGTAATTGATTTAGTAATACCGAAATATTTCGGTATTTCAAACCTTATTACCAGTTTTAGAAACAGTATAAAAGGTATTCCGGTGTCCATGCCCAACAGTTGAAAAAATACTCGCAGCAGTCCATGGAAAATTAACGCGCGTCTTAACTTGATTGTCCATTTCACACTGACATTTGTTAAACGCAACCCTCAAATTGTTCATCTTCAGTTTCCACGTTAAATATTCTTTTCGACAATCTATTCTTTACGGAACTAAACAAGCTTTTGCTAATTACTAATTTTTGTATTAGACTTCAGTCATTATGGTGTACATTATTTAGTAATATTGCATTTTTTAGGCCCAGTTTTTCCATCACAGTTTAACTTTAATCTCCGTTTTATTCCTATGGAAACAATTATCCTTGCAATTGGTACCATGGGAATAAAGCGAAGTTTAAAGTTAAACTGTGATGGTGAAACCGGGCCTTAATGTTATAAAATTGAGGTTATTTTTTGCACCAAGTGACAGTTGTAAATAAGAGTGTATAGGCTAAGACATACCTTTGTTAATCGTTGTCATTTCAAAACATGCTAGAGTTATTTTTTCGACTGTACATACGTTATTTAGAAAGCGATGAGCCACCAAAAGAGGATTCCAAACGTTTAAGAAACCTTTCACGTATTTTTAGATGACGGTGACGTTTACCGTTTTCTGGGAAACTGAATACGTTTAATGTTCTTTAGCACGTTTTATGTGACGTCATCCACCACCAAATTACGGCCGCTATTTTACGGCACCGCTATCTCAGGGAACCGAGGCTTAAATGGTGCATAATTCACAATTATGAAATTCTCTCTGAAAGTTAATAACCTTCTACGAGACGGTAAGTTACAGTTTAACGTGTTTTATATTATTTGGTAATATTGCATTTTTAATGTTATAAATTTGAGGTTATTTTTGCGCCAAGTGACAGTAAATAAGTAAAAGTGTATGGGCTAAGACATATCTTTGTTAATCGTTGTCATTTCAAAGCATGCTAGAGTTTTTTTTTTCGACTGTACATACGTTATTTAGAAAGCGAGGAGCCACCAAAAGAGGATTCCAAACGTTTAAAAAACATTTCACGTATTTTTAGATGACGGTGACGTTTACCGTTTTCTAGGAAACCAAATACATTTAATGTTCTTTAGCACGTTTTATGTGACGTCATCCACCCCCAACTTACGGCCGCTATTTCACGGCACCGCTATCCTAGGAAACCGAGGCTTAAATGGTGCTTAATTCACAATTATGAATTTCTATCTCAAAGTTAATAACCTTCTACGAGACGGTAAATTACAGTTTAACGTGCTTTACATTATTTGGTAATATTGCATGTTTAATGTTATAAAATTGAGGTTATTTTTTGCGCCAAGTGACAGTTGTAAGCAAGTAAAAATGTATGGGCTAAGACATACCTTTGTTAATCGTTGTCATTTCAAAACATGCTAGAGTCTTTTTTTTTCGATTGGACATATGTTATTTAGAAAGCGAGGAGCCACCAAAAGAGGATTCCAAACGTTTAAGAAGTTTTTTACGTATTTTTAGATGACGATGACGTTTACCGTTTTCTAGGAAACCAAATACATTTCTTTAGCACGTTTTATGTGACGTCATCCACCTCCAAATTACGGTCGCTATTTTACGGCACCGCTATCCTAGGAAACCGAGGCTTAAATGGTGTATAATTCGCAATTATGAAACTTATATCTGAATGTTAATAACCTTCTATGAGACGGTAAATTACGGTTTAACGTGTTTTGACACTCTTGTACTGTAGTGAACTTTTGGGGGCAATGCAAAAGACGCAATGAGTACACGTTTTTGGCGCAAGAACTCATTTTTAAATTAACCTTAAATAATATTCAAATAAATATTCAAAAGCAAAGCCAAAATTGACAATGACTTATGCTCGATTTCTTCACCTCTCGATAAATTTATCAGCCAGATAATATCCTCGGAAACTATTTTTGATACAATGGTTTCCAAGAATAGCAGTTAAATTTATCTCAGGAGCTGAAGAAATCGAACTTAAGAAGAGCTGCAGTCTTGAAGATGATGAAGAACATACAAAATCCAAAATGTTAAAAGTCTAGGTATGTCACCTTTTCTTTAAATCTCATTTCCTGAAGAAAATTAATAACACTAGCCTGCGAAGGTTTTGCGGATGACATAAAACTAGGTGCATGTAGTAGATTTGGTATTCCTGAGTTCGAGAAAAATTTAATAATTTTCATCACGCACCACTTTTTTTTTAAATAACAATATTTCAAAGTAGGTCTTTCAACCATAATTTTCGGTAAGCCAACTGTTACTCATTTGTTTGCACATTTTCACTTGTTATTATTGACAGATCTGTGCTTAAGTGTTTATACGTTTCATGCTATACAAAATATTAGTTTGTATTATACCATGTGTTCCTGTTTAAGCAAATATTGAGAAAAAATTAATGATAAGGTAGATGTTACTAAAAGACGTTGTCTAAATGGTTCTAACAGTTTTGCCACATTTGTGGTTGAACCCAAAAAAAACACCAAAATAGGTTTGCTATATCCAAAGTTCATTATAACCGATAAATAAAAACGAAGTATGAATTTAGTAGGGTTATAACCGAGAGTTTTCTACAAACGGATTCACTACAGCCAACCGTCACTCTACAGGGCTTTTGAAAGACAAACTACAATCGAACCTCCATAACAGAAATTTCAATGGACCGGAAAATTACGAGTTATAGAGATTTACAGTTAAAGAAATAGATAGCAGTTACATATAATGTGCAAGGACCATCACTAAATTTCGACTTACAGAAAACGTCGATTTGTGGAGGTTCGAGTTAAAGAGGTGCGACTGTATATATTTTTGGAAGTAAAAAGAAAAATTTTTGTTAATTCGAGAAAATTTACTGAATTTTTAATCTAAAATATCAAAGAAAATAGTTTTTAAAACTTTAACTGGACAGTTTTACAATAGGACAAAAATCAACTTCAATTAGAATAACAAAGTTGATTCTCATTTCCAATCGTCACTTGTTTTTTTTTTAGTAAATTCTGGCGGTTCAGGTAAATCTCTAAAACGTTTAACGTACAAGTACCGTACAAAATGTAAACAAAAACTCAAAAACATAGTCTTATCTCATCCGCAAAAAAGATATTTTTTCGCAGGCTAGTGTAATTTTAATGCACATGACCCAGAGGAGTTCGGTTTTGTGGTGTGTACAAAGGGGTCGAGGTACTCTCCCTTTCATGAATTAAAAGAAATATTCTCAATATTCTACAAATTGGGTATAAGAAGTAACAGGAAGGAGTTTTTCAAAGAACGTTCCAAAGAATATTTCACGCCTTGAAATTTCCAATGTAAAAGTTTCTTTTTTACGTTCTATAATGAGTGACAGGTTTTCTACGAGGAGTACTACGTCTGAAAGTTGTACTATAAAACGCAAGCAGAAAATCCCGCCAAGAAGTTCCAGTCTGCAAGATGGCGGTCGCTCCGGGCACAACAAGTTTCTTGCTGGCAAAAAGCGTATTATACAGGCGCACGTGACGTTGAAGTAAGCGCGCCCAAGAAGCAGACGAAGAAAGTGCAAGTACCAAGGAGGAAGTAAGACGAAGAAGTAAATACCCGGAGTTCATAGACCGGACAAGGAGTAACTACGACGTAAACAACAGTTTCTAGCGCGCTTTAACAATTGTTATTCACCGCATAATGTCAACAAGAACTTGCGAAATTAATTCGGAAGGGAGGGAACCTGAAGATCTCGTTGACCATCACCGATGAAGAAACTAATAAAATAAATAAACACCGAGTTTCTTCCTCGTTTAAAATTTTTAATTTAAATTCGCATCGCTTGACGATTATGCAAAAATCTTTAGCGCTCAAAGTCGCACCCAGGTTTTCGTTGCCAAGATCTTCTTGCATAACCATTCCTCCAGCCTTGCAGATGGCCGAGTGTGGGTTGTGTAATTAGAATTGTAAATTTTTTAACGACACGCCGAGATTTTAATTCGATGAAATTCGCAGAAATTTTTATTGTACGGCGGTAAGGGGGGGAGGAGGGACAGGCCAAGAAAGTTATTTAATTAACTGCCAAACAAAAGTTATCTTTCCTTGCAACCATTTATTTTTTTATTTTTAATTGTGGCATTAAGTAACAGCTTTTTTCAGTGCAATTGGTTTGGACACACGGTATTATGGAAAATTACTTTAATACTGCCTGTCAAAACTATCAGACTGAGTAGAATTAATTGTTTCTATTGTTGGCATAATGAATTTAAGATTTACATTGCCTTGACGTAACACCATTTTTAATTCTCATGTACATAGTTGATTATTATCAAAGCTAGGGACATTCCAGACGCGCGTGGGCATCCTACGATACAATACATGAATTTTGTAAAATCTACAATGTTAGTTTCGGCGATATGTAATTAAAAAATTGTACTCAGTTGTTTGACTGACTTCTAACTCTTCAACTCTTTTTAGT
The DNA here is from genome assembly GCA_036172665.1 of Prosopocoilus inquinatus. NCBI lineage: Eukaryota > Metazoa > Arthropoda > Insecta > Coleoptera > Lucanidae > Prosopocoilus > Prosopocoilus inquinatus. Next base: position 14,687,543 of record CM069871.1, on the reverse strand, counting down.
TGAGTTTAAATTTTGGACTTTGAAAAAAAGAATCAATTTTGAACACTTGATTTATCTTCGAAACTCAATTTACTCCATTGTTTTCACTTCTTTGACCGATCTTACAATTGGCAGATTTTTTTAAAGTAAACCGTCAATTGTTTAAATTTGCACGTCAATTGGGTACAATTATTTTCGATCACTTGATTTACATTCGATATTCAGTTTACCTAATCGTTCATTTCTTTGACCAAACTTACAAAGGTTCAACATTTTTTTTTTGAATGACCAAATAATCATCGATCGTCAATTGTTTCAATTTATAGACTATTTCGTCGTCCATTGTTTATTGTTTGCGGTACAAGAGCTCTTCCAAAGAATTTAAAAACTGAGACATCTAACGGTAGCCAATTGTTTTAAACCATTGTCAATTGTTTCAATTTATAAACTGTTTCGTCGTCCATTGTTTGCGGTACAAGAAGTCCTCCAAAGAATTTAAAAATTGCGGCATCTAACGGTAGCCAATTGTTTTCAACTATTCCGTCGCTAGTGTTTGTTTTTGACTATTCAATTGTTTGACTGACTTCTTAGCAATAGGTAACCGAATAATTCTACTCAGTTGTTTGGTTGATTTTTAATTCCACTTTACTTGACTTTAAGCTTTGGTCGATTGGTTTTGGAAAAAATGAGTTAAATTATGAAGAACTGTTTCCGATCATTTGTTTTACCTCCGGCATTCACTTTACTCGATTGTTTTCACTTCTTTGATCGTTGTTATAACTGGCTGATTTTTTTAAGTAAATAAATAATCGTCGATTGTCAGTTACTTTAATTTATACGTCAATTGTTGAACAATTGTTTCCGATCACTTGTATTGTTTCGTCCATTGGATATTGTCTGCCGTCAATTGCTCTTAAAAAGTGCTTCAAAATTGGGACATCTGAACAGCAGCCAATTGTTTTCTGTAAAACGATCGCTAGTCTTTGTTTTTGACAATTCAATTGTTTGACTGATTTCTTGGCAATGGATAACTGAATAATTCTACTCAGCTGTTTGGTTGATTTTTAACTCCACTTCATTTGACGGTCGATTGGTTTTGGAAAAAAAAGGGTTAATTACGAACCTTTGTTTCCGATCACTTGTTTTACCCTCGCTATTCGTTTTATTCGATTGTTTTCAATTTTTTGATCGGTGTTATCACCTGCTGATTTTTTAAGTAAATAAATGATCGTCGATTGTCAATTGTTTCAAACTTTACATCAATTGTTGAACAATTGTATTGGATATTGTTTGTTTCTTCAAAATTGGTACGTCTGTACAGTAGCCAATTGTTTCCAGTAGAGCGATTGTTGGCGTTTTTCAATTGTTTGACTAATTTTTCTTACTGATCTGAAATTGAAAGTTTGTACTCGGTCGTTTGTTTGACTTTTAACTCAACTTAATTTTAGTTGGCTTTAAATTTTGATTGTCTTGAAAAAAAGAGTCAATTTTGAACAATTGTTTCCGATCACTTGGTTTACGTTAGGTAATCGATTTATCAAATTGTTTTCACATCTTCGTTTACAGTTACGGTTTTACAGTTACCTAATTTTTTTTTGAGTAAATAAGTAAACGTCGATTGTCAATTGTTTCGATTCATACAGCGTAACGTCAGTTGTACATTGTCTGACTTTTAAACTCAATTTAATTTTAATTGGCTTTAAATTTTGATCAAGCGTTTGATTGATTGCCTTGAAAAAAAAAAGAGTCAATTTTGAACAATTGTTTCCGATCATTTGGTTTACGTTAGACAATCGATTTATCAAATTGTTTTCACTTCTTCGTTTACAGTTACGGTTTTACAGTTACCTATTTTTTTCTTTTTTGAGTAAATTAGTAAACGTCGATTGTCAATTGTTTCAATTCATACAACGTATCGTCAGAAGTACTTTGTTTGCGATTCAAATGCTCTAAGAAAGTATTTAAAGATTGAGGCTTCTAATAGTACCCAATTATTTTAATACTTGATTACCAACGTTAGTGTTTGACTGTTCAATTATTTGATTGACTTTTACACAATACTTCAAAACCACATCCGACAACAATTGTTTTCTGTCAGAAAAATTGAATGATTATTCTCATTTCTTTTAAGTTGACCTTAAATCTTAAGCGATTGTTTTCTGTTATTTAGTTAACACTTTTTCTGCTTGCAATTTCTTGGTCGAGTTCGGAGTTCGTTTTTTTTTTAAAGAATCCATTTGTCAATCGTTTTCAATTTAATAAATATTTTCTCTTTGCTGTTTAAAATCTCTTTTTAACTGAAGTTTAAAAAAAAATAGGTTAGTTTTGAATAATTTTGGTATTCAGTTTACTCGATTGTTTTCATTTCTTTGGCCGATTCAAGGAATGACAGATCTTTCTTTTTTAATAAATATTCATATAATCGTCGACTGTCAATTGTTTCAATTTATATGTTGTTTCGTGTGTATTGAACGCAAACCAATTCTCCTGCAAAGTACTTACATATTGAAGCATCTGAACAGCAGCCAATTCTTTTGAATTACTCAACTGCTAATTTTATCTTTCGACTAAGTATTCAATTGTTTCACTGACTTTTTAACTATTTTATACGTATAAAATCATGTCAATAATTTTCATTTTCAAAATAATTGAATATCTGTTTTCAGTTTTAATTAATTGGGGGCGTGTATTTTGTTCGATTTTTATGCATACACTCAATTGCCCTATCTTTGCAAACAAAACGTGTACTTTCTAGGAATGTCCGGAATTTCCCGGACTGTGGTTATCATAAAAGTAACCTCCACCGAAGGCAATTGTGCGAAATACTCTCTGACTTTTGTGGGAACTGACCGAGAGATGAACTTCTTCTCTTTTTCCGGCGAACAATGGTCGTTTGTTTAATTCTACTAAATAAGTCGTTCGATTGTTGCAATGCAGGCTCGTCCGCAAAAGGTAAAAGTCGTGAGGAAGATGCTCCTCCGAGTTGTTTATAACATTTCCCAACTCAACCTCAACGACGGATTTATGGCGCAGTTGTCGCTTGGATTGGGTGATCTTCCGATGAACTTTGCGATTACTTGATCTTCTTCTTGATTTAAGTGCTAATTTAAAAGCAAATTTCGAAACTGCAAACATGACGAGGATGATTAGGCCGAACAATTGTGTAAAATTATTAACCACCGGAAGATTCAATCGGAATCGAAAAATCAAGGACAACATCCTGAAGAAAATTTATATGTAGCTTCGCTACAATTAAATTTTTTTGGTGAAAATCTCATCTTGGAGAGGCATTTTCAAGTAAGCCAGAGGTTCGTCTTGAACAGGCATTTTCAAGTAAGCCAAAGTTTCATCTTGGAGAGGCATTTTCAAAGAAGCAAAATCGATTCCCCAATTTTAAGTGATTGAAATCCCTAAAGATGCCTTGGATAGGCAAACCAACGATCAAATCAGACGTAGAAGGGTTGCCTATTTTCTAATATTAAGGTGACACATTTTGTTTTAAACAGATTCCGTCAAGATGGTAACATTAAAAGAATTAAAAAGGATAAAACTTGCAAGCAATAATAATGACGCCTGAACAAAATAATTTTCATCCATACAACAGACTCATGAAATTATACGTATGCCCGGTTGCACCAATATTTGAAGTAAAACTTAAGTTTAAGTCGTGTTTAGAACATGACATTTATGCGTGGTGAGTATAATGTCAATCTCATTCTGACTGACACTTAAACTTCATTTAAGTATCATATTAGAATGAGTCTGACATTTTGTTGAACTTACATAAAATGTCATGTTCTAAACACGACTTAAATTTAAGCACTGCTTAAAACATTGGTGCAACCGGCCATTAATCATCATCAACAAAGCACCAAACTATCAATTATCATCAAGAAACTGTCCAAAAATTAAATTAAATTTGGCTGATTAAATGGTTTTTAAAATTTAGACTAAAGATGAAGATAAGGATCCTGTTCGATGAACATTTGTATATCAAATGTTTCTTTCTGTGACTTCCGGTGGAACCACGTGTTATTCTTCTGTTTTTCGATCGACGCTGACATTTCTCTGTTCGTCAAAGAACTTCTTCAGATTCAGAGTTGCCAGATTTATTGCAGGCCAACTTATTGTCGCCAACTTGTTGACAAATGTAGCCAAAAGACACCAATTTTTTCTAAAATTAAAAAAAATCAAAAAGTCGTCTATTTGGGATATCAAAAATCAGAATACCTAAAAACAAATGAAACCTGTCAGAAACAAAATAGAAAAAACGAAAACAACAGCATCAAAATACAAGGCGTGAAATGAACAAAAAAAAAACAAAGGAAAATCGACAACATCAAGCCGAAGCTGAACAAAGGGCAAGAGTTTCACGAACGAATCAAAAAATCTTGTAGAAAACAAAAGATAAGTAAAAGAAGTGAATGAACAAAGTGTGAAAAATCAATTTGGTAATAAAAATAGACAAAAGAGAAATACGGTAACATAAAATAAATTTTGAAAAAAAACAGAAGTAGGATACTACGATGAGTAATAAAAAAGAAAATCGACGAAAGTTTTTGCATAGAAATAAACAAAAGAGGACTATAAAAAGGAATCAATAAAATGTGAAAATCAACTTGGATTAAAAGAAAAAAAAAATACAAGAAAAAACAAAAGAATAGACAGAAAAAATAATTAAGTGAAAAAACGAAGATTCTCCGGTCGAAAATTTTTGCAAGGCAAGAAACTAGAAGAGAACAAAATAACAAAAACAAAGAAAAACGAAAACTATGTTCTGTGAAGACAATAAAAGTAACCCAAATCAGGCACCGGGTGTCTAATCTGGCAACCCTGTTCAGATCTACTCTGCTGCTATTTCGCAATGATGACATATTCTGTACAGGAATTTTTGAATTTGTAACTCTTATTATTATTATTTGAATTTCAAAGTGAAATTGAAAATCTAAAATCTAGACGCCTTGGAAATTATTCAGAACGCCATCTGTCGACCAGAAACAAAACCTATTTTATACCAATTTCAAACAGCTGGATATCGGGTTCACGTCGACATCCTCGACCTTCGCCTTCCACATTTGCAATTATTTTAAATAAATCGAAAATAGTTAAAACCAAATGTGTCACAACGAATTAGTTAGAACGATTTTGCCTCAGTATTCTCAGTAAATCAAATAGAAAATATTGTCATGAATTTAAACATTTATTTTAAAATAAAATAAATCATATGACTAACAAACTAAAATTTATTTAACACGGCTTAATAATTTAATTTATTTAAACATAAGTCGACAGAACAGTTGTGAACTTCAATGCGAACTGTTCTCTGACTCCCCGGCCGACTGTTTAAATATGCCGGGCCGGTTTACGGGATTGTTCGGTTTCGTGAAAGCTCCACGCCGTCCGGCGCCCGTCTGCCTATCGAAGCGGCATGGAAAATTCTATCGCGAAAGTAGACAGACGCTGTTTGAAGCTTCGAGATTCTGTCGCGCCAGGCTCTGACGCTGACAAATGTCGAGGTATCATCACAACGTAGATTCAAAACGCGAGAACTAGAGAACAATCACGCAGAGCGCCAACTTCTCGCCAAAAGGGAAAACTCTTTTTTAATTGAATTTAAAAAAATAGTCTGTCGTTCTCATCCGGTCTCAATATTTGTCTTAAAAAAACTGTAATTATTCATTCTAAACAAAATATTTTTAAAGAGGACACTGTCTCTCTGCAATTTATAAGAAAATTAAAAAATCAGAAAATAATTCTTATTTAATCGATCTCCAGTCGACCACTAATACCGGACCCCCAAAAGAGCTCTAGAGGTCGTCTTTGATCACCGACCGAACCCATGGGGGTTGATAACGACCCCTTTGGAAACCCACGTTATAGTCGATCCTGATACACACTCGTGTTCGGAAAATTTTGAATATTTGATTTTTTTTTGACTTTACTTCGACTGACTTTACTTTCTGCGATGCGAATTCTCCTCAAGACAAATTTCAGAAAACACTGTAATTTCCAAAATTCTAATAAATGAATAATACGTAACATTATTAACTCCTTCACGCAAATATCGACTTTAATACTACGAAATGTAAAATAAAAAATAATAGCAGTAATTCAGTTTGGATCATCTCCTGGACCGCTATTTCGTTGCCTTCTCAGCAAGGAATTGGCTCGAGAACTCCACTGCAATCTAACATAACTGACATTTCCTAGTTATCTCAAGAATTAGGTCGCGACATAAAAAAATTGGCCTCGTGATGTCGACCTAAACTGGCAACGTTGATTTTCATTTTTGATCGTTTTTGTTTTTTGCCTCTTGCAGCTATTTTGACAGTTCAGAAGTAACAAAAATATATCCCAGTAAGTGTTGAAGCGTAATTGCGATTTTGGTTATTTTCATTCAAGTTTATTTTCTTGAAGAGAACTTTCAACTTTCTAGCCAACCAGTTGTCGTTATTTATTTATTTATTTTTGCCGTTATTACCGTATTAAACGATCTGAATACGTAATAAATAAAATAATAATATCTAATAATAATAAAAAGTCGAACGCGGATAGATACAAGGTACTTGAACAGTTTGTAACAATTTTACATTCCATGCCATTTCGTATATTATGGGAGGACAATGGATTTATTTAAAAATTAATTTCAAATTTCGCGCTGACAAATTGTAGTTCGAGAAAAAATATGTAGATGGCGCTGACGTGGCTCAATTTCTAATCAATTTCAAATAGATTTTTAAAAACTCCGCTAAAACGCATGAAAGCTGCAAAAATGTGAATAATTTTTTGAGATGAAATCTGAAGTAATAATTTTTTTAAATATATATCAAGTTTAACAAATTCAATATTTAAAAACGGTTGCGAGCATTGCGCAGACGTTATTTGGAAGTTATTTTAAATTTCTAACAGGGTAACAAACTTTTAAAATGTTCATTTTTTTATTTGATTGTATTTCTTATTTTCTTTTAGAAAAGAAAAACAATTATGCCATTCTGGGCAGTTTGGCAAAACATAAGAAACAAAAGAGGATCGACAAATCTCTGACGAAGTGTGAGATAACACCAGCAAGCAAAGTTAATAGGTTGGGAACATAGAGGAATTGGCAGCACTTACTATTCGTTGTCCTCGTTTTATAAGTAATGATTTCAAAACCAAAACGTTTCTTCTTTTTTTTGAAATACAGTCTCGAGAAAAAACTGAGTGGCCAAAATTTTTTGAGCACGAGTATATTTTCATAAAAATACAATTTTTAAAACATCAGTAACATTGATGTTTTTTGCCTGTAGTTTGCCTTGATTTTTTGATTCGTCCGCGAAGCTGTTGCTCTTCTTTCAGCTTCGGCTTGATGTTGTCGATTTTCCTTTGTTTTTTTTTTGTCTACCTCACGCCTTGTATTTTGATGCTGTTGTTTTCATTTTTTCTTTTTTTGTCTCTGACAGGTTTCATTTGTTTTTAGGTGTTCTGATTCTTGATATCCCAAATAGGCGACTAATTATTATAAATATACATTAAAAAAAAATTATTACTTCAGATTTCATCTCAAAAAATTATTCACATTTTTACAACTTTCATGCGTTTTAGCGGAGTTTTTAAAAATCTATTTGAAATTGATTAGAAATTGAGCCACGCCAGCGCCATCTACATATTCTTTTTCGAACTACAATTTGTCAGCGCGAAATTTGAAATTAATTTTGAAATCCATTGTCCCCCCCATAATATACGAAATGGCATGGAATGTAAAATTGTTACAAACTGTTCAAGTACCTTATATCTATCCGCATTCGACTTTTTATTATTATTAGATATTATTATTTTATTTGTTACGTATTCAGATCGTTTAATGCGGTAATAACAATACGATAATACTTAAATATACTCGCGCTCAAAAAATTTTGGCCATTCAGTTTTTTTTTCTCGAGACAGTATTTCAAACAAAAAAAAAGAAGAAAATGGATCATCGAGTACTCCTTTTTTCGTTCGATTAATTTTCCAGTGCGCCGTCCACGTGTCTAAAGCAAAAAGAAAAAACAAAAACAATAATAATCTCGGCCATCATCCACCCCTCCCGTTGTGATACCAACACATATGTTCGTCTTCTGCCTCCCTTTTACAGTCCGTACGCAAGAATCACGTTTCTGGGACCGGTTTTTTAAATATAAACCAGCCGACAACATGCTGACCGCGTGGCTTAAGTCGTTAAGTTACCTGGACGAGCTCATTCCGACAGGTAAACAGGGGAGTACGCGTATATACGCTCACCTATCCACGCTGCAGCGCAAGAAGACTTTTACTATTGTACTACGATTATGCATAGTAAACAGCGGTAAAATACTGTTTAATGTTTAAAGTAAATCAGAAGATGAGACAACACATGATCATTTTTTTTTTAATTCCGAATGTAGGTATACCATGTGTTGATTCGTTTTCCCAACACAAAACGTTCTTATATTTTCATATCATAGTGAAAGAAAACTGTTACTGTTACTACGATTATTCATGGTAAATAGCAGTAAAATACTGTTTAATGTTTAAAGTAAATCTGAAGATGAAACAACACGTGATCATTTTTTTTTTAATTTCGAATGTATACCAACACATTCTAAGAGTTTGTTATCATAGTGATAGAAAACCGTTAGGGTATTTGAAAAAATAATTTTGAAATTTGAAATTTTGAACATATCATCAAAATGTAGTTGCACCAATGACAATATTTGCAAACCTTTAATAGTACATGCAAGAAAATAATTAAGGCAGTGTACAATATAATACTATACATCGTTTCTTTTCTTACTAGTCTTACACACGAGACACACGACATTAAGTACAAGATACCAAAAATGATTTATTCACTATTGTTAACACTAATTAAACATGTTAAACCGAATTAAATTAGAAAAATGGTTGATGAATTGCTTCAAATTATCGTTGATGATTGTCGTCTGTGTGTGTACATTCTATACATACGACTTCTTTTCTTATTTACAACCGTTATAACAGTTAACATTTTGTCTTCCGGTCAATGTTAAAAGGCACGCGTAGAATCAATCTCTCGGATAACAAATTAATTCCAATTAGCATTTATACGTACAATCAACGACTTCCTTCCTGCCTTAACCGCCGGTACTTATGATGAATTATGTGCTTTGTATCTGTACAAGACATCTGTTCCGAAGTTGTAGATAGGTTGTACACGTTTCGTAAACCCCCGAATGCAGAGAAGTGAAAGTGTATCAATTGTGGTGTGGTGCAATCGGCAAAACGATTTGTGCCGCATTGTTTTTGCGGTAACACGTTCGCGAATAATCGCTGCTCGTTTAATTCGAGAACTTGTAGAAAATTTACGTGTTGCATTGTATTGTTGCAATATTATCGTTTTCATCCCGAAAAATATTCATGATTACTTTTTTTTGCTGCACGTTCAGGATAATTTAATCGATTAATACTTTCTTCACTCGTAATTTAAGTAATTACCAGAGAAAAGAATTCAGGCCACTTCTTCCGCGAACGGTACGAAAATTTAGTACTCGGAGTGTATCAGCCTCGCGTTGCAGTGCTTCCCCTCCCACTCAATAACAATTCGATGCATCGCATTGGAGGCCGCAAGAAGGTAGCAGGAGTAAATAGTACATTCATCTCGTGAAAAGCGTCCAACTCTAAGTGGCCCGAATGCTTCTCCCTGGTAATTACATTAGTAAACAATTCTTGTCTTTTCAGAAAATGAAAGCAAAAAAAAAAAAATTGTGACCGAAACCATTCGTATCTCTGTCATAGTCCATCGCAGAGGGTTTTCTTGTTTCATTGCTCTACGGGACTCTCTAGAGAATGTCTATTTCTTATTATTACACGAAATAAAAAACAAAATGAGGTAACTCTAGGGCAGTTAATCGAAAATTCCGTAAGTAAAGGGGATGAGAGGATATGCAGATTTTATCACAGATTGAAAATCCCATCTTCAATAATACTTAAGTTCTCCTCGCAAGTATCTACAGTCAGGAGCATGCGCACAATTAAAACAAAAAAAAAACATTATGCGCATGCTTTGTGAAATGAAAGAGGAATCAGGAAAAGAAAAAGAAGAACTGTTAAAAAATGTTTAATGTTATTTATTTATTCTTGCCGTTATTATCGTATTAAACGACCTGAATACTTAATAAATAAAATAAAAAGTCGAATGTGGATAGATACAAGATACTTGAAGAGTTTGTAACAATTTTACATTACATGCCATTTCGTATATTATGGGAGGACAATGGATTTAAAAATTTATTTCAAATTTCGCGCTGACAAATTGTAGTTCGAGAAAAAATACGTAGATGGCGCTGGCGTGGCTCAATTTCTAATCAATTTCAAACAAATTTTTAAAAACTCCGTTAAAACGCATGAAAGCTGTAAAAATGTAAATAATTTTTGATAAAATCCGATGTAATAATTTTTTTTTAATGTACATTAGGTTTAACAGATTCAGTATTTAAAACCTCCAAACGGTTGCGAGCACTGCGCAGACGTATTTGGAAGTTATTTTAAATTTCTGACAGGGCAACAAATTTTTAAAATGTTCATTTTTTTATTTGATTGTATTTCTTATTTCCTTGTAGAAAAGAAAAAACAATTATGCCATTTTGGGCAGTTTGGCGAAACATAAGAAACAAAAGAAGATGGACAAATCTCTGACGAAGTGTGAGATAACACCATCAAGCAAAGTTAATAGGTTGGCAACATAGAGGAATTGGCAACATTATTCGTCATAATTTTCATAGTTCGTAATTTTCGCTTCGTTAAGTTTTTAGGTTATAGCTGACACTGTTACGATGAAATTAATCAACGTTGTAAATATTGGTAAAAATAAAGTTGAAAACTATTCAGATTATTAGAAATTTATGGCAGAATACGAACACAACCATTGAAAAGTCTCGTCGATCTAATAAAATAAATCTCAGTCATTGATAGTCACTCGGCATAATCACCTACAAGAAAGAAAAAGAAGAAAATTATTTTAATCTGTACCTAATAAAAACAACTAAATAACGGATTATTCAAGTATTAATTAAATCTGACGGAAAACAAAAGAAATCGACAAAAAGAAGAACTGAAACAAACAAATGAAAAAGAAAACAAAAGCGAAGGAAACAAAGAAGTGTCGAATAAAACGATGAAGTACGAAGAAAAAGCGAATTGTTCGAAAATTTCGTCGCCGTTTAAACTATTCGTTAAGAAAACAGTTCGACAAAAAATATTAAGTTAAAGTTAAAAAACGGAAAGCCAAGAATAAGGCGAACAAAAAAAAGAAAGTCGACGTTTCTAGATCGAAGCGTAAGAAAACTAAATCGCCAATAGAAAACAAAAGAAAGAAATTGTACGATGTGTCGAATGTAACTTAAAAAAATATTATTGAAACGGACAAGTCACTGACGAAACGTGAGATAATAGAATTGCCTGCAAAAAAGAAAAAGAAAATTATTGTAATCTATAATAAAAACAAATTAACGATGGATTATTCACAGACTGCAAGTATTAATCAAAATTAACGAAAAACAAAAGATATTGATAAAAATAAAGAATAACTCAAAACAAAGAAACGAAAAAAAAACAAAAAAAGGAGAAAACGAATGAAACGATGAAATACGAAGAAAAAGCGAAATGTTCGAAAATGAAAAATATGAAGAACAAGTTCGACAACAAATAAAGTTAACAATAAAATACGAAGAATACGACGAACGAAAAATAGAAGAAATTCGACGTAAAAAACAAATTGAAAAACTATTGCGACAAAAAGAAACAACAAAATCAAAACCAAAATTGTCGATTTGTCAATTATTCCTTCTTGCTCATAAAAAGAAATAAAAAAGTAGTGAAACATAAATAAACAAATAAAAGCTTAGATTGATTTTTAAAAGCTTGGCGCCGGAAATCGTTATTCATTTGTTCTTTTGCCTACTGGGAATTTTTTAAACTTTCAGTCATTGTTATTTATTTCAGTTCATTTTCTTGTCTAATTAATTTCTTCTTGTGTTTGAATTAGTCTTTGTTTGTTCGATTTTTTTTGCTAAACTAATTTCAGTTTTTTCTTGATTAGAAATTTCCCCAATTTGACATACGCAAAAAGATTTTTTTTTAAATTAAGTTCAGTTCTTTTGTTTTTTTCCTTAGCTAATTAATTCTTCTTGTGTGTGTATTAGTCTTTGTTTGTTCTATTTTTTTTTGTCTCTTGTTGAACTAATTTCAATTATTTTGTAAAGAAATTTCTCCAATTTGATACACATAAACAGTTTTCTTTTTCAGTTTTTTTATAGGAGTATTTTTACTGACGTTCACAGTTTTTTTTCCAAAATTTTTGTTTTTAATCTATTTGTTATTCTTTCAACATTGACGGAGATTGAAAAAAACCGCCGAATACTCGCGCCTGCGCATTTTTTGCAGCCGCGTGGAAGTCCTAACCGCTCGTCTACACGAAATAACAGAGAAGATAAAAATAAATAAAGAATTGGAACAAAAGGAACGGAAGTTACAAAGGAGAAATTAAATAAGTTTTTCAAAAAATTGAAAAGGAAGTAACGAAATGAAAGGGCGCGGGCAAAAAATTAAAACTGAATTCATGGACACAGTACAAGAAAAAGAGAAGTAAAAAGAAACAGAGGAACGGAAAATAAATGCAGCAACTTGGAAACAATACGAATGAAAATAAATACCAATTGCGAAAACGTATTAAAACAAACAGACAATGGAAAATTCCCTATAATATGAGACTAATATAATCACAAAAGATCAAGAATCGGCAGGAAGTATAACAGTAATGGCCCTAAAGATGTTTCATATCAGAGGCGGCCTTAATATTTGCGAGGCCCCGGGCGAGAAGTTTGGTTGGTCGAGAACCCCCTCCCCCGCACCACGCCCCTTAGCGATAAGGAAAAATGTTTATACTCTTTGTATTATGAACACTAGAAAAATACTAAATAACTTTAAAAATAATAAAAAAAAGTAAAAAATTTAAAAGAAAACAATTAAAGCGATGTTCTACCAACGTCAAGGTCAACCAAACACCTGAACTTCATTCCATTCAATCCAAGTAAAAAAAAAATTAAAATCAAGAAACCATAAAAAACTTAAAGTTAACAAATAAATGAAGAAGAAAATTCGACTTCGACGTCAACCCAACTTAGCTCCATTCAATCCAAGTAAAAAATGTAAAACAAATTGAAATGAACCTTAGCAAATCCCAAGGTCAACTGAACCCTTCCAACTTATTATATTACATTACACTCCATTCTACACAAGTAAGAAAAAATAAAAAATACTTGAAAAAAGTTTTAAAAAATTTAAGTTAAACAAGTCTCAAGGTCAATCCAAGCCAACTGTCATCAACCAAACAAGTAAAATATTGAAAATTACTGGAGAAACTAAAAATAAAGATTTAAAAAAATTAAAAACCTATTAAAATGAAGTTTAACTAACGTTAAGGTCAGTCCATCCTAACTTACCTCAACCTAACTCTATTTAATACAAATAAAAATAAAAAAATCCAGAAAATTTAATAGTTTAATAAAAAATGTTAAAAATTAAAAGTCAATTAAAATCAAGCTCAAACAATCAACCAACATCAACGTAACCCAACCTAGTTTTGTTCAAAACAAACAAAAATTATAATACAAATAAAAAGGTAAAAGAAAAATGACATAAACTTCATTTTTTCGTGCTTTAGAATTGTCTCTGACAACCAAATAAAAATTAATTCGCCTATTTTGGTCGTCAGTTGCCAAAAATAGTAAGCCAAATGGCTAAATTCTAAAGAAAGGCATTATAAAATTGGATTATAAAATCTAGTCCTCATACAACAGATGTTATTCTTGGAATAAGGGCAGGTCTGAAATATTATTTCAAAGAACGATTTGTTAATACTCCCTTAACAAATCGTACTTTAAGAGACGCAATATTTCAAAAATCTGTTCATTTAAAAAAGAATAATTTTTCTCTTTAACAGAATAGGCTTCTAATGTGTCCATTTTATACAGACATGCAAATATTTCAGGATTTATATGATTATAGGAGTAGATTATATGCAGATTTTCGAAAATCTGAATTCTGACTGAACTGGGGAACATGGGTTAAAAAATTGAAAAATCGCACATTCTAGATGGTGCGGGGCCCCAGAAAACGCGAGGCCCCGGGCGGTTGCCCAGCTCGCCCACCCCTAAATCCACCACTGTTTTCTATTAAGGTAAAATAACACATCGGTTGTATCCCACGTGATCAAGTAACACACGCTTGGCAAAACTGCAACATCATTAAAATGTAGCTCTATTTTTGCACAGTTTCAAGGGCATTCGTTTATGAACTGCATCCAACTATTACGTAATTGATTTGATAAGTCGTAGGTCACGTGGGTTTCAGGATTAACTGAAAATTCTGTACAATTATAATTGACGCAGTTTTACAAGAGGGTAAGCAAGCGTTCAAGTCAAGTTTATCTGACTGCAATTAAAAGGAAACAAATTTTTATTTTATTGATTAATGCATTAATTTATTCGCATTCTTATTTTTAACATAATAATAAATGAAACGGATATCCTTGCATCCTTGCTGACACTGACAAGACAAATCATTATCACGAGAATAATATAGTGTTTACGACGTCAATTAAAACTGTGCTCGAATATTAAAGCCCACTGTATGTGTTACAGTTATTTTTAAAATAATCAATCAATTTCAGTTTAGTTATCATCCTCTCTTCGTTAAACTAGAAATAGAAGCAACTTTCTTAGTATTTTACATTCAGTTATGTTTTACTTATGTAAGTCACAAACAAAACAGTTTTCAATAAAACGATTACACAATTAATACGTACAACTTATTTTTGAAAATATTACGCAATTAATTAATTATTTAATCACTAGTTCCGCCTTTATAATATGGTTGATGACGTATAGGAGTGAGCCTACCGCAAAACTGCAGTGTAAGGTGTGTTGCCTATACACCAGGGAAATTCTGCATATACTTTCGTATGCAAGATTCTATTATGATTCTAATTGGGTTTTTAATTATGTATTTTAAGAGTTGAAACAAAATATTTTGCAACGCGAAAACCTTGTTGCATTGTAATTTAAACGCAAGTCTGGAAAATTACTTTAAATGATTCATTGTTTAGTCTTGCAAAGAGCACTTGGCGGCGGCTGCAACTGCAATTATCGAGCTTGCAGAGTGGTAACAACAACAACAACAACAACAGCAGCAACACACCAAGAGTTTTTCTTTTTTCTTCGCCTGCAAAGGAACGCGTTAATTCACCGTTTAACTAAATTTTCCCGGTGATTCACGCAAGTGCATTCGAAGGCACCGACCATAAACAAGACGGGCACCTGTGAAATTCACGGGTCACCGCCTACCGGAAGAGATAATTACGTGTACACGATTCGGTTCTGGATAATCGGACTGCTTCCTGTTTCTTTAACCGCTTTTAAATGACGTAGGAATAAGAAAACGGAAGCAAGAAGATGGTCCCCTGTTCTATGTGACTAGAATTTTTTTTCTAAACTTTATTAATCTTTATTCATCCAACTCCAAGACTCAGAACGAAAGTTATCAATTTCGGGTTTTTACCAAAATGCTCTCTTGATGGGATGCTTTTGTAATCACTGTAACAGAAATACAGCTTTCCATTTAATTTCTTTTTGGAAAACTGGGAAAGACTACTGGACTACTTTTGCAAGTACCGCCCTCTAGCTACTTTATAACAAAGTAGCTGAAGTCATTGAACACACATTTTAAATCTGCTTAAAATTCCCTTTCAAATGAGCCGAAGTTCGTTAATTTCTGATAAAGACTACAGAAGTTAAGATATTTTTTTAAAGCACATAACTATAATAAATAGATATAATATAAAATAAATATAATAAATTATCTCCACCCTTATTTTTGGTGATACGATAATAAGTCTAAAATCAAAATTGTTACGAATTAACTCAGCTTTCTAATGGTACTAACAAAGCTGCACCTTATTCTGAGACTTTTGTTAATAAAATTAATTTTTATTGTTGGTCGTATTGATTGCGCCCCCCTTGCGGTCAACTCAGAGACTTAATAATATTTTCTTTGAATTTCTCTTGGTCACTTTGACTATAATTTTTTTCCTCCCGAAGCTGTAGGTATTACGGTTTGCTATACATCGCCGGTCGCCGCCCGTTTTGAGACACCCGGTATATTATTTCTGTGGGTCAAGCAATAAGTACCGATAGCGTTTTCAATTGACTGCTCTAGAGCACTTTCAAAGATTTCCCATCTCGTTTTAACCTCACTTAATAACAAGGACAGACTGCTCTGGAGCAATGAATTGAAAGCGCTATTAGCGTTGGATTCGGTCAATCTTGACCTTCGTTTTACTTGATCTTTAATTCTGCTTGATTTTTTTACTTGAAGTACTCTCCTTACTTGAGTTGACTTCGCTTAAGTTGGCCTTTATTTGGACTGAGTTGATCTTGCAACATTTCTTGTTTGAATTTTTTTTTTCAATTTTTTTACAATCTCTAACTTTTTGTTTCAATTTTTCTTTAATCATACATCTATATTTAAAAATAAAACTTCTTTCATTCTAATTTAAAATTACAATGTTACTTGAAGCTTAAAAGCTCAGTAGACTTTAGTTAGTAAGATCCCACTTCATTGTTTTCATTTGAAGAAGAAAAAAAAAAGAAGTAAAAAGCAAGAAAATGAAAACACAATTAGCCCGACAACAATGGGATGGTGTGAATCATTTTCCCATATAGGGATACACCATCACAAATTCATAAATACGACGCCGGAAATGTTTAATTCTGTATTTTGGTAGGCAATGTAATGAGCCTGAGAACAAATGGCTGATAATAGAAGACCGAGTCACGTTTAATAGGCGCGTTTGCTACTTGGAGCGTTTAATTTATTCTTCTTTCGTTTATTGTCTTGCAGTCGAAAGTGAAATAAATATTAATTAATTGCTCGCCTGCTTCTATGTTGTATGCATTAGAAATATATTAAATGTACTTATAAATTAAAAATAACTTAGGTATAACAATTCATTAATTTAAAAAATATTATCGTTTTTTTTTAAACAAGTTGTTTTCTATAGGGTGTCGTAGCAATATTTCTTTTTACAATTGATTGATTTTTTTTGTTAAAGAGCCATGAAAATATACTAGACAACTCTATTAAACCAGCTATAATGTAGCACATATCAAAATTGAATCATGTTTCCAAATACAGTGAAATGCAAAAGTAAAGTCTCTCCAATAAAAGGTCAAATTGCAGAATTTACAATTAAAAAAATCGTCCCTCAAAAGAATACTCCTCAGTCATTTTATTTTAATTTATTTTTTCTCTCCAAAAGTTTAATTTCGTTTCCTTTTGTTGAGTTACTTTAATTTGATTCTTTCTGAGAACCTGCTTTCGTTTGAAAAAGAAAAGCGAAAGGAGTCGTCGTCGAATTCGAATTTGTCCTCCAGTTTCAATGAAAATCTAGAGAATCGCGTTTCTCTTAAACTATCCAAATTCGAATTGGTCGTAAACGTAACTTAAAACGAAAAAAAAATTTTGCATTTTGGTTCGACTTTTCGAAGACATTACTCCTAATTGGAATTGGTTTTTAATGTCACTGAAAATTCAAAACTTTAAAGCTTCACCAAAATTATGCTCCATCATTTTGCGTTCGATTGAGAAAGAGAAGAGGAAAGGAGCCTCCAAATTTGAAATTCTCAACTCAGATTCCATCTGAATGGCTTTGTCTTTTTTTTTAACGTTAAGGAAAAAAAGTGGGAGGTACCTTAGCATTGTGCTCCAAATTCGAGTTGGTCAAACGTAACTTGAAACGTAGAAATGGAAATGGAGATTTTGTCACAAACTAGGGCAAATCGTTTTGGTTCGACTTTTCCGAAGTTACTGCTCCGAATTTGAATTGTCTTTCAATATCAGCGAAAATTCAGATTTTGGAGCCTCACTAACACTATGCTCAGTCATTTTATTTTGTTTTTGTTTTTTTTTCTCCGAAAACTAATTTTCGTTTGAGAAAGATGAGAGGAGACGAAATTGGATTGATTTTCAATGTCAGTGAAAATTCAAACTTTGGAGATTCAACAAAACTATGCCCAGTCATTTTAATTTGAGTTTTTTCTCTGAAAAGTTTCATTTGAAAAAGAAGAGAGGAAAGGACTGGTCCAAATTTCAAATGGTTTTGCGAGGTCCACCTGAAAATTATTGGCTTTATTTTTTTTTAGGTTAAAGAAGAAAAGTTGGAGCATTGTGGGCCAAATTCGAGTTGGTCAAATGTAACTTCAAACGCAGAAAAAGAAGTGGAAATTTTGTCACAATCTAGGTGAAATATTTTTGGTTTGGCTTTTGCTGCGGATGTTGTTCTAAATGAAAATTGGTTCTCAATTTCAGTTAAAATTCAGATTTTGGAGCTTCCCCAAAACTATACCTGGTCGTCTTAATTACAGAAGAGTGGTTCAAGGTTCTCTAACGTCAATGAAAATTTCAGACGCTTCTTCTAAACTACTTCACTTCACTTCAGGTTTCATCTAAAAATTTATTTGCTTTTGCTTTTTCTTTAATTTTCCCCCAAAATCATGCCAGCAGCTGATTTGAAACTTGGCACTGAATTTTCAATTGTTTCTTTTTGAAGATAAAGAATAAGCGGTTGAGATTTCCTGTTTTAAAGCACTTATTATTATTGGTCTGTCATTTTTCACATTTTCACCTTTGTCATCGACGTATCAATGCGGCGATTTGTACAGTCATATGCAGCCACTGACGTGTCCGTATGGCAATTCCAATTCGATAGGTCAAATTGCCGATATGGACGTTCTAATTAAGGTTTCAAGAACTTCTTGAAGAATTGATAAGGTTTAGGGCAACCTTGACGTCAAAGGACTTTTTGTGGTTAGGAGGTTAAATCCAATTTCTTTGTAGTTGTTTTCTGGTCTAATTACTAATTACTAGCTAGGTTAACAATCACTGACATATCCGTATGGCAGTCCCAATTCAATAGGTCACTGAATTTCACAGACATATGTACGACTTAATTAAATTTTCCGAAAAAAATGGATGGGTTGATATGGCCGCCGCAAAGGGCCTTTTCTGGACGTCCCAATTAATGGTTTTGAATGTCACTGACCTGTCAATATGGCCAGTTACATTCACTTTTTGCCAGTTTCTTGATCCAATTATGACTAACTACAAGTTACATTAACAATCATTGAAAATTTAAATTCGATCGAAAGTAGCGGTATATTTGTACAGTCAAAATCTGAAGTAATGTCTTCCCAATAAAATATAAGTCCACATTTCTATTGAGGGTGACATTACTTTTAATACCGACTGTACATAAAAAAAACCTTCTTCAAATAATTTCTTGATTTACTTTACGCATTTAAAAATTAATTGCAATTGACGCAAACATTTATGGTACACACGTCTGAGCACGCAATGTTTAACGAAAAGACCTGGCAAACTGAGAAAAAGCAAAATGTTCGAAAATCAAAAATATTAAGAACAAGTTCGACAACAAATAATTAAAGTTAAAGTCGACGTAAAAAAAATTGAAAAACTACTGTGATAAAAAGAAACAACAAAATCAAAACCTTTCAAAACCAAAATTGTTGATTTGTCAATTATTCTTTCTTGTTCATAAAAAGAAATAAAAAAAGTAGTAAAACATAAATAAATAAATAAAAGCTTAGATTGATTTTTAAAAGCTTCGCGCCGGTAATCGTTCTTCATTTGTTCTTTTGCCTACTGGGAGTTTTTTAAACTTTCAGTCATTTTGATTTATTTCAGTTCATTTCTTCTTATCTAATTAATTTCTTCTTGAGTTTGTATTAGTCGTTGTTTGTTGGATTTTTTTTTTTTTGCTAAACTAATTTCAGTTTTTTCTTGATTAGAAATTTCCCCAATTCCCCAAACATACGCAAACAGATTTTTTTTTTAAATTAAGTTCAGCTCTTTTGTTTTTTTTCCCTTATCTAATTAATTCTTCTCGTGTGTCTATTAGTCTTTGTTTTGTTCTATTTTTTTCTCGTTGAACTAGTTTCAATCTCTTTGTTGATATGGCCGCCGCAAAAGACCTTTTTTGGATGGTTTCAAATGTCACTGATCTATCAGTATGGCCAGTTGCAATCACATGTAGCCAGTTTCTTGATTCAGTTATGACTAATTACCAGTTACATTAACAATCATTGAAAATATAAAAATGGCTCGGAAGTAGCGGTATATTTGTACAGTCAAAATCAGAAGTAATGACTTCCCAATAAAATATAAGTCCACGTTTCTATTGAGGGTGACATTGCTTTTAATACCGACTGTACATAAAAATCTTCTTCGAATAATTTCTTGATTTACTTTACGCATTTAAAAATTAATTGCAATTGACGCAAACGCACATTTATGGTACACACGTCTTAGCACGCAATGTTCAACGAAAAGACCTCGCAAACTGGTTTAAAGCCGCAAAAGATCAGGAAGAATGCGGTTGGTATTGGCCCGTGCACATAAGAAACTGAATCCCTCCGTATAAGTATGTGCCCGTACTTGCAACGTACGCAGAACCAGAGGAAATGATCACACCTAGTTACTACATCTTGATAGTAAACCTCGATAATTATTATTTTTCATTCGTGTCGAAGTAATTTTCTAGTTATTTCGTGAAGATTTTCAATTACAAGTGAATTCCAAGATCCAAGATGACGTTGCCGTCACTGTTACTGTCACTGTCGAATTTGCCTGAGACTAAAAAAATATATAATCAAGCCTTTTGTATCCAGAAACCCCCTAGTATTAAAAACCGATTTAAAATGGGAAAACTATAGTTGGTATGAACAGTGGCGGAACTAGAGGTCAAGTCGCCGGGTTGCAAAATTTTTACCAGCGCCCTTTATTATTACAATACTAATTATTAAGAAAGGAAAACTGAAAAAGAAAAATCTTTAGCTTTACTTACTTTCAATAATAAATAAATCTAGACTTTCTAATTGCTTTTGCATTACTCTATTTCTAAAAAAATGACAAGAATTATTACGATTTTAGGTTAGAAACGCTCCCGAAAACCAGCCCTAAGCGAAGAACTATGCATTTCTCGCACACTTTCTTGAAGAACTTTGTTTTCAGCTGTTTTGAAACTGTCTTCCAGAATTTAAAGGGGACAAAGTTAATTAATTGCTGCTGTAGATTAACAGATGGCGCTGCTTATGTTTGAACCATTTCTGTCCAACTTTGTTTATTCGAAATTGTTTTTTTGAACTTTACAAATTTTCACAAATAAAAAGCAAAGTTACGACTCAATATAACAGATGACGCCACAAATGTTTTTGTTCTATTCAAAGTCGTTTTTGAATTTTCACAAACAAAGAGAATAAAGTTACGAAACATGATAACAGATGGCGCCACACATGTCTTTGCTTTTATTCAAAGTCGTTTCAAGAACACTGACGTTATTCATAACCAAAACTTTCAGAATGGCAATAATTTTCGAAATTGTTTTTCTGTAACATCATTTTTTGAATTTTACAAATTTTCATAAATAAAAAGAACAAAGTTACGACTCAATATAACAGATGACGCCACAAGTGTTTTTTTATTCAAAGTAGTTTTTGAATTTTTACATACAAAGAGAATAAAGTTACGAAACATGATAACAGATGGACGCCACAAATGTCTTTGCTTTTATTCAAAGTCGTTTCAAGAACATTGACATTACTCATAACCAAAATTTTCAATAATTTTGACACAGGTTGTGAATTTGAGGGAGCCACTTAACATGACAAGTATGTGCACGTACTTACAACGTACGCAGAACCAGAGGAAATGATCACATCTATTTACTACATCTTGATAGTAAACCTCGATTATTATGGTTTTAGAACTGTTAGATGTAAAGCGGTAATTTCATAAAATTTATAATTTAGATCATATTACAGTTTCTTTTTAAAATTCCATGGAGATGTAACATAAATAAAAATAACTTGGTCCTTCGAGAATTTTTTTAAACTACAAAACATCAATTCAAAACGAAACATTGGTC
Organism: Prosopocoilus inquinatus; assembly: GCA_036172665.1. Taxonomy (NCBI): domain Eukaryota; kingdom Metazoa; phylum Arthropoda; class Insecta; order Coleoptera; family Lucanidae; genus Prosopocoilus; species Prosopocoilus inquinatus. The sequence continues at coordinate 14,665,531 of CM069871.1, read as the reverse complement.
CTTCGAGCCGGATCGTACCCAGAGGCAAACAAGAAGTAGACAGAAAGAAACTTAATTGTCCTGATACATCCGTCAATTCAAGGAAGGCTTTCTGTGCTAATTTTACAAAACATCAATTCAAAACGAAACAAGAACATTGTTTACTGTTGCACAATAAAATCTTAAAAACATTTTTCCTTAAAATAAAAAGATTCCAGTCTTTTTTCAAGTTGCACCGACGTAAGTCTTATCTTGAGTTAATTAACTTCTTATTCTCCTCAGGTTCATTTCCGTGTGGTGAACGACGACAACATGGAATTATACGCTACTAAGTGTATAAAGTATCACCAGCTCCAAACAACAACAACAACAACAAAACAAGACAAAAACAGACAAAAACTATCATCCGTGTATCAGCCTCATGAATGAAATCATACTGAAAACAATATCTGGGTATAATAGAGAGAAGTTTCTCATGACGCCAGTTCACATGAGCAGGCTGACATGCACCGCTGAGTTTTCCCACAACGTCTTATCCCATTCTTAATATTCATTTGCATTATGTTCAAATTATACACTTGTAAAACACCGATAACGAGTAAGTAATTCATTTGGGTTCGAAGCGAGCAGAGAAGTTTTCCCTAATCTGAAGTGGGCTCCTTGGAGTGAGTCACTTGGCCCACTTAGGGTGGCACCACATCTTATAAAAACAAAAAAAGTCTCATTAAACATAATTTCATTCATAAAGTGAAAGATTCCTTTATGTTGTACAGGCTATTTCAAAACCAGTGTTCATCCTTTAAATGTTATTTACCCACAACGACGAACCAATCCGTCTCTAACATTGCTTGTAAAATTTTTCTGTGATGATTCTTTTTTAAATTGCAAAAGAGTAAAGTGCAGATTCTTTGTTTATAATAGTCTTCCCGAAAATTTGGCCCCCAACATTTAAAACGATCCAAAAGTTAAACAAAAATCTGTCGAAAATAAAGTGTCGTAAACTAATGTACATATTTTCAAACTGAAAAAAAAAATTTCTGGCAACTATGAAAGCAGATACTTTACAATATTTTGTCTGCAGTCGTAATATACAGGCTGTTCTTTTACTGTGTGCAAATAAAAAAAACCTCGGTATAAGAACGTGAAATGCTACATTCTGCACGTATTTTCGAGTGGCTACCGAATCATAGCCAAAAAAATTCGGAGGTTCCACTCGTTTGAAACTGCTGTGCGAGAGAGAAACATTCAGCAAGGAGCGAAGTGGCACTTGTTTTTATTAATCCAGGCGCTTTGTAAGCGCGTTTAAAGTGTTTCAACTGTTACGATCTATCAATAGGCTTCGTACGAATCAAACAGACGTTCGTTTACGACATCGTAAAACACCGACCTATATTCGGGTCGTCATTCACACAGGCAAGGCGGCCATCCAGTCGGTAGCTATGCCAGCAGTTCTCAAACGGTTTGGTGAAAATCTTCCAATGAATTTTTCTCGAAAACTATTAACTTGTTGTTAAGGGTACATAAGTTTAATCGTTTCCATTTATGGTGATGATATTACAGGTTTAAATATTTGCACACAGTAAAAGAACACCCTGTATAATGATGTATGTACTATCAAGCAAAAATCAAAAAAATATATATGCAGTTTTAAACAAAAGGGCAATCCATAATATTAGTGTATTACCAAGAATAAATTGAATTAGTAGGTTTTAAATTTTCTTTTATGTTTTGAGTTCCTTTTGAGATTTTAATTCTTTTCTTTTGAGGTCTAACTTTCCTTGGGTTTGATCTGGTCAGGTGAATTGGCTCGAGTTGACCTTGGGTTTGACTTAATTTCAAGGTACATCTTAATCTAAACCATTTTTTATTTTTGCAATTTTGGATAGATACTTGGATTCGGATCTTTAACTATCCAAATTAGTTTTCAAAATTTCCTCAAAAACGGAAAGGAAGTGGAAAACGAAGAGGGACGTTTCACCAAGTTCTAATAGAGCTTTACGCTTTTCTAGTTTAAAAATTCGATTTGGGACTGATCTGAAAGGATGGGACAAAATCAAAGAAAATGGGTGAAAAACAGTTGGGTAAAATTAAATCGAGTCGAATTGAGTTGGATTAATCTTGGTGTGAGTTGGACTTAATTTTAATAGGTTTTAGTTTTAACTTTTAAAAATATTTCTTATTTAGTTCTTTTTTCGTTCGAGTTGAGCTAATTCTTTTTGAGTTCTTTTTAATTCCCTTTGAATTTTTAATTTTCTTTTAATAGTAAGTTTCTGTTTGAGGTTTGATCGAATTGGGTTAAGTTGACCTTGCTTAGGTGGACTTAATTCTCGTCGAGTTTTGTTTTTTTCTTAGGAATTTTGTTTTTGTTAAAATTTTTTAAATGTTTTGTTTCAATTTCTCCTGATTTCTTGTCGCTGTTCAGTTAGATTGGTTTTCCATGGCTTTGAATTTTTATTTTTTGAACTTTCAGGTATTTTTTTAGTTTGGGTTGGATTTATTTTCAGTTTGGGTTGGACTGAGTTAAGTTGACCTGGCCTTCTTCAAGCTAGACATACGTAAGTCCGATTGTGTTTTTGGAGTTTTGAAATTCGAATTTTTTAAGTTAAAACAATTTTTTTCGTTCGTGTCGAAGTAATTTTCCAGTTATTTCGACGATTTTAAGTTATAAGTGAATTACAAGATCCGAGATGGCGTTGCCATCACTGTCGGATTCGTCTGAGACTAAAAATATATATAATTAAGCCTTTCATATCCAAAAACCTCCTAGTATTAAAAACCGATTTAAAATGGGAAAACTATAGTTGGTATGAACAGTGGCGGAACTAGAGGTCAAGTCGCCGGGTTCCAGAAATTTTACCAGCGCCTTTTATTATTACAATAGTTATTATTAAGAAAGGAAAACTAAAAAAATAAAAATCTTTAGCTTTACTTACTTTCAATAATAAATAAATCTAGACTTTTTAATTGCTTTTGCATTACTCTATTTCTAAAAAAATGACAAGAACTGTTACAATTTTAGGTTAGAAACGCTCCTGAAAACCAGCCCTAAGCGAAGAACTATGCATTTCTCGCACACTTTCTTGAAGAACTTTGTTTTCAGCTGTTTTGAAACTGTCTTCCAGAATTTAAAAGGAACAAAGTTAATTAATTGCTGCTGTAGATTAACAGATGGCGCTGCTTATGTTTCAACCATTTCTATCCAACTTTATTTATTCGAAATTGTTTTTTTGAATTTTACAAATTTTCTCAAATAAAAAGAACAAAGTTACGACTCAATATAACAGATGACGCCACAAATGTTTTTGTTCTATTCAAAGTCGTTTTCGAATTTTTACAAACGAAGAGAATAAAGTTACGAAACATGATAACAGATGGCGCCACAATGTCTTTGCCTTTATTCAAAGTCGTTTCAAAAACAATGACGTTACTCGTAACCAAAACTTTCAAAATGGCAATAATTTTCGAAATTGTTTTTCTGTAACATCATTTTCTGAATTTTACAAATTTTCATAAATAAAGAGCACAAAATTACGACTCAATATAACAGATGACGCCACAAGTGTTTTTTTTTATTCAAAGTCGTTTTTGAATTTTTTCAAACAACGAGAATAAAGTTACTAAACATGATAACAGATGGCGCCACACATGTCTTTGCTTTTATTCAAAGTCGTTTCAAAAACATTGACGTTACTCATAACCAAAATTTTCAAAATGACAGTAATTTTGACACTAGTTGTGAATTTGAGGGAGCCACTTGACATGCGCTTTTCATTTTTTCAATAATAAAGAGTACAGCATTATGACTTAGGGTAGCAGATGGCGCCACATGTGCATATAAATTCTTTCGCTTTAACTATGTAAGCATGAAACTTTTATTTATTATAAGTTCTTTCCAGGACATTTTTCTTGAACGTTCCTAAACGTTTTTCGATTGTTTTGGACTTTCTCACTGGCGAATTACAAATTTACACCCCGCATTAACAGAGGGGGCTAAAGACGTCGATTGTTAATTCGAAATGGTTGCTTAAAACGTATTTTTTTAGCGTTTTCCAGCAGTTTCGAATTTGTTTTCCGTCCTAAAATGAATCTTCTCAGTCTTTTTTCCTTACTTCTTTTGATTTTCTTTCTTTTTTTCATTTTAGGCTATTCTGTATTTGAAAACATGCATTTTTCAGATTTTTTTATTTATTCAAAGTCGTTTCAAGAACGTTTTATTCAAAGTCGTTTCAAGAACAATAATGTTCGTAGATTTTTTAATTGTTTTCGTAAATAAGGAGTACAGTGTTATTGCGCACGGTAACAGATGGCGCCACATGTGCATGCAAATTTTTTCGTTTTAACTATTTGGGCATGAAATATTATTTATTCGGAGTTCTTTTTGGGACATTTTTCTTGAACGTTCCTAACGTTTTTCGGTTGTTTTGGATTCTCTTTCGGGCGAATTACAAATTTACGGCTTGGATTAAGAGAGGGCGCTACAGACGTCGTTCATTCGAAATTGATGCTTAAAACGTAATTTTTTTTAACGGTTTCCAACCGTTTTGAAATTGTTTCTCGTCCAAAAATTAATCTACATAGTTTTCTTTTTTGATTTTGTTTCTTTTTTTTCATTTTAGGCTATTCTGTATTTGAAAATGTGCATTTTCAGAAATCCTTTTTTTAATCAAAGTCGTTTCAAGAACAGTAATGTTCCTAGGTTTTCAATTGTTTCCGTGTTATGGCTCAGAGTGACAAGATGGCGCCACATGTGCATGTAAATTCTTTCGCTTTAACTATTTCAGCATGAAATATTATTTATTCGGAGTTCTTTTCGGGACATTTTTCTTGAACGTTCGTAACGTTTTTCGGTTGTTTTTGAATCTCTTTCAGGCGAATTACAAATTTACGACTCGGATTAACAGAGGGGGCACTACGACGTCGTTCATTCGAAATTGATGCTTAAAGCGAGGTTTTTTCAACATTTTCCACCTGTTTTGAAATCGTTTTCCGTCTAGAAAATTAATGCTCTTAGTTTTTCTTCTTTCTTTTTTTACTTATTTTAGACCATGCTGAATTTCAAAATTGTTTTGCTTCGGATTTTGTGAAGATATTGCTTCAAATTTCAATTGGTCTTCAATGTCAGTGAAAATTTAGATTTCCACGATTTAGATTTTCGTCCAGAAAATTAATGCGCTTAGTTTTTCTTCTTTCTTTTTTCATTATTTTTTCTTTTTTTACTTATTTTAGTCCATACTGATTTCAAAATATGCATTTTTCAGATATCCTTGAAGTCTGATTTACAAACAAGTTTGCACTTTTCCGCATTTGTGAATCTTTAGATATTTAGATCCAGACAAAGAAAAAATTGTTTTAGATTTCGAACAGGCGAGGTCTTAGCAACGGGTTGCTTTGCAATCCCTGCAACCCCTGTAGCTACGCCACTGGGTATGAGCTTGTAACTGGGTTGGTAATACATACACAAAAATGTACTCTTCCGTTTTCGCGCCAAGAAACAGGTTACCTTGGTTGACCGTAGGCTCCCCGAAGGCCATGACCACAGAACGTGATCGAAAGAAGGCAAGAAAATAATCACTTCACGGCTTTGGTTCATAATCGTAAATCAAAGAGTGGCAGATGGGGTTCATGGATGCAGTTAACTCAATTCTGGCAGGGTGTGACATATGAGGGTACAATACAAGCAATTTTTTTTTCGTTCGGTCTCAGTTTGTCTTTATCTGAGTATTTAGTTTCTTTCTGAACTGCAATTATCTTTTGCTTTTCAATGTATGCAGCAATCACCACCCACATCTTACATAAACACATTCTAATTATCAAATTGACTTTATAATTTTAGCATCAAGATCGTGTCTGTTCGTGAGAAAAAGCGCTTTCTATGAATATGCATGAGGCCGTCCGTATCTTCATCATCATCATCATCATCACCACCACCATTGCAAGATGTACACTCGCGGTAACAAGCAATTGTGGTCGTAATTAAGAGTTAAATGCCCTCACTGGGTTAGCAGGCTAGACGTGTGAAAATAATGCATTTCTTTCTTTCTTTCTTCTTTGCTGTGTGTGTGTGCTTCCGTGCATGACTCTTCTAGACTCTAGATGATGATACCATTCATGAGTTGCTTGGTTATCATCGGAAGTGCTTACTTTTCTAATTAGCAACTTAGAAATAAAATGCGCTTTGTGTGTATGGTATGTTCATGAACTAACCGGTGTTTATGTTTATTAATAAATGAGGTGCTAAATGCCAGGCATGTTTCCTTTCTTTTACTCATCCGTTAGGATCCTTTTATTTAAGAAAAAAAATTAAAGAAGTTCTGAATTGAGCTGGATTTACATAATATAAGGAAGGTTGAGCGTTAGCGCTCGTTACGTAAAAGCAGTAAGGACCGTCGCGCCGTCCAACGTTTTGTCGCTCCATGTAAACTCAGCTTTAAAGTGAAACGAAACATTTAAAAATTTGAAAGATTACCACACAGAAAAAAAAAATAATTATTTATTATTAATACTTATTATCGAATTCAGTTTGTGTATGCCCGATTCATTTCAACTTAAAATTCTCCTTCGAGTGTATTCGAAAGCTCTTGAGTGTGTGGCACCTTTCGTGTTTATTTATTTCTCTTTGGTTTAGTCCTGGTAATGATGATGTGCCGCGAGTTAGAAACTTTACTTCTTCTCTTCGTAAGTGGAAAATTAAAATCATTAGTTGTTTTTAGATGAGCTGGAGAAAATAAAAACTGTTTGGGTTCTTCGCAGAGCGCGGCGGTTCTTCGTAATAATGGGATTCCATCGAAGATTGCTCTTATTAGACAATTATCTGGAAGGCATGTTTTCGTTTTTCTTGACTCAACAATTAAAGGTAATTCGTAGTGCCTTGGAATGTTCTGAGATCAGCAAGGTCTTAGGACTGTTAAAAATCTGATCGTTACCGATGCGCAGTAAGACAATGCAAAGAAGACTGACTGTGCCAAAAACTCTTGAGTTGTTGAAACATATATTAAATCATAGTAATTATAAACAAATAAAAAATAAAAGTATTGCTTACTTTTGTTATCTTTAAAATGAATATACATAAGGCCAATTGGCTTTTAAATACAGCCGCTTCTTCGATTCGTACCGTAAACGTTCGCGATCCGTCGAATGCATTCCGGCATTTCGTGAAATACTACGGACATATACATATACAAAGCTGCCCTTTTCACTGCTTACAATTATTCACCATAATTTACAATTTAATATAATCGCACTGACCGCTTATAAAACTTCAGAAAAATTCAAATTGTGAATTGGCACTTTGAAGGTCATTATTTGTTTCTAAGAGCTGTTTTACATCTATCGAAATTTATTACAATTTCTTTCGCAAAGTGACAAAGAAAAATCGATTAAACCAAGGAACGTTAACTGTGGTAGTCTGTCTGTCTCACTTTGAAGAATTATTTTATTTTTATAGCTGAAGCTGCAAAAATTAAGTCCCTGAACTTTCGGATGATTTATTTAACATAAACATCTTAAAAATGTTAACTGTTATCTCATACTTTATTGAGGATGTTTAGTTATCTTTTGACCTATACTGTATAGTATATACTTTATTGAGGATGTTTAGTTATATTTTGACCTATGCTGTACGCATGAAGTTATTTAAATGAAAATTACATTTTGAAATTGCTATAACTTTGTAACAAATGAAAGAGTAAGGAAAATAAAAACATGTTTGTGTTCGTAAAGCAATGATTATGATTAATTGAACTTATTGAATCCAGAGTTATTTTATTTTTATAGCTGAAGCTGCAAAAATTATGTCCCTGAAGTTTCAAAGGATTTACTTAAAATAAAATTCTTAAAAATGTCAACTGTTATCTCATATTTTATTGAGGATGTTTAGTTATATTTTGACCTATACTGTATGCATAAAGTTATTTAAATGAAAATTACATTTTCAAATTGCTCACAACTTTGTAACAAATGAAAGAGTAAGAAAAATAAAAACATGTTTGGTTCGTAAAGCAATGATTATGATTAATTGAATTTATTGAATCCAGAATTATTTTATTTTTATAGCTGAAGCTGCAAAAATTATGTCCCTGAACTTTCAGAGGATTTATTTAAAATAAAATTCTTAAAAATCTTAACTGTTATCTCATACTTTATTGAGGATGTTTAGTTATATTTTGACCTATACTGTATGCATAAAGTTATTTAAATGAAAATTACATTTTGAAATTGCTATAACTTTGTAAGTAATGAAAGAGTAAGGAAAATAAAAACATGTTTGTGTTCGTAAAGCAATGATTATGATTAATTGAATTTATTGAATCCAGAATTATTTTATTTTTATAGCTGAAGCTGCAAAAATTATTGTTACAGTCGATTTTGCTATTACGCATTTATTTCCGATTCGGCTAAGAACTGGCAACGTTGCTACTGGACGCCTACCGGCAACGCTCGGCGTTGTGTCATCTGGCAACGCTGTAACATTCGCGGCAGGAAGCGATTCTTTCAAATTAATAATTTCTTATTGGTGTTTAATCTCCGTCTTCTGACGTCATAATTTTCCCATTGGTTTGGCCATTTTGTGTAGTCTATAAAACGGAAATCATCTTCTTCAGCGGCCATTGTGTATTACGGGCATTCCTTCTTCTGACTCGGGCGAGGGCAGACGCATATTCAGTGCTATCGACGGTTTGTGTTTGTTTAAACAAAACCACTTTTCTACGGATTTTCCGGAAGCAAATATCTCTCTCGAGTCTTGTGGAACGTTTATACGTTCACGTCCAACGAGTTTGCTAAGTAGCAGAGTCGTTTGTTTGTTGATGGTTATTGTTACTGATTGCATTAGTATTAGTACTGAGCGTTGATATCAGTTCCCGAATGGGTATGTGAACATTTCGAATACGAAACGCACCTGTGTTTGAATCGCTGGACTCCGTTGCGACATTAGAGCGAGACAGACATCTGGAGTTGGACCGCCGTTGGCAGCATTGCTGATTGAAAATCGTCTTGGAACGAAGCGGCGCCTACCAACTAGTGACATCTTACGCTTCTCGCAGGAACTGGAGCTCAGCTGAGCGACAAAGAGTGACGTATTCCATTATTATTTTGATTCGAATTGCATGCCGACTATTTTACCGGACACGAGAGCAACTTACGTATTTAATAGTTCGTAACTTAGTTTAATATTTAAGTAACGTCTACGTAAATTTCGTGGTGTCTTTGGAGCACCGATTGTGAGGTCAGATCTGTCCATCCCGCGTATTATGGTTATCATTTAAAGTTTTGATAGGTTACAGTTTAAACATTGTTAAATTTTGTTCAACTAGTGTATGTGTGTGTTAATAAACACCGTATCACTGAACGTGTTTTGCTTATGTTAATCTCCTACTTTGAACGCATCAAGAGAGGAAAAATCTCCTGGAGAAAATTGAGAATACTTCAAGCGCGCACATTGAGGCCTTGGGAAAGCATCAAAGTGTGTTTGACAATTGGGAAGGTAATTCCCTGGCGCCCTATTTGTTTATATTTAGTTACCCCGCCCATTCTCCACCAAGTTCAGCCGTGGCAACCAGTTGTCCAAAGACAACGCTATCTGTTACCAGTATTACGATGTTGGAATCCAGGAGTATTAGCTTTTAAATCTTTTGGTGGTAACAGTAAATGACGCCCAAGTAGTGGGGCTTTTGTTAACTTTACTCACTTTAGAATTGCGTTCAGGGTAGATTTATTGGGACATAGCAAAACATGGATATTAAAGTGCGCTTTGACAGACTTAGTTCCGAAGAACTGACATATGAGTTGCTTGTGCGTGGAATCACTGACGGTGGAAACGTTTCGCAGAAAGCCGAATTACTAAAGAATCTATTGCATGCGGAGAGTGAATCGCGTCTCACTACCGTAGAATATTCAGTGCCCTTCGTTGATGATTTCGCAGCCTTGCAATCGAAAGTAATAGAAATACGTGCGCTTATTGAATCATTAACCCGGACTACGACTAACTATTATTATGAAAAGACTTCTTCAAAGCTCGCACATGCTTTTGCTCGAGTAAATCGGTGTCTAGCTATCACGGACTCAGAAATAAATGCGAGCAGTCAAATTAAAACCGAATTAGACAAACTAAATATGCAATTTCAAGCGAAAGCTAATGCGCTGCGACTAAAACTGTCTTCGCCTAATTTAAGTCCAAGTCATAGTGACGTAACAGCTTTGAGCATGCATAGTAACGATGACAACAGGAATTTAGACATGGAAATTGACAACGATCTTAGACCCGTGCCTGCACCCGTAGTTCAAGCGCCTCCACCAAATTCGTCTGGTGCATGTAACACGCTTTTTCTTTCGTCAAGTCCAATTGGTGAAAATCCTAGACGCAGTTTTAATCTTGATCATGCGCATACCAAGCCAAGCGATTTAAAGTCGGTCCCGGTATCTAAATGGAACCTTGTATACTCTGGTGACAACAAACACGTGTCGCTTAACGCTTTCTTAGAGCGAGTTGAGGAACTTTGCATTTCGCGTAACGTCTCGGAGACAACTTTACTAATCTCAGCTTCTGATTTATTCCGTGGCAAAGCACTCATTTGGTTTCGTGCAAATCGACATCGCTGCCAGTCTTGGCAAGACTTAGTGCGACTTATGCGTGAGGAATTTCAATCCCCTGATTTTGATGATCGTCTTTTCGAAGAGATTAAGCGTCGTACGCAAGGTCATGACGAATCTATCGGAATGTATGTCTCAATTATGACCAATCTATTTAATCGTTTGAATACTCATGTGCCTGAACACGTACAGATTAAGATCCTTCTCAAAAATCTGGTCCCTTACTACCAAAATCAATTAGGACTGATCGAAATAAATTCCATTGAACAGTTACTGAAGCTGGGTAGGCAATTGGAAGTACGAAAGGTTGCCGTTGAGTCATATGTACCTCCTTCACGTAAAGGACATTCTCTAGAACCGGATTTAGCTTATGTCAGCGCGATACCTTCTGACCCTGCTCAATGTAACGCGGTTGATTCTAGCCCAAAACCATCTGGACAAACCAGGGACACAGTCAAAAGATGTTGGAACTGCAAAAAGGTAGGCCATTTTTCGGCCAGCTGTACTATACCTGTTCAGAAACACTGTTTCCGTTGTGGCAAGCCTAATGAGACAACCCGAACTTGCCCTAAGTGTTCAAAAAAACTTCTCAGTTCCGCATTAGATGGTCGTCTAGTGCGATGCTTTCGACTATCAAAACCGACCACCCCTTCTCATATCTTGACATGCCTTGATTATGTTTTATCTAACGCGGCAGGCGATGAAAGACCCTATTTAGAAGTAACGATTTTTGGCATAAAATTCTCAGGTTTGTTGGACTCTGGTGCTTCCTGCACAATAATCGGTGGGCCTGGATGGGAAATTCTTAAGGCGTTCGGCCTCCCTTTCATTAAGCATCAAAGAACTTGCACTGTCGCTAACGGTCAACCTTGTTTGAGCCCTGGAAGTATTACTACCCCGATTGGGTTAAGGGATCGCGTTAAGATTATCGACATTCTTGTTGTGCCTGACCTGCCTCATAAATTGATTTTGGGTGCAGATTTCTGGAGATTGATGGGTATAGTCCCCGACTTAAGATCTGGTGAGTGGACCTTTCGTAATGAGGACATCTGTTCCATCGAGCATATTACATCTCGCTCTGATCTCAATCCTCAACAACAGTGCCAACTTGACGAAATGGTTACGAAACTTTTCCATAACGTCGACGAAAAGGAATTAGGTTGCACTAGTTTGGTTGAGCATGTCATCAAGACGGAAAGTGCCCCCATCAAGCAACGATACTATCCGATATCCCCTGCTAGACAAGCGATGGTCAATAAAGAACTTGACAAAATGATCGAATTAGGAATTGTGGAACGGTCAAACTCCGCTTGGTCATCTCCAATACTCTTGGTCCCCAAAAAGGATGGTTCGGTACGATTTTGTGTCGATTTTAGAAAACTTAACCAGGTTACGACTAAGGATGCTTACCCTTTGCCCTATGTATCGGCTACTTTAGATAAACTTCGAGACGCTAAATACCTCACGTCTCTAGATATCAAGTCTGCTTATTGGCAAATACCTGTCGCTGAGGAATCTCGTCAATACACCGCTTTCACGGTACCAAATCGTGGTTTATTCCAATTTCGACGCATGCCCTTTGGTTTGCATAACGCTCCGGCAACTTTTCAAAGGTTTATGGACCGTGTCATAGGTGCAGATTTGGAACCCCATGTATTTGTTTATCTTGATGACATCATTATTGTAACTCAGACTTTCGAGAAACATCTGGAAGTATTAGCCGAAGTTCATAAGAAATTAGTTGACGCAGGTTTAACTCTTGGTAAGGATAAATGTCATTTTTGTCGTAATGAACTGAAGTATTTGGGCTATGTTGTTGACAATACTGGTCTTCGTGTAGATCCTGAAAAGGTTGAGGCTATCCTAAAAATTCCTAAGCCTAGTACTGTCACGGAAGTTCGCAGACTCATGGGTATGGCAAGTTGGTATCGACGTTTTATCCCGAACTTTTCAACGATTATTGCACCCCTTTCGAACCTACTTCGTAAGAATTCTAAATACCGATGGGATACAACTTGTGATGAGGCGTGGGAGAAAATTCGTGAGCATCTGGTTTCTGCTCCTGTACTTTCATGCCCGGATTTCACAAGAGAGTTTGTCATCCAAACTGACGCTTCAGACTATGGTGTTGGTGCGGTACTTACGCAACAGCAATCGGATGGAGAAAAGGTCATCTGCTATCTGAGTCGTTCGCTCTCTAGAGCTGAGCGAAAATATTCCACTTGTGAAAAGGAATTGTTGGCCATGCTTTGGGCTATTGAAAAGCTTCGTCCCTATGTGGAAGGTAGTCACTTTCAAGTAATAACCGACCATCATTCTTTGTTATGGTTAAATAGGCTACAAAACCCTTCTGGACGGTTATGCAGGTGGAGTGTTCGACTTCAGCAATATGATTTTACCGTTGTTCACCGTAAAGGCAAGGAACATGTCGTTCCGGATGCCCTTTCTCGTGCTGTACCAATTGTTGACTCCATAGACTGTGCTAATGTGAAAGATGCCAGGTATTTGAATTTGCTCGGTAAGGTTAAGACTTCCCCATTGAATTTTCCGGACTATCGAGTTGAGGGAGACAAATTGTACAAATTTATCCAATGTACTTATTACCATCTCATTGAAGCTGATCGTCAATGGAAACAGGTCGTTCCGAAAGAAAATCGCCTTGACATCTTACGTCAATGCCATGACTCTCCCACTAGTGGGCATTTAGGCATTTATAAGACCTACAACCGTATTGCCCAAGATTATCACTGGCCCAAAATGCGTTCTGATGTGGTTAGGTATGTACAGCGTTGTGAGACTTGTCTTCGAGCTAAACCCGAACAGAAAGCACCTGCTGGACGCATGGGTGGGCACACAAAAATTTCAAAACCCTGGGAAGTCATAAGCATCGACCTTATCGGACCTCTACCTCGTTCGACGAAAGGCAACCAATACATTCTCGTGGTAACTGATTGCTTCAGTAAATTTACGATGTGCTTCTCTCTTCGTAAGGCTACTACCCCTAAGATAGTTCAACATCTTGAGGAGAATATTTTTCTACTTTTTGGAGTTCCTCGTATTATTATCTCGGATAACGGAGCCCAGTTTAAATCCCGTGAATATCGAAATCTTCTGACGTCATATCATGTTCGACCATCTTACACTTCTTATTATCACGCTCAGGCAAACCCTGTTGAGAGGGTCAACCGTGTTATCAAAACCATGTTGATCTCTTATGTTTCCCAAGATCATCGTAAATGGGATTTGTTTTTACCGAAGGTTGCTTGTGCGTTGAGAACTGCACGTCATGAGGTTACTAAATTGACTCCGTATTTCCTGAATTTCGGTAGAGAAATGTGTCTCAAAGGTAGTCTTAATTCTGAGAAAACCCCGGACTCTGACGAGATAAATGTGGAAATTGAGCAAAACCCAACTGATTTTCAATCTCGTTCTGGTAAATTTGCTAGATTGTACCAAGATGTTCAGGAACGTCTTCAAAAGTCTTATGAAAAGTCTAAATGCCGTTATGACCTTCGTAGGCGTAAAGTCGATTTCGAACCAAATCAGTTGGTATGGCGAAAGAATTTTGTTTTATCGGACGCTTCTAAGCATTTCGCAGCCAAACTGGCTGATAAGTTTATCGGTCCTTTCGTCATTAATCGCCGAATTTCCACAGACGCTTACGAGCTGAAGGATTGTGATGGTAAAATCTTGCCAGGTACGTGGCATAGCTCACACCTTAAGCCTAGCCCTTCTGATGACTAAGGTTATGGTTGTTTCTATCTTTTCATTTTTGATTCGACCTGCGGGTTGGGTCACTTAGAATACGCCCGACGTATCTTCTGCGTGGAGTAAAAGGCTCCTAAAAGATTCTTGGAATTCCTCTTTACATCTGTGGAATCGAGCATCTTCGGATGTTCTTGGATGGATAATACTCTTTGAATCAGTCTCGTTGATTGTGAGATGTCACCTAGCGGTTTGCGAAGGTTGTGGGAATTACAAGGAAGTTGGATCACGTGAAGACTTTCCTTGCCCTCTCTCTTTGCAAACATTGCATATGAGTGATGACTGGCACGCTTCGTGATTATGAAGAAGAACGTATTTATCCATCGTGAAACATTCTCTTCTCTTTCTATCCTTATTTCAATTTTATCTCCTTCTTCTACTCTTGTTCTATTCGTTCCTTTCGGATTGATCAGCCCAGCTTGGACAACCTTGAGAAATCCCTTAGCACCCGACAAAGCGTGTGGGATTTACAAGCGTACTGGATCTCGTGAAGGTATTGCTTGCCCTCTCTCTTTGCCGTACCGCTACTGGATCCAACTCAGAGAAGTCTTGGTTGTGGTATGGTGTGTTCCGTTTGGATTTCTTTATCTTTTCTGTTTTCCTCTTTACCTTTTCTTTCTTTTCTTCTTCTATCGTGAAGGGTGATCTTTGGTCCCCTTTAACCCGATTATGACTATACCCAGATTTGACTTTACCCGGTTGTGATTTCTTTGAACCCGGCTGGCAGTGACTATGGGTAGTGCGAAGCGATTTCCGTTGGGCACATTCTTGCTTCAAGTGAATTGTGGGAGAGCCTGGAGTGCTGGGTCTCGTGAAGGCACGAAAGCCCTCTTTTCTTTTGAGTTAGGCTGGAATTGTGTCCTGGGGATTACTTTGCACTACGCAGTGTCGCGGAAGGCCACACTTTTGCTTGGCGGGAGCGTTATCTCGCTTTGAGGAGTTATTTTCCTTTTGTGTCGTTCGGTGGGACGATATTGATCCTTTCAGGAATCCTGACTTCCGGTTCGTTGTTCATCCTTTATTGGTTTATGGCTT
Organism: Prosopocoilus inquinatus; assembly: GCA_036172665.1. NCBI lineage: Eukaryota > Metazoa > Arthropoda > Insecta > Coleoptera > Lucanidae > Prosopocoilus > Prosopocoilus inquinatus. The sequence goes on along the minus strand of CM069871.1, from coordinate 14,650,165 downwards.
CGTGTCATACTTGGATAGTGAGGGTTCGTGTGGGGAACACGTCGTCGAGGGTCTTCGTTGAAGACATTTTTCTGCTTTTGCAGGAGCTGACAACTCCTCGTGACTAGGGGAACCCCAGGAATTAGAGTCATTTAACCTTTTCAATATTTTATTTCCCCGTATTTTAGTTTTGCCCTGGGAGTAGGATGTGACTTCAGGTACCGAAGTGTATCTTATCGCTTCGTGGGTTCGACCTAACCAGTCGGCCACGAATTTTACTTGCCTTTACGGCATATTTGGTTGATCCTCGGATCGTTTAAACTTCTTCTTTCCCTTTTATCTCTTCCATTTCTTCGGAAAAGACTTCCGATGGACCGAGATCGTTTGGATATTCATTTTGTTGTTATGATTTTCTTATTCCATTCATAGTGTTCCGATTATTTTTCTTGTAGTTTACCATTTCCATAGAATTTACCCCGGTATTGTTTTGGTTTATTTTCGAAGTTTGTTCCAGACTTGGTTGTTACAGTCTTCGGACTCTGCCACCTCTCAATGTCTGTGACACGCGCACGATTGGTTGTGGTTTGGGCCAAGCGCTGGACAGACGGGTTTCTTTGTTTGTTTTACCTCGTTGTTCATCCAAGTAAATTTCTCGGTGATGTTAGTCTTATCCAGGATGTCCCAGCATCCTTAGAATATTGTCAAATTTTACGTTGCCTGGGAAACTCTTTCGATATTTGTGATTTTGTAACATTTCAACGGAAGTTGTTGGTCGATATCGCGTTTAGTGTGAACACTGGTTGGACTTGTATAGTTATCTTCCGTATCGTAATCTTCGTCGAGTTGTGTGGTAGATTCCTGGTCAGACGATGTCAACGCTTGTGGACATGCGGACCCTTCTCGACTCTCTCGTTTTCCTTTTACTCCTTCTCGCGTACAAGTCCGCTTTGTGTCTCGATTGGACGCGGTTGAAAGTTGACAATTTTTGGTTTGAATTTTTTTTCCCGCGGTTTGTAACCGAGTTTTCGTTAATTAGAATTTTTCCCGCAGTCTTCGACTGAAGTTTCCGTCCGTTGCGTGATGAACCGTTGGTTTCGTTAACTAACTTCCGACTCTTTATTCTTTTAAATCTCTCTTTCTTTCTTTCCTCTGGTTGGATTGATCAGCTCAGCCTTTCTGGCCGAGAGATGTTTTTGTTGGTCACTGCTTGCGAGTGTTGTGGGAGACTGGGCGTGCCAGATCTCGTGAAAGCACTTCCTACCCTCTCTACTGGTAAGTTTGACTTGGAACATCTCACGTCCCGGGTTGCAGTATGGTGTGTTTCAACTGGAATTCTTCTTTTGTCCTCCTCTTCGTTTCCTGGCGTGGCGCCTCCACCAGTTTTCTTTTCCATCTTTGAAGACTCGCGTTGGGTTTCTGAAATTTGTCCTTTCAGGAAAAATTTCCTTGCTGGTGAAGGGGGAGTTGTTACAGTCGATTTTGCTATTACGCATTTATTTCCGATTCGGCTAAGAACTGGCAACGTTGCTACTGGACGCCTACCGGCAACGCTCGGCGTTGTGTCATCTGGCAACGCTGTAACATTCGCGGCAGGAAGCGATTCTTTCAAATTAATAATTTCTTATTGGTGTTTAATCTCCGTCTTCTGACGTCATAATTTTCCCATTGGTTTGGCCATTTTGTGTAGTCTATAAAACGGAAATCATCTTCTTCAGCGGCCATTGTGTATTACGGGCATTCCTTCTTCTGACTCGGGCGAGGGCAGACGCATATTCAGTGCTATCGACGGTTTGTGTTTGTTTAAACAAAACCACTTTTCTACGGATTTTCCGGAAGCAAATATCTCTCTCGAGTCTTGTGGAACGTTTATACGTTCACGTCCAACGAGTTTGCTAAGTAGCAGAGTCGTTTGTTTGTTGATGGTTATTGTTACTGATTGCATTAGTATTAGTACTGAGCGTTGATATCAGTTCCCGAATGGGTATGTGAACATTTCGAATACGAAACGCACCTGTGTTTGAATCGCTGGACTCCGTTGCGACATTAGAGCGAGACAGACATCTGGAGTTGGACCGCCGTTGGCAGCATTGCTGATTGAAAATCGTCTTGGAACGAAGCGGCGCCTACCAACTAGTGACATCTTACGCTTCTCGCAGGAACTGGAGCTCAGCTGAGCGACAAAGAGTGACGTATTCCATTATTATTTTGATTCGAATTGCATGCCGACTATTTTACCGGACACGAGAGCAACTTACGTATTTAATAGTTCGTAACTTAGTTTAATATTTAAGTAACGTCTACGTAAATTTCGTGGTGTCTTTGGAGCACCGATTGTGAGGTCAGATCTGTCCATCCCGCGTATTATGGTTATCATTTAAAGTTTTGATAGGTTACAGTTTAAACATTGTTAAATTTTGTTCAACTAGTGTATGTGTGTGTTAATAAACACCGTATCACTGAACGTGTTTTGCTTATGTTAATCTCCTACTTTGAACGCATCAAGAGAGGAAAAATCTCCTGGAGAAAATTGAGAATACTTCAAGCGCGCACATTGAGGCCTTGGGAAAGCATCAAAGTGTGTTTGACAATTGGGAAGGTAATTCCCTGGCGCCCTATTTGTTTATATTTAGTTACCCCGCCCATTCTCCACCAAGTTCAGCCGTGGCAACCAGTTGTCCAAAGACAACGCTATCTGTTACCAGTATTACGATGTTGGAATCCAGGAGTATTAGCTTTTAAATCTTTTGGTGGTAACATTATGTCCCTGAAGTTTCAGACAATTTACTTAAAATAAAATTCTTAAAAATGTTAACTGTTATCTCATACTTTATTGATGATGTTTAGTTATATTTTGACCTATACTGTATGCATGAATTTATTTAAATGAAAATTACATTTTCAAATTGCTATAACTTTGTAACAAATGAAAGAGTAAGGAAAATAAAAACGTGTCTGTATTCGTAAAGCAATGATTATGATTAATTGAATTTACTGAATCAAGAATTATTTTATTTTTATAGCTGAAGCTGCAACAATTATGTCCCTGAACTTTCAGAGGATTTACTTAAAATAAAATTCTTAAAAATGTTAAGTGTTACCTCATACTTCATTGAGGATGTTTAGTTATATTTTGACCTATACTCTATGCATAAAAATATTTAAATGAAAATTACATTTTGAAATTGCTATAACTTTGTAACAAATGAAAGAGTAAGCAAAATAAAAACGTGTTTGTATCCGTAAAGCAATGATGATTAATTGAATTTATTGAATTCAGTTTAGTTTATTGATTTCAATCTACCACTTAATCTTCTTTTCTTCCGTGTCCTATCCTTTTTTCGTTTTTCGAAATTCTTTCAGCAAAAAAATCATGAATTTTAAAATTAATTGCGCGTTTTTTCTTTAGTGCAACTTTCTTGTTATGAATAACACTATACATCTGAGTTAATAATTTTAACTAAATTAAATTGAAAGTAAGTGTAAACAAAGAAAGATGTTATTAATTGTACCTGGAAGAATTATTTTTTTGTAGAATAAATTAAATAAAATTATTTCCCTTCTTAGACTAAATAAAATAACGTAACTCAAGTTGTTTCAACGACTCTTTAAATCGAAGTTTTTAGGTCACACGCACGTTTCCTCATCTTTAGACGTGAGTCACAATTTTATTTATTTTATATCTTCGTCGTTCCCATATTTGTTTTGATTGAGGTTTGTTATTTTATTAAGTTTTACTTTTATGACTATGCGTTCCATAAAATCTCGCACTTGTTCTGATCACTATCGAACTCTTTAATCATTATGCCTAGTAATTTTATAGATAATTATTATCCATTACTGTTAGCCTGTGATTCTGTTTGTAGGTCGTTTCTAGAAGATAATTTAAAGGCAGAGTTTTCCTACATTTTTTTTATTGTTGTATTTTGTATCCATGATCGGTTTCGTCCCAGACGACTTTTTCAAGTGGTTTACTACAAATTAAAAATAAATTAAAATATTTAAACGTCAGACTGGGGTTTCAGTATATGGCTTATGGCCGAATTATGTTAAAACAAAAAAAAAAAAATATAATAACAACTGTAAACTGCAATTGTTCTTCTATTTCGTATTGTCATCTCCAACATTTTTCTTGTTATTTGTGTCTACTAAATTTTTTTTTGTCAATTTTTCACACTAAGTTATCACGTATTGTTGTATGACATAGCCTAAGCCTATAATAAAGCTCACCTTGACTGCGCAGTTGTTCGAATCTCGAGTGTTAAGAACTTAGAAAGCTTCTAAACGACATCCTTGAACTGTCTTCGTGACTTACACGCTCTTAATTGGCTTTAGAATTTTTATCTGGCGTGTGATACAGTGATGGATGATAACGTAGAAGAAAAAAAATAGAAGTATTTACGCATAAGATTCCTTTTTTCTAACGTGTAGAGCAGGTACATAGAAGTGAAAGTATTTTTTACTTTCACGCATCAAATTCTTTTTTTAACATTGAAGCATCTCCTTTTTTTGAAAACGGAAACCTGCGTTTAAATTTAACTGAAATTTGTTAGGTAAAGCAATAGGCATGGATTTGGATACAATTTTCGAAACCGTACAGCATTTAAGCGAGAGAGTATTAATCCAAATGTGTAGCAACATAAAATTCTTTTGCAAAAGAAGAATTACCACAAATCGTTTCGTATTAAAGAAAAAAGATAATAAATGGTCAACAAAACAGATTTTATTCGTCGTCTAATGATAAAATTCATTTATTTTAGGTGCCTATACTCTACACTGCTCTCTGTTTGTTGTAGTCCATATGTTCCCATTTTTAAACAATTACCTGTATACCACACGAAGATTATATTAGATTTGAAGAGAAGTAATTAATAATTTAGTGATTTTCTTTGCATAACTTCTTGAGACTTATATTGATGGTTTTTTTTTAAACCAGAAATAACTTTGTACGTCACGTGGCTTCCGTCTTTGTCCAATCAATTACTCTCCCTTTTGGAGATCGATATAGTCTCGAAGAAGATGGAGGACCACATTTGACTACGGGAGAGGAAACTTAATGATTTATTTCAGTTCAATCAAAAAAATAAGCTATTTTGTTTTAAGGGTTACAGGAATGGAATATTTTAGCAAAAAGATATAGAGTGACAATATTTAATTCTTTCTTTGCCCTTTTTGAACACAAAACTGGAATCATTAAAACCGTTCCAAGGTCAACCCAACTAAACTGAACGTTTAATTATTCAATCCAACAAGTTAAAAATTTTAAGGAAATTCGAGAAAACAGTAGAAGATTGAAAGAAAAATTTTTAAAAATTAAATACATTTTTTAAAAATATAAAGAGTAGAAATCATTAAGAATTTAAACGCAATATTTTAAAATAAATTCCAACAACTGAATTTAAGGAAGGCCAACCAAAGAAAATAATTTTACAATAGATAAAACAAAGGAAGAACTTATCAAAAATCGAAACAAAACAATAAAAATTTAAGTTTTAAGTTAAACTGTAGGAGACTGAAAAAAGAAATCTAAAAAAATGAAATCAATAAATTTATACACAATATCTTTATCTTTATTTTATCATTAAAAAAATATATCAAGGTCAACCGAACTAAAACAAGTGAACTTAAACGAACCTAACCCAATTAAACCGAACCTACCCTTACAGAACTAAACCTAAATGAATCCAACTCCTTTTAAAAACAAAATGAAAAGGTTAAAAACGTTTCAATCCGACTAAACTGAACTTAAGAGAATCCAACCTAAAAAAGTAATTTTACAAAAGAGGAAAAAGCAAGAAATTATTAAAAATCGAAACAAAAATATTAAAGTTTTTAAGGAAATTCGAAAAAACTGTAAAAGTTTGAAACATGAAATATTAAACTTAAAAATTAAAAATATCCAGAAAAATAAAATGTAAAAAAAAGTTTCCAGATCAACACAACTAAATTGAACCCAGTCAAAGGTTTTTATAAAAAAAAAGTAAAAATATACATTATTAAAAATCGAAGCAAAACAAACACCAAAAATTTAAATTTTAAATTAAACTGTAGAAGATTGAAACAAGAAATCTAAAAAATTAAAATAAAAAAAATTAAACACAGTGACTTTATAAATTAAAAAATATATCAAGGTCAACCGAACTAAACCAAACTTAAGCGAACCCAACCCAACTAACCCGACACTAAGCGGGCCTACCCTTACAGAACTAAAACTAAATAAATCCAACTCCTTTTAAACACAAAATGAAAATGTTAAAAGCGTTTCAATCCGACTAAAGTGAACTTAAGAGAATCCCACCTAACAAAGGAGTTTTACAAAAGAGGAAAAAGCAAGAAATTATTAAAAATCGAAGCAAAAATATTAAAGATTTTTAGGAAATTCGAAATACCGTAAAAGATTGAAACATGAAATGTGAAACTTCAAAATTAATAACATTCAAAAAATAAAATGTAAAAAAACGTTTCCAGGTCAACCCAACTAAATTGAACCCAGTCAAAGGTTTTTATAAAAAAAAGTAAAAATACACGAAATTATTAAAAATCGAAGCAAGAAAGTAAAGATTTTAAAGTGTAAAAACTTTAAAAACTAAAAGATTGAAACAAAAAATGTTAAAAATTAATTAGAGGGAAGCTCAACTACGAAGACATTTCTAGAATTTCGTTTCTAGATGCCACCACTGTAACATCATTTGTATCTTGTTTAAACCTCTTCTACCTTTAGGAATTGTTTTCAGGACGTCACCAACTTATTACAAGAGTGTTTCTATTGTCTTGTCTTGCTTTTGGATCGCACATTTTCTTTCGCTCATTGTTTACCCTCCATGATCTTTTCTTGCTTGCTCTTTTTCCATCTTTCTTTTCCTGCATTTTTAAAACAAATACATCCGTTTGTATTTTTTTCTTTTGAATCATTTTTATCGCGTTTTGTTTTCTCTTTATATTTTCCTCTGATTCATTTGCTCTCTCTGTTTTTTTTCTCGTCTCACCCTCGTTGACCTATTGCACTTTTCAATTTTTATCCTTTTCTTCCCGTCTCTTTTCTATTTGTTTCAGCTTTACTTTTATTACCTAGTCAACTTTTTTATTTTATTTAACAAAGTATTTACAGAGAGACTTGAAAAAGTCTCTTATCGTCATATTATCAAGGAAAAAATTGAAAAATGAATGGGGAGCTGCCCTATTTACCCCATTCTTGGCTACACTCAAGGAGGGTAAATAGGCATATAATGGATTAAATAAGTAAGTACAATCATTTCTTAAGAACCTGTATCACATGTTTGATTATTTAAGTACAACCGCGAGCAAAAGAAAATGTGTTCCTCTTTGTCAGTCAAAATTTGATAGAAACGTCTTCTCCTGGTTTTCTTGTGGGGTGTATCCTGATTGTCACATGAATCAAAATCTATTCTGTTTTATTATAATTAGGCAATTCGGGCCACTTGTTCCGCGAACGATATGAAAATTTAGTATTCGGACTGTATCAGCCTCGCCTAAAACATACGAACGCGATTGCACGTCTGCCCCTCCCTCTCAATAACAATTCGTTCCATCACATCGGAAGCCGCCGAAAGGTGGTAGAAGTAAATAGTACATTCAGCGTAAAAAGCGTCCAATACTAAGTGGCCGGAATTCGTCTCCCTGATTATAATTGTAATTGTCACTTGCCAGAGTATAACACTGACAGTCATTTCTTTTGCTCTTGACTGTATGTGGTTTTGTTTGTTTGTTATTTTTATTAACTCGTATTAAAAGACGTGTCTTCATTTTAGAATGAAATGTCGAAAACTTCACGGTCAAGTTTGAAAGGCAAATTCAAATAAATCAGGCTTGTTACGTAACCACCGCGGTCACGTCTGCGTTCGACCAAACCACGTATAGCTAGCTACACGCACACACGTGAACGATCTCACATCGACATCACATAATGCTTCGATTTGCATAATAACGGCCGACTTTACACGATTTGTTTAAAAATGCGTATAAACTATACGGATTATCGCCGTATTTTCTTCTTTACAATTTACAAATTACAAAAAACTCGCCTCGAACGCGACGATGACGTTAATTAATTTTATTTATTTGGCACTCACCTGAACGGCGCTGTTAAGGAAGCAATTGTTTTGGCCCGGTCCATTAAGCAAACCTTTAGTAGTTGTAAATACCATCGAATCACGAGACGGCGCCATCGTCGGCGCGGGATACGGCGACGTCGGGACGACGGTCAAAGACGCCATGGATTTAGGTGTTTGCTTGTGTCTAGGCCCTCCCTCCTTCTACGGTTACATTGTCACCTATAAAATAATTCAATTAGGTTTACGACCGAACAAGAACAATATTTGAACTTTGAACTAAAATTAAATCAAATCAATAATACTATACACGCCGGCAGGGTCGCTAGACGACTCCCCAATAGCAGCTGCGTTGACGCTAACACTTTGCGTCGGCCGTTTGTTACCGCAATGCCACTTACAATAGCACAGACGATTAGCGGCGTTTTAAAAAAAATTAGGGCCGTTGCTCATAATTGACATAACCTAAGAGTTTTTACTCATCAATAGCGAGACGGACGAATTTATTTGTAGACAGTCGTGAGCAATTAGAGGAGAATAAAGCGGATTAGAGATAAGGTTGAATGTGTCGGATTTTCCCCCTTTCAATTGTTCACAATGTACTACGACGCTCAACTTAAATGATACCAGAGTATATGAAACAAATAAAAAGCTTTTTAAAACGACTTAAAAGAGTAATTTATTGACTTACTTGACGTTTCGCAAATATGATTTTTTGAACATATAAAATAGCGACATCTTACTATCGCTTTTTGACCTAACATTGCATTTGCGAATAAATTGGGCAAGTCATTTTTGGTCTGCAGTGGGAATGTCGAGCTACGTTTCTGCTGAAGAAGCCCCAAGCAGGGCTGAAACAGCTGTCCAGAGGCTGCTCGAGGTTCTCACTGCAATCAAAAACGATTTGCACAAAATTTTTCTATAATTTTTTGCTTTATCAAAAGTGAATAACGGAAATATAAACAATTTAGATAACTATTTTTTTTAAATTAATTGTGAAGAGATTGTTAGTGGTAAAAAAAATTATCAGCAGAGATATAACTTGTAAACCAAGAATATCATTACTGATGCGGCCAGGCCCGTCTTAACATATATTCCAGTATTTACTGCAAGAGTTAGGGACATCCTGGTAAAACCTAACTAGAGTATGCAAATAAATTGTTGTAACAAAAATTACAACAATTCTAACAATAATAAACCAATAAAATAACATAATAATATAGTTTTTCTAATAAATAAACAGGGAAGTTTCCGATTATTATGTCTCATTTAATGAACTTAAGAAATTACAAAATATATCGTTCAAATTTGTAAAATCTGTTCTTTTATTAATTGAATTATTACACATTCACATTTTTATTTTACACATTTCAATAAATCTACGTTTAAACGTGTTAGACTCCTGATAAAGAATTTTAGCATTTTCAAAATCAAAAATATGTTTAGTTAAATGTGAATGTTCTACTAACATTGAATCACTCTCATTCCTTTTTTGGATATAATAGTTAGGCTGATCTAACCTTTTTATAAAATTTTGGCTAGTTTCACCTATATAAGCTGAATAAATAGTGAGAAAACCCCTCGACCACATTAATTCACTGAAAGCGAATACGTATTTCGGTAACGAAGTTACCATCTTCAGCGCTAAACTGATATTAAACTTTAAAACAACAAATAAACTAAACTAGACTAGCCGCACTCCCCCCCTCACTTTCTTTGTACCGTATTATGCATGCAAAGCAAACCGGGATTCTTCGAAAATCTAAAGGTCGAAGAGGCAAGAAGCGGTCGGCCCGGACTTCTCAAAATTCATTAATCTATTCCTATTTTTGTGAATCTCCAAGCTTTCGAAAGAATCTAGGTTTGTTTTGTTATTAATTTGTTTGATTAAATCTATTTTATTTACCGAATGATTGTTTTCAAGCATGTGTAAGGCAACACTGGATTTATCAAAGCGTTTGTATTTTAAATGAGCCAAGTGTTCTTTGAATCTAATTTTTAAGGATCTTTTTGTTTGCCCTACATAAATTTGATCACAATTTTTACAACTAATTTTATATATACCTGATTTATCCTCCGAATCTACTTTATCTTTTGGATTTCCCAGCAACGATTTTAAGCTGTTATTGTTGGTGTAAACTATTCTTAAACCTAATTTTTTAAAAATTGTATTCAACCCTTTAGTATATTGAGGATAAAACGGCATTTTTACAATTTTCTTATAATCTACCTCACCTATTTTGTCAGATTTTAGTGTGGTTATTTTATTAATCTCTAATTTTTGTTTTTGTTTTCTAATAATGTTATAGATTACATCGGATTGGTAACCATTGTACGTGGCGATTTTAATAATTTCTTGAAGTTCTTTACTATAATTAACAGTTGATAAAGGGAATGTCAGCATCCTATGCACTAAGAAATTTAAGGCCGCTAATTTATATTGTTTGCAATGATTTGAATCCGCGGGAATGAATCTATTAACATTAGTAGATTTCCTATAAACGTTAAATTCTAATTTATTACTATTTCTAGTTACTAATGTGTCTAAAAAGGGTAGTTTATTGTTAGTTTCAATTTCATAGGTAAATTTGATGGTGGTGAATTTAGAGTTTAAACTTTTAAGGAATTCCTCTATTGAACATTTACTTTGGTCAAAAACACAAAATATATCATCGACGTATCTCACCCAGATTTTAGGGAAATAATCTAAAGAGGCTTTAAGTTCCGTTTCAAATTTACCCATAAACAGATTTGCCATAAACGGTGACAAGCTATTTCCCATGGCTGCCCCTTCCAATTGTTGGTAAAACTCGTTGTTAAATTTAAAGAAATTTTGATTCATGCATAAACTAGTGAGTTTTATTAATTCATCCACTTCCTCCTTATCGAAGCTATTCTTTGATAAAAGTTCTTTCAGGTAATCTAAGGTGGTTTTTACAGGTATACTAGGAAATAACGAAGTGACATCGAAGGATACTAAAATTTCGTTTGGTTTTATTTCTAGATTTTTTAATTTTTCAATAAATTCCAATGAATTTTTAACAGAAAAATCGGGTAATTTAACTGGAAGGTTATTAAATTTATCACTTAACCACCTCGATAATGAAGAAGTCGGTGAATTTATACAGGATACAATGGGTCTCATGCTGTTACCTGGTTTGTGTATTTTTGGTAAACAATACAATCTAGGGATTATTGGGTTAGATGTTGTTAATTTGTAACGTAAAGCGTTCGTAATCGCTTTACTGCAGTCTAACATGGTTTTTTTGGTCTCCGTAATCATTTTAGGTAAAGGATCTTTTTTAACTTTCTGGTATTGACCTTGATTAAGCATGCCATTTACTCTGTCGAAATAATCTTCTTTATCTAAAATGACTACAGTATTGCCTTTGTCCGCCTTGAGATAAAAACAATCTTTTTCTCTAAGTGTTTTAATGATTTTCAAATTTTTTTATCTTGTTTTTTGGGGGAGGACTGAATTTTGTTTTCGGAAATTTGAATTTTACACGCGGTTCTAACAAAACTTTTGACATTTTCGTTACAAAACTTAATCGAATCTTCTATACCTGTTACGATTTCATCTAAAGGCGGTTTGTTGAACTTAAGATTAAACTTTAGTCCTTTGCTGAGCAAGTTTTTCTCTTCCTCACTGAAGGATTTTGATGATTCATTTTTAATTAACAAATCATCTGGATAAGTTTGTTCAATCTCGGATGGTGGTTTTTTATTAAGCAAATTCGTCAATTTTTTGTTTAATGTAGTTACTTTTTGTTTCAATTTCCTCTGAATGACATCTTCCGTCTTATTCAAAAAACTTATCCAATCCAAGTATTCAGGATAACTTTGGTTTCTAATTAAGGTTAGATGCAATTCATATAACTCTAATTCTAATTTACAATTTAATTAACAAAAAGTAACTACATTAAACAAAAATTGACGAATTTGCTTAATAAAAAACCACCATCCGAGATTGAACAAACTTATCCAGATGATTTGTTAATTAAAAATGAATTTGTGTTTTTGACCAAAGTAAATGTTCAATAGAGGAATTCCTTAAAAGTTTAAACTCTAAATTCACCACCATCAAATTTACCTATGAAATTGAAACTAACAATAAACTACCCTTTTTAGACACATTAGTAACTAGAAATAGTAATAAATTAGAATTTAACGTTTATAGGAAATCTACTAATGTTAATAGATTCATTCCCGCGGATTCAAATCATTGCAAACAATATAAATTAGCGGCCTTAAATTTCTTAGTGCATAGGATGCTGACATTCCCTTTATCAACTGTTAATTATAGTAAAGAACTTCAAGAAATTATTAAAATCGCCACGTACAATGGTTACCAATCCGATGTAATCTATAACATTATTAGAAAACAAAAACAAAAATTAGAGATTAATAAAATAACCACACTAAAATCTGACAAAATAGGTGAGGTAGATTATAAGAAAATTGTAAAAATGCCGTTTTATCCTCAATATACTAAAGGGTTGAATACAATTTTTAAAAAATTAGGTTTAAGAATAGTTTACACCAACAATAACAGCTTAAAATCGTTGCTGGGAAATCCAAAAGATAAAGTAGATTCGGAGGATAAATCAGGTATATATAAAATTAGTTGTAAAAATTGTGATCAAATTTATGTAGGGCAAACAAAAAGATCCTTAAAAATTAGATTCAAAGAACACTTGGCTCATTTAAAATACAAACGCTTTGATAAATCCAGTGTTGCCTTACACATGCTTGAAAACAATCATTCGGTAAATAAAATAGATTTAATCAAACAAATTAATAACAAAACAAACCTAGATTCTTTCGAAAGCTTGGAGATTCACAAAAATAGGAATAGATTAATGAATTTTGAGAAGTCCGGGCCGACCGCTTCTTGCCTCTTCGACCTTTAGATTTTCGAAGAATCCCGGTTTGCTTTGCATGCATAATACGGTACAAAGAAAGTGAGGGGGGGAGTGCGGCTAGTCTAGTTTAGTTTATTTGTTGTTTTAAAGTTTAATATCAGTTTAGCGCTGAAGATGGTAACTTCGTTACCGAAATACGTATTCGCTTTCAGTGAATTAATGTGGTCGAGGGGTTTTCTCACTATTTATTTGGATTACAGCCACAGGTTTTGTGTTGCTTTGTGATTATATAAGCTGAGTTACAACTTTGACAATTTATCTGATAAACTACATTTGTTTGAAATTTAGGTGTTTTTGTTTTTAAATCAGTAAAAATAATGTTAAAATTATCAGAAGATTTACTGGATAAATGTAAATTAAGTTTTTTGAAAAAATGTTTATAAGAATTATATAAAGGTTCTATATAAGGTAAAGATATGTATTTATTTCCTGATTTTTTTTTGTGAATTGTTAGATGTATTAACATTTTTTAAATGCTTTAAACGATTATTTATTACTGAGTCAATAAGCTTTTCAGGGTAAGAATTTTCAATAAGAATTTTTTTAATTAAATTTAAATTTTCAGTTATAAATAATTTGTCTGAAAGTAATACTGCAAGGTCAGTTAAACTAATAATAGTTGAAATTTTGTAACTTTTTGGTTGATAGGAATTAAAGTTAATATATCTACATGATCATGTAGGTTTATGATACCAATTTGTTATTAAATTACCATTTTGTCTGATAATATTTACATCTAAAAAACTTATGGAATTATTATTTTCTTTTTCTACAGTAAATTGTAACCTATTATGAAAAGAATTAAATTTATTTAAAATATAATCAACTTTATCATGAGGTAAAATTAATAAAATATCGTCAACATATCTATAATATAAAGTTAAATCAAAGGTAACGAATTATTGATACTTTTTTTCTAATTTTTGCGTAACAATTTCAGCTAAAGCAGGAGAAAGAGGTGATCCCATTGCTGTACCAAAAATTTGTTTGTAAAATTTATCATTAAATGCAAAATAAGAAGTATCCAAACATAAAGTTATTATTTCTATAAAATTATTATATGAAATGTCAGGATATTCTTTAATTTCTAATCACCTATCTTTAATACTTTGTAAAGCAAGATCTTTTGGAATATTAGTGAACAGAGAAACGACATCAAGAGAAAGAAGAATATTATGATTTGGTACAACAATATTTTTAATTTGTTTAACCAATTCAAAAGAATTTTTTACAAAAAATTCAGATTTACATTTCACATTGTTAATAATTTTAGAAATAAATTTTGACAAAAAATATAGAGGAGAGCCAATAGTTGAAACAGTAGGACTGAGAGGAATGTTTGGTTTATGAATTTTAGGAGTACAATATAATTTTGGAAAAATAGGATTCTGTACTTTTAGAGACTTTGCAACATAATCACTAATTTCTAAAGATTTTTGTAGTTTATTGATCATAGCTAGAGTTTTTCTTTGAAAATTTTGTGTAGGATCGTGATTGGTTTCTAAATATGTGGTACTATCAGACAACATGGTATTAACTTTAGGAAAATAATTTTCTTTATTTAATAAAACAGTAACGTTACTTTTATCTGATGTTGTAACTAAAATATTAGGATTTGTTTTAAGAAATGCTTTACATTGTAAAAGATCACGAATTAAAGTCTTATATTTTGATTTGTGAAAAGTCTGATCAAACTTTTAATATATTTAAAAAAAAATCATTACAAAATTTGTTTCTAATTCGAAGTTGAATCTAAAGATTTAGTACCTAATTCTAAACTGCTTAAAACTTTAAGGAAATCAACTTGTTTACGATCAAAAGTTGGAAATGAAATTTTTTTCCCAAAGCAAAGTGTTGAGGAATTTCAATACCTGAATAATTTTTCAGCCATTTATTTATTATATTATCGTCAATTTTTATATCTATAACTATCATCTCTGCAGGCAATTAAATTATTTAGTTTTTTAAGTTGTGTTTTTTGAATTTTATTAAAGAAACGTTCATTTTTAATTTTTTCAAAATTTCGAAAATTATTTAAAGTATCAGCGTTAACGAAATTACTCAACTTTCCTATATTAAAATCTAATAACCAAAATAAGCTTTTAAGCTTCTTAATAATCTCGTTAATTTCAAAAAGTAAGATTTTATACCCGAAATCGGAAGCATACCTGTCAATTTTTTGACATGACATATCGTTGAATCTTCTTAAAGGATGCCTTATGTGATTAGGTAAAATACCTTCATGCTTGCATCGCAATAAAAAAATTCTACGATTCTTCATGCTCGTAATTTTCCTTAAAGTATTAGAAACTAATTTAAACAGTCTCTTCACATATTGTTCGTAGGATTCTTCAATTGAAGAAACCTAAAAAACCTAAACTTCTGTCTTCTGTCTCACGAGCAAGAACTACCCAAAAATTAAATGATACCATTTGACTATTTCGTAGTCCTTACGTTGAGTGTCCTTAAAGGTGTAATTCGCATGTAGGTGGATCATTTAAGTTGAGCATCGTGGTGCGTACATATCTACAGAAAATCTCTTCAGAGTAGAGTAAATTACTTTGTGGTAAAAATTTCGAAGGCCAACTTCCACCAAAGCCAACAATTTTTCGCCTATTCCTTATTTCTTATTTTATTATACTACAGCAACACAAGACTTGGCCATGAACGTTGAGGATAACCTTCCCGGTATTATAAATTACCTTCGGCAGGTGTTCGGTCGGCGAAATTTGTTTGGAGGGTTGTTCTTGGTTCGTGATCAAACATAATGCAGGTGAAAGAAAGAGGCTTCGGCGTTATACCTGTTTCTGAGAAAGTGCCTCTCATAAGACCCAGAACCCCTGCATAATATTTGAAGAGAACACACGAAACTGCCTTGTAAGATTCCATTAATTTAAAATAAAATTACATGTAATTTTCTCTGTGCAAGAGTTAACGTTTCGCTCAAGCGCCTCTGAAGATTGCCAAAAAAATAAAAATACAAAATCAACAACCGCTCACTGAAATACTCATGCTACTGCTGCGTACATACATACATAGTTTGATTAGTTGCAGACTATCTAACACATGTCCAGGCTCTCGGAAATTCTTAGCTTATTTTCAGCCGCCTGACTTAAGAACTAATAATAACAAAATTGCAAAATCTACGCCGCAGAGATTTATTATCGACGGTCTAAAATGAACTTACGACGTATTATTGCTCGTAAATCTTTTGTCCGGAAGTGTTTCAGTGCTTCCTGCGTAATAAAGTCTGCGCCAATATTATTTCACCGGTCGCCTTTTGCCATAGACAATAACCGGAAAATTTACTTCCTTCGAGCGCAATGCAAACGGGAATTATCCGGAGGAACAATAATCATATTCATTAAGCTTGAACATAAGAGAATCTTGCATGTAAATGCCAGAGTGTTGCACTCATCTAATCATAGACAATTCAGCATTCTAGCATCCGTATGTAGGATCCCCTTAAACTGGTTAAAAGGACGTACAGTCGCGAGCAATAAATTTTGGTCGTTATTAACTGTCAAGGACTGACAACTCACTTGTAGGTACTGTATTCAAAATTAAGAGATTGATGACTTATTTTCAATACTGAGAACGATATCTTAAAAATTTACTTATTTTCGACACTATTTTTTAATTTATTTTACATTGCAGAATTAGAAGTTTTGTTTGACGTTGATATTATCGACCCAGATTTAATGCTTGAGACTGTACTTTAAAAAAATGACAGATTAGAATTTGTGGTGAGCACAAATATCAAGAAATTATACCTACTTGGAAAAAGCAGGAAAAGTAAGCGGAGTAATAACTATGAAGCTATGCGATATCTTTAGTCTTTACCATGTTCTCTCGTCATGAAACGAAAGTTCTGCAAGATTGTAAATACTCCAGGTTATATACACTGTGTCCACGGATTGGGTTCCCAATAGGAAAAACTCTTTGATTTTAGAGTTTTCGAAAACAAAAAAAACGTTTTTGCTTGTCCTAAAACTTCCAAAAATGTTTTGAATGATGAATTCCTTTTGATAGCTGAGAAAAATAGAAATATGTATTTCAATTTTCGTAAAATATGGCAATTGGCAGCAAAGTCCAAAAATTTTGAGTAAAATCATGTTGGCTGATCTTGTCAATTAATGTTAATGCTAATTTATGCCAAAAAAAAACTATTCAGGCAAGAATATTAATTCTGGAGCATATTTACTTAATTGAATATTATGGAATTTCGAGTTTCTTTGCCGTAAAATCCCAGATGAGATGTTTAAAAACAATCCCAGGTGCGGGTAACTGAAAAATTATTTAAATAAATTTGATGAAAAAGATCAGTGTTGAAAGAGAATGAAGCTTATCTCGAGACTGAGGCTACTATTTTGCTAATGACCTCCATAGCACTTCGCTGGTCGTAACAATGAGGAATCGATGATATAAATATTAATTCCAAAGAATTTAAGAAGGCAGATTTTTTTTAATTAAAATTCTATCATTTTTCATATTATGAGAACAAAAATTTTAATTCATGACACATGCTGTACCAGTTAATGTGATTTTAGTAAGAAAAACTTTAGAATTTGCAATATTTTGCAAAAGTCAAAAGAGAATTTTCAATTTCTCTCGGTTATCAACCAGAATTTACCACATTTTATGAATCTTTTGGGAGTTTTACGACAAGTAAAAACTTTTATAAAAAACGTTTTTTCCCGAAAACTCAAAAATTAAAAAGTTTTTCCTATTGTGAACCCAATCCGTGGACACACTGTATGTAGATTTCTGTAATCACTAGTTCAGGAACAACTAGTCGCTATCACTAGAATTCGTTACTTTACAAAAATGGCTAATGAGATTGAAATTTGGTTAACATTGCGTTTTGTATGTTTAAGCTCGCGGACTAACAAAGGACGCAATCGATGAACACAAAAAGAGAAGGGGGGTGAGGGGGAAGCGGACGGAAAAAAAGTGGATATTGGAAAAACGAAAAATTGTTGTTTCAGAAAGGCGACGAGCTTCTCCTTCCTCCCGGAGGAAGCCTTTGCTTAAATCAAAAAAATATAATTTTGCAATAATTTTGCACCCCCAGTTTTGAAAAAAAATTTTTTTTGGAATAAAACTCGACTTTCCCAAATTTGGGTAATGTTTCTTCTTCAGTTACAATCTTTCAAAATTTGGTCATTTTATTGCTCCTGCCGTCACCCCTTTCAAAACTTTGACGTTTCATCGCCCCTGCCCTCACCCACAGTCTTACAAGAAAAAAAAAATCCTTCGGAATAGAATCTAAAGTTTTTCTGGCTAGGGGCATGTTTGATTTGCATTTTTCTTTAATTATTATTATATTATCAAAAAAATTATAATTATATTAATTATTTAATGAATTATAATTTTTTTAGGTTATCAAAAGCGAAACGAACAAGGGACGATCGGTTATGAAAATAAAAAAAGTCAATCCGCATTTCGAACAAAAGACGATCGATTACAAACGCCTAAAAACAAAGGCTATCGTACACCAACAAAAGAAAATTGACGAGCATGTTCGCAAAAAACAAAAAAAAAGGTCGGTCAAAATTTTTTTGCAAGAAAGAACTATCCGTTTCGAATGAGAGAGACAATCGGTTACAAAAGTTTCGAACAAAAGAGAATCGATTAGTAACTTTGAGATCACGACAAAATTTTTCGATGTTTTTCTATTCAACAAAAGTAAAAAAAAAAAACGAAAGACGATCTATTACAAAGACAAGACCAACTTACAAAAACTATTGTAAACAAAAGCCAATCGACAAAAAAAATTTTCGAATTTTTTTGCTCCAAAGAAAAACGAACAAGCGACGATCGGGGTTACAAATAAAAAAATAATCAATTTCGAATGAAAGACAGTCGGCTGAAAACAAAAGTGAATCGATTTGTGAATTTTCTTTTTTGTTTAAAACTAGAAAGAGAGAGAGAGAGAGAGAGAGAGAGAGAGAGAGAGAGAGAGAGAGAGAGAGAGAGAGAGAGAGAGAGAGGGAGAGAGAGAGGGAGAGGGAGAGGGAGAGGGAGAGGGAGAGGGAGAGGGAGAGGGAGAGGGAGAGGGAGAGGGAGAGGGAGAGGGAGAGGGAGAGGGAGAGGGAGAGGGAGAGGGAGAGGGAGAGGGAGAGGGAGAGGGAGAGGGAGAGGGAGAGGGAGAGGGAGAGGGAGAGGGAGAGGGAGAGGGAGAGGGAGAGGGAGAGGGAGAGGGAGAGGGAGAGAGAGAGAGAGAGAGAGAGAGAGAGAGGGAGAGGGAGAGGGAGAGAGAGAGAGAGAGAGAGAGATATCATGACGGGAAAATGCTCATATTTTGCGTAATGATCGAAAAAAGAAGAAAAAATCGACTGAAAACAAAAAAAAATCTTACAGGGACTATCGACTGATGAAAACAAAAGTCAATCCATTTAAGAATTCTTTTTTGTTTGAAAAAACAGATAACCATGGAAATGATCGAAAAAAAGAAAAAAAATCGACTGAAAACAAAAAGAAAATGCGCAACCCGTTCTATATACAAAGTGATCCACTATTTGAGTTGGCAGTACCGAATTTTATTTTTAAATGTTGCAGCTGATATCTGTTGAAAATTGCTTTCATTTGTTTCTAATAGTTATTAAAGGTATACATTAAAGACAAACACCATCCGTTGAACAAAGTTTGAACTCGCTGTCATTCTAGACTCTAGACGATAACAGGTTGCCAGATCTTTTGCAGCAATGTCGCCAACTTGTTGATAAAATGTAGCCAAAAGTCGCCATTTTTTTTTCTAGTTAAAAACAAAACAAGAACAAAACAAAAAATTGCCGATTTGAAAATAAATGAAAACAACGGTATCAAAATATAAGGCGTAAAGTGTACAAAAAATAACCAAAGGAAGATTGACAACAACAAGCTGGACGAATCAAAAAAATAAAGCAAACTGTAAAAAGTTAATAAACGATAAAAAAACACATAAAACAAACGAAACACTGTGCGCAAAACAAAATAAAATTACAACTGAGACCCAAAACAAAAGAAGAACGCTAAACTACAAACCAGCGTTAATAAAATACGAAAAATCAACTCTATAAGACGATTAACAACTAATGGCCAGTTGCAGCAAACACTTAAGTCGATCTTAACTTTAAGCACCGCTTAGAATGTGATTTACTGAATGTTGTGTAACTTCAAATGTCACATTATAAGCAGTACTTAAATTTAAGCATGACTTAAGTGTTTGGTGCAACTGGCCATAAGACGAATTAAAAAATTTGAATGACAAAAACGGAAATCGACGAAGGTTTTTGCAAATAAAAACAAACTCATAGGAAACAAAAATCTGAATAAAATGTGAAAACCCATTGGATTGAAAGAAGAAAAATGTGAAAAACATTAAAAAAAAAACAAAAGAATGGGTAAATGAAGAAACGACGATTCTCCGACCGAAAACGCCTGCAAGTCAAGAAGCTAGCAGGAAACAAAAGGCCAAAATAAACAAACAAACTGTGAATAAAATTCAAAATATCAATTATTTAAAACAAAAGAAAAACAAAAAACTGATACGAACAAAAAACAAAAGAAAATGATCTATCAAACAAAATACCTATCAGTTCAATTAAAGTAATGGTGTTGACAGTCCTTATTGTATATATCGTATATTTTTCATTTGTCATTACGTGAAGTCAACAAAAGAAGTCAAAATCAGGCGTCAAGCGCCAAACAAGAATTTTGAACGCCAAATATGAGTAAAATGTAATCCAAATGGCGGAATTTCGTCCGATCTGGTAACCCTGGACGATAATAAAAAAAAAACGACTTGAGTTACTGTAAGACATTCATCGTCACCTGTTGAAACGCGGCGAAAGCTTTTCTCGTTTGTTTTCAAGGTCAATAGCTAATCTACGCGATCAATACAAAAATGTCACTTGTCAGAGGAAGAAATGTGTGAAATACTGAGTTGCGTTATCTACTGCAGTTTTTCCTTTACAATCTGTCCCTTTTGTTTTCAGTGTTCATTCTTTTGTTTCGTTATTTCTTAACTTTTTTTTTCAAATAGGTTTTTTTTTCATTTGTTAAATATATTGCACTGTAAAATCAATTGTCTTTTATTTTATTGCGTTGTCTTATTCTTCGGAAAATCTATTATTTCATTTCCTTTGCTTTTTCAACGTTCTTTGTTATTATTTTATTAAGTCACTGTTTATTATTATTACTATTTCTGCTTATTAATCTGCTGAATTTGCATAACGATTGTCTTTGCTTTCCTTTCTAAAATTTTTGATATTTTTCTTGTTACACATGCGTAAATAAAAAGAAAAAAAAATTAGCCATATACAAAACTAAAGTCTCCTATTTAAAAAAAATATTTTAAAAGACTGCCTTCATCTTAAGAGAAAATAATAATAATATTTATTTTACTAAATGAATCCATTGGGGAATTTTTTTCACAGTTGAAGAGGAATTTTTGGGAAGGCTGGAGCGATTTCTGCTGGTTACATCACAGACCACATGTTGGTAACACTGATTGCACGATCTAATCTAGACAACATTGATACTGTAACGAAATGAAACATTTTTTATTGATGAAATTCGACAAAATCACGGAGTGCCTGACATCTAGCGAAAATTTTGTGAAAGCTCCTACAATAAGGAAAACATCGGAACGACATTTGGTTAACCTATAAAAAAAATAACTAAACTGAAATGGAGTTTTGTGACGCTTCCATATTTTTAGCATAACACACACACACAATAATCATGCGTATTCTGTAAGCACCAGCCCATTTCAATTGATATCTAACAATAACTGAAGAGAATTAATTTTTATGTAACCATAGCAACCACAACAATCCACCAATGACACTTCAGTATTGAAGAGTATACGTTTTTTAAGAAATCAATTGTTATGCTTGTTACATATTAATCGTAACAAGCATAACAATTGATATGAAATGCTTATACCATAGATCAAACTAAAAGCTTTGATGGATCGAATATAACAAGTTGCACTGATTAACATTAATGACAGCTGTTTGTTTTCCTCAAGGTTGGTAAAACTGATATTGCATCTGGCAGGTTGCCTCGTTCCCATCCCATCAGTTTGAAATTTCATCCCCGCAAAAGTAACTCATGACGTCACACGAAACTTCTATCCGTCACAGTGAAGTAAATAGGGTGAGTTTTAATCTGTTTCTTAAAGCTTAATCTAATTTACTAAAAATGGAATCAATTCTATAGTCCTGTTGATCAAATAACGCAAAAATCTCGTTACTATGTCCATTGGAATTTATCACGTGACGTGACGTAACGAGATACGCACCCATCCTCTGTCTCCTTCGTTAATCAAGGCAACCTTCTAATACACAGTCCAGCTCTACCAACCTTGGTTTCCCTTATTCAAAACGCCATCTGTTGATAACTGATTTTCGCGAATAACGAAAGCTACCCACGTTAATAATTACAGGAGAAAGTTCTGATGGTTGAAAGTATGGAAATAATCAAATTGACATTTATTTTCCTTGCTTGAGGTTAGGTAAATATTTTAATTACGAATTCAGGATTGCCAACGTACCAAAAACAAAGCCTTATCTTAAGAATAAGACAGTCTGATGATGTCGGCTGATCTGAGCTAGGCACAAGCGTGGACTTTTAAAAATCTTTCCACATCTTTCTGTCCCTAATTAATTTTTTTTTGTTACTTCCTTTCATTTCTTCTGATTCTCATGCTTTGTTTTTTCACGACCTCCTGGGACTTCCTCTTCTCCTCATGCTTTATAAACCTTTTTGTTCTTCCATGCTACTAATGCAGCGTTTCCCAAACTTTTAGGTTTCGCGACCACCTTTTGAGCTGTGTTATGATTCACGCCCCCCCCCCCCCCCCGCTCCATCGAACCTCGAACTTGAAGACTGATGCTGATCAAATGTTTTCATAGTATTTTTTTTTGAATATTTGAGACTCACGTTATGTATTTCATAACTGACAGTAACAGCACATTTGTTTTATTGAAGCTTATTTGCATATCCTGCAATGCATTGACCGTTCTTTTCTCAAATTAAACTTAGGAATATTTACATTGTACGGTCGCGAGCAATAAATTTTGATCGACATTGATTGTCAAAGATTTTTACTTGACTGGTATTTGATTAAAAGTAAAGAGATTGATGTCTTTATTTTGAGCACTAGGAATAATTTCTTAAAAATATTTTATTTATTTCCGAGCCTTTTTTGGCAAAATAAAACAAATTTATATGAAAATTTCTAATTTGCGGAACTGAAACTGACGTTTTATTTGGCAGTGACGACCAAAATTTATTGCTTGCGACAGTACATATATGACAACTTTTGACAATTAATGCCGACCAAAATTTATTGCTTGCGACTGTATGTATATGCAATCTCTTGTAAAAAATAATAAGATAAATTTTTAATATATTCCGCTGCGCCCCCTTTTGAAGACATTCGCGCCCACCTAGGGGGGTGCGCCCCACAGTTTGGGAAACTCTCTACTAATGTGTCCACACCATCTTAATTGGGACTACTGTATTGTTGTCATTGTAGGTGCAATGATTTTAAATTTCTCTAAATGTAGTACTTCTTATTTTATCTCTTCGTTTTTTTTTCTTTCATTCATTTCGTCTCACTTCTATACTGTCCAATATACTTTTATCTTTTTTTTATAAATTAATTTATCCCGCCAAAAATTTTTCGAATTTGTTGTTTCTTCTTCGTATAGGATCTTCATAACTGATTGGATCCCACGTGAGCAAGTTCTGCAAGATACTTATGCCCGATTTCTACACTTGATAAATTTATCTGCCAGGTATTATCCTTGGAAACCATTGTACCTATAATAGTTTCCGAGGATGCCACCTGGCAGATACATTTATCAGGAGGTGAAGAAATCGGGCCTTGAACATGATCATGAACACATGATCGATAGAATGGGGTTTGAAAAATTATTCACAGTAATGTCGATCAAAGGAGGTTTTATTTATGAACTTTAGCCAACCGTTAAGTTAATTCGTTTGATATGTCGACAAGAATCTCGGGTAATATACAGGGTTAAATGAAGACGCGATGGAAATCATTGAAAGTAACTTTTCGCAAATATTTAGACTTTAGAAATCCAAGCTCGCGTATAACACGAACCGAAGCGAAACAAACCACAATAGCCGAGCATATTATGTCTAGCATAGAGAATCAACATTTCTTAACACACGTGTGTGAATGTGAACGATTTTAAATTACGTTAAACTCTGACTCACGTCCAGTGATTCAATAGCGACAATGGAGCCGGGTTACGTTACATGTACGGTAATGGAACGCCTACGTTTCGTCTGTTTGAAGTGCAACCTTCTTCTTTTTTAGATCGGTGGGCAGAGATTTTAGGAGGTTCACGCCGAACGATTTCAAATTTGTTCGGCACAATTCGATAATTTACTTTAACCGTTTTCCTGTCAAAAATAATGCGTGTTCTTAAAACTCAAGTACCTATTGTTTCATATGTATGTACAGCCAGGTGATTGAAAAATGTCTCCTAATCAAACCACGTTGTTTTATTGCATTATTTTAAGATGGTTAATAAGTTATTTCCAGCATATAAGTACAGATGTTTGCCACTCAAGGTATAAGGCAATTTGAATTGTGTTTGTGTATGTCATTAAATATTAGAGTATATTCTGCATATTAGGTTAAAATGTCTGATCGCTAAACCGTCGCGTCGTATGTACACTTCTGCTATAAAGTTTTCGGAGTACAAGACATGCCACTGGCAGTAAGAAATTTTATGCTTTGCAATTATGAACCTTATAGCTTTTACAACCGTACCTGCTAGCCCGATAATAAAACCGGTCATCGCAAACACAGCGATTTAACACAGATGCGAACTTATTCAACCAACTTGAATAATCTGCTAGAAAGACTTTCATTGTAGTTGGATGGATAAGAAATTTAACAAAATTTATTTTCTAAATATTATAACATGTGTAGTAAATAATGTGTGCATTATGAAATTAAAATTTCTGAAACTTTGGCAATTGAAATTAAATAAGTCAATAAAATAAAATCTGTTATTTTTCGTTAATTAAATTTAACTTTCTAGTTTCATTAAATACACATATGTTTTGCAACTAATTAATAGCTTTGTTGAGCAGAACTTCTTAGCATTTATATTATTATATTAAGAAACAAATTTAAATAATCTAGCTCATTCTATATATTTTTTCAAATACTCAAAAATCATTCACATATTTTCACAAAATTTAATACGATTTAATCATTTTCTCTTAACTTCTAGATTAATGAAAACTTGCCAAGCTTTGTGGATGAACTTTTCAACTTATTTTACTGATGTCAGATTTGAGAAGAGACTAAAAAGAAGAATATTATTTTTTCCTCTGTGGCATAGAATGAAATATGTATATTATTTTTAACGCAAGTATTGCAATTTTTAAGTATTACACATATCATTCTATATTCTAGGAGTTTAATACTATATTTGTTAAGTTTCCTAAATTTGTATGATTCTGAATAATTTTAATGAGTTAATTATTCGATCAATAAGTATCATCAGTAAACTTATTATTTAAATGAAATTAAGTTATTTTAAATTTATTTCACTGTAAATTCTTACAATATTATATGATACCGTATAAAAAAGAATAACATACACTGGAAAAAGTATTCAAGACTTTATTATTGAGAACAACGAAAAACTTATTACAAGTAAAAACAAAACTAAAGTAAAAATTAACAAAACAATAATTCACGTATATATTTACAAAAAAAAAACCGGCCCAATAATACTGTGACATATTTCTCAATAATAAATTAGTAGACTCTATTATTGAGAACAACGAAAAACTTATTACAAGTAAAAACAAAACTAAAGTAAAAATTAACAAAACAATAATTCCCTCATACTAAAACCCTCATCTTAAACAGGGATTTCCGATACATTTATTTTACTTGTTTCCAATAATCAACACATAATTTTTGTTTTATGCATACTTGATATATAAAATTGTTTTAGATTTTTTTTTATATATTGTGCATCCTATACCATGAGTTTTTTTTACTCTGAACATGCAATGTAAATATCCCTATGGTCAATTTTAGAAAAAATAATAACACTTATTTTTAGTAAAAACATTTTAACTGTTTCAAATGTCCTTCACGTTTTAAATACTAATGCCAAACGATTATCAAATTCTTTCATAGTATTTTTTTTAAATATTTCAGACATAATTCATGACATTCATAACTGACATTAACATCATATTTGTTTTATTGAAACTTGTTTGCATATTCTGCCATGCATTGACATATTTTTTTTTTATAACTGAACCTGGGAATATTTACCTTTTATGTTTAGAGTTAATAAAATAAGTCACGGTATGTATAGATGCTTCATTTTAGGATCCGCAGAAAAACATAACAGCATAAAAGTCATAGGTTTTTATACGTGATATCTCTTTATCACAAAGAACAAAAGGGTATCATAAAACAGAGGTTCGGTAAAATGAAACATAATTTTTCTTGATGTCGAAAATATTTTACATGAATAGGTTTCTTGACATGTGAATAAGACGTGTATGATAAAATTGAATTGAAAATATCAATATATTAACATTTATAAAATAAAGATGACGTGAAAAATGTAAAATATAACGGAAATGCTTAAATAGCATAATAGAAACCGCTTAAATAGCGACATCCTGCGATCGCTTCTGCTGACGAAGCCCCAAATAGGACTGAAACAGCTGTACAGAGGAACGGGACAAAAAAACTAGAATCAAAATTGTGAGGTCTTCTATTTACTTAAAAATAAATAAAATCGAACATATGTCCTAATTGTTATTATTTTCTTAAAATTATGTGAGCTTTCCGTATGGCAAAGCTTGTCGGTGAGCTAATAAATCACCCTGTATTTCATATTTACTAAAAATCTATTTATGTATTTCTCGTAATGAAAATTTTAGAATCCACAGAAAAACATACACAAACTACAAACGAATAAAATTTTTGTGAAGTCAAACAAACCAGAAGTGTATAAAGGCAGAAATTTGGTATAATTATAATTTTTCAGATTAATTAACATCGTCGATCCTTTATAGCAATTTAACATTTATATGTCTTTATAATATGATCTGAAATCCTGTTATTTAACAATATAAAATATTCTAATTAAAAAAAAAACATTTTTTGTTCAATTTTTAAGTTAAAGCAAAAGAGAACAAACAAATTCGCCACCGCGTCCGCGTTCGCAACCGCGCGTCGCCTCAATAAATACTCGGAACCAAATACTGGCAACGAAATTCAACAAACCATAAACATCTGCACCGGCCGGGGTTTAATAGGACCCAAGTAAACAACCCTCCTATCGGGGTGCAGAGAAAGTGTCTCTGTTCCTTAAGGTTCGAAATGTATTAGGCCCGTTTCAATAAGGTTCAAATTCGAACGATTATATTGCTTTTCATTTCGAAACTTTTAAGCATTAGTGTACATATTAGACATCGACTATCGATGGCTTATCACGTGTGTCTCCTTGCAGGGGTGTACCAGGTATGTTTATGTAAAGTCAAAAAAAAAACTTGTTTTGGTTCAGTACTGCATTAAGTTATCATCAAAAAGCGACAGTTTTATCAAGTTTCACCCACAAGACGTGACTTGATTTGCAGTTATCGCCTCTTTTTAAAGACGTCAAACTCCTGGAAAGGGTATTAACGCACACGTACGTACAGGCCAGGCGCAGATATTTTTAAAATTTGTGTATACATGACCTCACCTTAAGCTTCGTGCATATTTGTTTTAACACGTGTGCGTGGGTTGGGCCGGTCTCTTGTCAGTTTCATGTTGCCACAATTATCAACAAGACAATGGCCAACATACATACCTACATAAGTATGAGATATTTAGAGCGCATATGCTAAACTTAATTTCATAATTGATGACAACGCGTTTGGTAGAGTTCTGCGAATTTTGAGCAAGAGTGCCTACCTTATTGCAGATTTATGCAAATTTTATGTAAAATTGCACGGAAATATTTGGGTTAGCGTGTCGTAAGTGGGTAAGAATAACAGCCGAACGAAAAACAATGAGAGAGAGAGACGAGGGATTAACAATTGTTTCGCACTTTCTCCAAGTATCTGCAACTGCTAATTGCGATATTAATTCAGCACTGGTATAAAAAACAACAATAATATTACAGACTATGCAATTATTTCCTGTTACGCCCAGTAAATATTATTCATACGATTAATAACGTAATATGTAATAGTCACCTTGTTTTTATTAGTTGTTACTAACATTAATTACGTTAAAAATCAATTAAATGCCATTTTAATCAAATTGTATGCAATTAAAAACAAAGGGAACTAACTGAACATCAGAACGAAAAGAGAAAAACGTAATACTAGTGGAAAGCTAATAATAAAAGTACTAACAGACATCACATTTTGTGTTACTAATTATACAGGGTTACAACTAATTAAAGCGCCACCATGGGAATCTCGTAAACTATAAAAGATACAACGATGGTTAAATTACAAAAAAAGTTGCGCTATTTTCGAGCCTATCAAAATATTTAAAGAAATCTTTTCTACCTCCATTCGTTTCTGAAATATCTTCAAAAAACTGAAAATTCTAATTTTCGAAAATCTCGAATATTTTTCTTACTTATTAAAATAGAATCATGAAATTTGATATTTTTATTTTAAATTCAATGAGCAATCTAATAGAGTCCGAAGAAATAGGTTAGGATTGACAGTTTTGCAGATACGACTGTCAACTGTCTTTTTTTCTTATGGACTCTACCTTTGGTATTCTTACCATGTGATACAAAAACAAAATCTGAATACGAGCATTCGACGCACTTGTGCTTTTGTTTTAAAACAAAATATCAAGGTACTAAAAAAGATTTTGAAAAAAAAAATTATTATTAAGCCGTTACAATGGCTAATTTCTTTATTTACATTTTTACGAAGGAACTTAAATTAGGAAAGTTTCAAGTTGCTCGATTTTAGGGCACCACCGGAAAACAATTGACTATCAAATTTTCGAGATTTTCAATTTTTTTTTAATGGCAAATTATGTTTTTCATCTGCGCGTCATATTAAGGATATCGAATTGATTATATCTTTAAAACATTATCTCCTGTCTCCTATAGCCTACTATTTTATAGGAGTAAATGCTTTAGTAAATAAATCTTGGTGTTGGTTCACAGTAAACAGCCACAACAGCTAACTTTTTTTTTTCATTTGAAATTTTGCGAAGTAGCCTAAAGTCAATGTTTCACGGCTTTCCTGTTCGATTTTATAGCAACATCTGAAAAACAAATGGCAAATGGGTTTTCCAGATTTTCGATTGTCTCCAACTTTTTTAAATGGAACTAATAAATCACTCTGTATAGCATAAGGTATTCGTTTCTGGTGAAATTTTGAGTGAATTATTGGTATGGTTCTAGTGACTTTTATTAAGATCTTTTGAGAAAAACTTGTTGGCAGCACTGTAACCAAGGGTGGCAACAAAAGGCTTTGGCGAAAAATCCGAACCGACAAGTTTTACTCGGATCAATCTAATCTTCTAGATATATCGTATTTTGCAGGAGGAGTACAACAACGTGATTTCTGTCTCGCCTCCGCCCCTCTTCAAGTTTCGATGAAACAATTGGTACTGGTGACTTAAGTAGTTCAATTATTTTATTCTAAAACATCAAATTGCTGAATGTTGCTTTTGATATTAAATAAGTCTAAGTCTTTGTTCCAGGACTGTAGGTTTAATTAACTTGGACTTAATTTTTTTTTTAACTCGGATTAATCCCATCTTGTAAATCGTATTTCTTAAGACGCACCTACCTAGGACAATAATTAGAAGAAAAAAAAGTTGATGGAAAAGATAATTGCTTTGAAAAGCATGCAGACGCTCGCGCGCCACGAACATGTGGCAACAGAGAATAACTTCTTGTTCTTACTCTTCGTTCTTCGTCCATGTCTAGGCTGCTGTACGTGAAGGAACTGCCGTAATTACAGCGCACGATGTTGTGTTTAACAGCAAACAGAAGCCGGAATTACCGTGTGTATTGCAGTCACGATTCGAGAGCTCGAATTTCGTGTCCGCCAGTTTCGAAAATGTAGCAGCCGACTACTAATAATAACTCATAATAATAGATTACGTAACCTCGAATCAGGAACTGTACTAAATTGCTCAGTCTTTTTGTTTTCATTCGAAAGTTTCCTCAACATACATATTCCATATTGAACTATATCGACGATTCCCTCGGAATAACATGGCGGCGCTGGCGGTCGCAAAAATTTCCCTCCAATCTAAGCAGCGTTGATGCAGGCGCGTTGCGTAAACAGTCAATTGCCGCTATTCCGATTTTAATCGAACCAAGGTAGCCAGATTTTTTGCAGGCAATGGGCGCTTTTCTGTATCAAAACCGTTAAATTTAAAGGGCTGTTAAATTTTGTTGCTACGGACAACCAATTATAGAATTATACAGGGTGTTATTTTACTGTGTGCAAATAAAAAAAAACCTCTGTATAAGTACTGCGGGTATTTTTTGGTGGCTACCGTATCATAGCCAAAAAATTTCGGATGGACCACTTGTTTGGAACTGTTGAAATGTGCGAGAAAGACAGGAAGGTCAACTTCGCCTTCCTCTCGGTATGAACACACCCACCGATACCGCACTCGATGTTCAACGCAGAGTTTCGTAATAATAATCACTGATATCGTTTATGAATTATTTTATTTAAAATTTTAATTCACTGAGCGAAGTAATATGTTTTACGATATCAACTATCGACGAATAAATCCGAAAATGTATGCACCAATTAGGCAAGCGCGTTAAAAAGGTCCTACCTTCACCCTTTTACGTAAATCAACTTTTGCTGCAATCTCGGTGCTAGCTATGAAAGTATTACTACTTACGGTCCTTGAAAACAAAGTAAATGTAAAATTTTTATCAGTCTTTTGAAAATAATATGGAATGAGAAATTACAATTTGTTTGTACCTGGCTTTTAATTTGTTCGGCAATTACCAACCGCAGCGCTTCTTGAATTGCACTAGATTTTAATTTAACACTTAAACTTGTAATTACTTGCAGTGAAGTTAATTTAAATAGTAAACGTTTCGACGGGCCAGATGATCGGAGCCGCGCGCTGAGTTACGTCGTTCCTACTTCAGCTCCAGGAAGGTACTGACCCTGGCCTACTTCGGTTGCGGGTCGTAATTGAAGAGGCGCCCACGTTCCACTTTTAGCTAAGCCAGCAGTTCTCAAACAGTTTAGTGAAAATCTGTCACTGCATTTTTCTCCGAAAACTATTACATTTATGTTAAGAACATATGAGTTCAATCGTTGCCATTCATGGTAATATATTGCAGGTTTAAATATTTGCACATAGTAAGATAACACCCTGTATTTCAAATATTAAAGGACCACAGCATAACAGCCCGTTAAAAAGTTACAGAAAACGCCCCAATGTCGCCAACTTGTTGACACAATGTAGCCTTTCATAAAGTCATAAACAAAAAAGAACAAAAAATCAGAACAATTAAAAAGAAAACAAATGAAACCTGACAAAAAGTCAGAAACAAAAGAGAAAAGGAAGCGGTAGCGACAAAATATAAGGCGTGAGGCGAACCAAAAAATAAAAATAAAAAACAAAGGGAGATCGATAACACCAATTCGTAAAAAATTAAAGCAAACTCGAGATAAGTCAATAATACGATGAAAAAAAAAACAAAAAGGAAACGGAATACAGTGCGCAAAAGGAAAGATCACATATGAGACTTAAAACAAATTAAAAACGACCAATTACAGACAAGAGTTATTAAAATGCGCAAAATCAAGTCGGTAAAAAATTCTATAAGAAAAGGAAAATACAACATAGGATAACAGCCCAAAAAAAAAAAAACGAAGATTGACGACTAAGATGAACAAAAACTAAACGAATTCCCAGAAGAAAAATTAAAAAAAAAATAGAAGAAAACAAAAGATATCTGTAAAAAGGCGTCAATCAACAAAATCTAAAAAATTAATTTGATAAATACATATAAACAAAAGAGAAATACGACAGCATGAAATGAAATTAAAAAAGAAAATGGAAGTACCGCGATGTTAAGAAGGACAAAAAATAAAAATCGACGGAAATGAAAATGAAAATCAATGAAAGATTTTGCAAATAAAAAGAAGCTAAAAAAAGGAGTTATAAACAAAAGAGAAATACACAGTGCATAAGCATGAAGAAAAGAAAAAAAC
This sequence comes from Prosopocoilus inquinatus, assembly GCA_036172665.1. Lineage (NCBI taxonomy): Eukaryota > Metazoa > Arthropoda > Insecta > Coleoptera > Lucanidae > Prosopocoilus > Prosopocoilus inquinatus. Next base: position 14,617,962 of record CM069871.1, on the reverse strand, counting down.
AAAAAAACATCGACTGCTTAAATGAACGAGCCGAAAACAAATGAACCTCCAGACGAAAAAAACAAAAGAGACATACACAGTGCATAAGCATGAAGAAAAGAAAAAAACAAAAAAACATCGACTGCTTAAATGAAAGAACCGAAAACAAATGAACCTCCTGACGAAAAACTAAAGAAAACAAAAGACAGCTGTAAAAAAAGCGTCAACCAACAAAATGTAAAAAATTAATTAGATAAAAATAAACAAAACGAAAAAACAAACAGAAGTACCGCGACGTTAAAATGGACAAAAAAAACGAGTCAAAAACAAATGCGAAATACACAAATTTTTATGCAAAAACATAAAGAACAGAAAAAAAAACAAAAGAAGATGGACTGCTTAGAATTAGATGACAGAAACAAAAACAAATGAATCTCCGAACGAAAAAAAAACCTAATAGAAAGCAAGAGACAGCTGTAAAAAAGCGTTAACCAACAAAATGTGAAAAATCAATTAGTTAAAAATAAACAAACGAGAAATACAAAGTATAAAATTAAAATAAAGAATAGGAAAAAAAACTAAAGAAGACCGACTGTTTAGATGAATGAACCAAAAGCAAATGAATCTCCGGACGAAAAAAACTAATAGAAAACAAAAGACAGTTGTAAAAAAAGCGTCAACCGACAAAACGTGAAAAATCAATTAAATGAAAATACACAAAAGATAAATATGTACAAGGTATGAAATGATTAAAAAAAAAAAAAACAGAACTACCCTACCACGATGTTAAAATGGACAAAAAAAATGTAAATCGACGCAAGCTTTTGCAAATAAATACAAACTCATGTGAAATAAAAGAGAACTTTAAAAAGGAGTAAATAAAATGCGAGATGTCAATTTGATTAGGCAGAAGATAAATGCGAAAAACAAAAGAACAGATGTACGAATAGACAAAAAAAATAATGAAGAAACGACGATTCTGCGGTCGAAAACTTTTGCAAGCCAAAAAGCTGGCAGAAAACAAAAGGACAAAATAAAACAAGCGAACCCTGAATAAAGTAATAATAACAACAATAATAATATTTATTAATGTTACAGGATATTTATATACGTCAAACAAAACAAATACACATTTAACAAATAAAACAAAAATCGTTTACTTAAGTTTACTGAAATCAACCGCTAAAATGCAAACTAAGAATCCCTTAAAACTAAAGAGAAAGAACAAATATGAGATAAATAGAAAACAATAGAAAACGATACTCTAATTGTCGTTATATGCCGGGCGTCAAATATATCTAAAATGTAGCCCAAATGGCGGAATTTCGCCTAATCAGGCAACCCTAAATCGAACGGACGGTTAGCGGACTTATTACAATCTCATTGGCAACGTTGTCGGTTTTGTTTCGTTTTTTTTGTAATTTTTTTTTTTATGGTTACACAGCTTAAACATATTTTTTTTTTTGACGTTTTCTCGCCAAATGAAATTTACTTACGCCAAAAGCGACACAAAGAAATTTCGCCCAATCTGGCAACCCTGCCAACGTGTGAAAATCAAACATCCTTCAAGAGCTGTCAAAAAAAAACCCTTTCGGCATAGAAAATCCCTTAATTTGTTTTAAGTGCTGGAGTAAACTTTAAAAAGCAAAAAAAGAATCATTAAAAATACATAAAGTAAAAAAAAAAAACGAAACTAAAGGCAGTCGATTTTGCAGCGCAATTCAGTAGATTAATAATAAGAAAAAAAAAGCATTTTGGAAGCAACGGTGGTAAAAGTGAACTCAAAAATAAGTAATAGAAAGAGATGATAAAATTTAAGGAGAAAATAATAATAAAATCAAAAGACATTCCATCGACTTTACAATGCAATTTAAAAGATTAGTAAATTTCAAAAATAAACAGTTTAGGTTGCGTCACCGCGCGGCCTATTTTTAACCCTTGTCGAGGACGCCCCAAATAAGGCCGAAACACCTGTCCATGAGCGCTCGGGAAATCTTCTGCCGTCAAATTGATTGGAACTACTTTATTTCGTTTAAAAAACGTAAAATAAAAGAACGATGAGAGAATTAAATAGACTATTTAAAAACATCAAACAATAAAATTTTTTTAATGAGCGAAATTTAAAGAAAAGATATAACAATAATTTGTAAAAAAAAAAACAAAAGGCAATCGATTTTACTGCACAATTCAATAGGCAATAAATTTAAAAAAAAGAAAGCAAATCAGCCAACTTTTTCAAAAATATACAGTGTGTCCATGGATAAGTGATACAAGAGGAAAACTCTATTATTACTGATTTCTCAGAAAATTTTATTCTTTCTAATAATTTTAATCGGTAATTAAAAACTATGGCGCCGAATTCAAACTGTGTATGGTGAAATTCTTGTGCATTTTACCAAAGCGTCTGGTGTAAAACGGTTACAAAAGTTTTTGGTAACACTGGAAACAATATCAGACCAGTTTCAAAAGTAGCCAGGTCGTTGGCAATATGACCACTTTAAACTAAAACTAATACACGAATGAAAGAAACTATTCCAGATTCTAAGATTTATTTAAGACACATTAACGAAATACAAAGTGGTCAAACTGTATGAGTTGGCAACACAATGAAGAGAATTTTCTTATTCGACTATTTGGAACACTGCAACTGGATATTGTTTCTTGACGTAACGTCACATATAGGTTATATAATCTATGTTAGGCTGCGTTAAGTGAACGGTCAAATTGCACAAAATCGTCAAGTCAGCAGTCCGACCAAACTCTCTGACCAATCACCAATTGAAAAAAGTGAACACGTGATTAGGCCTGACCACTGGGACCGTTCACTTACCGCAGCCTTAATTTGAATTTGAAATTGTGCCGTCACATGACAGCTGTCAGTTTTATCATTTAAAAATAAAGTCTAGCATTGCCAACTCAAGCAGCTCTATTTGACCACTTTGCATTTAATGCTTTAATTGGATAATATGCAATACGCAGTTGGTTGGTATTGTCTTGTCTGCTTTGCATTGCACAGTTCCCGTTCATTTTGCCTTTTGGTATTAACCATACCAGGCATTTATCATGTGTAAACTGAGTTAGGTCAATCAATTGACAGAACAAACATCCATGACCCGGGTGGGATTTGAACCCACGTTACCCTGGTGGGATTTGAACCCACATTGCAGCGTCACACGACCTCCAAACAAGCCTCCAAAGTCAATTAGGCTAACTGCTGAGCCACGCTACAACCCCCGTACCTCCCAAAAAAAAAACTATTTAATTTGAGGTTGAGGATTTAAATAATCTGCAATTTTTAATGATTTTTAATACAGAACTGACAGAACCGTCAAAGTCAATATACGACAGTGTGACCAACTGACCAAGTGAGTGGCCTACTCTATTTGTAAATGTAATTGATAAAGTGGTACATATTATTTTCCTTTATGAAAGTGAATAATGTGGATTTTTTCTTGCTATAATTTCTCTGTCTTCAATAAAATGGGCAACCTTATCAGGGATATAAAAACATCATACAATAAGTTACCCGTAGTTAAATATTCCTAGTTCGCAACAGAAAGTTGATTTATTTTGATTTGTTTTAACAGTAGTGCCATCTCTTATTTGACAATAAGAGCTTTTTGTTTACAATTTTGTTTCTATTTGAGGAAGAAACAAAAAGTGACTTCCGTTGCCCGTAGTTAAATATTCCTAGTTCGCAACAGAAAGTTGATTTATTTTAACAGCAGTGCCATCTCTTATTTGACAATAAAAGCTTTTTGTTTACCATTTTGTTTCCATTTGATCAAGGAACAAAAAGTGACTTCCTGATCTTAATTAAACCCATCATCGAGCATCACCCAGACATAACATTCGTGAGGAATTCACGCAACTTGACACCCGGTAATTAGCAAAACGTAAACAAACGCGCACGTCATTAAATTGGAATCGCATTTCTAATGTGGGCCCAGGCTAAACAAAGCACCACATGTGCGGTCCTCGGCCCTCTCCGAGACGTCCGAGATCAAAGTGGCACGCTTTTACAAAACCCGAGATTTCGAACGGAATTTCTACCGGATATTTTTACAGAAGAAGAAAGTTGCCGTTTACCATGGCTGTGATGGTGATGGTATTTGCGTATTCGTATGCTGAACGAGCGCAACACATCCGGCATCCGCTGCTCGCAGAAAAAAAAGTCTCCTTTGCCATGTATACGTAGTTATCTTTGCTGGTGTTTGCAATTAGCGGTGCTAAGGTTGCTTCATTTCATTTTGCATTTACGCAATTAGCTGTGCTAAGATAGATAAGTATATTCTATTCATTCGTTCGCTCTGTTATCGCCAGACCTAGGAGGATTTTAGGCGGAAAGTCTCGTTAAATATACGAGGAACTATTAATACGCTGAGACGATCATAGTAGGAAAAAAATCGAATCTTTAACGCGTCTGCCCTATAAAAACAAAAGAATAAACCAGTCGAAGCCCGACAAGTCTACGAGACACGCAATAACCACTACAGTTCTAGTCGACTGGATATAAAAACTTGTTTATACAACCGACACATTCCCAAATGAGCACGCGTTCTTTGTGTAGTGACTGGGCTATAATTGATTTGAATTAAATATTTTATACCCGTCATTTTAAAAGTTATGCCACATAATGATAATATTTTCATAATTATTAATTTGAAAGAAACTATAAAAGCAATTCTGTTAGACACGTAATTTACATCAAACGGTTGCTTTTGATGCAATGAGCGCGAGAGTGAGAGTGTGTCGGGCATATAAACCGTTCAGCGGCGACGTTGAAATCTACCCTCCTGCTTTGTTTATCTTTACACTGGTTTTTACCAGATATCCTAGGAATGTCCGAGCTTTAGTTATCGCAGTACGGCGTGAAAATCTGTGTTGAGAATGAGAATGTCGTATTCTTACTGATGTAACTAAATTTTGACAATGAATCTCGTGCAGTGTTGCCAACATAGAGAAAAATCGTTAAATCTAGGGACAATTTCAAACTAAAGGGAAACAAAGAAAAATCGCAAAAGCTCAATAAAACCTAGGGAATTTTCCGAACGAAGAAAAGATAATCGCTGCATTTTGCGAAAATAAGACCGACAGAGAGTAAATATTCGGAAGCAAAAAGAATATTTTTAAAGACCCAGAAACACGATCGAAATATAATAGTGACAAAAGCGCATCGCTATATAACATTTGGTTCTTCGAGCCGGGTACGGAAGTGAAGAGCAAGGTCACGGTTTTAGGAAAGCAAAGTCAGTTCTAGAGCTTTACTTTTCGTACGATTGATCATGGCGGATATCAAGATTTTGAAAGTAAAACGCACAAATTTGAAATCAAGCCGAACAATGTTATGTTCATAATTGAAGTTATTTCTTGTCCGATGAAAATTGTAAGTACAAAGTTTTTTTTTAATCTTGAACCGGACAGAAATATGATGGGAACACATTCAAGATTAAAAGAACTTTATACTTATAATGTTATGTTCGTTATGGAATGTATTTAAATTATATCCATAGGTCGCTGGTTCAAATCCGGCTCGAAGGACCACAAATGTTATGTAGCGATGCGCTTTTGACACTACTATTGTCTGGGCGTCTTTTAATTGAGATTTTGGTGTTATTTCTTTTAGGCGATAATTTTTAACAACCTTTTTTATTGATTATTTTTTTATAATGTTTTTTTTTTGTTGCAATGAATACAATTTAAATACGTTGCAAAACGAACATAAACCAATAAAATTTGAATTAACATAGAAGTGCTGCCCGATGTCAAGGCTGGTTGGTAACACTTTTCTTCTATTTTTCACATGAATTTGATTGCAAGGACGTATGAAGTCTCTTTTAATCAGCAGTCTGAGAATTCTTTTTTTTTTTTGACGTAAAGTTGCGGAGAGAAAATTTGGAACTCCACTGATGCAAGAATGAGAAAAATTTCTTGATGTAAACCAGTCTTTCTTATCTTTTTGATTGACGTTTGGGAATTAAATTCTGAAGTTTATTTTTTGTCAGTTAGCTAGAATTATATTATTGTCCGAAGATATGTTATTTTTTAAATTAATATTGACGCCTACAAAAATTATTTGACATTTAAGCACATGAATTTACATTCTGCGATTCTCACGATATCAAAATGTGAGGTCACTTGTTTTCGGAGACTGGCTCACATTGTTTTCTTGATGAATTGACAGCCTGACCGAAATTTTCTGTCCGCATCTGTACGTTATAAAATCATTGAAAAGATAACGAAAATGTTCACATGTTGTGTCATAATCACCATCTTCACTCTTATAAGTATTGTTTTTTTTATTCACGTGGTTCATTCAGTTAGTATGTACAGTTGTGGACAGAAAATTTTGGACACCATTATCATTCCACATAGCAGTGTCAACTAAACTTTTGGAACAAATTCTCATTATTCCTTAAATTCCTTAAAAAACTTAAATGCATTCGATTCAGTGGCAGGTAGTTTTTGTCGGTCTCAGTATTCTCTTCAAGGGTTAAACAGTATCTCTTTGGACAATAATTATAACATATTAAAATATGATAGATCCGTCAATTTATGCCTGACAGAAAGTAAACTTCAAAATTTAATTTTCAAAAGTCAAGCATAATAACAACAAAGATGTGTTTATACCAAAAAAAGGTTTCTCATTCTTACGTCGCGTCAGTCAGATGACAGAAGTATCTCAAATTTTCTGTCATCAAATTTAACAATTGATTAGTTTCATTAAATGTTAATGAAAGTAAAGAAAGAGTAAATTTAAAATTTAAATAACATCAGGCTGTATTCTGATCTCATGATTAAAGTCATCTCTAACTAAAGCTGTGATTAAAATAAACACAAACGTATAGTTTTACGCGAATTTCATGAGTAAGAGAGTGAGAGAGAATTTAATCAAAGGCGTTGCTAAATTAATGACGAGGTGAGAATACGGGCCATTTAGATAATATAATCTCGGATAACACGATCGAAATGCTAAAATTAAAATTTCCAAAGAAATTATAATGATTATTTGGTTTCTGAAAAATTGGAAGCGATTAAAAGAAAACGAAAAACATTTTTGACAAACGGGAAACCCCCACTACAAATGACAGAATTTCTAGCTAAAATAAGAAAAAAACAAATGACGATCATACACATAGAAGAAAAGAGCTCCAGAAACAAAACGTAGATTTAAAATTAAAAAATAATAGGAAACATGCAAGATTAATAATAATTCGAACTTAACAAAAACCAACAAACAAAAACAAAACACTATCCTAATACTTATTTACTTAATGAAAAGCGTAAAGAAAAACAAATGACGACTAAATTATTCGCGGAGTGCAAAAAATTTTTGATTAATTAATTTACGAATTGTTTGGACAAAACAAATGGCGATCGTAAATTTCGTCACGGAAAACCACAAACAAATACGAAGAAAGGAAACAAAACAATTTCAGGAGATAAAAGACAAAAAAGAAAAAGGAAACGAAAAACAAAATTATTAATTCGAAACGATATCTTCTTTTAAAAACAATAATGGCAACAGCAAGGAAAAAATCAGAAAGTGGCAGAAATAGGTATATGATTAATTAAGATGGAAACAAATGAGGAATGAGGAAACAAAACAATTTCAGGAGATAAAATACAAGAAAGAAAAAGGAAACGAAAAACAAATTATTAATTCGAAACGACATCTTCTTTTGAAAACAATAATGGCAACAGCACGTGAAGAAAATCAGAATGTGACAGAAATTGGTATATGATTAATTAAGATGGAAACAAATGAGGATCGCAAGAAAAATTTCAAAAAGGTCGGATATGTTTGAGAACCAATTTCAAACTGAAAAACAATAATTCATAAACAGGTGACGATCGCATTACATTCGAAAAACAAAATTACAAACACATTTTTGGAAAAATCTAACCCAAGCGTTACCGTCTTTTTCTATTCAATAATATTTTTTATTTCAGTTTCTTTTTTTCTTCTTCTTCTTCTTATTATTATTATTAAGAGCAAGCTCGAGACACTTTTTGAAAAAATCTAATCCAAGCGTTATACCGTCTTTTTCTATTCAATAATATTTTTTTATTTCAGTTTCTTTTTCTTCTTCTTATTATTATTATTATTATTATTATTAAGAGCCATCTCGAGATAATACGACTTGTAACATCAAAATCGATTTTTTCTCTAAAAAAAGGCATGCACTTCGAAATTAGTTGAGTTGGCAATACTGCTTTTGATTGATGCAAAGTGCGAGGTTAGGTTATTTTAATACTCCTATTTTTCTGTCGTTTGTTTTAATAGTTGATTGCAGAAAAAAAAATATAAATTTGCATGTGTAGGTATGCTAATAAATAATTTTTATTGTTTTTTTGTAGTCGTGTTTTTAACTTTTAACTTCTGTTTAAATTTGCTTGCAGATTAATTTAGGGAAATCTAGGGTAATACTGTATGTCGAAAAAGGAATTTTCAATCGAGTTTTTTGGCAACACTGATCTCATGTCAATTTCGATTTAGGTTTTAAGGTTACTTAGGCAATGTTTTCTTTTCATTGTGAATTCTTAATGATGAAATTTGACAACACCGGATAAAATATCTTATTTGAATTGTCACAATTTGACGTATGTTATGACACCAAATAAAAGCTGTCTAATTTACCATGATAGCCAACCTACCGATTTAATATCACAGCCTGCTGCATGACAAGTAGTGAATGAAAAGGTAATAAAGAGTGTTTTTTTTAATCGGTCTTCGATGTTGGCAATGAAAATTTAAGAGTGAACCAACCATCATCAAAATAACAGTTGTCAATTTGACATAAATATGAATACACTAGGAAAGTAAACGTCTCAGAAGTGGAGCTGAGTCGTTTACTATCTTTGTCTAATAAATCAGACGTGTGTCGTAAATTACTGTCGCCGTAACGCCGGAGTTGACCTGAACATAACCTAACATTTAAGAATGTTAAGACAACGGGATTAAACAAGTATTGCAGTTCTATAAGTTGGTATCTGTATTGGAAAATTCTTGACAAACTCATTGCATGCTTTCCCCCAGACATTTTTTATTTTGTTTCGTTAGGTTACGTTTATTAATGGTTTGTTGACATGCAGCTGAACTAAGCTCAGACAAGCATTTTGCACATTTTGAAAATTACAAATAAATTAAATAATTACGTACAATAAGCACAAGTAAAATAATTTTATTGGAGCTTTTCATCCTAAGTTTTAGTGATAAACAAAAGTTTACACAACAGCTATCTGTGAAGCGAGTATTTTCAGTTTGTTTGGCGTAATCCATGCATTTTTCCAGTCCAATAGGCTCCGTTTCAAATTTCGCGCCAGCTTAAGAACCGCCCACTTTCATAATCTATTAGAACCTTACTTTTGAGTTGAATGAATCAGGAAATTGTTGGTAGAATTTTTTTTTTTTTTTCATATTAATCAAAATAACAGTTGTCAATTTGACAGAAATATAAATTACCACTGTTACCACCACGTGTATCTAACCTTACTTTTGAGTTGAAAGAATCAGGACATAGTTAGTGGAATTTTTCAAAACAACTTTGAGTGTACTACGAATTTTTTTGTGCTTGCGAAAATACCATTTTAATACAAAAAATGCATTTTTTTTTCTTCAAAACTCAGAGCAAATGACAGATATCAGATGTTTCGAAAATTGTGTTGCGTTCACAATAAACACGTCACCGCCAACTTCAACGCCAATTTAAAAAAAAAAACACGACCGTTACAACAATAATAAATTAATATTTTATTTTAATCATATGTAGTAATTAGTGACTCCCAGTAAGTTATTCAGTTACACTCCTATTTAATTAAATACCTAGATAAAAAAAAAGTTGAAATTTGGATCAGTTAGAAACAGAAAAAAAGGAACCTCTCGAGCTTCTCTGCAATTAACGGATTTTAAATCGTGCCCCGAAGCAAATATAACGAGTCCGTGCGTATAGGCCTGTGATGGCCTGAAACTCGATAATCAATGAGCTTAGAAAAAAAAAATAATAAGAATAAGGTCGACAGACAGACGGACAGACAATTTTCAAAGAAGGAGAAATTAAAACGCGTGATGGTGTGCGAATGCGTACTAAACAAAAATTATTTAAGTGATTTGTTTATTTTTTTTTTCCTTCTTTTCTTTAATAATGAAGTTTACTGTTTATTAAAGATAATGGTGTGGTGAAATAAAAATGTGAGTCAATCACTCAATGTTGCCAATTTATTACTCTAAGGGCCGTTTTCATAATAGGACTTTAAATTTAAAGTTACTTTAACCTGAAAAAATACATTTGTTTCCCTATTCTTAAAGTGAGTTTAAATTAAAGCTTGCTGAAAGTCTGATTATGAAAACGGCCACTAGTATTTATGTGTTTTCTTATGAAAATTACATTTCTGTTGCATTTTTCGCGCCTTCCGGGTTGGAAATCGCTGCTCTGCTGTATATTTTTATTGAAGCACTTTATTTTCTATGCTAATTAAAGCAAGACGTCTTAATCTTGGCCTCAGCTCAACGTGTTACTTAAAAAATGAAGGAGCTGTCAAAATTTTAGGTGGAATATGCTTCAACTATTTCTCTGCCCAGCAGTGCTGCCAATGACCGGGAAATTTCCCGAATTTCGGGAAAAATGAGACGGTGGTGGAAATTTAGCGGGATATACAAATTTGCGAGAGAAATCGGGAATTTTAGATATCAAAACCCGAGATTGCGCACAATATTTATAGAAAATAAAAAATAGTATGTAGTTTAGTACGTCATTATGCTGAAATTGTTGCCGTGTTGTAAAGTCCTACTTTACTTAAATAATTATGATGTTTACTGCATGAAATACGGAGAAGGTTCATTACGCACATTTTACGATAACGTACGCACTGCCCTCTGTTAGATGCGTCAAGAAACCTATCTGTCAATTTTTAATGCAGAATGTCAAAAACAAAAATGGCGATCAGTCGTTGATAAGAAAGCGTAAAATAAACTCACATCGAGTAAAGGAAAACAAAAGACGATCAATCGATAATTAAAAACAAAATAACGTCGAATCAAATCAAACAAAAGAGAAAACAAAAAAGATAATAAACTGATATAAAAACAGAAAAGAATGTCAAAAAAAAAAATGGCGATCAATCGTTGATAAGAAAGCGTAAAATAAACTCACATCGAGTAAAGAAAAACAAAAGACGATCAATCGATAATTAAAAACAAAATAACGTCGAATCAAATCAAACAAAAGAAAAAACAAAAAAAGATAATAAACTGATATAAAAACAGAAAGGAATGTCAAAAACAAAAAAGGCGATCAATCGTTGATAAGAAAGCGTAAAATAAACTCACATCGAGTAAAGGAAAACAAAAGACGATCAATCGATAATTAAAAACAAAATAACGTCGAATAAAATCAAACAAAAGAGAAAACAAAAAAAGATAATAAACTTATATAAAAACAGAAAGGAATGTCAAAAACAAAAATGGCGATCAATCGTTGATAAGAAAGCGTAAAATAAACTCACATCAAGTAAAGGAAAACAAAAGACGATCAATGGATAATTAAAAACAAAATAACGTCGAATCAAATCAAATAAAAGAGAAAACAAAAAAAGATAATAAACTGATATAAAAACAGAAAGGAATGTCAAAAACAAAAATGGCGATCAATCGTTGATAAGAAAGCGTAAAATAAACTCACATCGAGTAAAGGAAAACAAAAGACGATCAATCGAATCAAATCAAACAAAAGAGAAAACAAAAAAAAGATAATAAACTGATATAAAAACATAACATAATAAACTGACAAAAACAAAGCAAATAAAATCGATTAAAAGAAAAAAAAAAGTCGATCAATTATATCGAAAAGTGAAATAACTAAAGTCAAATGGTGAATTTCAAAAACAACACGAAACACAAAACAAAAGACGATCGATCGTTGATGAAAATAAAACTAAAATAAAAATTCTATGAAACCAAATAAATCGAATCGAAGAGAACACAAACGAAAGTTTGGATAAAAGAAAAACAAAAGAGAATAAAAGTGATAATTCAAATATAAAAATAAGAGAATCGGCGAGCGATCGGTTTAAAATAAAAAAAAAAACCAAATCAAAATAAATAGAAAATTGTCAAAATTTAACAAAATTTAAATTTTACATTATTGGTAGCACTTCTGCAGCTATTGTTTTAGAAATATTAATTACATTCGAAAGGCGGTAGATGAAAATTTTTATTTCCTTGTAAGAAGTCGACGTTTAAAAAAAAAGGTTGGGAACCCCAGTCCAACAACAATTGCTGGACACCCGGTATTTAATAATTTTTCAATGTGCGGGAAAAAACGGGATATTTCGTTAGAATTTGCGGGATTTCAGACTCAATACGATTGGCAGCACTGCTGCCCAGGCCAATTAGAAATCGTAATTCATTCAACAGGCCACAATTACGCGAATTAAATACTCCTATAATAATAATTTACTTTTTAACACAAATTTTAGTTTGCTATATCTGGCCAGGCGCCGGGTTTCTTCGTAACCCCTGCAACTTCCGTTGCTACGCCACTGTTCCATAATCAATATCGGATAACGAAAAGAAAAACAAAAGAAATGCGAGTTGCCAGAGTTGCTAAATAACAACAAAACATACAATTTTAAAAATTTTCATCCATAATCTTCATTCTTTTGGTATCATTTTTATCGTCTTAAGTTTAATGATTTATAATATGTGTATTAAATAAAAGAAGCTAAAAATTCTTGTTTTTTTGTTTCTTTTGAAATGTGGCCTAAGGTCTAACTAAAGAAAAAAAAGCTGGACGTCCGCAATTTTTTGAACGCCAGTGTATTTAAATAGGTATTCGAACACGGATAGATTCTTTTGTGCCGCATACATATAGGCAGTGTTGTTAAAGATACATTTCTAATACTATTTAGATACAGATGCAGATACTTTTACAAATATGTATCTAGGTGCAGGTACAGATACTTTTTCCGGAAAATATCTAGATGCAGATAGAAAAAAAAAGTATCTGCAGTTTATCAAGATACTTGCAAGTGTAAAATTCAATAACCTATGCAGTAGTGGAGGTACGGTATTATTTGCGATCCAAATCGACTTTTCTTGTGAAAATTGACGAAGTTTTCGTATGAATTTGTGAATAATGTACACACTAAAATCTGTGATAATTTTCACATTTTTTTTCAGCAGTATGTCTTTTTAAATAGAAGATTTATCTTTGTAATTAAGTTGATCAATAAGCTGATAAGTTATTACCTGGTTTTGTATAAAACCAAGTCAAGTCAACGTAAAATATAAAGTTATCAACAGAAATGACTCTACTTCCGTATCAGACAAGTTAAATGTCAAATGAATCTAGGATCCTTAGTTGCAACCTTGTTGTAGCTAAGAGAGCGTTCCCATAATCAAGACAAGTTGATGAAATCAACAATACTGTCTTTTCCTTTTGATTTTCTCCTTTTATCGATTATCTTTCCCAATTTTTAAAATAATTTTCAAGTTTCTGAACTATCAAATCGCATTTTAAATAGAACAGTCATTTCACAAACTGGAAAACATAATAAACAAGAGGGGAATATCAAAAGAAAGAGACTGTAAAATCGAAAGTTGCATTTCCGCCAAGCTCTGCTGTCTTTATGGAAGTTCAAAATGTATCTAAACTGTATCTTAATATCTCAAATGAATAGATACATTGTAATTGTATCTAGATGCAGATACAGTTACATGTTTTTAGTAGTATCTGAGATATGTATCTAGATACTCAAAAAGTATTTAGATACTGTATCTAGATAATTGCATCTAGATACTTAACAACACTGGTAACAACAAAACATACAATTTTGTCAATTTTCATGCATAATTTTCATTCTTTTGGTATCATTCTTGTCATCTCACCTTTAATGATTTATAATATTTGTATTAAACAAAACAAGCTAAAAATTCTTGTTTTTTCGTTCTTTTGAAATGTGGTCTAAGGTCTAACTAAAGAAAAAAGCCGGACGTCCGCAATTTTTTGAACGCCAGTGTATTTAAATAGGTATTCGAATACGGATAGATTCTTTTGTGCCGCATACATATGGAAATTGATTGTGATAGTGTTGGTCATAAATTTAATTATTTGCACAATGTAAATACAAGAAGTGAAATTACTGTCATCGTAAATCATCGCCGCCACCCCCGACAACCACTTATCAAGCCTTAACAAACCAGTTCGCCTTCTTGAGCACGAGCGCCTGCCTGCCTTCGTAATTTGTTGAAAAGGTCCTCCTAAGACCTTGAACTCTCTAAGAAGGACTTATTGGGAATGTAAAAAATAAAACTTGAGATGAGGACGATGATGATCATGATGATGATGATGGTCGTGGCGGGAAAGCGCATACTCCTCATAACCAACGGAATTAGTACAATATGGGAAATTTAGAAGAAAAGAAATCTTCTTTTAGATACTAAACGGACTTATTACTATTATTTACTAATACATACTGCGTAACTTTTTTTTTATCTTACCCTCTGGTTGTGACGGGGCACACAAAAGGCGTACGTGGAGGTTTAATAATCCGGGCAAGCACACTGCACTAATTGAATAAGGAATAAAGTTCGCAAAACACATCGGTTCAAAAAGAATTCGAATGTAAACAGCTCGGATGATTGACAACAGCGAAATTTAAATGCAGCAACCACTTGGAGCTACACATGACAAAGACCTAAGCCAACGGAGCCGGTTGCTGCTGGCGCGCGGAGACTCCCACCAGAGCCCCTCGATCCTCGATTCTTGTCCGTGATTTCTCAGGAAACACAAACACTTGGGTGACCTGTTGAATGCGTAGACGTGTGCGCGTATGCTGTATATACCATACAATACATATAAAGCTTGAGTCTTGCGTGCTCTGGTTTTTGGGAGAAAATTCGGACGGAAGTTCCCGGCTGTTAGTCGACCAAAACATTGGGTTGAAGCATTAAAAATAAAATAAAATAAAAAGGCACAATTTATTTTGGCTAACGCACTATTGGGACACCCTATGTTAAAAAAAAAATCTTAAATTGAAAAATATTTTTTAATTTTTGCGTAGGTGGGGGGAGGGGTTAAAAGAATTAAAATGTGTTCAATAAAATCCCTTATCAAGAAAGCTCTGAATTTGCTTTATGTTTTGACGGCGCGTTAAGCTACAATGTGCTGTCATAAAATTAAAAATAAAAGCAAGTTCAGAGCCTTCTTGATAATGGATTTTATTGAACACATTTTATTTTTGGACGACTTAGCGGCGTAAGGAAAGAGATGGAAGTCGATACAATTTTTACAAAAATAGGCTACATGAACTTTTTTTAAGTTCTTATTTCAAAGTAGGTGAAAATACGATAATTTAGATAATTTTTTTTTTGATAAATGAATATTATTAAAGCCGTGAAAAATAAAAGAAATTTGAATTGGTTAAATTCCCGCCAAAACGTACATTCTGACCGTGTGACGTCAATGTTCATAAGAAGCGTTTTTTTTGTGACACAACGGTTTGAACACGGTTGGTTCATTGGTTTGAATCTTTTTGAACGGTTACGTCATTATTTCGTAAGCACGAAAATGCAATGGTTTGAAACATAAACTTCGGTACCTTTCGATTTGGCGGCAATTAAAATCCATTTGAAAGATTGCTCCTTGTTTTAGAAAAATGCACGTAAGGCACATCTTTCTGTAATAATCACAAAGCAACACAAAACCTGTGGCTGTAATCCAAATAAATAGTGAGAAAACCCCTCGACCACATTAATTCACTGAAAGCGAATACGTATTTCGGTAACGAAGTTACCATCTTCAGCGCTAAACTGATATTAAACTTTAAAACAACAAATAAACTAAACTAGACTAGCCGCACTCCCCCCCTCACTTTCTTTGTACCGTATTATGCATGCAAAGCAAACCGGGATTCTTCGAAAATCTAAAGGTCGAAGAGGCAAGAAGCGGTCGGCCCGGACTTCTCAAAATTCATTAATCTATTCCTATTTTTGTGAATCTCCAAGCTTTCGAAAGAATCTAGGTTTTGTTTTGTTATTAATTTGTTTGATTAAATCTATTTTATTTACCGAATGATTGTTTTCAAGCATGTGTAAGGCAACACTGGATTTATCAAAGCGTTTGTATTTTAAATGAGCCAAGTGTTCTTTGAATCTAATTTTTAAGGATCTTTTTGTTTGCCCTACATAAATTTGATCACAATTTTTACAACTAATTTTTTTTTTTTTTTTTTTAAGTTGTAAAAATTGTGATCAAATTTATGTAGGGCAAACAAAAAGATCCTTAAAAATTAGATTCAAAGAACACTTGGCTCATTTAAAATACAAACGCTTTGATAAATCCAGTGTTGCCTTACACATGCTTGAAAACAATCATTCGGTAAATAAAATAGATTTAATCAAACAAATTAATAACAAAACAAACCTAGATTCTTTCGAAAGCTTGGAGATTCACAAAAACAGGAATAGATTAATGAATTTTGAGAAGTCCGGACCGACCGCTTCTTGCCTCTTCGACCTTTAGATTTTCGAAGAATCCCGGTTTGCTTTGCATGCATATTACGGTACAAAGAAAGTGAGGGGGGGAGTGCGGCTAGTCTAGTTTAGTTTATTTGTTGTTTTAAAGTTTAATATCAGTTTAGCGCTGAAGATGGTAACTTCGTTACCGAAATACGTATTCGCTTTCAGTGAATTAATGTGGTCGAGGGGTTTTCTCACTACATCTTTCTGTAGTTTATTCTCGTATACTGCCTACTGTGAATTTATTTTAAGATTTAACATGCTGTTCAATATAATTTTAAAATTGTCCTTTTGTAAATTAACCATTTCACTATAATCTGTCATCTAACCTACAACAATTCGCGCGTTTACCCTTCCACAAATTTACGAATTCGTTTCAAACCGAGCTTCTAGCGCGGTTCAAACCAGCTTTAAATATTTTGAACCGGTTGCGTGTGTGACGTCACCATTGTAACACTAAAATGTATTGGTTCGAAACCTTTTGAAACATTTCAAACCAATGTGTCACAAAAAAATGCCTAAGTTGTCAAATCGTAATATATGAATACAAATACAAACACATAAAACTTATTAAAATGAATAGCAGAACACTTTATCAGCATTGTGCTGTGCCTTAATATAAAAATACCTGTGCAAGATCTTCGGATAAATTATTTATAAACGTCTCACAAAATTTAGTGTTACCAACCTTACTTCTCAACGGCGAAAAGTACCAGTTTCTACCACAAATTTCCCACCAGCAAAGTAAAAAATATAATAATTTCTTCAAGATATTCACTCCGTAATTGTTTAAATTAAAACTATATTTTTCGGCACATATTAAGAGCAAACATTAAAACTATTTGACAAGGGTCTGCATACAACATAAACGTCAATTGACATTTTATGAACAATGACGTCACAACGAATGAGAAGACGTTCGAAACCACGTGATTTATATTTGAATATTTTCGATTTTATTTGTTAATTTAAGAGGATAATAAATGGAAACAGCATCCAAATTTGGTGTTTTCACGTATTTTATTGACTGTAGTCTCGATTAGAGAGCTTTAATTAATACTTTTATATTATTGTCATGTACCCTATTGTACACAAAGTACTGTCATGCTCATTTGAAATGCGTGCAAATATCCCGCGTACGTCTTAAACAACTGATAAGCACTGGACTCTTTGAATGTCTGAATGTGACAATTATAATAAGACACCGGGGTCCATTCTGTAGTATTGATAAGGACTTGATGCGTAACAATAGGTGAATTTTCACCATAATTGACTCTGTAATCACTAATAATCCAGTAAGTTAACCCCACCATTAACACCATAACGAAAGTTATAACCTGTGAAAAGAATTCAGGCCACTTGTTCCGCGAACGGTACGAAAATTTAGTACTCGGACTGTAACAGCCTCACCCACAACGTGCACTCCTCCCCTCCTACTCAGTAACAATTCGATGCATCGGAAGCCGCGGAAAGGTGGTAGGAGTAAACAGTACAATCAGCGTAATAAGCGCCCAACACTAAGTGGCCTGAATTCTTTTCCCTGGTTATAACTTTTGCAGTGATGGCGAAAATGCTGCAAGTACGGTACGGTAATAACTGACGAGTAATTCTAAAAGAAGATGAATTTAGAATTTTAATTATCTACCAGTAATTTAGGAATTCTTTTTAAAAATGACGTTCAGGTTTACATTTTTATCACTTTATTTTAGTAGGGATTCCTAGTAGGATAGTAGTTCCGTTTTTCAATTACCTAAGATTATTACCTTCCTCGCGACCTAGGTAACAGATTCCTGTTACCGCGTAACAGCGATGACGTATTCGATGACGTCAAAAAGCATTACTCTAATATGGTCAAAATGACAAAAGTAATCGGTTTCAATTGCCGTTATAACAAGTAGTTGGCGAAAATTTACCTAGTTATTGCTATGAATCAAGTGACCTTGCAAAATCAGTATTCTGTAAACAGTTTCGTAACAACCTGCAATCCGCATCAAGTGTAATATCGAGTTAACATGCGTATCTCTTCGATTCGCGGTGGGCAATCGACTTGAATTGCTTTGAAATCGTGTCGTTCTCTTGAATTACTGAAGACCATATAAATTGATACGCATATCAATGTTACAGAATAACCCTGATTGTTTGGTAGTTATAATTTTTCTATCGAACGAGAAAAAAGTTTTTGCATGCCAATTTCAAAGAGCCCTATCCCCATAACTGTTATGAATGGGACACATGTGTTGTATAAACTTTTTAACTTAACATGGCCAATACTACCACCTCCTAAAAGATGAAAACTTCCTTCTGAAACAGCCTGTATATTGATTTTAATGAAAGAGATCATGAAAAAATTTGTCACCCAGTGCGGCGGCTTGACTTCTAATTACTAATTATAATTATTACGCTGCTGATCACTCTGATTAGTTTTTAGAAAAATTTTGTGCAAATCGTTTTTGATTGCAGTGAGAACCTCGAGCAGCCTCTGCACAGCTGTTTCAGCCTTGCATGGGGGACTTATTAGAAGCAAATCCCGCTTCAATTTGTCTATCCTACTGCAATGTCAGGCGATCGTAAGATGTCACTATTTTATCTGTTCATCACTCTGATTAGTATTAATATTTTCAAAATAAATTAAACTAAGGTCCGACCTTCTACTCGCTAATAAAGTTGTTTGGCAAATAAAGCTGCTTTCTTTCGCTTAAAAGTTTAAATCGTTCTTGAAATACTATCTATTTCAAAATCAAAAAACCTCCAACCACGCAATTTACGTCCTGGATAAAACTGGCAACACTGCTGCAAAAACCCGCTAGTTACAAATGTAAGGGGAAGAAATCTAAGGTTATGTGTAAAGCACGCTTCAAGTTGACAATTATAAGTTGCCAGAAAGACAATCATTAGCGGAAAGAAACAAAATTGCAGTATAAAATTCGGGGCTTAACGTTGGATAACGTCACGAAGACTATTTCGGGACAGCTGTATGTAATTGTTAACAGGTCACTTTGCTGAGCTACCGATAAATTAATTAATTGCGCGGGACCGTCGCGAAAGGAGGGAGTTCGGCAAGGTGGCCCAGTGCTGCCAGATGGGAAGAATAATCCCTCTTTGGAGGGATTTCTGGCGTCTGGCACGATGAAAGGAATCTTTAATAAATGGAGGGATTTTTAATTTTTAGATTTTGTTTTATATTTTATAATTTATTATAGAAAAATTAAGCCTTTTTATAAATAAAATTATTACCTTATGAATTTCTCTTATATCTAATGCATAAAATTTTATAGTTTTGAGGTGGGTAGTGGCGGTGAAGGAAATTTAAAGTCTGTGGAGGGATTTCTAATGATTTGAAGAGGGAGAAGGTGCTCAATAAAAGAGGTGTGGGAGTTTCTCTAAAGAGGACCTTTCTTTTGAGAATCAAGACCCGGGACAAGGCAAAAAATATTTTGTTATCGGGTAAACCACTCCCTAGTGCCTTTAGCCCATACTTGAGCGGCACCGTGCACCATCTACCAAGAGCTACGTTTATCCCAAATTTCTATTTTTTACTTTAAGCGCGCAGAGTACGTAACAATAACATCAAACAAAATTATCAGTAACAATTATTCAGTGATGCAAACGTTCGTTAATATGAAAACATGAAAGCAATTAAATTATTAAGGCAAAACTTACCGAAAACAAGGTCTGCAACTTTTTCTTTAATTGTCGCTTCGTTAAATTTTCAATTTCACTATAAACTTTGATAAAAACTTCTTTAAACTGCGCCCTTAAAAGGTATCTGCGTTTTCTCGGCATCGTTAAATTTGATACAAATTGCAAATAGGAAATACAATTCAATTTTTGATTGACACGTAACAATTATAGTGACAACCTGAAGTACCAACCAATTTCAATCAAAATATATCTGGGGAAATATTATTTTTGGCAACATAATTCAAGTGATGGTTTTTTAATTTTGAAAGACAGATTACTACACAGATGCGAAGACTGACATTCCCGCCATTTCTCATGCCGCCATTGTTTAAGTATTTTATTAATCAGTTAGGGTGAAGTTACCAAATACAATGCCCTGTTAATCAAATGATTTCACGGTATTTCCATTACTACCTTTATTCGTTGATTAAAATAGCAAATTGATTAAATGTGCATTAATGTATTAATCCTCCAATACGCCGCAATTTTCAAACTTCGCATTTATCGACTACCTAAACAATGGCTGAAGGTTACTGAATCTTGCCGCGCAACATCAAAGGTGCCGCCCGGAGCCTTCGCATTTGTGTAGTAATCTGTGACCAGGCTATTATAAAGCCAGTCCAAAGAGCATTAAAAAATCTTTTTGATAAACATGAAAAGCATATGTCAAGTGGCGTTCTCCAATTCATAATTAGTATCAAAATTACTGTTATCTTGAAATTTTTGGTTATGAGTAATGTCATTTAGTGTTATTAAATTATCGGTAATTTATTTTTAAAGTTACCTTACCGTAATATTACCAATTACATCTCACGTGGCGACATCTCACGCCGGAGTTACCAATTACACTTTTAACTAAAAATGCGATATTTACTCCATTTTCTGATTAATTTGATGTCGGATACACGTTATATATTTGTCTTTTGTTAATAATCAGGTTTCCAATATTTAATATTATGTATTTCCACTAAATAAATTCACGTGTCAACGAAAATCGTTTTAGGTTATGAAATATTTATTTACTTCTTTCTAGTATTTACGTTTTTCTTAGGTAATCAAAAATATTCTTTGACCATCTGTTTCATAGGTTTACTTGCATTTTGGAAGTGTGCAACACGAAATTACCTTATGTTGACAACTGAGATAACAAACGGTAACATACGGTAATAAATGAATGTTACCTTACCGATAACATTGGAAATTTACCGTAAGGTAACGTGGAAATATTACCGACTCACAACACTAATGTCACTTGATATTTAAGTTGTCAAAATAAGCGTCGGTGTCGTAACCATGGCAACATCTAATTAATGAATATGAGAGGACGCTAGTTGACCCTAAGGTTCTAAATCGAGACACTTGTGTGACACGTGTTCAGGTAGCGACATTAGTATTTTTTTCCTATCTATCCTTGTCGCACAATAAACTCATCTAGGGATAAAAAAAACACAGTCGAAAGTTTGTTATTCAAAGTGACGTCTGCATAGAATAACATACACTTCTGACCAGACAGTCGGCCGTACACTACTACCGTCGTAGTAAACAGAATTCCCTAAAAGTGTTGATTTCCTTGTTGTTCTTGTGACATTTGTATTTGTTATCTTTGTTACACAATAAACTCATAATCGGAAATGGGATGGCGTTACCTCAACACGTAAATGTGTTGATTCCAATACTTTAGTTGACAAGCTTTAGGGCTTGCATACTGGTACACATTTTTACGAGAACTGGAGTGACCGTATATGACATATCAATTCAGTTGGTCCTAGTAGTATTTAATCAGTACCCTTTTGGAGAAAGAGAAATTACAGGAAACTGTAATGGTCTACTATTTTTTTTTTTTACTTTCAACTATGAAGGAATGATCTCCGCGGGATGTTATGCGTGAATATAACATTTCTCTGCGAGTTACGCTGTTGTGTAATCATTATGCTGTAATATAACTCAGGATTTTTTTTTTAATTTCCACGAGTGTAATCCATTGGATTGGATTGGATTCCTATTAAAAACAATTGAATTTGTCATTTGTTTTTTCGAAAGTACCATGAAATCAAGGAAATAAAGTCCTAAAACTATTCCTTTTCTAATTTTAGGTTTTTTTTTATTTATAGTCATAGCAACGTGTATACTTTTATAAAAAAAAATGTCAATGCATTTACAATTTGTAGGCAACCAACTACACAGACGCGTGTTGACTTTCCTTTTTTTATCTCGAGTAATTTAAGTTCACACAGGATGTCATAATCATAACATTTATAAAATTAAAAAAAAAAAAAACATTTAGGAACTGTATTTATTTCATTTATATCATTATATCGGTTATTCATTCATTATAGGTTTCATTTCGTTGAGTTAATTAACAGTAAACCTGTGTAAGCCTCTTTTTAGCCAATACTGCTTCTTAAGCCACGTACAGACCTGCGAGCCGAGCGGCTCATGAGCTACTCAGGTCGCACATGTGGGGGAGGGTTTTCTTAATAACCGCGTACAAACTTGCAAACTGAGCGGGTCATGGTCGTTCGGCTCGCGGATCTGTACGTGGCTTTAGATAATGTTTCTCGTTTTATTTTACTGAAAAAGTTCGTCAGTAAATAGTTTATTCATACTTATTCGAACCCATGTTGAAAGGGTGTTTTTTTTCCCGTAAAATTACGTCTACCTTAATTAACCAAAATTTAAAAAAGAGACTAACGAATCACTTGTATTAATAACACTTTGTATCTGTAATCAATTATTAAATATTATAAAAATAAAATATTAATAACTTATTTTCATGGCACTTTTTATTTAAATTGTGAATTTGGCGTTCCATTTCGTGGAAATTCGTTATTAATTTTAACGTTCAAACACAATTACAAGAAACAAGTTAAACTCTAACAAGTTATAGAGGGTCTCAAAAAGTTGAAAATTATGCTGCCATCTGTTAGACGATAGCTAAGCTTCGTGACTACAAATTTGTATAAAGTACTCATTTAAATGTGTCATAGTTTCTTTAATTCTAATAAATATATTGAATCAACTTTTGTATTTGTTAAATAACAACTGCACTTTAACTCGAAGTGAAATTTGAACTTTGAATACCTATAAGATCTGGAAGAACCAGCAGATATGTACTACACATACTTTTAAATTACGAAAGAGAAAGCAAAGCGTTTTTGGTAACTATACAACTTACAAGCATACGTATAAAATATAAAAAGCATCTTAGCACCTCCATAATTCATCTACTTGGCATGCAAGTATTCTTATTTAGAAATATATAAATCCATGTATAATAAGCAGACAATTAAATGAAAACGGAAAGCAATAAAACTATGTCTTGTTTAATTTAATTTGCGTTGCAATTGAGTCGGTTATTTCAGAAACAACACAAGTGCAATGCTTTTTAAATGACACACATGTTGTTTTTGACATAATTGATTCAATTATAGTCCCAAGCAAATTTCTGAGCGTTCTCTTTTAATTGTCTACGACTGCACATGCTATTACATGTGAACTATACTAAAAAAATATATAATCTTGAACAAGGTAACTATGAATGAAATGTAACATAAATAAAAATATTGCTGAGTCCTTTGGCCCATTACTCTGTCGTACTAGCTGACGTTGTGGCTCCATCAATGTGCACGGTAGCCTCATGTGATGCTTCGTTGTGACAACTTCGAATTTCATTGGACGAGGATGACAGTAAAGCTGGTGTCGATTCGCCATCTCTTTGTGCATCCGACATTTCTGGGAATAAACAGTTAAAAAGATTTTTTTATACTTGTAAAACATAAGTTTTTATATTCTTTACCTTAATTACAGGGGTGGATTATCTGGAAAGTCAAGGAATAAAGAAGAGGTATCAAAAAGCTTTTACTCTCAGATAAAATTAGAATTAACAGAAATCAAAAATTGAATTATCAATCACAACATTGAAGGTCCGTAAAGGTAGAGGAAGGTAAGGAAGGGCGTATTCAGTTTCTTTTGGTCAATTGTTTCCCTAAGACATAACAAACATGATCCTGGTTAATGTATAAATATTATAATGTACATGTAACAAACCTGGATGGTCACATACTGCAGAACAAAACGCGCTCTTCATGAGCTGACAGTTTTTCAAGTTGATTTTCATGAAAGTCTGTCCAAAAATAAAATAACCAAGTCCGCTCCCAAATGCCACAGACACGAATACCCACCCATTATATATCATCACAGTCAGCATTAACAAATATCCCATGACGTAGAGAAAAATCCATAGAAATACATCAAAAAATGGAAGCCCCACTCTACAATTTTAATTTAATGTCATATTAAAGTCAAACGCAATCTATTGGGATTTTATAAAACGTTACCTTTTCCTAAGACTAACATTAAACTGATGTCCCAGTCTCCTGCTCTCATCCAATAACGTTGCACTCTCCGTCGGACACATACTACGAATCTGTTCTGCTCTGAAAGACAGCTGTCTTTGACGATGCTTCGCTTGAAGCAATTTGCACCATTCGAAGAAGAATGCGAACGTGGCCGTCAAGAAACAGGTCGCCACCAAACCACCGGGCGAAGTCACCTTAAATCCATAGAAGAGAAAATCTCCAATGTCACAGCCCCACCAAATTGACATTCGCATTTTTGGCAAACCAATTATTTCACAACCTTTTGTACATATTGCTTTCACCTGGAGTGCGATGTCTGAGTGCTAATCTAAGCAAAAATTCCTTTCTACGACATATTTATTTGAGGAATGAGAGGTTATCACATCACATAAACGCAGTTAGTTCATTTGTTTGCAATCGGCCGCTTGAATTTTCATTGGACGTTCCCACGAAAAAACAGCTGACTAAATAGTTCAGGACGACAACTTAACTTTAAACACCAGCAACTAATAATTTTGATTTTAAATTTTTCCCTGCATAGCTTTTACCGCAGGTACGTTTATTAATCTTCGAAAGAATTCCTTTCTACGACGATACGAAAAGAATGAGAACTTATCACAGGAAACATTTAAAAATGCGTCAGTTTTGATAATGAAATGCATGGTTGCCAACAGATTTACAAGAAACTTAAAATAAATTTAAAAATATACACAGCGAGATGTCGAAAATTATTTTGATCAAGGGCGGTCATGAAATGGAAAACGACTGTCTTTTAGCAGTAAGTAAAGCCAGGGCCCCAACAATAATTTTAAAATCCCTGACTCGTCTTGACCAAAATAGTTTTTGATGTCAAAGTATAATTTATTCACAAATTAAAAACAACAGTCGGTGTTGCCTTACGAGAAACACACCTGGCAACGGCGTTCTGATTAGAAGTTAATAACAAAATATGAAAATATGAAATAATAGTACAATTTTTATTTATTTTTTTCCCCTTTTTTCATTTAATTACATTACACAAGTGCTCTATACATTAAAACCCTTTTTGCCATTTGCTAATAAAGTTCCTATTAAAGTTATTTGACAAACAAGTTGAATTTTATGAATCGTTGTCATGGTGATTCGTCGAATATTCGCCAAATAAATTTATTAGGAAGTTGGAAATATGGAGCCACAATCAGTTATGATAAATAACAGTCCAACAATTTATTCTTAACCTAAAATTGTGTAAAGCAGGATCGCATAGATTAATAAAACATCGGTCGTTTATTCGTCTGGTCGGGCTTGAGTTGGCAATACTGGACGCTGATTCCCTCCACGGCTGATTAACTTGAGGTAGTAAGAACCTCCATCTTTTTCTGTTTCGTGTGTACTTATTTCTTTGTTTGCTTTAAGTAGCACTTATTGGCTTCATGTATATCAGACAAGGATTGAAATACCTAGAAGGGGCGGTAGCGAGGCTACGCGATTTAAGCAAAGCGTTGCCATTCTAGATCATAAGATACTTACTTAATTATTAAAGATAATTTCAAACGAAAGGGAAAAAGTACGTAAATTCATTAAAATCTAGGGAATTTTTCAACTCTCTCTTCTTTCTTTCTTTCTTCTTTCAACGACGTATAGTTGCAACCATCATAATCGAGGCCGCTATAGGTTAACTACCCCTTTATTGACGCTGGTAGTAAGGGTTTCAAAACTGTCAGCCGATCTCGATTCGCTTGATCGTGACTGTACAATTTCATATAAATATGATATTTTTTTTAATAAATATATTTTGGATTTTTAATATAATTTTAATAATAGTTAAATAATTTATTTTTTTCTATTTAAATTTTGAAATATTAAATTATTTAATTATTATTAAATTTATATTAAAAATCCAGCTTTCTAATGAAATTCACAAATTAACAAAAGAAAATAGGGGAACAGAAGATAATCGATGCATTTTACGAGGATAGGACAGAAACAACAAAAAAAAAACATCGAAGAACATGTTTGATGACGCAGAAACACGAAAAATTGTAAGTAATTTAAAAGGAAAACGACAACGTTTTTGACAAACTCAGTGAGAAACTCACTGAAAAGGAAAATAGGAACAAAAAGATTCTGACAAAATTAAGAAAAACAAATGACGATCGCACATATACAGAAGAAAAGAACTCAAATTAGAAAGTAATAAGTAATGACAGGTAATAACGACCATTGTAATAACGACCATTCAAGACTTATAATAATTTGAACTTCACAGAAACCAACAAACAAAAACAAATCACTACCGAATAATATATTTGCGAAATTAAAATATCTGAAGAAAGCAAGAAAGAACAAATAGCTACTGCATTCATTCGCAAAAGAAAAAGAAGTGCAAAAAAATTGATTTAATTTCGGAACGAAAAGGAAAAAACAAATGACGATCGTAAATTCCAGGACGGAAAACCACAAGGACGATCGTGATATACATACATTTACGAAAGGAAGAGAAATAATTTCAGGAGATAAACAAATAAAATGAAAAGAAAGACAAATCAATAATTCAAAAGTACTGCGAGACAGTCTTCTTTTAAACAATAATGGCATCAACGACAAAAAAATCAAAAACCGACAGAAATGTTTGAGGATGGAAACAAAAGAAGATCGCAAAGAAAAATTCAAGAAGGGATGGAAATGTTTGAGGAAGAATTTCAAAGTTGAAAACAATAATCCATAGACAAGTAACGATCGCGTTACATTCAAACACAAACATCAAAATTCGATTTTCTCTTTACAAAAGGCACGAACTTCGAAAATTGTTACGTTGGCAGCAACACTGCTTCTGATTGCTGCAAAATGCAAATTGCACAAAATCGTCAAATCAACGGTCCGACTAAATCCTCAGACCAATCAGCAATTGAGAAAAGTGATCACGTGGTTTGGTCTGACCACTTCGACCGTTCACTTACCGCAGCCATGCATTACAAAAGTTGAGTTAAGTCAATGGTCAAATTGCACGAAATCGCCAAGTCAACGGTCGGACCACGCTACCTGACCAATCAGCGATTGGGAAAAGTGATCATGTGATTTGGTCTGACCACTTCGACCGTTCACTTACCGCAGCCAAAGTGAAAGGTTTGTTGTTTTAATATTTCTTTCGTTTGTTTTAACAGTTAATGCAGAAGAATCCATAAATTTATGTTGAATTAATTTTTATTGCTTCATTGTAATCGTGTTTCTCACTTCTCTATTTAAATTTGCCTGATTAATTTGGGGAAATACTGTACGCCGAACAAGGAATTACTGATCTAGTTGATTGGTTACACTGGTGATATCTGACGAAGTGGTCACACTGTTTAAACGTCGTAAACTTAACCTCGAATTTTTTTTAAAGTTTTGCAATGGCATTATACGATAATAAATCATGGTTATTATCACATATAAGAAATTCATTCATATCTACTGATGACACAGGTTGTACGCGCGCAGATAAATTAGTAATTCCTTGCCCTGAATATAAACTTACAGGAATGTGCGAGATGGTGATGGTCGGTGAAGACATCCCGAAGAAGCTAATAGAAACCCTGGACGCTTACAACGATCCAGAAGAAAGTGAAGACGACGAAGATGAAATCGAACACGAGTCGTACGACATTCAGTTCGATATTCAATACCGCGGACAAAGATCCAACACCGTCTCCAAACCAGACAAAGCAGAACAATTAAAAAAGAGGGCCGTTAAGATTAAGCACTTGAAGTGGGAAAAGAATTCCGTCGAGTTAACAGAGAGCGACAAGAATGAGTTGTTTGCAAAGAAGACGATGATTTCTGTAGCTAAACCAAAAAAATCGTTGCTGGCGCAGCAGTTGAAGAAATGTACGAATCTCCCACAGAATCCCTACATGGAATACACAAAGTTTGACGGTAGCGCTCAGGTTGGAATACCCACTCGAAAGTACAAGATATTCTTAACAATGTTACCTGAAGAGCAGAGGAATTATCCCATGACAGTTTGTTGCATTGCAACGGCAAAAATTAGGGAACTGATTGGTTTAATTTGTTTAAAATGCAGGTAGTTAACATTTACGCCATTAGTTCTTTCATTTAACATTACCCCTTTAAGTTTGTGTCGGTAAGTAGTCCGTCCCCCCGACATTTTAATTTTAATTTTTTGAATTATTGCATTGCAGTACCATCCACGGAGACTTTCATTTACAACCGGTGTCTAACTATGGCCTGTACATAACAGAAGATGATGGTGAAGTAGATCGAGATTTCGCTTGCCTAGACCCTGACGAGTGCGTAGCCAAATTCGGATTCACTTGCTTAGGTTTAGCCGAGCACAAAAACGTTAGCAAAAATGTAAGCTTCGAAAACACAGAAAGTTTATATCATAGCACGTCAATGGATGAAAATTTATATTCCCTAAATAAAAGTAATTATGTCGCACTTAAATTAATACAAGTAATTATTAAGTCTTTGTAAAAAATTAGATGCAACTGTAGATGAATCTAAACAATTATCTGCCGATATGGAATTAATGGAGGTACACACCACTGCTATGGAAGCGCCCCTATACCAATCATACCAAGTTTATATAATAAATAAAGTGAGGGCAAAGGTGGAAATACACTTGGGCATCAGTGGAGAGAAAATTGAAATCGATCCCGTGCAGCAGAAAAGCTCGAAATTCGCCTTGGTCAGGCAAAAGGCGGTTAGCCATCACATGGATTCGGTTGCCTGGTGCGAAATCACAGACACGAAAAGCAACCGCTCATCATTCCGAGTCGTTTACAGTTTATCATTCGGTAATCCAGGCAACGCACTTGAGGCCAGTCCACAAGGTACTCTTTAATAAGTTGCTTACGGCAATTTAAATCTTGCCTCAAATTCGTAGGTTTCACAAGTTCAGTGCTTCAAACGTCCGCCAGTTTCAAGCATTACGATTTCGAGGCGGACCACCAAACGGCTAAGGAAATTGTGCAGAAAATTAATCTCATTTTGGAGCTTCGATCCAGTATTAGTAGGAAAGAGTATTTGGCGGCGAAAGAGAGAAAACAGTACAGGAAGAAGAGTTTTAATTTAAACAAAAGTAATGTGTAAAGATAACGTTTTTGTTAAAATAATAAATTTTAAATATAAATTACGTTTATTTACTAACCATTCAGGATTTTCACTCGCCTGGAAAAATCAGGTAACGGAAAAAGGTTCCTAATGTCAAGAGAAAGGGCAGGGAATTTGCTTAATTTAGTGCAAGAGTCAGTGAAATTAATTGAAAAACTGCAAAATTGTTTTAAATGTAAAAAAAAACTAGGAAAATTGCATAATCTAAGTGAATTGTGAAATTTTTGGGTAGTTCTTGCTCGTGAGAATTGCAGAGAATATGAAACAAATAAAAAACTTTTTAAAACGTGCTAAAAGGATAATTAAAAAAAAAATTACCCTTTTAGCTTGTTTTAAAAAGTTTTATTTGTTTCATATTCTCTGAATTGTGAAAGTTTATCATGTTTGTAATGAAAAAACTTATTATTGAGGATCTTCAATATAGGCAACCATACACGCGGATATGTTCATAGCTTTGCCTATACTAAGACTTTTTGTTTCCTTGGAAAATTCAATTTTTCTTAATGGACAGATAAGTTGTTAAAATTAATTGAAGGTAATTCAACAATTTTCTCCACGTGATAATAAATATATTACTAATTTTTGTGCTCCTACATTTATTTCAGTTTTGAAATTAGGAAATTTTCTTTTTAAAGATGTAGAAATTAGGAAAGTTGCAGAACTGCAAACAATAGCGTAAAGTCCACAATTTTATTTGATGCTGCATGCACCTGTAAACAGGAAAACGCGTACTAAAGGTACAAATATATTTTCTGAAATTAAAAAAACAATTTATTGAAATTAACTTCCGTCCACAATAATTTTTATATCCGTAGATACGTATTTCGGCAGCTAAGCTGCCATCTTCAGTACGCTACCAACTTAAAAACTCTAAAAAAAGGATCTAAAAACAACCTAATCACACTGATAAAATCATAATTTAGGTTAATTTCAATTCTCTTAAACCCAGTCTCCTTTACTATTTTAGTTTAAAAAAAACAATTGTTTTGAAATTTAAAAAAGAAATTATAATCTCAGTGAATCGTAAAAATTTTTATAACATTTTTAACAGAAAAAAAAATGTTAGCGCCTTTAATATAGGCAGCCGCATAAACGCCTGTGCTCGTAGGATTTGTCTACAAGGCTTCTTGTATTTATTGGAAACTATAATTCATTGTTGTTTTTAAACAAACACATAAGTTATTAAAGTTTTTGCTTATAATTCTTAAATGCAATTCAATCATTTTCCCTATTATTAAACGTGGGATTTATTAAATTATTAATTTCTGTACCGTTTATCTCTATAATTTCTGTTCTGGAACAGGAAGCTACAGATACGCTACGGAAAATTGTTTGAATCTGTAAAGTATCGTAATCCAGTCAATTGCGAGTTTGCCATTTTTTTGTGGACGAAAAATCAGGAATAATCTGGAAAAGTCCGGGAATGTTTTAATGAAAATAAAGTGTAAGTCCGGCAATGGCTGTTTACTCACTTTTATAGGGTTCCCACTCACCGGGGGAAATTCGGGAAACTGAGAAAAAGTTCGTAATGTCAGGGAAAACTGTGCTTGTTTTAAAGCGAATTAAATTTGAATGCAAATAAAATTAGAAGAGAAAAAATGGAGAATTATTTTAAATGTCAAAAAATTAGGAGAATTGCATAATTGAAATAAATTGTGAAAAAGCGTTTCACATTTTTAACAAAAATTGGAGTCTTCAAAATACGCAACCATCAAGCGGTTGTGTTCACTTGGTTGCCTATACTAAGACTTTTCGTTCCATTTTCTGAAAAATCATTTTTTTTTATCTTTTGTATTAACAGACGTTATTAAAATTAATTGCTTGTAGTTTTTAAAGGTAATTAAAGAATCTCCTCCACAATACACACTGCTAATAAAGAAATTATAATCGCAGTCAAGCGTAAGTTTTTTTTTTTTTATTAAAATCGGGGAAATCTGAAAAAGTCAAGGAATGTTTCAATGAAATTAAAGTGGGAACCTGGCTTTTGGTAGTTGGATGTGTAAGGCTTTTTACGTTTAGTTTTTTCCCGACTCTTCTGTGCTGTTACCACTTTTTGTGTTCTCCTACTCTGCTGCGCTACTTTCTTTTTCTTTTGACTCATTTCATACTTTTCCCCGTGGTCTTGTTTCAAATACTTTTATCTTCCGACATTCTTTGTGTGTGTATAGCTCATTTTAAGGTTTCTGCTTTCAGTTGCATCCTATTCATCTCATTTCGTTTCTCAGGAATTTCCAACTTCTTTTGTCTGAAAAAGCTAGAGTATGACAAAATTGGTCTAATTACATTTTTAAGGTCACGGAAGCCCTCAAAGCCCATGTATGTTTTAAGATATTTAACCAACTTCACATGCTTCCTCTTGTTAATCTATCTGACTTTCACGTTTTTCTTTCAGATGACACCCAAGTTGTGTTTGCTTTGTGATTTAAGGAAGAGCTAACAATTTTCATTTCTAGTTTTGTAGGAAATCCTATTGATTTTCTTCCTAAACATTGATTCATTTCCCATTTACGTAGCATTTGCTTTTATAAAACTGCGTCCAAATTTCTATGTCTTTGCCCTCTGTGGGTGCAATGAGTATTAATTGATATTCCTTTCAATTCTACACTTTAATATTTAAATTAAAAAAGAAAACGAAAATATTAGTACCTGAAAGTTATCTTTCGACATAAAATGTCCAAATACTAATATTTATTTTATCACAATATCCACCACTATGCTAAGAAACAAATGGTCCGACATACACATTTAAAAAATAAGGTCTTCTATAAAATTAAAGCTAAAATAATTATTTAATAATTGACTAGAGTATACCTTCCTAACTACGTCGTATATGTTACATTACAATACTGTACGAGTACGAGGTGCTTTCTTGATTATGCAGATCGTGCGTTACGTAAAGCATTAAGTAGTTCTTAAATAGTAGGTACGTGTATATATGTACACTGAAAATATCACACTGAGGCAAAAAAGTGCAACATAGAAACTGATCCCTCATTACTTTAAAAAAAAAAGCATCATAGAAATGAAATCGCTATTATATCTACAGTCACCGTACTATTAAATTTGCAAGTTTGGATTACACGATTTTCTCTTGTGTTTGTTGCAGACCCGAACAGTAGTGTAGCATCAACACGGAGAGGCCGTGCATTTTTGCGTCTGCTTGCCCCATCAGAAAAGCTAACCTGGCTTTCTCCACCTCTGATTCTTCCGCGTTCAACTGCTTCGAGAGTTCGATGTGTTCGTTGGTAACGATATCGAATGCCTTCTTTAATTCCATCATCTGCGAAAACCAAATTTGAGTAAGCCCCAAATCGAAAGAGAGCGCACAGCGACTTGCCATCAAATTAATTTTCTCCACTTTCTCTTCCGATGTCATGTTGGCGTAGAGTTGCTTTCCGGTTTCTTTGGCAACGTCCATCAGAGATTCATCCGACGAAGACACCAGTATGTGCTCTAGGAGCTGAGCTACGTAAACAGAAGCCTCGCTGGGATTTTTCTGAACGTCATCTAGAGCAGTAGGGCACAAAATGAATGGGTTTGTTGTTACTAAAGATTGTTTACGACTTGGAGTATGCTGAGGTGAAGGGGGTAAACTACGTGACTGACATGTAGATACATGAGATCCTAGAAATAAAAGTAATACATTTGATATGACGAACAACACATTTAATACAATGCTATACTAGAATGAGGTAAATTGTGAAACATGCAGAGCACAAAATAATTTATGTATATACACAATTACATACATGCAAAAATTGTTTTTTTATACTTTTCATCTACATATACTTGTTAATTATTAATGAAATATACAGGGTTCCCATTTTATCTTAATTTAATTAAAACCTTCCCCGACTTTTCCAGGTTTTCTGTGACCTTGTCAAAAAAGTAAGAAACTTTCACATTTGACTGGTATTACGCAAATGTCCTAAATTTTACTTGTTAAAAAAATTCCATTCATTTCTGGTTTCAGAATAGTTAACATTTAATTTACTTTTTAATTTGCACATGTATTAATGGAGAAAGTTTTGGACACACCTTTAAAAATTATAAACGATTCAGTTAATAACCTACCAGTTTGTTTAAAAATATTTTTTTTTCAAAGAAAAGTCGTGGTACAAGCAAACTAACGTAATTACTCAGAAGTCCACATGGTTGCCTATACTAAAGGCGGAAAAAAATAATTCAATTCTCTGACTTTTCTGGATTGTACTGGTGAATGAGAACCCTGATATAATATGTAACTTACTGTAGAAAATAAAAGCAAATTAGCTAATTAATTTCTAGCAATAGTCTGTACATGAAAAGTAAAACATGCTAATTCTGCCTCTATTAAAGACATCAAACTTACCAGGAATCAAGAGATTATTAACACTGT
Organism: Prosopocoilus inquinatus; assembly: GCA_036172665.1. Classification (NCBI taxonomy): domain Eukaryota; kingdom Metazoa; phylum Arthropoda; class Insecta; order Coleoptera; family Lucanidae; genus Prosopocoilus; species Prosopocoilus inquinatus. Next base: position 14,583,953 of record CM069871.1, on the reverse strand, counting down.
TAACTCGCTTCATCGAAAACAACTGTCTCGCCTCCTCCGAATCTGTTAAATCATCGCACGCCTCGGTCATTGTTATTTCTGGCTGAGTGAGATCGCCCGCTTCAGTTTTGTGATTGGAGCCCTCGTTTGGCACACATTCTGTGCTGACTTGGCACTTCGATATACACTTTTTATGACAGCACAATCCGCATTGTCTGCACTGCACCGCATCCTTCAACCATATCTAAAGAGAATCGCTTAAATGCGAAGCTCTACGACTGAATTTCACTCTTACTTTTTTAGTACAGAAATCGCAGTGTGTGGTCCGATGGAACTGCGTCCTGAGGAAATCATGTTTAACAGCGGTGGGGGTCAGATGTGGTTTAATGACAGAATCCGAATTGCTCAACGGGCTTTTCCTCTTCACCTCAATTGGTTCTTCATCGTGGTTCCACAAAAACGAAAGCAAGACATCGCCGTAGCAAAAGACGTGTTCAAAACCCGAATGAGACATTAACGGATGTGACTGACTAAAAAATGTGCTGCATTTTTAAGTCCCATTAAGGACTCAACTTTTTCAGTTTCAAGTTACAAGTTATCAAAAGGTTAAATTGAAGTTTGTTCTTGTCCGATGAAAATTGTAAGTACAAAGTTTTTTTAATCTCGAACCGGACAGAAATATGAATGGAAAACACTCAACGTTTCGCTATAGATTTATAGGTTCGTCAGGAGTGAAAAAAAGTTAATTATTTACTTTTTTTCACTCCTGACGAAGCTATAAATCTAGGTTAAAGTTAACTTGAAATTGAAAAACCGGATGTACCTAACTAATTAGAATTACTTACTTATTTGGTGGTGTATTGTTTGGTGGTAAAAACGAGTAACTTCTTACATAATGTCCGAGCATCGAGCTGCAGCACTCGCTTAGTATTTCAGTTAAAGTAATATTGGTATAGCCTAACAAAACATCCTTTCCGCTCAATGTCGTCCCCCAAACATTAATATTCAAATACTTATGCGTTTCCTTTAAATTAAACAGGTACTCTTCGTTAAACGTCATAACTGAAGAGAGGGTGACTTCTCTACCTTTGTGACATTCTGTCACGCTGGTTAATACTTCGATATCCTGAGTGTCGAGATCGGTCCGTACGATTTCAGGTACTTCAGAAATGGAATGTTTCTTTGTCATTAATAAAGTAGTTGGCACCATAATACAATGTTGTTTAAAGCTGTGTTGGGGAGTACCGGGACTAGATGCAGTCGGAGTACTCCTTGTACTACTGTCATTCGAGGTCCGCTCTGTTGAGGGCTTGCGCTTGCGCAAGCTAAAGTTTCCGATGGTCTGCGCAAACTTCGACATATTCTCATTGCTCGCTGATAATATCTTAGGAACCTTATCGCTCTTGATCCTCTCGATATTAGATGCACTTTTACTCTTCTTATCTAAATAATCCTCCTTAACATTTTCCACTAACACAAAGCTGTCTTGCTCTGCTTGTGTGATTAAGATATCTGCCGCATCTTCAATACTGTTGGTGTTAGCAGCGGGGGTTTTCACTATTTCAGTCTTTTCGGCAGGTTTTGTTTTAAAGATGTAGTCACCGACGAGTCTCTCGATTCTTAAACTTATGTTGGCTCCGGATATGGACTTCATGAACTTCGACACGTGCGTCACGTTGGTCACGGTTTTGTTTTCGATCGCGAGGAGAACGTCTCCGGGTTTTAGGCCACAGTTAAAAGCGGGAGTTTGGGGTGACACACTGTCCACGATGACGTAGTTTTGTTCTTGCTTGAAAATCACACCCAGGTGTTGTTGGCGTGCCTTCGTCATGGTTAATTCAAGCATCAGAAACGTCGCACCATCTTTGTTGTAAATACTAATGAACGGCAAGGAATCTAAAAAAAAAAAGTGGGCAAATCAAAAACGCTTGTAGGGGCCCCTTATGCGAAACATATTTTGGCGCCCTTTTGTACTTGAAAAAGTACTTTTACTAACCGACTGTTAATGTGCAATAAATATTGATGACGTCGGTGTTTGCGGCTATTCTAGAAATCTCAATGCACGTCACTTCCAACTGTCCTTGAGAAGCAATTTCGCCTTCATCCAAATCTAACTGCCCCGGATCAGTTTTCACAAAGAAAGGTTTGTAACTAAAATACCCAACGATTAAATTCACTTTTCCCCCCCTTCCAAAAAAGACCTTTACAAACCGAATTTTATAATTGGGTAGCGTATGCTTCCTCTTGATGGCCTTTTTAATTTGGTTAACAATCAAGTTAGTGATATTTGACTGCAGCTGCCTGCCTTGGAAGTGTGACTCGACTGCAAACTCCATAATCGGCTCGGTGTAGAAACTAAAAGACCAATGCGTGTAAGGAATTCGAGTGAACTGCAACCTGGCGCTTCCACAAATTCGTTTAACTAAAAATCACATAAAATCATTGATAGTTCCGACCTTCACATCATGCTTACCCTTAATCGAAAGATAAGCGGTTTTTCCAAATTTCATTTTCGCATCGACCGATAATAAAAAGTTGCCTGTATAATCCAAGTTCAGAGAAACGTTTAATGTATCAATGTGCCCGTCGTTCTTATCCAGTTTAATATCTTCCAGGCAAATATTCTTGATGTCGGGAAACTGCGAGCCTAAATACATGTCTCTAATCTGCAAAACCCATTAGTACTTGCAACGACTTGTTCAGAGCGATTACCTACCTTAACGGCCTCGAAAAACTTTCCTATCGTAGTCTTTGTTAACAATTCATCAAACTCAAGCGACAGCTTTTTGTACAGCCACCTCTTAATCGACTCCGAATGCCTCAATTCATGAAACAGGAACTGAAGCATCAAACTGATGGGCAAGCTTGCATCGGCGTCTTTCACATCGCTCTCCAATTCTTTCCTCAGCGCCTGCAAGAAGAGAAACTACATTCTACCTTCACACTTGAATGATGTATTCGACGGTACCTCCGGCAAGCTGTAGGCTTCCGTGTTCACTCTTTTCGGTGCTTCGGCGATCGGGTTCTTGTTAAAGAACTTCAACAACACGTAATACTGTATAACTAAGGTTAAAATTATTCCGAATAAAACTGATGCGGCGGACAGGAAAAATATAACGAAAATATCCATATTAAGTAAAATATCACAACCTTAAAAGAATCGCCGAAGGAATGTTGCCGTTCCTTAAGAAAACATTTATGCTAAAGTTATTCGTGTCACTTTTTGTAACCGAAATTGACAGAATTGACGTAAAATGTTAATTCACCTGAGCGACATCTATTGGGAAATATTTCTAGTAAGAAATAGCAACCAGAGTAATACCAACCTACTTCGACTAATTCTTTTTAACTTAAATCAAATCAAATCAAAGAGAAATCAGATATGATAAAAAATACCGTTGATTGAAGTAATTATTTATTATATTTATATATCAATTAAATGTCATAGACAAAGAATAGGGTTGCCAGACTTCTTGTAAGCAATGTCGCCAACTTATTGACAAAATTTAGCCAAGGGGCGCCGATTTTTTCTAAAGCCAAAGATAAAAAAAATCGCCAATTTGGAATAACAAAAATCTAGAGATGGGATTCCACCCGGTGCATTCATTTGCACCGGTGGAATCATGGAATGTACTCGCAATGCACCCGGTGCATTGCCAATTTACCTACATTTGCCTACATTTAAGTAAGAAATAGAAAATGTTTTAAAATTATACCAGATATAACATATTGTGAGTGGATTGTCGCTATACAATTATTTTGTAACACTTAGGGCCATTTGCACCACTTTCAGTTAAAATTTAAGCTCCACTTAACTCCATAGAAACAATTGTTGCAACAAACGTTTCTATGGAATTAAGTGGAGCTTAAATTTTAACTGAAAGTGGTGCAAATGGCCCTTAGCCAACCTAACGTTAGTTTTGAAAACATATTTAATATTTTATTCAGATTTTAAGCTGTAAAGCTTTGGCTTAAACTTAAAACTAACACTCCACCGCGGATTATAAAAACATATAAACCTGTAAACCACCTGTAAACGGTTAAGTAACAGCAAGAAAAGGTAATTTTTCGTCCGGTTTGAGCGGGAATTTTAAATTTTTGAATGTACCCGGTGCATTCATACATGCACCCTGCTGAATGCACCCACATGGGTACTTTCATTCCACCGTGTTCATTGTCTGGCCCATCTCTACAAAAATCAGATAGGAAGAAACAACAGAGGAATGAAAACATACGAGGCGTGGTATGAACAAAACAAAAACAAAGGAAGATCGACAACACTACAGAACAGTCTGTGACAACACCAACACCAAGTTAAATGAAAAACGACAGCTTTCTGGACGAATTAAAAAATTTGTAGAAAATTAAAGCAAACTGCAAGAAGTTAATAAAACGATTAAAAAAAAACAAAGAAGTAGCAAAATAAAAGAAAATCACAACCGGGTCACAAAACAAATGAAAAACAATGAACAACAAACAAATGTCAATAAAATACGAAAAATCGCGCAAAAGCAAAAGATCACAATTGAGGTGGACACGAAACAAATGAAACACGATGAACAACAAAAAAGCGTCAAAAGAGGCGGAAAATCAATACGAAAAGAAAAACAAAAGAGTACGAAAATATAAAGAACAGAAAATAAACAAAAGAAGTACAACTGAAATGAACATAAAACAAATGAATCTCCAGACGAAAAAAAATCTATTCGGAAACAAAAGACAATAATTGTAAAAAGAGCGTCTATCACAAAATGTGAGAAATCAATTTGATAAAAAAACAGAAGAGAATTACGAAATCATAAAATTAATTAAGAAAAAAAAATAACACAGAAGTTAAACGATATTAAGATGGACAAAAGAAATGAAATTCGACGAAAGTTTTAGCTAATCAAAACAAACTCGTAGAAAACAAAAGAGAACCTTAAAAAGGAGTTGATAAAATTTGAAAACCAAGTCGATTCAAAGGGAAAAATGCGAAAGACTTGAAAAAAGAAAACAAAAGAACGGATAAAAAAATAATTAAATGAAAAACGGAGGCGTTTCTCCTGCCGAAAACTTTTACAAGTCGTGAAATTAGCTGGAAACATAAGGACAAAGTGAAACAAACGAACCGTGAATAAAATGCAAAACATCACTTTCTTAAAACAGAAACAAGGAAACAATATGAAATTAACAAAAAACAAAAGAAAACGATGCAATCAACGGAACTTATAAATACAGCAGGCTCTGATATTTTCCAGAAAGTTGGCACGACAGGCTCGCAGTTTGAAATTAAAAATTTGAAATGTCATCAGAATTGTGACATTAATTTTTCTAAATGATTGATAATAAACGGATTTGTCTTATGGAACCTCCCCTAATATTTTAAAAAAGAATCCATACAAAATAAAATAACAAAATAAAGATTGTATAAGGTAAAGCCTATAAAGCACGAACTCAAATATGACAACTGTCAATTTATTATTTATTTCCCGGTGTATCCAACCATACAGGATAAAATAATGTGCGTTCAAATAAAAAAAACGGTCTAGACAGCCATGAATTTATTCTGATCGTCTAGCGTAGGGTTCTTCATACGACTAGCGTGCATCACTTGCATTTCTAAACTCATTTTAACTAAAAAAAAAAAAAAAATTTCAAAAAGAAACGTTTATTACCGGAAATTTATATTAAGTATAAGTATTTAAGAAAAATTGCAGAAGCATCTTTCGAGTTTCGTTGGTTAGGTTAACCGTCAACCTGTCAAAGTTGAAATTCAAATGATGTTAATCACGACATGCGTTCCCGAAAACAAAAACCTGCTACAGCCTACTTGACCCTTTTTTTTTTTATTGAACACTCGTTAGCACGTACCACAGCCTCCTCTAATTATTAATTTCGTTGATCACCCGGTACTATCATAAATTAAATTAAAGTGGCGGCATGGACAATCAACATTGACTGTAGGATGTCGCTGTTTTATCTGTTCATTGATCGCATTGTATATTTTTTATTGTCGTTTTGTGAAGAAAACGGAAAAAGTAATCTGCGCCAGGCGCCGAATAAGATCTTTAAATGCCAATTACGCCTAAAATGTAGCCAAAAGGGCGGAATTTCGCCCAATCTAGTAATTCCATAACCAACTTTATCGATAAACTTATTGACAAAGTTCGTAAATAAATAAGCTTATTGATAACGTTGGCAATTCTGGTGAGTGGCGCCATCTTACAACCACGAATGAAAACAAGCATTCGGAATGACACATTAAGAAATGCAAATTTTCCTAATTATGTCATGTTGACAGCGGTATAGAGAGGGGAAGAAAGCAGTCTGTTGTTGACAGTCTTACGAGTAAAATGGTAGGTGTGCGTACGTAACGAACGTGATGCGTAAAGTAAGTTCGTTCTGTTTTCGTTTAGTGTGAAAGGTGTACACATTAAAAATGACATGTAAAGCTTTCAACGACCGCAAGCAAATTTTCACTCACTTAGGTAAGAGTTTTTTTGCTCAACGTATTGGGTCCACTCTTCAGATATCTTCTCACTCACACCTTTGTGAGAATTATTTATGCTTACGCAATTTTATTAACACTTCTTCTGTGTTTTTTTTATTATGCTAAACAAAGCGGCTTAAACATGCGAAGCAAAATCTTTGACGACGGGCGGTTATTAACATTAACATTAACTATGAATAGCAATGAGTTTCTTGTCTTGGGTACTTAACTATTTTTATGTGGCAGTTTAAAGATTTGCATTTTCAAAAACAAAAGCAGAGAGAGAGAAAAAAAGACGTTTTGGCCAAGAAACCGTTAGGCGTCGACCATTTTTTTCGGCGGCACCGATGACTAACGTCTTGAGAATAAAGACCCTTCTTGGAAGTGCGGTCGCTTTTACGGCTAGGAACCGGCGGCACTCGGAAGTAAACCAAACCGACCACATGTTCTTATTTATGGTCCTGGATGTGATAAATTAACACGCAACGGAATTTCAAATAACACGTGAAATGTCGCCTTAATTAAGCAAGAATAACAGTAAACACTTGTCGCCTCGTAAACTGTTCTTAAACGAGTCAATTTTGTTGGCGAATTTACGGTTTTTTTCTTGCTGTCAAGGTTTTGTAGTAATTATGAATCAGAGGTGTTACCAAATTTTTTTCTTGGGGATACAAAGTTACTGTAATGTATGTACAGTTGCGAGCATGAAAAACGGAACAATTTTTCTTCTGCAACTTAAATGACAGTTTCAAGTTCCAAAGTGACATATATAACAACTTTTGAAAAACGTGGTATTTGATCGGGTTTTTAGGACAAACAAATTGATTTTTAATAATTCAGCTGACCAGTTTCGGTTTTATTTTAAACCTTCCTCAGAGCCTAAAAAGGTATACAGTGAGATTCTATCAACTAAGAATTAAAAACATTTTTACCTCTGATTAACAAAACGATAACTACAAACCATTGAACGATTTGGGGTTCACCCCAAAATCAAATTGGGGTTCACCCCGAAATCAATTTGTTTGTCCTAAAACCCGATCAAATACCACGTTTTTCAAAACTTAACAAACAGGATGCCAATTTCATTTAATATATAACAACTTAGGTTGTATCTAATTATGTCTATTCTGTAAGCATTTCATATCAACTGTTGATATATAACAAGCATAACAATTAATTTCATAAAAAGCGTATTCTCTTCAACTGATTGTTACGGCAAATTGAACTGTCATTGGTGGATTGTTGTCGTTGCTATGGTTACATGTCAATTAAGTCTCAGCAATTATTGTTAGGTATCAATTGAAATGGACTGGTACTTACAGAATACACATGAATGTCAGTAATGTCACAATAATCAAATTTCAAATAATACATCAGTAACCTAAAGGTGCTTTCTTTCGCTCAAAAGTTTGAATCGTGTTTCGAATAGTTTGGACCTGAATTTCGCAATTGTTGCAACAAAACACCTGACTTGAATTTTTGATTGATAGTTCAATTGTAAATAACCATAATTCAATCCAAACAAAAGTTTTAAAAATAGAGGGATTCAAAGAAAACAATGAGCGCGTTCAGCAGCTGAGTTGCTTACTCAGCAGTCTTTTGTAATTGGCTACTACCTTCATGTCAGCCAATTACAATCGATTGCTGAGTAAGCAACTCAGCTGCTGAACGCGCTCATTGTCTGTTTTTGAATCAAAACACGTTTGCATCACAATTTTGTGAGCGAAAGAAAGCACCTTTCAAGAAACACATATTCTGCACTTGAATATATCTAATAATTTCAATTAAACTTTCTAAATATAAAGAAGATAATATTTGTTTACGATGCCGTTTTCATCGATCATCGATTACGTAATAGTGCAGTGTTGCCATTCAACTTGACCAAAAATTCCTTTTTCCGCGTAGAATATTTCCCTAGAATTTAGGGGAATTTAAATAGGAGGTTAAAATTAAAGTACAATTACAATAAGGCAATAAAAAATATTTATTAACCCACATAGGTAATAAATTTCTGCAATTAAATGTTAAAGCAAACGAGAAAGAAATAATTTGGCATTTTGACGCATTTGGCACCAATTAGAAGCAGTGCTGCCAACCTATCAAATTTCGAAGTTCGTATAATCCCGAGATGACGCTCAAAAATAATAAGAAAAATAAGAAAAACAAACTGGAATAAAAAATTATTATTGAATAGAGAAAGATACATATAAAGCATTCCCGATCTTTTGAGTTTCCACTAGGCTGTATTTTTTCTCGTTACGTTACGTGCCTGTAATTTGATAGAAGTCAAATTTTGACACTGTCAAAAATTTTGAAACTTCTTTTTTTTTGTAATAACGTCTGTACTAATGATTTGGAAGAATACTTATCATGGTCGATAATGTTAAGGTAAAAAGGAAATTAAATCATTCATAATATTTTTTAGTGATACCAACAAAAATGTCACCCTAACAGCCTACTCCGAAAGTTAAAAGATCGCGAACGAATATCATAATACGTTTTTTTTTGCTTGCATTATTTTTTAGAAATCGAATAATTATAATTTCTTTCGAATTTAAATTTTTCCATTTCGATCGTGTTTTTAAGCCATCAAAAATGTTCTCGTTTTTTCTTTGTTTCTGTTTGTTTTTGTTTACCCTTTTCCTATCCTATTCTCGCAGTGATTATCTTTTGTGTTCCATCTTTTCCTTTTCTTAATTTGCGAATGTCGCTTTGATTGTTTATTATTAATTACGTTTCTTTGACAAATTTGGAACCAGATTTTTTAATTTTCATTTTTAATTTATTACCGTCTGAAATCCAAATTATGTTTATTAAAAACCATTCGCTTTTATGCATGTGATTTTGAAGCTGAAATTATACGTCGTACCAACTGTAAAATAATCGTACAGATACTGTACAGACATTAGTTAATAAGATGTTAGATGTAAGATATTTAACGTAATATTCATTTTTATTTCATACAAACAAATATTAAAATCCGAACTTCTTCGAACTTCTGGGTCGCATGAAGCACTTAAGAAAGCAAGTCTTTGCAGTTCAGCGTAACCGATGATGTTCGAGGAAGCCGGGATAGAACGCCGTCATCAGCGTACCCACTATCAAGGGTTCGGTTTAAAAAGGCAATTCTAATATTTTAAAAACACATTCAGTCATCATTTTCATTCGAGTCAACAACAGTTCTCGAAACGGCGACACAAGCCGCAATTTTCATTTCAATTTTCATTATTGTGCAACAGCACACATTTCTCTATTATTCTTTACTTGTTTAGTGTTTAGTGTTGATTAGCTAAATAAAATAAGTGAAAAGCAACAAGAACTTTTCTTTCACGCCAAAAAATACGTGAAAGCCCCAACATTGGTCCTTCGAGCGAGCCGGATACACAAGTCAATTAATCGCAACTGCATTGATCCTTCAAGTGAGCCTCATCCGAAAGTGAATTCATCGCAGCCACACTGGTCATCGATGCGAAAGACAGTTTCGGAAAGCTTATCAGCAATCAAAAAAGAAGCAATCAAGCAAACAATCAGAAATCGGACAGCAACTACGACAAACAACGTAAGTGCGTTCCTAATTATCCATTCATAGTTTGTATAAGCCAGGTTTTGCACGAAACAGTGTTCTTTAACCTGTTAAAATAATCTTGCATTTATTAATCATGGCTGAACAAAAGCAGCTAATTTCAAAACGCGGTCAGGTAAAATCTCAACTTACTAGATTTGCAAATTATTTAAATAATTTCAATGCTACGTCACAAGACGAATCACAATTTGTTCAGTTGAAATTTCGCCTAGAAAAAATTGAGGGAATTTTAGACGATTTTAATGTCATACAGAGTGAAATCCAAATTAATAGCAAAGAAATTGATTTTGAAATGCATGACTCTGAAAGAAATCATTTTGAAGAAGAATACTACACAATACTTTCTTCTGCTAAAATGTTAATTAATAAGCATAGCGAAGTAATTAATTCAGATATTAAAATTTCGTCGCCTGAACAACCAAAGAGTAGCGGTCAAGATTTACCTGGGGTTAAATTACCGAGAATTGAGTTACCCACCTTTTCCGGGAATTATGAAAACTGGACCGAATTTTATGATACTTTTAACAGTTTAATTCACAGGAATACTTCTATTTCCGACATTCAAAAATTTCATTATTTACGATCGTGTTTAAAACAAGAAGCCGCTATGGTGATCAAATCATTAGAAGTATCATCGACAAATTATTCAGTTGCATGGCAGTTATTACGCGAGCGTTTTCAAAATAAGCGCCTAATTATTCATAATCATGTTAAAGAAATTTTTAGTTTACACCAGGTAGCGTCAGAATCATATCGCGCATTACGGCAACTTCACGATAATACTTTAAAGCATTTAAGATCTTTGAAGGCACTTGAGCAGCCCACTGAACATTGGGACACATTACTTATTCATATAATTAGTAATAAATTAGATCCAGTTACGAGACGCGATTGGGAACAATTAAAAATAGAAAACGAATTACCAACATTTAACGAACTAATGACATTTTTGCGCGAAAGATGCGAATTTTTAGAAACATTATCACTTGATCCTAAATCACATCGAGTCGATAAAAAGCCAGGTTCATATAAATCAAATTCCAATTGTCTTCTCAGCAATAATTTCAATTGTCCCATATGCAAGGAATCGCATTCTATTTATAACTGCAAGAATTTTCTGAATTTGTCAATCAATGATCGAATCATTAGAATCAAAACACTCAATTTATGCAACAATTGTCTAAGAAAAGGTCATTTCAGTAAAGATTGCAAAGCAGGTTCTTGTAAACAATGTCATCAACGTCATAATTCTCTTCTTCACATTGAGAATAACACCGGTACCTCGGGAGCATCTTCTGAAGTACCTTCTGCATCGACACTGTCACATCATGCCACATCAAGCAGTGTAATGCAAATTTTATTATCTACAGCACTAGTCAAGGTGTACGATAATCAGGGTAACGATTATAACTGTCGAGTCCTTTTAGATTCCGGTTCTCAATCAAATTTTATAACCCATGATATGGTCGAACAATTACATTGCGAGAAAATTCCGATAAATTCTTTCATATCAGGAATTCAACAAGCACCAGTATCAATTAAGTATAAGACATCAGTCAATATTTCATCCAATTCCAACTCGTTTAAAGCAAATGTATCTTGCCTAGTATTAAATCAAATTACTGAGTCGTTACCGGCTTTATCATTCGATCCAAAGATTCTCAACATACCTAAAAACATTCATTTAGCTGACCCAGAATTCTACAAATGTGCGAAAATTGATATGCTACTTGGCGCAGAGATTTTTTGGCAGTTATTATCTGTGGGACAAATCAAACTGGGGAAGCAGAAACCAGTTCTTCAAAAAACTCAATTGGGCTGGATTGTCTCAGGAAATATCCCATTTCTTTCGAGATTAAAATCTTCCAATACATTGTGCAGTTTCACTCACCTTGAGGAACAAATCAAAAAAATTTTGGACATTGAGAATTTTAACACATCTCCAATTAGTAAAGAAGATCAATTTTGTGAAAATTTCTTCAGAACTACAACTCAAAGAAACAGCGATGGTAGATTTATTGTTAAATTACCATTAACCAAGAATCCTTGTGAACTTGGTGAATCCAAGCAGACGGCTATCAGGCGGTTAACTAGCATGGAACGGAAGTTAAAAAACAATCTAGAATTAAATACTGAATATAAAAAATTCATGAAAGAATATGAGGAGTTAGGTCACATGTCAAAAATCCTTTCCCCAGATTCGTTCGATGATACTCATTTTTATTTACCTCATCATGCGGTAGTCAAAGACACGAGCATCACAACCAAGGTCAGAGTTGTTTTTGATGGATCTTCAAAATCCTCGTCAGGGGTTTCTCTCAATGACATTCAAGCAGTAGGTCCAGCATTGCAGCAAGATTTGGTATCTATTTTAATCCGTTTCCGCATGCATCAATATGTTATCTCAGCTGACATTACCAAAATGTACCGTCAAATTCTTGTTCACGATTCACATCGCAATTTGCAAAGAATTGTATGGCGCAACAGTCCCAACGAACCTGTTCAATGTTTCACATTAAACACGGTCACATATGGTACAGCGTCAGCACCCTTTCTCGCCATGAGATGTTTAAAACAGCTGGCTTTGGAGAATGCGGAAATTCATCCAAAGGTTTCCGACATTATTCTAAAAGATTTTTATGTCGACGACCTATTAACCGGTGCAAATTCCAAAGAAGAAGTATTACAAATTTACAGAACTGTTACATCTATATTACAACAAGGTTGTTTTGATTTGCGCAAATGGTCATCAAACGACATGGAAATCTTGGAAACAATTTCCGATTCAAACATATCTCAAGAACACAAAATTAAGTTAACAGAAGACTCTAAAACTTTGGGAATAATTTGGCTTCCAACTTCAGACATCTTACAATACGAAATAAAAAGCCAAAATTTAAGTCGTGCCACTAAAAGAAACATTTTGTCCATCGTTGCTCAAATCTATGACCCTTTGGGCCTACTAAGTCCAGTTACAATTTCAGCAAAAATCCTCATTCAGCAACTATGGAAATTAAATCTGAACTGGGATGAATCGATTCCACTAGATCTTGCAACTAAGTGGAAAACGTTTCTCTATGAACTCCCTAAACTCAACAACATTAACATACCCAGGCATGTCTTATGCAACAATGTTAAAGCCATTCAATTACATGGTTTTTGTGATTCATCAGAATCTGCTTATGGCGTTTGCATATATCTTAGGTCTTTAAATGACGAAGACAGAACTTTTGTGAAACTATTATGTTCAAAGTCCAAAGTAGCTCCAGTCAAAAATATTTCTCTTCCACGATTAGAATTATGTGGGGCGCTGTTACTTGCACAATTAGTTAGCAAAATTAAAAAATGCATCTCTATTGACTGTGACTGCTATTATTGGTGCGATTCAACGATCACATTAGGATGGATTAGAGCTCCTCCACACCGCTGGAAGACATTTGTAGCAAATAGGGTTGCAATGATTCAAGAATTGACTGAAGTCAATCAGTGGTATCATGTACGCTCTAATCAAAATCCAGCGGATTTAGTTTCTCGTGGAGTAATGCCCGGTGCTTTAGAACATTTAGATTTTTGGTGGTCGGGACCTTCTTGGCTTCAACAAACAGAATTATCATGGCCATCCCAAGAAAATCTTTACAGCGAAACTGCTGATCTAACAGAAATTCGCACAATCGCTTTAACTTGCTCAATAATCGATGTGCTAGATATTCTAGAACGATATTCATCACTCAATAAATTAAAGCGTGTAATTGCTTATGTACTCAGATTTATTAATAACTGCAAATCTATGAATTCAGAGCGCAAATGTAATAATTTGTCAGTGGAAGAATTAAATATCGCGCTAAACACAATTATAAAACTTACACAATTGCATTGTTTTACGAAAGATTATGTAAATTTGCAAAAAAATAATTGTGTCGGAAACAAAAGTAAACTACTATCCTTACATCCGTTCTTGGATGAAGACGGTATAATTCGCGTAGGTGGAAGATTAAAGCTTTCATCATATCCCTATCAGAAAAAACATCCAGCAATATTGCCGGCAAGTCACGTAGTCACAAATTTAATTGCTCGAAATGAGCACATACGATTATTTCACTGTGGGCCTCAAGCACTTTTAGCCTCCTTAAGAGATCATTATTGGCCGATTTCCGGAAGAAACTTAGCTAGAAAAATCACCCGAAGTTGCGTCATTTGCTTTAAGACGAACCCAGTACCTGATAACCAAGTTATGGGTAACTTACCTAGCGCTAGACTGGTTCCAAGTAGGCCTTTTCTAAAATGCGGAACTGACTTTGCTGGTCCATTTTTCATAAAAAATCGCAAAGGTCCAGGAGCAAAATTAATTAAATCTTATATATGTATTTTTATTTGCTTTGTAACCAAAGCAGTTCACCTAGAGTTGGTCAGTGATTTGAGCACTGATACGTTTCTCAGTGCATTACGCAGATTTTTCTCTAGACGAGGAAAGTGTACAGATATTTACTCTGATAATGCGACTAATTTCATCGGAGCAAATCGTGAATTACTAGACATTTATCAGTTTCTGGCAAATAAATCGAAAGCAATAAATGACTCATTAAGCGCCGAAGGCATTTCGTGGCATTTCATTCCACCGAAATCGCCTAATTTTGGCGGCCTGTGGGAAGCAGGAGTTAAAAGTACCAAATTTCACTTGAAAAGGGTTTTAGGTAATGTTAAATTAACATTTGAAGAATTTAACACTGTTGTAGTGCAAATAGAAGCCTGTCTTAACTCACGTCCTTTATCCCCGCTGTCAAGTGACCCTAATGACACAAACCCTCTTACTCCTGCGCACTTCTTGATCGGCGAAAAATTGACTGCAATTCCGGATGTACATCTGCGACAAATTCCAGAATCTCGACTAAATATTTTTCAAAAGATTCAACAGCTACAGCAACATTTTTGGGAGCGATGGTCTAAGGAGTATGTCTCTGAATTACAACAGCGACATAAATGGAAAACCACCGCGTCGCAACAACTCCAACCCGGGACCATGGTTATCCTGAAGGAAAATAATAAACCACCCCTTCATTGGAGTCTAGGTCGGGTAGTGGAAGTGCATCCCGGTAAAGACGGTGCAGTGCGAGTTGCGTCCGTAAAAACTGCTACCGGAATTTACAAACGTGCAGTGTCTAAAATTTGTACATTACCCATAGACTAATAATATAATATTTAAGAGCCGCGTTAAAAACAATTCATTTGAAAGAGACCTTTCAAGGCGGGCGGCATGTACAGACATTAGTTAATAAGATGTTAGATGTAAGATATTTAACGTAATATTCATTTTTATTTCATACAAACAAATATTAAAATCCGAACTTCTTCGAACTTCTGGGTCGCATGAAGCACTTAAGAAAGCAAGTCTTTGCAGTTCAGCGTAACCGATGATGTTCGAGGAAGCCGGGATAGAACGCCGTCATCAGCGTACCCACTATCAAGGGTTCGGTTTAAAAAGGCAATTCTAATATTTTAAAAACACATTCAGTCATCATTTTCATTCGAGTCAACAACAGTTCTCGAAACGGCGACACAAGCCGCAATTTTCATTTCAATTTTCATTATTGTGCAACAGCACACATTTCTCTATTATTCTTTACTTGTTTAGTGTTTAGTGTTGATTAGCTAAATAAAATAAGTGAAAAGCAACAAGAACTTTTCTTTCACGCCAAAAAATACGTGAAAGCCCCAACAGATACTAATACTAATCTCACGATTGGCAACATTGATCACCAGAAACAAAAGAACGAACCAGAGTGAACTTCCCCAACATTCGGCGGTTTTGGCTTGAGATAATCACCAACATTAAGAAATGGAAACTCCAAAAAAGAAATATTTAGTTTCTTTCGAAAAATTCCCTAAATTGCAATTTATTTTGAGAATGGACGCGTTCAGAGACGCTCAGCGGCTGAGTTGCTTAATCAGCAATCGTTTGTGATTGGTTCACATTAAAGTAATAGCCAATCACATACGAAATTATCCCTAGATTTAACGACTTTTTCTCTTTGTTGACAACACTGTAATAGTGGTGTGACATTTCAGAGTGACTAAAGGTAATCACAGTGTTGCCAGCTACTATTAACCGTTTTATAACAGTTGCTTTATAAAAATACAAATCACCAAATCTTATCTTCAAGGCCATTATTACAGTATTAAGGAACGTACGGTATGATTTTTAATGATAGGCGACAGTTTTAATTTGTCGCCATAGTTTTACGGGTTTCTTTTAGTTTTTTTTTTAATTTCCTTAAAATTTTTAATATTTTTGTTTCGATTTTGTCTTGTGTAAAATTCCTTTCTTCGCCGGTTGGATTCAGTTAGGTTCAGTTTAGATTTGGATTGGTTTGACACATTTTGTGTTTAAAAGAAGTTGGGTTCATTTGAGTTTATTTCAGTAGGTTTGGGTTCAATTAGTTTCGGTTTAGTTGGGTTGAGTTCGATTTTTTATTTTTTATGTTTTATTTTCTTTTTAATTTTAATTTTTTAGACTTCTTGTTTGAATCGTGCACAGTTTAATTTTCAATTTCTGATCATTTCTTACGTTTTTTCTTGTCGTTTGTAAAATTTTCTTGGGTTGGCTTCACTTAAACTCAGTTCAGTTGATTTGGGCTGAACTTTAAAATATTGTTTCTTAATGAGTTTTACTTTCTTCATTTTCAAAACATTTAATTTTTAACATTTTTTCTTTTCTTTCAATCGTCTACAGTTTCTTCTTGGATTTCTTTAAAATTTTTAATTCTATCATTTTTTTGATAAGATTTGGTCAAATTTTACCCTTTCCTAAACTAAATCTTGGCTACGCCCATGTTGACATGTGATAATTACGAGTCGGAATTATATATTTTGTTCGGTTCATTTTCGAACGAGGCGTTAACGAGCGTGTGCGCATTGATACGTCGCTGCAGCGTAATACGTTTTGCCGCCTCGTTTGTATTTAATGGAACAAAATATATAATTCCCTTGCCTAGTGATAATAAAATCCAGTTACCTCAGTAGTAGGCTTTGGATGTGTAAATGTCAGTTTTTTCTTATAAGTGATGTTTTTATATGTATCTGTTAAATTAATGTCATTCTGATTAATAATACGCTCTAAGAAAAGACATCCGTCAAGACTCTAATAGCGTTTTATAATAGGTATGTTCGTTTTAGATGACCAAACCTGGCGTAACTTGACCAAACTAAATACTATGAACTTTATGTATCAGATACTTTATGTATCAGATACATAAAGTTCATTGGATTCAGTTTGGTCAAGTTACGTCAGGTTTGGTCATCTAAAACGAATATACCTAATGTTTGCACAGGTGCAAAATCAGTGTGCATCCATCTCTTATTATTACATGAAGTTAAAATGAGATGAAAATACACTTGGTGTGCGCTGGTATAGCCAACATTGGAAAGCACTGTAACTAAAGTTGCCAGCTCATTTTAATTACAGCAGATGTTGTTAGATGGCCCTTTTGGTACAAATTGCGAAGTTAACCGTTAGGTGGAGCACCAAACAAATTCTAAATCTAATTCTAAACTAATTCTAACCAAGAATTCTAAGCTAATTCTAATTATGAATCTAATTTAATTCTAATTATTCTGTTTGTATCAAGCCCAAGTGTCTTCTGAATGTTGAATAGGTATGCGAAGACAGCAATGTTTCTTTTTTAAGCAAAAGAAGCTGAAACTTCTCACTAACTTGAAAGTTATCATGAATAGCCTTTTATAATTTTTCCTTTCTGATGGCCCCCTCGTAAGTGAAGTATTTTTCAAAAATAAAATTCTTCATAGTAATTAAGAAAGGGAAAGCTTTTAGAGACATAGTATAAATTAATATTGCAAAAACACGACATCCAAGTAGAACAAAATAAAAATATGAAACGCTCCACAGACATTCAGGAAAAATTCAGGAAACGATTTTTTTTTCGAGCTTAGGCACTTGTAAGGTTCTCATGACGTTACGTAACTGCAAAGAATTAAAGTTTACATAAGGGCATGTTCCCCTCAAGTATCTATTTTACGAGCATGCAAATCAAACCAATAAAATATTACTTCCGGCCTTATGTCGTAAATGTTTCAACAATAATCAATCTATTTTTATACTATGAGTTATTTTATGATTTATGACATGACAACTGGTTGCTTTCGATTTCCAAATTTGTCACGACACTCTTGCTGAGTGAAAATAAAGTCAAGGTTTGTATAACACCATTCAGTGTTATGTAAACATGCAAAATAAAAGAGTTTACCTTCATCTGGAAACTGAAATAATACAGTTTCGGAAAGGAATCATTTCTATTTATAACTTACAATTAGTTGTTAAATTGTCATCTGGTGAACAGGTGTTCATTTTCATTTTAATTGCTTTATAAAATTAGGTATTCTTTTTAGGCTTTTAAAATAATTAATTTGAACAGAAAAAAATATAATCTGTTCTGCTTAATTGACAGATTTACCTTGTTAGTGATAGGTATTAAGATATCTTTTAATTAAATATAAAAAAAATACATGATTAATAATTATAGAACCATAAGTCAAAAAAGAAATTCCCAAACTGTATTTTCTCATTGTTGTGTACATTGTACATTGTACATTGTGTACTGTTGGAAGTAAAAAAAGTAGACAAATTACAGTTTCCTATAATTATTTTTTCGGAAAATGGTAAAATGGTAAAACGACTTCACAGATAACATTTAAAAAATTTTAAAGCTTTGAAAATTAACAAGTTGAAACCTTTGGTAAAACCTGTGAATTCGTCTTTAATCTATGGACAGTGAAGAATAATTACAGGAAACTGTAATTTGTCTACTTTTTTTTGCTTTCAACTGTACTTACCTATATGAAAACAGTCAATACAACAGACAGAAAGCGGTATGAATATGCAACAGAGATGGAGCAGGCTTTGTCTCTGATATTTCAGTAAGACGCTTGCGTACTAATAACGTAACGTAATGCTATCCCTTTCCCACTTCATAAATTCCAATCTCCTAAATGTCTGCGCTATTTGTTCTCATTGAATTTCTATGATCTCAGTTTCATTCAACAACCTGTATAAGCACTAATGAGGAGAATGTTTTCATAAAAAAAAAAAAAAAAAACATATCGAAAGACAATACCAATTTCTATTTTAATATTTAGTGAGGTTAAGAAGAGTTCCCACAATTCACATACCTAACGTGCTGTTTCATTGTTGCGAGATTTATTGAGTTTTACGAAATGCACTTTCATCTGGCATGTGTTAATAAACTGCTAACTTTTCTCAATAATGCATGAGCGGCGCACGTGGGAACGAGAAGTGAAAAAAAAAAACATGGAAATTTTACTTTAAGAACACGTGCAGGGAAACAATAAATTTGAATAATTTGAATTTGAAATAATGGCGGTGATTATTAGTAAGTCAGATTAAGCGATAAACTGCAACACGCGACTGAATAAAAAAATATTCAAAATAGGCCAGGGATACAGCCATTGTTGCCAAAGCGTGCGAATTACTTCCAGGCAGATTACATTTGAAAAAACTGTCGTTACAGTTAATAAAAGGGATAAAGCATCAAAATTGACTTCTGAATGTGGTGGTGTACAACATTTTCTGCTCCCGCCATCCCGTGTGATATCATAAAATTCAATTTAAAGGTTATGTCCAAATAAATGACAGAATTCTGTTGCGGTAGCATTTTTTTCAACATTGCAAAATATTCTAATTTGCAGCACGTTTTAAATTTAATGCAATACTTAAAAAGAGAATCCAAGTTTCGCTAAATTCTTTTTAGATTAACTTACGACTACTCTCGGCTTATCTTCATCATGGTAACGAGTGTTCAATAAAAAAAAAAACCGGTCAAGTAGGCTATAGCAGGCTTTTGTTGTCGGGAGCGCATGTCGTGATTAACATCATTTCAACTTTGACAAGCTGACGGTAAACCTAACCAACAAAACTCGAAAGCTGCTCCTGCAATTGTTTTTGTAATATTTTAATATTTACACTTAATATAAATATTCCGTAATAAACGTTTATTTTTAAAGCGTCTTCTTTGAGTTAAAGTGAGGTTAAAAGTGAAAGTGACGCTTCACGCTAGTCAGAATAAATTCAAGGCTATCTAGACCGTTTGTTTGAATTGAACACTCATTTATCTCTTGTGTTAATGCAGGGTTGCCAGATTTTTTGCAAGCAGTGTCGCCAATTTGTTGACAAAATGTAGTCAAGAGGCATCAATTTTTTTTGTTCGAGTCACAAACAAAAAATCCTCGTTTTCGTATATCAAAATTCAAAACAAATTAAAAGAACAATGAAACCAAAAAAGTCAGAAACAAAAGAGAAATGAAAGCAGCAGCAACAAAATACACGGCGACAAAAAGAAAGAACAAAGGAAGATCGACAGCACCCACCATTCCTAGAAAATTAAAGCAAACTATAGAAAAGTTAAAAATACGATAAAAAAAACAAAAAGGAAACGAAATACAGTGTGCAAAACGAAAGGCAAACGAAATGAGACAAAACAAGTGAGGAACGCACTGCAAACAAGCGTCAATAAAATGCGCAAAATCAGTTCTATAAGAAAGGAAAAATGACACAGTTCGAAAGCACATAAAAACTAAAAGAAGATTGATGACTAAGATGAACAAACACCAAATGAATCTCCAGACGAAAATTTAAAAAAAAACCTAGTAGAAAACAAAAGATAACTGTAAATAAAACGTCAATCCACAACATGTGAAAAGTCAATTTAATAAATATAAACAAAAGAGAAATACGACAGCATAAAATGAATTAAAAAAAAACAAAAGTACCAGAATACTAAGATGAACAGAAAATGAAAATCTTTTTACAAATAAAAAGAAAGTCCTAGGAAATAGAAGAGAACTGTAAAAAGGAGTCAAAAATAAAAGAGAAACACATAGTACAAAAGCATAAAGAATAGAAAAGAAAACAAAAGAAGAAGACTGCTTAGGAGAACCAAAAACAAAAGAATCTCCAGACCAAAAAAAATTTGCAGAAAACAAAAGACCAACCAGCAAAATGTGAACGAGCATTAGATAAAAATAAACACAGCAGTGGTATAAAATGATTCCACGTTTAGAAGAATTTGTTTTTTGACTATTGGCAACACTGCTGCCAGGTCAGTCAGTGATTTTTTTATTGAAACTGGTGCAAATTTGCGTTCAAATTGGTTGTTTATTCGCGGGTTTAGAGTTTGAAATTGTGATTCGAAGTTCCCCAATCTATCGCGTCCACCACCGGATTTAATCAATGTGCAGTGTTGCCAACTTTTGGTAACCGTTTCATACCAGAGGCTTTATAAAAACAGACTCAAATTTGACCAAATTCTCTACCTTCAGGACTGGAGTCCCTAGATTTAATTGATTGACATTTATCTTCCTTGATAGAATTGGAAAAAAAAAATCCGTCAAATTCGTCAGTTTTTTTGAGCTCCGTATCGTTTGCCAAATAGCGATACTGTGGTTTATTCTTTCGAATCTAGTAACTTGGTGAGAATTACTGTGAACAATATCAGGTCAGCCAACTATAAAATCTGAAATTACTAACAAAAATGACAGTTTGTTGCCGATCCCTTTCAAGTGAGACAAACGTCCATCAAATCTGGGAACTCCAACCAGGACAATTATTATAGTACTAAACACTGTACGATGCGATTTCTAATGACAGACAATAGTTTGAATTTGACGTCATTGTTTTTAGTGCATTTCACATTTTAAATGTCGCTGCTGCGATGAAAAAACAAAGATTATTAGACTTAGGACAAAAGGGGCGTTGCTAAAGTTGCACAGTATGCGAACCAAGAACCAATGGATAATGTGTGACAGATGTTGCCAACATAATAAATTCAAACTCTCCAGATTTATTAAAAATCACACTGAAATCAATCTTCACATTTTTAATTTCTTTGTTTTCGTGTTTTAAGTAAAGAACTAAAACGTCTTTTTTTACTATAAAATTGTAATGAACGGATAAAATAGCGACATCTTACGATCGCTTTTTGACCTGACATTGCAATTGCGAATAAATTGGACAAGTCGTTTTTGTTTGCAGTGGGAACGTCTCTGCTGAAGAAGCCCCAAGCAGGGCTGAAACAGCTGTACAGAGGCTGCTCGAGGTTTTCACTGCAATCAACAACGATTTGCACAAATTTTTTTTATAAAATTGTAATTGTACTTGAATGGATGCTTCGTAGATTAGAATTAAATATACCTTTTTTTTAGTAAGTAACCACAAATGTCTTCCGTTTTCGTCCACAAATGCTTTTTTTTTCTAAAAATAAATACAACACAATAAAGTTACTGAGAAGATACAAAGAAGAAAAAGGTAAAATAAAAAGATTGTGAATTTTTTTCCTTAAAAAAACAGAATTTGCTCGAACTGTCATATGCATAGGTAGAGTCGAATCTGTATAGGGATCACGACGAATAGAATTCTATTTTTAAGACGTCAGATCGTCTCCAGGCGACTGCTTATTGTATAGCGAGCGTCTGCTGTTGCTAGGCATTGTGACGTCACAAAAATAGAATTCTATTTTTGTGACCTCTCTAGGCGATTACTTATTGTATATTGAGCATCTTCCGTTGCTAGGCAACGTGACGTCATAAAAATAGAATTCTATTCGTCGTGATTCCTATAATACTCCAGATTGCAGTCAACAATGACGGGTCAAGCAGCACTTAGCGTTTTGATGTGTACACTCCCAAAAAGAATTTTAACGCGCCAAATTTAAATCATTATAACCTTCCCAAGTATTTTGAACCAAAGGTTATTTAGAAGTATCGTAAGCTTATAACACTATTTTATTACTTGGAATAAAAGGCAAAGAAAATATCGCAGGAAACGTTTATAGATCAAATTCGAACTCAACAAAATAGAACGGGACTCTACACGACTGTCAAATGTTCAAAGTGTGGGTCAGAAGATTGCGGGGCATGGTATAGGTAAATTAGTTCGCATAATTTCCATTCGCCAAATTTACTTTGTCGGACTCTAAGGCCCAGTTTTACAATGACGGTTTAACTTTGAGCCGAAGCTTAAACCCTTCACAACAATTGTTGAAATAATCGTTGCTAAGGGTTTAAGCCTCAGCTCAAAGTTGAGCCCCATTTGTAAAACTGGACCTTAATGCATCACTCTAAATGGTGGTGTTAAAATGAGTCGAGTTGGCAGTACTGTTAGTATGAAACTGTTTCATTGGACGCGTTCAGAGGACACAACTCTTGAGTATGTTGACCTGTTTAATATGCTGAACGGTTAATGTTTACTTTATGTTGACTGTCAACAGTTGTCGAATTTACTCACTAGAAATAATTTAAGGTGAGTGCGGTGCCAGTTCCTCATTTGTTTATTCCGACGACAGATTCTAACCTCTTTCGGATTGCCGGCTTCCTCAAGTTTTTATAATTATGGCGAGTAATCATGTAAGAAAATCTAACCTCACTGCACATGTCAAATGTTGATTCATAAACAATAGTTTTCATAGCGTTCAACGGCTGCAACTTCTTTAAACCCAACATAAACGAAACATGTTTCTGGTTTTAATCAAGTGTAAAATTGTTGGGTCCGTTGAACGCGCCCATTCTGATAGCAATTGGAATGCGTTCAGAAGCAAGTATATCAGGTTTCAGGTTCACTCTTCTATCGTGTATCAGTTTCAAAAAAGGACTTTATCTTCCTGTCACAGATAGAAGTGTTCAAAAATAAATCGCACATGTTTCTAGTTATAGCAAATGAATACACTTTATATGAGCAAGATAAAAAAAATAATTTCTTGTTATGGAAACAAGATACATACAATCACGAAACATGTGATCATAAATCTCGTCACCCTAGTAGGCTCTGCATGTGTAAATACAATAATGTTTTTATAATGTCATTTTGACTAATAAATAAAATGCTCTAAGAATAGACGTACGTCCAAGGTCCACCAGAATGACAGGACTTTATGATTACATGTTACATTTTTCCGAATTATTTCAATAACATTGCACTATGACGATGTACACATAAATAAATTTTAATACAAAGCAGGAGCAATACAATATTAAAATTTAAGCAATTTGCACGAAAACAACATTAATGAAGCGTGTGATTGTTAATTGGTTTTTAATTGTCGTTTCCTGTTCGGTTTAAATTAAAGATTAACTAATTGAGGATGTGGTTTATCTGCACATCATGTCTAAAATGTGTATTTTTCCTAGAAATTCAACGAAATTTTTTTATATGATTGTAAAAGAGCCTTCAAACACTCTTCATTTCGCTAAGTGATGTATGACTTATTTGAAGATAATAATGTTACGTTGAAATATAATTTCCTGTAAAAAGTTACGTATTGAAAAAAATAAAATAAAATTTTCATTATTATCATAATGAATTTAAATTTGTGGTTAATGACGATGGCAGGAACTGATGCCTGACTGTAATTTAGTGGAAAAAAAAGTAGTGCAAGCTCATGCTTTCTACTGCTCACTAGCATGTGTAATTTACTCGAATTTCGATTATATGTAGAGTATAAAAAAAGTTGTTACAAATCGGATCGTTTTCTTACAAGTATCTAAATTGTTTGCGAAAATATGCAGAAACAAAATAGTACTGTAAAATTGAAAATAGGTGAACAAGTCTGTGGTAGAAACAGTAAACATTCCTGCATAATTCGATATCATAAGAAGCGCTTTAATATTCACTTGGAACATTCTTGGATGTTGTAAGCTGTAAGGGCATTACTGTATTTTCTTGGAATCAATAAATCCATGTTGCACGCGAATACGCAGTTAATGGGTTTCTGTTTAAATAGTTAGAAGAATTCATGTAACTAAGTAGACACTGATTGATTGATTGACTGTTGATTTTATCAAAAAAAATTAAAATTTCCCATATTGATAATGATTTTTTTATGATGTGGTTTAATGAAATACTAGATTGGAATTTTTGTTAACAGCTATTTCTTAATGTCTGCACACAGCTTTGATGGCTAATGGCCCCATGGCTAATCTCGTATTTACTTTTCCCAACATTGATAAAAACCTAATAATAATTTCTGCACATCATTGGATTTTTTTTTATTTCAGAAATCCTTATTTATCAAAGTCAATTCTTTTTTTTTATCTCTTTAATTTACTGAATTATTAATTTGGTTTCCCCTAGCTTTCAAAAGTGCAATTTATTTGTAAATATTCCTATTACCGGCACGTTTATTTATAACAACATTGTTCAAACAAAAATGACTTCTGTGCATCATTGGTTTTTTTTTATTGACAAATCTTTGTTTGCCAAAGTCAATATTTCTTTATCTTTTCCTGGTTCCGACTATTGCGTGAGCATTTGAAAATCAAAGCCACGGTATATGTACAGTAAATATTATCTTTTACTATTGGCAACACTGAGTACTTTTGACACTCATTGCTAAAAACCGTTTTAACAATGAAGTTGCTAAATTCTACACGAGGTGAGAATACGGGACATCATGTTTAAAGTACAGGCCAGCTAATTAAGATTTTGAATAAGTTAAACGTGACCAATTACGGTACTATTTATTGTTCGTCTTGTATTTGATTAATTAAGATGATATTTGTTTAAAACGTGAAAATTTCTTTGTAAACTATTAAATTTATGTTGGAAGTGCGTTGTTTTCTTAATATATGAAAGAGATTTAATCACGTTCCAAGAATGAACTCGTAGTGTAGTTTCTGAACCCACCCTAGGTTTAGTTTTTTTGTGTTTCATTGCCTGGTTGCTCTATAAGTTAGGTGAAAAAAAAAACAACATTTATTTGTCATGATAATCATTTTGCCAATTATTCGTAATTTATTTTTATTTAATTCTGAGATTGGAAAATTAAACGTAAAAAAAGCCATTTAAATGAGAGGGATTGAAATAATCCAAGGGTGAACTCGGAGTGCATTTTCTGAACGCATCCCAACAATCTGAAATTGAAGAGCTGTTGTAAAAATGTACTAACAAATAATAAAAGAAATATAGACGGCAGAATAAAGAAAAAATCGGGAAATGATTCTAACCTATTTCTAATAAATCATTTTCATACTAAGAAACAACTGAGATTTATGGGCACAGTTTCTGTAAAAATGGTCTGTGAGTGAGCTAATTTTTCTTTACTTTCATCACTTTTGCCTATGTTTTAAATAAAACGCCAAATATTAATATATTTGCCAACATCACACTGCAAACACCTCGCCAGCTGATCAACGAATGAATGTTCTTCCGTCGTCGCCCGTTCGCAGTGTCGCTACAGAATGTTTCTCCCAGGTTCGCCAACTCACCGCCAGTCGTACCAACCTGCTCGTTACATTTTAGCTTTACTAACACCATACTGACCATACCAATACTAAAGTCCTCATCCATCGCTCAAATAATTAAAAATTATTAAAAGTATCAACATGTCGGAACACGCAAGTGTCAAGTTGACAGCCACTTAAAATTCTCTGGTTGCTGTGATACAAATGAGATTATTTTATTAGAAAAATTTTGTGCAAATCGTTTTTGATTGCAGCGAGAACCTCGAGCAGCTTCTGGACAGCTGTTTCAGCCCTGCTTGGGGCTTCTTCAGCAGAAACGTAGCTCGACATTCCCGCTGCAGACCAAAAACGACTTGCCCAATTTATTCGCAATTGCGATGTAAGAATGATGAACATATAAAATAGCGACATCTTACTATCGCTTTTTGACCTAACATTGCAGTAGGATAGACAAATTGAAGCGGGATTTGCTCCTAATGAGTCCCCCATGCAAGGCGGCCATGCTTGCTGTCAAAGCATAATGAAAGATTTTAGAAAATTTTTGTGCAAATCGTTTTTGATTGCAGCGAGAACCTCGAGCAGCTTCTGGACAGCTGTTTCAGTCCTGCTTGGGGCTTCTTCAGCAGAAACGTAGCTCGACATTCCCGCTGCAGACCAAAAACGACTTGCCCAATTTATTCGCAATTGCGATGTAAGAATGATGAACATATAAAATAGCGACATCTTACTATCGCTTTTTGACCTAACATTGCAGTAGGATAGACAAATTGAAGCGGGATTTGCTCCTAATGAGTCCCCCATGCAAGGCGGCCATGCTTGCTGAAGAAGCCCCAAGCAGGGCTGAAACAGCTGTCCAGAAGCTGCTCGAGGTTCTCGCTGCAATCAAAAACGAAAAAAGCGATAGTAAGATGTCGCTATTTTATATGTTCATCATTCTTACATCGCAATTGCGAATAAATTGGGCAAGTCGTTTTTGGTCTGCAGCGGGAATGTCGAGCTACGTTTCTGCTGAAGAAGCCCCAAGCAGGGCTGAAACAGCTGTCCAGAAGCTGCTCGAGGTTCTCGCTGCAATCAAAAACGACTTGCCCAATTTATTCGCAATTGCGATGTAAGAATGATGAACATATAAAATAGCGACATCTTACTATCGCTTTTTGACCTAACATTGCAGTAGGATAGACAAATTGAAGCGGGATTTGCTCCTAATGAGTCCCCCATGCAAGGCGGCCATGCTTGCTGTCAAAGCATAATGAAAGATTTTAGAAAAATTTTGTGCAAATCGTTTTTGATTGCAGCGAGAACCTCGAGCAGCTTCTGGACAGCTGTTTCAGCCCTGCTTGGGGCTTCTTCAGCAGAAACGTAGCTCGACATTCCCGCTGCAGACCAAAAACGACTTGCCCAATTTATTCGCAATTGCGATGTAAGAATGATGAACATATAAAATAGCGACATCTTACTATCGCTTTTTGACCTAACATTGCAGTAGGATAGACAAATTGAAGCGGGATTTGCTCCTAATGAGTCCCCCATGCAAGGCGGCCATGCTTGCTGAAGAAGCCCCAAGCAGGGCTGAAACAGCTGTCCAGAAGCTGCTTGAGGTTCTCGCTGTAGGTTAACCAAATGTCATTCCAATGTTTTCCTTATTATAAATCCCTTTTCAAGTCATCCTCTAGGTGTCAGCCACTTCGTGATTTTCTCGAAAGGTTTGTTCGAAGAGGAAAGGGGATTTTCCTCTTCGAATCAAAGTGAATTGCAGTTATCTGCAGACGAACTGTCAATCAATAATTCATATTTGAGGTATTTTGTTATAACGACTTTAGAATCCAGATTCAAATTATTCAAAACCAGATTCAAACTTTTAAGAGAAAGAAAACAGCTAATGGGCGCGTTCCTTATTATAAGAGCCTTCACAAAACTTTCGCTAGATGTCAGCCACTTCGTGATTTT
This sequence comes from Prosopocoilus inquinatus, assembly GCA_036172665.1. Classification (NCBI taxonomy): domain Eukaryota; kingdom Metazoa; phylum Arthropoda; class Insecta; order Coleoptera; family Lucanidae; genus Prosopocoilus; species Prosopocoilus inquinatus. Next base: position 14,555,712 of record CM069871.1, on the reverse strand, counting down.
CTCGAATTAATCTTCTAGAAAACACCGAGAATTTAAAATTCATTATTAATTTAAAAATTGTTTTTTTTTAATCTCTAACTTGTTTTTCGTTTTGTATTTTATTTTATTTCATTTTCCTAATTAATTACTTAAATCAATGTAATAGAAGCTTGCAGTATTTTGAGGTTAGGTTCCGAGCATCTGTTGTTTTTCCTTATTTACCATTTTTTCCAACGAGTAATTTTTCCGAAAGTTGTCTAATTGCCTTAACGAATTCTTTTTTTTTAATATTATTATTGTTACTTTTTTTAACCCATGTTTTTATCGTTCAATTCATTCAGACTTCTTGATTCATTCGTTCAATTCACATCGTCTTCAAACATTGTTAAAGATTCGAGCTACCTTCGGTCATTATTTATTAACGATTGAAGATAGTTTGAAATTGGCGCCACGTTTTTAGTGTATTTGACGTTTGCGAATGTGGTGCTTCCAATGAACAAACCATTCGAGAAAATCACTAAGTGGCTGACACCTAGAGGATGACTTGAGAAGGGATTTATAATAAGGAAAACATTGAAATAACATTTGGTTAACCTACAATTGAATTGTTTGTTCATATTTCCATACTTTTAGCATAACCTACACACGATCGAATAGAACTGAATGATGCTGAACAGCATTAATGACAGCTCTTTGTTTTTCTTATTAAAAACGCCATCTATTGGTTACTGATTTTCGCGAATTGATTATTTAGTGAAGGTGAAGGCGAGTGGCAGATCCGGAAGTTGCCAACATAAAAACGATTGAAAGCGTCGTCAAATGTCACACCTTCCATCTTCATTTTTTTTAAATGTTTAGCGATTTTCCATTTTAAATGTCCATTTTTTAGTGAGGAACTTTAATCAATGATTGTAAGAGTATATCATTGCTTTAATACTGTTTACATAACCTCAAATGTCTTCTAAATGAACGCATTCAACAAAAAAAGAATGTTATGTAAAGTTACTGCACGGATATGATTGGTGGATGGATTACACCCGGAATAAGAAAAACATAAAGGCAAGGAACTAAAATTATTACGAATTTGTTTTTCATTTCTTTTTTCAACACCACTAAAATTTGCACCGACTAAAAGGTGTGTTTGTTATCCTGCACTAGTTACTCTCAAAGTATTTGTGTCTTGTTTTAATCTTGTACATTAATACGAGGTGAAGATAGTTTGAGTGCGCACTAGTGCAGGATAACAAACAGATCTAATAATGCATCAGAATTTGCACTACAATCAGTGTAGCCAATAGCATTAAAATAAAAGTACTAAAAGGAGAACGAAAAAAGTATTGACTTATGGAGGAAAGTACTGCTTAAATTAATTTTGTCTGTATACTAGGTTTTAATTTAAATTTTAATAAAATTTCATATTCTGACCCGCTCAAATATGCAAGCCAGTGCATGAATTTAGACATAATTGTAGACATAATTTCATCAGAGTGCATGATTTGGACATTCAGAATTTAAGTAACAGCTCAAGATCTCATAAACACACCATAAATGGTAGATGTACTGTCAATAGGTTTCTCTGCAACCTATACAAGCAATTGCAAGCACAAAATTCAATTTTGCTGTCAAATGTCAAGTAGTAAAAAATTAGCAAACCTTGAAATGTACCCCAGCCAGTCCAGCCACAGCATGAGCTCCGCCCTCGGCTTCCTTCTACGGGGAACAAATTTAAATTTGAAGTCACAGAAGCGCTTAATAATTCGCTCAAAGTGCAAAAGTTCGTAAGTTTAAAGCCGTATATTTCGGGAGAGCAAGAAAACGAATTTTTCCTTGCGATTTCTTTCTATTATTATGAATTCTCGGTTTTATTGGATCAAATAATAACATATAAGAATATGCCACCACGTGGAAATCACAAAATACAGTAATAGCAATATAAGCACGGTATTTTATGATAAAAGAAAAAAGGGTACGTTGAGCTTTGACATACTTACGACCTTTTGCACTTTGACATTTTAAAAAACATTGAAAATCTACGATTAAAAAAATTAAATAATTGTTGTCTGTCTGACAGATAACGAAAAGAAGAGATGTCGAAGGCTAGGATGCGTTCAGAAATTGTGTAGCGACAGCACTTTGGGCGTTTAAAAGGGAAAGCAAAATGCACACAAGCATTTACATGAGAGAGAAAGAATATTACCCAAAGCGTGCTCTCTTTTATCCCTGAGCTTATGTTATAGCAAAGGTATTCAATTGTATGTATAATTTGTTCACAAATTAAAAGACCATTGGCGGTGTTGCCTTGTGAAAAGTACAACCTGCAACAGTGTCCTAGTTAAAAATTTGGTAACAAAATTGGCAAGTGTTTGAAATCAACGATAAGGTTATACGTTCGGAACAAATCCCTAGTTCTAAATTTAATAATTATGATAAATTCATGGTTTTTACCTTATCCTCTGCAAGCAATTTTATAACAGACAAACTGTAATTAATGAAACGGCTCGTTAAAATGAATATAAATGTAAATAATCTAATGGTAAAATTGAATTGACCAATTACTTTGACATTAAACTTCAAATACCCTGCCAACTTAATATTTTGATAATGTTCTATAGGGGACTTATGTTTCATACCAACGTAATGCAACAGGTGGTGGTTTTCTGATTTGTGAACAACGTATACTGTATTAAATTTTTTAAATTCTTACTCCTATAACGATATAAAACTTGTTTTACAAACTTGAAAGAAAGCAAAAGGATCGTCAAAAGGTACTGTTTTAGTCAAAGTAGCACTAAAACACTGACTAGCACCCAAAAGTATTGAAAAAAGCTGACATTATTTATACTAAGAGCTTTACTTTTATCACCAAGTGTCTGCTAAATACTCCGAATCTGGTGTAAAATGCACCAAGTTGGCAACACTGATATTTGTTTTATACAAAACACCAGTCAGTGTGCAGCGTCTACGATCGCAGCGCCACCATCGGAAATAATATCCGCAAAGCCGCGTCCTTTCGAATGTTTTTCTGTTTTACAAGAAGCTAGCGTAAAAGTTTATTTAAAATAAGTATCATTAATCCAAAAGCGCTTCATTTTAATTTTGAAATGAGACAAATATTATATCAGGTAACGTGATTTTCTTGATTCCTTTTGTGAAATTAATAACAATAAACTCTAATTTAATTATTAAGGCCCGCCTGATAGGGTGATAATTTTTACATAAAATTTGTTCTGAGAGAGAAGTATCAAATAAACCAATAAACATGCACTGCGGTAACCTCTCTCTCTCTCTCTCACTTTTGTAACAAACTTTGTACAAAAAATTTCACTGAATGGTAAAATTTTTTTTACAAAAGTATGAGAGACAAGTTACCACAGTGCATGTTTATTGGTTTATTCGATACTTCTCTCTCAGTTTTAACAAATTTTATGGGTTAATTATAAAAATCAAATAAAATATAAAAATCGTCACCATGTCATAACGCCCTAAGATCCAGCACGCTAACATTTATTTTAAATGAAGACACCAATTGTAATTTTTTTTTCTTTTAAACTTTCCAGTATTTTTTTACGTATGGTTTTCAAATTCTTCAATACTGGGCGAAGTACTAGGACCGTCAAATCAACCAGAAGCGTATTTCAACGGCTCAAACTACATACGATTGCACAGGACAATCTCCTTGAAAAATCACACAGGTCTTAGTTTTAGAACGTGCATGGGTGAGTCTGGAACGATTGATTGCAGTAAGCAGTTTACCATTTACTTTTTTTTTTTTTAGGAGGAGAGTTATTCTCGCAGACCTACAATGAGAACCTCATCGAATTATCCGTTAATTCAGCTGCGATTAAATTCATTGGCAAGACGGCTGGGAAATTATACGAAGAGGAAATACCAGGAACTTACCTAGACAACAGATGGCACACCGTGCACTTATTGTATATATTAGGAAATTTAACGTTGAATGTAGATAGGAAATCGCAGTTGATTGCCAATGGATCTTATCGAGTGGAACTACTGAGGAGTTCGGGGTTAGATAATGAGGGGGCCGTCCTGATTGTGGGCAAGCACTTCAACGGTTGTTTAATGGAAGGGCCATCGATTGTATTTAACGAAAGCGTAATCCAACCGCACGATGTTAAATTTGGGACATGTCCTATTGCAGATGATAGCTGTAAGTCCCTCTAAATAAAAGGCCCCAAAGTATCAGCTTCCATGTTATCTATTCTATTTCATTCGCAGGTATAATAAGGGAAGATGTAAAGGGCTCTAATTTTTGTTTGACGGAGCCATGCATGAGGCATGGCACGTGTATCAACGGTGAAACTACGTATTCGTGTATTTGCTCACCCCGTTACTCAGGGAAGAATTGCGAAGTCGATATGGGAAGTCCCTGCAAGAAATCACTGACGATTTGTAACAGTGGCCAATGTATCGAAGATAACATCGGGAATTATCATTGCAGTTGTCCACCGAGATTTACTGGTATGTCTCATTTTTTTTTAATAATTAATTATTAATAAGTTCTGTCTTGTAGGTTTGCATTGTGAGACGGAAATCGAAACTCACCCCCTGTGTAGTCCAAATCCATGTTTTAACGGGGGCTCCTGCCAGGTAGTGCCTGGTTCGAATAAAGTCGAGTGTTTTTGCCCGCCTGGCTTTGATGGTCCAAATTGTGAGGTCAACGTGGATGATTGCAAGAAGAACCCCTGCAAGAATAATGGTATTTGCATCGACGGACCCAACAATTTCACCTGCGATTGTTTGAACACCGGCTACACTGGAACCGTCTGCGAAGTGAACATAAACGAGTGCCTCTCTACACCTTGTTTGTATCAAGGGATTTGTTTCGATACTTACGGAAGCTTTATTTGTCAGTGTATGCCTGGTTACAGTGGCCAAATTTGTCAATACGTAAGTCACTTTGCCCTCCACTCATAAAAACGTCTCTTTTTTATTTTTTGGGAAAGATTTGATTAAAGCCAGTTGATGTATCGCATCAATCAAATCAAAATATAACATAATCAGTTTTTCTTTTATTGATTTATTAATTTTAGAAAGTCTATGAGTGTGCATCTCAGCCCTGTTTGAACCATGGAGAGTGTGAAGATAAGCCGGGTGGCTTTATATGTCATTGTGCACCCGGATACACTGGTCAACAATGCGAGATGGCTCTACATCAAGCAAAATGTGATTTATGTGGGCCTTACGGAACTTGCGTGGATGAATCTAGCACGAATTGTGTTTGTAAACCGGAATATCCTGGTGCGTACCTTTTGTTTTTAACACAAAAGTCTTTGCAACTCGTATTTGCTTCAGATATTAAATGCAGTTGCACTGATTCTTTAGTGCTTTGTACTTCTACTTCTCAGATCTTTAATGACTTGTTTTTTTCTTGTAATTGTATTGATAATCAGCAAACGCACTATAATAGTCAAAATATATTAAACCAAAAATGGTTTTCAATTTAAAGTCATCTTAACAAATAAATACAAGAAATAAACAAAGAATGGGAAGAATGGACAATGCAATTCATACAAATGTCTCCAAAAAATTCTGCAGCTTAAATAATTAGGAAACATGCGGCAGTTTTTATTTTTTTAAATGATCGCGTTCCAATATCAGAGTAAGGGCCTGCGCCAACCCATAACCTACAGTAATACTGAAGTCGGTGGAATCCTCGAAGATTGTGCTGTTGACAGGAGTTGCGTAACGATGTCCATTTAGTGGAAACGGCGTGAGAAAGCTCGAATGATGTTAATAGAGACCCTCTAGATGTTACATGAAAGGGCGCCACCCAGCGGTGGTTACGCAATTTACTAGTATCGAAGATCAATTGATGGGAAAGCGTATCTTGGTTCGTCTCCATAAGGCCCAATACCTTCGGACTCTCTTCCTGCTGCTGCACCTCCCCAATTTCCGTGCATGGGAAAACTCACAGTAAATGGATTCCAAAAGGAAAACTAATTCTCCCGAAACTCCTCCTCCAAAGTGATATAAGTGATCCAACAACAATGTTATTCCCCAAATAAACCCTGTTTCGGCCCAAAGTAAACTCCTTTATTACGGCAAAAGCCGCACACAGATCGAAAATATGAGTAAACCCCCTAACGGGGCAGTCGACAGTGAATATAAAAATGAAGAAAGTATAACAAGACCCAAAACAAGGGCAGAAAGTGCTTCTACGGGAGTACTCTCGTGTCGGCTTACATGAAACTAACATCAAACGTTATTCGCAATTTTTTTCTTCTAAATGATTAAAAAAAATCAAAAAGGTGCTATTCAAGTAAAGAGCTTGAAGCGCATGCGCCAAATTTACAGTAATGCTCTAAAGGAGCCAACAATCGCCACAAAAAAATAGACAGACAATTACAGTCTAAAAAAGACATATCGCATATTTCAATCTACTACTTTTAAAAAATAAATTTTGCCGAAAATAGTGTCGTAACAACTCTGACTAATTAGTTAAAACGCAAAGCAAAGAAAAATTCTTGAAAATTTAAAAAGCAAATGAAACACGTATTTGTTTCAGTTGAGTGGTACGAGCTCAAAGAGGGCGCCACGCTCTAGAAAGAGGAATTTTACGAAAAATATAGCGTCACAATACCTTTTGACTGTGTTTTCGATGTCTCAATAAGTGAACAAATACAAATCAGAAAGAAATTCTTTAAATTCAAAAACAAATGCAATACATTTTTGTTATAGTTAGACGATACAAGCCCAAAGATGGCGCCACTTTCTAGAAAAAGAAATTTTATGGAACAATGTCTTCATAACTTTAATCACGAAACTGCAACGAGTCATAAGTGTAAAGAAAATGTAAAACAAACGACAATCACAAGTTGCAACATTTTACAATAGGGAGGGACGAAGGAAATGTCAACAAAATATTTTTGATCATAGAAACAATCGAAATGGAGAAGAATTATAATTCTGAGAAATTGCAAGCAATAAAAACAAAACAAAAACCGAAAAATGCAGAACGTTTCTGAGAAGATAAAGAAAAACAAACGAATAGCGACCCTTAAATATTACGACAGAAGAAAAGCGAAATAAACGACGATCGTCATGTTTGGTGAACAACAAGAAATAATTCCAGAAAATATCAAAAGTGAACAAAAACGGAAAAGAAAAAAAAAAGGATTGATTAAAAACTGCTGCGAGATGTTCTTTTAAACAAAAACAGCGTCAGAGTCAAACAATTCAGAAAATGACGGAAATAGTATATGAAGAATTTCAAACTTAGAAACGATAAATAAAAAAAAGATTCAGAAAATGACGGAAATAGTATATGAAGAAGACTTTCAAACTTAGAAACGATAAATAAAAGACGGTCGCAAAAAAGGAGGAATTTCGCACTTAAAACAAATGACGATCGCAAAAAAGGGCGAATTTCACACTTAACAGTCCATAAACAAATAACGATCGCAAAAACAGGGCGAATTTCACATTTAACACTCCATAAACAAATAACGATCGCAAACACAGAGTGAGTTTCACACGTAATAGTTCATAATAAACAAATGACGATCATTTTAAGGTTCGGAAGAAAACTACATCTTTACAAATCTAACCCAATCGTTATTTCTCTGTTTCATAATCTTGGTTGTTTTTAATAATGCGTTTTTTTACGGATGTTTACAGTTTATTGATTTGATTTTTTACGACGAAATACAACTTGTCAACTTGTTGAGTTGGCAACAGTGATTGTGTAACCATTCTTTGAGCTTTGGTTTTTGTTTATTTATCCTAAAATATTGCAATAAATTAGTTGATCGCATCACGACGAAGACAAAAGAAATGGATTAAACTTCGGGAGAGTTTCTCGTAACGGTGAAAAAAAGAAAAGAGGAGCAACTCTCAGGGCCCCCGTAACCATGTGTGCAAAGCGTGCAGTGCACGCGGGCGCCATGTTTCGTCACTTTTTTCGACAAAAAAAATTAATGGGAAACAGTTTCTTGTCTGATAAAAATTCGAAGAAACTATCCACAAGATTAAAATACAACAGCTAATTGGTGCAATTAAAAGTAGAAAATTTTAAGTTTTGTAGTTTTCGTGTGCTAAATTTTTCATAAAAAAAATATAACGTACATAATAATTTTATTAAGTAAAAAATTATGTAAGCTGTTACGGTTTGGTAAAAAAAAAAAAAAATTACATTTTACCTAGTACCTTTGTTTTTGTGATTTTGTTGCATTTTTCTAATATTAATAACAAACGGGCTTCGCTCTGTTGCATTCTGGGAGGGAAGGAGGGGCGTCTGAAGAGAGGCCTCCTTAGTCAGATAAGAGAAAAGTTTGGGCCGATCGTCTTTGGGGGTCGCGGCAATTAGACTTAAACTTGAAAAATCTGAAGGAAAATGTTTAAAAATTAAGGAAAATATTTTTTAAAACAGTAAAGGAAAATGTTTAAAAACGAAAAATTAAAAAAAAAATTTCCGTTTCAATTTTTTAAAAATTTTTCTGACTTCCATTTTTTGTTTCTTATTTTTTAAAAATAATTTTGACAATTGACCGTTTTTGTATGCCCCAATTTATCTGTCAGAGGGTGCCAAAATATGAAGAGGCCCGCGGGCGGCTCTTGGCCTCGTGGGGGCCCTGGCAACACTCGAAATGGCGCCACTGAAGTCGCTGACGTCACACACCGCACTCTCGATGGTCGAAATCCAAGAGAGCGCGGAACTGCGCGGCAAACTATAAACCGGCGGGGAAAATGGCCCTCCAGGTTGTTTTACCCTTTCGCGGAGGTCAGTACGGGGTAAAACGCGCCATCCCCTTGATCGGGGCCGGTGGATTTGGAATGGCAACTTACCTTGGCGCCAAGAAATCGGCGAAAAATCGGGAAAATCAGCAGTTGGTGTTCCAATTTTTGGTGGAAAAGGCTGTAAATATTGCCCCCAACTGGATGCTATAATAAAGGAAAAAAAAAGAATTAACAAACGTGTAGTGCTCGACCACACGTTTGTTAATTCTCTCTTCTCTCACTCACAAGAGAGGTGGCAAGAAAGAAGAGTCTACACGTTCGCTAAAAGAAAAAAAAAACACATAAACAAATAAAATATAGTAAATATTAACATAAAAGAATCATTAAAATGTATTGGAGACTCTGGTTTGTAGTACAAAGAAATTGAATTTAACCTCCTAACCCCAAAAAAAACCATATATAGTTTTTAAACAAACTTTTTGTGATTAGGTTCCAATTTCTTTATAAAACAATCTGTTCAGTAAAAGTTTAATAGATGGCGTCAGCATCTTCACGCGGGATATCTTTCATATAAACGGAGAACAATGTCTTGGAAGGAAAAAATCTAAGAACTTTGTACATTTTTGCTCAATGAAATGATCAAGTATAAGAAGCGATCACAAAAAGACTTTTTTGAGTAGTTTGAGACTATTCGTACAGATGTCACCAAAGAAAAATTACGCAATGATTATGCATTGACTGACTTGAATTAAATGATTATGAAAATATGGTAATAGTGGCAGTTTTTATTCTTAAAAAAATCATGTTGCAATGATATGAATAGGGGCAAATAAAGTGTGATAAATAATAACAAACAATCGTTCTTCATTAAAAGTTTCAGGGAAGGCGTCAGCTCTTGTTACGGGCTCATTTCAAACTAAAAACTTTTCTTAACTCATTACTTAAAAAATATTTTTATATATCAATTAAAAAAAAAACCTTTCATGGCAATGTATTTATTCCGGTGTGACGATTTTGTAGGGATTTATCCGAACTGCAACATTCCAGTAAACTGCTTCAACAATCCGTGTAAAAATGGGGGAACCTGCATTTCACATTTGGACTCGTTCAATTGCACCTGCCCCCCAGGATATTCAGGTATTTGTTAATAACTCATTTCATTGCAACCTTGCATGTCTTTTTTTTTGTTGACGTTGTCGTTTCTATGTTAGTTTCTAATTTTTTTTTCTGAAACCGATTCAATATATTACAGTTCAAATCTCAAAAGCAAATCAAAACCACATTAAATTAAAAAAAAAAACTGGGGTTGCTATATTATAATTTATTTAATGTTGTAAATTTTAAGATTCTAAAGATTTTTGCAATTATTAGATTCAAGCTTTAAGTTCAAAGAAGTTGATGTTAAGTAAAAGTTCAAGCTTACTTGTTGTTTTTATAATCCAAGATCGTAATTTTAATAATTTCTTTTTATTATAATTGATGGCAACTCGTGGTTTTAAACATCATCACTCTTCAAGCTTTTTGGTTTGGCTTCCTCATTTCATGCAAGAACATCAGAGAATGTTTTATTCGTTCTTGATTGAAAGCACAAGATAATATATGATTCGGTCTGTCTATCATGTGACTTTTCTCTGCTTAATGTGGCTTGCACTTCTCAACCTAAACTAGGTCCTGCATGTGATCATGTTGAGTTATGCGTAACCCATGCATGTGATAATGGTGCAACCTGCATCGAAGACTTAAACTCTTATAAATGTCTCTGTCCTGGTGGCTTTACGGGTGTTTACTGTGAGCAGCGCATTAAGTGTGCTGATGAGCCTTGCATCCATGATGTCGAGTGCATCGATTTTGTAAGTATGACGTCCTTGGCATGTGATGTGACAACGTTCGTTTCTCTTGAACTTGTAATATAAGAAGTTCGTTCGCAGCTCGAAGGCTACTACTGCACCTGCGAGCCAGGCTGGACCGGATTCAATTGTGACGTTAACGTCGACGAATGCCTTAGCAATCCTTGCCTGAACGGTGCCACCTGCATCGATCAGGCCCCCTTTTTTAACTGTCAGTGCATACCTGGATTCGCAGGTATACAAAAACAACATACATCAACATTTAACAATTCACCTTGTTCAGGTTTAGATAGACTAACTCTAATTTCTTTTCTGATCTAACACCGCTGCTTGCTTCTTCTTAACATTTAATACACCTCACACTCACATAATAACGCAATTAAATAACGCCGCGTGCTCTATTTTTGTATTTGTGCTTGCGTTAAAAAGTCGAGGTTTATAGGTGATCTGTGCCAAATTAAATCCGATGAGTGTGCATCGTTTCCTTGCTTGAACGGTGGAACCTGCGAGAATAAGATGGGGGGGTACATCTGTAAATGCAATGATCAGTGGATGGGTATTAACTGCGAGAGGTCTTTTGATATATGCGAAAAGAATCCGTGCTTGAATAATGGAATTTGCAAGTTGACAGCGAGCAGGCACGATTATGTTTGCGATTGTGTAAACGGTGCGTACTGCGTTTAATTTATTAAGGAAAGAAGAAAGTGTTGAATTTTTTTTGGATAATTTAGGTTTCGAGGGGAGAAATTGTGAGGTTAACATCAACGACTGCCTGCACATCACTTGCCCAACAGGGAAAGTCTGCATCGATCTCGTAGGGGGATATGATTGCCGATGCCCTCTCGGATATGATGGGGTTAACTGCACCATCGACATCGATCCTTGTAATAAAAATCCTTGCCCCATTAATTCACAGTGCATGCTCAAGCCAGGAAGCTATAATTTTACTTGTGAGTGCCAAACTGGTTACACGGGTAAGTTCCTTAAAGAGATTGGCCCGTATTCTCACCTCGTCTTTAATTTACCAACGCCGTGGTTAAATTCTCTCTCATTCAATTCACATAAAGCTATGTATATCGTTTATTTTTATTTTAATCAGGGCTTTAGTTACAGACGACCTTAAGAGCCCGTTTCAGTCGCCATCATTATGCCACTTTCCTAGTTCAAGAATTACGCTAAAACTACTGATCTGATCATCGAATAGTTTTAACATTTTCGTTTTCTTTTTTAATAAGGAATTTTGGAAAGTCATTTTTAATATTTTCTAATAATTTTTATAATTTTTATTACTTATAGAAGTCGATTTTCAACTTAAAATTAACTTTCCGAGATAATGCAACTAATTTTATGAAGATCTGCAGCAACAGAAACTTAATCAAGGCCATAATATTTAAATAAAACATGAATTACGAAATTTTATAATTAGTAGTTGCAAACTGCTGCCCTCTATCGAAAGCAATCGGAGATGCCACAGAAGGCGGGACTTATTTTTATTTTACATTTTACGGCTGGGGAATTTCCGGTATGCCTAAAATTCTCTGACCTGGGGGCTCGTTCAGAAACTGAAAAGAAGCGCACTTTGGGTAAAATTCTTTCTCTCAATGTGTAAGTGATTTTGTATATTTTTTTTTTTTCGTTCTAAACGCCCAAAGTGCTCTCGTTACAGTTTTTGAACGCAACAGTATTGTATAAGTAAACTGAGTGGTACTTATATTTGAAAGACAATCCTTTGCATGTGATCTAGAGAAAACCGGAAGGCGCGAGCAGTCATATTTACAACGATGTTTACATTTTTACTCTTTTGAAGTCATGTTAACTTCCAATAAATTAAGGAAACAAACAAATATTCAGTAGCGTTGTTTTCTTTATTTTAATTGTGTACAATGAACGGCAAAAAGTTACACCATTTGGGAAAATTTTTTGCAGTTTAAAAAATTTGTGCCAATAGTTGTGTGTTTTGTGTATGTTCGATAACCAAATATAAACAGGACAGAAACAGTGAGCAGCTTTTAGTGTGGCTCAAAATGGTACCTATTTAAAATTCGAAAAAAAAAATAATAATAATATGCTTCCAATAGGTTTTTACAAAAGGCGTTTATTTATTTTTTTATTGGAGCGGTATATACCGGTTAATCTATTGTCTCACTCTTACTTGCATTAAACGCATTCATTTTATCTTACTTTTCTACCCCGATCCATAAAGCTCTCCAATTATCGTAAAAGCCTAAAATGTGTCGCTTGCTCCTCTGACAAAATGGACAAGATTTTTCATTTTCTAGTTAGAAGCTTTTTTAAATTGGGCGTTTGGTATTTAGCTCTTGCAAGTGATTAGTTTATTCATTTATTCAGCTATAAGAGAATGTTTTTTGTATCTATAAGAAATATTTAAACAAAAAAAAATTGCTCTTGGGTTCTGTTACATGCACGAGAAAATTGGAGACAATTTTTCACAAGGCGTTTTCTTTATAACGTTTTGTCTCATCACTTAATTTCCTGATAACATTTTTCTAGGAATCCCAATCTGGCATAAGCAGACCGAATTTTTTATTTTGGGCCAGTTTAATATCTGTACAACTTATGAAATTGACATTAGTACAAATAGTGGCTACCACGTATTGCACCTACAGTGATCGCCAAAATGTCGGCATCAAATGGGAAAAATCTTTATTTTTGATTTTTTGAGGAAACTTTTTAAGGCAATAATTTCTACTTGTCTGAAAACCTTTTTAACTCCTAACAGATATACCGAGTGATTTTATTCGAAATTAATCTATATTTCAACGAGATTTTTTTAACGTAAGTTAGTTTCAACTTATTTTTTTTAATATTCCGTTAAAATTGAATTTTTTAACTTTTAGAATATTCTAAAAATTTCAGGTACTAAATCTTAATTTCAATATTTAATATTTTTAGGGCGGAAACTACCAAAATTTATAATTTGAAAAAATAAGAAAGATTAAGTATTGCTTCCCGTTAATGAATTAATTTCGCAACGACCTTGTAAATGTTACTTTACAGAAGATATTTCTTTATATGGCTTAGTCCTACTGACTTAAACAGAATTTGAGGGCTTTTTTAATAATAGGATTTGAATTAAATTATAAAAATGTAAAACTACTTTTTTTTCAATAGCAAACGTTAAAGTTTGCTTTGTCCAACTCAAAACAGTCGACAAAACGGAATTTTAACAGCAAAGGTAAATAAAATAACAATTTTACAACAATCCACACTAGTTACTGGGATCATGATCACAATTGTACCGTCTTGTTTAACAAATAACTACCTACTTATTTGTTTTTTTTTTGTATATTGTAATGTGGTTTGAAATTAAAGTCGTTTCATGAAAACGCCTCTTAGCAATTTTATTTGAATAATTCATGGCCGTCTTATATTCTGCCTGCTTAATTGACTGAACATGTAAATTAAATATGAAAAAAAAAACATTTAGGCAGCTATAAAATAATTTTTACAGAATTTTTATGAATGACAATTCAAATGTCATTAACAGGGACAGATTAGAGTTTTTAGATGTTATTTAAATGCATATTAGTTATGAATAAAAATATTTTTCTAAAAGTGTACCTTGCTTCTAAAACGTAAAAATTATGAAAAATATATATTATTTTTGCTGAATAATAAAATATCTGAAGCAACAATTAATATTCTATATTATTTAGCTATTGCTCCGCGTCCCATTACTTTTGGACCACACTGTACAGAAAATTACCTTGCATTTATGAAAGGTCTTATTTCTTTTTAACAAAACTGCCATATCTCTGTCGGATTAAATTAAATTCATTTAACTTAGAAAGAAGATAAAAGACCAGATTTAAACATGTTTACTTACCGACAGAATAACTATTATGTTTCGTTTAGGGGCGCGCGATATCCTGTTTTCGATATGGGATGTCGATAATTAAAAAATATCGATATTTATCGATATATCGATATTTATCCATATATCGATAATATCGATAATATCGAACAAGTCGGACAAGTGCATTTTCGCACATTTTGGTGAGGTAGTTTTGCTAGTAATGTGTTTTTTAAATTTTAAACTTTTTTAATTATTTTTTTACGTTTTTCAGAAATATTATTTCATAACTTTTCTTGAAATTATGAAATCGCGTATCCATCAGAATCAGAATTCATTGTTTTCCCCAATCATAACAATAAAAATTAAAAGCAAAAAAGAACAGTCTTCGTGCCAAAATGTGTGAAGAAGGGGGCACACGAATAAGTGTCAATTCCACGTACGTTAAAAAAACTTTAGTTTCATTTTGATATTTATAAACATTGACTAGACTAAAAATTAATTGAAATATTTAAAAATTTTCTTTATATCGTGACCGTGAGTCATGATCACTTACCATATATGAAAACTGAGGTTTAATGCGAATTAGGCGAATTGATTTGAACGCCACAGAATACAATAGCGACGGTACCCGATATAATTAGTAATTTTACTTTCTTTAAATGGTTTTGATCTTGAAAAATAAACGATCCAAAAATTAATAATTATGACGTGCATAAATTGTCCAATAACAGTTTTAGTAAAAACTGAAATAGGTAATAAAATGTGATTGATTATTAATATTTTCAGGAAAATTACGTTATTGATAATATCGATACCACCGATAATATCGATACCGCGATACCAACAATAAAATCGATAAATCCGACATATATCGATATTATCGATATCTTAAATGGAAATATCGTTATTCGACAATTATCGGTAATATCGATATATCGATAAATTCTCGCAGCCCTAGTTTCGTTTCATTTCCGAATACATGTTTCTCCCTCTCTGTAATAAATTTTAAATTTTTGCGGTAAAACTCAAGGTAAAGCCGTTGGTAAAACTGCAAAAATTCTGAAAATCGTAGGATTTTCAACGATAGTACACGATGAATCTATTTCGCGTGATTTGGCATCTCCTTGTAGCCCCGCCTTCTGTGTGTTACGTCCTGCACCCTTGCCCCGCGAGAGATGGTTAAGTGATTGTGAAACGGCCCCTTAATCATGAGATGGGAACATGGGCCATTATTATCATTATTTGACTCATTTTTTTTTTCTTTTCTTTAGGACTAAGTTGCTCTGACATAGATGAATGTAAAATCGCCAATATATGTAACGAAGGCATTTGTGTAAATAATCCGGGGAGTTACCAGTGTTACTGCAAGCCAGGTTACACCGGAGAACGATGTAATTTAGACTTCGATGAATGCCTATCGATGCCTTGCTTTAATAACGCGACGTGCCTCAATAAAGTAAACAATTTTGATTGCGTGTGTCCACCAGGGTTTACAGGTAAAACTAATTTCGCATAAAATACCGTGCATTCAAATGAATTCCTTGCACTAGAATAGACTGTAGCCAACCTCCATTTAAATTCATTTCATCCAAAATCAAATGAATATGATTTTGAACTGACTTGATTTTAAAGCGAACAGAAAGTTTCTTAAAGGAATAATATTTTAAAATTCAATGAACGTAACTTAAAATTATGTATTTAATCACATCAAACTGAATCCTGATTGTAAAAACTCAATCACTTCTTTATCACTGATCACCAACTGAATAACTGTCACTTCTTTTGTGATCAAGAAGAAGGCATCTACTGAAGGTGGCAGCTTAGCTGCCGAAATACGTATATAGTTTTTAAACAAACTTTTTATGGTTAGGAGGTTAAATCCAATGAATAACTGCAAATTAAATGCGATCAGTGAATTTGAATCGATTAGAATTCAAATGCGTTATAAATGGAGGACAGTTTATGTTTTCGATGCTTTTTTTCTCCTAAAGTTTGTAGCACCAACAGTTCCAATCCAATTATCTATAGAAAATGGACGTCGTATTTTCAAATTATAAAATATTAGAATTAAGAGCACGCAAGACTTCTATTAGTGAGAGTTATTTTCTAACTAATAGATTAGAAAATGGACCATCAACTGTTCTCTCTCCCTTGTGTTTTAAGAGTCGCCAACTTTATAAGAAAATCATGATCTGCCTTAATCAGGAATTCATTTGAAGGCGTACCTTGGAAGTTATCACTTGTAGAAATTTTTTTTAAATTGGCAAATTAAACAAAGTGCAATTTTACTTCATTTCAGGAAAAACTTGCGCTGTAAATATAGATGAATGCGAATCGAACCCTTGCATGAACGATTCCCAATGCATCGATGGCATTAATGAATTTTCTTGCATCTGCCAAACTGGATTAACCGGACGTCTATGCGACATCAACATCAATGACTGTCTGGTATGTAATCAGCAGCGAAAAGAATTCGGGCCACGGTATGAAAATTTTGTACTTGGACTGTATCAACCTCGCCTACAACATGTGAACGCTGCCTCTCCCACTCAATAATATTTGATGCATCATGTCGGAGGCCGCGGAAAGGTGGCAATAAAACATTCAACGTAAAAAACGTCCAACATTAAGTGGCCTGAATTCTTTTCCCTGGTAATCAGAAACGTCGCCAACTTGTTGATAAAATGTAGCCAAAATGCACCAATTTTTTTCTAAACTCCACATAACATTGCAGTCTAAAGCAAAAAATAGACAATAATTACAATTTCCTGTAATTTTTCCCTCTTCAGGGGCCTATTGTGTAATAAAATACAAGCTAATAATGTTAGTATTGTGACCTGTAAGTTGTGTAACATAACTGTAAAACTTATGAGTTACTTTAACTAGAGTTGTAATTAAGATCAACAAGAAACGATATAGCTTTATGTCAGTATAATGTGTAAGAGAGTAATACGTTTATTTCTCAGCGCAACATTCATATATGCCATACTTTTCCTAATGAGATTGGCATAAAGCTATGTCGTTTCTTGTTTATTTTAGTCACAACTTTAATTACATGACGATTTTAATTGTGAGATGAGAATATGGGTCAACATTTTCAAGTGTTACCTCTGAGGTCATATTTAAACAGTGCCGTTTTGGAGAAAGAAAATGACAGGAAACTGCAATTGTCTCCTATTTTTTTTCTTTTTGCTTTCATCTGTAATTTGCTTGTAATATTTGTTATAATCCGTGTCAAATCAATCAAGTATTTGAATTATATCATTTTTACGGACAGTGCAAAAAGTGATTCTGAAAGAAACATCAAAATAAAGCTAATAAATCTCACTTACCTTTCTAGCAAATAACAAAGGTAGGCGAAAAATAAGAACAGAAACATATAAAAAGTCGGCGCTGATTTGGGATACCCAAAATAAAAAGGAACAAATGAAACCTGCAAAAAAAATAAGAAACATGAAATGAACAAAAACAAAAACGGACGACACCAAGCTGAACAAGAAAACTATTTTTCGAACGAAGCAAAAAGTTCGTAGAAAATAAAAGCAAACTAAAAAAGTCGATAATACGGTAAAAAAAACGAAAAGAGAAATTAACGACGAAGTACAGTGCGTAAAACAAAAGATCACTACTAAGATGGACACGAAAAAAATTAAAAAAGAAAAACGATGAACTACAAAAAAGCGTCAAATGAAATGCGAGAAATCAATTCGATAAGAAAAGCCAAAGAGAAATACATAGTACGACAGTTTTAAGAATAGAAGAAAAACATAAGAAGATTGACGACTAACAGTAAGATGAACAGAAAACAAATGAATCTCCAGACGAAAAAAAAAAAACTGGCGGTAAACAAAAGACAACTGTAAAACCACGTCGTACAACAAAATGTGAAAAATCAAGTTGTTAAAAATAAACAAGAGAGAAATACGAAAGCATGAAACTTATTAAAAAAAAATAAACAAGTACCACGTTGCTAAAATGAACAAGAAAGAAAATGAAAATCGCAGGAAACAAAAGAGAACTGTGAAAAGGAGTCTATAAAATGCCAAAACCGATTAAAATGAAATGAAGAATAAGAAAAACGAAAAAAAAAAAAAATAGAAGAATGGACAGACCAAAAAAATTAAAATAAATGAAATATAAAATAAAAATAAAATAAATGATATAATGAATGAATGAAATAAATTTTCTAGCCGAAAACTTTTGCAAGTCAATTTAATTTAATTAAATTAAAAAATCGCAAAGATCCTCCCCTTCTTTAATTCTAATACCCTCCCCTTCGCCTTTTCATATTAAAGAATTGATTTTTTTTGCAAAACTAACGCAGATCCAAGCGGGTTCAAGAAAACACCGAGAAATTAATTTTTCCGAATTATTTAAGAGATCTTTTATGATGGGATCCTTAACAGTCCGTGCCCTTCGTTGGTTCGTTGTCTCTCAATAACGTCTTCTTTGTAAAAGGGGACAATCATTTAAATAAATGTCATTAAATAGAGAAAAGAAATTTATAATTAAATTTCAGAGATGGTTTACGAAGCCGAGGGAGGCGGGGTGGGGGTGGGTATTAAATGTAATTTTAGGAAGAAAAATCGCACGCCGAAAAAAATATTTTCGTGCTTTCAGTCGGAAGAAAAATTTAATTTATAAATTACGGGAGTATAAAGTTTTCCGTAAGTCAAGTTTTACATAATCAAAATTTGCAAAGCATAAGTCAACAATTTTTTTTTATTTAGTACGTAGAAAGAGTACACTAATCAAGTAAAAAATGGACTTCACAATTCAAATGCTGGTTACAAATACATAGCTGTATATGTGGTTGTATATTTAGAAGGAAAAAGTGACTGGTTGAAATGGCTCTTCGGTTGTAAACCAATAAAACAAAACTAAACAGACAGACAAATAGAGATTCTGTTCAATTGTAGCGTAATTAGGTCTAATTATATGTTGCGACCAAATCACTATAAGTTCACCATCCACGATTTTTACACCGTATAGATATAGTTTGTAAGTTTATCAGTGAGAGTTATTTTGAAACAAAGACATTTATTTTACACAATTTATTAAATTACGTACTCACTTAATAACAATTAATAATAATAAATTATACAGAAATATTTTTGTCGGCAACCGGCGCGTGGTTGTGCAGTCCGTGGCAGAAATTTAAGGACACTGGTGGTTCTGAGTTAAGTGATTATTTTTATATTATTTCCGATGGGGCAAATCTGAGATACTTTTCTTAGAAGGTTTGACTTTGAAAATACTGTTCGTTCTAACTCTACGTTTACTTGAAATGTTACGTGATTCATGATTTTAGGTGTACAAATGTAAATTAATAACTTCTGAGTATTAAGCGGAGGTAAAATGAAACGGAATTTCTAAAGGGCCTTTGTGATATGTTTTATGCGAAAATATTAGTTTAAAAATAAAAAATGTGTTCATGTATTGAACAGATTCTATTAGCAAGATATTCACCAAGTTGCATTCAAGTGAGTTTACCGTCAAGATACAAGCCTAAATATTTGACATGACTTAGGCTGAAGAGTATTTGTTGAGATTTTTCCACGTTTATTTATTTCTCTGAGAGGGCTCTATTGTTTATCAGCAAAGAAAAATTGTTCTGAATATTAAAAAGTTAGAAGAATACATAAACTAACTGAATTGTGAAAAAGTTTATGACGTTTTTAACAAAAAAAAAGGAATGAATAGATAAAACAGCGACATCCTACGATCGCTTTTTGACCTGGCATTGCAGTAGGATAACAAATTGAAGCGGATTTGCTACATAATAAGCTACTCCATGTAAGGCGGCCATCGAAAAAAAAAAACTATTTGCAACAATTTTTTTTTTAAACAGAATGTTATTGAGGTCCTTTATGTAGGTTTAGTTTAGTTTAGGTTAATTTATTAAATCCTCCAAAGACAAAGAACATGTGTAGTGTGTCAGGTACACATGTATTACATTATTGACTGGAAACTATAAATAAGACAGTGAAAACATTGTTGTCACAGGGAGAAAAATTCATCTAAATTGTATAAGGAGTAATTGATTAGGTAGGATTTGAGAGTCGATTTAAAACTGATAAATGAAGTGCGATTTTTTATATGTTCAGGCAATTTGTTAAAAATTTCTAAGCCAATGAAGGTCATAGAAGAATTATTCTTGGTAATATCTGTTCGTGGTGTGGGCAAATAGAAATTTATATTGTGCCTGGTATTGTGATTATATATAAAATTGCATTGCATAAATTTTGACATGTTTTGATATATATATAAGAACAAATTTCAAGAATAAATCGAAGTAAGCGTTAAAATTTTTAACTCCTTAAAAATATTTCTACAAGATGCTAAAAACCTGACACCCGCTATTAATCTCACTATTCTTTTCTGCGCTAGAAAAATTCTATTTGAAGGTGGAGAAATACCCCAAAGAGTGATACCATAGGATATCCTCGAATAAAACTGGGAGTAGTAAACAATTAGCAGTTGCTCTCTTGAAAGAACGTTTCTCAATATTCTAACCTGAAAGCAAACGACGTTCAGACGTGAATGTAGTTTAGAGCAGTGGGTACCCCAAATTGAATTGTGAAAAAGTTTATCATTCCTAGCAAGAGAAGTTGTTTTAGGGCCTTCCGTACAGGCAACCGCACAAACGACCGTGTTAATTGAGTTGCGTATATAATAGTTCTTGTTTCTTGAAAAAGTAATTTTTATTTAAAGAAACAGGCACGTTTATTAAAACAAATTATTTACAATTTCTAAAGGTAATTTAATAATTTTCTTAACTTTATCCATTAATAAGGTGCAACTTAAAAAAAAAATTAAGTAATTTTTGTATGTCTGTTAGGTATTTTTTGTTTTCTAAATTAGAAAATTCTCTGCTCATTGTATAATCTTCAAGTCAATTGCGAAAATTTATAAATTCCTTGACAAAAAAATCGTTTGCCTTTAATGCAGGCAACCATACAAACCGCAGAATTCATTGGTTTGCCTATACTAGGGCGTTTCGTTGACAAATTTAGTTTATTAAATCTTTCGGCAAATTGAGAATTAATTGTTTATAATTTTTTAAGATCATTCAATAATGTTCCTCCCTAACAAACATTACAATTAAAGAAAATTAGGAAAATTGCATATTCTTAGGCAGTCGCGAACGTTACAAATTTTTCGACAAAAAAGAATCCTTAATGCCTTTAATGTATGCAACCATACAAACTTCAGAGTTCATTGGTTTGCCTATATTAAGGCGTTGACGAAATCATTGTATTTATAACTAGATAAACTACAGACAACTTATCAACATTAATTATTTATAATTTTTCGAGTTAATTCGTTCTCAGTTTTCTTCATAAAATAACTCCTCCAAGGCTTCTTATTTTTGCTTTTTGTAATTGCTTATAATTATTATAGGTCTAATATTTCTGTAATGTTTAAACATGTAAAAATTAGAAAAGTTTTATAATCGCGGGGAATAATGTAAATAGTCTCAATAGTGAAAAGTCTGTCATTATCTCTTACCCTAACCGTTCTGATTATATTCTTATAAGACAGTTTACAGGTCTTTAGCATATTTTTAATGTTGATAGTAAGGTATCATCACAGCTAGTTATTCTCTGGGGGTTTTTAATTTTTGATCAAACCAAGTGATGTGATAAAATCAGACAAGAATTCTTTTTTTAGTCTCAACCATGTCAAAACGGTGCGAAATGCATAGACGGCTTAAACAGTTACACCTGCGACTGCGACAACACCGGCTACATGGGTGAACACTGCGAGTTAAACATAGACGACTGCTTGAGTGACCCATGCACGAACGGTGGTATTTGCCACGACCAAATCAAAGACTACTACTGCAAGTGTTACAATGGTTACACCGGCAAGAACTGCGAGATCGACGTGAACGAGTGCCAGAAACACCCGTGTAAAGACGGGGGCACTTGTTTGGAGCGCTCGAATAAGACCTTGTATCACTCGATGGACTTGAGCCTGCCGGAGATCTTCCACAAACCCTTCGATTACTCCATGGCTGCCGGGTTCGATAACTCCAACACATTAATTTATTACTTTATTATAATTAACAAGAGGAACTTTTCAGGTATTACTGTTTATGTGTGCCCGGCATAACCGGCCCCAATTGTGAAACCAACATCAATGAGTGCGAGAGTAATCCGTGTTCATCCCGTGGGACTTGCGTGGACAAAATCGGTTATTACTTGTGCCAATGCGAAGATGGATTCGAGGGGGTTCATTGCGAGCTAGACGTTGATGAATGTGAGCTGATTCACCCCTGCGTGCATGGCCGTTGCATAGATAAGATTGCAAATTATTTCTGTGATTGCGAGCCGGGGTATGGGGGGAAGAACTGCTCGGTTGAGTTGAGTGGATGCAAGCGCAATCCCTGCCAGAATAATGGCACGTGTATACCGTTTGTGCAAAATGAGACGGAGCATCGTTACAACTGCACTTGTCAGAGTGGGTTTTACGGACCCACATGCGAAATACTGACCACCATGTCGCTCACTGCAAATTCCATCATGGAGGTGAATACTTCTAAAGAAGAAGGTTACGATTTCCAGTTTCGGTTTAAGACAACTTTAGAAGACGGACTGCTAGCACTCGGGAAGGGACAGACCTACATCATACTAGAGTTATCCGAAGGCAAACTGACTTTGAATTCGAGCTTACTAAATAAACTTGATGGGGTTTCCGTGGGCAGGAACCTGAATAACAGTAACTGGCAGAGGGTTTTCGTTGCTATAAACTCATCGCATGTTGTGCTCTCTGCGAATGATGAGCAAACAATCTACCCAATCACACTCAACGAATACAACGCATCTGCCACTAGCTTCCCTACGACTTATATAGGCGGCGTTCCTAGCAACATTAGAAATTTAGCCCATGGCCCCCCGTACCTCGTTGGATGCATAGAAGATGTGATTGTCAATTCGAAATGGGTCTTGCCAACCCTGAAGAGTCCTTATGCTTCGTTCAGGGACGTCGAAGTCGGATGTCACAGAGAGCCTCAATGTAACCCCAATCCATGTCACTCTGGTGGCCATTGCACTGATAAGTGGCAAGATTTCAGTTGTACCTGCGAACGTCCTTACTTGGGTCATACATGTCAATACAGTAAGTTTTTCAAAATCATTGCAGTATTTTTTTTCCCCTTTTACCAATTATGTTTCCCAACACGTCAAATCATTTTCCAGTTTCTGATATCATCAAGCCGTACATCAAATAGGAATGTCATTTGACAAATTGGGAAACATAAAAAGGGAAAACCTAAAGGGGCGTTTTAGAAATTGATTGAATTTTACAGATTTTACGGCTGCGACTTTCGGTTATGAAAACATTACGAACTCACTTGTAACCGTCACAGCCGATAAGGATGCGAAGAGAGCAGTCCGTTCCATCGTCGACATAAGCATGTTCATTAGAACACGCCAATCCAAGGGACAGATTTTCTATTTGGGGTCTGTGATCGGATCTGGAAAAGACAAGGGCGAAACCTACGTGGCTGCACAGTTGGAGGGGGGTGAGCTGCGTGTCAAAATTCAATTCTATGAAAATTCTGAGGCTTATACAGTTGGGGGTGTCCACCTCGACAACGGATACAACCACCTAATTGAGGTATTATTTTTTGTTTTTTTTTTGATAATTAGTTGATTAATTAAATATTGTTTGTTGGTGATGCAATGCAGGTTATACGAAACGTTACTTTGGTTCAAGTGAAGCTGAATGGGACAGAGTATTTCAGGAAGACGATTTCAGCAACTGGCACGCTCGATGCTGAAGTGTTGTTTTTGGGTGGACTTCCAGGTCCTCGCCCTACACGTCAAGTATTGAATAGCAGTGAGCCTGATGTGGGGGCGACACCGTTCAGTCGGTACAATTTTAAAGGAATCATACAAGATGTCCAGGTAAACAAATTTTAAACTTAAAAAAAAATTTAAACAGCACTTTGACTTCTCAATCACGATAAGATTTTATTCATGTCATATTTTTAGATTTTTTCTCTTTTAGATTGTCTTAGTGTTACGTTGTCACAGTCACAGGCATAAATTCTTCTATGTTCGCTTTCTGACGGTTCCTACTCTCTTAGTCTCTTGACAGATTCTTTTCAGCTATTCTCCAAGTTCCCACTTATCGAAAACAAACCTGGAAAACCTGAAAAAGGCAGGGGACCAAGGAAGGGTTCGCAATGTTAGGGAATTTGTCTGTCTCAATACTAGAAGTCAGTGAAATTAATTTAAATTAATTAAAAGTTTTCTTTTCTAATTTCACGAAGTAAATTTTTGGACAACATGGACAAGTCGTAATTTAAAAAAAAGTCTCCTTTAGGACAGGAACTTATTAAAGTACTTTCAAAATTAAAAATAATTGATTATAAATAAATAAATAATGCAAAAAGAAAAATGTTGCACACAACGAAATATTATATCGAATTTCCAGTTCCTGGAAATTTAATATGAGTTCCTGAGTTCCTGGAAATTCGATTTAATATTTCGTTGTGTGCAACAGTTTTTTTTTGCATTTAACAAAATGACAATGTTTGTTTTTCTGGCCATTATTTATTTATTTATAATTAATTATTTTTAATTTTGAAAGTCTTTAATAAGTTCCTGCCTTAAAATAGGTGACTCTTTTAAAATTAGGACTTTTCCATATCTGCTAAAAATACAAATTTACTTCTTCAAATTAGAAAAAAATGGAAAATTGTTCTAACAATTTACAAAATTAGGAAAATTGCGTAATTTCAATCAATGTCAACGAAGTTTATCGCATTTTTAACAACAGATTTGTTGATGCTTGGTGTGTTTAGTATAGGCAACCATACATACGAGACCGTGTTCATTGGGTTATCTATACTAAAGCTTGTTTTTTGAAAATGTAATTTGTTATTCTTTTTTTTTAAGCAGACATCTTATGAAAACTAATTACTCATAATTTCTAAAAATAATTTCCTCCGTTAAGGCATGTGAAAATTGAAAAAAAGAAATAGTGATTTTTGTCCGCTTATCATTTGGTTAAAAATTAGGAAAGTCTCGTTATCTTCCTCAATTGTGAAAAGTTAAAATAAATTTGGCCAAAAAATTCTTACCGCCTTTAGTGCAGGCAACCGTAGAAACAGTCGAGTTTATTGGTTTAACTATGTTAAAGTTTTTTTGTCGAAAAAACTTAATTTATTTATTTTTCAATAAACTGGTATGTTTTAAAGGTAGTTTGAAAGTTGTTTCCAAAGTTTTTTACAAACAAAATATTACTGCCTTTAGTGCAGGCAGTCGTATGTACAAACGAACGAGTTTATTGGCTTGCGTATCCTAAGGCTTTTAGTTGAAAAAATGTAATTAATTACTTAGGATGTTATGAACATTGATTGTTTATAATTTTTAGAGGTAATTCCTATACTAAAAATTTAAAAGATTGTGACTATGTGTGTCTGTTATTTCTTTTTCGAATACGAGAAAAATTGGAAAACTGAATATTTCAAAATTAGGACAGTCGCAAAATCTGAATGTGAATTGTGGTAAAAGTTTATCATTCCTAGCAAAAGAAGTTGTTTTAGGGCATTCCATATAGACAATCGCACGAACGACCGTGTTACTTGGGTTGCCTACATAATATTTCTTTTTTTTTCTTGAAAAAGTAATTTTTATTTAAAAGAATCGCACGTTAAAAAAAATATTTGTAGCTTCTAAAAGTAATTTAATAATTTTCTCAATTTTATCTTTTAATAAGGTATAAAATTAAGTGAAGTAAATGTCTATTAGGTATTTTTTTGCTCATTGTAAAACTAGAAAAGTTGCATAATCTCAGTCAATTGTGAAAATTTATAAATTCCTTGACAAAAAAGAAATCTTTGCGTTTAATGTCGACAACTGTACAAACCGCGGAATTCATTGGTTTGCCTATACTAGGACTTTTCGTTGAACAAATTTACTTTATTTATCCACTTTATTTATCGACAAATTAAAGATTAATTGTTTATAATTTTTGAAGATAATTCAATAATTTTCTTCCCTAACAAACATTACAATTAAAGAAAATTACGAAAATTGCAAAATCTTAGAAAGTCACTAGCATTATAAATTTTTTGACGGAAAAAATCCTTAATGTCTTTAGCGTAGGCAACCATTCAAACTTCAGAGTTCAATGGTTTGCCTACATGAAGGCGTTGACAAAATTATTGTCTTTACAACTAGATACGCTACTGGCAAGTTATTAACATTAATTATTTCTAATTTTTTGAGTTAATTCGTTCAGTTTTCTTCATAAAAATATCCGCCTTTAGTGCAGGCAACCGCACAAACTCGTGAATTCATTGATTTGCCTATATCAGGGCTTCTCATTTCAAATCTAATTTAATTATTTTTCGACAAATGGCGTGTTATTAATTCCGAATTAATTGCTTATGTTATTTTTGGAGATAATTCAATAATTTTCTCTGCTAGTAAATATTACTAAAAAAAAAAATCATTAGCAATTCGTTTATGTTTATTTTTATCTGAAATCAGGTGAAATTGAAAAATCGTCTGAACATAACAAAATTGGAAAAATTACACAATTTAAGGAAATCGAAGAATTGACGAAGAATTCTTACCGCCTTTAGTGTAGGCAATTGTCCATACTGCTGAGTTCATTGCTTTGCCTACGTTAAGGCGGTAACAAAACCTTTATTCGTACATAAACTGGAATTGTATTAAATTCGTAATTCGTTGTTTGGGTTATTTAAAAAAAATCTGCTCCAAAATGAGAAAGAAATTGTTTAAACATCCGAAAGTTAAGAATATTGCATAATCGCACGCAACTGTAAAATCTGTGAGGTTTTTTTTTAATGAAATGCAAAGTTAGGGAAAACTGGAAAAGTTTTAATGAAAATAAAGTTTAAAGTCGATATCCCACTGTCAATATTTTGATCAAAATTTCCATCAGGATAAGACATATTACTTAAATATCTTTAGTAAATTATATCACCTACCAACATCAATACATTTTTATAAAAAATTCATAAATACAAAAATGTTTCCGCTATAATAAAACCATATTTATTAAAATTTTGATGGAAATTTCATGAAAATATTGACAGTGGGTCTTTAATCTGTATTCTGTTTTAGCCTTAAAAATAGTTTTTCTTCTTTAATTTCTTTTTTTTTTTTGTAGAGTATTCTTCATACTCTCACTTACTTACTTTTACTCGTTACTTACTTGTTCTTCCATTTTTTACTGGATGCTCTCTTTGTTGGTTTCAATGTTTCATGTGGTGTCTTGATAAAGACATTTTTGATATGAATTATTTACTTATTTAGGCTTCATGATTTTATTCTATTTTATTAGTCTTCCTCTCTCTTAGATTGTGATTGTCTGTGTCATCTTCCATTTTTATTCTGTGGTTTCTACCTTCTTTCAGTTTCTACTTTGATATTTTCTTACACACAGCCCTTCTGATCTTACAACCCAAGTTTTTTTCCATTTTGTTGTTGTAGTTAGAGAATAATTATAATATTTAGAACTTTCGTTTTCTACAAACATAATGCGTAAATTCAAAAATCAATTTGTTTATGATTTAGATCAGCAACGGCTCAAAAACCATGGTAGTAGAATTCTTTCCATTGCGTGTAAGCGACCTCAAAATCCCCATCGCTTTCGGAAGTGTCTACTTCGATACCAACTCCGTCTTACCTGGAGTTCTCTCGGATAATTTGTGCAGTCCGAATCCTTGTTACAACGGCACTTGCATGAACACGTGGAATGATTACCAGTAAGAAGTTATATCACAGGTTCAAAAATAAAATAAAATAATTACACGTGCATTATGAATTTCAGATGTAAATGCCCTCGCGGTTACAAAGGAAAAAACTGCAAAGAGAAAGAATTCTGCGAAATAGAGCACTGCCCTGCGGAATCCGAATGCAGAAACCTGGAAGACGGTTTCGAGTGCATCGCAAATGCAACGTTCGATGGCGAAACCGCCCCCCTCATCTACAACTTCACTTCGTTGACCATGAACACGTTGGTGGTGGAGTCTTTCGAACTGTCGTATCGCACAAAGTCTTCGGGGGTCATTTTTCTTGCACGGTATCTGGATAATTACTTTCGAATACTCGTTCACTTAGACGAGGTGGTCATCGAGTGGAACATAGTGGGACACGGCAAGATAAATCGGTTTAAAAAAGACCACTTCGACGGGCAGTGGATTACCCTCTACTTAAAAATCAAGGATGGAACTTTAAAAGGGGGTTTCAAAGAGCTCGTCAATGATGACACGCCTAATTTTATCGAAAACAATTTCGATATTGGGAATTTTAGTGACATGTTTTTGAAGGGGATAATTTATGTGGGGGGTAGTGGAGAGGATGGACTTTACAGCGGGACTGATTATGTGACTACGACTACAAACGCCGAGGATGACGATATTGCTGTGCCTTTGAATAGAAAAAGATTCAAGGTATTGTGATCTTAATTAATTCAAAAATTTCACGAGTAGAAATTTAAATTTGTTGCAGGGGTGTTTGGGGGAAATTCGCGTCGACAACTTCTTGTTACCATACTTCCAAAAATCGGAGTTGTCATACTTTGTAAAATCTGAGTTGTACCCGAAGAGCTCAAACGAATACTTCGAGTTATTACCCGGTGCTACGCATCATGTTGGATGTCGTTTGTGTGACAAGAAGGATTGTAATCGAGGAGAATGCATCGATCCTGTCAATAGTTATAAATGCAACTGCCCCATCGGATTTACCAGCGATGATTGCTCAGTAGATATTAACGAGTGTGAAGAGAATGAATGTGAGAATGACTCTCAGTGCATCGATTTAATCGGAATGTACAGGTGCAATTGCACTTCTGGATACGAAGGAATACAGTAAGAAACACTTTACTTTTACTAAATACTTTCTCCAACTTTGATCTTATCCAACTCTTATATTATCCTTTATTATTTGATATATTTTTATGTGTACTTGATGCTTTACACACGAAAGGTTAAACACAACAATAGACTCATCAAGATTTAATAATCAGCGCTAATGTATGAATGCAGTTTTTTGATCAAAAAGGTCCTTACCGCCTTTAATGTAGGCAATTATTCGAACCGTGGAGTTCATTAGTTTGCCTGTATTAAGGCGTTGTCAAAATCTGTTTTGTTCTTTATTTTTTTAAAGTCTCTATTTTTTAGATAAATTTTTAAATGTTAATAACATTAATCCGTAATAAACGTAATCGTAACAAACGTGACCATTAAAAAAATTACATTCATAACTTTCGTACGTTTATGTTTTGTTTTCTGAAATTAGGAAGAGTAGGACAATTGTGTGAAAATTACAAAATTGGGAAAATTGCGTAATCTCAGGCAATCTTGCATCTTGTGTAATCTCAGGTCATTTTTTGATAAAGAAACTTTCACTCCCTTTGGTGTAGGCAACCATTATACCTCAGAGTTCAATGGTTTGCCTATATTAAGGCATTGATAAAAATCTTAATTTTTTTTAGGTTAACTGCTGGCTTGCCTATATTAAGGCGTTGATAAAAATCTTTATTTTTTTTAGATAATCTGCTGGCATGTTATTAACAATTTTTTATAATTTTCTGAGATACATTAAAATCAATTTCTTAGAATTTTTGAAGACAATTCAATAATTTTAACATGACATTAAAAAAAATTGTTTGATCGCTACAAAATTGCGAAAATGCATAATCTCAGGCAATCGTGAACGTTGTTTTTTGATGAAAACAGAAATTCTTGCCGCCTGTAGTGTAGGCAATCATTCACACTCACAGTTCGTTGGTTTGCCTATATTAAGGCGCTGACAAAATCTTTATTTTTTTTAAACTGTTGACATGTTCTTAACATTAACTGTTTATATTTTTTTTAGGTAATCTATTCAATTTTCTTCATTAATTATCATTTATTTTTAATTATTTGTACTTGATGCTTTGCACAAGAAACTCATCGCAATTTAATAATTCTCCAACAATACGAGTGAAAATTAAAAAAGAAGTATTTTGTATGTTTATTAGATATTCGTTTTCTAAAAATTGAAAAATTCTTTACGTTTAAAAACTAGGAAGTAGCCATAATCTTAGCAAATTGTGAAAATTTATAAATTCCTTGAATAAAAAAATCTTCCGCCTTTGGTGCAGGCAAACTGCTGAGTTCATTGTTTTGCCTATATTAAGGCTTTTCGTAAACAAATCTAATTCATTTATTTTTGGGCAAATGGCATGTTATAAATTAAAAATTAATTACCTATAATTTTTGAAAATAATTTTCGTCCCTAATAATCGTAAATAATCGTGAGAATTAAAAAAAAATTACAAGAATAATTTTTGTACGTTGGTAAAGGTTTGATTTATTATTCCTTTTTTTTGAAATCAGGAAGAATGGGAAGATTATTTAAACGTTACAAAACGGACAAAATTGTTTAAGCTTAATCATGAATGTTAGAAATTTTTGATGCAAAAAAAATAAATCCTTACCGCCTTTAGTATAGGCAAATATTCAAACCTCAGAGTTCATTGGTTTGCCTATATTAAGGCGTTCGCGTATTTTCTTAAAGATAAACTGCTGGCATGTTTTTAAAGTTAGTTGTCTATTATTTTTAGTGATAATTCGTTCAAGTTTCGTCATTAGAAAAAGAAATGGAAAATTGTGAGAGCTGTGAGTTTTTTTACGAAAAACAAGTCAGTTTTTTTTACGAAAAGCAGTCAAAAAGCTGGAAAATTGCTTAAACTTTACTAAATTGGGAAAATTACATAAACTCAGTTAATTGTGAATTCTAACCATGATAATCAAAGTAATAATAATTCATTATTAATAATAATATTTAATAACAAGATTTTTAGCTCGTTTTTAGAAGCATTTTTATTTATTTCATATCTTTCTTCAATTCTCTTTTTTATTCAAGAAAAAATTCTTAACGTCTTTTGTATAGGCAACCGTTCAAACATCGGCTACATTGAGGCGTTGTCAAAATCTTATTTTTTTAATTAACATTATCGTTTTTGATTTTTTAAGGCAATTCGTTCAATTTATTTTTTGACAAATGGCTTGTTATCAATTAAGAATTAATCGCTTTATAACTTTTGAAGATAATTCAGTAATTTTCTTTCTTAATAAAGCGTGACAGTTAAAAACTTGTTAAATTAATAATTTTTGTATGTTTTTTCTTTCCTGAAATTGAGATTTGGAAAATTGTTTGAATTTTACAAATTTGGGAAAATTGCTTAATCCTAAACCAAAATCCCAAACATTATAAGTTTTTTCATAGAAAAATTATTCTTACAGCTTTAGTGTAGGCAACCATTCAAACCTCAGAGTTCATTGGTTTGCCTATGTTAAGGCGTTACCAGAAACTATTTTGTTAGGTAAATTGTTGACATGTTGTGATTAAGTGATAAAATTTTTTGAGGTAATTCATTCGATTTTCCTCATTAATTCATTATTATATTACTTAGACTGTCTTTAGAACTTTTCGTAAAACAAATCTAATTTATTTATTTTTTTATAAATGGCTTGTTATTAATTAAATATTAATCGCTTTATAATTTTTGAACATAATTCAATAATTTTCTTTTTTAATAAGCGTGATAATTAAAAAATTGTTACATTAATTTTTTGTAAGTCTTTTTTTTTTCTGAAATCGAAAAGAATTGGAAAATTCTTTGAACATTACAAATTTGAGAAAATTGCATAATCTTAGGTCATCCTGAAACCAAATCCTAAACGTCATAAGTTTTTTGATAAAAGAAATAATCCTTACCGCCTTTAGTGTAGGCAATCATTCAAGGTTCGGAGTTCATTGGTTTGCCTGTACTAAAATCCTAAACGTTATAAGTTTTTTGATAAAAGAAATAATTCTTACCGCCTTTAGTGCAGGCAACCATTCATACCTCGAGCGTTCATTGGTTTGCCTATAGTAAGGCGTTGACAGAATCTATTTTTTTTTTTTGGATAAACGCTGGCATGTTATTAAAAAATTAATTGTTTAAAATTTTTTGAGGTAATTTATTCAATTTTCTGCATTAAATCATTACTACTGATATATGTATTTTTATTTGTACTTCATTGATGCTTTTTGTACACGAAAGGTTAAGCGCAACAACAAACTCATCACAAACTAATTTTTGCAGCTGTGAACACGACATTGATGAATGCGAAAGCAATCCGTGTCAAAACAGTGGAACCTGCGAGAACTTAATCGGCATGTTCAAGTGCATCTGCCCTGAAGATTTCGTCGGTGAACAGTGCGAGAATGTTCGCCTCATAACTTGCATGAATAACCCATGCAAAGAAAACTCCACCTGCAGAGATGATGAAGGTTTTAACTTTCTGTACTTCCTCAAAGAAAAAAAAATTCTAAAACATGAATTTTCAGACAAAAAAACAGGCAATAACTTCACGTGTGATTGTGCTGAAGGTATGGCAGGAACCCTATGCGATACACCCTATTGCATCCTGGATACCTGCATGAATAACGGGCACTGCAATGTAAACATCCGTCCTCCGAAATGTGATTGTGCCCCTGGATACGAGGGAAACCTATGCACCATCGATATAGATGACTGCGAATCATCACCATGCAAAAACGGTGGGGAATGCATAGATCGTATTAATGGATACGATTGTAATTGTGTACCAGGTAATATAATTTAGATATCTAAAAGTCACACTCGAGGAATGCAAACATTATACAAGATAAGATTAAACTAATTATTACACTACGAATTGTTTCATGATGATGAATCATTTCGCTTTACATTTATTTTATCGTGTCAGTCACATAAATTTATTAAAGGTTTGCTTTTGTTGGCTTCTTGGGGTTGTAGGTTTCAATGGATCCAACTGTGAGTTCGACATCGATGAGTGCGCAGCCCCCATCAACCCCTGCGGACGTGGAAAGTGCAATAATACATTCGGTAGTTACAAGTGTACGTGTGATAATCAAAAATGTGGGTACAACTGCAACATGGATGATCCGTGCTTGCAGAGTCCCTGCGAGAACGGTGCAGTTTGCGAAGCTGCTTGCACGAATGAACCTGATTATATGTGCAATTGCTTCGACGGGTGGACAGGGAAGAACTGCAGTGAAGCTCAGGTAAATTCCCTCCTCCCCTTATAAATATAGTAGGGAATAATTTGAATGGGGGTCATTCACAGTTGCTGACAGTCGAAGACACGGATGGTATTAATATTTTATACGTGGTGGTCCCCGTTGTCGTTGTTATTGTGGTGGGATTGGCAGTGGCATTCGTGGTTTTGGTGAATATTGCAAGGAGTAAACGAGCCACCCGAGGCACGTATAGCCCGAGTGCCCAGGAATTTTGCAACCCCCGAGTCGAATTGGATCACGTTCTTAAACCCCCACCCGAAGAGAGACTTATATAATCGTTTAGCATCATATAACTTATTTATTTTTGTGTATGGTTTTTTTTTATATTTATAATTAATACCAGAGGGCAGTCGTAATTTCGTCCATTTCTTTTGTGATAACGCTCTTTACTGTGACAGCTCATACGATATAATAATTGTAATGTATAGATTTTTTTTTTCTTTTTAGTTATGACAAAACCAAAGTTGTACATATATTTCAAGTACTTAAAGCTAACTAAGTTTAATGTTTTACCTGTTATTGTAATTAATTAATTTTTATTACGCCTGATATTTCGTAGAACCAAGTAAGTACTTACTTGATGATTTTTAAAGTGCCTCGTATACATGTGTCCGTCCAAAGTGATCGAACTTGTGACTTGACTTTTTACTACTGTTTTAAAATGTAATTAAGCAATACAATTTTATCCAGTTATCTTTGTGTTAATTTAAAACAACAACCCTTGTACTATGCGGTATTTACTTACAAATATTGAAAACAGAAACAGATTTAAAAAAAAAATTTGCCCAAAACGAATTTTTCATTGATAAGAATTGTTCAATGATATCAAAATCTGACAATGTTAATTGAAATATACAGGGTGTTCCTTGAGGTAACTGACAAACTTTCAACACGTGTTCTAGAGGTGATTCTGAACAAGAAATTTCATGTACACTTTAGGTCAATTCCTTTCCGTTTTTGAAATATTAACAAAAGAAAAAATGTGTATCAGTAAGTTTGCCGGTTACCTCAGGGAACACTGTACATTTTACACAGGGTGTAAAAAATTAAAGAGATGTTTCTTGAGATAATTGTAAGCAAAAAAGTTCCTACAAACATGTTACCCACACTGTTCCGTTTTCGATAAAATATAAATTTTATGTCGGGAGTATATTTTATACAGTGTGTGATTTAATGACTCCAAAAAAATTGAAACGATTCTTGATGTCACCTAAACTACTTAGTTTTCGACTTAAATGTATACAGAGTGTAACTTTAAAGAGGGACCAAACTTCAAGGGCCAGTTCCTCACATCGAAATATGAAAAAAAGTTTATATAAACATAGGTTCGCAAACGCATAGTTTCTGAGATATAACAAAATCATCGTAGGCAGCCACGATTTCATATTTGAAATCTCATAACTTTCCCGAACAACTTTCCCAAATAATATTTCTGCGTATCTTGAAAAATAAAGGTACTTTACTCTCACGTCGATTTCAAACATTTCGATCTCCTTGGTATATGACGACAGATATTCAGATTTTGACAAGTGTATTTTAGGTTTGGGAAGATGCGGAAACTTTCATAAACAATTAATTTTTCTGAAAAATTTATAACAAAAAAGTTTTCCAATTTTTTTTCGGACCCTGTATCTTAGAAACTATGCGCTTGCCGACATATGTTTATATGAACTTTTTTTCATAATTCGTCGTGAGGATCTAGCCTTCGATGTTTGTCCCCTCATAAAAGTTACACCCTGTATATTTTATACAGGGCGCAATTTAATTATTAAAAAAATGAGATGATACTTAAGCTAATATTAACCAAAAAGATTCTTATAAACATGTCACCTAAACTGCTTCTTTTTCCACATAAATTTTATACAGGGTTTATGTTTCCAAAACAAAATTTAGGAGATGATTCTTGAGGTAATTTTAAGCAAAAGGCTCCTGTAAGTATGTCACAAATTTCTTCGTTTTCGACATAAATATATATTTTACACAGGGTGCAGATTAATGATTCCAAGAAAATTGATGATTATTTTTTTTTTCGGTTAGAATATCAATCAATTCCGGGCGCATGCCCGCTTATCCATACCTGGAGAAGCCCATGCGCTTATCGCCTTCCGCCGGCCCCGTCAAGCGCTTTACAATTACAAAAATGAGCTGTTCAGGGTTTCTCAAAGCTTCTTGAAACTACTCCGAGACTCTCTCTTGGTAATTGAAAAGCGAGTGTTGTCTCCGAAAACAATTGAACGTCGTGTTAGTGATGTTATTAACTTGAATTTCAATTTGTCCTTTAAAAAACTATCACTTGAAAAACACAAATTTTAGCTTTACTTAAAAATTAGTCACAGTCCCAGGTAAAAATGCATGTAACGGAATGGTCGCCTTAGTTTAGACTGTGAAGTTTTATTATCTTAAAGATTTTCCAAAAAGAAAATACCCAATGTTTTTTTTTTTTATATTTCATATTGTACAGGGTGGATTAATTTCGATGTCTCTTATGGGCATCTCCGTAACTATATGAGATAGAAAAAAAAACTAGTGGCCAAGTCTCGATCTCTTTTTTGGAGATTAAGTCAATAGTGTAAACAAAAATTGGTTATCTTCTTTTGTTTTCAAGTTATAGGCAAAAATTGCCATTTTAGACTTTTCGTTTTTCGGTCATATCTCGTTTATTTCTAGAGATATTAAAAAAACTCCTTGAACATTATTAGGACACTTTTTGGATTACAATTCAATAGTGTTGTAGATTTTTTAATATTTACTTAAATTTTCGAGATATAACATAAAGTTATGTTTTTTTTTTAATGAAAATCATAGTAGGCAATGCCCTTATTAAATAGAGATTTTTTTCTGTTTTCAAAAATATATACTTTGTTGGGTTTATTTCTTATCATTCATAGGAAAAACTGCCATTTTTGTTATTATCCTTTCGTACCTTAGGCTCAGTAGGGTGGCTTCAATACAGTGCCGACGTTTTTTGTTTTTATTAAATGTTAACGAACTTTCAAACCTTTAGATAGTTTTGCCCGCGTAAAGAATTTCATATTCTCACTTTATTTTACAAAATTCCATTTTATCGTTTTGAGCGACCGTTCTGACAAGAGCTCCTATCTGACTTTCTATTGAAAATGAGTTTCATCACGTTTCACAGAACATTTTAACAAGAATGTTTTAAACTGTGTATTATTAAAACGTGTTATGACCGAAAATTTATAGAAAAATAGTTTTCAATCTTTGAATGGTCAACATCGCACGAACACTCAAGGTTTCACTGTCGGTTGATAGCTTCGTTAGGAAGAAACGTTGAACGTTCCTGCAATTTTCAGTGTCCGTTTAAAGGTTGAAAACAATTTTTATACAATTTCCATCGGACAAGAAACGACTTTAATAAAAAATATATTATTGAAGTCGACACTGTGAAATCGCAAGAACACTCTACGTTTCGCTATCGCTTTATAGTTTCGTCAGGAGTGAAAAAATGTAAATAAACAAGTTGTCAAAAGAAACGAAAAAGTAACATGATTTTAAACTAAAATACAAGTTGTCCGGATAAACATAAAGGTCATAATAACTAAGTTAGAACTAAATTGAGGTTTATTTTCTTTTTGTTTCTCTTGAGTTATATTTTATGAAAAACACGAAAAACAAAAACAAACACACAAATAGTAAAATATAAACAAAATCGGACATATATCAAACTAGATTTAATTTAATATTTAATAAAAACAAAAAAGCTTTTGCCAGACCGGTCGCGGTGGGTGCTACATTTCTCAAACGGAATTTTGTAAAATAAAGTGAATATGAAATTCTTTACGCAGGCAAAACTGTTTAAAGGGTTGAAAGTTCATTAATATTTAATAAAAACAAAAAAAAATGTCGGCACTGTATTGAAGCCAGCCTACTGAGACTAGGGTACGCAAAGATAATAACAAAAATGACAGTTTTTCCTATGAATGATAAGAAATAAACCCAACAAAGTATATATTTTTGAAAACAGAAAAAAATCTCTATTTAATAAGGGCATTGCCTACTATGATTTTCATTTAAAAAAACATAACTTTATGTTATATCTCGAAAATTTAAGTAAATATTAAAAAATCTACAACACTATTGAATTGTAATCCAAAAAGTGTCCTAATAATGTTCAAGCAGTTTTTTAATATCTCTAGAAATAAACGAGATATGACCGAAAAACGAAAAGTCGAAGATGGCAATTTTTGCCTATAACTTGAAAACAAAAGAAGATAGCCAATTTTTGTTTACACTATTGACTTAATCTCCAAAAAAGAGATCGAGACTTGGCCACTAGTTTTTTTCTATCTCTTATAGTTACGGAGATGCCCATAAGAGACATCGAAATTAATCCACCCTGTACAATATGAAATATTAAAAAAAAAACATTGGGTATTTTCTTTTTTGAAAATCTTTAAGATAATAAAACTTCACAGTCTAAACTAAGGTGACCATTCCGTTACATGCATTTTTACCTGGGACTGTGACTAACATTTAAGTAAAGCTAAAATTTGTGTTTTCCGAGTGATATTTTTTCAGTAGGACAAAGTGAAATTTAAGTTAATAACATCACTAACACGACGTTCAATTGTTTTCGGAGACAACACTCGCTTTCCTATAACCAAGAGAGAGTTCTCGGAGTAGCTTCAAGTAGCTTTGAGAAACCCTGAATAGCTCATTCTTGCAATTGGAAAACGCTTGATGGGGCCGGTGGAAGGCGATAAGCGCATGGGCTTCTCCAGGTATGGATAAGCGGGCATGTGCCCGGAATAGATTGATATTCTAACCGAAAAAAAATAATCATCAATTTTCTAGGAAACATTAATCTGCACCCTATGTAAATTAGGTATATATTTATGTCGAAAACAAAGAAATTTGTGACATATTTACAGGAGCCTTTTGCTTAAAATTACCTCAAGAATCATCTCCTAAATTTTGTTTTGGAAACATTATTCACCCTGTATAAAATTTATGTGGAAAAAGAAGCAGTTTAGGTGACATGTTTATAAGAATCCTTTTGCTTAATATTAGCTTAAGTATCATCTCATTTTTTTAGTAATTAATTTGCACCCTGTATAAAATATACAGGGTGTAACTTTTATGAGGGGACAAACATCAAGGGCTAGATCCTCACGACGAATTATGAAAAAAAGTTCATATAAACATATGTCGGCAAGCGCATAGTTTCTAAGATACAGGGTCTGGAATAAAGTTGGGAAACTTTTTTTTATCGGTTACTCAGAAAAATTTATTGTTTATGAAATTTTCCGCAATTTTTGTTTACACTATTGACTTAATCTCCAAAAAAGAGATCGAGACTTGGCCAATAGTTTTTTTCTATCTCTTATAGTTACGGAGATGCCCATAAGAGACATCGAAATTAATCCACTCTGTACATATGAAATATAGTTAATTAATTAGTTAATGAGAGGTACACACAGTCTTTCAATATAAAATTCAATATAAAATGGAGTATTATACAGGGTCTCCGTGACTAGAGTCTCATAATTTCACAGAATGATAGCTTGCATCAGTACAAGTGGAAAATGTTCTATAACATGGTGTCCTACGACACTGACACTTTTTATTGAGTTGCCTAAAGCACAGCTACTTTGAATTTAAAATTATTTTTCTTAAAAATGTCGTGCTAAAATAAAACAGTCCGCAGTATTATAATCATTTATTTACGATTTTCATTAAAAAATGGGCTTTTAAGCAATGGTAATAACACTAATGCAAATTCTAACTGATATAGACAAGTACATAAATATTTGAATAACATAATTACGAAAAAGATGTATAAATTTTGTATAACACTTTTTTTTTTGTTTTATTTACCAATTTCAAAAATGCTGCCGACCGGGTTTGACTTAGTAACTAGAGATAAATTATGTACCTAATATATAACAAGATAATACTTTATTTTTTTATTAATAACAGATGAACGCAGCATCATTCTTGAAATACGGGGGGGTGGGGGGGTAAGGGCAGGGCCGCACTCAGGCCACGCGCTCTCTCTCTCTCTCTCTCTCTTTTCCTGATTGATTCACTTAAAGACGTGCTAAATGACAGAGGAAATGAAATGGGAACGCGGCGCGAACGAAACGAGCATCTCGGAGTGAAGCGGCGGCGGCAGCGGCGCGCGCGTGCGCGTGTGTGCGCCCCCTGTCCACAACACATGCCTGCTCCGCGAAGCCACACAGACACGAAACAACACACGTACACACACGGGTATATACGCATTCATCCTCACTAAGCTACTGTAGAGTTGAATACAAGACCCGCATTTTTTGTTCAATTGGCAGAGATAGTAATTATAATAAAATATAGATGGAAATGGAAGCCGAACACGCTTGAACGGAAGGGCTTCACAATTACTAGGGCTGTCTTTAAGACAATACACATTGCTGTTATGTGATAACCACAATCACGTAAACAGAATAGTCTAACTAGCATAGAATCAGTAAATGAGTTCTATACCAAACAGACCATCATCATTAAAAAAATAAAATATAAATAGATACACTCAATTAATTTATTGTTATTCGAAGGGGGATTTCCCCACAATATTATTACTATCTTGTTTAAGTGAAGTTAAACTGTTTACCTTGTTTACACGACCATCAATTTTTTTCATCGTCATTATTTTTCAGATAGCGGAGACATCAATTAATAGTGGGTGGGGGTGGGGCGGTGGGATTAGTGGTGAAAAAAAAAAACAAAAAAAAACCGTTAATAACCAAATTGGTGCATGTTAATCGCCATACTTTCTGACAGAAAATAGTAAAGGAGACTGTGGTTTAAGAGATATTTGTAATGAACCTCCGCCCACAATAATTTTTATATCCGTAGGGACGTATTTCGGCAGCTAAGCTGCCATCTTCAGTACGCTACCAACTTAAAAGCACTAAAAAATGACTAAAAACATTGAGTGTGATTAGGTTGTTTTTAGACATTTTTTAGTGCTTTTAAGTTGGTAGCGTACTGAAGATGGCAGCTTAGCTGCCGAAATACGTATCTACGGATATAAAAATTATTGTGGGCGGAGGTTACTTTCAATTAGTGCTATAGTAGAAATATAAAATATTTAAAGAGGGGCCTCAAAATTGGATTGCCCGTGGAGTCTCTCAAGCGCTAAATCCGCCGCTAGTCAGATATGCAAAAAAAATTGGGTTTATTGGATAGGTCTCCTTACAATGTCAGTCTTGTATTCAAAGTTAAGCTGACTAAACTGATAAGCTGACTGGTATTGACTAATTTCACTATGTA
Source organism: Prosopocoilus inquinatus (assembly GCA_036172665.1). Classification (NCBI taxonomy): domain Eukaryota; kingdom Metazoa; phylum Arthropoda; class Insecta; order Coleoptera; family Lucanidae; genus Prosopocoilus; species Prosopocoilus inquinatus. The sequence continues at coordinate 14,515,000 of CM069871.1, read as the reverse complement.
AAAAAGGCGAAATGTTTCAAGGCCTATCCGATGAATTATTTACAACTACTCTGTATAAGTTAATAAAGCTGAAACTTCTCGCGTATTCAATCATTTTTGTTCGCACTCTATATTAAAAAAAAAAAAATTTACGAAATTATTAAACGTAATTTATTCAAACCAAATTAACCGAATTAAAGCATTGTTTTTTCTTGTTTACATAAAGTAAGGCCGAGTTAAGTGAGCGGTCAAATTGCACAGAATCAATTGTCAAGTCAACGGCCCTGTTAAACCCTCTGACCAATCAGCTATTGAGAAAAGTGATCACGTGATTTGGTATGACCACTTCGACCGTTCACTCATAGCAGCCTAAATTAGGCAGGATCTGACAACTTAAATATAAAAGTTTCCGACTGCATTAACCTTGAGATCGTAGTAGCTTAGTGGATGTAAATCGAGTCACAGACCACAGATTTAGGTCCGGTTTCTGGAACGATGTTAACGGTCCGATTGGGTTAACTATTCGTTAAAGTAGAAAATGAGTTTATAGAAACATTTTCTTGGTTAATTTGACGCGGCAAACAGGTGTGCTAACTTAATTGGCACATGCGCAATTTATGTAACCTTACATTTTTTTCGATTCAAGTTATATTCCTTTTTCACCTTCAATGAAATGTTCACCGTTTCCGCGTGTTCCATCAATTTCTGGTAGTCCAATTGTAAAAAGAAAATCAAGTTCAAAAAGAATTAAAATTAATTATTGGACAAACTGTGTAGGGATCACGGTGAATAGAATTCTATTTTTATGACGTTACGTTGCCTAGCAACGGAAAACGCTCGTCATCCGATAAGCAATGGCTGCGGTAAGTGAACGGTCGAAGTGGTCAGACCAAATCAAGTAATCACTTTTCTCAATTGGTGATTGGTCAGAGGGTTTAGTCGGACCGTTGACTTGACTATTTTGTGGAATTTGACCGTTCACTTAACGCGGCCAATAAAATACAGATGACGTGACGTCACAAATATAGAATAGGGTATATGAACATTTTTTTTTAAAGAATTTTATTTGAAAGTTGGTGAAATTACGATAATTTAGATATATTTCTCTTTTTTTTTTGATAAATGAATATTAAAGTCGTAAAAAGTTAAAGAAATTTGAATTGATTAAATTCCCGCCAAAACGCACATTCTGACCGTGTGACGTCAATGTTCATATGGTGTCAAATCGTAATAAGTGAATATCAATACGAACACATAAAACTTATTACAATAAATAGCAAAACATATATCAGTATTGTGCTGTGCTATAACCTAAAAATACCTGTGCAAGAACTTCGAATAAATTGTTTATAAGCGTTTCACAAAATTTTGTGTCACCAACCTTACTTCTCAATGGCGAAAAGTTCCCGTTTCCACCACAAATTTCTCACCAACAAAGTAAAAAAAATATAATAATTTCTTTTTTAAGACATTCACTTCGTAATTGTTGCTTAAATTAAAACTATATTTCTCAGCACATATTAAGACAAACATTCGAACTATTTGACAAGGGTCTGCATACGACATAAACGTCAAGGACAAGGAATAGATAAAATAGCGACACCTTACGATCGCTTTTGGACAATGTATGAATACTGACGTCACAACGAATGGGCCTTTCGAAATCACGTGAATTATATTTGAATATTTTCGATTTTATTTTTTAATTTAAGAGAATAATAAATTAAAAAAACGTACAAATTTGGTGTTTTCGCGTGTGTTATTGACTATAGTCTCGATTAGAGAGCTTTAATTAATAATTTTATATTATTGTCATGTACCCTATTCTATTCATCGTAATCCCTACAGTGATAGAGTGGATAGAGACCATACTGGAGAGATAGTGGTGACATCTGCTCAACACGAGAATAACTGTTAGTTTCGATACAGCTCAGGAACAAACCAGGTCGTGCTAATCGATGTTTCCAGAAACCCGATTGGGTTTAACAGGCGCGTTAGTTTAACCATTAGTTAGTTTAACGGGCCGATTAAAATTGCTTTCAGAAACCGGGCCTTAGAGTTCGATTCGCACAAAGGTAAAGAAAAAAATGTATAAAATTTAAGGTCATTAATTGGTTGCCTACCATTAAGGGGCATCCTCTCTTTGGAGAAGCTGCACAATTAAAATATTTCGTTTCCATGCAAATTTGCAAAAAGTTAAATTTGACATTAACATACCAACTGTTTCGTTGAATTTTGAAAAAAAAAAGGCAGAGACTAAATGATTATTTTATGGAATTAAGAATCTCGCTACATTTTCCGAGCAAGCAAACAACCAGGGGCCTCATTCTCGAATCTAGGCAAAAAACTCGCAAGAGAACGTGACGTCAAACTGACGTAGGCTCTCATACAAAACTATATAAATCGTAAGAGAATTACGTCATTTTGACGTCACGGTCTCTTGTGAGTTATTTTTGTCTAGATTCGAGCATACGGCCCCCAGGGGATTCAAGACAAGGTGTGCGCAAGAAGTTCGCATACATTTCCAAATTAAAACGGAACATAGGGTAGACATTGCGTGCGTTTTGTTCCACAAATTGATATTATTAATTTTTAAACAAAAAGAAAAAAAAAACAACACTGAGTGGCAGTTGTATTACAAACAATTATAAAATTATGGGACTTTTATCTTAATAAATTGTGGTCTAAATATCGTTTTTAAATAAGTTTGAGATAATAATAAAAAGATAGTCTATGGATAGAACTCATTTTCCCGTACTACCCTGTTTGTAATATAATTATATACATTCAGAGTAGTTAATTTGTAACATTAACATTGGTTATATAAAAATGTTATGGTTAATAGTAATTATTAAAGTATAGGACCGAAATACACGCTAGACTGTGAACATCGGAAACGTGAGTGCAGTACTTATAACATAATGGTTCTCTGCGTAAACTTCGGTTAAAGTTATAAGGCATCTTTTTGTTAGTAATCTAGATGGTTCTACCTTGCAGATTCCTCCACAACATCGTGACGTGAAAGGTGGCAGAACTCTATAAAGTAGCGTCGAATCAACGAACGAAAATAATATGCGAGTTTTCAAAATGAACGCTCACTAAAAAGGTCCTCCTGCTTCTTCTTCTTCTTCTTCATAATATGACCACGCCGTAGTGCTCATATCACAGAAATGACGACGAACAAGATTTATTTATAACTGACACTGAAAGAAACACACAAACAACTAACTCTTGGTTAAAACGCAACAATCGAAGTCGGAGATTCAAGTAAGTACAGTTCCTCTCATTCATGTTATAACAAGTATGTCCATAAATTTAGTGATTTGTTTTAAAGCACTTTAGGGAAGAATTATAATTATATATCAGAATAAAATGGTTGGTATAAATTACATTAAATGTAAAATTGAAATTACGAATCGATTTATGTATGTATGTCTTATGTACACATGTAATCTATATACGCGATTCTGCATTTTACCAAAAAAATTAAAAAAAAAACCCAAACAATTAGCGTTTTAAATTCATAAATCGGTAGTGGCAGTAGTTTACAAAATTTATTTAAACGTTCACAAGATTGAGTTAGTATCACTCCGATGATTTTTTTTTATTTCTCAGAGTCACATCACACTCTCACCGAGTCGTCTTCATCATCTCAACATCATCATCACCATCAACATCAGCAACATCATCACCATCATCATCATTCCTCAGAACATTGACACAGAATTCAATTCCTAAAAGGCCTGTAATTTTTGTGATAAGTCAGTTCTGTTCTGCTATAATAGTAGTTCTGGATTACTCAATTAACTGAGTGTACCCCTTGTGTTAGCACCAGTCGTCATCGTCTGAGTCCGAATGACGGGATCTCGGCGGTTTTGGTTTATACCCGTTTGGTACTGGACTGGGTAGCATTCTACCCCCGCGTCCCAGGGCGACGGCCTGTTCGAAACTCAACGGAGCCGCTTGATTGCCCTCGCGAGGGGGCAAGATCTCCCTCAGGGGTTCTCTTTCCCGCGGGAAACTGTGCTGCAACGTATGTGGCGTGGTGTGAGCAGAATGGGAGGACTGCAACTGCACATAAACATACAAAACCACAAATTAATTTTAAACAGAAATTTGCTTAATACTCAAAATTCATTTGTAAAGTGGCCACAATCAACAAAATTGACAATGTAATATAGTCTTTTATAAACTAACTATAAACTAATCCCAAAGATTAATCCTAGCTTTTTTCAATATCAACTTTGTCATTGATGGTACAGTCTTTTTCTTTTGGTTTTTCCGTTTTGGAAATTATGTTTCCCTCTTTTGTTTAATTATGTTTCTCTATTTGTCAAATGATTTTCTTATTTGACACACGACTTGACATTTTCGGAACTCGAATATAACGTGAAAAATCGGGCAATACAATCGATAAAAGAAATAAACTCAAAAGAAAACGATGGCATTTTCCCAAAGATATCAGTTTTTTAACTTAATTTACATTACGTTAATAGGGTACATGAACATTTCTTTTTTTAATTTTATTTGAAAGTACGTAAAAATACGATAATTTAGATATATTTCTTTTTATTGATAAATGAATATTAAAGTCGTAAAAAATTAAAGAAATTTGAATTGATTAAATTCCCGCCAAAATGCACATTCTGACCGTGTGACGTCAATGTTCATATGCTGTCAAATCGTAATAAGTGAATATCAATACAAACACAAAACTTATTATAAAGAATAGTAAGACATGTTATCAGTATTGTGCTGTGCTATAATGTAAAAATACCTGTGCAAGAACTCCGAATAAATTATTTATAAGCGTTTCACAAAATTTAGGATTACCAACCTTACTTCTCAATGGCGAAAAGTTCCCGTTTCCACCACAAATTTCTCACCAACAAAGTAAAAAAATATAATAATTTCTTTAAGATATTCACTTTGTAATTGTTGCTTAAATTAAAACTATATTTTTCAGCACATATTAAGAGCAAACATTCAAACTATTTGACAAGGGACTGCATACGACATAAACGTCGACAATGAACAGATAAAATGGCGACATCTTACGATCGCTTTTGGACAATATATGAGTACTGACGTCACAACGAATGGGAAGCCTTTCGATACCACGTGATTTATATTTGAATATTTTCGATTTTATTTATTAATTTAAGAGAATAATAAATAGAAACAGCGTACAAATTTGGTGTTTTCGCGTGTGTTATTGACTATAGTCTCGATTAGAGAGCTTTAATTAATAATTTTATAATATTGTCATGTATCCTATTGTCAATTTTTATTTTTGCACTGCAGTGAAGAAAAAAGATCATCTTTCAAATATTACACACTTTTTTCGGATTAAATAAAACAATTGCGTCTATCTCAATCACGTGAATACACATAATCTGCCTTTTAATTTAGTGTACATTTTAAGTTTACAGACGAGTTAAAAGGCCAGGCCTAAGTCAAATACCAATCGTAATTATATTATAGATTATGTATTCAATATATGTACACTATATTAGTTCCAAAATTCCAAATGAATTAGTAAAAAAATATTGAGAAAAAGCTGAAAGGGTTATACTCGTACAATTTCGACTGACAATACTGTTACTCCAATACACTCGTGATCTTACGGTTGCCTACCTACTTAGGCGATGCTAAGAAAAGTTACTGGCGAGAGACGCTCCCTATAAATAAGTGATGATGTTTCTCTTTAAATTTGATCGATTTAAATTAATAAATCTAATTAATTCACAGCTGACAGTCCATGAACAGAATTAGCTAGTTTAAAAACAGTAGAGAACAGCACTTATAGATAAAAATCATTTGAAACATCTAATATTAATAACGAGTGTCTAAACAAAAAACTGGCCTAGCAGGCTGTGGAAAAATTCACAAACAAGGTTTATACGTCTTAGATAATTTCGTACTTTCAACAGAGACATAAACTCACATATGGTAGTTTGTTAAATGTTACTTCAGTGACAAGCTAAATAACTTTAAAATATGTTCCCATAAATTAACAAGTTGTCATTTATAAATGATAATAAGAAAAAGTAACAGAAAACGTGATTATTCAACAGCGAATTTTGACGTTACATCTGACAGCTTCGCAGTTGAACTTAGAAGTGACATGCACACAGCAAACAAATTCTCGGTCATAACCTACTTGACCCGATTTTTATTTAGACACTTGTTATATACAGCGTGTCCCAACAGTGCGTTCTCGGACTATATCTCGATAACTACTACAGATATAAAAAAAGTTTCAAGATATTTTTATTTTAAAATTTAAAACTTGACGACATAAAATTATTTTCACCTATACAGGCTGAATCAAAACAGCGGTACTGAATGCAACTTTTTTATTTCAAATGGCACACCCTATATATGATATCAAACCTGAATTGCCCATAAAATTCTACACATTTTCTATGTACCATAATCTATGTCTAATTCTAACCGTTCTGACGATATTTAACATTTTATCTAAAAATTGTCGCTTGCAGCCATTATTTTATTTATTCATATTTTATTTATTGTTAACTTTAGAGAAAAGATTTTCGACACAGATGTAGCTGGTACTTTAGCTTATTTTAAGCCATCATTAAATGTATTTTTATAGTTACAGGGTGATCATGGTACTAAACAAAATATTGGAAATTTCAAAATGACATAAGTCAAATTTCTTAAATAGCATGCCCTATATTTTTATATCCTAAATTGTTCGTCTAATACAGAGAGTCTAATACATAGATTATGGTACATAAAAAAGGTGTAGAATTTTATGTGCAATCCAAATTTGACATCATATATAGTGTGTGCTATTTGAAATAAAGAAGTTGCATTCAGTACCGCTGTTTTGATTCACCCTGTATAGGTGAAAATAATTTTATGTTGTAGCCCTCTAAATTTAAAAACAAAAATATCCTTAAATTTTTTTTGTACCTGCACTAGTTATCGAGATATAGCCCGAGAACACACTGTTGGGACGGCCTGTATATTAAATAGTAAATATAGTTAATACCTCATACGAAACTTAATTCCATGCTTTAAAATGATTTTAATAAACAATATGAAAATATGGGAGTGTACTTACGTGTGTAGGAGATGCATTCAGTTTTGGAAAGTTGATAGGACCCGGACGCAACTGCAACGTTGAGGGTTTGGACGGTGTAGGAGGCAATCTTCGTCCTTGCCCACGCCGTCCAAGCATAGGATGGCTATGTTGAACACTACTTTTATGAGCTGCGGAATTGTGTACGGGTAAACCAACAACAGCACATGCTGAAAAAACCACAACAACAACAACATTACACAAACAAATTTTCAGTTCCCCCCAATAAGGCAGCAAATTTTACTCCCTCTAAGTAAAGCTGTGTCGTTCATTGTACACAAACTTGGTTAAATTAATGAAATGGTAGAAAACAAAAAAAAAATTTCTTGTTTCAAATTAGCTTTAGCTTTGTATTCGTGCTAAATACTGTATTATCTAAAATTAAATCAAAATAGTCGTGTACCTTTGTGCTTGGACTTGTTACTTATAGGTTGGATTGGATTAACTATAAAATAAGTGTAATTAGCAAAGAGGTGCTTTACTTCGGGTGACTCACCTATCGTAGGGGGGCCGTGTTGGTGAGGCACAGGGTGAGTTGGACTAGGAGAACGTGATCTTTGGCATAAACTCGTCGTACCGTAACCTCTGCGTGAAGACCTCATGTGTCCGTGGTGTTGGTGAACGTTTGAGGGCGACGGAGACCTCGCTGGACTTGTGGATGCAGACCATGATCCTGTGTACAATGTTTAAAAAATCAAAATCAAATATAATTGAGAAATAACAAGAGATAAACAAAATACACGGACAGAGGAAATAACACTTGATAGAAAGGGAAAAACATAATTAAAGAACTGGATAGTAACAAAAGGAAAAAAAAAAGGCACAAAGAAGAAGACAATAACAGAAGAAAACCGTGGGAAAAGTGTAGGCATTTGGAACATCTGTGTACTCGGAAAGAATAAGAATTCCTTTCTAACAGAGTGGCCATTTTTAATCGTTGTTCCTGAAGATTTTAGAATAAGTAGGCAATCCATCCATCTATCAAATCAGAAATATAATAGCTTTGCGTATTCATAACTTACTAACATACCTTAAAGCACGGAAGTAGAATGGGTTGCCTATATTCAGTTTTTAAGGCACCCACCAGTCAAAATTTATTTAATCACTTAAATAAAATAAAATCACTTACCTCCCACAAATCTATGCGAATGCTTAACTATTTCTACTACATTTGACACAGTATCGGAGAAGCCGATATCATGATGAAGTGGCGGCCGTCTTCGAGGTGAAGGGCTTCTTTGTAATGAAGGTGAATTTCCCCGCCTGAAAACAAATTAATTACACCTTTACATTTACTCCAGCACGTGTCCATGTACAGAGTGAGCAAGAACGGTAGGAGGCAGTGTTGCCAGAGATGGTGATTTATCACCAGATTCGGAGATTTTTGTTATTCGTTAATTACCTGGTGATTATTTTTAAAAACTCGGGATTATCTGGTGCTTTTTCATAAAATATAAATAAGAAGCAATTTATAACATTAAAATGATTTTAAGTTTCAATGATAAAAGTTGAGACGTGTCTTTTTGCGATATCGAATATTGAGCATCTGTCAACAATGTCAACCGGCAGAGCTCTTCCCGCCGATTTAAAAATATTTACGAAGAAGGCACTTCTTCTTCATATATTTTCAGTTGTGTTAGAATTAGAAAATTTAAACACAAACGACATTTTACAATCGAAAGCAAAAAAGTAAAGTTCCCTGTAATTTTTTTAAGCTATAGTTTTTTTTTTAATTTTTTAAACACGATATCACAGGTGGCACCTAAAAAAATTCTAAGCTTTCAGATTTCAGAACTTTTGTAAAATCTATGAAATCAATCGCATTTAAATAATACCATTTTGACAGAGAAAAATTACAGAAAACTGTAATTGTCTGCTATCGATTTTTGCTTTCGACCGTACAGGTTTTTTTTTTTGTATTTTGCACCCTATTCTATTTTATTTCAGGAGCTAGAGAAAAACTTTAAATGCAAAAACTGCAGGGTTTTATGCCTATTATCTTTTAAAGTTATCACAAGAAACAAAAGCACATCGCAAATTGGAGATAGAAATACAATTTTTGTTTTTTTTTTTTTAATGGAACACCTTTTATATTGTTTATTGATATGAAAGATCATGACTTCAAAAATATATAATATGTTGACATTTGAAGGGGACGTTCGTGATAAAATTAAATTTGAAATATCAGCATAATGACATTAAAAAAATCTAGACGGCCTGGAAAGGCGCCACAAAAGTTCTAAATAACTGTTTTAGTTAACAAAAAACAATAGAAATTCAAAAATTGGAAACCCTACACAACGGATTAATAATAAAAAAACAAAATTCCAGGCCGCCTCAATATTTTAAACATTAATTTATTGATATTCTAACTTCAAATATTTCACAAATGGCTCTTCCTAATATCAACATATTATGTATTTTTGAAATCAGAATAATAGGATCTTTCAACTGAGCAAATAAAATACAGGATGTTCCATTGAAAAAAAAAAAAAATTTTTTTTTCTCCAATTTGCGATGCGCTTCTGTATTTTATGATAACTCTAAAAGATAATAGACATATAACCTTACAACTTTTGCATTTAAAGTTTTTCTCAAGCTCCTAAAATAAACCCTCTAGATAGGGTGTAAAATATGAAAAAAACATGTACATTCGCCTAGAGCTATTTAATTAGGAAAAGTATTTGAAGCTTTTGTTTTTTTTTATCATTTATCATTTTGTACCTAAATTTAATAAAACAATTTCGAAGCTTCAATGTAGTAACGTCAAAAATTTAAATGAACGACAAAGTAGTACAAAAAAATAAACTGGTGATTTTCAGCTAGTAACTGGTGACTTTTTTTGACAGTCAATCTGGTGACTTAAATTTTGATCATCTGGCAACACTGGTTGGAGGTCACATGATTTTGGAGAAAAAGCAACGAGAGGACACCGTTACATAAATTGATCAAATTAAACTGTTTGAGTTGGCATTATAATTAATTACGAGTCTGATCACAAGTATTTTCTTTTTCGAGTGTTTTGCAATAATGCAAGTGGATATGTTTTTTTGACGTAACCTCAACCGCGACAAGATTGTAGGTTATGTTCGGCAAAGTGGAAAATTCAATCACTGTTGATCAGACTGTACTTAAAAGCGACAACCGGAAATAATAAGAATAAAGCTGGATTCATTGCTAGGCGATTTTTCATCGCCGGGTTACGGGATAGATACTTGATTGGTCGGTTTAATTAAACAAAATATATAATTTTAAATTGGGCCAATAGAATCGTGTAAAATTTTAACGCTATCGCAAAACGCCTAACAATGAATTTAGCTTTAAGCAATCACGCCTCCATCTGCAGGGTGAGTAGAAATGATTGATGGCCACGTGACACCTTAACGACGAATGAGAGATCACGTAAGCTTGAATTTATTAAAGTTGCTCCTCTTTTGTAATGATTTACGTTTCTTGAAAACAATTACTCATTTACTTAACCGTACCTCGATCTACAGAGTGAGTCGATTGAGAGTTGATTTAGTCACGTGGTGTCTACTCGAAATTTAAACAAGAGATACCCATAATGCGATTCATAAATTTAGGTTAGAATTTACTAAGAAACTCAAAAATGTAATAAAAAGTGCAATGTTAGAAATTGCATTTAGCGCCGTTCACGAAGAAAAAAAACTGAACATCGCGTTACCAAGAAATTTATAAAAGTTGTATTTTTTCATGGACTTCACTTTGCATAAAATGATATTTTTGAATTCCTGATTAAATTCTAATACATCTTGAATTACGATGGAAGTCATCTCAGGTTGGTTTTCGAATTTATTTCATTTGTCTTATAGCAGGCACAATGTAAAACCTGATCAATCACCCACGTGGCGACCCATCGACCCAATCTAAAATAATGTTTGTTTTTGTTTTGAGTTCAATTCTTCGGACATTATTTTTTGTTCGGCTGGAGTAGCGTTAAGCTAAGTTCACAAAGTTGAGTTGTTTATGTTGGACTTAATTCCTATTTTGTTTTGATTTTTTATTTTAGATTTCTTTTGATAGTTGAATTTTTTTACTAATTTTTAGTTTTTTAAGGTAGGTACAGTTACGTAAAGCAGAACTGTTTAGTTTTATTTTTTGTTTTTATTTTTTTTTTTGATTGGGAGCTTTAATATTTTTGAGTTTTGAGTTTCACTTTTTTTGGTTGCATCAAACGGAGTTAGGATGGGCTGAGTTCGGTTGACCTCGAATTGGATTGTCCTTAATTTTAATTGTTTTAATTTTTTGTTTGTTTTTCTGTTTTGGCTTTAAAATTTTAACTTTTTGTTTCCATCTTTTGTGAATCTTAATATTCTTTTTGAGATTGGATCAAGTCAACTGCATGCAACTAGTTGTCTCCAATTTTCCGTGGCAAAAGCCGCGCTCGTAATCGCCAATTCCGTCCAAATTAAAATTATTTTCATTATCACAAAAAACGGATAAATCGTAAAAATCATTCAAAAGTTTACGTATAACGAAATGTTGACCTCTGATTGGATAAAAACTATAAAAATTAAAAGTAAAAAATACAATATAATCATAGAAATAAACTCAAAAGTTGATGTACAGCAAAATGTCGATTTCAGAACGGATAAAAACTATAAAAATTAAAAGTAACAAACTAAAAAAATTAAAAATCAATTAAAATGTAGGTTAACCAATCTCAAGGTTAACCCAATTCAACAAAACTCAACTTAATTCTATTCAATAGGAGCAAAAATTAAAAATGCAGAAAAATTAAAAATAACCCAGATTTATTCCAACCAAGCAAAAATTAAAAATAAAAATAAGACCCTTAAATGTTAAACATAATTTTTCAGTATTTCAGAAATGTCACTCACAGCCTTGCTCACACATAAACAAAAATTAATTCGCCTATTTTGATCACCACTCGCCACTGTAAAAAAAAAGTAAACAAAACAGTCACCAAAAGCGGCGCGATAAATCGCCATGGTTGGTAACACTGATTATTATATGTTGACAGGGCCCCCGTAACCATGTGTGCAAAGCGTGCAGTGCACGCGGGCGGCATGTTCAAGGGGCGGCAATTAGCTTCTTGGTCACTAGACATATTTTGTCATTTTTTCGCTCAAAATAAGATAAATAATGGGAAACATTTTTTTGTCTGGTATAAATTATTCGAAAAACTAGCCACAAGTTTTGATGAAGCGTCAACCTCACGGCAAAACGTCGACTAAAACAGAACAGTTAACTACGGCAATTAAAAGTAGAAAAGTCTAATTTTTGTAATTTTCATTTGCTAAATTTTTCATAAAAATTTAATAATTTTATTAGGTAAAAAATAAATTATTAAGCTGTTACGGTTTGGTTAACAAAAAAACAAATTACATTTCACTTTTTAAGCTTTTATATATTTAAGTTCCTTTTGCTTTTGTGATTTTGTTTCTTTTTTTCTTTTGCCCACTTACATTCTGGGGGGGGGGCGGGGGTGTCTAAACAGAGGTCTTCTCGAACAGATGAGAAGAAAGCGCTTCGCTTCGTTTTTGGGGGCTTGCGGCAGCTAGGAACTTGAAAAAATGAAGGAAAATGTTTAAATAAAAGTGAAGGAGAATGTTTAGAAAAAGTAAAGGAGATTGTTTAGAAAAAGTGAAGGAGAATGTTTAAAAAAATGTAAAGGAAAATGTTTAAAAGATTTTTCTGTTTTTTCCATTTCTTTTAATTTTTAATAATTTTGATAATTGACCGTTTTTGTTTGCCCCAACTCATCTGCCAGAGGGCGCCAAAATGTGGATTGGCACGCGGACGGCTTCTGGCCTCGCGGGGGCCCTGTATGTTGAATTAAATTTTGGGTGGCCTTGTTTTAAGTTCGACTTAATTCCAATCAATTCTTGATTGTCTTTGAGTTTTTATTTTTATTTTCTTTATTTTTCTACATTTTAAATTTTCTCGCGTTTTTTTTCGCAATTGTACAATCCCAAAACACCACGTGACCTTGAATTATTCTTCCTCATTCTCTAGATGGAAACATCATTGAATAAGTAAATACACTGTGATTAAAGGTCTTAATTTTTTTTACAAAAAACGCTTGCGTTAAACCCATGATGTGACCCATCAACTCAGGCTATAGTCTTTAAAAAATTCAAAAATGTCTTTACATATACACTGGGGGGCGGGGGTAGGTATAACTTTGTTGTGTACTGTTCGAAAATAATTCAAAATTACTATAACTTAAATTAGTGCTGTGTTGATAGGATTCCTTAAAATTACATCCACTTTCATTTGCGTTCAAGGTTTTTGTTTAACAATATTTTTTTTGTAAAGTCTGAATATTTTCTGTTCGACTTTCAGTAACTTAGTCGATTTAGTCTTCATTAATTTGATTAGGGAACACGAACACCATTGCAGATCTCCTACACTGTTGATTTTGTAGCGATAGGAAAACATAGCGAGTAGAAATTATATTCCAAGAAGTAATTATAAATAAAATATGTAATGACCCTGAACAAACGAAGACATGCATAATCATAATGCAAACGCGGAAGTTCTAGTGTCGTGTGCAAAGATTACATGTCGGGGAAAAAGGCCTTGATCGTAACGAAGCAGATTAAGATAAGCTGTTCCTCCTTCTTAAAGGTTACACGTCATAATGTCTCTAAATATTGGAGCACACATTGCAGAGCAATGATAAAACCCCTAAATAAATAAAAACCTACCTTAGTGTAAGTAGTATTATTTATAAAAAATATATTTTTATTGTACTTAACTCTGACTATGCCGCTAAACCCAAAATTACCGTAACAATATTTAGGTTTAAGTGCAGGAGTCAAACCAAACTTTTATTACTAAACGCTTTGCATTCGTGCAATTTTATTTAAAACAAAATTAAACAACTTAAACGTGTAATCCGTAAAATATTATTTTTTTGTAGTGGATTATCCATGATATTGGTGACTGTTTACTTTTACAATTCTTCAAAAACCAAATTCTGGTGAAAGTAAATTTCATTTTAAGCGTTAATTTCAAATTTTTAGTGACTTAAGGCACCTCAAGATTTCAATTTAATATTATTTTTCTCGGAGTGTCTTTTGATCAATGCAATGGTCTTAAAAACTTTTCAGCAATAGTGTACATTAGAAAAAAAAGCGTACATACATACCTTTGACTGGGTGATCTGCGATGGGAATTCGAAAACGTAGATGGATGTAGATGTTGATCTGCGAGGCTATCGCACGATGGCCTTCTCGAACCAATCACATCGTGCAACTCCATCACCTAAACGGAAAAAAAGAAAGAAAAAGAGACAACCATTAGAATCACCGATCGATTAATTCAATGCAACAATGCAAAGTTGAATAATGAGCAAGTAGAGTGAAAATATGTAAGTAAGTAAGTAAGGAAGAAAGTAAGAGTTTGTGTGATATGTAGTAAAATAGTAAAAACTGTTGTTATTAGCGATGGAAACTTTTTTTTTTAAATGCATCATAACACATCAGTCCCATTCATACCATGTCCCGTCAAAATGTTACACACTTAATTTACATCATACTGCATGCGTCAATTAATCAATAATATTTAAGAAAGAAAAACATGCAACAAAGTGTGCTGATTTAAGAGACAACCACAATGTGTTTTTTTTTATTTACCACATACTACGTACGCTGTTAAGTATGGCACTATTTTTATTGAGTTACTTCACAAACATCTATTAGCTACTGCTGTAAGTAGGTACCTTAATGTTGCAATTTAGCATTTGGTTTTAATTTAATTTAATCCTGTAGGCTCTAATAAGCGCCCCCAAAAAAATAGCAGTAGCTACACAAATCAACAATGTTTAACTTCTGAAATGAACTTCGATTCGTAGTCGATTGCTCTTCCAATAAAACAAACATTTAATAAAACTGTTTTATGATACCAACCATGCTGAAACCAACCCATGCTCTACTTCAATAAATTAAAAAAAAATAATCTATCAATAAATGATAGGCGAGTTCTTCAGACTATTTCGTACACTAGATGCCACGTATTGATTGTTGATTTTATGTAATAGTTGTTGACTCTGAAACCATGCTCGTAAACAACACAAATGTTCCCAAACTCTAGCTCACTATTTCCTATTCTTGTATTCTACCTGAGCCTATTTATTATATTTACTATAACATCCTATCTGGATCTGTAAAAATTATATCCAACAATTATATTGCCTAGTCCTAATTATTATAAAATAGGTAAACCTAACACATTATTTACAGTTACCACGAGAACGTCTGGATTTTCACCTTTTTGTTCCTGCAACAAATAAAGAGCGATGTATTAATTGGGGGGGTTGAGTAGAAGACGGGGTGGTGTTTTTACCTCATCGATCGATTTCGCTTGGTGTTTCGGCGTGCGAGCGCGATTAGGGATTTTTCTTCGTGATGGCCTCCGTCAGTGTGCTCATGGCCCCCCATTAACGGGGCACCCTCAAGACTGAGCGAGCCAGCCCGGCTGCCGCCCCCCAAGTGTCCCGCCATGTCCAGGAGGCAGTCAAAAAACGACGCTTTCTGTCATCCAACACAACTTTAACTTAAACCAGTACTATACTAAGATTCTAAATATAGGGAACCCCCAGTTTTGCGACCACCATTTATTGAATTGAATTAATTCTTTTTTTTTCAATCTAGTATCTATGCTTGCTTGCTTGCTTGCTTGCTACTAACGCCGCCCCCCTTCTATCAAGTTTTTAAAGAAATGTGCCCAACAAATCGTATTTTACACAGAAGTAAGTAAGTCAAAAAAAGAAACATTCCGATGCAGAAAAGTACATGCAAGAATTTTTAAAACCTACTATTACGTGATGCTTCTATCTCACTCAGAGGACCATACGAATTTCGTATATCCCCCGCTGCCATTACAGTTTTTTTCTTTTGGTTTTCCCCTTTTGTCAATCAAGTTTCCCTATTTCAAGTCGTATGTCACGTAGGAATCATTTTGTAAATCAAGTTTCCCTATTTCAAGTCGGTTTTTGGCTTCATTAGGTTGACTTTAGTAGTGCGGTTCGGTTGATCTTAAGTTGATCTTAAGTTGATTGATTTTTAATCTTTATTTATCTTTTGGTTTTCCTAAAATTTTTATGAATAAAACAGAGATGCGACGCAAGTTCGAACATAAAACGATATGCCGGTTGAGGAACTTCTTAAATAAGCACGCGAGATGTAATTTGCAATTTAATTTTATTTCTAACTTAACTTAGTTTAATCCATAAAATGTAACGCAACGAACTTAATTATAATTGTTTTTTTCATAAAACGTAATCGTTCCTCTCTTATCTACGCGTAGACTTTAACCCCGAATTTTTTTTTTGTTGTGACATTCAATCCACAATTCCTTTTCGTGACTTGGTGCAGGAGTAAACCCCATTATAACTGGACAAACACAACGTCATAACAGAGATGCGACGTAAGTCCGATTTTAAAACGATAGACCGGTTGAGGAACTTCTTAAAGAAGCACGCGAGATGTGTTTTGCAATTTAACTTTAACCCCAATTTAGCTCGATTTAATTCTTAAAATGTAACGCAGCGAAATTAATTATATACATTTTTTTTTCGTACAACTAAAACGCTTCTCTCTTATCCGCGCGTAAACATTTTGACCTCCAAGTTTCTCGTCGTGCCATTCAATCCACTATTCTTTTATGTGTTTGGTGTAGGAGTACTCCGTATTATAACTTGACAAATACATCATAACAGAGATGTGACGTAAACTCGATCATAAAACGATAGACCGGTTGAAGAATTCCTTAAAGAAGCACGCGAGATGTAATTTGCAATTTAATTTTAATTCTAATTTAACTCGATTTAGGCCTTAAACTGTAATGTAGCGAACTTAATTATATGTTTTTTTTTCGTAAAACGTATACGTTTCTCTCTTATCCGCGCGTAGACATTTCAACCCCCCATTTTTTTATCGTACTACAATTACTATAATTTAACAAACACAATGTCATAACAGAGATTCGACGTACGTTCGAATGAATTAAAACGATAGACCAGTTGAAGAACTTCTGAAAGAAGCACGCGAGATGTAATTTAATTTTTTAATTCTAACTTAATTTAATTCAGTCCTTAAAATATAACGTAGCGAACTTAATTATATATTTTTTTTGCATAAAACGTATACGTTCCTCTCTTATCCGCGCGTAGACATTTGAACCCCCAATTTTTTCGTCGTGACATTTATTCCACAATTCTTTCTCGTGACTTGGTATAGGAGTACACCCCATTATAACTTGACAAACACAACGCCGTAATAGAGATGAGACGTAAGTTCGATTTTAAAACGATAGACCGATTGAGGATTTTCTTAAAGCGAGATGTAATTTGCAATTTAAACTTAACCCTAAGTTAGCTCGATTTAATCCTTAAAATGTAACGCAGCGAAATTAATTATACACATTTTTTTTTCGTAAAACTAAAACATTCGAATGAATTAAAACGATAGACCGGTTGAAGAACTTCTTAAAGAAGCAAGCGAGATGTAATTTAATTTTTTAATTCTGCTTCGACTTGATTCAGGCCTTAAAACGTAACGTAGCGAACTTAATTGAAAATTTTTCTTCGTGAAACCTAAACGTTTCTCTTTCATCCGCGAGTAGACATTTTAACCCTCAATTTTTTCGTCGTACACCCCATTATAATTTAACAAACACGACGTCATAACAGAGATTCGACGTACACTCGAATGAATTAAAACGATAGACCAGTTGAAGAACTTCTTAAAGAAGCACGCGAGTTATGTCATGTAGGAAAGTCATTTGACAAATAGGGAAACTTAATTGACGAAAAGGGAAAACCAAAAGAAAAAAAAACTGTAAATTAAATTCGTATGCTCTTTCAATAGTAAGTAAAATAGATACCATAAGAGGGAAGAGGAAAAGTTTAAAAAGTACGCATGCACAAATGACTACTACTGCACTGCTGTAAGTAAGTAATACTTGTATTAACAACGTATATAACGAAGAACAAACACGTAAATATCGAAAGAACGAAAGTGCAGGAACAACCACAAAAAGGTCTCAATGAATCATAAAAAAAGAAGAGCAAGAGATATAAGAACAAACTAACAACGGCTACGTGTCTAATATGTAAATACTTAATACAGGACTGTACTATGAATGAGAATTTGTAATAATACTCGCATCAGCTAGATGCACAAAAAAAAAAACAAAATAAATAAATAAATGCTAGTAATTAAAAAAAAGAGTAAGTATCTTAAAGGGATTATTTAATATACTACCGCGTGATTGGTTGAGGGGCTATTTCCAAAACCCTGAAATAAATATACAAACGGTTATAGGGGACTAAGTCTGAGCTATTCTCTTATATGGTGGTGGTGGTGGTGATGAAATTCGTGCTCTCAGGAAGACACTTCTCATTGATAATACAACAAAAATTCCGTTTTGATCGGTGGGGGGGTTGGGGGGGAAGGTCAAGGGGACACAATCTCTTAATCTGCTACACACGTAAGTACATGGGTGTCACATTGTATATAACACTAACAAACAGCCAATCTACGGCATGAGTTACACAACACTCACTATCATCGAGAGGGCTTCATCTACACTAACTTTTCTTTAAATACTTGTTTATGTTTCGTGTAATAAGAAATAATTCTGTAGGGGTTTTTGTGGTTTGAATACATGTGTGTATGCGTATCGCTTGGAATGAATCGGTAAAGTCACAGCAAAGGGAACAAAAAAAATAAGTTCACGTTTGCCGGGACTCCCCCGCTTTAATTGCAAAACATGTTTTTGTATTGCACATGTCCTCCTCCTAAAAAGTAGGTTGACTAATTTCCGTAATCGAAATAATCATTTGACGACATCCCTGTTTTTAATAATAATAATAATATTTTAATTTGCCTGTTCCAAACCACAGAGTGAGCAACAATGATTTCTTTTGTGTACGTTTCCTACAAAAGGAGCGGCATGTACAATTTTTTTTTTTAATCACTCTGTATATTGATAGTGTATTTATCTTCAGTTACTGGCGTTTCGGTCCAATTAAAATCTTCCATGCCCCGAATTGTATTCGCATTCCGGAATTAATATAGTTAGGAGCAAAGAAAAAAAAATCACCCTGTAGTTATAAATATTTTTGTAATGTGTTTATGGTCGTCTTTAAAAGGAACATTTTTGTTATATTTATTATATTATTTATTTATTCCAAATTTGTGCCTTTTTTTTACAAAAAGCGAATGAGTGACGCTTTATGTTCAATTATTTTTGGTCACTTTGTATGTTGGCAGTATTTTATTTTTAATCGTTGGTATTTCGGTCGAATTAAAATCTTGTTTACAAATGTGTTTCGGTTTGCACTCACTGAAGAATTTTGCACATTTTTTGAGATTGACAATGTACAGAGCGTTCAGAAATGATCGAACGGAATGGGATTTTAATTTAGCTCGCAGCAGTGTTGCGATTTCCACAAAAAAAATTTATAGTTATAAAAAAAAAAAAATATTGTGCATCCTTTTAATTAATTCCACAGTTGCCAATTTTTCCAGAATTTACGTATTTTAAAATTTAATTTTGACAAATTTTTGCTTAACTTTGAACCAATTTAAACGATTGTAACCGAAATTAGCTCGTAAACATTTTTAGAAAATTCGTAATAATTCGTAATTTTGGCGTTACGACGGTGTTGGCAACCGTGGCGATTTATCACCAAATGGGCGATAAACGGTAATGGCAACCGTTCGGCTTATTTTTTTCCAGAATTCTAAAATATGGAAAAATTAAATCTAGCATTTAACGGATTTTTTTATTTAATTTTTATTTATTTTTTTAAAATTTGCTTGGGTTGAATAGAACTAGGTTGGGTTATGTTGACGTTGAGATTGGTTGCGTTTTATTTTAATTGATTTTAATTTTTAACAATTTAAATAGATATTTTTTTGCAATTTTTAATATAAATTTGTGTTAAATGGAGTTAGGTTCGAATCATTTGGGTTGGATTGACCTTAACGTCATTATAATTGTCTTATTATTTTTTTTAATTTTTACTAGAATTTTGCTTGTAATTTTTAATCGTTTACTTATGTTAGATGACGTTATGTTGGTGTCAAACAGGTTAGATTGATCTTGAAATTTGCGCACCTTAATTTTAATCCACAAATTTTAACATTTTTTTTTAGTTTTAATTTTTCTAATAATTTTTTTAACCTTTTTACTTGTCTAGAATTTTATGACCTTTATTTTTTTTGCAATTTTTAATATAAAATTGTGCTAAGTGGAGTTAGGTTGAGATCAATTGGGTTGGATTGACCTTAACGTCATTATAATTGAATTTTTATTTTTTTTTAATTTTACTAGAATTTTGCTTGTAATTTTTAATCGTTTACTTATGTTAGATGAGGTTATGTCGGTTTCAAACAGGTTAGATTGATCATGAAATTTGTGCACCTTAATTTTAATCCATAAGTTTTAACATTTTTTTTCATTTTTAATTTTTCTAATAATTTTTTAAACCTTTTTACTTGTCTAGAATTGAGTGCAATGTGATATAATTAGTTGGGTGCGTTTAGTTGACCTTGAAATTTGTTAAGGTTCATTTTAATACTTGTATAAATTTTAATATTTTTTTTCTACTTTTAATTTTTTAAATGCTGTTTTAAACTCCAGTTGAATGAAATTAGGTGCAGTTAGATTGGGCTGACTGAAAATCTTTTGTCAGTTAATTTTTTTACTTATTTCTTTAATGTTTTTTGATTTTTAATATTTTTTTGCTTGGACTGAGTAAATTCGGGTGTAGTTGTTGGGTCGAATTTGGTTGACCTTGACATTGGTCACTTTAATTATCGCTTCTCTTTTTTTACATTTTTTACTTTTATTTTTTGTTTCAACTGAACACAGTTAGGTTAAGTTCAGTTGAGTTGAGTTGACCTTGAAATTTTATTGGGCTTGATTTAAACTTTTTTTTTACTTTTAATTTTTTTAATGTTTCTTTTTTTAATTTTTTTGCTTGGGTCGAATGGTTGGGTTGATTTGAATTGGCGGAATGTTGAATTTTTTTTTAAATTTTTTGTCTACTTTACTTTTTTCAAAAATTTTCTTGCAAATCGTTTTTGATTGCAATGAAAACCTCGAGCAGCCTCTGTACAGCTGTTTCAGCCCTGCTTGGGGCTTCGTCAGCAGAGACGTAGCTCGACATTCCCACTGCAAACAAAAACGACTTGTCCAATTTATTCGCAATTGCGATGTAAGAGTGATGAATAAATAAAACAGCGACATCTTACGATCGCTTTTTGACCTGCTGCAATGTCAGGTCACTAAGCGATCGTAAGATGTCGCTGTTTTATCTATTTATTTTTTTCATTGTCTTTTATTTTTAATTTTTTGCTCGGGCTAAATAAAGTTGAGTTCAGTTGTTGGATCGAGTCTGGTTAATTGTTAATTTGATTTTGATTTTTTGATGAAAGAAGATGGGGCGAATAAGGTAGGTATGACTCCCCAAATAATTGTAAAATTTTATCTATAATTTAACGTGACCTAGATCCGATTTTTTCACCTCCGGATAAATTTATCTGCCATATAACACCTTAACAAATCATTATCGGCACAATGGTTACCTAACTGATAAACTTATCAGGAGAAGAAAAAATCGGGCCTTAAAGTGCTATTTGACTTTGATCGTTTGTTAAAACCTGGTTCAAAATGCGTTGTCAGTTTAGGGATTTTGTCTCTAGCTCTGGTGACTTTTGGGTTCTTTTTTTACCAACCAACATGTGTAACTTTTTAAAAGATGTTTACAAGCACGGCGTTTTCGGTGAAATGGCGAAAGAAGAAGACGGAAAACTAAAACTTTAATTTACAATTTGTAAAGAAAAACTGTCAAATTATGGCAACGTCCGACAGTGTGGCCAACTGTAACTTGCAAATCACGGCCTGCTCCCATTATAAATTCAATTAAATTAATTATAAATTTAATTAATAACGTTATAAGATTAACAACAATAAATGAAAGTCATTCGCACTTGCGTCGAAAAAAAAAAACAAGACAATCATTCTTGCTCGCTCTGTATTTTTTTATATATTTTAAGATACAAATATCTCCTAAAACAGAAAAGTTTTTTATTTTAATTGCATTAAATATCCATTTTTTAAAGTTATCAGAATTTCTTTAATGTTACTGCCAGTAATTAATTTAACAAAATAGTTAATTCACTGCATTTACATAAAATTTTGAAATGATAATCGATAATCGTAGGTACGTAAATTATCATAAAATTTTAAATTTCGTAATTGTATAGGATGTTCCACATGAAAAATTATAGCGGCTTTGCAACTGTTGCATAAGAAACACACCTTTCCATTTAATTTTTTTTGGAAAACTGTGAAAAACTATTACTTTCGTAAATAGCGCCCTTTATCTACTTTATAACAAATTAGCCGTAGTCGTTGAATTTTTGTTTGAAAATTTAAATCAGTTTATCTATCCATTTGATAACAAATTAGCCGTAGTCGTTGAATAGAAAATTTAAATCAGCTTAAAATTCTCTTTTAAATGAGCCGAAGTTCGTTAATTTCTGATAAAGAGTACCGAAGTTATGATATTTTTTGAAAGTAAATAATTCAACTGTTTCCTCCGCCCTTATTAACGGTGATACGATAATAAGTCTAAAATGAAAGTTGTGCAGATTTAATTGAGCTTTCTAATGACGCTATCAAAGCTGCAGCTTAATCTGAGACTTTTGCTAGTAAAATAGATTTTTTTGATAGCCCTATTGATTGCGCCCCCTTGTGGCCAACTCAGATACTTAAAAATATTTTCTTTGAATTTCTCTTGGCCACTTTTACTATAATTTTTTTTCTCGTGAAGCTCTAGGTATTACGGTTAGCTATATACCGCCGGTCGCCGCCCATCCTGAGACACCCGGTATAAAGCAAATAAAAATTTTGATTTTTTTTATGGATGGCCTCAATAAATAAAAATTAAAAGGGAACCAAAAGAATATTTTATTCACGAACGAAAACTGTCGTACGATATTTAATTTTTTTGTCCAAAAATATGTACAGTTTCTTATGGTTCTTATAATTTTTCATGTGGGACACCCTATACAATTACGAAATTTAAAATTTTTATGATAGTTTACGTACCTGCGATTGTCGATTATCATTTCAAAATTTTATATAAATGCAGTGAATTAACTTTTTTTTTTAAAATTAATTACTGACAGTAACATTAAAGAAATCTTTTTGTATTGCGCCGTTAAGTTTTGTCGCCAGTTTTTTTTTTAATGAATTATGTATCTAAAAATAATGAAATATGTCCAGATAATTATTGTGAAAGTGATTCATACATATTTACACCAACAGCGTCCTCGACTGAATGCCCCAGAGTATTTGCGTTTTGTATTAACTTCACACAATAAGAAACGATGAAGAATGCTCTGGACCAATGAATCTAAATCGTGTTATATTAAGTTTTCGCAAATTCAAATGCTTCAAAAACAGGTCTTCAAGAGACACCCTGTATATTAACTGACGGATACTTTTAATTAACGACTACACACGAGTGTGACAATTTTGTTGATCGCTCGAGGTTTTTAAATTAAAAATTGTTCCAAACAGGTAAACTTAAAGTACGTCTTTTTCTTACTCAAAAATTAAAGCAAAACATCAATTATACAGGACGCCATGAAATAGGCTGCAAATTGAATTTAGAATCTCTTGCACAAAGGAAGTTAATGATTGCATTTAGTGAAAGTAAAACTAATCAATTCATTTTCTCTAAATTGTTTTCATTTTTCTTCGTGTTAGTAAGAGAAAGAAAACTTGCATATTTCTGAGTTCTTCGTCTTTCATGACTTAAAGACTGTTCGTTGTTAAGCTAAAACTAACGCAACCAAATTAAAAAAAAAAATGCAATTTCTATGCATAATTTGTTCGGAAATAGAAAACCAATAATTACGGAAATCAGCCGGAATAATATTATTTATGATGACTGTTTTAGTTCGCCTTGCCATCCCAAATAAAGTCATTTAAAATTAATGACAAAAGTATAATTAAGTACAGTACGTTCAGAAATTACTGGAAAGTGTTTGAATTTCCCGCTCGCCAGGTTATCTTGTAGCAGTTGGTATTAAAATCTGCACTCTTTTAAATGGATGTTGTAAGGAAGGCTGCAAATTCAAACACCCTTCAATCATTTCCGACCCCCCAGTATTGATTGGCAAGTTGAAAGTAAACCCAGTCGGTCATTTTTCCTATTACCAAAGTAAGTAGGTACACAAAGTAAAAGCTAAAGAAAGATGTAAGACACAACACTTAAGATGGACTAAGCTCATACCGGTATTCCGGAAGGTTCTACTTGACCAAATCTCGTGCTCCTCCAGCTTTCCAGAATCAACAAGCCGGCGTAGATTTTGCCCACGGTTAATTTCCCGGTGTTTAACTGATCGCTGGTTGGCACCAGGAGGTCCACCATGTTCTTCGCCTGCAAAGGCCAGATGTTTTTGATCGTCTCCCGTAATTCATCATCCGCCTGGTCCATTTCATCAGCTAAAATAAATCCACCCAAGTAATGTATGGATTTTGACTTGACGCACAAACACTGTTACTACAGATCGGAATCACATATTTTGACGTCAACAATAATAGCGGATTTAATTGATCGCTCCAGCTCTAGAGCATGTCTATCTTGTTTCAATCACCACCAAATACCATCGAAGTATGTCGTGAAAGTATAGGGAAAAAGTGGTACTTATGCAAGTAACTAAACTCTGACAATGAAAGTCATTTTGATTTTGAATTTAAGGTTACTGCGAATGAAACAATGTTGCGATATTTTCTTTTCGTCACAAGGTGTATTTACTTCCAAAGTAACTTATTAACGTATTTTTCATTGGGAAAATTGATATTCGTGTTTAATTTATTGTTAATTATTTACATAACAAATTGACTTGTATAATTAACATATTAGATAAAAATGGATATTTCTTAAAGTTGAGACTTGACAACACCGGTTGATCTATCTGATTTGAAGTGTCACATTTTGGCATATGTTATAATGACAAGAAATTAATTTGTCTAATTTTACTTTAATAGCCAACCTAATAAAATAAAATCACGACCTACTTGATGGTGAATAAATAAAAAACAGATATTATAATGACAAGGTTAGGATTGCAAATAGACTTTAAAAACGCAAAAATAGTAACCGTTTGAATATAAAAGTAATTTAAATGTAACATATAATACAGCATATTATTGACTTTTTTTACAATTTACTTTTATTTTCTAAATTTTTTAATTCGCCGGGAAAATTGTGTTTTTTTTTCGTTCAGCTTGGTGTTGCCGATGTTTTTTTTATTTTGTACACTTCGTGCCTTGTATTTTGTTGATGTTTCTTTCATTTCTCTTTTGTTTTTGATTTTCTGCAGGTTTCATTTGTTTTTCTGTTTGTTCTGATTTTGGCGATTCGGAATGCAATTAGAATGACGGGCTGTGTGATGCACCATTGTCAACGAAGCTTTGATTGGAGGGAGGTCTAGCGACCCTGTTGACATAGCTGAACACGATGACGTCGAAATATGTAATTCCGATCTCTAACTATTAATATATTATTATATTATACTATACCTGGTCGCATTTTGATATTCAGGTTTTCTCTGATGAGCGCAAAGAGGGTGGTCGTGAAGCCGACTTTTCCATCATCATCCACTGGCATGTTCATTCGAATGAGTTTCTTGTACGCCAAGCGATTCGGGCACTTATTTCCGAAGCCCAGGGGCGGATCCATGTTTTTCAACATGTCGTACATCTCTTGGTAGAGGATTTTACCGCTGGAACACGCGATTTTGTTAAATACGTTTCGGGGGGCGGTTAGGGTGTTGGTATGACTTACGTTGCGTTCGGGTCATATTCGGCCCAAATGCGCACGAATTCGTCCAGGTGGTGAGCCCCCAGAATCGAAGAATCTCTCGTTAAGTAATCAAAATTGTCCATGATTACGGCGATGAAGAGATTCAACATCTGCAAATCAAAACAACGTGGATTTTCTCTGTTGATTTCCCCCACCCAGGGCCCCCGCGAGGCCAAAACCCGCCCGCGTGTCACTCCATACTTTGGCGCCCTATGACGTATGAGTTGGGACATACAAAAACAGTCAATTATCAAGATTGTTAAAAAAAATTAAAAGAAACAAAAAATGGTAAAAACAAAAATTTAAAACAATTTAGGGAAAATTTTTCAACTTTTTAACTTTTTTAAAACATTTTCCTTCACTTTTTAAACGTTTTCTTCATTTTGTAAACATATTCTTTCACTTTCTAAATATTCTCCTTCATTTTCTAAACATTCTCCTTCACTTTCTAAACATTTTCCTTCACTTTTTTCAAGTTCCGGGCTGCCGCGAGCCCCCAGAGACAAGCAGCCCAAACAGTGCGAAGCGCTTTGTTTTCATCTGACTAAGGAGGCTTCTGTGCAGACCCCCCTTCCCAGTGTGCAACTGTTATTAATATTAAAAAAAAAAACAAGAAACTAAATCACAAAAGCAAAAGGAACATAAATTTCTGAAACCTTAAAAGTAAAATCTAATTAGTTTTTTTTTTTTTAAACCAAACCGTAAGTAATGGCTTACGTAATATATTTTTTTACCTTCGTCAAGACAGTTCAGTCTTGTGGATAATTTTTTTCGAATTTTTACGAGAAAAGAAAGTATTTCCCATTAATTTTTTTTGCCGAAAAAATCGCCGCCCCTTGAACATGGCGCCCGCGTGCACTGTCGTTGCCATTCATGCCGACATATTGCAGGTTTAAATATTTGCACACAGTAAAAGGACACCCTGTATAATAGATAAAAATTAATAAACTCAATGAACTGTCAATTAAAACCATCGATCTATTTTTTTCAGTCACTTAACTTTAGCCTTTGCTTTATTTTTATCGCAATTCTAAGACTAATTCAAATGTTTTCAACTTTCAACAAAATTAGTTAACGCTTCGATCTCATTATTTATCATTCGGAATTTTCAACGATTACATAAAATAAGAACGTTTCTTGACTTGCGAAAGTTTTCGCCCGAAAAATCGCCGTCTTTTCGTTTATCTTTTTGTCTGTCCTTTCTTCTTTTATTTTTTTCTGTTTTCGCATTTTTCTTATCAATTGAATGACTTCATTCACATTTTATTGAGTCTTTTTTACAGTTGTCTTTTGTTTCCCATGAGTTTGTTTTTGTTTACAAAATTTTCGGGTTTTAATTTTTTTTTGTCTTATATCTATGTATATAGTTCTGTTTTTATGCTCCCGTGTTTCTTTTTTGTTTATTTTTATCAAATTAATATTTCACGTTTTGTTTACTGTTACAAATTAGGCGTACAGTATAATATACTTGGTGGCCCAATAAAATCAAACATAATTACTTACATCTTAACTTTTAATTTTGTTTACGCAATTTTTTAATAATTTAATCAAATCTTCACTTACTGTCGGACTGACGCCTTTATACAGTTGTGTTTTGTTTTCAATTTTTTGTTGTTGTCTTTTTTGGTCTCTTTATGCTTTATGCGTACTACGGATTTGGATTTTTCTTTTGCTTTACTTATCGAATTGATTTCTTGCATTTTATTGGGGTCGTTCCTCGTAGTTCATCGTTCTTCGTTTGTTTTGTGTCCCTTTACAGTTGTGATCTTTTGTTTTATGCACTTAATTGTTATGTTTTTTTTTATAGTTTGCTTTTATTTTTTACGAACTTCTTGATTTGTCCTGGAAAACCGTTGCTTTTCCGTTTAGATTGGCGTTGTCGATCTTCTTTTGTCTTTTTTTTCTTCTTCGTTTCATGCCCTTGTATTTTGTTGCTGTTTCTTTTATTTCTTTTTTGTTTCTGGTTTTTTGCGCAATTTAATATGTTTTTTTTTATTTATTCTGATTTTTGATCCTCTAAATCGGCGACCTTATAGTTGCTTTTTTTTTGTTCCGTTGATGTTATTTTATGTTGTTTTATTATTAGAGAAAATTATTTCTCGTAGTTCATCGTTTTTCGTTTGTTTTGTGTTCCTTTACAGTTGTGATCTTTTGTTTTATGCACTTAATTCGGCGTTCGTTTGTTTTTAAGTTTTTTTTTTTTATATAATTTGCTTTTATTTTCTACGAACTTCTTGATTTGTCCTGGAAAACCGTTGCTTTTCCCTTTAGATTGGCGTTGTCGATCTTCTATTGTTTTTTTTTCTCCTTCGTTTCATGCCTTGTATTTTGTCGCTATTTCTTTTATTTCTTTATTGTTTCTGATTTTTTGTTTTGTAAAGTTTTGCTTGATGTTTGAATATAATACATACTTGGTGGCGTTAAGCCCGCCACACACTTGGCGATTGTTTTACCTATTGACGCCGTTGGGTCTCTTGACGCCAATTGTAATTCGATTGGGCCCTGCTGATGTCGTGATGTTTTCGATTCGTGCAAACAAACCCCCCTTGCGAACATTTGGTGGCACGATTAATTTGCAACGCGCTTCGGAGCGTCAGTCGTTTAGCGATATCCCACCAGGCGTGACATCGGAAAAATTTAACATTTAATTTTTTAATCACTCTGCGGACTTTTTGATTTGTCCTGGAAAACCGTTGCTTTTCCATTTAGATTGGCGTTGTCGATCTTCTTTTGTTTTTTTTTTCTCCTTCGTTTCGTGCCTTGTATTTTGTCGCTGTTTCTTTTATTTCTTTTTTGTTTCTGAGATTTTTTGCGCAATTTAATATGTTTTTTTTTTAAATTTATTCTGATTTTTGATCTTCTAAATCGGCAACCTTATATTTGCTTCTTTTTCTGTTCCGTTGATATTATTTTTAGCTTGTTTTATTATTAGAGAAAATTTACATTTCTTGTTCATTTATCCTAATATTTCAAATAATGTTATTAATACAATATTTAATTAATATTTTTACACTTCGTAGTTTGGCGTAGTTGGGGTACTTTTTCTAATACGTTTGGTTATGTTTTCTGACGATTATACTATTAATCAATAGCGAAACGTTGAGTGTTTTCTCTTCATAATTTTGTCCGTTTCAAAAAACTTTTTACTTTAAACGGACAGTTTCAGTTGCTCTCACTCACCACGCTTTGCACACATGGCTACGGGGGCCCTGCCCCCACCCCGAAATAAAACCTACCAGAAATGAGCAGAAAAATATGAACGACACGAAATAACCATACGCTAGGGTCGACCCACAACTATTTTCTTCTTTTTTGGACTCTGGATCACATGGTTGGCCTTCAATACACGACAACATAATACTTGGCCAAGCTTCACCTGTGGCACACCTGAAATTTTTTTTTTGTCAACAAGGCTTGAATGATCCCCCAAAGAGGTTCTATAGTTAAGTACCTAAACAGTAACATAAGACCCTGAATGAAGTTGCGAAAATTATTATGACGGTTTATCGATTCAGTTGGATTCTCTGCGATGTTCCCAAACACCTAAAACCAATTATTTTAGCTTTGTCATCGGGGGAGGGGTGGGAAGGGGGTGGATTGTAATAACTTACCTGCATCCCGATGATGGCGTAGATGAAGAACAACATCGCAATGAGAAGACAAACGTACGGAAGAGCTTTGAAACTTTGCACGAACGTCCAAAGTAGAATACGTATGGTGTATCCCTGTCTCAAGAGCTTGATCAACCTGGCGGCGCGAAACAGTCGCAGAAAACCGACGTTGATGAAATTTTCCTGCAAATTAGGACGAGGTTGAGTCTCGGGTTGGTCCCGCAAATGAATCTCTAGCTACGGATCTGGTTCGATTCTATCGTACACCAAACTATCATTAAATGTACTAAGACAACACTCTTTACTATGTAAGTAATGTATGCTATGGCCGTCACCTTTTCGAAAATTCATCGTCTCTAAAACATGTTCGTAACTAAATCTAGGTAGGTAGGTCTAAACGAATCGTTTCTCTAAAGTTTTCTTTTTTTTTTGGTGCTAGACGCAACTCTCTTGCTGTTAATGGGTTTATGTTTTGTGTATGGAAGGTGTCAAGTAGACGCCTAATATCACACACCTTGTATAACAGTTTTACTATTTTGAATTTGAAATAAAATTGTGTAAGTTATGAAAAAAATAAAATAAAATAAAGAAAAAAAAAATGGTAAAGAAAGCAAAACAAACGAATGCAACGAACTTACTTTGTACAACATCGTGATATTTATATATTTCTTTAAGCTTTGAGTTCTCTTATTTAACAACTTATTCTTCGTGCATGCAGAAAGTTAAGTAGCAAAGAAATGTAAATTGCGATGTTACACTTGGCCGTTAACAACCGGTATATCAACTTGGCAATAAATTCCCACAGACTCACAAGCTTCTTTTTTCGTTTCGCTATCCGTAGATATTTACACATTTCAGTTTTGAGTTCTCTTACTTAACAATTTATTCTTTGTGTATGTAGACAGTTAAGGTCCGATTTTATAATCGAGCTAAAGGAGACTTTAAAATAAAAGTCACAGATATATGTCAAAAAAATGCGAAAACGTGGTTACTTATGCATCGGAACGTGACTTTTATTTTAAAGTCTCCTTTAACTCGATTGTGAAATCGGGCTTAAGTAGGAAAGAAATGCAAATTGCAATGTTACAAATGTTACACTTGTTCATTAACAACCGGTATATAAACTTTGCAATAAATTCTCACAACTCGCAAGTTTCTCTACGTTTCGCTTTCAGCTGACAGATTCTTCAGCGTTGGAAAAAATAAACAGAGTGGTTAAGGGAAACTAAAAAAGGTAATTTGATCTTTGTTTTGTTATTTATTTAATTCACTGTCTTTATTAACCTTTTTAGAATTGTAGTAAGTGGGTGGTTATTAATTTTAAAACATATTACATACATCAGCGTTACCAGTGGAATGTAAAAATGTCCTTACGTCTCATATTACAACAATTTCTTTAAAGAATAAATAAATTAATTGAACCAGCATGGAACCAGCAATTTGGTGGTGCCATCTGCGGGAACTTTCAGGAATTTTAATTTTTAGCCTAAATAAAAAATAAGTACTGTGTAAAGGATCGAATATTCAGTACGTAGAGATGCAATCTTTTTATAAAAATTAAACTGCGATAAAATAATGTATCAAGGTCAGAGTAAAGTAACCGAGGCTGAATTTACTTTACTCTGACGTTGATATATTATAATATTATTTTATCGCGAGCGAGGAAAATGAGATCGAAGTTGCGGAAGCTGCAATTTTGCATCTAATTATGCACTTGTTTAAGGATTTTTTTGCATAGCAAGTACATCATCCGTTATTCCCCACTGTATACAATTCAAACGAGTGGAAGGCTATAAGAGGGACCATCGGAGACGAAAAGCCTGGTACAGTTTTCCCTGTCCTAATTAATAATTCCTCGTTGAAGTTTATTTTTATTTTTTCTATTTTATTTTTTTCAGTCAGTTTCCTGAGTTGGAAATTAATTTCGGGAATGAAGACACAATTCTTCACGGTGTATTTTCTTTTTTTTAATAATCATAATTTAATCGTAACCGATTCATTTATT
The DNA here is from genome assembly GCA_036172665.1 of Prosopocoilus inquinatus. Classification (NCBI taxonomy): domain Eukaryota; kingdom Metazoa; phylum Arthropoda; class Insecta; order Coleoptera; family Lucanidae; genus Prosopocoilus; species Prosopocoilus inquinatus. The sequence goes on along the minus strand of CM069871.1, from coordinate 14,483,411 downwards.
TTATTAATTTAATTTAAATTTTGTGTTTCAATAAAGTTTCCAGTCAACGTTGGTGAGTTGAAATGAAAATTCATTTTTTTTGCGCGTAAACAAAAAGCTATTTCTAACAAAGGCTTTTTAAATGTTTTGTACTGAATATTCGCCTTTCTCTCCAAACAATTTTTTTTTAAATTTATTACTATAATTTCATTGGCATTTTGTAATCTTGAATTATTTTTTGGTTGTTTGTAAAATCTTGATTTAATATTTCAAAATTTTATTTGGTCTTAATTAAAAGAAAATTGTTCATATTAAAATTATTACTTTTTCTTATTGTAATTATCCTTATTGTAAACTGAATTTCACGTTTTGCTAATATATTTATAGAAAAATTTTGTGCAAATCGCTTTTGATTGCAGCGAAAACCTCGAGCAGCCTCGGTACAGCTGTTTCAGCGCTGCTTGGGGCTTCTTCAGCAGAGACGTGGCTCAACATTCCCACTGCAAACAAAAACGACTTGTCCAATTTATTCGCAAATAAATGCGAATAAATTGGACAAACAATTGTTGGTGCCATCTGTGGGATCTACCACGAACTAAAATTTTTAGCGCCTAATTTAAATTCATAAAAGGACCGCAGCTCTCGTTTTTGTAAGAATATTTGCACCTCTCTTCAAAATTTGAATACATTTTTCTAAAACAGCACTGACTCGGTTTCTAGTGACAAGGAAAATTAGCTGCCATCTTTGGTAGTCCTTTGGAAGTAGTTCCAGTATACAGAAGTTTCTTAATTTCTTCACTCACGTCACCTTAAGCCGTTTTAAATCGTCGTGTTTACGTGAAGTCAGTCGCCCAAAACGAATCGTGTATTTTTTAAACAGATTTTGAACGTCATTTTAAATAAGAAAACAAAAATTTTCGAAATTAAAGACAGAGTAACGATATAAATTTTGTGGCGCCATCTGTGGAAATTACTAGGAATTATAAGTTTTAGCGCCGAATTTAAATTACCTAAAAATAGAGTTTCCATTTTTTATAATACTTAATAAATGTTACAAGATTACACATTTCTGCGCTCTCTCTTGAAAATACGTTTTTTAAAAACATTTTTCACCCTAATCCAGATAAATGAGAAATCACGTGATTCTTGGTCGTTTTAAATCACCGTGTTTACGTGGAGCCCAAAACAAATTACACAGCTTTTGAATTGCAAAAATATAAAACATTACAAAGTTTTGCATTTTGACACACATGTCAATTCTCGGTGTTCCAGTTTTCAAGAACCGCAACTGTACAATCTTGCTTGTTTTTTGTAACATTAAATTTGCCTCGGGAATTTGGAAATTTCGAATAAATATTCCTAAATCAAGTGACTTTCAAATCATTTTAAAACGAAAACAAAGTTTATAAAAGTGTAACATAAAAGCGAAACTTTTTGATTAAATTTTCCTGAAAAGCAATACTTGACAAATTTACTACCGCCATCTATGACAATCTCTTATAGAAAAATTTTCCAGGTATTTTTGTTTCATTTGCCTTTATGTTGTTCACTGTGTATAAGAAAAGTTCCCAAAACAATTTGCCTTTTTTTCCAACAGGTTTTCACTGACATTCTTTTAGTAATAAAATAAAAGTTGTACGTAAACTGAAAGATGTGCAACAAATAAAATGAAATAAAAGAAGTGAGTTGTGAGGGCGGCGCTACCTGTGGCAATTCCATGAACTACATCTTTGATAAAATTTCCCCCTAATAAAGATCCATCTTTGTGTATAACTTTAGACAATTGCACGAGAGATCACGTGATTTCTCGATCCCTCGTGTGTACGTGAGGACAACAAAAAATATTTTCTGTTAGTAGCTCTTCATTAATATTTTTTGAGTAAATTAAACGTTTGCGAGTTAATTGATGACGACCGTGGCGCCATCTGTGGAAACTTCTACGAACAATAATTCAAATGAAAGAGACATACGAATTTTAACTTCTTTTTGTGAATTTTGATGTTCATTCTCCATTTGCCCGAGAAATCCATCTTTGTTTGCGAGTTAATTGATGACGACCGTGGCGCCATCTGTGGAAACTTCTGCGAACAATAATTCAAATGAAAGAGATATGAATTTTAACTTCTTTTTGTGAATTTTGAAGTTCATTCTTCACGAGTTGATAGGAACATTATAAATTAAACTCAGAAGAGAAACAGACAAATTTATTTGCGCCATCCATATAGCTTTCTTGGAAGTATACTACGATCCTTGATTTATATTTTAATCATTTTTGATCACTCTGTAAGTAAGCACTTACATGCAAATCACTTTCTTTTCTCTGTGCTTTTGTCCGAATATTATTAATAGAAACAGAATTATTATTATTTGTGGTATGTAAGTACATTTAAGCAACGAGTACCTACAGAGCCATCTATGAAAATTTCTACGAACTATGTATAATTTTGAGCGTCAAATTCAAAAAACAGAAGCAATAGAGTTTTGATTCTTTTAAATGATTTTTAAGGCAATGTTTCTTGAGAATATTAGAGGAAGATTTTTAGTTTATTTATTATTAAGGAACTGCAGGATAATAGAGAATTTTACTGGCACCATTTATAGCAGCTTGTTTTTTTGGAAGTATACAACATATCTTGATAGATATGTTAATCATTTTTGATCACTCTATAAGTGTGCACCTATATGTAAATCGTTTCATATTCGCTGTTATTATTTGAGGATTTGAGAAAAAATTATAGAGCGTAACTATCGATCACGAATTACCTCTTTTATTTAATCATGAAATGAATAAATGAACAGAAATAAAATTAAAATATCAAAAACACGGACAAAGGTGTATGAATGATATTAGGCACCATCACTCGAAGAGACGAAATTACTTACCGAACGACGTTTTTATCAAAGTTGCGTGATTTTTAATCGTCATGCAAAAACGCCTCTTTTTTAATCGTTTAATGCCCGCTTCAAACCAACCAAAAGACCGAAATGTACAACACTTCAACCATTATTTGAAGCCATCCCAAAACGCCATTGTCCATTTCGCTCTTTGGTTTCTTGCGCTGTGAAACCGAGCATGAAACATGCAGCTTTCTCACTCGTTATTTTTTTCTTTCAAAGCTGCTCAAAATTTAATTTAATAACGTGGAGGTATGTTTCTCTAAAAAGGTAAGCAACCATGTTATGCTATGCAAAATAGATCATGCTACGTTTTCAATTAACACATGGAGGTAGCTACGTCAAAGAAAACCCCAAGATAAAGTCTTTAATCTTTTTTTTTTTATTTTTCTGGAAGGGTACCTACATTATTTTTATTGGCTAGAAACCCCATGAAATCCTAACACCTGTAATTCCCCTTATTTCCTGGAAGTGTGATTTTTATGGGCGGTTCGTTTTGGTAAGTGTGATTTTGAAAGAAAAAAAAAAGAGTTTTCGACTTTATTCGGAGGTTTGGAAAAAGAAAGTCACTGGCTCTGTTACAGTATACGTACCCGTTCTTTGGACACTTTAGCCGCTCTTTCCTTAAATTGAGTGAATAAAAAAATATTGTTAAAGAAATAAAAGAAAACTGTGTAAGTATAATATGTTGAAGTGAGTGAACATGTACACAGTGATTCGCCATCGGAGAATCAATCGGCCATAAAATTCATATATACAAATTCAAAAAGAAAAAAAAAATCAAAAAGAAGTGTACTCACCCCAAATTCCACCACCATTGCATCCACGATGCTCCCGATGACGGTCACAAAGTCGAAGGTGTTCCATGGATCCTTGAAGAAGTTCTGAAACATTCACATCGAATCGTTAACGACTCAACCGACAAGAAAAAAATCCTCGAAACCAAAATATGCTAAACTAATCTAAAGTTAATCTATTCAAAAACAAATAATATAAAATGAATTACCCAAAAAATAAAATAAAAATAAAATAAGGAGTGGTTAAAGGATAAGTATATTCGCATGCAACTTTTTTTTCCCTCTAGGACTAAGAAAGCAAGACGTAGCTAATTCAATGTTGAAAGAAACATTTACTAGCTAGCAATTAAAACCTATAGTCAACTCTAATATGAAGCTATGTTTTTTTTAGTAATAGTAATTAGCTAACAAGTGCAATTTCTCATCTACTAAAGTAATAATCAAGTTTACTAACTATAAATAACCAAGAAGAGAAACAAAATAATATCTCGGTGCTTCTAGTTATGTATTGTTAAAAGAAAAAACGATTTCTTGTTGTTAAAAAAATGTACGAGATCAAAGGAAATATTTATTTATTTCAAACGCGTTCCTTCTGTACATACGAGTGTTAGATTTCTCTAAAATTATGACAAATATATTTATTCTTTCCTTCTAATACGAGTAAGTAAATAATATAATAATAATAAATAATAATGTAAAATTAATATTTTTTTTGTGAGATTTATTCCTGTCTTATAAAAAAGTTTTTCAATTAAAAAATAGATATGCTTCAATTATTATGTGCTGTATATTATATACCTAGTAGGTAAATAGTTCGTATATACAGGTAGATATAATGGGTGATTCAAAATAAGTGTCCGATCCGTCAACCACAGGTGGTACACAGTAAAAAAAAAACAAAAAGTTTAAATGCATAGGGGATCTAATATCCATAGTTTTTGAGATAAGATGCATTGAAGATTCAAATATAAATTGAATTGCGTGACAAGAGCAATGAATTCGCGTGGAATAGAACGAAACACTAGCGTTTACCTTGAAATTAAACTGAAAAACTTATGACTTTCTGCGGAAAAAAATACATGTATAATACGCAATTCATTCATTCGAATTTCGGATTTGTGGATGTTTACGTAAGAAATGAATCGTGATTTCCACTTTGGATGCAAATGAGGTTGATTTTTGAAATGCGTCCGATGGATTTACTTTTCGCAATTTCGCACTTGCATAACTTTAGTGAATATGGTCCTAACTGGTCGGACACTTATTCTGAATCACCCTGTATACGGGAAGTTTCAAAAAATACTGAGAAAACGTTTCAAAGGTCACTTAAAATTAAAGGACTTGGGGCTTATTCTGTATCAAAAGCGTTAATTTTAAAGGGCTGTTAAATTCTGTTGCTACGGTAACAACCAATCATAGAACTGTATTTTAAATTTTAAAGGCCCTCTAAATTTTAATGGCCCGTTAATAAGTTACAGAATACGCCCCTTTGCCGTTAAATTTACGTTTGCTTAAAAAAATGCTATTTTCAGCGGTTGGATTTTTAAGAAAAAATTCCTCCAGTTTGCTTACTTTTCTTGCCTTATCTTTTTTGCGAAATGTTTAATTTAATATAATTATTAATAACGGAAATAAAACTGCAAAGATTACAAAAACATTTCTTATCAATTGACATTTTGATTGGCAACTGTCAAGAGGGTATAAAATGTAAATTCATTACCAAACCCCCTAGAAGTATCTCTCACCGCCTTCAAAGGTTCTCTCAAATGAACTTTTTTCCCGCAAGACGTTCATATATTTCTTCTTAAACAGAAAATGTCTGTTCGGATGGCAACTTTGATCACTGACGTGTGTTGTTATTGGCAACATTGATCGAAACGTTAATACCATGCGATCAACGGAATTTATAATTAGAGCAGGCTGTGATAATTTCCAAAAAGTTGGCAATACAGGCTTAGAGTTTGAAACTAAAAATTTTAAGTGTCAGAATTGGGCCATTAATTTTTTTTAGTGATCGATAATTAATGAATTTGTCTTAAGGAAGCCACCCTAATATTCTAAAAAAGGGTTTAAACCAGTATCCACACAAAATAAAGATCGTATAAAGCACAAGCATAATCTCAAATATGACAACTGTCGACTTATTATTTATTTCTCATTGTATCCAACCACACAGCATAATATAGTACCAATCACAGCCTCCTCTAATTATGAATTCCATTGATCACCCGGTATAAAGAATATGGGTCGAGTTAAGTGAATTGGCACAAAGCTAGTGGTAACACCAAAACCAATCAGCAATTGCGAAAAATTATCACTTTGTTTAGTCTGACCAATTTGATTGGTCACCACTGTTGCCAACTTACGGACAAAGTATATCCAAGGCTAGGGTTAATTTCAAACTAAAGAGAAAAATTGCAAAAACTAAAACTAGCAATTTTTTTAACTTTTTAGTTTTTCGAAAGAATGTTTTTGAGTTTTCATGTGATTTTCATTTCTTAATGCTGGTGATTGTGTCAAGCAAAACTGCCAAATGTTGCCAAAGTTCATGCTAGTTCGCTGCGAATTGGTTCCAGTTTTCGGCCGAAGAATCGCCGTTCTTTCATTTACTTTTCTTCTATTGTTTTTTTCATTCTTTTTTCGTATTCTATTGTTGTTGCATTTTATGGTCTGCTTTTTACAGTTCTCTTTTGTTTCCTATGAGTTTGTTTTTAATTCCAAAAACCTTCATCCGTTTTCATTTCACTTCTGTTTTTTGTTTTAAATTAATTTTATGCTCTTGTATTTCCCTTTTGTTTTGTTTTTTTGTTGACTGACGGTTTTAACAGTTCCCTTTTGTTTCCTGTGAGTTTGTTTTTAATTCCAAAAACTTTCGTCGGTCATTTCACCTCTGTTTTCTTGTTTTAAATTAATTTTATACTCCTTTGTTTTATATTTTATCAAATTGATTTTTACATTTTGTTGACTGATGGATTTTACAATTGCTTTTGGTTTTCTACTAGTTTTGTTTTATTATTTTATGTCTGGACATTGATTTGTTTTTTATTCATCTTAGGAATCAAATTTATTTTGTTTTTGTTTTCGTACTATGGATTTCTCTTTTGCTTTTTCTTATCGCATCGATTTTTCTTTTTTTATTGACGTAGTTCATCGTTTTTCATTTGTTTCACAGTTGTAATCTTCTTTTGCTTTATGGATTGCATTTCGTCGTTCGTTTCTTTCTTTTTTATCGTATTATTTACTTTTTTACAGTTCGCCTTTATTTTTCTAGGAACTTGTCGATTTTCTTTTGTTTTATTTTTTTTTTTCGCTTCGTGCCTTGTATTTTGATGCCGTTTCTTTCATTTCTCTTTTGTTTCTGATTTCTTGCAAGATTTATTTGGTTATTTTTATTTGTTCTGATTTTTAATATAACAAATTGGCGATTCTTTGTTTGTTTTTTTTTTATCTTATTCGTATATCTTTGTTCACAATTCTCTTTTGTTCCTTTTTGCTCCTATTTTTTACATTTTGTTGACTGACGGTTTTTACAGTTGTCTTTTGTTTTCTACTAGTTTCTCTTTTATTATTTTATGTCTGGAGATTGATTTATTTTTTGTTCTTCCTAGGAATCAAATCTTGTTTTTTTTGTTCTTTTGCTTTTTCTTATCGAATCGATTTTTCTCTTTTTATTGACGTTCATCGTTTTTCATTTGTTTTGTGTCCATCACACTTGCGATCTTCTTTTGTTTTATGGATTGCACTTCGTCGTTCGCTTCTTTCTTTTTTATCATATTATTTACTTTTTTACAGTTTTTTTCTACGAACTTATCGATCTTCTTTTGTTTTTTTTCTTTTGTTTCTGATGTCTTGCAAGATTTATTTGGTTTCATTTTTTATCTTATTTATATATCTTTGTTCACAAATTTCTTTTGTTCCTTCTTGCTCCTATTTTTTACATTTAGTTGACTGACTGTTTTTACAGTTGCCTTTTGTTTTCTACTACTTTCTTTTTTATTATTTTATGTCTGGAGATTGATTTGTATTTCGTTCATCTTAGGAATCAAATTTATTTTGTTTTTTCTTTGTTCTTTTGCTCTTTCTTATTGAATCGATTTTTCTCTTTTTATTGACGTAGTTCATCGTTTTTAATTTGTTTTGGGTCCATCACAGTGGTGACCTTCTCTTGTTTTATGGATTGCATTTCGTCGTTCACTTCTTTCCTTTTCATCGTATTATTTACTTTTTTACAATTCGCCTTTGTTTTTCTATGAACTTGTCGATCTTCTTTTGTTTTATTTTATTTTTTAGCTTCATGCCTTGTATTTTGTTGTTGTTTCTTTCATTTTTCTTTTGTCTCTGATGTCTTGCAAGATTTATTTGGTTCTTTTTATTTGTTCTGATTTTTAATATATCAAATTGATGATTTTTTATTAGTTTTTATTTTTTTTATTCGTATATCTGCATTCACAATTTTCTATTGTTCTTTTTTGTTCATATATTTAGTAAAAAAAAAAATAGTTCACCTTGACAATTGTCAACTTTGAAGTAATTGGGCTACTTCTGTAATGGTTTTGCTATATTTAAAAAAAAAAAAATCTGGCAACCATGTTTACCCCACTTACAGCAGCCATGCTCTCTTCGACAGAGTAGGTGAGTTTGCTACGTTTATTAATTCTTCGTTTCTGTTTCCTGTATGTACTATTTTTATTTTAAAAGTAGTTATTTTCGGAACTAAATTGTCAATTTTAAATCCAGGTCATTATAGAAAAATTAGCTGTACTCTTATTATTATACCTAGTTCAGTATAATTCGTTTATTATCAGATTAAATTCTCACATTATAACTTGCCACTGATTTTATTTACTTCAGAAAGAAGCTTTTATTTGGAAGTAGCTCAAAAGATGCAAAAGCGTTTTGAACCTATTCGGCTGTAATTGTACGTTCTGATCTTAGAGTATGAGTATAGACAGTAATATGGAGCGCGCATTCGTATGCGAATTAATTGGAAACCGTGTTGCAACGCAAGTTAGGCAACCACATGGGCAAGTAACCGTCAATTCCTGTAGAAAATGCGTTATGAGGAATAACCAGCCTACTTTACAAAACAGTCGGAAAACAATCAGGTACAGTTATTTTCCCGCCCTCTTGACCTTGGAAGCAATGTAAGTTGCCTACCTTATGATGCCAACAGGCGCAGTCGGCAATGCGCGTTCCATACTGGTTCTATGGTTTTGATGCATTCCTTTCTGTTTTGTTGGTGGCCTATCTATCAGGATGTAAGAGGATATGTAACATTTTTTTATGAGCAGGTGATTTTTTGTCTTGGTAGTTCTGACTTCTGATTTATTTTTCTATGTCAAAATTTAAGAGATAAAATAACGACATCTTACGATCGCTTTTTGACCTGACATTGCAGTAGGATAGACAAATTGAAGCGGGATTTGCTCCTAATAAGTCCCCCGTGCAAGGCGGCCATGCTTGCTGTCAAAGCATAATGACAGTTTTAGAAAAATTTTGTGCAAATCGTTTTTGGTTGCAGTGAAAACCTCGAGCAGCTTCTATACAGCTGTTTCAGCCCTGCTTGGGGCTTCTTCAGCAGAGACGTAGCTCGACATTCTCACTGCAAACAAAAACGATTTGCACAAATTTTTTTGTCAAAATTTAAGTTGTATCTCAACATTTTCTAGTAAAATATTAATTATTTCTAAGGCAAAACTTCTGTTTTTAACAACTCGTTTTCTCTCTCTGCGCAAAAAAAAAAATATTTCCTTGGATCTCTGCAACACAGTTTAAAAATTAAAAAAAAAAAATCTCATAGTTACCTTGATACCAAAGGCGATGAGCTTGAGAACGGTCTCACAAAGGAAGAGGAAAGTAAACAGAATATTCATGGCCGCCAGGGTGTCGGACAGAAAGGGCGGAGACTCATGATACTACAACAACTTACATATGTAGCTACAGCACTAAAAGCTTCTGCCTACCTTTGTCTTATTTTTTGCTCTCTTTCTACTACTGGAAAAGTCGACAGAACCATCGTACATGATTGATAAGTTTTTCGTTAAAAAACTTGTTGTTGTTTGCTCAAATCGAGTGTGAGGTGTCGTGGTGAGTTTTCTTTTTTAATTTTTTTAGTTGGTGTTGGAACAATGCATGCAATTATTCTTTTGTGCTGCTGCAAAAGACATGCAGTTGCGACTACCATCGGCCATGCACATACACACAAACATCCAGAGCGAAACCTGTGATTGCTTCGGGCTCGGATACGAGGGATGAGGGTACATAATCTTGAGGTTTCATTTCGTTTCTTAATAATTAAAAAACAACAACAAAGAAAAAAAGTATTCCGCATGGCAGAAATAAAGAATTTAGTACGGGAACAATAAATCCAATTGTCTCAGAAAGAAAAAAATAAACGTCAAAATTATTTTAGCAACTGCCTGGAGTATAATTAAGACAAAGTTGACACGTTTTAAAGAAATTTTGGGTACATAGTTTGAAATGCTTTAACGAGACAACGAAAGAGTCGACTGCTTTAACATCTTTCCAAGAAAAATAAATAAAAATAAAAGAAAGTTCAAGGATTCGTTTGCTTAAATTACAGCAAACTTAAAAAAGATTGAAATCTAAAAAAAAACATTGATTGTAAATGGATTGGATTTGTTAGCGCCATCTGTGGAAATACCTTCAAACCCAAATTTTAGCGCTAAACTTAAATTACGTAAAACAGACTAAAAGAAAAATAATTCAATGTTATTTCAATAATTTATAATAATTTTAATATCTTCTCAAGGAAAACAAAATTAAATGTAACTTTAGTAATTTATTTATTGAAATAGAAGCAAGACTTAAAACCAGAACAATCGATAATGATTCAAAAATCCAAATCGGTGGCGACATCTGTGAAAATTTCTGCGAAATTAGTTGTATATAATTTGTCAAAAGCATAATATATCAAATAATAATTCAAAGAATTTACAGACGTCAATTGTGGACATTTTTTCGAACTTAGAATTTGGGGGAAAATATAAATTATAATTTAATTCAAAGAATTGATTTGATTTATTTAAACACAAATTAATTAATTAATTTACCCTACAAAACATAGAATAATTGATGATGATTGAATACCGAATTTCCTGGCGTCATCTGTGGATGTTTCTTTAAACTTAAATGTTTAGAATCAAATTAAAATTGGTTCAAAACGCAGTTTTATCTTTGTTTTGCCGCATTAGATAAACTGAACACTTACGCTCAAACACAAAACAATCGATGATTGCAAATAAAATTTGCATTCGCCATCTATCGATATTTCTTCGAACTTAAATTTTTAGTGTCACATTTAAAAACATAAACAACATAATATCATAAAAGAAATCAAACGTCCCATTAATATAATAATAATAATAATAATAATAATAATAATAAAAGATGGATTGGTCAAAAATGCAACCTTGATTAGCGCAATCTATGGGTATTTTTCCTAACTTAAATTTAAGCGGAAAATTTTAATTGATCGAAAATGCAATTTTAGTTCTTTTTATCAACACATACATATATTACTTTAAATTGGATATTAATAATGAAAATCGAACTTATTGGCGCCATCTGTTGACATTTTTCGAACTTTTATTTTGATGTAAAATTTAAATTGGTCAAAATGTGTGAATGTGTCATATGTAAATGTTTGTTCGAATTTTAAGAATCAAACTTAACTTACATTAAAGCATACAGATAATGAAATTATTAGCGCCGCCATCTATGATAATTTCTTTGAACTTAATTTTTTACCGACAAATTTAAATTGACCAACAAACACAATTCCATTTATTTTTTACCAATTTTTTACTTTAAGTTAACAATTACGTTTAAATTGTAAGGAACCAGTGGTTCCGATTTCTGGCGTCATCTGTGGATAATTTGTTCGAACTTTATATTTTAAAATCAAATTTGTATTGCACAAAATCACAATTTTAATCTCATTTTATCATTAATTTAAATGAATGAATTTAAAAGAATTTATTAGCGCCATCTATGTAAATATCTTTGTACTTCTTGCCGTCAAATTTAAATTAACCGGAAATTCGTATTATTTTTTGCAATTATTTGCAAAATAATGGACAATTACGTTCAAATTGTAACGAAACAGTGGCAAGAACACAAATAATAACTTTATGGATGTTTCACACGCATTAAATGCACCATTACATCAAAGCATACAGATAATGATTATTAATTTACTAGCGCCATCTATGGAATGGTGATAACACAAGTAATAATTGAATGTAATTTGAAAATAGATATCTGGCGTCAGCTGTGGATAATTTGTCGGAACTTTAAATTCTAGAACCAAGAATTTGCATCGCACAAAATCGCAATTTTAATTCATTTTATCAATATTTTAAATGAATGAATTTAAACGAATTTATTAGCGCCATCTATGTACGTAAATTTCTTTGAACTTCTTACCGCCAAGGAAACGCACAATCAAGTCTAAATATACAAATAAAGATAATTAATTTACTAGCGCCATCTATGAACATTTCTAAGAACTTAAATTTGACAATATTGCTTGCTTATTTTAAATGTCAAATTCAAGTGTTGGCGCACTTCCATTCTTTCTTATGATTGGCTGGACGACATTTTTGCTGAAATATGGCGGCTCCAATTAAAAATGCACGCCATTCTGACAGACTCTTACTAGAGAGTCTCCAATAAAAAAAATTGAATTTGGTGGCACCATCTGTGAAAATACCTTCGAACTTAAATTTTAGCGCAAAATTTAAATAGCGAAACACAGAATAAAAGAAAATGTAATTTCACCTTACATCAAAAATTTACAATTTTAATATTTTCTAAAAAAAAAAAAAAACAAAAAAAACCTAACTTCAATAATTTATTTATGAAATAGATGCAAAACTTGAAACCAGAACAACCGATAATGATTCAAAAAAAATCGAATTCGGTGGTGCCATCTGTGGAAATTTCTTCTAAATTAGTTACTTAGCATCGAATTTAACTTGTCAAAGGCATGATGTAAGAAATAATAATTCAAAGAAATTTCAGATAAAATCGAATTTACAGGCGCCATCTGTGGACATTTTTTCGGACTTAAAATACTGCGGTCAACATAAATTATAATTTAATCATTATTTTAACGTTTAAATTGTAAAAAAGAAATCGGTGGCAACAATACAAAACTATAAGGTTACGTAATTTACATCATCAGCGAATACTTCTTCGAACTCAAATTATAAACATCAAATTTCAATTACCAAAAATCACAATTTTTATTTTTTTTAGGTGCTTTCTTTCGCTTAAAAGTTTGAATCATGTTTCGAATAGTTTGGACATGAATTTCGTAGCTGTTGCAACAAAACACCTGACTTGAATTTTTTATTGACAGTTCATTTATAAATAATCATAATTCAATTCAAACAAGTTTTAAAAATAGAGAGATTCAAATAAAAGAATGTCTGTTTTTGAATCAAAACACGTTTGGATCATGATTTTGTGAGTGAAAGAAAGCTATACACCTATAATCGATGATTCACACAACATGAACGATTACGTCAAAGCCTATACAGATAACGATAATTAATTTACTAGCACCATTTATGGACATTTCTAGAAATTTAAATTTTCACCGCCAATTCTATTATTTTCTTTAAATGGACAATTACGTTTCAATTTCCAAAAAAAAAACGGCGAGGAAAACAGAAAATTGTAACGTAACGCAATTTTCGGATATTTTTTCGAATTTTATTTATTTATTTCTTCTATTTTTATCGATATTTCGCAGGAAATGTACAATCACGTCAAAGCATGCAGGTAATAATAATTAATTTTTACTAGCGCCGCCATCTATGGAAACTTCCAGGAACTTAAATTTTTACCGCCAAATCAATTATTTTCTTTAAATGAACGGTTACGTTTAAATTGTCAAAAAAAAAAAAAACGGCGAGGACAACAAAAAAGTATAACGTAACGCAATTTGCGGAATTTTATTTATTTATTTCTTCTATTTTTATCGATGTTTCACACGAAACAAACAATTACGTCAAAGCACACAGATGACGATAATTAATTTACTAGCGCCATCTATGGAAATTTCTAAGAACTTAAATTTTTACCGCCAAATTTAAATTGCTCAAACACGTAATTCTAATTATTTTTAGTTTGATTATAATTATTTAGATACTTTAAACGAACAGTTACGTTTAAATTATGATGGACAATGTTTATCCGGGTAAATAAATTTACAGTGAATTGTAACAGTCGTTTGTTTAGGTATTTATAGTTCAATCATATCATCATCGATCGCTTTATGCTTTAAGCCCAGAATCGTTTGTGAAATTCATTGCGGTTTTTTCCAGAATATTGTTAATTATTGTAACTCATTTATGCAGCAAGAAGCTGCTTGTAGGAGAACAAATAAATGCACGCGAATTAACAACAATTAAAACAGAACAAAAATAATAATTTTTGCACTTGAGAATAATTTTTTTTTTATATAAATTAAAACGAACAGTCAAGATTTTATTAATTACAAATTTTGTACCTACTCTTATTTTTTTGAAGTTTGTTCTTGTCCGATGAAAATTGTAAGTACTAAGATTTTTTTAATCTCGAACCGGACAGAAATATGAAGGGAAAACACTCAACGTTTCCTGACGAAGCTATAAAAACTATAGCGAAACGTTGAGTGTTTTCCCTTCATATTTCTGTCCGGTTCGAGATTAAAAGAACTTTGTACTTATTTTTTTTTGTTGTAAATAGCAAGTTTGAATTAATTAATCATGCTGTAAGTAAGCCTTATTAATAAATAATCTCAGCAGATCAAACTATGTCGAAATAAAGAAAGAAAAGCGGAAAACATTTCGAAATAAAACTACTGCAGGCAAATTGCTACAATGTCTTACCCGAACGCCAAAAGCGAGTATCTTGAGGATGCACTCCACTGTGAACATACTCGTAAAGCCCCAGTTGAGGTACTTAAGCACAAGGGTGTAGTCATCGGTTTGCCCATCATGCTGTTAACACATACAATGTGGCCAATCTTCTATATGTCAGCTACATGATGACTTAAAGTGATGTCTCTTTTCTTTTTTTTTTAAATTAATTTGTACTTGCCCTCAAATTTGAGGTGCGTTACAGACACAATCTAAGAAGGAGGAGGATAAGATTCAGTGACGCCTATGGGAACTATATGGAAGGAGGAAGAGGAAGTAGTGCACTGCAGCCAGATTAGCTCTTAACAAAATCCTGCAGTTGCTGAGACTCTATTTGGCAGATACACAATCACAAAGTGCAGCTGATCGATACATAATAAATATGTCGGGATCTTAAATAAGTACACGTAATACAAATACAAATAAAGTAGGACATGCTCACATCTATGCACTTCTCGAAGAGGAGAACCTCGTTAAGAACGTGGAGGAAAGTTTCGAAGAATGATCACATCGAAATACAGTTGCATGCTGTTGTTGTACACATCGGTTATCTTTACTTTACACAATACTTTTTTTTTTTATCTAAATAAGTGTCACATCTAATTTTGCTAAACACATAATAGGGATTTAGGTATAACAGAACTATGTTGTTTTAGCTCAGCTATTAGATTTGGATGTAATTTGGTACCTACTGAGGATGGTGGTTCAAAAAACTTTTTCTTCTTTAAGAAAGGAGAATGTTATTCAAAAAATATATGCAATCAGAAGTGGGATTAAAAAAAAAATTAAGTTCTTCATTTAATTTTACTGTCCAAATCAAAAGTCTTCTTGTTTATTATTATCATTTTTTCTTGATTGGGTTGGGTTGTTTTTGATTGCTGTTCCTCAAAATTGATTTACTTATACACAGGCTGACCAAAAAGTACATACATAAGTAGGTAATTAGCACTTGCAGCAGTAGTCAAAATTCATTCACGTGTTTATTTGTGTGTGTGGAGGTGGGTGGGTGGGTGGGTGGATAATGTGCAATTGTTCGGTGGTTCAGTGTTTGCTGTTGGTGTATTATGTACTTTCAAGTATTGGTAACTAAAAGAAACTGTGCTTTTCAAAATGTCAAGTCACAAGTATGTACACTGGCTGCCGACTTTTGACTTTTTACAAACACTGAAATCATCAACTTGAATGACATCATTAAACAGATTATTAAATGGTTAAATTGCTACGTGTAGTTTTAGAGGGGACTTACCTTCATCATCAGCAATAACGTGTTGAAGACTATGAGCATCATGATGAAATACTCGAAAGGTGTCGACACTACAATCCGCCAGATTTTGTACTTGAAACTGTTTCTTTTGTTTGGCATGTACCTTTCCAGTGGATGCGCCTGTATCGTAAAGTCTATGCAGGATTTCTGTTGACAAAAAAAATCATCATCAATTAAATAGCCCTCTTGGACGTGGTGACGAGCCAATCTCACCTGATTCTTATCGATCTCGCCGCTCTGCAGTTCCGCTTCACCCTGTTCTTGAAACGTGATGATGATCAAGGCAACGAATATATTTACAAAGAAGAACGGGAACACTACGAAATATACAATGTAGAAAATGGACATTTCTATGCGAAAGTTTTGTATGGGGCCTCGATCTTCGTACGTGGCGGCCATTGAACTTTGCAGAACTCTGAAAAGCGAAAGGGTTCGAACGCATGAGGGGGGTTCACCCAGAAAGCACAGGCACTTACTGAGGCCAACCTTCACCCGTTTGGACTGCGAAAAGCGTGAGCATGGCCATGGCGACGTCGTCGTAGTGAAAGCTCTGCAGCTTCCATTCTCTCGTTTCGATACGTGGCACATCACTTTCTTCCTCGTATACGAAATATTGACCTCTGCAAAGATTTTTTGGTTTTTTAAGAATCTCAAAAGTGTTCAATTTCATTTTTTTTCAACTAGACCGTAAGCTATTGCATAAAAAAATGCATTTGTGTTTTCCCGACGTGTAACTGACACGTTTGTCTCAAACCACGCGCACTCGATGCAACATAATATTGTGAAAAATTCTTGTTTTATGTCCTGTTGAGTTGTGAAATGCTGACGGCGCACAGTGGGGCCAAATGCCGGATTTATGGAAAAAACCTTTTATTTCCAGAATTTTTGTCCAATCGAAGTGAAACTCGAGAAACTTTAAGAAGGTACTAAATAACAATTTTTGACTTTCTCAAAGTTTCAAAAAATTTATCGGACTACCTAAATTTGGACGAATTTTTTTAAAATTTACTCATCGATTTTTTAAAGGCATCACTTATTTTTAAGAGAATTTAACGCTGCGCTGGAAACGACAACGATTTTAGATTTTGCCAACTTTCCTTTAATTTTGGAAGAATATGTAAAAAAGTAATGAAACTAGCATGGAAAGTTATTTATATTTTAAGGTATGTTAATTATGAAAGTGACTACGTCCATGAATTTATACAGGGTGATTCAGAGTAAGTGTCCCACCCGTTAAACACAGATAGGCCTTCAAAAAACAAATCAAATAACTGTAGACATGGCAGGGGGTTTAACCTGTGTAGTTTTTGATATCAAAAATGGATTAAAAATTGACATTTAAACTTGTTGGTGGTCACTGGAATAGTTGAAGGTGTCACAACAGCAATAGACTTTCGAAGGAAAAACACAAAACACGAACATTTAACCTTGAATTGAAACCGTAAAACGACTTATTTGCATAATGCGAACAATGAACTTGATTTTTTTATGATCTGAGTAGGGATACAATAATAATTTTGTCAGTGGAATCGTGTTTGTGTCTACGTACGTATCAATTCACAGAAATTTAGTGAAATTCTGGCATTTTAAGATTACTGTCCACGAAGAATAAAAACAATTAATCCCAAAGCAGCATCGGGTTCGAAAGACAATTGTTCTTGATTTTCAAATGACGATGAAGCAGCAGCATCAACAAGAACCTGAGAGTGTGAGGCTCTAAAGTCATTTACTTTATATTTTATTGCTTTAGAACCACAATCTTCAAAATTCTCGAGGGGTCTGCCACTTCTCTGCAAATAATTCCCTTGCGCTGATTGTGAGTTAAAAGTAATAGTAAATTCGCCGTCCAACCATTCTTTGTATTTCTTCTTAAAATTAGTTTTATTGTGACACACCGCCTTCAATCTCTTATTAAAATTGGGTAGGAACCGTTTACTTATTTCCGCACAGATACGGCCGATTTCATCGTCATTTAGTTCTGAATACTTCTCCTGCAAATAATTTTCCAACGTAATTTCATCTCAGAAAATGAACTTAACACAACTCACTATAAGGTATAATCATTTTAATGTGCGGAACTTTTCTATTTATTACAAACTGTTAATAAGGAGCTCTGTTAGCCTCCTTGATTCAACAAATCATGTTTATACGGACTGCTGACGCTGTTTTCCGCATCTCTACTCAACTTCGTATTCAATTAATATATATCGCATGCGGTTGATTGCGGCTATGAATTTTTTAGGGTAGTTAGTCCAATATTATAGCTTTCAGAAAAAAAAATATTACAAACCGTAGGAAAGTGAAGCTTTTTTTGTACGCTTAGTGAAAATTCGTATTACGCCAAGAAATCTAATTTCGGCTTAATTGTTACGTCTAAGCTTTTTTAAAGAGTAATTAATTTTTTTAGATAAAGCTGTTAGTCTGTACTAACCAAATATATAATGGAGTAATTTTAAAAAATAATCCATGAAGCTGGCGGAATTACAGAACATTACTCTGGTTAAGGATAATAACTCAACGAATGGGATTTAAGCCCTTGTATTAGATGAAAACAAATTTTTACCACAAAACCATTATTACAGCCAGATTCTACGGCTAAAATAATGTAAGAAATGTCAGTTAGATCAACAAATTAACCATCTTGTAAAATGGGTTTTTTTCCATCTCGGCCCCACTGTGCGACGCAAGGGTTAGTTTGAAAGCGTGTAGAAGCTCGAGGAAAAGAACGTCAAACGATATGATCATACCATCTACCGGGCGAACAGTTAACTGGAAATGCGTCCCGGCGGAAAGGCGGGGAGTGAAGTAGTGAAGAGGTAATAAAAAAAAAACGTTGAAATTTTAGATTAAAGGCAGTTAATTCGCGTAACTCGATTCAGCTTCAAAAAAAAGCACGCGTCTTTCTCGTACCGGGCGATTGTAAATTGAACTTTTGTTAAATTCAGTAATTTTCTCTAAGTATGGAATTCGTAAACGGAAGGCAAAAGCTTTCCCGCGAAGTGAATTTCTTTTTTTTTGTGTATTTTAAAACCGTTCTGAACAAAGTTGTTTCATTTGATTTATATAAAGTTATTGTGCGGTTCAATTACGCTTAAAGAACTAATCAACGCAATAGATTCAAAATCCGTCTCTCTTTCTCTCTCTCTACCTTATATTATTATATTTGTAATATTTCATTTTACTATGTTAATGTTGTTAGAATTTCAATGATTTATTTTGTAACTTATGGTTGTTGTTATGTTATTTTTATATTATCTTTTTATTCTTTTCTTTCAATAAATTTGTTAAAATCACCATCCTCTTTTATTTCATTAATTATAAGTTCATTCACTCAATAACCTTCGGAAAGTTAGTCCAGAGAGGAAATCTTCGTAAGGAGAGAGACAACGAGAGTAGAAAATTTGACAATCTTACGACAACCAACGGTACTGTTTCTACTTTCCGAGAAAAACATCGGTGTGAGAGCATTTTTGGCTTTACTTACTGTACAAACTAGCTACCGAATGAAAAGTTGCTTTCCAACGGTGGCTCGTGGGTGTTTTTTTTTTTTTGTGTATTTTAAAACCGTTCAGAACAAAGCTCTTTCATTTGATTTATACAGTGACCGGCAGAAACTTGGCTACATCTGAGAAAATTCTTTATTATTGATTTCTCAGAAAACTCTATTCTTTACGAAAGCTCCTGCATCTTTCCAAACTTAATATGCACGGATCGAAGCTTGAATACCTCCCGTCATATACCAAGGAAATAAAAGTATTTGAAATCAATATAAGAGTAAAGAACCTTTATTTTCCACGCTAGGCGGAAATGTTATTTAGAAAAGTTATTCAGAATTATTATAGTATCTCAAATATGAAATCACGGCTGTCTACGATAAAAAAAAAGAATTTCGCGTATATTTTAATTTTTCTCGTACCGACGTGAGTGTCGTAGAATTTTGAATGTGTAGAGCTGGACGTCTCTACAAATGTGACATGAACATACTCTGAGATTTGTCTTTTGTTCAACTATCAACTAGAAATTATGATTAATAACATTGATACCCTAAAAATTACAATTTTTTGCAGCCAAATAATTTTTTTCCATCGTAGATAGCTATGATTTCATATTTGAGATTCCATAATAATTCTGAGTAACTTTTTCAAATAAAATTTCCACGTACCTTGGAAAATAAAGGTACTTTACTCTTACGTCGATTTCAAATATTTTGATTTCCTCGGTATACGATAAGAGATTTTCAAATTCTGATACGTGAATCTTGAGTTTGGGAAGATGAAGAAGCTTTCGTAAACAATAAATTTTTCCGAGAAATCAATAATAAAGAATTTTCCCATATGTTGACAACTTTCTGCCGGTCATTGTATGTATAAAATTATTGTGCTCCTTAAATAACGGACGCGAGAAGATTAATTTAGACTCCGGTTGGTAAGTCAGTTCAATTCACTTATTTTGTAATTTATCTACACGTCATTGGTTTTTATTCAGTAATTTTTGTATTGTTTTTTTATTCTTTTCTTTCAATATATTTGTTAAAACCATCATACCCTAGTATTTTATTAATTTTAAGTTCGGCACTGTTTCGACTTTTCGAGAAAAACAACGATGCGAGAGCATTTTTGGCTTTATTTACTTTACAAACTAGCTGCCGAACAAAAAAATTGCTTTCCAACGCAACGGTCTCTTATGAGTCAAAAAAGCAGGTTGGGTTATCTGTAAACGGGGCGGCTTTTGTGTTGTTTAAGGGCGAGTAGGTAGGCTGACCACCCCTACATTTAATAGCAAAATAATCCGCGTCCGTTCCGATTTATTAAAATCGTAGCGAAATATTAAGAAAATCAGCGTTGCTCATGTTTTATGAAATCATTCGCTATGTACAAGACCCCCCCCCCCTTCCCGACCCCTAAATTTAACAGAAAAAAAGCACGCGCCTTTCTCGTACCGGGCGATTCTAAATTGAACTTCATATTTAATTTTCTTTGGTTAAATTCAACAATTTTCTCTAAGTTTGGAATTTGTAAACGGAAGGCAAAAGCTTTCCCGCGAAGTGAATTTCTTTTTTTTTGTGCATTTTAAAATCGTTCTGAACAAAGTTGTTTCATTTGATTTATATAAAGTTATTGTGCGGTTCAATTACGCTTAAAGAACTAATCAACGCAATAGATCCAAAATTCGTCTCTCTTTCTCTCTCTGTCTCTCTCTACCTGATATTATTATATTTGTAATATTTCGTTTTACTATGTTAATGTTGTTAGAATTTCAGTGATTTATTTTGTAACTTATGGTTGTTGTTCTGTTATTTTTGTATTATTTCTTTTTCTTTCAATAAGTTTATTAAAATCATAATCCTGTTTTATTTCATTAATTATAAGTTCATTCATTCAATTATCTTCGGAAAGTTAGTCCAGAGAGGAAATCTCCGTAAGGAGAGAGACATCGAGAGTGGAAAATTTAACAATCTTACGGCAATCAACGGTACTGTTTCTACTTTCCGAGAAAAACATCGATGCGAGAGCATTTTTGGCTTTATTTACTGTACAAACTAGCTACTGAACAAAAAGTTGCTTTCCAACGGTGGCTCGTGGGTTAAAAAAACAAAATTGAGTTATCTGTAAACGGGGTGGTTTCTTTGTTGTTCCCGGTAAAATAGTTTCGGGTACGTATTGAGGCTGACCACCCCTTAAATTTAATAGAAAAATAATCCGCGTCCGTTACGATTGATTAAAATCATAGCGAAATTTTAAGAAAATTAGCGTTGTTCATGTTTTATGAAATCATTCGCTCTGTACAAAACCACCCCCCTAATTTTAACAGAAAAAAAACACACGTTTTTCTCGTACCGGGCGATTCTGAATTGAACTTCATATTTATTTTTTTATTTTTTTGTTAAATTCAGTAATCTTCTCTAAGTTTGGAATTTGTAAACGGAAGGCAAAAGCTTTCCCGCGAAGTGAATTTCTTTTTTTTTTTGTTTTGAACAAAGGCGATTTGTTGATTTATATAAAATTATTGTGCCCCTTAAATAACGGATACGAGAAAATTAATTTAGACTCCGATTGGTAAGTCGGTTCAATTTCGTTTAAACAGCTAATCAATGCAAAAGATCCAAAATCCGTGTCTCTCTCTCTCTCTCCCTCTCTCTCTTTTCCTGACATTATTATATTTTGTAAAATTTTATTTTGCTATGTTAATGTTGTTAGAATTTTAAAGATTTATCTTGTAACTTATCTATACGGTTTTATTCTGTTATTTTTGTATTATCTTTTTATTGTTTTCTTTCAATATACTCCTACTTGTTAAAATCACCATCCTTTCTTATTTCATTGAATATTTGCCTTCATTCATTCAATTATCTTCAGGAAGTTAGTCTAGAGAGGAAATCATAAGGAGAGAGACAACGAGAGGGGAAAATTTGACAGTTTTCAGGGAACCAACGGCACTGTTTCGACTTTTCGAGAAAAACATCGGTGCGAGAGCATTTTTGGCTTTATTTACTGCACAAACTAGCTACCGAACAAAAAGTTGCTTTCCAACAGTGGCTCGTGGGTCAAAAAAAACAAATGTGAGTTCTCTGTAAACGGGGTGGTTTTTATGTTGTTCAGGGTAAAATAGTTTCGGGTACGTATTGAGGCAGACCACCCCTAAATTTAATAAAAAAATAACCCGCATCCGTTAGAATTTCTTAAAATCGTAGCGAATTTTTCAAAAAATCAGCGTTGTTCATGTTTTATGAAATCATTCGCTCTGTACAAGACCGCCCCCCTAACTTTAACAGAAAAAAGGCACGCATCTTTCTCGTACCGGGCCATTCTAAATTAAACTTCAGATTTAATTTTCTTTCATTAAATTCAATGATTTTCTCTGTTTGCAATACGTGAACGGAAGGCAAAAGCTTTCCCACAAAGTGATCCTTTTTGTGTATTAAATTAAATTAAATATCGCCGTATCCTCAACGGAAAAAAATAGTTACATAAATAGAGCTATAGCATCTTATGAGTCATGAACCATATGCCGCTGAAACGAACATCTGGATATTCCATAATTATACGCGATGAAATTAGGTTACTCGAATCATCTAACTATCGATCTTCCCTAATCCCTGACTTCACTTTTCTAATCGGTTGAGTTCGACGATGCGATAGTTCGATTCGTGGAACTTTTCACTAATACTAAACTAATAAATGAAGATGGAAAACGTTATACTTACTGGCAGGTCTCTTTCGTAAATTTACTAGCGTCGGTGCAGTGAAAAAATTTTCCGTTGAACAACTGAACGGCGATCACAGCGAATATAAACTGGAATAATATGTACACTATAAGAATGTTTATCACATTTTTTAAAGAGTTCACTAAACAGTCAAATACTGCTTTCAATTTGGGTACGCGTTTAATTGTTTTTAAAGGTCTCAGAACTCGCAGCACTCGCAACGACTTTATCGTCGACAGGTTGTGACCGGCCGAACTTTGCCTGCAAAACAACAAGAAACAAAAATTACTTCTTTATGTTTGCTGTGCTTACTTAAAAAAAAATACTAGATTTTATATTTCGAAGGAGAGAAATGGATGATTATTGGAAATAATAGCACCCTCTCCTGAGGTGTGCATTCTATTTTATTCACGACCGGGAGGAGAAAATTACAAAAATCCCAAAACTTTCAGGTGTTCTTGCATTTTTTCTTAACTGGTTTTGGAAGGATTGTACATCTTAAGCAAAATAGCTTTATAAATGAATGACTTTTTTTTTATAAACTTACGCAAAATCGAACCCCATGGATACGAGCGCGCAGATGACGACAACGGCGTCCATGATGTTCCAGAACTCCCGGAGGTACGAACCCGGATGCAGGATGATGCCCAAGTCGACGATTTTCAGGAGCATCTCGACGGCGAAGACGCCCGTGAACGCGTAATCGAAGTTATTTAGTACTTCGTTCCACGAGGAGTCCTCGTTCACCGGGTTTTCGCACGCTAACGCTATCGAACTAAGGCATATCACTATCATTATAAAAAAATCGAAATACCGAAGGTTCACTACCCAGTGCGCTCCTCTTCTCACACTGTAATTTTAAAAGCAAACAAAAGAAAGTTACTACTTGCTTGACTTAAAACCCTTGCGTTTTGGTCAAGACAGGCAACACTTAATTACATAATTAATCAATCAAGGAACGATTATTAGACTCAAAAGCGTCGAGAAGGCAAGTAAGGCTTAATGACAAGGATTCCCCTACGGAATTCCCTCTATTACACGATCGATTGCGTACGTTTCAGTTCTATGAAGTTTTAGTATTTATGAATCTCAAAAAATTTTTTTGCTTGGGTTAAGTTGAGTTTGGTCGGCCTTAATTCCACTTGAGTTATGTTATTGCTTTGTTTTCTATTTTTCGTTTTTATAGTTTGCTATTTATTATAAGTGCCGAATTCAATTATTACAAAAAAAAGAAAACAAAATCAGTGTTAGGTTTCGTTATTCATTTGTCTCTCGATAATATCCTACGTTTTTATATTTCTTTACTTTTTTTTATTTTTTATTTTTGGGTCAACTTTTGTCACCATAAATTATTATTGGTTTTATGTCGATGGTCATTTGCTTTTGATTTTGTTTTGATTTTGTTAGTTACCTTTTTAATGTTTCTTTTTAATTGTTCGTCTGTTTCTGTCTTAATTTACTATTTTTTGTCTTAAATCTATCACACCTTGCAGTTATATTTTTTAATTTTTATAAATTTAATTCAATTTAATCGTGTATTTGACGGCAATTTCAGTTTTGTTTTCTTATCGTCTGCTTTGATTTGTATAATTTTTTCAGCCAATTATTTTTTTTATTTTGCATTTTTTAAATTAATTGCATAGTATATTTTAGCTTTTTTCATTAAAAATTAAGTTTCTTTAATTAAAATTTAAGTTATATTAACCTTGAATTGGGTTAGACTGTGAATTAAGTTTGATTGTTTAATTTGATACGCATTTTTAAGTTTTATTTGGATTATTCTTAATTGAAAATTAATCTCTGCCCACAATAATTTTATATCCGTAGATACGCATCTCGACAGCTAAGCTGCCGTCTTCAGTACAACAGTAAAATCATAAAAATGTAAAAACTAACATTAGTTAGTTAGTTTTTACATTTCTATGATTTTATTAGGATGATTAGGTTGTTTTTAGATATTTTAAAGTGCTTTTAAGTTGGTAGCATACTGAAGATGGCAGCTTAGCTGCCGAAATACGTATCTACGGATATAAAATTACTGTGGAATTCGTTTTTCAAATAATGACGTAATACGTACATATTTGTGGGTGACAATATGAACATGCTAGAATACGGTAGCATCGGCTTCGGCCCGACGATCTCTTCTTCCTCATCGGGCGGCTTCTCTTCCTTTTTCTTCCTTCCTCTAACCGGACTAGAAGGCGTCACTTCCAACCTCGGCGTGCCTTCCTTCTGCAAGGCCTCCATTTCTTTCTCGAGTTCGAGCGCCTGCTTCTCCTTGTTCTCCTCTGCCTGCTCTTCTTCGGCGGCCGTCAGCTCCTGCGCGTTCGCCAAATTATCGACGGCGATGGCCAAAAATACGTTGAGTAGCGTGTAGTTTCCGAACAGCATGAGTATAATAAAATAGAGGGAGTAAACCATTCCTGATTTGTGTCCGCCGAGCGCGTCTATTCCGTAATACATTACTTCATTCCAGTCTTCACCGGTCAAAATCTATAATTACAAAAGAATTATTTAAAAAAAAACATTAAAAAAACTAAGAAGTTAAAAAATTTTGTTGCAAATCGTTTTTGGCCGCCTTGCATGGGGTGACTTATTAGGAGCAAATCCGCTTCAATTTGTCTATCCTACTGCAATGTCAAGTCAAAAAGCGATCGTAAGATGTCGCTATTTTATCTGTTCATCACTCTTACATCGCATTTACGAATAAATTGGACAAGTCGTTTTTGTTTGCAGTGGGAATGTCGAGCTACGTCCCATAGGGGACTTATTAGGAGCAAATCCGCTTCAATTTGTCTATCCTAATGCAATGTCAGGTCAAAAAGCGATCATAAGATGTCGCTGTTTTATAAGAAGTTAGTTTTTTGCAAGTCGGTTAAATTGCAATGGAGTTCTCATCTCATCGGCACTCAGTAGAATGGTAGATCGAGGACTCCGCTGCAATCTGATCGACCTGGCTGATTAAACTGAAGTAACTCACTTGAAATACTGTAAGAAGTGCGATTGGGAACGTGTTGAAGTTCGTGGGTGGTGTTCCCGATTCGAAATTGAACCGTCCGCCGAAGAGCTGCATGCCGAGCAGGGCGAAGATCAGGATGAACAGGAAGAGGAGGAACAAGAGGGAGATGATGGATCGCATGGAATTGAGCAGTGAGATGACGAGGTTCCTCAACGACGACCAGTACTTGGTCACTTTGAAGATACGCAACAGTCTGAGGGCCCTCAGCACCGACAGTCCGAAAGAACCGCCTTTCACCTCCGACCAAATCACTTCGAATATCGAACCAGAGATGACGACGCAGTCGAAGCGGTTGAAGGCCGATTCGAAGTAAATGCGAGGACCCAGCGCGTACATTTTTACGAACATTTCCATCATGAATAGACCCAGGAATGCGTATTCGGCGTAATCTGGGGAAAAAGAAAATAATTAATTCGAACCTGAGCGGGATGGATCTTGGATCTGTACTAAAAGTTGCGCCAACCGGTTAGGTGATGGGGGTGGAGGCGATTGTACATTTTTTAAATAAACACTTACAAAGAAAATCAGATAGCCATTGCGGTTGTCCATGAAATTCCACGGCGACGCAGACTGTGTTGAAAAAAACAAGTACGATAATGGACCAGTAGAACCACTGAGTTTTGACCATGTGCCGAATGGCGAAGCGAAACCTCTTTTCCGCCCTCCAAAACTGCTGACAGCCACCTTGGCTCTTCACCCTCGACTTCAAATACGCCGCTCTGCTAAATCCTGTCAACAAAGCTATCTTCAACATGCGATAAAATTAAAGCGTTGCGTGATGTGATCGCATCATCTCTTTCTGCTTGGAAAGAGACGATCGGGAAAATATTAAAATAAACTATAACAATGAACGATGTGAGTGATCTTTATAACACTGTGTCATATGTGAGAGAAGGTTAGTTTAATTATTTTAATATTTTTTTCTTTGCTTCATGTTGTTTTAAAAGTTAACAAACAGAGGACTACTTGCTATGTAAGTATCTCTAAGATCTACTAGATTCTACTTATCTATGAGACTGGAACACGTTCAACTACTTCACTATGTATAGATCTGATATGATGGAAGAAAACTATGAGACTCAGCCAGAAGCTGACCTGCGTGCGAACAGGAGTTGTAGTAACAGCTGCACAGAGGTCGAAATAAATTTCATGAGGAGTAAACTTCATCGCATACAGAAAAAAAAAATAATAATCAAAAGAGAGGTTTTGAATAGACTGAAAAAACAAATTAAATTAAAAAAAGTTTCCTCCTCATTAACTATTATCCGCAGTAGGCGCTACAGAGACTTAGTAAACAAACTAAACAAGACTAAGTCTTAATTTACATAATAATGTAGTCCAGCAGTTCTTCATACCTTTTAGTTTTTTCTTAGACTCTGTAAGAAATACTGTGGATTAAAACATGATATCAGTAAAGTCACCGTCGTACAAATTCACAATTAAAAAAGTGGAAGCAATCAATGTCTTGAGTGTAGAGTGTGAGCTGGATGCGTGTGCGTTCAATGAGCAATAACGAGGATGAAATATCGCATGCACTTTTGGAAGATTCACAAAAAAAAAAATACAGAAACCAGTAATTGAGAGACTTTAAAACGGGGGAACGCTCAGCTCAAGTCAAAAGAAGGCAGCAAACCTCAGTAAGAAAAAGTCTGCCGAAATCTTACCATCTTCTCCCATGTCTTCTTCCTGTTCTTCCTCTTCGGTATCCGTGCTTTTGCTCTTCCCCATTTTCTTTAGCTTCTTCTTCTTCGCCGCTCTGCGCCTTGCTTCCATTATGTGCAGTTTTTCTTCTTCCGTTGTTCTTTCCTCAGCCAGGATTACTTCCTCTAAAAAAATCATGATTTCGTTTTGTAGACTTTGGTTGTGCTAACGACCACCCCCAGAAACCGTGGGGAACAGTTTCTAGAGACGTCTAAAGAAACGCCCCATTTACTTTAAATCTAACAGGAGAACAATTAAAGAAAAGGCTTCCAAGTAAAAGCCAGGGGAGGTACATCATGACTTCCTCAGAAACTTGACGAGCAGTTCTTTCTTTGGAGACGTTAAAATAATTCCATTTTCCCTCAGCTAACGACTCCCCGAATTTACTTACTCTGATTAAACCAAAGGTTTTTAAGTAAAAGGCGGGTGAGGTATACCTTAGATAACCTTGATTTTGCCTCAGAAACACAGCGAACAGTTTCTGGAGACGCCAAAGGAAACCCCCAATTTACTTTAAATCCAACAGTAGTACAATTAAAGCAAAGGTTTCCAAATAAGAGCCAAGGGAGGTATATCATGACTTCCTCAGAAACTGGACGAGCAATTTTTTTTTGGAGACGTTAAAATAATTCCATTTTCCCTCAACTAACGAATTTCTCCTCCAGTTTACTTAGCCTGATTAAACCAAAGGTTTTCCAAGTAAAAAGCGGGGGAGGTATACCTTAGACAATCTTGATTTTCCTCCGAAACTCAGCGAACAGTTTCTGGAGATGTCAAAGGAAACCCCCAATTTACTTTAAATCTAACAGGAGTACAATTAAAGCAAAGATTTCCAAATAAAAGCCAGGGGAGGTATACCACGACTTCCTCAGAAACTGGACGAGCAGTTTTCTTTTTTTGGAGACGTTAAAATAATTCCATTTTCCCTCAACTAACGAATTTCTCCCCGAATTTACTTACTCTGATTAAACCAAAGGTTTCTAAGTAAAAGGCGGGGGAGGTATACCTTAAACAACCTTGATTTTTCCTCAGAAACTCAGCGAACAGTTTCTGGAGACGTCAAAGGAAACCCCCAATTTACTTTAAATCTAACAGGAGTACAATTAAAGCGGCTTCCAAGTAAAAGCCAGGGGAGGTATATCATGACTTCCTCAGAAACTGGACGAGCAGTTTTCTTTTTTTGGAGACGTTAAAATAATTCCATTTTCCCTCAACTAACGAATTTCTCCCCGAATTTACTTACTCTGATTAAACCAAAGGTTTCTAAGTAAAAGGCGGGGGAGGTATACCTTAGACAACCTTGTTTTCTTCTCAGAAACTGAGCGAACAGTTTTTGGAGACGTCAAAAGAAACGCCCAATTTAATTTAAATCTAACAGGAGTACAATTAAAGCAAAGGTTTCCAAATAAGAGCCAGGGGAGGTATATCGTGACTTCCTCAGAAACTGGACAAGCATTTCTTTTTTTGGAGACGTTAAAATAATTCCATTTTCCCTCAACTAACGACTTTCTCCCCGAATTTACTTACTCTGATTAAAACAAAACTTTCTAAGTAAAAGGCGGGGGAGGTATACCTTAAACAACCTTGATTTCTTCTCAGAAACTGAGCGAACAGTTTCTGTAGACGTCAAAACAAACCCCCAATTTACTTTAAATCTAACAGGAGTACAATTAAAGCAAATGTTTCCAAATAAAAGCCAGGGGAGGTATATCATGACTTCCTCAGAAACTGGGTGAGCAGTTTTTGGAGACGTCAAAATAATTCCATTTTCCGTCAACTAACTATTTTCTCCCCCGATTTATTTATGGCCGTTTTCATAATCAGACTGCAAGGAAGCAGCTTTAATTTAAAGTCACTTTAAGAATAGGGAAACAAATGTATTTTTTTTAAGGTTAAAGTAACTTTAAATTTAAAGGCCTATTATGAAATCGGCCCTTAATCTGATTAAACCAAAAATTTTCAAGTAAAAGGCGGGGGAGGTATACCTTAGACAATCTTGACTTCCCCTCAGAAACTGAGCGAATAGTTTCTGGAGGTGTCGAATTAATTTTCCCCTCTTCGATTTATTAAATCTACCAGGGGGTAATTAAAGCAAGTGATATGTTGGGGGGCGTACCTGCTTTGCAAATCCACTGCACGTAACCATTTAGCTCTCGTTCTAATTGGGCGGCCCTTCGCAGTTTCAAAAACTCTTGCCTATTTTCTACCTTCTCTCTCTCTTTAGCAAATTCTCTACAGGAAAACAAGAGCAAAACTAGCTTACGAATGTAACAGTGCTACAACATGTTAGGGGACTACATACTATGCAAATTTATTACTTTATTACATGGGCGTTAGCGTAATAAGCGTCAATTTTGTGTTAGTCAGCGGAGTTTTTTTTTTTTTAGTAATTTTCGTCCAACCTGCTTGGGTTATCCACGCGAGGTATCGTCTGAGCGATTCGTGAAACTGACGCTTGGAACGCGTTTTGTAAAAGTTGGCCCTGCGCTCCACGCGCAGCCTTTCGTTAGAAAATTCGCTGGTGGGCGAAAGTAAAGATGTTGATCAGCGAAGGGAAGGGGGGAAAACTGCGTGGCTCTTACCCGCTTAGGACGCCCAACACCAGATTCAGCATGAAGAAGGAGCCCAAGACGATGAGCGGGACGAAGTACATCCAGTTGTAGTAGCTTCCGACGGCGTCGTTCATCTTGAAAATAAAACGTTTACAAATGGTTATAGGAAGAAGCAGTCCCAATCAGTTAGACACATTACTAAAAAATCCGGAAGGTATAAGATTGAAGGCAAAGGGATGGAAAATTAAAGTGTAAACGATCGGAAGCTATCGACGTGTTGTTCATCTTGAAAATAAAACATTTACAGGAACCCATTACTAAAGCATCCAGGAGGCGTAAGTTTAAGATAGAAGGCAAAGGGATAGAAAATTAAAGGTGAAGCGCAGACAATCCAAACCAATGAAGAAAAGACATTGAAGGTGGAAAGTAAAAAGTCAAATGCTGAAAGAAGAAAGAAGAAAGAGAGTAAATGTTTAAAGACAATGGATGGAAACTGAATGTATAAAGTTGATGACCGAACAGGGGAAAGGATAACGAAACGAAAGCACTAGCTTAAAGACAATGGATAGGAATTGAAGGTAGAAAGTAGAATATTGAAGGGACAAATTATAAAAGAATACAGGAAAAAGAAATGAAAATTTAAAGATGGTGGATAGAAATTGATGATGAAAGGTCGAAAATCAAAGGCACAACTGGAAGTTGAAGGCAAACGACAGAAGGACGAAGACAAAATATCAAAGAACAAAGGGAAAAAGTAAAGGACGAAAACAAGCCATAGGAGAACGAAGACAAACGACAGGGAATGATAAAATAGAAACTGAAGGCAAAAAAAGAACGAAGGAAGAGAGTAGACCTTGGAGAAAAAGGGAAGAAGGTAAAGAAGTAATGAATTGAAATAATTAAATAACTAGGAAGGTTCAAGATCGAAGACGAAGGACGAAAACAAGCTGTAGGAAACCCAGTGCAAACAATAGGGAATGAAAAACAGAAATTGAAGGTAAAGAACAACTAAGGAAGAAAGTAGACTTATATAAAATATAAAGAAAGTATAGAAGCATGAAGTAGAATCATTCTGAAAGAAAGAAATAACTAAGGTTTAAGACCATTTAAAGCATTTAAACGATTTTAAGCAAGAAGTCGGAAAGTAAAGGTTAAAGATTAAAGAGGTCCGGGGTAGAAGAATAAATAAAGGCGTAAAATAAACGATTGAAGGCAAAAAATAAAATAAAATTGAAGGCGAAAGGTAGAAGATCATAGGAAAAATCTGAAAATTGGAGATAAAGGACAGTGGGATGAAAGCAAATCAAAGGGATACGGTGGAGGTCGAAAGCACATCATAGGAGAATGAAGGCAAAGGATAAACAATAAAAGAATAGAAATGAAGGAAAAGGGTAAGGGTAAAGTGAAAAAGATCAAAAGGCAAATTGTTACAAAAAGACGCAATAAATCATTCATGACCAACTAAGAAGGCAAAGGAAAAAAATTGAAGGCAAATAGTAGAAGTTCGAAGGCAAAAAGTGAAGATCGAAGAAGGAAAAAGGAGAAGAACGATAGCAAAATTTTAAAGTCAAGATTAAAGGCGAAAGATGCAGAAGATTAAACGGAAAACTTTGAGATTGGAGGTAAAGGATGGAAAGGTCAAGGTAGGTAAACATGGAAGAAAAAAGGGGAAGGAATAAAGGTCGAAAAAACGCAAATTAAATGTAACGGAGAACAAAGGAAGGAAATTGAAGACAAAAGTTAGAAAATCGAAGACAAAGATGGTGATTAGGTAATCAAAAGGTGAAGGTAGAAGAATGCAGAAGATAGACGATTGAAATGGGAAGAGTAGAAATCGAAAGGAAAAGGTAGAAGAACGAAAGCAAACGATAGAGAATCGGAGGCAAATGAGAGAGACCGAAAGAGTAGGTAGAACAGAGGATTGAAAGGAAAGAGTAAGGTTCGAAGATAACTGAAACGAAAGGATAGAAGAGAGAAGGCTATTAATTGTGGTTCGAAGCTAAAGAGAAAACAAAAGGGAGAACCAAAACAGTTAGGGCTCGATTTCATAATCGGACTAATGGAGACTTTAAAATAAAAGTCACAGTCATATGTACAAAATGATGCGAAAACGTAATTATTTATACATCAGACTGTCACTTTATTTTAAAGTCTCCATTAGTTCGATTATGAAATCGGCCCTAAGTAATATAACTTGAAAAAAATTAATAAATGAAGACATTTTATGTAGGTAAAACTCATCTCACCATTAAAATAACTCAGCCAAACTTTGTTCAATACATAAAAAAAGTTAAAAAAATTAAAACTTTATTAAAATTAAGTCCAACCCGTCTCAAGGTTAACCCAACCAACTAAACTTAACCTGCCTCTAACCAAACCAAGAAAAAATCAAAATATCTTTTTTTTTAATTTCTTTTTTTTTTAAATTATCCAACTCAATAAAAATTAATCCATCTCAAAAATAATGTAATCCAGACACTAGAAAATACCAGCAAAAATTAACATTAGATGATTAAAAATTAAAACTCAATTAAAATCAAGCCCATTTACTGTCAAGGTCAATCCAACTCAACTACACAAAAGCTAATAAAAATAAAACAATTAAAATCTCCAATTTAAGAATGAAAAAAAAATTAAAACCATTTTTTTAAACAGATAAAATAGCGATTTTTCTAACAAACCAATAAAATTCAATCAAAAGTAATCCATCTCAAGGTCAAAACAATGCAAACAACAAATTAAAAAATAAATTATTAAAAATTAAAACAATGAAAACTAAGTCCAATCAATCAATCATAAGACCAACCCAACCAAACTAAGCTCTACCTAACTCCATGAATACTAAAAAAAATAAGAACTCAGTCAACTCAACTCAACCTACTAGCTCTAGTCGAACCAAAAAAAAAACTAAAAATTAAAAAAAGACAAACCATTTTTTTTTTTTTAATTTTGTGCAAATCGTTTTTGATTGCAGTGAGAACCTCGAGCAGCCTCTGGACAGCTGTTTCAGCCCTGCTTGGGGCTTCTTCAGCAGAAACGTAGCTCGACATTCCCACTGCAGACCAAAAACGACTTGCCCAATTTATTCGCAAATGCGATGTAAGAATGATGAACATATAAAATAGCGACATCTTACTATCGCTTTTTGACCTAACATTGCAGTAGGATAGACAAATTGAAGCAGGATTTGCTCCTAATGAGTCCCCCATGCAAGGCGGCCATGCTTGCTGTCAAAAACGATTTGCACAAAACTCAATCAAAAGTAACCCAAATTGTCAAAGCAATTCAGACATCACGAACAACATTTAAAAAATAACTAAGTTATTAAAAATTAAAACGATTATAATTAAGTCCAATCAATCTCACGGCCAACCCAACCCAACTAAACTCCGCCTAACTCCACAAATGCTACAAAAATAAAAAAAAAAAAACAATCAACTCAACTCAACCTGCTAACTCTACTAGAACAAAAAAAAATTAAAAATATAAAAAAAGAGTAATACCATTTTTTTTTTTAAATTAAACAAACAAAACTCAATGAAAACCCATCTCAAGGTCAAAACAATTCAGACTTCAGGCAACATTATAGGCAAAAAATAAAAAAAATTAGCTACACTATGAAAACCTAAAACTTAATTAAAACGAAGTCTAATCAATTTCAAGGTCAATCCAACTCAACAAAACTCCACATAAGCGAAAATAAAAAGTTAAGACAATTTTTTTTTTAATGAAAGAATTAAAACTTAATTATGTTTAACCGACCTTGAAGTCAACCCAATCAACTCAACGTACCTCTGCCCACACTTAAGCAAACAAAATTAAGCTCAAAGTTTAAAACTCAAAAACAAAATGTTAAAACTGAATTGAATTAAAAGAAAAAATGAATTAGAAGTGAACAGTGAAGGAAAAAGTTGAATCCAGGAAAAAGTGAATCGAGGAAGAAAACGAAATTACCAAAGAAATAAAAAATGAAGGAGAAGCGGAAGGAATGAAGCAAAAAGCAAGCGAAATGAGGAATAAAAAATCGAAAAGAATTATGAAACAAATTTGCGAAGAAAAATATTAATCAAGTTGTACTCGTTCAATATCGATTGAGAAACATGAAAAGAAGAGTCGATGAAGAAAAAATTGAACGAGTAGGAGAATAAGTATTTCAAGGACAACCCAACCTAACTAAACCCAACCCAACTAAATCCAACTCTATCCAAACCAAGAAAAAGAAAATTCAAATTCAAAACTCAGTTATAATTAAGTACAGCACTAGCCACCACCCCCCTTAGAGCGCTTTCTTCGAATTCTCTTTTCTCTGATGGTATATCCACCGATGGAAGGATGGAAAGGACTCTTCAAAAGGGAGAGATGAACGGAGAAGTTGAAGATTAAAGGTACTCGCGGAAGCATACTTACCCAATACAAGATGGCCGTCCATCCTTCCATGGTAATACACTGAAAAACTGTCAGCATGGCGAATCCAATGTTGTCGAAAGAGGTAATGCCGTTGTTAGGACCCTGCCACCTCTCCATGCACACCGAATTTCCATCCCTACACCAATTACTCCCTTGGGTGTCGGCCTCAGATTTATTGTCCGTGTTGCAAGGAGCCGCCGAATCGCCTTCCTTCACGATCAGATCTGCAAGAACACCAAACCAAGAACGCGTCAAGTTTCAAAAATTTCAAAAACCAACAAAACCCAACAACTTCTCACCTATATCGTACATGCTATAGCACGTTCTGTGAAGCGCCCCCGAGTAGAACTCCAGGCCGATGATGGCGAAAATGACGATCGCGAACAACACCAACAATCCGATTTGTAAGAGAGGAGCCATGGCCTTGATGATGGACTTCAGTACAACCTGCAGGCCTGTTGGAATTGACAAGGCGATCAAATATGGTTATCATCGAAAGCAAGCGAGTTTCTTTTTAAACAGAAAAAGGATAGGCAGAGTTAGAGTAAGTTGATTTTGACTAAAGATAAGTTCAGAAGCGGGAAAGATATGAAGCAACTATACTAGAGTATCGCAAGACTACTTCGTCTAGAAAATTATGTATTTCTACAGAAATGTAGCATAAGATTTAACGTTGCCGGGTTTTAAATCGCAATCGCCTTATGATAGGCAACACATTGCACAATTTTAGTAAACCCAAAATAATTTACTTAATTAATTGTCAACTGCAAATACAGCTGAGTAAAATGGGTTGCCTAGTTCTGAGGCGCCGTGACTTAAAACTGGCGCCTAAAATATTTTTGACCGGCTAATTATTTGCTGATTAGTATTAATACTTCTTTTCTATCGAGTAACGCATTAGTATAATTTTTAAAAAATTTAAAAAATCAATAAACGTAATAATTTAGATTTAAGACAAGCCGCTCAGTTGTTAAGCAACGGCCTATTATTGACATGATGATTTCTTTTATTTACCGTATGAAAAGTGCACAAGAATGACTGTTTAAGTTGGCGATGCTGAATTGTATTTTTAATTGATACAACTGTTGCTATCGGCTTGACTCTGACAGCCGCCATTATTCACAAGTGTTTCCAATTCAAAAGTAAACTTTGGATGTAACCTATAATTTTGGTGAAAAACTGTCAGTTAAGTAAATAGACAAAACATATCCGGTTGCAGTGTTGCAAACATTTGAAAAAGAAAATGCACTTAATTGTATTGCTAACTTAAAACAGTCATACTTGATCAGTAGGTTTCAGTTTATTCTTGAGAGATATATTTATATGTACAACAAAATATTTCATGCAACATGTTGAAACAGTGGCGGCGATTGGAGGCCAGAACTAAGGGGCAAGAATTTGTCATTATAAAGGGGGCGGATTGAAATTAAAAAAAAAATGTTCACTGTCGCGAGCAATAAACTTCAGTCGTCATTGATTCTCAAAGATTCGTTCGTACCTGGTTTATATTTTATTAAAAATAAGATTTTCTTTTGAATGCTGATAAATCTTGGGAGGGGGGGGGTCGATTGCTCTCCCATGTTCCCCCGAATCGCCGCCACTGTGTTGAAATGAATTTCGTCATGCTTTATTAATTGTCGCGAGATATAGCTTTCAATGGTGCTCTGAAAATCTTACGTTCCTCAAAAGCTTGTTGCTAATTGATGATTGAAGAATTCTGTTTTGCCGGCGTTTTAACATTTACTCGTCTAGCGTGTTGAAGTGTCATTTCATTTGTTCCAACGGTCAAAGATCAAAACTGTCTTTGTCTTTCACGCGTCGTTAAACATGTTATCTTTTTCTATGGAAATTTGTTAATACTGGGCTGCGTTCATAAACTCCACTCTAAAGTCACTCTCGGCTAATATTGTATTGTCTCTCGTATAAACGACTTTATATATTTTATATCTCGTCTAAGAATTTATAAAAATAAATATAATATAAAGAAGTCTAATGCCCGTTTGCACTACTTTCTCTTAAAACTTTAAGTCCCACTTAAGTGGTTAAGTGACACTTTTTGTTGTTGAAAACATGTCACTTAACCACTTAATTGGGACTTAAAGTTTTAAAGGAAAGTGGTGCAAACGGGCATAAATCAAGCATCTTGAACCAGATGACAGAGACGGAAAATAAGTTACACATCGTGAGAGAGAACACAACCAAGTTGCATCCGAAGGTATATTTTATGAACGCACCTCCGGTATTGCTTACTTATCAACTTACTTAAAAATTGTTTACTTTTAAGGTTGACTATTTAGTTAATATTTTCTATTTAAATAAAATATTAAATTTAAATTATTCCTCCCCTCCCACCCCTTGTAAAATAAAAGATTAAAATTGTCTTTGTTTTCCCTGTATTCGTTCCATTTTTATGTTTGGGTACGGAAATTTGTTAACGTTGGTATTACTGAGGAAGATAAAAATTTAAAAAATAATCAAGAAAGAAACCTTCGGTGACGTAGAGAAAAAAGACACAAAATTGATTGCGACGACAAGGAAAAAAATAAGCGAAAGAAATAATTGGAATCAAAGAAGCAAAAAATCAATAGAAAAATGAAACAAAAAAGAAAAGAATAAATCGACGGATGAATAGATGAATTAAGAAGAAAACAAAGTCAAGCAAGGCAATTGAATTAAACAAAAAAAATGAGTCGACTAGAGAAAAAGCGAATCGATGCAGAAAACAGAATCTAGGAATGCAAAAATGAATGACAAGTGAAGCAAAGAGTTGAATTGTGGAAAAATCAAACGAAAAAGAAGAAAAATGAATCAAAGAAGAAATAAATGAATCGACAAATTAAAAGTTGAAATAAGAAGAAAATGAAATGAAGCAGCAAGACAATTGAATTAAACAAAAAAAGAAAATGAGTGGACCAGAGAAATGCAGAAAAGAGTCTGGGAATGAATAAATGAATTAGAAGTAAAGTAAAGAGTCGAATTGAGGAAGCAAAGGTAAGAAAATGAACGGGGAGAAAAAAAAACAATCAAGCAAGCAAGTCACATTCGTAAAATCAAATCAAATATAAAGAATGAATCTACGAGGTGAAAATGAACCGAATAAGAAAAAATGAATCGAGAATGGAAAAAATAAGTCTATGCAGGAAAGAAAAACGAATGGATAGCTCAAGAAGCAAATAGTAAAGGAATAAAATGAACTGAGGAAAAAGGCAAATGAACTTACAATGAAAAGTATGAATCAAGAGACTAAGTCGATGAAGATGAAGGAATTGATGAAGATAAGCTCAAAGAGTAAGAAAATGAATCAAAAATGAAAAATAAAACGAGATTAGATAAACAGAATTTGTAAGAAGTAAATAGTGATGGAAGGTAACTAAGTATGCATAAGGAAAAAGAATAAAAAGAATGGGAGAAGAAATAATAAATGAATTTGTGAAGGAAAGTATGAATCGAAAAAGCAAGCCAACTGAATTACATAATAAAAATGAAAAGACAAAGAAAATGATTGATTTATGCAGAGAAAGAGAATCGGAATTAAATATATTAATTGTGTAAGAAGTAAATAGTGAAAAAGGGCAAAAGTTAAATTGTGAAAGAAGAGAAAACAAATCAAAGAAGAAAACAACGTATTAAATAAAAAAAAACAAAACAGGTAAATTGAGAAGACGAAGAAGAATAAAAGGATTCGGACACGAACCGAAGAAATAAATAAAAGAAGTGAGCAACAGAAGAAAAGTCAACTGAGCAAGAGAAAAAATAAATAAATAAATGTCGAAAAAGGTACTGACATGGAAAAAATGAAACTGGGAAGAGAAATAAATAATAGAGTAAAAAGTAGGTACTGAAGGAGAAGAGAATTGGAGCTGAAATAAATGAAATATGAATTAAGGAAGCATGTCGAATAAGATAATGAGATAAAAAAAAAGATCCGATAATGAATCTAGAGAAAAAAAAAAAAGAAAAGGAAATCGAAGAAAAAACAAATGAGTTGTCTAAGAAACAATTAACTAAGAAAAAAATGTTGATTTCGGGAAGATGACAAATGACAAAGAAAATTATTAATTTATGCAGAGAGAGTGAATCAGAAAAATAAATAAATTAATCGTATAAGAACTAAATAGTAATGGAAAATGTTAAATTGAGAAAGGACAAATCAAGGAAGGAAACAACGTAATTAAATTAAAAAAAAAAAAAAAACGGTGAATTGAGGTATCAAGAAGAAAAAAGGAATTGGAGACGAGCCGATGCAATAAACAAAGGAAGAGAAAAAATAAATAAATCAATGACGATAAAGATATTGACAGGAAAAAATAAAACTAGTAAGAGAAATAAATAATAGAGTAAAAGTGGTGAAGGAAAAGAGAATTGGAGGAGAAACAAATAAAATATGAATTAAGGAAGCGTGTCAAATAAGATAATGAGATAAGAATGATCCGAGAATGAATCGAGAAAGTCGAAAAAAAAAAACAGAAAGGAAAATCGAAGAGTAAGTAAATAAATGAATTGTCTAAGAAGCAGTCCAAAAAAAAAGTTGAATTCAGGAAGAAAAAAGTGATTCAAGGAAAAAAATAAATTGGGATATTAAGGTAAAAATTGAAATAAATGGATTAAAAAAAATATTCGAGTCAAGTCAACTGAAAAACAGCAACAAAATATTCGGTTAAAGAAAAATGAAATGATTAGAGAAAACGCATCGACGCCGCGCGCCGATAACAAAATAAATATAATAAATAAACTACTTGTTTAAGAAGAAAACAGCGAAAGAAAAAAGTTGAATTGACGAAGGAAACCAAGTAATAAATTATGGAGGAAAAGAAAAGAGAATCAAGGAAACAAATCAATAGCTTAAACAGCGACATCTTACGATCGCTTTTTGAAGTGACATTGCATTGGGATGAAACAAATTGAAGCTTTTGCTGAAAAGTTGGGCTGTACAGAGGCTGCTCAAGGGATCCACTGCAATCAAAAACGATTTGCAAGAAAATGTTTGAAAAAAAATGAAGATGTTAAAATCGAACTTACGAAGTAAAGTGAATCAAGAAAGCAACTCAATTGAGTAAGAGACGAAATGAATGCAACAAGAAGAAAAATCTATCGCGAAAAGAGTGAACAAAAGAAAAAATGAGGGGATGAGAATCGAGTAATGAATTTTATTATGTACAAAATAAAGAAGAAATAAAAAAAATAAAATAGAAGATCAATGTGTACTTTTGTTTTTCGAGCATAGTCGATCGTCATTTTGTTTTCATGCTTGCGTCTGTAAGAATCTGCAAATATTGATGTTGTGTTCTTCTAATGAATAATTTCAATTTCTGGCATTGGCAACACCGGTTTCTTCATTCAGTTTTGATTCCTTCAACATTCAAATGTCATTACAGCCGTTTTAGACAGTTGGCAACACTGTGACCGACAAGCCCTGAGTTGGTCTGATGAGCACAGCATTTTTTTTGAAGCCAAGAATAGCTACTCATAACTGATCCTCGGACATCTAAGCTAGAGAGGTTAAGTTTATGTTTTTTTCTTAGTTCGAAATCATTTTAATTCTATTTACAGGTTATGTGCTGTTTCTATGACGGCAAAGTAGTTCACGATTGGATCAATTAAGTTCAAGTACAGCTCAAGTAAGTTACGTGTTCAAAAGAATGTCATTTCATTCATTCATTAAATCATTTAAAGCTCAGAAATTTTAAATGTTGTAAAGATTAGATTATTGTTGAACTTGTGTTAGGGAGTTGAGGAGAATTTTTAATAATTTCATAATCATATATACCGAGTGTTTTTTTTCATTTCTGTTTTGCTAAATTTTGAACACCTGAGCTAAAGAGGTTAGATTTATGTCTTTTTGCGTCTTTTTAATTCAAAATCATTTTACTTCTATTGATAGGTTATGTGGTTATGCGGTATTTTTTGACAGCAAAGTAGTTCATGACCGGATCAAGTAAGTTCAAGTGCAGCTCCAGTAAGTTACGTGTTCAAAACAATGCCATTTCATCGGGGAATAAAACTTACAAGCTTTAAATGTTGCAAAGATCAGATTTCTGTGTTAGGGAGTTGAGGAGAATTCTCAATAACTTCATAATTAAATACACCGAGTGTTTCATTCATTTCTATTTTGCTGACCTTTGAATAAGTTTTCTGTCCAACGACTTTGATCACCCTCTATTGAATATAGCACCTGAGAAAGAACAATTTTCTAATGGGGAACCGTCCGTCCCCTTTGCTCAACGCTTGTGCTAAACGACATGACTTTCCACTTATACTGGGTGATCAGTTTCAACCCGGAACCTAGGAGGTTAGTATGATTCCCCTCGAGAATGAATTTTTTGATGTTTTTTTTAACATGATTTTAATTAAAAAAACGTCATTATCAAGGGTGGTCATTTTAATCTCCTGAGTTCTGGATTGAAAATTATCACCTGATATGCAGCGTTGCCAACATGGAAGCTAGACCTCCCTCCAATCAAAACACTTTGACGTTGGTAGACCAACATCAATTGCCGCTATTCCAATTTCAACCGCACAAACGTAGACGTTTTGTGGACTTTTTGCAACCTTGTTGGCATCACTGTTTATAAAGGGTTTTCAATTAATCCCCTGAATCCCCTATATAAAAGTAATCGCTTGAAAGTTCAATAAAATTCATAAAGTCCTCGGATCGACGCTACTGTGAAAAATTAGTAACTATTTAGATACGTTTAATGATGCCGCTGCAGTTCTGCCAATCACGTGTATTGCTAGCTGTCTATCTATCAGGCAGAACTTGGTCACGTGGGATACAATACAATTAATCTATTCTCGAGGTACGTTAATGTAATAACAAATTTTTATAGGAGTACAAAACAATCAATTTTAATTTGCAAATATATACAGGGTGTTCCGTAAATTCGGATAAGTACAGGCTTAGCGATGAAAGACAAAAGCATGAAAGTTTATGATGTAAACATGAAGGTTCAGATGCCGGTTTAAGAAGATATTCAATATTTTATGTTTTGGAGGCAAATAAACTGACAGTTAAATAAAAAATTCTTGTTACAATAAACGTTCCAAACTGACTTTTATTCAGTCGAAGACACGCATACTGTTTTTGCTGTCTTCTCTCGTTCTAACAGTTTTACGAACGTCTTGTTTGCAGGACGAACGTCCCAAGTTTCCTGCAAAACAGAAACTAAGGCCAGATTTCTTCACCTCTTGATAAATCTGTCAGCCAGGTAATATCGCTGGAAATCATTGTGTCAATAATGATTTCCTAGGATATTATGTGGCTGATAAATTTATCAGACTGTATAATCTTCATAATCTTCACAATAAATTCGAGCGACTTGTTCCAAAATAAATTAAGAACTGTCAACTGTTATTAAAGAATCTTGGTATCTCCGAAACAAAGCGTCGGAGCCCATGTGTTCATATAAACTTTTGTGTTAGATTTTCATCGACGTATCGGTATTACAATTTACAGAATACGTTTACGAAACACCCTGTATATGTATTTTTTTTAAAACGACCCAATATCGCGTGCTTGTCAATAATAGGTCATCGAAAACGGCGGTCGTACTCGTGCATGTCATATCATATCAAAACAACAAATACAACTGCACACGTCCAGACGACAATTAATAAACCGGCGTGTTCCAGATGAAAATAGAGCACCATGCACATAACGGGCATGACCTAAATTGGGTTTGTCAATTATCGAGCGGAACGCCATCGTGCGACGACCACAAGTTACTGTTTCGTGCCGGACTTTTTCCGGTTTAATTGATTACCATTCGATTCTAACAGACCGCCTCAGCATCTAGTTGCATACATTTATTATGTTGGCCGGTCGGTCGCAGTGTTTGCCGATTTCTTATTGTTATGCCCCCCCACATTTTAAATTTACGTCCTTGTTTTCCCTTGGATCGATTCGTTTTTTAATAATGCAGAGAGAAACGTGGTCTATCTAATTCAGGAGAAAAAAAGTATTTTTCTCCTCGAACTTATGATAACAGATGAACAGTTATTATTTCTATTAGGTGAAATAAGAAGAAGAATTGGAAAAATTATTTTTATTTCTCTTGGGGTTATTGATTAATAAACTCAGTTTTTAATTTGCTGGTTCAACAAAAACTGAATGCAAGAGATAGATTTACGATATTGACCACCTGCCAAAAATTCAAATTATTCGAAAGTTTTAATAAAATCTTGTGCATTTCAATAATAATAATAGTTGTGTTGATGATACTTGGTAGTATTAATTATTTAAAAACATAAAATTTGATGACATAGCCATTTAAATTGTTTATTTAAATAAATTTATGTTCAAATTATTATTTGTATCTTTATTCAAATTAAAAAAAAAAATTCTTACCATAAAAGGAGTATATTCTTTTCTGGTTCATACCAATTCAACCAACCACTTTTATACTTTTAAGTGTACTAGAGATGTCAACTTAGCTATCGAAATACGTATCTACGGATATAAACTTATTGTGGTAACAGAGTTTTTTATTTATTTATTCCTAAACCATTCTTCTTCGCTGTTCCTAAATCGCACATTAATAAAAATAAATTTAAGTGTTGTTAATAATTTTGAAATTCGAGAATTAAAAATATACAGTGTGTTTCACGATCCACCCACCAAATTGTAGGAGGTGACAAAGGAGTTAAAAGGAAGTAAAAAAGTCCCCTAGCATTTCCGTCTTAGACGATTACTTTTCATGTTGGCGAACGTAACCCAAACGGTTGGGAACTGCTGACTCCATCTTTATAACTGAACGTAGCGGAAAAGATAATTTTGATCATTTATCGTGGCCATTGTTATTGCTATGAGTTTTTTTCGTCGCTACGTTCAAGCTTATAATTCGTCAGAAAGATAGATAGATGGATATTAGTTTGGATTAAGACTATGACAGCAGTTCCCAACCATTCCAGTTACGTTTACCAACACGAAAAGTAAACCTCTAAGTTGAAAAACTCCAAAGTACTTTCTTACTCTCTTTTAACTCTTTTGTCAACCCCTGCAATTTGCCGGGTGGGTCGCGAATGTATGAAATTAAAGAAGCAAGTCAATTAGGCTAGAGAGAGAAAAAAAAATGAATCGGTGAAGAGGAAAATGACAAAAAAGAACTGAGTATGAAAGATTAGTTGATGATAAAAAAAAGGATCGTCGCAGAAAAGAGAAACGAAGAATAAATAATATCGAATGTATATATAAGTCATACATAGCGAAGAAGAAACGGTTAAGTTAAGTAAGAAATATGAAAACAAAACAATAAGCCAAGAAAAATTAAATAATAAAAGAAAAATCATTCAAGGAAGAGTAAATAAGAAAAAGAAAAAAAATGAAAGAAAAGAAATGAAGTATAAAAAAAATAAATAAGGAAGACTGCACCGACAAGAAAAAAAAATAACTGGGAAAGGCATA
This sequence comes from Prosopocoilus inquinatus, assembly GCA_036172665.1. Lineage (NCBI taxonomy): Eukaryota > Metazoa > Arthropoda > Insecta > Coleoptera > Lucanidae > Prosopocoilus > Prosopocoilus inquinatus. The sequence continues at coordinate 14,439,262 of CM069871.1, read as the reverse complement.
AATGAGTTTCAGATAAAAACATGTATAAATAAAAGAAGAAAAAATTAATGGAGGATGAAAAAAATTAAGTGAGGAAACAATAAATGATTTATGACAGAAATAAATCATGAAGGAAAAGAAAAGGAATAAGAAAAAATGAATCGAGAATGGAAAAAATAAGTCGACGGAGAAAATAAAATCGATGAATAAATGAATGTACAGCTCAAGAAGCAAATAGTGAAGGAAGAAAGTGAACTGACGAAACAAGTCAAATGAATTTACGATGAAAAGCATGGATTAAGGGAATAAATCGATGAAGATAAACGTAACGAGCAAGAAAATGAATCAAAAAAGAAAAAAGAAATGAGATTAGATTGAAAAATGAATTAATGTAGAAAAGAACCTAGCGATAGACAAAACAGAATTTGTAAGAAGTAAATAGCGAAGGAGGGTAACTAAGTATGCAGAAGGAAAAACAAAAAGAAGAATGGGAGAAGAAATACTAAATAAATTTGTGAAGCAAAGTATGAATCGAAAAAGCAAGCCAACCGAATTACATAATAAAAATGAAAAAATGAAAAAGAAAATGATTAATTTATGCAGAGAAAGAGAATCGGAACTAAATATATTAATTGTGTAAGAAGTAAATAGTGAAAAAAAAATAAAACAGGTAAATTGGGAAGACGAAGAAGAAGGATTCGGACACGAACCAATGAAATAAAAAAAGGAAGCAGGTGAAATGAGCAACAGAAGAAAAGAATCGGTGAAGAGCCGATGAAATAAATAAAAGAAGCAAGTCAACTGAACAAGAGAAAAAATAAGTAAATCAATGACGAAAAATGCATTGACATGGAGAAAATGAAACTGGTAAGAGAAATAAATAATAGGAGTAAAAAGCAGTGAAGGAAAAGAGAATTGGAGCAGAAATAAATAAAACATGAATTAAGGAAGCAAAGCATGTCAAATAGGATAATGAGATAAAAAATGATCCGATAATGAATCGAGAGAAAAGGAAATCGAAGAATAAACAAATGAGTTGTCTAAGAAGCAATTAACTAAGAAAAAAAGTTGAATTCAAAAAAAATTAATTGATGCAGAAAACAACTTAACAATAGATAAATAGAATTTGTAAGAAGTAAATTATTGAGGGAGATCATTTAGGTATGCAGAAGGAAATAAAAAGAAATAAATGAATTTGCGAAGGAAAGTATGAATCGAAGAAGCAAGCCAATTGAATCACGTAATAAAAATAAAATGATAAAGAAAATGAACAGATAGATCCCACGATCGCTTTTTGACCTGACATCGCAATTGCGAATAAATTGGACAAGTCGTTTTTGGTCTGCGGTGGGAATGTCGAGCTACGTCTCTGCTGATGAAGCCCCAAACAGGGCTGAAACAGCTGTACAGAGGCTGCTCGAGGTTCTCACTGCAATCAAAAACGATTTGCAACAAAATTTTTGATAAAGAAAATGTTTAATTTACGCCGAGAAAGAAAGAGAATCAAAAATAAATTAATTGTGTAAAAACTAAGGACGAAAAAAAAAATGAAGTGATCAAGCAATAAATGAATTACGACCGAAATAAATTATGGAGGAAAAGAAAAGCGAATCAAGAAAAAAAAAACAAGTGACTCGAGAAAGAAAACGCTACAAAGAAAAGAAAATAATAATAAAGAATCGAAGAAGAATTCACAAAAAAAATTATGAATTAAGAAAACAATACCTAATAATATTTGATTCATCGATTAAAAGTCGTTTACTTGCACCTTTTTTTATAAATAAATTTTTAAAATAAAATAAATTTGTGTGTGAATTATTATTAATATTATTAAAAATAAATTTAAGCCTGGAATGGAATAAAAAGTGAAAGTTGAAAATTAAAACAGAAAAAAAGTAAGTAATAAACAAATCTTTTGATTTAATAGCACTTGCCATAATTAATTTTTATTAAATCGACTGCCAAGTCGTGTTAAGTATTATTTACTTTAAAAAGAACTATTTGACTAATGATAAATTATTCAAGGTTTTATATCTATATAGGTATAAAAACAGATGTCAAGCTATTTTTATTTTTTAAGTGAGTGCAAAGCAAAAAAGTGCATAATCAATAAATTATCGTAGCGTATTAGGCCATGTCATTTTAGGCAAAAAAATAAATAAAAAGAGAATAAAATTAACGGGCAAAAATAGATACTGTAGTCTAGAAACAAATAAATGCCCGAAAATTAAAGAACAAAAAAAAATTTCTAGAAAGAAAGTAATTTAGACCAAACGCTTTTTTGTGTTTGCCTTAAACGCCGATTTCTTTCCGAAATTAATTTATTATTTATGAATTAATTTAAAAAAATTCAAGTTTTGACACTCAACACTTCAGGGTTACCACTTGACCTAGGACATTTCCGAACGTTGTAACTATGGTTACGCTGTAGGTATGAAAAGCAATGTACATGTAGCCACGGCAACGCCCCGAAATGTCCCAAGTCTACTTGTAAACTCCGTTTAGATCTACTTGCAAGTATGCACAATACATGGATTGAAAAACACAATGATTTTTTTGCATCATTTTCTTCAAATTGGTACAAATTATTAAATAGTCCTGAAAACAAAATCTTAAGAAAAATAGAATGCAAGTAAAATAGCCGCGACGTTCGGAGTTAATTTCTCCACGATTTTTTTTACAAACCAAACGTGTAGCCGGGTAGGTATGGTTGCCTAACTAACTGCGAGGGCAGGCGTTCGCTCGTCAGTTGCAGACCAGATGACAAATTCAATTGGATAATAATCTGTCTTATAGATTCCGTTGCTGTCTGTTTAATAACAGTTGACATGCGACATATTCGCTCGCTTGTTTGAGCAATTACAGTCACGCCTGACTAGGCAACCATGCTTACACAGTCCGAATGTTAGCTGTGTGTGAAGAAATTGGCTCCAGAGCCGCACAGCTATTCCCCTAACGCAACAAATAAGCAAGATGGCAAACACAACGAAATTTATTTAAAGCAGAAAGTCAATTTATTCATGAAAAAAAAAGAATAGTATACAGGGCGTTAAAAAATGGTCGACATGGGAAACGTATGTTACATCGAACTTATTATTTACGCCTCCTAGTTTGGATTGTTTTTTCTTTGGTTGATTAGTCTTTACATTGCGGTTGCGATTGACTTACCAGATGTTTTAGAACCTTCTACGGAAAGCCTGGGAAAGATCGAGTGCTAAAATCGTGGACGAGTGAGTGAGTTGTTTATTAATTGATCTGGGATTTTCTTTTAAGATGGATGTTTGTTTGTGTGTGTGGTACCACTTGTTCACGAGGTCAGAAGGTTCTAAAGGTTTAAAAATTCATTAACGCCCGATTTCTTCACCTCCTGATAAATTTATCTGCCAGGTATTATCCTTGGAAACCATTGTATCGATAATAGTTTCCAGAATATTACCTGGCAGATAAATTTATCAGGAGGTGAAGAAATCGGGTGTAAGTCGTATTTGTAAGCTCTTAACATCTTTTCTTTTTCTTCTTCTCTCGTGCTACGGACTTTTGCACGTTTTATTTTTTAATACTGCCTTTTTGTTTGCTTCAGAGACAACTTTTATTTGGGTTTGTTATAGGTAAATCAAATTTTGGGTGTAAATGCCAAGATATTTAAAAGTTGGGTAAATTTGGGGCAAAATTCATGACATGGCCAAATAATAATAGGAAAAGGGGAACAATAAAATTAGATTAAAAACAAATTCAACGCAAACGAAAACAAAGAAGGGTAACAAAATAAAACAAGAGGCGAACAATAAAATGTAACAAAAGTCAATAAAAGAACGAGGAAAGATCGTTGAAATTAAATAATAAAAAACAAAAATGTATAAAAGAGAAGGGTGGCGCAAGCGATAAACTAAAATTGAACGAGAGAATGAAACGTAATATAATCAATAAAATGAAGCAACAGAAGACGATCAACGAATAAATAAAAATAGGAACAATGAAAATAAAAAATTTAAACGCAAAAATTAAAACTAAAGACGAAAACAATGAAACAGAAGATTACATAATTAATAAAATAAAACGAATTAGATTAAATGCAAACGAAAACAAAACAACAAAAAATTATGAAAGGGGAGGGTGACGCAAGCGATAAACTAAAACTGAACGAGAGAATGAAACGTAATATAATCAATAAAATGAAGCAACAAAAGACGATCAACGAATAAACAAAAATAGGAACAAAAAAATTAAAACTTTAAACGCAAAAATTAAAACCAAAGACGAAAACAATGAAACAGAAGATGGCATAATTAGCAAAATAAAATGAATTAGATTAAATGCAAACGAAAACAAAACAACAAAACAAAGCAAAAGAACAAAATAAGAAAAAAAGAATTAATAAAACAAAAAGACAAAACAAAATCGATCGAGTTAAATAAAAATCAAAAGAAACGGTAAACAAATAGTGAAATACAGAATAAAAACAAAAAATAATCAACGAAATAAAACAAAAGACGATCGGTGTCACTTGATGATCATTTTGTGACTTTTATTTCAATTTTATCGATTGGTTTTCATTTTCTTTGTCGGTCCCCTTTTGTTTTACTGCGTGTCTTTTGTTTCGATCCAACGTGCGCCGTAGTTTTCCTCATTTCCATTTCCCGTTTTTGCTTTTTAAATATATATGTATATTGATATTGTTTAATCTATTGACAGACGGCAAATGAAACAAAAGACGATCAATAAACAAAATCAAAATGTATACTTAAAAAAAAATGCAAACGAGGTAAAGCCCGGCGAACGTTGGGATGAAACAAAAGACACGCAGTAAAAGGGGACCGACAAAGTAAATGTCATAAAACTGAAATAAAAGTCAAATAATGACAATAACACGACACCGATCTTTTTTTGTTTTATTTCAATGATTATTGTTTGCGAACGTTGGGATGAAACAAAAGACGCGCAGTAAAAGCGGACCGACAAAGTAAATGTCATATAACTGAAATCCAAGTCAAAAAAAATTACAATAACATGACACCGATCGTCTTTTGTTTTATTTCGATGATTATTGTTTCGCTCTGTTGTACGTTCTTTGTTTTTCGCTTGCATTGCCACCGACAGAGAGGGAATCAATGAAACTAAACAAAAAGAAAAACGAAGAAAAAAAAAACGCCTGACAGAGGACAGGGGCAAATGCAAATGAGAAAAGAAAATCAAACCGACTGTCTCTTTTTATTACGTTGAACACTTTTTGTTACACTCTGCGATTAGCTTTTTGTTTTTGATTTGCATTATCTATAGAGAGAGGTTAATGAATCAAAAAAAAATTATTAAGAAAAACCGATTGTTTTTGTTTTATTGCGTTGATTACTTTTTTTGGTTTACTCTGCGATTCGCTTCTTGTTTTTGGTTTGCATCAAAGAAATTAAACAAAAACAAAACACACTCACACACACAAAATACTTATAAAGGAAAACGGAAAATGCTAACGAGAAAAAATAAAAAAATTTATAAAAGCAAAACAATCGCTTTCGTTTTATTTTGCTGATAATTTATTGTTTCAGTCTGCGATTCGCTTTTTGTTTTTAGTTGACATTCAACACAAAAAAAAAAGGAAAATACGATTGACATAGAATCAATTATTTGTTTAATGTATTGGAGACTGTGGCTTGTCTAACAATAAATTTGGATTTGACTCCTAACCACAATATGTTTTTTTTAAAAAACTAAATACGTATTTCGGCAGCTATGCTGCCATCTTCAATATGCAGCAGAGCTGCCGAAATACGTATTTAGTTTTTTAAAAAAACATATTGTGGTTAGGAGTCAAATCCAAATTTATTAGAATCAATGAAATTAAAAAAAAAAAAAAAAACAAAAGATTATAGAAGGTCCGATGGTTTTTTGTTTTATTTCGATGATTATTATTTCACTCTGTTGTACGTTCTTTGTTTTTCGCTTGCATTACCACCGACAGAGAAGGAATCAATAAAATTATACATTAAGAAAAACGAAAAAAAAAAACAACTGACAGAAGACAGAGGCAAAAAGAGAGAAAAGAAAATCAAACCGATTGAGAGAGGATCAATGAATCAGAAAAAAAATTATAAGAGGAACTCGATTGTCTTTTTGTTTTATTGACCGTTAATGATTATTTTTTTGTTTTAATCTGCAATTTTCTCTTTGTCATTGGTTTGCATTATCAACGGCGGATTAATGAAATTAAAACAAAAACAAGATACGATTGGCAGAGGATCAATGAAATTAAAAAAAAAACCATACACACACAAGAGACTTATAAAAGGAAACCAAAAATGGTAACCAGAAACAAATCAAGAGATTTATAAAACGAATTCGATCGTCTTTTGTTTCATTTTTGTTGATAATGCTCATCATTTTTCGTTTCACTCTGTGATTCGCTTGTTGTTTTTCATTGACATTGTCGTTAGAGGATTAGTTAAATTAAACGAGAGCAAAATACGATTGTAGGATAAATAATATCAAACGCTAAGCGCGCGTGTCGTAAGACTAAGACTGCGGAGGAATGGTCGTTGCGAGTAACAGTGCAAAATAGTAATGAGAAACAAATCAAAAAATTTATAAAACGAATTCGATCGTCTTTTGTTTCATTTTTGTTGATAATGCTGATCACTTTTCATTTCACTCTGTGATTCGATTTTTGTTTTTGATTGACATTGTCGTTAGAGGATTAGTGAAATTAAACGAGAGCAGAATACGATTAAACGATAAATAATGTCAAGCGCTAAGCGCGTGTGCCGTAAGACTAAGACTGCGGAGGAATGGGCGTTGCGAGTAAAAGTGTGCAATGTATAGTGGAATCGCTGACGAAACAGGGGAAACCCGCAGCACGAACGCGTCACATTACTTGGTACTTACCCTGGAATTTTCCTGTCATGTTATGGACATTTATCTAGTACAGAAATATATCCACTATCCCTATTTTTTGGTGTATAAAATTAGTTTGGATAAATGCTACCCATTTTTTTATCGGCCCATCCATCGAGTATTTGCCCAACTGCCATCACTGCGTACAGGTAACGCCTCTCTATTTCTATATCTCTTATTTATGAGCAGGGAAAAGAATTCAGGCCACTTAGTGTTGGACGCTTTTCACGCCGAATGTACTACTATTTGCTGTGGTGGGAATAAATAGTTTTGAGCGACTTCGATCCATCGAATTATTATTGAATGAGAGGGGAAGGAGTGCAGCGCGGGTGTTCTCATTCCGCAGAGGTTATTGGGGGCGGTGCTTATATACTCAAGTGGCCCGAATTCTTTTCCCTGTTTACGAGCCAACTGAGAAACAAATATAAAATGTCGCAAGTATAACAAGGAAGACAAACATCTGGCGGGCAAATAATTCCTGAAGCGTGATAACAATTAGTGTAATACGCAAGAACTGATACCTCCCTTAAAGGATAGGCAACTCAAATCACTTCCGTGAATTAATTAAGCAAACCTACCAGGGGGACTCTGTTAACAGCGATGCCAGCAGGATTGCAGAGATTACCCTTGATCTCCGTCCAATCTGCACCGCATTGACGTTGGTGCAATGCGTAGACCGTTAATCACCGTCATTCCGATTTCAGTCGCATGCATGCTTAGGGGTATTTTTACAAGCCTGTCGGCGTCACTGTCTGTTAAGTATCAGGACCGTGACGATGAATTGTCTAAGGGCGGAGTATTTTGAATACATAAACACCGGGGTGTCGCGGTATAAAGAAAACACAGAAATTGTTTATGTTGCTGAACCTCTTTTTTTATATTATGTTATACTTATTTGTCGACCATTTTTCAAGACCCTGCCCTGTACAGAAATCAAATCTCAAAACTCCGACTTGTACGCTTTCTGCAAGAAATTGTAATACTTGAAGAAAACAAAAAAAAACTATAGAACGAACGGAGGTTATAGGAAGAGAGATGTAGTACTCTGTGAAAACTATCTACAACTTAACAAACTATTTATTATAACAAAAAATAAAAATTGCCAATTTTTATTTTGGGGGTTTTACTTACTATTAAAGGAACCATGCGAAGCAAAAAAGAAAAAAAAAACGAAAAAACTAAATAAGTAAATAAATAGAAGAAAACTGAGTGAATGTTTTTTTTTTGTAAAGAGAAGTGTGCTTTGTGTGGTAAGTATGAAATTGGTGCCTTTACCAATATTTCTGGTCACGCTTTATAAAAAAGTAAACATATGTAACTAAATCTTATGCCACACTTAAGGGATGCTCCGTGGATTATTACTCAGCTACTTACTAGGGATGCCAGAGACTAGCTTGAGAGGTCTAAGCACTCGTATAGCGCGCAACGTGCGCAGGTCTAGAGCTGTAACATCCTGAGGGAACATCGTTAGAAACCTGCAAAACACTAGCCTCTAGCTCTACTCCAATCACTAGGTGCTAATCTATAAACTAACAGTATTATAAACAGATTAATAATAATAATTAAAAAACGACAAATCAGCAAATCAAAAACAAAACAAAAAAAAAGAAAACAGAATGTTCCTCTCCGGAATTGCTCCGGCCACGACGTTCCGGAGCCGGATCGTGCGATGAGTTTGCGTTTTGTACAAACAAACAATGCTCGAAAACATATCATCATCATCATCATCATCAAGTCTGTGGGCACGTGTCAATAGTTCAATCGAAAAGCTCGCGCTTACTGATTAATTAACTAACGTAATCATGTAGCATAAGGTATATACCGGTCGTTGTTGTAAAGTGAGAACACAGGCGATACAAAACAACAGACAGTAAGCGGCGATATAGCTATAATATAAAAGAAATGCGGCAGGCTTTGTACGCTCTAGTGCCGCTTCCCCCTACTTATAACGAAAATTTCAATTCACTTCTTCTTTACCTTATTTACTTTCTATGATCTCAGTTTGATTCAACAACCGGTATATCAGATTTAATTTTCTTTCTTATTCTTTGCATTCGTTTTGTGTGTGCGTGTCTCTTTTTTCTATAAAACAGATTAACTGTTTCTCTTATGATGCTCATGAATGTAATAATTAGTATTCCCTCTAATTAATTGATTAATTAATTAATTGACAAGTTGTGTAGGTTATATTAAATACGGTGGTGGTTTACGAAAGCTTGGAATTCGCATTAAAAAAAAATTAAAATTAAATTAAAAATACACAAACGCTGAATTTAGAAGAAAACAATTTGACTCACCGATTGCAATAATAAATAGCTTTTTATGCGAAGAATTCAAGGAGATTTTAATTTAAAACGCAGTGATAATAATTAATCTGTGTAATGCACAGGGTGTTTCAGAAAACTCGGAATACATTTTGCCAGTGTAAACAGAGATTAATAATTAATCGAATAAATACGGCAAGGCAAATGAAATAAATTCAATAAATACAAAAAGGACTAATAACTAACTACATTTTACGAAAACTTAAGCTGAGCAACTACTTTACCATTTTTACAAAGAGCTCATGTCCGTCTAGGTCCTTCAAAAATAAATTTACTTTCGATTTAATATTTGACTAAAAAGTAACAAAATGCATTCGGATTTTCTACTAAAACGTCCCTCGAAGACGTAGAAAATAATTATTTACGTTAATCAGTGGGCAAGTAGAAAGTGAAAATATAATAATAGAAAAAAAAAACTTTTCTGAACTTGAACAGACGAGGGCAATCAACGAAATTTAATTAAATAAAAAATTAAATTATATATTTTGTAAATCAACCCTCCCCTTAAACTGGGATTATTTATTAACGATCACTCTAATTAATAATTTAATAAATACAGAGTATTTTTTTTTTTGATCGATCGACTGATTTAATTTCAGCCGAGCCGGAAGGAGAAAAAAGTAGTAATTTAGAGTTTGTTTCTTTCACACAGGATTGGGGACTTGAAATTACCAGAAAGTCTAGAATTTCCTCGCCTCGAAATAACTGAAAACAACTTACAAGTTACATATGTTTATACGGTACAGTTAGGATAAAGATAAAGGCACCAGTTAAAGTCGCTATAGTTTTATTCAACCCCCCCGTGTGTACACGACCTTTAAAAAAAACTAACACAAAATAAATTTGGTACCGCTCTGGCGATGATTCTCTTTTTTTACTACGTAACGAGTATTTCAGATTTATATAACAGTCGAGACTAAAAAAATGGTAATAACAGAATAAAATAGTATAAGAAAAACGATTTAAAGTTAAATAAATTAACAAAAAAAAAAAGAAAAAGAAAAATGAAACTGCGTATAGTTAGAGAAAAAAGCGCAAATCAAAAGTATAACCAAATCAATAGTAGGTGCATGGAAGCAAGTTTGCTATAAAAAAAGTTAATTAACTTGTAATATATGTGTTTAACTGGTTTACAAAAATATTCCTTCCGAATATATCGGCTGTCCACCGAGGGTAGCGTCCTTCTGTACCTACTGAAAATAAATAAATAAATAAAAGCTTCCAATACAGAGTGTTCCGAGCTCCTAGACAATTATTCTATTTGCGGTAGAACACTATATTTCATTTTAACTTGAAAACGTACTATGGCAATAATATATTTTATTTTAAAATCTTTCTCTTTCTCGTTTATTTTAATATAGCTTGTCCTGTTTCTGTCGTTTACAAATTGCGGTGAAACAGCAAACATCCGTTTATCCGTTTAATAATATAACTTCTGTTGTTTACAAACTGCAAGTTTCTCAATTTCTTTTTATACCTATTCAAAAAATTGTACCCAACTTGATTGTCATTGTGTATTTATTTATTTAATAAATAATAAAATAAAATTGCATTGAATAACCTCGAATAGGGTGGACATCCGATATATTAAAGTTCTATATACAGTAATAATGGTCAAAACAAATGCCAAATTTAATTATACTCAACAATTTAATGATTTTATGCATGAAATGAATAATAAGGAGTAATAAAAGAAGAAGATACTCCTACCTTATTACCATCAACGTTGTTATAAATGTAACTGCTTAATACAGGGTGTACACCATATTGTATGTAAACCGCTACACGTAACACAGCGATTTCTTTTTTAAACAAAATTAAAGAATACCTGAACACTCGGTATATTTGCACCTATGTACATATTCTGATTCTAAACTGATAACACTTGCTCTACGCAACGTTTATATAAAGTCAACATATTTTTATATTATAAGTTCTGCTACTTATATCGGGTGCACAGAAAAGTAAATGATCTCAATCGCTTGGATCTTTTAATGCTAGATAATGGACTAAAGTTACTTGATTGTCAAAAAATATGCCTGTTTTACAAAACTAAAATGTTGCTACCTAATGGAATACGTGGATGAGATTCAACAGAACATTGGTGGAATTTTAATCATTACGATTAAAATCATGCGTCCTTCATTTATTTATTTTTCTTTACTTCTGAGCCAACTAATATTCTTCTGTCGGGCCTTTCGTTTGAATAAAGAATTAGCGATTTTGTCTCGTGTTGCAACCTTCTCAGTTGTAACGGAATTTCCCTCTAACGGGAAGGACTCTGAGAATTTAAGCGGGTAGGAATGTAAAGGATCGAATATTCAGTACGTGGAGATCCGATGTTTTCATGAGAATTAAATTTTGCGTTTAAATAAAATTTTAATACTGGAATGAATCATCAGAATCAGAGTCAAGCAGCGGAGACTGACGCAGAGTGCGTCTGCAGAAGAAGTTAGGGAACTTGCAATTTTGAATCTAATTTATGCACTCAATTAAGGGTATTTTTTGCATAGCAAGTGCAATATCATATGCTCCACTTATGCAAGAATCCGAACAGGAGAAAATGCATAAAAATTCCACGTTCTGGTGCCGTGTCTCTTGACCTGAAGAAAAAATTACGCGTGACGTTTTTCATTGAAGTTTTTTTTTTATTTAAATTTTTTTAATCATTCAGTTTCCTCAATTTGAAATTAATTTCGCGGAAGAAGTGACTACATTTCATGGGTGTTTTCTTCTTAAGTAATTAATTTCATCGTAACAATTTTTTTTTGCTTTTTATTAATTTAATTTAAATTCTGTGTTTCAAGAAAGTCAACGTCACTTCTACCAACAACAAGTTTTACAAATTGCGATGTGTCTTAAGTCCGATCAAGAGATTCCTCAACGAGAATCCTTAACGTTGGTGAATTGAAAGGGTAATTAATTTTACGCATAAAAAGCTATTTTCTAACACAGGTTTTTTTTTTGATTTTGTACTGAATATTCTGAATATTTCAAAATTTTTTTTTCTATTTAACGCCGGAATCTCAGTGGAATTTATTTATTTTCGTAAACTTGAATTTTTGATTATTTGTAAAACTTTTAGTTAATATTTCAAAATTTCATTCGATCTAAAAAAGAAAATTGTTCATTTAAATTTTTTTAAATATATTTGTATTGGAACTAAATTTCACGTTTTTGTTAATATTATCTTTTTTTATTAAAATTTTTCTAAATTGTAAACTGAATTTCGCGTTTTTGTTTAACATATTTTTGTATTTAAATTTTTCTTAAATAAATTATATTGTAAAATAAATTTTACGTTTTTTTAATATACTGTTACATTTAAAAAAATGGGCATTTTTATTTGAGATATTCTTGCAAGTAAGGTTTTCATTCTATCTTGAAGTTCAAGGAGAGTAAAAACCAGAGATAGAGAGAGAGAGAGAGAGGAAAGGGCAAAATATTTTCGACAATTCTGAAAATACAAGTGAAATGCCATCCGAGCAACCATGGAAAACAAATTGGAAAATCGATTTCTGGCTTTCATCTAAACCAGAAAACGCTTCTCACAAAGCTAATCGAGATCCAACTTAGTACGGATTATTTAAATGAATTGGGGACAAAAAGGGGATGAAAAGTGGGTTTCCAACCCCCGTCCGCACGTTTTTACAAGAGGACAGTATCGACACCTGTGCGTCTGCACGCCCCTTGTGAAGTCAGGACGTTGCTTTACGACAGGTGATTGAGACGAACAGCTGACACGAGATAGAAACTAGTTATAACATGATGCACGTGACTTTTAAAATAGTTTTAGTTTTAAAATATCTAATCTCCGTTTATGAGACGATTAATTATTTTTTCTATCACCCCATAAAGCTTTTTCCAAATTTCATGTTTTTAAGCTGAGCTTCAGTGAAGCCCTTCAGTTATTTACATCCACGTGTTATTTAGACAATGTCCCGCTAGAATTTTATTTAGAATATAAATATGTAGAAATATACCGAATGTTCCATTAAAAAAAAATGCAACTTCGTCGTGTGATGTTCATTTTGTAAACATCAGCAAAAAAATAAAATAAATAAATTTGCCCGGACAAATTTTGTAGACAACTAAATCAAAAATAAAAGAAGTTAGAGGGGGGTGGGAATATTTGCGGTGACACCCTGCACTAATTGACATGTATTTATTTAGTTTGAGATAATTTCATTTTCGAAAGATTACAGCTTACAAAATTAAAAAATTAAAAGATTTTTTTTAAATAAAAATTCAAATTCTTGCAGTTTCCCGATGAAAATTTAATAAAGTACATTTATTTATTAATTAATTCATCATTTACCCTTTAATATTCATGAATGAGAAAAAAATATCTAATTGTAGTTTCTAATACTTTAACTAAAATATCCATGGGCGTAGCTCTGTAATTTTTTTCAAGGGGGATAAAAATTACTGGTTTTTTTTTTTTAATCGCGACGAAACTTTACTACAACAAAGAGTTTTATATCAAAGCAACAACTACCTACTTACAACTTTTTCAAACATATTCAGCATGATTGGGGTACTTTATTTTATTAATTCTGATTTGCAACTTCTTCTACTGTAAATATTATTATTAACAGATCCGAGGCCGGGCGAGGGCGTTTATACTTTTTGGATCACAATTCAAGAATAAAGCAGGATTTTATTGATTTCTTTTAATTAAAAATGCTTTCCACTGTCAAGAGGGGGCGGGGGATTGTCTACCTCTCTCGTATTATATTAGCTACGCCCATGTAGATATTGCATTTTATATAAAAAATAAAAACAGACGTCGCACTTTCGTTCAAAAAAAATATTATCTGCATGAAAATTATGGCGCTAGTGTCATTTTAACAACTTTTTAGTCTTCCATAATTTTGTTATTTATTACTTATTCGATTTCGAACCCCAGAATTTTTTTTTTTAATTTAAAGTGTATGGCAATCTATTTTGCCTTTCTCTATTTTGGTTACTTAACGATCAGTTTATGAAACTCATTTGCCTATCATAAAGCACTTTATTAAAGGACTTCAAAGCTTATTTTGTTAAGTTGGCGACATTGTTTGCTGCGTTTGTCGTTTTGAATTACAAAAATAACCTTTAAATTAACATATCGTGACAAGTAATACTCCTTGTCACTATATGTCAATTTAAAGATTATTTTTGTAACATATCCTGACTAGGAGTATTCCAAAGAATATTCTTTTGTCATGATACGATTCCTTGTCACGATATGTCAATTCGAGAAGTAATTTCTTACGAACAGGGGAAAGATGTGACAAGGAAAATGTAAATCGCCGCTGATTTTGTCACAATAAGGCGATTTGATTTGTGTAGTAAATTTTTTTGGAGATTAAATTTAAGTCTAAGTTAGAATGTGACAGTTAGGATGGCGTACATCATATTGTGTGATACATTCTCAGGTAGGCTTAAATTCAATCCTGGCTTAAATGTGTTATGCAATCCGCTTTAAATGTCTTTTTAGATGGCAGGAATAGCAAAATACTTTTACTATGATTAGGTTATTGTTATTGGCAAAAACAAAACAAAGAAACGGTATCCTCTCAGTTTTTACGAAATTTGGTTCACCATAAGTTCGAAATACCACCAAAAAAATTTCTTTTTTGATTCATCTTTCATACCTATTTGTTTTATTTAATTTTTTCTTTGATTATGCAAGGATTATTTTTGGCGTATACAGTTGCGGACATAAAATTTTGGACACCATTCTCATGTCATGTCATTCCACCGCTACAACAATGCATTGTGAAACAGTCTTTACGAATAACTAACTTCAGTCTTGGTTGCTTTTTGTATTGTAAATTTATTTCCGACGAATTAGAGAAGAAAGCTGTCATGTTGTGTCACATTACTATTATAATTACTACATACAGCTGAATGCAAAAAAAAGTAGATAAACTACAGTGTCCTGTAATTATTCTTTCTCAAAATGCCATAGATTAAGAACGAATTCACATATTTTACCAAAGTTTTAAACTTGTTAATTTTAAAAGCTTTTAAATTTTTTAAATGTCATCTGTGAAATCGTTTTTAATCACTGACATTTTCAGAAAGAATCATTACAGAAAACTGTAGTTTGTCTATTTTTTCTTGCTTCCGACAGTATATAGATATATCATATTATGACATTTATTATAACCTTCAAACTTCAAGATCAGTACACACTATTTAAATTTAAACAAATCGCCTGTGAATGTCAATGTGATGGGTCGGCTTTTTTGTCCGTAAGTGTACAGTCGCGATTATCCTAATCGAGACCGCTGTTAGCCAACTACGCCTTTATTGACGCTAAATAAATAAAGGTGACAGGACTGTCAATCGGTCTGGATTAGCTTGATAGCGACTGTACAATGCAATGTTTAGAAGGCTATTGGCGAATTTTGCTAAGTGACACGACCTCTCGCGGAAATATTTGAACTACATAATAGTGACGTGAAAATTTTTACGTTGCTATGAATTGCATAGTTTCTGTTCAGTAATTTGTATTTGAAGTAACACAAATTAATTTAAGAACTACAACAAAAACATAATTATTAAAATTGACGGAATCGTCGCAGAATCTCTCAAAAGAAGAACTTAACCTTTCCCGCTACAAATATTTAATTCTTAACAACATTTTGAGCATAGAATTTTAGTGACTATAATCTTTAAAAGTAATTGAACTGATCTCGAAAACACTAATCCATAATTGGAAAAACACTATCAAAATGTAATTAAGGTGCTTACTTTTGCTTAAAAGTTTGAATCGTGATTCGAATAGTTTGGACCTGAATTTCGTAGTTGTTGCAACAAAACACCTCACTTGAATTTTTGATTGAGTTCATTTGCAAATAACCATAATTCATCGAAACAAGTTTTAACAATAGAGAGATTCAAAGAAAATAATGTCTGTTTTTGAATCAAAACACGTTTGGATCACGATTTTGTGAGCGAAAGAAAGCACCTAATATAAGCATAAACTCAAATTGTTTACCACGTGCTTTCTCTCTTACTATGTCCTAAAACTCTTGTTTCCATGGTTACCGATAGCGGGGAAAAATAAATTTGAATCGCCAATAGGCAACCAACATTACGCACCTTAAGAGCGTTGTTCCTCATAATGAGTAGTTCTGTTTAGTTGTGAGTTTGTGAGTGTCATGAATATCTTTGTGAATAAAACACAAACTTATTGGATTATCAACAATTTTAGTAAGGCTATAATTATTTTTAAACGTAAATTACCAACTGTTACACAAAGAAAAATAAAAACAGCAACCGTTAAAACAAGTTAATGCATATTTGGTTGCCTATAGTGTACAGTAAGACGTGAATTTCTTCACATAGGTCTACAGTACGTACACAAAAAAGAAAAAATCCCTGTAATCGTTTACGAAAAATTAAGTTGTGATTTAATTTTCATTTTCGTTCCCACAGTGCTTGAAATTACCTGCATCCGTCAGAATCTAACAATTTAAAGCGTTTTCATTCCAGAGTATACGTATTCATTTCGTTTTATTACACCAAATTGAAAAAGGATGTAAATGCTCTTGAATACAATAGCACAGGCGAATCGAAAACGCTGTGATTATAAACATAACCTCGACACTACGCTTAGAGGACTCTAGGCAACCAACATTACGCACCATAAAAGCGTTGTTCCTCATAATGGGAAGTTCTGTTTTGTTGTGAGTGTCATGAACAGCTTTGTGAACAGAAACTTATTGGATTATCAAAATTTTCAATGAGGCTATAATTATTTTAAAAACATAAATTGTCAACTGTAACACAAAGAAAAATAAAAATAGCAATCGTTAAAACAAGTTAATGCATATTTGGTTGCCTATAGTGTACAGTAAGATGTGAAGTTCTTTCACAGGTCTACAGTATGTACACAAAACAGAAAAACTCCCTGTAAATTGTTTACTATTGTTGAGGCTTCCTTGATAAATTAACTTGTGATTTAATTTTTACATTTTCCTTGCCACAGTGTGTTTGAAATTACTTGTATCTGTCGGGATTTAATAATCTACTGGCGTTTTCGTTCCACAGTATACCTATTCATTTCGCTTCCCCTATAACAACGAATGTTTCTGAAACGTTCGTTGTTACTAGGGTTCATTACATGAAGTTAGAAAAGTATATAAATGCTCTTGAATCCAACTAGCACAGGCGAATCGAAGACGCTACAATTATAAACATAACCAGAGTTGCCAACTTTGTCGAACGTATTGTCGCCAACATTTCAGAATGAAATCGCCTAATGCGTATACTTTATATGGTAGATACAAATTTTTAGTCGCCAAATTCAAAAGTAAGAATCGCCCACTAATGCATTTTAAATGGACAAAAGAAAATTTTTGGTCGCCAAGTTTTACTTAAAAATCTCCCACGTTGACAACCCTGAACATAACCTAGAAATTGGCGTTTGTTTGATAATGGCTGCGGTAAGTGAACGGTCGAAGTGGTCAGACGAAACCACGTGATCACTTTTTTCAATTGGTGATTGGTCAGAGGGTTCAGTCGGACCGTTGACTTGACGATTTTATGCAATTTAACCGTTCACTTAACTCGGCCATTATTTTAAGCGTCCACCAATGTCACCAACCATCACATAAAAAAATTCTCCTATTTGTTGTATTTAAATAGCAAAATAATTGAGCTATTTTTTATTCTTAAGTACCAAAATAGAAAAAGAATGGTATGAAAACGAGCCGTAAGGCGAGTTTTCTAGGTTTGAACGCGATCGCTAAAATTCGTTTTTGAAGCTAATTTTTTTAATAGATAATAATTAATAAGTATGTAGGTATAGTCGACTGAACGTTAAAGTATGTTGTATGCTACGCCATATTTTTTTGTTTCTTAATGAAACTGAGCTTTGTCGTAATAAGTATGTGTAGTCTATTCTGCATTAGAGTGTAATTAATAAAAACCAAGAAATAACTCTAAGGGAACTTATTCGAGACTATCAACACGTGCCATATATCTATGTCTACAAATAAAAGAAAATGCAATCGAGCACTGTCTACGTACAAAAACATCCATGCACATAATGTGGCGACCCACTTATATAATATAAACTGCTGAGAACGACACCCACTAAAAAATGAAGTCTCTAATATAAGAGTCGAACAACTCCAAAAAACTCAGCTCAGCCTACGATTATAGGTCACAAAAGAAATATAATCACTCTAGATCTATTCATCTAAGACGTTCTATTATAGAGTCTATGATCTGCGCTACTGCGGACCGCAACTGCAAGAGCTAGACAGAGACAGAGTTATATATATATAATGTGGGAGTGCGGCGAGCTTCTTACTTGGGATCCTGGACACCAGCTTCAAAGGCCGCAAAACGCGGAACGACCGCAACATCCGCAGATCTACGTCAACGTTCGCTTCGGCAAAAATTGTCATAGACCTAATAAGATCACACATTGGCATACATTTTTCCTCAAAAATTAACCAACCAAAACAAAACGAAACACAAAATAGAAAAAAAAAAACAAAAAAAAATTCAAAGTCTATATCACTAAAGAGGCGAAGTTCGAACTTACCCTGTGAGTACAACAAAGAAATCCATAATGTTCCAAATGTTTCTAAGGTATGATCCTCTATGTAAAACGAAACCTAACGCTAAGATCTTCAATGATGCTTCAACACAGAATATTCCTAGAAAGTATGCCTCTGTTTTTTCCTGGGAAGAACAAAAAAGAACACGTATGTTAAAAAGGGTGATCGAAAAACGTCGGCGATCATACTTACTAATTTTTGTGCTAGCACAGTCTTATCGTAATTGGGCAGGTGCTCTTCCAGTGCTAGCACCACACAGTTGGCTATGATTGTCAAAAGCACGGCATACTCAAACGGAGTAAGAAACGTTAAGGAAAAACACTATATTTGTTAATGTAAGTAGGTCGTGTCATGTCAGATATCATTTGTTATAGACAAATACAGATTCTTGTAATTATTCCTTCTCCAAAATGGTTCTGTTTAAATACGACTTCGCAAATGACAGTTAAAAATGTTGAAAGCTTCAGTTTTAACCACGCCTAGCTGAATTGTCATAATACGGCCAGTCTAAGAGCATTCAAAAATGTTTCTTGAAAAAATAAAAAGCGTGTGTCAAGTGGCGCCCTCAAATTCAAAACTAGTGTCGAAATTACTGTCATCTTGAAATTCTTGTTTATGAGAAATATCAATTCGTTTTGATATTTAAATTGTCAAAGTAAGCGTAGGTGTCGTAACCATGGTAACACTTAATTAATGAGAAAACATGAGAGGGCGCTAGTTGACATGCCTATATGACATACCAAGTCACCTGGCCGTGAGTTTGACAAGCTCAAAATTTTTGTAAAATCTGTGAAGACGTACTTAAACAGTGCCATTTTGGGAAAAGAAAAATCACAGCAAACTGTAATTATCAGGGAAGAGAATTCAAGCCACTTAGCGTTGGACACCTTTTACGCCGAATGTACTATTTACTCCCGCCACCTTTCTGTCGCCTTCGATGTGGTGCAACGAATTGTTATTGAGTAGGAGGGGAAAGAGTGCAATGCGAAAGTTCACAAGTGTGGGCGAGGCTGTAGTAGTAAATTTTCGTATCGTTCTCGGAATAAGTGGCCTGACTTCTTTTCTCTGCTGATAAGGTTTGAAAACCACCTGTCATTTTTGTTAGTAATTTCATTTTTTATGGTTGGCTGACCTAATTTGTTATTATTGTTCGCAGTAATATCTCACTAAGTTACTATATTAGAAAGAATAAAACACAGTGTTGCTATTTCGTAAACAAAACGGAGCCCGAAAAACTGACTTATCTAGCAGATTATTTCCGAACCGTATCAAGTAAATTACATTTAGGGACCCTAGTTCGTTATAGCTGTCAAACTAATAGGATCTTTAAGCTTTTGAAATTTTGAACGTTGTGGGCGAGGCCGATACAGTCCGAGTAGTAAATTTTCGTATCGTTCTCGGAACAAGTGGCCTGAATTCTTTTCTCTGGTAATTATCTACTTTTTTTGCTTTCAATCGCAGCCATACGAAAGAGCAATAAGGAAAGAAGATATTTTATCCCTCCAACGGCAAGCATATTCTGTTAGGCTATCAGGGTTCCCAGATTTCTTTTGAGAAAAGTAGCCAAACGTATTACACAACGTAGCCCAATTAATTACACCAAACTACAAAGTGTAGAAAAATATTAATTAATTGTATTACATTATTTGAAATATTACTTAATAATAAACAAAAACGAAAAATTTCAATAAAAATAAACAGGAATAAATTTAAAAAGAAAAATAGGTGCAGACAGGAATAAAAGAAAATTCAAGCAAAGAACAAACGAATAATAAGATAAAAATAAGACAAAAATAAATATCAAAACAAACAAATCAAAAATCGCCGGTTTGGAATGACAAAAATCAGAAGAAATGAATCTGGGAAAAAAATATAAACAAAAGAGAAATGAGAGAAACAGCAGAAAACACAAGGCATGAAACGCAGAGAAACAAAAGATATACGCCAAGCTGGACGAAAAGGCAACCGTTTTCCGGACGAATCAAAAAGCAAAAAAGAAAGGAACAACGAAATACAGTGCGTAAAACAAAAGAAGATCACAACTGTGATGAACACAAAACAAATAATGAAAAACAATGAACTACGAAAATAGAATGCGAATAATATTTGATTCGTTAAGAAAAGCAAAAGAGAAATCTATAGTAGGTACGAAAGCATAAACAACAGAAAAAACAAAAGAAAATTAATGACTAAAGTGAACTAAAGAACAAATGAATCCCCAGACGAAAAATAAGAAAAAGACTGGTAGAAAACAAAAGACAATCGTAAAGAAATATGAAAAATCAATTTGATAGAAATAAACAAAAGAGAAATACGAGAGTTCAATTAAAAAAAAAAATAGAAAAGCATCACGATACTAAAATGGACAAAAAAAAAGAAAACCGACGATTTTTTTTTTGCAAATAAGAAGGAAACAAAAGAGAACCGTAAAAGGGAGTCAATAAAATGCAAAAACCAATTGGATTAAAAAGAGAAGAATTCGAAAAACAAAAAAAAAACAAAAGAAAAATGGAAATAAAAAATAAATTAAAAAATGGCTATTCTTTGGCCGAAAACTTTTTTCAAAAAACTGTCAGGAAACAAAAAATGAAAATCGACGATTTTTTTTTGCAAATTCAAATAAAACAAACTCTTAGGAAATAAAAGAGAACCGTAAAAGGGAGTCAGTAAAATGCGAAAACCAATTCTATTAAAAAAGACGAGAATTCAAAAAATAAAAAAAAAGCAATAGCAGAATGGAAACAAAAAATAAATTAAAAAACGGCGATTCTTCGGCAGAGAACTTTTTTCAAAAAAACTGGCAGGAAACAAACAAAAAAATTAAAATCGACGAAATTTTTGCAAATAAAACAAACTCTTAGGAAAATTAAAGGAGAACCGTAAAAGCGAGTCATGCGAAAACCAATCCGATTAAACAGAAAAGAAAAAGAAAAAAAAAAAAAACAATAGCAGAATGAAAACAAAAGAAAAATTAAAAACGGCGATTCTTCGACCGAAAACTGTTTTTTTTTGCAAGTTAAGAAACTGACAGGAAACAAAAGAATAAAGCAAAACACGTGAACCGTGAACACGAACCGCGAATAAAGCGAACAAAAGCAAAATGAAAATCGACGATATTTTTTGCAAACAAAACAAACTCGTAGGAAACAAAAGAGAATCGTAAAAGGGACTCAATAAAATGCGAAAACCGAAACGATTGAAAAGAGAAGAATTCGAAAAACAAAAAAGAAAAGCAACAGAAGAATGAAAACGCCGATTCTCCGGCCGAAAACTGTTTTTTTTTTGCAAGAAATTGGCAGGAAACAAAAGTACATATAAAGAAAAATCCGTAAACCGTGAAAAAAATGCAAACATCGATTCCTTCAAATAAAACAGAAGACAAAAGAGAAAGAATAAGTACGAAATGAACCAAAAAAAACAAGGAGAACGATAACTCTAAGCACATAATCTCGTCATATAATACCTCTAAATTAAAATAAAGGTATAGACAGACACGCTATTGATCGCACTGTATATATTTTCTTTGCGGTTTCAAATTTTTGAACGGTGTTGTTGGTTTTGTTATATGGATTATACCAGAACGTAGAATTTTGTTGGTGAATTATAAGTACGGGTCGGAATTATAAATTTTGTTCGGTTTATTTCTAACGAGGCGGCAACGAGCGTGTGCGCATTGACACGGCGTTATACGTTTGCCGCCTCGTTTGTATTTAATCGAGCAAAATATATAATTCCGTTCCCTGATTATATGTGAAGACAACAACAAAAGCAGCCCAAATCAGGCGCCAAAAGTGTCTAAAATGTAGCCCAAATCACGGAATTTCGTCCAGTCTGGCAACCCTGTATAATATAACCAATCATGTGTGATGTGCAATCTGCATGTACAGTCAGAATGAAAATTAATGTCTCTCCAATAAAATCGTTAAGGCGATCAGATTCTCATCGAAGTTTGCTTATCACGCATTTAAATTTTACTGAGTGGTCATTATTTTTAATTCCGTCTGTACATGCATAGTATACTACATATAAATAAAGCACGCGCAGCTCATTAAAAAAGCACAAGGTCAGTACCGATGAGGACGATGATAATGCGAAATGAATGAAATTTTTCAAATTCACGCAATAGTAACACGTGCATTAATTGTGTTCCGGAATAATTAACGCAGAAGCGAATGATAAAATGCTAATAAATTAGGGGCGGGTTGTTTTGATAACGAACCGGGGGGAGAAAAAAAAAGAGCGAGCTTGAATTTATTTTATTTGTGCTTCGCTTTCCTCCAAGGTTGTTTCAGATGTGTAAGGCACGATGGAAGAATAAAGTGAATTTGAAGTTTCTGTTTTGTTTCGATTTGCAACTTGAGAATGTACAGGGCGTTTGAAAAAGTGACTTACGGTATGTATAGTCGGATTCTTCTGATCAAAGCCAACAATATAAATAAATAAAGTCGACTCTTCTCAGACGAAGTTTGTACGAAAATAGCTCTTTTAACCTTTAATCGGACACAATTAAAATTGAGAAGCACACTCTACGTTTCACTCCTGACAAAGCTATGAAGCGATAGTGAAACGTAGAGTATTCTTCTCAATTTTAATAGTATCTGGTGAAAGATTAAAAACTATTTTCAACTATACCAAACCTTAAACCAAAACTGTATCGAACGCCAGGTGTTATAAAAATATTGGTTAGGCTATATGTATGTATCTACAGTCGCGATCATCCAAATCGAGACCTCTGCAAGCTAACTGCGCCCTTATTGAAGCTGGTAGTAAGGGTTACAAAACTGTCAATCGATCTCGGTTAGTTTGATCGCAACTGTACAAGCTCTAGATATGCATAGTGAACAAAGTATGAAAAAAAAGTAATGCTGACTCAAGCAATCAAAAACATCGTCGTACGTCTTTGTCCTCAATAGCAAGAAGTAGTTACCTATCTAACATCAGCTGCCAATGTGAAACGAGCCTTGAAGATTTTTCTGCAATACACGTCTAGTGTTACATAAGTTAATATGAACATTTGGATATTCCTGCTGAAATTAGGTCACTGAAATCATATAAATGTGTAGTGATTGTTTGCGAAATATCATCAATAAATTAAATAAATCACTGGCTGTAGTTTATACATTTTTTTATACTGAGTAATGAATGCATCATCAAGCACGACGACTATATGCATGTATAAGCAGCGACATTACGGTAATTGAATCAGTCAGTTCTACAGATCTTTTAAACACACGGTAAAATCCAGAAGACGCCAACTTACTACATAATTCGGAACAAGTACAAAAAGTAATAGTTTTGTGATTCACAGAAAACAGAGAATTTAGAAACGAAGGAAAAAACGATATACTATTACAGGGTTGCCATTTTATTTCCATTAAAACATTCCCCGACGTTGTCAGGTTTCGGTTTTACATGTTTATTTTTTTATTTTTTTAATTTTCAAGTGTATTAATGGAGAAAATTATTGAATACCGTCAAAAATTAAAGGCAACTAATTTTAACAACGCGCAAGTTTGTATAAAAATAGATAAATTAGATTTTCTCAATCATTTGACTGGAAAGCATTATTGTACGTTGTAGGCAAACGAATAAACTCAGCAGTACGCATGGTTGCCTGCATTACAGGGGCCAAGAATAAATTTTTGTCAAGAGACAGACGAAAAGAATAAAATTTTCATTATTGACTGAGATTATACGGGCTTCCTAATTTTAAAATGAGTAAACAAATTTCCAACTCTTTCTAATTTCAGAAAAGAAATAAAATAAAATACGAAAGTTCTAAGCAACAGAAAAATACGAATGCATAAAATGAATTTCAAAAAATCAGAAGTACCACGATACTGAAATAATAATAATAATAATAACAATAAAAATATTTCTTCATCAATCTGAATTACATGAAACGTCAAAAAAAGATGCTAATTATTAAGAAATAGAATAAAAGAATTTTCAAAAAATAAATAAATAAAAGTGAAAAGCGAAAGAAACCAGAAAATATTAATTACAATGTTTCAACCAAACTCAAATTGTCAAGAATAAGAAAATCAACGAAAGTTTTAGGAAATAAAAATAAAAACTCAGGAGACAAAAGAGAACTGTAAAGAGAGGTTAATGAAATGGGAAAATTCAATTAAAAAGAAGAAAAATGCTGAAAACGAAAGAAGAATGGATAGACAAACAAAACAAATAAAAAAAACAGCGATCTTCCGACCAAAAACTTTTGCAATCAAGAAACTGGCAAGAAGCAAATGAGAAAATAAAACAAAAAAAAGCAAAAGAGAAAAAAAAAATATGAAATGAATATAAAAAGAAAGCGAGACTGGAAGAATTCTCGACATTTAATATCAACAAAATAAAGTCAGTAAAATACGAAAACTAATTCGATTAAAAAAAAGAAGAAAAACAATAGAAATAAAGACAGACCAAAAAAAAAATAAATGAAAAATGGCTGACAATTTTTGCAAGTTAAGAAACTGGCAGGAAACATCAGTTCCTTAAAACAAAAGACAAAGAAAAAATATGAAATGAACAAAAAACAAAAGAAAACGATACTCGAAGTATGTGTATATGTATTTTTGGTCTGAAGTATTTGGTCGGAAGAAAAATATAAAATGAACAAGAAACAAAAGAAAACGATACTCGAAGTATGTGTATATTTGTGGTCTGATATATTTGGTCGGCGGAAAAATATAAAATGAACAAAAAAGAAAAGAAAACAAAAAACAAAAGAAAACGATATTCGAAGTATGTGTATATGTATTTGCGGTCTCAAGTTTTTGGTCGGCGGAAAAATATAAAATGAACAAAAAGCAAAATAAAACAATACTCGAAGTATGTGTATATGTATTTTTGG
Organism: Prosopocoilus inquinatus; assembly: GCA_036172665.1. Classification (NCBI taxonomy): domain Eukaryota; kingdom Metazoa; phylum Arthropoda; class Insecta; order Coleoptera; family Lucanidae; genus Prosopocoilus; species Prosopocoilus inquinatus. Next base: position 14,413,658 of record CM069871.1, on the reverse strand, counting down.
TCTCAAGTTTTTGGTCGGCGGAAAAATATAAAATGAACAAAAAACAAAAGAAAACGATACTCGAAGTATGTGTTTATTTGCGGTCTCCGACCAAATTTTTGGTCGGCGTTGTACTTTATTCTACGGATTATACCGGGTGATTTTTAAAACGATTAATTGGAGTAAACCATGACTTTTTATTTTATTTAGCTACATTAAACGCGTGACATTTAAATACATTTAGACTCGATTTATTCATCACAATTCACCAAAAATTAACTTTAACTGTCAGCGTCTCGCCGCACTAGCAATCATAAAAATAATTATTGCTGCTATGGAAATAAAGTAAAAATTAAATTATTTAATTTGATTTGATTTAATTCCAATTTTCTGACAATCAAATGACTTAAATCAAAACTTGGCTACGCCCCGAATTATAAAAGAAGAAGTTCCAACGAATCAAAACTGACGTGACATAAGCTTAAACCAACTGAGCAAAAGCTGACGTCAGTGGGAACCAATAAACGAAAAAACTCCGACGAAATAACAAGCAATTTCCTCTTATATTAAAGCAGAAGGTTACCGAATTATATGTAAATATTGTAAATAATTAGAGGAAATAACATTCATATTTGTTTAAGAAATAGGAGTAGTAGATTAAACCCGTTCAAAAAAAATATCAAGCCTTAGTGTAGACAACTGAAAGATCTCAGGTGTTTGGACGGTTGCATATACTTAAGGCACCACGAATTTTTTCTTGTTAATGTGAAAAGCTTTCACAATCTACTGACATGCATTTTCCTTATTAAACAAATTATTTTCTCTCTAATTTCAGATAACACTTTAGCAGACGTATCTCCTTTTTTTTTTAAATCAAATTCAAGTTCTTCAGTTAGTTAATCTCACTGACTTTTGTATTAAAGTTCAATCTTTTGACCGCCCTATAAATTTATCTACCGGATGATATCCTTGGAAACTATTACATCGACATGGTTTCCGATAAATAAATGTACAGGGAGTTGGAAAAGAAAGACTTGGCCTAACCTTGACAAATTAAATTCCATGATTTCCCTCAAATTATGAATCTTTTTCAAATTCCCTGTACTAAAGATAAAAATGGCCTGATAGTTGCCTGAAACTTAATCTTTCTTGCTTGTTTGACGTTTATAAAAATTTAAAAAAAACATGGCTCAAGGCAAATGTTACTAAACAAGGAAAGAGTATGAGGAAAATATTAAAAAAAAAGAATGAGAAATGATTTAAAACAAATAATATTAAAAACGATAATTGGAGAGATGATGATTAAGAACTTAAATAATTTTTTGTTCGAAGAATTAACTTTAAAAAGTAATTTTTTAAAGTTAATTCTTAATGAGTCGGAATTATATGTATATTTTTTTCGGTTCATTTCGAACGAGGCGGCAACGAGAGTGTGCGCATCGACACGCCGCTGCAGCGTAATACGTTTGCCGCCTTGTTTGTATTTAATCGAACAAAATATATAATTCCGTTGCCTACTTATTATTATTATTTTTGATTGATCAGAAGCTAAAACATTTTTACGTTTGTGATAAGGAAGCTTAATTTTGTTTTAAATAAGAAAAATTTATTTGCTTCCTATTTTTATAAGTTTTTTTTTTGTTATAACTAGAGAGCGGAAGTTATTAATTTCTTCTGATTCTGCCCAAAATCGTTTAAATAAAACTGCTAATTTACGAACTGGTTATTTTGATGCAAAACAAAAGAAAATAAGTGAGTGAGATTAAGTAGAAGATAAAAAAAAGATTATGGTAGAGTTTGGGAGGAATCAAGGGGGACAAACTAATTTCAGTGTTTAAGGCCAGGATATCTTTACGTCGTGGGTTGGCCTTGAAGGTGAAGAGGACATGCTTACGGAATATCTTTAAAGATGGTAAACAAAATGGGGCCGAACATCGAGCCCTATGGTACTCCACTGTTCACACGCTTGTGTAATAGTACTAAAGAACTTTAATTTGCAAATGGATTTAGCAAATGTGTGAGAATTAGAGTAATAATAATAACTCAAAAAAAGTTGAAACATGAAAAAGGATATGGCCACTCGATGATGAAGCGCGTGTATCTACGGATGGGGTTCTCTTCGGAGAACAGGAACAACGAGGTGGGCCCCTGGCCGCCCGCCGCGCTCGCGCCCCCCATTCTATCAGCTGCGCCCACCCCCGCCTGCTGCTGCACCGCCTGAGCCGCCGCCTCCTGCGCTGCGGCCAACCTGCAACACACACAAAAAAAAATATATATATTGTTACGACCATTGTGAGTGCGCGCGTACACACAGAACGAAACGGAACAGTTTTGATTAATTTTAAAATTTGAGCAGCCCGACAACTGCATTAGTTTAGTGGAGTGATGATTACCGCAGTAATGATGATTTATGCCGGCGCTTTTAATGCATTTTGTAATAATACCGAAGTCATTTGTTACAACAATTTCACAGGATATGTGCCAGGTCTAATCAATTTTTCGAATATAAATATTATATGATATACCTGTTTGCATAAGCGTATTGTTGTAATGTAAATGTCACATGAATACTACTAGATTTTAGTAATTGTGATTGTATCAAGCATTTTTATAAAATTGAGTCGATCAGTATCACTTGTATAATAATTTTTACAGTACTTGGTCATTTCATGTTCAATGTGTTAAATTAAAGACAGCTCGAGAACTCCATTGCAATCCAACCGACTTGTCTTAGTTATCTTGAAGCTGAGTGTTGACGTGTTGACAACAGGTAAAACTAGCGACATCGCGCGGTTATTTCTTGACCTAATAACGTAGAGGCAAACCTACAGCGCAGCCAATAAAAAAATTCAAAATAAAAAGCAAGATCTGTTACAGGTAGGAAAAAAGAATGCCAATGCAGATAAATTAAATTATTTACGTGGAAAGCACAAAAGCGTTCTTTTTTCTTGCTTGAGAAAAAAAAGAGGAGCTTACCGCCTCCTAATAACGTTCACTGCGGATGTCGTCCTCATTTCTGAGATGAGGCACGTTTCTCTTGGACTTATTTAGGAGCAAGTGGAATCTCTTTGCGCGCTTCGGCCGTTTATAGTGCGTTGGTGTGCGCGTGAGATGTAAATAATACTTCCGATTGGATGATTTATCGAAGACAAAGACACACGATGCGAACACACGATAATAAAAAAAAAAGGTTTCATATTTCTTTTTTTGCACTGTAAATGAGTAATTGATTTTCTTCTTGTCAAATAACATCCCTATTTCAGGTTTTAATTCTTTTCGTTGTGATTCAACTCTTCTTGAACATTAATTAGGTTCGTTATGGTAGATTTGACGTTTTGACGTTTAGCTTACTTGATAGGGTTCGGAAACAACCTGTCATTTCTGTTAGTAATTTCAGATTTTATGGTTGGCTGACCTAAATTGTTATTATTGTTCGCAGTAATTTCTCACTAAGTTATTACTAGATTAGAAATAACAAAACACAGTGTTGCTATTTCGTAAACAAAACGTAGCCCGAAAAACTGACTCATCTAGCAGATTGTTTCCGAACCGTATCAAGTAAAATAATCGTTATTCAAATTTAGGGATCCTAGTTTGTTATAACTGTCAAACTATTAGGATCTTATAACTTCTGAATTTGGATATTTAATTTCCCAGCCTTCTGAGGATGCTATAAATTGGATCACCCGGTATAACTTAGTGTAGTATTCGAAAATGTTGTATGGTAGAAGATTTTTGAGGTTATATTTGAAATCACATTTTTTTACCACTATGATAAGTGATAACTAGAAAGGCTTTAGATCTACTACACTTATTAGGCGTTTACGATAATTGGAGCGGTATATACCGGTTACTCTATTCTCTCACTCTTACTTGCATTAAACGCATTCGTTCTATCTTACCTTTCTACCCCGATCCACGTACCGCTCCAATAATCGTAAATGCCTATTATCATAAATTTTGAAAGTTCAATTGTAATGAACGAAGAACAAAAGACTTACTTAAAACTTGTTAAGTCTTTAAAATACACTTAAACGTGAACAGTGTTGCCAGATTTTTCTTGAAAAATATAGCCAAACGTTTTACGAAGCTTAATTAGTGAAAGAAAAAATATCAAAAATTGAAATTCTATCTGAACACAAGAAATAAAAAAAAATGTATATTTCTGAAATAACAAAACTATAAATTAATATCACCTTAAAAGTTAGAAGGGCGATGATAAAAACAAAACAAAACAAAACAGAATCTTTAATTAATTTGACTTTGATCGCATTTTCCATTGGCTGCGCCGATGTGCACTCAGGATGGATATCTCCATCTCGTCTTATTCCATAAAGCTGAACCCAGATGGAAATACGCTATTAAACATACAGATGTAATTAATTTGACAGTTGCCAAGGTTAACGATTTTTTCGTTTTTTGTTTTCTGTTTGTTAAAAATAGGAGCAGAAAGAAACAAAAGAAAATTCAAGCAAAAAATAATGCTGTACTTATAACAGTTTAGACAAAAGAAAACGAACAAACGAAAATAAATAAAAAATCGCCTGTTTGAAATACCAAAAATCAGAACAAATTAAAAAAAAAAAACAATTTAACCTGTACAAAAAATCAAAAATAGAAGCAAAAAAAAACAAACAAAAATATCACCTGACTAATACAGCTGAACGAAAAGGCAGAGACAAGTTTTTCGGAAAAATCAAAAAATTATAGAAGAAAACAAAACAAACAATAAAAATGTCGATAATACGCAAAGCAAAAAATAAATCCACAATTCGAAAGCGTAAACAGACGAAAATTGATGACTAAGATGAACAAAAAACCAAGCAAATCTCCGAACGAAAACAAAAACTAGTTAAAAGGAAATAAAAGACAAGTGTAAAAAAGCGTCAGCCAACAAAATGTGAAAAATCAATTTGATAAACGTAAACAAAAGAGAAAGGGTAAAATTAAATTTAAAAAATAATAAACAGAAGCACCATGACACTAATACAACAAAAAAAGAAGAAAATTGATGACTAAGATGAACAAAAAAAAACACAAACAAATCTCCAAACAAAAAAAAACTAGTTAGTAGGAAACAAAAGACAACTGTAAAAAAGCGTCAGCAAACAAAATGTGAAAAATCAATTTGATAAACGTAAACAAAAGAGAGAGCATAAAATGAATTTCAAAAATAATAAACGAAAGCACCACGACACTAACACGACAAAAAAAGACAATCGCCGGAAACAAAAGAGAACTGTAAAAAGTAGTCAATAAAACGCGAAAACCAATTCGATTGAAAGGTGAACAACGCAAAAACAAAAAAAAATGGATAAAATAATGAATTCAAAGAATGGATCTCCGGCCGAAAACTTTTACAATTCAAGAAACTGGCAGGGAACAAATTGAAAAGAAAAACAAAAGAAGCGAAACGTGAATAAAATTCAAAAGATCATTTATTTAAAAGAAAAACAAAAACAAAAGAAAAAGAAAAAATATGGAATGAAAAAGAAACAAAAGAAAACGATACTCGAAGTACATATTCTCGTCAGATAATACGCTCAAATTGGCAACCTTGGCTTCAAGGGTGGACATTTTAAACAATCATTAAAAACATCTCAAATCGAGATGTTAATAGAAAAAAAAAAAAATGGCCCAGGACAGTGTTGCCAACCTTGTAAGAATTTTGTATGGCGGTAAACTCAAACAACTTCAAACAATAAAAATCATACTGCACAGACAAGATGAGTTAGTTAAACGTCTTATAAGTTAAAAAGTAAACAAATGCAAAGATTTTTTTTTTTAGAAAAAGAAATCAACAATAATGAAATGTAGAAAGAAAAAACAAAAAAAAAGGAACTCGAAAAGGCTGGCTTTAATTACAATTTTTCTATTTATTTGTAATTACAAATTGTACAAAATTATAAACACCATGGCCAAGTGGCCATAAAGACTTTTGATGAAAAAAAAATTAGTTCATCATTAAACCATTGTTTATTTATTTACATCCTCAGTAATAAACAAAGCTAGTGACATTCCAGACGAGCATGGGCGTCCGTCCTACAATACAAGAATTTTGTAAAATCTGTTGTATTAAATTCTAATGAAATATTTCTATTTTTTTTAAACCGTAAAAACCTTTGCATATGCTCTTTAATTTTCTTGATTAGTATAATGTGCAATTAATACTGACGAATTCAGCGTAAAATTTATTAAACGCAAAAACCTATTAAATATTTCTACGTGCCAGTCAAGGTTAATTTTTGTATAGCTAAAACAGCGACATCCTACGATCACTTTTTGACCTAACATTGCATAAGGATTCACAAATTGAAGCCAGTTTGCTACATAATAAGTCATCCCATGTAAGGCTGCATAATGAAAGTTTTACAAAATTTTGTTGGTTTACAGTGGAAATCTCAAGCTACGTTTCGGCTGGAGAAGCCCCAAATAGGGCTGAAACAAATATACAGAGGCTGCGCGAGGGATGCACTGCAATCAAAAATGATTTGCAACAAAATTTTGTTAATTTTTGTATTTTATTTTATTTTTTTACTAAAGTAAGCGGTAGCAGTAGAATCCTGCTTTCGCATGCGCAAATAAATTTATATAATTTGTTCACAAATTAAAAGAAAAGACCACAGACCTTACGAAAAATACAACTGGCAACAGAGTTCCAGTTAGAAATTTGATAACAAAACGAAAAAATGTAAGAAAACTGGTATGAAATAAAAGACCAGGTTAAGAGTTCTAATTTTTAATAATTATGATTAAAGCAAGGCGCTTTGTAGGATATCTGGTAAAAAGTCAGAATCAGTATATTTTCCGGTTTCCCAGATTTCATAAAAGAAAACTAATAAGACGCAAAAAAGTTACTAATTTAATCGTTTTTAATTTTCAACTGTATTAGTATGGGCAACCAAATGAACGCAGTCGTTAGTGTGGTTGCCTATACTGTAGTCACAAGAATCTTTTTATTTACTGAGACGCAATTTTGCTGTTTAGAACTTTAGCAAACAAATGTTTACTTCATCTGCTACTTTTCGTTGCCGACTTGCTTTTACTATTACCTCCTCAAGGATCATCTAACCCAACGACTTATTTATCTAAAATATCTCTTATCAATGAATCAAGCAAAATACAGCAATTATTTAAAAACAGCTGTCGTTGAGTGGCAGTCGGGGGAAAAAAAAACAAGGATCAAAAAGAGAACACATTTGTCTTCCGGTTTTCATGTCAGGACGTGCGAAGTCCTCCGTCGTATCCTGTTTTAATCGCGTCGGCAGGGACGTGCATCAATGTAGACACAATTGATTTCTCTTTCTCTTTCCATTAACGTTAGGTGTGGCATTCACCCGCGAACGAATGTTAACTTCGCGTGAGTCCCTCGCATAAATCGACGGTCCATTCAATGACGCGGCGTTTCCCGAAACCGAGGGACCCCTGCGACGTTTCTCCACACACCACCGCCACCATCATCATACCACCGCCCACGCGCGTCGCCTGTTTTCCAAATAAATAAACTTCGTATATTCTTAGAATTGAGTTCAACTACGAATTCTTGATTTTATTTGCAATTTACTTATTAATCTAAATTTGCCTTCACTATTCTATTCAGAGGAAAAAAGTGGGGATATTTTTATAGAAGGTATTATTGGGTGAGGGGGATATGTGGAAAAGGAAGGTAGTGGAAAGTCGAACCAAAGTCTTCAGGAGCAATAAACCAAATAAAGAGAGAAGAAGAAGAAAACTGTATAAGGAAAAGAGAAAGAAATGAATGAAGCAAATTGGTTTGGGTGTTTGTATTGGATTTGGACCAAAATCTAAATTGGTTTTGTCAAGAAGGTGAGACCAGCTTAACACAGAACCTTCAATACCGAATGGAATCGCTGGAGGAAAAGAGAGCAAATGACAGAAGCAAATTGGTTTGGGTGCTGATGGATTGGATTGGTGAACCAAAGTCTTCAGAAGCAATAAACCAAACAAAGAGAGTGAAGAAGAGAACTGTATAAAGAAAAGAAAAAGCAAATGAAAGAAGTAAATCGGTTTGGGTGTTTGGATTGGATTGTTTTGATTTGAAGCAAAGTCTTCAGAAGGAATAAATTGGTTTTGTCAACAAAGTGAAGCCAGCTCAATACAGAACCTTCAATACCGAAAGGAATCGCTGGAGGAAAAGAGAGAAAATGACAGAGGCAAATTGCTTTGGGTGCTGATGGATTGGACTGGTGAACCAAAGACTTCAGAAGCAATAAACCAAACAAAGAGTGAAGAAGGGAACTGTATAAAGAAAAGAAAGAGCAAATTAAAGAAGCAAATCGGTTTGGGTGTTTTGATTGGATTGTTTTGATTTGAAGCAAAGTCTTCAGAAGGAATAAATTGGTTTTGCCAACAAAGTGAAGCCAGCTCAATACAGAACCTTCAATACCGAAAGGAATCGCTGGAGGAAAAGAGAGCAAATGACAGAAGCAAATTGCTTTGGGTGCTGATGGATTGGATTGGTGAACCAAAGTGTTCAGAAGCAATAAACTAAACGAAGAGTGAAGAAGAGAACTGTATAAAGAAAAGAAAGAGCAAATGAAAGAAGCACATCGGTTTGGGTGTTTTGATTGGATTGTTTTGATTTGAAGCAAAGTCTTCAGAAGGAATAAATTGGTTTTGCCAACAAGTGAAACCGGCTCAATACAGAACCTTCAATACCGAAAGGAATGGCTGGAGGAAAAGAGAGCAAATGACAGAAGCAAATTGATTTGGGTGCTGATGGATTGGATTGGTGAACCAAAGTGTTCAGAAGCAATAAACTAAACGAAGAGTGAAGAAGAGAACTGTATAAAGAAAAGAAAGAGCAAATGAAAGAAGCACATCGGTTTGGGTGTTTTGATTGGATTGTTTTGATTTGAAGCAAAGTCTTCAGAAGGAATAAATTGGTTTTGCCAACAAGTGAAACCGGCTCAATACAGAACCTTCAATACCGAAAGGAATGGCTGGAGGAAAAGAGAGCAAATGACAGAAGCAAATTGATTTGGGTGCTGATGGATTGGATTGGTGAACCAAAGTCTTCAGAAGCAATAAACCAAACAAAGAGAGTGAAGAAGAGAACTGTATAAAGAAAAGAAAGAGCAAATGAAAGAAGCAAATCGGTTTGGGTGTTTTGATTTGATTGTTTTGATTTGAAGCAAAGTCTTCAGAAGGAATAAATTGGTTTTGCCAACAAAGTGAAACCAGCTCAACCTTCAATACCGAAAGGAATCGCTGGAGGAAAAGAGAACAAATGACAGAAGCAAATCGGTTTGGATGCTGATGGATTGGATTGGTGAACCAAAGTCTTCAGAAGCAATAAACCAAACAAAGAGAGTGAAGAAGAGAACTGTATAAAGAAAAGAAAGAGCAAATGAAAGAAGCAAGTCGGTTAGGGTGTTTTGATTTGATTGTTTTGATTTGAAGCAAAGTCTTCAGAAGGAATAAATTGGTTTTGCCAACAAAATGAAACCAGCTCAATACAGAACCTTCAATACCAAAAGGAATCGCTGGAGGAAAAGAGAGCAAATGACAGAAGCAAATTGCTTTGGGTGCTGATGGATTGGATTGGTGAACCAAAGTCTTCAGAAGCAATAAAACAAATCAAATACAGAAGGAAGAAGAAAAGTGATGAAAGATGTGATGAATCAACAGGGGGAAAGATGTGACGAATGAACAGGGGAAAGATGTGACAAATCAACGTTGGGAATAAGTGACTTGGAAAAGAATGCAAAAGGAGAGGATTGGGTTAAATCAAATGTATAAAGAGGATGATACATCAAGGTCCTTTATGTGATAAGAAAGAAAAATATTTGTGTATTATGTAGACTCCGCACATATTCATTCGGGCAGCTCGCCAATAAAGAACGCATTCGACTTTTATTCAGGTCAAACAAGAGCGACACGAAATAAATAATTGTTGCTATAAATAGCCGTGTAAACATTTAATGGCGGTCACATAAAACCGAGCAAATAAGGACGAATGGTACTCCCGCGCGTCACGGGGGGCAGCATCCGAAGTGCGTGGTCGTTGTTTGCAATTCATCCGGGCGAAGGAAGAGAGAAGCCGGGGGGCAGCAAACAGGCTCCTCGTCCTGGATCCGGAGCTCCGGCTAGACTCGAGAACGTTGGCTGTTGTCCTGATTGCCCAGACGGCGCCCAACGTGTGCCAGACGACGCCGCCACCACCAATTTTATATGGGTTATCCGGCGTTGTTGAGCCTTGCCCTTCATAGCGTCGAGGAGGAACGCCATGCATCGATATTTCCACACGGCGCAAAATTGCTGATGTAAGGACAATATGCAAAACGAGGACGAACCACTTAAGATTTCGCGCGCTCGATACATTTATTGCAACCAGCTTTCCATTACCTACCATTTTGGTGGCGGCGATTAAGTTACTGCCAAAGCACCTCCGAGCGTTACATTACGAAGGCACCGCCGCCGTGTAATTTGTTTTCGGTTGAATATTAGGACGTCATTTGCTGCTTCGCGAAGCCTTTTCACTTAAAAACACATCATTTTTGCTGCAGGGACATTTCCACGACGATTTATAAATTTTTCCATCGAATTTTTCAGTACTCATAAATAAAATAAATTACAAACGCGATATGATGCAAAACTGTAACGCAAAACAAAGCACGTGCAAGGTTAGCCTTGAAGAATAGCATCGTGTTATCAAATTCTTGGAACTCTGCTTCGTCGCATAAACGGAACACATAGTCTGCAAACTCGGGCCTGCAAGCTTACATAACTATTGTGCAATCGATGGAAATTTCCACTAATTATTGTAAGATGTGTTCCACCATTTGATATGGGAGGGAAGAGCTGATAAAGATGCTACGACACATGAGAAAACCAGAGTATTTCCTGATTGATAGCGCATTCTTTTTCCACAGATAAAACACTGACATCCTACGATCGCTTTTTGACCTGACATTGCAGTAGGATAGACAAATTGAAGTGGATTCGCTACATAATAAGTCTCCCATGCAAGGCGGCCGTGCTTGCGAATAAATTTGACAAGTCGTTTTTGGTTTGGTCTGCTGACGAAGCCCCAAGCAGGGCTGAAACAGCTGTACAGAGGCTGCTCGAGGTTTTCACTGCAATCAAAAACGATTTGCAACAAAATTTTTAAAGCATTCTTTTCCTCGTCGCGAAATTTTTATTTTAAATGTTTCTTAGTTTGTATTGTCTTTTGTTTTCGCGAATGAAGAAACAACTCCTCACGGATTTTTTTTTTGGTTATGGTAAAAAATTAAACGTAGGCAATTTTTGTTTACTCAATTTAAACTCAGTGGTTCAAAGAAACGTTCCAGCCCGGCGTTGGTGAGTTACAATTGTTAAACTTTAGGAAATTTAATTATATTAGAATTACAAACCTTTTTTTAACTGTAAATTTAACAAAAATTTTTTGTGCAAATCGTTTTTGATTGCAGTGAGAACCTCGAGCAGCCTCTGGACAGCTGTTTCAGCCCTGCTTGGGGCTTCTTCAGCAGAAACGTAGCTCGACATTAATCTTTCATTATGCTTTGACAGCAAGCATGGCCGCCTTGCATGGGGGACTCATTAGAAGCAAATCCCGCTTCAATTTGTCTATCCTACTGCAATGTTAGGTCAAAAAGCGATAGTAAGATGTCGCTATTTTATATGTTGTAAATTTAACGTTTTTTATTTGAATATATTTTATATTTAAGGGTTTAGTATTTTTATTCGAAAGATTTTGATAAATAATGAATCCTTCTGAACATGAAAGAGACTAAAACTGAAAGAGAGAAAGGGCGAACAATTTTGGATAAGCCTAAACCTAACAGGTAGTATAAGTTTCTCTTGTGCAATAATAAATGATAAGGTAGGGCAGTAAAATACTCATATATTGTTTGAAGAGTTTCAAGTTAGCCCATAGTGGTTTCAAAAAGAGCGACGAAGAGGATGAGTATGCATTGGGTGGAAAAAGACGGGTGTAGTGTGCGCCCGCTCATAGTCAAGCAGGCTCTGATCAGACTTCATTTTCTGTCTTAAATTATTAAAATTCTCGTAATGGTAACAATAATAATTCTCAAATACTCAGAATCCTAAATTTGATTACTAAAGAATTAAAAAATATCAATCCTAAAATTGCTAAATATTTTTAAAAACCGTTAATAAATCTTTTTAGTAAAACTAAAGATAAAATTCCGCTTTCTTTTCAATGTGGTATTGTTTATTGTATTCCTTGTACTGAATGTGATCAGGTTTATATAGGACAAACAATTCCAATTGGCTTAAATCACGACTATCACACATAAATCAGATTTTAGAAATATTTCATATTGAAAAGGTTATTAATTCTATGAATTTCCCGTTCAGATATTCAAAATCTTAATTTGGCATATGAATATTAAAAAAAAAAAAATATTTTTATCGTATTTCAGAATCCAAGTGTAATGATATTTTGTAATAGTCTTCTAAATCTTTGATACCTTTAAAATAATGTCATTTAGTTTCTCCATAAATAATTTGAAATTTTGAATGTTATTTGATTTTGTTGGAATCTTAATTGGAATATAAACTAAATAATTATGTAAGTTAGTTTATTATAATTGTAATTCAATCATCTGTAACCTTACCTTGGTAGCTTTATGCTCTGATGAAGGTAACAAAAATTACAGAAAGCTAGGCACAAAAATAAAAAGTTTCCTTGCTGACCGTTTGCCCGATAATTTTAGAATAGTTTATTATGAATATTATTATTAAATCCTCTCTGCAATGATATGGGGCTATTATTATCTGTCAAAATGTAAAAATATATTCATGGACAAAAATATTGCATATTTTTAATTACATTAATAAATTCAAGTACAAAGTTTTTTTAATCTCGAACCGGACAGAAATATGAAGGGAACACACTCAACGTTTCGCTATAGATTTATAGCTTCGTCAGAAGTCCTGAAGAAAGGAACTCAGTCAGGACTACTGACGAAGCTATAAATCTATAGCGAAACGTTGAGTGTTTTCCCTTCATATTTCTGTCCTGTTCGAGATTAAAAAAACTTTGTACTTACAATTTTCATCGGACAAGAACCAACATCAATGAATAAATTCAGCAAAATGTGAATTTTTCTGCTTGAAATATGTAACATTACTATTTTAGGAGGCTGAGACAAACAATTGATTTGTTTCTCTTTTTCCATTTAACATAATTGGGCTATTTTCTTAAAGTAGTGGAAATACTGCGTTTCCTTGATAAACATTACAAATGATATCATTGACAAAAATTTGGTTTTTCTACATGTATTTTTTACTTTTTTTTACTATATTAAGTAATCAATCAGACAATTGCTGATATTCTTTGGAATCTTCTGGCAATAAATTTTATTATTATTTTGTAAAAAGATGCCTCGAAATAATTACAGCAGCGAACCTTATCCCATAAAAGTGGTAACTTTATGGCAAGAAGGTTACACACAGAAATTATTGTAATAGTTGTTCAATTAAATCAATCTACGGTTTCTCGAATTATAAAACGAAACCAAAAAACTGAAAATGATAAAAGGACAGAGTAAGGATGGAGAATTCGAACCTACCACACTTTCACCCTCGTCCGTTCCTAATACTTCGGCAATTCATGGGAAAAAATCCATTCAAATCGATAAATTACTTTAGGTGATCAGTGTACAAGGCAGGAAAGTTTGGACTCGAAATAAACCAGAATAAAACAAAGAAGAATGTAAGATTGATTTCACATGGGGAGAAGGAGAGAAGTTCGAGGGGTAAAGTTTAGAGAGCTATAGTGAATCGAAAATAAAAATGCTTTCATAAAAACCCAAAGAATAAGGTGGTTAGGATATGGGGGAGAAGATGAGGAGAGAAAGAAAGCATCCACAAAATGACTCTGATAAGAATACGGATTGGCGGAAGAAGCAAAGGCAGATCGAGTAGAAGAAGGTTCGATAATGTACCGCAAGACTTTAGTTTAGAAGTATAAATGTTAGGGACTGGATAAACAAAACCAGAAGGACAATCAGAAAGATATAGTGAACCAGAAATAAATGCTTTCAGCAAAGCTCAAAGTTGAAGGTGGTTACTTAGGACTTGTGGAGAGGATGAGTAGAAGAAAAATGCCTTAAATGGCTCTGACAAGCGGACAAGCGGAAGAAGAAAAGAAGATCAAGATGGTTCGATCACGTACTAAAAGATTTTCATAAATGTTAGGGACTGGGAGGAAAAAGCCAGAAGGCAAACAGGGAGGAGTCACAAATAATGAATAAAAAATAAATGCTTTCCACAAAGTGCAAAGAATAAGGTGTTTGGGCTGCGTGAAGAGGCAGAGACAGGAACAAGGTGGACCAAGTAAAAGATGGTTCAACAATATATTATAACGCCTTCCGCTCTTAGAAAGCTTTATGGAGAATTCGCAGAGAAGAAAACCATGAAAGACAGAAAGGGACGAGTATAGCCCGACTTCATACTAAGCTTAGAACGCGCTATATGTAGAAGATCTTAGAAACATAAATGGTAGGAGCTGGAAGGAAAAAGCTAAAAAACAAACCAAAAACTTGTAGTGGTATCAAAACTTTGTTTCTAAAAAAAAAAAATAATAATTTTGTCGCCTTCCCCCTCGTGCTTTATTTCATGCGCGCCTTCCAGTTTCGTTGAGCTAGAGAAATCAAAAATAAATATTTTCGTCAAAGCAGAATGAGCACAGAAAGGGCGTCCAAAATTGCTCTGACAAAAATGTATAATTTTCGACATCCAAGGCTTTCAATACAAAGATAGTGAATTTATAAAATCTTTCTTTCTTCTTCTCAGTCATCATGCTTCATTTTTCTATTTCTTTTTTATTGTCTCTCTTCTTCTCTTCTTTTGGCACACGCTTCCCTTTCTCTAGTTCTGTTTCACCTAAACAGCACTTGAGCTATTTCCTCTTTGTATTTGGAGCCGCAGCCAATTTCAAAGTTCTTCCATTAATTTATGTCTTTGGCCTTCGTGCTTTCTTTTCTGTAGTTCTTCTTTCCTCTCTCCCTTATCCCTCCCAATGTGTAACCAAATCAATCAATTTATTTCGCCTCTGCTTTTTTTTGATAACATGTTCACTTCTTTCGTGATTTCTTAATTTATGTTATAATCTCAAATTTCATTGCTTCATAATAAATAAAAAAAATCGAGATAAACAAAAGAAAACATCTTAAAAGAATCGAACCCAAAGTTCTGGTCAGCCACGTCGCTTGACTGACTCTTAGACCCCAGCTGCACAATTCCAGTTTAACTTTAAGCGAAAGCCTAAACCCTTAACGCCTGAACGATCCAAGTGATTAAAGAGACCGGTCTTGCAAGGTTATGAGTTCGAACCGCGCTAGAAGTATCTCGAGAGTGGTCGGTATTAACTTCAGGTATCCTTCAGTGTTGGGGAGACAGTTCGACACTGCTTCCTCTTCAACGGCGAGTAGGAGGTTTGGAAGTAACAAAATCATGCAAAGCTTTACATACACAAAAAAAATACATTTCAGCTCCTGAGGTCTCGACAAGTCGATGACTTAAGATCCCGTTGGGCACCCACCACAGATAAAAAAAAATAATTCTCTACAGTGAGTTATCACACTGATCTTCAGACAGCGGGATTCTTACGGGATAGCGAAAACGTCGTCATCCCTTAAGAATTCCCCTGTTTGCTGATCGTACAACAAACTGCTTTGAGTTTATGATTTACTCAAGGGCTTTAAATGTTTCGTGAAATTTTATCTCGTAACTTTCGTTCATTTTTATTTTATGCTGAAGTTAAAGTGTCAAACTCTAGTATAAAATTTTGAGAACCAGTGGCGACGCATTTAGGTTTCTGTTAAGCGCGAGTGGAATATTATAAGTTCTCGTTGTGTCAGAGATTTTTTTATTTTGTTTTTTGCACCTCTAAAAAAAACAACAAACTTGAGTTTAGGCAACCCGTTGATCTGAGTCGCTTACACAGTTGCCTATACTGAAGGCTCTAAGAATTTTATTTGTTAAAAGTGTGAAACAATTTCACGATACTTTGATACGCAGTTTCCTAATTAAAAAATAATATTTCCAAAAAAAATTCCAATTCTCAGAAAACAAATTTGTACTTTGGTTAGAACTAAATAAATTATAATTTTTCAACGATAAGCTTGACTATTATAAGCGAACCAATAAACTCAAAACAGTTTGCATGGTTGCCTGTACTGGAGGCGGTAAGAAATTTTTCATCAAGAAACTAGTAAATCTTCACAGTTGATTGAGATTACGTAATTTCGTTAATTTTTATATGTATAAACAATTTTCCGGTTTCCCAGATTTCCTAAAAGAAAACTAATAAGGCGCAAGAAAGTTACTAATTTAATCGTTTCTAATTTTCAACTGTATTAATATGGGCAACCAAATGAGCACCGCAGTCGTTAGTTTGGTTGCCTATACCGTAGTCACAATTTTTTTTTTATTTACTGAGAAGAAATTTTGCTGTTTAGAACTTTAGCAAACAAATGTTTACTTCATCTGCTGCTTTTCGTCGCCGAAAAATACTGTCACGCGTCGGTCGTCTCCAGCAGGTTACGAGCTGTCGGCGTCCAGACGCGGGGTTGCGTAGCTTGGGAGTGAAAAGGGAGTAACAGGGAAACTGCAAACTAACTCATTAAAACAACAAGGATTACCTTTATTGTTTAAAGGTCAGAAATACAGATAACTGTATCCCACGACGACGATCCGATCAACTGATGTCTTTTACAAATTACGCACATCTTTTATACTGCTAATGTACGTGACGTCATGACCAAATTCCGCGAAACTTTAATTGAACCCGTACTTTGCTCGGTTGCTGAAAAGGTGATGTCAGGATTTTCACGTTGTTTCCAATCGTCATTTCTATTAAATCGTGAATTAATTGATTGTGTTTAAACACATACAATACCCGAGTTATTTGCGTATTTGCAACTTTGCGGATTCATGTTACAAGTTCATCGTTCATCGAATCTTTGCACCAGCAAACCGCTTATCAGCAAATAACTCGTATTGCATTGGAAAAAATACATTTTAAATTAATTAAATATGATTTTCAAATTTTCCGTAATCGTGACAATACTTGTCCATTAATTAATAATTATTTTCTCGTAACTTTTGGCTTTTAGATTAAATTTCGAATACTCCTTCTGCAATAATGTATTAATAATTAATTAATTAATAATTATTTACTTGTAACTTTTGGCTTTTAGATTAGATTTCGAATTCTCCTTCTGCAATAATGTGTTAATACTGCAGTATAATTTTGAACGCACCTTCCGTGCATAAAATAATGATTCAGTAATGAGTTCATGCCAAGAAAGTTTTTCATTGTTCACTGATTCGGTGCCAAACTGGAGTTTCCAGCGTAGTCGTAAATATTTGTTCTCTCGATTCTTGTCCCGGCAACACAGAAGTGGCAAAGCGAAAAAGCAACAGCCACTGCCAAACATTTTGGCAGGCGACCAGAAATAGACTCCATTCAGTGCAGTCCGTCCGTCGGTCGGTCGGTCTGTTTTTAGAATGGTCCATAAAAAAAAATATTGGAAATTCTATTTTTCTTTCCAACAGAGCACAGCAGCGGCTTCTATTCAAATGTAGGTTTAGTTTCACACAAACAAATTTATTTTGGGAAGTCAGAGGAAGAGAGAAAATTGGAAACTGCTTCCTCCTTGATGATTTGAGTTAGCTTTTGTGGGTCGATTTTTAAAAAAAAACAAATTGTTTCAAATTATGAAAGCTCGAGTGAAGGGGGATGGAGGATAACGCGCACTCTTTTGCTTCCTCTTTGATAATTTGAGTTAGCTTTTGCAGGAGGTCGATTAAAAAAAAAATTGTTAAAAATTATGAAAGCTCGAGTGAAGGGGGATGGAGGATAACGTGCACGAGCACGTGAAATGTGACGCAGGGCTGCAAAGCGACGTCACAGACGCCATGTTAGCGGGTGACGTAGGCGCCCCCGATCGATGAACATAACTGCAGTGCTCCTGAAGGACCAAGGACCAAGATCACCGCTAATTGACTGGGGATTCTGAATATGTCCTGCGCTTTTAGTCATCTTACCAATGGGATCATTACAAAAATAAAATAAAATAAAAATAAATCGAGGGGGAGGGCAAGGCCAGACTGTGAAGACTTCAGTCTGGTATTTTTTTTTCTTTGGCTTTGGATGCCAAGAAAGAAAAATTCAAGTGACAATATGAAACTGCAACAAAGAATTATTTTGTATTTTAAAAATCGCAGTGGGGTTCGTTAACACTTTCGAACAAAAACCATAGACAGATCGATGGCCGGGCATTAAAAAAAAAATTATAAATAAATTTTTAATCGGTATTGACTACATAAATATACCGCCCACGTTAATACTGTGACCGCCACCCGTGCCGGGGGCAGTTCAGAGCGCAATCATTTACATTAATGTCATGTATTCATGACCCCTCTATAGTCTAGACCAGTGAGCCCTACCAAATTAAACACGTAGAAAATTTCACCCCCTTTTGTTCGACGCGGTATTTTTGCACCCCGTCCCGTTATTATTATTAGACGTTGCGTCTCGCGGTACGTTGATTTCGAGCGGAAAAAAATTTGCGTATCCGTGGAAAGTTAGCTTAACCGGAAGCTTCATTTCATCGGGAGCGTCGGCTTCGTCGTTTGGTAAACCCCCCATTTATGTATGTCACTTAATTGTGTGTGTTTACGATTATATTTTACTTTTACTACCAGGAAAGAATACTAGTAATGGCTAAAAAGTAATAAAAACGTTTATAGGGCAGGCAGTAAGAGCCAAAAATAACCGATAGGATAAACTAAACAAGTAAGACAGGGAAAGAAACTCGAACTGTTTGTTAAGAGAAAAGAAAAGAAGAAGGGGAAAGGAATCAAAGTTATTGAGAAATTAAGAAACAAGAGGGATTAAGAAGGAGAAAAAAAGATATCATCTGTTGTATATAAAATGCAAGAATAATAAATCGATTTTAATAAAGGAAATGACCATAAGAACACTAAAATTTTTTTTGATGTCTTTAGAAATGCTTGTGGGAAACTCACAATTATAAGATCGACAGTATACATATGTGAAAGAAGAACTTTAAATAGTGGAGAAGAATAAATAAGGTGTAAATAAATAGAATAAATAAATAGTTGACAAAATTTTATAAGACTACAAAAGATAGGCAACCATACCTACACGTCTGGTACGCCTGTATAAAACCACTCAAAACGAGAAACAGGTCTGTAATACCTAAATTATTTGAAAAGTGGATAATCATAACACAACGTATACGGGAACTGCATCGGGAAGAAAACCAAATAGGGGTTAATTTAATAGCAAAGAAGATTTTAATATAACAAAACCGAGCGACCAATAAAATGTTGAAAACAAGACAGTTTGTATGTATGTGTGTGAGACTTGATCGTTAACTAAAAGAGTACCACCAAAAAGGTTGAATTTAAAGTTGGTTCTGAAAGAAGAGAGTAAAAAATTGAAAATATAATATATTTTCATTATACAGGGTGAGTCATAATTAGGTGTAAAAATTTTTACCACGACTTCTTTATGCCAAAACAAAGCAACTAACTTAATATATCTTAGTATTAAAATGCTCCCTTAAAAAGATTCAAGGTATTAAAGAAAACACTTCAATTTCCATAATTCGCGCCGGTCTGTGGAAACTGTAAGTGCGGTCAATGCAAGAAAAGATTTTTATTATAGACAAAAAACGTAAGAAATTAACAGAAATCGAAACAAAACATTAAAAAATAAAAATTTTAATGAAATTCAAAAAAAAACTGCAGGAGATTAAAACAAGAAATTTTAGAATAAAAATGAACAAATTAAAATCATAGAAAATATTATAATACAATATTTTTAAAAATTACAAAATATTTCAAGGACAACACAACTAAACCGAACTTAACCGAACAAAACCCAACCCAACTAAACCGGAGCTAAGTGAACTTAACGCTGCTAAGCTAAACCCAAATCAGCCCAACTTCTTTTAAGCACAAGATTTGATATTAAAAATGGTTTAAGAGCGAACGAATCCAACTAAACTGAATCTAAATGAATCTATTCCAAGAAAAGAATTTCACAAAATTATCAAAAATCGAAACAAAAATGTTAAAAATGAAAAAAAATTGGGGAAATTCGAGAAACAATTACAGAAGATTGAAACGGGAAAGGTTAAATATAAAAATTAAAAAATATAAACAGTCCGAAAAGCAAAATGTAACCAAACGAAACTAAACTGAACCGAGCCGAAGAACAGATTTTCATTAAAAAAATAAAAATGTAAGAAATCATTGAAAAACGAACCAAAAAAAAAAAAATGCGGAGTTTTAAAAATTTTAAGAAATAAAATATTTTAAAAAAGCAGAAAATTGAAGCAATTTTTTTTTAATTAAATACAATGAAGCCCAACGAATCTAATAACTTGTTTAATTCGAGGAAAGAGACAGTCGATTTGAATACAGACGGAGAAGAACTTTCCAAAATTTCGTTTCTTGAAGAAGCTGTAAATCTTTCTTGTATTATTTCTTTCTCCAAGATTTTTTCTTTCAGAAGAATTCAGATTATCTAAAATCTGCACAATGATATAAATAACGAAATAACGGAGACATTTGCATGTCTGCATAAGATTAAAGCTTATTCAGTCAAAAAGAAAAATAAAAAAATTGTAAATGAACAATCAGGTCTCCCTTAATAAATTGTACTTTAAGAGATACCTGTTCTTATTCCTCGAATAACATCTGTTGTATGAGGACTGGATTTTAGAGCCTACGATAAAATTGTGCATTTCCTTAGGATTTAAATTTGCTCGTAAACAATCCTAAATGAATCCATTCCAAGAAAGGAATTTAACAAATGAACAAAATTACCAAAAATCGAAACAAAAATGTTAAAATTGAAAAAAAAGTGAAGCAATTCGAGAAGCAACTATAGAAGGTAGAAACAGGAAACGTTAAATACAAAAATTAAAAAAAAATAAACAATCCAAAAAGTAAAATGCAAAAGACAACCGAACCCAACTAAACTGAACCGTGCCGAAGAAAAGATTTTCATAAAAAGAATACAAATGTAAGAAATCATTGAAAATCGAATCAAAAAAATGCGAAATTTTAAAAATATTAAGAAATAAAAAAATTTAAAAGCAGAAAATTGAAACAAAAAATGTTAAAAATTTACAAAAGGTAAGAAAGTAAAAGATAAAAATTAAACATATTAAAGAAATTCGAAAAAAAGAGTAGAAAATTGACAGAAAAAATATTAAAAATTAAGAACTTTAAAAATTAAAAACGTCAAAATAGTAAAGAATTTACCTAAACACAGTATTTTAAAATGAAAAAATAAAAAATAAAATAAAGTTAACCCAAACCGACTGAAGTGAATATAAGTAAGTGCGGCCAATGCAGGAAAATATTTTTATAATAGAAAAAAACGTAAGAAATTAAGAAAAATTGAAACAAAACATTAAAAAATAAAAAATTCAATGAAATTCGAAAAAACTGCAGGAGATTAAGACAAAAACAAATCTTAAAATAAAAAATAAACTAATTAAAATCATAGAAAATTTGAACACAATATTTTTAAAAATTAAAAAATATTTCAAGGTCAACACAACTAAACCGAACCGAAACAAATGCAACCCAACTAAACCGAAGTTATGTGTAGCGAACGCTGCTAAGCTAAACCAAAATTAATCCAACTCCTTTTAAACAAAAGATTTGAAACATTAAAAATGTTTGAAGGGCAAACGAATCCAACTAAACTGAAACTAAATGAATCCATTTCAAAAAAGTAATTTCACAAAACAATCAAAAATCGAAACAAAAATGTTAAAATTGAAAAAAATTTGAAGCAATTCGAGAAGCAACTACAGAAGATTGAAACAGGAAACGTTGAATATAAACAATTAAAAAAAAAAACAAACAATCCCAAAAGTAAAATGTAAAACACAACCCAGCCCAACTAAACTGAACCGAGCCGAAGAAAAGATTTTCATAAAAATAATAAAAATGTAAGAAATCATTGAAAATCGAAACAAAAAATGCAGTTTTGAAAGTTTTAAGAAATAAAAAAATTAAAAAGCAGAACATGTTAAAAATTAAATAAAAGGAAGTCCAACGAATCTAATAACTTGTTTAACTCGAGGAAAGAGATCGAGAGTCGATTTGTATACAGGCGGAAGAGAATTTTCCAAAA
The DNA here is from genome assembly GCA_036172665.1 of Prosopocoilus inquinatus. NCBI lineage: Eukaryota > Metazoa > Arthropoda > Insecta > Coleoptera > Lucanidae > Prosopocoilus > Prosopocoilus inquinatus. The sequence continues at coordinate 14,391,496 of CM069871.1, read as the reverse complement.
TTTAGTTTCTTAAAGAAGATGTGACTGTGCTGTTACGACATTTGTATCTTGTTTAAACCTCTTCCGCTTGCTTTCAGAATGTTATAACAAAATCTTTCAACCGTCTCTGCTTTGGATCGTACATTTTCTTTCGCTCATTGTTTTCCCTCCTTGATCTTATCTTGTTAGGGGTCTTTTTCCATCAGTCTTCCTGCATTTTAAAAAAAACCAATTGTGTCCGTACAAGTTGTGTTTTTCTTTTGAATTCTTTTCATCTTGTTTTGTCTTTTCCCATCTCTTTCTTTCCTTAATATTTTCAGATACAACAGCGACATCTTACGATTGTTTTTTGACCTGCAATCAAAAACGATTTGCAACAAAAAATTTCTTAATATTTTCCTCTGATGTTATATTTTTTTGCCTTCTCGCTTTTTTTTCTTGTCTCGCCTCGCCCTCCCTGACCTTCTGCACTTTTAATTTATAATTTTCTTTCAACCTCTTTTTCACCATTTTTCGATTGCATCCATTTGTTTCAGTTTTTCTTTTGTCCTTTAGTCAACTACCCAATTTTTTTTCTTTTAATTTTTTTTATCTGTGGTGTTTACCCAACGGGGTCCAAAGTCTTAGAATTGTCAGGACCTCAGAGGTGGGTGTGTATTTTGTTTGTGTGTGTGTAAAGTGTTCCATGGCTTTGTTACTTCCACACCTCCTCGCCGTTGAAGGGGAAGTAGTGTCGAGTTTTCTCCCCAACACTAAAAGGTACCTGAAGTGAATAACAACCCTCGAGAAATATCTCGAACGCGGTGCGATCTCACGACCTTACGATTGCAAGGCCGGTCCTTCACCACTGGACCGTTCAGGCGTAATAAACTGCACATTTACAGAAATAATTGAAATAGTTTTTTTTTTACCGCCCCATGAGCAACTTCGGCTTCGCCCATGCGGGGTTGATTAATAACGGTCAATTAAAAGCGATCGGAATACCGCCGCACAATGTACTCGAGAGTTCTAGAATCGTTTTCGAGAAACTCCGCGCTTTTGATAAAACCACTTATCGGGGAGCATGGTCTCGCAATCAATACCGTATTCAGTGTAACAAAAGCACGTGTAAATTAATTACGACTTTCTAATAATAGATTATGGATTTTGTTTATAACGCGGCGTTATTTTCGTTTCTTGTTCGATATGGGTATGAGTGCACTAAATGTTAAGGTCTATTTTAACAACACGAATATTCAGGACAATGCCAGTTCGTAACCTTTCCATTGTCATTGTGAACTTTCAGTTTCTAACACAATAATATTGTATGATTAGGTGGTATACGTATACAAAGTGGTCAATCTCAAGTGTCCGGGGTTGGTAACAAAAAGATCCTTACATCAGGACAATTTTATGTTTGACAGTTTACAGACATGATTCAGTAATTTTTTATTTCCGCCGAACTGTCAGACGTTGTGCTGTCACTCGTGTTTACTGTTATAACCAAAACATAACCTTCATTCGACAGATTGAAACCGGATATGGAATAGATCATAATAGACAATTATTCAATCATGTCACCTTAAATTAAATAAAGTATTGCCAACTCAGGACCGTTAACATTGACCATCCATTTAGCTTCCATTTAGTATACAAGGTGTCCTCAAATTTACAGCTCACTACTTCTGTTGATGCATCATTTTTAATTTTTTGGGTAGTTCTTGCTCGTGAGAATTGCAAAGAATATGAAACAAATAAAAATCTTTTTAAAACGAGCTAAAAGGATAATTTATTAACTTACTTGACGTTTCGCAAATCAAATTATTTGCTTTATCTAAAGTGAATAACGGAAAATATAAACAATATAGCCTACTATTTTTTTTTAAATTAATTGTGAAGAGATTGTTATAGAAGTAAAAAAAAAAAATTATCAGCAAAGATATAACTTGTAACCAAGAATATCATTACTGATGCGGCCAGGCCCGTCTTAACATATACTCCAGTATTTACTGCAAAAGATAGGGAAATCCTGGTAAAACCTAACTAGAGTATGGAAATAAATTGTTGTAACAAAAATTACAACAATTTTAACAATAATAAAACAGTAAAATAAGATAATAATATAGTTTTTCTAAAAAATAAACAGGGAAGTTTCCGATTATTATGTCTCATTTAAAGAACTTAGAAAACTACAAAATATATCGTTCAAATTTGCAAAATCTGTTCTTTTATTAATTGAATTATTATATTTTTTTATTTTACACATTTCAATAAATCTACGTATAAACGTGTTAGACTCCTGATAAAGTATTTTAGCATTTTCAAAATTAAAAATATGTTTAGTTAAAAGTGAATGTTCTACTAACATTAAATGACTCTCATTCTTTTTTTGGATATAATATTTATGCTGATCTAACCTTTTTTTTTTAATTTTGGCTAGTTTCACCTATATAAGCTGAGTTACAACTTTGACAATTTACCTGATAAACTACATTTGGAGTTTGAAATTTAGGCGTTTTTGTTTTTAAATTAGTAAAAATAATGTTAAAATTATCAGAAGATTTACTGGCTAAATGTAAATTAAATTTTTTGAAAAAATGTTTATAAGAAACATGTAAAGGTTCTATATAAGGTAATGATATAAGTTAATATATCTACCTGACCATGTAGGTTTATGATACCAATTTGTTATTAAATTACCATTTTGTCTGATAATATTTACATCTAAAAAACTTATGGAATTATTATTTTCTTTTTCTACAGTAAATTGTGACCTATTATTAAAAGAATTAAATTTATTTAAAATATAGTCAACTTTATCATGAGGTAAAATTAATAAAATATCGTCAACATATCTATAATATCAAGTTAAATCAAAAGGTAACTAATTAATGATACTTTTTTTCTAATTTTTGCATAACAATTTCAGCTAAATGTTACTTTTGACCGTAAACAAGTTGATTTTCTTAAAGTTTTAAGCAGTTTAGAATTAGGTATTAAATCTTTAGATTCAACTTCTAAACTTTAAATTAGAAACAAATTTTGTAATGATTTTTTAAAATATATTAAAAGTATTGATCAGACTTTTCACAAATCAAAATATAAGATTTTAATTCGTGATTTTTTTACAATGTAAAGCATTTCTTAAAGCAAATCCTAATATTATAGTTACAACATCAGATAAAAGTAACGTTACTGTTTTATTAAATAAAGAAAATTATTTTCCTAAAGAGTTAATACCATGTTGTCTGATAGTACCACATATTCAGAAATCAATCACGATCCTACACAAAATTATCAAAGAAAAACTCTAGCTATGATCAATAAATTACAAAAATCTTTAGAAATTAGTGATAATGTTGAAAAGTCTCTAAAAGTACAGAATCCTATTTTTCCAAAATTATATTGTATTCATAAACCAAACATTCCTCTCAGACCTATTGTTTCCACTATTGGCTCTCCTTTATATTTTTTGTCTAAATTTATTTCTAAAATGATTAACAATGATACATGTAAATCTGAATTTTTTGTAAAAAATTCTTTTCAATTGGTTAATAAAATTAAAAACATTGTTGTACCAAACGATAATATTCTTCTTTCTCTTGATGTCGTTTCTTTGTTCACTAATATTCCAAAAGATCTTGCTTTACAAAGTATTAAAGATAGGTGGTTAGAAATTGAAGAATGTACTGACATTTCATATAATAATTTTATTGAAATAATAACTTTATGTTTTGATACTTCTTATTTTGCATTTAATAATAAATTTTATAAACAAACTTTTGGTACAGCAATGGGTTCACCTCTTTCTCCAGCTTTAGCTGAAATTGTTATGAAAAAATTTTGAAAAAAGTTTCATTAATTCGTTACCTTTTGATTTAACTTTATATTATAGATATGATGACGATATTTTATTAATTTTACCTCATGATAAAGTTGATTATATTCTAAATAAATTTAATTCTTTTCATAATAGGTTACAATTTACTGTAGAAAAAGAAAATAATAATTCCGTAAGTTTTTTATATGTAAGTATTATCAGACAAAATGGTAATTTAATAACAAATTGGTATCATAAACCTACATGGTCAGGTAGATATATTAACTTTAATTCCTATCAACCAAAAAGTCACAAAATTTCAACTATTATTAGTTTAACTGACCGTGCAGTATTACTTTCAAACAAATTATTTATAACTGAAAATTTAAATTTAATTAAAAAAATTCCTATTCAAAATTCTTACCCTGAAAAGCTTATTGACTCAGTAATAAGTAATCGTTTAAAGCATTTAAAAAATGTTAATATATCTAACAATTCACAAAAAAAAATCAGGAAATAAATACATATCCTTACCTTATATAGAACCTCTACATATCATTACCTTATATAGAACCTTTACATGTTTCTTCTAAACATTTTTTCAAAAAATTTAATTTACATTTAGCCAGTAAATCTTCTGATAATTTTAACATTATTTTTACTAATTTAAAAACAAAAACGCCTAAATTTCAAACTCCAAATGTAGTTTATCAGGTAAATTGTCAAAGTTGTAACTCAGTTTATATAGGTGAAACTAGCCAAAATTAAAAAAAAAAGGTTAGATCAGCATAAATATTATATCCAAAAAAAGAATGAGAGTCATTCAATGTTAGTAGAACATTCACTTTTAACTAAACATATTTTTAATTTTGAAAATGCTAAAATACTTTATCAGGAGTCTAACACATTTAAACGTAGATTTATTGAAATGTGTAAAATAAAAATGTGTAATAATTCAATTAATAAAAGAACAGATTTTGCAAATTTGAACGATATATTTTGTAGTTTTCTAAGATCATTAAATGAAACATAATAATCGGAAACTTCCCTGTTAATTTTTTAGAAAAATTATATTATTATCTTATTTTATTGTTTTATTATTGTTAAAATTGTTGTAATTTTTGTTATAACAATTTATTTGCGTACTCTAGTTAGGTTTTACCAGGATTTCCCTAACTCTTGCAGTAAATACTGGAGTATATGTTAAGACGGGCCTGGCCGCATCAGTAATGATATTCTTGCTTGCAAGTTATATCTTTGCTGATAATTTTTTTTTTTACTTCTAACAATCTCTTCACAATTAATTTTTTAAAAGATTAGTAGGCTATATTGTTTATATTTTCCGTTATTCACTTTAGATAAAGCAAATAATTTGATTTGCGAAACGTCAAGTAAGTTAATAAATTATCCTTTTAGCTCGTTTTAAAAAGTTTTTTATTTGTTTCATATTCTCTGCAATTCTCACGAGCAAGAACTATCCAAAAAGTTAAAAATGATGCATCAACAGAAGTAGTGAGCTGTAAATTTGAGGACACTTTGTATACTAAATGGAAGCTAAATGGATGGTCAATGTTAACGGTCCTGAGTTGGCAATACTTTATTTAATTTAAGGTGGCATGATTGAGTAATTGCCTATTTTGATCTATTCATATTCTCATTTTTAAATTAAAAAAATAAAATAAAAAAAGTGTGGAAAGGAAGGAATGAAAGCAAAGAATATAAAAGCCATCAAAGCAAATTATAAATAAATAACAGATATTTAACGCTTGGTTAAGTAGGTGTCAACTGAAATTAAAGAACAAAATGTCACATGGCACCCCCGAAACTCCCACGTCTGGAAGTGGGTGAGTGAAAACAAACCTTTTCATTAGATTCCCCTGTAACTTAGCCTTATATCATGTGGTAAATGGATTATAAACGGCGAACGTGGGAAGAAATGGATGAACTCTTTACCGGGGGCGTTCAAACAGTACTTTACAGAAACGGTAAGACGCGTCGGGGTCGTCGCGGGGGGATTTTTACAGCTCCATTGCCCTTTCGCCACCATTGTTTGTACACCTCCGCAATCATAAAACTCAGTTAACCTAATGCAGAGGTAACAACATAAAGCAAACACAAAGCCAAAGATTGAAACGATTATATATTTTTTAATTAAATTAAATAAATAAAATAAAATAAAAATAAATAAAAAATAAATTGCTGCGAGCTTTCTGTTATAAACCGACTTGGATATTTTAAGGGATGGACTTACTCTCATTACATAATTACTAAATTAGAAAAGTGCAGAGAAAAGCGTGCGAACACCCCTCTCCGGACAAGGACTGTTGCTTTACGCGCGGGTCTTTTCCCCGGAGAAATTATCCTCCGGGCTTAATATTTAAGCAGTCCGAAATGCTCCAGGAAGACGAGAGGAAGACGGGAAGGGTTTAATAATGAAAGCGGAAGGGGGAAGTTCTCACATCAGTGCGTTGCACACGTAAACTGCTTTGCATCGTCTAATAGCAATTAAAATAATAAATTGTTCGTTTCTGGAGGAAAATGAGGTGAAAAGCGATGGTTGAAGAACAAGGAAAAAATAAAATTAAAGTAAAAAGGATAATTAAATTTATACGAAAATATTGTCACTCTCAGAACCCTTCTGGTTGTATCCCGGACGGTTTATTATTTAAGCTGGAGGGTCTAACAATATTGTTATTATATGGCAATATTATTGTCACGTTTCAAAAAATTATTTTCTAAATTAGTTTTACTTTTTGTTTTTACAGAAAATTCACCGCGCTTATTTTATTGTTTAGTTGCAGTTCGCAGGTGCGGTTTTTGACACGGATTTAACATGGATTGACGGACGCGTCGCGTCGTCTGCTTACGCTGCAAATCTAGTGGCTTGGGTTAAGAAACATAAGGAAATTCCATAAGGGGAATCCATGTCATTAAACCTTACTTGTGCTGCACTGGCGGATTTTATTTTTATTACAAAGTAATTAACGCGAGACGTTGATTTTTTGACATTCGTCCGTTGACCCAAACTTTTAGAAAACGCACTTTGTGCCCTCCGGCAAGGGTGGTATAGGCGGAAACTTGTCGACGATTTCCGGCGATGAGCGTTTGAAAGTCTAACTTTCATTTTTTGTTTCATTCTGTTTCGTTTTTTTTTTTAAATTTCATCTTTGGCCTTTTTTGAAGGTCTACCTTTTATTGGTTTCTTTGCATTTCACAATTTTTTGTATTTCTTTCTACGCGCCGCAAAACAATCGACGGCTTCTAACGGGAAGCTTTGGAAATCGAACTTTCGGATTCGGATTTGTTTTTTTTAATTTCATCTTTCGTTTTTACGCCAAAAAAATAACAAATGAAAAATCGACCATTTCCAGCGCAAAGCTTTCTTTTGAAAACAGAACTTTCATTTGTTTCTTCGTACATATTTCGCTTCTTTTTTAAATTTTATTTTGTTTCTTTTGTACGCAAAAAAATCAAATGAAAAATCGATTACGATGAATCTTTTGTAAACCGAGCTTTCAGTTGTTTCTTTGGGTTTCATTATTTTTTGTTTTGTCTACATGCAAGACAATTGACTTTCGGCGCGAAGCTTTTTTGTAAGCCATTTGTTTCTTTGCATTTCACAATTGTTTTGTATTTCTTCCTACGCGTCGCAAAACAATCGACGACTTCTCACGGGAAGCTTTTGAAATCGAACTTTCATTTGTTTCTTCGGATTTGTTTTTTTTTAATTTTCATTTTTCGTTTGTAAACCAAAAAAAAATATCAAATGAAAAATCGACGATTTCCGGCGCGAAGCTTTCTTTTGAAAACTTTCATTTGTTTCTTCGTATATATTTCGTTTTTTTTTAAATTCTATTTTGTTTCTTTTGTACGCAAAGAAAAAACAAATGAAAAATCGATTACTTCCGGCGTGAAACCTATGAAAACCGAGCTTTCATTTGTTTCTTTGGGTTTCATTATTTTTTGTTTTGTCTACATGCAAAACAATTGATTTTCGGCGCGAAGCTTTTTTGTAAGCCATTTGTTTCTTTGCATTTCACAATTGTTTTGTATTTCTTCCTACGCGCCAAAAAAAATAACAAATGAAAAATCGACAATTTCCGGCGTGAAACTATCTTTTGAAAACCGAACTTTCATTTGTTTCTTCATACATATTTGGTTTTTTTTTGATTCTATTTTGTTTCTTTTGCATGCAAAAAAAAACAAATGAAAAATCGATTACTTTCGGCGTGAAACCTCTGAAAACCGAGCTTTCATTTGTTTCTTTGAGTTTCATTATTTTTTGTTTTGTCTATATGCAAAACAATTGATTTTCGGCGCGAGGCTTTTTTTTTTTGAAAGCCGACCTTTCATTTGTTTCTTTGCATTTCACAATTTTGTGTATTTTTTCTTAGGCGCCGCACAAAACAATCGATGGCTTCTCACGAGAAGCTTTTGAAATCGAACTTTCATTTGTTTCTCCGGATTTGCTTTTTTTAAATTTCATCTTTCGTTTTGTTTCTTTTTGTTCGCAAAAAAATTTCCGGTGCGAAGCTTTCTTTTGAAAATCAAACTTTCATTTGTATCTTCACATATATTTTGTCATTTTGTTTCTTTTGTACGAAAAAAAAAAAACAAATCAATTGCTTCCGGCGTGAAGTTTTTGAAAACCGAGTTTTCATTTGTTTTTTTTTTTGGTTTTATTATTTTTTGCTTGTGTCTACATGCGAAACAATTGATTTCCGGCGCGAAGCTTTTTTTGAAAGCCGACCTTTCATTTGTTTCTCTTTTTTTTTGTTAAATACTCGTACAATAAATAGAAAAATTAAAGGTTTTTACAGGGTTCGGAAATGCTCACTCATGTGCGCACTTGAACCAATGAATCTTCTCACAGTTCACTCACGGGCGTTGTTAAATCCGAAGATGAGCAATACGTTCTTTCGCTTTTGTTCAATTTCAGTCTATTATTTCATATTAAAAAAAAAAATATTTTGCTAATAAAATTAATGATTAATGATATTGTTCATCGGTTTAAATTCGGAAAACGAATGGTACCGTATAAAATTGTCGAGGATTTTTAACGGCTTGTCTGCACATAAACACTTAGCATGTACACCAGTGCTCAAAAGTTTTCGGAGTACTAGCCAGATCACTGGCAGTAGTAAATTTTGTGCTTTGCAATTATGAACCTTACAGCTTTTACAAGCGTAACTGCTGTCCGGATAATAAAACCGGCCATCGCAAACACAGGGATTTAAAACGTATTCAACCAACTTGATTAGTAACTAATAGTGGTAGAAACGCATTCATTATTTAGTTAGTAAATTTAACAAAATTTGTTTCCTAAATATTATAACGTGTAGGTAAAATAAATAAGGAAAACAATGTGAAATTCAAATTTCTGAATCTTTGATAAATATAGTGAAATGAAATGTAACTATGCGTGCATATCATTATTATCAATAAAGACCTTTTTATTGTTATTATTATTAAATAAGTAAATGAAATAGAATCTATTATTTTCGTAAATAAATAGATTTTATAGTTTAATGCGATATACATATTATTTGCTTACTAATTAATAACTTTGTTGACTAGAACTTCATTATGCGGAAAGCACATTTTATATTATTAGAATACGAAAAAAAAAATTAAATAGTATTAATTGATTTTGTATATTTTTTCTGAATTAAATTAAATGATCAAGAATAAATGTCCCATCATTCGCATATTTTGACAATTTAAAGGTTATAAGTTTGAATAATTTACTTTTAACTTCTGATTTAATGCAAACTTGCTAAAACTTTCGATTAACTTTTCAACTGATTCTACTCATGCCAGATTATTTGAGAAGGCATTTTTTTTTATTAAAACTTAAAAAAGTAATATTAATTTTTCATTTCTAGCTTAGATAAAATTTGAATGTATTTTTAACATAAGCACAGTATGTTTTAACTATGTATTACAATTTTTATATTCTAAGAAAACTATACTCTAGGAGTTTACTATTAAGTTTGCTTCTAGGAAGCTAATGTATGTAGAGGTTATAGTTTACGTATTTTCAGAATTTTTAAATTTAATACATTTCTTGAATGTCCAGCTGGTAATCACAAATGTTTTTATTTCAATTCCAAGAAGGCTAAAATAATAAAGAGCATGCATGTTATGAATTTTCAGAATTCGTAAATTTAAATCTATTACTTCGAATGCCCTAATCATAATCGCATGCATTAGGTAAACAATAGTTTCTCTGATATCCTCATCCTCAATAATGATTCTCTGTTATTTTAATTGTTTCCAATGATCAACATTAATTTATTTCTTGCCATAGTAATTTTGGTATTACGCATAATTTTTATATAAAATTATATAGGATTTTTTTTATATATTTTGCAGTGCGGTTTTTTTGTGGTAACTCTAGAAGATAATACGTAAAAAAACCTAGAATTTTTGTATATAATCTTATTCTCAGCTCCTAAAATAAAACATTGTAACATATAAAAATAACCCTATACATCTCGCTCAGCTCATTTTTGTATATTTCATATTTACCAAAAATCTCTTTACTCTTTTCTCGCAATTAAAATTTTAGAATAAAAATTTCTATAAAGTAATAAAACTTTTGTGAAATAAAAAATTAAAGAACAAATCATACATTGCGTATAATTATAATTTTTCCAATTAATTTACATCATCGATCCTTGAAACTAATTTAAAATTCATGTATTTCTTTAGATATATAAAGATCTGTTATGTAAGAAAATAAAATATTCTAATTTAGGTAAAATAAAATTGTGGTTACATTTTTGATAAATGGTAAATGAAGCCAAATACTTGCGTTCCAATGAAATTCAACGCATCATAAACATCTACCGGCCGCGGCAGTTTAAGAGGATTAACGACCTTCTTATCGGGGTGCAGAGAAAGTACCCTCCTCTCTTAAGGTTCAAAATAAATTAGACCTGTTTCAATAAGGGTCATATTCGAACAGTTTTATTGTTTTTCGTTTCGAAACTTTTAAGCACCGGTGTACCACTCTGAGCAAGTCGTGTGCGGTTGCCGTCCGCTCTCTCATGAGCCATGAGCTCTTACGAAATGAGTCTTATCTATTCGTTTATGTGCGCACACGAAATAATAACGTTAATTCTCACGAACACAAGCGTTTTCTTTTGAGCACATTTTTCAATACTCACTCGTGAGTGGTTCATGAGTGAGCGTTTCCGAAACATGGTTTTTTATACTCGCCTCGCATTGTTGAATTATAAGTTGCCTACCTTAAGGCTAGGGAAATCTATGGAATTTTGAAACATAAATCCAGGGAATTTGCAAAATTTTTTCTGGCAACCCTGCTTGAGATTAAACGAGTCTTATGACACGATGTTAAATCTGTTATACTAGAATGAAATAGATACGTTATCATTGTGAATATTTACTGGTAGATTCAACACTTTTTAATAAAATCTATACAAACGTTTTTACTGTGTCCTATGGGGCCTGAGTAATACATTTGTCTCGATCTTATGAATATTAGGTATTAATGTTAAGTGTTGGCAAAGCAAATTCTAAGCGTTCTGTTGAGTAGGACGGCATATACAGGGTGGTTCAGAATAAGTGTCCGACCGTTAGGAGCGTATTCACTAAGATCATGCAAGAAATAAATCCGTCAAAACCATTTCAAAAATCAACCTCCTTTGAATCCAATACGGCAAACGTGATTACTTTCTTACGTATACATACACAAGTCCGCAATTCAAGTGAACGTATTGCGCGTTATACATTTTTTTGCGCAGAAAGCCATGAATAAAATCGTTTTACAGTTTAATTCTAAGGTAAACGCTAGTGTTTCGTTCTATTCCACGCGAGTTCATTGCTCTTGTGACGCAATAGCAATGAACTCGCAATCAGATGTACTAGAGCCCATCAACTAATTTATAACTGAATCTTCAATGAATTATATCTCAAAAACTATGGATATTAGACCCCCGATGCATATAGACTTTTTGTTTTCTTTTTTTTGTGGATTACCTGTGGTCAACGGGTCGGACAATTATTGTGAATCACCCTGTATCACGTTACATTTCATAAGACCCTTGACCAACGTTACATCATAAGTATGTATTGTTAGTTGTCTAAATATCAGGCAGAACTTGTTCACGATCAATTATGAACTTCCGAGTGGTCATTTTCAATCCGGAACGTAAGGAATTAGCATGACTAATCTTGAAAATGACATTTTTAATTAAAATCATATTAAGAAAAAAAAATCATTGTTAAGGGAAATCATACTAACCTCCTATGTTCCGGATTGAAAATGTACACCCGGTATATTGATGTGCAATCTGTTGGTAAATGTAAATGGTAAATTGCTGAAATACTAGCATGCGTTATGTACCTACTAAATTCCACAAAAACAGCACGTCGCATTAAAGAAAGGAAAAGCGTGAAAGAAATCAAGTTTGGGATCGATTAAAAAAAAAAAAAAAAATCCGCTCCATCAACTTTTCATGTGTATCGTAAGCAAAACAGGCTTTCGCAAATTGGATGAGCACTTACGGGTTTCCGGTGTGCAAGCTAATGCTGTTTGCATCGATATTTCCGCACAAATTGTCTTTCGGCCTTCTTCTTGTCATCACCACTGAAACCTGCCAGTCTGCAACATTTTCGTCACGTTCACCTCGAACACGTGCGCCTCGCATAAAGAATCAGAACATTTTTTTTTTGTTTTTGGAGAGGATCACGTTTTAAAGTAAATTAAGAATTGCTTCACAACATCATTAAGTATTTACTACCTCCTCCTATTATTATTGTTATGTTTGACGGTGATATTTTAATCAAAAACGTTTTACAAAAATACATGATTTTTTTTGTTTGTTTATTTTTCCACAGTTTATTTTTCCTGAGTTTTGATACTGGGTGGATTCCAAAAGCATTGAATAGTAGATTGCCTAGAATAAGAGTGTTGCCATGCAGGCGCCACTTTTGTGCTAACTTGGGGAGGCAAGTTCAAAATTAGGGGAGTCCTGAGTCCGTTTATGGTTGTACGGTATATGTGATGGTTACCTTGACTACACTTGAATAAAGAAAAAAACTTATCAGTACAAAGTTTTTTTTAATATCGAACCGGACAAAAATATGAAGGGAAACACACTCAACGTTTCGCTATAGATTTATAGCTTCGTCAGGAGTGAAAAAAAGTAAATAAACAAGTTGTCAAGAGAAACAACACATCACGAGAAACGAAAAGGTTCGAGATTAAAAAAAACTTTGTACTTACAATTTTCATCGGACAAGAACCAACTTCAAAAAACTTATCGGCAGAATACTTATAGTACCTACGTATACAGCGTGTCCCCGGATTGACTTCGCAATACCTATAATCGACCAAAGATTTTTGAATTTAGATTTCACGTTTTGTAGTTCAGATCTGCTTTGTGCGAAATGAATTTAGACCTAATTTGACGGGAGATATAACATTCTAGAGAAACAAAACAAAATTCTTCAATTTAGTTATTAATTTTACCAAAAAAATTTTGTTGTAAATCGTTTTTGATTGCAGTGGATCCCTGGAGCATCCTCTGTACAGCTGTTTCAGTCCTATTTGGGGTCTCATCAGCAGAAGCGCAGTTCGTTGCAAACCAAAACGACCTGTCCGAGAATACTCGCACATGCGCTGAAAATGCAATGAAAAGATTAATTCATTATTAGCGACATCCTACGATCGCTCTGTCTAGACATTGAATATCAAGCGATCGCAGGATGTCGCTACTTAATCTTTTCATTAATTTTATCGTCTCCGTTGACGAAACCCCAAACAGGGCTGAAACAGCTGTACAGAGGCTGCCCCAGGTTTTCACTGCAATCAAAAACGATTTGTAACAAAATTTTCATTATGCTTTGACAGCAAGCAACAGTGCGGTTTTGTTTCCATGTCCTCAATGAAAATATCTTTTTTTCGGTAATATAAAATCTATGTGCCTAAGCAAGGTACTGAATCAACGAGTTCAGCCATCCCATTCCCTTTATGAGTTAACTGTTTGTGAGTTTTAGGGAATTTTGTTTACTATTAAGGTGGTAGTTTACGGCCAACAATTTAGTCGAAAATGTATTAGGTATAACTTGTATTAGGTCCGGTATTTCAATCACAGGTTAACGCTAACTCTTGGTTTATTTCCATGGTAACAAGTACGAAGATAATTGTTTCCATGGCAATAAACTGAAGGTTAAAGTTAACTTGTGATTGAAAAACCAACCCTTATATAGACAATCACAGTTAACTGACATTTGTGAAACGTCACTTTGAACTTTCGACTGTGTTTTTTTTATCACCTAGATGAGCTTATTGTACGACAAGGAGAGCTACAAATAATCACTAATGACGCTACCTGAACGCGAAGTGTGTTGATTTAGTACCTAACGCGTAGACCGCCATCTGTTATCCAAAATTGGAAACTGTTTTAATTTTCGCGAGCAAAACCTTGCCTTCTTCTGACTTTGCAATAATTGGAATTCCAAAATTAAATTGAAAAATATATATTTACATAAAGTTAATACGCAACGGAATTATGTACAGCGTCATCTCTTGACCAAAAATGAAAATTGTTTAATTCTAAATTCAAATCGCACGATATTGATTTTTGTACTACGTTACTTTTTTTATAGTAAAATTAAATTGCAGCAACAATCAAGGTACGTCATCAGCAATTGTTATTATTAAAAGAGCCATCTCTTGACTAAACAGGAAAACAATTAATTTAATTGAATTTCCTCTAACAGCGTGTCATCTTCCGGCTGACGTTTTCAATATTCTCTTCACAACGATTTTAATTTCAAAAGTAAACTGATAATTCGAAATTAAGATGTAATGGATTATTTAGAGCGCCATCTCTTGATGAAAAATGTTAAGCTATTTTGTATTAATTTCAAATAGAAGCATACAGGTTTTATTTTTATACTGTACTACGATGTTTTCTTTTATCAAAATTAGATTACAAAACAAAAAAATTAAAATCAAGACGTAATAGGAAACGATATTAAAAGCGCCATCGCTTGACCAAATAGGAAAACAATTTTAATCAAATTTCCTTATAACAGCATTTCATCTTTCTGCTAGAGTTCTTACCTTCTAATTTCGCAATGACTGGACTAAATTGAAAATCTAAAATAAAGAAGTGACGTTATGATTTAGAGCGCCATCTCGTCTTCAAGAATTAAAGCTAATTTATTTGAAGTAGGATAGGGAGTATACATATTTTTAGAACATATCATGTATTTTTTAAATCAACATTAAATTGCAAGACAAGAAGGAATTATTTAAAACGCCATCTCTTGGCGAAAACTACTTTAATCAAATTATTATATTTTATGGCTAACGATCTCGTTACGAGGCTCGTCTTCTAACTTAGAAAAATGAACATTTTTAATAACTATAAATGTTTTCAACGGAATTGAAAGACTTTTCACGGGAAGCGCAATTCTTCCATGATGTATAAAAAATTAAATAAAATAATAGGAAATAGATTTTAATTAACAGACTCACAGTTGACAACCCAAAAAAGTTTTTCTGACCCCCAACTGACTCCTATAGGTTCATCGACACTTTTTAAGTCTTCTTCGACCGCTTGGGGGTCAATTTCGAGTCCCTTGGGAACCCCCATTCTAACACTTTTAATATAGTCTGTGTAATTTTTAGTCAAGTCCAGTATTTATCGACCCTTTATAAGTATTCATCGACTCCGTGGAGGTCATTACAGACCCCGTTGGGAACCCCCGCTCTAAAACTTTGAATATACAGTCTGTGTAATTTTTAGTCAAGTCCCATTTTAAGTCTTCATTGACCCCTTGGGGGTTAAAATAGACCCCGTTGGGAAGCCCCGCTCTAACACTTTGAATCTGTGTAATTTTTAACCAAGTCCCGTACAGCATTAACTTATGGAAGGCGATACAACGACGCCAATTATTA
This sequence comes from Prosopocoilus inquinatus, assembly GCA_036172665.1. Classification (NCBI taxonomy): domain Eukaryota; kingdom Metazoa; phylum Arthropoda; class Insecta; order Coleoptera; family Lucanidae; genus Prosopocoilus; species Prosopocoilus inquinatus. The sequence goes on along the minus strand of CM069871.1, from coordinate 14,375,780 downwards.
ATTTGCCGAATACTACTACGAATGGGACAATTCACTCATAAAATCGTAAACAGTATTGGTCCAAGATGAGATCCCAAGAGAACTCCAAACGCGACTTCCACGCGTTTTTGTAAGTTAATTACATTAACTTACAAAACGATATACATTATTAAAGTAATGACATCGATTAGTCGATTAATTTAGTGATGCAATCGAGTAGACAATTGATTTTTTTTTGTCTGTGGTGGTTGCCCAACGGGGTCCTAAGTCACAGACTTGTCAGGACCTCAGGGGTGGGAGTGTATTTTGTTTGGATGTAAAGTATTCCACGGCTTTGTTACTTCCAAACCTCCTCGTCATTGAAGGGGAAAAGTGTCGTCGAATTTTATCGAGTAGACAATTATTTTTTTTTATATGTGGGGGTTGCCTAAGTCATAGATTTGTTAGGAACTCAGGGGTAGGAGTGAATTTGTTTGTGTGTAAAGTATTCCATGGCTTTGTTACTTCCGAACCTCCTCCTCGCCGTTGAAGGATCGAATTGTATCCCCAACTGAACGGGATCTGAAGTGCCTCCGAGAATATCTCGAGAGCCGTTCGAACCCACGACGTTACGACTGCAAGGCCGGCCTCTTACCACTTGGATCGTTCAGGTGTTTTAAGAAATAAGAAAGGGTATTGGCGCAAGAAGAAATACTAGGGGAACTCCAATCGTTACTTTAGCCAGTTTGGATACCATGCAAGATATGATATGAAATCTTGTGTAGACTGAATGTTCGTTGTGTGATTCGATACACCTGTGTCAAATTATTTTATCTACACCGAATCATCTTGCACGGTGTCACATGGCAGAGGCGTAGCTAGAGGGGCGCCACGGGAGGCTCATCCTGCCCTGGAAAGTGGAAAATTTTAAGCCTGCCCTACGACGCAACGGTCCAACCTGACATGAAATATTACATAGATACTATTACGACTTCGGGGTTCAGAAATAATACTTGTCAAATTATTTCATTCACTTTAATAAAACACAATCGCGCTCTTCCCACTCTCGATTTCTTGGGAGAATCGTAATTTCATTGCTAGAGAGACACCCGGCAAATAAGTACAACTGTTGCAGGTTGGGTGGTGAGAGTACTCTTCCCCGCTTGTGCGGGTCCCTGGTGGTGTAAGCTATGCGTGAGTACTCCCGCTAACGCGCCGACGGCCGTTATCTCGGACTTTGTAGGTTGTTGCAAATATCTGTTTGACATCTTGCACGGTGTCAGGGCCGTAGCTAGAGGGGCGCCATGGGAGGCTGAGCCTGCCCTGGAAAGTTTTAAGCTTGCCCTACGACGCAACGATCCAACCTGACATGAAATAATAGATGCTGTTACGACTTCGGGGTTCAGAAATAATACTTGTCAAATCATTTCATACACTTTAATAAAACACAATCGCACTCATCCCACTCTCGGTTTCTTGGGAGAATCGTAATTTCAATGCTAGAGAGACACCCGGCAAATAAGTACATCTGTCGTAGCTGGGTGGTGAGAGTACTCTTCCCCGATAGTGCGCGTCCCTGGTGGTGTAAGCTACGCGTGAGTACTCCCGCTAATGCGCCGACGCCCGTTATCTCAGACTTTGTAGGTTGTTGCAAATATGTATTTGACATCTTGCACGGTGTCAGGGCCGTAACTAGAGGGGCGCCATGAGAGGCTGAGCCTGCCCTGGAAAGCTTTAAGCCTGCTCTACCACGCAACGGTTTAACCTGACATGAAATAATACATAGAAACTGTTACGACTTCGAAGTTCAGAAATAATACTTGTTAAATTATTTCAAACACTTTAATAAAACACAATCGCGCTCTTCCCACTCTCGATTTCTTGGAAGAATCGTAATTTCATTCCTGGAGAGACACCCGGCAAATAAGGATTGTCGCAGCTGGGTGGTGAGAGTACTCTTCCCCGCTTGTGCGGGTCCCTGGTGGTGTAAGCTATGCCTGAGTACTCCCGCTAACGCGCCGACGCCCGTTATCTCGGACTTTATAGGTTGTTGCAAATATGTATTTGACATCTTGCACGGTGTCAGGGCCGTAGCTAGAGGGGCGCCATGGGAGGTTGAGCCTGCCCTAGAAAGTGGAAAGTTTTAAGCCTGCCCTACGACGCAACGGTCCAACCTGACATGAAATGATACATAGATACTGTTACGACTTCGGGGTTCAGAAATAACACTTGTCAAATTATTTCATACACTTTAATAAAACACAATCGCGCTCTTCCCACTCTCGATTTCTTGGGAGAATCGTAATTTCATTCCTAGAGAGACACGCGGCAAATAAGTACAACTGTCGCAGCTGGGTGGTGAGAGTACTCTTCCCCGCTAGTGCGCGTCCCTGGTGGTGTAAGCTACGCGTGAGTACTCCCGCTAACGCGCCGACATCCGTTATCTCGGACTTTGTAGGTTGTTGCAAATATGTATTTGACAACCCGGTTGAGGGGTTGCTTTTATTTTACACGAATTCTGTGCGTCGTAGAAAATAAGCGCTCTTTTATTGTTGAACTTGAAATTAGCGAGTTTTGCTTTTATTTACGCGCAAAGCGTTCCTTTCGTTTTTTTTTCATATGTGTCAAACTGTTGCCAGTTTGATATTTCAGAAGGCAACACTGGAAGTGATATTCAATTTGCGAACAGGGTAATTTAAATGTAAAAAAAATTAAACAAAATTTGTTTCAAACAACACAAAAACCGCAATTTTTTTTAATGTTATTATTTCTTTTATCTTTGTTGTGTTTTTCATTTAGAGAATATTTTAAAAATCCTTAAAAAGTCTTAGAATGAAAACGTATAGAGCTTACCCTACACTACGATAAACCTTCCCTGAATATTTGGTCTGGCTACGGCCCTGTCACACGGGCCTTACACGTTATTTAAATTACACTTTTCGACGAATTTTCGACTAAAGGATCTTATAGTGGAGTGATCATTTTCAATCCGGAACATAAGAGGTTAGCCTGACTGTCCTTGATAATGATATTTGGTCTGGCTACGGCTCTGTCACACGGGGCTTACACGCTATTTAAATTACACTGACGAAATTTCGACTAACGGACCTTATATTGGGGTGATCATTTTCAATCCGGAACATAAGAGGTTAGCATGACTGCCCTTGATAATGACATTTTTAATTGAAAAACATCAAAAAATTCATTATCAAGGGTAATCATACTAACGTGCCGGATTGAAAATGATCACCCGGTATAAGTAGTTTGTGATTAGTTAATTGATTTCATCAGGAGCTTAAACCAGTTAACTTGTGTGGTGTACAAAACGCGCTGCATCTTTAAAATATTTAAGATGGATGACCTAGGGATCAGCCTGAAGAGAAAAATGATGGGATGTAACAAATGGGTACATAATAGGCAGGAGAATTTTGAAGTGTTTGGAACATCGAGAAGTATCCTGAAGGATTCTGAAGTTTCCGAAACCTCACGTATTCATTGAAATGAATTACACCGAAGCGTGGTTTCGTTTCTTTTGTAGTTACTTATTGTCCTCGTCCTGGATTATTTGTTTTATGCGGAGATTGTTTTTGGGTCCTTTGTGTAATTAAGTAATTGAGTCCAGCTTTGTTCTGTTTACTTCTGGCGATGCAGACTAATTTATATCGACATCCTTGGATAGCCGCCCTCAATGTGGGTCACGAAGATCAATGTGTGAATGACTGAATGACTGGGAAGGCAAGGACGATGGTGATGAAAGGTTTGCGTCTACGTGTCAGTAGATGATTAGGTGGAAGTATGAAAGTATTCACCTGCAGGTCATACGTGATCGATGCGTGAACTAACCTGAATAGTCAGAGTGGGCTTACAGCAGCATGCCTCCATTTTGTGTTACTGTGTGCGGGTGCAGGGGAATTCCGTGAAGCAGCCGCGGATCAAAAGGACTCTCCCCATCGCCATCGTGATTCTTTCTACCTCTGCACTTCCGACACTTTGGCTACGGCACACAGCACCTCATTTCGCGTAATATTACCTTTTGCACAACGCCACTTGTCTCTCGGTCCGCACCCGTACTCTGAGGGTTGAAAAGCTTTCGGATCGGTTCGGACGGCGTCGCGACGTGCGGTAATGCGTGTGTGTGCGATTCAAGATACTCCCGACGAACGAGGACGCCTGAGCTTGCGCCGTATCCTTTTCCCAATGTAGGTGAAACGAGTCCTTCCAAGCTATTCATTCATGCGTTCGTCCTTTTTACTATTCATTAAAACGTGCGTTCGCCCCACGTTATCGTCTGCAATTTTTTTTTTCTCTCACACGTTCGACTTTTCCAACAAGCAAATATATTTGTAAACGCACGTGAAGTAGGCGTCTCGATGCGGCGCGACGCGACGCGACGCGATGTCCTTAAAGCTCCTCGCCGCTAATCCTTACTATTTTATTTTAAATACTCGTGCCATCTTTGGTCAAAAACATAAAGCGTTGTTTGTCATTGCGTCCGCACCGAAGGAGAGTTTATTATTATTATAAACGTAATCATCCGCGCCTCGTGCCATCATCATAACGATTTGTTTGCATTATACGACTGATAAGAATGAAAAGCACGTTTATGTGTGCGATATTATTTCGAAATTATTGACATTAGCGTTATCCTGAGAGCTTTGTTAAATAAAATACTGCACGAAGTACAGGATTTTTTCATTAATACAAACGCTAATATGTTTCGCAATTAAAATTCTATCGATAGTGATAGTGGTGTTTCATCATAACACAACAAAGTACCTGAAGATTTTACTAAATACTGTAAAGTGGTGGATACAAAATGATAATCAATTTAAATTTGAAGCTCCAAAGAAAGAAGAAGACTAACTATTCTTTAAACTAAAAAAAAGTATTCTTTACAAAGCGTTGTAGGGTGTTATAAGAATTTTTTTCATAAATTATCACCTGGGGAACAATTTTCTTGCATAAAAATGAACAAGTATTCCAATCTAACGAACAATATCTGAGTTTTATATGATGACCTAAATTAGGCAACCATACTTACAGTTATGGTATGGTAATAACCTTAACTGTAGTACTTAGGAAGAATTCCATTCTTTCTTAAACTAAAACAAGCAATTTTTTTTACAAAGTGTGAATAGAAACAATAATTATTATTATATTGATTTTGATTGTATACAGATATTTCACATAATAATTGCAATAATAATATTAATAAAATCATCTTCCATGCCGTTTGCCATTAATTAATTATAGTAGTATATACTATTAAAGAAAAGTCTTTTGGCAATTTAATTTTTATTTACACAACCGGTTTCGCCCTAACTAAAAAGGCATTTTCAAGTGTTACCTTAAAATTAATTAAATAAATAATAACTAAATAGGGAGTCAACTAAAATACTTACAAGTAAAATAACTGTATATTAAATTATATAAAAAAATTGTAAAGATTAGTGTTGTCAATAAACAAACAATTTTTATTTTATTTTTTTGTTGACAACAACTGATATACAGTTATATTTACAATTTTCTTTATATAGTTTAATATACAGTTATTTTATTAATAAGTGTTATGAGTTAAATATTTATGCAGAATTATGCTACAATTTCAAAAAAGAAACCTATGCAACCTGCTCTGTAAAAATTAGTTTCTTTTTTCAAATTAGATCTAAATGCAGACGGAGACACAGTCTTCAGATTTTCAGGAATATTCGAGAAAAAGTGGCTGACATCTAGCGGAAGTTTTGTGAAGTTCCCTATAATAAGGAAAACATTGGAATGACATTTGGTAAACCTAAATAAAAAAACAACATTAAACTTCGTGAGTTTTGTGACGCTTCCGTACTTTTTAGCATAATTTGCATAATGTACACTTACGCACAATAATAAAACTAATAAAAAGCATAGATGGATCGATTGGAACAAGTTATACTGAATAAAATTAATGACAGCTCTTTGTGTTTTCCTTATTAAAAGCGCCTTCTGTTGGTCGCTGATTTTCGCGAATTGTTATTAAGGTGGATGCAGTGACCGTAGCGGCAGTCACAGCAGTAACTGCAATGTAACAGTGGTGCCAATCAACTCAATCAAAAATTCCTCTTTCGGCGTACATTATTATTTCCCTAAAATTACCCTAAATTAATCTGGCAAATTCGGAAAATAGAAGGTTTACGTAAAACACGATTACAAAAAAAAAAAAACAATAACAATTTATGTTATGTTTTTGTGTATACCTACGCAGGCAAATTTATAAAAAATTTCCGTATTTAACTGTTAAAACAAACGAAAATAAAAATATCAAAACATTGACTTTACAAATCGAATTATTCCCAGATGGCGCTTAGTAATAACAGTATAATTAAGAAAAAGAAACTGAATAAGAAATTATTATTGAATAGAAAAAGATAGTAGGGTTTCGGTTAGATTTATTTGCAGTTGTTGTTTTTTGAATGTAACGCGATCGTCATTTGTTTATAAATTATTTCCGTCCCTTTTTGAACCTTTTCTTGCGATCGTCATTTGTTTCCATCTTCGAATTTTTCTGTTGCTTTCCGATTTTTTTTGTATTCTGTTGTTATTGTTATTAAAAAATTTTGTTGCCAATAGTTATTGATTGCAGTAAAAACCTCGAGCAGCCTCTGTTCAGCTGTTTCAGCTCTATTCGGGGCTTCTTCAGCAGAGAGGTAGCTCGAATTTTTCACTGCATACCAAAAACGACTTGACCACTGTTACTGTTATTGTTTGAAAGAAGACATCGTCGTTTTGAATTGACAGAATTTGTTCCTTTTTTTTGTTTATCTCCGGAGATTATTTCGTGTTTCCTTTTGTATTTCTTTGCGGTTTTCAGTGGTGAGTGAAGTTTACGAATGTCATTTGTTTTTTTTCCCTTCCGAATTGAATAAATCAAATTTTTTTCGCACTTCTTTTTCTTCCGCGAATAAATTAGTCGACATTTGTTTTTTCCTGCTTTTTTGAGAAATTTTCATTTCGTAAATAATTATTATACAGTCCTTTTCTTTTTTGTTTTTCCATTTTGTCAAATGAGTTGTCGAATTAGTTAAATGATTTTCCAGTTTAGGAAATTTCGTATGTCAAATAAGAAAGTCATTCGACAAATTGGGAAATAAAATTGTCAAAAGGGGGAAACCAAACGGAAAAGACTGTAACAGAAATTTATTTTTAGTTTCGATTTTAGTGTCGATTATTGTTCGAATTGTTCGAATTATTATTAGGTTCGGTCGTTTCATCTCTGATTAACTTTAACCGTTGATTAATTTCTATAGAAACAATTGTCTCTACAATTTTTGCAATTGTAACTATGAAAATAAATGAACGAATGAAGTTAATCAGAAATGAAATTACCGGCCCTTAGTCTTGAATGTTGCTTACTATTATTATTTTTTAAATTTTAAATCTAGAATTCGTTTCGAGTTATTTTCTTCTTCATGTATGATCGTCATTTGTTTTTTTTTTCTTACTTTAGTTAGCAATTTTTTCACTTGTAGTGGGTTTCTCTATTGTCATGAACGTTTTTCGTTTCTTTTTTTTGCTTGTCAGCAATTTTTCTGAAATCAAGAGATGATTATAATTTCTTTGGAAATTTTAATTTTTCCACTTCGATCGCGTTTCTGGGTTTAAAAATTTTTTTTTACTGTTTTCGACTATTTATCCGCTTTCTGTCTTATTCTCGCAAAATGTAGCGATTAGATTTATTCTCAAGAAGTTGAAAAATTCCCTAGGTTTTACTTAAAGAGTTTCTGCAATTTTTCCTTTTCCCTTTTGTCTGAAATTATCCCTAGATTTAACGACTTCCGAGGTCCAGTTTTACAAATGGGGCTCAACTTTGAGCTGAGGCTTAAACCCTTAGCAACGATTATTTCAACAATTGTTCTGAAGGATTTAAGCTTCGGTTCAAAGTTAAATAATCATTGTAAAACTGGGCCTGAGCAATACTTAAAATACCCATAAACACATCATGAATGATACATGCACTGTCGATAGGTTCTTCTCGTCGGTTGTGCGTGAAATCCGTAAAAACAATTTTTAGAAACACAAAATTCAATTTTGCTGTCAAATGTCAAGCAGTTAAATTCGCAAATCTTGAAATGTACCTCGGCCACAGCAGAAACTTCACCTCTCGCGTCCCTCTTCGGGGAAAAAATTTAAATATGAAGGCACAGAAGCTCTTAATCATTTGCAACGAGCTGCATTTTTCAGGACAATTAAAAAAATCTAATATTTTCTTTATGGATTTTTTCTATTATTATATTATACCTACTTTGAGCATTTATTGGATCAACTGCACAAAATGCCACACATAGCAAGAGCCTACATATGGCATTTTGTAATAAAATAAAAAAAAGTGGACTGTTTCACATACCTACGACCTTCTGTGCCTTGACATTTCTAAAAGGACAACGACAATCCATGATTAAAAAATTATACAGGAGAACAATTAGAGATATATTTAATAAATGTTATTAGACTGGTAAGGAAGAGAAGTCGGAGCTTGTGCTGTGGCCGAGGTACATTTCAACATACGTCAAAAATTCCATAAATAACATTTTCAATAAAGAAAACAAAGACTTGTCATTAGTTTTATGCGGTATAATCTATTATATTGCGGATTTGATTGAAAGATTCACAAGTCTGGAAAAGTGGAAAATTTTTTGAAATACTGAATATATTAGTCACAACACCAACACGCCTCCTCGACAAGCTTTGAAAGCTTGGGGCTGAGAAAAATGTGTTTGAAATAATTAAAAAAGGAAGAAAGAAGAAAATGAAAAATATAATGTTTTGTTGCCACTCTCTCAAACAATGAGATCGCCTTTAAATTTAAAATTGGAAAGACTAATATTTGAAGGAATTAATGCCAAAAATTTATTTCAAAACAACTGAAAAACGCTAAGAAAAAGATTTCAAAATTGCAAGACATCATGAATGTTCAAAAAGAATGCTTTGAAAATAATATAGTTTTAAACACTACATGTATATATACATATACAGTTTTAAACACAAATACGTAAAATGGTAAAACGAAAGAATTTGTGGCGTCATCTGTAACAACGTTGCATTATTTATTTATTACTGGAAAACAATCGGAAAAATCTAAGAACGTTCAACAACACCATTCTGAAGACAACTTTGAATAAATAAGCAAGAAATATTTGTGGCGCCATCTGTTACCATGAGCTGTAACTTTGACTAGGGTTGCGAAATTCCGCCATTTAGGCTACATTTGAGACATATTTGGCGCTTAAAAATTTTTTTTTGGCTACTTCTGTTATTGTCTTCACGTTACAACAAAATTCTATAATCCATATAATCCAATAATAAAACATTGTGTTAGCAAAATATTTAGATTAACTTTTGTTGTGCAATTTAGCTTTACATATTTTTATAGTAGAAATCTCGATTATTCCTTCAAATATCTACTTGCGATTTTTCCTCGCTAGCTCAGTCGTCTCTCTTTATTATTTTTTGACACGCCAATATGTTCGTATGCACTAATCGTAAGAAATTAACATAAGTTAAAAATTTCATAGCAAAAGGTGACTTAAATAATTTATTAAAGCTCTGTATAATATTCTAATAAACAAAAGTACACTATCGGCCAAAAATTTGAAGCTGCTGAGTTTGCAAAGAGATAGTATACAATGCGATCAGTAGTGACTGTCCACTTAGGCAAATACATATATTGTATATAGGGTTATTCAAAATAAGTGTCCGAACCGATAACCAAAGATAGTAATCGAAATAACAAAGCAAAAGAACTATAGTTTTTTAATAGTTTTCAAGATAAATTCACAGAAAATCAGACTTAAATTGGTTGGTGGTCACTGGGATAGCTGCAATGCGTCAAAACAGGAATGAACTCGACAAAGAAAAAAAACTAAAACCAAAACATGAACGTTTACCTTGAACTGAAACTGTAAAATGTTTTCGTTAACGACTTTCTGACGAAAGATTGGATCACGCAGACATCGAATTGTGCATGCGCATGTAAAAATGATTCACATAAAATTTTTTTATGACGTAAATAAGGATACAATTATGATTTTGTCAGTACAAGTTCATTCGTGTCGGTGACCGTGTCAATATGGTTTTCGTCAGTTCACGGAAATTTTGAAAATAGCAGAAAGTCAAATTAATGCAGGCGTGAGCCATTCATCAATCATGCGACAAATGCGTATAACAAAAATATCATAACAAGTATCTGTTATAAGATCCATAAGTTACATCACATAACATTCAGGGCTATTCTGTAACATTGATATGCATATCAATTGATATGGTCTTCAACAATTGAAGAGAATTTGTTACGATTTCATAACGTTTCACGTCGATTGCCGACTGCAAATTGAAGACAGATGCATATTAACTCGAGATCACACATGAAACGGATTGTAAGTTGTTACGAAACTATTTACAGAATACCAAATTTGCAAGGTCACTTGAAACGTAGCAATATCAAGTCCATATTAATGTTACAGAATAGACCCCATTGTCGGTTTCTAAAACAAGGGTCTCCAAACTTTTTAGTCTAAGGGCCACACTGATTCTTCCAGTAAGTCTCAAGCACCAAAACCTAGTTAGATCATCATACCAACAAACTAGTTTTGTCTCTTAATGAAAAGGCGCCAAAGAGGGCCGAGATAACTCTAAAGGCGATGCTCAAGACGTCCACTGCAATCAAAACTGACTTGCAACTAATTTATTGTGAATCTTATAATGTAATGAAAATAAACTATGGCGGGCCATAGACGGGGTTGGTGGTGCTCGCGGGGCGGTGTTGTCCCGCGGGCCGTAGTTTGGAGACCCTTGTTCTAAAATATAAACAGTTAACTTAATTTTAAGGCATGACATTTCAATAATCATCAGTGCTATTCAAATTATTTTCACTTGAGATTCAAGGAAGGTTGATTTTCGAAATGGCTTTGCTAAATTAACTTTGTTCAATTTTGTATTTATGCATGACCTAAGCAAATACTCCCGTGACGGATCAAACACTTATTATGAATCACCCTGTATTTGTTATATTATTATTTTCTCTAATATTTGTATATGAGCTTAAATAAAGTATACCTACAGTTACACACTTATTGTAAATCACCCTGTATTTGTTGTTTAATTATTATTATTTTCTCTGATTTTTTTTTTCTTTTTTTATGTGAGCTTAAATAAAATATACAACTGCTTATTGAGTAACAATAAATATAAATAAATAAAAAACACAGTAGCAAATACGAGTAATGCATGTAAGTATTCTTAAAATGATAATTAATAATGTCGAAAGCAATTTCTTTAAGTAAATAAAATACACACAGAATTCTTCAAGTATTTTCAAAAACAAAAATTTGGAAATAATGGCTCTTTTGCAACAACGAACGTATTAAAGAAAAGTGAACGTAATTAGAACTTATTTGATCGCATATACGCGCCGTTTACTCTCCCTGGCGGCGCCGACGTCAGTAATGATCCGAGAAGTGAACCCGATAAAAAGCGTCGCGACGCCTGCTGACGTCGACGCATTGAGTTTGGCGTCAGTCCAACAGGTGGCTTCCCATTCATGAATCCTCGCAAGGACGACGGACGCCGACCGACGCCGGCGCTCTATAAATAGATTACGACCGACGGTAGTAAAAGTTCGAACTTAAAATTTTAATATTTTTTTTTCACATTTCATCCACTAATAAACACCCTGTTCCATTATACAGGGTTGAACAAAAGTATCGAATAGTAGCTGTAACATTATTATTTAAAAAGTTATTAAAAAATGTTTAATTTGGTGTATGGTAGATATTAGTAAAATGTTTAAGATAGTGTAGTTTCTTCGTGTTCTCTTTTGTCTTGTTGCTATGTCAACTAACAATGTTTTTTTTTTTTTAAATAGCACTTATAATCCGAAATGGGAAAGATCCGAACGTAAGCAAGAAAAACAAGTGACGAAAATTAAAAACTCAGGAAAATAATTAATAATATACATTCAAAACAAAGAAACAAACCAAACCCGACAATTGTGTTGGGTTCGGGGTTCGGGGTTCGAATGCGAAAGATTTAAATTCCTGAAAATAATTAATAATAAACATTTTAAATAAAGAAATAAACACCAACCCAACACAACGGAAATGGAAAAAACATTCCGAACGAAAACTAGAAGACAAATGATTAATACGAAATCTTAAACTCAGGAAAATAATTAATCGGATGCATTAAAAAAAAAGAAATAAACTCAACCCAACACAATCGGAATGGAGAAAAAAATTCCAACATAAGCAAGAAGAGCAAATGACGGTCGCAACAAGAAAATTAAATTCGAGAAAATAATTAATAATAAACAGTCAAGAAACGAAGAAATGAAAATGAGACAGGAAGGAAAACAAATCACAATCGCAAAACTAAAAATTTCTAAAAAAGAAATGGTAAACAAGGAGAAACTGAGGACGACATAATGAAAATTATCATAATTCGAAATTAACAAAAGGATACAATAAAGGAAGAAAAATGACGATCATAATTAAAAATGAAAACTCATAATAAAAAAAACTAACAATAAATTCCGAACGAAAGCAAGGAAAACAAATGACGATGAGTAATAAACAATTAAAATTCAGGTACAGAATTAGATAATAATTCAAATTCAAATTTATTCCCTGTGTAATAATAGATACAAGATCAATATAACATGAGAACGGTCAATATAAAGAAAGAATAATAAAAACTAAAAATAAAACTAACAACATAAAAAAAAATAATAACGAACATAAAAAAGATCTAACAAAATGCAATAACTAAGAATAATAATAATAAGTATTCTAAACAATGATGAAAACTAAAGCTAACAGGATCGAACTGGAGAAAAAAGAATCACAACGAAAGCAAAAAAAACAAACGACAATCACAATAAAAAACTAAAATTCAAGAAAATAATAATGATAATAAACAGTCAAAACAAAGAAGAAACAGGAGGGACAGCAAATCACAATCGCAAAACTCAAAATTTCTAAAAAAAAAAAAAAATGGTAAACAACGAGAAACAAAAAAAAAGAAAACGAAGAAGAACGTTTTTGGTTACACAGAAATCAAAAAAGACAAACAAAGGACGATCTAATGAAAATGGAAATTCAAAACGAATTTATAAATTTTTAATAAACATCGAAGACAATAAGTAGTAATTCGAAATTAACAAAAAGAAACAATAAAGGAAGACAAATGACAATCATAATTAAAAATGAAAACAACTCAAACAAAAAAACTAACAAACTCGATACAATCGTAACGGAAAGAGATTCCGAACGAAAGCAAGGGAAACAAATGAGGATCGTAATAAAGAAATTAAAGTCAGGAATAATAGGTAAGCATTTTAAACAAAGATAAAAAAGCCCACCCAACAAAATCGACATGGAGAAAAAAAATCACAATGAAAGCAAGAAAAACTCTTAACGATCACAATAATTAAATAAATAATTAATAATAAAAAGTCTTAACAAAGAAATGAGAATAAAACACGAAAAAAAAACCAAATCACAATCGCAAAATAAAAAATAAAAATTCCAGACGAACATAAAAGAAACAAATGACGATCGTAACGGAAAATTTTTAATAAACATCGAAGACAATAAGTAGTAATTGGAAATTAACAAAAAGAAACAATAAAGGAAGACAAATGACAATCATAATTAAAAATGAAAACAACTCAAACAAAAAAACTAACAAACTCGATACAATCGTAACGGAAAAAGATTCTGAACGAAAGCAAGGGAAACAAATGAGGATCGTAATAAAAAAATTTAAACTCAGGAATAATAGGTAAGCATTTTAAACAAAGATAAAAACCTCACCCAACAAAATCGACAAGGAGAAAACAAAATCACAATGAAAACAAGAAAAACTCTTAACGATCACAATAATTAAATAAATAATTAATAATAAAAAGTCTTAACAAGGAAATGAGACTCAAACACGAAAAAAAAACCAAATCACAATCGCAAAATAAAAAATAAAAATTCCAGACGAACATAAAAGAAACAAATGACGATCGTAACGGAAAATTTTTAATAAACATCGAAGACAATAAGTAGTAATTGGAAATTAACAAAAAGAAACAATAAAGGAAGACAAATGACAATCGTAATTAAAAATGAAAACAACTCAAACAAAAAAACTAACAAACTCGATACAATCGTAACGGAAAAAGATTCTGAACGAAAGCAAGGGAAACAAATGAGGATCGTAATAAAAAAAATTAAACTCAGGAATAATAGGTAAGCATTTTAAACAAAGATAAAAACCCCACCCAACAAAATCGACAAGGAGAAAACAAAATCACAATGAAAACAAGAAAAACTCTTAACGATCACAATAATTAAATAAATAATTAATAATAAAAAGTCTTAACAAGGAAATGAGACTCAAACACGAAAAAAAAACCAAATCACAATCGCAAAATAAAAAATAAAAATTCCAGACGAACATAAAAGAAACAAAAGACGATCGTAACGGAAAATTTTTAATAAACATCGAAGACAATAAGTAGTAATTCGAAATTAACAAAAAGAAACAATAAAGGAAGACAAATTACAATCATAATTAAAAATGAAAACAACTCAAACAAAAAAACTAACAAACTCGATACAATCGTGACGGAAAAAGATTCCGAACGAAAGCAAGGGAAACAAATGAGACTCAAACAGGAAAAAAAAAACAAATCACAATCGCAAAATAAAATATAAAAATTCCTGACGAACATAAAAGAAACAAAAGACGATCGTAACGGAAAATGAAAACTCGAAATGAATTGTAGATTTGGAGCTTCTGAAAAAATAATTAATACTAAACGTTGAAGACATAAGTAATTTTTACTGAATTTCAAAAAATGAAAATATCAACACTAAAAGTTATAGCTAGATATTCGTTTGTCATGTTGTTTAACTTCAATTGTTCAAAACTTCAATTGTTCAATTTCCATAGCATGCTTGACCAAAAATGACAATTGGGTTTCATTACTGTATCAATTTATTCTCCTATATTTTATTTTGTCTTTCTGTCCATAATAACAAAATTGAAAAACAAATATTTCGAATATTCCGGGAAAAACTCCCCTCGAAAATTAAGACCGACTAAAAAAAAGAGAAGCCCCTAAAAAAATCAATGAAAAATTGAACTGAGAACGCATTTAAACAAAGAAAACCAGAATAAGTAAAACAAAAAACTAATGAGAATATCCATTGGACACTCTCAAAATTAAAAGCACTAACGAAGGACGAAATTAAAAATTAAATCAATGGAACATTAAAGAAAATAATTCGGTAGAAAGAAACAAATAAATACGAAAAAAAAATTGCAGATATAAAAATAAACTAGAAGTAGTAAAGAAGAATAAAATGGATAATGGAAAAGAAAACCAAAAAAAATAATGAAAAATGAATTCAGTAATAAAAAAAAAACTGAAAAGCACTTAAATTTAAAAGAAAAACAGAATACAGAAAAAGATGGGAGAAACGATAAACAGCTGAGATTGTCTCTTGGACAGATTGAAAACGAGAAGAAAAGAAAAAAGAGGAAGGAATTATTATTACTATAAAAGACTAACAAGGAAAAGATGGGAGAAATTAAAAAGTAAATCATGGGATGCTGAAAAACAATCCCCAAGAGGAACTAAATACACCAATAAAAAAAATTAATATACAAAAAGAAATCTAGAAAGTAAAGAATAAGAATAATAAAATGTACAACGCACAAATATAGAAAAGCAAAACAAAAAATAATGAACAAAAAAATGGATATCGCACTTAAATTCAGAAAAAGAAAATCAGAATACAGGAAGATAGATGAAAAATAAGAGACAACTGAAATTGTCTCCTGGACACTTTAATAATTAAGAGACTAAGAAGGAAAATAAGGAAGAAACGGTAGAATAGGATGGAGAAAAAAATTATTGTTTCAAAATCGCTAAAAACAATTATAGGTGCACTTTAAAAAAAAAAAAAACGAAGTTGGTTGCCATAGCAACAGAACAAAATAAAATAAAAACAAACTGAAAAGGCCGCAATATGCGTGGCAATAAACCAAAAAACCGTTATATGGAACATTTTTTCATAACTTTTCAAATAAAAAAAAGTTAGAGCTATTATTCGATACTCTTTTCCACTCTGCATAGTGCTTTTCGTAATTAAATATTTTGTTTTTGTAATATACCGGGTGTCCCGCGCCATATGCTCGCCCTTCTAGAATCTTTATTTATTAATCGATTAACCTGAATTTTGGAGACAATAAATTAAACAAGAAATGGGATTTTTCGACATGATGCTAGCTGTTATAGGATTCCGGTTTTGCCGGAAGTGATATCAACTTTCTTATTTTAACTGGAACGACGACTAGCAGTATATCGAAAAATTCAATTACTTGTTTAATTCATTGTCTCCAAAATTTAGGTTAATTGATTAATAAATAAAGATTCCAGAAGGATGAGCACAAGGCGCGGGACACGCGGTATACTTGAATTATACAAAAAAATCGGATTCTTGTTTTTTTTTGATAAATTCTTTTGTTTTATGCAGTGTGGGGGAGGGGGGGCTAAGAAAATGGTAAGCACACTGTAGTTGACATCCTACATAAGAACATCGTTTTTTTTTAACTTTTGTCGCAAGATATTTTTATTCGTGTACAAGATGGAACGAAAAATATTGTGCGTTTGAGTTTATATCTTTTTTTATTCGAAAATTGACTTTTTAACAAACTAATTTAAAAAGTTTACTTAAATTAATCGATTTTATTCGATGATTACACCTAAAATCTAAGATTCCTCTTGTTTTCAGAAAAAAAATCTGTGCAGATTTTTCTAAATCGATAAAAAGATCAAAGAGCGGATATTGTTCCCAGCAATTATTTTTTACAAGATCCCTTATACAGGGTGATACAAAATCGAATCGTTTTCTTCTGCTTTTTTGTTAAAACCTCTTAGTCATCTCTCATAGTTCATCTCTCGTTTTCGAATTAAAGAATCTTTCTAAATTGTAGAAGTGATACAATACAATAAAACCGCGTGAGAAGAACAACATTTTCTATCTAGCGATTTCCTGATTTCATTCGCTGAATTATTAAGAACTGAGGAGTCCTTCAGAGCTATGTAACTGGAGCAATTTCAGTTATCTCGTTGACAGCAGGCGCAACAAGCTATCGAGACAATAATATCTGTAAACGCTCGGCTGAAGACGCCCCTTAATAACGGGGGGGGTTTTGTTGGAGCTCTTTTCCACCACGTCGAGCGGATAATTAAAGTTGGTCGTGAAATCGATCTGTCGGAAGGAGTAACGCGATAGTGCACAGAAACTATAACGACGTTTTATTAAAAATTACGCCCGGATGGAGAATTTTAATGGGGGCGATCCGATTTGCCTGTTTAATCGGCGTTGTTAATTTACGAAACTGCTCAAAACAACGTGATACCGAGCGCGGATTATAGTGTTTTATGCAACGAGTTTGTTTTGCGAGCGAGAAGTTTGCAGCACGAGCGAAGCGAGTGTCGTCCTTCATAATCATCACTTTTTGCAATAGATACTTTAATATGTAGATATAAACTTCATAATAAATAACAGCTTATTCTACAACAAATAAAGTACTTGAATTCCTTTATTTTTATTGTAAGGGTTGAAGAAAAAGTTTACGGTCGAAAGCAAGAGAAATGATACTGTTTAAATACGGCTTTACAAAAAGTTTATGAAAGTTTTGAGCTTGTCCAATCTGAACGATTTCAAAATTTTTATGTGTCACTTCACCTGTGAAGACAGTCGTATTTAAACAGTAACATTTTGGAGAAAAAAAAAAAAAATTACAGGACTCTGTAATAATCGCTTCCGAGTGTTAGGGGTGGTGGGTGGGTGGGTGGAGTTCGCGACTATCAGTTCAAGTCCGAATTCCGAATATATATTTTAATTAAACTAAAACTTTGCACTTAAATTCCAACTTCGCCGCAATATCAACGATTTGAACAAATTTATGGTTCTCGTAAACCCTCGGAGAAATTATGCGGCGGGCAGTGGAACGAATTATTCTGTGCGGGGAAACTCGCGCGCTCGCAAACTTCCCGCCCATTCCAAATGGAGCTTTCGCTGTTAATTCGGATGCTCCATCAAAATAACTAACTTACATGATGTCTCCCAGCTTGAGACGTGTCTGTATGAGGGCGCATGATTTGTGGTCGGACGTGGTGACGGCTCTTCGACGACGAGTATATCTGCTTGGGGGCATGTCGTCTGAGATCCGAACCGCTGGCGAAGAGCCGCGTCTCCGGTTGGACATATGACGTCCAGCCACGCCACCCAACATCCTGAAAGAAAAGTCATTTTTAGTAATAATGAACAAAAAAAAAATTGTCTCCCACTCACGTGGGAATAGCGAAAAAAAAAACTGCGTGTTGATGATTAGGCAACTTACGTCACTTCAGTGACCAAAATAAAAAGATGTGTGCAAGACCATGGCGCTAGTTTTCAGATAAAATTAAAAGTGGTTTTGAATGTATATTAGTAATACATCAGAATATCAGCGGTTGGTTGGAAAAATAATATTTGTTGCTCAAGTAGTTAGTTAAGCTGTGCGGGGTTCTGGACCTCTTTGACCATGGACAACTGCGGATGGCATGTGCCCATCCAAATTGATCATCGTTGAAGGTAATTCCGCAGGTAAGGGGTGGTTGAACAGATGAAGAAGTGACCCCTTTAGGTGAAGAAGGTGCAGATAATAACCAAAGGTGGCCGTTGAAATCGAGTTCTTGTAGCTGAAGAACTGACGTCAGGGGTGTGTGTTGAAAGTAACCCTAATAAGTAATAACTTAAAGAGTGTCGTCGTAGAAGAAGTCGGCAATAACGTAATTTGCCCAGAGGTTGTGGAAAAAGAAAAAAATGTGCGTAGCATAGGCGAGGCCAGTTCCTGGAGGGTTTTTAAAATAGAATGTGAGTCATCTCCTGACCTCCCCTTAGCCGCAAAAGTAAAGGCCCCCCGTTAAAATCTTGCATGTTAAAACGGTTAGTTAAAAAACTAATAATTCTTTTGTCATCGAACGGGCTTTCTCGTTTGAGGCATCAGATTATTCTCCTGTCTACTAATAGATATTAAATTCCTTTTCGGAATAAAATAAGAATGTGCTAGATTTAATGAAAGATGAAAATAATGGAAAATTAATTATCTGTCTTAGATCAAAAATGTATACAATAAAACAAACAAAAAAATAAGAGATGTAAAAAATCAGCATTTCAGTACACTTTGATTTCGTTTCAAGACTATTATCAAAGTCTCTTCAATAATTCAACGATGATCACTTCGGATGGGCACATGCCATCCGCAATTTTCCGAGGTCAAAGAGGACCAGAACCCCGCCAGCTTAATTACGTCATTGCCGACTTCTTCTTCGGCGATACTCTTCAAGAACTGAAGGGGTTACTTTAAACACACACCGTTGACGTCAGTTCTAAAATTTCAGCGGCCACCTTTGGTAATTGTCCATTCCCTGCACACTTCTTCACCTAAAGGGGTTACTTCTTCACCTCTTCAGTTCCTTACCATCAACGAAGATCACATGCCATCCGCAACTTTTCAAGGTCAAAGTGGTTCAGAACTCCGCCAGCTTAACTACTTTCTCAGTATTTAATAAAACTTTACGTTACTTTAAGTTCAGATCCAGTTTATTTAATTTTAAATAATTGAAGACAACGGTTTCACTGAGTTTCTTGCAAGGGAAAGAAATATTCAATTTTCACGTAAGGAAGCTTTTGCTGTTGGTCAAAAGATGGCAATGCAAATTAACCTCCTATAAAGTCCTTAAGCTCCGGCCGGATTTTTATTTTATTTTTTAAACTTTTTCTGTTAATCCAAAGGTAGCAGTGCTAATTAGTTCCTTGTGTATTTTTAATATTCTAGTATTTTTCTTTTCTTTTCTTTTGTCAAGAAAAAAAGAAAGAAATCATCCTCCCTTCGATACCTTGACGCATATTATTGTTTATGACAGTGGCGTAATGATTAGGGGTGCAATCGTACAGTTGCGGTCTTTGAAAACTGGTACGCACCCTTTGACAAATACAATTTTTTGGCGGTGTAAACTCACCCTAAATCTGAAGTTTCTCAAACTCACTCAAATTACGCTGAATCGTGCTACGGACTTGTCGAATTTGACGCTGTCATCAAAATGATATAGGGAGGGTTGATTTACACATTACAAAATTTTTGACATTTATGACAATTCTAAGTGTGCCAGTTTTCAAGGGCTGCAGTTGTACCAACGCACAAAGTTTAATAAGTATATCACTTGCAGGAATTTTTGAAAGTGAAAATTCCACAAAATAAAGCAAGTAAAAGACGATCGGTTTCACAAACATCTGCGTTACTTTTGACACAAATCTTACCTCAGGTCTGATAAATTTTTTGAGGGCGAAAATTCATCAACTGTTCCGGAAAAAAAAAAAACGCAAAGCGCGAAATTCAATAATTAGGAATTCCAACTATCAGTAACAAACAAAAATCGAGGACGGGACGATAGTTTCCGAGATCGTTGTATAACACTTAAACGTTTAGCTACGTTACTTTCGTAACAATCTTACCTCAGATCTGATAAACGTCACTTCCGTTGGCACGAACAAGTAAGTTTGAACTGGGGTTTCGACTTCCCACCTTGCCATCGAGTACTCCCATTAGTTGTCAGGTCGAAATATGCCACAAAAGGAAAACACCCATTATCTTCACCAAATAAAGACAACAGAATCAAAATTATGACAACTTCCAGTTAATAAAATGAAAGGAAGTTGTTCACTTTTTTTACGAGTAGATTCCTCTCTCTCTTTATTTCGAAAACAATAAAGATTTTGCTGATTTCACGGTAAAATAACTAGAAAAAAAAAGAAAACAAGTGACAATCGTGTCTGCAACGAATTTCATCACCAAAAGTTCGAAATTATTACACAATTTCATCTTACTTTGGTTCTTTTTAATAAAAAAAAATCATTTTTGTCAAAAATATAAGATTAATTAATTAATTTAATTATGTGTAATTATTTCTTCGAGTTTGAACTCGAAATGCTGCAATTATCTGAAAAATTATGATGTGACCTACGGTCTTGACTCCTCCACCTTCTTCCAGTTTCGATGAAATAATAAATTTCTGAATTATGAATATTTTAATTTTTTGAATACGCACTTGCATTTTATTTTGCGTTTAATGTTTTTTTTTTCTTTTAAATTTTAAGTATCTTCACCAAGACGTTTGTTATTATTTATTATTATGAATTATCTTTTCCGTTTGTTTCATGTCATTTTTATATGGTTCTCTAAACTAATAATAATTTATTTTTCAATATTACCAAGATTTATCTTTCATTTATATTTTGAGTATTGAGTTGGTGGAGGTTGGAGAGTGATGGAGCAGTAAGAATCTTGCATCCGCCCGCTACGCCACTGACTTTGGGCTTCAAATGGAGCTTCACTTACTCTACACACTTTTTAAACTTCAAAGAATTCACAGACTCTGATTTTTTCTTATCAGAGTGACTGTGAGGCGTTTGTACCGGGCGACCAGAATTGATGGATCTGATCCTACACTACCTGCACTATTTTCTGTGACCTTAATATCAACATTTACATCTGCTAGACGAAACCCAATGGAACTATCAAAAACTCTTGGGATGTCTAAATCGCGTTCACTCCATTCACTCTTTTCGTAAGTTTGTCTCACTTTTATTTGTATCAAAGTGAGACAGAGGTGTGAAAAAGAGTAAACAGAGTTGAACGAACACAACTCTAATAACTATTTCATTATCTCACTGTGCTGCTAACTTCATTTTAATAATTGGATGTCATTATCGATATCAAGGTCGAGATAAACACTATAGGATCAGGACAATCAATTTGGATCGCCCTGTATGTATTTAATGTCTTATTTAGTGGTAACAGCGAATATTGTTTTCTCTCTTACGATTCATCATAATTTAAAACCTTTAGCCATGCTGATGGTGATGTATATGACTTGTCAGAGGCAGTACAACATAAGTAGTATCTTTTTTTGGGTAGTTCTTGCTCGTGAGAATTGCAGAGAATATGAAACAAATAAAACTTTTTTATTTGTTTCATATTCTTTATAAGTAGTATCAATAACGTACAATGAAAATGAGACACAAACATTTCTTCTTCTGGAAAATATTCACCTGACACCCCCAAAGTAGTGACAATGAAGAAAATGGCAGAACGTTCCATCTTGTTTCATTTTTTGAAACAGTTAGACTTTGTGATAACTAGGGAAAAGAATTCAGGCCACTTGTCCCTCTGTAAAAGTAGAAGTGAGCTCAGCGTTGAAACAGTTTCTCAAAAACACAAGTGTGTTCTTTAAGAGCGAATACAAAAGAAATATTTATGGAGAACGAATAAAGGAGATACCCTCATGAAGGATGAATATTTTAAAATCTACGTCTCTAGTGAAGTTTATTTTGTTGTTAATACCACACATACTCTGCTCGAACATAATGTGTCAGAGCATCCTTGCATGCATATAATTAACGAGCGACTATCGCGTGTGAAATAATTTAATTAAGACGAGCCAGAAATTTAATTTTCGGTAATCCTAGGTACGCAAATTTCGATTGATTAAATTTTCAGGTAAACTTCAGGCCCGATTAATTAATGTGTTCTCAGGTTTAGGTTATTTATGAATTCGGAACGTCAGTGTCTATTGCTTCAAGACAAAAAGTATTAAAACGCAAATTGCAAACTTGCAAAATTTTTTTTTTTTCGGGTAGGAACTTGGACATTGCTACACCACGGATTTTTTTTTTACATATTCAGCGACATTTTTAAGTAAATGTTTTTGTTAATATTGTTTTGTTAATAAAGCGACGCGCTGGTGTTGAAATTGGAACGAATACATGCAAGCCTTTTTGCAAACTCAAGTGCTAAAGCATAACCTACTTAAAGAAGCAGATTTTTGTAAACAAACCGATATAAATAGGTCGAGCCGAATTCGGAACTTCAGTCGTTAGTTCTATTTGCGTCCAGAGGAGGTGGAGGCAGCACGTCACTTGATTGCTGCCTCCACCTCTGATGGACGCCGCCGTCATTTCCCCTGGACTGCATTTTCGTCGCTGCGGGTTGTATTCGCCGTCTCCGGACGTTACATCTGCGCGGTCGAAGTTGAAGCCCTCGCTAGCAGAGGTGTAAAAATCCAAAACCCATTAAAAACCGAAAATTTTCTGGAACCTTAATCGTAACGAAAACCGAAATTAATATACCTGAAGTTATCCTAATCGAAATCGAAACCTTTATTAATTTTTCGATTAATTTCGATATCGTTTCTTTATACTAACATCAGAGGCGGTCTTAATAGTTGCGAGGCCCCGGGAGCGAGATCGACCTTTGGGTTGGGTTGGTTGACAAATACCCCCGCTCTCCCTTGCGCTAAGGAAAGATGTTTATATTATTTGTATTATAAAGACCAGAGAAATACTAAATAAATTAAAAAATAATAAAGTAGGAAAAAAATATTTTGTTTAATATATTGGAGACTGTGCCTTGTCTAACAATAAATTTGGATTTGACTCCTAACCACAATATTTCAGAAGTCACACACCTGTGTGTGACTTCTCCTGTGATTTAGTAGGATAGAAGTCGCAACTACTGAAGATGGCAGCATAGCTGCCGAAATACGTATTTAGTTTTTAAAAAACATATTGTGGTTAGGAGTCAAATCCAAATTTATTGTAGGAAAAAAATAGCTTTTTGCGACATATCCGTAACTAATATTTGACATGTTTCAATTTCTAAAATATAGCAGAACCTCTTTAATCCGAACCGCACTGGTTGATCCGGATTTGCGAAATGTTGGAATTATATCTAACGAAAGACAAAATGTACAAAATATTCCTCATTACTAGGGCAGGAGCATGGTAAGCAAAATTAAAAAAATTAAAATAAAATAAAATACTGAACCCGGCCTAAATCCATTCAACCCAAGTAAAAAATATTAAAAAAATTAAAAGTAAAAGAAATGTGAAAATGAAACTTATCAAATCCCAAGGTCAACCCAACTCAACTGACCTGATTTCAACTTAACTGTATTCAACTGAAGCACATAATTAAAAATGCAAAAAAATAAAAGTAAAACATTAAAAAAAGACGATTACAGCGAGATTCGACCATTGTCAAGGTCAACCAAACTCGACCCAACAACTAAACTCTATTCTATTTTATTAAAAAAAATTATGTTAATGATTAAATGGAAAAGAAAAATTTCGACTCCAATCAAAGTAAAATCAAAGTAAAAAATTTAATACAAAATTAAAATGAACCTCAGTAGATCTCAAGGTCAACTCAACTCCTCCAACTTATTACGTCTTTTTGCACTCCATTCTACACAAATAAAATATTTTAAAAAGTGTTAAAATTTATACATGGAAATTAATACATGGACAGAAAGTTAAGTTAAACAAATCTCAAGGTCAATCGAATCCAACTGACATAAACTAAACTTCATCTAACATAAATAAAAGATTAAAAATTACTAGAAAAACTAAAAGTAAAGTTTGAAAAAGTTAAAAATCAATTAAGACGAAACTCAACCAATCTCATTGTCAACATAACTCAACCCAAATTTGTTCGGCCCAAGCAAAAATTAATATAAAAATAAATAATCTAAAAATGCCGTAAATTTAATTTTACTTTAGAATTGTTTTGAATTGTTTTGAATTCGCCTATTTTGGTCGCCAATTGCAGTTTTAGAAAAAAAATGTAAGCCAAACTGTTACCAAAGGTAATCCATGTAGCGATAGATCGCCACGGTTGGCAACACTGTCTGACTCTAACATCACACACGCAATTTTTGGAAGAGGGGCGCCAATTATTGTTTACAAGCAAACTTAAAGTCTACAGAAAGGCAAAAAGAATATTGCAGGCCATAGAAAACCTGGTCGTCATACAACAGATGTTATGCTTGAATAAGAGGAGGACTAATACATTGTTTCTCTTAAAGTACGATTTGTTAATACTCCCTGAACTAATCGTACTTTAAGAGAAACAATATTCCAGAGATCTGATTTCTTTTTGACTGAATAAGCTTCTAATATATTCATTTTTTTACAGATATGCAAATATTTCCGGATTTAATTGATTATAAATTTAATGCAGATTTTCGATAATCTGAATTTTGACTGAACTATCATGGTTTAAAAAAATGAAAAATTTACACATTGTAGATGGCGCAGATGAATATTTAAGTTTGAAGAATGAAAAATATAAAGTTCAAACAGCGATATCTTACGATCTTTTTGACCTAACTGCAATCAAAATCGATTTGCAGCAAACATTTCTGAAAAATGTCAAGTTTAAAAATAATTGTATGATTAATTTATGAAGGCAAATTTAATTTCAATGCTTTTTCGGATAATTTCTAATAATTTTTAATTTTTAAAAATGTCAGAATTTTATGTTTATGTTTAAAAATCGTGATTTTTATTTCGTTATAATGTATTTACTTCTCGTCCTTTTTTTGCGCCCCTTGAAAACCTAAAGAAAACCTAACCTAAACCGAAAGAAAACCCTAACAGAAACCGTAACCGAAATCAGCTTAAAATTAAAACCCTTAATCTTTTGAAACATGCGTGTACATCCCTCCTCGCTAGCAACTCAAGCAATCGTCCGGCCCGGTCCTTCGTCATCATCCATTCAACGCAACGCAGAAGTTTTCATCGCAACGTTCCCAGCAAACCAGATTCGCACAGAAATCCCCCGACTCCCGAGAAGTCAATTAAACTCTAACCTAAATCAAATAAAGAGATATATTTTTGTAATTAAACTGTTTTAAAAGCTCTACCTACGCCCCTACAAACAGGAAGTCTCCTCGTGACAGGGTCAAGGCCATTCGTGACGTTTGGTGGAGTCTTTCGTGACGTTATTAATTGTTGTGTACGATTTTTGTAAGCCATGAGGAATAAATTAATTCCTTCTTGATGGAGATATACCTCCTAGCATCGCGACTTGAACTTTTTCTGAAGAATTCACGAATCCGATTGATAATAAATTATTGCGAATAATTGTATGCAATAAAAAAATCAGTTATCTACCGCAAATGGTGATAAGATAGCACCGCCTAGGTCTTCCATTTTGCAACAGATAACGAACGCTTACTATACGTATCGAAGAAACTTCGTATGTCAAGTAAGTCAGTTACATCTTCTGCATAGTGAAAATACCGGGAAATTATTAATTAGTCATTTGTTAAATACATTGATTTGTCGCTTTGGAATATTATTAAACAAATGTGATTTTATTTATGATTATAGTTTGACTATAAATAAATTTGTTTGCACCATTTTTAATCGTCGTACAGTATAATGGAGTGGAAAAGTTCCAGTTGTCAGCAAAATAATTTTTAATTTTACTAAAATGCATCGTCGTAAATAGCATATTATGCGGACGTGACGTAATTTCATTATTAAATGAAATCGATTGATTCCTTAATGGTCGCACCTTACCATCCCACACACACACACACAAACACACACATTTACGCAAACAATTATTACCGAAGTGGATCCGATTTCACATACTATTATGTATATCGGGAATAAACAGAGAAAATGTTTTTTTTTTTTTAATTTAGGTATGATTTATTTATTTACCGTTGCAATAACAAATCAATTTTAATGTTGGCATACACAAAATATATTTTTGCTGCTTTCGAAAAGCGTCCGAACTAATTAATACTTCAAAGCAGAACTCGCTAATGAAATTCATAAAGCAGAGCGCTTTTACGAGCGCAGTTAACCTTATAGTCCTTATAAATATCCCCGAAGTCCTTTGGATTCCTTGGCTCCGGAGCTGGAAGAAAATAACGCGCGTAAAGTAAATCAAATAAATCCGCGGAACGATTTCCTTTTATATAAGCGTATTGAATTAACGATGCCGGAAACGTAATGAAAATAATCGATTTGCGGGGGTTTAACAAAATTAAAGGGCGCGTTTTTAAAGGGCGACGTTTCTCAGTTGTTTCTCATTGATTTGCTTTCACTTTCTAAAGCGCTCCTTTATTCTTGAAGAATTGCTCGTAGACTTGTTGCACATGCAAACAAGTGTAACTCTGCCACTATGTATACCAACGTCTTTAACGCATCGATCCCTTATGCTGGGGCCACATCTGTGACTAATGCGACGCCTAATGTGATTTTTTATCTTTAATTTAATATTAAGGATAAATGTAGCCACAGATTAAAACACTAATTTTGTAAATAGATAAAACAGCGACATCCTACGATCGCTTTTTGTCTGTGCTGATGAAGCCCCAAGCAGGGCTGAAACAGCTGTACAGAGGCTGCTCGAGGTTTTCACTCCTCATCAAAAACGATTTGCAACAAAATTTTTTAATACTAATTTTGTAATTATGCATTATGAACGCCACTAGGCATCAGGCAGTAGATAAGGCAGTTACTTTTAACACATCAAAAGAACTTCACGCGAAAGACATCGCCATCACCATTTTGTTATTTCTTTTAATTAAAAAAAAATACTTTTTAAGTTTTTAGAAATTTGAGTTCCTTTTGCTTTTGTGATTTTGTTTCTTTGTTTTTGTAATATTAATAACAAACGGGCTTCGCCCACTTGCATTCTTTGGGAGGGTCTGAACAGAGGCGGCTCCAGCACGTTCGGGCCTTACGAACTTGTCTACGCTCTCATTACACTCGGTGGTCCCCGGGGAGATGTTAAATGTTTAACATTTCTAAAAATTTTATTTGTTTTTTTTCCATTTTTTTGTTTCTTTTAATTTTTTGTTTCTTTTAATTTTATTGTTTCTTTTAATTTTATTGTTTCTTTTAATTCTGTTGATAATTTTGATAATTGACCCGATTTTGCATGCCCAACTCATTTGGGGCCGCGCAGCGGCTAGGAACTTAAAAAAAGTGAAGGAAAATGAAAAAAAATGTTTAAACTTAAATTTAATGTTTTTGTGTTTTCCAATTTTTTTATTTCTTTGAAATTTTTGATAATTTTTGATAAGTCATCGTTTTTGCATGCCCCAAACTCAACTGTGAGAGGGCGCCAAAATATGGAGTGGCTTTTGGCCTCGCGGGGGCCCTGTAATTAATAATCACTTGTCGCTATCGTCACCGAAGAAACGAAAACAATCGAAATTATGACAACTTCTAGTCGATTATACATACGACAGATTTTCTTTCTTTGTACTCCAAAGGTAGTAAGTAGTATGACAAAATAATTACCTACATTACCTACTTCGTAGAAAAATAAAACGGAATATTATCTCGAAAAAGGTGAAATTTTTTTTTGGGTGAATGTGCTTCTCAATTGTTCTGCGCAATAAACTATTTTTTCGTAATCTAAAAAAGCGAAAGTTTAGTAACCGGAGAGGAGACGGGGAGGGGGAGAATAAATCTTAGTTAATCCCCCAATCGAAATGGAATTAATAGTTCATCAACCACCAAAAGATCCCTAGAAAGTTATTTGACCCTCCCCCCAAGGGACTCTTTCAGGTCCACCGATCCTATGGAGCTCGTTGGGAACCCCTGGCGTGTAACAGCTAAGGCAACAGTTCCCAAACTCTTTTCCAAGGAACGTAATAGTTTACATTATATTACCTTACGTTACATTACCTTACGTTACATTACCTTACATTACATTACCTTACGTTACATTACATTGCATTACATTACAGTACATTAAGTTTCTTTACCTTACACTATATTACATTACATTATACTTCATTACACTACGTTACATTATACTACATCAAATCACATTACCATTACGTGTAGCATCTAAGACAACAGTTCCCAAAGTCCTTTCCAAGGAAAGTAATGCATAGTGTACATCACATTACGTTACATTCCACTACATTACAGTACGTTAAATTACAGTACGTTACATTACACTACGTTACGTTGTATTACATTACATTACAATGCATAACATCACACTACATTACACTACAGTGCATTTGTATTACATTACATTACTTGAAATGTAATATATTTTTCGGAAAATTTATAATATGTTTAATTTATTGTTGAACCCAACCCAAGAAAGAAACTATGAAATTAAGGAAACGAAAGTCAAAAAAGTTTTAAAAAAAAACTAACATTCAAATCCGAAAAAAGTTAACGTGGGAAATTTATCAAGATCAAAACATTAAAACACTCAAAATCTAAAAAACGAGAATACCTATAAAAATGAATTGGAATTAAATCCAGCCGCAGCGACATTAAAACTCGAAAAATTAAAACGAAAATTAAAGCTCAAAATACAAAAAAAAAACAAGAACAATAACAACTTAATTGGAATTAAGTTCGACACAACCGAACTTGATCTAACAAGGGTGATATTAGAAAAAATTAAGACAAACTTTAACACTTAAAACGAAAAATTTTAAAAATGTAAAACTCGTAAAAAAAGGAAATTTCAAAACTCAACCTCATAAATGTCTTAAATATTAAATAGTTAAAATAAAATTAAACATGAAAAATGTAACAAAAGTGAAAAATCAAAATTCAGTTAAGAAATTAAGTCCAACCCAAGAAAGACCAACCGAACCTAACTCAACCAAAATGAATATTTAAAATAATACAAGGACTAACATTTTTAAATAGAATTAAAAAAATAAGTAAAAATCGGAACTGAAAAATCGAAAACAATAATAAGACAAAAATTTAGAATTTTTTTTTAAAACTAAAATGATGGACCAACCCTAATTCAAGGTCAACCCAACTCAACAAACGAGATGCTCAAAATACGAAAACAAGATAAATAGAAACTTTATTGGAATTAAGTCCAACCCAACTGAACTCGACTTAAATAGGGTGACATTAAAATTTGAAAAAAAATTAAAACAAAATTTAACACTCGAAATTAAAAAATATAAAATTAAAAAAATGTAGAACTTAAAAAAAGGAAATTTCAAAACTCAATCTCATAAAAGTCTTAAATATTAAATAGAACAAGACAAAAATGTGGAAATTTTTAAAAATTAAAATGATGGACCAATCCAATTAAATTAAAAGTAAATTAAAAGTAAAAAGAAAATTAAAACAAAATTTAACACTCAAAATTAAAAAAAATAAAATAAAAATTTAACACACTCAAAATTTAAAAAAAAATAAGATAAAAATATAAGACTTGATGAACAAATGAAATTTCGAAACTCAAGCTAAATAATTAAAAAATAAACATAAAAGTCTTAAATCTCAAAGAGTTACAAAATTTAAAGAAATTACAACCCAAAACAAGAAAAAATATGACAAAGCCGAAAAATCAAAACTCAATTAAGAATAAAGTCCAACCCAAAAAAGACCAACCAAACCCAAGTCAACCAAAGTAAAAATAAAAAAATATAGACTAAATTTTTTAAATTAAATTAAAAAAAAATCGGAACTGAAGAACTAAAAAAAGGACACGACAAAAATGTAGAAATTTTAAAAAAATTAAAATGATGGACCAATTCAATTCAAGGTCAACCCAACTCAAACTAGTTCTGTTATTAATGCACTAGATATACAAGTTTGGTAAAGAGCAAACGTAGGTGGTCGCCGTTTAAACTAATAATAAGAACTAAAATAAGCCAACAGAGGAAATGAGCAAGAAACGGAGACACACAAAAAGTAAAAGTAAAAAAAAACAAAAGCCAAAAAATAGCTGACGATCGCGGAATTCAGGTTAAGGAACAAATGACGATGGTGAACCTTCAATATTAAAAAAAATAACATATGGGAGAAATAGGGTTATCCAAAAAGGAAAGGGGGACCCCCGTAAAATTGTAACAACAAAAATAATAATTAAAGAAAAACAAAACTGACGCTGTGGACTTAGCAACTCCTAAATAAAAAATACCCTTTCTAAATAAATAAAAAATTCGAGTTGCAAGAGTTTAATTATGCAAAATTAGAAAAAGAAAACAGCATACAAACATGAATTTAGTTTTTATAAAAAAAGGAGGTTGGTAAATGATATTTTTAGAATTTTTGAACTTGTGATTCATTCTACCCAAACAATTCCAACCGAACTTCCCTTAATTATTACAAAGAGTGACGACGATTCAGAAGGGTTGACGACTTAATAAAATGAAACAATGGCGCCATTACAAGTCTTACTTCGTCTTAAACGCTGCGTAATGATTCCGAAATTCCAGCAAGCAACGACAGCACTTGTTGAACGAACCTGTTGCTCGTCTGGGCTTCACATCAAATAACAATAAAACTTGAGACTGTCCTGGAAATATTTTCGCAACAGTAAAACTCGTCTGGCAGGGATTTCAACTCCATGAAACCTTCAAATCCCAAATCCATATGTTGAACGTTCATATGATACTAACGTAATTATGTTATAATCAAAGCTAGTGACATTCCAGACGGCATGGGCGTCCTACTCCTACGAATTTTACAATGTGCGAACTGAAGCGTAGTGTTGTTGGTAGTCGCTAGATTTTTAAAAATGTCGAACACAGTAAAAGTAAAGAGGTTTAGAAATATTTTGATCTAATAAAATTTGATCGATATGACTCATGTTTTTCATAAAATAAAAAATAACTCCGTAAATACCAAAAACAAGTAAATATAATTTTATACCATTTTTATCATTTCTTCAAGGGCTAACCGAATCTCCAATAAAATATTTAAAATATTAAATTAAAAGTTTAACACACAAAATTAAAAAATATATAATTTAAAAAATGTAAAACTCAAAAAACGAAATTTCAAAACTCAATTTCATAAAAGTGTTAAATATTAAACGGTGAAAAAATTTAAAACATGTGAAATGTAACAAAACCGAAAAATTAAAATTCAGTTAAAAAATTAAGTTCAATTCAAGAAAGTTCAACCGAACCTAGCTCAACCAAAATGAATATTTAAAATAATGTAAGGACTAACATTTTTAATTTGAATTAAAAAAATATTTTTAAAACGATGGACCAACCCCAATTCAAGGTCAACCCAACTCACCAAACGAAACACTCAAAATACAAAATCAAGATAAATGGAAACTTAATTGGAATTAAGCCCAACCCAACTGAACTCGGTTTAAGTAGGGTGACATTAATATTAAAAAAAATTAAAACAAAATTTAACACTCAAACTTAAAAAACTTAAAATAAAAAAATATGATACTAACGTAATTATGTTATAATCATAGCAAGTGACATTCCAGACGGCATGGGCGTCCTGAAAAAAATTACTCCTACGAATTTTACAATGTGCGAACTGAAGCGTAGTGTTGTTGGTAGTCGCTAGATTTTTAAAAATGTCGAATACAGTAAAAGTAGAGAGGTTTAGAAATATCTTGATCCAATAAAATTTGATTGTCGTGACTCATTTTTTGCATAAAATAAAAAATAACTCCGTAAATACCAAAAACAAGTAAATATAATGTTATATCATTTTATAATTTCTTCAAGGGCTAACCGAGACGCCAATAAAATATATAGTATTCTATTTAAAAAATAATAAGTTAGGTTTGTAACTTATTAAATTGACAACCTGTATATTTAAAAATAATTTTAAATTATGCGGAATGAAAACTTACACAACTTTTGTTTTTTTAACTCTGGTGATATTTTTTTGATAAAATGAATTTCAAGAGGCCTTTTCGCACTTTTCCCGAAATTTATAACACGCTGTACAAATACTTGTATGTATATATTTTGTATTCGCTTTTTAATAATTTTTTTAATTGGTATGTGTGCAAATAATTACTGATGAATTTAGCGTAAAATTTATTAAGTGCTGAAAGTGGATTTTTTTTGTTTTTATGGTTGCAAGAAAAAAAAATCGCTCGGTAATAAATCTCGTAAATTTCCTTTGATAAGAAGGTAGAAATCTCACTGTTTTTGTTGAACGTCGTGCTAGTATTCATGAAAGTTGGCAAACATTCAACCGCAAACATGTATTTTGTTCTAAAAATTGTATATTTTACAGAAACGTCCGGAATTATCCAGACTGTGGTCATAATATAAGTTTTATTTGGTGAGGTTTTTCAATAATTAGTCGATATTATTAGGCGTTGTCGATACATATCCGAGTAGAATTGTGAGAAAGAGAGAAACTCTGTTTCAGTGCGGGTAAGAGTGAGAGAAATACGGCAACCGGATCCCTCCGATTTAATTATCGAAAACGCCCATTGTACGTGCAAATGCTGAGTTCTTCATTTTATGCAGCGCAAAATTTAAACAACTTTGATAATAAAGATGATTAAATCTGCTAGAGTTCACTGTCATCTAATGAGAATAATTTATTTATAATCGCTGTCTCCGTACTTTTTGAACAGACCTCGTATGCAACCTTAGCGCAAAAGACTCCTAAAAATAACGTTCGCCGAATAATATTCCGTAAAAGAATATATCGTTAATGAAACCGCAGGAATCGTAAAAACGGCAGCAATATTTACCGAAATGGCCCACCTTTAATAGGTTATAAAAACTGTGTTAAAATAATGATGCGTTATTACGGAACCACCCCGGTATAAATGCGATCGTAAAATTTCACGCTGCTAAACACGCATTTCGAATCACCCGCTTTAATTAATAATAATAATAAGGAAGAAGAACGAAATGAATTATTGCATTATGCAATGCCGAATTAAATTCTTTTAAAATTAACAGCAGGTTCTTAGACTCGACTCATTATAAAAGGTCTACTTGTTATCCTGCACTAGTGTGTACTGAAGTATTTGTGTTTTGTTCTAACCTCATACATTAATACGAAATGAATATATTTAAGTGTGAACTAGTGCAGGATAATAAACTGACCTATTGAGAAAGAGAGAGAGAGACAGGCAAGGGTCCAAGATGGGAAAAGGATGGCCAATAAATGTTTACGAGACATTTCCAGAGTGTCTCTTTTAAAGAGAATATTTTTTTAACACGATTCGTTCTCTTTCTTTTGTCTTTTGTCTTTTGATAGTTCTTTTTTTAACCGAATTGTTCACTTTGTAATCGTTTTGTCTAATATGGGGTTTACACAATTTAAGTTTTGTGATAACCAGAAAAGAAATTCAGGCCACTTAGTGTTGGACGCTTTTTACGCCGAATGTACTATTTACTCCTGCCATCTTTCAAATCAAATCAAATTTATTATTGAGTGGGAATAATTTATTACTGAGTGAGAAGGGAAGGAGTGAAACGCGGGCGTTTCACTCCTTAGAGATTATTGTGGGCGGTGCTAATATACTCAAGTGGCCCGAACTCTTCTCCCTGGTGATAACAAATCGCGTTCGTCTGTTGTTTAGTTAGTTAGTTAATAGAATTGTAAAAAATAAACAAGTTATTTAAGTACTACACCGAACAACAATGATTGAAGTCATGATGAAGTCATTGTTTATTGATCACTATATATCGGGGAAATATATTTTGCCCGGTTCAAATTCTAGTGAAGCGGGTAATATAAAATATTAGACTGTAGCGTGTAAACAAACGCGAGGGCTGCGGAGACAATTAACGCCGTTATAGCAATGGTGTTACTCAGTATAACAAAAAACAGAGCAATAAAAAATTACAGTTGTGTAATCAACTCTTCTTGTTTAAATGTGTAAAGATTTTCAGAGTAATTAGTTGACCAGTTGCACCTCGACCGCCGGAATTTATTGCGACATTGCATCATATAGTAAGAGCGCCGTAAATTATTCACCGTCCCATTACACAATGTGCCTGTTCGATACATTTTTACGGCGCTACTGAAACGATGGCGTGTACTTATTCAAATCCTATGCTTATTGATCATGCATTGATTCTATTTGAATAACAGTTCAGAATTCAATTAAATATAACATAAAATTAAAAAAAGCAGCCGTCAAATGCATTAAACGGCCATTCTCGACTTTGATTTTCCATTTTGAATATGTCAGTTCCCTTCCCTTTAAAAGCCCTAACTTGTTAATTGCAAAATGGAAAAAAAAACAAAAAGAAATCAAATTTTCAAATATTAAAACGTGTAAATAATGTCGCTAAATATTCTTCGTTTTTAATGTTATCGCTATTTAAGAAAAAGTCTTTACAAATAGCAACTTATCGCTACACCTGACAACACTGTTGACAGTTGATGCGATGTCGGTACAATAGAGGACGCTAACGTTGATTACAGTAATGTCGATGGTGGCCGTGTGATGGCGGTATTTAGCAAGTTCGCTGAATTCAAATTTAAATCAATACATTTTTTTTTCTCTAGCATGTGCATTTGTGGAACAAAGAAAAATTCCATGAAATTAAGATTGCTTTTTATAGCCAAAAATCCCACAAATCGGGATAAATCCTACGATTTGGTAACTTTGAGCCTTGGAAACAAGACCATACAGGGTTACAACTAATTAAATGGCTACTATGGGGATCTCGTAAACTATAAGAGATATAAAGATGGTTATATTACAGAAAAGTTGAGCTAAAAGAATATACAAAAAAAATATTTTCTATTTTCATTCGTTTTTGAAATATCTTCAAAAAACTGAAAATTCTCATTTTCGAAAATCTTGAATATCTTCTTTATTTCTTAAGATAAAATCATAAAATTCCCATTAAATTCGATGAACGACCTAATGTAGTTCGAAGAAATAGGTTAGGTTTGACAGTTTCGTAGATACGACTGTCAACTGTCTCTTTTCTTATGGACACTACCTTAGGTATTCATAGCACGTGATGCAGAAATAATTTTTGAATACGACCATATGAACATTTATGCTTTTGTTTTGAAACAAAATATTAGGTTACTAAGAATTTTTGTTAAAAAATATTTTTTTTTAATGTACAAATGTAAATAAGTACCATAATTGAGTAAGATTTATTATTTTAATCATAATTTTAGCTCCGAATGTTTACATGCACGCGCCTACTAGATACTTTTTTTCAAAATCTTTTGTAGTATCTTGATATTTTGTTTTAAAACAAAAGCATAAGTGTGTCATATGGTCGTATTCAGATTTTGTTTTTGTATCATGTGGTATGAATACCCAAGGTAGTGTCCATAAGAAAAAGACAGTTGACAGTCGTATCTACGAAACTGTCAGTGCTAACCTATTTCTTCGAACTCTATTAGATTGCTCATCGAATTTAACATAAAAATATCGAATTTCATGATTCTATTTTAAGAAATAAGGAGGATATTCGAGTTTCGAAAATTAGAATTTTCAGTTTTTTGAAGATATTTCAGAAACAAATGGATGTAAAAAAAAATTTTTTTAATATTTTGATAGGCAATCTTTGTATCTCTTATGGTTTATAGTTTATGAGATTCCCATGGTGGCTCTTTAATTAGTTATAACCTGTATACAGTCAAAACCACGAAAGGTGAGGTCTGCGTTATTAGCAACCGAAGCAAAAACCGACAAATATTTCAGTATTGTTTCCGTTTCCATGGTGAATAAGAAAAGGATAGAGTTACGAATTATTTGTCGGTTTTTGTTTCGTAATTAATGACGCAGGCCTCATCTTTCGTGATTTTGACTGTACGTATCATAGATTGAACTATACCGGGTGTCCACTTTAAGATTACGCACCATAGGAATTTCAATGCAATTATTTTTAAATGTAAAATCCTGCTTCCCTATCAAATAAATCAAAAAGCATTTAAATCACATAATACGTACTCTTGTGTTATGCGTTAGCTAAGGCTGCTTTTAGTATGCTTTTTTAATACAGGGGTTTCCAAAAACTAAAACTGAAAGAATGAAATAGTCGTACATTTTTGCTTTCCACAGTTTTGATCAAGCACACAAACTTCTAGTACAAGCTTTACTGATTTTTAGAAAAGATTTCGCACTAAAATGTGACTTTGAAATTAAAGTTTGTCTGTCAAGATTTTACAAAAAAAAAAAAAATCATTTTCTGCTGCCCGGCCACCATTTTGAAAAATGCATCCATCTTCCTCTTTAGCTTTTTGCAGTTGTTGCCTATCGACAGTAAATCATCACGAGCCGCCACTGCTCTGTATGCAGTGATTTAGAGATTTGCGACAATTTCTTATGTAAACGAAAATATGGGCATGTTTTAATAAAAATATGAGAATAAACATTTAAATGAAAATATGAAATATGAATGAACGCTTAAAAATGAAAATATGAAATTTTATTTCAAAGTGTAAAGATTTTTGTAGTTGAGTGGAGATTGGACGGTTAAATGAAAATATAAAGTTTTATTTCAAGGTGTAAAGTTTTTTGATGTAGGTAGGGAGAACCATTAATTTAACACGTTTATTTAAAAAAAAAGAGAAGGCACTAAAGCAAGTTCGATAAAAGAAATCGTTTTTACTGAAACAAAGCGAAAATAATCTCATGCTTCGAGTGTGATAAATTTCCACGAATATTATGCCAATACAACTCTAAGAATAATAATTATTATTAATACAAAGCGAGATAAGACAAACATTCAAATTCATTTTTTATAAACATGTCAAAGGATCCATCGGGAGGACGGTAGATGGCAATGTATTCTGTTGAGTTGTTACCTAAAACGCCTATGAGAGGGCTCTTGAACAAAAGATCTAGCTGGAGTATCGCATTGTGGTTCCAACCAAAAGGAGGGAAATTTGAAATCACTTGAAAAATTGTCATTTGCAAAGTATTTGTTCTTAACGAATGACGAAAATTAAAAATATTGAAGTTAAAAAAATTATCAAACCGAACCCGACGGAACTGAACTTAAGTTAACCGGACCTAAGAGGAAAATTAAAAAAAAATAAAAATCGTAAAAAAAGAAACAAACCTATTAAAATAAAATAAAAAAATATTAAAGTTATCAAAAACCCAACTCAACTGAACTGAACTGAAGTGAACCCAATTTAAGGAAATAATTTCAGAAAAAAATTTAAAAAATATTTAATTAAAAGATGGAAACAAAGAAATGAAAATTAAAAAAAATATCAAACCCAATCCGACCGAACTGAATATAAGTGAGCCCGATCTAAGAGGAAAATTAAAACAAAAATTAAAAATCGTAAAAAATGAAACAAACCTGTTAAAATAAAATAAAAAAATATTAAAGTTATCAAAAACCCAACTCAACTGAACTGAACTGAAGTGAACCCAATTTAAGGAAATAATTTCAGAAAAAAATTTAAAAAATATTTAATTAAAAGATGGAAACAAAAAAATGAAAATTAAAAAAAATATCAAACCCAATCCGACCGAACTGAATTTAAGTGAGCCCGAGACCTAAGAGGAAAATTAAAACAAAAATTAAAAATCGTAAAAAATGAAACAAACCTGTTAAAATAAAATAAAAAAATATTAAAGTTATCAAAAACCCAACTCAACTGAACTGAACTGAAGTGAACCCAATTTAAGGAAAGAATTTCAGAAGAAAATTAAAAAATTATATAACTAAAAGATGGAAACTAGAAAATGAAAATTAAAAAAATTATCAAACCCAACCCGACCGAACTGAATTTAAGTGTGCCCGACCTAAGAAAAGAATTTAAAAAAAAATTAAAATTAAAATAAAATAAAAAATATTAAAATTACCAAACTCAACCCAACTGAACTGGACTGAAGTGAATTCAATTCAGGAAAAGAATTTCAGAAAAAAAAACAAAAAAAATACGTATCTAAAAGATAATATTAATAATAATATTTATTTGCCACAAACCAAAAAGCATGCACAAAAGACTATAAGTGGACAGCGATGTCAAGAAAAGTAATCAATATAAATAAAAAGGAGACTTAGTATAGATTAAGGTTAAGATAAAGATGGAAACAAAAAATGAAGAATATAAAAATTAAAAAAATTATTAATAAAAAAATGTTAAAGATTATAAAGAAATGAAACAAAATTTTTGAAAATTAAAAAAATGAAAAATAGTACAGGTTGTAAAAAAATGAAAACAAAAAATGCTAGAAATTAATAATGTTACTTAAAAAAATTAAAAATATTGAAATTAAACAAAATTATCAAACCCAACCCGACCGAACAGAAATTAAGTGAACGCGACCTAAGAGGATTTTTAAAGGAATTAAACAACCTGTTAGGGATTAAAAAGAAAAAATTAGACGTTGCAAAAAAAATGGAAACTAAAAAAATACTAGAAATTAATGATATTACTTTGGGATATGAGACTGTGATTTGAAATTTTTATTATTTATTAATTCTGAAAATCTCAACGATTTCTGTTTTGGTAGACATATTTAAATGATGTTCCTTTTTTTATTTAAAATCGATAAATGATATCTTTACGAAGTTTTATTTTTCATGCTTTGCAGAAAAATCAGGAAAATATTAAAAATAGAAAGAAATTAAAACAAAAACTTTAAAACTATAAAAAAAATGGAAAAATATTATTTTTCACGTTTTACACAAAAATCTGGGAAATAGTAAGAAAATAAAGCAGAAACACTAAAATAAAAAAAAAACGTAGATTATTACACACGTTTTATTATTCACGCTTTACAGAAAAATCTGGGAAATATTAATGATAGTAAGAAATTAAAACTAAAACGTTAAAATTAAAAAAAAACCGAAAAATATTACATATGATTTATTCTTCAGATTTTACACAATAATCTGGGAAATATTAAAAATAGTAAGCAATTAAAACAAAACCGTTAAAATTAAAAAAAAATCGAAAAATATCACACGTTTTATTTTATACAATCATATTTTACACAAAAAGTCATCATAAAAAATGAGCTGTCAAGTAGTAATAATAATAATAATAAAGTACACATGGTTGCCTCATCTACCGTAAATTATAATCTCCGGAGTTTTAAGGAATACGTACGTATAAATAATTCATCATTCAGAGATGCTCGATTTTAAATGAAGGACGCGACATCTCGTGAAATTTTGATGTTAGTACCTCAAATACTCGTATGAGAATCAAAATCAACACACTTAATAATTTAAATGAAAATGAAAATCGAATAACGGGGCCCGTACTTCGTTTACAAGACGCTAAACAGTAAACTCTCGACGAATGTGTGCTAACCCACAAGTAATTACAGTGTTTTATTTGTTCCTTGTCTTTCAGGGAGAAAGCTGGCAATTTGGTCGAGGCAATTACGAAATTATCAATGTAATTTATCGATGCAAACGTTGCAAACCTAAAACGTCAAATATTTCTTCGTCAGCTGTTACAATTACGCCTTCTTGAATCTTGACTCCGAAATCGCAGCGCAATTAATTACGGGGCACTCTCTAATTAACAAAAGGAACTCTAGGTCTGCTAAAGTCCATAGATTACCGCACAGTGACTGCAGTTGACATTGATAAACAAAAGTGGGCGTAAAATGCTGACCTAACCTAAGTTATAATGTAATAAAATATTGCTTGTCTGAATCAATGATACAGAAATAGATGCAGGGATTTCTTGACGATTTTCATCCGAGAAGATAAAAAGAAATCAACTCCGCGGAATTGAATTGCTTATCTTATTGTCAGCCAGAGAACTATAATCAATTCGCTGCATCCGCAACAGCCGGCAGCGTTATGCAAATCGAGCCGTCTTTGAAATCGTAAATTTCTGGA
This sequence comes from Prosopocoilus inquinatus, assembly GCA_036172665.1. Taxonomy (NCBI): domain Eukaryota; kingdom Metazoa; phylum Arthropoda; class Insecta; order Coleoptera; family Lucanidae; genus Prosopocoilus; species Prosopocoilus inquinatus. The sequence continues at coordinate 14,335,354 of CM069871.1, read as the reverse complement.
AGCGTTAATCAAGTACGTTCCACATCCGCCGCCGCCTTATTGCCTAGATAGTTATTTCAAAAGCGCTATTTTACCGCCTCCGGTGAACTAAAATTACCGCGCAAATTCTGTGTTAATTACTCGATAGAAGTAGGTAACTATACACAAGAATTTCCACGTCTTAAAAGTAAAATAAAACGTTTAAAATTGAGCAAAGGAGGGTAGTACACGTATTAGTGGTATTAGGTGCTTCCCCTATCACTGCTGGATTGAAAACTACAGAATGAGCAATTTCAACTTGTCCCAGAATTATAAGTTGGGAACACTGCAAGGTTGGTATTAAGGGCTTGATAGCTTGAGAGACAGTCCGACCGCTTCCCCTAAATTGTTCATTCGTTTGGGATCGTTACTTAAACCACGGCCATCTGAATAGATATGTCATATACGGCCAGTTCAATTCGTCTAAAATGTGTTCCAGTAAAGCAAGCCATGGAGCGTGTCAACTAGCGCTCTCGAACACTTACTAATTAGATGTTACCATGGTTACGACACCGACGCTTATTTTGACAACTTAAATATAAATATAAATATATATTTATATTTTATAAATAAACTTCTTAAATATCAAGACGAATTGACATTTCTCATAACCTAACATATCATAATGACACTAATTTTGGCACTAGCTTTGAATTTGAGGGCGCCACTTGACATTCGCTTTTCATTTTTTCCAAAAACCTTTTTCAATGCTCTTTGGACTGACCGTATATGACATATTAATTCAGTTGGCCGTGCTTAAACATAACCTTGAGCTTGAAATGTGACCAATCCCCGCTAAAAACTGATTCCAAATTCCCCAGTGCGAGAAGGCGGAACCTAAAATTAATACAGCCTAGGTCAGTGTTTCCAAACTGTGGGGCGCCCCCCCCCCCCCTAGGGGGGCGCGTAAGGGGAGCACATGAAACTAAAAACACATGAACGCAAACTGCAACTAATATATCATATTATTTTGTGCAAGAGGTTATATATACATTAATTTCCATAAGTTGGCATCGAATTTGCATTTTTTATTAAAACTATATATATTCTAGTTTCTGGAACAGTGACAACCAAAATTTAATGCACATGTAAACGATATTAAAAAATATACAATGCGATCAATGAACAGATAAAACAGCGACATCCTACGGTCAATGTTGATTGTCCATGCCGCCACTTTAATTTAATTTATGATAGTACCGGGTGACCAACGAAATTAATAATTAGAGGAGGCTGTGATACGTGCTAACGAGTGTTCAATAAAAAAAAAAACGGTCAAGTAGGCTGTAGCAGGCTTTTGTTGTCGGGAACGCATGTGGCGATTAACTTCACTTGAATTTCAACTTTGACAAGTTGACGGTTAAACCTAACCAACAAAACTCGAAAGCTGCTTCTGCAATTTTTTTTTAATGTTTATACTTAATATAAACATTCGATAATAAAAGTTTCTTTTTGAAATGTCTTCATTGAGTTAAAGTGAGGTTAGAAATGCAAGTGACGCTTCACGCTAGCCGTATGAAGAACCGTACGCTAGAGGTTCAGAATAAATTCATGGCTATCTAGACCGTTTTTTTAATTGAACACTCGTTGTATTGTATATCTATGAGAGCCATGAAATGTATTGATGAGTTTTAAAATATTTAATAAATAAGCATTTAAGAAATTATTTAGCTAAAGTTCAAGTTCGAGTATCAGCGGTAAGGGGTGGGAGGCCGTGAACCATAACACGGCTCAAAAGAGGGTCGCGAAACCTAAAAGTTTGGGAAACGCTGGCCTAGGTCGTTCTAAGTTTTGAATTGTCTGACTAATGAAGAAGAAAGGAATCTCAACGCAGTAGACAATTGTTTAGGGGGTGAAAAATTAGTTTGAAATAGTTATAGCAATTTTTATTTGACGGTTCTAAAGCATTCTAGAAAAAAAAAAGCAAACAGGTATGTATAAAAAGCAAAAATTAAAGACAGTTTCCAGCAAGTGAAAAAACAACAAAAATTTCGAAAAAAATACAGAAAAATATAAAAACTGGTCATCCATCACTGGTAATCCAGCAGATGTATCAGGAAGTTATAGAGAGATGCCTCTAATAAATATCAAACGGTTTCAAAAAGCATCTGTCCACATTCTAATAGATGGCGCTTCACTGCAATGACTCTAACCATCTTGCTTTAACCTCGTATAATAGAACAGGAATAGAGATACTTGTGTTAAATGAAAGTAGAGAGATTAATTGAAGTGACCTGATCTGATCTTCATTTTAATCAATTTTTATTTTATTTTTTTTAATTAGTACATTTAATATCTTTTGTAATTTTTAATCTTTTACTTGTGCTAGATGAAGTTAAGTTGATGTCATGGTTGGGTTGAATTGTCTTTGAGACTTGTTGAGCTTGACTTTAAACCATGTACAAAATTTGGCAGTTTTTTACTTTTAATGTTTCTTTAATTTTTGACTTGTGTAGAGTGGAGTGCAATATAATATAGCAAGCGAGTTAGTTCAGTTGACCTTGAGATTTGTCGAGGTTCATTTTAATTAATTTTGAATGTTTTACTTGGGTAGAATGGAGAGTGGAGTTCCGATGAGTGCAATTGGATTGGGTTGACATCGAATTTTTTTTCCATTTCATTTTTTACTTAATTTCTTTTTTTGTTTGGGTTGAATAGAATCGAGTACAGTTGGGACGACTTTGGTTGACCTTGATCATGGTCAAACTTCGCATTAGTCATTTTTTAATTTTTTTGCTTTTAAATCTTTTGTTCAATTGAATACAGTTAAGTCGAGTTGGGTTGACCTTAAGATTTGTTGAGCTTCATTTTCATATTTATTTACTTTTAATTTTTTTAACATTTCTTTCTTTAATTTGTTACTTGAGTCGATTGGAGATAGGTTGTGTTTAGGACATAAATTTTTTTGTCTTCTTTAAATCATTTTAAATAAAGTTGAGTTTAGTTGTTGGGTCGACATTGGTTGACCTGGCTTTAATATATTTTTTTTAATTTCTTGCTTTTAAATTTCTTGTTCAATTGAATACATTTGAGTTGGGTTGACCTTGTGATTTGTTGAGCTTCATTTCCACATTTATTTACTTTTAATTTTTTTTATTTTTAATTTTTTGTTCAATTGAATAGAGTTAAGTTGAGTTGGGTTGACCTTGAGATTTGTCGAGCTTTAGTTTCATATTTATTTACTTTAATTTTTTTAACACTTCTTTCCTTAATTTTTTACTTGAGTCGAATGGAGTTAGGTTGTGTTGTATTAGGACATTAAATTTTTTTTTTAATTTTTTTGTCCTCTAAATCATTTTAAATAAAGTTGAGTTCAGTTGTTGGGTCGACTTTGGTTGACCTCGCTTTAATGATTTTTTTAAATTTTTTGCTTTAAAATTTTTTGTTCAGTTGAATACAACTGAGTTGAGTTGGTCTGACCTTGAGATTTGTTGAGCTTCATTTTCAAATTTATTTACTCTTAATTTTCTTAATTTATTTTTAAATTTTTTGTTCAATTGAATTAAGTTGAGTTGGGTTGACCTTGACATTTGTCGAGCTTTACTTTCATATTTATTTACTTTTAATTTTTGTAATTTTTTTATTAATTTTTTGTTCAATTGAATACAGTTAAGTTGGGTTGACCTTGTGATTTGTTCAGCTTCATTTCCACATTTATTTACTTTTGATTTTTTTAATTTTTAATTTTTTTGTTCAATTGAATAAAGTTAAGTTGAGTTGAGTTGACCTTGAGATTTGTTGAGCTTTACTTTCATATTAATTTACTTTTAATTTTTTTAACATTTCTTTCAATTTTTTACTTGATTCGAAGGGAGTTAGGTTATGTTGTATTCGGATATTAACTTTTTTTTAACTTTTTTGTCCTTTTTAAATTATTTTAAATAAAGTTGAGTTCAGTTGTTGGATCGAGTTTAGTTGACCTTGAGTTTGTTCGAGCCGCGCTTTAATCGTTTTTTAATTAACATATTTTGGCGCCCCTCCTGCATCGACACCCTCATGCCTTGCTTACCTTGATTACCGCCTCCCAGCGGCACTACACTGGTTGTTTGGAAATTGCTAGAACAAAAAAAACTGTGGCCTAAAGACCTAAAAAATCCAAGAAACGCATTTTATTCCTTTCCCATAATATAATAGCAACTCATTATTTGTATAAGCGGCATTCATTTTGGTAATAATAATGTACCCAGTTGTAACTGCTGTTATAGCTTATTTCCTTAACTCAGTGGCGTATCAACAATTTTGACCAAATTTTTAGTAATTTTTATATGGAAAACTAAAAGATTTTTATTAGAATTTTTTTCTTGTCGATGACTTCAACTCACCATCACCAACTACCAATTTTTTTGTACCGTCAATTTCCAAACACCCTGTATAAGTTATAAAAATTTAATTTTACTTTGCCATTGTACGCTGCTGGATTATTAAAAGGAGAAATGTTTTTATTTATTTAGAACAGTAAAAGGAACTTTATCGACCAATTTGGAAATTAGGGAGAGAGAAACATCAAACGTCAAAGCTTCAAGAGCGCCTGACGTACATTTCACCATTTCTCACCTAAAGTCAATTAAAAGTGTATCCGGGAGCTTGCGCTCTCTGAGGAGTCTTACTTTAAACGTTTTCTTAACAAATGGCAAGCTTTCATGAAATCAAAATCAAGAGAGAGAAACGTCATCCAAGGTTCAAGAGCTCCAGACGAACATTTCCCCATTTTTTCAACTTTTCGGTTTCACGGCGTGTTACTTCTTATCTAAAGTCAAGTAAAAGAGTATCCGGGAGCTCGCGCTTTCTGCAAGTCTTACTTTAACCGTTTTCTTAACGCAGCTTTTCCCAAACTGTGGGGCGTAAGTCTTCCAAGGGGGGCGAAGCAGAAAAAATCTAAAAACAAATGAACACAAATTGCAACTAGATTGGCATCGAATTTGTATTTATTAAAACTAAGGAGATTCTAATTTTTGGAATTAAAACTGACGTTTTGTTTGACAGTGACAACCCAAATTTAATGCTCGCGATTGTACATGTACCGCAGATCTATATCAATATTGAAAAATTAAGCATTTGACAATCATTTGGCATCACCTAAAAGTTTGGGAAACGCTGTCTTAACGAATGGAAAGTTTTCGTCAAATCAAAATCAAGAGAGAGAAACATCATCCAAGCTTCAAGAGCTCCAGACGAACAGTCCACCAATTTTTCTTCTTTTCGGTTTCGCGGCGGATACTTCTTATCTAATGTCAATTAAAAGAGTATCCGGGAGCTTGCGCTCTCTGGCGAGTCTTACTTGAACTGTTTTCTTAACGAACGGTAAGCTTTCATCAAATCAAAATCAACAGAGAGAAACGTCATCCAAGCTTCAAGAGCTCCAGACGAACTTTCCACCATTTTTTCAACTTTTCGGTTTCGCGGCGGGTTACTTCTTATCTAAAGTCAAGTAAAAGAGTATCCGAGAGTTTGCGTTCTTTGACGAGTCTTACTTTAAACATTTTCTTAACGAATGGTAAGCTTTCATCAAATCAAAATCAAGAGAGAGAAACGTCATCCAAGCTTCAGGAGCTCCAGACGAACATTCCGCCATTTTTTCTTCTTTTCGGTTTCACAGCGTGTTACTTCTTATCTAAAGTCAAGTAAAAGAGTATCCGGGAGCTTGCGCTCTCTGACGAGTCTTACTTTAACTGTTTTCTTAACGAATGGAAAGCTTTCGCCAAATCAAAATCAAGAGCCGTGTGCACAAATTCCTAGGCATTATGCAATCAAAGTGATCCTGACATTTGGGTGATGTGCCGCTTCGTCAGAATCAGAACCAATAATAAAACAGCAAATTAACAATTGATTCCAAAAGTTATTTTTTCCTTCGCTTGATAAAGTTCCTTAATTATTTTCGAGAGTGCTCGCCTTCAGCTGACGCTTACAAATTCCGTTTATTTTCCCGGGCGAGAGGGAGTAACGAATGAAAGGATCGGGCCATAAATATTCATAAGTTGGTAATACGAAAAATTCAAAACAAAATGCGGCCGTGAAAATTAGAGTGACGGGAGAGAAGAACGAGGCGCGAAGGAGGACGGCAAACATCCACCAGAGATGATGCCTTGACACGGGCGCATTTTTTTTTAAGGCGGGCGATCCCCGAAAATATCACGCACAAAGGGGAGGGGGGGGGCAATCTAATTTACTTCGTTCTCAAATAAATTAACGTGTATTAAAATCGAAAATCTTGAGAAGAAAAGCCGCGAATTTTGAAGAGGTGATAAAAGAAGGGTAGAGTTGCAGTTTGTGCAGAATTCCGGTTCCTCACATAAAGGTATTTCAAATTTAAAGACCCAAAAGCAATCAAAAATGTTTTCTTGCCTTGCCACATTTATTTCTGCATGTGTCACACTCATACCGTACTGAATTATGGAGTAATTTCGTATTTTCTCTAAGTTCGAACCTCGAGGAAATAATAACAGCATAAATTATGTAAGGTCGACATTAGGCATCACACCTCGCTTGACTCAGTGTGAACTGTCACTACTCTGACAGAGACGAGGGTTTTGCTATATTTGCCCTAGCAGATATCCGGCAGGTTGAGGGAATTGCCCTCAGCGTCAAACTTACTAAATTAGATCGGTGTTTGGGGGGGTGGCAGCACTTTCGATGTCGTTTAACTACGAAGTAGTCTATCTCTCTCTCAAAAAAAATAAAGAAAAGCCCAACTATGTTTGCTTCGAATCGTTTAATAAAGAGAAGAAAAAAAAAACTCCGCTCCTTCTGCAAGTTTTCCGTTCTTTTATTATCAAACCGGATTTAATTTAAGTTGAAACACTTCATACTTCAGCGGCAGAGGCGGAATAAAATCTATTGTTAATGCAAACAGAAAAGCGGCGAGTTTTAATTAAATAAAATATTCGCCGGAGTTTTCTCGAGCTATCGAAAACACCTGCATACCTGGGAAGTACCGACTGGCTATTCATAACCGATTGAATAGTAAGACGACCAACCCACAAGATAGCGCGCAACGTGGAACTGTCAGCTTAATTAAAAAATAAAAATCTGAAACTTTGTTTTACTACGTGAATTAATAATGCACATTTCACTCTGTCAATCAGCTAATCGACGGTGAAACCTCGAAATATTTGAAGTCCCAATTAAAATATTGATTAATCTCCCTGTTGCAGAAACAATTATCAACAAATGATCAAGTATCATAATTTATTGCTGGAACTAACTGGAAGTTAGTCTGGTTTACTAAAAAAAAAAAAAAAAATGGGATTTATTCTTTAATATTTCCGGTTTTTATTTTATTTTTCTTCTTCTTTTTGATAAGAGGCGGACTTTCAAAGATGTACGTGCGAAATTACCGCTCAAATTACACGACGCTGTCACGTACAGATCCCTGTAAGTCTCGCTGCACTTCGCCGGCGTGATTGATTTCGCGTAAACGGGGATGTCCCGTTTATTTTTATTATTTCCAGAGGAAGCCGATAATATTTTTATGGTGAGCGAATCGGGTTTTGCTGGCGGAGTTTTCAGTTATTTTAATTAACTTTTCTTCTTCTTCTGGTGATTGATTAATTTATCCCTGACGAATTAATTATCTACGTAATTAAAAAAGGTTAAAGCATCGAGTATTGAATAAAATGTGTAACCTTTAAACCAAGAGTTCTCAACAGGGTTGATATATCGACACCTGAAGAGTCGATGAAACTTAAAAAAGTGTCGATGGACCTGTAGAGGTCGATGAACATCTAGAGACCATTTGGGGGTTGACCGGAAGTCGAAAAAAAATCCATTTTCTGTTATACAACTTATATAATTTCAACTCCTGTTTTCGATGAAAATACTTATTAAACTATTAAAAAAATCAACTGTTTTTCAGGTACGCTTAAAAGATGAGAAGAAATGAGAAGAAATATTTTTAAAATTCGATTAAAATAATTTTCACCTTTGCCCATCAGATGGCGCTCTAAATGATCATGATGCTTTAGTTTTCCTTGAAAATAATTCAATTATTAAAGAGAATCCTCGAAAAAATTAAATTCTTTAAAACTGAAATTAGGCCAAATATTTTTTAAAATTCGATTAAAACAGGCTTGCCTTTTTGCGGAGAGATGACGATGCATCCTTTTGCTTCCCTTGAAAATAATTAGTTATAAAAAACAATTTTTTTTACAGCTGAAATTAGAAGATGAAATGAGAATAGCAGCGGCGAAATATACATACATATATATTTTTTAAATTGATTAAAACAGTTTTCGCTTTCGACAAAGAGAGGACGCTCAAACAATGTGTGTATGATGTGTCTTGAAGGGCTTTGATTTTCTTCTATTTCAACAAGTGGGCTCTGCTGCGCTCCGCCCACTTGTTGGTATGGACAGAGGCTTGTGTAGACAGAGTCTGAAGAAGAGGTGAAGAAAGCGCTGCGCGCTGTTTGGGCTAGAGACTTCAAAAAAATATTGGAAAACTTTAAAAATTGATTTTCCTAATTTTTGGAATTTTTTGAAATTTTCTTCGACTTTTTTCAATTTTTTCCCGAACTTCTTGAATTTCTTTTCTTTTACCCCTTAATCCTCGTTTCTGTAATTTTTTTAATTTTCTCTTGTCATCTGGGTTGACTTTGCTTAGGTTGGCGTCGGTTGGGTTGCCCATGAACAATTTTCAAAAAGAAATGAAGGAAAATGTAAGAAAAAGTGACGAAAAATATTTTTAGAAAGCTGGAAAACTTTAAAAATTGGTTTCCCTGATTTTTGGAACTTTTTTCGATTTTTTTCGATTTTTTACAGAAATTTTTAATATTTTTCTCTTTCTTTCTCTAATTATTTCTGTTTTGTCGTCGAAATTTAATTTTTGAAATTTTTTTGTCATCTGGGTTGTCCTTGCTTAGGTTAGCGTCGGTTAGGTTGACGTTGAACAATTAAAAAAAAAGTGATGGAAAATGTGAGACAAAGTGACGAAAAATATTTTAAAAATGTTGGAAAACTTTAAAAAAACGGTTTCCCTAATTTTTGGAACTTTTTTCGATTTATTAAAATTTTTCATTTTTTTCTTTAATTTTTTCAGTTTTTTCGTTCGACATCGCACCGCCGCCATCTTGAATACCAAGATAGCGTTCTGGTCACGGCCGAGTTGCCCTCGCCGCGCCGGGTCGCTTAGTTTGACACCCCTCGCGACTGGTTTACGTTGACGTGGACGGTTTTGAATTTCTCCCCGCCGCCATCTTGAATTCCAAGATAGCGTCAGGTCCACCGCCGCACTGTACTCGTCCAGTCGTTCGATTTGACACCACACACGACGGGTTTACTTCGCCAGAAGCGATTTTCGACATCGCAACGCCGCAATCTTGGACTCAAGGCTGGCGCCGGAATGACGGCCAACTTGCCCTCTCCCGGTCGTTTCATTTGACGCACCACAGGACGGGTTTACTTCCACGCGGTCAGTTTTTGACATCGCGCCGCCGCCATCTTGGTTTCCAAGATGTCGTCGATACGACGGCCGAATTTCCCTCGTCTGGCTATTTGATTTGATACCCCACACCACGGGTTTACGTTGACGCGGACGGTTTCAGATTTTTCCCTGCCACCATCTTGAATTCCAAAATGGCGTCCTTATCACGGCCGAATTGCCATCGGCGGGTCGTTTAGTTTGACACCCCGCACGATGGGTTTACGTCGACGCGGACGGTTTTGTACTTCTCCCCGCCGCCATATTGGATTCCAAGATGGCGTCAGGTTCACTGCCGCATTTTACTCGTCCGGGTGTTCAGTTGAACACCCCACACGACGGGTTTACGTCGACACGGACGGTCCTCGACTTCTCCCCGCCGCCATCTTGAGTTCCAAAATGGCGCCATCTATTGAGATATACATATATGTATAATGACAGTAATTTTGACACTACTTTTGAATTTGAGGGCGCCACTTGACACAGGCTTTTAATTTTTTCCAAAAACATTTTTTTAAACTCTTTGGATTATGGACTAGAACTTTGTCAAATCAGTTAACGCCGATCTTCAATTGTTGTCCAGCGGCCATGCCTCCTTCATTCTTTTTTAATTACATAGCGTAGCATAGCGTATTTCTAATGATGGATCTTGATATAATTTTTTTTTAGTTATTGAGTTTTATCACCTTTGATAAGAAAAATTCTCAGAAAAAGACCAAAAACTTTTCCTTCGCAGTAGCCACGGATTATGGTGCGAAAGTAACTTTATTCTTTGAATATCACGTTCAAGGGAAAATATTTGTTATCTAAGATAGCAAAACTCTTTCACCATCAGAAAGGGAAAGAAATTTTCTATCAAATTGCGTTGTTAGAAATATATCATGTAATTAAAAAAAAAACACGAAGTAGGCGTGGCCGCTTGAAAACAATAGACTAGGAAAGTAAACGTCACAGAAGGCGGAGCTGAGTCGTTTACTGTCTTTGTCTAATAAATCAGACGTGTGTCGTAAATTACTGTCGCTGTAACGCCGGAGTTGACCTGAACATAACCTAACATTTAAGAATGTTTAGACAACGAAATTAAACAAGATATTATAGTTTTATTAGTTGGTATCTTGTGGTACATTGTATTGGAAAATTCTTGATAAACTCATTGCATGCTTTCCCACAGATACTTTTTTTTATTTTGTTTTGTTAGGTTATGTTTATTAATGGTTTGTTGACCTGCAGCTGAACTAAGCTCAGACAAGCACCTTATACATTTTTTTGATAACAAATAAATTAACAACTTACGGACAACAAGCACAACTAAAATAATTTTATTGAAGTTTTTCATCCTAAAATTTAATGATAAGCAAGAGTTTACACAACAGCTCTCTGTGAAGTGAGTATTTTCCGTTTATTTAATCTAACCCACGCATTTTTGCAGTCCAATAGACTCCGTTTCAAATTTCGCGCCAGCTTTAGGACCGCCCTCTTTCCTAATCTAGTACAGATCGACATTAACTAAAGTTATAGTTCTAGACGTGTCAAACAATTTTTCTTAAAAGTTTTTTACCCTGTCGCTATTGAAAAGAAAGTTATTACAGAAATGCAGAAATATGACTCATCCGGTATATACATAGCGACACGCAGGGGTAACTTTTGCGAAATGGGGTAAACATCCCACACCTGTAGAACCATTTGTAACCCTCAACTTACTACTCTGAGGCAGTTTTTCAAAAACTACTCGCCGGTAGATGTCGCAATCGTTTAAGATTTACCTTTTATTTTGTAGCACAGAAAACCGAAACGTGCTTTATCTTAACATGCCTGACACTAATTCAAACGCTTATTATCTTTATGCTGGAATTTATAAGAACGTATGACAAAATAATACTTAAGTTGTTTAGCTGAAGCTGAAATGCATAATCATAATATACATACAGCGTGTCCCAGTTAAGGCGAATTCCTTCACACCTCACTAGTTATTAATTTTACGAAAAGATGTTTCAAATGGAAGTTTCACAGGATCATGTGAAGCATATTTTAAAATTAATTTGACGTGTACAGAGTGTTCCGTTTAGCCTGGGCGTTAGGTCGCTTCGATATTTTAAATGGAACACCTAGATGTGTTTACATTTTCGGGTTCTGGATTGAATTTCAATGTGACATGAAAAGTTTTTATTTATTTAATTTTTTGCGTAGAAAAAAAATCTCAAAATTTTTTTTTTTCGTCACACGTTCTCTATTTTGTGAAACTACTACAAGATAAACAGATAAAATAGCGACATCTTACGATCGCCTTTTGACCTGACATTGCAGTAGGATAAACAAATTGAAGCGGGATTTGCTCCTAAGTCCCCCATGCTATGCTTGTTGTCAAAGCATAATGAAAGTTTTTAGAAAAATTTTGTGCAAATCGTTTTTGATTGGAGTGAAAACCTCGAGCAGCCTCTGTACAACTGTTTCAGCCCTGCTTGGGGCTTCTTCAGCAGAGACGTAGCATGGCCGCCTTGCATGGGGGACTTATTAGGAGCAAATCCCGCTTCAATTTGTCTATCCTACTGCAATGTCAGGTCAAAAAGCGATCGTAAGATGTCGCTATTTTATCTGTTCATCACTCTTACATCGCATTTGCTAATAAATTGGACAAGTCGTTTTTGTTTGCAGTGGTATTGTCGAGCTACATCTCTGCTGAAGAAGCCCCAAGCAGGGCTGAAACAGCTGTACAGAGGCTGCTCGAGGTTTTCACTGCAATCAAAAAACGATGTGCACAAAATTTTTCTAAATACTACAAGATAATTTGAAAGTCATCAATCTGTACTTCTAAAACCATAATTCAGCGTAGCACAAACATTACGATATAAATTTAAATACCTACTCCGGCAAGGGTGTATTTGCAAACTTCATACTTGTGTAAATTATTGCTCCGAATTAAGGAGTAAATTAATTTTAGGAGGAGTTCGGTATACACCAGCCACACACATACAGAGAGAGGGCAAATATTTATCACATCGGCTGAACGTTTCATTCCCAAGTACCCATAATGAAATCCTAGTGTAATTAATTAAATTAACTAATAAGAGCAGAAATCGAGGGTTTTTATCCCCGTCGAGAAAGTTATGCGCACGCAAAGCAATGTAAATGGAAGAGGTACGCTTTCGCGGGTTTGCTTTTGCATATAAATTAACAACTTCGCATTCGCTTATTCGCAGCCTATGCTAAACACCCGTTAACAGGTAACCGTATGTATGAAGTGCTTTTTCCACGTCGGGGATTCCGAGGGGGTTGAAGGAAAGAGAGAGAGAGAGAGAGAGAGCGTTTCCTTTAATTTATTTTCGCGCGTGTGACTCTCTTTTTTAGGCCCGCAGCTCCATCGCGCAAACAGGGCACGTATGAGTTCGGTAGAGTTTATTTCTGCCATAATATTAAGGAAGGTACGTGCTGTTTCGGGGAAGGCAATGTTTCTTCTATCAAACTGAGGCAGGTTTATTTTAAAATAACGGCACAATTCGCCCGCCGGTAATAACGAACGTGAAAATTATTCAAAACTTTTTAAAACTGTGGGTAAGCACCAGTCAATAAGCACCCATCCACCCACAAGCACTCATCCATGTACTGGAATCTTAAACTAATGAAATCGTTTTATCATCACTCGAAATGTAGTCTGAAACTACACAGTTTTAAAAACTAATGAATGAGCTTTGCTCAGTACATGTACCGAATTCGAAAAGTAGTTAGTTTTAATTAGTGAGTTATTGGTTATAATTACGTCATAAACAACTTGCATTCTATTTTTTAAAGACAGCCATTGTTTTGAAAAAGGTAGAGTCCTGTATCACACTGTATGTTGAGCGAAAACTCGCTCGGAAAACAATCAACGTCATTTCAAAGTGACATCTGTCATTTTGAAGCCATTTTAGTTATGTTTTATTTCACTCAATGTACAAGTGATACACGACTCTACCTTTTTCAAAACGATTGCTATTTTGGAGAGAGAGCGCAAGTTGATAAGTCATGACATAATTATAACCAATAGCTCAACAATTAAAAATAAAAACAAAATAAAATCAAAAAACTGAATTAAAATTAAGTCCAACTGAAGCCAGGCCAACTCAACTCAGAGTGAGAGAGGTTTGACGTGACGTAACACCTTCATAACCAGGATGACCCTGAAAATAATAGTTTGAATGTTTGAAGGGGAGAGGGTAACCTTGAAGTGTGGTGCTCCCGCCAATTCGAACAGTTTCAAATGTAAGGAAAAAATGAGCAGGCGTCAGCTCAATTTTAAGGTTATGTTAATCGTTTTCAGTTACAAAATGACTCTCTGTTTTATGTCAGAAAATAGCTTTTCAGATCAAAAAGTAACATTTCAAATCAAATTCCATTTTGACGAGAGTCAATTTAGTCAAAGAGGTTCAAAAAAAAAAAACTTTCCAATTTGACAGCTGTCAATTTTAGTGCAAAATATTTAAAAATTTCGAACAGAGATAAACACGGACAAGTGTCCTTAACTCTTCGTTTTAGTTTAAACAAATTTAAGTAAAAACGTACACGTGTGCTGCGTTTTTATTGACACGGGTAAGAAAGCAAATAGTTATCGCCATATTCCAATAAATTTCGTTTTCAGATTCAAACATTCAAAGAGACAGTGCCAGCCTTAGATTGAGGTTATGAGAAAAAAGTTCAAAACCTAAACTAATGGAAAAAAAAGAAAACTTCATATTATCAGGTCTTAATTAATTTTATTTTAGGTTATTTTATACAAAGTTATTCCGGTCTTGGGGTTATATTAAGCACATTTAGATTCAAATTTTTAGATTGAGGTTATATTTCTACATTGCGCTTCTTCGCGGAAAGAAGAAAACAGGAGGAATGAAAGCTTAACGAGAAAGCAAAAACTAAGCAGGGCCGCATATGTTAAGTTACTAATGCAACACCCTGTGTAGTGCTTTTATGCAAAAAAAAACTGATTAAATAATACTCCTAATTTCATGGGAAGAAGAAAAAATGTCCATTTTAACTTACATAATTTGATTATTTGCATTTTACCCATGTTTAACCTACAAAACCCGATCTGCGAGTAATTACCCGTTCGTTGGCCATCCTGACGAACAAATGCAGCCCACTTTAATTCAGTTGATTTGGCCCAAATCAAACAAATTGCGCGGAGAGGGAAAGGAATAATTTCCTAAGCCAACTGACGTTTGAAGGATGACAGCTGTCATCAGCAGTAGTTACGATCGACTCCGTTGAGGGCGTTGAGTTTTCGCTCACCCCAGAGCTAGCTCACCCCTGTGCACAATTCGCCGGCCGGTAATAACGAACGTGAAAATTATTCAAAACTTTTTTAACTGTGGGTAGCACCAGTCAATAAGCACTCATCCACCCATAAGCACTCATCCATGTGCTGGAATCTTAAACTAATGAAATCGTTTTATCATCACTCGAACCGAAGTCTGAATGTATTAGTCGGAAACTAAACAGTTTTAAAAACCAATTAATGAGTTTTGCTCAGTACACGTAGCGAAGTCGAAAAGAAATCGAGGCATGACTGAACCAATAATAGTTCACTTTTGTAAGAAGCAGGACAATAACCAAAACGAGTCAGTTCTTACCACCGTGGTTCAGCTCTCAAAGCGCGACGTTATTGGTCAGTTCTTTTGCGCGGTTAATGTAAACTCAACGGTAAATCACTTAATCAGAGAGCAATAATTAAAGCTCAGAAGCATCAGTCCAAGAAATTTTGATTATTTTTTTCTTTATGTTTCAAGTTTCGTGGAAAAAAAACGCGATATAAACGAAAGTAAATTTGTTTGACAGTTGACTATTTCTTATGAGGAAAAACTCGAAATTCGATTGGATGCGAGTGTCTTTTATTGTATAGCAATAATAAAAGACGCAAAAGATTTAACAACGCAAAAGTGAAAACGAATTGTCTTCTTCCCATTGAAATTATCGACCACTCTTTTTTTGTTTCTAGATTTTGTTATGTAAGAATCCAGATTGTTATCATTATTTTTGTGCAATTCAGTACACTTTATTTAATTAAGATACTTTACTAAATTACAAAACAAGTCGAAGTAATGTTTCACCTGAATTAGAAATCATGTTGAAGTAATTAAGATTCATTTGAAAATGCAATGCAGCTTAAATACCGAAAGCATTAGTCAATTGAGATCATACTAGGGTCTCATATTAAGAAGGAGGAACAAGCTTGCATTGCACTGCTTTACAGAACGTGTATGGTGATTCATTCCTTACGTTACCGAAGTGCTTGCGTTAGCTTCCGATGCGTGGGTTTTCTGAGAAACTCCGGAACTAGCACGTCGCCCTGGAACTTGTAATAAATAGGACAAGAGAAAGTTCGGCATATGAAGTCATCGGTTTTATATACGCGTCTAAATTTTCTTCGTTATAAAAATATTAAATTTTTTAAGAAGTTTTCTTTTAAAAATTCAAAATTATGTTGTGTCAGTTAATTTTCCTAATTTAATTTAAATGATGTGTACCTGAAGTATCCACATTGAGCGAAGATGAGTGTAGATAAAAAATAAATTCGTGATTGCTTAAAATTTCAGTCGCTAACAAATTTTATAGAAGTGCATTGACTTTTTCTTGAACCTCCCTTCTCTCTTTCATATCCTAGATTCTACGTCGCGTCGCGTCGGGGTAACTGGTAAATTTTAAATAATTAATTAATTTAATCGAATTCATATATTTTTTTATTTTTATTTTGTAATCTCTCGTTAATGTACGAAAATTCTTATTTAAATTATTTTAAGGAAAGACTCTTAAGTAAGTAAAGAAAGAGATAAGGAACGTATTATTATTCGACAATTCCAAAAATGTAATTAGACGCCATTCGAGCAATTCGTGGAAAATAATTTGGAAATCGATTTTTGGCTTTTAGCTAAACCAGAAAAGGCTACTAACAAAGAGAATCGAGTTTCAAACTTGTACGGTTTGTTTAAAAGAATTGGGATTGAAAGGTGGGTTCCAACCCTCGTCCGCATATCCTACAGTTAGGGGCGTATTCTGTAATTTTTTAACGGGCTGTTAAAATTTAGAGGTCATTTAAAATTTAAAATACAGTCCCATGATTGTTACCGTAGCAATAAAACTTAACACCCCTTAAATTTAACGGTTTTGATACAGAAGAAACCCTCATGGTCAACTGATTGCCTTTTATTTATATTTCTGACACCAAATATTTTAGAAAGAAAAAGAACTAGGAGAAGAAATGAAGAAACATTTTTTTCTGGTATAATTTCCCGTGTTCTAAAACATTTTAATTGATTAATAGTTCGTTAAAGAACACGTTTGTGGCTATACATACAGGGTGATTTTTCTTCAAAATCAAATCAAACAATCCTAGGTGCAGTAATAAATTTTTAAAAAGTAAAAAAAATCGTTAAAAATATACAGAAAAAAGCAAAACAAAAATAAAAGTCGATGGATTTTACACCGCAATTCCGTACATTAATATACAAGATTTAAAAAAATGAAAAGAATTGCAATCAGCAATACAAAAACAAAAAAATTAAATAAATAGTAACATTTAAAACTAATATAACTTTAAGGTCAAAAGACAATCGATTTTACAACACAATTTAATAGATTCATGTTTTTTTTTTTTAGAAAATTAAAACAACAGTGGGGAAGCAAAAACATTAAACAATATAGATTTTTTAAACACCATGTAAACTTAAACGGTAGAGCAGAAATGTAATTTTATTTTCGTTTATCGGCAAAGTTCGAAAGTTGATCAATCTTTAATAACATTGAGCCTTGATTGATCAGAGAGCAGTAATTAAAGCACAGAAAGTAATTTCCTTATTATAAATAGCGTTATTACGACGATAGAAAATTGGGTTACAAGTGGCAAATATATTGTAAGGCAAGTCAGCCAATGAGAGCACGAATATGAGTCCGTTTGTCGAAATGGGCGGGGCTTAGAATGCCTTGCGAACGCGCGTTAGTTTCACAATTCCAACCTTCCTATTGGTTAAAACTTTTTTTTGGTTTATTGGAATCCATCATCTGCCCTTATCCATCTATTTGTGACATATATTTTATATAATTTTATAATTGTACCATTTTCTCTTGTAAGTCTTCTTTGTCTTGATTTTATTACTTTCCTTTAAATTTCATCGCAATTCCAGAGTTTCCTTTTTCTTTTGTTTATTGGACTTTATCACTCTTGTCTCTGCTAGTCTGTTTTCATTTGTCTTTTTTTCTCCAGGAGACTTTCACGATTTTTTTTTAATTCCTGATTTTTCTGTTCAGAACTCTCTGTCAATTGTTTTGATTTTCATCAAGAGTTTCTTTTTCTTAGTTTCTTTTCTCTTTTCAAGATTTCTTCGTCTTGACTTCATTTGTTTCCATTCCTCGCAATCCCACTTATTATCCCAATTATTATAGTCAATCACTTATCTTTGTCCATCAGCTTCTATTTGCCTATTCTTTTTTCTCCAAGAGATTTTCTCATATCATTTTCTTCATTCTCGATATTTTCTTCTCCTATCAATCCACAAGCATTTTTTTCAAAACTTTGTGTCGTTTTTTTTTTTTAATTTTGATCTTCATCATTAGTTTATTTTCCTACGTTGTTCTTCTTCCAAATTGTTACTGTTTGGAATATCTCTTTTCAGGAGTCACTTTGTATAATAAGAAACGCCTGCTGCTTGTTGCAAAAAAAACAAACGCACACCGCCTTTGTGATCCACTTGCCGCCTCTTGTTGACACGGAGAAAATTAGGTATTTGCGTGTTTGAGCGATCAAAAGCTACCGCAAAATTGTAAATATCAATAACTCCCGGCTTTGTTTGCACAGTTTAGATCAGGACTAGGACTGTGGCGGCTCGGCTTCTTTAGGGCTATACAGGGCGACTTTAATTAGTTGTGACAAGCTGGAACTATAATGAATGGTAACGATTAAGCGAGTGAATATTCTATATTCTTATTTTTTTCTTTTATTCTCTTTTTCTTTCTTTAAGAACGATCGTCCGTTTAGTACCTCTCTTTAACAAAAATCTGTTTTATTTTGTTTATAAGTACTGAAATAAATAGATTTTGCAAAAACGATGAGACTGAGAGCTGGAACTGTAATGAACTGTAAGTATTAAGCGAGTGAATACTTTGTACTCTCAATTTTTCTTTTATTCTCTCTTTCTCTCTTTAAGAACGATCTTTTAGTATCGTCCATTTGCTACCTCTCTTTAACAAAAAATCGGTTTTATTTTGATTATTTGATTACTAAAATAAATAAATTTTGCAGAAACGATGAGACTTAGTAGCAACTAATTCTGTTTTCTTTAATAAGCGAGAGCCGCCATTTAAAAACGTTGCGAGCGCTCGAACGAAATTAAATTCTATCATCGCCGGGGGCTCTACACGAAAAGCCCCCCCGGTTGAATGGACAGAAAATTTCCAGGGAGCTAATAACGGACTTGCGAGAACAGATTTCTTGTATCAATTCACGTCCGATAAGATCTGCGGAGCTGGTTGTGAGCGAACAATCGGTTCTTGATGGAATTGGCAGAGCCGAGCGGTAATGATGTACAACGGAGTCGTCGCCGGAGCACGTTCCTCGCTACTCCGGGAGCCCGGAGCTCTATCCTCATCGATCCCGGACGGCCCAGCTCGCCTGTATTTATAGCTGCACTAAACATTCACGCGTGCAGCCACCTGTTTGTTCTTCGCCGCCTGTCACTCGTCCACGGAAACATTGCTCCAATAAAACAGAAGAGAGATTTTAAATAAGTTGATATGTGTATCTATACAGGGTGTTTTCAATTGAATTGACAAGACAGTTAATAACGAAAATAGAAGGCATTATTGGATCAATTTTTGAAGGTGGTGTTGAATTGAGCAATTCTGAGACCGTGTTTCGAGCCAATTCCAAATACACTTTTCCTTGAATTATTGATACATGAGCCAAAGTTTCGAGCACGTACACAAATTTGCAATGGCAAGAAGGAAAAAAAAAACTAATAACTTCTCTGTAGGGTACCTAGACATGCATTGTGAGTTCGCCTGCGCTAATAATTTATGTCACTTTTCATTGAGTAACTCGTTCCATTTTCGCCTGAAGGTCTAAAAGTGAAAAATTCGTCGCGCCATATTGTCACCAACTAAAATATTTGTAGCTTCTGCAACGCCTTCTTCGGTGAGAGAGTCCAAAAATATTTTCCACGTCCCCCATTTGCGCGTTATGAATTTTTCAAGCACGCACGGACATTCGAAATGGCCCCTTTGTCCTGCGGATGCAAATTTAATACATCGCTGTTTACCAAGCAAACATCGGCTGTTCTCTTGAAGAACTCTGTCAACATCAGCCGACACTGCGCGAGACTCTATTGGAGCTCATGGAGGGCGCTTGTAAATAACGTCGATGATGTATCGACGAAAATCGATCGCCAAATTGCGAATAAAATATTCAATTTTAGAATTTGTTGACCTATTTACGTATAACGGGGTGTTACTAAACTATTATACAGGGTGTTTGCAAAATTTTTAATCACAGTACGCCGACAGCATAAACAACACGAAAAAAATACAAAAACAAATTCGTATAACAAAAGGAAATTTCCTTTATCCGTCCCTTATTCGGCGCTAATGATATAACAAAAAAAAGACTTACGGAACTTGCTTCTCTGATCTTGGACAGTAAACATCACGGTAATGACTAACATGCAAGACACAATCACCGAATATCATCTGTGTGGAGGATGACTTTCAAACAAACCATCACTATTAGACATTTAGAAATGTTTACAACAATTGTTAACATCATCATTAACGACACACCAACAAGCTCGGCGAAAAAGTGATTTTTGTGTTGGTATGCATGTTAGGATTAGCGCAAATACTGTCGGCGGAATTATTCATAATTCCACTCCTCTGAATTGCTGTTCTCTCACCGTTCGTCAATTGCCGCATTTTAATAAGTAATGATACTAGATAGATAATAATCGTATTTAGCTTTAATTCGTTCAATCACTTTTCACAAACTAAACTGTTGATCCCAAAGAATACGGAGCAATAAATTGTGTGTCATAATCATAATCATAAAAAAATGAAGCAAATTCTTTCGCTCATCTATAATACGACTTATCACGATGTTAAAAAAAGCGCTTTTGTTGCCCTCTCGACTTCGGCAAAGGTCACTCTACTCGATTGCACTTCTGGTTTTTGTTTCAATAAAATTTCCGTTTCTTGACCTACCTCAAAACCACAGACGTACGATTATTTCTTGCCCGATTTTCAACTGCAATTTTCCCGAAACGTGTAAAACTTTTGTTAAGGACATGTAAGATCAATCATTCCCATTTATGGTAATGTATGAGAGGTTTAAATTTCTGCACATTATTTCACAAACACTCGGTATAATTGATAGGAATAGTAATCAAGGAAAGAAATTAGAATTTTTTTTTTTACAAGAACTGTTTGGCAAATTAAAAAAAGGTGACCAGAGTTTGTAAGTCTGCGGTTAAGGAGAAAAAAAAATTAATGCAAATGTAGAACAAGGTCACCTTTCCTTATAAGAACATGTGAAGCTCTCGAACGTACATAGAAAACACTGTTTCTCGTATTGTGATTACTAATGTAATCATAGAGGTTAAGTAACTGGAGGAGTAACGACCGAATAGAAAACAAGCCGATTTTTGGACGTGCGCTCTCTTCTCTTGTATGGTAAAAATAAAGAACATCAGAGAACGCAACATGTGTGTGTCGAAGTGCGCGGTACTCCGCACTTCGCTCGTTTTGCCATACTAAAGGCCCGCGCCCGGACCAGTTCTGCTAACTCAGAGAAAAAATCGTTAAATCTAGTCATAATTCCTAACAAAAGGGAAAAAGAGAAAACAATTACAAAAACTCATTAAAATCTAGGCAGTTTTTTAACTTCTTAGTTGAACTTTTTCGAAAGTAACTTAAATACTTTTTGTTTTGGATTTTTAATTTTTTTTTAAGTTGGTTATTGTATGACAAGCCCAGAAAAATAGGAAAGACTCTCTGGCCAAGCCAAACCGCCAAATATTGGCAAAGTGCGCGCTGGTTCGTTCAGTTGCTTTTGATCGATGTTGCCAACCGTACTATTATAGTCAAATTCGTACGGTTATTGAATAGTTGGTTTGATGTACAATTTCAGCTTGAAAATCATATAAAGTGATAATATTATTTCTTTATGCAACATAGCCCTACGTCTTTTTAAAATAATATCAACGCACTGTAAATCTAGGCAACCAACATAACACTCGCGGTTATTTAATAGTTTATACTCAATCTGTCATGATGACTGTCTTATGCGACAGAAATTACCGTGAGAAATTAAGTAATTAAGAAAAATTTTAAATTACTTAATAAGTTTGTTAAAAATGTAAATTAAATTTTTTTGGGTTCCAATTAAAATTTTCTGAAAAGTTTTCTCATGAAAGTTGATACACATTTACTTTGATAGATACATGACCTACTAAAATATTGTCACGATTACGGAAAATTTGAAAATCGTATTTAATTAATTTAAAATGTATTTTTTCCAATGCAATACGAGTTATTTGCTGATAAGCGGTTTGCTGGTGCAACGACTCAGGCGATGAACTTGTAGCGTGAATCCGCAAACTTGCAAATACGCAAATAACTAGGGCATTGTACGAGTGTTTAAACACAATCAATTAATTCACGATTTAATAGAAATGACGATTGGAAACAACGTGAAAATCCTGACATTATCTTTTCAGCAACCAAGCAAAGTACGGGTTCAATTAAAGTTTTGCGGAATTTGGTCATGACGTCATGTACATTGGCAGTATAAAAGATGGGCGTAAGTTGTAAAAGATATCAGTTAATCTGATCGTCGTATGGGATACAGTTACCTGTAATTCTGACCTTTAAACAATAAAGGTAATCCTTGTTGTTTCAATGTGTTAGTTTGCAGTTTCCCTGTTACTCCCTTTTCACCCCCAAGCTACGCAACCCCCGCCTCTAGACGCCGACAGCTCGTAACCTGCTGGAGACGACCGACGCGTGACAATATCAACAAAAAATACAGTTTTTCTTAAAACTCAATAGTTTATTTTTTATCAAATTTGTTCCACACATTTTTTTCACACTATATGGCCGGTCATCGCCCAAATTGAGACACCTGGTATATCTCTTCACTGGCTGGACTTGTGACGTTGCATCATCGCGTTGAATAATGTCCTTCCCTTAAGAAGTGTTCAGGGTGAGCCACCCTCATCCAGTATACGACTTGTTTTATTGTCAGATTCAGTACCATCCCCATTGATAACGAACGAAATGACCAAATTCCCTGTGCTTTCGCAATCATAAAGTTTACGACGTGATTTCCACAACATAGTAGTACCTGCGTTCAAAAGCCACTCAACTGTGATATATTCCGAGCTTGCGACAACGGCGGCAACAACAACGAGCTTTCGGCCCATTTGCCTTCCTCAAAGGATCAATCAGAATTTCGAAATTGTGTTGCTCGAACTTGTTCAGGCGCGCTCCTAATTTCCCTCCTTCCTTCGGCGATTCCATCCACTACGTCGCCGCCGTCGCAGCAAATTTTCCTCCCTTTTTTCAGATTACAAGGCAATTTAATTTCAGAGTCCGCGCTCAAATTAAACAGACGCAGATATTCGCCGCCGTGCACAAGTCAATATTTGAATTTCTCAAGAGTCAATACGTTCCGCTGAATCCGAGGAACTAGAAACGAAGAAGGAGTTTCACGTTCGCCCTCAAAACGGCGGCGTTGTCCATTTCACCCCGTCTCGTTGTTACGTGGCGTTGGCATTAATTAACTAATCCGTTCCTTCTTCTTATTTAGTTCGGATTTCATCGTTAATGAATAGTTTCGTCTGTCACGTGCAGAGATTTCGTCAATACAATCACCCGCTTTATTTTCCGCCTTCGCTCTCTCAAAACTTTTAATTAACAAAGTTTCTCTACTCTTGTATAAGTGGGCGCCAAAAAAGAAATGAAATAATATGTTGTTCTCTTTAAGAAGTAGCTGGTATGGTATTCCCATTTTAAAACGGTCCTTTTATTTCAGAGCAATAGCGATTACTTTTAATACTGCGTATTAATACTTGCACTCTATTGCTACCACAAATCTTTATATGTGTAAGAATTCGGATTCTTATTATTATATACAGGGTGGGCCAAATTTGACACTTTTAAAGGGAAACACCTGTTTTTAGAAGAGTTAGACAAAAACCGACCTCGGTGTCTGGAGCTCGATTTTTATGACAAGTTCAATGGTAAAAACCGCATTTCGATATCTTGAACCGTTTAGGCGCTAGGGGGCGTTTTTCAAAATTCTGCGATTTCTAAAAACCTTTGTAACTTTTTTGTTTATTAAGATTTTTAATTTCTGTGAAAACTTCTTTAAGGCACTTTTTTATGCAGAATTCACTGCCCCAAATTACTTTTTTCTAGAGTGTTCAATATTTGAGATATAAGCCAGAACTTTAATTTTTTATATTGAACACCCTTTATATTTTTACATTTTTGAAAAGAGCAAAAAATTCTGTTTACAAAAACATAAAGCACTTGATATTTTAATCAAATAGTTTTTGAGATACATGGCATTCAAGTTTTAATTAAAAGTTTAATGTTTTTTTACAACAATCAAGTAGGCTATGGATAACAATAACTAAACAATTTAACATATAAAATAGCGACATCTTACTATCGCTTTTTGACCTAACATTGCAATGTTAGGTCAAAAAGCGATAGTAAGATGTCGCTATTTTATATGTTAAATTGTTTAGTTATTGTTATCCATATGTCGCTATTTTATATGTTCATCATTCTTACATCGCATTTGCGAATAAATTGGGCAAGTCGTTTTTGGTCTGCAGTGGGAATGTCGAGCTACGTTTCTGCTGAAGAAGCCCCAAGCAGGGCTGAAACAGCTGTCCAGAGGCTGCTCGAGGTTCTCACTGCAATCAAAAACGATTTGCACAAATTTTTTCTATAAACAATTTAAGTTTTTTTATGTAATTTTCGTAGGCTGCTGTCAAAATTTGACCATGCATTTGCATTTAGTTTGTACTGCAGCGTTTCTAAAGATACACTTGTGCAAGGTATGAAAATGAGTAAAAATGTACGAAAACTACGAAAAGTACGACATGTTAAAGTGTTTTATAGAAGTTGGTGAGAATATAGAAGAAGCATGTAATCTTTACTACGAGCAATATCCTGAAAGAAGACAACCCTTTCGAGATATTTTCTTCAGGTTGAAAAACAATTTAATAAATTTTGGGTCATTTGAACGACCAACACCCAAAAATTACGAATCTCAAAGAAGAGAGAAAGAATTAGAGAAGATCGTAGTTTTGGGACAAATCGAAAATAACCCAAACCTTTCCACGCGACAGTTGGAAGAAACATCTGGCTTAGCAAGAACTTCTGCAAGACGGATTTTAAAGAGAGAAAAGTTCCATCCTTACCGCACAAGAAAAATGCAACACCTCCATCCCGAAGATATTAATGACCGTGTGGAATTTTCTCAGTGGTTCTTGAGAAAGTGCGAAGAATATGATGATTTTTTCCTAAATTGTATTTGGACCGATGAAGCCAACATGAGCAGTGCAGGGGTCTGTAATAGATATAATTGTTATACTTGGTCTAGACAAAACCCTCATATTACTGTTGAAAGGAGAAACCAAGGGCGTTACAGTTTCAATGTATGGGCAGGCATTTTCCGAGGCAGAATTATTGGTCCCTATATTTACAACGGTACCCTTACGTCACAAAATTATTTAGAAATTTTACGGGAACAAATTGAACCTCTTGTCGATGAACTGCCGCTTATTGAACTGGAAACGGTTTACTACCAACAAGATGGAGCACCGCCTCATAATGCTCGAGTTGTTACCCATTTTTTAAATCAACTCTTTGGTAACAATTGGATGGGAAATCAGAGTCCTGTACATTGGCCGGCAAGGATTTTTTCTTGTGGGGAAGGATAAAGGATCTTGTTTTTAAACGGTCTCCCAATTCAAGAGAGGAATTAGAGGCAGCGGTGCTACAAGCTTTTGATTCTCTGCGTGCCCTTGAATTGGTAAACTCAAGTCAAGCTGTAAGAAAACGGTGCCGATTATGTTTGCAGCAAAATGGTGGACAATTTGAACACTTTTAATTTATCGTTAATTAATTAAAAATATTTGTTAATAACAAAATAATATTTGTTCATAGCCCTTTAAATATAAAACATATTTAGTTATTGTCATTCATAGCCTACTTGATTGTTGCAAAAAACATTAAACTTTTACTTAAAACTTGAATGCCACGTATCTCAAAAACTGTTTGATTAAAATATCAAGTGTTTTATGTTTTCGTAAACAGAATTTTTTGCTCTTTTCAAAAATGTAAAAATATAAAGGGTGTTCCATATAAAAAATTAAAGTTCTGGCTTATATCTCAAATATTGAACACTCTAGAAAAAAATAATTTAGGGCAGTGAATTCTGCATAAAAAAGTGCCTTAAAGAAGTTTTCACAGAAATTAAAAATCTTAATAAACAAAAAAGTTACAAAGGTTTTTAGAAATCGCAGAATTTTGAAAAACGCCCCCTAGCGCCCAAACGGTTCAAGATATCGAAATGCGGTTTTTACCATTGAACTTGTCATAAAAATCGAGCTCCAGACACCGAGGTCGGTTTTTGTCTAACTCTTCTAAAAACAGGTGTTTCCCTTTAAAAGTGTCAAATTTGGCCCACCCTGTACAGAGTGTCCCAACAGTGCGTTCTCGGCCTATATCTCGATAACTACTGCAGATATAAAAAAAAAGTCTCAATACATTTTTATTTTAAAATTTAAAGGTCTACGACATAAAATTATTTTCACCTATACAGGGTGAATAAAAACGGCGGTACGGAATGCAACTTTCTTGTTTCAAATGACACACCCTTTATATGATGTCAAATTTGAATTGCTCATAAAATTCTACACATTTTTTACGTACCATAATCTATGTCTAAATCTAACCGTTTTGAAGATATTTAACATTTTATTTAAAAACTGTCGATTGCAGCCATTATTTTATTTAATCATATTTTGTTTCTTTTTATCTTTAGAGAAAAGATTTTCGGTACAGATGTAGTTGATATTTTAACTTATTCTACGCCACTATTAAAAGTATTTTTATCGTTACAGGATGATCATGGTACTAAGCAAAATATCGGAAATTTCAAAATGACATAAATCAAATTTCTTAAATAACCTGTCCTATATTTTTATATCCTAAATTGTTTGTCTAATACAGTACTTTCGTTTTTGCATGTCTTATACCTATCTACTATATTTTTTAGAACCCTAGACCTGTATGAATTATTTGTTTTAAAACGAGTAATTGTCTAAGGTGGTCATGGAAAACAAACGAACCAGCTTACATTAATAATTAGTTTACCTGTTTTCCACAGTCACCTTATACAATTATACGTTTTAAAAGAAATAACTCAAATGGATATAAGGCTCTCGAAAAATATTGCAGATAGGTATAGAACATGCATGACAAAAACAAAAGTACTGTATTAGACGAACAATTTAGGATATAAAAATATAGGGCATGCTATTTAAGAAATTAGACTTATGTTATTTTGAAATTTCCAATATTTTGCTTAGTACTATGATCACCCTGTAACTATAAAAATACATTTAATAATGGCTTAGAATAAGCTAAAGTACCAACTACATCTGTGTCGAAAATATTTTTTCTAAAGTTAAAAATAAATAAAATATGAGTAGTATATAAAATGTAACTTCTGGGCCAGGACATTTGGCGTCTTAAAAAACAAGGCAAAATCTTACAAATCTAGCTGTTTGCCCAAAAGCAAACACCCGAAAAGGGCCCAAAACCTCTCAAAAATCATTAATTTTTATCCACCCCAAAAGTTCCCAAATATGTGTAGACCACCAAAAATTGGGCACACGAAAAAACCGTTAAAATCTCCCAAAATAATGGAAAATTACCTCAAGAACGCCCTAAAAAACTAACAAAGTACCTTGTTTTTACACACCCCAAAATGGCTTTTTATTTCTGGACCAGGACAATTGGCGTCTTCAAAAAACAAGGCATAATCTTACAAATTCAGCTGTTCTCCCAAAGTCAAACATCCGAAAAAGACCTAAAACCCTTCAGAAAGCATTAATTTTTATGCATCTCAAAAGTACCAAATATCTGTAGACCACCAAAAATTGGGCACCCGAAAAAACTTTAAAACTACTTTAAGAACGCCCTTAAAAAACTAACAAAAATACCGTGTTTTTTACACACCCCAAAATGGCTTTTTTATTTCTGGACCAAGCCATTTGGCGCATGCAAAAAAAAGTAAAAACAACACTAAATCAAGGAGGGTACTACGATATTTGACGTCTTAAAAACCTAGGCAGAATCCTAAAAATTTATATAATTTCCCAAAAGTAAACAACCGAAAAAGACATAAAATTTTCCAAAAATCATAATTTGTGCTTATTTTTTCATTACCATTCAACTCCCCCAAATTGGGGGGGGGGTGTTAAATTTTTCCATAATACTTTGTCTTCTTTGTCTACATCGATTCTGAAAGCTTTATCTGTAATACCCCAATATTCGACTATGCCTTCATGATAAATCTTGGATTCAGAATATTTACAGAATTAATAAAAATAAGTGCAAAACATTCCCCGTTTTCATTCCGACTACAATCCGATCTATTCTTACAGTATCTCCTTTTTCACGACAGCTTATACCGTTTATAGGTATGTCTCTAATATAAGTTATTAGATTAATAAATAAGCAAACATTGAACACAATAATATTTTCGCTATGGGCATTTTTGTGGATCCTTCATTTAAAGATGAGGATGTTCAAATACCTAACAATTCCTTTGAAGAAGTAAAAATGTTAGATTGGTGATAATGTCGGCTTCAGAAATAAATTTTCCTTAACACAAAGAAAAATTGCCAACTTAATTCAGTAAAGGAAATGCAGCCGCTGCAGAGATTATCGAACAAATATGTGTCAGAAATAGTATTGAAAAGAACTGAAAACCCGTTAGAATGGTGTCTATCGAGGAGAATCATCGGCACGACCATCAATCCTGAATTCGTCTTCGACTCATGAGCCTTTGGCGAATCAACAGGACAGGTTATTGTTGTTCGATATTACTGTAAGTCATTAATAGATGGAAGAGTCCCAAAATCGAGAAATGTTTTAAGAATATTTGGCAGCACTCAGTTGCCCGTCAATCTTCGTGGGTCCTCAATCTCTATGGCCACTCGAGATCTCACCAGTTCAGATTTAAGAACAACTGCATTCTCAATAAAAAAAGACGGCGATAGCAATCGAACTCAAAACCTTGTAATTATCTGTCTAACTCTTTACTAACTGAGCTATTTAGGTCTTGTCCATTATAATTTCAAATCAGCTACAATAATACATCAAATTGCGCAATATTATGAAATCAAAAAAAAAGTTGGATTCGCAGTAATTCGAACCCGAGACCCCTTGGATTGAAAGCAAGTATTTTACTAATAGCGTTTTTCGCTGGCTGTACCAGTGTGCACTGAGTGTATCTCTATCTCGTTTTATTACATAAAGCTGAACCGAGATGGAGATACACTCAGTGCGCACTGAGTGCAAGAAAGTGCGACCAGTGGAAAACGCTGTAACACATTTACGATGGATTGCATAAAAACGCTTTCGTATTGAATATATTATACTTTCTATGCTAATTTTCTTATTGATTAAAAAAATGAAATTCGCTTCGCATGCTACGCACTAGTCCACTCGCCTTCAGCTCGTAGTGAGCTTTGCTCACGCTTTGTGGACGCTCATGAGGACTTTGTCCGAATTTAACTATGGTGTACATAACAATTATTGTATCCAAATTTATTTTTTAAAGGTAAACGCGCACGTAATGCGCTCGAGCGTGCAGCGCTTAAATTTAATAACGAATAACGCATTTTGACTTTCGAGCGTCTTTATTAAACAGAAGACGGTCGATGGTCAGGCGTTGGTATCCTTCAAAAATACGCTGACACATCGGCCTACTCGTTAAAAAAAAAACGGGTTTACTGTAAAAGCAATTTTTTTTCCGTTATAGAAATTGTTCTTATTCTTATTGTAGTATTCAACGATAGGCAACCAACAACAATGTCATTATTGTTACGTAGTTATAATTTGTTTTTGTAATACAACTTACTAAATATGAGGTTTTTTTAATTCTGTAATTGTGATATTAAAAAGCTTACATATTTTTATAATAAAGTTTAATCAAAACGATAATATAGATGGCGCCAGCTAGACCAGGATCGCGCGGCACTGTTTCGGTTGATAATTCAGTTTGGCTTTTTACTTGTCGGTTGCGTAGACAGTTGACAGTTGACACAGCCACTCCATAGACAAGGAAGGAAATAGACTGCTGACTCTTGCATATAAAAGTGGTGTCGAGTTTTTACGCCATCTGTATTTGCCTGACATAAATACATTAATAATAATGCAGAACCCTGTTAAAGGAAAAGGCCGGAAAATTTAAATAAATCCCCACACACCCATAAAAAAATTTCTTTATAAGTACATGTGAATTATTCGGTGAAAGACTTACTATCCTTTCACTGAATAATTCACGTGTACTATATATGAAGTTTGATCAAATCAATGAAATAAAAGAGATATATAAATTACGATACAATTCTATACGATACGATTTATTAACGTGTAGCTAAATACAAAAAGTAATAATAAGAAATTAAAAGATAGTACAAAACAAAAATAGTCTTAAGAGTAACAATTCAAAACATATTAAGATTAATCTCAATCTAAACTTGGTTCAAAAACTAAATTGCCTGGGAAATATTGGTCTAATGTGTGAACTCCCTCCTGGCCTCGAATACGACAAAGTGATCCTGTTAGAGGTTTTGTAGATTTTAGTGGACCTCATCTAGGACCTAGTATTTACTGATCATGCATTAACATTTATTGTGAAGGGAATTCATAGAAAGTGGAAAGAAAATGTATGTTCGCTTTTGTCAAGGAACTATGTCAAATATTGAATTATTATTATTCGACTGCTGACTGATTGTGTTTTACATGTGGTAGCCATAATTTCAGATGAAGGTTCAGCTAATCAAGCTGCTGTTATTAGATTAATTTCCTAAACCAACCTTTATTTCGCATAACAAAATTTTTGTATCACTATCAGGTGCAATTGCAAAACTAATTCCTGTTGAATAATTTATTCCCCGAGAAGTTGATGGGAACACTTCCACAAATGCCTCATAGATTATTATTTTGTCTCCTTCTAAATCAGCACCGCACCATATTTCAGAGAAATAACTAAATCAACTAAATTCTGCTGTGTACTGTCACTTACATATTCAATAACTAAGCTGTCTGCTCTAAACAATTACCATGTCATGAAGATAAACTTTCTGGTGTGGTTTTTGTGTTAGTGACAAATGCTCAAAAGATGATTGCACTGTGCAATGCATCTATAATAATTGAGTTAAATATTTACACTTCTAATAAAGCTAGTACACGGACCTCCTTGTTTCTCTCAGGTGTAACAGGTTATTGTTGATGTGGTGACCGCCAAAAACAATTTTCCAGTGTTGGGGGTTCCTTGAATCCTACATAAAATTTCCACATTTAATTTTCTTGCTTTGTATACGTAAACTATTATTCTTACCTGGTAAATATAATACAGGAAATGCATATTTCTAACTCATTTTCTTTCGACGCAATGATAATTAATTATACTAAAGTAAGTATTTTATAACAGTAATTGTTAATAGATTATTGTTACCAGTTAACAAATAATGTCCACATGTGAAATATTTAATCAAGCATACACAATCCACTAATTCAACAAATGCCCAAACATAAAATTAGCAAGTACAAAGTGTTTTTAATCTCAAACCGGACAGAAAAATGAAGAGAATACACTCAACGTTTCGCTATAGATTTATAGCTTCGTCAGGAGTGAAAAAGAGTAAATAAACAAGTTGTCAAGAGAAACAAGTCGTCAAGAGAAACGAAAAGGTAACATGATTTTAAACTAAAATACGAGTTGTCCGGAAAAAAAAAACTAGAACTAATTTATTTATTTATTTTTTTATTTATTTTTTTTAATTAATTAATTAATTGACAGATCTATATCCTGTTTAAAGAGTCTAGAAAACTACAAAATATGTCATTTAAATTTTCAAAGTCCGTACGTTTATTAATAGAATTTGGAGACATTTTAATTTTACACATTTCTATGAAACGTCTTTTAAAAATATTAGATTCACTGTACAAAATGTCAGTATTATCAAAATCAAAATTATGATTATTTACTAATGAATGCTCTACAAGCATTGAATGATTTTGATTATTTTTTTGAATATGATATTTATGTTGGTCTAAACGTTTTTTTTTTTAAATTTTGGCTCGTTTCACCTATATAAACAGAATTACAATTTGAACATTTGATTTCATAAACCACGTTAGGTTGTTTTAATTTAGGTATTTTGGTTTTTAAATTCGAAAAAATTAAATTTAAATTATTCACAGATTTACTGGCTAAAATTAAATTATGTTTTTTGAAAATGTGTTTAAATGTATTGTGTATTGGTTCAATATAAGGCAAAGATATGTATTTATGGTTCGAAGTTTGTCTAATGTTATTAGAGACATTTGAATTTTGTAAGTATTTAATACGATTTTTAATTACTGATTCAATAAGATTTATTGCATAAGAATTTTGAATAAGAGTTTTCTTTATTAAATTTAAGTTATCATAAATGAAAACTTTATCAGAAAGTAAAATAGCTCGATCTGTTAATGAAATAATAGTTGCAATTTTATAATTTTTGGGTGTGTACGAGTGAAAATTTATGTACCTACCTGACCAGGTAGGTTTATGAAACCAATTAGTAATTAATTTATCATTGTGTCTGATAATATTTACATCAAGAAAACTCTATGAATTATTATTTTCTTTTTCTACTGTAAATTGTAATCTATTATGAAAAGAATTAAATTTATTTAAAACAAAATCTACCTTATCAGAAGGCAAAATCAGTAAAATGTCATCTACATAACGAAAATATAACGTTAAATCGAATGATAAAGAGTTAATAACAGATTTTTCTAGTTCTTGCATAACAATTTCAGCTAAAGCCGGAGATAAAGGAGAACCCATTGCTGTACCAAAAATCTGTTTATAAAATTTATCATTGAAAGCAAAATAAGATGTTTCAAAACATAAATCAACTATATCTAAAAAGTTACCTTTGGAAATATCAGTAAAATCTTTAATCTCTAACCACCTATCATTAATACTTTTTAAAGCTAAATCTTTAGGAATGTTAGTAAATAAAGAAATAATATCTAAAGAAATTATAATGCAATTATTTGGTACAGTTATTTGTTTTAATTTTTCTACGAGTTCAAAAGAATTTTTTATAAAATATTCTGATTTACTAGTAACCTGAGTAATGATTTTTGAAATAAATTTAGATAAGAAATATGGAGAAGAACCAATAGTGGAAACTATAGGACGAAGAGGTGTATTAGGTTTATGAATTTTTGGAATGCAGTATAATTTAGGAAATATGGGATGTTGTACTTTAAGAGATTTAGCAACAATATTACTAATTTCAACGGATTTCTCTATCTTATTAATAATACTGAAAGTTTTACGTTGATAAGATTCGGTGGGATCGTTAGCTAATTCTACATATGTATTATTATCAGACAGCATAGTTTGAACTTTTGAAAAATAATCAGTTTTATCAATTAAGACAGTTACCTTGCTTTTATCAGCTGTAGTAACAATAATATTAGGGTTATCTTTAAGAAATTTTTTACAAGACAAGAGATCTCTAATAAGAATCTTATACTTTGATTTTTCACAAGTTTTATCAATTAAGCTTTAGCTGAAATTGTTATGCAAGAACTAGAAAAATCTGTTAACTCTTTATCATTCGATTTAACGTTATATTTTCGTTATGTAGATGACATTTTACTGATTTTGCCTTCTGATAAGGTAGATTTTGTTTTAAATAAATTTAATTCTTTTCATAATAGATTACAATTTACAGTAGAAAAAGAAAATAATAATTCATTGAGTTTTCTTGATGTAAATATTATCAGACACAATGATAAATTAATTACTAATTGGTTTCATAAACCTACCTGGTCAGGTAGGTACATAAATTTTCACTCGTACACACCCAAAAATTATAAAATTGCAACTATTATTTCATTAACAGATCGAGCTATTTTACTTTCTGATAAAGTTTTCATTTATGATAACTTAAATTTAATAAAGAAAACTCTTATTCAAAATTCTTATCCAATAAATCTTATTGAATCAGTAATTAAAAATCGTATTAAATACTTACAAAATTCAAATGTCTCTAATAACATTAGACAAACTTCGAACCATAAATACATATCTTTGCCTTATATTGAACCAATACACAATACATTTAAACACATTTTCAAAAAACATAATTTAATTTTAGCCAGTAAATCTGTGAATAATTTAAATTTAATTTTTTCGAATTTAAAAACCAAAATACCTAAATTAAAACAACCTAACGTGGTTTATGAAATCAAATGTTCAAATTGTAATTCTGTTTATATATAAAATCATTCAATGCTTGTAGAGCATTCATTAGTAAATAATCATAATTTTGATTTTGATAATACTGACATTTTGTACAGTGAATCTAATATTTTTAAAAGACGTTTCATAGAAATGTGTAAAATTAAAATGTCTCAAATTCTATTAATAAACGTACGGACTTTGAAAATTTAAATGACATATTTTGTAGTTTTCTAGACTCTTTAAACAGGATATAGATCTGTCAATTAATTAATTAATTAAAAAAAATAAATAAAAAAATAAATAAATAAATAAATTAGTTCTAGTTTTTTTTTTCCGGACAACTCGTATTTTAGTTTAAAATCATGTTACCTTTTCGTTTCTCTTGACGACTTGTTTCTCTTGACAACTTGTTTATTTACTTTTTTTCACTCCTGACGAAGCTATAAATCTATAGCGAAGCGTTGAGTGTATTCTCTTCATTTTTCTGTCCGGTTTGAGATTAAAAAAACTTTGTACTTACAATTTTCATCGGACAAGAACAAACTTCAAAAATAAAATTAGCAGTTTCTTTCTTTATCACTCAGAATTTGTCAGTACAATTTTGAAAGATGAATGAAAGCAAAACTTAACCAAAGATGACAAAGAAATCCACTATGGCGAAAAGACGGACATGATTGGTGGATGTGGTATTCACATGATATTTTCTACCAATTGTACCAACCTCAGGTGTACAATCCCGAGTCTTGGGTCTGCCAACATCAAAAATTCACGAGTTTGGCTGCCATCTGTATTTGCCAGACGGAAGTAAAACTTAGTACCACCTTGTCGTATAAAAGATCTACCCCCCGAGCCACTCTATATTCTATGGACACAGGCATCGTGTTATGGTGTGGCGTTTGCATCATAGCTGTCCAATCGTTTTTAACAGGTAAGTCAATGTCTTGATATTTATTAAATGTTATAAGTAAAATGTAATTCGTCTGATTTATGTTCATTTTCAACGGTTGTGCCTAAAATTAAAGTAAATCATATAACACCGAATCCTGACCCAGGAACGTGGTTTTTATATTGTTGTAATCGTTTTACAATAGACAATTAGCGAAAACACGAACGCACGTACGTACCGTAGGTTTTCTACGTTTTTGCTTTTTTATTAGGTGAACAAGCTTTATGAATGGCATTTAATAAAAAGCGTTTAGGGTCTGTAACGCTTGGAGCGCACAAAAACGGTTGTTGTAAAAATTCTGAAAAGACAACCAATGCATAGCAGGTCGAATTCTAAACACTATGAGACAAAGAGCAATATTTATAATAATCACAAAAATATTACAATTTTCCACTAGAAGATGTTTTATTTCTCACTGATCAGCGGCCATTTTACCAAGTTTCGAGCTATATAAGGTTTAAGCATTTTTAGGCGCAATTTCGCCGGAATTAATTTTTTTATAATCCAAACACAAGAAACCATGAAATAGGACGCTTTAAAAACAAAGTACCTAAGTAAAAAGCCCTTAGTCACTTGACAAGTAAAAATTAAAAAGCGGTGTCTAAAGTATGCAACTTACCATACACTTCTAAATGTTAAACTTCAAATAATAGGAGAAAAAAAGCAAAAAATAAGAGAAATTAAAACAATAGCCCTGTTCCTGTAAATTAAAAAACAAAAAACCAACAAGAAACATAAAAATATCAAAAAGTTTAATCAAAATGTTTAAAACAAATTACACAAATACAAAATCTAAAAATTAAACTGTATGTAAAAAATCAAAAATTTTACTAACACTAAAGTTAAAGTCTGTTTCATTTATTAAACAATTGTCAGATCAAAAATTTTGAACTTGTTATGATAAACCTTGCTATATTTCCATAGAAACGAAAGCCAGACAATTAATTTACCAAAGTTAAGATAATTTAAAGGTTGTTCATTGTAAAAAAAATTGCTGTAGACCTATGTCATATTATCTCAAATTAAAGCAAAATATGTACAAACATTTTGCTTAATTTTTTGACATTATAATTAAGTATGTACGTATGTACAGGGTGGCGCAAATTAGATTGTTTTAACAGGAAAAACTTATTTCCAGACTAGATGGAGAAAAGGTGACGTTAGTGTCACGAGATTGATTTTTGAGAAACGTCGATTTGTAAAAACTGCATTGCGAAATCTGCAATACTTGTCGAGATACAGGGTGTTTTTCGATTTTTTGTAATTTCGAAAAATTTGTAACTTTTTTATTTACTAACATAATTGATATCTGTAAAAACATTTTAAAGGCACTTTTTCAAGAACAATCCATTGGTCTACTCTGTGATTTTCTGCATGTCACTATTTTTTTAGAAAATAAAATAAAGTTAAATTTTTTAAATAGACATCATAGTTGGCCATGATCTAAACTAAATCTTTATTTGATGATTTTATTAGTGTTGAGGTAATAAATTAAGAAAACAATAATTACAATTACGATAATAAACATAAGAACAAAAATAATAATTTTTAATTTATTAACTTGTTGAATGAGACTTGAAAACTTTTTTCGGAATTTTGGATACTCTTCATTGAATATATTTAAATTCTTGAATACAGTACTTTCCATTTAATTTACAATTTTTGAATCTTTTCATTCATTGCTCTCATATTTTTAGTATGTCTTTCAAATATTTTCAGAGTTCTTTTCTTTACATCATCGATGTTTGATGGTATTACTACTGTTTTCTTTCTTAATTCTGCTAACTTCTTAGGATCATAATTATTGTAGTTGTCTAATTTATATTCCAATTCATCTATTTTATTATTAGCGGATTCTAGTTCACAGTCTGTCATAATTAATTGTTCAAGGAATAAATTAGCTGCTTTTCTTGCAATATATTTATCTACAACTTCTTGTTTGAAACCAACTATTTTTGCTCCATCTTCTAATCTGTCTATTTCAGTAATAATAGGTTTTAAATCTTTTTTTTCCATTTTTCTTTCTCATCGTTGGGAATGTATGAAACTAGTTTGTCCATATATGACTGAAAAGTTTCTAAAGATTTACTAATTAATTCATCTGCTTCTTCATCTAAGCTTATATGTTTACGACTACCTGCTTTATGTTCTACATTATCGAATAGTTTTTTATTTTTTATTTTATTTATTCTCTCTTTTGTTCCCAATTGTTCCGATTTATTCTCTTTTGTTCCCGATTGTTCTGGTTTGTTCCCATTTGTTCTCGTTTTACATGCAATCTTAATTCCAACGGAATTTAGCCCCATATTGAGGGAATTTCTGGAAATACTTGCAAAAATCTGTCTTTGTTAGTTTTTTATTTGCTGTCGAATTGAGATATTCAATAGCAAAATTACGATTTCTCATTTGAGTTACTTCATTGATATTTCTTGGTATATTTAGTTTTTTATCTTGAGTAAAAGATTTGTAACTATTTTTAAATTGCTGGAGGTCAGAGTGTTGTCTTGTTTTTAATGGTGTATAATATTCTGCTACAATTTTGTTTTCTCTAGTATTAATCATTTCTCTTATTTATTGTAAATAAAAAAAATACTTAGTTAATGAAATATTAATAATTAAAAATGAAGATAGCTATTTTTATAATAGATGCTTAGTTAATGAAATATTAATAATTAAAAATGAAGATAGCTATTTTTATAATAGGTAGTAGATAAAATTGATATTTCATTTAAAAAATGCTGATAAATAAGCAAAACACTTTATTAAACATTTTTTTTTTTTAGTTTTAAAACAAACTTGTCCGGTATATGAATACCTATTTACTTTGGTTGTAGAAACAAAAGAAGATAAATCATTATCAAAATACAATCAAAAATATTAAATTTCAGACCAAACAAGTTTACAGCAACCACTTAACCGACACTTCATCGTGAAATTGTTACAGATTAGATAAAAAATCATGGAATACATGTCGCTTGAACTTGCTGGCATGAGTAATAAAAACTTAAATGCATAACAAGTATAACACAAAAAAGCGTATCCTGTTTGAGTATAAAAATTATCATCAGAATTATCAGCCTTGTCATTTAGCTTCTGCTTTTATTACTTTTCATTTTATTCCAAGCAAATTTTAGTTTAAAGCGTAAATATTAAATACCTTTTCCTTTTTTCGTAGTAAAAATGTTACGCTCCCTAGTAAAGAGGTTGTTCCAAAAGAAGGAGCATCAACAGATCACCCTTACGGAACGAATCAATCACCTTGAGATCATCGTAAAAAAGCAAGAACGAATAATCAGTCAGCACGAGATACGATTGGGATTTTTGGAAACGGGCCAGCTAGTCGAAGATTTTAAAGGGGAATTGAAAAAAAATAATTTTTTGGGAAGAGACGAAAAGGTGGAAATGAGAAATACATATACTACATAGATGGTTTCGGTGGGTGAGCATGCAATATTGGCTATAGAAAATGTATAGTTTTTTTGCACTTATTTAATGATTTTAAGTCTGACAAATCTGCCTGTGTTTAAAGGCCGTTTGACAAGATATTTTTTTCTGATAAAATTGTATTTAAATTTTTTTCCCACTACTACTTACTAGTTGATTTGTGAAAATGGTTTTCTTTCGTAATAGAGAATAATAATTTCATTATTGACTAGTAGTTAGTAACGAAGGGACCGAATTAATTAAAATACACATTGTGTAGTTGTACGTATTAACTAAAACTGAATAAAAAAAAACAAATTTCTTCAAGGAAAAAATCAGACTCTAGAACTTGTTCTAAAATATTTGGGAAGCACGGTTAAGAAGAAATAAGAAATTGTAATCCAATACTCCAACAATACTGACTTCACCGTTAATTTTTAATTTATTAATATTTCTATACCCAAACCGTTGCTAGGTAAAGCTTTGTATTTTATATAACATTTTTTATATAAAACAGCGTAAAGAATGAAATAACATACCGATTTTAACATATAGGGTGTTATGGAAATAGCTATTTACGTTACTAGGCCATAAATGCCCCCTACCGGCTTTGTGACGTAAGGGATTTTTTAGTATACTGAAACGAATTATTGTAAAAGCGAATAATTTGAGATAATCGTTATTTTAATAATAATCAAAAGGGTCGCATTTTTGGTTTGAATAAGAAAGCCATGCCTTTGGTTGTTACTATGATACGACGGCAACAATTTTTTGACAACGTCTTTGTGCTTTTACGTTTATTTGCATTTTGCGTTATTAAAATGAATGTCCATAAAGAAAAACCGAAACGCGAAATCATCGGAAAGGTTTGCCTGACATTTTCTACCAGCCGTCGCAAGGGGCAACTGTAAAGTAAGACGGCCTAGGTCATAAAAATCTTTGTACCGGACCCGTTGGTAGCTGGTAGATATGGCTACCAGGTCAGTATACTAAAATATTAGCTACATCTTTCAACAATCTTGATACATTTTCTAAAGTTTTAGTGTTCCATATGCTGCAATAATTGTTTTCATAAATTATAACAAAAATGAAACATTCTATTTGTTCTTCATTTTGACTATATATATATATGAGTATTTACTTTGATACCAACACGATTAAAGAACAGCGTATGGATACTCCACAATAAATACCTAAAAGGCATGATTTATTTTGCCTCTTCTTTTTTATGTGACGTATTTCTTTTAGATATTTTATGTTGGTGGCTTTCACTTTGTGAAGAGCCAGTTAACAAATTATTTATTTTATTTAATTATACGAGTACGTTTAGTAAACTACTACTAATTTTACTTAGCA
The DNA here is from genome assembly GCA_036172665.1 of Prosopocoilus inquinatus. NCBI lineage: Eukaryota > Metazoa > Arthropoda > Insecta > Coleoptera > Lucanidae > Prosopocoilus > Prosopocoilus inquinatus. The sequence continues at coordinate 14,295,623 of CM069871.1, read as the reverse complement.
TGTCGGTAAATTAACAAAAGTATCTTTTCAAGTAACTTATTAAGTGGTTTTTAAACAAACATTAAAATGTAAAATGGCCGTTAAAAAAACAGAGCAGCCTTTGAAAAACAAATCGTATGTCGTTGCTAGTTCTCCACATAAGATTTAGGTGGTTTTATTACAGCATTATTCTGTCTATAAGTAAAAATTAAATAAGAAACGTTCTGCTTTATAAAGATCAACTTTTATCAACTTTTCATGAAATATTCTGCAGTAGTTGCAAAAAATAATAAAGTAGTTCCAATATATCTCACAATATATCAGACAAACAACTTGGTTTTAAAAGCCAACTCTGTTCTTTTCATTTTGAATCACTTGATGTTTTGTTGGGTATGTGTTGTTGGCTAGTTTTTTTTTGTATTTTATATGAATTCTCATTTTTTAGGTTTTCCTCCAAAAGTTTCAGCAATTGGAAAAAATGAAGTTGAATAATAAACAACGTGCAAAATTAAATAGTTTCAAGGAACGCCTCGAGGGCCAGTCATTACATCACTTAGATCGGGAGATCAGTTCAATTACAACCATCAGAAATAAATTGGTCCATCCTAGATCCGCCAACGACTTAGGTACGAGGCTTCGTAAAATTTCATCAAATGAGTATTTTACAAATTTTCTTAATAAGAAGCAAAAAAGTGCCATGAATAGCTTAAAAACCGCCCTGGAGGCGTATTCTAAATTATGAGATTATTGTTGTTGTTCACTAAATTATAAACAAAAAATGGAGGCGTATACTAATATGTAGTTATTGTTACATTATTATTATTGTTATTTATAAAAATGTCAGAAAAAAAAATTGAAAGAAAAATAAAAAAATTCTGTTCTATTCTACTCTTCATTATTTTGCAAAAATCCTTGATTCGATAGATCCATGCACGTTCTTTCCACCATTCTAACGGGTTTTCAGTTCTGTTCAATACTATTTCTGACACATAATTGTTCGACAATCTCTGCAGCGGCTGCATTTTCTTTACTGAATTAAGTTGGCAATTTTTCTTTGTGTTAAGGAAAATTTATTTCTGAAGCCAACATTATCACTAATCTATCATTTTTACTTCTTCGAAGGAATTGTTAGGTATTTGAACATCCTCATCTTTAAATGAAGGATCCACAAAAATGCCCATAGCGAATATATTATTGTGTTCAATGTTTGCTTATTTATTAATCTAATAACTTATATTAGAGACATACCTATAAACGGTATAAGCTGTCGTGAAAAAGGAGATACTGTAAGAATAGATCGGATTGTAGTCGGAATGAAAACGGGGAATGTTTTGCACTTATTTTTATTAATTCTGTAAATATTCTGAATCCAAGATTTATCATGAAGGCATAGTCGAATATTGGGGTATTACAGATAAAGCTTTCAGAATCGATGTAGACAAAGAAGACAAAGTATTACGGAAAAATTTAACACCCCCCCCCCCAATTTGGAGGGGTTGAATGGTAATGAAAAAATAAGCACAAATTATGATTTTTGGAAAATTTTATGTCTTTTTCGGTTGTTTACTTTTGGGAAATTATATAAAGTTTTAGGATTCTGCCTAGATTTTTAAGACGTCAAATATCGTAGTACCCTCCTTGATTTGATGTTGTTTTTACTTTTTTTTGCATGCGCCAAATGGCTTGGTCGAGAAATAAAAAAGCCATTTCGGGGTGTGTAAAAAACAAGGTATTTTTGTTAGTTTTTTAAGGGCGTTCTTAAAGTAGTTTTAAAGTTTTTTCGTGTGCCCAATTTTTGGTGGTCTACAGATATTTGGTACTTTTGAGATGCATAAAAATTAATGCTTTCTGAAGGGTTTTAGGTCTTTTTCGGATGTTTACCTTTGGGAGAACAGCTGAATTTGTAAGATTATGCCTTGTTTTTTGAAGACGCCAATTGTCCTGGCCCAGAAGTTACATTTTATATACTACTAATATGAATAAATAAGATAATGGCTGTAAGCGACAGTTTTTAGACAAAATGTTAAATAGCTTCAAAACGGTTAGATTTGGGGATGGGACGATTCGCCGTCGCCAACTCGCCGTCGTCGATTCACCATCGCCAATTCGTCGTAGAAGCAATTCGTCGTCAATCCAATTTACCGTCCGCCCAATTCGCCGTCCCATGTTACTGCTTTATTTAGCTTGATAGACCACTTTCTGACCATTTTAGATAATATCCAAGTTATACCTACGAATTGAAGAAAATTACTATAATTTCAGTACGTTTCAAGTAAATTAAAATGGACTTTACTATTGTTTTTCTATTTCAAGTTAAAATAAATTCCTAATTACAGTACGACCGCCGTAAGACACAAAATTACGAACAAATTGGTGCTGTACGTATACATAATCATAATTCTATTCTTTTTTTAATGGAACCCCTTTTTCAATTTATAATTTTAAATGACGAGCTTTCATGAATCAATATTTTGAAAGCAGTCGACTTTTGATGTGTAGTGATTTTGATAGATATGAAAATCAATATGATTTTGAACAGAATCTGAAAATATAAAAAAGATGAATTGGAGGGATTTTACGAACACCGTGAAGAATAAGAAATACTTCCTGGAAGACCAAATTTTTTTATCTGTTTCTTTATGTATCACATTCAATTAATAACAAATTATTTTATTTTCCATTAATTATGTTAACTTCTTTATTTTATTTACATATAATTATCGGTATATTATTATTTGGATATGACCTGAACTTAAAACTTTAATCGTTGACGGCGAATTTACCGACGGCGAGTTTTCCGGCGGTGAATTGTACCTACGACGAATCGGCGACGGTGAACTGGCGACGACAAATCGGCGATGGCGAATTGTCCTAGACCTGTTAGATTTAGACATAGATTATGGTACATAAAAAATGTGTAGAATTTTATGGGCAATTCAAATTTGACATCATACATAGGGTATGCCATTTGAAATAGAAAAGTTGCATTCAGTACCGCTGTTTTGATTCACCCTGTATAGGTGAAAATAATTTTATGTCGTAGACCTTTAAATTTTAAAATAAAAATGTATTGAGACTTTTTTTTTATATCTGCAGTAGTTATCGAGATATAGCCCGAGAACGCACTGTAGGGACATCCTGTATTATATATTATATTATTATTTAATTAATATACTTTACTAAATTAAAAATCACATCAAGTATGACTCACATGAAAATACAAAATTAAAAACTTGCAGCTTATGTAGTGTTGCAAGACGAATTTTAGAAATTATTTTGGAAATTAAAAAAAAAAAACGATTAAAAATTTACTGAATTATAATTTTAGTTGAGCTTTTAAATTCCAATCATTACCTTAGATCGTTAACCTGAGTAACTCGGGTATTTGGCAATTAGCAACGAACAGAGTTCAAGTAATAATTGATGATTCGGCTTTCAATAATGGGTGTAACCACGGGAGGGGACCAGAAGTTTTATAAACTGCAAGAAATAAAAAAAAAGATTCATTCATCGATTCAGTGTCATTAATAGTCAAAGTCCCAGTTACTGTTTTAATATTCTTTGAGTGATAGTTTTCAAAATTCCAAATTTATTCCATCATTCAATTTTCCTGATTTAATTTAAATAAAGTGTAACCAAGAAGCATCCATGACCACCGGTAAGGGTGAGTTTGAATAAAATATTATTGTAAACAGAATTTTCAGAAGTGTTTTATGTTTATTCTAGTTTCAACTTTATGCATGCTAATTAGTAGTTGACTCTTGTCCGATGAAAATTGTAAGTTTCTAATCTTTAATCGGACAGCTTTCAATCGATGGTGAAACATTGAGTGCTTTTGCAATTATATTTTATCCGGTTAATGCTAATTGTTAAAAATTTAATTAATTTATTAATTATTTGTATTTTCTTAGTTATTGTACGAACATTTTTCTCATAGTTGCATATATTTTGTTAATTATAGACACAAATTTTTTCATTTGAATTTCTATAATGAAGGACTATTAAGTAAGCTGAGAAAGAGATAAGGAGTGGACCATTTTCGACAAATCCCAAAAATATAAGTAGACATCATTCGAGCAATTCGTGGAAAACGATTTGGAAATCGATTCTTGGCTTTTCATGCTAAAACCAGGGCGCTATTAACAAAGAAATCGAAATTCAACATTGTACGGATTGTCAAAAGAATTGGGGACAAAAGGGGTTGAAAAGTGTGTTCCAATGTTCCATATATAACGACTGTTCAATTAAAAAAACGGCCTAGATAGCCATGAATTTATTCTGAACGTCTAGCGTAGAGATCTTCATACGATTAGCGTGAAGCGTCACTTGCATTTCTAACCTCACTTTAACTCAAAGGAGACATTTCAAAAAGAAACGCTTATTACGGAATATTTATATTAAGTTTAATATTAGAAGAAAATTTGCAGGAGCAGCTTTCGAGTTTTGTTGGTTAGGTTAACCGTCAACTTGTTAAAGTTGACCTTCAAATGATGTTAATCACGACATGCGTTCCCGACAACAAAAGCCTGCTACAGCCTACTTGACCGTTTTTTTTTTAATTGAACACTCGTTACGTATTGATTACTCTTGTTAATATTTACTGTTAAACTAAATGGCAAGTTTGCATGGCTTTTCATCAGAAGTTGCCCCAGAAGCTCAGTGAGGAATAGGAATGGTACGAATGATGTTAAAAAGGCGCCAGGTTGATGTTATAATAAATAAACTGAACCAGAAGATATGAGATCTGGTTGCCTTAATATTGTTACGACTTCGGGGTTTGTAAATAATGCTCGTCGACTAATCTTAAGCACTTGATTAAAAAGATTCATTTAACGATGTCCACTAGAAATACTCCATAATACTTATTTTAAGAAATCACACTTGTATTATGTTGCCGTTTGTAATTCTATGGTGCTGGCTTCGCTTCTGAATAAAAACTGTCCCGGCAGCGTCCAATATTCATTTTTATAGTGAATGCCCTTGCTGCCAGATACGCGCGGAGAAGTCCAGAGTCTTCGCGTACGTACGAGAATGCTTCGCAGTTTTCTCGAAACTACCTTGAGGTATTAATCCGAGTGCCCCCGGCAATACTTTTCAGAAAGGCCGGTGACGTACCTGGGCGACCTGAACCCAACGCTGTAAATATATCGTAACGATGACTTACTTTTAATGATGTGCCGGATATGGATATCCGTATCTACACCCCTCAATGCGGATTCTTTGTATCTAGTTCCGCCGATACTAATACAGATATTACACTTTGTAGGCACCAAATAAGGTCAACGGAACACCCTAAGAGTGCATCGAATCGTTTTTCTCAGCGAATATCCGCGGATACGAATACGAATATTCGGAACATCATTACTCACCTTAAATTTGCATTAGAAATTGCTAACTTTCCTTTAAAGTAGAGTCCGGCGAATTTGGAGTCTGGAGCTCTGAGCTAAAACTAGACCGAGTAAACGCGGTGGAAAATTCCGCTTGACGGATTTTTGATTCCTCCCGCCTTGCTGAAAGGAATCCCGAAAACTCCCTTTTCACTTGTTTTTTTCGAGATTCTTGATAATTGAGGAGTTTCTGTGGAAATCCGCAAACAGGTGTTTTAAAATGATCCTACAGACGATTTTTGGTGGCTGTCGGAAAGCGATCGCCCGCCAAGTAGTGGCACCACGGACGCTTGTCAAGGGGCTGCATGTCGCAGGCCACTTTTCAGAAATTATTTTCGACCCCCGAACGCTGTCGGATTGCCCCCATTTTTTGGACTATACGACCAAAAAAGTACGGATAACGCGATGGAGTCGGTCGTTTCGCTCTACGGAGCCGGTGGGAGAAGGCGCAGGCCCGTATCTTGAAAAATGGCTGTTTTTTGGCCTTTGAAAAATTCCAAGGATCTGAATTATTCACCGATCCGGACCAAATTCGGAACGTAAGCGTACGGTCATGGGGTCTATGAGCCAGGTGAAGCTCGGCTCCGAGTTCGGTCCTGGAAGGGGACGCGAGCCCGAAAACCGTCGTTTCTCAGCTTTTTTGAAAATTTCTCGAAAACGTGATCTTAGATTTGGTTTAAACTCTCTCAATAACAGGAGACGTCCTATGTCCACATAGCCTGGGGGCTCAGATCCGACCCTGTCACACGGAATCCCTGGTACGAATTTTTTTTTTTAAATCACCCGTTTTGCAAGTCGGTCTTCGCAATTCTTCCTCGGCGTTTTGACGGGTTCGCGTCTCCGAAAGGGGCGCGTTATCCAGGGTGCAAAAGTGCGGTGAACGCGATGTCGAAGACCGGGCGGCGATCGGAAACTTTTCGGAGCCGCCATGGGGCGTACTCCGCAGAAAGGTCGCACCGACTTTCAAGAGCCCCATAGAGTAAAAATACGTCGTTATTTATCCGACATTGACCAGATACTATTTATATTGTAGTTCTGGTGTTCACGGGGAAGTTAATAATAAATTTTGAAATCAGAAAATCATTGAAAAGTTAAGTTCTGCATTACTGATGGAATGGGGGACGTTAAGCAATTTTTATCTTGCAAAGTGGGCGGCGACCGCAAAAAGTTTAAGAACCTATGCTTTAGATAGTTCAAAAGATCATCTGACTCAGTGCATCGCCGAAAGGATACCGTTATCCGGAATGGAAAAATGCGGGAAACACGCGATGCCGAAGACCACGCGTCGATTGCAAGCTATCCCGAGACGCCATGGGGCCGTACTCCGGAGGAAGGTCGCGCCGACTTTCGGAAGATCCAGAAAAACAAATTGCACCGTTATTTATCCGTCATAGACCAGTCACTAAATAGTTCAAGTGTTCATCAGACTCACTGGATTGCTCCGATCCGTCTATGGACGTTGCATCGATACAAGTCAGCTGTCGAAATATGTTTCGGATAAAAATGGTTGTCCTCTACGTAGAAGTCCAGGTTCACAACTAGTGAGTTATGAATGTTTCGAGAGGCGGCAGATTATATGAGTGTCTCGAACTCAGAATGAAAAAGCGTACTTGAAACACTCGCAAATGGTTCGGCGCCAAACGGAGTACATAAAACAAGTCTAGGCCAGATTGGACGAGTGACCGGCATTACCTTTTTGCACACAAGTTCGAAACTGACACCTGACTAATTCACAGGTTTGTTGGGTTGGGAGAAATATAAAACATTTCAAACTATCCTGCGACTTTTAGATAAATTCCGACTCAGTCGTAGAGAATTTTTTCTTTCGCACAAAAGTTTCCGTTACGCAAAACTGACATTAACGTCACAAATCCGCAAAGCAAAATAGAATACTTCAGCGAAATGAAACTCGTTAACTAGTTAATAACTTCTATAATTAGTCCTAGATTATAAAAACCAATTTAAAATAGGAATACTATAAACGCGACTTTAGTTAATAATCATAATTTCCGTTCTAGGGGTTGTTTATCGCCACGTAAAGGGACGCGTGCCACCACCAGACCAGGCGAATAAAACGATGGATATCGGAATGAACGTGAAACGTTAGCTTTGATCTCGCCTTTTGTTTGTTTGTTTGTTTGTTTGTTAGTCGGCAGGAAAAACACACTTTGATATCAGGTCATGCCCGAGGACGCATTAGAATTCCTTTCTTTCCCTTTCATGTTTTTTTTTCCGAGTGTTTCACGCACTGTTTGTTTTGACGAACACTCGCTTTAACAAACTCTTTCGGCAAACGAATTAAAATATAATTAGTTGCAACGCAGAATATGTGTTTGTATATGCAACAATTTATAATTAATTAAAAATTTATCCGAAAAACCCATGCACGAGACGAGTGAAAAAAAACATTCTGTGGTGTTACGCAGAGAATCGAAGCTATTAAAACAAACCAAAATACTCAAAGAAAAAGTATCTACCGCTCTCTACTTTTTTAACTTCAGATTTCATCAAACAATTATTTATGTTTCATAGCTTTCAGGCGTTTTAATTCAGTATAAAAAGATTTTTTGAACTATAGAAATTGTGTTACCTCAACGCCATCTATGTACATTTTGTGGAACTATAATTTGATTGGTCAGCGCGAAATTTGAAATAAATTTTGAATTTCAGTCATTCCTCCAAAGTATGCTTGATAGGATAGAGCTAAAACTGCTCCCAAGTTTTTAAGTAACTTACAACAAACCTACATTCGCCTTTTTATTGATGGATCGTTCATGTTCGATTAAGTGCTGACCTTCACAAGGTCGACTCGAAGTCGCACAACGATAACACGGATTAATTAAATTAAATTTGATTTAAAAGTCACGACAAATACTGGAAACTAGTACACAAAAATGTGCTGAAAATATTTACGTTAGAATAAAACAAAATAGGTATGTTAGGTATGTATAAAACATGTGAGTACGTTATTGTACCTCTATCTCAGCCGATCGTTGATATTTTCTCGTCGCCAGGCACCTTACTCGGGTAAACGTGGAACTTCGATTCCGCTACCAGATGCGCTGTTCAATTAAGCGGCGTCTCCAAAAAAAAAAAAAAAAAAATGGAGTCAACCACAAAATGAGATCTGCCTTACTCGCAACGCAACTCGCAACAGAGTATTCAGTCCTACACTATGGTGAAACAGATTTTGTTTCAATAAACAAAGGAAACAAATAACCGCGGGTCAACCCCTGATAATCATACCATATACCTCTAATCTTCACGAAACTCGAAAATCCACCAGCAAAGTTGCTAAAATGCACCTCAAGAGACACAAACTACTTTATTCAATTTTGTAACACAATTTTACATAAATTTTCACGAACAATACAATGCCTGTTTGCTTTATCTTGCCGGATGGTAAGTGAAATGTGGGTCAAAATCGTTGCCGGACCGACTTTTCAAGCCAACATGGAGAGCCAATCGGAACTCACGATGCGAAAGACTGTGGTCATACTTGATCAACGAATTGCAAACGGTGCGGTGTATCAATGTCACCCCCAAAAAAGAAATGTTGCCAACTTTATATACAACGCACATGCGTTGTATATCATCTTTCTCTCTGATATTTGATACATTCAAGGTCTTGACATCCTTTCAAAATTAAAAATACTCTGCAAAGTTGAAACTTTTTTTTAATTAAATAGCCACCTGGAGAACATAAGGTACGCGGTTTGATAATAAATGATGTATCAGATCTCGTTTAAAATGTGTGTGTGAATAAAATAAATAACACATTGGATTTTCCCGCACCGGAAGATCTAATGTCGATCTAATTTGAAAAAGAGATGCCACGACATTTAATTAAATGTTTCATTTCTGATTCATAAATTATTTTAAAGTTTGCGGCAAAGTCAAACACCAGGTCGCGCGATGTCGCACCGTAACCTGTACGTCTGATTCATCAAATTTATTGAAAGTTGGAAAAAGTCATTCTTGACCGGTGGCCATTGGTCTGGGTCTGTGCAGATGAAAGTTTTGATCAAACAGCCGTATGGAAAGCAAGATATATTAGAATGCGTCAGTAAGGTGACCATTAAGTTAGATTTCCCTATTCCAGAAGAGCCCACGACGATAGCAACAAAAAAGAAAAAGAAATGTTATGATGTTTCTGATATATTATTTAACATTTATAGGCATTTATATAATGACAGAGTCTGCTGTTTTCTATTTCAAAACTAAAAAAAGAACGTACAGATGATTATTTTGATATGTTGACAAGCTAAGTATAAAGTTAGACTTTTCCATACAAGAAGGTACGCTAAGGATAACGCGTTAATAAACTAACCATTAAGTTAGGTTTCCCCGCACCAGAATGATAATAATTATAATCGACGTTATTCGAAAACGATATGCTGTGATGGTCTTCGTTTTTTATTATTATATGTTTAACTATAATCGCAGAGTTTATTGCTTTTTTCGTTTAAAAACTAAAACAAAAAAAGAAATGTATCGGTGACAGCTTTGGCGTGTCGACAAGCTAACCGCAAGGTTAGATTTTCCTATACCAAAACATCTGTTAAGGGATAACGAAAAATTAGCATGCGTCAATAAACTAACATTAAGTTAGATTTCCCCGCACCAGAAGGGTCTACGATGATTAAAATTATATTCGACATCATTCAAAAAAATAATGCTATGACGATTCTCATTTATTATTAAATATTTATATATAGGAACTGTAATTGCAGAGTTTAGCGCTTTCTATTAAAAACTAAAACAAAAAAGGTGCGATTTGTTGATAAACTAACGAAAAAGTTAGACTTTCCTGAACCAGAAGGTCCCCAATTAATAAGAATTCATTCATTCTTTCGTCGTCAGATCATTTTATTTAAACCGCTTAGCTATAAAACGCTTCCTCCATCTTCTTTTCACGCTGTTTGATTCATTCCTGCCGTCGTTACGTTTATTTTTCGAAAAAATTTCAGGACGTTGTCCGGACATTTCGAATTTTAATTTTAATTTCTCATTTATAATTATATTAAAATTGTATAAAATATAAATTCTTCATGTTGGCGTTCCTGTCAAGCTTCAACTCGCTTAGTTGCCGAAATGTAACTAGAAATTATAACTAAATCAAAATGACATTGTTGGCAACCCCGGTAGGAAGAAAAACAAATGAAAAGCAATTGGCTAAAAGAATTGCCTAAAATCAAAACTGTAACAGGTTAGTTATTTATTACAGTTTTGTTCTTTTCGTTCAGTTTATTAGTATTGCATTTGTCAAAAATTTCTTCACAAGAGTTTTTGATTTTCCCATCGGTTTAAATCTGCCGCCGCTGTCAGTGTAAATCTAGGTGGGGCTACAATTACAGGGCGCGAAATTTGAAATTAATTTTTCATATTTTTGCTCACCTTTCAGTGATTCGATTTAACAAACTGAATCAAATTACAGTTCCAGTGGTTCGATTTAACACATTGCATCAAATCACAGTTTCCTTTGAATTTATCTTTTCTTGTTTTCTGATCGCATTCACTTTTTCTTCAGTTTCCGTTCCGCTCGTCTTTTGTTTTATCATCCAATTTGTATGTTATTTTGTGGCTTTCTCTATTTTATTTACATACAAATTTTGTTGTCTCGATAATGAATAATAAAGGTGAATTTACACGGAGCGTTGAGTACATCAGAACGCAGCGTCGGGTGTGCGTAAAAACGTCAAATTTGCACAGCTGGGGCTTGTTCCGAAATAAAAAAGAGAACGCTCTGAGTAATTTTCTTTCTCTCTCATGTAAATCTTGTTCCTTTATTTAATTTCATTGAACACGATTTTATTTTTTAACTATCAGTCGATCGTTTCTTGTTTCGTTTTTTTTTTCTTTTGCGTGATTGGAGTTCATTTTGTTTTACATTCTATCTCTAAATTTTTTTAATTTAAATTTTTCCTTTGTTTAATTTTATTTAACACGGTTTTATTTTAACTATGAGTCGGCCGTTTTTTGTTTTCTTTTTCTTTCTTTTATTCGATTGGAGTTCATTTTATTATACATTTTAATTTCGTCGATTTATCAACGTCTTGGTTTTTTCTCTTATTCGATTTGATTTTAATTTTTTTCTTTATTTATTTTTTATTATTAACTGTTCATATTTTTTAATATTTGCAGATTAAATCCAACCCAACCCGACCTTCCTGTCTTGATTCGATCTGACTTTTTATGAATATCTATTTTCGTCTTATTTTCATCACCGATCGACTATTTTTGCTTTCCCTTTTTTGTTTTAATTTATGTTCCTTATTCGACTTTATTTAATTCCATTTTTAATTTAATCAACTGATTTTCTTTGAATCGATTTTATTTGATTTGTTGTTTGATTTTTATCTTTTAAATTTTCAAATTAAAATTTTCTCTTGTTTAATTTTATTTAACACGATTTTATTTTTTATCTATTAGTCAATTTGATTTTTGGTTTTTTGATTTTCTTTCTTTTATTCTATTGAAGTTCATTTAATTTTACATTTATGCTGTCGAATGATCGCCGTCTTCGTTTTCTTTTCTCTGTTATTCAATTTGACTTTGTTTTAATTATTTATGTTTTATTATTAACTGTTCATCTTTTTTAATATTTGCGAATTAAACCCAACCCAGCCCAAACTTTCTCTCTTGATTCGACCTCACTTATTTATTTATTGTTACTTTGGAGAATTTTTATTTTCGTCTTATCTTCATCACCAATCGTTTTTCTTTTTGTTTTTTTTTTTAATTTATGTACCTTATGCGACTTTATTTAATTCAATTTTTAATTTAATCAATTGATCGACTTTTGTTTTTTTTTCTTTGATTCTGTTTTAATAGATTTGTTGTCTGATTTTTAACTTCTAAATTTTTCCTTAATTTCATTTTATTTAACATGATTTAATTTTTTAATCATTATTCGATCGTTTTCTGTTTCCTTTTTTTTTCTTTTACTCGATTGGCGTTCATTTTATTTCACGCTTCAATCCCTTCGATTGATCGTTTTTTTTTCTCTGTTATTCGATTTGACTTTATTTTATTTATTAATTTTTCATTATTAATATTTGCAGATACAATTTTTCATTGCGTTTTTCATTTTTGTGCATCGATCTTACTTGTTGTTTGTTTCGCATAATTTTTTTTTCCTCCTCGCTACATCAACGATCGTCTTTTGTTTTTGTTCCCTTTCGATTTTTTTTTCGAGTTTTAGTAACGTGTGCAAAAACTAACCTTGGCTCTGCGAATCAAAACACAGCAAAAAAGTTACACGTCATAATGTCTTTAAATACTTGTACGTGCCTTGCAGAAAAACAGTTGTTAGCAGGGTTGCCAGACGTCCTTTATTTTAAAGGATATACAGATTTCAGATCCAAAAATGGCTTTTATCCTCTACTTTGAAATTGAGAATAGAGGACAATGCTTCGTATTTTTTATTTTTGTTCATTATTAAATAACTGATTAGGAGTAATTTTTATTGATGGGGAACGTCGCTTAAATTAAACGACATCTGGCAACACTTGTTGTTACTGATAAAACCCATAAATAAAAACCTCCCCTAGTGTAATACCAACATCATGTCAAAACTATTGTAACAATATTATTCGTACATTTTCTACTTTTCATTAAAAAAGAAACTTCTCAGATAGGCTTGTACTAGACAAGAATTCATAACCCCGATGTAAATGATTTTGTGGATTTTTCTTTCCATTTTAAACGCCCAAAGTGCTCTCCCTATAAAATTTCTGAACGCGACCATGATCCTTGAGGAAAACTCAGGGGCTCGTTCAGGAACTGAAAAAAGCGTACTCTGGGTAATATTCTTTCTCTGTCGTGTAAGTGATTTTGTATATTTTGCTTTTTGTCTCAAACACCCAAAGTGCTCTCCTGTTACAGTTTTTGAACGCAACCCAGGTGTTCAAAGTGCTGGTGTAAAAAAAATAAAATTATAAATGCAGAAGTGTGTTGCCAACAGAAAAAATTTTGCGTGGCGGTAAATTCAAACTATTCAAACCACCCCTCATCATTATTGTATTTAAATTCAAAGAACAAGCAATTTATTCTGTCGCTCTTTTGTTTAGTCGTGTTTGTAAAAACACACGGACAAAGAAAATCGTATTCCCTTGCGTAGATAATCTGTCTCGCTGCTGGCACAAATGTCTTTACATCACCGATGTCTCTCGAAATGTGCACGTACAATACGAACGACAACAGACACCCTCGTCATATTCCGCTGTGGCGGTGGTGCATTATATAAAATTCCCAAAACGTGTGATGATATTTTAGACAGAGCGATTCAAGTGCCGACCCAACCCTGTGGCGCTTTCACGTCGAATCAAAACGCCAACAAAAGAAGCGGAACACGCTTGAATGGGCGATGCGAAGTGAGCAATGCATTTTTGAGGGCTTTTCATAAATTAATTTCAATTTTAATTCTATAAGCTCGTAAACATAAAACTTAACCAAATCTAAAATTATATCTATCTATATAAGATACTGCCACCACCTTCCAACCACCAACTTGTTACGTTACGATATCTGATGGCAAGTTGCACTGTGAAGCCAATCAGATCAATTCCGAGCAAGTCTGTGAAGGAGATGGGTATGAGTTAAACATTAAGGGCGCCAGGGAGTTACCCCAGCTGATATGCGCACTATAGAACCGACTCCCAAGGATCTACAACGTGCGCTGATAATTAAAAACTTCCAGGAGATACCTTAACATTCGAACACTCAAGATATCTTTTTCGACGTAGCAAAACATCAATGCACACTTAAAAATAAATATATTTAGGCACACGAAATCGTAATACATAGGTATAACCTTAAGGGCCTAAAATAATCTAAATAATTCGTTCCCGATACGATACTGAACTAAACAAAATTAATAAAACCAATTACGTTTAGTGCTGACCTTCACGGTAACGTGAAACGGTAATTAAATTAACCTTGGTTTAAACTTAAAACTACGAAAAATCGTTAACCCATACACACAACCATGTGCCAAAAATATAAATATGAAAACAATTAAAACTACGTCAATCAGTCGGTTTTATTATTGTTATCACTTGAATTGAAATGGAAACGAGAAAACGTCAAAAGCGTCAAAACGATTATCTTTTGGCTTTTGAATAACGTTTTTGAATATTTTTTATGCAAAACTTCTATCTTTAAATGAAACTGTAAGTTCCTTATTACCTAAGAGATTAATTCTACAAATCTGAAATTTTTTTTCCCAAAAATGAAAAACTGACCTATCACAAGCGAGCGCAGTCCCTTCGTTTTGAAACCTCTGCTTAGTTTACGACTTGTTTCAGCAATTTATTCCGATAAAAGCAATAAACCACAAAAAAACTTTTTATTTACGTTTAGAAGAACTCGATCAAGGTCTTATTGTATACCAATATGAATGCGACTTGCGAACATCGGCATGTTTATTTGTATCTTCAACATGCGATAAGTAAGAACGTTTGTTTCTTTGTAATAGAGAATAACAATTACGTTAAAAACGAGTATCTAATCTTGGTTAGATTTTTGCTAAAGTAATTAAACATCTTCGTACTCTAGTTTTGTAACTGCGTTGAAAACGCGTGAAATTATTTTTTAATTATCGCACTAATAGCTGCAGAAAAAGTATTGCAAGAGCAGAAATTAGTCCTATTGTAAAAACGGAAAGCGAGAATTGGAGTATGAGTACGATGAAAATTTAAATAAATTAGATTGCCTGTACACACAATAATCTATGGGTTCAAAATACGCCATTGAATAACTTCGCTAGCTCTCAATCGAAGTATTTTATTAATTGTTTACATTCCAACACAAAACACATGTTTTTGTAAAGATAATATTGAACCTGAATTTCTGCGTCGGCTTAAACCAATAAAGACATAAAAACTCTCGCTTAGTGCAGACGTTTATTTCGTCTTTTCGTCGTAGTTTTAATAAAGAAACAATTTTATTTTTACTGTACAAATACAATTTAGTAATCAACATTGTAAATTTGCAGTTTACAAATTAATATGATGTAAGAATTTCTTCTTTTTCGATCGCCTTTAGATTGAATTTTTAAAATTTAACTGTTAAAGTACGGATTAGCACAAAACTAATTATCAATTAATGCAAGACGCACATAATATTTTAAACTATTAAGAACTTACCTAGTTAGAAAATTTATCTGCATTTAAAATTAACAAACAACACGATACTTGACCTGCCTTAAGTACAATACCTATGCATTAGGTCATGGTCTGCGTTTTTATGACTTTTTGTGGCCCCGAACGTCGGAGAATAGTTGAAAACCAAGCTCCGCCGGAACATTTAAGCTGCATTCAGCAACCCTCAAACAACTTCTGTAATGAAGTAAAATAATTTTTATCTGCGTTATTATTGCTCTCTGACCAATAGTTGTATAACAAATTTTGCTTCTTTTCTTGGTCACTATTTGTGGTTTCAATTAAAGACAGGTTTAGAGACACGCTGTATTAGCAGTTTTCGTTTCAACGAGCAGAGTAGCGCCGAGTAGCACGAACAGATCTGATCCGCTTAATCAGAAAGCGTTCTTTTCATTTAAAGTGAACTGATTCTTAGCTGCGCTAGTCTGTTTTCCCCTTACCGCTGAAGCAACGAGAAATTGTAAGGTCAGTATCGATCAATTAGGTGTTTAAGGTTAGGAGTTTAATAATATATTTGCGTGTTCTTTTCGCGTCGGCTTAGTATCACTTGGGATCAGATCAGTTCAGATCACTTTGAGTTCAGATCACTTATGAAACAAAAACACCTATTGTTGTCTGATTATTATAATTAATTTTTTTGCTTTTCTGTTGCCCTCGACTTTTATTTTTATTTTTATATGCTAACTTCATTCAGTTTAGATCGACTTACTGGACTTCGGATTTTATTTATTATTTTTCTTTTTAATAATTGAAAAGAAAATAATCTAGAAGCAAAAGCAATTGAATCGATGAGTAATGGTGTTCAGTCCAAATTTGCTGTGTTGAGAAAACAACAAATAAATTTCTAGATTTTTATTTTAGTAATAATTGGCTTCAGGAGGCTTCATATATCCTTATCTGAAAGAACTTTAAATCAATAATTAAAATAAAAATCTAGAAATTTATTTGTTGTTTTCTCAACACAGTAAATTTGGACTGAACACCATTATGCACTCATCGATTCAATTACTGTCTTCACAGATTGATTATTTTTGTATTTCGATAATTGTTTTCGCTTTGTGATTTTCTTTGTTTTTCTTATGGTCTTCAGTTTTTAATTACTGTTTTCTTATGTTTTTTATTTAGCGCTTTTCGACTATTCGACTATTTTTTTGAAATTTTTAACTCTTTTATGCTTGTCTTACTTTTTCATTTTTTAAAACTTTTTTCTTAATAATGAAGGTCACTTCTTCGACTGTCTTCTGTTTTTTTATATTGTACTCGATTTTTTTAATGTTTTCCCAACTTCGATTTTATTGTTTTTAAGTGCCTTAGTTTTTAAAAAAAAATTTAACGGCACTCCTTTTGCTTTTTAATTATACTTTATATTATACTTATAATTTTTATAATTGTTTTCACTCCATAATTTTTATTTTACATTGCCTTTAAATTTTGATTATCATTTTTTTAAATACATTCATTCTTATCTGTTTTTTTTTTTAAATAAACTACTTATTATTATTTTTATTATTTTTTCACAGGGCACTACGGAGTCTTCGCTTTTTGATTCTTTTTGTATTTCGATAATTGTTTTCGCTTCGCGATTTTTTCTTCAGATGCCATCAATTTTTAATTTTTTTACGTGGATTTTTAACGTCTCCTCTTAGAATTTACTTTCAGTTATTTATTGCGTTCATTTGATGACGACTTCAGCTACATAGTCAGTCTTTTGTTTTGATTTGTAAATGAGAAGTCTTGGATATATAACCAATAACACTCAAATTGCTGAGGAAATTAAAAAGTTAAAAGAACATAACTTTTTGAAATAGGTTCGAGTTAAACGAAATGTTATACCTAAATTATATAAAGTGAAAAAGGTATGTGTACGTAATTTCTGAACGCACCCCAGAGAGATTTTAATTGGTAATTCACGAAAACTAATAACCAACAGATGACGCCTCTAATAAGGAAAACACACAGCTGTCATTAATGTTATTCAGTATAACTTGTTATATTCGATCCAACAATGCTTTTTTAATTTTGTTATTATGTTTGCGTTATGCTAAAAGTACAGAAGTGTCACAAAACTCACAAACAAATATTTCAATTTAATGTTTTTTTTTTTTTAGGTTAACAAATGTTTTCCTTATTATAAGAACCTTCACAAAACTTTCGCTAGATGTCAGTCACTCAGTGATTTTCTCTAATAGCACGAAATAGTTTAAAAATGGAAGACCCTTAAGGTTTCCAAAAAGTTTTCAGTCGCAATAATAGATGGCGCTGTCAAAATCATAATTAATGGGTACTTTACATGTTATATTCCTAATATCTAGAGATCGGAATCACATATTTTGACGTCATCATTGGGCGGCGCTTGTTGCCAATGGTATGATTATTTCAGTGGTTGGTACTAGGTACGATTTTATCTTCGGAATCTGTATATTCTTGAGGTGGATTTTCGATTTTGAGAACAAAGATGAAATTTCTCTTCCTTTTACGGTTAGTCGTGCGCGATAAAACTGAAAAAGTGTCGATTGAAAATTCTCAAGATGACAATTAATAGTAGACGTTCAAAATGAAATTGATGGATTAAGAAAAGGAAAAAAGGAAACAAGAGACAATCGAAAAATATGCGAGAAAGAAGATACAAGAAAAGTAGGTACACAATCAGAAACAAGAGAAAAGTGAAAAACTTTTTCATAACCGAGAAACACAATCAAAACAAAACAAAATAAAATTTCTATAGAAATTATAATTATTTAATTTGGTGGTAAACAATTGAAAATAACTAAAACATGAAGAACTACTTTAACAGTCGAGAAAAAGTAAAATAAAAATTCCTAACGACAATTATTACATTAAAAAAAAATTACGCAGTCAAGATATAACAGTATTCGAAATTTACAAAAAAGAACACACAAAGAAAGACAAATCACAATCACAAAACAAAAGCAACAAAAACAAAAGAAAACTGCAACGATTCGAAAATTTTTGGCAAAATGTAATCGGAATGGAAAAGGAAAAACAAGAGATAATCGAAACATTTTGTGAGGAAAAAAGATACTCCCACAAGAAAAGAGAACGGTACTCAATCAGAAACAAGAAAAAAGTGAAAAACTTTTTGATAATCGAAAAATACAATCAAAACAGGAAAAAAGTAAATTTTCTAAAGAAATTATACTTATTTATTTCTTACTTTATGAGAAATGATAAAAAAATTGAAAAAACATAACAGCATTTCGAAATTTACAAAAAAAGCAGACAAACAAACCACAATCATAATACAAAAGCAGCAAAAACAAAAGACGATTACAACGATTTGCAATACTGTAGAAAGTTTTCAATTATTCAGTTTAAATATATACGACAAATAAAATAAAAACAAAAAAAGAACATTTTCGTCTTTTGGAAAAATGTAATCGGAATGGCATTTGAAAAAAAAAAAAAATAATAATAGAACACTCCACCGAGAAAAGAACAGAAAGAAAAACAAATGACGATCGTACATATTACGACAAACAGCGATTCGTAATAAGTTAAATATATAGGTATTTACAAGAGAAAAGAAACAATTTCAATAAACGTAAAAAATAAGCGAAGAGTAAATTAATTAATAATAATTCAAAACTGCGGCAAGACTCGTTATTTCTCCATTTAAGAATCCCGATTTTTACACAAGTCTTTAGTTGGTTGAGTTTAATTTATTATTATTATTATTACTAAGGTCAAATCTGGATAATACTATTTTTAACGACAAAATACATTTTCTTTATACAAGAAAATAGAATTTGAAACTTGGTGAGTTGGCAGTACTGTGTCATCCCATTACGAAGAATTGCCGCAAACCAATCGTACGACGACTCTCCTCCTCCGGAATATTCATTTACGCAATAAAAACATATTAAAAATAATTTTCCACGCCAACCAAAACTCTTATTGATGACGTCAAAATATGCGATTCCGATCTCTACTAATATCGTAACAATGAACACTTTTTAAACTATATCAAGGTTGGTAAAACTGATATTGCAATCTAGCAGGTTGCCACGTTTCCATTTAATATACAGTTTTAAATTTCCTCCCCGCAAAAGTAGCTCATGACGTCACACGTAACTTCTATCCGTCACAGTGAAGTAAATAGAGTGAGTTTTAATCTGTTTCCTAAAGTTTAAACTAATTCACTAAAAATGGAATCAATTCTGTGATACTATTGATCAAAAGAAGCAAAAATCTCGTTAATATTCCCAATGGAATTTATCACGTGATGTGACGTAACGAGATACGCACCCTCTGACTCCTCTGCTAATCAAGGCAACCTCCTAATACACAGTCCAGCTCTACCAACCTTGAACTATACGACTTATGATGCCATTTATCACTATAATTAAAAACTAATTATCAAACTGACGAGACGTCTATTACACACTTCGATTTTTTTCCTGAAAACACTATTACCGACCTCGTATATTTTATAATAATTACGGAAAACTGTTTTTGTCCACTATTCTTTGTTTTCAATTGTATATTGGAAAAATTGGTTTCGAAAGGCCAACAACAATCACAACATTAAACAGGAGTGATTTATCCCCATTGTTGGGATTGTGCTCGTTTATATTTTGGCAATCACTTTCTGGCATAAATTACTATTACACCTAATACTACAGGAATACCGTGACACGAATTTGGTTACAACGGCATTACACGAGGATTTAAAGCGACGTTCGATGGATGTGATAGAGCTTCTGCGGAAACAGACGCAATTCAAGAATCACAGTCAGGATTAGTCCTTGCAAATTGAATTAACCTGACGAAGTGGAGAGCTGAGCCGTTCTTAATTAATTCCCTATGAATAAGCCTGGGGGGCACTATGGGGTCAACAAGATTACAAAGCACAATGTACTATAACTAAAGATAGGTTTAGAATAAGTACACGCCATCGTTTCAGTAGCGCCGTAAAAATGCATCGAACAGGCACATCGTGTAATGGGACGGTGAAAATAATTTACGGCGTTCTTACTGTATGATGCAATGTGGCGATATATTCCGGAGATCGAAGTACAACTGGTCAACTAATTATTCTAAAAATCTTTACACATTGAAACAAGAAGAGTTGATTGCATAACTGTAATTTTTGATTGCGGCAATATTGCTCAGTTTTTTGTTATACTGAGTAACACCGTTGCTGTAGCGGCATTAATTGTTTCCACCGTCCTCGCATTTGTTTACACGCTACGGTCTAATATCTTATATTGGCCGCTTCATTAGAATTTGAACCGCGCAATATATATTTCCCCGATATTTAACTATAACATTAAGTTTTCTGACGTAAGTACTGTGAATAAAATTACTAATCGTTACAAAGCACCCAGACATTCTTAGAATGTTATTTCTTGTGGTTTACTTTATGTACAGTAGTATACTGGTCTAACCACTTATCGTTTGGAGGATTTTCCTGCGCGCAGCAATGTTCTGGAAAATTGAAAAGGATACTCAAAACGCAATGGAAGGGTCTTTTAATTAAAACACAATTTTATTCCTTAGTGTGTCATCTGCGGAGGTCTTGAATGAATTTCCTAATTTCGAAACTTGTGTTTGGTAAAACTAAAAAAAATGAATTTGGCAACGCTGTGGTATTGAAATTTCCTTTAAATTGCAATTATAGCCACTCTAGAAGTTATTTTGTTTGTTTGTCTGTTTTAATAGGCACGCTCCTTTATTACTGAAACGATCGTTTGAACTCTTCATTAGGATACAATTAGATATCCATTAGTTTGTTGGAGTAACAGAAAAACACGGCCGTAATACTTTTATTGCATTCGAAAATTGTACGTCGACTGGATCTGGGACGTGTAATCTCGCCTTTCTTACTCCCGATCTTTATCTTACTCTTTTACATTATTTTCATGAAAACGGGTGATCTTTTTGAGCCAACTAATTTATAAGACGGAAGAACTGTGGAACAAAGAAAAAATGGAGCTCACGGATAGAATACAAATTATGGAAGAAAAAGCGGAGAACCAAGAAAAGCAAAAGCGAAGAAATAATTTTATCATAAAAAACGCTGAATTAGCGGGCGAAGATGTTGCAAGAGAAGTGGAGAACTTTATCAAACAAAATCTGAACACCCAAGTCAATATAGCGGAAGCATACGAATTAAAAAAAGTAACAGTTTTGGTAAGGATGCAAAACTGGCAACAAAAGAAAATTATCATGACAAAGAAACGTAATTTGCAAGGGACTAACGTATATATCGAAAACGATATGACGTTTCAAGAAAGAAAAATTCAAAGAGAGTTAAGAGAGATAGCAATGGATGAGAAGAATAAGGGGATCGAAGCGAAAGTTGGTTACCAAAAAAATTACAATAAATAATTGTACGTACAGATGGAATGAACTGAACAAGAATAACGCAGAGGCAAGGAAAGTGGCTGGAGCAAAGGCTCCTGAAAAAGATGCAATGAGAGAAGGGAGAAGAGAGATATTATACGCAACAATCGCCAAGAAAACAAAAAACTAAATACTATTGATCAGAATCACACAACGATGACGACTCTGGCAAGAAAAAGGAACATATTAAAAAAAGAAAAGGAAGAAAAAGGTAGAAGAGGGAAGGAGTTAATAAGGTTAGGTTCATGGAATGTCCAAGGCATATATGAAGTGGGAGCATTAAGAAATTTAGTCAAGGAAGCAAAAAAATATAATGTAGATATTTTGTCGCTCCAAGAAACCCATTTAAAAGGTAATGAAGTCACTGAAGTAGATAAATACTTACTATTTACGAGCGGAAATCAAAGCAGAAGATACGGCACAGGATTTTTGGTAAAAAGGAGCTACAAAGACGCAGTAACAAAGTTCGAACCGATATCGGATCGCATATGCAAGTTACAGCTCTCGAGAAAATTCAATGGGCTAACGGTAGTAAACATACACGCACCAACCGAAGAAAAAGAAGAAGAAGTGAAAGAAGAGTTTTACGACCAGTTAGAAGACATAATAGCAGCATGCCCAAAAAACAGTATTAAAATTGTAATAGGCGACGCAAATGCTAAAGTAGGAAACGAAGAAATATATAGATGTATAACAGGAGGCGAAAGCAAGCACAGTAGAAGTAATGACAATGGAACAAGACTGATACACTTAGCAATAGAAAGGGAAATGAAAATAATAAGCACACATTTTACTCGAAAAGACATACACAAGGGTACGTGGATTATCCCTGGAACAAATAGAACAAACCAAATAGATCACGTCCTAATTGAAGAAAAACTTGCGAACTTAATAACAAATGTGAGAACTTACAGGGGGGCAGACGTCAATTCCGATCATTTCCTGGTAATAGCTAAAGTAAAGCAAAATAAGTTAAAGGAAACAAAAGTATTTCGCAACAAAACAAAGCTGACCTACAACATGGAAATGCTGCAAACAAACGAGACAGCACGGAGATACAGAACGAATCTGTACACAGGTTTTCGAAAATTGGCACCGGAACAATGCAGTATAGAAGAAAAATGGTTACGAATAGAAAAAGTCATTAAAGAGGCGACAAGAAGCAGCCTAACCAAGCACAAAGGTAAAGCAAAGAAAGAATGGTTAGATAAGGCGTGCAACGAAGAAATAAGCAAGAAAAAACAATTAAGAATAATCTTTTTACGAACAGGTGATGACAATGACAAGAGGAGGTATCAAAACCAGAGGAAGAAGACAAAAAATACATGCAGGGACGCAAAAAGAAAATACCAGAAACAAAAAGTACAAGAAATAGAAGAAAATTACAGAAGGAAGGAGATTAGGAACTTCTATAAAGGTGTTATGGATATAAAAAGAGGCAGCTTCCAAAAAAGAATTTATACTAAGGATAAAAAGGGAAATTGGATCGGCGAAGAAGCGGAGATAACACAAAGATGGAAACAACACTTCGAAGAATTGCTAAATGAAGGGGAAGAAGGAAACCAAATAGAAGAAGCGCAAGAAGAGGAAGAAGTTTTTACAGACACAGTAAACACACCGGAACCTGCCTTTGAAGAAATAGAAGAGATAATTCGAATTATGAAAAATAACAAATGTCCCGGCGAAAGCGGTATTACACCAGAAAATATAAAGTATGGAGGGATCGTACTGAGAAGACAGATATTCGAACTGATAAGGGATATATGGAACACGGAAGAGATGCCGCAAGCATGGAACAGAGCCGTTATCGTTCCCCTCCATAAAAAAGGTGACCTAGAGGACTGTGGCAATTACAGGGGCATTGCGTTGCTGGAAGTAGTTTACAATATACTAGCAACAACAATTAAAAGAAGGATAGAGATCGCATCAGAACAAACAATTGGTGAGTATCAAGGAGGTTTCCGAAAATCGAGATCGACTACAGACCAAATCTTCCTTCTAAAGCAAGTACTCGCTGCGTGTTACGAATATGATATACCCGTTCACATGCTATTCATAGATTTTAAGGCTGCATATGACACAGTGAACAGGAAGGAAATGTTCAAAGCTCTTCGAAAACTGAAAATTCCAGAGAAACTAATCAAGCTAATCATGATGACATTACAGCATACAAGCAACGCGGTTCGCGTGGATGGGAACATGTCAGACGTTTTCGCAGTCTCGAGAGGGTTGAGGCAAGGGGACCCGCTTTCCACGGTGTTGTTTAATACAGTTCTTGAAGTAATAATGAGAAACGCCAAAATAAACCGTCAAGGATCGCTGATAAATAAAAGTCACCTGGCCTATGCCGACGACGTCGTGCTGCTAGCAAGAAACGAAGTAGAACTAAAAAGTATATCGGGAAGATTAATAGATGAAGCGGCAAAAATGGGTTTAAAGGTTAATGAGAAGAAAACGCAATACATGCAGCTAAAGAACAAGCACGCACTGGATAGAAAAGCTAAGTTTCAAGTGCAAACTCTGAGCGAAGGGAAAAAACTTTTTGAAGAAACAGACAAGTATATGTATCTGGGTACGCTAATATCCAATAAGTGTGAAGAAGGTTGTGAGATTGACTTAAGGTTAGCAAAGAGTAACCGTTGTGCAGGTGCCTTGCATAAAATACTAAGGTCCAAGGAGCTTTCACGGACTGTAAAGAAGAGGGTATATAAATCAGTTTTGCACCCAACGCTACTCTACGCGAGCGAAACATGGGTATTAAACAAAACAATGCAGCACAAAATCGAAACATGGGAGCGTAAAATACTCAGAAAAATATATGGAGGAAGGAAAACGGACGAGGGCTGGGAGAGACGACAAAATAAAGAAATATATGAATTATACGGAGAACCATCAATAAGTCAAGTAGTGAAGGTGCGAAGGCTGCAATGGCTGGGGAACCTTGAAAGGATGGAAGACAGTAGAACGGTCAAGAAAATAGCATGGCGTGCACCGGAGGGAAAGAGGAAGAGGGGAAGGCCGAGGAAGAAGTGGAGTGAAGCCGTACTGCAGGACCTAGAGGACATGCAAATAAAGGATTGGAGAAAAAAAGCTAGAAACAGGGAAGATTGGAAAACAGTTATTTCAAGGCAATAGGCCTAAATGACCTGGAATCGCCTATATATATAATTTATAAGACGATCGATGGCTGCATGTGAAAAGTTCGCCCGTTATCATGGAAATAATGTAAACGCAAGGCTTCCGAAAACAAACGAGCGAGATGTAAAATAAGTTAATAATCGCGAGTGAGAAAGATGCGATTACACGCTTCAGATGCACTGTGTGCATAAAGTATTAAAACTAATGTCTTCATTTCATTTTAGAAATTATTTCAATTCAAGTGATAATAGTAATAAAACAATAAAAAGAAATACAAAAAATGTATGAAGGAGGAAGCTTTAAATTTGGCAACATTGTTATTAATGTCATTGTCATAAATTATTAGATTCTTCTAATGATAACCAAATTATCCCCTGAACAAAATTTCTTTAACTAAAATTTAAAAATATGCAGCAAATTGTCGAAAGAAAAACAACTATTAGTATATCAGTCACAGTTACAGTTCAGTTTCTTTTTTAAATTCAACGTATGTTACCTACCTGAGCAGAAACAACATTTGCCAGCAGTTTCAGTCGTGACGGGTGTGGGTGCTAATTAAACGCGAAAATAAACGAGCGCTGCCTTAATTTATGCAACAACTTTAATAACAACAATCTCTCCGTTGTGTGCAAAAGTTTTGATTCTCAGAACTGGATAAAATATAATGACAAGTAAGTTAGGAACGTAAACGAACCGACCAAAACAGACATGTTAACGTTTGAAGTTCTTTTAATTTAAGGAAAACAAGCGTAAACAAAATCGGGCAATTGACATTTGAGTCGTATAGAAGCAAATTTAGCCAAATCACTTTTAAATGTTTCTGAGAGAATGAAGAGAATTCTTCAGAAAACAACGTATACTATTTATTAAAGTTTACTAAAACAGCAAAAGTAATAATGCATTTGGCGGGTTTTGAGAGGGAAAGACTATTCAAGTATCGACTGCTGGTAAAAACTCATTTTTTTGACTTGGCGGGTTTTGCACCCATACGACTCATTTACGACTTTGGCGGTATCCTTTGATCTCGCGAATACGCAGAATCACACGTGCACTTTAAGAAAAACCACGCCCACTTCAGCCATTTAAGTAACATTCGCAGAGGCAACAACGAATGCGTCACAAAGCTGGCTGCTGGTTTGAGCAATGCTGCGGCAGGTGCTTCAATTGAATGCCATAAATCGTATCCATAAACGTCACTTTAATATTTCCCGACTTCTTTGATGTCATACCATCGACAAGCAATAAAATAATTGCGTTCGATATCGATAGCGTTGGTTCAGATTAAAATGGAAACACAGACGACGAATGCACGAAGATAAATCGTGTCTTCTCAGGGATAAGTTGCAATATACGAGTGCACATTACGGGCATCCCCTGCAAAGCGGTTTTCCAAACCGTAACATGTGATCGACCGCCTTTATCCTCTAGAAGGCTAGGCTTCTCTGAGTTGAGTTGGCCTTTCTTGTTTTTAATTTTGTTTTTAGTTTTAATTAGTGAGTTATTGGTTATAATTATGTCATGAACAACTTGCACACTATTTTTTATTAAACAGCCATTGTTTTGAAAAAGGTCGAGTCGTGTATCGCACTGTATGTTGAGCGAAAACTCGCTCTGAAAACAATCAACGTCATCTCAAAGTGACATCTGTCATTTTGAAGCTCTTTTTGTTATGTTTTATTTCACTCAATATACAAGTGATACACGACTCTATCTTTTTCCAAACAATTGCTATTTTTGAGAGAGAACGCAAGTTGAAGAGGTAATCTGAGTTTGAATTCTGAATTCTTGATATAAATAAATAAAATCCGATATGAATAAATAAGATTTAAGCATGAACCCCTACCACGTGACCGGCTGGGGCGACCGGCAGCCGACAAAAAATTCCAAAAGAAACAAAAAAGAAAAGACTGGCGTAATTCAAAATTCACTTACCTCAACACGACACTAATGCAGTCATAATCACTCACGCTGTTTTAATTTACAATTAAGCGAGTTTATTACGGAACAAACGGAGTATAATTAAATGAAATTTATTTTATTAGGAAGTACAATCAATCACTTCTGTTCGCTTACCGAATTGTCCGTGCACTGAGAAGCGCACGCACAAAATATTTCCGAACTCCGAACAAATGCATCGCAAAAACATGTTAAGCAGAGCCCACTTTTTGCTGCAGTTTTTTTGCCGGGTGTCGCAACTTTAGAAAACTTGACTTCTTTAAATTATTAAAACGTATTTAATATCGCCAGGAGATAACATTATAACGACGAGGGAATCTTTATTTTCAAATATAATTTTTTGTGGAGAGCAAAGCAATGAAGACGTCGTAAATTTAAAATCCGTAATAATCCAATCCAAATAAGTTGCATCTTAAGTGGCGTTCACAACAATAAGAATATACAGGGTGTTCACGGGAAGCCGCAACATTAATCATTTGAATTTTAGCCAAGTAACTTACTTATATTGGAAAAGTTTCAGGAACATTCCTGCCCCATTTTATGACAATATCGGAAAAGCAAACGGCCATCAGGTTTTTGAGATTTTCTTTTCAAGAAGGTGGAAATAAATAATATTTCAGTGAAGTTAAATAAAATATTTATTGACCAAAATATAAATAAAAAGTGATTATTCGAAATTCAAATAACAGTCCACCCCTGTTAGCACCTAGCGTTAATTTCTTGCAGCGCATTAAAAAATATAAGCAGTCAAAATAAAAATAAGCCTGTCCGAGACCGGGCGAATTTTGATAAAAAAAAGTCGGAAAAATTAACAAAATGCAAATAGAAAATGAAGAAACAAAAAAAAAGCAAAAGACGATCGAATCACGTTTCTAAATAAAATTAAAAAAAAGGGAACACGAGAAATATCTTGCGCAAGCGACAAAAGAAGAAAGAAGAAGAAACAAAAACAAATTTCAGAAACAAAAGGCAATCGCTTTAATTTTCAAAACAAGAAAATCAATCAAGTAATAAAAACAGAAGACACAATTGGAAGTACCTTGGCTTTCGAAACTTTGGAAAAAAAGAACAACAAATTTCAGAAACAAAAGTGATCGCTTAAGCTTCAACAGCATAAGATCAGTAAAAATAAAGAAAAAAAAAACCTTAAAATGGACAAGGGCAAATTGAGAAGAAAAAAAATCGGAAAAAATAAAAAAAATAAAACAAAACAGCAAAAACAAATCAAACAATCGAATAGTCTTGCTAAAGAAATCAAAAATGAACATAGAATGTTCTTTGCGGCGCGAACAATAACCAAACAACAAAAAAAAACAACAAATTTCGGAAACAAAAGCGATCGCTTAAACATGAACAACAAAAGATCAGAAAAAATAAAGAATGAAAACCTAACCCTAAAATGAACAAGGGCAAATTGAGAAGAAAAAAATTAAACAAAATAAAACAAAACAGCAAAAACAAAAGACAATCGAACGGTTTTGCTAAAAATCAAAAATGAACACAGAATGTTCTTTGCGGCTCGAGCAATAAACAAACGACAAAGAAAAACAAGAAATTTCAGAAACAAAAGCGATCGCTTAAACTTAAACAACAAAAGACCAGTAAAAATAAAAAAAAAAAAACTAACCTTAAAATGGACAAGGGCAAATTGAGGAAAAAAAACAGAAAAATTTTAAAAATAAAACAGAAAAGCAAAAATAAGAGACAATCGAACGGTCTTGCTAAAAAAATCAAGAAGACAAAAATAAAGAAAGTTTCTCTTCGAAAATTAAAATAAAAAAACAAAACGCGATCGCTTAAATTTAAACAAAAAAATTACTAAAAATAAAAAAAAAACTCAGCCTGATTTGAGGGAAAAAAAGGCAAATTGAGAACAAAACAGGAAAATGTCATGACATAATTATAACCAATAACTCAACAACTAAAACTAAAAACAAAATAAAATCAAAAAACTGAATTAAAATTAAGTCCAACTGAAGCCAGGCCAACTTAACTCAGAGTGAGTGAGGTTTGACGTGACATAACACCTTCATAACCTGGATGACCCTGAAAAGAATAGTTTGAATGTTTGAAGAGTAAGGGGAGAGGATAACCTTGAAGTGTGATGCTCCCGCCAATTCAAACAGTTTCAAATGTAAGGAAAAATGAACAGGCGTCAGCTCAATTTTAAGGTTATGTTAATCGTTTTCAGTTACAAAATGACTCTCTGTTTTATGTCAAAAAATAGCTTTTCAGATCAAAAAGTAACGTTTCAAATCAAATTTATTTTGACGAGAATTAATTTAGTCAAAGAGGTCAAAAAAAACTTTCCGATTTGACAGCTGTCAATTTTAGTGGAAAATATTTAAATGCTTTCGAACAGAGATAAACACAGACAAGGGTCTTTAACTGTTAGTTTTAGTTTAAACAAATTTAAGTAAAAATGTGCAAGTGGACTGTAACTTTATTGATGCTGATGAGAAAACAAACAGTCATCGCCCATATTCCAGTAAATTTCGGTTTTAGATTCAGACATTTAAAGAGACAGTGCCATCTTTAGATTGAGGTTATGAGTCAAAAGTTCAAAATCTAAATTAATGAAAAAAAGGAAACTTCATATTATCAGGTCTTAATTAATTTTATTTTAGGTTATTTTATACAAGGTTATTCCGGTCTTGGGGTTATATTAAGCACGTTTAGATTCAAAGTTTTAGATTGAGGTTATGTCTCTACATTGCGCTTCTTAGCGGAAAGCAATAAATAAGTCAGTGTAATGAATTTTCCGTTCAAACTGGTCGTAGTGATGACGTTTTCCTTTAAGTTTCCTCCAAAGAAGAAAACAGGAGGAATGAAAGC
Organism: Prosopocoilus inquinatus; assembly: GCA_036172665.1. Classification (NCBI taxonomy): domain Eukaryota; kingdom Metazoa; phylum Arthropoda; class Insecta; order Coleoptera; family Lucanidae; genus Prosopocoilus; species Prosopocoilus inquinatus. Next base: position 14,265,799 of record CM069871.1, on the reverse strand, counting down.
TTAACGAGAAAGCAAAAACTAAGCACGGCTGCGTATGTTAAGTTACTAATGCAACACCCTGTGTCGTGCTTTTATGCCAAAAAAAAAAAAACTGATAAATAAAACTCCTAATTTCATGGGAAGAAGAAAAAATGTCCATTTTAACTCACATAATTTGATTATTTGCATTTTACCCATGTTTAACCTACAAAACCCGATCTGCTAGTAATTACCCGTTCATTGGCCATCCTGACAAACAAATGCAGCCCACTTTAATTCAGTTGATTTGGCCCAAATGAAATAAATTGCGCTGAGAGGGAAAGCAATAATTTCCTAAGCCAATTGACGTTTGACGGATGACAGCTGTCATCAGCAGTAGTTACGATCGACTCCGTTGAGGGCGTTGAGTTTTCGATCACCCTAAAGCTAGCTCACCCCTATTTATAAGGAAGAGAATATACGGTTAGATTCAGGTCTTTTATAGACGAAATTATTCTTGTTCATGAAATGCTGTTGTAGATCCGGTGAAAACATTCACATAATTTTTCGAAGCCATAATTTTATTTCCCTTTTTCTATTGTATGCAAACCGAGCGGTCAAAACTTTTTAATTCGACAATAATCAAATTATACAATCCCCGCAAATCGCAGGTGAAGATAGATTGCCTAATTCGGGCCGCGCTCCGAAGAGATAATCAAAACTCCCCCCGAATTATTTCGGGGGGGCGCAATAAATGAAAACAGATGGCGCAGAATTTATTTCTGGCGTGCACGAAATGTATCATCCGTTTCGGTGGAGGAGGTGTTTTTCGGAATGCAGAAAGATTAATCGACTTCAGACGTTTGCAGATTATAAAATTTAGGGGCGAAGGTTTCGAACAGAAACTAAAATTTCATCGTCTGACAACAAACTGTAATATTAATAATTTTATTTACCTTCTGTTATTGGAAAACTTTTAATTAAGTGGGACAAGAAAAAATAAACTGAACCTGAATATACAAGATTCCAGATCGCATTAATATATACCGGGTGTCCCGTGTCATGTGCTCACCTTTCTAGATTCTTTATTTATTAATCGATTAACCTGAATTTTGGAGACAATAAACTAAACAAAAAATGGAATTTTCCGACATACTGATAGTCGTCATAGGACTTCCGGTTTCGCTGGAAGTGATATCAACTTTCTTATTTTAAATGGAACACCCTATATATTTTTACATATTTAAAATCTAAAAAACTTTTTTATTTTTCAATCTAGAAAGCTATGAATCGCATTTTTTCGATCTAATGCGATCAAGTGTTTCGAAAAAATAACTCCTTTGATGGTATTTTGATTTTTAACATTTTTACAGTATTTGAAATTTTCATTAGCTCTTAACTCATTTTTTTCGATAGAATCTCATGTTTCTTAGCTTAGTTCAACTGAACATTTTTTTCTGAATACGCTGATACCAGATACGTCATATTTTCTTTGAAAATGATTTAAAATAAAGCATGTCTTATTGAAATTTTACACTTCCTTTATTTCAAATGACTTTCATATAAAATATGACGTATTTGGTATCAGTGTACTCAGAAAAAAATGTTCTGTTGAACTAAGCTAAGAAACACATGAGGTTCTGAGAAAAATGAGTTAAGAGCTAATGAAAATTTCAAATACTGTAAAAATGTTAAAAATCAAAATACCATCAAAGGAGTGATTTTTTCGAAACACTTGATCGCATTAGATCGAAAAAATGCGATTCATAGCTTTCTAGATAGAAAAATAAAAAAGTTTTTTTTTCGTTGTCATGGAAACTAAAATTAACAATTGATACGTATTCGGACGCGTAATGATTCGTAGATTTTAAATATGTAAAAATATATAGGGTGTTCCATTTAAAATAAGAAAGTTGATATCACTTCCGGCGAAACCGGAAGTCCTATGACGACTATCAGTATATCGAAAAATTCCATCTTTTGTTTAGTTTATCGTCTCCAAAATTCAGGTTAATCGATTAATAAATAATGATTCTAGAAGGGTGAGCACATGGCGCGGGACACCCGGTATATAAAGTCTTAGTAAATTTATACAAACTATTTAAAACATGTCAAACATCTACTTCAATTGAATATAATCAAGACACACTACTGTTAGTTTAAATTTAAAAGTTACTGAAAGATTAATGAGTGAAATTTATTCTTTACAGAATCGACTGTATCTCAAAAACGGTTGATTTTAGTGCGTTATTTTATTAAGCTTTTTCTGTTTCTATTAATGTGATCTACAACTGAGTAAAATATCGGAGCGTATTTTTTAAACACCCTGTATTTGTCATTATCGTTTATTTGCGCTTGTTGAGCTTGCTCACGGTCACAATCGAAAGAGTAATTAGAAGTACGTTCGAAGCGTAACAAACGACGAGCAAATGAACAGGTAGAATTTATTGTTGTTTACCTCGTTGCCCTGGCGATCGATTGGAGGGGTTGCAGGGGTTGGTTGTAATGTTCAAAGCGCTTATTTTTAAATTGGAAGTTCCTGCGACATGATGAAATTAACTTCATGCGAAAGTTTCGCCGCCGGTTCTACAGTCTCAGTCCGTTGAGCTCTTGTCAACATATTTCTTGGGCGAAATTAAGGAAACGCAAATGGGGTTTTATGTTTCGTCGACACGACAGTTACTGCGGAAGTTATTTTCAGATGTTATTATTTTTTTAGAAAATACACTTCCTTGCGTTATTATTAGGTACTTATTAAGTGTAATGAGTGTAACTATGCAGGTCTTGGGTTCTTATTTTTTTTGTATTTACTTGGAAACTTGACGGCCCGATGAAAATTAAATCAATAAAAAAAATTTGGTTACAATTAAAATGATCACAAAAACAAACGTAGTGAGGAATTGCATCTTCTTTCGTGAAATTAATTACAAACTGAAGAAACTGACTGATTGAAAAAAAAATACAATTAACAACATTAACATCAACAAGCAAAATAACACGTAATTAGGTCAAGAGGCTTTGACTCGAAAAACTAGGAAGGTCGATTTCACATACGTTCCCGCGCTACTTAAGCATTATTCCCTGCCAAATAGTTGGGAATATTGGATGTTGCATTTGCAGTGCAACAATTATTCTTAATTGAGCGCAGAAATTAGGGGTAATATTGCAGCTACCTATCTACTGTTTCGACTCAAACTTACCAACGCTGACTTTCTTGAAACACGGAATTGAAATTAAATCAATAAAAGAAAGAAAAAATATGGCTTGCGATTAAATTGATCACAAAAACAAATATAGTAACGAATTGCATCTTCTTTCGCGAAATTAATTACAAACTGAAGAAACTGAGTGATTGAGTGATTAAATTCTAACCAGACAATGTGGAAATTGGAAAAGATTGATAGCTATGAATCGACAGTGAAACGTTGAGTGACATTTCCAATTTCCACATTGTCCAGTTTGAGTTTAAAGAGCATTTACTTACAATTTCCATCGATCAGACTTCGACTTCAATTTACAAAAAAAATACACCAGTTTCTCACTTTCCTATGCAGAAAAATCGTTAATCGAGTGTATAATTAGGAGCAAAATTCGTACTACCGTACACTCGAGCTCACTGTTCCTGGTTGGACACGCACCGTGTACATTTCAGTTCCAGGAAATTTCGGCCGCCGCTGCATGATTCACGCCCATTTTTTCGACTGACCTCGTTCGTGTTTTAATACGTTATGATATAAGTAATGATTCACCCCTATGTTGTATCATTTACGTTAAACATAACCTGCTATTATCGATGATGAACTTAAACAAAAGACGGTCGACTGTTTAACATATTATGCAAGAAAATGGTGAACGAGTTTTTTGAGTTGAAAAATTAATCAAAAGCGAACAAAACTCGATTAGCTGTCAAGAAAGAAAATTAAAAGTGTTTTCTTTCTCAAAAGACATAAAGGAAGGAAGAAACAAAACATAACCGATTTTAGACAAGCAGTTGTTGAAATTGGCGAACAGTGTTGCCGAGTCGTTACTTCGCAACACTCCTAAGATTCTCCCTCCTAAATTTTTTCTGAAAGAGATTTTTAGAGGTTTCTTGAAATTAAAAATTAATATGTTCTTGTTTAGATGCAATTTTAACTAATTTTAAGGGTTCCCAATCATTTTAAGAAAAGAATGCATCAATCCCTCCTCCCAATCGATATTAAATATTTAAATGTCCAACTTGAAGACACTTAAGATTGGCAACGTTGGCCTTGGTCAAAGTCAAATTACAAGAAGAAAACGAGTTGGCGGTTTTTGTTAGGATTGAAACAAAAGATGATCGATTGTTTAACAAACGCCAAAAACAAAACAACAAATGGTGAACAATTTTTTTACAAAATCGCTAAAAAAAATTGATTGGATTGTCGATACAGAAGAACTCCTCGATTTTTATGCTTAGCGAACAAGTCCTAACATCGCAACTTGGCAACACTGCCAAGTTTCCTCCCTAAATTTAAGGGTGAATTTTCCTGAAAGAGAATTTTAGAGAGATATCTTCCTAAACATTAATTTGTTCTTCTTTAGATGTAATTCTAATTAATTTTTGAAGCCGTTTTCCTACTGTCAATATTTTGAACAAAATTTCCATCAAAATTTTAGAAATGTGGTTTTATGACAGTAGAAACATTTACGTGTTCAACAAATTCTTATAAAAATGTATTGATGATGATTTCAATACTGATCAAGCATTGACAGTGGAAATCGGCTTAAGGGTTTCCAATAATTTTTTCGACCGACCCCTTAAAAAAATTTAATCTTCCTCTCTCAATTGCTACTAATCAAATATTCACATGTGTGACTCGAAGTCACTTAACGTTGGCAACATTGACCTTAGCACAAAAGATCGTCAAATTACGAAAGAAACGAGAATAGGCGGTTTTTGTTTTTGTAGGATTAAAACAAAAGTAATCGATTGTATAACAGACGCCAAAAACAAAACACTGGTAGAGGATTTCTTGCATAAGAAAAAATTAAAGCGACCACAAAAGAAGTTCACATTTTTCTTCGCAAATAATAACAAGACACATTCACTTTCCACCGTTAATTTAAAAAAAAAAAAAAAAAACGAGAGTTGGCGGTTTTTGTTAGAACTGAAACAAAAGAAGATGGATTCTTTAACAAACGCAAAAAAAAACAAAAAACGATATTTGCATTAGAAAAATTAATTAAAAGCGACAATAAAAGATGTTCATATTTTTTTTCGTAAACAATAGCGAAACACAATTAACTGTGGAACAAGAAAGTTACCAAATCTTTATAAGAACATGAATAAAGAAACAAAATACAATCGAATATAAAAAAGACAACCATCGAACGTTGTTTTTATTGTCCAGAACAAGGACAGGAAACGATAGTTCTCTTTCATCTTTCTGCATACTGCCAAGGCCAAGAACTACGTTTTCACAAAAATGTAAAAAAAATTGCATGCATTGTCAATAAAGAATTAATTAACGCCTGGCGGAAAACTTCGCTATAGAGTTGGCAAACATCGCTGAATTATATTAGGACAGAATCAACCAAACTTATTATTTCATTTATGTTCTATTTATTATTGATCTTCGAGTGGTTTGGTTAAAACTACTTTTTAGTGAAATTACGTACAAGATTTTAGCCATGAAATCACTAAATCCTTGACATGTTTGAACTCACTAGAAATGGTCTAAAATTTATTTTCCAACAAAAAATCACCAAAACTACTGACGAAATTATTAAGTTGGCAACATTAATTGTCAAATTATTTCAAGCATCTTTCATAAATGCAATAGAATGTAACAGATGCCGCTTTTAAAATTAAATCTATCGATATGTATATAACAACACACAATAATATTTATTAGATTTAACAAATTTTGTGGAGAGAACAATAAAATAATTTTATAATCAAATTATAAAAAGGAAATGTTAGATTTTTAAAACAGCTTTAACGTTGACATTTCGGTTACTTTCTTTTAGTGATACCAATTGTACGATAATGTCTTACAATGTCGCCAACTGACCCAAATAAATTTCCTAAAAATACAGGAGTAATTAACTCGGTAATGTCACGTGGCATTGAAATGAGGAAATTAATATTTGAACGGCAAACAAATTATCAACTTGTTTTTAAAATTAGTTTCTTATTCATGCGTATGCATACTGTTTTTCTTCTAACTAGAATTGAATGCATTAATTAAAAAAAAAAAGGTATACTGCCTTCATATAGTATACCTCGCGCAAAACCTCCTTTTATTTGAAACTCTCGCTTCCTTGCATTCCATTGAGTATCCTTCCTTTAAAATAATTACCGGCGCCCCTATTACATTAGGGCTCATTGAAAAGGTTCCATGTAAACAACCAATTCAGTCTTTCATGTTTTATATTGCTCACGTTCTCGTGCCATGATTTCCACCCCAACCCCTCCAGTACTTCAGTTTTAAATACGACTTAATGTGGAGTTTCTGTTCCACATCCGATGATGTCGAATTTGTTTGTATTACACTAAGTTTCTAGTTTTCTTTTTTTGTTTTTTAGTTGTTCTTTAAGTTTCATTCACTCTAACGGAAAATCATCGACGTGCGATTGTTTTTCGTCGCTTTTGTCCAACTATTTTCATCGACACTTGCCGGAGTATACTATCAATTAAATTTATCATTAGAGCAGGGCATGGCTTGGTCACACTGTCTGATGTACCTTGAGTTGTCAAAATTTGACAGTTGTCAGATTAAATCTAACCTGAAATTAAGACGTCGCTTTCTTGGTCGTTTTATTTACTCAGTTACCACCTTACCTGCTTCGATCATAAATTTAATTATTAGTTACAGTGGTATTTTTTGTTTGTTTTGTATTTCACATTTTTTTTTTTAATTTTTGGAACAGTCTTCTTTGTTTAATGTTCATATTTTTTTTCTACGTTGTGTATTAAAGGTGTTTGATTTTTTACTGCTTTCTTCTTCGTTCTGTATACGTCATCGTCTTGGGGTTCTTCTCTAAAATAAAAAAGTTACAAAAAATAGAAGAAAAAAGCGATCGAATTCATTTACAAACTGAAGAAGAAACTTTTTTTTTGTCTGCAAGCGAATTTGTTTTGCTATAGTGACGCAAACTAGAAACAAAAAGAATGTCCTGAATACAAAAAAAAGCAAAACAAAATAAAAAATAAAACAAACAAAACAGGACTGACGCACACCTCTTTGTTTTTTGATTTTTGTTTATCGTTTACTTTCTTATTAGGCGTTTTCTTCAAATTTTAATTACCTTTAATAAATTTTAGATTATTCAATTAATTTTTTGCATTTCATTTTCACTTCTCGCCAGTCTTCTTTAGTTTTCCATTAACTCCGTAATTTTTTTAAACACTTCACGACGAGAGAGAAAATCTCGTTTTTCGTTGGACTTGTACCCCTCTTCCTCTTTTTTTTTTGGTTGATCTCTGGATTCTCTCGCTTCTCTCTCTGTTTTATTTCCTTGATTTGTCCTTGTGTTTCGTTTTGTCGAATGATTTTTACTTTTTTAAATTTCGTTGTTTTTTTTATTCGATTTTCAATTTTTTCAGCATCGGCCAAAAAATCATCGATCTTCTTTTATTTTATGTTCTGCTTTTAACTTGATTATATTTTTCACTGACGTTTTTTTTTGTTTCTTTTTGTCAAATTTGCATTAGGATGATACTTACCTTCACTCGAGTATCATCAACCTCGTCTCTTGTTTTCTATTGCTTTATTTCCTTGTTTGTTTTTTGGTTCATTTTGTAGAAATATTTACCTCGCTGTGTTTTTTTAAGTTAGAATCGTTTAGCTTTACTGATCGCGGCAGCTCAATAACTTCTTGACGTTTTGTTTTACATATTTTTTCATTATATTTAATAATTTTTAGATAAACTCACGATGGAAAGCAGGAATATTCAGTTTTTCATTTCTATAACAAAACAAAAAAAAATTCATGGTACAAGCACGCATTCTCTCTACGAGCTTGTTGATAACGCGTTACGGTGTGAAATCCTCTTTTCAGGAAGCAACCCGTATATTAAGTTTGACTCGCATTTATTTCCGATAGCACAACTGTAAGAAATTCTTTGTGTGTTTAAAACATTTCCTGTCGCACCTATTTCGTCAGATTTTATTGCGACAAAAGCAGTTTTTTTTTACCATCATCTTCGTTGCTGGAATAATTCAATTCGTTAAACATCAAATGATCTCACCACGCTTTGTTTGTGCAACTCAGACGCTTTCTTTTTCATTCGTTTTAAAATACTCCGGCCATAAAATAGTGTAAAATTCTCGACGCATCGACAATCCTTTTTGGTTTTAAATAAATAATATCGTTCGGAGATTCTGTTTTTAGATAGGATTCCCTCATCTTTTGTAAACGTTTGCAAGCGAATTTCATCTGTTTTGTGAGAGCTGATCGAAATAATTATTCTAGTCTAGGTGAATTTAAATTACAATTTTTTGCAAGTTAATGTTTCGACTGGAAGATTAATTTGGCTTCATTCTTGACCTTCAACGCCGTTGGTTTTTCTTTACGTGATGTTGATACTCGTTGCTTCCTGATGAGGTCACGATGTTTTCAATTCGTGCAAATACTTCCTTCGTACATTTGGGGGCACGGCTAATGTTACTTTATCTCGTACTGTGCCGGGAGCCAGTCAGTCGTTTAGTGATATTCCCATCGATTGGCTGTAGGAAGGCGCAGCCCAATTTTCGCGTCGTGGCTATACTGAAGGTCGGTTCACATTTTGGTTACTGGTGAGGACCCTGGAAGGAGGGTTCGTTAAGTCAATTGCCAGTGGACCGAGTTACCAACTCGGCTGCAACGACTTCAATGAAGCAACAAATTGGAGTTCTTATTAAGACGAAAATCATTTCGAACTAATCAATCTCGAGCACTTCGATTTGCATTTAAAAATCTAAATCTTAATAGCACAAACAAACACTTTTGTTGCCAAGATCGAAATTGTTAAAGCGTTTCACCGATGCCCTCTGTTCCCATTTCATGGTCTAAGGGCAGCGATACAGTATAGCCAACTCTAGTAGATTTCAAAAATCCACCCACCCTTTCTATAATATTTTTTTGAGCCCGCATTGATTTTTTTAAGTAGCTTACGAGACTTAAGTCACGAACGAATTTAACACGGTAGGGATTAGGGTTTAAATAATGAACCTCCCCAAAACCCATCGATAACACGGGGCATCCCGTTTTGGTAGGTTCGATTTGCTCGCGCGAGCTGAAACATTTAGTTCACGTAGTCAGGGGGGATTCGCGCTCAAATATTTACGAACGAAAACGGAACGTTAACTTAAACGTTGCAGGCCCCAATGGAAAGCTGAAAGACCAACAAGGCAAATGGAACGAAAATAGAATTACATGGGTTTTTCAGACGCGCGTAATACATCAGCGTCGTAATATGCGTAACATAACGAGGACGCCGGATTTTATTGTAAAGATCAATACGCATGAATGTTTCAAGAAGGGGAAGAAGAGGTGAAGTGTAATTAATAAGGAATGAGCTTGAAGACACGTGGACAATAATTATGTTTGGTCACGATCGTTTGAAGAAAAGCAGTTTCTATTGTGGCAGAAAAAAAACATATTTCTCTCTAGGGAGTAAAAAGTGATGACAAAATCCCTAGTAATTTCCCAAATTAATTAAATCGACACTGCGATCGATTGCGATTTTTTATTTTTGTTTCCCAAATGTTTTGGATTCTTGTGGTTTTTTTCATTTTCGGTCGTGCATAAAATAGTATAATGAAAAGAAAGTCAGTAATTAGAAGAAGGATAATGCAGTTACACAACAAGAAGACCCCCGATCCTAAGGTGAAGCTTATAGAGTCAGCAAAATAAGACATAAATAAAGTAAGTGCAATAAACCTGCAAATTAAGAAACAGTGAACAGCGATAGGCACCGTAACATTTGTTTCGGGAATGTTACGGTGCAAAATTTCGCTGAACGATTCCAGAAAATGGTGCAAATTGCAGCTCGCGTGCTTCTTTAAGAAGTACTTTAATAGGTATATCGCTTTAAGATCGAATTTTCGTTGCCACTTTGTTATGACGTTGTATTTGATCAGCTGCAAGCGCGGCGCACTTGTCGCCAGACCTCAAAAGAGCCACTCTAACGTACTATTAATTCCTAACGAGATTATAGTTACAAACTTATGCAACACCTGTTTTCAAAAAAACCTCCGCGGCGTTATCTGGGAATATCAAGAATGTTTAATTTTGAGTTCTATTGGTTTTCATTTGCGTTTTAACAGCGAACTTCTGTGTCGGCTCTCTTTGTCGGCAATTTTTAAAGCAGTTCCGGCCGGCGTTGTTTCATTTCGTCTCCGAGGTCATCACGCGATGTTTAAGTGTAAAGGGGGGTACGTGTCTACGTTGCTAGGCGCATTGATTGGGCAAGGCAGCTTCCATGTTGAATTTGAGGCTCAATCAATAAGCAGGGTGTTAATAAAAAAAAAAAAAAAACCTGTACACCGTTTGGCAGGCGATAATAAGGATCAAAACAAGAAAAATATTCTAATAAAGCCATGACCAATATTCAATACAGGCTGTCCACGCTACGTGTTCACTCTTCTAGAATTTTTATTTTTTACATAAAATTTGTTATTGATAAATTAAATAAAGGGCTAAATTTTCCGAAGCAGCACTCGCTACCGTACGACTTCTGGTTTAACCGAAAGTCGTTGCGTTTTCCCTTTGCGCCCGTATGTTAGGAGTGTGGTTGTCCGTTTTCGGGCAGCCTCTCGTTCGGTTACTTTATCTTGAGTGCCAGCAACGAGACGGGGTAGTTGTGTTCACGTCTGTAATACATAGTGAGTTTGGGGGTGTTTTGGAAACGAAGTGATCCTGTAGGGATATACTCACTCCGCCATTACTTGTTTCCGTAACCGTTTTATACGGATTTGGTGATCGTGAACAATCCTTTTCGGGCTTGCTTTCTCCCCGAGCAAGGTAAGCGCCATTTTATTTTTTCATCCTGTTACCTGCTTGTTTCCACGTGCGTTTATTGTTCGCAGTTCGTTAAATCCTCGTTTACCCCCGTTTATAGCAAGTAGTCTGGGGCAGATTTTCACTGGCAGTTCGACGTGGGTGTTTGCCTCCATCCAACCGCCACCGTCACTTCCTCCACGTGACTTAGCTGAAAGAAAAAAGGGCATTTCCGTCTCCATTTCTGGACGATTGTGTTTATTGACATCCTGTTTCGAAAAAAATCTTGAGTAAGAATATTCCAATTTTTCTTCTCGACTGCTGAATTATATTGGCGATATCATCCCCCCTCCCCCCCCGCCTCCGAGCTAGCATATTGCCAGTGATGGAGATTGAGCTGAGCTGCAGGAGTTTCGAAGGAGAAAGGCCGCGGTGTTTGTAGGGCAATGTATACAGGGAAGTTTTCTCGTTTTTGTCATATTTACACTGTTTGCCTGTTTTTTTTTGTTTGTTTTTCATTTTGCACTTTATCTTTACATTGTACACGAGAGTACCTACTCGATGTTCCCGATATGAGTTCTAATTTAATAAAGTATCTTAATTAAATGAAGTGTACCGAGTTATAAAACTAATAATAGTAAGAATCTGGATTCTTACAGAACCAGTGAAGAATATTTTATTAATAATCTAGAGCAGGAGGTTCCAAACATCACCTTACAAGAAAATAAAAATTTCCACCGACCCCCTTTCAAATTTAATTAATATTTCTCATCATAATTTTGTTGAATTACAATCTGTAATTCTATCTGATCTTATTTAATTTTTTCAAAATTATAAACCGATCTGATCGTCTTTTGTCTTTTCTTTCTTTCTTTTCTCGATTTGATTTGATTTTATATTTGACATTATTCTTTTCTGTTTTTTGTTTTGTTCAAAATTTCTGTCGTGATTCGATCTGACTTTTTCTGAATTTTCTCATCTTTATCACCGATCGACTTTTTGTTTTTTTTTTTATTTCATCCCTCTTTCGTGTTTATTTAACTCAATTTTTAATTTAACCAATTGATCAACCTCTTGCTATTTTTTTTCTATGTATCGATTTCATCGATTTGTTGTTTGATTTTTAAATTTAAATCTTTCCTTTGTTTCATTTTATTTAACAGTCGATCATTTTTCTTTTGTCTTTCTTTTCTTTTATTTGATTGTAGTTCGTTTTATTATACATTTTAATTCCGTCGAATGATAAACGTTTTCGCTTTTTCTCTGTTATTCGATTTGACTTTATTTTACATATTTAATTTTTATTATTAACTGTGATCTTTTTCAAGAGTTTTTTTGTTTATCATTTTGCATTTTATCTTTACATTGTTTTGCCTCAGATCGTTTGCTTATTTTAGTCATTTCGGCCTGTACCGTCTTAAGATTCTGTTACGTTATTTTGATGCTTGTAATTTTTTGTTGGAATTCATTGCCCGAGAAATTAGTTATGAAACAAAGCATGTGAGTGATTGAACTAAGATTAAAATACGCCGAGAACAGTGCAATGGAACTGCTGTCGGTATTTTGTAAGAAAGATCACACAAGCAGCAGGTGAATCATAAAAAAGCCGCCCTCACTTTGACCCAGTAATTAAAATCTAAGAATTTCCTGGGAAAACAAAATGCATAACAAGCCAAAGCGAACCTCTAGTCGTGAGAATGACGCCCACTGGTGAAAGGACGAGTGGTATAAGTACGGGATTTCAGAATTTCCAGAGCATTCAGTACTAATTCAGTTAAATTCAGTTAGTAGACAGTGGTCATCATGTTTAAGTAGTGTTCTTCAAGAAGTCTCTAAGTCCTGACTCTCTGAATTAGTGCATTGTGAAAAGTATTGTAATGTTTCAATAACTAATATCACTATTAATAATTTATATTATTTTTGGATTTAATCTTTTGTTTGTAACTTTAAACATGTAAATTCTATTTAGTATTTGGAGTTTGCTTAAGTTTTAAGTTTGTTAAAATTTGTCTAATCTATTATAATTTCTTAAAATTTATAGTAATTTACGTAATTCTGTGTAATTTTTTTTTCTGAAAAGAACGTATTTGAATTCTTGAATCTTGTAGTTACTTAATTTATTGTATATAAATATTTCTGAAAGATTTCCAAAATGTTATTTTTATTACTTTAAAAAAATATATATTGTCACGCGTCCAGACGCGGGGTTGCGTAGCTTGGGGGTGAAAAGGGAGTAACAGGGAAACTGCAAACCAACTCATTAAAACAACAAGGATTACCTTTACTGTTTAAAGGTCAGAAATATAGATAACTGTATCCCACGACGACGATCAGATTAACTGTTATCTTTTACAAATTACGCACATCTTTTATACTGCCAATGTACATGACGTCATGACCAAATTCCGCAAAACTTTAATTGAACCCGTACTTTGCTTGGTTGCTGAAAAGGTGACGTCAGGATTTTCACGTTGTTTCCAATCGTCATTTCTATTAAATCGTGAATTAATTGATTGTGTTTAAACATTCATACAATGCCCTAGTTATTTGCGTATTTGCAAGTTTGCGGATTCACGCTACAAGTTCATCGCCTAAGTCGTTGCACCAGCAAACCGCTTATCAGCAAATAACTCGTATTGCATTGGAAAAATACATTTTAAATTAATTAAATACGATTTTCAAATTTCCCGTAATCGTGACAATATATTATGTGACGGAAAAGGGCCAAAATTTTGAATTCGTTAAGAAACGGGCAAACAGCAATTCCTGGCTAACTTTTAACTCAAATCAGAAACGTTCAAACAAGGGTTGTTTGGGTCGTTAATGATTGATAAGAAAAAATTGAGAAAAAGGGTGAAACGAAGGGGTGGAAATAGTTGTTTAAGTTTGTCTACGTTCTGTCAAATAAGATCCTTTTCTCACTCTCGTCGTTATGTTCCAAAGTCATGGGAGTGAACACGACGAGTTCCTTGTAAGTGATAAATGCATTCATCACTTAACCCCCGTCATCATACTTAATTTTTGGTTAAAGTAAGTGGCGTCCAATGTTTTCGCATATAATCAATTCTCACGCGCGTCACGTTTGTGTTGCTGGCATTGTGCTGAAGTTAATTTCAACACGTGCAATCCTTTTAATTGGTAGTACATGGTTGTTTCTCAAATAACCGATTCAATTGTCTTTTATATATTTCTGTACGTATTGGCACTTTTTTCTTTTCTTTTCAGTTAATATACAAAATAAAATTTGGATTTGGAGTATTTTATTTTAAATAAAGCCTAATCGAAATAGACCTTCTTGCTTGCTGTTTATCTCTGTACAAACCGAACATAATTTGGCAAAGTGAGCTCGCATGCGATAAACTCCATGGAAACAAACATTCATTTCACGGGTTCAGGCATTGCAATTTGCCTGAGAGCCAGGTACTCCCATTGATTTTATAAACTCGCAGCTCACACTAAAAACCGACACAAAACTGCAAACTTTGGCGATAATTCGCGCGTCGGATACCTCTGCAAAGAAAAGCGCTGATTTATTATTACGATTACACGAATGTGATTGTTCGTCCGCGGAAGCGAAACAACGCATGCAAGAGGATTTTCACCGAGCTTAATTAAGCTCGTCGTTAATGACATTACGTGTACAATTACAATGCAAAATGCCCCGGCAGTTTTTGCTGCATGAATCCATAGAGGTGCCCTTAATACAATTTGGTGTGATGATGAAAGCTACTATTGAACACGGGGGGATGTATTTAGGTGGAGGTATTCTCGATATTGTCACGATTACGGAAAATTTGGAAAATTGAATGTATTTTTGTTTCGGAGACGCGCCGGCCGGAACTCCTTTGAAGATTGCCGATAAAGAAAGCCGACACAGACGTTCGTGGTGGTACCAAAGTAAAAAGAAATTATAATGTGCTTTATTACTACTTTAATACAATCTCTCGTTGTTTACGACACGAAACTTACTCAACATCCCGTGTAGGTAGATAGTAACGACGTTTTAATTAAATTCCAATATTCCGTTAAATATGTAACGAAGCACGCTGTTTGCCGCACGTAAATCGAAAACTTCTTCGCGCGTTGTTGATTAATTGTGAAAGCAATTCACCTACCATTAAGTTTCCATTTCGGGTTTATTTAATTAAGGGCAGCACGCGAGGAATGGATTTTCACGTGCACGCAGCTATTACGCAATCATGGAACCGTTTTGTTTATTGAGGTGTTAAATCAGAAGCCGTCGCACGCTTCGCCTATTTTGGCTTCGATGAGGTGCAAAATGTCCGGCCTTCGTTAATTGTTCTGTCCTTCATTAATTGCTATGTGACCTACATGAGGATCTACGTAGAAAGGAAAACTCATCAGCGATTGTTTTATCGCACAAGTATCAATTGGTAAATAATTTAAGTATACCATTTCTGACCTACATTTTATCGAAGTCGCTCCTTTTTTTTGATGTTGTTACAGTTTCCTTTTTGTGTTAAGGGAATCTTCTGGTGCGAGTCCAGTCGTTATCCGTTAGATCGCGTTTGAGTGGGAACTGTGCGTGCTTTTGTGTGGGGCGCGCGCTGGTTTCACTTAAGTTACGCACCTCGCTTGCAGTGGTGGTCGTCTCGGTTTGCTTTGGAAGTTTATTTAGACCCCCGTTTTTCTTCGGGATTTTGCACTGCAAGGAAGGTGTCTTCGTTGCTGTTGGGGTCACTGTAATTGCGGATTTGATTAACGACGTGCGATGCTGTTCATGAACTTTGCATGAGGTGAGTCTTTTTCGTTTCTTCTCTCCGTCTCGGTACGATCGTCATTTTGTTGACCACGTTTTCGTTGTTTGTGGCGTTTTATTCATTTGCTGATGTTGTTGTTTACTTCAGTGTATTTTTGGCACCTTTAGGTGGCACAACCACCGCTGGGTGGCGCCCTATTCCTTACTTTTATTTTTTTTATTTGTACTTATTATTTGACTAAGTCTCATGATTATTTTCACTATTCATTATTCACTGCTTAAAGCAACTTGTGTGGGGCCACTGTTCCCCCTGTTCGTGTAAAAACAGTTCGACTCCAAGTGAGAAATCCGTCGCCGTAGCTCAATCCTTTTTTTGACTTGCCGTTTTTGCTCCTGACGTCGACGCTATTAACGCCTAGAGAGGAAAAGCTCGACTATCCGAGAACCGATACAGGTCGGATCCGTTTGGACCACGTAAGTCCCAACTCTTTCTGACTTTTTTCCTCTCACCGGCTAAGCCAAGACTTCGGCGTTACGCGAGGAGCGACGTCAACTCGTGCGGCACGGATGTGAACTTTCGGATTTATTTTTTTGCGACGGCAACCTCATGTGGGCCCTTACCGTTTGATCTGATTACATAACTTCTTTTGGAATTATCCGAGCAGTCTTACCGTTGTTGAAGTCCCGTTTACACTTTGTTATTTATTTTTGTACCCGTCTTTCACATGTTAAAATTTTGAAGCTCCTTCAGAGTGGGCTCAAATTTAGCGTCACTTCTGTTATTCGTATTTTTTTTGTTTATTGATTTTCGCGTTGTCGTGTTCCTTTTTTATTTTGTCTTGCTTTTCATGCGCTTTTGCGGTTGTTACAACTAGAAATTCCGTTACCTTCTGTTATATTAAACGCTGTTGCGTGCAGACGCCAGAGTACTCTTGCAGAAGCAAAGGTTCCCCTTTTTTGGGTTTGTATTTATACCGATATCTTGTTAATTAAAATTCGGCCGAGCACCCCTTCAGGATACCTGCGTGATATTGTGAGCTGTGTTTCGAGCCTTGTGGCTCAAATAAATTTCTTTTTTGGCCACAACGAGCTTGGTTAATTTATTGGGTTTCCATTTAATTACCTTTGGGGAGGGAGGATCCTTCACCACCTTCAGAGGTACGCAATCGAGGAAGCCCGAGGGTTGCCCTTGACGAGAACGTCTAAGAACACACCTTCCCGACCGTGTATTTTTGGCACCTTTAGGTGGCACAACCACCGCTGGGTAGCTCCCTATTCCTTAACACCTTTAGAGATATCCCACGCCGTCTCCACTGAGTAGGCACCTTTACGCAACTCCGATTTTTCATCTCGTTTTCGCAAGGACGTGCAACCTGACTTCTGGGCCGAGGTAAGTTGCAGAATTGACGCTTCAGGTTACCGTACGAGAGAAAGGTGACACTGTTACGAATTTGTTAACTTAACTGTAGTTACGGTTATCGCCGAAAGAAACTGGTACACCAATTTATTTTTCTTACATAGCTTGGTACCTACCCGAGTCGTAACAAGATTATGCTGGGAAAAGGCATCTCAGTCGTGACGGGCGTGAGGGTTGATTAAATGGGAAAAGTTGAGTTTTCGGAGAAAGCAACATGATATTTTTTGTAAAAGGCGTATGAGAAAGTTAAGACAAAGATTTCTTTAATTCTTCTTCCCTTTTTCATATTTTTAACCCCCTTCCTCTCCCTGTCCATACGTTACCAATTATATAACTTGTTAATGGGCTGCACAAAAAAAAATTGCACAATTCTCAACTTTTCATCGGATTATTATTTAAAAAAAAGAAGATTTGCAATCGGATAAACTATATTCATGTGCAAGTGACAGTAGCACTCGCTGGAGGTTGCAGATATCAACAAGAGAATTGTCGATTTATTGAAATGTAACGAATCCTGTTGCCCTTTGACTGCGCACGTCAGTTAACAATTGGCATAATCCCTCCGGCAAACAATGTCACAGCTACTGAATGCAGCTCACCTTTGTACACATCTGCGTATGAAATACACGTGTCAACTGTGATAAACAAAATTATACAATTCGCTACGTAATTTGCAATTAGGTGCGAGTTATACACGCATTTCCTTTTAAACACTTGTTTTGAATTGAATACATTAATATTTTTCTACAGAATTTTTTTATAAATGATTCATTGTCATAGGATATAGGAGGCGTTGAAATGTTCCGCCTATTTGCGATTGTAAAATTCCGGCATTCCTGCATTGTAGCACGCGAGGGATTTTATTTGTTGTACAGTTTCTAAGCTCAAGAACCACCCTTCGAAAAAATTGGAAAGAGTTATTAATTAGTCAATTAATTTAGTTCGATTGTATTCGATTATTGCATTTCTTCAAAATTATAAACACCTACGACTTTTTCTCTTCTTTTCTTTTCTTGACTCGATTTGATTTGATTTGTATTCGCATTATTAGTTTGTTCCTCTTCTCTTTTTTTAATCTTTTGTTCAAACTTTCTGTCTTAATTCGATCTGACTTTGTAGTATTTTTATTTTCGTCTTATCTTCATCACCGATCGTCTTTTTTTCTTTGAATCGATTTCAATTAATTTGTTGTTTGATTTTTATCTTGTTCCTTTATTTAATTTTATCGAACACGATTTTATTTTTTAATTATCGATCGTTTCTTGTTTTTTCTTTCTTTTGCGCAATTGTTCATTTCATTTTGTTTTACGTTTTTAATTCGTCGAATGATAACCGTTTTCGTTTTTTCTCTGTATTTATGTTTTATGCGAAATGTGATCACGACTGATCAATTAAGGAATCTATTCTATAACTTCTTTATTTTTTATTAGTAAATGCGCATCTTTTTTAATATTTGCAAATTCAACCCAACCCAACCCAAACTTCCTCCCTTCGATTCGATCTGACTTTGTAGAATTTTTATTTCCGTCTTATCTTCATCACCGATCGCTTTTATGTTGTTTTTGTTATTTACATTCCTTATCGACTTTATTTAATATAATCTTTACTTCGATCAATTAATCGACCTTTGGTTTCTCTTTGAATCGATTTCAATTGATTTGTTGTTTGGTTTCTATCTCTAAAATTTTTTAATTAAAGTTTTTCCTTCGTTTAATTTTATTTAACACGATTTTATTTTAACTATGAGTCGGTCGATTTTTGTTTTCTTTTTCTTTCTTTTATTCGATAGGAGTTCATTTTATTATGCATTTTAATTCCGTCGAATGATCACCGTCTTGGTTTTTTCTGTTATGCGATTTGATTTTTATTTTTTATTTATTTATTTATTTATTATTATTAAGTGTTCGTATTTTTTAATATTTGCAGATTAAATCTAACCCACCCAATCTTCCTGTCTTGATCCGATCTGATTTGTAGAATTTTTATTTTCGTCTTATTTTCATCACCGACCGATTATTTTTGCTTTCTGTTTTTTTTTTTTTAATTTATGTTCCTTATTCGATTTTATTTGATTCCATTTTTAATTTAATCAATTGATCTTCTTCCAATCGATTTTATTTGATTTGTTATTCGATTTTTAACTTTTAAATATACAAATTAAAATTTTCTACTATGTTTAATTTTATTTAACAGGATTTTATTTTTTAACTATTAGTCAATTTGATTTTTGGTTTTTTGATTTTTTTTTCCTTTTATTCCATTGAAGTTCATTTAATTTTACATTTATGCTGTCGAATGATCGTCGTCTTCGTTTTTTTTTTTTCTCTGTTATTTAATTTGACTTTGTTTTAATTATTTATGTTTTATTATTAACTGTTCATCTTTTTTTAATATTTGCGAATTAAACCCAACCCAGCCCAAACTTTCTCTCTTGATTCGACCTGACTTATTTATTTATTGTTACTTTGTAGAATTTTTATTTTCGTCTGTTCTTCATGACCAATCGTTTTTCTTTTTGTTCTTTTTTTAAAATTATATATCTTATTCGACTTTATTTAATTCAATTTTTAATTTAATCAATTGATCGACTTTTGTTTTTTTTTATTCTATTTTTATATTGATTTGTTGTTTGATTTTTAATTTTTAAATTTTTCCTTCATTTAATTTTATTTAACATGATTTAATTTTTTAACCATCATTCGATCGTTTTCTTTTTTTTTCTTCTTTTACACGATTGGCGTTCATTTTATTCCATGCTTCAATACCCTCGATTGATGTTTTTTTTTCTGTTATTCGATTTCACTTTATTTTATTTATTTATTTTTCATTATTAATATTTGCAGATTAATTTTTTCATTGCGTTTTTCATTTTTGTGCATCAATTTTACTTATTTGTTTTGCATAATTTTTTTCGTCGTCGCTACATCGATGATCGTCTTTTGTTTTTGTTTCCATTCGATTTGACTGTTTTATGTTTATTTTTATAATCAATTCTTCTTTTATTTGAGTTGACATTGTAAAATGTTTAATTCAAATTTATTTAATATTATAGCGATAAGGAAACATAGAGAGTGAAGTTATATTCCGTGAATTAATTGTAAATAAAATATATATGTAATATAAACAAATGTACAAAACGGATACTTGTATAATGCAAGCGCGGAAGTTTTAGTAACGTGTGCAAAAACTAACCTTGGCTCTGCGAATCAAAACGCAGCAAAAAAGTTACGCGTCATAATGTCTTTAAATACTTGTACGCGCCTTGCAGAAAAACAGTTGTTAGCAGGGTTGCCAGACGTCCTTTATTTTAAAGGATATACAGATTTCAGATCCAAAAATGGCTTTTGTCCTCTACTTTGAAATTGAGAATAGAGGACAATGCTTCGTATTTTTTATTTTTGTTCATTATTAAATAATTAAATAGGAGTACTTTTTATTAATGGGGAACGTCGCTTAAATTAAAGGACATCTGGCAACCCTTGTTGTTAGTGATAAAACCCCTAAATAAAAACCTCCCCTAGTGTAAGTACCAATATATTTTATAAGTACAAAGTTTTTTTAATCTCAAACCGGACAGAAAAATGAAGGGAAAACACTCAACGTTTCGCTGTAGATTTTTAGCTTCGACGAAGCTAGCGAAACGTTGAGTGTGTTCCGTTTCATCGGACAAGAACAAACTTCAATAATATATTTTATGTTGTACTTGGCTCTAACTATGTCCCCGTCCCAAAATTATTGTAACAATATTATTCGTAAATTCTACTTTTCTTTAAAAAAAAAACTCCTCAGAAAGGCTTATACTAGATAAAAATTCATAACTCCGATGCCCTAAAAGATCCTTAGAGGTTCATCGATTCCCTGCCGACCCCAATAGATTCGTCGACTCCGTTGGAAACCCCTGATTTAGAGCGACAATTAATTTTTTTCTTGAATCATCCAGAAGCTAAATGATTTGGCAGTTACAAAACCAGTTTTGAATCTTTCTCGCTGTAATAAGAAAAAATTACTTTTAATTTTCATAACTTTCTGTCTACAATTGCTTTTTATTTTATTTACGTGTTTAATACTTGTTTATGTTTTACTTTGGCCCAAGTTTCTCATCATATCGCTTGCCTAAACTGAGAAAGCAGATAAAACCTCCATGAATTACTAATAAACGACGTTTACTCCTCGTAAGAACATACCCTTAAGTGAAATTTTCAATATTTCGCGCACCCCCCGACTGTAAATTTTAATTACGCAGAAGCTGACGTTAATAACCCGATGCCTCTATTTACCCCCTTAAAGCAGCAATTCCTTTCAAGTCTCCCCAGCACAAACATCAAACATCCAAACAATACGTTCGCCTTATATCAGCTCCGTACGAAAATTAGTTTCACAACGGATGTAGCTTCCTCTTATTTCGCCCTTGCTCTCCCCCCGAAGACGGGGGGGCTCCGTCCCGGTGCCACGTGATCAAGAAATGTGCGTGAAAGAAGACATTATTAACGGGGGCTTCATGTTTCGTATTTGTAGATTATTAAAATTACCTAAATTAAATAGGAGTAATACTATTAGATTTTCATATGTATACAGGGCGTTACTGGCTTGAGTTGTTTATATTGCTTTGTTGGCAAGTATCTTTGTCTTCAGTGATCGATTTTAGCAAGGGTGTCGACTCAATTCATTTCGACCCAACGACATCCATCAATTTATTCATCGATGATAAAAAATAGACATTGATGCGAGTCGGTAAAATGTGATTTTGAAACAATTTGTTAATAATAATTCGCACATTAAAGATGAAAATCAGAATCGTAATAACAAATAATTACACTAACTTCCACAGACACGAACAGCTTTACGGTTGCCTGAACTGAAAAACAAAAAACGATCGTCGGTTCGCTTGTCGTCCGCTCGCATTTCTGAAAGTACGCGTCGTTCGCCGTTGTTAAATTAATAATAATCAATTTCGCGCTTTGTTATAATTAATAGTTCCATAGTGATTGTGTCCATGTGTAAGTAAATGGTAAGTGTAGATATAAATAAAAATCTGAGCTTGTGACTGAGAACTTGCTCGAATCTCAACTGCCATCGTCGTCGTGTCTAACACTCGCACTTGTAAAAGGATTCTCGTCGACGCGACGCCGACGTTGAACAAGTATTTTGCAAGGTGTTGTGTTTACAATTTTTTTTATTAAGGTAAGCTTTGCCATTTAAAACATGTTAATATTAAAAGCTGTTTCACTTTCGTGCATGGTTTTTAAAATGACGTCACAATCATCTGATATTTTACGGTACAAACTTCGAGAGATGTCATTAAGCCCACAAAACTCGGCTCTTAAATTATAAAAGGACGATTAAGGCCCCTTTTAGGTATTAGGTAACCAGGGCCCTTGTGAGCACCGAATCCAGGAAATTTTATTTCATCATCTCACTCCTCTACACTCCTGGATTTTAGATGCTTAACAGTTTACCTATTAACATTCGACCAATCAGCATCCGTTATTGGGCGCGGGAATTACGTCACTCTGCCTGCCTAATTCAAATATTTCAATATCCTTACAGCTGATATAAAACATTTAATGCGTTTTATTCTGATTTTATTTTAATGGTAATAATGCATTCGTTTTATTTATTAACGTAACTGAATGAAATGAGTTTTTTTAGAAATAACTGCGTATCATTAATCTCAAATATCGTACTTGAATACTACTTCAATGCTAGTTTCTAGCCAAGACAAGTATTAGAAACTATAAATCAAATTGTGTATACAAGAAAAAAAGAAAAATTACTCACTTCTAACAAAAAGAAAAAAAAATACACATTCACGTATGGCACCGCCGAATTAAGGTTGGCACGATGTTCTTACTTTATAAATAAGGATTGGTCATTCCTAGGATATCTGGTAAAAACCAGTATAAAGATAAACAAAGCAGCGGCGTAGATTTCAACGTCGCCGCTGAGCGGCTTGTATGCCCGACGCACTCTTCCCCTCGTGCTCATTGCATCAAAAGCAACCGTTTGATGTAAATTACGTGTGTAACATAATCACCTTTATAGTTTCTTTCAAATTAATAATTATGAAAACATTATAATTCTTTAATGCAGCTATTAAAAAGACTGGTAAAATACGTTTAATTCATATCAATTTATAGCGCCGTCACTGCAAAAAGAATGCGAGTTTATTTCGGAATGAATCGGTTATGGAAACAAGTTTTTATATCAGTTTTTATATCCAGTCGACCAGAACTGTAGTGGTGACTGCGTACCGCACCGAATTCTCGGGCTTCGACTGGTTTATTGTTTTGTTTTTACAGGGCAGACGCGTTAGATTAGAACTTTTTCCGACTATGATCGCATCAGCATATTAGTAGTTTCTCGTATATTTAACGAAACCTTCCGCCTAAAATGCGCCTAGGTCTGTTTATAAATCTTGATGCCTGATCCTTCAGCACACAAGACGCCATATTGAAAACGTTATAGGGATGTAGAGTTGGTTGCATAATAATGTGTAGCGGAAATACTTTGACATCGAAAATTATTTTGCTCAAGGGTAATCATGAATTTCAAAATTATTGTCGGAGTTTGGTTTTACTTCCCGTTAATAGACAGTCGCTTGCCATTTAATAACCTCTCTTGACCAAAGTAATTTTTGATGTCAGAATAACGAAACATCAAAAATTATTTTGGACATGACTTTTCTTTTTTGATGTCTCGTTAGTTATTAATGCTAACTTATTATCAATAAATAAACAAACTATTCTGAATAATAATCGTGTAAATTCAATATAAATTCAACGTTCAACCATAACATAGAGTTTGTTTGTTATGAACACTGAAAGGATTAAAATCGGCAAGTCAGAGAAGTAGTGCATTCATGAAAGCGGCGTTACTCACAGTATTGTACTGGTTAAATGGATGTCTGTGAGAGATGCGCGCCAGAAACCTCAGTGTCAGTAGCAGTCGGGCACCGCGCGATTTTAAATACATATTTGTATAATAATTTATTATATTTCACATATTCAAAAGAAGCGAATTGTTATCTATTGGAATTTGCAATTGTGAATATTATGAGGATATCTAACCGCGCGAAAGCCCGAGTAGTCATATATGATGAGACATGAGCGCGGCTAACAACGTAACGCGGGTTCCGTATTGGAACTTCCGCTGTCTAAAACCAGATTAATCCAGTTCACTTTTTTAGATCCTCCGTCTGGTTATAAATGCATCGTTATAAATTAGAAAAGGTAGTTAATATTCTAAAAAGGAAAGGAAAAGCACAAAATTTGGAAAATATGTATACTCTTAAATTTAGATAATATTTGAGTAGGGTGCTTCTCCTGTTCGTTTTCAAGCAGTAAATGCATTTTCAATTTCATAACGTTTGCGTTTATAACGTAACGATGTGTTTGCGCAAACTCTATATTTTTATCTTTAAAATTATATGCAAGACTCGTACTATGTAAAATTTTCAGCAAAACATCATTTGAGAAAACAAAACGAAAGTAAGGAATATCCTTCCTGAGTGTGTGGTTAATAACTCGAAAGCAAGGAGAAAGGAATATAAAGGAGCGAGCATATGATCATACGACAGGGAGAGAATGCAATTTTTCTTGACGAATTACCACCACTTTGGGGCGGGGCGGTTTGTTGATATCCGTTGAAGGAAAAGTTTGTCTGATTTTGTGCTTGCGTTTTAGTTTAGAATGAATGTATATGTATGAATATGCGTGACTTAAATCGGATAAGTAGTATACACTTCAGTTAAAAAGTGAATAACATTTTGGTTAGGTTTGAGATGTAGAGTGTGCAACAAAAGTAAGATAAGTATGTGTACTTTTAAGTATAGAACTCAGTCTTTAACGTAACTACATTATTCATATTTCGTTGGTAAGTGCATTATAGGCAACGGTGTGCAGTTTCTGATTTGAGAAAGTTCCAGAATTTTGTGAAACGTTTGTGTACACCTATGAGATATGAGACCATATTTAGTTACCATTTTGGACAAGAAATTACTGTCGTAGGCAAGGCGCGCTACGTTCCGTTGCACGTTTATTAGTGAATGATGACGTCAGACGCATGCTTGGTTGATAAATACTGCAACATAATCAATGTACATACCGTGAGATTTTTTTTATAAAACTAAACTTCCTTTGCACTTTAAGTATTTATCAACACATCATATTTCTGACGTCAACATTCACTAATGACGTGCAACGGAATGTAGCGCGCGTTGTCTATAATACGACTCTCTCCCAAATACATTAACTAAAGCAATAGCGAACGATGTGTGGTTTGAGAACTTTCCAGAATTTTGTAAAACGTTTGTGTGCGCCTAGCTTGTGACGTATAAGGCCACATTTAGTTACCACATTGGACAAGAAATTACTGTTAGTGTGACTTTCTTCCCATTCTTCTTTCTTTTGCTATCTTTCAGTTTGCTATTTATCTTCAATATTTTCTAACATTACAAGAAATTACCGTTAGTGTAACTTTCTCTTTTCTTTTCCTTCTTCCGTGCTCGGAAGGGTTCTATCCATTCGTCTTAGATTTTCTGCCATTCTCTCTTTTGCTATCTTTCGGTTTGCTATTTATCTTCAATATTTTCTAACACGTAATATTCATAAGAGTTTTAAAGTTTATTTTTATAATTGTTTAGTGTCATTTTTTAATTCTAAACCCAAAACGCGTAGAAATAATGATCGAGTAGTGTACAAAAAAAAAGTTGTTTTTGTATTTTCATTAATACTAATAGTAGGATTGTTTAAAGAAACAACCCGTAAGGTAGAATGTAGGTGTACGTATTTTTTTTAAATTTTATATGCTATCTACAGAGGAATTTGAGATAGATTTTTTTGTCCCATGAGCTAGGAGGGGCAGGGGGCAAGTGCCTCACCTTGACTACACCCATAACTCTATCCATAAAAAAATGATGTTACAATAACGTTAGCTTCACTTTTTGACATCGGACCTTTTAATACCAAACCACAGATTTATTAGATAGCTAAACGGAGAACTTGAAACCCAATTGTGCTTGAAGTGCAGAAGGGCTAATAACTGCAGAAATAAGCTAGTCATGTGTGAAATTAAATGCAAGCTTGCCAACTAAAGAATCAATCGTGACGTCATTAAGGGACCTCATTCCCCTTTCCCCTCGAAGAGGAAGTATGCAATGTTGCTGTACTTTGTAGATAAAATAAAGAGATTTTGCAAGACTCTAAATTTACGTGTACCTCTACAACGATGACAAAGCAACGTATTATCAAGCGTGAAACTGTTTTCCGTAAATTAACTCATACAAAGTTCTGTGTCGACTGCAACGGAGACGAGATTTACAACGGGCGTAAATTCATTTATGCACTTTGTTCCACGTATACGTCACCGAATTCCGGAATCTGCTTAAACCACTCCCGTTTCTAAATGCGCTTTGCAATTAAATAAAGCCGAAACTTTCTGGAGAGATTCGTTTAAAAAAATTAATTCGGTACGACAGAAACTTTCCTGAATTGCATCGGAGCAGAAGGAAAATACGTTGATGAAGGTTTCGTGCTGATGTGTATTATGCAGAGGTGTAATGGTTTGATTACTATCCCGATAAGAGATAAAAATAATAGCTTCCATTTATCAAAGGTTTACATGTTGAGTATAAACGCAGTATGTGCGCAGATAACTTAAAAGTCATCAATTACAGAATTCTCACTTGTCAAAACAAACTGCAATTATATGTAGATATAAGAAACCAGAATTCTGTACAGAATTTTTTCTTTTTTTTAATAATAGTCTTTATTCTCACCAAGTTTGACATATTAGTTGTTTATAATAGAACAAGGTTTGGGTATCAGTTAGATTAGTTTATAACACAACCAATTAGCAGTAAACTTCAATTATTATTAATGCTTGCATTTGCAAAATTGGTTACAAATGTGCTTATGGATATGAATACGCTAGTAAACAAACTGAATGTAAAATCACTTGGACATTTGCACGACATCTACTGATGGATGAAATATCGTTCAGAACTTTCGCAAGCGGTAGAATCATTTGAATTTATTTCTACTTTCATTTTATTTATGAGAATTGGTCTTCGATCTAAAACTGTAATATCAAACTTTTGAAAACTCGTACATTAAAAATTCATTCCTCGATAATTTCGTTTTACATTCGCGCTTATACTTTTTTTTTCAAACAGTAAAGTAGTAAAGTCTCATCCTTCGAAATCCTTACGCTTCATCAATCTGAGATAAAAGACGACTTTTATGGACCGTAAATGGATAGATTGTTTTTACGAGACCTGATCGATTCGATGATAAAAATATTTGCCCGTCAAGTCGATTTATTAGGTTCTTACCGGTATTGCGGGGCTTATCTCGTGCGTGTGCAAATAGATTTTGACGAAAATGTTTGGTGTTCGGATTAACTGCGAGTGTGATGTTGTACCTACTCGTGTGAAGTGAACAACATATGTTCCACTTTAAATTGTCTTTTCGGGAAAAAAAAAAAAACTATTTGCATGTTAATAACAACAAACACGAGTTTTAAAGAAATAATTGTTTAATAATTTAAAATAATTTCAAATATTTCTCCATATTAGGCCTAAACACTTTGTCATACTTCGCAGTTAAATGAAAACACATTCAAATCTATTTCTCGGATCTGCTTTTATAGAGGTTCCCTCGCGTTCTAGCTTTCTTCTAGTACTATCTGGGGCGCGCATCGACATGTTGAGAATCATCAACAAGTAAGTCAGCCTCTTAAAATGTTTTGAAATGTGCTGGTACAGGAAATGTCAATCTAATGAATAAAATGCCCTAAGAAAATACATGTTTACATCTCAACCCCTACTAGGGTGACGAGATTTTATGATCACACGTTAGATGCGTTCAAAGTAAAATAATTCAGTGAATCAGAAACGAATAACTACAGAAATATAGCGAACAGCTGACAGCGATATATTCAGCGTTAACTTTTCCGCTTTGCTGTACGGTAACAAAAATAATGCGCGGAATTTGTTATTTTGATATCGTCAACATAATCCATAAGCCTTATCGAATCTTCCGGTTATCACACTTTATTAAAATTGAAAATAAACAAAAAAATCGTTTGTGTATCTCAAAAGAGAGGTTAGGAAATTGTTGTGTAAAGCGTTCAACAACATCCGTTCGTTAATGTGTACTCATATACGAGTTTTGCTTGTCTCACTGAACGCACTTTCCTAAGTCAAATTGCGAACGAACGTGTGCGTACATTTTTATTTACTTCCTTTATAAATATACAGGGTGACTGTTAATTACTTTTAAAATAATGAACCCAACAAAAGAATCGATGTCCAACATTATTAGAAAAATGTAAAAAAAATTCTATGTTATAAATTTAAAAAAAAATTTAAAGTGGCAGGTAAATATATACAGAGGTCGTTCAGGTAAATTGTTCATACAAAGATCTCACAAAAGAACTTTTCAGAGAAATTTTTAATTTATCGAATAATAATAGGTATGTTTTTAAGTTAAATATTGGCTTTCGGTCACTATCGTTTATATTGTAATTTTCTTTTATTTTTTAAATTTCTAAATTTAAAATTCCTTTACCTACAACTGAATGATTCATAAGACATAGTAGGCGTTGAAATGTTCCGCCTCTTAATTAAGAATTATCTTTAAAACGGTTTTTATCCTATAGAGCGTTTCAACCTTAGTATGAAGAATGGCTATACGTATTCGTTTCTATCTTTCATGGTTTTTCAATAAAGCTAACTGAACCGCTGAAACTGACTGTTTTTTTAATCGACGTTTCAGATTTCCATATTTGACAAGACGATTTAAAAAATATGACAAATATGGTAACTAAAAAATAGTGTCTGATGTTTGTGTTACCATCCAAAACAAGAAAAAAAAACATTGCAACTCTGTATAAAGAATGATAATGTTGATTATTTTTTTACCGACAAATCACTTTGACAAGTTTGACAGTTAATAAAAAAATATATGTGAAAATTAGGAAAGCAACTGGTGTTTGTGCTTACCTTAAAATTAGAAAAAGGTAAATACGAGCTTTTTATAAAACTAAATAATATGAAACTTTGCATAAAGGATGATTGATATAAAGTTGATTACCTTTTTATTAGTGACAGCACACTTTGACAAGTTTGATAGTTAACAAAAAATGCATACAAAGAAAAGAAACAATGTTTTGGTCACTTTAAAATTAGAAAAGAAAAATATGAGCTATTTATAAAACCCGACGTTTTTATTCATGTTTCATATTCACAAGTTTGACAAGAAATTCACTTTGCGCAATGTTTGACAGTTAATGAATTTTTTTTTTTTAATTAGAAAAGCATGTGAATTTTCTGATCGCCTTCAAATTAGAGAGAAAAATATGAGCTCTTTATAAAATCAAATATTTTTTTTCGACGTTTCAGATTCACAAGTTTGACAAGACAACTTAAAAGATATGACATGTATGGTAACTAAGAAAACAACTGATGTTTGCGCTCGTGTTCTAAATAAAAGAAAAATATGAAACTTTGCATGACGGATGATAAAGTTGAATACTTTTTTACCGACAAGTTACTTTGACAAATCTGACAAAAAGATGTGTAAAGAATAGGAAAGCAACTAATGTTCCTGCGCCCACCTTAAAATTAGAAAATATGAGCTCTTTATGAAACTGGATGCATTTTTTAATCGACGTTTCAGATTAACAATTTTGACAAGACAATTTAAAAAGTATGACAAGTATGATAACTTAGAAAACAGGTGACGTTTGCACTCAAAATAAAAAATATGAAACCACTAGAAGGTTGATAAAGTTGATTACTTTTTTTTTGGGATTTTACTTTACTTTAATAATGAACAATATAAAATAGCGACATCTTACTATCGCTTTTTGACCTAACATTGCAGTAGGATAGACAAATTGAAGCGGGATTTGCTCCTAATGAGTCCCCCATGCAAGGCGGCCATGCTTGCTGTCAAAGCATAATGAAAGATTTTAGAAAAATTTTGTGCAAATCGTTTTTGATTTTGCGAATAAATTGGGCAAGTCCTTTTTCGTCTGCAGTGGGAATGTCGAGCTACGTTTCTGCTGAAGAAGCCCCAAGCAGGGCTGAAACAGCTGTCCAGAGGCTGCTCGAGGTTCTCACTGCAATCAAAAACGATTTGCACAAAATTTTTCTATAATTACTTTAATAAGTTTGATAGGTAATAAAAAAATACTTAAAAATTAGAAATGCAAGTAATGTTTTTGTTCAGCTTAAAATTAGGAAAAGAAATATACGAGCTCTAATGAAACTGAATGTAATTTTTTTTCAATCGACTTTTTAGATTAACAAGTTTGACAGGACAATTTAAAAAAATACGACAGGTGTGGTAACTAAGTTTCATCTTTAAAATAAAAAATATGAAAATCTGTGTGAAGAATGATAAAGTTGATTACTTTCTTACCGACAATTCACTTTGACAAGTCTGACAGTTAATAAAAGAAATGAACAAAAAATTAGGAAGGCGACTGATGTTTTTTGCTCACATTAAAACTAGAAAAAAGAAAAATAAAACCAAATATTTTTTTTAATCGACATTTCTGGTTAATAAGTTTGACAAAACAATTTGAAAAATGTGACAAGTACAGGAACTAAGAAAACAACAATAAACGATGACAAAGTTGATTATTAAAGAGCGGATTCTATGCTAAATGCATATTGCATGCATATTTTGCATATTTGAGCATTTTGTTCAATTTTCGCATATTTCTTAAAAATGTGCATATATATGCATATTTGAAAGAATTTGTGTCGAAGTGAGTAAATTTTTTCCTGAATTCTTAATTCGTCAGAACATGTTGTTGCATTAATTAGGATCTAGTTTGCACCATTCTTGGGCTTAAGCAGGCAGAATTAGGGATTTCCAAGTACTTTCTTAACGATGCGGTGGGGCGTTCATGTTTGCAATATTGCAATATCACTTCTTCACGGATTATTAGTCGGTTATTGCTGCGAACGTTTAGTTCTTCCGTAAAAGTATTTTTGTTTGTGAGAAGTGCAATATGCCGAAAGACAATTCGAGCCTGGTTAATTCCTGGATCAGAAGCAACCCGAGCTTGCTTACACCAATGGAAGCGTATTCTGTAAAGCCTGTAGTAAAATGGTAAGTTTTAAGTTTGTTTTCTTCCTCCTTAGGTAAATATTTGCTTGGTTCTTGAATATTGAAAGTTCAGACAGTTTAAAAAAATTCAAGTTCTTGTTGTAGATACCAACCCAACGAAAATTTTCGGTCACACAACATGTCGGGACAGAACTACACAAGTCAAAATGCAAGAAGATGAATGAATCGAAAACATTTCAATTACCCTTAGACAGTGGACCGTCGTTGATGACTTCATCTAATGAACAACAAGAATTTAATGCTGATTTATGCGAGGCGATGATTTGTGCAAACATACCTTTGAAAAAACTGCAAAATTCTATTTTTAAAAGTTTTTTGGAAACATATACCAAGAAAAATGTTCCCGATGAAAGTACGTTAAGAAAAAATTACGTGCCTCGCATCTACAACGATACTCTAAAAGAAGTCAAGAAAATCGTAGAAAATCAATATATTTATTTTCTTGTGGATGAAACTACTGATTCTTGTGGGCGTTACATTGTAAATTTGTTAATAGGGTCTTTGTGGGAAGATAAACCTAGTGAATCTTATTTAATAGCCTGTACACAGTTAGACAAAACTAATCATTTAAGTATTTTAAGATCTGTTAATGAATGTTTTATGAAATTTCTCTCACCTAATGTAGTTCCTACTGAAAAAATTTTACTTATGGTATCAGATGCTGCCCCTTACATGGTTAAAGCCGGGCAGCAATTTAAAACAATTTATAAAAATTTAGTTCACGTGAGTTGTTTAGCTCATGGATGTAACAGAGTAGCTGAACATATTAGATGTGAATTTTCTGATGTAAATCTACTAATTAGTGCCATTAAAAAAATATTTGTCAAAAGTCCCACACGAGTTCAGTTGTACAGGGAAAAATTGCCGAATGTACCTTTACCTCCCGAACCAGTGTTGACTAGGTGGGGAACTTGGTTGGAAGCGGCAATGCTTTATGCTGAACATTTTGTAGCAATTAAGGAATTGGTTGTAGAGTTTAATGCCCAAGATAGTGCTGCTATTGCAAAGGCACAAAATATTGTAACAAAAACTTCATTGGCAAATCAACTGAACTTCATCAAAATGCATTACAGTTTTGTAATACAAACTATAAACAATTTAGAAAAACCGAAAATGTCTTTAATAGAATCCGTTAAAATTGTTAAAGAATTTAAAGAGAATATTTCAAAAGTTCCAGGTAAAATCGGCAGTTCAGTAAATAAAAAGTGTTTATCCGTTTTAGATAAAAATAGCGGCTTCAAAACCCTTGAGGAAATTTACGAAATTTTGAATGGAAACTTTGAAATTGACTTAAGTGTAGAATTTTCAGCTATGAGTCACTTTAAATATGCCCCAATTACCTCCGTGGATGTTGAAAGGAGTTTTTCAATTTATAAAAATATTTTGTCAGATAAAAGGCAAAATTTCCTGGTAGAGAACTTGGAAAAACACATTGTTGTAAATTATAATCGAAGATTTTTTTAGTCGTTATAATATTTACTTAATAATGTACATACATAATATACATACTTCCTTCATATAAGCGTTTACAAATAAATGTAAATAAGTTGTATAAAATATAATGTTTTTTATTTGAATAAGAATGCCCATACAACACAGTAGACCAGTTATTGCATTATTTGAAGTGTTCGGCCTATCTTGCACATATTTCGCCATTTTTAGTGCATATATATGTGCATATTTCATCATTTTTTAGTGCATATATATGCGCATATTTCATCAAAATTACTCGCATATAAATCCGCTCTCTATTGATTATTTTATTATCGACAATTCACTTTGACAGGTAATAAAAAAATGTGTAAGTATTAGGAAGGTAACTGGTGTTTCTTGCTCACATTGTTGACTTTTTATCGACAATTCACTTTGACAAGTTTGACAGTTAACAAAAGAAATAAAAATTGGGAAAGCAACTGAAATGTTTTTGCTCACTTTCAAATTATAAAAAGAAAAGTATGATCTCTTTATTAAACTAGCGAGTTATCTAAAATGGTTATTATTATTACAAGGCTGCGCTCAACAATTTCAGCGGTTTCAGCGTTCCTATTTCTTTAAGAAAAGGAGCTCTAACAGCAAACTAAACAATATTAAATTTGCAACGTAAATCTTCAAGCTATTCTATTATAATCCTCGCTTTTAATAATAACCAATTCCCCGCAATTTAAAAATTCAAGGAATTATTATTATTATAAGAGGTTGGCTCAAGGCGCTCTCTTACGGAACCGGTAATTGCAAGTAAAGGCCTCGTTCGCACGAGCGCTTTCCAAAACGTTCAAGCTCTCGCTTTTCCTAACATCGCGTCGTGAATAGAACATATAAAATTTAATATTTGTGTTCACATTGCAGCGGTCGTTAAAAAAGCGCTGTACGGGTTAGAAAAAGCATTTTAGAAAACTCGTGCGAACGCCACCTTACAAAATAAAGCTCGCCTTCTCTGAATATGCTAAACACCCTCCGCTTATTAAGAGCGGCGGTAAATACTCGCTGGATGTAAGCAAACGGAAGTAACGTTCATGATACAAGGAAATAAACAGAAATGATAATTTCTCGTTAGCACGCCGTCATAATGTAGTAATTATAGACGCGGTTTTAATTATACTCCGAGGAGACATCTAACGTATAAGGTGAAATTACGAACCTGGAAGGACTCGGAACCGCAGGAGGCAGATACAAACGCGGGCGGTTTATTATTTCCAAGTACGTTGATATCACATCATATCATGTTGATTGATGACATAACACAATACCGCACCATATGACGCCTTGCGTTGCTAATTAATTTTGATTACCGCTGTATAAGCGGAACGCGATTAAAAGTAATAGATGATAACACGATATTTTACTGTACACGATAGCTAATATCCGGTTGTATTGAACCGATGCAAAAATGGCAATGAAAAGGTAAAACGTGGTAAAGTCTTGATGTAAGAAACCGGAATTCTGTACAATTTTTTTTAAATTTTAAATTAAACGCATAGTGGTTAAGTTGTGATGTAAGGCACTGAAATTCTGTACATTTTTTTTTTAATTTTAAGTTTAACGCGTTGGGAAACCAAACGTACAAACGCCCTGTTTTTGTTTTTTCTTTCAAATTGATTTTTAAGATTGATCTTCAATCTTCATGAATTTATCATTTCACTAATTATTGTAGCTACTGTTCGAATAAAAAAATATTGAACTGAATAGGTATATTGCATTTTAAAAAGTCATTAATTTCCTAAAATCCCACAAGCAAAACAACGTCACGTGCATTTCCTTTTTTATAGAGTTGCTATAATATATGCTTTATTTTAAATCCACCTTGGGCTTTGATACATACACTTCGCATGCATTTATATGAGCTCATTATTTTAACGTACGCGTAAAATTTCTTTTCAGTGTTTCAGCATTCAACAACTCACTCTTCCAAACATTAAAAAAAAACAGATTGTAAATTGCAGAGGAACGTAAATTTAGGAAAATTTCACATAAGCAAAATATCATCCTTAAATTCTGATTTCCCCCGGAATCTTTAATCAGCCTCCCTCCTCCCCTCCCTTCTTCCCCAAAGTAAGCTTTAATAATTATTTCGGAAACCTTTGAAATTTATTAAATTTTACATCATTAGACGGTAATTAAAACATAGGGGGAGAGTTTGCACTCCGCGCGCCAAATCGATATCCGCCGAAACTTTCTCCCTCACATTTTATTTATGAAACTCCGTGTTTCCGGCGGGAGAGGGAGGGGGGAAGGGGAGGCGCAGAGCCCGATGTTACCAAAAAAAAAAAATAGATTGATTATTATTTAGATTCGGACGCTTGTCCGTCCGCCCTAAACAAACAGAGCTTCCATTTTGTACGCCCGAAATATATTTCCATTATCATTTGTTGGCAACAACTTAATTCACTCCGGGTTTTATTAATTTTGTTTGATTAATCCGTTGAATAACTCCCGATATGAAAAGGGTTTAGGTAAAGATAAAAAAAAAGTTATTAACGAAATGATAAATCTTTTTTTTTTTTTTTTTGTAAATTAATTGAGTTGAAAAATGCAATTACAACGGAATGTTTTTTTTTTTTTAAGGGAAAGGGAAGGGAAATAGGAAGAAGGAATCGGGAGAAACGGAGGATTGAAATAGAAGACAGGAAAATCAACAACGTACAAAGACAGTCATCGTTAGGGGTGGCAAACTCCTTATCTACAGGCTTTAGTAAAAATAATCAAAAAAGAACCCCAATTTATGTAGACAGTTGTGATTTTATCGAAATGCTTTACTTGTTTTATAAAATAGTATTTTATTAAATTAAAATAGTATTAAGTAGATATACAGGGTGATTCTCAGTTATTCGCACGAAACAAAAAAAAAACTAAAACAAAAAAGCAATCGCTCTTAAGGAGGCCCCAATATACCTAGAAACCTAAAATACCGTATGTCTCATTTTGATTTGTAAACGAATATCTATTTTTCATATTTTTTAACGATTTGACGTACTTGTATCAAAAATAAATAAAGCGAAACAGACGTAGCTTAGCGAGCAAGCAAATACAGGGTGTTCTTTTATTGTATGCAAATAAAAAAAGTATAAGTACATGAAAAGCTACATTTCGCGGGTATTGTTTGGTGGCTACCGTATCATAGCCAAAAAAAATTCGGATGTACCACTTGTTTGGAACCGCTGAAATATGCGAGAAAGATAGGAAGGTCAACTTCGCTTTCTTCTCGGTATGAACACGATGTTCAACGCAGAGTTTTCACTGATATCGTTTATTAATTATTTTATTTAAAATTTTAATTATTTTAATTCTCCGAGCGAAGTAATATTACATTTATTTGTTTTACGATATCAACTACTGATGAAAATTTATGCACCAATTAGGCAAGCGGGTTAAAAATGTTCTTCCTTCACCCTTTTTTCGTAAATAAACTTTTGTTGCAATCTCGCTGATAGCTATAAAAGTATTACTACTTACGGTCCTTGGAAACAAAGTAAATTTTTATAAGTGTTTTGAAAATAATATGAAATGAGAAATTACAATTTGTTTGTACTTCGCTTTTAATTTGTTCGGCAATTACGAACCGCAGCTTTTTGAATTGCACTTGATTTCAATTTAAAATATTAAACTTGTAATTACTTGCAGTGAAGTTACTTTAAATTGTAAACGTTTTGACCGACCAGCGGCGCTGATTTACGTCGTTCCTGCTCAAGATCCAGTAAGGCACTGAGCCTGGCCTACTTCGGTTGAGGGTCGTAATTGAAGATGCGGCCGCGTTCCAGTTTTAGCTATGCCAGCAGTTCTCAAATGGTTTAGTGAAAATCTGCCACTGCATTTTTCTTGAAAACTATTGC
This sequence comes from Prosopocoilus inquinatus, assembly GCA_036172665.1. Lineage (NCBI taxonomy): Eukaryota > Metazoa > Arthropoda > Insecta > Coleoptera > Lucanidae > Prosopocoilus > Prosopocoilus inquinatus. The sequence goes on along the minus strand of CM069871.1, from coordinate 14,229,289 downwards.
CATTTATGGTCATATATTGCAGATGTAAATATTTGCACACAGTAAAAAAACACCCTGTATTTCAGTTTTACGCGCTTTACTTTACAAAACGTGCATTCCTGCCTTGTCCTCGCCTTTTTTCAAGTTTCAATGAAACAATCGGTATATTTTACACAGTTTTTCATAAACTGAACTAAACCGCTGTTAAGGGTTGTCTTTTAAAAGAAGTTATTCCTTACTGTATTATTTCATACGTACTTTGATGTATAGTATAATTAATATTGAAATGCAAGTATTTAAAAAATGAAAGATATCAGTTATTGTTAAGTGATTTTTTTATATTGCTACGAATTTGTGTTGAATTTTGTTATAGCACTTATGCCCGGGTTCTGAAACGATACAAAACTTTATGTAGAGATAAAGTCACCATAACTTCTAGAAACCGTGTATCAAAACTTTACTTTATCCCTGGATAAAGCGCAAACGTAGGCAATTTATACTTTTCATAAAGTTATCTGTCAATAAAAATTTATCTTGACATAAAGTTATTTATCCTTTCAGAAACTGGGCATCAAACACATTAACACTAATTTATTTGTAATATTGGCCGAGTGTTAATTATTTACCGACTTCCGTGGTGTGACTGACTTCTTTCTCCTCGGTAGGGGGCTTATATATCCTGCTCTACTTCCGGAATTATCCGGGAAAGTCTCTCTGGGGAATTCTCCAGTTCGCTGGACGCGACAACCAGGCGCTTATAATCCAATAGCTTAATTGGCCTTCTATTTTTATTTTTATTTCTGTAAAGGTGGCATCACTGACTACTAATTACTGAAATGTCTACTTAAAAATAGAACTTCCGTTGTCTTGACTTTACTAAAGAACGAATATGTTAAAAACAAATTAAAAATATGTGAAGCTGATAATTCAATTCATAATTTTTTTTTTCAATTTTAACCACTGTGATGTTGCCATTCTAAATTACTGAAATGTCACTTCTGTTGTTTTAAATGTTTGTTTTTTAAATAAAAAAAAAGAATTTGTTGACGATTCTATCATAAGGTGACCGCTGCGCCGCTGCCATTATAAATTAAATTTGACGAAAAAGTCAAATAAAAATGTCACTTCAGTTGTCTAGAATATATTTTTACTAATTAAAATAAAAAATAAATAAATGAAAACATGTATCACATGACAGTTCAGTCTTAAGTTCTGTTGTAATCACTGTGACATTAGCATTATAAATGACTAAAATGTCAAATTAAAAAATGTCTCTTCTGTTGTTTTGGATTTTTTTAATTAAAAATCGAATTTGTTGAAGACAAAAGAAAAATATGTAAAGTTAACGATTCAATTATAAGTTTTTTTCTTCTATTTTAACCACAGTGACGTCATCATATATTATTAAAATGTTAAATTTACAGTTGTCTATTTGATTTATTAAAGAACAAATTAGTTAAATAAACAAATAGAACATGTCCCCCCATGACAATTGGCATTATAAATGACTACAATGTCAAATTAAAAATATCACTTCTGTTGTTTTGTTGAAGGCAAATGAAAACGCGTAAAAATGACAATTAAATCGTAAGTATTTATTTTTACCACATTGCCATTGTAAAGTACTAAAATGTTAACTTAAAATGTCATTTCAGTTTGAAATGTTTTTTTTTTATTAATTAAAGAATGAATTTATTGAAGACAAAAAAAACATGTAAAGTTAACAATTCAATCATAAGTTTATTTTTTCTGTTTTGACCACTGCGACCTTGTCATTATAAATTACAAAAACATCAAATTAAAATGTCACTTCAGTTGTCTGGAATATTTTTTTTATTAAAGAACGAATTAGTTCAAAATTAATGAAAACATGTCTCACATGACAATTCAATCCTAAATTCTGCCTTAACCTGCCTGACATTGGCATTATAAATGACTAAAATGTCAAATAAAAAAAATCACTTCGAAAACGTGTAAAGTTGAGAATTCACACATAAGTTGTTGTGTTTTAACCACATTGTCATTGTGAAGTGCTAAAATGTCATTTCATTTTGAATGTTTAAAAAAAATTAATTATAGAACGAATTTATTGTAAACAAATAAAAACGCGTAAAACTGACAGAAGTTTGCGTGTTTTAACCATTGTCATTGTAAATTATCAAAATATGGATATTTTGGACGTTTTTTTTAAAATAAAATTGAGAATTTGCTAAAAACTATTTAAATCATGTAAGCTGACAATTCAGTCATAAGTTCTGTTCTAATCCTTTAGACATTGGTATTATAAATAACTAAAATGTCAAATTAAAAATGTCACTTCTGTTGTTTTGAATGTTTTTTTTTTTTAATTAAAGAACAAATTTGTTGAAGACAAAAGAAAAACACGTAAAGTTGACAATTCAATTCTAAGTTCTTTCTTTTGTTTTGAGCGTTGTGACGTTGCGATTGTAAATTACTAAAATGTCACTCTAGTTGCCTGGAGTATTTTTTTTTTATTTATTAAAGAACGAATTAGTTAAAAGCAAATGTCATTTTTGTTGCATTGAACGTTTTTTGTGATTAAAGACCGAATCCAAAATAGGTTGACAGTTCGTTCGTCATTTCTTTTTGTTTTAATCGCTGTAAAGTTGGCAGTACTAAATACTTCATGTTAAAAACGTAACACCTGGTGTCTTGATTACCTATTTTTTAATGAAATAATTTACTAAAAATAAATTAAAAACGTTTTTGACTGCCACTTTTTTGTTTTAATCAATTTAAAGTTGCAATACTAATTACAAAAGTTTCAAATTGAAGGTATGTATCACTTCCGCTGTTTTTAAATGTTTAATTCCAAATAAAAGAATTTATAGGATTACGAAAAATTGAAAAACATTTAATTTGGTCGTGAATTACCATTCCTTTTTTTTATCATTGAAGTTTGTTCTTGTCCGATGAAAATAGTAAGTATAAAGTTTTTTTAATCTCAAACCGGACAGAAAAATGAAGGGAAACACACTCAACGTTTCGCTATAGATTTATAGCTTCGTCAGGAGTGAAAAAAACAACTTGTTTATTTACTTTTTTTCACTCCTGACGAAGCTATAAATCTATAGCGAAACGTTGAGTGTGTTTCCCTTCATTTTTCTGTCCGGTTTGAGATTAAAAAAACTTTATACTTACTTTTTTTTATCATCGTAAAATTGGCATCAACCGTTGTATGTTGTTTATTTGACAGGTGACAGCTACCGTTTATTTCTATTTTAATTTGTCAAAAATACAAAAAAAGTACATAAAAAATCTTCTATGATTGATCATGCAATCGGTTTTATTTTGTTTTAATTTCTTTAAACTGATTTCAAAAAATGAGTAAAGTTCAGCAGCACCCTGTATCCACATACCTATCGTGAAAAGAATTTCTAGCATCAACCCTTGTTATTTTACCTGTTTTTAGCGCTCTCTTTTATTCGAATTCACAGTGTATACGAACGTGTATCAAACCCAGATGCAATTAAATAAAACAAGAGGATTTCGGTGCGATTAAAAACGTTGAGCTGGACAGCGGTTTATAAACACTTAATCCGAGTTAAACATTCCACGACAGATGCATGACGCCTGAAAATCCTAACCGAGCACGAATGAAATTTGCACGCGAAATTTACTGCGAAGGGTGATTTTTAAATTATTACGGAAAAGCGTCAGGAGAAAAGCAGTTTATTATTTTTAAACATGTTGGTGTAATATTACCGAAACCTAACATAAAATAACGTAGGTATACCAAGTTGTTATAAATGATTTAACGTAGTAGGCGTTGAAATGTTCTGCCTTTTTGTGTTTGTAGAATTAGTACGTCTCAGCCGTCGGCACAGTTAATTTACCAGAGGTTTTCGTTAGTATACCCGTACTTTGTTGCTATTTTTTTTAAAGTAAAAAGTATTGAAACTAATTTTCTTACAGTGCACGCAATATCGGTATGTAAGAAATCGATTAATTATGTTCGTGAATTGCATGCTTGTAGGTTATTGTGATTATTTATAAGCGGCCAATGATAATTTTTTTGGTACTTCTCAAGGATAATTTATGATAATTTCAAATAGGCGACTGACTGTTTTAATTAGAACTAGAATAATGAATAAAACCAACATAAAGGCTCAATTAATTGAAAATTGAAAATCAGCTTAAGAAAGGAAAAATAGAAGACAGGGATGGAAGAGAGAAAACAAGGAGAACAAGAAGACAAGAGAGAAGTCTTAGCGAAAATGCCAGAAGAAGGAGAAGAGGTAAAAGAAAGTATACAGACAAAGACAAGTGTAAAATAGAAACAAGAAAATGAGGAAATAAAAAAATGTTGGCGGAAAAAAAAGCAACTCTGGATGGAAAGCAGTAATGTAGAGAAAAATTACAACAGAATAAAAATTAAATAATTAAGGAAATCTTTTAAAAGGCAAGAAAATTTGGGGATCTCTTTTTCAAAATTGAAGGAGTAAACTGCCCTTTGCATACCCGAGACGAAATAAATAACGAAATAAAGGGACAAATTCGGAGCAAAAAAAAATCGAAAAAAGGCAAAAAAATTAAAATTGTCGAAATTGACGGAAGAAAAATGTTGAAAATTCGAACAAAAAAGCAATTCAAGGTATAACCCAAGTAAAGTTAACCTATGCAAAGCCAACCCAGAAACTAAAACTAATAAAAAAGAAGAAGGGAAAACCAACAAATTAAAAGAAAACAATTAAAATTCACGAAATTTCCAAAAGAAATTTGAAAATTAAAAAAGAATTTCAAGGTCAACCCAACCTAACTGAAGCCAAACCACCGACGAAAACTAACGAAAGAAAAGAAGAAATCGGATGCATTCGGAGCAAAATAAATGGAAAAAAAAGCGAAAAATTAAAATTGTCGAAGATTGAAGAAAAATGTTGAAAATTCGAACGAAAAAAGCAATTCAAGATCAACCGAATCCAACTCAAGTCAACCTAGCGACGAAGACTAACGAAAAAGATATGAAAAAAGAACATAGATGAATTTAGAGAGAAAGAAAGAAAAGGAAAGGAACGAAAACTTAAAATTTACGGTTCCAAATTCGAAGAAGTTTACAGAAAATTGTCGAAACTGTAAATGAAAAAATAAATTAAAGGTCAACCTAATTGGAATTGCCGAAAAAGTCGACGTTTTAAGTGGTTTCAAGGTCAATCCAAGCCAACTGAAACCGAAATGTGCTAAGCCAATCCAACGATAAATTGAAAAAAATTTAAGAGAAAACCGAACAATTCAAAGAAAAAAATTAAATTTCATGAAATTTCCAAAAAGAATTGAAAATTAAAAAAAAAGAGGTTCAAGGGCAACGCAACCCAACTGAATCCAAGCTATGCAAAACCTACGAGGCGGTGAGAAGTGAAATACAAAGGAAAAAAATTGAAAAATAATTTTAAAAAATCTTAAAAACTAGGGATAATATTGGGAAATTTTAAAAAATTTGTCTTTAAGCAAAAAAAAAAAAAATAAAATATCACATATTCTATGTTGAGGAATAAAAAAAAGGAAAAATTGGAAAATGATGTAGAATATTAAATAAGCATAAAGATAAATAAAATAATAGAATAAATAAAATCGGAAAAAATATGAAGGAAGGTAAAATTGGAAAATTAGGGCAAAGATTGAAAAAAATGAAAAAAAAATTAAAAAAATTTCTAAAATGAAACTAAGAAGTATTTTTAAAAAAATCTTACAAATTATTCCTCATTCAAAATTGATTTTCTCTAAATTTTACTGATTTTAAATTATTTTTTTCTTTCACTTTGCTTTAAAGATCCTAGCTGTCGCGAGCCCTCAAGCCGACGGGCCCCAACGCTTTCTTCAAATGCCTTCAACTTCCCCAAGTTTTTTGTTCGAGGACTTTGAATCTCTCAAAGATCTTTCAAAAAAGAAAAACAAAATTGTTATAAACTCGTATTTTTTTCAAAATTAAAAGAGTAAACTCCCTGTTTCAATCTTGAGGAGGTCTTTTAATGTCGAAGGTGCTTAAAATGTGCCAGCTACTGCTTTTTTTTAAAAGAAAAGAAAATTTGGGACGAACTCTTTTTCAAAATTGAAAGCGTAAACACCTCTTAACAATGAATAGGGTGGTTAAATCGGCGCGGTTTTGATTTGCACTGCACCAGCTACGTCTTTGGGGGCACCTACAGTTAATTTCTTTTTTAACCTTCTTGTTAAAAAATAAAATATTGTATAAATGGCGCCCAACCTGGGGCTATAGAATCAATTAATTATTCCCTTCGTGTCCTGCATTTTTTCTTTGGCGGAGGTCTTTTGTTGGTCCCTTGCTTGGATTCTTATTTTGTAGATGGTTCTCATTGATAAACCCACGTCTCAAAGATTTTTGAGTCAACTAAAGTCCCATCACGATTTTTTTTATCTACACCATTTTTAGACTTTATTCATTTCTAAATCTTCATGTAATTTTTTTATAGTTTAGCTTTTAACATCCCTGTTTTCAACGTCCATCGTTGAAACCCTTATTCTTTGATCTTTCAACTCCAACTTCCAAGTCTTCAATTGGGTTGTTGCTTTCGCATTTGAGGTCGTATTAAACTAATTCTTCAAATCTATTTTCTTCCTTCGTTAAACACTTGGGGCTTGTTACACCAAACACTTGAGCTGAGCTTAAATTTAAGTATTGTTTATGATGTGATACCTGAGTTTACGTAACTCACGTTCTAAGCGGCGCTTAATTTTAAGCTCGGCTTAAGTATTTGGTGCAACTGGTGCAATCCAGTTGAATTTCACTCATTCCTTTTGTTTAGGTAAGACTTTGCAAAAACAACGAAACTCCTTAGACCTGAACCAAACTTCGTCAACCAAACTTCGCCAATAAGCATCAAAAACGTCATATACTTGGCAACAAGAATTCACGACTGTGACTTGTTTTCTTCACGGCTAAGTAGATAAAATAAAGATCTTTCGTCGTAATAGAAACGGGGCGCGGCGTCTTCCAGGGAAATACGTTCTCCATGTAATAAGCTCTCCTCTCACGTAAACGTTGAAATTTTCCGCTCGATATTCCGCGCGGTCGGTTATTTATACGTATCTCGACGTACGTTATGAACGTAAATTCGAGATGTCATCTGCAAGCGTTTCATCGGAGTTGCATCCGCCGCCTTTGTTCACGTGATTCAATAAATGTTTGGCGGGGAAATTGGCTCGCAACATGCAAGTGTGACGCGAGCGAAAATGCACTTTGAAAAGTTCAGACGTTCTCGGATGATTTCCGCCGGCAGCCCAATTTGTCTTTGGGATTTGCACTTTGCAACGTAAATCTCGATCGTATATCTAATTTCAATGCATTTTGCGCCCGGTCCTTTAACTTTCTTGTAAATTTACCTGTCTGTATTGTCCATTGTAAGTATATGGACCTGTTTCCATGGACCTTATGATGTAAAATAGGTAAAATGATCGGGTCTTAGAAGTGTAAGGAGCTGCAGTGCGTTCATAAATTGGCGATTGTGTTGGAGTGTTTGACGTCAGAGTAATGCGAATGATCTACCAGAGTGTCCCCTGAGCGTTGCGTATTTATGAACGGTTTAGAGCGTTTTGAGTTTTAAAATTGTCACCTGTTATCTTACTATTACCTTTTTTGCTTTGTAAACAAATTCATTCTTCAGTTTGTAACACTCTTTCATTGATTTGCACTACTACGAAATTATTAACAAGATTTCCTTTCATTTTGTCATTCATAAATATTTCTTAATCTTCACAGTTCTCGGTAGTATTGACTTTGAAATAAACGCATCAAACATACATGACATAACTAACAAATTATTATACCGATATAATCACACGCATAACCACATATTTTCATTCTGATTACTAAATGCCGAGTGTTTTATCGCCGGACTTTTAAGACCGGAGATTTTGTTGCACTCCGAGTGTTCCAAGAGCGTGATTTATGAACGCTAGATCAAGTCACTCCTTGGCCAAAGTGCGCATTTATGAATGACTTTTGTATGAATGTTCGCTCAGAGCATCGCTCGAGTATCATTTATGAACGCACTGGTATTATGAAAGGAAGTCTGTCCATTTTGATTAGAACGAAGTTATATACCAAACAGCTCGAAATGTGCTCACATTTCACGACCGTTAAACACCCGCTTCTGTTTTGAAATATGTTTCCTGTTTCCAGGGATCTTAGGGGGTAAAAGAAGTAAAATGATCGGGCCTTAGAAGTGTAAGGTAGAGAGGTATTATGTAACCCACCCAACCCAGCCTGTACTACACAACTCGAAACGCGCTCACTTTTTACGACCGCTAAACACCTGCTTCTCTTTTGAAATATGTCTGTTTTGAAATATGGTCCTCGAGTAAATCAGACCATAACCACAGATTAACCCAGATGCGACACTGTACGTTCCCGCCTAAACGACATCCGACCATTTTGAAATGGGTGTTGGGGACTTCAGGTTATTTACTAATTATTTGGAAGGTTAGATTAGTTTGTTTTTGTTGTTGAATTTACCAAGGTACTATAAAAGGTATTATAATTTCCGTTGCTCGTATGGTATTATCAGTATTCATTAACAAAATAATTTCAATTGTGCTATATGCAAGTGTGCGAGTAACTCAAAATAGTTGTTGATTGAAAAAATGAAACTTTCTTGTCCGTTTCTCTCCGTTTTACGCGCGAATGAAACAGACGAGATATGAGGCTGACAATTAGGTGACAAAACCCACACATTTACATAATTACATACTTCTACCATTTTTGTAAACTTTCCACTGTGATGAAGTTAAGAACACCCATCTCCAAATGGTTGAAGGTCAAAAAATTTAATCTTCAACATCAAAGGTGCCGCCGCCAAGTGTCGTATCTGCTTAATCTCTGCCATAATTCAACTTGAATTTTTTATCGTAATTAGTCGGAGCTCTTCGATTCAAAAATTGAACAAAAAATCGCAAAATCAGATGATAGGTGTTACACCAGGCAGCGTTGCCAGATGGGAGATTTGTACCCTTTTTTAGGGTCTTTCTATGAGAACAAGAGTAAAGTTTATGAGGAAGTTTATAATGTAATAAAAATAAGAGCAATAAGTGTTGACATACTTTCATGTAAAAATTTATGCCAAATTTATGTCAAATGAGGTGTAAATGTAACTAAGTCATTGGTAGTTGGTGCTCCTCGCAGTTTGTGTTGTTATCAGTGTTACCGATAGACATCATTTGCAAGTCTTGAATAATCAGCTTAAATCATCATCAAAAAGTCACTAGAAGCATATCAAAACTAAAAATTATGTTTTTTTTATATTAAAATTGTATTAGATGGTATTACCACGGCCAGCTGAATTGATATATCATATACGGCCAGTCCAATTTGCCTAAAAATGTGTTCCAGTAAAGCAAGCTATGGATTGGGTTAACTAGCGCCCTCGAATAACATTCATTAATTAGGTGTTACCATGGTTACGATGCCGACGCTTATTTTGAACATTACTTACAACTTAGAAAAGTTTTGTGCAAATCGTTTTTGATTGCAGTGAGAACCTCGAGCAGCCTCTGGACAGAGGCTGCTCGAGGTTCTCACTGCAATCAAAAACGATTTGCACAAAACTTTTCTAAAATCTTTCATTATGCTTTGACAGCAAGCATGGCCGCCTTGCATGGGGGACTCATTAGGAGCAAATCCCGCTTCAATTTGTCTATCCTACTGCAATGTTAGGTCAAAAAGCGATAGTAAGATGTCGCTATTTTATATGTTCATTACTTACAACCAAAAATTTCAAGATGACAGTAATTTTGACACTAGTTTTGAATTTGAGGGAGCCACTTGACACCTGCTTTTCATTTTTTCCAAAAACATTTTTTAATGCTCTTTGGACTGGCCGTATATGACATATCAATTCAGCTAGCTGGCCGTGGTATTACATACAAAACAAAAAAAATAGTAGATAATTACAGTTTCCTCTAATTTTTCTTTCTCGAAAATAGGATTTCACAGTCTTTATAAGAGTTTTAAGCTTGTCAGAACAGAAAGCTTTGAAGTTCTTTTTTTTAAGTGTCACCTGTGAAGTCGTATTTAAACAGTATCAATGTCAATGTCAGGTCAAAAAGCGATCGTAAGATGTCGCTGTTTGATCTAGTATCATTTTGGTAAAAGAATAATTACAGAAAACTGTAATTGTCTACTTATCTTTTTGCTTTCGACTGTATTTAAATATTCTACTTAAGCACATTACAATTGGCAACACTGACTTCAACATAAACACCATAAAACAGACACGAAAGACCGTTAAAATTGCAAAAAAGAAAAGGAGATGTGATGTTTTGTTTTTGCTGAAATCTTAAACAAAAGACGATCGATTATTTAAAATAAAAGCGATAACAAAAGATTTAAAAAATGTTGTTGCGAATCGTTTTTGATTGCAGTGAAACCCTCGAGCAGCTCTGTACACCTGTTTCAGCCCTATTTGGTCGCCTTGCAAGGAGTGACTTATTATGTAGCAAACCGGCTTCAATTTGTTAATACTTATGCAATGTTGGGTCAAAAAGCGATCGTAGGGTGTCGCTGTTTTATCTATTCATAATAAAAGACGTTTTTTTCTGTTTCTTGGAAAAAAAAAGAAAACCAAAACAAAATCATCTGTGAAACGAATCCAGTATAAAATAATAAAACATTCGAATTTATGTTTCTGTTGAATTGATGATAAAAAAACGAATCGATCGTTATTCAATTGTTTTCTTCTACTACATTTTGCAAAAAAAAGGTATTTTTGTAAAGACGTAAAAAATCTAAATTGGGCGTATTGTGCAAAAAAAACAATTTTTTTTCTTGTAAAACTTTCTTGTAGGAAGTAAAACACAATCAACTGTGAAACAATTTTTCTTCGTTTTCTTTCTACATTTTGTAAAGAAAAGACTTTTTATAAATAAATAAAAATAAAAGATCTTCTCCACGATTCTTACACTTTAAATTCAAGTTTAAGTGTTATAGTGAGCATTTTATAGTCTTGTAGTTCGAAAATAACTTTTAATAATAAAAAAAATGTGTTGTAATTCTAACGTTTTGTAAATTGAAAATACAAAGTGTCACTATTTGACATTTATTTAATTTAAGTAATTGGACAGCTGTCAGTGTTTCAGACATTTCGGAGAGAAGAAAACATTGAAATCATAGCCGACTGTAATTAGGAATTTAATTTAATGCACGGTATACTAACAAACAATAACAATAAAATGAGGCTCGTGTCTCGCCCACGACCGTTTCCACTGAGCCGGACATATCCGAAAAATATTCTGGTCGGTTCTTAGGAGGTCATAATCAGCTGTTTAACTAAAGAACAAATTTTAGGGTTATTTTTTCGCGGGAAAAAGCAAATAAAAAAAAGAAAAATTAATTAACTCTTATTCGATATATTTTCGCGAAATATTTATTTATAACGTTTAATTTCCTGGTGAAATGCTCAATTGGGTTGTCTGCCTGACCGGTCATATCTGAGTATTTGACAGCTAACCAGCCGACTGTTTTTTTTTTTTTTTTTTGGAAATTATAATAATATTACGATATTACGATAGTACGATAATAATTCGTATCAAGAAAAATAATATTAACAACACAGGATTTTATTTATTTCGGTATTTTTTTCCAACGACCATTTTCCATTTTCTTTTCTTTTAATCCATACTTCACTCCGCCAGTAAATCGTCGATCTTATTTTAGTTTTTTTTTTTGCATTATTTTCTCTCGTTAATTTTGAAACTATCGACGCTCTTTCTTTTGTCTTTTTTTGGTTTCTTCTCCCCGGTCATAAGTCTCCAGCGTCATCTCATTTTTCTGTGTTGTAAGATCCTGAGAATTACAGCTTTTTGTGCGTTGTTATTTCGACGGAAAGATTAAATTGCGTTCACACTTGAACTTTCATACCATCGGGCCTTCTTTACGTCAGCTTTCACTCGATTGGATCTTGATGCTGTCAGGATGTTTTTGATTCATGCGAGCCCCTCCTCCATTCACTTCGAAAGGGGATACGATCAGTTTTCGCTTTAATAATTTGCGACGTGCCTGGAGCACGCAGTCGTCGTTGTGATATCCTCTTCGTTCCAGAAACATCAAATAAATGCCGCCTTCCGTGTGTGTTTTGTCATTGCGCATGCAAACATCAAATAACAGTCCCTCTAACGTTTTTTTTTTTGGCGGTGCAACACCTGTATTCGGTTCGTTTAAGCAAGCCGATTTTCGTAAACTAGCAATCATCTCCGAGGTTCGCCAGGATGCCGTTACTTCTCTATGTAAAATTATTTTGAATTTATTGAATTTATTTTATAATGTCGTTTGTTTGAGTTTATATTTGTCTCTTTGTAGTTTTTCCTGTTTTTATTTCGGAGAAAAAGAAAGAAAATATCGCCCACGACGATCGTTTCCACTGAGCTAACAGAAAAGAAAAGATATAATTTCGATCACCCCGGAAAACAGAACAATGATAATAATAAACTTTATTCTCCTATTTAAACAGAACAAAGAGAAACAAAGCGTAATTTTGATTTTTGTAGTTTTGACAAGGGCTAGAATTTTAGACGCTGAGAACGATTCCTGGCTACTAAAAACTCAAACTAGAAACGCGTACAAATTGCTAATTGGGTCTATTGTTACTTGGTTGACTACAATTTTAAGTGAAAGGGTGAGAAGGAATGGTGGTAGTTTGTTTATTTCTGTGTTAAACCTTTAAATTAAAGTTAAAGGTTTAAGGCGTAAAAAATCTCTTTTTCCTCTCTGTCTCACTCCCATTGAAATCGCAGCGAGTAATAAAACTTATGCTCGACGAAATCTTATCAAGTGACAATATTTTTTTATTATTTAACCCCTGTCCCTTGCAGAAGTAAACAGCCTTAGCAAAAGTTATGATATAATAAAACATTGAGAATATTTTTACAACATCCTGATGAGTAGGCCACCCAAAAAACAAACTTGTCGATAATTGCCGCCACATTCCAGTAAACATCGTGTGTATCTCGTTTGCTCGTACACGATCGAGAGTGACGAAGTTCAACTTTAAAAGCGCTCAATTTAAAAATTTTATTGGAAAGTGCGAATTAATAAATAATACAGCAAACAGAAAACTATGACATATTTTAGTATTAAGTGGAACTATTTTATTTAAATTGAAATCGAATGTTCTAAGTAAGAAGAAAATATTTAAGGGTCCTAAGTGTCTCAAGTTGGGCAGCAAACGGGGGCATTAAATCAAGCGTTAATTATTAACGTCCACTAAAGCAGATAATAAATTTGTAAGAGAGGAAGCCATATCGCACTCGAGCACGAAAGGGGCCCTCGTTGCCGGGGACCCTCTCAGCCCCAGAGCTATAATATGTTTCGATTAGACACAATTGAGTATTAACCCAGTCGAACGGGTTGCTATATAAAAATTACGGAGTCATTTCCACGGCCTAAACGAATTACGTTCCAATCATCTTCGTTGGGAATTTATTTTATTTGTGATTGACGACGATGACGGTCTCCAAGTTATCAACAATACAGATTGTGCACACACACACACACACACCTACAGAAGCCAAGTTGGTCACTTCGAAGTTCCAGAACATTGTTTGCTTATCTCTGACAGATGACAGACCTTTATTTACAATATGTATAAGTTGGCAAGACAAGACGTTTTGACTTATCAAACTGTACAATCAGTATTGATTGGAATGGTATCTAAAGTCAAGTCAAAATTTATTTTTACTTTTACAAATATTTTACGATGATAGTTTCAAGAGTTAAGTAGGTGCAACAGAAATTTAATTAACTTTTTTTTAAATTTTTGTACAGGGTGTACCCAACAATGCGTTCTCGGGCAATATCTCGGTAACTACTGAAGATACAAAAAAAGTTTCAAGACATTTTTGGTTTGAATTTTAGAGGTCTACTGCACAAGCGTATTTTCGTCTATACAGAACGAACCAAAACAGTGGTGCTGGGTGCAATTTTTTTATTTCAAATGAGATACCCTATTTGTGATTTCGAATTTGGATCGACCATGAAATTCTATTTTTTTTTTGTATACATACCAAAATCTAACAGTTTCTGAGATATTTAAAACATCTAAAATCTGTCGTTTGCAGCCATTAATTCTTTTTTCTTATTTTAGTTATTTTTAACTCTAGGAAAAACACTTTTAATATGGAATATGAATATGTTTATACTTAAGCTTATTATAAATCATTATTAAATGTATTCGGTCATTCTACGAAGCTTGCACAAGCGTAGAAGCCCCCCCTTTGTATTTAGATGGAACATTCTACGAAATTTGCACAAGCGTGCGTTCTATTTCTCTTTCAAAAGTTAACAAGAAGTAGTGTATTGTACTCGTTAAATGAGAATCTCCTGCTGCAGTAAGTCTTCTCATTCAATTAGCGTAATAATATAGTACTTCTTTTATAAGGAGAATAGTGTATCATCCTCTTGTTTAAAATATGACAAGAGTAAATCATGTAATTATCTTGGAGGTGATCTGTGCAGAAACAATTTTTCAAGCAAACTACCGAATTAATTAATTAACGCCCGTGCATCCGACGAAAACAAAACAACCCCCTAACAAATTTTAATTAACTGTTACTTCACAGTGTTCGGAACGACGCGTGTCAAAAGCAGCGCCGCCGTTCGTTTTTTCTCCGTCTGCTAATTTTTTTTTTATTTCGCTGCTTTGATACGACGATATAATTGAAGGTTTACCTTTCGCAGGCCTCGTCGACGTTTCCAGGGACACGCACGTCTTCGGAACGTGCCCGCCTTAATCCGGGACAAAGTCCGGGAGAACATGTGTCTCAGTTTTGTATTTAATTAAGGCCGCTGTAATTGAACAAGTTCAAACCTTAGGCCTCGAGTTTCTTGTTTACTCCCGAGCAGGAGATTTATTTGCTTTATTTATTTTATATGTATGTACACAAGTTCTAGGTTTTGAAATGAAAAAAATATATATACGTCTACTTTAGCTAGAAATACTAATAAACAGTCATATTCATACATTGCAGCCATTTTAAATAGGAACGCCTTAAAAATGTAAAACAGGCAACCCATTATACTTCTGTGCTTTTAATACATTATGAGTTATGGGTTGCCTGTTTTAAAATATTCAGGAGTGACGAGAAAAATGTTTCAGTTTGTTGAAGAAAACACTTTTCATCTCACACCCTATACAGTTTTGCAAATGAAACTTTCGGTGTATTTCGTTTCTTATCTCAATCCGAGAAGATTACTCGCCTTATGAATTAGCGAATTCGAGCAGCTGATTTACAGAGTCGAGTTAATCCGCCAAAAAGAAAAAAATTAAAATTAATAAATACATCTCCCGAGTCCAAATAAATTTCGCGAGCTTTAACTTGCAAATTTCGGAGCTTTCGAGATAAGGCGCAGTGAGGTGGGATTAATCTCGACATAATCGTTCGCTCCGAATTTGCGGCTTCACATTATAAATTATGTTGAAATATTATCTCACGTGAGAAGGCCGTATTTAAACTTGCAAAGCCCGTGCGTACCTGCGAAGAGCAAAACGAGAGAAACCCGCGTTTGTTATTTGTATTCATTATTTACCGGTGTACTCGTATTAATTAAATACAGCAGCAACAATATTAGACTAAGAGATCGAATGTACTATAAAAATTAACCATAACACAAAAGATATTTTTTTAATAGAACATAAAAGCTGAACTGCATAAAAGATTTAAGCCAGGATTAAATTTAAGCCTAGTCTAGAGTGTGACACACAATATGCTATACGTCATCATTCATCATATCAGTCACATTCTCTCTTTGGTTTAAATTTATTCCTGCCCTTAAATCTTTTATGCAACCCAACCTCGATGACGTTTGATGATTGATTAATTTGCTACCACTTAAAGCTTCTACGTTCAACTCCTGGACACTAAAGTTATCTGCGGGCAAGTTCACACAGTTTCCTCAAAAGCTATCTCGGTATTAGCTCGAAAGAAGGCGGGGTGGATTATTAAATAATGTAAAACTAAAGGAGCCAGGAAATTATCCCAGGTAAAGATGAACTGTGAAGCAGTTTCCCAAAGCCCGCATTGAACCCCCAGATGTTCTATTAAAAGGCACGATTAGATTTTCTATAAAATACTTTAAAATACCCGGAAATGATTAACACACTTAAACGTTATATGTAATCGACTTGCAATCGTATTCCAATTTCAAAACTCAAACCTTAACAGAAGGCATGGCGTAAACAAACCAATATAAATGGCCGGGCCAAATTTGGGAGCGGTCGATCACTAAGACCTGGTGCGACTCACAACAAGGTCCTAGTCCCTCCTCGAAGACCGTCGCCAACGCCCTGGTTCTCAACGCCATCGCTGACGCCTTGAACCACAACATTTGTGGTTCAGGCCGTTGAGAACCAGCCATCAGCCCCGTCTCAACAGGCAACCCCGTTGCTGCCCTGGCGATCATCCGCAGAATCCGTCGAGAAGTCATCGACCAACTCAAGGCCGATCAATTCATACGGCCCCCAGCATCATCAACGCCGGAACCTTGCACGTAATTACTCTGCCCCGAGGATGAACGGCAACACGGTCTAGCAGAACCTTGAACCCCCTGAGCATTTAAATTAACTAGAACTTAATGAAGGGTATATTTTTGGTAAACTGCTTTGTTTTAACAAAGCTCTACCTACGCCTCCTACAACCTTTACGTCCCTAAGCGCGACAATGGTGAAGACCCAGTCGTAACATGATGGAGGCTCACCCTTAGCGTAAAGTAAAATTACAAAGTAACTTAAATGTTTACCAAATGTGAAAGATCAGTACTGATCGAACAACTAGACTTTAGTCCTAAAAGGGCGATGTGATATTTCAGATCTACTTAAATGAAATAACACTTGCAACTCTTCCTAAATTATGCACTGCATCGTGCGGATAATGTTCGCAGTTAATTGGACAAATGACAGCGGCGGTTGCTGCATTCATTTTGAGGGAACTGTGAGTCGCGTGAGTTATATCTACTGTCTTTTTTGGTTTGTGTGTATTAAACAAAGCTAGCGCTAGAGCGACTATGTTGGCAGTTCGTCCTAATTTCAAATACGCACCGCCCCTAACAAATGAAGTAAAATGTTATACGTTACAAGTTAGATCCAGCTGTTGTCTTAGTCGGGTTTAACGATTCGATCTGTTGATAAAAGGCGGTCTTTGTTCGCGCCACTCGCAGAGTCTGGTGAGCGTGCAGCTTGCTTTTGCTTCGTCGCGTCGCGTCGGCGAAAACTCGACTCACCCATATAACACAGGCAACAAGAAAAATCGTACGGAAGATTTAATGCAGCCGGAAGTGGTCCAATAAACTTCGATAACCGTAGCCTCAACTAGGAATACGCTCCAATTAAAAGTAGCTCCACTTAAAAGTAGTCTAACTTAAAAGTAGCCTTACTTAAAAACGAGTCTGCCTACATGCAATAGTTCCTTTGGGATTAAAATGCAAGTTAGTACTTTAAAAAAGACGTCCGATCACTTAACATCCAGATAAACTGTGTTAATTGAATCTTGCAATCACTAATTGCACAGATTCGCGGAACCATGCACATTGCACATACACAACTGGCTTCGAACGTGACGATATTAAGAATGGCGAGACGATGTTACGCGAAGGCGCATTTTTGTCTTGTTTCGTTTCTTAAAAGTACCAACATGCCCCAACCAATCGGAAAAAGGTAACATCAGAATATTAGTGGTAAAAGACACACAAGGAGCCGATATTTCAAACGGAGGTCAGAGATCATTTTCGGACAAGAAAGCGACGTTGCCACGTGTGCATGTGAACCAATGCGGAAGCGCTGTTGTCGAAAACGGTTTGGTGGATTCTGACTGTAACAAACTGCAATTAACTCAATCTACAAAAATAAAATGGCGCAGTAAATGTGACTGAAAAAGCACTGTGGGACAAAAAATGGGAAAAGAAAGTGCAATGGCAAGGGACGAAAGTAATCTTTTGAATCAGCAGAAGACGATGAGAGTGGAAGGTGAAGTCGAAATGCTTCAGAAATATATGGAATGTGTAAATCAGGACAAGAATGTCACAAAAAGGATTTTTTAAGTTAGCCATAGGCCTTTAGAGTGAAAAAATTTAAAAATAAATTAGCAAGACACGTTAAGGAATGTCTTGAAAAGTATATGCAGTCGTTTTTGGATGCGGAAGGCGGATTCAAGCAACTCACACTGTGACAGAAATTATGTCTACGTATGCTTCGACGGCAGTTCCAAAATCCTACTGACTGCGCCTGTCTTACTTTTTTTAATATTACACATTATTTTTATTCCTTTATGATTAAATGCGAGGTGATCTTATTTTGTTTTTGATCTTTCTTTACGTACAGTCCGTTTTGGAATTTCCTTTTGAACGTACATTTTAGTTCTTTTTGTTTGTAATTATTATTTTGCCCTGTTTTGTTATTTAGATTTAATTTTCCCTTTCTGTTTCACTTAACTGATCTAATTTTCCCTTCTTATTCACTTGACTGACTTTGCATTAGACAAAGTGAGGTGATTGATAAAGATTTCCTTTTTTTTAAATAAATGAACGGCACATTAACAAGCAAGATAATGAAACCCTCCTCCAATTTAACACGCCATAAATCACGATCTAAGGAACTCCAAGAGATTGCAATTAGATCTTCCGCTGATCCGATTTTGAATCAGACCGCTCTTCAAAGGGCGATCGTTTACATCTCGTCCATTCCAGCGCTGAGTTCGCTTCACCCTTCCAGGGGCGGCGCGGCTCGGCGAGGCGGGGGTCGGCAAAGAAAACTCATAATGTCGGTGACGGCTGCTTGTAAGATACATTTATTAAATGAGTGGGAGGGCGTTCTTTTAAATCGAGCGGCCGCCTGACTAATGGCCAAATGTTTTAGGTAAATTTCTCTTTTGTTTCCACTTGCGTTTGCCCGCGACGAAAAAAAAGCAATTTTCCACCCCGGCCTCGCCTAAAATATGGACGCCTAAATTGCCTAGACGTCTAAAAACCGGCATCTACATTTGTTCCAAAAAAAAGAAGGAAAATACACAACGAGAAAACATTTCGTAAATAATATACATTTAAAAAAAATATGATTGGCAGAGCTTTTAATTTTGTTTTGCGTAATCAAAAGTAGTCAAATGTTTAACAGGAATTTTTTTAAAGTTTTCAACATAGAATAAAATGGTGCAAACTATAAATGATTTTTTTAATCTTCTTTGTTTTAAGTGTAACGTACGGATGCGGGTGGCAGAGATGATAAAAGAGGAGGTTGGTTAAAGAAATAGTTAAAAAATAAAAAAAATCTTGTGTGCGCGTGGATGATGTCATCTGAACCAATCAATGTTTTTATCGCACCCGAAGTTCCTGAACGAAATTCATTCACCGATAGAAGTCGTGCAAATGTCTATCGATGCATTCACGCAGTACGAATGCAAATCTTGTGTTATTTGTTTCAAGGTTTTGCAGCTGCGAAATCTTGTAAGAACAGAAAGGAACCAAAAAATGTTTGTGCTAAAATTGTTTAAAATTGTATTTTCGTAACTCAGTATTTCTTTTCCTTTTTAATATGTCTGTACGGAAATTATTTCTACTCTAAATGAGTTTGATGTTTGAGTTTATGGCATACTTCAAAGGAAATTTACAATTCTTTGTTTACTTGAGTTCTTTTAAACTTTTCTCCATTTTCAATTATTATTATTAATTTATTTATTTGAAAAAGGTGCTTAAATTTATTATGAGACTTTAACCGTACTTAAAATTTTTGGAATTTCGCTTGAGGCACTATTTTTTTTTGGGGGGGGGGATCGTTGCTGTTTACAGTGTTGCAGAGAGGTGACAGTTCATAATGTACAGGGGTTCTACATCCGGACAAAGTTCTGTTAATCTCGTGGAAAAGTTAGTGCTCGCAGCTGTAAATCGCATTAACTTTGTAGTTTAAAGTAAACTTTGCGTATTTCTTGCGGCACACGCGCCACTACTACAGCACAAGAGAAAAGGGAATTTAGTATTTCATTTATCAGACTACATAGTTATATCATACAGGGTGTGACTGTGGTAGTTGGGCAAAGCTTAAAACTTGTAATACATATATCAGTGGAAACGGTAACGATTGAACTCGTATTTGTTTTTAACAAAAAGTTACTAGTTTTGCGAAAAAATCGCAGTTGAAAATTTTTCGGAAACTGTTTGAGAATCACTGCCCAGTTGAATTTTTTTCAGAAACTGTTTGAGAGTCAGCGGTTTTCAAAGAGTTTCGGAAAAATTTTCAACTGCGATTTTCTCGAAAAACGTTTTTTTAAGGACATATTAGTTCAATCGTTACCATTTAGGTATAGTGGTATAGTACAGGATTCAAGATGTGGCCACTAGCGAGTGGTTCTCAAACAGTTTCGGAAAAGTTTTGAAATTGCGATTTTCTCGAAAACTATTGACTTTTTTTAAAGACACATGATTCAATCGCAACTATTTACGAATAGTTTAAACAATGACATCCTACGATCGCTTTTTGACTTAACATTGCATTAGGATTGACAAATCAAAAACGATTTGCAACAAAATTTTTTATTACCGTTTATAGTGATATATCACAGGTTTCAAACACAACAATCATAGTCACCCTGTACATATACAGGCTGTTTCAGACCACTTTTTTCAAAGATCAGATGTCGTAGAAAGTTGCCGAAAAAAAATAACAAAAGAGTACATGGCGCATTTTATGGTAAAATTATTATCTTCCAAGTTCAACTGAAAGCAGGTGGAACAGAGATTAATTTTAATATTTTAAATGGGTACATACCTGTAGTCGAGTTGGGTATAATTAAATAGGATTCTTAAAAAGAAACAACTTTTACTTAAAGAAATTTTTAATATCTTAAACAGTTTTCGAGAAAAAATTAAAATATACTAAAAACTTGAAGTAAAAGTATTTTGTTTTTAAAAATCCTATTCAATGATACCCAAATCGACATACATTCCCGTTTAAAATTTCAAAGTTCGTCTCTGATACACCTACTTCCGGTTGATCTTGAAAGATAATTACATCGCCTTTAAATGCGTCATGCACCCTTTGGTTATTAAATTTTTTTTTGCAAGTACCTATGACTTCTAATTTTCGAGAAAAAAGGTGGGGCGGATGATCTGAAACATCCTGTATATGATTAACTAAAACGCATCAAGTGCTGGTAATTCTGAATAATTAACAAAAAACACAAAATTTATTTAATATGCTATTAAATTTTTATAATTTAATATTCTTATATGTTTTCCAGGGGGGTGAATAATTTCAAGGAAAAAAAATGTAACATAATTTGAGAGAAAATCTACTAAGACGCAAACAGAATCTGGAATTATCTCCGCTAAGCAAATAATTCCAAAGCAAATAATAGAGAAGGCTCATTAATATGCAATATGAAACCGTAACTCTCTCGCGCAATTACGCCGTCTGTATTAATTACGCCCCATCCATAACAGAACTGTTGAATCCACATTTATATTTAATTTACTCTCGAGTTCATCTTTCGTTTCTTTCTCTTACTTAGTTTATTGCTGATAATTACAGAAAATTTCATTTTTCACATTTCGAAGCACCTTCCTTCAATTTATATTTCACAGAAATACGTGATCTTTCTTCAAGAGAGTAAAATTCTTTTTCTTCAAAATTTGAAATTCACCGTGGAGCATTTCTTGAAACCCCAGGAGATTTTTGTATACTCGTGCGTTCAGCGTGGGGAGTGGACAATAATACATCACACATGTCATAAAAATATCTATTGTTTTAAACAGCACAATGTAAATGTGACTCGGCTAAAGTCAAATAATACGACGATACTAATGTCAAAGTATAACAAACTGAAGTTACGTGACCACAAACAAATCAATGCGAAGGGGTCAGACCTAATCGAACAGGTGAACTTGTAATGTGTCCAAAAAGGCGATGTGGAATTTATGAACTATTTAAACCAAATAAGGTAATTAACTCATATTCCTCTTCTTAAATTACGCACCACGTCGTGCCGATATTGTTCCCAATTAAATAGACAAGTAAAGCATAAGGTATACTTTACAGATTAAGTGTAGCTCATGTTCTGTCAACGGGGTCAAGGTTTCGTTGTGTAGAGGTCGCTCATTGTCCGCGTCGATCACTGAGTTCGATGTGTACTCACAGCTTACATTCTGCTTCGACGGCGAACAAACAGTCGGCCCCATACGGTTGACACAGCCAGTACGATGAAACGAAGGAATCATTTATTCCGCAGGCAAAGATCAAACAAAACTCCAAAAATTACAATAAGCTTCAATTAAAACTCCCTTGAAAGTAGCTCCAATTAAAAACGATTTTAAACGAAAAAGATAAAAAGACATCGTTGTTAATTACCAAGTTAAAACATACCTGTCTGAATTAAACAGTTCGTTTGGATTAATCTTGCTATCAATTTAGCACAAATCCACGAGACAATGCACACACACACACAACCTACTTAGAACGTGTTATCAATATTAATAATGGCGAGAAAGTACCACGCAAAAGCGTATTTCCGCCTTTTCCCGTTGCTTAACAAACAATCGGAAAAAGGTGACGTCAGAATATTTGATGTAAAGGACAAATTAAAATAATCAGGTTTGAGCTATTCGAAAGTGAAAATCGAATGAAAAATCGGATAATGTAAACCAGCCTTTAAAATATTTCATAAAGATAAATTCATAAGTACATATGTAAGGAAATTTTCTTTTGTCTCACAGTTACCTTTAACAGTTCCAAGTTTTATGAAAGTTAATTCCAGAATTACCAATATTTGAATTTACTCAAAAAACAAGCAAAAACTAGTGATTAAATTAAATTAATTGAATGAGTTTGAAATACATAAATTGAATTAAATTGACAAAACCAAAATAAAACGAAACGAATCGACAGAATTACACCAACGTGACTTGATTTATTTGATGGTTGATAGGAAATAATGTTTCGGAATATACGATTCACAACGATCGTCCACGGTGAATACGAGAAACGAAAGTATTAACCTCGGGATGAAGATGTTCACATTACGAGGATGGCACAGATTAATATGCCGCGTCCAGGGGTTCTATCGTGTAAGCAGAAAGGTGATTTCTTAACGAACAGCAAGATAGCCTGATGTAGGATCTAGATTTTCGATAAGCCGATTGCTTGAATGGTCTTAGAGCTGGTCAATCGTCCGGTACGTGTTCGTGATTCGATAAAAGCTTGCCGGTAAAAGGCAGCGGAGCAAAAATTGTCTGCAAGTGAACAAGGAACCATGAGTAAAATTCCAGAAAGGAAACAAGAAAACTTACCAAGTCAGTTCAACAAAGATAAATCAAAAGGAGGGTTTATGAACGGTAGAATCGACTGACCTTGGCAATAACATGAGTATTCGCAAACGAAGAAGCCTGTAATTAAGCTGGCACCAAAAGAAGTTATGATAACCTTAGTCTAACAAAGATAATTGAACAGGAAGATTTACGAACGGTTGAATCGACTGAGGAGGAGGTTATGATAACCTTAACAGCTCACAACAATATTTGGGGCGATTGTAAACGCAGCTCACTACTCCAAGTGCTGGGTTAAAGCTAAACTTTAGGATAACTGACGGTGAGGGGCGAAAAGGGAGATCAGTGTCGTGCTCTCCTTCTAGCGTAAAATTCACTACAACCTTTTACCATAACCGATCGTCAAAATATCGAATTATATTGGCAATAATGATGACTAACAATGGCTACCAGATAAAAAAATATTCGCAGAAATGCTTTGGTGAATATCTCGACAAAGCAGGCGAATAGAAGATTGGAACTCACTCAAATCAGTAGGGACAGTGAATTATACGGAAATTGACCTAATTACCTAAAAAGCGAACGGTTTCGAAAAAGTTAAAATTCTGTCAGTAGGCTGTAACAAGAAACTACCGAGCAATGGCCCGGTTTAGATGATACACCGGGGCCGCTACTAAACAGAAAGGAGTAATGCGTCTAAATCAAAATGAGCCCGTAACAAAATAATTTACTTATGTATTCAAAGTGGTAATAAAACAACGAAGAAATTCATTTTCAAGATGATTCGTTTGTTCAGAACCCGCTCGGACCAGACAATCTTGTTTTATTTTATACCCTTTCTAGGAAATATTTTCTTTACAAGGCGTTTGCAAAAAGCTGGGCAAATGTTTTACTTTATTTCATTTTTTCTTGAAGGAACTCTTCATTTCTTTTCTGATCAAAATTTTATTCATTTTTCTCATAAGCGAACGCGTGTTAAAAGTCAACTATTTTCAGGATTTTAGCGATCGGTAGTTGCATAAATACTGACTATGTAACATATTCAATGAATTTCGTTTTTTTTTTTCATTAAACATGTGAGTTCCTTTTATTTTATTTTCTGCTTTAGTATTTGGATATATACATTCAATATAAATATTTTCACGGCGGCGGCGAATTTACCGACGGCGAATTGTACTTAGAGCAAATTGGCGACGACGAATTGGCCACAGGCGAATTGTCCTAGACCCTCTTTCATATTATTTGAACTTCACACATTACTAAGAGATGGAAATACTCTGAAATTGCTCTAGTAGCGAATCGCAAGCCCGTTTATTTCGTCTATTTTTTTCGAATACACGTTTTAAATAGATTTTTTTCTGCAGGGCACCTAAATTCCTGCTACAAAATATTTAGTAAGGCATAAATTTCAAGCGTCCCAAATCCATTCTCACGTTCCATTTGAAAAAAGCTCACTTATGCCGTTGTAAAGGGAATTTATACGTTCCACTCAAAAACATTCTCACTATACGTGTATAAAAAGGTAAACTGTATAGTAGATATTCGGAACGGAACAAAAACCTCCTCCCTTTTTCTCCCCTGCGAAAAAAGCGCTTACATAAAAATACGAGCGTGCTTGCAACTTCATTATCCCTGCGACGACGCGACGTTTCGTATCGAACAGACTCGGTGATTTACGCTGAATTTGATTACGCCCTTCGTTTGCGAATTCTACGAATGCCGACGCGAAATTCTTATACTAATTTCGCATGTCCGGAATAGTTCAGCGACGGCAATTTATGTTTTCACCTCGGCTCTCAGGTCCGCTAATAATGCTCGGAGAAAGAAGAAAATAACCCTCGGGGATCTCCCCGGCACGGCCGGCAGATTGATGGATAATCTAGGACCGATGGAAAATAAAAACCGGCCGCCCTCAATCTTCCGCGAGACGGCAACTTTGCGCAAGAGGGTTTTTGTTTTTGGGGTTGTTGCCTTGGTTGCATCACGCTCTCGGGATGGATTGTTTTCCAGCTGACTTCTTTATCAGCGTTAAACAAAAAGAAATTTAATTCTTCACCGCGATTAATACAGTTCGCGCAGATAAGAAGGTGGAGGGGTCGGGAATGAGAACGAGAACGTGAACGAGAACGGGAACGGGAACGGGGATGAGTTAGCATTATTGATGTGCCACCTGTTGGAAACAGTCCGGACCGAGGGGAGTCCCTGGAGACTACGATCGATATTGTTGTGTGTATATCAAGTTTGCCACAAAATTTCGAGTCCTCTTTGATTTAAATCTTCGTATAAAATATTTTCTTTTAAATTATTATTTATTGAAAAAAGAAAATTGCAGCAACCCACAAATTTTCATTGTAACCACCTCCTTTTCATATATATTTCTTTTTTTGTTTTGAACTAGGTTTCACTATTTTTTTTTTGTAATCTTCAATCGTTCTGATTGTCGTCAAAACAATATCTTCCGCATATATATATTTTTTTATATTGTATTTTCTTCGTTAAGATATTTCTTAGAGCCTCGACTTTGTAAAAGGAAGTCTGTCTCATTTAACCATTTATCTCGTCTATCCATCTGTTTCATCTATCCAACCATCTCGTCTTTCCATTCTTCTCATGTATCCTTCCCTCTCGTCTATTATTTTATCTCGTGTATCCATCTGTTTCATCTATCCATTCCTCTCGTCTTTCCGCCTTTCTCATCCATCCATCTCGTCTATCCATCAATCTCGTGTATCCAATCACATCGTTTATAGTCTGTTTATCTATCTATCTGTAGTCCATCCATCCATCTTGTTTGTCCATCTCGTGAATTCAATTTTCTCGTCCATCCATCCATCTCGTCTACCGAATCGTGTATTCCTCTCTCTCGTCTGTTAATATACCTCGTGTATCCATCTGACTCTATCTCATCTATCCATTTACCTCGTATATTGCTCCACCTCGTCTATCCATCTTCCTCGTGTATCCATCTGACTCCATCTCATCTATCCATTTAGCTCGTATATTCCTCCACCTCATCTATCCATCTTCCTCGTTTATCCATCTGACTCCATCTCATCTATCCATTTAGCTCGTATATTCTTCCACCTCATCTATCCATCTTCTTCGTGTATCCATCTGACTCGTCTATCTCATCTATCTCGTGTGTTCGTTTGACTCGTTTATTTATGAGGTACCAAACTGGTTGGTATTTGTCATTTCTCAAACAATTTTAGGTCAAAAAATATTATTTATTCGAGGTTATTCGAGTTGTATCTAGCAGGTTGCCTCGTTCCATTGCAATTTCTAGTGGGCAGGCAAGTGGCTCAGCAGTTAACCTAGCTATTGTAGCTATTGCAAATATTTCAAAATAGTAATACATAGATCGCGATGGCTTACAGTTAGTTGAAAAAAAAGTAGTATGTATTGACAATAAATATACGAATGAATATTCCGTTCATCCCCATCTAATTAACTAATTAAAATCTAATCTAAAAAGGTCGCAACACTAGCCGACTTATAAAGTCGTGCTACATGTCGCCGAGGGTTCGAATCCCAACAGGACCGTGGATGTTTGTGTTTATTGTCTGGATAGTGACCCTGATTATCAAACAAAGTAAATTGTCTGGAGTGGTTATGCCATAAGACAATAATGTGCAGAAGCAAGAAGAAGAAATCTCTAGTTGGAATTTTTCTCCGCGCAGAAACAACTGGTGACGTCATACGAAACTTTTCACAGCAAAGCAAAAACGTGATGAATACTTGAAATTAATTTTATCACGCGACGTGACGTGACGTGATGAGTTATCTACACAAACATTCCCCTCTGGATTATGGGCAACCTCCTAATACACAATGCAGCTCTACCAACCTTGCCGTTGTTTATTAGTAGAAGGAACAACAGCAAGTTTTTTTTCCTAACGAAGAACGAAGTTATACAAATTGGAAGGCGTGGTAAAGATGAAATCATAATCGGTAGCTCACAGTGAGCTTTTGCATAGGGCTTTTGGTTTAAATTGTATTCTATTTTGTTTCCTTCATTACAGTTGAACGAACTTCTTGACACTAACTTTATTCATTAGGCCAGTGCCATAGCCGACTTGGACCACTTGAATCCATTAGATTAAGAAATTTTGGGGGAAAAAAAGCTCAATTCAAGTAACAGCGACTGGCTGAAATGATGCCAATTAATACAAGCCAAAATGAATAAATAAATTTTGCTGTTTCATAGAAACTGTGTAGACAAATAAAGCAAAGCTGAACTTGATACCTGCTGAGGATGCAGAAGTATCTTTGAAATGAAATCAGAAAGAAGAGGATAATAAAATCAGAGTTAAAGAAACTTAAAGTCAGGCAAATGAGGAACTCAGGAATAGAGGAAAAACGAAGATAAAATTGAGTTTAGAGGCAAAGATTAATAAGATTAGCAGTCGAGATAAGAGTTGAAGGAAAAGACAAGCGGCAAGGGTGAGAAATAGTACCTTTAGAAAAAGAAGCGAGGCCTTAGTCTTTTTACGATTTAATTGTATTGCCAAAATTATTTATCTACTTTTATTTCTCTTTCTCTCTGGTAATTTGTTTATAAATGTTTAAGTATCTCATTTCTTAATAAATGGCTTTCCTGTCTTTAATTTACGTTGGTCCTTAACATTATTAAATAGCGTTCCTATTCTTTTTCTTTTTGGTTATTTAAGTTTTATAGTGCTAAGGTACTGTGGATTCCTTTCATGTTGTACCTACTTGCATACCTACACCTTGTTGAATTGTTAATTCCTCCTTTATAGGTACATTGTTTCATGCCCCATGTCTCTTCCATTGTTTCCCACTTTTCGGAAGTATTTCATTTTTAAAGGCCTTATTCTAAACAAGTAATGACGTCATGACATCTTTTAGAACCAATTGTACAAAAGCAGTTTAAACCCAAGTTTAATTAACTAAGCCAGGTTCAAAGTAAATAAATTCGCAAAGTATCTTTTAAGGACGTATGGCAATTAATAATAAATAAAATTTGATACTGAACTGAACCTGGTTCGGTTGAACGTCATGCGTCAGTTTAAATCTCTTTTGTGCAACTGGCCCTAAATTGATGGCCACATTTTCATAAAATTTAAACAAACAACAAAGTACAAGATGAGTTCAAACTTTGCTTAAAACTATTCTGAGCAAGGTAAGGTTCGTGTTAAATGGTGAATGCAAACCAAATGAAAAATGACGACAGAGATAGAGCATCACCTCAAATGATCTCAAATTAACACTAATTAGCCATTAAATCTCAAACCAACGGGGCAGACTTGCAAGAAGTTAAATCGGTGGTGCAGTGCAGTGGAGTGGAAGTGTGCTTGAAATGTTTACCGAGACTTCCACCCTGTTTATCGTTCATTACCGTTCGCCCAACTTGAAGAACAGAACACTTGAGTTTCGATGCTGACGCAAGAACTCATCGCCATTAACAAACAAAATGCATTCAACAATAAAACAAACTCTGCGCAACTTTTTTTTAGTGTACAGGGTCTTCATGATTGATTGTATCCCACGTGATCAAGTTTTATTAGATACTTAGACAGATAACAACAATGCAGATGATTGGCAGAACTGTAACCAGTAGTAGCTTTTTTAAACGAATTTTAGTCAACTGTCATGTAATTGGTAAAGGTCACGTGAGAGTGTATTTGTACATTTAATTTAATTAAAGGATGTTAAATTAAATAATTATAACAATGTACCTTTGCTAAAAACATACGCAATGAAAATATGTAATAAGAAGTCACATAGAACTTGAGGGCCCTAATAAAACTCGTAGCTACTTGTGTAATGTCACGAACGTGCACGCTTTTATTAGTGTTATCGCAACACGTGAACAGGAACCCTCGTAAATTTCAAGGAAAACATCGTGGTGCTCGATATAATTTCTCTAAAGTTGAAATTTATCGGGTAATCTCTTTCTCGCGTGAAGCACCACCACCTTACAACACATGTCCGATGGAAAGCTTCGCGATTACGTTCGGAAAAACGCAAGGCTACGTTTTCAGTGTTGCAAACAATAGCTTCACGAAGGTCAAATAATTGAAAAATTCTCAGCGAGTTAATAAAAACGACGACGAACGATTCGTCATGTGCGATCCGGACACATAAATTGCAGGATAAAACTGTAACAGTTAATCAATCATCATCAATCTTTATTTGGAAAGGTAAAAATCGTCATGTAACGTTCAATTCGACGTGGACGGGTCGTTTCACCAAATCTTGTCATTTCAAAAAAATATTACGCTGTACTACATGCCCTGGTCGTAACAAGATTGAGCTGAAGAAATTAATTTCCCCAACACGGCCGGCTGCTCGGTCGTGATGGACGTGAGGTGAGGTGAGGCTTAAACGCGAAAGAAATTGAGCGTCACCTAATCTTAACCGGAGATTAGGAAAGGATTAAAAGAAAAAAGACTCAATGTAATTACGCAACAAATCTATTGTCGGAAACAAATCAAAGTAATAATAACAATAAAAGGATAACCTTGAATACACCAGAAGGTGCGTGCACCTTAACATTTAAAGTCTGTACTCACCTTTATTATTAACTAAAACATATTTTTAAAACCCAAAACTTACGATTAGGTTTTTCAATTAACAATACCATAAAGAATTTATTGGGAAACCCGAAAGATAAAGTTGATGTTGAACAGAAATCTTGAATTTATTAAATTAAGTGTAACGAATGTACTAGTAAATATATAGGACAAACAAAAAGAAATATATTAACACGCTTTAAAGAACATTTAAGTCACTACAGGTATAATAGGTTTGAGAAATAAAGTGTTGCACAACATATTTACAATACAGGACGCAGTATTATTAAGGATAATTTAAAACTCATTAAGGAAGTTTCAAATAATAGGGAATTAAATGCTTGCGAAAGTATTTTATTCGGAAAAATAAAAACAATTTAATGAATTCACACAACGGACCAATACCTAATTCCGTATTATTTGATTTACTCTAATTTGTAGGTTGTTATTTGATGGTTCGTTTTTAGATATATATATCTTAAGCCAAAAATTGGCCGCTAGATGTCGAATGTTGTAGAAGTGCTCTTAACTTGCGGTGTGTGGATGTGATTTGCTCTCATCTGTAGGTTGTTTTTTGACGATTTATACCTAATATATATATTTTATTTTTCAGGATTTTTATGTCTTTAGGTATCAAATAACAGGGAATTATATTCTTATTTATTCGTTAGAATAAGAAGTTTTCTCGGGGTCTTTGGACTGTTTATTTTCGCATTTCCGTGTTGTTTGGTTAGCTCTTATTTGTAAGGTATCTGACAGTTAATTTTAGGTGTTCACATAATTTTTTTTCCGATTTATACATAACATATATAGTTTATTTTAGATTTTCACATATTAATTTATATTTACTTACATTCAGATATATATATCTTTTAGGATGATAGGTATGCATATTTTCCGTTGGATGTCTTTCATCCCCATCGATTTATTGTCGACTATTCGAGTGCAATCAAACGATTTATCATTTGTTATTTTTTTTAATAAGCTTGACAGTTGATTGTTTTAAGTACTCTTTTCCTTTTTAATTTCCTTCTACTTTATCTATCCGTTTCTAGCTCTCGATTTTTTTTTTTTTAGTTGATATTTTATAAGCAGTGTTTACACTGTTTGATCGTCAATTGTTTGAATTCAAACGATCAAGCGTTGGATTCATTCATAATTACAATCTACATGGTCACAAAAAGTTAAATGAAAGGTAGTAACCAAGCCGTTAACTAAAATCTAAGGTGTTAAGCGTCAGAGTGTCAAAAGCTCAGAAATCATCTTAATTTCGGTTTAAGGCCGTAGCTGCATTAAAAACAGGATCCTCCCACCTGGTTGTCGTTTTCTATCATTCAGTCACCAGTTCGGTACTTCAACTGCAGAACTGCCGAATTGCTTAAGCTCCTCGTACGTATCGCTTGCTAAAATGAAAACGCTTTTATAATTAAGGGGCTCACTCGAGATACACGTCGAAATGTCTAGAAATATTCGAGGTCGCACCAGATTATTCTACGGCTTTCAGGAAGAAGCTCGGGCGCCCCGAGCCAAATATAATTGTAACAATATTTTGGCTTCTTTCACTTCATCGTTTCGAATGTTGGTCATTCTGCTTACGGAATTCTTCTGGACTGTCCCCAAAGTTTCACTCGTTAATCTTTGTGTGTGCTCTTATAAATAGTTTTAAGACTTTACATCTCATTTTTCTAATATATTTTTTAATATTTTGCTTTTGTTCGATTCACCTTATTCTTTCCAATACATGGCATTAAACCTCCGTCTAGGTTTGCTTTTTTGATTTGTTTTCTCTACTCAAATTAATGTCAATTGATGCAGTTCTTCCTTGCACTCATTACTTTTTCTTATTTTTATCTTTTCTTCATGTCCTTTTCCCACAGCTCCACATCTCCTTCATGTAGGTTTCGTTTTCTGTGGTTTCTCTCCAATGTTCTACATGAATCTAATTGAGGTCGATGAGGTGGTTCTTCGTTGCATTGATTACTTTTTTTTAATTCATCCTTCCTTCTTGTTATTTTCTTTGTTTTTTTTTTATCATCTCCCACCTCTATTGTCTACTATTATTATGAATAAGATTCTGTTTTCTTGTGATTATTTCCTTTTGTTCTTTGTTAATATATTTCTACCAGATAATTCAACAGACAGAAAGCGATATGGGTAGGTCTCTTGCGGAGGCGTGGCGCTTCCCTACTCTTAACGTAATTATATCCAGTCCATTTCAATCTTCAATGAACTAACCTGCGTAATGTCAGGTGATTGAAAACTGATAAATGTTTTTTTTTGTAACTAGCATTTTAATTTTGATTCCAAAACCGTCAAACTTACTTTTTGATGCTGATTCCAAAACTGTTTGACATTATAGCGAAGAACAAGGTGAACGGTTTTACCAAAATATTGAGGCATTAGGACGATGATGAAAAAGAGATACCAAGAGAAATGAAATGAACCCATGATGGCTAAGTACTTTTGGATGTTGAATAGGGATGCATTTGCAAATCCAAAAAGAGAAAGTATGAAAATTGAAAATTGGAAAACTGGTTGCTTTTTGCTTAGTTACGCAATGTGGTCACACGAAAGTATGAGGACAGTTATTTCCTGTATTTTAAAAATTTGTTTGTACAAGGAAGTTCTTCTGTGAAATGGTGTTTGAATATATTTGTGCATAAAGTAGTTAAGAAAACGTGACCTTATTTTGTGGCGTCTTAGAAAAAATGGAAGTCGTTTCGAGAATCAGCAGTAAATTAAAATCAAAAACCTCTCTCTGCTTTTAAGAAATCATCGGAAAAAAATCAGTGCAATCTGCGGTATTTAATCCCGTTGGTTTTCAATCTTCTCAATTTGGTTCAACAACCGGTATAATTAATAAAAATCTATTGAATCCATAAGTGTATTGATTCTATTTTATTCTCGGTTTAACAATTTAATGCAATAATTAACATTTGCGATAGTCTTTGCCAATGATGACAACCAACAATTATTAAATACCTTGTTGTATTACTTTCTTCTTACTTATCTTTGTTTCGCATGTCTGCAGGAAATCATCTCCGACTTCATTATACCGGGATTATTTTCCGCCGATATTAACTATTTCCCTTTTGTTTAAAACTTCAGGGAGTGAACAGCGAGCGACTCGGTGAATTGCCCGCAAGTTTGCGAAAATCCCGAAAGAATTACGACCTCGATTAAACATGATAAAAGCGCTCCATCGGCGAGGACTATTCCAAGCTGCAAGTCACATTAGTTACTGTTACGAAGAAAAATTTTAAGGTATAACTCTTATCATTTCTTGTTATTAAATTATAAAGTGAAAATCTGAGAAGGACTTGGCTTTTATGCGGGGGAGGTTCTTGAAAAGACAGACAGAAAAAGAAACTAATGAAAGAGTAGACAATATAATTTTAAAAAATAATTTATGATTAATTCATGAATTGACAATTTATCTCTCCCCCCTCCCTCATGCATAAGACAATACAGAAAAATGTACAGTTTTCAAAGTGTGCCACCAATAGTATTGTTTACGAAACGATTGCGGGAACACATTTTTCCCGCGTGAGCGCTTCATATGCGCTCACGCGGGATAATGATTCCCACAAGAGTTTCGTATTTTTAGAAACGAATATAGAAATGTAATTGCAAATACTTTCTTATAGTTTCATGTCATGGCAAACCAAAAATGTAAAAAAACCAAGCCATGCTTCAATGTTGATGTTTTATCAAGTGGAAGAATTTTTTGATGATTTATCCCTTTTCTGGGCATGTTAATGAATGGATGAAAGTTATAAAATGGTATTTTATAAACTAGATTTTATTATTATCAACAAAGATGCTCCAAAAGGCCAGTGTTTTTGACCTTGTTTCCTGGGTCTACTATTTCGTGCGTGAAACATTAACTAGAGGGCGATGAGTTCAAATATTGTTATATGGTGTTACGCAGAGAATCGAAGTCGTAAAGGTAAAAGTCATAAACTAAAAGACACTTTTATAAATAATGTATACGTGTAGTTGTCCTGGTGCTATTTCTTAATCAAGGAAGTAGGAATTATCATTTCGGGAACAATTTTTGATTAATACTTTCTCGAAAATTAAAATACATATACAATTCTTGTAGGTACTTTTTAAAATTTGTTGGTGTCTATTCTTTCCAAGAATAACACTATAACATTAAGACGATCTTAAGTTGTCTTATTATGTGCTTAAGGAAATAAACCGCTTCAAAATACCGTATTTCACGTAATAAGAATATGTATTTTATATTAAAACAGCGAGAGGTGAACGTAAGTACCCGAATGAAAATTTCAACACACATAGAAAAAGCGATAAAAATTTTAAGAAGCGGCGTTCGTAGTCGTAACTCGTATACAAAACGAGAATAAAATGGTTCAATATTCCAGGTGAATTTTAACGGCTTTGCCGATGATCTTTAAAATGTTTTGATAGCCTGACAGGAATATCATTTAAACAGCGTCTTCATACGTAAGTGTAAAATTTCGAGCTACTCCAAACTGCTGAACATGAATTTTGCATGTAACAGCTGAAAACTGTGCGCAAAGCAACATTCTACACATAGTGTATATACAGGCTGTTCGTTTTTCGAGCCCAAGCATGGGTATCTCACTTATCTTAAGAGATACGAGGTCGGTTAAATTAGGCCAAAATTGCGTATTTTCATGCTAATTAATAATCTGAAAAGCAATTTAAATTATTCCTTTTCATTTTGAAGATATTGAGAAAAAACTAAAATTTTTCATTTTAGTTTTTATTTTTTAAATCGAAAACCGATAAAACTAGACATTTATAACTTGCACATTATTAGGGCACTTTTTTACGTAGAATCTAAAACTGTCATTACATTTACCCGAGCTGTCAAAATTACCGAGATACGACTGTCAACTTTTTTTTTCCTTATAGGCGCCATATTGGATTTTCCTATTTCTAAATGAAGATTTTTTTCTACGATTTTAACAATGTATCACACATTATGGTTGATTAGATTTTTTGGCCGAAATTTCTATTTTTTAGTTTTTACTAAGAGCGCCGTGGAAACAATCAAGATGTTGACGCTTACATGGCGCTAGCTAGATCAATTCAAAACGCGGAAGAAATTCTAAAAGCTCGAAAGTCATAATATTTTAATTGTAAACAACTCCTGCTTTCAGTGCAAAATAATCCTTCTAGCTCAACAAACCAAATTGTTTCAAAGCTACCACATTAAATGGTATGAAGAATGAAGAAAAAAAATGGAACTTCTCCTGCCGGGCGATAATGAATGACGAATAAAATTTTGTACATTTATAAGAAACCAGTTAGAAGGAAATACAAATTTCCTTCAAATTGTGATATGATTCGTTGCTGACGAGCCAAATACAAAGTCACCAATGATGAGTAGCTGTGCAAGCAACACAGCGAACATAAAAATCATCATTGTCTGAAAAAGGATACCTAAATTTTCGTAAAAAAGCGTTTCTTATGAAATACATTAATAAACAATTGATTTCAACAAGATGGCTTAACTAAAATGTTTTCTATAAAGAAATAACGGAGACATCGGCTGGCCAGCAGAGGGCCAGATTTATCTCCCACAGACTATTTTCTGATGGGTAGGTACAAGGAAACAGAATTTTATAATACAAAAAGTTGCAAAGTTTAAGCTACTTTTTGTGGGGTTGTGGATATGGATTTTCCAATGACGATTCTTGTTTCTTTCAGCATTCTCCACCTGGTGTGGTATGTAAAATTGACTGCAGTTTGTCTTGTTAAACTTGAAGAATTGTTTTCTACTTAAAGAGGGGGGGGGGGGGGTTGTTTGCAATAAGAATATTATAAAAATTGAGTGATGAAAAAGTGATTTTTAAGAGTGCAGAAATTCTTCCGCGTTTTTCGTTGGTTAAGCTAACGCCACGTAAGTGTCAAAATCTTTATTGTTTCGACAGCGCTCTTCGTAAAAATAAAAAAATAGAAATTTCGATCAAAATGTCGAAGCAACCATAATCTGTGATATATTGTTAGAATCGGAGAAAAAATCTTTATTTAGAAATATGAAAATCCAATACGACGCCCATAAGAAAAAAAAAGTTGACAGTCGTATCTCTGCAATTTTGACAACTCGGGTAAAATGTAACGACAGATTTAGATTCTACGTAAAAAAGTGCCTCAATAATGTGTAACTTATAAATGTCTAGCTTTATCGGTTTTTGATTTAAAAAATAAAAACGAAAAAGAAATTTTTAGTTTTTTCTTAATATCTTCAAAACGAAAAGGAATAATTTAAATTGCTTTTCAGATTATTAATTAGCATAAAAATACGCAACTTTGGCGTAATTTAATCGACCTCGTATCTCTTAAGATAAGTGAGATCCCCATGCTTGGGCTCGAAAAATGGACAGCCTGTATATTAGTATCTAATAAATAGTAACTTTTATTTTTTTACAAAAACAGTTTGAGCAGCACTAGTTGCGATTTATCTGAGCTCTGAGCTGTCCAGCCCGAGCGTATTTTACCATTGTTATTCTTTGTCCAGAAAAACTCACAATCAGTAAAACATCAAACATAAAAAGTACATTTTCTTTTTTTAAATTTTGCATAACGAAGATCTTACAATTCGATAAGTTTGTAAAACGCAACGAGAATAAATAAAACCGGGGGCACGACAATATACAATCTCGACCAGCGCTGTTGTAACGCGATTAAATTAACACGAGCCAACAAAAAAAAAAACGCTTTGTAAATCATTTATAACGAGACGATGTGAGCGCTGATTAATTTGAATTAATTCGGACGAGGTTGTTAAGAATGCGAGGCACGCGTTACGACGACACGAAAAGTTTTCAGCACTACAAAAAGATATTAAAATATACACGAACGTACACGCGGAGAAAGATTTGAAAACTTTTTAATTTCGTTAAGAATACGAAGTTTCTCCTTGAGCTAAAATCCGTCTAGATGGCTCTCTAAAACAAGGCGAATAAAAAAGCAAAAGTCAAAAGCAGAAATGTTTACACCGTGGTGGAAAATATGTTTCCCATTGGGGACTATTTGTTTTCCAGCACGGTGTTAATTAAAATTAATTAACTGTCAGACAGTAATAAACATTTTGACTTCTATATTTTACCAAAAAAATAATGAATGAATTTTGAACGAAATTCTTAGAATTTTATTTCCAGATCTCTTTACTTCCGAAAATCCTTCGAATTCACATGAAGGCTTCGCAAATATTTATTTCTTTATCTGTTTTTGAGTCCAATAAATTGCCACTATTTAAGTTTGTTTATTAAATTTATGCGACCCAGCGTCTTATGCGTACTATTAGAACTGTAAGAATTCAAAATTTCAATAGATATAAAGGAAAAGTATTTCATTAAATATAATCTCGACTTGATAATAATAATCTGTGAGAACCACAACGACAGTTTTTCTCCACGAGTAAGTAATATATTTTTTCTTGAGTTTCACGCATTCGATGAAATACGATATTAAGTAAAATCTTTGCGTTTCATTTTCTGCCGAGCAAGTGGAGAGCTGCCGATGTGATTCTCATGTAGCAGAGTTTCGGAGCACGTGGGTAGCTTCAGAGAAAACAATTCTCAAAGACATCACTGCGGGCTAGGGTAGGTATATGTGGAAGAAGCGTCTCGGGGAAAGGCGGGGTGATGTTGCAAGGAAGTTGATAAAAACAATTGACATTTGAATTAGCAGTTAGTTATTACGGCGACTCAAATAGCTTTAGGAAGAATCACGCGACTTATCAATTCCAGGCGATTCTAAATTGAATTTCAGATTTAATTTCTTTATTTAAATAAATTCAGTAATTTCTCCCCCCAAGTTCGCATACGCTTTCCCGCGTAGTATTTGTGGTATTTCTAAACCGTTACGAACAATATTTCTTATCAGAAAAATTTTGTGCAAATCGTTTTTGATTGCAGTGAGAACCTCGAGCAGCCTCTGTACAGCTGTTTCAGCCCTGCTTGGGGCTTCTTCATCAGAGACGTAGCTCGACATTCCCACTACAGACCAAAAACGACTTGCCCAATTTATTCGCAATTCCAATATTAATTTTTTTTTTTTTTTTGAAAACGTTTTAGTTGATCGGGTTTTTAGGTCAAAAAAAAAGATTGAAGGTTTAGAATAAAAACCGAAACTGGTCAGCTGAATGATTTAGAATCTTTTTTTGTCCTAAAACCCGATCAACCACCACGTTTTCAAAATTTAATAAACAGGACGCCAATTTCATTTTATTATTAATTTTGGTATAATTGGGTTGAGAAATATTCAAAGTATTTATTCACACTTTTTTAGTCCCAAAAATGTTTTTAAACTAATAATTTTCAAAAATAAGCATAGTAACATTTTATCACTTTCTGTTGACGTGTTAATGACGTCACTTCTACGACGTTATTAACACGTATCGTACGATTCGTCATATTGACGTCACTTTCGGGACAAATAACGTCAGTGCAGTAAAGTAATCTAAAAATGACGTAATTCCGACGTCACTCTGGTGGTTGGGTAGGGGTATTTCTTGTTCACAACTATATACATGTTATTATTTCCCTTAATTTATCAATAATTGGCTTCAGAAATATTCAAAGTATTTATTTACACTTTTTTTTAGTCCCAAAACTGTTTTTAAACTAATAATTTTCAAAAATAAACATAGTAACATTTTATCACTTTCTGTTGACGTGTTAATGACGTCACTTCTACGACGTTATTAACACGTATCGTACGATTCGTCATATTGACGTCACTTTCGGGACAAATAACGTCAGTGCAGTAAAGTAATCTAAAAATGACGTAATTCCGACGTCACTCTGGTGGTTGGGTAGGGGTATTTCTTGTTCACAACTATATACATGTTATTATTTCCCTTAATTTATCAATAATTGGCTTCAGAAATATTCAAAGTATTTATTTACACTTTTTTTTAGTCCCAAAACTGTTTTTAAACTAATAATTTTCAAAAATAAACATAGTAACATTTTATCACTTTCTGTTGACGTGTTAATGACGTCACTTTTACGACGTTATTAATACGTATCGTACGATTCGTCATATCGACGTCACTTTCGGAACAAATAACGTCAGTGACGTAAAATAATCTAAAAATGACGTAATTCCGACGTCACTTTCGGGACAAATAACGTCAGTGACGTAAAATAATCTGAAAATGACGTAATTCCGACGTCACTCTGGTGGCTAGGTTATGTGTTTCTCTTCACCCTATCCTGTTTCCCACTGCTGTCCCGGTTCATGATTATGGTACGCCTACATATTGCGTGTTTTGTTGTTGAGTTTCCGGTTAAGTCAAGCAGGGGTACGTAGCAATATGCTTCTACAAATTTCAAAGAATGTCCCATTGCTAATTAGTCGGTCCGTTAACGTTGACGGTGCGTTACGTTACGTTGTAATTATTATCATAGAAAATCCATTGAAGAATCTTTTGACGAATGCTGTCGGTCGATGACGTGACCTCGAGGCGTTGGTAAAACGTGAATCGTCCTTTATTCGTATCCGTGCGTGGGTTTCTCATACGTCATAAGAGTTCCTTATCGTGATTTGTTTACTTTACTATATCTTAATGGTCTCTTGAATGAAAGCCTGCGTCGTGTTTGCATTGTACCATTCGAGTCACTTATTGCTGGAGAAAAGTTTACAAAATGTGTTCATTAAACATCAGGACTATCTCGAATTGCACGCTTATTTTTTAAAGTATGCGAAGCTGTCTGTTTAATAGAGTTCCATTTATTTTTATAAGCAAATGACTAAACTTCGTATACGTAAACTTTCTTTTTTAAAGTTGGGTGAAAAATCCGTCAATAAAACTCCACAAATTTAATGCACTTCCGGCCAGTAACTTCATTTCTGCAGAAATGCAGTTAAATTGATGAAATACGGCGGCGCACCCGGTTACGTGAATATTGCACCGCGATACAAATCACGATTATGAGCGGACATGAATAACGTTTTCTTCAGTAGCTGCGGTTGCATTTTCAAGGCTCCTATCGATTTCCCATTTTGTTCTGTTCAGAGCGTCAGCTCAAAATCGGTTTGGTTCGACACGACTTTGAAGTACTTGCAGGAGAACGTTTCTGACGTTTCGTTAACTCTTTGGAATTGCCCCCCGCAATTCTAAAGCATTACGACAACTAAAGGTGTATGTATCTATCTAAACTTGTTACACTCTTTAGAGCGGAAACTTTTAATGTTCCTATTGCAAGCTCTATTGTTCAATCTGGAAGACGTCTGTAAAAGCAAACTGTCATGTCCAGTCTTACATTGGAAGATATTTTAACTGGTATCAATAAATACGTGAGCATGGAGAGATGATATCATCATCACGTACTGTCACGACACGTTCGGTCCTTCAAGGCGACGGAGTTGATGTTTGACGTCAAGGGGAAATGACGACGACGACCATCGTTGGGGCTTTTTGTGAATCGCATTAACAGCGTAGTTAACGAATAAAGTTCTTAATTCGGCTCGGCCTATTTACACGCGTGGGTTTACAAAAATTTGCTGGCTTAACTCGGTCGCGAAATAGCCCCCTGAGTACGCGGAATACTTGCGTGCTTGCGTTCCAGTTTCATTACTCGCGCGTCGTTTTTCGCTTTCGCTGAGTTTTGGGTTTCGTAACTAAAATGTGATTATGCACTGATTACACACAAAGTTTTAAGTGTGTTAATTATTTCCGAATTTTATAAATTATTTTATAAAAATCTAATCGTGACAATATGATGGATGGTGTCTCTTATTTCAACAAAATTTCGGCCGTTCCTATTTTTAAATGAAATAAATTTTTGTCCGATGAAAATCGTAAGTACAATTTCTTTTTAATCTTGAACCGGACAGAAATATGATGGGAACACGCTCAACGTTTCGCTATAGATTTATAGCTTCGTTAAACAAATTAATTTTCGTTTAACAAGCCATGGTACTTTGACCACACACACTACACTACTTCGAATGTCGAATTCTTCTGAGAGATTGTCATTATTCTCTGTTGCATATTTTTTTCCTAATTCTTCGTTGTTTTGTTTGTCCGGTATTTTTTTATTTACTATTTTTCATTTTTATTTGACACTGATTTTTTTATTCGTGCTTTTTGTAGATATCTCCTTCACATGCTTTTTGGTGGCTCCTCTTTCTTTACACATGTTCTGTCTTTCTCCAATTCTGTATTTACCTATCATAATAATGAGGATCAAAAGAAAAATATGTTAAAATAGTTATTTCCATAGGCGTAGCCAGAATATTGTTTAGGGGAAGGCAGGAATAGATCAAGTCTTATCAAAATAAAAAATGATAAAAATTAAAAATTTTAATGAAATTGGAAGAAATAAAACTAGAAGATTGAAATAAAAAATGTAAAAAATTAGATATTTTAAAAATGAAGAAATTAAAAATTTGAAAGAAAAAATGTTACAATTTTTAAAATGAAGGAAGTACAAATCGTTAAGAATTGAAACACAATATTTTAAAATTAAAAAAAAAAAATCAGGATCAACCAAAACCAACTGAACTGAACCTAAGTGAAACCAACCCAAGAAAATAATTTTACAATAAATTAAAAACATACGAAATTATTAATCATCGAAAATTAAACTGTAGGAGCTTGAAACAAGAAATCTTAAAAATTATCGAAAATTTAAATTGTTGATTATGGTCCGTAATTAGGTAAAATTTTGATTGGGTTTCTCCTAACCATTGCAATTTGACTTTACTGTTTAATTATTTTTCCTTTCCAACATTTGTAATTCAATATTATTTACTTTTTCGACCTTAGCAGCCTGATGAAGGTTTAAACACCGAAACCGGTGTTATAGAATAAATTCTAATATTAAATTAGTAAGTGCTTTTTTCACCAAAAAAAATATATATATATATCAAGGTTAACCGTACTAAACTGAAATGAAGCGAACCCAAGCCAATTAAACCGAAGCTAAGCGAACCCAATCCTTTTGAATGAAACCCAAATGAAGCCAACTTCTTTTAAACACAAAATTTGAAACACTAAACCATTTCAAGGTCAAACCAATCCAACTAAACTAGGAAGATAGATAAAAAAACATAAGAAATTATGAAAAATCGAAAATTAAACTGTATGAGATTGAAACTAGAAATCTTAAAAATTAAAAAATAAATAAAAAATTTAATTCATCGAAAATTTAAACTTAAAGTCTGAAAATTAAAAAAAAAATATTTCAATGTCAACCCAACTAAACTGAAATTAATCGAATCCAACCCAACCAAAGCGAAGCTAAGCGAACTCAACGCTTTTGAATTAAACCCAAATTAACCCAACTCCTTTTAAACACAATATGTGAAACAGTAAAAGCGTTTCAAGGTCAAGCCAGTCCAACTAAACTGAACCTAAATGAATCCAACTCAAGAAAGGAATTTTAAAAAGAAAAATAAGAAATTATCAAAAATCGAAACAAAAATATTAAAAATTTTAAGGAAATTCGAAGCAGACTGAAAAGATACCCAATAAATAAAATGTAAAAAGTTTCAAGGTCAACCCAACCCAACTAAATTGGACCCAGCCGAAGAAAAGATTATGAATAAATATAAATATAAAAATTTTTAAAGAAATAAAAAAAATTAGAATTTTTTTTTAAATAATTAAAAATAAACCCAACTAATCTGATAACTTGTTTAACTCTAGGGAAGAGTAGCCAATTTGAATACAGGCTAAGAAATTTCTAGAATTTCGTTTCTTGAAGATGCCACTGCAACATCATTTGTATCTTATTTAAACCTCGTTCACCTTTAAGAATTGTTTTCAGAACTATTTTACAAGAGCGTTTCCATTGTTTTTGCTTTTCGAACGCACATCTTTTCTCTCCTTGATCTTTTCTTGCTTTCATCTTTCTTCTTCTGCGTTTAAAAAAAAAGTTATATCCATTTGTTGTTTTCTTCTTTTGAATTATTTTTATCTTGTTTTATCTTCTCTCGCCTTTTTTTATCTTTACCCCCTTGACCTTTTACTCTTTTCTTTCCATCTTTTTTCCATCATTAATTTAATTTTTTCATCTTTTTCTTGTACTGTATCCATTTGTTTCGACTTTTCCTTTGTTTCCTAGTTAACAACCCAACTTTTTTTTTCTTGACAAAGTATTTACAGATACGGAATTGAAGTAATTTCTTATCGCTATATTCAGAGTGACTCACGCAGAATAACTCACGAATGCACGCGACACTAAGCATTTTCCTAAAACAAAAAAAAAAACATGTAAAGCCTTACATGATCTAAATGGAACATCTAGAAATTCCGTATTTACACCCAGAGTTGAAAAGGAGTTATAATTTAAAAATTTGTCCATCAATTTTCAAACACCTTTAAAACTAAAATAAATAAAAAAGTATCTTATGGAAAAAAAAAAGTGAAGTGCGACGAAGACGTGCTGAAAATACTCATCCAGGCAGGAGTCCTAGGAAGTAAACAGGAGGAACTTCATTCCAGAAGGGGTCGAGTTTAAAAGAAGTTCAAGTTTAAAAGAAGCACGGTTCGGTGAATATTTTGATTAAGTTTTTTTTTCTTCTTGTGATGGAAGCCCCTGGGCCGCCCACGCTTTATTTATATTAGCTTCGTCCTCGAGGAACTGCTCGTTATTCATCGTTTGTCCGGAAATTTGCAGCTAATTCTTCCGTACTTACCGAAAACATTTTAGTAACTTGTGTTTTGTGATAATATAAGATACTCGGTTCCTAAACTCCGCTTGTATTCGATGCACGAACAGAAAATCGCACGGGTTTTGATTGGCTGTAACGTTTTTGCACCCTATATCAGCAAATATGAGGTACATCTGATAAGGATAAAACAATTTAACTGAGATTACAGTTTACCTTGTAGAAAAAAAAATAAAAAATTTAACCCCAAG
The DNA here is from genome assembly GCA_036172665.1 of Prosopocoilus inquinatus. NCBI lineage: Eukaryota > Metazoa > Arthropoda > Insecta > Coleoptera > Lucanidae > Prosopocoilus > Prosopocoilus inquinatus. The sequence goes on along the minus strand of CM069871.1, from coordinate 14,185,634 downwards.
GAGCAAGTTCGGCGGAAACAAAACCTTCAATTTTTCAAAATCATTTGCTCTGGTGAGTTTTGGTAGACGAAAAAACTAATTTTCCAAGAATTCCGGGCTAACGTGAGCTTATTCCATTATTACGAGTTGAAAAATCGCTTTTCAAAAGTCACCTTGTATATCAACTTTAGTATCGTATTTATTTTCCATGGCGCATCTGCGAAAATATATATGGATGTGGTATGAACGACTAGCGACGGAGCTTTTATTGCTTTTGTTACGTTCAAATAATTTTATTTTTAATGATACAAATTGCGTCTAATTTTGTGGTGCAAGTCGCAAACTATTTTTGTACATCTCAGAACACTTCGGCAATAAATCATCTTACAGTTTCCGCCCTGTCGGCATTATAATTGCCTTCATCTTTCGCAAGCATCCCAGCTGCACTTCATCATATTTCGTGGAAATTAAATTGAATGTTTATTCTAAACGTCGAGCGTAGTCATAAAACTCGGCGATGCCTTACTTTTTATGTCATATGGTTTCTGCGATTTTACGTTTTTTGTCTACTTGTTATTTCGACGGAAACATAAATTACGTTTACAGTTGAACTTTGCTATTGGTGGTTCCTGACATCGTCTATGCACGGTTGGCTTTTGCTTATGTCAGGATGGTTTTGATTCGTCCAAGTTAGAGGTAAGGTCAAGTTTGGTTTTATTAATTTGTGACAAGCATGTAGCATGAGTTGTCGAGTCGTTGTGATGTTCTCAGGGAACTGTGGTTGTTTTATTTGTTGGTGTGCGGCCCTCAGGCTGCCTTTAATCCGTAAAACCAAGGCAGGTCTGTTGGTAACTGTAGAAACTCGTGGTGGGTTTTCTGCAATGAATGGCGTTTGTCGGTTGTAACTTGACGCCCTGGTGGATGAAAACTCTTCGGAGTTTGTCCCAGCTCAGCCTCTCGCGCAAATTATTATTGATTAATTCCATGGAACAACTTTATCGCTTTGGGCGATTTACGCCGATGAACAACAACAACATTTAACGTAGTAAATTTCAAGTATCGATTTTGTAAAGCCAGTGACGGATCTGCCATTAGTTAGTTTGTGTTTGTTCCTCAATTTATAAATTTCTCACTATTTTTAGTTTTGATGTTCAATTATGTTTCATGTAAATTTTAGCTGCCTTTTATTCTCGTGCAGATTTATTATTTTCGTGTTCAGGTAAACACCCACGTCCGTCACTACTGAGCTGCTGGCTGTGCTTAAGTTAATTTCCTCAGCACAAATCTTGTTTCTACTCAGGTAAGTAGCAACGTGACATAAAGCAATAGGAAAATGTTGCAGGCTCGGGCAGTCTGAACGTGGTTTTGTTTGCATCTTAATTTTACACGTCGATAAATTTTCCAAAATCCAAATTTTTATATCAGTCAATGTTTCAATCATCCTGACGAGAAGGCTTTTGAATATCTGGATATCTGGAGGTACATAAAAAAATATGCGTAGTGCGCCAACTAAGGCAAAGGGGGACTTCACAACAATAATCACGAGATACGGAGACGAATCAAAAACATAATAAAATAAATCGACCTTAGAATTGCCTCTGCCATGACGCGACGTCGACGATTCAGCGTCTGTCCTGCTGATGACGATTGGGCGATGGCAACCTTGTTCGACGGAGCCGAAGATAGCGGCTGCCGGCTCGTCTCGTTGTAGCAACTCGTACGACTAGCACTGTTATAACGAAGAACAAAAAGGGAACAATTAACAAAAGAATGACCACGAGGCGGTAAAAAAAACTCACCCTACGTAACGTAGGTACTGAAGAATTACCGAAGTTACCGCCGCCTAAATTCGTAGTATGCGATCCCCGCTTGATACTCAGGGGGGAATATGACGACGGTGAAAGAAATCAACAAAGATGCGGCCCGAAATTCGGACAATCCACACTCAAATTTACAGATCGGCTCCACCAGCTGTTGGCGATAATTTTCTGTTCTCGACGCATCTCCGCTCACGTTCACTCTCACTCCGATCGCAACGCGATCAAATAGCCGTTACATTTCAAACAATAGGCGGCGATATCTAAACGTCGGGGACACAAGAGCGTGGGGGTAAAGAAACGAGACTAGCACCAAACCTGATTATAGGAATCCTACCATAACAATATGATCTTAAATCACGTATGCACAGACGAACCTCTTATCTCGTTTGCAAATGGACGATCCTCTTGACTTACGCAGTACGACGTACGCTCTGGTTTAGCTTTTTTTGGGTTGTTCTCATTACGCATTCACTGTCGTCGTTAGGCGCAAACGCGCGTTTGAACCGTGCATTGTGGAACGTTGACAGTAAGAAATACACCCAATACAAAAAGGTATGTCAAAGACTTAGAAATACGTTCAATATCAACTAAGAAATACATCCACAACGAAAACGTTAATGGCTGAGTCAAATACGTCGCACTTTCGCTTAACTTACCTGTGTAATTCACAGGCTCCTAATCAGTGCAGAATTGCATTGAGGTTAGAGAGTGATTTCAGAATCGGATAAAGCTGCATCACTTCGGACTAGAATTCTCAAAATGAAACTCTCGAGACTAAAAACACAACCATAACAACAAGCACACCTTGCAAACTTTAAATGACCTATGTCAGCAGACGCAAGACGTCTGCTGTAAGCGTGAAGATGAATGTACGTACCATACACGGGATGAACCAATCTAACATCCGCGAGCTGCGATTCAAAGAATAAGAATTAAAAAGAGAAAAGACTTCGTGTTTGGCTTCACCTAACATAATGCTTGATCATTTCACGATTGCAGAAGCAATTATAACAAAACATACATTTCAAAATCAGGGACACACCTGACGCTAGACTGCCGGTGGTAATACTGCCCCTTACCAGTTGCTGGAATTAAGGGAAGACGAAAGATGATTAACGATCGTGAACGCTAAATGCACGTGGCAATAAAATATGAAAAGCTACTAATTTATAGTCAAATTAAGTAAAGTAGCGTGCAGATGGTTTAATAAAGGAAACGCGTTTAATTTTATTTTTATAACGACGGGTTTCCGTCGGGGATTTCGCAAATGAAAGGACACGGCTCAAGTTTAGTATCACCCCATACACGTATTTAACGTCTGCGTCTCCATGCATGTACCTCAATTAAAATATGAAACGGCACAAATTTATAGTCAAATTAACTTAAGTAGCGTGCAAGCGGTTTAATAAAGGCAATGCGCTCGATTTTATTTTTACGGCGACGATGACAAGTTTTCGTCGGGGATTTCGCAAATGGAAAATACAGGGCACGTTCACGACCGAGCGCGAATTGGTCTCAGTACTTCAATTGTACTTTGAACGAACGTCCGCGTACATGTTTCCTTTGAAAATATCTTGCGCATTAATTTCCATCCACGAAAGCCTCATGCAAATTCATAAAAGCGGAGCGAAATGTGAATTTGCACGATCAAAGAATGACGTGGACTCGGAAAGAACATGGCACGATACAATTCCGGTTAAAGCTAAACGGATTTTCTGAAATGCCATTGCGCGATGTGATGACTATAGCCGAACTCTTACATTTTTATTAAAATAACAAAGTGGATGTGTAGCCAAGGTTTTTATTATTTTTATAGAATTTAGGAATCGAACAAGTCTGTAAAGGTCACCAGTTGTAAAGAGCACAGATTGCGATAAAGAGAGAAAAAGGGTCGAAGAAATCTGTACACTTCTTAAAGCATTTTTTAACTTTAATAATAATAACACTCTCACCATGAATATTTCTTGTGTCCCCCGAGGGCAAAGGCCGCAATGACGTGAGTACTTTCGTTTTTGCTTACAATAAACCACCAACAGCCATAAACAAAAAAAGGCACGCAACGGGTGTTACTTCGCAAGAAAGAAATATTATCTGACTCCGTACCGGCCACTAGAAAGAGCAGCATAATACAATCGCGAACAATAAACGCCCGTGGATACAGGCAAGTAAAAAAAAGGATGAGTGAACAAAATTGCGGCACCTACCTTGCTTATAAGGAAAGAAAGTCTCAGAACGTAAATTTCCCAGTCAAAGAAAAGTTCCGTCGAAACGTCCCTACAAACAGCTGGCTAACAAACAACGAAACGAGGTGAATCCATTGAGGACGGTCGGGTCACCAAATCCAACAATCAATCACTTTAAATTCACCTAGACTCACTTTATAAATTGAACATGCAAACTAATGTCTGCTTCCCAACGCAATCTACAAAGAATTTAATTTAGACAAATTTCAATAAGCACGATAGCGGGTAACAACACCCTTTTAATCGTGTATCCTGTTTTTTTTTTTTTTAGTGTTGCTCGCTGTTAACTTTGATGGGCTCATTCAGAACATTAAACCTTCTCATAAATTTCTTTTCTTTTGTGGCGGACTTTGTATTAAAGTTATAAATTCTTTTTCGCCTTCACACTTGAGAGGCTCTGCAAAGCGTTAAACATTACCGTAATCATTTTTTTTGTGTTCGATTTGATTTCAATGTTTTTTTATGTAATTGGATTAGAGTTTAAAGCGAACCGTTTTTTTGATTCTTTTGTGTAAGCTGACGCGTGAGTACTCCCGTAAAGGCGCTTTTTCTGTCCACAAGTTGGACTTAGTACATGAACGTATTCAAGACACGGTCGTTGCTCGCCCTATATTTGGTCGTAGTCACACACAATTTTGATCCGTGCGATTTACACAAACTTGCTATAGCGTTGATCCTAATTGAAATACGATTTACAACCGAGGTCACTTTGTTCTTGTTTTGTTTTGTTCGGAAACTTTGTTGCGGAGGCTTCATATCTTTAAGGCCCAATGACGGTTTAACTTTGAGCCGAAGCTTAAAAATCTTTCACAACAGTTGTTGAAAATAATTATTTCTAGAGGTTTAAGGCCCAGTTTTACAATGACGGTTTAACTTTGAGCCGAAGCTTAACTTCTTCACAACAATTGTTGAAATAATCGTTGCTAAGGGTTTAAGCCTTAACTCAAAGTTGAGCCCCGTTTGTAAAACTGGACCTAAGTCTCGGTTCAAAGTTGAACCGCATTCGTTAAACTGGACCTAAGGGTGGGACTTTGGCTCTCGAAGGCGAGTCCTAGGGTATTGGGACCTCTACGGATGAAACAGGATATACTCCCTTAATCTATTTAATTAGAAATGGAAAGACAATTTATTACTTGTGAGGGTAAATATCCGAAATAAAACGATGACTGACGGTGATGTCATTATTTAACTCATCAGCATTTTTTGACTAGTAATTAAATCGTCGGTTTAAAATTTGAAAATACCAAAAATTGTAATTACTTGGAGCGAAGTGGCACATGTTTTAATTAATCCAGGCGCTTTGTGAGCGCGTTTAAAATGTTTCGACTGTTACGATCTATTAATAGGCCTCATACGAATGAAACAGATGTTCGTTTACGACATCGTAAACCACTGACCTATATTCGGGTGACACAGGCAAGGCTGCGTACCATCCAGCCGTTAGCTGTGCCAGCAGTTCTCAAACGGTTTGGTGAAAATCTTCCACTGCATTTTTCTCGAAAACTATTAACTTCATGTTAAGGGTACATAAGTTTAATCGTTGACATTTATGGTGATGTATTACAGGTTTAAATATTTGCACACAGTAAAAGAACTCCTTGTATAATGTGTATGACTCCTCAAATAAAATTATTAAAAAAAATTGTAACAATGTAGTAATTCAAGTATAGGAACACCCTATATAATGAAAATAAAATGTTCCTCTTCACCTCTACTTCCTAACCATTAAGTCATCACATCAGTGAGTAAGTTCTAATTTGTTAACCCTAATTAAATTTCGTCCTAATGCATCGCATTTGCATTTAACCTAAACTCCTAAGGGGGAAAGGGGAGCAAACATAATCCTCCCGAATGTAACAGATAGGAATATATTAACACGGTTATCTACTCGAGCAGGGGGGTAACACGTAATTCTTAATATGATAAGTTGATAAGCGGGCGCGCGTATAATCACATTTTGCGAAGCTATTTAATAGATTCGGCGACGCTTCCGGCAATTTAAAAGAAAAGCTAAGCTGGTTGCCTTCGATTCCCAGCAGCCAAATTTTCTCATCTGAATAATGTCCGGGAATCAAAGCGCTCCCTCTCGAATTGAGAATTTCTTTTGAAAAGCAAACGACTTAATTTCGAAGATGGATGAGATGTGTTCACTTTCGCTTTATGATTTCGCGCAACAAATCAATAAAATTTTAGCTGCTCGCATAAAAAGGAAGAAAAACGCTGTTTTTACGGGTACTTCGGTGAGCCGCGCCTCTGCCCTCGAGCTACGCTACGCGGGAGCTGCCTGTCACTTTGCTCGGCGAATGAACAATTCAAATTACGAGCCAGGCCCCCCCACGATAAAGCATGTCTGATGTGATGTGATAACAATCGGACGTTTTTATGAAATTGTTCGGTCGGAGGCGTGATACCTTAATCTTTCCTTTTGTATCGCTGAGCACTTTTATTTTTTTAAGTTCACGTGAATTTTTTTATAAGGCATTCGACCTGATTGTAAAAATAAACGTAAACATAAGTATTGCATGTCATTACATTATTCTTCTTTTTTTTATATCCGTTTCGAATAAAAATGCAATTTGTAAACGTGCGTTATTATTTCATGAATAATTCACGTTGACAGCGATGGCTCGTGTATACATACATACATACATAAACGTTAGGTATGTATTTTTATAGAGCACAAAAATCGTGAATAAACGATTTGTAACAAAATATAACACGCGAACACACATTTCAATTTTATTAAAGAATAAAAAAACGAACGATCAAAACTGAACGTAAAATTAAAATGTGCATTAATCGCGTTATATTTCCATGTAAAGCGATGAAAAAAGTCAAATATTTCAAGAATTTCTTTTTCATCTCCGAGGAAAGTTCAATTCAACGAGAAAGTTCTAGTCAGACTGAGCTTTTTTAAAACAAAACAAAAATTGCTAAAATAATTGACTTTACGTAAAACAAAAGAACCTCGGTGGCGCAGTGAGTAGTCCACGTGCAACAAACCGACACGACGTTATAGTCAAAGCGAGGATTAAAAAGTCTGCTACCTACCTGTACAGGTATCAACAAGTGATCGCCGGACAGACGTTTCGGCGTCGCCAGCCAGCCCCAGTGGGATAGGGTGGGTTTATATTAAATCTTTACTAACAAACAACAACAACAAAGAAAAAGGCGCCACTTACTTTCTTTTCGGCTATGGGGAACCGCGGGGAAAAATTAAGAAAAACGCGACTCATCCGGGATATTAGCAATATTTGTTTTATTTAGTAACAATGAAACAATCACAAAATGTAATTAAACACAAATAACCAATTCAAAAATGAGAGCGCAAATGAGTCTTATACGAAACAAACACAACAACAAAAAAATAAATATGATATTCAAATATAATCAAGCTTATAACAGACGCTACGGAGACAATAAAGTTAACATTATATGACACAAACATCGACTCTGTTTCAAAGCGATAAAGAATGTAATGTAAGAGCGTTACGCAAAAAAGTGTCAATAAGGCAAATTAAAATTGAATTATCGTGTACCGCATGTACACACGCCTTTCCGGAATCAGTAAATAACAAAAAAGAATAATAAAAGTTAAGCAAACTTTGTCCCACCTGTGGGCCTCGTGACAGCGTCGCACGGAGGCGTCAATCGACGTGTTGTCCGGCGGAGAAGGGAAGAGAGCTGGGGCACGTCGCCGCTTGGGATGTATCCGAATCCGAGGACCTCTAATTCAAGTCGACGGGAGAGGGCGCCGAGCCCGAAGTCCCCGCGTCTACAGCGGCGAAGCAAGAAGCTCCAAGGGAGGTAGGTCAATGACCGTGAAGTTACGGCAAACGGGCCGGCAACGAATACAGCGTATTCGTAAAGAATAAGGGGTAGAGGTAAAGATACAACGAAAGGCAGAATTAAAGGTACCACTGAAGGTACAGTTAAAGCCTGTAAGGAAGAAAGATACACAAGCGAATCAGAACATCAACGAGTGGACTCACCTGTTCACGGAACAACCTGGGGGGGAACAGGCGTAGATAATACGAACGTATTAATATTCTCTCGGCTCAACGAATTAATCCAGCAATACAGCTGTAGATGAATTCCCCAACACAAATTTTGGGCGAAAACACACACAAAAAAAAAACACACCAACGCGAGACGTGAGAAGCAGTCTGAATTGCGTTCTGAAATCGCTCCGCGCGGTCGGGCGGAAAAGAGACGGGGTAAGGGAAAAGAAGAGGTGAAATGCAACCACCAACCGCTACAGAATCTTACGTCAACGAGGACTAATGGGCTTAAATACCGAGGTTAAATTTCTAGACAACTTTCGTGAGAACGGAATCGCTGATTTCACAATATGGTGCAATAATGCGTAAACTAAAATGCTAATTAAAGAATCTATTCGACCGAAAAATTAACTTTCAAAACCCAAATTTTCCTTATCCTAATTTATACAGGAAAATTCATAGCAATGGGGAATTACTTTGAAAGCAAATCGGCGAAACGCAAAGAGTTCGCCGGGCGGTCTGCGAAAATACTTCACGGGAAGCAATATACAGGGTGATTCGGGATCGGGCAGAAGTTGAACGGTAACAAGTCTCTGTCTCAGTGTTTGTCGATGCGATCGCTCGAAATCGGACTATGTGCGCCGCGTCGGTACTATTCTATCCTCGCTTTAGTTACCGTACATAATTTATTATTTTTTCTTTGAGTCATTTCATTTGCACCCAAAATGTATTAGTCCAAATGCATATGAGACTCGACTTCGCCCTGTGCTGAATGACTCACGGAATGTACCTACCTAGTAAGATCGACCTGGCCAAGTGCAAAATGACTGCAGAAAATATACCTACCCAGGTCAATTATACAGAAGTGAAGGCGACATCAAAAGGTGCCGAACGAAGCTAACGAATTTTATAAGCGACTCGTTCCTTTCAAGGTTAATTTAGCAAGATGATTACGAAACTAATTGCAAATATCTGATGCAAAAAATAAATGAAATTGTTACGAATTTAAAGTTCGTTTTAATTTATTTTAAAATAAAATACTCGATAAATCCTAATAATTACTAATTTATTACTAACAACGTTACTCTAGCACTAATTTATTTCGTGTGGACTATCAAGTAATTTATTTTTACAAAAGTCTAACAATTAGATAGTTACAAAGTCCAATTCGAACTTTCGGGCCGTCCACTTAAATATCCGTGCTGGTTTCGAGATCCCTCCATTGGACGAACATTCCACAGGACGTGCGGACGGGAGTTGGAACCCACTTTTCAACCTCTTTTATCCCTCAATTCTTTTGATAATCCGTACAATATTGAATATTGATTTTTCTTTTATTAATAGCGCCCCTGGAAAGCCAGAAATCGATTTCCAAATCGCTTTCCACGAATTGCTCGAATAGTGTCTACTTATATTTTTGGGATTTATCGAAAATGATCCACTCCTTATCTTTTTCTCAGCTTACTTAATAGTCCTTCCTTACAGAAATTCAAACAAAAAATCTGCATCTTTAATTAACAAAGTATATTCAACTATAAGAGAAATGTTCGTACAATAACTATACGAAAATACAAACAAAGAATATGCGAAATTCATTTAATTAATAAATTAATTAAATTTTTAACAATTACCATAAAGGATGTTGTAAATCGTTTTTGATTGCAGTGGATTTGTCCAGCAGCCTCTGTACAGCTGTTTCAACCCTATTTGGGGCCTCAAGAGCAGAAGCATAGCTCGAGAGTTCCACTGCAAACCAATACGACTTGACCAAGGATATTCGCAAATGTTTGGTCAAAAAGCGATCGTAGGATCACGCTATTTAAGCTATTAATTAGCATAAAGTTGAAACTATCAGCATATGAAAAAGAAAAGGACAGATCTACAAAAACCAGTTTATTTCTAAAAAAAACTTTGTTAACAATAACACTTTATTCAAACTCACCCTTATCGGTCGTGGATGCTTCTGAGGTACACTTTATTTAAATTAAATCAGGAAAATTGAATGATGAAATAAGTTTTGAATTTTGAAAACTTTACGAGAGACTTTCAATACGCGTTTTACGCAGACTAAATCATACTCGGGAACTGTGCTGTTTTGCGGGACTGCCCTCAATTTTCTTCTCTGGTGCTATTAATTACGATCCTACGATCCAGAATGAACGTGGGCAGGGGAAGCTTGTGAGTTGCATTACACAATGCATAGGGCTTTCAAAATGAGTCACCGCTGAGTCACGTTCTGCAGAGCAATGCAATGCAAGCATGTTCTTGTTTTTAACATGACACCCTAGTATGTCAATGCTTTCGTTACATAAACTGCATATTTCTAATTTTGCATTCTCATATGCCTCATACTGCGATATGATTTCTAATTTAGATTATTTATACTTAGAATTTAATAAAGTATCTTAATTAAATAAAGTTTGCTGAATTGCAATAAAATAATTATGATATGAATCAGGATTCTTACAATTCCACGGCTCGCGTGACGAACGAGTGGTCACGGAAGTAGAGAGACGGTCGCCAAAGCTTCGGGATTATGACGCGCCAGGCTCTGACGCATGTAACCTCCGTCCGTTAATGTCGATGAATGATTACAATTTTTTTGTAAGGACGACTACGTTTCAAAGCGTGTAAATACTTGTGGTTTCGGCTCCAAGGAGAAGTCGAGTTCCACCCTGTATTAGTGAAGTGCAACTTCAAGAAGCGTCAAAAATCCGGTACTTGCCTGTTTTCGAAATCATGTTCTAGTAAGCCAATTTATTTCGAAAAAATGTTTTGGAGTTTGTTTTGAATTGTTTTGTTAAATTGAATTAATGTGTCGTCTGCAATTTTATGCTTTGTGTAAATTATTTTGTGTTATCGGGAATTAACACAAAAAAAATAATTTGCAGAAAGTTCATCCAATCATTATTGTTTAAACGCAGCTTTAAAAATATTTCAGCCGGAAACTTTCAATTATTGTTGATCGCGGCGCACAAAAAAGTTAATTTGCAAAAACTCCTCCCAATTATTTAAATTCAAATTATCCCTCCGTCATTCAACCAGTGGCGTAACTGAAGTGAAGCTGGCGTGTTTCAAAATTTTTACTAGTGTCTTTTAATATTATAATTGATAATAGTAGTTTTAATATTAATTGAAGACCATAACTTCAAAAGAGTGTAAGTGCCAAAAAATATAAAATTGATATGTTGACAGCAAATGAGTCAACGGGCAAAGCCCCATGTTATGCAAAAGGGTCTATGTGCCTGTGGCTAAATTAAAAATGTAATAAATGAATCACAGATGGCGATATCGGTACGTATGCTTGTAGTGCGTTTAAGATTTAATAAGTCAGTTTTTTCTTAATAAAAAAATCTACCATCACATGTGATAGAAATAATAACAACTGTCAATATTTTAAGTTAAAAGAAAGCTCCTGGTGACTAACGCTGGCCAGAACACTTTTGAATTATCCGGAAAAGACAAGAAATCCGAAAAAAATTGACGTGTCCTGTATATTTATACAAATTTAGTATAACAGGTTATTCAGTTATTGAGGTTATGTTTCTGTCAAAAGAGGAAAAAAGATTTGATACATCAAACTTAATAAAAACTGAAAGTGAAAAAATAAAAAATAAAAACGAACTATTAGCAGTAAAATTTTTCTTAAATGTCAGAATTACTAGCGTCATTATTGTCCACTGCAGTGCAATCAGTAAAAATGAACCCTCTAGATAGGATGCAAGATATTAAAAAGAAAACCTGTACGTTTGACTGAATAGCAGCCTTCTTTGGTTATTTAAAAACTGACGGAAATGATCGGTCAAGTGGAGCTCCCGTCTTTAATTCGATTATTTTGCTGTACGAGGTTGAATTTTTAGAATTTCGAGTTTCGAAGGCGTGTAAAACAATCTTTATTTTCTATCATTGTCTCGGTACACTATCACGGAATAAGTGTGACAGAGAAGAACTCTTTTGGTGTGCATGTAAGAGTGAGAAAAATGCAGTAACCAGATCACTCCGGTTGAATTATCGAAAACGCCCATTATTGTTAATCGTCATTGCTCCGCCCAGCGCATGACAATTGGTCAGACGAACTGTTTTCGCTCGTGACGTGCTTTTCTTTATAAAGCGTCACACTTCCATTGGCTAGGAAACTGCCACTCACATCAATACTAAAGAAATAAAAGACTTTTCACCTCAACTGAACCGTTGCATAATTGTTTTATTTGTTACGTAAATAGGTTTTAACGTTTAAGCGGACATTATTAAAATTGCAGCGCACGATAATTTATCAGAGAAATTGTTTTTTTTTTCTTTTTTTATATACGTTTGAATAGGTGCGCTTTATGATTGGCTACGAGACAAGAATATGATTGACCAGGCGAGGCTTTACCTTCCATATTCGATTGCGCAAATTTTTTGTTTAGAGTTTAGGGGGCGTGTTTAATTGACTTTGCTCCGCCCAGCGCGTGACAATTGGTCAGACGAACCGTTTTCGCCTGTGACGTGCTTTTCTTTATAAAACGTCATACTTCCATTGACTAGGAAACTGCCACTCACATCAGTATTAAAGAAATATTTGTTATGGCACGTTCGTTCGTAATAAAAGTCTTTTCACCTCAACTGAACCATTGCATAATTGTTTTATTTGTTAAGTAAATAGTTTTTAATGTTTAAGCGGACATTATTAAAATTGCAACGCACGATGATTGGTCAGAGAAATCATTTTGTTTTGTTTTTAATTTTTTTACATACGTTTGATTGAATAGGCGCACTTTATGATTGGCTACGGGACAAGAATATGATCGACCAGGAGGCGAGATCTTTACCTTTCATATTCGATTGCACAAATTTTTATTTAGAGTTTAGGGGGCGTGTTTAATTGACTTTGCTCCGCCCAGCGCGTGACAATTGGTCAGACGAACCGTTTTCGCCTGTGACGTGCTTTTCTTTATAAAACGTCATACTTCCATTGGCTAGGAAACTGCCACTCACATCAATACTAAAGAAATATTTGTTATGGCATGTTCATTCGTAATAAAAGACTTTTCACCTCAACTGAACCGTTGCATAATTGTTTTATTTGTTAAGTAAATAGTTTTTAACGTTTAAGCGGACATTATTAAAATTGCAGCGTACGATGGTTGATCAGAGAAATTGTTTTTTTTTTTTCATTTTTTTATATACATTTGATTGAATAGGTGCGCTTTATGATTGGCTACGAGACAAGAATATGATCGACCAGGAGGCGAGGCCTTTACCTTCCATATTCGATTGCGCAAATTTTTATTTAGAGTTTAGGGGGCGTGTTTAATTGACGTTGCTCCGCCCAGCGCGTGACAATTGGTCAGACGAACTGTTTTTGTTCGTGACGTGCTTTTCTTTATAAAGCGTCACACTTCCATTAGCTAGGAAACTGCCACTCACAGCAACACTAAAGAAATTTTTGTTATGGCATGTTTATTCGTAATAAAAGTCTTTTAATCTCAACTGAACCGTTGCATAATTGTTTTATTTGTTAAGTAAATAGTTTTTAACGTTTAAGCGGACATTATTAAAATTGCAGCGCACGATGATTGGTCAGAAAAATTGTTTTTTTTTTTTTTTGCATTTTTTTATATACGTTTGATTGAATAGGTGCGCTTTATGATTGGCTACGAGACAAGAATATGATCGACCAGGAGGCGAGGCCTTTACCTTCCATATTCGATTGCGCAAATTTTTATTTAGAGTTTAGGGGGCGTGTTTAATTGACGCTGCTCCGCCCAGCGCATAACAATTGGCTAAAAAAACGGTTTTCATTTCTTACTTTACTTTTTTTTGGATGGCATCGTCCTACGATTGGTTAGTTAGTAAACTGCAAGCGACTCTCAACATTTTGTTTGCTAAAATTAAAAATGACAGAAATTTTTAGTTTGTGATAAGAGTTTTCCGCCTCAACGTTTTCTCATCCCGTGATACCCCTTCTTCAAAGAAAATTATTGCACCGTTGGTTGGTTGCTTTGAGGGTGCATTATACAAATTGCATTTGAAACAAATATCGCGCGTTCAGTCTCCCGGAAAGCTCCACAAAGCTCTTGAATAAATCGCAAGGCGTACGATATTTCACATTTCCGAATGTTTTCCACATGCCCCCCTCCCCCCACATCATCGAAGATATAGCAAAATCGATGCTGCCTGCACTTGCAAATAAATATGTGTAGTATTCCAGTAGGCCGCGGGCTCGAATTCAAAAAGAAGCTCCCTGAAAGCTCTCTCGAATTTACAACAACGAAAATCGAAGAGCTCAACGTCAATCAAGCCGAACGTAAATGCGGCTTGCGGATTTCAAAGATGAAATATTATCCGTTATCCGGATTTATCCAGAAATACTCGAATGGGAAGCGATTAATAATTATAAATTGTTTTGGGAATTTGTGGGAGAGGCAATTGGACCTAAGCAAAACAGAGAGTAACTTACATAAATGATTTCGCACCCCAATAAGCTCCTTGTTTGCGTGCAGCTTTGAAACAGCATCAACGCGCTTCTAAAAGGGATGAATTAAGAAGAGGGGGGTTATTCCAATGACTGGTTATAGTAATTATTGTTGTTAATGTTATTAAATAAAGTGCGATGTGTACTTTTAGGTTTTCCTCTCTCTTTTTTTGATTTGTATGAACTTGAAGCTGTACGAATGAAGCGAGCTTTCTTTCTCCGAGGGATATTTCGAGATGTACCGGAAACATTCTGCTTGCGACGAAGATCGACGTTTCCGTTCTTTTGAAACTGCGTAGCAGAAGATGCTCCGTTTTATTCGTTATCGACCTTCTGGGCTTCACCTCGTTTTTCGCTTATTTAATGTGCCGTGTCTACTTTTACTTCAGTTTTTTCACAAACACGGATTTCAATGCAATTTTTTTTGATGGGTGAGAACCAAATTTTCCGAAAAAACATAACCCAGGAAGTTTTTCGCGGATCATCCTATACCGGGTGATTCAAAATAAGTGCTGATAGATTTATTGCAATTTCGCACTTGCATGATCTTAGTAAATACACTCCTAACGGATCGGATACTTATTCTGAATCACCCTGTACCTATACTATCAAGAAATTTGACTATATCAATTACTTAGAATCTAGATAGATGCTAACAGTGACCTTGATGCTGGATTCACTCAGTGAAATTTGACACTTTTAATTTCTGGCTTTACGCAAAACACTAATTGGCACCCCTTTTCCAAAAAAATGAAACAAATTCACGTGAATCTGTACAGTTGTCTCAAGAAAAAAAAATACTGTGCATCCTTTATAAGCTGACATTAGTTCTTATAAAATATGACCTTGAGATTGCAGGAAAAGTTTTTTAATTTCATAGTTGCCAGATTTTTCTATTTGAATATATCCATTATTTTTCCAAAATTTGTGTTAAAAAGTTAATTTTGACAAATTCTTGCTTAACTTTGAACCAGTTTAAATGATTGCTACCGCAATTAACTCGTTATTTACAAAAATAACCATGATTTTAGAATCATATATTGTTGCCAACCGTGGCGATTTGTGACAACTGGTGATCAAAATGGGCGAATTAATTTTCATTTGTTTGTGACTGATAATATTCTGTATTACGGCAAAATTAAGTTTGGTTTTGGTTTAATTATTTTCATTTAATTTTTGCTGCGGTTACGTAGAACTAAGTTGGCTTATGTTGACTTTAAGATCGGTTGACCTTCATTTTAATTGATTTTTCATTTTTAACAATGTTTGTACTTTTAATTTTTCTTACAATTTTTAATTTTTATTTGCGTTAAATGAAGTTAGGGAGAATAGCTGGGTTGGATTGACTTTGACGTTAGTTGAACTTCATTTTTGATTTCATTTTAAACAATCTTTAATTTTTTTTATCTGTATTTTTAATTTATCTTGTAATTTTTTATCTTTTACTTGGCTTTAATCCATGTACAAATTTTAACAAATTTTTTACTATTAACTTTTTTTAATTTTTGATTTGTTTAGAACGGAGTGCAAAATAATTGAATAAGTTGGATGAGATCTTGAGACCTTGAGTTCATTTAAAAATTTTTTACAATTTTACAATTTCTGATTTTTATTTTTGTTAAATGAAGTTAGGTAGATTAGTTGGATCGGATTGCGCCTGACGGTAGCTGAACCTCATTTTAATTGATATTTAATTTTTTATACTTTTTTAACTGTTCTTGTAATTTTTAATCTTTTACTTGTGCTAGGTGAAGTTAAGTTGATGACAGTTGGGTTGGTTTGACCTTTGACCTTGACCTTTAATCCAACTATAAATTTTAACATTTTTTCTACTATTAATTTTTTTTTTTAATTTTTGATTTGTGTAAAATTGAGTGCAATATAATACAATAAGTTGGGTGAGATCAGTTGACCTTGAGAATTGTTGAGGTTCATTTTAATTTTTTTACAATTTTATAATTTGTAATTTTTCTTGTGTTAAATGTAGTTAGGGAAATTAGTTAGATTAAATTGACCTTGATATTAGTTGAATTTAATTTTAATTATTTTTTATTTATTTTTAATCTACACTTTTAATTTTTCTTGTAATTTCTAATCTTTTAATTGACCTTGAGATTTGTTGGGATTCATTTTAATTTGTTTTAAATTTTTTCTAGGGTTGAATGGAGGTGCTGAGTCGAATTCAATTAATTTTTTAATTGCTTTTTTTGATTTTTAATTTTTTTGCTTGGGTTGGTTGAACAGAATCGAGTTCAATTGTCGGGTCGAGTTTCGTTGACCTTGAAAATGGTCGAACTTTGTTGTTTTTCAATTTTTTTACATTTTTACTTTCTTTGCTTTTTAAATGTTTTGCGTGACGAATTGAACAGTTAGGTTGAGTTCATTTGATTTCGGTTGGCCTTGAGCTTAATTCTCACGTTTATTTACTTTTAATTTTTTTAATATTTCTTTTTTCTAATTGGGTTGATTGCAGTTCGGTAGAGTGGATTAGGTTTACATAATTTTTTTTCATTTTATTTTTATTTATTTTTTATTAAAAAAAAACCTTTATTTACAATTTTCATCGGACAAGAGTCGACTTAATTTTTTTGTTATTCTTATTTTTTTACTTGGGTTGAATAGAATCTCGTTCAGTTATTGGGTCGTTAGGTTTGGTTGACCTTGACAATGGTTGAACTTCGCTTTAATCGTTTTCTTTAGATTTTTTTGAATTTTTTACTTCAAATATCTTTGCATTTTAAATGTTATGTTCAATTAAGACACAGTTAAGACAGTTAAGTTGAATCCAGTTGAGTTGAATTGACCTTGAGATTTTTTGAACTTGATTTTATATTTCTTTATTTTAATTTTTTTAATATTTCTTTTTCGTGTTTTTTTACTTCGCTTGAATGGAGTTAGGTTGAGTGCACAGGGATTGGGTTGACATCGAATTTTTTTCTCATTTTATTTTTAATTTTTTTATTGAAAAAAAAACTTTTATTTGCAATTTTCATCGGTCAAGTGTCGACTTCAGTTATTTTTTTTTATTGTTCTTTAATTTTTAATTTGTTTTGTTTGGGTTGAATAGAATCGAGTTCAGTTATTGGGTTGTGAAGTTTGGTTGACCTTGACGATGGTCGAATTTCGCTTTAATCGTTTTCTTTAATTTCTTGCATTTTTTTACTTCAAATTTCTTTACATTTTAAATGGTTTGCTTCAATTGAATACAGTTGAGTCCAATTGAGTTGAAATGACCTTGAGATTTGTCGAGCTTAATATTTACATTTATTTACTTTTAATTTTTTTTAAATATTTCTGTTTCTTAATTTTTAACTTGGGTTGAATGGAGGTACGTTGAGTGCAAATGGATTGAGTTGATAATTTTTTTCTTTCATTTTTTATTTTCTTTTTATTAAAAGAAACTTATTTACTTTTTTTTATTGTTTTTTATTTATTTGAATTTGAATTGAATTTATCGAGCTTCATTTTCACAATTATTTACTTTTCATTTATTAATATTTCTTTTTCGTAATTTTTTGCTTGGGTTGAATGGAGTTAGGTTGAGTTGAGTTGGGTTTAATTGTTTTTTTTTAAATTTTTTACTTTAAATACTTTGCATTTTAAATGTTTAGCTTCAATTGAATACAGTTAAGTTAAGTTCAGTTGAGTTGAAGTGGCCCTTTTTCTAATTTTTTACTTGGATTGAATGGAGTTATACTTCGCATTTGCATTCGCCAAAGTTCATGATCAGGAGTTTTTAAGTCCAACTCAAATTCTAAAAATATGGAATAAGCACCCCAAGTTTGTCAATTCTCCTTCCTACGTTAATCAGAACAGAAAAAGAAACAACGTGATGCGATAGAATCTAAGCCTAAATTAATCTAATCATTCTGTTTCCCTCTTTTTTATACGAAAAAAAAAACAAAATAAAATAAAGCCGAAGAAGTAACCATCACCACAAAATCAATTTCTCCTCCGCGCACGCGACCCTAATAAATTTTACATGTAAATTAAAACGTGCCTAATGTGGTCTAAAAACAACCCTTAAGTCCCGGCCGCTGCGCTGCCACGACCTTAAATTACTTCCTTGGAAATGCTGGCGGTGTTTGTAACGCGCCGAAACGTTTCGAGTATTAACCCGGAGGGGGTGAGGGGGTGGCCAAATTACGAGGCACGCGAATAATAAATTCGTCGGATTCGCACGCAGCATAATTTCCGTCACACACGAGACACAAAGCGCGAAATAACAAGAGAAGCTTAATTAAAACGTTTGGTTGACGGGCGGCGTGGAGAAAAAGTTAATTAAAAGTGGCGGCGGCGGCGGCGTCGCATTCACTGATTGAATATTATTAACGGGTAGAATGAGATCGGCGAGAAATTTTTGCTGAAAAAGGCAATTATTAAACTATTCTGATAACTACACAAACACTAAACTGGTATTTATTTATTTATTTATTTATTGGATATTTTTTATCTACAGGGTTACAACAAATTAAAGGGCCACATGGAGATCTCGTAAACTATAAGAGATATAGAGACGGTTAAATTACACAAAAGTTGCGCTATTTTGGAGCCTATCAAAATATTCAAAAAAATCTTTTCTACCTTCATTTGTTTCTGAAATATCTCCAAAAAACTGAAAATTATAATTTTCGAAACTCTCGAATACCTTTTTATTTGTTTATTAAAATAAAATCATGAAATTCGATATTTATATGTTAAATTCGATGAAAAATCTAACAGAGTCCGAAGAAATAGATGAGGATTGACAGTTTCGCAGATACGACTGTCAACTGTCTCTTTTCTTATGGACGCAATCTTGGGTATTCATACCACATGACACAAAAACAAAATCTGAATATATCCGTACGACACACTTACGCTTTGTTTTGTTTGTTTTAAAACAAAATATCAAGATACTACAAAAAAAATACCTAGTAGGCGGATGCATGTAAACATTCAGAACTAAAATTATTATTAAATTAATAAATCTTATTCAATTATGGTACTTATTTATATATTTACATTAAAAAAATGATTTTTAACAAAAATACTCAGTAACCTAATATTTGATTTTAAAACAAAAGCATAAATGTTCATATGCTCATATTCAAAAATTATTTCTACATCACGTGCCATGAATATCTAAGGTAGCGTCCATAAGAAAAGTAACAATTGACAGTCGTATCTACGAAATTGTCAAACCTATCCTATTTCTTCGAACTCTATTTGGTTGTCCATCGAATTTAATATAAAAACACCAAATTTTATGATTTTGTCTTAAGAAATAAAGAAGATATTCGAGATTTTCGACAATTAACAATTGACAGTCGTATCTACGAAACTGTCAAACTTAATCTATTTCTTCGAACTGTATTTGGTTGTCCATCGAATTTAATATAAAAACACCAAACCAAATTTTATGAATCTACCTTAAGAAATAAAGAAGATATTCGAGATTTTCGAAAATGGCGGATAATTACAGTCATTTGTTTTTCTTCAGATATTTTTAGTTCGTGAATATACGATTGTAATTAAAATTAGTTGCAAATCAGTTTTTATTTGTAGTGGATTTCCTGAGCGTCACTTGGACAGCTGTTTTGGTCCTATTTGAGATCTCTTCAGCAAGGAAGCAGCTCGAGAACTCGCAATCTAACTATTCCGATCTAATTAAAATCAAGTGCACATATCGACAACAGTTTAGTGGTGTCATCGCGTGACCAATTTCTGACATAAAATTACTCCCGGAGCTACTTCTTTGCTGAGGAGACCGCAAATAAGGCTGAAATAGTTGATCGGGAAATCCACTGCAATAGAAACTGACTTGAAGCTAATTTATTGTATTTCAAAGTTTCAAATTTCGCCGTAATGGCATGATTTGACAGTTTCGGGCGAGATGACATTTTACGCAATCAACTGGCGGCTATTTGTCATTCTGACACAATTTTTGGTCGATGATTGACCACGCGATGACGTATGTACTTTGTCTTTCTTTGTTTTCATTATTTTTTTCATAATTTTGAATTACTATTATCTGGCATGTATATTATTAAATATTTTCTTTAATAAAATTTTAAATCTGCAATACGTTTTGAATTATAATTTTTTTTTGTAATTAATGGCGTTTGTTTCTTATTTTACTTTCGCCCGAAATTTTTATTTTTTTCCCTTTGATTTGAGTTTGGGTTTCTCGATTGTCAAAAGCGTCCTTTATTTTATTTTGTTTTTGTTTTTATTTTATTTGCATACATTATATAGTTTCATTTTTTCTTTTCTTATGTTTCATCATAATCGAAAATGTTTATGTTTTAATTTTTTTTGTTTCTAATTGTTTACCCCTCTCTCTATGTTTTCTTTTCGTTATGTCGTTTGGTTTTGTGAAACGTTGCGTTTTCTCTTTTCACTTCCTCTATTCGTAAACGTCATTTTGAATGTTTATTATTAATTAGTCCTATTATGAAATCGGCCCTTAGTTTTGGTTGTTTTTATTTGCAGTAATTTTCGTCGATTTTCTTTTTTCCACCGTGATAGTTTTATTGTTTTTCTTTTAAATTCATTGTATCTTTCGTATTAATTTTAGATATTTACTTATTATTAACAATCAAAAAAAGAGAGGAGAAACCGCTAGATTATTAGCACTCCCTCTCTTTTATTTAAACAGAACAATTTATTGCTTAAGGCTTAAGTATTTTCTATAACAAAAAACTAGTTAAGTTAAGCAGGACCATTTGTCGCTGGCACTCTGCTTACAAATATTTAATTTTTTGCACCGAACACTTCTGCCTTCCTTCGGAAAACGATTGATTAAATTTTAAATTAAGTAATTAAAGTATTTTATTTTCAAGGAAATTAAACTCGAGCGACACTCAGATGTTTTTACTTCCATCTAAAGCAAGAAAACATATTGTAATGTAAGTTCGCTTACTCCGTGTTATTGAAAATAATTTAAAGGGAGATAAAATTCTCGCTGTTCCGGCGGGACGTGCAAGTGATAAAAACGCGCAAAAAAACAAGCTGAGTGTTCTATAGCAATCTTTCTTTTTCTTAATTGGCCCTTGTCCTATGTAACTTATTGAATATCGCTAGGGAGTGTGCGAGCTTCTCTTATTAGCGAATTTGTAATATTATTGCGATAGTTTATTTATTATAAGATACCCGATCGTAAAGTGCCCCTAGAATTCGAAAAAGTATATTAAAGATGTTAACCGAATTACTATCAGAAGCAAAAAAGAATAGACAATAGCAAATTAACCTGCAAAAAAAAATCAAAAACAAAAGACAAACGAAAGAAAGGGCAACAAAATACAAGGCATAAAGCGGCAAAAAAAACAAAAGAATAGCGACAACATTAAGCTGAACGAAAATGCAACAGCAAGCAAAGCAAACTACTGTTGGAAGCAAAAAAAGTAGACAAACTACAGTTTTCTGTAATCATTCTTTCTGAAAATGGTAGTGATTAGAGACGACTTCACAGATAACATTTAAAAAATTTAAAAGCTTTCAAAATTAACAAGTAACTGGTAAAACCAGTGAATTCGTCTTTAATCTGTGGCATTTTGAGAAAGAATAATAATTACAGGAAACTGCAGTTTGTCTACTTTTTTTTACTGTTAACTGTATACAGGCTGTCCCAACAGTGCGTTCTAGGGCTATATCTCGATAACTACTTCAGATATGAAAAAAGTGTCAAGACATTTTTATTTTAAAATTTAAAGGTCTACGACATAAATTATTTTCACCTATACAGGGTGAATTAAAACAGCGATACTGAATGCAACTTTTTTATTTCAAATGGCACACCCTATATATGATATCAAATTTGAATTGCCCATAAAATTCTACCTATTTTTCATGTGACATAATCTATGTCTAATTCTCACCGTTTTAAAGATATTTAATATTTTATCTAAAAACTGTCGCTTGCAGCCATTATTTTATTTATTCATATTTTGTTTATTTTTAATTTTAGAGAAAAGATGTTGTACACAGATGTAGTTGGTACTTTAGCTTCTTCTAAGCCATTATTAAATGTACTTTTATAGTTACAGGGTGATCATGGTACTAACCAAAATATTAGAAATTTCAAAATGACATAAGTCAAATTTCTTAAATAGCATGCCCTATATTTTTATATCCTAAATTGTTCGTCTAATACAGTACTTTCGTTTTTGCCATGCATGTTCTATACCTATCTGCAATATTTTTCGAGAGCCTTATATCCATTTGAGTTATTTCTTTTAAAACGTGTATTTGCATAAAGCGGCTGTGGAAAACAGGTAAACTAATTATTAATGTCAGCTGGTTCGTTTGTTTTCCATGGCCACCTTAGACAATTACTCGTTTTAAAACAAATAATTCATACAGGTCTAGAGTTCTAAAAAAATATAGCAGATAGGTATAAGACATGCATGACAAAAACGAAAGTACTGTATTAGACGAACAATTTAGGATATAAAAATATAGGACATGCTTTTTAAGAAAATTGACTTATGTCATTTTGAAATTTCCGATATTTTGGTTAGTACTATGATCACCCTGTAACGATAAAAATACTTTTAATAGTGGCTTAGAATAAGTTAAAGCATCAACTATATCTGTACCGAAAATCTTTTCTCTAAAGTTAAAAATAAACAAAATATGAATAAATAAAATAATGGCTGCAATCGTCAGTTTTTAGATAAAATGTTAAATGTCTAACTCTTTTTGTATCTGCACTAGTTATCGAGATATAGCCCGAGAACGCAGTGTTGGGACACCCTGTATTTATTTTAGTTTTAAGAAGTGAAAATTGTTGTCTTTATAATTACGTAAAGATAAACCAAGTGTTGAAATTAATAAGTGGTTAATGCACCGAATCCTTAAAAGAATTATTTTCGAATTCATTTAACGATTAAAATTCAGTTTTGTTTTCCTTCGTTTTTTTATTTTATTTGGTTACATCTTAATATTTTTTCTTTCTTCTTCTAATTAAGGCCGTTGCTTTTCCGTTGAAATTTATCAAACGAAAACGTCGCTCGGACGATCGAAACTCATCTTGACGCTCCCCAAAGAATCACAAAAGTTTTTTTTTATCGTTCTTTTTTTGTTTTAAGATGTTAGAATTCAAGTTTTACAGTTAAATGCAACAATCTTCTTGTAAAGTGTCGCAGCATCTGGTGATTATGTTTAAAAAAATTATCTTAAAATTTTCTGACAAGAGCGTAAGCTCAATTTTTGAAATATGTTCAGTGATTACAGTGTGTTTTAAAAGCTCCGACCTGTGCGCTTTCCGAGGCACGCTCCGGTTCCGGATGCTAACAGGTTTATGCGAGCCAACTGTTGAATACCCACTTGTTTTGTTTTCAGTTTTCAGCTCACGCCTGCCCTTGCGGTATTTATTCCCGCTTCGAATGTTACAAACAAAAAAAAAAAATTGAAAATTGCGAGCGCTCATTTTTTCCGCAATCGTAAAATGGCGGAAGCCAAAAATCACGTCGCAAAAAAAACTCCGATCCCCGACGCTGCCGCCTACCTACAATTTTATTTTAAATCAGTAAGTAGTTAACGACATCAGTTTACAAAGAATCTCATTACGGCGTTAATTTGTTTTGTGAGCGAGCTTCGCCGAACAAATTAACAAGAATGACTGACAGGCGGGAGTTAAAAGGCCGAAAGTCAATCACGACTCCGGGCACAGGCACCCCCGGAGTTGGCAACTTACTTTGAGCGGTGAAGTGTATCAGCAGTAGCAGCAGCAGCGGCAGTAAAAGTGTTTCAGTGGTGCGGTTCTTCGACGATGAGGGCAACATCACAGCACAGGCACATATTCACAAACCGGCCGGAAAACACTGCACATTTCAACTACGTATCGTCTAAAATCCGGTATCCGCTCCTAAGCGGCATGTTCTCCGGTTCGCGGCCGCCAGCCGACTGACTCCTCTCTTGTTCCACTGTTCTTCTCTACACCTATTCGATACCTCATTCAAAACCCAATATTACATTTTATCACCAAAATTTTCATCGAATAAAGAAAAACCTTTATAAATCAAGCTCTCTTACATACAACAACGCAATTTATTACTGAGCAATTAAATAGACAAGGACAAATCTGACCACCCCTTTTGAAACGATACTCTACACCATCAGATAACTTATGTTAGTTATTTTCAAGCAGAGTTAGTTACATATTTCCCACATAGATATAAATTTCAGAAAATCTATGGTGTTCCTCAGGACTCTAATTTAAGACCCTCACTTTTTGTTATTTATTAATGATTTATCAATGCCTCTTGTATGTTTGTAAATTATTATTATACAAATTATATTTGTATCTTTTTAGTTTCGACTGCTTAGGTACAACACTATCCTGACCATTGGTGTACCAATAATTATTTTTATTTTAATTAAACCAAAGTCTGTATACCGTTAGGTGTTGGACTGTAGTTTACATTTTACACGATACATATTGCTGCGATATTTAAGCTAGTAGAAAACCTAGAATAAAATTTGAGTTTAATTA
The DNA here is from genome assembly GCA_036172665.1 of Prosopocoilus inquinatus. Lineage (NCBI taxonomy): Eukaryota > Metazoa > Arthropoda > Insecta > Coleoptera > Lucanidae > Prosopocoilus > Prosopocoilus inquinatus. Next base: position 14,160,657 of record CM069871.1, on the reverse strand, counting down.
AAGAAAATAACAAAGTTATGTTTAATTTATTTAATAAACATTTGAAAATACCTGGGACTGTTATTCAAGCAGTGCGTTAGTGAACGGTTTAGTGAAGTAAACTGCAATTTCTGAAATTCGGTTATCAGTAACTCTCTAAGGACAATAGACGCTGAACTTGTGTGTAAGTGCGGGAAATTTGGTTCTGGAGGTGAAAAAAACAATTGGTACCCAGTCAACCTTTTGACGCCGACGTTTGGCATCACACAATACTAGAGACCCTCTAATTAGAGTCTGACAGAGGCAGCCATCTTCTAGTAACAAAAGTTCCGTCAGTGTCAAATTGACAATACTTTCTAACCTCGCTTGCTCATTTTTAATGTCAAATTCAAACGTCGGCGCCAAAGTGCACTTCCATTCTCTGTTACGATTGGCTGAAATACGGCGGAACCAATTAAAAATGCACGCCATTCTGCCAGACTCTTACTTAGGGGGTCTCTAACAATCACCTACGGTGAAGAAAATAAGTTTTAGTGAAACATTTTGATTGTTTGTTTTCAGGTTAAAAAATTGGATCTTGATTCATTTAAAGTAAAACAGGAGTAATATTTAATTTAGAATTATTGCTAAAAACAATTGAGTTAGGTTAGGAATACTTTAAACAATGTTTTGTTTGAATTCATTTGTTTTTAACGTTAGGAAAATATTCAGACAAGCAGATGGAGTTGTAAACTAATCAAAAATGTGTTGGTTTACGTGTTCATTAATTGAAATTTTGCTAAATGTTTATAAGCAACAACATCAAAATGTCACTGTTAGTACCAACTGAAAATTAAATTGTTTTGACAAGTTAGGCATTCTAATTTTCCAGCACAAAAATGTCTCTGGATGCGGTGGCTGCTTTACTGACCAAAATACAAGTGATTATTCAAATAACTGTCCGCCCCTGCTGTCATCTGATGGCGTTAATTTCTTACAACTGTACTGAAATATAAATTGACAAAAAAGTCGGAAAAATTAACAAAATCTAAATAGGAAGAAAAAAAAAGAAATAAGAAAACAAAAGACGATCGAATCATGTTTCTAAATAAAATGAAAAAAAAAAAATTCTTTGCGCGAGCGACAAATAAAGAGGGAACAGAAACAAATTTCAGAACAAAAGACGATCGCTTTAATTTTCAAAACAAGAAAAAAATCAATCGACTAATAAAATAATAAAGTACCTTGGGAAGGATTCTCTTTCGAAAATTTGGATAAAAGAACAACAAATTTCAAAAAAACAAGAGCGATCGCTTAAATTTACGCAACAAAAGATCAGTCATTATAAAGAAAAAAAAACATACGTAACTCTGAAGTAGACAAAGACAAACTGGAAAAATTTTAAAAATAAAATAGCAAAAACAAAAGACGATCGAACGATCTCGCTAAAAAAATTTAGAAAAAACACAGCTCAAGCAACAAACAAAAAATTAATAAATTTCAGACACAAAAGACGATCGCATTAATTAAAAAAATAGAAGAAATCCCAAACCCAATCATATTAAAAAAAACAAAAATGAAAGTATCTTAGACGGGATTCTCAAAAAATAAAAATTAAAAACAAAACGCGATCGCTTAAATTTAAACCAAAAAAATACTTGAAAAATAAACAGAAAACTAACCGTGATTTGCATAGGAAGAGCAAATTGAGTACAAAATAGGAAAAATGTAACTAAACGTAAATTAAACAAAAAAAATTAAAAAGAAAAACAAAAAACGATCGAACGATATTGTTAAAGGAAATGAAAAATGACTTGCGTAAACAATAAATAAAAAAAAAGGGGGAAGGAAAACAGAATATTCTTTGCGCACGCAACAAGCAAAGCCAACGACAAATCTCACAAAGAAAAGACAATCGTTCCAACTAAAGATTATTGATGTTCATGTTAAAATAAATTAAAAAAAAGCGAAAAATGAATGAAGTAATTATGAAGTAGAGAAAAAAGACAAATGAATGAATAGGACGTTGAAATTTGATATGTTTCCAAAATTTTAAAGCAAGAATCATTTTATTTTAGAAAAATTTTCTCCTAAATTCAAAAGGAATACTGGTTTGCCTACACATTTTTTACTTCTTCTTGTGTTAATTCCGCCACCTAGAAGACCTTCAAGGTCAAAGTTGGCACATACTCATTTCGCACCAGCAGGCCTGAAGTGCAAAATATTGTTACAGCCGTGACACGCAAGTAGATCTATTCTTAGTACCAATCACGCCACCTTGCGTCACAGAACGTTACCGAAGCTTCGCGTTCATTCTAGTACGTTCGAGCAAAACAGGGATCTACTATAAAAGTCGTAGTTGTCCGCCAGGAGTTTAGTTATTAAGTTAGCAAGCGAAGGGTTTGTAACTCGAATAAATAGAAAGTACATTTTATAGAAATGTTGTTTGATAGACAAGTGTTGCAATTCATCACTATTGTCTTTTCAATTGTGTACAGCGACAGCTTGTAATTCAAGTGTTCTGAAAGAATTTTTGATCCATTAAACGTACCGCGAACTCAATCCGGGGACACACTGTAGCTATAATTGAGCATTTCCTGTTGGGTCACCACTGTAATAATAATAATAATAATAATAATAATATTTTCGGCAAACCCTACATTAGGACGAGGTAATGGTGTACCTTCAGCTAGTCAGAATCGTAACTCTAGGGGTTGTTTGCCCATAAAAACAAATTCATATTTCCTTTCGCTTTTATGAATTTGTATGCGCAGCGACGGCCTTCCTCAATGGAAATTAATGCGCAAGATATTTCCGAAGGAATACGCGGTGAACGTTTACAAATGGAAGTTGTAGTAAAGTACAAATGGCTTACGCTTACTAAGACCAAAATGTGATTCGGATTATCAATTTGCAAAAAAAAAGAAATTCATGTGCCGCAATTTTGAATTTCAAGATTCAAAGTAAATCAGTGTTAAATAAATTAAAAATATTTTTAATTATTCTCATGATAATACTGAAATGATTCTCTGAGCTCCTCGATGTACAGGGTTTTCTTTTATCTTTAGCACCCTATCTAGAGGGTTTATTTTAGAAAAACTTAGATGCAAAATTTGTAGAGTTTTATGCCTATTATCTTTTAAAGTTATCATAAGGAACAAAAGCGCATCGCAAATTGAAGAAAAAGAAAACAATTTTTGTTTTTTTTTTAACGGAACACCCTGTATATTGTTTGTTAAGATAAAAGATCATAATTTCCTGATTTCAAAAATATATTATATGTTGACATTTGGAGGGGACGTTCGTGATATAATTAAGTTTAAAATATCAGCATAACGACGTGTAAAAAATTTAGATGACTTACAAAAGTTCTAAACAGCTATTTTAATTAACAAGATACAATAGAAAATCAAATACTGGAAACCCTACACAATGAATTAATAATAAAAAAACAAAATTCCAAGCTGCTTTAATTTTTTAAACATTAATTTATTGATATTCTAACTTTAAATATTTCACAAATGGCTCTTCCAAATATCAACACATTATATAGTTTTGAAATCAGGAAAATAGGATCTTTCAACTTAGTAAATAAGATACAGGCTGTTCCATTAAAAAAAAAAAACAAAAACAAAAAACAAGAATTGTATTATTTTCTCCAATTTTCGATGCACTTTTGTTTCTTATGATAACTCTAAAAGGTAATAGACATAAAACCCTACAACTTTTGCGTTTAAAGTTTTTCTCTAGTTCCTAAAATAAACCCCCTAGACAGGGTGCAAAATATAAAAAAAAAACTTTGTACATACATAGGTATTAATTTACAAAACACCAAAACACTTAAAAATAGAGCATTTGTAACTAGATATTTGAATGTTGTTCAGTCTAAAGCCCTTTTATAAACCGAATTAGTTACATATTTAACGTTGCCGGATTTAACAATTTCTTTTTGTCTGACGTGCTGAAACTATCAAACTTGGAGCAGTTTTTTTTGTTGAAATTTCTGAACCCTCATTCATTGAAGAAAAGAAACACCTGAAACTGGATATGCATTTCTGGAACACCCTGTATGTACGTTCGAATTGTAAATGTAAAACTTGTACAGGCTGACTATGCGAGGATTCCTACCCCCTTTATCCCCTTTATTTTTGATTTCAGGAAAATGTTTAATACAAAACTTATAGGGACTGATTCAAAGCTTCTTTGTGTGCTCACAGAAAAACAATTGATGGTTGTATAAAGGAAATATAAACTAAATTTTAGTTTTTTTTTTTTTAATGGAGCACCTGTATATTATTACGATTTTCGATTCTAAATTACGTTCTACTGGGACTACGTATACAGGGTGTTAATAAAAACCTATACAACGTTTGGCAGGTGATAGTAGGAGATCAAAACAAGAAATAAATTCTAATAAATCCATGCCCGATACTCAATAGAGGGTGTTCACGCTATGTGTTCACACTTATAGATTTTTTATTTTTTTCATATAATTCGGGATATCGATAAATTAAATAAAAAGCTAAAATTTCCCACGTAGTACTGGCCACCGTACGACTTCCGGTTTCACCGGAAGTGATATCAACTTTCTTATTTTAAATGGAACGGAATGTATATTTTTACATATTTGAAAGTTAGAGATCATCTTGAGTCCGAATATGTATCACTTGGTAATTTTGGTTTCCGCAACAACGAAAATTTCTTTTTGTTGAATGTATAATAAAACCAATAATGTAGAAGGTGTCGTTAATATAATTCCTATTTAATTTATTTTATTTTTGAATTTTAGAAACATGTAGAAAATTTGAATAATAATCCTTTTATACTAAGAAATGTGATTCAAAACATGTTAAAAAGATTTACACGTTGTGTAAAAAAAATTGAAGATGCTTTGAATATGTTTTACGTTAAATTTTCATTTGTCATTTCTTAAAATACAATTTTTCCGAAATATTTTTCACTTCTAATTAAAGAGTTAATTTTTAAAAAACATGTAAATCAATTTAATATGTTAATGGTAAAAATTTATTTAATGTTATTTTATTTAAAACCAAAACTTCGTTTATTTTTTTGGGTATCCGACGCTCAATTGTTTGTTGTGTATATCTGTAGCAGTACTGAAATAAATTCTACAACTTCTTTTATCTTTTTTTTCTTTCTAAAATCAAAAATAAAAAAAATTAAGCAGGAATTATTTTATAGTTTTGTATTAAGCATTTTTTCCTAAAATCAAAAATAAAAGAGTTAAAGGGGCTAGGATTTCTTGCGTAGTCACCCTGTACATAGAAAAATTAATAGAATTTTCGACTGATAGCTCTGAAAGTATCTCCGTCTTGTTTTAACCTTACGTAAAAAAAGAGGATGGAGATACTCTTGCTTGGATTGCTCTAGTCAAAAATGCTATAAAATGTAGTAAGTACATTTTCCTTTGACTTTTTCCAAACTTCTAATTTATTGAAATTACGGTTGTTCTGAAAATAAATTGCTACTATTGTGATGATCTGATGCTTGACGTCAGAGTCCTAGAAGGTTCAGGAGTGGCCCACCCACTTCGAAATAATTCTGACGACTCGAAGAATCTGAGAAGAGACGTTCTGGCACCTTCGAGAAACTTCGCGTAAATCAGCCCGTGTTACAAAAACAAGTGGCCGGTGAATGAAAGGCAGTTCGCAATAGACCGCTCAGCTATTGAAATAAATTAGTGTCTTATTGTAACACTTTAAATAAATTAGTTTATTAAGTATATCATAAATATTAAATTGAATAGTTACATAATTCCTATAAATTTTTTAATAAATGTATTCTATTAGGTATACATTCCTTACGAATTTTTTTTATACAGGCTGTTCTTTTACTGTGTGCAAATAAAAAAAAAACTCAGTATAAGTACGCGAAATGATACCCTCTGCAGGTATTTTTAGGTGGCTACCGTATCATAGCCAAAAAATTTCGGATGGACCTCTTGTTTGGAACCGCTGAAATGTGCGAGAAAGATAGGAAGGTCAACTTCGCCTTCCTCTCGGCATGAACACGCCCACCGATACCGCCCTCGATGTTCAACGCAGAGTTTCGTAATAACAATCACTGATATCGTTTATTAATTATTTTATTTAAAATTTTAATTAACTAAGCGAAGTAATATTACATTTATTTGTTTTACGATATCAACTATCGATGCAAATTTATGCACCAATTAGACAAGCGCCATAAAAATGTTCTTCCTTCACCCTTTTACGTGCATAAACTTTTGCTGCAATCACGCTGCTAGCTATGAAAATATTACTACTTACGGTCCTTGGAAACAAAGTAAACGTAAAATTTTTATAAGTCTTTTAAAATTAATATGGAATGAGAAATTACAATTTGTTTGTACATCGCTTTTAATTTGTTTGGCAATTACGAACCGCAGCTTCTTGAATTGCACTAGATTTTAATTTAACACTTAAACTTGTAATTACTTGCAGTGAAGTTAATTTAAATAGTAAACGTTTCGACGGGCCAGCTGATCGGAGCCGCGCGCTGAGTTACGTCGTTCCTGCTCAAGATTCAGTAAGACACTGAGCCTGACCTACTTCGGCTGCGGGTCGTAATTGAAGAGGCGCCCACGTTCCACTTTTAGCTATGCCAGCAGTTCTCAAACGGTTTAGTGAAAATCTGCCACTGCATTTTTCTCGAAAACTATTACATTTATGAACAGATAAAATAGCGACATCTTACTATCGCTTTTTGACCTGACATTGCATTACATTTATGTTAAGAACATATGAGTTCAATTGTTGCCATTTATGGTGATATATTTCAGGTTTAAATATTTGCACACAGTAAAAGATCACCCTGTATAATGACAACGCCAAAAGCGCTATACGCAAAACTAAATTAATGATTCAGGATTCAGTCATTTACCAAAAAAAAAAATCTCCCTTCGCGGTGCTTTATTTCTGTGTGTATTTTACACCAACAAAAACAGCCCTTTTGTACGTCCGACCCCTTCCCCCGCAATTCATTTCGAGCTTAAACGTATAACAACAGTTGTGGATTGTGCCCGCACGTTTTAATAATTTTTGACCGACGTAAGAGTTACGAGAATTTAATTAAAAGATAACACTCCGCTGCAATTCCTCATTTAATCTACGTTTTTTTACGGGACGTTTAATTCTGGGGAAAAGAGAGAAACATTAATGCCAAAAGTGGCTTTGTGTAATTTGTGACAGAACACAGTACACTAAAGCAAAAAAAAAATACCATTAAAACGTTGTGAAGTATCGTGACATTATTCTTTTCAAAATGTATTCATGTATTTTGAACAGTGTAGATCAAAAAAACTAAAAAGAAAAGAAGAAAATCGAAAAACAAAACGACAATATAGGGTATTATTAAACTTCAGTCATTTATTACTTACACGCTTTACCACGAAATTCTCAATATGAACTTTTTTTAATTAAGCGTTTATGTAAGTTATTTTATCAAGGCTGAAGCTTTTAAATGTTTTAAGTTCATTTAAGTTTAGAAACTCCACTTAGAAAAAAAAAAACATTCCAAAAAATATTCGAAAAACGCATTAACTGTCAATTATTTTCTAAATGTGGTTACGGAGATAATCAAAAATCAAAACAATAATATAAGGTGTTACCGGATGTTACGTATTGAAATTCAGACGTTTATTGCTGAAGGCTTCTCAGCATGAACTTTTTGAAACATTTTATTGGCTGATGTTTTCTTTTGACAGCCCTAAGCGCAATCAACTTTGAAAACTCCACCAACATATTTATTTCAAAAATGCATTTATTGTCGATCTGTCAGGTAGGTTACTTTTATTTTCTATATCTGTTATCAAGGTAACAAAAAATACATGATAATAACATAGGGTGTTACTGAACTTCAGCCGTTTACTAGTCTAGGTTTTTAGTCGTGAACTTTTTTTACGAATTTTATTGATTTATGTCGTGGCCGCGTCAACTCTAGAAGTTGCTAAGAAAAAAAACTATTTGAAACATGTACTGCCCCTATTCCAGGGAAATATAATTTTTATTTTCTAAATATGATCAACAAGATAATTAAAAAAAAATAGAACAATAGTATAGAGTATTACTAAACTTCAATTATTTATTACTGCAGGCATCTCAACATGATTTTTAGCATTTTTTAGTACTTTTATTGATGTACAACGATGCTCACCTTAAATGATACCATTTGACAGTTTCGTAACCCTTGCGCTGAATGTTCTTAAGGGGATCGTATGCAGGAGTATCATTTAAGTTGAGCATTGTAGTACATGTACTATTAGAGCAAAAATATTTTGAAGGTCTTAAATCGTAAAGAAAAATTATTCGCAAACTATCAATATTTTGAGAATATTTTTTATCTTTTAAATGTAATTGTGAAGATAATTAAAAAAAAAGAAAACAATAATACAGGGTGTTACTAAATGACTATTAATCTAGGCTTCTCATCATGAACTTTCTAAGCGTTTCTTGATTAATCGAAGAATACATTTTTTCATTTTATAAATGGTTGTCTGAATGCTAAGGAAGTACAAGGGCATCATTAGAATTAGAGAAAACTAAAAGGAAAAGAAGAAAAGCGCAAGAAAACAATACAGGGTGTTACTGAACTTCAGTCGTTTATTATTGTGGCTCAACATAAACTTTTTTAAGCATTTTATTAATGTATGTTTTCAGAGCTAAATTTTTTGGAAGACTACCTTTCAAAACACCACAAAAAATATTCGAGAAATGCATTACCTAACTGGCAATATGTGAAGTGTAATTTTATTTTCTTAGGGCTGGTGTTATCAAAACTTTCAATGAGCTTAGGAGTGTATTTCCATCTCGGTTTAGCTTTACGTAATAAAATGAGATAGAGGGATGTGGAAATTTCAATAAAATACTTTTTTTGAAAAAACGTGGAAATTTCAATATTTTTGAATAGAAACGTTCCAACAGAAGTTGAAATGTAATTTTTTTCCAATAAATTTCACATTAAGTAAAAGAGAATGAAATTTCAGTGAAATTTCAAAAAAAAATCAAAATTTTAAAGAAAAAATTGTATAAATAATAATAACGTGCTACAATAATAAAAAAATACATAAAACTATATAATCACGTAAATCTAACTTTAAATGTAAGTTTAGATAACCTTGCTTTTTTTTGAATATGTTCATTGAAGAAGATATTTGAGGTTATGTTACTTGCCATAAACTTACTCACTAAAAAAATAGCATTTAAATAATCAATTTCACGAAGTGTCCGTGGAAATAAAGTGGCATATTTTATTCTATTATAAAAAAATGACGTTTTGGTATTAAACTGAATAGGAAATCACTAAACATTAAATTTTGATGACATATTAAATAGTTATTACGTTGGCAATACCCAGTTTTGCGACTAATTTTTGCCTTCGTCGTAATCACATTTGTAAACGTAACGCGCCAAATTCAAACTGTCTTCAATCTAGACTGCTCGAATCTTCAATGCGATTTGAAGACAATTTGAATTGAACGATTAAATCAAGAAGCTTAAATGAATTAAACAATGAAAACATAGGTTAAAAAATTAAACTAAAAAAAACCCCGAAAACGAAAATAAAAAAAAGCACTTCGTTAATTTTCGTAGAAACTAACATCGGAAAAATAGTAACCAATGAAAAACAAAAGACTATCGATTATCTAGAAATTACGAAACAAAAGAAAAAGAATTTAAGGAAATAGGAAGAGGTTTACTCAAGGTCAAAATAGTTCATTTTTATCTTAGAAAAAATTTTGTGCAAATCGTTCTTGATTGCAGTGAGAACCTCGAGCAGCCTCTGGACAGCTGTTTCAGCCCTGCTTGGGGCTTCTTCAGCAGAGACGTAGCTCGACATTCCCACTGCAGACCAAAAACGACTTGCCCAATTTATTCGCAATTGCGATGTAAGAGTGATGAACATATAAAATAGCGACATCTTACTATCGCTTTTTGACCTAACATTGCAATTTGTCTATCCTACTGCAATGTTAGGTCAAAAAGCGATAGTAAGATGTCGCTATTTTATATGTTCTTCATTTTTATCATTAAATAAAATAGAAAACAAATTGCAATTTCAACATCTATTGGAAACCGAAAATTAATTTTAAAAATAATAATAAATTTCAATAATAATAATAATAATATAAAAATTTAGTGCAAATCGTTTTTGATTGCAGTGAAAACCTCGAGCAGCCTCTGGACAGCTGTTTCAGCCCTGCTTGGGGCTTCTTCAGCAGAGACGTAGCTCGACATTCCCACTGCAGACCAAAAACAATGTCAGGTCAAAAAGCGATAGTAAGATGTCGCTATTTTATCTGTTAATAATAATATAAAATAAAACAAAATATTGAAATTACTTGACTTTTCAAAAATAAGTGAACTTCCATTATTGATTTATTTAACCATTAAAATTTAAATTAAACAAAGAAACAGAAAGCAACTTAAAGAGATTAAGCAACAAGAAACAACAAAAATTTCAAAATAATGAATGCCAATTATGTCCAATGAAATACATAAATTAATGAAAAACAAAATGCGATCGACTGGAAAGGAACTTAACCTCAAAATACTCTAAGCTTCCATTATTGATTTAATTAATTAGGAAAATGAAATAAAATAAAATAAGTAAGGAAAAGCAACTTGAAGGGATTAAAAAAATAATTTTCAAATTAACAATAAATTTTAAACTGTTTTTTGTCCCATAAAATGTGTAAGTAAATAGTTCTTTGTTTGACGAAGCTATCGTGCGATAGTGAAACGTAGAGTGCTCCTTCTAATCTAATTTAAACCGTGTCCGGTTAAAGTTCTAGAAAGAGGATCTGGTGGAGAGGATTTATAATTTTTTTTTTTATTAAATAAGTACAAACGAGGTGGCAAACGCATAAACGCTGCAGCGACACGTCAGTGCACACACGCTGGTTGTCGTCTCCTTCGAAATAAACCGAACAAAATATGTAATTCCGATCTGTAGTAATGATTAAAAATAAGAATTTCCTTTTAACCTGTGGTCTGGTTTTTTTAAGGCAGACGGAATTTGATTATATTTTTTTTATTCACTAATGTTTCGGTTTCCATAAGTTTCTAGAGACGACTCAAGCTTAGTAAGACCTTGTACGGACATTTTTTATCATATTCATAATAACAGCTTCATATTTATTTATAGCTCTAATCTCCAGTATTAGAGATAAGATATTTAGCGCCCTCTATTGCTAAATTCGACCCTTCTTTACACTTTTCACAAAAACTATGGAAAAAAGCAATAAATAATTTCATGTACTCATAAACAAAATGTAATGTCTGTAAAAAATGGATTTTGTTTTAACTTTTGATTATCGTAGGTCTATTTTAATTTATCTTTATGGTAGATAGGATTTCATTACATGCATTTTTAATTTTAATCTTGACAAATTTGTTTGCTTTTTATAATTTGTTTATGGATATAACCGGTGTTGAGTTCTTCCATGTACATAGATTTCAGAAGCATAACTTTTAATGATTTTCTGAAACTTTCAAAGTTGTCAACTCGCTTTTACCTTGCTTATCTTCACGCGAATAAAAACAAAGAAATATAATTTTTAAATTCAGAGCAAATTTATTCAGAACACAAACATACAACCTCAAGATTTTATTGACAGGTACATTTTTCCTTTGAGAGTTTGCTTGACCGGATTGATCTTCTTCAAGATCTGGGTCATGATGTTCACGAGCTGGTCACTCGAAAGCCCCGTCTTCTTAGACTTGAACTTCTGCAGCAATTCCGTTGTGGTCATTGGTTTTCGCATTAGGTACTTCCTCACAGCATCTTCAGTAATTCCAGAATCACTACAATTATTGATTGTAACCGCTGTATACACCTCCCCAATTTAGAAGTTAGTAGTTACCTCGCTCCGTGTATGTAGTTCACCAACGGATTTTCTAGTTTAGGTTTCTTGTTAGAAGGACCCGAGTTGTCATTGGGCAATTTTCTTTTTCCATCTGCCGTTGGAGTACCAGCTCTAGAACTATTTGCACTACAAAAATTGTATTTGTATTCTATTTTTCGATTAAAGTTAAAGTTTCTGTTTTAAAAACATTTATTACCTGCCTGCCTCTTTTTCTTTAGCCTTTTCCTTCTCCTCTTTCTTGGCTTTCTTCTCAGCTTTCTGTTTCTTTATGTCTTCGTCCGTACTGCTGTCAGAACTGAAGTCGTCATCCGATTCTAAAACATAAGCAAGCAACCATGGGGGTAGTCATCGATTAAAAAGAGCCAATCTCACACACTTTTCTCTTGTTTCTCTTTCTTTTCTTTCTTGGCATCTTTCTTATTTTTCTTCTTGCTCTTTTTGTTCTTTTCTTTTTCACCGCTCTCTTCTTTTTTCTCCGCATCCTTTTCTTTATTTTCCTCGTCTTCGTTACTCTGTTCTTTATCAGACTTATCAGACTCGTTTTCAGAGTCTTCTTCATCTGAATTCAACAGCTTCCTGTAATGCGATCATTGTTATTAAAAAAAATTAATTAATTAATTAATTAACGGTAAGTACCTCAGAGCTTTTTCTTCTGCGACCCCCTCGAGTTTCGTATCCTCAGGTTCACTGTCACTACTTTCCGATATATAATCCAATTCTCGTCCTTCTCCGTCACCATCATCAGAATCCTCGAAAGCCTCGACGTCTGTATCACGTTTCGTCTTCTTCTTTTTATTGTCTGTCGCTAAACAATTCAAAGTTGTTTTAAAAAAAATCGTTGGTCACAACACGAACGTACCTTGTTTCTTCTTCTTCTTTTCCTCCTTTTCTTCCTGGTCTTCTTTTTCTTCGCCCTCTGATGAATCTTCATCTGAGGTGTCCATCCATTCATCCATCTCAGATATTTTCAGTTCTAACCAAACACACACCAATTAATTATTTTTCATCTGGAACTACCCGATTTGTAAATACAACCTTTCGATTTATTTCCTTTCTTAGGCTTTCCCTCCTCGCCTTCTTCCTGGCCGACTTCCTCGTCACCTTTCAATCGCTTGCGCAACATGAGTGAGAAATAATTCAAGTGCTTGTTCCTCTTACTGAATTCTTGCTCGGCTTCCTCGGCCGAAAGGGATTTATATCTTTGAATTGGTTGAAATTTATACCTGTTACAGCAAGGGTAAATGTGATTTTGACGCTTTAATTGATGTTGATTGTTACCATTCGTGTAGAGGAAATGCTTCTATTACCCCATCTGCAGCGTGTGTGAAGACGTAATAGGCAGCGTTTTCAGATACTCCACCCTCTCGTATACCTAAATGCATTATTTATTTATTTTATTTTTTTTGGATAATACAAAACACCTTTGAATTTTTTAACGCCGCCACTGCTAGCCATCAAAATCCAAGGTTGGTCGTCTGCTTTATATTTTCGTGTTATGATGCCCAGTTTCTTTCTTCTCGCTTCTTCTTTGGCTTCCCTTCCAAATTCCGAGCCTGCCCCAAACCTAGGAATTCATAAAATGTAACAGCGATTTAAAAAAAATTAGGAAACATTGCATTCAATAGATGGCGCGATCATTTTCCTACATACATTAGACTTACCCCCACCAGATGTCAGCCATTTCATTAATGATTTAAGTGGTAGCAGTGATTTTTACTTATTTTCTTAGATAAGAGGCAAACGACACGATAATTTTTGTAAAAAAATTTGCAAAAATTTGTTACAAATGAAATTTTCTACCGAGCTAACTATTCCTGACTACATCCAGTGTTGCCACTGCCTAACATCAATGCTAACATACAATCGTAGTAGTTCTCAGTGGAATATGGGAGTAGAAATAGATGGCGCCGGAGTAGCTCAAGGTTATTTCAAGTGTACTTGGTTTTTATGATTACGATGGTACAGTTGCGGCCCTTCGTAATTCGTAATTCGCAATAGATTAGGAAAGTGGGCGGTCCTAAAGCTGGCGCGAAATTTGAAACGGAGTCTGTTGGACTGCAAAAATACATGGGTTAGATTAAATAAACTGAAAATACTCACTCTACACAGAGTTCTTGTGAAAACTTTTGCTTATTACTGAAACTTACGGTAAAAAGCTTTAATAAAATTATTTCAGTTGGGCTTATTTTACGTAAATAGTTAATTTATTTGTTGTTAAAAATTAAAATTAAAATTAAAATTCTTCACGGGAAGAAAAAAGATGACGAACTCTCGTGGAAGACACCAAACTTTCAAATGAAATCAAATTTGGAAGAAAGCCAACCCCCAAAGCAGTGAGAAAAAAATAGAACGATTTAATTTAATGTTGTGGTAAACGACAATTTTCACCCCATTTTCTATCAGGAGGAAAAACCCTTAACGAATTGAAGGAGTGCAAAATGTGGATGGATGAAGCCAGGATTGTATAAACGATGAAAATAGCAAACTGTAAAATAAACAATTCCTTCGGAAAAAAGTTCAGCAATCTGCAGAATGTAGTTGAATGACTAGGCAAAGAAAAAAACATTGGAATAATCAGCAAGCGGAAGAGAAGACGATGCACTCGTTAAGAAAGAGAAACATTTCCAACGTTTAGAAAAGTGAATCCTAAGAAGTCAAAAGAAAAAAATTAGTAAAAACTATCCCATTTTCTCTTCAAAACGAAGGTTCTCATGCCCCTTTTCGATACCATTTTACAAAATTGCACCAAAATAATCAAGGGTAAAGTCCAAATTGTTGAAATTGAGAATGACAATGACTGTGTGTGTTCATTGAAAGATAAAATAGAATTGTGAGATAGTGATCGATGGCAGAAGTAAGTGCCAATAACTTCCATAATTGTGTAACCAATAGAAATCGCAGACGAAAAAAATGAGGAAAAAGAAAGCAAAAGATGTAGCTGAAAACTCTGGAAAGGAAGAAGAAAAAGACGATGGTGCGCTTGTCAAAAAAGAGGTAAAGTTGCAAACTACTAGAAAAATAAAGAATAATGAATCCCAAAGAGTCAACAGTGAGGGAGAATGTTGTGGATTTCGATTTGAAAAACTGAACGAGATAAAATTTTTCCTTTTTGCAAACTAAGATACTAAAATTCCTTTCTCATTACCAATTCAAAAATGATGTAAGTAAAGCAGAGTAACAACTGAAAAACAATATCTATTGACAATTGAAATAACAATAATTAACCAAAAAAAAATATACTCCCTCTTCAAAGAACGAGGTAAAATAAAGAACGAGGGAGAATTTAGTCTCAATTGGCATGTGTGAAGGGGGAAGTAAGAGAAAGAGAAAAAGTAATAATAATTCGATAAAGAAGAAGAGGCAATAGTACCTAGACCAGTAAATAGACATACAATTATGCAAGTGATTTTCGGTATAAAGCATCTAACGGTGAAGTGAGTGGAATTAAAAAAGGGCCTTATTTATTATTTTCCAAACTAATCTCTAATCAATACATTTTTGCGTTACAAAAATTCTTCTCGTGCCCTAGTTTACTCTTTGTAATTTATTTTTATTTTTTCAACTTTCTAAAGACCAAAGAGTCACGGGTGAAATCTAGACCAAACGACGGGTGATTCAATTCTTTGAAAAAGTCTGGAACTTTCAAGTACTCTCGACCAACTGAGGCGGCATTGAGAAAGCCAAGAAAACGTGGCCATTATTTTGCCTATCATCGAAAAAAAATTTGAATTTCTTTGGCGGTCAAAAGCTTCTGTGGTTCCACTGCTTTGACTTCTGTTTACTATCAGCCATGATATTTGCAAAATAACTTTTTGGAACTGCAAGGAATAAATTTTAACAGGATTGGATTATTCCAATGCCAATAATAGTTATCAATTTTTCTTCCAGCCTCTATTAGATAGAGAAGAAGAAAGCAAATAAAAGTTTATTCCTTGTTCGTCTATCAAGGTTTCATTCTCAAATCAAGGAACATCTTTAAGAAATTATGATAACGCGGCTGCTGTAGTCTACTATTAAAGAAAAAGAAAAAAAATATTGCGAAAAGCCAGAGACAAAATAGTTTTATATAAAAAAAAATGTTCTAGTCGAACTGACTAGTAAAGACTGATTAGTTGCGTAAGTAAATATCGAAATTAACACCAGAAGTAATATAAAAGTAAACCAGAAAGGGTTACAAAAGATGGATGAACAGAGTGGCATGGAAATTAGAAGATGAATGAGAAGAAAATCTAAAAAGAATACCTACAGTAAGCGAAAAAGTTCTCATTCCCTTCCATTCAAACTGAAACTTGGTTACAAATTTTTTGTTCACGTTAACCCCGGTGGTATAGCAGGTATAATTTACGACATACAGTCGGAAGCAAAAAAAAGTAGACAAACTACCGTTTCCTGTAATCATTCTTTCTGAAAATGATAGTGATTAAAGACGGCTTTACAGATAACATTCAAAAAATTTAAAGGTTTTCAAAATTAACAAGTTTAAAACTTTGGTAAAATCTGTGAATTCGTCTTTAAGCTATGGCATTTTGACAAAGAATGATTACAGGAAACTGTAGTTTGTCTACTTTTTTTTGCTTTCAACTGCATGTCCGATTTATTAGAGAAAGATGCTAAACGACTCAGCTCCGCCTTCTGTGACGTTTACTTTCCTAACCTATTTTGTAATTTGTAATTCAAGGATCAGTTTATTACATTGCAGAAATATTGTCTTTTTCAAAGTGTACCAGTTGTCAAAGGCCGCAACTGTACATACTAGAACTAACTCCCTAAATTAATTAGAGAAATTTAAATAGGAGGAAAACTTAAAAATACGATTGCAAAAAACAATAATAATCATTATGTATTATATTTACAAGGAAATCATAGCAGATCTTTTTTAGTTTGTTGAAAAAATAGGAGTAAAAAACCATCCTTATGGAGTAGAGGGGCATAGTTTTACTGAATGGAGTAAATCTACTTCAAATGGAGTACTTTTGGCAACGCTGATTACATCAAACCACAATCAACTTCTACCGATTAACTACGCCAAACAATGGCGTTAGAGTTAACTACAATTTTAACCTAAGTCCTGAGACAGTTAAAAGAGTGGGTAATATTCTTATCTCTCTCAGATTGAAGTGTTTTCGACGTTTTCGTAGATAAACGCATATACTGCTACAGCTGGGAATATAAGTACGATGAAAAATACAATCAGAAATTTCAAGATTTGGAGAAATTGTTTTAATCCTTAAGTTTACGTGAGCCCAGGGCCCCCGTAGCCATGTGTGCGAAGCGTGCAGTGCATGCGGGCGCCATGTTCAAGGGGCGGCAATTAGCTTCTTGGTCACTGGACATATTTTGTCATTTTTTTCGCCCAAGAAAAAACAAATAATGGGAAACAGTTTCTTGTCTGGTATAAATTATTCGAAAAACTAGCCACAAGTTTTGATGAAGCCGTCAACCTCACGGCAAAACGTCGACTAAAATAGAACAATTAACTGCGGCAATTAAAAGTAAAAAAAAGTCTAATTTTTGTAATTTTCGTTTGCTAAATTTTTCATAAAAATTTAATAATTTTATTAGGTAAAAAAATAAATTATGTAAGCTGTTACTCTTTGGTTAACAAAAAACAAATTATATTTCACGTTTTAAGTTTTTATTAATTTATGTTCCTTTTGCTTTTGTGATTTTGTTTTTTTTTTCTTTCTAATATTAATAAACATTCAATTATGAACTTGAATTCTGGGGGGGGGGGTCTAAACAGAGGTCTTCTCAGTCAGATGAGAAGAAAGCTTTTCGTTTTTGGGGGCTTGCGGCAGCTAGGAACTTGAAAAAATGAAGGAAAATGTTTAAATAAAAGTAAAGGAGAATGCTTAAAAAAAGCGAAGGAGAATGTTTAAAAAAAGTGAAGGAGAATGTTTAGAAAAAGTGAAGGAGAATGTTTAAAAAATGTGAAGGAAAATGTTTAAAAATTTTTCTGTTTTTTTCCATTTCTTTTCTTTTAATTTTTAATAATTTTGATAATTGACCGTTTTTGTTTGCCCCAACTCATCTGTCAGAGGGCGCCAAAATATGGATTGGCACGCGGGCGGTTTTTGGCCTCGCGGGGGCCCTCTGTGAGCACCCGGTATTTTTATTTTCATTATGCTTTTCAAAGATGCAACAAATGTTATTAATGTTACAGAAACAGAACGTTCTGAGAAATTACATCATATTGAAAACTGAAGTGATTTAAGAAATGATTGATATAGCATATTTTCTCAATAGTGAAGTTTATAATTAAAGTTCTACTCAGGATTAGGTCAAGATTTAGTTGATTTTGATTCCAGATTTCCTAAAGTGTAACTTTTTTGATGAACAGATAAAATAGCGACATCTTACGATTGCTTTTTGACCTCAAAAACGACTTACACAAAATTTTTTGTAACTTTTTTCTAATAATCTCTAGACAGACTATGTATATTTTTAATTTTTCAGAATTTTGATGTCTTGATTAATGTGAAAACGCAAGTTCAGTTACACGCAAGACTCATTATATTACGCATGTTTTAAAAAAAATTTTCGGTATTGTTCTTTCCGTGATAACAAACACTAAGATACGGATAATGTTTAAACGAAAACGATGTTCACCTAAAAATAAAACATTCTCATATTTACTTCGGTTGTTCTTCATCGATACTTTTGAATTCCTTCATGTTGTTTTCCCGTTCCATCTTCACCTGCTTCCACTTGGTAAAGTCGACCCCCAACGTCGCGTTAAACCTCATCACGTGGTAACGTTTCTGCACGTTCTTGGGCACCTTTATGCTAAATTCTTGGACGTTGGTGTTCTGCAACCCCTTGTTTTTTAGGCAGACAATAAGAAAGTTGTAAAAAAAAAAGCGGTACTTACATTAACCCCGGCCATTTTTCACAGCTTATCATGAAATACTCAACGTCCACAATGACACAGTTTTCTTTAAACAGACAGAATTATTTATTGTTAAGTATGACACGTTCACGTATGTTTTCGTTCAACCATAATTAATTCATGACATGACGTTTCTACAGCTGACGCCTGGTTGTAGAGTTGCCAACCACTGAGAAAAATTGCTGGAAACCAAAATTAACGCACTAAGCTCACTATAAAATAAGAAATCAAATTTTCGATTTTCTTTTTATTATTATTTGTTTAAGGGTGATTCCATAAAATTAAATGATATGCAAGTTCATTAACTAGTGAGGTTAAATTACCGGTAATTTATTTTTAATGTTACCTTACCGGTAATGTCGCCGTAATATTGGGTCTGTTCCTAGGTGTTATAAAAATTTCATGAAACATGTTTTTTTTTAATATTTCATGAGAAATTTCATGAAATGTTTCATCTTCAATGAAATATACTGTTATCTCATTTTTCTGCTGTCATTAATTTTTAAAATTTCAAAATTGACGTTTTACATTTCAACTTTCATGTTTTGTGCACAGTGCACGGGGGTTTATGTCTATTGCCACAGTCTTAAACGCAATTATAATTCCCCCCAGGTCGCTTGGATGGCAGTGATGGCACTCAATTTCAGTAACCTGCAATCCTTAGCATATTTTTAAGTTACCATGGTTACCTTTTATTGATTTTGAAAAGTCTGGAATCGGTTGTCAGAAGCCAAAGTATTAATTCGATTTCTTCTTTAATTAAACGTTTAAATTTCGTTTGCGACCATCCCAGGCGAACGAACAGGACAATTTGTGATAAAAAATAAGGTAAGAGAATAAGCGAAAAGTGCACTTATTTGGCTAACACAACCGCGCGGCCTTATTAAGCGCCGGAGCGAAAAACGATCCGAGCAAATGTAGTCGTGATTTAAAGAAAGAAAATCACAAATTGTCCGTTTATTCTTCTGGAATAGCCCTAAACTAGTATCTTGGGCAAGAATGCAGCTCAATGTATTAGATTATTTAATTTCCTGAAGAATACTTAAACCGTTAACGCAGAAATATTTTTAAATTACGCGCCTTTTTTATTTTAATTCCCCCCAGGCCGTGTGAGGCGCGCATTTTGTTGCTCCACATATACCACGTTGGCTTTGACATCTAATATATCTTTTATCTATGGCACAGTGCGGTGAAAGCAGAAATGAAAATGAGCGAAAGGATGAGTTTTAGTGCATGTAAGAAAGAGAAAAAAAAAATTAAAGAGTATGCCGAGTCTTTAACTCTTTGAATCCAACAAAAATAAAATTTTTCCAAGCGTAAATTTGGTTCTATTTGTCAATTGTCTGTTTGTGTACCTGTAAAAAATTTTTCTGACGTCTACAGTCGTCAAATGATTCTAACCGATTTTCCCATATTTCTAATAAATACAGGGCGATCGAAATTGATTGTCCTGACCTACACTAATTTCCATGAGCTTGATATCAATATTTACATCTACCAGATGAAGGTTAGAACGAAAAGCAGTGACGTGCCGAGAACATCCATACAACTTACATCCAACCTAACCTAACTAATAAAAAAAACAATTACATATTTTGACGTCATCAATAAGAGTTTTATTTGCATAGAAAATTATTTTTGTTACATTTTCACTGCGTAATCATTTCGAAAATAATTCAGGGAGGGGAGGGGGGGTCCTACGATTGGTTTGCGGTAATTCTTCATAACGAGGCGGCACAGTATTGCCAGCTCATACACGTTTCAAATGCGATTTTTTTGTAAAAAAAATTGTATTGTGTCGATAAAAATCGTTTTATTCAGATTTTACGCTTAATAATAATAATAATAATAAATTAAACTCAACCAACTAAAACAGCGAGATGATTGAATTTCATAGCAAGTTCCGTTTTTTTCAATTCAATTAGTTTTTTTTTTTTTTTTGAATTTAATGCGATCTTTTTTTTATCGATTATCGAGAATATCTGGCAGCAGTTTTGAATTGTACGATCGTCATTTGTTTTTCTCTCTCTACTTTTTTCGTTGGAGTTATCCATTATCTTCTTTTTAAATTTACGTCCCGATTACCTACATTTCTTTTTGTTGCTTTTGTATTATGATTGTGATTCGTCTTTCAGGAATTTTTATTTAGCTTTTTCTCGACTGTTAAAAAGTTCTTCATGTATTTTTTTTTAATTTTCAATTGTTTTTTTTCTAAATGAAATTATAATTTCTTTAAAAATCTTATTATTTCCCGTTTTGATTACGTTTCTCGATTATTTCTTGCAAACTGATCCGATTGTCTCTTGTCTCCTTTTTCCATTTGGCAATCTATCAATTTCATTTTGAATATTTGCTACTAACTGCCGTCTTGAGAATTTTGAAATCACTTTTTGAGTTTTATCGCGCACGAGTAAATGTAAAAGAAAGAAAAGAGAAATTTCATCTTGAAACAAACACAGATATATAATTTGAATTTAATTTAAAAAATCCTTATTTTAAAGTCTTCAACACTACCTACTGAATGAAAAATATTTATTCACCATTAACTGGCATACATGCATAAGACGCAGTGGCCTAACCATTTGAAAACACAGACATTTTACTGTATGGCATGATTTATAATTATTTACAGTGGGATTAAAAGTGAGTGGGTGCAAGAAGATCATCTGAACAGCGACAGTTTTTTTCCCTTTGGCATTTTCCCTTCACTATCCAACAATCCGGCTTGCAAGTATTCATAAGTAGGCATTTTGCGTAAGTCACCTCGAGCTGCTACGCAGGGTTGCGAGTTTAAAAGTCGCTTTGCAACCATCACAATGTCGTCCTTGGTTATCTTTTCTGAAACAAAAAAAAAAACAAAGAGCAATAGTGTGATGTCAATCAAGCTGCCAGTTCGATTCTAACCGATTTCATCTATGTAATACTGAGGTCGTTTTCTGTGCCCCGTTGCCAAGACTTGCCTACCAATGTCTTCGAAAATGACGGGCCTTGATTCTAAATTCATGAGTAGCATCGATTGTAATTGAGTTTTTGCTCTCTGAAATCACATAATCTTAAATAAGGCCAAAAGAAAATCGTGAGATGTACCCTAAGCTCCTGATCTGTGACCGTTCCACCCATGGCAACCATTTCTTTTACAATGACTTCCACCATGTCACGTAGATGAGTCGGAGGTGCACTGGCGTGTATGTAAAATAACCCACTGTCAGTGTACGCATGATTGTATGCCGTTGCACTGTACATCCAATGATATCTACACATACAATAAAAACAGTTTTAAATTTCGGCCTAATAAAGTAAATTAATTATAAATACCTATTTAGAACATTTGTGTATAAACGAGTGTACATTCCTTTTCCTGGGCCCCCGGCACTGAACGAGCCGCCTCCTCCCATCATCATATTTAGAACGCACATTGCAATAAAGTCTTTATCGTGGTGAGAGCATCCTTCTAAACCTATGACGACGTGTGACAAAACTGGAAGACCTGCGGAAGCAAACTGTGGAATTTCGCACACTTCCTGAAAAAAATAAAATAAAATAGGAATACTACTACTTTCAACCTTTGTGACTGCAGCCCAGTTACAGAAGCATTTAAATAGGAATAGTTGTAATGATTGCACAATTAAAAAGTATTGACTCTTAAGTCAAATATGATTTAAAGGAAAGTAATAATAGAAATATTAAAATCAATTTTCAAGGACCATTAAATAGAGAAGCTAAAAATGAATGCATGGATTGAGTGATGTCAAAGCTGAAATGTTGGAGGTAGCACACAAGGTGATTTAAAAAAAAACAAAACAGAGGAAAATTATGGATTGGTTTGAAGAGAATTGTGCACTATTTTTCTTTTTAATTAAAATAAAAATAAAATTGGACTCAAACATGTACACACCTGCACTATTCCTCCTGTATATTGAGCAATACTTTCGTCGACGATTAAATTCTTTGTTGCTGTGACCAGGTCCTTTTCCAAATCCCAAATTGGTTTTCTCTTTACAAAATGCTCCATGGTGGCTTCTACCAAGCGATCATGTTCAACGCCAACACCGGCCACAACCATTCGCTTCGGCGCAAAGTGCTGACTTAAGTAGGTAAAAATCATGTTCCTATCGATCCTCGATATATTTTCTCTGGGGCAAAGCTTTGGAAGCCCAAGCGTATTATCTCTGTAACCCGCCTATAAAAACAAAAAAAAACCTGACTTAAAAACGATGCACTTGTGATAATAACTTAAAGCCGTACTTTATGTATCATGTCAGTTAAGAGTAGGTCCTGCTCAGGACGCATCGTCAACGTTTCTAATTCAAAATGAATTGCTTGCCTTGCCAGATCTAACTCGGCATTCGTGATTTGGGGGCGCAACGTGACTTCCCCCAGCAATTCCATAACATCCTCCAGCCCTTTCGTGTAGACCGACGCCGCATAAACAAATGTATCACGAGTTGCCTGACTGTCGCATATACCCCCGTGCTTTTCTAATTTGCTAATCATGAGATCATTGTTTGGAAAATGCACCGTCGACTAAAATTGAAAATTAAAATCGTAACTCCAACATAAAAACATTTGCTCACATTAAACGCTAGCTTTTCCAAGAAGTGAGATATTCCACTGGGATACGCGACTTCATATCGAGGTCCGGAATCGATCACAACTGCAATACTCAAACAGGTGCATTAAGACTGAAATTAAACTTTGCATGAAATCATACCGCCCACGGTACAAAATTCTCCGAAACGGTTCTCCGATGCAACCGTCAAGCCATTCGGCAGCTTCGTTATCTGTGTAACTTGAGTACTTTCTGTGTAGGATGCGTACCTTGGCTTTGGTAAGCCGGGCACTGGGTCGGTCATGGGTGGCAAGTCGGTGACTTTCTTTTTGGGGGGCGCGTTGAACGTGTCGTCCCACTCTGATCTTCCTGCGAAAAACCTGTGCGTTTGCCATAACCTGCCAGGCAAATCATTTCATTGAGGTTAAGTGTCGCTCAAATAAAGTCACTCACTGTCTTTTGCAATTCTCTGCGCGCTTTATGCCTCTGTATACTTGTAGTGCCATTTTATTGCTGTTGGAATTTGGTTATTTGTGAAATATTATGAAATTTTGACACTTTTGACGTTTGCTCTATTTCTATCCGTCCTGTCCGAGTTAGATTAACAGTGTGACCACAACAAAACTATTCATTAAAATATCGAAAACTCTAAGGTCAGTGTTGGAAATTTTGTTAAAGTGAAAATCCCAGAAAGTATAAATATACAGGGAAGGACTAAAGTATGGAACCAGCTTAATATTTTGAAAACTGTTTGACGTATCTATTTCAAACTTGATATGTGATTTAAAGCCAATAAAACCTACATTATCAATTTGTTTCAATTGTTTATCTGCTCTTGTTTCTGTTATCCAATACATACTTGATTTTTTTGGTAATTATATACAAAAGCTACAAGTTAACGTACGATGATGAAATTTTGCATATATCACCACCACGGGGGTTTATGTCTACTGCCACGGTCTTAAACGCAATTATAATTCCCCCCAGGTCGCTTGGATGGCAGTGATGCCACTCTATTTACATAATTGAAGTTTGTTCTTGTCCGATGAAAATAGTAAGTACAAAGTTTTTTTAATCTCAAACCGGACAGAAAAATGAAGGGAAACACACTCAACGTTTCGCTATAGATTTATAGCTTCGTCAGCTATAAATCTATAGCGAAACGTTGAGTGTGTTTCCCTTCATTTTTCTGTCCGGTTTGAGATTAAAAAAACTTTGTACTTACTCTATTTACAGTAATCTGTAATCCTTAGCATATTTTTAAGTTACCATGGTTACCTTTTATTGATTTTGAAAAGTTTGGAATCGGTTGTCAGAAGCCAAAGCATTAATTCGATTTCTTCTTTAATTAAACGTTTAAATTTCGTTTGTGACCATCCCAGGCGAACGAACAGGACAATTTGTGATAAAAATAAGGTAAGAGAGAACGATAAGCGAAAAGTGCACTTATTCGGCTATCACGGCCGCGCGCCCTTATTAAGCGCCGGAGCAAAAAGCGATCCGAGCAAATGTGTCGTAATTTATAGAAAGAAAATCACAAATTGTCCGTTCATTCTTCTGGAATAGTCATAAACTAGTATGTTGGGCAGCTCAGTGTATTAGATTATTTAATTTCCTGAACAATACTTAAACCGTTAACGCAGAAATATTTTTAAAGTACGCGCCTTTTTTATTTTAATTCCCCCCCAGGCCGCGTGAGGCGCGCATTTTGTTGCTCCACATATACAACGTTGGCTTTGACTAATACATCTTTTATCTATGATCACCACTCCATATGTTGTCTCGTAACACTATTTTTATTTGGAACTCGCTGCTAGTTTAGCAGAAAAAAATATTTTAAAACACATTTGGTTATATGGCCTCGTTTGTTTTGTAATGACGCTTGATGCGTATATCGGGTGGTATAACCAACGATTAGAAAGGGATAGAAAACGTATTTGTCACCATTGGTTAGAGAAGGACAACACAACGATTTTAATTATTTTTTTTAATTAAAAAGTGGGTGTTTGCCCCAATTAATTCTAAGTATATTTGAATTACAGTTAATTGTTGAACATGTCCTCCAAAATTTATAATTTTTGATCCACTTGTAACTTTTGTAAATAATTAACAAAAATATATATCTATTGCATGAGAAAATTTTGAAGTAAATAGCATTTGAATAAAAAATTATGAAAAATGGTGTAGGTTGATATTCAACAAAAAAAAACAGTTTAAATGAAAAAAGCTAGAAGGCCACAAGATTATGGGCCGTTTTAAAGATAGAATTAAACAAAACTTTAATAAAAGTTGCCTTAAAAACATAAAAATAAATACCGAATATTAACGTAAACCATTGTTCACTAACTTTCAAACGTTATTTTCTCCAAAATTTTCTTATGCAATAGATAAATATTTTCATGTGGTCGTTTAGACAATTAAACGAACTATTAAATAAAGGAAAGAAATCAGCAGGTTATAACTAAAAAAAAATCAAGTAGGCATTTGATCTCATAAACAAGAGCAGATAAACAATTGAAACAAATTTGTAAGTTAGAACTTATTGACTCTAAATCACATACCAAATTTCAAATAGATACGTCAATCAGTTTTCGAAATATTAAGCCGGTTAAATACTGTTGCCCTTCCCTGTATAATATAAATATAAAAATAAAAGGTACTTCAAACAATCTCAATCAGACGTGGGCATCATTCGAATAAAGTTTTATCTAGAAAAATTATTCGTGACTTTTATCCGGGAAATAAATTATCCGCGAATAACTAATTAATTGTCACTCACGAATGACAAATAATTTTTAATTTTAATTTTTAATCACATTTTTAACAAAATTTTGAGCTTGGAATTTTTGTGTCTCTAATGTTTAAAAGTGTTTGATCTGGCCTTGCAAATATTAATTTCAAATTGAAAATGCAAGTAAATAGTTTTATTTAAATCTTAAACCGGACAGAATTATGATTGGAAATACACTCAACATTTCGCTGTAGATTTATAGTTTCATCGGACAAGAATGACCTACTAGATTTCAATTTGTTGTTCACTTTCATTTGTATACATTTTCTCTTCAAAAATTGCACCTTTTGTTCAAGTACTGATTTTACTGGAGACAGTGTAAAAATTTAAGATTTTTTAGAAGTAAAAGGTACGTACAGCCGCGATCAACCTAATCGAGGCCGTTGCAAGCTAACCGCACTCTTATTGACGCTGGTGGTAAGGGTTACAGAACCGTCAGTCTTATATATTCTTAAATGTGAATCATATAATTGTGAAATAAGTAAAATTATTAATTTCGTAAACGGGTTTATTTAAAAAAAATCCTTTCAAATTCAATTTCGACTTGCTATGACATTTGCCAATGACGTTTAATTTAAAATAACCAATTAATTATGTGTTATGTGTATAATTTTGTAAAATAATTTTAAATTTTGGCGCGCTTATTTTGACCCAAAATGGCGTATTTGCGGTACTTTATTATAAATTCCATTGATCGTATTGTACAAAGTAGTGAGCTGTGATCAGGGTTGCAAGTTCGTTGATCGTGTCCATCATTTTTTGATTGTTAAAATGTATCTATCAGTTCTGCAAAGTGCTATTATTTCTTTAGCTTCTGAGTTTCACGTCCTTGCAATGTTGCTGTTTTTATGACGAAATTTCTTTTGTTTCTTGTTCATTTCATATTTTTAGCTTTCTCTTTTTTCTTCGTTTTAAGAAATTGAGATTTTACATTTTATTCACTATTCGTTTGTTTCATTTTGTCCTTTTGTTTCCTGCCAGTTTCTTGACTTGCAAAAGTTTTCGGCGGGAGAATCGTCGTTTTTCATTTATTTATTCTTGTCTGTCCACTCTCCTTTTGTTTCTTCTTCTATTTTCGCGTTTTTCTTTTTTTTTAATTGGGTTTTACATTTCCTTGACTCCTTTTTACAGTTCTCTTTTGTTTCTTACGAGTTTATTTTTATTTGCAAGATTTTTAATTTGTCTTGTTCATCTTTGTTTATCTTTCTCTGTTTATGCTCTCGTATTTTTCTTTTGTCTTTTTTTATCAAATTGATTTTTCATGTTTTGTTGACTGACGGACTGCTTTTTTTACACCTGTGTTTTGTTTTCTAATGTTCTTTTTCTCGTCTAGTGATACATTTGTTTTTTGTTAACTTAGATCAATTTTCTACTGTTTTGTTTTCTATTATTTGTATGGACTTGCTTTGTTTTAATACATTGCATCTTCTGCTTTTCTTATCCAATTTATTTTTTTCATTTTATCGGCGCTTTTTCATAGTTCATCGTTTCTCATTTGTTGTTCTGAGTGCGCTTTTCTTTTGGTTTATGCACTGCAATTCGTAGTTTGTTTTTCTTTCTTTCTTTATACAGTTGAAAGCAAAAAAAATAGTAGACAAACTACAGTTTCCTGTAATTATTTTTTCTCAAAATGCCGTAGATTAAAGACGAATTCACAGATTTTATCAAAGTTTTAAACTTGTTAATTTTGAAAGCTTTTAAACTTTTTAAATGTTATCTGTAAAGTCGTTTTTAATCACTGCCATTTTCAGAAAGAATGATTACAGGAAACTGTAGTTTGTCAACTTTTTTTTGCTTCCAACAGTAGCTTGTTGTTGCATTTTCATTCAGCTTGATGTTATCGCTATTCTTTTGTTTTTTTTGCCACTTCATGCCTTGTATTTTGTTGCCGTTTCTTTCGTTTATTTTTTGTTTTTGATTTTTTTGTAGGTTGCTTGCTCTTTCTTTGCTTTGCGCAGTCCACCGCCCGCCCATTTTGCACTTTGGTGTTAACCATTTCAGGCAGTCACCATTAACTATTTTAGCTGGGTCAGTAAACGGACAATACAAATATCCATGGCCCTGGTGGGATTTGAACCCACACCGCAACGTGACCCGACCTCCTAAGTCGACTAGGCTTCCCGCTCGGCCACGCTACAGCCCTTTTTGTAGGTTAATTTTCTTTTTTTTATTTGTTCTGATTTTTTATATTCCGAATCGGCAAATTTTTATTTGCTTTTGTCTTTTTTTTTGTACTTTTGGTAGATATTATTTTATGTCTTTTTACTATTACTCTTTTTACTACAGAAAATCTACATTTTTTTGTTTCCTACTCTTAATATTTCAGTTAATGTAATACAATTAATTAGTAGTATTTTTTTTTTTCATTTCGAAGTTCTTTCTGTAACACGTTTGGCTATATTTTTCAAGAAAAATCCGACAACCCTGCTTGTGATAGGGAGAGAATGCAATTGACGGAAGTTATCACTTTGGGGCGGGTCAGTTTTTTTGCAATATGGCCGTTTGTTAACATCCGCTGATGGAAACCCAACCCAACTCAATCCTGCTTATGATAGGAAGAGAATGCAATTGACGGAAGTTACCACTTTGGGGCGAATTAATTTTTGCAATATGGCCGTTTGTTAACATCCGCTGATGGAAATGTTTGTCTGATTTTGTGTTTGGATTTGTGTTTAGACCGAATGTATATTTTTTATTTAGCAAACTGAATAGTAATTTAGAAAAGAGAAACATTAATCGAATTATACACTTCAGATAAAAGTAAATAATATTTAGGTTAGGTTTAAGATCGGTAACGCAAGAGACGTTAGTAATTTCATTTCATACACAACTTTCAATAGTAGAAATCGAGTCTAGTCTAGTAGTAACATTAAACATTGAAACCAGTAATTTTTACTACATATTATAGGAGTAATTTAATATAATACAAATTGTACCAAAAAAGCAAGTAACTAATAGCATTTTCGACTGATTGCGCGGGTGCGTTCTCAGAGTATCTCCATCTTGTTTTAACCTGTATGTAAAAACAGACGA
The DNA here is from genome assembly GCA_036172665.1 of Prosopocoilus inquinatus. Taxonomy (NCBI): domain Eukaryota; kingdom Metazoa; phylum Arthropoda; class Insecta; order Coleoptera; family Lucanidae; genus Prosopocoilus; species Prosopocoilus inquinatus. Next base: position 14,131,550 of record CM069871.1, on the reverse strand, counting down.
TGGAGATAGTCTCAGAGTGCTCCAGAGTGGTCCGTCGAAAACGTCATAAGTTAAGCGGTTAAAGAAATGGATCACACTGTATTTTTTTTTTTAATTAAATTGTTTAATTATAATTACTTTTTGCTATATTTTATATTAATATTGTAAAGAGTGTGTTTCTTTCTCCTCTTCTTCTTCTTCGTAGACCACTACATTTTTTTAATAATAAAAGTCAATTTTGTTCCTAGCGGAAGAGTGAATTTATTTTAGACGAATAAAATCTATAATTTCGCCAGTCCGAAATTGCAGATTCTCTGGAGGCATTTAATAATAGATAATAACAAATACAAATAAGTTATTTTCCACTTACTATCCGCAGTGCGGTCTATGCAATTCGCCGGAGTCAATCAAAATCCCATTTCGGGGCGGTCCGAGTCGGACACCTACGTAGGGATGATTGACGATTTTTCGGTATTGGAAGGCAATGACCGCAGATGGACAAATAATGACCATCGGGGGTCGGCTCCCGTAAGCTACCGCATACCGACATTTGGTGTGTGTTTCTTCACTGCACTTCTTCTTCTTCTTCTTCTTCTTCCATCGGCTGTTATTGTTTTGCACGTGCCAATTTTCCTCTTCAATTAAAAACGAGGCAAACACATTGTGCCTGAGCATCCGCTCTCTATGTAACAGATGCTGCTATACAGAAAATAATTTTCACCATACAAATATAAATAAATAATTTAATATGAATACAGGGTGATTCACGGAACCCGTTAGTTAAAAGTTTACGGACTTCCCCCTTGAATTTTTATTTCATATTTTGCAGTTATAAGTTAGCGATAATGGTCTATTTAAGTATAATATTTCTAACTCTTGGGCACTTCCGCTTGTACCGGAAGTTGCTGTCAACTTTCTTATTTTAAATAGAATACCATATTTTTTTATTACATTTTTGAATTCCTCGTAAAATTTTAAAATTATTTTGGTCGACATATGATATAATAAAAATCAGCCGTTTCAGAGATATTTCCATTTTTTTTAATTTTTTTCTCCTTGCTAATGACACTGCCATCTTTGTGCAATAAAAGCCATGATGTTAACTTTTGGCCTGTAGTAAACTACAGTAACATGCTTTGACATCATGTTCAGTTTTAAACTTAATTGTCTACAGGCTGGTTAAAAAGTAACTTCTATTCGAACTGATTTCAACCGTCGAAAAGTCAAGTTTTTTAAATAGGACACCAAGTATATTTTTATACCATGAGATTCGGAATTAAATATTCTTTCGAACTGTATTGGCATTCCCTATATTCATCTCTTACCTTTCTATCAACGACATCATTTTTTTCACTTTTCAATATTATTCGTGAATAGTGTGCTATGAAAATTTAAGAAACAAAGGTTTTTATAAATTAATTTGCGATTTTAAATTCAATTTCTCTTTAAAAACCGAGAAACAATACTTAAATAACTGTCTATCTGCTGTATTTGTTATTTACATATGCCTTATGTATGTGAATTCTTGATATGACCTTTTACGCATTTACAAAAGAAATTCTCCCTTATAAAACCAATTTTTTGAAAATATAATCAAATGTCTAATAACTTTTCAAAACTACTAAATTCATCATCAACAAGTCAACATTAGAACTAATACACAAATTGTTAGTTATAATATGTGTGTACATTATTAACTTGTATAGTGGTCGATTTTTTTTTTCAAATACGTGTAATACACCTGCGTTTGAATTTTCATTATCTTGGTTCTCCGTAACGATTAAAGGTTTTTTTTTAATTTCTACATAGCCCACTATTTAAAAATAATATCAAAAAATGAAAAAAATTGACGTTCTAAAAGAAAAATCATCGATAGTAAGTGAGATATACGAGATAGGTACAGGGAATGCTAATACAAGACGAAAGAACAATTAATCCTCTGTCACGTGGTATAGAAATATACTGGGTATTCTATTTAAAAAAACTTGAATTTTTGACGATTGAAATCAATTTGAATAGAAGTTACTTTTTAACCACCCCGTAGACAATTAAGACAATTAAACTGGGCATGATCTCAAAGCGTGTTACTATGCTCTACTACAGGCCAAAAATTAACATCATGGTTTTTATTACACAAAAATAAAAAAATGGCTAATTTTTCTTGTATCATATGTTGAATAAAATAATTTTAGAATTTCCTGAGAAAATCAAAAATGCAATGAAAAATGGGGTATTCCATTTAAATTAAGAAAGTTAACAGCAACTTCCGATATAAGCGGAAGTGCCCGAAAGTTGGAAATATTATGTTTTAATAGATCATTATCGTTAACTTATAATTGTAAAATAGGAAATAGAAATTCAAAGGGGAAGTCCGTAAACTTTTAACGAACGGGTTCCGTGAATCACTCTGTATAAAGCTTTTCCTTAACGAACACTCTCATGATTTTTTTTGTCAAGCAGTATTCTATGTTTATGTAAAAATATCTGCAAAGAGAGATTATTTCGGGTTAAATATACAGGGTGTCTCAAATTGGTGCCTTTTGTTAGTTCACAAGGCCTTATTTTTTCCTAAACATTGTTCTATGTGTATGTAAGTCACGTTATTGAAACGTTTTAGAAACATTCGTTGTTACTAGGGAAGACTCATCATCATTTTTCTCTTATACATATAGGCTTCCCCGGCAAACACTCTTTTTTAACAACGTTCAATGTGTTGGTTAGGTGAATATGTGTTCAAGAACTCCTACGTTTGGAGCTGGCGTTGGTTGATAAACGCAGGTATGTTGATGTTGTAGTCAAAAACAGTTGCGGCTTATTTCACTACTTTTGACATTTTAAGGTTAAATTAATTCTGTTGTCTCTCCTCTATGTAAAAACTTTGCTTTCTGCTTGACACAAAATGGTTTCTTCTTAAAAAAAAAAAAAACGTTAACAAAGGTTAATAAAACTTACTTACTTATTCAGTAAAGAAATGCATTGAAGAATTCGTTATAGTCGTACCGTGTTTCTTGTCGTCTCAAGTCATGGCCAACTCCAAACGTGGGTTTTTTTGAACGCACTTTAGAATTTCTTCTTTATAAATATACAGGCTGTCCAAATTTTCTTGAGATTATCTCTACGTAAAGTTACGCATCGTTTCAGAAACCGAGCAAGAGATGTCTTGCTATTTATTTATCTAATAATAAAGGGTCTCTGTCTTTAAATTTAATTGTCACTTTTGTACAGTGTATTACCAAATTTGAATAGTTTTAAATTTGTTTAGTATTTTATTTTGCTACCTGAAACACTATTAACAGTAACTATTAATTCAATAATAATTGCGTTCTCCGAATATAGATTTGGTAATCACCCTTATACAAGGTGTATTCAAACTTGAGTTATTTGAGTAAAATCCCAAATAAAATAAAAAGAAAAAAAACAATTGCTAGCTCAATCTAAAGTTACAAGTAAATTTGAATGAAGTTTTTTTTTTGTTTTGAAGAAGCTGCCAACGGACAGCGGAATGCCACATTTATATTGATTTTGCAACCTATCCGAATGTTTATAACTACAAATGTCTTTTATGTAAATAAGTAAATTAATAAAATATATTTATTGTTTATTAATGTTTTAGCGTCCGAATATAGATTTGGTTGTCATTCTTATACAGGGTACATCCGAACTCGAGTTATTGAGTAAAACTACGAGTAAAATTCAAGAAAAAAAAAACAATTACTAGTTCAGTCTAAAAGCATAAGTAAACATGAAATAATTTTTTTTTGTTTTGAAGAAGCTGTCAACTGCCAGCGAAATGTCACATTTGTATTGATTTTGCAACATATCTGAACGATTATAACTACCAATATCGTCTATGTCAATACATAAATTTAAAAAAAATATTTCTTTTTATTACTTTTTTAGCGTTCTATTTTACTACTTATACAAGGTGTATCCGAACTTGAGTTGTTGAGTTGAGGAGTATAACCACATAAACACATGAAATAATTTTCTAGTTTTGAATAAGCTGTCAACGAACCTCGAAATGTCACATTTCTATTTGATTTTGCGACTTATCTGAACAGTTATAATTACAAATATCTAAATAACTAAATTAAATAACAACGTATACTTATTATTTTGTGTCTGTGTTTTTTTTTAAATTTAGTTGTCAGTCTTGTATAGGGGATGTATCTAAACTTTAACTGATTTACAGAGCAAAACCGCAAATAAGATTCAAGAATAAGAAAACATTTGCTAGTTTTGAAGAAGTTACAACGCACAGTGAAATGTCACATTTACATTGATTTGTAACCTATCCGAACGATTATAATTACGATGTCTTTAATGTAAGAAAGTAAATTAAAGAAACAAATATTTTTTTCATTGAAATAATTTGGAAAGTGCATTTAAATACAGGGCATCACTTAACCTTAAACGTGCAGATGTAAATTAATATAACGTTAGACAGTTGAATGATGTATTCAATGTTGAATATCAAGCACTTGTGAATTCGCAATTAATTTTAAACTGAAGAACTTGCTAGTATTCCACCTTCAAGTTAGATTTGCGCTTTGCAAGTGCTTTAGTTGATGCCATTCAATACCCCCATTTTCCATTTTCTATGTTTTTCAGTACTTTCGTTGACGTTTTAAATGTCTGGAGTTTGCTAACACCCTATATATTATTTTGTATAATTACTTTATTTATTTATCTATTATTATTAGAAATTATTATTACTTTATTTATTTATATATTATTTTTAATTTATTTGAGCTCTAGTAGTATATACAGTGATCATACTCCACTATACTTATAACTAAAAGCCGGCAATTTTTGGTTCCTTTTCTTCCTCCTTCTCTTACGTATTTGTGTCTACCACATTAAGCATGTCTCTCTCATTCATTGAAGTAAAATTGCCATTTAATGTCGGCGGCTACTTCTAAATCGAACTATATTTTATTGTACATAAAACTTTTAACCTTCAAAAAATGAGCAATAGCCGCTTTTTACAATTACAATAAAAAAATATGACGCGTAAATAATGATAATTTAGTCAGTATTAGAAACAGTATGAATAAATGACTCTAGTTCGGTAGCACTCTATATATGTGCTTGATTAAAAAAAAATCTTAATTCTTCCCGTGAAATTTGAATGGTATGGCTAGGATCCGTCTTGACGTTATTTTATCATAAATTTTTGCAAATTCGTATAATTGTTAAATAATTTAGAACTTAATTGTCCGCTTGGAAACCAAGCAGCGGCGTACAGACTGTGGGCGAACTACATTCTCGGTTATTCAATTTAATTTATTTGGATTTATGAAAATAATAAATTCCACACGAGTGATTTTCTATAAAAAGTTTAATAAAAATTTATTAGAACAAAATCTATAACAAATAATAGTTGCTTCATATTATCCTGTTAGTTAAGCTAGTTAAAATTATTGCTTCGATTTAAACAACATCTGCCGTTTAATCCAGCTACCTGATCTCGACGAGGAGGGGGAAGTGTCACCGTCACCAGAAGAAGACCCCTTGGAATCCGAAGGCACGGTCAGGCTGTCCTTGCGCGAGCTCACCGGGGACTCCCCCGTCAACGTCTCTTGACTAGCCGAGTTGATGTCGACGACCAAACTCTGCCGGCATAACGTCGATATGGTGTTCATCTTATTCACTTCTTTGCTCCTCCTCATCTTCACTTTCCTGAATTTCGATGCTATGTTAGAAATGATTCCTTCCTTACGTTTCTTGCAGGACCTCGGGAGCGAAACGTAACCACCCCCGTGTACCTCAGGGTCGATCTGCCTGTACGCGTCTGCGTCTATATTAATCATCCCCGCACTCGCAGATTTGATTAATATGCCTTCACACGCAGAAGAATCGTAACTGGATTCGCTGCCAACGCTGATTTGACTTAGGCGATTCCTCGAGGGGTACTTGACTTCGTTTTCGTCGATTAACAAGGGCGGTGCTGAGACGGGGGAAACTGGGGAGTTCAAGAAGTCTTCTTTGGCTTTGAAGAGCTTGTAACTTCTTGTGACTCGTTCGACGTTCGGTTCAGGAATCTTCAGTTTAAGCGAGCTATTCCTGGCTTGCTTTAGGGTTAAGGTATTTGTACTGGAGGATTTTAGGATGCCCCTCTTGGCCCTGGGGGAGTTTTCATCGATGCGATTGGGGAGGGTAACTTGCTTGTTACCGTCGATGTTGACCACAGTGAGGCTAGCCGACTTTTGCACTTCCCTTCGACCTCCCAGCAAGGGGGATAACTTCAATAGGTCCTGCTGGTAGCGTTCGGTTTGCGCCTTTACCCTCCTTTCGAGCACTGGCGATCGCCAGGGGATGGGCGAGGAGGAACCGCTGCTTCCCCCGGATTTAGGCGCTTCCTGGATTTTCTGGTTGTACCTAACCATCATCAATCGGATATTGGGGGATATTTCCTTGTTGAGTTTGCGTTGTGGTGTTGGGGATGCGGGTAAAGGGGGTAGACGGGAGGTTAAGTTGCTACCATTGAGTTGAAACGACGGCGTGGATGTTATGGTTGGCGTTTCGAGTATTTCCCCCTTTCGGCATTCAACGGCGAAGGAACTCGTCACGATGGGTGTAAACAATTTCCTCGTGGTCTTAACGAAAACCTCCACGGGTGAGTCTGCATTTTCTCTTTCTTGCGCCTCGGTGGTGGCTGCTTTCATGTAATTCGTCTGTTGGGTTGGAATCGCCACTTTCTGCACCACATCCAGATTAACCTCAACAGGTTGCTTCTGGACGACCGCTTTTTTCAGCTTGTTCTTTCTTTGCACCCTCACCCCTTCATCGTCGCTCTCATCGACGGTTTGCGTGTTCGCCCCCTTCTGTCTATAACGATATCGTTTCTTGATGGCCCCTTGAGCTATCTGCGCGCTCAACTCTGCGTCGCTGTCCTGCTTTTCCTCGGTAACCTCTTTTGGAGTTGACGTGCGTCTTAAAATCTTCTTCTTCCTTCCCGGTGCAGTGGAATCTGCAAAATTGGGGCGTGTTGCAAATCGAGCCTTTGCATTTCAACCAGTAAGTACCTGACGCTGCGCATAAATAACTCAACACCCTCCGTAAATCCAATATCTTCGCGTTCTCCTGGCCCAAGATGCGGGTGATGCTCGTGGAAACCCGGCAGGTTTCTTTGCGAAGCTGCATTTCCGCTTGCAGTCTTTCTCCCTGGAGCAAAAAAAAAACGCGCATAGGATGTAGAAATGGGGGAAAAAAACATCATCGTACCATTTGGAGCAGATCTGCGGATAGGTCTTGCACTGTATCCAAGACGTCGGATAGCCGGCCGGCGGTGAAGCCAATTTCGCTTGCTATGTTGGTCGTGACTTTGGCGTTTGCTTCTTGCAGTCGTGTCAGTTTATCTGTTAGTTTTGTTGTCATGTTGGCCTGCGAGCTATATAAATTCTGAAAGAAAAACAATTCGTCAATCCATTACGGGGGCGGTTGGAGAAACAAAGGTGATTAGGCTAGATAAAAACGGCGCTGTTCCAATATGTTGTTGGTTTGGTGGATGATGGGTAAGCCAAAACCATGTCGACCAAAACAGACAAAACGATGTGTAGGCGGTAAGGAGCCAAAGAAGAACATCGAGGGTTGTTTCCGCTTCTATTCAGATGATGGAAAGAAGACCTAAGTCCAATTTAAGAGAAGATTTTATAAGAAAAAGCAAATAAAAGCGCTAAAATAAATTAATTTCAAGGTCAACCCCACCCAACTGAATTCCACCTACATGTGACTGATCCCAGGAATTTTTTTCTTTGATTGAAAAAAACTAAACTCAATAAAAATTTTAAAACAATCTCAAAGTCAATTTAACCCAACTGAAATAAAAAAAAATGGGATACCAACCCACGAGAAGAGTTTTGACAAAAACCTGTTTAGATGAAGGAAAAGAAGACCTGAGTCCAATCTAAGAAAAGAATTTACAAGCAAAAGTAAATGAAAGTCAAAAGCGTTAAAATAAATAATAAGATTTGTTTGAAAGTCAACCCAATCCAGCAAAAATTCAACTCAATAAAAATTCTAAAACAATCTCAACGTCAGTTTAACCCATCCGAAATCAAGAAAAATGGGGATCCAACCCAGGAGAAGAATTTTTACAAAAAGATCAATAAAAATCAATTCGAGGTTAACCCAATCCAACTAATCAATCTCAACATAAGTAAATCCAAGCCAATAAAAGCCAGAAGTATTCAAGGTCAACTCACCCCAACTAAACTCGACCTGCATATCTGACTGATCCCAGCAAAATTCTTCTTTGATTGAAAAAATTAAACTCAATAAAAGTTCCAAAGCAATCTCAGGGTCAACTTAACCCAACTGAAATCAAGAAAAAGGTGAGCTCAAACCAGGAGAAGAATTTTGAATAAAAACGAGAACTAAGAAAGTTAAATAGAAGCGTCGTCGACAATTGTATGAAACTTAAGACTATTAAAATTCAATAAAAATAAACTCCTGGTCAACTCAACTCATTTGAACTCGACCTGCATATGCCGGACTCGAGGAAAACGTTCCTTTAAACATTAAAAAGGAATTAATTTAATAACAATTTAAAAATCCAAAGCAATCTTGCAGTGAAATCAAGAACCAGGAGAAGACATTTGAGAAGAAAGAAAAAAATTGAAACCAAAAAATTGAAGATGTTGGTCTTATAGTCGCGGGTAAATTTCAATTTTTATCTTCTGGTAACCAATGCTTTTAGACTGTGTCATCTGGCGATAGTTCTGGTGGTTCTTTCCAATTGTCGTGACGAGAAAATGGCCCTCGAAAACGAAGAGCATCAGACCTTTGGATATTTGGGAATGACGATCAGTGACAGATTGCATAGCCTGTTTAGCTCGCCCACCCCCAATGACAAGAGAATCCTCCTATATCTCGTTACAACCAATATTTTTAGATCCAGTGATGGTTCGTCCTAATTTAGTGTGAATGGGGGGATTTCTCAAGTGAAAGAGTATTTGAAATTAGAACTGCCTACGCTAACCTACCCATCCCAATGGACCACCACTGATTAAAGATGATGGCCTTATAACTGTGAGTAACCGATATTTTTCGACTCAGTCGTCCAGTGATGATGTTGATGATGATCTTACCAATTGTCGTGATGGAGGAATTTTGCATCAGAACTTTGGACATCTTTTGGAATGACGACCAGTGATGGACTCGCCAGGCTATTTAGCTTGCCCGGAGGGAAGGGAGGAACACCTCGTGAAGTCGGGTCTTTTAAAAAATGCAAGCGGTATAGTTGTGGACCTCATTTATCTTCTTGCAACCAACACTTTTAGATTCAGTCAAACACTGATGACAACGGTTTGTACCAATTGTCTTATTATGAAGAAGGGGCTAAAGAAACTTTTGGCTTCTCTATTATTGGCGTTGGACGTCCTGGAATAACGACCAGTGGGCAAATTAGCTTCTGAAGAAGTTGATTTCTTTAAATAGCAGAAAATATGCCGATAATGAAAGCGTTATGGGTTTAGGTGGAATCCCTTTTTTTCCTCAGTCCTTCGCTGCTAGCGACGCGACGGTTCGATTCGATTGGCATAACGTGAAGAGATGGAAAAGGCTACATCTTTCTGAAGCAGCGATTTAGGCAGAAAGTGATTGATGTGGTAAGGTATGTAGAGACTTTGGCATGACGGAAGGAAATAAGAGGATGGAGCTGATTGGAAGCAATTGGGAGTAAAAGACCTGCACTGTTCTGTATTTTTGGAGTAGATATTTGGATAGCAAGTGGTATTGGTATGAAGGTGTAAGGTGGGTTGAGGTTGCGGCAAGGTCGAAGGAAATAAGAGGATGGAGCCGATTGGGAGTAATTGGGATGAAAATTGGGAGTAAAAGACCTGTACTTTTCTGTATTTTTGGAGTAACTATTTGGACAGCAAGTGATTGGTGTGAAGATGTAAGGAGCATAGAAGTTGCGGCATGGTCGAAGGAAACAAGAGGGTGGAGCTGATTGGGAGTAATTGGGATGAAAATTGGGAGCAAAATACCTGGACTTTTCTTAAGGAAGTAGTAGTAGGAATTTGAACAGCAAGTGATTGGTGTAAGGTGCGTGGAAGTTACGGCATGGTCGAAGGAAGCAACAGGCTGGAGCAGATTGGAAGTAATTGGGATGAAAATTGGGAGTAAAAGACCTGTACTTTTCTGTATTTTTGGAGTAACTATTTGGACAGCAAGTAATTGGTGTGAAGATGTAAGGTGCATAGAGGTTGCGGCATGGTCGAAGGAAACAAGAGGGTGGAGCTGATTGGGAGTAATTGGGAGCAAAATACCTGGACTTTTCTTAAGGAAGTTTTAGTAGGAATTTGAACAGCAAGTGATTGGTGTAAAGTGCGTGGAGGTTGCGGCATGGTCGAAGGAAGCAACAGGCTGGAGCTGGTTGGAAGTAATTGGGATGAAAATTGGAAGTGAAAAGACCTGCACTTTTCTGCATTTTTGATTATCTCATCGCGCTGCAGTTTGCTCTCTAAATAGAGAACAGTATCTACTTTTTGTGAAGTGCATCACCACAGCAACCAATTGCTGACCAAATCGGCAGCCATCAAGTTCAGAACGCTGTTTTCCTCTACTTTTAATATCATCAAATGGCTGTAGATTTTGAGACTGTAACGTCCTTTCACCCCAAAGGTCGTTCTAAATAAGAACGCCTTTTTTCCCGCCATGGCTTCTCCCCTTTTGACTGTCACAACCTTTCACTCCAAAGGTCGTTCTAAATAAGAACGCCTTTTTTCCTCGATGGCTTCTCCCCTTTTGACTGTGACGACCTTTCACCCCAAAGGCCGTTCTAAATAAGAACGCCTTTTTTTCCGCGATGGCTTCTCCCCTTTTGACACCAGCCAAATGCTTTATTTCATGTCACCATGTTATTTCCTATGGGAAATTGATTTGATGAATGCTTTCTGCTGTTTCTACAGCTTATGCGCATATGCTCGATAGTTTTGGACCAAAGCCCCATGCTCTTGAAAGGGTTATTATTGCTAGTAGAACACCAAATTTAAACTTTTTCTACCTTACCCTGTACAAATTAAAAAAAAAATCTACTAAAGGTCTGTAATCTTACCTGTAGGTACTGCGATTTCGTTTCTTTCTCCGTTTCATTTTCGCTTAGGACATGATTCTGTTCGTGGTGCCTAAAGTGCATCACGGATTATTAAGTTTATGGCAACTGGTTCTGACTTGCTTTGATACGCACCCAATATCGTTTTCGTTCTCCGTCAAAACTTTCAGCAAGTTGATGATGTCCTCGATGAGGTTGTAATTGTTCTGGGCCCTCGCCGATTCGCTCCTTTGCACCTTGGGGGCGGCGCGCGTTTCGCCTTCACTGCGAATATAATTTTCACGTGCTATACGTTAATCGGAATTAATTTTATTTAGACAACCGCTGGCGGGGACTTACCACATGCTAGGCGTCTCCTGTTTCTGGTAAATCGGCACGTGCACCATGTCCCTGTAGTTTTGGCGGAGGGGGCCCGCCGTCTCCTCGACGATGTCCTCGACTTCCACGATGACCGCCTCGGGTTCTTCCCCTTCCACGTTCTCGCGAGATCTTATGATGTCGGGCACCGTATTTAAAAGGCATTCGTTTTCAAGGATCTCCATGTCGTTGAGTGACAGGCTGGAAGGATCGCGACTGGTGAGTGGGTGTGCCAGGTTCAGTTCTGTGTTTAGAATGCTGTCGGCGGATTTAGATTTAATCAGTCGGGGTGATGGCTCATCTGCAATAGACTCCATAATCAAAAAACAAACCAAACAAACTTAATGGGGGCTTTACTTTGTGAATTGGTATTTGGCACGTAACAGGAATTCAATAACGCGAAGGTCGATGCTTCTGGTCCTATTCCCTGGGCCTTCTCCCATTCGTAGAGTTTCTGCGTGAATTTCCTGGAAATCCCTTCGAACCTGTAGAAACCTGAGGATGTGTGCACTAGTATATCACGTTTATTTCCTCCCAAAACCGAAAGCCGCAGCTTCGTCAATCTGAAACACAAATCAAACTGCACTTTTTAACGAGGAAGCTGTCTGCGGCCCAAAAACTTTTGTAATCCATACCTCTCCTCTCGTTCCAAAAACTTCTGCCTTTCCCTTTCGAGCCTTTGCTTCTCCCTTTCTATTTTGCTGAGTTCCTTCTCGAACCACTGCAACTCCTTCTCCGTTTGGTCTTTAATTTTCTTGCTTTGCCTTCCAGGTTCGTCTTTCCTAGTCAATTTCGGGCTGCTTCCTCTCACTGGGTCTTTATAGTCTTCCACCACAACAGACTGGCTCGCTTTGAGTTGCTTCCACGATTCCAGCTTCTTCAAGAAATCCTCGGATAACGCTTGGTGGCCTTCCGGGTGCGAACCCCCCTCCGACCTGTGGCCGCTTATCGACTTCCACTTGGGCCAATCCCCCAGTTTCCTCTTGGGGCTGTTCGAGCTGGTCGAGACGTCGTCTTTGGTGGCGGACTTTTTAATTTTCTGCCATTCCTGCAGCTTCTTCCGGAATTCCGGCGGGAGGTGCTCCTCGCTCTGCAGTTGAAGGTTGTGCTTGGGCTGTCCCTTGATCTTCTCCCACTCTTCCATTTTCTTTTTGAACGCCTGCTCTTTCGCTTCCTCTGGCGATTGAGTCAAGGCACCCGATGGCGCGGCGTTGCCCTGCTTGATTCTCTCCCACTCCTTCATTTTACCTTGGAATTCGAGGCTCAATTGGTTTTGGAGCTCCCTGTAGTTTTTTTGGATTTCTTCTTGAAGTTTTGACACGTCGTTTCTTACAGTTTCTGGAATAATTACACACTACTTTATCCACACCCCCATAAAGCAAGCAGCAGAATATGGTTTTAAAAAACGAAGAGAGGTGAGGTGAAGGAAATTCAGGCAGAAAACATATAACTCAATCGATGGTAATGATTGAGGGAGCAGGTCAAAAACCACTAGGTGTTTGGAAAAAAGATTTCTGAATCCCAGTCGATAGTTTTGGAAGGCAGTCTTTGAAGGAGCAGATTAAAAACCACTGGGTGTTTGAGAAAAAGATTTCTAAATGAAAATCAAGAAAGTGATGATGGGAACACATCATGGGGGCACATTTTTTTGGAAGCAAGCTGTCATATTTTCTTACCTTCATTTGCAAAATGGTTTTCAGCAGAAGCATTTACAGGACTGGTATTTTCCGCCCTACTAATCGAAGGGGTGCTCAGGAAGGCTCTCTTCACCCTCGTCCATTTCGAATCGTCCGACGCGTTGGCGTTCATCTTAAATACGAAAAAAAATTACGTCTCATTGAAGCGCAAAACACGTAATACGTACGCTGTCTTCGGCGAGCGCCTGCTGGTACCTGGCGATCACCTCCAAGGGAATATGGTGGTCGTCCTTGACCTGCTTAGGCTCGAAGACGTCGTCGTTGCCACTCTCATCGGCCCTGAAATCGTCGCTCCTGGCACTGAGGCGATTGCGCTTCTTAAAGCTGTTTCTCGTCTGTATGATGTCCTTCATTTTCGCCCAGGGTGTCCTGTGACCTTTTGATTTTTGCGAGGAATTCAATTCTTCCTGATTTCAAAAAAAGAGTATTCGAGTTTTGAACGTATTAAAACTGATTTTATATTTAGTTAGTTGAAACATTCCCTGCAACATTATTTATTATGATTAGAAGCGATGGATGGAGAAGGTTGAAGGAAGAAATGTAATTCAAGGGTTTAGTTAAGTTAGGAAGTATCTCCGAATGGTTTCATTAAGTATGAAGGTTGGAATGGTTTCCTGAATGATTTAGTTAAGGACGAAGAAGGTTGGAGGAGGAAATTTATCTGAATGGTTTCGTTGTGAAGAGTTTTTAATTAAGGATGGGAAATGTTAAAGCAGAAGAAATCGTCCAATTTTTTCTCAGGGGTTTAATTAATGATGGAGAAGGTTGGGGTTGGGGTCTAGGTTCCCTTGAAAAGCTTAATTAAGGGTGAAGAAGGTTGGAGGAGGAAACATAGTCCAAGAGTTTAGTTAAGGTACGAAAGTTCTCTGTAGGGTTTAATTGGGGATGAAGGAATCTGGTCCAAGATTTCTGAAGGTTTGAATTAATGATGAAGAAGGTGGGAGGAGGAAGTTTATCTGAATGGTTTCATTAATGATGGGGAAGGTTAGAGGACAAAATGTAGTCCAAACGGTTTTATTAAGGATGGGGAAGGTTAAAGGAGAGGAAGTCGTCCGAATTTTTCTGAGGGGTTTAATTAAGCATGGAGAGGTTGCTGTCCAAGTTTCCCTGAATGGCTTAATTAAGAATAAAAAAGGTTGGAGGAGTTTGGTCCAAGGGTTTAGTTAAAGTTGGAAAGTTCACTGAAGTGTTTAACTGAGTATGAAGAACGGAATGCAATCCAAATATCTGTGAGGGTGTTCATTAAGGATCGAGAAGGATGGAATCTGTTCTAGGAGGAAGTTTATTTGATTGGATTCATTTCAATTAAATGACGAATGGAATGCAGTTAAAAAATCTCCGAAGGTTTTAATTAAGGACGTAGAAAGATGGAATTCGGTACAAGATTTCCTGAAGGGTTTAATTAAGGATGAAGAAGGTTGTAAGAAGAATATCTGGATTGTTTCGTTAAAGATGGAGAATGTTGGAGGATAGAATGCGGTCCAAGTTTTTCTGAAGAGTTTTTAATTAAGGATGGGGAAGGTTGAAGCAGAAGAAGTCGTCCACATTTTTCTGAGGAGTTTAATTAAGTATGGAGAAGGTTGGGGCCCAAGTTTCCTTGAAAGGCTTAATTAAGGGTAAAGAAAGTTGGAGGAGGAAACGTAATCCAATGGTTTAGTTAAGGTTGGAAAGTTCTGTGATGGGTTTGACTGAGGATGAAGAATGGAATGCAATCCAAATATCTTTGAGGGTGTTCATTAAGGATCGAGAAGGATGGAATCTATTCTAGGAGGAAGTTTATCTGATTGGATTCATTAAAGGTAGGGAAGGTTAAGGGAGAGGAAGTCCAAATTTTTCTATGGGGTTTCATTAAGCATAGGTAAAGTTGGGATCCAAGTTCCCTTGAAAGGCTTGATTAAGGGTAGAGAAAGTCGGAGGAGGAAAAGTCCAAGGGTTTAGTTAAGGTTGAAAATCTCTCTGAAGGGTTTAATTGAGGATGACGAATGGAATGCAGTTCAAAAACCTCTGAAGGTTTTAATTAAGGATCGAGAAAGATGGAATTTGGTCCAAGATTACCTGAAGGGTTTAGTTAAAGATGAAGAAGGTTGTAGGAGGAAGTCTGTATGAATTGTTTCGTTAAAGATGGAGAATGTTGGAGGATAGAATGCGGTTCAAGTTTTTCGGAAGAATTTTTAATTGAGGATGGGGAAGGTTAAAGCAGAAGAAGTCGTCCACATTTTTCTGAGGGGTTTAATTAAGCATGGAGAAGGTTGGGGCCCAAGTTTCCTTGAAAGGTTTAATTAAGGGTAAAGAAAGTTGGAGGAGGAAACGTAATCCAATGGTTTAGTTAAGGTTGGAAAGTTCTGTGAAGGGTTTGAGTGAGGATGAAGAATGGAATGCAATCCAAATATCTTTGAGGGTGTTTAATTAAAGATCGAGAAGGATGGAATCTGTTCTAGGGGGAAGTTTATCTGATTGGATTCTTTAAAGGTAGGAAAAGTTAAAGAAGAGGAAGTCAAATTTTTTTTATGAGGTTTAATTAAACGTAGAGAAAGTTGATATCCAAGTTCCCTTGAAAGGCTTAATTAGGGTAAAGAAATTTGGAGGAGGAAAAGCCCAAGGGTTTAGTTAAGGTTGAAAATCTCTCTGAAGAGTTTAATTGAGGATGACGAATGGAATGTAGTTCAAAAATCTCTGAAGGGCGTAGAAAGATGGAATGCGGTCCAAGATTTCTTGAAGGGTTTAATTAAGGATGAAGAAGGTTGAAGGAGGAAGTTTATATGAATTGTTTCGTTAAAGATGGAGAATGTTGGAGGACAGAATGCGGTCCGAGTTTATCTGAAGAGTTTTTAATTAAGGATGGGGAAGGTTAAAGCAGAAGAAGTCGTCGAAATTTTTCTGAGGGGTTTAATTAAGGATAGAGAAGGTGGGAGTCCAAGTTTCCTTGAAAGGAAAGCCAAGGTTCTATTATGGATAAAGATTAAGGAATTAAGGGTAAAGAAGATTAGAGGAGGAAACGTAATCCAAGGGCTTAGTTACGGTTGGAAAGTTCTTTGAAGGACTTGACTGAGGATGAAGAATGGAATGCAATCCAAATATCTCTGAGGGTTTTAATTAAGGATCGAGAAGGTTAGAATCTGGTCTAAGATTTCCTGAAGGGTTTAATTAAGGATTGAGAATGTTGGAGAGAGAAGGTTATCTGAATGGTTTCGTTAAAGATGAGGATAGAAGGTGGTCCAAATTTTCTTGAAGTATTTAATTGAGGATGAGGAAGATTAAAATAGAGGAAGTCGTCCAAATTTTTCTGAAAGGTTTAAGCATGGAGAAGTTTTGGATCCAGGTCTTTTAAATGGGTTAATGAAGGGTAAAGAAAGTTGCAGGAGGAAATCTGGTGTAAAAGTTTTCTGAAGGGTTTAATTGCTGGAGGATGAAGAATGGAAAGCAGTCTAAATATCCCAGAAGTTTTTAATTGCTGATTAGATATTAAAAATCTAACTCGTAAGAACGTGACCAAAGGAAAAAGAAATTGGCATTACGGAGAGAAATGCTGCCATACTATTTGGTATGCCAACAAAAGCCGGATAATAACATCGGATTTTTTTTTGGACGTGATGAGTATGTTGCCAAGAAAGTTTCAGCTGTATTCAAAGTATCTAATTTCGCACCTTAGAATGTGGAATGTATTCTAGCGAAAACGATCGGTCATCATCCGACGTGTCTTCCTGTATTCGCTTGCGACCTAATTAAAAAAGAAAGAAAGAGAGAAGAAGTTGTTATATTTTTGCTGCAGCGCGGTCTAAATTTAGAACGAAACTGGCGGGCATCCGAAACACTTAGTTTTCAATTTCTTTGGTTTAGAGAGCGCGCGTGTCATTGAACGAGAGAGTCTATTTTCGTTTTACCAGAAACGAGCTCCGCTAAGTGCATATTCCATCATCGGATCATATCTCAATAAAACAAAACAATCGGCGGCGCAAGATCTATTCTTGGCCCCATGCAAAATAAATTAATTACCGGCAGTGCAGAAAACTTCTTCGACGGAGCTCGCGGGCGAAATTGTTCCGGGCGTCGAGATTTCGGCGGCCCCCGAATCCGCCGGACTGATGCTGGGGTCTTCGGAAGTCGAGGGGACCCTTAGATACCTGGCGACCTCGTAGTTAACGGGGATCATACCACCGATACCACTATCTTGGGATTTAACATCGCTCACCGTCTGCGAAGCTTTTTCCCACTTGAAGGCGGCTTTCACTTTGGTCCATTTGGATACTTTCGATGGCTTGTCTTCATTGTACAAAGCAGAAGATCTTCTGATGCGTTGCAGATTTTCAGCATCCAAGTTTGGCCGCCTGTCCAAAGTGATTGAGTTGCTTCTATTTCTTTGCCTGCGGAGAATTGATTGCCTTAAACGTGAGGGTGGTTTCTGTTTGCCTTCCCTTTTGGTCCCCATGAGTATGGTGTCGAGCAAACTCTCCGCGAAAATCGTATCTTTATCGACCTCAGGCACCTCCACTGATTCTAAATTCTTCAACTGCCTGTGCATGTTCTGGATGTTCCTCAAGTGTTCTAGGTCACGCACTCTCCTATACAGCTTGGTGTTTTGCTCTCTGAGTATCAGCATTTGCTCCATGAGCTTGTAGAGTTTCTCCAAGTGGTCGAAGGCATCTTCGGCGGCCATGGTTGAGGCGAAAGCCGAATTCGTGCGTGACAAATTCTGATGGGGAGATTTCTGCAGTGATTCCAAGTAGTCGAGGAATTCCGAGCATTTTCCGTCTTCGCACAAAGTGGGATCCGGGGGTGGAGTAGGCAAACGCACTTTGCTGATCTTCCTCTGCTTCGCCCTCTTTTCGGTACAACCCACTTCACGCCTGCTCTTTTTATAATCCGCCTGGTCGGCTTCGACGCCGCCGACGCATCTGCACTCGTCTTTGGTCCTCGGATTATTCTTGCTCATTTTTGCGACCGCACTTTTTTAATAGGTAGGTACGATTCAAGTGACGACACAGGTGCGACGGTACTCACGATAAAAAAAATCATGACGTCCGGCTTTTTTTTTTTACTTTTCTCTTGCAAACGTTCAGTCGACGAACAGGCGAGATTCGCGGTCGTCACGACGGCCGAGACTGACCGGGCCCGGCGTCGGCAGCGTCGTACAGATATAGCATCGGCACACGGTACCACCGACGTGCAGGTACTGCAAGAGATTAAACGCTGAGGTCGCTTCATGCGCGCTTTTAAAATTAAATAACACAAAAACTTTTTTTTGGGGAGGTTGTAAATTAAAATTCCTAAGGAATGAATTTTCTGGTTAATACTCAATAAATATTTTGAGAAAGTTTAATCAGTGTATTTACATAGGAATGATTTTTATGTTTTTGAGGGAGATCAGCTTAGGATGAATACATATTAATGTTAGAAACAATAATAATAATCCTAACAATAATTTATTTCCATCCATTTGACAAAATCATAGTTTTGGTTCTTATTGTGAGCTTAGTATTTTTGCATTTTTTAAGAATAATTTATAGCAGGGGGGCCCTGGGCTACTACTCTTTGAGGGCCTACCCAATAAATATAAATTAATCCAAGTTTGGGTTTTGGATTTTGAGTTTGTGACGACTCATTCGTCAATTTGTCGAAACTGATTTTTGCTCTTTTTTAAAATATGATAATTTGTAGCCAAAAGACTTTCTTTTTAATTTTAGATGGAGATAAAATATGAGACAGATCCAAAAGATGCAGATTGATTTTAAATTTTTTGTTCTTCAACGAAAAATAGTTTGCTAAATTACTAAAAATTAGTACACCTTGCTGATTTTGTATTTCAATATTTTGACAAATGTGACATTTTTCAGTTAGTTGTGACATTAGTTTTTTTTTTGTTTCACATCTAATAATTAAAACGATAGAGACGCGTTTTTCTGAAATATTATGTTTTTAATCTTAATAATTGGTCGATTGGTGATTTTCACCGGCGTCACCGAGGGATTTTATTTGTGCAGTAAAAAGGATTCAACCGTACAAAAGTCAAGATTCTCTTTTCAGCCACACTTTCCCTTTCGAGCCTTTGCTTCTACCTTTCTATTTTGCTCAGTTCCTTCTCGAACCACTGCAACTCCTTCTCCGTTTGGTCTTTAATTTTCTTGCTTTGCCTTCCAGGTTCGTCCTTCCTAGTCAATTTCGGGCTGCTTCCTCTCACTGGGTCTTTATAATCTTCCACCACAACAGACTGACTCACTTTGAGTTGCTTCCACGATTCCAGCTTCTTCAAGAAGTCCTCGGATAACGCTTGGTGGCCTTCCGGATGCGAACCCCACCCCCTCTGACCTGTGGCCGCTTATCGACGTCCACTTGTGCCAATCACCCAGTTTCCTCTTGGAGCTGTTCGAGCTGGTCGAGACGTCGTCTTTGGTGGCGGACTTCTTAATTTTCTACCATTCCTGCAGCTTCTTCCGGAATTCCGGCGGGAGATGCTCCTCGCTCTGCAGTTGGAGATTGTGCTTGGGCTGTCCCTTGATCTTCTCCCACTCTTCCATTTTCTTTTTGAACGCCTGCTCTTTCGCTTCCTCCGGCGATTGAGTTAAGGCGCCAGATGATGCGGCGTTGCCCTGCTTGATTCTCTCCCACTCCTTCATTTTACCTTGGAATTCGAGGCTCAATTTGTTTTGGAGCTCCCTGTAGTTTTTTTGGATTTCTTCTTAAAGTTTTGACACGTCGTTTCTTACAGTTTCTGGAATAATTACACACTACTTTATCCACACCCCCATAAAGCAAGCAGCAGAATATGGTTTTAGAAAACGAAGAGAGGTGAGGTGAAGGAAATTCAGGCAGAAAACATATAACTCAATCGATGGTAATGATTGAGGGAGCAGGTGAAAAACCACTGGGTGTTTGGAAAAAAGATTTCTGAATCCCAGTCGATAGTATTGAAAGGCAGTCTTTGAAGGAGCAGGTTAAAAATCACTGATTGTTTGAGAAAAAGATTTCTAAATGAAAATCAAGAAAGTGATAATGGGAACACATCATGGGGGCATATTTTTTTGGAAGCAAGCTTAATATAAGCAAGCTGTCACATTTTCTTACCTTCATTTTGTATTTCAATATTTTGACAAATGACTTTTTTCAGTTAGTTGTGACATTATTTTTTTTTTGTTTCACATCTAATAATTAAAACTATAAAGAGCGTTTTCCTGAAATATTATGTTTTTAATCTTAATAATTGGTTGATTGGTGGTTTTCACTAGCGTCGCCGAGACATTTTATTTGTGCAGTAAAAAGGATTCAATCGTACAAAAGTCAAGATTCTGTTTTGAGCCACACTTCCGAAAACACCCTATATAAACATTTCTACACAATTATAATGAAACATTTACATTTCTCTTTAAATTCTTTTCTTGGGTGGCCTTGGTTTGAGATCAGTTACGTTTAATTGACCTTGAATTGATATTTTTAAATTTTAATTTGTTTAATTTTTGTTGTTTCATTCAGTTGGGTTGGGTTGACTTTCAGGTCGATTTGAACTATTGAATTTTTATTCAATATACATTTTTCAAAGTAAATTTTTTTAAATGCTCTCGTCGGGTCGGACACAGGTAAGTCGAATTCAGTTGGGTTGAATTGACCTTGAGATTAAACTAACTTTATTACTAGCTTTTATTCACTTTCCCTGTAAGTTCTCTTCTTAAATTGTGTTAATTGTGAAATTAGTTGAATTGTTCTAACTTGGGTAGAAATTAGTTGAATTGTATTGACCTTGAGTTGATTTTTACTGAATTTAATATTTTTCAATTTTTTTACTAGGGTTTTTCGGGGTTTTTTAACTTTCGAAATTCATTGAATTTAAATGCGTTTAACTTTCTAATTTTCAAAGAAAAAATTTCCTCGTGTCCGGTACATGTAAGTTGAGTTCAGTTGGGTTAGCCTTGAAATTCTTGCATTTTTTCCGTGCATTCTTTTCTTGAGTTGGCCTTGGCTTGAGATTAGTTACGTTAGGTTGAGCCTGAGTTAATATTTTAAGCTTCAATTGGGTCGGGTAGATCTGATTTGAACTATTTTTATTCAGTTTAATTTTTTCGTTTTATTTTCTTTTTAAATGTTTTCGTCGCGTCAGGCATAAAGACCTGAAGATTACAGAATTTTGACCTTGAGTTAATATTTTAATTTTCAATTTGGTCGGGTTGATCTGATTTGAACTATTTTTATTCAGTTTAATTTTTTCGTTTTATTTTCTTTTTAAATGTTTTTGTCGCGTCAGGCATAAAGACCTTAAGATTACAGAATTTTGACCTTGAGTTAATATTTTAATTTTCAATTTGGTCGGGTTGATCTGATTTGAACTATTTTTATTCAGTTTAATTTTTTCGTTTTATTTTCTTTTTAAATGTTTTCGTCGCGTCAGGCATAAAGACCTTAAGATTACAGAATTTTGACCTTGAGTTAATATTTTAATTTTCAATTTGGTCGGGTTGATCTGATTTGAACTATTTTTATACAGTTTAATTTTTTTTAATGTTTTCGTCGCGTCAGGCATAAAGACCTTAAGATTACATAATTTTTTAATAGTTTTTATTCACTTTTTGTAATTTTTTTCTTGAATTGTGCAACTGATTTGGGTTGAGAGTTGAATTCTGTTGTCCTTGAGTTGATTTTTACCGAATTTAATATTTTTTTAAAAGTTTTTTCCTGGGTTGGTCTCATTTTATTAGTTTTTCGTTTCACACTTTACCCACAGTTGGGTCGGATTGACCTTGAGATTGCTTTTAACTTTCAAAATTTAATGAATTGAAATGTTTCAACTTTGTAATTTCTAAAGAAAAAAATATCCTTGTAGCCGGTCATGTAGGTGGAGTTCAGTTACGTTGACCTTGAAATGACTGCATTGAGGTTTCTAATTTTCATTTACTGTCGTTTCTAAATATTTCCTTGGGTTATGCTAACTTAGTTGGATTGGGTTGACTTTGAGTTGATTTTTACTGAATACAATATTTTTTATTTTTTTCTTCAAATTTTTTCTTGGGTTGGTCTCATTTTATTCGCTTTTTCGTTTCACACTTTACCCACAGTTGGGTCGGATTGACCTTGAGATTGCTTTTAACTTTCAAAATTTAATGAATTGAAATGTTTCAACTTTGTAATTTTTAAAGAAAAAAATATCCTTGTAGCCGGTCATGTAGGTAGAGTTCAGTTACGTTGACCTTGAAGTGACTGCATTAAGGTTTCTAATTTTCATTTACTTTCGTTGCTAAATACTTCCTTGGGTTATGCTAACTTAGGATGAGGTCAGTTGGATTGGGTTGACTTTGAATTTATTTTTTTTTTCAAATTTCTTTCCTGGATTTTTCTCATTTTATTCGCCTTTTCGTTTCTCACTTTACCCACAAGTTGGATTGGATTGACCTTGACGTTTCTTTTAACTTTCGAAATATATTGAATTTAAATGTTTCAACTTGTAATTTTTAAAAGAAAGAAAAAAATATCCTTGTAGCCGGTACATGTACATAGGTGAAATGACGGCATTAAGGTTTCTAATTTTTATTTACTTCTCTTTCTAAATATTTTCTTGGTTTTGCTAACTTAGGTTGAGGTCATTTGGATTGGGTTGACTTTGAATTGATTTTTATTGAATTTAATTTTTTATTTTATTTTTTTCAATTTTTTTCTTGGGTTGGTCTCATTTTATTCGCTTTTTCGTTTCTCACTTTACCCACAAGTTGGATTGGATTGACCTTGACGTTTCTTTTAACTTTTGAAATATATTGAATTTAAATGTTTCAACTTGTAATTTTTAAAGAAAATGACTGCATTACGGTTTCTAATTTTTATTTACTTCTAAATATTTCCTTGGGTTATGCTAACTTAGGTTGAGGTCAGTTGGATTGGGTTGACCTCTCATTATTTTTTTTAATTCTCTTCCCTCCGTTGGGATCGGCTAACCTTGAGATGAATTATTGCACTTTGTTTATATTAACATTTTAAATTTTTATTTAGTATTTTTGTAAATATTCTCTATGTTTACGCTAATTTAGGTTGAGATCAGCTGAATTGGGTTGACTTTCTTTCAATATTTTTTCTTTTCTTGGGCTGGGTTCATTTTTTTTCTTCAGGTGAGTTGAGTTGACCTAATTATTATTTCGACAGTTTTAGGCTACACCGAAGAAGAAAACTCCAAAAAGACCCCCGAAGAAGGAAATTCCAAACCTAAACGACTCGAATCAACCCTCTACAACATCCGATCGATTTTAAAAGGCGAATTAAATATTTCGGTCGCGAGGAAAAGTTAAAAACGGGTCAATACAAATAAACAGTACGTATAATATGTAACACATGGCCCCGTGCGTAAAATTGGACACGGGATGATTCATATTTCATCATCATTGCGCCGTAACGCCGCCGCCGCGCCGCCGCCGCTGTTTTCAAGATCGAGGAGGAGACTTGTTTTCAGTCGGAATTGCAAGAAGTGTTTACCACTCCCAGATAATCGCTTGCAAAATGCGTGGCTTTCAGAAAAACAATATTTCTTTCGCCAATAGAAAACAACATGTATTAATAGACATGAGAAAAATTATTTTAGAAATTTAATAATTTTGTTGCAAGTTGATTTCAATTGCTTATTTAGACACCAAATTGATTGCTATTTTCACTCTATTTTAATTCAAAAAATTTCCCTAAACCAGGGGTTTCCAATGGCATTGATGTCAACCCCTTGGGGAGCGAAGAAGACTGATCGATAAATCTTCAAGGGTCGCTTGGGGGCGATGAACCTCTAGAGGACTTTCAGGGATTGAAGTTATGAGGCGTAATTGAATTTGAATCAGCTCAAATAAAAAAAAAGACAATCAATTGACAATTAAGTAAAGTAAATAAGAAATCATGTTAAATAAAATCAAAGCAAATAAAAAAAAACAAGATGATCATTTGACAATTAAAAAATACTAACAAAACGAATGAAATCAAACAAAGTATTTGTTACGGAAAACCTGACTATGGCGACTGTTTGATTATGATGAATAAATCCTTTTTATGATTTTTAATGATTCAATTTGTTCCAGTTTCTTGACTTTAAAGTTACTGTTAACAGAAACGTTAAGTTAATTAAAAGTTTAAGTTGCTATTGTAATTTTTCATTAGTATTTAAACTGAATAAAAATTCAATAGTCTAAATGAATCTCATAGTCAACCCAACCCAACTGAATGAAACAAAGAAAATTAAACAAATTAAAATTTTAAAGTATTAATTCAAGGTCAACTCAACGTAACTGATCTCAAACCAAGGCCAATTCAAGAAAAGAATTTACAGAAAAATGTAAATGAAAACTAAAAATATTACATAAAGTTTGATTCATCTCAATGTTAACCCAACCCAAGTGAACTCGACCTGTCCACGTCCGTTCGGAGGAAAAAATTTTAAATTAAAAAAATTGAAACTCAATAAAAACTCAAAACTACAAAAAGCAATTTCAAGCTCAACTCAACGTAACTGGAATCAACAAAAAGTAAGCTCAATCCAATAAAAAATTTAAAAACAATAATTTTCGATAAAAGTCAACTAAACGCGCCGTCAGAGGAAATTTTTTTTTCAAAAATTAAATGTGTTGTAAATACCAGTGAGCAGATCTGGTTTCGAAAAAAATCGCAATTTTCTGGTATTTTATCGCAAAATTAAGATAAAAGAAACACAAATAGAAAACAAATCAACGATTACATCTGGCTGAGAACGAATAATATAAAAACAAGAAAAGAACAATAGAAACAATAGAAGAAAAAACAAAAGAAAAATTTTGGATAGTTCTCTGAAATGAAAAATAAAACAGCGTTAAATACTAATAGTAGGAAGTCCGAAAAATAAAAGAGCAACTACGAGTGAATTAAAATAAAACTACATTTGAAACAGATATGAAAAGAAATCAATAAAAATTGAGCCAAGGTCAATTGTTTCATGACTTCACTTAGACATTTGTGGAATTTAAATTTCTAATTTTTAATTTTTGAAGAAAAAATGTCTTCGGGTCGAGCACGCATTGGTTGAATTTAGTTGGGTCGCCCAACCTGCAAACATTTTTCTTCTAAATTAAAAAAAAAATTATTTAAATTCTACAAAAGTCCAACTCAACGTAACCGAAGTTACAAAAAAGTGAGTCTAATTCAGGGAAAGAATTTTGAAAAAATAAAATAAAATTAAAATAAAAAATTAGGCTAACTCACACCAACTGAACTCAAACGTATGTGCCTGCCAGTTTTTTTTTTAATAAAAAAAAATAAATAGTAACTCAAAAATCTAAAGTAAATCTTAACTGAACTAAACCCACAAAAAGAATTAAAAAAAAATACAATATAAAAATCAACTCGAGGTCAACCCAATCCAACTGAAAAATAAAAAAAATAAACATTTTAATTCTACGCAATTGGAAAGTCCAAGACAATCATTTCAATTAAAAAAAGTGAACCCAACTCAGGAAAAGAATTAAAAAAAAACTGATTTCAATTCATAAGTCTTTTAACCTACCTGAAGTCAGAAAAAAAATTGCGCCTAATCCAGGTAAAGGATTTTAAAAAAATAATATAAAAACAAAAATTTTAAAATATTAAAATTTAATTTAGGGCACTCAAGGTCAACCCAACACAACTGAACCCGTACGTGTCCGATCGAAGGAAAGTTTTTCTATAAAAATAAAAAAATAATAATTCAATAATCACTTGAAATTCTAAACTAATCTTAATTGAAGTTAAAAAAGAGAAACCAACCCAAAAAAAAAGAACTGGAAAAAAATTCAATATAAAAATCAACCCAAGCTCAACCAAACCCAACTAAAATTTAAAAAAATTAAGTTTTTGATTGAATAGCAATTCAAAAGTCCAAGAAAATCACTTGAATACAAAATAGTGAACCCCTCAGGAAAAGAATTTAAAAAAATTGTTTTCAATTCAGAGAAGTCTCTCAACCTAACTGCAGCCAGGAAAAAAGTGAGCCTAATCTAGGGAAAGAATTTTGAAAAAATAAAATAAAAACAAAATATTGAAATTTAATTTATGTCACTCAAGGTCAATCCACCCCAACTGAACCCATATGTGCCCAACCGAAGGAAAGTTTTTCTATAAAAATAAGAAAATAAATTAAATAATAACTCGAAATTCTAAAGTAATCTTAACTGAAGTCAAAAAAGTGAACCCAACCCAAAAAAAGAATAGGAAAAAAATTCAATATAAAAATCAACTCAAGGTCAACCAAACCCAACTGAAACTTAAAAAAATTAAGTTTGATTGAATAACAATTCAAATTCAAAATTCAATAGTCCAATTCAAAGGTCCAAGACAATCACTTGAATTCAAAGGAGTGAACCCCACTCAGGAAAAGAATTTAGAAAACTGTTTGGGGCACGATATCGTCAATTTGGAAGAGAGAAAAGTGTGGAGAACAAAAAAAAGTCCAAAGTCCAAAAACTAATAAACAACAAAGACAGAATTTTGTTAAGATATATTTTTGAAATTTTTGAAGAAGAAAAACAAAAATTGATTACATGGAATAATAAATAATTAAAGTAGCGCAAAACAATGACGAAAATGTGATACGAAGGAGTCGTCGACAAATAGGAAAAAAAATGCCAAGAACAAAATTAAAAAAGGAAGCAAAAACGAGAACGAACGAATGAAAGAGAAAAATGACGGTCAAAAAAGTGAAGTGAAGTGAAATGCGGCACTTGAAACCGCGGGAAATGGAACGGTTCAAATTTAAACTTTTTTCCCATTTTCCAAAGGTTA
Source organism: Prosopocoilus inquinatus (assembly GCA_036172665.1). Taxonomy (NCBI): domain Eukaryota; kingdom Metazoa; phylum Arthropoda; class Insecta; order Coleoptera; family Lucanidae; genus Prosopocoilus; species Prosopocoilus inquinatus. Next base: position 14,104,727 of record CM069871.1, on the reverse strand, counting down.
CTTTTTATTTTATAGTTTTTTTATTTTTTTTGAATTCCAGGTCACGAACGACCGTCACTTGTTTTTCGTTTTATGGGGCTATTTAATTAAAAGGCTTAACTTAACTGGGCTCCACCTAACTGAACTGAACCCAAGACTGTACATCAAACAAAAAAAAATAGTAGATGTCAACTCAAAAATTTTTTGTTGTAAATATTTATTGTAGAAATGGAACCAAATCATGTGCAAGAAACAGGGTAAGCACTCCTGCGCCAACCACAATTTTGGAAACACTGCATTGCACAATAAAATAAAAAGAAAATAAGAAGAAGAAAAAAGGACGACGTTAAAAAACAATAAAAGCAAATGCACGAAGAGTACAAGATAAAAATTTCGTTTTAGAAATTAATTAATCCTAATCTTCTCTAGGAGACCTTGCAAATTTTGTTTCAGAAAATCCCCTAGTTAGGCAGGCATACTGGGTTTCCCCAACCCAATTCGACACGGATTAAGATTTTTTACTGAAAATATAAAATTTGTTGGTTGAGAGGAACGCACTTGACATTTTTGAAATATTTTTTTATTTTTAATTTGATACTTACGCTCGAATTTTCAAATCTTTCAGATGAATCTACCCTTCTAATTGAGTGCAAAAAACGAGACACATTTTAATTCAAAAAAATAAGAACGCTTATGTTCGAGCAGACTTTATTTTTAACGCATTGCACATACACAGTATTGCTTGCTTGCTTGCTTGCTTGCTTGCCTTATTGCTTGCGTGCCTTCATCCTTGTACTCTTTGATCTGATTTCGATGACGTGCTCGTACATTTTTGGTGCGTTTGTTTGTGAGGACGTCACTCCATCATCGGTCGTCCTTTGAACTCGGGAAGGAAGAATGTCAAAGCTGCTGCCACTAAAATTAAAACACGATGGGAAGAGAAAAGTAGTGTATTGGATTCTTCCCAAAGTTACACATCACTTCAACTAAAACTATATTAAATATTTTTTTTAGCAATGTAAAAAAAGCGTCCGTATAATGCACGATTTATTTTAATTCCAATTGTCTAGGATGATTGGTTTTGAAAGGATTTGTCACTGAATACTATGGGGTTCCCCGAAAACTGTCACGTCAAATCATTTAACTAAAATTAAATAAAGTTTTTTTTTTCTTTTAGGAATGTAAAGAGTCGACAAGTCTATGTAGTTCATCCTGTATCTGTATAACATAGAATGGATTAGGATGACTGGGTCTGACTTGTTTCTCTTTTATTATCGTCCAAAAAATGTATGTATAGGGTTCCCCGAAAAGATACTATCGCCTCCACCAAATGTCACGATGCGAACTGGTGGTGGGTTAACGATAAGTTGAAAGAAATGTTCGTTCCGTTTTATTTTACGACACTAGATTACATTTAAGGATTGAAATTAATTAAAATTAAAAAGTAAATATTAATTGTCCTTAGACACACTGAGTAAGTTGGTCCATCACGTGAATTCCGGGAATATAATTAATTATATGATATTGTAGAAGACACTCGCTTGAAATAAAATCATCAAACCCAACATAAATATAATCAGTCAAAGTTTACTTTATCGTAAATGTCCTTTGGCTCTTCATCCGAGGCCAACAATCGCGAATTTAATAACTCACAGCGACGTAACTGCTCTTGTCTACTAATTACTGAAAAAATAAATAAATATTGAAAAATAAATAATCATACTCAATGACTGCATTGATTTGCAAATTTCTCTTTTCAAAGTATACGTACAGGATGTGACAAAGTGCATTTTCTAAAAGTTCATGTCCGATAGTCGATGCATCAAAACTATCAGCGTCTCCTCGAAACTTAATTAATGAACGAGTGCGTTAATTGTTTTGAATAAAATACGAATCTGCTGGTGCAGTGAGTTCAAAGACTTGAATCTCAATTGTCAGCATGGAATTCCCTCATTAGAAACTTTAAATTTTCCCTACGTTCCAAAGACCCTTGTACAGGGTGTCTCAAACCCCTGTAAAATTCCAAAAATGCTCCCTTAAATTCATTTCATCAAGAAAAGGTCTTAACAAAAGTTGTGTAGGTTTTCATTCCGCATAATTTAAAATTTTCTTCAAATATACAGGTTGTTCATTTAATAAGTTACAAATCTAACTTATTATTTTTTAAATGGAACACTATATATTTTATTACATTTTCGGTTAGCCCTTGAAGAGAAGATAAAAATGATATAACATTATATTACCACCTTAATTATTGTATTTACCCAGTTATTTTTAATTTTATGCAAAAGATTGATTTTTAATTTTTTTTTAAATTTGTAGTTTTAATTTTTTTTGCAATTTGTATTTGCTAAATGCAGTTAGATAAAGATGTTGGGTTGGATTAACATTGACGTTAGTTAAACTTCATTTTAATTGATTTTTTAATCTTTGTTTTTAGTTTTTCTAGTAATTTCTAATCTTTTACCTATGTTAGATGAAGTTTGGTTAATGTCAGTTGGATTGCACTGACCTTGAGATTTGTTTAACTTAACTTTAAACCATGTATAAATTTAAAAAAAAATTGGTGCAAATCGTTTTTGATTCACTGCAATCAAAAACGATTTTTCTTTAAAAACTTTCATAATTCTTTGATAGCCTTGCATGGGATGACTTATTATGTAGCAAACTGGCTTCAAATTGTCAATCCTACTGCAATGTTAGGTCAAAAAGCGATCGCGATGTTTATAAATTTTAACTTTAATTTTTTTTACTTGTGCAAAACGGTGTCCAGTACGATATAATTAGACGGGAGAGTTCACTTGACCTTGATATTTGCCGAGGTTCATTTTAATTTGTATTACGTAAATATTTCACTCGGATTGGAGTTAGCTTGACTTGACGTCGAATAATTTTCTTTCTTTTAATTGTTAACAACAAATTTTTTATTTTTATTTTTCTTGCTTCAGTTGTATAGAATAGAGTTCAGTTGTTGGATCGAGTTTGCTTGACCTTGACAATGGTCGAACCTCACTTTAATCGTTTTTTTTTTAATTTTTAACTTTTAATTTTTTGCATTTTACGTTTTCAATTGAATACAGTTAGGTTGCATTCAGTTGATTTGGGTTGAGCTTGATTTCTTTACTTTTAATTTCTTTAATATTACTTTTTTTTTTCATTTTTTTACTTGAGCTGAATGGAGTTAAATCGGGTTCACTTGGATTAGGTGGACATTGAATATTAAAAAAAAAAATTCAATTGTTGAATCGAGCTTGGTTGACCTTGAAATTGTTCGCGAGTTGAGCTTAAATCGTTTTTAATCAATGCCCTCATGCCTTGCTTACCTTGTTCTGTACATTTTTTCATATTTAGAAGTTCTTTGTCATACAACAACCTGAGTCTGGTCACAAAACAACTTAAATTTGAAAGATCCGAGTGTGTTCCAAAGCTTTGATGTTGAGGGTGATGGAGATAGTTGTCTGATGGACTTTGGATAACGTCCAGCTTTTGAGATTTCAGCTTCAAAACGCCTTTGTCGTAGTATTACTTTCCAGTCTTGCCGATTCGAGGGAATCATCCGTTTTTCTACAGATTTTATGAAGACGCTTGGGGAAAAAGGAATCCTTCTTCTTTTGCAAGAACTTTTGTTTTGTGTTTTGTACTTTTTTTCTAACTGAAATTCTTTTGTCGTACAACAACCCGAATCTGGTCACAAAACAACTTAAGTTCGAAGAGTCTAAGGGTGTTCCAAAGGTTTGATGCTGAGGATGATAGAGACGGTGGTCTGATGGATTTTGGATAACGTTCAACTTTTGAGATTCCAGCTTTAAAACGTCTTTCTCGTAGTATTACTTTCCAGTCTTGCCAATTCGACGGAATTTTCCCTTTTTGTAGGTATTTTATGAAGACACACGGGAGAAAAGGGAACTTTTCATAGTTTTGTCGTTTTTTTTTCCAAGTCTAGTCCTCGAAAGATAAAATATTCGCTTGTAAAGACAAATGAGGTTTAAACAATAAGAATAAATCCATGTTAAGCACGGATATCACAAAGAAACGTTTTGACTACTCTCTATCTGTCACTTTCTCTTACAAATATGAGGCTTGTGAGATGACAAAATTTTTTAATTTTATGCAAAAAATGGGTCATGTTTGATCGTCTGCCAAATTGTCAATTTTAATGATACGACAATCAACCAAAAATAAAAAATAACTCTGTAAATACTAAAAATAAGTTAGTATCATGTTATATCATTTTTTATCGTCTCTCCAAGGGCTAACCGAAACGGCAATAAAATATATAGTGTTCCATTTAAAAAATAATAAGTTAGGTTTGTAAATTATTAAATGAACAACTTGTATATTTAAAAATAATTTTAGATTACGCGGAATGAAAACCTACACAACTTTTGTTGAGACCTTTTTTCGATGAAATGAATTTAAAGGGGCATTTTTGGACTTCTCCAGCGGTTTGGGATACCCTGTACAAGATTTTTCCAAAAATGTCGGTGACAGTTATTTAAAATTAAATTTAAACAAGAACTTGTTAAAATTTACTTTTTTACTTTACTTATTTTTCTAAAATTTCTGTGACAATCATTTAAAATGGTCCAAAGTTAAACAAAAAATTCATAAAATTAATTTTTAAGTAATGAATATTTTAAAACATAAAAAAAACATCTGGCACCTACAGAAGGAAGCACTTACAATACTTTTTCTGTAATCAATTTTATACTCCACAGAAACTAATAATGTCAGCCTTCAAAAGTGGTTAATATTTTTGGGATCTATGGAAGAAGAAGGCAAAATGCATAGTGTGTGAACCTTTTCCAGTGGTTTGGGACACCCTGTACAACACAGATTTTAATCTAACGGATTAGTCTGGCGCATCTCTTGTACAATACCGATTTTAATCTAATGGATTAAAATGATTAGTCCGACTTCATTTTTTTTCAATTTTGTGAACCAAAAATGCGTGTGTTGAATTTTGTGTAAAACCAAAAGCAAAAAAAAAAACGAATTCAGATCATAATTTTTCAAACGTGACAATACATTTACAGATTTCTTTTCAGGAATGTAAAGGCGTCGACAAGTCTAGCTCATCTCTTGTACAGGGTGTCTCAAACCTTTGGAAAAGTCCAAAAATGCTCCCTTAAATTCATTTCATCAAGAAAAGGTCTTAACAAAAGTTGTGTAGGTTTTCATTCCGCATAATTGAAAATTATCTTCAAATATACAGGTTGTTCATTCAATAAGTTATTCATTATTCATCTCTTGTACAACACTGACTTTAATCTAATGGATTAAGAATATTGATCCGACTTCATTTTTTTTGTACGTAGTCGAAAACTAATGCTAACTAAACAATTTTTTTTTAATTTTGTAAACAAAAAGTTTTTCAATCGTTTCAATACATTTACAGATTTGTTTTCAGGAATGTAAAGGCGTCGACAAGTCTAGCTCATCTCTTGTACAACACAGATTTTAATCTAACGGATTAAGATGATTGGTCCGACTTCTTTTTTTTTTTTGTATACGTAGTCGAAAACGGCAAGCGCCAGTCGAACGCGCGCGCGTTGTTATTATTATTAATTCGGAACTCATTCCGAAATAATTTTAGAAATATGTAAACAGGACAATGTTATCCGAGTGTGCATGTTAGTTTAATATATGGCACGTGCCGTCCGCCTGCAAGTAAAAATAACCCGCCGTATCGAAGTTATCGTCGTCGAATTCGTTTATACATGCACGCACACACACACACATATACGTAGAATAGACACACGATAAAGTTGATTTAATAATGTTCAAGTTAATTCGGTACCAGTACGCATATCATCTGTTCACAAATTAAAAGATGACCGCCAGAGTTCAAAAATACAACTGGCAACAGTGTTCTAGCTAAACGTTTGGTAACAGTGTTATTCCCAGATCTGGTGTGGAATTATTATTTGATGATTATAAAAAAAAAATCATTGGGATTTTTTGTTGTTTTATAGAAAAATTAGAATATTAAGAAAAATTGTATTCCTATAACACAGGGGTGTATTCTGTAACATTGATTGAAAACGTAACAATTATTGATATGGGATGTGACCTTGTAAAGTCACTTGCTAAGCATATCAATTAATTGAAGAGGCCGTGCTGTCTAGCAAATTGAAACGCTGTCACAAAAATAATCATTGTTTTTACGTATGCAGAAATATCTTTTTCCGGGCGTCAATGTAAATGCATTTTAAAACCATCTGCCAAGAAATACAGCGCTCGGCGGTACATGCGTAAGCGTGCAGGACTAAAAAATAAAAATTTGTTTATAATTAGTTGTCGGGTTGTCGTCAAGTGAAAGGTTAGAAGAAGTGTGATTTTAGCATGGATTTGGAAGGTCAAATTGTTACTCGTTTTTCTATATCTCGCTATAAGTACAAATAAATCACGATAAGTTTACAATTGGCAACGCATGCGCAATCCATAAGTTGTGAATCTCTTCAATTCGCGTTCAAGTTCTCTTCGATTATTGAAGACCTTGATGATGCATAGCAATTGATATGCATATCAATGTTACAGAATAGGCCCGATAGTTTCAATTTCAATGTTGAAAGAAGTGAATGTCAGATCAGAATCAGAGAGAGAGAGAACTGAAACACAACACAACAAATTTTTGAAATCTCACTAACAACGTCAAAAACTTAAATAAATCACAACGAGTCTATGGCATAGACTCTATGCTCACTTTTACAATAAATGACTTATCTTGTTCCGCATCTTGAAAATGGGGCTTCTATTTTTAGGTTATGTTCGTTTGAATTTTGTGTTGTTATATGTGGTTCTTTCTTTGGCTACCTCCTCAATGTTTTTTTTTTTTTAATTTATTGATTTCTCTCTAAATATGAATTTCCGGATCGCTTTTAAAAATTATATTTTGCATTACTTAACAAAAACCATAAAGACGCAAAACCGATCTTTTAATTTAGAGTTTTTTTTTTATTGGCAGCGAATCTCGTGAATTAAGTTTCGATAATATGGCAACACCGTTTGGTCACAAAAATGACAAGTGTATGAAATGTGAATTAAATGACAAGGAGTTTTGAAAGACAAAAGACTAAGAGCTGTTAAGTCAACGACTAAACACTAGGTTACTGGTTGTTAAAACCAAAAGCGGAAAGATAATTGAACTGTTACATAAACAAAGAAAAAATTTTATTGAAAAAGGAAAAACAACAACAAAACAAACAAAATTAAAAGCGGAAAGAATATTGAAGCGTTGCACAAACAAAGAAAAAGTCCGATTGAAAAAGAAAAAAAAAAAACAAAACGAAACAAAATTAAAACCGGAAGGAAAATTGAAATGTTACATAAACAAGGAAGAAATCCAGTTGAAAAAGAAAATAACAATGAAACAAAACAAAATAAACAACGGAAAGAAAGTTGAAATCTTACATAAACAAAGAAAAAATCCGATAGAAAAAGAAAACAAAACAAAATAAAAGTTTGACTAACCGTTTTGAAAAAGAAAAGTGAAACGTACGACATCGAAGTGCTGAAAATCTGAAGAACAAATGAAATTCTTCGAAGGGTCTAAAGGGTCCCAAAAGTCTAATGTGTACTTACAAATGCTTTTCTTTTTTTCCTTTCTTTCGATTTTGAAACAATCAACGCTTAAATAAGAGATCAGATGGACATTAAAATAAGCAGCGAATAAAAAAAAAACACACGAAACAAGGATGAAAAGCCAAGATAAGAAAAAGAACTGAAAAACAAAACGAAAAAATACAGAACTACGTTAACAGGAAAAAAAATCGTCGATTTTATCTGGCAGAGATCGAACACAAAATAAAAAATTAGACAAAACAGAAGAATTCGATGGAAGGAAAAGAAAAAACAAAAGAAATCTGAAACAAACATCGAAATACTAATAATAGGACGACCTAAAAACAAATGAACGTAGATTATTATCCAAAAGGGTTTTGAAATCCGGCGATTTGAAGTTCGAACAAAAGAAGAAATTAGACAAAAAAGAAGTATTCGATGGAAAAAAAAGAAACAGCAAAAGAAAATAAAAACAAACATCGAAATACTAATAATAGGACAACCGAAAAACAAACGAACGTCGATTATTTGGGGTTTTGAAAAAAGAAAACAAAAAAATAACAGCTGCTTTTATCCGACAGTTCGAACAAAAGAAGAAATTAGACAAAAAAGAAGAATTCGAGGGAAAAAAGAAACAGCGAAAGAAAATCAAAACAAACATCGAAATACTAATAACAGGACAACCGAAAAACAAATGAACGTTGATTATTTTCAAAAAGGGTTTTTCAAATCCGGGAGTGAACGAACAAAATAAAAAATTAAACAAAAAAAATTCGATGGTAAAAAAGCAACAAAAGAAAATTGAAATAAACTCCGGAATACTAATAATAGGAGGACCGAAAAACAAATGAACGTCGATTATTTGGAGTTTTGAAAAAAGAAAAGGGTTTTGAAATAAGCAAAAACAAAAAAAAAATCAACAACCGCTCTTATTTGCTTTCTGTTGATTTTGACCAACAACCAACGATTAAACATAGGATTAGACAAACACAGAATAAAATAAGTGAATAAAAATAAAACTAAATATAAAACAAATATGAAAAATCAAAAGAAGAAAAACTGGAAAACAAAATTAAATACGTTGTTGTACGAACGGAAAAGAATCATCAGTTTTATCCTGTGGAGAACGAAAATACGAAAAATAACATCAAGAAAAAAGAATTTTTTGAAAACAAAAAAAAAAACACGAAAGGAAATTGAAACAAGCAACATCGAAATGTAATGTAAATAATAAGACGTTCGAAAAAGGGAATCTTGAGAAAAAAAAACAAAAGAATAACAGATGTTTTTCTCTTGCTTTCCGTCGAAACAACCAACAACTAAATGCAAAATTAAGCATTTTGAGTTAACAAAAATAAAGTCACTTGATATACCGGATGTTTCACTTACGATGGCTTCCTTCACATTTCCCTGGTTACTCATTTTACAAAAAAATGTTTCAAATGAAAGTTACTTGGCATCATGTGAAGCACATTTTAAAATTAGTTTAGTGTATACAGAGTGTTTCGTTTGGTTTGGGCGTTATATCATTTTGTTATTTTATACGGAACACCCTATATTTTATGGACCACACATAGGGTGTAATCTGAATCATTTTCGCGTTATTCAACTTTTTAAAAAAAATTATCGCTGCTGCGATGCTTCACAAACAAATGCAAATATCTTCCGAACAAATGACGCCAGAGACTTGCGGCTTTCTGCAAAAGTTTCATTTTGAAACGCTTATTCAGTTGCATCATCAAGAGAAATTCCAAGTAGGATAGATTCTTACAAAAAGAAATTAATAAATTTGAGAATATTCGAAGTGCGATAACTAATTTTTTTAATGGAATGCCATATATCTTTTACTATTAGTAGATGCGCTATTTAATTCTCTTTTTAATTAATTAATTAATCTTAGGTTAGTTTTAGTCAGTTAGATTTCCGTTTACCTCTTCTTCAAACGTGAATTTAATACTAGGAAATTTAGAATTTAGAATATCCAAAAAATCTTCTATTCTGCATTCCTTGGTATAAAAAACAGTGAAAACATCATCTACATATCTAAACCATATTCTAAGGAAATAAGTACAATTTTCTTTGAGTGACGTTTCTAAATTACACATAAAAAGGTTAGCCAGATATGGTGATAAGCAGTTTCCCATTGAAGTCCCTTCGGTTTGTTTAAAAAATTCCCCATTAATTTGAAAACAATTTTGCGACATACACAATTTTGTAAGTTCCAGTCAAGGGTGCGCTAAAAATATATAGGGTAGACAAAAAGAAACATACTCACACGTTTTAAGGAACACTTAACTCACTTAAAGTACAATAGAATTGAAAAATCCAGTGTTGCCCAACATATGTTTGACAACAGTCATAAAATAGATTTAAGTAATCTTAGATTAGTAAAAGCAACGTCAAGCAACAGAGAATTAGACGGTTTTGAAACCATTTTTATACACAAAACCAGTAATGATTTAATGAACGCCGATCACGGGCGTCCACGGCAAATCCAAATTTATTGTTAGACAAGCCACAGTCTCCAATACATTAAACAAAATAATTAATTGTTGCTTGTACAGAAATTGAATTTTTCATCGGTATTAAGCAAAGCCGTAGATCAGGGATCTACGAAATATCTTGTGAAGGGTGCGCTAAAAAATATATTGGGCAAACAAAAAGAAACATACTAACACGTTTTAAGGAACACTTAGCTCACTTAAAGTACAATAGAATTGAAAAATCCAGTGTTGCCCAACATATTTTTGGCACCAGTCATAAAATAGATTTAAGTAATCTTAAGTTAGTAAAAGCAACGTCAAGCAACAGGGAATTAGACGGTTTTGAAACCATTTTTATACACAAAACCAGTAATGATTTAATGAACGCCGATCACGGGCCTTTGGCAGGTTCTGTGTTGCTTGACTTAGTTGACGCAACCCGGTGAGGCGCTCACTACTGGAAGCGCACGTTTCATTGGAGCGGAACGCACTTAGTATATAAGGTAGCGATAGGTATGACACCGTCACTTCTCCTGTGATTTAGTAGAATAGAAGTCTCAACTACTGAAGATGGCAGCATAGCTGCCGAAATACGTATTTAGTTTTAAAAAAAACTTATTGTGGTTAGGAGTCAAATCCAAATTTATTGTTAGACAAGCCACAGTCTCCAATACATTAAACAGTGTTTCAAATGATAGTAAATACGACTTTCTATCTTTTATTGATAGTGGATAAAAAAATATACAATGACACCAGAAAGGATTTCAACCCACGTGACCAATTTGAATTAGGTTTTGTCTACTCAGAAGTGACTGACACCACTGAGAAAAATCAGGTTGCTCAATCGAATTCCAACTTGAAACTGTATGTTCCTCATTGGGCGTCGTAGTATTCCAAATTGGAGGAGGAACCATGGTACTATTCCAAATTGAAGGAGAAACCATCGTAGTATTCCAAATTGAAGGAGGAGCCGTCGTATTCTTCAAATCTAAGATCGTATTGTTCGAAACGTCATGGCGTTTCAAGTGGGAACGATGTTATTCAAACTTGGCGTGGTGGTATGCTGTTATTTCCAGCTGGTACGATGGGTTCGGGTGGCGAAGTAACGAGGTAGATGGTGTCAAACGATTCGACCAGAATGGGTCCCAGAAAAAGAAGTTTTGTGTATGTATACAAAACTTTTCTCTGCTTTGCGTCGTCTTCGTTTTCTTCAAACCAAACAAAAATGATGGACGGGTGCAAAAATTATTGGAAATACTGAGTGAAACCGGGCCAAAATCTACGAGGGTGAATGAATTTCGATTTTTTTAATTTCTTGCGCACAACCCGAAAGGGGCGGGATTACTCAACCCCGCCGAAAGCGCGGGGGAAACTTTAGTTTATGATGGGACACGACGATTGGGATTTTTGAAATTTGCTCCAAAAATAAATCGGTGGGACTCTTCTGGTTTCACACATCTGACACCACCTAAACAACGTTGCTTTATAATTAAGGTGGGCGGGGGAAATAATTTTTTTGAGTTGCCCTAGTAAAAAGGAGCTCCCAAAAATGGAAATACCTAAAGCATGCGAAGATGAATCCCAAAGGCGACGGAAATGGCTCGGAAAAGGAAAAATGCGATGACCAAGAGAGATGAAGGGGAAAACGCGAAAAGAGGAAACCAAAAGCGAAGTCCATCCAAGGGAATTAAACACTGGAGCAAGACCAATTGGATTAATTAGAATTTAAAATACGAATAAAAGAAGGCAGACCACTGAGGAAGATGGTTGAAGCTAAAGACATGGGGGAAAGAAAGAGAGGGCGTCAAATCCAAATTTATTGTTAGACAAGCCACAGTCTCCAATACATTAAACAAAATAATTAATTGTTGCTTGTACAGAAATTGAATTTTTCATCGGTATTAAGCAAAGCCATTTTATGATTTGTTTTTAAATCCCCATCATTTCTCTTTTCAATCGATTGCTTCTTTATTACTTTTTATGAAAGCAGTAAAGGATACGCAAAAAATGTTGTGGATCAAATTCTGATTGGTTATGTGAAATAAAAAATCAACCAATCAAAAATAATGTGCAATAAATGTTTTGCATGTCCGGAGTGCATGTAAACTTACTTACCTCAAGTCATCAAATTATAGATGCTTACAAACAAACTTTTCTTGGTCGCCAAAATTTTATTTTTATTTTTAATTTTCTTTCAAAGTAAGGTTCTGACTTTGCGTTTCCTACCTATCATCGTGATTCCAAAGATCATAAATGACCAACTGCAAGGCATGTTCAGATACTTCTTCAAGATCATGCATGCCAGTGAGCCGACAATATTAACCGTTCCTGTCGTTGTACCCCTGTTGTAAACAGAAATGAAAAATTCATAATACAGAGTCTTCATAATTGATTGTATCCCACGTGATACCTCACAGTTAGACAGCTAAATAACAACGCACATGATTGGCTGAATTAAATTTAGTTGTTGTTACCTTTTCTTGATAGCGACGATTAAGGGTTTTATGTATTTTAGGAAAGTTAATTGGTTTGATAGTAGGTCACGTGGGATACAGGATTAAATGAAAACACGATTGTTTTTTTTTTTATTCAGAGCATGTGTGAGTAATCTCAAATACCTTACGGCTGTTGGAAACGCCTCGATGGTCACTATGTTCAAGACAGAATCCAACAAGCTGTACGAGCCCAAGAAAACTGAACTGATCGCGATCTTTGTGATTTCCCTGCTGGTGTTTTCAAGGAACGCCAAGGTTATACAGCAACCACCTCCAAGCATGCACGCAGTCACTGAAAACCATGAAACAAAATGCAGATACTGACAACCATAACAAAAACAAAACCTCGTCAGGAAATTCGAAGAAGAAGAATTTAACGAGAGCGTTCCGGCGTTACATAAAAATCGGAATTTTTATGGGTTTGTGGAATTCGAACTTTGTTCTTCGGCGAAAGCGGCTTCTGCAAAAGCGTCCCGATCAAAACATGTTTACGCCTGTGCGAGAAAAATAACGCGTTCGCACTCACTCAGGCATTAACATAAAATAAATAACTAAATTAAATGTGAATGTGGGATTTTTCTTCTTGAAATTTTTGTGCTGAAAATATTTTCTACCAAACACGTTTATGGCTTAGGGCTTTCAATCAACCAAGAAAGTCGTGCCTTTGATAAACTATAAACTTTAAAAAAAAAAAAAACAAAAACATTAGACACAATCACCAATCATATAGTGTGATTCATGGAACACGTTCGTTAGAAATTTAGACTTACACCTTCATTATAGTTTTTTTTCTCTTGGTTTTCCTTTTTTGTCAATTATATTTCCCAATTTTGACTTTCCTCTTTAACCATTCAAATTTGTGCGTTTTCAATTTATTTGAAATAAATTTCAAACTGAGGAAACTGATTGAGAAAAAAATTAAAATAGTGTGGCGAGCCGCTCAGTGCTGCGTCACGCTGAGGGCGTCAGGAGGTCGGTTCGCTGTTGTGCGTCATCGGCCATCACGCCACCGGGGCCTACACCGGGGTCACATCGAACAGACTGGAATCTTCCCGCATAGAGAGTTCCAGACGGCGGCGAATGATATAAAATCTCCCGGAGTTGACTCACCAGTCAGTCGAATTCGAACAGCGATCGTCGAAGTTAGATTTTTAGTGTGAAAATAAATTATTACAAATAAATTAGTTTTTAAGCTTTATTAAATTACGGTTAAGTTTTTATCGAGTGTTTTTATTCGTTTAAATAAATAAACTCAAACCCTAGAAACGTAACAGTGGTGTCGGTGTGGGGTTTGTGCAAATAAATAAACAATTTAAAGTAAATTAAATTTAATCAGATTATTAAATAAGTACAGTATCGGAAAAAAAAAACAATGGCTACGAGAAAAGTGTTGTTGAAAGACTTAAAAGTGGCCGAATTAAAAACCGAATTGGAAGAACGAGAGTTAGAAACCTGTGGTTTGAAAGGCGCACTTCAACAGCGTCTCCGATCCGATTTGTTGACAGCTGGTGAAGATCCAGAGACCTTCCTTTTTGAAATTTCGTGTGGTCCCGTCGATTTTAATAAAATCTTGAAAGATGAACTTCGAGAACAATCCAGAAATTTCAAGGACGAACTTCGAGAACAATCCAGAAATTTGGACGAGAAGTTTCTAGAACAATCTGGAAATTTCAAGGACGAACTTCGAGAACAATCCAGAACTTTGGACGAGAAGTTTCTAGAACAGTCTGGAAATTTAGAGAAGCTTAGAGAACAATCCAGAAATTTAGAGGATAAGCTTCTAGAACAATCTGGAAATTTCAAGGACGAGCTTCGAGAACAATCCAGAAATTTAGAGGAGATGCTTCTAGAACAATCTGGAAATTTCAAGGACGAACTTCGAGAACAATCCAGAAATTTAGAGGAGAAGCTTCTAGAACAATCTGGAAATTTCGACAAATTGCAAAATAAATTGTTGGAACAATTTAGAGACTTAGACGAGAAATTTCTAGAGCAATCCAGAAATTTCGACGAGAAACTTCTAGAACAGTCCGGAAATTTGAAGGGTGAATTTCTAGAACAGACGAAAGGACTCGAAGATAAACTAGTGGTAAAAATATCGGAAGAAACAAGAAACCTGCAAGAAAATGTGGAAGAAATAATATTCCAGCAGGATAACAAAATCAAAAATCTGGAACAAATCATGGCGGGGTTGCGAGTGTTCGGGGATCAGCCACCAGTAGAAGTACTAGAAAATAATGAAACCCGAATTGTGGAAGGACCAGCAGAAAATTCGAAATTAAAAATAAAACCACCAACGTTCGATGGAAAGTCTTCTTGGCCCAACTACTTCAAACAGTTCGAAGCAGCAGCAAAGGCAAACAGATGGACGGCCAGCGAAAAAGCCACTTCGTTAATTGTGGCCTTGAGAGGGGACGCTATCGATGTGCTACAGACGATGCCGCCAGAGGAACAAGAAGACTTCGACAAGCTGGTGAATAGGATGGAAATGCGTTACGGACAGGCCCATCTGACCGAGGTATACCATGCGCAGTTGAGGAATCGCTGTCAGAAATCCGGAGAAAGTCTTCAGGAATTCGAAGCAGAGGTTGCGCGTCTGGCCCAGTTGGCATATCCCACAGCTCCTGTTGAATTCCTCAAATGTTTGACGGTGCAGACCTTCATAGATGGAATCCGTGACCCAGACAACCAGCAGGCATTGAGAATGACCCATCCGAAGACATCCAAGAACGCATTGGCTTATGCCTTGGAATTTGAAGCGGCGAGACGAGTTTCAAGAGGGCATGTCAAGGTTCGAGCGGCTATGGACTTCCAAGAGGAAGAAGAGGAAGAGTCCACCAACGCCAAGGTGGGATCTGCTAATAAGGGGCAATCCAAGGAATATGCCACCGCCGAGGATGTTCGCCGCATTGTGGAACAGGTTCTCAAGAAGAAGAAGCCGCTGGAAAGGCCAGGACGAAGGACATGTTCGCAGGCGATGTCCAAAGCCCAGACAGGATCCAAGGAAGCCACAGTTAAACTAAGCCGGGTCGGTGCAGAGGGGAAAACGTCGACCCGTATTCAAAGGCCCCCAAAGACGAAAGCCAACCAAGTAATATCCCTACGGCAGTTAACCAGCAGTATCTTCGTGGATGTTACCATTGATGACATTCCTCACACCATGTTGTTGGATACGGGTGCGACGAAGACCATCCTAAGACCCGACGTCATTAAGTCATCTGGACGCACCGAGCCGACCAAGTGGAGACTGAAAACTGCAACTGGAACATCAGCAACTGTCCACGGTGAAGTAGAGGTTATCATCACCATTGGTTCAACTCCAATAAAACACCGTGCACTGGTGGCAGATATAGAGGACGAGGCAATTTTGGGCATGGACGTCATGTGTGCCCACGGGTTCCAATTGGACTTAAAGCGTGGCGTAATGGCGGTCAATAATGAGGAGTTGGTTCTTCATCAACGAGGGGACGTGGCCGCTCGAGTAGTCCTCGCTGAAGACGTTGTATTACCCAGCAGGACTGAGGTTATCGTCGACGCAAAACTGGACGGTGTTTTTCAAGATGGGCAAGTCATTATGGTTGAACCTAATACTGATGATCAAAGGATTGGAAGAGGAGTCCTCGTTGGGAAAATGTTGTTGACGGCGAAGAAGGAAGTACCTGTCCGCCTGATGAACGTCAATTGTTTCTCTGTCAATATCAAGAAAGGAACAATCTTGGGAAGCTGCACCATGGTGTCCTCCATCTCCCGGCAACTTGAAACAAACGTGCCAGAAGCGAAAGTCCCGAAGAAATTATGGGAAATGGTTATGTCAACAGCCCAGGAATTGACTCCAGACCAGAAGACAAAAGCAAAGAATCTGATCGGCCGTTATCAAGATGTATTCGAGGTAGAAGATGGATCCAAGGGAAGAACTGATGTCGTGAAACACAAAATAGAGACTGGAGAAGAAAGACCTATCCGTCAAGCTCCAAGGCGATTACCGTTGGCAAAGCGTGAGGAAGCGGAACGCATTATTCGCGAGATGGAAAAGGATAATGTGATAGAACCATCAAGCAGCCCGTGGGCGTCACCAGTAGTGCTTGTGAAGAAGAAGGATGGGTCCACCAGATTCTGTGTAGACTATCGGTTACTCAACAATGTCACCAAGAAGGACAGCTATCCCCTGCCACGGATTGATGATACCCTGGACACCCTGGCCGGCTCAAAGATCTTCTCAACTTTGGACTTAAAGAGTGGATATTGGCAAGTGGAGCTGGCGCCCGAAGATCGAGAAAAGACGGCGTTTTCCATCGGTATGGGTCTGTGGCAGTTCACAGTGATGCCATTCGGATTATGTAATGCCCCAGCGACATTCGAGAGGTTAATGGAGACGGTTCTGAAAGGTCTGTCCTGGACAACGTGCATGGTGTACCTTGACGACATAATTGTCGTGGGAAAAACGTTCGACGACCACCTGAGGAACCTGGAAGGAGTGTTCCAACGGCTTCGCGGAGCTGGACTAAAGCTTAGCCTCAAGAAGTGCCACCTGTTCCAGAAGGAAGTGAATTACCTGGGGCACATTGTTAATGGAAATGGAATCGCCGTGGACCCTGTGAAGATTCAGGTGGTGAAAGACTGGCCAACTCCCAGAAATAAACACCAAATAAGGAGTTTCCTTGGCCTGTGCACTTACTATCGGCGCTACGTTCCTGGATTTGCAGACATTGCTAAGCCGTTAACAAAACTCACTGAAGAAGGTCGTCCATTTGAATGGGACCAACAGTGTCAAATTGGCTTTGAACAACTAAACCAGTACTTGGTTAGTGCTCCTATTCTGAGTTATCCTCTCCCGGAAGGCAAGTTCGTCGTGGACACAGATGCTAGCAACGTTGGGATTGGTGGCGTACTCTCCCAGATACAAGAGGGGCAAGAGAAGGTGATCGGCTACTTCAGTAAAGTCCTATCAAAGCCGGAACGAAACTATTGCGTCACAAGAAGGGAATTGCTAGCCGTCGTAAAAACGATAGAACACTTCTACAAGTACTTGTATGGTAGACGCTTCCTGCTGAGGACCGACCACGCCGATCTAAAATGGCTTCTCCGTTTCAAGAACCCAGAAGGGCAAGTTGCACGATGGATCGAACGACTTCAGGAGTACGATTTTGAAATTCAGCATCGGGCAGGAACTAGCCATCGAAATGCCGATGCTCTGTCGAGAAGACCCTGTGCCGAAGACTGTAAGCACTGTAGTCGTTTGGACGAGAAAATAGCCACGACTGCGAGGACAGCCATTGTTGATGACAAATGGCAAGGCGAAGAACTGCGAAGAGACCAGGAGAACGACCCGGATTTGAAATTAGTGCTAGAATGGAAAAGCAGGGACGCGAGGCCTACCTGGGAAGAGGTAGCACCATGTGCACCGTCCGTAAAATCATACTGGGCGCAGTGGGACTCCATAGTGTTGGATCGTGGTCTTCTGAGACGAAGCATGGAGAATCCAGAAGGCATGGAAGAGAAGACACAGTTACTAATCCCCAAGAATAGGGTGCCAGAAGTTCTGAGGGAACTTCACGATGGAACTTCGGGAGGGCATCTGGGAGTTAAGAAGACTATGGAGAAGGTGCGCGAAAGATTTTACTGGGTGAACTGCAAGGAAGACGTGAAGGATTGGTGCAGAAAGTGTGCAGTCTGCGCAGCCAGTAACGGCCCCCACAGGCGGGGTAAGGCTCCCATGAGACAGTACAACGTTGGAAGTCCTTTTGAGAGAGTTGCCATCGATGTAGCCGGCCCGTTTCCAGAAACGAATGGTGGAAACAAGTACATCGTCGTGGTAATGGACTACTTTAGTAAGTGGGTTGAAGCTTACGCCCTACCTAACCAAGAGGCGGTCACTATTGCGGAAGTCCTTGTCAGGGAATGGATCAGTCGGTATGGTGCACCTATGGAACTGCATTCAGACCAAGGAAGGAACTTTGAATCGGCCTTGTTCAAGAACGTGTGTACTCTGCTCGGCGTACGAAAAACTAGAACAACTGCACTCCACCCACAGTCGGACGGAATGGTGGAAAGGTTCAATAGAACCATCAACCGACATTTGTCCAAGGTCGTTTCCAATCATCAGAGGGACTGGGACGCGTACATCCCCCTGTTTCTAATGGCATACCGCTCATCTGTTCATGAGACAACAGGGGAGACTCCCGCGAAAGTGGTATTCGGGCGAGAGCCGAGACTGCCCTGCGACCTGAAGTTTGGTGTGAAGCCTGGCGAAGTCTCTGCCGACGAAGATTACGTGAGCAAATTACGCAGGAAAATGGATGATATCCACAACCAAGTGCGTCACAATATACAGACGGCCAGCGATCGGATGAAGGAGCACTATGACATCAACGCTCAACACGGGGGATACCAACCTGGAGCACTGGTCTGGCTTTATAACCCCCAAAGACGTCGAGGCCTCTCCCCAAAATTACAGACCTCTTGGGAAGGTCCTTACAAAGTGATGAAACGGATCAACGACGTCGTTTACCGCATCAGGAAGGTCCCCCATGGCAAACCCAAAGTAATCCACTTCAACCGGATAGCCCCTTACCATGGAGAAGCAGATGAAGGGACAGTACAAAGGGCGCAAGTTTCCGAAGTGAACTTCGAAACCTTCATGTCTCATCACGCCGAAGGAAGCAAGGCACGGTTTGGAGTGACCACGGAGAAGCAACAAGATCTCTTTAAAGTGCCACTGGAGTACAGTCTGGCCCACTGCGTAGCAGAAGACCTGAAAATGTCCAAAGGAATCGCTCAGGTGTTTAGGAAGAAATTTGGCCAAATCGAGGAGCTACGAAGACAGCATCCCGTGGTAGGCAAGAGCTTGCAGATCATTGATTCGACGGCAGATCGGAGGCGCCACGTGCATTATTTAGTCACTAAGAAGACATCAAGCGGTAAACCTGACTATGTGACTATGTGGAGAGCCCTATATAGCCTGAGGAGACAGCTAATAGAAAACCATCAGATGAAGTTGGCCATCCCCAAATTGGGCTGCGGATTGGACGGACTAGACTGGAGAGTAATACGAAGCATGCTGGAAGTCATCTTCCACAGAACGGGAATTGAAGTCCTAGTCTGCAGCCATAACCCACAGGCAACAGTCAGCAACAGCAAAACCGTAGACTGCTACTTCTTCCAGACGGGAAATTGCAAGAATGGGCCAGCTTGTAGATTCCGACATCCTCCTTCAAGAGTATCACCAGGAACATTTCGAGACGAAACGTTTTTAAGAAGGGGGCAGTGTGGCGAGCCGCTCAGTGCTGCGTCACGCTGAGGGCGTCAGGAGGTCGGTTCGCTGTTGTGCGTCATCGGCCATCACGCCACCGGGGCCTACACCGGGGTCACATCGAACAGACTGGAATCTTCCCGCATAGAGAGTTCCAGACGGCGGCGAATGATATAAAATCGCCCCGGGTTGACTCACCAGTCAGTCGAATTCGAACAGCGATCGTCGAAGTTAGATTTTTAGTGTGAAAATAAATTATTACAAATAAATTAGTTTTTAAGCTTTATTAAATTACGGTTAAGTTTTTATCGAGTGTTTTTATTCGTTTAAATAAATAAACTCAAACCCTAGAAACGTAACAATAGAAAAAATAATCTTTCAATGAGGAACACGACGCGTGATTAGGTCAACACACGAAGGACCCGGAACATCGACTTCTTGTATGCCTCCGCGTTACTTCAGCATTCTTCCCTTCCAGGTTGTTGCATAAGTGGGGAATATTGATGTTGCATTTGCTGTGCAAAAATTGTCCTTAATTGAGTGCAGAAATTAGGTGCAATTTCTAGTACAAAGTTTTTTTTAATCTCGAACCGGACAGAAATATGATGGGAACACACTCAACGTTTCGCTATAGATTTACAGCTTCGTCAGGAGTGAAAAAAAAGTAAATAAACAAGTTGTCAAGAGAAACAAGTCGTCAAGAGAAACGAAAAGGTAACATGACAACTTGTTTCTCTTCTCTCAACTTGTCTATTTACTTTTTTTCACTCCTGACGAAGCTATAAATCTATAGCGAAACGTTGAGTGTGTTCCCATGATATTTCTGTCCGGTTCGAGATTAAAAAAAAACTTTGTACTTACAATTTTCATCGGACAAGAACCAACTTCGATTGCAATTTTCGTAACTACGACTCCGAATGCCGCGCGCCGAGCCGTGAGCATCTCAGTTCCAGGACATTTTGTCGACTCATTTTATTCTGACCTTGTACACGTTATGATTCATTATATTATTTAATCGCAACTTAGTTTTTTTGAATCTCTGCGTACTGAATATCCGAACCTTTACTGTGCCTTTCCTTTGTTCCTAAATTCAATTTTTTATTTTCACATGTTATTTATGTTAATATTCATTTGTTAATACAAGTTTTTATGTTTGATTCAGCGATGTACACGCATGTTCTAAAAGGTTAGGATTAAGATTAAGAGTTAGGGCTTTTTTAGGTTTTCAAGGGGTGTGCTCTTAAAAAAAAGGAGGAGAAGTAAATACATTATGACGAAAAAAAAAACATTTTTTTAAACACAAACATAAACTTCTGACATTTCTTCAAATAAATATTAATATTCTTTGCCTCCGAAATTATCTGAGAAAACATTCAACTTAAATTTGCCTTTATAAATTAATCAGTGAACATTTAAACTTACCATTATTTCTAAACTTTACATTTTTCTAAAAAATTTTGTTGCAAATCGTTTTTGATTGCAGTGAATCCCTCGAGCAGCCTCTCTACAGCTGTTTCAGCCCTATTTGGGGCTTCTTCAGCAGAAACGTAGCTCGAGATTTCCACTGCAAACCAAAAACGACTTGACCAATCCTTATGTAATGTTAGGTCAAAAAGCGATCGTAGGATGTCGCTGCTTTTCACTATTCATTACTATTACATCGCATTTGCGAATATATTGGTCAAGTTTTTAATTTTTTTTAATCTTTACTTTTCTGTTTCTAGTAATTTTTAATCTTTTACTTATGTTAGAAGAAATTTGGTTGTTGTCAGTTGGGTTGGATTGACCTTGAGATTTGTTTAAGTTTAATCCATGTATAAATTTTAACATTTTTTAAAGAATTTAAGAATTTAATTTTATTAATTTTATTAAACAATTTGTTTATTTTTTTTTACTTACGTAGAATGGCGTGCGATATGATGGAGAGTTCAGTTGACCTTGAGATTTGCTGAGGTTCATTATAATTTGTATTAAATCTTTTATTTTGATTGGAGTTAGATTGGGTTGCCGTCGAAATTTTTCTTCATTTAATTGTAGTTTTTTGATTTTAAATTTTCTTGCTTGGGTCGAATGGAATGGAGTTCAGTTGTTGGATCCAGTTTGGTTGACCTTGACAATCATCGAATCTCGCTTTAATCGTTTTTTTTAAATTTTATACTTTCAATTTTTTGCATTTTAAATTTCTTGCTTCAGTTGAAAACAATTAGGTTGATTTCAGGTGAGTTGAGTTGGGTTGACCTTTAGTAATTTCTAATCATCCTTCTTTACGTTGGATGAAGTTTGGTTGATGTCAGTTGGGTCGGATTGACCTTGACATTTGTTTAACTTAACTTTAATCCATATATAAATTTTAAATTTTTTTTTAAAGTGTTTTTTTTAAATTTTTTTACTTGCGTAGAATGGCGTGCAATATGATATAATAAATTGGGAGAGTTCAATTGACCTTGAGATATGCTGAGGTTCATTATAATTTGTATTAAATTTTTTACTTTGATTGGAGTTAGATTGGGTTTTCGTCGGAATTTTTTTTTCATTTAATTGTTGTCTTTTGATTTTAAATTTTTTTACTTGGGTCGAGTAGAATGGAGTTAAGTCGTTGGGTCGAGTTTGGTTGACCTTGACAATGCTTGAATCTCGCTTTAATCGTTTTTTTTTAAATTTTTTACTTTTATTTTTTTGCATTTCAAATTTTTTGCTTCGAATGAATACAATTAGGTTGAATTCAGGTCAGTTGAGTTGGGTTGACCTTTAGTAATTTTTAATCTTTTATTTACGTTAGATGAGGTTTGGTTGATGTCAGTTGGGTTGGATTCACCTTGAGATTAATCCATGTAAAAATTTTAACATTTTCTAAAACTTTTTAAAAAATATTTTTAATTTTTTTTTAGTTGTGTAGAATGGAATGCAATATGATATAACAAGTTGGGAGAGTTCAGCTGACCTTGAGATTTGCTGAAGTTCATTTTAATTTGCATTAAATTTTTTACTTTAGAGTTAGGTTGGGTTGTCGTTGAATTGTTTTTCATTTAATTGTTGTTTTGTCATTTTATTTTTTTTTTGCTTGAGTCGAATAGAATGAAGTTCAGTTGTTGAGTCGAGTTTGGTTGACCTTGACAATGGTCGAACCTCGCTTTAATAGTTTCTTTAAAGTTTTTTTGCTTTTAATTTTTTGCATTTTAAATTTTTAGCTTGAATTAAGTTAGTTTGAATTCAGGTCAATTGAGTTAGGTTGGTTGACCTTGGGATTTGTTGAGTTTCATTTTCACATTTCTTTTTTAACTTTTAATTTCTTTAATATTTTTACTTGGTTTCGAATGGAGTTAGGTCGGGTTCAGTTGGATTGGATGGACATTGAATATTTGTTTTTTTAAATTTTCAGTTGTAGGATCGAGTTTGGTTAACCTTGAAATTATTCCGAGTTGCACTTTAATCGTTTTTAATCGGCACCCTCATGCCTTGCTTACCTTGCTCCGGCCCTGGTAATAAGGAAAATGGGTGTTTTATCTTTCGTTCGATAATCCGACATTTCGCAAATTCGGATCAACGATTGCAATTATTAGTTCGGATTAAGGAGGTCCTGCTGTATTTTAGAAATTGAAACGTGTGAAATATCAGTTACGGATATGTTGCAAAAATTTATTTTACTTATTTTATTATTTTTTAATTTATTTATGCCGGGTTTCAGTTATTCAAAGATTAAATTTATTTGTTGATTAGAATGTGCTACAACTGTATGCTGTTCAAAGGGAAGCGTTATTCAAAGATAGATTAAATTTATTCATGATTAGAATGTGACGCTTCACTTTGAACAGCATACAGTTGTAGCACATTCTAATCAACAAATAAATTTAATCTTTGAATAACTAATTATTTACTGTTGGTGAAGCCCGACATTAGTATTTTTTTTAATATGAGTTTAAAAGGAAGGTAATCTAAAATACAAAATTTTACAAAACTAAAAATATTTCAAAAACGGTTGCATTTAGATACAGGGAAACCTTTAGTATTTTCTATTCAAAATTACCCACACAATTGAAAATCGCAATAAAAATTATGTAATTCATTTGAAATAATAAAGTTGACAGCGACTTCCAGTGCAACCGGAAGTTTAAAAATATTTTTGTTAAAAATCATATTGAAAAATAATGAACGTGAGTCCCTAAACTTCTAACGAACGGGTTCCGGGTATTACCCTGTACATTCAAAATAAGAAATTTTTTACTGCTGAGGCCGAAGAAGTTGCTTTTGGCTTTTAGAGAGTTTATGAAAGAAAATAATTAGTTTTACTTACAAATCAAAATTTTACGACCTATTTTCTCCACCAAAATCAGTAGAAACATCTGTCCCGTCAAGATATTCAAGGCTAACAATGTGAAGTTCCTGTAAGACGTGTTGTTGATTTTGAAGTCGCATTTGCCATTGGTCGACGGAATCTCCAAGTAAAGCACGTCGATGTTCTTAATTCGACAATTGGTCTTTTGCTCCAGAGACTTGAACAACCACATGTTCGTTATAAATATTCTGAAAGCAGTCAAACGGTAAAATGGAAAAGCAGAACCTCCAAGAGTTCAGTCAAAATATTTTTGGTTTAACTGTTTATGGAAAATAATCTTATCTCTTAAAATTAGAGATTAATAACACGCATTTTGATCCATTCCGCAGCTTTCTCTTTTTTCCTTCATCGATAAATCAAATGTTTCCCCCTTCCTCTGTTTCTTACCGTCTCCTTTTTATCGCTTCTTTTCTCGCCTTCTTTCATTTTCACCTTTTGTTTTCCTTCCTATGAAACTCTTCGTATAATCTTCTTCGACTATCTGCTTCCTTATACTCTTAACGTATCATCAATAGTGATCAACAGTCCTTTATATGCTCATATTTTACAGTGCAAACTACTTTCAATTGAATTTTCTTTTTTGTAAATATTTTTTCTACCTTTTTCCTCCTTACTGCCTTGGGTGCTTGGTGTCCATTGTTCTTTGAGAATCAAATTTGTCCGTTCTTTGGCCCTTGCCCATGATATTTCAATCTTTTTTCAACCTGGATTATATCGTGGTCTAGTTCTTCTTCCTTGTTTCTCTCTCTCTCTTTCTGATAGTCCAATGGCACTTCTTCTTCCAACCCGGATTATATCGTGGTCTTGTTCTATCAATTTTCTTCCTTGTCTCTCTCTCTTTCTTTTTCCTTCTGATAGTCCAATGAACTTTCTAATTTCTTACGCGGTGCGAACCCCAAATTGTTTGGGGGAAGGCCCAGTTAGACATTTTATTTTATTGTATACTGCCTGTTCTGGCTGGAGCTCAGATCTGCTTACTAAATGTTTTTTTTTTCAAATACAAAAAGCCCAGTTGGAAGGACCCTTATAAACCACCACAGTATTTTCATAAAATCAAAAAAACATGACTCACCCGCACAGCATCATGGTCTTCAGCAACATCAGCGCGACCACCCGCGAAACAAACTTCCTGGACGATATCAGCTGCATATACTTATGCAGGATTTTCAAAACGGAACAAGCGTGTTCGAAATACAAGCGCGGCGGTATGTTCCTGGTGATGCCGTAATCCTGAATTTGGCCCAGGAGTTCTTCCTCTTTTATCTTAAAAAAAAAAACAAAATTATTGAAACCAAAACATCTTATCTAAGAAGAAAGAAGAAGAAGAAAAGAAGAGGGAAAAAAGAAGGAAAAATAGTAGAAAGGAGAAGGAGAAAGAACAAGGAAAAAAAGGAGGAAAAATTAGAAGAAAAAATAAGAAGAAAATAAACTTACGCTGTACTGTTCGGAATTTCGCGAAGTGTTGATGGCGTAGATGGCCTTGAGATTATTGATGGCATTGGTGTACTGTCCGATGTACAACAGGAAGCGAATACTCGGTTTGAGTAGATTCGACGAGCAACCCAGGAAGATGCTGAAAATACTGGAAGCCGCAAACATTACCCTCCAAGTGAAAAAACGGGCGTCTTGTTCGAAGTAATTTACTGCCAGGGGTGAAAATGTCCACGCGAATACTGCAACAATAATTCGAATTTGTTTCCTTCCTTTCTATCGATCTTACGTAAGAACTTTTTCAGAGTTGCAGATCTTGGACTTGCCAGCTGATTATTCAATTTTATAAGTTGACATCAGCAAGAAGATCAATAACTCTGAAGGGATTCTATAACGAATGGAAGACGTCCTACTTCATCCCATATTGATATTTACTTACGAATGGCAAGTAAGTATCCAATAGACCAGAACACATCAACGAACACCAGAAAGAACCCGCGGCTCTTCATGGGCAAGCATTCGGCCAGAAGAATTTTCAAATTGTAGATGCTCGCTTGGATTCTGGAATTCCAATAGAGTTATTATTGGTTTCAAAAAAGCGAATGGGGCTCTCTTAACCCGGAAGCTAAGCAAACGAGGAAGAACATCAGAAAAATGGGCCCGTGCACAAAACTGCACGCCAACGTGCTGGCGAAGATCAGCCC
Source organism: Prosopocoilus inquinatus (assembly GCA_036172665.1). NCBI lineage: Eukaryota > Metazoa > Arthropoda > Insecta > Coleoptera > Lucanidae > Prosopocoilus > Prosopocoilus inquinatus. Next base: position 14,078,490 of record CM069871.1, on the reverse strand, counting down.
CGACAGGATCGGAATGAGGTATTTCCTCCCGAAGATATCGCTGAGGAAGCACACGAGGAATGCGCCCAGTGACAACCCTACAATAACAAAAAAAATATCTTACAAATGCCCAAAAGGGGTTTGTTTTTAAATACCTAAGGAATACATGAGGGTGACGTTTACGAGCGTGCTGGTCTTCATTGGGAAATCGCAGGTCATCAGCGGGATGACGAAGGGGAGGATTGTGGAGATCAAAGCGCCGGAGAGCGAGTTCAAAGAAGTGAAGATGAGCAGTAGCTTGTGGTAAAGACCGAAAGCTAAAACCAATTGGTTATTCGTAACAAAAAAAGGAATGCCTTTTTACTTACTGAGCTTTTGTATTGCCACTTCTATAATTGGGGTACCGTTTCGCATTGTGACGGAATATATTTTGATGCACACGCCAAAATATGACAGATTATGAAATGATTACACGTGAATGAGAACGAACGTTGTTTTGGAGTTCGAATGGCACACTATGATTTGGGTATCACAGTGGAGATAATAATTATTAGTCATACCAATTAATTTATGGTTGCAAATCATGGACAATAAATAAGAAACAAAACGCAGAATAAAATTAGGCAAGGGACGAGTTAGTACATGTAATGTGAATGGAGGAAGAGAGGCTGGTAAAAAAAAACCTTTTTAAAACTATCGCAGAAATGGAAAAAAAACAAGACCCAAAAGGAAAAAGCGCGGAGATCAGGTAAAAGAAGAGGAGAGGATCGGAAGGCTATAAAATGAATTGGTGGGAAATAGGAAAAGGCTTCCATAGGCTCAATTCCAACTCAGGCTTACACCCAGGAAAAAGAAGAAACCAGGAACCGGAAGGAAAAAATGCGATCATCAACCAAAAGAAGAAGAGTAAAATGGGAGAGTATAAATAAAATGGTGAGAAATAAGAAGAGGTGGAGGGAGATTTGGAAAAAGACTTCAGTAGGCTCGAGTCCAACTCAAGTTTACATCCAAAAATAAAAGCTAAAAGAACTACTACTTGTAAGTAAATTAAAGGAGACCACAGGAAACGTACCTATGGAAACCAAAATAGATTTTAAAATAAGCATGAGTAAAACGAAATTGACAACAAAGAAAGCAAGTCAACTGCAACCAATAACTACACATAGAAAACACATTGAAATAACGGAGTTCTACCATCAAGAAAGCACTAAAGCAGTAAATGCTGATGTCGATAATAGAGAAGACATAAGAAAGAGAATAGACCAAACAAGAACACGCTTAGAAAAATATGGAGATCAACAACAATTAGCTTTTTAAAAAGAATTTTGGATAGAGAATAGCAGGAGACTTTAGAGACTATCGTACATGAATGCCTCATGGGGTTTAGGGCAAGAGAAAATAGAAACCACGATCAAACTCTGATATACAAAATTTCGAGCGAAAGGAAAGTTAGAAAATCAAAGGAGAAGAAAAACCAACATAAATTGGTAAGACACGATTCAACACGCAACGAAATCAAATAAAAGGCAGAAGGAAGAAGAAGGTAAAGGATAAAATAACCAAGAAGGACGTGGAGGAATCTAAACAAAAATAGAAAATAGTAAAGAGAAGAGGAACACGTTACATCCACTCGTTAGAATCAGCTAATCTATACCCAAGAAGAGGAAACTTTTAGCTTTGAAGCGTCCCTGGCTCTCCCACAGTACTGCGAGGAGAAGAAGAAGAAGAAAAAGAAGATTGTTTACTTTTTCTTTTGAGCCAAATGTTTCCCTTTCCTTGCCTTTTATTTATAATTCATTCGAAAATTTCGAAACACAAGTCGGTTTTCCTCCACGATATCAGATTTTAAAAATGGCTGCACGATGTCGCCACTTCGTCTGTTATAACTTTTTCATCATTCGATTGATTTTTTAAACTGCGTCTAAACCAAAAGCCATTCTTCTATATCTCTATTTATTTATTCATTATTTATTTTCAGAAGCCATTCTTCTATACCTCCGAAAAGTGATACTCAATTCTTTTCTATTTATTTATTTTCAGTTCATTTAAATTCCCAAGCGGAGATTCCTTTAACCAAATGTTTACTAGTTGATTCATAGTCATTTCTCAAACATTTTTAGTTTCATTTCCGTTTCAGTATCTTTGCATTTTCCTTCTTTTCTTTCTTTTGCACGACAGTTCTTTGCTCTGCAATAACGAGTTTCTGCATCGTTCTGGGTTCTGGGTTTTCGTCTTCCACACCAACTCCATCCTCAGTTAGCTTCTTTAGTTCCTTCCATCCTCTTTTTCTTCTTTCTTTCCATGTCGTTTTCCTTTTTTTTTTCTCATTGAGCCTTTGGATGCCTCCTTCAGTGGTCTGCCTTCTTTTCTTTCTGTTCTTCTTGCCACGTCCGTTTTAGTCGCCCCCTCTTTCTTTCCCCCATGTCTTTAGCTTCAACCATCTTCCTCAGTGGTCTGCCTTCTTTCATTCGTATTTTAAATTCTAATTAACCCAATTGGTCTTGCTCCAGTGTTTAATTCCCTTGGATGGACTTCGCTTTTGGTTTCCTCTTTTCGCGTTTTCCCCTTCATCTCTCTTGGTCATCGCATTTTTCCATTTCCGAGCCATTTCCGTCGCCTTTGGGATTCACCTTCGCATGCTTTAGGTATTTCCATTTTTGGGAGCTCCTTTTTACTAGGGCAACTCAAAAAAATTATTTCCCCCGCCCACCTTAATTATAGAGCAACGTAGCTTAGGTGGGGTCAGATGTGTGAAACCAGAAGACGCAATCTCGTAAAGTCCCGCCCATTTATTTTTGAAGCAAATTTCAAAAACCCCAATCATCGTCTCCCATCATAAACCAAAATTTCTCCCGCGTTTTCGGCGGGGTTGAGTAATCCCACCCCCTTTCGTGTTGTATGCAAGGAATTAAAAAATCGGAATTCATTCACCCTCGTAGATTCTAGCCCGGTTTCACTCAGTATTTCCAATAATTTTTGCACCCGTCCATCATTTTTGTTTGGTTTGAAGAAAACGAAGACGACGCAAAGCAGAGAAAAGTTTTGTTTACATACACAAAACTTCTTTTTCTGGGACCCATTCTGGTCGAATCGATGGACACCATCTACCTCGTTACTTCGCCGCCAACCCATCGTACCAGCTGGAAATAACAGCATACCACCACGCCAAGTTTGAATAACATCGTTCCCACTTGAAATGCCATGACGTTTCGAACAATACGATCATAGATTTGAAGAATACGACGGCTCCTCCTTCAATTTGGAATACAACGATGGTTTCTCCTTCAATTTGGAATAGTACCATGGTTCCTCCTCCAATTTGGAATACTACGACGCCCAGTGAGGAACATACAGTTTCAAGTTGGAATTCGATTGAGCAACCTGATTTTTCTCAGTGGTGTCAGTCACTTCTGAGTAGACAAAACCTAATTCAAATTGGTCACGTGGGTTGAAATCCTTTCTGGTGTCATTGTATATTTTTTTATCCACTATCAATAAAAGATAGAAAGTCGTATTTACTATCTTTTGAAACACTGTTTAATGTATTGGAGCTTGTCTAACAATAAATTTGGATTTGACTCCTAACCACAATAAGTTTTTTTAAAAACTAAATACGTATTTCGGCAGCTATGCTGCCATCTTCAGTAGATGAGACTTCTATTCTACTAAATCACAGGAGAAGTGACGGTGTCATACCTATCGCTACCTTATATACTAAGTGCGTTCCGCTCCAATGAAACGTGCGCTTCCAGTATTGAGCGCCTCACTGGGTTGCGTCAACTAAGTCAAGCAACACAGAACCTGCCAAATGCCCGTGATCGGCGTTCATTAAATCATTACTGGTTTTGTGTATAAAAATGGTTTCAAAACCGTCTAATTCCCTGTTGCTTGACGTTGCTTTTACTAACTTAAGATTACTTAAATCTATTTTATGACTGGTGCCAAAAATATGTTGGGCAACACTGGATTTTTCAATTCTATTGTATTTTAAGTGAGTTAAGTGTTCCTTAAAACGTGTGAGTATGTTTCTTTTTGTCTGCCCAATATATTTTTAGCGCACCCTTGACTGGAACTTACAAAATTGTGTATGTCGCAAAATTGTTTTCAAATTAATGGGGAATTTTTTAAACAAACCGAAGGGACTTCAATGGGAAACTGCTTATCACCATATCTGGCTAACCTTTTTATGTGTAATTTAGAAACGTCACTCAAAGAAAATTGTACTTATTTCCTTAGAATATGGTTTAGATATGTAGATGATGTTTTCACTGTTTTTTATACCAAGGAATGCAGAATAGAAGATTTTTTGGATATTCTAAATTCTAAATTTCCTAGTATTAAATTCACGTTTGAAGAAGAGGTAAACGGAAAATTACCATTCCTGGATGCCTTGGTTATTAGAAATAGTGAAAACAAATTAGAATTTGATATATATAGGAAAGAAACAAACACCGATAGATTTATTGTTAATGATTCACAACATACCTTATCACATAAGTATTCTGCAATTTCTTTTCTACTTTATAGATTAGTTAACTTCCCACTGTCCAAAGAAAAGTACAACAAAGAACTTAAATTTATTAAAGTTGTAGCAATTCACAATGGTTACTCAGTAGATATTGTAGAAAATATGTTAAGGAAAATTGTAAATAAGGCCAATACAAAAAATTTACCACTTTGTTACCAACAGAAACAAACACGTCTAAATATATTGAAATTCCGTTTGACAAAAGCTGCTCTAAAGGTTTAAATAACACTTTTAATACACAAGGGTACACAATTGCATATACTAATAACAACACTCTAAAACGTTTACTAACAAACCCCAAGAACAAAACTGAACCAAACGAGAAATCAGCGATCTACGAACTATCTTGTCAAGGGTGCGCTAAAAATATATTGGGCAAACAAAGAGAAACATACTAACACGTTTTAAGGAACACTTAGCTCACTTAAAGTACAATAGAATTGAAAAATCCAGTGTTGCCCAACATATTTTTGACAACAGTCATAAAATAGATTTAAGTAATCTTAGATTAGTAAAAGCAACGTCAAGCAACAGAGAATTAGACGGTTTTGAAACCATTTTTATACACAAAACCAGTAATGATTTAATGAACGCCGATCACGGGCCTTTGGCAGGTTCTGTGTTGCTTGACTTAGTTGACGCAACCCGGTGAGGCGCTCATTACTGGAAGCGCACGCTTCATTGGAGCGGAACGCACTTAGTATATAAGGTAGTGATAGGTATGACACCTTCACTTCTCCTGTGATTTAGTAGGATAGAAGTCGCAACTACTGAAGATGGCAGCATAGCTGCTGAAATACGTATTTAGTTTTAAAAAAAAACATATTATGGTTAGGAGGCAAATCCAAATTTATTATTTGAAACACTGATATGTTTTCACATTTGTGACAAACGCCTTTTAAATTTAAGGTATTTCCGTCCCACTGATCTGATACCTCAGTGTTTGCCCAAATGAAACGATCGGCCACCAAATTGATCGTATAAACCAAATTTAGCTGCGTTTTTCGCATTCGTCACGAGAACGTTCGCGCGCGCGGCTTTAAACAAACAAATAAATAAATACACACAAAACTACCGAGTTTATTTCTTCTCTTTTGATGATTCCTCCGCGCACACGTGTTCGCTCGCGCCGATTGAGCCTGATTTATCGCCCGGCTTATTTGTTTGTTCGCCATTTAATTTCCTTAAAACGACGAATTTTCAATTTTCGAGATATTTTCCGCGAGCGCGGAATGATGCAATCTGGCAGTTCGGAAAGCGTAAATAAATAATGGAATTAAATTTATTGGCCGGCGCGGAAAATTCCAGCCGGGACGTGTAAATATGCGAAAATGTGTCTTGGACTAAAATTAGCGGCGGTGATTCCATTGCTTGCAGTAAGTCAAGCTAACGATGTGATATATTCTAAGTTGATACGCTAATGCCGGGGCCACATCTCTGCAACAACGAATACGAGAAAAAATTAACGCACTAACGCCGTTCATAAGACCGTCACAAAATTAGTACCTTATAATCTATGGCTACACTTGCCTGCTTAATGTAAAATTATTAAAATTCAAAGATCCCGTCAGACGTCAAATCACGTCACATTAGACACAAATTAAATTACTTCTTCATAAAACACCGAGTAATCAATGCAATCCATAATTAGAGAAGGCTGTGATCGGTGCTATTTTATGCTGTGTGGTTGGATACAATGAGAAGCAAATAATATTGACAGTTGTCATATTTGAGGTTATGCTCGTGCTTTATACAACTTTATTTTGTGTGGATCCTGTTTTAAACCCTTTTTTTGAATATTAGGGGCGGTTCTACAAGACAAACCCGTTTATTATCAATCATTTAAAAAATAAATAAATGTCGCAATTCTGACACTTAAAATTTTTAATTTCAAACTGTAAGCCTGTGTTGCCAACTTTTTGAGAAATATCACAGCCTGCTCTAATTATTATAAATTCCGTTGATCGCACGGTATTATTTGTTCATTCATTTTTGATTGAAATAAAAAATAAAACAAAGTGAGTAAAATTGAAAAGGGAAAGAAAGAAAAATTTAATAATTAGGTAACTAAAACCAGGCACGTGATCTTATTATTAGTTTTTTTTTTGTGTGTATGTCCTGTCCAGGCGAGTGTTGTCCGGTCTGGGCTTGCTGGGTGGCACACTTGTTTGTCGCCACCGTCCCCCTTGATTAGGATTTGAACGGTCATTACACAGGTAATTTGTTAATTTGCTTGTTTAACTGTAATACCCTGTCATTACTCATCTTTGATCGTCGCCGTTGCCATTCGTTCGGGGGACGACTCGCTCCACTAATTTACCTGCGGCGAAAATATTAAGTACTAAGTCCGCAGAAAGAAAAACCGACAAACAAAAACCCGTGTTCATGCTCTCAAAGACAAACTAATGGTCCCTAAAAGTTGACAGTCGGTCGCCGAAGGACTAATGAGAATGAGAATGAGAACGAGACAGATAATTAAATTGCGAATTGGAACTTTCGAGAGAGAGAGAGGAACACAAAGGAAGTTTTATTTTAAGATCAATTACATATTTTTATGCCGATTTTGAAACGCAACATAGGAAATACCGTGTTAATTTAAACGTTTTTGAATATATAATTATTTTACGTCAAAATTCCATTTAGGTTTCTTAAAGTACTCTTCAAGATGAATCTGTCTGCGAAGTTTGAGAATTTTTCATTCGCTCAGTTTCAAGATATCTAAAAAAAAATTCAGCAACTAGATTCAATTTATACCAAACTATCAGCACAGCTCTGATCAATCATAGTGAAAATTGAACAGATAATTAATTATTATAATCGTTTTTGATGTTCAGAAAACTTTTCCAGTAATTTATTTTAACTTTACTGATCAAGGCCGTCTTAATAGTTTGGTATGAATTGAATTCCGTTACTGATCATTTTTAAATATCTCGAAACTGAGCGGATGAAAAATGCTCAAACTTCACAGACAGATTCATTTTGAAGAGTACTTTAAGAAACCTAGATGGAATTTTGCTGTAAAATAATTAGCGAAGCCAATATTCGTGCACTTTGAAATTAACATGGGACTTCCTATGTTGCGTTTCAAAAGGCAGCACCCTGTACGTATGACTTAATTGCATGACTATTCAGAATCACTTACATATCAGATGAACAATGTCGGCCCTAGAGTATAGTCCTAAGACACCCTATGTTTTACGCCTTTTATACAGGAAAGCATAGTAAGTCGATATTCATTTCAAAGAATTACTTGTTACTGTGAGACAAAGGATAGAATATTTGTTCTTCGTAACTAAACACGGTAACACTAATTTCATTATGTGATGTGATTCAAATTTAGGTATATCCTGGATTTTGACAGGAAAACTTATTCCTTCAAAATTTAATTCATTTATATATTCCGGCTTATTATAATGATTCACTCACTCTATCTACATATTCCTTTGCTTTGCCAAATTCTTTATCGATGATTTACTGTGTAATGTGTTGACAAACGAACGTGTAAACACGCCGGGGAAACCTGTGCGAACGAAACGAGCGCTGAGCCAGCGAAATGAACAAAAAGAAAATGAAATAGAGCAGTAGTTTCTAAGCAGTACTTAGGGGGTGAGGGCTAGCGGGCGGATCGTTAACATTTTCATTGGCATCTAAATCTCTACATTTTGTTTAATGAGTGTCTAAGCATTGTTATTTTATTCATTGCGTATTTAAACATTGTATCTCGTTCGTGCGCGTCCAAGACGTTGCATTTTCGTTTGATGTGGAACTATGCATTGTATTTAAGATGACATTGTGATTTGGCGGTCGAAATATCCTAAATACGCCATCCACCCCGGTAATCATTTATTATCGTTGTTTTTAACATTAACGCAAACTTTTTTATCTTTATTCCACTTAGATAATTCTACATACGAATTTCCGGTTAAAGGTGTATATTGTTACAGCTGTGACGCGCAAATGAATCTATTTTTAGTACTAGTTATCCCATCTTACGTCACAGAACGTTATCGAAATTTCTCGATGATTCCAGCACGTTCAAGATTACAGCGATCTACTATAAAAGGTCATACAGGCGCGCCAGTCAGATCAGTGATAAGTTAGCAAGCGAAGGGTTCGTACCTTGAATAAATAGAAAGTAAAAAATACTTAAAATGGACAGAAAACTAACCATGATTTGCATGGAAAGAGCACATTGAATACAAAATAGGAAAAATGCAACTAAACGTGAATTAAACAAAAAAAAATAAAAAACAAAACAAAAGACGATCGAACGATATTATAAAATGAACATATAAAATAGCGACATCTTACTATCGCTTTTTGACCTAACATTGCAGTAGGATAGACAAATTGAAGCGGGATTTGCTCCTAATGAGTCCCCCATGCAAGGCGGCCATGCTTGCTGTCAAAGCATAATGAAAAATTTTAGAAAAATTTTGTGCAAATCGTTTTTGATTGCAGTGAGAACCTCGAGCAGCCTCTGGACAGCTGTTTCAGCCCTGCTTGGGGCTTCTTCAGCAGAAACGAAGAAGCCCCAAGCAGGGCTGAAACAGCTGTCCAGAGGCTGCTCGAGGTTCTCACTGCAATCAAAAACGATTTGCACAAAATTTTTCTAAGATATTATAAAAGGAAATGAAAAATGACTTGCGCAAGCAACAAATAAAAAAAAGGTAAAAGGGAAACAGAGAATATTCTTTGCGCACGCAACAAGCAAAGGTAACAACAAATCTCACAAACAAAAGATAATCGCTCTAACTAAAGATCATTGATACATAACATTCATGTTAAAATAAGTTTTAAAAAAAGGGAAAAACGAGTGAAGTAATTACGAAGTAAAAGAAAAAATAATTGAATGAATAGGACGTTGAAATTTGATATGTTTTCATAATTTTAGAACGAGCATGATTTTATTTTAATAAAATTTTCTCCTTAATTCAAAAGGAATACCACTTTGCTTACACATTGTTTATTTCTTCTTATGTTAATTCCGCCACCTTGAATACCTTCAAGGTCAAATTTGGCACAAACCCATTTCCCACCAGCAGGCCTGAAGTGCAATATTGTTACAACCGTGACGCGCAAGTAGTACTAGTCACGTCACCTTGCGTCACAGAACGTTACTGAAGCTTCGCGTTCCTTCTAGTAAGTTCGAGCAAAACAGGGATCTACTATAAAAATCGTAGTGGACCGTCAGGAGTTTAGTTATTAAGTTAGCAAGCGAAGGGTTCGTAACTCGAATAAAAGAAAGTACATTTTGTAGAAGTGTTATTTGATAGGCAAGTGTTGCAGCTCATTACTATTGTGTTTCTAATTGCGTAAAGCGACAGTTTGTAATTAAAGTGTACTGAAATTTAACGACTATAATTTGTGAACCCCAAATTCGTGAATATGTATTTGTTTATTTTAATAAGCGAAAAATGTATACTTTTCAGAGTACATCCAGATCCTTTTCCTTGCAGTTCATCATAGTTTGATATAAATATATCCTTTCGTTTCTCCCAGTATTCCTCCAGACCGTCTTTTTCTCTTAGTATAGCATTTGGTGACTGAAATTTTTTTATCATTGTGAAGTCTTCATTTTCCAGCTTCATAAACTTATATTGCATCTCTAAATAGATTTTAATATTTTTTTTATGGAGATTTAAAGCATTTGTAATTATTTTAATAGCCTTTTCTTTTATATGTTTCTGTATCTATGTTTTCTTCTAGCTTATTATTATGCTGGTTGGTTAATAATCTTTCCTTAAAATCAACCTGAACTAAAATAAAATCTGGCCTTGGCTTATACCTTGCTTTATACAACTGGCATTCGATTTTTTTAAATATATTTTCCACTTGATCTTTTTTATTTACTCTTTTATTTTTCGATTTAGAAAATATGGCGTCATTAAATGGAAATATTTCCAAGCTCTTTTTGTTTGACAAAATTAATTTAATTAGCATTCCACAGTCGACTCAGGATGCTGTCCAATAGGAATTGCCGACGTCTGAATATCAAAGTTCTTTTCGGTCAATGGAACGTACGCAAAATGAACGTTTTAATAATAGAGGGAATTCCATGCAGACAAATGAAATCCAAGTCATTTGATCTTACTCACTGCAATTCTTCACCAGCAGATCGTATTGAATTCAAAACAATTAACGCGTTCGCTCGTTGTACCAAGGAGGTTTAAACTGACGTCGACTGAACCAGGTTCAAAGTAAACAAATTCATTCGTATTGGATCTTAAGGACGTATGGCAATTAATCCATTCATGAATAAAATATTCGATCCGATTTTGTTCACTTTGAGTTGAACGTTGATTTAAACCCCCTTGGCACAATTGGCCCTAAAGTGTTAAGTGATGAGACGCTGGCTATTTTGATACGTTAATCTTTGGACCCGAAGTTTTAGAAATGCACTTTGTCATATCCTGCATGGATAACATAAAAAAGGGAAATTTGTAAATCATGTCGCTTAGTAATCAGTTAGAAACAATCAGTGATTGAGGAGTTCGGTTTGGTACGTCGCAGTGGGTTAGTGAATTCGTGATTGTTTGACTTCGGATGAAGAGCCAAAGAACATCGACGGTAATAATAAAAACTTTAATTAATTTTTTATGTTCGCATAAATCTGCATGACGTGTCAGTGTCAGTTGTAAAAAGTTTTAGAGTTGGCTCTATTGTAAGTAATTGAACAAAGAACGACGGAACACGAAGAAAAAGCAGAACAAGAACTAGAAACAAAAGAAGATTAATAGATTGAATGTCAGTACCGAAATGAAAACAAAAAAGAAAAAGGGAAAATATAGAGCGACGTAAATGTCAAGAAAAAGAAACAAAAGTCGTATGTGAAACGAAAGGAGATTTCTTAGGCGGGCTGTTTAAAACTAGAGATCGATCAGAAAACAAAAGAAAGAGAAAATGTCTACACGCGAAGAATAATATAAACAAAAATATTAAGAAATGGCGAAGATCGACTTTTGTTTCGGCAACGGAGCGTCAATAAAATCAAATTGCCAATGGGAAACAAAAGAAAACATGTAAGGTGGCGAAGATGAAAAGGAAAACTACAATAAACAAAATGAAAAGAACAAATAACTTGGATAAGCGAAGATTGAGAGAAAGAAGAAGACAACAAACAAAAGAAGATCGAGTTTTCTGGCGAAGTCTGATTGATTCTGATCAGGTTGCCAACAGAAACAACAAAAACAAACGAACAATTTGTATGAAATGACAACAACTGTAATGTGCGAAACATTAATGCGGGCCAAGACAATGTAAACAAAAAATCGATTTCTATGTGTAAGAAAATCATATCGTAGAAAACAAAAGAACAAACGTAAACGAAGTGTCATGTGCACCAGGAAAAAATAATGTGTAGAGAAATGTGGACTGCAATGAAACAAATGAAAACTTAACATCCCGATTCTTTTTGCTTATCGATGCGATATTCTTTTGTTTTTCGTTTATTAAGTGAAAGCTCGGAATAACTGTGGTCCGTGACGAAACAAATAAAGACTTGATTCGTGTCGTCGCGTCGATCCTTTTTCCGTTTTCGATTTTCGAAACGAATGACACTCAATGATCTTTTGTTTTCCGTTCGTTCAATTGTCCATTGCTCCTGCGTCTATGCAGTTCTCTTTTGTTTCTCATTACAGTCGAATTAATTCTTGTTTATTGTATTGTGTTAAATCTATTTGGGCAATAATTTTGTGCTGTTCTTATTTTCAAGGAAGTGTCCTCGTTTCTTTCATGTCGTTAACCTATGATCTATTTGTTATAGAGGTCGCTACTGAAGTACATTCATTCGCTTTTGGTCTTGTGCTATCCGCATTTAGGCGTATTGGAATTTCTTTATTTTATCATTTCTCTATTTTATCAGTTCAGGTTTGACATTTAGTTCAAATTCTGGTTTCAGGCCCACTGGAGACTTTGTTAGAAGACGTAATTAATTTAGCAGGTCGTGATCATAAAAATTTAATTTCTTTGTTTCAAATTGCTCCTATGATGCCCTGGCGCCGGGTTGTTCTGCAACCCCTATTGCTACGCCACTGATTGCGTACAATAAAAGAAATACTGCGCATAGAGTGAAGAAAAAGGGCACATACAGGGTCTAACAAAACTACAGGCCGCCACTTCACGGACTTATTCTACAGATCAAAATAAAGAAAAACGTTCATGTAGACATGTATACGGGGTGTTCACAGGAAGCTGCAATAACTGTTAACTCTCTTATTTGAATTTTTACGAAGTAACTTATATTGGTAATGTTTCAGGACCTGTACTGCCCAATTTTATGGCAATATCGGAAAAACAAATGACTCAAGTTTTTGTGATTTTCAATTTTTTTTAACTTTTTTTAATAAAACATAATTTTTTGATCATCGCATCGCGTTCAGAACGTCATATTAATTATGACTCTAAAATATTCTCTTCCAAAGTCTAGTATTTTTTTATTATTTGGCAAATAAATTTTGATGATCAAGGAAAATGCTTGCAGCAGCTAACTTTTTTATCTCAAATTTTATGAAATAACTTAAAATAGGAAAGTTTTAGGACCTTTTCTGCTAAATTTTGTGGCAGTATTGGAAAAACAAATGACTGTTTGGTTTAAAACTTCAAATAAAAAAGTTAGCTATTGTAGACATTTTTTTGAACACCAAATTTTATTAACCAAATAATAAAAAAAATAGGTTTTTGGAAGAAACTATTTTACAAACATAATTAATATGACGTTCTGAACGCGTTACGGTGATATAAATATTATGTTTTATTAAAAAAAGTTAAAAGCAATTGAAAATCTCAAAAACCTGACAGTCATTTGTTTTTCCGATATTACCACAGAATTGGGCAGCACAAGTCCTGAAGCTTTTCAAGTATAAGTAAGTTACTTCGTAAAAATTCAAATAACAGATTTAACTGTTGATGCAGCTTCCCGTATACACCCTGTATACATGTTTATATGAACTTTTTTCTTTATTTTGATCTGTAGAATACGTCCGTGAAGCAGCGTCCTGTTTTTTTGTTACACCCTGTACATTTGTTAATCAATTAAAATTAGGGTTGCATTACATTTTAAAATAATTGCTTTGTGTTTGTATGTGATAATGAGTTAAGTTTGTTATGTAATTATTTACACTTGGCAACCTTGCATATACATTGCATCACAACGTTAATTTGATTTTTATCAGCGTGCATGTTCTTCCTTGAGGGTCTACTTACTATAATAAACCTACATAGCATAATTTTAGTGTAAAATATTTATGTACAGTCGCGAGCATTAAATTTTGGTCGTCATTGTAAATCAAGACGTCATGATTGTAATTCTAGAAATTGAAAGCTTTCATGTAAACATAAATATAAGAAATGATTCCCAATATTCTAATCTCGTTATTTTTAATGAAATACAAGTCGAGTTCAAATTTTTGACAATTAATAACGACCAAAATTTATTGTTCGCGACTGTACGCACCCAGTGTTAATGAAAGATACGACGTAAATTACATTTCTGGAAAGGTCCACGTTACGATAAGACATTTTCCGCTTTTTTCTCCGGCGTATTATTTTAAACTCTTCTTCTAAAGCCAAGTTGGTCACATAAACGTCATCCTAAACTGTCAGTGTTTAGAGGAGAATGTTGATAATACCCGCGAAATTTACACGTCGGCGAAGACCTGAATCTTTCGATAACGGCTGCGCGTGTATTTACAAGACCCACTGTATACATATTAATTAAAATATTGCGGCACTTAACGCACATAACACGCCGACGTAACTAAGAATTGTTTAGACTTGTTATCTGCGTCGCAATTTGCTTGTAAACGCGCGCCAGGTGCAAATTGGACTTTCTCTTGTAAAGTCGTTTTATGTATGTATATCCAACCCCATTTGAATTAATAAATAATATGAAAAAAATAAAACGTGTCAAATATTAAGCCAAATCTTTTACATACAAAAAAGTTCTGCTCTCTTATTTTTATCGAGTTTTGATCGGGGGTTGAGAATTTGATTGAGGTTCGTTGACGCAGCTTTCATTAAAATCACTCAAATTCCGCTTGATAAAAGGGGGTTGGAATTCGACGTTATGCCGCCTTCATAACGATTCAGTGCACCGCCCCAAGTATATTCGCAAACAGGGGGGTGAAGATTGATGATGAATATAAGAAGATAAAAATTAACTTATTTATGTTATTATATACATAGTTATTACTGTTATTAAAAAGTAAGGCGAAGAAATAAATTGCGACTCTGTCTTATCTAATCAACAAAATGAATCTTCATTCTCTTTACGCGCCGGCCATAAATATGTCACATTAACAACACAACGTTGCATACAAGAAAGGGCAATTAAAAACCGTTTTATGTGCGGGAATATTTTAGGGTGGAAGCAGGTGCGCGCCCGCCGCCAACAAAATGCCAAATCTCTCTCTTATCTCCTATAAAGTGGCTTAAAATGCATCCCTTTAAAATTCTTGCAGCTTGTTCCCTCGTCCCGGTATCACCACCGGAATCGCTGAATTTAATTTCTTTTCCCCTGGTAATGACAAATTGGCGCTTCTCGCCTCGCCACCACATTTATAAAAAAAAAAAACAGACGCCCGCTGTTTCAAAAAAACAATGCGGCCTTTATTCCGAATTCGTTACAAATTCGGAGCTTCACGTGAGCCTTTTCGGAAAAACGCGGGAGTCCGGCTTGGCTCAATGACTCCGCGGGGAGCAAGGGTCCGGGATTTGCGAATCGCGCTAATTTCGTTGTTGGCAACACTTTAAAGCGTTTACGGATTAGAAAGGCGGTCGTTTATTTAAAAGAAGTTAAAAAATTGACTGGAATTAACTGGAACGTTAAAAAAAATATGTTTTGTGCTAAGAATTAATTAACAGGAAGAGATGTGAGAAGTTAGGATAATAAAGAACTAAAAGAAAAAAAATATAGCTTAAAACTACCCCAGAACGTTGAACGATGATATGCTAAAGTATGCAAAACTATTAGATGTTTAAAACTACATTTAAAAAATTACTTTGTAACAAGCTTTTATTACAGAAAGGATTGCCAAAAAGAATTGGGATTATTAACAGCCCATTAAAAAAAAATTTAAGAAAACTGTAACAAAAATAAAACTATAAACGTACACACCTAAACAAGCTTTTATTACTCAGGTATTGTACACAATTTAAGCAAAGACAAAAGACAAACTAAGACGAACCACATAGCCTACAAAATCAGACAGGGCCGGCGTGCGAGACGAGCGACTGTCCGGAGCGCCAATTTTGAGGGGCGCCGAGCGTCCCGAACGTCGAAAAAAAAACAAAAGAGTACAAATGAAATGGAATTCGGGAACGGGAATACGGGAACGATAAAAAAATAAGATCACGGTTCTACAAAAAAAAAATAAAACATTAACGAAAAACTTGCAGGAAAAAAATTACGATGAGAAGGATGAAATAACTGTTAGGTGGAGCGCTGTTTAAAACTTATAAAAAAAAGTGACAGGAAAACAAACGAGAAATTAAACTGTAAAAAAAATAAAGGTTACGTGGAGCGCTATTTAAAAGTTATAAAAAATTGACAGGTAAACAAACAAGAAATTAAATTGCAAATAACGTTAGTGTTAATAAATACGGGAACGATAAACAAAATAAGATCAACGATTCTACAAAAAATAATAATAATAATAATAACAACACCACTAAAGAAAAACTTGCAGGAAAAAAAAAATTCGAAAAATTAAAAAAAAATAACGGTTACGTGGAGCGCTGTTTAAAAGTTATAAAAAGATTGACAGGAAAATAAACAAGAAATTAAACTGCAAATAACGTCAGTGGTAATAAGTAATAAGCTAGAATACGGGAACGATGAACAAAATAAGATCAACGACTCTACAAAAAAAATAATAATAATAACAACACTAACGAAAAACTTGGAGGAAAAAAATTACGACGAGAAAGGTGAACAAAAAATTTTAAAAAATAACGGTTACGTGGAGCGCTGTTTAAAAGTTACAAAAAAATTGACAGGTAAACAAAGAAGAAATTAAACTGCAAATAATGTCGGTGGTAATAAGTAGGGAACGGAATTATATATTTTGTTCGATTAAAAACAAAGGAGGCGGCAAACGTAAAACGCTGCAGCGACGTGCGAACGCACACACTCTCGTTGCCGCCTCGTTCGAAATAAACCGAACAAAATATATAATTCCGCCCTGTAGTAATAAGTAATAAGCTAGAATACGGGAACGATAAACAAACACAACGACTCTACAAAAAAAATAATAATAATAACAACACTAACGAAAAACTTGGAGGAAAAAAATTACGACGAGAAAGGTGAACAAAAAATTTTAAAAAATAACGGTTACATGGAGCGCTGTTTAAAAGTTACAAAAAAATTGACAGGTAAACAAAGAAGAAATTAAACTGCAAATAACGTCGGTGGTAATAAGTAGGGAACGGAATTATATATTTTGTTCGATTAAAAACAAAGGAGGCGGCAAACGTAAAACGCTGCAGCGACGTGCGAACGCACACACTCTCGTTGCTGCCTCGTTCGACATAAACAGAACAAAATATATAATTCCGCCCTGTAGTAATAAGTAATAAGCTAGAATACGGGAACGATTAACAAAATAAGATCAACGATTCTACAAAAAAAAATAATAATAATAACAACACTAACGAAAAACTTGAAGGAAAAAAATTACGACGAGAAAGGTGAACGAAAAATTAAAAGAAAAAATACGGTTACGTGGAGCGCCGTTTAAAAATTATAAAAAAATTGACAGGTAAACAAAGAAGAAATTAAACTGCAAATAACGTCAGTGGTAATAAGTAGGGAACGGAATTATATATTTTGTTCGATTAAAAACAAAGGAGGCGGCAAACGTAAAATACTGCAGCGACGTGCGAACGTCGTTGCCGCCTCGCTCGAAATAAACCGAACAAAATATATAATTCCACCCTGTAGTAATAAGTAATAAGCTAGAATACGGGAACGATAAACAAAATAAGATCAACGATTCTACAAAAAAAAAAATAATAATAATAACAACACTAACGAAAAACTTACAGGAAAAAAATTACGACGAGAAAGGTGAACGAAAAATTAAAAAAATTAAATAACGGCTACGTGGAGCGCTGTTTAAAAGTTATAAAAAATTGACAGGTAAACAAGATGAAATTAAACTGCAAATAACGTCAGTGGGACATAAAACGTAAAAAACTTGACAAAAGAAAAAAAACAAAAGCGAATTGAGTTGAAGGAACAACGATGATAAAGCGAAAGACAAACAAAAGGTAATCGACGATTCTTTGGCTAAACAAAAAAAAAATACAAAAAATTAAGAATGAATGCAATAAAAGAAAAATACAACGGTATGCGAAAAATGATAAAAACAATTTAGAAAAAATTTAAAAAAAATAAACTAAAAATAACGTCAATGAAGTAATGTGTTTTTTGTGTTTTTTTGTCGAAATATTGTTTTTTCTTTTTTTTTTTTAATTTTACGTCCAGGGTCGTGTCTTTGTATATTTCAGATTTAAGCGTGACAGTCGTAGCCTTCTGGACGTCAAATTAAAAAACAAAAGAAGAAGAAGAAAAGAATCAAAAGAGACTAAGGAGACGAAGTCAAAACATGAAGCCAGCACCTGGTGAACAAAAAACAAAAGACGATCGACAATTTTCCGGCGGAATGTTAAAAAAAGCAAAAGAGCACACAATCGAAACATGAAGCATACGGTGAACAAGAACAAAAGAAAATCGACGATTTTCTGGCGGGACACGTAATTAATTAGAAAAAAGAAAAATAACAAATAGATAATTCGATAAAATGGAAAAAAACAAAAACAAATAATACAAATAAACACAAAAAATAAAACAAGAAATGAAATACAAATTGTTGAAAATCTAATAAAAAACAAAATGGAATAATTAATTCAAACAAAAGCAATAAAACAAAATCATCGCTTGTATGGCTTCCATAAACAAAGTTAGCAATAATATCAACTTAAATTTGATAGTATACATGATTATCCTACAAAAAGGGCGCTGAAAATTGTTTGACCGAGGCGGCGAAAACTCTAGATCCGGCCCTGAAATCAGACGAACACAAAACAGAAAAACAGAAAGAATTTAGACGACTGAAATCTCAAACAAAAAAATAATAAGTACAAGAACGAAAAAGGAAATAAGAAGAATTAATTTAGTTAAAACATAAACAAAAAAGAAAGCTAAAACAAAACGAAAACATCGAAATATAAAAAGTATGGGCGATTTTCTGGTGAAACGTTAAAAGAATCAAAAGACTAGTTTAATTTTCTTTTTTTTTAACCAACGATCTTTTGGAATAGTGTCGACGGTTTTATATTTTTTAATTAAATCATTCTCTGCATTTGGTTGGTTGCATCTAGTTTATTTCATTTCCTGAAAT
This sequence comes from Prosopocoilus inquinatus, assembly GCA_036172665.1. Classification (NCBI taxonomy): domain Eukaryota; kingdom Metazoa; phylum Arthropoda; class Insecta; order Coleoptera; family Lucanidae; genus Prosopocoilus; species Prosopocoilus inquinatus. The sequence goes on along the minus strand of CM069871.1, from coordinate 14,059,578 downwards.
TCGGCTTTCATTTTTTTATGTTTTTCTTTGCCATTCTACGAATTATTCAGTGAAGAATTACCATTCTTCACTGAAGTTCCTTTAATCAAATAATTTTTCTGAATTCCGAATTTCATGGGCACTTTGTAAAGTGTCTTTTGTTTTCTGTTGTTGTTGTCATTTTCTCTTTATTTTGACTTCTCTTGTTTTGGTCACCTTATTTTTGTCTTTTTTTATCAAATTATATTATTTTTAAAAGTTACTCGTTTTGTTTCAGCCTTTCTTTTTTGGTTTAAAATATTTCACTCTAAAGTCAATTTATTTTGTTCATCGTATCTTTTTGTTTTTTTTTTATTTGGGTCTTCGTTTTCTTACTTGATTTGATCTGCTTTTCTTACTTTCTAACAGCTCTTCGATTTTTTTAACACTACGCTGAAGAATCAATCGTCCATCATATTTTTGTTTTGCTTTTCATTTCCCTGCATTTAATTGTACGTATTTTATTTCATTTATTTTTATTTATTTTTCTGAAATTATTATTTTTTGTTGCTTTTGATGTTTTTCTTTGCCTTTCCATTGGTTGTCGCTTTTCTCTTATCTTTTTCTGTTCCACTTATCATTTCCATTGCGTTTTTTTTTATTTTGCTTTCGTTTCTTTCGGCAAACTAATTTTTCGTATTGTAATGGTCTTGTTGTTTCCTGTTGTTGTCTCCTCTTTGTTTCGACGTCCCTTGTTTTAGCCTTGTTTTACATTCCTTTTTTATCAAATTACACGTAACTTTTTTTTTCGTTTCGTTTTTTGTTTTTGTTCTTCAAATAGTTCATCAAAAAATCGTTTTGTTTTGCGTTTTCTCACTTTATTTGATCTTCTTTCCTTATTTTCTACCAACCCCTTAATTTATTTTTAACACTCCGCTGAAGAATCGTCCATCATTCTTTTGTTTTGATTTTCTTTCTTTACATTCTCTAGCAGCGATGGTAATATATTATTTGGAAACTTCTTATATTTGGAAGAAATTAAAAAAAAAATATATTGCAGGTGGTCGATTTTGATTGCAATTATTAAATTTCAGAAAAAAAAAAACAAAAATTAGTAAATACAGAAGTAACTATAAATAAATAAGATAAGAAGAATTAATTCATTAAAAAAAAAAACAAACAAAAAATAAAGTTTGGTTTGGCATTTGAGTCGAAGCAATCGAAGCTCGTACGCCCAGAAACACTTTTTTTAAATGAAGGTGCCTCTTGTCCTTGTTAATCACTGGAGAAAAAAAGCTCAAATAAAAATAAAGAAGAAAATCTATTACAATAAAAAGAAAGTTAAACAATCAACGTTGAAATATGAAAAATTTTGACGATTTTCTGGAGGAATGTTAAAAAATATTAAAAGTCTAATTCTGAAACTCGTTTTGTATCGTTATTTTCAGTTTCCTTTTTTTATCTAATTAATTTTCAGTAACCTCGTGATTTTTAAATATTCTAATTTAATTTTATATCCTTCAATTAATTTATCCCCGCATTTAGTTGTAGTCATTTCTCCTTCATTATTTTATCTTCTTTAAAACTCAATTTTGGTTTTCCATTGTGTTTTAATATTCTTTTTCTTTTGCGTTTACCTTGCCTGCGTAGAGACCGTGCACCTTCGATCTTTACGACACGGATAATTGATTTACGCGATATCCATAGATGTACCGGGCTATTCGAGTTAGTTCATCGATTATTTAAATGATTACTTATCCTATTAGTACGACGGAATAATACTTAAAACGACTTTACTAATCTTTTTAAGAAAATGTTACGGTTTAAAATCTCGCTAAGACGCAAAATCATTGCGGCGGGTGAGACGATTTCGATTCTCGATTTTATCGATTTTTCGCAAAGGATTTTGTGATTGGTCATCTTGGATCATGTGACTTCCTTTCGTGCCTTGCGCAATTCAAGACTCCGCGCAGGACCATGTTACAATCCGAGTCAGTTGTTGTTTTATTAGCCGCGGCCATTTTGTTCATCGATTCAGGCCGGGATGCTTTAATGACGTCTGAACGGAAGAGATTTACTTCGAGTTTTGTTGGAAACTGCGCTCCACGCAAATCAGGGCATTCATTTATGCTTTTCAAAGCCTGACAACTTCCATCCATCAATTAATCAAGTATTTCTGACCAGCGATTTTTGCGCGCAAACTAGTTCGTAAAGTTTGTTTCCTTCTTCCTTAGTTACGCTTTTTATTCTGGGCTTGTAAAAAAAATGAAACCTTACATACACAATCTCATTTTAAGATAAAATGAAAGAAAAAATTACATTTCGCAGTAAATAAAAATATGAAAAACAGTTCAAAATTTCTTTTGAAATTCGTTTTCTTTTAAAATCAGAAACAGAATACAAAGGACATTGAAAATTATGATACGTTTCATTTGTATTAGTTATGATGTGTTTTTTCAAATCAAGCTGCAATATTGTACCTAATTTATGCACTCAGTTAGGGATATTTTTGCATAGCAAGTGCATCATCCGATATTCCCCACCTGCGTAACAATTGTTATTTTCAGTTTCCTTTTTTTATCTAATTAATTTTCAGTAACCTCGTGATTTTTAAATATTCTAATTCAATTTTATATCCTTCAATTAATTTATCCCCGCACTTAGTTGTAGTCATTTCTCATTTATTATTTTTCCTTCTTTAAAATTCAATTTTCGTTTTCTATTGTGTTTTAATGTTTTCTTTTCTTTGCCTTTACTACTGATTTTCAAAATCTATCAAAAATTTGTCGCTTTACCTTTTACTTTTTGGTCCATTTTATTATCTTTGTTTCATTGATCTTCATTTCCACTTCATTTTGTTTTTTTTTGTCGACAAATTATATTATTTGTTTCTTATTGCATCGACACTTTCTTTAACTTTTTCCACGCCCGGTTTTGCATCTCTTAGTTTCGCTTTGAATCCTTATTTTCGAGTTTCGACATGTAAAGTTTTTCATCTCAATTCGGGAATATTTAATAAATTCTTTCTGCTTGCCTACAGAAAAATCGAGATTCTTACACGACCACTCAGCATTCTGTTGCCTATATCTAGGGTCCCCTTAATATCAATCCTAATTATTAAATGCCTTTATTTGTTGCTTACAGAATATTTTTTAATTCAATTTTGAAAACTGATCCTTTCCCCCGCAATTCATCATCAGCAGCACAGCACTTTCTGAAAATACGAGGAGGTTCCACCCCCCCGTAATCGTTATTAAAAAATAGAAAACGTGGGGTGCAAACGCATCCTTAACCCCAAATTGAAACCTGCCCCCTCGCTTAATCACGCCGGTTAATTACGGGGCGCAGAAACGGCCCAAAAATTTTGCATTCTTCGATAGGAGCCGGAGTAATGGAGTTGTCAAAATTGAGCTCATGCATAATTCATGCATATGGGGTGGGCACGAGGGAAGATTGATTGGGGCGTCTTGGCCACCCCATTTGCTGCTCTCTCTTGGTTACAGTAGCTTCGTTTTAATGAGTTTCGGATGTCTTTAATTTTCATCTTCATTACTTTAAACCTTCTTTTCCAATACGCTTCTACCAACCTTGATTTCATACGCTTCTACCAACCTTGATTTCATACCACAGTAAAGGTAGTAGCGCAGACATTCGGAACGTGCACGCAACTGAAAGAATGTTATCTCATCCTGAAGGATTATACACCGTTCTCTCAGGCGCATTGGTATTTGAATCACTCGCCTGTCGCTCTCGCAATTGATCTCGCGCTTTCATGCACTTATCGACACACGGCCGAGTGCTTTTGTTGCATCACCTAATAAATCATTCACCGTGGAGGATTCAAAATGCACGTCAATGGAGGTTGGTGTGATTGCAAATAAGATCGAATAGCGATGATGTTTGAAGACCAACAGTAACTTCTGGATGGTAGGAAGGAATTATTGATTCGTAGAGTGATGAGCAGAATTTTTTTCTTTTTCGACTTTGGACATGTGATCGTTTAGAACGTTAATAAGTGATCTTTAACGTCAGGGACAGGGGAAGAACAGGTTGATATTACGGCCTTATATCGCAAATAACGTGGCTCGTCCCTGGTATAATGTTATGTGCGTCTGATTGTTCGATCTGGTTAATAACAGTGATCGAAGTACCGGCATTTAGAGCCCTTTGAGTAATTGATAGCTTTCAGGATGCGTGCGATTCGGGGTTCAGAGGTTGGGCGGAGTTCGCATTGTGATATGGGTTCACCGTTTAGAAACACAAACGTGTGCGTTCCGTCTTCTGTCTCCTTTTTTTTTCGCTTTTTACCGCTTCTTTTATACGACGACTATTTCGTAATGTACTTTTCGAGAAGCAAAGTAACTCGTATATTGTATGTACACAGAAATTATATGTTCGTTGGAATTACATACCTACCTACATTCGGTCGAACGATATATTTTTCCTCTTTTTTTGAAAAATCGGTTATTCTAAGAATTTATTTGCGTTGCGAGATTAAATGACAATAAATTTTCTACAGTAGTATTGCCAAAAAGAAAAAATTGAGTAAAAGAGTATATAACAATAATTTTATTCAACAAACTTCAATTCCTTCATCGCTGGTTTGCTTTATCCCAGTCTATACATCTACATAGGCTAACATAAATCAGGGTTTTGTTTCCTAACTGGGTTGGTATTGATCCCCAAGGAGGCCATGGAAACTTAAAAACCGTCGATGGACACGTAGAGGTCAGTTGGGGGTCAAAGAACATCTAGGGGTCAATGAACTGTTAGAGGTTAACTAAGGCCCAGTTTTAAAATGACGGTTTAACTTTGAACCTAAACTTAAATCCTTCACAACAATTATTGAAATAATTGTTGCTAAGGGTTTAAGGCTCAGCTCAAAGTTAAGCCCCGTTTGTAAAACTGGACCTAAGAATCGATTAAATAAAATATATTTAACCCAAACGAAAGTAGAGGATATTGTTAGCGACATAAATTCAATTAAGGAGAAAAGGCACTAACAGGAGGAGGACAGAAAAATTCTGTCACATCTGGAAATCGAACCCGGGACACATCGATTACATGTCGATCGCTCTAACCAGCTGAGCTAACGTGACTCCGAATTTCGAAGGTTTTAATTAGGAACAGGTGGTAAAAAATATATTTATTCTATTCATCATTCTAGTTAATTTCTTTATTTATGTTATAGTAGATGTGCTGAAATTTCTTTTGTTTTCCTTAAAACAAAATTCAATTAAAATTGTTTAACTTTGAGAGATGGCGCCCTAAATAATGATACCGTTGCACTTTGATTCTATATTTTCAATTGAATCGACGAGTGCATAATCGTGTTCAGTCCAAATTTACTGCGTAGAGAAAACAACAAATAACTTTCTAGATCTTTATTTTAAGTGAATTATTGGTTTAAAACTCTTTCAGATAAGAATATCTGAAGCCTAACGAAGCCAATAGTTACTTAAAATAAAAATCTAGAGAAAGTTATTTGTAGTTTTGTCAACACAGTAAATTTGGACTGAACACCATTATGCACTCATCGATTCAATTTAATTTTGAAAAAAAAATGTTTTAATGAGAAAATTGGTCAATAGCGTTGTTGAAATTTCATTAGGATAACTTCATGTCATGTTTAATAATAATCCGTTACGACGTATTTAGTTTCTTAGACTTTATTCTTCTTCTTATTATTATAAGACATGCAGGTGAGGGTTGAAAAGTCACTTTTCATCCTCTTTTGTCCCCAGTTGTTTTAAAACAATCCGTTCGATTTTCCTTGTTCGTAGCGTTTCTGGTTTTCGGTTGGAAAGTCAGGAATTTCAATTTTCCTTGTTCGTAACGTTTCTGGTTTTCGATTGGAAAGCCAGAAATCGATTTCGATATTGTTTTCCACGAATTGCCCTAACGGCGTGGCGTCTACTTAAAATTTACTTATCATTTGAAATAATAGATAGCGTTAAATCAAGCAGATTATTGAGATTGGCAGTTTACATAATTTTTATTCATTATTCTAGTTAATTTCTTTATTTATGTTATAACAGATACTTTTCATCCTGTTGTCCCCAGTTGTTTTAAAACAATCCGTACAGACTTGAATTTCGATTTTCCTTGTTCGTAGCGTTTCTGATTTTCGGTTGGAAAATCAGGAATTTCAATTTTCCTTGTTCGTAGCGTTTCTGGTTTTCGATTGGAAAGCCAGAAATCGATTTCCATATTGTTTTCCACGAATTGCTCTAACGGCGTGGCGTCTACTTAAAATTTACTTATCATTTGAAATAATAGATGGCGCTAAATCAAACGGATTATTGAGATTGGGAGTTTAGCAAATTTTGTCACGTGATCTGACGTAATTCAAACCTATTCCTTTCGATCGACGCACACAATTCAGACCTACCAACCTCACCAGTTTATTTATGCATTTGCATATCTAATGTTCTTATTTATTATGTATTCATTTATTATTATTGTAAGACGTGCACACGAGGGTGGAAAACTCACTTTTCATCCCCTAATCCATTTATACAATCCGTACAGACTTAGAATTCGATTTTCTTTGTTAGTAGCGTCGTGGTGTTCGGTTGGAAAGCCAGAAATCGACTTCCAAATCGTTTTCCACGAATTATCCGAATAGCGTTCGTTTATATTTTTGGAATTTACATGTCACTTGGGATAATAGATGGCGCTAAATCAACCAGATTACTGAGATTGGCAGAATTGGTGTTGCATCTAGCCCAATAAAATCTATAGGTAAATTCTGTATATTTTGTCACGTAGTCTGACGTAATTCAACCTCATCCAAATCTTCTTATTTATTATGTATTCGCTTATTATTATTGTAAGACGTGCAGACGAGGATGGAAAACTCACTTTTCATCCCCTTTTTGTCCCTAATTCTATTACACAGTCCGTACAGACTTGGAATTCGATTTTCTTTGTTAGTAGCATCCTGGTTTTTCACGAATTGCCCGAATGGGCGTCAACTTATTTATACTTTTGGAATAATTGTCGAAATCTGCCCACTCCTCATCTCCTCTTTCTCAGCTTACCTAATAGTCCTTCCTCATAATAGTTCGAATAAAAATCCAAAGCTTTAGATTAAGAAATGTATTAAAATATAAGAGAAATTTTCGTACAGTAACAAAGAGATTACAACCAAAATAATATGTGAGCTCAATTTACTTAATTAATTAATTAAAATTTAACAATTACCATAAAATTGAAACTAGAATATAAAAGAGAGAAGGGAATCTGTTTACTTATTTAGCCGTAGAAATGAATTACCAGTAATTGAAAAAAATATTAAAATAAAAAAGTAAACAATCTTTCTGCGCGGAACATGACGCGTAATTAGGTCAAGAGGCTTCGACTCGAAAAACTCGGAAGGTCAACTTCTCGTACGGTCCTATACTACTTAAGCATTATTCCCTTCCAGATTGCTGCGCAAATGAGGCATATCGGACGTGTGTGCATATGCTATGCAAAAATTATCCATAATTGAGTACAGAAATTAGGTGCAAATATTGCAATTTGCGTAACTTCAAATCATAACATTTTTCTACAATTAACTGTTAAACCAAACGAAACAAAATTATTAAAAGATTTTGATTAATAGATTATGATGTTGCAAATTGTATTATCCTGAGAGAGAAAGCAACTGAAACAAAAAATTATGGTTGAATAGAAAAAGGTAGTAGCGCTTCGGTTAGATTTTTCAAAAAAATTGTTTGTAGTGTTGTTTTTCGAATGAACCGATCGTCACTTGTTTAATGAAATATTCTTTCTATGTTTGAAATTCGTTCTCAAACGTTTCCGTCCCTTTTTCAATTTTTTCTTGCGATCGTCATTTGTTTCCGTCCTCAAATACTTCTGTCACGTTCTGATTTTTTTTGAGTGCTGTCGCCATTATTATTAAAAAAAAGACGCCGTTTTGAATCATTAATTTGATTATCCTTTCTTTTTTTGTAGTTTATCTCCTGAAATTATGTCGTTTCCTTTCGTTTTCCGTGGTCCTAAAATTTACGATCGTCATTTGTTCGTTCCTTTTTCGTACTGAAATTAATCAATTAAATTTTTTTGGGCTTCTTTTTCCTCCTTTCATTTGTCTTTTCTTCTGTTTTCTTCAGAAATTTTCACTTCGTAAATAAGTAATATGACATAGCTTCATTTTTTGTTTGCAGATTGTAGTAATTTTTGGTATTGAATGCTGCGCAAGTGGGGCATATAGGATGTGTGTGCATTTTCTACGCAAAAATTACCCTTAATTGAATGCAGAAATCGGGGGTGATATTGCGGCTTCCGCCGGCTCGATCTCATTCGGCGGACACTTGCTGCGTCGTGTGCAAAATTCTAAGAAACGCTCCTTGCTACATGATCCTGACTTTGTACGCGTTAAGGTTCATTACATTATTTAATCGTAATATAATTTTCATAAAAACATCGCATCTCTGCGTACTGAATATACGAACCTTTATATTTACACTTGGAAGGTGGTTGTGACAAGTAATTAAATATTATATGTATATGTCAAAAATGACAATGTCAATAGACAAACCAAAACAACCATACACCCCCTCAGACCAGAATTATTTCTGGTTTAATTCTTGAACATAATCAAATTCAGATCTGACCTCACACTTTTTGTATGCTCACAATAATCTCTGCGAAATGAGAACGCTCACATTGCACAACCTAAATTATAAAAAAATTTGACATTTCTTGTGATAATTACAGAAACCTGTAAAGTTAAATCTATGGTACATGCTTTTGTTTTCAAGGCTAACTCATTTTTTGTCCTTTTTTGTTTTGAAGGCTCGATATTCATGTTTCTCACGTCTCGTATACAGGCAAAAGTATGGAACCGGCTTAATAGTTCGAAAACTGTTTGACGTAACTATTTGAAACTTGGTATGTGATTTAGAGTCAATAAGACCTGTATTATCAATTTGTTTCAATTGTATATCTGCTCTTGTTTCTGAGATACAACGCCTACTTAATTTTTCTTAAATGACAACCTGCCGATTTTCTTCCTTTATTTAATAGTTCGTTTAATCCCGTAAATAACCATCTAAAAATATTTATGTATTGCATAAGAAAATTTGGAAAAAAATTATGTTTCAATGAAAACATTAGAAAAAATGGTTTACGTTGATATTCGGTATTTGTTTTCATGCTTTTAAGGCAACTTTTATTAAAGTTGCCTTAAAAATAGCCCCATAATCTTGTGGCCTTTCATTTTTTTTTTTTTTTTTTGTTAAAACTAGTATTTTTGTTGAATATCAACCAATAAACCATTTCTTCTAATTTTTTCATTTAAACGCTATTTTCTCGAAAATTTTCTAATGTAACAGACAATTATTTTTATAAGGTTGTTTAGAGAATTGAACCAACTATTAAATAAAGGAAAAAAGAATCAGCAGATTGTGATTTAAAAAAAATCAAGTTGGGTTTGGATCTCAAAAACAATAGCAGATAAACAATTGAAACAAATTGGTACTGTAAGTCTTATTTGGCTCTAAATCACACACCAAATTTCAAACAATTTTCGAAATATTAAACCGGTTCTATATTTTTGTCTTTTTCCGTATTTGTTTTCATTTTTTTAAGCAACTTTGATTAACATTTTCTTTATTCTATCCTAAATACAGCCCATAATATCATGGCCTTCTAGTTTTTTTTGTTAAAACTAGTATTTTTGTTGAATATCAACCAATAAACCATTTTTTCTAACTTTTTCATTCAAACGTTATTTTCTCGAAAATTTTCATGTGTAATAGATCAATATTTTTATGTGGTCGTTTAGAGAATTGAACGACCTATTAAATAAAGGAAAGAAATCAGTAGGTTGTCATTAAAAAAAAATCAAGTAGGGGTTGTATCTCAGAAACAAGAACAGATAAACAATTGAAACAAATTGACTATATAGTAAATCACACACCAAATTTCAAATAGATACGTCAAACAGTTTTTGAAATATTAAGCCGGTTCCATACTTTTGCCCTTCCCTGTATATTCATTCATTCACCGTACTGCCTAACCGAAATTAGTAAAATAATGCAGATCGTTTTCGAAGAGGAGCGCCGATTTTATTCAGGGGATGTTGTTAAAATATTTGTGGGAAGCGAACGTAGAAAGAAAAAAAAAAGTACGCCGTTGCGTGACTGACGTACAATGGGGGAATTTAACAATTGATTCCGGCGGTTTCAGTTCCTTCTTTTTACCTCGGCCGGCCGTAATAAGCAGCTTCTGTGTGAATACGAGAACACCGGATATTGGTAAAATTGGAAACATGAACTTAAATTCGTAAAAAGAAGCAAAGAAAAACCACTCCATCAATCATCTTCTCGAAGGAGAGAAAGAGAGAGAGAGAGAGATCTTTTACCTGTGATTTTTCGAACTTGTTAATAAGATTAATTCGAAGCTTAACGAGAAACCGCAGGCACCCTTCTCTCTCTCTCTCTTTTCTTTGTAAATGCATTTGCTACCGCCCCCAACCCCCCAATTCGATTTATTTCAATAATACTCTGTACTCATGTAAGTAGATTGAGTGACACGTGACATTTCGAGCCGAGCAAATTGCTTAAACACTCGAGTCGTCCTCATAAAACAAAGCCGATCAACCAACCCCTGATCGGTATTAATGCATTCAATTTCGAAAATAGAAAGGGGTTAGCACTGACTAATGAGCCAGATTTATGAGGCACCCATCATAAAAGTTACCTTCTGCTTGCGTGGTAAATCGCCCGAGATATTTGTTTACGGTTTTTTTTTTTTGTACGCGATCGGGGGTGTATCTTCTTTTTATTCTTATTTTTTTCCTTGAGGGGGTAGCTACGGGGATAAAAAGTCCGAGCTCGTTATTACTGGGCCGCGCCGTGTGTCGGAACGTAAATAAAAGAGCGCGCCGCGTTTACGAAGTCCGGTCCGGAAGAGGGATGTAATAACAACCCCTTATAGGCCATATGTGAGGGTTCGACCAAAACAAAAGTCATCGTAAGTTTCGTTTTATCATAATTTTTCATGAACAGGGCAACAAATTTTGTTTTTACGATTTTTTTCTACATCTATGTATAATCCACTTGCAACATTTTATTTAGCCTCTTTTGTCTGTTTTCGTTAATCATTTCATCGTTCATTTTCTATTTTTTTTTTACCTTGCCCTTCTATTTTACGGACAAAAATATTTTTTTTAATAATAATGAACAGGAGAAAGAATTCAGACCACTTGTTTTCCAAATAATACGAAAATTTAGTACTCGAACTGTATTGGCAACAATCTGTGCCAAATGAAAACGCTCACATTTCAGTCCTTCCCCTCCTACTCATCAATAACAATTCGATGTATCGGAGTCGCGGAAGCGGAAGAGTACATTCGACATAAAAAGCATCTGACACTAAGTGGCTTGAATTCTTTTCCTTGTTCATCACTTGCAGGCGAGACATTACTAAAGAGCTTGACTGTACATACTCCCTCAACAATTACACCGTCTTGGCAAAATCAATTCGATCAAAATTAATCAGGCAAATTTAAACAGGAGTTAAAAGTTATAAACACGATTACAAAGAAAATACAATATAAATTTATTTATTAACACTCCTAAACAGATAAATTTACTTATTATAAATTTTTGCTGCAATTAACTGTTAAAACAAAAGAAATAAAGATCAGCTTTAATTTTTTTAGGGGTTGATTGTAACTGAGTTCAGTTAGGTTGGATTGAGCTTAATTTTAATTCGTTTTTAACTTTTCATATTTCGTTACTTCTAATTTGTTTATAATTCTTAATTTTTACTTGGATTGATTACAGTTAGGTTGAGTTCATTTGGACTGAGTTCACCTTGTAATTTTATTTTTTGATTTTTTTTTAATTATTTTACTTTTAGTCCCGTTTTCATAATCCAACGAAAGGAGACTTTAAAATAAAAGTCACAGTCATATGTCCAAAAAGATGCGAAAATGTGGTTGTTTATACATCAGAATGTGACTTTTATTTTGAAATCTCCTTTAGTTCGATTTTATGAAATCGGATCTTAATTTCCTTAATTTTACGAGCGATTTTGCGATTTTTTACCTAATATTAATGTTTTTATATAAATGGAAGAAAAAGATATATAAAAATTGCTACAGAATTGTAAATGAAAAATTGCAAAACAAAGGATAAAAAAAACTATCGTATCCTATCCTAAGAACTCATATTAAAAGCTAAGGGACGCGCAAGCAAAAAATAAAATTAACTGTCAAATTAAATGTTCGGAGATAAAATTAGAGACTTGGCGGATATGATAAAATTATATTTAGATACTCCAAAAATTTCTAAGAACTGATAATGATCATTATATAAACTGCAAAGTTTGTTAATTAGCGACAGAGCATTTGAGTCAACATGCAAAGGTGGTTGAGGCCTAATACTATAATATGCAGTCTGAATATTGTACCTAATTTATGCACTCAGTTAAGGGTATTTCTTGCATAGCAAATGCATCATCCGATATTCCCCATCTGAGTAACAATCAGGGAGGAGAAAAGTGCAGAAAAGCTCCAGCAGTGAACGAAATGTCGATCTTCCGGGTCCTTTGGGGAAAGCCTCTTAATCTAGTCTCTGTCGGAACATGACTTATTACTTTTTACTATTTCCAGAATTTTCACCTTAGCTTTCTTTGGTTTTTTTTTCCTGAGGTCAATTTCGTAGGCCCACCTCCTTCCAGCCATCTTATCTCTAGCCTACTTATTCTAAGTCTTCTTATCTTTGGCATCATTTACCGTCTTTCATTTTGAAGTGCAGTCCTCCTTTCTTTTTTATCATCTTTGCAGGTTAATTGATCAGTTGATCTTGACCAAACCACACTCACCGGTTGGCAACCTCCGGTGTCCTTCTTCTCTGGCCTTCAACGTCCTTCATTATTTCATTGACTTGCTTTCACTTTAGTATAATCAACGAACTTTTCTTGCGTCATTAGATTACCTGCTTCTGTGACTCAATTGCTTTCCTTTCCTAATACCCGTATTTTTTTTCTTGCAAATCTTCTGACAGCGTCTTCCTTATGACTCATCGTCATTCAGGCCACACGAATTCATGGATTCTCCATTTTTTTTGGTTCTTTCGTCCTCCGGTAAGTTTCACATGCCCTTGATCCTTCAAATTCCTCTTGTCTTTAGCTTCCCTTTTCTAATCTTATCTTTGATATCATCTGCCATCCATTTATCGCCTTTCATTTTAGAGAGTGTTCCTCCTTTTTTTAATCATCCAGTTCTTTTTATGTTATTTGTTTGGTTGATCTGGACCATACCGTACTCACTGGTTATCAACTTCTTATCTGGTCTTCAACGTCCTTCGTTGATTTGTTGTCACTTTAATAATCAACCAACTTTTCTCGTGTTATTCGATTACCTCATTCTGTTGCCTCCTATTAATGGGTTTCCTCTTCTAATTCTCATTTTTTTTTTATAAATCACATCATCACAGCATCTTCCTTATGGTCTGTCGTCATCCAGGCCATCCGGAATTATAAAGTCTTCATTGGGCTTTCCTTTCTCCCTATTTTATTTAATAACTTCTTTTTTTCTTTTTTTCTGCAGTTTCATTGCTCTTTCTTCTTTTTTGAAGGTGCCTTCCTCCGTCTTTTTCTTTTGATTTTCCTTTAGTTCTTCTAACTTGTAGTCATCCAGGCCATAGGATTAATATTACATAGTTGTAAACCTTGTAAAGCTTGAGGAGCATTTTTTCTTCATTCTCATTGGTCTGCCTTCCTCACTGTTACTACCCTTCTCCTTTCCGGCAGAGACTTTCTTCATTTTTTTTTTTGGTCTACCTTCTTTTCTTCTAACTTATCATCGTCCAGGCCATTCAGACTTTACCTCTTCTACTTTCGCTTTCCTTTTTTATAATATAACGTAGGTGTAAACCTCGAAGAACATTTTTTCTAAATTCTCAATTAAATGCTTCCCCCGTTCTCCTTTTTTTTAAAATAATAATATGTGTTTATTTCAATAAAAGAACAGTGATAAAATTCTTTCGGGCAGTGTCTTCCTTCATCTTTTTTTTTGGTATATACCTTCTCTTCCTCTAACTTATCCCAATTCAAGCAAACTTTTTCTTTGGTTTTCTTTTCTCACAATATTATTTGGGTAATCATCTCATTCTGTTGCGTTCTCTTGATGGTTTTCCTTTTAATTTCAGTACAATTCATGCTCGTGATAATTGTAGATAAGATACGAAACAGAAAAACACTTTAAGTTGAGCTACAAATATAAAAAAAAAAAATATACACTCTCTTTTTCAATACATAATTTTTATTTTCCAATAGTGTCTTCGTCTTTTTTTATTTTCTTTCTTTTCTTCTAACTTGTCGTCATCTGGACGCTTCATAGCTTCTTCAACGGTTTTTTTTTTCTCTCTTCTTTTTTTGTAAACCTTTATGAACACTTTTTTCCTCGTTGATCTGCCTTCCTTGTAATACCGCCCTTCTCCTTTCAGACAATTCTGTCATTCGTCATTCTGTAAGGTCTCACAACCACAACATTTTTCTTAGATTTAACACTTCTTCAATTTTCACATACCAAGCTGTAGCCATACGTTGTATATATTTCTCCGTTACTTCTTTTTTCTCTCTTTAATCTGGTTTCCTTTTTCTTTTCTTTTGGTAAAAGTCTTAGGTCTTCGTTTGATGTGTTAGTTTTATTCTGTCTTCCCTTGTCTTTCAAATTTCTGACTTTATCTTTCTTTGACTTGAGATCTCAAGTTCCGTTTTAAAATTCCTAAATCATTTCATAACTGTTTCTTTGCGTTTGTATTTGTTCTGTGTCCTTCTGTTTAGCATCTTCTGCAGGAGTCTTTCATTATTTCTGATTTGTTAGTATAATTCCATTGGATTTAAATAAAAGAACTTGAAAGGGCAAGAGGACTCGTACAATCTTTACTGTCGGAAAATTATCATCTTAAACTGCGAAAATCAAAAGTTGGCATTGTAGAATATCTGATCACCCGGCAGATACATATGCGGTGTACAGGATTTTTCGAAAGTGTTCTAGATATCCTCCTGACTTTAATTATAACGTCAGCTCGATTGTGATGGGTTTCTGTTCAAATCAGACATTAACCTGGATGACAGACGGTGGTGACCGGTGACCCAGTTCGTTTGTTAGGGGTGGTAAGGGTGGCGCGCGCCTGCCACCTGTGCCCCCCCTGCCCTGTCGCTACGGTAGCGCGTGCCGCGCAGGTGGCCCCCGTCATGTGTGTTGTTGGTCCGAGCTGGTGTACGCCCGCCCGCTAATTGGGCACTTCGCCGAATTGCGAAATTTTCGGCCATCCACGCGATTGGCCGATGCTGACCACTGATGTCATGTGTCTCGTCCAACATGTACTCCTGCTCAAACATTCTTTTTCACTTTTTTTTGCATCACATGCATGCTTCCCTCATTTTTCACTTCAAATTCCATTACGTAGAAGAAAGAAACTGGGGAATCAAAGCATCGGAAATTTGCACATGTTTATTATTAGAGTTAAATTTGACTAATGGACAATAGTTAAGTGAATTCAGTCAGTTGTTTCGAACTTATTTAATTCTCATCAACGATGTGCGACTGGAATTTATAAATAATGTCTTACGTTCACTATTGTTTATTAAATTGATAGAAATAAGTAGAGATTCTAAGCAGAATCTAATTTTGAATTTACTATTGTCCAAAATACAAAATGAAAGCGTTTTTAAGCAAACAAAATGTCATATTAAAGTGAAATAGTAATGCTACGTATATCTACTTAAGCCTTTCTTTCATTATTTGTTTTGGTAGTATGTCCTGAATGTCCAGCGAGAATGTGGTATTCATGTATGTGAATACATTTTGACAGTGAATGTCATTTCGTTTGAAATTTTAAGGTTACTCCGAATCACCGCCAACTGTCATGCCATGTCCAGAGAGCATTCAAAAATGTTTTTGTAAAAAATGAAAATCGGGTGTCAATTGGTTCTCTCAAATTCAAAACTAGTGTCAAAATTACTGTCATCTTGAAATTTTTGTAGGTACAAAGTTTTTTTAATCTCGAACCGGACAGAAATATGATGGGAACACGCTCAACGTTTCGCTATAGATTTATAGCTTCGTCAGGAGTTAAATTTGACAAAAACAAACTTCAATTGAAATTTTTGGTTATGAGTAATAAAAAAAAAAAAAAAAATTGTGCAAATCGTTTTTGATTGCAGTGAGAACCTCGAGCAGCCTCTGGACAGCTGTTTCAGCCCTGCTTGGGGCTTCTTCAGCAGAAACGTAGCTCGACATTCCCACTGCAGACCAAAAACGACTTGCCCAATTTATTCGCAAATGCGATGTAAGAAAGATGAACATATAAAATAGCGACATCTTACTATCGCTTTTTGACCTAACATTGCAGTAGGATAGACAAATTTTTTTTTTTTTCTAAATTCTTTCATTATGCTTTGACAGCAAGCATGGCCGCCTTGCATGGGGGACTCATTAGGAGCAAATCCCGCTTCAATTTGTCTATCCTACTGCAATGTTAGGTCAAAAAGCGATAGTAAGATGTCGCTATTTTATATGTTATGAGTAATGTCAATTCAGCTTGTTGTTTCAGTTGTCAAAATAAGCGTCGGCATCGTAACCATGGTAACATTTAATTAATGAGTGTTAGAGGGCGCTAGTTGACACTCTCCTTGGCTTGCTTTCCCGGAACACATTTTTTTAATGCTTTTTGAATTGACCGTGTATGACATATCAATTCAGCTGACCGTGCTTCGAATTAGGCAATGTTGCAATATTTCCTTTTCATTTCGAGGCCGATTCACGTCCAAATTTACATAATTGACAACACCGCTTCTCGTTCTGATTTGAATTGTTAAATTTGACGTGTGTAATAATGACGTCTGTCTGATTTAACATGGCAACAAGCAACATACTAACTTAAAATCACGATAACTGGATAACAAATAGTAAAGGAATGGTTTATACATTGAAGCAATAAAGCAAGATAAAGCATATAAAAAATAAAAAATAATCAAAATAAAATAAAAAATGAATTAATTAAAACCACATTTCCACCCATTTTATAAAAAATTAATTATCAAAAAATTAAACGAGACTGAAAATTGGTTAAAAGAAAACAGAAAAACAAGAAATAATATGTATAGTCAAATCATATTCCACATTAAGAGAAAACAAATTTAAAATTAACAGAACTAAAAGTAAAGAATTATAATCAGAGTAAATAAAAATTTTGTCTAATCTACAAAAAAAAAAAAAAAAATTAAAAAATTAACAAGCTTAAGAGAAAGGATAATCGATTTTGTGTGAAAGTTGAGAAAAAAAGACGAAAGGTGAACAAAACATAATATAAGTCAAATCTTAAATTTAGAGGAAACGGAAAGAAAAAGTTTAAAAAATTGAAGACGGTTGCAAATTTATTGAAAAAAATGGATTCGGAGAGTTAACAATACTGACACTAGACTGCCCGGAGCGGCAGAATAATAAATAGTTTAAATTATTGTGAGGGGGAGGGTATTTAAATTACCTCCTCCCACCCTCATCGTAATGTTTTGACAAGTTTTTCGTATCTGATAATTGCACCCTAATACATCCCACCAAAATAAAAATTTGCGCACCTTCAGGAGAGAAAATGCAGACAAATTCAACTGGTAGGCGGGGGCCACGTAAACCGTGGCGTGCCCCCTCTCCCTCACCCTAATAAATTTTGTTGCTAGCCCCCTCCTCCCGCCGTGGACAAATTTAAGGCAAAAAAAAAATTAGTGTACCCACAGTACCCGTCGAATAGTCTCTCCGCGGCGAAGAAATTGAACCCCTCGCCCTCCCCGACATCGACAATGCAAAACCGCTTCAAAAAATTTCAGCTTACTCATCTGTTACCGCTTGAATACCTGCGAAGGAAAAAATAATGAAATTGAAGTTTCGCAAACCCTTCCCCACTCTTTTTCTTATTGAAATTGTTTTCGTTTTTTTTTTTTTGCTGAATTCTATTGCGCTACCAACACCACCAATAAAAAATGAAACAGAAACTAAACTGTTTACTCCCCAGGAATTTTTTACTATTTTTTTTTTATTATTGGTGGTGCATTTGGGCGAAATAAAGCACAGCAAAACACTTGTCCCCCCTACAAATGGAATTCACCTAATTGGGAGTACAAAATAGTAATAGTA
The DNA here is from genome assembly GCA_036172665.1 of Prosopocoilus inquinatus. Classification (NCBI taxonomy): domain Eukaryota; kingdom Metazoa; phylum Arthropoda; class Insecta; order Coleoptera; family Lucanidae; genus Prosopocoilus; species Prosopocoilus inquinatus. Next base: position 14,041,460 of record CM069871.1, on the reverse strand, counting down.
AAAAGTAAAAATTTTGCAGACCGTTTTCTGTTATCTAAAACGCACTCTTATGCGCACCCACAACATCTGCACCGCTAAAACAGCTAAAAAAATAAATTAAATAAATGAGAAATTTAGCTAGGCTGCCCCCTTCTCCCCTTCCCGTACACAAAATCATTTAAGACTTATTAAAATTATAGAATTTACGATTTGAACCAGCTGAAAAAAATAATAATAAAATTGAAGCAAGCCCCCCCCCCTCCCCCCCCTCCCCCCCCCTCCCCCCCCCTCCCCCCCGTTCCTAGTGAAATTTTCGATTTTTTGCACTCCTAACAAATAAAATAAGGCAACCATAGAAATTGAATTCCGCAAGAAATTGAATTCCCGTGGAGTTTAAAAAGTAAAAGAAACTAAAAATGTTGTTTCTTTTGCTGCATCTTATTGCGCCCTCACCCACGACTATAGGTATTTCATTTTTGCTCTCTACAATAGCCGAGTAAGATTAAATTTAATAAGAACTTAGCTAAGAGCCCCCCCTCCCGTCCCAGTAGACCAAACCATTTAAGACTTAAGAGAAAAAAATATAGCTTACTTGTATAATAATATTTAAATGGCTGGGAAAAAAATATTCAAACAGATCTTTTGCTAAATAGCCAAAAAAAGTAATAGAAACTTAGCTACCCCCCCCCCCCTTTCGTGAGTAAAACTGTTTAAAATTGCGAAAAATTATAGTTTACTCGTCCATCACTCCATAAATAGCTGAGAAAGAAGAAATATGGAATCGAGACTTTGCTAGCCTCCCCCCACCCGCTGCTGTGAAAATTTTCCAATTCTTTCGCGGTATTTTATTGCAATCCTAATGCATCCTTATGCACCACCGTTTCTAACTTCTACACTAAGTACTTAAATAGCTAGAAAAAAATATATGAAAAGAACTTAGCTACTGTCTACAGATTTTATTTATTTACTTTTTCAACTATTTGAGCAGTGCGAAAGCTAAATAATGATGATGTATAAGAAGGGGGGAAGGTAGTTAAGTTGCCATTTAATCTTATTTTTCTCAAGCATTGCAATAAAAAACTTTGAAAATTTGAATGGGGGCGCTAGTTCAGTTTTTAATTTGTTCATTTTTCTTGGGTAATTAAGCGGTTCAAAAAATTAAATTAATCATGATGGTACATAAAGGCCCAATAAGATATACAGGATGTCCCAACAGTGCATTCTCGGGCTATATCTCGATAACTACTGCAGATATAAAAAAAAAACACCTTAGACAATTACTCGTTTTAAAACAAATAATTCATGCAGGTTTAGGGTTCTAAAAAAATATAGCAGATAGGTATAAGACATGCATGACAAAAACGAAAGTACTGTATTAGACGAACAATTTAGGATATAAAAATGTAGGGCATGCTATTTAAGAAATTTGAGTTATGTCATTTTGAAATTTCCGATATTTTTCTTAGTACCATGATCACCTTGTAACGATAAAAATACTTTTAATAGTGGCTTAGAATAAGTTAAAGTATCAACTACATCTGTACCGAAAATCTTTTCTCTAAAGTTAAAAATAAACAAAATATGAATAAATAAAATAATGGCTGCAATCGACGGTTTTTAAATAAAATGTTAAATATCTTCAAAACGGTTAGATTTAGACATATATTATGGTATATAAAAAATGTGTAGAATTTTATGAGCAATTCAAATTTGACATCATATATAGGGTGTGCCTTCTGAAATAAAAAAGTTGTAATTCGTACCGCCGTTTTTATTCACCCTGTATAGATGAAAATAATTTCGCGTCGTAGACCTTTAAATTTTAAAATAAAAATGTCTTGAAACTTTTTTTATATTTGCAGTAATTATCGAAATATAGCCCGAGAACGCACCGTTGGGACACGCTTATATAACGAAAAAACTCTTAAAAACTTCCCGCTCCCAATGAATTTAACAGCGCTTTCGATTGGCCACTGAGTGTAATCTGGTTTTAATCACATAGAATAAAATGAGATGAAAATACACTCACTGCATGTAATGCACCCTAATTGAAAACGTCATAAATTTAATCACTGTCAAGTTATACTTTAACATAACCTAGTTTTTGTTCTGTCATTAATGTCATATGTTGATATCAGTGCTGCCAATTCTGAAAAACTGGTTTCCCAGTTCACTGTCAAGTTGTACTTTAACATAACCTAGTTTTTGTTCCGTCACTAATTTCAGGTCGATATCCGTTCTGCCAATTTTGAAAAACGCAGTTCACCATTGAATTATTATTATTATTATTATATGATCGCACGGCATATCTTATTATAAAATAACTTCCCCAGTTTCACTTTCAGTCATTTTCACGTTTTAAACGCGCACTAACTTTAAATTCAGATTCCCCAAAGAAAAAAAAAATAATAGTGATAATAAACTAGCGGCCGAATAAGTGTGAGTTTCAATTATTTAATAGAAAGTTACGAGCTATGACCCGAAGCGCATTTTTTTCTTCTCTTTTTAATTTTACGCCAACCGTTTCAATTATTCCTCGTGATAATAAAATCCATTCGATTAACATCCTACTTAGCGGGTGTCCCGAGGGAACAGTCGCTTTTTTCTCGTTCGTCTCACGTGCCGACTTTGATTAGGTGGAACACGCGACTATGGTAGCGTGATAGCCATAATTACAGAATAGACGCTCCGGCATGATCGCTAGGATGGTGGACGGCGAATTAGGCAATTTGATAGAATAGTTATGCTCGCCTATTATGCAGATTTATGAGGGGGGGGCTATCAGAAATTAATCGTTTAATATCTGGGGTGGCATGTCACGGTCATACCGAGGTGTGAGCTTTGTAATTTTATGATGACAGGTTAACAACATGCGAGAGAAAAATTACACGGTTCGCTGATTCATAACATTTTATTTTATTAAAAAAAAAAAAAATTATTAATTAAGAAATAAATTAAGTGATTAGCACGATATGAAATTAATTATTTTTGAAGTATTAAAGCAATCATTTAGCAACGTTGTTAAAAAGTTAAAGAAATAATCAACTAAGATATACAGAGTGATTTTTGAATGAGGGGAATTATAGCCCCATCCAAAATACCCTCGACATATAATAATTCTTCAAAATAAAATAAAATGGAGAGTAGAATTAAGTTCTAGAACGAATAGTTTGTAACTTTATTTAAATCCCAGTTAACCAACACCTACTGTTAGTCAACTTTTTTCTCTTTGACGGAGGCCAAGGGTCGTGAGTGACAGTTCCAAAAAAATAATAATAATAAAGGGCGTCGTCAATTTTACCTTCTATATGGATCATGCGACCAAATAATAAAATATAGAAAAGAAAAATTAGTTTAATGGAACTGGAAAAATCAAAATTTTGATACAATAAAAAAAATATTGTCGGATTTATCCAAAAGATCATTCATCAAACAGACTAAATATTCACATTTTAATTTTTGAATACTATCGTAAAGCTTTACACAGTTTACGGTTTGTTAATAAATAATAATAAATGAAAATAAAGAATTTAATCGAATTAAAGAGTTTGAAGAACCCTCCTTTTAGGATATCAAAAGAAACCAAACAAAACCAGCAAAAAAATGAGAGACAAAAGAGAAATGAAAGAAACAGCAACAAGACACGAGGCACGAAGTGATGAACATTAAGAAATAAACATCAAGCTAAACGAAAAATAACAATTTTCCCGACGTGTCAAAAATGTATAAAAAATAAAAACAAACTAAAAGTCAATAAAGCTAAACGAAAAATAACAATTTTCCGGACGTATCAAAAAAGGTAAAGAAAATAAAAACAAACTAAAAGTCAATAATAGGATTAAAAAAAAGCAAAGAAAAAAGAAATGAACGAGGAAATACAGCGCGTAAAACAAATGATCACATCTGAGATGGGCACAAAACAAATGAAAAACAATGAACTACAGAAAAGCGTCAATTAAATATGAAAAATCAATTCGATAAGAAAAACAAAAGAGAAATGCAATGCGCAGAAGCATAATGAACAGAGAAAAAAAAACAAAAGAAGATCGACGACTTAGATGAACCAAAAACAAAAGAGAAATACAATATGCAGAAGCATAAAAACACAGGAAAAGAAAACAAAAGAACTTCGACGATTTAAATGTCAATGCCTAGAAGCATAATGAAAAGAGAAAAAAAAACAAAAGAAAATCGACGACTTAGATAAACCAAAAACAAAAGAGAAATACACTATACAGAAGCATAAAAAAAGAGGGAAAGAAAACAAAAGAACTTCGATGATTTAGATGAACCAAGAACAAATGAATCTCTAGAAGAAAAGAAAAACTACTACACAAAACAAAAGACAATTGTAAAAAACCGACAACCGACAAAATGTGACAAATCAATTAAATAAAAATAAACACAAGAGAAATTCTAGATGAAACAAAAACAAAAGAGAAATACAGTATGCAGAAGCTTAAAAAAACAAAAAAAAAAACAAAGGAAGATCAACGACTTAGATAAACCAAAAACAAATGAATCTCCAGAAGAAAAAATAACTACTACAAAACGAAAGACAATTATAAAAAAAAACGGCAATCAACAAAATATGACAAATCAATTAGATAAAAATAAACAAAAGAGAAATTCTAAAAAAAGTATAAAATGAATTTAAAAAAGAAAAACTACGATGCTGTGATGGACAAAAAGATTGAAAATCGGCCAAAGTTTTTGCTCATAGGAAACAGAAGAGAACTATAAAAAGGAGTCAATGAAATAGGAAAAATATGGACACGGACAGTCGTTATTGATCGCATTGTATATTGTATATTTTGTTACGGTCTCAAAATTTTTGGTCGTTGTTGTACTTTTGTTCGTCGATTATATTAAATATGTAGAATTTTGTTGAATGTCGTTAAGTGAAGAAACGGGCATTTTTAAAGGCCAAATATGTCTAAAATGTCACCCAATCTGGCAACCCTGCAAAGAGCTGTCATTAATGTCATTCGGTATAACCTGTTCTATTCTATCCATTCGAGACTGTCGTTACTTTTGCATGTAGGTACGTTATGCAAAAAGTATAGAAGCGTTACAAACAAGTCAATTTAATTTTTTTTATAGGTTAGCCAAACGTCATTCCAGTGTTTTCCTTGTTATAGGACCCTTAACAAAAAGTTCCGCTAGGTGTCATCCATTCCGTGATTTTCTTTCAGATTTTCTTGAATAAATCATTCGATGCGCGAAAGCTTCTGAAAACGTTACCCAGATTAAGAGGGGAGGCAGAGTTTATTGATACTGTCACTCTGTGCCTGTGCTGTCACTTTGCCAATCTAGTGTCAGTGCTGCCAACTCTACGAATCCATTTTCATTAAACATGTAACCGTTTTTAATTTTTTTGGTCTGCATCTTGATTTTCTACTTCGTTTTTAGCTTTGTGTAATTAATCCAATTATTTGCTCTGTCGCAAATGATGTTTTAATATCAGTAGTGACAACTTTGATGTTGAATTCACATAAGACTTAACCGCCTTGTGTTTCTTTATTTTAAGTTTCGTTTACTTCTATTTAATCTGTCGCTAATGACGTACTGATACCACTGCTGCCAAATTTATCATGACATCAATTTTTAATTGAATACGTGAGAATTAAAAGGCACTAAATCGGGAAAACCAAAATGTTGTCAGTCGCTTAGTGCCTTTCTCGATTAAACCATCTTGTTGCAGATGACATACTGATCTAACCTCACAAAATAAGGTAGTTCTTTTCATCACCAAACGATGGCAAATACTTTCCACAGATTGGCAACAGTTTGGCAATTAGTTCATTGTAATTCTCACCGATTCAATTGTTTTTTTTTTTTCAGCAAGTTTGATTGAAACAATGGAAAATATGAAAACTAAAGAATGGAAGATAGAAAACCCGAAATATAATAATCATATAGATACGATGACCAGGATTGCCAGATTTTTACAGGCAATGTCGCGAAGTTATTGACAAAATGTAGCTAAAAGGCGCGAAATTTTTTCTAAAGTCAGACAAAAAAAAAAGAGTCACCGATTTGGGTAACCAGAACAAGTAAAAAATTAATTTTGTTAAAAAATCAGGAACAAAAGAGAAATGAAAACAACAATACATAAGGAAACATTAGTAAACAAAAAAATAACAAAGGAAGGTCAACAACACTAAACTGAACGGTTGTTGAGAAAATGTAGCCAAAAGGCGCCAATTTTTTTCTAAAGTCAAAGACAAAAAAGAGTCACCGATTTGGGTAACCAGAACAAATAAAAAAATAAATTAAATCTGTAAAAAAATTAGAAACAAAAGAGAAATGAAAATAACAGTAAATACATAAGGAAATATTAGTAAATAAAAAATAACAAAGAAACGTCAACAACACTAAGCTGAACGGAAAATAACAATTTTCCAGACGAATTAAGAAATTCCTAGAAAATTGAAGCAAACTGTAAAGAAAACACTAAAGAAACGAAATACAGCGCGCAAAGTAAAAGATCATAACTGACAAACAAAAAAAAAATGTAAAACGATAAACTTCAAACAAGCGTCAATAAAATGCGAAAAAGCAATTTTATGAGGTAAGGCAAAAAGAATAATACGTAGTAAGAAAGCAGAACAGGAAAAAAAAGAAGATTCAATTCAATTCATTGACCTGGAGTGACGACCAAGGCGAGCAAAAACCAAATTAATCTCCTGACAAAAATTTAGAAAAATCTAGTAGAAAACAAAAGATAGCTGTAAAAAAAGCGTCATTCAATAAAATCAGAAAAATCAGTTTGATGAAAACAAAAACAGAAAAGAAATACGACAGCATAAAATGAATTTAAAAAAGGCGTAAATATCAGGATACTAAGACGAACAAAAAAAGAAAATCGACGAAAGTTTTTACAGATAAGAACAAATGACAAATCAATTAAATAAAAATAAACAAAACAGAAATTCTAAAGTATAAAATGAATTTAAAAAAGAAAAACTACGATGCTGAGATGGACAAAAAGATTGAAAATCGGCCAACGTTTTTGCTCATAGGAAACAGAAGGTAACTATAAAAAGGAGTAAATAAAATACGGAAAACATGGACAACATTAGTAAACAAAAAATAACAAACGAAAGTCAACAACACTAAGCTGAACGGAAAGCAAACAATTTTCCAGAGGAAATAAGAAATTCGTAGAAAATTGAAGCAAACTGTAAAAAAAACACAAAAGAAACGAAATACAACGCGCAAAATAAAAGATCATAACTGACAAACAAAAAAAATGAAAAACGATAAACTTCACACAAGCGTCAATAAACGTAGTAAGAAAGCAGAACAGGAAAAAAAAAGAAGATTCAATTCAATTCATTGACCTGGAGTGACGACCAAGGCGAACAAAAACCAAATTAATCTCCTGACAAAAATTTAGAAAAAATCTAGCAGAAAACAAAAGATAACTGTAAAAAAGCGTCATTCAATAAAATCAGAAAAATCAGTTTGATAAAAACAAAAACAGAAAAGAAATACGACAGCTTAAAATGAATGAAAAAAAAGACATGAGAATGTCGGGATACTAAGACGAATAATAAACGAAAATCGACGAAAGCTTTTGCAGATGAAAAAGTCGCAGGAAACAAAAGAGAACTGTTGAAAGGAATTAATAAAATGTGAAAGCCGATCCGATTAAAAAAAGAAAAATGCGGGAAACATGAAAGAAAAACAACAGAAGGGAAAGTAAAAACAAAAGAAGGGATAGAAAAAAAATTAAGCAAAAATCCGTCGAAAAACAGCTCAAGAAACCAGCAGGAAACAAAACGACAAAATAAAACAAACGAACGATGAGTAAAATGCCAAAAAATTCTTAATAAAACAAAACAAAAAGAAGAAAGAAAAAAAAATGAAAGGAATGAAAAACAAAAGAAAACGATGTCCGAAGTATTCTCGTCATATAATACCTATGAATAAATGAAAGAAGTGACAGAAACAATCATTATTGATCACACTGTATATTTATTATTTGTCGTTATGTGAAGACGACGAAAGTAACCCAAATTAGGCGCCAGGCGCCAAATAAGATTGATTTTTAAACGCCAAGTATGTTCAAAATGTAGCCTAATCCGGCAAACTTGACGATGACCAGACATTTCTTGAAAGTTTTTTCAGTCTGGCCACAATCCTTACTTGAAATTCACTAAAAACCATGCCGCCAAATTCAATCTCTCCTCGGCATTTAATCTGGTATAAAAGTGAGAGAATTTCTGGGGCCAGAAATAAATTGAGAAAAAAAAATTGATAGAAAAAGTGAAATGACGTGTGAGCAATTTGATTCTTTTTTCGGAGGTGCTTTTTTAAAATCGAACTGCGCCGGAGTGCATAATTATTCGGACAACGCACGCGATCACCTCCGGTGACGGACCGAACAGCCGAAATTAGGAAAGCCGGCGGAGTTTCATAATTGCGCTCCCACGCAATCAGCTAATTGCGCTTTCGTGAAATTGCGCGCCGGGAAAAAAAACGACGAACAAGACGCCCGCCACCTTCACGAAACTTGATTCCGTCAGGACCGATCACATTCGAAAGTTACACGCAGTGGCGTAGCTGCAGGGGCTGCAAAGGCTAGGGTGTAGCGACTTAAGGAGTGTCCAATTTAATTTCTCGAATTGTTAGCACTGCATCGCCAATGAATTTTTTAAAAAGACCAGTGGCGGACAGTCGGAATGAACAAGGTGGGCTGTGCTGACCCTGTACTACTGAAGTTGATCAGTGCAATAATTGACCTCTGCGTTGGAGCTGTCCAGATATATTACATCTGTACAAAAATTAGTTTGAAAACTGCATTGATCATTCTCTTCTGCAATATTTGTTACCCTCCCGCTGTAAATCATTACGAGCCGCCACTGTTAATGACAACATAAAGCATCTTAAAAGCACGGTCTTTATGGGCCCCGTTTAATCAAAGAACCTCTTCGCGGTCAAAAAATAGAAATCTAAGTTAATTTATGAGACCCGCTTTTTCAAAGACAACTTCCCGACTAGAAGTTGGCAATCCTACCCGAAACACCCAGAGCCTGATTATGTGTAAACACGCATATCTTGAAATGTACCTCGACCACGGCTGCAAATCTTGAAACATACCTCAGCCACAGCATAAGCGTAATAATAATCCCCTTTTCTGTAACAATTTTCAATGAATTGTAATTAATTGCTCCGTCGCAATTGATGTTACAACATCAGTAGTGACAACTTTGATGTTGAATTCACAGGCATTTAATTAATTTTCCACAGTAATCGCATTTACTTTGTTTTAAGTTTCGTTTTACTTCAGTTTAATCTGTCGCTAGTGACGTCATGATACCGCTGCTGCCAACTGTCTCATGACATCAATTTTTAATTTGAATACGTGAGAATTAAAAGGCACTAAATCAAGGAAACCGTAATGTTGTCAGTAGACTAATCTCACAAAATAAGGTAGTTCCTTTCATCACCAAACGATGGAAATACTTTCAACAGTGGCAGTTAGTTCCTTGTAATTCTCATCGTTTCAATTGTTTTTTTTTTTATTTTCAGCAAATTTGTTAGAAAATAGAAAACGCGAAATATGATAACCATGACCAGGGTAATCAGATTTTTACAGGCAATGTCGCCAACTTGTTGACAAAATATTGCCAAAAGTCGCTAAATTTTTTTTTAAATCAAAGACAAAAAAGTCGCTGATTTGTGCAAATAAAAAACAAATCTGTAAAAAAAATCAGAAACAAAAGAGAAATGAAAACAAAAGCAACAGAATGCAAGGCGTGAAGTAAACAAAAAAAAAACAAAGGAAGATCAACAACAAGCTGAACGAAAAACAACAGTTTTCCGGACGAATCAAAAAATTTGTAGAAAACTAAGTCAAACTGTAAAAAAGTCAGCCTGGCTATGTCTAAACACGCATATTTTGAGATATACCTCAGCCACGGCTGCAAATCCTGAAACATACCTCAGCCACAACATAAACGTGATAATAATCCGGTTATCCGTTACTATTTTCAGAGAAGTTAAATGATGTTTGTGGGCGACCAGTTAACGGCAACGTTGCCTTTCGAATTTTAATTACTTATACAACAATTTGGCACTTTGGAGCGATAAGAAAATATTAAATTTATTGTTTGATCACTCACAGACTGTATGAGTATAGTCTACGGTCGGCACTGTTACAGTATTCAATTTTAAGTGATTGGTGAGTACGTTACTTTTCTAGTTTTTTAAATAAAGTTTTAAAAACTCCCGAGTTTTTGGACACGTTCCGATTTTCCACAAAGAAAATGGACCAGCGGTTGAGTTGAGTTTGTGATTGGTTATTACCGATCTACAACCTATAGATGGGATTCCACCCAGTGCAATCGTTTGCACCGGTGGAATCAAGGAATGCACCCACAATGCACCCGGTGCATGCTCATTTGCCTACATTGATATAATTCATAAAAAAAATGCTTCAAATTGACACCAAATACAATATATTTTGTATGGACTATCGCTAGACAATTATTTTGTAACGTTAATTTCAAAAACTTACTCTTTTTATTCAGATTTTAAACTATAAAGCTTTCGCTTAAACTTAAAAGTTTACTATTCACCACACAATCTGGAACGTAAATCTATAAATCACCCGCAAACAATTAAATAATATCAAGAAAAGATTATTTCCCGTTCGGTTTGCGCGGGAAATTTAAATTTTTGAATGCACCCGATGCGATGATTCATGTATCCATCCTGGTGAATGCACCGGGTTCATTCCCTGGCCCATTTCCACTATTACTTTAATGTGAGTCAATCACAAACCATTGCTGAGTTAGCAACTCAGCCGTTGAGCGTATCTGAACGCGCCCAATTTCTCGATTTATGAAACTTAGAAGTTAGCAACCCTAAATCTACAGTAAGTGCTACATACAGTACGAACGCTTAATATTTAGAGAAGGACCTCAGAATTAGGACCCCAATTGACAGTGTTAATCCAAGACCTTTAAATTAAAAGATTCTGAAAGAATATGTGCAACATTTTGGGAATTAGGTCATAATGACAATTCATTCAAATCCGTGTCTCTTATTTTACAGAAGATAAGTCAACACTACGTTTTTTTTTTTGTAAACACAAACATTCTGGGGCAGCATTTCATTCATAAACTTCGCATTTCGTTCATTATTATTCTTATTATCATAGTACTATTTTTTATTACCCAAAACCACCAAAAAGAGAACATCAACAAAAGAAGGAAAAACGCAAGATACAGTGTATTTGACGAGTTAATGAACATAGTTTTAAAACGTGGCATAAAAAAAATAATGTTACGAATTCGGAGCAAATAATAATCGTCGCTTGATTTCAAAACTTTAATTAAACAGTAGCTTATTACAGTTCAAATTACACAAACAATAACCTATTTATTTTGATAAATAACACTTAAATATTTCACCGCTTATTTCGCCCAAGTCGCTCGCACTATCGCTCGCTAAATGTAACTGTTTTAAATCGTGCGTGCAGTCCGCACTTATTTATATTTCCATGCGGCTGTTACTGGAAATACCTGGAATGCCATGGAACTGACTCGAAGTCTCTCGAACATTCCAGAATGCAGATAGCGTGGCTTCCGAAGAACACATCACAGTCTATCAAAACACGAAAAATGTCGGTTGACTAACAGATGGCGCCACTTATCTGAATCATAAATTCATTAACGTCTGGCTGTAATAATGATAAGAAACGATCATCCGAGAGGCAGTATTGGTCAAAACATAAAATTAAAAACGAGTAGATTCAAAGCGGTGAATTAACGAAAAAAACAGACTTCAAAAAACATGGAAGAAATAAATACGGGAAGAATTCAAAGAAAAAAATGTAATAGGAAGAAAAATGTTTAATAAGTATCGCCATGACTTCCCAAAAGAAATCGTTGTACTTTAAATAAAACAAAAATGTTTAAAAAAATTGTAAACAATAAATAAGAATTAATTAAAATTTTACCGTAAAATTAGTTACGAGTTATGATGACCAATGTGTCGCAAATTTAATTCAGTTTTCATTCGCATAACATAGGTATCGCGATCGACGATCGCTATACACATATTGTCAGGATGTAAGTGCACGGAGCTGAATCTCGTTGAGTGGGAGACAATAATGCGTTCTTAAATTATTTCTAAGAGACTCTAGTTATGACACTGCCTCCCGGCGATCATACTGCAATTAAAGTTTCTGATCTTACTCGATTCCTTTCCATTAGAGCACTTTTTATGTAAAGCCCTGGATACTTTCATAATGTAACTAATCCTGTTTACAGTGTCCCTTTTTTTCGCCTACAGACCACCACACTTTTTATGCAAGTTTAGTATTCGTCAATCAATCAACAAGGATACCGATCAGGATTTAAACATAAAAAATATGTATTAAAATGCGTATAAATTAACTAAAGTGTTGGGCTGGGATCGCCTTAAGCGTGATTAATTATTTTGTGTTTGTTATTTTTTGGAAACAACATTAAATATAAACTACTAATTTTACACTAAATATTATGGCGTTTAAATTGCTGAAGTATTTGGAAATGGCTACAGGACACGACGGTCACGTCACGTTCACAAGAAATCGCTTAAACATATCAGCTTTTTTCGAAAACCGAAAACGCAATCCATCGTGGAGAAGTTTTTTTACTTTAACTGACGAGCAGCTAGACGTTAAAATAATAATACCTTACTAAATACAGCGGTGGAATGCATGAATTTCATTCAACGTAACCGCCAGTGCCATACCAAAATTTAAAAACGACGAAAAAGTTTTGAATTAATTGCATTAATATTTTTTCTCTCTTTTTAGTGAATGACAAGCATTGTTTCATTTTCACATGCATTTATTTTATTTTTATTTGGGTTTTATTTTGTCAGATATTGTCAAGGTCACCCCATATGTATTCTGTAAAAATTCGGAGTGCAGGACTTGTTAAAGTTACCTCAGCATGAAAACAAAATGTATAAACGATTTAACTCTTTAACTCTCTTGTTGTTTTGTTGTTTCTTATTTGCCTAACTGACTGAATTATATAGTTTTTATCATAGTATTTTTCTAAAAAAAAACAGTGTATAGGTGCAACAATTTCGTTGCAATTTTATCATGAAGGTAATTTGACAGCTTTCTTTGTTAGAACATAAATGTTGAAAATTTTGCCATTGCTTTAACTGGCATTGCATAAGGTTCATCCTGTATACACCAAAATAATTTTATGTTATAAATCTCTAAAATTCAAAACAATAACGTCTTGCAAAATTTTCTGTATCTTCAATAGTTACCGAGATATAGCACGAGTACGCATTATTGGCACACCCTGTACATAACCCCTTTTGCAAATCTTTAGGCTTCGCATCTCTGGAAATAGTAAGGAGAATGTTCTCTTCGTTCTTAGGAAAATTTCAAAAGATACCAAGGACATCTAAATGAGACAAATCGTTTTCAGACTGGATGATAACTAAAGATCGGAATCACATATTCTGACGTCATCAGTAGGAGTTCGAATGGCTTGTTGGCTTGTTTTTTACAAAATTGTTTTTAATACATTTACAATCTCTTCCGGAATATTCCAGGGAGGGTTTACGCCAGTTCTTCATAATGCGACTTATCGGCACAGATGCGAGAACGCCTGACAATGAATCGCTTCTTTACCTTCAACTCCTTTAAATAGCAATAACAAAGGAAACTATTTTTTTTTTTTTGCGTAATTATATTGGCCATTTGGAATTTCGTTTACTGCAACCTTTTTCCAATAAACTACATGTATACAGGGCGTTCTAAATAGGTGCAATTTCGAACGTAGCCTATTGTAGTTTATCAAATTATATAATTACGAAATACTTTCCTGTGAGTAGAAAGAAGCAAAATCCTAAGCGTGCTGTGTATGTTTATCCTTTTTTTTTGTGGCAGTTAAAACGGGCGTATAGGTGGCGATCTACGCGGCCAAGGCGCCTCGGCCCAGCGCCCCATCATCGATAATGGTTCAATAACTAATCCCCGCATTATATCGCGCCAGACCTATACTTACATTTAGCTAATTGGGGTGCCCCGAAAACCAATTATGATTTTTAAAGTAAACAATGTTATAGCATCCGTTCTACTAAATAGGTAACCATATTTTCGATAACGATTTTGGTTCCTCAAATTTTCAGTTGGGCATCGAATTTTATAAAATCTAGATCGCCCCCTTCATCTCATTTGCATGATTGAATAACAACATCAAGAGAACAACCAAACTATAACGGGAGTACAAGATTTGGTTCAATTTGTACATTGAGTACATAAGTATTTGGAATAAGAAATTTTTGGTCTGCATAGATAGAACACATTCTATTTTTTCATACATATTATAGCTTTTGATTTGATAGAATTTACTACAAAATTTAAATTATTGAAGCAATTGGACCATATCTCGTACAAGAAATATGGTAGTTTAAGATGGAACGAATGTGTAGGGGGGAAGTAACCAGCGAGCGAAATCTACGTGATAAGAAAAGTCTGTGGATTGAATGATTGGTTTTGGCATCTATCAGGTGACCTTTAATTGAACCGGATCAAACACCCACGCCCACGATGGCTTCATTATCGTTGCATCCTTCCCTTTATATACCGGGTACCGATTTCAAATTTACGTCCTGCGTCATTATTTTTGATTATTTCGTTTTTGCTGTGCTTTATGTTTGTTGGTTTAAGCCGATACACTGCCATTAAATTCGGAACGCACAGTGAAACGATTAACTCTTTCGAAAAGGTAGCAAAAGATACAAAAAAAAAACTTACTCTTTTTCGATAATTTTTTTTAACTACTAGTAAATTAGGTTAATTTAAAAACAAGAGATTGCCTCTAGTAACTCTCAGTTGATCGCGCAGATAACTATTGTCGTCAATTAATCGTAATTAATTCATTACTGAAGTGTACGTTCAGAAATTAAAGCAGAGCGTAGGCTTTCGCTCGCTTTTTTAAGTAAATCTTTGCATAAGAAATACTTCCAAGTGTATACTCGGCTTTGCAATTGCCGCACCTTCTATGAATTTCAAATTAAAAAAAAGACAAATTTTTGCAAGAGTACTATAGGAATAGTTTTTATAAATAGTTTCATCTTTTTCTGCTCGACTTTTTTTTGTTCAAGTGAAACGTTGCGAAAAATTCTCCAAGTGTATAGTGGCCTTGAAAGCTCTGCACCCTCTACAGTCTTAAAACAAAAAAAAATAATTTAATGTAATTTTTAAAAGTTGTAATTATATTATATTTAATTATACTCTGTTTTTTTAAATCGGAGGTATACCTTGAAATTTTTGCGCTAAAAACGAGCTTTGTCATTGGTCAATTCCGACCAGCTGCCAATGACGAAGCTCGTTTTTAGCGCAAAAATTTAAAAGTATTTGAAGTACAGATATTTCAAATTTCGCGCCAAAAAAACAAGAACGATTCAACAACATTTGCACGGCCAACTTGAACGGTTGTTCAGCAATCACAAAGGTTTTTCAAATTTTACGTCTGGAAGTGTAATTCTATAAATTTTCGCAGATAGGCGCCACGAAGGCTCGATTTTTTTTATTGTCTTTTTTTAATAAAAAATAATTTCATGTTAAAAAATGTTAGCTAACTTTGCCATGCCCACATAGAAGGCGCTGCTCCAAAAACGCAAAGGAAACGTGTGCGAAGCAAATGCGGAATGTAGAGGACGCCACCTTGTTTCTATTTATTTTCAATAAAAGGAAGTGAACTTCAAATCTTAATCTATTTTTGTATATTTTTTTTGTTTAAACTTGTCAACGTTTCTTTGGCAATTGCGATGGATTTCGACTTCGACTTTTTCAAAATTTAATTTTACCGATTTAGATAATTTTTGCCTTTCATTGGCAACCATAAGGTTTTTAGGTTGCGCCCAAAAGTATAGTTCTATAAAATTTATGCAGATGACGCCCTGCCTATCAAGACAAGAAAAATGCTAAAAAATGATTTACTTATAGTTTTGACGAAATTCAAATAGATGGCGCTCGAAAAACGCAAAGGAAATATGTGCGAACCGAATGCGAAATATAGGGGGCGCCACCTAATTTTGATTTATTTTTTATAAAAGGAGGTGAACTTCAAATTTTAATTTATTTTTATGTATATTTTTTTGAAACTTGTCAACGTTTCTTTGGCGTCTGCGATGGATTTCAAATTTCGCGCGCAAAAAAAAATAATTCAACATTTGCACGGCCACTTCGAGTTTTTTAAAATTTGATTATTCAGATATTTTTTTAAGACGTCGCCTTTCACTAGCAACCACGAGATTTTTAAATTTTTTGAAATTTTGCGCTTAAATGTATAGGTCTATAAAATTTATGCAGCTGACGACATTGACAAGAAAAATGCCAAAATAATGATATACTTATAGTTTTGATGGAACTCACATAGATGGCGCCCCAAAAATGCAAAGAGAAAATACGTGAGAAGTGAATATAGAATATAAATGGCGCCACTTTATTTCGATTTGTTTTCAGTAATGAATTTCAAATCTTAATGTAGTTTTAGTTTTATTGTATTTAGAAAGAAAAAAAAAACTCCTTCAAGGCTTCTTTTGCAGCTGCAATGAATTTCAAATTTCGCGCCAGAAAATAAATAATTTCGTATATTTTCAAACGTAGGGATTTTCTAAATTACTTACGGATTTAGGAAAATCCGTCGACTTTTATTAGCAACTACAAAACGTTTGGGTTTTCAAATTTCGCGTCTAAAAGTGTAGTTCTACAAAATGTAGGCAAATGACGCCACGTATTTTCGACTTACATAGATATGAGATAAAATAAATGAGCAACGCATTAGAGCGTCGCCTTGCGATTGGAGTAAAAATCAAATTAAGTAAACACGCAAAACTAATTCAAATTTCGCGCCGGAAAGAAAGGAAATCCCAAAAATTTATTACGTACATAGATAGCGCCAAGCAAAAATAATTGTAGTTCGACGAAATTTGCATGAACAGCTCCAAACGACGAGAAACGAAAATAAGTCGGAAAAAAAACAAAAGAAGATAGGCGATTGTTTTCCGGTAAAGATGATTGAAGTATAAAAGAAGTAAAAACGCAAAACGAATTCAAATTTCGTGCCGGAAAGAAAGGAAATCTCAAGGATTTATTACATACATGGATGGCGCCAAACAAAAAAAAAACGAGAAATAAATGAATAGAGCGAAAGAGAATATTCTCAATCAGACAAGGACGGTTAAAATTTATACAAAGTAGAAAACGAAAAAAAATTAACCTCAAATTTCGCACAAAAAAAAATTATTTCAACGATATTGGCATGAACAGCTCCAAACAGCGACAAATGAAAACTCAGTCGTTCAGAAAAGAAAAAAACAAAAGAAGATCGGCGATTGTTTTCCGGTAAAGATGATTGAAGTATAAATGAAGTAAATACGCAAAACGAATCCAAATTTCGCGCCGGAAAGAAAGGAAATCTCAAGGATTTATTACTTACCAAGATGGCGCCAAACAAAAAAAAAACGAAAAATAAATGAACAGAGCGAAAGAGAAGATTCTCAATCAGAGAAGGACGGTTAAAATTTATACACAGTAGAAAACGAAAGAAAATTAACCTCAAATTTCGCACAAAAAAAAAGAAATTATTTCAACGAGATTGGCATGAACAGCTCCAAACAGCGACAAATAAAAGTCGTCGTTCAAAAAAAAAACTAAAGAAGATCGGCAATTGTTTTGCGGTAAAGATGATTGAAGTATAAATGAAGTAAATACGCAAAACGAATTCAAATTTCGCGCCGAAAAGAAAGAAAATTCAAGAAATTTATTACATACATAGATGGCGCCAAATAAAACAACGAAAAATAAATGAATAGACCGTAAGAGAAAATCCTCAATCAGAGAAGAACGGTTAAAGTTTATACAAATTAAAAAGAAAAACGAATGGAAATTAAAGGAAATAAAAACGCAACAGTAATTCAAATTTCGCGCTGGAAAGATTGAAGTCCAAAAAAATTTACTTGGTAGATGGCGTCAAACGACAAAGTAAAGGGAAGGTACGTTCAGAAATTACTCAGAGTGTAAAGCAACGAGTATTCAATAAAGAAAACGGTCTAGATAGCCGTGAAATTATTCTGAACGTCTAGCGTAGGGTTCTTCATACGATTAGCGTAAAGCGTCACTTGCATTTCTAACCTCACTTTAACTCAAAGAATGCATTTCAAAATATTACAAATATTTATATTAAGTATATAATAATAATATTTATATTAAGTATAAATATTAGAAAAAAATTTGCAGCAGCAGCTTTCGAGTTTTGTTGGTTAGGTTAACCGTCAACTTGTCAAAGTTGAAATTCAAATGATGTTAATCACGACATGCGTTCCCGACAACAAAAGCATGCTACAGCCTACTTGACCGTTTTTTTTTTATTGAACACTCGTTATCTTTCAACAGTAAGGATGACAATAACGATTATTATATTGGTAATAATTAAACTATCATCAAAGTAGTTTCCTGGGAAATGCTTCTTCAAAATGAAGTGTGCTTTTTCTAGTTCTCCAATGACTATTCCTTTCTTGTCCTTTGCTTCTTTAATTTTGCAAGTAGGGCTTTTTAATAAATGTTAGCCCATCATCGATTCGAAATTTATCGAAGGAGGAAACAATTGAAATAAAAAAATATTTGCGCAGTGCTCAACGTACAAGTGCAAACACACATCCCACGTAATTGGATCCATTTAAATCCGCATCCATAACGTAAACAAAGCCGTTAATCGCGAACGTACACACGCCCTTTTGTCGTCCACCGTGCAAACAATCAGGGGCACAAATAGCGCGCCCGCCATCCAAATCAATTTATTAACGTAGCTTCCAGAACAATGCGTGCATGTTTACCGTGCCGCACACTCACACACGGACGCACGCACATTAAAAAATATGAAATCGATATTCTTTAGGCACGTGCCCAACTACACTTTAATATCTTGTTGATAATTGCGGCACGCGCTCGCTCAACAGTAACCGATTGTTTCTTGGGGTTTGAATCGAGGAAGAAAGTATGTAATTACAACGAGGGTAAACAGTTTTCAAATGTGTGGGAAGGGGGGAATTTTATGTATTTCTTGTTCGAAATGTTTTCATTGAAAGAGATTTTTGTACCGTTATTCTCTTTGATCTTTCGCCTGTATTTGGTATGATAGCTGACAAATAAATCAGATTTGATATATTTACTTGGTAAATCAGGCTTTTATTGACATTTTGTATCTGTCATAACGTAAAGAAGAAAATATAACGTAAAAAAAATATTTTAAATGTCAAACTTTCTGTTCAAACTTTACTTGGCAAAGCTTGCACTTTTTGAGCGAAACTACAGTGCAGCATTTGAATGCAAAGCACAAAATAAACGCGAACTATTACAGTATAGTTCTTCTTAAACGTCAACTTGTTGATCAAATGTAGCCAAAAAGCGCCAGTTATTTCTAAATTTTACGCTTGTTACAGTCGAAAGCAAGAAATAGCAGACAATTACAGTTTCCTGTAATTTCTTTCTCCAAAATGGCACTATTTAAATACACCTTCACAGTTTTGAGCTTGTCAAATCTGAAAACTTTCAAAATTTCTAAAGCCATTTCCAAAAATTTGCTCGAATGTAACCGTAATAGAAATGTGAGAGAAGAACTATGTTTCAGTACATATAAGGGTGCGAAAAACATAGTAACTAGAGCGTTCCGAGAGAATTAACGATATCGCTTTAAAAATATCAAAATAACAGGAAATTATAATTGTCCATTATTTTGTGCTTGTCATTTCGGATGGACACATGCCATCCGCAAGTTTTTTCAAGGTCAAACTGTCTCAGGATCCCGCTAGCTATACTACCCACATTCAAACCAAATCACCTGTTTCAAAAGCTGCTTTACATTAAAAACGTCGTATTTTTGCAATTAAAAATATAACCGAACACAAAAGAAATTTCAAGAGAAGAAGAAAGTTAAAACAAAAATAAATAAAAAAAACGGCCATTTCGGATATCAAAAATCGGAACAACTTTAAAAAAACAAATGAAACCTGCAAAAAAATCGAAAACAAAAGAGAAGCAGAAGAAACGGCGACGAAATACATAAAAGAACAAAAAAAGAAGATTGGCAACAGCAAGGTGAACGAGAAATCATAGTTTTTCGTACGAATCAAATAATTCCTAGAAAATTTTTATTTTCTAAACTGTCAATATTGTCAATAATACAACAAAAAAGAAAAAAAAATGAACAATGATAAACAGTGCGTGAAGCAACAGAAGATCTCTACTGAGATTGACACGAAACAAATGAAAAACGATGAACTATAAACAACCGTTAATAAAATACGAAAAATCAGTGCGATAAGCAAAATAAAAACGAAATACACGATAAACAAAAAAAATATATAAAAGAAGGACTACTAACATGGACAAAAAACAAATGAATCTCCAGAAGAAAAATGAAAAAAAAACTAGACTAAGCTCAAAAAATGTGAAAAATCAATTCGATAAGCATAATAAAAAAGACATACACGATAAACAAAAAAAATATATAAAAGAAGGACTACTAACATGAACAAAAAACAAATGAATCTCCAGCAGAAAAGTGAAAAAAAAAACTAGACTAAACTCAAAAAATGTGAAAAATCAATTCGATAAGCAAAATAAAAAAGAATTACACGATAAATAAAAAAAAATATATATAAAAGAAGGACTACTAACATGAACAAAAAACAAACGAATCTCCAGAAGAAAAATGAAAAAAAACTAGACTAAACTCAAAAAATGTGAAAAATCAATTCGATAAGCAAAATAAAAAAGAAATACACGATAAACAAAAAAATATATAAAAGAAGGACTACTAACATGAACAAAAAACAAATGAATCTCCAGAAGAAAAATGAAAAAAAAAACTAGACTAAACTCAAAAAATGTGAAAAATCAATTCGATAAACTGTACAAGAATGGAATAATTTAACTGAAAAAGATTTGATTAAATTATTAGAAAATTGTGTAAACAAAATTAAAAATTAAGATGTAAGTAATTATGTTTGATTATTAGGCCACCAAGTATATTATGCTATACGCCTAATTTGTAACAATAAATAAATAAATAAGCAAAATAAAAAATAAATACGCGATAAACAAAAAAAAATATATAAAAGAAGGACTACTAACATGAACAAAAAACAAATGAATCTCCAGAAGAAAAATTTAAAAAAAACTAGACTAAACTCAAAAAATGTGAAAAATCTATTGATAAAAATAAAAAGAGTGAAGAAAGCGTAAAACGAATTAAAAAAAACAGAAGTACCACGATACTAAGATGGAGTTTGAAAGTTTTCCAAAATAAAGTTTTTGCAAATAAAAACAAACACGTAGTACACGAAAAAGGAGTGAATAAAATTCGAAAACCGATTCGATTAAAAAGAATAAAAATGCGAAAAACAGAAGAAAAAACAAAAGACAAAGATATAAATGAACAAACGCTGATAAGCGAACCGTGAATAAAATGCAAGACATCAATTCCTTGAAACAAAAGAAAAACAAAAGAGCAGGAGAAATATGAATTGAACAAAATAGAAAAAAAATGACATTTTTAAGCGCCAAAATGTTTAAAATGTAGCCCAAACGGAGAAATTTCGCCCAATCTGGCAACCCTGGTTAAAGTCAGATTTACATTGTAGAATTTGCTCGCCATCGTAGAGTCGCGAGCATTAAATTGTCGTCACTGTCAAACAAAATGTCAGTTTTAATTCCAGAAATATTTTCATATAAATTTCTTGTGTTTGCCAAGCAAGTGTCGAAAATAAATTAAATATTTAAGAGACTCTTCCCCGCAATCAAAATCCTTATTTTTAATAAAATATAAATTCGGTACCAACCTTTAACAATCAATGGCGACCAAAATATATTGCTGGCGACAGTACCTTAGAGAATTATCGATTAAATATAAGTAGCCTAATCTAAAACATTAAATTCAAACGGTGGCGAACTTAGTCACAATAATAAGTAGCTACACGCAGAGTACCGCAAGGTTTCATTTTGGGGCCCGCCCTATTTATACATCAAAGATATTCAGTTTCATGAGCGTAGCCGAGGTGGGGCAAAGGGGGCAGTTGCCCCACGGAGCATAAAAAACTAATTTCATTTCTATCTGTAAATAGTTAAATAAAACTGCTGACTAGAAAACAAAGGATAAATAAAAAGTGCAGAAGGTCAGTGAGGGCGAGGCGAGAGAAAAAATGGAGAAAGCAAATGGAAAAGGAAAATGCAAAGAAAATAAAGATGAGAAAAGACATTTAGCAAGATGCAGTCGCATCTTCCTAAAGGAACGAAATTTAGAAATTTCTTCTTCGGTTTGGTTCAGCTTATTTGGGTTGGGTTGTGTTGAGTTGCCAAATACGGGAATAGAAAAGTAGGCTTTGGGGAACAAACAAGTTTTGTCAGAGTACACTCAACAGGTTGACCTTGAAACGTTTTTTCCTTTATTTTATTTTTTGGATTGTTTATTTTTTTTAATTTTAAGTTAAGAGTTCCTAGTTGCAATCTTCTACAGTTTTTTTCGAAGTTTTTAATGTCTAACGTTTTTGTTTCGCTTTTTAACAATTTCTTACTTTTTTATTTTTTGTAAAATTCCTTTCTTGGCTTGGATTAACTTAGGTTCAATCTAGTCGAATGGGTTTGCTCTTTAAACGTTTAAATGCCTCAAATTTTATGTTTAAAAGGAATTTGGGTTCATTTGGATTGGGTTGGTTTGGTAGGATTGGGTTCGCATAGCTTCGGTTTAGATGCATTGAGTTTGCTTTATTGGAATTGAACTTGATATATTTTGTAATATTTAAAAATATTGTGCATAAATTTTCTAAGCTCAAATTCCTTTTTCTTCATGACTTCCTGGTGCTATGGTTTTTTAAATTTTTAATTTTTCAGATACTTATTTCAGTTCACTTTAGTTTTTTCGAATTTCATTTTAAAATGTTTGATTTCTCAAATTTTATTACAATAATAATTTCTGACGTATATTTATCGTAAAATTGTTTTCTTTAGTTTGCTTCACTTAGGTAAAGTTCAGTTGGTTTGGGTTGATGTTCATTTTTTTTGCTTTAAAATATTGTATTTTTTTTTTCATTTTCAATATTAAATATTAAATTCTAACGTTTTGTCTTTTAATCTTCAGTCTTCAGTTTTTTTTTTTTTCGAGTTTCCTTAAAATGAATATTTTATGAGCTCAGTTTTATAGTAGTACTGTAGGAGGCTGAAAAATTGTTTTTTTTTCTTGATAGTAAATAAAGTAAAAAAAAACAAAAACTATTCCCCAGCCATATACCACAAGCACTATTGAAAAGCTTTCTTCT
The DNA here is from genome assembly GCA_036172665.1 of Prosopocoilus inquinatus. NCBI lineage: Eukaryota > Metazoa > Arthropoda > Insecta > Coleoptera > Lucanidae > Prosopocoilus > Prosopocoilus inquinatus. The sequence continues at coordinate 14,018,132 of CM069871.1, read as the reverse complement.
GTATTACATTGAGTCAAAGTCTCACTTGCAGTGAGATCTGTCATGACTAGAGAACGGATTCTTGTACACCTGTCACGCGGAAGGGAGCCATCGGGATTAACGATCATGCTCTGTCGCTTTCTGCCTTGGTGTGAATGCTAAGTCTTCAATTCATCGCAGTTAGTGATGGACGATATCGTGATATCACTATCACTGTGAAATCACAATTTTGATATCAGATATCAAAAACTAAGTTTGGCCGAAATAATAGTTTATATTTGGATGGAGCATCACGTTCGCGTACGTCCATAAAGTCGACTTTCCCTTAACGCCATAAGAAATGTACGCGCAGCAAGCGACTTCATGACTTATTAGCATTTTTACTTCGTCAAATAGCTAAGCGCCCTCATGCAAAATATATTTCTGCGAGCTCTTGTTAACCAATGTTACAATAAATTATTACGTTTCGAGAAAATTTGTTCGTTTTCTGCATCGAACAGATTTTCTCGAAACGAAAGCGCGCAATCGTCAGCCCCAACGCGACGATCCCCTTCCACCTGATTCATGTACGAGAATCCGTTCTCTAGTTATGACAGAAAACAGATTACACACAAAAAGTGTTGCTTTGATATAACCAGAAATTTGAAACTGACGTCTTCGAAAGTTTCATGAAAGACTTAAGACGATTGTCGTTTACTTACAAAATTTGGCCTAATTTTGCTCTAACCTAAACAAGATCCTGACTACGCCCATGTTCACTTTCATATTATACTGACAACTTGCAATTATTATTACGTCATTGGTTCGAATCTTTGAATTGATGTAATGCAGAATCACAAGTGAGTTTAGACTCTTACAATAATTCGTTTCAACCTATTTCATTTTTATTTTTAGAATTAATTACTTGTTATTGCTGCAAGTGATTTTTCCATTTATTTTTTTTTTAAAGAAGAATTCGTAAAAACTGCAACACTTCATTATACAATGTATGTAATGTTCGTGTAACACGTGTCCCTTTCGATTAGATTCGGCGTCCGCTTTTTCGACGACCCTAATCACAAGGCTCCGATCTGTATAATCACCTTAAATGTCTATCAGTGAATAAGTCGATTCGACAATGAGAACAGGTTACATATCGGACCCGGTGCTCTCCTTACAAATAAACATACGAACGAGATTATTATAATTACGCCCGACTAGTACAATATCCACTTCTGAGGGTAGGGAAGTAGACAATGGCGGCCGAGACAGTCGTAATGATGGGCCGTGAATGGCCCTAATGACTACCTTATAGCTTCTGATCCTTGAAGAATCCTCGCATTGTTGACATTTGCCTACACAAATATTGACTTCATTCTTAAGGCCAAGTGAACCGATAAGGAAAAAAAAAATTATTCGCGCCGAACAATCCCAATTCCAATCCCAATCCCAATCCTTTCTGCGTCCTCATCTTCTTAACGACCCCACAATTTATGTGCAAGTTTGGCTTAATGAATTAGGCCCTACTAATTGCTCATCTGAAATTAAAATCGCAGTTTAATTTATGTCATCCCTTTTCTGGGTGGTCCTATCCAAATCAGAACATCAAATTTCAAGCTTGGAAGGGACGAAAATTAAGTTGCACGTTATTAGGCAGATAAAAGTAAATCAAGGCATTTGTAATAATTGTAACTGTAATCACAGGGATTATCACGAAATAGTTTCCATAGAAGTGAATTTATTGGTCTTATTTATTTGCCTTAATCTAATTTAAATTTTGTGTAATTTTAATTTTAATGCCGTAGTGGAAATGGAATGAAAAAAAAGTGAATAACAAGAAAATAGAGTCGTTTCTTCCTCGTTGTTTAATTTTTTCTTCTTGTTACGATAAATTATAATTGTGTGTAAAGTTGAAGTTGTCTACGCCTTTGTTAAACGTATATGTACAGAGTGTCTCATTTTCGGTGGTTTTCTGCAGGTATCTCCCTTAATGTTGGAAATAGAAAACAACTGAGCACACAATATTTAGTCAACTTCTTTTTGTTAATTTGAATGATTAAATCAAAAATTTGCTAATTTAATTTTTTTTTTTTAATTTTTAATAATTTAAGACGGTAAAAATTTTTAAGATATAAAAAAAAAACTTTTTAAAACGAGCTAAAAGAGTAATTTATTGACTTACTTGACGTTTCGCAAATATAATTATTTGCTTTATCAAAAGTGAATAATGAAAAAAATAAACAATTTAGCCTACCAAATTTTTTTTAAATTAATTGTGAAGAGATTGTTAGAATTGATTTAAAAAAAAATTAGTAGGCTAATAATTATATTTGCGAAACGTCAAGTAAGTCAATAAATTACCCTTCTAGCTCGTTTTAAAAAGTTGTTTTTATTTGTTTTATATTCTCTGCAATTCTCACGAGCAAGAATTACCCAAAAATTATAATATTATTATTATTACTATAAAAATATAATTATTAATAACAATATTTAGTCAACTATTTTTGTTAATTTGAATGATTAAATAAAAAATTTGCTAATTTAATTTTTTTTTATTTTTAATAATTTAAGACGGTAAAAATTTTTAAGATATAAAAAAATTACAAATATATTTTTTATTCAACTTTTAACCTAGGGACGTATGTTTCGGTTTTGAAAAGTTTGATAACAAAAATAATTATTATATTATTATTACTAAAAAAATATAATTATTAATAACAATATTTAGTCAACTTTTTTTGTTAATTTGAATAATTAAATTAAAAATTTGCTAATTTTTTTTTAATTTTTAATAATTTAAGACGGTAAAAATTTTTAAGATATAAAAGAAATTACAAATAATACATTTTTTATTCGACTTTTAACCCAGGGACGTATATTTCGGTTTTGAAAAGTTTAATAACAAACAAAATTATAATATTATTATTATTACATAATTATTAATAACAATATTTAGTCAACTTTTTTTGTTAATTTGAATGATTAAATAAAAAATTTGTTAATTTAATTTTTTAAATTTCTAATAATTTAAGACGGTAAAAATTTTTAAGATATAAAAAAATACAAATAATACATTTTTTATTCGACTTTTAACCTAAGGACGTATGTTTCGGTTTTGAAAAGTTTGATAACAAAAAAGATTATTATATTATTATTATAAAAATATAATTATTAATAATATTTAGTCAACTTTTTTTTTGTTAATTTGAATGATTAAATTAAAAATTAGCTAATTTATGTTTTTTTAATTTTTAATAATTTAAGACGGTAAAAATTTTTAAGATATAAAAAAAATACAAATAATACATTTTTGATTCGACTTTTAACCCAGAGACGTATGTTTCGGTTTTGAAAATTTTGATAACAAAAGAATTTATTATATTATTATTACTATAAAAATATAATTATTAATAATAATATTTAGTCAATTTTTTTTATTAATTTTAATGATTAAATCAAAAATTTGCTAATTTAATTTTTTTTTAATTTCTAATAATTTAGAACGGTAAAAATTTTTAAGATATAAAGAAATTACAAATAATACATTTTTTATTCGACTTTTAACCCAGGGACGTATGTTTCGGTTTAGAAAATTTTGATAACAAAAAAATTATATTATTATTACTATAAAAATATAATTATTAATAACGATATTTAGTCAACTTTTTTGTTCATTTGAATGATTAAACAAAAATTTGCTAATTTAATTTTTTTTTTAATTTTTAATAATTTAAGACGGTAAAAAATGTTAAGATATAAAAAATTACGAATAATACATTTTTTTATTCGACTTAACCTAAGGACGTATTTTTCGGTTTTGAAAATTTTGATAACAAATATAATTATTATATTATTATTATTATTATAATATAATTATTAATAATAATATTTAGTCAACTTTTTTTTGTTAATTTGAATGATTAATTTAAAAATTTGGTAGTATAATTTTTTTAATTTTTAATAATTTAAGACGGTAAAAATTTTTAAGATATAAAAAAATTACAAATAACATATCTTTTATTTGACTTTTAACCTAGGGATGTATGTTTCGGTTTTGAAAATTTTGATAACAAAAAAATTTATTATATTATTATTACTATAAAAATATAAACAGATAAAATAGCGACATCTTACTATCGCTTTTTGACCTGACATTGCAGTAGGGTAGACAAATTGAAGCAGGATTTGCTCCTAATAAGTTCCCCATGCAAGGCAATTGCGAATAAATTGGACAAGTCGTTTTCGTTTGCAGTGAAAATGTCGAGCTACGTCTCTGCTGAAGAAGCCCCAAGCAGGGCTGAAACAGCTGTCCAGAGGCTGCTCGAGGTTTTCACTGCAATCAAAAACGATTTGCACAAAATTTTTCTGAAATATAAAAATATAATTATTAATAACAATATTTAGTCAATTTTTTTTTATTAATTTTAATTAAATCAAAAATTTGCTAATTTAATTTTTAATAATTTAGGACGGTAAAAATTTTTAAGATATAAAGAAATTACAAATAATACATTTTTTATTCGACTTTTAACCTAGGGACGCATATTTCGGTTTTGAAAAAGTTGTTAACAAAAAAAAAAATATAGCTGGCTCATTGTAAGTAATGCAAACGTGACCGTTTCGACCTGTGCGCACCTGCCTTGTAGAAGAAAGGGGTTTGTTCGCGCTTTAAATTTACATTATTTCGTATAACAAAATGACAGCGAGTTTTTATCACTGACAGGAAGAACCGTTTCGCCTTCTGAAACGGTTACTCTCTCCGACGAAGACAAACTGCTTTATTAACCCTCTTAACTGCGAGGAACTTGATGCTTTCTCTTAAAAATCCGCCAGTCAAATAGTTTTATCATTATTTTATTTGAACCGAGGTGTGAATAGGTCAGTTTGAAGCGACCACAGTGGTCGAAACGCTTAATCTAGCTGTGCAAAATTCAAAGCATAAAAGTTTATTGATTTTAACGATTTGAAAAATAATTTATAAATAAAATTTATCCATTTTCACCCTCAGATTCGATTTTCCTCATCCCAGATGAACTCGAAGAAAAAAATTGTAATTACTTGTGTAATTAAGGATAGGGTTTTTAAATAAAAATTAGGAATGGGTGGTCGCTATTATAGATTTTCCAAATAATGTTTTAAATAAAAGTTAAATGGCTAATTATTCGCCATAAACTGACGTTTTTATTTTTTTTCTTGTGACTTCATAATTTTGAACTGTGACGTCATCAATAATTTTCTTTAAAATCTATATTTTTTTTCAATTTTTTCTGTTCACGATTTTATAAAATATTACAGAGATAAGAAAAATTTCGGGGGAAATGAACTTTATTTTGTGTGAACTTTATTTTGTGACTTCTGAAATTTTTTCTTATAAAATCCTATAGTGTATTTATTTGGCGGTAAAAAGAAAAAATATATTATCAATCTGGGTAGAAAAAATTAGATGTTGTAACTTAAACAATCATCGATGACGTCACCCGATTGTGACGTCACAGTCCCAGATTATGACGTCACAGCCCCAGATTACGACGTCACAGTCCAATATTATGACGTCACAAGAAAAAATGAAAAACTCCAGTTTATGGCAAATAAATAGTAATTTAACTTTTACTTAAAACATTTTTTTTGTAAAACCTGTATCATTACATCAACCTTCCTTACTTTTTATTCACTCTGTATATTTGTCACAATTTCTTACACATACTTTTTTTATTAATTAAATGCCAACATTTTTTTGTGATTTTACACAAACACATTTCAACTCGAATATCAGCGGATATGAGTGATTACTACATCATAAATTTCAACAGCGTGTCAGTTGACATAAAAGAATCATTCAAATTTAAAATGATGGCTATTCAGTGTTCATATTACCTATAGGAGAATTATCCATATTTTCGGAAAACAGATGTCGCAACAGAATCTTTCACACTTTCAGGCTGAAGAAAAGACAAACATGAGCGTTTCGTTTACAGTTTTGTGTATTTGGGGTTTGAAAGCCCCACGCTCAGTTACTTAAATAACTAAAAAATTTTATTATGTCGTCTTAGTAACTACCGAAGTATATTACACAAAAAAAACATCGACTTTTTTAAATTGGTACTGTCGCGACAGTTTTAAAAAGTGAGTTTGTTTAGTACATGGGCCAAGGTCAAAAAGAAATCAATCCATAATTCAACAAATAAGAATCGAGTTTTGTAATGAGTCGGACCGTCCACATTAAAATAAAAGTAATATACAGGGTGCGTAAAAAGTATTGCCCCAAATGAGATTACGTAGAAACGGTATGACACTTAGATTTGACGTTTGGTGAGATTAAATTATACATAAATACCAAAATAAATACCCATATGTTGATAAGACTTTCATTTGTTTCGTACGACTGACGTTTGTCGGAGGCAGCCATCTTGAATTTTTTAAAAGGCAACCTAGGTTTTTTAATTTTTTTTAATTATTTTGCAATAAACAAGCTTGTAATATACCGTATTGTATTTCTAAATCAATTACCTGCCAAATGACATTAAACTAAACCTAGGTTACAATTAAAAAAAAATTAAGATGGCTGCCTCTGACAAACACCAGTTCCACAAAACAAATGAAGCTTTTATCAAAAGGTGCTTTCTTCCGCTCACAAAATCTTGATCCAAACGTGTTTTGATTCAAGAAGAGACATTCTTTTCTTTGAATCTCTCTATTTTTAAAACTTGTTTGCATTGAATTATGGTTATTTACAAATGAACTGTCAATCAAAAATTCAGTGTTTTTTTTGCAAGGACTACGAAATTCAGGTCCAAACTATTCGAAACACGATTCAAAGTTTTAAGCGAAAGAAAGCACCTAAAATATGGGTATTTATGTATAATTTAACATCACCAGACGTCAAACATAAATGCCAAATCGTTTCTACGTAATCCCATTCATTGCCTTTCTTTTGTTTGATTTTATGTGACATGATTTTGTTTTTTAATTCTCAATTTAACGTCTTTTTTCTTTTACTCAATTTAAGTTTAATTTATTTCTCTTTCGTCGATTGGGATTTCTTATTTTCTCTTTCCTTGAATTTGACTTTAATTTTTAATTATTAGCTTGTCGTCTTTTTTTCTCTTTAATATTTACAGATTAAATTTTTAGTTGTGATAAAACTCGTGAGTTTTTATGCCGATATTCATTCTTACTTCGACGATCGTCTTTTCTTTTCGATTTATTTGATTTAACTGCATTTTATTTTTATTTTAGTATAATCAATAATCAATTGATCTGTTTTTTTTTTGTTTATTCGAGGTTGACTTTGAATTTAATTCAAATAGGCCTCCATTAGACAAGAATTAACTCTGACCCCTTAAAGGACCCCCACATCGACACATCGACGCCTGGTTTAATACTTAAATTTTGTTTTTCTTGCAAACGCTATCCGATAATTAATTTCTAAATTCTTTTTTTGGAAGTTGGTGTCCTCATTTCTATTGCATGACCGAAGCCAAAAAAATTATATATTTTTTTGGATTAAATAAATAAGACAGTTTTAGAAAAGAAAAGAATTGAAGTTGTTTTAAAAGTACACTTCGGTAACTATTAACGTATTATGTGTTAAATTTATTCATTTATTTAATTAATTAATTATTTAATAATTTTATTAAATTCCCAATTTTTTATTAACTCGTAGTTATTTTATTCAGTCAGAACGCAAGCGCGTAGATTTCAATTCGTGTGCTTCCTTTCAATATTTCAGCATTTCTGAAAGTATAATTTTTTTTTAAATAATTGAAAAAACGACTTACATTCAAATATTTTTGAATAGCACCGCAAAATTTACAAATTTACGAATTTACAAATACACAAATTTGATTTTAAAAAAATCTGTACGTTGGTTTGAAATTGGAAGATCACATGAATCTCATTATTGACTTGTGTCAAACGTATTGTAAGTTTGTAATTACAAGTGATAGGAATCTTGTTAATTCCTTACTTAATTGTACTTAGCGACTGATTTAATTGACTCGGGACATCCCAAATACGTATACAAACAAGCATTGGGAAGGCTGAACGAATTAAGTACCGAGGATTTATGTAACAAGGTGTACCGTTGTCATCGGGACACGACGTAAACGATGTAAACAAATGAGCGCGGTAACGGTCCATGAAACGGACGCAATTTGCATACGAGGAGCTGTCGACAGCGGCCCAGGAGGACCGTCCCAGATAGCATCTAAGGATGGATTTATGGGCCGAGTGCGTGGGCAGGTGCCGGGGTGGACGACAACCACCTGAACTCTTTACCACCGTATCGGACAAGGCAGTTGTATTTTTGATTAACGCATTAAAAAAAGAAAAAAATTACAATAAGTCTCTCGAAAGTTATGGCAGTAAGACAAAAAAGGAACGTTCATAAAATAAATTTGTAAGGCAAGAAACTTAGTTATAAGATTGAAGAAAGGGATTTAAATTGAGGGAGGAGGAGGAATCAAATTTAATTATGCGAGTGTTTTTAATGCAATAAAAGCAGACGAAATAGGCGCGGCATGAAGCATTTCTCACAGAATTTCTTAACATTGTGGAAAAGAGGATAAATACGATTCGAACAAGATGTTTTCTGAAAAACGGTTTTCCAAACCGTAACAATGAGGCAAGGAATAAATGAAAATTAATGCAAGGGAGAAGATGGGTTGTTCAAAGCATGGAAAGAAAGGAAGGATAAGAAAAACTCTTAGGAGTATCATTTTTTTTGTTTTGGTGGGGTTCATCTGAATTAATAAATTCATAGACCATTTAATAACTAGTATACTTAACCACCTCCCACATAATCGTCCGTAGTCTTAACGATCTTATCAACGGACGAACTGTCCTAAACGAGCGCACCGTGATTATAAACAGAATTTCTCGAGATATCATCTATATTTATGAACGCTTTCCGTATTTAATGCGAGTTCTCATGGCATTTACATTTCAAATCCGTTGCTCAGGGCCCGGAGACCGTCGGATTTATTTCACTTTAATAACACGTTAAACGCTCTCCGCATTACCTGCAACCACTCTCCTGATGACTTTATCTTCTGCTCTGGCAGCTCGTTTCGTTTAATGTTGCGCACTGAATACAGAGAGGACGAGGTGTAATTTGATTGTCTGTTTGTTTTCGTCCTAATTTATGCGGTCCGGGGTAATAATTTATTTTCATCTGGTGGTCGCGTCCAGACCGTTCAATCATTTCATTAAGAACAGATTTATAACAGAGCACCTACTTAAAAACAGTCAACCGAGTGCCGTAATAATTCATTAAAGAGAGAGAAAATATAAGAAAAAATAAGAGTATATAGCAAGAGGTATCTAAACTTTGATAATTGCATTTTAAGTTTGGGAAGATGCAAGAGCTTAATAATAAAAAAAAAAAAATTCAATGTGTGGCCAACTTTCTGCCAGTCTCTTATAGCCGTTTGCACCATGTCTAGTTTAAAAATTAAACCAGGTTTAACAGTAAACCCAGTTTGCACCGCGGCTTAAACCGTAGTTAAAAACTCGCTAAACCAACTCAATTTAATCCGCCTTCCGTGATGGTTTAACGTTGAGTTGTTTAGCGAGTTTTTAACTACGGTTTAAGCCGCGGTGCAAACTAGGTTTACCGTTAAACCTGGTTTAATTTTTAACTAGACATGGTGCAAATGGCCACAAGTGGCGTAGCAATCACAGGGCAAGTTTGGTACGATGCACCGGGGCCCCAAATTAACCAATTTTGCTGAACTCAGCCAACCGAAATAAAGTCGATATTTACTTATTACAACATTATCCCAAACTTTTAGGTTTCGCGACCCCCTTTTGAGCTGTGTTATGATTCACGCCCCCCTTTCCCTTTCTTTTAATTTATTTTATTCATATTTTTATTTTTTAACTACCACTTACCGTTATTTTTTCGCTGATTTGTTTTGATTTTCGTTTATTGAGTGTGAATTTATTTTATACATTAATCCCGTCGATTGATTGCCATTTTATTTTATCTTTTATTTGATTTGACTTTATTTTGTTTTTAAATTGTTTACTGATCGCCCAGTTTCGTTAAAAAATTTGACTTATTGCTAGTTTTAAATAATTTTTATTTTGGTCCTAACTTTATCATCACCCTTTATTTTTATACAATCCTCATTTGACTCTATTTTATTTAACTTTTAATATAATCAATTGATGGACCTTTGTTTTTTCTTTTAATCGATTTCATTCGTTTTGTTTTGTACTTTTAAATTAACAACTAATCATCTTGTTTTTTGATGTTCTCTTCTTTTTGATTTTATTTGACATGACTTGTGATTCTTTTAAATTATCAATTGAACGTGTTTTGTTTCTTTTTTTACACGATTTAAGATTGTTTCATTTTACATTTCAATTCCGCCGATTGATCACCATTTTTGGCGAATTTATTTTATATATTCATTTTTTAATTATTAAATTGAATTAAATTTTTGATTCTGGTGAAAGTCAGTTTATATCATTTGACTTAATGCGTTTCACACAATTTTTCTTTTCGTCCTGTGATTTTATTCGTATTTTAGAAGTGTTTTGATTTTGCTAATCAATTGAACGTCTTTTTTTTCTCCTTTATACGATCAAATTCAAATTCACTTAATATTATATGTAATTTTTTTACTTTTCTTTATAAACTATTCAACATGACCTTCATTACACAAGACTTAACAACTCTGACGCCCTGAAAGACCTCTAGCAGACCCCTAATAAAGGTTCATCGTCCCCTTTCAAGTCTTCACCGACCTTCAAGGGGTCGATACCGAACCCGTCAGAAACACGTGGTATAAAATGTGAATAATCGTCTCTTAGATAAAATGTTACATTTTAATTAAACAAAGTTTTAAAAGATAAAATTTGTTTACGAAAAAGAAAGGCGATTGTTATTTCAGATACCAAATAATTATAAATATACCAAGTGTTCTATTTAAAAAATTAAAATTTCAGTTTATATCTGTTATACGATGTTCATTTGTTTTTCTGTAAATATGAAAGACCTTTAGCAGACTCCTAATAAAGGTTCATCGTCCCCTTTCAAGTCTCACCGACCTTCAAGGGGTCGATACCGAACCCGTTAGAAACACGTGGTATAAAATGTGAATAATCGTCTCTTAGATAAAATGTTACATTTTAATTAAACAACAAGTTTTAAGAGATAAAATTTATTTAATAAAAAGAAAGGCGAATGTTATTTCAGATACCAAATAATTATAAATATACCAAGTGTTCCATTTAAAAAATTAAAATTTCAGTTTATATCTAAGTTAGACGATGTTCATTTGTTTTTCTGTAAATATCAGCAAAAGCTTTGAGTCAGTCTATATGTACACGTTCTATAATAAAGACTTCTTTCTAAAGTCAAAAATACAGAAGTTAAAGGGGGTGGGAAGGGTGTATAAGCAGTTTCTTGTAAAAAATAAGATGATAAATTAGTTGCAATTTGCTTTGAATTGTTTATACCTACAATTCTGCTGCGTTCCCCTTTGAAGACTTATGCGCCCCCCTCCCCCAGGGGGGTGCGCCCCACTGTTTGGGAAACGCTGACTTATTATTTTGTTATTTATTTTGGTAAAATACTACAGAATTGATATGATAAAGAAAAGTCTGTAGAATAAGCTGAAAATATAATTTTTATATACCTTTATCTTGACATTTCGCAAAACGGATTGTTTGCTTTACCAAAAAGCACTCTTTTTTTTTAATCAGTTCAAATATGTAATTTTAAATGTTAGAAAATTTTGTTTTACTATCACTAGCGGTTGTGAATTTGGAAAACATTTATTTTCAGCTCTCAGTTTCCTTCAATTGTTTTAACATACCGTACAAAATTCGATCTCGATTTTCTTTGTTAGTGGCATATCTGGTTGTCAGTTAAAAAGCCAGAAAATCTATTATCCGATTTATTTTCCACGGTTGCTCGAATAGCGTTTACATGTACAGGGTGGCTACTCGAAAATTCCTACCCCCTTTAACTGTTTTATTTTAGATTTTAGGAAAAAATGCTTAATACAAAACTTAAAGGGACTAATTCAAAGTTTCTCTGTGTGCTCATAGAAAAACAATCGATGATCGGATAAACGAGATATAAATTTAACCTAAGTTTTTTTTTTAATGGAACAGCCTGTATATTATTACGTTTTCTGATTCTAAATTAAATTCTAATGGGACTGCATGTATAAAGAAACTAATAATACTAAAGAAGGTGTCTATAAAATAATTCCTGTTTAATTTTTTTTATTTTCGATTTTAGAAAGTAAAACAGATGAAAGAAGTAGAATTTATTTCAGTACTGCTACAGATATTCACAAGAAACAATTGAGCATCGGATACCCAAAAAAATTAACGAAGTTTTGGTTTTAAATAAAATAACATTACATAAAATTTTACCATTAACATGTTAAATCGATTTAGACGTTTTATAAAAATTAACTTTTAAAGTAGAAACGAAAAATATTTAGGAAAAAAATGACTGAAAATCTAACGTAAAACATATTCAAGGCGTCCTCAATTTTACGCAAAGTATAAATCTTTTGAACATGTTTTGAATCACATCTCTTAGTATAAAAGGATCTTTATTCAAGTTTTCTATTTCTAAAATTCAAAGTTAAAATAAATTAAATAGGAATTATTTTATAGACACCTTCTACATAATTAGTTTTTTTTTTACATACGTAGTCCCAGTAGAATTTAATTGAGAACCGAAAATCGTAATAATATATAGGGTGTCCCATTTAAAAAAAAAACTTAAGTTTATATCTCGTTTATCCGACCATCAATTGTTTCTCTGTATGATCACAGATTTCTCTGTGATCACACAGAGAAACTTTAAATCAGTCCCCTTTAAGTTTTGTATTAAGCATTTTTTCTTAAAATCAAAAATAAGAGAGTTAAAGGGGGTAGGAATTCTCGGTTAGTCACCCTGTATACATATTTTTAGAATTGTCCTTGGACTTCAGTTAAAAAAAAAACTTTACTTACGAGAATATTTCGAAAATGCTGAATTTTTAAATACAAAAGTATATTAAAACGTAAAATTTAGTTTACAATGTTAAAAAAGGTAACTTATTAATTTTTATACAAACAAATTTTCTTTCAATTAAGACCGTTTGAAATTTTTAATAAAAAAATTACAAACAAAAAACTAAGTCAGGATTTGTTTTTAAAATAATAACAGTGAAAATATTTTTTATTTTTATGAAATATTTAATAAAAAATTTACAAACAAGAAACTAAGCCAAGATTTAAAAAAATAATAACAATGAAAATATAGTAAAAAAATAAAAAATGGTTTAGAGAGAAGGGGCAAATATTCAGTGCATAACAAAAAAAAAACTTTATTAGATAATAGCTTTTCTTTGTGGGCAATAATAATTTTTTTGTTTTCCAGCGCTAGCTGGAGACTTCCTAAAACACGGAATTTAAATTAAATTAATTTAAAAAAAACAATTACGAATAAATTGATTTTCAAAACAAAAAAAGAACACACCATGAAGACTTATTTCTTCATTAGCGAAATTAATTACAAACTGAGGAAACTGATTATGAAAATTATTATAAAGATAAATTTCAACAGGAAGCGCGTAATTAGGTCAGGAAGATTCCGCTCTTTAAAAGCACGTTTCCTCCCTTAACTTGTATATTAAGAGGGGGGAGGCTCGATGGCGTTTTCTACGCGTGGAAAATCCCTAATCGAGTGCATAATTAAGTGCTAAAATTGCGCTTCCGCAGGCTTGACCTCGCTCTGCTGTGAACGCTATGCGAACCGTCAACTTTTTGGAAATTGGCCGACGGTATTTTATTTTGACCTGGTACATGTTATAATATTATTTAATCACGACTTAATTTTATAAAACATTGCGACATCTCTACGTACTGAATATTCGCACTTTTACACATGTTTCACAAACTTAATTAAATGACTATTTGCCTGGAAGATGAATTGGGCGTTCTGGACCAATATTGGTCCATGGACTATTATTTTTGGGGATAGGTGAAGCAGAAAGTGTATGAAAATAGTAACTTTAGTACAAATTTAGAAATTTGCAGGAAACAGTACAGGGTGGAAAAGTGCGCAGGGGTGGTTGGGGATTACATTACATAATTTTCCCCATATTTAAAACTAATAAACATTTTCGTATTAAAACAGACATAATATGTAATTCATAAGCCCAATTTAATTGCGATTTCAAGTTTTTTTAATAAGTGAAACTATTGGAACAATGAAGAATATTATTCTATTAATATCTAATTATGATTATAATATATCAATCACTACCAATGTAGAAAATTCGTGGACATACTGTAGAAATGTGGCAGGAGTTTCGTGAACGGATATTTTATCGTTATTTTTATTTTTATTATTTTTATTTTTATTAATTTTATTTTTATTATTTTGTATTTTTTTTATGCATTAGTTCACAGAAAAATTCAGGATTTGTTTCTCTTTCTCTTCTATCGTATTAAAAAAATTCTTCTTTTTTGAATTTATTCTTCTCTATGTTTTTATACAGTCATTTATTTATTTATTTTATTTTTAATCATATCGCTTTGCGTTAGTGTTTGATGATAATGCGTTACGAAGAATTTCGTTTCCGAATTTTTTTTTAATATCAAACCAAACAAAATAAAAATAAGAAAACGAATTAAAAATAAATACAACAAAAAGTACAAAAAAGAGATTGCATTCAAATACAGAAGAAAAATAATGGCAATTAAAATATTAAAGAGTTAAATAGTCTCGGCTAGAAATAGTAATTATTGTTGAAAAATTTGAACATACTTCATATACAGGGTCGCTATGCAAACAAATTTCGGTGGTAATTATGTTTTTATTTTATTTGATTTATTTTGGTGGCTAATCACAGGAACGTAACGCGTTTGGATTAGTGAATCCGTGTTCTGATGTTCCTCTCCACCAATAGTTTAGGATCATTTTTCGATTTTCGTAAACATAAAACACACATGGTAATTTACGAAGTAATGTTCCAAACACGTTGCAACTTGTAACGAGAACAAACGAATCATGTTTCTCAAAACATAATCAGATCGGATCACGATGATTTTAGAAACGAAAGCGCCGCGCCTTAAGTCAACGCTTTCAAAAAAATGTACAATTGTTTCGGACCGTGCCTTTTATAATGATATTTTTTTGACATATACGCCTTCGATTTTTGATTTGTTCATTTGATCAGTCCAGATCTTTCTAATTCCATTTTTTCTATTATCCCAAAATGCCACAGCTACGCGTAGCATTTCATGATTGGTCGCATAATCTCTTGTGTCATGTGATGATTCTATGAAATATCTTAAAAAAAAATGCTTTTCTTGCTCCCCTGAAAAATGCGTAGCTTTTTGACATAAACGACATTTTGTATTTTGAGCAACGTTATACTGAATTCTCTTTTGTAAAAAATGAATAATCGTGTTTATGAATAAATAATATATCCTTTTTCTTGTAAGAGTTCATCAGTCAAAAACTGTCAAGGATTTTGCGAGGATTAAAAAAAAAAACTGTGGGGAAAAATTGAATCGGTGAGTGCATAATCGTGTTCAGTCCAAATTTACTGTGTGTAGAAAACAATAAATAACCTCCTAGATTTTTATTTTAAATGAATTATTGGCTTAGAATTCTTTCTGATAGAGATATCTGAAGCCTCCTAAAACCAATAATTTCTTAAAATAAAAATCTAGTGAAAGTTATTTGTGGTTTTCTCAACACAGTAAATTTGGACTGAACACGATTATGCACTCACCGATTCAATTGGGGATTTTCCAACTTTCTTGAGAGAAATTTAGAGAACGTGCATAGATAATACTGGAATAGCTGTCACGTTTGACTAATGATTAATCTAAATCCGTTTCTTACCTTTGGAGTTACACAAAATTTAACACGCGCATTTATAGGTTTAATTGATAAAATTGTTTAGTTAATTTTACAAGTAATCAACGCGGAATTTGTCTAGCAGGAATTACAGACGTTTGCGTAGCACGCAGAACAAATTTCTTTTTAGGCAATGGAACTTCTGCAAAATTAATTTTAATAGAGGGAATTTCATGCTGACAAATGAAAACCAAGTCGTTTGAACTTACTTAAAATGCTACACCAACAGTTCGTATTTCATTCAATTCAAAACAGTTAACGTGCTCGTTCATTAAAAATGTATTTGACGAGACGCTGACAATTTTGATACACATCGACCTTTGTTGTTCTGTTTTTAAATGATGTTCTCCTCTCCACCTATTAAAAACGCATCTGATTTTGATTAAAACGAAACAAAAATGAAGAGAAAATTCTTTCGTAAATTGAATTTCCCTGCAACAATAGCGCCAGCGCATTAATATCTCAAAATAAAGCGGTAATTTACGAAAAAAAAAAACAGAACGTTATAAAGAAATTTCTCACGGTAGCCAAACCCCGGCCCGTCCTCAATGGTAGGCCGCTGGGAACAAGAATCAAGAATAAATCGCCGAGGTCAGTTTTCGCCGCTGCTCTTGAAGGCCCCCGTCTACCTGAACCTCTTTGCTGTCGTCGGCACACGGCGAGGCTCACCCTTTTTCCTTCTCCTACTCAAACTTGTAGGGTTATCGCCGATAGCCATCGGATGTCGGTGAAGAGAAAAAAAACTGCAATGGTATAATAATGGTGCCGACTAATTTCATCCATGACACGGTTGACTTCTTTAATGGGGAAGCGAAATGGCCATTGCTAATTTTATTATGGATTAGATGAGGGCGGTTCTTAAATTGCATTGCCTCTCGATAGGAATGCAGAAACCTCTTTGAATTTCATTAAATGAATAAATAAGTTAAGCAATGTAAATAAAATTTGTTGGTATGTAGTATCTTGCTCGATTAAAATGATACCATTTTAAAATTTATAGAACCTTTAGAGCAATTGAGACGTAGTAGTGTTTTTAAATTTGTAAATTCGTACATATCTAAATTCTAATCTCGGCTAGTGATCGTGTGTTTCGATGGCAAAGCAGACATTATCAACGCCAATGTCAGTGACAGCTGTCAAAACACGTATCCACGCTATTAAGTTAAATAAATTATCGAGGGTGAAGGTGTTGAGGTGTATCCTTGATTCTACAAACGTTGCGTCAGTAATTGAAAAGAAATGTAAAATAATTTTCTTTTTAGGTAAAAAAAATTAAAACAAAAACAATATTTTCTGATTTGACCTCGAAGTCAAAACAATTTTCACATTCTTAATCGCGCCCATAAATTATTTTAATTATCTGCTCGCAGGTAAAACGAAATTGGCTTCTCGGGGCCGCTCGGAAGACTCCTTAAGACACGACGCAAGGGTGCCTTACCGAAATGCCCTCCAGATCGGCGTAAATAAATCAAGCGTGAGCCGACGCCGCCGCCGCCGCCCCCTTGCCCGAATAAGTTATAAATTTTCGTGAAAAATTGAAAATCTCTTCGGTGGGCCGGAATTGAAATAGCCGCGCTACTTTACGACGTGGGGACGAGCCTTGATTACAGGGCGCACTAATTTGCACTTTCCCGTGAATTACGATCGCTTAACGAACGGACGCACCGTAGCCCCCCCGGCCGCAGGACCGATATCGCCCCCCAACCCCATAAATTCCGCAGATGAATTAGTTCGGGTGGAGGAGAAATTAAAAATAATCGCTCTTGGTTGCGTAAACAAGAATGTCTCAGGAATTTATCAAAGGCGAACCAAATTCGAAAAATGCGGGCAACCGAAATAATACTCGACGACTTAAACCAAACAAAAGAAACTTTAAAAAATTCTAATCAATGAATTAGAATGAAATAAAAATTTACTCTAAAATTATGATACCTCGTCCACTGATAAATGTAACGCGATATTTTCTAAATAAAGATATAAGTATCAGTTGGTTCTGAAGAACACAATCGATATTTTTGTACTTACTTACTTACAGACTTTTATCGTACCCTCGTACCTCCTTAATTTAATTTTATTTTATTTTTTAAATAGATCAGTAGGAAGAAAAATTTAACCAGTTTAAATTTCTAGAAAAATATGACTTGTTTGCACTGGATTGCTCAGTTATTTCATTCGTTTCAATTAACTTCTGCATCGTTTACTGAAAATCAGACAGCTTTTAATTCCCCCTTATTACAGTTAAACGTTTAGTATCTTTACGTCTTCTCTTATTTTAAATTTGGACAAAACTTTCGTTTGAAAATTCGTATTTTACGAATAAAGTGTCTTTGGAAACATCTCCTTTTTTTAAAAAAAGACTTTTTTATATTATTAATCATCAAGCTTTTTTTGTTTTTTTTCTCTCTCGCCCAAAAGTTTCGTTCGAAAATTGAAATGTGCGTTTTCTCTAAAATTTTCATTGAAAAAAAATCCTGTTTTATTTGTTTTAGTTTCAATCAACTTTTGTTTTGTTTATTGTAGAATAGGCAATTTGTGTTTTGTTATTTTATTATTACACAAACTTTTAGTCTCTTTATATTTATTTAAATTCGCCTTCTTTTTTTCATTTTGTTTTGCTTTGCTCAAAATGAGTTTTTGTTTAAATAAATGTCTAGTCCCTTTATTGGAAAATTATTTTATTGTTGTTCAAACTTTTAATTGTATTTCCATATTCATTTCGTATTTTAAGAAACTTCAAAATGTCGCCGTTTCTTTATTTTTATTTGTATTCGCTGTCATCTTTTTTAATTGTCATTTTCGACTTTTAAGAATTTTGAAAATGCCTCCGATTATCTTTTCTTTTGTTTGTTGATTTCGATCGTGTTTTGTTTAATCTAAATTAGATAGTTTCTGTTTTATTTTATTAAAGACGTTTGGTCTCTTTATATTTTCTTTTTTTTACTTTTGTTTTGTTTAATTGTTTACCCTTAAACTTCGCGTTTTTTTTCTTCATTTTTTTTATAAATTGTTTTTTCACTTTTTCTATAAATCGTACTAGTAGTACGAACTTCCTATTCACTTCTGCTTTCTCGCAGAAATCAAAATTCTATTGTTTTATTGTTTCTTTCTTCAGAACGCTTTTGATTGTTTTGATTTTGTTTTCTTATTAGAAAGTTATTTGAAAATTAAAAACTTCGTTATTTTTTCGTTTTGTTGTTTGTGATTTTTATTTTGGGTTTTGGTGCTTTCTATCACCGCATTGATTTTCTTAATTTTTTTTCTTTTCCCCTAAATCAGTTCAACGCACGATCTTCTTTTGTTTTGTCACCTAAATTAAAGCTTTAAAAGTGTTAAGGTTCCAGTGCTTTTTTCTCTTCAATTTCTATTTTAGTTTCTTGCGAAGATCAAGGTCCGATCTTCTTTTGTTTTATCATAGAAGGTCAGAGTCACTTGGAAATTTTAAAATTCCAACGTATTTTTTTATTAATTGAATAACATTGGTTATAATTCCAAGCTTAATTTTTGAGGATTTTATTATATTAAAACTAAAAGATTTAAATAAATTTGATCAGTACAAAAAGAGTAATTTTACAAAGATTCAAACATTTGCAGTAATTGCTGAAAGTGCTCTCCATTAACATCTAAACACAAATTAACACACTTTTATTAAGCTCTTCTGTTAAAGGTGTCTGCCAAATTTTAGCAACATTCATCAATAAAAAAGGTATGAGGGATGAAGTCTTGACTGGGACACGTTGTATTTTATTCTGTTTCCTAAGTTAACGTGAAACATAGGAATATATTTCTTCGTATTTAATATAATATACTCATTTAACATCTGACATCTACATGCGTCAGAGCCTGACGCGGCAAGGTCTTGAAACTTCGGCGGACGTCGCGGTCGGTCTGATTCACCCGAAAAAATTTTCCGGGTGAAGAACAATCGTGTAACCAGCCGGGTTATAAAAGCGAGCGCGCGGTGAATGATCTTTCGACTTATTTTTTAATAAATCAGTTTATATTCCGCGTTAAATATATTAGTTTTTTTGTTTCTCATTTTTCCTTGCGATCTTCTCTTGTTTTATCACAGAAAATTTTAAAATTCCAACGCATTTTTTATTCATTCATCAAAATTGGTTATAGCGTCCATTTTAGTTTCCGTTTCCTTTCATAATTGTAATACATTTTCTTTTTTCTTCGTCTTGTTCTCGTAGAAATCAAGTCAGAGTTGGATTGTCTTTTTTTTCGCGTAGAAAAATAATTTAACAATTCATTGTTTTTTTTCGTTTTGTTCTTAATAATGGTCTACAGTTTTTTTTACACATACTTTGATCGTCTCTTACTTTCTCGTGGAAAGAGTCTTTGAAAACTTATTTTTCGTCGCTATTTTGTTTTATTCTCCGAAATTGTTTAGCGTTCGATCGTCTTTTGTTTTGTCACGCAGAGATTTCTTCAAAAGTTTTTGTTTTTCAAAGTTGTTTGTAGTTTTTATTTTGGATTTTGGTGCCTTTCTAGCGCCGTATCGCGCAAATACGATCAACGTTCGGTCATGTTTTCTTTTTCCATAGAAAATCAGAGTAATGTTTTTTTTTTCTTCACTTTTTTTAGTTTTTGTTATTGCTGTATTTATTGTAGTTTGTCTCAATATAATCTCAATAGTCCTGTTAATGAGTTTTGTTTCTTCTTATATTCTCTTCTCCATGTCATTTCCCGAGATTCTTTTTCCTTTGGAATTTCCACTATAACGATCTACATATCTGAGTTTTGAGTTTCCTCAAATTAAGCATCCTTTCGAGCTTTCTTCTTTCTATTTGTTTATATCTAAACCGTCTTCTTGTATACGTCCCCCTGTAACACGTAGCAATAAAAAAGAGTAGAAGGATTGGATCTAGAAAAAGACACGGTAAATAATAAGGGTCAGAAAGGAAAAAAAAATAGAAATAGAAGACCTTATTTCTGATCTAGTTAGAATGCACTAACTTCATTTTATTTCTTTTTAAGTTCATAACTGCAAAACATTTGTTTTCCCAAAGCAAAAAGGGATGCAAAGCTTTGGGGTACATCACATCTTCCATTATACTGTCATTCATTGATTCAGAAGACCTGAATCATAATCAAAATTAAGAACAGAAGATTTAGTAATAAATGAAAACACCCTGGAGTTAGTGACGTTAATTTTTTCTCTTCTTCTGTTTTCTGTGTAGATGCTGGTAACATAATCCACTTCCTTCATCTTTTCTCAAAACCCTCTTCTTCCATTTTTTTTCTTTTTCCTTTGTTATTGATATATAATTATTTAGTCTACTTTTGAGCTCAGCTTTTCCAGTGACGTTACTTTTTCTTCTTCTTCTGCTTTCCATGTAGATCCTGGTAGCCTTTCTCTTCTCTTTTTTAGTTATATTGGGCTTGATTTTTTTTATGGATAAACTAAGTCAAGATAAGAAATTTTCTAAGTGGATAGACACTTCAAGAGATGTGAATGATTGGAGAAAATTCTTCTGATATTCGATGGTGGCGGGTAGAGAGGATTGTAAGACCAAACAGAAACAGTTTGGTAGTTTAATTTAACAACACCACTTCCTTCATCCTCTTTTCAAAGCCCTCTTCCTCCACTTCTCTCCTCTTTGTTATTGGAATTTAATTATTTACTCCACTTTTGAAATGAGCATTACCAGTGGCGTTACTTTTTTCTCCTCTTCTGGTTTCTGAGTAGATGCTGGTCACATAATCCACTTCCTTCATCTATTCTTAAAACCCTCTTCATCCACTTTTCTCTTTCTCCTTTGTTATTGATATTTAAACTTTCCTTCATCTTTTTTCAAAACCCTCTTCCTCCACTTCTCTCTTTCTCCTTTGTTATTTATATTTAAACTTTCCTTCATCTTTTCTCAAAACCTTCTTCCTCCACTTCTCTCTTTCTCCTTTGTTATTGGTGTTGAAACTTTGGTAGTTTACAACAAATTTTTTACAACAAAGTTTTGCAAATTGACAGAAAACATAATTCACTGCCTTCATCCTCTTCTCAAGACCCTCTTCCTTTACTTCTCTCTTTCTCCTTTATTTTTGGTATTTACTTATTTTGTACTTTTGAACTGAGCGTTACCAATGACTTCTTTCTCTTCTTCTGGTTTCTATATAGATCGCGGTAGCCTTTTTTTCTCGTTATTATCGATAAATTAAATCAGATACATGAAACTTTCTAACTGGATAGAGATTGTAAATGATCCTTCTACTATTTGATGATGGCGGATAGAGATGGTTGTAAAGCCAAATATAACCAGTTTGGCGGTTTACTTTAACAACAAGGTTTGCAAATTGACAGAGATTCATTTCCCTCATCCTTTTCTTAATACCCTCTTCCTCCACTCCTCCCTTTCTCCTTTCTTATTGGTATTTATTTATTTACTCATACTTTTTATTTATGTGAACAACAAACTCATTTTGTTCTACTCTATTTAATTAAGGTTTTTGACTGATTTAATTTCCTTGGTCCTCCACCAATTTACTTTTGGTACAGTATCCTTTCGGACATTACGTCGGTAATTTGAGGGCGATCAAATTCTTGTTTACATAAAACAAAACACTAATTCACCACCTCATCACGTCGTCACTCCGAAAAGAACAAAACGAGCAGGGATAATTTTCCTCCATCCACACTGGAACTGCTCTTTCGCGTGTCACCTCGCAAGCGCAATCATTGGCCAGTTTGTTTATTATTCATTCACCCACCGTTCCGGTCGTCTGTATTAGCACACCTAATTGCCCCCTCATTAACGATGTTTGCTTAAGGGCGGCGGTGTAATTCGCTCCTCGAAACGACTTCATACCAAACCAAAGACTTACGTGCGAGCAAAGAAGAGGCCCCAGACTCGTCGTAGGTATGTACATAATTGGATTATCAAACGCCAGGCAGATACTTCTGGACGTGAATGCAATCGATACAATCTCAAACCCCCTAAATTACCAACCACCCTCGATGTGATCTTGAAGACCTGATGCGTTAATGTTGACTAAAGATTTCGGGCAAATATGCGATCGCCCGGCGATAATGGGCATTTAATAAGAAATTATGTTTTTTTTTTTTTAATAGATTTTGGAGGAGTCTTAATTGATTGGAGGTGGCGGTGGGGATGGGGGGAGGGGGTTACTTAGATGTGTATGAATTTAACAAAGCTAACAGGAATTCCTTTCAGGTAGGTTTCTTGTAATTCGTACCTGTGCGTTGACACCATGGAGTGTGAGTTACCTTTCCAATTACCTAAGAAAAGACCCAAAGTCATCAACAAAACAAACACCGGCGACGTCTCCCGTTTGCAAAGTAAAAGTAAAACAAGGAGGGCGTGTCGTAATTTTGTTTTGCGAGATTGTTTTTCCTGGACCTACCCTTCAACTGTGATGATACATCACCCCATCACCCCCGTCTTCGAAAAGTGCGTTCAACTCTTCGCGCGTTTACCGTCGCCGTCGCCAAGCTACAAGAAGAAGAAATGGTTTTGGATTCTTTGATTGAAATCCCGACGGGAGACCACCAGGTCGGCGCACCTATTACATAATAACTTCGCGTCATTATTCACGATGATCTCTCTCTGCCTTCTGCCATTGATGTGACTTAATCGAGTGCTGTTTGTTGGCAGGTGACTCGGCAGAAAGAAGAATAAAACGTAGTTAAACGGTTGTTAATTGCGGCTTTGAGGACTTAATCGCTGGATGTTTTTTCGGTGTGGCCGTCGCAGATTAGCTGTGGTGAAACTTTTTCACCCCTAGAGAACCCCCGAACCCACTGCGGCGGTGATACACTACTTCGACAACATCAACAGAGGACCCCACCCGCAAAAAAAAAGAAAAAAATGAAAAGCGTGAACTTACATTTTTTTTTTCTTTTATTATTAAAACTGCGTTTTGGTCTTTTACGCAATCCCTTAACCACAAATACCCCAAGCTAGGATTTCGCCAATAGAAATAGTCACCGTCATCATCATCACCATCACCATCATCATTATAACTCCGACATCATTTAAATTACACATTCGCCGGATAGTTTCCGGCGGTCCATCCAAGTTGGCGAAGAAAAAGGCGAGAACGAATTAATGGGGTGGCGTTTTTCGATAATGGTGCCATATATCGCCCGGCGGGGTTCAATTATTACGAACAAACCGAGGGACCACCTCAGAGAGAAACCAAACCAAGGGGTTGATTAGTTCTCGCAACCGGGAATTATGAGGATTAGTTTGTTTGATTGAGCGCGACTACTGAGACGACCCCATCGTACGTGACCGAAACGTCGCGTCGCAAGCAAGCAAGCAAGCAAAAAAATAATAAAGAAAGAAAAAACTGCTGCGCCCCCGTAAGGTTTCGGTTTATCATCTGATGCGGAAGTTTGTGCGATGCAGACTTTGATGGTCAATTAGCGAAAACGGAAGTGAAGCCTTTGATGACCTCTCTCTACCACTTTTGTGGGCACTTCGTATTAT
The DNA here is from genome assembly GCA_036172665.1 of Prosopocoilus inquinatus. Taxonomy (NCBI): domain Eukaryota; kingdom Metazoa; phylum Arthropoda; class Insecta; order Coleoptera; family Lucanidae; genus Prosopocoilus; species Prosopocoilus inquinatus. Next base: position 13,993,838 of record CM069871.1, on the reverse strand, counting down.
ATTTAAGGTCAAATCGCACTCGGGGTTGATACATTAAATCATCAGACCTGTATATCCGTCTGCGCAAAACGCTATTATAATGACTGTACCGGAAGAAATAGAAAAAGAAAACCAAAATAAAATTTAGGAATAATATATATAAACATTGCGGTCTTTATCTTACTACCGCAAATTCTGTGTCATTCTTTATATCGCTTGTTATCCAGACAGTTGTGACACAAATCGGTTTTCAAATTGTGTACAGGGTGTTAAAAACGAAATGTCACGAACCTTGAGGGTGATGGCCCAAAAAATACAGAAAATTCTTAATGTACATGGATTCGCAAATGGACGGTTTTGAAGATAGGAAACATTTTTTTTTCGGTGGCCGTCCATGTTAGATGCACTAAATACTGAATGCCAATTAGAAACTGCATGTTTGACAGAACCCCTATCACTATGAGAAGTCTAATTACTGAATATCAATTACAGTCTGTACTGAAAAGCTTAAGCAGCGACGTCCTGCGATCGTTTTGTTGTTTCGACCTGACATTGCATTAGAATTGACATACAAGGTGGCCTTTTTAAATACAATCTGTATGGTTGAACCTCTGTCGACTACGACAAAAAAACAATTTGCGAAATAATTCTACAGAAAGGAATAATCCCCAGTACCTCAGAAGCTGCGGTGTTCATTGAGACTTTTCTGCATATTTCGGACCGTACTGCCCCCCTTATGGTTTGTAACACCTTGTTTTTAACACCCTGTATGCAATTCGAAGATTGATTTGTGTCACAGCTGTCTGCATAATAAACGACATAAAGAAAGAAAGAGGGTATATATGTAGTAAGACGAAGGGGGTTGGAGTTATGAATTCTTGTGTAATAGACGCCTATCTTAATAGTTTATTTAAAAAATAGAAGAGTTACGAATAATATTAAATAAATTTGAATTAAATATTGTACAGTGACGAACGCAGAAAACGGAACGAAACAAACGATTCGACAAAATGGCTGAAGAACCGGGGGTCCAAGTAGGTTTTCGATTTGGACGATCCTGCTTGAATCAAACTTGTACATTAAGGCTGCCCCCATACTGACGAAGCGAAAACCATTTTTCGCAAAAACAAAATATCTATTAAAAACAATTTGGAAACAGGTAGAGAGAATAAATTAATATAATTGCTTGCGTAAAATAAACCTAATTAAATATGTCTTATAATATCGGTACAGAAGCAAATGAACAGGAGATAGGAAACCCAAACTGATTTCTTAAAAGCCTACAGAAGGGGACTAATAGAAGAAAAATAAACGTACCAAAAAGGACATTGGGCAAACTTGAATAGAAGATAAAAACAATGTTCAAAACCATAGAAAAATAAATAAATTTCGTAAGAACACGTATTGAAATCGCGAGGAGCGAAAGTGGATATCAAACAAGGGCCGTAATTGGGTCGCTTTCCGTTTCCGTTGGGAAGCAGAATGAACAAGAAAGAGAATAATGAAGTAATAGGGCAAGACAATTACAATTGAAGAAAGGAAAGGCAACGTCGCATGTTGGTTCCTTCATCGTTTCCATTCTGCACTACAATGAACAAGAAGATAATAACCAAGGAAAAGAATTCAGGCCACTTGTTCCGCGAACGGTACAAAAATTTAGTACTCGGACAGTATCAGCTTCGCCCATAATGTGCGAACGGTCGCATTGCACTCTTTCTCCTTCCACTCAGTAAAAATTCGATGCATCGCAAAGTACATTTAACGTAAAGAGCGTCCAACACTAAGTGGCCTGAATTCTTTAATAACGAAGCAACAGGAAGTAAAAAGTTTAATCCGACAAGAATCAACTTCATTTATAAAGCAATATGAAGTAAGTAAAACCAAGAAAAATGATCGTGGGGGGGAGTGATACAACTGGGAAGAAAGAAGAAAATCAGTAAAATTGACCTTGAAAGCGGTGGAAAATTCATTTTAACGTCGTTCAAAAGAAAGAAGAACAAGAGGCAAGTAGAAGTAAGTGGAAAACAAGCAAAATGATATGTCTGGCATAATAGAAACCGCAAGATAAAAAACGTAAATAAGAATACAAAATGAAGTCAGAAGTTTTTTTGAAGCAAGCAGAAATGTGTCTCGATCTCTCTTTCGTTCTCGTTTTGAATAAGATAAGAACAAGACAACAATAGACGCAATCGCGATAAAATTACTTAGGAATAAATGAAGGCAAAACGCAGAACATGTGAGAAAGACGAAGAAATAAGTGAAGGAATAAGAAATAATTAAAAAAGAAAACTGAAAAAGGTAGGTAAAGCATAGTGGGCGTAAATTAAAAGGCGCTTTATACGCACCTACTGACATCAAAGGGAACGATCCTGTTACTCAACAAAATTTAAAAAAAAATTGACTAAATAATGTAAAATCAAAACAAGTATTTCTTCTGTAAAATAAAATATTTCTTTCGTAAAAAAGTTAAGAAAATTTGTGTCGCAAAAATATGCTTCGTGCAAATGTTATATAGGGCGTAAAAGTGGTCGTTGTACGTCAGGCGTCATTAATGACGTCAGCCGCATCGAAAGCGAGACCCATCTCTTATCTAGAAAAAAATATCTAAATAATGTACTGGAATAAATCAAAACGAAACACGTATTTGTTTTATTATCAACCAGCTAAACGTTAAAGGAAGCGGAAACAAATAAAATCCTATAGCCATTTTTTTCTCGGGCTTTAGTTGGCGAGATAAAGGAGTTTGAGAAATGGCTCGCACAGTTTGAGTGCCGCTGTACACTAATAGTCTTTTGATGGATACTAATTTCATAGTCAATGGAGTGGAAAAGAAGAAGAAGAAGTCTAGTAACATTATTTTCCTAGGGCCTTAGTTGGTGAGATAAAAAGTTTTTAAAGGCGAAACCTCCCCTGTAATCAGCAGTTCTCAAACGTTTGGAGTACATTTGCCGTGAGCCCCCAAATCGAAAATGCTAGATCCCCTTTACCTGTAACTGCGTAATATTACCCTCTGAAGTTTGTTGTTTGTTGTACTCGTATAAGCAGGGATAAGCAATCGGCCCACTTTTTCCGCGTGCAGTACGAAACTTTCGTATTCAGACTGTGTTAGTCCCGCCCAGAGTAATTTCTGTGAAGTGCGAACACTCGCAGCGCATCCCTTCCCCTCCCATTCAAGAATAATTGAAGTGCATCGGAGCCTTGGAAAGAGTAGATAGTACATTCGGCATTAAAAGTAGCCCAAATTCTTTTCCCTGAGTGTAAGTTTGTATTTTATAAGTACAATTACATTCTTTTTCGATAACACTGTATAATATGAAAATATTCATTAAATTGCAGATGACATGTAACGCTGTCAACTCTGTTCCTGTTTAATTAAAAAAAATGGTTAATATTATAGAGCGTTCTATTTTTAATTGGCTTAAAAATATCTCGTGGAGTATATCTGTCACTTATTAACTTTCTCAGACTCTCCTTAACGCCAACATTTTTTAACATATCAACGTTACCACATGAATGTTGTTTTGCTATTCAACATTTTGCTCACTTTTTTATTACTTATCAAATGACTTGTTACAACAGTTACAAGTTATAACATTAACTACATGAAATACGTACTGTCGTGGGCAATAAATTTTGGTCGTCATTGATTGTCAAACTACCAAGCTTTATATTTTATTAAAAATAAGGAGATTCGTGTCTTAATTTTGATTGGGAATGAGTTTCCTAAATATTTAATTATTTTAGAGACTTTCTTGGTGAAACACAACAAATTTATATGAAAACATCTAATTTCCGGAATTAAAAATGACGTTTTGTTTGACAGTGTCGACCAAAATTTAATGCTCGCGACTGTACAATCTGACATAGTTGTACTCTATACTCCTTGAGCTGTAAATTAAGACTGGGACGTACTATAATATACAATGAAATGTTGCTGAAATTACTCGCAATGAGATAAATAAAACAAAAAGAAAATTAAGCTTCAAGGTGATTAAATAATTTTGGGGGTTTGAACAATTGCCAACCTAAGATCATTGACATCTTTTTCAAAAAAAAAAAAAAAAAACTTTGGAAATCCACATATATACAGGGTTACAACTAATTAAAGGGCCATTATGGGGATCTCGTAAACTATAAGAGATACAAACATGGTTATATTACAGAAAAGTTGCATATCTTGAGGTCTAAAAAAGTATGCAAAGAAATCTTCTCTATTTTCATTCGTTTTTGAAATATATGCAAAAAACAGAAAATTCTCATTTTCGAAAATCTCGAATATCTTCTTTATTTCTTAAGACAGAAACATAAAATTCGGTGTTTTCATATTAAATTCGATGGACAACCTAATGCAGTCCGAATAAATAGGTTAAGTTTGACAGTTTCGTAAAGACAACTGTCAACTGTTTCTTTTCTTATGGACGCCACCTTAAATATTCATAGCAAGTGATGCAGAAATAATTTTTGAATAAGACTATATGAACATTTATTCTTTTGTTTTGAAACAAAATATTAGGTTACTAAGAATTTTTTGTTAAAAAGTACTCCTAATATTTTTATGTAAATATGTATATAAGTACCATAATTGAATAGGATTTAATAATCATTTTAGCTCTGAGTGTTTACATACATCCGCCTACTAGATATATTTTTTTTCAAAACCTGTAGTATCTTGATATGTTGTTTTAAAACAAAAGCGTAATAAGTGTATCATATGGTCGTATTCAGATATTGTTTTTGTATCACGTGATATAAATACCGAAGATAGGGTCCATAAGAAAAAAGACAGTTGACAGTCGTATCTGCGGAACTGTCAATCCTAACCTATTTCTTCGGACTCTATTAGATTGCTCATCGAATTTAACATAAGGAAGATATTCGAGATTTTCGAAAATTAGAATTTTCAGTTTTTTGCAGAAGATATTTCAGAAAAGAATGAAGGTAGAAAAGATTTTTTTGAATATTTTGATACGCTCCAAAATAATGAAACTTTTTTATAGTTTAACCGTCTTTGTATCTCTTATAGTTTACGAGATCCCCATGGTGGCCCTTTAATTAATTGTAACCCTGTATATTATTCAAATCAGTTGCGAATCACAAATCTAACCTCAAATACTAAAATTAGAATTTCAGTTTTTTTCAGAAGATATTTCAGAAATGAATGGAGGTAGAAAAGATTTTTTTTTAAATATTTTGATGGGCTCCAAAATAGTGCTATTTTTTTGTAGTTTAACCATCTTTTCAGAAGCGGCGTAAGGCGTGGGCTGTATAGAAAAGATTTTTTTGAATATTCTGATACGCTCCAAAATAGTGCAACTTTTTTATAGTTTAACCATCTTTGTATCTCTTATAGTTTTCGAGATCCCCATGGTGGCCCTTTAATTAATTGTAACCCTGTATATTATTCAAATCAGTTGCGAATCACAAATCTAACCTCAAATGCTAAAATTAGAATTTCAGTTTTTTTCAGAAGATATTTCAGAAATGAATGGAGGTAGAAAAGATTTTTTTTTAAATATTTTGATGGGCTCCAAAATAGTGCTATTTTTTTGTAGTTTAACCATATTTTCAGAAGGGGCGTAAGGCGTGGGCGACGTGGGCCATCGCCTACGGCCTCGCGGCCTGAGGGGCCTCGCGCCTCGAAGGTTTATTCAGCTTTCTTTAACCATTGCTTTAACTCATGAAAAATATTTAGCTAGCGCCAATCGTTTTTATAATCTACTCTAACAACCAGTGTTGCCAAATTACGGATAATTTCCCGAACTGCGGGTAAATTTACCTTATGCGGGTAAGGTAGTGGACAGTTTCTTTTTCTTATATTAAATTTTGAACCTAGGTATATTTTTTTTAATAATAACTTTTTATGTATAACTCAGTTCATATTAACTTAATAAACAGATAACAATAATAGTAATAATGATAATAAAAGTTCTTATAAAGAAATAAAGAAAGCCAAAAATAATAACAATAATGATAACAGAAAATTTGTTTCGCCATTAAGTCTAAAGACTTTACACTGGCCGCACTTAGTGAGTAAAGTAATTATAAGGTTGGCAACCATAACTAACTAAAAGCGATCTTCCGTGAAACAACCATAAATAAACAAAAACATAAACATGAACACGAATATAACAGAAATTCAGTTAAAAGGTACTTAAGTGTGGCGTTCTGTGAGTATAACTTTTAATTATGGTAAGATAAACGTGTAAATGTATAATAATATTATTATTAAATTTTTAATTTTTAATTAAAACCATTTAATTGTCATAGCATAATAGTATAACACAATATATCAGTAAAAGATAAGTTGTTGCATTTTAGAACATTAAATTTAAGGACCTGATGTTAGGTAAAATACCTCTTTTCAGATTTTTAGTTTTTACAGACCTCTGCATATATTTTCGTTTTATTACAAATAGAGCCATTTGGTCAAACTTTATTTCACCTAAAGTACGTTTTTTCAATTTTTGTTCACCTATTGCAACTTTTTTTTTACCTAATTTGCCCTTTTATCACCTAAATAAAAAATGTTTATATTTAAACGGGATTCTTTTTGCTACCGCTGCCTAAAATAAATAAATAATAAATTGTCATTATTATACAGTGAATGTGACTTACAAAAGCTGCGTTCAGATAACCGGAGCAGCTGAATTGCTGACCCATTATGTTGGCATTCAGCGAATGGTGTTCCTGAACGGATAATACTGCGAACTTTAAAATGCGAGCTGTTCGAACTTAGCACCATAAGCGTATCTGTCTGTTCAATGCATAAGCTGAGTCAGCTACTTAGCTGCTGTGGAAATCTAAACGCGGCCCTTTCAGGCAAACTGAAAGAGGGTCAACAGTGTAATAATAAACGAATAAGAAAATATGCGGAAAGTTAAAATCTTTGAATGAAAGGCATTCACAGTGACTGAATCAAATAATAATTAAATGTATTTCAAGTTTTAAACGATAATTTGTTGTTCTACAAAGTTTATGGCAAGCCAGTAAATCAGCATTCAAAACATTAATATTAAATCAGAACGATTTAAAATAAGGTGAAAGACATAGCCAATAATATGCGCAATTTAAATTTTTACAAAATTCAGGATAATGATTTTAATTCTAATGTTTTATTTAATTTTATTGGTCGTTTTTAAGTACCTGCCATGAGAAAATAATGATAATTTACGACCTAAAAGTCCGGTCTTTAGTTATTACTTAATAATGTTAGTTAAAGTGAAGATGTTGGCATTTTTATGAATAAAAATTTTACAGTTTCAATTTTTTTTTTTTTATAAAATGCCTTTTGCGCCACCAAAGGGCCTCGCAAAGTTTATCTTGCCCACATCAAATTTAAATCTGGCCCAGCCGCTGCATCTTTGTACCTATTTCTTATAGAGAATATGAAACAAATAAAAAAAACTTTTTAAAACGAGCTAAAAGGGTAATTTATTAACTTACTTGAGGTTTCGCAAATAAAATTATTTGCTTTATCAAAAGTGAATAACGGAAAATATAAACAATGTATGGCCGTTTGCACCATGTCTAGTTAAAAATTAAACCAGAGTTAACAGTAAACCTAGTTTGCATCGCGGCTTAAACCGTAGTTAAAAACTCGCTAAACAACTCAACGTTAAACCATCACGGAAAGCGGATTAAATTGAGTTGGTTTAGCGAGTTTTTAACTACGGTTTAAGCCGCGGTGCAAACTGGGTTTACTGTTAAACCTGGTTTAATTTTTAACTAGACATGGTGCAAACGGCTATTAGCCTACTAAACAGGTATGTTTCCCATTTCGGGTATAAAATCTTACTTTTTGAAATTAACGAGACTATTAAGAAGCTTAAAAGCTTATTTTGGTTATTAGATTTTAATATAATAAAGTTGAGTAATTTCGTTAACGCTGATACTTTAAATAATTTTCTAAATTTTGAAAAAATTAAAAATGAACGTTTGTTTAATAAAATTCAAAAAACACAACCTAAGAAACTAAATAATTTAATTGCCTGTAGAGATGATAGTTTTCATATTAAAATTGACGATAATATAATAAATAAATGGCTAAAAAATTATTCAGATATTGAAATTCCTCAACACTTAAAATATATTTTTGCTTTGGGAAAAAATTTTCATTTCCAACTTTTGACCGTAAACAAGTTGATTTTCTTAAAGTTTTAAGCAGTTTAGAATTAGGTATTAAATCTTTAGATTCAACTTCTAAAATTTAAATTAGAAACAAATTTTGTAATGATTTTTTAAAATATATTAAAAGTATTGATCAGACTTTTCACAAATCAAAATATAAGATTTTAATTCGTGATCTTTTACAATGTAAAGCATTTCTTAAAGCAAATCCTAATATTATAGTCACAACATCAGATAAAAGTAACGTTACTGTTTTATTAAATAAAGAAAATTATTTTCCTAAAGTTAATACCATGTTGTCTGATAGTACCACATATTTAGAAATCAATCACGATCCTACACAAAATTATCAAAGAAAAACTCTAACTATGATCAATAAATTACAAAAATCTTTAGAAATTAGAGATAATCTTGCAAAGTCTCTAAAAGTATAGAATCCTATTTTTCCAAAATTATATTGTATTCCTAAAATTCATAAACCAAACATTCCTCTCAAACCTATCGTTTCCACTATTGGCTCTCCTCTATATTTTTTGTCAAAATTTATTTCTAAAATTATTAACAATGTTACATGTAAATCTGAATTTTTTGCAAAAAAATTTTTTTGAATTGGTTAAAAAAATTAAAAACATTGTTGTACCAAAATATTCTTCTTTCTCTTGATGTCGTTTCTTTGTTCACTAATATTCCAAAAGATCTTGCTTTACAGCTGGTCAGAAATTAAAGAATATACTGACATTTCATATAATAATTTTATAGAAATAATAACTTTATGTTTTGATACTTCTTATTTTGCATTTAATGATAAATTTTATGAACAAACTATTGGTACAGCAATAGGATCACCTCTTTCTCCTGCTTTAGCTGAAATTGTTATGCAAAAATTAGAAAAAAGTATCATTAATTCGTTACCTTTTGATTTAACTTTATATTATAGATATGTTGACGATATTTTATTAATTTTACCTGATGATAAAGTTAATTATATTTTAAATAAATTTAATTCTTTTCATAATAGGTTGCAATTTACTGTAGAAAAAGAAAATAATAATTCCATAAGTTTTTTAGATGTAAATATTATCAGACAAAATAGTAATTTAATAACAAATTGGTATCATATACCTACATGGTCCGGTAGATATATTAACTTTAATTCCTATCAACCAAAAAGTCACAAAATTTCAACTATTATTAATTTAACTGACCGTGCAGTATTACTTTCAGACAAATTATTTATAACTGAAAATTTAAATTTAATTAAAAAAATTCTTATTCAAAATTCTTACCCTGAAAAGCTTATTGACTCAGTAATAAATAATCGTTTAAAGTATTTAAAAAAATGTTAATATATCTAACAATTCACAAAAAAAAATCAGGAAATAAATACATATCATTACCTTATATAGAACCTTTACATGATTCTTATAAACATTTTTTCAAAAAATTTAATTTACATTTAGCCAGTAAATCTTCTGATAATTTTAACATTATTTTTACTAATTTAAAAACAAAAACACTAAATTTCAAACTCCAAATGTAGTTTATCAGGTAAATTGTCAAAGTTGTAAATCAGCTTATATAGGTGAAACTAGCCAAAATTTAAAAAAAAAGGTTAGATCAGCATAAATATTATATCCAAAAAAAGAATGAGAGTCATTCAATGTTAGTAGAACATTCACTTTTAACTAAACATATTTTTGATTTTGAAAATGCTAAAATACTTTATCGGGAGTCTAACACGTTTAAACGTAGATTTATTGAAATGTGTAAAATAAAAATGTGTAATAATTCAATTAATAAAAGAACAGATTTTGCAAATTTCAACGATACATTTTGTAGTTTTCTAAGTTCATTAAATGAGACATAATAATCGGAAACTTTCCTGTTTATTTTTTAGAAAAACTATATTATTATCTAATTTTTTTGGTTTATTTTTGTTAGAATTGTTGTAATTTTTGTTACAACAATTTATTTGCGTACTCTAGTTAGGTTTTACCAGGATTTCCCTAACTCTTGCAGTAAATACTGGAGTATATGTTAAGACGGGCCTGGCCGCATCAGTAATGATATTCTTGGTTACAAGTTATATCTTTGCTGATAATTTTTTTTTTTACCTCTAACAATCTCTTCACAATTAATTTTTAAAAAAAATTAGTAGGCTAAATTGTTTATATTTTCCGTTATTCACTTTTGATAAAGCAAATAATTTTATTTGCGAAACGTCAAGTAAGTTAATAAATTACCCTTTTAGCTCGTTTTAAAAAGTTTTTTTATTTGTTTCATATTCTCTGCAATTCTCACGAGCAAGAACTACGCAAAAATTAACTATTTCTTATAATTTAACAGATCCCCAAGGTGGCCCTTTAATTAGTTGTAACCCTGTATACTATTCAAGTCAGTTGCGTATCACAAATCTAACCTCAAATGTGGATGTTGTCAAAGTTTTCCAGTTTTACCAACTCTGCGGCCTACTCCAATTATAAATTCACTTGATCTCATGGTACTTTGTAAAAGCGTTCTATAATTAGCGTCGGCTCGTTCGTTTTTTTTTTCGTTTTCTTTTTTTTTTCAATAACGTGAGCAATATAATTTGGCCGAGAAACAACCCAAAACCAACAAAGGCTCGTCGTAAAGAGGCCCCGTTATTGCCGCACGAAACGAAAATTTGCCGCGCTCCTCTCCCCATTGTTTGTTTATTATCTCATAATGATGTCGTAACGAAGCATAAACTAATCCGACGAGAAACAGTGCACCTAAAATCAATTATCGGCCATCGTTAGCCGCTCCATTTATGTCGGAGGTGTCCGACCGTAAATGTGCCCTCCTTATTTACGGCTCTTGTAACATTGCGTCCTCGGACGGAAGCCGAGGCGCGTTAGTTTATGGGGGTGATTTTTGCATTTAATGAAATGGTGGTGCTTGTACACAACATAATGACTCCTCGGTTTGGTTTTATTTTATTTTTTTTTACAGTTGAGGTGAGGGCGCGTGGCTCTTGCACACTTCCGTGCAAACCTGCTGTCAGTTGGTGAGCGGAGGGTCCTCGAAGACCGGAACCGCCGGCGGATTTTAGGGTTCCGGAGAGACACACGCATTTTGTTTCACCACGAGTACGTATCTTACCTGCTCCCGTTCTAACCTTCGAAGATCACTATCTTTTGCGAAAATTTTATCACCTCGGATTTTACCAGATTTTATCGCAGTTGCCGACATCCAAATCTTAATTGCCTTGTTTGTAGTTCAGTTAGGTAGGATTTATTTTAATGATTTTAGGAATTACAGAAAAATTTATGACGACCAGAGAGAGAGAGCGAGAGATAAATTTTTCCGGGCGCTTACATCCCTTCCCCCTTAATAAAAGCATTAGCCTCGATGATCAATAGCTTTCCAATATGACTAGTTACTGTTACTGTTTTAGATTAGTTAGTTTAGATTAGAGCAATATGACTACAGTCCCATCCCTCTGCTGTTGTCTCCTTGATTACTAAGGGCGAGAGAGAGAGAGAGAGACAAGAGAAACTTATTGGTATACCGAGTGTATCAAGGAAGGCGACGACCGACGATATACAGGTGTTCATGGAAAGCCGTTACAACAGTGCCAACTTTTTTATTTGTATTTTTACGAAGTCAATTAAATTAGAAAAGTTTTAGGACCTTTCCTCCTCCTCGATTTTATGGTACCTTCGAAAAAAACAAACGACTCAGATCAGATTTTTGAGATTTTCAATTGTTTTCAACTTTTTTTAAATAGAACATTAGGAAAGCCATTGAAAATCTCGAAAACCTAATTGTCATTTGATTCTCCGAAGGTATCTTAAAATCGAGGAGTTAAGGTCCTGAAACTTATTCTCTAATTTAAAGCTACTGCGTGAAATTTCAAATGAAAAAGTTGGCTATTGTAGCCATTTTTCATGAACACCGAGATTTTGTTTTTTTTTTTTTTAATATTTGTTGAAATAGTGGGCTTTGGGAGATGATATTTTAAGGACATAATTAATTCGACATCCTAAACGCGATTCGATAATAAAAAATCTAACGTTCCATTTAAAAAAGTTGAAAACATTTGGAAATCTCGAAAACCTGATTGTCTTTTGTTTTTTTAAAAGTACCACAAAATCGAAGAGGAGATGTATTAAAACTTTTCTAATTTAAGTTACTTCGCAAAAATAAAAATAAGTTATGTAGTGATTTTGGAGATTTTCAATTGTTTTCAATTTTTTTAAATAGAACATTAGGAAAACAATTGAAAATTTCGAAAACTTGATTGTCATTTGGTTCTCCGAAGGTATCTTAAAATCGAGGAGGAAAGGTCCTGAAATTCATTGTCTAATTTAAGCTACTGCGTGAAATTTCAAATAACAAAGTTGGCTATTGTAGCCATTTTTCATGAACACCGAGATTTTGTTTTTTTTTTTAATATTTGTTAAAGTAGTAGGCTTTGGGAGATGATATTTTAGAGGCATAATTAATTCGACATCCTGAATGCGATTCGAAAATAAAAAATCTAACATTGCATTTAAAAAAGTTGAAAACATTTGGAAATCTCGAAAACCTGATTGACATTTGTTTTTTCGAAAGTACCACAAAATCGAAGAGGAAAGGTCCTAAAACTTTTCGAATTTAAGTTACTTCGTCAAGATACACATAAGTTGGCTATTGTAGCGACTTCCCATGAACACCCTGCATATGTTCTATTCCGACATAAGCTTTTTTTAATTTTTTTTACGAAACAATTATTTTGTTTTGATTTTACATTATTTAGTCAATTTTGTTTTTAATTTTATTGGTTAACAGGACCGACCCCTTCTAACGTCAACAGCGATGTGTAATGCTTCCAAATCTACACTCACTACGGGGCCTATTCTGTGTCAAAACCGTTAAATTTAAAAGGGCTGTTGAATTTTGTTGCTACGGTAACAACCATAGAACTGTATTTTAAATTTTAAAGAGGCGCATTAAATTTTAAAGGGGCGCATTCTGTAACTTCTTAACGGGCCGTTAAAATTTAGATGTCCGTAGATGTCCGTACCGTAGCAACAAAATTTAACAGCCCTTTAAATTTAACGCTTTTTATACAGAATAGGATCCAAAGGACCTCTAAATTTTAACAGCCCGTTAACAAGTTACAGAATAAGAATAGAATAATAAGAATAAAATGTACTAGTTTTTTTAGTTTATTTTTTCAATTCGTTCTTTCTTGATTTTTTTACGGAAGAAATACTTTTTTGATTTCACTTTTTTTGTTAATTTTTCCTCCACTTTGTTATTCCTTTACTTTTGATATTTCTTCGCCTTTCACTTTTTTGATTCTCTTGTTCCATATTTTACTCCTGCCTAAATAATTTTATCGCCATTGCGTTAATTTATTTTTTTTTTTTAATCAAATCATTAACGACTCAATTTTCATTAATCACTTTTTATTACGTACAATCGTGGGTAAGCTAAAAGAAAATTATCAGATATTTTCTGAGCACTAAAGCATAAATTCGCACTTGGCATGGCACAGTTTTATTTCTTTTCGTTCTGTTGAAGCTATCCACGACTGTACATTAATTTGCTTTAATTAAAATTTAATTTATTAGGAGTATTTCATTTCCGCGTAAATTTTGTTTGTGGTTTGTCTTATTACAAAGATAAGAAAATTAACAAATTTAGTGTCGAAATACTGAGCTTGAAAAATTTGGGAAAATAATTCCATTGCCAACATTTTTCTTTATTTTCTTTTTTTTTGGAATCTCTTTTCATTGTGTGGACTTACTTACTTACTTACTTCGCGATAAATTATAATGAAATTGTTTTACATCTCTTCAATATGTTTTCTAAAATGTTGTTTTTTCTAGATTAGATTTTGTTAGATTATTTTTTTTGCTACAGCTGTACTTATGATTTATGGTTCAATGCTGGTCAAATGTTTTCATAGTATTTTTTTAAATATTTAGGACTCACATTACATTTCATAACTGACACTTACAGCACATTTATTTTATTAAAACTTGTTTACATATCCTGCAATGCATTCACTCATTATTTTCTAAAACGCGGGAATATTTACATTGTACATATGTTCAAAGTAAAAAAAAAACTCATGGTATATGTACACTCGCGAGTATTAAATTTTGTCACTGTTAATCAAAACGTCAGTTTTAATTCCAGAAATTAGAAATTTTTATAATTAATAAATAAATTAAATTGTTGAGAGACTCTTCCTAACATTCAAAATTAAAAATCTCCTTAGTTTCAATAAAATACAAGTTCGGTAACAACCTATGACAATTAATGACGACCAAAATTTATTGCTCTTGTAAAAAATAATATGATAATTTTTTTTATTTATTCTGGTGCGCGCCCCTTTGAAGACTTACGCGCCGCACAGTTTGGGAAACGCTGTACTTACGGGTCATTTTTAAAATTTTTAATTGAAATAAACCATGACTTTTACAAACTAACAGTTAAAGTCAGCAATTAATGAATGAACCAGGCCTTAATTAATTCATTTTGAATTATCCGACAATCTAATGATTTAAATCGAAATTTCAGTTGTCTTGTCAGAATTGCCAACAACCTTTATCAAAATCATGGCTTACTCCAATTAAAAACTTTTATATCTACGTCTTCAGGATACCGACTTTGCCTTCGAATTTTTTCATTAATGTGGATGATAAAAGGTATGATTAATTAAGTTCATTTTACGTAAGTAATTATAATAACTTATTACTTCTTCTTGCTTCGCAATTGCTTTTTTTTCGCTTCAGCAGTGTGGGGGCAGCCTTAGTGTGTAAATGTGATCCAACAGGATCGTTTAGATCTAAAACCTACTTGGGCACTCTATTTTTCAACCATTTTGTCAATTGATGGTTTAATCTTTCCAGAAAATAAATTTCATGCAACTAACAACAACTTAGAGAAGCTAGCAAAAAATTGTGCGAAAACCAAGCAAGAAATAATTAATTAACCACACGGTAATCGAGTCGGCATCAAATACGTTTGTACCTAATGATATTTTTCAATTTCCTAATTGCACTTCAATTAACTGATTACATAAAATTGATATTATTATAACGGTAACCCCCGGGAATCAATTACGCACGACGCAACGGAGAAAACCAGAATACCCCAAGGTTGACCCGACACTAATGAAATAAAAAAAAAAAAACGAGAAACGGGGACACATTCGGTTGTTGTTTATTAATAGAAGGTCTCCCTTTATTACGGTTTTTAATGCGTCCATCCACAGGGGTAAGCAATTACCTAAATCTTGTAAAAATATTTTTATAAATGACCAACGAGAATTGATATTTCCTGTGACGAGCGGCGGCGTAAGGGCGGCGGGGCACGGGGGCGACAAAAGGATTAAGCGAGAAGTGGCCACATGTTATCGTCGGTTGTTGTTACTACTGCTGTTGCTGTTGCAATTGGATAATTTTGGCGAATAATAATCGCTAATGTAAATAATTTGAGGCCGCATAATTGGGGGACCGAAGAACAAGCCCCTGAGCGCCGGGGTTGCTACTCGTTCGTGTCTACGGTTAAGAAGAAGAAGAGGAGGACGACGACGCCTAGCAGGCAGAAAGGAATCCGTAAAAGCCTTTTTCACAGTTGCACTACTATTATAATAGATTATCTGTTGGGCAGCGACTGATTTTATTGAATTATTTTTTTTAAGGGCCGAGATTGACAGAGATGATTAATTAATTCCTTTTTATAGAAATAAATTAATTTTCTTAATGTATCTCCTATTTCTTGTGTATGTACTTGCTCGTAATTTAGTTTTATTCCTTGGGGGTTGATAAAGACTTGAAGAGGGCTGATAAATTCCTAGGGATCGGCTGGGGGTCGATTAACTTCTAGGGGTCTTTTAGGGGATCGAAGTTATGAATTCTTGTGTAATGAGGGCCTATATGAATAGTTTATTAAAAAAAAAGTAGAAGTCTCAACAAAAATATTAAATAAATTTGAATTAAGCATTGTGCAGTACAGTGACGGATATAAAAAACGGGACATTATTTTTTCTCAGATAGTATCCAGCCTTAATTATAGTGGTTTTGTGTAATAGTAATTTAACTTTTAACATAAATAAAATGCAGTCGAATCGAATAAACAAAAACAAACGAGGATCGTCGACGAAAATAGGACAAAAATAAAAATTATGTACAATTCAATAAGTCAAATTGTTTAAAAATTAAAAACTAACGAATCTTAATCACAAAATATAATATAAAAATTTAATCTGAAACATTACTGAAAAAAAACCGATCAGTTAATAATTAAATATAAATTAAAATAAAGTCAAATCGAATAAAAGAGTGAACAAAAATGGCGATCAGTCGACGGGATTTTAAAGTGTAAAATAAATTAACCTCAGTCAAGTAAAAGAAAAAACAAAAGACGATCAATTGATAATTAAAAAAAAATCAAATCAAACAAAAGAAAAAAATCATAAAATTATAGTTACAAAACAAATGAAATGAATCAAAAGAAACAACAAATATCGATCAATGGTATACTTTAAAAATTGAGTCAAATAAGTATAGTCAAATAAGGAGTTTAAAAAAAAACAAAAGGCGATCAATTGATAATTTAAAACAGAAATCAAATCAAACAATAAAGAAGAAAGATCATAAATTGATAGTTACAAAACAAAAGAAATGAAAAAGAAGAAAAAACAAAGACCCATCAATTGCTTATTTTAAAAATTGACTAAATATGAATGGTCAAATAAGGAGATAAAAAAAAACAAAAGACGATCGGGACAAACTAAGACAAATCGAATCGAGAGCGTTGACGAATTTTTAACCAAAAATTTGATCAATTGTTTAATTTAAAAATTGAATTAAGTATGTATGGTGAAATAAGGACTTAAAAAAAAACAAAAAACGATCGGGACAAACCAGCTAAGACAAATCGAATCCAGAGTGTTGAATTTTTAACCAAAACTTTTAACAAAAGAAAAAAAGAGGTTATTTTCTCCATCCGGTATGCAGTTACAGTAGGTTTTTTAAATAATATAATAATAATTTAAATAAACGGCGATCAGTCAAGTGAAAAAAAGGAAAACCAAAGACGATCAATTGAGAATTTTAAATGAAAATCAAATCAAACAAAAAAAGGAAAAAAGATCATTAAATTACAAAACAAATGAAATGGAACAAAAGAAAAAAAAACAAAGACCAATCAATTGTTTATTTTAAAAATTGAATTAAATGTGTGTAGTCAAATAAGGAGTTAAAAAACAAAAGATGATCGGGACGAAAGTAAAAAAAAATACAAAGAAAACAGAAGACGATCAATTAACAATTTAAAAAAAAAATCGAATCATAGAAAAGAAAGAAAGATCATAAATTGATAGTTACAAAACAAATGAAATGGAACAAAAGAAAAAACAAAGACCGAGCGATTATTTATTTTAAAAATTAAATTAAATATGCACAGTCAAATAAGAAATTTAAAAAAACAAAAGAGGATCGAGGCGAACCAACTAAGACAAATCGAAGGGAGAACGTTGATGAATTAAAAAAAAAACAAAAAAAAAATATTATGTTGCATAATAAAAATAAATAAAATAGAAACAAATTGAATCACATACATTCTAAAGGGGTCGATGGAAATTTTTAATTTCTTGTAAGTAAAGAAAAATGGCGATCAGTCAACGGGATTTTAAAGTGTAAAATAAATTAGAGTCAAGTAAAAGAAAGAAGGAAAACAAAAGACGATCAATTGAGAATTTAAAACAAAAATCAAATCAAACAAAAAAGGAAAAAAAATCATAAAATTATAGTTACAAAACAAATGAAATGGAACAAAAGAGAAAAACAAAGACCAATCAATTGTTTATTTAAAAAAATTGAATTAAATGTGTATAGTCAAATAAGGAGTTAAAAAAACAAAAGATGATCGGGACGAAAAGTAAAAAAAAAATACAAAGAAAACAAAAGACAATCAATTAACAATTAAAAAAAATAAAATCATAGAAAAGAAAAAAGATCATAAATTGATAGTTACAAAACAAATGAAATGAAACAAAGGAAAAAACAAAGACCGCTCAATTATTTATTTTAAAAATTGAATTAAATATGCACTGGTCAAATAAGAAATTTAAGAAAAAACAAAAGACGATCAGGATAAACTAACTAAAACAAATCGAATCGAGTGCGTTGTCGAATTTTTAACCAAAAATTTGAACAAAAGAAAAAAAGAGGTTATGTTCTCCATCCGGTATGCAGCTGCTTTAGGTTTTTTAACAGTCACTTATTTTTCCTAAGATTTTTTTTAAAGAAAAGCAATCATTCCTATTAAAAGAAAAGAATAAGGAGAACCAAACTATTTTAAAAAGTAAAATAAACTAAACTCAGACAAGCAAAAAAAAAAGGAAAACAAAAGATGATCAATTGATAATTTAAAACAAAAATCAAATCAAACAAAAAAGGAAAAAAGAATAGATAAATTGATGGTTACAAAACAAATGAAATGGAACAAAAGAAAGAAAGCAGAGATCCGATCAATTATTTATTTTAAAAATTGAATTAAATGTGTATGGTCAAATAAGGAGTTAAAAAAACAAAAGACGATCGAGACGGACCCGCTAAGACAAATCGAATCGAGTACGTTGACGAATTTTTATCCAAAAATTTGAATAAAAGAAAAAATAGGTTCTGTTCTCCGTCCGGTATGTTTTTTCCTAAGATTTTTTTAAAGGATAAACTATCGCTCGTTTCTCTTTAAAAGAAAAAAAAAAGAGAATCAAGGTAATAATTCAAATATAAAATTAGGTGAAGCGCATCAAGAAAACACAAAAGATGATCGTTGAATAATAAAAAAATAAATAAAATAAAAACAAATAGAATCACGTACATTTTAAAGGGGTCGATGGAAATTTTAATTTCTTGTGAGGGTTCGATGCTTAGAAAAGTTGGGAACCCCTGGTTTAAATTCATTGCAGCAATTAACACTCGAACTGAGGTCTAAATAGATCACTGTCTTAACTAGCTAGTTAATGAGCAAAGAACGGAATTATATATTTTGTTCGATTAAATACAAACGAGGTGGCAAACGTATAACGCTGCAGCGACGTGTCGATGGGCACACGCTCGTTGCCGCCTCGTTGGAAATAAACCGAACAAAACTTATAATTCCGACCCGTATTAATGAGTTTTGCTAAATACACGGACTGAGGTTGAAAAGAAATTAATCCATTACTGAACCAATAAGAATCCAGTTCTGTAATTAATCGGACCGTAGTCGAAACGAGCGAAACTTGGAAATGGTTTATGAAATGGAAATTAAAAGCTTAACTGCTCGGAATAAATTTTATTCTACAAGACCTCAAACAAGCAAACACGTTAGTGTTTACACATGTTAGTTTGTTGAAAGTATTTTTACAAATTTTATTTTCTTTTTCTCAACGGTGGAACGTAAGTGTTGGCGTTTAGTGTGCCGTAAAAAAATCGAAGAGACGCCGCCACCCTTCACTTGCCAAAATTAATTCGTCGACGAGTTGTCGGTCGGAAAGGAGGGAGGGTGGAGGAGGGGAAGAGATATTTATCGTTACGCAATTTCGAAAGCTAAAAAAACAAGTTATTTATTTATTTATTTTGCGTATTTATAAAACGCGGCGGCGGCGACGGCGGCGCTTTCGCCCGCTTAGTTGGCCGGAAAATATGTATGTGACGGGCTGCTAAGAGAGGAGAAATTCTGAACTGAAAAAGAAAAACAAGATATTTTTAAAGCCCCGTAAAAATATTACAACCTGCGATGGTTTGCTGGCGGATATAAAATAAATTCGCCCGCGCGCCGCCGCCGCCGCCGCTGCGTAAAATATTGCGAATTGTCCGAATTCCCGGCGATGTTATAATTACGCGCGCCTCTGCCAAAACCACTTAACGATCGCATTCAGCTGCCAGAAAGCAGGCAAAGAGAATTTATCGTTATTATTATTTATTTTGCGTTTCGCCAGAGCACGCCCATATATTATTTTAAATATTGTGTTTTCGCGTTTTAGTGTTTGCGCACAATGCCGGCCGACTTCAAGTACGTATAAATTTTCCTTGATGGAAGGTCAAAATAATAACTGCCGAATTCGTTCTTCTTTTCCCCTATATTCTTCTTCAAGACCTCCGACATAATGCTACATACAAACACACGCTCACTTCCTCGCACGCGAACGTTTTCTAAAAGAATGCCACCTATTTATGTTTCGCCAACAAACTTACTTTTACGTACAAAAACCGATTTCATTTAGTTTATGCAACACCTAAATGAGAGGTTCACAACGGGGTCGATATTAACCCTCATGAGGTCGATGAACACTTAGAAAAGGTCGATGGACCTCCACAGGCCGTTAGGGATTAATGAATAAAATTAATCTATTTTCTGTTATTCTGTTTAATTTAATTTTGAAACTCCTGTTTTCGTTGAAAATACTTAACCATTAAAAAAAATCAACTGTTTTTCAGGCACGCTTAAAAGACGAGAGGATAAGAAAGACCGTCAACGGTGAAATATTTTAAAAATTCGATTAAAGTAGTTTTCGCTTTTGTCCATCAGATGGTGCCCTTAATGGCTATCATGCCTTTTATTAAATCTCCTTTAGTTTTCCTTGAAAATAATTAGTTATATAAAAAAAATATTTTTTTTTAAACTGAAATGAAAATGGCAGTGACGAAATATTTTTTTCTTATTCTTTTTTTATTCGATTAATAAGTTATTAAAAAGAATCCTCAAACGAGACCAATTCTTTAAAACTAAAATTAGACGAGATGCAGAGTCAAATATTTTTTTTTAATTCGATTAAAATAGGCTTGCCTTTTGGCTGAGAGATGGCGTCCCCTAAATATGACGATGCCTCCTTTAAATCTCTTTTTGTCTTCCTTGAAATTAATTACTTAAATTAAGAAGCCTTTTTTAAGCTGAAATGAGAATGGCAGCGACGAAATATTTTTTTATCCTTTTCTATTCGATTAATAATTAGTTATCAAAAAGAATTCTCAAACGAGACCAATTCTTTAAAACTAAAATTAGACGAGATGCAGAGTAAAATATTTTTTTAAATTCGATTAAAATAGGCTTGCCTGTTGGCTGAGAGATGGCGCCCTAACTATGACGATGCCTCCATTAAATCTCCTTTTCTTTTCCCTGAAAATAACTACTTAAATTAAGAAGCCATTTTTTTAAGCTGAAATGAGAATGGCAACGACGAAATATTTTTTTTATTCTTTTTTATTCGATTAACAATTAGTTATTAAAAAGAATCCTCAAACGAGTTCAATTCTTTAAAACTAAAATTAGACGTTGATGCAGAGTCAAATATTTTTTAAAATTCCGTTAAAATAGGCTTGCCTTTTGGCTGAAAGATGGCGCCCTAAATATGACGATGCCTCCTTTAAATCTCCTTTTGTTTTCCTTGAAAATAATTACTTAAATTAAGAAGCCACTTTTTAAGCTGAAATGAGAATGGCAGCGACGAAATATTTTTTTATCCTTTTTTATTCGATTAATAATTAGTTATCAAAAAGAATTCTCAAACGAGACCAATTCTTTAAAACTAAAATTAGACGAAATGCAGAGTAAAATATTTTTTTAAATTCGATTAAAATAGGCTTGCCTGTTGGCTGAGAGATGGCGCCCTAACTATGACGATGCCTCCATTAAATCTCCTTTTCTTTTCCCTGAAAATAACTATTTAAATTAAGAAGCCATTTTTTTAAGCTGAAATGAGAATGGCAACGACGAAATATTTTTTTTATTCTTTTTTATTCGATTAACAATTAGTTATTAAAAAGAATCCTCAAACGAGTTCAATTCTTTAAAACTAAAATTAGACGTTGATGCAGAGTCAAATATTTTTTAAAATTCGATTAAAATAGGCTTGCCTTTTGGCTGAAAGATGGCGCCCTAAATATGACGATGCCTCCTTTAAATCTCCTTTTGTTTTCCTTGAAAATAATTACTTAAATTAAGAAGCCACTTTTTAAGCTGAAATGAGAATGGCAGCGACGAAATATTTTTTTTATCCTTTTTTATTCGATTAATAATTAGTTATTAAAAATAATTCTCAAGCGAGACCAATTATTTAAAACTAAAATTAGACGAGATGCAGAGTCAAATATTTTTTAAAATTCTATTAAAATAGGCTTGCCTTTTGGCTGAGGGATGGCGCCATAAATACAACGATGCCTCTTTTAAATCTCCTTTTGGTTTCCTTGAAATAATTAGTTATATAAAAGAAAACATTTTTTAAGCTGAAATGAGAATGGCAGCGACTAAATATTTTTTTTATTCTTTTTTTATTCGATTAATATAGTTTTCCCTTTGCCAAAAAGTGGGTGACATTGTCAACAATTTCTGACGGACATTGATTCTGTTTTTGGAGTCGATGAACTATTAACGGTCGACTCGAAGTCGATTAAGTTAGACTTATTTTCTATTACATTATTTATAGATAAATTATATCTACCTGCAGAGCAACGATTATCAAACTTTTTTAAGCAGCGATCCCCCTCACAAGAACAAAAAAATTCCCATCGGCCCCCTTTTAAAATTAATTAAATTGCATTCCGCGATTCAGCAAAAATTATTTTCGCCAAGAAACAAACACAAGAAACTATTAACAGCAAATAAAACCAACAAACTAAAGAAATAACAGCAAATACACTTCTTCAAAACTGCTTGATGACAAATTTTGACGATCAATCAAAAAATGATTGATACAGTGCACAAACCTCAATCATTTCAAGTAAAAGATTTTTAACCTAAGCGGCAAGTATTGAAATTGGAAAAAGCACTCAACGTTTCGATTGATAGCTTCGTCGGACAAGAGTCGACTCATTGATCGATTGATTGATTGACTTCAATTCTAAATAATTTTAAAATCCATGACTAGACCAAAATAATTTTTGATGTAAAAGTATTCGGCCTTAATTTATTTATTTTCTGAATTATAAACGATCGTCTTTTGTTTTTTCTTTTCTTGATTTGATTTGATTTTGTTTTATATTCGAGTTATCAGTTTGATTTCCATCAGTCGATCGGCCTTCGTTTTTTCTTTTGTTCGAATTCATTTCATTTGTTTTTATTCTTTAACTGAGAGTTTATAACTTGCGTTTTCTTTTTTGTTTGATTTTATTTGACACGATTTTATTTTATTTTTCATTTTCAATTATTTATCTTTCGTTTTGTTTTTGTTTTACTCAATATGAGTTGTCGCCAAATCTGTCGTATTAATATAGTACTATCTTACTCGTTTTGAGTTTATTTTATTGTGCATTTTAATTCCGTTGATTGGTCGCCATTTTTGTTTTCTCTTCTCGATTGGACTTTATATTATTTTTTAATTACTTATTATTATTTAATTATTATCTGATCGTCTTTTCCCTTAATATTTGCAGATTAAATTTTTTTATTGTGTTCGTCAATTTTTAAGTCAATTTGTTTGTTATTTAATTGTTAATTGTTTAATTGTTAATTGTTTAATTGTTAATTTCACACAATTAATTCTTATCACTAAATATAAAAAAAGCTCATTTTTTTAAGATAAACTTAGAAGCGTATCTTTTTTTTTGGCCAAGGACTGAAGACATTATTGTTACGCTTTGGCCCTTTACGCTCGATTTAAATAAAAAAAAGACTTCCTTTTACTGAACATACTTTTGATGTTTAAGGTTACAGCAACTTCATTTTTATGCAAATAAAAGAAAAAAAACTACAAAAAGTTCGCTTGAAATAATTGCAAAGGCTAAAGAAATGTGACTGAAAATGTTAATTTTTGGGCCCTATATTTTCCATTTAAATTTAAAAAGAGAAAACTTCTTCTTTTTACTGAACTTACTTTTGACGTTTCAGGTTACGGCAACTACATTTTTAGGCAAATAAAAGAGAAAAACGAGCGAGGAGATGACGCTCTAAGTAATTCGCATCACTTTCGCCTCTGAAATAATTGCAAAGGCAAAAAAAATGTGACTGATAATGTTAATTCCTTTTGAAATTAGAATAAAATAGCTTTCATTTATCGCCCATAGATGGCGCTTCAAATAATCACATGCCAAGATTTTAATTTTGCATTTAAAATCATTGGGAATAAGAAGACTGGAAATGAAATGGTTGATTGAAATTGTTTTGCTGTTATCGCCAAGAGCCAACGCTTTGAGAGTGATTCCTGTGACGGAAAAGATTTTCTTTATTTTGAAATTTAATTAAAGATTTAAATCATTGCAAAGTTAGTAATGGAAATGGAATTGATGGCTTTAGACATGAAGAAAGAATATTGCTGAGAACTTCGGAGTGAAAATATACGAAATACGTTTAAAATAGATTTCAATTTTGGGCAATAGATGATGCTCTGAAAGACTCTGACTTGCATGGATTTTACAATTCTAAATTAATTAGAAAAAAATATTTTTACTGAGAATGTAAAGACGAAACGGTATTACCGATTTTAAAATTTAATTATTGTTCACTTTGGGACTTTGTTGCAATGGTTTTAATTTCAGAATGTCAAGTTGCAACTTAACAGAACTCGATCAAGACATTTCTTAACCGAAAGGAAACGGGCCTAACAGAATGTTATCTTCGCCTTCACGTTCTAGGCCACGCAAGTTATTCTGTGTACCATTTCTCGACCAACAATTCAAGATATTTTTAATTTTGATTTCAGGTGGCAACATCTCATATTTAGGTTGACATTCTTAGCAGTAACTCCGCTTTCTGCGTTCGCATTTATTTTAAGGAAATCGAAAGTTAAAAACTAAATGCCTCACAGTGAAGATTTATTTAGGACAGAGATGCTCATCAGCAGGGAAGTGTACCCCCATCATACCCCCTACACGTAACCACTGCGACGAGGCATTTGAGTTTGCGTTTCCCCGAAACAATTTGGAATGGGGGTAACGCTTTCGAAGAGCCTAAGAACGCCGCTGAATTAGGGCATTATCTCTTGACCGTAGGGGAAAGCTGTTTAAATCGATTTAAAAAAAATTATATTTCGTCCATTAATTAATTAATTAATTTTTAACGAAATGAAATAAAATAAAGGAAAATGGATATCTTTAATCGACCTCTACAGGTCCACTTTTCATCGATTCCGTCGAGATCACCTGACTTACACAAAATCAAAATCCTTTATCAGGTTAACCAACGCCAATTTGGAGAGACTTAGTTTGCACAACTAATTTACGAAAAGTTTTTTTTTTGAAATATTAAAAATTTCTGGAATAGCATTTATAAATGGTCGCCAAAAAAAAAAAGAACTTAGTTCCCAGTTCGATTGTGAATTTCCTTCAGTTGCTATCATCAAAATTTTGGAATCTTTGGAGAAAGAAAGATACATTATTAACGCTCTATTCTAACAGCTAAAAATGGAACGAAACATCAAATTAATGCGGTGTTTGTTTCAAATCTTCAAGGTCAAATCCTCTTTTTTTTTATTCTTGCTTTTCCCCCTCACTTCATTGCAAATGTTTAAAGAAATTAAATCGTTAGCTGTGAGTTACTTTTCACCTTTTTGACCCTTTTTCTTATTTATCTTTTTCGAGTTATTCTTTTAATTAATCTCTCTCTCTCTCTCTTATCCTCAACCAATTTTCTTTTGAAGTTTTTTCCTCAGTATCGTCACCAATACTTTTGTTCCTGTTTTTACCCCATTTATATTAAACTTTCTTTTTCTTTTAGTTTTACCTTACTGCAGGACATGGATTTCTTCCAATTATTGGCAAATCTTTTTATTTAGTGCATTCCTTCTCATAATCAGTCCTTTGCGTGACGTTTAAAAAATCTCCTCTAAGATCTGCCTAATTTATTTATTTTTTTCATAATTCCAATTCTTGTTGTTCTTCTATTGTCGTTTTTTCTAGTGAGTTAACCATGTCATTTCAACCTTGTTACTTGATATTTGGGTTATTCACTACATTAGTCTTCTTATTCTTCTTATTCTTCTTTTTCTTCTTTCCTTGTTATTGTTATCAAAATTTTGGAACCATTCCTTTCTTGATTCTTGCTTTTTACCGCCGCTTCATTGCATATGTTAAAAAAATGATGTCGTTAACAACAAATTACGTAATTTTTTTTTAATATTGCCTTTTCTTTTGACTTATATTATTTGAGTCAGTCTTTCTAATTACTCTTCTGCTGTTAAATAAATTTTCTTCCGTCTGCATCAATCTTCTTTTCAGAATTTTTCAAATCGGTCTTTGCGCCAATATATCAAAATTCTTTCGTTTCTCTTAATTTTAGCTTACTTACTACTGGATTCCGTTTTTTTTTCTAACTCTTTACAAATCCTTTTATTTGAGACATTTGTTTTTGTAACATTTAAACTTCTCTTCGAAAAATTGACTGCTCCTACATATTTTTTCAAGGTCTCGAAGTCATAATGTTTTTGCCCATCTATAAATTTAGGACGTTCTTTACATTCGTCCTCTGCTTGTTTCCTCATTTCTGAAATTATCCTTTGGCCTAAACCGAGGGCAACTTTTTTGTACGATTCATGTTATTAATTGAAACTTATTGATATAACTTTTTGTAACAGATTTCATCCTTGCTCTGCATAATGTTGCCAGATGAACGCATATCTTCTAAATCGAAATTAATTCGCATCTCCAAAGGCCATCCTACTCATTTCTTTCTTTTTCTTCTTGGTATTTTTGCTATCTCGTTTTAGGGCCAGTTTTTCAATTGGGATTTAACTTTAAGCTCCGTTTTATTCCCATGGAAACAATTGTCCTTACAATCGTTACCACGGGAATAAAACGAAGCTTAAACTTAAACTGTGACGGAAGAACCAGGTCTTAGTTTGCTAAACTAGGTTATGTATTCAACTTGATCTTAATGTTTCAAAATGAAGCTACATTGACATTGTTGATGTGAAATCAATGCTTTGAAGTACACGCTGCCTTTCTTTAATAGTATAGTCAAAGGAAAGGTTTACTTTTATGATCCAAAAAGCAGCAGCCCTTTGTACTAAAAAAGAAGAAACGTTTGTTCCTTTTTCTTCATCTTTAATGCCTCACATCCTTAAAGAATTCATTTGTCGCTCCTATATTAATACTTCTTTACTATGTTTTTTTCAAAGAGTATCTTTTTTTTTAATTTGGTCGATAAATAAATTACATGTGATGAAATTAATTAAAGACTGGCATTAAAAATTCTTTGGCCAAAGAGTTTGTTTTGTTTAGAAAAAAACAAAACAAATAATCAATACGTCCGTTTGAGTGCTAAATAAGTTGCTTATTCAAGCCGCCCTCTCTTCAAAAACCGCGCCATCATCTAAATCAAGGCGCAACAAATCGAACATTATCCAATCCGCAAGTTTATTTTATTCGTCCCATCGGACAATCAAATTATTATCATAATAACACGACGACGTTTTACAATTCTAGAAAGTCATCGCCTCGTCCGTCGCCCAATTTTCTCGCTGGCACACACAATAATGACAATAATAACGATCACGGCAGCGGTGATTTAGTGGATGATTTGTTTTTGTAAGTTCCACCACCAAAAAGGGATTAGCGGAGTTTCGGTAGCGAAGGAGTCGAGGGGATCAGGCAATCAAGCGAAATTTTTCCATGTTGATAGTCGATCGGTAATGCTCGATCGGGTCCTCAGATTACACGCTGGAATCTACGCGGAGGTCCTAAGTTGTCAAAAAAGGGACGACCATTTAACGCACTATTAGTCAAGACGGACACCCGGTTTCATACTTGATGGGGTAGGTCGTGGATTCCATTCTTCATTTTTTTACATTTGCAATTACCCACAGCATGGAAATCGAATCGTCTGCACCTCCTCAATTATTGAAAAAAAAAAAATTCTTTAGGTGTTGTGCCAAAAACAAGTTGGTGGTGTTATAAATTCGTGGAACTTCAAGAATTAAACGTCGGAATTAATTATGCGTTTTTGGGACGTGCTGGGACACCCAAATCGAGGAGAGGATTAATCCCGTTGGAGAACCTGATACGCGAACAAGAGCAAGCATGTCGTGCAGTGATTGCGAGCGAGAACGGTGAGAACATCTCGCCTTACGACGACCGCCGAATTAAGAGGCAAAATAAAAGAGATGGGGTTCATCCTGGTGGAAAACCGTCGGTGTAATGGACTGTGTCAAACAAGGGGTCGTGTTTCTTGCTGTGGTGGAGAGCCCCGTCCAGTTAAACGCTAATCATTCTGTTTTCTTCTCGTGCTACCGCCACATCCGTTCACATGAGAGTTTTGTTGACAAATTTGTAGATAATCAGGAAATTATACGTCATTTCCTCCTTCTGAATTATGTATCTAAAAATCAAGTGATCACTGGGCATTCTCTCCCATGCCATGCAATTGTTTAACCAAGTCCGAAAAGCACATCAAAGCAAATATTAAAAAAAAAAAGACTTCTACTCTTAATCTGGAGGAGCTTTCACCTCTTATCTTGAAACTGAACTGAACGCGGTGCGTCACCCCTGTGACCTTATAATTAAAATTAAAATGTCATTGACATTGACAATTTACTCAAGGCGTATCTACCCGAGCGCCTGCCTGTTTGAAAAAGTAAAAGTAAATGTAGAAACCTCCAATACTGTCAGGGGTGCCACGAGGGAGTGTTCTAGTTCCGCTGATATGTGTGTTCCGTACGTACGTCTTAACTACGACTATAGGGATAACAGTTAGAACACTGCGATTTCAGCAACTCCTGAACTTCAACGGAACTAAACAAAAATACTTACTTGGCTGAAAAAATAAAAAATCAAAGTCAACGAGTCCCAATCGTCTCGCATAACCTTCGTTCTATGAACAACAGAAAGTTGCAGACGTGGAAATTCCTTTGTAAGTGAAGCGAGCACTGCAATAAAATTCAAGGTCATTCCAATTCACTATTGGAATCACTGCTACAAACAACGGTAACAAAAGACTGAGCTTTTGATGGCGGAGGTTCCTAACGGAGTCGATGTGGTCCCCCAAGTGGTCGATGAAGACTTATTAAAAATGGTCGATGAACCTATAGTGTTCAGACGGGGGTCAACGAACCTCTGGAACTCATTTGGGAATCGTCTATTAAATAAGAACTATTTTCTGTCGTTCTGTTTATTTTTTATACTTATTTTTACATATCTTATAAAAATCTAAAAATAATAAATTAGTTATTAAAAGTACTCATTTTTTTTGAGGCAAAGTTAGAAGTTAGAAGAAAAACCTTTTAACGAGATCGTGAAATATTAAAATTGGATTAAAATAGTTTTGGCCAACAGATGACGCTTTGAATAACGGCTTTTCATTTTGATTCAAAAATATCATGATATAAAAATATATACTTCTGCGGACTCCTGTTTGAAATTGGAATAAAACAGCTTTCAGTTTGGAGGAAAAGATGGCGCTCTTAATAATCGCATGACCACTTGATTTTTTAATTTCAATTTAATTTTGAGAATAAGGTGAGAACGTCGCCGTCTTGTCGGCAGGAAGATGAAATGCTGTTGCCAGGACATAACACTATGGTATAAAAACAAAAATTGGATCCTGCCATTTGAAATTATAATAAAATAGCTTTATTTTTTTATCAAGAGATGACGCTCTAAAAAAATTGCATCGTTGCTTGATTTTAAATTTTCAATTTAATTTAATTTTGAAATTAAAGTCATTCCAAATACACAGGTTAGAACATCAACAGGAATGTGAAATACTGAAATCCAAGTAAATTTGTTTCCCTATTAGATAACAGATGGCGCTCTGAATGTTATGATTTGATTTTCTTGCAGTTTAGTTTTGTTAAAGAAAAACGTCGTACGGTTTACAAATAAATACGATATTCTACTTTGTGAAATTAGAATTAACTAACTATTGCCTTTTTTTAATTAAGAGATGGCGCTCTATATATAATCCCATCACATGTTCATTTTTCATTTTCAATTTAATTTTAAAATTCCAATCGTTGCAAAGTTAGAATTTTACTCAGAACATGAATACGATATCGTACTGTTGATTAAAATAGTTTCCTCTTCTGGATAACAGATGGCGCTTCACAGAATTCAATCTGACGCACTTATTAATAGGAATCAGATTTTTTTAATTAATAACTAATCTTGTTAAGAAAATATAATACATGTTTGTTTATCGAAATTGAAGAATTTTGTTTCTAACTCACATATAGAGTGATTCAAAAAAATTTAAATCCAAAAAACGCGTGCTCATAATTAAGCTTGGAACGGAGGAAAGAAACGATCGATTAAAAAAACTTCCTTCTATTTTGAGGTGTTGATGCTTAAAAAAGTTGAGGACCTCTGTCTTAAAGTAAACTGAGAAAACGTCATTATTCTTCTTCTTTTGCTTTTTTAATTCCTAATTTAACTTTAATTCAATTTTTAATGTAATCAATTGATCGACCTTTGTTGTTTCTTTAATTTAATTAATTTTACATTTTTATCTCATCGATTGATCACTATTGATTTTTTCTTCTATTCGATTTGCTTTGATCTTATTTTTCAATTGTCAATTATTATTGATTGTCCTTTTTCTTTAATATTCACAGATTAATTTTTGGGTTATGACAAAATTCGTCAATTTTTAAATCAATTTGCCTTATTTTTAGTTTTATACATTTTTTTATTTTCGTCCTAACTTAGTTGTCATCTTTTATTTTTTTTTTATTCCACATTTGTAATTTTAAACCTTATCGGCTTGTTTTTCTTCTTCTTTGATTCGTTATAATTTGTTTCTATTTTTTCACTATCAATTGATTACCTGTGTTTATTTGTTTTTTATTTTGTTTGATATTATTACATTTTTTTTATTTTTTAATTATAAATTGATCGTCTTTTGCTTTTTTTACTCGATTTAAGTTTATTTTATTTCACATTACCACTAATAGTTTATGGGACAACTAAAGGTTCACCGCCCCCTACCAACCTGCCAACAGGTTCATCGACTTCTTTACAGTTTTCACTGACCTCGAGGAGCGGGGGCTCAGTTTGACTTATTGTCAATTTTATACAACTTTTATTTTCATCCTAACTTTATTATCTTTTTCTTTTATCGGCTTGTTTTTTTTTCTTTTATTCTACTTAATTCTTTTCTTTTTTAACTATCAAATATTGATTATCTTTTGTTTTTTGTTTTTTCTTTTGATTGATTCTTTATTTGTTAATTACCAATTGATCGTCTTTTGCTTTCTTTTTCAAGTTCATCGTCCTCAATCAACCCATACAGGTTCGGCGATTCCTCCATAGTCTTCACTAACTACCAGGAGGGGGGGGGTCAATTTAGTTATTAAGCTAGTTATCATTTTTTTATTTCACATTTGTAATTTTCAAGACAATCAATTGAATTTTGTTTTTTTGTTTTTTCTTTTATTTGATTTTATTTGATAATTAATTTTTATCTTTTCTTTTTATCTTATTTTATTGTCAGTTGATCGTCTTTTGTTTTTCTTTTTTTTTACTCGATCTAAGTTTATTTTATTTTACAGTACCACTAATAATTTATCGACTCTTAGAAGATCCCTAGAGGTTCATTGCCCTCGAAAGGGGGGTCATTCTTAGTTTTAT
Source organism: Prosopocoilus inquinatus (assembly GCA_036172665.1). Lineage (NCBI taxonomy): Eukaryota > Metazoa > Arthropoda > Insecta > Coleoptera > Lucanidae > Prosopocoilus > Prosopocoilus inquinatus. The sequence goes on along the minus strand of CM069871.1, from coordinate 13,962,231 downwards.
GGATTTTTATTTTCGTCCTAATTTTATTATTATATTTTATTTTTTCATTCCGCATTTGTAATTTTTAATGCAATCGATTGATCGGCTTGTTGTTTTTTCTCTTATTCGATTTAATTTGTTTTTATTTTTTAACTACCAATTTTTGATTATCTTATGTTTTTTTTTTGTTTTTTCCTTTTTTGGTTTGATTTTCTTTGACAATGTTTTATTTTTTAAGTGTCAGTTGATCGTCTTTTGTTTTTATTTTGTTTTTTTACTCGATGTAAATTTATTTTATTTTACATTACCACTGATAGTTTATCGACTCCTAGAGGAGGGGGGCAAAAGGGGGGTCAGTTTGACTTATTGTTAGTTTTATGCAATTTTTCTTTTCGTCCTAACTTTATTATTACCTTCTTTATTTTTCCATTCCGCATTTGTAATTTTTAATGCAATCAATAACTGATCGGCTAGTTTTTCTTTTCTTTTATTCGATTTAATTTATCTTTATTTTTATAACTATCAATTGATTATCTCTTGTTTTTTGTGTTTCCTTTTGTTTTATTTTATTCTACATTTTTTTATTTTTGGATTATCAATTGATCGTCTTTGGTTTTTTTTTGCTCTTTTATTCAATGTAAGTTTTGTTTACTAAGACTGATAGTTTATCGACCCCTGGAAGACCACTCGAGGTTCATCGCCCCCAACCAACCCATATATGTAGTTTCATCGACTCCTTCGCGGTCTTCACTGACCGTCAAAGGATTTGATTTATAGCTAGTTTTATACAAGTTTTATTTTCATCCTGACTTTAATATCACCTTTTATTTTTTATTCCATTTCTGTAATTTTTAATACAATCAACTGACCGTCTTTTGTTTTTTTGTTTTTTTAGTTGATGTAAGTTTATTTTATTTTGTATTGCGACTAATAATTTATCGACTCCGAGAAGCCCCTAGAAGTTCATCGCCCCCAACCGATCCATATAGGTTCGTCGACTCCTTCACAGTCTTCATTGACCCACATGGAGTCGATATCGATATTTGTCTTTATTTTTATAACTATCAATTGATTATCTTGTTTTTTGTTTTTTCTTTGTTTAATTTTATTCTAATTTTTTTATTTTTGGATTATCAATTGACCGTCTTTGGTTTTTTTTTGCTCTTTTATTCGATGTAAGTTTTTTTTACGATAAGACTGATAGTTTATCGACTGGAAGACCACTCGAGGTTCATCGTCCCCAACCAACCCATATAGTTTCATCGACTCCTTCGCGGTCTTCACTGACCCCCAAAGGATTTGTTTTATAGCTAGTTTTATACACTTTTATTTTCATCCTGACTTTAATATCACCTTTTATTTTTTATTCCACTTCTGTAATTTTTAATACAATCAATTGACCCGTCTTTTGGCTTTTTTTTCTTTTAGTTGATGTAAGCTTATTTTATTTTGCATTACCACTACTAGTTGATTGACTCCGAGAAGCCCCTAGAAGTTCATCGCCCCCAACCGATCCATATAGGTTCATCGACTCCTTCACAGTCTTCACCGACCCCCATGGAGTCGCTATCGATATTTGTCTTTATTTTTATAACTATCAATGGAATATCTCGTTTTTTGTGTTTTCTTTTGTTTTGTTTTATTCTACATTTTTTTTTTTTTTGGATTATCAATTGATCGTCTTTGGTTTTTTTTCTCTTTTATTCGATGTAAGTTTTTTTTACCCTAATACTGATAGTTTATCGATCCCTGGAAGATCACTACTAGTTGATTGACTCCGAGAAGCCCCTAGAAGTTCATCGCCCCCAACCGATCCATATAGGTTCATCGACTCCTTCACAGTCTTCACCGACCCCCATGGAGTCGATATCGATATTTGTCTTTATTTTTATAACTATCAATGGAATATCTCGTTTTTTGTGTTTTCTTTTGTTTTGTTTTATTCTACATTTTTTTTTTTTGGATTATCAATTGATCGTCTTTGGTTTTTTTTTCTCTTTTATTCGATGTAAGTTTTTTTTACCCTAATACTGACAGTTTATCGATCCCTGGAAGACCACTACTAGTTGATTGACTCCGAGAAGCCCCTAGAAGTTCATCGCCCCCAACCGATCCATATAGGTTCATCGACTCCTTCACAGTCTTCACCGACCCCCATGGAGTCGATATCGATATTTGACTTTATTTTTATAACTATCAATGGAATATCTCGTTTTTTGTGTTTTCTTTTGTTTTGTTTTATTCTACATTTTTTTTTTTGGATTATCAATTGATCGTCTTTGGTTTTTTTTTCTCTTTTATTCGATGTAAGTTTTTTTTACCCTAATACTGATAGTTTATCGATCCCTGGAAGACCACTACTAGTTGATTGACTCCGAGAAGCCCCTAGAAGTTCATCGCCCCCAACCGATCCATACAGGTTCATCGACTCCTTCACAGCTTTCACTGACCCCCAAAGAGTCAATAACGATCCCGTTGGGATCCCCTTGTTTAAATTAATCTATACTTAATTGGATTAAAAAGTAATAAGTTCGTACACTTTCACAGCATTTTTCTTTAGATTATTGATAGCTTCTCCCTTATCAAATTTAAAAGGAGCTTTTATCATTTAACCTTGAGATACCTGTACAATAATGTACATACAGGAAAAAGTCAATAAAAAATTATAAAATAATTTAAAAATATTTTATTGTATGTATAATATAATCCGCACTTTATAGTCTGTTTATTATTTTCTCTTTCTTAATTTTACAATCTAATAAGTGTTTATTCTATTTATTTATTTTTCAGATATTTTTTTATAGAAAGTCATCAAAACGTTTTGCTTTATTAAAGCGGGGGCGAGTAGTTCGATTTTTGAACATTTCATAATTTATCTATTTTTCTTTTATTGCTTTGTCAATCCTGCAATATTTCGATTTACATATTCTTTTTTTATATGACAGTTTCTGGAAGATCTTCAGAAAACATTGTGATGTCAATATTAAAACGTTTTTTTTTTTTTTTTGGAATTTGATTTGTAGTCAATTTTTTTCTTTCTGGAGGCAAGTGCGAAATAATTACGTCAAAAAACGTGTGCCCTTCAAGTGATCAGAAAATTGTGGTAACGTGGAACGAGCCAACCATCTGTTCACCCCCGTAACACACATAGCAGCCCGCCAGCGTCCACTTAAAAATCAACGAAAGAAAAAACCCACCTTTCTGGACAGGAGCAAACTCTTGCTTGCTCGTTTGCGTAAAAAAAAAGAAAAGAAAAGACACACAGAAAAACAAAGAAAGCAAGCAGCACCTAACGAGGTGATTCGTAGCAATAATAATAAATAAGGATAGAGTCGATTAGGTAGCGAATTCGTCCTGTGGATGAAATGTCATCGACGGTGGGTGACCGCCGCCGCCCCTAACATATGTCGAACAGGAGGTTCACATGTCGAGTCGCGCGCCCCTTCTACCTGCCCCGATCTAAATAATGTAAAACGTAACGGGGTTTATAGTTTCCATTCATCTCGCGGGATTCACCGCTGAGAATAAAAAAAAAAATAAAAATCACCGACCTCACTGACCTTTTCTCTTCATATCAATTATCATTCTCCTTTCAATATTTAATGAGCTTCCGACTGCCGACTCTATAGTATACGAATTGGGTAATCCTTCGAATGAAAATTAAAAAGCAGGGGGTGTGGACATTGTCCACACAATATTTTGCGAATCTAGTTTTATTAAATTCAAGAGAAAGGGGGAGGAAGTTTCGCTTCCCCCCATTCATTTATTTAACATGCGATGTGTAGAGCTTTTTTAATTTGAATTAAAGCAGCAACAAAAGTTCCACCCCATTGTGTGAAGTCCATTATATATGATGGCAAAAGGCCATTAAAAATTTCGCGCGTTCTAAAAACCAACCACCACCCGCCTGTCTGGCTATCAAAAAAAAAAAAAAATTATCTGCGACCTCACGCAGCCCTTTGATTTATATCATCCAAAGCGGCATGGAAAATTTTTTGGTAAAAAAGGGGCAAAACCCACACACCATTTTCGGCAAACCTAATTAAGATTAATTGCGCGACGGTTACAAAATAATTAATCCGCGAAGTCACTAATGATGTCTTCATCTCGATTAATTAATCACCCGATGCGACGCGACACAAGAAATGCCATCAGGCTTCTTTTTTTTTGGTTGATCGTCCTCGGGGTGGAATCGGCGCATAATTAGCCATTCTCATATGCGTGCCCGTTTAATGAAGCCAAGGGGGTAGTTTGGCTTTGTGGGTGGTCAACGCTTAGTTCCGCATGCGAAGACGACACGCCTTTCGGCCAAAAATTTCGGGGTGATTGATGAAATTATCGAGGGGGGGGGGGCTCATTATTGATGATGGAAGTTTCAGCGATTAACCCCCGAACGCACCCCCTGTTTTGTCACAACACAAACACGAAATTGTTCATACCAAAAAGAAAAAAGAATTTATCAGCAAATTAAAAACTTAATTTGCTTACGCGTAACATCGTCACCATTTAATTTTTAATTAATTTAATTGGGGTATCAAGTCGAAGGCTGCAGTAAATAAAACGTTTTGCAATAATAATAATTAAATCAATTAACCTGCAAGGTTGCTGGTTTTCATCATTTCTTCAAATTATTTTCACTTTGGCTTCTCTTACTTGTTGGCCACAATAAAAATGAGCAATCTTTTATTAATGAACAACAGGTGAACAAAGACTTCCAAAATGCTTACTTACATAATAATATTTATTTAACCACAACGTTCCGCTATTTTGTGTTTTTAATTACAACCTACATCCCCTATACATCCACATTATTACATCCACATCTCACAACAACTGCGTGAAAATAATTAAAGAATTTTTTTTTCGGAAGGAAACCTATACTTAAAGTCTATCAGAAACGGAATATTTGTATTCAGCGGGCTAAAGCAAAGGGTTAATAATGAAAGAAAACGGACAGACAACTCAATCGCAGATTCGGGGGGCTACCTACAATTATTTATTTAAAAGAAAAAATCAGATCAAAAGGGATGATGTCTGTTCTGTCTTAAAAACGAACACAATCGGCGCGTGAAAGAAAATTTGGCTCCCCGCCCCCCATCAGTGATACAAATTGTCGTAACCGTGGTAGGCAGAGCTCAATAGGGGTTGTCTTCGTCCGTAATACCAATTATTTTGGTAACCCCCGTCGTATTGCGACGATGATGATGACGACGACGAGGAGTAAAATCTGCGATCATAATTGGGGTAATACTGGGGTCTGTTGTAGTTATTAGAGTCGTAGTAATCGTATCGTCGGGTGCTTTGGGGGTGGTCGTAAGTAGGATTTCCCAGGACACGAACTGTGGGGTGGAAACCCGTATGATCGGCGGTATAGTCTACGACGCGAGTGGTTCCGTCTGGTTGCAATAGCGAATAGGATCCGCGGACCACCCCATTTTCTCTTGTCTCCCATTGGGATTTATGGTCGCCGGTTTGGGGGCTCGATACTGCGTAGGAATACCTATAAGGTCTTGAATTCTGAAAAAAAAGAAAATTCTTTAAAAGAAGTTTTAGCTTATCAAGTCCAGGAAATTATGTAAAAGAGAGAGAAATTCAAAAATTTTCTTAAAAGCGGCTCACACAGACCCTTTTTTCCTCAAAATACGATATTCTTTTCAATGCGTATTAATTTAAAAATTAATAACTAAAAAGTTTTGCTAACTATTGATTGCATTAGGCTGTCTGCACATTGATAATACGAAAACGTCTTGAGGATGAACCATGAAGTAACATTAGGTTCGTTCCTTTTATCAATATTTCAAGTTTTGAACCGTTCAAATCAACGCCCACTTCATATAGGCCTGATTCCTTAGGTGGGAGAATACCCCGACTTGAAAATTGATTCATTTGAATTACGATACAGCGCTGATATTCATGATTTTAATTTATCCTTCCATCCTTACATTTGTAAGCGAAACGCATAGATCTTCACTTGCATCGCAATACCTGGAAACTGAATAATACCCTCAACCCTGAGATCTGATACTCCTACGTGATGATGCGGGCCTGTTTTTGAAGACAGTGTTGTTCAAATCCATACCGAAGAAGCGCAATGCACGAATTTAGATAAAATTTCATCACTGCACGTAATTTAGACAGTTCAGTTCAGTGGCCTGTTTTGCTTCATGTCACATTTGTGACTCGTTTCTTTATCTTTAAGGTTGGTACATAGCGGACTGTGGTGGTACTTTCTATTCGAAGGGAAAGAGAATAGGAATGAAAGTTCCTGAATGACTTTACGATTGATTTGTTAGTAGTCAACTTTTCAAAGCAGCTTTTAGAAGCTTTCCGTCGTTGCCTGTAAATAAATTTGGTGTTTATTTACTTAACTATAAGAAACACTATGTACAGTTGAAAATAATTTTTACAAGCTTTATACAACTTTTGTAAAAAAAGTGTAATTTTCCTTGGAACATTGGGACATCTTGTATTTACAGGAGTCTAATTGAAACAATTAAGAACAAGAGTTGCCCTTTGAATTTTTTTTTTTTAATCGTAAATAAAATTGATTGAGCATTCTGTAAAAGAAATTATGTAAATGTAAATGTTTCCCAGTAGGATTGATAGTTTCTTCAGTTTTTGTAATTATCTCAACTATTATTATCAATCTATCATTGCATTGAGATAGGTATTTGAAATAACTTTGGAAGATTTTAATCTTGGCAACATTTGGGAACCTAAATTGGGGTGAAAACGGGGGCAAATATGGAACCAGAGAATTGTAATAGTGAATCTAAAACAGAAACCCAAGAGATAGCTGAAGCAAATTCTATCAAGCGATATTTAAGAAAAATTTAGGCCGTGTAGGAACGAAAATGAGTGGAACTCTCGATAATACAATGATAAAGCGAGAAGCAGTTAAAACAATTAAAGTAATGAAAACCGGCAAAGAATATAAGAAGCAACGAGTCAGAACCAAAACTATTAAAACAGGATGAAAAATAAATGGTCAAATTTTAGGAATTGGGGACGAAGTGGAAAGGAAAAATAGCACTGAACATGAACAGTTTGGATTAAATTTCTTAGCATCAAAATGTAGGTATGCCAAAATAATGAATAATGAACTAAGAAAGAAGAAGAAAAGAACAGGCGGCCTAAAAAGTGGAAAAATGGGAGAAAAATTGCAAAGAAGGTAAATACTAAGGAGTCATCATCAACCTGAAAAAGAGCACTGAAACAATGGATAATAAATTAAGAAAGGGAGAGGCAGAGGAGTTGAAAGAAGAGCAGACTAAATATTCTTTGTTTTTTTTTTTTTTTTAGAAAACTAACGGATATTTAAGCGATGTGTAAGTGATTAACGATAGATTATTTACTTTTGTCTTGACTTACTTAGTTTTTAGTAAATGTGTTCGTGCTAATAAACTGCAGGCTTACTGTTTTAAAACTAAATCTACTTGATAAGTTGTATTAGATGTAAAGAAAATGAGAAAATATTATAAATATTATAATATACTAGGTTCAATAAAACGTTTTTGTCGTTTCGTCAATGTGACCGCAGCCTTAAAGTGACTGCAACTGTTTCAATATGCTTTAAGATGTTTCGATGTACAGGGCGGTTTAAAACACATTGCAAGAGTGGAAAAATTTTGTCTGTAATTACCAGATCATATTTTAAAACATATTTTAACATGTTAATTCAGTGAAAAAGATTAACAAAATTAATCGAGAAAGTGTTTCTGTATCATTAGTGTGGAGGCGGCCTTACTTCTCAGGCACAATGTGGTCACGTCAAATACAATCATTTCCGAAGAGAGTGTATGTTTCTCTTGAACGTTTCCTTCTTTTTTTCGTTTGTTTTTCACATGTCAAGAATAGCTAATAACTTTAAATTTTTGAAGTAATTGACTGCTCTTCTTATTATTATTATCGTTATCATGTGCGTGCAGAGCGTATCTACATGTATCACTTCCTCGATTGAAAAGTGAAGATCCCATTTGACTATACGTATGATGCCGGGTTTCTGAAACGATACGTAACTTTATGTAGAGACAGAGTCAAGATAAACTCACCATAACTTCTAAAAACCGTTTCTCAAAATTTTATCTGTAGGTAAAGAATATAAACAAATAAAATAGCGACATCTTACGATCGCTTTTTGACCTGACATTGCAGTAGGACAGACAAACTGAAGCGGGATTTGCTCCTAATAAGTCCCCCATGCAAGGCGGCCATGCTTGCTGTCAAAGCATAATGAAAGTTTTTAGAAAAATTTTGTGCAAGTCGTTTTTGATTGCAGCGAAAACCTCGAGCAGCCTCTGTACAGCTGTTTTTCTGCCCTGCTTTTGTTTGTAGTGGGAATGTCGAGCTACGTCTCTGCTGAAGAAGCCCCAAGCAGGACTGAAACAGCTGTACAGAGGCTGCTCGGTTTTCGCTGAAATCAAAAACGATTTGAACAAAATTTTTGTAAAGAATATACGTACACAATTTATGCTTTCATAAAGTTATCTGTCAAGAAAAATTTATGTTTACCTAAAGTTATATATCGTTTCAGAAACTGAGCATTAATGCTTTGAATTTATGTTAATAAAATCAATTATCAGGTACTTCAACAAAATAAACGCATGCTTTTATTGCACGGTTGTACTTGAGAAAAATTAAAAGGCTTTCATCTTCTTCACCATATGAGTTTATAAGGCGGCGTTCGCACGAGAGTTTTCTAAAACGTTCAAGCGCTCGCTTTTTCTAACGTCGTGAACAGGACTTATCGGTTTGAATATATGCGTTCGCACTAAAACGCTTTTTTCAGTGTGAACGTAACTATTAAATCTGATATATTCTATTCAGGGCGTTAGAAAAAGCGAGCGCTTGAACGTTTTAAAAAAACGTTCGTGCGAACGAGGCCTAACTGGAGGTTTTGGATAGGATTTTTTCTTTAAATTATTTTAACCTAGATTGTTTATTAACTTACATAATTGCGATACCCCGTTGCATAATCGTTTTCCCCATTTCCCAAGCGCGCTCCGCCCAAGAACACCAACACCACAAGGAAAACACATGTCAAGAACGTGCACATAATTAATAAATACTTCGTCAAGCTCCGTTCGCGTTATTGACGCATAACTGCACGCACATTTCTTTTATAGATCACATCACCATCGGTGACATCACATCACAGCCGTGTCAAAGTTCCCTTTTTTTGTATTTACGTGCACGGTGACCTTCGCACTTCGACAGAAAAAAGAAAAAAACGCAGGAGCGGAAAAAAGGCTCCCACATAGCTTATCGCAGTTCCACATCTGCGCGCGTTAGCACATATTAAAATTCGTAATGGTAATGAAATTTTTGGGCGATTGAAATTTTCCCATGAGATAATGCCATGGGGGTTGGGTGTTTATGTGTATTTTTGGGAGATACGACTCATTGTTTGCGACGATAAACGAGCGAGGTTTGTGTAGCGTTCTCGCATTGAAATTCCCCAGAAAGCTCGCTTCGATTTCTTTTATATAATTTTGTGATTGGGTTACAAGAATTAAGCCAGTCTTTATTTTCTTTTTATAATTGCGCACATTTATTTGTTTCAAAATTAAAAAGTAATATTTGTTTTAAATTTTAATTAAGGAAACTTGAAGCAAGTAAAAAAAAATGAACTACACACATGATACAAGTAAGATACTTCAATTGAATAAAGAAGCTTTTATTTTTTTTTTAATATTTTCAGTTTTCAGAAAAAGTTACTATTATTTTAAAAATTCTACAATGTAAACAAGTTATTAATTTCTAATTTATTTTGGTAGGTACATCAACCATACGTTTTCACGTCGCACAGTGGGGCCGAGATGGAAAAAAAAACCATTTTACAACATGGTTAATTTGTTGATCTAACTGACTTTTCTTACATTATTTTAGCCGTAGAATCTGGCTGTGATAATGGTTTTGTGGTAAAAATTTGTTTTCATCTAATATAAGGGCTTAAATCCCATTCATTGAGTTATTAACCTTAAACAGAATAATGTTCTGTAATTCCGCCAGCTTCATGGATTATTTTTAAAAATTACTCCATTATATATTTGGTTAGTACAGACTAACAGCTTTATCTAAAAAAATTAATTACTCTTTAAAGAAGCTTAGACGTAACAATTAAGCCGAAATTAGATTTCTGGGCGTAATATGAATTTTCAGTAAGCGTACAAAAAAAGCTTCACTTTCCTACGGTTTGTAATATTTTTTTTCTGAAAGCTATAATATTGGACTAACTACCCTAAAAAATTCATAGCCGCAATCAACCGCATGCGATATATATTAATTGAATACGAAGTTGAGTAGAGATGCGGAAAACAGCGTCAGCAGTCCGTATAAACATGATTTGTTGAATCAAGGAGGCTAACAGAGCTCCTTATTGTCAGTTTGTAATAAATAGAAACGTTCCGCACATTAAAATGATTATACCTTATAGTGAGTTGTGTAAGTTCATTTTCTGAGGTGAAATTACGTTGGAAAATTATTTGCAGGAGAAGTATTCAGAACTAAATGACGATGAAATCGGCCGTATCTGTGCGGAAATAAGTAAACGGTTCCTACTCAATTTTAATAAGAGATTGAAGGCGGTGTGTCACAATAAAACTAATTTTAAGAAGAAATACAAAGAATGGTTGGACGGCGAATTTACTATTACTTTTGACTCACAATCAGCGCAAGCGAATTATTTGCAGAGAAGTGGCAGACCCCTCGAGAATTTTGAAGATTGTGGTTCTAAAGCAAAAAAAATATAAAGTAAATGACTTTAGAGCCTTACACTCTCAGGTTCTTATTGATGCTACTGCTTCATCGTCATTTGAAAATCAAAAACAATTGTTTTTCGAACCCGATGCTGCTTTGGGATTAATTGTTTTTATTCTTCGTGGACAGTAATCTTAAAATGCCAGAATTTCACTAAATTTCTGTGAATTGATACGTACGTAGACACAAGCACGATTCCACTGACAAAATTATTATGGTATCCCTACTCAGATCATAAAAAAATCAAGTTCATTGTTCGCATTATGCAAATAAGTCGTTTTACGGTTTTAGTTCAAGGTTAAATGTTCGTGTTTTGTGTTTTTCCTTCGAAAGTCTATTGCTGTTGTGACGCATTCAACTATTCCAGTGACGACCAACAAGTTTAAATGTGAATTTTTAATTCATTTGATATCAAAAACTAGACGGGTTACCCCCCAATGTCTACAGTTATTTGATTTGTTTTTTGAAGGGCTATCTGTGTTTAACGGGTGGGACACTTACTCTGAATCACCCTGTATAAATTCATGGACGTAGTCACTTTCATAATTAACATACCTTAAAATATAAATAACTTTCCATGCTATTTTCATTACTTTTTTACATATTCCTCCAGAATTAAAAGAAAGTTGGCAAAATCTAAAAGCATTATCGTTTCCAGCGCAGCGTTAAATTCCCTTAAAAATAAATGCTCCCTTTAAAAAATCGATGAGTAAATTATCAAAAATTTCGTCCAAATTTTGGTAGTCCGATAAATTTTTTGAAACTTTGACAAAGTCAAAAATTGTTATTTAGTAACTTCTTAAAGTTTCCCGAGTTTCACTTCGATTGGACAAAAATTCTGGAAATAAAAGGTTTTTTCCATAAATCCGGCATTTGGCCCCACTGTGCGTCGCCTAAATTTGTTGAAACTTACGTTAGTATTAATATTGTTTATATGGAGACGATTGTAACAATAATTTCCAGGTAATTATAAAAAATATTGAAATTTAAAAAAAGTATACATAAAATATGGAAGATTTTAATAAAATTTTGCAACATTAATTTAAAATAAGAAGAGCACGTCTTATTTTAAAGCTTGTTACAAGTTGACTAGCTTGCAAAGGTATTCTCAAGTACTCTGCGCAGTTATTCCGGCCTTAATTGGGGCCTCATCAGCTAAAGATCAACTCCAAAAACTCCATCCCAAACCTCCATCCGCGAGATGACGCGCTTTAAGCATCTTGATTCTTTTTTCATTTCTACGCATATTTATGTTGAATTGCGAAAAGTATCCTGCCGTTTGTATTCTTTTATGAAAGCCTTTTTTGTATTTAAATTTGCAAATAAATCACTTACTAGCTTCACTAAATTCCTTTAACTGTAACTTTAAGAAAGTACTTCCGATCAATAAAACTTCCATTGCCTGAAGAATTTTAAATTTCATGTTATGGAAGTTTATAAAGTAGAGCCTTGGTCAACATTACTGGAACTTTGATGCGATTTACAAGAAATTCACTAGATGGCACTGGTACAACGAAAAACGGTACTTTCGTTGACAGAAGATTAAAAAGAAATCGCACAACTGTCAAACGAGATGAATTTGCAAAATAATAATTGAAAATTGCTAAATACGAAACTAAGCTCTTGATGACAAAAAATAATTTCTAAATATTGCGTACCGTTTTTTGTTTTTGTTTGTTTCTTACTGTTCTTAGGAATTTTTGCTGTTTTCTGTTTCGTTTGTTTTATTTTCGTTCGTTATTTTAACCCAACTCAAAGCGAGCCCAATCCATCTAAATTCCACCCAACTGCACGAACCCTACAATTCGTGTTGAGTTTTTATTACTTTTTGATTATGATAGTTCTTTATTTATTTACTTATTTTTACCGCTTTTTTCTGTTGTTTTTATTTTTATTTTTTACTCGTTCATCATTTTAACTCTTAACTTAAAGTCAATCAATTTTTATCATTTATCACTTTTCAGAAGTCAAATACAAATCAAAAATTTATTTTCAATGTTTAGTGTTTCTTTCTTACTCGTCGCTTGCGATGTTTTATTTTGCTTTCTCTCCTTTTCTTCCTCGTGAATTTCGAATTACCATTATGTGTTTATTTTGTTTATTATTTACTGACATTTTCTGATTGAATCGATCGTCATTTGTTTCTACCACTTTCTCTTTAACACGATTGTTATTCGTTTGCTTTATTCTCTTTATGACTATTTTTTTCGTTTGAATTGTGTTTCTTGAGTTTCAAAAATGTTTTTTTTTTTAATTTTTTGCTTGTTTCCCCTTTTCTTTCCTCGTTCGTTTTTCCGTTAATATTGTTGAATGTCATCTGTCTTCCTTTTCAATTGTATTTAAAACATTTATTATATTCTTGAGGAATTTTATATCAACAATTCGTTTTAAGCGTTCTTATTCTATCGTCATTAGTGTTTCTTACTTGCTTTACCATATCTATTGAGTCAATTCAATCGTCAAGGATGTTCTTCATTCTTTTTTGTTTTTTATTGTCTGCCATTTTGCGCGAATTAAATAATCTGAAATTTATTTTCGACATTTTGCGTTTCTTTATGTTGCTTGTCATTGCGATCATGTATCTTTATTTTTCTTTCTCTCTTTTTTTTCTCGTGAAGTTCGAATTATCATTAATGTTTGTTATTAATTATTCTTTCCTTGTTTCAACTATCAAGGAACGTAAGATAATATAAAATCGTAAATTAAAAAGTAAATAAAAAAAAAATTGCGATTGTATATCGTTGATTTTCTTTTTCTCTTTTTTTTCCTCGTGAAGTTCGAATTACCACTACGTCTTTAATGTTTATTATTAATTATTATTTTCTATTTAAATCGATCATCAAGAAACGTAAGACAATACAAAATTGAAAATTAAGAAGTAAATTAAAAAAAAATAAATTAAAAGTAAAACAAATTGGAAACCATCGAATAAAATAACAAACTAACACACTCACATGAAAGAATAAGAAGAAGAAAGAGAAGAAGGAAGGTATTATTCAGCAATATCAATAAAAAATATTTAATAAGTAGCAGAGTATGCTATTCTCCACTACTTTTTTTACAGTTGCTTTCCTTTTTTAATTTTAATTAAACGATGACATTTAATTCAGCTTTATAAAGTTCAAACGTCGTTAAAAGTCGACAAACAGGCAGGAAAACATCAACATTTAATTCAGTTTTCGAAATATTTTTATAATTAAAAATTTGGTATAAAAATTGATTTAAAAAAATTATTTTAGTCCTTATTAGGGATCAGTGTAGGGTCAGACTTTTTAGTAGAACAGAAGTGGATACATTAGAGCACATAAGAGAGAGACTCTTTTAAGTACTGTATTTTGTTTAAATTGTTTTTTTTTTTCTATGAGTTTTACAAACCTACTTTTTTGTTATTATTACTCCTTTTATTTTTCATTTACAAATGTAATTCTTCTTCTCCCTTCTCTGCATTTATAAAATTTGTTCGTGTCCTTTGTGTGTTAGTTTGTTTAATTAAAAAAAAACACAATATCGTTTGTCCTTGAGTTTTTGCATTGTGTGTTCTATACTTTCAGCTTAATATTTTTTTCCTCGTATCACTTATTCTTCTTTCTTTATTTTTCAGTTACTAGAGTATTAAAATTGTATCAAGTAGATAATCATCATTTCACACTAACAATACATGATTAATTTTACACTTGAGTCTATTTTCTAATTTGTTTTATTTAAAAAAAAGTAAGGCTTTAAATACGATGGTTTTTGCATTTTCGATCCAACTGATTTTATTTTATTAACTTGATTTAACAGTGTTCATCATTAATACTCTCTCTAAAATGAGCTTTATGAAATGCATCAGTCTAAGTTATGTTTTTATTTCGTAATCTTTTACTTTCGCTTCGATTTTTTAATGCAACTTATTTTTTTTTAATTTTATTAAAAAGCATTACTTTCTAAAAATCATTGAAAATTATTTTATCTGAAACATTTCGTTAATTACGTTATTATTTTTGACTTTTACATTTATTTTTTTTAAATCAAGCAATTTGTTCACCTTCTTCTAAAATCTATATTTTTTTTGTTTGTTTCATTTTATTTATATAATACACATTTATTTTTATTTTAGGTACTTACATACCGTATAAGTAATTACTACATCACAGTCACAGTGCATTAAAAGATTTATATAAAAAATTAATCAAATAAAAATAAAACCCAACAACTTGGAGTAAAAATTTTAATCGTCATTTTGGCACATAAAATTACAGGGCACAGTCACAGCGAAACGTTTCCGTATTCTCTCTAATAATAATAGTAATAATTACATTACCGTCTAGCGTTTAACATTAAATTATCTTAATTTTCTTTTTTCGCAATACTGGGCGGCCGGGAATAATAAGTACGAATCCTTAACAATTAATCAACAAATAATATTTATGTATGTACAACAAACTATCCTATTACGTGTGGGACTAAGCGATTGTAAAATTAAAATCGACTTTCGATTATAATCAGTAAGTAATTCAAGTTGCTCTAATCAAAATTCGATTTAATTTAAACTAAATCGAATTAAATATTCGATTAGGATTACTTGCATGTTATAATCGCTTATCCTATTATGTGTAGGACGAGTCGATTATAAAATTAAAATCGACTTTCGATTATAATCTGCAAGTAATCCTAATTGAGTGATTAATTCGATTTATTTTAAACCAAATCGAGTTTTACGGTTGATCGATTATTTTGTTAAAAAATTTCATTCGGCCGAAAAAATTTTTTTTTTAAATTTTGTAATGAATTAGAATCAGAATTAATTATAATCGAATCGATTACTCATCGATTAGATTAAATCGCCCAGCCCAACTGTAGTACTATATACAAGGACTAAAAATTAGTGCTATTCTTAATTAATTAATTAATTATTGTAGTAAAAATAATTAATACTGAGGAGTCAAACTTAAACTTAACTTTGGTTTAAATATTAAATTTGCAAAAAAAAATAATAATAATAATAACAACAAAACAGAATAACTTTGTCCGGCTTACTGTTATACGGGGCGTTGCTCCAGAAGGTCGTAGAGCGCTAGTATGTAGGTTTGGGCCATTTGAAGAGTTTCGTACTTGGAAAGCTGTCGGTCTTGTCCTAGTTGAGGCAGGAAGGTCCTTAGACGGTCGAAGGCCTGGTTGAGGTTCTGCATGCGACGTCTTTCACGCGCGTTCGCCGCCAGGCGTCTCTTCCTCAACACTAGCGGAGTGACGCGGCTCTTGTTTCGCGTTTCCGGACTCGAGCTCCTGTAATCCTCCGGTTGGCTGTCGTAGCTGCTGTGGCTGCTGGTCGTCGAGCACGTCCCCCATTCACCGGGGGAACCCTGGGGCGCCGTCATCATGTAGAGGTAACCGTAAGATTCCGGTGATTCCATCGCACAGAATGCCCGGAAGTGTTAAGAACGAACGTTCGCTGCACCGAATTTGGTACGAATTGAGGGGCGAACTACCTGTTGGGGCTTATAAAGCGCGTCCCGAGAACCCCCTACCCACCCGCGCTCGCGAACCCTTAGCGCGTGCCGCTTAACCAATCAGGAGGGGCTCGATGGATATAGTCGATCGGGAAAAAAATTGAAATAAATTATTTTCCAGCGTAATTATACACATGGTGTTCTGAAGAAGTACGCACCTACATGAAAGGTTGTGTATTTATTTATCTTATACCGAGAGTACAAAAAATGTTCTGTTGTAAAGATTTTAAAAATAAACTTGCTAAATAATAACAACAAACGTTTTTAATAAATAAAAAGTTATTTTTAATCTTGAACCGGACAGACACTCAACATTTCGCCTTCGATTAATAGCTTTGTCACTCTTGAATCGACAGCGAAACGTTGAGTGTTTTTCCAATCATAATTCTGTCCGTTTCAAGATTAAACGTGAATCATAGTACAATATTATCAATGTGTATAGTTACACATAATTGTGTGCATCTCACCAACTTTACAAAACAAAAATTGGAAGGTGGGAGGGAGCTTTAAACTGTCCACAATTATTTTCACTCTCGCTGTACAGTGATGCTGCGAAGAAGAAGGAAATGCGGAGATGGTTCTATCAAGAAACAAAAACGAAAAGAAAACAGGACGAAAGATAACGAATCGTTTGGTGATACCTCTCTGTACTGAGATGTTGAAAAAATGTAAATCAAAGATGGAAAAAAAGAAAGGAAAGAATGATCTCATGCGTTTGACTTGCAACGCCTTTTTAATACACCGACCGAACAGTTAAAAAATAATACAGAGTCACCCACAAATTATTTAGCTCAAAGTTGGCAGCACTGATAGATTGTGATCCGTCAGTAGCAGAACAAAAATCCGGTTATAAAAATGAAACTGTTGGAATGTATTGCGAGACTGAAACAAAAGAAATTCAAAAAAGTTCTACAAAGATCAAGCAATTGGTAATCTGCGTTAAAAGAAACTGATGTCAAAAATTCAAATTGAATGGTGCTAACAAGTAAATAATCAATAAAAAAATTAAAGCTTATAATTAAACCATTTGACTTGCTTGATCAAATAAAAATTCAAAATAAGCCTTTAGTATAGCTTCAAATTTGCCAGCACTAGCAAAATGTTGAAAATGAGGTTATGTTCATAGCTTTTAGTTGCGTGCACTTTAAGCTTTTTCTATCCAGGGTTGCCAGATCAGGTGAAATTTCGCCATTTGGGCTACGCTGCGGATATATTTGATATATTTTATTTGGCGCCTGATTTGGGTTACTTTTGTTGTCTTCACAAAACGATACTCGGGTTGCAATTAAATATTGTTTTCTTTTGTTTTTTGTTCATTACATATTTTTCTTTCTATTTTTTTTTTGTTTTAAATAATTGACGTTTAGCATTTTCTTCACGGTTCGCTTATTTTATTTTGTTTTTTTATTTCCTGCCAGTTTCCTGACTTGCAAAAGAGAAAATCGCCGATTTTCAGTTATTGTTTTGTTCATCCGCTCTCCTTTTGTTTTTTTTACCTTGTTTTTCGTGTTTGACTTCTTTTTAAACGAATTAGTGCTTTGGATTTTGTTATCTGACTCATTTCTACAGTTCTCTTTTGTTTCTTATAAGTTTGTTTTTATTTGCAAAATGTTCGTCAGTTTTAAATTTTTTTTGTGCATCTTACTATGTATGTCTTTCTCTCTTTCTGCTCTCGCATTTCTCTTATGTTTATTTTTATGAAAATGATTTCTCTCGTTTTGTTGACTGATGAACTGACGCTTTTTTACAAATTATGGTTTGTTTTCTATTAATTTTCTTTTTCGAGTAGAGATTCATTTGTTTTGTTGTTCGACTTAGTCATCCAGTTTCTTTTGTCTGTTCTGTTCTTTGTGCTTTCGCATGTTTTTCATTTTCTTCATGGTTCGTTTTTGTTTTATTTTGTTTTTTTTTTATTTCCTGCAAATGTCCTGACTTGCAAAATAAAGATTTTTCGATTATTTTTTTTTTGTTTAACCGCTCTTCTTTTGTTTTCATTTTTCTCGCATTTTTCTTCTTTTTAATCGAATTGGTGTTTTGGTTTTTTTGACTGGCTCCTTTTCACAGTTCTCTTTTGTTTCCTACGAGTTTGTTTTTATTTCCAAAATTTTCGTCGTTTTTCATTTTTTTTTTTGCATGTTAGTGTGTAAATCTTTCTCTCTTTGTGCTCTTGTATTTCTCTTTTGTTTATTTTTATCAAATTGATTTCTCGCGTTTTGTTGACTGACGAACTGACGCTTTTTTACAAATTGTTTTGTTTTCTACTAGTTTTTTTTTCGTGTTTCGAGATTCATTTGTTTTTTTGTTCAACTTAATCATCCATTTTCTTTTGTATGTTCTTTTCTTTGTGCTTTCATATGTTTTTCAGTTCATTTGTTTTATTTTGTTTTTTTGTTTCCTGTCAGTTTTCTGACTTGCAGAAGAGAGAATCGCCAATTTTCATTGATTTCTCTGTTTATCCGCTCTTCTTTTGTCTCTTTTTTCTTGTTTCTCGCATTTCTCTTCTTTTTAATCAAATTGTAGTTTTGGATTTTGTTAACTGACTCCTTTTTACAATTCTCTTTTGTTTCCTACGAGTTTGTTTTTATTTACAAAATTTTCGTCGTTTTTTATTTTTTTTTGTGCATCTTAATATGTTCTCTCTTTATGCTCTCGTATTTCCCTTTTGTTTATTTTTATCAAATTGATTTCTCACGTTTTGGTTGACTGACGAGCTGACGCTTTTTTACAAATTATGTTTTGTTTTCTGCTAGTTTTTTTTTTCGTGTGGAGAGTCATTTGTCCTTTATGTTCAACTTAGTCAACCATTTTCTTTTGTCTTTTGTATTCTTTGTGCTTTCATATGTTTTAAATTTTCTTCATGGTTCGTTTGTTTTATTTTGTCCTTTTGTTTCCTGCCAGTTTCCTGACTTGCAAAAGAGAGAATCGCCGATTTTCATTTATTTTTTGTTCATCCGCTCTTCTTTCGTTTTTTTTCTTGCTTATCGCATTTCTCTTCTTTTTAATCGAATTGGGATTTTGGATTTTGTTAACTGACTTCCTTTTACAGTTCTCTTTTGTTTCCTATGGGTTTGTTTTTAGTTTAACTTGAAGTTTGACTTGAGTTTTTTTTTATTTGTAAAATTTTGGTCGATTTTCTTTTTTTTTTTCATCCAACTCAGTATGTCTTTCTCTTTTTATGCTGTCGTATTTCTCTTTTGTTTATTTCTATCAAATTGTTTTCTCACATTTTCTGGACTAACGAACTGACGCTTTTTTACAATTGAGTTTTGTTTTTTATTACCTTTTTTTTTTCTTGTAAAGATTCATTTGTTTTTTGTTCAAATTAGTCATCAATTTTCTTTTGTTTTTTCCGTGCTTTCTGCTTTCTTACTATTGATTTCTTTTTTTCTTTTCTGGCCGAATTGGTTTTTCGCATTTTATTGGCGCTTTTTCGTAGTTCATCGTTTTTCATTTATTTTTCATTTTCATTTGTTTTTTATTTTCATTTGTTTTGTGCTCATCACAGTTGTGATCTTTTGTTTTATTCGCTGCATCTCGTCGTTCGTTTTTTTTTATATAGTTTGCTTCTATTTTCTATGATCTTTTTGATTCGCCCGGAAAATTATTGCTCCATCGTTCAACTTGGTGTTGGCGATCTCCTTTTGTTTTTTTGTTTTTTTTTCCACTTTACGCCTTGTATTTTGTTGCTGTTGCATACTTTTCTCCTTTGTTTCTGATTCTTTTGCAAGTTAATTTTTTTTATTTGTTTTTATGATTTTTGATATTCCATATCGGCGGTGTTTTGTTTTTATTTTTTGTTTCTTTTTTGTTGTAGAAATTTACATTTTTTTGTTTCTTACTGCTAATATTTGAAATAATGTTATACAATTAATCAATATTTTTTTACACTTCAAAGTTTCGCGTAACTGGACTACTTTTTTGTAATACTACATTTGCTATATTTTCAAAAAAATCTGGCAACCCTGTTTCCGTCGCAGAGATAAAACGTTTCCTCATTTTATCATAAAAAGTATCAGCACGTTATTTAACCTCTCTCCATTGTTACCTTTTTCAGAAAATTCAGATACTTAAGTTGGCAATGTAATCTCCACTTTAGAGCAATGTCCACCACTGTTGCCAATATTTAGTGTATTTAGAAAGCATTTGGTGATAAAAGTCAAGGCTTTAGGTCCGATTTCATAATCGAACTAGACTTTGAAATAAAAGTCACATTCCGATGTGTAAACAACTATGTTTTAGCATTTGTTTTGATATCTGTCTGTGACTTTAATCTTAAAGTCGCCTTTAGTTCGGATTATGAAACCGGCCCCCTAAGAGTGTAGTGTAAATTCTGACACTCTTACACGACGGTTAGTGTAAATTCTAGTCTTTCTAAGGAAACAAAATTAACAATATTTTTGTTTCCTTCTTCTTTGAGTTTATTCTAAATAAAAAAAAAGACTAAACGCCGCCCAAGTAACCAACAATGCTTTATAAACATTTGTAAGTGTTTAGTAAAATATAAAAAAATGCTTTATAAACATTTATAAGAGTTTAATAAAGCATTCGTGGTTACTTGAACGTTTCTTTCCAAAATTTTACATTAAGTTGTATATCACAGTCTCTCTACAACTGCTGCAAACATAACCCAATTTTCATTCTGTCATTAAATAAAGTTTTAATATCAAGGCTGCCAACTCTAAAATTCTGTTTGTCCATCACCCATTCCGAGAGATTGATTCTTTTATTTATTTGATCGCAGGTTTTATATAAACGAATTCATCACATCAGTGATTTCGAAGGTGTATTAAACTAATCGACTTAGGTTTTTGTTAATTCTAATTTCGCACAGACGAATGATATCATTGTTAACGTTAATGACATCATTGTATTTGCCACAGAACTTTACAAGTGTTTATCCCCGGTCTGGCATCAAGGCTCAAGTATTTTATTTTTATCTTTTCGTGTTAGTTTTAATTTCGTTGTTAAATTCACTTGTGTTGTTATTTATCGTAATGTTTATTGCTTGTTTTTGGTTTCCTTTTTCTTTTTCTACAGCACATCACATATTTTAACTAAAACAAAAAAAATACAAGATCTTTACATTTGAATCTCGTCTGTCTCTCTTTTCTGGTTAATAAAATAAAAATTCATTTCCGTTGTTAAACTGATTAGGTTTTGCTTTTTTAATTAAAACGGCGAGGAAGTGTCGAACGGGTAGTGGGTTGGATAATATCGACATTATTAATCTGGGCTCGCCAAAATTCGACGAGCGAGCAACATGGGACGGAACTCGGGCAATTACGAGGGGGCCATATGTCGGCAAGGTAAATAGATCGTAATCGGGTTTGCGCTTTCACGTTACGATCCGTTTCGAAAAATCCACCACAAAATTAGGGGTAGCAAAAAAAAGTGGCGGCGCGATCAGGTGGAATTAATATTTCCAAAGTTTAACTACACTGCGTGACTTGACGGTTTTCACTTAGATCTTGTTAGAAAAAAATTACCTGCCGACCAACAGATTATTAAATTTATTGTCTCTTATTAAATACAGGGTGATTATCAACGATTCAATTTGAATTTACCGCCATGCAAAATCGTATCAATAATATTCTATTCAAAACTGAATGAACTGTGCGAATCTTTTTTTTTTTTCTTCTTGATATAAGTGACCGTTCTCTTCAAGAATCGTTCTATATAAGGAACCTTTACTATTTAGGAGTATTTTAATTTGGTTACCCTGAGCCCGTGAAAGACACTAAGAACTACGGCGCCAAATTCAAACTGTCCACGATTATTAATATTCGCTCTGTTAACCGATTTTATTTCTGCCAGGAAGTGAATTCACAACAGTTTTAAAATTTGTCGTGATACAAAGACGCACTTCATTGTCAATTGTTTTAATTATTTTTCACAAATTCTTCGTTATTTTAGAATATATAACCTCATGTTGTATTTCTCTGTAATTCCGAAATAAGCAAGTCTTTAAATTCATTCAAGATAGCGATAGCGTCATACATATGTCAAACAGCTGTAGCGCAAGACAAGTGAATCTCGTAAAAACAATGAGTTTTTGTGAAGAATTTAACACTGTCAAATATCAAAGTCTATTCTGTATAAAAACCGTTAAATTTAAAGGAGTGTTAAATCTTGTTACTGTAACAACCAACCATGGAACTGTATTTTAAATTTTAAAGTACTTGTAAATTTTAATAACCCGTTAAATAGTTGCAGAATGCGCCCCATGATCAGGCTTGAGTTGCTTCGAGTAGGGTTGCCAACTTCAAAATGAAATTTTGCAAATCAGGGCATTGTCTTTGCAAAATTGGAATTCCTAACCTAACATGTCACTTTTTACGAAATATTTTCCGGCTAATTACAAATTCCAAGCGTGTAACTTCCAGTTTATTGCCTTAACAACAATTGTGTTCACAATTGTCACCGTGAGAATATACCAATAGTCAGATTTGCAACGTACTCGCCAACCACTAAAACCGTATAAGTACTGTAATTGTCGACTGTAAGACTGAACTCAAATAGTCTGTGAGTACAATAAATTTAATATTTTCCTGTCGCTCCAAACTGTCAAATTGTTTTAAGAGTAATTAATTACAATTATTCGAAAAGCAACATTATCTTTGACTAAGTTGCCTGCAAGCATCAATTATTCATTACTCTGAAAGTAGTATACGACGCTTATGCTGTGGTTGAGGTGCGTTTCAAGATTCGAATGTCACGGCCGAGGTTCATTTCAAGATTCGCCTGTTTAGACAAAATCAGGCTTTGGATGTTTGAGACGGAGTTACCAAGTTCTATGTTTCGTAAATCGTAATCACTGCTGTTACTGTCTTTAGTTTGGTCACACTGAATGCGTGAAAGACACCAAAAATTACGCCGCCGAATTCAAACTATCCTTGATTACTAAATATTAAAATCGCTCTGAATAAAATTAATTAAAAAGAATTTAATGAAGTTAAGGCACAATTTAGTATAAATATTTTTTATAATATTCAATTTGAAACGAGATGAACCAAAATTTTTAGAATGAATGCAGATAAAATCGAATATAGACGTGAGCTTCAAGATTTGAAAGTCGTGGCCTAGGTTTATTTCAAAATTCGCGTATTTAGACAGAACAGTGTTGCCAAATTAAGGAAAGAGTGGTTAAATCTAGGAATAATTTCAAACAAAAGGAAAAAATTACCAATTTAAATCGAAGGAATTTTTCAACTTCTTAGTTGAACTGGTTGATCTGCGACTATTTTTAGTTTTGAAGTTGTCATTTCTTAAAGTTGGTAATTATATATCAAGCGCAGAGAGATGAGGAAGACTCTCTAGTCAAGCCAAAGCGACAAATGTTGGAAAAGCTCATGCTTATTCGTTCAGTTGCTTTTGATCGATGTTGCCAACAGTACTGTTACAGTCCTATTCGTACGATTATTTAGCAGTTGGTACGACATACAATTTCAATTAAGAGAAGAAAAAGAGCGAGCAAAAGATAATCGCTAGATTTTGCGTGAACAGAACAGAAAATAATTTCCCCCAAACAAATTCAATGAAGGAGGAGCTGCCATATTAGAAGAACAAAACAAAAATCTAAGAAACAACGAAAAACAGTTTTGATGACAGAAAAATACGATGGGAGTGGAAAAATTAAAATTAAAAAGTTAAGAAGAAATGTTAATTGTTTGATTTTTGAAAAATTATAAGCAACTTAAAGGGAAAACGAAAAATATTTTTGACAGACGAAACGATAAACAAAAAGAAACAAATATTTCTGACAAAGGTAAGAAAAACAAATTCTGTTGCTACGGTAACAACCAATCAAGGAACTGTATTTTAGATTTTAAAGGACTTCCAAATTTTAAAAGCCCGTTAAAAAGTTACAGAATGCGCCCCATCATCAAGCTTCAGTTGCTTCGAGTAGGCTTGCCAACTTCAAAATAAAATTTTGCAAATCAGGGCATTGTCGTTGCAAAATTGGAATTTTTAACCCAACATTTCACTTTTTACGAAATATTTCCCGGCTAATTACAAATTCCAAGCCTGTAACTTCCAGTTTATTGCCATTGCAACAATTGTGTTCACAATTGTTACCGTGGGAATAAACCAATGGTCAGATTTGCAACGTATTCGCCAACCACTAAAACCATATAAGTACTGTAATTGCCGACTGTAAGACTGAACTCAAATAGTATGTGAGTAATCGAACATTAAATTTAATATTTTCCTGTCGCTCCGTACTGTCAAATTGTTGTACGAGTAATTAATTAGAATTATTCGAAAAGCAACATTACCTTTGACTAGTTGCCTACAAGCATCAATCATTCATTACTCTGAAAGTAGTATACGGCGCTTATGCTGTGGCTGAGGTGGGTGTCAAGATTCAAATATTATGGCCGAGGTTCATTTCAAGATTCGCCCGGAATCAGGCTTTGGATGTTTGAGATGGGGTTACCAAGTTATAAGTTTCGTAAATCGTAATCACTGCTGTTAATTTCTTTTAGTTTGGTCACACTGAATGAGTGAAAGACACCAAAAATTACGCCGCCGAATTCAAACTATCCTTGATTACTAAATATTTAAATCGCTCTAATTAAAATTAATTAAAAAGAATTTAATGAAGTTAAGGCACAATTTAGTATAAATATTTTTTATAATATTCAATTTGAAACGAGATGAACCAAAATTTTTAGAATGAATACAGATAAAATCGAATATAGACGTGAGTTTCAAGATTTGAAAGTCTTGGCCTAGGTTTATTTCAAAATTTGCGTATTTAAACATAACAGTGTTGCCAAATTAAGGAAGGAGTTGTTAAATCTGGGAATAATTTCAAACAAAAGGGAAAAATTACCAATTTAAATCTAGGGAATTTTTCAACTTCTTAGTTGATCTGCGACTATTTTTAGTTTTGAAGTTGTCATTTCTTAAAGTTGGTAATTATATATCAAGTCCAGACAGATTAGAAAGACAAATGCTGGCAAAGTTCACGCTTATTCGTTCAGTTGCTTTTGATCGATGTTGCCAACCGTACTATTACAGTCCTATTCGTACGATTATTTAACAGTTGGTACGACATACAATTTCAATTAAGAGAAGAAAAAGAGCGAGCAAATTCAATGAAGGAGGAGCTGCCATATCAGAGGAACAAAATAAAAACCCAAGAAACAACGAAAAACAGTTTTGATGACAGAAAAATACGATGGGAGTGAAAAAATTAAAATTAAAAAGTTAAAAAGAAATGTTAATTTTTTTGATTTTTGAAAAATTATAAGCAATTTAAAGGGAAAACGAAAAATATTTTTGACAAACGAAACGACAAACAAAAAGAAACAAATATTTCTGACAAAGGTAAGAAAAACAAATGACTCAAAAGAATTGTAGATTTAAAATTAAAAAAATAATAATAACGAACATTCGAGGCTGATTATAATTTGAAGTTCACAAAAAGCAACAAACAAAAACTATTATCATTACAATTATTACAATTATTATTATTGTTATTTACGAAATGAAAATTTTTGAAGAAAATAGGAAAAAATAAAAGAAGACTGTAATTATTATATTATTATTATATTATTATTATAAAATTTTTAATTTATTTAATTTCAGAACAAGAAAGAAAAAGAAACTAAATAAGATCGTAAATTTCACGACGGAAAACCACAAAGGAAAGCAAATGACGATGGTTTAAATCTTTTATAATATTCGATACGAGGCGAAACGAAACGAAGTTTTCGGAATGAATGCAAATAAAATCGAAAATACATACTTTTGAAGGTCTGACAAGTATTTTTATGATTTGTAAAAGACTCATTCCTCCAAACAAATCATTTTCTTGGCTCCCCATTCGAAATAATAAATAATTTTCTAATTTAACGTGAGAAAGAAAGGTTAAAAGTTATTTTGCAAAGACGTGCTGCATATTTCGAGTTGCCTAAAATAAAAAATAAAAACAAAAGAAAAATTCTTCTGTCTCGCGAAAAGGAGGATAGCGAAAGAAAGTATCCCGAAAAGTTATTATTATTTACATTTGTTAAAATGTCATAAGTATTATCTTTTTTTTAAATAACTTGTACTTTTCTCGGTTTAGGCATGTTCCTCGCTCCTGCTCGAAAGAAGCGACACGCAAAATCCATATCTGTTGCATGCACGGTGAACGATTATTAGGTGACGCCACGAGAACATCCGGCCGTGTTTCGATATGTGCATGAAAGCACGAGATCAATTGCGAGAACGACAGCTGAAATCAAATATCAGTGCGCGAGAGATAGCGGTGTTTAATCCTTCAGCATGAGATAATTTTAAAATATTTCTCACAGTTGCGTGCACGTTCCGAACGCCCGCGCTACTACCTAATTGATTCTTTACTGTGGTTACATGTAAAATAGGTTTTGCTTCTTTTTTTTTAATGGCTTATTTAAAAAGTATTATATTCCCTAGTCGTAATACATCATTATAAGATGATACCCTTTTTTTCTGCGTGAAAATTTAAAAATTACGCAACCCTTTTCTTGTGAGTAAAGCGCCCGACTTTTTTTTTCAAAGTCAACTGGTCAGTTTTTATGCTCATTAATCCCAAACGTAAACTGTCGGTAACAAGACTA
Organism: Prosopocoilus inquinatus; assembly: GCA_036172665.1. Taxonomy (NCBI): domain Eukaryota; kingdom Metazoa; phylum Arthropoda; class Insecta; order Coleoptera; family Lucanidae; genus Prosopocoilus; species Prosopocoilus inquinatus. The sequence goes on along the minus strand of CM069871.1, from coordinate 13,935,416 downwards.
AGTCGAAACAAATAACAGTGTGAGGAACTCGAGGTGTGATGTGATCCTTGTTATCTTCAAGAAGTTCCTCATGAAAAAGAGCCGTTTTTTTGCCGGGCTTGATTACCACCGCATATTGTCCTCTTCTCTTCTCGTTCGAGTTTGGGTGTTGTTGTCATTTTACTTTTTCTTTGACTGTGCCGATAAATAATTGATTTGTTCGATACAGTTTGATTTCAATTTCCTCTTCTTGGTGAGAGAAAAAAAAAAAAAAAAACGAAATGCGAAGCCCGAGAGATAATTTCGATCGTATGACACAGGTTTTTCTACCGCACGAGTTTTAAAACGTTTCACCGCGGGCAGGAATTTGAATCCTCTCTTCAAAGAAGAAGAATTTTTAAATGCAAGCGAGCAATAAAGTGTCTACTGGTGCACTTGGGGCGAAATTTTGCGTGTCGCTCTTTTCGGACACGAGCGAGGAAAACAACATACGAATGCACAAAGCGAGAAACCGCCCTCAGAAAAGTACAAATTATTAACAAAAAAATTAAAAAAAACTTATGGCATTTTAATAAATGTAAATAATACTTAATACTTTTTCGGGCAATGTTCTTTCGCGCGGTCCTCCTTTTTGCGAGGCAAGAGAACTTTTTTCTTCTTCCATTTTTTTTTATTTTAGGCAGATCCAAATATGTATAGGTACGTCTTTGCAAATAACTTTTAACCTTTAACTTATGTTAACATGTTAAATTAGAAAATTATCTATTACTTTATTAGGAAATCGCCAAGGAAATGATTTGTTTAGGAGAATGAGGTCGAGTTTTTTTTTACAAATCATAACAATACTAACTTGTCAGCCCTTCAAGTTTCGTTGTTTTTTATTAATTTTTCTTTGTCTAATTTATTCGTCTTTTATTTTTGGTCTATTCGTTCATCTTTAATTTTTTTTTGTTTTCGCATTTATCTTTTTCTTAAATCAAATTGGCTTTTCGTATTAAATTGTTTTGTTTTTACAGTTCCTTTTATTTCCCATACGTTTGTATTTCTTTGCAAAAACTTTTGTCAATTTTCATTTTTTTGTCCATCTAAACGGTCGTTTACTTATTTTTCTTGGTGGTACTTTTTTTTAAATTCATTTTACACTTTGTATATCTCTTTTGTTTATTTTTATTTAATTCTTTTTCGCCGCATTTTCTTGGTTGACGCCTTTTCACAGTTGTCTTTTGTTTTCTACTACTTTTTTCGTCTGAAGATTCATTTGTTTTTGGTTTAATCGATCTTCTTTTGTTTTTTTTTTCTATTCTTTACGCCTTTGCGCTATTTATTTTTCTTCTGTTTACGATTCCTTTTTAAAGTTCTATTTTGTTTCCTACGAGTTTCATTTTACTTGCAACCCCATTCGACGATTTTCACTTTTTTGTTCATATTAGTGAAGACTTCTGTTTTTATTTTTAAATTCATTCTAGGCGATTTATTTCTCTCTTTTGTTTCTGATACTTTCTTGCAGTTCTTTTTGTTTCGTACGATCTTCTTTATACTTCCAAAAATTTTCATTTTTTCGTTCTTCTTAGTATTCTGATAATTCTGTTTCTTTTTAATTCATTTCATACTTTGTGTTTCTCTTTTATTTCTGACTCCTTTTTACAGTTCTCTTTTGTTTTACACGTGTGTTTTTTATTTGCAAAAATTTTCGTCGATTTTCTTTTTTTTTTGTCCATCTTAATCGCGGTACTTCTGATTCTTTTTTTAAATTCATTTTACACTTTGTATTTCTCTTTTGTTTATTTTTATTTAATTCTTTCTTCGCCGCATTTTCTTGGTTGACGCCTTTCTACAGTTCTCTTTTGTTTTCTACTACTTTTTTCGTCTGAAGATTCATTTGCTTGTGATTCAGTCGACCTTCTTTCGTGTTTTTTCTGTTCTTTACGCCTTTGCGCCATTTATTTTTCTTCTGTTTACGGTTCCTTTTTAAAGTTCTATTTTGTTTCCTACGAGTTTCATTTTACTTGCAAAACCATTCGACGATTTTCACTTTTTTGTTCATATTAGTATCCTAGTACTTCTGTTTTTATTTTTAAATTCATTCTAGGCGATTTATTTCTCTCTTTTGTTTCTGATACTTTCTTGCAGTTCTTTTTGTTTCGTACGATCTTCTTTATACTTGCAAAAATTTTCATCTTTTCGTTTTTCTTAGTATTCTGATAATTTTGTTTCTTTTTAATTCATTTCATACTTTGTGTTTCTCTTTTGTTTCTGACTCCTTTTTACAGTTCTCATTTGTTTTACACGTGTTTTTTTTTATTTGCAAAAACTTTCGTCGATTTTCTTTTTTTTGTCCATCTTAACATCGCGGTACTTCTGTTTCTTTTTTTAAATTCATTTTATAATTTGTATTTCTCTTTTGTTTATTTTTATTTAATTCTTTCTTCGCCGCATTTTCTTGGTTGACGCCTTTTTACAGTTGTCTTTTGTTTTCTACTACTTTTATCGTCTGAAGATTCATTTGTTTTTGGTTTAATCGATCTTCTTTTGTTTTTTTTTTCTGTTCTTTACGCCTTTGCGCTATTTATTTTTCTTCTGTTTACGATTCCTTTTTAAAGTTCTATTTTGTTTCCTACGAGTTTCATTTTACTTGCAACCCCATTCGACGATTTTCACTTTTTTGTTCATATTAGTGAAGACTTCTGTTTTTATTTTTAAATTCATTCTAGGCGATTTATTTCTCTGTTTTGTTTCTGATACTTTCTTGCAGTTCTTTTTGTTTCGTGCGATTTTCTTTATACTTGCAAAAATTTTCATTTTTTCGTTCTTCTTAGTATTCTGATAATTCTGTTTCTTTTTAATTCATTTCATACTTTGTGTTTCTCTTTTGTTTCTGACTCCTTTTTACAATTCTCTTTTGTTTTACACGTGTTTTTTTTATTTGCAAAAACTTTCGTCGGTTTTCTTTTTTTTTTGTCCATCTTAACATCGCGGTACTTCTGATCCTTTTTTAAATTCATTTTACACTTTGTATTTCTCTTTTGTTTATTTTTATTTAATTCTTTCTTCGCCTCATTTTCTTGGTTGACGCCTTTTTACAGTTGTCTTTTGTTATCTACTACTTTTTTCGTCTGAAGATTCATTTGTTTTTGGTTCAGTCGATCTTCTTTTGTTTTTTTTTCTGTTCTTTAGGCCTTTACGCTATTTATTTTTCTTCTGTTTATGATTCCTTTTTAAAGTTCTATTTTGTTTCCTACGAGTTTCATTTTACTTGCAACTCCATTCGACGATTTTCACTTTTTTGTTCATATTAGTATCCTAGTACTTCTGTTTTTATTTTTAAATTTATTCTAGGCGATTTATTTCTCTCTTTTGTTTCTGATACTTTCTTGCAGTTCTTTTTGTTTTGTACGATCTTCTTTATATTTGCAAAAATTTTCATTTTTTCGTTCTTCTTAGTATTCTGATAATTCCGTTTCTTTTTAATTCATCTTTTACTTTGTGTTTCTCTTTTGTTTCTGACTCCTTTTTACAGTTCTCTTTTGTTTCATACTTATTTTTTTTTATTTGCAAAAACTTGAACGATTATCATTCTTTTAATTCTTCTTAGTATAGGTACTTTCTTTTGTTTTCGTTTTTTTTTGGTTTGAACTAAATTTTTTTCTCATTTTTAATTTGGTTTTTATTCATCTTAGTCGTCATTTTTTTGCTTTCTTATGCATGTTATTGACGCTTGTTTGAAGTTCGTCGTTTTTCATTTGTTTTATGATTCATTTGTGATCTTTTGTTTTGCGCACTGTATTTCGTTTCCTTTTTGTTTGTTTTTTCTTTTCTCTTCTTTTGTTTTTTTTCTGTCCACCTCACGCCTTGTATGTTGTTTCTGCTGTTTTAATATCCCTTTTGTTTCTGACTTTTTGGCAGGTTTCATTTGTTCTCTTTTATTTGTTCTGATTTCTTGTTTTTGTTTTCGACGGTAAAGAAAATTGGCGCCCTTTAGCTCCGTTTTGTCAAGAAGTCGGCGACATTGCCTGCAAAAATCTGGCAACACTGTTAGTGTCTTTCACGTGTTCAGTGTGACCAAACTAAAAGAAATAGTACAGGATATACAAACAAAACCGACAAAGAGAAAACTGTGTTGCTTGAAACCTAGTTTTTAATGAAAAAAGTTTGTAGAAAAATAGAAGTACAGTTGAAAGCAAGATTTATTAGTATTTTTTTTTTGAATCCACCTGTATATCTTGTACAATTTTTTTATATTTTTTAATCATTTACAAATTGATTGCAACTGTTTACAATTTAATAAATTAAAATATTGTAGAATAGGTACAGGAAAAAAGGTCTTACGACAAAAAGAAAACGCGCAGGAAAATTCGAATGTTTTATGTTTATGTACAAATGGTAATACAAAAATAGTAAAAAATTTTAATACAAAATCAAAAACGTCGACAACTCTCTCCAAGATTCCTACCAACAATATGTAGGCAACCCATCTTGACGAGTTCAGTTAAAAGCAGTCGACCCCACCGAAGAATGAAATCAAATCAGTTCTTGTCACACATTTTTTATTTTATTGTGTCGCACGAAATAAGAAATCACTTTATGAAAAACAATTAATGGACGTATAAAAATAAAAATAATTATTAATTTTGGCATAGAGTTTAAGGGTCTTTGGAATTTGATGACGACGAAGACGACAATGGCGACGACGAAGAAGGAGGCATCAAGAGGATCTTCAGCAAATGTACGATCGGGGTTTCGAACGCGACGGAAATCAGAAACGCCGTCACAAACGACGCCACAATATTTCCAAGAACGATTATCAACTAAAAAAAGAAAAAGAATTTGCTGCAAATCGTTTTTGATTGCAGTGAATCCCTCGAACAGACTCTGCACAGCTGTTTCAGCCCTATTTGGGGTTTCATCAGCAGAAGCGTAGCTCGAGAGTTCCACTACCAAACCAAAAGTAATGTTAGGTCAAAAAGCGATAGTAGGAAGTCGCTGTTTAAGCTATTCAACACTACAAAGGCAACACAGGAAACAAAAAAGTGCTCCTCACTTACCACAAGGACATTTTCCAAGTGAACCGGGCCGTCCATCGTGAAGCTTACGTAAACCATGATGACAGGATGGATTAAGTATGCGCAGTACGTCAGCCTGCTCAAGGGTAGGAACCCTCTGAACGAAAGCAACGAATTTATTGGACCACCGTAACCCCAGCAGCATGCCACTGTAATCCACGCCAGCGCCAATCCCCAGGCAGTGTGTCCAAAGGCGGCCTAAATTTAATAAACATGAGGGTCACTAAATAAATCAAGATTAATTTCAGTCAAGATATGAAGAAAAAGTTGCCTTTCTACCTTTTGTTTGGCAGTTGTAGGCAAAATCGGAAATTCAAAACCAATTGAGCGAAAAATAGGAGTTTTCTAAGAATGAGGAAAAGAATACATAAATGGAAAAGGGAAAAAAAAGGAGGAATTTGAGAGAAGAGGCAAACAGAAGTTAATTCGACCAATAAGAAAAGACGCAGTTATGTAAAAATTGTTTAACCAATATGAAAAAGGAAGAGTTTGAAAGAAAAGGCAAGCAGAAATAAATCGACCAATAAGAAGCGACGCAATTAGGAAGGTTCGTGCAAAAGTTGATTAACCAATAAATAAGGCTTTGTTAAATATGGAAAAACGGAAATAATAAAGGAAAGAGAAGTTAATGGTAAGGGGAAAGAAAAGGAAGAAGAGCTTGCCAGGAAGAGTTCGGAAAGAGGCTGGTAGAAGCAATTGCAAGACATGCTAAACCGGCAGAAACAACTTTCATGTACAAGTAGGTACAGAAAAAGAAATGTACAAAAAAAGAAAATGAGAAAGATTGCCCAATGAGAGTGAAACATGAAAAGAACTTGAAATATATTCTTCCAAAAAAAAAAACAAGCAGCACAATTAGCAATACAAGCATGATAAACTGATCAAAGGAGTTTTTCAATACGGCCTACAGGAATTGGAAAGAAAAGATTTTGAAAAAGGAGTGAGATAGGAAGAGGTCGGATGAAAATTAATTCGACCAATACAGAAGACGCAAAATTAAGAATATTAATGCAAGAAATAATAAACTGATGGGAAAGTATCTCTAATAGTGTAGAGAAAATGAAATGTGGAGGGAGAAAGAAAAGTAAAATACTTTCATAGTAGAGTAAAACAGAAAACGATGGGACAATCTACAGGCAAAATTAAGAAGACTGGTACAAAGAGTCCGTCAAAGCAGAGTGAAACAGAAAGAGGACCAACTATAAGCATATTATTCTAATAGAGAAGAGGCACAAGTAATGATAAGTATAAGTCAAAAGAATTTTTTTAATAAAATTTTAATAAAAACAAAAAAGAAGCATACAATTACGAGAGAAATGATAAACTGGTGAAAAGAGTTCCCTAATACAAAGAAAAGGAAATGGAAAAGAGTGCCTGACCTCTGGGTGGGACAAGACGGGCCGTGCCCACCTTTTTCTGTTGGAGTTGGATGAACCTATTTTACCCACCCAATTCTACTGGAGTTGACTTCATGTTGGAATTGTTGATGTATTTAAATTAAGTTACAAGTGCATGTCGTAACAACCCCGCAATTTAAATTATTTTAGAACCTGCCCCCTCCCCCCATCTTTCTTCTTTCTTTTACGTTTGTTTTCCACTGCTGCAAATAATCACGAACCGCCGCTGATGATAGGGGAAAGGAAATTAATAAGTCTTTCAAAAATTGTAAGTTAGGAAGAGAACTGAAGGACGCTGATCGCAGTAAAAGCCAATATTTTTTTCTTTACTTAAAAGAGCAATGCTTCCTTTTACTCCTTTCTACATCCTCCAGACTATTTCCGTTTTATTTATCTTCTAAACGGGTCCCTTTCGTTTCCTTCCCATTCGTATTTTTTTTTCCTTTTTTCTTACTCGTTTTTTATCTCCTCCTATTTATTTGCTGCTAAAGTCTTTCTGAGTCCTTTTTCTCTTCTTTCCTTTCCTTTCCATTTTCTTTCTCTATCATTTTCCAAAAACATTCTTTCTATCTTCTCCAGACTCTTTCTGTTGTATTTCCTTTCTAAAGACTGTTAGGGTCCTTTTCCTTTCCTTTCTATTAACTTACTCTTTAGTTTCTTTCTCATTCTCTTTTCACCAACATTCAAAACCTTTTAATTCAATTAATTAAACTTTTCTATAACTATCTGTACTGGTATTTTTTTTTCTTAAAATATAACTGAATGTTAAGAGAACTGAAGGACGCTGATAGCAGTAAAAGCCAATATTTTTTTCTTTACTTAAAAGAGCAATGTTTCCTTTTACTCCTTTTTACATCCTCCAGACTATTTGTGTTTTATATATCTTCTAAATTCTTTACGGTTCCCTTTCGTTTCCTTCTCATTCGTATTTTTTTTCCTTTTTTCTTGCCCTCTTTCTATCTCCTCCTATTTATTTACTACCTAAAGTCTTTCTGAGTCCTTTTTCTCTATCCTTTCCTTTCCATTTTCTTTCTCTTTCATTTTCCAAAAACATTCTTTCTATCTTCTCCAGACTCTTTCTGTTGCATATATTTTTTAAAGACTTTTAGAGTCCTTTTCTTTTCCTTTCTATAAATTTACTCTTTAGTTTCTTTCTCATTCTCTTTTCATCAACATTCAAAACCTTTTAATTCAATTAATTAAACTTTTCTATAACTGTCTGCACTGGTTTTTTTCTTTTCTTCTTAAAATATAACTGTTTCAGTTTCAATACAAGTTTTATCACTTTTTTGGACAGCCCTCCTTCCTATTCTTCAAAAATATTTGGAGTAGCAGTTAGCTTTGAAAGACTTATAGATTAAACTTTTTGCAAAATTGTTACGGAATTACTTAAATATTGTTTTTGCAAGTGTTTCGAATATCAACATCAATTTGGACCATTCATTCCTCTTTGTTTATCTTGGATTATCATCATTACCGAACTCCCCTGAGGAAGACTTGCATAAGGATAAGGGATCTCCAAAGGTAATCTTCAATTTGGACCATCTACCCATCTCTCTTCATCAGTAGATAAAGAAAATTTTGAACTCTCTGCAGTTGTTAGAATTTACATTGGATTTCTTTTTTCTCTCTTCTGTTTTAGATCCCAATGATCCCATGGCCATATATTTTGATTTAATAACATTTTTCTTCTATCCACGTTATTCCCAATTCCACAACATCCTTACCCGATTGTATCTTTTCCATCCACACAAGATTTTGACCTTTCTGGTAAGAACTTTTTTAAATTTGTAAATTAATAAAAGAAATCTAAATCTCCAAAATCATGCCAAAATCGCTAACCATACATTTCTAAATTCCTCAAACCATGCCGTTTTAAATTCCCCCAAAACCCTGCCATTTCAAATTCCTCAAAAGCAAGTCGTTCTAAATTCCCCAAAACTACGTCACTGTAGTACTTATTATCAAAGGCTTTCCCAAATTAAAAAAGAGAAAAAATTGTGACGTGACCAAATTCAGTCTGCATTTTAAGACGATGTTGTGCTTGAAGCTTGAATGAAGAAGTCGTTTCGACAAGCGAATACCAAACAGAAAACTAGAAAGAATTAATTTTAAATGCAACAAACAAAATAAATGGAAATATTGTCAAAGAAGGAATAATTGTGTAAAATCGACTTCCACACAATACAATTTGTGACTCATACACGCGCGATTATTACAGCAGTCAGCAATCACAAGGATTTTCCAAGCTTTTACATAAACCAAAACGAAAATCTGTATGATCTCACGGAAATTAGGTCGGCCAAATCATATAAATATCACTGCTTTCTGACTACTAATTTAATTTTTTGTTTTGTCTTTTTTGCCTAATTTTATTTCCAATTGTATTTTTTTGAGACTTTAATTTTTCAAAATCAGCGCCATTACTTTTTAGCATTTCGCTTTTCCCTCCATCTTATACTAAAAACTCTAATAAGAACGCAACTTTTTCCTTCATATTTTGATGTTACTTAAAGACCACCGACACTTACGTAAACAGCTGACAATGGCACCACAAGTCCTTTCCTGCCCAATCCGTAGACCAAGCTGAGCAAGACCGCCGCAGACAACGCCCATCCCAGCACGACGAAAACCGAGTGCAGCTTGAACGTCTTCACCCTGAACAAGAGGTATCCGGTCATCATGCCCACCAGGTAAGGCCCTATCCTCATCCACGGCTTGTCGTAGAGCTCGTTGAAGAGGGCGAACGGTTCTTCAACCCTCGCCACGTAGTTGTATCGCATGGCGATGACGAAGGTCGTAATCCACGATGTTATTAGGAAGGCAATCAGGGATGCAACTGCCCACTTGAATTGCGTTTTGCCACTGGAAAAAGAGGAGGACTTTAGCTTCGAGGTTGATTGAAGGAGAAGGAAGAGAAGAAGAAAAAGAAGGAGAAGGTGAGGACGAAAAAAGAAGAAGAAAGACCAGAAGAAGAAAACAAAGAAGAAGAAGAAGAAGGAGAAGGTGAGAACGAAGAAAGAAGAAGAAAGACCAGAAGAAGAAAACAAAGAAGAAGGAGAAAATGATGGAGAAGAAGAAGAAGTCAAAGAAATTGCTGCAATATGGAACATGTTAGACAACTAACCTCACAGCAATCAGCAGAAGAATAACAGCAATTACGTAGAACTGCGTATCGTTGGAGATGTACCAAGACCACAGCATGCAGAACTCGCTTTGGGGGAAGAAATTGTTGATGTAAAGTGCGTTCCTCCACCAATAAGCGCTGCACGTGAGATGATCGATAATGGCCGGCGAAAACACCGAGTTATTATGTGAAATCCTTAACACCAACTCGTTGATGCCAAGAACGAATAAATAGGCTGGGGTGAGGCGCAAGAACCTATACAGCAACATGGTCAGGAATTTTAACCCGTTCGTTTTAACCGGCCTTAACTTGGAGGGTGGTTTGTCTTCGGGCTGCGAGTGCCTGTTTGCCTTTTTTTCCGCTGCTCGATAAAAGAGGATGGTTACTAGAAGTCCGCTAGAAACGAAACAATTAGACGCCGGATTTAAATTGTGGACGGGGGGTAACTCCACCTGATGAAGAAGAACGTGTCGACGGAAAACGTGGCATTCGACACGGTCTGGTAAAGAAACGAGCGTTCCGTTAGCGTCCGGTAGGTCTTGTTGTCTGCGATGGCGAAGACCTCCAGGTAAGTGTGGACCATGATGATCCAGGCGATCGAAACGAACCTAAGGCCGTGGACGCACTTGATCGCGTCCTCGCCGAGCTTATCGACCGTCAGGATCTTGTTTGCGTTGCTGGTAAAGCAAAAGCATAACAACAGCTGCATTACTTTGCCTCCTGAAACATTCAGAGTTGTATGCACCTGGAAAGATGACCTTTCGGGCGTTAGGATACTCGTGGAGGATTGCCCCCAGAAAGGGTGGGTGCGTTTTCTTAATTGCACCCACATTATCCTTACCACTTCTTTGTTTTGTCTCTTGGGAACCGGCGAATGATTTTCCGCTTTCCAGGTTGTTATTGTTATTGTTGTTACTTTCTGTAGGTGCGTGCTTGTCTGAGTTCAAATCTTTCCTGAAGCAACTAACCAAAGTCGCAACGGCTATTAATCCGTATATGATTAGAGCAACGCTTCTACAAGGAAAAAAAACATTGTTAATAAAGTCAAAAATTATTAGTAATACACAAAACAATAAAACTTTAAGAATTGTAAGGAAAAATTGAAAGTGTTGGTTTTCAAACAGCGACATCCGGGCCGAAGGACCAAAAGTGACTAAACAACTGCGCTAACGTGCTTGCGCCTATATTAAACAAAATAAAACATTTATTTTGTTTTGGGAACATAAAATTAACAATATTTGAAATGTTCTGTATTTTCCGGTAGCTTAGAAGAAATGCGACGTACGGTATACGTATGTATATTTTTTAAACAGAAAAGAAACCGTCTGCGAAAATTAAAACTTTAAGAATTGTAAGGAAAAATTGAAAGTGTTGGTTTTCAAACAGCGACATCCGGGCCGAAGGACCAAAAGTGACTAAACAACTGCGCTAACGTGCTTGCGCCTATATTAAACAAAATAAAACATTTATTTTGTTTTGGGAACATAAAATTAACGATATTTGAAATGTTCTGTATTTTCCGGTAGCTTAGAAGAAATGCGACGTACGGTATACGTATGTATATTTTTTAAACAGAAAAGAAACCGTCTGCGAAAATTAAAACTTTAAGAATTGTAAGGAAAAATTGAAAGTGTTGGTTTTCAAACAGCGACATCCGGGCCGAAGGACCAAAAGTGACTAAACAACTGCGCTAACGTGCTTGCGCCTATATTAAACAAAATAAAACATTTATTTTGTTTTGGGGACATAAAATTAACAATATTTGAAATTTTCTGCGTTTTCCGGTAGCTTAGAAGAAATGCGATGTACGGTATATAAGTATATTTTTTAAACAGAAATGAAACCATCTGCGAAAATTAAAACTTTAAGAATTGTAAGGAAATATTGAAAGTGTTGGTTTTCAAACCAGCGACATCCGGGACGAAGGACCAAAAGTAACTAAACAACTGCGCTAACGTGCTTGCGCCTAAATTAAACAAAATAAATCATTTATTTTGTTTTGGGAACATAAAATTAACGATATTTGAAATGTTCTGTATTTTCCGGTAGCTTAGAAGAAATGCGACGTACGGTATACGTATGTATATTTTTTAAACAGAAAAGAAACCGTCTGCGAAAATTAAAACTTTAAGAATTGTAAGGAAAAATTGAAAGTGTTGGTTTTCAAACAGCGACATCCGGGCCGAAGGACCAAAAGTGACTAAACAACTGCGCTAAGGTACTTATCTAAATGAAAGAAATTAGTTTTGGGAACATAAAATTAACAATATTTAAAATATCCTGTATTTTCCTGAAGCTCAAAAGAACTGCGATCTGCAGCGCACATATTTTTTTAAACAGAAATTAAACCATCTGCGCCTTTTTACCTTTAGTTCACGCACATAGATAGAAATTAAAACGAGAAACATTAACCTACATAACATAGCCGAGTTGAAAGTAAAACTCGCTTGCATAATGCACACGATTTCGACAGCTGCTTGCATACGCATACAGGAAAATATTGAACGAACAAAAGTAATTAAATATTATCTATTCGAAGCACCTACCCAATCGGTAATTACACTGCGAGAAAGAGAACCATCGATTTATTATTCAAGTTGCAAAATGTGTATTTAGTTGCAAGCAAATGTAAGTGTGTCAATATGTGTGTTGTACATTGTTTCGTGTTACTGCGAAATGCACATTCGCAGTATTCATGTCAATTATTTCCTCTGCTCGTTCACGTATAGTATGTGTTATTATGTAAATATGAAAGTTAATTCCACTTATTATGAGCAAATAGAATTAATTGTCAGATTTACACGTTCTGCCTTAAATAACGGATTCGATTCGGTAACAGTTTGGAGATTTTTCGAGATTTTTCGTAAAAGACCAAAAAAAAAACAAATAAAAATTTTAGCACCCTGTATATCGAAAACCAAACATCACAGGGTATCTTATGCTTAAATGAAGTTTTCGACTTAAATTCGGTCCAAGAATCCTCATTGAAATAAATATACAAGATTAAGTAACAACCTGTATAATAAACAAGAAAATTTTAATAAAAATTATTTGAGTCGGAGAAGATTTAAATAATTTGGAAAAAATAAAAAACGATTAAGAATCTAGCAAGAGAATAAATAAGTTAACTTATTTTTAAATTTTGCGCATCTACAACGCTTCTTTTTTCTTTTTAGTTTTTACTTTTATTTCTTACCATTTCCGTGTCTCTTTTTTTAGCCAAGTGAATTTTTCACGCAAGTTACTTTTTAGTTTTCTTCACTTTTTTGTCATTTTATAATTTTTAGTCTTAATCTTACAATCGTACTCCCCCCCCCCCCTCCCCCCGCAACCACTATTTAAAAACCGCATATTTTCGGAACTTTTACTCTCCAAAATCTTTTTTGCATTCTTTCCTTGTTTTTTATTTTTTATTTTTATTTTCAATCTTACCGTCTTTATGTTTTCTTTGACAACTGCACGATTTTCTCATTCTTTGTCTTAAATTTGTCATTTTTACTTTTTAGTTTTCTTCATTTTTTGTCATTTTATAATTTTTGGTCCTAATCTTACTATCGTACTACCCCCCCCCCCCTCCGGCCCCATCTATTTAATAACCGCATTTTTTCGGAATTTTTACTTCCCAAAATCCCAAAACGTCACTTCTTTACTTACTAAGAAATTCATAAGTCGTCTGCTTTTATTTCTTTTTTGCATTCTTTCCTCGTTTTTTATTTTTTATTTTTACTTTCAATCTTACCGTCTTTATGTTTTCTTTGACAACTGCACGATTTTCTCGTTCTTTGTCTCCAATTTTTGTCATTTTTTCGAGGTTTTCATTTTCCAAAATCATCACCTTTTTCAGGAGCTCAATAGTTCACTTCTTATTTGTTTGTTTCTAATTGCATTTGCAATTAACGACCGTCTCTGTTTTTCCGTTGTTTTTGTTTTATTCTAAAGCGTTATTCGCGATCGTCATTTGTTTCGCATCTTTTGTTTTCCTAGGTTTCTTCTATTTTAAGTACCGGGTGATCAACGGAATTCATAATTAGAGGAGGCTGTGATTGATGCTATTTTATGCTCTATGGTTGGACACACTGAGAAAGCAATATTAAATTGACAATTGTCATATTTGAGGTTATGTTCGTGCTTATTTTTCTGGTTTTCGAGTAATAGTGCCCCTTTCACGAAATTTTTCAATACACAGATGAATTGAGAAAAAATTAAGTCGAATATCAATCATTACAAAAAAAAATAAAAATCACAATTGTGACGCTTGAAATATTTAATTTCAAATTGCAAGCCCGCGTTGCCAACTTTATCGCAAAAATCACAGCCTGCTCTAGTTATAAATTCATTCATAATTGCAATTAATCTTAATATTTTAAAGTCTTTGTTTCGGCTGAGTTGAATTCGGGTTGGCCTTTCTTTGGTTGGATTTAATTCTAATTAAGTTAACCGTTATTCGCGATCGTCATTTGTTTCGCGTCTTTTGTTTTCCTAGGTTTCTTCTGTTTTAAGTAATTACTTCCGCGTTGGGTTTCAAAAATTTTATAAAAACAAATCACTTTTTAAACTTTCGTCAGTTGTTTCGCGTCTTTTCTTGTTTTCCTAGGGTTTTTCAACAATATTAAATTGACAATTGTCATATTTGAGGTTATGTTCGGAATTTCATTATTTTATCTGACAACCGTTGCCTGGTTTTCGAATAATAGTGCCCCTTTCACGAAATTTTTCAATACACAGATGAATTGAGAAAAATTTAAGTCGAATATCAAACATTAAAAAAAAAAATAAAAATCACAATTGTGACGCTTGAAATATTATTAATTTCAAATTGCAAACCTGTGTTGCCAACTTTATCGCAAAAATCACAGCCTGCTCTAATTATAAATTCATTCATAATTGCAATTAATCTAAGGGTCGATTTCATAATTGAATTAAAGGAGACGTTAATATTAAAGTCATAGTCAGATGGCAAAATAAATGCGAAAACAAGTTATTTCCAGATCGGAATGTGACTTTTATTTTAAAGTTTCCTTTAGTTCGGTTATGAAATCGACCCTTAATATTTTAAAGTCTTTATTTCGGCTGAGTTGAATTCGGGTTGGCCTTTCTTGAGTTGGATTTAATTCTAATTAAGTTAAGCGTTATTCGCGATTGTCATTTGTTTCGTGTCTTTTGTTTTCCTAGGTTTCTTCTATTTTACTTACTTCCGCGTTGGGTTTCAAAAATTTTATAAAAATAAATCGCTTTTTAAACTTTCTAAACTTTTAAATTATCTGGGTCGAGTTGTGATGTCCATTGGACTTTGAGTTCTGGTTTTCTCTATTATAAGATTAAACGTGTTAGTTTTTAATTCTTTTTAAATTTTTAATTTTTCGCTTGAGTTGGAATTGATCGTGGGTTAAGTTGGTTAAGTTGACCTTTCATGGGTTGGATTTAATTGCAATTAAGTTAACCGTTATTCGGCGATCGTCATTCGTTTCGCGTCTTTTGTTTTCCTAGGTTTCTTCTATTTTAAGTACTTACTTCCACGTTGGGTTTCAAAAATTTTAAAAAAATTATGTACTTTTTAAACTTTCTTTTCGCCCATCTGGGTTGAGTTGTGATGTCCATTGGACTTTGATTTCTGGTTTTCTCTATTTTAAAATTAAATGTGTTAGTTTGTAATTTTTTAATTTTTAATTTTTCGCTTGAGTTGGAATTGATCTTGGGTTAAGTTGGATTTAGTTGTAGTCGAAGTTTAATTTTTAAGACTTTTAATTTTCTGTGCTTCAATTCTTTGAAGATATATCTTTTTTTTTCTAATTCCAATTAATCTTAATATTTTAAAGTCTTTATTTCCGCTGAGTTGAATTCGGGTTGGCCTTTCTTGGACTGAATTTAATTCCAATTAAGTTTTGACTTAACTTTCTTCAGTTTTGGATTTCAATTCTCTTGCTTTAATTTTTGAGTTTCGAGTAGGGGATTATTTTTGTTTTATTTATTTTATTTATTTTTTAATTTAATTCATTCTGGTCGGATTGAGTTCAATTTGAATTTTGGATTTCAATTTTTTATCGATTTTTATACTTTTTTCAGATATTTCGAGCTGCATAAGTTTTGAGATTTATTCATTTTTTTCGGCTATTTCTTAATTAATTTTGTTTCTAATTTCAATTAATCTTAATATTTTGAAGCCTTTTTTTAATCTTCATTTCGGTTGAACCGAGTTGGGGTTTGCCTTTCTCGGGTTGGATTTAATCCCGAATTAAGTTTCGATTTAACTTTCTTGGATTTTGAATTTCAATTTTCTTGCTTTAATTTTTAAATTTTGAGTATTAATTTTCGTTTTAGTTTTTTTTTTAATTTTAATTCATTCTGGTTGGTTTGAATACAAGTTAAATTTTCGACTTTAATTTTTTTTTTTTCGATTTTATCGATTTTTTATACGTATTTTCTAGCTGCTTGAGTTTTGAGATTTGGATCTATATTTTTCTGTTATTTTCTTCTCTTAACTTTTGAGTTATGAGTATTAATTTTCTCTTTTAATTTCAATTATCTATTTTTTACTGTTATTTCTTGACTTGACTCTTAAGTTCTGAGTATTAATTTTCTGTTTTAATTTTAATTATCAATTGTTGTAGTGTTAATTGTTTGTCTTAACTTTTGAGTTCTGGGTATTAATATTAATTTTTAATTTTCGGATTTTAATACATATTTTAATCTGGATGAGTTAGGACAATTTAATTTTTATTTATTTTGTTTTTGAATGTTGTTGAGTTTTTTTTTTTATTTTTAACACTGAATTACGTATAATTTGATAGATTTGCATTTTTTTAATTATTATTTTTTTTAGTTAGGTTCATTTTAAATGTGATAACTGAAAAGTACATCAAACCTTATATTTTATTTTTATGTCACTGAACAATGAGACAACCGTTCCTCGCAATCTGAAGACTTAGGACAATCTCGGGCACAATATACTTGTACATACGTTTTCAAGTCAAAACGAAACATATGGTATACAATTTTTTTTTTTAAGAATTTAAAATACCGAGAAATTTCTTAGTACAACATAAGCGAGACACTCTCATTTCATGTGTTTCGCGAATTTTTTATCGCCCGTCTTAATTAGAAGCAGTTTCATCAATCACACATCACGTAACAACACAAAGAAAGCTTTCTCGACGTTTTAATTTCATTAATTAATTTCGAGAAATGCACGGCGTTAATTCCGCTTTCAAATCAAATAATTTATTCGTCGAGGCGAATCAATCATTTGTTTCTACCATATCATACATAATAAATACTTACTATTGTATAGTTTGATGTAATTTAACATGACGCTGTTTCATGATTTCGCACCACTTCACAAAGAAAGAAAGCGGCATTCAACAAAGACGGCGTTTTTATGAACCCTTCCTAAAACCCACTTAAAGAAAAGAATGCGCTGTTTACGATTCTAAAAATGATAGAAAAAGATAGAGCGCAAGGTTGATTGGTTTTAATTTTTAGATATTGTTATGCGATTGCTTAATAATATTAAGGGATCTGTCGTTTCAATTTCTTTTGTTAATAAAATGCGACGCAATATAAATTAGCCCCAAAAATGTGTAAATGTAAAGTATAGAGAATTGAGACGAGGCCCAATTAGGATTTCTCAGCAAAAATATTGCAATATCATCTGGTACTGCAATTTAAACGTGAAACAGCGTCTTAGTAAAATACATCTTACTATACACTTTTGCTTTAAGTATGACTGCACAGGTTTTTTTTTTTATTAATTACCAATCTAAACGAGTGTCAGGGACTTACCCGATTATATAAAATTTAGTATCTGCGAATACTGAGTAATCACCTGGAACTGGCCTTACGTCTATCACATTGAGGGAAGTCGCCTGGGACTTCTCTTGGATGAGCAGTAAACGCACGTCCCCAATTTTGCACGATTTTGGAAGACACTGCCCCAAATTAAGTTGCCTCGTCTGTAAATAATTTCCGGTCAAAATTACACTTTCAGTAAACAACCCAAAAAAGTCTTTAGGCTTTGGCTTTTGATTCCTGTGTTAATAATAATTATTGTCTTCGGCCGCATTCTTCCTTTTAGGATGGGTCATTTTGCAAACATTTCTTTTTTGCTTTGGAAGTAATTATTTTGATTAACAAGGAAGTGAGTTGGAGTTAGAAAATCGATGCGGTCGAAGAAATTGCAGGAAATGACGTAAATTGAACTATTCTCCTTGTAGTAGTAAGAAGAGTTTCCGGAACAACACACGTCGAAGTTTCTCTAATCCAGACTGATCGTCTTTTTCAATTTGATTTCAATTTTGGGCCAAATACTTACAACGGGAGTCAATATTTCGTTCACGTTGATCCTGACTTTCGCAACATAAAAACCGACTGCGAAGGGTGGAACCTCCAAATTGCTGTCTTCGTTGCCAAGCTCTTGGCATAACGTACTTGAACCCAACCAATAGTCGTTGCCGAAGAAGAACTGGGTTGTGTAACGTCCTGATGCATCATGCACTGAAACAACACAACATAATTTTATGGTTCTTGAGAAAATTAGACGCAAACAGTAAATAAATGCAGGGAAATGTAATCACCAGGGAAAAGAATTCAGGCCACTTGTTCCGCCAACGAGACGAAAATTGAATTACTCGGACTGTATCAGCCCCGCCCACAATAATCTATGTGAAATGAGAACTCCCGCATTTCATTCTTTCCCCTCCTACTCAATAAGAATTCGATGCATCAAAACCGCTGATAGCGTGTAGCACTAAGCGTTCTGAATTCTTTCCCCTGGTAATCACCAATCAGTAACCAGAATTATTTCAGAAATTTCAGCGCGAATAATTAAAGCTTTATGAAAAGTTTAAGTAGCGACAACCTGCGATCGCTTTTTGACCTTTACATGACGTTGCAGAGGATGCTCGGGGGGATCCACTGCAATCAAATAAAACGATTTGCAACATTTTTTTTTTTTAATTTTATGGTTCTTGAGAAAATTAGACGCAAACAGTAAATAAATGCAAGGAAATGTAATCACCAGGGAAAAGAATTCGGGCCACTTGTTCCGCGAACAAGACGAAAATTTAATTACTCGGACTGTATCAGCCCCGCCCACAATAATCTATGTGAAATGAGAACTCTCGCATTTCATTCCTTCCCCTCCTACTCAATAAGAATTCGATGCATCAAAGCCGCTGATAGCGTGTAGCACTAAGCGTTCTGAATTCTTTCCCCTGGTAATCACTAATCAGTAACCAGAATTATTTCAGAAATTTCAGCGCGAATAATTAAAACTTTATTAAAGTGTAAGTAGCGACATCCTGCGATCGCATTTTGACGTGTAAATGACATTGCAGAGGATGCTCTGGGGATCCACTGAAAATCAAGTAAAACGATTTGCGACATTTTTTTTTAATTTTATAGTTCTTAAGGAAATTAGACGCAAACAATAAATAAATGCAAGGAAATGTAATCACTAATCAGTAATCAGAATTGTTACGGAAATCTCAGCGCTAATAATGAAAACTTTATGAAAAGTTTAAGTAGCGACATCTTGCGATCGCTTTTTGACCTTTACATGACATTGTAGAGGATGCCCGGGGGATCCACTGCGATCAAAAACGATTGACAGCAAAAAAAATTTGTGACTTTTGAGAAAATTAGACAAAAACGATTTGCAACTCAATTTTTTTTGAGAAAATTAGGCTCAAACAATAAATTTAATGCAAGGAATTGTAATCACTAATCAGTAATCAGAATCGTTACGTAAAGTCTGCTGCACACGTTTTGTTTACGGCTTAAATTAATTGGCTGGAAGCGCATCAAGCGAATCGTACATTACGCCACGATTGGTTTAACAAGCAATTTAAGTATGTAATTAAAGTAGAAATTTCGAAACTGAATTTTATTCTGCCGTTTTCTGTTGGATAATTAAATTGCTAAAGAGACGTGAGTGTTACAAAACACGCGATTAGGAAAAATTGACGGAAAATCCTAAATCAAAGTACAAAAAAGAAACTTTTTCTTTAAAAAAACATGCACTTTTATTATTTATTTATGATTTGAAGGTCAAGACTAAAGACACTGGATGAATTAAAATAGTAATGATGAGCCGTGCTCCCCTCGTGTTCACTACCTATGACGTTATTGTGAAAAATCCAAATCTTCTTGAGCCAGATTATGGTCGTTTTCCGAGTCTCAGGCTGGATTTTATTTCGACCTAAGAATTACCTGTCTAAAAATATTTTCTTAATTAAACTGTAGAGTTTATTTTCGTTCCTGCGCCGCGTAGGACGGAGCAAAATTACACAAAAAAAAGCTTGAAGAAATGGCGGCAAAGGCTGATTAATTTTGAAAATCGAGATGTACAGGGCACTTCATTTAAAGCATTTAAACCTAATGATTGAGTATGACACTAATAAATTTTAGATTTTGGCGATTATCGCTTATGATGTATCGAAAATTAAAAAAGATTTTTTTTTAATGAAATTGTCGAGAACCAATTAATTTCGAAAATCGGTATACACCGAGTATTTCTTTTATTGTTTTTTTATTTGCCAAATTACTGAAACAAATTACGTAACCTGTGATCTCGCGAAAAATATAAAAAGAGAGATTATGAACGAAATTGGCAAACATCAGGTAACTGGTTCGAAAATCGAAAGATGGTGTTCCATTTAAAAAGTCCAACTAATATTTTAACATAAAAACGAATTATGTAATTTGTTAGATCACTTGTGACGCATTGAAAATAATAAAAAAAAGAAAAATTATTACTGACATTCTAGGCTAATGACTATTACATCATTGTCATTATTCGCGTGTATCATTAGTGCTCGATAGGTTACGTTACGTTTCTTGAAACGAATTTGTAATGATGATTACATAGGATGTTAAAAATAATTCTTCCAATATTTTACCTACTTATAGATTTAAACAATACAAACACAAAAAGGTCGACCGTCTCTAAGATACATTGGATTTTACAAAAAGTAAATTTTAATTGTCAACCAATCAATAACTTTTCAATAAATTCAGTGATCTTTACTCAAAATTGGAAAACTTTAAAAAATTGTGAAAAATGTGGAGACCTGATTTTCAATGATTAAAGATGGTTTGTGTTTATCTGTAGTCAATTATTATTATACAGGCTGTCCCAGAGCTCC
The DNA here is from genome assembly GCA_036172665.1 of Prosopocoilus inquinatus. Classification (NCBI taxonomy): domain Eukaryota; kingdom Metazoa; phylum Arthropoda; class Insecta; order Coleoptera; family Lucanidae; genus Prosopocoilus; species Prosopocoilus inquinatus. The sequence goes on along the minus strand of CM069871.1, from coordinate 13,914,712 downwards.
GTAAAAGTTCCATAACTTTCTTGCTATTCCAGGTATCGACTCAATTTTTTTTTGTATAATAAAAGCGCTTCCATTACACATTTTAAAATTATTTTCGTTTGTATACAGGATGTCCAAGTATTATAAAAATATTAAAGTTACGTTTTTTTTTTAATTGAAACATCCCATTTTGACTTCATTTTTACATTCTACAATAAATTCTGCGTTAAATTTATTTGAGTCATTTTTACGTATCAATCATAATTTTTGATGTGAGTCAATTTTTTCTTGAATTCAATTTCCATTCAAAAATTCGTAACTTCTAAACCACTGAAGATAACGCCACGGGTTTTTTTTTCAGTCAATGCCAAGGCTGTGGCCAATCTTTCGAGATCAAGCCGAGTCGTGAAGGAATGTTTCAAAGCTTACAACGATTTTTTTAATATGAATAATTATGAATAACAAAAAAACAATTTTTTCAAATGGAACGGCCTGTATATTTTCACACCATGGGACACCCTGTATGTATTATGTTGGCAACATCCGCTTCAGTCATTTACCTTTGTCAAAATATCAACTCTGAAATTTATCAATTTTAATAAACAAATCTTTGTTCATCTTAGCCACATTTAACATGTGAAAAACATCTTGAATATTACGTCGCCAAATTCAATTTCAATCATTCATGGCCACACTGTACATTGTTTAAATGATGTAGTACTGTAGTATGATACTGGAAAGAGAATTTGGCAGAATCCTAGTGTCTTTTTACGAAGTGTCTGATCAATAATTGGCAGCGTTGACAACTTCTTAAGTTCAATGTTCCCTTCTCATTGCCAAGATTCCTTTTTGTGAAATTGAATTTAATTTCAAATGGGAAAGAACTGCGAATGGACAATCTATTAAAATTAATCAAAACACTCAAGAAACATTTTTAAACATGATATACAGGGTGATCCGAAATAAGTGTCCGACCCGTTAATCACAGGTAGCACACGAAAAAACAAAACAAAGTCTCTATGCATAATTTTTAAGATAAAAAGCATTGAAGATTCAGATATATGTAAATTGGTTGTTGGACACTGGCACAGCACTATTGCGTCTCAAGAGCAATTAACCATCGCGGAGTAGAAGGAAATACTAGCGTTAACCTGAAAACAAAACTTTAAAACGTTTCTCTTTACGGCTTCCTGCGGAGTAAAATGTATCACACGCAATTCATTCTTTCGGACATCAAACTTTTGAATGCATACATAAGAAGTGAATCATAATTTCCATATTGAACTCAAAGGAGGTTGATTTTTGGAATGTGTCAGATAAATTTATTTCTTTCAAATTCGTATCTGAATGACGCTCCTAACGGGTCGGACACTTATTCTGAATCACCCTGCACACATACTTATAAAAATTTTAATTTAAATTTCATCAAAATTATTTACGTTTTTTACAGTTTTCGTGCGTTTTAATTCAGTATAAAAAATGTAAATTTGAGTGTGTTACGCCAGCGCCATCTAAGTATATTTTGTGGAACTACAATTTAAAGGTTCATTTCAATGGCGTAGCTGTCAAAGGGCAAAGTTTAAGGGAGGAGGGGCTTACCTTATTGAACCCTGAAAAGCGAAATATGTTAGTCAAGTGTATAGCCAAAATATTCTAAAGAAATTCTGAATTTAACAATTATTTGTAACCTTTTCAGATTTATATCAATTTGGTTTTGAAAGCACTTAAATTTTTGTGAGAGTTTTACTTTTACTTTTAAACCATAAATATCTTTGATATAAGTTGAAAAAAATCTTCAATGAAACTTCAAGCGAATATTTCATTGACGGCGATCACTTAAGTTTTATTTGACGTACTACAGTAGCTGCACAGAAAAGTAATTACCATAATTACATATATTTTTGTGTTTTCCCATCACTCTATTCAAGTCGATCTGATACTACCTACATTCATAACATAATTTTACTTTTATTAAATTATTTTAGTTAGGGTCCTGATTTTTGTTTGCACCGGGGCCCTTGCTTAGCTACGCCACTGCATATAAGATGACCAATACGTAAAATTGCCACCAACTGTTTAAGTACAGTGAGGAGCATAAAAATCTGGACATTTCCTACAATTTTTTGCTTTAAATGTCCCATTTTTAGTATCTGCTGCCGACTGTACCTTACACCCACATTCGATTTTTTTATAGATAGTAATAAGGACAAGAAATTTAAAGTTGGCTTATTCATTTTGATAAAAATTCTCTCAAATGAATAAACATTATCATTTCTCCCGCATTAAATCAAAGAATGTCTAAAAAAAAAGCGAAGTTTCCTCGAGATAGAAATACTGAACACTTGTAATCTAACTTTTAGCTTCCTAACCTCACTTTTGGCTTCACATCTTTTAATCAAATCAGATAATGAAGTTTGGTTTACATCAAGAAATGTTTTTAATTTTTACATGGCAACAGTGGGATGAGATTGGTGCCCGAAATTTTGTGTCCGCAACTGTAGAAAAATTTCTAGTCGTATCGGTTTAGTTGACGGCGCGTGCATATACAAGTCATAAATAATTTAGAGATCACAGTGAGATCCGTAATAACCAGACGAAAGTGAAATGAAGAATTCGGATAAAAAAAAAACTAAAATTAAAGAAGATCGATAGATTTCTCTCTAAGTAGGAAATGTAATCGAATTGCCGAAGGAGAAAACAAAATAATCCGCCTGACGATGACGTGTCAGTGTCAGTTGTAATTTGAAGAAGATTATTAGTTTGATGAATGTCAAAACCGAAATGAAAACAAAGGGAAAAACTAAAATAATTCAACGAAAATGTAGAGTGACGTAAATGCCAAGAAAGAGAAACAAAAGATGTAATTTCGTGAAACGAAATGAAATTTCTTGGGCGGGCTGTTCAAAAATCAAGAATGATAAGAAAACAAAAAGAAAAAGTGGAAAAAGAAAATTTCTACACACGCGAAGAATAATGTAAACAAAAAAATTTAAATGGACAGAGTGGATGATAAAAAAAAGAAAAAACTTCTTAGGTCGAAATAAAATCTGGCCTAAGACTCCGGAAAACGACCATAATCCGGCTCAAGAAGACTTCGATTTTTTTACAATAATGACGTAGGTAATGGACAAGAGGAGGAGAGCACGGCTCGTCGTTACCATTTTAATTCATCAAGTTTTTTCAGTCTTGACCTTGAAATCATAAACAAATAATAATAAAGTACTGTACTGTTTTTTTTTCTCGTGTATTGATCGTTGTCTTTTTTTAATTCCAAAGTGTTAGAAGCTGACCTACCACATTATATCGAGTGTTCTTTTTGTAACTGGCGTCAAAGTTGGCGGTGACGTGACACAATTTTTTGAAACAACAAATGTCTGTCAGTGCTTTGAGTTTTGAAATAAAAATAGTTTTTTTTTCTTTCGAATGAGACTGCGTTTTCGCCAGAACAGAAAATTTTCATCGTAGAGTCAACGTTGTTTTGAAAAATTCATAAATTGACAACTGTTATTTTAATGAAAATTCAAAATCAAATTTTCTTAGCCAACTTCAACGCCAGCTTGTACGTGACGGTTTTCGAAATTACTTGGTGTTTAACGATTATTAATAATCTTCACTTTTTTGCTTTTCAAGCGTTATAAACAGGGAAAAGAATTCAGGCCACTTGTTTCACGAACGGTACGAAAATTTAGTATCCGGATTGTATCTGTACTTGCACTCTTTCCCCTCTCACTCAATAATAGTTCGATGTATCGCTTCAGAGATCACAGACAGATGGCAGGAGTAAATAGTACATTCGGCTTAAAAAGCGTCCAACACTAAGTGGCCTGAATTCTTTTCCCTGGTTATAAATAATCTTTCTCGTTAATTCATTAGATTTCGTCATCTTGACATTTCAAACTGAACACCATGTAGGTAAATGGCTTACATTTGCCAAATCCTACCGATTGGTACAATTTTTGTTATTAAATAAATTGCCTTAAAATTAAATAGTGATAAATTACACAAGTCAAAATTTAATTTATTATACAGGGTGTTTAGAAATTGCTAATACAAAAAAAAAAACTGTGGCATCTAAAAGTCCTAAGAAATCCAAAAAATCCATTTTTTAAATATTTTTTTTATTTTTGTAATTTTTTAAAATTTTTTTTCCATAAAACAATACTACATCCATCAGCTCATTGTTTGTGTAAGTGACATTCATTTCGGTAATAACAATGTATTGAGTTATGACTGTTGTGACAGCTTGTTACCTTAATTCAGTGACGCAACAACAATTTGGGCGAAATTTTTAGGAATTTTTATCTCGAAAATTAAAGGACTTTTATTAGAATTTTTTTTTTGCTTATGACTTCAACTCACCATCACCAACTACCAATTTTTTTTGTACTAGCAATTTTCAAACACCCGGTATGTGCATATAGGGTGCGTCGAAATTAGTACCTTTAATTTTTCTTACTGCGAAAAGTTCATTTTGTTAGAACGGCGTAAATGTATTAGTAGTAGGATGATTATACACCTAATTTGCTTTTATGGTAAATCATTGGATTCTTTTGTTTTGGTTTCAAGTTTTGAATCCAACACCCTATACCGAGTGTGCCGTGAGGAAATGTGAATAGTCAATTCGTGGGAGTCCGGAACGTATTATTATCAAGTCAAAAAGTTTATATGTCTATATAAAGAGGTAGTCTTTTATTAATCGGTTCTAGGATAAATACTGATTAAGTCATGAACTATAATAATAAGTAATAATAATAAACTATTTTCTTGTTAACTACTGTTAAATCTAATTGTGGAAGTGAGTAAGAGCCGATTTAAACCCACGATCTTGGGATTACAAAAATTTAAAAAAAAAATAGTAAAAGACTACCTGTTTATATAAACTTTTTGATATACAGGGTGTCCTAACGGTGCGTTCTCGGGCTATATCTCCATAACTAGTGCAGACACAGAAAAAGTTTCAGAACATTTTTGTTTTAAAATTTAGGGGTCTAAGATATAAAATTATTTTCAGCTGTACAGGGTGAATCAGAACAGCGATACTGAATGCAACTTTTTTATTTCAAATGGCACACCCCATATATGATGCCAAATTTGGATTGCGCATAAAATTCTACATATTTTTTATTTACCATAATCTATGTCTAAATCTAACCGTTTTGAAGATGTAACATTTTATCTAAAAACTGTCGATTGCTGCCATTATTTTATTTATTCATGTTTTGTTTATTTTTAACTTTAGAGAAAAGATTTTCGGTACAGATGTAGTTGATACTTTAACTTACTCTAAGCCACTATTAAAATTATTTTTATCGTTACAGGGTGATCATGGTACTAACCAAAACATCGGAAATTTCAAAATGACACAAGTCAATTTTCTTAATTACCCTGCCCTATATTTTTATATCCTAAATTGTTTGTCTAATACAGTACTTTCGTTTTTGTCATGCAGGTCTTATACCTATCTGCTATATTTTTTTAGAACCCTAGACCTGTATGAATTATTTGTTTTAAAACGAGTAATTGTCTAAAGTTGCCATGGAAAACAAACAAACCAGCTGACATTGATAATTAGTTTACCTGTTTTCCACAGCCACCTTATACAATTATAGGTTTTAAAGGAAATAACTCAAATGGATATCAGGCTCTCGAAAAATATTGCAGATAGATATAGAAGATGCATGACAAAAACGAAAGTACTGTATTAGACGAGCAATTTAGGATATAAAAATATAGGGCATGCTATTTAAGAAATTTGACTTATGTCATTTTGAAATTTCTAATATTTTGCTTAGTATCATGATCACCCTGTAACTATAAAAATACATTTAATAATGGCTTAGAATAAACTAAAGTACCAACTACATCTGTGTCGAAAATTTTTTCTCTAAAGTTAAAAATAAATAAAATATGAATAAATAAAATAATGGCTGCAAGCGACAGTTTTTAGATAAAATGTTATATACCTTCAGAACGGTTAGAATTAGACATAGATTATGGTAGATAAAAAATGTGTAGAATTTTATTGGAAATTCAGATTTGATATCATATATAGGGTATGCCATTTGAAATTTGGGTGTCCCAAATTCTATAAATTGCCCAGTTACCTTCAAAGATCTGATTAACTTAAAAAATATATATGATATAGGGTATGCCATTTGAAATAAAAAAGTTGCATTCAGTACAGCTGTTTTGATTCACCCTGTATAGGTGAAAATAATTTTATGTCGTGGACCTTTAAATTTTAAAATAAAAATGTCTTGAAACTTTTTTTATATCTGCCGTAGTTATCGAGATATAGCCCGAGAACGCATTGTTAGGACACCCTGTATAATCACCTGCTCTAGACTCCCACGAAGTATTGACTTTTCTTCCCAGCACATCCTGTATATCTCATGTGCGAACCAATTACGTAATTGACGTTTGCCAAATTCAAGTCAATTGAGTCAAATTCAGAATTTTCATAATTAACTAACTTGCCTTAAATCAAACTTCAGCGGGTGCATTACACATGTCCTAATTTAATTTATTATACAGGGTGAGTCGCAGTTAGCATTTTCAGTTCTTCGTATTGCCAAAAATTTATATTTTGTTAGAGCAAACCTAATCTCCTACCAACGGCACGATAAAAACGCAATAGCTCTCTGGGGTTTTATTTTATTTTCTAGAATTTTGAGGCCAAATATACAGAAAGTTCTGTATCTTCCGCATTCCATAACTTTCTTCGTTGCATACACGAAATGAAACCCAAACTTAATACCTACTTCTTTAACAGATTTCATGCGTTACATTTAAGTTTGTACAGGATGTCCCAAATTCTATAAATTGCCCAGTTACCTTCAAAGATCTGATTAACTTAAAAAAGTTTTTTTTTTTGTAAAATTTAAGTGTACAGGATGTCCCAAATTGTACAAATTGCATATCGATACTCCCAGTTACCTTCTGAGATTCCTAATTAATTCAAAACGGTTTTTGTTCTTTTGTAAAATTTAAGGGTATCATCAAAACTAAAAATATGTTAATTTAACCAAACAATAGAAAATCATCATTTATACGTGCTTGTAAATAGTTAAGATTGTTATTAAAGGGTACATCAATTTGTGATGTTTAGGCAGACAACTTATATGAGATAACCAAGAAAGTTATAGACCTAACTACGGTGCGGTTATTGCGTAATGTTTTTATTTATGGCAAAAGTGGTATTTAAAATAACTTAATGAATTATGCGAGGAGAAAGTTCTCTACTGACTTTTGGCAGCCCAGGAAGTGCCGTTCTTAAGAGCCGCCAGGTACACGTTCATATCTCCTCTGCATTTCGGATCGGACAATCTTGTGAGGTGACCCTTCCAACCATGATGGTTGTACAACCTTCCCATCCATTCCATTTCGGGCGCGCTCTCCCTCAGATAGGTCTCCTCAATGAGGGGGTCATCCATGGTGTCCGGTGCAGGAAACTGAATGCCATTCGAGAGATAGGATAGATCCGAAGAATTATACGAGACATACTGCTGCGTGGAAGTTTCGCCCCGAACCACCGATATTATCAATATCATCAAAGAGAAGGCGCACCACAGAACTATCGTTGTTAACACTTCCATTTAACAATTTTCGAAAGATTAAGACCGAAAAAGAAGAGTACTTGTTGTTTTGTTTTTAAGTAAAGCCACTGGATTTTTTTTATGTATTATCCAAGCAAGTCATCTTCTTGAACGCGCGCACCATCGAAGACTGTACATGCAGGAAGTATTGTGTATAGTAAACCACTTCTGCCTCCGGTGCTCGACGTAAGAGACTTTCGATTTTGTTGGACGACTTCCCCCAAGCCGGCGAATATCGCCGGAGAAAGGTGGTATAACCGCGACCCGGTCACCTCCGCCCGCCTCAATGGGATGGAGATATATAAAGTTTGCTCGTTTTGCTTATATAATGTTATCGAATTTTCGTTACTTGGCGCGCGCGAGTGATGCAACCAACGAACAGAGGCCGCCGAGGAGAAATTTTTCGTCGAAAGTTCTTGGCCCGGATTTTCCCGCCTCGGATGTCACAATTAACAAAACATTTGAACTTTCTTAATTGCGTAATACCAGACATGCCTATAACACAGCTACACGTATGCTGAACTCGCTTTTGCGATGCTCGATTGTTTTTGCGGAGGATGGGAATTTTCGCGTTGACACCCTGTACATTCATAAGGTTTTCCAAATATTACGAAAAAAAAATAATTCTTCTTCTTCCATTGCTGTAAGAAAGTGTAAGATATAAGAAAAAAATATTCACAGTACTGTATTTGGTTATACAGGGCGTTAGGAATTTTTTGTACACCCTTACAAAAAATGACGTAAGCTTCTCGCGTCGGTATCGGCGTCGTTTATTCAAAAAGTATTTGTTGCAGTTACAGAAGACTCTAAAGCTTAGTCAATAGCAGTATCAGAACATATACGTAGCGTTTATGTCATAACTGAGCTAACCATACGTTCCGTTTTCACCGGGACAGTCCCTGACTTGTCGGTGATCAAAGTCAGAGCAAGTTGGACACTAACTTCTTGGTCACACACATGATTCGCTATTTGTTTCTAAACAAATTGTATTGCAACAAAAAATAATACTCCTATAAATAAATAATATTAATATTAATATTAATTTAATGTTGAAATATTTTAAATATCAAAATCTTTCCAATTGCAACCTACAAATTCGTACGAATTTATTCGGGAAGATAATATAAATTGTTAAATTCCTAAGTCCCATTATCAAATGGACATGCGGTATACCGGGTGTCCCGCGCCATGTCCTCACCCTTCTAGAATCTTTATTTATTAATCGATTAACCTGAATTTTGGAGACAATAAACTAAACGAAAAATGGAATTTCCCGACATTCAGATAGTCGTCATAGGACTTCCGGTTTCGCCGGAAGTGATATCAACTTCTTATTTTAAATGGAACACCCAATATATTTTTACATATTTAAAATCTACGGATCATTACGAGTCCGAATAAGTATCAATTGTTAATTTTGGTTTCCACGACAACGAAAAAAGAACTTTTTTATTTTTCAATCTAGAAAGCTATGAATCGCATTTTTTCGATCTAATGCGATCAAGTGTTTCGAAAAAATCACTCCTTTGATGGTATTTTGGTTTTTAACATTTTTACAGTATTTGAAATTTTCATTAGCTCTTAACTCATCTTTTTCGATAGAACCTCATATGTTTCTTAGCTTAGTCCAACTGAACATTTTTTTCTGAGTACGCTGATACCAAATACGTCATATTTTCTTTGAAGGTCATTTGAAATAAGGGAAGTGTAAAATTTCAATAAGACATGCTCTATTTTAAATTATTTTCAAAGAAAATGTGACGTATTTGGTATCAGCGTATTCAGAAAAAAATGTTCAGTTGGACTAAGCTAAGAAACATATGAGGTTCTATCGAAAAAGATGAGTTAAGAGCTAATGAAAATTTCAAAAACTGTAAAAATGTTAAAAATCAAAATACCATCAAAGGAGTGATTTTTTCGAAACACTTGATCGCTTTAGATCGAAAAAATGCGATTCATAGCTTTCTAGATTGAAAAATAAAAAAGTTTTTTTTTCGTTGTCATGGAAACCAAAATTAACAATTGATACGCATTCGGACTCGTAATGATCCGTAGATTTTAAATATGTAAAAATATATTGGGTGTTCCATTTAAAATAAGAAAGTTGATATCACTTCCGGCGAAACCGGAAGCCCTATGACGACTATCAGTATGTCGAAAAATTCCATTTTTTGTTTAATTTATCATCTCCAAAATCGATTAATCGATTAATAAATAAAGATTCTAGAAAGGTGAGCACATGGCGCGGGACACCCGGTATAAATACAATATACCGGGTAAGTCATATCTCTGCATTTCTATAATAATTTTCTTGTCAATAAACTTCTAAGAAAAATTGTCTGGCATGAGTGGGCGATATAACTTTATTTTGAAAAAAAAAAAAATTAAGGAAGGGTGAAAACAATTGCGGATCGACGTTAACTAAGTTAACAAAGTTAAATGTCAAACATTTTTTCCTTATAAGTTTTTTGCCCTATCTCTATTAATAAGAAAGTTATTACAGAAACGCAGAAATATGACTCACCCCGTGTACACGATTTTGTATTGTAAAATATTCTGTTTGAACAATATTACCCCCGTCCCGTTTTCTGCCTCAAAGAATTATGGTCACTCTAGTCATAACTCAAAAATTGGCTTCTACTTGGAAAATTTAGTTTAGGACTTTTAATTAAGAACGTAATTTTCTGCAACTTTTGTCTACAATCAAGAATAATCGAGCTCTACGCATTTAACCAAATTCTAAAAAGAAAAAATCAGCTTTTTGGAAATATCTAGCCAACCTTAAACAAAAAAAAATAATTAATGGCTGCTTTAAACTGAGCTCCTAAAATTGCAAGTCCTTCTCCATGCTAACTGTCGGATAAAAAACTCACTCTGTATATAAAAAATGTTATTTTGTTATTTATACTTTTATAAGTAGAAAGTTTTTATTTTTAATCTTTAACCGGACAGAATTATAGATGGAAAGCACTCAACGTTTCACTATCGATTGATAGCTTCGTCAGGAGTGAGGACTCAATCACTGTTGATCACAACGCCGTTAATGATAATACTGACCAATGAGATCAGAGGAGACGACATAGTAGCCACGATCTTGCCTACTGTGATTTAGGCGTAGTCTTTATGGGCCGCAGCCCAGGGCCTCTTCGCGGTCAAAAAAGACGTCTAAATTATCTTTGTAACGTATCAATCAGTTTCGACTTTTTCGGCATGGTTATGCCTGATTATGTCTAAATACGCGACCTTGAAATGAACCTTGGTCACGACATTCGAATCTTGAAACACACCTCAGCTACAACATAAGCACAATACTAATTATCTTTTACACGTTTGGCATTTAAAAACCTCATATGGCACCTGACGCCTAATTTGGGCTAGTTTTATTGTTGTCTTTCCATAATGACAAAGAAAAAATATACAATATGACGAGAATATTTCGAGTATCTTTTCCTTTTGTTATTTCGATTTTTTCTTTTTTTTGTTTTGTTTTTTATTTCGAGGAATTAATGTTTTGCATTTTTTTTATTCACGGTTCGCTTGTTTTATTTTGTTCTTTTATTTCCTGTCAATTTCATATTCGGAAAAGTTTTCTGTCGGAGAACCGCCGTTTTTTTATTTATTATTCTCGTCTATTCATTCTCTTGTGTTTTCTGTATTTCGTATTTCTCTTTTGTTTATTTTCATCACATTTGTTGTCGAAAGACGCTTTTTTACAGTTATCTTTTATTTTCTACTATTTTTTTTTTATTTTTGGCTTGAAGATTAAATTGTTTTTTTTTTCAATCGTCGATCTTCTTTTGTTTTTCTTTTTGTAGTTCATCGTTTTCCATTTGTTTCGTGTTCATCTTTTGTTTTGCACATTATATTTCGTTTTTTTTTGTTTTTGTTTTAATCGTCTTATTGATTTTTTTACACTTTGCTTTAATTTTTTGCGAATTTTTTTATTCTTCCGAAAAATTGTCGCTTTTCGTTCAGATTGGTGTTGTTGACGTTCTTTTGTTAATTTTTGTTCTTTTGTTCGCTTCACACCTAGTATTTTGTTGCTGTTGGTTTCGTTTCTCTCTTTTTCTGATTTTTTTGCAGGTTTCGCTTTTTTTTATTTGTTCTAATTTTCTAATATCCCAAATCGGCATATATTTTAGTCGTCTTCGTTTTTTTTTTTTGCAGAGAAATTGGCTCTCTTTCGCCATATTTTGTCAACAAGTCCGAATTGTCACCTCGTGATTGTATTTTCTGTATTTCGTATTTCTCTTTTGTTTATTTTCATCACATTTGTTGTCGAAAGACGCTTTTTTACAGTTATCTTTTATTTTCTACTATTTTTTTTTTATTTTTGGCTTGAAGATTAAATTGTTTTTTTTTTATATCAGTCGTCGATCTTCTTTTGTTTTTCTTTTTGTAGTTCATCGTTTTCCATTTGTTTCGTGTTCATCTTTTGTTTTGCACATTATATTTCGTTTTTTTTTGTTTTTGTTTTAATCGTCTTATTGAATTTTTCACACTTTGCTTTAATTTTTTGCGAATTTTTTTATTCTTCCGAAAAATTGTCGCCTTTCGTTCAGATTGGTGTTGTTGACGTTCTTTTGTTTATTTTTGTTCTTTTGTTCGCTTCACACCTAGTATTTTGTTGCTGTTGGTTTCGTTTCTCTTTTTTTCTGATTTTTTTGCAGGTTTCGCTTTTTTTTATTTGTTCTAATTTTCTAATATCGGCATATATTTTGTTCGTCTTCGTTTTTTTTTTTTTTTTGCAAAGAAATTGGCTCTCTTTCGCCATATTTTGTCAACAAGTCCGAATTCTCACCTCGTGATCAAGCTGGTTATCACGTGATCTACAATAACTAATAACTTTCGTCCAGTGAACGACGAAAGCCAATATCCAATTCTCCAAACCTTCAAAGTTGTAACTAAAATACACTAGAAATGTTTTCTTTATGTCAATTTAATGTGTTAGAGAGAGAGAGAGAGACACCTTTATTTCTCATGGCAATGTCACGCAACGTTAATTTGTCACTCTCTCTCGCGCATCTTGAAATGTACCTCAGCCACGGCCTGCGAATCTTAAAACGTACCTCAGCTTCGGCCTGCGAATCTTAAAACGTACCTCAGCCTCAGCATAAGCGCCATACTAATGGCGTTATCTGTTACTATTTTCAGAGAATGAAGTGATTCTGTGTAGACGACCAGTTAACGGCAACGTAGCCTTTTGAAACGTAATCAGATATACAAAAAGAAAAAAAAACTTACCACCAGATTACCACTAAGTAAAACTGTTTGAATTAGGATTACTGCAGAAATGACGTCTCACTAGGTTCAAACTAGATACTAATTGATACTAATAAACTGTGTTACCAACATGGCAATAATTAATATGGCGGTAATTTTAAATCGCCATCAGACACCTATGATAATTTTATTAAATGAAACATTTATGTAAATATTTTTCTATTTTGGTTTATGTCCAAAATATCTGATTACATTACCATTTATTTATTTATTTAACTAAAAGAAGAATTTCAGTGTTGTTTCCACGCAGGTTTAGAAACATAACGTTCTGCATTTCGCCTGCAATAAATTTTATTAGGAAACCTACTTACTACTAAACTTCTGCTTATGTAATTAAATTTGTGATGTAATAACGCAGACTCATCTCGGTTCGAACAAAATTAAACCTAATTGGAATCTTGTAATCTCTCTAAGACAGGAGGCGAAAATTTCGTCGCCGCTCATGAAAATTAACAGTGACTCGACAACTTTCACCCCGAGCGAGATTTTACTTACGTAGACATGCGCGCGCCTTTCCTTTTTCAAGTTGTACAATGTTTACTTCCGAATTACAATCAAAGTGGTCATATCAATAAGCCGGGACTTTCCGAGAGAGTCGAACGAATAAAGGTCGTCGCCCACCACACCGGACCGTGGTGCGAAGCGAATCGAACCCGCTTGCTTCCGAATTCCTGTAACGCCCACTGAAACGGATCGTCATCGCACGTCGCTTGAACAAAGCAATTCAAATCCATTTGACCTTCGTTTTAACGTCGCGTCAGCACAACGCCTGACGGTATATACTCATCCGCAATTAAAATGATTCTCCTAAACGCAAACCTAACTCTTAGGACCTTACACGTCAAGGTTCACAGAACTGTCAAGTTGTAGCACTTATGCCCGTTTGCACCACTTTCACTTAAAATTTTAAGTCCTACTTAAGTGGTTAAGTGACACTTTCTATTATGGAAAAAGTGTCACTTAACCATTCAAGTGAAACTTAAAGTTTTAAGTGAAAGTGGTGCAAATGGGCATTAATAAATTGACCAGGCCAGACTCGCCTCGGTACAAAACGCTGTAACTAGAGACCCTCTAGTTAGAATCTGGCAGAATCAGACATCTTTCACCAGAAAAAGTCCTGTCAGTGTCAAATTCACAATATTTTCTAACCTTGACTGCTCTTACAAAGTCAAATTTCAGCAAAAATGTCCCGTCGGTGTAAAGTTGTCAATAGCCGCTTTCCAATTCCGAATTTCAAACACCTGAGATGATCTGGACTGATCTGATCCAAACTACACTTCTAAGATTTTAATGGGAGCGCTGCGTAAGTCATATAAGAGTGTTATATGTATAGTCATAGATACGGGTGCATGAGGGGAAGGGGGAAAGTAAAAAAGATCAGTTGAATTGCGTTCTGCACCCTGCAATTGGAACATATTGGATCAGTTCGGAGAAGCTCCGAGTAGCTCATTTTGGTATTGGTAATGGTAATTTATATCAAATTCAAGTGTCAAACTGCACTTCCATATTTTCCTGTACCTAATTGGCTGTAGTACATTTTGGTGAAATATGGCGGAAACAATTAAAAATGCGCGACATTCTGCCAGACTCACTAGTGGGTCTCCAGTTAGGGCATGGACACCGGTTTTCGGTAACACCGAAAAACCAGAATACCGGATACCGTTTATAAAACCGGTAATAAGATTTGAAATGCCGAAATGACGATATCAGTATTAACTTAACCCATTAACGCCCATTGAAAACCCAGTTCTTGTAAAAGTAAACTGTTTGCAAATTTTTACTATTTAAGGTTCTAGAAAGGAGAATACAGAAAAAAAATGAAAGAAATTTTTTTTATTTAAAAAAAAATAGTGTGTACTCAAATGAGTACAATGGGATAAAACAGTATAAATTAATTTTTTTGTGTGAAACAATTCAAAACAGTCTCTTTCAACACATAAGGTTGATTTGCATTTCTTACAACACCATCTTATTCTTGCATGACAAATTACGCATCGCAGTTGTTTGTTCAGCTTTTCAGGAAAATGCCCAACATTATCCTGTGCAATACTGGGTGGAATCGAGCAGGACTTTCGTTGAATTTTAGATTGTTTACCGTTACGTAAGTAATGGCGCACAATGTACCTAGTAAACTGTAACTGAGTCATTTTATTATCGGATACTATTTGGGATAATTTCCAAGCATTAGTCATGGCTAAGTCCAGCATGTAAGTGAATAAGACCCACCACCATTTTTTACCACATATTGCAATTCGGTATGTGTTTACCGATTGATCGCTCAAATCAACTCCCCCCATTCTGTTATTATAATTTTTGAATAGAAGTGGTTGGCGAATATCTGCATATTCTTTCTGTGATTTACACCATCTTTTTATGTTTGTGAACGGCTCAAATTTATCATGATTGGTAATCATGGAAACGACGTTATTATCAACCCATCTCACAACCAAAAGTTAATTGTATTTTTCGAAATAATAATCAAAAAAGCCTCTCTGACGTTTTGCCATAGTTTTTGTGGCTTCTATAGGGCACTTTTTTAGTCTATTTTCTCTAATTGTGGCGGTAGCTCGGAAATCCTTGTCACGCAAACGAAGCATCAATGGAATTGTAGTAAAATAGTTGTCAAAGTACACAATATGATCTTTTGGTTGATCTACGTGTTTCAGCAAGTCAAGTACCACATTAGCTCCTAACGTATCAGCTTCGTTTTTCCTAGCGCTTTTACCACAGTAAGTATCAAAATGATAGCAGTAACCAGTGGAACTGCATAAAAGCCAATTTTTGTATCCGAAACGAGCAGGTTTACCCTTAATAAATTGCTTTGAGGGATGATGTCCAAAATACTTAACCATGGCTTCGTCGATTGATAAATAACTATGGAATATTCCCCACTGTTTAAAGTTTTGGTTCAACTTATTCATAAGAGGCCGAAGCTTGAACATCTTATCCACTATGTTGATATTCGAATTATCTACGAAATGAAGATTTTGTTTTATTTCAAGGTATCTGTTTCGCGACATAGCTGATGATACAATATCCACAGATAAATCTTCTTCTGTTGACCAATACATTCGTTCTTGAGGGAGTGTATGGTAACCTGTTAAGTGTAGAATGCCTATAAATGACATCACTTCTTCTTTGGTAATAATAAATTGGTGGCGATTTTTTTGAGAAGCGTATAAAATTGATTGTTCAACAATGAGTTCCACAATTGAATTGTCAAACATTTTTTCAAAAATTTGGACAGGATTCAAATTACTTAAATCTTGTTGAACAATTTGTTTCTTACAATTAAAATCTTGTCGTATTTCGCTATCAATTTTATTATAAATGGGGGATTTTTTTGTCCATTTCAAGTCTGTCGTTTGTCGTTTGGAGGTTTTTTTCAAACGCTTTTGGATTTCAATCAATGGTTCATCGTCACTGCTGTTGAAGTCTTCTGGAGAACGTGTTCTCATTATTTCAATTGTTCCGGCAACATCTGCAGGCATTTGCTGTGAAAGAATGTCATTTTCATCCAATTCTTCGCTATCAGTAAAAAAATCCGCTGCTGGTGGTACAATAACAATATCATCATCTTCTTGAAGTTCTTGTAATGCCTCTGGGAGGAAATTAAAATATCCGTAATATCGCACCGGATCAACATAAAATTTACTTCCACTCATATCTGCAAATAATAAAAGAAGTATCCTAAATTTATATAATTGTATTTGTATTCACTCTAGCCCATTGTACTCCAATGAGTACAGATGAGTTTTCTAAAAAATAACTAAGTCAGCGAAGGCTTAATTTTTTTTTGAGTGATGTGTACATCAAATATATACTTTATAAAACACCAATCCAGCGGAAAATAGTTTGAAGTGCTTTGTTGTCGGCGACAAATAAATAAATTAGCAACGTACTTACCGTCAAAAACTATTGCACTTTTCACTGAACGGAAAACATCATAATATTAACGGATGAATTTAAATTTTTGCAGTTAGTACATTGTTTTCAATATTCTTAAAGCCATCTGTAATGTCAAACTTATACTTTTGAACAAAAGATGGCAGCACTAAGTAATTTAGTACGTGTACTTATATAGGTACAGTGGGCGTTAATGGGTTAACTTTGACTTTTAGTTTTTATTATTCCTTGTTGATTATTTTCAGGAATTTACTTATGTGTTTGTTTTTTTTTATAATTATTATTGGTTTCTAATAATTATATTGCTCAACGAATGAACCGGGCCACTTAAAAAAAATAGATCAAATGAGAAAAAAATTAATACACATAACAGTTGATTCGAAATGTTTTAGTGGTCCACTTCATTTTTTTTATTATTATTTTTTCTCACTCTCACACTTATACTTTTACAATTAATATGTATTAGTTGCATGATTTATATTTATATTAAATACAGGGTGATCTATGACATGTGTGCCAAACGGTAACTAGTGATAGGGGGGGTCACCTTGAGCAAAACAGTTCGTTTCAACATCTGTCCTATCCGCTTTTGTTTCTGAATTATGGCGTTTTTTCTTTTCCGCAAGCCGCTAGTATGGATTTTATTGGAAGATATGCAACATGGCAAGTGTTTATGACAAAAAGTTTTAAATTAAGTACTGTTAAATTAATTAATTATGCCGCTTAGAGAAACTCAAGAAATAGAAAATAAAAAGAACATACATTATTGTTACGTCCGTCACGCAAACAGATCTATTTTTACTGATGACTGGAAACTACTCGATCATTCTAGCATGTTCGAGCAATAGAGGGCTCTGCTATATAAGCGTACGATCGTACATTATTATAATAAATTATCAATTACTGAATATAACTCGCCAAACATTTTCGCTGAACCTATTTTGAAAACGGGTTTGTTTTATCACGTGGGGATTTTCTAAAAAAAAAAAAAAAACCGTTTTTAGTTAGAACCTAAAAGTATGTATTTACAAATATTAATTCAACTTAAGGACCATATCAGTTGGTTGTGTGCATTATTTATGCCATCTCTAGTAAAGGTTGCCTCATCCGTCCACAAAATATAACTCAGAAACAAAAGCAGATTGGATATGTATTTGTATACATTTTTTTACTTAAAATGACCTCACCTATCATCGGTTATCGTTTGACACACGTGTCACAGATCGCCCTGTATTTATTTTAGTTATTTATTGTTATTTAACAGAAAAGTTGACTATTTTTAAAGTATAGTGTTGCTAATCTTAGTTTTAATATGATTTTATTTCAATAAATGACTGACTTTCTTTCTGAAAGTATTTCTTGTACCATTGCTCCAGTCTTTTGTACTACACAGTCATATTTATATTAATACCGAAAAATACCGAAATCCCGGAATACCGGTATTTTAAATATAAATATCGAATGAATACCGGTATTGTAAAAATGCGCCGGTATTCCATGCCCTAGTCTCCAGCTATAATCAATCTTACATGTTATGGTTTCCCCCTTTTGTCAATAGGGTACATGACAATAATATAAAATTATTAATTAAAGCTCTGTAATCGAGACTATAGTCGATAACACACGCGAAAACACCAAATTTGTACGCTGTTTCTAATTATTATTCTCTTAAATTAATAAATAACATCGAAAATATTCAAATATAAATCACGTGGTTTCGAAAGGCTCCCATTCGTTGTGACGTCAGTGTTCATACATTGTCCTTGACGTTTATGTTGTATGCAGACCCTTTTCAAATAGTTTGAATGTTTGCTCTTAATATGTGCTGAAAAATATAGTTTTAATTTAAGCAACAATTACGAAGTGAATATTTTAAAGAAATTATTATATTTTTTTACTTTGTTGGTGAGAAATTTGTGGTGGAAACGGGAACTTTTCGCCATTGAGAAGTAAGGTTGGTAACACTAAATTTTGTGAAACGCTTATAAATAATATATTCGGAATTATTGGACAGGTATTTTTACATTATAGCACAGCACAATACTGATAATATGTTCTACTATTTATTGTAATAAGTTTTATGCGCTCGTATTGATGTTCACTTATTACGATTTGACAATATATGAACATTGACGTCACACGGTCAGAATGTGCGTTTTGGTGGGAATTTAATCAATTCAAATATCTTTAATTTTTTACGGCTTTAATATTCATTTATGAAAAAAAAAGAAATATATCTAAATTATCGTATTTTTGCCTACTTTCAAATAAAATCTTTAAAAAAAAATGTTCATGTGCCCGCTTTAATTCTTCTGATAACTCTAAAAGATAATAGACATAACTTAAAGTTTTTTTCTAGCTCCTAAAATAAAGCCTCTAGATAGGGTGCAAAATATTAAAAAAAAAGCCTGTACTTACCAGCGGGGTGCTAAGTAGGTACAGCGCGAGCAATAAATTTTGGTCGTCATTAATTGTCAAAGGTTTCTTTAATTTTTTACGACTTTAATATTCATTTATCAAAAAAAAAGAAATATATTTAAATTATCGTATGTTTACCTACTTTCAAATAAAATCTTTAAAAAATAATGTTCATGTACCCTATTGTGATTCCCTATTTGTGTCAATTCAATTTCTAGTTTTGAAGATATCAATCCGTATATCAAGTAGGAAAGTCATTTGACAAAAGTGGAAAATCAAATGAAAAAGAGTGTATCTCATATAGACCCATGACAAGATATTTTTACTGCAGGTGCGGCCGTGGCACGGTCCGGTGCGATGGGCGAGAACCTTAAATGTGCAAGGTAAGTACGGTCACGCCTGACGCAAGTTACGTAATAGTGTGAAACGTATTTATCTCGACCCACTTGGCTAAAATGTGCACCTTACCTAATATCATAATAATTAAATATCAGCTACTTTAATAAGAAGGTTATTTTTCAAATTGAAATTATGCAGTGGCATCAATAATTGTTGTTAGATGACGATTTAAATTGGGCGTCATATATTTGAAGTGTATTGGGCGCCATATTTTTAAGTGTGTTCCACACTGTTGGACGTTTTATCTAATTTATCATAATTTCACATTCAAAAAAATCGTATTGTATTTCAGACTTCTTAACGGGACAAACGGAATTTTTATATCTTTAACTTGAACAAAATTTTTCAAAGGATAAGATATTTTTTAAAAAGAGAAATAAGATAAAAATATAAAAGTTTTTAATGCTGCCTCAATTAGCGCATAGCTTATTTTAAGGATTAATATAAAATACTATTAGGTACCCTTTATTACAGTCATAGGTTATTACAGTTGAACTGAGAAAGCCACCGTACGTTACAGAGTGTAGATATTACAAGCGCGACACGGGATTTTTTTAAAATTATAAAAATCGGGGAAGTCCTTAACGTTGTCTCATGGTCCGCTCGAGGATACGAATGCGCCTCGCTGCATTTCTTTGCCCATTTAAGCCAACGATTTTAACAAAAAAATGAAAGCGCGTTTTATATTAATAAAAGTTATAAAAAAATTAATTTGTATGGTGTGAGAGTAAAATAATTTCGAAAGTGTTTCTGCATATTTCTTTTAACTTTTTTTTACTGTATATTTAAGTACATTGATGGATTTATAAAGGTTATTAAACAAATATTTTGAATTAAATTCTTAAGTAACATATTTAATATATTTTTAAACTTTACAGAAATAATGACTTTCTAAGTGTCTTTTATACCCGCCGTGCTTCGGTGCTTTATAAGTTGCCTATCTCAAGGCTAGGAAAATCTAAGGAATTTGCAAAATTTCATTTGGCAGCTCTGATGACCCGCACGTTAGACGGTGTTGCCAACTTAGGGAAAAAGTCGTTAAATCTAATAGCGTTTTCCAGTGAGTTGAAGAATTGTAGATTTAAAATTGAATAAATAATATTAAGGAACACTCAATAATTCGAGCTTCAAAATAAGCAAAACAACAAACAAATTTCTATTATAAGCAGAAAAGCATGAAAAAAAAAACAAATGACAATCGACTAATTATTCGCGAGGGAAAAAGAATGCCCATTGTTCTTAGAAATTATTAAAAAGTAATTAAGTGAGATACTTGAAAACGTATTTTATTTTATTTAATACTACAGGGAACATGACGAGTATAATCTAGTTGTGATTGCAAACAAATAAATAAATAAACATTAAATTGGATTTTTATTAAAATAACAAAACGTGAGCACTCTGCAAGGTAATCTAAGTAAACAATAGATGGAAATACAAAATTTACTGCGCAGATGTTATTATTACAACAATTAAATACCTAAGTCAGTCTCATCATTAGCGTTTGTTAGACAGTGTTCACGATGCCGTAATACCAATCTGTTGTAGCTCGATTTTTTCCAAATCAGTTAAATAGTTCACTAGGTCGTAGAAATAACTGGTTTGGCAGAATGTACGCATGTAATTAATTAAATAATTGCCTACGTTGATGGTGAAGACATAATCATCAAACGGTCGCCCGCTCATGTTTTCATATTCATCAGATTCTTCGCTCTGTAAACCATTCCACCAGTGCTTTTGCAAGCAAAATAAAATGCATGCTCACCTTCTCACCAGAATTGTGATCAGCCTTCTGAGTTGGCCTCAATTCGTGAACTAAAGTTTGTGTCAGCACTTTAAATATCTTCACCAGCAAGGGGGTTCCTGCTTGTTCGAATTCCTGGGGCTGACGGTTGTTCCCCTTCTTAGTTTCAGCGGGAAGCTTCACGTTCAACAACCGTTCGTCATTTTTCAAAACGGCGTACTCGAGTATTTTTCCTAAAGCGACGATCCTAAAACTAATCTGATCATCTGTGTTTACGTCATGAGATACCTTCATACCTCAGACTTCCATAAGCTCCATGACTGGAACGATGTCGAGTCAACCACCTCATGAACATGTAAGCTAAAGCACTGTCACCTTCGGGGCCAGGTATAACACTGAGAGTATTTACAAGTGTATCTGTCTGATTGTTGCAGAGGTAAGCGAAGATATTTATTAAACTCTCCTCTATAGAAACATCATTAATGTAGTTCATTCTGGTCAACGAGGATTTGATTATGCAATCCAAGTGCTGAGAGTGAATTGCCGTAGACAGATACTTCAACGCTGTAATGCAAAGTCTTCCTGCGGCTTCGCAACTTATTTCTTGTAACTGCGGATCCAACATGTGCCTTATTACATTGACTACGAAATCAGCTCCGTTTTGACAGTTGCTGTCGCTCAAATCATATACTTGCGATGTGACACGTATCAAGAATGAACAGATGCACAGTGAAGCGCTCTGAAAATAATTTTAGCAATAAATACATTCGGTTCGAAGGTTTGGGCAAACGTGTGTACTTGCAAAACAATGGGATCATCCACTGTTAAAACCACCTTGTACATGGTCATAAAACCATCTTCCACGAGTCTGGAATTAATCGGTAATGGTGTGTACTCGATTATTGTTCTCAAGGCTAAAATGGCGAAGCTCTGGTAATCGCAGATTTCAATAGCCGTGCCCGTACGAGTTGACATAGCCTTTAAAAGATCCGGAAGGATAATGTCGTACATAAATGGCAAAGTGTATTGGTTTGAGCTTAGTTTAGCTATGACACCATTCCACTTCCTCATGAATTCAGCATTGGACGTGCACTTCCAAAAAGTAGTGCGCATGAACAGCAGCACTTTCGGCAAATGATTCGGGATGCATATTTGATTTGACTGCAACGTGAAAGGTTCAAGCTCACCTGGATTTACTTAAAAAAAAAAAGGCATCGCATCACTTACACACACCAAGATCTGAATGCACTCGAAAATGTCCGTGTACAAAAACTGCATTTCACTGGCGACGTTTATCAATCGATCGATGATTATGTTGGCTCTGTTATTGATTATCTCTGCAAATTGAGGTTCACCGGCGACTTTCTGGAAGTGGAAGAGAACTGCTCTGAAACCACTCACGTTCTTTAAGAGATCAAACTACATACTTGCAGAGGTACCTCACAGAGGAAATTTTAATTACGTGAGCCGTCGACGTCATGCCATCAAGGATGGCGTTCATATGTACGACGAGTTCATCTCGGTTTAAAAATTTGGAAAGTTTTCCGCCAACCCAAAGAGCTCTTGCAAATAAGAACACTAACTCTCGATTAAATTCCGGGCCGATGAAATTCATCCAAAATGTCAAGTGTGCACTGACGTTGAACATTGGTTTCATCTCCTTTTCTAAAGTTGTGGACACAGTGCCTACCGTGTACATCATACTTTCATGTGTGCGCCACCAGAACGCTTCAGATTCTTGCTTTAATCGATTTGCATTGTCCAATGTTCTGTTCAAAGCATTTTCCAGAGACGAAACAAATAAGTCGTACGGACTTGTTCGTACCAGCACCTGTTGACAATGTAAGATTGGCAATGGCAAACGAACGTAAAAAAACTCTCACAATTAAAACATTTCTCACGTGTGAACGCAAACTTCTCTGCACTGAATCCTCGCATTCTTCACTATAGTAAAGTTCTTCCTCTTGGGTCCAGTTAGATTCGTGATCGGATGTGATAGACATGAAGGTCATGATGTAGCATAACATTTCACACAAGGACTTCATCAAATACACTCTCCCAGTCTCGAAATGTAACGAGACATTTTCCAGCAATGAGAACAAATTGTCCACGAGGTTTATGTAATACACGGGGTGATTCACGTCGTATTCTGTGAAATCGAGCGGGTAATTCTGTACGTTCATGACCACTTTAATGTACTCGGTGTTACATTTTGCCAAAATTTCCCACGCAATGGGAAGCATTTTCTCTAAAAGATTGTGAATCGTGTGAGGCCAGTGACATTCCATGGTGTACAGGAATTTTATGATTTGACCTTTTAAACGGAAATCACTTTTTTGGCAGTACGGCTGATTTAAAATCATTACGAAAAGATTGCCGAAACGTTCCAGCGTCGTTAATAGGGCCGGTGGAGGTGTCTTTTGCACGTTCTGATCTGTAAACAGCAGACACGAGATGACGCTTATAGCCAAAGAACGAACCGAAGTGGAAAACTGTAAAGACAAATAATGGTCATTTAAAACGGCATTTCTGTCACAGCTGTGACGTACCTCTTCATTATCGCAAACTCTATAAAGAGCATCATAAAATTCCGGTGCTAAAACGGCCAGCTTAGATTGTGTGAATAGCTTCGAGCATTCATCTAAAAATTCCAGAGTTCCCGAGACTTCATCAGGATTTGCTGAATGTAGTTTGGATACGATCATGCTCGTCATGTCAGACCAATAATCCGGAAAGTCACACGCAGCTATAACTGCTAAGGATGAGGCAACTGCCGTTCGTATTTTGGGAACGGCATCCGATAGTCCCATGGGAAGCACATTTTTTAACTTTCGTTTTATTATGTTATTTACCGTAGGTTCCACAAAACCCGGTGCGCTCGAATTCCAATGAGAATGAACATACCTCCGCAAAAGCACGTTTGCCATTTGCCTCTCTTCTAAAGCTTCTTCCGTTGTCAGAACGATTTCTGCCAAGTGCACGCTGTAATCTACAAAACAAGTCTGCTGTATTGCTTTACATTAGAATGGATTTGTTAAATACCGTCCGTGACTTCTAAAGCCTTCTGTCTTTCCTCTGCCAATCTTCTGATGTCGTTATCTGCGCTGAGCATGCAACTTACTGTTTCCAGCAGAGCTTCTTTTAAATCCATTTTCACTAAAAGGTAACAACCAAGTAATAATTTCCAGTGGCCAGGTCTGTTTATTCATCTGAGTTTGCTCTATCTACTCTTCTTGCACTTTTGATACAAGTAAAAGCAAGACAAAAAAGTGGGAAAGTAAATAGAGTAAACGGAGTTTAATAAAAGAACGCAGTAATATTGAAAATTTTGGAAAAAAAGGTAATGGGCATTAGCAGCTGTTTTCGTCAAAACGTGTTAAAACGAATCACAGAATCAATAATTAATTAATAAACTTATGATTACCTAGGAAATGATCATAACACATCGAACAGATATTTGTACTTGTAGGTTATGTTTTTGTGTTCAAGATTCCTGATCAAGGTCAAACCATAGGCGCTCTGGAGCACTTTCAACTTTTCACAATAATATTTATTTCCCACAAAACGCTATAAAAAGTCCCTTACCGCAAGATACAGATCTAAAAAAAAGTTATACACAGAAAAATACTGTACCCTATACAGTTTACATCACAGACCAAATCTGTGGTTTCCATTTATCTATCTGTCAAAATACGAAAATTTTGGGTACGGTAAGTGAACGGTCGAAGTGGTCAGACCAAACCACGTGATCACTTTTTTCAATCGGTGATTGGTCAGAGGGTTTAGTCGGACCGTTGGCTTAACGATTTTGTGCAATTTGACCGTTCACTTAACTCGACCTTTACATTATTAGGGTTGCGTTGGAAAACTATAACGGGAGAGCACGTTGAGCATTTAAAACGAAAAGCAAAATATTCAAAATTACCTACACGAGAGAGAAAGAATATTACCCAGAGCGCGTTCGTCTAAGTTCCCGAACGAGCCCCAGGCCTATAAAATAAACACGTACAGTTGCGGCCTTTGAAAACAGGTACACTTTGACAAAACCAATGTTTCTAAACGTCACTCTAATCACTCTAAATCCTGCTTAAGATTTGTCAAATTTGATACTGATAACGAAATGATAGATGAAGGTTTGATTAAAGCTAGATTCACTGCTCAGCGATTTTTCATCGTCGCGTTACCCAAGCAGCAAGTTGTCGTCTTTTTCACGTCAAGAATTGGTCATCGTTTGCGTCGAATGACCAATGTCAATGACGTATTAAAGAATCACAAAGCAACACAAAACCTGTGGCTGTAATCCAAATAAATAGTGAGAAAACCCCTCGACCACATTAATTCACTGAAAGCGAATACGTATTTCGGTAACGAAGTTACCATCTTCAGCGCTAAACTGATATTAAACTTTAAAACAACAAATAAACTAAACTAGACTAGCCGCACTCCCCCCCTCACTTTCTTTGTACCGTATTATGCATGCAAAGCAAACCGGGATTCTTCGAAAATC
Source organism: Prosopocoilus inquinatus (assembly GCA_036172665.1). Taxonomy (NCBI): domain Eukaryota; kingdom Metazoa; phylum Arthropoda; class Insecta; order Coleoptera; family Lucanidae; genus Prosopocoilus; species Prosopocoilus inquinatus. The sequence continues at coordinate 13,888,881 of CM069871.1, read as the reverse complement.
TAAAGGTCGAAGAGGCAAGAAGCGGTCGGCCCGGACTTCTCAAAATTCATTAATCTATTCCTATTTTTGTGAATCTCCAAGCTTTCGAAAGAATCTAGGTTTGTTTTGTTATTAATTTGTTTGATTAAATCTATTTTATTTACCGAATGATTGTTTTCAAGCATGTGTAAGGCAACACTGGATTTATCAAAGCGTTTGTATTTTAAATGAGCCAAGTGTTCTTTGAATCTAATTTTTAAGGATCTTTTTGTTTGCCCCACATAAATTTGATCACAATTTTTACAACTAATTTTATATATACCTGATTTATCCTCCGAATCTACTTTATCTTTTGGATTTCCCAGCAACGATTTTAAGCTGTTATTGTTGGTGTAAACTATTCTTAAACCTAATTTTTTAAAAATTGTATTCAACCCTTTAGTATATTGAGGATAAAACGGCATTTTTACAATTTTCTTATAATCTACCTCACCTATTTTGTCAGATTTTAGTGTGGTTATTTTATTAATCTCTAATTTTTGTTTTTGTTTTCTAATAATGTTATAGATTACATCGGGTTGGTAACCATTGTACGTGGCGATTTTAATAATTTCTTGAAGTTCTTTACTATAATTAACAGTTGATAAAGGGAATGTCAGCATCCTATGCACTAAGAAATTTAAGGCCGCTAATTTATATTGTTTGCAATGATTTGAATCCGCGGGAATGAATCTATTAACATTAGTAGATTTCCTATAAACGTTAAATTCTAATTTATTACTATTTCTAGTTACTAATGTGTCTAAAAAGGGTAGTTTATTGTTAGTTTCAATTTCATAGGTAAATTTGATGGTGGTGAATTTAGAGTTTAAACTTTTAAGGAATTCCTCCAAAGTAAATGTTCAATAGAGGAATTCCTTAAAAGTTTAAACTCTAAATTCACCACCATCAAATTTACCTATGAAATTGAAACTAACAATAAACTACCCTTTTTAGACACATTAGTAACTAGAAATAGTAATAAATTAGAATTTAACGTTTATAGGAAATCTACTAATGTTAATAGATTCATTCCCGCGGATTCAAATCATTGCAAACAATATAAATTAGCGGCCTTAAATTTCTTAGTGCATAGGATGCTGACATTCCCTTTATCAACTGTTAATTATAGTAAAGAACTTCAAGAAATTATTAAAATCGCCACGTACAATGGTTACCAACCCGATGTAATCTATAACATTATTAGAAAACAAAAACAAAAATTAGAGATTAATAAAATAACCACACTAAAATCTGACAAAATAGGTGAGGTAGATTATAAGAAAATTGTAAAAATGCCGTTTTATCCTCAATATACTAAAGGGTTGAATACAATTTTTAAAAAATTAGGTTTAAGAATAGTTTACACCAACAATAACAGCTTAAAATCGTTGCTGGGAAATCCAAAAGATAAAGTAGATTCGGAGGATAAATCAGGTATATATAAAATTAGTTGTAAAAATTGTGATCAAATTTATGTGGGGCAAACAAAAAGATCCTTAAAAATTAGATTCAAAGAACACTTGGCTCATTTAAAATACAAACGCTTTGATAAATCCAGTGTTGCCTTACACATGCTTGAAAACAATCATTCGGTAAATAAAATAGATTTAATCAAACAAATTAATAACAAAACAAACCTAGATTCTTTCGAAAGCTTGGAGATTCACAAAAATAGGAATAGATTAATGAATTTTGAGAAGTCCGGGCCGACCGCTTCTTGCCTCTTCGACCTTTAGATTTTCGAAGAATCCCGGTTTGCTTTGCATGCATAATACGGTACAAAGAAAGTGAGGGGGGGAGTGCGGCTAGTCTAGTTTAGTTTATTTGTTGTTTTAAAGTTTAATATCAGTTTAGCGCTGAAGATGGTAACTTCGTTACCGAAATACGTATTCGCTTTCAGTGAATTAATGTGGTCGAGGGGTTTTCTCACTATTTATTTAGACGTATTAAAGACGTAAAAATGACGGGCAAGTGTCACAGCCCGGCGACGTCATTTTTGTACGTCAAATAGTCGTTTATTTCTGACGTCATTTTTAATTGTATTATCTATGACGCATAAGTAACCAAGAAACTAAATCATATTTTAATTTTTATTCAAATATCTGTACATATGTATACATATATCTACGAACAATAAATAAATAATATTTTAAATAAATTCGTACATATTTTTTAAAATTCCAAATAAAAAATAAATAAATAAAATATGAATCTAAGAGGTTATAAAATATGAGTCGCACTAAAACTAAGCACCACGGGCACTACAATTACGATACGCAAGTACAATGTCCCAATGTCGAGTGTCGGGGCATGTGTCGCATACCCCGTAATACGTGGAAGTCTAGTAAATTTCTTATGTATTAAAATGGTATTAATTAATAAATTCAATCATGTTTATAATTTATACTTTCCTACAAAATCTAATATCTTGTCAAATCTATAACTAAATTTATTATCGAAACGATACTTTTAAAATTAGTGTCAAATTTATGTCATTAAACTGACGTTCTATTCACGTGATTTATAAACGACAAATTCTAAACAAAATTTTTACGAGAAAATGACGTTTAAAACTGGTCATTCGACGTCACTGACCAACTTTGACCAAATAATGACGTGATAAAAACGACTGCTTGCTGCTTGGGTACCCATTAAAGATTTGATTGGTTTGTTTAATTAAACAAATCTCTATCGCGCAACGCGGCATTGAAAAATCGCTGAGCAGTGAATCCAGCTTTACACATTACAAAATTACGTACGTGGTGACAGTGACATCAATTCTCAGTGTACCAGTTTTCAAGGACCGTAACTGTACTATGCCCGCCAAAAAAATTTGGGACATGTAATATGTCCTGTTGTAAATACGCCGCGTTAACTATTGTTGCTATGAGGTATTCGCCCGTTTGTTTGTTTCTGTGTTAGTTATGTTATCTTAGAAACAAGTTTAAAGTTGCATTTAAACTAATAAAATAGGTGCTTTCTTTCGCTCACAAAATCGTGATCCAAACGTGTTTTGATTCAAAAGCAAACATCATTTTCTTTGAATCTCTCTATTTTTAAAACTTGTTTGGATTGAATTACGGTTATTTACAAATGAACTGTTAATCAAAAGTTCAAGTCAGGTGTTTTGTTGCAACAACTACAAAATTCAGGTCCAAACTATACGAAACACGATTCAAACTTTTAAGCGAAAGAAAGCACTTAATAACTCCAAAATGTATGTAAAGACTTGCCCCAGATTTTTTTGCCGGGCATAGTACATCATTTCTCTGTTAACACTGAAGAATTTAGGATGATCAGATTTTAATCTGATCAGGTAACCTACTGGGGCTCGTTCAGGAACTGAGACGAGCGCGCTCTGGGTAATATTCTTTCTCTTTCGTGTAAGTGATTTTGTCTATTTTGCTTTTCGTTTTAAGCGCCCAAAGTACTCTCCCGTTACAGTTTTCGAACGCAACCTAGGAATAGCTTTGTAACAATTTGTAAATGACGGATGATGATGCGATTTCGGTATGGTAAAGGAAAGGACGCTAACATTGACTACGGTAATGTCAATGGTAGCCGTGTGATGGCGGTACTTAAGTAAGTTCGTTACAAGTTCGTACCAAGAAAAGAAATTAACAACAACAACAACAAAATTAACAACAAATCCCCCGTTCGCTTTCTCTTGGCAAAATAATAATAATAATAATAATGTCTTTATTAATACAGACAGATTACATTATAATAACATTAACAAAAGGACAGGGCGAGTTTCAGTTTTCTCACTAAAGTAGGAAACTGCTTTTCCAACTAACCGTATTTGGAATATCTTGAATAAATAACTGATAAATAAGTAAATAAGACAAATATGGCGACGAAATTAAAAAAAACAAATAAATACATTTCTTTAAATAATGGGAAAGCATCAATTCAACATATTTATACTATTATGTTTATACTGTAATATAAGATAAAGAAAAAGAATATTTATATTAAAAGAAAATACGTAAAGTCGATCACCGACTGCAATTTTTTAAAATAATTTTGCTTGAAATTATGATAGTTTTTTGAGAAGAATGGTGAAGTATTATTGTTATAACAATTGGTAAATAAATATTTCATAACCTAAAATGACTTTACATAAATTTATTTAGTGGAAATACATACCATTAAATATTGTAAACCTTATTTTTAACAAAAGCCAAAAATGTAATGCGTATCCGGTTTCAAATTAATTAGAAAATTGAATAGGAAACGCATTTTTAGTTAAAAGTGTAATTGGTAACTCCGGCGCGAGATGTCCCCACTTGAGCTAAACGTTACAAATGCGACCGTTGTACTTATCATTTATTAAGTATTTATTTTCCGCGCGCTTCTCTGTGAATGAATTTTCATTTCCCCATACGAGGATACAATTGAGAGCGGGATGAACTCGTTCGAAGCGTCCGAGAGCATCGTTGTCCTTGATGGATAAATGTGGATTAATGACAGCTTTTTGTATTCCTTCCTCATGCTGGAAGTCATGTGTATGTAAATTCTTCGGTCAAATGCGGATATTGATTTTGAAAATGACATTTTTGTGACATTCTTAGTGCGGTAAAGTGTTTGGGTTTAGGATTTTGGGAAAGTGATTCGGTAAAAATGGGAGACAGCAGCGATGAAGAGGTGAATGCACAGAAATGGGTGTTTTATAAGGACAGACCTGACTGGAAAGATGTAGAACCTATACCTCAGGATGACGGAGATGAACCAGTAGTATCGATAGCTTACTCTCAGCAATGTAAGTTAAAATGAACCTCGTTTTACGATGGTGACTACATGATGATTCTTTTGCTTCCCTTCAGTTACGGACGTCTATGATTATTTAAGAGGAATTTTGAAGACCCAAGAGAAATCTGAGCGTGCTCTGCAGTTAACGAAAGATGCCGCATCACTTAATCCAGCTAATTACACTGTTTGGCAGTATAGGTGAAGATGATACGAAATAATTTATTCTAAATTTGTTTTAAACTGTTTTGCAGAAGGGATATTCTAAAAGCTTTAAATAAAGATTTAAAAGAAGAGCTTAAGTACATAAAAGAAGTTATTCACAAACATTCCAAGAACTATCAAGTCTGGCATCATCGTAAAGTATTAGTGGAATGGTTGAATGATGGCTCGCAAGAACTTGAATTGACAAAGTCTGTATTGGAGGATGATGATAAGAATTATCATGCATGGCAGCACAGACAGTGGGCCATAAAAACATTTAAGTATTAAAACTAATTATACACCTATTGGCATTTAATGTTTAGCTTCCAAAGCAGAGCCCTCTGTACATATGCTGTTGCAAACCCTGCAGATATCTCCGCTTTTAAATTGAAGATAAACGACTGCTAAGATTATATTATATTGAATTTTAGTGTGCTTGAAGAATCGATCCAGAAATTTGAACACTCCGCTATGTTTGATGCATTTCGAACTTTTTAGTACTGTCTGCTTCAGTTTTTTACATAAATAACACTCTATCATCTCGTCGGAATCTAAGGATTAAACGAGTAAGTTCTATAATTTGTCTTTTTGTAGGTTGTTTGATGGTGAGATGGATTACATTGACAGCTTGCTGCTGGAAGACGTAAGAAATAATTCAGCGTGGAATCAACGTTACTTCCTAATAAATAACACGACGGGTTTCACAGAGGAAATCTTGGCACGTGAAATCGAATACACACTTAATAAAATCAACATAGCAAAAGAAAATGAGAGTGCTTGGAATTATTTAAGAGGGTGTGTAGTTATTTTCTGGTGGCAGACGGTTTCGTAAGAAAGGCACTTGATTTTAGGCTGCTGCTCCACGATAAAGGTGGACTTAGTAAAAATGTGAAAGTCACTCAGTTTTGTGAAGGTTTATACAACAGCGGAAATAGATCACCGTTTCTCTTGGCATTAATAGTGGATATGTGCGATGAACAGGTATCTCAGGGTAACGGGGACTCTTTGTACACCGTCGAAAGAGCAAGAGCTCTTTGTAACGATTTGGCCACCAACATTGATACTATACGTTGTAAATACTGGGATTACATGGCGAGTACTATAGAGAAGAAGGCCAAAGAACCAGATGCTTCTGATTTTTCAGCCAGCACAAGTCACTGAGTTCATTTTTCACGTCTTATTTATTATTAAATCCCTTTACGCTGTCATTGTTTATAACAAATTTCTATGAATGTCGTATATAAATATTGAATTTTTAATCGCACCTATTCTTTTATGATGTATATGGAAAACACTTTGTTTATCTCCATTTTAATATTTTATATGTTTCTTCAATGTGCAAATAGCTAGTTCGTATGTTAATAAAAATAAGTGATCAGTGCTCGTTCATGACTTAAGTCGTCTAGAATATGTGGTGAAGAAAAAACTCATCTGCCTTGATGATTAAGGAAACTGTTCTTAACATATTGATAATTTTTGGAACAATAAAAACTATATGTAGTTTTTTTATTAAGTCATTTTTTCCATTTTTTCCTTTAGCACATGTAACTTTAATGAAATGAATTCCCTTTAGCACTTGTAACTTTAATAAAATAAAATATTACACTAAATAATTAATATGCTTCTGTTTTAAGCAATGGTTTAAAAGCTTTCACAAATTTATAATAGTAGAGGCGTTTTTTATTTTGTCTGTGTATCGTGAGACGGTGCCAACTAACGAGTACCAGAAAATTTCAACTTGAAACTCACTCGTTTCTTGATAAAATTAAATAAGTTGCGAAAGACATACAAGAGAGTTGGGGTGGGAGGGAGAGCTGTTTTGAAATTTGGTTACCGTTCGAGGTATTATAGAGTTTTCTTTGCAGCGTTTTAAAAAATTCCACATACACTTAAGACAAAGGAATTTTCAGCGTTATAGTAAAATAAATATATAAAATTAAATCTCCTGCAGAACGCGTTTGCAGGCAGCACAAAGTACTTTGGAACTAAGATAAGACTATCTAATTTGCCGCGCGTCGTCGTTGCGGTCTCCGTCTCATATCATCATACCACACAATGTCCTATATTTATAGAACATTCTAAATAATAATTCTCAACGCGTGCTAACGCTTTTAGTTTTTGTCACGCGCAATCTATGATGAGTGCAGCGCAAAGTAGTAGTAACAGCAACAGTTCCGTTACAAAATGGAAAGTACAGTGAAAGTGGAAGAAACTTTGAGTTTGAAAGTGATGAGGAAACATACTAACGGATTACCCATTACGATAGAATTTAATGAAATATCTTACTCAATTGGTAAGTTCTGCACTAGAAAATTCAATTGATATCATTCTAGCAGATCAAACTATAAAAGCATATTTGCGTCAAATCCAAACAATGATAAATATTCAACTTTGTTGATGCTTTAAACAAAGGAAGTATCTCTCCCAGAATGTTAGAATTAAATTCATTTTAAAAATAGTTAATTCGATTCTTTAAACACCTACATAACGAAAATTATTAGAAATGATCAAAAAATAAAAATATATAAAAAAATGTGTCCCTAAGCATAAAAAAATTTAATTTATATTCTAAGCCATAGCAACATCTAATGAATTTATAAGCTCCAGGCAGTAAGTATTTACATATATAGGTCTCACTGCTTCAGACATAATACCTATTCTTAATTGTGTTTAATTTAAGAGCAAGAAATAAGAGAATTTCCTTTGAAATTATGTTTATCAAAAGTCGAATCAAGAAGTCTGACGACATTCCACAGATTAATTTATTAAATTTAAGAACTGCCAGTGGGATGGCTGTTACTGAAGGTCAACGTTCTCATGAATACGCGTGCTTTTATAAGTTTAGTGCTAACGCAAAAAAAAAATCAAAATACTTGCAGTTATTGCATGAAATATTAAGGCTATGTGTGTTCCAAGTTTGTTTGTTTATGATAAGAAAAGTGAAGTAGTTTACGCAATGATAATAATTTACAAAATTTCTCTAAGTGTTACCCTGTTGGTTGACATAATCAAGCTCGTGACTCATGATTATTTTAAAAATAATAAGTAGGTTATCCATAAAAGTTAAAAAAAAGATTGTTGCAAATCGTTTTTGATTGCAGTGAAAACCTCGAGCAGCTTTCGTACAGCTGTTTCAGTCATATTTGGGGCTTCTTCAGCAGAAACGTAGTGGGGTAAACTTATTATGTAGCAAACCCGCTTCAATAGATTGAGAAAGTGGGCGGTCCTAGACCTGGCGCGAAATTTGAAACGGAGTCTATTTGACTGCAAAAATGCATGAGTTAGGTTAAATAAACTGAAAATACTCACTCTACACAGAGTTCTTGTGGAAACTTTTGCCTATAACTGAAACTTAGGATGAAAAGCTTCACTAAAATGATTTCAGTTGGGCTTATTTTACGTAAATGTTAATTTGTTGTTAAAAAAATGTTCAAAATGTATGTCTGAGCTAAGTACAGTTGCACGTCAACAACGTTAACAAACATAACCTAATAGAATATAATAGGTATATAAAAATAGTTAGATGAAAATGTTTGTAAGAAAGCATGTAATGAATTTGTCAAGTGTTTTTCAATTCAAAATACAGGCCGAGTTAAGTGAACGGTCAAATTGTATAAAATCGTCAAGTCAACGGTCCGACTAAACCCTCTGACCAATCACCATTTGAAAAAATTGATCACGTGGTTTGGTCTGACCACTTCGACCGTTCACTTAGCGCAACCACAATATACTAACTTACTGAAGAGCAGTGTTGCCAGACGGTCAACATTTAAGTCACCAGTTACCAACTGATAATCACCAGTTTATTTTTTTGTACTAATTTGTCGTTCATTTAAATCCTAGAGGTTATTATAGGCGTTTACGGAAATTCCAATCCGATTAATCCGATCATTATTTTTCTCACTCTTCCACGCACGACATCTATGCGGTCTCTCTCACTCTTTTCTACTCGGGTTAATCGGATTGGACTTTCCGTAAACGCCCTATATTGACGCTTCAAAATTGTTTTATTAAATTTAGGTACAAAATAATAAGAAAAAAAAACAAAAACTCGAATGCTTTTCCTAAATAGCTCTGGGCGAATGTACGATCGGAAGCAGAAATCGATAGTAGACAATTGCAGTTTCCTGTAATTTTTCTTTCTCAAAATGGTATTATTTAAAAGCGGTTGATTTCACAGAAAAGTTGTGAACTTGTCAAATCTGAAAGCTCAGAATTTCTTTAACTGTCACGTGTAAAATCGTGTTTAAAAAATTGCAGGAAACTGTAATTGTCTACTAGGAGTACTTTTTGGCTTTCGATTGTAAAATGTCGTCTGTCGTTTAAAATTTCTAATTCTAACGGCCGTTTTCATAATCAGACTTTAAGGCAGCTTTAATTTAAAGTCACTTTCAGAATAGGGACAAAACATGTATTTTCTTTTTAGATTAAAGTAACTTTAAATTTAAATTCCTATTATGAAATCGGCCTTAAAACAACTAAAAATATGTGAATTTGTACAAAAGAGTTTACAGTTTACGAAGAAAATTTAATTTTAAATATTTTAAAATTGGCGGGAAAAAGCACTGACAGTTGACACATGAAGCTTAAAATCATTTTAATGTTATAAATTTCTTCTTATTTATATTTTATGAAAAAGCACCAGATAATCCCCAGTTTTTAAAAATAATCACCAGGTCATTAACAAACAACAAAAATCTCCAGATCTGGTGATAAATCACCACCTCTAGCAACACTGCTGAAGAGTGAGCTCTCGTCGATTCACGTTGTCTCATTGTTTTTTAATATTAGGTTATGTTTATTTTTCCCGCCGTGTTATAGCAAGAATAATTTAATTTCGACTTATTAGAGAAAGTTACTAAACGACTCATCTCCGCCTTCCGTGACGTTTACTTTCCTAGTCTATTTGTCTATCCTACTGTAATGTCAGGTCAAAAAGCGATCGTAGGATGTCGCTGTTATATCTATTATCCATGAAGTTAATGACTGATAAATAAATTTTGAAAAAAGATTTGCCAGGTTTATTTAGTGACTTTCTGGCAAATCTTATTTAAAAAAGAAATTAGGTTGCAGTTGATCTTAACATTTGTAGCTTTTTGTTTTCTTCGTCGAAATTTCCTTTAAGGCCTCGTTCGCACGAACGCTTTCTAAAACGTTCAAGCGCTCTTTTTTAGTAACGCCGTGAATAGAACATATCAGATTTAATAGTTTATGTTCACATTGAAAAAAGCGCTTTAATGCAAACGTATATATTTAAACCGATAAGTTCTATTCATGACGTCAGAAAAAGCGAGCGCTTGAACGTTTTAGAAAACGCTCTTGCGAACGCCGCCTAACAGGGTTGCGTTCAAAAACTGTAACACTTTGGATGTTTAATTAAAATCACGGGGGTTTATGTCTATTGCCACAGTTTTAAACGCAATTATAATTCCCCCCAGGTCGCTGTGATGACAGTGATGGCACTCTATTTACAGTAATCTGTAATCCTTAGCATATTTTTAAGTTACCATGGTTACCTTTTATTGATTTTGAAAAGTTTGGATTTGGTTGTCAGAAGCCAAAGTATTAATTCGATTTCTTCTTTAATTAAACGTTTAAATTTCGTTTGCGGCCATCCCAGGCGAACGAACAGGACAATTTGTGATAAAAATAAGGTAAGAGAGAACGATAAGCGAAAAGTGCACTTTTTCGGCTATCACGGACGCGCGGCCTTATTAAACGCCGGAGCGAAAAACGATCCGAGCAAATGTGGTTGTAATTTACAGAAAGAAAATCACAAATTGTCCGTTTATTCTTCTGGAATAGCCCTAAACTAGTATCTCGGGCAAGAATGCAGCTCAATGTATTAGATTATTTAATTTCCTGAACAATACTTAAACCGTTAATGCAGAAATATTTTTAAATTACCCGCCTTTTTTATTTTAATTCCCCCCAGGCCACGTGAGGCGCGCATTTTGTTGCTCCACGTATACAACGTTGGCTTTGACATCTAATATATCTTTTATCTACGATTAAAATGAAAAGCAAAATATACAAAATCACTTACACAAAAGAGAAAGAATATTACGCAAAGCGCGCTCTCTTTAATTCCTGAACTAGCCCCTGCGCTTTTTTGTCGACAGAAATTATTTTCGTAATTTTGATATAACTTTAATTTATGTGTTCCTTTAATTTGAATTCGGGAAAATCAGCAACCAACAGATGACATTTTTAATAAGGAAAACACTCAGCCGTCATTTAGCTTATTCAATATATGAGAGGAGGAAAGAGATATGGAGACAGAGAGGGAACATACTTTGTTCCATTTTTTTTTCTGGCCTCGATGTACTCAGTGGCGTAGCTATAAAAGTTGCAAGGGTTGCAAAGCGCTAAGACGTCATGGGCACCCGTTCAAAGACTAAAGTGAAAATCAAAATACCAAACCAATTGTCTTTGAGGTAGGTCAAGAAAAGAGACATTTTATTGGAATAATAAACAGAAGTGCAATGGAGCAGTAACCTTTGCCGAAGTCTAGAGCGAAAGAATTTGCTTCATTTTTTATAATTATGACACACAATTGCATTGCTCCTTATTCTTTGGGATCAATAGTTTAGTTTGTGAAAAGTGATTGAACGAGTTAAAGCTAAATATGATTAACATCTACATAGTATCTTATTGCTTGTTAAAAGGCCGCAATTCACGAACGGCCAGAGAACAGTATTTCAGAGGAGTGTATTCATAATACCGTCGACAGCATTTGCGCTAATCTATGACATGCACACGAACACAAGAATCACTTTTTCACCAAGTTCGTTTGTATGTCGCAAAGATCAGGGCCCCCGCAAGACCAAAAGCCGCCCGCGTGCCACTCCATATTTTGGCGCCCTTTGACAAATGATTTGGGACACATAAAAACGGTCAATTATCAAAAAATTAAAATAAATAAAAAAAGCAAAAAAAATGGAAAAACAGAAATATTTAAAAAACATTTAAACATTAAGGAAATTTTTTTAAAGCTTCTCAACTTTTTTTTTAACATTTTTCTTCACTTCTTTAAACATTTACCTTCACTTTTCTAAACATTTTCCTTTACTTTTGTGAATTTCATAGCCGCCGTGAGCTCACAAAGACGAGCAGCCCAAACAGCACGAAGAATTTGTTTTTCTTTTTAACCAAACCGCAACAGCTTACACAATTTATTTTTTCTACGTAATAAAATGATTAAATACATTAATTTTTTATGAAAATCTTAGCACACGAAAATTACAAAACTTATGGCCGTTTTCATAATCAGAATTTAAGTAAGCTCTATTTTAAAGTCATTTTAAGAATAGGGATACAAATGTATTTTTTAGGTTAAAATAACTTTAAACTTAAAAAAAATTGTAGCAAATGGTTTTTGATTGTAGCCTATATACAGCTGTTTCAGCCCTATTTGGGACTTCTTTAGCAATTGCGAAAAAATCGGTTAAGTCGTTTTTGGTTTGCTCGAGCTACGTTGCTGCTGAAGAAGCCCCAAATAGGGCTGAAACAGCTATAGAGAGGCTGCTCGAGGGTTTCACTGCAATCAAAAAAGATTCGCAACAATTTTTTTTTTAAACTTTCATTACGCTTTGACAGCAAGCATGGCACGGGGTGACTTATTAGGTAGCAAACCCGCTTCAATTTGTCCTTAAGCAATGCTAGGTCAAAAAGCGATCGTAGGGTGCCGCTGTTTTATCTATTCAAATTTAAAGTCCTATTATGAAATCGGCCCTTTAACTTTTCTACTTTTAATTGCCGCAGTTAATTGTTCTATTTTAGTCGACGTTTTGCCGTGAAGTTCAGGGCTTCATCAAGAGAGTTCAATCTTGTGGATAGCTTTTTTTCGAATAATTTTTACCAGACAAGAAACTATTTCCCATTCATTTTTTTGCCGAAAAAAATTACAAAACATGTCCAGTGACTCAGGCTAATTATTCCCGCCCCTTGAACATGAAATTGAAATTTAAAAATGTAACAAAATGCAATAAGCCATTTAAAAATAAGCAATTTGATAACACACAGGCACAACCGGAACTGACTGAATATTATTCAAAATTAAAATTTTGCGGTCCATTTTTCTTTGCTCGTCACGTTTTAACACAAAGTGTAACACATGCAAGCTTTTAAACATCTGGGGATAAACTGTACGCGTACAGTTTTAATGATCGTATCACATTTGGATGTTCACTTGTGCGCATCAAGTACACATGCACTGAATTTTAAATAAAACTGATTATTCGTGTTATTGTTTATGATTCGTGAACGCCTTTAAATTCAAAAAATAATAAATTGCGAGGGGGTCATGATGAAAAGTACGAAAAAATGTATGTAGTCAGCATCTAATTTTGGACTTTCAAAATTGTAGGAATACCTAAAAAATTCTATGTTCTGAGTAGAATTCCAAGTAATCTCTTTATAGAGCGTGTTTGTAAACCCTTTGGCCCCTTTATCATCAACGAGTTATCATTCCGTAATATTTTCTGCAGTGGAAGGAAATAAAAGCAAAATGATCGGACACTAATCGTATACATATTATGTTTTGAGTAGAATTTTCTTTTTGATTGGAAATAAATGACACATTTATTTGACGGCATTTATACAAGGATATTCACGGTGAGTGGCCTATTAGATTATATGGGAAACTGCACCTTACAGGACGTTTAAAACTTGTATATGGTAGTAATCGATAACGAACTATTCAAATATTATAAAATCAGTCCTGGGGTACTTCCGGTTATATCGGAAGTCAATACTAACTTTCTTATTTTAAACGGTACACCCTGTATATTATTGTTACAGCCGTGATGCGCAAGACAGATCTATTTTTAGCATCAGTACACCACCTTGCGTCACAGAACATGACCGAAAACTACTCGATCCATACTCGATCATTCTAGTATGTTCGAGCAACAGATGGCTCTGCTATATAAGCCGTACGATCCGCCAGGAGTTTAGTTATGAAGTTAGCGAGCGAAGGATTCGTACCTCGAATAAATAGAAAGTACATTTTGTAAAAGTGTTATTTGATAGACAAGCTCATTACAATTGTGTTGTTAATTGTGTAAAGCGACAGCTTTGAGTTAAAGTGTTCTGAAATTTAACGACTATAATTTGTGAACTCCAAATTCGTAACATTATTAAATTTTTGAATTTCCCATTCAGTTTGACATCTTTTGTATTCACATACGTCGTAGCTAAAATGAACTGTTTGGACAACATTCAATTTTTTCTAAAAGTCTCGGCGATTGCAGTGGTCAGAATAAATTGCAACATTTCGAAATTTAAAAAAGACAGACAGTTGCACTTTTCTCTGCTTGAACACAGAGATGGAGTAACACTTTTCTGGTAAAGGATAAGCAGTACACTTTACAAAGAGCTTACAGGGGAGCCACAGAAGCCGACAGTTTTCAACTATGAAGAACTTGATTTGTTTCTTAATGCAATTTCTATTTTTTGATAAAAAAAAGCATAATGATTATCTCCAGGGAAAAGAATTCAGGCCGCTTAGTGTTACGCCGAATGTACTGCTATTTACTGCTACCACATTTCGATGCTTCAAATTGTTATTATTGAGTGGTAGGGGACGGAGTGCGTTCTCACATGGCAAAAATTGTTATGGGCGGGGCTTATACAGTCCGAGTACTAAATTATCGTACTGTTTGCGGAACAAGTGGCCCGTATTCTTTTCCGTGATTATCTCTAATGGTTTGCAAGACATTTGCGTATAAATTGATTTCTAGTTAAATACGGACACTATAAATATGCAATTTCTTTTTATAAACAGAATTCTTAGCTTGTTCTTTTATAATTTTAGTTCAAAATACTATTTATTTACTAATAAGAACTTTCGTAATGCTGGCGGAAATACTGGAAGGTTGTTTAACAGGGTGCGGTGATCAATAAGTTTTTCAATCAAAAGTTAATTTTAACTTTCAGTTCATTGCCATGGAAACAATTGTCTTCGCACTTGTTTCCATGGAAATACACCGAGAGTTAGGGTTAACCTGTGATTGAAAAACCGGCCCTAACTCCAGTAGATTTTTATTTACGAAATAAAAATAAGGTACATAAGTCTCCTGTATATACTACAGAGAATTTGGAACGGAGGGGTACAAATGCATTTGAACAATTGGATGGCCAGGAAATTCAAAAATCAAATCTTTATAACGTCAATTCTTAACAAGAAATAAATTATGCATAAATACAGTCTCCGTCACGGAGCAAGCGTAATGCGTCACAGCTAGTAATGACGTCATAGCTAGTAAGGACGTCAAAATAGGCTGATGTTGCCACAAAAGGTGCTTTCTTTTGCTTAAAATTTTGAATCATGTTTCGAATAGTATGGGTCTGAATTTCGTAGTTGTTGCAACGATACATCTGACTTGAATTTTGATTGACAGTTCATTTGTAAATAACCATGATTCAATCCAAATAAGTTTTAAAAATAGACAGATTAAAAGAAAAGAATATCTATTTTTGAATCAAAACACGTTTGGATGACGATTTTGTGAGCGAAAGAAAGCACATACTTAGTGGCACCAAACAGATATTTAAATGAAACATCAGGCAGTAAAAGCGGCAAAACTTTCTTTTATTTAGTTTCTCAATAATTACTTCTCGAATTGCTAGAATGAACTCAGTTTACATTCAAAATAGCTACATTGACGTACAACTGTCAGACGCACGAAACACGGTCAACAAATAATTGAGGTTATGTGCGGATGTGTTTATGCTTGGCAACATGGCGATATATTGCCAACTTAATTCTCATTCGCTTACGGTATTTTACATGTTTCTCTAGTATTTTAAAATGGTACGAGTTCTCGTCATTAATGACGTACTACTCTTGATTCGAGATTTTCACTGTATCTTGAAAACCATTAAAGATAGCGATAAAATTGCTTATACAAAATCGAAAGAAAATGATATTTTGCATCAGACGGTACGGAGAAAAGTTAATAGTTGCATTTAGAAAAATCGAGTTATACATTGTTGAAAACTGTTTACTCCTGTGGATTCCCCGTAAGCTCTTTGTAAAGTATACGGTTTTACTTTTATCAGAAAAGTGTTATTCCATCTTTGTCATCAAACAGAGAATAGTCCAATTCTCTAAGTTTTTTCAATTTATTGTGACCACTGTAATCGAATATAGAAAAAAATTGAAAATCGTCAAAACAATACATCTTAGCCAGGATGTATGTGAATACAAAAGAAGTAGAATTGAACAGGGAATTCAAAAATGTAGTAATATATGGAATGTTATACAGGGTGTTCTTTTACTGTGTGCAAATAAAAAACCTCAGTATAAGTACGCGAAAAGCTACCTTCTGCAGGTATTTTTTGATGGCTACCGCATCATAGCCAAAAAATTTCGGATGGACCACTTGTTTGGAACTGTTGAAATGTGCGAGAAAGTTAGGAAGGTCAACTTCGCCTTCCTTTCGGTATGAACACGCCCACCGATACCGCACTCGATGTTCAACGCAGAGTTTCGCAATAACAGTCACTGATATCGTTTATTAATTATTTTATTTAAAATTTTAATTCACCGAGCGAAGTAATGTGTTTTACGATATCAACTATCGACGAATAAATCCGAAAATTTATGCACCAATTAGGCAATCGCGTTAAAAATGTTCTTCCTTCACCATTTTACGTAAAAAAAAACTTTTGCTGCAATCTCCCTGCTAACCATGAAAGTATTACCACTTACGGTCCTTGGAAACAAAGTAAATGTAAAATTTTAATAAGTCTTTTAAAAATAATATGGAATACGAAATTACAATTTGTTTGTACCACGCGTTTAATTTGTTCGGCAATTACGAACCGCAGCTTCTTGAATTGCACTAGATTTTAATTTAAAAATACTTAAATTTGTAATTACTTGCAGTGGTCGCAGTCGCAGCGGCGAAATTTACGTGGTTCCTCCTCGAGTTCCGATAAGGCACTGACCCTGACCGATTTCGGCTTCGGATAGTAATTCAAGAGGCGGCCGCGTTCCACTTCTAGCTATGCCAGCAGTTCTCAAACGGTTTAGTGAAAATCTACCATTGCATTTTTCTCGAAAACTATTATATTTATGTTAAGAACATATGAATTCAATAGTTGCCATTCATAGTGTGATATATTGCAGGTTGCACACAGTAAAAGAACAACCTGTATTTAAAACAGGAAAGTTACTATGGAGTTCCGATAGAACGGACTGATTTTATATTATTTGAATAGATCGCCATCGATTATTGCCATATACAATTTTTTAGCGACCTGTAAGGGATACTTTCCAATATATTCTAATAGGCCACTCACCGTGAATATCCATGTGTGACTTGCTTTCCGCAGAATTGACGATTTACTCTCCCATACAAAGATTGTAAATTCTTTGAAATTAAAGAAATAATTGCTTCTTTTTACAGGAAAAAAAAAAATTTTGAACTCGATTAGTGGAAAATTCGCTTCGGGTCACATGACCGCCATATTGGGTCCGAGCGGAGCGGGAAAAACATCTCTGTTAAATATATTAGCCGGGCATGTGTAGGTATAGCCACGCAAGAATTTCCCTCATTCTCATGCATTATGTCATATTGAACATGTAATTTCTTCAGACACAATGGCGTAGAAGGAAAAGTGCTGATCAACGGAAAAAACAGGGACGCGAGTAAATTTCACAAAATCTCCTGCTACATAATGCAAGACACTTTGCTGCAACCCTTCCTCAACGTCAGAGAAGCCATGACCGTGGCGACCAAGTTAAAATTAGGAAACGATTTCCTTCCAGAAGAAAAATCAGCTGCGGTACAGTAAAGTGCTTTACGTGGGCTGCTGGAAAAGTTTCTGGAAACGGTATGAAAAAACGCATATGAAATTTGGTAAACGGTATCATTGTTTTTTGAAGTATTCGCCTTTGACGTCAATACACTTTTGTATACGCTCGAACCAATTTCTAAAGCACGTTTTCCACTCTGAAGATGGTACCTCAGAAACCAGTGTCCGGAATGTTTCAACCGCTGTTTTAGCCGACGAAAATCGCTCACCACGCATTTTATTTTTGATATTTGGGAAAAAATTAATCATTAGGTGATAAATCAGGTGAATATGGACAATAAGTCATTAATTCAACATTTTTCTTGGACAAAAAATCAACTGTTTGACGGGCTAAGTGAGAGCTGGCGTTGTTATGATGGAGAACAATTCGTCGATTTCGACTGTTTCTTCTTATTTGATCGAAGACTTTCGGCAAACAAATTGTAGTATACCAATCAGCATTCACGGTTTTTCGATCCTCTAAAGCCACGGTTACTGAATCTCTAGTTAAACCAAAGAAACAAGCAATCATTTGTTTCGCAGCACTGCGCTAATGGACAACTTTTGTTGGTTTTGGTTCATTTTGAAATACCCAAACGGTAGATTGTTGTTTACTTTCTGGCTCGTACGAATATATCCACGTTTCGTCACCAGTAACGATGCTATAAACTAAATATGAACGACCTCCATTGAATTTCTTGAGCATTTCTTCGCACCATTTGACACGACCCTGCTTTTGCGCTTCTGTTAAATTGTGTGGGATCCAACGACTGCAAATCTTTCGTACGTTCAAATGATCATGCAAAATCTGGTGTATTGCTTTCATGTCAATGCGTAAGGGTACTTGAATCTCACAGTATGTCACATATCGATCTCGCTCAAGCATTTCACGCACAGCATCTACATTAGTGGCAACAACAGATGTTGATGGACGACCTTCACGAAATTCGTCACTGTGAGAGGTACGTCCACGCTGGAATTCGGCAAACCAATTATAAACACTGCTCTTTGATGGTGCTTCATCTCCAAAAGCCAAATGAAGCCGATCGAGGCATTGTTTCGGCGTTAGACCACATTTGAAATCATAAAGAATCATGGCACGAAAATTTTCACGCGAGATTTCCATGTTTACACAAATTACTTTTTCTCAAATGCTGTACAAACAAAACTAGTTCACTTGGATAGAAACTGTCAATAGAATCATAGGCGAAAAACGTCAAATTTTTCAAATATGACAGTTGATAAACGCTAACAATTCTAGACCTACAAGATTCCAGAAAATTTTCCAGCAGCCCACGTAATGGTTCGTTTCGAAATGTTTTGAATTTCTCGTTTAGATGCACAAGGTGGTCGTTCTGCTTGGATTGGAGGGCTGCTACGACGTAATGGTAGAGAATTTGTCCGGCGGTCAGAAGAAAAGACTGTCCATTGCGATGGAATTGGTCAGCAATCCACCGATCGTCTTCTTGGACGAGCCGACCACGTAAGCGCGGTGCGAACGCGACCTTTAATTTCCCGTTTTCTCTAAATCAATCGTTGCAGTGGTCTGGATTATGTGGCGATGAAGAATTGCATCGAGATACTCAAATCATTAAGTCTTCAAGGAAGAACGATAATTTGTAGCATACATCAACCGGCGGACTCGATCTTTCAGCTATTCGATCACGTAAGTTTTACATTCAATTTTAGGTGCTTTCTTTCGCTTAAAAGTTTGAATCGTGTTTCGAATAGTTTGGACCTGAATTTCGTAGTTGTTGCAACTGTCTTGAATTTTTGATTGACAGTTCATTTGTAAATAACTATAATTCAATCCAAACAAGTTTTAAAAAAAAGAGAGATTCAAAGAAAAGAATGTCTGTTTTTGAATCAAAATACGTTTGGATCACGATTTCCTGAGCGAAAGAAAGCGCCTTCTGTTGCAAACCGTTTGTGATTGAAATGTTAGGTCAAAAAGTGATCGTAAGATATATATATATATATATATATATTTTTAAACTATTCATCGTTGATGAAACTGATACTGCATCTAGCAGATTGCCTCGTTCCCATTTAATATGCAGTTTGAAATTTCCTCCCCGCAAAAGAAACTCGTGACGTCACAGTGAAGTAAATTCAGTGAGTTTTAATCTGTTTCCTAAAGCTTAATCCAATTCACTAAAATTGGAATCAATTCTGTGGTCCTACTGATCAAATAATGCAAAAATCTCGTTAATATGCGCGATGGAATTCATCACGTGACGTGACGTAACGAGATACGCACCCTCTGTCTCCTCCGCTGATCAAGGCAACCCTCTAATACACGGTCCAGCTCTACCAACCTTGCTATTCATCCAGTTTTCTGCATTCAGACAAAGTTTGAAAATGTTACGGGAAAGTTTTACGTACCTAATTTCTAATATTTTTTAGATCAGAGTTCATTTAAAAAAAAAATCATTTTCAGGCTTACTTCATTTCAGAGGGCCAATGCGTTTATCACGGAAGCGTAAACGGTATTGTGCCGTTTCTGTCAAATGCAAGTATGGAATGTCCAACAACGTACAGTCCTGCAGATTACGGTAGGTTTCTAGTATAGCAGAGCGTGTGTATTTTATTTATTTTATATTTATGAAAAGTTTAGCAAATATAATTGAACGAAGAAGAGGAAATCTGATTAACAAGAACAAGATACATTAGATTTTAAAAGCAAGTCACAACAATGTGTAAGAGTATAGTAACCTGCATTTTATGAAGTCGCACTTTACAATGCGATTTAAAGATTTTAAAGAACAAGATACATTAGATTTTAAAAACAAGTCACAACAATATGTAAGAGTATAGTAGTCTGCACTTTGTGAAGTCGCACTTTACAATGCGATTTAAACGGGAAACTGCGACTTGAAACGTAAAATGCTGACACAACTTTTAGAAGTCTTTTAGAAGTCGCACTTGCACTTGTAGAAGTTTTTGTAATCAATTTCTCACATTATCTGTTAAACTGGAATCTGGTTTACTTTGTTATGTTCTTCCTTCATCATAACCAGTGTTGTGAAGTTTCTAGATGCAAGTATCCAGATACAGTATCTAAATACTTTTTGAGTATCTAGATACGTATCTCAGATACTACTAAAATGTAGCTATATTTGTATCTAGATACAATTACAAAAGTACCCGTTCATTTGAGATACTAAGATACATTTTAGATACATATTAAACTTCCATAAAAACAGTAGACCTTGACAGAAATGCAACTTTCTATTTTACAGCCTCTTTCGTTTGGATTTTCCCTTTTTGTCAATTATGTTTTCCAGTTTATCAAATGACTTCTCTGTTTGAAATACGACTTGATAGTTCAGAAACTTTGAAAATGATTTGACAAATTGATAAAAGAAAAAAATGAAGAGAAAAAGACTGTATTGATGATTTTATCAGCATTTCTTGATTACAAGAAAACTCTGCGTTAACTACAACAAGACTACAACTAAGGATCCTACATTCATTTGACATTTAACTTGTTTAGTAGGGAAGTAAAGTCATTTCTGTTGATACAGGCAAGGTGCGTTACATTCCGTTGCACGTCATTAGTTAATGATGAAGTCAGACGCATACTGTGTTGATAAATATGCTTATTTACTTAAAGTGAAATATACATACCGTGAGATTCTTTTACATATAAAACTGAGCTTACAATGTAAAAATTCCTTTGCATTTTAAGTATTTATCAAAAAGCATGCGTCTGACGTCATCATTAACTAATGACATGCAACGGAATGTAGCGCGCCTTGCCTGTAACTTTATATTTCATGTTGATCTGATTTGGTTTCATACAAGATCAGGTGATTATTTATCAACTTATTGATCAACTGATTTACAAAAGATATTTTTTTATTTAAAAGGTACTAGGTGTACTGCTGAAAAAAAAACTGTGTTATTTGCGATCCGTTGTCAAAATTATCACAGGTTTTGGCGTGTATATTATTCACATATGCATACGAAATCTCAATTTTCACAAAAAAGACTCGATTTGGATCGCAAATAATACCGTATCTCCGCTCTTTACTGAGTAAGTTATTGAATGTTACACTTTTGAGTAGATAACTACTGCAGATACTTTTTTGTATCTGTCTCTGTATCTAAATATTTTCCAGAAAAAGTATCTGTATCTGCATCTAGGTACATATTTCTGAAAGTATTTGTATCTGTATCTAGCCACTAATGGAAATGTATCTTTAACAACACTGATCATAACAAATGATTAAAAATTATATTAGATTATGTTGCCCTGCCCTACACATACAAGCGTATTAGCAGACTTAAAAAGGCTTTTCCTCTTATTTTTCTTGATGATATTAAATAATCGTCTAAAACAGTTATTATCAATGACCAGACGGAGTGCAAAATAAATAAGAAAAAAGTTTCAAGATTAGATAAGATTTCAATTTAGAGGTATGACGCTGTTACGTCCATTGCAAAGTAGAATAAATTAATCATATTGGAATCCGCCGACGTGCTACATGTTTGTTACTTTTTCGAACGACTAAATAAACAATAAATCTGTCTAAATAATGAAACAAATTAATCTAATTGACAGATTAATGTAATTGACCAAAAAATTAGCTTCTGAATTTGTGTAAACAAATCAATGCGTAAACCGAAGGCTATTCCTGGCGGTTTACAAAAGATTGTAAAAGTTTTATTACTGTAATGCAAGCATGCAATATAAGCGGTCTACCCTGCTGACCTAAGGGTAAAAATATGCCGACGATGCCTCGCTGTTCACCCTCGATGTTTAGGTCGCGCTCGACATCGCGATGTCACCTCGATGTAAAACAAACGTACAGTATTAAATGGAACCGTGCAGAAGATGAATAGCAGCGCGCGTATCTTCAATATGCACGATTCCATTTACAACTAAACGTTTGTTTTACATCGAGGTGATATCGCGATGTCGAGCTCGACCTAAACATCTAAGGTGGACAGCGAGGCATCTTCGGCATGTTCATACCTTAAGGTTCATGGCCGGCGCTCAAAAATACTCTAATAACCCAAATACACTACCTGCTTCTACACGATTCTTTACAAAAAGCCAAATTTCTAAAACTACTGCTTCGAGTGTCGTAATTACCCTCGGGTCGAATTTATGACTCTAGCTAAGGTTCTTTGTATAACTTTGCAAAAGACAGCAATTACTCAGACAT
This sequence comes from Prosopocoilus inquinatus, assembly GCA_036172665.1. Lineage (NCBI taxonomy): Eukaryota > Metazoa > Arthropoda > Insecta > Coleoptera > Lucanidae > Prosopocoilus > Prosopocoilus inquinatus. The sequence goes on along the minus strand of CM069871.1, from coordinate 13,865,929 downwards.
ACCCCTTTCCGGTTAACATTTACTATTATGAAATTCCAAGAATCTAACATTGTATGTTTTAGTATTTACAATCAATCAAACAAAAACACATATTTTATTTACAAACAAATTCGCGACCGTTTCAATATTAATCTAATAATGTGAACTATTTTCTTATAATTTACTGCTTTGAGACTTTTCTTTTTAGTTTGTGGAAACAAGTGTGACATTTACTTGGAAGTTTTATTATGATGATGCCCGAGAAAGGCCTCCTATGTTGTGATGTAAAAATTTCATGAAACATTATTTTTTCGTAATATTACATGGAATATTTCACCTTCAATGAACTTTATTGCAATCTCATTTTTTATTGTCATTAATTTTTAAAATCTCACAATCTACGTTCTACATTTCTTCGACTTTCTTGCTGCGTGCACGGTGAGAGCAGAAATGTGAGCGAGAAGGAATGTGTTTTAGTGTATGCCAAAGTGAGGGAAAAAAATTGAAGACTGGCCCGACAATCATCAACTCTTCGAATCCAAAAAAAGGAAATCAAATTTTTCCAAGTGTAAATTTGGTTCTATTTGTCAATTGTCTATTTGTCTACCAACCAAAAATTTTCTGTCGTCTACTTACTTGTAAACTCACTTACCGTCGTTAAATAATTGTGATCTATTTCCGCCTATTTCTAACATCAAAAGAGATCGGAATCACATATGTTGACGTCATCAATAAGAGTTTTGGTTTGCATAGAAAATTATTTTTATTGCGTAATCCTTTTCGGAATAATCCGGGTAGGGGGACGTCCTAGGATTGGTTTGCGGTAATTCTTCATAATGGGACGGCACAATATTGCCAACTCACCAAGTTTCAAATTCGATTTTTTTATTAAAATTTGCGTTTTGACGTTAAAAATCGCATTATCCTAATAATAATAATAAATTAAACTCGACCAACTAAAGACTGAAAAAGGAGCTTATTCTGTAACTTATTAACGGGCTGTTAAAATTTAGAGGTCCTTTAAAATTTAAAATACAGTTCCATGATTGGTTGTTACCATAGCAACAAAATTTAATAGCCCTTAAAATTTAACGGTTTTTATACAGAATAGACCCCAAAGCATGATTAAATAGAAAAGTAACGTTTTGTTCGTTTTTCAATTTTTTATTGTTTTCTTTTCTTTTCCAACATAATGAAATGATCTTTTTATAATTTTTTATCGATTAACGAGAATATCTGCAGAAGTTATGAATTATTAATCAATTTACTCTTTTCGTTCATTTTCTATATTTTCTGAAATTGTTTATTTTCTTTCGTACCTATTCGTACGTATTTATTACGAACGTCATTTGTTTTTCTTTCTCTTCCTTTCACGTTGGAATTATTCATTATAATTTTTTTTTTAATTTCGATTCCGATTACTTTTTTTAAAAGACGAAATGTTCGTTTTTGTTTTTATTTCATTTATTTGCCGCATTTTAAAATTGAATAATTAAAAAGTTTCTACAGTGTGCAAATCGACGCGATCGTCTTTTGTTTTTGTTGCTTTTGAATTATGGTTGTGATTTGTCTTTATTTGGCTGCTCTTTTTGTATATTTCGAATAAGTGTTGTTTTGTCTTGAATGTGTAATGTTTTCTTGAACGTCAAAATAATTGATTGTCGTCAGGAATTTTTATTTTACCTTTCCTCGATTGTTAAAAAGTTCTTCGTGTTGTTTTTTTTTTTTATTTTAATTTTCAATTGCGTACCATTTTTCGATAAAATAAATAATTAGAGTTTCTTTTGAATTTTTTCCTCCATTTTGATTACGCGTTTCGATTATTAATTTAAATTTTTCTTGCTTCTGATTGTGCACCTATTTCTGTTCTTGTATCTTTTTTCTTGCAAACAGTTTTGATTGTCTCTTGTTTCTTTTTTTTTTCTTTTCTTAATACATCAATTTAATTTTGAATGTTTGCCATCAATTGCCATGTTGAGAATTTTTAAATCGCCACTTTTTGAGTTTTAAATGTAAAAGGAAGAGAAATTCCATCTTAGTTCTAAAAATCCAAAGTGCACATGATCCTGAAGATGAAATGGTATATACAGGGCGATCGAAATTGATTGTCCTAATCCTACACTACTTTCCGCGAGTTTCGCATCAATATCTACGTTTACCAGACGAAGGTTGGCACGGAAAGCAGGGGAATGCAGGGAACATTCGCAAAATTTACATCCAAATCAAACTTAATTAATAAAAACATTCGGTATACGTAAATAATGATACGAAGCTCACGGAAAGTAGTATAGGATCAGGACAATCAATTTCGACCGCCCTGTAGTACCAACTAATGAAATACACGGTTGGCAATATCGCTGCAGAATTTACAGCACCACGGCAAGCGCCGCCCAACGATGACGTCGAAATATGTGATTCCGGTCTCTTCTGATAACGGCAATAGACGATCATAAATTTCACATAATTCACGTCAAATTTTTGACAAGTATTGCGATGAAAAAGAACTTCTATGTGTGTTCATATGTAAAGATTTGAAACTTTTGGTACATCTATTTCATTGCAATACAAATTTAAATTTACGTTTCGTCAAAAATTTGACGTGAATTACATGAAATTTATTATCGTCTATTGCGGCCTTAAGAAATCATTTTCACACCATGAAAAAACTAAGAAAATCGTGTATATTTCCCCGATTTTTTTAATTCAGTTGTAAATATGTGTATCGGGCAGTTTAGTTTCATCGTGAACAAGTTGTCAAGTTTATATTACCATCCAAATTCAAATCATGCGCAGACGCGCAGACACTTTTTGCGCGGCAAATTTGAAATAAGTTTGATGAAATTTCTGAATGCGACGAAATATTTCAATGAAATGAAATTTATGTGAAATATTTTACTTGAAATGTTTCGGCTTTACAACACCACTCCTGTGTCCTTAGTAACTTTTATAGAAACTGTGTAAAATTGCTGGTGTTAATTTATTTTTTACTTTTTAGTTATTGAACTAGTTACCTCGGACAAAGAAAACACTTTGAAACTGAAAGACAAGATACAAAATGGCAAAATATCGTACGCATCGACCGAAGAAGCTGCGAACGACGTTCGCGTGGCAAATGGAAGCCAATTGGATTCCGACAAGTATCGCATGCTAACAAAGTTCCCCACATCATTTTGCCAGCAATTTTGCATCCTATCCAGCCGTATGCTAACTCAAATGATAAGGCACAAAACCGTCTTGGCCATGCTCTTCGCTTATCATTTCATCGGAGGAATTATTTTGGCCATGATGTTCTACAACATCGGAAACAGTGCGTCACGTGGCATTAACGTCTTGAGCAAACTCTTCTACATGGTCGCACTTTATTTCATGTTTTTGCATGTCATGACACCGGTTTTACTGTGTACGTAAGATGAATGAATTAATAGAGGAGGAAAAAAATTACCCACCCCCATTTTTGCAGTTCCTTTCGAAATTAAGCTCTTGCAGAGGGAATACTTCAATCGATGGTACAGCTTGAAAGCTTACTTTGCTGCGATGACCATCACCGCATTGCCTTTACTTGTTAGTAAAGATACAGTTTCCCTTTTTTTTTTTGATGCTAAAACTATTGTTTTGCTTCTAGGTGATAAATTCGCTTATTTTCATAAGCATTATGTATCCATTAACGAACCAACCCTTAGAGGTGAAACGAATTCTTTGGGTCGTTGTCATATCTCTCGTGCAAGCGATGGCTTCCAGAGGCTTTGGTTACTGTATAGGAAGTTTATTTAACCCTACGGTAAGTATATAAAAGTTTGTTTTTTTTTCAATTGATTTTAATGTACGTTTCGTTCGTCCTAGAACGGAGCCTGCGTTTGTTCAGCCGTAGCAATACCATTAGCCCTTTTGGGGATATATGGTCTGGGCGATGGTGATCAAATAGGTCCTGTCAGAAACTTCCTGATGGAAATTTCTTTCCCCCGGCACGCATTCATCGGGATTTCCGTTGCCATCCTGGAAGACAGGCCACCGCTTGACTGTGAGGAATTCTTCTGTTATTTGAGGGATCCCGCAGAGATTTTACAGCGTACAGGAATGGAAGGGAAAGCGCCAGGAATTGAAACTGGATATCTAGTGCTGTTCATGTTGGTTCATTGGTGTATCATGTACGTGTGTTTAAAGTGCAGAGTGTCGACTGATTCTAATTCGTTTTTACGTCGGATAACCAAACGGTTTAGGTGAAATTAGAACGTGGAGGAGTTTATTTATTAACTTTTTTTTTTACTCGTTCGCAAATAAATCGGTTTTTACTTTTATTGTGCATTAATGTATCGTACATGTTACCGGTTACTGAACATCATTACGCCACTCAACGAAATTATAAGTTTGTAAAATGTAAGTAAGTTAAGCTCTCTAAAAATTAAAATATTTGAAAGATATGGTAGATTTGAAACAGAATTTTCAAATATCCTTCTTTTTTTTGATTTTAATTTAATTGATTAATATTGATAAATGAGTTGTGGTAATTTTTTTTTTTTTTGTAAATTTTGCTTCCTTTCTCTTTGGTTCGCTCAACTTGTTACAGTTTCAAATCCTTTTATTATTTTGGGACGCTCTGCATAGGAAAATTTCTGGAGTCGCATTCTTCTTTTACTGATGGATTATTTGATTATGCCGGAAAGGGTGTGTCGCTGCGCTCGAGCCGAGCAAAACGTTCTTTTGCGATCGCCTCGAGCATGGGAACGAAAGTAATTAACTGGTAACTGCCTGGACTCTTTTATTCTAATAGTTTCTGTACGGGTTTCCGACTGAGAAATATGTTTATTTGATTTTCATATTGTCACGACGGGAGTTTTTCGTAAAAAAATACAATTTCATCAGTGTCGGAATGTAATAACAATAACGCCCGATTTCTTCACCTCCTGGTAAATTTATCTGCGGGGTATTATCCCTGGAAACAGTTGTATCGATAATAGTTTCCGAGGAAATTACCAGGCAGATAAACTTATCAATAAGTGAAGAAATCGTGCATAAGTGAGGTAACCTAATATAACACGGTTCATAGTTCATAATAAAACTTCGGCAGAATCGCTGTAACTGGGATAAGCGATTACATTAAATGATACAAAGAACACAGAACAAAAATTGCGTATAAAAAGTGCGGGTAAAAAATTGGACGTCAGTCGAGCGCCGGTGGGCAACTATAAGTGCCAACTGTAAGAAGGGGAGCCACCCGGAACCATCCCAACCACCAAGGACGCTGTTCCCGAGATCACCATTATCCTGAGGCCGATTGTAGGACGCCTCTCGCCACCCCCAGTCAGAAGCTGCCAATTTCAAGCCCGGTCAACCACAGTCTCGGTGAACCGAACCAGCCTTCCCAGTTGAAGCCACTACCGCACCCTTGCTTGCCGCATCAAGGACACGCCACTTCGTCCAGGACCAAACGATCGACCGTAGTCATCCATCATTGATTACCGATAACGCCGTAGACGACGCAATAAACCGACCTTGAATTCGCAGACGCAAAGTACGTCGCAACCCAGCCAGGTCAACACTAATCGCCGCCGCCCGCACGGACGATCAGGACCGCAACCATCCATTTTTGGACCACGGAAACCCCCCAACAATTTAAATTTATTGATTATGGTCCATAATTAGGTAGAATTTTGATTGGGTGATTAAAGCACTTCCTAATTTAATATTAGAATTTATTCTAGTGATCGGTTTCGGTGTTTAAACCTTCATCAGGCTGCTAACGTCGAAAAAGTAAATAATATTGAATTACAAATATTGGAAAAGAAAAATTAATTAAATAGTAAAGTCAGATTGCAATGGTTGGAAAAAATTGTTTCTCACTTACAATTGTACTTAAAACTCTACCCTCTGCTAAACTACGCCAACCTACCACTCACGTGACCTAGTGGACGCGTCCCTGTTAGTGCTGCCTTGTTAGCGCAGCTTACTAAGGATACAACACCGGAAAGCGTGACAATATTATCTCGAGGAAGTTTATGACTTTTTAAGGCCCGATCTGATAAATTTAACCGTCGATTAATATCCTAGGAAATCAGTATCGCCCCAAAGGTTTCCAAGGATATTAACCGACGGTTAAATTTATTAGGAGGTGGTAAGATCGGGTCTAAATGATTCCGGGTTGGTGCCAGTTAGGCTGGGATTATTTTTTGCCTCAGGTTTCGAGCGTTTTGCGACATTTATTGTGCACCTTTGCAATCGCTTCCCTGACCTCTGGTATTTAATTCTGATTCGACGGGCCTTATGTCACAATTCACCGAATTGGCTTACCCTTTTCGATCTCCTTTCTTTTCTTTTGGCTTTGTTTTCTTCGCTGTCCGTTTCGCTCTGTGCTGGCAATAGAATCATTTTTCTTTGGAAAGTCGAGTGATGCACTTGTGTTTGTGTTTGGCATCTCTTTTGAGCGCTTAAAAGCATTTCCCTCAGGGAGGTTAAAATGAAGGTTCGGCCTACATCCGGGTTTCAAGGTTTGCTCCGATTAAAGCCGTGTTCACACGTGTTTTGGCAGCTTGATGGAATCGATTTCCTCCAGGTGAGTTAGATGTGTCAGTTGTCAACACGATCCGTGTTCTGCGTTTCTTCTTTGTTTCCTTTCTTTAGACTAAATTTTGAAGGGGCCGAATATTCGCACCCTCCCTTAAAGCTCGACCAAAACCTGACGCTTACGAATTTCTTGTTCCTCATATTTTCGTATTGATTTCGATCGTCTTTTGTTTAAAAGTCAATCGCCTTTTGTTTTAAATTTTCTTCGTTCGTCAAATTTTCGTGTCGGTTTCGTTCGTCTTTTGTTTAAAGCTTGATCAAAGCCCGACGCGTACGATTCTCTTGTTCCGCAAAAAAAAAATTCGTATTGGTTTCGATCGCCTTTTGTTCAAAAGTCGGTCTTCTTTCGTTTCAATTTTTTCTCCTTCGTCAAACTTTCGCGTCGGTTTCGGTCGTAGTTTGTTTAAAGCTCGAAGATCGAAGCCCGACGCATCCGATTTTCTTAATCCTCAAAAACTTTCGTATCGATTTCGACCATCTTTTGTTTAGAATTCGATCGTTTCAAAAGTCGATCTTCTTATGTTACAATTCTTCTTGCGCGTCAAACTTTCGCGTCGATTTCGATCGTGTTTTGTTTAAACCTTGATCTAAATCCTCAAAAATTTTCGTATCGATTTCGATCTTCCTTTGTTTAGAATTCGATCGAGTCTTTTGGTTTAAATGCCCGACAAAATTTTGATTGTAAGAATTTTTTCTTCTGTAAATTACTATTTTAATAATAATTAGTATTAAATTTAAAACTCGATCGTCTTTTGTTTAAAGTTAATTCAGATTTCGACGACTATAATTTCTTTCTTTTCTTATTCCTCTAATTTCCGCAGTGCCTTCGATCGAGTTTTGTTTAAAAAATGACGTCAAAATTTTGAATTTTTTTCTGGTGTCCGCAAAATATTTTCTTTTCTTCTAATTTTTTTTTGCTTCTGAAATTCCCGCCCTGCTTTTGCTTAAATATCGATTCTGGTTTAAAAAAGAAAACTTTTCTGAAAATTACAAATTTCAATTAATTTAAATTCGATCGCTTTTTGTTTAAAATTCAATCGGACTTCGACGTTCTGGTTTTTCTCTTGTTTCTCAAAATTCCGCACTGATTTCGGTCGTCTTTTGTTTAAGTGTCAAAACGTTGAATTTTTCTTCCCAAAAATAGAATACTCATAATAATAAATAAATTATTCTTCCGTTTAATTTCGATCGTCTCTTGTTTAAATTTCGATTGGAGTTTGAAAGTTTGAAAGAGAAGACACCAAATGTTTTTGATAAAATTGCCAAATACCTATTATTGGAATATTCTTTTTTTTCCTTTTTGTGATTTCTTTGTAAAGTAAAAGAGGAAACAAGTTTTCGAAATTCAAAATTTTCAGACCTTGTAACTTAAACATTATTTCCGGTACTTACTGTTTACTGTTAAAAATCGTATTAACAAGCATGATTGAAAACAGCGAGATTATTATTTTGTTTTGTTTTTTTTTTTCAATTTATTTATTGTTTTTTTTTTTTAAACGTAATGCGATCATCTTTTTTTCGATTATCGAGAATACTTCGCGACAGTTCTGAATCATTAATCAATTTAGTCTTTTCGCTTATTTTCTATATTTTCTTAAATTGTTTCTTTTCTTTTCTGTTTGCGTAAAATGTACGATCGTCATTTGTTTTTTTTTTTCTTCTTTTCTCGTTGGAGGTATCCATTTTTTTTTTATTTTCCATTCCGGTTACATTTTTCCAAAAGATATCTTTCAAATTCACTCTATAAACCATCACAATCGGCGTTTTTGTTTTTGTTGCTTTTGTGTTTTGATTGCGATTTTCTTTCTTTATGTGCTCTCTTTTTGTTCTTGTTTTTTTTTTTGTTTTATCTATTCACCACTAGTACATCGCATTTGCGAATAAATTGGTCAAGTCGTTTTTGGTTTGCAGTGGGAATTTCGAGCTACGTCTTTGCTGAAGAAGTCCCAAATAGAGCTGAAACAGCTGTACAGAGGCTGCTCGATGTTTTCACTGCAATCAAAAACGATTTGCAACAAAAATTTTTGTAATAATTGTCGTTGGGAAGTTTTATTTTCCTTTTTTCGACTATTAAAAAATTCATGTTTTTTTTTAATTCTCAATTGTTTACCATTTTTCATAAATTAAATAATTATAATTTCTTTAGAAATTCTATTTTTTCCTGTTTTTTGATTGTATTTCTTGATTATCAAAAAGTTCTTCGCTTTTTTCTTGTTCCTCGTTGTGTAACTTTTTCTTTTCTTGTATCTTTTTTCTTACAAACTGTTTTGATTGTCTCCTGTTTCCTTTTCCCTTTTCTTAATCCGTCAATTTCATTTTGAATGTTTGCTATTAATTACCATCTTGAGAGAATTTTCAAATCGGCACTTTTTGAGTTGCATCGCGCACGACTAAATGGAAAAGGATGAGAAATTTCGTCTTCATTCTCAAAATCCTAAATTCGCTCCAAGTATACATACACACGATTTTGAAGAAGAAATCGTTCATAGTACCAACTACTAAAATAATGATACGCTTGGCAACATTGCTGCAGAGCTGCAGCATGTCAAGTGTCGCCCCTGATGACGTCAAAATATGTGATTCCGATTTCTACTAATAAATCATTTTCACACCGTGAAGAAACTAAGAAAATCGTGGAAGCTTTTTTACATTTCCCGACTTTTTGAATTCAGTTGTAAACATGTGTATCCGGCAGCTTATGTTTATTTTTCCGTCCAAATTCTAATCACGCGTCACACTTTCTGCGCGCCAAATTTAAAATAAGTTGCATGAAATTTCTGAATGCTACGAAATATTTCACTCGAAATGTTTCGGCCTTACAACACTACAGGTAGGTAGCAAACTTCAAAATATTTTGTATTTCAAGTTTGAAAGTTTTCTTCTAGAGTTGAATTTGAAAATCTGGGCGTCGTATAATCAGCTGAGATGTTCCTCATTTCCCGCTTATTAAAAAAAAATTCTAAACTAAGATAATTAAATGATATGAAAGAGCTTTTTTATATCGTTTATATATACATATTACTACATCTGCTACATACAAAACCAAGACGCTTATTGACTAACAATTTCTTGAAATCCCCGTCTAAAATTCTTTTTCAAATTCTATAAAAGTATAAGCCAGAATCATTCTATGTTAATTGCAACACATAAACACTCTGGAGCTGCGTGTAACTACACTTTTAATTTTTAGGGACACGTAAACGCAAATCATGTGAACAATCAGGATAAGTATCATCCAGAGAATAGGCACGTAGAATTTCCTATTTTTCAAACCGAACATATCTAACCCCATCTCAGGGTCTCTGAAATAGCAGAAGTCTTTCTCGCAGGACAGCAATTCCCTATTCTGTAAAAGTCCGATGGCGAAAGCTTCGAATGCTTGGCGTGCGAAGCTGCAAGTCATTGCGATTTTTTTGAAAAAGTTTACGTTGCCAAAATTTCCCATGTCACACACCGCCATTAGAAACTGGTAGGCTATGAACAAAGAGGCACATATTGCTCCTGTCTGTAATAAAACAATCCTGACGTCAATACTTAGTTAATTTAGTTAACTTGTGTATGTATACTAACCGCTGGCCTCAATAAAGCACCGATGGCAATACCAAGTGGCAAAGATGTCATCGCCAAGAGTATATTACTTAGCACGTAAGGAAGAAATCTGTTCACTTCTAGTGGTTGGTCAGTTAAAACGTATATTGGTAAGGCATAAAGCAACGCAGTTATAGCCTGTGAATTTTTTTTAACTAAATTTTAAATATTACGCTTATACCGATTCCGCCACATTAAGTAGGCACACCCGAGCGCCTCCTTACAGAATGCAATGTCCGCCAATTTAAATTCTGTGCCTACTTGGAGTGGTTTCATCTGTATACTTACAGTTGAAAACAATGATGTTACTGATAAGGCAAAGTAATAAGCATTGAGACTGTACCATCTGTTGGAAAATTCTCGTCGAAATAGTTTTATTTCGTAGGGAACTATGACACCAAATTATTACTATTATTTTTGTTTTAATTAAACATCTACTAAATTGTTACTTACACAGCATAGCTTGAGGAATGCACTGCTGAAATATGTGATGAGGAATGAAAGTTGTCAACAAATTTATATTTTCTATTAATTTGTCTCCGTCATTTCCAACGCCTTGAAAAAGCAGGCCCACTATTACGCCGAGTACGACAGGCGTGAAAAACTTAATCGCCAGTAGAATCTTGTCTCTTTTCATCTGAGTGACAGTCCTGTTAATCAACGTGCAACTTTGTTCCCAAAACGAAGCGGCCTCAGCTGCCGATACTTTGCCCGGTTTGCATTTCAGTAAATCATCTCTGCGAGATCGAATGCAAACTTCTCCATTTTTTATCATGCTCTTCAATTTCGACGTGCTTTCCTCATTAAAATACACCAGCTCGATGACTAAAAATATTCATTCGTTGCTAAAAATATTCATTCGTGCTTTATTTTTACATAAAAAAAAACTTTCTGCGGTCTAATTCTGCAATTCTTAGCTTAATCGTAACCATCGTAAGGTATTTCTGCGGCCTGTACTTTTAAATGATCGTGACTTAGTGTGATAATGTTACGGTAATTCAGGGGCGGCTCGTGTTGATTTGCTGCGAGTGCGCAACAAGTGCAAAAGGGGCAGTGGGTGAATTCTTCAAATAAATTTGTTTTTCGGGGCTTATAAGATTTACCGAGTTTTCTCCTCAGCTTTCCAACGCCCTTTACCAAACAAAAAAAACAATCGAAACGCACTCTTTAGTTACAATCAAAATTCATAAACGCCGCGGCGTTTTATATTTGCTCAATTAAACGAACGTCTCTCCCTCCCACCGCGATCGCGCTTGTCATTTTTGAATTCAATTTAAGCATGGGACTTACAGAGCTCTTTGTCAGCTTTCCAATGCCGTTTACCAAGAAACAATCGAACAACGCGTTCTTGAGTTACAATCAAAATTCAAAAGCGATGCGTTTCTTATTCGTTCAATTAACCGAACGTCTCTCCCTCCCATCGCGATCGCGCCTGTAATTTTTTAATTCAATTTAAGTATGGGACTTATAGAGCTCTTTGTCAGCTTTCCAATGCCGTTTACCAAAAAACAATCGAACAACGCGTTCTTGAGTTACAAGCAAAGTTCTAAAGCGACGTGATTTTTATTCGTTCAATTAACCGAACGTCTCTCCCTCCCCTCACAATCACGTTTGTAATTTTTTAATTCAATTTAAGCATGGGACTCTTTTTCTCTGCTTTCCAATGCCGTTTACCAAAAAACAATCGAACAACGCGTTCTTGAGTTACAGCCAAAATTCAAAAGCGACGCGTTTTTTATTCGCTCAATTAACCGAATGTCTCTCCCTCCCCTCGCGATCGCGCTTTTAATTTTTGCATTAGATTTAAGCAAGGGATTTATAGAGCTTTTTCTCAGCTCTCCAATGCCATTTACCAAAAAACAATCGACGAACGCGTTCTCGAGTTACAAGCAAAATCCAAAAGCGACGCGTTTTTTATTCGTTCAAATAACCAAACGTCTCTCCCGCCCCTCATGATCGCGCTTGTAATTTTTGAATTCAATTTAAGCATGGCACTCACAGAGCTCTTTCTCAACTTTCCAATGCCGTTTGCCAAAAAACAATTGAACAACACGTTCTTGAGTTATAATCAACATTCAAAAGCGATGCGTTTTTTAATTCGCTCAACTAACCGAAAGTCTCTTCCTACAATCGCGATCGCGCTTTAATTTTTGCATTAAATTTAAGCGTGGCATTTACAGAGCTTTTTCTCAGCTTTGCAACGCCGTTTACCGAAAAACAATCGAACAACGCGTTCTTGAGTTACAATCAAAATTCCAAAGCGACGCGTTTTTAATTCGTTCAATTAACCGAACGTCTCTCCCTCCCATCGCGATCACGCTTTTAATTTTTGCATTAAATTTAAGCGTGGCATTTACAGAACTTTTTCTCAGCTCTCAATGCCGTTTACCAAAAAAACAATCAAACAACGCGTTTTTGAGTTGCAAGCAAAATTCCAAAGCGATGCCTTTTTTATTCGCCCAGTTAACCGAACCTCCTTTTTTGAATTCAATTTAAGCATGCGATTTATACAGCTTTTTCTCAGCTATCCAATGCCGTTTACCAAAAAAACAATCGAATAACGCATTCTCGAGTTACAACCAAAATTCATAAGCGACGCCGCGCTTTTTATTTGCTCAATTAAATGAAAGTCTCTCCCTCCCATCGCGATCGCTCTTGTAATTTTTGAATTCAATTTAAGCACGGAATTTTCAGAGCTTTTTGTCAGCTTTCCAACGCCGTTTACCAAAAAACAATCGACGAACACATTCTCGAGTTACAACCAAAATTCAAAAACAACGCATTTTTATTTGCTCAATTAACCGAACGTCTCTCCCTCCCATCGCGATCTCGCTTTTAATTTTTGCATTAAATTTAAGCGCGGGATCTACAGAACTTTTTCTCAGCTTTCCAACGCCGTTTACCAAAAAACAATCGATGAACGCGTTCTCGAGTTACAAGCAAAATCCAAAAACAACGCATTTTTATTTGCTCAATTCACCGAACGTCTCTCCCTCCCATCGCAATCGCACTTTAAATTTTTGCATTACATTTAAGCATGGGATCTACAGAGCTTTTTCTCAGCTTTCCAATGCCTTTTACCAAAAAAAAAAAAAATGGACGAATTGACAACAACTGCAAAAGGGAAAGTGAATGCATTTTTCAAATAACTTTATTCTATCGGGGTTTTCCCGACGAGGAATTGGAACCTGCAACTTCAATAGAACAATAGAACCCTACTATGATTTTCTTTTAGGTTACGATTATACTTGAGAACCCCGTTTCCGCAGTCGAACTTGCATATTTTATTGCACAAGTAACATTTTTGAAATATAATTTCTACTTGCTACAATGATACCTTACGATTGCGCTCAGAATTGCAGCATGAATTTACTTACTATAGTCGGAAGGACTGTAATTACTGTCGCAAGGAAAATTTGCCTCCGATAGGAATTGTATTAAACCGCCCGTTTCTCCATTGTAAACGCACCACCCGTCCGACAAGAAATAAACCTAATTAGAGATGCTTTAATGGCAGTCGGAGCAACCAATAGATGGTGTTGAACTTGCCTGATCAAACAGTTGAAACATCAAATCAGAAGGTTGATGGACCGTGCAAATTATCGTGAAACCTTCGCTTGTTATCAGCTTTAGTAATTGCACAAAATTTTTGGCAGTCGAGTAATCCAAACCACTATTGGCAAAAAGTAGATTAAAAAAAAAAGTGTTTTAAAAAATGGGTTAATGAAAGTGTATAGGTTTGTTTTTGGTTCTTAGTTTTTGTTGTGCGCAGACTCCTGACGGTTCTGTGGACGGTTCCGGTACTGTCCTTTCAAGAACCAAAACAAGCCTTATGTAGAATTGACAATATTCATAATATCTATATAGATTATCTCATCTTCAAGTTTGAGCTCAGTAAAAAATACTTATTCTTGCTTGGACAAATAAATTTACTTACGTGATTGGTTCATCTAGGAATAATACCGGTGGATTGCTAACGATTTCCATTGCGACGGATAAGCGTTTCTTTTCACCTCCAGACAAGAGCTCCACCCTTGTGTCGGAACACTTTTGGAGACCCAGTAATCGTACGATTTCCTTTACCTGCGTCGTTTAATTTCGTCCAAAAAAAAGACCAAACAAAAATATTGCTCGAGACCCATTGCAGTTCTCATTACCTTTGTGTCTGCATCGGTGAATTTTGAACCGAGTTTTAATTTTCCCGATATTGCTATGGATTCTGAAACGCTGAAAAAGGGCCGTAATAAGTCCTCCTGCATAAGATAACAAGATGTTTTCCGGAAGTCTTCGTCCGTTCTGGGTTTGCCGTTGAGGAGAATTTCTCCGCTGACTCCATCTTTTCTGAGTAGGGAAAGAAAGTCAAGCTCTGTGGAAATTATTCATTCTCTTCAGCAAGTTATACTTACACGTGTCCGGCCAAGACATTTAAGAGAGACGTTTTTCCCGCACCACTTCCACCCAAAATGGCGCTTAATTCTCCCGAAAGAAATTTCCCGTTTATGGTTTTTAATATTGTTTTCTCTCCTGGAATAATAAAAAAAAAATCCAATTTGGAGGTTTCAATTGCATTCCCATCAGGTTTTTATTTTTCTTACATGTAATAAACACATTGTGTGTTGGGGGCGATCTAATAGTGTCATTAGGTTGTCACATGCTTCCCCCTCATTTTTTTCTATTAAGTGGAAAAAGTGCTGCTAAGTGAATTGAAGGGGTGGCAAGAACCCTTAAAAGTAAAAGTATGCGGACCGCCGAAGACGAAAAGCAGGTATTCTGGTGCAGTTTATCGTGGCCCAATTACTCGTTTCGTTACTCACTGTTTTTAAGTTTATTTTTTATTTTATTTTTTTCAATATAACAATATATTAATAAAACGTAAAATTCAGTTTACAATAAGTTTTTATTTTACTGTTAAAAATATCATCTGAAAACTGTAAACAGATCGATCAAATGTGAAGTGCATGTATACAAAATGGTCTAAAATCTAAAATTATTTAACATGTCACGTTTTTTTTTTTTCATATATTTGCAGATCCATCATCATTCTACTTCAAAACGAATTAGATTAAGAAATTAAGCTATTAACAGGTGATATCTTATGTCGGCAAATTTAGTGGCGCCATCTGTAGAAACTTCGATGGACTAATTTTAAGCGCCACATTTAAATTACTTAAAAAAAAGCTGGATGACGTTTTATTATCAGCTGTAAAGGATCGAATATTCAGTACGTGGAGATGTAATGTTTTTATAAAAATCACGTTGCGATTAAATAATATTATAATACAAAAGTTAATAACGAAAAAGAAACTATTAACGAAAGCTACTAATTTTTGTATTTTATCCCAGCCAATAAGATATCACTCAATATTATGTAATAACGCGTACAAGGTCAGACTCAAGTAGTGGAAGCCGAATTTCCACGAGATAGCACACGACGCGCGGCCCGCGATCGAAAAGAATAAGATTGAAGTTGCACCTAATTATGCACTCGATTAAGGAATTTTTTTGCACACCAAATGCATCATCCGATATTCCCCACTTCATGCAATTCAAATGGATAGAAGACTATAAGAAGGACCGCCGAAGACGATTTTTTTTTTTTTTTTAATATAACAGTAGGTATATTAACAAAACGTGAAATTTAGTTTATAACACAATTTTGAATATAAAAATATATTAACAAAACGTGAAATTCAGTTTACAATAAGGTAATTACAATAAGAAAAATTAATAATTTTAATATGAACAATTTTCTTTTAATTAAGACCAAATGAAATTTTGAAATATTAAATCAAGATTTTACAAACAACCAAAAAAAATAATTCA
This sequence comes from Prosopocoilus inquinatus, assembly GCA_036172665.1. Lineage (NCBI taxonomy): Eukaryota > Metazoa > Arthropoda > Insecta > Coleoptera > Lucanidae > Prosopocoilus > Prosopocoilus inquinatus. The sequence continues at coordinate 13,849,981 of CM069871.1, read as the reverse complement.
AGATAAAAAAGTACCAATGAAATCCTAATAATAAATTTTATAAAAATGGTTTAGAGAGAAGAACACATATTCAGTACAAAACAAAAAAAAGCCTTCGTTAGAAATAGCTTTTTGTTTACGCACAAAAAAATGAATTCTCGTTTCAACTCACCAACGTTGACTGGAAACTTCATTGAAACAGAATTTAAATTAAATTGACAAAATAAACCAATCGGTTACGATTAAATTATGATTATAAAAAAAAGCAAATACACCGTGAAGAGTCGTGTCTTCATTCCCGAAATTAATTTCCATCTCAGGAAACTGACTGAAAAAAAAATAAAATAGAAAATATAATAATAAACTTCAACGAGGAACGCTACGCATAATTAGGGCAGGGAAAACTGTAACAGTGGCTTTTCGTCTCCGATGGTCCATCTTATAGCCTTCCACTCATTTGAATTGTATACAGTGGGGAATAGCGGATGATGTACTTGCTATGTGCAAAAAAAATCCTTAAACGAGTGCATAATTAGATGCAATATTGCAGCTTCCGCAACTTCGATCTCATTTTTCTCGCTCGCGATAAAATAATATTATAATATATCAAGGTCAGAGTAAAGTAAATTCAGCCTCGGTTACTTTACTCTGACCTTGATATATTATTTTATCGCAGTTTAATTTTTATAAAAAGTTTGCATCTCTACGTACTGAATATTCGATCCTTTACACGGTACTTATTTTAAATTTAGGCTAAAAATTAAAATTCCTGAGAGTTCCCGCAGATGGCACCACCAAATTGCTGGTTCCATGCTGGTTCAATTTCTTTAATAAAATTATTGAAATATCAGACATAAAGACATTTTTACATTCCTCTGGTAACGCCGATGTATGTAATATGTTTTAAAATTAATAACCACCCACTTACTAAAATTCTAAGAAGGTTAATAAAGACAATGAATTAAATAAATAACAAAACAAAGATCAAATTACCTTTTTTTGGGTTCGCTTAACCACTCTGTTTATTTTTTCCAACACTGAAGAATCTGTCAGAGCTGAAAGCGAAACGTAGAGAGAAGCTTGCGAGTTGTGGGAATTTATTGCAAAGTTTATATACCGGTTGTTAATGAACAAGTGTAACATTTGTAACATTGCAATTTGCATTTCTTTCCTACTTAAGCCCGATTTCATAATCGAGCTAAAGGAGACTTTAAAATAAAAGTCACATTCCGATGCGTAAGTAACCACTTTCTCGCATTTTCTTGACATATGTCTGTGACTTTTATTTTAAAGTCTCCTTTAGTTCGATTATGAAATCGGATCTTAACTGTCTACATACACAAAGAATAAATTGTTAAGTAAGAGAACTCAAAGCTGAAATGCGTAAATATCAACCGATAGCGAAACGAAAAAAGAAGCTTGCGAGTCTGTGGGAATTTATTGCCAAGTTGATATACCGGTTGTTAACGGCAAAGTGTAACATCGCAATTTACATTTCTTTGCTACTTAACTTTCTGCATGCACAAAGAATAAGTTGTTAAATAAGAGAACTCAAAGCTTAAAGAAATATGTATATAAATATCACGATGTACAAAGTAAGGAAAGCATTTCTTCGTTGTATTTGTTTGTTTTACTTTTTTACAATTTTTCTTTCTTTATTTTTTTTTCATGACACACAATTTTATTTCAAATTCAAAATAGTAAAACTGTTACACAAGGTGTGTGATATTAGGCGTCTAGGGCAGGGCGCAGGGCTTCGACAGCTTGTGGGGACAGTGAAGTAAAAAAGGACCTTCGGCAAAAAAATGGTCGGAATACGTCCGTCAAAGAAAACAACAGAAAATCGAAGAGAATAGGAAATAGTCAAACCATCAAGACAAAACTGTATGAAGTGTTAAATATTATAATGAAAAAAAAAAAATGTATGCGACAAAAAGAGACAAAAAAAATAAAATAAATAAAAGAATCAGATTTTTTAATTAATTTCAAGATTAACAGCAGTTTATGATATCTTTGGTTGAAATGAACCAAGAAACTAGCTTCTGCACAGAACAAAAAAAGTATTTATTTAAAATAAGTAAAAAAAAATCGCAATGAATCCTAATCTATTCATGAAACAAAAAAGAAATTTAAAAAACATTAACGCGAGGAAATAAATGAAAGCTGAATTTTATTTGGAAAAGCTTCACACCGGAACTCGTCGATTTTTCTTTTGTTTTTGCCTTTTTTCGTGCTTACAAAACGAAATACCTATAATGAATAGCAAAAAAATTAAAATAAAAAATGAAAGCTTGATTTAATTTTAAAAATCTTTGCCCCGGAAACCGTCGCTTTTCATTTGTTTTCGCCTTTCTTGTGCTTAGAAAATGAAATATAATGAATCGCAAAGAAAAAAGAAACCAATGAACAAATGAAACTTGATTTTAAAAAACCTTGCGCCGGAAATTGTCGACGATCAAAAGGAGTTTTTTTAAGGTTTTTTTTCTATTTTTATTTCTCTTTTTGTTAATTGTAATATTTTTTCCATTTTTATGGCCGGCGATGGCTTTTGTTTTTCTTTTCCGAAATAAAAAATTTTAATTCAATACATCGTCAAATTTCAAAAAAAAAAAAATTATTTAAAAGAAGTTTTCTTAAGGTTTTTTTTTTATTTTTATTTCCTATTTGTTAATTGTAGTATTTTTTCCGTTTATACAGCCGGCGATGGCTTTTGTTTTTCTTTTACGAAATTAAAAATTTTATTTCAATACAGCGTCGAATTTCAAAAAAAAAAAAAAACAAATAATTTATTTACTTTCATTGTAAGTCGACAATCGCAAGAATTTTTTTAAATGTTCTTTTTCTATTTTTCTTTCCAGCGAAAGCATTTGTTTTCTCGTTTCGAGGTTATGTAAAATTTTTCATGTGGTAAATAAAAAATCGAAGGAGGTTCGATTTTTGTTTTCTTTCGCTATTTCCGTTTCCATCCACGGCTTTTGTTTTTGAATTTCGAAATAATCGAAATAAGTTTTTTTTTGCGTAAATCGACAATCAAAAAATTTAAATTTATTATCTTGTTTGTTTCATTTTTTAAAGCGATAGCTTTTGTTCTTCTTTCTCGAAATTCAGCATTTTAGTAATTGTAATTAGACTACCACACAGCGTAAATCGATGAATTATTTCGTGATACAAAGAGTACTTGAATTCAAAAATTTTTAAGCCTTTTTTTTCAGATAATGTACAGGGTGTACCAACAGTGCGTTCTCGGGCTATATCTCGATAACTACTGCCGATACAAAAAAAGTTTCAAGACATTTTTGTTTTAGAATTCAGAGATGTACAGTATAAAGTTATTTTCACCTATACAGGGTGAATCAAAACAGTGGTACTGAACGCAACTTTTTTATTTCAAATGGCACACTCTATATACGACGCCAAATTTGGATTGCCCATAAAATTCTACACATTTTTTATATAACATAATCTATGTCTAAATCTAACCGTTCAGATGATATTTAACAATTCACCTAAAAACTGACGAAGCTATAAATCTATAGCGAAACGTTGAATGTATTTCCAATCATAATTCTGTCCGGTTCAAGATTAAATAAACTTCTTACTTAAAAACTCTCGTTCACAGTCATTACTTTATTTATTCTTACTTTATTTATTTTCAACATTAAGAAAAAGATTTTTGGTACAGATGTAATTGATAGTTTAACTTATTCTAAGCCACTGTTAAATATACTTTTATCGTTACAGGTTGATCGTGGTACCAAGCAAAATGTCAGAAATTTCAAAATGACGTAAGTCAATTTTCTTAAACCGTATGTCGTATATTTTTATATCTTAAATTGTTTGCCTAATACAGTACTTTCATTTTTGTTATGCATGTTCTATACTTATCTGCAATTCAAACTGTCAACTGTCAAATGTTTTTCCGAAGCACTCTTCACAAAAGTGAAAAATTGGATTTTTGGCAAAAATATGATATTGGACCACCATGTGTGATACATCATTGTAAAGAGGAAAAATAACGTAATCTCAAAATGTTAAAATCCAAGATGGCGTCCATAAGAAAAAATGAAGTTGCCAGGCGTTTCTCCGTCATTTTAAAAATTATTGAAAAAGAAATGCCATATTCGAATTCTTCATAAAAAAAGTGTCTGAATAATGTTTTAGTTGGAAATGAATAGTACGATTAGTTTGTCATGAAAAAAATAAAAACGAAAATCAGAAATATTGGTTTTCTTGCGATATTTTCAAAACTATTGAAGATATTTCAAATTTCTTTTCAGATTATTATTCAGCACGAAAATGCGCAACTTTGCCCCAATTTAACCAACTTCGTATCTCTTAAGATACCGCGAGATCCCCATAGTGGCACTCGGAAAACGGACAACCTGTATAGGGTGTGCCATTTGAAGTAAAAAAGTTGCAAAAAATTTTGTTGCAAATCGTTTTTGATTGCAGTTTGTCTATCCTACTGCATTGTCTGTTTTTTTATCTGTTTTTTATCTGTTTAAAAAAGTTGCGTTCAGTACCACTGTTTTGATTTACCCTGTATAGGTGAATATAATTTTATATTGTAGATCTCTAAATTCTAAAAGTAAAATGTTTTGAAACTTTTTTTGTATCTGCGTTAGTTATTGAGATATAGCCCGAGAACGCACTGTTGGGACACGCTGTATACTTTGATGAGAGCTTTTTTGAGTGTATTTATCCTAAACGCGTTTTGCCATTCATCTAATCGTATTTATAATGCGTTTACCTAATTACTATTGCGTTTCATACTAACGTAAAATTCACTTTTAAAACTGTTCGAACGAAAGAAACCGTGTTTTCAGACGGGGGAAGCCAGAAAACATTTTAAGGGTATACTGACCAACTAATGTATTTAAAAATTAACGAATTCGAGCTTTAGATTTAATGCGTTTCAAATAAATGCTTATAAAATTGCACACATTAAGTTTCATGAATCAGCAGTATTAGTAGATTAGTATTAGTTTAGAAAAAAAAAAAAAAGAAAAGGCTGCAAGGCTCACAAAACGAGTTATTTATTAGGTTTTCGACAATCTAAGCGCAATTTAATCGAACATCGCAATATGTATAATTCTAAAAGAAGATAACATACCCAATGTGTATCGTAGATTCCGAAATTCAACATCCATCTCTTCACACTTCGTGAAATCGTATTTCCTCCTCTTGTTCGGATGAGTCCGTGGTCTTGTGTCTTTCTTCTTTCAGTTTTCACAGACGACAAAAAATTAGCAGCTGGGAACTACTGCAATTTTGTTTTCAAAGAGAACATCTTATCGCCAGTTGTATACACTTCGAGCGAGATAAACAGGTTGAATGGCTGGATGGCTGTGGTAATGAAAATATAAGCGCTCCTGATATTGAAATCAAATAAACAATATAAAGCCAATGAAAGCAATACCGCGCAGAGAGGAGAAATTCACTTGAATAGAAATCTACTAAACAGAACACGTAGATCCAGGTTTCACGTATCAATTGGTGCCATTATATTCGGAATGGAACGAAAGGAATGAAGTTTTCGGCGGATTTAAACTTTGGAATCACGAAGGTGTTAATTAGATTGAGTAAAAAATTTATGTACTGGTGAAGGACAGCGCGTTTCAATTCAGATTTGATTGAATTAGAAAATGTCAAAGGATAGGACAGGATGTCTGTTCTGAAACAGCTTTATATAAGTTGTTTTTTTTTTTGTAAAAGAGAGAAAAAAATAAAAATTGAGATTTTTGTAATCTTATCAACAGAGATCGGAATCACATATTTTGACGTCATCAAAAAAAGAAACGAATGCGTAGTTTATGAAGAAAAAATTCGCTTTTATTGCATGGTCCTTTTCAAAATAATTTGCAGATACACTCCAACTTCCAAATTGTTCTTTATTAGTTATTGTAAAGTTAATTATTGTTCTTTATAACTATAACAACGTAAAAACGATTTGCAACAATTTTTTTTTATAACAACGTAGGTGAAGTGCGTCGCTCGCACGATGATGTCGACATACAGTGTCTTTCAAAAAGTGTGCTACAAATGGGATTTTTTTTATTATCGATTTTCATAAAAAAATTATTGACGCAGGACGCTTCTGCGCCTCTTAAAATAAAATTGGGAAATTTCAGATTATTTCTTTTTTGAACGGTATACAGCGTGGACACCGAAAAATGAAAACCGCTTAAGAGTAAAGTGACCTTATTTTATAAGCTACAGGAAAATATCATAAGAATAAGTTGTTCAGAATTAAAAGCTGCAGCTAAACATGAAATTACAGCTTCTTGTTTCAAAAACGAAAGAAATGCAAGCAATTTATTGTGAACCACGCTTTATTCACGCTACATTAAGAAATACTGGTGGGATTAAAATGTCTGCTAAAATAATATGAATAGGAAAACACGAAATTCGTTCTTATTTTTCAATTATTTATTTTTTATTATTTTATGCTGCAAAAAAAGCATAAATTTCGGAATTCATTGAAATAATCACTCAAAAAAAAAATGAAATTATTGAAAAATAAGAACGAATTTCGTGTTTTCCCGGTCATATTATTTTAGCGGACACTTTAAGTCCACCTGTATTTCCTAATGTAGCGTGTATAAAGAATAAAGAGTGATTCACAATGAATTGTGATTTTTTCATTTTTGAGATAGAAGGCTATAATTTCATATCTGACTTTAGCTTTTAATTCTGAACAACTTATTCTTATGATATTTTCCTGTAGCTTATAAAATAAGGGCACTTTACTCTTAAGCGGTTTTCATTTTTCGGTGTCCACGCTGTATACCGTTCAAAAAAGAAATCATCTGAAATTTCCCAATTTTATTTTAAGAGACGCAGAAGCGTCCTGCGTCAATATTTTTTTATGAAAATCGATAATAAAAAAAATCCCATTTGTAACACACTTTTTGAAAGACACTGTATGTCGACGTCATCGTGCGAGCGACGCACTTCACCTACGTTGTTATAAAAAAAAATTGTTGCAAATCGTTTTTACGTTGTTATAGTTATAAAGAACAATAATTAACTTTACAATAACTAATAAAGAACAATTTGGAAGTTGGAGTGTCTCTGCAAATTATTTTGAAAAGGACCATGCAATAAAAGCGAATTTTTTTCTTCATAAACTTCAGAATTAAAAGCTAAAGTCAGATATGAAATTATAGCCTTCTATCTCAAAAATGAAAAAATCACAATTCATTGTGAATCACTCTTTATTCTTTATACACGCTACATTAGGAAATACAGGTGGACTTAAAGTGTCCGCTAAAATAATATGACCGGGAAAACACGAAATTCGTTCTTATTTTTCAATAATTTCATTTTTTTTTGAGTGATTATTTCAATATATTCCGAAATTTATGCTTTTTTTTGCAGCATAAAATAATAAAAAATAAATAATTGAAAAACAAGAACGAATTTCGTGTTTTCCTATTCATATTATTTTAGCAGACATTTTAATCCCACCAGTATTTCTTAATGTAGCGTGAATAAAGCGTGGTTCACAATAAATTGCTTGCATTTCTTTTGTTTTTGAGATAGGAAGCTGTAATTTCATATCTAGCTGCAGCCTTTAATTCTGAACGACTTATTTTTATGATCTTTTCTTCTATCTTGTGAAATAAGGGCACTTTACTCTTAAGCGGTATTAATTCCTTAGTGTCCACGCTGTATACCATTCAAGATAAATTTCATCTGACATTTGTCAATTTCATTTTACGGGATGCAGAAGTGTTCTGACTCAATAAATTTTAATAGAAATCAATAATAAAAGAACTACCCGTTTGTAGTGCACTTTTTGAAAGACACTGTACGTGATTCCGAACTTAACTTATTAATCTAAGACACGCAGCTCATTTTCGCTCTAATTAAACTAACTTTAAGAAACAGTTCTTATTTACATTGTTTATCTTGAAAACTTTTCTTGAACTTGTGTACTAATTAAACTGAAAACTCTTATATCAATTTCTCATTAAGTAATTGTTGAACGAGTTAAAAAAAAATAAGTGAAGTTTCATTAGATGAAGATGAGCTATTAATATAAAATAAATAAATTCATTAAAAGTTGAATATTATTATTACATTGGCTGAATGACGCAGTAAATTTTGATTTTACCAGTATACAGGGTGTCTCGCGACCTAATGTCATCACTTCATCCACGTGAAGTTCACCTTCATATTTCTGAAATCAGGAAAAAATGATCTTAGCAAACAATGTACAGCGTATTCCATCCAAAAGAAAACAAAAATTGTATTTTTTTCTCCAATTTGCGGTGCGCTTTTATTTCTTCTGATAACTCTAAAAGATAATAGACATAAAACCCTACAATTTTTGCAACTTTTCTTGAACTCGTGTTCTAATTAAATTGAAAACTTATATCAATATCACATTAAGAATTTGTTGAGCGAATTAAAAAAAAGTTTTTTTAGATGAAGATGAGCAGGTACTGAATTATTAACTATTAATGTAAAATAAATATAAATAAATTAAAAGTTGAATATTATTATTACATTGGCTGAATGACGCAGTAGATTTTAATTTTACCAGTATACAGGGTGTCTCTCGACGTAATGTCACCACTTCACCCACGTGATAATCAATTCAAGCTGAGTAAACAACTCTAATAAAGTTTTGTTCTAAAGTGAACCGTTTCAGAAATACTGAGTGTTTAATGTTCATTTCTTTATTTTTTTTAAGTTCATCTTCATATTTCTGAAATCAGGAAAAATGATCTTATTAAACAATATACAGGGTATTCCAACTAAAAAAAAAAAAAAACAAAAATTGTATTTTTTTTTCTCCAATTTGCGATGCGCTTTTATTTCTTCTGATAACTCTAAAAAATAATAGATATAAAACCCTACATTTTTTGCAATTTTTCTTGAATTCGTGTTCTAATTAAACTGAAAACTCTTATTATGTCAAATTCTCATTAAGTAATTGTTGAACGAGTTAAAAAAAAATAAGCGAAGTTTCTTTAGATGAAGATGAGCAGATACTGAATCATTAACTATTAATATAAAATAAATATAAATAAATTAAAAGTTGAATATTATTATTACATTGGCTGAATGACGCAGTATATTTTAATTTTACCAGTATACAGGGTGTCTCGCGACGTAATGTCACCACTTCATCCACGTGATAATCAATTCAAGCTGAGTAAAAAACTCTAATAAAGTTTTGTTCTAAAGTGAACCGTTTCAGAAATACTGAGTGTTTAATGATCATTTCTTTATTTTTTTTTTAAGTTCACCTTCATATTTTGAAATCAGGAAAAAATAGTCTTAGCAAATAATAAACAGGGTATTCCATTTAATCATATCTTTTTTCTCCAATAGGGTACATGACAATAATATAAAATTATTAATTAAAGCTCTCTAATCGAGTCTATAGTCAATAACACACGCGAAAACACCAAATTTGTACGCTGTTTCTATTTATTATTCTCTTAAATTAATAAATAAAATCGAAAATATTCAAATATAAATCACGTGGTTTCGAAAGGCTTCCCATTCGTTGTGACGTCAGTGTTCATACATTGTCCTTGACGTTTATGTTGTATGCAGACCCTTGTCAAATAGTGTGAATATTTGCTCTTAAAATGTGCTGAAAAATATAGTTTTAATTTAAGCAACAATTATGAAGTGAATGTCTTAAAGAAGTTATTATATTTTTTTACTTTGTTGGTGAGAAATTTGTGGTGGAGACGGGAACTTTTCGCCATTGAGAAGTAAGGTTGGTAACATTAAATTTTGTGAAACGCTTATAAATAATTTATTCGGAGTCCTTGCACAGGTATTTTTACATTACAGCACAGCACAATACTGATAATATGTTTTACTATTTATTGTAATAAGTTTTAAGTGTTCGCATTGATATTCACTTATTATGATTTGACAACATATGAATATTTACGTCACACGGTCAGAATGTGCGTTTTGGCGGGAATTTAAACAATTCAAATTTCTTTAATTTTTTACGGCTTTAATATTCATTTATGAAAAAAAAAATAAATATATCTAAATTATCGTATTTTTACCTACTTTCAAATAAAATCTTTAAAAGAAAATGTTCATGTACCCTATTGACATATTTATTTGACGGCATTTATACAGGGATATTCACGGTGAGTGGCCTATTAGATTATATGGGAAACTACACCTTACAGGACGTTGAAAACTTGTGTATGGTATTAATCGATAACGAACTATTCAAATAATATAAAATCAGTCCTGGGGTACTTCCGGTTATACCGGAAGTCAATACTAATTTTCTTATTTTAAACGGAACACTCCGTATATTATTAAATTTTTGAATTTCCCATTCAGTCTTTTGTATTCACATATGTCATAGCTAAAATGAACTGTTTTGACAACATTCAATTTTTTCTAAAAATCTCGGCGATTACAGTGGTCAGAATAAATTGCAACATTTCGAAATTTAAAAAAGACAGACAATTGTACTTTTCTCTGCTTGAACACAGAGATGGAGTAACACTTTTCTGGTAAAGGATAAGCAGTACACTTTACAAAGAGCTTACAGGGGATCCACAGAAGCCGACAGTTTTCAACTATGAAGAACTTGATTTTTTTTTTAATGCAATTTCTATTTTTTATAAAAAAGCATAATGGTTATCTCCAGGGAAAAGAATTCATGCCGCTTAGTGTTACGCCGAATGTACTGCTATTTACTGCTACCACATTTCGATGCTTCAAATTGTTATTATTGAGTGGTAGGGAACGGAGTGTACGTTCTCACATGGAAAAAATTATTATGGGCTTATACAGTCCGAGTACTAAATTCTCGTGCTGTTCGTGGAACAAGTGGCCCGAATTCTTTGCCGTGGTTATCCCTAATGGTTTGCAAGACATTTGCCTACAAATTGATTTCTTGTTAAATACTGACACTATAAATATGCAATTTCTTTTTATAAACAGTTTGCTTAGCTTGATCTTTTATAATTTTAGTTAAAAATATTATTTATTTACTAATAAGAACTTTTGTAATGCTGGCGGAAATACTTGAAGATCGTTTAACGGGGTGCGGTGATCAATAGGTTTGGCCTCCTACCTCCAGTAGATTTTTATTTATTTTATGGCGGGAATTTAATCAATTCAAATTTCTTTAATTTTTTACGGCTTTAATATTCATTTATGAAAAAAAAAGAAATATATCTAAATTATCGTATTTTTACCTACTTTCAAATAAAATCTTAAAAAAAAATGTTCATGTACCCTATTTGCGATGCGCTTCAATTCTTCTGATAATTAAAAGATAATAATAGTCATAACTTAAAGTTTTTCTCTAGCTCCTAAAACAAAGCCTCTAGATAGGGCGCAAAACATTAAAAAAAAAGCCTGTACTTACCAACGGGGTGCTAAATAGGTACAGCGCGAGCAATAAATTTTGGTCGTCATTAGTCGTCAAAGGTTGGCATCAAACTTGTATTTTGTTAAAACTAAGATTTTGAACGCTGAGAATAATAGTGCCTTAATTATTTATTTTGACAGTTTTTTTTGGTAAAACACAACAAATTTGTATGGGAATTTCTAATTTCTGAAATTAAAACTGACTTTTGGGTTGACAGTGAACGACCAAAATTTAATGCCCGCGACTGTACACGTTTAAGTGCCAGACGTTATCACAAACAGAGGTAGTTCAAAAAAATTGTATTTTGCGAGCAAGTCATTCGTACTCGTAAACAAGTGTAGTTGCAAAATTTAAAATCTTTAGTTTAATTGACACTTGATAATGTACTAAGGTAAGTGTAACTAAAAACGTACTTACATACATTCATAATTAGTATACCATTAAATGATGAGGGCGGAAAAAAATTTGAAATATATTATGCGTTTTGCATTTTTGCATGCGCTCGGTGACGGATTTTTATGTTCTTCTTATAGGTCTACCGCCACTGCGCCGTTTCCGCTCTGGTTTGCACAACGCTTAAAACCAGAGCAGAAGCGGCGCGGTGACGCTACAGCCATAAGGAGAACATAGGAATCTACCACCGCCGCGCATTTCCGCTCTGTTTTGCGCTTCGCCTTACTTTCTAAAAACGACACGGAGAAAGCTTACCCATTGAAATATTTCGATAAAGGAACTTACAAAACCATGAAAAAATTCCTCAATTTTTTTCTTGTCGAAATAATCCGTCCGTCACACGTCCGCGAACCAACACCAAAGTAAATATTTGAATTGTCTCATGCGTTTGAATTTACATAATGCCGAACGCCTGGTCGCAGCTGTGGGGGGGGGGGAGCGTCCTGGCGGACGCTCGTGACGTCAGTTAATATTATGGACGTAGGGTGCGTTCGTAAACGTTTACACTGCAATGTATTAGCAAAGTAGTTGAATTTTCATTACATTACAGTGAATGTAATAGCTAGAGAGCGGATTTATATGTCAGTAATTTTGATGAAATATGCGCATATATATGCACTAAAAAATGATGAAATATGCACATATATATGCACTAAAAATGGCGAAATATGTGCAAGATAGGCCGAACACTTCAAATAATGCAATAACTGGTCTACTGTGTTTTATGGGCATTCTTATTCAAATAAAAAACATTATATTTTATACAATTTATTTACATTTATTTGTAAACGCTTATATGAAGGAAGTATGTATATTATGTATGTACATTATTAAGTAAATATTATAACGACTAAAAAAATCTTCGATTATAATTTACAACAATGTGTTTTTCCAAGTTCTCTACCAGGAAATTTTGCCTTTTATCTGACAAAATATTTTTATAAATTGAAAAACTCCTTTCAACATCCACGGAGGTAATTGGGGCATATTTAAAGTGACTCATAGCTGAAAATTCTACACTTAAGTCAATTTCAAAGTTTCCATTCAAAATTTCGTAAATTTCCTCAAGGGTTTTGAAGCCGCTATTTTTATCTAAAACGGATAAACTTTTTTTATTTACTGAACTGCCGATTTTACCTGGAACTTTTGAAATATTCTCTTTAAATTCTTTAACAATTTTAACGGATTCTATTAAAGACATTTTCGGTTTTTCTAAATTGTTTATAGTTTGTATTACAAAACTGTAATGCATTTTGATGAAGTTCAGTTGATTTGCCAATGAAGTTTTTGTTACAATATTTTGTGCCTTTGTAATAGCAGCACTATCTTGGGCATTAAACTCTACAACCAATTCCTTAATTGCTACAAAATGTTCAGCATAAAACATTGCCGCTTCCAACCAAGTTCCCCACCTAGTCAACACTGGTTCGGGAGGTAAAGGTACAACTCACGTTAACTAAATTTTTATAAATTGTTTTAAATTGCTGCCCGGCTTTAACCATGTAAGGGGCAGCATCTGATACCATAAGTAAAATTTTTTCAGTAGGAACTACATTAGGTGAGAAAAATTTCATAAAACATTCATTAACAGATCTTAAAATACTTAAATGATTAGTTTTGTCTAACTGTGTACAGGCTATTAAATAAGATTCACTAGGTTTATCTTCCCGCAAAGACCCTATTAACAAATTTACAATGTAACGCCCACAAGAATCAGTAGTTTCATGTACCCTATTGACATATTTATTTGACGGCATTTATACAGGGATATTCACGGTGAGTGGCCTATTAGATTATATGGGAAACTACACCTTACAGGACGTTGAAAACTTGTACATGGTATTAATCGATAACGAACTATTCAAATAATATAAAATCAGTCCTGGGGTACTTCCGGTTATACCGGAAGTCAATACTAACTTTCTTATTTTAAACGGAACACCCCGTATATTATTAAATTTTTGAATTTCTCATTCAGTCTTTTGTATTCACATATGTCATAGCTAAAATGAACTGTTTTGACAACATTCAATTTTTTCTAAAAATCTCGGCGATTACAGTGGTCAGAATAAATTGCAACATTTCGAAATTTAAAAAAGACAGACAATTGTACTTTTCTCTGCTTGAACACAGAGACAACTTTTCTGGTAAAGGATAAGTAGTACACTTTACAAAGAGCTTACAGGGGATTCACAGAAGCCGACAGTTTTCAACTATGAAGAACTTGATTTTTTTTTAATGCAATTTCTATTTTTTATAAAAAAAAGCATAATGGTTATCTCCATGGAAAAGAATTCAGGCCGCTTAGTGTTACGCCGAATGTACTGCTATTTACTGTTACCACATTTCGATGCTTCAAATTGTTATTATTGAGTGGTAGGGAACGGAGTGTACGTTCTCACATGGCAAAAATTATTATGGGCTTATACAGTCCGAGTACTAAATTCTCGTACTCTTCGTGGAACAAGTGGCCCGAATTCTTTGCCGTGGTTATCCCTAATGGTTTGCAAGACATTTGCCTACAAATTGATTTCTTGTTAAATACTGACACTATAAATATGCAATTTCTTTTTATAAACAGTTTGCTTAGCTTGATCTTTTATAATTTTAGTTCAAAATATTATTTATTTACTAATAAGAACTTTTGTAATGCTGGCGGAAATACTTGAAGATCGTTTAACGGGGTGCGGTGATCAATAGGTTTGGCCTCCTAACTCCAGTAGATTTTTATTTATTTTATGGCGGGAATTTAATAAATTCAAATTTCTTTAATTTTTTACGGCTTTAATATTCATTTATGAAAAAAAAGAAATATATCTAAATTATCGTATTTTTACCTACTTTCAAATAAAATCTTTAAAAAAAAATGTTCATGTACCCTATTTGCGATGCGCTTCAATTCTTCTGATAACTAAAAGATAATAAACATATAAAATAGCGACATCTTACTATCGCTTTTTGACCTAACATTGCAGTAGGATAGACAAATTGAAGCGGGATTTGCTCCTAATGAGTCCCCCATGCAAGGCGGCCATGCTTGCTGTCAAAGCATAATGAAAGATTTTAGAAAAATTTTGTGCAAATCGTTTTTGATTGCAGTGAGAACCTCGAGCAGCCTCTGGACAGCTGTTTCAGCTCTGCTTGGGGCTTCTTCAGCAGAAACGTAGCTCGACATTCCCACTGCAGACCAAAAACGACTTGCCCAATTTATTCGCAAATGCGATGTAAGAATGATGAACATATAAAATAGCGACATCTTACTATCGCTTTTTGACCTAACATTGCAGTAGGATAGACAAATTGAAGCGGGATTTGCTCCTAATGAGTCCCCCATGCAAGGCGGCCATGCTTGCTGTCAAAGCATAACGAAAGATTTTTTTGCAGTGGGAATGTCGAGCTACGTTTCTGCTGAAGAAGCCCCAAGCAGGGCTGAAACAGCTGTCCAGAGGCTGCTCGATATGTTCTCACTACAATCAAAAACGATTTGCACAAAATTTTTCTAAAAGATAATAATAGTCATAACTTAAAGTTTTTCTCTAGCTCCTAAAATAAAGCCTCTAGATAGGGCGCAAAACATTAAAAAAAAAGCCTGTACTTACCAACGGGGTGCTAAATAGGTACAGCGCGAGCAATAAATTTTGGTCGTCATTAGTCGTCAAAGGTTGGCATCAAACTTGTATTTTGTTAAAACTAAGATTTTGAACGCTGAGAACAATAGTGCCTTAATTATTTATTTTGACAGTTTTTTTTGGTAAAACACAACAAATTTGTATGGGAATTTCTAATTCCTGAAATTAAAACTGACTTTTGGGTTGACAGTGAACGACCAAAATTTAATGCCCGCGACTGTACACGTTTAAGTGCCAGACGTTATCGCAAACAGAGGTAGTTCAAAAAAATTGTATTTTGCGAGCAAGTCATTCGTACTCGTAAACAAGTGTCGTTGCAAAATTTAAAATCTTTAGTTTAACTGACACTTGATAATGTACTAAGGTAAGTGTAACTAAAAACGTACTTACATACATTCATAATTAGTATACCATTAAATGATGAGGGCGGAAAAAAATTTGAAATATATTATGCGTTTTGCATTTTTGCATGCGCTCGGTGACGGATTTTTATGTTCTTCTTATAGGTCTACCGCCACTGCGCCGTTTCCGCTCTGGTTTGCACAACGCTTAAAACCAGAGCAGAAGCGGCGCGGTGACGCTACAGCCATAAGGAGAACATAGGAATCTACCACCGCCGCGCATTTCCGCTCTGTTTTGCGCTTCGCCTTACTTTCTAAAAACGACACGGAGAAAGCTTACCCATTGAAATATTTCGATAAAGGAACTTACAAAACCATGAAAAAATTCCTCAATTTTTTTCTTGTCGAAATAATCCGTCCGTCACACGTCCGCGAACCAACACCAAAGTAAATATTTGAATTGTCTCATGCGTTTGAATTTACATAATGCCGAACGCCTGGTCGCAGCTGTGGGGGGGGGGAGCGTCCTGGCGGACGCTCGTGACGTCAGTTAATATTATGGACGTAGGGTGCGTTCGTAAACGTTTACACTGCAATGTATTAGCAAAGTAGTTGAATTTTCATTACATTACAGTGAATGTAATAGCTAGAGAGCGGATTTATATGTCAGTAATTTTGATGAAATATGCGCATATATATGCACTAAAAAATGATGAAATATGCACATATATATGCACTAAAAATGGCGAAATATGTGCAAGATAGGCCGAACACTTCAAATAATGCAATAACTGGTCTACTGTGTTTTATGGGCATTCTTATTCAAATAAAAAACATTATATTTTATACAATTTATTTACATTTATTTGTAAACGCTTATATGAAGGAAGTATGTATATTATGTATGTACATTATTAAGTAAATATTATAACGACTAAAAAAATCTTCGATTATAATTTACAACAATGTGTTTTTCCAAGTTCTCTACCAGGAAATTTTGCCTTTTATCTGACAAAATATTTTTATAAATTGAAAAACTCCTTTCAACATCCACGGAGGTAATTGGGGCATATTTAAAGTGACTCATAGCTGAAAATTCTACACTTAAGTCAATTTCAAAGTATCCATTCAAAATTTCGTAAATTTCCTCAAGGGTTTTGAAGCCGCTATTTTTATCTAAAACGGATAAACTTTTTTTATTTACTGAACTGCCGATTTTACCTGGAACTTTTGAAATATTCTCTTTAAATTCTTTAACAATTTTAACGGATTCTATTAAAGACATTTTCGGTTTTTCTAAATTGTTTATAGTTTGTATTACAAAACTGTAATGCATTTTGATGAAGTTCAGTTGATTTGCCAATGAAGTTTTTGTTACAATATTTTGTGCCTTTGCAATAGCAGCACTATCTTGGGCATTAAACTCTACAACCAATTCCTTAATTGCTACAAAATGTTCAGCATAAAACATTGCCGCTTCCAACCAAGTTCCCCACCTAGTCAACACTGGTTCGGGAGGTAAAGGTACAACTCACGTGAACTAAATTTTTATAAATTGTTTTAAATTGCTGCCCGGCTTTAACCATGTAAGGGGCAGCATCTGATACCATAAGTAAAATTTTTTCAGTAGGAACTACATTAGGTGAGAAAAATTTCATAAAACATTCATTAACAGATCTTAAAATACTTAAATGATTAGTTTAATAACTATTAACAAATTTACAATGTAACGCCCACAAGAATCAGTAGTTTCGTGTACCCTATTGACATATTTATTTGACGGCATTTATACAGGGATATTCACGGTGAGTGGCCTATTAGATTATATGGGAAACTACACCTTACAGGACGTTGAAAACTTGTACATGGTATTAATCGATAACGAACTATTCAAATAATATAAAATCAGTCCTGGGGTACTTCCGGTTATACCGGAAGTCAATACTAACTTTCTTATTTTCAACGGAACACCCCGTATATTATTAAATTTTTGAATTTCTTCATTCAGTCTTTTGTATTCACATATGTCATAGCAAAAATGAACTGTTTTGACAACATTCAATTTTTTCTAAAAATCTCGGCGATTACAGTGGTCAGAATAAATTGCAACATTTCGAAATTTAAAAAAGACAGCCAATTGTACTTTTCTTTGCTTGAACACAGAGACAACTTTTCTGGTAAAGGATAAGCAGTACACTTTACAAAGAGCTTACAGGGGATTCACAGAAGCCGACAGTTTTCAACTATGAAGAACTTGATTTTTTTTTTTAATGCAATTTCTATTTTTTATAAAAAAAGCATAATGGTTATCTCCATGGAAAAGAATTCAGGCCGCTTAGTGTTACGCCGAATGTACTGCTATTTACTGTTACCACATTTCGATGCTTCAAATTGTTATTATTGAGTGGTAGGGAACGGAGTGTACGTTCTCACATGGCAAAAATTATTATGGGCTTATACAGTCCGAGTACTAAATTCTCGTACTGTTCGTGGAACAAGTGGCCCGAATTCTTTGCCGTGGTTATCCCTAATGGTTTGCAAGACATTTGCCTACAAATTGATTTCTTGTTAAATACTGACACTATAAATATGCAATTTCTTTTTATAAACAGTTTGCTTAGCTTGATCTTTTATAATTTTAGTTTAAAATATTATTTATTTACTAATAAGAACTTTTGTAATGCTGGCGGAAATACTTGAAGATCGGCCAAACCTATTGATCACCGCACCCCGTGCGGTGATCAATAGGTTTGGCCTCCTAACTCCAGTAGATTTTTATTTATTTTATGGCGGGAATTTAATCAATTCAAATTTCTTTAATTTTTTACGGCTTTAATATTCTTTTATGAAAAAAGAAGAAATATATCTAAATTATCTTATTTTTTTAACAGATCTTAAAATACTTAAATGATTAGTTTTGTCTAACTGTGTACAGGCTATTAAATAAGATTCACTAGGTTTATCTTCCCGCAAAGACCCTATTAACAAATTTACAATGTAACGCCCACAAGAATCAGTAGTTTCATCCACAATAAAATAAATATATTGATTTTCTACGATTTTCTTGACTTCTTTTAGAGTATCGTTGTAGATGCGAGGCACGTAATTTTTTCTTAACGTACTTTCATCGGGAACATTTTTCTTGGTATATTTTTCCAAAAAACTTTTAAAAATAGAATTTTGCAGTTTTTTCAAAGGTATGTTTGCACAAATCATCGCCTCGCATAAATCAGCATTAAATTCTTGTTGTTCATTAGATGAAGTCATCAACGACGGTCCACTGTCTAAGGGTAATTGAAATGTTTTCGATTCATTCATCTTCTTGCATTTTGACTTGTGTAGTTCTGTCCCGACATGTTGTGTGACCGAAAATTTTCGTTGGGTTGGTATCTACAACAAGAACTTGAATTTTTTTAAACTGTCTGAATTTTCAATATTCAAGAACCAAGCAAATATTTACCTAAGGAGGAAGAAAACAAACTTAAAACTTACCATTTTACTACAGGCTTTACAGAATGCGCTTCCATTGGTGTAAGCAAGCTCGGGATAGCTTCTGATCCAGGAATTAACCAGGCTCGAATTGTCTTTCGGCATATTGCACTTCTCACAAACAAAAATACTTTTACGGAAGAACTAAACGTTCGCAGCAATAACCGACTAATAATCCGTGAAGAAGTGATGAAACAATATTGCAAACATGAACGCCCCACCGCATCGTTAAGAAAGTACTTGGAAATCCCTAATTCACTACTTGGAAAATTCTGCCTGCTTAAGCCCAAGAAGGGTGCAAACTAGACCCTAATTAATGCAACAACATGTTCTGACGAATTAAGAATTCAGGAAAAAATTTACTCACTTCGACACAAATTCTTTCAAATATGCATATATATGCACGTTTTTAAGAAATATGCGAAAATTGAACAAAATGCTCAAATATGCAAAATATGCATGCAATATGCATTTAGCATAAAATCCGCTCTTTAGTAATAGCTAAGTTTATTACATTATAGTGAATAGTCATAGTGTAACTGTGGTATAACGGAGTAAAATTTGATTACTAACGCACTTTTGTAATCCGACGTCAACGTATATTACTTAACCTCGATGCGATTACTACGTTCGTCGTATAGTAGCCGTATTCAAGAAATTTGTTAGGGCCACAGCTCTTCTAGATAATGTTAAATTCAAGCAAATGGTACTTATACGCTTTGGCGAAATTAGCGCTTTCACCTTAATGCGCGGATTATTTGTAATTCCTTGGAAGTATTACTTATCTATATTTGATTGCTGTTTGCTATATAAATATATTTCCATTAAGAATAACCTCAATAATACACTTAATTCTGAAGTGAACATCATTATTCAACTAGTCTTGTGTTTAGTCGTATAAGTGCTGAAATAAAAAGATGTGGCGTCCTTGGGATCACTGTGATAGTGATAATATGGAAATTCATGAAGAGGAGATATTACAAGATGAACTTCCCGTCTCAGAGGATAATCATAGAGGAAATAGTAGTGCTCGACAGAACCTTCATTTACCAGTAGAAGCTAAACGTATCGTTTTGAATGTATTTAAGTATCTGAGAGATACTGAAAACCGCAAAGCTACTATAAAAAAAAACATCTCAAATGACAGGTGTTCCTTGCACTTCTGTATGGAGAATTCTTAATGAAGACATTCATTATAGGAAAACTAGGCTTGATAAAGGTGTTCTTCGTAGCTTAGTTATTGAGAAGCATGCTCATGCAGTGAGAATATTTATTTCTGACATGTACAAAGTAAAATTGGCACCAACTCTAAGAGATTTACAGGAAAAAATTCTTAATGATGAGCGTATTGGCATTCACTGCGCAAAAGAGACCATAAGATTATTTTTACGGAAGATTGGCTTTACCTACAGTACGATAAATAAAAGACAGGTTATTAGGGAATCTCCGAAAATAAGCGAGTGGCGGTATAATTATTTAAAGGAAGTGAAGATACTTCGAGATGAAGGGAAAACGTTTTATTTTCTCGATGAAACGTGGTTTGATAGCCAAGATGTATTGAAAAAAAGTTGAACAGATCATTCAGAAAGATGCAGATTCGATGTTCCAGTTTCAAAGGGAAAACGAATTATTATTCTGCATGCGGGATCGGAATACGGTTGGGTGCCGAATGGATTACTATTATCAGCTAAAAATAACTCAAATGCGAAACTCGATTACCATGAAGACATGACGGGAGATCTTTTCTATAAATGGTTTAAGGACAGTTTCATTCCAAATATTGTTCCCAACAGTGTTATAATTATGGACAACGCAAGCTATCATTCTATACAAAATGAAAAAATACCTTACTCTAACTCTAGAAAAGGTGAAATTATGGAATTTCTTTATGAAAAGGATATATTTTTTGAAGAAAATTATACAAGAAAACAACTTTTAGAAATTGTTAAGGCTTTTACGTTCAAAAAAGTTTATGCAATCGATACTTTGGCTAAGGAATATGGACATCAAGTTATCAGACTACCTCCATATCACTGCATTTTAAATCCTACAGAATTGATTTGGGCCAACTTGAAATGTAATATAAGGAAAAATAACAAAAATCCTCAATTTAGTAATGGAGTACTTGAATTAATAAAAAAGGAAGTTAATAAAATTGGTGCACAAATGTGGGCCAAGGGTATTCAACACGTTGTAAAAGTAGAAGACAACTACCGATCAGAATTTGTTGAAGACTTCATAATACATTTAGGGGACGATAGTAGTACCGAAGATAGTGAGAATGAAATGAGTGAAACGTAAAAATATAAAATTGTTATTGAATTTGTTATAACTGTTTGTATATATAATGCTTGAAATTAAATTATGTAGGTACGCTATGAAAATTACATTTGTTTTTAATTTCATTTAATATTGCCTTTATATCTATAAATCTAATTCATAGTTTTTAATATCTGGATAATTTAAGAAATTACATCGTAAAATTTAAAGTACGGATCTGTAAGTTTCTGTTAGCGCGTGCCACATTTACTGCAGGGGGTGGTTCTGGTGCCATAAACGACCCTTAAAGTGAACTAGTCCTAGCGACCGTATATTCCAAATAACGTTGGACAAACTATACAGTAGTCCTGAGCGCGGTAACAAATTTAATACTTTAGTTATTTCACAGTGAGATTTACGAACGTGATAATTACAGCGGAACCAATTCTGATTTTAGGAACTCTGAAATTATTACAGAGTTACAGAATTTGTACTCTGTAACAATTTAAGAACGCACCCCAGGATGTTCTATGCTGTGCAGGATGCTGTGGACACTTCTATGTTACAAAGGCTTATGTTGGATTGTTGTTACTGATTATCATCAATCACGTGACTCATAATAACCAATAAATTTGGCCATGTTAACGACGAAAGCCAATGACAGCAGTCTACAGATAGACAGATCTCCAAAGCAGGAAAAGCAGCTTTTTTGGCCTCCGTCTATAATTACTGAATTTCCATTCGTTCAAAATGTCCTAAAAACAGTCATTTGCATGCCCAGGAAGGAAAATAAAAACAGGGATTTTTGCATGAACGATTTTTAGATTAAGTAGAAAGTTTTTTAATCTTTTCGTAGCGAAATGTTGAGAGTATTTCCATTCATAATTTTGTCCGGTTTAAGATTAAAAAGAAAAACTTTTTACTTATGTACATTTCCCATGGGACAAGAAACAACTTCATTTATTGATTTTTAGATTGATAGCGCTGAGTGACATTGAAACGTCAAATTAAATCTTACAAATGAAGAGAAATTATTATTTTAGTATTTTTAAGACTTTAAATTTGACTTTTTTGAGTGCAGCCCAGGTACAGACTTTTTCCTTAACTGATCAGTCGTGATCACACTTCGCTAAAGTTTCCTATTTTTGTAAATCAATTCGTGTAATTCAGCGTTAAATTGTACCGCCAACATAAGAAAGACAAATTTCCTAACCGACGCTGTTTTGACAATAATAATTGTTTTAAAAAAAAAGAATGTGTATTAAATAACTATTATGGCATTGTTTTTAATCTATGGGTATTGTTCATCAAACATAAAAATCGGGTTTTTCTTTACCAACCGTCTGTGTAATTTTTTTGAATATGTTTACAAGAACGTCGCTTATGGTGGAACTGCGAAAGAAGAAAGCGAAAAACTAAAACTTCAATTTGCAATTTGTAAAGAAAAACTGTCAAATTATGACAACTCAATATGCGTCCGAGGGTGTGGCCAACAGTGTTGCCAATGCATCTTCCTTAAATTCCTCTCAATACAGTTGGAAAATTTTTCCTCTCAATCAGGGCCCCCGCGATGCCAAAATCCGCCCGCGTGCCACTCCATACTTTGGCGCCCTCTGACATCTGAGTCGGGACATATAAAAACAGTCAATTATCAAGATTATTAAAAAAAAATAAAAGATATAAAAAATGGAAAAAAACAAAAATTAAAAAAAATTTGAAACATTAGGGAAAATTTTTCAACTTTTTAACTTTTTTTAAACATTTTTCTTCACTTTTTAAACATTTCCTTCATTTTCTAAACATTTTCTTTCACTTTCCAAACACTTTCCAAACATTTTCCTTCACTTTCTTAATATTCTCCTGCACTTTTTAAACATTTTCCTTCATTTTCTAAACATTCTCCTTCATTTTCTAAACATTCTCCTTCACTTTCTAAACATTTTCCTTCACTGTTTTTCAAGTTCCTAACTGCCGCGAGCCCCCAGAGACGAGCAGCCCAAATAGCGCGAATAATTTGTTTTTTTTTTTAACCAAACCGTAAGTAATAGCTTACGTAATTGTAAAATTAGCATGTGCTATAATAAACAAACAAATATATTTTTTTACCTTCATCAAAACAATTCAGTCTTGTGGATAATTTTTTTCGAATTTTTACCAGACGAGAAACTATTTCCCATTAATTTTTTTTGCCGAAAAAATCACATAACATGTGTTCAGTGGCTAAGAGGCTAATTGCCGCCCCTTGAACATGGCGCCCGCGAGCACTGCACGCTTTGCACACATGGCTACGGGGGCCCTGCTCTCAATACAGTTGGAAATTTTTTTCTCGCAACATTTTTAAAATCCTCACAAAATCCTCGACAGTTCTTTCTCTGATGATATTTCTTTTTAATTAAAAAAGAGTACCCACTCGTAAATAAAACTAGTTTTCAGGAAAAGGTATTCAACATAACCTCCCTCAAAATGCAAAAGTAAGTCGCAAGTATGTCAAAAAGTTCCGTTTTTCAGGAGTGCATTTTTTTTTCTTATGATTTCATTCTTATTATTATAAATAGATAAAACAGCGACATCCTATGATCGCTTTTTGACCTGACGTTGCAGTAGGATAGACAAATTGAAGCGGATTTGCTCCTAATAAGTCCCCCATGCAGCCATGCTTGCTGTCAAAGCATAATGAAAGTTTTTAAAAAAAAATTGTTGCAAATCGTTTTTGATTGCAGTGAAAACCTCGAGCAGTCTCTGTACAGCTGTTTCAGCCCTGCTTAGGGCTTCGTCAGCAGAGACGTAGCTCGAAATTCCCACTGCAAACCAAAAACGGCTTGACCAATTTATTCGCAAATGTGATGTAATAGTTGGTGAATAGATAAAACAGCGACATCCTACGATCGCTTTTTGACCTGACATTGACAGCAATCATGGCCGCCTTGCATGGGGTAGCTTATTATGTAGCAAATCCGCTTCAATTTGTTATCCTACTGCAATGTCAGGTCAAAAAGCGATCGTAGGATGTCGCTGTTTTATCTATTCACCACTATTACATCGCATTTGCGAATAAATTGGACAAGTCGTTTTTGGTTTGGAGTGCGAATTTCGAGCTACGTCTCTGCTGACAAAACCCCAAGCAGGGCTGAAACAGCTGTCCAGAGGCTGTTCGAGGTTTTCACTGCAATCAAAAACGATTTGCAACAAATTTTTTTTTAAAACTTATTATTATAACTATGTACATTTCATCACCTTCGTCAACTACCATTTTTTTATATTAGCAGTTTCCAATTATTTAATTATTTAATTAACATAATTTTATATTTTTCATAATCGTTAATTAAAATGCGAAAAACTTCGTATGAGTACGAGATTTTAAATGGAGCTTCAGCCGGACGAATAACGTATACCTGAGACCAGAGAGGTCCTGAGACCCATACATCACTAGCCCGACAATTGTCGAATCCATCCAACATTGCATAAGAAAACATCTCATATAATAACTAAGCATGGGATTTGAATAAGTACACGCCATCGTTTCAGTAGCGCCGTAAAAATTTATCGAACAGGCACATTGTGTAATGGGACGGTGAAAATAATTTACGGCGTTCTTACTATATGACGCAATGTCGCAATAAAGTCCGCCGGTCGAGGTACAACTGGTCAACTAATTACTCTGAAAATCTTTACACAATTAAACAAGAAGAGTTGATTACACAACTGTAATTTTTTATTGCGGCAATAATGCCCTGTTTTTTGTTATACTGAGTAACACCATTGCTGTACCGGCGTTAATTGTCTCCGCATCCCTCGCGTTTGTTTACACGCTACGGTCTAGTCTAATATTTTATATTGCCTGCTTCACTAGAATTTGAACCGCGCAAAATATATTTCTCCTATATACAGCGTGGAAACTAAGTAGCGGATAAAATCCATAACTCCGTTAATATTTGTAATAAAGCAAAAATCTAAAAGGGGTATAGCGATTCAAATTACAGCGCATAAGAAGAAGTATATTTTGAGATATTTTCATGAATTTTTTTTAAGTTATGACGTCATCAAGATTTTTTTTAAATGACAACCTATATTTTTTATTTTTGATTTCGGTGGGTTTTTTTAACCTGCTTTCAACAGTATAAAATTTTGAATCGATTACATAACAAAAAATTCAAGAAAAACGGCCATAAAAGTTTAATTGTAAAGTTGAAGAAATAAACAGAACATCTAGTTAGCTAGGTTTAAAACGAAACAAAATTAAGGTGTAAATAAACAAAATTTGATTTTGACAGTCATTGAAATCACAATAAATGTTCAAACTGACGACCATGCACCAACTGACAATACCCAAGACGTTCATAAAATTCATTTATTACATTTTGAATAGTTTGAGGTGTTATTAACCTACACTCCTGTCGAATTCTTTCTTTAAGATCGTCTAAGTTGTTAGGTCTATTTTTATACACCTTGCTTTTTAAGTACCCCCATAGAAAAAAGTCTAATGGCGTTAGATCAGGGGATCTAGCTGGCCATTCCATTGGATCTCTTCTTCCTATCCATCTACCTGGGAACATCTGATCCAAATAACGTCGCACATCAACTGCGTAGTGTGGCGGAGCACCGTTGTGTTGCATCCAAATGTTATTGTTTGGTACGTCACAGTCATTTTCATTAGGAAATAATATCGCCAATGCAGGTACTAATTCGAATTGTAAGAAGTGTAGATATTTCTCACCAGTTAAATTACCTTCGATAAAGAATGGACCTAAAATTCTGTCACCGACAATTCCTGTCCATACGTTGAGCTTCTGGGGATGTTGAGTATGAGCTTCTTGCATCCAGTGGGGACTTTCCCTAGACCAATATCGACAATTATGTCTGTTAACAGTTCCATGTAAAGTAAAACTTGCCTCATCAGAAAAAATTATACGCTGCGAGAACATTGGATCACGATTGCAAATTTCCAACATTTCTTCACAACATTCTTGTCTATGATCACAGTCAGTTTCTGCTAACTCATGGACTAATTTTACTTTATACGGATGAAACTTTTGCATTTTTAAAAGTTTCAGTACCGAGGTATGGCTCAGGTTGTGCTCTAAAGCAATGTCTCGACTAGTCGAATGCGGATTATTTTCTATTTCTAGTAAAATATCAAGCTGCACATCGTCAATTAATTTTGTCTTAGGGTGGCCAGTTTTTGGAAGGTCTTTTACAATACCGTAATTTCGAAATTTATTTTCTATTCTGCTGACTGTGGATTGACTTATTTGCTGATCAGGATATTTGTCTATAAAAAGTCGACACACCTCTTGATGAGTTCTAATTCGATCGCCATACCCAATCATCATTCAATTCTTTGTTTTTCAGTCAGCAACACCATTTTGGTAAAAGGTTTTTAATAATTAGTGTAACTCCTACTATCCACAGGGAATAAAAATACTCACTTTATTGTGATAGGTATTTACAAGTTCTTGTCAATCAAACAAATTTTGTTTGTTTTACACCTAGCTAACTAGATATTCTGTTAATTTCTTCAACTTTACAATTAAACTTTTATGGCCGTTTTTCTTGAATTTTTTGTTATGTAATCGATTCAAAATTTTATACTGTTGAAAGGTTAAAAAAACCCACCGAAATCAAAAATAAAAAATATAGGTTGTCATTTAAAAAAAAAATCTTGATGACGTCAAAACTTAAAAAAATTCATGAAAATATCTCAAAATATACTTCTTCTTATGCGCTGTAATTTGAATCGCTATACCCCTTTTAGATTTTTGCTTTATTACAAATATTAACGGAGTTATGGATTTTATCCGCTACTTAGTTTCCACGCTGTATAATAACAACAATGGACCGGCACTGGATACCTAGTCGGCCGAGTCAATCCGTACACGGAGCTTTTTTTAGCTGACGCAATACATTTTAAGCCGATTTCAGATTTTAATTATCACTTACGCAATTTATTACATAGTACGTATTACCGGAATACACGTGCCTCATTACCTACTATAATTACCTTGACATTAAAAGTTGAAATTATAAGCAATTTTAATTGGAGGTCAAAGTCAAAAATGAATTAATCACACGTGTAAAAATCAATTTCGATTTTGACCTATCTTCGACCTAATACTGTGAATGAATGTTCATTAAAAATTTCAATTTTCATTATTAAAATAATTAAATTAATTGCGCATTGCGTTATATTGGCAATTTGTATTTTCCCTGTTTAATTTATTTTAATAGTTTTGATAATTGACTGTTTTTACGTGCCCCAACTCATCTATCAGAGGGCGCCAAAATATGACGTGGCACGCGGCCGGCTTTTCGCCTCGTGGGGGCCTTATTTTAGATGTTCACGGGAAAAGTAATGTAATATATTTTAAAGAATTGATTCAAATTTTAATAAAGCAGCTTTTATCCCATCTGCCAACTTAGATTTAGTTTCAAGATAATAACAAGGCTACCCTCTTCCTCCATATATTAACAAACTGTAAAGATATTACATTAGTTATGTTAGTTTTCAATGTCTTTTATTAACAAAATAAACAGTTTTTTTTTCCTAAGACTAGAGCATAAATTACAATCCGAATAGTAGTATATACAAAATAATGTTCAAATATAAAAATTATTTTCATTTCCCAGACGTCCAAGCGTTTCCATTTTGCTGTACAAAGAATTAAACATTGTTTTTTTTTTTTTTCTTTAGAATTGGATATTCGTTAACCTTACCTTTGGATTGTAATCGAATTCCGGATTATTCTCAACGCCTATCAAATCTGAGTCGCCACTTCCGATGCTGAAAATTTCAAAAGAAAATATAAAATCACAACAATTCCTCATTCAACACTCATTCACTTATTTTATTTATTTATTTATTTAATTTTTTTGTAAGTATAAAGTTTTTTTAATCTCGAACCAGACAGAAATTTGAAGGGAAAACACTCAACGTTTCGCTATAGATTTATAGTCTCTGAATCTAAATGCGTTTGGACCACGCTTTTGTAAGCGAAAGAAAGCACACGACAAAATGTACCAAAACCTGACAAATTTGATGTAACTTGATTTGTAGTTGTAGTTTAAAAATTAGATATAGACAATATTTAAAATATAAAAGAGAAGAAATAATTATAAAATTCTGTGAAAAGGAAAAACAAATGCCCCACAAAAAACATGGTTAGAAAAGTTATAAAATGCAGTTAGGAAGGCGAATGTGAACGAAATTATAGCAAATTCGTGAAAATAAAAAAGGAACAGTATTTTTTATGTATTGTTAATGAAAACAATGATCGCCTAACGCGATAGAAAAATTTTCTGAACCAAGAACTTTCCTCGTACGACCATTAATTTAACAAATTTACAAGACACATAATTACTTACAACAAATTTATTTTTTTTTAAGTCAAGAACATGAAAAGCTGACATTAAAGTGTTTTTTCTAACCTTTATGATTATATTTATAGCAAGTTTTCAAGTTATTTGAAAAAGAAATTGGATTTAATCATATTTGTGAACGTGAAGTAATTAATTATTTCTTTGTACAAGATGTACCAGAAATGCATACAAAACTACAAGTATCTCTTTCCTACCATCCATAGGAAATGAAAATGGATTGAATCTCCTAACCACAAAAAATTTTTTCATAATAAACACTAAATACTTTTTTAGTATTAAAAAACTTTTTGTGGTCAGGAGATTCAATCCATTTTCATTGTACTGCAAACCACAGTCTCCAATACATTCAAACATCCATAGAAATCCCAAAGTTGCAAAAAATAATTATCCAAGTTTGAAAGCTCCAGCATATGGTACAAGAACATACTGTTAAACGTGACAAGGTTGCTTTTGTGGTAATTAATTTAATTTATAGGATTTTACACTAAATAAATTTTAAAAATTTAGTTGCAAATACAGCGCCTTAATAAAATAATAATTTCTTTATACTCCGCATTGCTGTTTCTAACAGTACCACACGCTATTATTTAGTTTCTTTAATGATTAGACACTTGGTTACTGATTAAGTTTATTACTGATTATAGTTTCTATTTCATTTGTGGATATTTCCTTCTCAATCTTCCCTTAGAAGACATAATTTTGGAAGTCACATGCAAGAAAACTACGCTGGGAAGGGAAATTTGTTTGCAGTTTTAGAATTAGTTTTATTCATAGAGAAATACGTTTACTTGAAGCTTTATGCGCATTTCCAGGACAATATTCAATGTACAATATGGTTTCTAAAATTTACGTACAATTTACTGTATTTGATGAGTAAGAGAGAAGGATTAATTAACAAATTTTCTTAATCAAATGATCATTGTTTGACAAATCAAATTTCAAAAAAAAATACTACTACTACGATTTAAACATCTCATTAAACGGTAAAAGAAAAATTTTGAATTCAACTATTTGTTTTTCTTTGTTAAAATGAAAGAAAAAGAGTAACTTCACATTAAAATATTAAAATAAATTAAAATAAAATATTACAAGCGATACGTTAACGTTACAGTAAAGTAAAGCGTCCTGTTAATCGGCAAGGGTGTAGTTTACGTATGTACAGAGGGTACGTTTTAGTTGCGTATGACTGTACCCTACACGTATACAAAACAAATCAAGGATTGACAGACAAAATTTTGTTCAATTTTTGAACAATTTAAACAACGCAGTGACTGGTGTGATGCGATGAGTCGCCATTTTTAGGAATCAAACCAACTCAAATACTTTTGTAAAAGAATCGAGTCTCGACTCGAGTCAGGAGGACTCGAGTGCAGGTTAATAATATGTTTGAGTCTATACACTTGAATGAAGTTGTTTTCTTGACAACTTGTTTATTTACTTTTTTCACTCCTGACGAAGCTATAAATCTATGGCGAAACGTTGAGTGTATTTCCAATCATAATTCCGTCCGGTTACGATTTAAAAAAAAAAAAACCTTTTACTTTTTTTTTGAACGAAATCACAGGAAAATATTTTTCTTTAACTACTTATAACAGATATATATGCATTTGAACTTACAAACTGCAAACTTGGCATAAGCATAACCCTTGCTATAAGTTATTTTTTTTTAGCTAGGATGAGTGTTAAATTAAATTCGCCCACCAAAAATTCTTAAACTTTATTGGACGTTTGACAACCAATTTCCAACTATCCTCCAATTTAAATGTAAAAAAATTAACACCTTCCAAAATTCATGCGACACTTACCCGATTTCTTCACCTCCTGATAAATTTATCTGCCAAGTATTATCCTTGAAAACCATTGTATCTCGATTTAATCATTTCTGAGGACATTACCTGGCAGATAAATGTATCAAAAGGTGAAAAAAATCAGGCGAGTTTCAGTCAGTTTTAAACTTAATTTAAACAGATTTGTTGCAAAGTTAAGAGTTTGCGAACTTTCTAAGCAAGCCGAATTAATTTCTGCTTTAGTTTTACAATGTCATTCTACCTACAGCAGGGCGACAACTGTGCCTCCTCCTGGTTTAAAAACAAACGTTTTATAGCCTTCTTCAATAGGCATAATTTAGTCATATATACATTTACAGTGCGTTTTTTTACTGTGGCCATAGGAATTTACGTCCTAAAAATTTTGCCTCGTGTTAAGCTAAGAATTTTAAACAAATCTTTTTCTTCTAATAATCAATTACATAATTTATTACAAAATAAACATTACCAGAATAATCAATCAATTAGTTGGCTTTGTTGTAATAAACAATACAATGGTAATAAGAGGGACGTTTGTAATATGTAAAGTTGAAATTATTAACGAGGAAATATGTCAAAATCAGAAATTAATTCGTCAGATAGACATTTTAAATGGCAACGACTAATTTCTTCTTAACGTTGACCTACTCGATTCATTTAAAACTGTTCAATTTTAATATTAAAATAATTAATTTGAAGATGAATCTGTTATTATGGCAACGTGTACTTCATAATAAATTAAGTAATTGATTATTAGAAACTGAAATTAGCTTAAAATTTTAAGCAAAACGTAAGTTAAACGAGACAAAATTTTTACCACGTAAAATCCCTATGGCCACAGTTAAAAAAAAAACACTGTAGAATCTGTTACATTGTGTCAAAATAATTTATTATTGGTTATATTGGTAATAGGTGGAAGAATGAAAAAGAGATTTGTGCAGTTCGTTTACCTGGTTTCATCGAATTCTTGGACTTTCTTCTCTACACTGTACACCGGATTTGAACCTTCTATCGCGTGCTTGTTTGTGGTTGGAGCGGCTTTCCTGTTCAAACCGGATTCCTGTGATCCGTATTTCGTGACGGACAGCTTGTTCAGTCGCTGTTTCAAACTGAAAGCGTTTTATTTTACACGCGGAAAAACCAAGTAATAGTTTTACTACCTTCTAGTCTTCAAGACAAAAGCAATAATCAAAATAAGGAGTAACGTGCCTAGTACTACGGATACACCAATTAACCATCCTCTTAATACGGCTTCAGTATTGCTGTCAGGTTCGCTTTCTTGAATGAAACTCAGCAGTACCAAACCTTCGGTTAAGAACGTCTGGCGCAAACGTGAGTAAACATTGACGTCATTGGCTGCGCTGAGATTTGGAAAGCGATTATCAATAGTTTTGTTCCAAGTACTCGAAAAACCGTACATCGTACGATCATGCGCATGCGCAGTAAAAAGAAGTTTGTGTTTTTGTTTACTGCGCATGCCGTTTTGTTTAATGCGCATGCTCATGATCGTACAGTGCACGATTTGAACAAAGCTATAATATGACTTCGCAATAAAGTTTAAACACTCACATTTCAATTTCAGTGCGATTAATAGGTTCGTTCGAGTTTGAATCTATAAAGTGTACCCTCACAACAGTTTGATCATTCATTTGTTCGCCATCCGAGTTGACATCTCGTCTGGTATTTTCTATGTTGCAGCGATATTGAAATTCATCTTGCAGGATTCTCACAATCTGAAAATATACACCTGTAAGATCCAACTTGGAAAAATGTAATAGTTTTTTTTTTTTTAATTATGTACTTACGTCGACCTGTTTTTCATTTACAGTATCCAGACCATTTTGAAAGGTGAATTCAACCGCATGCAATTCAGTTACAATGAAAATTCGAACCTCCGCCGTGCTAGGGAACACTGAAAGTAAGTCGCAGTCAGCATAAATTAATTCGCATCGTGGATTTTTTTTTTATACCTCCATCAAACGCCACGACGTTGAACCGGAAGTATCCGTTCATATTGGATAAAACCGTGAAACGTTGTTGGATCGTACCGATGTTATTGCTGGAGATAATACTGAAGGGCTGATTTATACCATCAAGACTCTGGTCCGAAGTGAAGAAACTCTCATAATCTATGCTGTAAGTTATAATTGGATCTTCATCTTCATCTGTGGCCTGAAATCCTCTTATACTAAAGACTTCTATTTTCCGAATTAATAATTCCAGCTCACCGCTACGGTTAAGATGTTTCTACCTTCCTCATAGGTGGACATAATGGTTCCGAAGTATTCTGTTGCTTGGAAAATTGGTGGATTGTCGTTTATGTCGAGTACCTAAAGTGTTCAGGAATATATTATTCAATAGTTTAATAAATTAAAGAAATTAAGTAAGTAAAGCCTCGGTTTCCTAGGATAGCGGTGCCGTAAAATAGCGGCCGGAAGTTAGCTAGAAAACGGCAAATGCCACCACCGTCATCTAAAAATACGTAAAACGATTTTTAAACGTTTGGAATTCTCTTTCGGTGGCTCCTCGCTTTCAAATTTGTGAGTACCTAACGTCAAATCCAGTAAGATCATTACGAAATATATAAAATGCATACATATTGCCGTGTTGTTAAGTATCTAGATGCAAGTATCCAGATACAGTATCTAAATACTTTTTGAGTATCTAGTTACCTATCTCAGATACTACTAAAAATGTATCTGTATTTGTATCTAGAATCGATTACAAAAGTATCCGTTCATTTGAGATACTTAGGCCGAGTTTTACAAAGACGGTTTAACTTTGAGCCGAAGCTGAAATCCTTCACAACAATTGTTGAAATAATCGTTGCTAAGGGTTTAAACCTCAGCTCAAAGTTGAGCTTCTATTGTAAAACTTGACCTAAGATATATTTTAGATACATATTAAACTTCCATAAAAACAGTAGACCTTGGCAGAAATGCAACTTTCTATTTTACAGCCTCTTTCGTTTGGATTTTCCCATTTTGTCAATTATGTTTTCCAGTTTATCAAATGACTTCTCTGTTTGAAACACGACTTGATAGTTCAGAAACTTTGAAAATGATTTGACAAATTGATAAAAGAAGAAAATCAAGAGAAAAAGATTGCATTGATGATTTTATCAGCACTTCTTGATTACGAGAAAACTCTGCGTTAACTACAACAAGACTACAACTAAGGATCCTACATTAATTTGACATTTAACTTGTTTAGTAGGGAAGTAAAGTCATTTCTGTTGATACAGGCAAGGTGCGCTACATTCCGTTGCACGTCATTAGTTAATGATGACGTCAGACGCATACTGTGTTGATAAATATGCTTTTATTTACTTAAAGTGAAATATACATACCGTGAGATTCTTTTACATATAAAACTGAGCTTGCAATGTAAAAATTCCTTTGCATTTTAATTATTTATCAAAAAGCATGCGTCTGACGTCATCATTAACTAATGACATACAACGGAATGTAGCGCGCTTTTCCTATAACTTTATATTTTATGTTGATCTGATTTGGTTTCATACAATATCAGGTGATTATTTATCAACTTATTGATCAACTGATTACAAAAGATATTTTTTTTATTTAAAAGGTACTAGGTATACTGCTGAAATAAAAACTGTGTTATTTGCGATCCGTTGTCAAAATTATCATAGGTTATGGCGTGTATATTATTCACATATGCATACGAAAACTCAATTTTCACAAAAAAGACTCGATTTGGATCGCAAATAATACCGTATCTCCGCTCTCTACTGAGTAAGTTATTGAATATTACACTTTTGAGTAGATAACTACTGCAGATACTTTTTTGTATCTATCTCTGTATCTAGATATTTTCCAGAAAAAGTATCTGTATCTGCATCTAAGTACATATTTCTGAAAGTATCTGTATCTGTATTTAGATACTATTAGAAATGCATCTTTAATAACACTGGGTATCTCATATCTCATAACTAAAGACCGTACGTTTAGGTCGTAAAATAGTTGAAAAACGCGTGTACCTCATTGAGGTGACATAACTATGATATCAGACATTTATTTTCTCGCAGTACGTTCTTAAAAAGTTTTGTTACAAACCCTCGAGCAACCTCTGTGCATCAGTTTCAGCCCTACTTGGGCCTTCTTCACAGAAGCACAGCTCGGGAGTTCAACTGCAAACCAAAATGATTCGATCAAGGATAATCGCAAATGTGATGAATGATAATAATGAATAGTTTAAATCGTTCTACGATTGCTTTTTGACAAAACATTGCATTAGGATTGACAAATTGAATCCAGTTTGCTACATAATAAGTCATCCCATGCAAGGCGTGGCAGCCTTACATAGGAACGGCTAAATATAGCTTCGCATGCCGGGTTCGGAAGTCTGCTAGGTGTTTGTCTCCAACTCTTCACGATCATCAATGCGATAAATCTTGAAAGAAACAAACATTCCTCTACGCCGTAATTTTCAAAATTGGCATTTATCAAGAGTACTTGATACTTTCATATGCTTAAAAAAAAATTAATAACTGTAGTTCGCTTAGTATACTAGAATTATTATTTAAAACTATAATTAAAAGTCACAGCGAATTGATAATTAGTTTGTCATTAGTAAAACAAAAAAGCAAAAACAAGACGAATTTCTTCTTAAGACGGAGAAAAGCAAAAACGAAAGATGGTCGATTTTTTTTTCCATAAGAAAGACAAAAAGACTAAAACCAAAACAAAAGACGATCGACTTTTATAAAAAAGTGAAAACAAAACCAGAAGTCATCGATATTACCTTGAATTTATATTTCTTTTGACAAAAAATGAAATACGACGGGTCTTGCTTACATTAATTTTTTTTTTTAGAAAAACTAACGGTCAATTGTCTTATATTTGTTTTAATTCTTATAAATTGTACTATTTTTGCAAAGTTATTGCTTTACAACTTTTTTAATCAAACTTTTACATATATAAAACACTTTCCTGGTATTTTGAATGAGAAAAAAATTGTAAATCTTAAAGCAACAGTTAAAATTCTTTCTATTAAACAGTGTGCACGAAAAAAATTGGTCAACTATAATTACAGTTATCTGTTTTAATATAATAAATGCGAAAGTGGCGCTACCTGCAATTTGTGACCACAGAAAGTGGTTACTAAGTTTATCTGTTTCCATAGTAACCACATCGTGTACAAACAACATGGCAACCAAACAATACGAATTGTGTAGAACAATCTTACACGAACACAACAAAACTTCACAAGCGTCTCATAAAGATATCGCAAAAATTTTAGGAATTGCGAAATCCACTGTAACAAATGTGCTAAAAAATTTCAGTAATCGTTAATCGATTGATCGAAAACAAGGGTCTGGTAGGAAAGGCGGTCCTACGTGCAAAAACAAGGAGAAGTCTGTCGTAGCCGTTATTCAAGCGAAATCCAACCGTATCAGTAAGAGATGTCCCTAAAATGGTTAACATATCATCTTCATATATCCAAAAAGTGAAGAAACGAATAATTTGAAGACTTAAAAAGTCTGTTGTTTCAAACCGGAACGATCAACAGAACAAAATCGCCAGAACACGCGCGCGAAAACTTTATGAAACAATATTACTCAATTTTGATTGTATACTCATGGAAGATGAAACTACGTAAAAGCTGACTTTAAACAGTTACCAGGTTAAGAATATTTCACTGCACAAAATCCAAACGTTATTTTTGAAACATTTAAAACAAAGAAACTTTCAAAGTTCCCAAAAAAAATTCTGATTTGGCAAGCAAATTGTTCTTGTGGCCAGAGGAGTAAAATTTTTGTTCACCTGAACAATCAATCAAGATGTTTATGTAGCGGAATGTTCAAATAAACGATTATTGCCGATGTTAAGAAATCATCCAGGATCAGTTCTTTTTTGGCCAGATTTGGCGATAGCTCATTACGGTAAGAAAGCAATAGATTGGTGTACCAGAAATGGAGTCACTTTGTGTCACGAGATACTATTAGAATTAGATACTATTAGAAATGTATCTTTAACAACACTGCATATTGCATCGTCGCTTTTTCTTGCTTGCTTTACGCTAATGTACGTCATTTTCCAATGCTACATGACGTCATTCACCGTCATATTACGGCCGCCGCATTACGGTGCCGTTATCCTAGGAAATCCAGGCTTAAACGGCGATTGGCAATAACTTACTTGGATTGTCATTATGAGGACGGACCTGTCATCTGGAAAACTGTTACCGGTTGCAACGCGTGATGCCGTAATGGTGAAATGATGCACGGCAGTGTCTTCTCTGTTCAGCTTATTTCTCAATGTAATTTCATTGACCGTAATATTTGGAATTGTAAATGCGTTCTCCACGTCATTGCCAATAACGTAATAAACGGGGAAGTTCATCTGTTCTCCAATTCCAATGTACTTTGCCCTTGGAAATTCTTTAAGTACCTTCTCCTCGTCCATTGTCTCTTCTTCAATTTCCAAGGTTATACTTTGTTGTTCTACCTCATCAAACCGAGGATGCGCCTGTATGTCAATAAACATTACGCTGACTTGTATGCTCGCACTGAGCTGTTGCGGTGTACCATTGTCTGTAGCGGTCAAAGTAAACTAAAAGCAGGATTCAAAAAGTTAAAATGAAAATAATCGAGCAAACAGAAGAAGAATCACCTCAAACAAGTGATTCTCAGCAGGAGTTCTTTGTACTAACAGCCTGGCTTCTCTGCTCGATGTTTCCAGTGTTGATAGAACAAAAGTATCCGATTCTGTAAAATGATTAGCAAGTTTTTACACATTGCAACATGTAAGAGGATAGTATACCGTCTTGAATCGTATACGTTATTTGCCATTTCTCTCCTTGGAGATCGCTTGCTCTAATGTCGGGGAGAAAATCTCCGTTATACATAATCAGCTGAGAATTCGGAATGGGGTCCTTATAGAAAAACAAAGTATTTATCAATCATCATTTGCATGGAATTGTTGTTACCTTTTCCAAGTAAATGGTGTCGTCGCTATTGGGGAAAGTAAATTGTGGCGGATTGAAATTGAACTTCTCGATTTCGACATTAATGTTGCCGGTCGACGTTTGGGGTTCGCTTCCTAAATCATTCATCTGCAACATACGCTCGTGTAATAATGTTTTATGAGAAAGTGTCATTCGCATCTTTTACATTGACGACTATCGTGTACGTCCCGTGATAATCTCTCAAAGGATAATTTGTGATTATCTCGGCTGTGCCTGAATTAGGATTTTGTGACAGTATGCCAAACATGGGCGGATTCTCCGGAGGTTCTTTCGCACCGTCGGAAGCCCTCAGCACTTCCACGATCTCAAATTGAATTCTGCTGTTATCCGTTCCTGGCTCGTCAGCATCCGTGGCACTTATTTGACCAACTGAAGCGTCCTATGAAAAGATTTTCATTTAATAATAAAAAGGCTTTATTTTTGTTGGCCGAGTTCAGCAAAATGCTGCTCGACCACTCAACCAACATCCTAATCACATACAATAGGATATAAGAAAACAAGTGAATACATATGCTGAAAACAAGAAATACGAAGCAAGAAAAACGATATAAAGCCATACATAAACGTGGAACTTCGGAAATTCAATTAATTCGAACCTTTTCAAAATCTTCTCTTCCTGATAAAGGAGGATCTGTGTTGAGGACCGGCGCTTTGTTATTAATATCGGTTAAGGTTATCATGAAAGATGTCATAATTGTGTTGTGACCAGAAGCTCCAGTACCTGAAAACCTCATCCTGTTACTAACTTTTAAGTTGGCCATGAAGCACTCACCATAGTAGTTGTCGACGGCATTGATCATGATAGATATTGAAACGGAAGGTATTCCAAGGTCTCTGTCTAATAGTTCGTCTGGATTTGTGTAACTTACGAAGAAGTCACCGTTTATAAGATTAACGTCGAAAAATCGCCGCGTTGCCGGATTAGGAAGTAAATTGCTCCACTCAAAATAAACGGTATTGAACGGTGCTTAAATACATGAAACATTTCCAAGGTCAAAGCGACACAAAAATTCTGTTCACTTACGATCTCTGTCAGCATCTGTTGCCTTGATTCTAAGTATAACAGTACCATCCTCTGTTTGTTCAGGAACAAAAATTTCGGAATCTATGGGATCAATCACAGGCGAATGGTCGTTAACGTCGACCACCTCTACAGTTATCTGCAAGATAATGCGTTATTTAAACAATGAGAGCAATTGCCGCCAATCTACTTACATCTTCACTGACACTTCTTTCACCATCACTAGCTGTTACGGTGTAATTCAAGGCGTACAGTGGAATGTCAGCATCAATATCACCTATGACTTGCAATTCACCTCTCTCGTTAATAGATATTAAATTATCAAAAGCTGGATCATCCTTTTGTCTACAAATACATCGAAAATTCATTATTACTAATAAAATATAGAAAATATATAGACTATATACAGCGTGGAAACTAAGTAGCGGATAAAATCCATAACTCCGTTAATATTTGTAATAAAGCAAAAATCTAAAAGGGGTATAGCGATTCAAATTACAGCGCATAAGAAGAAGTATATTTTGAGATATTTTCATGAATTTTTTTTAAGTTATGACGTCATCAAGATTTTTTTTAATGACAACCTATATTTTTTATTTTTGATTTCGGTGGGTTTTTTTAACCTGCTTTCAACAGTATAAAATTTTGAATCGATTACATAACAAAAAATTCAAGAAAAACGGCCATAAAAGTTTAATTGTAAAGTTGAAGAAATTAACAGAATATCTAGTTAGCTAGGTGTAAAACAAACAAAATTTGTTTGATTGACAAGAACTTGTAAATACCAATCACAATAAAGTGAGTATTTTTATTCCCTGTGGATAGTAGGAGTTACACTAATTATTAAAAACCTTTTACCAAAATGGTGTTGCTGACTGAAAAACAAAGAATTGAAGTTCTAATTATGATTGGGTATGGCGATCGAATTAGAACTCATCAAGAGGTGTGTCGACTTTTTATAGACAAATATCCTGATCAGCAAATAAGTCAATCCACAGTCAGCAGAATAGAAAATAAATTTCGAAATTACGGTATTGTGAAAGACCTTCCAAAAACTGGCCACCCTAAGACAAAATTAATTGACGATGTGCAGCTTGATATTTTACTAGAAATAGAAAATAATCCGCATTCGACTAGTCGAGACATTGCTTTAGAGCACAACCTGAGCCATACCTCGGTACTGAAACTTTTAAAAATGCAAAAGTTTCATCCGTATAAAGTAAAATTAGTCCATGAGTTAGCAGAAACTGACTATGATCATAGACAAGAATTTTGTGAAGAAATGTTGGAAATTTGCAATCGTGATCCAATGTTCTCGCAGCGTATAATTTTTTTCTGATGAGGCAAGTTTTACTTTACATGGAACTGTTAACAGACATAATTGTCGATATTGGTCTAGGGAAAGTCCCCACTGGATGCAAGAAGCTCATACTCAACATCCCCAGAAGCTCAACGTATGGACAGGAATTGTCGGTGACAGAATTTTAGGTCCATTCTTTATCGAAGGTAATTTAACTGGTGAGAAATATCTACACTTCTTACAATTCGAATTAGTACCTGCATTGGCGATATTATTTCCTAATGAAAATGCCTGTGACGAACCAAACAATAACATTTGGATGCAACACGACGGTGCTCCGCCACACTACGCAGTTGATGTGCGACGTTATTTGGACGAGATGTTCCCAGGTAGATGGATAGGAAGAAGAGGTCCAATGGAATGGCCAGCTAGATCCCCTGATCTAACGCCATTAGACTTTTTTCTATGGGGGTACTTAAAAAGCAAGGTGTATAAAAATAGACCTAACAACTTAGACGATCTTAAAGAAAGAATTCGACAGGAGTGTAGGTTAATAACACCTCAAACTATTCAAAATGTAATAAATGAATTTTATGAGCGTCTTGGGTATTGTCAGTTGGTGCATGGTCGTCAGTTTGAACATTTATTGTGATTTCAATGACTGTCAAAATCAAATTTTGTTTATTTACACCTTAATTTTGTTTCGTTTTAAACCTAGCTAACAAGATGTTCTGTTTATTTCTTCAACTTTACAATTAAACTTTTATGGCCGTTTTTCTTGAATTTTTTGTTATGTAATCGATCCAAAACTTTATACTGTTGAAAGCAGGTTAAAGAATCCCACCGAAATAAAAAATAAAAAATATAGGTTGTCATTAAAAAAAAATCTTGATGACGTCATAACTTAAAAAAAATTCATGAAAATATCTCAAAATATACTTCTTCTTATGCGCTGTAATCTGAATCGCTATACCCCTTTTAGATTTTTGCTTTATTACAAATATTAACGGAGTTATGGATTTTATCCGCTACTTAGTTTCCACGCTGTATATATAAAAATATAGAAAATAGAGGATATGGCTAATTCTGTGGAAATGCAACTTCAGTATTCACGTAGAAATAGTCTTAGAATTTTTAGCTTGGATGAAAAACCCAAAGAAGACATCGAGGAAGTTATAATTAACTTTTGCAAGAATAATTTAAATATCGAACTCAGCAAACAAGACATCGATTGTTGCCATCGGTTAAATTCTGCAGAAAACGGTAAGAAACCGGTTATTGTCAAGTTTTGCAGAAGAAGTGTGCGGAACGAAATATTTTTCGCTAAGAATAAACTTAAAAACACCAGAATTGTCATAAGGGAAGATTTGACGAAGGACCGAGCCAGGAAAGTTAAGGAATTAATAAATTGCTATGGCAACAAATGTGTTTTTACGAGCAATGGCAACATTCTTGTCAAGCGTAACAATGATTTTCTTAAGTTAAGTAATTCAAACGATTTTAAAAAATTCTAAACTTATTACTTGGCCTTAATTTTAAATTTAATGTTTGGCAATCGTAATTTTTTGTCGAGAAATTATTTATTTTTAGTTCGTCTCGTTTCACTTATTTTTGTGGTATGCTTTTTATGCTGTTAATTTTTGCATTATTGCTATTCCCCATGAATCGCTCATTAATAGCGCGATTAATTTTCCAGAATTTGGTCATTTAAATATCTGATAACAAATATGTTTATATGAATTATGTAACACTTTTGTTTAACGTGTAATGATTTCTTAAGTTATGGAATTTAAACGACTAAACAAAATATATCTAAATTTATTATTTGGCAGTTATCTCATCTTAATTTTTCTTTTTTTTTGGCAAGTGTAACTCTCTGTTGTGAATTCATTTATTCTTAATCGTCTCCTTCCATTTAATTTTGCAGCATTTTTTTTTTTATGCACACTGCTGTTAATTTTTGCAATATTGTCATTTCCGATAAATGACTTATTAACAGCATGACTAATTTATTAAAATTAGGACATATAAATATCAGCCAAATTTATTTGATTTGAAAATGGTAAAGTTTTCACAACATTTTGATATTCTGCGTATTTCTGAAACATGGTTAAATGAAAATATACCAAACGATATCCTACGTATTGAGGGCTATAATTTTATAAGATGTGATCGCGGAACTAGAGGGGGAGGTCTCGGTATTTATTTACAATAATTCCCTTTATTTTTCGATGATTGATACTTCTAATACCATTGAACAGTTGTGGATAGCTCTGAATTTTGTTGATAAAAGAATAATTGTAGGGCTTTTATACAGGCCTCCGAATTTTAACTGTGAGACATTTTTTGACGAATTTGAAAATTCTGTAATACATTGTTCAAGCATAACTGATAAAATAATCTATTGTGGCGACTTTAATATAAATCTACTATATCCTGAGAG
This sequence comes from Prosopocoilus inquinatus, assembly GCA_036172665.1. Taxonomy (NCBI): domain Eukaryota; kingdom Metazoa; phylum Arthropoda; class Insecta; order Coleoptera; family Lucanidae; genus Prosopocoilus; species Prosopocoilus inquinatus. The sequence goes on along the minus strand of CM069871.1, from coordinate 13,807,518 downwards.
TGCCGCAACTCTCCTTTTAGATAACATTTTAGAATCACTAGATGGAACTCAATTAATTAATTCTCCTACTCGAATTACAGATACTTCATCCACCTTAATCGACTTGTTAATCACTTTTGATGACACGCTAGTTCAAAATTCTGGGGTAATTGAGTGTAATTTGTCTGATCATGAGTTGATACATTGTTTAATTAATATAGATGAACCTAAGAATGATCCTGTCTTTGTTTACAGCAGAAATCTTAATTCCATAAATTTGGCGACCTTTCATGCTGATCTTAATCGTATACCATTTCAACGTATATTTCATTTTAATGACGTTGATGAAAAAGTTAATTTTTTAATTAAAAATTTACTGTCAGTATTTGATAAGTATGCTCCATTGAGAAGAATTTGTATTAGTAAACCACCTTGTCCTTGGTTTACTGATAACCTGAAATTACTTATTAAAATTAGAAATAAAGCAAAATTAAGACACAGGCGAAAGGCTAAGAAATTTGATTACTCTGACTACTCGTTTAGAGAAGCGTGTTTATTTCAATTACATTTCTAATCTTAAAGATAATAAAAAATTATGGACGAGTCTGAATCCGTTAGGGTTAAATAAGAGAGAAAGTTCATTCATACCTACTCATTTAAGTAACGCTAACGAAGTTAACAGCTTTTTTACCAACTCTATCTCAGATATTATTAACGATCTAAATGTACCATCTACTGACAATAACGATATTGAAAGAATCTATGATAATAATGTTGAATTTCATGATGTTGAGGAATCAGATGTTTTGAAAATACTTGGGTATATTAAGTCTTCTGCAACAGGATCTGATTTGTTAAATATTAACATGATCAAACTGTGTTGTCCTATTATTCTTCCATACTTTACGCATATAATTAACTTCTGTATATTTCAAAGCAAAGTGCCAACTAGTTGGAAACATGCAATTGTTAAGCCTCTACCCAAAGTAACAAATCCTGTCGTTTACAATGACCTGCGTCCAATTAGTATACTGCCTACTTTTTCAAAAATCCTTGAAACAGTAATAAGAAATCAACTTAACGATTATTTGAACAATTTTGCTATCTTACCCGATGTGCAATCAGGTTTTAGATCTGGTTGTCTAGTTGTACTTTTCCGCCTTGATGCATATTAATGACGACATATTAAGTAATATTGATGCAGGAAAAATTACTGCTCTTATTTTGCTCGATTTTAGCAAGCCGTTCGACACCGTCGATCATTCTCTCTTGCTTAAGAAACTTGATCACATTGGCTTAGGACACAGAGCCGTTTCTCTTCTTCGAAGTTATTTACAAAACAGATATCAATGTGTGGAAATTAATGGAATTCGTTCAGATAACATGCATGTTAACTATGGTGTCCCACAGGGTTCCATATTAGGGCCTTTACTATTTTCTATCTATGCGTTTGACTTTAACAGGTATGTCCGCTTTTGTAAACTTCACACTTACGCCGCCGATGATACTTAAATCTATCATAGTTTTGACACAGACGCTTGGCAAACTGCCACTGCAAACATTAATTCGGATTTGAATCATATTCTGCAGATTTCTGCTGTACACTCTTTAAAAATTAATCCAAATAAATCTGTTATACTCTTTGGAAAGAAAAAGGTTTGCTCAGATTTATCTCAACTTGTCAAAATTTCTATTAATAATGCCGACATACCTATAGTTATTAAATCAAAAAGTCTAGGTGTTACTTTGGATAATACATTTCGCTGTAGAGACCAAATAACCAGTTACTTGAAAAAAGGATATATAAATTTAAAAAAAACTGTATCCTTATAGTGTTTTTCCTATTTCTTTAAAAAAAAAACGCCTATGTGACACACTCGTGTTATCCCATTTTAATTATTGCGCTTCTTTGTATCACCCAGCTATTGACCGTTTTACTGCACATCGCATACAAAAAATACAAAATATGTGTTTACGTTACATTTATGGAATAAAAAAAGTATAACAGAATCTCGCACAAACTGAAAGATCTTAAATGGCTTTCTATGGATAATCGTCGAGAAATGCAAACTTTATGCTGTGGCCTGTTTACCTTTTTTTATCAACCTATAAAGGGTTATACAGGTGCGAACGGCACTCAGCTTTTTATGGGAGAGCAAAAGTCGAGGATTCAATAAATTAAATATTCCAGTATGAAGCTGAACAAAACAGAAGTTATATTTTAACATAAATTTTGAAATTTGAGCGCCACCAAATTTTTTATTATTACTAATAAAGGGATAACAAAAGAGCAAACAAAAGAAAATTTAGAAACCCACCAAAAATGCAAAAATGTTGAATTGAAACGAAATAAATAGAAGAACGTACAAAAATATAGAAATATATTTAATAAAGTTGTTAAACCAAAACAATGGGTGATAAATGTGCAATTTAGATTATTTAAGTAAGAAATTTGTAGTTGCATTAAATTTGATAATAAATATGACTGAATACGTTATTATAAATTGACAGTTTGATAAGTTGCACGATATTGAATTCAATTTCGTTTCACATTGATAATACACAGAAATACTTTTCTTTAAATGGTAGCCCTAAAGGCAAATTAATTCTCAACTGAGTAATTAAATATTAAATGACCAAAATATTATTAATTATGTTAAATATAAATTATTAGTAAAAATATGAATTATTATGTAAACAAAGTACGTTAACTAAATCGTAACAAAACTTTACAATAGTAAGTAGATTAATATTAAACCAAGAAAAATTCTTATGTAAATATTTAAGATATTTTATGTGTGATGAAATCCTGAAGGGTATTGAATAAATTTATTTACTTAGAAAGAATGGTTTTGAAGAGCGCAAATATATCCGGGTAAGATAAAAGAAGAATTTGACCTGCTACTGCCGATCCACACCAATGCCAGAAGTTCCTGTGTTTTTTTTTCCAGCTCATCATAGCCCATACGGCGATTGAACATGCTTCGTGAAGGAGGCGACAGCAAGGTAACGATTTCTTCGCTATTTCATTAATTGATATGTTATGAACGACGGAGGAATTTCAGCACTTGGCCAACGGACGATTTCGACTAAAGTAATTAACTTAAGGAAAGGTAAAACCTCCCTCGGATTTTCCTAAGAAAAATTTCCATTAGTGCCGTGGCACGAGCTTCCGGTAGCAACACAATGTTTTTGCAAAATTCCAACGAAAAAGAAAGAAATATTGAAATTAACTCCTTTATGTTTATGGGGAAACAAAAGACATTATTAAACGTGAAATTAACTTGGATGACCAAGAAAATGGTAATTAAATGTTAATTTTTAAATGAATACTTAAACAACCACCATATTGGCTAGGATTCAAAACGGCAACTGCCCCTCGAAGTTTGAAATTGTCGGCCAATCCCACCGCTCAGCTTAATCCGACCAATGAGGTGTGAGAGGGTAAGTTCAGACACGTAAGGCCGTTTGACGAAGAACTTCGAATGCAGCCCAATGATACAGTATTGCCAATTCTATAAATCAATGTGAACGAAAATAAACAGATGAATAAATTACAATGTAAATTGTTGAAACCTTCCTTTAAAGTGGTAAATGACAAAATCAAAATACAAAGAGACAAACAACATGTAATCATATATGTAAACTCGTCCAATAACAACTGCGAAGTTAAGTCACACAAAAGTAAACAACATCAGTTTAACCTTAAAATCAATACAATCGATTTAGTGCTGAAGCGTGAAACAATGAGAAATTTTGCGAGGAGAATATTTTACGAGGTAAATAGCCATATTAATTTAATCATAATTTAACAATATACTGATGGGATGCTAAAAAAGATACAACAGATCCAAGATGCACATTTACAAACGCCGTGTCATTTTAAATGTGACAATGCTTGTATCACAAAATCATTTTTACAAACAGGCCCACGTATCTCTTTAGTAAAATTAAATTTAGGTCTCATGTCCACACTTTGCCCACAAGGTTCCCCAATTTCATCTCACCGCCCGTGCACAGAACATCGATGTTTCAGCGCTCATTTTCGTATCATGTGTATAAATCTTACAATAATTTCTTTGGTTTATTTGATAGTGCAAGCTTCTATAATTTTCGTAAAAAACTGCTAGAATTTATTCAATAAACAATGTCAGTCCTACTCGATGTAAAATTCATTAAGGAAAACCGATGTGTTGAAAATATTGATTTGTATGAGGACCTTAATCTATTACCATATTTATTTCTGCTCTTATTTCTTCTTTCGTAATATTTAGCAGCGGTGCGCACATAGACTTTTTTTCCTTTTAATTCTTCAATTTGGTAGTTTTAGTTTTAGCTACTCAGTGTTTAGAAGTAGGCATTTCACGAAATTTTGTTTTTCCTTTTTATGCAAGGTTTAGATGTAAGAACAGGGGTAGGTTCACCTACCATCTGAATCTCACCTTATTATTAATTAGATTGAATTTGATTGCTTAATATAAAACTAAGAAGTAAAATTTAAGATAATGCAGTGACGGTTTTTTTTAGGCAGTAATATTTCAGAAGTACTTATTTTGCCAAAAGTTGTCCCTGCAAAGCTTCTATTTAATAAATTTTACTTTTCAATTTCTTCTTGTGTAACACGTAATGATTTTACTTTAAAAATTAACAGCCATTAACTTAATCCAACACCCTCTTACTTTAATGAATAAGTTATATTATCTCCGTCTGCATCTCTGGCAATTATAGTTCCAACAGAATGTTGTAAATGTTCCGTCGCGAGTTTCGGTGCAGTAATTGTACTCTGATCAAAAACCGGGTCATTATCATTGATGTTTTCCACATATATGATTAGAGTAACTGAAACACAAGAGAAAAATGAGAGGAACGCTTGATTCACTTATAACTGCGTATCCTACCTATTTGAAAACCGATTCCTTCTTCTTGCTTTGTGTCGGTGACTGTTAATGAAAGGTACATCACATCGAATTCCTCAAAATCTGGAGTATTTTTCGGTACGACATCGTTAATGGTTAGTTTTGCCCTGGCATAACGACGAACCGCTTCGGGTCCTTCATCATCTAAACGAATGGTTTCTATCAAGATACACCTGGAAGATAGAAAGTGTAAATATATTCTGGACAACCAAAAATTTTTGAAGCAATTACTCTCTGTAATCTGCAAAGTTTTGATACTGGCCGCCGTTCTTTTCAGCAGAGGAAGCATCCCAGTCAATGGAAAATACTAAGAACGCCGTCGAGTCTTCATCTGTAGCCGTTATGTCACTTACAATTTCCGTACCATTCTCTAAATTTTCCTTGATGTTAATACGTTGCGTCACCTATAAATATTAGATAAGTATCAATTATTTTTTAATGTATACTATTATGTACCATAGATATTCTAGGCGTTTCGTCATTTACATCTTCAATGGTTATGGTCAGTTGTGCTATGGCTCTGTTGTGAATACCGTTCAAGCTATCTGTTGCTTGAATTTGAACGATGACTTCCTCTTGAATTTCATAATCGAACGCGTTATCCACACTTGTCTTTATTTCACCAGTGGTCGGATCTATTTGTAAAACTCTTCTGATTGCATTTCCTAGTAACTCGTGCCTGTTAAGAAGTTAGGTATATAAAAATATATAAAAATTTGAGATGCTTTTTGTAGAACGTAGTATAATGATACTACAATACAAATTTTAATTTCCAAACAATTTTAGTACATTTTTCTATTTTGATGCTTTAATCACAGACTATAACTTGTCTGTGTGTTTTAGGTCCATTTTTACAAATGCGGTTCAACTTTGAACCCAGGCTTAAATCCTTAGCAACGATTATTTCAACAATTGTTGTGAAGGATTTAAGCTTCGGCTCAAAGTTAAACCGTCATTGTAAAACTGGGCCCTAATAAATTACATATGAAACTCAAATGTAAATTAATTAATTGATGGTATTTGGTGTTATAAAGCACATTATAACTTACAAACTTGTTTAAAGGTTGCTACCTTTCACGGTTAGCTTGTGCTTTCAAGAAAAAAAATATATATAATTTTGGAAATGTGATTTTTATTAATAGCAGTAGTGTTCTCATTAAATTGAAATTAAATTTAAAATCGTTTACCTATACGTCCAAACGACTTATTGTATACAAGGTGTTGTCTTAACTGTAAGAAATACGTTAAATGAAAGTACGACTTTTTTTTATTTATCTATATCAAACTAATTAAACTTCTTTTATTATGAAACTGGTTTAAGATTGTTATTTTTTAAACGTTTGCTCAAGTTCACGACTTAAATTAAGAAAATACAAATTAATATCCAAATATTTACTTCGAGTTAAACATAGAGTTAATGATTTAATTAAATGCATCGCGTTCCCTTACAGCACTAATTGTTAGGGAAATTATTATAAATACATTATCAAACATTATTTTAAAACGAGTAATTGTATAAGGGGGCCGTGGAAAACAAACAATATTAAGAATTATTTTGCCTGTTTTCACATCTACCTTAAACAATTATTTGTTTCACTTTATTAAACGAATAATTTAAAATTTAAAAGTACAGGGAATGCTGCTAAGAAAATTGAGTTTAGTCATTTTGAAATTTCTGATATTTTGATTTATTATCATGATCACCCTGTAACAGTAAATGCATTTCTAGTAATGGCTTATAAAATGCTCAAGTATTAATTATCTCCGAGTCAAAAATTGTTCTATTAAAATTAAAAATAAATAAAATAATGGCTGCAAAAGACAGTTTTTAGATAAAATGTTAAATATCTCCAGAACGGTTAGATTTAGGCATAGATTATAATCAGTGATAGGAAAGTCGTACTGGAGATAGGCGGAAGTGAGCAGTAGGGGTGGGTGGTCATGCGCTTTTGTTTCCTGCCACGTCCTGCCCTAATTTGAATATTCCTCGTTCCTAGGCTGTTGATTAATTAAAAAACGTTACGGTCAATAAATGCCTCGATCAACAGGTTCAGTTTACTTCCCCTCCAAGATCGGCCAACCTACTGCGTAAGAAGGAGAACGGCTTAGTTGCCGGATGTTTTAATCGAGTTGCTTTACAGGCATTGCTGTTAAGAAAATATCTGTTCCACTGCTCAAATTACTTTTCTCTAAATATATTATAAAAAAAAATGTGTAGAATAGGGTAGGTACATGACAGTAATATAAAATTATTAATTAAAGCTCTCTAATCGAGACTATAGTCAATGACACACGCGAAAACACCAAACATTGGCTGAATGAAGCAGTAAATTTTAATTTTACCAGTATACAGAGTGTCTCGCGACGTAATGTCACCACTTCATCCACGTGATAATCAATTCAAGCTGAGTAAAAAACTCTAATAAAATTTTGTTCTAAAGTGAATGTTTAATGTTAATTTCTTTATTTTTTTTAAAACAGCGAAAACACCAAATTTGTACGCTGTTTCTATTTATTATTCTCTTAAATTAATAAATAAAATCGAAAATATTCAAATATAAATCACGTGGTTTCGAAAGGTTTCCCATTCGTTGTGACGTCATTGTTCATACGTTGTCCTTGACGTTTATGTTGTATGCAGACCCTTGTCAAATAGTTTGAATATTTGCTCTTAATATGCGCTGAAAAATATAGTTTTAATTTAAGCAACAATTACGAAGTGAATATCTTAAAGAAATTATTAATTTTTTTACTTAGTTGGTGAGAAATTTTGTGGTGGAAACGGGAACTTTTCGCCATTGAGAAGTAAGGTTGGTAACACTAAATTTTGTGAAACGCTTATAAATAATTTATTCGGAGTTCTAGCACACGTATGTTTACGTTACAGCACAGCACAATACTGATAATATGTTTTACTATTTATTGTAATAAGTTTTAAGTGTTCGCATTGATATTCACTTATTATGATTTGACAACATATGAACATTGACGTCACACGGTCAGAATGTGCGTTTTGGCGGGAATTTAATCAATTCAAATTTCTTTAATTTTTTACGGCTTTAATATTCATTTACGAAAAAAAAGAAATATATCTAAATTATCATATTTTTACCTACTTTCAAATAAAATCTTTAAAAAAATGTACATGTACCCTATTGGTAACTCCGGTGCGAAATGTCGCCACTTGAGTTGTAATTGGTAATATTACCATATAAAATAGCGACATCTTACTATCGCTTTTTGACCTAACTTTGCAGTAGGATAGACAAATTGAAGCGGGATTTGCTCCTAATGAGTCCTCCATGCAAGGCGGCCATGCTTGCTGTCAAAGCGTAATGAAAGATTTTAGAAAAATTTTGTGCAAATCGTTTTTGACTGCAGTGAGAACCTTGAGCAGCCTCTGGGCAGCTGTTTCAGCCCTGCTTGGGGCTTCTTCAGCAGAAACGTAGCTCGACATTCCCACTGCAGACCAAAAACGACTTGCCAATTTATTCGCAAATGCGATGTAGGTAATATTACCGGTAAGTTTATAAATTATCGGTAATTTAACAACAATAGTCTTTATATAAAAAAGAAGTTATACTCACGTCACTTCATCTCCCACATCAGCATCAGTTGCTAACACAGTTTCAATAGGATGTCCGGCTTTTACATTTTCTTTCACGGAGGCCGTGTATGTTTCTTGTGCAAAGGTAGGCATTTCATCGTTTAAATTTTCCAAATGTATGGAGAATGTTACCCTATCAAAATGAATGTCACTAAATGACCCTGTTTCTCTGGTTTCCAGCTGAAAATGTTCGTCGTAACATTGTTAAAAGAAAGAATTTTACTACACATCTTACTGTGAAAGTAAAGGACTGCCAGTCGGGATTCTCATAATCAAGCAAACTAGAATTTACAATGAACAAGTAAACAGGAATCTCCTGAAATCCTGTGCCGGGCATAACAGAGAACGCTGCGCTATAGTTGATAGGACCTTCGTCAATCAAACGTACGGTGTATTGTGCATTGGTTATCTGTAACATGAAGTTTTACTTTTTTATGCTTTCAGAGAGTAACTACGCACTCCATCAATATCATTGGCAGTGATTCCAGCTTCTAATGGCGTGATGGTATTTTCCGGAATCGTGAAGATGTTTTCTAGGACGGTCAAATTAGGGTAATTATCATTGACATCAATTACAACAAATGTGACATCTTGAGGTGTACATTCGTCTTCATCATATTCTTCACACGCCTCCAAAGTGAAGGTATAAATTTCATTTTGTTCTGCATCTCTATCTATCGGTAATACATTTATGATACCAGAATTTCGCCCGATGGATATGTACTTTGACCCTGAAAGAACAAAATTCAGATCAAATGTTTACATTTTCCTCGTAAAATGGGAAATTCCTTACGAAATGGCAACACTGGCCTTACGAGGAAAATGGGAAAAGAAATTATTTAATTTATTTATTTAGCATAACTTGTTCTACTCGATCCATGAATGCTTTCTGTTAGTTTTATTATTGTGTGTACAGTCACAGCACTATGTAATGAAAGTCTGGAGGGGTAAACGGTCAATTTCAGACGTGGCATTTAGTGGCCTCCAGACTTTCATTACATTGCGCTGTGACTGTACATTATGCTAAAAGTAGGAAGCACGAGAAGCATCACAAAATTCACAAACCAATATTTCAATTTAATGTCTTTTATAGGTTAACTACATGTCTTCCCAATGTTTTCCTTATTATAGGGACCTTTACAAAATTTCCGCCAGATGTCAGTCCCTTCGTGACTTTCTCGAATTGACGTTTAAGGATTTGGAAATACACTGTCATTTTTGTTCCTAATTTCAGATTTTATGTTGCCTGACATAGGGCCAATTCTTTATTTCACTAAAAAGGTAGCAAAGTCGTTTTTTTATTGCTTGATGGATGACTCAGATTGTTGAGATCTGTTTGAAAGTTGAAATCTCAAACCTAACCTCGCTTTTTTAAACGTGAGTGAAAGTTTTATTCGTTTCATCTGTACTTTTTAAAATTGCTTGCACCTACCGCCTCTATAAAAGTGAGATGACTATAAATAAGTAGGTGTGTAAAGAAGTTAAAAGTCTAGAAAGTGCAGAACAAACCTAAAATTAATTGGAAATTATACTAGTATGTGTATCGTGTTTAGGACAATGCAAGAGTTCGGTGAGATGATCAATTATTTTAAGAACGTAAATAAAATATTTGCTTTTTGAGGTTAGAAAGAATTTTATTTGAACGCAAAGCGTTCTTTTATTCCTAATCTGTTGCTTCCATTATTAGATGACGTCACTGCACCAAGTGCCAACACTGATGCTTTCAACCACAAAATTGCGTTGAAATAAAGAACATGCCCTCTATTTCATCACAAATTACTACATAGGGTGCATTCTTTATTTCATCAAAAACCCTGCTGAATGGCAACAGTTCCATCAAACCCGTTCTTTTAATATTTGATGAATGACTCAGATTCATCAACATCTTTTATTCTAGATGGTTTTAATTAGATGGCATTTGATGGCATCACAATTCCATTATTCATTTCATAGCGTTTTTCGCTAGCTGCATCGCTGTGCACTGAGTATATCTCCATCTCGTTTTATTACATAAAGCTGAATCGAGATGGAAATACACTCAGTGCGCACTAATGCAGCCGGTGGACAACGCTATAAGATGATGGAATTGTTTGAAATTTGAAATCTCAAACCTAACCTCACTTTTCTAAACGTAAGTGAAAGTTGTATACGTTTTTCCTGCACTTTTTAACAACTTTTGCACCAATCACTCCTGTAAAAATGAGATGCATATAAATAATTAGGATTGTAAAGGAGTTAACAATCTAGTAATGGCAGAACAAATTTAAAATTAATTGGAAGTTAATATTATAGCGTTTTCCGCTGACTGCACCGGTGCGCACTGGGTGTATCTCCATCTCGTTTTATTACATAAAGCTGAACCGAGTTGGAAGCGGAAAACGCTATGATTATGTGTACTATATTTAGTACATTGCAAAAGTTGGACGAGATGATCAATGATTTTAAGACTGTAAATAAAATATCTACTTTTTGAGGTTAGAAAATTTTTTATTTGAACGCAAAGCGTTCTTTTATTTCTAATCTGTTGCATCCATCAGTAGATGACGTCATCGCAACATAGTGGGCATGTTCTTTATTTCAACACAATTTCGTGGTTGAAAGCATCAGTGTTGGAACTTGATGCAGTGACGTCATCTACTGATGGATGCAACAGATTAGGAATAGAAGAACGCTTTGCACTTTACACTTTCTAACCTCAAAAATTAAACATTTTATTTATGTTCTTAAAATAATTGATCATCTCATCTAACTCTTGCACTGTCCTAAACACGATACACATACTAGTATAATTTCCAATTAAGTTTAGGTTTGTTTTGCACTTTCTTGACTTTTTACTGTTTGCACTACTACTTATTTAAAGACATCTCATTTTTACAGAAGCGGTAGGTGCAAGTAATTTTAAAAAATGCAGATGAAACGAATGAAACTTTCACTTGACTTTCATTCGTTTAAAAAAGCGAGGTTAGGTTTGAGATTTCAGCTTTCAAACAGTTCCATCATCTGAAACGAATGATGGATTTGTGATGCCATCAAATGGCATCTGATGAAAACCAACTAGAATAAAAGAACGATTGTTGATGTATCTGAGTCATCCATCAAACAATAAAAGAACGATTGTGATGGAACTGATGCCATCCAGCAGGCTTCTTGATGAAATAAAGAACTCGCCCAGTGTCTACACTGATGCTTTCAGTCACAAATTGGCGTTAAAATAAGATGTTTTCTCGTTAGCTCTGAATTTTGCGTTTCAAGCACACTTGGGTTTTAAAGTTTTAAACGCGTAACCTTCGTGTAAAAACTTATGGAAAGTTGTCTAACTGGAACGTGCGCTTTGGGCTCGTTTTTCTCGTGCCGCCATTGTTTAGGTGGTATATTAATCATATAGGGTTTGTTTATTTGTATTGCTCGGAGTTGCTCTAAAAGCTATAAAATATAGTTTGCAGTCTCATTCGTTCATCTCGCACCGAAGGAACCTGGCACCGTGATTGGAAACTACATTTTACAGTGTTTAGAGCAACTCCGAGAAATACAAACAAACAAACAAACCTATAGTGTGAGGTTACAAAATGTAGTGCACCCTTAATCAAATGATTTCACGGTATTTTCATTACTATCTTTATTCGTTGATCAAAACAGCAAATTGATGGAAGGTGCATTAATGTATTATTACTGCAATACGCTACAGTTTTCAAACTTCACACTTTACCAACCACCTAAACAATGGCTGAAGTTGACAGAATTTTGCCGCGCAACATCAAAGGTGCCGCCCATAGCCTCCGTTACTTTGTATTAATCTGTGCTTAAAGCGTATTCAGAGAGATGGCAAATAACAACGGTGCTATTGCCTTGTAAGCTATCAAACACATAAACTGTGAATGCGGGCACAATTAGCATGTCATTGCATCATTTTTAAATTAGCTATTTGGACCCATTGGAACAAATGTTGTACCAACGACAAATATGCCAATAATTTCCTTATTATTCGCTTTAAGGTGAAATAGCAATAATAGTTGTTTCAGGTCAAAATCCAGCAGTGCAATGTCGCGGCTTAAGCTGTACAGGCGTAAGTCTGTCGGATCGGACAAATTGCAATGGAGTTCTCGAGCTACTCTTTCACTAACGAGTCCCTAATAAGGGCCGCAATAGCTATAGATACATGCAGGAGGACCCTATTGTAATATAGCTGATTGCCGGACCGGTTTTCAGTAATATACGTTATATGGTAGGACGCCATACAATATAACGTGTTTTGCCATACGAAAGGTTCGTGACCGGACCGGTTTTCAGTAATACATGTTATATGATAGGACGCGATACCATACAATCTTTTGTATGGCAAAACAAACCGAGTGTGGAGTATCGCGCACTTTGTCACACACATGTTGTGTTCTCTGGTGCTCTTTAGTTTTGCCGTACAAGAAAGTGCAGCGCGCATCCGAAAATCGGCTCGTTTTCTGCTCGCTATTTACTCCTCCAGTACTTAACCTCCATGAAGAATACAAATATCGTAATAACTCCTTTATTATTCGTTTTGGGGTGAAATAATAACGAGTAGTTTGTATTTAGGATTATCCTTCGGTTTGTGGACAAAAAATAGAGGATGTTCCATTAAAGAAAACTTTACATATGAAGATGTTTTGTGAATGCGATACGCAATTGTTTTTTGATACAACCATTGTAATGCTTGGTAAAAACTAGGAATGACGACGGTTACCCGGGTACCCGTTTATTTAGATGGAACAGGTTCCTCTTTTTGAATATCCGTTACCCGATAACTACCCGATACCCGATAATTACCCGTTACCTGATATTCTGAAATTGCCGAACAACCAAATAGTCTTCATGATGCCTGATGTGACCTACATTAACATTTTGCTCGAATGAGGATCAATTACTTCAGATAATTTTATACTGGTTTTTTAAATTGTTAGTCTATACTTATCGGATAGCCAAGTAGTTGTCGGATATCGGGTAATTATCGGATACCCGGGTACTTATCGGGTAACGGGTAACTACCCGGGTATCAATAACGGGTACACGGGTAGTAAACTTATCGGGTATCGGTATCCCTAGTAAAAACAGTTCATTTTTGCTAATCTGAACGACTTCGTAACTCCAATAATAACAAAGTTAGCAACGGTGCAACTATAACGTTGATCACCCTGTATACAGACCATTGAAAATTTGATTTTAAAATCAGGATTATACTTACAATTCGTGTTAGTTATCTTGTAAAATATAGGCGAATTTACTCCAATGTCACCGTCGATCGCTGATACGACGAAACTCTAAAACACACAAATCAAGAAATATACCGTGCCTTTTAGTAAAAGTAACTTGGAGTATGTCATGAATGCAGCTCTAAACTTGAGTTTTATAAAATATGTCTAGAGTCTAGATTCTAGGCGTACAAAAGACTCTAGAAGAATGGGCAATTTTAATGTTAATCGAATACAGAAAAATTGTGTTGTATTCAAATTTAAACTCAAAAGTAATGTTGGCCTAATGATTAATTGCAATAATGATCTCAACTCCAAGGTGCATGCACAGTTTCTACTTTAAATATTTTTTTTGTATTCGATTGTACGGTGTGTTAAATTTGATGTAAAGATTACAGTACCGCTGGTTCCTTTTCATTAAATTCCTGAGACGCGAAAATGTTCCTCCACTCCGGGGGCATGTCGGGCCTATCGTCCACCCTAACCACTACTTGAGAGTCATAAGGATTTGGGCCGCCATCCTACAAAACAGTATAATCGTCTTAAATCCACTTGCAATATCACCGTTTTATAAAGAAATTAATTCCTTATTGACTTGCGGCAGTTGGAATCTTGTAAAATGTTGAGTTTGACCAAGTTTCCAACGGCTGCCAGCCCTCCATGGGCCTTATTCTAAAATCGCGGGAACAGATTCGCAAAAGAACGTGACGTCAAAATGACGTAGACTACCTACAAGAGAATTACGTCGTTTTGACGTCACGTTCTCTTACGATACACGAGGTGTTTTCTTTCGCCTAAAAGTTTGAATCGTGTTTCGAATAGTTTGGACCTGAATTTCGTAGTTGTTGTAACAAAACACCTGATTTGAATTTCTGTTAGACAGTTCATTTGTAACTAACCGTAATTCAATAAAAAAAATAGAGAGATTCAAAGAAAAGAATGTCTGTTTTTGGATCATGAGTTTGTGAGCGAAAGAATGTAAGTAACTGAGTTTGTTCCCTCAATTCGAGAATAAGGGTACGAACATGCAGAGGATGCCTCGCTGTTCACCTTACGTGTTTAGGTCTTGCTCGATATCGCGATATCACCTCGATGTCAAACAAACGCTTAGTTTTAAATAGAACCGTGCATATCGAAGATAAATAGCAACACGTCCATCTTCGATATGCCCATGATATCGTGGTGGCATCTTTGGCATGTTCGTACTCTAAGGGACCCATGATTGAATTTCTTAATTACTTGAAGAAATTTGTTTGCAGCTATTTTGAAACAACCGCCTTCCAGAATTCAAAAGGAACTGAATTAATGGCGGCCTCAAAGTAATAGATGGCGCTGCTTAAATTTAAAATCGACTCCGATTCTGTTTTTCGTATCAAAATTAAGAACTTTCTTCTCCAAAACAAAAGTATCTATTCAATTAGTGAGTTCTTTGCGATTTGTTCTAGTCTGTAATCAATTTTCTGCCTTTTGGTCTGTGTCAATGGATTTTTGACACTAACCAAACAAACTTTTTTGTGACTAAATTGAAAAATCATTACAACACGATTTCTTTAATGTGTTAGATTAGTTGTATTATTATTATGACCATTTCCATATTACATATTACATATTTGTAGTCTGAGGAAATAAAAATTGATTGATTGAAAATTACTTTAAAACTTTTTTTTTAATCACATCTGTTCAACTTTATGTGTTACGAATTGTTTCTTCGTAACAACATTGTTTGTTAATTTCTTTTTAACGACTTTCAGTAACGTTGAAATCGTTTCCCCACAATTAAAGATGACGAAGTTTCAACTCACGGTAACAGACGGCGTCGCAAATGCTTTTTTTATTCAAAGTTGTTTTAAAAACGTTCTTCTTGAACGTCCTGAAATTTGTTTTCAGTGGATAACAGCTGAACTTTCAGTCTAAACGACTGACTAAAAACCTAAGAATATTCAAGAGCGAGTTCTTGAAACGACTTTGAATAGAAAAATACGTTTGTGTCGCCATTTGTTACCATGAGTCTTATTTTTATTTGTGGAGTAGAAATTTCAAGGCAACTAAAAAACGCTAAAAGAATTCAGAAAATTATGTTACAAAAGAAACTGTTTCGAATAAATGAAATCGAACAGAAAAGAAATTTCTAATATACGTAAGTGGCGCCATCTGTTAATCTGTAACCGCAATTAATTTTATCTGCCGTCGGAATTAGAAAATACAAAACTAATTGCGGTTATAGATTAACAGATGGCGCTACTTACGTATGTAATCTGTTCGATTTTATTTATTCGAAATTGTTTTTTTTGTGACGTATTTTTTTGAATTTTTTTAGCGTTTTACCGTTGCCTTGAAATTTCTTCAGAGTTTCAAAGAAATTTGAAACAAACGTGAGCGGCGCCATCTGTTAATCTGTAACCCCAATTAATTTTGTCTGTCGTCGAAATTAGAAAATAAAAAATTAATTGCGGTTACAGATCAACAGATGGCGTCACTTACGTATGTTACAAATTTCTTTGAAACTTCTTTTCTGTTCGATTTTATTTATTCGAAATTGTTTTCTTTTGTGACGTAATTTTTTGAATTCTTATAGCGTTTTACCGTTGCCTTGAAATTTCTTCCCCACAAATAAAAATAAGACTCATGGTAACAGATGGCGTCACAAACGTATTTTTAATTCAAATTCGTTTCAAGAACGTCACTCTTGAGTGTTCTTAGATTTTCCAGTCGTTGTCCGGTAAATACAAAGAATACAATGTTATGGCTCAGGGCAAGAGATGGCGCCACATGTGCATGTAAATCATATACAGTACTTTCCAAAAGAAAAGTGTTTCGTAAAAATGCTCAGACAGGTCGATTTTTATATTTAAATTATTATTTTATTTATTTATTATTTTATTTATTTATTATTTTATTTATTTATTATTTTATATTTAAATTACAATTTTCAGACTCCCACCCCTAAGAGCTAATATCCCCAACTTTAAAATTTCAAACAGCAAAGTACTTCTTGTGATACCTTGTTTAATAGCATTTTTTTATGCTGAATACTAATTTCTTTTTAACGATTTTCAGTAACGTTGAAATCGTTTCCCCACAAATAAAGATGACGAAGTTTCAACCCGCGGTAACAGACGGCGCCGCAAATGCTTTTTTATTCAAAGTTGTTTTAAAAACGTTGTTATTGAACATTCTGAAATTTGTTTACAGTCGATACCAGCTAAAAGCATCAGTCTAAACGACTGGAAAACCTAAGAATATTCAAGAGCGACGTTCTTGAAACGACTTCGAATAAAAAAATACGTTTGTGGCGCCATGTGTTACCATGAATCTTATTTTTATTTATGGAGAGGAATTTCAAGGCAACTAAAAACGCTAAAAGAATTCAGAAAATTATTTTACAAAAAGAAAACTATTTCGAATAAATAAAATCGAACAGAAAAGAAGTTTTAAAGAAATTTCAAACACACGTAACTGGCGCCATCTGTTAATCTGAATCTAAACAAGTTTTAAAAATAGAGAGATTCAAAGAAAAGAATGTCTGTTTTTGATCACGATTTTGTGAGCGAAAGAAAGTAAGTCCGGAGTTTGTTCCCTCGATTCGAGAATAAGGGTACAAACATGCAGAAGATGTCTCGCTGTTCACCTTATGTGTTTAGGTCTCGCTCGATATCGCGATATCACCTCGATGTCAAACAAACGTATAGTTTTAAATAGAACCGTGCATATCGAAGATAAATAGCAACACGTGCATCTTCGATATGCCCATGATATCGTGGTGGCATCTTTGGCATGTTCGTACTCTAAAGGACCCATGAATGTACGGCGCGGTTAGAATCTTCAAAAAGTTGTTCTACTTACTGATACGATAAGATTAACAAAGTGAAGGGTTGCACTTTCGAAATCTAACGCGTTCTCCGTTTTCAAGTAGACGGCCAATTCGGTTTGATCATTACTATTGATCGGTCCTTTCTCAAAGCTGAATAAGCTCGCCTGTAATAAACGGTTTATTTAAACGAACAATAAAAAGTTCCACTAGTTTTACCTCTTCCCCTTCAACCGTTATTGTTATATTCTGTAGCCAACCATCCGCGTCTGTTATTCTATAGTCGCAGTCGTAATACGTCTGTATTGGATCGTTCTCCTAAAATACAATTCAATATTCAATGATGGAGGTAATTATTTATTTATTTTATCCAACACCTGTTTGTTATGAAGTCGTAATAATGTCGATTTTGAATATATTATGAGGTCTGTAAAGCACTAGTGGAATTATGAATCCATAATTAAACTGTTATTTAAAATCGCCGTTATTGTGACTTCATAATAAACAAGTGTTGGATAAAACTATGTATTACACTCGTGCCTTAACAGCAAACAAGTCACTCAAGGAAAAACATTCCTTTCGTGACACTTGTATAATTAATAAAGAATAATACAATAATACTAACAGGTATGAGGCAGAACGGTCTGGATGAATAAAATATGGGATCATTGTCGTTTATGTTTATTATGTCCAAGTACGTCCAAACTTGAACTTGGTCAACTCGTACAGTAAAAGAGTATCTTTTGTAGGTACTCTCGTAGTCCTGTTTCATTGTAACGACCAGCGCCCATCTATCTTCAATCCTTCGAATATCCAAGCCCAAAAACTCGTTCGCGTTTGAGCCCGGCTCGACGAATCCCACCAACGTGGGCGACGCCTCACCTACAAAGTAAAAAAATCGCACGGAATCCTTCCAGCATTGCGAAAATAATAATCGTCCGTTTCTTTACCTTCGCCTAGATTAAAGTACGCAATAATAATTTCTGTGCTGATTTCCTCCTCCATGTATATGCTTTGAATTAGCTGTGAACCTTCCGTAATAGGTTCACCGACCCATGCCCGTTCATCGTCTCCATTGATGTAGAAAGGTGACGTCCATTCGCCTAAGACGTTAAAGAATGACGTGGCTTTTGTTGTGCGACAAAAATACCATACGACTTACCAGAAGACAGAAGAGCATGAAGTAGAAAAGTCGATGCGAATAAATAAACGCCTAATTCCATTCCTGTAACATGAAAAGGAATTTTTGTTGCTTAAAAAAATAAAAGTTAGAAACAGGTGTTTTTTTTTATGTTGGATAATAATAAAGAGGTATCTCATAACTAAAGACCGGAGTTTAGGTCGTAAAAACGTTGAACCTGTGTTCCTGGGTGTACCTCATTGAGGTGACATAATTAAGATATCAGGTATTTATTTTCTCGCAGTAGGTTATTAAAAAGTTTTAAAAATTTTGTTTCAAATCGTTTTTGATTGAAGCGAAGCCTTCGAGCAGCCTCTGTACAGCTGCTTCAGCCCCCTTTGGGACTTCTTCAGCAGAAGCGTAGCTCGGGAGTTCCACTGCAAACCAAAACGATTCGACCAAGGATAATCGCAAATTCGATTTAATAGTAATTAATAGCAAGGTTGGTAAAACTGATATTGCATCTAGCAGGTTGCCTCGTTCCCATTTAATATCCAGTTTGAAATTTCCTCCCCGCAAAAATAACTCGTGACGTCACACGAAACTTCTACCCGTCACAGTGAAGTAAATAGAGAGAGTTTTAATATGTTTCCTAACGCTTAATCTAATTCACTAAAAATGGAATCAATTCTATGGTCCTATTGATCAAATAACGCCAAAATCTCGTTAATATGCCCAATGGAATTTATCACGTGACGTGACGTAACGAGATATGCACCCTCTGTCCCCTCCACTGATCAAGGCAACCTTCTAATACACAGTCCAGCTCTACCAACCTTGATGAATAGTTTAAACAGCGACATCCTACGATCGCATTTTGACATAACATTGCATTAGGATTGACAAATTAAAGCCAGTTTGCTACATAATAAGTCATCCTATCCCAGGCATGGCCGCCTTGCATAGGAAAGGCTACACAGAGAAAAATGAATAGTAAAAAGTAACACAAATTGTAATCAAAATGAAGACAGAAACAAATTGTAGCAAATATAAGTACAATTGTAGTAAATTTTACTATAAGAATAGCGTCTTATCCGACAATTGTGCAAATATTTCCTATACAATTTGATTCTGTCTTCATTTTGACATTAATTTTTCTCTGTGTAGGTTTCTGTCTTGGACTCTTCGATAATTCTTGAAGGAAACAAACATTCCTCTACGCCATAATTTTTAAAATTGGCAATTATCAAGAGTACTTGATACTTTCATATGCCTAAAAAAATAATAACTGTAGTTCGTTTAGTATACTAGAATTATTTTTTAAAACAAGAAAAAGTTAAATACTGTATTAAAAGTCACAGATAATTAATTTCTCATTAGTAAAACAAAAAAGCAAAAACAAGACGATTTTCTTGTCAAGATGGAGAAAAACAAAAACAAAAGATGGTCGATTTCAGGATTAACTGCGTCTTATCTTTCCGTAAAAATGAAAAAAAGACTAAAACCAAAACAAAAGACGATCGACTTTTATAAAAAGGTGAAAACAAAACCAAAGGTCATTGATATTACATTAAATTTATATTTCCTTTGAAAACAATTGACGATATATGTCGGGTTTTGCATACATTACTATTTTTTTATTTTTTTTTCTTATATTTGTTTTAATTCTTACAAATTGTATTATATTTGCAAAGTTATTGCTTTACAACTTTTTTAATCAAACTTTTACACATATAAAACATTTTTCTGGTATTTTCAATGAGAAAAAGAAATTGTAAATCTTAAAGCAACAGTTAAAATTCTTTCCATTAAAATATCAAAATAATAACGAAATATGAGCTCTGCGTCATTAATTACCGAAGTTATAACTAATTAATAGGGCTTGCAATAAAGTGAGTACGTAAGAAAAGGATTTGCGTTTTCCTTTTCGGTTCAACTTCCCTACAGCTCCCCAAAAAGGCAGGTAAGTACCAACTCCGCTATCAGACGGTACCTCGAGCCTTTTTGTGGTTAGCTATCAATTAGAAATGCCAGTAGGCATATTTTGGAGGTAGGGGGAATTGCCGTGAACGTGGCTTAGATGCCCCCAATTGGTGGCTCTTGGTTATAGTGAGGGAGGGGTATCAGGTAGCTTTTAGACCAATGACAAAAGCTCGTTTGACCAACGGCAAAGTTTGTTTTTAGCGCCAAAATTTCAAAGTACTCCTCCGAATTAAAAAATAAGTGAAGTTGGTTCTTGTCTGATCAAAAGTGTAAGTACAAAGTTTTTTTAATCTCAAATCGGACAGAAAAATGAATGGAAAACACTCAACGATTTGAGATTAAAAAAACTTTGTACTTAAAAAATAAGGTATAGAGACGATTGATAGTGGAAGGAGATACCGGGTACCCCTCGAGGAGAAGTGCTGGGGACAGAATAAAGTGAATACGTAAGAAGAGGATTTGCGTTTCTATTTTCGGCTCAACTCCCCTACAGCTCCCCAAAAAGGCAGATAAGTACCAAATCAGACGGTACGTCGAGCTTGGCTGACGCCACTTCTGAGTGGGATACGACCCCCAAAAACGAATCCCCGAGGGGACGCGTAACAATATAAAAATTAGTCCATTTTAGATCTTTTCAAGTTATTTATTTTCGGTTTCGTCCTCCGCTGGTTAGAACATCAAAAAATAAGACGTATATTAACTTTTCACTTTTAAACCTCAATTACTCAAGAACGATTTCGTTTATCTAAACATGGAAACCTTCTTCGCAAATTTTTGGGCAGTTAGGTGTCTTGTATCTGGGTTTAAAATATTAATTTTGATAACATAAAGGATACAGAAGATATTGCCAAAAAACAATATTTTCCACACTTTTTCAAGGCTCATAACTCTCCTATTATTCACTTTTGGAAAAAAGTGTATATAAAAAGGCGACCTTATTTTTTTTTTTTGACGTTCTATTCACTCTAAAAATATCTGGGGACAATTTTGAATCATGCATATTTTTGAATGCGACGAGATGAGATTCCATTTTTTGTAAAAATCTTTGATGTTAAGATCTTCACACTTACCCTTTTGGTGGTTATAACAGAATTGACTTAACATTTTTTTTTATAGTCAGTAATTCGGTTTCAATTCAGGTCCTTCTTATTTCTTTACTTTGTGCACTTAGGACTTCTTGAAATGAGAATCTAAAAGTATTTTTTTGTAAAAATTCGTCAAACTAGTTCACATTTTTCGTTTCGTTTTCCTCATGACAGTAAACTGTTTCTAAGTGAATTAATTTTTTTAGTTCATTATAATCGGACCATATTATTTTCGAGCCACTAAGAAAGTACGAAGGATAGCATGAAGGAAAGTGACAATATGCGCCTCCTAGTGAAGATTAATATGAATTTGCGGCACGCGAAGCTCTGTTTAGCCGTTCCTGCCTGGCATTGGATGATTTATTATGTAGCAAACTGGCTTCAGTTTGTCAATCCTAATGCAATATTATGTCAAAAAGAAGCGACCGTAGGATGTCGCTGTTTAAACTATTCATTAGCATTTGCGATTATCCTTGATCGAATCGTTTTGGTTTGCAGTGGAACTCCCGAGTTACGCTTCTGCTGAAGAAGACTCAAATAGGGCTGAAACAACTGTACAGAGGCTGCTCGAGGTTTTCGCCGCAATCAAAAACGATTTGCACAACATTTTTTAAAAACTTTCATTATGCTTTGACAGCAGGCATGGCCGCCTTGCATGGGATGATAATTATGTTGCAAACGGGCTTCAATTTATCAATTCTAATGCAATGTTAGGTCAAAAAGCGATCGTAGGATGTCACTGTATTTGAGAGGAGTGAATACGCCTTTTCTGCATTTTTTGACCTTACCAAGGCTTTCGATTGTATTTCTCATTATATCTAATATCGAAGCTCAAATATTATAATTTTGACTCAATGAGCATAAAGCTAATAGCATCGTATGTAAGCGACAGGAGCCAGGTTGTTCGATGCCAGGATAAATTTTCTGAATCAATTGACGTTTCAGTCGGCATTCCACAAGATTCTGTTCTAGGTCCAATTTTGTTTTTGTTGTATATTAATGATATTGATCGATGTGCTCCCAATTTTAAGGTAACTCTATTCGCGGATGATACAACGCTACTAAACAGAGATATTAGTTTCATTAATGGATCTCAGAACTTTGCGGAAGCTGTAACAAGTATTAAAAATTGGTTGTTAAGCAACAAACTTAGCTTAAATGATGAAAAAACGCATTTCATGAAATTCTCTCTGAGAAATTTGAACCTTCTAACAGATAACTTTGACAGTGTGAAGTTCATCAAATATCTAGGAGTATGTTTGGATTCCACTTTACAATGGCACGAACATACAGAATACATTGCGAACAAACTCACTAAAGTCATAAGACATTTAAAAACTTTTGTTCCTTGGAATAGTATTTTATCTGCTTACTAGGATCTGTTTCAATCAGTTATATCGTATGCAATTTTAGTGTGGGGTCATTGTTCTGAGGCCAAAAGAATTTTTATACTTCAAAAAAGAATAATACGTATTATGGGTGGCTTAGGGTATAGAGATAGCTGTAGGGAAACCTTCAAAAAACTGAAAATATTAACACTTCCATCACTTTACATTTTAGAATGTTTACTCTTTATAAAATGTAATATTAATAATTTCATTGACCACCAAAAGAACCACGAATATGACACCAGGTTTAAATCTGATATAGTGATGCCAACAACACAGATTGAACAGGTTTCATTATGGCAGCAATTATTATGCGGTCATACTTTTCAATAAGTTAGCACCTGAAATCCGTCAAAAACCATTACCACAATTCAAATCTAACATCAAACAGTATTTGATAACGCATTCCTTTTATTCCATCGAGGACTTTCTTGAACATTCTCATGTCTTTTAAAATACCTACATGTATTATCTATGTGATTGATTTTGACTATATAACTTTGTTTTACATTGTTTTATACACATACCATATTTGACGTGTGAAATACTTTTTTGTATTTATCACGAATAAATTATTATTATTATTAAACTATTCGTTCTTCAAAAACAAGGTTAAACAAAGGTAAATAAAACATTAAAATTAAAGGTACTATCCAGAATTTCGTACAAATTGATGATGATTTCGATTTGAATTTTGTACAAAATTAAGAGAATGGCTTTAATTTTAATGTTTCATTTGATTCTATTAGACCCTTTTAAGAACCTACCACGAGAAAATAATACCTGATATCATAATTAAGTCACCCAAATCAGATACCCGCGAATTCTTTACGACCTAAACGTCCGGTCTTTAGTCATAAGATAACGCAAAGAGTTTCAAACTGGCACGAAAATGAAAGCGATGCGCATGTTTATTGATGTGTAATATGAAATTCTTGTCAGCTCTTGAAACGTATGTTAGCATTTTTGTAATAAAAGTCAGCCTATTTAATTAATTATTTAGAGTACTGATAACAAAGGAAACTAAATTGGTACTCTAGATTTGACCGCAGATAATATATAATAAATACTGAAAATTTGTTTTTTCTGTTATTTCTGGCATAAAGAGGACGATTCATAAACCTCAAGCTGCCAATAGTTGAGGAAATTTCTCATTGGATTAAATAAATTATTTTGGTGGGTGATGTCAGCAAACATTCGAAATATTCAGTATAGTTGGATGATTGAAGATAAGATACGGGAAGTTCCAATCCAATTACTCTCGTTTCAAAAAAAAAAAAAAATATGTTGCATTCTAACATGTGATCAAAAAGTCCCCGGCTTTGGATGTGTAAACGTCAGTCTTTGCTTAAAGTGTTTTGACATATACCGATGAAAGTAATGTCGTTCTTATGCTGATTAATAAAATGCTTTAGGAAAAGACATATGTTTACACCAACCGTCACGGGATTTTATGATTTAAAAAAAAAACATTCTAAGAGGGAGTGACGGGACTTTATGATCGCATGTTATTATTAGTGAAAAAAATGTGTACGTTACCTAAATAATTATTAAAATACGCCTCGGATCTTTACCCATCCAACATTTATAATAAAAACTATTGCTATTATCCGAAGGAAACGCTCACCAACTGCACTCGCGAATATCGAATTTGAAAATTAATAATCAACATTCACAGTGACGTACTCGCAATTAATGGGACAGAGGCGATTCAGAACTGATAATATCGTGACAATAACGTCGATAATATATTTTTGTTTATAGATATACGACTTTTTATTTAAGTCCTCGTCGATTACGATAAGATTACTTTGGTGTAATTATCAGAAATCGATAGCATCAATATATTCGGACGAGAACATTCAATTGCTAATCCGTTAATGCCGAACATATTTTGATTTGGTTTTGTGTTGGTTTTATCCTGTTGAGCTGCAGTTAGTTAAAAACCTTTCACTTTCAAAAGATTAACGGCCGTTTTCAAAATCAGACTTTAAGGAAGCTTTAATTTAAAGTCACTTTAAGTATAGGGAAACAAATGTATTCTTTTAGGTTAAAGTAACTTTAAATTTAAAGTCTGATTATGAAAACGGCCCTAAATTATAGAGTTTATTAAACTAATAACCAGTGAGCGGCGCAATTGAGATTTTTGAGGACGAATGCAGGCGATTTGCATTGCCAGAGACCTTATAAGTCGTTGAATGAATGTATATACAATATAAAATAAATTTACTTACAAGATTCCATAAAAATAATTTTAATATAGTAATTTCGGTTTGAATAACCTTAAGTAAAACCTCAGATCATCCGCTCCTTGCTAATAACAATAGTAACGTCAGATGCATACGGAATTTAAATGTCAATGAGAAAACTCTATCGTGGACTAGGAAAAAGGAAAGTCTGGGATGGTATATGGTTTCGTAGTACGTTTAAGATGACGTTTCCATTTTGAAAGGAACAGAGAAAAAGTTATTTTTTTTTGTTCTACCTTTGAAAATAACGAAGAAGTTTGTATCTTGTGATACATAAACCTGCATCACTCTGTATGTGTAGCATCTACATGAAACATGAAAAGCAAATGTAGCAGTTATGTTTGTATTTAGCAGATTTACGAATCTGGTCGAGACAATAATACTTGCGTCACTATTTAAAAAAGGAATTTCAGTTAATTACTATTATTTGCGATAATAAATCTAATTGTACTGAACAATTTAATTGCGTACATGTTGGTTACTTCAGTGGCGTAACTATAAATTAAGTCGTCGGGTTGCAAAATTTTTATCAGCGTCTTTTGTTATTACAGTATTTTATTACACTAAGGGCCGATCTTTCCACTTTCTAATAAAATTCCTGTTGACATTATTTGGCAAATAAGTTCAATTTTATGAATGGTTGTCATAGTATTCGACGGCTGTTCGCCAAATAAATTTATTAGGAGGTTGGAAAGAAGGGCCTAAGAAAAATAAATTAAAAAAAAAAATCTTTAACTGCTTACTTTCAGTGCTAAATAAATAAATCAAGACTGCTTAATTGCTTTTCCTGGATTATTCTATTTCTAAAATGTGACGAGAGCTGTCAAACTTTCAGGTTAGAAAAGCTCAGCTCCCTCGAAAACCATCACGAAGTGGAGCACGCTTAAATTATAATTATTTCTCGGAACTCTTTCTTAATTACTTCAAGAAATTTGTTTGCAACTGTTTTGAAACAACCGCCTTCCGGAATTCAAAAGGAACTGAATTAATTGCGGCCTCAGATTAATAGATGGCGCTGCTTGAGTTTAAAATCGACTCCGGTTTTGTTTTTCGTATCAAAGTTAAGAACTTTCTTCTCCAAAAAAAGTATCTGTTTAATTAGTGAATTCTTTGCGATTTGTTCTAGGCTGTAATCAATTTTCTGCCTTTTGGTCTGTGTCAATGGATTTTTGACACTAACCAAATAAACTTTTTTGTGACTAAATTGATAAATCATTACTACGTGATTTCTTTAATGTGTTAGATTAGTTGTATTATTATTATGACTATTTCCATATTATACATTACATACTTGTAGTCTGAGGAAATAAAAATTGATTGATTCATTGATTGATTGAAAATTGCTTTGAAACTTTTCTTTTTAGTCACATCTGTTCAAATTTATGTGTTAGGAATTGTTTCTTCCTAACAACATTGTTTGTTAATTTCTTTTTAACGATTTTCAGTAACGTTGAAATCATTTCCCCACCAATAAAGATGACGAAGTTTCAACTCACGGTAACAGACGACGCCGCAAATGCTTTTTTTATTCAAAGTTGTTTTAAAAACGTTCTGTTCTTGAATGTTCTAAAATTTGTTTTCAGCCGACAACAGCCTGAAACTGTCAGTCTAGACGACTGAAAAACCTAAGAACATTCAAGAGCGACGTTCTTGAAACGACTTTGAATCAAAAATACGTTTCTGGCGCCATCTGTTACTATGAGTCTTATTTTATTTGTAGAGAAGAAATTTCAAGGCAACTGAAAAACGCTAAAAGAATTCAGAAAATTATGTTACAAAAAAAAAACTATTTCCAATAAATAAAATCGAACAGGAAAGAAGTTTTAAAGAAATTTCAAATACACGTAACTGGCGCCATCTGTTAATCTGTAATCGCAAATTAATTTTGACTGCGTCGAAATTAGAAAATACAAAATTAATTGCGATTAACAGATGGCGCCACTTACGTATGTTACACATTTCTTTGAAACTTAATTTCTGTTCGATTATTATTTATTCGAAATTGTTTTCTTTGTGACATTTTTTTAATTTTTTTTAGCGTTTTATTCAAAGTGTCAAAGAAATTTCAAATACACGTAACTGACGCCATCTGTTAATCTGTAATAGCAATTAATTTTGTCTGTCGTCGGAATTACAAGATATAAAATTAATTGCGGTTACAGATTAACAGATGACGCTAGTTACGTAAGTTAGATATTTCTTTGAAACTTCTTTTCTGTTCTGTTGTTTTATGACATAACTTTTTGAATTCTTTTAGCGTTTTACAATTACCTTGAAATTTCTTCCCCACAAATAAAAATAAGACTCATGGCAACAGATGGCGCCACAAACGTATTATTTATTCAAAGTCGTTTCTAGAACACCGCTCTTGAGTGTTCTTAGGTTTTCGAGTCGTTTTCCGGTAAATAATGAGTACAATGCTATGGCTCACGGCAAGAGATGGCGTCACATGTACATGTAAATCATATACAGTATTTCCCAAAAGTAACTGATAAATTGTGCAAAATAGTTAAGAAAAGTGTTTCGTAAAAATGCTCAGACAGATCGATTTTTATATTTAAATCACCATTTGAAGATGAAGTTTTCAAACTCCCACCCATCAACCCCTAAGAGCCAGCAACCCCAACTTTAAAATTTCAAATAGCAAATTATTGAAAGTAAAATTATATAGAAATCAAAACGCAACGTATTGACCAATGAAAAAAAAAATGAAATCGCGAAAAAAACATGTACGCAACATAAACATATTAGTGCATAATTATCGTTAATTTGAGAATCAGATGGAAAAGAAATTGATTTAAAAATAAGTTGAGAAGAAAGGATATTATTGACAAAGATTTTTAAGAAATTATAAAGGTTTATACAGTGCGTCCCACACAAGGCGGATTCTTTAATACCTCCCTGGTTATTAATTTTACGAAAAGATGTTTCAAATGAAAGTTTCACTGTATCATATGGAGCTTATTTTAAAATTAGTTTGACGTATACAGAGTGTTCCGTTCTGGACGTTAGGTCACTTTGTTATTTTAAATCGAATACCCTATATATTTTTACATATTCGAGTTATAGACTGAATTTTAATGTCACTTTGTGTACCATACATAGGGTCTAATCTATTCCGTTTTCGCGTTATTCAATTTTTTTTTAAATATCTATCGCTCTTGCAGTACAGTTGGGGAAACAGAAAGCGGGACAGTAAACTTTCGTTACTTTAAACCTTACTTCTAAATTTCGGTAACTATGGTAATTTATCAACCTTCACATTAAGTAAAATGATTAATCATTCCGTTTACAATTAAAAATTATAATGAACAAATACCTCATACAAATAAATCATACTAGTGTAATAGTTAGTTTTTATTTTACTTACAATTATTGCCATACGAAATAAAATGAAACAAAATAACAGTCATGCAGCCTTTCGATTGAATTATTGAATGCAAATGTCCGGACATTGATTGAATTAAGATTTCTAATATACATATTCCACATTCAAAATGTCACATAGCTCTTCCAAAGACTTCACTAATTCCATTTGATGCACTGGTCGAAAATTTTCACTTACATTTCCCTTAGAAAGACGATGCATTCTTAAGAACTCAATTTGACAAGGTATTTCTGACGTACACTGACGGTAATAAATTAATTAGAAGGGTCGCGACTGTCACCAAGGAAATTTCACACTATCAAAATAATCGGAAATTTCGTTATAAGACTTGTCCCGCTTTATGTTTCCGCAGCTGTACCTCAAACAAATGCAAATATCTTCCGAACAAATGACGTTAGAGACTTGTGGTTTTTTTGCAAAAGTTTCATCTTGAAACGCTTACACTGTCAAAAAAATATCCCAGCAATATAAGTTCTTACAAAAAGATTAATAAACTTAAGAATATTCAAACTACATATAAAATTACAAACTATAGATATAGGATTATAGGATGTCTGTCGTTGATAATTTTTCTGTATTTAGAGTTTTCTTTACTATTTTTAGAAATACAGGAAATATTGAAATATCTGTTATTAGTTGCTATCGTTACAGAGCAAACCGTTTATCTTACCATAAGATTATTAAGTATTATGCGACATTTAAAAAGTTAAAATTAATCTTTAAGAAAGTCTTTTACGTAAGAAGACATGATAGGTAAGGATTTTACTCTTGCCATTGATAACCAAGCTAACAAACCCTAAGAAGAAACTTCTATTGCTCTGAGTAGATGCACGTGGAGGTAATAAGACCTATTTCAACAGTTGAAACGAATAAGTGGATTGGTGGAGGAAGACCTGTCTGTTGGGCTGCTCAGTATCTTCATTTGACCGCATTCTAGGGTTTCATAAGACAGCGAACTCGTTTAAAAACGTTCCAGCTGCTGAAGCTCGTTATGTTGTATCTTTTGTTAAGAAGATATTTGCATTTGTTTGAGGTACTGCAAGAGCGATAATTTTTTTAAAAAAAGTAATAACGCGAAAATGGATTAGATTAGACCCTAAGAATGTATGGTACACAAAGTCACATTAAAATTAAGTCTAGAACTAGAATATGTAAAAATATATAGGGTATTCGATTTAAAATAACGAAGCGACCTAACGCCCAGGCAAACGGAACACTCTGTATATGTCAAACTAATTTTAAAATATGATCCATATGATACACTGAAACTTTCATTTGAAACACTTTTTCGTAATATTAATAACTAGAGAAGTATTAAAGAATTCGTCTTATGTGGGACACCTGTATAAACATTTATAATTTCTTAAAAATCTTTGTTAATAATATCCTTTCTTCTCAACTTTTTTTTTAAATCAATTTCTTTTCCATCTGACTGATTCCCAAATTAACGATAATGACGCACTGATAATTTTTGCGTACATGTTTTTTTCGCGATTTCATTTTTTTTTTTCATTGGTCAATACGTTGCGTTTTGATTTTTATATAATTTTACTTTTAATAATTTGCTATTTGAAATTTTAAAGTTGGGGTTGCTGGCTCTTAGGGGTTGAGGGGTGGGAGTCTGAAAATTGCATCTTCAAAAGTTACATTAAAATACAATCCAGAACCCGAAAATGTAAAAAAATTGTAGAGTATTTCATTTAAAATAACGAAGTGACCTAACGCCCAGACTAAACGGAACACTCTGCTTACGTCAAACTAATTTTAAAATGTGCTCCACATGATACAATGTAACTTTCATTTGAAACATTTTTTCGTAAAATTAATAACTAGAGAAGTATGAAAGAATCCACCTTAAGTGGGACACCCTATATGTACACTCATGGACTTTAAAGACGCCCAGGTCTTTACAACCCCTGTCCACTACTTTACCGGTCGACTATATTAATCCGACCGACCTAAAATTATTTACGACGGGTACTCTTGCAGCCTTTCCAATAATTATATACACGTGTTTGTATGTGTTCATGCTTCAATATAATACTGCTTTACACGCCGTGTCCGCAGATCGAGTTTACTGTAGGAAAAACGTTTTATTTTTCATTTTTCTGCTTGCCCTAAAGCGTAATAAATATTACGAAAATAATAAATTCCCATTAATAACTGAAAAAGTTAGGATATTTATCTTTTTACTTTAACAAAATGTCAATCATGTCAGCTAGGAATTGGCGGTATTATGAATTTGATACCTTACCACGTTTTCATTCACAATATCTTTGTTTTATGAAAAATGTTTGCAGGTTCTTAAAATTTTAAAATTGAAGTTAAAAAATGAAAACCTGTGTTTAAGAGAGTTTATTTTAAATTATTTTATTCTACGTAACTATTACCTCTTTTACATTTACAGTAATTGAAGAGTGGTCTAAGTGGTCTAAGTGCCAGTTTTGTGTTAAATGGTTTTTTATTTGTTAAAACTGCTCCAAATTTTGTTTTTAGTTTTTGGAATTGACTCTATTTACACCATTAAAAAGTTAGGTACACTCTTTAATTAAATTGATATTACTTTACTGAAACAGTTTACGTGTATTTACTAACGGAATTTTTGAGTATTGCCATATTTTGTGACAGTGTAAATGATTTTATTTTATTGTTGTTAATGGAGATTAATATTTTTTATGGCGGTTTTGGAATTTTTAGGACAACCAGTTTTTTTAATAAAGAATGATTTTTTTCGAAAAGTGAAAAATTAAAACGTTTTTCCTATAGTGAACTCTATCCGTGGATATGGTGTAGATTGGATTCTATACAGTGTGGTGATAAAGTAACGCACCAAGCGAAAAAAACACCCTTAGGGTTGACTTTTTATTTTTGGCCGGTAAAACCGTCGGTTTTTCCCATTGTCTCTGAACCAGAATTGCGAATTGTTACCTGCCAGATGTTTTACAATCCCTATAAAGTATTGGGCATTGTTTAAATTATCCTATATAGTTCTCACTACAACAAAATTAGAAACTTTTGTGTAAACACTATTGGAGAAGAATTAAAATCGCCTAATACTTATGGCCCAGGCTGTAGTTGTGGGAATGGAAATTTATTTTCGTAATATTTATTACGTTTTAGGGCAAGCAGAAAAATGAAAAATAAAACGTTTTTCCTATAGTAAACCCGATCTGCGGACACGGCGTGTAAAGCAGTATTATATTAAAGCATGAATATATACAAACACGTGTAGATAATTATTGGAAAGGCTGCAAGGCTACCCGTCGTAAATAATTTTAGGTCGGTCGGATTAATATAGTCGACCGGTAAAGTAGTGGACAGGGGTTGTAAAGACCTGGGCATCTTTAAAGTCCATGACTGTACAATAGTAGATTAATTCTGCTTTTGTGAGTCTTTGGAGATCTAGGCAAAAAAGTACGTACTTTAGACGTCGAACAGGCTCTCCAACACGCTTTGTAATCCCAACAACCCCAGTAGCTACGGCTCTGGGAACTTAGAAGAAGAAGAAGAAGAACTGAAGAACTTAGCCAGGGGGTGCCAAAGTTGTACTCTGTATATCAGAAATAAAGTAAAATTGTGTTCTGCTTAAATTCGAGGCACTGGTGATTGATTAAAGAAAATTTTAACGTGATGTGATTTATTCTTACTTTATTCTGTTTTCCAGTTGAAGATTAATTAAAAAAAAATAATCCTTGTGTGGAAATAAACTTTGGTCAGGTTGCGCTTTAAATTGGATCTAAAAAAAAAAAAACAACTGCTCTCGAT
Organism: Prosopocoilus inquinatus; assembly: GCA_036172665.1. NCBI lineage: Eukaryota > Metazoa > Arthropoda > Insecta > Coleoptera > Lucanidae > Prosopocoilus > Prosopocoilus inquinatus. The sequence continues at coordinate 13,775,011 of CM069871.1, read as the reverse complement.
AATAAACATTATACCTCCTAATCCATGTTTCGAGCGCCCCGTGTTATCATAGGCCTGGGGCAATCTCAAGTCAGGGTCATGGGGCATCAGGCGTGATAGTCTCCCGGATTACACATTTGCATCAAGAAACTGTACGAGAAGTGAAGTTTCTTTCACCGTAGGTGTTCTTCTTGGCGAGTACAAGTGAGTACTTAACTTATTTCTGTTTTCGATTCAGGTGCAAGCATTTCTGGCCATTAACCAAGTTGAGTTAGTTTTTTTTTTTGGTGTCGAGTAAGGCCTGTAAACGCCCTATAACCGGATATGCACCAAATTCCTTTCAAAAAAAATTTCTCGTGAGATAAGCGTATCATTTATCTTATGAAGATCTGCATAAGTACATATAAAAATATTAAATAATTCTGATATAAAACCGATATACATTGTGCATTTTAAATCAGAAATGTACAACGATGCTCAGCCTAAATGATACTCCTCCATTCGAACCACACCCTTAAGAACATTTAGCGTAAGGGCTACGAAACTGTCAAATGGTATCATTTATGGTGAGCATCGTTGTAGATCACATATAAATAAATACGTAAGAACTTGACACTGCGAAAATGTCTTAGAGAATATAAACGCAGACGCCGATTGCAAGCAGAAATAAAGTTGAAGTATAATTAACTGCGAACATTATCGTAAGGCAGAGAAAATCTGAACTTATCTGCTGAGGCAATAATGATGCCAAGTATTAAGGTATAAATCGCATCCTGTCAAAATGTGATTCACGTTTTCTTTTTGATTACATCAGTGATTGTGAGTGTAGCTACATGCTACCTAATCAAATTGTTAAAATATTTGCTGGCCTATAATACGTCGCTGTTATGCCAGGGTTGCCAGGTTTTGAAAAAGCTCAGAGTAGGACAACGAGATAGGATGGTGTACAGGGGAAAATGTTTAAATTCTATTTAGGTAATAACAAGAGTTAAAAATGTAAACTTTAAATTAAGAAAAATATTTTTTAACTACATATAATATCTATGTATACAGGGTATTGCCGCTACAATAGCTAACTTTCTTATTAGTATTTTTATGAAGTAACTTAAATTAGGAAAGGTTTAGGACTTTTCCTCTTCGATTTTATGGTACTTCCAAAAAAAACAAATGACAATCAGGTTTTCGAGATTTTCAATTGTTTTCAATTTTTTTAATGGAATGTTAGATTTTTTATCATTGTATCGCGTTCAGGATGTCAAATTAATTATGTCTCTAAAATATCATCTTCCAAAGCCTACTACTTTTATAAATAATTTAGTAACAAAATCTTGGTGTTCACTGGAAATGGCTACAATAGCTAACTTTTTTATTTGAAGTTTCACGAAGTAGCTTAAATTAGAAAAGTTTCAGGACCTTCCCTGCTCGATTTTATGGTACCTTTGGAAAAACAAATGACTGTCAGATTTTCGAGATTTTCAATTGTTTTCAACATTTTTAAATGGAACATTATGGTCTTTTATCGTGGCATCGCATTCAGGTTGTCATATTAAGTATGTCTGTGAAATAATATCTCTCAAAACAGAATATTTCATAAATAATTCAGTCTTGATGTTCGCGGGAAGAAGTGTATCCTTACGATAGTTTTTTTATTCACGAATACAATGTGGTGCGCGTTGAAACAAGAGAATAAAGAAAGTGTGTTCAAACTGTCAGACCTTTGTGAACTATCATGATTCAAAATTTGTTTAAATTTAGTTCAAACTAAAAACCCTTGGGTCAAATATTGAAAGCGCGACATGTTAAAATGTCTAAAACCATTATTTACCAAATAATTTATAAAATAGTAAACTTAGGAGAGAAATATTTTAGAGAAGTACTTAATTTGGCATCCTGAACACGATACGCTGATAAAAAATATAACGTTCCATTTAAAAAAGTTGAAAACAATTGAAAATCTCAAAAACCTGATTGTCATTTGTTTTTCCGAAAGTACCATAAAAACGAGGAGGAAAGGTCCTAAAACTTTTCTAATTTAAGTTACTTCGTAAAAATACAAATAAGAAAGTTAGCTGTTGTAGCGGCTTCCCATGAACACCCTGTATAGGGCGTGTGCGCGAACAATTCAAAACTGGGAAGATTTTAAGGGCAACATCCCGTATGTGATGATACGATTTCAAATTATTAATATTATTATTATTAAATCATTTTGTTTAAGGATTCAAACAATATAAAACTTTTAATGTACGTACAGAGTAACTTTAGGCCAGTGGCGTAACTAGAAGTCTAGCCGCCGGGTTGCAAAATGTTGACCAATGTCTTTTATAATTAATAAAATAAAACTGAGCAAAATCTATTTGACTGAAAGTTTAAAGAACCAATTTTAAAAAGTTTCAGTTCTGCAGCTGATTATTTTCTACGGTGAGCATCAATAAGCAAATCATCAGAAGCGCTACATCTCTAGCGAAATATTTTCTAACTAACGAAATAGCGAATAGCCGCGGCGGATACGTTACAAACAGTTAAACAAAAATTTAGAAAATTACTATTGCCGAGTACGAAATCGAAATTATTATGTCTATCTGGCAGCTTATAAAGTTTGCATGCCACCGGTAGCTGTCGTCTTAAACGACATTTAAAACGAAATTACGAACGCCATTGCCTATAGACTCTGACACCTATGACGTCACGTTAAGGTACGCCAGTGGTTAGTTTCCAAACAAATATCATTCGTAAAAAGATTATAATAATGTATAGAGTAAAGTCGGCATATATGGAATACCCATTCTTTGGGCCGTTATAAATTCTGAACTAAGACACTAAATACTCAGATATTTTAATTAAAAATACTTTATTTTGCTTTCCAGCGGTTGCATATGATAAATTTAAGAAATACATATTTTTTTGTGAAAATTCTGTAACAAATTAAAAAAAAATATGATTTAAAATGGCGAGTAATATGGAATAGTCTTTGAATTAATAAAGTAAAATATCAACTGTCGTACTAATCTACACTATAACAAACTAACTTTGGTGTAAAAAAACCGTTATTTTAAAAAATACGCCAAAATATATTTTCCTGGTATCGCTGGTATAACTTCCAAAACGATAAATTCAAAAAATCATGTACTGTAAAGTTATGCAATTTTACCGACTAAGAGCCTCCGTAGTAGTGAGCTGCAATACCGAAACTCATGTTAATGCCAGAGTCGTTTAACAGATGGCGCTTCTTATTTAAAAAATATCGGGTATTCCATATTAGCCGGTCTATTCCATATATGCCCGCTTTAGTAATAATGTCTTTATTCTCCAAACAAATAACAGATAATAAGAAATAAAATGAAATTTAGAACAATGCTAGTATAATTAAGGAAAGTAATTTGTGCACCTTTTATCAACATTCATAGCCGATAAATGATCGTTTTCTTATCATCAGGTGTTAGAGTAAGACAGGAAAATGATTAAAATCGGTGGATATCCAGTTTTGAGGTTAGAAAGTTTGTTTTGTTTGGAAACGAACTGCTCACCTATTGCAACGTGATATCAGGGTTACTTCTGGGTCATCCCATTTCTAAGAAGAAGAGTTAAGAATTATGAAAATTTTAGGTTAGGAAAACTTCGAAAACTAGCGCAAAGCAGGGCACGCTTAAATTTTTTTCTCGAAAAAATTTGTTTTCAGTTGTTTTCAAACGGGTGTTGTTGGTAAAATAAAAGTAAACAAAATCAGTTGCGGCTACAGATTAACAGATGGCGCTACTTATATTTGAAATTCATAGATGAGAGAAATTCTTCTGGTCCATCTATTTCTCAACTATGTTCAACTCTATTTACTCGAAAGCTCATGATAACAGATGACGTTGCAAGTGCTCGGTAATTCAAAGTTGTTTTCAGAACATTCGCTTAGAATTTTCCGGTAATAACTGCAGTGGCTACAAAGTTATGGCGCGGTGTAACAGATGGCGCCACAAAGTTTGTAAATTCTTTCGCTTTAAAATTTCATTTATTCGAAGTTGTTATCAGATCATTGTTTCTGAAAGTTCGTAGTTTTTCAGTTATAGAAATCTTCTTCAAATTACAAACTTACAGCTCGCATTAATAGATGGCGACACAAATGTCATTCATCCGAAATTTGTAACTGTTTTCCGATAGTAATATCTCTAAAAGTTAACATGCCCACTTTTAAATTCAAAGACAATTCAAGTCTAAGTCTGAGAGAAGAGCAACAAACATTTCTTTTTTTAATTATTTTAGACGTACTACCTAATCGAGACTGCTGCTAGTTGGTACATAGTATGAGTTACCGAACTGTCAAACGGTCTCGATTCATTTGTTCGCGACTGTACAGGGTTTTTGGTTATATTTTGAACGGTAACTACACACTTTATTGTCAGAAATATCAAAAATGTTAAATATGAATGTTTTAGGACTTTGCTTGAATCATCTGAATGTATTAAAAACGAAAACAAATGACGATCGGAAAAGTAACAACCGAGTACCGACTTTGTTATTTTAAACCTCGCATATTTTCTCTAATTAAAAAAGATATGTTTCTCGTAATTCCAAAAATATATATGTAGTTTGCCTATGTTTGGTTTCAAACCTATTCCAATAATTGAGTTTGAAATTATCATATTTTGGTATATTTTTATTAATTCATTATCACATAATATGGTAATTTGTCTTAGCTATTAACATTTTATTTTATGTAATGTCCCAGATTAATAGCTTTTTAATTAAAATTAACTCTTGTCGCATAAAATAAGATTCTTATTAATCCAAAGCCTACTCTATCTACCTAAAGTAAATTAAAAAATATGCCACCAAATATATGTAGGTCGACTACATATTTTTGTAATTGGGAGAGAAGTATCTTTCTTAATTCGAGAAAATACACTGGGTGTTCCGTTTAAAATAACAAAGTCGGTACTCATTTGTTACGTTTCCGATCGTCATTTGTTTGCGTGTTCAGTAAATTCTGGCAGGTTAGGTAAATTCCTAAAACGTTTGTATTTAAATTTTTTTTATATGTCCGACAATAAAATGTGCAGGTACCGTTTAAAATACCCATAACCAAAAACCCTGTACATATATTCAGTATTAAAAAATATATATCTATCAGAAATATTTAAAACATGATTTACAAATAAGTTTCCACTTGTTCGTGCCTGCAGTATCTGCTCGCTGCAAAAAATTATAATTTTTAATTTAGACTTCGAACAGGCGCCTATGGCGTATGAGCGCCGGGTTGTTTTGCAATCCCTGCACCCCCTATAGCTACGCCGCTGCTTTAGGCGTAAAAAAGTATTTTATACCAAAGCTGTACGTGTCATATAAGGACGTTGCTGAACCACGACATTGCTTTTAACTTTCTCATTTTAAAAACTGATTGAAAAATAATTAATACTAAACTCGTAATTCTAGCTTAATTTGAAAGATGTTTTTTTTCTTTTTATCTAAATAAAGTACACAGTGTTGGGTACAGAAAGATCTTGCAGGATATAAAATGTTGGACTATATTTGACTAATGCCCGATTTCTTCACCTCCTGATAAATGTATCTGCCAGATATTGAAAACTATTGTATCGATAATATTTTCCAGGATACTACCTGGCTGATAAATTTATCCGTCGTAAGTGAGAAAATCGGGCATAAAGCAAATAAAATAAAATTTGTAGGACTTTAGTGGGTATGTTTAAGAGGATGGGCGTAGCCTGACTTTTTTCTAAACCCGGACATATTTAAAACAATATGTACTTATGGCATAATTATTTATATAAAACTACTAAAATTGACTAGCCGATCGAGTGTTGCATATCTCTATTGTAAAATTACTAATGAACAAATATCGGATGAAAGTATGGAACTCAATGTCATCCTGATAAGGCTCGTAAATAATAAATAATAAATAAAATCGTGGTTTTGGATAAAGACGACTACTATCAGAGGATACAAAAACTACTGAATAGTGGCCCGTACGTTAAACTAAACCGCAATACTTTGCCTAAACTAATCAGGGAAGTAAAGGACGCTATTAAAAACTGTCCCTTTCTCATAAACAAATGGAACAAACAAAAAGTTACAGTTTCTAATCCGATTCTCCCTAAGTTATACGTCCTACCAAAAATACAAAAAATCAGTAAGACCAATAATATCTGGTATTAACTCTCCTACCTATTTCCTATCCAAGTGGTTAAACACCGAATTCATCAAACTCTCCAATTCTAAAGACGCTTTTTCTGTGAAAAACTCTGTAGATTTCATCCACTAAGCGAGGACGAAATACTGATATATTTTGATGTCCAATCCCACTATCCCGATTCCCACCACGCTAAACTACCTGCAAGATTTCCTAGTTTCTAACAACATATACCAACAGAAGACAGATGAATTTCTGGAACTTACAAAATTGTGTATGTCGCAAAATTGTTTTCAAATTAATGGGGAATTTTTTAAACAAACCGAACGGGAAACTGCTTATCACCCTACCTGGCTAACCTTTTCAAGTGTAATTTAGAAACGTCACTCAAAGAAAATTGTACTTATTTCCCTAGAATATGGTTTAGATATGTAGATGATGTTTTCGCTGTTTTTAATACCAAGGAATGCAGAATAGAAGATTTTTTGGATATTTTAAATTCTAAATGTCCTAGTATAAAATTCACGTTTGAAAAAGAGGTAAATGGAAAATTACCATTCCTGGATGCCTTGGTTATTAGAAATAGTGAAAACAAATTAGAATTTGATATATATATATAGGAAAAAAACAAACACCAATAGATTTATTGTTAATGATTCACAACATACCTTATCACATAAGTATTCTGCAATTTCTTTTCTACTTAATAGATTAGTTAACTTCCCACTGTCCAAAGAAAGGTACAACAAAGAACTTAAATTTATTAAAGATGTACCAATTCACAATGGTTACTCAGTAGATATTGTAGAAAATGTGTTAAGGAAAATTGTAAATAAAGCCAATATCAAAAAATTTACCACTTTGTTACCAGCAGAAGCAAACACGTCTAAATATATTAAAATTCCGTTTGACAAAAGCTGCTCTAAAGGTTTAAATAACATTTTTAAAACACAAGGGTACACAATTGCATATACTAATAACAACAGTCTAAAACGTTTACTAACAAACCCCAAGGACAAAACTGAACCAAACGAGAAATCAGGGATCTACGAAATATCTTGTCAAGGGCGCGCTAAAAAATATATTGGGCAAACAAAAAGAAACATACTAACACGTTTTAAGGAACACTTAGCTGGCTTAAAGTACAATAGAATTGAAAAATCCAGTGTTGCCCAACATATTTTTGACACCAGTCATAAAATAGATTTAAGTAATCTTAGGTTAGTAAGAGCAACGTCAAGCAACAGGGAATTAGACGGTTTAGAAACCATTTTTATACCGTGACCGTGAATATCCATACAAATGTCCTAAGATTGCTAATAACTTTAAATTTTTTTCGCTCTGAATATTAACCCCGGGCAAATGCCCGAGCTACGCCCATGTGTTTATGTCATACGAATTTATAATTATATGGTTTTTCTTTGAAAAAGCTGTAAATTTCCAAGAAAGCGATCTTGTTAAGTAATTTCGCAAACTGATGCAATTCACGCAGATAGCTGAGAATTTTCTGGCGTTTCGCATTCAAATAATCAATATCACGTGTAGACGACCGAATCACGTTTTACTGTTGACACGATAATATGCCGGCGCTTTTCTATTCGTGATAACGAAGACATTCCCCGGCGTGATATTACGCGTTTTTATTAAATTCACTAGACGATCAAAGTGCGCGTCGGCATTTCGTCGGTAGGACATGACACAAATTATGGCGATGATGATTCAAATCATTGCGACATTCTGACTCACGATTTGACTTTTTTCTTTCGTCTTTATCGCGATTTCAATCCGGTCTAGAGGTCGAATGTGAAAATAATTAATCATGATGTTTGTAAACATCAGTGGAAATGGCGAGCATAAAGACAGCAGATTTCGAAACATGATTTTTATAATAAAGTAGAATCAATTTACTGTTTTGAAATAAAAGCTGCTTTATTTGGGATGTACAGTAATGCAATCTAAACGAGAAACTGCGACTTCATAAAATGCAGGCTTGTCACCTTATTTTGCAGGTCCTTTACGTGGGCTGCTGGAAAATTTTCTGGAAGCTAGTAGGTCTAGAATTGTTAGCGTTTATCGACTGTCATATTTGAAAAATTTGCCTATTTCGCCTATAATTCTATTGACAGTTCATATCCAAGTGAACAGTTTTGTTTGTACAGCATTTGAGAAAAAGTAATTTTGTGTAAATATGGAAATCTCGCGTGAAAATTTTCGTGTCATGATTTTTTACGATTTCAAATGTGGTCTAACGCCGAAACAACGCCTCGATCGGCTTCATTTGACTTTTGGAGATGAAGCACCATCAAAGAGCAGTGTTTATAATTGGTTTGCCGAATTCCAGCGTGGACGTACCTCTCTCAGTGACGAATTTTCGTGAAGGTCGTCCATCAACATCTGTTGTTGCCACTAATGTAGATGCTGTACGTGAAATGTTTGAGCAGATCGGCATGTGACATACTGTGAGATTCAAGCATCCTTACGCATTGACATGAACGTAATACACCAGATTTTACATGATCATTTGAACGTACGAAAGCTTTGCAGTCGTTGGATCCCACACAATTTAACAGAAGCGCAAAAGCAGGGTCGCGTCAAATGGTGCGAAGAAATGCTCAAGAAATTCAATGGAGGTCGTTCAAATTTAGTTTATAACATCGTTACTGGTGACGAAACGTGGATCTATTCGTACGAGCCAGAAAGTTAACAACAATCTACCGTTTGGGTATTTCAAAATGAACCAAACCCGACAAATGTTGTCCGTTCACGCAGTGCTGCGAAGCAAATGATTGCTTGTTTCTTTGGTTTAACTGGACATGTAGCAACCGTGGCTTTAGAGGATCGAAAAACCGTGAATGCTGATTGGTATACTGCAATTTGTTTGCCGGAAGTCATCGATCAAATAAGAAGAAACCATCGAAATCGACGAATTATTCTCCATCATGACAACGCCAGCTCTCACTCAGCCCGTCAAACAGTTGATTTTTTGTCCAAGAAAAATGTTGAATTAATGACTCATTGACCATATTCACCTGATTTATCACGTAATGATTTCCTTTTGTTCCCAAATATCAAAAATAAAATGCGTGGTGAGCGATTTTCGTCGGCTGAAGCAGCGGTTGAAACATTCCGGACACTGGTTTCTGAGGTACCATCTTTAGAGTGGAAAACGTGCTTTCACATGCGTTTTTCATATCGTTTCCAGAAACTTTTCCAACAGCCCACGTATACATATCCTGATCCTGTGATTACTGATCATGTAACAATCCTAATCACAATTTTGCGTGTTCGTTTTCTTTGATTACTTTCTCCTTCAACTCTGATTAAGCAACGGTGACTACAGTTTAGATACTCGCAGATTCAAATGAATCACCGAATGATCATAATCATTTGATCACCTAATATTGATCGTAACGCATCCAGTACGCAATAAGTGTGAGTTACGTTTTTTGTTTTCAAGTAATTGTGATCTACATTCTGATCATGATTGCTTATAATTAATCAGAGGTGGGAGAGAAAACAATCACAGAGCACGAACACGTAAAGTTGCGATCACGATTATACCGTATTGGCAATCGAAAGCAGCTTCTGTGTCTAAAAAAAGCCGCTTTTTGTGAATATTCCAGATTGTTATTTTCCAAGGGATTTAAAGTTCTAATGAAATACATAGAATTTAGTACTAATACAAATAAATTTTGACTATTGCGTAAAAATTCATTCTTAATACGACGCAGGAGTTGGTCTTTTTTTACGTTTACATACACGTAACATACACGAACAAACAGTAAGCACATGTAAGCTTGTTGACTGAGTATAAGGTCGAAAATAACACGAAAGGTTATCGGTTTCATTCGCTTGGTTTGACGTTCATCGCAAACACGAGTTAATTAACATCGAACTGCATTATATCATTTGCTGAAAATCGAAAAGCTTCAGTAGATTTTCACGTCTGCTCGCGGGTGTGGGATACTAAATTTATAAAACGGTATAGAGTGGCGACCAGCAAGTAAGTACAAATTTATTTCACTTTTCAGATGTTTCAGAATTCATTTTTTTGTAATCAGAACTGAGAAAGTTATAGCGTTTTCTATTGGTTACAATGGTGCACAATCACAATCATTGTATATCCATCTCTTATTATTACATGAAGTTAAAATGAGAAAGAAAATACAATTGGTGCACAGAGAAAAATGAATAGTAAAAAGTAATACAATTGTAATCAGAATGAAGACAAGAACAAATTGTAGTAAATATTACTATAGTCGGGCCGCCGAAGAAACGGAGTGGTCACGCGCTGCTCTTGTGACACCCACGCGGAAAGCCGTATTTACATCAAACACCAGAAATTACCACTTACCACTATATTATTCAAATATTAAATTAAGTCTTAAGAAAGAAGAATTATATCTTATCGTTATTTTCATTAACGTAACGACAGCTACTCATGATTGTTTTTCCAGTTTGAAAATGAGCTTAAAATGTGAATTCTTAAGAGCTCGCGCAATTTGAGAAGGACTTGTCACGTGAGGCGATTAGCTCCGCCCATAGGTCCTTCGCATAATCCGATCGCTCTTTTAAGACGTTTGAAGTCACCTTTTATCTGTTGTCATCGTAAATTTTAAACATAACAAAAATACTCTGTAAACTCACAAAATATGTAATTATAAGCATAACTTCCAAATCGGCATTAGAAATTATTTCAAGCGCGAACTAGTAGCTTGTTTTTCACCGAAGAACTAAAATAGAAAAAATAGTGTGCAGTCCACTTGACGCTCGCGTGCTAAAATAAAACGTCTTATGAAACTTGCTTGAATAATTAAAAATCTGCATTACTTCCGTTTGACGTTTTAGTTCGAAAGGCAAAAAAAACAAAAACGAAACGCCACCGTACTTTTGAAAATTAAAAAAAAAAAAATTAATCGCTTGCCATCCAGAAACATAAAAGATCGCAATTAAAAAAATGTGCGGGCGTCTTAGGACAAATGACAAAAGAAGAGGAAGAAAAAACAAAATCTGAATGAGGCTCTTAAGAATAAACAAAAAAATGAAAACAATTGAACATGGCTTGTCCGCCAAGAAAGCGCCGTTACTGAAAATTGCTTTAAAACGTACGGCGATGGTATGGGCAAAGAATTTTTGACGAAAACAAAACAAAACAAAAGAAAGTAACTAAAAAGAAAAGGGATGAAGTCAGAAACAATTGCGTGAAAACAAACACACAATCGAAGCTTGCAATAGCAAAACAAAACGGTAACGTTTACCAAATTAAAAAAAAAAACAAAATTAAAAAAAAAGCTCTTAGAAACAAATTTGAAATCGTTTTGTGAAAGGCGAGGGGAAGAACCGAACGCCAAACGCGATTGGGAATTTTGTTTCAAAACAATTGAACGTCGCTTGTCACCAACAAAGCCAGGGTTAATTAATATTAATGTAAAAAGTGAGCGGATGGCTTAGAATTAATGACGAAAAAAAAAACAAAAAACAAACAACCATCTAACTAGCTCCTTCCTACGGAGTTAGAAAAGGTATGAAATCCGAAACAATTGTCAATTGTTTTTAAAATTTGTTTGTGTTTGACCACCCCCCTCCCACCCCGCCGAAAGTCGCTTTTAAGAATTGTAAGACGAAGCAAAACAACAAAACGGGGGCGGGCGAAAGATGATGTTCAAAACAAACGACTCTCAACTGAATTTCAAAAAAAAAGAAAAAGAATTTGTTGTCCTGCGCTTTTCAATTGTTTTTTAAAATTTGTTTGTTTTTGACAGGTATTAAATTCATTCTTATTTTTGATCGTGTTTTGTTTCATTCTTTTGTTTCCTGACGTATTTGACGTATTTAGAAAAGTGTTCTTAACCGTAATAACAATTGACGACATTTTTTTTTGTTTTTGGTGATGGTGTTTTTTTTTTGTTTTCTTTCTTTCATTTATGCTAACACTTTTAAACAAGTTTTTTCTTGTTTTTTTTTTATTTAAACATTTCTTACGTTTCACGCCATGCGTTCGTCAATTGTTTCATTAATTTCTATTTTATTGTATTTTTTTATGAATACCAAAAAAATCGGCATCGATTTTCAAACATTTGCGAAACAAAAAAAAAACAAACACACTAGAAATATTAATTTTTTTAAAAAAAAAACATCGAGCTTGGACTGTTTTTAAAATTTGTTTGCTTTTGCTCCTCCCTCCCTCCCCGCCGAGAGTCCTTCTAAGAATTGTAACACGAAGCAAAACCACAAAACGGGGGCGGGCGAAAGATGTTCAAAACAAACGAATCTCAACTGAATTTCAAGAAAAAAAAAAGAAAAAGAATTTGTTGTCCTGCGCTTTTCATCAATTGTTTTTAAAATTTGTTTGTTTTTGACAGGTATTCAAATTCATTCTTATTTTTGATCGTGCTTTGTTTCATTCTTTTGTTTCCTGACGTATTTAGAAAAATGTTCTTAACCGTAACAACAATTGACGACATTTTTTTTTTGTTTTTGGTGATGGGTGTTTTTTTTTGTTTTCTTTCTTTCATTTATGCAAACACTTTTAATTTAATAATAACGCCAATTTGTTAAAAATAGGAAAAATACGAACTACTGGAAATATGACCACATTGTCACTCGGCCGAGTGACCGACACTATAGGCTAGTGTAAATTTGTCGGTACTTAGCAGTATGCAGACCCTTGTCAAATAGTTTGAATGTTTGCTCTTAATATGTGCTGAAAAATACAGTTTTAATTTAAGCAACAATTACGAAGTGAATGTCTTAAAGAAATTATTATATTTTTTTACTTTGTTGGTGAGAAATTTGTAGTGGAAACAGGAACTTCTCGCCATTGAGAAGTAAGGTTGGTAACACTAAATTTTGTGAAACGCTTATAAATAATTTATTCGGAGTTCTTGCACAAGTATTTTTACATTATAGCACAGCACAATACTGATAATATGTTTTACTATTTATTGTAATAAGTTTTATGTGTTCGTATTGATATTCACTTATTACGATTTGACAACATATGAACATTGACGTCACACGGTCAGAATATAATCTTTGGTCAGAATGTGCGTTTTGGCGGGAATTTAATCAATTCAAATTTCTTTAATTTTTTACGGCTTTAATATTCAATTATCAAAAATATATATATATATATATCTAAATTATAGTATTTTTACCTACTTTCAAATAAAATTTTTAAAAAAATGTTCATGTACCCTATTGGAAAGCGGCTACTGTCAACTTGACACTGACGGGACTTTTTTGTTGAAATTTGACTTTGAAAGAGCAAGCGAGGTAGAGAATATTGTCAATTTGACACTGACAGGACTTTTTTTGCTGAAAGATGGCTGATTCTGTCAGACTCTGGAAGGTCTCTAATTACAGCGTTTCGCATTGAGGCGAGCCTTGCCAGTCAATTCGTTAAGTGCTACAACTTGACAGTTCTGTGAGCCTTGCAGTATAAGGTCCTAAGAGTTATAGTCGGGCCGCCGAAGAAACGGAGTGATCACTTACCACTATTTTATTAAAATATTAAATTAAGTCTTAAGAAAGACTGATTAATAATAACGCCAATTTGTTAAAAATAGGAAAAATACGAACTACTGGAAATATGACCAAGTTGTTACTCTGTAGAGTGACCGACACTGTAGGCTAGTGTTAATCTGTCGGTACTTAGCTCACAGAAACAGCAATCACGTGTATATCACGCAGTTTTATTACTCCGTTTCTTCGGCGGCTCGACTATATACGTATGGTGGCTTGTTCCACAATTGTGCGAATATTTGCTACAATTTGTTCCTGTCTTCATTCTGATTACAATTGTGTTACTTTTCACTATTCATTTTTCTCTGTATATGCACTAGTACAGCCATTGGAAGACGCTGTTAGACTTCATTAAGAGATACACTCTTGGGAGGAATTTATCCTGTTGCCTTTTCGCAACAGTATAAAAACAAAAACAAACAAAAAGACAACTAATTTTATGAAGAAAAACTATTTTTTAGTGATAATTTATGCAAACCACTTAGTAGCGTAATGTTAGATTGCAGGAAAAAAAATATAATAACGATTTCTTTCTCCTTGAGTACATTGGGAACGCATATACAATGCAAATCAGTTCGCTAATAAGTACATCACATCAACTATAATTATTATGAAGACAGCAGATAATTTAAAATTAATTTCGTTTCTCCTCTTAGAGGCCACTGTCTATCATCTTTCTTATATCAAACCTAAAGACAAATTTTGGGTGCCGTAAATTCTTCAACATTTTTTTACTAAGGCACTCTTTTTACAAAATAATTGCCGAGCAGAAAGAGTGCAAAAAAAAATTCGTATCAAGTGACAGAGTTTTTTTTAAACGTTTTTTCGAGTTGGCAATCGTCGTATAATCGGAATACCTAAATTCAGTGTTGCCAACAGAATAACATGAAAAATTTCAAGTTCCCTCTTTAAAAATCACCAGAAATCACCAAATTGAGACATCATGAATACGAAAAATCTCCAAACTTTTATACTGAATACAAGAGAGTGTCTGTAATCTAAATTAAACAATTTATGAGTTGAAAAAGTTAAATAGAATTTATTTGTGACGTTTGGGTACATTGCAAAAAGTCGAGCTGTTTTACAATGTTCTTTTAAACGACCAAATATTTAAAAATGCTATTAACGAATCAGCTTACTTTTTGTTTTACTTTTCTTATATGCCAACTCACACTAACATTTTATTTTAATATATTTTAATATCAGAATAAACGTTAACCGATTGTGTGCCGGTGATTAAAAAATTTAAAACAGTGAGAAAGAGAGGGAAGTTTGGGCATGTTGACTACCAACCTTAATATTAGAAAAATTACTACTGCACCTTTTTTCTTTTTACTTTTATTTATGTCAATTTTGAGTTTTCGTAAAAGTCGCACAACACTTTAAAATTCGCCAGTTTTGAGACAGGTTTCAAATCATGTCAAAAAGTCGTAACCACTTGAAAAAAATCACTAGATCTGGTGAAAAAATCACCGAGATGGCAACACTGTACCTCAATCGCGTCCCGCAATTACTATGACCGCCAAAAAAATCTGGGAAATGTAATATCAAACTAATAAAATGACTCAAAAATGTATATAAAAACTTGTCCCAGATTTTTTTGGCGGGCATAGTACAGTTGCGGCCTTTGAAAACTGGTACACTTTGGCAAATACAATGTTTCGGCGGTGTAAACTGATCTTAAAAAAAGTTTCTAAACGTCATGCAAGTCACTCGAAATCCTGCCGTGGACTTGTCAAATTTAACACTGACATCAAAATGATTGATGAAAGTTTAGGCCGAATTAAGTGAGCGGTTAAATTGCACAGAATCGTCAAGTCAACGGTCCGACTAAACCCTCTGACCAATCGGCAATTGAGAAAAGTGATCACGTGATTTCGTCTGACCGCAGCCTTAATTTTCACATTACGAAATTACGAATTTTGGACATTGATGTCAATTCTCAGTGTACCAGTTTTCAAGGGTCGCAACTGTACCATCACGGCCAGAAAATACTGTAACTAACTAAAATTTTTGACGGAAATCAAGCAATTATGGGTTAAACCCAACTTTGAACGAAAGTCAAAAAGACGTTACTTTTTTTGATCTTATAAAACTGTCCTTATTTATTCTTAATTCATCGGATATCGATCGTATGATGACATTATTATTCAATCTAGTAACAACTGAATCTTGTTCTTCGGATAAGTATGACATCTTTGAAGTATTTATAAATTTGGACAGGAAAACGTCATGAATGAAAGTCCATTTTAACTTATAGTGTTTGCTTCGCCCAGTATTTTCTGGCGGCGATGGTGCATGTACTACGACGCTCAACTTAAATAATACTCCTGCATACGAAGCCCTTAAAAACATTCTGGGTAAGGGCTACGAAACTGTCAAATGGTATCATTTATGAACATATAAAATAGAGACATCTTACTATCGCTTGTTGACCTAATATTGCAGTAGGATAGACAAATTGAAGCGGGATTTGCTCCTAATGAGTCCCCCATGCAAGGCGGCCATGCTTGCTGTCAAAGCATAATGAAAGATTTTAGAAAAATTTTGTGCAAATCGTTTTTGATTGCAGTGAGAACCTCGAGCAGCCTCTGGACAGCTGTTTCAGCCCTGCTTGGGGCTTCTTCAGCAGAAACGTAGCTCGACATTCCCACTGCAGACCAAAAACGACTTGCACAATTTTTAGCGATAGTAAGATGTCGCTATTTTATATGTTCATCATTCTTACATCGCATTTGCGAATAAATTGTGCAAGTCGTTTTTGGTCTGCAGTGGGAATGTCGAGCTACGTTTCTGCTGAAGAAGCCCCAAGCAGGGCTGAAACAGCTGTCCAGAGGCTGCTCGAGGTTCTCACTGCAATCAAAAACGATTTGCACAAAATTTTTCTAAAAATTTTTCTGGTATCATTTATGGTGAGCATCATTGTACATACCTTATGCGAGACGTCTCCTAAAAGCGGGTCGTCCCGGCTTCTCCGGGACGGTTGGCAACTCTAGAACTGCTTAACTGTTGCTTATATTTTAGAATCTCTATACTGTTATTTATTTATTAGCAACGATACCTGGTGTTTACATACCGTGTGTTTCAAATTAACTTGAAAAGGTACATACTTATTTTGCGTTCTCTTAAATCATTTGATTTTTTTATGAACCGTGTGTATAGAATGTACAAGGTGATTAAGTAAAGGCCTCGTTTTATATCTCTTATTCCTGTGTAACAGGGACGGTATTTTGGAGCTTTTCTCTAAACGTTCAACGCAGAGAGGCAGAGATTTATTATGGTCAGTGTTGTTACGTATCTAGATGCAAGTATCTAGGTACAGAATTTAAATACTTTTTGAGTATCTACGTACGTATCTCAGGTACTACTAGAAAAATGTATCTGTATCTGCATCTAGATACAATTACAAAACTATGTATTCATTTGAGATACTGAGATACATTTTGAACTTCCAAAAAACAGCAAATCTTGGCGGAAATGCAACTTTCGAGTTTACAGTCTCTTTCCTTTGATTTTCCCCTTTTGTCAATTATGTTTTCCAGTTTATCAAATGACTTCTGCTTGAAATGCGACTTGATTTAGAAGTTTGAATCGTGTTTCGAATAGTTTGGACCTGAATTTCGTAATTGTTGCAACAAAACACCTGACTTGAATTTCTGATTGACAGTTCTTTTACAAATAACCATAATTCAATCTAAACAAGTTTTAAAAATAGAGAAATTCAGACAAAAATATGTCTGTTTTTGAATCAAAACACGTTTGGATCACGATTTTGTGAGCGAACGAAAGCACCTATAATTGACAACAGGAGGAAATCATTTCATCAGCATTCCTTGATTATGAGAACGTTCTCTTAGGCTGGATTTCATAAATAGTTTAAGTCGGGATTAAATTTAATGACAAGTTAGAATGTAACACTCTATGACGCAGAGCATTTTGTGTGTCACATTCTAATTAACCATTACATTTAATCCCGACTTAAATTATTTATGAAATCCAGCCTTAGCTACAACAAGACTACAACGAGGGATCCTAGATTCGTTTGACATTTAACTTGTCTGATGGGGAAATAGAGTCATTTCTGTTGATAAAATTATATTTTACGTTGACCTGATTTGGTTTCGTACAAAACCAGGTGGTTGCTTATCAACTTTTCGATCAACTTATTACAGAAGATAAATTTTCTATTTAAAAAGTACTAGGTACACTGCTGAAAAAAAAACTGTTATTTGCGGTGCATTGTGAAAATTTTCACAGGTTTTAGCGTGTACACAAAAAAAAACTCGATTTGGATCGTAAATAATAGCGTATCTCCACTACTGCATAGGTTATTGAATTTTACACTTGCAAGTATCTTGATAAACTGCAGTTACTTTTTTTTTAGATACCATTAGAAATGTATCTTAACAACACTGATTTTGGCAGTGCGCTCAGTAAAATGGCCCTGAAATTCTGCCCTCTGCTTATAACCAGATATCGGATGAAAGTATGGAAATCAATGTCATTCTCATAAGCGGCACGTTAAGTAGGCGGTGTCCCGATCGTGTACTTTATGAGGACAAATTAAATGAGCAATATAGAAAATAAAATGCGCATTTATTGTAAGCATTTCATAAAACTTGTGTGCAATAATGAAATTATTAAATCATTGAATAAATAAATGTGCAATAAATTACTCTTTTAGAAAATAATTTATAAAAAGTAGCAATATTAAAAAAAAATAATATTGGAATAAATGTTTGGGCATTTACAAATGTGATTATATTTGTACACTTAAATAAATAAATTTGAAATACTTTTATAACATCTATAAAAGTATATTAGGCAACATAAAAAATATCTGATAATTTGAAAAATGTTATTTTCAATATTTTAATTATATTGCCCTTTAAATACCAAAGAAGTTATTGTAACCATGAAGAAATATGATACCACCTAAAACGAATAATATGTGCACTAACGTGAATAACATGTGCATTACGAGTCAAAAATTTTATTTTATTTCAGTGATAAACTTGAAATTGAAAGCAACAACAAATAAATATTACCAAAAATATTCCAACTATTTCCCATGAACGCATCTTTCCCTGTTACAGGGAAACACAAATTCATTTCAAAATTTTAGACTTGGCCTAGATCAGCGATACTCACTAGCGAGGAAGTGTACCCCCTCATCATGCTAAACGTTACAGCTGCGACAGTTGTATTATAAAGCCTTGTTTTACACGATCATATAAAATGATACCAGAGAAAAGTATATCAAGTTTTAGGGTAGTTTAAAACAGTATTAATTATGGTTTCATAAAATCACACAGAAACAGATATATTTGTGTCCGTTTCGTAACATTTTTTTGCGAATATTTCTTGGCACTATTTTCCAGTAACATAAATTAGTATAATTTAAAACAGTCTTTAAATATTGTTACGTTTCTATATAGGGTTTAAATTAATTTATTTAATCGAATAAAACACTCGGTAAAAACTTAACCGTAATTTAATAATGCTTACAATTTAATTTATTTGTAACAATTTATTTACACACTAAATCTAACTTCGATGATCGCTAATTAGAACTCGACTGACTCCTGAGTCCACCCCGGCCGATTTTATATTCCACGCTGCCTTCTCGTTTGTTCCAACGCTGGAAAAGTCGAGTTTGTTCGATATAGGCCCCGGTGGCGTGGCGGCCGATGACGCATGATAACGAACCGACTTCTTGTCGCCTTCAGTGTGACGTAGTGAGCTGGGTGCCGCGCCACAATATTTATTTGCCGGGCGCATCTTTGTGAATGAATTCTCGTTTCCTCGAAACTGGGTGTCAGAACGTACGGAGGAAATTAAAACTGTAAAGGAAATTAACCCTTTCAAGGCAGAATTAAATTATTCCATAAAAAAATTTTTTTTAATGTAAAGGAGATTAAGTAAGAATAAATGAACTTAAAAAATTATAAAATATATTTTATTTATTAGTAATTAAAAACTTATGGGGTGGTTTCACTGAGACACCACTACGCATTAAACATCTCTATTACTATTTCTTATGATATTTTTGGAAACAATTCTTTTTTTCATTAAGACATAGTCCAACATTGCAGCTACTGCAAGCCCAACGTGTTCTATGTTTTCTGCTTTGGAGCTGCATAGAGCACACCTCCTTGATGATGAGTGCATGGGCATGTGTGAAGCCTGATCAAACCTTTTTTCTTGTGGCACATTTGGTTTGAATCTATTAATTATTATTCCGGAACTAGATGGGCGTCCTCTTGTCGGAATATCTGTCAAATCTCCTATAAGACCAGTTGCTACTGACATTTTGAATGTTTTCAAATCAAAAATACCGTCTCTGGCACTACGTATCTTGTAAATTATATAGGAATTTACTATAGTAACGTCGAGAAAATGCCATAGAATTCGGTGCCACCATTTTTTACTCTTCCTGTCGAGCTCATATGTACTTTTCAGCATGTCGGCTTTGTCAACGTAGCCCATATATGTATTGTAATCGATGATCACTTTGGGACATGTAATATCATCTTTTTCGCCATTTTTTCTTTTGCGTAGAACTGTTCCTGCAGGGAGTTCTGGGTTGTGAAAATTACTGGCGACGCGCACTACACGTTTATCAACCCATTTCAAAAAGACGACCCCATCAGTTGTGGCGCGCCAATCATATTCACCTCTTTTCAGGCTTTTATCAACTTTTACATCAGTTGGGATATGTTTTCGATCCTTTCTGACAGTACCACATGCATACACTTTATCATCTTTCAACTGACGTAATAGAGATAACGATGTAAAATAATTGTCGAAATATACTTCATAATTTTTATTTACCAGCGATCTAGTCAAATCCATCACAACTCGTGTTCCAAGATTTTTTTCTGTAATGTTAGCGACTTTTCCTGTATAAATTTCAAATTCATCTATGTACCCGTACTCGTCCGCTCTGACCCAAACTTTGTAACCGCGTTTTATGGGTTTGTTTGGCATGTACTGTCTAAAAGAAGATCTACCTTTGAAGCGAATCATAGATTCGTCAATAGACAGTACACGAGATGGTTTATAATAAAAGGCAAAAGTTCGAGATAATGTGGTTAGAAGCGGTCTGACTTTATATAATTTATCATAATTTGGGTCTCCTGACGCCGGTTGGATTGAATTGTCATTGATGTGAATATTTCCCAGAAGCCAGTCGAATCTAGTTCTAGGTAAGATGCTCGAAATGTAGGTATCTCTTAGTTCTAGATGTGCTGACCAATAATCTCTGTAGCTTGGAAGACGTTTTATGCCCATTATTATGTTGATAGCAAAAAACAATTTCATTTCTCCGATATTTGTGGGTGTGAATGTCTTTCCTGTACAGATGCTGTTCTGGGTTGCATATAAGTTTGTTTGATAAACTACATGCTCCAAGAATGAATTTGGAAAAAGACACAGGAAAATGTCTACTGGTGTTTCCGCATCATCGGATATATTCATTGGTCCGCATTCTTCGCGAAAATCGTTTGGTGGCGTAAAATTTGTCACTGTCTGCCTCCAAAGAAAAGTTTCTTTCAGTAGTTGCATTCTTATCATGGCTAGAGGAATATCATCTTCGTTGCTGAAATCGTCATTACTTTCATTCCTATTCGCTTCTCCTGAATTTTCTTCAATTATCTCGTCTTCTTGAAGATCTAGAACGTTGCTATTTGAATGCTCCTCTTCCTCTTCTTCTTTATCATCTTCGGATCCTTCATCCGCAGATGGAATCTCTTCTATTACATTTAAAAAGTCTTTATATGACATGTTTTCTAGATCTTGATAACTCCATTTTGGTCCTAAAAATATTTTAAATTTTTAGAAAATTAATAATTACTGCTTAGTGGTTTCAATTGAAACCACCAAAGAAAATCAAACATTATGAAATATTAGAAAATATTAATAAGTCTAACAATGTTTGCACTTCGAGTAATCCTAATGCTACAATAATTTATTACCTACCTGGCATTTTCTTAAATAATTTAAAAATTATAAAAATACAAAGCAGCAACACACACAATGTACCGATACTATTACAAAAGTGTAATGTTACAGAAATCTGTGAATAAAGTAGTCCATTATTAATTTTTTTTTCCAATAGAGGGCGGTATGATGGAACCTATGATGAGGTGGTTTCGGTGCGATACCACTGAGTCAAATCGTAATAAATTTTATAAAAGGTGGTATCTCAGTGAAACCACCAAGCTTGAAAGGGTTAAACTAAAGGATTCTCCTTGATAAACTTTTGATAAAGAATGAATAACTAAAATGTTACAAAAGTTTTAATAAAGTCAAATTAATTAACAAGCAAATGTCAATACCTGAGTAGGATATTAGCTTACGTTTTAAATTAAAATTTGGGTATCTAAGAGTTCTTTGAACAGTGCTTTAAACATAAAACGGCTTCTTTTAATACCCTTGATAAATTGTAATAGTTTATGGAACGTAAAGAGAGATATTGTGAACTAAGGAAGAAATTGAGAAACTTAAACTGTTGTAACTTTCATGTTATTGGATTTTGGTTAAAAGCGAATTAAGAAAACAAACCATTACTTTGATCTTCTTTAGCTCCCTTGTAATATCCTCCGTACGTTATGAGACACCCAGTATATTTTTCAGTTTTATAAATATTGTGTAAAGTTTGCTTTTAGTTAGAATTTTATAATATTAGAAAAGTGTGTAAAATAAACAAGAAACAGAATTTTTCACCATCATATTATTTATTTTCTTTTCATTGTAGATGCAAAAATAAAAATGATGCACTTCATAGAGTTTTTTCATTTAAAATTTCATATTTTTAAAGGTGTAGTTTTTGATGCACAAAAAAAAAATAATGTTAATGCATAACCTACATAAATCATTGCTCACTCTTATATTTTCTATTTCTTGAAATAGATATGCTTATAATATATGCTATAATTCGTTCAAAGTAGCAAAGTATTTATTTTAATTTACGCTTCTTTTTAAATAATTCTCTATTAAATCGTACCTGTACTTTATTAACTGACGGCGAGCGTGCGCTTTCCATTTAGAAGACGAGGTGATCGTGAATATCCATACAAATGTCCTAAGTTTGCTTATAACTATAGTATGGAATTATATATTTTGTTCGGATTATTTCGAAGGAGGCGGCAACGAGAGTGTGTCCATTCACGCCGTACGTTTCATGTCATACGTGTGCCGCCTCGTTTGTATTTAACCGAACAAAATATACAATTCCGTTCCCTACTTATAACACAGTTCGATCTGTCACTCTCAATTTTCCGGCGGTATATTTAATAATACATAAACCGACACGTAAAAATCAAATATGTCTTTTTTTCAAAACTTAATTAGAGCAGGACGAGATTATTCCTTCTTCCACACATTTTCATTCATTCATTCATTAGATTTCAGTTGTATTGCAGCAACATATCATTATCGAATTTAATCTCTGAGAACTTCTTCTCTGTGAACTCTTGATAGGAAATTAATGTACGAAGGAGACCCCTTAATCAGGCTTTCAGCTTGTTTGCGAGCGATTACATAAGCGAAGTCATTTAATTATTTAGTCTTCTCGGTCCGTCTAATTAGGTTTAAAAAATATTTCGTACGGATGTCTTTATCGCTTTCATTAAAACGGTCGCCTTATCACATCGAAAATTTGTTAGACAACAATGTTGCAGTTTGTACTTTGCTGTATGCACGGACTTGCTGTGTGATTCGGCTGTTAACGTTAAAATGGTAAAGTAGGTAATCGCTTTCGTCCGTTGCGGCTTACATAAATATGTAGATACTCTAAAATAGAGTATAATAAGAGCTAAATTAATCATTATTATTCTTTTTTTACTTCTAAATATACTTGTAGGTGCGACCTACGTTAATGCAGTTTGGTTTAATGCACGATACAGAATTAACAGGTAATTAAACGGCGCGCACACAACTTTAATAATGCTCTTGCTGAAGGATTAAACACCGTTCGCTCTCGCGCATTGGTGTTTTGCCTACCTGCATTCAGCTATCGCTCTCGCACATTGATCTTACGCTTTCCTGCACACACCAACACACTTGATTGCTCTAGTTACATCACCTGTTATATTGTCCATCCACCGTGCTTTAATGTAAATTCAGAAAAGCTGAATGCCTCAATTTGTTTTTTTTTTTTTTGAAATATCTAATGTATTTTGTTTTTGGTTTTCTAGTGACAGGCAGCGGGGCGAAAAGGGAACTCCGTTTACCAAGATTAGAATCCGTCGACCGGATAACGAACATACCGATAGTTGAAACGGGATGGAAATACGCAGAGAATGTATACAATCGTATTAAGGTAATGCGAGTTTTTCCTCAGCGCACAGTGTGCTATTTCGCTAATCTAGAGGGATTTAATCCAGAAAATGAAAAGATTCAAAGAAATTCTTAAATACTATTTATTTAAAGCAAATATCTGTATGACCCAAAATACCCCCTCTTTTTCAGTTTAAACTGCATTTAGACAAACAAATATAATGTTCTAATCTCAGGTTCCAGGTATACGGTTTCCAGCATTTAAACGCGCTTCAGTTTTGAATGGTAATTAATCCATTACGAACGTGTGTTTCTGAATTGTTTTTGTGATTTTGTTTATTTTAGTGACTCTCCAACTCTTTTAAGGTGAGTTATGTAAAATATTTTATTTCAAATTTGTTACAATCAGTTAAAACAAAAATGCAGAATATTTCATTTTTTACGGCGACGTTTTAGACTAAAACTTTATTGTATGGGCGAATATGGGCTCCAGATTTTATATTTAACTAAATTATGGGTTCATCTATCAGTATATATAAAAATCAGGTGCGTCTCTTTGCGATTTTAGCTTTTGTGTGTTGTTTTTAGAATGGCTACTGACATTCCTAGAAGTGAATTATTTGATATCTGGTATTTGAACACTACAACGGACCGATTGGACGCAGTTTTTTCTTTCATTTCAAATCAATATGAGGGTGTTGATTTGTCTGACAACGTCATCAAACAAATCAAAGATATTTTGAGGAGCCTATGTCAGCAAATTGAGTTGAGATGGCAAAAATGTTCTCGTAATCGTAATCGCTTCATTAAAAATAATGGAAAATGGCTTGAAGGAACCGTTAGTTTTCCGGAAGTTGTTATTGAATCTTTACCATCATCTTCAACGGGTTCCATCCCTTTTTCACCTGGCAGACGCTCAAAAGAGTTTAGTGAATGCTGTGAAAAAATTAAACGGAGGAAACTAAAGAAATTTGTACAGTCAACAAGTTCAGAAGAAATAGCTGTGGCTGCGGAAATGAAATTGCGTGACCTGGGAAAGAAAGACTCTGCTGCAATCGTGAAGGAATTGTCTCAAGCGTCACCTAAGCGATGTACCACAGTGAAGAAGGCTAGAGAAGCTTACAAAACGCAAAAAAAATACATAACTGCAGACCAAGCACTTGCCATGATTATTGATGCTAATCTTTCCACGCACCAGTACAAAATAATCAGAGAGCAAGCTAATCAAAATACCGCTTGTAAAAGCTTGTATCCAAGTTACAATGCGATTAAACAAGCGAAAAAGGACTGTTATCCTTTAGATATCGCCGTAACAGAAACTTCTGCAACAATTACATTACAATCATTAATTGACCATACAGTTCAAAGATTATGTGAAGCTCAAGAGGAGGTATTTCAAAGTATACCAGATTTGTGTGAAGAGCTTACATTTATTGTGAAGTGTGGATGTGATGGCTCACAACAAAACCGATATAAACAAAAATTTACGAGTGAAGGAGAATCGAATGAAAATTTATTTAGTATTTCTTTAGTTCCTATTCAATTATATTGTAACGTTGCTAGTGAAACCAAGAAAATTATCTGGCAAAATCCCGCTTCTTCTTCTACAAGGTACTGTCGGCCGATTAAATTTATGTTTGCTAAAGAAACGCCAGAATTAATTTGCGCAGAAGTGAGCAAAATCGAACAACAAGTAGAAGATTTAGTTTCAACTCGGGTCACTGTTAGCCAAAAGAATTTCTGTGTGAAGCCCTTGTTAATTCTAAGTATGATCGACGGAAAAGTTTGTTCGGCATTATCCTCGTATTCTTCATCTCAAACCTGCTTTTTGTGCGGGGCCACACCGAAAGAGATGAATAGAATGAACATTCTTGAAAACAAAACACAAATTAATGAAAAGGCTTTGATGTTTGGTTTATCGCCATTGCATTCATGGATTAGGTTCATGGAATGTATACTTCATATTGCATACCGGCTACCTGTAAAGGTTTGGCAAGTCAGAGGAACTGAAGATAAAAATATTGTCAATGAAAGAAAAAAATATAGTCAAGACATATTTAAAAATGAATTAGGTCTTTTGGTGGACATTCCTTCGCAAGTACCAGGTAATACTAATGACGGAAATACAGCGCGCCAAATTTTTAGAAATGCCGAAAAATCTGCTGAAATAACAGGCATTGATGTAGAATTAATAAAACGTTTTCACGTTATTTTAGAAACATTAAACTGTCGATTTCCTGTAGATGCAGACGCTTTTGACACGTATGCACGTAGTACTACGAATTTATACTTAAAAAATTATTCCTGGTATTATCTACCAAGTAGTGTACATAAAATACTTCACCACGGTAAACCTGTTATTGCTTCTTGTATCCTCCCGATTGGCCAACTTTGAGAAGAAGCACAAGAAGCAAGGAACAAAGACAACAGAAAATATAGGGAACTTTTTACAAGAAAAACTTCACGAGTGGACACAAATGCAGACCTTCTTCATAGACTATTAATATCATCAGATCCACTGCTAGCCAGTTTACGACATATTCCCAAAACGAGAAAAGGGATTATAACGAGTGAGGTTCTTTCTCTACTATCAGTACCTTTATCGCATAGTTCAGAAGGCTTTTGAAGTGATAAAAGTAGTTCCGATGAATGGGGAGAGTAATTAAATATAATATATATGTAAATTTTGTTGTTTCTTACATTTTGTAAATTTTTTTTTCTTACATGAATTATAAATACTTTGTTTTAGTTATACTTATTGCAAATTTGTTTCTTGTTACATTAATTGTAAATTTAAAGTCTTTTTTACACGAATTACATTTTTTTTGTTATATTAATTGTAAATTTTGTCTTTTCTTATATGAATTACATTTTGTTTTTGTTATATTAATTGTTAGTTTTGTTTTTTCTTACATGAATTGTACGTGGTTTTTGTTATATTAATTGTAAATTTTGTTTTTCCTTACATTAATTATATGGTGTTTTTGTTATATTTATTGTAAATTTGTTTCTTGTTACATTGATTGTAAATTTTGTCTTTTCTCAAATTTTATTATATTAAAATTTATATTCTATTTGTACAAAATTATTTGAGAGTAATAAGAGCCCAGATGAGTTATTTAAGAAAGAGGGAATGGATCTTACAATTACTAAGTTCTCACTGTATAGTTACGTACAAATTATCATAAAATACACCTTCGTTTCTCTTAAAAATGCTTAAATACATCATTGAAAATATATTGAATGCTGTAAAAATGAATTAGTTAGTGTAAGCATAGAAAAGTATTGCGGAGGAATTAAATCCCCCTAGATCGTGCAAATAGCACACTGTGCGGCTGTGTTCACTTGAACTTCGTTTTTCAGAAATCGAACAACCTAATTCATTGGACTTTCGACCAAGCAGAGTCTTCTATTTACACGGCCATAGACAAGGCTTCTCCTGCAGTTTTCCTCTTCGAAGCGCCCCTCAATGCTTTCGATAAGGTTGTGTGCCGAAGCCTGGACATCGTCGAACAGCGAGTTCCTTCTATCAATTTGCCGCCTCAGATGGTAAGCAACTTGTATTTTTCCTTTTTAATTTAATTTTATTTTTCTGTGGAAATCACATTAATTTTAGATATATTACAATACCAAGCAGTACGTGAGTGATGTGGGGACGAAAATAGTCAGGCCGGTATTGAAAAGGGCGGATTCGGTGAAGCAGATTGGAAATTCAGTTTTATCCAGCAGATATACTGCTTTCGCCGCTGATAAATTGGACGGTGCATTAAACGTCGCCGACAAATATGTTGATAAATATTTGCCCGCCGATGCTTCCGATAATCAGAGCGTCGATGGTAAGCGTTTTCGTTAAAAATAGCTTCGTTCCAACCCCTCGAAAAACCCGCACATTGTATATACGATCAGGAGCGTGTGCATTAAGGCTGATCGAACCCTTGAAATTTGCGCCTGACATGCACACTACCAGAAGTACACCCGCGTTGCCAAGTTTAGGAATTTTTGTTTAGACCTGGGGAATTCTTACTTATGGAAAGCAGTATAATTTATCGCTGGAAAGGGAAATTTTGCATCTGGCAACGATCTTACACCTCTATCGGCGACTCTCGACGAACTAAATGGCAGTTTAGAGCAATATAAATATACAGGGTGTCCCAACAGTGCGTTCTCGGGCTATATCTCGATAACTAGTGCAGATACAAAAAAAGTTTCAGGACATTTTTGTTTTAAAATTTAGAGATCTACAACGTAAAATTATTTTCACCTGTACAGGGTGAATCAAAACAGCGGTACTGAATGTAACTTTTCTTATTTCAAATGGCACACCCTATATATGATGTCAAATTTGGATTGCACATAAAATTCTACACATTTTTTATCTACCATAATCTATAATTCTAACCGTTCTGAAGATCTTTAACATTTTATCTAAAAACTGTCGATTGCAGCCTTTATTTTATTTATTCATGTTTTGTTTATTTTAAACTTTAGAGAAAAGATTTTCGGTACAGATGTAGTTGATACTTTAACTTATTATAAGCCACTATTAAAAGTATTTTTATCGTTACAGGGTGATCATGGTACTAACCAAAACATCGGAAATTTCAAAATGACATAAGTCAATTTCCTTAAATAGCCAGCCCTATATTTTTATATCCTAAATTGTTCGTCTAATACAGTACTTTCGTTTTTGTCATGCAGGTCTTATACCTATCTGCTATTTTTTTTTAGAACCCTAGACCTGTATGAATTATTTGTTTTAAAACGAGTAATTGTCTAAAGTGGCCATGGAAAACAAACAAACCAGCTGACATTGATAATTAGTTTACCTGTTTTCCACAGCCACCTTATACAATTATACGTTTTAAAAGAAATAACTCAAATGGATATCAGGTTCTCGAAAAATATTGCAGATAGATATAGAACATGCATGACAAAAACGAAAGTACTGTATTAGACGAGCAATTTAGGATATAAAAATATAGGGCATGCTATTTAAAAAATTTGACTTATGTCATTTTGAAATTTCTAATATTTTGCTCAGTACCATGATAACCCTGTAACTATAAAAATACATTTAATAATGGCTTAGAATAAGCTAAAGTACCAACTACATCTGTGTCGAAAATCTTTTCTCTAAAGTTAAAAATAAATAAAGTATTAATAAATAAAATAATGGCTGCAAGCGACAGTTTTTAGACAAAATGTTAAATATCTTCAGAACGGTTGGAATTAGATATAGATTATGGTACGTAAAAAATGTGTAGAATTTTATTGGCAATTCAGATTTGATATCATGTATAGAGTGTGCCATTTGAAATAAAAAAGTTGCATTCAGTACCGCTGTTTTGATTCACCTTGTATAGGTGAAAATAATTTTATGTCATAGACCTTTAAATTTTAAAATAAAAATGTCTTGAAACTTTTTTTATATCTGCAGTAGTTATCGAGATATAGCCCGAGAACACACTGTTGGGACACCCTGTATAAATTAATCAAAATTTAAATGATTTTTTTAATATCGCTTAGTACACTGTTTTAAGTACATTATGTCGTTTAAGTGGGCGTATTTTCTTGGTCTAATAATTGTTAAATTTCGAAATATACGAGTATTAACATTAACAACGATATTTAAATAATTCATATTTTATATGCATTAATATTAGTTTAGCCTCCTCTAAGATTACATCCTTTACTACCGTGACAAATTTCTTTTAATTTGCTGTTCATTTAGACATCTAAAATAGAAGAGAAAAGAAATTAAAAAATGGTGTTTTTCAAAATTACAGCGGGGTATAATTTTTTTCGCTAATGAAATTAGTTTAGCCCCATAGAGATTTAAAAGGCGCATATTTCGATATATTACACATTAACAAGTTCAGTTTAATTCCGAAAAAAAGGAAAAACAGTTTTTTTTCTTTTTAGGTGGGTCAGACTAGCCTTAAACAAAATGTGTCGTTTTGCTTACTGCTCATTTTTTTTTTTTTGTTTAATGCGCGTGCTCGTGTTCGTACAATGTACGGTTTTTCGAGCGGTTGGAACGAAGCTAATACAGTCATAAGTCGCTTTCCTTTTTACAAATAAACTGAGCTTAGACTAGCTGAGATGAGCAATGTTGCCAACCGTTCCATAGAATATTCCTCTACCACGTTCCTAAAATTCCTCAAAAATCCTCAAAATTCGTGGCATTTATAGTCGTATTTTTTTTTAACTGGGACCGATAATTTGCTGGATCAATTCAAGTACAATTCACTTGGAGAGGTAAGATTTTTTTATATGATATTATTTTAGTTCTATTTGTAGATTATAGGATATGTTGTCAACAAATTTCTGGTTTCTGATAACACAATTCGTGTTTGAATTTGAAATATCGAAATACTGATAATTTAGTGTTTTTCGAATAAGACAAGTTTAAAAAAAAATGTCTGCACTTAAATTGGTTTGTTTTGTTCGTTATTTTCAAATTTTGCTGTTATTACAAAAGGTGTAAGTATAATAATAATAATAATCAGGTAGTCAGGGTTACGAGATTTTTCTTGAAAACTATAGCCAAAATTATTATTAAAAGTAGCCCGAGTGCCCCAAACTCCGAAATAAAAAAAATACTCTTAATTGAAATATTAGCAGGAATAAATTTTAAAAAATAGAATAAAACAAAACAGCATAAAATACGGTGGTGATAAAAAACAAAAACGAATCTTTAATCCTGCGAATGTAATTAATACGAATAAAATAAAATAAATACGAATGGAAACAAACAAAAGAAAATTATGAACAAAGGTAATACGAATAACATACAACAAAAAAACAAACAAAAAACAAAACAAAACCAAATAAAAAATTGCCGGTTTGATATATTAAAAATCAAAGCAAGTAAAACCCAAATAAAACCCCCAAAAAATCAGAAACAAAAGAGAAACTCAACAAAAACAGCAATGATGTTGTAAGACATTAAGCGGAAAAAAAAAGAAGATCGACATATTCGTAGAAAATAAAAGCAAACCGTAAGAATGTAAATAATTCGAAAACAAAGCAAAGAAAGTAGTGAACGACGAAATGCCGTTCGCAAAACAAAAGATAACAAGTGTGCTGGACACCAAACAAATGAAAAAAAGGTAAACTACGAAAAAAAGGTTAATAAAAAGCGAAAAATCGATTCCATAAGAAAAAGCGAAAGAGAAATCTTTAGTATGAAAGCATACAGAACAGGAAAAAAAAACAAAAGAAAATTGATGACTAAGATGAACAAAAAACAACTGAACTTCCAGACGAAAAATTAAAAAAAAAAAACTAGTAGAAAACAAAAGCCAACTGTGACAAAGCGTTAGTCAACAAAATAAAATCAATTTGATAAAAATCAACAAAAAAGAGAAACACGAGAGCATTGATTGGGCATTCAACAAAAAGGAGAAATACGAGAGCATAAAATGAATTAAAAAAGATAAACAAAAGTGAAATAAAAATACACGCAAGTTTTTAAAAATGAAAACAAACTCGTGGGAAACAAAAGAGAACTGTAAAAAGGAGTCCAAAAAATTCGAAGACCAATTCGACCAAAAAAAGGGGAAGAATGCGAGAAACAGAAGAAAAGAAAAACAATAGAAGAATAGACAGTCAAAAAATAAATAAAACGGCAATTCAAGAAACAAAAAAGAACGAAACAAAACGAAGGAACCGTGTATAAAATGTAAAACATAAATTCCTTAAAATAAAAAAAAAATCGAAAGAGAAAGGAAAAATCGAAAGAGAAAGGAAAAAATCGAAATTAACAAGAAACAAGAGAAAAAGTTAGATACTCGAATATTATATTAGAATATAGAATTTTGTTGAGAGAAAGACAGAAAAAGAAACAAAAGAAAACGTTATATACTCGAATGTTATACTAGAATGTAGAATTTTGTTGAGTGTCATATCAAACAAACTTATCTCGCAAAAGGTACAGTCGCGAGCAATAAATTTTGGTCATCATTGGTTGTCAAAGATTGGTATCTGACTTATAAAAGGTGTTTCTGAGTTTTGTAAAAATCTTTTAATAAAAAGCATTTTCATAAGATGCATGTTCTAGCCCAGAATTATCATAAGTTGCATGTTCTGGGCGAGAACACGCATCTTATAAAAATTCTTGTTATTAAAAGATTTTTACACTGTTTTCAAATGTTTTATTCTTGAAACACAGCCATCTTAATGAATTTGTAAAAAAATCAAAATGTCTTCTTTATTTATTAATTTCCGATAAAATGATAAAGAACAATTTTAATTCAGAATTTTATTCCCTATTTATTGGTCAAATAATATACAGGGTGTTCCATTTAAAAAAGTGTTCTTTTCCCTTTATTTCATAAACGCGATGTTCAATTGTTTTTTTAATTGCAATAAGGGCAAAAGGTACTACTAGTTTGCTATTTAATCATACCTGTTACTTTAATAATAGAAAAGTTAGAAATAGTGCTGAGTTATTTTTGAACAGTTTGTATAGTATTTGTAAAAAAATAAATAAAAGCTAATTAGTCGTAATAAGCTACATCACAATTAAATTTTATCTCTAGAAATGACAATATTTTACTTGTTTTATGATAAATTGTATGTCATACCTTAAAATTTATGATATATTTGTATACTTAAAAATATTGTACGTTCGATTTGAAAACTTTGTCTAGAAAGGCAGTTACCATAAATTTAATGAAATTAATCAACATCATAATTGATACTAATTACTTTATTTTTTTTATATAAATATTTATAAAAATTATTTACTTTCAGTTTTTAGCTTCTTTTTTCTCATCACAATCATAACTAAGCGACGGTTTTAGCCTGTAACAATCAATAAAAAATTATAGACGACAAATATTTATAATTACATTGAAATATTTTACTACCGTTTCATATCTTGAAGCTTCTCTTGTACTTTTTTCAAGTTCGTGACCGAGCGAAAGATCAGTGTAATTTTACCTCTTCGGTAAAGGATTACTTCCATACTATTTGTAGTTTCTTCTAGATTAAATGTATTAATGTTATCTAAGGAAATGATGATCGGATCGAATTTCACAACATCAAAGGGAATTAATAATAATACTCCGAACTTTTCGAGTTCCTCCACAAAGACTTTATAGAACTCAACACTAGTTTTCACCCAGGCTACAGCAACAGTGTCCATGGCTGAAATACTCTGATCCTGCAACACTGGCAAATGTTCCTCAATACTTCGCAAATCCTTTACACTAAAAACAGTTATTGTTTGTTTTTTTTTTTTATTTAAACACTAAGAAAAATAGCACATGGCACGAACAGACTAAGAAGGAAAGAAGGATTAACTCTGCGCACCCTGTCGACGATAATCGAAAAGAATCGTTTGGTCTGACTTTCAGATGGCGCTAGCCATATCAATAAATTATAGTAATTTTATTTTCGTTATGTTTATCAAATTAGTTTTTATTCCATTCGCAAGAGGCGCTAAGATCATTTCCTGTAGTTCGTTGCCAAGAGACGTTTGTTTTAAAAATGTCAGACTCGGTGAAAATATTATTTGCCGAATTTCTTCAAGGTTTCGGTTTCTCACATTTATGGTTATTGGAGTCCGGTCCAAATGTTAGTTGTTATCGTTTGGTTTTGCTGTTATACGTTTCACATTGTCTATCAAAAAAAAAGGTCAAATACGTGCATTTCCAAATAAGCAAGAAGCAAGTTGTAAGTGTGTCATTTTCCCAATTCAAATAATTTTAATTGAAGTTGGTTCTTGTCCGATGAAAATTGTAAATATAAAGTTTTTTTTAATCTCGAATCGGACAGAAATATGAACGGAACACGCTCAACGTTTCGCTGTAGACTTATAGCTATAAATCTATAGCGAAACGTTGAGTGTGTTCCGTTCATATTTCGGTCCGGTTCGAGAGTAAAAAAAGCTTTATACTTACAAGTAATTTTAGAAAATATGAAAATTTGTACAGTTTTTATGCAACTCTTGGCGAAACAGAAATTTTATAATACACTTTTTTTCTTTTAATTAAGATATAGTTCATATTATAAAATAGATTAGATTCGGTATTATTTTATTGCTATTCATACCACTAAACAGATTTCATACTGATTTTTTTATATTTCCAAGAAATATCCAAACGCCGTATTCCCATAAGAATACAAGAAGTATCGTACATATCATATAACTAACTTTCCACCTTAAATATTATTATTACTTTATTTTATTTTATTTTACTTATATAAATAACTATTACAATTAAAAAGGGCTCGTCAATACTTTTAAGACAAGTCTAAAATTGTTGATGGTGGTGATATACATGGTGGTTTTATAAATTTTTTAATTCCGATATTAGCAGCAGCAGCTGGACCGATCTTGACAAACGTTTTAAATAAGATTGTTGATGCTATAGATGATAAACGTCATGGACTGACCGATGAATCGCGAATAAAAGGTAAGTCATTAACATTAGAAATTCCTGGTCAATCCCCAAATTCTCACAATAGAAAAAAATATTAGAACTGTCATATGAGCAATAAAGAGGATTCAGATTGTGATGATGATATTCCATTATTATGTTGCTTGATAAAACTAAACAAACTGAAAATATTAATCCAACAGAAGAAATTAAAAAAAAGTATTAAATATACAAGATCTCAGATTATTTGAAACAAAATCGTAAAATGTTTTGTCTCTGACGTTAAATAACGTACATATAAAAAATAATAAACACCACCAGCCGCAATTTACTTCGTTAGAATTTGAAATTGATAATTATTATGAGTTACTATACCGGGTGTCCCGCGCCATGTGCTCACACCCGGTATAACTTTCTGGAATTATAAATTTTTCAGGTAATGAATTGCCAAATAAATCAAAGAAATTAACTAATTTATTAATATTATCTACGTACATAGCAACCCAATATGTACCAGTATCCCAATCTAAATTAAAAATATTATACTGGGTGTCTCACAACGTACGGAGGAGATTGAAAGGGCAGCTGTAGGACATCAAAATAAAGCTTTTTTTTCTTAATTCGCTTTTCACCAGAACCGAATAATAAGAAAGTTACGGCAGATTAACTTTCTTAATTTCTTCTTTAATTTACACCTGTAGATTCTTAATGAATTTAAATTATTACACAAAATGCAACTTTATTATTAAATAAACTCTAAATTTATCAAAACCACCATTTATAAAATGTCTATGTTAATCTGTGTCCTAGTTTTGTTTTTAATTAGCAGGCGGTGCACAACGAGATGAAAAGCCGTTCTTGTGCATTAAAAGAAAAAATAAAATAGCCGTTTAAAAAAACTGTTTACTTACAATTTTCACCGGACAAGAATCAACTTCTTTTATTTAATTTACCATCCAAGTTCGAATCACTCGCAGGCGCGCAAACACTCTCTATGCGACAAATTTAAAATAAATTTCATGAAATTAAATTTATATGAAATATTTCACTTGAAATGTTTCGGCTTTACAACACTACATATAATTAATTTGAAATTTTGTTTTCAATTTCAACAATTAGTTTTTTTTTTTGTTTTTAACAACTTACGAATCTGTGCGAGACTACTCAGTGTATACACGTCCGAAAGAGTCTACACTGAACGGTTAATTTTTAATTGCAGAAGTTGATTCAAGAAATGTCGACGGGCCTGCCGGTAAGGCCATCAAAACGATCCATCACATGGACCGTTTCTCGCGCAAATTGCAACGCAGACTTACCAAGCGCACCTTGGCGGAGGCAAGAGCCCTCAAAGAGCAAAGCACGGAGGCCATCCACGTGCTTATCTACGTCGCCGAATTGGTACGTGACATTTCACCGCTGAAATTTCAAAAATTCTATTGTGCGGTCGAAATTCAGGTGGTGACAGATCCGAAGCTTGCGTTGCAAAAAGGACTCGAATTGTGGGGATCGCTGAGCAAGGACGAACCGGAGAACCAGGCGCGTCCTGAAAACCTGGAGCAGTTAATCGTTTTGTTGACGAGAGAGTCCGCGCGTCGGATTGTACACCTCGTCAATTACACGAGCGTAGGCGTCAGGAAATTGCCGCGTCGCGTCACCGTTTCCGTAAGAAACACCACAAACAATTGTCTTCAGCTCGTGGACTCGCTAATCAAGGTAAACACTCTCCTTTTTAGATAAAATACACTAACCTTGATAAAAGTAGTGACGGTAATTATTACAGATCGGAATCACATATTTCGACGTCATCAAGTAGCAAAATAAATAGTTTTCGCCCTTTCAGGGATAATCTGGGGAGGAGCGCCTCGACTTTCAAATTGGTTTACGCGAGTTCTTCACAATGATGATGGCATACAGTTAGACGTCAAAATACATAATATGTGATTCCGATCTCCAGTAATTATACTTTTTGGAACACATCAATCATCTCATTTCGAGTGGAACTCGTTTAGATGTGTATTATCTTTAATCTCTTCATTCTTGTTCTAACGAAACTTCAAATCATTGTAAATTAGCAAAGATTAACAATATTCAGACTAGATCAGTCAATGATGGTTTTCTTTTTAGCTTAAAACAGACAATGCAAATACTAACAGAGGAAATCATTTACACATAGTACTCAATAACGCTTTACGGATACACATGAACATACTCGATCGCTTCAGCTTGCAAGGAAATCATAATTATTGAACTAGACAGTTGATAACAGTTATTTCGTAGACGGTTCACTTGGACGGAGTTCGCCAGGCCTTATTGGATGGCGCGAAAAATCGTGCCAACCACTTGACTCAGCTGCTTAAGCAACTCAACGTTTACACCACCGATATGCTAGTAAGTCATTCAAATTTAAGACTTAGAGCGGGAAAACAAACACTTTCTTTTCTCTAGTTATAAATAACTAGAGAACGGGCAGGGAGGATTAGGAGCGGGCGGTTGCGCCATCGCGTCCTGCGTCGATTTGAATGTAGTAGGACTGATTCAAATCAACGCAGGACGCCAACTCCTACTCCTCCCTTCCACCCGGTACATGTACCAAGTCCCGTTCTCTATTTATAACATAACAGTATTCGGCAGTGTAAATTGTTTTCAGGAACACCTTGCCGAAATTCTCGCAAAGCAAGTACACCAACCGCAGAACAAACAAGCTCAAGCCAAGACGTCGGGGGCCAAAACGGCAAATCAGAACTTTCAATCCAGGGGACCTCTTGAAACGCTGCAACCGCCCGTCACCCCGAAGATACAAATTCGAGCCGCACACGTAAACGTTGCGAACGGCGTCGAGAATGTATCTTCTTAATTTCCTTTTCTTTTCTTCTATAAAGTGTAATCTCTAATATCACAGATGTAGTTATACGTTAAGTTATTGCTTACTGTTTTTATTAAACTTCCTCTTTTTTCAG
This sequence comes from Prosopocoilus inquinatus, assembly GCA_036172665.1. Lineage (NCBI taxonomy): Eukaryota > Metazoa > Arthropoda > Insecta > Coleoptera > Lucanidae > Prosopocoilus > Prosopocoilus inquinatus. Next base: position 13,737,749 of record CM069871.1, on the reverse strand, counting down.
TTAACCATCCATAAATAATAATTATTATATTTAGTTTATAACGATTTCTATATTTAGTATTTCTTTAAAGGGCTACTAAACAGTTTTTGTAACGTTAGGTGTAAAGTAAACTTTTTTACTGCGAAACGATTTCCAAGACTATTTAATTTTGATTTCCTTGTAGTATAGAAACCTTTCCTTTTAGCAAATATTTGTGCCATAAAAAAATCTTAATCATAATTTAGTTTTGTATAAGAAAAAAATAATTCGGAATTCAAGAATTACTAATTACTTAAAGAATTTTATTGAATGGCTCAATGTGAAAAGCTTAATTGTTATTAATAGATGAAATTAAATACCAATTAAGTCTAGTAAATACTATTACACAACTAAGCTTAAAGGAAATGTGTAAACCTAAATGATATATACCTATTTAATTGCGTTTAATTAATAATACAAAAACTGACTTGTTACATTGTTACTGCACTGCTCTAGTAATATGTAAATATATTACAGTTACAAATGAATAACGGGCATGCTGTCTTACGATTATTCCATTTCCATCATTGATTTGCTCAGATCTTTCTTAAAGGTGCGATGCTGGTTACTTATCCAGGCTTTAACCTGTTGCCAGGTTCTGCCTTGCAGGCAAGGCTCTTGTGTCAAGCAGTACATCACCTGTTGTTTAGTAGGGTACGTGCCCATTTCTATCAAATCAGAGAAATGTTTTCTAACGGCGAATTGTTCGATCGTGCTCCAAGATCTCCTCACTTGTTTCTTCCTTGAAGAACTCGGCGTGTCACCTTCGTCATTCTTTCTTTTCTTTTTTCCACCACTTTTCTCTTTATCGCTTTCCATCCCGTCTTCTTCATTTTCTGATAATGTTGTCGGCAATGATGACATTGATTCAGCATCGGAATCTATATAGAACAGGAAACATCTTTAATTGAAAATTCAAGAATAAATTCATTGTTTTCTTTTCGGCATTTAGTATTTTTATAACGAGAAACTTTAAATAATACCTTCGTTTTGTTTTACTTTGTGTTCATCTTCATCTTCGTTTTCATATGGATCTCCGAGAAGTTCTAAAAAAGACAAAGCAAGTGAAGCTTATTATATTTTAGCAAGCAGTAATTTATTGCACAAACCTTGCTTAACGACTAAAAAATTCGGATCATTGTCAATGATATCGTCATCCATCGATGTCGGCGCATCCGCAGATTCTGAAACTTGATTTTATCTAAACAATGCGCTTCTCAATTAGTATAAATGCACTTACTTATTACATTCGTGCTCACATCCAAAGGATCTCTTTCCTCGCTCGTGATTTCCCTTTTCACTTTTCGACTGGTGCTTCGAAACTTCTTCCCAAATTTAACGTCGAACAACTTCAAGTAATTCATAACCATTGACCTCAGGGTTTCATTGCCTCGAATTACGGCGTTCGCTATGACTATATTGGCACACTTTTTCAAGCCAGCACCCAATCCCGCAGCCAGATTGTATTTCGTGTACGTGTTCGTTTCACTGCTGTATTCTGCTATATCATCCAGTGCTGCCATAACGACGTCAATGTATTTAGTATCGAATATGTCCATCAACTGCGTGATGCCGCTGTTTGCTTTCTTCATGGCGATAAGCAGCCTCGCTATTTGCCTTATTAACTTCCTTATTCTGATCTTGACCGAATTGCGCTTTATATCATTGCGAATGCACAACTCAGAGCCGTACATAAGAATCAACGGATCGGATTTGATTTGCTTCAACACCGAATCAGATCTTATCAATGGCAAGATGCAGGTGGCAAGTATCTTGCTGGCAGAGAGCTTGCTTGTAGTAACATTCGTACTGGAAGTGACAGTGCGACGTGAACTCACCGTCTTCTTCCGACAATTCCTCATGTGATTCATGAGCATCGCTTTTGAATAGTAGCCCAAGCAATTGTTGCAGGGGAAGTACTCGACGGAAGCAACTTGCTTCTCCGGCTCTGCGTGAGGAGCATTCTTAGCTTTCTTTTCTTTAATTCGAGCATTGTAATTTCCCTGTCTTCTGATAAGTCCTATGATGCTGAGCCGCTTTCTCGACCTTGAAGGATACTTTTGGAATTCTATCACGTCATCTTCATCCGGGTGTACGGTCACCAAGTGTTTCGGAAGTGAATCGACGTATTTCTTGCAAAAGAGACAACACATTTTTCGCCTTTTCGACTCGATAGTCTTACTGTGATCATCAGCTGGAATTTGAGTTTCATTCAAGTTCATAAAATCAACACAATCGCCAAATGAATTATTGTTTTAATAAATTTATATAAAACAAGCAAGGAAAAAACCAATAAGTTTTACAACAGACTAATACAAAAATGGAGTTTCTTGCTTGTGCAAACAGAATTGCAACTAATAAATACCACGTGGTATATATTGCTATAGCGCTGAGGTATTATAAAAGATAAATTTACCTGCATCTTCTGATACATCATCATCCTGAAAGTTGTCAGCTCCTGAAATTAAAGAAGACTTTAAAGAATAGAACGATTACTGAAGCCAAAATATTGAAAAAGTTATATTTAAAAATAAAACTGAAGGACCAGCATTTTATTGATCCTATTAGTATTAGTATTAGTAGTAACGAAATGCTCAAATATTTTGAATTATGATACAGTTTGAATCAGTATTTTTGAAATTTCTGTGCAAAAATTTTATAGGAAAGCGAAAATTGCTTACAGTATCTATAGCAGTTATATCAATAAAATACATATAAGTACCTGCAGGTTCACTACTCGTTTCCGAAAGCGCCCGATCTATAGAGTTTTCTCGTGAGCAGGCACTGACGTCTTCTTTGATCAAGACTTTTTCCTAAAAGTAAAACGCACACGTTCACACTTGTACTTCATTTCGATAACTTTTGCAGCACGCACCTGTTGTTTCTCAGACAGAAACTTCCTTAGTTCTGCGTCAGAAGATTCGCATAATTTCTTGAACGTGTAGGAGGTGTTCAACTGGCAAAGGCATAAAGTACAGATCAGCTTCGGAAGGTCGTCGTTCCGATGCACCTTTAAAAAGCGAATTACAGTAAACCTAAGAGAAATAAACAAACAAGAAGTCTCGACTAACCTTGACTGCAGTACACTCGCTTAACCTCTTAATAACGTCCGTCTGGTGATAGAATTTGATGAGATCAGATCTTTCGGATAAGCACAGACGGCAGATTTTCGCGAAATTTTCAGCTGTGACCACCATCGTCGGAGAAATAACAGTTCGGAAAGTATTTAATAAAAGCAAATATGACGCGCATCACCAAACTATTTACTATTAATACAGTGTCGCCAACACATTAGATGAGACTAGTTTAGACACAAAAACAAAATGTTACTAGAATTGTCGCTACTTATTGAAAGGCGTTCGTTCGGAAGGTAATCAAGTAGGTAATATTCGGTCAATCGCAACTCTTTAATATTTTCTAATGTTTCAAAATAAATGTTTTGGTGAAAATAATTATAAAAACTGATTAATTTACGGTAGAAAGTAGTAGACAATTACAGGTTCCTGCAATTTTTCATTCTCCAAAACGATACTGTTTAAATATGATTTCACCGATTTTATAAAGAATTTTAAGCTTCTCAAATCTGAAATCTTTCAAAACGTTTAAGTGTCTACTATTTATTTGCTTTCAAATGTAGTTTGACTTGCACTGTTGACGCTTAACTTTAATAATGAATTATTGACAGGCATTGGGGCCTATTCTGTACCAAAAACGAAAAGCGTTACATTTAAAAGGCTGTTAAATTTTGTTGCTACTAGTGTTGTGAGTCAGTAATATTACCATGTTACCTTACGGGAAATTTCCATTGTTATCGGTAAGGTTACATTCATTTGTTACCGTTAGTTACCGTTTGTTGCCTCTGTTAATATAATGCAATTTCGAGTTGCAAAATACAAGCAATCCAATGAAACAAATGACCATGGAATATTTTTAGTTAGATAGGGAAAACGTAAATACTAAAAGAAGAAAATAAATACTTCATAACCTAAAAATATTTTCCTTCAGACATGAAATTATTTAATGGAAATACATAATGTTAATAATAATGTTAAATTGGAAACCTTATTTTTTTAATAAAACATAAAAACGTAATGAGTATCCGATATCAAATTAATCAGAAAATTGAATAAATATCACCTTTTTAGTTAAAGCGCAATTGGTAACTCCGGCGCGAGATGTCGCCAACTGAACTGTAATCGGTAATGATACGGTAACATTACCGGTAAGGTAACATTAAAAATAAATTACCGATAATTTAACAACACTAGTATCAAGTACATTAAATTTAAAGGTCTGTTGCTATGGTAACAACAAATAATATAGCTTTTTGATTGGTTGTTACTACAGCAACAGTTCGTTAAAGTTAAAGGTCTGTTGCTTCAGTAAAACCAATCGTAAAGCTTTTTGATTTGTTGTTACCTAGTATTGTTAAATTACCGGTAATTTATTTTTAATGTTACCTTACCGGTAATGTTACCGTAATATTATCAATTGCAGCTCAAGTGGTGACATCTCGTGCCGGAGTAACCAATTACACTTTCAACTAAAAATGTGATTTTTACTCAATTTTCTGATTAATTTGATACCGAATACGCATTACATTGTTGACTTTTGTTATAAACGAGGTTTACAATATTTAATACTATGTATTTCCACTAAGTAAATTCATCTGTAAACGAAGCTCTTTTTAGGTTATGAAATATTTATTTCATTTTTTTAGTATTTATGTTTTTCCTAAAAAATCAGAAATATTCCTTGACCATTTCTTTCATTGGTTTACTTGAATTTTGCAATTGTGTAACTCGAAATTACGTTATCTTGACGATAGAGGTAACAAACGGTAACACACGGTAACAACTGTAAGGTAACGCGGTCATTTTGGCGATTCCCAACACTATTGTTACCATAGCAATAGTCCATTAAATTGGATTTTTCTGTATCGAGTACTACTGCAATGTCAATGTCAGGTCAAAAAGCGATCGTAAGATGTCGCTATTTTATCTATGTATGGAGTACGTTAAATTTAACGGACTGTTGCTACGATAACAACCAATCACAAAGCTTTATGATCGCTTGTTACTATAATGTGAGCCAATTACAAACTATTGCTGATTAAGCAACTCAACGACTGAGCGTTTCTGAACGCGCCCATTTTTTAGGTTAACCAAATGTCATTCTAATGTTTTCCTTATTTCGGAGACTTTCACGAAATTTTCGCTAGATGTCAACCAGTTCGTGATTTTTTCTAGATTTTCTCGAATACGTGTTTCGTTTCTTTTTTGAAAAGCAGTATAATTAGAATTAGCTATTTAATCCGAAACTATTTAATGGAATTTCACAAAAATTAAAACATCAAAGCAACGGTGATTACGACACATTTTTTTTCCAATCAAGGTCGCAGCTCATATCTTTAACATTCACATTTGATGACATTTGATCCTTCATTTGTTTTAAAGCAAGTCCTTTTAAAATCCACTCTGAATTATTCATTAAATTCACGAATTAGCATCTGATAACAACTGAAAAGGAACTCGTTTTGCCTCGAAACTGTGCCTGATTGTGAGCAAAAAAAAAAAAAAAAACGAAGACAAGGACTCGGAATTCAATTTAACAACCTTTTGTCCATTGGGAAGACGACTAGATTCACTTACTTGACTGGCTGGCTGTTGTTTGCAATCGCTGAGGATTAACTTACGTACTCATGTATAAGTATAAAGTTGTGAAATCGCGCGTATTTTAATTGTTATTATTTCTCTGTGTAATTCATCTGCGTTGTGTTTGTATGGGAAGGTTTTTTTTTCTCATGTATTGTCTAGATTTCGCAGATATAAAAAAAACAACTTTCTAAAGCTTGCTGCGATTAAAAAATAAAATTATTATAAAATTCAAATGTTCAATAGGTACAGATGCGGTCCTTGAAAAGTGACACAGATGCGGCATTTAAAAACTAGTACACTTTGAAAAATCACTAGAAAATTACGGAGTGGTCGACATCTAGCGGAAGTTTTGCGAAGGGTCCTATAATACGGAAAACATTTCGGTTAACCTATAAAAAAGCCAGTAAAAATATGCACGTTGCAATCGAAATGTTTGTTTGTGAGTTTTGTGACGCTTTCGTATTTTTAGAATAACGTACACCGCATAATAATAATAAAACTAACAGAAGCGTTGATGGATCTAATAAAATAGGTTATGCTGAATGACATTAATGACTTGATTAATGACAGCTCTTGTTTTCCTTATTGCAAGCGCCATCTGTTGGTTACTGATTTTCGCGAATATAATAGGTGTAGTGATGGGCCAGGGAATGAACCCGGTGCATTGAAAGCACCCATATGGATGCATTCAACAGGGTGCATACATGAATGTACCGGGTGCATTCAAAAATTTAAAGTTCTCGCGCAAATCGAACGAGAAATAACCTTTTCTTGATATTATTTAATTGTTTGCAGGTGGTTTACAGATTTAATGTTTCATAGTTTGTGGTGAATAGCTGAATAGTAAACTTTTAAGTTTAAGCGAAAGCTTTGTAGCTTAAAATCTGAACAAAACGAGTAAGTTTTTGAAATTAACGTTACAAAATAATTGCCTAGCGATACTACGAGTGATTTGACATTCCTTGACGTTTAGAAACTTCAGATTTAGGATCAGTTTACACCGTCGAAACTTTGTATTTACCAAAGTGTACCAATTTTCAAATTGTCCTAACTGTACCTATTGAACTTTGCTTGCAAATATTTAATCAATAAGTTGGCGAAGACATGAAATCGGGTGCTGTTATAAGTAAGGACCAGGAATTCACCGAAGAATTGAATAACTTCATAGATATAACTGTCAATGTTGAGCTCATTGATGAGTCCACCAATTAATGAATCATCAATAAATTCATCGATAAACGCAACGAAGAGTTCATCGGTTAATACATCACGAACTCACGCTTGATTTTATTAGGCGTTTACGATAATTGGAGCGGTACATACCGGTTAATCTATTCTCTCACTCTTACTTGCATTAAACGCATTCATTCTATCTTACTTTTCTACCCCGATCCATGCAGCGATGCAATTATCGTAAACGCCTATTGATTTGTTTACCGATGATGAGTTCAGGGACTTTATTCTCGAATCGAGGGAACAAACTCGCAAGAGAGTGTGACGTCAAAATGCGAGTTTGTTCCCTCGATTCGAGAAAAATAATATGTAACGTCAAGATGCGAGTTTGTTCCCTCGATTTGAGAATTAGGCCCCAGCACCAAGTTGCTGAGTCTTCAAAATAGTTCATCGATAAGCCTACCGATGAACTCGCCAATTCATCGATTTATGAGTTCATGGATTAATTGAATCGATGATGAGTGCATAATCGTGTTCAGTCCAAATTTACTGTGTTGAGAAAACAACACAAACAACTTTCTACATTTTTATTTTAGGTAAATTATTGGCTTAAAATTCTTTCACCTAAGGATACCTGAAGCTCCTGAAACCAATAATTACTTAAAATTAAAAAAAGTTATTTGTTGTTTTCTCAACGCAGTAAATTTGAACTGAACACGATTATGCACCCATCGATTCAATTAAATTTCACCGATGAGTTCAACGACAAGTTCTTTAATGAGTTCGTTAATTAGTTCACCAATGAACGCATTCATGTCCCTAAGGATTTAACGCAACTGTTTATTATATTCATAAATTTGTATGAAACGTACTTACTTACATATATGTTGTTAAGAAAAAAATATAGTAAACCGTCTTTAATATTAATGAATTGTTTCTTCCAGTGCCAATTACCTAACAAGGACGAAATTGCTTCAGGATGTGACAGTATTATTTATGAATAAGACAAAGGATAGCGTTCAGGTAAAATAATTAATGCTGATTTACGTGACCAACAATTGTCTTGTGCTTACTCAGTTTTTTTTCTCTCTTTCTCCGGTCCAAGGCGCAGCTCCAAGGCGATAATAAATTATTTTTGCGTAAGATGCATTTCAATTTGGTTGCGTTTTTAGAATGCACAACACAAAGCCAGCAATGTATAAAAAATAATGTATAGTATAAAACCAGATGAAAAAATAAATACCTATACACAAGAACGCCCCGTACTTGCTTAATTTTCTAATTATATAAGTGCAAGTCGTAGAAGTTTTACTCTGTAACCGTAATTTGCAAAAACAAGGTTAGTAATTACAAACTTTCAGTTTACAGTTGTTACTTTTTCCGTTATTTTGGCCACACTTCCAGTGGCGTAGTTGCAGGGGTTGCAAAGCAATTCGACGCCAGGGCGTCACGGGCGCCAGCCATTTGAAACAAAGAAATTATTTTTTTATGATCACAAACTACTAAATTAATTACGTCTTGTAACCAGGTCGTCAGTGGGTGTGACACTAGAATTTGAACTAAAGCTTTTCTGAGCTTTCACTTAACAAACGAAAAACAAAAGAAGATCGCATCGTTTCTGATTTATTTTGTTTGTTCATTTCATTTCATGTATTGTAGTTTTCTTTCTCATTTTTATACGTTTTCTTTTGTTTCCTATTATTGGCAACTTGATTTTACTTACGTCCCGTTGCTGAAACTCAAAGTTAGTATATGGGAAGTTGCCTCGTGCAAAATCGGACGGATTCGACATTTTTCGTATGGGTCTCAGGTCTACGTCAATCGTCTAAGCTGAAACTCCATTTAAAATCATCATAATAGTTGCGTTGTTATGGTAAGGACACCGACTACGCATGCGCCGTGGATTGCGACCAATCAAAATCCAACCGTATGAGATAACTTCTCATATATTAACTTTGGCTGAAACTAACATCGATCTTCGACATTTTTAATCTTTTTGTTTACATTATTCTTCTCGTGAAGGCGTTTTCTTTCTCTTTTGTTTTCTTATCGGTCTTGATTTTTAGACAGTCCGCCTAAGAAATCTTTTTTTTTGTTTCACGTACCTCTTTTGTTTCTTTTTGGCATGTACATACGTCTTTGTAAAGAATGTTTACGTTAAGTTTGAAGTGACGTCATACTTACTAATTAGTTGTGCCCAATACAATAACTCAAATTACCTACTAAACCGATGGAAGAAGTCGATTAATTTATTTAGTTAAAGTTGGCGGCATAAAACGTCGATGCCAAACATATGCCAATATAAATAGTGCGAATGTCAACTGTCAGTGTGATTTCGTAGTGTTTTCTTACTTTTGTCTTCTTTCAAGTCAAAAATTGTTCTAAATAGTTCATTTGCGAACTACCTATACTTGCTTTATTGCCTGTGCTTATAGATACAAACGTCCTTGATTGAACTTATCTATTGACCAAACAGAGTAAATTTTAAGTAAGGTTATCTAGACAGCATTCGCTTTTTACATTTGACAACAGTGTATGCGTGTGATTACATGATGTCACTTCAAACTTAACGTAAAAATTCTTTATTTTCGGCGAATTATTTTGATTTATTCTTTTGTTTAATTCGGTTTTGGCGTTCAAACTAATAATCTTCTTTTGTTTTTTGACGATGTCCTTTTGTTTCTTGTTCATCATCATCTTCTTCGTCGTGTTTCGTCGTTCTTTGTTCGATTGACATATTCGAACCAATTTTAAAACAAATTACAACTGACAATGACAACTGACATTGATACGTCGTTTGCAGACGGATCTTTTTTTCCTTTGGCAGTGTTCCCAACCTTTTACAGTCATATTTCCCACAAAACACCATAAAAATCCCCATTCGAGAAAAGAAATTCCTCACCGCAAGGCAGAGATCTGAGAAAAAAATGTTTTTCGTTAGTACTATACAGGCTGTCCGTTTTTCAAGTGCCACTATGAGGATCTCGCTTATCTTAAGAGATACGAAGTTGGTAAAGGCAAAGGTAGGGCAAAGTTGTGCATTTTCGTGCTAAAGAATAATCTGAAAAGAAATTTGAAGTATCTTCAATAGTTTTGAAAATATCGCAAAAAAACAAAAATTTCTGATTTTCGTTTTTAATTTTTTCACGATAAACTAATCGTACTAGGCGTTTCTAACCAAGACATTATTCAGACACTTTTCTATGAGGAATTCGAATATGGCATCCTCTTTTCAGTAATTTTCAAGATGGCGGAGAAACACCTGGCAACTTCATTTTCTCTTATGAACGACATTTTGGATTTTAACATTTTGAGGTTACGTCTTTTTTCCTCTTATTTAGATTATTATTCAGCACGAATATGCACAACTTTGCCCTAATTTAACCAACTTCGTATCTCTTAAGATAAGCGAGATCCCCCATAGTGGCACTCGAAAAACGGACAGCCTGTATATAAGTACAGCAGTGCCTAAAAGAAATGCGACTCTCGGTAAGCGACCTGGCGGTACGGTTAGTCTAAATAAGGATCAGATTCGTACGATTTTATTACTTTTTGTCGCATTTCTTTTAAGCACTGCTGTACTACACATATCCATATACGGGTACGGTTGTCTATCAAAGTAATACAATTTTATTAAATTATTAATTTATTAAATATAAAAGAAATACATACATTATTTCTCTGTTTACGTTGCAGAATTTAGGATGATCAGATTTTTTTCTAATCGAGTAACGTACGGGAATAGTTTGTAACAATTTGTACTTGACAGATGATGCGATGTCGGTACGGCAGAGAACGCTATCATTGATTACGGTAATGTCGTTGATGGCCGAGTGATGGCAGCATTCAACAAATTCGCTGATTTCAAATTTAAATGAATACATTTTTTTCTCTTAAGCATATGCATTTGGTAGAACCAAAGAAATCCCACGAAATTAAGAAAAAATCCCTCAATCGCTTTTCATAGTCAAAAATTCCACGAATCGGGATAAATGCCACGATTTGAGAATACTGTCTTTTGGCGCTTTTATGACATTTCGCGCTTCGAGGAAACCTGTCGATCTTCTTTTGTTTTTTTTTCTTTTCTTCTCCGTCTTATTCGTCGCATATCCACTCTGTCCATTTCATTTCATACTCGTCGTCGAATTATTACGGTTTCTTTTCTCTTGTTTTCACATGAGTCCTAATTTTTAAACAATCCGCCAAATAGTGGACGTTACTTTAAACGGCTGCAGAACGGACAAAAGAATATGAAATTAAACCGCAGTATCTAAAGCTAAACTGATGCACTTCATGAAATTCTAAATGAAGTAGGTACACAGATGGTGTTTTCAAAAAAGAAAATTCTACTAATTTTTGGCACAATGAAAACCTATCTAAATGTTCAAGCATGACTCTTTGAGCTGGCAATACCGAACTTTATTATTATTTTAAATAGTAGAACTGGAATAACTTTCGATTGCTGACAGATTGACACTGACAGCTGTCATGTGAAATCGGTTTAAAAGTATTCCGCCTGGTGCTTGTTAACTTAAAATTTTCTTGTCTTATCACTTCTATCACACGACTCCTTTTTAGTTTCTTTTTTTGTATGAATTTACTTATAACGTTTAAAGGCGCTGGCGCTGGTAAAATTTTGCAACCCGGCGACTTCACTTCTAGCTACGCCACTGCACACTTCGTAATTACTATTCTCGAAACGATTTGCATAAGTAAGTTGTCGCAGAGTTTTAGTTATGTCTAAATATTATAAAAGAAAAACAATCAAAAACACTTTACCCACTTTGAGATATTAATTATTCACTTCGGCATTCCAAATCTTTCAAATAATTCGATTTAAACTGTAAAATTAGCGTGCCTTGCGTTACTTTATCCATCGACTTCATGGTCTATTTACGCTCACGCGGCGTGAAATATATGGATAGGTGATCAACAATCGCCGTCTTAAGTGACCACGGCTATCGTTTTAAATAATTGCCTCTCCAATTTATTGTTATTATTATTACTATTTATTTTGAGAAAGCGATTGCTCGTGTTTCGCCGCACTTTGCCAGAGAAAATCGATAAATTCTTGCTGCATTAACGCACGGTATGCTGCGGTATGTTGCGTGAAGTGGATCATCGTCGTGATGAAGTGGATGGCATCACTAATTTCTTTTCTAATTAATTGCACTCTTTGAAATATCTTACCGTTAATGGGGAGCAACTGAATTTGAATAATGAATAATGAGAAACGCAGAGGCGGCCTTAGCAGTAGCGAGGACCCGAGCGAGACCGTCCGGCCCGTTGGGATGGGTTGATTAAGGAATCCCTCCCTGCCCCGCGCCTGCGAAGAATAAAATGCATCCTATGTATTATAAGGAGCAGAAAAATAAACCACGTTAGCTCAACTGGAAGAGCGTTCGGCATGTATTCAAAGTGTCCCGGGGTGGATTCCCGGATATGACAGAATTTTTTTGTTTGTTTTTTCTCTTAGTGCTTCTTTCTTTAATGAATTTATTTCGCTAACAATAACCTTTCCTTTTCATTTGTGAAATTTCTACTTGTCGCTGCCGGCAAATCTCATACACCACCTACCTGTTCCTAATTTAAAACCTTCGAACTTCGGAGTCACGTTAGCTCAGCTGGAACAGCGTTCGGCATGTAATCGAAACGTCCCGGGTTCGATTCCCGGGTGTGACAGAATTTTTCTGCCCTCCTGTTAGCGATTCTTTCCTTAAGGAAAAAGATAATAAAGTAGGTAAAATAATTTTTGTAACAGTCAGTAACTGATATTGGACACAATTTATAAAATATAGCACGACCTCTTTAATCGGAACTAATAATTGCACTTGTTCATTCGGATTTTCGAAATATTCGGATTATGGAACAAAAGACAAAATATCCATTTTCCTAATTATCAGGGCCGGAGAAAGGTAAACAAGGCATGAGGGCAACGATTAAAAACAATTAAAGCGCAGCTCGAGTAACCTCAAGGTTAACCAAACTCGATCCACAATTGACAAGATTTTTTTTTTAATATTCAATGTCCACCTAATCCAACTGAACCCAACCTAACTCCATTCAACCCGAGTAAAAAAATAAATTTCATTTTAAATTTTTTGCTTCAATTGAATACAGTTACGTTGACTTGGGTTGACCTCATTAAATATATTAAATATTAATAAATATTCAAGAAATTAAAAGTAAGAAAAATGTGAAAATAAAGCTCAACAAATCCCAAGGTCAACCCAACTCAACTGTATTCAATTGAAGCAAAAAGTTTAAAATGCAAAAAATTGACAAAAAAAACGATTAAAGCGATTAAGTTCGACCAATGTCAAGGTCAACCAAACTTGACCAAACAACTTAACTTCATTTTATTCAACCCAAGCAAAAAAATAAAAATAAAATCAAAAAACAATTAAAAAGTAAAATGGAAAAACGTTTTCAATATCAACCCAACCTAACTCCATTCAATCCAAGTAAAAAATTTAAAACAAATTAAAATGAACCTCAGCAAATCTCAAGGTCAACTGAACTCTCTCAACTTTCTATTATTATCATATTGTATTCCATTCTACACGAGTAAAAAAAAATTAAAAAATATATTTTAAAAAGTAAAATAATATTGTAGGTATATGGATTAAACTTAAGTTAAACAAGTCTCAAGGTCAATCTAACCTAAAATTTTGACAACTCTTTTGAAACAAGATAATCTCCAAAAAGCAATTTGGATTTACTTATGCGCATAAAAAGTAAGAAGCTGAAGAAACTAAGTTGTTTTGTTTTTAAATCTCGTTCTCTTTTGTTTTGAGTTTTAATAAATTAGTTAAATGACGATTTTTTTACTACTTACTAAAAGTAAAGGCGCCGGTAAAAATATTGCAATCCCGCGACTTGACTTCTGGTTACGCCACTGGTAACAACAGTGGCCCGGTTAATTTATTACATTTGAGTTAACTGCAAACATATTTTAAAGCCCCGGTTAACATCATTCATAAAAATAAATCTAAATTTTAGCTGAACTAAACGTTTACCTAAAAATGTAAATTCGTCCTCCGTTTTGGCAGATACAATTAGGCCCAGTTTTACAATGACGGTTTAACTTTGAGTCGAAGCTTAAATCCTTCACAACAATTGTTGAAATAATCGTTGCTAATGGTTTAAGCCTCGGTTTAAAGTTGAACCGCATTTGTAAAACTGGACCTTAGGGATGCATATTTTAAACAAAATACCGATATTTTGTATCAAATTATATTTTTTTTAAGTATCGATACCATGCGATACTTGGCAGGAGGAAAGTATCGATATTTTTAAACATCGTATCGTCGTGCTGCAATAGTATCGATTAAATTACATACTCTACATTATTAATTCAAGAAGGAAAAATAGAATGTCATTAGAAAATGTTATACATCAATGAGATTGAATGCTACATGCACGCCACAAATTAATAAAGCCAAACTTGGCTACACCCACAACTACGAAGAGAAGGGCTTGGACGAATCAAAACCAACATGAATTAAACAAAAGCCAACCTTGTATAAGATGACATCAGTAATAAACCAATGCCGTCAAATGTCAAGTGTGAACGTAATTTATATTACCGTCATAATAACAAGTGATCAGGGAAACGGAAATCGCAGGAACCAGATAATACAAATAACTAGGGCGTCGCGCGTCGCAGAGTTTTACGACCAGTCCTGACGGTTAGAATAAACATTCGATTTAATTCCCACGAAACACGGTGAAATGTAGCTGCGGACGCTTGAGAAAGATTGCGCGACGAAGGCTTAAAATACAAACTCCTGGCCGTTGAAAGTTGAACTTGAGGCAATTATAATGGCAGAACTGTAAAATCGTTTTGAAGTGCGCAAAAAACAGTCTGCGACTTGCACCACAAAATTAAATTGACGAGTGGAACGCAATTTTGTGTTATATAAATATGATCATTTTGCAACGTAAATAATGAAAGCAAGCGAGAAACTACGCCTCTCGTCGTTCACACGATAACTATGTTTCTTTCCGAGGAAAATTTATGCGATTTAAAACTGGAAATATACAGGATGATTTTTGAAAGTTGTTTTCCAAAACGTAACAAGTTGAGTGAGTGATGCGAGCAGACGAGATTATTATCTTTTTAGAGTAGGTTGAGCTATTGTCATTAATTTGACTTTGCGATACTTTCCGAAACCCAAATTAAAGTATCGGTACTTTAAAAGTATCGAAACGAAGGTATTGATGTTCCGATGCCATTCGATACCCAAAAAAATATCGATGCTTATAAAAGTATCGAAGCATCGCCTGCAACCCTAGATACAATTGATTTTTTTAAAGCAATTTCTATTTTTGAAGATTGTCGAAATCGGTAGGTACGTGACGTATTTAATCGGCAGCGTTTTGATGCAGACGTTGCTCGATGGGAAGTGCCGACTTTCCAAAGGCACTACTAAGTGCCCACCTCTTCGAGTTCGCCTCTTCATCAAAAGAGAGAAGACTCGACACACAGGAGCCAGTGTTACGTTGGGTTTTCTTCGGGCTGGTGAAGTGCTGAGCTGAAGTGTTCAAAATGAGGAGTGAAGTGTACGTGATTGCCGCGGTACTATTCGGTACGTACATTATGTGAATAATTTAAATCGTTTTTTTTTACAATTGCAAGAAAAAAAAAGATTTGCTTTACCATTTATTGTATATGTCAACAATTGACGAGAAGAGGAAAAAATGCGACCTAAAATGTTTTTAAACGTTTCTTCCTTAATCGAATTCTTTAATATCGTAGCTTATTTTTAAAATTAAAAATTATTTCGTTCTGATGTGGTACCTGTTATACATAAAGGGTGCTGCATTTCGAAACGCAACATAGGAAATCCCATGTTAATTTAAATATACTCGAATTTAATAATTTTAGAGCAAAATTTCACTTAGGTTTTTTAAAGTGCTCTTAATCTGTCTGTGAAGTTTGAGAATTTTTCATAAGCTGAGTTTTAAGATATTAAAAAAAAAGATTCTGTAACGAAATTCAATTTATATCAAACTATCAGCACAGCCTTGATCAGTGATAGTGAAAACTGGACAGTCAATTAATATATATAGTCGTCTTTAAAAAAGATTGTTAGAAAAACCTTCTCCAGTAATTTATTTAAACATTTACTGGACAAGGTCGTGCTGATAGTTTGGTATAAATTGAATTTCGTTACTGATCTTTGTTAGATATCTCGAAACTCAGCGTATGAAAAATTCTCAAACTTCACAGACAGATTCATCTTGAGGAGTACTTCAATAAACCTAAATGGAATTTTGTTGTAAAATAATTAGGGAAGCCAATATTCGAACACCTTTAAATTAACATGGGATTTTCCTATGTTGCGTTTCAAAACGCAGCACTCGGTATAATGAATTAAATACATTAAATACGTTTCTGAAATTAGTTATTTTATGTTACTTAAATGAAAACAAACTAAAACATTATCGCGTTCATAATTGATAGAAAAAGTGATTCTGAACAGGGATTAATTAATTTAGATTTAGGTATAAATATTTAAGTTTTGAAGTTAAGTTTAATTAATATCAGTAATTTATTTCTTAATTTTCCAAATAAATTAAGAACAACTTTTTTAGACTTGATAGAACCTTGGTATTGTATGTAATTATAGTTACCAACATTGTGTAATATCAATAGATCAATACTGATTACTTATTCGTTATAATCAGAGTCCGGGAAATTCCGGACATTCCAAGAAAGTACACGTTTCTTTGCACTGATGCAAATTGAGGCAATTGAGTACACTCGTTAAATCGAACAAAATACACGTCTCCTGTATGTTTGCGCCGACTTTTATGAAAGGAAATTTTCGAGATTTATTGCCGAGGGAACGTTTTTTTTTTCGAAGCCACAAAAACACAAAAATAAAATGGGCTTCTAAACAGATTTGATACGAGCATCGCTTGGGGAATATTAAATTAATAATTAATAAATTAATAAATTTTACCGTATTCATCTGTTAATTAAACACGTACTAATTAAAAAATTCAAAAAGCAGACACAAATATTTCGCAGTTTAAAAAACAAATAGGAATATTTCATTGGAATTACTACTGACACACTTTATCTTATAGGACGCTCGTGCCCGTTTGTAATGTCACTAGCTTTCGTTATAACTAAAGATCGGAATCACATATTTTGACGTCATCGACGTTTGGTTTGTGTACAAAATTATTATACATATGTTTATTAATATTTCGGAGAGCGCCTTAATTTCCAAATTGGTTTGCACCAATGACGCGTCCAACTCACGAAGTTTTGAAAACCGTATTGTTTAATAGTAATAATAATAATAAAATAACTGAAGTAAATGACTTGAAAAAAACCGTATTGTAAAGAAAAAAATAGTGAAGTAGTAACGTTTTAGTCTGACTTTTCAAAATTTATTTATGGTTTTGTTTTGGTTTTCGAACAAAATGCGATCGCCTTTTGTTTACAGACCAGCGCAAATATCTCGCAGCAGTTTTGAATTAATCAGTTTCCTCTTCTTTTATTTATTTTCTATATTTTCTGAAACTATTTATTTTCTTTCGTAAATTCCTTACACATCGCGATCGCAATTTTCTTTCATTTGTTTTTCTTTCTCTTCTTCTTCTTCTTCTCCCGTTGGAGTTGCCCAATTTCTTTTCCATTTCCATTTTGATTAGGTACAAATTCCTATATAGGGTGATTCAGAATAAGTATCCGACTCGTTTCGGAGCGTATTCACTAAGGTCATGCAAGTGCGAAATTGCAAGAAATAATCTATTAGTGGCTTTAAAAAAAACAACCTTCTTTGAATCCAAAAAGGATACCATGATTCATTTCTTACTTTACTTTATTTTATTTTTTATCTGATCATCTTCTTTCTTTAACATTTACAGATTTGGATGTTTGGATTTTACACACTTTTCATTTTCGTCCTATCTTCATCGACGCTCTTTGTTTTTGCTTCATTTGGTTTGACAGTACTTAGAAACATTTCTATTTTGATGAATATTCTTTAGACCTCTATTTCTTTAGTCGACCCTTACTTAATTGTTTCTCTTCTCGTTTCTTTTTTAAATTATTAATTGATGGTCCGTTATCTTTACTTACGACGACCTTCTCGCCTCTCCACTTTGCAAGGAGTTTTTCTGGAGTAAACAGGAGTAATCATCATCAACCAAAATGGGTATCATGTAAACGCTAGTGTTTTGTTCTATTTCACGCGAGTTCATTGGTCTTGTGATGCAATAGAGTTGTACTAATGCCCATCAACCAACGTGTATCTGAATCTTCAATACGTTTTATCTCAAAAACTATGGATATTAGACCCCCTATGTTTTCCCTTGTTTCCTTTCTCTGTGCACAACCTGTGGCTGACGAGTCGGACACTTATTTAGAATCACCCTGTATGTATATTGCGATCGCTAATTACTTGGTCTTTTTTCTGTCGCAAAATTTACAACCGTCATCTTTTCTCTTTCTCTTCTTCTTCTCCCGTTGGACTAACCCATTCTTTTTCCATTCCCATTCCATTACATGTTTCTGAAAGACGAAAATGTTTTTTCTTTTCTTTGTTTTTTTTTCTTAATTTGTAATTTGTATTTTGTTTTGAAATTAAATCATCTCAAAACTTTCTGCTCTCTTTCTGTTTCTCGCGAATGATTACTATCGTCTTTTGTCTTTCTTGGTGTTTTTAGATATTCTCATTTCGGAAATATTAGATTGTGATTTGCCTTTGTACGTCTGCTTTCCTTGTAAGTTTCTAATTACTATTATATCTTAACTATTTGGTTGGTAACATTGATGCGGTGCGTACACAGATAGTACGAATGAATTGCCCCAAATGATGTCGAAATATTTGATTCCCACCTGTGGTTATAACGTAAAGACATTTTACTGGAAGTATGTACGCAGGTGATTCACCGGAACCTCGAACACACACGACTCTGGGTGTTTTTAGAAAAAATATTTTGATTTTTGGGTAGCGCCTTCTCTAAATCAGCCTGTACAAGAAGCTCTTCACGAGGTTGTTGTTAAATCATGTAAATACGATTATTTAAACATCCCGACGCTGAAAATGAAAATTTCGTTAAAAACAACACAATTAATATCGCATTAATAAAAGAAAGGCATGATGGAAAGCATGGAAATGAAATTTCCTTCATAGTTCTATATTTGTAGTCATCATGAAAAAGCATTTTTTTTTACATTTTAGTATCACCATATCAATAAACTTTGATTATATAGTAAAGTAAAAACTGCTTTGGTTTCTTCGTGTATTCCATCGTTGAAGTCTCCAAGTACAATGTCGCTTGTAATCGCATTAACAACACATAATAATCACCGCTGCGACCATAACTTTATAATAATAATAATAATATATTTGTCTAAATGATATCTAAATCATATAAAGACATGTCAATTTACAAAACAGTTATGTTAACAATCAGCGAGAATATTTTCTTTGCGATATTGTCTTGAATCGGTCATCCAATCAACATTCAAACACTCATTGTCAGTTGTTTAATTATTAACACAAAATGTCAAAAAGAAACAAATTGAGTTATGTTAACAATCTGCGAGATTTCTTGTCCTAAATTTGTCGCTCAACCAGCACTCAATCACTCATTTCCAGCGATTTAATCGTCGACACAATAATCCACGGAATATTTAAAAGTTTACACGATTCGAAACTCATTTTTAACCGTGAAATTCGGTTCATTGTTCGCGGAGGACCACGAAAACGACCAACAAAAAGTCGAAGAATGCGACTCGGGAACCTTGAAAATGTATTTTTGAAGCATCTATTTTCGTCGATGCCTGAAACAGTGTTTTTATCGTTTCGGTGGCGAGTTTTTCTGGTTTTCTTCGGACCGGACGACTTTGAATCCCGGCCCCAAAAAGATAAGGCCAAAAGCAAGAAGTGAAAATAGCCCGTCACACACGCAGATACTCTCTGACGCTCCCGGCTCGTGGAGGACTTGGCTCGCTCGTCAAATCCACCATCAGCCATGCTGTTGCCTACAGATTAGCAAGCCAAATTGAAATACTTAGACGGCAGATTTGAACAAAAACCTGAAGAATGTGTTTTTTGGCTGATGAATGGCCCAATAGCTTGTGTGGACCATGTTTCTTTAATTATTTAATTTATTAATGCCTGGATTGCCCGTAAACATAGTTTTAAAACAACAATTTAGACTTGCGAGACCGGATGCACGTTTTGGATCGCGTACGTGGGCTGCTGGAAAATTTTCTGGAATCTTGTAGGTCTAGAATTGTTAGCGTTTATCAACTAACATATTTGAAAAATTTTACGTTTTTCGCCTATAATTCTATTGACAGTTCCTATCCAAGTGTACTAGTTTTGTTTGTACAGCATTTGAGAAAAAGTAATTTTGTGTAAACATGGAAACCTCGGGTGAAAATTTTCTTGCCATGATTTTTTTACGATTTCAAATGTGCTCTAACGCCGAAACAATGCCTCGATCGGCTTAATTTGGCTTTTGGAGATGAAGCACCATCAAAGAGCAGTGTTTATAATTGGTTTGCCGAATTCCAGAGTGGACGTACCTCTCTCAGTGACGAATTTCGTGAAGGTCGTCCATCAACATCCGTTGTTGCCACTAATGTAGATACTGTGCGTGAAATGCTTGAGCGAGATCGACATGTGACATACCGTGAGATTCAAGCATCCTAACGCATTGACATGAAAGCAATACACCAGATTTTTCATGATCATTTAAACGTACGAAAGCTTTGCAGTCGTTGGATCCCACACAATTTAACAGAAGTGCAAAAGCAGGGTCGTGTCAAATGGTGCAATGAAATGCTCAAGAAATTCAATGGAGGTCGTTCAAATTTAGTCTATAACATCGTTACTGGTGACGAAACGTGGACCTATTCGTACGAGCCAGAAAGTAAACAACAATATACCGTTTGGGTATTTCAAAATGAACCAAAACCAATAAAAGTTGTCCGTTTACGCAGTGCTGCGAAGCAAATGATTGCTTGTTTCTTGGTTTAACTGGACGTGTAGCAACCGTGGCTTTAGAGGATAGAAAAACCGTGAATGCTGATTGGTATACTACAATTTGTTTGCCGGAAGTCATCGATCAAATAAGAAGAAACAATCGAAATCGACGAATTATTCTCCATCATGACAACGCCAGCTCTCACTCAGCCCGTCAAACAGTTGATTTTTTGTCCAACAAAAATGTTGAATTAATGACTCATTGTCCGTATTCACATGATTTATCACCTAATGATTTCTTTTTGTTCCCAAACATCAAAAATAGAATGCGTGGTGAGCGATTTTCACTGGTTTCTGAGGTACCATCTTTAGAGTGGAAAACGTGCTTTAGAAATTGGTTCTAGCGTATGCAAAAGTGTATTGACGTCAAAGGCGAATACTTCGAGAAACAATGGTACCGTTTACCAAATTTCCTATGCGTTTTTTCATACCGTTTCCAGAAACTTTTCCAGCAGCCCACGTACTTGGTTTTTCTCCGTAAACGTACGCGCCAAGTCTGCATGCCAGGAGCGTCAGAAAGCATGTGCGTGTGTGGCGGCGGGCTAATCGTTACCAGTGTCAATTAACGGTCGATTTACGGTGACCCAAAGTAAAACAATGGTTTCATGTAACGTTGCAAAGCATTTCAAAAAATTATTTTAGTGGAGTAGAGAACGAGAGACGCAATTATTATGTGATCGCCAGACGAGAGTAGAAAGTTACAGGAGAAAGTGGCGAGTATGAGGCCACGGCGAACATAGATGTAACTTGCAGCTTCTGTGGAGATTTCTTAAGAAGCATTTGGCTCTTTACGCCATAAAGAAAAAGTGTAATTAAACTGATTGAATTTTGTGCAAGAGACCATCCACCAGAGTTTACGTGAATGACTTTAAAAGAATTAGTCGTAGCAAATAAACGTGAAATGGAAATGCGATGAATTTAATTCAGTTTGTCTTAAAAAAAAAATTAAATTCATATTATTTTATTGTCAAGACAAAATTCGTATTTGTTGTGAACTTGAAAAACATCAAAATGTAATCACTTTTTTTATTGTGATTTATTATTAACGTTCTGTTCATTTGGTTGATTAAGTGAAGACCAAATTTATATGGTGGTTTCCAAGAATCGCCATGAATTAGACACGAAATCGATTAATTTTAACGAATGCTCAATTTAATCGCTTCATTAACTTATTCGAAGTCTCTCGCCATTAATTGATCGCAACTTTTCAGGAAGACACAATTAACGACCGTATTAAATCGACGTGTTAATAAAGTTTTTTTTTTTAAGAGAACCTAATGCTTCGCTAATTTGATTGTCTCTTGCAGTGGCGGCCTTAGGGGCGGGCGAACCGGGCAACCGCCCGGGGCTCCATGCCATTCGCAAAATGTGCACGTTTCAGTTTTTTAACTCACGATAGTTCAGTCAGAATTCAGATTATAAAATATCTGCTGGATGTCCGATTTCTTCACATCCTGATAAATTTATCCGCTAGGTAATATTCTCGGAAACTATTATCGATACAATAGTTTCCAAGGATAATACCTGGCAGATAAATTTATCAAGAAGTGAAGAAATCGGGCAACAATCATATAAATACGAAAATATTTGGGGTTCTGTATAAGGTTATTATTAGTATCTCTGTTCAGTCAATAAGAAAAATAAAAATCTTAAAATGTATAAACAAACATATAAAGAAATTAAACAAATATACGTCCTTAATACTCTCCTTAACAAAACGTACTTTTAGAGAAACAACATTTTCGTGTAGCTCTTATTCCTAGACTAACATCTGTTGTATGAGGACTAGATTTTATGGACTGTTCGTATCGATTGTCTTTACATGTTTCAGTCTGACTTTATTTTATATTTGAATTTTGTTTGATTCGCTTTTGTTTCTTCTTTGGTGCTCTTCATTCGTTTTGACTAATTATAAGTGTTGCAAAATATCTACTTTTACTCGCCTTTTTTAATTCCTTATTTGACTTTTCAGTTTTTTAATACAGGGTGAAAATTAAATAAATTCGATTTTTTCAAGGCGATCGATTTTTTCAAAAGACTTTCGAACACGTCGATTTCGTCTAAATTTTTGTCCTTTCCGGATACTATTTTTAATACTACATGGGTTTACAAAAGGTCTGGGCGAGTGTTAATTATTTAATTAATTAATTAATCCACACTGTATAATTAATTGATCGACTCTTATTTTTTTTATTCGATTTCATTTAATTTATTTTAATTTTTTGTTTCGTCAATTTTTAAATTAAAACTTTTTCTTATTCTTTAATAATTAAAAAATAAAATCGTATCGAACGGAAGATAAATTGAGAAAATAAAAAATAAAAATAAATAAAAGAAACGGAAACAAAAGACGATCAACTGATAATTATTATCTGTGGATGAGTAAAAAATAAAAAAAAAATCAAACGAACGGAAAGAAAAACAAGAAACGAAAAATGATGGAGAAAATATAAATTATAAAAAAAATAATCGTTAAATGTTAAAGAAAAAATATAATTAAAAATTAAAATCAAATCGCATAAAAGAGAAAACAAAAATGCTGATCTCGATCTAAGGGATGAAGATATAAAAATATATGAAATTCAAATCGAGTAAACGAAAAAAAAACAAAAGACGACAATTGACAGTCAAAAAAAAAATCAAATCTGCTGAAAGAAAAATTAAAAATGGCGATCGATAGAAGTTATCAAAATGTAAAATAAATTCAAATCGAATAAACAAAAAAGACGATGAATTGATAGTCAATAACAAAAACAAAAGACGATCCACCGTCAAAAATGGCGATCGATTGAAGGGATTAAACTGTAAAATGAACTCAAATCGAGTAAATAAAAGGAAACAAAAACAGAAGACGATCAACCGATAATTATTATTAGTTGGAAAGGAAGCAAAAACAAAAGACTGATGTTTTTTGTTTTGTTTTGTTTTATTTTCAAATTTTATTTATTTTACATTTCCATCTCTTCGATCGATCGCCATTTTTATTTTATCTTTCAGGAGATTTTATTTTAATTTTTGATTATCAATTGATCGATCGTCTTTTGTTTTTTTTTATTTATTCGATTTGAGTTTATTTTACATTTTAATCCCTTCAATCGATCGCCATTTTCGTTTTCTCTTTTATGCGATTTGATTTTATTTGTTGATTATCAATTTATCGTCTTCTTTTGTTTACTCGATTTGAATTTAATTTACATTTCGATCCCTTCGACCGGTCGCCATTTTCATTTTCACTTTCAGGAGATTTGATTTCATTTTTTGATTATCAGTTGATCGTCTTTTGTTTTCTTTTTGTTTACTCAATTTGAATTTCTTTTATTTTACATTTTGATCTCTTCGATCGATACCCATTTTCGTTTTCTCTTTTATGCGATTTGATTTTACTTTTTAATTATATTTTTTCTTTAACATTTATCGATAATTCTTTTTATAATTGTAATTTTCATCCATCGTTTTTTATTTCTTGTTTTTTTCTTTCGTTTTTTTTTTGATTCGATACGATCTTTTAAATTTTTTAATTGTCAATTGGATTGACTTTTTTTGCTTCATTTATTCAATTTGAGTTTATGTCATTTTACGTTTTAATCTTTAATATTTACTTTGGTTGTCATTATTTATATCAATTTGACGACTTATTTTTAGTTTTGCTCGTTTTTATTGTCGTCCTATCTTCATCCACGATCGCCTTTTGTTTTCTTTTTTTTTTAGATTTGAGGATATTTTATTTTTATTTTGAATATCAATAAATCGTGTTTTGTCCTTTTTTTTGTGCACCTTTTTATTTCAAAGCCATATTTTTATTTCACAATTTTACTCTTTTGTTTCCACAGTTATATTTCCATGTGCGTTTGTTATCCTGCACTAGTGCACACTCAAAGTATCTTCATCTCGTATTAATGTATGAGATTAGAACAAGACACAAATACTTTAGTGTACACCAGTGCAGGATAACAAACAGACCTTCTATTTCACACTTTCATGTAACGACATATTTTACATATTGAAACATGTCAAATACAAATCACTTGAAATTATTTTACCAACTTTTTTAAATTTATTTAGCATTTTCTGCTCTTTATAATGGAGAAGAGGAGAAACTTTTTCCCGTACCCCAAGGGCCCCGCAAAAATTTTCGCTCGGGGCCTCGCAACTATTAAGGTCGCCTCTGGTCTCGCAATTAAGATGCAACTTCGTGTTCCTCCTTTTCTTCGCGCTTTTTTTACCCAGTGGTAAAAGTGAAATTGCGCAATCGACACAGAATTCGCTCTAAACGCCGCTGTACGCCAATAAATACAAGACATTGTACAAGGAATTCCACCTGAGTCGCTTACGCAATTGTGGTGGCTGTGTTTTCCTCTATTTACTCTTTTACCATTGTGGTTAATTAACTACATATCGCATACAATTCAGGTGAAAATTAGTATGCGATCTGTATCTAGACAGTATCTATCATTTAGGAGGTGGAGGAAGATCGTGGCAGAAAGTTTTTAAAAAAAGTTATTCATATTAAGAGAACTGTTTAAATTTCTTCTAAAATAAGGACGATGATTATACAGGATGTCCCACTTAAGGCGGATTCTTTCATACCTCTCTAGTTATTAATTTTACGAAAAAATGTTTCAGATCAAAGTTTCACAGGATCATGTGGAGCATATTTTTAAATTAGTTTGACGTGTACAGAGTGTTCCGTTTGGCCTGGGCGTCAGGTCACTTCGTTGTTTTAAATGGAACAGCCTAAATATTTTTACATTTTCGGATTCTGGATTGAATTTTAATGTGACCTTGTGTAGCATATATAGGGTCTAATCTAAACAGTTTTCGCGTTATTCAACTTTAAAAAAAAATATCGCTCTTGCAGTACCTCAAACAAATGCAAATGTCTTCCGAACAAATGACGTTAGCGTCTTCTGGTTTTTTTGCAACAGTTTCACTTTGAAATAGTTTTTCAGTTACACTGTAAAGAAAATATTCCAGCAACATAAGTTCTTAAAAAAAAATTAATAAACTTGAGAATATTCAAACTACGATAACTATTTTTTTTTATTAATGAAATACCATATAACTTTTAGCATTATTAGATGCGCTATTTAATTCTCTTTTCAATGATATAAGGTTGTCGATATCCCTCGTTAATAGTTTTTTCTGTATTAAAATTTCTTTTACGATTTTTAAAAATACGCGAAATATTGAGACCTTTATGTTAGTTGCTATGCTATGCTTACACAGCAAACAAATTGTTCGTTTATCTTTTCCTAAGATTATTAAGTATCACGGGATATGCAAAATGTTCAAATTAATTTTTAAGAGGGTTTCTTGCTTAATAAAACATGATAGGTAGGGATTTTACTCTTGCCATGGATATCCAACCTAACAAACCCTAAGAAGAAACTTCTATTGCTGTGGATAGATGCATGTGGACACATCAAGACGTGCTCCAGCAGTTGGAACATTTTTAAACAAATTCGCTGTTTTATGAAACTCTAAAATGCGATAAAATGAAGATACTGAGCAGGTCAACTGACTAGTCCTCCTCCACGAATCCACTTATTCGTTAAAAAATGTTTCAACTGCTGAAATACGTCTTGCTGTCTTCACATGTATCTATCCACAGCAATAGAAGTTTCTTCTTAGGGTTTATTAGCTTGGATATCCATATGGCAAGAGTAAAATCCGTACCTATCAGGTTTTCTTAAGCAAGAGACCTTCTTAAAGATTAATTTGAACATTTTGAATATCGCCCCAAGTAGCAATATCCGGCTCATTTTGGACGAAATGTCGACGCTTTGTGGACACTGTAATTTGGGCACGACACAGTTTTAAGGCACACTGTCGACTTTCGGAGCGTTGTAAGTGGGAAATGGGACCAACATGTCAGTCAAAATGTGTTCTAATTAATATCTAAAATATGTCCAAACGTGAGTCTAAAGTATACCTAAAAGTTTTCTAAAATGTGTCTCGATAGCGTCTTTCGTTCCCATCACGTGTCTAAAATAAAACATTGATGTGTCCACAATGTATCTGTTTTGTGCCGAACTTGATCAAAATATCTTTCGATTATGTGTCCAAATGTAAACTTGTATGTGTCTGGTGTGTGATCACATTGTTTCCAAACTGTTTCCATTGTTCTGATCTAGTTATAGTCACAAAGTCGGCACATATTGTTCTAAATTTTACCCGAATTATTATTTCCTATCCAGTAGTGTAGCAAAATAAACCCAAGTAGACACAAATTAAGTTTATTTTTGATACATTTTGGATACATCATGAAGACAAAATTGAAGGAGTTGAATGTTAAGCATGTTCATCTTCTTAGGCCAAAACAAACAAGATTTTACCTCTGTATATCTGGATTACTCGAGCAGGTACTATTGCGAACCCGTTTACTGATAATAGTTGACATGGTACTTCTAAAAACTAAACGCGCCTTACAAATACTGAGTAATTAGATTTTTTAATTTTTGTCCATAAAAAAAATTTTTTTTTAATACTCCGAAAAATCAAATACCTATAATATTTTATTATTCAGGGCATTATGTTTAAATGTTGTCCTAAATAGTGTTGAAAGTTCAAGTTTGAAATAATAATCGAAAAACCAGAATTTTTTATACTTTCCTGTCGAAGCGCTTGCATGTTGAAACATGGCGTATTATGCATGGCGTCCAAAAAGGAACATGTTTCCACAATGTGAAAAAAATTTGCCTACAAATTGTCTACACTGACACATGTGAAACCGGAAGAAATAATTTAGATTTATGTATCCAAATGTACACGTGATGTAGCCAAAAATTCGCTGCAATGTTAGTAAACGGTCACACAGATACAATTCGGTAACCTGTAAGAAACCTGCGTTTGGTATGCGTCCAAAATGCGTCTTTATTTAGCAGTGGATACATTTCAGAAAATTTGTATCTGAAATTGCGCCTGTGGTGGCTGAAATAGACGAGATTCGAACACAACACATTCGTATTTCGTAACCTCACTTTCAGCGCTTTCGAAATTTGTTTACATGTTTTGTACTGTACCACATTTATCGTACGCGCATTATGTACACAACACTTTGACCAGATTTACAGAACACATTTGTTGAAACAAAATGGAAATTATGTGCGTAAAATGTTTCCGTACGGATCTGTATGTGCCCGTATAAACACATCAATAAAGAAACTCTATGTTTAAAATGTACCCATACGGAAATTATTGTGTCTACTCAACTCATTCCAGTAACAAAATAGAAACATCGTGACAAGAAACAAATCAGACAAACTGAATCTATTTAGTGTCGACTCATCTGTGCCCAGACATATTTAAAGAATCCAAATTAGAGACATTTTAAACATATGTGTTTCAAATGTAACCATTTAGACACTTATACTTTTTTGATACAATAAGCTGGATATGTGTAGACACAAACTTAAATATTTTGGACACAATTTGCACTGAGGCAGAAGTGCTACAAAAAGTGTCGACACGATTCACACACAAGAAAATTGTGCCCGAGTTTTACCATAAATTGCTGCTTGGGGCATGTTACTTAATAATCTTAGGGGAAAATAAACAAACAATTTGTTTGCTCTGTAACCATAGCAACTAACATAAAAGTCTCAATATATCCTGCACACTTAAAAATCGTAAAAAAAAATTAATACTGAAAAAACTATTAACGACAGATATCGACAACCCTATATCACTGAAAAGAGAATTAAATAGCGAATCTAATAATGATAAAAGTTATATGGCATACCATTAAAAAAAATAGTTATCGTAGTTTGAATATTCTCAAGTATATTAATTTTTTTTAAGAACTTATTTTGCTAGAATTTTTTCTTTACAGTGTAACAACTGAAAAAGCGTTTCAAGACGAAACTTTTGCAAAAAAACCTCAAGTCCCTAGCGTCATTTGTTCGGAAGATATTTGCATTTGTTTGAGGTATTGCAAGAGCGATAATTTTTTTTTAAAAAGTTGTATAACGCGAAAATTGTTTAGATTAGACCCTATGTATGGTACACAAGGTCACATTAAAATTCAATCCAGAATCCGAAAGTGTAAAAATATTTAGGGTGTTCCATTTAAAATAACGAAGTGACCTAACGCCCCGGCTAAACGGAACACTCTGTACACGTTAAACTAATTTTAAAATATGCTCCACATGATCCTGTGAAACTTTCATTTGAAACATTTTTTCACAAAAATTATTAATTAGAGAGGTATGAAAGAATCCGCCTTAATTGGGACACCCTGTATGTATGCAATGTAATATCGGCGCTGTTAATCTCCTCTTAGGGCCTCTGGTAAACGATGCAGGCATGAAGGTTTCCCAATGTAAAGCTAAAGCACGACTTCGGCGTCGCTCGCACTAATTTACTCTTACATAACGCCCACCATATCTTGGAAACTATAATTAACTCACGGATTCATTTTTCGATGACCGCATGGTTGTTTGGTTCCAGTTATTGACTAGGTCATCCGACGCGTCCGCGTCCTAGGGACGAAAAAGTAAAAGGAATCGGATCCGCTTGGCCTTGTAATGCCTTGCATAACCACGTCGAAGTCGTCTTGTTCATCGTTCATTGGTAATAACAAAATCTCTATGTGATTAATCCGATGACGATTAAAGACGTAATCACTCCGGAATTTTAAGTAAAATTAGATTGATGATGATGATGCCGACCTGTCGAGGGGGGGAGGGAGATCTTTACGCATCCTGTAAGCGCATCCACGCATGTAAAGGACAGAGGAATTGCTTAACTGTAAAAATTTCCGAAGGTCGTTTGGTGTTAATTAATTATTAATTTCATGTCTTCAAGATTTCTTTTATGAAACTATGTACAGTCAGAACAAAAAGTAATATCTATACATATATAGGATAAATATATTTTGCGCGGTTCAAATTCTAATGAAGCGGGCAATATAAGATATTAGAACGTAGCGTAGTGTAAACAAACGCGAGGGCTGCGTAGCCAATTAACGCCGCTACAGCAATGGTGTTACTCAGTATAACAAAAAACAGAGCAATATTGCCGCAATAAAAAATTACAATTCTGTAATCAATTCTTCTTGTTTAAATGTGTAAAGATTTTCAGAGTAATTAGTTGACCAGTTGTACCTCGACCGCCGGAATTTATTGCGACATTGCATCATATAGTAAGAACGCCGTAAATTATTTTCACCGTCCCATTACACAATGTGCCTGTTCGATACATTTTTACGGCGCTACTGAAACGATGGCGTGTACTTACTGAAATCCTATGCTTAGTAATATCATTACAGTTAAAAGTTAAGGGGGGAGGCGGTCTAATCACTTTTAAGTGCTATAACGCAGGGGTGGCCAACTTCTGTATACATATAATTTGTTCACATATTAAAAGACCACTGGCGGTGTTGACTTGTGAAAAATACAACCGGCAACAGTGTCCTAGTTAAAAATTTGGTAACAAAATTGGCAAGTGTTTGAAGTAAACGATAAGGTTATACGGTCGGAACAAATCCCTGGTTCTAAATTTGATAATTATGATAGATTCATGGTTTTTACCTTATCGTTCGCAAGCATTTTTATAACAAATAAACTGTAATTCATTGAAACGGCTCTTTAAAATAAATATAATTGTATGAATGAATTGACAAATTACTTTGACATGAAACTTCAAATACCTTGCCAACTTAGTATTTTGATAATGTTCTGTAGGGGACTTATGTTTTATACCAACATAATGCAACAGGTGGTGGTATTTTAATTTTTGAACAACGTATAGGATCGACGTTTCTTTTTAAAAACATGTCGCGATCTACCTAGAAAAAATTGACATTTTTAAAACTATTTTTCTGGAAACGCTTCATGCAATATGACCCAATAAGTACTAACTACTGAATACTAAAAGAGTTATGACCATTTGTTTGTATGAATCACGATTAAGTACGTTGTGTTTGTGTGTTGAAATCGAAATGTCAAAATCGTTTCCTGTCGGCCGCGATCGACCAAAAGTCATTTTGCGATCGACGTGTTGGCCATTCCTGCTATAACGAACAAACGACGAACAAACGTATGTACGTGTACTCATTAAATTCTTATCCATGTTTACTTGGTTGCCTACTTCTTATGGTAACCCTCAATGGATAATATACGCATTTACATTTTGTTGGGGTGACATTACTTTTTGAGTTGAGTGTACTTACTTATAAAATGTGCGTAGTATTTTGGTTGTATCTAAAGAGGTTCGTTTCATTTCAATTAGGGATGTGCAGTGAAATGATTGAAGAAATTTCATCGAGGAAATTTCCTGAAATTTCAACACTTTTCGAAACTGCCAAAAGAGTGGAAGTTTCTAGGTTCTTGAAATTTCAGTAAAATTTCCTTAATTGTCGGAAATTTCTTTTTTGTTTGAAAATTTCACTGAAATTTCCAAATATTGATCGTTACGTTTTGGAAACAGAATACTTTTGATACTTTTTAAGCCTATTGCAGTTACCAAATCGCAACAGAATACGTAAAATACACCGTACAGTGTATGCAATCAGGAGGCAGGGTTGCCAGATTTCTCTTGAAAAACATAGACAAACATATTACAGAAAGGCCAACACCAAAATTATGCCAAACTTCGAAGTGTCAAAAAATATTAATTAATTGTGTTATATTATTTGAAATATTAACGGTGAGTTTATCAAAAAAAAAAATGTTAATCAGCGCTTAATTTAATTCTCAATTAAGGAATGCCATTGGACGAAGTTAACAATAGATTTGGAACAACCAATTATATTGTTTCACCCAACCAATCACAGGCTTTAATCACGCTGTTAAATTAATCAGTGATTAAATAATGTTTGTGAAACTAGGGGTCAGAGTAATAAACAAAAAATGTACATTTTCTGTATCTAATAATAAAATAATATAAAATAATATGAACGGAGCAAAAAAAGACAAATATAATGTCGCCGATTTAGAGTATCAAAAATCAGAACGAATAGAAAAAAAAAACAAAGTAACCTGCAAAACATCAGAAACAAAAAAGAAATTAAAGAAACAGCAATTAAATACAATGCATGAGGCGAAGAAGAAAAAACAAAAGAAGATCGACAACACCAATCTAAACGAAACAGCAACTGTTTTCCGGAAAAATCAAAAAGTTCGTAGAAAAGAAAAACAAACTATAACAAAAAAAAACTTAAAAAAGAAACGAACGCCGAAGTAAGCGCATAAAACAAAAGATCGCTACTGTGAAGGATAAACAACAAATGAAAAACGACGAACTACGAAAAAGCGCCAATAAAATGCGAAAAATCAATTCGATAACTAAAGCATAAGAAAAATTCGTAGTACGAAAGCATAAAGAACTGAAAAAATAAAAGAAAACTGATGATTAAGTTGAATAAAAAACGAATGAATCTCTAGAAGAAAAACATTAGAAAACAAAACACGACCGTAAGAAAGCGTCAGTCCGTCTCAGTCAATAAAATGTGAAATATTAATTTGATAAAAATAAACAAAAAAAGAAATACGGGACCATAAAGACAGAAAGATATGGATATGTATAAGATGGACAAAAAGTTAAAACCAACGAAATTTTGTAAATAAAAACAAACTCGTAGGAAACAAAAGAGAACTGTAAAAAGGAGTAAATAAAATGCGAAAAAAAAAACAATACAATTGAAAAGAAGGACAATGCGAAAAACAGCAAAAAATAAATAAAAGAAGAATGGATAGACAAAAAATAAACGAAAAAACGGCGATTCTTCGGCCGAAACCTTTTGCAAGTCAAGAAACATGAAAATTCCGAATGATAAACAATGAGACCGAGGCTTTAGATTTATCTAATTTTGTTTTACTGCAATCAAAAACGATTTGCAACAAAATTTTTATCACATTATTATTATTTATGCATACTATTTTTTTTTCCTTTGAAATCTTGATTTTTTTGACATTACATTGAAATTTCAAAGAAATTTCATTTTTTTCACTTAATGTCAAGGTTTTTGGAAATTTACTGAATGTGAAGGTTCTTGGAAATTTCAATGCATTTTCTGTTGAAACGTTTCCCATTAAAAATATTGAAATTTCCACGTTTCTTTCAAAAAAGATTTTTTTTTTTTTGAAATTTCCACATCCCTAGTTTCAATTAACAAGCGATTTCAAAATATTATATTATTATTTAAATTTTAACAATTAATTTTATAGGCACATGTACGAAATATTGTCAAAATATAGACAATAATTTCTAAATACCTTTACGATCAGCTTAAATGTCTTAAAATTTTGAAAGATTAGTTACCGTGTGTTGGCTTCTTCAGGAATGAAAAATAAATAAGTAGGTTGTTAAAGAAAATGAAAAAGAAAAGCGTAATTCAGGTTTTTTTAATAATTTCATTATTACTTTAATATTTTTAAGTTATAGGAGTAACTTTTAAGAGAAAAGAGTTTTTTTTAACTTTTTACTTAATTATATCCGTTTTCAATGATGAAAAGCTATTCATATGTTTCATGGGTGATACTGAAGCGAAAATAATCGGTGGTAATAGGTAAGAAACGACCTTTTTACAGCACATTTAATTAAAAGTAATTAAACGCTTCACAATCACGTTTATCTATTTTAATTTTGATTTACTATATACAATGATTTAGCAACATTGTTAACCCAATTATAAGCAATAAAGATGTTTTATGGCGGAAGTCAATGTTCGCAGGTTTCTCGTCTGGTGCATCGTTAAAATCTAACGCGAAGTTTACGTTGAAGTCTTAATACGATTTAAATTTAACAACGAAGTTACTGTTTTCATTAGATATAATTAAGACAATAAGAAAATGGAAAAGTCTTAACACGGGGTTCCCATTTTAATATTTTTCGTTAAAATTTTCTCCAAGTTTTTTCATCTCTTACATTTGATTGCGATTGCGTAACTTTTTGTGTAATAAAATTCTTCACTTCTTTCTGATTTAAGAACGTAAATAAAATGGTTATTGATATACCTGTAAAAGTTATAAACAATTCATTTTAATAACCTGGCGGCCTGTCTAAAAATAAATGCGTTAGATGATTTCGAATGAAAAATCTTGGTGTAGGCAAACTGACGACTCAGCGGTTTGTATAAGTTTGCCTAAACTACAGGCGGTAAAAATATTTTTTTCGTTATGGAATTTTTAAGTATTCAAACAATTTTCTAATTCGTCCTGATTTCAAAAAAGAAACAGCAGACATTCCAAAAAATTTGATACTAATTGACTTTATTTTTAATAAAATTAATATTTTCACATGTTTTAGTAGAGAAATTATTGAATTATCTTTAAAAATTATAGGCAATTAATTCTAATAACATGGGTTGTTTGAAAATAATAATCTGACATTTTACTAGCTTAGAAGTATCCTAAATCCATTTATGAAAATTGAGATATAGTAGGGATATTTAATATTATATTAAACTAAGCTAAATAGCTCTATAAGGAACTTAGGACAACGATGAAAATGAAATTTAAAGTGTTAGGAGAAGCGTAACAGGTCTGTGCAAGAGCTTAAGCGCGCCCTCGGCCGGCCAGGGGTTTGACCTTATACTGTGCGAAAATTTATAGCAAATGACAACTGTGCTGCTGCCTAGTAAGTTATAATGCTTAAAGCGGACACATTCGCGTGTCATCTCTATTTTACGCTGAAGCAAGTTTGCTCAGATTGCAGTGGAGCCCTCAATCATCCTCTGTATAGCACTGTTTCGGCCCCAATCGGGGCCTCATCAGCAGAAGAGTAGCTCGAGAAACTCCAATGCAATCCAAACGATTCGCCAGATTTAAAATCGGTAAGCCCAGTAAGTCTGCTCAGATTGCAGTGGGGCCCTGTATAGCGTTATTTCGGCCCGAATTGGGGCCTCATCAGCGGAAGAGTAGCTTGAACTAGGCTTACCGGTTTAAAATTTGGCGAGTCATTCGAATTGCAGTGGAGTTTCTCTAGCTACTCTTCTGCAGATGAGGCCCCAATCAGGGCCGAAATAGTGCTGTACAGAGGATGCTTGAGGACCCCACTGGAATCTGAGCAGACTTGTCCAGCGTAAAGTCTGTGCAAGTTTTAAAATGTGATGAAACGGAGACAGAACCTTTCCGAATACAAAACTCATTTGCGCGAGAAAACGGAGTGGCGATCGGCAAAAAATAAGACGCTTTAGTACACGCAACCCAATCAACAAAGTCGTTTGTGCGGTTGCCTATATCGAAAACAGTAAGAACATATTCGTTTTAAATAAATAATGTGGCAAACTTGTTCAGAATTCCCTGAGATTTTTTTTTAATATTCAAAACGCATTTCTCTCTAATACCAGAAATATTTTGACTTAATTACGACAATGCCTGCAATTTTTCATAAATTTGATTGCTCCATATTTGCCAAAATAATTAAAATAAAGACGAACAAAAAAATAAGGATTTTATGTTGTTGTCGTTTCTAAAATATACGTATAAATTTCATTTTATTTAAATCGGAGATATGAAGGTCAAATTTTGGAATGACTCTTGTCAGTTAGGCCACTCTAAGCAGGCGATTAAAAAAAACAAACGCTTTAGTATAGGCAACCCAATGAACACAGTCGCTTGTGTGATTGCCTGAAAACAGTAAGAACCTATTCGTTTTAATTAAATAATGTGACAAACTTGTCCAGAATTCCCTGAAACTTTTTTTTAATATTCAAAACGCGTTCTATAGATGTACAGTTTTTTTTTAATATTTTGCACCCTACTTAGGGGATTTATTTTAGGAGCTAGATTTTAAATTAAAAGTTGTAGGTTTTTTTGGCTATTATCTTTTAGAATTATCACAAGAAACAAAAGCGCAACGCAAACTATAATAATAATAATAAATGTTTTTATTTTTGTTGGCGGGGTTCAGCCTAAGCTGCTCTGCCAGCCAACCAACGATGATAATTGGAGAAAAATATACAACTTTCACATTTTTTTAATAGAACACCCTGTATATTATTTGCTAAGATGAAAGTAAAGTTTTTCCTGATTTGAAAAATATATAATATGTTGACATTTGGAGAGGCCGGTCGTGATATAATTTAATTTAAATTATCAGTATAATGACATTTAAAAAAACCAAGATGGCCTGGAAAGATGCTTACAAAATTAAAATTACTAAATGTCTGTTTACAAAAAAAAAAAAAAAAAAAAAAAAAACAATAGAAATTTGACTACTGGAAACCTTACACAATGAATTAATATAAAAAAAAAACAAAATTCTAGGCTGCCTTAATATTTTGAACATTAATTTATTAATATTCTAACCTCAAATATCTCAAAAACGGCTCTTCCAAATGTCAACACACTATATATTTTTTAAATTGGGAAAATATGATCTTTTATCTTAGTGAACCATATACAGGTGTGCCATTAAAAAAAAAAAAAAAAACAAAAATCTTATATTTTTTTTCAACTTGCGATGCGCTTTTGTTTGTTGTGATAACTCTAAAAGATAATAGGCAGGAAACCCTGCAACTTCTGCATTTAAAGTTTTTCTCTAGCTCCTCAAATATAGTGAAAAATTTAAAAAAAAAACCTGTACAAAACTAACTAATTTTAGAAATATCGGCTACATTAACGCTGAAAATTATTACATTACTTTCAAATAGAAATAATTAATTATAAACAAAATATTAAAATGAAAATAGTTAAGGTTAATAGTCAATAATAATTAATGGAGATATTGAAACAAAAATATGGCACACAAAAAGATAATAAATAAGTCAAATTTCTAGTTCCTGTTAAAAGTTATAAATATAAGGAAGCGTCTCCTAGATTTTTTTTTTGTTAGAAATTTCCTGTGCGGTTTCCGGTTTGTTTTTTGGAACAAGTCTCCGCATTCAACGTTTCATTAACAATCATTCCACTTCTTCCTTTTCCGTTTAGTTCAAGAACGGCTTGTACGGTACAAGAATTCTAAAGAATTTTATAAACTTTTCCAACACATTTATTTTGACGAATTCATTCAGTGTCTATGTTAATTCTTTTTCGTAACGCATTACGCAAGACAAACAAACTTTGATGAGACCGTGCGTCAGCGAAAGTCAGGCTCGATTTTTTGTTTAACAGCTACAAGCTAATTGATTTCTTTTTAATTCTTTGAGAAAAAGTCGCACGAAACTTTCGCCCGCCATTATGAATGCAACTTAACTCTGCAAGAGATCGTCGTAAACATAAAAGATCTGGAACTTTCTTGGCTCGAATCGACGACGTGTGTATGATAAATTTACCGTACGTTCTACGTGTGTCGTGTATTAACCAGGTGAAAAACTGTGATTCGATACCTGGTAATAATGCGGGGAATTACGTAAAAGGCTGTACGCGAGTATGACAGGGGCGGTGACCGCTGAATAATTTTATTAATTTTGCTGGCCGAGCACGTAGGTTTATATTTGCTTATGACGATGTTGTTCGGAAACGGTGAAGTGAATGTTTTTTTTTCACATCCTGTATGATGTGCGGTTACTGTTAGAAGCGCGGGAGCTTCTTGCTGCTTACCTTTCTCTTGACCTTTACGTAACACATGTGTACATACATATGTACATAAATGCAATGCAAAGATTTGCTAATATCGTCGTGAGCAAGTTGAAGTCGTTTCAGTTTGTATTTTAAATACCAGTGGCGTAGCTAGAAGTTTAACTACCAGGGTTGCAAAATTTTGACCAGCGCCTTTTACTATTAATAAAATAAAACTGAACAAAATCTATTAAAGAACAAAAGAGTTCCAGTTCTGCAGTTGCTTATTCTCATGTTTATTTTATGTTACCATCCAAGTTCAAATCTCACGCAGACACTCTCTGCGCGGCAAATTCAAAATAAGTTTCATGAAATTTCCGAATGCTACGAAATATTTCAATGAAATGAAATTTACGTGAAATATTTCACTCGAAATGATTCGGCTTGACAATACTAATGTAAATGGTGTGACTGTCAAGTGTCAGTGTGATTTTGTAGTTTTTTTCTTACTTTTGTCTTCTTTGAAGTCAAAAATTGTTCTAAATTAACCAAACAGAGTAAGTTGTAATAAGTAAGGTTATGTAGATAGTATTCGCTTTTTACATTTGACAACAGTGTATGCGTGTGATTACATGATGTCACTTCAAACTTAACGTAAAAATTCTTTATTTTCGGCGAATTATTTTAATTTATTCTTTTGTTTTCAATTCGGTTTTGGCGTTCAAACTAATAATCTTCTTTTGCTTTTCGACGATGTCCTTTTGGTTCTTGTTCATCTTGTTCTTCTTCATGTTTTGTCGTTCTTTGTTCGATTGACTTACATTCGAACCAATTATAAAACAAATTATAATTGATAATGACAATTGACATTGAAACGTCGTTTGCAGACGGATTTTTTTTCCTTTGGCAGTGTTCCCAAACTTTTATAGTAATATTTCCCACAAAACACCATAAAAATCCCGATTTGAGAAAAGAAATCCTTCGCCGCAAGGCAGAGATCTGAGAAGAAAATGTTTTTCGCTAGTACTATACAGGATGTCCGGTTTTCGAGGGCCACTATGGGGATATCGCTTATCTTAAGAGATACGAATTTGGTTAAATTAGAGTTGCGCATTTTCATGCTGAATAATAATCTGAAAAAAAATTTGAAATATCTTCAATGGTTTTGAAAATATCGCAAAAAGAAACAAAATTTCTGATTTTTGTTTTTAATTTCTTCACGACAAACTAATTGTACTTGGCATTTCTAACCAAGACATTATTCAGGCACTTTTTTATGAGAAATTCGAATATGGCATCCCCTTTTTAACAATTTTCAAGATGGCGGAGAAACACCTGGCAACTTCATTTTTTCTTATGGACGCCATTTTGAATTTTAACATTTTGAGGTTACGTTTTCTTTTCTCTTTACAACGATGTATCACACATGGTGATCCAATTTCACATTCTTGCGAAAAATCCAATTTTTCATTTTTTGCGAAGAGTGCTTAGGAAAAACAAAATGTTATTTTATTGTTAACAAAAGTTTGACATTTGATCCTATTTCAAGTCTTGTCATTTACGTTTGTGTTAAAACTAATCGTACTAGCGACGAATAACCACGACAACCATTCATAAAATTCAACTTATTTGCCAAATAACGTTAATGTGAACTTTAACAGCAAGTGAAAATATCGGCCCTTAGTGAAAGTAGAGTGCATTTCCATCAAAATTCATAGTCGGTTAGTGATTACTTGCTTACTAATGGGTGTTAAACTGAGATATGAAAATGACTTAAATCGGTGGAAATCCTTGGGAAATCCAATTTTGAGGTTAGAAAGTATGTTTTGTTTTCACTTCTCACCTACTGTTTTGTTTTCACTTCTCACCTACTGTTTTGTTTGGAAACGAACTATTCACCTACTGCAACCTGACATCAAAGTGACTTCTGGATTATTCCATTTCTAAAGTGACGAAAATTATGAAAATTTTAGGTTTGAAAAGTTTTCGAAAACGCTTAAATTGATTCTCAAACGTTTTCTCAAAGAAACTTGTTTTCAGTTGTTTTCAATGAACAAATTTTTCATAGAAATATCCTTTTTTTCAAAATATTATCAGTTTTTTTTTTTGTAAGAAAAATGGAAATCTGGTAGGAAAAGGCTTAAAAAATTTAAGAAAGGGCTTAAATGGTTATAAAATAAAACGTTTATAAAAGGCTTAAAAAATTAAGAAAGGGCTTAAATGATTATAAAATAAAACATTTATGCATCATTTTCTTAGATTTTTTAATCTTAAAAACAAACTGGAGGGAGGATAGTTGGAAACGTAATGTAAAAGCTAAGTTATTCTTTAAATAACATTGAATTTTTTTTAAATTAAAATAAAATGTGAAACGTAAAAATGAAATTTCTTCAGCAATTAAAATAAAAACTTTCATTTCCTTTTTTTTCTTGAATTTCTCCAATTCCCTCTCATCTCACCCAGCAGTATTCATTAGCCTACAAATCTTAATTATTATTCCGGAGAAACTTTACGAGCCAGAAAATTACCTACTTTTTAACGAAGACTTTTCATTAAAATCGCTTAACGCAAAGAAAAATTTTATTGTTGGCGTGTTCATGTAATGTTCAAGTGAAAAGTTGGCGAAGAAGAGTCAGGACATGGGATTAATTGAAATTCACACACACACACATCGTAAAACGGCAGATGTCAAAGTTGAAAGTAAAAGTTGTTGTGCAAGAAGAAGGCGGCGAACACAGGCGGCCGTTGGGTGGGACTGCGGCTCGAATCTCGGTTTCTGGAGACCGTTTCGTCACACCAAACACAAACAAAGCTCAATTAACATAATCTTATTGTGTATTTGTAATTACGTCTCAGTTGGAAACTTTACTTCTTGAGAGTTCTGGATGCTAAACTTCAAATGATTCCCAGGTCCTAGGTTTTATTTGACTTTATTTTTATTGAAGCAGTGGCGTAGCTAGAAGCCAAGCCGCCGGGTTGCAAAATTTCAGTCAGCGCCTTAAAATCAAAATGTAACCATTTCGTTAAAACTTTGAAAATCGAAACTGCTTCATTGCTTATGGATTATCCCATTTTTAAAAAAGCAGAGGTGTACACCGTAAAAAACGCAAAACTCATTAAAAACTGAAAATTTTCTCTAACCTTAATCGTAACCTAAACCGAAATTAATATGCCTGAAGTAACCCTAATCGAAATCGAAACTTTTACTAATTTTTTTGTTAATTCCGATATCATTTCTTTATACTAACATCAGAGATGGCCTTAATAGTTGCGGGGTCCCGGCGGCGGAACCGGCCCATATTTTTTTGCAACACATCCCTAACTGATATTTGACACGTTTATTAATAATCCGGCTTTGTTAGGATTATCGAACGAAAAATAAAATATCTATTTTTCAAATTAGTTGATTCGGATTTTCGAAATATTCGGATTATGGAACAAAAGACAAAATATCCATTTTCCTAATTACCAGGGCCGGAGTAAGGTAAACAAGGCACGAGGGCGTCGATTAAAAACGATTAAAACGCAACTCCAACAATTTCAAGGTCAGCCAAACTCGATCCAACAACTGAAATATTTTTTTTTTAAACATTCGATGTCCGCCCAATCCAACTTAACTCCATTAAACCCAAGTAAAAAATTAAGAAAAAGCAAAAAATGTAAAATGCAAAAAATAAAAGTAAAAAATTTAAAAAAAACGATTAAAATTAAGAAAAAGCAAAAATGTAAAATGCAAAAAAATAAAAGTAAAAAATTAAAAAAACGATTAAAATTAAACATAAGAAAAAATGTAAAATGCAAAAAATAAAAGTAAAAAATTAAAAAAACGATTAAAATTAAAAAGCAAAAATGTAAAATGTAAAAAATAAAAGTAAAAAATTTTGAAAAAACGATTAAAATTAAGAAAGAGCAAAAAATGTTAAATGCAAATAAATTAAAGCAAAGAATTTAAGAAAAATGATTAAAATTATGAAAAAGCAAAAATGTAAAATGCAAGAAAAATAAAAGCAAAAAATTTAAAAAAAAACGATTAAAATTAAGAAAAAGTAAAAATGTAAAATGCAAAAAAATAAAAGTAAAAAATTTTGAAAAAACGATTAAAATTAAGGAAGAGCAAAAAATGTTAAATTCAAATAAATTAAAGCAATGAATTTAAGAAAAACGATTAAAATTATGAAAAAGCAAAAATGTAAAATGCAAAAAAATAAAAGCAAAAAATTAAAAAAAAACGATTAAAATTAAACATAAGCAAAAATGTAAAATGCAAAAAAATAAAAGTAAAAAATTAAAAAAACGATTAAAATTAAAAAGCAAAAATTTAAATGCAAAAAAAATAAAAGTAAATAATAAGAAAAACGATTAAAATTAAGAGAAAGCAAAAATGTAAAATGCAAAAAAATAAAAGTAAAATTTTTTTAAAAAACGATTAAAATTAAAAAGCAAAAATGTAAAATGCAAAAAAATAAAAGTAAAAAATTAAAAAAAAGATTAAAATTAAGGAAAAGCAAAAATGTAAAATGCAAAAAAATAAAAGCAAAAAATTTTAAAAAAACGACTAAAATTAAACAAAAGCAAAAATGTAAAATGCAAAAAAATAAAAGTAAAAAATTTAAAAAAAACTATTAAAATTAAGAAAAAGCAAAGAATGTTAAATGGAAAAAAATAAAAGCAAAAAATTAAAAACAAACCGATTAAAATTAAGAAAAAGCAAAAATGTAAAATGCAAAAAAATAAAAGTAAAAGATTTTTAAAAAAACGATTAAAGCGAGGTTCGCCCATCGTCAAGGTCAAGCAAACTCGGCCCAATAACTGAACCCCGTTCTATTCAACCCAAGAAAAAAAATATTAAAAACAGTAATCATTAAAAAATATTAACAATGAAAAAAAAAAATTCGACATCCACCCAAGCTAACTCCAATCCAAGTAAAAAATTTAATACAAATTAAATGAACTTCAGCAAATTTTAA
This sequence comes from Prosopocoilus inquinatus, assembly GCA_036172665.1. Taxonomy (NCBI): domain Eukaryota; kingdom Metazoa; phylum Arthropoda; class Insecta; order Coleoptera; family Lucanidae; genus Prosopocoilus; species Prosopocoilus inquinatus. The sequence goes on along the minus strand of CM069871.1, from coordinate 13,695,471 downwards.
GGTCAACTGAACTCTTCCAACTTATGTATATCATATTACAAGTAAAAAAAAATATGTTCAAATTTATACATGGATTAAATTTAAGTTAAACTAATCTCAAGGTCAGTCCAATCTAATTGTCATCTAACATGGGTAAAAGATTAAAAAATACTAAAAAAACCAACAGCAAAGATTAAAAATCAATTAAAAAGAAGTTTGACTAACTTCAAGGTCAATCCAACCCAACATCTCTCAACCTAACTCCATTTAACACAAACTTTATTCTGGGAGTTTTTATAAAAAAAGAATATTTATCTGAAATAGGCACTTATGCATAAGAAAACTAAAAAAAATACTCCCATCTAGGGATGTATTAGAAATATCGATATATTTATTGAAAATACTGATATTACATCGGTAAAAATATCGATACATTTCCAAATAACTTTTCGATATATGTTTTTAATTTGTGAAGTTAAAAGAACAATGAGTTCTGTTATTGGAATGCTCACAGTCGAGTGGTAAAAAAATCATGTAACTATTTTATTAAAAGTCTAAAGAACAAAGTTTTAAAAAAATCTTAATCAAAACTGCTTAATTGCTTTTGGATTATCCTATTTCGAAAAGTGATAATAGCTGTCAAAATTTTAGGTTAGAAAAGATCCCGAAAAGTAGCGCAAAGCGGAGTACAGGAAATTATTTCTAAAATACTTCCTCGAAGAAATTTGTCTTCAGAGCTGTTTTGAAACTGTCTTCCGGAATTTATAGAGAACAAAATTAATAGGGTTACAGATTAACAGATGGTTTACAGTTGCTTACGTTTGAAACTTCTTTCTAACCATTTCTGTTCAACTTTATTTATTTAAAATTGTATTTTGTAATATTATTTCTTGAATTATCTGATTACCTTGGAAATTGCTTCCCGACAAATAAAGAGAACAAAATTATAACTCATGGTAAAAGATGGCGGCCACATATGTTTTTTTTTTTATTCAAAGTTGTTTTCAGATATTGTTCTTGTTAGGTATTCCAGTTGTTTTCCGGTAAATAGAGAGCACAGCCGACTCCATTAATAAGCTACGCTTATATGGCCGTTTCAATTGGCATTTTTTCGTCGTGTAGAAAATTCTACAGATTCGTTCCCTCAGTAATGCCATCTGTGGTGAAAATTGTTAGTTCTGCCGTTCAATGAGCTGTCAAAAGTATGTCGCAAGAACTCAAATAAAAGTATCAAATATAAACTCATTCTTTAAAGGGCGCGTATGGAAACATTTTCTTTGAAGCAGCGGCTTATTAAAGGAGTCGGCCATGATAAGAACTACAAAGTTATGGTTCAGGATAATAGATGGCATTACAAGTGCTTGTAAATTATTTCGTTTTAAATATTTGGATATAAATTCTAAATTGTTTTTGAATGTTGCTAATGTTTTTCAGCTGTTTTGGAATCTCTTCTTGGTAAATTCAAAATGTACAGCTCGAATCAACAGATGGCGCTATAAACGTCATCATTGGAAATTGTTACTTAAAAAGTAGTCATGATGAACATATAAAATAGCGACATCTTACTATCGCTTTTTGACCTAACATTGCAGTAGGATAGACAAATTGAAGCGGGATTTGCTCCTAATGAGTCCCCCATGCAAGGCGGCCATGCTTGCTGTCAAAGCATAATGAAAGATTTTAGAAAAATTTTGTGCAAATCGTTTTTGATTGCAGTGAGAACCTCGAGCAGCCTCTGGACAGCTGTTTCAGCCCTGCTTGGGGCTTCTTCAGCAGAAACGTAGCTCGACATTCCCACTGCAGACCAAAAACGACTTGCTCAATTTATTCGCAAATGCGATGTAAGAATGATGAACATATAAAATAGCGACATCTTACTATCGCTTTTTGACCTAACATTGCAGTAGGATAGACAAATTGAAGCGGGATTTGCTCCTAATGAGTCCCCCATGCAAGGCGGCCATGCTTGCTGTCAAAGCATAATGAAAGATTTTAGAAAAATTTTGTGCAAATCGTTTTTGATTGCAGTGAGAACCTCGAGCAGCCTCTGGACAGCTGTTTCAGCCCTGCTTGGGGCTTCTTCAGCAGAAACGTAGCTCGACATTCCCACTGCAGACCAAAAACGACTTGCCCAATTTATTCGCAAATGCGATGTAAGAATGATGAACATATAAAATAGCGACATCTTACTATCGCTTTTTGACCTAACATTGCAGTAGGATAGACAAATTGAAGCGGGATTTGCTCCTAATGAGTCCCCCATGCAAGGCGGCCATGCTTGCTGTCAAAGCATAATGAAAGATTTTAGAAAAATTTTGTGCAAATCGTTTTTGATTGCAGTGAGAACCTCGAGCAGCCTCTGGACAGCTGTTTCAGCCCTGCTTGGGGCTTCTTCTTCTTCTTCTTGCATGGGGGACTCATTAGGAGCAAATCCCGCTTCAATTTGTCTATCCTACTGCAATGTTAGGTCAAAAAGCGATAGTAAGATGTCGCTATTTTATATGTTCATCATTCTTACATCGCATTTGCGAATAAATTGGGCAAGTCGTTTTTGGTCTGCAGTGGGAATGTCGAGCTACGTTTCTGCTGAAGAAGCCCCAAGCAGGGCTGAAACCGCTGTCCAGAGGCTGCTCGAGGTTCTCACTGCAATCAAAAACGATTTGCACAAAATTTTTCTAAAAAGTAGTCGTTTTTAAATTGTTTTCAGGCAATAATATTAATATTAAAATAAATTAATATTCTTAGCTTTTCTTTATCTTTTTTTTTTTACTTATTTCAGACTGTATTTTGACAAGCATCGAATTGCCAATTCCGTGCGTGGGAAATCACGATGAGCAAGACGATATTCAAATCGTGGAATTTCATTCAGCGAGGTCGACGAAGCAAAAAAGATAAAATAATTGCGCCCTCGCAAATTCTCGCACTCTCGCCGGTACGGTCAATGACGATTCCATTGCTCAACTTCGTGCAGAATGAACGGAACGGATTTAGAAAAATCTGCATCGTTATGCAACGCGAACGATCGAGGCCGTTATGTGTTTACGCGCATTTACGTTCTCCGGTCCACGATTACGATTCAGCTTTGCCTTAAATACTATTAATTTTTTAATTATTAAGTTACGCAAGCACTAAGTAACAGCGTTAGGGATTTCGTAACTTCGGCTCGTTTGCGGCGGCGCTGATTTATTTCCGCGATCATCATCACCAGGGATAAGAATTCGGCCCACTTAGTGTTGGACATTTTTTTACACCGAATGTATTACTTAATCCTTCCGCGGCTTCGATGCATTTACGTTGCTATTAAGTGGGAGGGGAAGGGTTCCACTGGGAGCGTTCGTACTTCGCAGAAGTGTACTCTGTGCGGGGACTAATACAGTCCGAATCCGTGGAACAAGAGGGCCGATTCTTACCTCTGATCATCACTCCTGCACTTTTAAAACGTGTTGCTTCTGACACGTCATTTAAAATTTTTCGAAAACGCTTTACAATACTCCTACAAATTTTCGTAATTAGTCGAAAAAAGTGGCTTACGTCACTACTGTGACCTCCGAAATCCAATATTTTATTATTGCAATTGTCAGGAGCAAGAACTGTATGCAATAAACATTAAATTATTATTATAGGCAGTTAAATTAAAACTTTCAAATTCTGTTACATGCCTTATAAATTGCATGAAATGTCTGTGGCACCAAACAAACATAGCTATCACTGGTTTAAGTGAACAAAAGTTTACGATTCTCTCTCTTTTATTTTATATAAATTAATTTTAAGTTTTAATTACATTACTTTTGTGTAATTGCAGGTTTCGTAAAGACGCAAAAAGACATACAAGACGACCCATGCAAATTGAAATCGAGGGTAGTTGCCGATGAAACATACTGCGACAGGTACTGGGAATGCGTGAACGGTCAACCGGAGCTTTACGACTGCCCCAATGGACTCGTCTTCGCCGGCAAAAACAGGGGAGTCACAGAGGGTTGCGACTACCCGTGGAGGTCAAATTACTGCGAAGGCAAACAGCAAGCTAGTAAGTTGCTCGCATCGACTTCCACCTTCTCAGAATTTCTATTTTTTAATCCAACTTTCAGATCCACCAATTGGTACCGACCATTGCGATTGGCTGTACGGAATTTTCGGACATGAAACGTCTTGCACGAGGTACTGGACTTGTTGGAATGGCACGGCAACAGAACAACTGTGCATAGGGGGCCTTCTCTACAACGAAAGATCCCACTCTTGCGATTGGCCGGAAAACGTTGAGGGTTGCCAGAAACATCGTAAGCAATCGTGTTCACCGAAAGGCCATTAGTTATAAATTCTTTCTTGTAGCTCTCTGCAATGACGATGCCAATGGAAATGTCCCGCTGGGCAAATCCTGTAACAGATACTGGCAATGTCAGGGCGGTTACCCCCGTCTTCAAAGGTGCCCTGCCATGTTGGTCTTCGATCGCCGATCTCTTCGCTGTGTGGTGCCTCCAACCGAGGACTGTGATGTCCCCACGACGCCTCCCACTTACCCACCAGAGGAAGACGTCAGCGAAAATATCCCTCAAAAGGGTGAACTCAATTTACCACCCGGCGCAATTCCAATACCCAACAAACCTAGAAATAGAAACTAGTTTCTTTTTTTTTTACTCTAAAGAATAAATTAGGAAACAACGAGATTGATGGTGCTACCGTTGTGCAGCTGAAAACCCAAGACAAATTTCAGAATATAATGCTCTTAGTGATAAATATTATTATTTATAGTACTTATCTCTGTTAATTATTATTTTTCCGAGTGTCTGTGCCAGTATTACATCTCTGTCGTGAGCATGCAATTTTTCATTCCGTCGACTATATTGTTAAATAAAACACAAAATGTTTACGTTATGTGTGTATACATTGTAAGTTTTATAATAAAATTTATCTTCTTATTATCCTGGCTTTCAAATTCCCAATAATTCTTAATAAAATATTAGTTGTTTTACAGAAGAAATTTCTTACGGGTGCATATTAAAAAAAAAAAAATTATGTAGAAGTTATGCGCTGTTCTAAAGCCTTGTGTGGAATTTCGTTAATTAGTTTTTCTTTTTTAATGGAAGTGTGACTTTCTATGGTACTTATCAGCTACTAATTTATTTCTATTTTTTTTTAATTTCGTACCAGATATATTTTCGCCCTAATTATTATAATCTAACTAAAATGGTTAGAAATAGCAAAATGCTGCTCGCAAACAGTTCATGTGCAAAACATTATATTCTAAGTAACTTCTGTAATGGCTTGTTTATTTACAATAATAAATAAATAAATAATATTAAGAACCTCAATTCGTACATAAACTCAAACATATTACAACGGGTTTTGATTGGAAGACGGCTTACATACCCTAGAAAAAGAAGAAAACATGAATAGAATTGTGAAACTGTTGCCAAACAGTTGAAATAATTTTCGAAGAGCAAGAATAGAGAACTAAAGAAAGTAATTAAAAGGATAGCTTGTCAATCGAGTTACGCTTTAAACAATATTTTACCAAACTTACATGTATTCTTCTATAATGTGTAGTTTTAGAATTCAATATCGCTTAGGTAAATACCTAGAAAATCGTAATTTAAACTGTACTAACGTCTATAGGAGAATTTCGTTCTTGTGACACGTCCATCTCGATTTCGTCTTCATCTTCCTCATCGTGACTTTCTGATTCTTCTTCGTCTTCATTGTCGTCTTCATCATCTTCTTCCTCTTCTTCTTCCAGGTTCTGAAAATGAAACGAACGCAAATATATCTCCAGAAATACAAAACGCACCAAATCACTTGTACATGAAACTGACAGAGTTGCAGAACTTTAAGGTTAGGTTTGAATATACCAAGAGAGAAAGAGAGAAAGTCTAAATTATTTATTCTGGGTTTAACCTTGTTTCAAAAAACTAAAATTACTCTCGTATATTCGTTAAACATACAAATGTAAGTTATAAAAAAAATCTGGTACATGATTAACAAGTACACTATAAAAAAATGGCTTAATTATGAATACTCGTGCTTGCAATGATTTCAGCATACCTAGACACAAATCCACATTTTTTACACAATGAGCTCATTACAAAGCCATTAAGGTTTTCAATGCCTTACTAAAATGTATTAAAAATTTAAACTTGGCTAAATTTAAAACTACACTGAAAACTTATTTACTTGAGAAAAATTTCATATCATATTAACGAACTTATAGGCTAATAACTTTCTGATACCAGATTACTGATTGCTGATGCACCTAGGTTGATTGACTCTTATTTTTCTAGATTCTAGTCTCCCTGTGATTTCTTTTTCAATTTTTATATTTTTGTATTTGTTTTATTGTACTTGTGACTTATTTTATTTGTATGTATGTATTTATTTAACATTGTATTTATGAAATGAAATTCATTAGCGAGTTTGCGGGAGCATATTTTCCGTTATAAAAATTATCCTTATAATTTATAACATTACATGACAGAAAAATTATATCGTATAACAAATTTTCGAACGCTATTTTTTAAAATAAGGGGAGCCAATCAGAATTAAGACTTACACCTAAAGCCCGCGCGCAAAACTATTTTGACTGACAGCTGTCGAACTTAAGTTGACAAATAGTACTTTGAATTTATAAAGGTGATAAAACTAATACTTTTTTTTATTAGGAGCATAAATATAGTTAATAACAATACGATTTTAGAAGTTAGATACAGAATTATTCTACGGTAACATTATTTGACCCTCATTCGAATCAAACTTATCAAGTTGGACTTAGTGAAGAAGATGCTTTGCGAACGAAAACAGGTCATTTATTTATACTCAAATTATACCTAACCTTTGTTTAACTTAATATAATTGTTATAGACCCATCATTTGTACAATCGTTACTATTTCATGCCCGATGCACTAATAGTATTAAGAATATACCAATCGAAAATGATATGGAATCTAATGATTTGCTGATGAATCCCAAGAATCTGAACATGAAAGTTTCAATAATGGAAGCGATCCTCGTTGTATTAATGAGCACTCTCATGCACAAAAAAGAAAACGATTCAGATTCTCTGAAAAGGAAAGGATAAAGTGTATCAAGGAACTCTTTGGAATTACAACGGAAGACAATGTAACCTACATAAAATTTTAATCTATGATGATCCCGATAGATTTAGTGCCTGCAGTTTACGTTTGTTGAAAGAACATATGCTGGAACAGGTTATTAAATATCGCAAATACGATTCAGATGAAGCAAGTGAATCTGGAAAAGAGAGGCTTCAGTCAGAGTGGGGTGAAACCATGAAAAATCTGATGCTCGTTTGGGACAACTATAAAAAATTGGCAGAGTTTAAAAGACCCAAAAATTCAAATACCAAAAAGAGCAACTGTTTTACAGGAAAAAGAAAATATAAAATTATCCAAACAAATTAGATACGCAGCAATGAAAATTCTGAATGAAAATAATTCTGTAGATATAAATTAACTAGCCTTAAACAACGACGCATTAGAAGTTGACAATAATCTTCCCAATTCTTCCGAAAATAGCAGAAATATTACTTCATCCAGCAAAATTCGAAATGTTTCAGCCCTGTTTGGGGCTTCATCAGCAGAGACGTAGCTCGACATTCCCAATGTCAGGTCAAAAAGCGATCGTAGGATGTCGCTGTTTTATCTATTCATCACTATTTGCATTTTGCGCATTTGCGAATAATTTGGACAAGTCGTTTTTGGTTTGCAGTGGGAATGTCGAGCTACGTTTCTGCTGATGAAGCCCCAAACAGGGCTGAAACAGCTGTACAGGGCCTGCTCGAGGTTTTCACTGCAATAAAAAACGATTTGCAACAATTTTTTTTAAAACTATTCTTACTCTTACAAAATTTTTGTGGAGCTATATGTACCATCTATAACGTGCTGGTCAGTAGATTTAAATCTAACAGGTAATTGTAAAGCTTTAGGAAGACTAATAATATGTTTTTCAAAACGAAATAAAAATATAAAATTTTGTAATGGCAATGAATGTATGTTAAACTTCACAACTGAATAGAGTTTCTGTTTTTCTTCAATGGCTTTCTGCAAAGCAGAGAATACAAGAAAATGTTCAGTACTTTCCACATTTAACAAAATCAAATTAAACCACTCAGTCATTCTGACAGTTTCACAACAGTCACTCTTTCTAACCACAAAATTATTCAAGACATAACCAAGGATATGACATTATTTATTTTAACCGTAAACGCAAGTGAACTTTTCTTAATATTCGTTACATTTTATTATAAAGAAAACTAGCCGTCTAACAATATACATTATTATTATTATTATTAATTCATAATTTGCCATAATATTCATCATAATGCCATAATATGCTTTGCTTTCACAAAAAAGAGCAACTCTAGGCTTTCCAGCTCTACTTTCCTTCTCACAAGATTCAAGAATGTGATAGTGAACAAGAGCATTTTGCTTTAACAGAGTCCTTTCCTCTTACCTTTCGAAAACCAATAATTTCTCTGTATTATTTATTCTACTACACACTATAGTTTATGATTTTGTTACTTAACATGCAATTTGTTGTACTTGTCAACCTTATAAATTCACAGAGCCATTTTTGTTCCTGTGAGTTTATGATTGTGTTTGTCTGTCCGCTGAATACTACTCCGAGGCATACCACTGGCTGTATGCATGAACTCACGTAATTCTGAGCTGCTTCAGGGGAGCATGCATCAGGATTTTTAATAAAAAGCAGCCACAAACTCACAGCGCAAAAGTAAAATGATTCCTGATCAATACCAACCTCGGATGCGGTCTTCCCTATCGGAGTCAGGTCACTGTTCCTCTGTGCTATGGAATTAAGCTGAAATGAAGTAAGCAGTTCAGTACTAAGCACTTAAATAATACTCTACTTAGTAGTACGTACCCAAGCTTGATGTTCTTGTTCTAACTGAACTACTTCGTTCTCGTCGTCGTACGGCTGATCGACGTTAAACCAAGATGAATCTATTAACTTCGGTGTGAGTTTCGGAAACAACGGGATCGGAATAGTATTCATAATAATAACTCAATAAAAAATTTTAATTCTTCTGGTGAAACCTCTTTTCGAACTATTCTCCAACAAATACATTATGAAGTTAGCTACAGGGCTGCGGCTGCAACATTGCCAACAGAATGAAATCGAAAATTTCAATTTCCCTCTTCAAAAGTCACCAGAAATCACCAAATAATTGTAAAACGTTAATACGAGAAATCCCCAAACTTTGAAACTTTTATACTGAATCAGTGAGTAGATCTTAATCAATAATTAAAAAGTACTGTCGAAACCAAAAGAAAGTAGACAATTTACAGTTTCCTGTAAATATTCTTTTTGAAAATGGTAGTAATTAAAAACGACTTCACAGATAGTGATGTAAAAATTTCATGAAACATATTTTTTTTGAAATATTTCACTTTCAATGAAATATATTGTAATCTCATCTTTTTAACTGTCATTAGTTTTTCAAATTTTTCTTCTTTTTTTTTCTTCGAATCCAAAAAAAAGAAAAATAAAACTTTTACAAGTGTAAATTTTCACCTACCGTCCGTCGTCAAAAATAATTCAAACCTATTTCTGCCTATTTCTAATAAATAGAGACCGGAATCACATATTTTGATGTCATCGATAGAAGTTTGGATTTGCATAAAAGATTATTTTTAATACGTTTTTATTACGTAATCCTTTCTGGAATAATTCGGGTGGGGGGCGGGGCGGGGCGGGGCGTACAATTGGTTTACGGAAATTCTTCATAATGAGGCGGCACAATACTATACATTTATAAATAGATAAAACAGCGACATCCTACGATCGCTTTTCGACCTGACATTGCAGTAGGATAGACAAATTGAAGCGGATTTGCTCCTAACAAGTCCCCCATGCAAGGCGGGCATGCTTGCTGTCAAAGCATAATGAAAGTTTAAAAAAAAATGTTGCGAATCATTTTTGATTGTAGTGAAAACCTCGTTTTTGTTTGCAGTGGGAATGTCGAGCTACGTCTCTGCTGACGAAGTCCCAAGCAGGGCTGAAACAGCTGTACAGAGACTGCTCGAGGTTTTCACTGCAATCAAAAACGATTTGCTACAAAAATTTTTATATATTTATGTTTTGTTTGTTCATAATGTATCAAATGTCGAACTCTTTTTACGCTAAATGTTAGTTATTTGTACACTTTTACACAAGTGCAAACCTTGGGGACTTCGGATTAGGTTTATGACTTTACAATTGGCATAATATTGCCACCTCATCAAGTTTCAAATTCGATTTTTTCGTAGAAAAAAGTTGTATTTTGTCGTTAAATAATAATAAATAATTACGTTTTGTTCTTTTTTTGTATTTATTTATTGTTTTGTTTTTTCCTTTCAAACGTAATGCGATCAGTTTTTTATCGATTATCAAGAATACTTCCCAGCAGTTTTGAATTATTAATCAATTTAGTCTTTTCGCTTATTTTCTATATTTTCTGAAATATGTAGTTTATTTTCATTTTCATTTCTTTTCTGTTTGTCACAAAATGTATGATCGTCATTTGTTTTTCTCTCTTCTTTCCTCGTTGGAGTTATTGATTTTTTCTTTCAATTTCCATTCCGATTACATTTTTCCAAAAGACGAAAATGTTCTTCTTTTACTTTTTATTTCATTCGGCATATTTTTAAAGAGAATAAGAACTTTCTGCACTCTGCAGACTGTTTCAATCGTGTTTTGTTTTTGTTGCTTTTGTATTTTGATTGTGATTTTCTTTCTTCGTGTGTTCTTTCTTTGTAAATTTCGAATTACTGTTAAAATAATTTGCACAATGAGAAACAAGAAAAAATCGAGAAACTTTTTGATAAGTAAGAAACACAATCAAAAACGGGAAAAAATAAAATTTCTAAAGAAATAATTATTTTATTTATAAAAAAAATGGCAAACAATTGAAAATGAAAAACAAAAGGCTTTTTATTTCATTCAGTACCAGAATTTTTGGAAGACAGTATAAGAAGAAATTTCTTCCTTTTATGAATGTTTCTCTTTTTTTTCTCCACCGCTCTATGTATTAGAATTAGTTAATATTAGTCATTTTCTCTTTTGACATGTACATCCATTTTCTGTAATAGCCACGTATGAAAATAAAAGATTGAGATTGAGATTGAAAAGTTAAAAAAAAATTTACAGTCGAGAAAAAGTAAAATAAAAAAAAACATTACACATTCAAGAGTGAATGTGTAATGTTTTTTTTTATTTTACACATTTTACACATTCATTTACACATTACACATTCAAGAGTGAATGTGTAATGTTTTTTTTTATTTTACTTTTTCTCGACTGTAAATTTTTTTTTAACTTTTCAATCTCAATCTCAATCTTTTATTTTCATACGTGGCCATTACAGAAAATGGATGTACATGTCAAAAGAGAAAATGACTAATATTAACTAATTCTAATACATAGAGCTGTGGAGAGAAAAAAAGAAGAAACATTCATAAAAGGAAGAAATTTCTTATACTGTCTTCCAAAAATTCTGGTACTGAATGAAATAAAAAGCCTTTTGTTTTTCATTTTCAATTGTTTGTCATTTTTTTTATAAATTAAATAATTATTTCTTTAGAAATTTTATTTTTTCCCGTTTTTGATTGTGTTTCTTACTTATCAAAAAGTTTCTCGATTTTTTCTTGTTTCTCATTGTGCAAATTATTTTTCTTTTCTTGTATCTTTTTTCTTGCAATTGTTTCCAGTTTCCTTTTCCTTTTCTTAATCCATCAATTTCATTTTGAATGTTTGCTATGAATTACCATCTTGAGAATTTTTAAAACGGCACTTTCTGAGTTTCTTTGCCCACGACTAAATGGAAAAGGAAGAAAAAATTCATCGTCGTTCTCAAAATCTAAAATTCATCTCAAGCATACATACGATTCTGAAGAAGAAATCGTTCATAGTATGTACCAACTACTAAAATAATCGTGCGGTTGGCAACGTTACTGTAGAGCTGCAGCATGACAAGCGCCGAATGATGACGTCAAAATATGTGATTCCTATCTTTACTAATAAACAATTTTCACACTATGAAGAAACTAAGGGAATCGTTTAGATTTTTTTATTTTTTTCTCTACTCGTTATTCTATGTAACCTGTTATTTATTTGTTTTTTTTTCTATAAATTTTTCAAGTTTCTAATTCTATTTACTCGTTATTCTATGTAAACTGTTATTTATTTGTTTTTTTTTCTATAAATTTTTCAAGTTTCTAATTCTATTTACTCGTTGTTCTATGTAAACTGTTATTTATTTATTTTTTTCTATAAATTTTTCAAGTTTCTAATTCTCTGCTCGTTATTCTTTGTAACCAGTTATTTATTTGTTTTTTTTTTTCTATAAATTTTTCAAGTTTCTAATTCTATTTACTCGTTATTCTATGTAAACTGTTATTTATTTGTTTTTTCTTTCTATAATTTTTTCATGTTTCTAATTCTCTACTCGTTATTCTATGTAACCTGTTATTTATTTGTTTTTTTTTTTTGCTATAAATTTTTCAAGTTCTAATTTTATTTACTCGTTATTCTATATAAACTGTTATTTATTTGCGTTTTCTTTTTACTTTAAAAACGTCCTTGCGGAAAATTTTTTTTTCACGTAGGATGTCCGATTTATTAGATTACAATTTTTAATCACCGTTATGTGCTATTGAATCACTTTAATAAAATTCCTCAAATTCATAAAAATTCATATTTAGTCCGTCAACAAAATTATAATTGACGCAGCAGAGGCCCGATTTACTTGGGGTCTGAGCTATAAATAACCCTTTGCAATTACCAAATTCAATTACTGTTATTTTCAAGTATGAAAATCAACATATTGTGCATGACAAAAACATTCTTTGTCACTCAACTTCCATCCTTTACAACATTCTCGACGGTGGAGCTCTGGTGAAACCAACAAATCACTATGGTTGCAAATAAACTTAAATAAACTGAATTAGCAACGAACAGTTAAAAAACAGCGACATCCTACGGATCGCTTTTTAACCTGACATTGCTGACGAAGCCCCAAACAGGGCTGAAATAGCTGTATAGAGGCCGCTCGAGGTTTTCACTGCAATCAAAAACGATTTGCAACAAAATTTTTGAATTAGCAACGCCATCTATTGTACAGTTAGGGTTGCAGTTTTACGTGTTTAAGGGCCATTTGCACCACTTTCAGTTAAAAATTTAAGCTCCACTTAACTCCATAGAAACAATTGTAGCAACAAACGTTTCTATGGAATTAAGTGGAGCTTAAATTTTAACTGAAAGTTGTGCAAATGGCCCTAATAGCTTGTAAAGTATGTAGAGTTGAAAAAAAATCGCAAAAGTCCATGGAAAATTAACGTGCGTCTTCACTTGATTGTCCACTTTCTCACTGACATTTGTTGAACGTAACCCCCAAATTATTCATCTTCAGTTTACACATTAAATATACTATTCGGCAATCTGTTCTTTACGGAACCAAACAAGCTTTTGCTAATTACTAACTTTCGTATTAGACTTCAGTTATCATGGTGTACATTAATTAGTAAAATTGCATTTTTAATGATATAAAATTGAGGTTATTTTTTGCGCCAAATGACAATTGTAGATAAGAGCGTATGGGCTGAGACATACGTTTGTTAATCGTTGTCATTTCAAAGCACGCTAGAGTTTTTTCTTCAACTGTACATACGTTATTGTTTCTTCATTTTCGCCTTTTATCGAAGGATTGATGATGACCAGGGAAAAGAATTCAGGCCACTTAATGTTGAATGCTTTTTATGTCAGATGTACTATCTACTCTTACCACCTTTCCGCGGCTTCGATGCATCAAATTGTTATTGAATGGGAGGGGAAGGAGTGCAATGCAAGCGTTCTCATTTGGCAGAGATTATTGTGGGCGGGGCTATTACAATCTGTGTATTAAATTTTCGTACTGTTCGGGGAACAAGTGGCCCGAATTCTTTTCCCTGATGATGACGATGAGTGCACCGATGAGTCAACTATTAATTGTTCTATGACTGTGGATCACGATTAGTTGATCAATGAGCTCACCAACTAGTTAATCGATAATTACAACGGTTCACTCATCGACGAGCTTATCGATTGATTAAGCTTACCGATGAGTTGAATAATGCGGTCGTCAATGAATTTACCGAACAAAAACGCTTTAGAAAATGAGTTAAAAATGTAAATTTGTTACCTTACTTGACATTTCGCAAATTTGATTATTTGCTTTATCAAAAAAATTAATAAATAAAATTAAAAAAAATAAATAAAATAAAATAAAATAAAACAAAGCAAATAATTAAATTTGCGAAACGTCAAGTAAGGTAACAAATTTACATTTTTAACTCATTTTCTAAAGTGTTTTTATTTATTTCATATTTTTCTGCAATTCATTTTCACGTGCAAGAACTATAAGAAAATTAATCAGTTAATCGATTTCACTTATGAGTTTATCGATGAGCTCGCCGATGAGTTTACTGATTAGTTTATCGATGAGCTCACCGATGAATTCACCGATTAGTTCATCAATGAACCCACCGAAACTCACCGAGAGTTCAACCATAAGCCCACTGATACTCACCGATAAGTTCACCGATTAGTTCATCGACGAAATCACCGATTACTTCATCGATGAGCTCATGGATGATTTCCCCGATCAATGAATTCACCGATTAATTCATCGATGAGTTCGTTAATTCACCGATTAGTAATTGATGTGCACTTCACTTCAGTTCATCGACGAGTTTACCGTTGAGCTCACGGATAAGTTCACCGATTAATTCATTGATGGGTTCACCGATTAGTTAACCGGTGAGTTCATCGATGAAGCTGACCGATGAGTTCACCGTTTGGTTAATCGATCTCGCCGATGAGTTTATGAACATATTCCAAATGCATTTTCATTTTATATGGATCTTCCTCCCAATTCTTTACAAATGTTGAATAAAAACTAGCACCGTGTCAATCGCTTCCAAAACAGAAAATAGCGATATAAGCAGTTTTACCACGTCAAAAAGAAAAATCCCGAAACTCATAAAAAATCATACGCATTATTCGGTCAACAAAATTACAATTGACGTAGCAGAGGCCCGACTTAACATACTGAACCTGCTATAAATAACTCTTTGCAATAACCAAATTTAATTTCGTTTCTTCTAATGTGAAGCTTAACATACAAATACAAAGTAGTGATAAAGTAACCGAAATTATGACTAATTTTTTCAAACAACGCTCTGACTTTTCCGAGAAACATTTATAATGCTTTATAATTTATAATTAACTTTACTTTTTAAATTTTTTTTGTACATAAATGAAATAATTAATTTAATATTTGAATTTTATTTTCATTTTACTTAGGCATTAATAATTAACATCTAATGACATTCTTAGGAAAAACTAAGTTGAAAAAACGAATACAGCTGAAATTCAACTTTAACAGTTTTAATTGAATTGGACTTATACAGTCGCGATTAAGCTAATCGAGACCAATTGACAGGCGTACAGACGAGCCAGCCCGAACCCCCCCCCCCCCCCTCCGCCGCTGCTCCCGTCCGACTACGTACCTAGCAACGCGTCGTCATTGTTATTATTGTAAACAAACTCAAGCGAATGCCAATCAAACACCGACACACCTCATCCGGTTTTCAAAATCGACACGGTAATCAAAACAAGCTCGGCGTTCCGCAAGGATCAACGTCAGGACCGTTGCCGTTCGCGAAAAAGGCAAAAACGTGAATTCACATTCCACATTTCACTTTCGACTCGTGACTCATCCAATCAAACACCGACCCACCTCATCCCGTTTTCAGAATCGACACGGTAATCAAAATAAGCTCGGCGTTTCGCAAGGACCAACGTCAGGACCGTTGCCGTTCGCAAAAAAGGCAAAAACATGAATTCACATTCCACATTCCACTTTCGACTAGTGACTCATCATCCAATCAAACATTGACCCACCTCATCCGGTTTTCAAAATCGACACGGTAATCAAAATAAGCTCGGCGTTCCGCAAGGACCAACGTTGGGACCGTTGCCGTTCGCGAAAAACCTGAAAACATGAATTCGCATCCCACATTCCACTTTCGACTCGTGACTCATCATCCAATCAAACACTGACCCACCTCATCCGGTTTTCAAAATCGACACGGTAATCAAAATAAGCTCGGCGTTCCGCAAGGACCAACGTTGGGACCGTTGCCGTTCGCGAAAAAGCTGAAAACATGAATTCGCATCCCACATTCCACTTTCGACTCGTGACTCATCATCCAATCAAACACTGACCCACCTCATCCGGTTTTCAAAATCGAAACGGTAATCAAGATAAGCTCGGTGTTCCGCAAGGACCAACGTTAGGACCGTTGCCGTTCGCTGAAAACATGAATTCGCATCCCACGTTCTACTTCCGAATCGTAAGTCATCATCCAATCAAACAGTGACCCACCTCATCCCGTTTTCAAAATCGACACAGTCATCAAAATAAGCTCGGCGTTCCGCAAGGATCAACGTCAGGACCGTTGCCGCTCGCAAAAAATGCGAAAACATGAATTCACATCCCACATTCCACTTTCGACTCGTGACTCATCGTCCGAAAACTAAAAAAAGGCACGCACATCGGATTTTTGCAGTTTTCAGCTCAGAACTGACAGGGGAACGATCAAGAGAAATAGTTGGAGTGGTTGGAAAGAGAAAATTTCGAATTGAAAACGAAGGAGATCTAAAGGGGAAAAAGTGGGAACAGGAAGGAAAAACCTAGAACAAAAAAGAATCAACGAAATGTTTATACTTGTTTCACACAAAGTGGAAGCAAAAAACAAATAATAATAGAGGATGGTCAAGAAATAACCGGTTTAGTTAGTAAAAGAAGTTAAAAAGGAAAGAAGTCACAGCCAGAGAAGAAGATCTGTTATCCTTTTGTGGCTTCAGATTGCGCCAGTCATTCTTCTTCTTCTTCACTTCTTCATCTTCTTCTTTTCTGGCAATGTTATATTAATGAAGTCATCTTCTGGCTTCAGATTGTACCGGCCAAAATTCTTCTTCTTCTTCTTCTTCTTTTCTGGCAGAAAGAAGGATTGCAACGCGTTACGATCGGAAACCAAAAGAAGACGGTCAATGCCCTTCCCTCTTTGTCCACGTCAGTGAAATCCTTCGAGTTTGATTAAAAAAAAATCAAATCTAAGCAAAGCCGAAATTGATGCGTTTGATTAAAGATGGAAAGAAGCCAAAGGCAGAGAAGAAGATCTGTTATCCTCTTCTGGCTTCAGATTGCACTAGTCATTCTTCTTTTCTGGCAATGTTATATTAATGAAGTCATGTTATCATCTTCTTCTGGCTTCAGATTGTACCGGTCAAAATTCTTCTTCTTCTTCTTCTTCTCCTTTTCCGGCGACAGAAAGAAGAATTGTTACGATCGGAAACCAAAAGAAAACGTTGAATACCTCTCCCTCTCTGTCCATATCATTGAAATCCTTCGAGTTTGTTCTGTAACAGCTACAGTCGCGATTAAGCTAAACGAGAGGGATTGACGGTTCTGTAAGCCTTTCCAGTGGCCTTGAGGCGCATTATCGCGACTGTATAACAAATATAACATTTAAAAATGGACAAGCTAAGAAATGCGAATTCAGGACAAACCTCTTCGAACTTGAGGAACGTTAAAATGAAAGTCACATCTGATGTGTAAATAAACTACGTTTTCGCATCTTTTCGGACATGTGACTCATGTGACTGTGACTTTATTTTTAAAAAGTCTTCTTTAAGTATGATTACGAAAGACTTTCTTAAATCCAATAAAGAGTTTGCCGATTACACGTACTAAAATAAATTGGGATTTACATTTTTTTTGAATATTGAAAGAAAGAGCTATTGTTGCTTTTGACAAAACAACAACAACGTCGGCGCTACGCACATCAATCTATAAATATCAATAAATTACATCGACTTACTTATGTTTTAAATATTTTAAGTCTGCAAAAATTCAATATTTTATTCCAGCTGTTATACTAATCTCCAGAGTTTACAAACTTAAATTAACTCTAAAATGCAATAATCTCACTAGTATATTTTTGAAAATAGAACTTTTTGTTACAGGTCAAAAGTCACATTCCGATGTGAAAATAATTGTGACTTAGACCTCATCTTTTCAAATAGAGAATACAGTCTGATATAAGTAAAAAAAAGAAAGCAGAAAAACTAAAAAGATTTTAATTTTGCTTATAATAATACCGGGTGATCAATGGAATTCATAATTAGAGGAAGCTGTGATTAGTGCGGGGTAGTTGAATGCACTGAGAAATAACTAATAAATTGACAGTTGTCATGTTTGAGGTTATCCTCTTACGTGCTTTGTACAATCCTGTTGTTATTTTGTTTTGTATGTATGCTGGTTTAAATCATTTTTAAAAATATGGGGACGTTTTCATAAGACAAATGCGTTTATTATCAATTAATTCTTTTAAAAAAATGTCACAATTCTGACATTTGAAACTTTTAATTTCAACTGCAAGGCTGTGTTGCCAACTTTTTGGAAAATATCACGGCCTGCTCTAATTATAAATTCCGTTGATCGCATGGTATAATATCTATAATACTTGCGAGAATCAGTGGCCAATAGGATGGCGCTTTTAATAAGGAAAACAAACAGCTGTCACTAATGTTATTCAGTATATCATGTTATATTCGATCCATCAGTGCTTTGTGTTAATTTTATTATTACGTGTACGTTATGCTAAAAGTATGGAAGCGTCACAAAACTCACAAACAAACATTTCAAATTAATGTTTTTTATAGGTTAACCAAATGTAATTCCAATGTTTTCCTTATTATAGGAACGTTCACAAAACTTTCGCTAGATGTCTGCCACGCCGTGATTCTCTCGGATTATTGCCGAAAAACAATTTCTAAAAACTACGTTTTAAGCATCAATTTCGATTGAACGACGTTTGTAGCGCCATCTGTTAATCCCAGCCGTGAATTTGTAATTTGCCAAAAAGAGATTCCAAAACTACCGAAAAAAGTTAAGAAAACAATTTCGAATACATGAAATTTTATATTTAAATAGTTAAAGGAAAATAATTTTCAAGCAAGGTTGGTAAAACTGATATTGCATCTAGCAGGTTGCCTCGTTCCCATTTAATATGCAATTTGAAATTTCCTGCCCGCAATAGTAACTCGTGACGTCATACGAAACTTTTATCCGTCATGGTGAAGTAAATAGAGTGAGTTTTAATCTGTTTCCTAAAGTTTAATTTAATTCACTAAAAGTTGAACCAATTCTATGGTCCTGTTGATCAAATAACGCAAAAATCTTGTTAATATGCCCAATTGAATTTGTCACGTGACGTAACGAGATACGCACCCTCTGTCCCCTCCGCTGATCAAGGCAACCTTCTAATACACAGTCCAGCTCTATCAACCTTATTTTCAAGCACTTGTGGCGCCATCTGCTACCCTGAGCCATAACGTTGTACTGTTTATGTGTATACCGGAAAACAACTAAAAACCTAAGAACAATAACAATGTTCTGAAAACCACTTTGAATAAAAAAATATATATTTTTGGGGCCATCTTTTATCATAAGTCGTAACTTTGTCTTATCTTTATTTGTGGGGAGGCATTTGATGAAAAATTCTCAGAACAAATAATGTTACAAAATATACAAATATACAAAATAAAATAAATGTTATGAATAAAAAAAATTTCGGGAGCTTTTCTAACCTAAAATTTTGACAAACCTTGTCACTTTGAAATAGGATAATCCAAGAGCAACGAAGCAGTTTTGATTTACTTGAGTAAGCGACCAAATAAAGAATTTTTTTTAAGTTTTTTCTTAAATTGTGTTTTTTTAGCTTCAATAAAATATTTCATTTATAATTTAAATCAATATTTAAATTCATTAAAGGCGACGGTAAAAATTTTGCAACCCGGCGACTTGACTTCCAGTTACGTCACTGACTTTACCTTAACAAATAAATTAAATTTACAATTCTATTTTTTACCTCTTATTTTATTCACATTAAAAATTAGAATACGCAAAACATTTATTTAAAATTATTTAATTACGTAATGGTGCAGTTAATTTCATTCTTTTTTTGTTTGGTCTAAGTTTAATACAAGGTTTTTTCTTAAAGAAAGTCCGAAAATCGAATCAATTGTTTTAATAAACAGAAAGTAAAACAACTTTTCATTTTTGCTTTTGTCACCGGAATGGAGAATTTCGAAGCCTTTCAGTATTATAAATATTTAAGGGGCATCGCTGTTACATATTCAAGATGATCCCCACTTAAAAACAATTGGCTCCCCATCAATGTAATTGCAAATATGCCGAAGTATATACGGTAGAGCTTCTTCAAAAATTAAAGCATTTTATGTACAGTAGCATCGACAACGGTTGACAGGTAAGCTTGATTGCTATTTTACTAAAAATTACTCCTATTAAAAAATAGATAAAAGCAATAAAGCTTATTAATTTAAATCAGGTACAAAATAGTGTATAAAGATCCATAATTTAATAATTTTATTTAAAGCGTAATAAAATATTTATATTGTGCTAGCATAATAATAATAGTCATAATAGGACTGAAAGATTTAAATATGCGCAAGTAAACGTAGCCATTTTTATTTTAAAGTATATTTTTAAAAACAAGATAATAAAATATAAACGACGCTGATTTTTAGCGGAAAACACTAAAGAAAAAACCTGTTCAGTTTATTTTTTAAGTACAAGGTGACTATGCGAGAATTCCTACCCCCTTTTAACTCTTTCATTTTTGATTTTAGGAAAAAATGCCTAATGCATAACTTAGGGACTAATTCAAAGTTTCTCTGTGTGGTCACAGAAAAATAATTGATGGTCAGATGAAAGAGATATAAACTAAACTTTAGTTTTTTTTTTTTAAATGGAACACCCTGTATTTTATTACGTTTTTCGATTCAAAATAAAATTCTAATGGCACTATACGTGTAATAAAACTAATAATGTAGAAGGTGTCTATAAAATATACTATACGTATAACAAACATTAATAATGTAGAAGGTGTCTATAAAATAATTCCTGTTTAATTTTTTTATTTATTATTTTAGAAAGAAAAAGGATAAAAAAAGTTGTAGAATTTATTTCAGTACTGCTACAGATACTCAAAATAAACAATTGAGCGTCGGATACCCAAAAAAATAAAAGAAGTTTTGGTTTTGAATAAAATAACATTAAATAAAATTTTGCCATTAACATATTAAATCGATTTACATGTTTCCTAAAAATTAACTTTTTGAATAGAAACGAAAAATATTTCGGAAAAATTGAATTTTAAAAAATGATTAAAAATGTAACATAAAACATTTTCAAAGCAGCTTCAATTTTTTTTACGCAAAGTGTCACTCTTTTTTAACATGTCTTGATTCACGTCTCTTAGTATAAAAGAATCATTATTCAAGTTTTCTATTTCTAAAATTCAAAAATAAAATAAATTAAACAGGAATTATTTTATTCAAATACTGTAAAAATGTTAAAAATCAAAATACCATCAAAGGAGTGATTTTTTCGAAACACTTGATCGCATTAGATCGAAAAAATGCGATTCATAGCTTTCTAGATTGAAAAATAAAAAGCTTTTTTTTCGTTGTCATGGAAACCAAAATTAACAATTATACGAATTCGGACTCGTAATGATCGGTAGATTTTAAATATGTAAAAATATGTAGGGTGTTCTATTTAAAATAAGAAATTTGATATCACTTCCGGCGAAACCGGAAGTCCTATGACGACTAGAAGTATGTCGAAAAATTCCATTTTTCGTTTAATTTATTGTCTCCAAAATTCAGGTCAATCGATTAATAAATAGAGATCCTGGAAAGGTGAGCATCTGGCGCGGGACATCCGGTATACGTAGTCTCAGTAGAATTTAATTTAGAAACGAAAATCGTAATAATATACAGGGTGTTCCATTAAAAAAAAACTTAAGTTTAGTTTATATCTCGTTTATCCGACCATCAATTGTTTTTCTGTGAGCACACAGAGAAACTTTGAATTAGTTCCTATAAGTTTTCTATTAAACATTTTTCCTGAAATCAAAAATAAAAGAGTTAAAGTGGGTAGGAATTCTCGCGTACAGTCACCCTGTACATTTAAAGCCTTTTTTAAAATGTGTGTCCCAGCAAAAATAATTATTTATAACGGTTGTTTCAAATTGAGTGTCCCCTGAAGGGCTTCGGTTCTACCATCCCTATTCGAAGCAGAATCCAAAAGTGCCTGTCGAAAGTTAAATCAGAGTTTCGAAATTATTTATAATAAAAGAAATACAGAGAAAAAATCGACATTTTTACATTTACGTTAATATCTCAAGAAAAAAATTATTCTGTTAATAAATACCAATTGGGCAGTGATTCGTGCAACTTTTCTTCCATTTAACCAAATTTGTATCTCTTACGGTTTAGGAGATCCCTTCAATGCACACCCAATTTGAAACAGCCGGTATATTTTATAATAACATTGATTGGACAACAAAGCGATTCAGTTATTAGGACTAAGGTTCTCAAATTTTCAGCAATTTTGAGCGTCAGCTCAAAATAAGAAAATCATTTTATTCGCGTCACAACGACAAAAAAAGTACATACAATAATAATAATAATCTGTCCGGTTAAAATGCTGAATTATTCCGACACTTTCGACTTGGTTAATATTTATTTGAAAAACAGTGAGACTTGATTATCTTACTAATATAAACAATAAATTACTATTCATTTTCCTTATACAACAAAGAAATCGCAAAAATTAAGTTACGCATTCTCTCATTTGAATGGAGGTCAACACATTCAGTAGATTTTTCTCTATTGTTCCGATATTCGCGTTAAAATTTCAAATGTGAATAACAAAATATTCATTCGCAGGTACAAAGGCGCTTTGTTATGTTATATGCACTTCTACGGGTCCAAGGGGTTATGTTAAATTGAAATGTCATGTTATATTGAAATGTTATTATTAGGAAACGGAATTATATATTTTGTTCGGTTAAATAGAAACGGGGCGGCAAACGTATAACGCTGCAGCGACGCATAAATGAACACATTCTCGTTGCCGCCCCGTTTGTATTTAATCGAACAAAATATATAATTCCGTCCTGTAGTTATTATCATTTACAGTCGGTTAGGACTAGGAGAGACTCTAAAATGTCAATTGCGCACATTTACGAATTTATAGTAATATATAAACATTATGAACAAATAGAGGTGATTAAAACAATCGATTAAACAAAAGTTATTTCTGTAGATGCCCAAGAAGACTCGTCATCAAAGTTAGGAACATTCCAGACGAGCACTGAGGGGGACGGTCCCTTAACACACGAATTTTGTAAAATCCGTAATGTTAAATTCTATTGGGATGTTTCTATTTGTTTAAACAATTTTTCTATTTGCTATATTATTTTTTAATTAGTGTAACGTGCAATTAATAATAATAATAATGATAGATTCATAGATTAAAATTCCAGTTAACGTAAAACATAATAAATTCTAAATAACACAAATTCCAATATAGCATAGATTAAATGTAATTAAATATGAAGTTCCATCTAAAAATAAATGACAATAACAACGATGATTTATTAAATACATAAACTTCCTCATCAAGTCCGTTCTGAAGTCGATTTCATTTTTATGTTTTCACAGTTCGCAAAAAAAACAACCATCACTCGGCGATGAATCTCGTAAATTTCATGCAGTCTCACTCTTTCTGATTTCGAAGGTCGTACTAGTCGACAAACATTTGACCTTCGACTCGAATATTTTGTTCGATTTAACATGTGCGCTCAATTGCCGCATCTTTGGGAAAAAAATTGTGTATGAATGACGGAGATGTTCCGGACATTGCTAATAAATAGAACTGGAATTTGGGAAAAAATCGTGTATGAATGACGGAGATGTTCCGGACTTTGCTAATAAATAGAACTGGAATTTGGGGAAAAAATCGTGTATGAATGACGGAGATGTTCCGGTCTTTGCTAATAAATAGAACTGGGATTATATGCAAGCCGAAAAGAAGAAAATATGCTCATATATGTATATGCAAGTTTTTTGGCTAAAATATGCCTTGATGTATGCGCGAATATGCACAAATACGCATTATCTACTTTATCGCTTACAAAAAAAGAAAAAAAACATACTGTTACGCATTTAGAGTTCGTTTTAATTTATTCTATAATTGAGAACTCGATATAAACTAATTTATTAAAACGTTTAGTACAATAACACTAACTTATTTAACGCGGAAAATAAACTAATTCATTTAAACGTAAGCCGAACAATCAGTTGTAAATTGTGATGCGAACTTTTTTCATTCACCGTGTGTTCGCTTTTATAACCCGGCTGGTTACGCGATTATTCTTCGCCCAGAAAATTCTGTCGAGCGAACCAGACAGACGTCCGCCGGAGTTTGGAGACTGACACGCCAGGCGCTGACGTATTTGATCAGATGTTGAATCAACACAATGTTTTACAAATTTACACGATTTGACCGGATTGAAAATTTAAATCGATTCGAGAACGCCTAATTACCCCACTAACAATTAGGCCATTATTCTACGCTGATTTGCAAGGTTTCAACCAGAAAATAAATTGGTGAAAAGAATGTAACACCTGGAAAATTGCAGAAATATGCAATCATATTCATTTTTCCATCTAAAGGTGCTTTC
The DNA here is from genome assembly GCA_036172665.1 of Prosopocoilus inquinatus. Lineage (NCBI taxonomy): Eukaryota > Metazoa > Arthropoda > Insecta > Coleoptera > Lucanidae > Prosopocoilus > Prosopocoilus inquinatus. Next base: position 13,670,823 of record CM069871.1, on the reverse strand, counting down.
TTTCGCTCACAAAATCTTGATCCAAACGCGTTTTGCTTCAAAAAAAAGGCACTTTTTTCTGTGAATCTCTCCATTTTTAAAACTCGTTTGGATTGAATTATCCGTTCATACAAATGAACTGTCAAACAAAAATTCAAGTCGGGTGTTTTGTTACAACAAATACGAAATTTAGGTCCAAACTATTCGAAACACGATTCAAACTTTTAAGCGAAAGAAAGCACCTTAAATTGCTTGATACCAGGGTTGGAAAAAAACTGTTTTTTTTTTAAGAACAAAACTTTTGTTTTTTTTTTGTTTTAAACAGTTTTTTTTTTGTTTAAAACATGTTTAAAATTGAGCCTAAATTAAACGTGTTTTAAACAAAAATAAAACAGCTGTTTAAAACACTTTTAAATGTTTAAATTGCACTTATAGCTCACATAAAAAGGTACATATTATTATTATTTTTTGATATTTGTGTAAAAAGACACGAAGAATTTATTCAAATTCGATCTCTAATTAAAAAAAAATAATGTATGTACTTTGATAATAATTTAAATCATTTAAGGCAGAGCTTGTTTTATTTCGGATCTACGGTCGCGGTGTTTTAAAAGATTTTCAAAGAAAGTATGAAGTTTTTGGTATCAATATACTGAGAAAAACATTCCCAATAAAAACTAAAATTAAATACAATCCATAGAAGTAATTTTTTCAAATTACTTGATCGCACTAAAACCAAAATACATGACTCGTGGCTTTCAAGATTGGAAAACAAAAATCCCAAATATGTAAAAATATGTAGGGTGTTCCATTTAAAATAACAAAGTTGATATTACGTCCGGCAAAACCGAAATTCCAGTAGGTATATGTCTGAAAATTATCGAATATATGGCCTTGAGACACAGGGTAGAAATCTAATAAGGACAAATGAAACGATAACGTTATAAATTGTTTAAACAGCGACATCCTCCGATCGCTCTTTGACCTAACATTGCATTAGGATTGATAAATTGAAGCCAGTTTGCTACATAATAACTCATCCCGTAGCCCATAGTATGAACACAGAAGCGGAGGACCCAGTATGTGTCAAATCTTAATGAAAGAATAAACGGTTAAATATTGAAAAGGTATTTCAGAATTTTACAATATAAGTATTATTCTAGTGATCAGTAATAATTAATGAACTTATTATAATCAATCTAATGCAATTCAAATTCAGTTCAAATCAGAGCTACATCACGTCATAAGTTCAGCCACGCATTGTCTACAATTATTAAAACAATTGATATCGGAAAAAATTAAAGATTAAAGTTAATCTGTGAGTGAAATACCGACCCTAAACAATTTGCTTTTGGTTACACTGTATTATGTTGCAAAAATAAAACACTTACATCAAAAGTGTTCTTTTTTAGCTTAAAACTAAATAAAAAATAATTTAAAAAAATTTAAAAGCAAAAAAAAACATGTCTAAAACAAAAATAAAGCACTTATATCAAAAGTGTTCTTTTTTAGCTCAAAATTACAAAAAATGAATTTAAAACATTACCAAAAAAAAAAAAAACATGTTTAAAACATTTTGTTTAAAACAGACGGTATGTTTTTAATTCGGTGTTTTAAACATGTTTTAAATACTATGTTTTAAACAGTTTGTTTTAAACTTTCCAACCCTGCTTGATACGTTCTGAAAAGGTTAAATTTTGCCCATATACGTCACAGAAACAAATATGCAATTTATATATAATTCCAGCTCTACTCGTCATGATATAACATGATTGCTGCACCTTTGCAAAAGAAAAAATCGTACACTTTCTATGAATGTCAGAAATGTTCCGGACTTTGCTCATCATAATTTAACATAGCTCTTTAATTCGAAGAGAGAAGAGGGCGTCATTAGAAATTAAAAAAAAAAAAATGTTGCAGGCTCGAAATGGTCCCCAAAGTTTTACCTACAGGCGTTCTTTTCGAAAATGACAACGATACTTTGGCGGCTGAATTGCCTGCCAAAATCAAGCCCGCAGAGAGAAAACCTGAACTGATCTGGAGGAACATTATTTTAATGGGCGGCCTGCATGTTGCCGCCGTTTATGGCATCTATTTGATGTTCACCTCCGCCAAAATACAGACTTCTTTATGGGGTAAGCTTTTAGATTATTACAAGATTCCCTTGTTGATTGAGGCCGCCATTTTGTTTGAGAAAGACAAAAAAACCAAACAAGTTTCTGCTAGTTTAAGCATTATAAAGTATCTATCATAAATATTTTAATACATTTGAAAAGAAAAAAAAAAGATTCGTTTAGGGCTTATATCATAATTCTACGCTGCATAAAAAGATACTGCGAAATTTAATTATCTTTAATGACTCCTTTCTATTTTATTATTCGTTTTTAGCATTTTTGATGTATCAATGTGGCGGATTGGGAATTACAGCCGGAGTACATAGGTTGTGGGCCCACAGAGCGTACAAAGCAAAATGGCCCCTCGCGGTAATGTTAGCATTCTTTAACGCAATTGCATTTCAAGTAAGTATTCGTTCTTATTGACTTTATTCAATAACACAGATACATATAAATATATACATGCAGTGGCGGCTCGTGATGAGTGTGTGGGCAACAACTGCAAAAGGGAAAGTGGGTGAATTTTCCAAATAAATTTGTTTTTCGGGGCCAGCTATTTTTGAACTGAATTTAAGCATGAGATTTACTGAGCTTTTCTCCAACTTACCAACGCCTTTTACCAAAAAATAATAATAATAATAATAATAATAATCGACGAACGCATTCTTGAGTTACAATCAAAATTCAAAAGCGCCGAGTTTTTATTTGTTCAATTAACTGAAATTTCTGCCTCCCCTCGCGATTGCGCTTATAATTTTCGAATTCCATTTAAGCACGGAATTTATTGAGCTTTTTCGCAGCTTTTCAAGGTCTTTTGCCAAAAAACAATCGGCGAACGCGTTCTTGAGTTACAATCAAGATTAAAAAGCAACGCATTTCCTATTTGCTCAGTTAACTGAAAGTCTCTCCCCCCCTCGCGATCGCGCTAGTAATTTTTGAATTCAATTTAAGTGGGGGATTTACAGAGCCTTTTCTCAGCTTTCCGACGCCTTTTACCAAAAAATAATCGACGAACGCTCTCTTGAGCTACAATAAAAATTCAAAAGCGATGCGTTTTTTATTTGCTTATTTAACCGAATGTCTCTCCCTCCCCTCCCGATCGCGCTTGTCATTTTTGAATTAAATTTAGGCGCGGGATTTATCGAGATTTTTCTCAGCTTTCCAACGCCTTCTACCAAAAAACAATTGACGAACGCATTTTTGGGTTACAATCAAAATTCAAGGGCGACGGTTCTTTATTTGCTCAATCAAAAAAAAAACGTCTCTCCCTCCCCTCGCGATCGCGCTTGTAATTTTTGAATTCAATTTAAGTGGAGAATTTACAGAGCTTTTTCTCAGCTTTCCAAAGCCTTTCACGAAAAACAATCGACGAACCGACAACAACTGCAAAAGGGAAAACTTGAGGAACCGGAACGTGCAACATCATAGGACAGACTGGGCACAGCCCACCTTGCCCACCCAGACGAACCGCTACTGCATATATGTATATAAAGAAAATGTTTTAAAAATCGATAGTATATTTTAGACGCGTCAGATATTTTGTTTCAATAAAGTCTTTTCCGCTTAATTTATCTTTAATTTTGTTGAAACAGTTCAGTTTTTTATTTTTATTCTTCAGAATATTATTTTTTTTTTAATTTGTTCCTAGTATAGGTATAGTTTTGTAGGAAACTAAATCTGTATATTTATTGTTGCGTACAGGATCCGATTGCACACTGGGCCCGTGACCATCGAGTACACCACAAATACAGTGAAACCGACGCGGATCCACATAATGCAAATAGAGGATTCTTCTTCTGCCATGTCGGCTGGCTCTTCTGCCGCAAACATCCGGAAGTTAAAGAGAAGGGCAAAGACATTTACGTTTCCGACCTGTACAACGATCCCATAGTGATGTTCCAGAAAAAATATTACAACATCATAATGCCCTTCTGCTGCTTCGTAATGCCGACGATCGTGCCCATGATTTTCTGGAACGAAACGTTCGCCAACGCCCTCTTCTCGAACCTCCTCAGGTACGCCTGGACGTTGAACGCAACTTGGCTAGTCAATTCAGCCGCTCACTATTTCGGATCGAAACCATACGACAGGTAATTTTTTTTTTTTTTGGGAGGACGAACCTTTCAGGTAAATTTTCAGGTTCATGCGTCCAGTTGAGAACAAGTTCATCGCCGTCCTCGCCATGGGCGAGGGTTGGCACAACTTCCACCACACCTTCCCATGGGATTCCAAGTCTTCAGAATTGGGGGGATACCTCTTCAATTCGACGAACCTATTCCTCGATTTGATGGCGAAAATCGGATGGGCCTACGACTTCAAAACCGTCTCGAAAGAAATTATTAGGAAACGAGTGAAGAGGACCGGAGACGGATCTCACGCGATTTGGGGATGGGGCGATAAGGATCAGTCACCCGAAGAAATGGCAGACGCTCTCATCCTTCACAAAGAAGACTCCTAATTTTAAGCGTTGCGCAACGGCGAACGGGTGGTTGATATTTTTAGATGGGGGAGGTGAAAGCTACTTTTGCGTTCTACTTGAAGCCAGCCAGCATCTTATTATAACACTAATACGCTTCACCCTACAGGACACGCATGTGTTCTAATTTTATCGAAACCGTCTTTTATAACAGTTATTAATAAAGAAAAAATAAAAACAAAAAGTACAAGAATCTAATATATGCGGTTTAAGTTTATAAGTTAAGTTTATCAAATTTTCAATTAAAAAAAATAAATTTCCAGTGTAGGCTATCACGTAAACGACTGTGTTAATTGTGTTGCCTATACACGGGCTTCTTGTTTTTTTCTTTTTTTTTGGAGCGTCTATTCACTATTATTTATTTAAAAACCAGCATATACAGAGTGTAACAAAAATACAGGCCGTTACTTCACGGACGTGTTCTGCAGGTCAAAATAATAACGAAAGTTCTTCTAATCATGTATACAGGGTGTTCACGGAAATCCGCTACAACAGCTAACTTTCTTAAGTGTATTTTGTAATAATAACTTAAATTCCTAAAGTTTCAGGACCTTTTCTACTGGGTTTCGTGGCAACATAGGAGGAACGAATTACCGTAAAGTTTTCGAAATTTTCAATTGTTTTTAATTTTTTTTTTTTTTAGTGAAACAATTTTCTTCGTCATCGCATCGCGCTTAGGACGTCAAATTGATTATGCCTCTAAAATATTGTCTGCCAAGGCCTACTATTTTTTTAGAATTATTTAATAAATAAATCTAGGATTTCTAGAAACGTATCCTAACTTTTTTATTATTTATTTATTTATTTTTATTTGAAATTTCACAAAATAACTTGAATTACAAAAATTTCTGGACCTTTGCCGCTTGATTTTATAGCAATATCGGGAAATAAAAATGACTGTCTGGTTTTCGACGTTTTCATTTTTCAATTATTTAATGGAATATTATGTTTTTTTAAATGATCGCATCGCGTTCTGGTTCTATGAAATTAACTATATCTATGTTTAAAAGGTTATTTTCCTAAGCCTAATATTTTATAAATTTTTTTGAATAAAATTCTTCGAAAGAGACGAATCACTATAAAATTTTGTAGGTTAAGTTTCCAAAAAAAAGTTATTGAACGAATTTTATTTTCAAATCGACTGAAAATTTTGAAAATGTTCACGTAAATAAACGGACGTATTTTCAGAAAAAAAATAAAATAAAATACTTGGCCTTGAGAGACCCATTAAAAAAGAGTTAAAAACAATTGAAAATCTCAAGAACTTTACAGTCATTTGTTTTTCCAATGTTCCATTGTTCCAATTGTGGGCGGAGTTTAATTTCAACTATTTTAGTTTCCAATGTGTTCAAAAAAAATCAAACAGAAGAAGCACTGAAATTTTTCTAACTTAAATTACTTTGTAAACATTCAAATAAGAAAGTTAACTGTTAAAGTGGCCTCCCGTGAACACCCTGTATGCGTGTTTGTATAAACCTTTTTCGTTATTTCGACGTGTGGAATACATCTGTGAAGTAGCGACCGTTTTCTTTAGATTTATCTTTTTCCCTTCTTGTTTGAATGTATTTTCTTTATTTGAAGATTTTTTGACGTGTATGCTGTGGTTCCTAAAATCTAAAATTATTTAAAAATGCCGACTTTCAAATGGATTAACCAATTAAATTAACTTCCGGTTGGAACTGTGTGTCTCGGATTTCTTCTACTGCCGAAGTTTCGTTCTTCATTGTGGAAGAACTTCCTTCGTCAGGGCTGCTGCTGCTGCTGGTCTTGCTGCTGCTTTTTGTAAGTCGATGAGACTGAGTTGGCATGTCCGTTGTCGTGGTATTTATAGTGGCCGGTGGGGGCAGCGGGGTGGAACGACGGGCGGAGAATGGTCTGTTGGACAACATGCCTCATCGACTTACAAGAAGCAGCAACAAGACGACCAGCAGCAGCAGCCCTGAGGAAGTTCTTCTGCAGTGAAGAACAAAACGTACAAGACATCCGATGCTCGCGGTTCCAATCGGAAGCCAAGAATTCAACCATGGATTACCCAATTATTATTATTGAAGTGACATTAGATGAAACAAAGATTTCGAGAAAAACAAATTAAGAAAAATAATTTTTATTTTAGGATACGCAGATTAAAATGAAATAAAATAAAAATGATAATACACCTTAAAAGAGTTACCTCGAAGACCTTCTTGAATTAAAGATCGTCGTTCTTCAAGGCGTTGTACGTTATCACGTCTATCTTCTCTTGCTCGGACATATCTTCGTCTCCCCAACCCCAAACCATTTCCCATTTTTCCTTTGCATGATCGGATTGTCGCTTCCCGCCGTCACTGCCATCCCCAGTCCTGAGTTTGCGTTTCGCAATCATTTCTTCGGAAACGGATTTCAGGTCATACGCCCACCCAATCTTCGAGAATAAATCGATAAATCCAGTGGTGAGATTCGCCGTGTAACCACAGAATTCGGACGCCTTATAATCCCACGGGAAGACGTGATGGTAGTTGTGCCATCCCTCGCCCATCCCTATGTATCCCACGAAAGTGTTTTGCCTGGGCAATATGTTTCTATATAAAAAGTAAAATAGTATTACTGAAAGGATGCGCACTTTTATTCTTACTTACTTATCGTAAGGCCGCGTTCCGTAAATATGGGCGGCACTGTTGACCAGCCAAGTTCCGTTCACGTTAATCGAGTATCGAAAAATTGATACGTACCAAGCGATGGTAAAAGGTTCATTCCAGAAATACCACGGAACTACGGCTGGTATTACGAAACAGAATAAGGGCATCAGGATTCCATAATACCTTCGTAAAAAAATCCGTTATTATTTGCAGCTTCTAATAAAACATGAACATTACTTATTACTTATGCCTATTCTCATTCCTGACGAAGCTTTCAATCGATAGTGAAACGTTGAGCGCCCTTTCCAATTTTAATAGTGACCGTTTAAAGTTTAAAAAGCTATTTTATTAGGTACTGAAAATATTCGTCAGGATGAAACTACAAGAACATGATATAACAAAAATGTCTAGATTATTTAATTCATAACTAAACCTACGGGTATGTTGCCTTAAAATTGAAAAAGTAGGCAACCCATTCTACAAATGAAAATGAAAAAGTGCCGTGAGCCCACAAGCCCAGCCAGCGAATTCTTTGAGTATAAAATCATTTCGTATCTAATAATTTAATTGGTGACAATTTCCTTTTAAAGGAAAAAAAAATTGAAGATGTAATGTTGGAGTTCCCAAAAAATGACGTTTTACGTAAAAAGAGTAAAAATAGTCAACAGTTTTTGGAGTGTTTTTGAATCTGTTTCAAAAATGTGTCAAGCAAGGTATCAAATTTCCAAGTTTAATCAAATTTTCAAGTTTAAAAAAAAAAAACTGTGACTACAAGAAATATGATTTGAGATTCGTGCTCGACTTCCCTAGTTGCCAAGAACTTTTCCAGTTATTAAAAAAGGGTCGACCGGGGGTCGACGAATATCGTAACGGTCATTTGGGGGTGAATGAATCATCGGCCGTGAGTCGAGTAAAAACAGTTATTTTATATTATTCTCTTTCACTTCTTTATAGAGGGACATACTTCAACTGTCAGTTGAAAATAATTTACATAACTATTACAAAAAATATATATTTTTTTTAATACTTAAGAAAAAGTGTTACGAGAACGTCAACTATGAAACGTTTTCTTCTCAAAAAACTTCGATTAAAATAGTTTTCCCATTTGGTCAAGAGATGGCGCTCTAAATGATGATGATGCCTCCTTCATATTTCCTTGAAAATAGTTAGGTCGGTTTCACAAACAAATTTATATTTAAAGTCATCTTTCGTTCGACTGAGTTATTAAAAAAAAAAAAGTTGAAATTAAAAGATAAGATGAGAACCTTCGCGATGAAACACGTTTTAAAATTCGATTAATATTAGTTTCCCTTTCGGCAAAGAGATGGCGCTCTAAATATCGATGATGTTACATTTTAATTTTCCTTAAAAATAACTAACAAATAAATAAGAAACAAAACACAATTTTCCTTAAAGCTAAAATTAAAAGATGAGTTGAGAACGTCAGCAATGGCCAAGAGATGGCGCGCTAAATAATGATGATATTGCTTCCACTCAATTTCCTTTTGTTTTTCTTAAAAACAAAAGACGAGACGAGCACATCCGCGATGAAACAAGTTTAAAAATGTGATTAACACTGTTTTCCTTTTCGGCTAAGAGATGGCGCTCTAAATAACGATGATGTTTCATTTTAGTTTTCCTTGAAAATAAGTAACAAATAAATAAGAAACAAAACACAATTTTCCTTAAAGCTAAAATGAGAACGTCAGCGATGGTAAAGAGATGGCGCTCTAAGCGATGATGATTTTGCTTCCTTTCAGTTTACTTTTGTTTTCTTAAAAACGAAAGACGTCCGCGATGAAACAAGTTTAAAAAAATGCGATCGATTGATACCGTTTTTACTTTCGGCCAAGAGATGGCGCTCGAAATAACGATGATGCCTTATTTAAATCTCCTTTAGTTTTCCTTGAAAAATAAAAAAAAAAGCTGAGATGAGATCGTTAGCAATCAAACGAATTTTAAAATTCGACTAAAATAGTTTTGCGTTTTGGCCAAGAGATGGCGCAGTAAATAATGAAGTTGCCTGCGGCCCGTTCAGGAATAGAAAAAAGCGCTCTCTCTCATGTAAGTGTATTTGTGTATTTTGCTTTCCATTTGAAACGCTTCAAGTGCTCTTCTGATAAAGATTCTGAACGCACCCCTGCTTTCAAACGCATTTCTTTGAAATAATTAGCCATCAAAAAATTTAATTTTATTAAAACTAAAATCGAAAGGTGAAATAAGGGCGTCAGAACGAGATTTTATGTTTTAAAATTCGATGAATATTGTTTTTTCCTTTGGCCAAGAGATGGCGCTCTAAATGATTATCTGGCGCGCTTTGACTCTACGCATTTAATTTCGATTTAATTTAATTTTGAAAAAACAATGCCTTGTTAAGATGAAATCGCGTCCTTGAAGAAAGATTAAGACAACTTTCATTTTTTCAGACAAATCATGATAAATGACCGAAGAGATGGCGCTATAAATAATTCACTGCGACGCATTTCGTTTTAACTTTCGATCTCGTTAAAATGAGTAAAAGAAAAATAAATGCGAAAGGGCGGGCAAAGTTATGCTTAAAAATGCCAACGTGAACACGATATCTTGTCATATGGTTTGACAGCAAAATGACACAGCTTTCATTTTTTGGTTAAGAGGTGGCGTTCTCAAACATTTTCATAGGTCCTTTGAGATTGTTTTCGATTTAATTTTCGAATTAAAATCATTGCGAAGCCGGGGATTTCGCTGGAAAGTCAGTGTGAAGATAAAATGTCGTTAGAGGAAATTTAAAATTAATTTAATTTTAAGATGCATAAATAATAGTTACTAATTCAATTTACACCTGCTTTTAATGGAGAAAATTATTTAGTTAAACGTTTGAAAACTACAAGCAATTTTTTTTTGTTAAAAATGTGATAAACCTTTTCAGGATTCACTAAAATTATGTAATTCTATTAATTCTCCTAATTTTTAAACATATTAAGCGATTTTTTAAGACAATGGTACAAGACAAAATTGTTGACGAGTATATGGCGATGAAATAAAAAATAATTTCTCTTTCGGCCAAGAGATGGCGCGATTTCTGTCTTTTCCGTGGCGCTTTCGATTCTGTTTTCAATTTAATTTTGCAAAAAATAAAATTATTATTATTTATTTTTATTAATATTACTGAGAATTTGCCATTTGAAATTACAAAAAAGAATAGCTTTCATTTTTGGCCAAGAGACTTGATTTTAGCTATTCAAGTGAAATAATTTTCAGACACCAGATGGACTCAAAATTAATACGCGAATCTTGTTATTTAATAAATTACAAGTCAAGTACAAATTTTTGACAATCAATGATGACCAAAACTTATTGCTCACGACTGTACGTGCACATATTTCACATAGTTTTCTTGTGATAAAAAAAAAATATAAGCACCAAACCTTATTTCCGATATTCGGTTAAATTAGTGGGACAATAGATGGCACTTTAATATTAATAATAGTATAATAATTTAACAATTTAATATGACGCGCTCCAATATGACAAGCCAGATAATAGTTTAACCAACCTGGATTGGACAATACAATTAATTAATTATAAACAAGTAGAATATTGTTTTTTTTTATTACACATTAATTTTTGTTTTTATTCTAACGTGGTTATAGGAATAAGTAAGTATAAAATCAGGGAAGCAGGGAGGTCGATAGAAACTTTTCTTTTAATGGATCGCTGCTTAAAAAAAAAATTAGGAATCTGTGATTTATACACAAAGTTATTTTGTTATTTGGGTTGGATTGGGTTGGGTTCCGCCTTACCCAAATTAAAATCTGGCCACTTTACTCATAGATGACGTTTAATTACAACGAAATAGAATGTCGTTTTATTGTTGCTTGTTTTCGTTATTATCCTAGCGATCAACGGTCTAAATCTTGCGAAAGTAGCATCAAATTTCGAGCTAAAAATTTTGAAAACCCACTTAAAAAATTAGAAAATAATTTGGAACGAATTCAAAGAAGTTACACAATAGAAATTAGATGCGATCTTAGGTATTATTATTTTCGTATTCATAAACAATCAATTCAATAATTGCGCGTTAATTTAATATCAGAAGTTAAAATTAATTAGTACACATTGAAAATGATTCGATTAACTCAATAACAAAAATAATTCGATTAGTATGTACGCCTACTTTTTTTGTAACATCACGACTGGATCAGCTTCGAGGTCCTTCATGTAAATGGTCTTTCCCTTTTCCATTATGTCCTTATGTTTCCTGACCAGAAGCCAACCAACGTGGGAGAAAAAGAATCCTAACGGAAATAATATGCGATCAATCACTTGTTTCAGACTCGGTTTGATTAAGAACAAACCTCTGCTTGCATTGTGAGGATCGGCGTCCGTGTCTGTGTATTTGTGATGCATCCTGTGATCGCGAACCCATTCGTATATATGGTTTTGAAAGCAAGTGCATTGAAAGTAGGCCAGCAAAATCCTCAAAGGCAGTTTCGCCTTGTAAGACCTGTGAGTCCACAATCTATGAGAACCAGCCGTTGCTCCCAGCGTCCCAATCACCAGCAAGTACAAAGCTAAGAAAATACAAGCAAAAATAAATCAATATTTCCAAGTTATTTATTACCAGGGAAAAGAATTCAGGCCACTTTTTACTCCGAATGTACTATTTACTCCTGCCACCTTTCTGCGGCCTCCGATGTGATGCATCGAATTGTTATTGAGTACTAAATTTTCGTTCCGTTCTCGGAACAAGTGGCCTGAATTCTTTTCCCTGTTTATTACATCACTTACTCCATAAAACTGTAAGCCAACTGCAAGTTGTAAGAATTAAGTAGAGGCCGTAGAGGCCTCCGATGTAGAAGTACAGCATGATGATTACGTTGAGCCAAACGATATCCCATTTATAATGTTTCTGCGGCCCTTTGATGGCTTCGTTGTTGATCGGTGCAAGTTTGTTTTCTGAAGTAGTAGTTGCCTGAACTGCTTCGGCGACCAGGGTACTTTCCCAGACACTTGGTGGCATTCTGTAAACATTCCAAAAATGTTATTTGAACAAGCAGTTATATTACATTGCTTGCGGTAATGGTGCTTATTAAATAATCGACTACTGCGAAATTGGGAAGATTAATAAAACAAACAACGAATAAAACATTTACGCAATGAAACAGGATGTGTACTTTTTGCCAACCTCTCTCTCTCTCAAAAAAAAAAAAATAATTAAATAAAAATAAACTGTACGCGAATTCATACCCTGATATTTCTTTTTACATCGAACAGTAGTTACCTGTTCGTATTACAAAAAGCTATACTCACTGACAAATTTATCATCAAATCTCCTGACAATGTTAAACGTAAAGAATTTTTAATAAATAATGTGTAACTTCAGAAAGAACGATGAACAATTAAAATAACTATTTTATCTGTTCATCACTCTTACATCGCATTTGCGAATAAATTGGGCAAGTCGTTTTTGGTCTGCAGTGGGAATGCCGAGCTACGTTTCTGCTGAAGAAGCCCCAAGCAGGGCTGAAACAGCTGTCCAGAGGCTGCTCGAGGTTTTCACTGCAATAAAAAACGATTTGCACAAAATTTTTCAGAAAGAACCTTTTCCCACCAATTGTACTAATTGTATTAATTGGGAACTAGGAATAGTTAGTAATATTCTTGATGATGTGGTAAAATTTAGGAACGAAATGGTCAAAATATAAAATTTAATTTTTAAATTGAGGTCATTTACTAAAAAATATTTTCTAAACAGACTTAGTTCTTCATACAGGGTTATTAAAAGTATGGAGACGGATATTTATTGCCGTTAATATACATTTTAGGAAATTATGCCCTTTATAAACGTTTTTAGGAATTTTTTTATATTCTTTATAAACATTATTAACAACTTTTTCAACATCGTTTTAAATCAAAACTCGAATGAAACTAGAACATTAAAATCAAACCTGTCCAACTCAAGGTCAATTCAACGTCGATTAATAAATACTTAATACTCGTGAATCCAGTCGTCACAAAAATCCTTTAATATAGGCAACCGCATGATCACATCCGTGATTATTGGGTTGCGTACATTAAGACTTCTTTTTTGCCTGTGATTCTTAAATGTAATTCAATAATTTTCTCCCATAATAACATAATAATGGAGGTGACTGCAGCTAACAAAACACATCTTAACTATTTTTAAATTTTGTTTACACAATTTTCTAATAATTTAATTAAATCGTTTTCGTTTAAATTATTCCATTCTTGTACTGTTCTAGGAAGAAAATTTGTAATTATTTCCCTTCGAAAAGGGCATTTTATAAGTAAAGTTTTCTAATGCGAAAATTATTTGCTTTTAATTTAGTTATACAATGAATATAAAAAAAAATAATCTTGTTCTCTGTTTTCTAGAACAGTTTTCTGTTTCAGTTCGTTTAGTTTTAATTATTAAAAAAAAAATTAAGGGAATTGCGTGGTCTCAGTGATTCGGGTCTTTAGCGCCTTGAATATAGGCAACCGCATAAACGTCCGTGATCATCGGGTTGCCTACATTAAGACTTCTCTTGTTTTTTTTTTGTCTGTAATTCTGAAATGTAATTCAATAATATTCTCCATTATACTTGGGAGTTAAAAAAAATTAAATTATTATTATTATAAATTAGGCGCATAGTATAATATATTTAGTGGCCCAATTAAGCAAACATACGTTAACTAAGATTTACCGCTAACCTTTTTTATTTAATTTTGTTTACATAATTTTCTAATGATTTAATTAAATCCTTTATCGTTTTAGAGAAAAAAGAGATCATTTTATAAGTAAAGTTATGGTTTTCTTCTAGAGCAAGAAACCTTTGCTTTTAATTTAGTTAGAAAATTGTGCATCGAGTCGGGCAGTGAAAATGAATAACGTAATAATTTTAATCTTGCTCTCTGCCTTCTAGAAGCCAGAGTTTTCCATTTTAGTTTCTATTCTAAAATCAGGAAAGTTTAACAAGTTTTAACAATTTTTTTTTTTGAACGAAAAGTCAGGGCATACCGTAAAATGAAAATAAAGTGAAGGCAACCTCGTTTATTTAAAACAAAAATGTTGCATCCAGCACTACTGTATCGATTCATTCCATCCCCATCCAATTTTGAGGGCAAGACCTCTAAAATCTAAAACGAAACAGTTACTACCCGAGAACACCCTGTATAATTTCATTATTGATTGGTTGTTCCTAATTAAAACGGAATTGAATCGGGAGATGTTATTCTCAGGGCCCCCCCCCCGCCCCAATTTCCTTTTCGTTGAACGCAAAAGTCAAAGTCAAATTAATTGAAGAATGTGTTTTTTTTTAAATGAGTAAAAAGAAAAATGGAAAATTGTCTTTTTTAAATATTTGAAGAAAAAAAAAAGAATTAGCAGGATTGCTTAATCTAAACGAATTGTAGAAAAAAAGTTCATCAAATTCTTTACTAACAAAAAAAAATTCTTGGCGCCTTCAATATAGATAGGTAACCACACAAACGACCGTGTTAACTTGGTTGCCTATACTAAGACTTCTAGTGTTTTAGTAATTAATTTAATTTAATAATTTAATTTAATAATTAATAAAAAAAAATTCATTAATAAATTGTTTTCAGTGTCCTCACAAAAAGAGATGGATTTAAATTCGGTAACAAGTTGGTCAGTTTACTGGTCCATACAGACTAATTAACTTATTGGAAAATGCTTGTTCTAACGAAACTTTTCTTGACAGTGTTTTAAAATGGGCAGGACAACCACCTTGTCGAAAAAAATAATTTTCAAATTAATGCTGATCTCCATCCAAAATTGCTAAATTATTAAACAGATCTTTTTGGTACTCTCTTAAAAAATCGCGCACTTTAAGAGAAACTATATTTTAGGCTTGCTCTTATCCCTAGAATAACATCTGTTGTATGAGGACTAGATTTTACAATCTACAATAATATTGTGACCTATGCCGGAATTCGGATTATTATTGGTGATTGGTTGATTTAAAATTTCTGAACGTCAGAAACAGTCAGAAATTTTAAATCAACCAATCACGAGTAGGATTCCGAATGCCGAGTGCCGTGTGACCCTGCATTATTATTTTCATCTCTTATTAATTTTATTAGTTGACTTATTCCCACAGTTACAATTGTCGTAGTAGGTTAAAGTTAAGCAGAGATGAAAAGACCGGGCCTTAAAATTAAAAAAAAAAAAAACATATTTACCTTAGCTCTTTTGTCAATTGAAAATGATTCACTGGATTATAGTTATCTTGAAGATTTTAGATTTATTTTATAGTTAGTTTTTTTTTTAATTTTTGTTTTACAATTTTATTTCTTTATTTCCATAGTTTCACACTTTCAAATAATGACATATTCTAGAAATTAAAACGTGTCGCATATCAGTCAATGATGTGTTGATGCAAAACTTATTACAAATACAAACTGTCGCTTTACACTATTAAAAACCCAACAGTAATAAGCTGCAACACTTGTCTATCAAATAACACTTCTACAGAATGTACTTTCTACTATTCGAGGTATGGACACTTCGCTTACTAACTTATAACTGATCCAAGTAGCGCGTCCGTACGGGCTTTTATAGTAAGATCGCTGTAATCTCGAATGTACTGGAATGAACGCGAAACAACGAGAAACTGCGATAACATTCTATAACGTAAGATGGGGTGAGTCATGCTAAAAATAGATCTATTTGCGTGTCACTGCTGTAACATTATTTACTTACTTTTTTTAATTTGTTCAGTATTTTCCGCTCTTTATAATACAAAAAAAAACACAAATTCAAACGGCCCCTCGAATATATAGATTTATTTTTTAGAAATAATAAATTAAGTTGCATTAATTAATATTCGTAATAGGGAAGAACTATAGGTTGTAGAAAATTTTCACGTAACTGTAGTAAACTTCACGAATTTAAAATGTGCGTGTAGTAAAATGCGCTACAATTATTGCAAGAAAATTTGCTACAATTTGTAGCTATCTCTTATTTTACTACAATTTTTTTCTGTATGTTGTATCGGCGCTATCATGCCCTGCCTAATACTTTACCGGCCCTACTAGGTTTAAAGTATACTTTGAAAAACAGAAAAGAGACAGTTATTGGTTCAATAGAGTAACAAATAGGTAACTTGCACATATACAGAGTGTCCGAACAGTGCGTTCTTGGGCTATACCTCGATAACTAGTGCAGATACAAAAAAAGTTTCAGGACATTTTTTTTTTAAAATTTAGAGGTCTACAACATAAAATTATATTCACCTATACAGGGCGAATCAAAACAGCTGTACTGAATGCAACTTTTTATTTCAAATGGCATACCCTATATATGATGTCAAATTTGGATTGCACATAAAATTCTACACATTTTTTATGTCATAATCTATATCTAAATCTAATCGTTTTGAAGATATTTAATATTTTATCTAAAAACTGTCGATTGCAGCCATTATTTTATTTATTCATATTTATTTATTTTTAACTTTAGAGAAAAGATTTTCGGTACAGATGTAGTTAATATTTTAACTTATTTTAAGCCACTATTAAAAGTATTTTTATGGTTACAGGTGATCATGGTACTAACCAAAATATCGGAAATTTCAAAATAACATAGGTCAATTTTCTTAAACAGGATGTCCTATATTTTTATATCCTAAATTGTTTGTCTAATACAGTACTTTCGTTTTTGTCATGCATGTCTTATACCTATCTGCTATATTTTTTTAGAACCCTAGACCTGTATGAATTATTTGTTTTGAAACTAGTAATCGTCTAAGGTGGCCATGGAAAACAAACGAACCAGCTGACATTAATAATTAGTTTACCTGTTTTCCACAGCCACCTTATACAATTATACTTTATAAAAGAAATAACTCAAACGGATATAAGGCTCCCAAAAAATATTGCAGATAGGTATAGAACATGCATGACAAAAACGAAAGGACTGTATTATACGAACAATTTAGGATATAAAAATATAGGGCATGCTATTTAAGAAATGTGACTTATGTTATTTTGAAATTTCCAATATTTTGCTTAGTACCATGATCACCCTGTAACTATAAAAATACATTTCATAATGGCTTAGAATAAGCTAAAGTACCAACTAAATCTGTGTCGCAAATCTCTTCTGTAAAGTTAAAAACAGATAAAATATGAATAAATAAAATAATGGCCGCAAGTGACAGTTCTTAGATAAAATGTTAAATATCTTCAGAACGGTTAGAATTAGACATAGATTATGGTACATAAAAAATGTGTAGAATTTTATGGGCAATTCAAATCTGATATCATATATAGGGTGTGATATTTGAAATAAAAAAGTTGCATTCAGTACCGCTGTTTTGATTCACCCTGTATAGGTAAAAATATTTTATGTCGTAGACCTTTACATTTTAAAATAAAAATGTCTTCAAACTTTTTTTATATCTGCAGTAGTTATTAAGATATAGCCCGAGAACGCACTGTTGGGACACCTGTATACAGAATTAAGTCAAAAGAGAATGTGATCTTTGAAATAAAATGTGTGCAAAGACAAATCAATAATGTATTGCAATTTCAGAGCGAAGAAAATAAAATAAAATGAAACATTTAATTTTGAAATGTTTAACATGAATAAATGTGCGAAGCAGATTTAATAACACACTTTCACGTAAAATTTTTAGGAGTTTTCAACAGGGTTTTACGGGGTCGTAAACTCGAAATAAAAAGGTAACTGGGACGTTAACAGTTCCTAGACGTATGTAAGTAGTTACATACGTATGTACTTACAATCCCCTCGTTTAACTTTGCGAATGTTTCTAATTCGGTTGATGTAAAAAGTCTCTTAAGATTTTATGGGGCGACACACTTCCAGCCACTGCCGCCGGATTTTGGTTGGTCTTGATGCGACAGTAAAACAGAGATTTTAATTTCTCACTTGAATGATTAATTAACCTGGATGCCAGGTAAACTTTACGAGCTGGAAACTTTACTGCGTTTGACTTTATGTTTACCATTTTCTTCAACAACAGCGATCTACCATAATTCCAGGCAGTGGCGTAACTATAGAAGTCAAGCCGCCGGGTTGAAGAATTTCTAACAGCGCCTTACAATTATTTATTATTAACAAAGTAAAACAGAAAAGAAAATTCATTCAACTTTCAAAAACAAAATTTCATTTCTTTAGCTGCTTGCCTTCTATGCTAAGCAAATGAAAAATGCTTAATTTCTGGATTATCCCATTTACATGAAAGTGACAAGTGTAATTAAAATTTTAGGTTAGAAAAACTTCTGCTGAGCGAAAATACGTTTCATTTGTTTCGCGAGCACTTTCTTGAAGAAAAATATTGTTTTTAGCTGTTTTGAAATTGTTTCCCGGCAATTGATTAGGAAACTAGGCGGTCCTAAAGCTGGCGCGAAATTTGAAATACAGTCTGTTGGACTGCAACAATGCACGGATTACGTCAAACAAACTAAAAAAACTCGCTTCACGGAGAACTGTTGCGTAAACTTTTGCTTACCACTAGAACTTCGTATGAAAAGCTTCAATAAAATTATTTTAATTGTGCTTATTGTACGTAGTTAGTTAATTTATTTGTTATTAAAAAAATGTATAAAATGCTTGTCTGAGCTTAGTTCAACTGCAGGTCAACAAACCATTAATAAACATAACCTAACAAATAAATAGTGAGAAAACCCCTCGACCACATTAATTCACTGAAAGCGAATACGTATTTCGGTAACGAAGTTACCATCTTCAGCGCTAAACTGATATTAAACTTTAAAACAACAAATCTTTCAGAAATTTAATATCAGCTTTAATGAAATTAATTTTAGTACTTATCTTAAAAAATTTGTTGCGTAAAGTTGACCGGGAAGCCATCTTCAATAATCACAAAGCAACACAAAACCTGTGGCTGTAATCCAAATAAATAGTGAGAAAACCCCTCGACCACATTAATTCACTGAAAGCGAATACGTATTTCGGTAACGAAGTTACCATCTTCAGCGCTAAACTGATATTAAACTTTAAAACAACAAATCTTTCAGAAATTTAATATCAGCTTTAATGAAATTAATTTTAGTACTTATCTTAAAAAATTTGTTGCGTAAAGTTGACCGGGAAGCCATCTTCAATAATCACAAAGCAACACAAAACCTGTGGCTGTAATCCAAATAAATAGTGAGAAAACCCCTCGACCACATTAATTCACTGAAAGCGAATACGTATTTCGGTAACGAAGTTACCATCTTCAGCGCTAAACTGATATTAAACTTTAAAACAACAAATCTTTCAGAAATTTAATATCAGCTTTAATGAAATTAATTTTAGTACTTATCTTAAAAAATTTTTTGCGTAAAGTTGACCGGGAAGCCATCTTCAATAATCACAAAGCAACACAAAACCTGTGGCTGTAATCCAAATAAATAGTGAGAAAACCCCTCGACCACATTAATTCACTGAAAGCGAATACGTATTTCGGTAACGAAGTTACCATCTTCAGCGCTAAACTGATATTAAACTTTAAAACAACAAATCTTTCAGAAATTTAATATCAGCTTTAATGAAATTAATTTTAGTACTTATCTTAAAAAATTTGTTGCGTAAAGTTGACCGGGAAGCCATCTTCAATAATCACAAAGCAACACAAAACCTGTGGCTGTAATCCAAATAAATAGTGAGAAAACCCCTCGACCACATTAATTCACTGAAAGCGAATACGTATTTCGGTAACGAAGTTACCATCTTCAGCGCTAAACTGATATTAAACTTTAAAACAACAAATCTTTCAGAAATTTAATATCAGCTTTAATGAAATTAATTTTAGTACTTATCTTAAAAAATTTGTTGCGTAAAGTTGACCGGGAAGCCATCTTCAATAATCACAAAGCAACACAAAACCTGTGGCTGTAATCCAAATAAATAGTGAGAAAACCCCTCGACCACATTAATTCACTGAAAGCGAATACGTATTTCGGTAACGAAGTTACCATCTTCAGCGCTAAACTGATATTAAACTTTAAAACGCTTTCAGTGAATTAATGTGGTCGAGGGGTTTTCTCACTATTTATTTGGATTACAGCCACAGGTTTTGTGTTGCTTTGTGATTATTGAAGATGGCTTCCCGGTCAACTTTACGCAACAAATTTTTTAAGATAAGTACTAAAATTAATTTCATTAAAGCTGATATTAAATTTCTGAAAGATTTGTTGTTTTAAAGTTTAATATCAGTTTAGCGCTGAAGATGGTAACTTCGTTACCGAAATACGTATTCGCTTTCAGTGAATTAATGTGGTCGAGGGGTTTTCTCACTATTTATTTGGATTACAGCCACAGGTTTTGTGTTGCTTTGTGATTATTGAAGATGGCTTCCCGGTCAACTTTACGCAACAAATTTTTTAAGATAAGTACTAAAATTAATTTCATTAAAGCTGATATTAAATTTCTGAAAGATTTGTTGTTTTAAAGTTTAATATCAGTTTAGCGCTGAAGATGGTAACTTCGTTACCGAAATACGTATTCGCTTTCAGTGAATTAATGTGGTCGAGGGGTTTTCTCACTATTTATTTGGATTACAGCCACAGGTTTTGTGTTGCTTTGTGATTATTGAAGATGGCTTCCCGGTCAACTTTACGCAACAAATTTTTTAAGATAAGTACTAAAATTAATTTCATTAAAGCTGATATTAAATTTCTGAAAGATTTGTTGTTTTAAAGTTTAATATCAGTTTAGCGCTGAAGATGGTAACTTCGTTACCGAAATACGTATTCGCTTTCAGTGAATTAATGTGGTCGAGGGGTTTTCTCACTATTTATTTGGATTACAGCCACAGGTTTTGTGTTGCTTTGTGATTATTGAAGATGGCTTCCCGGTCAACTTTACGCAACAAATTTTTTAAGATAAGTACTAAAATTAATTTCATTAAAGCTGATATTAAATTTCTGAAAGATTTGTTGTTTTAAAGTTTAATATCAGTTTAGCGCTGAAGATGGTAACTTCGTTACCGAAATACGTATTCGCTTTCAGTGAATTAATGTGGTCGAGGGGTTTTCTCACTATTTATTTGGATTACAGCCACAGGTTTTGTGTTGCTTTGTGATTATTGAAGATGGCTTCCCGGTCAACTTTACGCAACAAATTTTTTAAGATAAGTACTAAAATTAATTTCATTAAAGCTGATATTAAATTTCTGAAAGATTTGTTGTTTTAAAGTTTAATATCAGTTTAGCGCTGAAGATGGTAACTTCGTTACCGAAATACGTATTCGCTTTCAGTGAATTAATGTGGTCGAGGGGTTTTCTCACTATTTATTTGGATTACAGCCACAGGTTTTGTGTTGCTTTGTGATTATTGAAGATGGCTTCCCGGTCAACTTTACGCAACAAATTTTTTAAGATAAGTACTAAAATTAATTTCATTAAAGCTGATATTAAATTTCTGAAAGATTTGTTGTTTTAAAGTTTAATATCAGTTTAGCGCTGAAGATGGTAACTTCGTTACCGAAATACGTATTCGCTTTCAGTGAATTAATGTGGTCGAGGGGTTTTCTCACTATTTATTTGGATTACAGCCACAGGTTTTGTGTTGCTTTGTGATTATTGAAGATGGCTTCCCGGTCAACTTTACGCAACAAATTTTTTAAGATAAGTACTAAAATTAATTTCATTAAAGCTGATATTAAATTTCTGAAAGATTTGTTGTTTTAAAGTTTAATATCAGTTTAGCGCTGAAGATGGTAACTTCGTTACCGAAATACGTATTCGCTTTCAGTGAATTAATGTGGTCGAGGGGTTTTCTCACTATTTATTTGGATTACAGCCACAGGTTTTGTGTTGCTTTGTGATTATTGAAGATGGCTTCCCGGTCAACTTTACGCAACAAATTTTTTAAGATAAGTACTAAAATTAATTTCATTAAAGCTGATATTAAATTTCTGAAAGATTTGTTGTTTTAAAGTTTAATATCAGTTTAGCGCTGAAGATGGTAACTTCGTTACCGAAATACGTATTCGCTTTCAGTGAATTAATGTGGTCGAGGGGTTTTCTCACTATTTATTTGGATTACAGCCACAGGTTTTGTGTTGCTTTGTGATTATTGAAGATGGCTTCCCGGTCAACTTTACGCAACAAATTTTTTAAGATAAGTACTAAAATTAATTTCATTAAAGCTGATATTAAATTTCTGAAAGATTTGTTGTTTTAAAGTTTAATATCAGTTTAGCGCTGAAGATGGTAACTTCGTTACCGAAATACGTATTCGCTTTCAGTGAATTAATGTGGTCGAGGGGTTTTCTCACTATTTATTTGGATTACAGCCACAGGTTTTGTGTTGCTTTGTGATTATATAACCTAACAAAACAAAATTCAAAAAAAAATGTCTGTGGGAAAGCATGCAATGAGTTTGTCAAGAATATTCCAATACACTGTACAAGACACCAACTTATAAAACCGTAATATTTTGTTTAATCTCATTGTCTTAACATTTTTAAATGTGAGGTTATGTTCGGGTCAACTTCGGCGTTACAGCGACAGTAATTTCCGACACACGTCTGATTTATTAGACAAAGATAGTAAACGACTCAGTTCCGCCTTCTGTGACGTTTATTTTCTGGTCTATTAAAGGGAACAAAATTAATTATTGCGACTACATATTAACAGATGGCGCCACTTATGTTTGAAACTTCTTATATTCCAGCTATTTCTGTTCAACTTTATTTATAGGAAATTGCTTTTTTTCTTGAATTTTCTTAACCTTCTTCAGTTGCTTCGAAATTGTTTCTCCACAAATAAAGTGAATCAACTCCGACTCAATCTAACAGATGGCGCCACAAACGCTAATGGATTAAAGTCTAATAAATTCTTTCGCCTTGCGTTTAAATTTTTTTTTATTCGAAGTTATTTTCAGAATATTGTTTCTGAACGTTCCTAACCTTTTTCAATTTTTTTATATCTTTTCCCGGTAAATTACAAATATATGGTGCGGGTTAACAAATGTCATTCATTCGAGGTTAATGCTAGGTTTCCACACCTCCGGCGTACGACATCCGGCATTCGAAATCCTATTCGTGATTTCTGAACGTTGAAACATTCAGAAATTTGAAATCAACCAATCACACCTCCGGCGTACGACATCCGGCATTCGAAATCCTTTTCGTGATTGGTTGTTTTCAAATTTCTGAATGTTTCAACGTTCAGAAATCACGAATAGGATTTCGAATGCCAGATGCCGTACGCCGGAGGTGTGGAAACCCAGCCTAACACTTGAAATGTATTCCTTCAGTTTTCTTAGCGTTTTTCAGTTGTTTTGAAATTGTTTTCCGGCAATAATATTTTCAAAAATTAACCCTAGTTTTAACTTAAGGACGATTCAGTAAATTTTCTTTTCTTACTTATTTCAGACGTGTAAAAGTATTCTGAATTTGAAAATATAAATAAATCAGAAATAGCTTTAGGGGTTTGACTGTACTGTGCGGAAATTTATAGCAAATGGCAACTGTTCTGCTGCCTGGTAAGCTACAATGCACAAAGCGGCCAATGCGGACAAATTCGCGTGTCGTCGCAATTTTACGCTGAAGCAAATCTGCTCATATTGCAGGGGGGCATCCTCTGTATAGCGCTATTTCGGTCCTAATTGGGTCCTCATCAGCAGAAGAGTAGCTCGAGAGACTTGCTTCAGCGTAATCGGAAATTTTTGAAGTATGACTTAGAAATAAGTTTTCACTGAATTTTCTTTGTAGAAACCAAGAAAATATTAAACTCTTTGTATGTTTGCTTTATTTTTACTTTAAGCTTCAAAGGAGCGCCTATGGCGTCTTAGCGCTCATCGGCGCTGGGTTGCTTTGCAATTCCTGCAACGCCTACAGCTACGCCACTGATTCTAGGTTGAATACCGGAAGCACACTCCTGACACTAATTATAAGGATTTCACCAACGACAAAAATTAAAAAAATTATTATGTGTTTCAAGTGATGAGTAAATTATTGACACGCTTATTAAAATACAATCTTTTAATTTTGTTTCCCTTTTTTTCATTCCTGACGAAGCTATCAATCGATAGCGAAACGCTGAGTACTTTTCCATTTATATTCTGTCCGGTTATAGATTTAAAACTCATGATTTTGTTTTTTTGTTTTTGTGAATCATGTTTTCCTAATCGAATGTCCAACTCGAATAACGAATTGTAAGTAACTTTTTTTATAACAAAGCAGGGTTTTGGCTCAGAAACGCTGTTAATTGTTAAAGATGTTCATTTTTTAAAATTTATATTCAATATTCAGAAGGCTGTATATTACAAAAAAAAACGTACAGAATGTTTTTCCACCAAAACCCTGCTTTGTTAAAAAAAAATTACTTACAACGTTATTGGAGATTCATTTGGGCATTCAATTGTCAAATCATTTTCTAGTTTCCCAAATGTGAAGTAGGAAAGTAATTTGGCAAACATAATTGACAAAAAGGAAAAACCAAAAGAAGAAGAAGACTGTAAAAAGCGAATAAAACAACATGCTTTCGTGATTCTAGACTGATTTTTCCTATTGTTATTATTTGTCTCCCGACAAAACAAACTTAAACCGTAAATAATAGATTACTCTATTATTTTTTTTTCTGGAATTTTAGTTTCCTGTTGTTTTAAATCGATCAGATCAATTCAAGCAAAATTAATATCAATCATAATGGCAAACACAGTCAGAAAACAACAGTTTAAAACGTCTTTTTACTTAATTATATTAATTGAATAATTACTCCAACAAAAATAATTGTAATAATATAAAACATTAAATGCGACTTACATTTGTAATTCGTGGACAAGTTGCAATTACTCATGTTTGTTTCTTTGCAGCGCTATTTGTACGCACACGTTTTCGTTTTCGGGGTGATAGGAGGACTTCGTATTGGTGGGGTTTTATGTTGCGTCTGCTCTAAATGTGCAAATCGGTCGTAATTGCTACCTGTTACCGTGTAACACTTGCTTTATTTCCTTCATTCCTTTCACAGAAGGCGTAGTTGTCTCCAAAAATGAACCACAAGCCATTTAGCCCTAACTGCATTTCAGAAAATTTTTGCTTCAGTTTCCCTGCATCTTAAAAAAAATTAAAAATGCTTTGTTAAAGCGTCAGGGGCCTTATTCTTGAATCAAGGGCAAGGTTGCCATGTCTACGAAATTTTCCCTAGATCTAGGGAATTCAAAGGTCTTAAAGGGAAAAAGGGAGATTTTATGTTTTTGGCCAAAATCTAGGGAATTTCGAGCAAAGTTTTTCAAAGGATAAAATGTTATTTACTGTCGGAAGCAAAAAAAGTAGACAAAATTATTGTTTCTCAAAATGGTATTGATTAAAGAAGAATTATTAAGTTTTACCAAAGCCTTAAGGTTGGTTGAATTCTTGGCTTCCGGTTGGAACCGCGTGTCTCGCATTGCTTCTACTGCCAACGTTTCGTTTTTCATTGCAGAAGAACTTTCTCAAGGTTGCTGCTGTTGCTCCTGGTGGTCTTGCTGCTGCTTCTTGCCAAGCCAACAATTCAATCGTGTATGACAGCGTATAAAACCTTCAAGTTAAGCCCTATGGTTGTTAAATCTGAAAGCTTTCAATTTTTTTTTAATGTTGTCTGTAAAGTCGTCTTTAATCGGTACCATTTTGAGAAAGAATAATTACAGGAAACTGTTATTGTCTATTATTTTTTGGTATCGATAGTAAGCTATTTCAGATGGTCCCGAACAATTTCGATCATCTTTATTCCTATCTTGTGTAGTTGTGACTCGTTTATTTTAATGATTCATAGTTCTCTTAACTCAAAATAAACAGAGAATTGAACACATTATAGATTACGATTTGACGGAAAATCCGATATAATTACCAGTTTTTAAAATTTAAAATTCACAAAAAACAACAAAAATTTGTGTGAAATCAAATCCCGTGAACTTTTACGACACCCTGTACGATAAAAATTTTATTCATTTAATTACGTCAGGTTGGTATGTTAATAATTTCTTCAGTATTCTGCAGTATTAAATCATTTTTACAGTCTTAAAAAGTAATTATTAATTTCCGACCCTAAGTTATACAGGCTGTCCGTTTTTCGAGTGCCACTATGGGCATCCCGCTTATCTTAAGAGATACAAAGTTGATTAAATTAGGGCAAAGTTGCGCATTTTCATGCTGAATAATAATCCGAAAAGAAATTTCAAATATCTTCAATGGTTTTCAAAATTTCGCAAAAATACAAAAATTTTTGATTTTCGTTTTTAATTTTTTTTACCCTAAACTAATCGTATTAGGCATTTCTAACCAAGACATTATTCAGACACCTTTTTTTTATGAGGAATTCCAATATGACATCCCCTTTTCAATAATTTTCAAGATCACGGAGAAACATCTAGTAACTTCATTTTTGCTTATGAACGACATTTTGTATTTTAACATTCTCAGATTACGTTTTCTTTTTCTCTTTACAACGATATATCACACATGGTGGTCCAATATCACATTCTTGCCAAAAATCCAATCCACAATAAAAGAACGTTTTGTTTTTCCAAAGCACTCTTCGCAAAAAATGAAAAATTGGATTTTTGGCAAAAATATTGATATTGAACCACCATGTATGATACATCGTTGTAAAGAGAAAAGAAAACGTAAACTCAAAATGTTAAAATCCAAAATGGCGTCGATAAGAAAAAATGAAGTTGCCAGGTGTTTCTCCGCCATCTTGAAAATTATTGAAAAGGGGATGTCATATTCGAATTCCTCATAAAAAAGTGTCTGAATAATGTCTGGGTTACAAATGCCTAATACGATCAGTTTAGGGTAAAAAAAATTAAAAACGAAAATCAAAAATTTTTGTCTTTTTGCGAAATTTTCAAAACCATTGAAGATATTTCAAATTTCTTTTCAGATTATTATTCAGCATGAAAATGCGCAACTTTGCCCTAATTTAACCAACTTTGTATCTCTTAAGATAAGCGAGATCCCCATAGTGGCACTCGAAAAACGGACAGCCTGTATAACAAAAACACTTATTTTAGCCTCCTTTACTTGCCCTAGAAATTTGGCAAATGAATTTTTCAACACCCTGTAGAAGGCGAAATAGCGAAACGTTGAGTGTTCCTTGCGATTTTACAGTTACCATTTTTAGTTTTAAAAACTATTTTCTCACAAATTTTTCTGGTGAATATTCGTACAAAAAAAAAGAGGCATGTTGTTTTATATATCCGCCCCGCTTTGGTGATTTATAAGTTGCCTACCTCAAAAGGCTAGGACTAGGGCAATCTAGGGAATTTTAAAACATAAAGCTAGGGAATTTGTAAAATTTCATCTGGCAACCCTGATCGTGGGAGCAAAGTCGCAAGGGAACGTGACGTCAAAATGACGTATTCTCCTACGATTTGCACAGGTTTGTATGAGAGAGACCCAACGTCATTTTGGCGCCACGTTCTCTTGCGACTTTGCTCTTTTGATTCGAGAATAAGACCCTAGGAATGAGAAATATGAATTCTTGAGAAGAGGATGTTATTTTGTTTGTTATGTTATTTTAATAACACAAAAGATGCATCGTTTTATGTTGAACTGATGACCATTTTTCACGTTCGTTCTTCAGAATTACGTGATCAGAACATAAACAAACGACTATAAGTAATTTTTTTTATTATTTTTTTTGGAAAACACCGGTTAATATTTTTAATTCGCAACGTGACGCAGCTAAAGTCAATATATTTGGATTTGACTCCTAACCACAATATGTTTTCTTAAAAACTAAATACGTATTTCGGCTTCTCCTGTGATTTAGTAGGATAGAAGTCGCAACTACTGAAGATGGCAGCGTAGCTGCCGAAATACGTATTTAGTTTTGCCTTTTTTTTTAAAAAAAAAAAAACGTGGTTAGGAGTCAAATCCAAATTTATTGTTAGAGAAGCCACAGTCTCCAATACATTAAACAGCTAAAGTCACAAAAGTTATTTTTTTTTATAAAAATACAAAACGCCTATAAACCCAATTTCATTATGCCAGGTGTTGTAAGGATGTTGTCCTAATTTCTTGCGCATTAATTAAACATGGAAATTCACTGAAGCGAAATGTTTTGTACGAAAAATAAAAATCAAAGACAATGGATTGACACAGATCTATTTCCTTTCTTTGCTAATTTTATTAATGAAAGATATAAACGACACCGATAAACGGTGCTTTCCTTCGCTTACAAAACTCTGATCCAAACGCCGGTAACGCCACCAGATTCAAAGACAGACGTTCTCTTCAGTGTTACCAACAGACGAAAAAAGTGTTCACTAAAACCGACATCGGAAATCACCAAAAAAATCAATAAATTCAAAATACGTATGTCGCCACAAGTTTGTCGTCAAATAAATTTTATTAGAACTTATATAAACTGAGACATTAAAAAGCTCACACACACGGTTTCGACAGGCACGAATTAGCGCAGGATAAATACGCGCTAGGAAACTGACAACTGACAGAAGAATAGAAAATACCAACACAAAATTTCATAAGAAAAAAAAATGAAACTGACACGACTGCGTTTTCAACCTGTTAGGTCATTTTCAAGTTAAAAAAAAATTATAAATTTTTTTAAAAAAAGAGGTCAATAAAGGAACGTTAAACTTACAAATTAAAAACTGTTCAGAAAGCGTGCAGGACGCGCTATGTTAAAACAAGTGACAGCAGTTCTTATTGCGTCTTATAAATATATACCTTAAGATGGCGTTAGTCAATAAAAAATAAATGACCAATAATCAACAAATAATAATCTGATAATAGGCGTGTTCTTTTTGCCACAAATCTCATCTCAACTCAGATAAACGTCATTTCCATTGGCTTGAACAAGTAAGTTTGAACTGTGATTTCGATCTCCCACCTTGTCACTCGTGCACTCCTATTGGTTGCCAGGTTGAAATACTCATTCAAACTTACTTGTTCGCGCGAACGGAAATGACGTTTATCTGAGTTGAAGTGAGTTTTTGCGGTAAAAAGACACACCTAATAATAGCTGCTTTCCTTCGCTTAAAAGTTTGAATCCGGTTTCAAATAGTTTGAATCTGGAATCCGTAGTTGTTGCAACAACTCAGATTTGAATTTTTGATTGACAGTTCACCTGCAAAGTTTTATATTCGGCTATGACATATTTAGATACCCTGTATAGTTGTGATGAATTGAAATTTATTATTATTATTAAAATTAGCAAAGAAAATAAAATAGACGTGTGTCAATCAATTGTATTTGGTTTTTT
Organism: Prosopocoilus inquinatus; assembly: GCA_036172665.1. NCBI lineage: Eukaryota > Metazoa > Arthropoda > Insecta > Coleoptera > Lucanidae > Prosopocoilus > Prosopocoilus inquinatus. Next base: position 13,641,445 of record CM069871.1, on the reverse strand, counting down.
ATTTTTGTACGAAACGTTTCGCATCTTATTTTTAATTATTAAAAGTACTGTTAATGCTAATTATTCTGTTAAAAAAAACACAAAGGTTGTATTATGTATAATAATATGTATAATCGCGGCCAGAAAATACTGCGACAAAGCAGTTGTTATTTTTTATGGAAATCAAGCAAAATGTAATGAAAAAAATAAGTGGCGACATCCTGCGATCGCTTTTTGACCTGATATTGCTACGCTTCTGCTGAGGAGGCCACAAACAGGGCTGAAACAGCTGTACAGGGGGTGCTCGAGGGACTCACTGCAATCAAAAACGATTTGCAACAATTTATTACATTTATAATGGTTTATACCCAACTTAGAACACAAGTCAGGATGAAGGTTCTTGTCTTGGTCTTACTTCGACAATAAAAGTGTTTTTATTTATTCTTAAATCAACAGAGTTTGTGCGTAAGGTGACACTATCATAAAATTTAGCAAGAACTGCTTCTTGTTCTTCGGATGGCATGACATGGCAGATTTCAAGCACGTATAAATTTTGATAAGTAAATATCGTTAACGAAAGTCCAATTCAACTGACAAAATATTTGCTTGTCCCAGTATTTTGCGGCCGTGATGGTACTCTGTATATTCACCAAAAAAATCTGGGACATCGAAGTTGTCTTACTGTAAATACATATGACAAATTAATTGATTAATTAATTGCTGAAATATTTATAATGTTCGTCCGTTTGTTTATTTATGTTTTTACGTTACAGTAGAAATAAGATCTACAGCTGCATTCAAACTAAATAAAAATAATAATAAATATAAATAAATGATAAATATAAATAAAATAAATGCATGTTTCGACAGGTCCGGAATTTTTTTTTGGCGGGTATAGTACTTTACATTCTTACATGCACAGGTTTATTTTGAACATAAAATGTCACAGTTTTACAGTCGAAACAAAAAAAAATAGTAGACAATTACAGTTTTCTGTAACTTTCCTTTCTACCAAATTAAAGAATTCAAAATGGTACTGTTCAGATACGATTTAAGACAAGTTCACAGGCGACGCTTAAAAATTTTGACAACTCTCAGATTTGACAAGGTCATGTTTAACTAGCTTTGTTTACTCACAGAATAAAAAAAATCACCACCTGTTGCCTAATGTTTGGTTTAAAACTAAAAAACACAAGTCCCCTGTAAAATATAATCAAAATACTAACTTGGTAAGATAATATCGCTGCCAAAAAAGAAAAACACTTCTTTGACGTAAATTTAATAATATTATAACTTTTTCTGGGTAGCTGTAATATTGAACTGTCATTTACGAATGTCAAACAAATTAACATTTTTATATTTTAGAAAAATTTTGTGCAAATCGTTTTTGATTGCAGTGAGAACCTCGAGCAGCATCTGGACAGCTGTTTCAGCCCTGCTAGGGGCTTCTTCAGCAGAAACGTAGCTCGACATTCCCACTGCAGACCAAAAACGACTTGCCCAATTTATTCGCAATTGCGATGTAAGAATGATGAACATATAAAATAGCGACATCTTACTATCGCTTTTTGACCTAACATTGCAGTAGGATAGACAAATTGAAGCGGGATTTGCTCCTAATGAGTCCCCCATGCAAGGCGGCCATGCTTGCTGTCAAAGCATAATGAAAGATTTTAGAAAAATTTTTAGGAGCAAATCCCGCTTCAATTTGTCTATCCTACTGCAATGTTAGGTCAAAAAGCGATAGTAAGATGTCGCTATTTTATATGTTCATCATTCTTACATCGCATTTGCGAATAAATTGGGCAAGTCGTTTTTGGTCTGCAGTGGGAATGTCGAGCTACGTTTCTGCTGAAGAAGCCCCAAGCAGGGCTGAAACAGCTGTTCAGAGGCTGCTCGAGGTTCTCACTGCAATCAAAAACGATTTGCACAAAATTTTTCTAAAATCTTTCATTATGCTTTGACAGCAAGCATGGCCGCCTTGCATGGGGGACTCATTAGGAGCAAATCCCGCTTCAATTTGTCTATCCTACTGCAATGTTAGGTCAAAAAGCGATAGTAAGATGTCGCTATTTTATATGTTCAACATTTTTATAGATAAATTCATTTTCCATTTCTTCATGGCTAATATGAGCCAATAATTTTCAAACTGGAATAATGACTGAACTTTATTAATTATTAATTACAATCACCCAGCACGATTCTGAGCATTATTAAATTTACATCAAGAAACACTTTCTTTGGCGGTATTTTATTTGAAGTTTCATGTCAAGCCCATATGTCAACGTATTTGACAAATCAATTTTAATACTTATTATCCTTGCTTATTATCTTATTTATATTTATGTTCATTTTAAGAAGCCTTTTCAATGCCAGGTAAGTAGAAAAATCTTTTCAATGTTAAAGTGAAAGAAGCACTCATCAACATATCTATCATAATTATTTAAAAATTCAGAACTCATAAACTTGTCATTTATTTCATATACATATTTATGTTGTTATCAAATGTCAAATATGAAACTAAGATGTCGTTGCCAGTTGTATTTTTCAGAAGGCAACACTGGCCATAGTTTTTTAATTTGTGAATAAATTGTAAAATCTGTGAAGTCGTATTTAAAATGTATCATTTTGGAAAAGAGAAATTATAGGAAACTATAATTGTCTTCTATTTCTGCTTTTGACCACCTTCCATTAAATTCATTCATTACCATGACTTAGTCTACGGACGAAGGAACACAAAAGAGAGAGAGTCGTACTAACCACCATAATGTGGAAAGTTGGTAGAAACTGGCCCGCTTCGGATTGGCAACTTCCGTCAAGAGAAACCGCCAACTTACACTCAAAAAACGATCGTAGGATGTCGCTGTTTTATTTATTCTTATAAAGTCCCTAGATCTATCAAAGTAACGCAAACTTGCCGCCATATTGATTCCCTGCTTCGCGCCAACGTCAAGACATTGATGACAGCTGAAAGTTTCTTGCAGTCATTTTACTGAATTAGTCAATAAAAAAGTTTTTAAGTGAATAATAACCACTGTGTAGAACGACCTGAATCACAAAAAGTATTAATCAATTTTATAAATAAAACCGCACATAGGGGCGGATTCTGTAACTTATTAACGGTCTGTTAAAATTTAGTGATCCTTTAAAATTTAAAACAGAGTTCCATGATTGGTGGTTACCGTAGCAACAAAATTTAACAGCCCTTTAAATTTAACGGTTTTGATACAGAATAGACCCCTTAATTCGTAAGTATTCTTTATTTATTTTTAGGGAAGCAAATTTTTCTTACCCATTTGTGCATGCAGGCCAGAAATCGCTTCATTTAGATAGGTGTTCAAAAATTTTTTGCGTTTAAAACACAATTATGTTTGAAACTCATATGTTAAAGCTAACGGTAAATCGTGTGACAACCGTCACGAAATGTCACTGCGCCATTTTGATTCCTTTTCGATAGTTCTCATTCTAACTCATGGTCTTTACCAATTGTTCTTTCTCTAAATCATTTGCGTTACTTTGATAGATCTAAGGACTTTACATTCTTAGACTCAATCCGTTAAATTATTCCCTCGTAGGTTTCGTCAGTTTCGAAAATTGTAAGCAAATCTATTATGCTAGGTATCGGTTATTCTGTAAATGTATAGCAAACTTATACGGCCTTACAACCCGTGGGTCGTGAAACAGTCAGGACTTCTCCGAGCAAGAGAAATTCGTCGTACACCCGAAAGCAAAAAGTACTGGACGATTACAGTTTCCTGTAATTTTTCGTTCTCCAAAATGTCAATACTGTTTAAATACGACTTCACAGATTTTACAAAAGCGTTGAGCTTGTTAAATTTGAAAGCTCTTAAATTTTCCTATCAACTGCTGTTACTTATAATTTCGTATTTAAACAGTACAAAGAAAAATTACAGGAAACTATAACTGCCTACTGTATTTTGCTTTCGTCTGTACATATTTTCATCTCATTTTAACCTGTTGTACAGTCGCGATCAAGAGACCGATTGACAGTTCTGTAACCCTTATTACCAGCGCCAATTAGAGATGGGCCAGGGAATGAACCCGGTGCATTGAAAGCACCCACATGGGTGCATTCAGCAGGGTGCATACATGAATGTACCGGGTGCATTGAAAAAATTAAATTTCCCGCGCAAATCGAACGTGAAATAACCTGTTCTTGATGTTATTTAATTGTTTGCGGGTGGTTTACAGGTTTAATGTTTCATAGTGTATGGTGAATAGCTGAATAGTAAACTTTTAAGTTTAACCTGAAGCTTTGTAGCTTAAAATATGAACAAAATGAGCAAGTTTTTTAAATTAACGTTACAAAATAATTGTCTAGCGGTAGTCCGTACAAAATATATTATATTTGGCATCATTTTGAAGCATTTTTTTATGTCTTATGTAAATGTTGGCAACCGGGCAATGCACTCAATGCACCGGGTGCATTGTGGGTGCATTCCGTGATTCCACCGGTGCAAACGATTGCACCGGGTGGAATCCCATCTCTAGCGCCAATAGAAGATAGTGAAGCCATTAGAAAATCCCATTAAATTGAGAAAGCACATCAAATTTTTGTAGAATTACGATTTAATTTGAGGTGTCAGCTGGCTTCTAACAAACTTTACTCCATCCTTAAATTGAACAACACTCTAGCAACAATCATATCAATAAATAACTAAAAATCTGTTAAAAATAGCAATAGTTGAGTTCGGCAATTTACTTGGATTACGCTTTAATTAAAAGTGTGAAGGAGAGCGACTGCGTTTCACCGTATATAAGAGTGAATAAAAGAAACGCTCCGGGCAATCCAGCCGCAAATGCGACTCACTCAGTAAAATCACTTTTTTCTTGTGCTTCTATTGGCGACACTGATGTCAATAACATAACCTTATTCATTGTACAGTTTTGGACTTGTATTGTTTGTAGTATGTTGAATTAGATTAAATACATACAATTGAACGATTATGGATCAAGAAACAGCCAAACGTTTGTTCCTGGACGGCGCCCTGTTCATCTTCCTCGACGTGCCCGAAGGCACAGAGTTCGGAATCGACATGAAGTCTTGGAACACCTGCGAGAACTTCCGGGGCGTTAAAATGATACCTCCAGGAATACACTACGTATTCTACAGCAGCGTAAGCAAGACGGGTGATACGGCCCCTCGCTCGGGCTTCATCCACGATTTCAAGCGGGCAGAAGTCGTCGCGAAGAAATGGGATAAAGAGGCGGAAGATTTGTGTCCGAAAGACATCGATGAGAGCGACGTCGTCAACTTCAAGGACAACATCACTGCTCTGGACAAATTCTTGGGGCCCTATCCCTATGATATACTGCAAAGGTGGACTTCTTTAACATCACACATTACAGGTACTAGGATTTACATACTGTACATAAAACGATTGAATTAATGTTAATGCGCCTGTTCCAGATGATTTAATAACGAAACTAACGCCAATCTCTGGGGAAATAAAATCTGCATTGGAGCTGGTATCATGCAGAGATGCGAAAGGGCAGAATATAAGTAATCCACCGACGAACAGTAAAAGATCAAAGCGATCGAGATTGAGTTGCAGCGACGATGCCTTAGACGATTTACTTCCGAATTTGAAGCCGAAGCCAGGCACCGAAGTCAGATTCACTTCTTTACCGACGAGGACATACCCTGAAGGTTCCACTCCATCAGAGATAACTCGGCATTCCCTCGATTTTTCATACGCATTAGACACAATGCTTGGTAACTACGCATCGTAAGTTGCATTAAATTAAAGCGTCATTTATTATAATTGAATTTTGTAGGGAGATGGATTTAATTGGCGAGTTGGAATTTGCGTATGTCTGCTTCTTGGTTGGACATAGTCTCGAGGCTTTCGAGCATTGGAAGGATTTGGTGGGGCTTTTGTGTTCGTGCGAAGCCGGCTTAAAGAAGCACAGGAGCTTATACGATGCGTTCGTTTCGGTGCTCGAGCTGCAGATTAAGGAGATTCCCGAGGAGTTTCTGGCCGACATTGTTTCGAACAAAAATTTCGTTTACGTGAAACTGCGTGAGTTGTTTAGGGCGGTGAGCGACAGTGATGTGGACAACAGGTTGAAGGCGAAAGTCGAGCGGTTTAAGAACAATTTGACGAGTGCTTTTAATTGGGATTTTTCACATTTGGACTCTGAGAGTGAAGAGGATGCACCTGTTGTTGTTTACATGTAAATATATGAATTCTTTATTATATTAAACTTTTTTTCATTTTTCTTTTTGTCAGGATTGACGGTCTGAATCTTTTACTTACATTCTTTCTGTATATTTCAAAGTCGTTAACTGGGAGGAAACCCTATCGAATCTGATGTGATATCTCCTGAAGTAAAGCGAATGAAATGAAAGAGAAAAAATTTGATAGGCTTTTATTAAAAGTATTGGCAAGTACAATAAAGAGTATGTGAAAATTCAGATACCGTACAAGAGTATAAAGTTTTATAAGCTATCTATATATTACAGAATATATCATGATTGATAAAAATGCATAATATACACCTCTAGTTGTTTTGTTAAGTAACAAGCGAGCAAGTAAGCTTGAGAAAGCTCATCGCTTAGAAATCTTTACGTATGATTAATGTAGACTATCCGACTAATAAGAAAAACGTTACCCTACAAAAGAGGTATATTCAAAATTTGTCAAGAACATGAGCATATGATCACTGCAATGTATGTTATACAATTTTTACAAATAATACGATTCGATGAAGTACAAGTTTGGGCCTGCACAGGGCAGAGAATTTTCCCAGTATTTTCTGTCTTGCGCAGAGCTCCTCTACAGTATCTAACATACAATCACAGTTTTCTGTTTTTTTTTTTTCTTTATTAATTAATTCAATATTTGGTAGTATCACAAAATATTCCCAGTATTTTTTGAACCACCAAACTTAAGAAGTAAAGCAGTAGTAAAGTTTGAATAGTTCAATTACATAATAATTTCTAAATACGCTACGGTCTCTGTGCTAACAATATAATAATTATTATAATTCATGTGCTTCTTTAAACTCTTAATTACTATTAACTCATTTAAGTGATTTAACAGTTTTAATAATGAGAGGATACTTTTTAAATGATGAGAAATTTAACTTTTACAAGCGCTTTCATTCATTGTAAGTAACAACTGTAATAGAATTATTAAGTGATGGTGGACAAAAATGGTGTACCTTTTTGGTCCCTGACATCACACCTAACTAGAAGTATGTATGTTCTTAAGGAAAAGGTCAGATTTATAAACCCACAAGTTAGTTAATGATTGTATCGTTTATGTAATTTTTTTTTTAGCCTTATGAATTTAGGGTGTTTTGGTTTAAGACTTGGGTAGCGACTTGCTCGCTACTGTACCCGATGAGTAAGTGTTTGTGGTGTTTACGATTTTCCGTCTTGGATTTCGACTGTGACGCTTTCCAGCGCGGCTGAGTTCGCTTGCGAGGCGGTCGGTGGAGTTTTGTTTGAGCGCAGGGAGGTCGCAGACTCATTGATGCTTCCTTTCGAACCACGTCTTGATCCTAGAAACAAACGCCCTAGGATCGTAGGGTAAATGTGATTGAATGCTTTGCACAGTGCATGAGGCTTTAAAAAAAAAAGACTGTGTACTTGTGTGTGATAAAATCATTGCGAACAGCACAACAGCATACATAGCTAGTAAGCGAATATTAAATCAGAACATGACAAGACAATACAAAGCAAACAGAAGAGGAATTAATTACAAATACAGCATTAAAACAAGTTCTGCGCATGTTATAGTTAAAACGTGATGATATTTTTCTGTATGACCTTAGTATTATTAAATCATTTATTAATTATTTTACTAAATTAGTTTCGCGTACGGAGAGTATTATTTATATTGATGATACAGCAGTCGTTTTAAGCGATAACTTTTGTAGAAGACATTTTCTTTTATAATTAATAGTTAAGGGGTTATTGAAGCAATCGACAGCCGTGACGCACCCTGTATAGTTTTCCACACAAAAAATAAAAATTTATTGTATTAAGGAAGCGTTTCCAAAGCCGGGGGTAAAACGTGAAATCAATACCACGGTACACCACCCCTGCACAGTAAAAATTTATTACGTATTCACGTGGTGCGCCAACAAAAAAAAAAAAAAAACGAACTCATACACCCCCGATAACATCGGCCATCGCCGGGGGTTTTCAAGAAGTTCGTGCTTGACTAACGGCATCGGTTACACATACATGGTCTTGTAGATTTCTTGAAGGAATAATTAATTAATTTCCAGCGCGCTTTTTGCTTGCCTTACGCAGATGCATATCTCATACGCAGTAATAATATGCAAAAGCGCCAGCCATTTTGAAAATTCTTTGTGTTGCTGGCCTAATTATTAGGCGTATTTAATCAGTTGAATACACTGACGGTTTTATGCGTTATTACTCCAGAAGGGAAACGCCGATTTTATTGCGGCAATCCAATAAAAAAATAATTTCAGAAACTAGGCCAAGCAAGCAACGTGGAATTAATTACCACGCTTTTTATGTTTTTAGGGCAATTTAATAGGAAAGAAGGCGCTAGATTCTTCATCACCATCACTAAATACTTGCGTGTAACAATTCTTTTCCTTTGTTTTATTTCTTATCTTTTACATAAAAGAAAACTGCAATTACGATAAACCTGTCGCGCTCTGTTTCCTGCATGCAGATTCAATCCGGTTTTCCGGAAATTCTCCTGCGTCAACTTCATTTACATTAAACGCGTTAATGAATTACTCAGCGCCGAAGACCGCCGTTGTTTCAGGCGTTTCCGCGAAATGCACATTTCAGATTTAATCAAATCAAACGAGTGGAAGTAATTATTAAACGGTAAATCTCGACCTTGTAATTAAAGTTTTAATGTGAGAGAAAGGAAACATGAATGAAAATCGATGCTTTGTTTCTTTGTTGTGACCGCATCGAAAAAAAAAAAAAAATCGCATGCAAATCAAATTATAAGTTTGGCAGATAAGGAAATTGGAATACAGGAAACTGTATTCCTTTGAGGACGTGGTGTATTTTTTTTTTGCCTGATTGATTCTTACGTACCCTGTGAGTTTGGAGAGTGTGCTCTAAGGGAGGCCATGCTCGGTTGCCTGCTGGGTCCTCGGACGCTGGTTCTGGAACCTCTTCTTTCCTGGTGCAGGAGCTTACTGTCTCGCAACAAGGAGACGTTCATGAGTCTCGGATTCGGCGTGTTGAAAATCGACCTGTTTTCTCTCCATCTTGCCCTGTAATAAATTTTGTTGTGTAAACGCGACTAACATTCCACAATATCCCTACTCTCTCTTTTTTTTTTTTTTTTTGAAACAAAGAAATAACTGTCTGTCATCATAGCTTACTATAGATTTTGCCATGATTCATTTTACATGAGTAACGCAATAGCGTGACCGCCGCCGTTATGACAGGGGGCCAAATTAAAAAGAAGAAAAAAAAAATAATGCAGGAGGCAAAAACATCGCGTACCAAGCACGAAACCATGAAGTGTGTTTACTGCGAACTCAAAGCCAGCTACATTTTGCTTTTTGATTAACACGAACAATAAATTCTGTGCCATCGGGGTTTACGACGCGCCGTAAAGCCATGAAAATCTTAAGCGTACATATAAATTCCGGGGGTGACTCCATGGAGATGGAACTATTTGCCAACAAATTCATTAGCGCTGCAAAGGTTAATAGGTCGTCCTTAAAATACCCCGGCCTGGCTTAGTTTCAGTCACCCTGTATATGACTTATTTATTTAATCAATTTCTCATTATGGTCTTACCTGCTGAATAGTCTCAGCACGATGCAGATTATGATAAACATCAAGAACATAGCGACTAGGATTCCGATCATGGCTGGGTCGACGTATCGTTCTGATTTAATTTCGTTCTTCACCGCTGAAAACGTAAAAGGAAAAATTAATTTAAGAAGAGTCTACTGAAAAAGAAACTACAGTCCATAACTCGAACTACCAAGGGACCTGAGATTATTAAATTCGAATTATAGAATATTCGAGTTAAACGACATGAGTACATACCATACATGTTCCTGCACATTATGTATTTATTTACATATTTTATTAAGAAGTAAAAAAAAAACATATAAACAATGGTATACAGACATCGAAATTTAATGTAATAAACGTGGATAATGTACTTGCTGGTATTTTGTATTCCTAAGCAATATTTTTCTTTTCGACACCATTTTCGACTTTTTTTTTAATTTCAAGCTTTTATTGAATTGTAAGACTCGTAAGTTGATGGAAATTTATATGTAGGTATGTAAAGAAAATACGACCAAATTAATTAAAACACTAAACGCAACTGAAGTGCACAGCATTATTGTCTCGGATCCGAAAAAGGGGATTCCCAGAAGCACCATCGCTGGAAACGTAAATTGACGATAAAAAGTGGGGATTTGTCGTAAAAATTCGAGTTATAGAGCTTTGTGAGTCCTTCCTTCGTCAAATTTATTTCGAATTATAGAAATTTTCGAGTTATAAAAATTCGAAATAAAGAACGAAAAACCAATGCTAAGCAACTGCAGAGGACAGCAAGCGACTTCGAGTTACGGAACTTTGACTGTATCCTGAATTGAAATAATTAAATTAAATAAAAATTAAATAAATTCTACATTTTAGGCAAAAACCGAACCACTCAGAAAAAAGATTAGAGGTTCTTAATGCGTTGATAAAAGGCGTAATTCGGCTGTTCAAACTCTCTCCATCTAGTTCCAATTCTTTTTTTCTCTGCAGGAGCCTAATAGCATGTCGCTGCAATGGGAGGACCGGGAACTCTTAAAAGCTTAAAACTGACAGAAAACACGTATATCGGGGGTTGTAAAATCCTTTTGAACGTACAGTCGTGGCTTTGCGGCTAATTGTCTTTATGTTGCTTGCAAGTTAAAGCGCGCTTCGGCATTGTTCGAGCTTCGAAGATTTTCCCGCGACATTGAACAGGAACTAATTTATTTTAAAACGAGATTGCGATGGAAAAGACTTTTCAATAACAGGATGACTAAGAATTCTTCCGAAAATAAACGATTCACATAACCAGAAAATGTTTATAAAAAATTAATATGAATAAGTAGACAGAAATGCCCTCCGAATTCATAGCTGCAAGTGCTTTATAAACTTTTTGTATTACAGAGTCGTAGAAAGCTGCAAACTGTTACGGTTTTGAACAACCGCTTTTCAAATGTCACGCTGTATATGCCAAGTTTTAAATCGAGTTTGTACTCGGTGGTGCAACGTTCGGAAATCGTGTGAACATCAGGCGTTGTAGATTCTCGCCTGTTTTTATTATATTAAAAATAAGTTGTTATCAACATCTTCGTCGCAGTGTAATTGGATATTTTCGTCGCAGTCTAATTGGAATTGTCCCACCGCTCGATTTAGTTTTGTGGTGCAATTCGCAGGTTGTAGCTGCGTTGAAAATAAGTTGTTATCAACATCTTCGTCGCAGTGTAATTGGATTTTTTCGTCGCAGTCTAATTAGAATTGTCCCACGGCTCGATTTAGTTTTGTGGTGCAATTCGCAGGCTGTAGCTGTGTTGAAAATAAGTTGTTATCAACATCTTCGTCGCAGTGTAATTGGATTTTTTCGTCGCAGTCTAATTGGAATTGTTCCACCGCTCGATTTAGTTTTGTGGTGCAATTCGCAGGCTGTAGCTGTGTTGAAAATAAGTTGTTATCAACATCTTCGTCGCAGTGTAATTGGATTTTTTCGTCGCAGTCTAATTAGAATTGTCCCACGGCTCGATTTAGTTTTGTGGTGCAATTCGCAGGCTGTAGCTGTGTTGAAAATAAGTTGTTATCAACATCTTCGTCGCAGTGTAATTGGATTTTTTCGTCGCAGTCTAATTGGAATTGTTCCACCGCTCGATTTAGTTTTGTGGTGCAATTCGCAGGCTGTAGCTGTGTTGAAAACAAGTTGTTATCAACATCTCCGTCGCAGTGTAATTGGATTTTTTCGTCGCAGTCTAATTGGATTTGTCCTACCGTTCGATTTAGTTTTGTGGTGCAATTCGTAGACTGTAGCTGTGTTGAAAATAAGTTGTTATCAACATCTTCGTCGCAGTGTAATTGGATTTTTTCGTCGCAGTCTAATTGGATTTGTCCCACCGCTCGATTTAGTTTTGTGGTGCAATTCGTAGACTGTAGCTGTGTTGAAAATAAGTTGTTATCAACATCTTCGTCGCAGTGTAATTGGATTTTTTCGTCGCAGTCTAATTAGAATTGTCCCACGGCTCGATTTAGTTTTGTGGTGCAATTCGCAGGCTGTAGCTGTGTTGAAAATAAGTTGTTATCAACATCTTCGTCGCAGTGTAATTGGATTTTTTCGTCGCAGTCTAATTGGAATTGTTCCACCGCTCGATTTAGTTTTGTGGTGCAATTCGCAGGCTGTAGCTGTGTTGAAAACAAGTTGTTATCAACATCTCCGTCGCAGTGTAATTGGATTTTTTCGTCGCAGTCTAATTGGATTTGTCCCACCGCTCGATTTAGTTTTGTGGTGCAATTCGTAGACTGTAGCTGTGTTGAAAATAAGTTGTTATCAACATCTTCGTCGCAGTGTAATTGGATTTTTTCGTCGCAGTCTAATTGGATTTGTCCCACCGCTCGATTTAGTTTTGTGGTGCAATTCGTAGACTGTAGCTGTGTTGAAAATAAGTTGTTATCAACATCTTCGTCGCAGTGTAATTGGATTGTTTCGTCGCAGTCTAATTGGTATTGTCCCACCGCTCGCTTTAGTTTTGTGGTGCAATTCGCAGACTGTAGCTGTGTTGAAAATAAGTTGTTATCAACATCTTCGTCGCAGTGTAATTGGATTTTTTCGTCGCAGTCTAATTGGAATTGTCCCACCGCTCGATTTAGTTTTGTGGTGCAATTCGCAGACTGTAGTTGTGTTGAAAATAAGTTATCAACATCTTCATCGCAGTGTAATTGGATTTTTTCGTCGCAGGCTAATTGGAATTGTCCCACCGCTCGATTTAGTTTTGTGGTGCAATTCGCAGACTGTTTTTTTCCCGTACATCTCAGAATACCCCGGCAATAAATCGTCCTACGATTCTCGGCCCAAATCCTTTGACTTCAAAAATTAGTTAGGTCATGGGCAGTCACGGATTCTAAAATTATTTAGGTTTGTGCATCGTATCAATCATTTTTTGTTTGTCGAGATTTGTCAAGCAGTTCTGAAAAAAGTATACTTGCTGTTATTTCTTGTTTTTACTTGCTGTTAACAGCTTTTTAAGCTTGTTCCATGATCGCCCTTGACCAAAATAATTTTTGCTGTGTTGGTATTTGTGATATTAATTGCACGAGTTTTTTGCTCGAGCTTTTCGTGGGAATCAGATTGAATGCTTATTCTAAACGTCGAAACAATCATAAAATCCGGAGACGTCTCAGTTTCTTGTGATTTACAATTTTTTTTGTCAGCTTGTTACCGATTGAAAGATAAATTACATATACGTTTGACACTTCATGTCATTGGTTGTCATTCGCGTCATCTACGCGCGGTCAGCTTTGGCTTATATCATATTGATTTTGATTCGTCCAAGTCCTTCCTTCCTTCATGGGCGAAGCCAAGTTTGACTTTTTTAATTTGTGCCTTGACCAAAATATATCGGTATTTTTAATACTGATTGGACATTTTTTTGCAGGTGCGTCTCTCAAGCTTTTCGTGGGAATTAGATTGAATGCTTATTCTAAACGTCGAAACAATCATAAAATCCGGAGACGTCTCAGTTTTTTGTGTTTTGTGATTTTGCGATTTACAATTTTTTGTCTGCTTGTTATTCCGATTATTTACATCTGCGTTTGACACTTCATGTCATTGGCTGTTATTTGTGTCATCTATGCGCGGTCAGCTTTTGCATATGTCAAGTTGACTTTGACTTTTTGATTCATCCCAGTCCTTCGTTATGGGCGAAGCCAAGCTTGGCTTTATTAATTTGTAGCTTGCCTGGAGTACAGTTTTGCCAATTTGTGAGTAATTCCCCAATTTATGAGAATTTTATTCTTCCTTCCTTGGTTCTGGGCGAAGTCAAGTTTGACTTTATTAATTTGTGCCGTGACCAAATTAAATTCTCAATTTTCTTGTTATGTGATTTTTCAATTTACAATTTTTTTGTCTACTTGTCTGCGATGGTTACATCTACGTTTGACACTTTATGTCATTGGCTGTTATTCGCGTCATCTATGCGCGGTCAGCTTTGGCGTATGTCAGCTTGATTTTGATGATTTGATTAATTTCAGTCCTTCCTTCCTTCGTTACGGGCGAAGCCAAGTTTCGCTTTATTAATTTTCGGCATGCATGGAGCAGAGTGTAGCCAATTTGTGAGTAATTCCCCAATTTGTGAGAATTTTCTTTGCCCGCGGGTATTTTGTGATGACTTTGTAAATGTGAGGCTTCTTCGAGAATTTTAGGATTTTTAATAATTACAATTTCTTATTGTTACATAAGTCCTATAACATTTTCATTTTACGTTAAAATTGGCATTAGATCAATCCTCTTAAGAAGAATATACCATTGTTTCGATGTCCTTTAAACTGATTTATTGTTGATGGATTCTGCATTCGATTCATGCAGGATTCACTATAAACGGAACCTGACAAAATCAATCCAAATTACTTTAAGTGATATACTGATCAAAACGAAATGATTTTGACTGTCAATCGAAAGTAGTTTATTGTTTCTGTGCAAAAAGTGCAAAAGGTCGAATGTCAAAAATTCTTTCTTTTTTCCTTTATCACAAAATGTTAATAATAGCTACTGCCACCTGGTAGCACTATCTCTTATAATACCATCAGCTGATATAATAAAACCCAAACAAAAAAAATCTCTTCTGAAAAATGTAGCTTTCTGACATACCTGCGTATCTGCGACCGTTGACTTGACTTTGAGATGTTATGTTGAATAATATTTTTCTAAAGTAATAAATCATTATGTTTATGAATATATCATTTTTTAAAGTTAAAATTTAATACTGAAGATCTGTTGAGGTGTTTAAAAATTTTGTGGGGGAAGATTGGAGATTTTCCAACTTTTTCTTAAAGGAATTTAGGGGACGTACGGTGGCAACACTGCTGGGGCATCCAGTCGTTGTGATGTTCCTAAGTCCCGGTGGTTGTGTTTGAGGGGGCTCGGTCCCATTTTCGCGGTGCATCCGGCATCATTCTGGAAGATGGCGCATGGCACGGTATTGTTGAGGAACCTCCGAGGAGGTTTCCTCAATTCTACGATTTTCGTCAGTTTTTACGTGGTGTCCTGGAGGACGAAAACTCATTCGAGTTGTCTCAGCCTCGTCCCCGTTGCTATGGGCAGGTATTTTTGTTCTACTTTTCATCCCTTGTAGGCTTTTACGTACGGATTGAAGTTCATTTTCTTGCGCCTACGGCTTCAGGCCGATTTTTGCATAGTAAACGACTTCAGCTCATTTATTTTCGCGTTCAAAGTAACTGAAGTTACTGGCTGTGCTGTAAGTTAAGTTTTTCCTCTACACAAATCTTTCTTTTTTCTACTGAAGTAAGTAGCAAAACTGTTAGAAATAAGAGATGGATTACATTTTCGTTTCTTGTTTATTTTAATCGCAACTTTAATCACGAGATGAGAATGCGGGCCGATGCTTTCCTTTTTTTTCTATTAAAGAAAAGCAGACGTTGAATTATTTCAAGTCGAAGCTTTTTACGCGAGAACAAAAAGATATTGCTTTGGTTTCGAATCTGACGATCGAGGGCGATTCTTAACCGCCAGTTTATTTCCTCGAGCTGGTGATTCGTCACGGTCCAAGAAAAACGACGTCCATGAGGACGCTGAATTATTTAGAAGTGCGGTGGTGCATTTGGCAAATTGGTTTTGAGCGCTAACGAAGCTTTCGCAAGGTTTGTAATAATAATTTAATAAACAAGGGCAGATTGGAAAAGCTCCCTCGACGAAAATACGATATCGACTAAACTTTCGTCTTTATTTTTACACAAGATACATCTGTGCCAGATATTTGTTTGTTTGACGTGTTGAGTGACGGTGCCACGTGGACCGATATTGATTTATTTGGCGTTTTAGGCAGGGTAACGTCTCCAAGGTAACGAACTTCTTGGATTCTTCCAAAATCAAAAAGCGAAGAAAAAAGAAAATCGGATGGGAATTTTTCCTTTCGAGAAAGTCACAGATAATTACTGATTATAGTTTTGTTGATGAGAAAAATCTTAGAAATATTTTCACTGGAGCATCCTTACAGCTAGGTATGTAGTTACCTATGCACTTGAAGTTTCCATCAGGATTCAAAACGGCCTTCTGTTCGAAACGGCATATGCAGATTTCCCCCCTACATTCCGTGCTGGGCGTGGTTGCTTCGCACTGTTCATCAAAAAAGCACGTCTCGTTCACCTTGGCCTCTGCAAAAATCAAAAAGATCTTAATCCGGCCGCTCGAGAAAAAAAAATCGCCAATTTCTTTTCATTTTGTTTTAAAATTTGTATTACTCTTTCCGCATTTGTCGATGTGATTGGAGACGTAATCTGCTTCACAGTGACACATCCCCTGCTCGCAGACGGATGCGTCGAAGCCGCAATCTGACGTCGTCTCACATCGGTCTCCAAACAGTTTGTCTCCACGCTCTGGAAAATCTGGAAAGAGATAAAAAAAGTTTGAATCCAAAAAAAATACTTTCGTACAAATAAATAAACGCAAAAACATGATTGCTTGTAGACCGGATGAGAAGGGATTAAGCATCGAGTTATTCCCCTGGAGGACGCCATGCTATATAACATGTATTACTGAAAACCGGTCCGGCCGCTAGCCTTTTGTATGGCAAAACGAACGAAGTGTTCAGTACCGCGCACTTTCTCACACACACATTGTGTTCTCTGGTGCTCTTTATTTTTGCCATACAAGAGAGAGGAGCGCGCGTCAGAAAATCGGCTCATTTTCTGCTCGCTATTTACTCCTCCAGTACTCAACCTCCATGGAATTAACAAATTCCAACCCGTTTTGAAGCTGGTTGACTAATTGCAAGCGATCTCTGTTTATCTCAAAGCAAAGAATTTCAATCGTTTGGATAATCCAAAAACTTTCGAAGTATGCGTCGCTAATTATGCTACGAAAACGTCGAGAGCCAAACAATTTAATTAACTAACTAACTAACTAACCAACCCAGAAAGCACTGTTCATCAAAACATCGTTAATTTAATCTGATTTTACAAGATTGCTGCCCCGGTCCCAAACACAATAGAAGCTTGAATTTGATACGATACCCTCGAAAGCATGAATGCGAACGCCGCTGTGATGGAAATTTCTTTGAAATAGGCGCCGAGTTTCCACGAGCCAATCAAATTACGTACCTGTGAATAATACAAGAAATCATAATGTAATTAATAAGTATGGGGTATGTATATGTTGCGTATAGTTGCAGGGTCGGGGAAAGGGGTGGGCGAGACAGGCGACGAACAGAAAAAAACATACTGTTACGCATTTAGAGTTCGTTTTAATTTATTTTATAATTAAGAACTCGATGTAAACTAATTTATTAAAAAACGTTTAGTACAATAACACTAACTTATTTAACGCGGAAAATAAACTAATTCATTTAAACGTAAGCCGGACAATCAGTTGTAAATTGTGATGCGAACTTTCTTCATTCACCGTGTGTTCGCTTTTATAACCCGGCTGGTTACGCGATTATTCTTCGTCCGGAAAATTCTGTCGAGCGAATCAGACAGACGCACAGTGTTGCTGAGTACTAATGAAAAATTGGACAAAATTATTAAAATTTTTTTTTCATTAAAAATAGTTATATTACGTTGAAAAATACATGAAAAATATAAAAATTTGAAAAGTACTTTTTCGTTTTAGGAACGATAAGACAATACATAAAATGGGAAGAAAAAGTCTGGTAAAGTAAATATTTCCGAAAATATTTTGTTTTTGCAAAAATGCTCGGACAGAAAAGCTATTACTGTAAATCTACGTTTCAGTTCATTTATTTGTACAGTGGCGTACCATTAGGATACTAAAACAACTTTATTTTTCTTTATGGAAACCTCTATTTTTATTACGAATTTCAAGCGAGCATAGTTCTCTACGTACAAACTACAAAAAAAAATTACAGTCACATAAGAATCTTTTTGAAACAAATGTTCAAGTATTAATAAAGAAACAAAACAAATAGATGAAGTTTTTTGAATGCAGATTATCACATCAACGTTCATTATCATGAAATGTGAGAAAATTTTCACTGTCTCTTCAAAGTAAATTATTAAAGATAAATGCAGGTGCACTGTGACTAACAAAATATTGGACTAAAATGTCAATGTCAATAACAATATCAAAAATGTATCGTTTCACTGTTTAATAGTGAACGGGCCATAATTTTATATTTATTTAATTTACTTCATTCAAAATTAAATATTTATTAAAACACTGGGTAAATAAAAATGAAAATGGAGATTTATTACGAAAAAGAAATTTATATTGTACCCCAATGATTGCTGAAAATAAATAACCTGAAATGTAGGAATCGAGTTCGAGCGTTCTTGTAAAAACAAAATATTTTAGCAAATATGTAGGGTGTTCCAGACTTGTATCTTCAGTCTATTATAGAATTTATTTTACACTCCGTATAGAAAGTAGCAGGAAAAGGATAAAATACTGCTGCAACTTCCAATTCCTGAATGTGTATGTATTTATCTCACATGTTTGATCAGAGTCTTGCTTATCAATTCTTCTTCTGTAATTATGACTCCTCTGTTGAAAGAAATGTTTCATAATTTTTTCTTTTCTTAAATTTGACACAATTACTCAAATTTTCTAGTTTGTTTAAATTCTTTAAAATTCGTTTTTCATTAATTATTTGAAAAATATGATTTTCATGTCGAGAAAATTCCACGAAGTGACCTACAACAAATAATAAATAAAAAGTCAGAGTGGCGCAAAAACGAGCAAGTTTTTAAGTTTTACCATGAAAACACAAAGTGTATAGAACATTTAAACAAAGGTCTCCAACAGGTGATATTCGGAATTACTAAACAAAAGTTTCATCAAAACGATATAACAGGTGTAAAATATTTGTATGATCTGTACGATTATTTCTAAACCATTAAACACAAAAAAATAATAATATGTGAAACGATTAATTAAATATACCTTCCATATTTGATTACACAGTTCAGTTTTGAACAAATTCACTTCAGAAACAAAATATAATTAACAATGTTGCGAAAAATTTATGGCGTGTATAATGACATAATTAATATGACACTTTGTCTAGCACTTACTCGATAATTTCAAAAGGTACTTATCCTCTTTTTACGATAAATAATAAATTAACTCCTGATCTAATATTTATTAAGTTTCTTTTCGTCTACCTTCATTTTAACGTTTTGATTTTTGCCGTGTCTTGGCCACAGTGTGCGTCTAATTATGATGAATTAAAAATTATGAATAATAATTTCAGAAATTATAAATCGATATTATTTCTAGCTATAATAAAAGAGTAAATTTGTCTACGTATTTAAATTTTCGAGTCTAACAAATTAAATTTTGTAAGAACTCGTTCGTGTTCGTCTGTAAGCGAGTTGCACATGCGCACCTTACTTAATATAGTGATATTTTAAACTCCCTTCGAATATCAACGTATTATATACCGGTGATCAAAGGAATTCGTAATTAAAGGAGGTGCTATTTTATGCTGTGTGGTTGGATACACTAAGAAATAAATAATATAAATTGACAGTTGTCATATTTGAGGTTATGCTCGTGCTTAGTGAAATTCCATAAGCAAATCCGTTTATAATCGATTATTAAAAAAATAAATGTCACCATTCTGACACTAAAAATTTTTAATTTCAAACTGCAACCCTGTGTTGCCAACTTTTTGGTAAATATCACAGCCTACTGTAATTAGAAATTCCGTTGATTGCATGGTAGTTTTTTTGGAAATCAGGAAAAAATTATCTTTCATCTTAACAAACAAAACATAGGCTATCCCATTAAAAAAAAAACAAAATTGTATTTCTCTCTCCAATTTGCGGTGCGCTCTTGTTTCTTGTGATAACACTAAAAGATAATAGGCATAAAACTCTACAGTTTTCGCATCTAGTTTTTCTCTAACTCCTAAGCCGACAGACAGATGAAAATGCATTTAAAAACGTTTTAAAACAATTGTTAGTCAGCAAATCGTACTATAGGGTAAAAAAATTCTTAGAAGTTGTACTGTAGTTCTAGTTTAGTTTTAGTTTTCTTCTCTGACGTACCATACCTACATCTTGTATTTTTGGTAAATAAACAGATTTGAGATAGAGTGCAAAACATAAAAAAAAACTGTGCATGCTCAGCGTCAATGGAATACGTCTGAAAAAAATAAATAAAAGAGTACGAAACAAAACGGGAAATAAACTAGAGTACGAGAACGGTAAACAAAATACGATCAACGATTCTATAAAAAGAAATATAAAATAAAAATACTAAAGAAAAGCTAAGAAAACTTGCAGTAAGAACAAACGAAGGAAAAAAATTACAAGGAGGAAAGTGAACAAAAAACCAACAAAAAAATATCGACTACTTGGGGCACAGTTTGCGCAGTTTAAAAGTTATAAAAAATTGACGGGAAAACAAACAAGAAATTAAATTATAAATAGCGTCAATGGGACATAAAAGATAAACTCTATAAAAGAAGAAAAAAAAACAAACAAAATGAAAGAAAAAAAAAACTAACGAGAGATTAAGAACGAGTGCAAGAACAAACAGAGTAAAAAATACAACGGCATACGAAAGAAAGACGATCAAAAAATACAAAAAAAGACCACCGAACTGCTTGAAAATTATTTTTGAAAAATGCCAAGAAAAAACTGAAAGTAACAATAACGTCAATAGAATAACGTTTTTATTTTAATTTGACATCCAGTGGCAGCCCTTCTGGACGTCAAATTAAAAGAAAACTCGAACATTTCGACAAAAAGAAGCAAAAGAGAACAAAGAGACAAAATCAAAACATGAAGTGAGCAAATGGTGAAAAAAAAACAAAACAAAAGACGATCCACAATTTATGTGGAGCGTAACGCCTTGCACGATAACAATTCGACAAAATGCAAAAAAAAGAAAACAAATAATAAAATATACACAAAAAATAACGCGAGCAATGGAAAACAAATGCAAAATCGATGAAAATAAAAAAAAAGATATTGCATGTTTCGAACAAAAGCAACAAAAGAAAATCGATCAAAAAGAAACTGTCATACATTTTTTCTTTCTTATGCATTTTTGTTACTAGATTATTCTGCAGTCAACTGTACTACATCAAGTAAACAAAATAAAAATGAATTTATGCAGTTTTATGCACTTACACTGCACAAATTCATTTTTATTTTCTTTACTTGATGTAGTACAGTTGACTGCAGAATAATCTAGTAACAAAAATGCATAATTTTACAAGATGTGTTTTTTTTATTTATTTAAAGTTTAAAATGTGAAAGTTTTTTAAAGAAAAACGAAAAAGTCACAAAGCGATCTATTTCGAATTTCGAAAAAGTCTAATATATGCAATCCAATGAATACGTTCGTTTGTATGGTTGCCTACATTACTTAATTAAACATAATTACTAATTAGCCTGCGTTTTATGAAGTAGCAGTTTCTCGTTTAAATTGCACTGTAAATTGCGACTTCATAAAATGCAGGTTAGTATAAATCTGCTTTTTCGATTTTTAAAGTCTTATTTTAGTAACTTTATGCAACCACAAATACGTTTCAATTTCTTATTGCGGTATTCGTCATTTGTTTCTTTTATTTTCTTAAAGTTTTATTTTTTGTTGCAAAATCACCAGTACTGGCAACCCTGCTCGCGAAGCTCCTTTTGAACCTCGAAAAGAACAATCTTCCCTTGTCTTCGCAGTTCAAATTAAATTTGGGGTAGTTCTATTCCACAGTTGTTCCTTGCCCTCCCTATAAGAAAGCGCTCGCTTAAATGACCAAACAGATGGCGCTCGTATTTTTTAACGTGGCCATCTGAAAAACACTGCGAATTGAATTTTAATTTTTTAAATTTCGCGACCAACCCCCCCCCCCCCCCCCCCCCCCCCCCCCCCCCCCCGTCCATCGCTCATCATTTCGATCCTGACAGAACGACGGATTAAACCGGACGCGAGCGGAATTAGCGCAGAGTGGACGATGACGTTAACGAGAATGGTTTTTTTTTTCGCCGGTGTTTAAATCCTAAAAAAAATCATTATTGCTTTTCGAAAACCAAATAAGCCTGCGTCGTCGTCCATTCTATCATCGACCTCCTGCGAATCATAAGCCCCCTCGTCCTGATAAATATTGCAACCCGGCCGCCGCCCGCCGCTCCGGCGGTGGCGGAATTATGCCGGGAAGCAAATCAGCCTCGCCTTCGTTCGATTAAACTTGCATTGCCAATTGCTGTTCCTCGGGCTGGGAATCTTGGGGCAATAAAAGCAAATGAAGATCGATGAGGATGTAAAATTCATGGCGACAAGCGCACAAAACCCGAGATCTCGTGAGTCTGTAATGCATGCAGAAATGGGAAACGTAAATCTTTTTGTTGTTAAATTCTCAAATTAAAAAGAAAAAAGATTGCAGTACAATCCTCCGAACACAGCTTTTTAAAGCCGTGTTACATTTTCTTTTTTGTTATTTTTTGGGGGAATTAGTTGACATTTGAAATTGGATTGTTAGAGAAAATTGTGACGACGTGAAGAAAGGAAAGGCATAAACAAATGGGGCTAAAGAATGAGAAAAAAAAAATTGTAAAAGAGTTTTAACAAGACAGAAAAGAAGCGAAAGGAAAACATGTGCGAATGCCAAGAAATAGACTAACGAAATGAAGCCAACAGATTGCACTATGAAGAAGATAAAATCATGTCATTATTTTAAACACGGTTTAAGTGCACTGCAACGATCGTTGAAATATTAATTGCGGCGCCGGTGACATCGAACCATTAGTATTTAAAGAATGAATCATCCGTCTTGAATGTATACATACAGTGCCTTTCATAAAGTTCGTAATATATGGGGAAATAAGTTTATTGTTGATGTTTGCGAAATTTTCTTACTAAGATCAGTGTATGCTTCTATGAAAACAAAAAACAACACAACCACATCTAATCTGTCGTATAAAATTTGGCGGTGAACAGGGAAAATCGAAATTCTTAATATCTTTCTCAATTTTTCCTTGTTGCCAGAAAGAAAACTACATGCGGAGGTCGTTGTCTCTGTCCTTAAGTGTATGAATAAATTTGGGTTTATAACGTTTGAATTTATTTTTCTTGAGCAGTCTTTGGACTGAATTTTAGTTCTTCATTTCAATTTTCGTTAATTGATGAAAATATACTTTCGGAAATATCATTATCTCTAAAAAGTACATGTGCTGGTTCTGACGGTTTGAGTACGGAGATGATTAAATGTTGTTGTCCTTTCATATTGAAGTATTTAGTACACATTATAAATTCTTGCATACTAGATAAAACGTTCCCGAAGATTTGGAAACATGCTTTAGTTATACCACTTCCAAAAGTAGAAAATCCAGATAAAATGTCAGATTTGAGACCAATCAGTTTATTGCCTGTTTTATCCAAAGTATTCGAAAAAGTTATAAATATCCAACTGCAACTTCATATTGCACAGTTTAACATTGAATTTCAATCTGGATTTCGTGTAAATCATAGTTGCGAAACAGCTCTGCTAAACATTACTGATGAAATTCTGACTGCATCAGATAGAGGTAAGCTCTCAGCCTTGGTTCTTTTAGAATTTAGCAAGGCTTTCGATACCGTTAATCATAATTTTAGAAACATTTTGTGCAAATCGTTTTTGATTGCAGTGAGAACCTCGAGCAGCCTCTGTACAGCTGTTTCAGCCCTGCTTGGGGCTTCTTCAGCAGAGACGTAGCTCGAAATTCCCACTGCAGACCAAAAACGACTTGCCCAATTTATTCGCAAATGCGATGTAAGAATGATGAACATATAAAACAGCGACATCTTACTATCGCTTTTTGACCTAACATTGCAGTAGGATAGACAAATTGAAGCAGGATTTGCTCCTAATAAGTCCCCTGCTGAAGAAGCCCCAAGCAGGGCTGAAACAGCTGTCCAGAGGCTGCTCGAGGTTCTCACTGCAATCAAAAACGATTTGCGCAAAATTTTTCTAAAATCTTTCATTATGCTTTGACAGCAAGCATGGCCGCCTTGGATGGGGGACTTATTAGGAGCAAATCCCGCCTCAATTTGTCTATCCTACTGCAATGTTAGGTCAAAAAGCGATAGTAAGATGTCGCTATTTTATATGTTCGTTAATCATAATGTTATGCTGGCTATATGGCATTACATAGGACTCGGTGAAAGTTTAGTTGAACTTTTAAAGAGCTATCTGTCAGAGAGATGCCAATCTGTTAAATTGGAGCATTTTATATCAAGCTATTCCTTGTGTATCTGGTGTGCCACAAGGTTCTATATTAGGACCTTTACTATTTTCTCTTTATACTTCTGATATTTTCAGGAATGTTAACACTTGTAACTTCACAGTTTTGTACCTAACGATTCCGATTACGCAGTAACTAGGATGCAAAATGATTTAGATGTCATTACAAATGTTTGTTTAGATCATTGCTTAACTATTAATCCTTTGAAATCTGTTGTTTTATTATTTGGTAAAAAGTCTGAAGTGCGGTTATTAAGAAATAATTTTAGTTTGCATATTAATGGTGTAAATATTCCGATAAAGGATTGTGTGAAAAATTGAGGGCTATTTCTTGATAATACGTTTAGATTTAAAAATCAGGTATCCATCACGCAATCCGTCACTGTTAACAATTTCAGCTCCGATAATGTTCACATTCAATCAGGTGTTCCACAAGGATCTATAATTGGTCCGCTACTTTTTACTATCTACGTGTCGAACTTTTTTACTTTCTCAAATATTTTTAGCAAGCATCACATGTACGCAGACGACACTCAGCTGTACGCGTCATTTGACCTATCTGATTTACATCTTACGATCAAAAACGTTAATAGTGACTTGGCTGAACTGCTTTCCATTTCGTCCAAACATTGTTTAAAAATCAATCCCAGTAAATCTTATTTTTTCCTTTTTGGTAGAATTAAAGATCGTAATGCCGCTTTGCCTCTAATTAAAATTATACTAAATGACACTATTCTGTCCCATCGTGACAATTTCAAAAGCTTGGGTCTGATCATCGATAATAATCTACGATTCAAATAGCATATCACCTCCTGCATCAGCAAGGCTTTCTGCAATTTGAAAATGTTATACCCCAGTAGGCATATCCTTTCCACCAAGGCCAAAATAGCCCTTTGTGATAGCCTAGTTCTATCCCATTTTAATTATTGCAATGTCATATATCATTCGTGTTTGGATTCTAATGATTCCAGGCGCATTCAAGTTGTGCAGAACTCTTGCCTGCGTTTCATTTTTGTCATCCCTAGACGGGAACGTATTTCGCACAAACTGAGCGTTGCTTGTTGGCTTCAAATGAAAGACAGACGACTCTTTCATCTTGCGTGCTTCAGTCATAAAATCTTATTTTCAAAAACCCCTCCCTATCTCTTTGTCAAATTAAGACACAGGACCGATGTTCACAGCATTAATCTCCGACGCAGGGACCTACTGGATATTCCCTTGCATCATACGTCCTTGTTCAAAAGATGCTTCAGCTATGCTGCCGCTCAATATTTAAACAACATTGATGCTGGCCTTAAGATATTACCACCTCAAATATTTAAACGTAAGCTGAAAGATACATTGCTTTATAAGACTGTTTAGTGAGCGAACAATTCAAAATTTCATGAGAACTTTATTGCTGGAATTCTTGCAGCCGTGTTCCTTGTTCTTTGCTCTTCTTATTTGCCTCGTTTCTCTCTCTCTCTCTCTCTCTCTGTTGTTTTACAAACATCTACTCCGAGTCTTCGACTTTCTCCCCTCTTCACATTCTCTACTCTTATTTCCTTTCTTTTCCTATCCAGCCACTTCTACTTTATTCTTCTTTTTTCTCGCTTCTTGCTCCCCATACTTTTTCTCTTTCTCTTAAGTTTAAGGTACGCGAGGGAGAACAGTGTGCTCCCTTCGAGCTCACTGATGGCGCACCTTTTGGTTTGACTGTACCATTGGCATTCCTTGTAGGATTTTAATTTAATTTAATTCACCTTTTGTTTTTTACATTATTATTGTGACCAATTGTTAATCTTAACAGTCAGATCAATAAACGTATTATTATTATCTATTTGCAACGTGCGTATAGTACTCTGAAACTCTTGTATCCTCATCGCTCGTATTTGGGAAAAGATGCAAAAATACAATTGCGTAATTCTTTAGTATTGTCGCATTTTTCACATTGCCGTGTATGGTCCTTGTATTGATGTTTATGATCGTAAACATATTCAAAGAGTGCAGAATGCCTGTCTAAGATTCATTTTTGGTATTTGTAAGTACGAGCACATTTCACACACTTTTGCTTTATGTCTTTGGTTAAACATGTACAATCGTTATTTGTATCACACACTTTGTAGGTATCATTCCATTATTTTATATAAAACGCCCGCTTATTTATTTCGCAAAATTTCCTTCCGTACTGATGTGCATAATATTAATTTAAGATTTAAAGGGCTTATAACACCTCCACAACATTCCACCGCTTTATTTGAACGGTCATTTTCCTTCAACCTACCAAAATTATATAATAATTTACCAGCCTTAATGAAGTCTCTATCTCTGCCTTGTTTTAAAAAAACTTTACGTAAGTATCTTTTTTCAATTCGATAGGAAAACGTTTCATTGACTGCAACTTGTCTGCTCATCTGCTTTGAAAATTGTTTTGATATATGTACAACATATATACG
The DNA here is from genome assembly GCA_036172665.1 of Prosopocoilus inquinatus. NCBI lineage: Eukaryota > Metazoa > Arthropoda > Insecta > Coleoptera > Lucanidae > Prosopocoilus > Prosopocoilus inquinatus. The sequence goes on along the minus strand of CM069871.1, from coordinate 13,614,617 downwards.
TATATACCTACACTCATCACAGATATTCATACTTTAAATTCGAGTTTAAATTAACTTAAGTTAGGCAATTTGTTTTTGTCAGATTATCTGTTTAATATTATTCAAGGTTAAGTGTAAGAGTGGGGATGTAGTTCTTCTACTACCCAAACTTCGCCTTGCGATTTTCAATAGGTATAATTTGTTGAATTTTTAGTATAGAGTATTATATTTGTTTCTGTTTCTTTTTTTTACCTATTGAAATAAAGGGGTATTATTATTATTATTATTATTATTATTATTATTATTAACTAGAGGGTAAATTTCATTTCTCGAATATTTTGGAAATTGAGGTCTTTGGAGTTTCAGTTGCAGTTTTCTTCACTTCAAATTCGGCTTCCTCATTGGTAATCCAAAGCTCAAGTGGTTTCTTAAAATTATTTTCAACAGACCCAGTCTTTTTAAATTTAGAAACAATTCTGCTTACCGTTACTTGTGAAATAACCTTGCTGGGATACTTTCTCTCTCCAATTAAAATTATTTCGATTTTTTCTCGTTGAGTTAACTTTGTTGGCATCTATAACAAGAAATACTATCTGTTTCAAAATAAAAAAAAAACCACCAACCTCGCAATTTACCTCCTCGACACAACCGGCAACACTGCTGCAAAAACGCGCTAGTTATAAATTTAGGGTGGAGAAATGCAAGGTTGTCAAGCATGTTTCAAGTTGACAATTATAAGTTTCCAGAAGGACAATCATTTGCGTAAGGAGAAAAAAAAATATAAAATTCGGGGCTTAACATCAAACAAATTTGTCAGTAGGTAACAATTGCAAAAGGATGCAAACGTTGAAACGGCTGTGTTCCGCAATTTAAATCTTTAGGCCAGTATAACAGTATTGTGTCATCAGCAAATAAAATTAACTTGGAATCTGATACATAATTGTCAATGTCGTTGACAAAAATTAAAAATAAAATAGGGCCTATTTTAGACCCTTGGGGTATACAAATTTTATTATCAATTAATTTCATCCCTGCATCGCACGAACTGCCTTCTGTTACTTAAATATGATTTTAATAATTGAATGCTACAAGTATTAAAATTATAATGTTTTAATTTGGAAATTAGAAGGTCATGTGAGACACAATCAAATGCCTTCGTTAGGTCGAAAAATGCAGAGAATGCGTACTCTCTATTTTCAAACACATTGACGATATAATCCACAAGAGAATTTATCGCGGTAATGGTGGAACAATTTTTGCGAAAACCGTATTGGTTTACATTGAATAAATTTTGTGTTTCAAAGAAATAGCACATTCGATTTTTCATGGCAGTTTCAATAATTTTAAATATTACTGGAAACAGTGACATGGGCCGATAATTGCCACATTCTTCGGGATTACCTTTCTTGTAAATTGGCACGACACAAGAGAGTTTCAAGGCAATTGGATATGTTCCATATTTAAACATCATGTTGATAAGCTCAGTTAAAGGGATATATATTAGGTTTACAATAGTTTTGATGATAGGAACGTTTATTAGTAAACGTAATTGTAATATTAGTTACAAAGTCATCGAATGAAACTGAAGGCAATCCCAATTTAGAAATTGCCTTATTTGCTACATTTGCAAAAAAAAGTATTAAATTGATCAACAGAGATTTGATTTGATTCGGGAATGTTACAAGAACCTTTTCTCTGCATAGTATGATTAGTTAAGGTTAGAAAAATTAAAAACGAAAATCAAAAATTTTTGTCTTTTTGCGAAATTTTCAAAACCATTGAAGATATTTCAAATTTCTTTTCAGATTATTATTCAGCATGAAAATGCGCAACTTTGCCCTAATTTAACCTACTTTGTATCTCTTAAGATAAGCGAGATCCCCATAGTGGCACTCGAAAAACGGACAGCCTGTATACATGTTTATATGAACTTTTTTCTTTCTTTTTATCTGTAGAATACGTCTGTGAAGTAGCAGCCTGTATTTTTGTTACACCCTGTATATGTGAAAATTAAAAAATGAATTAAATTACTGATAAAAAAATTTGTCAGTTCAAAAAGCGATTGTAGGATGTCGCTGTTTTATCTATTAAATTAAGGCACTCGATCTCTGTCTAAAGCATAGACACAGGTACTGCCATCATATATTTTTGACAGGCGACAGTGCGTATTTGACTTTAAACAAATCAGTTATCAAAAATTACATACTGGAATATTTTGTGTAAATCAAAACGAAAAATAACGCAAAATAGTTTCAATTTCCATATTATTGAGACAAAATATAAATTTATAATAAAGGTAAGCATCTACGAGGCGATATGACATAATAAATGGGAAAGTTCTGCCTAAGAAGTATCTTTTTTATCAGGTATTACCTACGGTTTTTGGACTGGGTCCTAAAGCTCATTTTCATCCTGAATGTTTTTGGAATTCGCTAAATCCAATTATTTTCCAAGTCCCATTATCCAGAACCTAATAGCTTACCTTTGGAACATGATGAAAAATTACAATCAGTCAACAATTTTTAATTTCAAAATGAACAGCTAAATTACTGAACTTCTTTTTCTATGGTCAACTGTTTAAAGATTTATGCCTTGAAAGAGTTTTGTGACTTAAGTGAACTTAATATTTTACCTATATAGAAAGCATCTAATAAACTTACGTATGTTTTTTTGGTTTCTTTTTCGGTTTGTCATATTCGCACCGTTAACGTCTAGATTTATTGTAAGCTTATTCCTTGTTCATTGTAAACTTATTCTTCTCGTCAATAAAATAGAAATTAAAATGATTTGCGTTCTGATTTACATAAAATATTCAGTTTGTCATTTTTAACAACCCACTTGTTCAAGGTCAAATACCCACTGTCAAGTGTCAAAACCATATGCATATGCATATTCGTAAAAGAAAATATCGCAGCAAATGATATCCCTTGCATATCAATCGAAGAGGTCTGTGAAATGGTGGCCTGCAAAATATTCATAAGAAAGGTAACATATTTACTTATGCTCGTCTACAGATCACCTCACGCTAGCTTAGTCGAATTTTTTGACAATTTCGATATACAGCTAACATCATTTGTACAACCATGCTATTCTACACATTGTATGCAGTGACTTTAACATTGACACTCTTCGCCCGACATCTGACTCGATGGAACTCAAAAATGCAATGATACAATTTAATCTAGAATTAAAAAACAATCAAGCCACGAGAGTAAGTAAAAACTCAGAAACGTGCATTGATAATGTATTTACAGACTTTGAATGTTCCGTACGTACCGAAGACACTTTTCTGTCGGATCATACTTACCAGATACTCGACTTCTCAATCGTAGAAGATAAAGTTAACGACGCATACTTTTACAAAAGACAATTTAACGAATCCAATGTCAATTTATTTCGCAGCAGGCTACTGTCGTAAGAATGGACGGAAGTACTCATTAAAGATGGTGTAGATCAGAAATTTAACGCCCATAAAACCATATTTATGCACAATTTCGAAATTGCTTTTCCCCTCGTCAAGACGAAGCGAAAATACAAACATAAAAGCCCCTGGTTAACAGTTGATATAAAAAATATGTCCTCTATGCTCAACGAGATGCACCAGCTCGATAAAATTTTAAACGAGGACTGGTATCACAAACGTTTCCTGAATTTTAAAGATCTTTATAAAATCAAAATTGACAAAGCCAAGCACACATACAATTCTGGAAGATTAGCTGAAGCATCGAATACCTCCAACGAAAATCGGACCAGTGCGGCCAATGGTGCTTGTCAAATATTAGACCCAAGAAATAACACTCCATTGAATGAGAAGGAAGTACCCGATGCCTTAAACCAATATTTCGTTGAAATTTCAACATCTTCCCCGACCACAATGAAATGTGTAACAACTCAAATCCAATCGGAATCTATGTTTTTGACGGTATTCCTGGGACTGTTCTAAAGGCTACTGCAGATATAATAGCCGTTCCTTTGAGTCACATAATTAACGAATCGTTTTCCCGCGGTCAGTATCCTTCCGAACTTAAAATTTCAAAAGTGGTCCCTGTGTATAAGAATAAAGGAAGCCGATCCGAAGCCGAAAACTATCGCCCCATTGCCTTACAGTGCCAACTCGCAAAAGTGTTTGAAGAAATCTTTAACAGTCGCTTAACTTCTTTTCTGAACAAACATCGAATTATTTGTAACTCGCAAAATGGGTTCCGTAAAGGAAAATCGACTAAAACCGCTATAACGGATACATACAATTTCGTTTTGAACGAACTAAATAACAAAAAGAAGGTGTTTGCTTTATTCTGCGATCTCAGTCGAGCATTTGACACCATCGACCACAAGCTATTATGTTACAAACTTGAAGTAATGGGTATAAGGGGACTAGCGAACCAATGGATTAAATCGTATCTCAGCGACCGATACCAACAAGTAATAGTCAATGGTAGCTTTTCAGCGATGCTAGAAGTGAAAATGGGGGTCCCACAGGGCTCTATCTTGGGCCCCATCTTATTTACCCTCTTCATAAACGACCTGCCGCTGTGTTGCCCAACGTCTGCGAGAACTACAATTTATGCTGACGACACCACCTTCATCATCTCGGGACCAAGTACCGAAGACGTGATCGCCAAGGCAAAGACTACTCTGTACGAGATGCATCAGTGGTGTTTGTGTAACGGTCTAAACTTGAATATATCAAAAACTCAAATGATGCCGATAACCACAAAGAATGCTACCATCAATGCTTCTCCTTTAGTTCGACTAAATAGTCTCTCGATAGCGTGCGTTAATCATTACAAATTTTTAGGTGTTCAAACCGATTGTAAATTGACGTGGAAAACCACATACAATACCTAGAACACAAGTTGAGTAGTCAAATATTTTTGATTTACAGAATGCGAAACACTGTTAATTTAGAAATTTTGTGGATGATGTATTTCAGCCTTGTATACCCTCTTCTTAATTATGGAATACTTTTCTGGGGAAACTGCGCCACCGTCGAGAATATATTTAAATTGCAAAAGAAAGTAGTTCGTTTAATCGCTGGATACAATTCAAGTATGAGCTGTAAACAATTTTTTCGTAACCACAAAATCATGACTGTTCCGTCAATGTTTATATATGAAGCAGTGTTATATGCCCGTTCAATTGAACGTTCTGTTGAAAGAAACAACTACTATCATGATTACCCCACAAGGAAGAATAACGATTACCGATTATCCTATAACCGTTTAGTTATTGGTCAAAACGGACCAATTTATACGGAAGCTTATGGAAAACCTTGATGGATCATTATGATAGTAATAGTTTCAAACATATCTTAAAACAGTTATTAACAGAAGAGGCCTTCTACTTTACGGACGAATTCTTAAATAGAAGCTTGTAATACAAAAAAAAAAAAAAATTCTACTAATTAATGCGCCCGAAGTATTATACCAGTTTAAATACTTTAACTATGTATTTACATTTTTGTTTCTTTCTTAGTTGTAAACAGTTGACGTGTCTTCTGCGTGTATGCATTGTAATTATACATGTAACAGAGCATCATGACTAATAAACAAACAAACATTAAACATTACCTGTGTCCTTAGGCCCGGTTTCTCAATCACAGGTTAACAAGACAATTGTTTCCATGGCAATAAACTGAAGGTTCAAGTTAACTTTTGATTTAAAAACCGGCCCTTAGACAGAGATCTAGTGCCTTATATTAAATTACTAATGTTTGTACGCCTGTTATACGTATTGCTGTTTTGAAATCGGGAAGAAAAATCAGGGAAAACCTGCAAAAGTTGGGGAAAGTTGGGAACTGGAAGAATGGGAATACTGTTGTGAGTTGTGAGTGTTCTTGATGAAAGGATTCAATTGTTTATTAAAAGCAGACATGAGCCTGCCCCACTTTTCTACCTATAACAGAATCATTTGCAACAGTCATCAATTTTTCTTTGTTTGTTCACCATTTCCTTACATTTTTCCGTGCAGATTAGTTTTCCCCTTGAATATGAAGGGGGAAAAAGAAACAAGGTACATATTATTCCTAAAATCGATGATCATTTATCATTCAAACTGGAAACGCAAAAGCTGACAGCTGTGCGCTCACATCCTCAAACCTTTCAGCGTCCTTCTTCTTTTGGCCGCGTTCCAACGAATCAACTGCCGGCCGTTTAAGCCAGGCGTTCGCGTTCGCGTTCCCGTTCGTTCTTTCGCTCAATTCTGCACGTCCCGGAGGCCCACTTACTGGTGCGCTTTAACACCGGGCCATGTATTCTGCGAGGATCACTTTATTTACTCGTTAACGTCGAAATGCGAGAAGGAATTGCCCAGATCCACTCTGACGTATAGTCGTACGTAGGCAGGCCAGTCCCGAAAGACGGAGTGCAATCGATCTGCCCGAATGAGAAAGAACGTCTTGAGCTGATGACGCCCCTATTACCTCGTTTATCATCTTGAGAGGTCTTCTTGTTTGCTTGCTGCCTTAAGAAATCGATTTGAAACTTAAAAATTACAAAGAAATTCGATAATATCCTCGGGCGAAATTAAATACTTTAAAGAAAAGAACTTTTTTACTTCGGCGTGAGATCTAAGAACTGTTAGGGGTGTTAATTAAAACGGCTCGTGTTTGCCTTTGTGTTGATGTTGACGGCATGCAATTCAGCACTTTTCCATTTTAAATCAGCATGATTCAAGTTGGCTGCTCTGATTTTCACCGCAATTAAGATGGTTCTGTGAAGAAATCGTTTCCCCCACCCTTTGAAGGGTAATGGCATTGCGTACCCCTCCGGCTCGTAATTCGCGACCCAAGTACTCCGAATATAGGGCGAAGTCAGAGTTTGCGTGCAAGCACAATGACCCTCATTTATGCGGCACGGTATCGAGCGACCCAGGTCCGGAATCGCTCATTCGACCGGTCATTCGATACAGTGACTGATGGAAAAAGGAAAAACCGGAATTGAAAGGGTGGTTGTGATGATGACAATTTGCGATTACTATTACATCTACCTGTAACAAAATTACTAAATGTTTGAAATAATAGAAATGTACTGATGTAATGACGAAAGCAAGAAATAATAGACAAAAACAGTTTCCTGTAATTATTATTATTCAAAATGGTATACCGGGTGTCCCGAGCCATGTGCTCACCCTTCTAGAATCTTTATTTATTAATCGATTAACCTGAATTTTGGAAACAATAAATTAAACAAAAAATGGAATTTCTCGAGATACTGTCAGTCGTAATAGGACTTCCGGTTTCGCCGGAAGTGATATCAACTTTCTTAATTTAAATAGAACACCCTATATATTTTTACATATTTGAAATCTACGGATCACTGCGAGTCCGAATACGTATCAATTGATAATTTTGGTTTCCATGACAACGAAAAAAAAAACTTTTTTATTTTTCAATCTAGAAAGCAATGAACCGCAGTTTTTCGATCTAATGCGATCAAGTGCTTCGAGAAAATCACTCCTTCGATTGTATTTTACTTTTTAACATTTTTTCAACGTTTAAAATTTTCATTAGGTCGTAACTCATTTTTTTTAACAAAAACTCATAAGTTTCTTAGCTTAGTTCAACAGAACATTTCTTTCTGAGTACGTCGATACCAAATATATATTTTCTTTGAAAGCCATTTGAAACAAAGGGAGTGTAAAATTTCAATAAGACATGCTCTGTTTTAAATTAATTTTCAAAGAAAATATGACGTATTTGGTATCAGCGTACTCAAAAAAATGTTCTGTTGAACTAAGCTAAGAAACATACTTAGGTTCTATCGAAAAAAATTAATTAAGACCTAATGAAAATTTCAAGTACTGTAAAAATGTTAAAAATAAAAATACCATCAAAGGAGTGATTTCTTTTCGAAACACGGATTAGATCGAAAAAATACGATTCATAACTTTCTAGATTGAAAAATAAAGAAGTCTTTTTTCGTTGTCATGGAAACTAAAATTAACAATTGATACGTATTCGGACTCATAATGATCCGTAAATTTCAAATATGTAAAAATATATAGGGTGTTCCATTTAAAATTAAAAAGTTGATATCACTTCCGGCGAAACCGGAAGTCCTATGACGACCAGCAGTACGTCGAAAAATTCCATATTTTGTTTAATTTATTGCCTCCAAAATTCAGGTTAATCGATTAATAAATAAAGATTCTAGAAAGGTGAGCACATGGCGCGGGACACCCGGTATATTGATTAAAGACGATTTCACAGATGACATTGAAAAAATTTGAAAATTTGCTTTCATATTTAACAAGCTTAAAGCTTTGGTAAAATATGTGAACTTGGCTTCAATCAATACCATTTTGAGAAATAATAATTACAGAAAACTGATTTTTGTCTACAATTGTTTTCTTTCAACTGTAAAACCTGGTTCGTGTAAGACCGAATTTCGCAATTTTTATGCGAATAAAATTGGCATTTGCAAATTTCGCCAGAAAGTTGGAAACACCGTCGCCGTCAAAAAAAAAGTGGACACTTTTGTCGTAAATTTTATAATGCAAAGGATTTTTCTGGGTGGCTGTAATTATCAACTGACACTTACGGAAAACAGACAATAATTAATTCAGTTCACTCATTAACCGTTTTCCAATTACGAATTTCAAGCATTTGAGATGATCTGAACTAATCTGATCCGAACTACACTTCTGAGATTTTAATGAGAACGCTGTATAAGTTATAACGAGTGTTCAATAAAAAAAAACGGTCAAGTAGTCTGTAGCAGGCTTTTGTTGTCAGGAACGCATGTCGTGATTAACGTCTTTTGAATTTTAACTTCGACAAGTTGACGGTTAACCTAAACCCGTCGTATAAAATGTGAATAATCGTCTCTTAGATAAAATGTTACGTTTTAATTAAACAAAGTTTTAAAAGATAAAAAATGTTTAAGAAAAAGAAAGGCGATTGTTATTTCAGATACCAAATAATTATAAAAATACCAAGTGTTTCATTTAAAAAATTAAAATTTCAGTTTATATCTCAGTTATGCGATGTTCATTCGTTTTTCTGTAAATATCAGCAAAAACTTTGAATCAGTCTATATGTATAAGTTTTATAATAAGGACTTCTTTCTAAAATCAAAAATAAAAAAGTTAAGGGGGGGTGGGAAGGGCTTTATAAGCAATTTCTTGTAAAAAATAAGCTGAGAAATTAGTTGCAATTTGCGTTCATTTGTTTGTACCTATTTATTGTGCTGCTCCTCCCTTTGAAGACTTATGCGCCCCACGGTTTGGGAAACGCTGCAATAATTGTATTTAGGATTATTTTTGTGCGTTTTTTTTTTGACAGGAAATAATTTATTCTTGGTCATCTTTTATAAAGAGTCTCTAAGTGCCTATTCACTCAATATTAGCCATCGTTAATCTGTTAAGCTGACACGCCTACCTACACATTGAAATTAGTCATGCGATTCTCGCGGCTGTCGCTTTCCATTCATTAAGCACAATCGCCCAAGACTACACTCAACATTATGATGGCACCTCTGAATCTACTAAATCATGCTTTGCAGACGCGAAAACATGCAAATACACGACGCTCTACATCCGCCGAAGTTTTCGGTTAATTAAATTATGTACACGGTACACGCCTGTGTTAGCATTCCAGAAATAGAAACCTAATCGAATCCGACGCGTTTCGCTCACCCTAAGGACGAACGTAATTTCAAAAGGAAGTTTAAAAGTTTAAGAGCTTTTGTTTCAGAGAACATTTTTTTTTTAGTAGTAACCTCATCGTTTTCATCGGTGTTTTAAGTTTGTAGGGCGCTGAGCTGCGTCACTTTTTCTAAACAAAAAAAAAATAAATAAAGTTTCTGGAAATATTCCAATGAACAAAAAAATACTTTCACGCGGAGAAACGTGCCCACTGCGAAATACAAATGCGTCTCGTAATAAATGTCTCGTTATTATCGCCTGACAACTTTCTAAATTCGTTTTTCTTGTTTTAACAACATCGCATGTTCCATTATTTGCCTCCGGCCGGAATAAATTCGAAACGTGCCCCTAAAAATTTTCCACACTCTAAAAACACAATCTGATTTTCCCTAATTCCTTTTTTAACTTCGGAGATTGTAGGAGGGGAGCGGCCACATCATAAAAGCAAAACAAAGAAAACTTTTTTATTGCCGCCATCTTAATTACAGCGTAATAAAGGCGTCGTATGGCGGCGTGGCGTGACCGAAAATAAATAGCGCCGCTGCTTTTACGGCGTGTGTAAAAGAATGATTTTAGAAAAGTTTGATGTGGTGGGAGAGCACTTGAAAATGCCAGGACCAGAAAACGGGGGGAGAATTGTTTGAAGCCATCGAGGATATTATGGTGACACCCGCCGGTCCCTTGCCTCGTCCTCCCGGAAATTATTAATTTATGAAGCCCGTCGTTCACAGTTGCCTTCGGCTGAGGTAGACGTTGAAATATTCATTGATACGGTGTGTCTCTTTATAGACAAAACTACATGAATCCTAAAGTATTATTTGAATAATTGTTCTTTTTTTATGTTTCTTGAAAGTTAAAGCATAATAATAAATACCTAAGTAATCGTAATGTTACACAAAAAGCTTCTAAACTGTCTTTAAACAATAATAAATATGTTTGCTTGTCAATCACTTATTACTTATTATTTAAGAAGACCTGAAAGCTGAGTTTCACGACAACGATTCGCGCTGATTTAAATTGTTTTTTTTTGTAGTATAATAAACGTGAAAAGATTGATGATATGTGTAAAGAATTTGCTTTCAATATTCTACTTAAAAAATGACAGCGGTTTGAAAAACATAATAATTTCAACATATAAAATAGCGACATCTTACTATCGCTTTTGACCTAACATTGCAGTAGGATAGACAAATTGAAACGGGATTTGCTCCTAATGAGTCCCCCATGCAAGGCGGACATGCTTGCTGTCAAAGCATAATGAAAGATTTTAGAAAAATTTTGTGCAAATCGTTTTTGATTGCAGTGAGAACCACGAACAGCCTCTGGACAGCTGTTTCAGCCCTGCTTGGGGCTTCTTCAGCAGAAACGTAGCTCGACATTCCCACTGCAGACCAAAAACGACTTGCCCAATTTATTCGCAAATGCGATGTAAGAATGATGAACATATAAAATAGCGACATCTTACTATCGCTTTTTGACCTAACATTGCAGTAGGATAGACAAATTGAAACGGGATTTGCTCCTAATGAGTCCCCCATGCAAGGCGGCCATGCTTGCTGTCAAAGCATAATGAAAGATTTTAGAAAAATTTTGTGCAAATCGTTTTTGATTGCAGTGAGAACCTCGAGCAGCCTCTGGACAGCTGTTTCAGCCCTGCTTGGGGCTTCTTCAGCAGAAACGTAGCTCGACATTCCCACTGCAGACCAAAAACGACTTGCCCAATTTATTCGCAAATGCGATGTAAGAATGATGAACATATAAAATAGCGACATCTTACTATCGCTTTTTGACCTAACATTGCAGTAGGATAGACAAATTGAAACGGGATTTGCTCCTAATGAGTCCCCCATGCAAGGCGGCCATGCTTGCTGTCAAAGCATATTGAAAGATTTTAGAAAAATTTTGTGCAAATCGTTTTTGATTGCAGTGAGAACCTCGAGCAGCCTCTGGACAGCTGTTTCAGCCCTGCTTGGGGCTTCTTCAGCAGAAACGTAGCTCGACATTCCCACTGCAGACCAAAAACGACTTGCCCAATTTATTCGCAAATGCGATGTAAGAATGATGAACATATAAAATAGCGACATCTTACTATCGCTTTTTGACCTAACATTGCAGTAGGATAGACAAATTGAAGCGGGATTTGCTCCTAATGAGTCCCCCATGCAAGGCGGCCATGCTTGCTGTCAAAGCATAATGAAAGATTTTAGAAAAATTTTGTGCAAATCGTTTTTGATTGCAGTGAGAACCTCGAGCAGCCTCTGGACAGCTGTTTCAGCCCTGCTTGGGGCTTCTTCAGCAGAAACGTAGCTCGACATTCCCACTGCAGACCAAAAACGACTTGCCCAATTTATTCGCAAATGCGATGTAAGAATGATGAACGTTTTTGGTCTGCAGTGGGAATGTCGAGCTACGTTTCTGCTGAAGAAGCCCCAAGCAGGGCTGAAACAGCTGTCCAGAGGCTGCTCGAGGTTCTCACTGCAATCAAAAACGATTTGCACAAAATTTTTCTAAAATAATAATTTCAGTAAAATATCTACAAAAACAATGGCTAGAGACGGGGGGGATTTAGCACTTCAAAGGCCTCAGGCGCAATCTGATTTTGAGGTCCCGCTCTTAAAATTTTTTACTACATCTCTCGCTCTACATATACTTCTAAAGGTCGATGTCATAATAGGACTTTAAATTTAAAGTCATTTTATCCTAAAAAAATATATTTGTTTCCCTATTATTAAAGTGACTTTAAATTAAAGCTTCTTAAAGTCCGATTATGAAAACGACCATTAGTTTCGTAAATCGGAACATTCGGCCGTATGAAAAAAAAAAATTCAATTGTAAATCATTATCCAATTCCTCTTATAAAAAGCCTAACTGTACTACGAGCACAATAGTTTAGAATTAAATTTTCTCCAAATATTAGCTAGTTTTTTTTTAAAGTTCAAGCAAAAGCATTTGCTTTATTTCATTCATACGGCTCATTGCCTTTGGAAAATCGGAATATGTCAAAAAAAAAACCCATCTAAAATTGAATACTCTAAGTGCCGACTGTGAACTTTATTCTTAGAGTCTACGAATATCCGAACAGTAAATCTAATACTCCTATTTCCTTATCGCTCCAAACTGGCAAATTGTTGAACAATTAATTACAATTCGAAAGGCAACGTTGCCGTTCACTGGTCATGGAGACAGACATCACTTCACTCTTCTGAAAATAGTAACAGATAATACTAATGGTACGGCGCTTATGCTGTGGCTGAGGTACGTTCCAAGACCCGCATGGGCTGGTCGAGGTACATTTCAAGACACGCGTGTTTAGACATCAGGAGCCTCGAATCAAGGGAACAAACTCGGAAGAGAACGTGACATCAAAATGACGTACACTCTCCTACAAACCTACACGAATCGTAAGAGAATTACGTCATTTTGACGTTGACGTTCTCTTGCGAGTTTGTTACCTCGATTCGAGAATAAGGCTCTAGACTTGGGATGTTTCGGGTAGGATTGCCAACTTCTAAATTTCGTAAATCGGGACATTGAAAAATCGGAGCATCTCCTAAAAAAAATTGGCGACTTTTTAAATCTTGATTAAATATATTTTTTTTAAAGTTGGATTTGTAAAGCAACAACGTATTCGCTAACCACTAAAACTGAATACTGTAAGTGCCGACTGTAGACTCTACTCATAGATTCTATGAGTATTCGAAAAATAAACTTAAAATTAAAAAGAAAACTTTGCTGCAAGTTATATTACATTAAAATAATAGATTCTTTGTTCGTGACCTAATTAATTATATAACTCACATCGCTGATTCATATATCGGTCATGGTCATGTATGATGCTCGCTGTATTAATGTGTAGGTGTATTTCGTTATAAATACCATTGTACACATTTTAATCGGAGAGAGTCGTCTTAGCAGTCTTAGAATAGTTTTGTATTAGTGCTGTACGAATTATTATACGTAATCGTGTTAAATAAATAAAATTGTAATTAAATAATTAATAATTTGTTATATCTCCGAGTAAATAATAAAATAATTTTTAAAAACGCCTTAACCGCTCTGGAAGATATAACTTGCAAATCGTTTTTAATTGCAGTGAATCGATCGAGCATCCTCTGTACGGCTATTTCGGCCCTGTTTGGGGCCTCATCGGCAGAAGGGCAGCTTAAGAGTTCCACCGCAAACCAAAACGTTTCTGCTGATGAGCTGAAACAGCTGTACAGAGGCTGCTCGAGGGATTCACTGCAATCAAAAACAAATTGCAACAATTTTTTTTTAAACCCCATTATGCTATCAAGTATGGCCGCCTTGCATGGGATGACTTATTACGTAGCAAACTGACTTCATTTGTCAATCTTAATACAATGTTAGGTCAAAAAGTGAGCGTAGGATGTCGCTGTTTAAATTATTAATAAACTTAATATTTTTTATCGCTCTAAAAAACTGTCAAATTATCGTATAAGTAATTACAATTCGAAAAGCAACGTTGCCTTTCACTGGTTGCCCACAGGCATCATGTTCTTTTCTGAAAATATTGACAGATAACTCCATTAGTACGATGCCTATGCTGCAGCTAAGTGCGTTTCAAGATTCGAATGTCGTGGTTGAGGTGCATTTCAAGATTGGCATGTTTAGACGTCACCTAAATTTCGAGTGTCTAAATAAAAATCTGGTCAAGTAGGCTATGACCGAGAATTTGTTCGTTGTACGCATGTCGCTTCTAAGTTCAACTGCGAAGCTGTCAAATGTAATGTCAAAGTATGCTGTTGAATAATTGCTTTTTTTCTGTTACTTTTTCTTAATTATTTCTTATAAATGAGAACAGTTTCCTGTAATTATTCTTTCTTAAAATCGTATTGACTAAAGCGACTTCAGTAGACAGCATTTAAAAAGTTTAAAAGCTCTCAAATTTAACAATTTTAGACAAAATCTGTAAATTCGTCTTTAATTAAAAAAAAAAGAATAATTACAGGAAACTGTTTTTTTGTTTTTAACTGTACTTCATGCGATATGTAGGGATATCCGTATAAAAGTAATAAAGATTGTGGAAATTTTATATGAAATAGTTTTTTTTTTTCTTGAGACCTGAGACTTGAGGCCCCAGAGGCGCGCGTCGTGCGCCTGTACGAAAATCCGCCACTGGTCAGAGATAGATTGAAGTCAAGACCGGGACATAAAAAAATAAACGTTTGTCTTGGAATTATGAAATGTTTATAGGCAAGATTTACAATTGCAATTGTGTTTGTTTTGAAATGTGATTTTTCCGTAACAAAGCCTGGCATTTGAAAGAAAAATAAGATTGACATTAAAACAATGATTGATGAATGAAAACCGAGCGTGAAACAAGAACTTAAATCGTCGGCATTTGTATGGGCGTGGACATGTGACGGTGATGAATGCGATTTTCATTATAAAAAAAAAATCCGGAAAGCAAAACTTTACTATAGAAAAAGGTAAGTTGGTGCAGACCGTTTGAGAGTGAACGGTCCTAAAAAAAATCGTAAAAGAAATGAGAGGAACTGACGTATTTAGGCCACTAAAACTTTCCGGAAGGCAAACTTGAGAGGGAGAGCAATAAACTTCATCTTGAGTTTCAGCAAACAAGTCTTGTACTTGTATGTCTTGGACAATTTTGTATTTTTAGCAAAAAAATTGATATCTCACATTTCGAAACTGTCTTCGCTTAATAAGAAAATTAATTATCATCGCAAAACAAACACCAACAAAGCATGGAAAATACAAAGGAAAACCTCTAATACGTTAATGATCAGCTGACGAAAATTTACTCATGTCACAATCTATAGAAGGCGGAACATTTCAACGCCTGCTATGTCTAATAACCACATGGCGGACAGAAAAAAGTGTAACACTTTACTATTGCAACGAAGCGGTGCGATGTTATAGATTGTGTAAACGCCTCAACATATTTGCAGCGCATCTAGCTGATAGTGAACAATTGGTAAGCCAAAGAAATAATGCATTCGTTAGGACGGCATGATTCACGATAATGTCGCGGTTGACTGCGATGTTCGGACACGATGCGCACTAGAGAGTGTGCTGCAGAGACGTGTCGTGTTTCTATTTAATTCAAATCAACTAAATTATTGTTTCTAAATTCAAGAAAGAGCTGTTATTAGCTTCTGGAATTATATTCGCGTTATTACCGTGACGATATTAGACTGCTTGATTAAAAATCACGTATAAGCGGGCGGAACATTTAACGATTCGATTTAGAGCCCACGTCGAGTCGGACTCCCGCTGTCTCAAACTGGTTTCAAGCAGTTCACTTTCTTAGATCCTCCGTTTGCTAATAACTAGGGAATACAATCCCGAACTATATTTTCGATCTCGGGATTTCGGGATTTTCTATAAGTCATCCCGAAATACCGGGATTTAATTCCTGGATTGAAAATAATTAATAATATTAATAAAATTGAATTTATTATTGAAACTACAAATAATTTATCCGAAACATAAAACATTGTTTCTTAAAAATCCAAATAAACTATATTTTTTCCACTGAATATAATAAATAGCTAATACTTTTTAAACCAAATTAAAAATATATACCGGGTGTCGTACAGAAAACGCCCCAAGAGATAATTCCTTTATTTATAGACTAATTTTAAAATATAAAAAGTCAAATAAAATGAGACTAAAAGCACTATAAAATACGGTCAATTAATTATTTCTTTTTAGTTACCTTCATGGTCAAACAACTGTCAACTTTTATTTTTTAAATGGCTCTGTATACTTTTTTTTTATTGTGTCCGGTAGAGCTACTTTTTCTAAATTCAATGATTTGCAACACTTTTTAAATTTTGATCAGCAAATATGGCAGAAAACATTAGAATAAAAGAATTAAAGTGAAGTGTGAAAATGTAAGTTGCTACATGAAAAAAATTGACAATCGAACGAAACGAAAAATGAGTGTAAAGTGTAAAAAACATACAAAGCCATTTAAAAAATAAAAGTAGACAGTCGTTTGACCATGAGAACATAATTAATTGACTACATTTTATAGTGTTTTTGTCTCATTTCTTTTGCTTTTTTGTTTGTTTTTTTTAAATTAGTCTATGGTGTTATGGCTTGGGACGTTTTCTGTACGACACCCTGTATAAGTATAAAATAAATATGATAAGATAAATAGTACATATTAAGTATTTTAAGGCGATTTTTTATTTTTTTGGCCGATATAATTAGCCGCTGAAAAAGCTCGTTCAACTTCAACACCTGTTGGCGTAACTGTCAGCAAATGTTTATATACTGAACTCAGGTGATGCCCATGAATTCCCCGATTTTGAAATAGTTTTGAAATTTCATTTTGTTTTTGTATTTTAGGTTGTATTCCTGTCATGCACTTTTCTAATTTCTTCCCACTTGTCTTTTCATGATAAACTGTAAAATTCTTGTTTCTCACTGGCATACGTATTAATGAATATTATTTTTTATTAATTTAATAATGAAGCATACTATACTTTTAAATACTGCTGGGCAATCCCGAAAATCCCGGGATTAGTACTTTCTATTCCCGGGATTTTCGAAATCAAAAATCGGTTGGGATCCCGGGATTGTATTCCTTACTAATAACTACATAACGGGACTTGGTACATGTGTCGGTGGAAGGGAGGAGTAGGAGCGGGTGCACAGTGTTGCCGAGTACTAATAAAAACTTGGTTTTCTTTAATTAAAAATAGTTATATTACGTTGAAAAATATATGAAAAATATAAAAATTCGAAAAGTACTTTTTCGTTTTAGGAACGATAAGACAATACATAAACTGTGAAGAAAAAGTCTGGTAAAGTAAATATTTCCGACAATATTTTCTTTTTGCAAAAATGCTCGGACAGAAAAGTTATTACTATAGATCTATATTTCAGTTCATTTATTTATACAGTGGCATACCATTGGGGTATTAAAACAACTTTACTTTTAAAATGGAAACCTCTATTTTTATTACGAATTCCAAGCGGGCATATTTTTCTACGCACAACTACAAAAAAAATTACAGTCACATAAGAATCTTTTTGAAACAAATGTATTAATAAAGAAACAAAACAAATAGATGAAGTATTTTGAATGGAGATTATCACATCAACGCTCATTATCATGAGATGTGAGAAAATTTTCACTGTCTCTTCAAAGGAAATTATTAAAGATAAATGCAGGTGCACTGTGACTAACAAAATATTGGACTAAAATGTCAATGTCAATAACAATGTCAAAAATGCATCGTTTCACTGTTTAATAGTGAACTGGCCATAATTTTATATTTATTTAATTTACTTCATTCAAAATTAAATATTTATTAAAACACTAGGTAAATAAAAATGAAAATGGCGATTTATTACGAAAAAAAGAAATTTATATTGTATCCCAATGATTACTGAAAATAAATAACCTGAAATGTAGGAATCGAGTTCGAGCGTTCTTGTAAAAACAAAATAGTTTAGCAAATATTTAGGGTGTTCCAGACTTTCATCCTCAGTCTATAATAGAATTTATTTTACACTCCGCATAGAAAGTAGCAGAAAAAGGATAAAATACTGCTGCAACTTCCAATTCCCGAATGTGTATGTATTTATCTCACATGTTTGATCGGAGCATTTTTATCAATTCTTCTTCTGTAATTATGACTCCTCTGTTGAAAGAAATGTTCCACAATCTTTTTCTTTTCTTAAATTTGACACAATTACTAAAATGTTCTAGTTTGTTTAAATTCCTTAAAATTCATTTTTCATTGACTTTTTTTGAAAAATATGATTTTCATGTCGAGAAAATTCCACGAAGTAACCTACAACACATAATAAATAAAAAATCAGAGTGGCGCAAAAACGTGCAAGTTTTTAAGTTTTATTATGAAAACACAAAGTGTATAGAACATTTAAACATAGGTCTCCAACAGGTGATATTCGGAATTACTAAACAAAAAGTTTCATCAAAAAGATATAACAGCTGTAAAATATTTGTATGATATGTACGATTATTTCTAAGCCATTAAACACAAAAATAATAATAATAGGTGAAACGATTAATTAAACATACCTTCCATATTTGATTACACAGTTCAGTTTTGAGCAAACTCACTTCAGAAGGAAAATATAATTAACAATGTTGCGATAAATTTATGGCGAGTATAATACCATAACAATTAATATGACACTTTGTCTAGCACTTACTCGATAACTTCAAAAGGTACTTACCCTCTTTTTACGATAAATAATAAATTAACTTCTGATCTAATATTTATTAAGTTTCTTTTCGTCTACCTTCATTGTGTTGTGTCTTGGCCACAGTGTAAGGCGGTCGCGTCTTCATGTTCTGCGTTGATTTGTTCCTACTCCTCCCTTCCACCAGTACATGTACCAATTCCCGTTCTCTACTAATAACAACTTTATATAATCCTCGCGCTTCGCTTCAGCGACAATAAATAAACGCGACTTAATGCAATAATAAAGTTTGTTCATCTTCTGATTTATCGATCTGGACGAGGGCGACGATAATTGCATACGTATATCTAAACCAGCGGAATTTGCCAAGACGGTTTATCGGCGAGAGGATACGCCGGTAATTCCCCGGTTTAACTTTCGGGTTAATAATTCACACTGTAATCTTAGTTAGGCGAAGTAGTTGCGCGCGCGTAACTCGAGAATGCATGCAGAATTGTTCCATTTAGGACGCAGCTACATTATTCAAAGGTAATTCTATGCGGTTAAGCGGTAGTTGCAAAATTCAGGCGGCGCCATTTTGAAGCCGGCAATAAATAGAATGTCTAGTGTAATTGGACAACTGCATATTATGTATGTACTCCGGGTTATATACACATTAGAGCTGAGCTGTTCATTTCCGAAATTATTTTCTCTCGCAGTATAATTTGCGGAGTCTTTTTCTTTTTTTTTGTTTCCGACTTCCTGCGTTTACGTATTTACTTATATACCACCTTGCGTATTTTCCGTTTTTACTCCTCGGTCCGCCCGCTGAATGATTGATGAAGCCCAAAGACGTCGAGCTATGTTAGTAACTCGCCCTGAATGTAACACGTCTTCTGCTAGTAACAGCTCAAATTGATTTACGAAATCCGTTCGCTAAGCCCTTCGGCCGTCGAATTTGTCCCGAGGACGACTTGGCTCGGTACGAAACGCGGGGTGATTTGAAATTCTCGGACAATAGAACAACGGAAGCCGTCTCGTTCCGCTTAGGCAGGCAACATCTTCCGCTTGTAATCTGTCAAGTAGTCGGACGTAGCGAGATATGAAAGAGAATAATTATTGCTTCTTCTCTCGGTGTAATAGCGGCCCTAAAAGCCCTCGGGACGAGCGCATTTTCTCTTTCTTATCTAGATCTGTGTTTGCGTACAATAAGGAAGGCCCCCTTCATTTATCTGCGAGTCAGTATTATTTATCTGGTGGCTTCGTTCGGGCAAAATTTTAATTAGTTTTGTTTTAATTATGATTCTTTCCAGATTGTTGGTGACACAGAAAATTTTTGGAGAAATGACTAATCGTCTCATAAAATTAACCTCAAATATTTTATTTTATTTATTTTTATTGTGCTAAACAACCTACCGTTAAGTTTCGATTTTCCTTTGCTTTTCGTAGTAAGTAACATGTGATCATAAAGTCCTGTCACCCTAGTTAGCTTTGGGGTGTGTAAACGTGTTTTCTTTTATAATTTCTTGACATGGGTCGGTTGAACGAAAAGTCATTTTGATTATAAAACGCTTTAAGAATAGACCTCCAAGCCAAGGCCTACTAGGATGACGAGACTTTATGATCACATCTTATGAAAAGTCATCGCTTCACACAATTGTATTGAAAACAATACACCCAAAGGTTCCAGTGTCGTAGCTACAGGGGTTGCGGAGATTGCAAAGCAACCCCGCGCCGATGAGCGCTAAGACGCCATAGGCTCTCCTTTGAAGCTTAAAGTAAAAATAAAGCAAACATACAAATAGTTTAATATTTTCTTGGTTTCTAAAAAAAATTTCAGTGAAAACTTATTCCTAAGGCATACTTCGAAAATTTCTGACATATTACGCTGAAGCAAGTCTCTCGAGCTACTCTTCTGCTGATGAGAACCCAACTAGGGCCGAAATAGCGCTATACAGAGGATGCCCCTCTGCAATCTAAGCAGACTTGCTTCAGTGTAAAATTGCGACGACACGCGAATTTGTCCGCATTGCCCGCTTTGTGCATTATAGCTTACTAGACAGCAGTACAGTTGCCATTTGCTATAAATTTCCGCACAGTACAATTAAACCCCTAAAGCTATTTCTGATCTATGTATACTTTCAAATTAAGCATATTTTTACACGTCTGAAATAAGTAAAAAAAGAAAATTTACTGAATCGTCCTCAAGTTAAAACTAGGGTTAATTTTTGAAAATATTATTGCCGGAAAACAATTTCAAAACAACTGAAAATCGCTAAGAAAACTGAAGGAATACGTTCCAAACGTTATGCTGGGTGCTGGAAAAGATTCAAGATTTCAAATACAAAATACAGTCTGAAATAAGTAAAAAAAAGAAAGAAGAAAAACTAAGAGGACTTTAATTTTTGGAGATAAATAAAAAAAAAATTGAAAGCAGCTGGAAAACACCAAGAAAACTAAATCTATTTCGAATGTAGCGCCATCTGTTAATCATAGCCGTAAACATGTAATTTACCGGGAAGAGAACCAATCAAAACAACTGAAAAACGTTAGTAAAGTCCAAAAACTTTGTCTTTTCAAATAAATAAAATTTTCCTCCTACTTATTTACTTACTAAAAAAAATATATGACAGATCGATGGTTTCCGACGGAGTCTTCGAAAGTCGTATATCAAGCTTTCATTTGCTTCTTTGTATTTCCTTCTTACCTTTTACAATTTATTGTACGCCAAAAAAAAAAAAAATGACATCCGATGAAAATATTTTGAAACTCAAATCAAACTTTCATTTGTTTCTTTGTACATGTCATTATTATTATTTTTTGTTTTCTTTTCGTAAGCAAGAAATTTTTTTATCGAAAAGTTTTTAATATTTACATAAATCAAGCTTTCATTTGTTTTTTGTTTGTTTTGTCGCATTAACTTTTGGATTGGATCTACTCCGTTCCCGAAACGCGGATCTTCTTTTGTTTTGTTTGTTTGTTCACGGTGCTCTTCGCGCTTCCACTTTGTTTTTCAATTCCTCGTCAGCCTTGAATTTTATGTGCCTTTTGTTTTGTGTACGTCTTTTTCTTCACACTCAGTTGTTCATTATTCGAGTTTTCTTTTCTTTTCGATTTTGATCGTGAATTAATTTCTCACTCATTCGTTTATTTATTTGTGTATGTACACTCGACATTTCATATCACAGATTATTCTTTTATTTTATTTATTTATTTTCTGTTGGCTGTTGGCAATTTGAATATCGCTCCAAAAACGTCGATCTTCTTTTGTCTTTCTTTTCGCGGTACTCTTCCCGCTTCCGGTTTGTTTTTCAGTTTCTCATCAGCCTTGATTTTTATGCTGCACCTTTTTGTTTTTCGTCTGTCTTTTCCTTCTCACTTCGTAATTATTCGAGTTTTTGTCCATTTTTTGGGCACTCCGTTGTTCATTATTCGAGTTTTCTTTTGTTTTTGATTTTGAGCTTGAATTAATTTCTCTGCTGCACCTTTTTGTTTTTTGTCTGTCTTTTTCTTCACGTTTTGTTGTTCATTATTCTAGTTTTTTTGTCCATTTTCTTCGCACCCCATTGTTCATTATTCGAGTTTTCTTTTGTTTTTGATTTTGATCCTGAGTTAATTTCTCACTCATTCGTTTATTTATTTGTGTACATTCGGCATTTCATATCACAGATCATTCTTTTATTTTATTTATTTATTTTCTGTTGGCTGCTGGCAATTTGAATATCGCCCCAGAAACGTAGATCTTTTCTTCTCTTTCTTTTGTTTTTTTTTTCGCGGTACTCTTCCCGCTTCCGGTTTGTTTTTCAGTTTCTTATCGGCCTTAATTTTTATGCTGAACTTTTTTGTTTTTTGTCTGTCTTTTTCTTCGCGCTTCGTTATTATTCGAGTTTTTTGTCCATTTTCTTCGCACCCCATTGTTCATTATTCGAGTTTTCTTTTGTTTTTGATTTTGATCGTGAATTAATTTCTCACTCATTCGTTTATTCATTTGTGTGCATTTGACATTTCATGTCACAGATTATTCTTTTATTTTATTTATTTATTTTCTGTTGACTGTTGGCAATTTGAATATCGCCCCAGAAACGTCGATCTTCTTTTGTTTTTTTTTTCGCGATACTAGTCCCGCTTCCGGTTTGTTTTTCAGTTTCTCATCGACCGTAATTTTTATGCTGCACCTTTTCGTTTTTTGTCTGTCTTTTTTTTTCGCGCTTCGTTGTTCATTATCAATAAGAAATATTACCACAAGCAATTTCGAATAAGTTGAACAGAAATGATCTCAGAAAGAAATTTCAAACATAAGGAGCGCCATCTGTAAATCTGCAGTCGTAATTAATTGTGTTCTCTTTAAATTCCGGAAGACAGCTTCGAAACAGATGAACAAAACAAATTACTTCCAGAAAGTGTTTTAGAAACGATTTAAATGTGTATTCTGCTTGACGCACCTTTTCGGAAGCTTTTCTAACCTAAAATGTTGACAACCCCTGTCATTTCTTTTGTTCTGGAAACAGAACAATCCAAAAGCAATTAAGCAGTCTTGATTTATTTATTGTTAGCAAATAACTAACTAATTCACTTCTTAAAATTTTCTTTTTAATTTCGTTCTTTAAAGTTGTCATAAAATTACATAGTTAGTTTCTAAATATTGTAACAGATGAAAGGCTCTGGTAAAAATTTTGCAACCCGGCGACTTGACTTCCAGTTACGCCATTGAAAGGTTGTAGAAGGCCGAAGGCACAAAATCAGAAGCTCTACTTCACTACTAATAACTCTATCGTGACTACAACCAGCGTAATTAATCATGCACTACAATACAATTTTTTATTTTATTCGTACAATACAATGCTAAAGACACACACATAAAGGCTTATACAGTCTGATAAGCAGAGCGGTGAAGTCTTCAAAGCCCTTTCAATTAACCCATCCCCATCGCGCCGTGGCTGTCAGCTCAGCTAATTTAACCCGCCCCCGTGCTTCCCTTCCGCTTTATTAACAAAGTTGCAAGCAGACGAGGTGTGTGTGGGGGGGGAGTAGATTATGAACGCCGTTTTGACCATGCTGACCAGACCGTGAAACTTTTTTTCAATGCGCCGCCGGCGAATTATCGGATCCGCCGGAGTTTCCTAGGAAAACCGGAATCGTTTCCGCGATAAAACTAAAAAAAAAAAAACTATTGCGTGTGACCCTCGCGTTTTAGATCGGAGAAAAAATATTAAATTACATCATATCACACCGTGTGATGTATGGTATGAGTATCGACCGGATTCAGCGTTGAATGTGAGCCGCCTTTTAAAATTAAATCGCCGCGATAGTGCATATTTCAGTGTCGACTTTATGTTTGCTTTGTTTCATTCATTCGTTTCCGCGTTGAATGGTCGCGAGCTCTTTGTTTACTTGCTTTTTTATGGATAATTCATTTCATAATTTTTTTAATCTTTTTACGCTTTTATAATTTTATCTAATCAGCGTTCAGTATTTATAAATAACCTTAGGATAATTATGTACTAAAAAAAACGTGCAAATATGCACCAAAATCATCAAAAATATGCACCAAAAATTAACTTATACAGGGTGTTGAAAAATTAGTTTGCCAAATTTCTAGGGCAAGTAAAAAAGGCTTTTTTGTTATATGGGGTGTTCATGGGAAGCCGCTACAGAAGCTAACTTTCTTATTTGTATTTTTATGAAGTAACTTAAATTAGGAAAGTTTTAGGACCTTTCCTCTTCGATTTTATGGTACTTCCAAAAAAACAAAGGACAATCAGGTTTTCGAGATTTTCAATCGTTTTCAATTTTTTTTTAATGGAATGTTAGGTTTTTTATCATTTTATCGCGTTGAGGATGTCAAACTAATGATGTCTCTAAAATATCATCTTCCAAAGCCTACTACTTTTATAAATGATTTAGTAACAAAATCTTGGTGTTCACGGGAAATGGCTACAATAGCTAATTTTTTTATTTGAAGTTTCACGAAGTAGCTTAAATTAGAAAAGTTTCAGGACCTTCCCTGCTCGATTTTATGGTACCTTTGGAAAAACAAATGACTATCAGGTTTTCCAGATTTTCAATTGTTTTCAACTTTTTTAGATGGAAAATTATGTTTTTTATCATGCCATCGCATTCAGGATGTCAAATTAAGTATGTCTGTGAAATAATATCTCTCAAAACAGAATATTTCATAAATAATTCAGTCTTGATATTCGCGGGAAGAAGTGTATCGTTACGATAGTCCTTTTATTCACGAATACAATATGGTGCGCGTTGAAACAAGAGAATAAAGGAAGTGTGTTCGAACTGTCAGACCTTTGTGAACTGTCATGATTCAAAATTTGTCTAAATTTAGTTCAAACTAATAACCCTTGTGTCAAATATTGAAAGCGCGACATGTTAAAATGTCTAATACCATTATTTACCAAATAATTTATAAAATAGTAAACTTAGGGGGGAAATATTTTAGAGAAGTACTTAATTTGGTATCCTGAACACGATACGCTGATAAAAAATATGATGTTCCATTTAAAAAAGTTGAAAACAATTGAAGATCTCGAAGATCTATCATTTGTTTCTCCAAGGGTACCATAAAATCGAGCACGGAAGGTCCTGAAACTTTTCTAATTTAGGATATTTCGTGAAACTTCAAATAAAAAAGTTAGCTATTGTAGCCATTTTCCGTGAACACCAAGATTTTGATACTAAATCATTTCTAAAATAGTAGGCTTTGGGAGATGATATTTCAGAAACATAATTAATTTAACATCCTGAACGCGATGCGATGATAAAAAACCTAACATTCCATTTAAAAAAGTTGAAAACAATTGAAAATATCGAAAACCTGATTGTCATTTGTTTTTCCGAAAGCACCATAAAAACGAGGAGGAAAGGTCCTAAAACTTTTCTATTTTCAGTTACTTCGTAAAAATACAAATAAGAAAGTAAGCTATTCTAGCGGCTTCCCATGAACACCCTGTATAACTTAGGGTCGGAAATTAATAATTACTTTTGAAGACTGTTAAAATGACTTAACATGACAGAATACTGAAGAAATTATTAACGTAAATCAACGAGGTAATGAATAAATTTTTTTGTTATACAGGGTGTCGTAAAAGTTTCCGGGATTTCTTTACATATAATTTTTTGATGTTTTTTTTTGTAGATTTTAAATTATAAAATCTGGCAATTGTATTGACTTTTCCGTCAAATATTAATCTAGAATGTGTTTGTTTAATTTTCGTTTATTTTGAGCTAAGAGAACTGTGAATCATCAAAATAAACTTGTCACAAGATAGAAATGGAGACGATCGACATTGTTCGGGGCCAATTGAAGGACTTACTGTCGAAAGCAAAAAATAGTAGACAAACTGTTTCCTGCAATTATTTTTTCTCAAGATGGTATCCATTAAGAATGACTTTACAGGTAACATTTAAAAAAAATTGGAAGATTTCAGATTTAACAACCTTAAGGCTTCGGTAAAATTTATTAATTCGTCTTTAATCAACATCATTTTGAGAAAGAATAATTACAGGAAACTGTTTTCTGTCTACTATTTTTTGTTTTCAACTGTAGTTTATTCTACACCAGTAACAAAAAGAAATGGAACGGAATCTAATTTTGAAGCCGCTGGCGAGATACGAGCGAATCTTGGAATTTTTGAACGCACAAGACAATTATTGATACGTCATTGTCAGATGTGTGTGCAAGTTAAGGGCCAATACTTTTGAACATACTTTGTAAAATAATCTGAAATTCACTAAAAATATCATTTATATTATAGATCGTGATCCGCGATTTAAACAGTCTCCCTGAATCACTGTTTCACGAAGTCATAGACGGCAGATTTCTTAAAACCCGTCGTCCGAACAATGTCGATCATCTTCATTACTAATATTTTTAGCTTTTTGTTTATCTTACTTCTTTGTTATTACCAAGTATTCTTGTATACACACTTATGTTAGGTTTATTTACCTTTCCTGTATGTTACTAGTGGTTAAGTCATTTTTCATATATTGTGCCCTTCTGGGTCTCTTCCTATTGGACAATAAAGACTATCATTATTATTACTATCGTATGTAGTTGTGACTCGTTTATTTTATTTCCTTCATTCCTTTCATAGAAGGCGTAGTTGTCTCCAAAAATGAACCAAAAGCCCTTTAGCCCTGACTGCATTTCAGAAAATTTTTGCTTCAGTTTCCCTGCATCTTAAAAATAATTAAAAATGCTTTGTTAAAGCGTCAGGGGCCTTATTCTCGAATCGAGTGCAAGGTTGCCATGTCTACGGAATTTTCCCTAGATCTAGGGAATTCAAAGGTCTTAAAGGGAAAAAGGGAGATTTTATGTTTTTGGCCAAAATCTAGGGAATTTCGAGCAAGTTTTTCAATGGATAAAATATTATTTACTGTCGGAAGCAAAAAAGTAGACAAAATTATTGTTTCTCAAAATGGTACTGATTAAAAAAGAATTAATGAGTTTTACCAAATCCTTAAGGTTGGTTGAATTCTTGGCTTCCGGTTGGAACCGCGTGTCTCGCATTGCTTCTACTGCCAACGTTTCGTTCTTCATTGCAGAAGAACTTTCTCAAGGCTGCTGCTGTTGCTCCTGGTGGTCTTGCTGCTGCTTCTTGCCAAGCCAACAATTCAATCGTGGATGACGGCCGATGAAATCTTCAAGTTAAGCCCTATGGTTGTTAAATTTGAAAGCTTTCAATTTTTTTAAATGCTGTCTGTAAAGTCGTCTTTAATCGATACCATTTTGAGAAAGAATAATTACAGGAAACTGTTTATGTCTACTATCTTTTGCTTTCAACAGTAAGCCCTACATGGCCCCGAACAATGTCGATCATCTTTATTCCTATCTTATGTAATTGTGACTCGTTTACTTTAATGATTCACAGTTCTCTTAACTCAAAATAAACAAAGAATTGAACAAACACATTCTAGATTAGAATTTGACGGAAAATTCAGTATAATTAGCATTTTTTAGATTTAAAATCCATAATAAAATCATAAAAAATTGTCTGTAAGCAAATTGTGGGAACTTTTACGACACTCTGTACAATAAAAATTTTATTTATTTAATTACCTCGTCTTGGTACGTTAATAATTTCTTCAGTATTCTGCAATATTTAGTCATGTTTCAGTCTTAAAAAGTAATTATTAATTTCCAGCCCTATGTTGTATAATAAAAAAGTCTTATTTTGGCCTCCTTCACTTGCTCTCGAAATTTGGCAAACGAATTTTTCAACACCCTGTATAGAATAAATGGTAATGCTCAATGCAGGTCAGGGCGCGTGCCTTTGCAGAGCACTTTTCGAGAAATTTTTGGTGTGCTGCAACGCTGCAAATAATTTTCTGCCTAAACGCGACCATTGGCAGGTGTGGTAACTGAAAATAAAATAAAATAAAATATAATATTGCATCCGGACATGTCATAATCCCAATAATGACATGATTCCCGGGGTTAAGGGTTTAGAAGCGGTTTAATTTTTGATTTAAAAATAAAGAATGTATATTGTGAGTATGTTGAAATTCGTGGATAATTAAGTAAATGGAACATGTTTTGTCTTTTGTTCGATAATCCGAGCATTTCTAAAATCTGAATCAAGCAGTGCAATTATGGGTTCCGATTAAAGAGGTTCCACTGTACTCCATCCTAATAATAGTCAACACGCAATCCATACATTTCTTCCTACTGCTCAAATCTATTTTCTTTTTTTTTGTATTTATTTTTCCAATCATATTGCACCGTACAACTAACTAGTATTAACGGTCGTGAGTTCGCTACAGTTTCATAAATAATTCGTGGCATGAGGTCTTATTGATTTTATCTGTCGGTCAACCATATAATAATTATGAAACTCAATATTTCAATATTTAATTTATTCACACGTGCGCGTGTGTGTGTACGAGGGGGTGCGGTGCAGTGCAGTTCTAAAACGGTCTCACACGTTTATGCAAAACACAAAAAATAAAATAAAATAAAACCTGTGTATTTTTCTCGCATGAAAATGTCATTCTGTCTGGCATGCACTGTTCGTTAAAATATTTTTCTTCTACAAAATTAAATCATTTCATCGAATTGCTTCCTCGTAGTCGTCTTAAGTCAGCTTATTTTATTTGAAAGTGCTCGGCGAAAATCTATTACAAAGTTTTCAATTTATTTTCCTTAAAACTTTCCCTGACTTTTCCTCAGGTTTTCCCCCCTGCTTCCGACTTCTCGTCAAGAGACTAACGTACTTTCACGTTTGTCTGCGATAAGCGATAACGTAACCTTCCTAAATTTTACGCGTTTAAAAAATTTCCACTTCTTCTAATTTCAGAACAGAAATTTAAATAAAATTAGGGCCGATTTTATAATGGGATTTTCAATTTAAAGTTACTTTAACCTGAAAAAATACATTTGTTTCCCTATTCTTAAAGTGACTTTAAATTAAAGCTTCCTTAAAGTCTGATTTTGAAAACGGTCATTAATTTAGTTTTAAATTTCCGCGAGTATTATAGAGGTTAGAGGTTTTCTTATACCTTAAAAAAAATTATAAACAATTAATTCTTTACAACCTGCCTGCTGTTTGTTTAATTTAATTTATTTAAATATATTAGATTTTTTAACTAAAAGCTCTGGTATAGGCAAGCCAACGAACTCAGCAGTGCATGCAGTTGCCTGCACTAAAGGCGAACGTTTCTTTTTTCGTCGAGAAATTTTCCCTTTCTTCCTGATTTCAAAAAAAAAGAAATAATAATAATAATAGACATACAAAACAATACTAATTCATTAATTTTTTAAATTTTCATTTGTTTTATTGGAGAAAATTAAATTCTAACAATGTACATACCTGTTTGTTTAAAATTAATAAATTGAACTTTCGAAAAAATAAGAAGCCTTAATGTATGTAACCCAATTAACCTAGTTGTTTGCGTGATTGCCTATACTGAAGGCGTAAAGACATTTTAATAGTCAAAAAACAATTTTATATTTCTCTTTTCTATTTCTTTCTATTTTCAAAAAACAAATTTGTACTTTTGCAGATGTACAAAACTTACTGATTTAAAAAAAGTCAGCTACATCAATGGAGATAGTTATTAAGTTCTTTCCAAATATGAAATAATTAATGATAAATAAGATGAACAGGTAAAACAGCGACATCCTACGATCGCTTTTTTTTTTCAATTGCGAATAAATTGGTCAAGTCGTGTTTGGTTCGCAGTGGAAATTTCGAGCTACGTTTCTGCTGACGGAGCCCCAAACAGGGTTGAAACAGCTGTGCAGCCTCTGCACTCGAGGTTTTCACTGCAATTAAAAACGATTTGCAACAAAAATAAATAAGATATTAAAATAAAAATAATTATTGATGAAAATATTAAAACAAAAATACTGCACGCGACAAAATAACAATCAAATTTCCAATTCTTCTATTATTTTTACAGACTTTTGCATTAAAACGAACAAATTTCCTGATTTACCCGGTTTTCCCGATGAGTGGGATCCCTGTACTAATAACACAGGAACAATTAATTCAAATGAAATTGCATGTTTCATTCAGTACAAATCTCATAAATCACATTTCAAATTGTTTCGATTAAAAGACGGAAAACTGCTTGAGATATGTCATGATTTTTAAAATAATAGAAGATTTTATAACTTATTGGAAACCTACATACATAGATTCATTTGTATATGTTACCATAATCAAGATCATTTTAATAAACATTTAAAATTATATTAAATTATTGTGATGTACTCAAAAATCATTGAATATTCATTTTGAGTAAGTAAAAATAATTTCTTTTTAACTTTGCTTTTCCGACTTATTTAATTTAGAGAATTTAAACTCGTTTCTAACAAAGACGAATTTTCATTGTTATACGCGGTGTACATCTTGACACCTTAATAGTAGGCAATCCATTATACATCCTTGCTTCTAGGTTAGTGCACTATAAAAACGAAAAGTTATTTTTTATTTGATTGATGGGTTGCCTATTCAAAAATCTTCAGGCGCCATGATTTTAAATAGGTAAAGTAATTAAAATTAAACAGACTTAAAACGATAGGAATTTTAAAGAAAATAGAAAAAGCTCAGTTCAACCCATCAGAACGTCGGAGGAATAATATTAATAGAACAAGTAATAATGAAACAATAAAAGAAGAAGAGAAAAACCTGGATCTAGCGAAGAGGAGGATATAGTAAATAAATAAAAGAGTAGCAAATAAAGGGTGAGTGAACTCAGTAAAATCCGGACACTTAAAAAGGCTATAAAACAGAAACCCATAATATTTTTTTAAATAACATGTATCTATTTTTAAACTACTCAACAGTACTAAAAATTATAATACATTAAATTATTCTGAATTTGTAGCATATGGCACTGAGCGAACTTTACGGCGCAACCATCGCGTAAGTTTTTGCACGATGACTTGATCAACTTTTCGAGATGCCCAAAGCCACTTGTACCGGAACTGGTCGATGGTTGTGACCGTTGCGCCATTCTTCTTCAAGATAGTCTTCACAATAGACCAGAATTTTTCGATTGGCCTGAGTTCTGGGCTATTGGGTGGGTTAAATTTTTTAGGAACAAAATCCACTTTATTATTAAGATATCATTGGACCGTTTCATTTGAGTAATGACATGTTGCCAGATCTGGCCAAAATAATGGTTTACTGTCATGTTTATTAAGAAATGGCAACAGGCGTTTTTGGAGACTTTGCGGTACATCTCTGAGTTTATGGTTCCTGAGGTAATGAAGGGAGCGGTTTTCAAGCCACAGGTGCAGATGGCCTGCAAAACAAGAAATTTTTGTGGAAATTTTGCCTTTATTTTACGCTTACAAGCTTCAGGAGCGTCCTTGCGACTGCGGGCTGTATAAAAAACCTGACCAGCGATATAATTAAAGTTTTTGAAACAGTACGTTTCATCGTCCATAATAATGCATTTGCATGTCGTTCATTTTTTTTCATAAAGCTTTCTACAGCGGGATTTTGCCTTTAAATTTTGTTTTGCATCTCTGTCGGGCACTGTTTGGGCTTTAAAACTTTTTAATCCAGTTCTGGCTTTAACTTTCTGTACATATGTCTGCGATTTTCTTATCTTGACTGCAACTTCACGGGATGAAATCTTGAAATGGATTTTTTGTATATGCTTGAAGAACCTTTTTGGCCAAGTTATATTCAGTTTGACCATGTGTAGATTTGGGAACTTTTAAAGTTTTAGCTATCTGACGAACACTAGCGTCTTTATTTTGCAGATGTTCGTGCAGAATCAGTTTTCTTCTTTCCAATTCCAACGAAACCATTTTGACAACTAATGACACGGTGACAATGGTGCTGATAGATTTTGTTTTTGTTTATTCTGGCTACTTTGATGTTAAATACTAGATACCTTTATGCAAGGATTGCTAAGATATGCACAGTCAAAAGTGTCCGAATTTTGCCGAGTTCACCCTCTATGAAGAAATTACAAGTCGTATGTATAAGTCGCCAGAAATTATCGAAGCCATGAAATTTTGAAAGTTAATCTATTTTGTAAATCAAAACATTCTCTAACGCTAAAAAAAGATAAATAAAAAATTGGTGGATGCGTCGGTTTACTTCGATTAGACGTGTTTGATGCGATTTGATTAAGAAGTAGTGTTCTTCAAAAAAAAAAAAAATAGAATGGGCTTTTCAATGGTGTCTTCTTATAGTTAACCATAATCCATACAATGTAATAGTATAGCCCAAGCGGAAGTGCTGTCCTATCACTTTTTCCCACTGTATTTACATTGTCGTTTCTTGTTATTAAATGCTTGCAAACCTTACGTATTTACTCTCTTGAGGTTTACGTCCTTCTCGGCGGCGGTCTTTGTGTTTCCTTGTAATTAACACGAAGTCAGTTAATTAAGCTTCCCCGAGTTTCTGTTTTTGTTTTAGCCGTGCTGTGCTGCACGTTTCATTTGCCCATTGTGCGTTGTACTTATTTGTTCTTGCTTACTTGACATTCAATGCTTTTTCAATGTATTAAATAAGTTGAGGATTTGGTCTAAGTTTAATCCTTAGTAAACCGTCTTTCCTTCAGTGTACGGTCATGTCATGAACTTCATTGTAACCCATCACTCCTTTTCCATAAACTGCACCAAATTCTTTTCTGAAACTACTCGTCGCCCGAACTATACTCTATTTTTTATTGATAGGCGGATTTTACAGTTTGGTATAATTTATTACATAACTAATAGGCGACAAAAAATTTCAAAAATGACCCTAATCGTTATTAACTAGTTGCTATTTTAATAAAATAAAAAAAGAACGCGAATAAATGCACGAGTGTGCACGAATAAATGCATGAGTGTGCACAAATCTAAAAGGCAGAACTACATCCTCGCAACTTGATTATATCACGACAAATATCCCTCCAGATCAATGCAAATTTTATTTATTAACACCTGACATATCCGATCATCATGCCATCAAACTCCAGTGTCTACTCGAACAACTTCTGGATAAACCCGCGAAAAGGGAAACTTATATCCAAAGAAGAAAGAAACCTACTAGAAACAGCATGCTGAACATGGAACTAATGTTAAATAACATAAATTGTGAATCTCTTATCTACTGAGATACTGACACTTCATTTCAATTCTACATTACACATTTCACTGAGATCTTCAATATCACCCATCCCCTGCAAAAGAAATCTGATATTGGTACGATTGTTCCCACACCGTGGATAACTGACGAAATCCGGCAGGCTAGCGCGTTCCTAAAGGACATGTATCATATTACCAAAAAAGACGATAATTTTAAACAAGCATATACTTTCCTGAAGAAGCTCCACAAGACTAGCATCATTAAAGCGAAGAAAGATTACTACAGTAACTTGGTGCAACAGAGCACAAATAGAAATAGCACAGTTTGGAAGTTGGTAAACAACAGTCTGGGTAGGTGTAGAACAAACACACAAATTGGAATCAGAATCGAAGAGACTTCAGAAGATCTAATAACCGAACCTGTAGAAGTTGCTAATATTTTTGGGAAGTATTTCTCAACAATAGCTAACTATGAACTGGAAAGGAACTTCGGACATCAACCAACACCACAAGCTACAACTGTAGGTAATAACCAGAATACAATGTTCTTTGGACATATTGATGAAACTGAAATTGTAGATGTCATTCACAAGTTAAAAACCAAGAGTTCTGGGCCTGATCAAATACCTACTAAAATTGTTCAGAATTTAGCTAGTAAAATTGCTCCACCTTTGGCGATTTTAACGAACAAGGCTGTCGAAGAGGGCAAATTTCCTGAGATATTGAAAATAGCACGTGTTTTACCTGTTTTTAAGAAAAGGTGTTTCCACGAATCCCGAAAATTATAGACCTATCTCGATAGTGAGTATATTTTCTAAAATATTTGAAAAGATGCAATAAACTCTGGAACTATTTTACACAGTACGGACTGATTGAACCTAGTCAGCACGGTTTTCGCTCCTTCAGATCCACTGAAACAGCTACTTTTTCCTTCATTGAAGAAATTAGAAAAAACTTAGATTCACATAAGATAGTCGTTGGAATTTTCTTCGACTTCTCTAGAGCATTTGACCTTATCGACAGAAAATTGCTTGAGAGTAAGATGTATGCATTAGGAATAAGAGGTAATGTCCTTAGGCTCCTAGTATCCTTTCTTGAAAATAGGAAACTGTATGTTGAATTAAATGGAAATAAATCTTCGGTGTATGATTTACAGTTAGGCGTTGCGCAAGGGTCAACAATTGGATCCCTGCTATTACTGATGTTCATAAGCGATCTCCGCAGAACGTACCTGATGGTTTCCTGATAAATTTTGCTGACGATACGTCCTTTGTCGTGACAGGAGAAGCAGAGGAGGAAGTGGAAAATAAAGTAATCCAAATAACTAGCAACCTGGAATCTTGGTGTACGAGAAATCGAGTTATACGAAATAGTAACATAACTGTCTGTGTGCAGTTGTACATAAACCGGAAACCAAACTTTCTAAATCTTAAATTGTCTGCAAATACATCATTCCTGGGTTTCGCCTTTGATGAACAACTTAATTTCTCTGAGCAGGTTAAATGTGTTTTTAAAAAGGTTAACACTGCCTGCTATGCTCTACTCAAACTGAAATGGGTCTTGGATTGATCGGCTCTACTACAGGTTTATTACAGTATGGTCTACAGCCATATGTCATACAATACAATATTATTGTGTGGGGTAGCTCTAGCGAAGCTGCACGAGTGTTCATTTCCCAGAAAAGGATTATCAGGCTTATCTACGACATGGGATGTATGACTTCCTGCAAACCAACGTTTATTAACCAACAAATTCTGACGTTCTACTCCTTGTACATTTTCAAATGTTGCTTATATGCATATGATCATATCTGTGAGTTTGAAAGCAATAGTGATTTTCATAACTATGGTACGCGAAACCGTTCTTCGTTAAAAATTCCAACGCACAATACGGCAATATGAAAAGTCTCCAATGTTCTCTTATTTATCACTTTACAATAAACTACCTGCACAGGTTACTGGTTGCAATACGCTGCAAACTTTTAAAAAATCTTTAAAATCATTTCTAATTAAGCGCTGCTGTTGCAGCATTAAAGACTTTTTAAATAACTAGTATTGTCCTATATACAAATTTATATGTACAAACTTTGTTTAAAATGTTTATATCCATTTGTTTTTTTTCCTATATGTACGCTGGACTTGGCTTATGTCACGATTGTATGATCTTGAGCTCAAGAAACATTATTATTATTATTATTATTAACATATAAAATAGCGACATCTTACTATCGCTTTTTGACCTAACATTGCAGTAGGATAGACAAATTGTCTATCCTACTGCAATGTTAGGTCAAAAAGCGATAGTAAGATGTCGCTATTTTATATGTTCATCATTCTTACATCGCATTTGCGAATAAATTGGGCAAGTCGTTTTTGGTCTGCAGTGGGAATGTCGAGCTACGTTTCTGCTGAAGAAGCCCCAAGCAGGGCTGAAACAGCTGTCCAGAGGCTGCTCGAGGTTCTCACTGCAATCAAAAACGATTTGCACAAAATTTTTCTATAATATTATTATTATTATTATTATTACTAATGACTAAAAGCTAGACCACATTCTTTTATAACTTCGAAATAGAGTGTAGTATCTTACTATTCAAAACAGTAACATAATAAGAAAGTCAAATAAAACTCGATGAAATTTGGAAACAAAATAATCGTCAGCGATTTTATTAAGTCGGGGGCCTTCATTACATCCCTGAAACGAACACGTCAAATGCAGCCGGGCCCTCGGCGGACGTGAAATTCCAATAAATTCAGCGCGCACTTCAGTAACCACCCCATAATCCGATACCGCAGTTCGTGGGGGATGCTTTCAAAACATCCGCAGGAATTCCTAAATTATTTGCTGTATGCGGTGAAGGACGACGAACGTTCTCTCGCGTTAAACATAAATAAATAAAATCGAGTGCCTTCATTAACTTAATGTAACTATTGCGTACTTTGTAATTTTATTAACGTGTCCATTATCCAGGTTTTTTAATGGCTTTTAAAGTGGGCATTTCGAGACGTGGCGCCGCGCCGTGTCGACTTGCCCGGGGGGAAACACACGAATTTAATAAATCGAATGCATTATTCATGATGTCAAATTAAAATGTGCGCTGGGGTAATTGTACTTAAAGCTGTAGGGGATGTAGGTACTTAGGTCGAAAGGAAAAAAATAGTAGACAATTACAGTTTCCTGTAATTTTCTTTCTGTAAAATGGTACTGTTTAAATACGTCTACACAGATTTTACAACAGAAGTTTTGAGTTTGTCAAATTTGAAAGCTTTCAAACTTGAATTTTTAAGCGTCACCTGTGATGCATTTCGCTTAAAAGTTTGAATCGTGTTTCGAATAGTTTGGACCTGAATTTCGTAGTTGTTGCAACAAAACACCTGACTTAAATTTTTGATTGACAGTTCATTTGTAAATAACCATAATTCAATCCATACAAGTTTTAAAAATAGAGAGATTCAAAGAAAATAATGTTTGGATCACGATTTTGTAAGCGAAAGAAAGTACCTATAGTAACATCTTGGAGAAAGAAAAAATTACAGAAAACTGTAGTTGTCTACTGTATTCAACCAGTGCCGGCGGAAGGCGGTAAGCAAGGCATGAGGGCACCGATGCAATAGGGGCGCCAAAATATGTTTAAAAAACGATTAAGGCGCAGTTCGTACAATCTCAAAGTCAACCAAATTCGATTCAACAACTAAACTTTATTTAAACTAAACAAAAAATTAAAAATAAAAGCATTTAAAATTAAAATGAAAAGATTTAAAGCGAACAAAAGAAATTTAAAAAATTCAAAACTCAACCTAAGATATTTAAACTATTGAAAATAAATAAATGTGAAAATAAACTGAAGCAAAACATTTAAAATGCAAAAAATTAAAAGTAAAAGATCATTGTCAAGGTTATTTGTGCTAAGATGCTTTGTTTAAAAAAATCGTTGCGTTTCACAAGCATTTCCGATTGTGATTTCAGTTTCTTTTTTCAAATTTTACTTTTAGAAAATTAATTTGAAATGTCTTCTGAAATTAGAAAAGAGAAATGGAAAATTGTTTTTAAAATTAAAAAAAAGTTAATAATATTAACGAATCGTGGAAATTTCATTATCAACAAAAAAAAATATTCTTAGTACCTTCAATGTACGCAATACCAAACGTCCGTGTTCGTTGAGTTGCCTACACCAAGGCTTCTTTCTTTAAATCTAATTTACTTTTAAACAAACAGGTACGTTATTAACGTTACTAATTGTTTGTAATGTTTTAAGGTAATTTAAGAATTTTCTTCATTAATACAAGTAGAATTTAAAAAATATAATTTAATTACTTTTTGCATTTTTTTCCTTGAAATCAGGAAAATTTGGCATATTCTGTATCAAGAGCGTTAATTTTAAAGGGCTGTTAAATTTTGTTGCTACGGTAACAACCAATCATAGAACTGAATCGATAAGTGCATAATCGTGTTCAGTCCAAATTTACGGTGTTTAGAAAACAACAAATAACTTTCTAGATTTTTATTTTAAATTATTGGCTTAAAATTCTTTCAGATAAGGAACTTTGAAGCTGCCTGAAGCCTATAAAAACTTAAAATAAAAACCTGGAGAAAGTTTTCTCAACACAGTAAATTTGGACTGAACACCGTTATGCACTCATCGATTCAACTGTATTTTAAATTTTAAAGGATCTCTAAATTTTAACGCTCCGTTAATAAGTTACAAAATACGCCCCTGTTTAAACATTAAAAAATAGGAAAGAGTCATCGTTTAAAACGTAAACGTAAAAGTTTATCAATTTCTTCTGGACAAGAAAATTATTCTTGCTCCCTTTAGTGCAGCCAACCATACAAACCGTTGAGTTTAGGGGTTGCCTCTATCAAGACTTCCTGTTTTTTTTTTTTTAATTCTAACTTATTTTTGAACGAACATGAATGTTACTGTCATTGTTTTTTTTTTAAATAATATTTGAAGTCGATTCAATAATTTTCTCCATTAACACAAGTGGATATAAAATAAATAAATACATCATTTTTGTACGTCTATATCTTTTTTGATTTTCTTTGAAATCAGGACGACTTGGAAGATTGTGTAAACTTTAAAAAATTACAAAAGTTGCATAATTTTGTTTTTTTTTTTTTGGTGCAAGTATTTTGTTTTCTGGACAAAAAAATATTTCCGCCTATAGTGTAGGCCACCACAGAAACTGCTGCGTTTATTGGTTTGCCTGTAGTAAGGTATTTTGTTAAATTAATCTAATTTCGATTGGTTTAATTTTTTTAATCTTTAGAAAATGAGAATGAAATGAAAAAAAAATAACTATTATTGAAAACTGTTTGAATCTTCTAGAAATTTTGACATTTGTAATAAGAAAACGGTTCTTAAGGCCTTCAGTATAGGCAACCGTGCGAACGACCGTGTTCATTGAGTTGCCTACATACTAAGTCTTTCTATTGTTTTTTATTTAATTTAAAAAAGTAATTAAATAATTTTAATCTTGCTGTTTTTCTTCTAGAAGACAGAGTTCCACAACTTTCTCCATTACTACAAGTAACAATTAAAAAAAAATCAATAATTCAGGACGAATTAAACGATTGTTTAAACTTAAAAAAATATAAATTCACGCAACCATAGACACTGCTGAGTTCACTGATTTATCTAAGCTAAGGCTTAATGCTTGATGTTAAAAGAATCTGATTTCGATTAATTTATTTATTTTTGTTTTTAAAAAAATGAGTTTTTAATGTCTCCTGAAATTAGAAGAAAAAAAAAACAATTGAAAACTACCTTGAATATTAGAGAAATTAGGAAAATTGCATAATACTAACGAATCCTGACATTTCTAATAAGAAGAAAACGGTTCTTAATGCCTTCAGTATAGGGAACCGTGCAAATAATCGTGTTCATTTAGTTGCCTAAATAAATATTAAGGCTTCCCTGTTTGTCAAGGTCAACCAAACTCGACCCAACAAGTGAACTGATTCAATTCAATCCAAGCAAAAAATGGAAAAACGAAATTAAACAAAATTTTCGATTCAATCTAAGTAAAGTTAAAAATTTTAAACAAATTAAAATTAACCTCAACAAATCTCAAGATCACATGAACCCATCCAAGTTATGGTATCATTTTGTGCGCCATGTTACACAAGTAAAAAAACTTTAAAGAATATTAAAAGTAAAGAAAAGTTAAAATTTATACATGGAGTAAAGTCAAACTCAACAGGTCTCAAGGTCGACCTAAACCAACTGACATCAACCTAACTTCGTCTAGGGCAAGTAAAAGATTAAAAATTACAAGAAAAATTAAAAAGAAATAAATTAAAATGAAGTTAAACTAAGGTCAAGGTTAATCCAGTGCAACTGATTTCAACCTATTAAGTTCGTTTACACAAATAAAAATTAAAAATTGCAAGAAAAATAAGTATAAAAATAGTTAAAAATTGAAAGTGAATTAAAATGAAGCTCAACCAACTTAGTTCTATTCAACCCAATCAAAAATTAAATAAATGAAAAATGAAGAAACTAAAAAACTCCGTTAAATGCTTGACTTAACCTTTTCGTGTTTTAGAAACTGATTCACCCATTTTGGTCAGTAGTTGCCATTGTTGGAAAAAGTAAGCCAAACGGTTACCAAAAGTAACTTGGTGATAAATCATCACGGTTGGCAACACTGCCTGTCTTTACAATCGCACACGAGTTAATTCCGCTAGCAATTCTTGCTTTACTTTTAACCTGTTGAGTTCAATGTTAAGCGAAATTTTGGCAAAATTAACTTCTTAATTGATACAAATTTTTGAAAATAATGGATATATTCGAATTTAAAAAAATCTGGCAACTATGAAATTACAATACTCTTTCTGCAATCGATTTCATACTTTATAAGAATTAATATCAGTTTATAAAGGATGCAACTACTTTTTTTGAGACGAGCGACACTCACGTGAATTTGTTCTTTTTTTTGGAAAAGGGGGGGCGCCAGTTACTGTTTTGCGTAAGGGCGCCAATTACCCTTCATCCGGCCATGGTCTCAACATTGAATTAACGAGTAAAGTAATTTATTAAGAATACACTCGTAAATGTATGCCTATTTCATTTTAGCTCCAAATAACTTTTCTTTTACGATAAATAACCGTTCAGAACTTCACTAATAAATATATAATAATAAAATTCACTGATTAATACAATCAAAAAGTAACTTATTCATTTTATTTTTTTATTACACTCTAATCTAATAATAATAATAATAATAATAATAATAATAATAATAATAATAAAAGCGGAAGTTGCATCGCAATTAGTAAATAAACTGCATAGAATTTGTAGCTCAATACTTTCTAGGTTAGCTCAGCTAATTTAGGCCAGAGGAACCCCTAGTAAATCAGCTGATATCGACCGGGGTATCACTTCGAATGGATTCCTCTCTCGCAACTAAGGATGAGGATCAAGGAGCTACGGAGGACGAGGTTAATGACTGAATTTACTTCGTCGAAGAGCAATCTCGCGCGTGCCTTTGTGACTTGCTGTGCTCGTTACCTTTATTACGAGGGGGGGTTTCAAGTCAAGATAGTCGTCATGCTTAAAAGAGGAACAGATTAACCAAAGGGAAAGAGGGCGAAGACATTAAAGCGGATATTAAAGACACTCATAATACGAATACGAGAACATTGGATGCTTTCAAATGATTTAGGCTCGATACACACGTGCGTGTTTTTGTCGCTGCGGTATCGCATATATTAAGTCGGACATTTGACGAAAATCCAAAATTATAGTTTAAAGATATTAACTCATATTTTTATTACTGAATATATTTTACGTGTTATGTATAAATATTACAGCAAAGTGATGATTATATAAATAAGAGACGCTTGCAAACTTGATCAACTTGTCTGAGACGGATATGTTCTAGACATTTTCTATTAAAGTTAAATATAAATATGTGTGCTTTTTGAGTTATATCTTCGTCATTAGATATTTGTGTATTCAATAAAATCGATAACTGACTTCGAATACTATAATTTAAGTTTTTACTGGTGCTGAATTGACTTAATTCATTTGATCTGTTCATTTATTTAAAAAGTCTTTCATTACTTAAAAGCCTCGCAGTTCCCCGCTGTTCTAATGATATCCTCTAAAAGTACACTCTCTAAGGATAAATTTGATATATAAATTAGCTGCCACTTTCTGCAACTTTGAGTTTAATTTGCGTTTGTGTATCTAAAACATCAATCTCAGTTTATGTCAAGTTTGCACACTTTTTGATTATTTTGCATACACAGCAAGTAAGATTCTATTTTTTAGTTTGTGATACTAGAATTTTATTAAATTTGATTTTTGAATTAGTATTTATTTTTCTTTTATTAACAAGAATAATAAATATAAACGCAGTATCACAATGAGCAATAAGTTAGTCCTGATTCAATAAGATAATTTAATTAATTTAATTACTGCCGAACCTTAATTTACGTTTGGAACGACAAAAAACAAGAAATAAAGTATTTATTTCCTCGTCAGTTGCTTCTTCAGACTTCTTTGATCATAGCGCCACCAAGAGGAATTATTCACTAACACATATAATTCTTCAAAAATTATTAAAGTCTTAAGATATTTCACTTTTTCTTCTTTCTAAACTCAACTCGCGAAGTTTTAAAATTGTCATTTTGTTATTGTTTCTCAGAAAATCTACTTCTAATAAGAAGTAACAATTGCTACAAGTTTGTTTTAATGATATAAATGTACAACAGCGGACAATAAAATCCATGCAGTTCATTTTTAAATGTTTAAATTTTTTTTAAAGTATTAAATGTTTATGAAATATTACATTTCGTGTTCTTTTGCACTTTGCCAGCAATAACACCGCCTCAAAAGAAACTTAATTATCCAAATTATCTCAAAATAAGTCACATGTTCGCCAGAAATACACTATTTCAAATTTACTTATCAAGTTCCAAATAAACTTCAATTTGGGCAACTAGAGCCAAAACGGGTAAAATTTGCTTTAAGATGGATAAAAAACTTCGTTTCGTGAAATCTAGTAGGTCCTGTTCAAACTAATTAAAAAATTGCTATGATTAACTGTCAGAAAAAATCACATGAAAACTGCATCATATATATATATATATATATATATATATATATATAATCATATTCTCTTTTACCCAAAGGGTGTCGGGAGTAAGGTTGTTCTAGCCACAGACAAATTTGCGCCACTCTTCTTTGTCTCTTGCTATTAACTTGGCTTCATTCCATGTCTTTCCTCTGTCTTTCAATAATTTTCCTATCGTACTCTCCCATGTTTCTCTTGGTCTTCCCCTTTTCCTCCTTATTAATATTTTCGCTTCCCAAATTCTTTTTACTTGTCTGTTGTTGTTCATTCTTTGTAGATGTCCCCACCAGCTTATTTGTCGTTGTTCTATGTATTCTAATATTGATTGCGCTTCAAGGTCTCCTCTTATTTGTTCATTTCTGATCTTATCCTTTCTTGTTACTCCTCTGGTTCTTCTTAGGTACTTCATTTCCGTTGCTTGAATTTTACTTTTTTGTTTTCTTGTTAGTGTCCAAGTTTCACATCCATATGTTAATATAGGTCTATAGACTGCTTTCTAAACGTTCATTTTTGTTTTGGATGATATTTCTTTTTTTGTTAATAAAGGTTTTGTTTATGCTGTGGTAGACTTTCATTGCGTTTTCTATTCTTTTGTTTATTTCTTTTTCTTGTCTTCCTGAAGTTTCTATTGTGACTCCTAAGTATTCAAACACTTCTATTTGTTCTATTTTTACTCCGTCTAAATGTACATTTAAGTTTTCTTCTTTTTCTGTTATTGCCATAATCTTTGTCTTTTCCGAATTCATTTTCATACCACTACTTTCCAGTACCTCCTTCCAAATTTCTAAATTCTTCTGTAATTCTTTCTCTGTTGATGTAATTATTACGACATCGTCAGCATAGGCACATTCTTTTATTTCTATTGGTTGCAGATTTTTGTATCCTACAAATAAGCTCTTAGTTCTTTCATTACATTTCCTGATGATGTGATCCATGAACAAAGTAAAAAGTGTCGGGCTCATTCCTCCACCTTGTCTCAATCCTTCTTTAGTTGTAAATATTTCAGATTTCATATTTCTG
Source organism: Prosopocoilus inquinatus (assembly GCA_036172665.1). Lineage (NCBI taxonomy): Eukaryota > Metazoa > Arthropoda > Insecta > Coleoptera > Lucanidae > Prosopocoilus > Prosopocoilus inquinatus. The sequence goes on along the minus strand of CM069871.1, from coordinate 13,571,198 downwards.
AATATTACTACATTTTTCGTGTTCGCATACAAACTTTGAACTACTCTGCTCATCTTGCTGTCTACTCCTCTTTCTTCTAATATGTCCCATACTATTTTTCTTGGTACTTTGTCGAAGGCTTCTTGTATGTCTATGAATGCCATATAAGCTTCTCCTCTTTTCAGTTTGGTCTTTTCTATTATCTGTTTTATCGTGAATATATGGTCTTGCCCGCTTCTGTCCTTTCTAAAGCCACTTTGAGATTCGGTCAGAGTTACTTCTATGATATCTCGTAGTTTCACATTTAGGATTTGCTCATACAACTTCATTCCCGTGCTTAGTAATATTATACCTCTGTAATTGTTACATTCTTTTAGATCTCCTTTTTTTAAAATTGGCAAAATCATTCCTGTTTCCCAGTCATTAGGTATATCTTCTTCCATCCAGGCTTTATTCATGATTTCTAGTAATACTTGTTTTCCTGTTTCTCCCATACTCTTCATCATTTCAGTCGTTATTCTATCTTGTCCTGGTGATTTACCATTTTTCAATTCTTTCTTCGTTGTTTATTATCCCTGTTTTGTTTTCAATTATTTCTGTCCCTTTTTCTGCCCCTGCTAGCAAGTTCATGAAATATTCTCGCCATCTTTCCATTATTTCTTTTTCTTCTGTTAGTATACTTCCTTTTGAATCTTTTATGTACATTGCCTGGTTTGTTTTCTGCTTCCTTATGTTTTTTATTACTTTAAAAAACAGTTTCTGGTTGCTTTTACTATCTTCTTCAAGCTTTGTTCCAAATTCTGTCCATGTTTTCTCTTTTGCTTTAAGTATCATCCTCTTAACAATTTGTCTTTGTTGTTTGTATTCTTCATAAGCTTCGTCTGTTTTTTTTTGTAAATACAATTGCCATTTTCTTTTCTTTATTTTTACTTGTTTCTGTATTTCCTTTGTCCACCATGCCGTTTGCTTTCTAACATTAGTCGTCTTACATGTCCCGCATACTTTTTTGGTTACTTCAATCATTACATTCCTTGAATGTGTTCCACATCTGTTCGACGTTCATTGATTCCTTGTTTCTCATTAATATTTCCATTTCTAAGTTCACCTTTTTTTCATATTCTGATCTGACTGTTTCATCCAGTAACTTATATGACCTTATAGTTTCATGTTCTATCTTCTCTGGTTTCTTATTTATGCTATTTCTGCATTTCGCCTCATTTCTTATTCTCATTATTACTAAATAATGATCGCTGTGTATTTCCGGTCCCCTTTTAACTTTTGTGTCGACGATTCGTCTTCTGTTTTCTTTTTCTATTAGGATATAATCTATTATTGATTTTTCTCTCCTTCTCGGTTCCACTCTTGTGTATTTATGGATATCCTTATGTTGGAAAAAAGAGTTTGTGATCATTAGATTGTTCATTTGGCAATATTCCAGCATTCTTTTCCCGTTGTTATTTCTTGTCGGTTCTCCATATTGTCCAAGTACTGTTGAGTATGTATTATCCTTTATGCCAACTCTACTGTTAAAATCTCCCATTACAAATATGTCCCCCTTGCTTTCTTCTGTAATCTTGGTTAGCTCTTCCCAAAAGATTTCTTTGATTTCCGTTTTCTCGTCTTCATTAGGTCCATAAATGCATTTTAATGTGATAATACTTTTTTCTGTAATTCTCAGTTCTATTATCAGTATTCTTTCGGAAAAAGCCTCCCATTTATTTATTTTATTTGTTAGTTTTTGGTGTATTATACATCCCACTCCTGCTGCTGCTCTCTTATTGTTTTCTATTCCACTGTAGAATAAGTTCCAAATAAACTTCAATTTGGGCAACTAGAGCCAAAACGGGTAAAATTTGCTTTAAGATGGATAAAAAACTTCGTTTCGTGAAATCCCGTGGTCCTGTTCAAACTAATTAAAAAATTGCTATGATTAACTGTCAGAAAAAATCACATGAAAACTGCATCATTTTAACTTTAAAATAAATAGAGATGTTTTTGTTTTAACGTGTAACTGTAAAATCTTTGATTTGGGCTGTATAAATTTGATATAAAACTTTTCTTTCCAAGTTCAAAAATAAAAATTTTAAAGCAGATGAAAATTCTCGCATATCACCCTGTATATTCTTATTATTTATTTTTGGAACAAGGATTACGTAATGTCTTGATATTCTATTCACTCTAAAAATATCGAAAGAAAATGTCGATTCAATCACGCATCATATTAAATTCCTTGTTATTTATCTTAAATTTTTAAAGAAAAAAGATATTTTTTTTCTACAAATTGTGTTTTTATAGCAGATACTACCATTCATTAAATGCTTATTACTCAACAAATATAATTATAATTTGCAAATATTTGTGATACTATTCAATGTCCGAGTCACTCCATAAGGCCGTTCCAATATGCAATTGCAGTTCATTTTTTTAACATTTGTGGTGCACTGTGACTAATGCATACGTTTGCACTTAATCGGACGGCCGCTGCACGGTCAAAAACCGCACGTGTGAATCTAGGCTTAAGGAGAAATAAGGACTGTCGAATTAGTATTGCAGACATCAATAAAGCATGGGGAAAATTTACTTTTTCGGACGAACAACAAACAAAAAGGCTTTCGGACGAAATTCTAAACTGTTCCGCATTTAAACGCCCTGCGTAAAATTTGCATTACAAAAGTAAATACTGAAACACGATATTATTTTCTTTTGCGCTCGCAAACGCGTCCTAATTGCGAAGAGCGCGAGAAGAATTTCCGTTTTAGTAAAAATACGCCGACCTCTCCTCTGTTTGAATAAAGCCGCGTCATTGGCCGCGTACTTATTTGCTACGTGCTCGAGATGCTTTACGGCCACTTTCGTCTCGTTTTTCACCGGAATTTGTTTTAAGCGATTTTTTTTCATCGAACCTAACGGCGCCGTTTTAATGACAGCGGCGCCAGCGTCTCGAAAGAAGTAAACAGGAAAATCCTGCTCTGCGTTTGCGTGGCGAAAATAAAAATTCCGTCGCAATTTTCGATTTATTTAGTATTGTTACGACCGTGACGCGCAAACAGATCTATTTTTAGCATCAAGCACGCCACCTTGCATCACAGAACGTTACCGAAGCCACGCGTTCATTCTAGTAAGTTCAAGCAAAAGAGGGCTCTGCCATAAAAGCCGTACGGTCCGCCAGGAGTTTAGTTATGAAGTTAGCAAGCGAAGAGTTCGTACCTCGAATAAATAGAAAGTATATTTTGCAAAAGTGTTATTTGATAGACAAGATCCTTACTATTTTGTTGTTAATTGTGTAAAGCGACTGCTTGTAATTAAAGTGATCTGAAATTTTACGACTACAATTTGTGAACCCCCCTAAATTTGTAACAGTATCAAAGAACACGCCCTTAGTGACTCACTCCGTATATTGTATTCCTAAACAATATGCGTTTAAAAATACTACTTGAAAAGTTGAAAATAAATTTACATTCTTTCGTAATGTCTTTGTAGAAATATAGTGACAGGGTTCCGACTTACCGGAAAAGCATGGAAAACCCGAAAAAGTCAGCGTATTGCAGGGCCGTAGCCAAACTAAGTGTTCAGGGAAGGCTTATCGTAATGTAGGACAAGCTATTTAAGTTTTTATTCTAACACTTTCTAAGAATTTTTACAATATTCTCTAAATGAAAAACACAACAAAGATAAATTATTATTGCACGAAATAATAACATTCGAAATAATTGCAATTTTTGTGTTGTTCGAAACAAACTTTGTTTATTTTTTTTACATAATTGAAGTTTGTTCTTGTTCGATGAACATAGAAGTACAAAGTTTTTTAATCTCAAACCGGACAGAAAAATGAAGGGAACACACTCAACGTTTCGCTATATATTTATAGCTTCGTCAGGAGTGAAAAAAAGGAGTAAATAAACAAGTTGTCAAGAGAAACGAGTCGTCAAGAGAAACGAAAAGATAACATGATTTTAAACTAAAATACGAGTTGTTCGGAATAAAGAGAAAAGTAACTAGAACTAAATTAAAACTAATTTTTTTTTTATATATATATATAATTGACAGATCTATATCCTGTTTAAAGAGTCTAGAAAACTACAAAATATGTCATTTAAATTTTCAAAGTCCGTACGTTTATTAATAGAATTTGGAGACATTTTAATTTTACACATTTCTATGTAACGTCTTTTAAAAATATTTGATTCACTGTACAAAATGTCAGTATTATCAAAATCAAAATTATGTTACCTTTTCGTTTCTCTTGAGTTTGTTTATTTAATCTTTTTTTCACTCCTGACGAAGCTATAAATCTATAGCGAAACGTTGAGTGTGTTCCCTTCATTTTTCTGTCCGGTTTGAGATTAAAAAAATTTTGTACTTATTTTTATTACATTTAAATTACCCAATAGATATTGTCTGTTCGCAAATGGAAAGATCATTTCCACTGTTGCCTTGTGAAACATTAAATTGACAACAGTGTGATATGAAAAAAAAAGATAAATAAATAAAAGGAACGCTTTACACGTAAATAAAAGCAAAACTCGCTAATTTCAACTTCAACGATAAAACAGCGTTTATTTTCTCCGACACAAAAATTCGGGTAAAACAAAAGCAACCCCTCAACCGGATTGTCAAATGCATGTTTGCAACAGTCTACAAAGTCCGATATAACGGGCGTCGGCGCGTTAGCGGGAGTACTCACGCATAGCTTACAATTCGAGACAGGCACTAGCGGGGAAGAGTACTCTCGCCACCCACCTGCGACACTTGTATTTATTTCCCGGGCGTCTCTCTAGGAATGAAATTACGATTCACTCAGGAAATCGACAGTGGAAAGAGTGCGATTGTGTTTTATTAAAGTGTTTGAAATAATTTGACAAGTATTATTTCTGAACTCCGAAGTCGTAACAGTATGTATTATTTCATGTCAGGTTGGACCGTCGCGTCGAAGGGCAGACTTAAAACTTTCTAGGGCAGGCTTAGCCTCCCTTGGCGCCGCTCTGGCTACGACCCTGGCGTATTGGGATTTGGGTTATAATAAGAAAGTGAAGGAATTTGTTTGTTTCAATGCAAACGCCAGTAGAAATAATTGAAGATCTGGAGATTTGGTTTATTTCTTTATTGTGTGCACTATTTTTGTTTTGTACAATTATTTTTACTTATTTTGCGAATTATTTCTAATTTTATATGTAATTTAATAATTGTCTGCATTGGTGTAGCTGACTTTTCTAGGAACGGCTAAAAGAACTTCGCGTGCCGTACTACATTAATTTCCGCTAGGGGCGCTTATGATCACTTTTGTTCTCACTTTTGTTAGTTCAACGATTTTGGTTCGATTTTTTTTAATGAGATGAAAAAGTTAATTAACTCACTTGATGGATTTCTAATGTAGGATGAAGAAACGAAACCAGAAACGCGAACTTAGTTTGAAAAAGTTTTATAAAAGAAGATTCTTATCTCAAGAAGAATCCTAAGTGGCCAAAATAAAGAAATACGAAGGACCTAGTTTGAAACTGAATTACTGAATTGAATATGTTAAGTCAATTCTAAACGAATTATGTTATAACTAAACTTAGGATAATCATGCATTTGCATATGCAAATACGCATAGACCGTACATGGCGAAAGGCAAATTTCGATTCGGGCGGTATTTTTTCTACAAAAGTTAACTTTTAATGCATATTTCAGTGCATATTTTTGATAATTTTGGTGCATATTTCGAAGTTTCTTAATGCGTAATTATCCTAGGCTTAGTTATAACCAAGGGGTAAAGTGATATTAACATCATTTCGTTGCATCCAAAAGAATGGATCTGTACGCCGTGACACTAACGTCGTGATTTAAAATTGTCTTCCGATATTTTCAGGGTGAATAGAACATCAAAAAAAAAAAAAGAAAATAAGGTCACCTTTTTATATATACTTTTTTTCTAAAAGTGAATAATAAGGGGGTCGTAAGCCCTTCCTCTTTTTTAAGGGGTACTCTCAGCATTTTATTCAGTTTCTAATTTTTCAGTTCGGGAAAAAAAAGCTTTACGTAAAACCTTATTTTTTGATGTTCTATCTATCTTGAAAATGTCGACGGACAAATCGAAATCTCATAATTATTTTTACCGCCTGTAGTATGGGCAACCATACACACTGCCAGATTCGTTGGTTTGCCTACACCAAGGCTTTTGGTTAATAAATCTAAATAATTTATTATTTTTTTTTTGAGACAAACTGGCAAGTTACTAAAATTAATTATGCATAATTCTTTTTTTTAAACGTGATTTGTTAATTAATATAAAATTTATTTTTAATTATTAACTAAAATAATACAAAATAAAAAAAAATTGTTGCAAATCGTTTTGATTGCAGTGAAAACTTCGAGCAGTCGCTGCACTGCTGTTTCAACCCTGCTTGATGCTTCGTCAAATAATACAGAAATTCTCATAAGTTCTTCAAACTAAACGCACTGGTAAGCATTAATCATTCATTCATTCCATTTAATATTCCAAGCATATTTTTTTAAACATTAATTTCAATTAATTATGTAACGACGATTCAACGCTTTCGTTTAATTGATGACATCATCTTTTTTTCATAGCTGAAAAAAAAAAACCCGGCGCACTTTGTTTGTTACGGCGAATCTTCGCCATTCCCACGGCTACGATTTTGGCAGTGGCCTTGACGAAGAATTCGGCAAATAGTTTTCGATGGTATTAACAAACATTAAAAAGTGGCTATGGAAATGTTAGAACACTTCTAACATTAAGGTCCAGTTTTACAATTGCAGCTCAACTTTGAGCTGAGGTTTAAACCCTTAGCAACGATTATTTCAACAATTGTTGTGAAGGGTTTAAGCTTCGGCTCAAAGTTAAACCGTGATTGTAAAACTGGGCCTAACAGTGTTGACGGCATTTGCAATTAACATGTTACTATAGTCGGTTTTTTTATTTGTAGGAATACTTTGAAATTTTGGCGCTCAAAACGAGCTTTGCCATTGGTCAAACGGACTTTGTCATTGTTCAAGTCCGACCGGCTACCAACGGCAAAGTTCGTTTGTAGCGCCAAAATTTCAAAGTACGTACTCCTCCGAATTAAATAACAGAGTATAATGTTGACAATATTAATAAAATTCTTCATAACTTGCGTTGTTGTTAATAGCGCAATCGGTTTGCGGGCGGTCTAGATCAAAGAATGGATACCATGTGGAATATATTTCTTTGCTTTTTGAGAAATTCGTTCTCGACTTTATCATTTGTAGTTTTCATCGTTCGGCCAATTTTGTAATACCAAAAAAAATAAATAAATAAATAATCCAATTAATTAAACAATCACAATTAATGAGTTTTAGGAGTTATTTTCACACTGTTCTTATCTTATCAGTCACGACGTCTGGGGGTCATCGACGATCTCGTGGTCAACCATTTAATCGGGTATTTAATTCTTTTAAACGTGATTATACTTTATTAGGCCTTTACACCCAATGTCTTCCTTCGTTGCTTTATTATATATACAGGGAAGGGCAAAAGTATGGAACCGGCTTAATATTTCGAAAACTGTTTGACGTATTTGTTTGAAATTTGGTATGTGATTTAGACTCAATAAGATCTGCTTTACCAATTTGTTTCAATTGTTTATCTGCTTTTGTTTCTGAGATCCAACGCATACGTAATTTTTTTTAAATAACTACCTGCTGATTTCTTTCCTGTATTTAATAGCTCGTTCAATTCTCTAAACGACCACATAAAAATATTTATCTATTACATAAGAAAATTTTCGGGAGAAAAGCGTTTGAATGAAAAAGTTAGGAAAAATAGTTTATTGTTTGATATTCGACAAAAACTCTAGTTTTAACAAAGAAACTGGAAGACCACAAGATTATGGGTTGTTTTTAAGATAGCACTAAAAAAACATTTTAATAAAAATTGCCTTAAAAACATGAAAACAAATACCAAATATCAGTGTAATAAAGCGTATTTTTTCTAACTTTTTCATTCAAACATTATTTTCTCGGAAATTTTCTTATGCAGTAGATAAATATTTTTATATGGTCGTTTAAAGAATTAAACGATCTATTAAATAGATGAAAAGTCAGCAGGTTGTCATTTTAAAAAAAATCAAGTAGGCATTGGATCTCAGAAACAAGAGCAGATAAACAATTGAAACAAATTGGTAATGTAGGTCTTATTGACTCTGAATCACACACCAAACTTTAAATAGATACGTCAAACATTTTTCGAAATGTTAAGCCGGTTCCATGCTTTTGCTCTTCCCTGTATAACTGACGACAACAAATTTCAAAGTTTACCCCAATCGCTACTAACTAGTTTCAGTAAACTAAAAAAAAGAGAGAACCGCTGACCAATAGGAGAGCCGCATTCTTATACAACTTCACGCCTATCAAGAAAAATAGATTATAAGTTACTATTTATTCATTATTTACTAAAGTGCATACACTATCGATAAAATACGATAAAAAGAAAAGTAAATCTGACAATTATCAGAATTAAAATGTGAACTGCAATTTTTTTTAGTAAAAAGGGAAACTATGCTTAAACTGACTTTAAATTAAAGCTTCCTTAAAGTCTTATTATGAAAAGGGCCATTAGACTTAAGTAGCATTTGATTAATTTTATTGCATTATTACTAAAACCGACACAATGGAGAATTTCAAAGGAAATACCATCATCGATAGTGTCAAAGCTTTTTGAATAATCTAAAGTTTACTAACACTGTTGGTTTGTCACTAGCTGCACAAAATTAAAGCCAAAATATTTTCAAATTGATTAAAACATAAATAATACTGTTCCAGGAACGAACAAAATACTAGAACAAAACTGCTTTTCCGACAAATAAAATTATCATTCCCCTAGAAATGTCTATGTACATTACTTAACACAAATTCGAAATACATGGGATTCTTTTAACAGTATTTTTAATTTAGAACGAAACAGTTTAAATTCACATTTACAATACACAACCTCATGTATTTACACAACGGTTTAATATTCATAACATCTATTGGGTTATAAAATTTGACCTTGAGGTAAATTCTTATGTGCCGCTTCATTCTCAACTCTCTCAAACTAACTGTCAATAATGTGAATTTCTGAATTCGTCGCGATTAAAAACCTTTTTAATTAATGAGCGAACGAACTGTAGATTTTAAAAGAGTCACACTTTATTAAATGACGAATGGCAATGAATCATAGTATCTCGAATGTACAGCGTGTCCCAGAGCTCCGTAAAAAAGTCCAATAACTTTTTTGCTATTCCGGGTATCGAGTCGAATTTTTTTTGATATACTAGGAGTGCTTCTACTTTTTTGTTTTTAAATTTGTTTATATCCAGGGTGTCTAAATATTAGAAAATATCAAAATTATATATTTTTTAGAAATATTTTTGAATTCTCTATTAAGTTCTGCATTACTTTTATTTGAGGCATTTTCACGTATCAGTGGTACTTTTTGATGCATGTCAATTTTTTCTGTGAAATTCTAATTCCGTTCAAAAAACTCGTAACTTCTAAACTACTAAAGAATAGGCAACTGATTTTTTTTTAAGTAAATGCCCAGGCTGTGGCCAATCTTCTGAGTCCTGAAGGGATGTTCCAACTCTTGCTACGATTTTTTAAATATATAGAATTACAAATAACAGAAAATCCCTGTATATTTTCATGCCATTCTGTAGCTTAGAGAAATCATAGAAATATTTTTAAAACAGTTAGCGTTAAAAATAATTTTAAAATGTACAGTAGAAGCTCTCCTATTATATAAAAAAAAAAAAATTCGAGTCGATACCTGGAATAGTAGAAAAGTTATGGGACTTATACGGAGCTCTGGCACAACCTGTATAGGAAGATTTATTTCAGCGGGTTACCAAATAGAATTTATAACTTCATATCCGAAGAGATACAGGTTGTTTATTTTTCTTGAATAACTCATTAACGAATGCAAATCGGAATTTTTCTCATTCTTTTGTTTGGATTTGCTTCAGTTTCCTGAATAGAATCGCAAAAGAACTGGCGGTTACTTCTGAGACAGCCTGTATTTTTGTTTCCAAGCTTGGGTAGGTTTTGAAAATAATGTTAAATCTATTTTATTTATAGTTTTGGTTAACTAAATGAAAGGGCATAAGAAACGTGTCGCTCTGCTACAAGCGACGATAAAAATCTCAACAGAAAATTTCAAAAAGAAATCCTGGAAACAAAGGTCGCGTTCAGCGGACGCTCAGCTGCTGAGATGCTTACTCAGCAGTCGTTTGTGATTGGCTGTTACTTTAATGTGAGCCAATCAGAAGCAATTGCTGAGTAAGCAACTCAGCCGCTGAGTGTCCGCTGAACGCGCCCATTAATATACCTAATTCATTATCTTGTGTGTAACATTTTTGTTTTTAATAATCCTATTAATAATTTATTTATTTTAAAATTTCTTTATTATTAATAATAATCCCAGCGAATCTTGAACAAGTTTACCATAATATTTAATTAAAAGGAATATGATCTTACTATTTTCGGTATAGGCAACCACACAAACGACTGTGTTCATTGTATGTTACTAAAATTAATTGTCCCTGAACGCGCCCAATAGCACATGTCTTAACAATGGGCGCGTTCAGCGGACGCACAGCTGCTGAATTGCTTTACTCAGCAATCGTTTATGATTGGCTCACATTAAGGTAATAGTCAATCACAAGCCACTGTTAAGCAACTCAGCCGCTGAGTGTCCCTGAACGCGCCCAATAGCACATTTCTTAACAATGAGCGTGTTCAGCGGACGCACAGTTGCTGAGTCGCTTACTCAACAGTGGCTTGTGATTGGCTATTACCTCAATGTGAGCCAATCACAAACGATTGCTGAGTAAGCAACTCAGCAGCTGTGCGTCTGCTGAACGCGCCCTTTCTTAAGACATGTGCTATTGGACGCGTTCAAGGACACTCAGCGGCTGAGTTGTTTAACAATGGCTTGTAATTGGCTATTACCTTAATGTGAGCCAATCATAAATGATTGGTGAGTAAGCAACTCAGCCGCTGAGTGTCCCTGAATGCACCCAACAGCACATGTCTTAACAATGGGCGCGTTCAGCGGACGCACAACTGCCGAGTTGCTTACTCAATAGTGGCTTGTGATTGGCTATTACCTTAATGTGAACCAATCACAAACGATTGCTGAGTAAGCAACTCAGCCGCTGAGTGTCCCTGAACGCGCCCAATAGCTTTGAGCGCCGCTGAATGTCGGCGGTAATGCGGTAAACGTAACCGCAATTAATCATTCCGTGTCCCATTTCGCATTCGTAACTAACTATACAATCATGACCGCGGAGATTGATGCGATCAACAACAAACATGAAAGTTTATTACAAAAAAAAAAAATGCGAATTTTTTGGTCCTTCAATTTCATTAATCAAATTCTTGATTAATTTCTAATTTCCTTTACCTGTTTTTATTCCGTAACTCAATGGGGCATCGTTATATTCTATACAACTTAAGCTATAAAATCATGAAATAATTTGTAAATATCAATAAATTCTGCATTACGTTCTTTGGTCCTTTGGTCTCTTTGTTTACCTCCTCTTTAACGCTTTGATTTCTTTGTAAATCAATGACAGGGCTCTGGATTGTACGAACGGTTAAAGCTAGGATTAAATTTAATCCTAAATTTGATGTGACACACATTCTGACGCATTTAATCCTCCAGGTTTAATAAATCATTAAATGTTTTATATGCAATCCGGCCTGAGTGGCATTCCAAAACTACACGTCATTGCACCCATATATTATATTGCACTACATTTATTTCAAGTTAGTAATTTAATTTGCATTAATCGATTATGTCCCCCTTCCGTCCCCCATCAACACTACACATACAATACGTTTTATAATTACTTTAAAAACTGATGCCCTGCATCAAATCCCTTTGTTTACTTAATTTGAATTTTTGTTTTGTTTTGAGTTTTTTATTGTGCCTCTTTGTTTGTGTAACCTTTCATTGCCTATTCGATTGTGAACAACTCCATAACAAAATATTGTTTCGTTTCGTGATATTATGGTATCCTACATAATAATAGTTTGCGAATATCGATTTTGCATATTGTTAAATTCTTGCTGGCGAAACAAAAAAAAATCTGCGGAAGAATCGTGGGGTGCTTACCCGGCTGGGTGTACACGTCTTCCTCTTGGGCGGCGACGAGAGCTCCGAGGAGCACGAGGCTCTGCAGGAGCAGCTCCTGGCAGCCCGGTCTCATGGTCACTCGACACTCTCACATATCGCAGCCACCATGCTGCGGCAACACACTGATGACTGACGTCTCGGTGCCGCGCTTCAAGCGTCGTTCCGTCGCGCACCGGCGCCGTCTGCGCCATTGCATGCTATTCCAAGGAATGGCCTTGATGATTAGGATTGTTACAACACATTGACACAAGTTAGTTCACCTCAGGTCATCTTCGGATTAGTTTTGTTTCCTTCCTCTTGCCAGCTCGACATCTAAGAACGAAATTGAAAATTTGAAAGAACAATTGTTCTGAAAACTTATTTAAAAAAAAAATATATTTAGGAAAATGCATAAGCTTAGCGAATTCTAAACAAATTTATCAGATTATTTAATCAAAAGGAACAAGTTCTTACAATCTTGAGTATATGTTTTTATTTATTTCAAAAACAACTGTACTGCAGAAATATAGAAACATAATATTTAGTACAGGTCCGAAAACGTCCAAGAAAGTAAATTATCTATCTAGTACAAAACTGGAGAAATAAAATCAGTAATTACAGTAATCTAATACAGTATAAGGTTCTATATTAATTAAAAGACTAAAAACATTACGTTTAAATTCCACAAAAAAAATTATTTAAAAGAAGTTTTCTTAAGGTTTTTTTTTATTTCTATTTCTTTTTTGTTAATTGTAATATCTTTTTCCATTTCTATGGCCGGCGATGGCTTTTGTTTCTCTTTTCCGAAATTAAAAATTTTAATTCAATACATCGTCAAATATCAAAAAAAGAAATATTTAAAAGAAGTTTTCTTAAGGTTTTTTTTTTATTTCTATTTCTTATTTGTTAATTGTAATATTTTTTCCGTTTATACAGACGGCGATGGCTTTTGCTTTTCTTTTACGAAATTAAAAATTTTAATTCAATACAGCGTCGAATTTAAAAAAAAAAAACAAATAATTTATTTACTTTAATTTTAAGTCGACAATCGTAAGAATTTTTTAAAGGTTCTTTTTTTGGAGCATTTGATTGACAAATGAAAAATAAAAGAAAGCTTTTGGCAAAGACTGTTAAAAAATTAAAATTAAAAAAAAAAAACAAAAGAAAACATTTAAAAAAAACACCAAAACGAAGGAAAACGGTTATTAATTCTGTCGTGACAACGCTAGACGAGTGTTTGAAAATCACTAAATTAAGAGAAACAAAATAGTCGCTGATGTGGAGCCTAAAACACCAAATTCGAAAAAAAATTAAAAGGAATCTAAAATAAATAAGAACAAAGTAAAGAAAAATAAACGCAAAGTCAGGATTCCTCGTGCCCAAACAACAATGAAACTTGTCAATTTTTCAATGGAAAAAATAACACACAAAAAGGAAAGAAATTGGATGAAATATAGTAACTGTATTAGTTTTCTGCTTTTTTGCTTAGCCTTCCGCCACCAGAATATCGTCGGCATTCTTTTGTTTCTCTTTCAAAGAGGTTTTCGCATTTAATTATTACAACATTAAGAGCACCCGACACTCGAACAGCGTATAAAAAGGAAAAAGAACAGTACGAGGCTGGACAAAAAAAAAACAATGCCTGAAAATCGTTCGGCATTCATCTGTTTCTCTTTGCAAAAAATTATTTTATATTAATATTAAGTATGTAGTACATATTTGAACAGTCCGGAAACAAAAGAAATCTTGAAAAAACGTCAACAACAATAATGAAATAATAGGGGAAGCTAGATGAAAACAGAGAAAATATTATTTTATTTTTTTGTTTTTTTTTTACATTTATTTTATTTCTTATTCCTCCGCCGCGTCACCAAAACTGTCGATGTTCTTTTATTTTTCATTTAGATTATTCTTTATCCATTCACATCGTTTGTTTTAATTATCTTTTGTATTTCTGTTTTTTCTGTTTTTTTTTTCAACGAATTAATTTTCTTTCGTTTTCTGTTCATCTAGTTATGCACTTCGTTGTTTTGCTTTGTGAATTTCATTAAATTCTTTTGTTATACAGAGAGCAGTTTTAGTTTACGTTAATCCTTCGAGTTTCGAATGTTTCGCCCTCGGAACAATAGAATTTTATTATTATTTTTTTTGGTTGTTGTAAGTTTCTTTTTTCCACGTTTTGGCTAAACTGTTTCTTTGAGTTTACAAACTTGTTTTCATCATTGTAAAAAAAGTGAAATTTGTTTAGCCCAGCCCGCCGAAAACCCTGTATCCGGCCCTGCACACTGTACACTACTTTATTTCGTCATCAATAGAAACAAAAGTATTTATTATAAATTATAATCCCTGAGAATTTTAGAATAGGCAACCCATGAATCAAATCAGAAATAACTTCGTAACGGCATGAAAGTCGAATGGGTTGCCTACATTCCATTTTTTAGGCATCACGATTTTAAAATGATCGATAACTTTTAAAGTCGCTTTGTTTTACGTTACGAGATAAGTTCGCATGTTTTATCGTGACAATAATTCTTTCAACCCGGTAGATTTCAACACATAATTACATTAAAACTAGAACCTAGTTAGATTGAATCGCCTTTCGGTCGATGTAATTAATTATGGCGTGTCGCAGCGACTTGCGCTAATGAATTCAACTTTTTACATGCACCTATACACTACCGAATTACGCGGCTCGCTCGCCCGGAAAAGAGCGACCTAAAAAAGAAAGGGGGAAAAAAACAAGCCGGAAAGCTTTATCGCTTTCAGTTTCAGCTGAATCATAATAATTCAAAGCAGGTAGTGTAGTAGGTTTGGTGAAAACTAGGAGTGCGCTCACGTTAACAATAAATCAGGGCATGTTGCAGTCGGTCGCAAGCCAGCGAATCAATTTTGGAATTTGCATTGCGCACATGAGCTATTCGCAAACGAATTTACTCGCGATCGTTTCGAATCAAACTGTACTTTCCGCGGTTGTAGTTGATGGGTTCGTTCACCGATGCGTTTTTGCATACTCACGAATACAGGACGGAATTACAAATTTTTTTCGGTTTATTTCGAGCGAGGCGGCAACGAAAGCGTGTGCATTCACACACCACTGCAATATTATACGTTTGCCGCCTCGTTTGTAATTGATCGAACATAATATATAATTCCGTTCCCTGCTCAAGAATCTCCATCTTCTTTGCATTATTAAATCCACAATAAAAATATTAAAAACTGTACATTAAAAACAAACAAGCATTAAATTTCGATCGTCACTGTCAATCGAAATGTCACTTCCAATTAAAAAAAAAAATTCTATCACCGTCTACAAGAAAATGTCAAAAATAACAACTTTTTTAAAAAAAAGTACTTCATCGTAAAATTTCTTCTGAGAAGCAAAGAGGCTTGCTTCAGTACAAATTAAAAAAAAAAAATAGTTTTGACAGTCATTCAAACTCCATCACTGTTACACCACTTTCTGCTACAGAGAAGTTTAAAATAATAATTCAATTGTATCATTCATCGCAGGCGTAGATCTGTTTTAGAAATGATTTTAGTATTGTATTAATAATAGAAAGGAAGAATTGGAGTTGTCACAAATTGTAATTGTAAGTGGGCATCCCCCGACAAAAATGTATCGCACTCTCAGTGGCGCAGCTGTAGGGCATGCAGGAGGCGTCATACGCGCCTGTTCGAGTTCTAAAATAAAAATTGGATCTCCGAAGATTCACAAACACGGAAAAGTGAAAGTTGTAAGTTATACTTCAAAGATAAAAAGAAACCAGAAAAAAAGTGTATTTTCAAATGCAGATAATAAGTAAAAAAGATAAAGTGAAGAAAAATCAAAGGATTAATTTTTGGATTATATTATTGGCGGAAAATAATCTCAAAATTCTGATAATAATCCGAGCCTAATTTGTAATCTTGCCGGGAAGAGATTCCAAAACAATTGCAAACCGTTAGGAAAGTTCAAGGACAATGTCCTTTAAAGAACTTCGAATCAGGATTGCCAGATTTTTCTTGAAAAATTTAGCCAAATGTATTACAAAAAATAGCCCAATTACGTCAAACTCCGAAGTATAAAAAAATTAGGAGTATTAATTAATTTGTCACATTATTTGAAGTATTAGCAAAAATAAATAAAAACAAGTAAATTTTATGTAATACCAAAACAACATGGCATAATACCATCTTAGAATTTTCGAATTGGAAACGTGGAGATAAAAAACAAAAACGAATCATCAATTAATGATACAAATGTAATTAATTTTACAGTTTCAGCGAAAGAAAAAATAAAAGAAGAGAACACCAAGGTGAACGAAAAATAGCAGTTTTCAGCACGAATAAAAAAAATGTAGAAAATAAAAGCAACGTGTGAAAAAAATTAATAGTGTGGTGAAAAAAAAAACGATAAAATACACTTCGTAAAACAAAAGATCACAAAACAAAACAAATGAAAAACGACGAATTACAAAAAAAAGCGTCAGTTAAACGCGAAAAATCAATTCAATTCAGATTGAATTCAGAATTCGATTCAGTTCAAAACTGAATTGAATTGAAAAATCAATTCGATAAGAAAAGCAACAGAGAAATACATACATAGTACGAAAGTATAAAGAAAAGAAAAACAAACAAAAGAAGATTGACAGTTAAGCTGAACCAAAAAAAAAAAAAATTTCCAGACGAGAAATTAAAAAAATTACTAGAAATAAAAGACAATCGTAAAACAAGCGTCAATCAGCAAAGAGAGTTGCCTCCAGTTAAGCTGGCTTCAATTGTGTTGGGTTGGCATTGAAACATTTGGCACTTCTTTTATATTTTTTTAACTTTGTTTTAATTCTTCTACCATTCGTTTTTTTTTAATAATTCTGCCTTTGAGTTGAATTTACTTGGGTTAGGTTGACCTTGAAACATTTTTTTCTTCAAATTATTATAAATCTTGGCAGTTAACTTTTTTATAATATTTTTTAGAAATCCTTAATTTTTATTTTTTTTTGATTTTTTATAGTTTTTTTAAAAATATTTTCATGAATATTTTCTATTGATTTGCCTCTAATTAGGTTGGCTTCAGCTGTATTGGTTTTAATTGGGTTGGGTTGACCATGAAACATTCTTTTTAAGTTCTAACGTTTTGTGCTTTTTTTGTAATTTTTAAAATATTTTTAAATATACCATTGTTTTATTTTGTTAATTTTTACATTTTTTTTAATAATTCTCCTTTGAGTTGGATTTACTTGGGGTAGGTTGACCTTGAAACATTTTTTCTTTTTAATTTGTAAAATTTTGGCAGTTACTTTTTTGCAATTTCCTTTAGAAATTTTTTATTTCTTTTGTTCAGATTTTTCATAGTTTCTTTAAATACTTAACTTTCTTATAATTTTTTTTAGAAATCCTTAATTTTTTATTTTTGTTTATATTTTTTATAGTTTTTTTTTTAATATTTTTATTTATTTAACCATTGTGTTGCCTCCAATTACGTTGACTTCAAATTGTATTGGTTTTAATTGAGTTGGGTTGACAATGAAACATTCTTTTTAATTTCTAAGGTTTTTTGCTTTTTTTGTAATTTTATAAATATTTTTAAACATACCATTGTTTTAATTGTATACAATTTTTAAATTTTTTTTTAATAATTCTCCCTTTAAGTTCGATTTACTTGGGTTAGGTTGACCTTGAAACATTTTTTCTTGAAGTACGATGAAGTACTTTTTTTTTAAAAAAGTACTTCATCGTATAATTTCTTCTGAGAAGCAAAGAGGCTTGCTTCAGTACAAATTAAAAAAAAAATAGTTTTGACAGTCATTCAAACTCCATCACTGTTACACCACTTTGCTACAATTTGCGAGCAACAATCAAGGCGCATTTAAATAATGATTTTATTTGATCGCGCGGTATTTATTATTTTTGCCATGGTTTATGAATAAAGTGTACAGTGGCGTAACTAGAAGTCAAGTCGCTGTGTTGCAAATTTTTACTAACGCCCACAATATTTATTATTAAGGAAGTAAAACTAAAAAAAAAAAAAATATTGAACTGCTCACGCTAAATAAATCAAGAGTGCTTCATATCTTTGGATTATTCTGTTTCTTAAAAATGATAAGAGCTGTCAAAATTTTTAGGTTAGGGAAGAAACCCACCGCACAGCGGAGTGAGCTTAAATTATTTTCTCAAACACTCTCCTAAAGAAATTTGTTTTCAACTCTTTCAAAATCGTTTTTCAGAATTTAAAGAAAACAAAATGAACTGCGGCTACAGATTAATAGATGGCGCTGCTCATCCATTTATCTCTTTTATTGTTACAAATTAGGCGTATAGTATAATATACTTGGTGGCCCAATAATCAAACATAATTACTTACATCTTAATTTTTAATTTTGTTTACACAATTATTTTCTGATAATTTAATCAAATCTTTTTCAGTTAAATTATTCCATTCTTGTACAGTTTTAGTTCTTATATTCTTACGTTTAAAATAACTTTCAAACTCTTTTTTCTTAACTATTTTATTTCAGTTCAACTTTATTTATTCGAAATCGCTTTTTGTAACATTATTTCTTATTTTTTTATTATTTCTTATTTCTTTTAATTTAGCGATTTTAAGCAGCCTTCCAAATGTTTCCTCACAAATAAAGAGAACAAAGATACGACTCATGGTAAAAGATGGCGCCACAAATGTTCTTTTTTTATTCGAAGTAGTTTGCAGGCCATTGTTCTTGAACGTTCTTAGGTTTTTCAGTCATTTTCCGGCAAAACAAGAGTAAAATTTTATGATTCAGGGTAACAGATGGCGCCACATGTGCACGTAAATTCTTTGTTTTAACTATTTAAGCATAAAATATTATTTATTCGAAGCAGGGTTGCCAGATTGGGTGAAATTTCGCTATTTAGACTACATTTTAGAATTTTTGGCGTTTAAAAATTTTATTTGGCGCATGACGCCTGATTTGGGCTAGGTACTTTTAGCCCGGGTTTTTATTTTGGAGTAAATATATGTTAGGGGGTCAGGAAGTGGTGTAAGGTTTAATTTCAATTTGTTTTGTTTATTTTTTTAGTTTTTTAGTTTTTAGAGTTTTAAGTTTACTTTTAAGGTTAAATTTTACGAGTATAGTATGTTGGCAACGACATGCAACAAAATTCAACATCTAAAACATGTTCTCTTGTTTTTTTTTTATTCTTGGTTTAAGGAATTGATATTTTGTATTTTATTCACGATTCGCTTGTTTTATTTCAACTTTTTATTTCCTGCCAGTTTCTTGACTCGCAAAAGGTTTCGGCCGCAGAATCGCCGTTTTTTTTTCATTTATTTGTTTCTTTTGTCTATCCATTCTTCTTTTGTTCTCTTCTCTGTCTTCCGCATTTTCTACTTTTTAATCATTTAATCAAATCAATTTTCGTATTTTATAGACACGTTTATACAGTTCTCTTTTGGGGTTTGTTTTTACTTGCATCTTAATATCGTGGTAGGTAGTTCTTTTTTTTCTTCGTTTTTTGCTTTTATTTTTCTTTTTTATTTTTATCAAATGGATTTTTATCAAAATAGTTTTTTTTAAATTTTGTTGATTGGCGCTTTTTTTACGATCGTCTTTTATTTCTAGTATCTTTAATTTTTTCGCATTGAAATTCATTTGCTTTTTGTTCAGCTTAGCTGTCAGTCTTCTTTTGATTCTTTTTCTTTTCTTTATGCTTTCGTAATATGCATGCATTTCGGTATTGCTTTTCTTGTTGAATTGATTTTTCAATTCAATTCAGTTCTGAACTGTATTAGATTCTGAATTTAATCTGAATTGAATTGATTTTTCGCATTTTTGTTATTCTTTTGTAATTGTAACTTAAAAATTTGTAAAAACTAAATCAAAGTTTATATTTTTAAAAATACAAAAAAGCGTTAGAAATTTTAAAGAAAATGTTTCAAGGTCAACCCAACTAAGGCCATTACGATTGAAACCAATGTAACTGGAGGCAACCCAGGGAAACACTCATTAAAGTATTTAAAGAAACTATGAAAAATCTAAACAAAAGAAATAAAGGATTTCTAAAGGAAATTGCAAAAAAGTAACTGCCAAAATTTTACAAATTAGAAACAAAAAATGTTTCAAGGTCAACCTAACCCAAGTAAATCCAACTCAAAGGGAGAATTATTAAAAAAAAATGTAAAAATTTGTATACAAATAAAACAATGGTATGTTTAAAAATATTTAAAGAATTACAAAAAAAGCACGAAACGTTAGAAATTAAAAAGAATGTTTCATGGTCAACCCAACCCAATTAAAACCAATACAGCTGAAGCCAACCTAATTAGAGGCAAATCAATAAGAAATATTCATGAAAATATTTTTAAAAAAACTTTAAAAAATCTAAACAAAAAAATTAAAAATTAAGGATTTCTAAAAAAATATAAAAACGTTAACTGCCAAAATCTTAATAATTTGAAGGAAAAAAAATGTTTCAAGGTCAACCTAACCCAAGTAAATCCAATTCAGAGACAGAATTATTTAAAAAAATGAATGGTAAAAGAATTAAAACAAAGTTAAAAAATTATGAAAGAAGTGCCAAATGTTTCAATGCCAACCCAACACAATTGAAACCAGCCTAACTGGAGGCAACTCTCTTTGTTGATTGACGCTTGTTTTACGATTGTCTTTTATTTCTAGTAATTTTTTTTTAATTTTTCGTCTGCAAATTCATTTTTTTTTTGGTTCAGCTTAACTGTCAATCTTCTTTTGTTTGTTTTTCTTTTCTTTATACTTTCATACGATGTATGTATTTCTCTGTTGCTTTTCTTATCGAATTGATTTTTCAATTCGATTCAGTTCAGAACTGAATTGAATTCTGAATTCAATCTGAACTGAATTGATTTCTCGCATTTTATTGACGCTTTTATTTAGTTCGTCGTTTTTCATTTGTTTTGTTCAGTGATCTTTTGTTTTACGAAGAGTATTTTATCATTTTTTTTTCACCACACTCTTAATTTTTTTTCACACGTTGCTTTTCTTTTCTACATTTCTTTTATTCGTGCTGAAAACTGCTGTTTTTCGTTCACCTTGGTGTTGTCTTCTTTTATTTTTTCTTTCGCTGAAACTGTAAAATTAATTACATTTGTATCATTAATTGATGATTCGTTTTTGTTTTTTATCACCACGTTTCCAATTCGAAAATTCTAAGATGGTATTATGCCATGTTGTTTTGGTATTACAGAAAATTTACTTGTTTTTATTTATTTTTGCTAATACTTCAAATAATGTGACAAATTAATTAATACTCCTACTTTTTTTACACTTCGGAGTTTGACTACTTGGGCTACTTTTTGTAATACTACATTTCTACATTTCACAAGAAAAATCTGGCAATTCTGATTTCAAGTTCTTTTAAGGAGATTATCCTTGAATTTTACTAACGCTTTTCAGTTGTTTTGGAATCTGTTTCAGGCAAATTACAAATTAGGCTCAGATTAACAGAATTTTGAAATTGTTTTCCGAGAATATCTCCAAAAATTAATACTTTTATGCCCGATTTCTATTGATACCTATTGATAAATTTATCTGCCAGGTAAAATCTTCGGAAACTGTTATCGATACAATGGTTTCCAAGGATAATACCTGGCAGATAAATTTATCAGGAGGTGTACAAACCGGGCATTAGTCTTTTTTACTTTCTTTCTCTTTTTTACTTATTTCAGACTATTCTGTATTTGAAAATAGAGATTTTTTTTCTGTTTTTTTTTTTATCTTTGAAGTATAACGTATAAATACACTTTTCCTTGTTTGTGAAGCTTCAGAAATTCAGGCCAATAAATTTTACTTTAGAATTCGTTAATTCGTGTAGAGCTACGCCACTGAAAGTGCAACACATTTTTGATGGGAATTGTTCACTTACAATTACAGTTTGTGACAACAACAATCCTTCTTTTTTATTATTATACAATACTAAAATCATTTTTAAAAGATATCTACGCCTGCGATGAATAATACCGGGTGATCAATGGAATTCATAATTAGAGGAGGCTGTGATTGGTGCAATTTTATGCTGTGTGGTTGGATACAATGAGAAATAAACAATAAGTTGACAGGTGTCATATTTGAGGTTATGCACTTGCTTTATACAATCTTTATTTTGTGTGGATGCTGGTTTAAACCCTCTTTAGAATATTAGAGAGGGTTCCACAAGACAAATACGTTTGTTATCATTTAAGAAAATAGATGTAACAACTCCGACACTTAAAAATTTTAATTTCAAACTGTAAGCCTGTGATGCCAACTTTTTGGAAAATATCACAGCCTGCTCTAATTATAAATTACTGATTTTAAATTTCTCTCTGACACATCAAAAAATGTATTGTATGATTCACGCCTCAGTTTTAAAACTGATAAATTCAATAATTCTGCACAAAACTAACATTGTTTACGGTCTGTGCGCACACAGAATCTGTGCATTTTCGAGCTTAAAAACAACGGAAATTTCACAAGATATCGCTTGTCGATATACTCCTTTAAATTCCATTACGGCCACCGTATTTAATTTAATTTAACAAACGCCACCGCGGAATGTATAATCTAATATCCGAACGAAAGTTACGGCGCTATAACGAGCGCAGATTACAAATGTAGGTCATCGGCGCGCAAGTTGGATTCCGCATTCGGAGGAGAAGAAGAAGAATTTAATTCGAATTGCTCGCGCTTAGTCTGGAGACCATTAGGGAGAATTATTGTGTCGTGGAGGAATTTTCCTGGCAGCGAGGTTTCTTAAGGAACAAGCGGAGAGTTTAAGCGAGATTAAGTTCAATTCATTAGCGAAAACTGCGATACTTTTAAAGGACTGGACTGTCGAAAAAAAAAACAAAAAAAAAGAAAACAGTAAAAAAAAACGCAAGATAAAAATAAAGGAAAACCGTTAATAATTTGTCTTGATTGCATTCAACGGAGTATCTGGAAATGTGTAAGGTAAGCAATAATAAAGCAGTTCCATTTTTAATCGAATTGAGTTTAATATTGTTTCTGGTTCAAAAAAATTCCCTTCATCGAATGTTGCAAAAATAAGGCAGCTCCGGTTACAATTAATGGCATAATTGTTTTGAATATTAAAAAAAAAAAAATTTGGAAGATGCACAACCTCAGCGAATCTTGAACATCAAATCTATGACATTATTTAATAACATGGAACGTATTTTCACTATTTCCAGTACAGATGGTCTGTGTACATTAGGTTGCCTATACTAAGGGCCGATTTCATAATCACAGCCCTACAAAAAAAAATAATAATTTGTCTGGTGCCTGAACTTGATTATATTTGGTGTGCTAATTCTAAAAATGGAATCAGTTTTTCTCTATCAGGTATACTTTTTGAGATACACTGCCACTAACCTAATGGCACTTTTACTATTCAATCCACTATTGTTATAAACCATATCGACAACAATAAAAATACAGTTTTTTTTGCTGGATCTTTGCAGTTACGTCATAAAATTTTCGTAAATGAATTAAATCGATACTTCGTAGTCAACTTAGCGACAATATTCATTATTCAAACATCAATTTGAGGTTGTTTGTATGTGTCAGATGTCAGATGTCAGATGTCAGATAATCTTAACTTAAAAAATGTCAAACAAAATTATGGGCAAAATAAACGAAAAACACAAGAAATCGCAACCTAACCACAACTGTCAGTGTGACAGTCAGGAACCGGAACCGGATTTTAGTGCGCGGCAGAATCTGAATATAGATACGCGACGTATAAATTATATTTTATCTGTTTTCATTTTATACACAACAGAGTAAACGTATGTAGTAACTCAAAATGACAAACTTTTAGATTCCCGTTATTGTTTTATCATAAGTGTCAGACAATGATAAATGAAGGTGTTAATTATTTACTTGGATCAGGACACTATAACGTAATTGCAAAGATCCAGCGAAAAAACTGTACGTTCAATGATGGCTTATAACAAGCTTAGGTATGAACTCCATCTGTACCAAAAATCTTTTTCTTAGAAAATATTTTGAAATAGAAACTTGCATCCAGCATTAATGTTTTGACACATCCAGTATAGATGAAAATAATTTTATGTTGCAGATCTCTAAAATTCAAAACAAAAATGTCTTAAAACTTTTTCTGTATCTTCAGTAGTTAGCAAATTATTGCCCTAGATCGCACTACTGGGACATCCTGTATGTATTCATATTTTTTTAATTTTTCATATCATATTATCTGAACCATATGTAAGCTTAATAAAAAATGCAGTAACGTAAATCAGGGCATTGTCATAATATTCAAAAAAACAGAACGTTTATGCGAAAATTGTTATTTATTGAAAGACTAAGTTTAAGTTTTCTAAACATGTCATATCTCGGAAACTAGACATGATAGACCAAATCTGATGATATTTTTCAGTTCTGCATCCCAAAATTACGTAAGAACACTTACAAAATCGAAGGGCACCAAATTGTGTGTTGGCCAGTGTATAGAACTTTAAATTTAAAGTTACCTTAATCTAAAAAAATGCATTTGTTTCCCTATTCTTAAAGTGACTTTAAATTAAAGCTTATTATTTCTTGAAAATATCAATCTATTATTTTTAAACGAACAATTAATTGCCTATAATTTTTGCAGGCAATTAAATTATTTTCTCTATTAAGACAAGCGAAAATTAATAAATAAATAAATAATAATTTGATAATCTTTTGTACGTTTATTAGTTTATTACTTATTTTTTGAAAGCGAAAAGAATTGGAAAATTGTTTTAAAAAAATTATCATTACCGCCTTTATTGTAGGCAATTGTACGAACTGCTGAGATCGTTGGTTTGCCTACACTTACTACGGCTTTTCGTCGAAAAAATAAATCTTTTCTTCGACAAATTAGCAGGTTATTAAAATTAACTGCTTATTAAATTAATACACTTGGGTCCGATATTATAAACACAAAATAAATTTACTCTGCAGTTTAATGCCTTAGTAACTATTGTTTTTACAATTGTTATTAAGGGATTAAACTGTATATTAAATTCATTGTTCATTGTATGTTACTAAAATTAATTGGCTCATATTCTCATCTCATGATTAAGATCGTCTCTAACTAAAGCCGTGATTAAAATAAAGTTTTTGCGTGTCTAATATTCGTTTTTTGAAATTTAGAGAATTGTTTAAACACTTAAGGATTTCTTGATGAAAAAATTATTTTTACTGCCTTCCGTGTAGGCAACCAGACAGACGGATGAGATCGTAGGTCTGCCTATACCAAGGCGTTTCATTGAGAAAGATCTGACGTATATATTTTTACACAAATTGAAGGTTTCTAAAACCAATAGATTATCATATTTAAAAGTATATCAATAACGGTTTCTAAAACCAATCGTTTTTAAAGGTATATCAATAACTTTCTTCATTAAGGCCCAGCTTTTCCATCATAGTTTAACTTTAAGTTCCGTTTTATTCCTTCGGAAACAATTGTCTATATAATTGTTACCATGGGAATAAAGCGAAGCTTAAAGTTAAACTATAATGGAAAAACTGGGCTTAACACAGGTAAAAAATAATAATAAACAAAATGACAAATGATTTTTGTATGCTTATTATACAGGGTGTTCTTTTACTGTGTGCAAATAAAAAAAACCTCAGTATAAGTACACGAAATGTTAGTTACTGTGCGTATTTTTCGGTGGTTATCGTACTATAGCCAAAAGAATTTGGAGGTTCCACTTGTTTGGAACCGTTGATATGTGCGAGAGAGAAATACTTGCAAGGTCGCAACGCCTTCCTACACACCGACCCGCGCTAAATTCCGCAGTCAAACCCATTTCGTAGCGTTTATAATTATTTTATTTAAAATTTTAATTCACTGAGCGATATAATACGTTTTAAGAATAAGTTTAAAATTTATGCACCAATCAGGCAAGCTCTTTAAAAATGTTCTTCCTTCGCCCTTTTACGTAAATAAACTTTTACTGTAATCTCGCTGCTAGCTATGAAAGTATTACTACTTACGGTTCATGGAAAAAAAATTAATTTTTATAAATCTATTAAAGATAATATGGATGAGAAATTACAATTTGTTTGTACCTCGCTTTTAATTTGTTCGGCAATTACGAACCGCAGCTTCTTGAATTGCACTAGATTTTAATTTAAAAATACTTAAACTTGTAATTACTTGCAGTTAAGTTAATTTAAATTGTAAACATTTTGGCCGATCAGCTGTGATGGGAGCGGCTGGGTTACGTCGTTCGTGCTCAAGAGCAAGTAACGCACTGAGCCTGGCCTACTTCGGCTGCGGGTCTTAATTGAAGCGGCGGCCGCGTTCCACTTTTAGCTATGCCAGCAGTTCTCAAACGGTTTAGTGAAAATCTGCCACTGCATTTTTCTCGAGAACTATTAAATTTGTGTTAAGAACATATGAGTTCAATCGTTGCCATTTATGATGATATGTTACAGGTTTAAATATTTGCACACAGTAAAAGAACACCCTGTATTTTCATTCCGAAATAATTAAGAAATGCAAAAAATGTAAATGTAAAATTTAGGAAAGTCGTAGACAAATGTGAATGGATGTGAAAGTTTGTTGGTTTCTTTTGACGACAAGTCAGATATAGTTATTTATAGTAAAGTTATAATAATTAAATAATTAACAGTCTTGGCCGTTACTTTGTGAAATTCCATATTAAAATAAATAAAACACAACACTTAGCTAAGTGATCTTATACAAGTAAATATTTGTATTTTATTTATTTTATAATATTTATGTAATTGAAATAAAACAGGAACCCTAGATTTATAAACAAAAAAATAATAAAAATATCAAATGCAAGTTCTTTAATTCAAGAGTTCGACGCACACTGTGGCCAAGACACGGCAAAAATCAAAATGTTAAAATGAAGGTAGACGAAAAGAAACTTAATAAATATTAGATCAGGAGTTAATTTATTATTTATCGTAAAAAGAGGGTAAGTACCTTTTGAAATTATCGAGTAAGTGCTAGACAAAGTGTCATATTATTTATGTCATTATACTCGCCATAAATTTATCGCAACATTGTTAATTATATTTTCCTTCTGAAGTGAGTTTGTTCAAAACTGAACTGTGTAATCAAATATGGAAGGGATGTTTAATTAATCGTTTCACCTATTATTATTTTTTTTGTGTTTAATAGTTTAGAAATAATCGTACAAATCATACAAATATTTTACACCTGTTATATCTTTTTGATGAAACTTTTTGTTTAGTAATTCCGAATATCACCTGTTGAGACCTATGTTTAAATGTTCTATACACTTTGTGTTTTCAAAATAAAACTTAAAAACTTGCACGTTTTTGCGCCACTCTGACTTTTTATTTATTATTTGTTATAGGTTACTTCGTGGAATTTTCTCGACATGAAAATCATATTTTTTAAAAAATCAATGAAAAATGAATTTTAAGGAATTTAAACAAACTAGAAAATTTAAGTAATTGTGTCAAATTTAAGAAAAAAAAAAATATGGAACATTTCTTTCAACAGAGGAGTCATAATTACAGAAGAAGAATTGATAAAAATGCTCTGATCAAACATGTGAGATAAATACATAGACATTCAGAAATTGGAAGTTGCAGCAGTATTTTATCCTTTTCCTGCTACTTTCTATACCGAGTGTAAAATAAATTCTATTATAGACTGAGGATAAAAGTCTGGAACACCCTAAATATTTGCTAAACTATTTTGTTTTAACAAGAACGCTCGAACTCGATTCCTACATTTCAGGTTATTTATTTTCAGCAATCATTGGGGTACAATATAAATTTCTTTTTCCGTAATAAATCTCCATTTTCATTTTTATTTACCTAGTGTTTTAATAAATATTTAATTTTGAATGAAGTAAATTAAATAAATATAAAATTATGGCCCGTTCACTATTAAACAGTGAAACGATGCATTTTTGACATTGTTATTGACATTGACATTCTAGTCCAATATTTTGTTAGTCACAGTGCATTTATCTTTAATAATTTCCTTTGAAGAGACAGTGAAAATTTTCTCACATTTCATGATAATGAGCGTTGATGTGATAATCTGCTTTCAAAATACTTCATCTATTTGTTTTGTTTCTTTATTAATATTTGAACATTTGTTTCAAAAAGATTCTTATGTGACTATAATTTTTTATGTAGTTGTACGTAGAAAAATATGCCCGTTTGGAATTCGTAATAAAAATAGACGTGTCCATTTTAAAAGTAAAGTTGTTTTAATACCCCAATGGTATGCCACTGTATAAATAAATGAACTGAAATGTAGATCTATAGTAATAACTTTTCTGTCCGAGCATTTTTGCAAAAAGAAAAGATTTTCGGAAATATTTACTTTACCAGACTTCTTCTTCACATTTTATCTATTGTCTTATCGTTCCTAAAACGAAAAAGTACCTTTCGAATTTTTATATTTTTCATGTATATTTCAACGTAATATAACTATTTTTAATGAAAAAGAAAATTAAAGAATTTTGTCCAAGTTTTTATTAGTACTCGGCAACACTGTGCGCCCGCTCCTACTCCTCCCTTCCACCAACATATGTACCAAGTCCCGTTCTGTAGTTATTAGTAAGGAATACAATCCCGGGATCCCGACCGATTTTTGATTCCCAAAAATCCCGGGAATAGAAAGTTCTAATCCCGGGATTTTCGGGATTGTCCAGCAGTATTTAAAAATATGGTATGCTTCATTATTAAATTAATTAAAAAAATATTCAATAATACGTATGCCAGTGAGAAATTTTTTATTGGTACTCAGCAACTCTGTGCGACGTCGCCGCCGTTTTATTTTATTTCCCAAGCTGTGGAATCGCATTCAAATGCATTGGCCTCACAATGCAAACATAAATTCGTTCCGTGCAGACAGTATTTAAATGCCACCACACATATCAGCAGTGGACGGTTGAATAGTCATCGATTTCTTCAGATTGCTTCACGGTTGAAGTCTTATTCGTTACATTCGAAAGGTTCAAGCAAGAATGATTCAAGACGTACGATGAAATTATTCTAGGCTTTGTCTCCTTTGTCCGCGAAAGCCGGAGTGGCAGAAGAAATATTTGATCAATAACTAGGTTGAGAATGACTGCATTGTTTACTCTGAAAGCCACACGATATCCTCGCCTCTGTTTGCCGTGTGATTTCGTTTCTGAAAAGAAGCCCCCCCGCTGAGCACGTTTGCCAAATGCGGATGTAAGTACGGCCGTCTACAAATTATTGTTATAATGAGACAGTCTCTTTGTTCTTCTAAATAATGCTGGTGAAAAAACACATTAAAGAAACAAAAAATACTAGTATTTAATATTCTGCACGTTTCTTAATTTTTTTAAATAGTTAACACACAACGAAACAGTTTTCGTAATTTTTATTTTTGTATTGTTTTGATATGCGATCATCATATTTTTTGGCATAATTTTTTTTCCACAAATTCTGCTTAAAATTAACGAAAACTAATAAATGAAATCACACACTTGATTTAATAATTTTCTTTTCGTAAAAAATAAACTGCATAATCAACATGCAGTATAATAAAAATGTTATTGCTTAAGCTTTATCTTATTCGCCGTTTAAAAATAATAATGGTACGTTCGAGCAGTGCATTTTATTAAAACACCAACAACAAAAAAAAATACGAAAGAAGACAAAATACCGGCAGAGCTTTTACGACGCCGAACAAATGCCTTCCATGCAGAGGGGACGACTTGGCCTACTTCCACTGAAACATAACTTTTCAGCTGAGCTTGCAAAAGCAGGGTTACGCTTGTATGCCGACGGTAAATATCTTCTTGTGTTCAAACAGAAGGATATCAAGCCCCGCAAAATAGCAAGCAAAGATCCGCTTAGTCCAAAAAAATATACTCAATAAAACGAAATACAAAGCCTCCAAATAAAGCCAAGAGCCACGTGACCTTTATCGTGAAATAGTGAGTTTATATTTTTATAGACTGCCATCCTGGATAGTTGTCAATTTCAGACAGCTGTTCGTGAATTTACCACAGGCGTTCGTCTGTTTATTTTCTTTGGAAATGAAGAAAGTTCATTGCAGTTATTTTAAGTTGATTTGATATTTGTGGCGATAAAATTATTAAAAAAATTTGTTGCAGTTCGTTTTTGATTGCGGTGAAAACTTCGAGCAGCCTCTGTACAGCTGTTTCAGCCCTGTTTGGGGCTTCGTCAGCAGAAACGTAGCTCGAACTTCCCACTGCAAACTAAAGAAATTTAATAAAATAAGATAATTTTTTTTCGAATCACAGTCATGTACTTTAGATATTACTAACTGTTGTCATCCTCTCCTATTCTTATAGTAAGCAATACATCGGAAGATGACACAAAAAAACCTTGTCGAAAACGTTAATTTAACAAACAACAAGAAAAGAAAAAATACATGACTGTGATTCAAAAAAATTATATTATTTTATATTTTAGAATTACAAACCGGTCGTATTTTGTCTCTACTCGATTCAATTGACTTTACTTTAATTAGTTTGATTTAATTATCAGTTTGATTCCCTATTTTGTTCAAACTTTCGGTTAAAAATTTGTCAGTGCTCTTAATTCGATTTGATTTTGGTGTTAGAGAATTTTTACTTTCGTCTTATCTTAATCACCGATCGCCGGTTGTTTTTTTTTATTTAATTCCCTATTTGATTCAATTTTTAATATAATCGATTGGTCGACCATTCTCTCTTCTATTATTCGATTTCAATTCGTCGTTTTTAATTTCTTTGATTACATTTGATGTGGTTTTATTTTTTAATTATCAATTAATCAGTCGTCTTGTGTTTTTGTTTTTATTATTTCCTCGATTAGAGTTTTTTTTTTAACATTTTAATTTCGTCAACTGGTCGATGTACTTTCGTTTTCTGATTTATGCGATCTGATATTATTTTATTTTTTAATTATCTTGTTTCTTTTATTAAATTTTGAGATTAAATTGCGCAATTGCGATGTAATAGTGATGAATAGATAAAACAGCGACATCCCACGATCGGTTTTTGACCTAATAGTGCATAAGGATTGACAAATTGAAGCGGGTTTGCTACGTAATAAGTCACCCCATGGAAGGCGACCATCTTGCATGGGATGACTTATTATGCAAGGCGATCGTAGAGTGTCGCTGTTTTATCTATTCTATAAAATTATTCTACTTACAAATTTTATATTGCGCCCTAACGCCTTCTGACCATCATAATAGTTATAATAGATGGACAGATTAGCAAACCAATAGCAACTAGGTAAACACAAACACAAAATGAACGCTTGAAATAAAATTCAATGCGTGTTTATTTACCTTTTAGATACCGACTTAAAATTTGATAATTAAAATCGTCTCTAACTAAAGCCGTGATTAAAATAAACATAAACGATATAGCTTTATGCGAATTTCATGAGTAAGAGAGTGACGAATGAACGTTGCACGACGTTGCCATGAGAAATAGACGTGTAACTCTCTTATACATTAAAATGACATAAAGTTTTATCATTCCCAGTTGCTTCAGTTAGAGACAACTTTAATCATGAGGTAGCTGTGAGAATACGGGCCTTTACTTTTGTTTATGACTAGTTTCGTACTACGACGCGCACTAATCATTGGTTCTCATATATCGTTACCATGACGACCTCCAAACACGTCCTAAGACTGGTAACTGCATACCTTTATTGCTGTGAACGAAATCTGAGCAAACCAAGCGAACGCTAGTCATTGGCGGGGCCGTGCAGTTATTTTAATTATTGAAACAATAGAATATCGATAATTTTCTTGTGAAGCGTGCGATATTCAAATCGCCAACAGAAAAAAAAAACAAAAAAAAAATTAAACTGTATGAAACGTGGAATGTAAATGAATGAGAAATTAATTCAATTATCAGGAACAATATTAAAAGCACTTCTCTTGTGATCAAGAAGACGGCATCTTACTGAAGATGGCAGCGTAGCTGTCGAAATACGTGTCTAGTTTTTAAACAAACTTTTTGCGGTTAGGAGGATAAATCCAATTTCTTTGTATCAGGAACAAAATAAATTTGGAACAATTAACGGCGAAGTGTGGAGAAAAAAAACAAGACGCGAATTGTTCGAAAATCAACACTGACAAGAAACCAAGAAAGAAAAAATCGCAATAAAACCGAAAAATATACGTCGACATAATACGATACAGGTAGAATACGGTTAGCAAGAGAAAAAAACAAAAGAAGATCGGCGTTTTTTCAGCGGAATAGATCAAATCGTCGAAATAGAAAACAAATGAAGAAAGTGCGTGTAACACGAAAAGTTAACAGGCACGACAAGAAAGAACGAAAAAATCTGTTTTCAAAAGTTTCGCGTCCAAAATCATTGTTTCTTGTTTGCAAAAAAAAAAAAACTAAAAAGATGCAAAGAAAAAAAGAAAGGATTTTTGTGATTTTTAAAGAGTTTCCGTCGATTTTTCGCAAAAAAGAAACCGTGTAATAATAACAATAACAACGAAATATGAAGAAACGAATGAACATTTGATTCAATTTTGAAAGGCTTTTCGTCGGAAGCAATCTTTTTTTTTTTCAATGCAGCTTCTTTTGTTTATTTCAGATCCTCGTGGGCGAATGAAATTCGACTATCGTCTTCTATTTTCTTTTGTTTTCTGCACGTCCTATTCAGCATTTTGTCGTTGCTTTTTTCAGTTTCTTTTTTCGTTTCTTATCTTATTAACTTTTGACAAAAGAAAAAGACAAACCATTTCTATTTGTTATTTTTTTGTTTGCAAAAGAAAACTAAAGAAATGCAAAGAAACAAATGAATTTCGAAGGATTTTCGTCGGAAATCGTCGATTCTTCTGAAAAAAAGAAACCACCTAATAAGATAACAAAAACAACGAATTACAAAGAAACGAATGAACATCTGATTCGATTTTGAAAAGCTTTTCGTTGGAAGAATTTTATTTTTCCTTAACAAAACGCCGCAGCTTCTTTTGCTTACTTCAGATGCTCACGGGCGAAAGAAATTCAACGATCCTCTTTTGTTTTCTGTTTTCTGTTTTCTGCACGTCCTATTCTGCATTATGTCGTTGTTTGTTTCAGTTCTTTTTTTCGTTTCTTCTCCTTAATTTATTAACATTTATATTGTATTGGCAAATCTATTTAACTATAACTATCTGACGGCCATTTTCATAATCAGACTTTAAAGAAGCTTTAAGTTAAAGTCACTTTAAGTATAGGGAAACAAATGAATTTTTCCGGTTAAAGCAACTTTAAATTTAAAGTCTGATTATGAAAACAGCCCTAAATATTTTAATTTTAAAATCTTTAAACCTCCTTTCGGGACGTTTTGATTTCAAAAGTCGCATCTAGTTTCTAGAGTTTTTGCCGCTCATGTATTATGATGGTGCGAATTTTGTCCGCCGATCAGTGTTACACAAGAGTATATTTGGTTGCCTATTTATTTCAGTTTTGCGTAGAAATGAGCGAGCAATTTTTAAAATGGATTTTAGGTATTATGACAACCGTATCCTTCAAGTAACTAATTCTAATTTTGAAAGCGTTTATAAAATAATATTATTTCTGTTTAGTCTTAATTTGATCAGGCGCTATGCTGATGAACAAAGTTCGTCCAAAGTCTTGAAATCTTCTTGATTCTTCCTTTTTTTTTATCTCCATTTTTTAATGCATCTTTTTTTGTGCATTTTTCTTTTAATTCTTGATTTTTGTTGCCGATACGTTTTACCCTCACTGACATTTTTAGAAACTCAAGGTCACGCGTCCTCTGTTTCTTTCTGTTATTTATTTTGGAATTCTAGAATTTAGAAGGCTTTAAAGGCGCTGTACTGATGAGCACAGTTCGTTTGTACACTTTTCAATTCTGGATTTTTGTTGCCGATATGTTTTTCCTTCACTGACATTTTTAGAAACCCAAGGTCAAGAGTCCTCTGTTTCTTTCTGTTATTTATTTTGGAATTCTAGAATTTAGAAGGCTTTAAAGGCGCTGTGCAGATGAGCAAAGTTGATTTGTACACTTTTTAATTCTAGATTTTTGTTGCCGATATGTTTTTCCTTCACTGACGTGTTTAGAAACTCAAACTCAAGAGTCCTCTGTTTCTTTTTTGTTATTTTTTTTTGGAATTCTAGAATTTAAAGGCTTTAAAGGCACTGTACTGATGAGCAAAGTTCTTTTGTACACTTTTTAATTCCTGATTTTTGTTGCCGATATGTTTTTCCTTTACTGACATTTTTAGAAACCCAAGGTCAAGAGTCCTCTGTTTCTTTCTGTTATTTATTTTGGAATTCTAGAATTCAGAAGGCTTTAAAGGCGCTGTACTGATGAGCAAAGTTCCTTTGTACACTTTCTAATTCCTGATTTTTGTTGCCGATATGTTTTTCCTTCACTGACGTGTTTAGAAACTCAAGCTCAAGAGTCCTCCGTTTCTTTTTGTTATTTTTTTTAGAATTTTAGAATTTAGAAGGCTTTAAAGGCGCTATACTGATGAGCGAAGTTCGTTTATACGCTTTTTAATTCTGGATTTTTGTTGCCGATAAGTTTTTCCTTCACTGACGTGTTTAGAAACTGAAGCTCCAGAGTCCTCCGTTTCTTTATGTTATTTATTTTGGAATTCTAGAATTTAGAAGGCTTTAAAGGCGCTATACTGATGAGCAAAGTTCGTTTATACGCTTTTTAATTCTGGATTTTTGTTGCCGATAAGTTTTTCCTTCACTGACGTGTTTAGAAACTGAAGCTCCAGAGTCCTCCGTTTCTTTATGTTATTTATTTTGGAATTCTAGAATTTAGAAGGCTTTAAAGGCGCTGTGCTGATGAGCAAAGTTCGTTTGTACACTTTTTAGTTCTTGATTCTTGTTGCCGATAAGTTTTTCCTTCACTGACGTGCTTAGAAACTCAAGCTCAAGAGTCCTCTGTTTCTTTTTTGTTATTTTTTTGTTTAGAATTCTAGAATTTAGAAGGCTTTAAAGGCGCTATACTGATGAGCAAAGTTCGTTTGTACACTTTTTAATTCTTAATTTTTGTTGTCGATATGTTTTTCGTTCACTGACGTGTTTAGAAACTCAAGCTCAAGAGTTATTCTTTTAGAATTCTGTAATTGCTGTCCGTTTTTGAAAAATCCTCTTAGATCTCTCATCGTTAACTGCAGTCAGCCATGTCTTCTTGAATTTTCCTCTTCGTATTTTCTGTCTTCTATTTTGTGCTTTCTTTCTTTCTTTCTTCAATTGATTTTTCCGATCTTATTGACTGCATTCCAACTCGTCCATCTCCATCTCATTTTCTTCTCTTTTCGTGTTTTTTGTCTCCAATTCTAGACAACAGACATCCCCGTTTTGTCACGCTAAATATAAACAGTACATCCAGTATTATATTTTTCTATAGATTTTTTCAATTTGCATGGTCCACTAAAAAAAAAAAAAAAAACTCGGTCATTTTCTGTAAGCAGTTATGTTTCAAATTCTAATCCTGGTTAAGTCGCAAGCCTGCAACTTTGTGAGTCTTTCTTAATTGGCATTTATAACAGTGTTCGGTCCTTTTTTATTTTAATTAAAAACGAGCGTACGTAACCCATTAATCAAGTCAAGGAACCATAATTTTTCAACTTTCCTTATTGCGCATTACAAAACCAATCTATCTCTCTAACATTTCAGCTCACAATCGGTGTGTAATTAATTACCACCGGCGGCTATCAGCGGCCCAGATGAATTCTATTCAATTCAATTCAATTGTGCAACCCAGTCCCGTATCTCGTCCATCGCCGGCTGGCCGGGGCGCAAAGACACTCAACACGTCAATGTTGAACATGTTGTTATGTCATTTCGACATGGCAAAGAGTGAAAGTGACTTTGGAGATTTCCTGGCGGCGCGGCGCCGAAACTTGCGGGCCCCATTCACATTCACAGCCTGACCAGACGGCGGCCAGTCTGGCAGTTTATTTGTTTTTCTTTTTTCTCCGGTGATGTCTTCGGCACGCAGACTGCTCGGCTTCGCGCTTTACCTGACGCTGGCGGTGGCAAGCCAGGGATTTCCCGACGGCGCCCCCGTGGATGCGTGCGTGAAGCCGAGACCGAACCAACCCTATCACGGCCAGGCCAGACCGCAAAGGCCCGATTCGAATCCTTATCACATCATCGCGTCCAGTGATAAATACAGACCAGGACAACAAATAACAGGTAAAAGGAAAAATTAATTTTTCATTTGTTTTGAAATTAAAAAGGAAAAAAAAAACTTTTCTAGTAGGCCATGGAAAAGTTTGACGTTGTTAAAAACGTACGGTCGCGAGCATAGATAAAAGATATATTAGATGTCAAAGCCAACGTTGTATATGTGGAGCAACAAAATGCGCGCCTCACGCGGCCTGGGGGGAATTAAAATAAAAAGAAGGCGCGTAATTTAAAAATATTTCTGCGTTAACGGTTTAAGTATTGTTCAGGAAATTAAATAATCTAATACATTGAGCTGCATTCATGCCCAAGATACTAGTTCAGGGCTATTCTAGAAGAATAAACGGACAATTTTTGATTTTCTTTCTATAAATTATGACAACGTTTGCTCAGATCGTTTTTCGCTCCGGCGCTTAATAAGGCCGCGCGGCCGTGATAGCCGAAAAAGTGCACTTTTCGCTTATCATTCTCTCTTACTGTATTTTTATCACAAATTGTTCTATTCATTCGCCTGGAATGGCCGCAAACGAAATTTAAACGTTTTAATTACAGAAGAAATCGAATTAATACTTTGGCTTCTGACAACCGATTCCAAACTTTTCAAAATCAATAAAAGGTAACCATGATAACTTAAAAATATGCTAAGGATTACAGATTACTGTAAATACAGTGCCATCACTGCCATCCCAGCGACCTGGGGGGAATTATAATTGCGTTTAAAACTGTGGCAATAGACATAAACCTCTGTGGTCGCGAGTAATAAATTCTGATCGTCATTGATTGTCAAAAGCTTACACTTGACTCGTATTTGATTAAAAGTAAAGAAATTGATGGGTATTAGGAATAATTTTTTAAAAATTTTATTTATTTTCCACCCTTTTTTGTCAAAATAAAACAAATTTCTATGAAAATTTCTAATTTACGGAATTGAAACTGACGTTTTATTTGACAGTGACGGCCAATTTTTTTTGCTTGCGACAGTACATCTTCTAGACGCAGTTCCAGGCAGTGATCCAAATCCCGTTAACGTATTATAAGCTGCGACATACTTCTTTTTTGTGATTATCTTTTAATGTCATACTGAACGAATTTTCTTTTTTTTTGAAAACTCGTCAAAGTAGTCACTAAATTTCTAGTTTTAATAATAAAGGCGTTTGTTATTTTCGTGCGCAAAATGTTTCTACCACTTCAATTTTGTTTGCACACGCTTTTTTTATAAGCAGACCATTTCTTTGGTTATTTTTAAAAGGTGCAGGGAAAGGTCTGTTTCTGATGAACTATGGTGATGAGCAGGGAAAAGAATTCAGGTCACTTAGTGTTGGACGCTTTTAACGCTGAATATACTATTTACTCTTGCCACCTTTCCGCGGTCTCCGATGGCATGCATCGAATTGTTATTGATGGAAGGGGCAGACATGCAATCGTGCAATGCGCAAGTTACGGCGAGGATGATACAGTTCGAGTGCTAAATTTTAGAAGCGTTCGCAGAACAAGTGGCCCGAATTCTTTTCCCTGGTGATGAGTGATGATTAAATCTACCACAAAATGAACGTGCATCAATCATTAATGTATTGTCTTTCTGACATTTACAATTTTGTGCGATTGATTTCAAAAGACTTCATGCGCATGCCCTTTACGATTTTATAGATATGTTGTTTTAAGATGGATTCAGATCAATTACACAAATTCAAATGAGTTGACAAAGAAATTTTCTGAATTTAGAAAATTGTTTATTCATTATAACCTTATTTCTTAATTCGGAGGAGTACTTTGAATTTTTGGCGCTAAAAACGAGCTTTGTCATTGGTAGCTGGCCGGAATCGACCGACGACAAAGCTCGTTTGACCAATGCCAAAGTTTGTTTTTAGCGCCAAACTTTCAAAGTACTCCTCCGAATTAAAAAATCTGGTATAGTAATATTAATAGAAACGATCTTTTGCAATTGACTTTGTTAAAATCAGTTAATTTAAATTGGTTGTTAAAATTAACAAAAAAAAAACTCAAATTAATCGAAAAAAGTCACGAATTCAAGGTTGCCATTTTATTTTAATTAAAACTTTTTGATCGCGATTCATAAATTACACGCATTTTCTTCCTGATTTCAAATACTGGGTGATTCAAAATAAGTGTCCAACCCGTTCACCATAGATAGTTCACGAAGAAACAAAACAAAAAGTCTCTTTGCATAAAGGGTCCAGTATGCATAGTTTATAAGACAAAAATGCATTGCAGATTCATACAAAAATTGGCTTGTTGGGTACTGGCAGGGCCGTAGTTATGGGGGCACCAAGGGAGACTGAGCCTGCCTTGGAAAGTTTTAAGCCTGCCCTACGGTGGCCTAACCTGACATGATTTCAAATACTGGGTGATTCAAAATAAGTGTCCGATCCGTTCACCATACATAGATAGAAAGACGAAAAAACAAAACAAAAAGTCTATTTGCATAAAAGGTCTAGTATGCATAGTTTCTAAGATAAAATGCGTTGAAGGTTCAGACAAAAAATGACCTGTTGGGTATTGACATGGCCGTAGTTAGGGGGGGGGGGCGCCAAGGGAGGCTGAGCCTGCCTTGGAAAGTTTTAAGCCTGCCCTACGATGGCCGAACCTGATACCACAACATTTTTAAAAATACATAAAAGCATTTGAATAAAAGCCTGCTCTATATTACGATAAGCCTCCCCTGAATATTTAGTCTGGCTACGGCCTTGGGTACTGGTACAACTATATTGAATCACGAGAGCAATGAAACCTCGCGGCGTAAAAGGGAACACTATCGTTTGCCTTGAAATAAAACTCTAAAACGTTTTTGTGTATAGCTCTTTGCGGAAAAAATTTTTATTTCAATTCATTCTCTTCGGACATCAAATTTGTGTACGCATACATAAGAAGTGAATCATGTTCCATTTTGGATTCATAGAAGGCCGATTTTTGGAATGTTTCGATAAATTTACTTCTTGCAAATTCATGCTTAAATGACCTTAGTACATACGATCCTAGCGGGTCGGACACTTATTCTGAATCACCCTGTATAATTGATTTTTAAAACTCCACCTTAAAGATTATAAATAAATAGTTTTAATAATCTGCCAGTTTGTCTGAAAATAAAGGCAAAGTCTTAATACAGACTGAGTCTTATTTCTGGATTTCTATTACAACTTTCATTAATAAGAGGTAGACCAAAAAACTTTTAAGAAAATATGTCTGACATATCAAGGACTATAACACGGCACGTTTCAAGATTCCATTTTGGATTCACAGGAGGTCGATTTTTAGAATGTTTCGATAAATTTACGTCTTGCAAATTCATGCATAAATGGCCTTAGTAAATACGATCCTAGCAGGTCGGACACTTATTCTGAATCACTCTGTATAATTGATTTTTAAAATTCCACCCTAAAGACGATAAATAATTAATTTTAATAATCTGCCAGTTTGTCTAAAAATAAAGGCAAAGTCTTAATACAGACTGAGTTATATTTCTGGATTTCTGTAACAACTTTTTTTATTAATAAAGATAGGACAAAAAACTTTTAAGAAAATTTATCGGATATATCAAGGACTATAACTCTGTTAAGTCAGTTAACGTCGATCTTCAATTGTTTTGAAGCGGCCACGCCTCCTCCATTTTTTTTTTATTACGTGATA
This sequence comes from Prosopocoilus inquinatus, assembly GCA_036172665.1. Taxonomy (NCBI): domain Eukaryota; kingdom Metazoa; phylum Arthropoda; class Insecta; order Coleoptera; family Lucanidae; genus Prosopocoilus; species Prosopocoilus inquinatus. The sequence continues at coordinate 13,531,365 of CM069871.1, read as the reverse complement.
TATTTTTAATGATTGGAAAAGTTTTTGGCCTTTTTCTGAAAATTTTCGTTATCTAAGATGGAAAAGTTCTCACACCATCAGAAAGAGAAAGAAATTTTTTTATCAAAATCCTCCTTAGAAATATATCACGTAATTAAAAGAAAAAGAAGGTGGCAGGGCCGCACGAAAACAATTGAAGATCGATGTTAACTGGTTTAACAAAGTTATAGTCATTGACACACAGTCAATCAGACATACGATTTTTCTTAAATTGTTTCTTGCTCTAACTCCACTGATAAGAAAGTTATCACAGAAATACAGAAATATGACTAACCCGGTGTAGGCAAACCAACGAACGCAGCAGCCCATCTGGTTGCCTACACTAAAGGTGATAAGATAATTTTTTCGCCCAAAAATGTTTAAGTGTTTAAACAATTTTCCAAAATTTTCCGACTTCAAGATAATAAGTAATAGACATCCAAAAAATTACTAATTTTTATTTATTTATTTTAATTTTCACCTGTCTTAACACAGAAGAAAATTACTGAATATCCTTTGAAAATTATAGACGATTAATTTAAATAACTTCTTCCTTTTAATTAAAAAAATATGGCAAACTAGTTCAGGATTTGTTCGGATTTTGTAATTTCCTTCTATTTTTCAAAACAATTTTCCATTTTGTTTCTATTTTCAAAAAACGAATTTTTACTTTTCGTAGATGTACAGGGTCTTCTTTCATATGTTACACCCTATCTAGAGGCTTTATTTTAGGAGCTAGAGAAAAACTTTAAATGCAAAAGTTGTAGGGTTTCATGCCTACTATGTTTTAGAGTTATCAGAAGAAACAAAAGCGCATCGCAAATTGGAGAAAAAAGTTAAAGTTTTTCTCTAGCTCCTAAAACAACCCTCTAGATAGGGTGCAAAATATAAAAGGAAACACTGTACAAAACTTTACCAACTAATTTAAGAAGTCTTGCAAGTACTTGCAAAACTAGAAAGAATTAAAAATAAATAAAACCAATTATTAACGGAAATATTAAATCAAAGAAAAAAATTGCACACAACAAAACAATAAATAAATTCCCTGAAATTATTTTCTCGGTTTTCCGAGTGAGTGGAAACCCTGGAATTTTCTTGCCACATTCACACACTTCCATAATTCAGATTCCAAAAGCGTGTACGGCAAATAAAACAAAGATGGAAGACCCACACATAAAATTGTAAGCTTCTGACTTCTTTGCGCCCGATAAGTCCAATTAAAAGATTTCACATTTTCTTTGCCTTTTTAAAACAAACTCTCATGCAAATTACAAAATATCTTGTAATCAAATCCTAGGTATGTATTGCATAACTAACGACGAGGCTATTAATTCGTAATTAAATTCGTATTCTTAAAAGTGCACGTTGAAAAGCGACTTCTTAAAACAAAACCGTATTTGGTGTTAGAGCGCAGAACTAGAATTCTAAATAGCATTGCGTTTGGAAATGGCCGTTTCACAACCGAAATATGCAAGCACGGAACAACTTTTCTCTCGGCTCGTTTTCCCTTTAATTAAACGAGAGTGGAAAAAATTGACCTGCCTTTCGCATACGAAACGTCGTTCTTTCCGTTCCACGCCCCTTCATGCTACTCTCCTGTCGGCGCTTTGGTAATTATTTAATTAGCGTTTCGTAAATGTATTTCCTTGTTGCGCATTTCGGCAATTAAATTTAGAAACTGCAAAAAAAAAAAATTATGTTAATGTACAGCCGCGAGCAATAAATTTTGGTCGTCAAAGATTTGGTACCTGACTTGTAACTGTTTTATTAAAAAATAAATAAAAAAAAAAATTAGGAGAAGAATTAATTTTAAAAACTAAACTTTTTCGGCAATTTTTAAATTTTTGGAATTAAAACTGACATTTTGATTGATAATGACGGCCAAAATTTAATGTTCGCGTCTGTACACGTACACTATCCGGAAAATTCAATTCTGCTAACGAACAGCTTCGTAGTAATTCGAATTACGAAATTCTGTCTCGTCAGCTCCAATTTAGTATTTATGTAAAACAAGATAGATTTCGTTTCGCCATTTTCCAGTCACGATCACCGGAAGCGACAACTTCAAAGGCTTCTTCGTTCAAGCAAGAGATGCCAACACGAACGATTGGATCGGCGAATGGTCGGAAACGCCGAACACCAAACTCCACCCGGAATGCAGCGCCATCACACACGCCGACCCAAAAGACAAACAACAAGCGACGCTGTTGTGGAAAGCTCCTGCTAATGCTCACGGAAGCGTCTACTTCACGTACGTATACACAGTCCTCAGCTGATTACACAGACGTCGCGTCGATCGATTACAGGATTCCCATTTTAGTTCATTAAAGCTTTTTCCAGGTTTTCCCCGATTTTCCCCGTCAAACAACTGCGATTACGCAATTTTTTAAACAATTTTCCAATTCGTCCTAATTTCAGTAGAGAAATATAATAGCGGCACAAAAATTTAATTAATATATTTATTAATGGAGAAAATGATTGATAAATTTTTAAAAATTATAAACAGCAACTTGCCAGTTTGTCAAAAAATAAATGTGTGTCGGTTTTCCAATGAAGAGCCTTGATGTAGGGTAGGCAAACCAACGAACTCGAAAGTACGTTTGGTTGCCTACACTACAGGCGGTAAAAACAATTTTTTTGCCGAGAAATTTTTAAGCGTTTAAACAATTTTCCAATTCTTCCTGAATACATAAATAATAATAAAATAATAATAAACATACACTAAATTACTGATTTATTAATTTTTTTAATTTTCACCTGTCGTAATAGAGAAAAATATTGAATTGCCTTTAAAAATGATGAGACGATTAATTTTGAAAACGTACTTATTTGTTAAAAAAAAATAATAAATTGACGTTTTCAAGAAAGAAGAAGCTTAGCATAGGCAACCCAATGAACACAGTTGCTTATGTGACTGCCTACACTGAAAACAGTATGGACATACAGTACGACCTCTTTAATCCGTATTCATTGATTCGGATTTTCGAAATGTTCGGATTATCGAGCAAACCGAACTCACAAGCTTTGGCTTCCTACGACAGCGGCACCGTAATACAGCGGCCGTCTCTCTACAGGTCAATTGTTCTAATGAACAATGAACAGTATAAATAAACGGGCCGTTTATTAGAAAACATGAAACCAAGAGATTTCCAGTAGGAATCACTTGGTTGTTCTGATTGAGGAGGCGATGTTCGGATTATGACTTCAAATTACCGCTGTTCGGATTACTGCAGGTTCGGATTGGGGCATGTTCGCATTATAGAGGTCCTACTGTATTCCTTTGAGTTAAATAATGCCATAAACTTGTTCAGGCTTCGCTGAGATTATGCATTTTCCTAATTTTTCTTATTCTTCCTATATTTAAAACAATTTTCCTTTTTCTTTCTATTTTCAAAACATTTCGTACGTTTCGTAGATGCACAAAACTTACTAATAATTGTCAGCTACTTGTTGTAGGGTAGGCAAACCAACAAACTCGAAAGAACGTTTGGTTGCCTACACTACAGGCGGTAAAAACAATTTTTTTGCCGAGAAATTTTTAAGTGTTTAAACAATTTTCCAATTCTTCCTGAATAAATAAATAATAATAAAATAATACTAATAAATATACACTAAATTGCTGATTTATTAATTTTTTTTAATTTTCACCTGTCGTAATAGAGAAAATTATTGAATTGCCTTTAAAAATGATGAGACGATTAATTTTGAAAACGTACTTATTTGTTAAAAAATAATAATAAATTGACGTTTTCAAAAAAGAAGAAGCTTAGCATAGGCAACCCAATGAACACAGTTGCTTATGTGACTGCCTACACTAAAAACAGTATAGACATACAGCACGACCTCTTTAATCCGAATTCATTGATTCGAACGTAAAGTAAGCAAAAACAAGATTTTATATGTTTCATAATAATTCAACTTAATTTGACATTACTAACACATTTGGAAAATGAGAAGATTCACCAAAAAAAAAGGATTCCAAACGTTTAAAAAAATCTTTTACGTTTTCTTACGTGACTGTGACATTTCTAGCAAACCATATGTGCTTAATGTCATTAGATTTCTTTTTTTGTGCGAGGAACGGATATTTGGGTGCAAATTTTTGGAATCCCGAAATTTTACACCAAATTTTTTTTTAATAAAGCAGTTCAAACTGCAAAAAAAGTGTTCGTCTGGAGCTCTTCAAGCTTGGACGCATGTCTCTCTATCTTGGAATTTACTTACTTTGAACATTTAATTTTTGTGACGTCATTCACCGTCAATTTATGGCCGCTAATTACTTCTACCGCTATCCTACAAATCCGAGGCTTAGTGGTCAATTGTTCTAATGAACAATGAACAGTATAAATAAACAGGCCGTTTATTAGAAAACATGAAAGCAAGAGATTTCCAGTGGGAATCACTTGGTTGTTCTGATTGAGGAGACGATGTTCGGATTGTGACTTCAAATTATCGCTGTTCGGATTACTGGAGGTTCGGATTGGGGCATGTTCGCATTATAGAGGTCCTACTGTATTCCTTTTAGTTAAATAATGCCATAAACTTGTTCAGGCTTCGTTGAGATTATGCATTTTCCTAATTTTTCTTATACTTCCTATATTTAAAACAATTTTCCTTTTTCTTTCTATTTTCAAAACATTTGGAACATTTCGTAGATGCACAAAACTTACTAATAATTGTCGGCTACTTGTTGTAGGGTAGGCAAACCAACAAACTCGAAAGTACGATTGGTTGCCTACACTACAAAACAATTTTTTAGCCGAGAAATTTTTAAGTGTTTGAACAATTTTCCAATTCTTCCTGAATACATAAATAATAATAAAATAATAATAAACATACACTAAATTACTGATTTATTAATTTTTTTTTAATTTTCACCTGTCGTAATAGAGAAAATTATTGAATTGCCTTTAAAAATGATGAGACGATTAATTTTGAAAACGTACTTATTTGTTAAAAAAAAATAATAAATTGACGTTTTCAAAAAAGAAGAAGCTTAGCATAGGCAACCCAATGAACACAGTTGCTTATGTGACTGCCTACACTGAAAACAGTATGGACACACAGTACGACCTCTTTAATCCGAATTCATTGATTCGGATTTTCGAAATGTTCGGTTTACCGAGCAAACCGAACTCACAAGCTTTGGCTTCCTACGACAGCGGTACCGTAATACAGCGGCCGTCATATGACCGTATCATGTAGCGTTGAAAAACGGAGTCACATAGCGTTGAAAAAAATGACGTACGTTGACGTAAAATAAGCAAAATCAAGATTTTATATGTTTCATAATAATTCAACTTAATTTGACTTTACTAACACATTTGGAAAATGAGAAGATTCACCAGAAACGGATTCCAAACGTTTAAAAAATTCTTTTACGTTTTCTTACGTGACTGTGACATTTCTAGCAAACCATATGTGCTTAATGTCATTAGATTTCTTTTTTGTGTGAGGAACGGATATTTGGCTGCAAATTTTTGGAATCCCGAAATTTTACACCAAATTTCTTTTTTAATAAAGCAGTTCAAACTGCAAAAAAAGTGTTCGTCTGGAGCTCTTCAAGCTTGGACGCATGTCTCTCTATCTTCGAATTTACTTACTTTGAACATTCAATTTTTGTGAGCATCAATTTATGGCCGCTAATTACTTCTACTGCTATCCTACAAATCCGAGGCTTAGTGGTCAATTGTTCTAATGAACAATGAACAGTATAAATAAACGGGCCGTTTATTAGAAAACATGAAACCAAGAGATTTCCAGTAGGAATTACTTGGTTGTTCTGATTGAGGAGACGATGTTCGGATTATGACTTCAAATTACCGCTGTTCGGATTACTGCAGGTTCGGATTGGGGCATGTTCGCATTATAGAGGTCCTACTGTATTCCTTTGAGTTAAATAATGCCATAAACTTGTTCAGGCTTCGCTGAGATTATGCATTTTCTTAATTTTTCTTATTCTTCCTATATTTAAAACAATTTTCCTTTTTCTTTCTATTTTCAAAACATTTCGTACGTTTCGTAGATGCACAAAACTTACTAATAATTGTCGGCTACTTGTTGTAGGGTAGGCAAACCAAAAAACTCGAAAGAACGTTTGGTTGCCTACACTACCAGCGGTAAAAACAATTTTTTTGCCGAGAAATGTTTAAGTGTTTAAACAATTTTCCAATTCTTCCTGAATAAATAAATAATAATAAAATAATACTAATAAACATACACTAAATTGCTGATTTATTAATTTTTTTTTAATTTTCACCTGTCGTAATAGAGAAAATTATTGAATTGCCTTTAAAAATGATGAGACGATTAATGTTGAAAACGTACTTATTTGTTAAAAAAAATAATAAATTGACGTTTTCAAAAAAGAAGAAGCTTAGCATAGGCAACCCAACGAACACAGTTGCTTATGTGACTGCCTACACTGAAAACAGTATGGACATACAGTACGACCTCTTTAATCCGAATTCATTGATTCGGATTTTCGAAACGTTCGGCTTGTCGAGCAAACCGAACTCACAAGTTTTGCTTCCTACGACAGCGGTACCGTAATACAGCGGCCGTCATATGACCGTATCATGTAGCGTTGAAAAATGGAGTCACATAACGTTGAAAAAAATGACGTACGTTGACGTAAAGGAAGCAAAAACAAGATGTTATATGTTTCATAATAATTCAACTTAATTTGACATTACTAACACATTTGGAAAATGAGAAGATTCACCAAAAAAGGATTCCAAACGTTTAAAAAATTCTTTTACGTTTTCTTACGTGCCTGTGACATTTCTAGCAAACCGTATGTGCTTAATGTCATTAGATTTCTTTTTTGTGTGAGGAACGGATATTTGGCTGCAAATTTTTGGAATCCCGAAATTTTACACCAATTTTTTTTTTTTAATAAAGCAGTTCAAACTGCAAAAAAGTGTTCGTCTGGAGCTTAATGTCATTAGATTTCTTTTTTGTGTGAGGAACGGATATTTGGCTGCAAATTTTTGGAATCCCGAAATTTTACACCAATTTTTTTTTTTTTAATAAAGCAGTTCAAACTGCAAAAAAGTGTTCGTCTGGATCTTCAAGCTTGGACGCATGTCTCTCTATCTTCGAATTTACTTACTTTGAACATTTACTTTTTGTGACGTCATTCACCATCAATTTATGGCCGCTAATTACTTCTACTGCTATCCTACAAATCCGAGGCTTAGTGGTCAATTGTTCTAATGAACAATGAACAGTATAAATAAACGGGCCGTTTATTAGAAAACATGAAACCAAGAGATTTCCAGTAGGAATCACTTGGTTGTTCTGATTGAGGAGGCGATGTTCGGATTATGACTTCAAATTACCGCTGTTCGGATTACTGCAGGTTCGGGTTGGGGCATGTTCGCATTATAGAGGTCCTACTGTATTCCTTTGAGTTAAATAATGCCATAAACTTGTTCAGGCTTCGCTGAGATTATGCATTTTCCTAATTTTTCTTATTCTTCCTATATTTAAAACAATTTTCCTTTTTCTTTCTATTTTCAAAACATTTCGTACGTTTCGTAGATGCACAAAACTTACTAATAATTGTCGGCTACTTGTTGTAGGGTAGGCAAACCAACAAACTCGAAAGAACGTTTGGTTGCCTACACTACAGGCGGTAAAGACAATTTTTTTGCCGAGAAATTTTTAAGTGTTTAAACAATTTTCCAATTCTTCCTGAATAAATAAATAATAATAAAATAATAATAAACATACACTAAATTACTGATTTATTAATTTTTTTCTAATTTCCACCTATCGTAATAGAGAAAATTATTGAATTGCCTTTAAAAATGATGAGATGATTAATTTTGAAAACGTACTTATTTGTTAAAAAAATAATAAATTGACATTTTCAAGAAAGAAGAAGCTTAGCATAGGCAACCCAATGAACAGTTGCTTATGTGACTGCCTACACTGAAAACAGTACGGACATACAGTACGACCTCTTTAATCCGTATTCATTGATTCGGATTTTCGAAATGTTCGGCTTATCGAGCAAACCGAACTCACAAGCTTTGGCTTCCTACGACAGCGGTACCGTAATACAGCGGTCGTCATATGACCGTATCACGTAGCGTTAAAAAATGGAGTCACATAGCGTTGAAAAAAATGACGTACGTTGACGTAAAGTAAGCAAAAACAAGATTTTATATGTTTCATAATAATTCAACTTAATTTGATTTTACTAACACATTTGGAAAATGAGAAGGAAAGGATTCCAAACGTTTAAAAAATTATTTACGTTTTCTTACGTGACTGTGACATTTCTAGCAAACCATATGTGCTTAATGTCATTAGATTTCTTTTTTGTGTGAGGACCGGATATTTGGCTGCAAATTTTTGGAATCCTGAAATTTTACACCAAATTTTTTTTTTTTTAATAAAGCAGTTCAAACTGCAAAAAAAGTGTTCGTCTGGAGCTCTTCAAGCTTGGACGCATGGTCTCTCTATCTTCGAATTTACTTACTTTGAATATTTAATTTTTGTGATCAATTTATGGCCGCTAATTACTTCTACCGCTATCCCACAAAACCGAGGCTCAGTGGTGAATTGTTTCAATGAACAATGAACAGTATAAATAAACGGGCCGTTTATTAGAAAACATGAAACCAAGAGATTTCCAGTGAGAATCACTTGGTTGCTCTGACTGAGGCGGATTATGATTTCAAATTACCGCTGTGCGGATTACTGGAGGTTCGGATTGGGGCATGTTCGGATTATAGAGGTCCTGCTGTGTTCATTTTGGTTAAACAATGCCATAAACTCGTTCAGGCTTCGCTAAGATTATACATTTTCCTATTTTGTCTTATACTTCCTATATTTAAAACAATTTTCCTTTCTCTTTCTATTTTCAAAACATTTCGTACATTTCGTAGATGCACCAAACTTACTAATAATTGTCGGCTGCATTAACGTAAATGATTATTAAATTTCTTTCGAAATTAGAAACAATTAACATGTAATAAAAGAGATATTATAATAAAAATAAATAATAAATAATAAAATAAATAAAATAATTTTTAATGGAAATATTAAAACGGAAATATTGCACATAATAAAATAATAAAGAAGATTTCCGGTTCGTTAATTACTTTCATAAACTTTTTTATATTAAAACAGATACAATCCCCGACTTTTTCAGGTTTTCCGGGTGAGTGGGAACCCCCGGATTATATCCCAAGTTATTTATTAGGCTACGTTGTATAAAAGATTTAAGCCAGGTTTAACTTGAAGCTTAACTTAGAATGTGAGACACAATATGCCATACGTCATAAGATATGTCACATTCTAACTTAGTCTTAAATTTAATCCTGGTTTAAAACAACGCAGCCTTACTTGGATAATTAATGATTTAAAACCTTTAACCTTTGCCTTTAAGGAAGAAATATTTTTATTATTATTATTATTTTCAAATCAATAAACAACAACGTTAATAACTGTATAATAATGAATTATTAATATTTTTATTATTTCAGGGGGACCGTTTTGAAAGACTACGGTACTTTTTGGTCCAACATCGTAAACTCCGTCGGTCACTGAGCCAATCAATTCCACGTAGCTTATAAACAGCAGTATTTTTGTATATTTTCTTTTTTTAAATCTGTGTAAATAAATACATAATATAGTTTTAGTTTTTTAAAAGAGGTCTTTGTTTTTGAAAAAAATTTAAAAACTCGCAAACCCGTTTGGATTTCAAACGCAGACAAAAAAAATATTGTATGATTAAACAAGTGAATAACACATACCATTTTACTCCGATATATTTCCTTCTTTTTCTCGATCAGGCGGCAAACTCCTCTGTCACATAAAATCGACTTCCAATCTGTATATTTATTTATTGAAGTGGTACAGAAATGTCAATGATTTTTGGCTTTAAAATAATAAAAAAAAAAATGGCGAACTTTAACGTGATACTAATGTTATTTAATCCCAAAAAATTATAAACAATTATCATTGTTTAATTTTGAGAAAACTGACGACAGAGTTCCTTGTTAAAAAAATTAAATAATTGCTCCTAACAGTTTTCCAGCAACTGTAATTGAAACATATTTATCAGTAATATGATTAGTTAATTAATTAAAAATATATATATGTAGAGGGTAACAGTGGCGGATTTAGCAGTTGAGAGGCCCCAGGCGCAATTCAATCTTGACGCCCCTTTCTAAATATTTTCACTATCATTATATAGTGCACCTTTTTTATTTCAGATTTAGAGTTGCCAACTTCTAAGTTTCGTAAATAGTAACATTGTTCTTGGAAAAGCGGTCCATGTCCATGTCCAAAAACTAAAATTTTGATTAAAAAAAGTTGGATTTGCAACGCAATAACGTCCTCGCCAAACGCTAAAACAGAATACTATGCGTCGGCGACTCTAGGCTGTACTTCTAGAGTCTATGAGTATTCGAACAATAAATTTCATGTTTTCTTGTCGCTCCAAACAGCCAAATTGTTGTAAAATAAATTGCAATTCGAAAGGTGGCACTGTCATTAATTGGTCGCCTACAAACTTTATTTTACTTCTCGAGAAATAGTAACAAATAACGCCATTAGTATGGCACTTATACTGTGGCTGAGGTACGTTTCAAGATTCCATTTTGGATTCACAGGAGGTCGATTTTTGGAATGTTTCGATAAATTTACTTCTTGCAAATTCGTGCTTAAATGACCTTAGTAAATACGATCCTAGCGGGTCGGACACTTATTCTGAATCACCCTCTATAATTGATTTTTAAAATTCCACCTTAAAGATGATAAATAATTAATTTTAATAATCTGCCAGTTTATCTAAAAATAAAGGCAAAGTCTTAATACAGACTGAGTTATATTTCTGGATTTCTGTAACAACTTTTTTTTATTAATAGAGATATGACAAAAAACTTTCAAGAAAATTTATCGGATATATCAAGGACTATAACTCTGTTAAATCAGTTAACGTCGATCTTCGATTGTTTTGAAGCGGCCACGCCTCCTCCATTTTTTTTTAATTACGTGATATATTTTTAATGATAGATTTGGAAAAATTTTTGGTCTTTTTCTGAAAATTTTCGTTATCTAAGATGGAAAAGTTCTCACACCATCAGAAAGAGAAAGACATTTTTTTTTATCAAAATCCATCGTTAGGAATAATTCACGTAATTAAAAGAAAAGGCAGGTGGCAGGGCCGCTCGAAAACAATTGAAGATCGATGTTAACTGGTTTGACAAAGTTATGGTCCTTGACATACAGTCAGGCGATTTTTCTTAAATTATTTTTTGCTCTATCACTATTGATAAGAAAGTTATCACAGAAATGCAGAAATATGACTAACCCAGTGTAGGCAAACCAACGAGCGCAGCAGCCCATCTGGTTGCCTACACTAAAGTTGGTAAGATAATTTTTTCGCCCAGAAATGTTTAAGTGTTTAAACAATTTTCCAATACTTTCCGACTTCAAGATAATAAATAATAGACATCCAAGAAATATTTTCTCTATCATTACATAGTGCATTCCATAGTGCATTCCAAGTGCTCTAAGTTTCGTAAATAGGAACATTGTTCTTGGAAAATCGGAACATGTCCAAAAACTAAAATTTTGATTAAAAAAAGTTGGATTTGCAACGCAATAACGTACTCGCTAACCACTAAAACAGAATACTATGCGTCGGCGATTCTAGGCTGTACTTCTAAAGTCTATGAGCATTCAAACAATAAATTTCATGTTGTTCAAATTGTTGTATAATAAAATGCAATTCGAAGATAACACCGCCATTAATTGGTACTTTACTTCACTTCCCGAAAAATAGTAACAAATAACGCCATTAGTATGACACTTATACAGTGGCTGAGGTACGTTTCAAGATTCCAATGTCGTGGCCAAGGTATGTTTCAAGATTCCAATGTCGTGGCCAAGGTACGGTTGCCCCCGAAAGAAAACTGGTACAGGATCAAAAATCTTTACACATTTTAAATGTATGGTTTGAATTTTCTTACGCTCTTCTACTAATTAAAATTTCTGTAAAAATGATTTTTGAGTGAGTGTACTTTCATCACGTTGCCAAATTTTCTTTTTCTTTATTTTCATCTCTGTAGCCTTATTAATACTAAACAGGTTCGGCATGTTTCGGGTATGCCTGCCGACTTCTAAGTTTCGCAAATTGTGATGTCGTCTTTGAAAAATCGAAACAAAAAGATCCAAATTTTTTGAAACATTATTAAGAATTTTTTTTAGATTAGATTAGCAACGCAATAAGGTACTAGCTGTGTCATAGATGAGTCGCAGACAGTGTTGCTGGACGAGTAAAAGATTTCGCCAAATATTTTAATTTGCGTTTACCAATAAATTACACAAAAAAAGCAGACAATTGCAAAAAATAATTGGGATGCATAATACAAAGGCGGGACATGAAAAATGAAAGTGTCAAGAGGATTTTTATTTTTTTTTGGGATCTGAGATTTGAGGCCCCCTTGATTTAAGAGGCCCCCTCATGCGCCTGTGCGAAGATCCGCCACTGATACAGAAATACGGAAACCAAACAAAAGTATAAAGCTCTCTGTAACTATTAAAAATATAAAACCCGAAGGGTCGCAGTTTTTCGAAAAAAGATGGCGACGTCTTCCAGTTTTGCGAAGTGGATTGAGCGCGGGGGCGGCGTCGTGGTGGCGCGGCGTCGCGACGTCCGCCGCCACCGACGTCACTTCCAATTCGTGCGCCGTTCCGTGCAGACGCAGGCGACCGGTATCCAGTGTGCGACGTGATAATTTTCCGAGGTAAGTGGAAAACATATGGGTCGCACCGTACAGTATGCCGCGTTGACCTAGGGTTGAGCATTTTCACGGGGTGGTCACCCCGGCGCATTGTCGATACAGTAATTACCTTTGGCACGAACTGACCTACATATTTCAACTTATTTTCCTAGAATCGTGTTTTTTTGCGACGCACTTTTTATATTTTTCGCGCTCTGAAATAACTGCTGTTGGATTACAACGGCAATATTTTCTCAAAAACAGAAAAAGAAAAATGCCCAGGAAATGCTCCTTAGAGCATAAGGAAATGAGAGATAATATAGACCGGCGCTTCTGAATCGGCCCGTAAATCTCTCGGAGCTTTTTCGGAAAGTAAATTTTAATCGGTGCGAAGAAAACCTGGGAATTGCCTCCTTAATGAAGCTAAAATAAATATTTTGAAAGGCGGAGCGAAACGCGTTTGAAAATACATAATATAATGACTTTACGCTGATGAATGAAGGCGGTTTTTACGCGCTCTTAAGCTCTTCGGAACGATCACATAATTCTATTTGCATATCGGTTTTCTTTCTTTTTTTTTTCTACCCTCCGAGCTGAGTGTAATTATCGGAATTTCATTGCGTTTCTTTGTCGCACGGTTTCAAATAAAAACGTCGTTGTTTTACCGTGGACTCTATTTGATTAGTTTCAAAATTTAACAAGCTATAAACTATCAAAATAATATTCTTCAATTTAAAGAGGTGTAAACTAATTTATTTTAAACGTATCAATTCATTATATTGTTACGCTCAGTATAATTATAAGCAAAAAAAACGCGTAAAACTGAAAAAACATGGTTCAGGTTCAGAGTATTAAAAATTGTGATATAATTCGAGTTGGAGTTGCTTATTTAATATGATCTAAAAAAATTTATTGAGGAAATGTATTTAGGATATAATTTTAAAAAGTATAAGCTCTTGAAAAAATTAATGCTATTCAAATTTAATTAAAAAAAAATTTGAGATCTCATTTAGGGCTGATATTTCCACTTGCTAATAAAGTTTTAGAATTTTATGAATGGTTGCCTTCGTCGAATATTCCTCAAATTAATTAGGAGGAAATTTTGTGAAAATTAAAATATGTGGTTGTTAGACTACCGGAAAATATTATAACTGACGCACTTTCCTGCTCGTTGTAAATTACTGCAGAATTTATAGTAACAATAAATCAATACAATTAATACCAGGAGTCGCAAAAGTAAACTCCGTGCTTACGGAATTCGATTCAGGAAGTCGAAGCAAATCGAATTTTTTTTTCACGTTAAACATTCTCTTCGGCAATCTATTTTTTACGGAACTAAACAAGTTTTTGCTAATTACTAATTTTTGTATTAGACTTTAGCATTTTTTAAAGTTATAAAATTGAGATTATTTTTCGTCCCAAGTGACAGTTGTAAATAAGATTGTATGGGCTAAGACACACCTTTAATCGCTGTCATTTCAAAGCATGTTAGAGTTTTTTTTTCGACTGTACATACGTTATTTAGAAAGCGAGGAGCCATCAAAACAGTTTAAAAAACTTTTTACTTATTTTTAGATGACGGTGACGTTTATCGTTTTTTAGGAAACCAAATACGTTTAATGTTCTTTAGCACGTTTTATGTGACGTCATCCACCGCCAACTTACGGTCGCTATTTTACGGCACCGGTATCCTAGAAAACCGAGGCTTAAATGGTGCATAATTCGCAATTATGAAACTTATATCTGAATGTTAATAACCTTCTACGAGACGGTAAATTACGGTTTAACGTGTTTTGACACTCTTGTACTGTCGTGAACTTCGGGGCGTTCGCAAAAGATGCAATGAGTACGTTTCTGGCGCAAAAACTCATTTTTAAATTAATCTTAATCTGAAGCGTGGAGGATCGTGGAAAGATATTATGCTCGATTTCTTCACCTCTTGATAAATTTATCAGCCAGATAATATAATACTCGGAAACTATTATCGATACAATGGTTTCCAAGGATAATACCTGGCAGATAAATTTATCAGGAGCTGAAGAAATCGAACATAAGAAGAGCTGCAGTCTTGAAGATGATATGACCCAGAGGAGTTCGGTTTTGTGGTGTATACAAAAGGGCCGAGCTACTCTTCCTTTCATAAATTAAAAGAAATATTCTCAATATTCTACAAATTGGGTATAAGAAGTAAAAGGAAGGAGTTTTTCAAAGAATGTCCCAAAGAATATTTCACGCCTTGAAATTTTCGAATGTAAAAGTTTTGTTTTGGCAAAAAAATTAATAAAAATTTCGAGAATTTCTGGAAATGACTAAATTCTAAATTAATTTGGTTACGTTAAAGAAAAGGAAATGCAAATATAAAATTAAAAGCATTTCTTCGTTTATCAGATCATTTATCATTAAGGGTCGGACATTCCTAGGATATCTGGTAAAAACCAGTATAAAGATAAACAAAGCAGCGGCGTAGATTTCAACGTCGCCGCTGAACGGCTTTTATGCCCGAGGCATTCTCACTCCCGCGCTCATTGCATCAGAAGCAACCGTTCGATATAAATTACGTCTGTAACATGATTGCCTTTATAGTTTCTTTCAAATGAATAATTATGAAAACATTATAATTCTTTAATGTAACTTTTAAAAAGATCGGCATAATACATTTAATTCATATCAATCATAGCGCCGTCACTGCAAAAACAATGCGAGTTTATTTCGGAATGAATCGGTTATGTAAACAAGTTTTTATTAATCCAGTCGACCAGAACTGTAGTGGTTACTGCGTGCCGGGCTTCGACTGGTTTATCGTTTTGTTTTTACAGGGCAGACGCGTTCAAGATTCGCACTTTTTCCGACTATGATCGCTTCATCGTATTAGTAGTTCCTCGTATATTTAACGAAACCTTTCGCCTAAAACGCGCCTAGGCCTGTTTATTTATCATTTATAATAATAATTATTATTATTTAGTACCGGGTGATCAACGGAATTCATAATTAGGGGAGGCTGTGATTGATGCTATTTTATGCTGTGTGGTTGGATACACTGAGAAGTAAATAATAAATTGACAGTTGTTATATTTGAGGTTACGCTCGCGTTTTTACAATCTTTATTTTGTATGGATGCAGGGTTAAATCCTTTTTTATAACATTGGGGAAGTTCCAGTGAAGACAAATCCGTTCATTATCAATCATTGAAAATACATAAATTTCACAATTCTGACGTTTCAAATTTTTAATGTCAAATTGCAAACCTGTGTTGCCAACTTTTTGGAAAATATCACAGCCTGATCTAATTATAAATTCCGTTGGTCGCATGGTATAACAAACATTTATTGTTAGAACTTTTGAAATATTGCTAAAGCTCAAACAAAAAAATCGAAATTTAATTCTCTTTTAATCAAAACCTTCTTCCATTTTTCTGGGAAACCACTGAATACCAGCTAGTAATTTATAGTTGGTTTTTGTAAACGCTTTTCTTATAATTACTTTCTGATATTCAATCGAATTTAGTTGTAAAAATAAATAAAATATAAAAATCATCAGCGCTGGTTGATGATGCAAATAAATTAAACAATTGACATTGTTAAAGTCAGATGAAAATTATATTTTGAGCTGTTTTGTTTAAGCTTAAGCAATTAGTTAATTTCTGCCGTAAACAGTTCTTGCAGTGAACTTATGTTCTCGGATTACTTATAACCAGGGAAAAGAATTCTTGTTCCGCGAGCGGTACGAAAATTTACTATTTGGACTATATCAGCTACGCCCACAATAATTTCGGGTAAGTATGAAACCGCACATTGCACTCTTTCCTCTCCCCCACAATAACAATTCGATACATCACACAGAAGCAGGATTGATAAAAAAAATAAAAAAATCACGATCTTTTGATATAAGTATATTGATTTTTTGATTTTTATTATTTTTACATAGAAACCAACCCCAAATATTGATATATTGATTTTTTGATTTTTATTATTTTTACATAGAAACCCCAAATATTTGGCATTCACAATAACGACAAAAGGCCACTTTATATGGAACAGTTTTTGCAAGCGATTCATTGCAGCAATTGCTCGCAGCGAGAAATTGCCTCGTATGAATAAGTGTTTTAAAGACCCAAAGAAAAAAAATCAGAGGTTTATTTTTATCTCGTTTTCAACCTTCCTATTAAAGACATATCAAGAATTTCTAGACTCTAGAGAACTTGGCTGGTATCATCGAGGAAAACAAATGCTGGCCGAATAACGGCAAAGGATCACTAATGAAAATGGTAATTGCATAGTTTAATCAAAATTAATATATTTCGTTTAATACAAGCATTCTAAGGCCTAGTACATACCTAGATACAGTCACGCAACAATCGCGAAACATTGTTGCGAGACAAAGTATCCAAACTGTTTCTATACATTATTACATGTCTACACTTAAGTGTAGTTCTGGATACGCAAAATATTTCTTGCTGATTGTTTTTGATTGGTTGGTTTCTTCGAAAGGACCAATCGATTCGCAATAAACATTTAGCCTACCTATCCGGGTATATGTTCGTTCAATACAAAATGACGCCGACGTAAGCGACATTTTCTATAAAATTGGAAACTTACCGTTAAATGCAATAATTAATATGAATTTTACCATTTGAATGTCAAGTGAATAGTAATTTAGTTATTTATATCCGAATGCTTTGCATCTCTCTTTTGTTTTTAGTTTTAAATAAATTAATGGCCATTTTTCCCAATATTTCTTGTTTGAAACTTATTAGACTAGCACTAACATTAATGCCTCGAGCATCCTCTGTACTGCTGTTTCAGTCCTATTTGGGGGTTCATCGGCAGAAGCGTAGCTCGAAAGTTCCACTCCAAAGCAAAGCGACTTGTCCAAGGATATTCGCAAATGCTATGTAATAGTAATGAATAGCTTAAATAGCGACATCCTGCGATCGCTTTTTGACGTGACATCGCATTTGCGAATATCCTTGGACAGGTCGTTTTAGTTTGCGGTGGAACTCTCGAGCTGCGCTTCTACTCATGAAGCCATAAATAAGGCTGAAACAGCTGTGTAGAGGATGCTTGACGGATCCACTGCAATGAAAAACGAATTGTAACAAATTTTTTCAAAATTTTCATTATGCCTTGACAGCCAGCGTGGTCGGCTTGCATGGGATGACTTATTATGTAACAAACTGGCTTCAATTCGTCAATCTTAATGCAATGTCAGGTCAAAAAGAAATCGTAGGATGTCACTATTTGAACTATTCATTAATGCATTAGACAAACAGTTATATCAAATTTCATCAAAAACCAAATGTGTTTTTCTTGATTTCTAAACAATCGAATCAAAAGAGCTTACGTCATTTTGCCTTAAACTTCGTGGTCTAGAATGACACACTGCGGTCATTCAAACCTCAATATTTGGTATGTGCACTGCTAAGACCAGCGATATTTTGGAATTGCTGCCTGTAGCATTGCTGCCTGATATGGTTCTCATGCTCAGTAAAAAATTAAAAATAAAAGAAAACCAAAACATTGAACTATTTATTTTCTCGACGAAGTTGGGTTTTAAAATCCATAAATCTTTTTCAACTTCAAAAATTACAATTTTGTATTTTTTGATTAAATCTTCTACAGGGTGTTACCGAATATGATGGGAATAATTATACCACGTATAGACGGCGTTAAAATGTTACGATTTAACCTAATTTATCTATATACAATTTTCTTTTCGTTTCTGTGATATAACCTACAAAAGCAACTTGAAAAGCATACCTTGAGAAAAAGAACTACGCAACAATTAAGTATTGCACATTGACAGATAAAGATCCATCTAAGGTTTTCAAGGTAAGTTAGAGCTTTTCCAAATTTCGAGTTTTTGCTGTAATAAAATCTTTCGACCTAATTATCTCGAAAACGGTTAATCTGACGAAGATGGAACTTAGTTCATTTCTAGTATAATTTTATTCGTACATTTAAATTTTTGTTTCAGTAGTCTTTAAAAAGTGAGAATAAGTAACTTATTTACTAAAATAATAACCTACTTCCTCGGACCTATGCCACTGGTGAAGAACACTCAATTTTCCGTATGATATATCCATGCCTGTATTTCACTGTTACTGCATGTCAAATTTCAACGATCTACCTCAAATGGTTACAGATATACAGGACCCCCACGAGGCCAGAAGCCGCCCGCGTGCCAATCCATATTTTGGTGCCCTCTGACAGATGAGATGGGGCAAACAAAAACGGTCAATTATCAAAATTATTAAAAATTAAAAGAAGAGAAATGGAAAAAATAGAACAATTTTTAAGCATTTTCCTTCATATTCTTCAAACATTCTCCTTCACTTTTTCTAAACATTCTCCTTCACTTTTATTTAAACATTTTCCTTCATTTTTTCAAGTTCCTAGCTGCCGCAAGCCCCCAAAAACGAAGGGAAGCGCTTTCTTCTCATCTCACCGAGAAGACCTTTGTTTAGACGCCCCCCCGTCTCCCCCCAAGAATGCAAGTGGGCGAAACCCGCTAGTTACTAATATTAAAAAAAAAGAAACAAAATGACAAAAGCAAAAGGAACATAAACCGTAGCAGCTTACATAATTTATTTTTTTACCTAATAAAATTATTAAATTTTTATGAAAAATTTAGCAAACGAAAATTACAAAAATTAGACTTTTCTACTTTTAATTGCCGCAGTTAACTAGTCTATTTTAGTCGACATTTTGCGGAGAGGTTGACGGCTTCCTCAAAATTTGTGGCTAGTTTTTCGAATAATTTATACCAGACAAGAAATTGTTTCCCATTATTTTTCTTCTCTTGGGCGAAAGAAATGACAAAATATGTCCAAGAAAAATTTGACCAAGAAGCTAATTGCCGCCCCTTGAACATGGCACCCGCGTGCACTGCACGCTCTGCACACATGATTACGGGGGCCCTGCAGATATATCTCAGGAACGAAAGAGTTTTGTATGTAGATAAATTAGGTTAAATTGTAATACTTTAATGTCGACTATACGTGCTATAATTATTGTCATCTTATTTGATAACATCCTGTATATCAATTTTTATTATTCCATTTTTATACTCTACTAAAAAGACGTCCTACAAGGCTACAAGCAAGCTGTACCATGTAAATCTAGTTTTTTTTTTTGAGACCACATAATTAAAAAAAAAAAAACAGTAAAGCCAATAAAATACGATGGTGATTTATTGTGAGCGAGATTTATCGAATTTGTGATCTTCATCTTTTTTCTCCCACGTCCAACAACACTGCGCAACACTGTTTCAACTTTCCCATTTGAAATGGGAAACAAAAATTCTGCGATTTTTGTCCCCGAACACTCGAGATACATGACATTTTGTCTAACAACTGTTTCGAAACAATCGCGAAACAAGACCCTGAAACAAGGTTGCGCGATTTTGTATCCAAGTGTGTATTAGGTTTCGATACAAAAGCTCTGCGATTTTGTTCCCAGAACACTTGAGATACACCACATTTTGTTTAGCAACTGTTCCGAAACTTTGGAACAAAGTTGCGCGACTTTGTATCCAAGTATGTACTAGGCCTAAATTAGAAAAGAAACGACATTTTTTTCCGAACAACCTAATATTTCGCGCAATGAAAGAAAAATTACACAAAAAGTCATAAATCTAAAACGTCGAAGAAATGCGAATAAAGAATAAAAAGTTGAGCTTATCGACTGCGCAACCAATAGCATCACAACCACACAAACATCCATTTCAGAACTGCTCTATACACGTTCGAAACGGAATAACTAAATGAACACGCCGATCTGTCATAATCTATCATTTAAAGGAGACAGATATCGAGAAGCTACAACACGCGCAAGTTACTGCTTGTAATGTAACAGTTTCGGCGTAATGTATTACCTATTTTTTGTTTTTGTTTTAGTAGAAACTGCAAGTGACTTCCTTGAAAATGTTACACGGGAAATACGGCGAGAAGTTACTTTGGAAAATTGAATATAGTTTTATATGCATATATTTCTGCAGTACTTATTTCTCTTTTATTCGTATTTTACATATTTTTGTGTCATGCATGTCGCATTGCTTCCCGGCACGCTGCAAGAACACTCCAATGTTCGTCTCCAAAGCAAAAGTAGGGCGCCAAGGGAAACGGAGCAATAACTCTCTCACAAAATTTGGTTACGCCGCCCCATCGCTGTCACCGTCACTCTTCACAGAAGAGATGAGATAAACGAAACATATTAAAATGCTGCGAAGGTATCCTTACCCCATTTTTTACGTGATCCCCGACGACCTACACAAACAGCAAATTTCGACGGCCGGCAAAATCAGCGCTAGGTAATCGAATTGCGGTAGGCCAGGAATTTCGGGTTTTACCCCCGAATTAAAAAGGGTGGACGAGTGGCGGCGTGTAATTTCCACTGTGGGCTCATTGAGCTGATTAATATTTCATTATCAACGGGCGCGCAAGCGAATTCAAGCAATCCGCACTTCAACGCGAATAAACGCGGCCTTATTAAGTATCGATTCCGTCGGTTTATCTTGTTTGTTCTGGTCCGATTTTAATAAAGGGCGACAACGGGACGTCAATCAATCAAGAACGCTTCTTTTTATCGCGCGTGATGTTTTCCCCGAGAATATTAAACGGGGGATTTTTTTTGTTGTTTGCTTCTAAATGGGAACTCGTGTAAAATGTGTATCTAGTGCTTCTCTGCCTTTTGTTAAGCAATTATAATTATAAAAAGCTCGCTTGTTTGCCTTTCAAAAGTACAAAGCAGGGAAGAAAAATAATAATATACGCGTTCACGTTTTTGGCTCAAAACCAGTCGAATACCAACTGTTGAGCTTTAAACTAGTGCTGGAAGAAACCGGAAAAAATTGAAACCGAATAATTGGTTTCTTTAAAAACCGGTTTTGGATAAAACCGGTTATCCAAATAATGGTTAAAACCGACTATTCGAATATCCAAAACCGATTATTCAGATATTCGAATATCCAAAAACGGATTATTCGGATTTTTGAATATCCAAAAACCGCTTATTCGGATATTCGAAAAACCGACTATTCAAGTATCCAAAAACCGACTAACATATAAAATAGCGACATCTTACTATCGCTTTTTGACCTAACATTGCAGTAGGATAGACAAATTGAAGCGGGATTTGCTCCTAATGAGTCCCCCATGCAAGGCGGCCATGCTTGCTGTCAAAGCATAATGAAAGATTTCAGAAAAATTTTGTGCAAATCACGCAAGAACTTCAGCATTTCAAACATATATGTTTTAAAAACGTATATTACGTAAATTAGGATCAGGTGTAACCTGCGGAAAGATTGAATTTAATTATTTTATCTTTATTATTATAGAGAAATTAACAATATCACTTTTTCTGGAATGACCTACTGGAATGTAATTAAACATCAAATATGCAAGGGCTTAACTTGTTTGAATATTTTTGGACATGCTTGGCGATCAACTGGATTTCTTTTCTTGAAATTTACGAATTTTCTGATTTTGTTAAAGCAAAGTTGGCCCATCTGGCAGTCCGCTACGTTCCGACTAACGTACAACGCCATCTAGATTTTACCATTCGACACCTCGTCGATAACCACCCCAATTGTTAGTGTTAGTTGTAGCATAGCCATCATCTAGTAGACATGTAAGATAATAAATAATAAATGTTCTAAGATCTTCCTATCGATCATCGCCTCGTCTCAACAGATTTCTTCACCTTTTCAATGTTTGGGTGCACGTTACTATATTTTTGCAACATCGGAAATGCCTTGCATCAAAAAAAATGTACAGTTTCAATTACTGACTTTAATTACAGTTTAGAATCTATATAGAATTTCTAACAACTTCGATTTTTTGATTATTACAAAAGAATTTACCATTGACATCAAGCATGCCAATTGAAATAGAAGTAAGGAGGCTGCGAGTACTGTTGCGAGTTGGACAAAATAGAGAGGAGTCAATTTTTAAAAGTTGCATTTATACAAAATATTTTTGTTTCTTACGGGAGCCAAATATATGACAAATGTTAGACAATACCTGTTTTCTGTATTGGAAGAGCAAAACGTGCGACAAAAGCAGTCGAAAAGCGACAATTGCCAATAACACTTATTATTTGAATATCCAATTATTTGGATAATCGGATATTCGAATATCCAAGTATTTGGATAGCCGGATATTCGAATAATATCGGTTTTTGGATAATCGGATACTCGAATGACCGGTTATTCGAACGATGAAAAATATTCAAATAGCCTAACCACCTGAAATTCAAATAACTGTACACAATTACGTATTTATTTTTTTCACGCATTTAAAGATAATCTTAGGGATTTGAGACAGAAAATTTAAAACTCAAATAAAATTGAAAATGTTGGAAGTATTAAACAAAAAAAAACTGAAGGTAAATCTTATCTGTTATGTTCACTACGTAAAAAAATGTAAGTGTCAAGTGGTACGATCTAATCCACAGATTAGAAGAAGAATTAAAATAATTAAATAAAGGAGACTGTGGTTTAAGAGATAATTGAAATTAACCTCCGCCCACAATAATTTTTAAATCCATAGATACGTATTTCGGCAGCTAAGCTGCCATCTTCAGTACGCTACCAACTTAAAAGCACTAAGAAAGATTTAAAACTACCTAATCACACTGATAAAATCATAAAAGCAGTGTGATTAGGTAGTTTTAAATCTTTCTTAGTGCTTTTAAGTTAGTAGCGTACTGAAGATGGCAGCTTAGCTGCCGAAATACGTATCTATGGATTTAAAAATTATTGTGGGCGGAGGTTAATTTCAATTATGTAGATCATAATACCATAATTTATGGTACAGATGTTGTTCGGTACCATAATGAATTTTTACAACAAAAACAAATATTTGCATTACTTCTATGATTTGTTGAACATTGTTCATTAAATAGAACAAGAATAACTGACATTTATCTTATTTAACAAAAAGAAAACGAAAACTATTATTAGTGAGTTTGTGTCAAGTTTTAGATGTGTGAGTGCTTATAAATTAGAAATATAGTTATTACTTTAAAATGGAGATGAGAAGCACAAAATTGAAATGTTTGAAAACATCTTCTCTGAATAAAAACCAGAAACATTAGTGGCGTTCTTGCCTTGGAAATATCAAACTTTTAAATCACTAGTACATTGCATTTCCTTCTGTACTATAACCTGTAACGTAACACGTAATTCATAATTATATTTCAAAAATATGTGGCCATTGTAAAATTGGAGTTTAGAGATAAAATTCAGTGGAGTCTGTTTTTTATAAATCAGTTGTTGTTAATACCTAATTAACCGGTTTTCGAATAGTCGTTTTTTGAAAACCGGTTAATGGTTAATTTACGTAATATACGTTTTTAAAACATATATGTTTGAAATGCTGAAGTTCTTGCGTGAAAATTCTTCTCTGCAAAAATCAAAATTCGTAAAAACTCTACGTGGAAGTACTTTCAAAGAATTTTGAAAATTTGAAGAAGATAAGACAGGGTAATGTAAACAACTTGTTTCCTCTAACATCTTTTTTTTGGAAAAATTTTGAAGAAGCCCCAAGCAGGGCTGAAACAGCTGTTCAGAGGCTGCTCGAGGTTCTCAGTGCAATCAAAAACGATTTGCACAAAATTTTTCTAAAAACTTTCATTATGCTTTGACAGCAAGCATGGCCGCCTTGCATGGGGGACTTATTAGGAGCAAATCCCGCTTCAATTTGTCTATCCTACTGCAATGTCAGGTCAAAAAGCGGTAGTAAGATGTCGCTATTTTACATGTTCATCTTTTTTTTGATAACCCACACCTAAAATTTGAACAAATCAGTTATCATAATTTGTTTCTGCGGAGCAGCAGCCGAAAATAGCAACAGAAACATTTCTAAGGAGAAAGGAAGAACGAAATTTGGCAGAAAGAAGAATTGTGAGGCGGTACAACCAAAATCCGGCTTTTCGACTGCTTTTGTCGCACGTTTTGCTCTTCCAATACAGAAAACAGGTATTGTCTAACATTTGTCATATATTTGGCTCCCGTAAGAAACAAAAATAGTTTGTATAAATGCAACTTTTAAAAATTGACTTATGGCCAGGTTTTCATAGTAAATAATCCTATGTGAGACAGACATCAAATTAACAAGAAGACAACTGCAATAATCAAACAGACGGTGTATAAGTGTAACAGACATCAAATTAACAGGAAGTAAAGACAACAGCAGTAAAGCGCAATCCAGCTATATTCTTGCCTGAAATGTGAAAAGTGTGAAACTGTTTTCATCA
Organism: Prosopocoilus inquinatus; assembly: GCA_036172665.1. Taxonomy (NCBI): domain Eukaryota; kingdom Metazoa; phylum Arthropoda; class Insecta; order Coleoptera; family Lucanidae; genus Prosopocoilus; species Prosopocoilus inquinatus. The sequence goes on along the minus strand of CM069871.1, from coordinate 13,506,347 downwards.
CTATATTCTCTCATAGTTTGCAGACGTCGTGACATAAAATCTCCAGTCGCCAAACTTAAAGTTATCAGCATGCCATATTTACCAGACGCGAATGCATCCAATTACCTGGTAACTAAATCCGCTCGTGGCTTGCAAAAGTTCGTTTAACTCCCCTACAAGTTCCTCGCCGAACTCTTTAGCAGTTCGTTAGCGGAACTCGCAAGACGAAGGAGCTATGCATAGCATATTCGCCGGGGGCGGATAACTCTGAACCTGAACCCAAACGATGATTAATGGTTACCGAGAATACCGAGACGCATTGTTTGTATATACCCTGCCGAAAGCTGAGTTTCTTTTTTTGCTTCGCGCAATAATAATGGAGTCGAAATCCTCACCGCCGCGCCGCGCCGTGCCGCGCCGTTCATTTATACTAAATCCTCCGCCCCCACAACAAACAACTTGCGATTAAATAATGCGCCCCCATGAATATGAATTGATGGGCCAGGCGAAAAACAGAAACGTTAATCATTACGCCTCTGCCATCAAAAATAACGAGAATATGATGTAACTTGTCCCGACTGAAATTCCCAGTTTCATTAAAACGCCCTGTCAAGCGACACCTGACACTCGCGTTTAATTCGCATTTCTCTCTGCTGCTGTAGATTCGCCTACAACAATAGTTAAAATCCTTGATGGAATTCGCCGATTCCTTCGTGCAGAAGGTTTTTTTTTCTTCCTCGTGGGTTTCGTGACGGAGCGCGATCGATTCGGCCTTATTCTTGCGCCACATTAAGCTGCAATATCGTTTGCAGTTTCGTTTCAGCGAGTCGCCTGCTCATTTGTGTTATTCAGGCTGTAAAATTTAATAATGTAGAGCTCGGCTTTGAATTTCGTTGTTGTAATACAGGCGAGATACCCGAGCTAATGCGTCGCATTTCGATAATTAACGGCACGTTGATTTATGGTGGGAGGCTAACGAGTAGATGTTTGTGCAAGTAAAATTTGGCGTAAAACAGAATGCTACCACGTCTGCATTTTTGTTCTTTTTAAATTGTCTCTTGATGAGCGTCGCCTTCATAAAGGCACCTAACATCGATTCGCGACGGTAATTTACCTACAAGTCTGGAAAGAGACTTATGTACAGGGTGGATTAATTTCGATGTCTCTTATGGGCATCTCCGTAACTATAAGTGATAGAGAAAAACTAGTGGCCAAGTCTCGATCTCTTTTTTGGAGATTAAGTCAAAAGCGTAAACAAAAATTGGCTAACTTCTTTTGATTTCAAGTTATAGTCAAAAATTGACATTTTCGACTTTTCGTTTTTCGGTCATATCTCGTTTATTTTTAGAGATATTAGAAAACTGTTTGATCATTATTAGGACACTTTTTAGAATACAATTCGGTGGTGTAGTTGCTTTTTTAATATTTACTTGCATTTTCAATTTATAACATAAAGTTATATTTTTTTAAATAGAAATCATAGTAGGCAATGCCCTCATTAAATAGAGATTTTTTTTCTGTTTTCAAAAATATATACTTTGCTGGGTTTATTTCTTATAATTAATAGGAAAAACTGTCATTTTTATTATTATCCTTCCTGAGTTCAATACGGAGCCGATTTTTTATTTTATTAAATTTTAACAAGCTTTCAAATATTTTCAAAGTTTTGGCTGCGTAAATAATTTCGTATTCGCGTTAATTTACAAATTTCCGTTTTATCGTTTTCAGCGACCGTTCTGATAAGAGTTCCTGTCTGATTTTCTATTGAAAATGAGTTTATCATTCAATTTATAGAAACATTGTTTTCAACCTTTAAACAGTCAAAATTCCACGAATACTCAACGTTTCACTATCGGTTTATAGCTTCGTTAGGAAGAAACGTTGAACGTTCCTGTAATTTTCACAATATCTTTTTAAAATTGAAACCAATTTTTATACAATTTCCATCGGACAAGAAACGACTTCAATAAAAAATTTATAATTGAAGTCGACTCTTGTTCGATGAAATATGTGAGAAACTTTAAACTTTAAAACGGACACTGAAATCGCAAGAACACTCTATGTTTCGCTATCGCTTCATAGTTTCGTCAGGAGTGAAAAAATGTAAATAAACAAGTTGTCAAGAGAAGCAAAAAGATAACATGATTTTACACTAATACAAGTTTTTCGGATATACGTAAAGGTAATAACAAAATTAGAACTAAATTAAGCTTTCTTTTTTTGTTTCTCTTGAGTTATATTTTATTAAAAACACGAAAAACAAAAACAAACACACAAATAGTAAAATATAAACAAAATCGAACTTGTATCAAACTAAATTTGCGTGCATTCATATTTAATAAAAACAAAAAAGCTTTTGCCAGATCGGTTGCGATGGGTGCTACATTTCTCAAACGGAATTTTGTAAAATAAAGGGAATATGAAATTCTTTACGCGGCCAAAACTGTCTAAAGGTTTGAAAGTTCGTTAATATTTAATAAAAACAAAAAAATGTCGGCGCTGCATTGAAGCCAGCCTACTGAGACTAGGATGCGCAAGGCTAATAAGAAAAATGGCATTTTTCCTTCCATTAATTATAAGAAATAAACCCAACAAAGTATATATTTTTGAAAACAGAAAAAAAATCTCTATTTAATGAGGGCACTGCCTACTATAATTTCTATTTAAAAAAATATAACTTTATGTTATAACTTGAAAATTTAGGTAAATATTAAAAAAGCAACTACACCACTGAATTGTATTTCAAAAAGTGTCCTAATAATGATCAAACAGTTTTTTAGTATCTCTAGAAATAAACGAGATATGACCGAAAAACGAAAAGTCGAAAATGTCAATTTTTGGCCATAACTTGAAAACAAAAGAAGATTTTTGTTTACGCTATTGACTTAATCTCCAAAAAAGAGATCGAGACTTGGCCACTAGTTTTTTTCTATCTCTTATAGTTACGGAGATACCCATAAGGGACATCGAAATTAATCCAGCCTGTACAGCTACCCCCACTCTAGATTATTTCGGAGAAACGAGAATTGAGGACTGGAAATAGGAAATGCAGTAAGTGCCAAAACCCCCCAAATTTTTTTATCAGATTTAAAATGCAGTAGATGCGAAGCTTTATAACCTGGGAAATGCAATATGCTCCACGGCGACTCTAAATAGTTTCAACACACTTTGATAAATTTCGCTAGTGAACAAGTATCAACGGCAAATTTTGCCCAGAAAATGTTTTTTGTTTTGCCGAAGAATTCGCGCTTTGCCACTTACAACATTTTCCATTTCCTGTCCTCAATTCATTCACAGAGACGCGTCCGGCAAACAAAACACAATCGTCGCAGCTGCATGGTGGAAGTAACGAGTGTTCAATTAAAAAAACGGTCTAGATAGCCATGAATTTATTCTGAACGTCTAGCATAGGGTTCTTCGTACGTATAATTATTAAAAAAAAAAAAACATTGCAGAAGCAACTTTCGAGTTTTGTTGGTTAGGTTTCACCGTCAACTTGTCAAAGTTGAAATTCAAATGAAGTTAATCGCGACATGCATTCCCGATAACAAAAGCCTGCTACAGCCTACTTGACCGTTCTTTTTTACTGAACACTTGTTATATTTCTCCGCTATTGCCCATCGCCGCCGGACTAGAGCATAAGTTGAGAGCAGGGGTGTTTTTGGGCTTTTCGAAAGAGCCCACTACCGATTGTTTCGGGGAAATGAGAATTTATTCATCCACAAACACGCGCCCGGCAAATAAACAATCCTCGCAGTTGCACGGTGGGAATACATTTCCCCGCTGGCGCCCATCCTTGGTTTAGATCAAGAATTAAAAAAAAAAAAAATTACTACTCAAAATTTATTTAAGTTCGTTTTGAGTTGAATCCTTTTATTACGTCTTACTTCCTTCGTGAAATACTATTTATTCCTTGCTTCACTTTCTTAACACTCCAAAACGTTATCTTTTCTTCTTTTTTTATTGTATGTCATGGGACATTTTTTTCTTTCGCAAATGCAATCGTGATTCGTTTTGAATTTATTTCCAATAATTGCCGTCTTGTGTTTTGATTGCTTGCATTAATTATAATTTTTTCGAGTTTCCCTTCCTTTATTATCGCGATCGTCATTTTCCGCTGGGTTAAAAAAAATCGGCTAATTTTATTTCAAGAGTTACAAAAAAAAGTTTCGTCTATTTTTTTTTGTAGAAAATCGTACTGATGTTAATTGCATTCGAATTTATCTCGGCGGTGCTTACCAGTGTTGTCAACTTAATGAAAAAGTCGTTAAATCTAGGGATAATTTATAACAAAAGGGAAAACGGGAAGAGTTTGCAAAAACTCATTAAAATCTAGGGAATTTTTAAACTTCTTGGGAATAAAGGATAGTCGATAAATTTTGCGAGATTAAGAAAGGGTAAACAACCAGAAAAAGAACAGGAATATTTTAAAAGATCCAAAAACGATTGAAGTGAATAAATTAAAATTTCTAAAGGACTTATAATAATTATTTGATTTCTGAAGAATGAAATACTTTTTTGACAATCGAGAAACCCATTACAAATTCTTGACTAAAGTAAGAAAAGCAAATGATAATCATAGATTAGAACAAACATACACTAAAAGAAAATGACTCATATTGTAGATTTAAAATAAAATAAAATAAAATAAAATGAAACTTTCTCAAGAAAACAGGTATAAAGAAATGACGATCGTAAATGTCACCACGGAAAACCACAAAGAAATGCAAAAGGAAACGAAATAATTTCAGGAGATAAACAAACGAAAAGAAAAACAAATTATTAAGTCAAAATGACGTCTCTTTTAAACAATAACGGCACCAAAAAATTCAGAAATATTTGAAGATGGAAAAAAATGGCGATTGCTCGAAAAAATTAAAAAAGTGGCGGAAATGTTTACGAACAATAATTCACAAACAAGTGACGATCGCGTTACATTCGAAAAACTGCATACAAATTTTTAAAAATCTAATCGAAGCGCACCCATCTTTTTCCATGCAACAATAATTTTTTATTTCAGCTTCTTTTTCTTATTTTTATTAAACGCCATCTCGGGATAATACTATTAATAAGGTGCAAACTTCGAAATTTGAATTGGCAATACTGCTTGTGATTGCTGCAAAGTGCAAGGTTAGGTTGTTTTAATATTCTTGTTTCATTTGTTTTAACAGTTAATTGCAGAAAGTTTTTTTTTCACAAATTCGCCTGTGTATGCTAATGAATTATTTTTTTTTATTTTTTTTGTAATCGTGTTTTTAACTTTAACATCCCATATAAATTTGCCAGATTAATTTAGGGAATTCTAGGCAAATACTGTATGCTGAAAAAGGATTTTTTGATCGAGTGGCAACACCCGGTGCTTACAATTAAGCAAAAACTGTAATGAGAACACTCATTAAAATCCGTTTTTTGACCTAACATTGCATAAGGTTTGACAAATTGAAGCGGGTTTGCTACATAATAAGTCACCCCATGCAAGGCGGCCATGCAATCAAAAACGATTTGCAACAAAAATTTTTAAAAACTGTTTACATTATAATAAGTGCTAATCAAGATGTCTGGTTTTTTTTTTGAATTTGTGACAAATCAGACAAATCAAAATTACTTGTAATTGCAGGGCACCGCCGGGGTTCTAAAAACACGGAAGTAAAATGGGTTGCCTACTTTTAAGACGTCGGCTTTTGAAACTGGCGGCGTGTAATATACAGCGAATTTATTTTTTATTTAATACAGGATTTTGCATCCATGCATTATTTTTTATTTATTTCTTTTTCCTTCTATGTTTTATTTTTCTAACACAGGATGCTTTTAAAACCTTGCGTATTTGGTGCATTTTGTAAGATCCTCTTTTATTCAAAGAAGTTTCATCTACCACAGTTCTTATTTCATTTTCATTAATTACATAAAAAAGAAAAACGATTGCAGTTAAGCTTGCTGCCAGTCGGCTAGATGGCAGGAACTCTCTTCTGGTTAGCAATTTCAGCCCTAATCGATGCCTCCTCAGTAGAAGAGTAGCTAGAGAAACTCCCTCCGCTGCAATCCGGCCAATTCAATGTCACAATTAAATTGATTGTTTGACTGTGACAGACAACGTCAATCATTGCCTTATGATCCGAATGAAATGGGTTTTGATTAAGATTCGTTCCAAACTTTAAATTCTTGTTATACCTGCCCCCTACTCGTCGCCAGGATGAAGTTATTCCGCGAATCTGCATTCTAGATTTTTGTTACCAGGCAACGCGCTATTGTTTTCCAATATTTTCAAGCACCACTTATATCTCGCACCGGTTCTTGTTCCGCTTTGAAAATTCATCGATTTCGGTCCTCTTCCGGGTTCATTGTTTCTCCCTCCCCCGACTCCCGGCGCTTATTTATTAGCGCGGATTGATCCGGGCGTGAGTTTTGAAATTTAGCGTCGGAACGCCGCCGCGCCGCGTCGGCCGGCCGGCGATGAATGGGGCGATAAAAATCCGTGAAAAACGCTTCCTAACTGCACCGGCGGCCATAAATTAGGGCCGCGGCCGTCGCGACGCAAAATACGTTATTAACCGCCGGCGCTGCTTTTATAATGTAAATGGGAGCGTCGAATTTCGGTCGGTTTATTGTGGCGCAACGCGAAATGGGGTTGTTATTACTGTGCGGGGGCGATCTGTTCGCGGAACTTGACACAGAGACGCTCTCGTCGCGTCGGCTATAACGGGGTTGTACTCTGTAAACTTTGACTAAACATAGTGCCTACATTAAGCGCAGAAATAATATAAAGTTATGAGCTTGAAGCCGAGGAGGTAAGATCAAACCTTTGGGAAAATTGGTTTACGTGCTTCATTTACCCCGGAAAGTAATTACAGTTACTAAATTGGTAATTTCAGGGTTTTGATTACAAAGTAGTTATTAAACGCGTTCAATTTTATACTACACGATATAATTCTGCATTTTTTTTATTAATTAAAACTTTCGGCGAAAACAAGTTTTAATTAATTAGCTGGACGAATTGGCGGCTGTTAATAATAATAATCCAATCGGTGCGATAAATTTGCAGAGTATAACAAATTTATTTCGCAATGGCATTAAGCCAAAAATGCACTGGAATACTGCAAGCAGAAACAAAAGCGCGTTATGTTCGAGTACGCTAGTTTATGCCGTCATATAAAATGGTTGTAAACTATTCAGTTTTCTGTTCATCGGTGAGCTAAATAATAAAAAAAAAGTCTGGAACATTTTGTGATGAAAAACAGCTATTAGTCATAATTTGTAGTGATAAAGTAACAGTAATTTACGATGTCATACATACATAACTTTAATGTAAATTCATGGGTGTGAGTAGTTTAGTAACATGAGGAATTTAGAGGAGGAAATGGTACTCCGGGACCACAGTAAAGAATCAATAGGTAATAGCGCGGGCCCTCCGAACGTGCACGCAACTGCCAGAAAGATTAAACACCATTTTACCTCGCGCATTGATATTTGAATCCCTCTTTCAGCTGTTGCTATTGCAATTGATCTCGTTCTTTCATGCACATCATATCACACGACACACGGCCGAGTGCTCCAGTGGCATCACCAAATATATCGTTCACCGTGTCCGGGACACAACTGAAGTTTATTTTACTGTTTTCTACTTATTTCTTTAACCACCAAAATTTTGTCACAAGTTAAGGTGTCCTTAAAAGTATTATTTCATTATCTCCGAAACGTGTGCATAAGTTAATGTGATTATTTAATATTTCTTTTAAATTTACGTGATTTAGAATATCAAGAAATACGAAATTGAATTAAAATAGTAAAGGAGACTGTGGTTTAAGAGATAATTGAAATTAACCTCCGCCAACAATAATTTTTATATCCGTAGATACGTATTTCGGCAGCTAAGCTGCCATCTTCAGTACGCTATCAACTTAAAAGCACTAAAAAATGTCTAAACGTGAATAGGTTGTTCTTAGACATTTTTTTAGTGCTTTTAAGTTGATAGCGTACTGAAGATGGCAGCTTAGCTGCCGAAATACGTATCTACGGATATAAAAATTATTGTGGGCGGAGGTTAATTTCAATTATTACGAAATTGAATGGAACGGTAAATTATTCCAGAGAATATTCGAGAAAGAATTGTAGAGCGGAAGGAAGATCATTTAAACCAAAAGAAAAGAAGGAGAGAAAGAATTGCTTTAGCCAAGTACATTTTTATGACTTTTTTATGAAAATTTAATCCGGTCCACCTATTTGGGGTGGACACGTGAACACGAATTTTGACAATTGTCTACCGACTTTAGGGTAGATGGTCAAGAATTAAAAAAAAAGGAAAAATATTTTGCAGCCATCTGTTGCAAACTGATCGAAAACGCATTGTAGACCAATAATATAGGTTCGTTTAGTATAATAATTTTTTTATTTCAAAATGTCCTTTTATTTTTCGAGTGTATAACGCGATTTGTAAAGAATACGCGTCGACTGAGTTTGTGTTTTATTTGTAATTGTTTTAAGAAAATAGAGAAAAACCAGCCTAGAAAAACGCTTAAGCTGTTTATTTTAGAATGCAAAGATTCAAGAGAGAAGTTGAAAGACTATTGGGGAAATTACGTTACGTAAATAGCGAGGGCGAACCATTTGAAAATTCAGGAAGTGAATCTAAAGATACAAGTTCAATGCACAGTGAAAAATAAGAAGCTGCTGGTTTTTCAGTTTATGGTGATTCGAAAGTGTGTTAAATGTATTGTTCTGAACCTACGATATCTGCAAAACTTACAACATCCGTTAGAAAGCGTATTTCAATAAAATAAAGGGAAAGGAAAGAGCACTCTGACATTTATCTATTGAATCTCAACGAAGTATTTATTCATTTATAAGCAGGGAAAAGAATTCAGACCACTTTCCGCGGCTTCTATGCAGAATCGCGATGATTTAAATCACGATTTAAATAAATTGATTTTTTAAATTTAAATCGGTTGATACGAGTAGCTTCAAAATATTTATATTGTTAATACATCGTGTCACAAAAATATTACTAGAGAAGTGGCCATTTTGCATGAAAAAATCGCATGCAAATAGATCCTGTCAAACACACAACGAAACTTAGACTTAATTCTCAATTTTTCCAAATGTCCCCACTAAAATAATTGGGAGCCTAGAACAGCGTTTCCCAAACTGGGGGGGGGGGGCGGCGTAAGTCTTCAAAAGAGGACGCAGCAGAATAAATTTAAAAAAATTAAATTCGACTGTGATTTAAGAAATAATTGAAAATTAATCTCCGTCCACAATAATTCTATATCTGTAGATACGTATTTCGGTAGCTAAGCTGTCATCTTCAGTACGCTACCAACTTAAAAGCACTTAAAAAGATCTAAAAACAACCTAATCATCCTAATAGAATCACAAAAATGTAAAAACTAATCATCCTACAAGATTAGGATTAGATTAAGTTGTTTTTAGATCTTTTTAAGTGCTTTCAAGGTGGTAGCGTACTGAAGATGGCAGCTTAGCTGCCGAAATATGTATCTACGAATACAAAACGAAGGGAGGTGGGAGAACTGGAAATGGGAATATTGAATAAAAAAAACATGTATGTTGGATTCAAAATCGATTTGGCAAAAATAACATTGATCTTCGATACGGACGGAAATATCGATTTTGAAAAAAATTGGGGAAAAACGAAAGGCGTGTAACTTTATTCTCAAAATTAAATAAAGATGGTCAATTCTGAAGAAAACAACTTGATAATAGATAAAATTGTATGAAAACAGTAAGCGAAAAAATTAAAAAAATTTGGTTATGTCTTAAGGAAATGTTTCATCGAACAAAACGTATGGTGATCCGAAGGAACAATGTCCGGAAAAAGAAGAAGAAAAAAGAAGAAGGAAAGTCCATCCAAGCTCCATCAGTTTTTATTGAGACCTAATTGAAGACACCGGTGCAAAAAGGAGGCAGCTCCATTTTAGCATTTTTTTCAGGAGAAGCAAAAAAAAACTATTTTACTACGAATTCTTTTAATTTGTATGTTTTATTCATATGTAGGGTTAAACTATAGTACTTAATGCTGACATACTCACAAAAATACGCTTTTTGGAAATTTGATTGGATAACAGTTTCAAAAAAAAGACATTGGAGTTCTCTCCTTTTTGCATCGAATCCAATAAGGAGGCATATACAGGGAAGGGCAAAAATATGGAACCGGTTTAATATTTCGAAAACCGTTTGACATATCTACTGGTTATGATTTAGAGTCAATAAGACTCATATTACTAATTTGTTTCAATTATTTATTTACTCTTATTTTTTAGATACAACGCCAACTTGATTTTTTTAATGGCAACCAGTTAATGTTTTTCTTTTATTTAATAAATCGTTTAATTCTCTGTACAACCATATAATTTTTTTTAACTATTACATCAAAAAATTTTGGAGAAAATAGCGTTTGAATGAAAAACTTGTGAACCATGGTTTAGGATAATATCGACAAAAATACCAGTTTAGACGAAGAAAAACCTAAGAATTAGGCCACAAGATTATGGTCTGTTTTTAAGATAGAAGAAAAGAAAACTTTAATAAATGTTGCTTAAAAACATGAAAACAAATATGGGGAAGGGCTAAAATATGGAATCGGTTTAATATTTCGAAAACTGTTTGACGTATTTGTTTGAAATTTGTTGTGTAATTTAAAGTCAGAAAGACCTTCATTACCAGTTTGTTTCAATTGTTTATCTGGTTTTGTTTGATTGATTTTCTTTAAAGAACTAACTGCTGATTTTCTCCCTTTATTTAATAGTTCATTTAATTCTTTAAACCACCACATAAAAATATTTATTTATTACATAAGAAAATTTTCTCAGTAGGTATCCTTAAAAGAATCCGTATTTCTTCATAAATCATGATTTGTCACAGAAAACGATTGTGGCGGGGAGTTTGGAGTAATTTTGTACAAACGTTTAAGGTGTTTAGGTTAAGATTCATTTAAGATAGTTAATGGTTGAATTGAATACACCCAACCCGTCTGACAATCGAAATGTTGTAGTAACCGTATTTTCTTTCATAAAGAGTACCTGGGGTACGACTCCCTAGAAGAGTAAAATCGCTATTTCTAAATTTTATAAATTCATGTCGGGCATATCTTAACATTAAGAGACTCTTTGTCTTCTTCTCACAGATATTCTAAGCCACTTGTGCAGCCACTTTCCTTCTTAAACTCATATATAACAATAGGTTCAAGAATTCTTCTCTTTTTAGTTGTTCTTCGTAAGAACACACAATTAAGTACGGGTTAACATTTGCCTAGTACATTGTTTGGAGAAGTAAACTCTTCAATTTGCAAATAAAAAAATTATATCTCGTTACCTTCGAAATATGAATTAGTTGATAAGGAAAAAAACGACTTTTTTTCCGAACAACCTAATAATATGAACGGGTGTATAAATCAGAAAGGCCTGCTTAACCCTTCCGTTCCCAAGGGGGACATCTGAGATACCCCAAATGTACATATGTCCTTGTCGCCGCCAAAAAAAGTGGCCATTTTTTTAACGTAAATTTAATAATGCTAAGAATTTTGCTGGCGGGGTGTAATTTAAACTGACACTTACGGATGATAGAAAGTAATTAATAAAAGTCAGTCATTATTTTCTCATTCTCAAAAATATTGGCTCAGCCGATAAAAATAACAAAAATGGAAACTGAACGTACCTTTAAAAAAGTTAATTTGTTTGCCATTTGTAAATGACAGTTCGTAATTACGGCTACCCAGCCAAAGTTTTAATATTGTTAGCTTTACGTCAAGAAAAGTGTTCATTTTCTTTTGGCGGCGACAGTACTTGTAAATATTTTCTTAAACTGTGAATTGAATATGATAATTTGCCTTCTAATACTCTACAAAACATTCATAAATATATTTATTTTTTTATATATTATTTAATTATTTTCTTTACGTTGCAAATTATTAAACCTCTTGTCATTGGAATCAACAATCCATACACGGTTTGGTATTCGCGGCCTCATATCTTCTTTATTTTAATAAAAATGTATATTAAACCCTATATGTTTTTAAGAGGCTTGTAAAACTACATTAGATGAGTTACATAAATCAGGATTGCCGTAAGGTATGCCAAAATTGCGACAGTCAACTTTTTTTTTTTTTAAAGACACCCTATATTTTTTCTGAGCGATGCTTGTAAAGCGTGTTCTTGTCTGTGCTACTGGACATAGAAAGTTTATAATTTCATAAGAAAAGTTTTGAAAAAGAAGCCATAAAAAACACTGGCATTATCTTCTTTCACTTGATACGAGGGAAAGATGCATGGTGGGGCCAAATCGGGATTTTTCGGCAAAAATTCTGAAAACCTCTATCTTCATAAAAATATAAGTCTTCTGATCATGCATAACTATGAAAAAGAGCATTAAGTTGATTTTTTCGATACTAAATCATCAAGAATTCCTTTTTGAGTTACTCAAAATGAAGTTTGCGAACTTTCTCTTGAACAAGTTTCTGATTAAAAAGTGTAAAATTGTGTCCAAAATTAAAGCTAAAATCAAGAGCTTTCCAATGGTCCTCGTTTTAAATTTTTACTATTTCTATTAGAGTAGTAAACTTTTTTAAAATAAATGTTGATGTTTCATTAAAATTGCATATTTTCATGTTTTCAAAAACTACCAATGACCAATTTTGCACCTCTTTTTCTATTGTTAATGAAAAGGAATAAGAATTGGTGTACTGTATGGATTAGAACGATTATTTCCAGAATGTTGTGTAATAAATAAAAAAGTGACCATAATTTAAAAAAAAAAAACGAATGTAACCCGTTAGAGAAGTTAATAAATAATGGTCTCTAATATCAGCGTTGGATTTTTGCAGTTATCTCTTCATGGGTGTATACAGTCTGTTTGATTTTAGCTGTTACAGCAGATATCTCGGCTATTGTTAAAGATATTACAAAATGTTATAGACAGAAATTTGTTCTGCATTTAATTCTCTATTATATGCCTTGGACTGAAAGACAATTAAACATCAAATGTGTTAGAAGTAGCAAATGAATTCAAAATTTTAAATGGAATGTACCCAATTTTATTATTAAAAATATACCACAAGTCATAGTTATCTAACCAATTAAAGACATAAATCGATAATTAAGTAACAAATGCGTGCTTCTACAGATTAGAGTTTCCTTTGAAAAAATACACAGTAAAACAAATAAAGTTATTTTTTAGCTTCCCGTAACAATGTTTCTTAATACTGTCTTGACAACATAGCACAGCAATATAAATACAACACAACAACATGAACAAATTAACAATAAATTTATACGTTAATTAAATTTGCAATTTCAGTTTATAATAACTAGAGATTTGTTCAAAGTGACCTCCGTTCTTTGCAATTATTAGCCATTTCGTGCTATTTAATTAATTTGTTGTTACTTTGTTTATGTTGTATTATGTTGAACAGTATAAGTTTGCAAGAGAGTAAATATTAAGGAACACTGTTCATTTGGAAGCTGAAAAATTATTTCATTTGTTTTACTGCCTAATTTTTCGAATAAAGCTCTAATCAACGTAAGCATGCATTTGTTAATTATCGATTTATGTTCCAAATTAGTTAGATAACTATAGCCTGTGATATATCGTTGTGAAGAGAATTTCTTACAGTTTTAGAAAACGTAATAAAATTAGGTGCATTTGAATGCAATTTTGAATATATTTGCTACATCTAATGCATTTGATGCTCAATTGTTTTTTTTTTATTAAGGCAGATAATAGAAAATGAAATGCAGAACAAATTTCCTTCTATAAAATTTTGTCGTATTTCTTACAGTAGGCGACATATCTGCCGTGACATCCAAAATCAATCAGACTGTATATAAAAGGAAATTAGGGTGAACGAATTTTTAAAACGAGCCGTTGACTGGGCGGTAACTTTCAGAAAATAGCTGCATATCTTGCAATTTTTTTAATTTTCAGATTTGAACAGTAATTACTGCCTTTTATTAATTTCTTACCGTAAAACCATTATTATAGCCGGATTCTTTGGCTCAAATACCGCAAGAAAAGTAAATCATCGAATTATCAACATTACGATTTTTATGAAATCGTTTTTTTTTTGACACCTTTGCCCCACAGTGAGTCATTCCGCTGAACATTGTTGATACAAGTTATAGATAGCGTTTTCGATTGGGGTGCACTATGTCCACTGAGTGTATCTTCATCTTATTTTATTCCATGAGGTTAAAACGAGATGAAGACACACTCAGTGCAAGCCAATCGAAAGCGCTATTAGATATTGTAATGTACCCATTTTAATCGAAACTAAAAACTAAAAGTCATCCTTGTTTATGCAGAGTTTCTAATTAGTTATACCGTTCATTAATACTAGAGTCTAATTATTACTAGTGTCAGTTATTATAGTGACTTTATTTACATACCACGAACATCAAGTAATTGATTTCTCACGTACCTGATTTACATTCGCTACAGGAAAATTATAACTACGGTAAATTTTCAAGGTTTGGAACAAAATAAGCAAGGACGAAACATGCAACACAAACGCACCAAGGAATATTTGTGTCAAACTGATAAACGTTGGCAATTGGAAAAAGGCGGAGCATGCTAACGCCTCTTATGCCCAACGTAGGATCCCTAGAAGTGATTGACATTTAACATGTCGGACAGGGTTCGGCAGTAAAACGTCATTTTTAGTTAGCTGACCTACACTCCCCGTCACGAAGCAAGCATAATGCGTCACAGCTAGTAACGACGTCAAAATAGGTAGATGTTGCCACGAACAATGGCACTGTCATCCTGACATTACACTAAGCCGTCAGGCAGAAATTAACATAATATGACGTTTCTCAAAATGTGATATTTTATTATTTTTATCGATGTTTGTAAAGAAAAAGTAAATAAAATTGCTCCGTAAAAGATGGGGTAAGCGCATTTAATAGTTTTTATCACAGAACATGTCCATGGAGACTAGTAATTAGCAGAATACAAAAAATCGCTGCCAGATTTGACAGGAATTTTAATTTAAGACTTGTACAGTCCAATATTGTTCATATTATACTAGCAAATGCTATTAAACTTGTTGTTAAAGCATTTTAAGGCACAAATCAATAAAACAACGTAAATCTCGTTGGTTCAACTGATTGAATCCAAGCAAAAAGGGACGGGATGCTCTCGTGAAGAATGTGAGAGATTATATTTTGATTAAATTACTATCTACACGACGAAGAACTACTATTTCAATAAAGCATTTTCTGTCCGTTGGAGAACATTACGTGTGTCTGTAATGATTACTGCCTAAAGACCTGGATGTGTATTGAGATGGCAATGGTAGTGGCGCCAAACAGAAATTTAAATGAAACGTCATGCAGTAAGAACGGTAAAAGGTTCTTTCATTTGGTTTGTTAATAATTACTTCTCGGACTGCTAGAATGAAATTAGGAAGTAATTGAACTTAGAGTACGACCCACTTTACAGTCAACTACATTGACATATGTACAACTGTCAGACAAACGAAACACGAAACAAATTACTGAGGTTATGTACGAATGTTTGTTTATAAACATATAAAATAGCGACATCTTACTATCGCTTTTTGACCTAACATTGCAGTAGGATAGACAAATTGAAGCGGGATTTGCTCCTAATGAGTCCCCCATGCAAGGCGGCCATGCTTGCTGTCAAAGCATAATGAAAGATTTTAGAAAAATTTTGTGCAAATCGTTTTTGATTGCAGTGAGAACCTCGAGCAGCCTCTGGACAGCTGTTTCAGCCCTGCTTGGGCCTTCTTCAGCAGAAATGTTTATACTTGACAACATGGTGAGATATTGCCAACTTAACTCTCATTTGCTGAGGACATTTTACAGATATCTCTAGTATTTTAAGATGGTACGAGTTTTCGTCGTTGATGACGTAATACTCTTCATTTCTGATTTTGACTATAACTTGATATGATTTTCCCGTGAGTTAGAAAAAATAAAACATAGTATTGCTATGCCGTAAACGATTCGGAGCTTGGCAAAAAGGCAGTTTTGACGTTGTACTGCCGAACCCTGTCCGACATGTTAAATGTCAATCACATCTAGGGAACCTAGCCTAACGAATCTTTAATCTTTATACCGTGCCTTCAATTGAATTCCTCATTAAAGTAAGCTGTGATTTTTTTATGAAGTTGGCGACACAATTCTAAACAAAACAGTCGTCATTAACTGTCAGTACTGATCATAACATCAAATAAAAATACAACATTAAATTTTAAAGTAGATGCTCAAAGTGCTCTCCTTCAGCTTGAATACATAAGCGTACTCTGCGTTTCATGTTTTCAAACCCGTTTGCTAAGTGTTCGGGGGTTATGTTAGCACACACATCTGTAATTCCCGCACGAAGTTCTTCGATTGTGTGACGCGTAGTTCTAAAAACTGTGTCCTTCATGTGCGGATAAATGAAGTAATCCATAATTGTGAGATCCGGAGACCTTGCAGGAAAATTCATAATCCGATTATCGAAAAACTGCTGGAGGAAAGTCGTTGTTTGATGAGCTGTGTGGGCAGTAGCATTGTCTTGCTGAAAAAACCCTTCTGTAAGTTCATCATCATGTAGTTGATTAATGAAAGGTTCTAATAACTCATTTCGGTATCTTTCAGCAGTTACTGTGTCGTTAAAAAATATTGGTCCGATGATACGCCTTCTTGACACTGCTAACCAAACACCAATTTTTAATGGATGTAATGGAGTTTCCACAAATTCATGGGGATTTTCTGCTGACCATATTCTCATATTCGGTTTATTTAAACACCCTGAGAGATGAAACCAGGCCTCATCGGAAAAAACACTTGTCAAGAATGTTGTCGTTGTTTAAGTTATCAAGAAACCACTGACAATATTCTGTTCTTCGGTGAAAATCTACTGGCCTGAGTTCGTGGACTGCTTGAATCTTATATGGATAAAGCTTTAAGTCTTTTTTAAGAATAGTGTGACATGTTCCCACTGATGGTTGAACTTCTTGTGGAAGTTTCGCAATAGATTTCTTGGGAAAGTGTTCCATTCGATCCCGAACATCTTCAATGCAGGCTGCAGTCCTTTTCTTAGCTGCTCTGCTCCCTGTTTTGCGACCAAGTGATCCTGTTTCACGAAATTTAAGAACACAAGCATGGATATGTTTAACTAGCTGTTCATAAGTAATAGCAAAATTAGGAAACTGTTGTCGAAACTGCTGTACACACTAATTAATAAAATAAACTAACTGTCCATTTTCTATTCTACCGGTTTGAAAATAACTTTCAACAATAAATATTTTCTGCTATAATTCTAACATTTTGAATTAATTGAAAATACAAAGTGTCAATTTGACATTTGTTTATTTAAATAATTGAACAGCTATCGGTGCTGCAAATCTTAGGAGAAAAAAACAGTGAAATCATAGCCCACTTTAATGAGGGATTCATTTGAAGGCACGGTAGAAACTCTGTATTAAATCAATATTTATGTGACATTTTTTGTGTGTTACAATAAACTTCATCTTAATAAGCGCACGATTTCAATTCTATTGAGATTTTCAAAAGTAAAATAATTCACCGCGAAAGCCATTTCTCTCGAGCTTCAAGTTCCAGAGATTCCTCCGACAAACGTCCTCGCCAGAACATAATAATGATTGGTGATCATCGCGCTTACGTGTCCGGAGTCGCCGACAAACACAAATAAGAGAAAAACTCATCACATTTCTCTCTCGGCGACGCTGACCCAATAACCGGGGGCAAACATCGCATCGAAAGGAAATGACAGGTGCAATCAATGTAGGACGCGAAAGAATTCAATCTATGTTCTCTGCCACCCGAAATAGAATAGAATGAAAACACACAGCCGGATATGAAATTGCTCTCCCGAAGCGAATTACGTGGGGGCGGGTTCTCCGGGGGCGGCGTCGGGACGCGTACGTACGTGTCAATTATATCGGCGTTTCGGATTCAGCGGCGTGCGTAGCGTCCGGGTTCGCTCGTTAACGACGCGCCGAATTTTGGGACCTCTCTTTAATCACTTCTTCCTCGAGAAGGTAAACGTTAAATATTCGTCGTTATTATCTCGCCGAAATTTTAAGTTAACCAGGCGCGAAAATGAATATAAAGCGTAAAATAATAAATTGTACCTAACTGCGTGAATTACGAATTATTCAATGCTACGTTTTAGTTATTTATTTTATTATAAATTACTTTAGAGAGAGAGAGAGAGTCGAGAAAGAAACAATACACAAACGTCGTCGCTTTTTGTCTTACCCTTACGTCACTGACAATAAATCAAATTCCGTCTTTATTTCAGGCACCGATCACCAAAGTTAGAGATAGCCGAGTCCGTGTAAATTTTCTTATATACTTATATACTTTCTCCCCTTCACAAAAATTGCAGCTTTCCTTCTCAACTTTCAGATGTCGCTCTACAAATTTAATTTATTTAGGAGAGCGTGGGATATTTGAATTGGAAAATTTAAGAAAACGCGGGATATTATAATTCGTTGTAAAATAGTTGCATGATATATTTTAACGCACACGCATTTTGAAAACTATGGAAATAAATAAAAAATTAATGATTTTTTTATTCATTTTACCATAATTATACAAAATGTTAAGTACAGTGTTAAATAATGTAAGTGTATTTTCACAAAAACACAGCTAAATAAGCGCAATATGCACAGAAATCGTCCTTTCTAAAAGAGATGTATTAAAAAAATAATTACATGAGGCACTTCCATAGCTTACATCACAGGCTTACATACACAGGGAAGGGCAAAAGTATGGTACCGGCTTAATATTTCAAAAATTGTTTAACGTATTTATTTGAAATTTAGTGTGTGATTTACAGTTAGTAAGACGTATATAATCAATTGGTTTCATTTGTTTATCTGTTCTTGTTTCTGAGATACAACACCTCCTTGATTCTTTTTAAATGACAACCTGCTGATTTCTTTCCTTTATTTAATAGTGCGTTCAATTCTCCAAACGACCACATAAAAATATTAATTATCTATTATATCAGAAAATTTTCGAGAAAATAACGTTTGAATGAAAAAGTTAGAAAAAATCGTTTATAGGTTGATATTCAACAAAAATACCAGTTTTAACAAAAAAAAACTAGAAAGCCATAACATTATGGGCTATTTTTAAGATAGAAGCAAAGAAAATTTCAATCAAAGTTGTTTTAAAAACATGAAAACAAATACGGCAAAAGACAAAAGTATGAAACCGGTTTAATATTTCGAAAACTGTTTGACGTAAGACTTAAAGTACCAATTTGATTCAATTGTTTATCTGCTATTGTTTTTGAGATCCAACGCCAACTTGATTTTTTTTAAATCACATCCTGCTGAGTTTTTTCCTTTATTGAATAGTTCCTTCAATTCTCTAAGCAATTCTCTCAACCTCATGAAAATACTTGTCTATTACATAAGAAAATTTTCTAGAAAATAGTGTTTTAATGAAAAACTTAGAAGAAATGGTTTATTGGTTGGTATTCGACAAAAATACTAGTATTAACAAAAAAAAACTAAAGGGCCACAAGATTATGGGCTGTTTTGGCTGTTAACTTTAGTAAAAGTTGCCTTAATACGTTGATACCAAATACATCATATTTTCTTTGAAAGTCATTTGAAATAAAGGGAGAGTAAAATTTCAATAAGACATGTAAAGGGAGTGTAAAATTTCAATAAGACATGCTCTATTTTAAATTATTTTCAAAGAAAATATGATGTATTTGGTACTTGTTCTGTTGAACTAAGCTAACAAACGTATGAGTTTCTATTAAAAAAAAAATGAGTTATGACCTAATGAAAATTTCAAATACTGTAAAAATGTTAAAAATCAAAATACCATCAAAGGAGTGATTTTCTCGAAACACTTGATCGCATTAGATCAAAAAAATGCGATTCATAGCTTTCTAGATTGAAAAATAAAAGAGTTTTTTTTTTTCGTTGTCATGGACACCAAAATTTACAATTCGTACGTATTCGGACTCGTAATAATCCGTAGATTTTAACTAAGTAAAAATATATAGGGTGTTCCATTTAAAATAAGAAAGTTGATATCATTTTCGGCGAAACCGGAAGTCCTATGACGATTAGGAGTATGTCAAAAAATTCCATTTTTTGTTTAATTTATTGTCTCCAAAATTCAGGTTAATCGATTAATAAATAAGAATTCTAGAAAGGTGAGCACATGGCGCGGGACACCCGGTATATAATTTTTTCATTCAGACGTAACTTTCTCCAAAATTTTCTTAAGCAATAGATAAATATTTTTATAAGGTTATTTAGAGGATTAAACGAACTATTAAATAAAGGAAAAAAATTAGCAGGTTGTCATTAAAAAAAAAAATGAAGTAGGCGTTGTATCTCAGAAACAAGAGCAGATAAACAATTGAAACAAATTAATAATATAGGTCTTATTGACTCTAAATCACACACCAAATTTCAAATAGATATGTCAAACAGTTCTCGAACTATTAAGTCGGTTCCATACTTTTGTCCTTCCGTGTATGTATGACGGACACTGACATTTGCAATTATTCTAGAAAAGATAAAAATTGCATTTTTAGTAAGAATAATCGATGATTTGCGTAAATCCCTATTTCTGGTAGTCAGTTTTAACGATTAGTAAACTTCCTGTCGGTCTAGCATTCAGAATTAATGTAACTGTAGTTCTTCTGGTTATCCATCACATTTGTCAAAAGGCAGGTACGTTGTAAACTCGATAAGCTTTCCACAATACTTCAACGCCTCTGTTTCGCCAAAAGTTGCATAAAAACTGTAAAAATTTTCATATTTTCGAAAATTATTTGAATTGGGAAAATGACACACTTACAACTTGCTTCTTGCTTAATTGGAAATTCACGTATTTGACCTTTTTTTTGATAGGCGATGTGAAACGTAACAGCAAAACCAAACGATAACTAACGAACTCCAATAACCAAAAATGTGAGAAATGAAAATCTTTAAGAAATTCCGCAAATAAAATTTTGTAATGATAAGATTTCCACTGATTTTGACATTTTCAAAACAAGTGTTGCTTGGCAACGAGCTACAAAAAGTGATATTAGCGCCTCTTGCGACTGGAATAAAAATTAATTTTATAAACATAAAGAAAATAAAGTTACTAGAATTTCTTGATGTGGCTAGCGCCATCTGAAAGTTGAGAAGTCAACGTTACTTTTTTCTTGACTCTCACACCCCCTGACACATACTTTAAAGTGATACAAATTTTCCTATTGAGGCCCGTTGTTACCACCTCCTGATATATTTAACCGTCGGTTAATATCCTAGGAAAGCACAAACGTTTCCAAGGATATTAACCGACGGTTAAATTTATCAGGAGGTGGTAAGATCGGGCCTGAGTCGGACGGGGGTGATTTCAGATTAACAATATAAAGCGATGACATGTTTTGGTTTTTAGTCACCATCAAATCTACAGAGAATTGGAAAAAGCGAGCAAATAAACTTATTATTAACAAAATGTAAAGACAAACTCGTCCAAGAACACTTCACATTTTAAACAGTTGACAAACACTAACGCCAACTTAGTAGTAAAAGTTCCTAGGCTCTATCAACCTTGAAATGAAAACAATCTAATTTGAAAGTTGATGGCGCGAAATTCAAATGCTCTTACGAAAACTACGGTATTGAATGCAGTTTGGGGGCCAGTATTTTGAAGGCAACATAGATAAGGTTCATTTTCGCACTGAAGGGAGTACATCAGGCTCACTTTCGTACTGAAAGGGGTACGTAAGGCTCACTTTCACACGGAGGGGGTAATATAAAGTTCAGTTTCGCACCGAAATCCGGCTGCGCCCCCTGCACATATCATCCTTACAACCAAAACATCGGAGTTCTGCGGTAGATCTTATTATGGTTGGAGTTTTCGTAAGAGATTTGTTTGTATTTTCTTGCTTCTTAAAATGTTTACCTCATTGATTTGTTCGTTTTATTGTCATGAATAAAGAAAGTTTTCTGAAATCAATTACAACCATAATTGCCGATGAATTTGAAGAGGAGGATGTTTGGGGGAGAAATTAAATCTTTAATAATTGACCGATCAAACGTCAATATAAATTGAAAAGGGGGGTAAATGGATCTCATTGAAGTAAAATAATTGAATCGATGAGTGCACAACCGTGTTCAGTTCAAATTTACTGTGTTGGGGAAAACAACAAATAACTTTCTAGATTTTTATTTTTTATTTTAAGTAAATTATTGGCTTAAAATTCTTATTCTTCTAAATAAGGATATCTGAAGCCTCTTGAGGCCAATTGTTGCTTAAAATAAAAATCTAGAGGAAGTTATTTGTTGTTTTTTCAACACAGTAAATTTGGACTGAACACGATTATGCACTCATCGATGTCCTACAAGCACGATCGAATTGCTCGGAGCATCTCGGGCATTGCTCGGAGTCGGAGTAGATGGAATACGTTTTCAGGGTTGCCAGATTGGAAGAAATTCCGCCATTTGGGCTACATTTTAGACATATTCGGCGTTTAAAAACCTTATTTGGCACCTGGCGCCTGATTTGGACTACTTTTATTGTTGTGACGCTTTTTTTCGGCAAGACAATGGCCGCTTTTTTTATTTATTTTTTTTGTCAGTTTTTTTACATTTTTCTTATTTTAAGCGAATTGGTTTTTGCATTTTATTGACTCTCATTTTCAGTTCGCTTTTGTTTATTTCTATTTGCTATAACACGTCGTTTTTAATTTTTTCTTTTTTTTTTTCATCGTAGCAGTTCTCTTTAATTCATATTATATATTGCATTTCTCTTTAGTTTATCAAATTGATTTTCACATTTTTTTGATTGGCACTTTTTTCACTAGTTGTCTTTTGTTTCCTATTGGTTTCTTCGTCTGGAGATTCATTTGTTTTTTGTTTATCTTAGGCCCGTTTGACGCTATGTAAGATTTCACATCTTATACAAAATAAGAGAGAGGCTGCCACAGTGAATGTAATGATCGTTACGAGTTTGCTTTTATTTGCAAGAACTTTCGTTTCGATTTTGTTTTTTACCTCGTGGTAGATCTGTTTTTTTTTTTTAAATTCATTTTATCTTTCTGTTTAACTTCTCTTTATTTGTTTTCCTTCAAACTGATTATCACATTTTGTTGATTGATTGACACTTTCTTATTACAGTTGTCTTTTGTTTTCTGCTAATTTTTTTCTTCGTTTGTTCTTTGTTTATCTTAGGCACGTTCGACACTATGCAAAATTTCACAACGTAAAATCTAAAATGAGAGAGAGAGGCTACCAGAGTGGACGTCCGTTAGTTGAATCGATATTTCTCTGTCACTTTGTGCAAAATTTTATATCAGTTCTTGCATAGTGTAAAGCGGGTCTTAGTCGTCAATCGTCTTTTTCTTATCGAATTGGTTTTTCGCATTTTATTGACTTTTTTTTGTAGTTCATCGTTTTTCATTTGATTTGTGTCCATCTCAGTTGTGATCTTTGTTTTGCTTACTACATTTCGTCGTCGTTCATTTCTCTTTTGTTTGTTTTGTGTTCGTTCAGCTCTGTGTTGTCGATCTTCTTTTGTTTTGTTTTTTTTTGTGTACTTCATGCCTCGTTTCTTCCGTTTCTCTATTGTTTCTGATGTTTTGTTGTAAGTTATGTACATTTGGGTTTTTTTTCTTTATTTGATTTGATTATTCCAAAATTATTTTTGGAGTTCCACATTGTCAAAGGGACTGTCAAAAGAAAAAATTAGGTTGGCGAAGAAAGCGATGATTTAAGTTTTATTAACTTTATTCTTAACCAATCAAAAACACTTCACGTCACCTTACGTTTTCAACTTAAACAATTAAGATGACGACTCTGATGACAACTTAAGCTAGGTTAGGAAAGTTCCTGAAGTGTACCAACCTTGAAACGAAAACAATCCAATTCGAAAGGTGATGGCGCGAAATTTAAATATTCTAAATAATGACACATTTCTGAAAGCTAAGGTACGACGATTGTGTTTATTTTCATTTTTCTAAATGCCTGATTGTAAGTTATTTTCTCGTTTTTCTTTCTTCGTTAAACGTGCTTGGCTGTAAATAAACGCGAAAATCTGAGACTACTACATTATTTACTGAAACGTGCAACAGAGCCAACTTTCGAAAAACGACTGTTTAAATACTTTGCCGAATGAATATTCATCGTCAGCAGAAACAGAACGGACTTTTAACTGCCGCAAAAAAAAACTGACATCAGTGTTTTACATGTTTCCGGGAATGCAAAGCGTCCGCATTTCCAGCGTTTTCAGTAGCACGTTAATACCTGAAATGAATCCGCCATGCATCACGACCGCAATAAATAAAATAATGAAACAAAAATATGCTTTTTACAATGTAACTTGAAAAGAAATACTTTTTTTTTAATTCGTTGGTGTTTAAAACGCTTGGGAATTTTTATTTTTATTTTTGCTTGCTTGAATTATTCGCGACATGACTAATGACTAGAGACCGGATTTATAAGTTTTTACAAGTTTTTTACGCTAACGTACCTAAACTTGGCGTTTTGTATTTATATGTTTGTCGATTAGAGAAACCCAAAAATGGTAGTTTTATTTCGCATATAACTTAATATTTTAGACTTTTAGCGCATATTTATTTATTTATCCATATATTGATATAAATAACATTATAATTCCATATACGGTCAATATTCAAGTCTGCAGCTTTTCCAAGAAGTAATATATTCTCCTCAACGTCTGTCCACTTTATTTTACGATTTCCCGGAATGTGATTTTCTGGGAATCTGTAGCGACTCAGGCACTCGCACTTGCATTTTGCACTTATGTTTTGCATTTCAGTTTGAGATAAGAACTCCGTGAATGCGTGTGACTAGTGACTAGTGTATTTATCAACGCGAATTAGTTGTTATTTTCTTACTTAATTTAAAGACGAAATAAATTCAGTGCTTATCCTTTCAAAATGCCGAAAGTAGCATCCTCTTGATCCGAGCTATTGAAAAAAAAATGGATTAAAGCATCTAAACATCTAACTACACATGGAAAAGTTATTATTTGCAACGCATGCTCAAAACAGGTAGATACCTTACAAATTCTCTTAAAAATCACATTTTCATTTTGACAATATTTTAAGGTGTCGTCAGACCAAAAGTACCAGATTGATCAACATTTGGCTACAAACCTCCATAAGGAATCGGAGAAAAGATGTGTGTCTAACTTTAGGCAGTCTTTTATTTCTTCAACAGCTAGTAACTCACAAGGCAGTGACACAGGAAATGAATTCTTTTTAGACTTGTGCAGTGCTATGGCAGAGTCAAACATTCCTTGGCATAAACTTGAGCAACCAAGTTTTCGAACTTTTTTGGAAAAATACTGCAATCGTCATATTCCAAATGAATCGACTTTGCGGAAAAACTATCTAAGTGTATGCTACCAGCAACGGATGAAGAAAATAAGAGAGAAGCTTAGCGACAACAATATTAATATAGTAGTTGATGAAACGACAGATGTCTGCGGTCGTTATGTAGCAAATATGTTAGCAGGAGTATTAAGCAACACAGTTGCACCAATATCTTATTTGGTAAATAGTGCAGTTTTGGAAAAAACAACGATCGCACGTTTGATTAACGACAGCTTGACACTTTTATATGCACCTAATAAAGTTAAATCGGAAAATATATTACTAATGGTGTCTGATGCAGCAGCCTACATGATAAAAGCAGGACAGGCTTTACAGGTGTTTTACCCAAATTTGATGCACTTCACTTGTATGGCTCACGCAATGAATAGGCTCGCTGAATTGGTGCGACTAGAATACCAAACAGTAAATAAGTTGATCAATAACGGAAAAAAGGCGTTTCTTAAAGCCCCACTGCGTATACAACACTATAAAGAATTAGCTGCTGACCTGACAATTAAAGGAAATTTTCTTAGAATTGGATGATTCCAATTCAGCGGCTTTAAGAATTTGTAAGGAATGCATGTCGAACACAAACATCGGGAATCAATTAGCATTCATTAAGACTCATTTTTCGGTTTTAATATCCACCATTAAAAAGTTGGAATCATACCAGACGGCTCTATTAGATTCTTTTGAAGTGGTCGATGATGCAATTGAAAGTGTAAAATCAATTCCAGGGGAGATAGGAGAGAAGTTAATGGCAAAATTAGACAATGTTCTATTACGTAATCCTGACTACAATAAAATGAGGAAAATCTGTTTAGTTTTAAAAGGTCAAAGTGAAGAGGATTTGGACATGGACCCCAAAGATGTAGCATCCATGAAATTTGCGCCCATTACTTCATGCGATGTCGAGCGTTCGTTTTCCTCTTATAAAAATATTTTGACAGACAGACAACAAAATTTTACCCCAAATAATTAAATCAACTGTTGATTATATTTTGTAATCCTACTATTTAAGTGTTAAGTGTTAAAATTACTTATATGAAACAATTTATGTTTTTATTATTCTAAAGTATAAGTAAAATAAAATTTTTATCGCATATAATATCCATATTTTGATCTGTTTTAATCGCATAAAAAAAACTTATTTTCCACTTTTTTAGCACATATAAATCCGGTCTTTACTAATGACAATGACCGTATCGTGACATTATATTTTGTATTCTTAAAAATTCTTGCTCGTTGATAGGTTTTTCATATTATCAATTCTGAAGTTATAAATATAACGTCAAGATAAATGTAAGTAAAGAAAAATTATATTTTCAACTTGTTCTAAAACCTTAGCTTTTTCATATTATCAATTCTGAAGTTAAGGTTTTAGAACAAGTTGAAAATATAATTTTCCTTTACTTACATTTTATCTTGACGTTTCGCGAGATAGATTGTTTGCTTTATCACTTTTGTTAAAGCAGACAATCTGTTTTGCGAAACGTCGAGATGAAGGTAAATAAAAATTGCATTTTCATCTTGTTCTAAAGTCTTTTCTTTTTCATTTATAATATTGAAGTTACGATGAAATTGTTTCTGGTGAAATGTTGGTTCCCAAGAGTGGCGACACTATTTGCTGCAAGCGTTCCCGTCATCCATCAAGTTACATTTTGCCAGTGAAGACACATGTTACAAACAAAACTCCCTAGATATTCAGGAGTGCATGCTGTTCAGAACCAATTTTCGTATTTTAATTTTTATTATTATATATTATACCGTGCCTTCAATTGAATTCCTCATTAAAGTAAGCTGTGATTTTTTTATGAAATTGGCGACACAATTCTAGAGAAAAGAGTTGTCATTAACTGTCAGTACTGATCATAACATCAAGTAAAAGTAAAAAGTAGATGCTCAAAGTGCTCTCCTTCAGCTTGAATACATAAGCGTATTCTGCGTTTCATGTTTTCAAACCCGTTTGCTAAGTGTTCGGGGGTTATGTTAGCACACACATCTGTAATGCCCACACGAAGTTCTTCGAATGTGTGACGCGTAGTTCTAAAAACTGTGTTTTTCATGTGCGGATAAATGAAGTAATCCATAATTGTGAGATCCGGAGACCTTGCAGGAAAATTCACAATCCGATTATCGAAAAACTGCTGCAGGAAAGTTATTGTTTGATGAGCCGTGCGGGCAGTAGCATTGTCTTGCTGAAAAAACCCTTCTGTAAGTTCATCATCATGTAGTTGATTAATGAAAGGTTCTAATAACTCATTTCGGTATCTTTCAGCAGTTACTGAGTCGTTAAAAAATGTTGGTCCGATGATACGCCTTCTTGACACTGCTAGCCAAACATCAATTGTTAATGGATGTAATGGAGTTTCCACAAATTCATGGGGATTTTCTGCTGACCATATTCTCATATTCTGTTTATTTAAATACCCTGAAAGATGAAACCAGGCCTCATCGGAAAAGAAACACTTGTCAAGAATATCGTCGTTGTTTAAGTTATCAAGAAACCACTGACAATATTCTGTTCTTCTGTGAAAATCTACTGGCCTGAGTTCGTGGACTGCTTGAATCTTATATGGATAAAGCTTTAAGTCTTTTTTAAGAATAGTGTGACATGTTCCCACTGATAGCTGAACTTCTTGTGGAAGTTTCGCAATAGATTTCTCGGGAGAGTGTTCCATTCGATCCCGAACATCTTCAATGCAGGCTGCAGTCCTTTTCTTAGCTGCTCCGCTCCCTGTTTTGCGACCAAGTGATCCTGTTTCACAAAATTTAAGAACACAAGCAGGGATATGTTTAACTAGCTGTTCATAAGTAATACCAAAATTAGGAAACTGCTGTCGAAACTTTTGTACACACTGATTAATTGAATAAACTAACTGACCATTTTCTATTCTACCGGTTTGAAAATGACTTTCAACAATAAATATTTTCTGCTGTAATTCTAACATTTTGAATTAATTGAAAATACAAAGTGTCAATTTGACATTTGTTTAATTAAATAATTGAACAGCTATTGGTGCTGCAAATTTTAAGTTACGACGTCATTGATATTTGTTTGAAATGACTGATTATTGATTTCGATAGTTCATTCAATTCTCTTTTCAACGGTATACAATGTTCAGTATGTTACACTTGAAAAAAATTGAGAAAAAGTGTCTTAAAGTTCAAATATTAAAGATCCATTAAATTAGCAGAATTAATCTAGATAGCCAAAACGAGGCGATAAACAAATGCGAGCGAGGTAACTTTATCAGTGGTTATTGTTTATATCAAATATTTGACATATTTCAATTCTGCTAATTTAATGGATCTTTAATATTTGAACTTTAAGACACTTTTTCTCAATTTTTTTCAAATGTAACATACTGAACATTGTATACCGTTGAAAAGAGAATAGAATGAACTATCGAAATCAATAATCAGAAATGTAGGTTGTGATTTCAAACAAATATCGATGACGTCGTAACTTAAAAACAATTGAAGAAAAAAATATTCAAGTATCCTCAAATGTAGATAATAATTTCATAACAAACTTTTGTATTGAACATAATTTCCTAAAATGAATATTAACGACAATAAGTCGCCGTCTCCATACTTTTAACTAACCCTGTATGTATTCATGTTTGATAAGAACCGTTATAATACTTATTTGTACAATAAGTCCGTTTACACAATTCGTATTACAATAATAATACCGGGTGATCAAAGGCATTGATAATAATAGAAGGCTGTGATTGGTGCTATTTTATGCTGTGTGGTTGGATGCAATGAGAAATAAATAATAAGTTGACAGTTGCCATATTTGAGGTTATGCTCGTGCTTTATACAATATTTATTTTGTTATTTTATTTTGTATGGATGATGGTTTAAACCCTTTTTTCGAATACCAGGTGGGGTTCCATAAGACAAATCCGTTTATTATCAATCATTTAAGAAATAAATGCCACAATTTTGACAATTAAAACTTTTAATATCAAACTGTGAGCATGTGTTACCAACTTTTTGGAAAATATCACAGCCTGCTCTAATTATAAATTCTGTCGATCGCATGGTGTAATAACTTAAAATTTAAATTTAAGTTGCTAAAGAAATGATACAGCAATTCAAAAACGGTTTTTCTTTTGCTGCTGGGTAATTTCATGAAAGAAAGTCGTCCCTGAATCGCGCAGGAAACTGTATCGTTTTGCTTGCTGTCAACGTCAACGTCAATTAAGAGTATTTAACCGTAAAACAAAACTTAAAGGAAACTCTTGTTTTGAAAGCCACAAATTTATATTTACACAAAATTGTACATGCGTACTCGTTGAATTGGAATTGCCACTGTTTTACTAATTAAAATTACAACGTAGACCTGTGAGTTAGGAATTACCGCCCATCACCGCCACAAATTCCGTTCGATGTTCGTCGTCAGTTTTAATTGAATTTGGCAATCGCTAATAAAACTAGACGTCCAGCCCTCGAAATTACATCAGAATTCACAGCGCGCGATAAATCGATTATTGTACAACATCTGCTAACCCTGCATTTACTTTAAATAATTTCTAAAGCGGGCGACACGTTATTAATAATAAATAAAGACTTATTTTATAATACTGATACATACATGATACTGTCTCGCATTTATTATATTCTCGCAGTAAAAACATTTTTCTTGTCTAATTTTTCTTGTCTAAAAAACAAAAAAATCAATCAAATTTACCCGCGTAAGAGTCACTCAGAGCGCCATCTGTTGTCCAAAAGTGAAAACTAGTTTACTGGAATTGAACGGAAGAAGTTGCATTACAAACGTTTAAAAATAAAATACTGTCACACTATTAGAATAATTAGCGAAGCCAATTGCAAGCGAAAACAAAATGTCAGAAGAAAATGAGGAAGAAAAATAGCATTCTTAAATTATAAGAACGGTAAAAAGAGTAAAAATGCGGAGGACCGCAAAGAAAGAAAGTCAGGCGTCAGAAAAGTATAAATGAAGACAGGACAAGCCGAGAATGATGTAGTGTAATTTTTCACCTTCTGAGTGTTGTAAACAGGTCTTAGGGTAGAGAAATAAAAAAAGCGTGTGTTCCCTTCGGCTGCTGTACATACACTATTTTAATTCGCTACTGTGACGCTAGATGGCGCCTGCATTCACATTTTACATAGAAATTTGTACAACTCAGAAACAATCGTACAAACGAAACGAAAACGAAATTATAAAAGCGTTAAAAAAAAACATAATTGAGAAACCACGAGAGGATAGGAGAGGATAAAGGAAGATTGACGAGCGATACGGAAAAGAGGGTGGGAGTGGATAAAGGAAGACTGACGAGCGATGCGGAAAAGTATAAAACAAGAATTAAAAGAAGAACAAAACAGAAAAAATCATAGAGACTCCAATAAACAGTGGAATGAAATACGAAGCAAAAAAAAATAACAAAAGATGACATTTCTTTTACTGTAAAGTATAAAAGATAAAAAGTAATGAATGGAGTTTTCATATAAAATGTGCACACGTCCTTACGTTATACGAGGCGAATGTAATAAGTTGCGACGGACGGCGAGTCTTGACTTTCTTGCCTGAAAAATGAAACTAGTAAGCAAAAACCTGAAGACAAAAACAGCATCAACGAAAAACAAAAAAATAAAATAAACAACGAAATGCGAAAAAAAGATGACCGAATAGCAAAAGAAGATCGACGATTTGCAACGCAACGGTTTTCTCCGAAAGACAAAAATACAGACTCCAAAAAAAAAAAAAATGAGAGATTGAGCTTCTTCCTAAAACGAGTTTTTTCAATCCTATAAACAAAAGAAGAACGACGGAGCAATATGAAAGATTAACGAGAAGCGAATCAACATTATAGGAAACAAAATGAAATGCAACAAAAAAAAACAAAAGAAAAGAAAGGAACACTGAACGAATGTGTATAACAAAGAAATAGAAGAAGACGGACGGTTTCGTAGTGTGCTATGAAAACTCGAATCTGCAAACAGAAGACGATCACCTAATCTCATAATGGGGCGTAAAAGAAAAACCAAAAGGCACCATCGAAATACAGAGAAAAAAAACGAAAATAAAGAAATAAACAGACAAGATTTAAAAATTAAAAAAAAAGACGACGCTTGATTCTTCATGTGAAAAGGTGCGCGCAGGAAAAAGAATAGAAAATATAGGAAAATCAAAAAAAAATAATGTATTTCATTAAAAAAAAATTATAGGAAGATGAAAAAGATAGATCTAAGCGCTATAAAATTATGACATATGACGTATCAATTGTAAAATGAAAAGAACAAACCGTTGAGGACTACAACTGTTCGAAACGCCATCTATCGTCCAAAAGAAAACTAATTTAATCCAATATCGATGAAGCTGTTTCGTTTTTATATTCTCAGTAAAAACTTTTGTTCTAATTAACTCGAAAACATAAAAAATATGTCTAAATTTACACACGGAATAGTCATTTATAGTCTCGCCATCTGTTGTCCAAAAGTTACAACTATTTTGATCGAACTTCTTTTAACGGCATTTCTTCATTTTCAACTTCGACGTTTTGAGCAAATTCCCGGCTTCTATCTATGCAATAATTTTGATTAATTTCAAAATGAAAAGTCATTACCGTGGCGGGAATTATTTTCAGAGCCATCTCTTGACCAAAAGAGAAAGAGAAAGCAATTTTAGTTCTCAGCAAATTCCCGATTTCTAACTTTGCAATAATTTTGATTAATTTCAAAATAAAAAGTCATTACCGTGACGGGACTCATTCTCAGAGCCATCTCTTTACCAAAAGATAAAACAATTTTAATCGAGTTTCTAGCAATAGCAGTTCATTTCCGACGCCTTTCTCAGCAAAACCCTGCCTTCTAACTTCGCAGTGATTTAAATGGCAAAGTAAAATTGAAAATTTAAAATCTTGGCGAGGGGTTATCCAAAACGCCATCTCCGGACCATAAATGACAGCTACATGTATTGTATTAATTTCAAACAGAATTATTACTCAGCGATAACTTCAACTTCTACTTCGTTTTTACGTTCTCGGTAAAAACGTTTTTCTATAATAAAGTCGAAAAGATGAAATTTACGCCCGTAAGAGTCGTAAGAAGAGTTATGCAGAGCGCCACAGTTGTCCAAAAGTGAAAACTATTTATTCTGATAACATTTCATCTCGACGCCGACGTTATCAAATAAATACTCTGCAATGGTTTTAATTTCAAAATTAAATCTGAAAATTAAAAAAAAAACATGACCATGACGGGAAAAGAACCCGAACGGGAATCCTTCCAGAGTGCCCTCTCTTGACCAAAATAGAAAAGAAAACAATTTTAATCGAATTTCCTACAATAACATTTCATTCCCGCTGAGGTTCTTAGCTAAATACTGATCACTCATCAGATTTAGGCATGGTCCTCATGGGCTGCAGCTTAGGGTTCAGTTAAAGGGCCCCCCTTCGCATTAAAAAATTAGAAATTTAAATATGTAACGTTTAAAAAGAAATTCGATATTTTTTAAACGTCCCGACTTTTCAAACACCGATTTATGAAACTAGGAAGTTGGTAACCCTAGCCGAAGCATCTCAAGCCTGATTATCTCTAAGCACGCCAAAGTTGAAATGTACCTCGGCCACGACATTTGAAATCTTGAAACGCACCTCAGCTACAACGTAACTACACATTCTAACGAAGTTATCCATCATTATTTTCAGAGAAATGACGCCTGTAGGCAACTCGTAAAAGGCAACGTTGCTTTTCAAAAGTAAATTAATTATGCAAAACAATTTAGCAATTTTTTGAACTAATAAAAAATATTAATCTTTTTTTCGAGGACATGCTCATAGACCCTACGAGCTACGAGTACAGTCTACAGTAGGCACTTACAATATTCAGTTTTAGTGGTCGGCGAGTACGTTATTGCGTTGCAAATCAATTATTTTTTTTTAATTTCTTTAATAAAAATTTAAAAAGTTCCTCTTTTAGACATGTTCCGATTTCTCAAAGGCAACGTCCCGTTTTAGGAAACTCAGAAGTTGGCAATCCCACCCGCAAGCCTGATTATATCCAAACACGCGTATCTTGAAATGTACCTCGCTCACGGCATGCGAATCTTGAAACGTACCTCAACCACAGCATAAACGCCTTACTAATGGCATCATCTGTTAGTATTTTCAGAGAAGTAAAGTGACATCTGTAGGCGACCAGTTAACGGCAACGTTGCTTTTTGAATTGTAACAAGTGGTCAGATATTCCAAAAACTTAGGTTAATTGGATGGGCCCCTTGACAGTGTTAGTTCAGACCCCTCAAAGTTGAAGGTTCGCCCATGATACCAGTGCACACCAAGTGTATTTTCATCTCATTTCAACCTCATGTAATAATAAGAGATGGGCATATACTGATTGTGCACCAGTGTAAAGTATTCAAATGTTTTCAATTTTCATTGGGCAATTTTAAAACGCATGCGCGTTTCTCAGTGGTTCAAACAGCTGTTTCTATTAATTTCTCTTCACATTTCTTAACAATTTATGTTGAACATACATACTTCGTATCCCTTCCTTATTTATCAATTCTTCAAAGCAGGAAAAGCAGCTTTAATTAAATTGCAACTCAACTTCAATCGTATGTAAATCGTAACCCCTCGAAAGTAGGCAACACATTATACTTCCGTGCATAATAAGAACGAAAATCGACGTTCTCGTTGAATTGATTGATGGGTTGCCTATTCCAACATTTTCAAGCGTAACGCAATTTATACTGAGCAGCTTGCATTATTAATTATGAATCAACAGTCCACGTGATAGTCAAACACGATTAATTATTGATTAGTGAATACGATGTAATCAATAAATGATTTCAAACCTGAGGAAGATTGACGTTCCTTTTTGCTTCTAACTATTAACAAAGCGTAGAACAAAACAGGAACAAAATAGTTTGGAAAAAATATGAAATAATTAAAAATTGATGAATTTAAAGGGGGGATTAACTGTTTCATTTTTTCTTTGGCAAATTTACTGCAGGATCTTCAGTTTATTATACCGTGGGTTCTGTCTCTTGTAGTAAATTCTTGCACGTAGTAAGTATATACATCGTTGCTGCATCATTTATCGCCCCCTGAATCCCACACTACAGTTAACACAGTTACGGTTTAACGACGCAACACAGCTAGAGAAGCTGCCTGTTAATTCATTAAAAATTAAAGTTGGGGTTTCTGTGAACGATGGCACGTCCTAAACCGACCAACGGTTAGAGAGAAAATTTATCAATGTAAGTACTTGTTCCCTAATTACAAGATTTACTGTAGTAATAGAAAAGCGTCGCCGTAAATACAATCCGCTATAAACTTCCCCGGCAAATACGAAACAAAAACTTTTATAATTGCAAACCCCTCGCCCTGTCACACCTGAAATAACGCAAAGTTCACATTTGTCAGTGTCACTTTCAGACTACAGTCGTCCGCGCAAACTGTTTTTAGCCCGGCGATGTATTATATTTAAATGAAGGGAGGAAATTAATCACCGAAGGCAAAAAAGTTTTCGTCCAAAAGGTGGGTTGGGAGAGCCCAACAGAAATGTTAAATGTGTGCCATTGACAATCTCTTTAATCGAAAATTGTCGATGTCACCTATCCTGTAGCTTTTTTAATTGTTGCAGGATGAGGACGACGTCCGTTCATCTTTGGCTTGCGACGCTGCTCTTCGTCGTGACTTCCAGGCAAAGAAGCTTCGTAGACGCTGGGCCATTAAGTGCGCAGCAGGCAGGTAATAACCATATCTTATGCAGGCACATTTGCACTTAATGCTTCGCGGATGAGGTGCTCGGATAATTCCCAGCGAAATTAACACCTCATCTCCAAAGCAAGTTTCATCAAGAAGACCCGATTGTTTACCGAGTCTGATGAACAAATCCAATTTATTTTATTTATTTACTTACATTAAATTAAATTTAAAGCTACTTATACGTCGGCAATTTATTTGTGGGTAAACTAATAATAAGTTGTTAGTGGAGCGTAAGAACATAACACAAAAGGTCGTAGCCTCAGAGAGTTGCGGAAAATATTGCTGTAAATAATGAAAAGTGGATTGGATGGGGTGGAAATGTCAAAGGCGTAAGAATAATCGCTTTTTAAGCCGAAAGACTTTCCGAGTTATTCAACAACTACAACATCTGCTAACCCTATACATAATTTCTAATATTAATGACACGTTATAAAATAAATGAAGACTTTATAATGTCTCTATAAACATAAACCTCCAATGTGTAAGAGGAAATTCGATTTTTATTCCGTAGGTAAGTGCGCACTCAGGGGCGGATTTAGGCATGGTCTTTATGGGCTGACCAGGGCCCCCTTCGCGGACCGATGAGAAGTTAGCAATAAAATTCCAGCAATAAAATTATGAAATTTCAAAACACTGCCACCGCTAAAATAACGATCACAGATCAATAATATTCAATCTATTACAAAGAGTATAATGTGTAGATTCCCCACATATGAAGAAACTGAAAAAATATTTGATATTAAGTTAACTATGACTATTTAAACCAGCATAAGTCATTATTCATATATCGCACATTAGCCGGTTGATTTGAAGTAATTAGAAATTAATTAAAAGTGACGCTCAGACCAATGAAACAGTACCAATTTCAAATGTTCATCATAACTTTCCATTCCGTACTTGCATAAAAATTCTGTTTGCAGAATATGAAAGCACGGATCGAAATCTATCGTTTAAACCACCCTCTGAGTTTTAGCCGGCTGATTTGAAGTAATTACAAAGTAATAAGTTGTGGCATTTGCAAGAATAAAACAATATTAACTTTATATTGTCCCTTCTGAATTATTTTGTACTTAAAAAATCGAGATATGTACAAACAGTAAATATTTCATGGCTATTACGAAAATCTTGATTTTATAAATACGAATTTAAACGGGTCCAAACCAAAAAGTAGAAATAATTCTTGCAATTTTCGATCTGCTTATTCTAAATTAGGGTTATGAGAAATGTATTATGAAGAAATCAAAAACAATAACACGATATCTTAAGTAAAAAAGGCCTGGCACAGAAACGTGAAAAATCGTTTCAAATTTTCTTGTGCATGTAACAGGTAAGAACACAAGAGCAAATTTTATTCTATTGAATATTTTTTATAAACATAAACGAATAAGCTAACCATTCGGATGAGTTAACTGACAAATATCCATTAACTGCTTCAGATCTTTAGCAAAACTGAGAAAACCCGAAATATTCTTTTTTTTTCTGAAGTATTAGGCCGAAGAGAATAATTCTTCTTGTAACCAAGAAATACATTTTGTAAATACTTATCGAATCCTACTAAAATTTTGTCTAGTTTGCCCAACAATTCCAAATTACAATTTTTTTTTGTAATTTTCGTACCTATTTTTAGCCACACAACAAATCAATAATAAAAAAATTTCCTATATGGTGCGAACGTTTTAGCTATCACTGTATACAGACTGTTCAAAAATAACTCGGCACCATTGCTAACTTTTTTATTATTAAAGTTACAGATCCGGTTAAATTAGCAAACTAGTAGTATTTTTGGCGCTAATTGCAACGATGCATACAAACAAAAAAAATGAACATTGCGTTAACGAAATAAAGAGAATAGAACACTTTCTTTTAAATGGAATACGCTGTATATTATTTGACCAATCGATAGAGAATAAAATTCTGAATTAAAATTATTCTTTATCATTTTTATCGGAAATTAATAAATCAAAATATCTTCTTTATTTATTAATTTAAAGTTATTATTGTTTTACTCTTGCAAATGCCACAACTTATTACTTTGTAATTACTTCAAATCAGCCGGCTAAAACTCAGAGGGTGGTTTAAACGATAGATTTCGATCCGTGCTTTCATATTCTGCAAACAGACTTTTTATGCAAGTGCTGTGAGAAAAGTTATGAACATTTGAAATTGGTACTGTTTCATTGGTCTGAGCGTCACTTTTAATTAATTTCTAATTACTTCAAATCAACCGACTAATGTGCGATATATGAATAATGACTTATGCTGGTTTAAATAGTCATAGTTAACTTAATATCAAATATTTTTTCAGTTTCTTCATATGTGGGGAATCTACACATTACACTCTTTGTAATAGATTGAATATTATTGATCTGTGATCGTTATTTTAGCGGTGGCAGGGTTTTGAAATTTCATAATTTTATTGCTGTAATTTTATTGCTAACTTCTCATCGGTCCTTCGCGGTTACAAAATAAAGAACAGATATTTTATTTATATGAATAAAAGTCGCTTTACACCATCTGAGTTGCCGTTTAATTGCCGTTTAATTTTGAATTTCACTTCAAAAATATAAAATATATTCTTCTTCACACTGTTTGAGTTTCTAATTGCGTTGCGCGCAGTGGCGTAACTAAAAGTGAGGCCGCCGGGTTGCAAAATTTTTACTAACGCCTTTTAACAAGTGAATTCACATTTTGAAAAAGAGACACTTTTCGTGTGTGACAGGTTTTTAAGTTAAGAAACACCGCTGGGCGTTGGACAACTAAAGTTCCGAACAATTTGACATATCATGTGCATTTATAGAAGTTGTTTAAATTAGGTTGTTATTGAGGTTTTGTTTCTGTCAAAACATAAAAAAATCGAGTTGAACGTCAAATTTAATAAATCAGAATCTTAAAACAACTCTTCTTGCTGTCCAAACTATACATGGTAAAGTCAATACACTTATTTTTTGAGCATAATTTACATGAGTCATTTTGTCAAAATACAAAATAAATACGAATTATGAACAGTATAATTTATGAACAGATAAAACAGCGACATCCCACGATCGCTTTTTGACCTGACAATGCGTCTCTGCTGATGAAGCCCCAAACAGGACCGAAACAGCTGTACAGAGGCTGCTCGAGGTTTTCACTGCAATCAAAAACTATTTGCAACAAATTTTTTTAGTATAATTTATATTAAACGTATTTCGAAAATATTAAAGCCGGGTTTACATTCTTTAAATAACTTGCCCGGATTTTATTGTTCCTACCTTTGTCGAACTGTGATACTACAAAAGGAAAAAAAATAGTTGCCATTAAAATTAAGAGCATTTTTTCTTGGCTCTTTGCCAGATCTATTTTATTGAGTTATTTATTTGACAGATATTTAACATAACGTCAAGAACGACAAGATTGTAGGTTATGTGAATACAATGCGCCGTATTCTCATCTCATGATTTGAGTCGTCTCTAACTAAAACCGTAATTAAAATAAATAAAAACGATATAGGTTTATGCGAATATCATGTGTAAGAGAGTGAGAGGGAATTCAATCACGGCGTTGGTAAATTACGAGGTGAGAAATATCCAGCGCTCTAATTGACATTTGAAATGTCAAATGACAATTGTCAGTGATGCTTTCGCATAACGGATGATATTGGCAAGTTGTGCTTTCGTAAAACGTGCTTATTGAAATTTTTGGTACATTTTTGACATTTAATTGACAATTTTTGACAATTAATACAAATTGTAGAACCACTGGTGAGTTGATTAGAAGTTGTAATTCAGCTCATTCTTTAAATGTTTATTTCTGAGGTCAAATTCAAAATCAACTAGAAAATCAGGTAGTGTAAAGCGGCTTGGCTTTTTCTTCATTTTTTTTTAATTTGAGGAGAATTTGTTTTTCATTTTCTTGTTCGTTGTAATACATTTTATTTTTTATTTGTTTGATATTGATTACAAAACCCTTTTCCAATATAATTGCGTATAAATGTTTATAGAGGAAACGTGGTAGAAAACAGAACCTTGTCTTTTATGTTATTGAATCCTTATTGCTACACATATCAAAATTTAACAGCTAAGAGAAAAATGTCAAATTTGTCAAAATACTGAAAAACAAGTGAAAATTCAAAATTAGTAGCGTACCACTTTTTAGTAATTTAGGAAACTATTTTTCGTTGAATGAATACAAAAAATAAAATAATCTGTATCTGTTAGATTTGTCTCATATTGTATGCGTATTTATTTTTAGTCACACTTCCAAACACAGTCTGTATTTTCCACTGCATCAAATAAAAGAAAATAATCTTTTGGCTATAATTTCTCATATTAAAAAAACAATCAGTTTCGACAAAATCCCAGAAACCCAAACTTGGGTTAATTTATATTTATTTAATAGGCCCCAAAATAATAGTAGCCCAGGGCCCCCGAAGTTACCGGTCCGCCCCTGTGCGCACTGGTCCATTTTAAAATGTAACATGTGTTGTAACACCTTCAAGATAGGTAACACATCGCACTTCCTTGCATTATAAAAACGAAAATCGATTTTTTTATTGATATGATTGATGGGCTGCCTGTACCAAAATCTTCAGGCGTTATAATTAATATGGGGCAGTCTGAACTATGTATTATTCTGCAAGAAGAAACAACATAAATACACAAATACAATTAATTATTGATTAGAGAATGACGCAGTCAGCAAAATGATTTCAAACCTGTATAAGATTGACCACTATAATATTAAGAAAGAACAGAATAAAAATGGGATGGGACAAAATAGTTTTGACAAAATGTGAAATATTCTTTACAAAATGCCCTTGGAATGGGTAAGTCGAAAAAGCGAAAACAATTAATTAAGTAATTAATTAAACCATAACGTCCAGGGGGGAAACAGCAAGTGCCGAAAGAAAAATATATGTAGATACGTAAAAAAAAAGATAATTAATTACAACCCTCACACGAAGGACAATAAAAATTAAAATTCAGTGAAATGCCTTCGGGCAATTTATTTATTTTTTTATTTACTACTGTTTCACGTAAGTTATACTCTGTTTTTTAATTCGGAGGGGTACTTTGAAATTTTGGCGCGAAAAGAGAGCTTTGTCGTTGGTCAAACGAGCTTTGTCATTGGTCGATTCCGCTCAGCTACCAATGACGAAGCTTGTGTTCTTTAACGCCAAAATTTCAAAGTACTCGTCCGAATTAAAAAAAAAAAAAACAGAGTGTAGGCATTTTCAAGTGGGTTTCCAAACATTAAAAAATAAGTACATAAAAATAAATCAAATTACTTACAAGTAAACTAAATGTGTAATAAATAAATATTAGAAATTGTTTTTTCATTAATGATATTAATAGAATCGATCCTTTGCAGTTGACATTCCTAAATCAACTAAAATAGTAAAGGAGACTGTGCTTTAAGAGATAACTGAAATTAACCTCCGTCCACAAAATTCTTATATCCGTAGATACGTATTTCGGCAGCTAAGCTGCCATCTTCAGTACGTTACCAACTTAAAAGCAGTGTGTCAGTGTGTCAGTGTGATTAGGTTGTTTTTAGATATTTTTTAGTGTTTTTAAGTTGGTAACGTACTGAAGATGGCAGCTTAGCTGCCGAAATACGTATCTACGGATATAAGAATTTTGTTGAGGGAGGTTAATTTCAATTATTTTTTCTAAATCAGTTAATATGAATTAGTTTTTATAATTATCAAAAAAATCAACTTAATGAATCGAAAAAAGTCACGAATTCGGGGTTTCCCGTTTTGTTTTAATTATAAAACTTTCCCTGAGTTTTCCTTGATTTTTCATTAAAAAAAGAAACTGATAATCTTTCACATATGATTGCGATTCCTAAATTTTACGTATTTTCTTCCTGATCCTGGTTTCAAATACAGGGTGTTTGGAAATTTCTAGTACAAATAAATTGGTAGTTGATGATGGTGAGTTGAAGTCATCGGCCAAAAAAATATTCTAATAAAAATCCTTTAGTTTCAGAGATAAAAGTTACTAAAAACTTGGCCAAAATTGTTGGTGCGCCACTGAGTTAAGGTAACAAGCTGTCACAACACTCACAACTCGGTACATTATTATTACCGAACTGAATGCCGCTTACACAAATGATTAACTGACGACGGACATAGTGTAATTTTATGGGAAAAAATCGGTTTCTTGGATTCTTTAGGATTTCCAAATGTCACAGATTTTTTTTGTACTAGCAACTTCCAAAGACCCTGTATAATCAGTAATTTAATTTATTTTTAAATTTCCACATGTATTGATGATAGCTAGGGGAAATGACTTATAAGAAAAATTGTCTGACATAGCATGGACTGTAACTCCATTAAATCAGATCACGTCGATCTTCAATGGTTTTCGAGCGGTCGCGCCTCCTTCATTTTTTTTTTATTGCATGGTAGATTTGTAACGATAGATTTGAAAAAGTTTATGGTCTTTTTTCTGAAAACTTTTGTTATCTGAAATGTCAAAATTCTTACACCAACAGAAAGAGGATGAAGTTTTCTATCAAAATCCGTTGTTAGAAATACATATATTATCACGTAATTAAAAAAAAAGGAAGCAGGCGTCGCCGCTCGAAAACAATTGAAGATCGATGTTAACTGGTTTAACAAAGTTTTCTTAAATCTTTTTTGCTCTATCTCTATTGATGAGAAAGTTGTTACATACAGAAATGCAGCAATATGATCACTCGGTATAGGCAAACCAACGAACTCAGCAGCCCGTTTGGTTGCCTACACTAAAGGTGTTAAAAATATTTTTTTCATCTATTTTCCAATTTTTCCCGACTTCAAAACAGTAATAATAGACATCCAAAAAATCGCTAATTTATTTATTTATTTTTTTAATTTTCACCTATCTTAATAGAGAAAAAAAATATTGAATAGCTTTCAAAAATTGTAGACAAATAATTTAAATAACGTCGTTTAAAAATAGTAAACTGACGATTTCAAAAAAATTAGAAGTCTTCGTATAGGCAACCCAATGAACACAATATCGTTTGTGTGGTTGCCTAAAACAGTAAGAATATATTATTCGTTTTAATTAAAAAATATGGCAATTTTGTTCAGGTGTCGTACAGGTTTTATATTTTCCTTTCAAGACAATTTTTCATTTTTTTTCTATTTTCAAACAACAAATTTGTACTTTCATAGATGCACAAAACTTTACTAATTTAAGAAAAGTCTTGCAGGTACTTGCAAAATTAGAAATAATTATAATAAATCAAAATAATTCTTTACGAAAATTAAATTAAATCAAAGAAAAAAAATTGCGCACAACAAGACAATAAATAAATTCACCGACTCTTCAGTGACATTATTTTCTCTCGGGTTTCCCGGTGAGTGGGGGGGAACCCCGGGAATTTTCTTGCTACATTTACACACTTCCATAATTCAGATTCTAAAAGCGTATACGGCGAATAAAATATAAAGATGGGAGCCCCCACACATAAAATTGTAAGCTTGAATTATGAATGACTTCTTTACGCCCGATAAGTCCAATTTATGAATGCGAAATGGGGGCCCCTATTAAAATATTTTAAATTCAAACGAACGCAGCAAGGAATCTGTTTTTTTTTTTTTTCAACAGTAAAAATTTGATTAGGCCCGATTTCATAATCGAACTAAGAGACTTTAAAATAAAAATCACAGTCATATGTCCAAAAAGAAGCGAAAATATAGTTATTTATACATCAGACTGTAACTTTTATTTTAAAATCTCCTTTAGTTCGATTATGAAAGCGGCCCATTATTTTATTTATACGTATTAAACTTGGACTTCTTTTTTTGTTCTTTCTTTTAGAAGCAAGAAGTGAATTAATTATTTTTCTCCTCAAATACGTACACAATATATTCATCTGATGATATTTACACGTCCTTAAACTTGGTAAAAGTGAAAACGCGCTCGCAGTGTTGAAAACTTTGTAAATAAAATTTCGGGGCTTCGAATATAAATTGATTCGGCGGAGTCTGTTCCTCTTATCCCGAAAAAAAAAAATTCAATTTATAACGAATCGACTTCCACAAAATGAAAAACATAACCTGCCCATTGTTAAACTAAAACGTGATACGCAAACATTATTATTTTTTTTTCCTGGTGAATTCCTTCATTACACGTTCGTTCGCTGGTTCGCCGCCCCCAAGAATAATTATAATAAATTCAAAAGATTATGATAAATTCATCGGGATTGTAAAATCGATGAGGGTGGCGGGCGCTTGTAAGGTACGCACTTGCTGGCCTATAAATCGGTGCACCATGTGCAGCAAACTGCTTCCTAACCATTAATTAATTATTGCGAAAGACTTAAAGGGATTATAGGCCAGTAATTGTGTATCGTTCGTTAGGAATTTTAATCGCAGATTTCCTATTAAAGTCGTCGGGTGGGTTGCGCACAGCGTGGAGACGCCCCTTAATCCGAGATTACACTAAACCGCCGCTCATCCTGAAGCGTTCGCCTGCTCAGAGGACTGAAATTTACTTACCAAAACACGCGTGGTTTTCGCCAAAAGACGAGACGAAATCGATCATTAAACATTCCAACTAAATTTGCAACGTAAGTTTCTCAATTCGGAATTTACAAAGTCTGCGTTGTATGTACAGGGTGTCCCAAGCCTCTGGAGAAGTTCAAAAATGTCCCTTTAAATTAATTTTATCAAGAAAAGGTCTTGACAAAAGTTGTGTAGGTTCTCATTCCCCATAATCTAAAATTATTTTCAGATATATAGGTTGTTCATTTAATAAGTTACAAACTTAACTGATTATTTTTTTAAATGGAACACTATACATTTTATTGCAGTTTCGGTTAGCCCGTGAAGAGACGATAAAAATGATATAACATTATACTTACTTATTTTTAGTATTTACCGAATTATTTTTAACTTTATGCAAAAAATAGTTCATGTTTGATCGTCTGCCAAATTGTCAATTTTAATGATACGACAAACAACCTTAGACCAAAATATTTCTAAATCTCCCTACTTTTACAATATTCTTCATTTCTAAAATCTAGCGTCTATCAACAACACTACGATTCAATTCACATATTGGAAAATTAGTATTTTTTCTCGAATGGAACACCCTGTATATTATAGCATATTTGGATAGTGCTTTCTACGAGCTTTCTAACAATATCATATTTTATGGTCTTAAGATTTATAACTTGTGAGTTATTATCACTTCTTTATAATCAACTCCTTCACGAAATTCGTCACTGAGAGAGGTTCGTCCACGCTGGAATTCGGCAAACCAAGTATAAACACTGCTCTTTGATGGTGCTTCATCTCCAAAAGCCAAATAAAGCCGATCGAGACATTGTTTCGGCGTTAGACCACATTTGAAATCGTAAAAAATCATGGCAAGAAAATTTTCACGCGAGATTTCCATGTTTACACAAAATTACTTTTTCTCAAACGCTGAACAAACAAAACTAGTTCACTTGGATAGGAACTGTCAATAGAATTATAGGCGAAAAACGTAAAATTTTTCAAATATGACAGTTGATAAACGCTAACAATTCTAGACCTACTAGATTCCAGAAAATTTTCCAGCAGCCCACGTACAAATTTTGAAACAAAAATTCAAAGGAGAAGTTCGTAAACTTTTAATGAAATTGTTGCCTGAATCTCCCTGTATAGAACCTTACAAGCTTAAATTAGTTCCTAAAAATGAAACAAAGCAAGTTGTCTTTCTTTTGTTTCACGTCTTATTTAATGAGTAAAAACCGGCTTCAGTCTGTCATTTGGCGAACGTTTTCTAACGTTCTTTAAACTCTGTTCCTTAATCATTTATTGCTGTTAAGCACATCCCAATTTGATGGATTTTGC
Source organism: Prosopocoilus inquinatus (assembly GCA_036172665.1). Lineage (NCBI taxonomy): Eukaryota > Metazoa > Arthropoda > Insecta > Coleoptera > Lucanidae > Prosopocoilus > Prosopocoilus inquinatus. The sequence continues at coordinate 13,461,461 of CM069871.1, read as the reverse complement.
TTTAAACTGTTTTAATGAAACCCGGCTTTTAATATGTTAATCTCACCCCAAATCGTTCGATGATTTGTAGTTATTGTTTTGTGTTAATCAGAGACTCTGCGGAAGGTTTTATATAAAACCGAAACTGGTCAGCTGAATGATTTAGAATCCTTTTTCTATCCTAAAAAAACCCGATCAAGTTACCACGTTTTTCAAAAGTTTTATTTAATATCACGTTAAAAAAAAAATAAGAAAACAATTAATTTTCTGTAATCGTGATGGATAATAAAATAATAATCATTAAGTGATTTCCTTAACGCGTTTTCTTTTTGCAAAAAAAATGGACAAACCTGGAGTATTTGCGAAACAAACGGGACGATCAATATACACAAAAAAAAACAGGACTGTCCCGGTAAAAGCGGGACTTATGGTCAGCCTAAGTATAAACAGATTCCACTGTATATCCGAATGGTTCGCAATCTTTAATTTTTACACCTCTCAGAGAGGTAAGGAAAAGTATAATGGTTTAGAAACTTAACCCAGCTCCTTATTTTTTATGGGTCACTACAGTTGCCCTACCTTGTGCTTGACTGTAGTGCTGGGTGGTGCTAGGGGCTATAAACAAATGCAAAAAGATACAATCAAGAAATAGAAAAAAATTGACAGATTAGGGATTAGACCACTAACCCAAATCTAGAAAAAATTTGTTTCTAAAGGGACGCAATTTATTTTTATTTATTGGGAAGTTTAACAATTTATTTTCATTTACAGACATTCTCAATGGGTAAAACTTTTAGAATAAAACAAGAAGATATGTTTAACGTCGCGTCGTTTGAAAGTTTTACCGCGCACTGTATAGCATTATCTTGTATATATCTCATCTACCTGTAAGTATAAATATCTGGCAAAAGCTGTATTAATAGAAATACATTAAATTTATCATACAAGCAAGCAAGTTTCAAAAATATATTTTATATGAAATAAAAAGATATAATCTAATATTAGTATGAAATAAATTAAAAAAATTATTACTAAGCTGCTCTCACGTGTACTATTCTTAGTTTATGGGGACCTATAAAGAAAGAAGGGTATAGAGATATAATCGGCACATGCAAAGAGAAGAAAATGCGTGTTTAGCAATATGGCAAAGTTTATTTAAATTTTTTTCAATAGTTTAAATTTTTATGATTTTTTAAACCTATTTGTGACTAGAGACATAATGTGTAAAAAATGTTAAGATTCGATTTGTTTCTTTGATATGTAGCTTCAAAATAATAGTAATAACTTTTTACCGTGTAAATATATCCTTTCCATTCGTTTTCATAGTGTAATTGGAATTATTTAGTGAAAATCATTCAGTTCCTGTATTTTATTCCATATTTTTATTGCAACCGCTAAAACAATGATAAAGAAATTGTTAATTTGAACAAAAAGACAAATAAAAATATTATACAGCACGTTTCTTAAGTTTATTATAGAGAAGTGATAATAACTCACAAGTTATCAATCTTAAGATGACATTGTTAGAAAGCTCGTAGAAAGCACTATCCAAATATGCTACAATATACAGGGTGCTCCATTTGAAAAAAATAGGTTTTTAAAAATGAAGAATATTGTAAAAGTAGGGAGATTTAGAAATATTTTGGTCCAAGGTTGATTGTCGTATCATTAAAATTGACAACTTGGCAGACGATCAAACATGACTCATTTTTTGCATAAAATTAAAAATAAGTCCGTAAATACTAAAAATAAGTAAGTATAATGTTATATCATTTTTATCGTCTCTTCAAGGGCTAACCGAAACTGCAATGAAATGTATAGTGTTCCATTTAAAAAATAATAAGTTAGGTTTGTAACTTATTAAATAGACAACCTGTATACCTGAAAATAATTTTAGATTACGCGGAACGAAAACCTACACAACTTTTGTTAAGACCTTTTCTTGATAAAATTAATTTAAAGGGGCATTTCTGGACTTTTCCAGAGGTTTGGGACACCCTGTACAAAAGATTTAAGCGTCGGATTAAATTTTCAAACCTGAATTACAGTTGAAAGTAAAAAAATATAGAGAATTACAGTTTCCTGTAATTGCTCTTTCTTCGATTAGGTGCGATCGTTTAAATACGACTTCACAGGTGACGCTTAAAAATTTTGACAGCTGTCAAATTTGACTTGAGTTTAAAATTTTGTGAAATCGTTTTTAAACTATAGCATTTTGGAGAAAGAACAATTACAGGAAACTGTTTTTGTCTGCTATTTTGAAAACTTTGTGAAGTTAAATCTGTGAAGTCGTTTCTAAACTATACCATTTCGGAGAAGAAAAATTTACAGGAAACTGTTTTTTTTTTGTCTACTATACTATTTTTAAACCTGGCTTAAATCTCATATACAACGCATCCTTATAAGTTAAAATTATTGAATACGATGGATTTTATGAAATCAATTATTTATTCAATTGAAAGAAGAAGGGCGGACTTTAAAAGACAATTTAAGAATAAAATGGATTTACGGAAGTAAAGAGCGTTCACACCGATAACTTGTGAATGGTACAATGTAGTTGAAAACCCTCAGAACTAACAACTAGACCGGAAGCCGCAGCCAAACCTTTGGAACTCGGAAACTCTGGCGGCGGCTTAAAACAGGAGAGGTTGGCAATGCCGAGTGTAATTCGCCGTAAATAGCTTTTAAGTAAAAACTATTGAAATTCAAGCTATTGTAATTAAATTTGAAATACTTGCTAGGTGTCTCCACTTCGGTTATCTTAGTTGTTATTAATTAGGAGTAATTATTATAAACTCTTACCAAGACATTCAGCTTGAATATAATGTATAAATAAACTAAATAAAAATATTTTCTCATTTTCTTGCACATTCAGTGAAAGTATAATAATAATTTTTTATTCACTAATCATATACTTCGTGGAAACTAAGTAGCGGATAAAATCCATAACTCCGTTAATATTTGTAATAAAGCAAAAATCTAAAAGGGGTATAGCGATTCAAATTACAGCGCATAAGAAGAAGTATATTTTGAGATATTTTCATGAATTTTTTTTAACTTATGACGTCATCAAGATTTTTTTTAAATGACAACCTATATTTTTTATTTTTGATTTCGGTGGGTTTTTTTAACCTACTTTCAACAGTATAAAATTTTGAATCGATTACATAACAAAAAATTCAAGGAAAACGGCCATAAAAGTTTAATTGTAAAGTTGAAGAAATTAACAGAATATCTAGTTAGCTAGGTGTAAAACAAACAAAATTTGTTTGTTTGACAAGAACTTGTAAATACCTATCACAATAAAGCGAGTATTTTTATTCCCTGTGGATAGTAGGAGTTACACTAATTATTAAAAACCTTTTACCAAAATGGTGTTGCTGACTGAAAAACAAAGAATTGAAGTTCTAATGATGATTGGGTATGGCGATCGAATTAGAACTCATCAAGAGGTGTGTCGACTTTTTATAGACAAATATCCTGATCAGCAAATAAGTCAATCCACAGTCAGCAGAATAGAAAATAAATTTCGAAATTACGGTATTGTGAAAGACCTTCCAAAAACTGGCCACCCTAAGACAAAATTAATTGACGATGTGCAGCTTGATATTTTACTAGAAATAGAAAATAATCCGCATTCGACTAGTCGAGACATTGCTTTAGAGCATAACCTGAGCCATACCTCGGTACTGAAACTTTTAAAAATGTAGAAGTTTCATCCGTATAAAGTAAAATTAGTCCATGAGTTAGCAGAAACTGACTATGATCATAGACAAGAATTTTGTGAAGAAATGTTGGAAATTTGCAATCGTGATCCAATGTTCTCGCAGCGTATAATTTTTTCTGATGAGGCAAGTTTTACTTTACATGGAACTGTTAACAGACATAATTGTCGATATTGGTCTAGGGAAAATCCCCACTGGATGCAAGAAGCTCATACTCAACATCCCCAGAAGCTCAACGTATGGACAGGAATTGTCGGTGACAGAATTTTAGGTCCATTCTTTATCGAAGGTAATTTAACTGGTGAGAAATATCTACACTTCTTACAATTCGAATTAGTACCTGCATTGGCGATATTATTTCCTAATGAAAATGACTGTGACGTACCAAACAATAACATTTGGATGCAACACGACGGTGCTCCGCCACACTACGCAGTTGATGTGCGACGTTATTTGGACGAGATGTTCCCAGGTAGATGGATAGGAAGAAGAGGTCCAATGGAATGGCCAGCTAGATCCCCTGATCTAACGCCATTAGACTTTTTTTCTATGGGGGTACTTAAAAAGCAAGGTGTATAAAAATAGACCTAACAACTTAGACGATCTTAAAGAAAGAATTCGACAGGAGTGTAGGTTAATAACACCTCAAACTATTCAAAATGTAATAAATGAATTTTATGAGCGTCTTGGGTATTGTCAGTTGGTGCATGGTCGTCAGTTTGAACATTTATTGTGATTTCAATGACTATCAAAATCAAATTTTGTTTATTTACACCTTAATTTTGTTTCGTTTTAAACCTAGCTAACTAGATGTTCTGTTTATTTCTTCAACTTTACAATTAAACTTTTATGGCCGTTTTTCTTGAATTTTTTGTTATGTAATCGATTCAAAATTTTATACTGTTGAAAGCAGGTTAAAGAATCCCACCCAAATAAAAAATAAAAAATATTGGTTGTCATTTAAAAAAAATCTTGATGACGTCATAACTTAAAAAAAATTCATGAAAATATCTCAAAAAATACTTCTTCTTATGCGCTGTAATTTGAATCGCTATACCCCTTTTAGATTTTTGCTTTATTACAAATATTAACGGAGTTATGGATTTTATCCGCTACTTAGTTTCCACGCTGTATATAGGTATAGGTATACACAGTTTACAAAAAGAAAATAGCAACACAGATCATAAGTTACTTAAAAATATCAAAATGTACATAAATATCACAAACATGATCAGATCATAGCAAGTTATTTAAAAATATCACATGAAGAAAAGGTACATAAATACATGTCACAAACATAAGGTTGCTTACGAATTAAAAATTAAATGTAATATAGAGGCGTAATGAAGCATTCACAAGAAACATTGATATCATTTAAGCTATTGACTAAAAAATTCGGTGACAGTATAAAACACATTATTTAGAAGATATTTTTTTAACAAATAGTTTAACATTACTCACATTCGTGATTTCGGTGGGCAGTTTATTGAAAATCTTGAAACTGTTATAGAGAAATGATTTTTCATAAAGACTTGTTTGTGGAATCTTCAATTTGATTTGGTTTTTCTTGCGGGTTAAGTAGTCGTGGGAATCAACTTTTTGTAAATCATATCGACTGTTCGTAAATGCGTAGATTGAGTTTTCATATATGTAAAGATTGATAATCGTTAAAATACGGAGTGAAGCAAAGTGGTTTCTGCAAGATTCGCGGGGAGGCAGATTTAATATAATGCGTATGCATTGCTTTTGTAGTTTAAGAACTTTGTCTAAGTTATCCTTGTTTCCCCAAAACAGTACGGAATAGCGTGCAATTGACTCAAAATAACCGTGATATGACGACAGTAAAGATACTTTATTACAGATCGGTCTTAAACGCCTCAAAGCAAAAACTGCCCTTGTCAACTTCGGACATAATTTATTGAAGTGTTTGGACCAACGTAATTCGCAATCGACAACTAAGCCAAGAAATGTTGATGTAGAAGATGGTTTTATTAGCAGGTCTTTATAGTTAAAAGAAAGAGTCGATTCAAAATTTGCTGAAGGGAAAATTAAAATATTTGTCTTCTCGGTGTTTATTTTTGGATTATTGGCGGTAAACCAGTTAACAAGTTCATGAAGCGTACCTTCGATTTTGTTCTTTAATGAGGTTTCATCCGCGCAATACACATATACACTGGTATCGTCGGTGTAGAGTATAAGTCGGCCATCAATATTACACGGAAGGTCATTCATCAAAATTAGAAACAGAAGAGATCCTAAAATTGAGCCCTGAGGAATACCTTTATTTACCTGGAGTAAATTCGAAATAAATTTTTGACCAGATGCCTTGTCTGTAATCGCCGTATACTGTTTCCTGTTTTGTAAATATGAACTCAACAGTTTCAAAGGAGTACCTCTTATACCATAAAATAACAGTTTGTTTATTAATATATTGTGGTCGACCAAATCGAATGCATTGGAGAGATCACAATTCAAACAGGCCACAACTTTCTTCTCATTAATAAGATTGTATAAATTAGATAAAAAAGATGTAACGGATCTCCCGGCAAAAAAGAGCCATGTTGAGCACTGTTAACAATGTTATTTTTCTCTAAGAAGCTGACAACTTGGGATTTAATAGCGGACTCAAAAATTTTTGATAAAGCCGGCAAAATTCCTATTGGCCTATAGTTTGAGACAATAAATTTGTCTGATTTCTTGTGCGCAGGTAGAATTTTAGCAGTTTTAAAGCATTGCGCGTATTTACCTGTTTCAAAATTACAGTTGATAATATTACTTATGATATTTGCAAGAAGGTCAATATTATATTTCAAAATTTTTCTAAGTATGTTATCTGTCCCGGTAGCATTCGTGTTTTTTAGTGCCTTTACGATGACCTTAATTTCTGGTTCATTTACAAGTAATAGAAATAATGAATGTCGGGATGTAAAATTCGTTTTCTTTAGTTTTTCATAACACTCGCTATTGTTTGCACGACTGACATCATTTTGTATTGATCCGAAATACTCGTTAAATAGAAGATTAGAAATGGTTTTTGGGGAGTCAACAATTTGATCATCCACCTGGAGACGTAAGGATTCATTATCATTATCCTAGTTCATCTTATACGAATGTACAACGACGCACACCATAAATGATACCATTTGACAGTTTCGTAGCCCTTACGCTGAATGTTCTTAAGGGTTTGGTTCGCATACAGGAGCATCATTTAAGTACATTCAACGACGCTCACCATAAATAATACCATTTGACAGTTTCGTGGCCCTTACGCTGAATGTTCTTAAGGGTGTTCTTCGCATTCAGGAGTATCATTTAAGTTGAGCATCGTATTACATATAACCTGAGTAAGTTTTGTAAAAATCTTTTAATAAAAAGAATTTTCATAAGACGTATGTTCAGGTCCAGAATTTTCAAAAGATGCATGTTTTGGGCCACAAAATGCATCTTATGAAAATTCTTATTATTAAAAGATTTTTACAAAACTCAGACAAAAACAGCTTTTATAATAAACAAATAAACCAAAATTAATGTTTTCACACACATACACTGTTTTCAAAAGTTTTATTCTTGAAATACAGCGATCTTAATGAATTTGTAAAAAATCAAAATGTCTTCTTTATTTATTAATTTCCGATAAAATGATAAAGGACAATTTTAATTTAGAATTTTATTCTTTATCGATTGATCAAATAATATACAGGGTGTTCCGTTTAAAAAAAGTGTTCATTTCCCTTTATTTCATAAACGCGATGTTCAATTGTTTTTTTGAATGCATCGTTGCAATCAGAACAAAAGGTTGTTACGCCTTCCCGCGGAGAAGAGAAGAGAAAAAAAAGGCACAAAATTTTTATTGTCGTTACGTCCGTGGGCGCCACAGGGGAAGGGTAACAAATTGGGTCGTCGGTTATTACGCGTGGTCGTGATAGACCAATAGATGATACGCTTACGTATATAACTAACTGCATAGCAAAATTACCTTGTGGTAACGCAGTGTCTGTCCACTCCGGTAGGGTGGTATGGATCTTGAATGGGATAGCACAGACCCCTGACTCAGCTAGCTCAAATGCAGATGATCGAAGAGCAATAATTCGTGGGTACGTTGGTATAACGTTCATAAAAGAAAATGATTCGGGGCGCCAACCAAGTGAAGCAAGTCAGGTATAATACACAAAATCCCACTGGAGTACTTGGCATCAACAGTAAGTTGTCCACAATACTCACCACCAAAATGAAACCAGACTCGTCAAAAAAAAATACACCCATTTATTAAAATATAAGGACGTGGTATCAAATGCAATTTGTTGTAAAATTGTTCTGAGCAATAGAATATATCAAGCAATAGTCTAATGGTACCCAGATAGTACCCACAACATAAACCAAAATATTTACAATTCTCTTTAAAATGGTCAGATTTTGGAATTCCAGAAGCTTCACAAACTTTATGTACAAATACACGTATGGGCATGTAAGCACCATAAAAAAAAGGTAATGATAATTGCACAACAATAATTAACTGACAAACATCGGTGTCTGATGGACCCGTGTTACGACAAGAACAAAACAAATAAACTGCTATGAAACTCAGAATGAGTCAAAGGAAATCGTTACATTTGGATCTTCGTTAAACATTTCAAAAACCACGGAGCAAAAAATACAGTTAGTGTGTACCGGAAAATATTAGCGCTGGCGACAAGGTTAAGTGTACCTGTGACAGCCAGGTGGAGATGGAATGTGGCCCGACAGATGGCGCTCCCTCCTCCGGTCTTGCAATGATGCCAATTTTTCGTAGCTGGTGGCGGAAATTAGCGCGACGGAAGTAAAATGGCGGTCTTCGACCACGCCGTTAAAATCAACTCCAAAGTGGTTTGGAAACGGAAACGAAGCAATCCCGTGGACTTTCCCACGATTAAAAACGCCCCATCAACGATGAGAAACGTATGGCAAAATTACGTATGTACAAGAAGCCTGAAAGAAAAGAAAAGAAAACCCACGCTAGCCAAACGCTAACACGTGCCGACAAACAACTTACCGTAAAACGGCTTCAAACTACACTTGCGAACAAATACCACAAACTACGGTACGAAATGAACGTATCAACGCATCGGGAATACAGAAATGGCTCAACAGCCGGAAACAAAAGCGACCCTACGGTCGAGGAGTACTACTACACGACCCGAGCGTAACAAGTGTTTAACAGCGACTGACTTCCAGTAACGCTCCGAAAACCTAATAAAATGAAAACAAGGTGGCCAATGCCAGAAACTTAACTCAACCAAAACTCCCAACAATTGGACGTAACAAGGTGCTACTAGTTTGCTAATTTAACCGTATCTGTAACTTTAATAATAAAAAAGTTAGCAATAATGCCGAGTTATTTTTGAACAGTCTGTGTACCAGGTATAAATATTTGCACGCAGTAAAAGAACGCCCAATGTATCGTATAGCTTAATTTCTGCTTATTTTTTCTCCTCTTTAAACAAAATTAAGTGTAAGAGTCGTCTCAGCTAAACTCCGCCTTGTGTTGGAGGAAATGTGGATTTTTTTTAAATAAAAGGCATTTATTATTAAGTGTACTCAAGACACCTAGAAAAGTCGATGAAACTAATTGAAATATAGATATCTGATAAAGTTTTAACGAAAATCAAAAGATAAAAACGAGGAAGAAAACTTCCAGAACTGTACCCACTAATGGGTACAAAATTATAGAATAATTTAAGAATAGATGGGTGAAAAGTGGATGGAAATAAGCAAAGTAAGTAAAAAAAAGGCGACAACGAAAAAATAAATAATCGAACAGAATTCATCATTTGATTTCGGTTGGGCAACCAGAAGTTTCTAGGATGAAATATTTTTATTGAAAGCAGTCTAATGGCGTTTTCCAATGGCTGCACTATTGCAGAACAAGTGTATTTTCATCTCATTTTAACCTCATGTAATAATAAGAGATGGATATACACTGTGGTCGTAAATGATTGAGCGTCCTTGAGAAAGTAAATACACAAAGGTGATCAAAACTACTTTCCGCCTAGGGAATTTTCGCGTTTTTGAATGCTCCAGATCAGCTGGCAAGCAGTAGCGTTTGTGTATGGTTTGTTTATGTTTGAATTTTCTACAATTTGCAGTTTAAATCATTCGAAATCAGTAAATAAGTATTTTTGAATACTATTATTCAGTTGACTTTGTTTTTACAAGTAAGTAACGTTCTTTGCGTCTCGATTTATGATTAATGTTACACAATTTTTAGGTTAAAATTACATCCGCACGCCTTTAAATTGGGTACATGATTTCTAGTAACTGGACCAAGAAATTTTTGTATGAAGCGGCACGTTCAACCATTTACGATCGCAGTGTACACTGATTGTGCACTAGTGCAGCTACTGAAAAACGGTATAAGTTGGGCTTTTAGGATTATTTTTTTAAGTACTTCTTTAAAAATTGCATGGATTTTTGGCATCATTACAAATTCATTAACGCAAAAAGACGATTATTTCTAAAATATAAAGTGAATGAGTAATTCCCCGTTTGCCTTTCAAGGCAATTCGCTACATTTCGACGCCATTAAGATAATAAATATTGCAGGTGGCATGAAGTCTGTTTAATGCGGGCAATTTGTAGCGGAATGCAAGGAAGAGGGGGGTGGGGGGCGCAAAAGGATCGCCGAGTTCGAATTATCTAGCAGAAGCAACCCTTATCACGATGTGGGGCAGCAACGAAGTAATTAATTGCCCCCGTTGTTAAATTCGATCTCGACGAAGATCAAACAGGGTCGCGTTTTAAATAGTAACAGGAGGGTGACCTTTTGAGCGTTCAATTCGGAAATCCGCCTCGCGACGAGGAAGAGGAAACTCCCTTAAATCTCCTTCTCGTTACTATATAAAACATAATTTCCCAGTAAACCTTTTTAATTAGGAAACTTGTTCGGAAGTTGAAATCGGCTTGTTTTCATTAAAAGTTGGCCGGGCAGCAAAAAGCGGAAGCTGCTACTCCATCAGTGGAATTAAGTGTCGTTTTAATCGGCTTTCAGAGCAACAAACAGCAATGCTTAGATGATATGGTGCTCTAAATATCATGCTGACGAGCGTTTGATGTTTTAGACGACTAATGGGTAGGTAGCATTTGCATCGAAATGACCTGTCACGTGGACGTCCCAACTTCAAAGCCTCCATCACCATCACCATCTGAAAACGATACATTACGCCCCGGCCCCGTCAAAGCCTTCCATTCAAATCGCGATCGGCTAGAACAAGATGAATGCGGATCAGATTTACACTTGCTTCACGGAATCTCGTTCGGAGGGTGGATGGTGGAGCTGGTGGTAGTAGTAGAAGGTATTCCATTCCAATCTCGATCTGTTCGGCGGAAACGTCGAGCTACAATTCACCACGAACCCCGAGGCGAGGGATTTGCCGCGCGTGAAATGCTGGGGGAATTATTTATTTTGAATTAAATCAGGTTGCCGGAGAGTGAAAACGTCGGAAGATGTTTTCTGGAACAACGGTGATGTGTGATGATTAACGCAGGCTTACCCTTACCAGCAAATGTCAAAACTTATCATGAATATGCGATTCTCAGTCGCTCAGGGAAAAGTAAACCTTGAATAAATATCAACATTTTGAATCTCAATATACAGGTCGTTGATGTAAAGCATAAGTATCCAAACTGGGCGCAGAAGCGTTCTAGGAGCGAGCGGTAGCGAGTTCACGGTCGTTTTTCTCAAATTAATGTAAAATAAAATGGAAAATCAAATAGAATAAAAGTCGATTTTTCGAGCATACACTTTACAATACTTACATAAGTACACGCGATGCTATCTTCTGCGGGTATTTTTGGTGGCTACCGTATCATAGCCAAAACATTTCGGATGGACCACTTGTTTGGAACTGCTGAAATGTACGAGAAAGATAGGTCAACGTCGCCTTCCTCTCGGTATGAACACGCCCACCAATACCGCACTCGATCTTCAACGCAGCGTTTCGTAATAATAATCACTGATATCGTTTATTAATTATTTTATTTAAAATTTTATTTCACTAAGCGAAGTAATATGTTCTGTGATATCAACTATCGACGAATAAATCCGAAAATTTAAGCACCAATTAGGCAAGCGCGTTAAAAATGTTCTTCCTTCACCCTTTCACGTAAATAAACTTATGCTGTAATCTCGCTGCTAGCTATGAAAGTATTACTACTTACGGTCCATGGAGAAAAAGTAAATGTCAAAGTTTCATAAGTCTATTAAAAATAATACGGAATGAGAAATTACAATTTGTTTGTACCTCGCTTTTAATTTGTTCGGCAATTACGAACCGCAACTTCTTGAACTGCACTAGATTTTAATTTGAAAATACTTGTAACTTGCAATTACTTGCAGTGAAGTTAATTTAAATTGTAAACGTCTTGAATAAGTAGCTGATCGGAGCGGCTGATTTACGTCGTTCGTGTTCAAGATTAAGTGAAGTACTGACCCTGGCCTACTTCGGTTTCACGTCATAATTAAAGAGGCGGCCGCGTTCCACTTTTAGCTATGCCAGCGGTTCTCGAACGGTTTAGTGAAAATCTGCCACTGCATTTTTTTCGAAAACTATTAAATTTTTGTTAAGAACATATAAATTCGATCGTTCCCATTTATGGTAATATGTATCAGGTTTAATTATTTGCATACAGTAAAAGAACACCCGGTATATTGTGTAGCTTAATTTCTGATAAAAGTCGATTTAATGATAATGTTTTTCGAGCATACACTTTACAATACTTACATACGGGCTACGATTCATCACAATAGATACGGTTTTTTGTATTGTCTTTCTTACAAGATGAAATAAGCCTTGGTCACTACCATAGGCGTAACCAGAATCTTGTTTAGGGGAGGGCAAAATTAGATCAAATCTTATCAAATTAAAAAATGATTTGTGTTGAAGAAAATTCTTAAAAAACTGTAGAAGATCGAAAGAAAATATGTCAAAAATTAAATATTTTATAAATGAAGAGAGCTTAACACTATTTTTAAATCAAGGTCACAACCATTAGCGAGCTCGTTTTTTTGCACATGTTTACACGTTTTAAGAGTGAAAAATAAATTGTTCAGACCAAAAAATGGTAGCTCTATCTTGACTTCTGTACACTGCCGCCAACAAATGGCGATCGTAGATTAGCCCATTCTGATGAAATGGGGAATAAAAAATGCGATGATATAAGCTGGTCAAGGTCAGCGTGGATTTAATTAAGAACTAAGTTGAGTGAGTTATTTCAAAACTGACCAAATTGCTGACCAAATGTGACCCATTGTGTTCCATTTTATAATTCAAATTGTTTTACGTAGACGTATTTTTGAAACAAAAGTAAAAATTGTTAAGAATTTAAGCACGTTTTAAAATAAAAAAAAATCAAGGTCAACCCAAACCAACTGAACTCAAACTAAGAAAAGAATTTTGCAATAGATAAAAACGTAAGAAATAATCAAAAGTTGAAAATTAAAGGAGGAAGATTGAATCAAGAAATCTTAAAAATAAAAAAAAATAAAATCATAGAAAACTGAAATATCTTTAAAAAATACGAAAATATTTAAAGGTCAATCGAACTAAATCGAAATCAAGTAAACCCAACCTAACTGAAGCAGCAAAGCCCTGAACTAAGCCCAAATGAACTCAGCTTCTTTTAATCATAGAAAGTGAAAGGAGGTTTCAAGGTCAAACCAAACCAACTAAACTGAACCTAAGTGCATCCAATACCCAAACAATTTTAAGGAAACTCGAAAAAACTAAAAAAATTGAAATCTAAAATGTTAAACTTAAAAATGAAGAGAAAAATCCAAAAATTATATATAATAAGAAATAATCAAAAATTGAAAACTAAAGGAAGATTGAATCAAGAAATCTTAAAAATAAAAAAAAATAAAATCATAAAATACTGAAAAAGCTATAAAAAATACAAAAATATTTAAAGGTCAATCGAACTAAATCGAAATCAAGTGAACCTAATTGAAGCAAAGCCCTGAACTAAGCCCAAATGAATTCAGCTTCTTTTAATCATAGAATGTGAAAGGAGGTTTCAAGGTCAAACCAAACCAACTAAACTGAACCTAAGTGCATCCAGTATCCAGAAAAATTTAAGGAAACTCGAGAAAACTAAAAAAATTGAAATATAAAATGTTAAACTTAAAAATGAAGAGAAAAATCCAAAAATTATATATAATAAGAATTAATCAAAAATTGAAAACTAAAGGAAGATTGAATCAAGAAATCTTAAAAATAAAAATAAAATAAAATCACAGAAAACTGAAAAAGCTATAAAAATTACAAAAATATTTAAAGGTCAACCGAACTAAATCGAAATCAAGTGAGTTCAACCTAATTGAAGCAAAGCCCTGAACTAAGCTCAAATGAACTCAGCTTCTTTTAATCATAGAATGTGAAAGGAGGTTTCAAGGTCAAACCAAACCGACTAAACTGAACCTAAGTGCATTCAATATCCAAAAAATTTTAAGGAAACTTGAGAAAACTAAAAAATTGAAATATAAAATGTTAAACTTAAGAAAAATTAAGAAAAATATCCAAAAAACAATATGAATTTGAATACGGGTGGAAGAATTTCTAGAATTTTGTTTCTTGAAGAAGTTGCCACCCTAACATCACTTTTTGTATCTTGTTTAAACATTTTCCACCTGTAAGAATTGTTTTCACAACTGGTACTTGTCTTTGCTGTTGGACCGCACATTTTCTTTCGTTCATTTTTTCCCTCCTCGATCTTTTCTTGCTTCCATTTTTTTCTTCTGCGTTTTTAAAACAATTACATCCGTTTGGTTTCTTTTTTCTTATGACTTCTATTTATCTTAAATTTAAAGAGAAGAATCTGGTAGTGCTGAATTAATTAAATTAATACAAGCAAGGAAAGACCGCCGAGAAGGCAGAAAAATTCTATCGCCTGCGGGATTTGAACCCGCGTCTCTCGGATATTGCGCGATACCCGCGATTCCTTGTTTTAATTTTTATGTTGTTTTACCTTTCCTCATCTTTCTTTTCTTTTCCCTTGACCTTCTGCACTTTCATTTCCATCTCTATCACCTCATTTTTCTATTTTTCTTTTTTCGATTGTATCCATTTCATTCATTTTCATTGCAGAATCTTGAAACGTTCACATCGTTTTAGGAACCAAATTCTGAAGAAAGCTCGTTTTTTCTGAAAACTTTAGCCTTTATAGAATGGAGATTCTCATCGGAATATGATCTCTAGTCATCGCGATCCTGGCAGGATCGATCATGGGAGATGCGGGAGATGACGCCCCGCACGACGAATTCAACGCGTTATTTCGGGGGGGACGAAACAAAGCCCTCGCTAATTTAAATTAAAACTGTGTGCTGAGGCAAATGGGCGAGAGGCTCTAAAACTGTTTGCGCGGGAATATGAGGCGTACAGCCCGCGTTCAAATAGACAGATCCGTATTTAAGAGCTTATTTAACGCGCGCAGTTACACAACGAACAAACGTTTCCAAAAAAAATTAAATCATTTTTAAATGATGATTAATCGGGGCTTTCCGAAATCTAAACTTTAATGTGCCGTTCAAACAGACCGATCCGTATTTAAGAGCTTACTTAACGCGCTTAGTTACACAACGAACAAACGTAGCAGAAAAAAATCAAACCATTCTTAAATGATGATTAATCGACGCGGGGTTTCGAAATTTTAATTATTTGCTCCCAGCTGGATTTCTTTTTGCAACGCGGAAAGTGGTGTTACAGTTTTGATTGAATCCTTTTATTATTTTGGAGCGCCCTGTATAGAAAATTTACCGGAGACGCATCTCTTTTTTATCATCGTCGGAATAGGGTGTGCCGTTGCGCTCTAGCCGAGCGCTTGGAACGCAGCCAATTAAACTTGTAATTGCCCGGAACTTTATTCATCCAGTTTTTTCTTTATAAGCATACACTGTTGTTACTAGAGTACAATTAAATAATCAGATAACATGTATCAATATAATTTTCAACTTAAAATCGTAATGCCTAATAAGATTACTTTTATAATAATTTTGTTTATTAAAAACACTCAACATGCAATTAATACTTATTAAAAAAACATACATAAGCCGTGGATGGTGCGTACAAGTATAACGCACATAAACGGTTGATCAGGGTTCAAGGAAAATGGCTCCTTGAAAAATATAGCCAAACGTGTTTATAAAAAGTAGCCCAATTACGCCAAATTCCGAAATGTAAAAAAAATATTAATAATTGTATTAGGAGTACATTATATTATTTGAAATATTGGCAGGAATAAATTTTAAAAAAATCAGCAATAATAAGTAACAAAAAACAAAAACGAATTATTAATCATATGTAATTAATTTGACAGTTGTCAGGGAAAATTTCTTTTATGTTTTTGTTTTTTTTGCTAAAAATATACGAACAATAAGACAAAGAAATGAATAAATTAAAAAAATAACCTGCAAAAATTCAAAAACAAAACTAAATGAAAGAAATAGCAACGAAAGAAACTCGACGGCACCAACCTGAACGAGAAATCAATAGTTTTCCCGACGAATCAAAAAGTTCGCAGAAAATAAAAGCAAACCAACCAAAACAAATGTCAGTAACATGATTAAAAGAACCGGAAAATAAATGAACGACGAAATACAGTGCATAAAACAAAAGAAGATCGTCAAGATGAACTATTCCTTCTTGCTTTTGGTTCTGCTAAAAATGGAAGCAGAAAAGAAAAAAAAAACTAAATTAACAATCAGAGACAGAAGTAAATGAAAGAAACAGCAAAATAAAAGCAAACTAACCAAAACAAAAGACAATAACATCATTAAAAGAACCGGAAAAGAAAGGAACGACGAAATACAGTGCATAAAACAAAAGAAGATCTTCAAGATGAACTATTCCTTCTTGCTTTTGGTTCTGCTAAAAATGGAAACAGAAAAGAAAAAAAAATTAAATTAATAATCAGAAACAGAAGAAGTAAGTGAAAAAAACAGCAACAAAGTATGAGGTATGAAGCGAAAAAGAAAACAAAAGGAGATCGACCCCACCGAGCTGAAGGAAAAAGCAAGAGTTTTTCATCAAAAAGTTCGTAGAAAATAAAAACTAACGGAAAACAAAAGTCGATCACAACTGTGATGAACATGAAACAAATGAAAAACGATGAACTACGAAAAAGGGCTAATAACAGTTTTCCGGACAAATCAAAAAGTTTGTAGAAAATAAAAGCCAACGGAAAACAAAAGTCGATCACAACTGTGATGAACATGAAACAAATGAAAAACGATGAACTACGAAAAAGGGCTAATAAGTGTTTTCCGAACAAATCAAAAAGTTCGTAGAAAATAAAAGCCAACGGAAAACAAAAGACGATCATAACTGTGATGGACTTAAAACAAATGAAAAACAATGAACAACAAAAAAAGGCTAATAACAGTTTCTCGGACAAATCAAAAAGTTCGTAGAAAATAAAAGCAAACGGACCGTGAAAAGGAATCAGAAACAAAAGTTAATGAAGAAAAATGGAAATAAAATAAAAGGCATGAAACAAAAAAAAAACAAAAAAACAAAAGAAGATCGACTACGCTGAGCTGAACGACAAAGCAAGAGTTTTTCATCAAAAAGTTCGTAGAAAATAAAAACTAACGGAAAACAAAAGTCGATCACAACTGTGATGAACATGAAACAAATGAAAAACGATGAACTACGAAAAAGGGCTAATAACAGTTTTCCGGACAAATCAAAAAGTTCGTAGAAAATAAAAGCCAACGGAAAACAAAAGTCGATCACAACTGTGATGAACATGAAACAAATGAAAAACGATGAACTACGAAAAAGGGCTAATAACAGTTTTCCGAACAAATCAAAAAGTTCGTAGAAAATAAAAGCCAACGGAAAACAAAAGACGATCATAACCGTGATGGATTTAAAACAAATGAAAAACAATGAACAACGAAAAAGGGCTAATAACAGTTTCTCGGACAAATCAAAAAGTTCGTAGAAAGTAAAAGCAAATGGACGGCAAAAAGGAATCAGAAACAAAAGTTAATGAAAAAAAAACGGAAATAAAATACAAGGCATGAAGCAAAAAAAAAAAAACAAAAGAAGATCGACAACGCTAAGCTGAACGACAAAGCAAGAGTTTTTCATCAAAAAGTTCGTAGAAAATAAAAACTAACAGAAAACAAAAGACGATCACAACTGTTAGGGATTTAAAACAAATGAAAAACGATGAACTACGAAAAAGGGTTAAAAAAACGTTGTTATGTGAAGACAATAACAAAAGTAGCTCAAGTCAGGCGCCAGACACCAAATAAGATTTTTAAAAGCCAAATATGTCTAATATCTAAGGAATTTGATTATGTTGTGGTTTATTTCAAGTGACACCAGATTAATAATAATAATAATCATGTTTATTTGATTGACGGACTTTCTTTTTTGCTTCCCGTTCTTAGTGAGTTGCGACGTATAACGTTCGTTTCGTGGACGCTTCCGTGACCCTGAATATTTGAAGCTCATTCGATAAGATTTATATCACATTTCGCCGGATTGGCTTACTCTTCTCGATCTCTTGTTTTTCCTGCTGGTTCTCTTTTCTTCGCTCTCCAAACTGGCAATAGATTCATTTTTCATTTAAAATTCGCGTGAACCACTTGTATTTGCGATGAACTATTTTAGTGTACGATAAGTATTCCTCCCAGGGGGGGGGGGGGGTTAAAATTAAAATCACGGCTTTGGGCCGGGTTTGAAGGTTTGCTGTGATTAAAGCCGTGTTCACCCGCGCTTTTGTCAGATTGGCGGAACAGATTTACCTCGGGCTAAATTGGTGGGGCTGAAAATTTAAGCTCTCGCCCCGAATTTTTCCCTGCCGATTGCATTTTGGCCCACGAATATTTCGCCGTGGGATGATCGACTATGACGCATAGTTTCTGTCTCTATTTGTCTAGGACAATTTCAAGAGAGAAAGCGAATGCCGCTTTGAACCTCGTCTTCCTGGCCGTCGTTGGACCTGAGGATTTGACGATCGAATTCATAGTGCAGAGTTCACGGTTGACTGCCGACGCCGACGTGACACGAATTTATTTTCCTGTTTTCCCCTGTACCTATCGACTCCCCTTGAATGTTGACGTTGGCGTTTGTTATTAATTACACCGTGCCTGCATTTTTTGGGTATAGTTTGGCATCTTTTTGTGCGACCAGTTTGGTCGGATTTGTTTGAAATAAAACGCCACTCCCTTCAGAACTCGCCCCCCCCCTAATTTGGCAATAATTTTGTTTAGTTTTTCCGTAGTTTAAGTAAAGAATTGTCCTTCGGATTCAAACAGGTAATCTGAGGCCTTCCGCCTCTCCCTTTTATGAACCACTGCGGTTCGACTTGTGACTCACGATGAGAAAGAGAAAATGTTTTCTAAAAAAAAAATAAAAAATAAAGACGATCGAGCGACTCTTGAGAAATGATGAATAAAAGACTATCGACACTTAAGAAACAAAAGACGATCACTTTTCCAAAATCAAAAAGCAACAACGAAAGAGTGAAAATGTTTTCAAAAGGTTTTTCTAAAAAAAAAAAATAATTAAAAACGATCGAGCGACTCTTGAGAAACCAGGATCAAAAAAGACGATCAACCCTTGAGAAACAAAAGACTATCTACTTTCTGAAAAATTTAAAAAAAAACGCGATTCCCATCCAAAAATGAAATTGCTTTCAAAAGGTGTCGGATTTTTATTAAAGGAAAAAAACTTGAAGAGAATCGAGTGACCCTTGAGAAACGAGGAACAAAAGACGATCGATCCCTGAAAACCAAAAGGCCATCTACTTTTCCGAAAAATAAAAAAAATGCGACTGACACTCGGAAAGTGGAAACGGTTTCAAGAGGCGTCTGGTTTTTATTACAAGAAAGAAAAAATAAAGGCGATCGAATGCATCCGCATCGGTTCCCGAATGAAAAACAAAAGACGTTCTGGATTTTGAAAAACAAAAGGCGTTCGACTTTTCAAAAGTAAAAAAAACTAACAAATAATAGCAGATAGCATCTCCGAGTGAAAACAAAAGACTGTTGGACTATTGGAAAAACTAAAGACGATCGATTTTTCAAGATAAAGCACGTTCTTCCTTTTGGACATACTCATTGGGTCCAGAATGAAAGACTCTCCAACCTTTGAAAATTAAAAGACGGTTAACTTTTCAAAAGTAAAGCAAAGCACCACCGATTTTCGAAAGCAGTCAGTTTCCCAGGATGTCAAGTCAGTCAAACTTTTACAAAAGAAAAAGAAAAAAACAGAAAATAATAGTTGTCAGTTTCCCAGTAAAGACAAAAGACAAAAGCACACGCCTTCCTTCCGGAAATGGAAAATGATTTCACAAGCTATTGGATTTTTGTAAAAACAAAAGAAGTAAGAAAATTGATTTGATTTATCTTCGCGTCGGTTTCCGAACGTAACACAAACGAACTTTCTGTAGTGAAAACAAAAGACGATCGAATTTTCAAAAGCAAAACAAAACACTATCAGTTGTCGTTTCCTAACGAGGAAATCGAGCTTCAGAAGAAAGAAAGAAAAAAAAAACGCAAAACAAAAGACCACATGCGCCAAGTAGGTTTCCGAGTGAGAAACAAAAGACTGTTGACACTCGGAAGATACAAGAATCGTGAAAGGTCGACAGCTGGCGCCATTTTTTTTTTCTTTTTTGAAGCAAAAAGCATTCAACCTTTGCAAAAAAAATAAAATCAACAATAAACACTTGGCCGGTGATTAATCTCCAGAGAGAAAGAAAACGGAAAACAAAAGATCACATCCGTATCGGTTTCCGAGTAAAAAAAACAAAAGACTGTTGACGCTTGGAAGAAACAAAAATCGTGAAAGGTCGGGAAAAGAACAATTAACGTCACTTTTTATGAAGCAAAAGACATTCAACCTTTGCAAACGAAATAAAATAAACAAAAATCGCTTGATCGGTGACTAATCTCCAGAGAAACAGAAAACTGAAAACAAAATACACATCCCTGTCGTTTTCCGAGCGAAAAACTTAAAAAAATTAAAAAAGCGATTGGGAATCGGATGGCCAAATCGACTTCTTCAAAGTTTTTTTTTTCAATGTCCTTCTCAAGGTCATCAACTTATATATATATAGCTTGAAGGGATCATCCTACTTATTCAAAACATATCTTTAAGCAAGCTTTCAAGTAGTTTCACATGTGAAGAAGAAACTTTTCAAGCATGCTATCAAACATCGAAAGGAACTCTTGCGGGTTTTGAAGCCCAACTATTTCCCCTTTGGGCGTCATTTGAACGCGAATCGAGATCTTTCGCCCCTTTTCCGCTTTATTTTGACCACTTTTGTTTGTCTAACTTTGTTCGTCTTGCTAAATAAATTTGTTTGAAAAACCGCCTTTTTCTTAGTTTTTCTCGCGATCCCAAAAAAGTCGAGTGGCGCCCTTTTGGCTTAGTCATCGCATAAGAATCCCGACCCGTCCCATTGCAGCTGCTGGCGAAACCGAAGTCTTTGAAACTTTGCTAATTACCCTTCACAGGTAGGTAGCAGTTGATCTTAGGACTTGGTGAATGAATTCTCAGTGCTTTCTTTAGGTCTCGGTGCAATTTGGAAATCCTTGCTGCGAACAGTTTATTTTCCATATTCTTTTCCATAACGAGCGTGCAGAATTAATGCCGAGTTAAATGCGAATTACTGAATTATTAATGGCCTCGGGGAGCAAAACTTCTCGCCGAATTAGGAATTTCGCCCCGCCGAAAGTCGTGAATTATTTAGCGAATGAAGTTCGCGTCCGGAATATCGAATAGACCTTCCGCTTGCACGCCCGCTTTATTAACATAATATAAAACAAAAAGCGGCGGGGGCGGGCGGGCGTGGGTTTAAGTCGTCACCTCGTAACTCCGCTCCTCCGGTCAAATTAGAATGTAAATCTGCGCCACCCCCAATGAATGCGAAACGAAAGGGAAAAGCGGATCGAGATTGACTCGACGAAAACTTTCATGAATGGGCAAGGCAAAATTGGAAGCAAACTTCACAGCTCACAGCCTCACGGTGAACCAGGTCATTCCGACCTGTTTTGTTGGTGGCCTATCCACTAGGCCGCAACAATAAGTAGCAAAAGAAAAAATTATTATTTAGCGAAACCACGGAACGTAATTGTGCCCCAAAATAAAGATATAAATTACAATGTTTAGAGCACATTGTTCCTGCTGGACCCTTTTCAGGAGTGCGCGTTGTTCATCGGCGAACCAGAACAAACACTTGCAATTTAATTAATGCCGGGAATCGCCCACTCTCACGACCACACGCGCTTGCAAATCCTATTTGTACGGTGTTTACAACAACAAGTCCCGTGTAACAGGCGTACATATGAGGAGCAACAACCCGTTCGAATGAGAGATACATAAATTTCCGACGTCGACGGACGTCGAGCTGCCGAGATGCTTCGCTCAATGTCAGAAAGACGGTGAAAAAGGCTGTAACATCCATTAGACGGTGTAGTAAGGCTTATCAAATTACTTGGGCGTTTCACATTTTGATGCTACGTACAAAAGAATCATGTCACAAAAGTTTTATGTGACACGTTTTTACAACATTTCTTGTCGTAATAAAAACTTCTCCGTGTGCACGTAGGAGGTGATGCCAATTTTTTATGGTTCCCCATCCACCATATCGGGTTTTAATGTTTCATCGTTTACTCTCAGCTGCATGTTTACCCTGTTAGTACGATTCCCCTTCGGGAGTGGCCACACATATGCCCAGTTGCCCGGCAAATTACAATTTCTAACAACTGTACGCCCAGACGAAAAAATAGAAAACACGGTTGATACATATATTGGTGACTTGGAGAATACATTAAGGGAATGAAAAAATTCAGAGAGAAAAAATGATAAGAGAGATTCAGATGTTAGTGATTATTTTCATAAAGTTCTTGCTCGTGAGAATTATTGCAGAAAGAGACGAGCTAAAATTAATTTTACTTACTTGACGTTTCGCAAACATGATTTTTTGCTCTTTCAAAAGTGAATGAGCAACGAAAATGTAAACAATGCCAGAGGAAAACTCAAAACAAAAAAAAACAGGAATGTATAAAATTAGCAAATGAAAACGTAAACAATACCAGAGGAAAATTCAAAACAAAAAAACAAGAATGTATATAATTAGCAAATGAAAACCCCTCCTATGAAACAGATCAAGACGAAGAAGAAGAAGAAGAAGAAGAAGCAGAAGGGCGACACAAATTTATGGGAAAGGGTAGGTGTACATTAAACCGGAGAACGTCTTAAGTAAACAAACGTCAAAAAAAAATATGATCTATTACAAACGCATTTCAAACGAACGATTTTCCACCAAAACGTAATTCAAATAAATGATAGGCCGAACCCCACAAGAAAACTGCGCGCTTCGGAGATAAAAACGATTCGACCCGACAAAAATCTCGCAACCTATACCCGAAACTGACCTCAATTTCCTAACGCAATCCGGACATTATCAACGCTTCATTTCGCTGTAGAAAAAGGCTCGCCCAAAAACGGGGAAGTATTTCGCTTTTCGCTTAATTCGGCGACGATTATTTCGTCGGAAAATGAGCGGTGACGACGCGACGCGACGAACGAATCCGGCGGTTGTTTGAGAAACGAGCTTTGAGAGGCGAAAGGGGAAACCCCGAGACCAAATCGTCGATACATAAATTCCAATTTCGTCGGAGTCAATTGAGGTTTACAGCTTTCGACAATAATCTTTCAGGATGTAACCTTTGTTGGATGGATAAATTGAATGAACTATTTACCTTTAGATGTAAGTGATTAATCGTCAAAAGACAAAATTGATTTCTCTAACGCGTACTATCCGTAACAAATGTGCCTTTTTAATCGTCGTGATCCCTGAAGATTTTAGAATGGGCAACTCGTCACACAGTGTTGCCGAGTACTCATAAAAACTTGGACAAAATTATTAAAATTTTTTTTCTTTAAAAATAGTTATATTACGTTGAAATATACATGAAAAATATAAATTCGAAAAGTACTTGTTCGTTTTAGGAACGATAAGACAATACATAAAATGTGTAAGAAAAAGGCTAGTAAAGTAAATATTTCCGAAAATATTTTCTTTTTGCAAAAATGCGAGGACAGAAAATTTATTACTATAAATCTACATTTCAGTTCATTTATTTGTACAGTGGCGTACCTTTAGGATACTAAAACAACTTTATTTTTTTTAATGGAAACCTCTATTTTTATTACGAATTCCAAGCGGGCATATTTTTCTACGTACAACTACAAAAAGAAAAATTACAGTCACATAAGAATCTTTTTGAAACAAATGTTCAAGTATTAATAAAGAAACAAAACAAATAGATGAAGTATTTTGAATGCAGATTATCACATCAACGCTCATTATCATGAAATGTGAGAAAATTTTCACTGTCTCTTCAAAGGAAATTATTAAAAATAAATGCATGTGCACTGTGACTAACAAAATATTGGACTAAAATATCAATGCCAATAACAATGTCAAAAATGCATCGTTTCACTGTTTAATAGTGAACGGGCAATAATTTTATATTTATTTAATTTATTTCGTTCAAAATTAAATATTTATTAAAACACTAGGTAAATAAAAATGAAAATGGAGATTTATTACAGAAAAAGAAATTTATATTGTACCCCAATGATTGCTGAAAATAAATAACCTGAAATGTAGGAATCGAGTTCGAGTGTTCTTGTAAAAACAAAATAGTTTAGCAAATATTTAGGGTGTTCCAGACTTTCATCCTCATTCTATAATAGAATTTATTTTACACTCCGTATAGAAAATAGCAGGAAAAAGATAAAATACTGCTGCAACTTCCAATTTCTGAATGTGTATGTATTTATCTCACATGTTTGATCGGAGCATTTTTATCAATTCTTCTTCTGTAATTATGACTCCTCTGTTGAAAGAAATGTTCCATAATTTTTTTCTTTTCTTAAATTTGACACAATTACTAAAATGTTCTAGTTTGTTTATATTCCTTAAAATTCATTTTTCATTGATTTTTTTTGAAAAATATGATTTTCACGTCGAGAAAATTCCACGAAGTGACCTACAACAAATAATAAATAAAAAGTCAGAGTGGCGCAAAAACGCGCAAGTTTTTAAGGTTTATCATGAAAACACAAAGTGTATAGAACATTTAAACATAGGTCTTCAACAGGTGATATTCGGATTTACTAAACAAAATGTTTCATCAAAAAGATATAACAGATGTAAAATATTTGTATGATTTGTACGATTATTTTTAAACCATTAAACACAAAAAATAATAATAATAGGTGAAACGATTAATTAAACATACCTTCCATATTTGATTACACAGTTCAGTTTTGAACAAACTCACTTCAGAAGGAAAATATAATTAACAATGTTGCGATAAATTTATGGCGAGTATAATGACATAACAATTAATACGACACTCTGTCTAGCACTTACTCAATAATTTCAAAAGGTACTTACCCTCTTTTTACGATAAATAATAAATTAACTCCTGATCTAATATTTATTAAGTTTCTTTTGGTCTACCTTCATTTTAACATTTTTATTGCCGTGTATTGCCCACAATGTGCGTCAGTTGAAACAGAAAGAGGAACTTGTTTTTATAGCTTACTGAAAGGAACGGTTGCCTATCCCCACTTTTTGACGATTCATTAACGATTTAAAATGGGCATCATGCCTGTTTTACTTGTTTAATAGGGTACATAACAATAATATAAAATTATTAATTAAAGCTCTCTAATCGAGACTATAGTCAATAATACACGCGAAAACACCAAATTTATACGCTGTTTCTATTTACTATTCTCTTAAATTAATAAATCGAAAATATTCAAATATAAATCACGTGGTTTCGCAAGGCTTCCCATTCGTTGTGACGTCAGTGTTCATACATTGGCCTTGACGTTTATATTGTATACACATGTTTATTCTTAATATGTGCTGAAAAATATAGTTTTAATTTAAGCAACAATTACGAAGTGAATATCTTAAAGAAATTATTATATTTCTTTACTTTGTTGGTGAGAAATTCGTGGTGGAAACGGGAACTTTTCGCCATTGAGAAGTAAGGTTGGTAACACTAAATTTTGTGAAATGCTTATAAATAATTTATTTGGAGTTCTTGCACAGGTATTTGTATATTATAGCACAGCACAATACTGATAATATGTTTTACTATTTATTGTAATAAATTTTATGTGTTCGTATTGATATTCACTTATTACGATTTGACAACATATGAACATTGACGTCACACGGTCAGAATGTGCGTTTTGGCGGGAATTTAATCAATTCAAATTACTTTAATTTTTTACGGCTTTAATATTCATTTATCAAAAAAAAGAAATATTACTAAATTATCGTATTTTTACCTACTTTCAAATAAAATCTTTAAAAAAAAAGTGCATGTAAACTATTTCATTCTGAAAAGTAGTTTATAATTGTATAAAATATAAACAGCATTTCTTTCCTATTTTTGCGAAATTATTTTCGTTTTTTTATCAAGAAACGTTTTTGTAAAGAACGTTGAGGCCTTACTTGACGGCAGGGTTGGAAAAAAACTGTTTTTTTTAAAGAACAAAACTTTTGTTTTCTTTTTGTTTTAAGCATGTTTAAAATTGAGCCTAAAATAAACGTGTTTTAAACAAAAAAAAAACAGCTGTTTAAAACACTTTTAAATGTTTAAATTGCCCTTATAGCTCACATAAAAGGGTACATATTATTATAATTATTTGATATTTGTGTAAAAAGACACGAAGAATTTATTCAAATTCGATCCCTAAATAAAAAAAAAATAATGTATATACTTTGATAATAATTTAAATCATTTAAGGCAAAGCTTGTTTTATTTAGGATCTACGGTCGCGGTGTTTTAAATGATTTTAAGAGAAAGTATGAAGTATTCGCTATCAACATACTGAGAAAAACATTCCCAATAAAAACTAAAATCAAATACAATCCATAGAAGTAATTTTTTCAAATTACTTGATCGCACTAGAACTAAAATACATGACTCGTGGCTTCCAAGATTGGAAAACAAAAATTCCAAATATGTAAAAATATGTAGGGTGTTCCATTTAAAATAACAAAGTTGATATTACGTCCGGCAAAACTGAAAGTCCAGTAGGTATATGTCTGAAAATTATCGAATGTATGGCCTTGGGATACACGGTAGAAATCCAATGAAGACAAATGAAACGATAATGTTATAAATAGCGACATCCTACGATCGCTTTTTGACATAACATTGCATTAGGATTGACAAATTGAAGCCAGTTTGCTACATAATAACTCATCCCGTAGCCCGTAGTATGAACAGAGAAGCGGAGGACCCAGTATGTCTCAAACCGTAATGAAATAATAAAAGGTTAAATATTGAAAAAGTATTTTAAAATTTTACAATACAAGTATTACTCTAGTGATCAGTAATAATTAATGAATTTATTATAATCAATCTAATGCAATTCAAATTTAGTTCAAATCAGAGCTACAGTGTGGTCATCACGTCATCAGCTCAGCCACCCATTGTCTACAATTATTAAAACAATTGATATGGGAATAAACTAAAGATTAAAGTTAATCTGTGAGTGAAATACCGACCCTAAACAATTTTCTTCTGGTTACACAGTATTACGTTGCAAAAATAAAACACTTACATCAAAAGTGTTCTTTTTTAGCTTAAAACTAAATAAAAAATAATTTAAAACATTAGCAAAAAAACATGTTTAAAAGAGACGGTATGTTTTTAATTCGGTGTTTTAAACACTATGTTTTAAACAGTTTGTTTTAAACTTTCCAACCCAGCTTGAGGGCCTACCATGTATTATTACTTCAATACACTCGCGATGGTATGGTTGCCTAACCACTTAGGCGTTTCCATAAAAATCCGTATTTGAATGATTAGAATTATTTTGCTAATCCTTATTAACAAAATAAATAAATAAACTTAATCTTTCGTTGTTAATTAACCCACTACTTTTTTTTTCTTCAAAAACTAAAATATTCCTACCTGATACCCTAAAATGCGCCTTTCTTATAATTTTGCAAACAGCGTTTTCTAGGAACGTGTTGAGGCCTTTCGATCGCAACTTAGAATATTATCTTCTTTAAAGGTGCAGGCTTGAGATTCAATTTCTGTTTCAAAGTGGCATAAACTAAAATATGTTCGCCTGCCGCCTCCGTTGCGCGCGCCCGGTGAAAGCTCGGAAAAGCAACGACGACAGCTTTCCGTATTTGCGGTCGTTAAAAGCGCGAGGCTAAAACGGTTTCGCGTGTTTCCCCGCGATCGTAAATATCGAACCTCGTTCAGGAGTCACATGCTTTATAGATTCGTTTATCTCGATTTTCGTGGGGCACGCCTTCGGCGAACAACTTCAACGCGAAGCGTATTTTTGGCGCTTGATTATATAAAAAAAAAAAAATTTAACTGAAATTGGAAGTTTAAATTCATTTGCGTCACAGAACAGAAATTTTCGACGTTACAATAGCGCAAAAATCGTATAAAAAAATGTTTTGCTTTTGCGTCAGCGCGCCAGCAGAAAACAAAAACAAAGCGGAAATCACCCCCCGTTTCAGATCATTCCATCATTGCCTTTCATATAAATTAGAGGGTTTTTATTATGCGCCACACGCAACGAGGGTTTCGGTAATGTTTCCAACGTTACGGGACACATCACATTGAAATTTTTTAGTGGTCGGAAAACCGCATTAAAATTTTACGTCTAATTAGTGTTGGCTGGCAACGCAAAAAAAAAAATTGAGATGGAAAATGACCCCGCACGCCGCCCTCACAATAGCACCCCCAACCCTCTTTCACGTCACAATAGTTTCTAAAAACTGTTCATTTCATTTTATCACCTGACGTTTACAGTGGAAAGCGAGAAACAGCAGACCAAAAATAGTTTCCTATAATTAAAGCTTGTCAAATTTGACAAAAGTCATCTGTGAAGTCGTATTTATAAGGCCGCTTTACAGTTCGCAATTTTTATTGCCAGCAATAAACAATTGCAGCAATAAAAAAATTGCACAACGTTTAGGGGCGATATTTTCATCTCTCATTAACCTTAATCGTTGATTTATTCCCGCAGTTACAATTACAGAGACAATTGTTTCTATTGGAATTAATCAACGGTTAAAGTTAATTAGAAATGAATAAGGCCCGATTTTACCATCTGCTGATAACTTCAACCGTCGGGTAATATCCTTAGAAACTATTGTGCCGACAATGGTTACCTAGGATATTAACCGACGGTTAAATTTATCAGGAGGTGGTAAGATCGAGCCTTAACCGGGCCTTATTGTCGAACACTTTGCAGGCGGCAATGAAAATTGCTGATGAATCAAGTTTAGAACTTATTTAAAAAATCACTTTAACATGGATGGCCGTTTTCATAATCAGACTTTAAGGAAGCTTTAATTTAAAGTCACTTTAACAATAGGGAAACAAATATATTTTTTTGGGTTAAAGTAATTTTAAATTAAATTTCATAATCAGACTTTACTTTAACCTTAAAAAAATACATTTGTTTTCCTGTACTTCAAGTGACTTTAAATTAATGCTTCCTTAAAGTCTGATTGTGAAAATGGCCGTGAGTGTATTAAATATGTTTCTAGCTAAAAAACAATAAAAATTAATAAATAGATTCGTATGTAATCGTAAATTTTTCTTCAGCACATAAAATTAGTCAAATTGAAGTTATACTGTTGTCATTATTATGTTATTTCTTTATTTGATAAAGTTGGTATTTCAAAAATTACTGACAAATTCCCCAGAGTCGACCTTACAATGCAAGAAAAATAAGTTCGGAGCTATTTCCTGCAACTGCAATGAAACTTTCCCCAGCTGATCCAAATGCAAATACTGCGCATGCGCGTTATACGAATCGCTGCAATTGCTATTTATTGCCGGTAATGAAAATTGCGAACTGTAAAGCGAAAACTGTTTCTTCTCTATTACTTTTTGCTTTCAACTTGGTTGCGTTCAGATATTTATCACTCATTATTGACATATTTTGTGTCTCTTTCATCCATTACAAGAATTCTTATGTTTACATCATTGCCATGGCAACGGGCGAATTTTTTTTTCATCCCGCGATTTGAGTAGGACGTGAAAGTTAGCTTGTTGCCATGGAAATAAAAGAGACGCAAGATATGTCAATAATCCTGAATGAGATAGATACGATTACACCGAACTCTACCTTATAGATATATCTGAACGCAACCCTTCTGTAGTTTATTATGGCAGGTGTTGTAACAGATACATTTTTCAAGACATTTACATAGATTCAGATACAGATACTTACCTTAAACTGTAACTGGATATAGTTACATATACATCAGTTTTGAAAGTAACTAAAGTCTTTATAAAATAGGAGTAAATCATAATTATTGTGTTAAACCTCTGTCCAATATTTCGAAACGTATGGATATATCGATACATGTCGATCCGATATTTCGATACGTATCGATACGTGTCGGTATCGTTCGTATTCGATGTCTCGATACGAATCGAAATTTGATACACAATTTCCCGTACCATGTATTTCGGAAGAAAGTTGTGAAAAATGCCAACACATGTCTCTGACTCTGTCTATAAACTCTAAAATAACGCAACTTTCTTGTAATTTAAACGTCTTTTTACCTCTTCTAGATTTCATAGTAGCCCTTTAATTAGTAGTAACCTATATGTCATATCAAAATACGTATGTACCATTAAAATAAAATAAAAACACAAAAAAAAGTAATGTTTCCAAAAATCTAGTTAAAAAACAATTCACTAAGTTGAAATAAATATTTGTTTTCCTTTAAAAAATGTATGTATCTGTGTATCTTAGATGCTTAGTTACAAACATAAATGTACTTACCTATATACAGTTACAGATACTAAGTACAGCAATGTAACTAAACTGTGTTTTTTTTTTTAATTCGGAGGAGTACTTTGAAATTTTGGCGCTAAAAACTAGCTCTGTATTGGTAACTGGCCGAAACTGACCAATGACAAAGCTCGTTTCTAGCGTCAAAATTTCAAAGTACCCCTCCGAATTAAAAACAGAATTCGGTTAAGTTATTGGACACACTGAAATAATCTAGACACTGTATCTAATAGTGTTGTCAAAAATGTATTTATAATAGTATCTAGAAACAGTTACAGATGCTTTCAGAAATATGTACCTAAATGCAGATACAGATACTTCTTCCAGAAAATATCTAGATACAGGTAAAAAAAGAATATCTGTACTTTATCAATCAAGTAATTCAGTAACTACACAAAGGCGGAGATAATATTATTTGTTTTTTGTTTGTTCACGTCATCGTTACCAGGCAACAGTTACAGTACAGCAATATTGTATAATCTCCAGTGGCGGACAGTGATATTTTTAGCAAATATTTCAATAATTTTAACTCGATTACTAGAACGTTCACAGAAAAAAATGTATTTAAAAAAGTTGTTGCTCTTGACGAGTTTTATTGTCAGTTAAAATGAATGTACTTATTTCTGTGACACGTTGTATATAGCGGAAAACGCGAACTTGTAAATAAATGTAGCTCTCCTATTTGTCTGTTATTTGTCTTTTTTTAATTTATTTTATTAAAGTACTAATCAGTTATTAACGATTGTGGCCAACTTTGAAATTTTTTTTCGTCTGCTAATTCATATTTTGTGAAAAGTTGATTAATAAGTGATCACATGATTTTTTACGAAATCAAATCAGGTCAACGTAAAATTGAAATGAAATTAGGTCTGTTTGTTATCCTGCACTAGTGCACACTTAAAATATCTTCATCTCGTGTTAATGTATGAGGTTAGAACAAGACAGAAATGCTTTGGTGTATACTAGTGCAGAATAACAAACAGACTTGTAATCAACCTAATGAAATTACACCCTGCTTCACTATTAGACAAGTTAAATGTCAAATCGATCTAGGATCCTCAGTTGTAGCCTTGTTGTAGCTAAGAGAGCGTTCCCCTAATCAAGAAATGCTGATAGAATAATAATAATACAGTAATATGGTCTTTTTCCTTTCGTTTTCCCCCTTTTTCAAATAGTTATGTTTCCCAATTTATTAAATTATTTTCCGGTTTTTAAACTATCAAGTCGCGTGTTAAATAGCAGGGTCATTTGACAAATTGGGAAACATAATTGACAAAATGGGAAAACCAAAAGAAAATTACTGTAAAACCGAAAGTTGCATTTAGATCAGGGCTCCCTAACCATGTTTGCAAAGGGTGCAATGCACGCGGGTGCCATGTTCAAGGGGCGGCAATTAGCCTCTTGGCCGCAGACACGTTTCGTCATTTTTTCGACAAAAAAAATAGGAAACAGTTTTTTGTCTGGTGAAAATTATTCGAAAATGACTTGATGAAGCCGCCAACCTCGGGTCTAGGCCAATTCGCCATCGCCGATTTGCCGTCGCCAATTCACTGTCGCCGATTGGTCGTAGGTACAATTCACCGCCGGAAAACTCGCCGTCGGTAAATTCGCCGTCAGCGATTAAACTTTAAGTCCAGGTACATATCCAAATCATAATATACCGATAATTATATGTAAATAAAATAAGAAGTTAACACAATTAATGGAAAATAAAATAATTTGTTATTAATTAAATGTGATACATAGATAAAGAAACTGATAAAAAAATTTGGTCTTCCAGGAAGTATTTCTTATTCTTCAGGGTGTTCGTAAAATCCCTCCAATTTTTCTTTTTTATATTTTCAGATTCTGCTCAAAATCATATTGATTTTCATATTAATCAAAATCGCTACACATCAAAAGTCGACTGCTTTCAAAATATTGATCATGAAAGCTCGTCATTTAAAATTATAAATTGAAAAAGGGATTCCATTAAAAAAAAATAGAATTATGATTATGTGTACGTATAGCACCAATTTGTTCGTAATTTTGTGTCTTACGGTGGTCGCACTGTATTTAGGAATTTATTTTAAATTAAAAACAATAGTAATAGTAAAAACAATAGTAAAGTCCATTTTAATTTACTTGAAACGTACTGAAATTATAGTTACTTTCTTCAATTCGTAGGTACTATAATACTTGGATATTATCTAAAATGGTCAGAAAGTGTTTTAAAGCTTATCAAGCTAAATAAAGCAGTAACATGGAACGGCGAATTGGGCGGACGGTAAATTGGATCGACGACAAATTGGTTCTACGACGAGTTGGCAACGGTGAATCGGCGACGGCGAGTTGGCGTTGGCGAATCGTCCCATCCCCGCCAACCTCATGACAAAACGTCGAGTAAATTAGAAAAGTTAACTGCCGCAATTAAAAGTTTCATTTTTGCAACTTTCATGTGCTAAATTTTTCATAAAAAATTTAATGTACTTAATAATTTTATTAGGTAATTTACTTTTTACATTTTACATTTTACTTTTAAGTTTTTAGAAACTTAAGTCCCTTCTGCATTTGTGATTTTGTTTCTTATTTCTAGTCTCCTTAGACAGATGAGAAAAAAGCAGTGATGTGCGTGTAGAGAATTGAACGTAATTTACATAATTTTTTACATGTAGACAATAACGTAGTTTACATCATACTTTATTATATAGACAATGTAAACAATTGTTTTTTTTTCTCATGTATCATAGTCATATCATCAACATAAAAGTATGAACTTTTTAATAATAATAAGCGTATTTTTTCGCTAATAATTTAAGATCGTCTTCCTGCAATTGTGATCCATATACTTACGATCCAAATGGCAAATCAAGAAAACAACAACAAATATGCTGGATTTAATCAAAACTGTTTGCTTGTTTTTTGTCTATTCATTCTTCCTCAGTTTTTTTTTTTGCATTTCTCTTCTTTTTAATCGAATTACTTTTCGCATTTTATTGTTCGCCGCTTTTGTTTCCTATGAGTTTGTTTTTATTTGCAATAACTCGTTATTTTTCATTTTTTCCATTGTATTGGTAGTTCTGTTTTTTTTACTCTATCATTTTATCTTTCGCGTTTCTCTTCGGTATACTAAATTGATTTTCAAATTTTGTTGATTGACGCTTTCTTATAGTTGTCTTTTGTTTTCTACTAGTTTTCTTCGTCTGGAGATTCATTTGTTTTTTCAGATTTCACGAGAGGCGACGATAGGTAGTCAATGTAAAAATCGTTACAAGTTTGTTTTTGTTTGCGTCGATTTTCATTTTTTCCATCCAGTAGTTCTGTTTTTTTTTTATTTAAAATTGAAATTGTTTAAAAATCCGATCGTAGCCTACTTGTATATTGTAAAAAAATGTTTAAAATTCTGTATCTCGAAAACTTTTTGATTAATATACCAAGTATTTTAAATTTTTGGGAAGGTAATTTTATTCTCCTTTTAAAAATGTAAAAATATACAGGGCGTTCCACATAAAAAAAAATCAGAAGTTCGGCTTATATCTCAGAAACTATGCGTCTTAGAAAAATGTAACTAACAGTAATGGATTCTACATTAAAAAGTGCCTTATGGAAGTTTTTACAGAAATCGAAAATTTTGTAGTTCATCTTCTTTCATTTGTTTTGTGTTCATCCCAGTTGTGATTTTTGTTTTTTTGCGTACTCTATTTCGGCGTTCGTTTCTTTTCCGATTCGTTCAACGTTGTTGTTTTCTTTTGTTTTTATTTTGTTTAGTTAATAATAATAATAACAATAATAATAATAAAGCAGTTTATTGGTAACACAGCATAAAGAGCAAAAAATATAAAGTAAAGTTCATGCTCGCATTTTATTGCTGTTTCTATGATTTTTCTCTTGTTTCTGAAATTGTGTGAAGAAACCGAAAATTTAACTGTCTTTATTTTAATGTAACCTCAACTGTGAATGTCAACGGAAAATAAATTTTATATTCCCTACATAGTCTACATTGTACACACATTTTTTACATGTAAAGGTACACAAACGTTTTGTTTTTTCAAATTTTTTGTTTTTTTTTTTTAATTTTTTTATCATTTTGATAATTTATCGCTTTCGCATGCCCCAACCCATTTGCCAGAGGGCGCCAAAATACAGAGTGGCACACGGGCGGCTTTTGGCCTCGCGTGGGCACTGATTTAGATCAAGGTCGACTGTTTATATGGAAGTTTAGAATGGATCTAAAATGTATCTTGGTATATCAGATAGATCTCAGATAAACTAAAATAGTAAAGGAGACTGTGGTTTAAGAGATAATTGAAATTAACCTCCGCCCACAATAATTTTTATATCCGTAGATACGTATTTCGGCAGCTAAGCTGCCATCTTCAGTACGCTACTTCAACTTAAAAGCACTAAGAAAGATTTAAAACCACCTAATCACACTGATAAAATCATAAAAATATTAAAGCTAACAACAATCTAATCATCCTAAAAGATATATATGTCTAAATGTAAATAAATATAAATTAATATGTAAAAATATTAAATAAACTGTATACGTTAATCGGGAAAAAAAAAAATTATGTGACCACCCAAAACTAACTGTCAGAAAACCTTACAAACAAGAGCTAACCAAACAACACGGAAATGCGGAAATAAGTTGTTCAAAGACCCGAAAAAAGTTCTTATTCTAACGAATAAATAAGTATATAATTCCCTGTTATTTGATACCTAAACATAAACTATATTTGTTATGTATAAATCGAAAAAAAAAAAAAATTATGTGAACACCCAAAATTAACTGTCAGAAAACCTTACAACCTTTTCTGACAGTTAATTTTGGATGTTCACATAATTTTTTTTTTTTTTTCGATTTATACATAATATATACCGGGTGTCCCGCGCCATGTGCTCACCCTTCTAGAATCTTTATTCATTAATCGATTAACCTGAATTTTGGAGACATTAAATTAAACAAAAAATGGAATTTCTTGACGTACCGCTGGTAGTCATAGAACTTCCGGTTTTCGCCGGAAGTAATATCAACTTTTTTATTTTAAATGGAACAGCCTACATATTTTTACATATTTGAAATTTACGGATCATTATGAGTCCGAATACGTATTAATTGTTAATTTTGGTTTCTGTGACAAGGAAGAAAAATCTTCAGAAAAAGTTGTATGGTTTTCTGACGGTTAATTTTGGATGTTCACATATTTTTTTTTTTTTCGATTTACACATAACAAATATAGTTTATGTTTAGGTATCAAATAACAGGGAATTATATACTTATTTATTCGTTAGAATAAGAAGTTTTTTCGGGTCTTTGAACAACTTATTTCCGCATTTCCGTGTTGTTTGGTTAGCTCTTGTTTGTAAGGTTTTCTGACAGTTAGTTTTGGGTGGTCACATAATTTTTTTTTTCCGATTTATACATTAACATATATAGTTTTAGTTAGTATTTTTACGTATTAATTTATATTTACTTACATTTAGACATATATATCTTTTAGGATGATTAGATTGTTGTTAGCTTTAATATTTTTATGATTTTATCAGTGTGATTAGGTGGTTTTAAATCTTTCTTAGTGCTTTTAAGTTGAAGTAGCGTACTGAAGATGGCAGCTTAGCTGCCGAAATACGTATCTACGGATATAAAAATTATTATGGGCGGAGGTTAATTTCAATTACCTCTTAAACCACAGTCTCCTTTACTATTTTAGTTTATCTGAGATCTATCTGATATACCAAGATACATTTTAGATCCATTTTAAATTTCCATAAAAACTGTCGACCTTGATCTAAATCAGTGCCCACGCGAGGCAAAAAGCCGCCCGTGTGCCACTCCGTATTTTGGCGCCCTCTGACAGATGGGTTGGGGCATGCGAAAATGATAAATTATCAAAATGATAAAAAAAATTAAAAAAAAACTTAAAATTTGAAAAACAAAACGTTTGTGTACTTTTACATGTAAAAAATGTGTATACAATGTAGACTATGTAGGGAATATAGAAAATTATTGTCCGTTGACATTCACAGTTGAGGTTATATTAAAATAAAGACAATTAAATTTTCGGTTTCTTCACACAATTTCAGAAACAAGAGAAAAATCAAAGAAACAGCAAAAATTATTGTGGGCGGAGGTTAATTTCAATTAGATCTCAGATACTTTTGTAATTGTATCCAGATGCAGATACAGATATAATTTTTTAGTCGTATCGGAGGTACGAGATACAAAATTGTCTAAATACGCCAAAAGTACTTAGATACTGTATCTAGATTCTTGCATCTGGATACTCGTAACTTTAACAAAACTACCACACCAACTGTGGCATAATTGAAGAATATTGGCATTGCAATTAATAATTTAAAAACGCAAGAAAAAAGTATTGACCTCCAATATAATTGGAAGGATGCAGTTCTAAGCCAATTATTTATTGAAAATATGCCTTTGAGGTACGAGCAAGCTTCCAATTATCTATCTAAACTGCTGCTTTGAAAACTTTTAACGAACGGTTTACGTCTCTATTATAAGAAGACCCGTTGATAATAAGCGAGTTTCCAAAGAAAAGAAAAAAAAAAGCGCCGCCTACAAAAACTAACTTTTCCAACTAATAATACTCATCTTATCTTGCACGTGCAACAACGTTACACGTGCGCCCCTGTCTAAAATGAGCGACTAGATTGCAATTTCGCTGGGATTGTCGTGTTCGCGAGCAACGGCAATTACCGCACACGGTAACTCAATGCCTTCTTCCTGGACGATGCAATTAAACCGGCTCGTTATCTTTTCACTTCACTTGCTCGCACTTCAAATAATATAACGTTGCACGCGCCACGACGGAAAACGGCGACACTGGAATGACGTGAATTAACATTCGTCGAACATTCACGCGCGTAAAAAATGCGGCGGGGAGTTTTAATTTCGCACTTCAACGTCAGCGTGGGGGGTGCTCGAGGATGATGCAACAGGTCTGGACAAGTTGCGCCGAGTACTCCGGAGATGTGCCTTTTTTGCTCTATTTGAAAGTTATTTTATGGTGTTTATAGGTTTCAGGAACGCCATTCAATAACCCGTCCCCCCAGAGAAAACCGATTAGCAAACAAAATTCTAGTTTCATTCAAAGATGGCGCTGTCTTTATAGCAATGTTAAAGGCAGTGTGACGTAACTGACAAATCGTTACTGACGGGTTCATTCAGCGATATTAATATTATGACAAATTCGTGCACTAACCTGAATTTTAAATCCTCGTTCAACGCACTTCACTGACTCACGATGCCTTATTTATATTTTTCTTTTTTTTACCACTACTATAATCTGTTTTTTTATTTCGGAGGAGTACTTTGAAATTTTGGCGCTAAAAACGAGGTTTATCATTGGTGGCCGGCCGGAACTGACCAATGACAAAGCACGTTTGACCAATGACAGAGCTCGTTTTTAGCGCCAAAATTTCTAGGTACTCTTCCGAAATAAAAAAACAGAGTATAGTACTTACAGAAGTGACAGTTCTGACGAATTTGGATCAAATTTTCTTGGGCCATAAATAAGCTGACCATACGTCCCGATTTTGGCGGCACAGTCCCGATTTTTTACAATTTGTCCCAAATAGAAGATTGGATAATAAATATGTTAACCTGACACAGTTTACCGAGTATTATTTTGAATCTGTTGCCAATACGTTAGAGCGACAAAATTCTAAAATTTATATAATCTGTGGAATAAAAGTACATCATCGCGCAAAAATTTAAAACTGCAGAACCGATACAAAAAAAAATACAATACGATCAATAACGATCGTCCACGCCGCTATTTTATTTTTTTCAGATCTACCTGAAACCTTAGTTCTAGACAAAAATAAAGAATTTCTTGAAATCTCATTTTTAATTATTGTTTTTGTATTGCCTTTGCACTTATGTCTCTATAGGTAGACGAGAATATACCGAGTCTCGTTTTCTTTTGTCTTATATTCATTTCATTTCTTTTTCTCTTGTTTTCTTTTTTTGTTTTTGTTTTAAAGAATTGATGTTTTGCATTTTATTCACGATTCGCTTGTTTTATTTTGCCTATTTATTTCCTGACGGTTTTTTTGACTTGCAAAACTTTTCGGCCAAAGAATCGTCATTTCTTCGCCAATTTTTTTCTCTATTCATTTGTCTTCTGTTCTTCGTATTTATCTTCTTTCTAATCGAATTATTGGTTTTCCGGATTTTATTGATTCCATTTTGCAGTTCTCTTTTGTTTCCTATAAGTTTTGCAAAAAAAAATTCGTCGATTTTCATTTTTTGTCCCTCTTAGTTTCTTCCGTTTTTTTTTTAATTCGTTTTATACTATTGTATTTCTCCTTTGTTTACTTTTATGTAATTTATTTTCCACATTTTGTTCGTTAACTTTTTTTTCAGTTGTCTTTTGTTTTCCACTAGCTTTCTTCGTCTGAAGATTCACTTGTTTTTGGTTCATCTAAGTGGTAGACCTTCTTTTGTTTTTATCATCGATTTTCATTTTTTGTTCCTCTTAGTATCCCCCGTTTTTTAAAATTCGTTTTATACTATTGTATTGCTCTCTTATTTATTTTTATGTAATTTATTTTCCACATTCTGTTCGTTGACGTTTTTTTTTTACAGTTGTCTTTTGTTTTCTACCAGTTTTCTTCGTTTGAAGATTCACTTGTTTTTGGTTCACCCAAGTAATAGATCTCCTTTTGTTTTTTTCTTTTCTGTTCTTTATGCTCTTACACTACCTACGTTTTGTTTTTCTTAACGAGTTGATTTTTGCACGTTATTTGACGCTTGTGATCTAATATTTTACGCACTGCACTGTTATTTTATCGTTTATTTCTTTCTTTTGTTTTTTTTTATCGTATTATTGACTTTTTACTTTAATAATACTATTTTAGATAAAGAAAAATTACATGAAACTGTAATTGTTTACTATTTTTTTGTAACATATTAGAATTTTAGATTTTAGAAAAATTGGTGCCTTCTGGCTGCATTTAACCAACAGCTTGGCAACATTGCCCGCAGAAAATCCGGTGATCCTGGTAACAGCAGACTACAACGCCCTCAGGCGGCCAGGGATTAGTTTTCTGGCATTGCATTAGTGAATACTACTTAAAAGCAAAGTTATTTTATTGGTTGGTTTGGGTTAGGTTGTTCCGCCTTACTTTAATTAAAATCTGGTCACTTTAGCCATAAATTATCTTAAGTCAGGGAGAATATTGTCGCTAATTATTACACAACGTATCCCAACACCCGCAAATAAAAAACAGAAGAAAATAAATTTGGAGCATTAAACTTCATGTAACTATAACTATATGCACGTGAAGATAGGAGTCATCAAGCAGGGTTGCCAGATTAGGCGAAATTCCGCAGTTTGGGCTGCATTTTAGATATACAGAGTGAATGGGGAGGAATGAGCCAAACTTCAGAAATGTATTGTACACGTAAAAATATGTAAAAAAATCTCAAATTTTGTTATGCAATTTTCTTATGTTTTCAAATTATGGCGCCAGTACATGATTTTCTACGGAACATTGTTTTAATCATGACATGTTAACAAGTTTTCAAAGATACCGCCATTAACTTCCAAACATTTTCTATTTATTATTTTATTTTGAAAACAAAAGAAAATCGCATAACAAAATTTCAGTTTTTTTTACTAATTTTTATGTGTACAATACATTTCTGAAGTTTAGCCTATTCCTCCACATTCACCCTGTATTTGGCATTTAAAAATCATATTTGGCGCCTGGCGCCTGATTTGGACTACTTTTGTTGTTATCGTTACATCTGTGTATTCCTTCTTTTTATTTTGTCCTTTTGTTTCTTGACTTGCAAGTTTTCAGCTGAAGAATCGCCGTTTTTTCATTTATGTTTTTTTGTCCAGCCATTCTTCTATTGTTTTTGCTTCTTCTGTTTTTCGCATTCTTCCCTTTTAATCGAAATGATTGTCGAATTTTATGGAGCCCTCTTTTACAGTTCCTTTCTGTTTCCTATGAATTTGTTTTTATTTGCCAAAAACTATCGTCGATTTTCATTTCACTTCTGTTTTTTTTAATTCATTTTATTCTCTCGTATTTTTCTTTTGTTTATTTTTATCAAATAGATTTTTACATTTTCAGTTGCCTTTTGTTTTCTACTAGATTTCTCTTTTGCTCTTCCTTATCGAATCGATTTTTCGCTTCTTATTGACGTTTCATAGTTCATCGTTTTTAATTTGTTTCGTGTCCATCACAGTTGTGGTCTCTTTTCGTTTCACACACTATACCGAGTGTTTCAATAACAGGTAATAAAAAATGAATTCTCATGTACAAAATGTTATTTCAAGTTAAAATGAAAGAATAGACAAATTTCAAAATTTTGCTTAGTTTCGGAGTTATCTGAGTTTGAAAATAGAAAAACTGAAATAATTTGTTTAGGACTAATACGGTTAGCTTTGGAAAAAATACCGACAAATCAAAATTATGTCAATTTTAGAAGCTTCAGTTTCCTAATTAAATTAACATGTCGCTATTTACAAATGAAGAATATGCTGATAACATTTTTGATTATGGTTTTTGTACCGGTAGTGCATTGGAAGTTTTAATTAAATGTTTTTTCTGGTTATCTAACTTTAAGTTCAGGTAACTCCGAAACTAAGCAAAATTTGAATTTTTTATTCTTTCATTTTAACTTGAAATAAGATTCTGTTCATGATTTCATTTTTTCTTTCACCTGTTATGAAACACCCTGTATTTCGTCGTACACATCTGTTTGTTTTGTTCTCATCGTATTAT
Source organism: Prosopocoilus inquinatus (assembly GCA_036172665.1). Taxonomy (NCBI): domain Eukaryota; kingdom Metazoa; phylum Arthropoda; class Insecta; order Coleoptera; family Lucanidae; genus Prosopocoilus; species Prosopocoilus inquinatus. Next base: position 13,420,144 of record CM069871.1, on the reverse strand, counting down.
TTACTTTTTTACAGTTTGCCTTTATTTTCTACAAACTTGTCGGTCTTCTCTTGTTTTTTTTTCGCTTCATGGAATTTTGTTGATATTTCTTTCATTTCAGTTTTGTTTCTGAATTTGTGCAGGTTTTATTTATTTTATTTTTTAAAATTTTTTGTCTCATTATTATCTTTGTTTACAATTTTATTTTGTTCCTTTCTGCTTCTATTTTTAGAAGAAAGAAGAAGAGTAGTTAACCTTAAAAACTGTCAAATTAATTACATTTCTTTGATTGGTTTTTGTTTTTTCTTACCACCTACAATCTGAAAATGTTAAGATGGTAAGTTTTGTTTTATTATTACAGAAAACATTTTTTTTATTTATTCCTGCTAATACATATGTATTTCAATTAATTAGGGATAATATTTTTTTACACTTCGAAGTTTGGGGTACTTGGGTTACTTTTTGTAATACATTTTTCGAACGAAATCTGCCAACACTGTGATCAACTGAATTTTTATTTCCAGTGAGCTTTTAAAAGGAAACTTAGGGCGTTTTCAATTAATTTGCACTGATTGCACTCAGGTTATATTCATCTTTAATATTATTGCAAGAGATCAGTGTTGCCAATCAACTCGACCAGAAATTCCTTTTTTAGCATATAGTAAAGTTCGTAAGTGCTATTTTTATTGATTTTTTTTAGCGCGACTTACTGTGTGTGTGTGTCTCAAACACGCGATTATTGAAATGCACCTTGGCCACAGCGTAAGCTTCACCGTCGACTTTCCTTTTCAATAATGAATAATCCTTTAAATTATGAAAGCTTTTGTTCGATTTTTAGCGCGACTTACTGTACGTGTTTCAAACACGCGAATATTGAAATGTACCTCAGCCACAACATAAGCTTTGCCATCGGCTTCCCTTTACTAATGAATAATTCTTTCAATTATGAAACCTCTGGGGACTAGCGTAAAAGTCATTTTTATTCTATTTTTGTGTCGAAATGTGGAAAACACAATGCCGATAAACTGAACGTCAAAACAGACGCGGCTAAATCCGGCCTAACATTTAACAGCTGGCGGATGTCGCACGTGGCTGTCTTGAACGAAAATTGAAACGTTCGCGTTCGTTAAAATTAATTTCCCGTTTGACAGCAGTGAAAGAAAATAAGAAAATAAAATTGCTATTAAAAATAATTGCCAAAGATATTTTTGTTAAAGAAAATCTTGGAATTGTACAAGGTGTCTGTAATACATAGCACACTAAGTATGAAGACACGCAGCTTGAACAATTCATTGCAAAAATTAAGTTCCATTTTTTCATTGATTGACTCAACAATTACTTTTTGCTTTACGCGCTTTACTTGTTAAAAATACCGAGGAATCAAAAACTATTTTTATCAAGGGCGGTCACGAAATGGAAAGCGACCGTCTATTCACAGCAAGAAGTAAAACCACGACTCCGACAATAATTTTAAAATCCTTGACTACCCTACATGCGATCGTACAGTCCTCTTAACATCATTCTCCCAATAGGCGTTTACTATAATTGGAGCTGTATACAGGCTGTTTCAAAATCGACCCTCATCATGGGGATCTCACTTATTTGAAGATATAGAGGGTAGGTTTAAATTTGGCAAAGTTGCTAAATTTGATGAGCATTAATAATCCAGAAAGAAAATATTTCTACGTTAACTCTTAATTGAAATAATTGTAAAAGAAGACAAATTGTCATTTTCTTATTTTGCCTCTTTCTTCTTTATTTGAAGAGATATCAGAAATAATAAAAGTACTTTCTTAAGGCACTTTTCAATTCTGATAAACACAATTTCTCTATAACTCGTTCCGTCATGTTGGTACCATCATCAAGCTCATTTTTTCTTATGGTCGCCATATTGAAATTTAGTCGAAAAAGAATCTACTCTTCGTGCGGATTACAACAATATAGCACACGTTATTAAAATTATTTAAAATAAGGTCAGAATTAAAATTTATTTTTGTTCTATCTCTTCAAATAAGGGAGATCCCCATGGTGAGGGTCGAATTTGAAACAGCCTGTATATCGGTTAATCTATTGTTTCACTCTTACTTGCGTTAAACGCATTCGTTCTATCTTACTTTTCTACCCCGATCCATGTACCGCTCCAATTATCGTAAGCACCTGACCTTATACTATAATGTTGCCAACTTCTTACTAACAAATTGAACTAACTAAAATTATACCATACTACAAAGTGATCAAGAAAAGAAGGCAATGATAAATTTTATTTTTAAAAGGTAGAATTGGAATTACTTCCGGTTATTTAGGGCATGACACTAATAACCATCACGTGACAGCATCTATTGAAATGGAAATAAGAACGCCGTTATAACCAAAGCGCGGTCGTATATTTACCTTGGATTGCCGCTCACGTGTAGCGTTGCATGGTTCGTGTTGCGAGCCGTTTGCTATTGAAGCGGTCGACTTGACGAACTTCTGATGAACACCAAATGGCGAGATTTTGGTACTGATAGATGCTTTCTTTCGCTCACAAAATCGTGATCCAAACGTGTTTTGATTCAAAAACAGACATTCTTTTCTTTGTATCTCTCTATTTATAAAACTTGTTTGGATTGAATTATAGTTATTTACAAATGAACTGTCAATCAAAAATTCAAGTCAGGTGTTTTGTTGGAATAACCACGAAATTCAGGTCCAAACTATTCGAAACATGATTCAAACTTTTAAGTGAAAGAAAGCACGTAAGAACGCCGGTTATAACCAAAGCGCGGACGAAAATTTACCTTGGATTGTCGCTCAGGTGTAGCAGCGTTGCGTCGTTCATGCTGCGCGCCGTTTATTATTGAAGCGGTCGACTTGACGAGCTTCTGACAACACCAAATGTCGAGATTTTGGTAATGATATATAATTTCAGTACTTCGTTGTACGGGTCTTGAGAGACTGAATTATGTTAACATGCGATCAATTGAAAAACGAATTAGAGTTCGCATTGCAACCGAATAGGCACCATATCCAGGTATCGAATTAACCCACCTGATATTAACTTTATATCCATTTTTAAAATAAGTCTACTATAGACGCTCAGTTCTAAATTCACTATTTACAAAACTACTGATACTTTAAATGCCACTTTAAAATTTGCCAAACGATTGACAGTTAATATTAATATAACGTTATCCAAGACATACTTTTAAATCCCGACACCAGCTCTAATTCGTTTTATTTTGATCGCTCTTTTTATTTTACATAAGTGATAACCCACGGTAAATTTTCGTCCGCACATTAGTTATAACCTACAATCTTGTCTACATCCAAGGTTTATAAAGTAAGTAGGTTGCCTCTTAACTATTCAAGGTCATTTCCAGAGGCGTCATCGTGCCTGCCTTTTTTACCGCTGCAATACGTGAACGAATATTCTCTTTATTAGAAGTGCGTAATTTTATAATTCTCTGTGTTTTTCTTGTATACGCAATTGAACTTATAATTTTTATTATTTGTTTTGGCTAGAAACTTGCATTGAAATAGCATTCAAGTTCGATATTTGAGGTTAATGACGAGGTTTCGAACTGCAACTTTAATAAAACATAAATAGGATATATTTTAACAATTTTAATAATTTTAGCATACGATATATCTTTGTTATGAAATAACTATTTATTGATTGTACAGTTGCGGAAACATAAAGCGGGACAAGTCTTATAACGAAATTTCCGATTATTTTGATAGTGTGAAGTTTCCTTGGTGACGGTCGTGACCCTTCTAATTAATTTATTGCCGTCAGTAAACGTCAGAAATAACTTGTCAAATTGAGTTCTTAAGAATGTATCGTTTTTCTAAGGGAAATGTAAGTGAAAATTTTCGACCAGTTAATCAAATGGAATTAGTGAAGCCTTTGGAAGAACTATGTGACATTATGGATGTGGAATATGTATATTAGAAATATTAATTCAATCAATGTCCGGACATTGGCAATCAATAATTCAATCGAAAGGCTGCATGACTGTTATTTTGTTTCATTTTATTTCGCATGGCAATAAATGTAAGTAAAATAAAAATTATTACACTAGTATGATTTATTTGTTCGTTATAATTTTTAATTATAAGCGAAATGATTAATCATTTTACTTAATGTGAAGGTTGATAAATTACCATAGTTACCGAAATTTAGAAATAAGGTTTAAACTAACGAAAGTTTACTGTCCCGCTTTCTGTTTGCTCAACTGTACCTCGAAATCATGATCACAACCTCAAATATTGAACTTGAATTGTACTTCAATACTAGTTTTTTATAGCCGTTTCATGCACGTATATTTACAAACAAAATGACTGCGTTATTACCATTTCAATAAAATCAGAATAAAACGCATTAATTGTCTTATGTCAATGACAAGCATACAGAGCTATTTGAATTAGGCAGGCAGAGTGACGTAATTCCCGCGCCCAATATCAGATGCTGATTGGTCGAAAGTTACGAGACAACCTGTTTAAGTATATAAACCTTGGTCTACGTCAAGTAAACCAACAAAACAATATTCGGTTGCAGTGTTGCAAACAGTCTAACGACAACATGCTCTTGTTTGCATTGCCAACTCAAAACAGTGAAGTTATACTTTGCATAATCCAGCACTTTATTCGAATTTTAAACTATTACTAACTTCTTATCCCCGATAACTCGTCATAAAATGTTTCCGTGTTTTTACAACGGATGCGTTTATTTGATATTATAACATCAAATAGTCTGGGGGCGCAGTCGCATCATAAATTACTCCCGTCCGTCGGTGAAGTTTTCCATTTTTTTTCTCCTGAGCAGCAAGAACGAGCCCCTCAAGACAGAAATAAGAATTGAAGCGCGGCGGCCTCCCCGCGGCGTCAGATTTTCGACCCGGGGCAAAGGAAGACGGCGCAATGGAGGAAGATAAATCGCCGGAGTTCGGGATAAGTCAGAAGTGGCGGAAGGGGTCGATAAGTTCAACGTACAACAAACCGGCAGCTTAAGGAAGAATGAAGCCGGTGATTTACCGCATAAATAACCTGCGGTTTAATCGACTTCTCCTCGCGGCGCGGTGTTGTTGGCGGCGGCGGCGGCTTGTTTTTCTGAGAAACGCGAAACATCGCAGATTGGATTAGGCTGACACAATTTTTTTTTTTTAACAACGCGTTTCCCTTATGGTTACTTACTTCGTTCGTGATAATGTTATTCTTAAGAAGGAAAAGAAAGCGAAAACAATTTTACCTTATGTTTTCTAAATGTATTACAGGGACTGTAAATTAAAAAAAAGACAGCCATTTTACTATCTAATATCTGTTACATATTGCTACGAATTTGGGGGTTCACAAATAAGGTACAAGACAATAATATAAAATTATTAATTAATGCTCTCTAATCGAGACTATAGTTAATATTACACGCGAAAACACCAAATTTTTACGCTGTTTCTCTTTATTATTCTCTGAAATTAATAAATAAAATCGAAAATATTCAAATATAAATCACGTGGTTTCGAAAGACTTCCCATTCGTTGTGACGTCAGTGTTCATAAATTGTCGTTGACGTTTATGTTGTATGCAGACCCTTGTCAAATAGTTTGAATGTTTGCTCTTAATATGTGTTGAAAAATATAGTTTTAATTTAAGCAACAATTACGAAGTGAATATCTTAAAGAAATTATTAAATTTTTTTACGTTGTTGGTGAGAAATTTGTGGTGGAAACGGGAACTTTTCGCCATTGAGATGTAAGGTTGGTAACAATAAATTTTGTGAAACGCTTATAAATAACTTATTCGGAGTTCTTGCACAGGTATTTTTACATTATAGCACAGCACAATACGGATAATATGTTTTACTATTTATTGTAATAAGTTTTAAGTGCTTGTATTGATATTCACTTATTACGATTTGACAACATATGAACATTGACGTCATACGGTCAGAATGTGCGTTTTGGCTGGAATTTAATCAATTCAAATGTCTTTAATGTTTTACGGCTTTAATATTCATTTATGAAAAAAAAGAGATATATCTAAATTATCGTATTTTTACCTACTTTCAAATAAAATCTTTAAAAAAAATGTTCATGTACCCTATTATATCCGTTAAATTTCAGAACAAATTTAAATACAATCTGTCGCTTTAAACAATTAACTACACAATAGTAATGAGCTAGTCTATCAATATAATACTTTTAGAAAATATACTTTCTATTTATTCGAGGTACGAACCCTTCGCTTGCCAGCTACTGACTAAACTCCTGGCGGACCGTACGGTTTTTATAGCAGAGCCGTCTTTTGCTCGAACGTACTAGAATGAACGCGTAGCTTCGGTAACGTTCTGTGACGCGAGTTGGCGTGACTGATCCTAAAAATTGATTTGTTTGCGCGTTACGACTGTAAAAATATTTAAACTGATCCTTGATTGAAAAACAGCAGTGTATCGAAACAAGAAATTCAAATTCAAATTGAATAATTCAAGTGCGATTTGAATTGAGCAACCGTTTTATAATTTAAATAGTCCGCTGTGCACGTCGTTTCTTCGAGTTAATTAAGGGCGAAATTAATGACTCGCTCCTTTAAAATCGAAACGTTCAACATTTAAGAAAACTTGAGCCAATGAATAAAGAGTTTACAGCCAACTTATTTCCAATCATCCGAGATAAAATATAAGGTGTATAATAAACAAGATTCTGTCGTCAATTCCTTGGCATTCTTACCAGTGCTGCCAATGACCGGGAAATGTCCCGAATTTCGGGGAAAATGAGACGTTGGTGGAAATTTTACGGGATATACAAATTTGCTGGAGAAATCAGGAATTTATTTATCAAAACCCGAGAAAAAATTATAAATACAGATTGTTGTGCTCTGTTTAACAATAAAAAAAAATTTCAGTTCAGATATTGTTTGAGTACGAGCGAGTAACTTAAAAAGCGATACGAGTTTAGAAAATACTTCTTTAACGAGATTGTGCATTGCAGTATTTATAGAAAATAAAAAATACCATGTAGTACGTCATTATGCTGTAATAGGGTACATGAACATTTTTTTAAAAAGATTTTATTTGAAAGTAGGTAAAAATACGATAATTTTGATTTATTTCATTTTTTTTTATAAATGAATATTAAAGCCGTAAAAAATTAAAGAAATTTGGTTTGATTAAATTCCCGCCAAAACGCACATTCTGACCGTGTGACGTCAATGTTCATATGTTGTCAAATCGTAATAAGTGAATATCAATACGAACACTTAAAACATATTACAATAAATAGTAAAACTTATTATCAGTATTGTGCTGTGCTATAACGTAAAAATACCTGTGCAAGAACTCCGAATAAATTATTTATAAGCGTTTCACAAAATTTATTGTCACCAACCTTACTTCTCAATGGCGAAAAGTTTCCGTTTCCACCACAAATTTCTCACCAACAAAGTAAAGAGATATAATAATTTCTTTAAGATATTCACTTTGTAATTGTTGCTTAAATTAAAACTATATTTTTCAGCACATATTAAGAGCAAACGTTCAAACTATTTGACAAGGGTCTGCATACAACATAAACGTCAAGGACAATGTATGAACACTGACGTCACAACGTATGGGAAGCCTTTCGAAACCACGTGATTTATATTTGAATATTTTCGATTTTATTTATTAATTTAAGAGAATAATAAATAGAAACAGCGTGCAAATTTGGTGTTTTCGCGTGTGTTATTGACTATAGTCTCGATTAGAGAGCTTTAATTAATAATTTTATATTATTGTCATGTACCCTATTGTTGCCGTGTTGTAAAGTCCCACTTTACTTAAATTATTTACATTTTTTAATGCTTTTTAATGCGTATCAATTTAGCTGGCCGTTGTCGATTCTTAATGCAGAATGTCAAAAACAAAAATGGCGACCAATCGTTGAGATAAAAGCGCAAAACAAACTCGAGTAACGAGTGAACGATAACAAAAGACGATCAATCGATAACTAAAAAACAAAATAACGTCGAATTAAATCAAACAAAAGAGAAAACAAAGAAAAAGATAATAAATTGACAGTTACAACATAAAACCATAGCAAATAAAGGCGATTAAAAGAAAAAACAAATGTAGATCAATTGATTATGCCGAAAAGTGAATTAAATAAAGTCAAATGAAACGACTCAAAACAAAAGACGATCGGTGATGAAAATAAGACTAAAATAAAAATTCTGTGAAACTAAATGAATCGAATCGAGAACACGGCCAGACGAAAGTGTGGACGAAAAAAAACAAAAGAGAATAAAAGTGATAATTCAAATATAAAAATAAGAGAATCGGCGAGCAATCGATTTATAATAAAAAAAATCAAAACAAAATAAATAAATAACAAACTATCAAAATTTAATAAAATTTAAATTTAACATTATCAGTACCACATGATTTTTTAAATTTTAGCTAACGGTTGGCCATGAGAAGCGAAAGTACATTTAAATTTAGTCATAAAGGACGATAGTACGGACAGGAAAAGAGGAAATGGCAGACCTACAATCAGAACTAAAGAATTTATTGGAAATTCTACAGTAAATTTTTATTTATAGAGGTATTTCGCACTGCACCTTTTGCTTTCCAGAGCCTCCCTTTATCTAAAATTAAAAAAATCATACGTCATATCTGCACCTGCTGTTTTCGTAATGTTAATTAAATTTGTAAGGGCGTCGATGAAAATTTTTATTTCCTTGTAAGGGGGTCAACGTTTTAAAAAAGGTTAGGAACCCCTGTCTAACAATAGCTGAACACCTTGTATTTAATAATTTTTCAATATACGGGGAGAAACGGAAATTTTCATTAGAATTTGCGGAATTTCAGACTTAATACGATTGGCAACACTGATTCTTACTGCTGACTGCAAAGTCGAAGTCATCAAAAAAAGTTAAATGTGCGCATATAAAAAAGGGAGCGCGTGGGTCCTAAGATTGATTCTTGAGGTACGCCGATATTCAAATGACTACTTTCAATAAGTACTAGCTGTTCATTTGAAACTGTGTAAGGATAGTGTTGATGTTTAGCTTTTTTTGTTTTTATTTATGTTAATCTCATAGAACAAATAAACTGAAGAGTTAGGATTCTTGAGCTTCCAGCTACTTTACATGCACATACTTGTCTCGAAACGTGCCTCTGCTCTGCTATAGTATAAGGTGTTTCATACACGAAAGTGCAACGTTCTGAATTAGCAGCACGTCAAAGTTAAACCCGAGGCGACCGAACCGCGTTTTAATTAAAACGCGAGCATTTTCTGTCGTCTAAATTTAGCTCTCCTCAGAGCTTCCGACTTCCGCACACAAACCGCGCACATCTTAAACGAAATTGCGCCCCCTCCCACCCCGCGCTTTTTCAAATAAACACGTCGTGCTTCCGAACTAAAAACAGACGGGCTTGTAAATCCCCCGTCCCGACAAATAATATTAACCCGTGCAGCAGTGTTGCCAACTCAGCGAAAAAGTCGGTATATGTAGGGATAACTTCAGACAAAAGGGAGAAAGAGACAAATTGCTCAAAAACTCATTAAAATCTGGAGAACTTCCTGGGAACAAAAGACAATCGCTACATTTTGCGAAAATAAGAAAGAAAACGGAAAAAAAAACATTTCTAATAATAAGCACGTCATGTCCGCCGAACTAAGAACAGTCGGGCGTGTAAACCCCCCAGCCTCTTCTCTTTCTCTTTCTTTATATTGTTTTATCGCTTGTACCATTGCAGACAATTTACTTTGTGCTGTGTCATAATCTAGACAAAACAAACATCCATAGCCCTTATGGGATTCGAACCAACACCGACAAGTGGCTCGTTTTATAAGTCGGCTAAGCTAACCGCTGCGCCACTCGCCCCTGCCCATCCCCCGTCCTGACAAATAAGGAGTGTTCAATAAAAAAAAAACGATCAAGTAGGCTGTAGCAAGCTTTTGCTGTCGGGAACGCATGTCGTGATTAACATCATTTGAATTTCAGCTTTGACAAGTTGACGGTTAACCTAACCAACAAAACTCGAAAGCTGCTCCTGCAATTTTTTCTCTAATACCTATTTATACTTAGGCCGAGTTAAGTGAGCGGTCAAATTGCACAGAATCGTCCAGTCAACGGTCCGACTAAACCCTTTGACGAACCAGCAATTGAGAAAAGTGATCACGTGATTTGGTCTGACCACTTCGACCGTTCACATACCGCAGCCTTAATATAAATAATGATAAAAAAAACGTTTATTTTTGAAATGTCTTCTTTGAGTTAAAGTGAGGTTAGAAATGCAAGTGACGCTTCACGCTAGTCGTATGAAGAACCCTACGCTAGGCGTTCAGAATAAATTCATGGCTCTCTAGAACGTTTTTTTTTTTTTTTTTTAATTGAACACTCGTTACAATTAACCGATGATGCAGTGTTGCCAACTTAGAGAAAAAGGTCGTTAAATCTAGGGAAAATTTCAAACAAAAGGGAGAAAGGGGCAAATTGCAAGAACTCATCAAAATATGGGGAACTTCCTGGAAACAAAAGTCAATCGCTACGTCTTGCGTTGATAAGACATAAAAAGGGGAAACAAAGAAAAAAAAAGACATTTTCAAAGACCCAGAAACACCATCGGAGCGGAAAAATTAAAATTTCCAAAGAAGTGATTCCTCAAAAATTGCAGGCAATTAAAAAAAAAGAATGAAAATCGTTTTTGACAGTCGAGAAACCCACTACAAACGAAAAGATTCCTAACTAAAGTAAAACAAAAAAAAAAACAAATGACGATCGTACATCGTAGAAGAAAAGAACTCGTAGTGTTACGGTTTTAGAGTTTCGTTTTATTTTGTTTTAAAATAAAACTCGACGAAACTGAAACTAATTTATTAACGATTTTAACATTAACATTATTTGATTTAATACACAGTTACAAACTAATTTATCTTAACAAAAGCCGAGCGATTAACTGCTAATAAACTCTATTTCGAACTGTTGATCACCGTTGTTATTTCCGAAGCCAACTGTTTTTGCATGCGGGCTGATTTCGCGGAGCTTCTGGCCTGGAGAATTCCGTCGCCGGATGCATTTCGAATGTTGTGGAATTAAATCGTCAAATTAAAAAGAGAAAATAATAATAATAAGGAACGTTAATAATAATTGAAGTAAGGAACATTAAAGACCCATAATAATTCGAATTCAACAATAATTAACAAATGAAAACTAGCTGTTCTAACATAATACGTATTTACGAAATTTTCAAAGGAAAAGAAAAAAAAACAAATAACGACTGAAATTATTCGCCGAGGAATAAGAAGTGCAAAATTTTTTTTTTTTTATTAATTAACTTCGAAAAGGAAAAAAACAAATGACGATCGCAAATTTCACCACGAAAAATCATCAAAGAAACACGAACAAGGAAACTAAATAATTTCAGGAGATGAACGAAAAGAAAAAGAAAAGAAACAAATTGTTTATTCAAAACGACGCGACGCAACGACGTCTTCTTTTAAACAATAACGGCAACAGCATCAAAAAAAAATTCAAAAAGTGACAGAACTATTTGAAGGTGAAGACAGATGACGATCGCAAGAAAAAACTCAAAAAGGTGCGGAAATGTTTAAAAACGAATTTCAAACTTGTAAACAATAATTAATAATTCATAAACAAGTGGCGATCGCGTTATATCCAAAAAACAAAACTGCAGATAAATTTTTTGAAAGATCTAATAGCCGAAGCACTATTACTTCTTTCTGTTCAATAATAATTTTTTTTTTTTAGTTTCTTTTTCTTATTTTTCTTGTTATTATTAAGCGCCATCTCGGGATAAAAGAATTTGTAAAATTAAAATCGATTTTTCCTCTAAAAAAAGAAAAAACGGTATCATGCCTACGAACTTCGAAATTTGATGACTTGGCAATACTGCTTCTGATTGCTGCAAAATGCAAGGTTAGGTTATTTTAATATTTTTATTTCGTTTGTTTTAAATAAATAATTTTTATTGTTTTTTTTTTCTTTCTGTAGTGGTGCTTTTAACTTTAACCTCCTATTTCAAATTTACCAGATTAATCTAGGGAATAGAGTACATGACAATAATATAAAATTATTAATTAAAGCTCTCTAATCGAGACTATAGTCAATAACACATGCGAAAACACCAAATTTGTACGCTATTTCTATTTATTAATCTCTTAAATTGATAAATAAAATCGAAAATATTCAAATATAAATCACGTGGTTTCGAAATGCTTCCCATTCGTTGTGACGTGAGTGTTCATAAATTGTCAATTGACGTTTATGTTGTATGCAAAACCTTGTCAAATAGTTTGAATGTTTGCTATTAATATGTGCTGAAAAATATAGTTTTAATTTAAGCAACAATTACGAAGTGAATATCTTAAAGAAATTATTATATTTTTTTATTTTCTTGGTGAGAAATTTGTGGTGGAGACGGGAACTTCTCGCCATTGAGAAGTAAGGTTGGTAACACTAAATTTTGTGAAACGCTTATAAATAATTTATTCGGAGTTCTTGCACAGGTATTTTTACATTATAGCACAGCACAATACTGATAATATGTTTTACTATTTATTGTAATAAGTTTTATGTGTTCGTATTGATATTAACTTATTACGATTTGACAACATATGAACATTGACGTCACACGGTCAGAATGTGCGTTTTGGCGGGAATTTAATCAATTCAAATTTCTTTAATTTTTTACGGCTTTATTCATTTATCAAAAAAAAGAAATATGTCTAAATTATCGTATTTTTACCTACTTTCAAATAAAATCTTAAAAAAAATGTTCATGTACCCTATTCTAGGGAATTCCCGAAAAGGAATTTTTGATAGAGTTGATTGGCAACACTGCGAGGGAGTTACTAGTCGCGTTGGCTTCGAAAGCGATTCCGCGCTCCCGTTCATCAGCCGTTGAGGAGAAATTCAATTAACAGCGGGGCGTGCGAAATTTATTATATTATTCGTTATGTTTAATTGAATTCCGCTCGGCCGGCAATAATAAACGCTGCGAAGGCAATAATTATATTGTTCGCGATGATTTCGAACGGTCCATTAGGCCCGGTAATTGACACCGTTTCTTTCTTTCTTTCAGAAAGTGCACCTTTCTGAGAGCTCTTTGAAGCAAAACGAAATTAACCACTTAAACGGGAAAGCTACGCGGAATTTTAAGATGCCATCCCCTAGCTGAGGGACCAATCAAAAAATTCATTCATTCAATCCTTAGGCAGACTTCAGTAGTGAATGTTCGGAAAATGGACTACTAATTCAATAAGTTTGCAATTTGCAAACGAATTTTTGATGAATACACTTTACGAGTAAAGAACGGGGAGCGGAAGAGATATTTATGATTTCTTCAAATTACAAAAACGAGTGTGTTTCTTCTTGAGGGAGGATGAGGGATAGGAGGCAAAATTAATACACCTCTTTAATCCGAATTAATGAGGTGTATGGACCTCTTTAATCCGAATTAATAATTGCACTGGTTGATTCGGATTTACAAAATGTTCAGATTTTATCGAACAAAGCACAGAAAATATCCATTAAGGATTGGCTTTTAAAGATTTTAGTTGGCATGGTAGAGGAGGTCTTTTCTTCTTGATTCACCTATGTATCACTAGGGCAGAGCGAGCGAAGGATAATACGAGCCTTTTCGCGGTCGTTTCTACGTCGTTATTGCAATTGATCAAAATTAAGAAAAAGTTTTCGTGAAAAAGCTTTTCATGTCATCTCAGTTCTGTAGTGGTATTGAAAATTCTGCGATTGATTATACAAGCGTTTTCTGAAGTAATTATTCCGTAACTGAAACATTTTCGCATCTGATAAACTTCATATTTGTAAGAGAAAGTGAAAGAAAGAGAGTAGTCGAAACGTTTCTTTATGATACCCGCGCTTAACATGGATTTACTCTTATTGTTTAAACTTCATTGGTCTTTATATGCTAATATTTTATCTCTCGAGGATTAAACTTAGAAAAACTTTAGTTATTTCTTCTTGATTTTGTCGTGTATCATTCCTTTGTGGAAGGGCAAAAGAGTTTTAAATCTCTACAAGGTCGTTTTTCCGTTGTTTTTGATACTAATGGAATTTCAGTTTGTTATTTTTTATTCAACCAAGCAAAATAGGTAATCTCATCTTACCAATTATTCTACGAATTTCAATATTCCCACAACGAAAAGTTGTGTAATTGTAGAAACCCACCTCATTCTTTCGTTTGTCGATTAATTAACGTATTTCCTTTTAGAAGTAGTTTCCATTCCAAATTGTAAACTGAACTCGTCAGCTGACTGAACGGTCAACGTGCTAATGAACAATGAACAGCGAAGTTACTTTTCCCGCTTTTGAGATTTGGAGAATTGTATTGTATTTGTGGATTTTTGTCATCATCAGTTTTCGTTGATCACATGATCACTGCCCCTACTGGCGTGGGCATGTTCGGATTAAAGAGGTTAGTTATACTGTACTTTAATTGAAACGTTTACCATTTTGAACAATTGCTACAAATCGATACACAAATAAATTTAACGACAACAACGTATGTATGTGTGGGGGCAATAAAAAATATCCACTAAGGTTTTGCTTTTTAAAGATTTTAATTGGCTTGGTAGAGGAGGTCTTTTGTTCTTGATTCACCTATGTATCACTAGGTCAGAGGGATTGAAGGCTAATACGAGCCTATTCGTGGTCATTCTTACGTTGTTATTGCAACTGATTAAAATTAAGAAGAAAGTTCTCGTGAAAAAGCTTTTCATGTCATCTTAGTTCTGTAGTGGTACTGAAAATTCTGCGATTGATTATACAAACGTTTTCTAAAGTAATTATTCCGTAAATAAAACATTTTGGCATTTGACAAACTTCATATTTGTAAGAGAAAGTGAAAGAAAGAGAGTAGTAAAAAGGTTTCTCTATGATACCCGCGCTTAACATGTAGAATTGTATTGTATTTGTGGATTTTTGCCATCATCAGTTTTCGTCGATCACATGATCACTGCCCCTATTGGCGTGGGTAAGTTCGGATTAAAGAGGTTATGCTGTAATTAAATTGCAACGTTTACATTTTAAACAATTGCTACAAATCGATACACAAATAAATTTAACTACAACAACGTATGTACGTGCGGGGCAATAAAAAAAATTACAATAATTTAAAGTTTATTAACTGAACGCACCACGGGCAATTAAAAAGAAATAATGTAACGCGTTCGGAATAATAACCGGCAATATTGTGACGCATCCTGCGCCGCAGTAATTTAAACAAACGCGTTCGGCCAATTTATGATAACGTGTTTAATGATGCGGCAGACGGGAGGGAGGGCGGGGGGGAGATGCGTTTATGCTTTAACAACAAAATCAGAATTACATTAAATCATAAGACTAAGATATTAAAAGAAAATACTTAAAAAAAAAACTTTTTAAACGTCTGCTGCGACATTAATTTCCATTCTTTCATCTGTAAAAATATTAAAATTATCCTACTGCAATGTTAGGTCAAAAAGCGATAGTAAGATGTCGCTATTTTATATGTTCATCATTTTACATCGCATTTGCGAATAAATTGGGCAAGTCGTTTTTGGTCTGCAGTGGGAATGTCGAGCTACGTTTCTGCTGAAGAAGCCCCAAGCAGGGCTGAAACAGCTGTCCAGAGGCTGCTCGAGGTTCTCACTGCAATCAAAAACGATTTGCACAAAATTTTTCTAAAATCTTTCATTATGCTTTGACAGCAAGCATGGCCGCCTTGCATGGGGGACTCATTAGGAGCAAATCCCGCTTCAATTTGTCTATCCTACTGCAATGTTAGGTCAAAAAGCGATAGTAAGATGTCGCTATTTTATATGTTCATTAAAATTAACGGATAGAATTAACGAGTTACGATATTTTCGGATCAGAAGTGTGGTGATAAAAAACAAACGATTCATTAATTAATCATACAAATGTAATTAATTTGATAGTTATCAAGTGAACTATTTTTTAAAATAAAAAATCTGAACAATTAAAAGAAAACCACACTTAACCTACAAAACCATAAAAAACAAAGGATTAACAAAAAACAGCAAAAAAAATGCAAGGCATGAAAAAAGAAGAAACAACAAAAGAAGATAGATAACACTACGCTGAAGGAAAAAGCAACAATTTTCCGGACGAATAAAAAATTCGTAAAAACTAAAAACAAACTATAAAAAAGTCAATAATACTGTTACAGCCGTGATGCGCAAGTAGATCTATTTATAATACGAGTCACGCCACCTTGCGTCACAGGAACGTTATCGAAGCTTCTCGTCGGTTTCAGTAAGTTCGAGAAGGCAGATGTCCACTATAAAAGTCCACACACACGGCACAAGCGCGCCAGAAGTCAGAAGTTAGCAAGCGAAGGGTTCATACCTCGAATAAATAGAAAGTACATTTTATTTATTCTCTTTTGTTTCCTGCAAGTTTATTATTATTTGCAAAAACTCGTAGATTTT
Source organism: Prosopocoilus inquinatus (assembly GCA_036172665.1). Lineage (NCBI taxonomy): Eukaryota > Metazoa > Arthropoda > Insecta > Coleoptera > Lucanidae > Prosopocoilus > Prosopocoilus inquinatus. The sequence goes on along the minus strand of CM069871.1, from coordinate 13,403,738 downwards.
AATTTTTTTATCCATGTCCATTTTATAGAGGTGTTATTTGATAGGCAAGTGTTGCAGCTCAATACAATGAAAAAAAAGAAACGAAAAATGAAACGAACGACGAAATACAGAGTGCATAAAACAAAAGAACACAACTATACAGGAACGAAAAGCGCATCGATTTTAACGAATTTAAGATAAATTTAAACTGTTATAAAATATTATGCGTTTGTAAAATAATGTTGTTCTATATTTCTTATAATTATATGTATGTATAGTAATAGATGAGTAACAAACTAACCTGGAATCCATGAAAAACGCAAAACAAACAAACTTATAAGAACAAGAGATGTCGAGCAAGCAGAAAGTGCTGAATCGAGTAAAAACTTCTTTAGTAAAAGTTATTTTTGAAAGAACGATTCTTTCTTTGAAGTTTCAGTCATAAACGTCACGAACTTCCCTTGAACCACTGTTTCGGCCCCGTTACAAATCAAATAAAGTGTAAAGAGGCTTTAATAACATCTTTAGACAAAAAAAAAAAAACGTTTAAAAGAAAAATTGTTTAGAAAGAATGTATAAATACCGGAAAGCATTTTTTTTTCTGTGCTCATATCGTTTTCTCTAATAGCTTTTTTATATTAAAAATAATAGTGTATGATGTATAAAATGCTTTCCGGTGTCTTGCAATTTTTTTAGCTAAACAATATTTGGTTTTGAGCATCGAGAAAAGAAATATATTCTAAAAACTCGCAGTCGCATCAAAGATATTAAAATAAAACAGGGTTGCCGCGCATCTGAAATTATTAACAAAAATGACAGTTTGGTTCCTAACCCTCTCGAATATCAATTACATCTAGGGACCCTAGTTTACATTTATACTTATTTTAAGAAGTAGCCAAACAGAGAAATATAAGAAGCACTCATCAGCCATTATTACATCATAAATCATAATTAATAAAAATTCATTAATTTCATTGTCAGTTTTTTGTTTTTAATTCTAACTAAAACACTGTCATAGGACACTAGTTGTCCTTAAAGTACTAAATCGAAATACTTCGTGTTCCAGTAGCGACATTAGTGATTTTTTTTCTATCTATCCTTGTCGCACAATAAACTCGTCTAGGGATAAAGAAAACCCCAGTCGAAAGTTTGTTATTCAAAGTGACGTTTCACAAATGAAAATTTACTATTGCTGCGTAGAATAACATAACCTAAAACATTTTTGACTAGACGGTCAGCCGTAAACTACTACCATCATAGTAAACGGAATTCCCTAAAAGTGTTGATTTCCTTGTTGCTCTTGCGACATTTGTATTTGTTATCTTCGTTACACAATAAACTCAGAATGGGAATGGAAATGGGATGGCGTTACCTGAACACGTAAGTGTATTGATTTACTGACCTTAGTCGTCGTTTTTTAATACGTGAACGGATTATATGCTACGGATATAGTGTTGCCAACTTAGTTTACAAAAAGAAAATATGATCTAATCCCATTAAACTATCCTGCATTTTTTTGCTTAGGAGATCGCTCTTCCATTTCCTCGCTCATAATGAATACAAGAAACGATATAATCAAGAACGTTCCACACAACTAAACATTGCCATCTTATTTGCGCGGGTTATAGGAGCAAACCTAACCTGAGCCAGCCAATTATCCCGGATTAAACGGGATAGTTCCGGTATCTAATAACCCCGAAAACCCTTTATTGCAGAGAGGCCCGGAAAATATACCACATTAGCCCGATACGGTTTGCCCGGCTCACATTTTCAACGAATGGCTTAATAAGCGCTGCCGAATTTATTGTCATATTAAACGTTAAGAATCACTTGAAAACGCTTGGACCTCAGAATTATTAGATCATCTTAATTGCTCTTCCTAAATGACAGACTTTCTTTTTTCTTCTGACACATTTGGTTTATCCTTCTTCTTCTATTTTTTTTTTTTTTTTAATAAATTACATTATAGGAGTGACTGATCTACAAACGAATTTTATTTCAGTTTCACACTTACTTCCTCTGAGCATGAAGTACGATCGAAAGCAAAAATTAGTAGACAATTACAGTTTTCTGTAATTTTTCTTTCTCCAAAATGACGTGCTTTAAATACGACTTGTCAAATCTGATAGCTTTTTTGAAGTGAAGTCGTATTTAAACAGTACCATTTCGGAGAAAGAAAAAATACAGGAAACTGTAATTGTCTACTATTGTCTGCTTTCGATTGAAGCAGGCTTGCCAGATTGGGCGAGATTCTGCCATTTGAGCTACATTTTAGATTAATTTGGCATTTAAAAATTTTATTTGGCGCCTATTTTGGGCTATTTTTTTGGTGTCTTCACGTAACGTCACTCCACAAAATTTTACGTTCTGGTACAATCCGTGGAACAAAACTACACCATCGACCAAAAATTTGAAACCACGGACTCGACGCTAAAAAATATACAATGTGATCAATAGTGATCGACGTTTCGTATTCTTCTGTTTTTTGTTAATTTCAAATTCATTCTTTCTCTTTGGTTTTTTTGTTTTAAGGAAATAATGTTTTGCAATTTTATTCACGGTTCGTCTGTTTTGTTTCGTCCTTTTGCTTCCTGCCAGTGTCTTGATTTGCAAAAATTTTCGGCGGAGAATTCTTTTATTTTTCTTTGTCTATTCATTCTTCTATTTTTTGTTTTTCGCATTCTTCTCTTATTAATCGAATTAGTTTTCGCACTGTATCGACTCCTTTTTGCAATTCTCTTTTGTTTCCTGCAAGTTTATTATTGTTTGCAAAAACTCGTCGATTTTCATTTTTTGTCCGTGTTAGTATCGTGATACTTCTACTTTTTAAATTTGTTTTATGCTCTGGTATTTCTCTTTTGTTTGTTTATCAAATAGATTTTTTTAAATTTTGTTGACTGACGCTTTTTTACAGTTGTGTTTTGTTTTGTGGTAGTTTTATTTTAATTTTATTTTTCGTCTAGTGATTAATTTGGTTTTTGTTGGTCATCTTGCTCATCAATTGTTTTTTGTTTTTTTTTCTGTTCTTTATGTTATGGAATTTTCTTTTGATTTTCTTATCGATTTCATTTTTCGCAATTTATTGACACATTTTCACAGTTCATCGTTTTTCATTTGTTTTGTGTCAATCATATTTGTGATCTTCTTTTGTTTTATGCACTGTATCGTCCGTTTTTTTTCTTTTATCGCATTATTGACTTTCTTTTTACTCGGCTTGGTTTTGTCGACCTTCTTTTGTTTTTTTATTTTTGCTTCACGGACGAGTTTGAATTTGTTTTTACTTTTCTGTTCTTTATGCTTTCGTGCTATGGATTTTCTTATCGAATCGATTTTTCGTAATTTATTGACGCATTTTCACAGTTCATAGTTTTTCATTTGTTTTGTGTCCAGCACAGTTGTGATCTGCTTTTGTTTTATGCACTGTATTGTATCGCCCGTTTCTTTTTTTTTCTCGTATTATTGACTTTCTCTTGTTCAGTTCGGTGTTGTCGATCTTCTTTTGTTTTTTTTTTATTTTTTCTTTATTATCTCTTTTGTTTCTGGTTTCTTTGTATTTTCTTGTTCTGATTTCTGATGTTGATTTCTGATATTCTAAATGAAAGATTTGTATTTATTTTTGTTTTTCTATTCTTTATGCTTTCGTGCTATTAATTTTTCTTTTGATGTTGTTATCGAATTGACTATTCGCAATTTACTGACGTATTTTCAGTTCATCGTTTTTCATTTGTTTTGTGTCCGTCACAGTTGTGATCTTCTTTTGTTTTATACACTTGTATGGCCCGTTTCTTCTTTTTATCGTTTTATTGACTCTCTTTTGTTCAGCTAGCTGTTTTCGAATCTCTTTTGTTTTTTTTTTAACTTCATGCCTTTTATTTTGTTAGTGTTTCTTTATTTTCTCTTTTATTTCTGGTTTCCTTGCAGGTTAATTTGCTTTTTTTTGTTCTGATTTTTTATATTCCAAATGGGCGATTTTGTATTTGTTTTTATTTTTCTCTGTCCCTCAACGAAAACAAAATAAATAGATTCAGTAACATATGAAAAAAAGACAACAAACAAATAAAAATGAAAAAGTAATCAAATGATAATCCACTAATGAAAAAAAAATAGATAACTGACAGATGAGGAAAATTAAGTTAATTAAAAAAAAAACAACAAACAATAGATAATAAACTGATTAATAACGAACAAAAATGAATGAATCAATGAGAAAGTAAAAAAAAACATCATTGGCTTGTAAAAAAATTAAACACAAATGGAAAACAATGACAATCAACCGATCGATAAAAATAAATGACAATCGATTAATTATAGAAAAACAACGGGTAACAATAAATTACGATGGAAGACATAAAAAAATCACGATCAGCAAATGAAAAAAAAATAATTGGCAGCCGAACTGATGAAACAAAAATATAATCATTCAAAAAAAAAGGCAATGGACCAATGGAAGAAAAAAGAATATGAATATCGACTTATAAAGAAAAACGAACGACAGTCAACTAATTACAAAAAAAATATCAGTTGACTAATAAAACTAATAAATACACAAATTAAGCAAATCGGCAAGTGATAATCAAATGGCAATCGCCTACAAAAAAAGAAAGAAAAAGTAAGTAAACACACAAATGAATGACAAAAAAGTTAAAAAAAAATAAAACAAAAGATGCAATGAAACAATAAAAAACGATTAACTTACACAGAAAAACAAATAAGAACTAATTAATAACAAAAAAATTCAGTCGCCCAAGGAGATTCAAGAAAAATTAATAAATAAGAATAAAATAACAGGAAAAACAAGTGACAATCGGGAAATGACCAAACCACCACAGAGAAAAAACAAAAAAAAAACAGTCAAGCAATGAAAGAAAATTCGGCAATCTGTTCTTTACGAAAAAGCACAAGGTTTTGCTAATTACTAACTTTCCTATTAAACTTCATTCATCATTAATTGGAAGTTTTGCATTTTTAGGTCCAGTTTTACAAATCGGGCTTAACTTTGAGCTGAGGCTTAAACCCTTAGCAACGATTATTTCAACAATTGTTGTGAAGGATTTAAGCTTCGGCTCAAAGTTAAACCGTCATTGTAAAAACGGACCTTAATGATGTAAAATTGAGGTTATTTTCTGCGCAAAGTGACATAACTTCGTCAATCGTTGTCATTTCAAAGCATGCTAGAGCTTTTTTTTCAACTGTTTGTACGTTACGTTTGGCCATATTTTTCAAAGAAAAATCTGGCAACCCTGGATTGAAGTTTTTCTTTTTGATAACCGGTTTATTGGAAAGAAGAGCTTGCGGTTATTGCAAAACGCAAAGTTTCGGTATGACTCGTTTTCCGCAACTTTTTATCATTTTTATATTGGAAAAGTCTAACGAGTTCCTGAATACTTGCAAAACTTTACATCGATCCGGCCATGCAGTTGCAGTTCATCCGCCAAGTGTAAACAATAAGAGCGAATTTCTTGGAAAATGCTCCCGGTTTTATGAAACGAGGTCTCTGACTGACGCAATTGATTACTCCTCAGGTCAAAGCGTTTCAGATTATGAAAGCGACTTTGCATAAAATTGTTTTATCGTCGCTCTCAATTTAAGTAGAAAGTTCTCAAAAGTCTGTCCTTCATCCTCTGGAAACAATAAATCTAAATTTTCGATCCAGTCAGTCACTTTTAATGCTGAATTCACGACTACGCAAGATCTTAAATAACCGGATTAATTAAATATTCTGCTGATACGTCATCTTCAAACTTGATTGCGTCGCAGCTGCAATTAAATCTTCCCCCGAGAGGGCGTTAATTTCGTTTTTCTGCTCGCGCGGATTTGAAGACGCGCGCGGGTTTTGACACGCCGCATTAATTTTCTTTTCAAAGACAACACTCGAGCGCCGCCGCCGGCCCTTGGAAGGATGTCAGCGAACGACGACCTGCGACGCCGCCGACGCCGCCGCCGCCGCCGTCGTCGTCGGAACGCGAAGTGCCACCCCAATCGATACCGAAACTCGTCTTAACACGTGTACGCCTTCGCGAATGGAAAACAAATTGAGCCACTTTTCGCCAGAAGTAGCTTCGCTAATTTCGCTTTCAATCTTGTCCGCCGCAGGAGTTTGCCGAAGACGGATTTGCGACCCTCCGGAAAGATGGGTTAATCGGAGTTTTCCGTGTGTGGAAAATGCGCGACGAGCTCGTTATGTAAAAAAAAAGAAACGTTTCTGACGCAAAAACAGCTGGCAAGTTTAAGCGAATCAGATATCTTACAAAGCATTTCATTTATACACTCACACAAAAGAAAACACTGCTCCTTAGGTATTATTATTATATTCTTTATATATTTTTATTATACAGGATGTCCACCGAGTGCCGCGGTCTTCTCTATCGTCTAAAACATAGGTTCCCAAACTTTTTGCGGTCGCCACCCCCTTTTCAAGACAAAAATTGCTTAACGCCCCCCATTCCTGCATAGGCAAACCGGAAGACTCGTCTGTTGCGCAAGATCGATTATCAAAAAGGCAAAACTTAACTTTTCAATGATTTTCTGATTTCAAAATTTATTACTAACTTCGCCACCAAATTCCCCGTGAACCCGCTACCGCCCCCTTAGAACGCTTCAGCGCTCACTGGTGGGCGCTACCGCCCACTTTGAGAATCTATGGTCTAAAGTATACAAGATCGAAAATAAATTCATACGAGCTGAGGTGTAACTCTATTTTCTAAAATTATTTTTTGCCATACAGGGTGTTCAGTAACTGAGAGCCACACCAAAGTTATATTTTTTTTGACAGAATAATTGTTTAGATTAGTGAGACACTACTTTTATAAGTTTGTACTTCTTTTTGTGTTAACAAAATGGATTTTAATAATGAATAGTTACGTGACGTGACACACCTAATGGGAGAAAGCAACCAAAACTGTCTTTTGGCGTCAAGATTACAAGAAGTAAGAAGTATTTACAAGAAGCTGAAAAACAATTTGTAGATTTAATATAAATTTTCTAGATCCAATGGTTCCTTGTCATTCTTAATCTGTTCAATGTTTTCTATTATTTTCTAATTTAATACTTATTATTCTTAATTTGTACATTATTTTGTTATTTTCTAATGTATTATTAATTAACTAATATTTGTTACTTTATCAACAAAATAAAACGGAAGAACCGGTCGAAAAGGCTAAAACACGTCAGTATTGTAATTAAAAAAATGAGTAATTGCTGTTTCGCGATTTGTTCAGTTTGGACAAAAACATTTGGCGTTTTATGAAAGCTCATTAAGGCAGTGTTTTACAAGAGTTTAGATATACAGGGGATGTTCCATTTGAAAATGTTGAGAAAAATTAACTATTTCAAAACTCAACACCCTGTAGACTTAATAACTAATAGATTGAAGCTGTTGTGAAATTTCTGTAGATGAGATATTGTATTGTCTACCTACAAACATTCACGATGAAATGTAAATAAATGATCTAACTATGAGAGCTCAAAGAAAAGCAATTTTTTTATACAGCATCATTAATATTTTAAAAATTCTTAAATAAAACTTACGAAATTTTTTATTATTACCTATTCGTTGTGTGTACTTTCAAAATACTAGGTGTTCCATTAAAAAAAAATATAACTTTGGTATGGCTCTCAGTTACTGAACACCCTGCATAGCCAAAAATAATTTAAAAAAATAGAGCTGACTAAGTTACACCTCAGCTCGTTTGAATTTTTTTTCTATCTTGTATACTTTAGACGACAGAGAAGACCGCGGCACTCGGCGGACACCCTGTATATATGCTACCTGTAACAGTTTTCAAATTTATTTCATGAATGGCCGGTTGCACCAACGTTTTAAGCAAAGTTTGAATTTAAGTTGTGTTCAGAATGTGACACTTTAGACAAGTTCAACAAAATATCACGCACATTCTAATTGATGCTTAAATGAAGTTTAAGTGTCAAGTAGGTGTTAATCACGATATAATTGTAATATACTCACCAAGCATAACTGTCATAATCTAAACCTAACATAAAAGTTCTGCTTCAAATATTGTTGCAACCGGGCACAAATAATTCAAATCAAAGTAACATGTGTTCATCTTAATTTGTGATCTAGTCACCGTTGGAACTGTTAAACTCTTGTCGTGAATTAAATCATATACCGACATTTGCCGAAAATAATACACAAATTTCTGATAGACGTTCGTTTTAAGCACGATTTTACGGAATATTTCTAGGTTAGAAACAAACACATTTGACACACGCCAGTAGACAGACATATACGCTACGACATACGTACATACACAGCCGTCAAAGCTCACTACATCGCAAATTCAAATTAACACATTATACATATAATTTACATTCTTGTTAAATTGGGTTCCAATATAATAATTACATACCCCGTGTACCAACCCTTTTGAGCTATCTGAAATTACCAAGGAATTTTAAATGTTGTTGATTTAATTAAGTAAGAATGACCTACATATGATGACGTCCAGCATATTTGCATCACATTCTAAGTTAGACTTAAATTTAATGCAGGATTAAATATTTTATGCCACCCACCCTTAATTTAGTGTGTGCATCGACCGAATTATGTGGTCTTTTCCGCTTGGATACCTGAGGTTCAAATCCCATCGTCTTTATCATTATAATTTTTGATCGTCTGTATTTGAAAATTCATAGTTCTGAAATAGAATGATAATAATATTAATGGGGATAATTAAATTAATTAAGCTAATTAATTAAGTTGTGAAAGCAAGAAGAAATAAAATTAATAGGGATTCGAGCTCCGGGTGTCCGAGCGGAAGTCGGGAGACCACGCTGTTTTTCCCCAAAATCTTTTCCTTTAATTATTTAAACAATTCGCAGTTTTCCCCAAAATCTTTTCCTTTAATTATTTAAACAGTTAATAATAATTTTAAACACTAAACTGTATTATTCGTTCGAGGACCAGCAGACGCCGAACTTTTTTTTATTTGTTGACGCATGGCTTATTATTATTTTTTTAAATTATAATGAAATTGTGGCCATTTTAAAGATCATTACTTTTTAATTCAGCAAGATTATCTTCAGATCATCGTGCGATCATTTGCAGTTCACAGAGATAAGGCAACTAATGAAAAACGAGAATAAAAGCGGACCTAAGGCAGTTCCCTGCGGAACACCAACGTTCATCTTTGTTGGACAACGCGAAAATTTTTTTTCTTGACTGGAAGATCACAGTAACTGGACTTCTCTTTCTTCTTTGGTTAGCAGATTCCGGACTTTTAGTTTCAACGCCTCGGTCCTTGAATTGCCAAATTTGCCTTTTTATTTCAGTAAATTGGTCGTCTGTTATTTTCGTACATCCCCCAATACCGAACGCAAGTTCGCAAGGCAAAATACGACGCGACGCTTCCAAACGAAAGCATCTGGGAAGACAATCATCCAGATTTTGTGGATTATTTAGGTCCGCAATTATCACTGGATTGGGGATTCCCCTTTCTCTTTTAAATGTAGGAAGCAGTACTTTAGCGTATTTTAGTTCGGAAGGTAACCTTCCAGTTCCAGGAAATAGAAAGAAAATAAAAATATCTTGTCTTTTATATTTCTCTAACTTTGACGATTTTAGCCAGATTTCTCCAAAATTCACGATTTTTGCCAGAAAAGTCTCAGAGTTCAATAAACAATTGAAACGAACCCGAATCAACCCGAGCGTAAAGTCCGAAACTCAAAACTCCAAAGGATACTCAATTTGAATTAATCAAGTCCTAAAACTCAATTTGGTTGGAATCTAACACAATCATTACTTAAACCAACTTAACTCGAGAACAATTAAAACTCAATTGAAATCCAAGTGAGCTCAGTCCAACTTCGCCTAGCTCAATTCAGCTCAACTGGAAACTGAAGAAATACAATGAAAATTAAGAATAATTTTAAAATTCAATTGTAGATGGGGGCCTAACTCAAGCGACGCCGACTCAACTCACAATCAGTTCAACTCACCTCAACTAAACTCAAACCGTGAGCAAAAATAAGAATTATTAGGATTAAGAAAGAAGACTCAAAGGACAAAACAATTGAAATGGTTAGAATGATGTCAATTCAACTCGAATCAACTCGAGCGAGGCTAAATTCGAAACTCCAAAGAAAAATTAACGCTTGATTGTAATTTAATTAAGCCTAGCTCGACCAATCTCAATTCAGTTCAACTTATTATATTGGCTGCATAAAATACAGAACGAAAGAAATAAGAATTTATTTAAAAAGAAAATTGTGAAGTTTTTGTAGACGCTTGCAATAAAAAATAGTTAAGCAACGCGGTTTAAGGCGCGACATCGCGCGGCCGAATTTAGGATTTAAATCGTGCCGTGATTAGGAAATAACAGTCCAATTTTAAGCCGTTACATACAAAGGGGTCAATGCGAACAGAATCAACATAACTTTAAAATCACCCTTTTGCTGATGAGGCTCCAGTTAGGGTCGGGAATAGCTGTATCCGAGAACTCCATTGCAATCCAGCCGACTTGAAGCAAATTTAAAAATCGAGCGTCGCGAAAACGAAAACCAATCGTGAAAACTTAAATTAAAAGTAACTTAATTTAAAAATTGTGTATACCGATTCTCTACGGGGAAATGTAACATAGTAAGTTTGAATCTCTATTAGTATTTAACTTTCACGAGTCAATATCTCGCGAAAACTTTTAAGAAAAGAAAATTGAACAGAAATCAAAAATACAAAAAAAAAATTACGTCGACTGTCTGTCTCTTTGCAGACACTCCGTAATAAAACAGAACTATAAAATGAAATGAACAATTGCCGCCGATTTTCTTTGAAGACACCGCGATTTTATGTTTGAAATGTTACCGCAGGAACAAATGCAAATCGCAAACTGACGAGGAATGAAAATTTAAAAATTAAAAATTACTTAATTTAAGAATTGTGTATACCAATTGTCTACGGAGGAATGTAACGTAGCAGTTCGCATAACAGCAAAGAATTATATTGGACCAAAGGACAAAGAAGATGGTAAAGACGAAGATTGTAATTACGTTATTTGGATGGGGGTGCTGGGTTGCGTTCAGAAACTCTAACGGGCGAGCACTTTGGGCGTTTAGAATGAAAAGTAAAATATACAAAATCACTTACACGAGAGAGAAAGAATATTACCCAGAGCTTGCTCTTTTAAGTTCTTGAACGAGCCCCTGCTCTTGGGTTAGTTACCGCCAGTGGCGGCGTTAGGGGCGGACGAACTGTGCAACCACCAGGGGCCTCGCGCTTTCAGGGGCTTCGCGCCATCTGCTGTACATGAATTTTTCAATATTTTAAGCCGCGATAGTTGTCAGAATGAAGATTATCGAATATCGTATATAAATACGAAAATATTTGCGGATTGTATTAATATAAAATGAACATATTAGAAACGTTATTCACTCAAAAACAAAAATAAAAACCTTACAAACAAATAATACATATAAACAATAGTTGTCCTTAATACTCCATTAACAAATCTTACTTTTAGAGAAACAACATTTTCGAAACATCATTTTCGACCAAATCTTATTTCTAGAATAGCATCTGTTGTATGAGGACTAAATTTTATGGTCTTCAATCATTTTTTGCCTCTCCTTAGAATTTAAGTTTGCTTGCAAATAATCTCAAATATATTTAAATAAGATTATTGCAGTTTATAATTAGTTTCAGTTTTTAAACTCTCGATTTTATAATTCGATAACCTGATACGTTGGTTAATATTGGTAGACGTCCTTTTAAATTACATTAGTATTTTTAAAATAGTGTGCGTAGATTTACTGATTTCATTTGGTTTTATTTCACTTTTTTTAGTTGTCAACCGATTGTATTTTGTCTTTACTTGATTCAATTTGACTTTATTTTATATTTGTATTATGTTATATATTTATATTTTGTACTCTTAATTCGTTTTTTTAGAATAAGTAATTTCGTCTTATTTTTAACACCGATCGTCTTTTGTTTTTCTTTTTTAATTCCTTATTTGACTTTATTTTATTCAATTTAATACAACGTGGAAACTAAGCAGCGGATAAATACGATATTTTTAAGGCGATCCATTATTTCAAAAGACTGAATCAGAAAGAATTTTCAGTACTACAGGGTGTTTGCAGAAAGCTGAGCGAGTGCTAATTTTATATTTTTTTAATGGTACCCTTCCAATTAAACAAAATTGACGGGTCTGAGCGTTTATTCTTTGTTTAAATTAATTGTCTTGAAAATGTGGAATTTATCCGCCACTTGATTCGATTTAATTTAATTTAGTATTATTTTTTAACTATCTGATTATCTTTCATTCGACACGATTTTATGTTTTAATTATCAATTGATCGTCTTTTGTTTTTGTTTTTCCCTTAAGTTACTCGATTTTAGTTTATTTTACATTTTAATCCTTTCGATCGACAGCCATTTTTGCTTTTGTTTTTCTTTTAATGTATTTGATTTGAGTTTATTTTATATTTTAATCCCTTTCGATCGATCGCCATTATTGTTTTCTCTTTTACGTGATTTGATTTGATTTATTGTTATCAGTTGATCCTCTTTTGTTTGTGTTTTTTTTTATTTACTCGATTTGAATTTATTCTACATTTTAATTCCTTCGATCGATCGCCATTTTCGTTTTCTCTTTTATGCGATTATTGATTATTAATAGATCGCCTTTAGATTTTTTTTGTTTTGTTTTATTCACTCGAATTGAGTTTATTTTACATTCTATTCCCTTGGATCGATGGTCATTTTTGTTTTCTCTTTTATGCGATTTGAATTTTTTGTTTAATTATATTCTTTTAACATTTAACATTTTCAATCTTTTGTTGTTTGTTTTACTTTTCGTTTGACTTTATTTGATACGAGTTTTTATTTTTTAATTGTTTCTTATTTCTTTTTTGATTAAATTTTTGGTTGTCAGTATTTATATTGATTATACTTATTCTTAGTTTTACTTTCGTCCTACTTTTTTGATTATTTGATTTAACGATATATTATTTTTATTTTGAAAATCAATTAGTCGTCTTGTTTTTTTTATATATATTTTTATTTTATAGTTTTCTAAGTCACATTTTTATTTCATAATTTTACTTCTTTGTTTCCGTAGTACCATTTTGATTTCAAATAACGACATATTTTAAAAATCGAAACTTGTCAAATAGCAGTCACTTGAAGTTATTTTACTTACTCGTTTTAAATTTATTTAGTATTTTCTGCTTTTTATAATGCAAATAAGGCAAACTCTTTTCCCTTACGCACCCTTACCCCGAAAAAATTTCCCGCCCGGGGTTTCGTAACTATTAACGCCGCCTCTGGTTACCGCCAAGCCATGCTGCGTACGCCCAGTGTTGCCAGTTTAGTAGAATTTCTTTTGAGTTTGGTAGAATGAAAGCTCTAATTATTATAATTACCTGATGTTAATTTTTTTATAGAGTGTACCGAAATTAATAATAGATACAAATAGTGCTTGCTTTCTTTTATGTATAAAAATCTGATCTGATTGTTACAATGTATTCAGTTGAAACAAATTCAGCTTTAAATCGTGTACAGTTGTGAGATTCATTTTTAGAGATGTTTGAAATTATAATAGCACGAACCAGTAATACCAACACGGCAAGCAAATAACTGTAAATTACCATCGAATATCGCATATACCAACCATAAATACTGACGTGCTATGACATGCCCCCGGGTCGATTTCACATCCGTCAGGATTTACGCTAGCGTTCTCAATGCAATTTGCCGTGCTTTCCCGGTGCATAAAATACACCCCCCCCCCCCCATATTCCTGCTGGTCGTCCGGGGCGTAATTGTTTCCCGTCGCAAAATTACCAGGGCCCGGATTACCGGGACCAACGGCCTCTATAGTACATTTATGAAACGAAAAATAAAACGCGGATTTTTTCCCATGCGCCTCTGGTTTCGACGTTTCGAACGAACGCGAACATCTCGATTATTTACAGTGGTACACGAACGGGGGGAGGGTTGACTCGGGGAAGATCTCCTCGAGTTGTGCTCAAATATTTAAATGCGGGCCGGCCACGTATAATTTGAAACTTGAAGTTGCCGTTCGGAATTCGAGGAGGTGGAAAAGTTAGGAGGAAGGTTCGACTTCATCATCTGGAAGCAGCCAGCAAGCAATTTTATTTTATCGATCACCGTTTTAAAATTTATAAAATTTAAAAATTGATTGCTCGAAAACGCACGGCACTTAAAGCAGAGTCGGGGTATATTTTGAATAAGGGGACCCGGCCAGAAGAAATAACATTATTAATTTACACAAGAAAGATTTTCAAACTCTAATAACAATCATTAAGCCGCGTACAGACCTGCGAGCTGAACGACTCATACGGTCTGTACGCGGCTTTAGGTTTGTTATGTTAATAATTGGAAATGCGAGGTTTTCATATAATTTGGGAACAAGTCCGGTTATATTATATTATTACCACATGGCGGACAGAAAAAAGTGTAAAACTTTACTATTGCAACGAAGCGGTGGAATGTTATAAATAGATTGCGTATACGCTTCAACATATTTGCCGGCGCAGCGCGTCTAGCTAATAGTGAACAATCGGTAAGCCAAAGCATTCGTCAGAACTGCATGATTCACAATAATATCGCGGTTGACTGCGATGCTCGGACACGATGCGCACGAGAGAGTGTGCTGCAGAGACGTGTCGTGTTTCTATTTAATTCAAACCAACTAAATTGTTGTTTCTAAATTCAAGAAAGAGCTGTTATTAGCTTCTGGAATTATATTAAACTGATTGATTAAAAATCACGTAATAAGCGGGCGGAACATTTAACGCTTCGATTTAGACCCCTGCCGCTGTCTCAAACTGGTTTCAAGCAGTTCACTTTCTTAGGTCCTCCCTTTGATTATTACGAGGGAAAGATGCATATACGTACCGAAAGCAAGCTAAGACAAATTAGATTCTGCAATGCACCTATTTTTGCATACGTGTTAACTTGAGATTGTATTTTTTTTTTATATTGCGCAGTATGTAAGTACATACTTTACAAAGGAGTTTGAGTATTTCGTTCAGAAAAGTTTTGCGCTTCATCTCTATGCATTCTTTGATCTTTTCATTCCTTTATGAAAAACAAGGTCAAGCCAGGCGCTTAATTAATGCGATTCTGTATCGGCCCCCAAAAATCACTGCTTGAATTTAATGTGATCCGAATGTTTTAATTAATACTTTCTCCCACTTGCGAAAATTTAATATGTCAGGCACTTGATTAATGCGATTTTGGATTGGCCCCCAGAAATCACGGTTTGCATTTTCGGATCTCTGAATATTTGTTTAGACAAATTCATGATCCGGCCCTGTGTGTTCCACAATATCCTTTACGAAAATCGAGGCGCCGGGCACTTGGTTAACGCGATTCTGTGTCGTCCCCCAAAAATCACTGTCGCTATTTCAGGACTCATTAGGATCATTTTCTTTTAGATGACAATTTCGTAAATCTGTTTCTGTGTATTCTATAATACTTCCACCGTCTTACAAAAATCAAAATGTTTAGCGCGATTGGGGTGGGCGAAGGGGGGATGGGGGGTTCAGATCCCACTTATTACAAGATTTTTGGAGTCTAATGAAAATTCTATCGCGATTTGATGTGTCGCATGCTAGGTCTAGCGCGATGAGTTTCCGAGATATTCGTTTACGAAACACACGCAGCAACCTCAAGCTGCCTACTCCTGCGTCATGCTTATTTTCGCAAGCGTTGAACGTAAAATTCGCCGTAAAGTTCAATCAGCCAATTCGAATATCTTCAAATGAACGTTACTTTACCGAAATCGTTCGCTCTCTCTTCCTAAACCGAATCACCCTGTATATTATGACAATTGTATTAGGTTCTACAGTGAAATATAGAGTGTCTTGAGTTAACACACTTTCGTACTACGGAGTGCTTGGTTTGAGAGTTCAATTCAATTAATTTCCGAAAGTTAGCGACGATCATCTACCTGCCTACTCCCTCATCGCGACGGCCTATTCTCGCAGGTATTTAAAAAGTTTCACACAAAAGTCGTTGTAGTTTTCTTTCTCAGATTCGAATTACGTAAATAAAAATACAACCGCGCATCGCGTTCTCAAAATGAATATCGAAACTGTGATCTTTTCGACGGAACATCCTGTATGCTACTGTATTTTTGAATTCCTGGTTAAATTCTAGTGCGGTCTGATGTGCCACGTGGTCTAGTTTGACTGGTTTTCGAGCTATTCGATTCGCAACATGCCGACGATCGTCTACCTGCCTACTCCCCCACCACGCTTGTTTTTATAACTACAAGAAAAAGTTTTATACAAATTGTCTGCAGTCTCAAATTTTATTACCAAAAAAAAACAACTGCGTTTTCAAAATGAAACCTGAAATTGCAATTTTTTTTAAGAAACACCCTGTATATTGTGGTGCTTTTAAATTTAAAATCCAGTTCGCGCATCTCGTATGTATGTTTACGAGTTATTTGATTTTAAAATCTACCGACAGCCTCCACCTGCCTACCTCCATGCCACGTTTATTTTCACAATCAGAGAAAAGCGTTTTATACAAAAGCTGTATATTTTCTTCTGCAGATTCAGCTAGATGAATGGCTTAAAGCTGCATTCAAACTAATAAAATAACTCAAAATGCATGTAGAGAGTTGTCCCAAAATATTTTTGGCAGGCATAGTACATACGTTACATTTCTGTTAATTTTTTGTTCGTTTAATTCTACCTTGTATTCACTACTTGTATTCAATTTCATTGTTGTTTGCTTCTTCTTATTGAATTAGGCCCGATCTTTCCAGCTCTAGATAAATTTATCTGCTAGATAAGATCATAGGAAACTATTATCGATACAACGGTTTTCAAGGATATTACCTAGCAGATAATTTTATCAAGAGGTGGAAAGACTGGGCCTTAATCATTTAAATTTACATTACAATAAAATTATTAAAAAAATAAAACAGAAACGAACAGTTGAGATTATTGTATGTTTCTATTCTTTGGTATTACTATTATTATTCTTTTTAAATTACTTATTCTTTGTTATGTACCTTTGTAAAAGATGAATTAAAATTGTAACAATAAAACTAAATTAATACAATGTTCTAAAACTTTAAATCCCTTAAAAAATCGATGCAACAGTGTCATACTCAAAAAATGCTTAACATTGCTAAAAATTGTTAAAGCATTTAAAGAGTATCGATGGTTTTGTTAAACTTTCCTTCACTTAAACTAAAACTAAATTAATAAATTAATTTCTGCCATTAAAATAATTATATTATTAATAACATACTCCTATATTTGGTAAATGTATCTGTCCGAGCTTATTCAAGTATTTATGTAGAAATAAAAGGACTTTATAGAGTTTATGATTCGTCTCGTCATCTATGTGTGTGCTGAATTTTGTCGAATCAAAAAGAATTTCGGCGCGTAATTTAAAAATTATTTTTTTTCTATTGGGAGTCCTAAGTTTAAAAATCGCCTTGTTAAATATTTAATGGAACACGAAATCTTTACAATTTAATTTTCTTTAACAAATTTAATTCCAAGTTTAAATAAATAAATTAATAGGTACAGTTAGGGTCCCTAGATTTGATTGACATTTAACATGTTGGAGAGGGTTCGGAAAACACAACTTCAAATCCGCCATTTTTCCAAGTTACGTATCGTTTTCAAAATAGCAATACTATATTTTATTATTCTTTCTAACCCACGGGAAATTCATATCAAGTTAGGTCAGCCAACTATAAAATCTGACATTAGCTGCTAACGAAATGACGATGTGTTTCTGAATCCTCTCCGACATGTTAAATGTAAATCAAATCTAGGGGTCCTAGGTACACATCATTAAAAGGAAGTCACAATTGTATAGTGCCATCTTTGGGTCAAATTTAGAGCGTCATGTTCAAAATACCTAAAAATTATTAAGTTATTTAAAAAGCAGTTAAAGGGCATCCGCGATTTTGTTAAATTTTTCTTCGCTGAAGCTTATTTAAACTAAATTAATAAATTAGTTTCTGTCGTTACGTATTTCGACGACCTTAATTAGATAATGTAAAAATAAATAAACATTATGTTTCGTATCGCCATCTATGTAGTTCTTGCGAAATTAAAAGTTTTCTGCGGGAAATTTGAAAAACTATATTTTTTATATGAAGATATGAAAACTTTACGATTTTATTTTTTGTAACAATTGACTTTTTTACATAATATCGAGAGAAAAAGTTTTGCTAAAATATTCTTTTATGTAATTAAAAAATACATACATTGAAATTAATGAGGTGGTTAATCAGATCAGAAGTCTTTGGCAAATAAAAAAAAAAAAGATTGGCGGTACTAAGAATCGCAGACATTCCACCGTTTTCTTTTGATACTGCATTTCATGGTTGGCTTGTTTGAGTCGTAGTCTTTTTTTTTTTGTTTCTTCCTGTCGAATTAAATGAAGTTTAATATCACATCTTAACGCTGATTTACATCTATCGAAATTTGTATAAAATCTTGTGCAAAGTGAGAGAGACAGTTAACGTTCATTGGTTGAATCGATGCTTCTTTGTTACTTTGCATAAAAAATTGTAACAATTTTATTGTTACATGTAAAACGGCTCTTAGAGAAGTCATTGGAAAAAAACACAGCAAATACGAAATTATGTCAAAATTAGTCTAAGGCACGATTTCTTCACCTCTTGATAAATTTATCAGCCAGGTAGTATCCTCGGAGACTATTATCGATACAATGGATAATACCTGGCAGATAAATTTATCAGGAGATGAAGAAATTGGGCAAAACTTAGATATGTGACTCCATCTACATAAATCTTATCAAATCAGATTTTTAGCGCAAAATTTGAATGGCTCTAAAATTTATTGAAATTGCCGACGAGTGCACGTATCTTTTTTTAAATTATATTTTCACAGATCTAGGCTTAGTAAAACTATCATTAAAAAAAAATTATTATGTATATTGATGCTATCTTAATTGGGTTCTTAAGAGAAATAAATTGGTGTGCGAAGTTTTGCATTTTTCTGCGCGAGATTTGAAAAATACATGAATGTAATCCATTCAGGTTTTCGAATGTAATTCCTGCAATACGAAAAGTAATGTTTGTTTTGTTAAATCGTTAAAAAATATTTTTGTTATTAAACAAAGTTAGTTAATAGTAACCATTCTACAGCTTTATTAACACAAAAGTTAATTACTTACGTCTTCTTCTTAATGTGAAATGAAAAAAAAAATAATACTTCAACTAGAAGCTATTTCAAGGTTGGTAGAGCTAGACTGTGTATTAGAAGGTTGCCTTGATCAGCGGACGGGGCAGAGGGTGCGTAGCTCGTTACGTCACGTCACGTGATAAATTCCATTGGACATATTAACGAGATTTTTGTATTGTTTGAACAGGACCACAGAATTGATTCAATTTTTAATGAATTAGATTAAGCTTTAGGAAACTAATTAAAACTCACTCTAGTTACTACACTGTGACGGATAGAAGTTTCATGTGACGTCACGAGTTACTTTTGCGGGGAGGAAATTTCAAACTGCATAATAAATGGGAAGGAGGCAACCTGCCAGATGCAATATCAGTTTAACCAACATTGAAATATTTATATTGCCGTGCCATCTATGTGAATTTTACTAATCTAGAATGGCGTGCAATGTAATGCAATTCGGCGCGAAATTTGAAAAATAAAACAAACAGAATCAATCTTTCTTTTTTGTAGAATTATATTTAAAAAAAGGTGCCTTTTGTTCTTTTGAATGCGAATCATTAATAAAGAGCTGCCACGATTTTTTTTTTCAAGTAAAGTGTTAAGTAAAAACAAGTGAATTTAGTAAATAAGTCTGTAATGTAATATTTGGGGCAAAGCCTCCTTGTCCTCTTGTTTCTTTTTAAAACATCTTGTTAATTGTCCACTTCAAATTATATACTCATTTTTTCTATTGCACTCTAAATCATACACCCTGTATAACCAAAGTAGTTTTTCTTAAACGTTCCTGAAAATGGTATCCTCACGTTTTTACTCAATTAATGTTATCTCTGAGAAGGTAATAAGGAATATTTAATGTGAGATACCTTTCGGTAGTGAAGCCTTTGTTTTTATTTTTTTATTTGCTTTATTGTTAATCGTCATCTCGCCAAACTTTATTTCGAGTTTTAAAACAGAAAAAGGAATTAAAAAAAAAAACGAAAAATCGAATGATTTGGTGATACTTTTTTATAAATCTTTGTAACGTTGACGTTTCGCTCTGCATAGACTACTTCATTCACTACTAATTTGAAACTCCAATAATTCTTAACAACAACACAAGTAGCAGCTCCCCCTTCCCCGCCACCCCCCCTCCGCAGCCTTCAGGTGACGCACAAATATAATAAAAAATCAGCGCAGCAGTATGTTTCGGTAAACTCCCCCTTTATTAGTATTTATTACCCGCACCCTAAAGCGTTTCGATCTTGATCCCTTTCTTCCGCTGCTTACCCCAGAAATGAATCCATAAATATTCGGAAAGGCCTCATTCGCCCTTCCCCCCCCCCTCCCATTCTTTTCTTTTCTGTTCTTTGTAGCGATAACTGAGTCATAATTTTTTCCTTTCTTTTTTGTTGCAGGTGCCCAGGACTCGCCGACAGATTATCAGGTAAACAATTCTAAAAAGCTAAAACGAAACATTTATGAAAGCGCATTTTATGAAAGCGAAAGCAACATTTTAAGTGTGTCGTATTGTAAAGCATACAAAGAAGTTAAACGACCTCATTAATTACTTTCAGATTTTGCTTCGTTAATGTTGTTTGAAGTAACTTTCTGCAAATTACAAGAAATTTCTGTTAAATTTTTAATCGTTGGTTTTCATGCCAGACCTGAAAATTGAATGATGAAAAGAAAAGGTTTCAGCTTTGACGTTTGTTTGCATTATTGATGTGATATCCATTGGACAAAAGTGGTGGCCGTTTATCCCCAACTCCTTCAATAAATATACTCCTATATGGTACTTTGTGGCCATTACAGTAACAAACAGTCTTGCCAACATGGTGCATCTTCCACCAGATCTACACCATTTTGTAAATAATAAACAATTACCGAGAGTCCATCAGTATCTGAGATTTATTTGTTGGTTGGGCAACAGTTTTCAATGTTTATGTTCTATCCTTAGTGTTCCCAACCTACTGACGTTGCTTCAATCATTTATGATCACATGATATAAAACTTTTGGTGAATGGTGTAAATGTAAATTCTGAGAGATTTATTTGAAAATTGGTGTAAATTTTAGTGATTTTCAGACGAAAGTATCCTACAGTATTATTAGTTTCTTATTTTCTTTCCGTTAATTAACGACATATCTTATATTAAAAAGTGACATTCTGGTCCTTTACTCTAAATAGGAAAACATTAAAAAATTCAAGAAATGTGAAGATCGTATTACAGTGTGATTTTTAGTGACTGGGGAAATTTGAATTTACCGCCGCATTAAATTGCCATAACGTTGGCAGCAACCGGTTCTGTCACTACCCTTCATTTTTTTTTTCTTTTTCAAAAGAACGCATCGAGGAAATTTAATCAATCAATCAATCAATCAATATTCTGTGATCGTAGCCACTATTTTAAAACGTGAAATGCCCTATAAACTATGGCGCCAAATTCAAACTATTTTCTGTTTTCATTAAAACTCACAATAGTTGTCTTTTATTTGCAGCGCGGATTAGTTCAGGTCAGTTCAGTTTAACCCAATCTGAACTGATCTTAAGTGACCGATTTAATAGTAAATAAAACAGGCGAGATGCGATTGCTGCATTTTAATCTTCACATGAAGATATTATTTTTGCGTCACTTTACAGCGAGTTAAGCAAAAACAAAAGGTTATTTGGACGAGTAACGTAATTTGACAAACAGTTGAAATAACATCCCCTCCACAAGTGAACCTACTGATCCAAACTGATCTAGAATTTCCGAGGTGTGCAAGGCAGGAAGTATTTTAGATCACTTTGGGTTCGATCAAATAAAACAGACAAATTTTTGAATAAGTGATCCAGGGTAAAAGTGAACTGATCTGACGTGCAAATAAAAGACAACTAATGTGCTTCTGGAAACAGGATCCGGTGAAATTCTAGTGAGTTTTTATATAAAGGATTTAGTGTAAAAAGGGTTACCATCAGTTCTCAACACTGATAACAAATGGGATCTTTTACTTGAAATGGTGATGAGAGTGGCGCTACGTGCAGCAAGCAGACCATCAACTAAAATGAAGACGTAAGAGGACCAAGATTTTATTGATTGGTCTCCAAGCGAACATCAAAATTCAAGACCTCCTCCTCCTCCTCATCCTCCTTCCTCCGTTCATAACTTCCAAAACGATTTTCCCTTTCTTTCAATTTCTGAAGCGTGGTGGGCCGAACTGCATTAATATTTCCGGGCGCGAGATTTCCTTCTCATTGTTTTCCGCCCGCACCCGAGCGCGACGAAAATTGAAGCCCCGGGCCATTCTTCGGCTCCGCCACGCGGATTTCGTATTCCGCAGGAGCGCCTCGTTAAGTGCGATCAAGATGCAATGATACCAACTTGACCTGCTAGACGTAAAATTTTTACGCCGTTCTTTGAGAATTCCGACGGAACTGTGTGCGAGGTTGCAGACCGTTCCCCATAGATGAGCTCTTCGTTCATGCGACACGAACTGCATCGCAAACTTTTAAACGCCGATTGTAGGATTAGATTTACGACGAGAGTATTTAGAGCCGAATTCCAATCAGTGCTTCGCTCGAAAACGTTTAGTGTGCAGATGAATTTGATGCAATTTAATTTAAAGGATTACTTCGTAAACTAAAATTTGCTGTGATTTTTAAATCGTTAGAATAGGCAACCCATCAAACAAGTCAGTGTTTTTGTAATGCATTGAATACACGGAAGTAAGGTGGGTTGCGTATCATCGTATTTTAACCGCGCCAATTTTTTTTTTCAAAATGAGTCATTATTTTCAAGTGTATGTCACCTTTAAAAAAATGTTTTCTCTGCGTGTATGTAATTGATTAATTATGAAAGAAATGAAGAAGCCTCAAATAGGGCTGAAACAGTTAATGTTAATCTGTCAGAGAGATTGAAATTCCACCAAATTTCAAAAAAAAATAGCTATAAGTGAGGGTATACAAATTATCAATGAAAACTCATTTAAAAAATACACCTGGTGGTTGGGGTAAAGCAAACAAATAAAATTTCTGCTTAACACCACCAGACCTCTGGCAAGAAATCTTGATTGGGTTTGATTATCAGGCCTAAGAGGACCTCAGATAATAATAACATCAACACTTGAAAGTTTGGATAAAGGAAACAAACAAGATTTCTGCTTAGCACCACCAAACATCCTGC
Organism: Prosopocoilus inquinatus; assembly: GCA_036172665.1. Taxonomy (NCBI): domain Eukaryota; kingdom Metazoa; phylum Arthropoda; class Insecta; order Coleoptera; family Lucanidae; genus Prosopocoilus; species Prosopocoilus inquinatus. Next base: position 13,380,455 of record CM069871.1, on the reverse strand, counting down.
ATGCAATCTTGATTAAGTTTGATTATCAGGCCTAAGAGGACCTCGGATAATAATAACATCAACACTTGAAAGTTTGGATAAAGGAAACAAACAAGATTTCTGCTTAGCACCACCAAACATAATACATGCAATCTTGATTAAGTTTAATTATCAGGCCTAAGAGGACCTCAGATAATAATAACAGTGACATTTGGAGGTTTGAATAAAGGAAGCAAATAAGATTTCTGCTTAACACCACCAAACATCCTGCATGCAATCTTGATTAAGTTTGATTATCAGGCCTAAGAGGACCTCAGATAATAATAAAAGCGACACTTGGAGGTTTGACTAAAGGAAGCAAACAAGATTTATGCTTAACACCACCAGACATCCGGCAAAGAATCTTGATTAAGTTTGATTATCAGGCCTAAGAGGACCTCAGATAATAATAACAGCGACATTTAGAGGTTTGAATAAAGGAAGCAAACAAGATTTCTGCTTAGCACCACTAAACATAATGCATGCAATCTTGATTAAGTTAGATTATCACCCCTATGAGGACCTCAGATAATAATAAAAGCGACACTTGGAGTTTTGGATGAAGAAAGCAAACAAGATTTCTGCTTAGCACCACCAAACATAATGCATGCAATCTTGATTAAGTTTAATTATCAGGCCTAAGAGGACCTCAGATAATAATAAAAGCCACACTTGGAGTTTTGGATGAAGGAAACAAACAAGATTTATGCTTAGCACCATCAAACATCCCGCATGCAATCTTGATTAAGTTTGATTATCAGGCCTAAGACCTCAAATAATAACAGCACTTGAGAGCTGGGTTAAAGCAAAGAATCCCAACCGTTTTGAAACATCGAGCCCTTACAAGGAAATAAAAATTTCCGTCGACCCCCTTTCAAATTCAAATAACATTTCTAAAATCGAAAGAGAAACTTTTTTAATATCAATTTTACGTAAAAAAATGATTCTTTACAAAAAGTTCTACTTCTCAAAAAACTTCAGAAACAATCATTAAATTTAAATTTTGAGCTACGGTCTATCTAAAAAATTGAAAGTTCTACATTTTTTGTTACAGATTTCAAAATAACGTTTTTATTATTGATCTTAGACAAAAAATGTATTCTTTACAAAAAATTCTACTGTTCGGAAATCTTCGGAAAATCCCCATCAAGATCGAGATCGAGATTTCTCTAGAGGACTTATTTTTGCTTGTTTTGCTTTTTACATAATTCAAATTTGAGTATGGTGTCTGAGATTTTCCGAAAAGTTGGATGTTTTTATACAGAATGCAATTGTATAAAATCAATAAAAAAGACAGTTTGTTTTTATTTGAATTTGAAGATTTCGGGCACCCCTATCGTCACAAAACTTAAATTTATGTATGGTTTCTGAAGATTTTCGAACAGTAGAATTTTTGATAAAGAATACATTTTTTGCCTAACATCAAATGTGCAACAAGAAATTAAGAACTTTGAATTTTCTAGACAGACTGTAGCTCAAAATTTAAATTTTAATGATCGTTTCTAAAGTTTCTTGATAAGCAGATCTTTTTGTAAAAAATCATTTTTTTGCGTAAAACTGATATTAAAAAAAGTTTTTCCTCTTGTCAAGTCGATCCGTGGACACACTGTATATTAACTTTGAATTTTCTAGACAGATCGTAGTTCAAAATTTAAATTTAATGATCGTTTCTAAAGTGTCTTGATAAGCAGAATTTTTTTGTAAAAAAAACATTTTTTGCGTAAAATTGACATTAAAAAAGTTATTCCTCTTGTCAAGTCGATCCGTGAACGATTTATTTATTTACTTTTATTATAAACCGATCGTCACTTGTCTTTTCTCGACTCGATTTGACTTTATTTTATATTATTTGAATTATGAGTTCGATTCTCTTTTGTCTTTTTATTCTTTTGTTCAAACTTTTGTTTCGAAATTCCTCGATTCCATTTGACTTAATTATTTTCGTAGAGTTTTTATTTTTGACTCATTTTACCAATCGTCTTTCGTTTCTTCTTAATTTCTTAATTCCTTACTTGGCTTTTAATTAATTTAAGTTTTAATGTAATCAATCGTTCGGCTTTTGTTATTTCTTTTCCTTTATTTGATATCATTTACAGTAATTATTCTCAACCATGTATTCTTTGCATCTTTTGTTTTTGTTATTTTCTTTTGTTTGACTCTATTCATCAATCAATTTCTTTACTCGATTTATTTTAGATATTAATCGTCATTTATTTTCTCATTTATACGATTTGCTTTTGTTTTATTTTTAACTTAATCGTCTTGTTTCTTTAATATTCGATTGAATTTTGGTTGCTATAAAATTCGTCAATTTTTAAATAGTTTACTATTAGTTAGTTTTACATCATTTTCGTTTTTGCTTTATTTATTATATAAATAATGTAATTGATTGTTAGAAACTGAAATTAGCTTAAAACTTTTAGCAGAACAGTAAAGTAAAGTAAATTCCTATGGCCACAGTTAAAAAAAATCACCATATTGATTGTATTAGTTACTACTTTACCTGCAGAGTGTTGTTACCAACCTTATTGCCAAATTAATAACTTTCACGTGCGACAAAATTTACTCATTAATTTCACATGATTCTTTTTCTTTTTCAGGATGAAAGTTTCAAAGACGAAGACGTCAAAGAATTACAAAACTTGAAGCAAGCACTAGGTGAGTCATATTACCAGTTTTTTTTTTATATATGAAGCACTAGGTGAGTCATTTTTTTTTAATTTGGAAATTCACAACATTCAGTTCAAACGCTAGACGACAGCAGTTATGAAAGTGCTTTACAGTTTACGGTCGAAAGCAAAAATAATAGACAGTTACAGTATCCTGTAATTTTTCCTTCTCCGAAACGGTACTGTTTAAATACGACTTCACGGATTCTACAACAAAAGTTTTGAACTTGTCAATGTGTCACTTGTGAAGTCGTATTGAAACGGTACAATTGAGCGTTATTTAATTTTTTCTTTAATTTGGCGTCGAAGTTGTCAGTGACGTATTTATTGTGAACGGTGCACAATTTTTGAATCATCTGATGTCTGTCAGTTGCTTTGAGTTTTCATATAAAAAAAGTAGGAGTATTTTTTTTGAATAAAATGGCGTTTAGAAAATGATGGAGTATAAGTTGTTTTGAAAGATTCCACCAAATATTTCCCTGATTCATTGTTGACTTCAAACTCAAAAGTAAGGGTAGGTATGCCGTAGTAGTAAATTCAAATGTCAAATCGACAACTGTTACTTTGATTTTTGTTTCAATTAAACTTTCATAGCCAGCCAACCCTTTCGTAGCTAGGGTTACTGAAGCCCAGGGCAAGATTCTGATTCTGCGCCGCCACGAGATTTTATTAGTCTACTCAATACTCCAAATTGTGTATTAGAAAGAATTCTATTCTCATGTAATTACTCGGATTCTTTACCTAGGCTTGATTTTTTAAAGGAGTGTGATTCTTGGGCTCAGAGACTGTACAGGTCATAAAATCCTTCGTGTGCTGCAATGTTGCACGTTGATACAAAAAAATAAACAATTACAAAAATATATATATAAAAGTAAAAAGAATAATAATTTAATAAAAGGGGGTACATAAGATTAACCAATTCCGTAATCATCCGTTACTCCCTTATCACCCTGAACTAGTCTGGTCGCCGACAGCTCGTGACAATATCTTTTAGACAGAACGGAGTAACAGAGACTCTAAGACGCCCTGGGGGGTCTTCCATTAGTTTCCGGGCTTCGAGGTTCGGTTTCACAGCATGTAAAACTTCCACGCACTCACTCATGCTACCCTGAAGGAGTTTCTAGGGGGTTAAACTGCGATGGCAAAAAGGGTTTAGGTGGACACTTATTAATTTTGCATTATTTCAAGTCGCGGTGCTTAATTTAATTTCAAAATTAAAAACTTCCACCTCTCCTCGCTGAACTATAGGCGTTACCTCAAGGTTACCTAACTTAGGGGCAACTTTAAGTTTTAAAATTAATTTATCACGGCTGGGTACGCAGACGTATTCGCACGATTTCTATACGGGTAATGCGATCTTAAATTATACACGCTGTTTGGAAATTGCTAGTACAAAAAAAAACTGTGGCGTCTGGAAGTCCTAAGAAATAAAAAAAAAATTAAATTTTGTTTTTATTTTTATTTTTTCCCTAAAATAATATTATATCCATGAACTTATTATTTGTGTAAGCGGCACTCATTTCGATAATAACAATATACCGATTTGTGACTGTTGTGACAGCTTGTTAACTCAGTGGGGCAACAATAATTTTGACCAAATTTTTAGGAATTTTTATCTCGAAAACTAAACGACTTTTATTAGAATTCTTTTTTTGACGATGACTTCAACTGACCATCACCAACTACCAATTTTTTTTTGTACTAGCAATTTTCAATCACGCGGTAGTTTAGACTTTAAACTGTAACGTTTCCTGTCCAGTTTTTAGCTACTGGGAAAGTTTATAATAAAATGAAATACTTATTAAGTAGTAATTCGTAGTAATCTTGAATCAAAAACTAAATTAGAATTTCGAATAACATATAAGATCTATTTTTACAATTGCACCCTTTTGGATCTGCGTCCCTGGCCTAGGCACTAGCTACGTTGCTGTTCATAGTCAGCTTCGACGATAGATTTAAAAAACAAAACACCTTATTTTGGACACACTTTGGAATAAAAAAGGCACCGAAAACTGTAATTGCTTTGTTTGCTGTCCACCGTACATGTCATTTAAATTTTTTCTTTCTACTTACCTGCCATAACGATCTTTTTAAATCGTAGTTAAGAATGAATTCACGTTAATTAAGTTTCAAGTTTAAACAAAGTATAAAAAAATTTATAATTAAAATTCCAAAAACAAGAAAGCGCTTTTTAGGGATTTTTAATTAAAACGCTTCGAAAGTTTTCTCGGGCGGTACCGACTGAAATATTCCACCAAAAAAAAAAAAAGGAAAATGCTAAGTTGTCTGAATGCCAAGAAAACAAATCTCGCCCCTCTTCCTTTAATTGTCCGCTGAGGACTGCGATCATTTCCACAACCAACCCCCTTAAAAACCGAATAAAGGCGTGCGAACTATCGAAACTCGATTAAAACCATAAAGACGAGCAAATTTAATTTACCGGAAGGCCGACGCCGCCGCCGGCCGCCCTTCTCGAATTAAATCATTACGTTTTCACGATTTTAATTTGCGGGCCTTGCAGAATATAAAGGGGCACTCGATCGCCCCCGGCTATTCCGCATCGATTTCGGGGGCCCTTAAATTTTGATTGCCCAATAAAGTAATTATACCACGTCGTCCTGTGTATGAACAAGCGGGGTTAATGTGATATAATTTCGAGTTCGACGCTTTCGAAGTTCGCTCGGTAATACCAACCGTAATATGTAGAGAACGACTTGAAAGTTATAGCTAGCTGCATGCAATAAATAGTTAAGGGATGATTTATATCGAGCGCAGACTTTACTAAACTGCCACAAATTAAACGAAAGAATTCCCAGAACATGTTGGGTCAGTTTTTTTTTTTTTTTTTCGAAATATGATGACGGGCGATTTAAAATTACAGCAAGAATGAAACCTAAAATAAATTTGGTTCGTTCCAACCGGGGTTCACATCCCTGATATTTTTCAATGTGCTTCGCCCCTTTTATTTATTTAATTTAACATATTAACGTTTTCCAAAGCCTGTGCTAAAAATACAGTCGAAAGCAAAAAGTAGATAATTACAGTTTCCTGTAATTTCTCTTCCTCCAAAATGTTAGTTACTGTTTAAACGCGACTCTTGACAAGTGAGACTTGAAAATTTTTAAAGCTTTTATATTTGAGGAGCTGAAAACTTTAAGTCGTATTTAAACAGCATCACTTTGAAGAAAGAAAAAATACAGGAAACTGTAATTGTCTGCTTATTTTTTTGCTTTCGACCGTAAGTCCTAGCTGGAAAACATCTTTGTTAGTTACTTTCTCATTTCAGGTAAATCCTTGGAGATGATGAAGACGCACTCGTCAGTATACACAAACGTGAACGGCCAAAAAGAAACGCATTCAGAAACGAAGGAGCAACGTGAGTAATTACTTCGTGTACTTAAAAGTAAGCGCATTTCCTCGCCTACGTCCCTCGTCTTATAAATAAACACAAATCCCAAATAAATGAGGACGCGCTTGTTAAGTAAAGCCCCCGATTGCAGTCTGGGGAAGAAATAAAAATCGACTGTTGTCTCCGGACGACATACATAAAGAACGCGATTGGATATTTTGCTGGTTGCTCGACGAGTGGAATTGGTTTGGCTGCAACTCTGGCTGTCAGTTGAGCTTCTTATCGAAGTTAAAGTCGTAAAACTGATTGTTCGCTGCTTTTTTGGTAGAGTCTGCACTTCTTTTTACTTCTACGGAGATAACGAAGCAACAAATAATCACACAATTTCTTACGGCCATCTTTAAATTGTCATGGGGGTTTGAAACCAATTTTCCCTTAATGTCTATGGACATTCTAATAGTGGAGGTGCGGTTGCCTAACAATGTGCGAACACGCGAACCCGAGAATTTGAATTAATTTCTACTAAATAGATAATTTGTCTCTTATAATTCAATAGATAGATAAGATAGAATGTACTATCTGTTTAATAGCAAATTTTTCACTCGCTTGCTTTAGTGCCTTCCCTCACTTCCACACAGGGCGGTAAAATTTTCATGGCACCGCCTAACAGATAGGCAATCATCAATACGAGTGAATGCAGCTAATAGCATAACCTCAAATTTATCGGTTTCTTTAATTAGTTTTGAATTATTAAAATTATCTATTTTTTTCTTTTACTGATTGCTAAGGTACGTTACAACCCCCTTCCCCCTACCCTGTGTCTGCCCATAAACAGTAATCGCATGTCAGAATTTTTTATAAACGAATAATTTATTTTGTCAAGTTTACAGACGAGATAAAAAACCGTGCCTAAGTTAATTAACGATTATTACAGACGATGTTAGGTGTTCAGTATGTTATTTTTAAAATTTGAAATTTCTTAAATCCAAATTCGGTCTTGTAATAAACCTACAGTATGCAATATACTGTTACTTACTTCAATACACTCGTGATGTTACGGTTGCCTACCTACTTAGGCGGTGCGTAGGGTTGCTCAATTATTTTCTTGCCAACTTCTTGATATAATGCAGCCAAAAGGCGCCATTTATTTTCTAAAGTCCATAATTATAACGTTAATTTGTTAAAAAAATATTTATATTTATAATATTTGTTAAAAAAAAGTGTTAAATTTGGTCCATATTATTTAGCTTAATTCACTTAATGTGTTTGACATTAAAAAAGTCGACTTTTTTAAATTAAAAATGTAGCGGAAAGGAGCAAAAGACATTTCAAGCAAAGAACAAACAGACAGAAAAAATTAATACAAATAAAAAATCGACGATGTGGGATCCCAAAAATTAAAACAAGTGAGAAAAACGTGCAAAAGAAATCAGAAACAAAAGAGAAACGAAGGAAATAGGAAGGGCATGGCCTGAAGTGAACAAGAAAAGAAAACAAAAAAAGATCGGCAACGTCAAGCCAAACGAAAAATAGTATTTCTTCGGATGAATCAAAAACAATTGTAGAAAATAAAAACAAACTATAAAAAAAATCAATAATACGATTAAAAAAACGAATAAAGAAACGTACGACGAAATACAGTGTACGAAACAAAAGAAGATCACGACTGTGATGGATTCACAACAAATGAAAAACGGTTATCTTCGAAGAAGCAATAATAAATAAAATGCGAAAAATAAATTTAATAAGAAAAGTAGCAAAGGAGGAATCCTCAGTTCGAAAGCATAATGAGCAGAAAAAAACAAAAGCAAATTGATGACTAAGCTGAACCAAAAAAGAAATGATGTCTCCAAATGATAAATAAAAAAAGATCTAGTAAAAAAACAAATGGCAACTGTAAAGAAGCGTCAGTCAACAAAATGTGAAAAATCATATTTGATAAACATAAACAAAACAGAATAACGAGAGCATAAAGCGAATTAGAAAAAAAACGAATCACCACGATAACAATGGACAAAAGAAATGACAATCGGCAAAAGTTTTTAGAAATAAAAACAAACTCCAAGGAAACGAAAGAAAACTGTGAATAGGAATCAATAAAATGCGAAAACCAATTCTTCTATTGAACAGAGACGAATGCGAGGAACAAAAGAAAAACAAAAGAAGAAAAACAAATTAAAAACTATTCTCCGGCCGAAAACTTTTGCAACTGGCAAGAAACAAAAGGACAAAACAAAACAAACGAACCGTGAATGAATCGCAAAACATCAAATCTCTTAAAGGAAAAACATGAAATGAACAAAAAACAAAAGAAAAAAACCATACTCGAAATACATACTTGCGGTTTCGAGTTTTTGGTCGGTGGCGTACTTTCCTTCCTGGGATTACAATATGATAAAAAAAAAAACAAAAAAATTAATGAACGACGAAATACGTTGCGTAAAACAAAAGTGAGATGTACACAAGACAAAAGAAAATCGATGAATTACAAAAGAAAATGTCAGTGAATAAAATGCGAGAAATTCAATTCGATAAATAATAAATAAAGGAGAAGTACATTATTATTATTATTATTATATATATATATATATATATATATATATATATGCTGTAGTATTCTTCCGGGTAGTCCTCCGCGTTGAGTTCTCTAAAGAACTATTTGTTGTCTTCTGACAACGTTTCGGCAAGGTCTCACTTGCCATCTTCAGGTCTTCGCTGCTGCTTGCCTGCTTCTGCTCCTCGTCGTTACTCGAGTCACAGTGGCTTCTGGTCGCGCTGGTGGTGGTTTAAGTACCGTGTTGCGGTCACGCGTCGTTACGCTTGGTGGTTTTTCCGCTTGACTTCTTGTTGTTGGTTGATTGGGTCGTGCCTGTTGACTGCTTTCTCCTAATCCTGATGGTCCGGGGTTCGCTGGTTTCTGGCTTCGGGTTACTGGTCCTCGACGGTCGGTGGATTTTCGGATCACTGGCCTCCAGGTGGGTGGTAGTCGTAAGGCATCATCTCTGGTGTTTAAGTTCATCTGATGTTTCTCGATTTCTATCGCTTCTCGGATGATGCGTTTGGTCTTGTGTTCTACGCTGGCAATTGTTCTGGTGTTGTCGAAATCTATTTTGTGTGAAGTCGCTTTTACGTGTTGTGCCAATGATGATGTTTTCTCGTCCTTCTCGACGGCCTTTCGATGTTCTTCTCTCCTGACGCTTATTTTTCTATTTGTTTGGCCTATGTAGACCTTGTCGCAATCTTGACAGGGAATTCCGTACACGCCTTGGCTTTCCAGTTGTATTTTAGTTTTGACTGTTGGCAGGATGTTTCCAATTTTCTTGTCGGTGTTGAATGATATTGTGTTTCTTGAGTATTCTGCTGATCTTCTCTGTTGTCCCTTTAACAAATGGTAGGCATGCTGTTCCTACTATATCTTTTTCCTCTTCCTGTGTCTTGGGTTTGTGTTGGTGTTCGGCTTTCCTGATTTGTTTGTCCTGATATCCATTTTTTATTAAAGATGAGCGGATTTTCTTCATTTCTTCTACCTTGTTTTCTGAGTCAGCCAATCTTTGGGACCGGGTGACGAGGGTCCTTACCACTGATTGCAATTGTGCTGGATGGTGATGTGATTGTGCGTTCAGGTACCGTTCCGTGTGGGTTGGTTTTCGGTATACGGAATGTCCAAGGCTTCCATCTGGTTTTTTCTTTATAAGTACATCGAGGAATGGAAGTTCGTTGTTTTCTTCGATTTCCATCGTGAACTTGATCTTCGGATGGATTTCATTCAGGTGTTGCAGAAATCTTCGTAGTTGTTCTTCTCCATGCTTCCATATTATGAAGGTGTCGTCCATATATCTGAGCCACAGGTGTGGTTTGTGACTTGCGGTATCGATGGCCCGTACTTCGAAATCCTCCATGAATAAGTTGGCGATGAAGATGGCAAGTGAGACCTTGCCGAAACGTTGTCAGAAGACAAATAGTTCTTTAGAGAACTCAACGCGGAGGACTACCCGGAAGAATACTACAGCATTCAACACCCGCGGAAGCCTACGGATTAATATATATATATATATATATATATATATCTGCCATGGATCTCAAAGAGATATAGGCTTCGTCAAGAAAAGACAAAGGATAAAACAAATGGTTATACAAACTCCTTAAAGTCGTAAAAACAGTGACTCAATAAAAACATTCTTAACTCTCTTTTAAACTTAATTGCAGATTCCAACAATCTTAATGGAGCAGGCAACTGATTAAACAGTTTTAGTGGCTTATAATAGACACCGCGTTCAAAAAGAGAAGTGCTATGTTTAGGGATTATTAGATTATTACAATACCTAGTTTTCGGAAGCAAATCGGATCCATATTTGTCTTTATTTTTCGGGAATAAGTTTGATTAGTTTTAACAAAAACAGCAAGATTGTAAATATAGAGACAAGATAATGGCAAGATTTCAAGTAATTTAAATAGGGGTTTACATGAATCAGTGGGGTTTTTGCATAATATTGTTCTTAAAATTGATTTTTGTAAGATGAAAACTTGCCGAGAGTTAGATGACCCTCCCCAAAAAATTAAACCATAAGATAGTGTAGACTGAATAAAAGACGTATAATATATTTTTAATATATCCACAGAAACACAATTCCTAAGATTCCTTACAACGTAGCAGAATCGAGACAATTTTGAGCACACAGATTCAATATGAATGTTAAACTTTAGTGCGGCATCAATGTGTAAACCCAAAAATTTTACATAATACGAAAGCATAAAGCGCAGAGAAACAGAAAAAAAGATTGACGACGACGAAGAAACAAATGAAAAACAACGATTCTTGAGCCGAGAACATTTGCAAGTCGGAGAAACTGGCAGGAAATAAAAGGACAAAATAAAACAAACGAACCGTAAATGAAATGAACAAGGAACAAAAGAAAGCGCAAAGTATTCTCGTCGTGTAATACCTATAAATTAAAGTAGCGGCAAACTTTAAGTTTAAAAATTTGAAAACTGTTTTCTTACAATTTGCATCGGGCAAGAGTAAGGTGGTCAGATTTTAATTTCGACAAGGCGGAACAACCCAATCCAACCCAAATGACAAAATACTTTGCTTTTAGAGCGTACTTACCGATGAAATGCCAAAAAAGACCAAATGTTTTTCGGAGAGAAAGTGGGATGACATTTATGTACAGAAATTAAAGCAAAGTATTAGTTGTTATTTCTTGGATTTGATTTAATTATATAAATAAAACGATTTTTTTTTTTTGACTGACTCGTACAAAACCAAACAAGCCTTAGGTTAAGGTGAGTAGATTTTAATTTTGGCAAGGCAGGACAACCCAAGCCAACCCAACCCAATAAAATAACTTTGCTTTTAAAGAGTACTCTCTGTTGACACGCCGAAAAAACAAACTTCGGGAAGATAGGGGAACGGAGTTTTTGTACAGAAATTTGGGTAAAGTATTAGTATCAAAACATTGTAAAATAAAATAAAATAATAAAATTTCAAATTGAAAAATACTCTATAAGATCATAACATCTTGGTATCGTTATTGAAGTAACAAAATATACCGGGTGTCTCAAGATGGGCGGCGATCTGCGGTATATAGCTAACCGTAACACCTACAGCTTCGGGAGAAAAAAAATTATAGTCAAAGTGACCAAGAGAAAATCAATGAAAATATTTTTAAGTATCTGAGTTGACCGCAAGGGGGCGCAATAAATAGGGCTATCAATAAAAATCAATTTTACTAGCAAAAGTCTCGGAATAAGCTGCAGCTTTGATAACGTCATTAGAAAGCTCAATTGATTCTGCACAACTTTGATTTTTGACTTATTATCGTATCACCGTTAATAAGGGTGGAGAAAACAGTTGAATTATTTACTTTAAAAAATATCATAACTTCGGTACCCTTTATTAGAAATTAACGAACTTCGGCTCATTTGAAAGGGAATTTTAAGCTGATTTAAAGTTTCTAGTCAACGACTACGGCTAGTTTGTTATAAAGTGGCTAGAGGGCGCTATTTACGAAAGTAATAGTTTTCACAGTTTTCCCAAGAAAAAATTAAATGGAAAGGTGTGTTTCTTTGGCAACAGCTGCAAAGCCTATAAAATGATGAATATTATGGTCAAAACCGGAAATGAGTATCTTTTTTCGTTCTCGAGTTATTATCAAATATGTCTACTAATTGATGATATTAGCGGAAGAAGAAAGTTCAAACAAATGCTATCGAGTAATACTTTTAATTCTAAAGTTAAATAGTGCCTTTAAAAGTTTTTATTAATGTTAGGACATTATATAGAAGCATTTAAATGTTTTTGGGAATAGAGAATATTTAAACACAAGAATGTAACAACAAGTATAGAAACAAGAATAATTCAAACACTAAATAAAAGCAATGAACAATAATCATGCACTGTGACCAACAAAGTTTCACTGTGCCGCTATACAATACTTTTTTTTAAAGTTCGCTTAGAGTTGTGCAGAAATTATTATTGATATTCTTGCGGATAGTAAACGGCTATTTCGACATGAAAGATGGATAATATTTTGAAAACATTTTAGGTGCAGATCTTCAATCATTGTTGATTACAATGTATTTCATAAATGTTCGAAGTGCTTTCCGTCATTTAACATTTTATTATTGGTTACTTTCATTTAGTTTCTGTGTTTTTCTCATTTATGTGTTTGCTTGCTGTATTGTTCTTTTATTTAAATATTAGGCTCTCAACTTAGTGCATTTAAATAAATTATTTACCTCAAAATGAAAAGTGTCACTCGATAGCTTTTGTTTGAGCTTTTAGATTCGTTTTTATCTTCAGTTAATAGACTCATTTGGTTATAACTCGAGAACGAAAAAAGTTATAAATTTCAGGTTCTTGCCAAAAATATTGTCCTGATAGGATTCTTTGTAATCACTGTAAAAGAAATACCCTTTCCATTTAATTTTTGTTGGGAAACTATTACTTTCGCAAATAGCGCCCTCTAACTACTTTATAACAAAGTGGTCGGAGTCTTTCAATAGAAAATTTAAATCAGCATAAAATTCCCTTTCAAACGAGCCGAAGTCCGTTAATTTCCGATAAAGAGTAACGAAGTTACGATATTTTTTAAAGTAAATAATTCAACTGTTTTCTCCATCCTTATTAACGGTGATACGATAATAAGTCGAAAATCAAAGTTGTGCAGAATTAATTCAGCTTTCCAATGGCGCTAGCAAAGCTGCACCTTATTCTGAAACTTTTGCTAGTAAAATTAATTTTTATTGATAGCCCTATTGATTGCGCCCCTTGCGGCCAACTCAGATTCTTAAAAATATTTTCTTTGAATTTATCTTGGCCACTTTTACTATAATTTTCTTTCTCCTGAAGCTGTAGGTATTATGGTTAGCTATAAACCGTCGGTCGTTCGCCCATCCTGAGACACCCGGTATAAAATTTGATAAATTGTTAACCCCAACTAAAATTTAACATGTAAATAAATAAAGGACTTAATTTATTGGTACCAGAATATTAACCAGTTAATAACTTTATTCTTTTTTCTATAATTCAATCTACAACACAAATTTTACAAATAGCAAAAAATATATTCTCTCCAAAAAGTGGGACATTCTTAAAATTCCGCGGGACGCGAGACAAATTGTTAAAAATCGGGACTGTCCCGCGAAAATCGAGACGTATGGTAACCTTAGGCAAGAGTCCACTTCAAGTACCTACACAAAATAAAAAAAAAACACTGATTAGACCGACTTTGTTCGGTCCAATGCCGATTATTAATTCAATTAGAAATTAATGCAACTGATTCCCTTTCTGCCCCCCATTCTGATCCTTCCTGCGCCAGTGTAATTTTAAACTCGCAAATTCCTTTCGCACAATCATGTCGTACCTACTCGTTTTAGAACCTAATAAAATTAGATTCCGTCCCGTCGCACACATTCACAAACAACCCGCCTCCTCAAGTAATCGTAAACACAATTCCAAAAGTTTAAATATTTGTCCTTCCGGAGCGAAAGAACGAAACAAGTGGTCCTACGTGTATTCGCTCCTCCTTCTCGTTTTACAAGCTCTCCGCGACAGAAAGTTCCAAACACAATTTACACGGCCCGGCGGCGGCACCGAGCGTAATTTACAGGGTGTTCAGACAATGCTTTTTAAATTTAATATTACGTACGCGTGTGCCTTTTGTGTGTTCTCAGTAAATCAAAACGGCGAGTTGGTGGCGAGCCTGGGCCAGAACGTTGACAGCAAAGCGGGACCGAACGAAACCCCCTCGGCTAAAATCCACACGAAAATCGATGTCCCTTCCAAGGGGATTCACAAGGACGTCGTGCAACATCTTGATCCGGAACAGGTGGAAACGGAGAACGGTAATAGGAGAGCGTCACCTCAAGATCCGAATAGCGTAAGTGATTATTTCAACTTGTTACGGTCGCAACACTTTTAACAACTGCAATCAGGGCCGGATTTGGATTTTACATTTCGATGCAAGATGAAAGTTAAAAATACATTGTGCAGTGGTCAGTCAGAGATATAATGAAGAAGTAATAATCAAAGAAAATAATGGCAAATGTCTCTCCGATATACAGGGTGTATCTTTAATGAGTGACCAAACATTACGGGCCAAGTCCTCACACCGAAATATGAAAAAAAGTTTATATAAACATAGGTCCACAAACGCATAGTTTATGAGATGTAACAAAATCATCGCAGGCAGCCACGATTTCATATTTGAAATCCCATAACTTTCCCGGACAATTTTCCCAAATAATATTTCCGCGTATCTTGAAAAATAAAGGTAGTTTACTCTTACGTCGATTTGAAACATTTCGATCTCCTCGGTATATGACGGTAGATATTCAGATTTTGACAAGTGTGTTTTAGGTTTGGGAAGATGCGGGAACTTTCATAAAGAATAAAGTTTTCTGAGAAATCGATAACAAAAAAGTTTCCCAACTTTTTTCCGGGCCCTGTATCTCAGAAGCTATGCTCTTGCCTACATATGTTTATATGAACTTTTTTTCATAATTCGACGTGAGGAACTAGCCTTTGACGTTTGTCCCCTCATAAAAGTTACACCCTGTATATATAATTTTCTGTTTGTTGAAGGTGGCGACTATGAGCGATATGCTCAAAAAATCTGGACTTTTAAAACTAAAAATTTTTCCAAGTTGGATTTGCATCGAAACAATGTGCTCGCCAGTGATTAAAACTGAATATTGTAATACTGGTGGTAATACTGTAAGTGCGACCCACTGGTCACTTTGCCAATAGTCGAAAAGAGTTTTCACTAAAACCATCACCAAAAAATTCAATTAATTAATTAAATTCAAAATAAGTACGCCGCCACAAAGTATGTCAAATAAAATTTATTAAAACACGAGAAAAAAAAAACGCTCTTAAAAATTGACAACTGACAGAAACACAGAAATAATACCAACATAAATTTTAATAGCAAGAAAAAACTAAAAACTTAAGCTGCTTGGCTGTATTTGGAATTTAGAAAGAGTATTGAACCACACCTAAAACAGTTTCATTTTCAATAATATAACCGCGGTTTCGAAACGTTAAGTTACTTTCAAGTGTGAAAAAAAAACCTTTAAGAATATTTCTAAATTTTTAACAAAAGGGGCGAATAAATAAAGTAAAACTTACAAATTAAAAATTGTTCACAAATCATACACGACGCGCTGTGTTAAAACAAGTGACTACAAGTTCTTGTTGCATGTTGAAAATGCAAACCTTATAACAAAGGAATGACAAATAATCAACAAATAATAATATTAATAAAAAGAAGGAGAAGATGGACTCGGCCACGTCGGCGTCGTACCTGTTTTATTCGAAAATGAAACACTTTCTGTGTAGCTGAAATTCAAAATTTTCAACCTAACCACAACTTCTAATTTATGCTTGTTAAAAGTGCAAAAATAGCACTTTTAACAACAACGTTTTTGAAAAAAATTGGCTTCTCCAATAAATCAGAAGATTTCCCGGCTTTATTTTAAAAATCACCAAAAAAAGAGCAGTAAATAATAAATTTGAAAAAAACTTAAACTTAAAACCTTTAAATTTAGTGTAAAATCCGTTAAGTTGGCTACACTAGTGCCGACTGTAGATTGTACTCCTAAGGTGATTTCTTTCGCTTAAAAGTTTGAATCGTGTTTCGAATAGTTTGAACCTGAATTTAGTACTTGTTGCAACCAAATACCTGACTTGAATTTTTAATTGACAGCTCATTTGTAAATAACCATAATTTAATCCAAACAAGTTTTAAAACTAGAGAGATTCAAAGAAAAGAATGTCTGTTTTTGAATCAAAACACGTTTGGACCACGATTTTGTGGACGAAAGAAAGCACATGATGACGATCCGCGGTGTCATTGTTGCCAATACAATTTCGAAGTGTGAAACAATAAGCTTCAATTATCACTAAAATGTCACTCGAAAAGGACAGTGAATGATTCAATAAACTTTTCGCAAAAAGCAAATGACGAAAAATCAAATTGTGTTTTGTTTTGTAAAAAAGTATTTTAATATTCTAATTAAGCGCTTTAATAGGGATTGGCTTCACTGGCCACAATATTAAAAAAAAAAACGTTAAAATTACAAAAGAAAACTGGGTTTTATCAAAAAGATAAACAAAAGACGATCGACTTACAATAAATACAAACAAAATGTCAAAGCTTTCTTCCTCGATTGGAAAAAAATGGATTATTTTTTTTTTGTTCAAAAAAGAAGCGAATCCTTTTTAATTCTTTTTTTCTTTCTATTTCTCCAAATTTTCAAAACGACATTTTTTAAAAGAATGTGAAAATCTCCCTAGTATCCACCGTTGATAAAGAAGAAAGCGATTTTACATTTGACGAACGTAAGTTTCTTTTATCACGGATCCCACCGCGACCACCATGCATTGTGAAATATTTTAACGTAAAGAGAAAACAATTACATTAAAAAAAAAACACTAGGACGCCACCTGACCTTGAAGATTTTCAAATTCTTTGCTTCCTGACGATGTAAAAATGTCTTTCAAACAAAAATTGTTGAGTGATTACTAAACCAGATATTTTTAAATAAGTAAATCGGTCACAAAATTGTTCGAATCCAAATTCAGATTTAACTTTGAAAGGAAAGCTCAATAGAAAGTCACCAGTTGATAAAATCACTAAATTGGCAACAGTGCACTGTGGGTAGGATTTGACAGGCAGTAATAACACAGGCGGAAGAAAAAGTTCTGTTTCAGAAAACGCGTGAAAGGTTGCGTGATTTTAAATACAAAAATGCGAGACAAATTCCGTCCCGCATGAACATACTGCGGGACGCGGAACAAAGGCCGTGAATCCGGGACGTCCCGCAGAATGCAAACCTAGTACCGACCCTCACGCTCTAAACGGCATGAAATAAATACCTGCGCACCCTGCACATGTCCTTGACAAATCAATTTTAATAAATAAATTATTGAGTCAATAAATTCCTCTTTCTCGTTTTTAAAAAGCTTTTTTATTTGTTTCATATCCTCTGTAAGTCTCACGAGCAAGAAGTATCCAAAATTAAATAAATTAAGGGCCAATTTCATAATAGGACTTTAAATTTAAAGTTACTTTAACCTAAGAAAATACATTTTTTCACTATTCTTAAAGTGACTTTAAATTAAAGCTTCCTTAAAGGCTAATCATGAAAACGGCCATAAATATTTTTAAATTACATTTTGAGCGCATGCTGACATCTACTGATAATCAGGTGAACGTTCGAAACGTTTACAGGAAACTGTAAAGCTACTAAAATGTACAAGAATTTTGATAATTTTTTAAGTGTTTTATTCACTACCCTTGAGCATTAACAAATTATGCAGTTTTATTAATACTTAAGATTAAAACAGGGTGAAAATACTTTCAAGAATGCTCTGGCACAGGGACTCGAAATCGTTGCAAATTTAAATATTTTATGCAGCGCATAAACTCTTAGTGCAGCGTTTCCCAAACTTTTAGGTTTTGCGACCCCCTTTTGAGCTGTGTTGTGGTTTATGCCCCCCCCCCCATCGGTACTGGAATTTGAACTTTAGCTCTGATGCTAAATAATTGTTAAATGCTTATTTTTTTAAATATTTTAAGACTCATCAATACATTTCATAGCTATCATAGATATACAATGTATATAAAGTCGTGTGCATTAAATTTTGGTTGTCACTGTCAAACAAAACGTCAGTTTCAATTCTAGAAATTCGAATAACCTTAGTTTTAATCAAAAATACAAGTTCGGTGCCAACTTATGACAATTAATGTATATGCAACCTCTTGCACAAAATAATATGATAAATTAGTTGCCGTTTGCGTTCATTTGTTTTTAGTTTTATTCTGCTGTGCCCCCCTTGGATGACTTACAGTTTGGGAAACGCTGGCTTAGTGATTGCAAAAAAGAGCCAACAACTAAATTTTATTAAAAACAGTTCCTGTATACATGCAGGTAAATCCGGCCCCTTTGCATTTGAACCTCTCGTTTTCAAAAAACTACGAATTACAGCAGAAGGCAAAAAAGAATAATAGATAGTTAACAGTTTCCCGTAACTTTACTTTCTTTAAAATGCTGTTGAAAGCAAAAAAGTAGACAGTTTCCTGTAATTATTCTTTCTCAAAATGCCATAGATTAAAGACGAATTGATGGATTTTGCCAAAGTGTTAAACTTGTTAATTTTGAAAGCCTTTAAATTTTTTAAATGTTATCTGCGAAATCGTCTTTAACCACTGCCAATAGATTAGGAAAGTGGGCGGTCCTAAAGCTGGCGCGAAATTTGAAACGGAGACTATTGGACTGCAAAAATGCATGGATACCTAACCTAAATAAACTGAAAATACTCACTCTACATAGAGTTCTTGTGAAAACTTTTGCTTATTACTGAAGCTTATGGTGGAAAACTTCAATAAAATTATTTCAGTTGGGCTTATTTTACGTAAATAGTTAATTTATTTGTTATTGAAAATTTGTACAAAAAGTATGGCTGAGCTAAATACAATCGCCTGTCAACAACGTTAACGAACATAACCTAAGAGAAAAAAATAAAAACAATTGGGTGAAACTATCTCTGAGAAAGACTTTGTCAAGTATTTTTCAAGGAAAAATATAACATACTCGCTTATAGAAGTGTGAGTTCTCGTCGTCTGAATATTTTTCAGTGTTAGGTTATGTTTAGTTAACCCCGGCGTTATAGTAGGAATAATTTACGACATATGTCCGACTTATTAGAGAAAGATACTGAACGACTCAGCTCCGCTTTCTGTGACGTTTACTTTCCCGGTCTATTTCAGAAATAATAATTACAGGAAACTGTAATTTTTCATCTTTTTTTTGCTTCCGACAATAGTACCGCTTAAACATGACTCCACAGTTGACTCTTGAAAATTACGAAAACTTTCAAATTTGACGAACTCAAAACGCTCGGAACGTTTGTAAAATCTATCTGTGAAATCGTATTTAAAGAGTACTATTGGTATTAGATGCTTTCTTTCGATTAAAAGTTTGAATCATGTTTCGAATAGTTTGGACCTGAATTTCGTAGTTGTTGCAACAAAACATCTGACTTGAATTTTTGATTGACAATTCATTTGTAAATAACCATAATTCAATCCAAACAAGTTTTAAAAATGAAGAGATTTAAAGAAAAGAATGTCTGTTTTTGAATCAAAACACGTTTCGATCACGATTTTGTGAGCGAAAGAAAGCACCTACTATTTCGTAGTGAGAAAAATTACAGGGAACTGTAATTGTCTACTATTTTTTTTTACCTTCGACCATTATACTCGTTTATCCTAAAGATTAATCCATTATTTATTTCAGATAATTTTGTTTTTATGATGCCCTCGCCGCCCCCAACTTGAAAAACTCGTAAAAATTTACCACTTCCTGTATCTACTTACGTATTTATTTTTAACAAATAAAACACCATTTAATTTGGCCTCCCTTTTCGTTTTAATTTGCGGAACGTTAACTAGAGAAGGTGGGACGTTTCTTCCCCCAATTACTCTCGCAGCAAAAAAAAAAAAAAAACAAAATAAAAATAAAACGTCACGTGCCACGTCCACCGAAACCGAAGCAATTAACTAAGAGGACAAATAAATTAAACCCTTCTCTCCCGCGGGACCGGGACACCGTCTCTACAGGGGTTTTAGTGCGACAGTTTGGTGATGTGAGGTGTGTTTTTTCCAGCTGGAGAAGTACGGCTCCTACTCGGGCATTCAGTATTCGCCCCTCGACATGGCCGAGTACGTGTTTTGGACGGGTGATGAGAAGGGAGTGACGCTGGCGATAGAGGAATTCTTACGGGAAGGGATGGTAAGTTGACGCCGAACAATTCGGTGGACTTATCGGAAAGGGATCTTTTAAGGGAGGAAAACGCGATCGTCACGCGTCACGAGCACCAGTCAGTCAAATTAAATATTCAGTGAGTTTGGCAAATAAAATAAGAAAAAAAAAGACGTTTTTCAATTCCAGCTGGAAAGGTACATCTTGTAAGATAATAATAATCTATAATCCTGATCCGAAGAGATTAACGTCAGTCAACCTAAAACCACCAGCGTCGTCGTTCAATTCGATTAATTCCGACGTCGCAAATTCAACGTGCCCCTAACGAACAATTAAATCCCGTGTCATTTTGTGTTTAAATTGGAAACTACTTATTCAGGCAAATCGCAAATAGTGTTATCGTTAACTGCACTCTTTTTTCTAAATAATTTATAAGAAAATATAGAAGATTTCATTCACATTTAAAAGTTATGGTGCAGCTCCTGATGATTTAGAGTAGGCAACCCATCAATCAGTTCAGTGTTGAATTTGCGTTTTCATAGCGGACTAATAAAAGCACGGAGGTAGAATTGGTTGCCTATTTCCAGTTTTTATTGCAATCCGATTTAAAATTATTTTGTTTAGATTTCTTTAGATTTCACGATGCTTATTCTCGAATCGGGGGAATAAATAGATTCGCAAGAGAACGTGACGTCAAAGTGACGCAATTCTCTTACGATTTATGTAGTTTTGTATGAGAGTCTACGTCATTTTGACGTCACATTCTCTTGCGAATCTATTTATTCCCCCGATTCGGGAATAAAGCCCGAAATTTTCCGGTTTTTCGCATTCTGGATATGTTCAGCATTTGTTATTGTTTTTTTTTTTTTGTAACCAAGTGCAGCTGTTTCAAACAAAACGAACAAAGGGAAAAATTGTTAAAACTCATTAAAAGTTGAAGACTTTCGAGAGAAACAAAACATATTTTTGTTTCGGAGCTTTCATTTCTCATAGTTGGTAATTATGTCAAGCCGAATGTTGACGTAGTTCATGCTAATTCGTTTCGATTTGCTCAGGGTTGCCAGTTTGGGCGAAATTTCGCTATTTGGACTACATACTTGGTGTTATTATCATTACGTAAGAAAAAATTATACAATGCGATCATTAATGATCGTCCATGTCGCTAATTTAAATTACAGGTAGGTATTATATGACGAGAATACTTCGGAGTCTCGTTTTCTTTTGTTTTATGTTCATTTCATTTTTTTCCTCTTTTGTTTCGTTGTTTTGAATGAATTGATGTTTTGCATTTTATTCACGGTTCGTTTGTTTTATTTTTTGTCCTTTTGTTTCCTATTAATTTCGCGACTTGCAAAAGTTTTCGGCCTGAGAATTGAATTGTCGTTTTTTCATTTTCTGGCTGTCCTTTCTTTCTTTTGTTTTTCGCATTTTTCTTCTTCTAATCGAATTGATTTTCGCATTTTATTGATTCCTTGTTGCAGTTCTCTTTTTCCATGAGTTTATTTTTATTTGCAACAACTTCGAATTTCATTTTTTTGTCCATCTTGGTGTTTTTTTTTGTTGGTTGATGCTCTTTGACAATTGTCTTTTGTTTTTTTTCTGTTTTATGCTTATCGAATTGATTTTTGGCTTCGATCTTCTTTTTTTGCTTTTTTCTGTCCTTTGTGCTTTCGTACTGCGCATTTCTCTTTCTTTTTCTTATCGAATTGATTTTTGGCTTCTATTTTGTTTTTTTTTTGTTTTTTTCTGTCTTTTGTGCTTTCGTACTACGCATTTCTCTTCCTTTTTCCTATCGAATTGATTTGTGGCTTTCAATTGACGCTGATTATTTGTAGTTCAAAGTATTAAGAATTAAATTAAATTAAGACAAATAAGGATTTAAAATGAAAAACAAAAGACGATCGGTGATGAAGATAAGACTAAAAATCATATCGAATAAAAGATCGTGACAGTTAAAAAATAAAAATAAATTAAGCGAAACTGAATAAAAGAAAAAGCAAAGGCAAATTATATTAAAAATTAAATTAAGTTTCATTTTTTTGTCCATCTTTAGTGTTTTTCTTTTTGGGTTGACGTTCTTTTACATTTGTCTTTTGCTCATCTAAGTCATCGATCTTCCGTTTTCTGTTTCTTTTCCGTTTTTTGTGCTTTCATACTACGCATTTCTCTTCCTTTTTCTTATCGAATTGATTTTTGCTTTCAATTGACCTTGATTTTTTGCAGTTCATCGTTTTTCATTTGTTTTCTGTCCGACTCAGGTGTGATATTCTTTTATTTTGTGCGCTGTATTTCGTTCATTTCTTTTTTATTATTTATTGTTTTTTTTATCGTATTCCTGATTTTTTTGGTTTGCTTGTTTATTTTCTGCAAAATAAATTAAACGAAATCGAAAAAAAGAAAAAACCAAGGTGGATTACATTAAGAATTAAATTAAATTAAGTCAAATAAGAATTTAAAATA
The DNA here is from genome assembly GCA_036172665.1 of Prosopocoilus inquinatus. Classification (NCBI taxonomy): domain Eukaryota; kingdom Metazoa; phylum Arthropoda; class Insecta; order Coleoptera; family Lucanidae; genus Prosopocoilus; species Prosopocoilus inquinatus. The sequence goes on along the minus strand of CM069871.1, from coordinate 13,357,691 downwards.
AAAGACAAAAGAAGATCGGTGACGAAGATAAGACTAAAAATCATATCGAACAAAAGATAAACTGACAGTTAAAAAATAAAAATAAATTCAGCGAAAACGAATAAAAAAAAGCAAAGGTAAATTATTTTCTAAAATTAAATTAAATTAAGTTTCATTTTTTTTGTCCATCTTAGTGTATTTTTTTTTTTTTTTTGGGGTTGACGCTCTTTTACAATTGTCTTTTGTTCATCTAAGTCATCGATCTTCTCTTTTTTTTTCGTTTTTTCGATCGTTTTTTTTTTTTTGAATCATATTCTTGACTTTTTGGGTTTGCTTTGCTTTTCTGCAAAATATATTAATCGAAAAATTGAATAAAAGAAAAAACCGAGATGGATTGTATTAAGAATTAAATTAAATTAAGTCAAATAAGGATTTAAAACAAAAGACGATCGGTGACAAAGATAAGACGAAAAATCGTATCGAATAAAAGGTAAACTGAGAGTTAAAAAATAAAAATAAATTAAACGAAAGCGAATAAAAAAAAGAGCAAAGGTAAATTATATTAAAAATTAAATTAAATTAAGTTCGGGTTGACTGACGCTCTTTTACAATTGTCTTTTGTTCATCTAAGTTATCGATCTTCTTTTATTTATTTATTTTCTGTTTTATGCTTATCGAATTGATTTTTGGCTTTCAATTGACGCTAATTTTTTATAGTTTATTGTTTTTCATTTGTTTTCTGTCCGACTCAGTTGTGATATTTTTCTATTTTATGCGCAGTATTTCGTTCATTTCTTTTTTTTATCGTATTCCTGATTTTTTTAGTTTGCTTGTTTATTTTCTGCAAAATAAATTAAACGAAATCGAATGAAAGAAAAAGCCAAGGTGGATTGTATTAAGAATTAAATTAAATTAAGTCAAATAAGGATTTAAAATAAAAAAAAAAAAAACGATCGGTGACGAAGCTAAGACGAAAAATCATATCGAATAAAAGATAAACTGACAGTTAAAAAACAAAAATAAATCAAGCGAAATCGAATAAAAGAAAGAGCAAAGGTAAATTATATTAAAAATTAAATTAAATTAAGTCAAATGAGGATTAGAAAAAAAAATAAAAGACGATCGTGTGATGAAGAAAAGGACGTGAGTCAAAATTCTAAATATAACACTTAGTCAAATCGAATTAAGAGCTCTAAAGAAACACAAGAGGCAATAAAAAACAAAATGCGATTGGTTTATTATTAAAAAAAAAATCGAGATTGAGGCCCTTGGAGGTTTTGGGTTTAACTTTTTAAAAACGTCATCGGAACTTTTATTCTGAACTACACATGCAAACATACTTCGAAACGATAAATCTGAAATTTGCTTTCGAGAATACATCTGCAGGTTGTTTGGAAATTGCTGTATAAAAAAAAAACTATGGCATCTGAAAGTCCTAAGAAATTCAAGGAACTTTTTTCATAAAATAAAAACAAGTCCGTCAAATCATTATTTGTGTAAACGGCATTCAATTCGGTAATAATAGTGGATCTAGTTTTGACTGTTGTGACAGTTTGTGTCCTTAACTCAGTGGCGCGCCAACAATTTTCGCCGAATTTTTAGTAATTTTTATCTCGAAAACTAAAGGATTTTGATTAGAATTTTTTCGTCCATGACTTCAATTCACCATCACCAAGCACCAATTTCTTTTTGTACTAGCAATTTCCAAACACCCTGTATATCTATAGAAAAAAAAGGCTCTCTATAAAAGTGCGGTTTATTTCCAACAAAATTTTTAATCGACTCCACCGTATGAACCGCAATATAAATTTCATAATAATTTACATTAAATTTTAATGCTTAATTAGATCGTGCTTTGAAAATAAATGGCGCGCGCGAAGCAATATAAAACCGTCACAAAAGCGCGAGCGTTAATTGCGAACAGAATGCAACTTTTTAAACGATCAATTTCACGAATAAATATTTATTGAAAATTTTATGTTTATTTGTAAATATGACGGTCATTTCAATGAAACGCAGAGTGTAGTATCAATATACTATATTGATACTATACATGGACGGTGTTTATTTTAAATTTTAAAGCTGGACACGTTAAAAAAAAATTGAAACTAGGCAACCCATTCTACTTCAGTGTCTTTATTTTGATTCGATTGATTGATTGCCTATATTCTAAAATCACGTTTTAAGATGGTCGCCCGTACTAAAGGGTGATAAATAACGACAATTTCAAATTCTTGTTCGTGTTCTTTCATTTTACCAAACGAGACGAAATATACTGCGCTTATCCCTACAAAACAAATCGTTTGACAAAAGGTGTCGTAACGCTTAATGCGACCGTAAGTTAGCAACTAATGACGTCGTTCTAATTTAACGACGACATAACAATAAAGGCGGCGACGCACGAATCGCAATTATGCAAATGATAATGAAACTGAGGGGTGATTTTTTGCAGATGTCCCGGGAAGAGGCAATCTCGTTCCTGCAGGAAATCAAATACAACTTGGACTATCTACAGAGCCATTACACTCAGCTCGGTCTCAACGCCAGGGAACGTTCTAAGGCAAGTGGCCGTCACTAAAAGAGCAAGCGAGGCCCTCCTAATCGCAGCATGGAAATGCCATTAAATCACTACAAACAACTTCGGTCTCACCCCCAAACGTTGTCGTCTTAGCGGCACCCGAAAGTTTCCTCTTCCACCTTTTAAAGGCCGCCGATTTTTGTTATTTTTCTTTTTCGGGTTACTTCCTCACGACCGATTGAATCAATGTCCCGCGTACATATTTCAAGCGGTACAATAAATAAATAATGTTCACCGACCTGAAAACACCACATCGCGACGTAAATAATTGGCTGTCGCTGTCCTAAGTTCAGCGCGGCGCGCCCCTGAAAAATACTATACCGGGTGTGTCATCCAACGGGGGTTTCTTGAATAGCGCGGTTCCTGCTGAATATATGAAAGAAAGTTTCATACAAAAATGTAATGATTTTAGGCTCCGCGTACTTTAAAATTATTTTGTTGTCTACAGGGTGTCTCAATTTACCTATACGACGTGGAACTTCGTTATTTTAAATGGAACGCACCAGATTTTATAACGAATTTGAGTTAATGAGGTTATTTTACAGTAAGTTTAATAAGGGTTCTCTGTACCCAGGACGAATAGTTTTTGAAATATTAAGCTTTATTTACAGCTTTCGGAAAATAAAATTGTAACTTTTATAATAAATTTGATAGGAAAAGACTAGGTTACTTCTATGTAACCCCTTTCAAATTTTATTAATATTCTTAAAACAATATATCAATATATCCTACACACATATTGTTTTAAGAATATTAATAAATACTGATTCTTTGACTGATTAAGCCTAATACGCGGTGGCAATCCGTTTAAAATACAGAGAAAAATGTGAGTAAAAAAATATTTGTTCTCACTGATTGTGTGACTTTATTTCATTTTTTTTTAATTTCTTTTTAATAAAAATCATATATTTTTGACTGGAAAATTTTAAAAATTTTGTTGCAAATCGTTTTTGATTGCAGTGAAAACCTCGAGCAGACTCCGTACAGCTGCTTCAGCCCTGTTTGGGGCATCGTCAGTAGAAACGTACCTCGAAATTCCCACTGCAAATAAAAAAAAATTAAAGTAAAAAGGTTTATTAATCTCGAACCGGACAGAAGTATGAAAGGAACACACTCAACGTTTCGCTATGGATTTATAGCTTCAATTAAAAAAATTTAATAAAATAATATAATTTTTTTTTGAATCACAGTCATGTATTTTAGATATTACTAACTGTTGTCATCCTCTCCTTTTATTACAGTAAGCAATACATCTGAAGATGACAAAAAAAAACCTTGTCGAAAACGTTAATGTAACGAACAACAAGAAAAGAAAAAAATACATGACTGTGATTCAAAAAAATTATATTATTTTACATTTTAGAATTATAAACCGGTCGTATTTTGTCTCTGCTCGATTCAGTTGACTTTACTTTAATTCGACTGATTTAATAATCAGTTTGATTCCCTATTTTATTCAAATTTTCGGTTAAAAATTCGTCAGTGCTCTTAATTCGATTTGATTTTGGTGTTAAAGAATTTTTACTGTTGTCTTAATCTTAATCACCGATCGTCATTTGTTTTTTTTTTTATTTAATTCCCTATTTGATTCAATTTTTAATATAATCAATTGGTCGACCTTTCTCTCTTCTTTTGTTGGATTTCAATTTGTCGTTTCTAATTCCTTTGATTATATTTGATGTGATTTCATTTTTTAGTTATTAATTAATCAGTCGTCTTGTGTTTTTGTTTTTTATTATTTCCTCGATTTGAGTTATTTTTAACATTTTAATTCCGTCAACTGGTCGGTCCACTTTCGTTTTCTGATTTATGCGATTTGGTATTATTTTATTTTTTAATTATCTTGTTTCTTTTATTAAATTTTGAGATAAAATTTTTTATTGTGATAAAATTCGTCAATTTTTACATAAAATCAATCAATTAATCAATCCTTTTGTGTTTTTGTTTTTATTATTTGCTCGATTTAAGTTTTTTTTAAACATTTTAATTCCGTCAACTGGTCGGTCCACTTTCGTTTTCTGATTTATGCGATTTGATATTATTTTATTTTTTAATTATCTTGTTTCTTTTATTAAGTTTTGAGATTAAATTTTTGATTGTCAATTTTTTTGTCATCAAATCGACTAATCCTTATCGACTTATATAATTTTTATTTTCGTCTGTCAATCATCGATCATCTTGTTTTTTTTTTACTTTTATTTGAAATGACTTTTTGTTTTTTAATTATCAATTGGTTGATTGTTATAGTTTTTTTTAATATACCTGATTTGAGTTTATTTTATTTCAAAGTATAACAACCCTGTCGATTGATTTTTCCATTTTCTTTGTCTTTCATTCGACTTGACTTTACATATTTTGTTTTGTTAATTATTTGTCTTTCTTCTTCAATATTTACGGATTAAATTTTTGGTTGTCAATTTTTATATTGATTTAACTTATTGTTAGTTTTACACGTTTTTATTTTCGTCCTGTTTTCATCGACGCTCCTGTTTTGCTTTTGTTGTACTTCTTAGATTTGACGGTATTTTATTTTTACTTTGATAATTATTTGATAATCTTTTTTTCTACTCTTCTTTTATTCGAGTTAATTTAAGTCCGTCTGTTTTAATAATTATTCGTTATAGTCTTTATTACATTTATATAAAACATGTTTTTTTTTAATAAGTTAAATTGCTAGTTATTTGCCACAAACTGAGGTTCTTTTTTAATTTTTATATTATTCTTATATTTTTTTATCATTTTGGAAACAAATACAAAGGCCTGCAGAGAGGAGAACTTTACTTTTATAACTTTCTTATTACATTTTTTTGATGATATTCATTTTTTTCTAAAAATTTTACAGTATTTGCCAAAATTTTTAGAAAAAAATGAATATAGTCAAAAAAATTTAATAAAAAAGTTATAACTATAATAAACCTGGCATTTATAAACTGCCATTTATTACTTACAAATTGAATTATTATTATTATATAATAAATATATTATATTATATTATAAAAATATTTTTAGTTTAGTTATGTTATGATAGGTCATAACAAAACTAAACTAAAAATATTTTCTGTCTCTAAATCTGGTAATAACGAAAATTCGTCGCCATTTTATGTTTTCAGAAGGAAGCGCAGAATTTACAAAGTACTAGAAGTATTAAAAGAATACACTTATGCACTTTTTAATTCATTTAATGCATTCGAAAAGTAAATAAGCAATCGTATATACTAAACATAAACATATTTATCCGACAACATAGTCGGACATTGAAATTCGTGCCTTTAAAATAACGAAGTTTCAATCGTACAGTCAAACTGAGACACCCTGTACAGGGTGGCCCAACGATGCGTATTTCTTCTGTGAGGCCTATAGGAAAAAAATTAGGAAAAAATCGATAAAGAATTTTATACTAGACAATGCGCGGCATATTGTAAAATTATTTTGAAGTATACAGAGTGGTCAGAAAAATGGTGGTTCGTGGAAACTTATTTTTTTTAAATGGAACACCCAGTATATTTTTAGATGTTTGGATGCGTCAGAGTGAGCTGATTACAACGGTGTAAAGATATATTGATTTCATTGAATAACTTTCGTAAAATAATTTTTTTTCTTGAAGAATTTTGCAAAAATTCAGTCAGTTTGAATATGAATTTCTGATTACTGAGGTAACACAGACGAACGAAAATCTAACACGGTATTTTTAGGACTTTGGCCTTTATGAAAATGTGAACAAAATTAAGATATCTTTTTGCATTATACCGAGCGATCGAGACTTACGAAACATTCGGTAACTCATTTTTTTTTTAATGGAACGGCCTACTTGTTATTTCAGAAATGGATAGCATTTAAATGTAGCTTCTGCTGATATAAAGTTATATACATTTATTTTTAATAATTTCGTCACTAGAAATTTTCTTTTTATAAGTATTTCAATGGCCTGTTTTTAAATTATTTTTGGTAAAATAAATCCTATCGCGGGGGTATTCAAATTATAAATCTTTGAAAGTAGAATCAAATGATCGAAAAATGACTTCGAATGATTGAATTTAGGTAGGAAAGTAGCAATACTGGGTGTATAGTTTAAAACGCCGACCATTGAAATACGTATAAAAAGAAAATTTCTAGTGCCGAAATTATTAAAAATAAAGGTACATAACCTTATATCAGCAGAAAGCTACATTTAAGTGCTATCCATTTCTGAAATAAAAAGTAGGCCGTTCCATTAAAAAAAAAATGAGTTACCGAATGTTTCGTAAGTCTCGATCGCTCGGTATAATGCGAAAAGATATCTTAATTTTGTTTACATTTTCATAAAGGTCAAAGTCCCAAAAATATCGTGTTAGATTTTCGTTCGTCTGTGTTACCCCAGTAATCAGAAATTCATATTCAAACTGACTGAATTTTTGCAAAATTCTTCAAGAAAAAAAAATTATTTTACGAAAGTTATTCAATGAAATCAATATATCTTTATACCGTTGTAATCAGCTCACTCTGACGCATCCAAATATCTAAAAATATACAGGGTGTTTTATTTAAAAAAAAATAAGTTTCCACGAACCACCATTTTTCTGATCACTCTGTATAGTTCAAAATTATTTTACAATATGTCGTGTATTGTCTAGTATAAAATTCTTTATAGATTCTTTTCCTAACTTTTTTCCCATAAGCCTCACAGAAGAAATACGCATCGCTGGGCCACCCTGTACATGTGAAAATGATTTGAAATTATGCGGCGCTTGAGAGGATGAAACTTTTGCATAAAACATTTTTTCGTATATCCAACCGGAAAGACGCTATTGAACAAATCCCTCTGGTTGACACACCCGGTATAGACTTTCTAAAATCATTCCGGCGAGGGTTGTTATTTTTTACGTTTTCGCCCCGCTCGAAATAAAGTCGTCCTGCCCCGCAGGAGGAAACACAAATTCCCCGCTCTAGCAAAGAAATCCCTGGCTTTGTTCCCGAGCGTGTGTTGTTCTATCTTTCCTTAAAATAACATTCTTTATTAAGGGGGGGAGGCGCGTGCACCCTTTTAAAGTCTGACGCGCGCAATGAAATTTAGTATTTTGAACCCGGTCAAATATTTACTCGGGCAGCATCCGCGCGCTCTTCTGTTTTATAAATTACGTATGCCCATTTTACGTTCTGGCCGCCCCCCCCGGGGCGGCACGAAATATCACGTGCGCGTCGCAAAAACAGAAATCGACGTTAAATATTCAGCGGTCGAAACTACCCCCGAAGTCCATTAACTCTTTCACAGGTAATGTTCGAACCGTGTATACATAAAAGTGTACATAAAAGTGGCACAAAATCGATTAATCGCTCGCCTGAATTGTGTTGCTCACCTTTCATTTAATTTGCTCTGATTTACAGTTTTTTTTTTTTTTTGTAACCGATGCTGAATAGCCCACGACGAATAAGGCTATTAATTTTACTGTACCTACCGAATTTATTGGCTAAAGTCATAACTATTAAACCTGGCATTTATAAACTGCCATCTATTATTTACAAACTGCTACCTGTCTTTGTCCTGTCCGCACGTCTTTGTACTTATTTCCAAAGTGATACTCGATACTTAAATTGAGTGCAGACCCTAAACATATTTAATTATTTTGAGCAATGATGTGTAGTTGAGTTTTTAAATTGCTCTCGTGGAAAACTGTTTTGACTCCGCCATAAATTCGGGACGTCTCTTTTAAATTAGGCCCGCCTGGAACGCTTCCCGTTCGATTTTCCGGTTTACAATTTACAGTTCTCGACCGACAACAACATGTAAATTTCTTGTGTAATGTGTTCCGGTGGCGCATGGCCAAATAGACGCCTTCATTTCAACGGTCAGTAAACCCGGTGTAATTCGGAGGATACATGTAACCTAGGTACCACAAAATTAAATTGACCTGAATACTATACTGAACGTGGGGCGTGACAATAATTTTCATTGTGCACTTAATTTTACACAAATTTGAGACAGAAGCATTTTCATTAGTGCTGGCAACCAAATCGGTTTTTTGGATAACCGGTTAATCGGTTTTGGATTATCCGAGATTTTAAACAAAACCGAAAACCGGTTATCCGGATAACCGGTTATCCGAATAATCGGTTATTCGAATATCCAATTATTTGGATAATCGGATATTCGAATATCCAAATACTCGCATAACCGGATATTCGAATAATATCGGTTTTTGGATAATACTCAAATGACCGGTTATTCGAATGATGAAATCTATTCAAATATCCCAACTACGTGAAATTCAAATAAATGTATATACAATAACGTATTTATTTCTTTCACCCATATAAAGATAATCATAGGAATTTGAGGCAGCAAATTTAAAACTCAAATAAAATTGAAAATGAGTAAATGTTGGAAGTATTAAGAAAATGAAGGTAAATTTTATCTGTTATGTTCACTACGTAAAAAAAATGTAAGTAGTCAAGTGGTACACTACTGTCGAAAACTTTTAAGACTATTTTTTCTGTATAAATCGAATGAGTAACAAAGTATTTTAATGACACATTAATTTTTAATTGGACTTATGGCCGGTTTCATAATCAGACTTTAAGGAAGCGTTAAGTCAATTTAAGAATGGGGAAAGAAATGTATTTTCTTATGTTAAAATAAGTTTAAAATTAAAGTCCTATTATGAAATCGGACCTTACTGTTATATTAATTAATTCATGAAAACGTATGATAAAGAATATTCTTAAAAGTGATGCAAATTTCTGTTCATGAAACCGGGAATTTAAATACAAATTGAGGAATTTAAGCATCTAATAAGAAAATGAAAATTAATACTAAGTAGGATATTTTCCCTAATATTTAATCCTGTTTAAATATCTTGCGCAGGAAGGATTTTATACCTCTACATCCTATTACATTTGTAAAATGTTGGTATTCTGGAATATTTCCGGTAATACCGTATATTATCCCAATTTAGTGTGTAGGTACACAGAGAAAAATCAATAGTAAAAAGTAACACAAATTGTAGTTAGAATGAAGAGGGAAACAAATTGTGGCAAATATTCACACAATCGTCGGATTATTACCAACAATTGTGCTAATATTTACTACAATTGTGTTAATATTTGCTACAATTTGTTTCTGTTTTTATTCTGACTACAATTTGTGTTACTTTTTACTATTGATTTTTCTCTGTGTATAAGAAGCTGCGAACTAATTATCTTTTAGTATTGAACAATTTCTTGTGTCGGAAAGTTTCGTTTAATTTCGTTGTAAAAAGGAACGCAGAACACATATTACCGAAAGACATAATTCCATTGTATGTATATTGTCATAGGACGAACGATACCTGTTATTATTATTATTGGAAACCGTAACCAATATTTATTTATTAGTCTTGCCGCCGACCGTACCATAAAAGCAGGTCAGCCGGCTAAATGCTGTTAAGGTTCATAATTGCAAAGCACGGATATTCGTACGGCCAGGGGTATTTCATTTCGTCTTAAAACTTTTCGACACCACCGTACTTCTAATCCACATATTAAAAGTCGAAGAAGAAGAATTAAAGTAATTTTAGTTTTTGTTTTCGGCCGTACCCAACCGTCTTTCGGAGAATTCAATAAAAGTTTATGGTACAGATGTTCGGCACTGTAATGAATTTTTACAGCACAAAATATTTGCATTACTTTTACAATTTGTTGAATATTGTTCGTTAGATAGAACAAGAATAATTGACATTTATCTATTATTTCACAAAAAAAAAAAATGAAAACTATTATTAGTGAGTTTGTGTCACGTTTTAAATGTGTGAGTCCTTATAAATTAGAAATGTAGTTAATACTTTAAAATGGACAAGTGAAGCAAAAATTGAAATGTTTGAAAACATCTTCATCTGATTAAAAACCAGGTACATTAGAGTTAAAATTCATTCGAGTTTGTTTTTTATGAATCATTTTTTGTTAATACGTAATTAATCGATTTTCGGATAATCCAAAAGCTGCTTTTTTGATTACAGATTTCGCGAATATCCGAATAGTCGACTTTCAAGTAGACAGTTTTTCAAATATCCCAATAATCGGTTTTTGGATACTCGAATAGTCAGTTTTTCGAATATCCATAATCAGTTTTTGGATATTTGAATATCCGAATAATCGGTTTTTGGATATTCGAATAGTCGGCTTTAATCATTATTTGGATAACCGGTTTTATCCAAAACCGGTTTTTAAAGAAACCGATTATTCGGTTTCAATTTTTTCCGGTTTTTGCCAGCACTAATTTTCATAATATTCTTTGTATTTATTACTTGCTATAAAAAAAGATTAGCTTTGATCTATCTGTTTCATTGTTGAATAAATTTATTCAGAAAACGACTTTAATTAAACTACTTGTTGTGATTTCTGTTTTAATTCTTTTGGAGTAGCTCCCAAAATTCTAGCTTTCTCTTTTTATTTTTTTGTTTACTTCTTTTTAGAAGTGGGTGATATTGTTCGAAGCTCATAGCGAGGGAAAAGAATTCGGGCCACTTGTTCCGCAAACAATACCAAAATTTAGTACTCGGACTGTGTTAAGGTGGTGGCCCACAATAATCTCTACGAAATGAAAACGCTCGTATTGCACTCCTTCCCCGACAAACACTTAAACTGAGCTTAAATTTCAGTATTGTTTATAATGTGATATACGAGATTACATAATATTATTGTAACTCACATTCTAAGCGGTGCTTACAGTTAAGCTTGACTTAATTGTTTGGTACAACTGGCCCTAAGTGGCCTGTATTCTTTTCCCTGCTCATAGCCAAGATGTTGTTCCTGTGTTCTTAAATAACTCTTTTGTCTATTTAATTTATCAAAAAAAAAAGAAATTTTGCTTGTTTTACTCACATTTAAAAGCCGTGTGCATTTTAAATCGTGACGTCCGAACGCTTTAGGCCAGCGTTTCCCAAACCCCCTTGGGGGGCGCATAAGTCTTCAAAGGGGGGCGCAGCAGAATAAATTTTGGTCGTCTTAATTGTCAAAGTTCGGCACAGAACTTATATTTTATTAAAACTAACGAGATCTGTATCTTATTTTGAATAATAAATGAAATTGGCGTCCTGTTTGTTAAATTTTGAAAAACGTGGTATTTGATCTGGTTTTTAGGACAAACAAATTGATTCTAAATCATTCAGCTGAATGATTTAGAATCAATTTGTTTGTCCTAAAAACCCGATCAAATACCACGTTTTTCAAAACTTATTTTGAATTGTCTATTAAATATTTAATTTACTTTGACACTTTCGTGGTAAAACACAAACGAAAATTTCTAATTTCTAGTTTTCTAGTACTATTTTAGTCTAATTTCTAGAATTAAAACTGATGTTTTGATTGACATTGACGACTAAAATTTAAAGCTCGCGACTATACATGTACTGTAGGTTTCTTTTTTTACTTTGAACATACAATGTAAATATTCTCGTGCTCAGTTTTAGAAAAAAGTATCAAAGCATTAAAACAAATGTGTTATGAAACGTAATGATGAGTCTCAAATATTTAAAAAAATACTATGAAAGCATTTGATAATCGTTTACTAACAGTGTTCAACTTCAAGAATGATGGGAGGGGCGGGGGGGGGGGGGCGTGAATCGAAGCACAGCTCACAAGGGGGTGGCGAAATCTAAAAGTTTGGGAAACGCTGCTTTAGGCTTTAGGATAAACAACCCGTCAATCAAAAACAGAGAAAGTTATGTTTTCAGAATGTTTTCACAGCACAGAAGTACGTTGGGTTGCCTATCCCGAATTTAAATTTATAAAAATGAATTATTCTCGGGAAACATTTACATTTACGAAATGTGCAACCGTGTCACGCTTGCAGCTCCCATATTTAGGCAAAAATTATTGGATAATTCACTCAATTAAAAAAAATATATATTTTGGTAAGTAACTAAAAATTTGCGTTAAAAAATAATGGCGTTATTTTTATTTGCTGGTAAGTCGTGGCGAAGCCGAGCTGTGTTTATAAAAAAAATCTTGCTTCCTACAAATAACAAATAGTTGCGTTTATTAAAAGTGAAACTGCAGGGGAAACCCTTTGGAGAGCTCTGCATTAGGCAACCCAACTAACTCCATTGCAGTCCCGATTGTTAAACTCGCAGAATCAATCACAGATGGCAGCACCTTGCTACCACTTTACAAAACACTTCTGCCTGGGTAATTACGATACTTGGTGGCTAGTTCGCACTATGGCATCAACAGCTATACTCAGAAAGAGACGGGCTGGATTAGATGGTAGAACTAAGGTCGCCAGGGAATAACACCAGCTAGTGATCGCATTATGAAGCCGCTCCTCAAGACCCCGCATCGTGCGCAGTGAACGAAAACTGCCAGGAGATTTATTATTATAAAGTGAAATAAATAAACAACGGTATTTCGCAATTCAACTTAAACTCGTGAGAAATCAGTACTGATCGAACAAATTGGCTCTAAATAGCAAATCGTTAAATCAACATACCATTGATTATGAACTTAGCATTGACTCAGATTTCAACGTAAATAGTTTAAGAAAATAGTTTTTAAACTTTAACCGGACACTATTAAAAGTGGAAAGAGCACTCGACGTTTCACTGTCAATAAATAGCTACGTCAGCAGTGTTCGGTTAAAGTTAAAAAGAAACTATTTTCTTACAGTTTTCATCGGGTAAGAGTCGTTCATACGTCGGTCGAATCACATTCTGCGTCAACGCCACACAAGGTCAAGCGATGTATTAAAGGTCCGATTTGGGAATACAGCGGCGATCTTCGGCGAAGATCGTGAATCAACTCGGATCAATAACTTCGATGGACTTACGTACGTTTACTTACATAGTCAAGTACGTAATCACCGTGCTATTCATCAGTTTCCAAAGTACTCGGAAATATGCCCCGCAATGAAAACCGATCTATTGTCAATCAGAAAATAAAGAAAATGTAACAACTTACTTGCGCTTTATGACCGTTCACGTACCTTCAGATTGCACGAATTCTACAACCCGTTGGCTACGGTTTTTAAAATGTACGTCAAAAGACACGTAGAGCTCAATTCATTCCAGTCAAAGTATTTAGATTTAAATGAACCTTCTGACACGTATGTACCTTCAGATTACGCGTATCCAACAAACCGTTGGCTGGAGATGTTAAGCAACACGTCAAAGGACACGTACAGCTCAATTCATTTCAGTCAAAGTGTTTAGATTTAGATGAATCTTCTGACACACATGTATCTTCAGAATACGTGTATTCCAAAACCCGTTGGCTATAGATGTTAAACAACACGTCAAAAGACACGTAGAGCTCAATTCATTCCAGTCAAAGTGTTTAGATTTAGATGAATCTTCTGACGCGTATGTACCTTCAGATTACGCGTATCCTATAACCTGCTGGCTATAGATGTTAAACACGTCAAAAGACACATACAGCTCAATTCATTCCAGTCAAAGTGTTTAAATGAATCTTCTAGCAAGCATGAACCTTTATATTACGCGTATTCCAGAACCCGTTGGCTATAGATGTTAAACAACACGTCAAAAGACACGTAGAGCTCAATTCATTCCAGTCAAAGTGTTTAGATTTAGATGAATCTTCTGACACGTATGTACCTTCAGATTACGCGTATCCTACAACCCGCTGGCTATAGATGTTAAACAACACGTCAAAAGACACATACAGCTCAATTCATTCCAGTCAAAGTTTTTAAATGAATCTTCTAGCAAGCATGAACCTTCATATTACGCGTATTCCACAACCCGTCAGCTGTAGATGTTAAACAACACGTCAAAAGACACGTAGAGCTCAATTCATTTCAGTCAAAAGTGTTTACTTGAATCATCTAGCACTACTTTAAACAGATTCCCTATGTTAACAAAAACAAATGTGTTCTCTACCGCGTTGTATAACAGAATGAGCGTCTCACAATGATCGTCGGAGATCCCTTTGACACCGAAAATGGCCGACTAATCGAAACATAAGCAGCGAAAGAACGTGGTTACAACACACACAAGATCAACGATGAGGAAATGTACAGTTTGCGCAAACACGTCGTTACGTTATAAATGCAAACGTTATAAAATATAAAATGCAATTACTGCTTAAAAAACCTATACAAGAAGCACCGCATTCAAAAGTTGTCTAAATTTATGAATATGTTTTTCAAATTTTGTGCTTTTCGCTTCCGTTTTGAAATAATAACTACTTTTCTAATTTATAACGATGCATTTATAACGTAACGGGTGCCTTTGCGCAAACTCTATAATATTTTAGACGGCGTGTTATCGTTATTTTCGATCGACGTTGCCAAGTTCAAGAACTATCCAAACACGTACGCGTAGTTACCTAAGGCCCGATTTCTTCACCTACGGATAAATTTATCTGAGAGGTAGTATCCTCGGAAACTATTATCGATACAATGGTTTCCAAGGATAATACCTGGCAGATAAATTTATCAGGAGGTGATGAAATCGGGCCTAAGTTGGACTGTAACAGTAAGTTAGGTTAGGTTTTCCGAATACATTAGAAACACACAGAAGTACAACGGGTTGTATATCTCAAATTTCAAATCTATAAAAATTAATCATTGCCGTAATTGAGAAATGAAAGAAACAAAAAAAGCGTTGTTATTGTTAAGGCATTGTTATTTTCCGCTCGAATTTTTTTTTGCCGGTCCCCGCGCTAATTTTTAAATTGTCAGTGAATGGTTTCACCTGCGATCGAAGCTTTAATTTGCTCATATTTCACTGGCTGATAACTAATAGAACTAATGTAAACGAAAACGTGTTCCACTTTGCTGATTGTCAACAGCGCTCGCGCCGCCAACTTTTGTCGGGTCACATTTATAAAATTAATTAAATACGGTTCACGTACGTTTCCGCAATTTATATGTATTTGCTCGATGCCGTGCAGTTAAACTCCAACCGCCTAAACTGACAGTTTCTTCTGTGATGACATTCCGAATAAGGGCAGTTAAATAAATGACCCCCCCCCCCCCCCCGGAATGACTACTGCATCGCCCTTTTTGCTATTAAAATATATTGTTACAACTTTGGGGGTTCACAAATCGTCGTTAAATTTCAGAACGTTTTAATTACAAACTGTCGCTTTACACAATTAAAAACACAATAGTAATGAGCTGCAACACTTGTCTATCAAATAACACATCTACAAAATGTACTTTCTATTTATTCGAGGTATGAACCCTTGGCTTGCTAACTTATCATTGGGCGCGTTCAGTGGCTGAGTTGCTTATTCAACAATCGATTGTGATTGGCTTACATGAAGGTAATAGCCAATCACAAACAACTGCTGAGTAAGCAACGCATCCGCTGAACGCGTCCATTGTCCCACTGGCGGGCCGGTACGCTTTTTATAGTAGATACCTGTATTCTGGAATGTACTGGAAATGAACGAGAAACTTCGTTAACATTCTGTAACGCAAGATGAGGTGACTGGTGCTAAAAATAGATCACTTTGCGTGTCACGGCTGTTACAATATCGTTTTTTTTATAAGTGTAGTCTACTTCAATTGTATAAGAACTTAAAAGAAAATAGTTTTTAAATTTTGAAGTGGACACTGTAAAATCGCAATTAACACACTACGTTTCGCTATCGCTTGATGGCTTCGTCAGGACTTCAGTTGTAAAAAAAATAATAATAAAAATATGAAAATAAAATGTACGAACAAGAAATATGCAAAAATTATTACTTCCTAGATTATACACAACGGCTCTTTTCAATTAAATAATTAAGAATTCTCTTGAACACTCGGTGTACACAAACGTCCTCACTGCGATCAAGATTTTCTTCCCTGCGTCCAGCAACGTAGCTAGGGCCTGGCAAGAGGGGCCTGGGCCGGGGGCGCAGATCCGAAAGAGCGCAATTGTAAAAATCGATCTTATATGTTATTCGAAATTCTAATTTAGTTTTTGATTCAAGATTACTACGAACTACTACTTAATAAGTATTTCATTTTATTATAAACTTTCCCAGTAGATAAAAACTGGATAGGAAACGTTACAGTTTAAAGTCTAAACTACCGGGTGTTTGAAAATTGCTAGTACAAAAAAAAATTGGTAGTTGGTGATGGTGAGTTGAAGTCATCGGCAAAAAAAATCTAATAAAAGTCGTTTAGTTTTCGAGATAAAAATTCCTAAAAATTTGGTCAAAATTATTGTTGCGCCACTGAGTTAACAAGCCGTCACAACAGTCACAAATCGGTACATTGTTATTATCGAAATGAGTGCCGCTTACACAAATAATAAGTTCACGGATATAATATTATTTTAGGGAAAAAAATAAAAATAAAAAAGAAATTATTTTTTTTTATTTCTTAGTACTTCCAGACGCCACAGTTTTTTTTTTGTACTAGCAATTTCCAAACAGCCTGTATAATTTAAGATCGCATTACCCGTATAGAAATCGTGCGAATACGTCTGCGTACCCAGCCGTGATAAATTAATTTTAAAACTTAAAGTTGCCCCTAAGTTAGGTAACCTTGGGGTAACGCCTATAGTTCAGCGAGGAGAGGTGGAAGTTTTTAATTTTGAAATTAAATTAAGCACCGCGACTTGAAATATTGCAAAATTAATAAGTGTCCACCTAAGCCCTTTTTGCCATCGCAGTTTAACCCCCTAGAAACCCCTTCAGGGTAGCATGAGTGAGTGCGTGGAAGTTTTACATGCTGTGAAACCCAACCTCGAAGCCCTGAAACTAATCGAAGACCCCCCAGGGCGTCTTAGGGTCTCTGTTACTCCGTTCTGTCTAAAAGATATTGTCACGAGCTGTCGGCGACCAGACTAGTTCAGGGTGATAAGGGAACAAGGAATGATTACGGAATCGGTTAATCTTATGTACCCCCTTTTATTCAATTATTACTCTTTTTACTTTTATATATTAATTTTTGTAATTGTTTATTTTTTTGTATCAACGTGCAACATTGCAGCACACGAAGGATTTTATCACCTGTACAGTCTCTGAGCCCAAGAATCACACGCCTTTAAAAAATCAAGCCTAGGTAAAGAATCCGAGTAATTACATGAGAATAGAATTCTTTCTAATACACAATTTGGAGTATTGGGTAGACTAATAAAATCTCGTGAGGGCGCAAAATCAGAATCTTGCCCTGGGCTTCAGTAACCCTAGCTACGACACTGCCTGCGTCAATAAGAGACCATTAAAGATTTAAGTCACACACACTATCTGATAACTATTGTCTCTGTAATTATTGTTTCTTTAGGAGAAAGAAAAAGTTCAGAATGGACTTCTATTCAACAAAGGAAAGACGACTCAAACAAAACCCAGTCTCGCAAACGACTTCGATATCACCAGGCTCAGGCAAGAAGTGAATAAGAAGAACGCACCTCAAATTACGTCGAACTACGACAAAGGTGAGTGCCGTAATTAACTCAGTTTCGCGCCCCCAAAACGAAATTTAATGGGAAATTAATTACGCCACCCGCCGGATTAATCACATTCAGTTAAATACGCGAACGCTTTTTTACCCGTTGCAATTTTAACAAACCTACGTATCCTAATTAATATGGTAGTTAATGATTAATTATTTTGTTTGTTTTAATATTTTTTCGTCTAGGCACTGTATTATACAGGGTGTCCCAGCGCTCCGAGGAATTACGGAAATGGCATTTAATGTAACTTTGTAAACGAAAATTGTGTAGGCTCGTATTCTGCACAATCGAAAATAATTTTCAACTATACAGGGTGTATTTTTGTTAAGTTATTTTATTACATATTTGGATAGCACTTGAAGAGCTGATGAAAGTGATGTAATAACTTAATAATCTATTTTCAGTGGTTCTCGACTTATTTCGTGTTTTCTGTAAGAAACTATTCAAATTGAAACGTCTGCCCGAAGATTGTTTCAGTTGAAATTTGAAACAAACGTTAAAAAACGTCAAGTCATTTATTAATTATTTATTCATATTGAGTGTCGGATGATCACCGTTAACGAAAATTGGACTCGTTTTAGGAACTGTAAAATTACTCGATTTTTTTTTTAAATTACTCGTTTTTTTTTGAATGAAATAATCGTTTTTACTCGCTTTCTAACGATACCACACTTAAGGGCGGATTCTGTAAGTTATTAACGGACTGTTAAAATTTAAAGGTTCTTTAAAATTTAAAGATTCTTTAAAATTTAAAATACAGTTACATTATTGGCTGTTACCGTAGCAATAAAATTTAACACCCCTTTAAATTTAACGGTTTTGATTCAGAACAGACCTCTTAATGCTTTAATATTGCCTCAGTTATTATTAATTAGTTAATCAACTTACAGAAATTCGCTGTACGACGTTCGTATTTGATTCAGAAAAGTGTTATGTAAGACGATTTTGTGCTATTAACTGTCACACTTGTTATTTTTTTATGAAAAATCTAGATGTTGCCATTCAAAATCAATAAAAAGTATGCACTGCTATATCGCAAGAAATTTAAAATTAAAAACAATAAAAAAATAGTAGACAAAAAGAAATTTTAAAAAAATTCCATTCAACCGAAGTGAAAATTTAGAAAATGGGATATTAAAAAAATAAAAGTAAGAAAATGTTAAAATGAAGCTTAAAAATCTCAAGATCAACCCACCTCATCTGAACTCTACCTAACTATATTCAATTGAAGCACAAAAATTAAAACGTAAGATACTAAAAAAAGCGATTGAGTCGAAGTTCGACCAATATCAAGATCAACCAAACTCGATTCTATTCAACAAAAGCAAAAACAAATAAATAAAAATTAAAAACAATAAATAAATGAAATGTAAACAATCTAAATCCATTCAACCCAAGTTAAAAATTTAAAACAATATTTAAAAAAATTAAAAGTAGAAAAAAAGATATTAAAATTTGCAGTAAGTACATGAATTAAAATTAACCACAACAAATGTCAAGGTCGATTGAACTCAACAACCTCAACAAACTCAAGGTCAAGTGAACCAACTTATTGTAACATAATGCAATTCATTCTACTCAAGTAGCAAATTAAAAAAAAACAGTTAAAAGTAAGAAAAAATGCTATAATTTTTGCATTAAAGTTTAGCTCAACAAATCTCAAGGTCAATCCAACTCAACCAACGTCAACCTAACATCTAGCACAAGTAAAATATTAAAAAGTAACTGTTATAAAAATTAAGATTTAAAAAAAATAAAAATTGATTAAAATGAAGTTCAACTGACGTCAAGGTCAATCCAGTCCAATTGATCTCAACTTATCTCCATTTAACACAAATTAAAACTAAAAATTGCAAAAAAAAGTATAAAAAAGGTTAAAAATTAAAATGAAGCTCAACGAATCTCAATGTTAACGTAACCCAGCCTAACTCTGTTTAACCCAAACAAGAAATAGAAAAAATTAAAAAAAAAAAACAAAAATCCTTTAAATGCCAATATTATTTTTTCTGTTTTTTAGAATACTTTATTCTCACTCCATAGTCATTAAAAATTAATTCGTCCATTTTGGTGGCCAGTCGCCATTGTCGAGGAAAGTAAGCCAGACGGTTTATCGTCCGTTTAGTGATAAATCGCCACGGTTGGCAACACTGTCTGACTCTAACATCATATACGAAATCTTTCTGTAGTGGTAACTTTTTAAGTTACGAGGTACAGTACGACCTCTTTAATCCGAACTAATAATTGCACTGGTCGATTCGGATTTTCGAAACGGTCGGATTATCGAACAAAAGACAGAAATTATAAATTGGAATACAACCCTAATCTCACAACAATTAGTAAAGCTTTGGCCTCCTAGGACAGCGGTACCGTAATGTAACGGTCGTCATGAGACCGTGAAAGACGTCATGTAACGCTGAAAAATTGCATCACGTAGCATTGAAAAGGTAACGTAGGTAGGTTGACGTAAAATAAGCAAAAAGAAAACCAACGATCTGTATTTATTTTGCAAATTTCGTAATAATGCAACTTGAGCTCACATTAGGTAGTAATATATTTGAAAAATGAAGGTTCCCAAGAAAAAAGGATTCCAAACGTTACGTTTTCTTATGTCAGAGTAACATTTCCAGCAAGTCATATGTGCCTAAGGTCATTAAATTTTGTGTGTAAGGAATTAATATTTGGCTGGAGATTTTTGAAATCCCGTGCACTGTATACAGAATTTGGTGTATATATATATTTTTTTTAATAAAGCAAACTACAAAAAGAAGTGTTCGTCTGGAGCTCTTCAAGCTTGGATACATCTCTCTCTTTCCTCTAATTTCCAACGGGAATCACGTCAGTGTTCGGATTAAAGAGGCGTTGTTCGTATTATGGTTTCGAATTTCCTGTGGTCGGATTACCGAAGGTTCGGATTAGGGCATGTTCGGATTATAGAGGTCCTACTATAATTTCGGTAGCAGTAATTTAAATTGATTCAAAGTTAAGCAAAAATTTATAAAAATTAACTTAATTCTGGAAAAATAATGGATATTCAAATTAAAAAAAAAAAAACAAATGGAATCACAATACTTTTTCTGCAATCGAGTTTATAGTCTATAAACACTAGTTTTTTGAGACAACTGTATAAATTCAAATGAATTTGTATTTTTTAACCAGTAAGAAAAAAGTAACCAGTAACAAAAGTAACCATTAACAAAAAAGTAACCAGTAACAAAGGTAACCAGTAACCAAAAAGTACCAGTAACCAAAAAGTAACTAGTAACAAAAAAAGTAACCTAGTAACCAAAAAGTAACCAGTAACCAAAAAGTAACCAGTAACAAAAAAGTAACCAGTAACAAAAAAGTAACCAGTAACCAGTAACACCAGTAACCTGTAACAAGTAACCAGTAACAAGTAACACTACAGGGACAGGGACAGTAACATTAACAGTAACAGGAACATAGTAACAGTAGCAGTAGCAGTAGCAGCAGCAGTAACAGGAACAGGAACCGTAACAGAGTAACAGTAACAGAGTATCAGTAACAGAGTAACAGTAACAAAGTAAGAGAACAGAGTAACAGCAACAGAGTAACAGTAACAGAGTAACAGTAATAGAGTAACAGTAACAAAGTAACAGAACAGAGTAACAGTAACAGAGTAACAGAACAGAGTAACAGTAACAGAATAACAGTAACAGAGTAACAGTAACAGGAACAGTAACTTAAAAGTTATAAAAATAACAATAAAAATAGCAATAAAAATAACAATAACAATAATAATAATAATAATAATAATTTATTAGATCCCAGCACATAAGTAAATATGAGAGGATATGTCAAATAGTGTGCCCTAGATAAAAAAACGACAAAAGTCGAACAATAGACATCAAATAATTTAGACCTTCATACATAAGAGAAAATATCTAAATTAAAAAATTAAATTAATAAAAAAATTAAATCTAAATTTAAACTTGCATAAGACGAACAAGAGAAAACAAAGATTTAACAATAAAACGTGGAGAATGCATAAAACATTAAAATACAAAGTATAAATACAAAATAATAGAAATATCCTTAAATGGACGCATTGCCTGGTACACCTAACGGTAAATTCATCAGTAGAATAACAGCTATCCTTTAATAAGAGTTTTTTTTTAACTATCTTTAAAGAATTAACATTTTCTGAGATTTTAAAATTTGTGGGGAGGTTATAAAAGTCGAAAAAGAAAATTAAAATAATTAAACTTACATACAAAAATCGAACAAGAAACATCTAAAATTTAAATTTAATTTAAAACAATATCCTTATGCAGAATTCTATTTGAAAAATCATAAATTTAATGTGTAATTTAATGAAGAAACAGCCTGTATATTTTTTGAGATTGTTGAAATACGAGCGTGCACAACTTTCGTTATCAAAGTTCTTTTTTCTAATATAAAATATATCCCTACATAAAATGCCATTTTCGTTACTTTCCCGGTGCGCCGGGAGTCGGGACACCCGGTATATTTCAATTTCTGCATTTCCGGACAGAAAAGTCACCACAATCGCTGACGCGTAGCCCCCTCACACCCCCCTCATAATGAGAAATTACGATAATCCATCACGCCACGTCGTCCACGAAAGCCGCTTCCTCTCAAATATCTAATTTGTTAAATTGCCCGAGCAACACTGCGATTAAGTTTATCATTTTGAAACATAAATTTGCGGAACCGGTTACAAGGAAATATGTCCGGTTACGCCTAGACGGATCGCGAGCTATTACTCAACCCCCCCGCCCCCTAATCGTCCCTTTCATTCTAAGTAAATTTCAGAAGGAAATAAATCACCACTTTTGCGTTTCGACTTTTTAAAAACTTGTAGACAGGAGTATTTTTTTCCTTGCCAGTTATGCCGCTAATAACTCATGTAATTTTTTTTTTTAATGAAACAGCCATTCCAGTTCTGGTACAGGAAGAACAACGCAAGAAAAGTCTAAGCCAAGAGGAGCAATACGATCAGCTGTTGGAGAAATTACGCGTAGCCGACTTCCTCTATACGGAGTATTCGCTGGAAGAAATAATTTACCAGCTGGCCAAGGTGATGTTCACCCAGTCTTTAACTCGAGGAAGCTCTGACGCGCAGCAGGCCCTGCAAAAATTCACCAACTTTTTGGAAACTGAGGCCGACCAGGGGCGCATCTCTCGGGCTTTAGAGAAGAAAGTTCTAGGTACGTTAGAACATTGCTCGCAAAAGCATGTAATTACTTCTGCAACTTTGATTAGTAATCAGCTTTACTGTTAACGTCAGCGGTTTGCACCCAAATTGTACTTGAGGTCCATTAGAAGTGGGTCAAACTCGTTTCCGTTTTCTGCAATGCACCGTATTAGCGGGGGTGCAACTTCTGTTTTACATAAATTAACAGCAGTAGCGTTCCTGCAAACATCTACAGGATGTTTGTTACTTATCTGCTTGATTTTAGATGTGTTAATCGCTGCACTCACAGATACGCTAAACGAGCATCCGGAGCTGGAGCAAGTCGGAGTTCCGATTCAAGCGCAAAAAGACAGCCAGAACCTCCTCAGGCAAATACTGCAGCTCACCCCCGAGGAAAAGGCGACCGTTAGGGTAGCGCTGTCCGCCTCACACAAGGACCAAACTAACAACCCAATTCAGATTCAAGTGCAGGACGGCAAGAGCCTCAACCACCTCACGCTCAGCGACCTGGCAAAGTACAAAAGCTTGTAAGGGGGCCGACGAAATTACACCTAATCATTTTTATCTCTATGTTTCAAAAAAAAAGAAAAAGAAAATCAAACTAACATATACACAAAAAAAATTGCAACTGACGCATGTTTCCCCAACCAACGGTTCGGGCAATGCGCTTCAGTTTCGTTACAATTTGAAGAAGGTGCTTGAGAATAGTAGCATAAAGCAAAATCGCGGGGGGAAGGGGGCGACGTGTACAAAAATAGGATAGAGATGGAGCAAAAGAATTTAAGCCTGTGCATCCATCTCATACTTGAAACTCCAATATTCAATAACAATAAATTAGGTAATTTACTTTATTAAAAAAAAAAAAAAGAAAAACTTAAGTGCTATGTTATTTAATGGAGGCGCAGGTTTATCTCTTAAGTTAAAAACACTTTAAGTTACTTGAACTTGTACAGTAAATTGTAGGCATGAAACAAATAAAATTATATGACTGTAAGAAAATTGTATTTTATTTTTGTGGCTGAAAATTTGCAGCAAAAAGCAAGGGCGCTTCCGTAAAGTTTGAAGCCAAGCAAACGTTAAAAATATTGAACATATAAAATAGCGACATCTTACTATCGCTTTTTGACCTAACATTGCAGTAGGATAGACAAATTGAAGCGGGATTTGCTCCTAATGAGTCCCCCATGCAAGGCGGCCATGCTTGCTGTCAAAGCATAATGAAAGATTTTAGAAAAATTTTGTGCAAATCGTTTTTGATTGCAGTGAGAACCTCGAGCAGCCTCTGGACAGCTGTTTCAGCCCTGCTTGGGGCTTCTTCAGCAGAAACGTAGCGAATAAATTGGGCAAGTCGTTTTTGGTCTGCAGTGGGAATGTCGAGCTACGTTTCTGCTGAAGAAGCCCCAAGCAGGGCTGAAACAGCTGTCCAGAGGCTGCTCGAGGTTCTCACTGCAATCAAAAACGATTTGCACAAAATTTTTGTTAAAAATATTCTTATCTTCTACAAATAACAAATTGTTGCCTTTATAAAAGTGAAATTACATGAAACACTCTTTAGAGAACTTTGTGTTAGGCAACCCAACTAACTCCATTGCATCCTCGGTTACTAGGATTCTCAAAGTCAATCACAGATGGCAGCACTTCCAATCGATGGTTTTTTGTACATACAGTTGAAAGCAAAAAGTAGACACACTACAGTTTCCTGTAATTATTTTTTCTCAAAATCCCGTAGATTAAAGACGAATTCACAGATTTTACTAAAGTCAAAAAGCGATAGTAAGAGGTCGCTATTTTATCTGTTAAAGTTTTAAACTTGTTAATTTTGAAAGCTTGTAAGTTTTTTAGATGTTATCTGTGAAGTCTTCTTTAATCACTACCATTTTCAGAAAGAATGATTACAGGAAACTGTATGGTTTATCTACTTTTTGCTTCCGACTGTACTTTAAATTCTGTTTTAATTTTTCATTTTATTTCATTTGGTCCAAAGAATTGACTGTTTATATTTCAGAATCATAAGATAAGGAAGCAATTTTAAATGAATTCAGTTTTGCGTACTTAAATTCATTGGCGGCAGGGTTGCCAAAAGATTAGACGAAATTTCGCCATTTAGACCTCATTTTAGATATATTTCACATTTAAAAGTTTTATTTCGCGCCTGGCGCTCGATTTGGGCTACTTTTATTGTTGTCTTCACGTAACGACACTCAAAAAATTGCACCACCGATCAAGAATTTGAAACCGCAAAAAAAATATACAACGCGATCAACAATTACTATCCGTGCTGATACCTTAATTTATTCTCCTGCCGCTACCTTAACTTAACGGTACCATGCGGTCAACGGAATTTATAATTAGAGCAGGCTGTGTTATGTTCCAATAAGTTGGCAACGCGGGCTTACAGTTTGAAATTAAAAATTTTAAACGTCAGAATGGTGACATTAATTTTTTTTAATAATTGATAAATAAACGGATTTATCTGTTGGAACCCTCCTTAATATTCTGAAAAAGGGTTTAAACCAGCTTCCGTACAAAATAAAGAGTGTATAAAGCACGAGCATAACCTCAAATATCAAAACTGTCAATTTATTACTTATTTCTCATTGTATCCAACCACACAGCATAAAATAGCACCAGTCACGGCCTCCTCTAATTATGAATTCCATTGATCACCCAATATTAAATATTAAATGATGAGGTATCCTTTTCTTTTGTTTTCTGTTTCATATTTTTCTTACTCCTGT
This sequence comes from Prosopocoilus inquinatus, assembly GCA_036172665.1. Lineage (NCBI taxonomy): Eukaryota > Metazoa > Arthropoda > Insecta > Coleoptera > Lucanidae > Prosopocoilus > Prosopocoilus inquinatus. The sequence goes on along the minus strand of CM069871.1, from coordinate 13,331,861 downwards.
CGTTTTTCTTTTGTTTTAAAGAATTCATATTTAGCCTTTTATTCATTTCGGTTCGTTTGTTTTATTTTGTCCTTCTTCTGTTTCTTACCAATTTCTTAATTTTCAAAATTTTTAGGCCAAAGAATCACCGTCTCTTCAATTATTTATTTATTTTTGTCTATTCTGAATTGATGTTTTGTATTTTATTCATTACGGATCGTTTGTTTTATTTTGTCTTTTTGTCCCTTACCAATTTCTTGATTTTCAACATTTTTAGGTCGAAGAATCACCGCTTTTTTAATTATTTATTTATTTTTGGTCTATTCTTATGTTTTCTTTTTCTATTTTCGCATTTTTCTCCTTCGTTTTAATCGAATCGGTTTTCGTATTTTATTGGCTCCTTTTTACGATAATTCTCTTTTGTATCCTAAGAGTATATTTTTATTTGCAAAGACTTTCCCCTATTTTGTTTCGTCCATCTTAGTATCGTGGTACGGTACTTCTGTGTGTGTGTCTTTTTTTAATTCCTTTTATGCTTTGGTAATTCTCTCGTGTTTATTTTTAACAAATTGATTTTTCACTTTTTTTTAACCGACACTTTTTACGATTTTCTTTTGTTTCCTACTTTCTAATTATCTTTTTGGTTTCTCATCTGGAGAATCATTTGTATTTTTTTTGTTCATTTTAGTCGTTCTTCTTTTGTTTTTTGTTTCTGTTCTTTATTTTTTCATACTGTGTATTCCCCTTTTTACATTTCTTAACGCATTGATTTGTCGCGTTTTACTGAGGCTTCCTTGTAGTTCATCGCTTTTCATTTGTTTCGTGTCCATCTCAGTTCCGATCTGTTTGCTTTACGCACTGTATTTCGTCGTTCATTTCTTTTTTGCGCTTTTTTATCGTATCATTGACTTTTTGCAGTTTAGAAAACAAAAATTTTCTACGAATTTTTTGATTAGTCCGAAAAACTGTTGCCTTTCTTACAGCTTTAGTGTTGTCAATCTTTTTTTGTTCTGTTTTGTTAACTTCATGCATTTTGTTGCTGTTTCTTTCGTTTCTCTTTTGTTTGAGGTTTCATTTGTTCTTTTTTTTTGATTTGTTCTAATTTTTGATATCACAATTCGGGGATTTTCATATGTCTTTGTTCTTGGGTTCAAATTTCTTTGTTTCTAATAAAAAAAAACACGTTTTTAATGTAAAAGAGTTTTCGAAACGGTTGAAGAATTGATGACTTTTAGCTACATTTTATCAACAAGTTGGAAACATTGCCTTCAAGAAATCTAACAACCTTGAGCAGGGGTAACTCGAGATATGGGTAGCTCTAGGACTTTGTACACTTTGACAGATGTCAAAACAAATATGAAAACTAGCATGGAAATATGTTTATTTGCACATCAGAACGTGGCTTTAATTTTAAATTTAAAGTGTTCGTTAGTTCGATTATGAAACTGGTCCTGCGCCAAATATTGTTATTTATCTTGTTAACTAACTCTTCTCTATTCTCAATTTATGGAAAGCAATTAGGGTTGTTTTATTCAAATTTAGAGGCTCTTTACATTTAAATCCTGATGCCCTGAAGGCTTTAGAACAGGCATCTCATCAGTAAAATCACAAATAAGTTATGCTTTCAGAATGTTTTAGAAGCACGAAAGCACAGTTGGTTGCCTATCTCAAGTTTATAAAAATGAATTATTAAAATTGGGAAAAGTGATACTGAAAACTCCTGTATTTAAGTAATAGTAGACTTAGTAATTGGATAACTTATTTCATTTAAAAAAATGTCTAAAAACTCTAGGATTTTGTTTATATTACTCCCTTCTACTCTAAAGAAAAATCATTACGCAAACTTCTAGAGAGATTTAAAAGTCACTTCAGTCAATCCGCTTTAATTAGAGTTCACTGGTTCAGGAAGGAAAATAAAATGAAAGTTGGAGTTTTCTCATTTGAATTATCATTAGATACTTTAAACAATTTATTAAGTTAAGTTCTTCTAGGTTTAGGATTAAAGTTTCTTGCATTAAATTATTTCAATTAAATTTCAAATTACTGTTTCTAGTTGTTAAAATTCGCTCCGTAAAGAATTTATTGAGAACATTATCACTTGACATTCAAGCTTAAATTTTCTAACTCCAGCAAAAATCAGTAGATTTTATATTTTGAAGAAATCAAACACGGATCTTCTTTTTGGAGCAGAGTATATCATGAGTTCTCATTTAAAAAGAATTAAAAATATCATTAAAAAAAAAATTATTTTAAAAAGTTGACCCTCTCTCAATCAGATTTACGTTAAACTGAATAAAAACCTCACAGCAGCACAAAATACATTTAATTAAACCATATCGTTACAAATGAAATTCCAAAATAAGCGTGTAAAAAATGGAATATATTCACTTTGGTTCCCAAAAATATATTTTACTACCTAATATTTAATAAGAAGCAAACTATAACATTATGTAACAACTTTGGACGTCGAATTCAGTGGCCTGACGGCCCTCTCCAGCCTGCGCTGGTGCTGCTCGAAAGCACGCCTCTCCCTCTCCTGCCTCTTCTTTTCCATCAAGATCTGCTGCGCATCACAATCTAAGGTTTCACCTTCCCAACCGGAATTCTCCTCCCACTCGCCCAGTTCTTTAGTCTAAAAATAAAAGCTACCATTTAAGGACAAGTAAGGAGAAAAAGCTTCATTCAAGTTAAAGAGTATGATCACAACTCACAAGTTAATTAAAGTTAATCTCAAATTAATTATTTAATTGATTAATTAAAGTGAAAGTAAACTCAGATTGAACGATGTTTAATCAACAATTCAATTTATACTCACCACCAAACTAGCATCAGGAACTAACAAAAGATTTTTGGAAGGTTCAGAGGGTTCATCCCCCTTGTTGATTAGGATCTTCTTCTGCCTCGTTATTTTCGGGGCCATATTCTCAAAGAAATCAGTCTGTTCTTCTTCGGATGCCTCCTTCGCCTGTTGCAGTGCCTTCTGCTGCCGGTAGAATTCGATATGCTCTTGAATACTGCTCGGCGTGCGATTGGAAGGGAAATTAGTGGTGCCCCAATCGCCCCATGTTTCGCTATCGTTGCTGTTTATCTCATTGGAAACCACTCCGATGTCAGTCAATGGTTCAACCTCGCACGAGTACCGACGCCTTCGCCGGAAGCAGCAGAGGGCGCGCCTGAACAGGGACGCGAAAAGCAAGACGAGGGATTTCAATTTGCTTACTATTATGGTGAGCACCATTATGCTATGTCTCTGTAGAGGTTAGGATTTAAAACGCCGGCTCTCTGTGGACCGTTTACATTGTTTAAAGTGGCACATGGAATTGTAAAGCATTACTTTGCGTGGGAATTAATTCTTAATTGAATAACATTTTTATAAAACTTCGGCTCGCTGACATTTGACATTTAAGGTGCACTATTTACATCCAACTTCAGTTCGGACAGTGTCGCCAACATCATAAAATTGATTGTTTTCTTCAATAAAATCATTTTTACAGAAAAATGTACGTGAATATTGATATTGGAATTCAATTAAATGTAAAAAGAAGTATATTTATAGTACATTATATCCGACGTACTGGTAATTATTACTTTGCAGCTCTTTCCTTTTCGCAACTAATTTCACGAATACATTTGAATGTTTATGGCGGGAAATTTAAATACGCTACACCACACGAGTAAACTGTTAAATTCAAATTGAACCAATAACATAGGCAATTTTTGCCGGAAAAACTTGAAATTACTCCTCCTAATTACAATAGGAATCCCTAATCAATAAACAACGTATTCAACTCATTTAATAAAAACATTTTATTAACAAAATTTGTAATATTTATGTATAAAAATACTTTTGTACAACGTTATTTAAACAATACCTTAAAGTTACGTCTTACATTTATTGAAAAGTAGTTAGAAATGAAATTACTGTGGATTACTGCAAGCCATGGCGCCGCATCTATTTTTGCAACACTTCTTACGACCCCTGCAGTCCGAGTCGAAGGCACACCTGCTGGTGCATACCCAGGGGCCAGACGGTCGTTCAGGACAGGACCCAGGTTTGGCTAGAAAAAAAATTAATTCAAAATTAATGATTTGATTATGTAATTACAAACATGCATAATAACATTAAATAAAAGGCAATGTCTTGGAGCGTTTTCAGGAATTTATTCCAAGATAAAATGTAAATTTGTTGTTGACAATAACAACAACAACGAAATTATAAAAAGGAGTTTACATTTTATCTTAGAATAATTTATTATACGTATTAATTATGATATAAAACCACTTGAAAATGCCAGAAAAGGTGAATAAATTTATAACAATTGCCCCAATACATTCACTATTCCTTTTATTTAAAATAAGGAAGAATGGCAAACAATATAGAAGACTATTTTATTAATATGTAAAAATATTTCTTAAAAACATCCACGGATTGTTAACGCATTTTGTTGTTACCAACCCTGACCGAATTAAAAATAATTCAATTCAACAACATTTGAACCGTCATTTATTTATTTGCTCTCGGTTTAAATGTAATTGTATAACGCCGCAATAAATTAATAAAACGCCAGGTTACACGCACAACCAGCATAAAAAATAACTAAATAAATCATTTGTAAATATTTTTCAGTGCGAACGGTGTATCCTTCTGCAAAGAAAAAAAATACTCCTAGTAATAAGCATAATTCGGATATTTCGGGCGTTTTCTTGGATACATAATATGCGTACTTATGTTGCTCATTGGTTTTCGTACCGGTGACGCACACTAATTGTTAGTCCTCGTAAAGCGTAACCATGATTATTCCCTCAACAATCCTAAGACTGACAATAAGTGAATGCCATTTGTAGAAATTATTGGAAAAGGGAAACTGGAAGTTCAAAAATGCATCAAAGAAATAAGAGATTTTCGTAATGATAATAATAACAAAAAAATAAACATCCCAAACCAACTATAAATCAGACTAGTGTCGATGCACAAGTGTCACCAATAAAACCAAAATTCATAAATTTTTACTAAATTACTTTAAAATATAAAAGGTATTTGTGAAAATGAATGATTCTATTTTATGAAGGAATAAATTATGTCACCTGTTTTCTAGACGTGCTTTATTTAACACCATTTAACACGTTCTTAAAGATATTACTTCAAGAACGCAACAATAATTATACAAACTGTAATAAATTAAAAACGCCGTACACTGTAAATACGTCTTAAAAAAAAAGGAGTATAAAGCGCAGGTAAATATTTTTCAATTCATTTCAACTGAGCGCGTAATGCGTAACATTTAAATACAGGGTAATACTTACGTGAAGGCTCAAATATATCGCAAATTTGGTGAGAAGATGTATCTACAGCTGATAATTTTGCTTGGCACCGTCGCCATTGTTATAAATGGGGAACTTCTGGTACCTACCTGCCCTCCAGTACCAGAACGTGATTTGTGTATTGTCGATTGCAGACAACATTCTGAGTGTCGGGATGACTTATTATGTTGCCGTTCTGGTTGTGGAGGACATTATTGTAAAGAACCCGTATACGGTACGTACGCAAAGTTTTAAAATTAATTAATTTTCATTTGAAATTTGCGCTCCATTTGCTTATTCAATTCGCACTTTCGCTTCACTTTGACTTGTACCAAAAGTGAGAGATAAAAATCGCGAAAGAGGTGTAAAAAAAGTGCACGAAATAAGCGAACGCAGCTAATGTCTTGCACTTTTTTTAATTTTTGGGGGTGAAATAGCAAATAATTTTTGTGTGTGTTTTTTTTTTCAATCTAGTTAGCGTTGATAAAGCTGGAAGATGTCCAGTTCAAACAGATTTTGGCATATGTGCTTTCATGTGCAGTAGTGACAACGATTGCAGAGAGAATTTAAAGTGCTGTGGTACGAATTGCGGAGGAACTTCTTGTCAGACACCTGTATAAGACACATGTTATGATTATATGACTACCAAACTGTACTATTATAACTATAGTAAATAAATAGCCCTAGCCAACAACTGTCTTTTCTAAAGAAAAAAATCCTTTCCTCATATAATGGATTATTTTAACTCAAATAAGTATTATGTTAATGCAGAAACGAGAGGAATTAAACTGCAAAGGTACAAATACATTAGTCAATTTGTACTGTCGCCGCCAAGTGGACATTTTTTTACGTAAATTTAATAATGCTAAGAATTTTTGCTGGGTGACTGTAATTATTAATTGACACTTACGGATGACAGACAGTAATTAATAAAGTTCAGTCGTTATTTCAGTTTGAACAATATTAGCACGTTAGCCATACAGCTAAGGCAAAATTGCAAAATGAATTTATCCTTGAAAAGTCATTCGCAGATGAAAGTTCATAACTGCAACTACCTAGCAAAAGTTTCAGTATCGTTAAATTTACGTCAAGAAAAATGTTCCCGTTTTTATGGCGGCGACAGTATTTTATGCCAAGTATCATTTAATAAAGCTCTAACAGACAAGAACGCATAGTGGATACGTTCAGATATTCAGAGAACAAAACTTATGCTACTTAGACGCTAAAGCTAAAACTAGACCAGAACATAAACTAAATCAAAAGAACTAATTTGAATGTTTATAAATTGAAAGTTCAGAGCAGGAAGAAACGGTTTTTGTGTCACAACGAAGACGCACTCGAAGGCAAAAAAGTTTTCGAACGCATCCCTGTTCGACGGATGAGATGACGTCACAACATGGCCGCCTGGCGTATTGCGGAGGGTTATTTTTGTTATTTACTATTTTAATGGTTTAAATACGAGAAAAAAAATAGTTAAAATATCAAAATTTAATGTAAAACAATACGGTAAATGGGCGTTGGTTAAAATTTATAAAACTCTTGCTCGATTCTAGTTAAAGCTTAGTAACCAATACTACATTTAACCAACGCTGCCACAGTTTTGCCAATCATGTGTATTATTATTTCTCTAATTACTTATCAGGAGAAACTTGGTCGTCACGTAATTAACAATAAATTAGTAAGACCTTTTTTTAATTATTTATGTAAATTCTGCAACTTCAACTGGCGAAAGGTCAAATCTAGCAATTTTTTTATTTTATAATAATAAAGTCTTGGGTGATTGCAGTGCAATAAATTGTAAAAAAGGAGGTTTAAAAAAAGATCAAGTAAATATTTTTAAATTAATTTATGTTTCAACCTATTTTGAAAGCCCGGAATAAAAGCTGTTTTACATTGTAATAATTTTTGTTATGAGGAAGTAGTACCAAAAAAATATTAGCAAAGAAACGTTATGAAACGGACACAAATACGTCTAGTTCTGTGCGATTTTTATGGTACGATAATTTGTTTTACTGCTTTACACCATCCTAAAACTTGATATCTTTTTCTGGTTTCATTTTATATGATAATTACGAGTCGGGGACATATATTTTGCGCGGTTGAGATTCTAATGAAGCGGATTTATCATTTACACGAAGCAATTACTCGCAGCGGGCAATCGCTGCAATAAATCGCTCGCAAAAATCGCTCCATGTAAAACGAGTTTAAGAGCCCAGCGTGAAGGCAAACGCGAGAGCTGAGGAGACAATTCACGCCGCGACAGCAATGGTGTTATTCAGTATAACAAAAAAACAGAGCAATATTATCACAATAAAAAATTACAGGTATGCAGTCTCCTCTTGTTTCAGCATGTAGAGATTCTCAGAGTAATTAGTTGACCGGTTGTACCTCGACCTCCAGAATATAATTATTTTAGCAACTCCATTACACGATGTCCCTATTCGGTGCATTTTTACCACGCTACTGAAACGATGGCGTGAACATATCCCAGTCCTATCCTTAATGACAATGTAAAACAGACTTAAAGTTAAGTAATAAAAATGCGACCATCATTTAAATATAAGGCGGTGCTTTTATGACATTCACACATTTCGCCAAGTTGATACGAATAAAGATGGATCTTAAGATGATATTTCAGCTTTGCAGTTTTATGGTTATTATAGAGAATGGACTAACATCGCCTGTTATCAAAAAGAGTGCAGCAGAGCTCTGCCCCGCTTTGGCTGAATTCATTGATAAGTCATGTTCTCGACATTCCGACTGCCCAACTGACTTTGTATGTTGTAGTCCAAGTCCTTCTTTCTATTATATTTGTGCAAAACCAATTCCTGGTATGTATATGAAAAAGTGATTTTTCTTTTTTTGCTTGTCAACGCACCAAGGTTAAGCACATAAATTCTGAACTATCTTAACAACTAAACTAACAATTAAAATCATTTAGCAGTTATTTCTACAAGCTTCTTGAATTCACTTTAAAGTATTACGTTGAAAAATTCGGTAGGACCATTATTTAATTATACTCTTCACTCTTCACATGCATCGTATTATTATCAGAATTTTCTATTTCATGTGAAAGAATTTAACTTTTTCCTTTATTGAAAAATGAAAAAGAAAAAATAAAATACTTAAAATAAATATTGAAAATAAAACGTAAGTACATACTTATTAGAACTTCCAAATAATTTATAATATGTTATTTTCTGGTTTTAAGTTAAACCGGGAAATTGCAAACCCCCAGCCCAGGGTTTTGGAACATGTGGAATCTTGTGCAAATTCGATTTTGAGTGCCCGAACAATTTGAAATGTTGCTCTACAAATTGTGGTGGAGCTGGCTGCACCACACCTGTATAAATCATTTATGAGAGGAGATTTATCAAACTTATTAAAAATCATTATGAATTGTTTTAATCATTTCAACGAAAATAAAATACTTAAGTAGTGCAAGTTTATATTAATTCCAATCCTACTAATACTTTCCGGAACAGTTTTGATGTTCATCAGGTGCAAAAAAACGTAAACGACTCCTAAAGGTTATTTTGTGATATTTTAGTTCTGTAAAACCAGTTTCAGTATATTTTTTGACAAATATTTTTAACAATCAAGTAACATTAGTCCGTTACGGAACAGTGGCAAATCTAAGTCAGAGTTACGTCCCTTGAAAACTGGTACACTGAGAATTGACATTAATATCAAAAGTTCATAATTTTGTAATGTGTAAATCACTTTCATCTATCATTTTAATGTCAGTGTGAAATTTGACATCCATAGTAAGGTTGTTTGAAAGGAATGCTTAGAAACTTTAAATTTAAGATTAGTCTACACCGCCGAAATATTGTATTTGTCAAAGTGTACCGGTTTTCAAAGGCCGCAACTGTACATACGACCTATTTAAACAGCGTGTGGTTTACGGGCATATGTAATAGGTACGTTTAAGTACAGGAAAAGTCGAAAATAATGTCACACAATGATGGACTTGCATGTATAAGTAAGTACCTCGAATCGCTCACGTAATCGATGTTTTTATTTTCATAAAATCGTCATAAGGATAGAGACCAGCAAAATTCTTCATTAGAAAAAAAGCAATGCGTAGTTTCCTCCTTCTAGACGATGAAATAGTAAAACAAAAAAAATTATTACCCTCCAGCCAGTTTTTTTAAAAACATTCACTTTTATTAGAACTAAGAACACCTTGCATTTCTTTAATTAAACGCTGAAATGCTGATTATTAATTCTTCTGATTCCTGCCATTATTTTGTCGATTGATTGCTAAATATTACAAATTTCCAAAGAGACTTACACGGAAATTATATAAGTCTGCATTAAATTAATTGCCCGTTTTTAAAAATAACAAGAAAGGAGCATGTTCTCGGTATAAAAATACCACGCTCGTACATTCTTCTGCAAAATTAAAACGTCATGCAAAAGAAACTTCAAATTCCCATCACGAATTTCAACTCGCATTTAGATTTATTTAATTATATCCGTCGCGTATATTATTTAATTACACTGTATGTACAGTAAAATTATATTTATGAAGACATACAGCTATAGTACAAACATGTGCATACTTTTGAAGGACAGTATACTGAATCTATAAATTAAAAAAAAAACACGTGAGGTTTTTACCTTGTTTTTTTTTTATGCGTGAAATCTTTAAGTATAAAAGTAGATCAATTATGGAGTTCATTTAGATTGTGATCTTAAAGCAGTAAAATGGCAAATTTAAAACTGATCCTGTTTTTGTGCGTCGTCATGTTTGTTGTAAGCGATGCCCAAAAACCTGGACGGTGTCCACCTACAGGCGATGTGGGGCTGTGCATTATTAACTGTAGTACAGATAGAGATTGTGAGGGTAATAGAAAATGTTGCCCCTCAGCATGCGGAGGAACTTATTGCCAGCGACCTATATAAAGGGAATAGGTATGTATACACATTTTAACAATAATTCCAAACCTACGTTTCTTATTTATTTGCAAAAGCAAAACATTTTTTATAATCATCACATTAAAGCTTTCATAAACACAAAATTATCTTCGACTAGAGATAGATAGAGATTGTGAGGGTAATAGAAAATGTTGCCGCTGGGCATGCGAAGAAATTTTTGGCCAGCGAACTGTATAAAGGCGATAGGTCTGTGTACACATTTTAACAATAATAATAAACCTACGTTTCTTATTTATTTGGAAAAGCAAAACATTTTTTTTTATAATAATCACATTAAAGCTTTCATAAATACAAAGTTATCTTCAATTAGAAATAGATAGAGATTGTGAGGGTAATAGAAAATGTTGCCCCTCGGCATGCGGAGGAACTTATTGCCAGCGACCTATATAAAGGCGATAGGTATGTGTACGCATTTTAACAATAACAGCAAACCTACGTTTCGTATTAATTTTGAAAAGCAAAACGTTTTTCAATAACAGTCATTTTTATTAGAACTGGCAACAACTCCTTGCATTTCTTAAAATAAATGCTGATTATTAGTTCTTCAGATTCCTATTATTACTTTGTTGATTGTTTGTGATACACGGAAATTATATAATTCTGCATTAAATTAAAGGCTCCCGTGTTAAAAATAACTAGATAATTTGTTCGATAAAAGTATGATGCTCGTTGTACATTCTACTGCAAAATTTTGATTCTGTACAAAAAAGAAAACGCCCAATTCCAATCGTGAATTTCAACTCGCTTTTTAGTTTTATTATACACGTCGCGTATATTGTTATAAATGCATTGCATGTACAGTTAAATTATATTTATAAAGTTTATAAAGACATACAATTTCAAATGTACTCATATTTTTGAACAGCAATGTACTGAATCTACATACACAGGAAAAAAAAACCATCGATGAAATGTCTGCGGCTTTTTACCTTGGTTTTTACGCGTGAAGTCTTAAAGTATAAAAGGAGATCAATTAAGTGGCTTATTTAGATTGAGAAACTCAAGCAGTAATATGGCAAGTTTAAAACTGATTCTGTTTTTGTGCGTCGTCATGTTTGTTGTAAGCGATGCCCAAAAACCTGGACGGTGTCCACCTACAGGCGATGCGGGAATTTGCATTAGTAACTGTAGAACAGATAGAAATTGTCCGGGTAATAGAAAATGTTGCCGCTCGGCATGTGGAGGAACTTATTGCCAGCGACCTGTATAAAGGCAATAGGTATGTATACACAGTTTAACAATAATTCCAAACCTACGTTTGTACATGAATATAACGACGTGTTTTTACATTACCATAGAAACAAGGTCTAAATGGCAAGTTGAATGGCTTGGGCCCGGTTTTTCAATCACAGGTTAACCCTAACTCTCGGTTTATTTCCATGGTAACAAGTACGAAGACAATTGTTTCCATGGCAATAAACTGAAGGTTAACGTTAACTTGTGATTGAAAAACCGGCCCTTAAAGCTTCATTCAAACTAATAAAATAACTCAAAAATGCATATAAAGAGTTGTCCCAGATTTTTCTGGCGGGCATAGTACCTTTACCAAATACGGAATTTTCAGCATTTTTAGCATCCATCGATGCTAAAACCAGAAAAATCCCGGAATCGTCGTTGAAAATATTTATTTTGAATGTGCTGGTACTTAATTAAGAAACATGTCACCAACAACCATTAAGTGGTGGTCAATTCCGAGCAATATTTGTAAATTCTTATGATTTATTTTGACACGTTTATTGTTTGTCGAGTGTTTATTATTTTTTTAAATCTATTAAACCGTCTTCTACATCATATTTACAATAATTTTATTAATTTTTCCAATTAACGGCGTACCAAATGATAATTTTGAATACTTCATCCGATTTAGAAAAAAGTGCCCTACTAGATAAAAGCTTAAAAAAAAGTAGGCAGCCATTTGGAAAAGAAAAGTTGACTATCGATAGATATTGAAGATGACGTCAGAAAAAATCGGAACTGGAGCTATTTTAAAATACACCTGATGCTATTCGTTTTATTCTTTTATTCATTAAAATCGGATCATAAATAACGTCCCTACGGGACGGATCATTTTTCAGGAAACACCCGGTGTATTATATGCCGAGTAGTCCCCTCTCCTCTCCATTTCATGGCAAAATTTCACTAACTTTACTTTACATTGAATTTTCGGCATGAAATACTTTTGTATTTGCTTTTATAAGGCAGCAGAAAATTTGAATAAGGCGTGGTTTACCACGGCCTGGAATTTGCCAAAAACAAATCTGTCGCTTTAAGGAGTTACTTTGTCTTATTAAAGTAAAATATTCATTTTTGCGCTAGACAAAATGCACTTAGAACAATAAACTCATGACTCAAGGTGGTCGTAATAGATACAAGAATTTTTTTAAGAAAAAAAAAAGAAAATACTTCAAAAGCCATTACATGTAATTGTCCGGAAATTTGTAATAAAAAGAATAGAATTTCATTTAAAATAGCGACTTCCGGTATAATCGGAAGTGATATCAAAGTGAAAGTACTTAAGTCTGATAGAACACCTCCTCCTTGTTAATTTTCAGAATGTAAGTTTCTTTCACCGAAAACTTTTAATAGGCCGTTCAACTTAGGATACCCTGTTTAATATAATCAAAATTCAATATTTCAATGAAATCTTAACGGATTTTAAAGATCCTGGGCTCGTTCAATGCGCAATTGTTCTTTCTTTAGAAAAAAAAGTAATAACAAAAATTAAATTAAGGAAAATTTTATCACATACCGGTCGATACATAGTGGGAAAATGCGAAAACTGGCAAAAATTTGAAATGTTTACATGTGGACCTAATCTTGAACTAATTTTTATATAACGTTGCAAAGATACGTTATTCCTCTTTACAACGCAGCACCACAATCAAAAATCGGTGAAAGTAGAATAAAGTTATAATTTTTTAAGTGCAGGCATGTAACGGTTTTTTGACCATAACCTCCATTATTTTTTGGGTGTATAGGTAAAGTGACCGTATGTCTGGTTTTCAACGGGACAGTACCGTTTTTGAAGACGTTGTCCCGTTGTTCCGGAGAGACCACTCTCGTCTCGTTTTGAAAATCTTAATTAATTTATTACCTCACTCTTAATTGCATTAAACGCATTCATTCTATCTGACTTTTCTACCCTGATCCATGTACCGCTCCAATTATCGTAAACGCCTATAGTCGTAATTAAATGATATTTTCGGTTCCATCTAGTGATACCAACCCTATAGTTTTAACAGTAGATCTACTGTGTTCTTACAAATTCGTGTTTAAGCTTCAAACCTACTGTTTTTTTTTTAAACCAAAACTCTTTTCACTACCAATCATTATTGTGCATGACATTATTGTTTCATAAATTACATAATTTCTCGAAAAATCGATGTATGGTTCGCATCATAACTTTATGTGCTGATGATGGCTATACTTCGGATGTCGTTACAATATTTTGTATTTTTTAATGAATTTTATTTAATTTTTCAAAGTTGTCCCGTCTCTGAATGAAAAATAAATGGTCACTTTATGTATGGGAGACCAAAATTCCTTATGTCCGATTTCTTCTCCTCTTGATAACTTTATCTGCCAGGTAATATCCTCGAAAACTATTATCGATACAAGATAATACCTGGCAGATAAATTTATCAAGAGGTGAAGAAATCGGGTATTAATTGAACAGGTCTACAAACTGCACTACATGACATCAAAAGTATATTTTCACTGTTAGACCGTGAATTATTAATTCATCAGATTCCTGTTATTACTTTGTTGATTGATTGCGATTATAAATACCCGAAGAGATTTACAAGGAAATTACATAAGTCTGCATTAAATTAAGAAGAGAATTTTCTCGGTAAAAATACGACGCCCGTACATTCTTCTGCAAAACTATGATTTCGTACAACAAAAGAAACGTCCATTCTCATAGTGAATTTCTACTCGCTGTTTAGTTTTTACTACACACGTAGCATTTTTAAATGAGTACGTTATATGTACTATGACGCTCAACCGAAATGATACTCCTGCTTGAGAACCACACCCTTAAGAACATTCAGCGTAAGGGCTACGAAACTGTCAAATGGTATCATTTATGGTGAGCATCGCTGTACGTACGTACGTACAGTAAAAGTACATATATTTATCAAGACATACATTTGTACAGCAATGTACTGAATCTGTAATGGAATAAAAAAACAAGTGACGTTCTTACCTTGTTTTTTTACTTCTAAGTCTTAAAGTATAAAAGATCAATAAAGTGGCTTAATTTAGATTGTGAAGCTGAAGTAGTAATATGGCAAGTTTAAAACTGATTCGGTTTTTGTGCGTCGTCCTGTTTGTTGTAAGCGATGCCCAAAAACCTGGACGGTGTCCACCCATAGGCGAAGTGGGCCTATGCATTAGTAACTGTGGAACAGATAGAGATTGTGAGGGCAATAGAAAATGTTGCCCCTCGGCATGCGGAGGAACTTACTGCCAGCCACCTGTATAAAAGCCGCAGGTACGTGTACACATTTAAACAATAATTCCAAACCTACCTTTCTTATTTATTTGGTTTTTTAAAACCATCACATCGCCATCCTCCTAAAGCTTTGATAAACACAAAATGTTATCTTCAACTGTGATTTGAACTTTTCATTAAGAACCGAAATAAATCAAAATAGAAAATACAAACAGCACTCTGAAAAATAAGGTAAATCGCAGGTAAACACATCTTCGTTTCCGTGTATCCATCTGCAAATACATGATGATGAAATAATTCCCGTTCTTACTTAATCACTTCAAAAATAGAGCACGTTTTAAAAAAATGGCACGAACCACATTTATGACCGTGTTTGCTAAGAAGAACACGCCAAAGTCACGGAAGTCAATGTACTTGCAGAAGACACAGCAATAAAGATAAATCAAAAAAACACGCCTTACAGGGATTTTCTTTTATCAAATCTCCAAATAAATATAAATGTGGCAAAAGACGCATAGCAGCCAAACGATCGCTAGACTGGTGAGAAAATGGCAAATTTGAAACTCGTAATTTTTCTTTGCCTCGTTGCATTTATCGCAAGCGATGCCCAAAAACCGGGCAACTGTCCACCTCAATCAGAGATAGGCGTTTGCGTTATTGCTTGCAGTGATGATTATAGCTGCGATGACGATTTAAAATGTTGCACGACAGCTTGTGGAGGACGTATCTGTCAAACGCCCGTGTGAAATGTAAATGGTACGTATGCATTACTATTTTTTTTTTCCAAAATTAACGTACAGTCTTTCCTGAACCTTCTGAAAAGTACTGTGCCAATTCGATCTTCAAATTTTAAAACAGTTGCGAGCCTTTCGTCCTCATGCATTGTCAATAAATTTGTATAACGCATGTTTCTGTCTTTTAGTAGATACAAGGTAACCCCCCACGTTCTTTTTTCTTCTATGTAATCGTTACCTCACTATACTGTGCTTAAAATGTTCACCAGCATTTCAAACGACTTAAAGTAACTGGCGACTTTGGTCAACTTTTAGAAATATTTATCCTCAATAGGTAGCCAATCGTAAGGTGACCATACGTCCCGATTTTGGCGGGACAGTCCCATAGGCGCCGCTTCGTCGTGTGCAGGGGCCTCGTGCACCCGATAAATGATTTTGTTGGGTGCAAAAGTATTAGAGAGCACTCGTCAAAGTAGTGCCATAGTAGTGTCTTTTTATTTAATGAATTCAAAGAACACACAGTTTTTAAAGAAAATCCATAATTAACAGGATTACCAGAAATTTACAAATTGTTTAAAAATATTGCTAGCTCTTCCTGGTTCATCATCCAAAGCAGGAATAGTATTATAGCGTTTTCTACTGAAGTGCACTGCGTGCGTGCGTACTCACTGTATCTCCATCTTCTTCTAACCTCATGTAATAAAATGAGTTGGAGATACTGTTAGTGCACACTCAGTGTATATAGTGTATGTTAGTAGAAAACGCTATTAATGTATTATTTGTTCACAAATCAAAAAACCACTACCTGTTGCATGATGTTGGTATAAAACACAGTCCCTTGTAAAATATTGTCAATATACTAAGCAGGGATGAGGAAAAACTTTTCTTTCCTCCTGCCACACAAATCTTTTCACTGTTAAAATGAAAGATACCCTTAATTAAATTGTCGTAATTATTAAAAATTCAGAACTCATAACCTTGTCATTTATTTCATATACTTGTCACTTTGTTATCAAGTTCTTAACTACTGTTATAGTTGTATTTTTCATAAGGCAGTGGTCTTTTTATTTATGAATAAGTTATATTATACACATTATAAACTTAAGTAGGTACCGACAAAAATTGCAACCGACAATATTTGCAAAATCCGGCGCCTATGGGACAGTCCCGGTTTTTAACAGTTTATCCCGCGTCCCGCACAGTTTTAAAAAAAAGTCCCGCTTTTGAAAGTATATAACTTTTATAGATTAGACATTCCAGAATTAGATTATAAACCAATTATTAACTAGGGTTCGCTTGAGTCAATTGTGAGTTTATTAATAAGATCTATTTTACATTATTCTATTTCATTTTGTGTATTTTATGTAGAGACGGCGCCCTCTTTGAAAACCTTTTTATTTCGGTTGAAAACAGTTGTTAAAAAATGGTGGTACAAGACAAAGCTGTTGATGAGTAGGTACGCAGCGATGAAATATTAAAATAGTTTCGCTTTTGGTCAAGAAATGGCGCTCTTAATGATTTCGGTCTTTTCTGTCGCGTTTTGGATTCTGTTTTCAATTTAATTTTGAAAAAAAGAGGAGTTTTACTGAGAGTATCAAGACGAAATCACGTTTTTGAAATTCGATTAAGGCAACCTTCGTTTTTAGGATATGAAGATAAGTGAACGAACAGATGGCGCTCTAAATAATTCACAACAAGGTTGATGAAACTGATATTGCATCTAGCAGGTTGCCTCATTCCTATTGAATATGCAGTTTGAAATTTCCTCCCCGCAAAAGTAACTCATGACGTCACACGAAACTTCTATCCGTTACAATGAAGTAAATAGGGTGACTTTTAATCTGTTTCCTAAAGTTTCATCTAATTCACTAAAAGCGGAATCAATTCTATGGTCCTATTGATCAAATAACGCAAGAATCTCGTTAATATGCCAAATGGAATTTATCACGTGGCGTGACGTAACGAGATACACACCCTCTGTCCCCTCCGTTGATCAAGGCAACCTTCTAATACACAGTCCAGCTCTACCAACCTTGATTCATAATTAAAATAGATACAATTGAAGTTGGTTCTTGTCCGATGAAAACTTTAAGTACAAAGTTTTTTTAATCTCGAACCGGACAATGAAGGGAAAGAATCAACGTTTCGTTATAGATTTATAGCTTCGTCACGAGTGAAAAAAGTCTATATCGAAACGTTGAGTGTTTTCCCTTCATTTTTCTGTCCGGTTCGAGATTAAAACACTTTGTACTTTCTCTTGTGAGAAAAAAAACTATAAATCTTATTTTCTATATTCGATTAAATTAGTTTTCGTTTTGGGATAATAGATGGCACTTTAAACAATGTAATATGACTCGCTCCAATATGACAAGCCAGATAATATTTTGACCAACCTGAACTGAGCAATAAAATTCATAAGCAAGTAGAATACTGATTTTTTTATTACATAATTAATTTTTGTTTTGATTCCAACGAGGTTATGGTAATAAGTAAGTATAAAATCAGGGAGGTAGGGAGGTCGATAGAAATGTTCCTTTTAAGGGATCGCTGCTTAAAAAAAAATTTAGGAATCCCTGATTTATACGCAAAGTTATTTTGTGGGTTGGGTTGGATTGGGTAGGACCCGCCTTACCCAAATTAAAATCTGGTTACTTTACCAATCGCTTGTTGTCGATCCTAGTCTGGACGGACCTTAACGTGTCGGCGGAGAAATTAATATGAATAAGCAGCGGCGTGGACATTATTATTTACGACTCGAGTCAGCTTGAGCTAAATTAGTTAATTCGTTTAATTAATGATGATGATGATTCAGTGTGCTTATCTTATATCGAACTTGATCTAAATAAACTTCTCCGCAATCTAAATGAAAAAAAAAACACGATAAGCCAATGTCAGGGCCGCCAACTTATTTGTAGAAGGCAGAAGGCATGGCCATAAAGATAAACCAAAAGCACCTGATATATTTGATACGCGCAATTATTACAGGATGGCCAAATTAATAACAATATAGTAATCAGACGGTCGTGAGACTGATAACAAAATGGACTACTCGAAACTCGGAATTTTTGCCTTTTTTGTCGTGGCTGGTTTATTAATTGCGACGGTGACGATTGCGCTGGTGTTGATTTAAAATGTTGTGGAAGACATATGTCGTACGAAATGTGGAATGGTACGTATGCAACAAATAAACATTTTTCAAAGACTCTTCCAATTTTCTTCATGTCTCGTTATGTCAAATCTTTCACATCTTCGTTCGAAAGTTGTTAAGTTCTTAATTAAAAAGATATAAAAGTTATAAACAGAGGAAATCAATACTTAATATTTTCCTAATCCAAGCGCCCTCTTATTTTTCATTTTTGGTGTCCCATCTTGATCCCATTTTTTTTTTTAAACGAGTCCCAAATGGAACTTCGAACCTTGAAAGACTAAAACCTTTTTATCGAATACTTGCACTTGTGGGAAAATATTTTTCACGAGCTCCATTGATTTGCTTTGGAAAAGTTATTGAAGATAAGACTTTTTTTCCCAAAGAATTCTATTCTAATTTTACTTTCGAAAAACTGATCACTCCTTGCTCAAATTCTTAGAAAAGAAAACTTAGAGATGAACGTTATAGGCCATTGGGACCCAAGGCTTGAATTTTGTCCACTATTTTTCTCCAAACATTCGCCCTCCTCCTCCGTTCTTCTAATCCTTTGCTTCTCCGACTGCACTTTCTCCAATGTCCTATTCTCTTTCTTCCTCCTTCTCCTCAATCTAATATTTTTTTGCCCGTCGGATTTCCTTCATCCTGATAATATGGTTCAACCACGCAATTCTCCGTGCCTTTATTACTTAAAACAGCGTTTCCCAAACTGTGGGGGCGCGTAAGTCTTCAAAGGGGGGCGCGGCAGAATAAATTTTGAGAACTTAAACGCAAATTGCAACTAATTTATCATATTATTCGTTACAAGAGATTCCATATACATAGAGTCGCGAGCAATAAATATTGGTCGTCATTAATTATTTAATTATCAAAGGTTGGCACCGAACTTGCATTTTATTAAAATTAACAAGATTTGTGTCTCAGAGCCGTTTTACATCTATCAAAATTTGTTACAATTTCTTGCGCAAATTGACAAAAAAGCATCGATTCAACCAATGAACGTGGTACTTGTGTAGTCTGTCTCTCTCACTTTGTACAAATTTTGGTAGATGTAAAACGGCTGGTATTTTGAATGCTAATAATAGTCTCTTAAATTTAGTTTGACACCTTCGTGGTAAAACACAAATGAAAATTTCTATTTCTGGAATTAAAACTGACGTTTTGATTGACAGTGACACTCAAAATGTAAAGCTCGCGACTGTACATATAGAGAGTTTTTTTTTTACTGAACATGCAATGTAAATGCATTCAACAAATGCTCAAATATTCAACAAAATACTATGAAAGCATTAGTAGTAGTAGTAGATAAGGGGGTCGCGAAACCTAAAAGTTTGGGAAGCGCTGACTTAAAATATTCCTGGTTTCCCGTATAAAGTCCTTGGCTCTTGGTTTGAACGTCTTCTCCAGCTTGATTAATTCATTCAGAGTCCCCCATGAATCCTTCTTAGTATCTTCCTCTCCCACATCTCTAAACTGTTTCTATTTTTTTTGTTTAACACCCAGGTTTAGTGATATTCGTACACGAATTCGCATCCGCATCCGTTTCTTTTCAACGGATTTGAAACGGATTATTACGGGCTCATTTATTTATTTTTACAAGTAGTCCCGCGCTCTGACCTTGAGTCCGTCTCTGCCTTAATCGTCTTGTACCGTCTTTTGACGAAATTTTCACTTTTTCCGATTCGATCTCTGTTTAAGCGCTTGCATTGGATTCCGCTAAGACCCTGTATTTCACTGAATGTGCTTCAAGTCTCGTTTCGGCGGATTCTGTGAGATTTTCACGAAATAATGTTTTTTTGTCTTTTTTTGAGTTTCACCTGCCTAAGCCGGTGTTGCAGTATGCTTTTCGCCATTGTCTGGAAAGGTCACTCTGTGGATGCCTTCCTAGCAGCTGGTTGACCTTAAACATTTAAATAAGAACGTGAACCCAGTCGAAGTATCTGTTTTGTTTACTTCAAGCCTACATACTCCAAATTTTATTTCGAACCAATCGATCCCATTTCTATCTTTGTTGGTGTATTTTTGTACGGATTGTTTGGTAAGTCAGTTTTCTCCTTTTTTTGCACTCAAACTTAGGCGTTTGTTCGCTCATCTTATCTGGTGCCTGGAAAGTGCAAGGTCCATACCAGTATCCACAGATCTAGATACAGAAAAGCCATATCCGCGGATGTAGATACGAATATCCGTTTCCGTATCCGTGAATCTTGATTTTCAACGATCCGCCACATCACTACCCGTATTTCAGGTCCGAAATTCGGGTCACTGTAGTATACAAGCGTTTCTACAAGATTCTAACGAGTGTCTAAATAAAAAACTGGTCAAGCAGGCTGTGAAAAAATTCACAAACCAGGTCTGTACGTCTTAGATAATTTTGTACTTTCAGCAAAGACATAAACCCCCATATGGTAATTCGTTAAATATGTTATTTCAGTGTCAAATTAAATGTAAACACAACTTTAAAATGGGTTCCTAAAAGTTAACATGTTCTAATTTATAAAAAATAATTAAGGAAAAGTAACGGATTATTCAACAGCAAATTTTGACATTCCATTTAACAGCTGCGCAGTTGAACTTAGAAGCGACATGCATGCAGCGAACAAATCCTCGATCATAGCCTATTTGACCAGATTTTTATTTAGACACTCGTTAGCATTCGCTCTTCTTCTCATACTTGACTTATTAGTAGGGGCCGGATTTATATGCACTAAGAAACTTGAAATATGCAGGCAAGATATCCAATTAAAATTACAAAATATGCACTGAGATAATTTTAATTTAATTTTTAAGTTTAATTGCTATTGAAATAGTAAACAAGATACATTTTCAAGTTATCGTTATTATTGTTTGTTTGTTACTTTTTGTTAAGGTGGCTTCAAGTTTATTACTTTTTTAGCAACTTCACCTGGTGCAGTGGCTAGAGATTTCCGAACGCTAGCTATTTTTTCTAAATTTTGTACTATGGTCTCACCAGTTGATTCCAGAGATTTAATTGTTGCGATCAATATTGTGAAGTGAAGCAATGTGGGCTAACTCAGTTTGTACTTTTTTGTTATTAATAGTATATTATTATACAAGTTTCACAAGAAGGCTTATTGTAGCACGAGTAGGATTGGAGTACGACGAGCGTAGAAATGTTTGCTTCCAAAAACGCTTTACACATATCAAAAGAAAAATTATCTGGCGCCAATTGCCTTTTAACCAAAAACAATTGTCTTGTCTTGTCTTCTGTTTCTTTGCATTTTCGTTATGCAAATTTGTGTTTAGGTGCTGGTCGACTATAGTCGGGCTGCCGAAGAAACGGAGTAATAAAACTGCGTGATATACACGTGATTGCTGTTTCTGTGAGCTAAGTACCTACAATATCGGTCACTCTGCAGAGTAACAACGTGGTCATATTTCCAGTAGTTCGTATTTTTCCTATTTTTAACAAATTGGCGTTATTATTAATTAGTCTTTCTTAAGACTTAATTTAATATTTGAATAAAATAGTGGTAAGTGGTAATTTCTGGTGTTTGATGTAAATACGGCTTTCCGTGTCGGTGTCACAAGAGCAGCGCGTGATCACTCCGTTTCTTCGGCGGCCCGACTATAGATATCTTTTTTTCGCTTGATGCCTTTATTTTGAAAAAAATAATTTAAGCAAGAATTAAAAAAAAAACATTAAATTAACTTAGGCATTTTTATAATAATAATTTTAATGCACTCGCGTTCAATCAGATCACTGTTTATTCTTTTATTGCAGGTTTTCAGTCGGCACATTTTTCCAACATCCGCAATAAAGCGTCAATTCGTTGAAACGATCAGACGATTACTATACCTACTGAATGCAGTGCTAAGTTTACATAACGAAATCAATAAATCATTTTAAAAATTGCAAAAAGTACCATGTATGCAAGGATATATGCATTTATTTTAATATATGCAATTATATGCACAATAAAAATTATTTTATATTACGTAGAATTATCTGAAACGCAAAGAATACTCTTTATTAATCTTACATCGTTCAGCAAAAAATATGCAAATGCATATGAATCCGGCCCTTACTTATTAAACCATCGATTTTTTCCTCCATGTTTCAATGAGATCCCATTTTCACTTGCACCCTTATTTTTCTTCATATTTCTTATTTGTTCTGTTGGCGCTTTCACCACTTGTATCTGTCCTCTATCTTTATTTTCTTCTTCTATTTCTCTCCTTCTTTTACATTAATCAATAACTCATTGAAGTATTCCTCCAGCACTGCCTTCAAAAACAGGTCTGAAACATCGCGTAGGAATATCAGATTTCAGGGTATTATGCAGTTTCTGGGGACCGCGACACAAGCGTTTCGCTGTTGAGCTGTGAAAATGTAAGCGCTCTGTTTACTAATAAGGACGTAAAGGTAACTTAAAATTGTAATTTCTGTGCCGGACTGGATTTCAGATGAATCTGTTTCCAAGCCGGTGTATTCTCCCACCTAATGAATCAGGCCTGTATGAAATCGGCATTGATCTTCCCCCCATCTACTTAGCTTTACCGTTATGTTTTCTATTACCTCTCTTCTTCTATTTCTATAATATTGTTTTGCAGGTCGAATTGGACTCCTTTACTGTTTTTTTAATTTCTGTGCCGGACTGGATTTCGGATTAATCTGTTTCCAAGCCGGTGTATTCTCCCACCTAATGAATCAGGCCTGTATGAAATGGGCATTGATTCTTCCCTCCATCTACTTAGCTTTACCGTTATGTTTTCTATTACCTCTCTTCTTCTATTTCTATAATATTGTTTCGCAGGTCGAATTGGGCTCCTTTACTGTTTTTGGCTGCTTTGCTTCCTGATAAAAGTTTCGTATTTTATTATTTGCCTAAATCCGTACGCTTATTGTTTTTCTCAAATGGAATTTTAAAATCTCTGCGTTCTTCTCGTCGCTTCAATTCCCAAAGAAAATTGGAAAACTGATTTGGAATCATTAAACGTATATGCTGCTTCCACTGCGAATTTTTTTTTAAGCACTTCTGCTTGAATTTTTCTTCACGGTTTTCTCCTTCTTCGTTTTTTGAAAAGTATAGGCAAACTATAGCATTCTCCACAAGAATACCTTTTGCATTTTGCATTTTGTTTATTTATTTATTTTTCCTAAACTAAAATACCACGTGATAAATATAGGATTATCCAATAAGTGCGATATTGGTATATTTGTAATGCTGTATTGAAAGTTCCGTTTAAGGTAGGGAATTGTTAGTGGCTTATTTCTGTAAAAATTATGCTTGTTTACAAATCCATTGAGACAAAAATGTACTCCATCGGAAAACAATATCTTTTCTGCAAAAAATGTATCGATCTTTAACTGCTCAAGAACCTTTGGCTTCAAATCTTTGAGTGATTTGATCTTTATTAAGCCTTCAAATGATGATCTCTATGAAAACTTACTTCTCCATATTATCTTGACACAGTGTACTGAACTCATTTGTTATGAAGATTTGCCATTTACATTCCAAATCAATCTTGTTTTTGAAGTTAAAGTTCTGACACACTTATTGGAAAACCATTACTTGTTTAAAAAAACTTTCTACGTTTGCGTTTTGAGTCTCGATTAATCGATATTTTAGTAGCTGAAGTAATTACAATTACGATCATAAAAATAAAAATCGTGAAAGATAAAATCTACATAAAAATGCATTTTAAAATAACGTGATGATGAATGAATAGGTGTTTTCTTTTTTCTTACTTACCAAGTATTTATTTCAAAGCAAACCGAGGTAAAACAAAGATCTCGCCACAAGGAGAACTTCCTTGTTGAAAAATCGGAGTTTCCAATCGTGATCAGTGATGATAATACAACCAACCACTTTATTTGCAATTTAAACAACCTTTTTTGGAAAGTCAATTTTCAACGGCTAATATGTACAGTTAGTATTAGTTCTACAGAAACACAATGAATTTTCCAAGGCAACAACATGCGGAAGAACGATCATGTTGGATGACTCAAATGAATCAGAAGTAAGCCCCATCTATACTTTAAATAAAAACGAATGTGTAACTCTAACCGTACAATAAAGACAGAAAAAATGAACCAGTTCTTAATCATATTCATTTATTAGAACTGAGAATTCCGCGCGTTTCTTAAAACAAAGATTAATTATTAATTCTTCTGATGCCTGTAATTACTTTGTTAATCGATTGTGATGTTGATTAGAATTATTTCATGGAAATTACATAAGTCTACATTTAATTAACGCTCCGGTGTTAAAAATAACATGAGAAGAGAATGTCAGTAAACACTTCTGGGTAAAAAAAAATACGATGTTCGTCGTACATTCTTCTGCAAAATCATGATTTCATGCAAGAGAAACGCTCAATTTCCATGGCAAATTCCAACTCGCCCTTCAGGGTTTTAACCATTCACGTCGAGTATATATCTTTTTAAACACGTTTTACGTACAGTAAAAATGTAGGAGTATTATTTATCAAGACAGACATACAATTTCAAATATGCACATGTTTTTGAACAGTAATGTACTGAATTTATAAAACAAAAAAACACGTTATTTATAAAATGTTTGCGGGTTTTTACCTTGTTTTTTTTATGCGCGTGAAGTCTTTAAGTATAAAAGTAGATCAATTAAGGAGCTTATTTCGATCGTGAACCTGAAGCGGTAAAATGGCAAGTTTGAAACTGATTCTATTTTTGTGCGTCCTCATGTTTGTTGTAAGCGATGCCCAAAAACCTGGACGGTGTCCACCCACAGGCGAAGTGGGTATTTGCATTGTTGATTGCAGTACGGATAGTGATTGTCGGGGTAGTAGAAAATGTTGCCCCTCGGCCTGCGGAGGATCTTATTGCCAGGATCCTATATAAAACTGGTAAGCACACGTATTTTGAGAATTAAGCCCGGTTGATACTGGTCGTGGCTCACGAACGTCAACCACATTTTCGACATGTGAGAATCTCAAGATTCCAAAGGGTGTTTTTTTTATGTGGCGGAGGTTATTAATTCGTAACCCACCACATATTCACAGAATACAAAGAATAACCTCGGGCACAAATCGTGATAAACGTTCGTGAGCCACGACCAGTGTCAACCGGGATTTATGTACTACGATTCTCAACTTAAATGAAACTCCTGCATGCGAACCGCACCCTTAAGAACATTCAGCGTAAGGGCTACGAAACTGTCGAATGGTATCGTTTATTGTAAGCATCGTTGTACACTACTGTCGAAAACTTTTAAGACGAAAAGCAGTAAATCTGTTGGAATTTGAGCCTTATTGAAATAGCCTGTCTGAATTTAGAACCTTCTGCATTCGAGCCTCCCCGTTTCTCTCTTCCTCTCTTAACCAGGGGATGAGCAAGGTCATAAAATTCATTCACGAGAGCAGATAATCTGTTAAGCATTGAATAAGGAAATTCCAGGCAATGAGAACTGCGTAATTCGTAATGTATTATGACAGTAATTATTAATAAAATTAATTCAGGTATACCGGCTGTTTCAAATTGAGTGTGCACTGAAGGGATCTTCTAAACCATAAGAGATACAAATTTGGTTAAACAGGAAAAAAGTTGCAAGAATCAATGCTTTATTCGTTTCCATTGACAGAATGACCATTTTCTTATTTCTTCTTGAGATATTAATAAAAATGTAAAAAAATCGAACTTCTTTTTTCCTATGTATTTCTCTTATTATAAATAATTTTTAAATTACGATTTAACTTTCTACAGGCACTTTTTGATTCTGCTTCGAATGGGCATGACAAAATTGAAGTCAAACGTTTCGTCTTTCCACGACCATCATCAGTTTCGATTTTTTAAATACAAGTTACATCTTTTTATTGCTCTATTCGATAGCACTTTCTCTCCAGATTGTAATGGTATGTCACATTTAATAGTCGATATTAATTTAAAGCTTAAATAATTCAGATTTTTATATGAAAATTTTATTTAATACATAATTTCAGATTTCTGGTTCATCTTTTTATCTTTTTATTATTCTGTTCGACGGCATTTTTTCTGATGATTTCAGCGATATCTAATACTTAATACCTTTTCTTCAAGGAAAGTTAAAATATGACAAAAGAAAGTGATTCAGTTTCGTCATGATTTACTTAAAAAGTAAATTTATTTCTAACTACTTTTTTATTTGTTAAGTACTAACAACTAACATTCAATTCGGAAGAGGAAAAATCAATAAATATGAATTAAATATATTAGATAATTAGATGGATAACACAAGCAAATAAACAGCAGTATAAACATAGGAGTATTAAATGGCCAAAAATAAAAATAAACAATAACATGAACAAAAATCACAAAAGAACATGACTTTGTGAAATAAATAAAGTGAAATTAATAAATTAAAGTCAATTCTCGTAATGTCCTCCACCGTTTTCAAGATATACATACATTCGTTCTTAATCGTACGTATAATAATAAGAATTCGCAAAACATTTTTCAAGAATCTAATTTTCACCTCCTTGGTTCCTCCTTATTATTTATCTCAACGCTAGTTACTATTTCAATTTCCAAAATCCAAAGCCTACTTTGTTTTGTTTAAATTTTGCAGGGTGGTCCCGATATAACATGCCAAATTCAGGTAATTTGGGTCGTCAAAATGAGTGACAAAGTTTAGTACCATTTTTGGATCCAACCATGTTTAAAAAAACGTGGTAGATAGTAAAATGTTGAGAGCCGTTGAGTGCTAAAGAAATTTAAAAAAAAATACATTATCTTTCAAATTTGCCACGAAAATATTCGTTTCTAGCTGCCAATGTCTTTGCAGAAGGCACTATTCTGTGATGTCCAAACATTTTTAGTATAATTAATAATCAGTTTTTCTTTTAAAGTAACGGCGTAAGCCAAAATTATAAAATGGCTGTTACCACAAGGTATTTGTCGGTAAAATTTATTTTCGTAAGTGTAGTGCATTATTACAATAGCGATACAGAAAAATATTAAATAATTTATTACAAGTTACACTGAATACAAATGAATGAGAAATTTTTAATTATATGTTAAATAAAACTTTCATATAAAAATCTGTATTATTTAAACTTCAGATTATTATCAACTATTAAGTGTGATATACCATTACAATCAGACGAAAAAATGCTGTCGAACAGAATAATAAAAAGATATACGTTGTATTTAAAAAATCTGAATTATTTAAGCTTTAAATTAATATCGACTATTAAATGTGACATCCCATTACAATCTGAAGAGAAAGTGCTATTGAATAGAACAATAAAAAGATGTAACTTGTATTTAAAAAATCGAAACTGATGATGGTCGTGGAAAGACGAAATGTTTAATTTCAATTCTGCCATACCTATTCCAAGCAGAATCAAAAAGTGCCTGTAGAAAATTAAATCGGAATTTAAAAATTATTTATAATAAGGGAGATACAGAGGAAAAAAGAAGTTTGTCTTTTTTACATTTTCATTAATATCTCAAGAAGAAATAAGAAAATGGTCATTCTGTCAATGGAAACGAATAAAGCATTGATTTGTGCAACTTTTCTTCCATTTAACCGAATTTGTATCTCTTACGGTTTAGGAGATCCCTTCAGTGCACACTCAATTTGAAACAGCCGGTATAGTTATATTTTGTGAAGTCATGTTTAGTTTGTTAATTGTTTTTAGTTTAATGTTAATAAAAATAATAGCTACTCAAGTTTGATTATATTCTATTTTTTTTTTTATGATTCAATTTAGATTTTCATATTTAAATTGTTAACAAAATTGAAAGATATTAAATCAAAATGTTTTAAACTGCCATAAGTTGGCGGAATGTATTTAAATTTAAATTTAAGTTTGAACGTGTTATTGTTGTTGAATAATAAATAAACGAAGTGATCAGAAAAGAAAATACTTTTTATGTTTCATGTGTTGCAATTAAAAATTTCCAACGCTAATTTAGATCAAACTATTATGCAGAGTCAAACAAAACGAGTTAAACAAACCAAAATTATTTTATTATCCTATTTTTACTGTATAAATCGAATGAGTAACAAAGTATTTTTAATGACACATTAATTTTTAATTGGACTTATGGCCGTTTTCATAATCAGACTTTAAGGAAGCGTTAAGTCAATTTAAGAATGGGGAAACAAATGTATTTTTTAGGTTAAAATAACTTTAAAATTAAAATCCTATTATGAAAGAGGACCTTACTGTTATATTAATTAATTCATGAAAACGTATGATAAAGAATATTCTTAAAAGTGATGCAAATTTCTGTTCGTGAAACCAGGAATTTAAATACAAATTGAGGAATTTAAGCATCTAATAAGAAAATGAAAATTAATACTAAGTAGGATATTGTCCCTTAATTATCTTGCGCAGGAAGGATTTTATACCTCTACATCCTATTACATTTGTAAAATGTTGTTATTCTAGAAAATTTCCGGTAATACCGTATATTATCCCAATTTAGTGTGTAGGTACACAGAGAAAAATCAATAGTAAAAAGTAACACAAATTGTAGTTAGAATGAAGACGCAAACAAATTGCAGCAAAAATTCGCACAATTGTCGGACTATTTACTGCACTTGTGCTAATATTTACTACAACTGTGTTAATATTTGCTACAATTTGTTTCTGTCTTTATTCTGACTACAATTTGTGTTACTTTTTACTATTGATTTTTCTCTGTGTATAAGAAGCTGCGAACTAATTACCTTTAGTATTGAACAATTTCTTGTGTCGGAAAGTTTCGTTTAATTTCGTTGTCAAATGAAACGCAGAACACATACTACCGAAAGAGATAATCATTCCATTGTATGTGTATTGTCGTCGGACCAACGAAACCTGTTATTATTACTGGAAACCGTAACCAATATTTATTTATTAGGCTTGCCGCCGGCCGTACCATAAAAGCAGGTTAGCCGTCTAAATGTTGTTAAGGTTCATAATTGCAAAAAGCACGGATATTCGTACGGCCAGGGGTATTTCCATTTCGTCTTAAAACTTTTCGGCACCACCGTACTTCCAAGCATTCAATTTGGATTCATTCAAATCATGCCTGCCCATCGTTCGAAAGCTTTCATAAGCACGTCAAGATTATTTTAGGCTTTAATTTACAATTGCAATAAATTAAAATAAAAAATAAAAACAGCACTCTGAAAAATAAAATAATCACAAGTTAATACTTCTTCGTGTTCGTGTATCCCTCTGCAAATACATGATGAGATAACTTCCATTCTTGTAATGTAATCACCTTATGTAGAGCACGTCTTCAAAAAATGACACGAACTATGTACAATGTGGTCCATTTTTGGTGGTTTTACAGGGTTTCTCGGTTATTTATAGTAATAGAAGAAAACTGTTTTCGCGACCCAATGCTACTTTTTCGAGAAAAACACAGTGGGAAAAACAAAAGTTAGCTATCTCGATTCGTTCGGGAAATATCGGTCGAAAACGAATTTTTTCGAAAAATTATTTTTCACAATATCTCACTTGTTTGACAAGATATTTTGAAAATTCAAAAACTATTTTATTCAGCAATTAACATAGATTTCATTGACGTTATTACCTTCTGTAGAAATTGCATCAGTTCTGCGAAACAGACTATAACTTTCTAATTTTAAATAGGAACCGCAGTTGGCTATAACACAAATAAATAGCTTGTTTAATGAGGTTTTCAAAAATATAAAGTTTGATACAATTATTTTTACAAATAATAAAGATACTAATTATTTTTTTTGTATTTCGGTAGCTAACAAGTCACCCATGGCAACAAAAACAAAAAAATAGTTCAGCGTTTTCCACAAAAAGTGAATTATTATTATTAAGTAAAACAGCTAACTTAATTCAATAAATAAATAGCTTCATGTATCTGACATAAAACCACAAGTATGTAAAAATGAATTAAATTCATTTAAACAGTTCTGTAATTATTAAAATGAACAGCTAAGAGATTTTTATATATTTTAAATTGTATTAATTAGTATGTTTCTTTGAGAAATTATTGAAGGGTCAGATATTTCTTAAGTTTAAAAATGCTTTCAAGAACTTTTGTATATAAATTAATAAATTTTATCACGGGTAAAAGTGAAATAAACACATCTAAGAATTTTTGGTAATTCAAAATTTAAGATTTAATAATTTCAAAGGAGCATATAACATATAATTCTTCAAAACTGCATTGATAATTAATTCATATTTATATTACTCCTAGTTTTTTGAGTTCTCTAACAGCATTATGCATTTCCAGTTATTTATTTATTTGATTGCCTGTATTATTTATTCTAAGAATGGATTTTTAAGGAAAACTTTTGTTTCTAGTATCATAGATGGTTTGATAGGTACTGCAAAGTAATGAAAGTTAGTATCTTTGTTATTTAAAAAAATAATTATATCAAACTTTATATTTTTGAAAACCTCATTAAACAAGCTATTTATTTGTGTCATAGCCAACTGTGATTTCTATTTAAAATTAGTAAGTTATAGTCTGTTTCTCAGAATTGGTGGAGTTTCTACAAAAGATAATAACGTTTGTAAAATCTACATTCATTTCTGAATAAAATAGTTTTTGAATTTTCAAAATATCTTGTCAAACAACTGAGATATTGTGAAAAAGAATTTTTCGGAAAAATTCGTTTTTGACCGATATTTCCCGAATGAATCGAGATAGCTAAGTTTTGTTTTGCCCATTGCGTTTTTCTCGAAAAAATAGCATTGGGTAGCGAAAACGATTTTCTTCTATTCCTATAAATAACTGAGAAACCCTGTAAAACCATCAAAAATGGTCCACTTTGTACATGACGCCTTTTCGCATTTACCAAGTTGACTGCGTCAAAGTCACGGAAGTCAAAGTATGTGCAGAATGCATGGCCATAAAGATAAATCAAAAACGCGGAACTTTTACGGAATCTCCAAGTAAATACATATAAGCCTGGCAAAAGACGTGTGGCAATCAGACGTTCGTAAGACTGGTGAGAAAATGGCAAATTTGAAATTCGTAATTTTTCTTTGCCTCGTCGCATTTATGGTAACCGATGCCCAAAAACCGGGTGTGTGTCCACGTCGACCAGGGCTTGGTGTTTGCATTGTCATTTGCCAAAATGATTATGGTTGCGACGGCAATTTAAAATGCTGTACCACAGGTTGTGGAGGTCGTATCTGCCAACAGCCCGTGTTAAATTAATGTACGTATGCATTTATTTATTTATTTATTTTTGCAAAATTAACGCACGGTCCTTCCGGAAGCTTCTGAAAAGTAATTGATTAATTTCCTGTTTAGCTGGCTGAGTCGAGGAACGCTCTTTTCCTGACGATTGTGTAAGAAGTAATCGTCAAGATTAAAATAAATATTGGATTGCCTCGAAGCGAAACGTTAGGTTTCTCTTGAAACTTATTCGCGTAAAAGTAAAATTATTTATCGATGGGAAATGTGGCAGTTCGATCTTTCTTGATTTAATGACCAGGGGCGGACTTTTAACTCAGAGGGCACTGGAGTAACAACACTGATTGACAGTGGGCCTGCGTACAAATATAAACAGAAACGTGATAGCTTTCCTTTTGCAAATATTTTGTTTTTTTCTCGTTTGCATTTTCCGTTTCCCTTTATAAGTCTTTTTCTGTGTGTGTGTGTATTTTTTTTTAATTTCTTTGATCCTCTGTCGATGGTATTTTGATTTTGCTTAATCGTCCATCCATCGATGATGCAAACCAAAAACAAAAAGCAGTAAAACAAAAGACAATCGAGTACCTCTTATAAACTTTTTGATTTTTCTTCTCATTTGCATTTGCGTTTCCTTTTATAATTCTTTTGTTTTTTGTTTCTAATTTCATTTCATTCGTTCTATGTCAATCGTGTTTTGTTTTCGTTTAATGTCATTGTTCCTCCTCTTTCTATCGATAATTCAAACCAAAAAACAAAACGCGAATCGCAGAGTGATGAAACAAAAAATAATCAACGCGATAAAACAAAAATTCAATTGGGTAGCTCTTATATTCTGTTTTCAATTTTTTTTTTCTCAATTGCATTTGCCATTTCTTTTTATAATTCTTTTGTTGCTATTTTTTTTTTTTCAATTTCATTCGTTCTATGTCAATCGTATTTTGTTTTCGTTTAATGTCATTGTTCCTCTTCCTCTTTCTATCGATAATTCAAACCAAAAACAAAAAGCGAATCGCAGAGTGATGAAACAAAAGAAAATAATCAACGCGATAAAACAAAAGACAGTCGGGTACCTCACTTATTAAATTTTTTTTTTCTCATTTGCATTTGCCGTTGTCTTTTATAATTCTTTTGTTGTTTTTTCTTTTTTAAATTTCAGTGATTCTGTGTCAATCGTTTTTCTGTTTTCGTTCAATTTCATTGATCCTCTCTCTTTCTCTCTCGATAATGCAAACCAAAAACAAAAGGCAAATCGCAGAGTCGTGAAACAAAAAGAAAAATAATCAACGCGGTAAAAGAAAAGACAATCGTGCATCTCTTATAAATTTTTTGATTTTTTTTGTCTCATTTGCATTTGCTCTTTCCTTCTATAATTCTTTTTTTTTAATTTCATTCGTTGTATGTCAATCGCATTTTGTTTTCGTTTAATTTCATCGGTCCTCCTCTCGCTGTCGATAATTCAAACCAAAAACAAAAAGCGAATCGCAGAGTGAAACAAAAAAATAGTCAACGCAATAAAACAAAAGACAATCGGGCCTCGGAAGCCTTCAAGTTAAACAATCGGGTAACTCTTAAAAATTTTTTATTATTTTTTCTCATTCGCATTTGCCGTTTCCTTTTATAATTTTTTTTTTGTTTTTTTTTTCTTTATCAAACAATCAACGCAATAGAACAAAAGACAATCGGAAAATTGTCTTGTTTTCAATTTCATCAATCCTCCCCCTCTCCCCTGTCAATCGCATTTTGTTTTTCTTTTCGCTTAATTTCGTTGACGCTTTGTCGGCGATGCAAACGAAAAACAAAAAAGAAAGGCGAACAACCGAATGAAACAAAAGTTATTCAACCACACAAAACAAAAGACAATCGCTGTCATTTTGTAAATCTTTTGAATTTCACGATTTAATTTTATCGATCAGTTTACGTTTTTTTTTTGTCGGTCCTCTTTTGTTTCATCGTTTGTCTTTTGCTTTATTCCAACGTTCGTCATTTTTTTCCTCATTTGCGTTTGCCGTTTTTTCTTTTTAAGTAAATATTTCGTCATTTTCCTGAATTTCGTCCTCATGCCTAGTCGTACATTTGTAAATGCGTACTTGAGGTCTGAAAAAATATGCAAAAAAATCTTCTGTATTTTCATTCGTTTTTGAAATATCATAAAACTGAAAATTTTCATTTTCGAAAACCTCGAATATCTTCTTTATTTCTTAAGATATAATCATAAAATACGGTGTTATTACATTAAATTCGATGGACAACCTAATCCAGCTCGAAAAAATAGGTTAGGTTTGACAGTTTCGTAGATACGACTGTCAACTGTTTCTTTTTTTACGGACGCTACCTTATATATTCATATCACGTGATGCAGAAATAATTTTAGAATACGACCATATGAGCATTTATGCTTTTGTTTTGAAACAAAATATTAGGTTATTAGGAATTTTTGTTAAAAAGCAATTTTTTTATGTAAAAATGTAAATAAGTTCCATAATTGAGAAAGATTTGTTAATTTAATAATGATTTAAGTTCTGAATGTTTAAACGCATCCGCCTACTAGGTATTATTTTTTTCAGAATTTTTATAGTATCTTGATATTTTGATTTAAAACAAAAGCATATGTGTGTCATATGGTTGTATTCAGATTTTGTTTTTGTATCAAGTGGTATGAATACCCAAGGTAGCGTCCATAAGACAAAAGATAGTCGACAGTCATATCTGCGAAACTGTCAATCCTAACCTATTTCTTCGGACTCTATTAGATTACCCATCGAATTTTGCATAAAAAATGTTGAATTCTATGATTCTAGTTTAATAAATAAGGAAGATATTGGAGATTTTCGAAAATTAGAATTTTCAGTTTTTTGAAGATATTTCAGAAACGAATGGAAGTAGAAAAGACTTTTTTAATATTTTTATAGGATCCAAAATAGCGGAATTTTTTCTTTGTAATTTGTAATTTAATCATCTTTGTATCTCTTATAGTTTACAAGATCCCCATGGTGACCCTTTAATTTGTTGTATTCCGGTACCATATGGTTACTATATTTATCGTCAACAGCTTGCTGGCCAATTGATGTTGTTCAAAATGTCGAGCTAATTTGGATGCGACTTAATTGTAGGCGGCAAACTAATATGAATACGCAGCGTCGCCATTGTTGTAATAAGTGATGTTGAGTTAAATTAATTAATTCGCTGGGAATCTACCTCGCACTGATGATGATGGTGATGACTCAACTTGCTTATCTTATATTGAATCTAAATCCAAAACACGATAAGCCAATGTCAGGGCCGCCAACGTATTTCCAGAAGACAGAAGGCACGACCATAAAGATAAACCAAAAACACCTAATACCTTTGATCCAGATAATTTTTATACTTAGAATGACTTAATTAATAACAAGATAGCAATGAGACTGATAACAAAATGGACTATTCGAAACTCGGAGTTCTGGCCTTTTTTGTCGTGGCTGGTTTATTAATTGCGACGGTGACAATTGCGCTTGTGTTGATTTAAAATGTTTGTGTTTTGACGGTCTGTGGTGGACGTAGTTGTGAATGGGGTACGTATGCGAAAACCATTTTTTAAAGTCCTGCCAATTTTTCTCACATAGATAACAGATTCGTTTCGTCAAACCTTTCACATCTGGTTTTTCAAACCTTGATTCGAAAGTCGTGGTCATATTAGAAAAAAATGTGGTTGTAAACAGAGGAAACCTAACTAACATTTTCTTAACACAAGTGCTCACCTTTTTTTCATTTTTGATGTCCCAAAAGGATCCCATTTTTTTTTTTAAATGAGACCCAAACTTTCTCAATACTTGCACTTGTTGGAAAGTCTTTTTCACAAGCTCCAATAATTTGAATCGAAAAAATTACAGAAGAAGAGATTTTTCCCAAAGAAACTTCTAATTTGAGTTTCGAAAGACTTGATCTCTCCTTGCTCAGGTTCTCTTAGAAAAGAAAGCTTAAAGCTGAAAGGAGAAAATTAATATCATTTTTTTTTAATCCAAATTTTCGATCACTTGCTAAGGCAAATCGAAATATCCGTCATAGTAAAGTCATCACGGAACCTCCCCCTCTCTCTTACACGACTAAAATTTCTGGCAATGATTTTTTTGTCGCGTTTTTTTTTATTTATTTATTATAAATATGTTAAGTTATATTGTGATGTGAACGGAACGGAAATACTTGTAAATCTATAAAACTTTTAAATTCTAAATTAGTTCAAAATCTCTTTTCCTCTCTCGTTAGTTATAGTTATAGGTGTAACTGTTTTCACTCTACTAGCAGAGGGTCACCAGGCTTTTCGTTTTCTTGGTTTCGAGAAAATTAATGTCATTTTTTTTTAATCCAAATTTTCGATCACTTGCTAAGGCAAATCGAAATATCCGTCATAGTAAAGTCATCACGGAACCTCCCCCTCTCTCTTACACGACTAAAATTTCTGGCAATGATTTTTTGTCGCGTTTTTTTTTTATTTATTTATTATAAATATGTTAAGTTATATTGTGATGTGAACGGAACGGAAATACTTGTAAATCTATAAAACTTTTAAATTCTAAATTAGTTCAAAATCTCTTTTCCTCTCTCGTTAGTTATAGTTATAGGTGTAACTGTTTTCACTCTACTAGCAGAGGGTCACCAGGCTTTTCGTTTTCTTGGTTTCCATGTCTCGCTCTATTAGTTCCATTAATTGCTTGCTTCTTGGCTTCAACGTCCTATTAATAATGGTCTTCCATCAAATTTTCTCCTTGGAACCATTTACCTCTTTTGTTGCTTCTGAGTCCTGCCTTTTTGTATGTTTCTTTCTTTTTTCCTATCTCCTGTATCTTCTAATTTATTATGCAGCCCTATTTCTATTAAATTCCTTCTAAAAGTATATTCTTGCGAATATGCCTTCCAATACTTTTTTTATACTTCTTGCCCTTCTGTCTTTCTCGCACGTTTGTTGCTTAACCTGTTCCACTACTTTTCTTTCCTTTTTTATTATTAGATATCGTGTTTCTCAAATGGGAACCTTCGAATCCCAATAAATGAAATGTTTTTCTCTTCTCTAGTTCCATTAATGACTTGCTTCTTAGCTTCAACGTCCTATTAATAATGGTCTTCCATCAAATTGAATGAAACTCCTTTCTCCTTGGTACCATTTACCTGTTTTGTTGCTTCTGAGTCCTGCCTTTTTGTATGTTTCTTTATTATTTTCCTCTCTCATAAATCTTCCAATCTATTATGCAGTCCTATTTATTTTAAATTCTTTCTAAAAGTAATTACATTCTTGCGAGTATGCCTTCCAAGATTTTTTTTATACTTCTTGCCCTACTGTCTTTCTCGCAAGTTTGTTGCTTAACCTGTTCGACTACTTTTTTTTCCTTTCTTATTATTAGAAATCGTTTTTCTCAAATGGAAACCTTCGAATCCCAATAAATGAAATTCTTTAGTTCAATTAATGGCAAGCCTGTATCTTCCAATCTATTATGCAGCCCCATTTATTTTAAATTCTTTCTAAAAATAATTATATTCTTGCGAGTATGCTTTCCAAGATTTTTTTATACTTCTTGTCCTACTGTCTCTCGCACGTTTGTTGCTTAACCTGTTCCAGTATTTTTCTTTTCTTTTTTATTATTATCATTTTTCTCAAATGGAAACCTTCAAATCCTAATAAATGAAATGTTTTTCTCTTTGCTTCAGTGCCCAAGGAAAACTGAAAAATATTTCTTTTCGGTTTTCTCCTCTTTAAAAAAAAAAAAAACTAGCGTTCTCCACAAGAGTAACTTTTGCATTTCATTTTTTTTTAAACAAAAAACCACACGATAAACATTTGTTTAAGAAACGTTTTATGTCTGATGCGTACATGATAATTAATATTTTTATTGGCCGTAGTAATTATGGTGATAAAAATGAAAATTGCGAGAAATAAAAACTACGTCGTAAAAATGGATTTTAAAATGGCGTGATGATAACAGGGTTTTTCTTTTAGAAAATCCGCTTTCAACGACTTATAAGTAGGATAATTCAACAAAAGCAATAAATTTTCCACGACAAAAACGTACGGGAGAATGATGATGATGGATAACTCAAATAAATCAGAATACTACCTCAAGTAAAAACCACTTCTATTGTTAATAAAGAATAAGTTTATTTTTTTTTCAATCAGTTGCATACGATTTAACAACCCACCGACGCGACTCTTGCAACAAATTAGATTTGGAACAACTATCTAAACGGTTCACATATGCGCAAAAGATAAGCCAAAATAAGTAGGTCACGTCCGTTTAATTAAAAACCGTTTTTTTAATTTATTCGAGTTCCAAGGAAATAAATTTATCCAAGTTTCCAGAAAATAAAGAGTGAAATCAAATATTAAAACAGAGAGTTCGATTCATTTGTCACTGCATTTTTTTTTTAATCTAATGGTTTAGGCGCGATTCCACTGAGGCATCTTTTGGCACGCAATGTTAATAATGAATCAACAAGGGGCTTTTGACAATTGCCAAGAGAACTCGAAAATTGTCGCTTGCCATTTGTGTTTCCAATTCTGATTACAACCGGGAGTGATCGCGAAAAACAGAGTTTTAATTTCTATACACTATTTTTTATTGATAGGCGGAAATTTGCAGATTGTTCTAACGTGCTACCCAAAATAGCAGAAGACAACAAATTTCAGAGTTGACCCCAATCGTTAGTAACTAGTTGCTGTTTTAATAAAATAAAGAAAAGAACACAAATAAATAACTGACTAATAGGAGAGCCACATTCATTTACAATTTCTCGTTTTCCGTCTTTCAAAAAAAAAAAAAAAATAGACCAGATGCTTCAATAAATTACTTGTTAAATGCTGTCTCCATGGAATCTAGCCTCATTTTTTTAATAATTGTATTTTTCTAATTGTCCGTTTTGTTTTCAGGTCTTCCAAGATTTCAAAAGCAACAGAGAAAATGATCCATCGCCCGTCAGGATAATTCCACTTCATACATATTTTTAACCTTTCTTGCTCGCAACAATGAATTATTGTTGTTGTTAACAATAAACCAAGTGCATATAAAATTGTTCTGCGTACGTGCATTTTCCTTACCTTTCAAAAATTCCGGGTTCCTCGAAGTGATCGGGGCCACGCAGAAAGTTCCACGGCAGGACGTCCGGCAG
Organism: Prosopocoilus inquinatus; assembly: GCA_036172665.1. NCBI lineage: Eukaryota > Metazoa > Arthropoda > Insecta > Coleoptera > Lucanidae > Prosopocoilus > Prosopocoilus inquinatus. The sequence continues at coordinate 13,293,066 of CM069871.1, read as the reverse complement.
CATTTCTCACTTCCGGGACAGTTTGCGTCCGAACGGCACGTCAGGCTGCACTCCTCCACGTCCAGGCTCGGGGGGCAATCTCCGCTCTTACGCTGAGACACCGCCGCGATAATGCACAGGGAAAAAATCAAAAAATTCAAGTGCATCTTTGCTAAAGCAATTTTTGGCAACAAAGTTGAACGTTAGAAACGCAATCACCAAATATCGGAAGAGGCGCAGGATTTTATACAAAATTGAATTGCGGATGTGGTTACTTTGCGGCTTTGCGAAACCGATTGCTTATATTTAATTCAGCAATTAATTCCGATTATTGTTAATAATCTTTGGGATGCGGGAATAACGATTTACGTGAGAGCTTTCGACGTAAGTTTTAAAACTGAGAATTCAATAATTGAACGCACAGCGAGCAGAAAGCAATGGATTTATCGATAATTCTTTCGTAAATCTGATGTCATCAGATGAAATAAAAACAAACGTGCTGTAAGCAGCGGTCTAGTTCAAAGACTTATCTTTTGATAATACATTTTTAATGCCTAATAAGTTTTGTTCATTGACTCGAGAGTAATCTGTTGATCACAGAACAGAACAACATATGTTTGCGGTCTAAAGTTCGTTGTTTCCTGCTTTTCATTTTGTTTTATTTTACTTCAACATTTATTAAAGTGTCTTTTAGATAAACAGAGCTGTAGTAATTGCAAAAAAAAAAACATTTAAATATTTGTACTTTAGCTACTTGCGATTTACTAAATATTCAATACGATCAAACAATTGTAAATAATTATATCATATTCTAAGTGAAAAATCTTGCTAATTGTAAAATGAAACAAATATTTGCACGTATGTAGGTCTTAAAAAGAAAAACAGAAGAAGAAATTACAAAAGAGTAACCAAGTTTAAAAATTGGCGCGAAAATATTCGAGAAAATCACCGGAGTTGCTGACGTCTAGCGAACGCTTGTTTTACTTCGTAAGCAGTGCTGCCAGCTCTACTTATTTTTCGAAAGATCTACCAATTTTGAACTCAGTCTGCCGATTTACCAAATTTAAATTAATTATATTGACATTTCGCAGCTCAATTTTGTTTAAAAATATGAATATAAAAAATTATAAAATCTTCTGTCCCCAACTGTCGTGTTCGAGAACTTCATGTTCGGCGAAAACATTAAATTGAATAATATGGTTGAAAAGTGAAACAGACTTTTGTCCAACCTGTATATTACAATGAACAGATAAAACAGCGACATCCTACGATCTCTGACGAAGCCCCAAACAGGGCTGAAACAGCTGTACAGAGGTTGCTCGAGCTTTTCATTGCAAATCTGTATATTACACATAAATATTGTATTTATTTAGACGTTAATGTTTTCAAACTGAAAATTTTTAAAACGAATGATATTTTATAATAATCAGGACCTCGCAAAAATATAAATGTTTTATAAAATCATTTATTTCCAGTGCGTTTGTTCTAATTTAAATTACGACACAAAAGTATAAGATTAAAATCAAAATAATCATATTTCACGAGCAGCTTTAAGGATTTCTTGATCACACTATACGTTTAGCATGTTTGTTTTTTTAAATTTTTATAATTGCGCACCTATTTACTAGTAATGACTAGAGTTGCCAACTGATCGGTTTTTTCACGATCATGCCGGGTGCCGATTTACTCTACAAACCGGTACCCCAAAAGCCGGTTTTCTCCTTTTCATGCTTAAATGAATATTTTCTCCTATTTCGATATTTATTTTTACTGAAATTATATTCTCTAAAAGCTACTCTACTTCTTGTATTGGGTCTTAATGTAATCGTGTATCTCACGTGACATACTACAACGCACCAAATCTCCAAATCCAACTGTGGATAAAATTTACAAAGCACTTAATCGATGCTACAGTAAAAATTAGTGACTGTATTCTTTGCAATTAAAACCGACGTTTTGGTTAACAATGACGACCAAAATTCAATGCTCGCGACTGTACATTTAATGATTCTGAAACTCTGTATTCATAGCTCTCTATTAGGCAGAACTTGGTCACGTGGATACAATCAATTATGAAGACTCTGTACAAGGTTTGGTACAATCCCTACAATAATATTTGTGCAAAGAATTTTTAAGCTGTAAAAAATTAATTTTGATTTTAATTTTTGATTACGTTTACCACAGAATTTAAACAGTTTGAAAATCAAATCTTGTACAACATGATAGTCTAAAACCGTGGCAAAACCGTAAAACTGTTTTGATTTGATACCAAACATAAAATATTTTTTTTTCCCCTTATAAAAACCGACTTCTCAATGAATTAATTTTCTCTTCGAGTTCGAATCTATTTTTTATTGTGTGAAATTGAAAGTATTTTTAAATAGAAATTATCATATCGTCGAGCGAGATTCCTAAAGATTCTAAAAAAGGCCCTTCTTTTAAATCAGTAAAATTAGAAGACTGATGTATCTGATTAATTTAATTAATTAATTGTTTAGTATATAAAAAAATGTTTTCATTTTTAAACTATTTAGAAGAAGAAAAAACCTCATTTGTAATCCAAGCTCCTATCTACAACCATAAAGATAGAATTTTATTAAATTGATTTATGTGTAATTCTATGTTTTAGAATCGATTCAAAAATCGATTCTGTTAACGTTAATTTTTTTTTAACAGAAATGTGTGTAATTCATGTTTTACAAAATACTAGTTTTTCTATTGTTTTGTGTGTAATTTAAACTTTGCTCAGAGTCCGGTTTTTCTGAAACAAAAAGTTGGCAACCCTACCAACGGCGGCTCGTGATGATTTGTTGGTGGGCAACGACTGCAAAAAGCAAAAGAGGAACATGGGTGCGTTTTTCAAATAAATTTGTTTTGCGGGATAGTCCCGACGTATGGAACCGGAACCCACAGATTTAAATTTCGGGACAGCTCCGTGACTGAGTTCATTTTATGAATAAGTATTGCATTACACGTGTTTTCTAACTATTTTTAATCATCTACTAAATTCAGAGATCTACTGAAATTTTGTATAACTTTCTTCCGAAACAACGTTAGGTCGGTAGCACTGTTCATAAAATATCAGGTGATCACAAGACAGAAGATCTAAGGTACTTTCTTTCGCTTAAAAGTTTGAATCGTGTTTCGAATAGTTCGGACCTGAATTTCGTAATTGTTGCAACAAAACACCTGACTTGAATGTTTGATTGACAGTTCATTTGTAAATAACCATAATTCAATCCAAACAAGTTTTAAAAATAGAGAGATTCAAAGAAAAGAATGTCTGTTTTTGAATCAAAACAAGTTTGGATCACGACTTTGTGAGCAAAAGAAAGCACCTCTAATTTCGCATTGGAGTGAGTGCTTGAAGCAGCTGCAGGTCATGCACATCATTGCACAAACGCAGAAAGAGCGAGCATATGTGGCGGCGTATCCGGATTTCTCGTTCGGGGATCAAAAATTCGCACATTCGAATGAACTAGATTGCATTGAAACGGAACAAAATTTTTACACCATGTCGAGAGACAGTGCAAGAGATTAGAGCACTGTGTAGGGGATGCACGTGGTGTTGAAATTACCGTTCGAGGACCACACCCAATTCGATCAAGACCAATTCTGTTATAAACTGAATTGAATTATTCCAGAAGAATAAACGGACAATTTGTGATTTTCTTTCTATAAATTACGACCACGTTTGCTCGGTTTCTCGCTCCGGCGCGGCGCGGCGCTTAATAAGGTCGCGCGGCCTTGGTAGCCGAATTCGCCAATCATTCTCTCTTACCTTATTTTTATCACATATTGTCCTGTTCGTTCCCCTGGGATGGCCGTAAATGAAATTTAAACGTTTAATTAAAGAAGAATTCGAAGTAACACTTTGGCTTCTGACAACCGATTCCAAATTTTTCAAAATCAATAAAAAGGTAACCATGGTAACTTAAAAATACGCTAAGGATTACAGATTACTGTAAATACAGTGCCATCACTGCCATCCCAGCGACCTGGGGGGAATTATAATTGCGTTTAAAACTGAGACAATAGACATAAACCCCTGTGAAACTGATTCAAAAATCTATAAATCATTTACATCTTCCAAATCAATTAAAAAATAAGTAAGATTTACATTTATTAATCGACAGGAAAATGAAAATTGACTTTCATTGTCGCCAACTATCAAAACAGATTCTCACTGCTAGTTAAGTCAACGTCAAACGGATTTAGGTTAGAAGTGTTTATTTTATTTTTTTTTGAATAGTGTTCAATGTTGTACCATGAATAAACACTACAAGTCAAGAAGAACAACCTCCCCTGATAGAAGCAGCAGCAGAAAGTCGTTTTCAAGGGATAGATCGAGGTCACGTTCCAGAACGAGATTTAGAAGTACAACTTCTTCTGCTAAGGCCAGTGACGAAGCAGGCGAGCGCAAGCTGAAGGATAAGTATTTCGCAAAACACCAAGAGAATCACTCAGATAACGGATACAAACACAAGAAAGACGATGATAATCACAGATACACCAGGAGAGATGGTTTCGACAGACGAACATATCACGGACGTTCTCATTCTCACAGCAGAAGTCGCAGTTATAAGAACCAAGAGGAGGAGTTCATGGACGCGAGGCGACAAGAGCGAGAAGTCATCGGCATCCAAGAGTGCCCCCACATATGGGGCAAATCGCCGCTGCCTGAGGAGTTAGTAATAGTATTTGATTTAGGTAGATCGTAATGTGTTTTTATTCAAATTAGAAACCACTTTCCTCGCACTTTACTCGTTTAGCCGAGAATTTATTGTCGCAAGTGTTTTCGTCACGGTGCTTTTTTTAGGTCGGATACTAACGAAGAACGCGATAAATCGGAGAGCGAGCCGGAGAAGCGAATAAAAAAGAAACGAAAGAAGGAGAAGAAGAATAAGAAATCAAAGAGCAAAAAGCACAAGAAAGAAAAGAAGAAGAAGAGTAGGAAGAAGGTGGAAGAAAGCAGCGAGTCTTCATCAGATGAAAGATGGGTGGAAAAAGGTGTGTTGTAGAAAGGCGTTCGTTGTCAATAGTATTTATTTATTTTTTTTTTATTTTAGGCAATGCAAGTCTCACTAATCACTCTGATAACGAAGACGGGGTTGTGGGACCTCAGCAAAAATCACATGCGACTCTCACTCACAGAGAAATGGGCAAGGCGCTTTTGCCAGGGGAAGGCGCAGCCATGGCCGCATATGTGGCAGAAGGTAAACGAATCCCACGCAGAGGAGAAATTGGTTTGACATCAGACCAAATCGCCTCCTTCGAATCGGTGGGGTACGTAATGTCAGGCAGTCGACATCGCAGAATGGAAGCCGTGCGCATTCGCAAAGAAAACCAGATTTATTCGGCCGATGAAAAGCGGGCTCTGGCCATGTTCAGCAAGGAGGAAAGGCAGAAGAGAGAGAACCTCATACTAGGGCAGTTCAAAGAAATGGTGCACTCGAAATTAGCGGGGAAGAAAGATTAATGTACTAGTACTTAAGCGTATTTTATTATATTGTACATGTTTCTGTTTCGATTTTATGTTAACGTATACCTATAAAATTAGTCCATTACTTCAAGCATCCTGTGCATTAATTTACATTCGGTTAAAAAAAGAAAACAAGGAAAAATTATTGCTTAACACTTGCTTCTATTTTGGTATCTACAAATACACATAAACATTATTTAACACTAACGATAAATTCTGCGAATGGTGGAATGTCTTCAGGATTGATTGAGGTATTCTTCCCAGAGTAGCCAGCCCCCGTCGAAGAAGCGCACGCTGTAATACGTAGTGGTTAAAATAAAACGGATTGGTAAAATGTGGTTGCTGTTCTTACTCTTGGAAGCCCAAGTTCTGAGCTATGTCTTGTGCGGCTCTTGCTCGTGGGCCTGACCGGCAAGTGAATACTATGGGAGTGTCCAATTGGGGCTTCTCACGATTGAATCTTTCCAGAAACTCTTCGGGCGTTGAGTCTCTTAACGTGGTTAGAACAGTTCCAACTGTGAAAGTAAATTTTTGAAAAAGAATATATTTTAATTCACGCTTGATTCGCATTTTTTTACAATTTCGTCCGCTGTTTTCTTTGGATAATTAGTTTATTTACTTTGAATGTGAGTTTTAGATTAAGTTTTGAATGAAAAAAGGCCGGAAAAAACAAATATTCTTGGTTATTTCATCCGCGTGATTAGAATATAGTTTTAAACAACTCAACGAAAACGTCTTTTTCTAAGTAAATTATTTTTTAATACTCTTATTTTTCCTTAATTATTAATTTATCAATTTTCTACGTTAATGTGGGAGATTTTTTTATTAGACCTTTACTAAACGTACAAACTTGTTTTCCGAAATTAGAACAAGAAAAGTGGAATACTGTTTTAAATATTAAAAAACTAAACTTAAATTGAAATTATCAGTGAATCGGAAAGAAGTCTTATTACATTACTATTATTATTTAACACAAAAAAAAATCTTAGAGCCTTTAATGTAGGCTACCATCTAAGCGAGTGAGTTTGTCGGGTTGCCTATACTAAGGCATGTTTTATTTTTCTTTTGAAAAACTCTTTATTTATTTATTAAATTTATTATCTATTTTAAACGACAGGCATATTGTTATAGTTACTTTTTTGTAATTATTAAAGTAAATTAATAATTTAATACGAGTGGGACTGAAAAAAATAAATAAATAAATCAGCGCCCGTGTAGTTTTTTCTTTCTATTTTAGTTTTTCGGGTCTATTATTATTTCTTTTCTGAAATCAGGAAGTGTGTATTGGATAATTATTTAAACATTTTAAAATTAGGAAAGTTGCACAATTTCAGCGAATTGTGAGTTTTTAATTTCTCGAGAAAGCGCCTTCGGTGCAGGCAACAATACGAACAGCTCAGTTTATCGATTTGCCTATACCGAAGCTTTTTATTGGAAAAAAAATCTAATTTCTTTATTTTCAGGCAAACTGACATGTTATGCATTGAAGTTAATTGTTTATAATTATTGAAAATATTCAATATATTTTTTTTTTCAATAATACACGTGAAAATAAAATAAATTGAATTACGCATTTCGGTTCTGATGTCAAGAGAAAATGGAAAAATTGTTTAAATTTATATTCGTGGTCAATTTTTAAAGTTCAAACAGATTTTTTCAAGTAATATTTAATGGAAATGAAGTAGAAAATCTAGAGTATTCTTTAGATTGAGTATTGTCCAAGTCTTTCTTTTTTTCGTAGATTTTTACATTCGTTGACTTCCTTGTGACTTATTTTCAAAATTCTTCCTCTTCCTTTTTATTCTTCTTTCTGGGCTACTGTTCTTTTTACCTTGTTTTTCATTGGACGTGGCAAACTAGAGTGCAAATTAGGTCAGCTGTCGCCCTTTCTCTTTTAAATCTGTTTTGGAATTCTGCCCCAATTTAAATAATTTTTATTTCCTTACAACAAACTAATTTGCGATCGGTATAGTTATTATACATTCCACTGCGTCTCATTCTTTTGACAGGATCGTAACATCTATTATACTATCGATTATTATTATTATCTTTTTGGGTTCAATTCACCTTCACTATTCCAGATTTGATTAGTGTATTCCCTATTCGGAAATTTTCAGGAATCACGATTCAATGTCATACAGGTGTTCTTATTTTCATTTTTTTTTCTTTACTACATCCCTGTACTATTCCTTCCATGCATTCAGTTATTATTTCCTACGCTCACCCTTTTCGCAAAGATTTTATTAATTATTTATTTTATTACGCATCCGTTTTCACCAAGAAAAAATTGAAATTATTTTTGTGTTGGTTGCATCATATTAATTTAGTTATTGTTTCTCATAAGAAGAGATAATCGTGAAGATCTTGCTTGCTGAAATTTATTTACTTCTGCAAATTCTGTCATTCTTCGCCTATTTTAGTTTATCTTGTGAATTTTTTTGCATCCTCTGTACCCTGTTATGTGTATAATGCTGATTGTGCGCGGGTTTCCTGCTTATTTGTGCATTTACATCACTTACTTTCTTCGCAAGTTTTTTTTTTAATTTGCTTTTAATTTGCTTGCAAATCTTCACGTCTCATCTTAATTCTTTTAGGCGCATTAAAAAAAAACTGATCCTCTTGTCATTGCATGATAAAGATTCATGACGTAATTTATCGTCACAGCAATCAGAGGTATGCAATTACTAATCAATTCTCGTAATTATCTCGACTGCGTGTGGCCGCAATTTAAATCTAAATAATTATTTTATTGATAACCGTCTGCTAAATATTTATAGTTGATTTGGTTAGTCATCTAATCTTTTTCAATAACGCAGGAGATTAATCACAGTCTGCCACATTATGAGCAATTTTGTATTTTTGATTTTACAAACGTTTTTACAATAATTAAATGGCGTTCAGTGAATAGATGTAAAGCTAACGAAAAGGAAAGTGCTGTGAGCCAGGGTTTCGATTTTATTTTCATTAAAATACGTCCGGTTTTCTCCGACTTTTCGTCACTATTGTTTCCAATTACGCAACTTTCCTAAATTTGATGTGTTTATCAATAATTCAATTATTCCTGATTTCAAAACAGAAATAATAGATGCACATAATATAATTGAAGTTGGTTCTTGTCCGATGAAAATTGTGAGTACAAAGTTTTTTTTAATCTCGAAGTGGACAGAAATATGAAGGGAAAACACTCAACGTTTCGCTGTAGATTTATAGCTTCGTCAGGAGTGAAAAACTCCTGAAGAAACTATAAATCTATAGCGAAACGTTGAGTCTTTTCCCTTCATAATTCTGTCCGGTTCGAAATTAAATAAACTTTGTATGCACAAAATATATATACATTAATAGAGAAAGTTGTTAGTAAACATTTAAAAATAATAAACCATTAACTTTAATAACGTGCCAGTTTGTCTAAAAATGAAAATAGATTTTTTCAACGAAAAGCCCTACTATAAGCAAACCAACGAACTCAGCAGTCCATATAGTTGCCTATACTGAGGGCGGTAAAACAATTTTTTTGTCAAGAAATTTTTTATTGTTTAAATAATTTATCAATTCTTATTGATTTAGTTTTACCGGACACCCAAAAAAATACTAATTTAATCTTTTTTTTAATTTTCATCTATATTAATAGAGAAAATTATTGAATTGCCTTAAAGAATTAAAAATAATTCATTTTAATAACATATCTGTTTGTTCAAAAATAATAAATGGATGTTTTCAAACGACAAGAATCCTTTGCATAGGCAACCCAGAAAACACAATCGTTTATGTCATTGCCTATACTGAAAGCACTAAGAACACAATGCTTTTAATTATACAGAGTGTCCCAACAGTGCGTTCTCGGGCTATATTTCGATAACTACTGCAGATATATTTTTGTCATGCATGTTCTATATCTATGTGCAATATTTTTCGCGAGCCTTACATACATTTGAGTTATTTCTTTTAAAACGTATAATTGTATAAGGTGGCTGTGGAAAACAGGTAAACTAATTATTAATGTTAGCTGGTTCGTTTGTTTTCCATGGCCACCTTAGACAATTACTCGTTTTAAAACAAATAATTCATGCAGGTCTAGGGTTCTAAAAAAATATAGCAGATAGGTATAAGACATGCATGACAAAAACGAAAGTACTGTATTAGACGAACAATTTAGGATATAAAAATATAGGGCATGCTATTTAAGAAAATTGAAAAAATCATTTTGAAATTTCCGATATTTTGCTTAGTACGATGATCACCTGTAATGATAAAAATACTTTTAATAGTGGCTTAGAATAGGTTAAAGTCATTAGCTACATCTGTACCGAAAATCTTTTCTCTAAAGTTAAAAGTAAACAAAGTATGAATAAACAAAATAATGGCTGCAATCAATAGTTTTTAGATAAAATGTTAAATATTTTCAAAACGGTTAGATTTAAAAATGTGTAAACATTTTATGGGCAATTCAAATTTGACATCATATATAGGGTGTGCCGTTTGAAATAAAACAGCTGCATTCAGTACCGCCGTTTTTATTCACCCTGTATAGGTGAAAATAATTTAATGTCGTAGATCTTTAAATTTTAAAATAAAAATGTCTTGAAACTTTTTTTACATCTGCAGTAGTTATCGAGATATAGCCCGAGAACGCACTGTTGGGACAGCCTGTATATTGTGATAAATTTGTTTAGGATTCGCTGTGATTATGTATTTTTAATATTTTTCACATTCAAAACAATTTTCTATTCTAAAAAAAAAACAAACGTACTTTTCGTAGATGGACAAAATTTACCAATTAAAGAAAAATTATCTTCATTAATGCAGAAAATTATTAAATTGCTTTCAAAATTTGAAATAATTAATGATAGTTAAAATATTAAACTAAGTATTAATTGGAATTAAAAAAAAAAAAACAACAAATCAAATTTCCAGTTCTTCAATTAATTTCTGACTTTTATATTAAAACAGATAAATTCCTTGAGTTTTCCCGGTTTTCCCGATAAGTTGTTATCCTGATGTTATTGCAAACATGCGGCTGATGATCGAATCCTGTTTTCTTTTTACTTCAATTTTATGAAGAACATAAAACGTTAAAAAGTAAGTACACAATGAAAATAAACGTTAAGAGATAATAAAAATATTCAACTACAGACAAGTCATCATCATATTATTTTACATACTTTTAATATTCCACGATTGAAAAGTCCCCAATAAAAATAATTTTTCCAATTATATGAGTAGCCCATAGAAGAATTATTGATTGTTCTTCATGGATCTCTTTCCTCCTTCTTTAATAAATCGAATGGTCAACTAACTTACGTGGAATGTTGATGCTTCCCGGTATTTCACCGGTTGCTGCCAACTCGCTGGGCTCCCTCACTTCAACGAACAAAACCGTGGTGTTATCCGCCAACGTCTTAAGGTCCTCCAACGAAATGGTCCTTCGTTCTTCTCTTTGCCCGAAACGAGCCGCCCCCACACTCAGAACAAAGAGCAGCAGGCAAGAAGCAGTGACGTAATAAATTCTCATCTTGAATTCCCACAAATTTAAAAAAAAATTGCAGGGGACCTGGCCATTTATAGGAACCTTGACATTCGAAAAATGCTCCCTCCTACCAATCAAAAAGATCATCCATCATTATCATCGGCGGATTATTTTGGGAATGTTTATGTAATTACTGCGCAGTGTCTGGCCCGCGCTTTTACAAATCACCGAAATAGCACACATGAACGATAAGAAATGGATTTAATCGTGATCACATTGCATGGCCGGCCAATGGTGAAGAGTTTCGAGTAAGTCGCAAAAAACGCCGACTGGAAAAATCTGGTGGGAAGGCTTACACCACACATTTTTAGGCTTCTCGAAAAGATTTAGCCAGCAGATTATGTTATTAAAAAAAAAGATCATTGCAGAAAACTCCACTAAGATAAGTACCATCAATTCTAGAAACGCAGTTGAGATGGAAGTTGATGGCCAATGGAAATAATTAAGTTTAAAACGCACTTTGGCGATGTGGATGATTACAGAAAAAAAATTGGTGAGCACTTCATGAGATCGATCAGCTGAAAATTGTATAGTTAGATCAGATTAATTTTATTTTAATTTTTAAAGAAATTAATTCTCCTAATTGTAACACTCTCAGGCTTCTGCATATCTTCAGTGGCGGATTTAGGCACGGACTTTACTTGCTGCAGCCCAGGGCCCCGTTCAATCAAAGGGCCCCTTTGCGGAGGTCAAAAAATTTAAATCTAAATTATTTTAATAACAACGTTTCAAAAAGTCTCGATTTTCTTTTTTGAAAATCCCGATTTACGAAACTTAGTAATTAGCAATCCTACTCGAGACATTCTAAGCTTGATACTTCTAAACACGCGCATTTTGACGTGTACCTCGGCCTGGGCGTGCGAATCTTGAAACGTACCTCAGCCACCGCATAAGCGCCATGCTTAAGGTTGCCAGATTGGGCAAAATTCCACCATTTGGGCTACATTTCTGACACATTTGGCGTTTAAAAATCTTATTTGGCGCCTGATTTGGGTTACTTTTATTGTCCTTACGTAACGACAAAGAAAAAATATACAATGCAATCAATAATGACCATCCAATATACTTTAAATTTAAAGTTACTTTAACCTAAAAAAATACATTTGTTTCCCTATTCTTAAAGTAACTTTAAATGAAAGCTTCCTTAAAGTCTGATTATGAAAACGGCCATAAAAAATTTTCTTATTACCTTCCTTTGTTTTTTTTTTCTCATTTTATTCACGGTTCGTCTGTTTTATTTTGTCCTTTTTTCTCGTCAGTATTTTGAGTTTTCGGCCGGAGAATCGCCGTTTTTTATTTATTTAATTTTTGTCTATACGTTCATCCTTTATTTTATTTACCTTTTTCGCATTTTTCTGCTTTTAATCGCATTGGTTTCGAATTTTATTGACTCTTTTTAACGTTTCTCTTTTTCTCTCTTGTTTCTTACAAATTCGTTTTTATTTGCAAAAACTTTTCTCGTTTTTTATTTTTTTCTTGTTTATTTTAGTATCCCGAACTTTGTTTTCTCAAATTGATTTTTCACGTTTTGTTGATTTACGCGTTTTTACAGTTATCTGCTGTTTACTAGCTTTTTTTTATTGTTTTTTACGCTTGTTTGTAGTTCACTGTTTTTCTTTTGTTTTGTGTCTCAGTTGCGATCTTCTTTTGTTTTACGCAATGTATTTCATTTCTTAAAAAAAAATTTACGTATTGACTTTATTGACTTTCTTACAGTTTGCTTTAATTTTCAACGAATTTTTGATTCGTCCGAAAACTTTTTTTTTTTTTTTCATTTAAGTCGGTGTCGTACAAAAATCGCAGATTGGGACATCAAAAATTAGAATGTACAACAAAAGGGCAATTGCAACCTGCAAAAAAATCAAAAACAAAAGATAAACGAAAGCAAAAAAAAACAAAATACAAACCGTGAAGTAAACAAAAGAAAAAAACAAAAGATCTTTTGTTTTTTTCTTTTGTTTACTTCACGGCTTGTATTTTGTTTTTTTTTGCTTTCGTTTATCTTTTGTTTTTGATTTTTTTGCAGGTTGCAATTGCCCTTTTGTTGTACATTCTAATTTTTGATGTCCCAATCTGCGATTTTTGTGTTTAAAAAAAAATTGGCGCTTCTTGGCTTCATTTTGTCAACAAGTTGGCGACATTGCCTCCAAAATATTGTCTGTATTCTCAGCCCAAGACCCTCAAAGTTAAAGGTCCGCCCCTGCATTTCTTGTCAAAATTTATTACAACATAATAATTATTCTTGAAGCCTTTTAGTTAATTACTTTCTGCCTAAATTAGATGTCACATTTTCGACAACGAATTATTATCAAATTTATTGAATTAAGCATATTATTGACTATGTTTAACAACAATTTGCATTTTCGTTTTGAAATTAAAAAGGAAAGCTTGAGGACGTGTTGTTTAAGGGAAAACGAAACAGTTTGAGAATATTTACAACTATAATCGGAAGCGAAAAATAGTAGACAATTACAGTATCCTGTAATTTTTCTTTTTCCGAAATGGCACTGTTTTGATACTTCACAGGTGACACTTAAAAATTTTGAAAGCTTCGATTGATTTTATTTGACAAGCTCAAAGTTACGTCAAGTCTACGATTATGCGTATTAAAACCACAGATCATAAAAACAGTACCATTTTGGAGAAAGAAAAATTACAGAAAACTGTAATTGTCTACTATTTTTTGAGCGAACACACTAGTTTATGACGGGCTGTTGGTTCAGAAAATTTGAGAGGAAGTTCCGAAGAGAAGTGACGGAAACGTTTGTCTTAAGAAAAACTATGTAGATTCAAACGTTATAAAGATATCGCATTTATCCATGAATCTCCAAAGATTAATTTTAATAGAGTGAAATGCAAGCTTAACTGCAAATTAACCACGGCCTAATAGAATATAATCTTCTTTAAATGAAAAAGGAAGATCTGATGTACTCAATGTCGCTTCAGATTTAGCGTTGCCTTTATTTTATTCTTCTTGTATATAGTCGCACAAGAATATCTTAATTATTCTTCTTTTACAAAGTTTTCTTTCATGCTGTCAATCACGGTTTGCTTGTAATTTGCAATTTCGATGACTTTTGATAGTTGTAATTTTGCTCAAATTCACAAAAACATCGGTTTTTTGTGTCTCATACTTGTTTGAATTGATCTATGCTTAAATCGTAATGCCTTCAAGTTTGAAGGTAGGCAACCCATTCTACTTCTGCGCATACCAATTTTTGCTGACTAGCTTCTCATAATACCACCTAACAGATAGGCAACCATAAATATAGCCGGTAACATAACCACAAAATTTATTGATTTTCTTGCTTTCTTTATTTATTATTCCTTGAGATTTCGAAAAATAACCCATAAATGTGGGCATTAAAATTAAACTTGTTTAAAAAGTACTTTAAAAACGTATTTATCTTGACGCAGATGAGAATTTGAAAGATGTCAGAATATAAACATAAACAAAATAATTATTTGATGTAAAAATTTCAATTCGATTAAATTCTAGAAAATGGTCAGTCAAGTTTTGTGAATACTACTTCATATGACATCGCATTTAATACAAAATTTTGTAATACAAAGTCACAATCATTGCTTAAATATACTTTATATGGTATTGGTTATATTAAATGATTTTATTCACAGTCAGTAAATTAATCTTTAGGAGACGGATTCAAAACTTTCTTCGTTTGCGCTTCGCTGTGACGAACAAAAATTTTGTGTTACGAATAACTTTTACGGGCGGAGAGGATTGGAACTACAGAGTTATATGGGAATGAGACAACCTGCTTCATCAAATACCTTGACAAATACCTACCATTACGCCATCTAACATGACTAGCTTCTAATGTACTATGATTGTTTCTAATTTTCTAAGATAGTTTCTAACGTTCTAGGATAGTTTTCGAATTTCTGGAATATCGTAGGTGAAATTAAATAGGCCACTGTTTGCTTCGTTATAATAATTAGAATTTTTGGAATGAAAAAGAAAGTATACAAGCCATATTTCTGTTAAACAAAACGCGTAAACAGGCTAGAAAATCTGCGGACAGATTCTGACTCCAGACATGATATCAACTAAGCTAGGAAGTAGCGGGAAATCCCCTAAATTGGCAACGCTGATTGCGACTGTGTTTTATAAACTTTCTCTATCGATTCGTGCTTTCTTTCTTCCTCAGAATTTATTCTACATCAAACAGAAAAATTTAAACTGTGAGATGAGAAAACAGCAAAAAAATGGAATTCAACAATCAGTATTTCAACTTAATTTTAAGTCATTTGTAAATTTATCTGAGTGGTACTTAAGTGAAGAAAAAACAATATACCCTTTAAACATTACGCATCCCTTTCGTATTAAATAAAATGATTCTATCTATCTCTATCATAATGATAGGTATACACAATTTGCCTTTAATATTGAATGTTCACTATAAATTACATTCATCAATCATTACAGATGATATTATGAATTCAAAATACTACGAATTTCTCAAATCTAAATGAATTATTAAGTTTTATTTGATTTTGTCAAGGTTTGGAATGTACTATTCCTGCAATACACTCGTGATAGTCTGGTTGCCTACCTACTAGCCGGTTCTATAAAAAGTTAATGCCGAAAGAAGCTCTCTCACAAAATGGCTTTTTTGTGATTTAATTAATGGGTTAACTAATTAAAGCTATTCAGAGAGCATTTGCAACTGCTTTTCCCCCTTTCTTCTTTTCTCTTGGACTATTTTTTTTTGGATTTGATCGCTTTCCTTCTTCATGTTTTATGTTTTAGGTAAAACTTGATTTTTACTTATATTTTCTGATCCGATTGATGAATAATTCTCATTAGTGACTAATACAATTATATTTATTATTATAATTTTTACCGTAAAAAGAGAAGTTCTGTTTTACTTATTGCCTTTGTCAATATGAGAAAGCTTTCGTCGTGTTATGTACTCGTTTCTTGTCCTATTAGTATCTATTAACTTCTGCAATAACTTCAAATACCTGCGCAAGACCTGTCCCAGACAATCAAGAACAACTTCCCAGCTACTATAAAATTACATTTGAAAACTGACAAATTTATAAAATATGCTTCTTCTTCTTCCAAAGACTACATCTTAAAGCCAATTTCTTTCTCGTTGAAAATTTTTAGCGCAATTCAAAGCTTTTATCTATCTACTTAATAAAAAGAAAAGAAAAACTAGTATTTCCAGTTTGTATTTCTATCTACACACATATATACATAAAATATTTAAATCTTCAACAATAATACCCGACTTTGTTCCTTTTTTTACAGTTGGTTCAGTTTTTCTTCCCATTCTAACCATCCTCCAATGAAGTTGCGCACACTGTAACAGATAATTAGACATTTGAAATAAATAAATACATTTGCACAACTTAATTAATCATTCAGTATTCTTACTCCTTATAGCCTAATTTCAAAGCAATGTCCTGCGCCATTTCCGACCGTCGGCCCGATCTGCAAGTGAACACCAACGGGGTGTTTACGTTTGGCTTCTCGCGTTTGAATTTTTCAAAGAATTCTTTGGGTGGCAGGTCTTTTAATGTACTTTCAACAACACCCACTAAAATAAAAGATATAAACATAATATAATAATTCATCAATTCTCTACTGACACAAGATTGTCATTATTTATTTCCGAAATCGATCAATGTACTTGGACAGTAAACTAAGGGGGCCTAGTGACGAGCTAGCCACTCGGCCCAAGCAATTATCTCAAGCCTTCATCAGGCTAATAATTTCAAGATGAATAACCAGGAGAAACCAAAATAAATAAGTGTTATTGCAAAAAATCACTTTTATACATTTAAAAATAATAATAAATAGATTAGTGCTATTGAATCAATTATATTACCCCATCAACACACATTAATTTATATACTTTTTAAACTTCTTTTCTGTTGCTGCACTCTTAAAGCATTTAGAATAATATGTTACATTTCGTAACGGAAAAATTCGAAACGATATTTTATGAATTACATTCCATTCTTTTTCGTTTTTCAAGATCGATTAACTTACATGGAATGTTTATGCTTCCCGGGATTTTACCAGTTTCTACTAGCTCACTGGGTTGCCTTACATCGATCAGCAAAACCGTAGAATTGTCTTTTAATGTCCTCACTTCCTGCAACGAAATAGTTCTTCGTTTGCCATCATCTCCCTGCCCCGTTTTCGCCGTTTTAACGGCGGTGAAGACACAGAGCAGCAGACAAAACGTCGCAACATAGCAAATTCTCATCTTGCTGCCATAGCTTGGAATATCATTAAGAGAAGCCACTTATAACTAGAAACCTTGAGATTCAAGGATGTTCACTCCTACCATCAGGAAGATCATTCAGCACTATCGTCGATGGAAGGTCTCATCATTGCAAATCGTGAAAGTAGAAACGGCAAACAATAAACTTGGATGACCAAGCAACCATCCAAGAGTTTTTAACTACAATAAAGTCGCAAGTCGGAATTACGTGAAGTGAACAAAAAATCAAGGGGGAGCTTACCACATATTTTTGAATCTGAATCGAACAATTAATTTACAGCTCCAGTATGAGGTCATAAAATCTAGAAAAGTACAGTGCAAAATCGATGGGGAAGTCAAACTCCGCTGATGTGTGTCAAATGAATAAAGAATGTGACAGAAACCATCAGAAAACTTATGTCAAGGAATTAGTGCAGCAATGTTGCAGAATTTCGTGTGTTCCACTAAATTTGAGGGGCTAAACAATCACTGAAATGATTTCGAGACTCTACAGAAATGTCAAAAATTATACAAAGGAACATCCAAACGCACAACAAAATTTTGGTTTTGTATTAGCGTTTTACATAAATTATTTTGTCGTCAAATTGTTTTTATTATTATTATTATTATGTTTGCTATTGGTCTTTTAAAGTTTCCAAAGAACAAAAATTAATTTCCTACTTGTAATTTCAAATTTAGATTTAAAAAAAAACACTTTGGCAATAATTCAGGTTTCCGATTCGTTTCAATAACAGAATAGGTATTATATTCCCATATTTTACGATATAAAAAGCGTAATTGAATAATAACGTGACAAACAGTCGTTAACTTTGCGGTAAAAACGTTGCGTAATCTGCGTTTGATCTACGTCACGCTATCTTAGCAAATATAATAAAATCGATAGAATAAACCGCTGCGATCAGGCTAAAGAAAACACATACTCAGGGTTTCATTGCCTCTGCCTGACTTTTCTCTGATATTTCATCAAAAAAAGACGCGATTGATTCAGAAAAAAAAATAATAGATGTGCAAAAATCAGTAATCTATTTTATTTTTAAATTTTCACATATATTAATAGAAAAAATGATGATGAAGCTTTAGTTAGAACAAAGCCAATTTATTTCCACGATTATAAGCAACACGCCACAGAAAATAGAACGTTTTTCTTAAGTATCGCGCACTTGGTGAAACATGATATTCCTATTCAGTATAGCCTTTATGTTTCATTTTCTGTTGTGCGTATAAAAAACTGACCATGCAGTTCTCATCCATTTTACCTAGCCGATAAAAGTATGTCTTGTAAAGACCTCCCGCAAGGCAACAGGGAGACGTAACACGGAAGTGTTTTTACGTGAACTCGAAAAGCTTAAAAAAGCTCGCGACTTATCTCGTTCCAGGCGATTCTAAATTGAAACCAAGATTTAATTTCATACAATCAGCTTCAAGTTTTATATTCACAACGGAAGGCCAACGCTTTTGCTATTCATCTAAACCAATCCTTTGTGTTCCATAAAAATTTGCTTACGAGAAGATTAATAATTATACTTCGGCCGTTAAGCGAATCACAAAATCATCAATCAAAATCACAAAAACAACTTAAAATCTAATCACTGCAAACGTTTTATTCAACAAAAAATTTTGTTACAAATTGTTTTTGATTGCAGTGAATCCCTCGAACAGCCTCCGTACAGCTGTTTCAGCCCTGAAGCGATCAGCAGAAATGATCGCAAGATGTCACTGTTTATACTATTCGTTTTGTTTAAGGTTTCTGCAATTGTAGAGGATTTATTTTGTAAACTGTCTACAAGTCATTGGCTTGTGTTGTCCTGTTATTTTTCTTTAATTTATTTGTTAAAATGAACAACTACTTTTATTTTGCTAATTTTAAGTACCTACTTTCAATAGATACCATAAATGACTTAATCCAAAAAAAATCCCATAAGGAGAGAGACTACGAGGGAGAAAAATTTTACAATCTTTAGGTTAGTCACGGCCCTGTTCTGATCTTTCTAGGGAAAACACCCCTGAGGGAGCATTTTCGGCTATAAAACTCAAACTAGCTACCGAACAAGAAAATCGTCTTTCTGCCTTGGCTCATGGGTTAAAAAGAATAGATTGGATTATCTATAAAATGGGGGTGGTTTCGTTGTTTAGGAGAGTAAAAGAGTTTCGGGCGAGTATTCAGAAAATAATTATGTAAATTATATTCAAAATTAGAAATACGAACGAAAATATTAAAACAGAAATATTGCACACAACAAAATGATAAATAAATTTTCACTTCTTCAATTATTTTCGCCGATTTTTAAAATAGACAAATTTCCTGACTTTTATTATAAACCTTTCATCAATTTCCTGATTTTACCGTTTTTCAGGTTTTCCCGGTAAATGAAAACCTTACTGTTCTTGCAAATATGTGGTAAATGATTTAATCCTATTTTCTTTTTGCTTTAACTTTATGGAAAAAAAAATTTGCACAGAAAAAGTATCTACATGATAAAAATAATAAAATGAATACCTGTATTAAGATTAGAGTTTTTATTTCTCTTGATAAAATATTTAATTTTCATATCTAGTTAATTAAATAGTTAAAATTCTATTGTACACATCGCATTAAGAACGTAAGAATTGGTGGGACAAGCTGTACATAACTTATAACACTTATTTAAAGTTGACTTCGATTATAAAACTTACACGGAATATTCACACTTCCTGGAATAACCCCAGTCTCTGTCAGCTCATTTGGCTCGCGTACATCAACCAACAAGACTGTTTGATTGTTCTTCAGAGTTTTAACTTCCTCGAACGTTATCGACTTTTTAACATCACCCGAAGACATCTTGGCTGTAGCAACAACGTTCAAAGCCGAATTCACTGTGGCTAGCACATCTGCAAACATACAGAATATTACTTGCTTAAAACATAATTATCCTTAGCGCTTTTGTATTAATTGAAGTTGACATAGTAACGAGTTAATATTAAATGAGTGTCGTGATGATAAGCAGTGTACACACACAGGCCGACATAAAGCAAGTTTACACATGAATAATTAATTACTTGATTAATTAATCGATTCTAGTAAATTAAACTACTCTTGTTATTCGCTTTCTATGCGCAGGGGGCCAGTTGCAACAATGCATGCAATAAATACTATAATCGTCAAAACATACTTTTTCGGAAAACAGACCTTGGAGATATAATTACGATTCGAGACGAGTACGTCCGGGCTGCTATGTTAAATATTGAAAAAAGTAACTTGCGATTAAATTGGCTGTACATTTCGAGTAGAATTCGAGTTCAAGAGTTCAAATACTTAAAATTGTGCAACTCAACACCGGTAACCAGTTAAAAACATAACCTAAAAAAAATTATATCACTGAATGAATGAAAACAACTGCGATAAATGATAGCGCGCCGACTGAAGTTATGTTTATGTTGTTGTAATGAATACTGCGAACTTTTCACCCGTTCATGTAATATCTAATTAAATTTGCAATACCTAATTAATCGCTAACGAAAGTATTGCCACGAACCTGAGCTGACTTACCGCCATCTGTGGTTTAAAAACTGTACTTGGAACAGGACGCTAAGTGCGATTTTCCACTTTAATAATAAATAAATCATTGTATATATTATTAACGATAAAATTACTACTTAATTCTTAAAAATGGATACGTGTGGCTTTTGAAATAAATAACTGATAACCTTGGGAAATCAAAACTTACGCCCCGCCATCTAACGGTGCAAAGTGGTATTAGTCTCTTGAGGAGAATCGGAACGCACTCAATTTTGAAATTCGAATAAATAAATAAATTGCATTATTAAAAGGAAGAGTTTCATATAATTGTTTGGAAATGAACGTATTGGATTGTAACGAATTTCATTTTTCTACCCGAAATAAACCGTTATATTCTTAAAGAAGAAGAAGAAGAATCTGGCGCTGTGTGAAAATTACGTCACCAAGTAAGAAATGTAATGGTGGTTGAGGTTGTCGGGCGTTGTGATGAACTTTACGATTAAGTTTGTATTTTAATAGTGATATAAGTAACTTTAGTGCAATTTTTCTTCTTCAAGCGACGCAGAAGAACCAGGTACCATAATCGTGCCCTTTCGCATTGTAGATTTCGTCGTAAGTACGTCAATGAAATACCGTTTTCGCCGAAGTGTTTTTCTGGTACCTCCAGCGTTTTGGGGCGAGAAACGCGCGTGCAATATTTGCATTCGCACGTACCCGAGCCGGTTTTTTGATTCAAACTTCCAACGCTTTGTGAAAATTCATGAGATTTTTGTGTGACAGTTCCTTCCCTCCCCCCCACTCTCCGAATGTCACATTGATTTTACAGGGACTTTGATTCGTTTTGTTTTTGTATGTGTGATGCGTTTCTTTGATGAGTAATTCTCCTCCTTATTTGCCTCCAGGCTAGATGAAGTCCACGATGTCTGACCGCAAGGCTGAATTGGAACGAAAGAAGGCTAAGCTGCAGGCTCTGAGGGAAGAGAAGGACCGAAGGAGGCGCGAGAAAGAACTGAAAGATGTAGAGGAGGCTGCGAATCGGACCCTGACGGGTATCGGGGGAGATCGCAAGGAGCTAGATGAGATGCTAAGTTCTCTCGGTGTCGCACCCGTATCCGATGTGTTATCCAGTATTTCTAGTGCTAATTCACTTACGCCAGATCACAGTCGGAATCACACGCCTGACACTTCTCTGCAACCAAACAGCCTTCCAAATAAGTAAGTGCCAACCTAGAAATTATTGAGTTAAGCGTCAAGAAGTGTTTTCCATTGTAGTGTAAACAATATAAAAAGACGTGCACCTACATTGACGCTGGTAGCTGTACAGTCGACGAATATTCCACCGAAAGAGACTGTAGTTTACACTAAACAGACGCAAACGAATACAACGGGGCATGAAAGAGATGGTAAGTTGATTTTATACTGTATCATTTCCTTTAGTATTCCCCATTGTTTTGAGAAGCTTTTATACATTATACATTTTTTTTTTTGGTTATTTAGTTATACATTCCATTTTTTTTTTTTTAATTATAACTTGAGAAGGAAACTTACATATTGCGAAGAAGCTCATTATTTTTTTTTCAATTGTCTTATGTTGGCTGCACGTGTGATTATTTTGTTTTCTTTTTTTTTGTTAATTTTCAATCGAACACGCGGTTGTTTTGTTTGGTTTGAACTGCAAGTTTACATTGTTGTTTTTTTTTTTGTTGAGCTTTTTCTTGCCTGATTAAAAATACATTGTTTAGAAACGCGACAGACCCAAGACACATTCTTGACAGGCACGTCAGTGCGAGCATGGCTTTTATTAGTAACACCCCTCCATTTACTAATGTTTTGTGATGTTTTTGCCGCCAGATTTTTGCGGATACTCCTCCTGGAGGAAGTGTGAGTACTGGTCTGCGTTAGATACATTTATTTTCAATCAGGCAGAGGTTTTTAGTTCTAAAACGATTTCGATATTACTGCAGCAACATATTTTTATTTGTTCACGTCAGCATTTTCCGTTTGTTTCCGTTTTGTGTTGCGTCTACAAGTTCACTCGAACATTAAAATTTGAAGACACCCCTCATTTCTGCGATTGAATCGAGTGAATTAAATTGTTCAGTCAGTTTAATAACAACATCCCCATTTAGTCACGTATACATACATTAATAAAGGGAAATTTTTTTTATGAGCAGTCTTGGTGCAAAAGTGCATTTTAAAAATTTGATTTTAATTAATTTTATTTGTTAATACTAAATAATTCTTCAATTAAAATGCATACGTTTCACTAAGAATGCTTTTTTTACGTTAGTGACATGTGATTATATGTGTTGCTAACAAGGATCTTCTTCATCTTCTTCCCCTCTTAAAGGCTACATGGAGGATTGGTGGAGGCCACGCAAAGGTACAGTTCAAATGCATAATATAATGTATGTTATATTACGTAGTAGCATGCACATTGTACATATACATAATAGTCAATGACGTCACCTCAACAAAATTCACTTCGGAGGAATAACGCACTTAAAACTATATTCAATTGCCATCTCAATAACTTAAAATCTCCCAAGAGCTTAGTTATAATAACATTAAGTGTTTGCTTAGGACTGTTGCAAAACCATTTAATTTAATTTATGTTGCACCACACTCTGTTTCTTTCTATAGCTATTAACTTGCACAGTTTAAAAATTTAAATTTCCACAAATTTGTTTAAAATAACGACGAAACATTAAGATTTCTGTGTTGGGTTAGTTAAAGAAGCTTCTTTAACTGCTTCAGTAGTTACCAGTTTAAAATGTGCTTACAAGAGCCACTACATTAATTTTTTTTTTTTTGTTTTGTTTCAAAATTATATAAGATTATGACCTGAAAGGAGGAGGTCATTGCTTCAAAACTGTTTACATAAATCATTAATATGTATGTTTCCTTTGAATTTAATTACTATTACTATAGCTGACCGAGCTGTCACAGCAAAAAGAAGATTTAAAATAATAATTGTTAGCATAAGTTCGTTTAAAATACTAAATGATATTTTTTCTTCCCGCCCTCTCCTAGCTCATGCAACCGATTACTACGGTAAGTTTATGATTTTATTTGATTTCTTTGCTTTCATGCTCCCTTCTCACCCCCCTCCAACCATTCAGTCAGGTCTCACCGCTTTTATTTCCGACTACGTTCGTGCTGTATGTTTGGTTTGCTTTTTTCTTTTCGAGATTATCTATCGCGTTGTGTCTCTTAATAGAGAAGAAGTATTTTTGCAACAGACGATGAGTCGTTAGCTATAATGAATTGATGTATGAGGAATTTATTATGAAAAGCCTTTTCTTCTTCTCACATAGTGATTATTATCAGTAACTTGCACGACATCACCGCCACTTTATAATACTAATCACGAATGCTCATGGGGTGTACAGATTTGCTGTAGTTAGCTGGAGTGAAGTGTAAAAATCGAAAGTAACGTTAATGCATATAATTTGAAATCATACTATAATATGCACTAACGTAATAATAATAATTATGAAATTGCAAACGTTAATATTTTTTAATTGCTGTCGTTATTATTTTTTTTTACTTGCTTTTTACTTTAGTTTTGCCTGCCATATAAACAGGAAACTTGTCAATCAATAACTTATTATTAAATTATTAAAAAATAATTACAGAGTACTTTGTTTGAGGGAGTACATTAGATGCCGAATCATTTTCTAAACGTCTCTTATTTTAAACAAAGCAAAGATGATTGGAATTAAACACCTGTAGCCTTTTGATTATCAAAAAAAAAAAAAAAATAGAGGTACGAAATGATAAGATAAAGTGTATTATTTATTGGTTTCGTAATTATCGTTATTTATAATCCGTGCAATTCAAAATCGTGTGCAGAAAATAAGCTTTGCAAAAGACAAAAGAAAGCCTGACAATCAATAATTTTTTATTTCCCCCGAAAATAAAGTCTGCAGCCTCTGTTTAAAGAAAAGGAAATGAAGCATTTTAGAATTTTTTTAATTATTAGAAGAGGTGTCTAAACTATTCCCCATCCAAAGTATGTACTTTATCAGGGTTTCCACTCATCGGGAAAAGTCAGGGAATTGAGAAAAGATTGGCAACCTTTTTACACTAGACATTTTTATAAAATTCCATTTGAACCTCTTTCCAGAACCAATACACAGTGTGATTTTAATGAATGTTTTATTTTTATCACCAAGCGCTTGTTAAATACGAACATCAAATCTGAAGAAAAATGCACTACGTTGGCAACATTGTCTCGGCCTGCACGATTCTTGAATATAATTAATCTCCTAGGAACACCGAGAATTTAAACTTCATTGTTAATTTAAAAATTGTTTTTTTTTTTAATATCCTCAAGTTGCTTTTTCTTATTTATTTTATTTTCCGGATTAATTAAATCAATAATGAAAGCTTGAAGTATTTTGAGGTTAAGTTTCTTTTCAGTCAATCGTCTTTTATTTTTCATTAATTTCGGTAATTTATTGGACGTAATTGAAATTCGTTATTATTTTGAAATTTTTGTTGTTTCAAGTTGCTTTGTTTTTTATTTAATTAATTTTTTTAATGATTAATTAAATCAACAATGAAAGCTTGAGGTATTTAGCTCGCTTATTCTCGAAAGTCGATCGTCTATTGTTTCTAAATGAATTTAAATATTTAAATTTCTTTTATATAATTATTGGGATTAATTATTTATTATTAATTTGAAAAAATATTTACGGTTTCTAGTCGACGCTCAAATTGCATTTTATTTTCAATTTTATTTTAAAATCGAAACGAGGTATTTTGAGATTAAGTAAATTTCTTCTTATTTCCTTAAATTCTCTTTTTTATTTTGTTTCGTAATTTCTAGATAATCGATCGTCTTTTGTTTTTCGTTGGTAGCTTACTATTTTTTCCGGTGATTAATTTTCCCGAAAATTGTTCCATTAAATATCTCAACGAATTGTTTTTTATTTTCGTTTTTTTTTTAATTTAATTTTTTAATTTGTGTTTTGTTTTGTTCAATTTATTCAAATCTCTTGGTTTATTCGTTCAATTCAAATCGTCTTCAAACATTATTAAAGACTCGAGCCGTCTTCGATCATTATTAACGATTAAAGACGAAGTTTGAATTTACGTTCAGATCGCTCGGACCGTTTCTTTTATTCACTCTTACATACACTGAAACGCAGTCGCTCTCCCTCACACTTTTAATCAAAGAGTAAATTGAGCGCATTGCCGAACTCAGCTGATGAAGAAACGATTAATCAGTGAAGGTGAAGGTAACCGGGTGTTGCCAACGTAATAACGATTTAATGTGTCATCAAAAATCACACGCTCCACCTTCACTTTTTTTTTATAGAATATAATATAAAACACGTAATTTTATTTCCATGGACACTTTGTGAAAATTGATTTGAAATCATTCTTTTTTTTTGTTAGGTTTACATAACCTCAAGTGCCTTCTTTAGCGAACGTATAGGCAACCATACAAACGTCGGTGTTAATTAAGTTGCCTATATTAAAACTTCTTATTTTCTGATAAATCCAGTTTAATATTTTTCAATCGAGCAGGCGTGTTATTAGAATTAATTGCTTATAATTGTTATAAATAAATGAATTATTTGTTTATGTACATCTGTTTATTTCCGTTCTGAAATCAGGAAAAAAATGTTTAAAGATATTAAAATTAGGAAAGTTGCATAATCACAGTCAGTCAGTGTTAGTAAAATAAAAAATTGTTTTAAAAGTTGAAAAACAATCTACGAAAATTACATAATCTCAATGAATCGTGAAAAATTTTACTCCCCTCACATTTTTAATTAAAAAAAAATGTTCTTTGCGCCCTTAATGTAAGCAACCGCATAAACGACCGTGCCGTTGGGTTGCCTACTCCAAGGTTTCTTCGATGGAAAGTCAGGGAAAACTTGGAAAAGTGAGAGAATGTTTCAATGAGAATAAAGTGGGGCCCCAGCAATCACACGCTTTGTTCATCATCATTTGGCAGCACGTTTTATTTATTAATCCATCGTTGTTGTTTAATTTTTGTTCAAATTTTGACTACGGCGTAAAGAACGTGGATGAATTAAAGTCGGTGATATTAATTGGAAGAAGTTGAAATTTGCTTTCTAAAATTAGAAGAAGAAAATGAGTGGAAATTGTCTTGAATGCTAAAAAGAAAAAGAAATGAGTAGAATTGTTTAATCCGAGAGAATTGTGAAGAAGTTCACGTTTTTAACAAAAAAAATATTATTCTTGGACGCCTTGAGCGTAGGCAACCACACAAACGCCGGTGTTAATTGAGTTGCCTGTATTAAAACTTATTGTTTTCTGAAAAAATACAGTTTAGTTTTTTTAACCAGCAGGCATATTATTAACATTAACTGCTTATGGTTTTTAAAAGCAATTCAATAATTCTCTCCATGATATGCGTAATAATAAAAAGAAAAATTAATAAATTTTTGCATCACATCTGCATATTATAAATTAATGAAAAGTCAGGGAATGTTTTGATGAAGATAAGTGGGAACCCTGTTTAATACTAAATATAATTTATTAAAAGTGCGTGCAACTCTTTACATGTATACTTAATAAATAATTTGTTTGTATGGTATAGTATTTTGATTACTAACTGCATGTTTTTTTTTACACAAACTTATGGTGACTTGTTGAAGTTTTGTGAAGTGTTTCGTTTCACAATGGGTGGAGCATTTTTTTTTTTTCGTTGGGAGGGTATGGATTGATTGTAGTAGTTTTACTAATTGTTGTTTTCAAATGAAAAAGAAAGAAATCGTGCAGCCAAACACAGACAACCTCGTTGTTGTTCTAATAATTCAATCCCTACTGATACATGTTTCTTTCCTCTCAAGACGAATACAATCTAAATCCGGGTTTAGAGTGGGAGGACGAGTTTACAGGTAGGTGGCTTTTCCGACTAAGCCCTCTGACCATGCGCACTAAATGTTCGGTAGTCTTTTACAGCACCGCTTACTAACTAATGGCTCGTTGGTTCGTCCTTTAGTAGTTGGGCTTTTGCTTATATGACGTAAATTAGTTTCTTTAATCCTGGGGGGAATTCAAAATTTCAACTGTTATGATTGGGTGGATACTGAAATATTATTCCGGATTGGTCGATTTACAGCCAATCTCCGGACACGTAGTATTAAAATATGTGCATGTGCCTCTAACACTTTTTGTTTATTTAAATAATTGCGAACGTATGCGTGAATGGTGTGACCTTTCAGGAAGAAAAAGCTTCGTTTATTTTAAAGCCGTATCTGTTTGAGATGTTTGCATTTTGCATGAATGAAAATCTACGTAAATAGCTTTTGCTCATTTTAGCAGGAAAACTTTTGTCGTTTCGATTGCATAATATCGGAGGCAAGCAACTTGCGCCTCCGGTATTGCTTCGTCTTAAACTGAAAAAACCGCTGCCTGTATATCTAGTTCTCTCATTGTCCTTTTCTTTCCTGATTAGGCTTTCGAGTTGCACTGAAATACTCAATAATAAAAAAAAAAAAAAACATAAAATCCCAGATTTTTTTTTAGATTATGATTTTCGTGTTTTTGAATTTTTGTATGTCTACTAAGTAGAAAGCGATGGAATATTTGAATGCGCAAGCAATCGATTGATTCAGAAACATTCAAATATTTTATGGTTATGGTAGCGTAGTTGAATGGTAGCGTTGTTGATGTGGTCGTGTGAATGAGAGAGGTAAATAGAACGACAGCTTATTCACCACAGTTTTGACGTATGACGATGGACAAGGTGAAGACGAAGAGGGAAGCCTCCCGCATCTTGGGGGTTTCGGAAGCAAGCTGCCGCCTGGCATTCTCCCCCACGGCCTGCCTCAGGTCAAGGAGGTCCAGCCTGCGGTCACGGCGGTTGAGCAAGAGCAGGCAAAGCAAGAAGTTAAAGAGAGTAAGCATCACCAAGCAAACAATTTAGTAAATTCAACTGACTCGTTTTTTTTTATTAATTGCAGTTAAAGAATTGAGTGAAGAACAGAAGCAGACGATTATTTTATCAGAAAATTTCCAAGTATTTCTAGATAAGGCCGGCAAAATCGTTGAGAGGGCTTTAGCAGAGAGTGTTGATATTTACACGGATTACAGCGGTGGTTCAAGTGAAGAAGCCTTGTAAGTGTCCGTTAATTTTTTTCCCCCCAATTTATTTAATTATTCATTAAGAACCACAGGAACTTTCAAACTTAAACAAAACGCATGTATAGAAAAATCTTGATTGTGCTTATAGAATAATGAAATTTTATGGTTGGTTATGATTGTCAGAGATGAGAAATCACATCAACGCATATCCCTTAATCGGTGGTTCTATGATGAGCGGTGGTCGAAAAATCGGTGTGTCACTTCGCTGGATTGGTCCCCCCAATTCCCCGAGCTACTCCTGGCTGCTTATAACAATAACGAAGAGTCTCCCAACGATCCGGATGGTGTGGCACTCATATGGAACACGAAGTTCAAGAAAACTACCCCCGAATACATCTTCCATTGTCAGAGTGCTGTCATGTCGGCTACCTTCGCAAGGTTTCATCCGAACTTGATACTCGGTGGTACTTATTCTGGCCAGATTGTGCTCTGGGACAATCGCATGCAGAAACGGACACCAATTCAACGGACTCCGCTATCAGCAGCAGCCCACACGGTAACTTTTTCTATTCACATCATATCCCAACAAAGTTATACTAAATTGCTTTTTAGCACCCCGTATATTGCATGAATGTGGTAGGAACTCAGAATGCACACAATCTCATCAGTATATCGACAGACGGAAGGCTGTGCTCGTGGTCGTTAGATATGTTAAGTCAACCTCAGGAGACGCTTGAGCTGCACAGGATGCAGTCGAAGCCGGTGGCTGTGACTTGTCTGGATTTTCCACATTCCGATGTTAATAACTTCGTCGTTGGCAGCGAGGAAGGAGCTGCGTACTCGGCTTGCAGGCATGGAGCCAAGGCTGGAATCACTGATACTTATGACGGACATCAGGGCCCTATTACTGGTGTTAGTGTGAATGCGGTGCAAGGGGGAATCGATTTTTCGCACATGTTCTTAACGGCCTCCATCGACTGGACCATCAAGTTATGGAGCTTAAAAGTATTATTACGTTTATCTTAAAACAAATAATCATTTTGACAAACTTAATTTTCAGGATAGTAAACCCATATACTCCTTTGAAGACAATGGTGATTACGTATTGGATGTGGCCTGGTCGCCTGTACACCCGGCATTATTTGCTGCTGTCGACGGAGGAGGTCGATTAGATTTATGGAATTTAAATCAAGACACCGAGGTACCGGCAGCTGGTTTAATAGTTGAAGGCTATCCCGCTCTTAACAGGGTTTCATGGACACCGTCTGGTTTGCACGTAACAGTCGGTGACAACCAAGGGAAACTGTGGGTGTACGACATTGCTGAGGTTCGAGTTTTAAATCCCAATCCCAAACAACCCGAACATAAAATAATTAATTTTTGCAGAGTTTTGCTCATCCACGTCACGATGAGTGGAATAAATTTTTATATACGGTGCAGGAACTGAGAAACAACCAGGTCGACGAGGAACTAGAAAAATTAAACCTTGGAATATCGAGCACACCCCTCTCCAGCATGACTTCCCTGTCCACGACGCCCCTACGATAAATTAAATATTTATTTTCACAATTAGTACTTTAATTAGGCCCCGTTTGATGGTTTTCTCTGTTTCGCTCTGAAAATTCCAAGCGAATTTTCAAGACTGGGGGCAGGCAAAACGGATCACCGTATCTACGCAGCTGTACTAATATTTATTTGAATACTAGGAAATATTAAAGACTACTTGTGATTCTAATAAATTATATATTTATCTACTAATAGAGTTAAATATACCGTGGAGATTTAAATTAATATTTTCTTTTGATGCCGCACAGGTCTGTTTGAATGTGAAACAGAATGCACCCACCACAAAATCCGGAACGTTTCATAAAGTCAGCTTGATGTAATACATTAATAATATTTAGATTTTAATCGTTCACGTTTTAACAGGTCTGTACTGTATTATTCAAAATACCACAAGCAACTTATTATTATTATTTTTTTTTTTCAATACTCTGTAATGTCTCCGCGCAATTTGTTTAATTAACAACAACAAGTCGTTCTCTGGCCATTCTACAAATGGTACCATCATACCCCATTTAAATGTGCTTCTGGTGAATTTAATAATAAAAAAAAGTATATAATAAAAAAAATTGCAATGTAGTATTAAAAAAAAACATGGCAACACAGCTTTGGATGAGCTGCATATTTTTTTGCGTGTAAATAGCTAATTTATTTTTATTATTAATTTTGAATAGTCGTTTTTTTGTACGGAATAGCAATTTTTTATATTGTTATTATCTTGTAATATACAATAAGTTGTGCTGCTCTGTCTCATACGTATTTATTAACGATGATTGTAAAGGCGCATTTACTTCCGTCTCCTCTTGTTTTTCTTCTTTTTTGTGTTTTTCTTTTTCGTTTCTACTGTGAAGCTTTAAAAACCCACTTGTGATTTGTTTCTAAAAATTTGTAATTCCACTAGAATATACTGAAATAGAATATTATGCAACTCTGGAATTATTTTTTCTATTTGTTTTCATGTACTGACCTTTGAACGCATTTTTTTTGTTATTTTTTGAAACTATTAATTACACAGTCCTGGTACATGTGCGTTTTCTAAAGAAGGAAGTTGCATTAAATATTTATTAAATTAATTGTGTACAGGGTCACAATTAATTAAAGGCCCACCATGGGGATCTCGTGAACTATAAGAAATACAAAGACGGTTAAATTACAAAAAAGTCGTCGTTCTGTTTTAGGATCTACACATTTCATGTTTTGCAGTTTAGGAGAATTTGCGCCAAATTTGACGCCGAAGGTCAAGTGCGCGGAATTAACACAAGGAAAACTAAAATCTGTGCGGGCAAAGTGGTCTTCCTTTTGAATACATGAGTGGCGCTCCCCTCTGACGAATATCCCCACAATCATGTCTGTCAGTCTAAGCACTCTTTTCTGGCGGGCGTCCCCACAATCACGTCTGACTGTCTATGTGCTCCTTTCGGGCGACCACTCTCGTTTGTGACGAGCATCCCTACGATCATGTTTGACCGTTTATACGCTTTTTTCTGACGAGCAGCGCAGAGACATGATTGTGGGGATGCTCGTCGGAATGGAGCGCACGATCAAACATAATCGTGATGGAAAAGGAGCGCACACAGCCGGTCGAACATGGTTGTGGGGATACTGATCAGAACGAAGCCTATAGATGGTCAAACATAATTGTGAAAACACTCGTCTGAAAGGAGAGTAAGAACGCAAACGTGATTGTTGAAATACACGTGAGTAGTGTTGTACCGGTAAATTACACGGTAAATAAAGTAAATAACAAAATGAAATAAAACTGGCTCTATTGTTTTGCTTTTTACTTAACCTTTCAGAAAAGACCAAATGCTGCTGCCACACAATCCTGATTTTATGAGAAGAAAATCTTTTTCTTATTTATGAAGAATAATTAAAAGTTGAAATCGACTCTTGTCCCATAAAAATTGTAAGAAAATGGTTTTTAAACTATAAACAGACACTGATAAAACTGGAAAGAAGGCACTGTTTTCAATTTTAACTGTCCATTTAAAGTTTCAAAATAATTTAAAGGTTATGTTATGATAGTACTACAATAATTACAGGTAGAGGAAGTAATAAAATTCCTCCCCGCGGTGAACAATACTGTAAAATGTGTATGGAATTTCGAAAAAGCTTGTACATCCTTAACCTTTAATGCAAAAATGGCAAGTGCACTTTGCAAATTAATAGGTATATTCGTTTTAGATGACTTGGGTTGCCGCAAGTCACCTGCGTCAACGAAATGTGTATTCGTTTTAGATTTTCGGCATGCTGTATTTGACATTGGCATATTCGTTTTAATTGCCACTACGGCAACGCTGGTGTTGACACAATGTGCACCTACTCCAGAGTAGGGTTTAGTTGCGTCAACATCAAAGTATTGTTTACTTAACCTTAATTTAATTATTTTTCAGCAAGGTCGGTGTTCATCACACAGAAAAATCTTTGTTTGAATACAGTTGATGCATTTATTTATTTGAATGATGCACACTTTACATTAATTCAAGCAGTTTCTTGTTGATTCAAACATTTTTTTTTACTTGAATAGAATACATAATGGCTTTTCTTTTAAATAAATGAATGCATTGAACGTACCTAAACGAAAATTATGTTGATTTAACATTTTTTTTTTCTCTGGGTACAACTTGCCCATCACAAACTATTCGTTTTAGATCAATTTCTGATGCAACCATAACTTGACCTAGATGGGCATCAGCTACTTGACGATGACGCTATTGTGGCAAACCCAGCATTTCTAAAACGAATATACCTATTGTATTTAAAGAAGTTCAATTGCAATATCCCTAAGGAATTGGCGCCAAATTCAAAATAAATAACCGCAAGTAAATAACGTAATTTACTGAGTATTATTAATCGGTTAATAATCCAAATTACAACACTACTCGAGAAAGGAATCCACAGACGAGGAGTCTGACAGTCTAAAAACTCTTCTTTTCAACAGTCTGTCAGTCGCTGTCAGTGTCAAACGAATTCTAGAATTTAATAGCTACATAGATGGCGCCATTCGTTCTCCTGCTTATACTGCGCGGTTCAAAAGTAATGGAACACAAAGTTAAATAATTAAAAAAAATTCGTATTGTACACTCTATCAGTTTTTCCATATTAATACAAAAACGTAATCATTGTATCATGATACAGTCGCGATCAAGCTAATCGAGACCGATTCATAGTTTTGTCATTCTGTCAGTATCCGCGTCAATAAGGGCGAAGTTAAGGTGTTTTTGAAAATTCGCACGGAACATAATCAGGGTAGTGAAATGTGAGAGAGACAAACTCTGTTTCAATGCAGATAAGAGAGAAAAACAAAGCAGTTCGAGCGGTTTAATGAAATCGCGGTTAGCTCACAACGGTCTCGATTAAGATGATCGCGACTGTACAATACTACAAACACAGCTATAAGGCTCAAAATGTCATATTATAGCGCACGACTGTACAATATCGTAACAATTATCATGGTCTACTATACTATCACCCTTTTATTTGTCAATAATTGAGAAGGGATGGCTCCCAGAGGAATTTTTATAATTCATAGAACTTGTGTTCGACTAGAAAAGTAAAGAATAGGATTTCTCAAAACTGTTAATTTTATGTAAGTATTGAACGTTGAATATTTTCTTTATTTTCTTTGTCGTAAATAGATAAGTTATCATATATTGATCGTGTTTCCGCAAGAAAATGCGGGGATTATCTATAAATTTCGGAATTATCCCCAATTAAAAGTTATGGTTTTGAGGTTATGTTTGATTTTTATCTCCTGTTTTTTTTTACCGATATTTTCGAACAGGTTATTCTTAAAACCGCATTAGCACGATAGAAAACGCTTTCCTGCTTTTAACATATTTTCTCGAAAAATACCTGCAAAAAGAAAGATGTTCGGACATAACCTAAAAATCGTAACTTTTAAAACGCGATAATTTCAAAACTTGCATTCTTTTGCAACAGTACGTTCAATTAAATTAACTATTTGTGTCTAAGAAAATGTCGAACGTTGAAAACACAAGTTTATAATAAGACACTTACCAGAAAAGCAACAAAAGATGAAAAGTTGAGGTTATGTAAACTCAAACCTCCTCCTTTAACACAACGCTTTTAAATTTCAGTGATAGAGCAAGTGTTCGAACAAACTGAAATTCACTCGAAACTGGGTCAAGGAGCAGGTGTGGTTGAAAAACACGCAACATGAGTGGAAAGCCCCCACATACCATCGATCCCGAATACGAAGTATCCGAGACTGTCAGAGAACAGGTAAAACTCCGCGAAGAAATAGGTAAATTCGCACTTCACAACTGCGAAAGCCGTCTCTAACAGCGCTGCATTATTTCAGAGCGAAACAATCTGGTCGAACGTGTGCGAAACATAATAAAAAAGGAGTTCCAGAACGAGTTGGACCTGCGTGAGAAACAGCTCGATTTAATCCAGCAAAGACTGACGAAGGCCGCGAAGACCCTCCACTTATTAAGGTACTGCCTGGTGAGTTTGTACTACAACCGAGCAGAATGCACATTAAACGAAGAAGATCTCTCCGGCGTGATATCGCAGAATCGGATTCACCCCGCCATAAAAAAGTTACTCGGCAAGAACAGTTTAGAGGTGTACGGCATGAACGAGAAGAGGAACAGAACTAAATTAAAGTACTTTAATACGAAGACTGTGAGGTCTGTTGCTTTGAAGAGCGAACCCAACAAGCAGGAGACTGACACGAACTCGAGTGGCAGCGCGGACAACACCGCCGTCAGCAGCGAAAATGAAATGGACGTGAATAATTCTGTTAGGAACAGAAATCTGACGAAGCATCGCATTGTGGTTGGGAATATTTCAAAGTGGATGCCGTCTGAATCTGAAGAGGATAATTCGACGCATAAGTGGATGGTTTATGTACGAGGGCCGAAGGAATCCCCCGAGATTGACCACATCGTGCAGAAGGTCGTATTTTATTTGCATCCGTCGTATAAACCAAATGATGTCATAGAATTAAGGTGCACGATCCATCTTTATAAGTTGCAGCAGGAAACTTTACTGTTTGTTTTAGTGAGAGTCCTTTCCATTTATCTCGGCGTGGCTGGGGCGAGTTCCCCTTGCGTGTTCAATTATTTTTTCATTGTAAATTAAACAAGCCCGTTGATATTATACATAATTTAAAATTGGATCGTACGTATACGGGACGCCAAACTTTAGGTAACCAGTGTCATTGCATTATACTATTTATGTAATAATTTATTACTTACTTTATTATTATTTATATTTATATCTTTTCATTTCTATGTTAGTAATTTTATTGATGTTGATGATATACTATAATTGTTATTGCAGGAAATGAAACTATTGTAGAACTGTCTCTCTACAGAAGCGAGAAAAATTTCATTTCAGAGCTTGACACAAAAGAAAAAATTACTAAAGATAGTAATTCAATGTGCACAGAGCCTCTCGAAATTAACCATCCAGTTAATGTAGTAAGTCAACCCTCCGAACATAATTATTGTTTTACCAACAGCGAAGCTCCCGTAACAGAAACCAAGCCAGAACAATCAACTAGTTTAGTACTGAGCAGTATATCTTTGGATCATTCGTACTGCGAACCTGCGAGCTCAACCAAATCCAGCGGCAGCAGCTCGGTTAAATCCGAATTGAAGTCATTTCTACAAGAACGCAGGTCTTCGGCAGCTGCGGCAAGCACACATCTGCAAGGTGACTTGGAGATTGTGTGCGTAGAAAAGATTGTGACGGCCGATGCGAGGTGCATCACAGTGAAAAGAGTCAAGCGAGCTCCGCAACCCCTACTCGCAACATCTATTTTAAAAAAACTGAAGCTGAGCTCCGACCCCCCACAGCCAAAGATAAACGAAGATAAATACAAATTGGTTTTGCCCCCGAATCGGTTTCGAACAGCCGAACAGGCCTTGTTATTTCTAGCTAGGCGTTTGCCCATCATCACTGACTTAGCTAAGGATTTGAGTTACAAGTGTCAGTATCCGTATGCAGTTGCCTCATTAGAAGAGTATTCGTCCTGGAACACCGGAAAACAATTAGCCTCAGAGGTAAATTAAATATTTAAACCTACGTATTTTAATATTAAAGAAAAGTCTTCTTTTCTTTAATACTAACATAATTAATTAATGGCAAACAGCATGGAAGACTGTATTATTTATTAATATTTAAATCAATTCAATTTCTTTAGTTGAAGTCTTTTTTAGTGGTCGAGAGCAAGAGTGCTAAAGCAAATCCTTTCAAACTCAAATGAATTCGCCCCTGACAATTTAACAACGAAGAAAATAATGTTATTCGTTCGATCACATGGTTATACACCGTTGGCAAACTACGATGCCTTTAATAAGCCTGTCGAGGTTAATTTCGGAGACGTGTTTAATAAGTTGCCACTCGTTAACAGCAACGACCGGGCATCAAAGGATTTCGATCAACCTGTAAACGTAGTTGACTTAGGTAATGTAACATTCTGTTTCTATTTCAACTATAATTACCTGACGGGTCTGCAGATGATGAGGAAGAGAATAAAAGTAAACACGCAGTCACCCTTGAAGGCGATTATAAAATGGAATGCTCGTACGTCAAGCAAGCGGCTTTAGATGCCAGCGTCATTCTGAAACCCGAGGAAATTGCACCGGGTGTTTTGTTTAATGGTGCTGAAAGAATGCTGTTGGAAGCCACCAAGTGCTTCCTGGAGGACCTGGTGAGGAAAGCCAGGTCTTGTTTGGTACTGAAAGGAAATTTCAGGTGGGATTTGATTATGTGCGTAAGTTAATCGCGTTGAGGTTCTGATCTTCTCCGTTTTGCAGTGAAAACCGAAGCGTTATTACGACGTCTGAAGTTTTGCAGGCGTTGAAGGGGAGGCCGGAGTTTGATAGAATATCACCTTTCAGGCAAAAAATGATGAACTATTGAGTTAATAAAAACTTGCTAAGGAAATATATCTTTTGATGTTGCAATCTCTTTTCCTTCAAAATGTGAAATAATACTTACTTACTTAGTACTTATTATTAAGAATCGTTAGAGGCGTTAAAATATTCGGTACAGTCAGAATTCTAGTTACTTTGATCAAAATCACTGTGGCTTTTAAGTTTTAATTAAGTAATCAGTGTAACCGGGAAAAAAATATTTGATTTGTAATATTATTGTCTCTTGAGTTGCGTAATAGATTTTCCCAAGGAATAATAGATGGCACTATCTTAATTGCGGTGGAATTCCACGTGATTCAATACGAAATGATGATATTTTTGGCACTTCATTACTACTCTTTCATTAAAAATTTCCGGTACGAAATTGAAATTATTTGTTTTGCAGTACTATGTAACTTTTAGTAATGAAAATATTTTGGCAAAACTCAGCTTCTCAAATTGACTGGTAGACGTCGGTGACTGTTGCAAATTGTTTTCTGCATACTTGATATATATCAATAACAAATAACGACTATCTGTCTTTACACTCACTTAGATTGACCAAATAATTTAAGCAGAAGAAGCTATCATTTGTAGTGTTTTCGATTCAATGATCCTCGAGTATTCATAAATTATCTCCGCCTCTTATCATCACAAGATGAAAAAACGAAAATATAATTTCAAGTTAAATTCTATCAGAAAACTTATAAAAGAAGGAATAATGGACTATGTATAAACGATTATTTTAATAAAACAATTACTATTTTATTTTCATTTTCATCAGAATTTTCCATGACTGTTGCGACAGAGTGAATTCATTGTAAATATCAATATATTTGCAATAAAAATGAAATAATGTATTGAAACACTATAAAACTATAAGCTGCAGAGATCATAATAAAATTAATAATTATTTAAATCTAATCCGCTTATTAAGACTGAGCGAGTGAAAAAGGCGTTACCTGTAGCCGAGGGATGATAATCTATTCGCTGAGTTCTGTTTAATCGCTTTTATTCATATCTACATTTGTTTCAAAAAATGTATGGCTTCTTCACGATTTTCCCATGCTAAAAATGTTGTCCGGGTGACGCGACTTTGTAAAATTCTGTAAATATAAATTAAGAAAATGGTATTATAGGTAGGTATAAGTACATCGTAATGTCAAAATTCTCCGTCTGTACGCTTCCTTCTGAACAGTATTCCCACAATCCTGTTTGACTGTCTGTGCGCTCCTTTTTGACGAGCATTCTTGCAATTATGTCTGAGCATATACGCGCTCTTTTCTGACAAGCATTCCCATAACCATGTCTGACCGTCTATGCGCTCCTTCCTGACGTGCTTCCCCACGATCATGTCTGACCGTCTACGCGCTCCGTTTTAACGAGCTTTCCCGCAATCATGTCTGACCGTCTATGCGTTCCTTCCTGACGAGCATTTCCATAACCATGTCTGATTGTCTATGCGCTCCTTCCTGAAGAGCTTCCCCACAATGATGTCTGACCGTCTATGCGCTCCTTCCTGACGAGCATCCCCACAGTCATGTCTGACCGTCTATGCGCTCCTTCCTGACGAGCATCTCCACAGTCATGTCTGATCGTCTATGCGCTCCTTTCCGACGAGCTTCCCCACAATCAAGTCT
Organism: Prosopocoilus inquinatus; assembly: GCA_036172665.1. Classification (NCBI taxonomy): domain Eukaryota; kingdom Metazoa; phylum Arthropoda; class Insecta; order Coleoptera; family Lucanidae; genus Prosopocoilus; species Prosopocoilus inquinatus. The sequence goes on along the minus strand of CM069871.1, from coordinate 13,254,162 downwards.
GACCGTCTGTGCGCTCCTTTCTGACGAGCATTCCCATAACCATGTCTGACCGTCTATGCGCTCCTTCCTGACGAGCATCCCCACGATCATGTCTGACCGTCTATGCGCTTCTTCTTGACGAGCTTCCCCACAATCACGTCTGATCGTTTATGCACTCCTTTCTGACAAGCATCCCGATAACCATATCTGACCGTCTATTGATTCGATACCATTCGATACTGACGTGCGAATTGTTAATTTTTTGATTTAATTCAATCGACTAAATTGTTTTTAGCTTCAGTTGCGAATTTTTCAACTTCTTGGGAATAAACAATAATCACAACATTTTGCGAGAATAAGTCCCCGATCTTTTCACCTCTTGATAAATTTATCTGCCAGGTAATATTGTCGGAAACTATGTATGTATTATCGATACAGTGGTTTACAAGGATAATAATAAATGAAAAAAAAATAATTAATTAAATTAAATACGATCGAAGTAAAAAAATTAAAATTTCCAAAAGAATTATATTATTTGATTTCTGAAAAATTTGAAGCAATAAAAAAATGAAAAACGTTTTTTAACAGTCGAGAAAACCACTACAAATGAAAAAATTTCTAACTAAAGTAAGAAAAACAAATGGCGATCATATACGCAGAAGAAATAAAGGGCTCTAAACGAATTGTAGATTTAATTCGATATTAATAATTCGAACTTCACAATAATCGACAAACAAAATATAAATTTCTATCGTGATACTTATTTACAAAATGAAAACAGAATAAAATAACAAATGACGATCGTAAATTTCATCACGGAAAACCACAGAGAAATATGAAACGAAACGATAAACAAAAGAAAAAATAAATTATTAATTCAAAATTACGTCTTCTTTTAAACAAAAACGGCACCAAAAAAATTCAGAAAGTGGCAGAAACTTTTGAAGATGGGCAAAAATGACTAAAATGTGATATTAATTTTAGGTTATGTTAAATTTCAGTTAGAAATTCGTAACCTTGGGCGCTCGCGACAAATAAGTCACTAGATTTGAACAATTATGGGCGTGACTTATTCGCGTCGCGCATGTCGTTCCACAATTTCTTGTATAACGAAAAGGGTCTATAGGCCTATTGCTTTGAGGCTTGAAATAACAATAGCTTTTTTTTGAATAAAATAGCTTTTCCGCAAAAACAGAAAATTTTCGTAATGGAGTCAAAGTTGTTTCATAGAATTTCGTCAACAATTTCTCGATTCATTGTTAACATTGAACTCGAAAAGCAAGGTTAGGTATGGCGTAGTGATCATTTCAAATATCAAACTGACAACTAAACACAATTAAACTTTCGCAGTCAACTTCAACGCAAGATTTTTTAAAGAAACCACTACAATTGTAAATAAATTTTCTTATAAATCATAATAACGACGATTGATATCGTTTGACAGAACACAAACGATAAAATATTTTTTAAATGTGACCAGAATACACAAAAAAATTACTTTTATTACCAAGTTATTTCCAAAATGCTATAAGTTTGTATTTAGTTATCATCGGCCTATTCTGGTACATACCATTTTGCTTTTGTGGTATTTTTTTATGCTCTATCTTTTTATACTCTATGATCCGACGTCACTCGGATCGCTCTATTTGGTCAATCCTCAAAGTGTCAAAATTAAGATGTGACGGTGACGCTGTGGTTACCTAAAAATAAACTGTCAACAATTTAGACACATATTAGCATTGGAAGTTCTAGTTTTAAGTTTTTTAAGTTATACCCAAAGAACAAATTTTAAAAGGACCGTTTTTATCACCGCAAAGCTAAGCGCGAGACCGTGCACAGAAACCCAACAACTTCGCTCGGACATAACCTACAACCTGCTCTGTTAATTTGCCGCGGTTGTGATTTGTGATGCTCGCGTCCGCGATCTTCTCGCTCGTCCTCCTGCGAACCTGACACAATTCACGCATGTACGCGATAATGTCCGGGCAATACGTGTACTCTGCGAAGGAGTACGTCGAAAGTGTACAATTGGACCACACCGTCTTGGTGGAGCAGAACGTTGCATGGGAAGAGCAGAATGAGGATTACGAGGAGACGGTGAGCTTCGTCGACGCAAACGAGACACTCACAGAGACTATCGATGAGTCTTATGTCACCGCCGACCCCAACAACACCACCGAGTACTTTTCATTGGATACGACGAGCGAGACGATTTTAAATGACATCAACAGCGTAAGCTTGGACAACTCGAAGATCAACGGTGCTCTTAGTTCCGAGCAGCAGGAAGACACCGATTCCATCGACGTGTCCAGTCATCAGGTCGTGCTTTTCAGAATCGACGATTCTGATGATTTATACGGGGTTCAAGTTGCGCAGGACGAGGAGGGTAACTTTCAGAAGTATCAATTTAAAGTCAGGTATACGAATGAACTCTGTGCGGGGTTTTTTTTCTTGTTTTTCAATGAGAATTATCATCATGTCACAGGCAAAATGAAGAGGGACATTTAGAAGCCGTACCCGAATCCATTCAGATTTTGCCTCTGGACAACGACTGCGATGAAATCGGTGGTGAAGAGGCAGAAGCCGTCGATGAGGAAAATGATGAGGTATTGCAGGACCAAGAAATCGATGAGCAACAGGAAGTGCAGCCCACGTCGATCTTTATCAAGCAGGAGCAAGTCGGCGAACAGCTTTTCGAAACTGTCGGCTCTCAAGAACAAATCGAGGAAGAAGTCGAAGAGGAAGAGGAGGAGGAAGAAAACGTATATGAACACGACACCAAAGAAGGTGAGCTACGAAGCTTATTAAGCTCATCTTTGAAACGATTTTTTTTAAATTGAAGGCTGTTAAGCGCAAGAAATTTCAGCGCTGGGATTTTTTTTTTTAGGCCCAGCAAATTAACTTTAATTTTCATTTTATTACATAAAGTAATAATTGTTAAAACAATTTAGGGAATAAATTTGACAGTTAAAATCGACTTGGCCTTAAGAAACCGAGTATAAGGGCTGGTATTATAAAACCACTTGGACTCCACCTCCGGTTAGGCCTATACTTTTAACAGGTAAAACAGCAATATCCTACGATCGCTTTTTGACCCGACATTGCAGTAGGATAGACAAATTGAAACATTTCTGCTGAAGCCCCAAATAAGGCTAAAACAGCTGTACATAGGCTACTCGAAGTTTTCACTGCAATCAAATACGATTTGCAACTAAATTTTTATTTTTTTTTTAAAGTTTTTTATTTGTTTCCTATTCTCTATACTTTTAACATTGTTCAACTGAAGGTTGAGGTCAACTGGCTTTATAATATCGGCACTAAAACAAACTAAACCACATTATAAATATAAACACCTGGTAACTCTCTGCGTTTAGGAATTTTAGACGTTGCAGCACCTACGGTGGTCCAAAAACAAGAAGTGTACGACCCGGAAGAGGCCATCTCTGAACCTGAAGCATACAGAACAGAAAATAGCGAGTCATACTTTGTACAACCACCGGAAGATGCCAATGAAAACTTAAGCCAATCCCCCAATTACTTCGTGAACGCCGAAAACGTGCACGTCAGTGAAGAAGATGAAGAACAAGAGGTCGAAGGCTCGGTCATGGAACGCCCCGAGCAATACGAACAGTTATTTGTAAAAGAAAACGATTTAATCGAACAGAGAGACGAAGCCAGCAATGAAGGAGGAGACATGGTGGAAGAAGTGATCGCAGAACCGACGTTAGAAGAAGAAGAGCCTGCGTTCGAAGACGAAATCCAAGAAAACCACGACTCAGAATCACTGTTGGAACCTACGAACGAAAACGAATCCGACAATGACTATGAGATAGCAGAAGGAAGCCACGTCACTGGCGAAACGGACAATCACTTGGATGAGTTGCAGGTGAACAACGAGCTGAGTGCGTTCGAGGAGAATTTCGGCAAGCAAAGCCCCAAGACGCGCAAGCTAATAAAAAGCATGTTAAGGAAGATCAAATCCAAAAAATCCAACGACAGCAATAAAATCACCAACACGTACTATTTGATTAAAGATCCGGAAAAGGAGAACGTTGGAGCCGTCACTGCCAACGTAGTCCTACGTCCTAACCCCCGGAGCATACTGAAATGCTCTGTGACCTCAGCGGAGCCGAAAAAAGACATCGAGGATGAAATCTACGAGAAGCGATTCGCTAAAAGCAAGGAGGCCCAGAAGGCCAGGCTCTTTCATAACTTCATCGCTCAAACTAAAATCATTCACGCCCCCGTCAGGCAGAAGCGTCTACCCCGAAAACAGCAAATCAAACCCATGGAGCGCACCGATGAAGAGATCGTAGTGCAGGAAGTCGTTGTGTGTTCCAACGGTTTCGTCGAGACTTCCGAGGAAGGCGTGCTCATAGAACGCAAGTCCATAAAACCAACCGAATACATACAGCTGAGTGATTCCGATGAGGATTACGATCCTAAAGCCAAGCAAAAGCGCAAGAGGAAGCACAGAAAGCGCAAGCCCCAAATTGAAATAACTATAAGCGACAGCGAAGACGATTGGTCTGATAATAGCGTCATAGAAATCAATGGATCGGATAGTGATGATGAGGAGGAAGACGAAGAAGGAGGGGGGAAAAATGCAAGCGTGACGAAGCGACCTCGAGGACGACCTCGGAAGAACTCGGTGTCCGCTGATGCTAACTCAAGCGTGGATAAGCTCCTCGCAGTTTCTTGCAATACGAAGAGACCTCGTGGAAGACCTCCGAAGATATCGAAGAAAGACGAGCTCGAAGATAAAGTGCTTACAATAAAGACAAGTAATAAGTGCCCCAAGTGTCCTAAGAGTTTCCCAAGTGAGGGTAGCCTAAGGACGCACATGCAGTACCACAATTTTAAAGCCCGCGAAGAAGTCAACAAGAACAAATACAAATGCGACGTGTGCGACGAGACCTTCAAAAATAATTTCCTGCTGACCAGACACACCAATCTACATAATAAGAAGAGTGCCCTAACTTGTGCAGTTTGTAAACGAGTTTTCAACGACATTTACCAACTGTCCTTGCACAAGCGGACCCACATCAAGCAGCAGATGTTTAGAACTACCACCGTGCCTAAAGTGTCGCCGAAGAAGATGCAGGCGCGACAGCAAAGAAAAAGGCCGGAAACGAAATGCAATGATTGTGGACGGGTCGTCTCGAATTTGGCTGCGCTGCTGGTGCACTCGAGGGCGCACAACAAATTCTGGTGTAACAGTTGCAACAAGAAATTCCCATCGAATCTGATGCTGCAAAACCATGTGCGAGGGAGTTGTGTTAAAAGGAAAACGCCAAAGAAACGCCTTTCGTTTACAAGTCGCAAGTCATTTTTAAAGCAGCCACGAAGGTCTAGTCGAGAAGTGAAACTTCACCACACATCAGGCAATGCGGTTACGATCACTAAAGAAAGACCAACAAGTTCCGTTGTAACTCGCAGTACGGTGGTGACAAACATTAAGTGCGACAGTTGCCCCTTGACTTTCGCTAACTACACCAGCTTATACAAGCATAAAGTTGTTAAACACGGCTTGGAAACTCTGGACAAGTTAGTTAAAAACGCCGCCGCCGACGAAACCTCGTCTAGGACCACTGTTAAGCCTCCGAGTGCAAAAACAAAACGTGCTTTTAAAGAACTCAGGGGTGCATCGGAGAAGTAGCTATAGCTAGCCGTGCCGTGTGATTAATATCTGCTGTGCAGATCCGCTGTATAAAGGATTTATATTTTTTACAGACCGTTGAAAAGTTCTCAAGTTTTTTTTTTTTTTTTTGGAAGATTTTGTTGAATGTATGTGTACAAATCTGTATTTAATGTTTAGTAAGTTTTGTAACATATTATACATATATTGAATAATCTACACGATTGTAATTTTTACGAGAAATAAGTCCGAGGAATATTGTACAAGAGTCTTTAAGTAAAATGTAAAAATATTGACAACGGTGTTTGTGTGTTCTTCGAGCACTTTTCATTCTATATGTTTAATTGTTCTTTTAATATTTCTTGTAATCAGGATTGCCAGATTTTTTTTCGAAAATTGTAATCGAACGTTTTGCAAAAAGTGGTTCAATTACGCCAAATTCCGAAGTGTAAAAAAATGTTTATTACGTTATTTGAATTATTAGCAGCAATAAATAAAAGAATCTTTTAATAATAATAATAAAACAGCATAAAATATTAATAGATGAAAGAAACTGGTCCACCGAGTTTGCTGAAGTTTTTAACAATTCTTTTAATTTTAATTTTTTTTTAATTTGCACCTGTAATTTACTTTACTCGATTGCGTGAAAAGCCTTTATATAAAAAAGAAAAAAATATCCGTCGATGGCAACAAAAAATAAAAGTAAAAAGTTTTTTTAAACTTGAAACGGACAAAATTATGAAGGAAAAACACTCAACGTTTCGCTATTAAGTCGATACGTTGAGTGTTTTCCTTTCATAATTTTGTCCGTTTCAAGTTTACTTACAATTTTCGTCGGACAAGAATCAACTTCATTTAAAAAAATAAAAATTTAAAAAACAAAGTGATCAACCGCAGTACATCTTTAAAAAAAAACGAACAAATGAAATGATCGCGTTTCGCATTCTTCCCTCTCTCTTCAAAACAAAAAAAAATACACAAACGGTGATCAACCACAGTGCGTATGAGAACTTCCATTTCTTAAAAAAATAAAACAGAAGAATAAATGAAACGATTATCTTTCGCATTCTCCCCTCTTCAAAAATAAAAAAGAAAAACAAACAAACGCCTATCGATCGAACGTGCAGAGCAAATGCTCGATTTAAAAAAATATCTTCGTCGCAAGAAAAAAAAAAAGAAAGTAGAAAACGAAGAGACAGTCGACGCAGAGCACGTAAAAGAACTTTCGTTGTTCGCTCCTAGTTGGCCGTAAGTAAAACTAACAGTATTTTCGAGACGAAAATTTCGACTGACTGCTCTAGAGCACTCTGGGAGTATCTCCATCCTCTGTTTTTACATGAAGTTAAAACAAAATGGAAATACTCTGAGGGCGCCCGCAAGCAATCAGTCGAAAACGCTAGAAAATAAACTCGAGCGCATTTTTTTATTGCTCTTTGAAAGCAAAAAATAAGTAAATAAACAAAAGACGATCGACGCAGGAAGCAAAAAACAATGGATTGTAGGCGAATATTCTCATTACTTTTGCGAAAAAATGAAACAAAAAAATCTGTCACGTCGCGCCTTTCGATTTTTTTCTTTTCCCGCTGGAAACGGATAAACAAAAAAGAAAAAACAAATGACAATCGCTCAACAAATTGCGTTAAAAATAAAAGAGAAACAAACTACCGAAACGATTGCCTTTCGAGTTCGTTCGTTTTTACTTTAAAAAAAAGACGATCGCAATAAACAAACGCAACGAAATCGATCGGTCGCATTTCGTTTTTCTCTTCTCCAGAAACAAAAAAAAGACACACACACAAACAAACAAATGCCGATCGATTGTGCAATGCTTCCGTCTCAAGAAATAAATAGTGGTAGAAAACAAAAGACTATCGACACAGCAGCCGCAGCACGTAAAAGAACTTCCGATTTCTCTGTCTGACGTGAGAAAAACTAAAACAAAATTGATCGCGTTCTCTTGCTCTTTAAAAGCAAAATGAAGTAAAGGACGATCGATGTAGGAAACAAAAGACGATCGCAATTTTCGATTTTCAATTTGTCGAAAAAAAAAATAAAAAATAAAAACAATGCCGCCTTTGATATTCGCTTTTCTCGGCGAAATCAAAACAAATTGTAAAAAACATTTTTCGAATTTCATTTCCAAAACCACCGAAAACGAAAGAAAGAAGAAAAAACAAAAGACACAATGTAAGAAAAACTAACGAAATCGATCGCGAGCTTCTTTGCTATTTAAAAGCAAAAAAAAAAACAAAAAACCACGAATGTAGGAAACAAAAGACAATCGATTGTAGTACGCACGGCATTTCTTTGGCAAAAAGAAAGAAACGAAAACAATCTGCCTTTTGTTTCGTTCGCTTTCGTTTCTTCTTTTCTTTCTCGGAAAAATAAAATAAAAGACAACGAATCATATAACGAATTACATAAAAGCAATTAATTTGACAGTTGACAGTCTTTCTTGTTTTTGCTAAAGTAAGTAGTGGCGATAGAATCGTATTTTTGAATGGGCAAATAAATTTTATAATACCTACAGTCATGTAAAATAAAAATATTTACAAACCAGTTTGCTTTGACTCCTTGTCAAATTTATAGTTGATTTCTTTCTGTACAGAGCGAACAATAAATTTTGGTCGTCGGCGTCACTGTCAATCAAAACGTTTCAGTTTTAATTTTAGAAATAAAAATATCTTTCGCCGAACAAGCATCGAAAACAAAAATTAAATGTTTAATTCGTCTCTTTACTTTAAAAAAAAAAAACAGAACAAGTCGGGCCACATTTTTAACAGTCAAGGCGACTAAAATATATTGTCCGCGCCTGTATCATATTCATAATTAATCAATTGATTTAATTACAGTTTTGAATTTTTATATTTTTTCAATTTAAGTGTTCTTAAATGTCATATAAAAAGCAGTTAATCGTCTCCTTCGCTTTAAATTTTGATATTTTACGTTGTTCACAAATTAAAAAACCACCACCTGTTGCATTATGTTGGTATAAAACAAAAGTCCCCTATAGAACATTTATCAAAATACTAAGTTGGCAAGGCATTTGAAGTTACATGTCAAAGTAATTTGTCATCTCAATTTTGACTTTTATAGCATTTATATTTATTTTAACAAGCCATTTTAGTACCTGGAAAACAGAGAAATATTTTAAATTTTAAAATGAAAGAAACGTTGTGTTGAAATAAAAAAATTGGCACCGCAGATTTAAGCAACCGGCAAATACTTGAGTCTGATGGATCGTAACTACTTCCTCCTGGTTCTGGTGATTGTTTATACAATTTTAATAGTTTCATGTTACATTTTAACTTATGTTCTCGTTCTTTTCTCTCTCAGCAAATGTAATTACATATCTGGCCGCGCATTTCTACAAGAAATTCGTACATACCTGACACAGTGGATAATTACAGCTTGTCTTTTATAAAATTCTTCACGAACGATAAGGTTAACAACATGAATCTATAATAATGATAATTAAATTTAGAAAAATAAATCTGTTCAGAACACATAACCAACCTTGTCATTTATTTCAAACACTACTTGTCAGTTTGTCATTTATTTCAAACACTTACCAATAGGAGATGCTTTCTTTCGCTCACAAATCGTGATCCAAACTTGTTTTGATTCAAAAACAGACATTCTTTCTTCGAATTTCTCTATTTTTAAAACTTGTTTGGATTGAATTATGGTTATTTACAAATGAGCTGTCAATCAAAAATTAAAGTCAGGTGTTTTGTTGCGACAACTACGAAATTCAGGTCCAAACTGTTCGAAACACGATTCAAACTTTCAAGCGAAAGAAAGCTCCTTTTGTTACCAAATTTGTAACTAGGACACTGTTGCCGGTTGTATTTTTCACAAGGAAACACCGCCTGTGGTCTTTTAATTTGTGAACAAATTATACAAACGTCTATTTTAAAATGCTTGACATTTTATATCACTTCTTTTCAAAAAAGTCCCTAGAAGGAAGAAAATTAGTCTTCTGCAATTTGCATGAGCAGTTAAACTATTTTACATTTAATTTTAAGAAGAAATTGTCAAAATAAAAAGTAGCCAAAATTTTACGCCGTTTTTTACGAAATTTCGTCCGATCTGGCAACACCGTTTGAAATTAATGTGCATAACTCGGGCAGGATTTTTTATTTAATAATATTACTGACGATAATAAATTGAACTTGATGATAAGTTCGCAAGTTTTAAAATTAAAAAAAAAAAAAAATACAATTTACATTGAAAAAGAGTTTATTCAATTAAATAGACAATTAAGAAACTTAAAAAAATATCAATTTCATTCGGACCCCTGAAATAAATCTCAAATCAACGGCTGAAACTTCAAGAATCTTCAAGAGTTACACTTACCGTCGGATCACAATCCGCACAGTGCCAGGAGTAGCCCCGCTTCTTGGGCGACTTCTTCAATGGTGGGTCTAAGCAAGTGAAGTGATACCCCTTCTGACACTCATCACATCTATAAAAGAAAAAGAAAAATGAAAAGTAATAATAAACGAAGCTCCTAGAAGAAAAAAAGGCGTGTGTTGTACTTACTTGACTAAATTGGTGACGTTTCCTTCTTCGTGGCAGACGTCACAGACTTGGGTGTCTGCGACTTTTTTTATCGTGCTGGATATCTCTGCCGGTTTTCTTACCAAGACGGAAACTGGGAAAGGTGGAGGGTCGTTATTCTCATTGTTGACGTAAAAGCATTGGGGATTCGTAACGGAAGCCACTTCACCAGCTGGCATTGGAATTGGTTTAATCTAGTTTAAAAAAATTGCTTGTTACAAAATATTTATATTGTACATACAGGGTGCGGGAGCGCACAAGAGTACACTGTATATTAAAGTTAAATCAAAATTAAAGATTGTGGCAGAAAGAATTTTCTGCATCAAGCGATTTTGAAGAATTATTGAATCAAAGTATTTAGAAACACAGTGTAAATAAAAACTTAGTTATGCACTTTTCTCTGTCTCACCCTGAATTTACTTAATAAAATCAGTTTCAGTTTATTTACCTTAATAGTAATTCTTGGATGAGGATTCGGATTATCAATATCCAGACTCTTTTTCTTCCGCTTCCTCTTATGTTCTTTCGTTGAACCCCCCAGTTCCGGAGAGTATCGATTTTTATGCTTGTCTCTCCGCCTCTTCTTCCCCGACCTGGACGATATGATCATGGTTTGCCCCGACAGGTTATCGTACGTGGTATTCGTTGTGTCCGCACTCGTATTAACGGGGGTGTACTCTGCGTAAGGGGTGGTTTTCGGTGTCGAATAATCTTGCATGAGTTCCGGATTAGGCTCGAGCGGTTTGATTTTGACTTTGGGGGTGAAGACCTCTTGATCCGAGACGCCCTCCTTGCTGTAACGGTTTCTGCTACGTCGGGGCGTCTTCACTTCCTCAACTTCGGAGTCGGAGGTTTTATCACATTCGGAGCATTGCCAGCCGTAGAGTTTCGATTTCTTAGGCAAACGAGTCAGCGGGGGGTTCAAACAATTCAAGTGATAGTACAAGTGGCAGGTGTCGCACTTGGCTAAGAGGTGTTGGTCTCTCCTTTGTCTGCAGATGCCACATTCGTTTAAAAGTAACGGATCTGAAGCAATATGAATTTAATTAAAAAATAAATAAATAAAATAAATAACAAATTTATCTTACCTTGTTGCCTTGCATGACTGCTGAGTATTCGATCGTTTCTTCCAGCGGATATATTGTTCAAGGGAAATCCGACTCCCATTTTTAATGCAGCTGCCGTAGGCACAAGCATCGACTGTTGAGGCCTTGTCACGGGTGGTTTCCCAATGTCGCTTACGTTAGGCAGATTCTTAGTGGGGCAAGCGCTTAGTATAGCCGAGTGAAACTTGTGTATGTTCTGCTTGACGGCAACATTCTTGCTGTTAACCTCGTTGCTCTCTTTAAGCAGCTCATCGTACTTGTTCCTTAAGAGCTGTTGTTCTTCCAGCAAAACCCTGTTATTCTCCAGCAATTTTTCCAGCGCTTCTTTCATCCCCCTCAAGCGATCATTGCGATCCAGGTAGTACGCTATGAATTCTACGGTGAAAGCCGGTGGAATGTGCCACTTTTTCCTGATGTCAACGAGGGCAGAAACTTGGGCTTCCTGCATTTCCAACGCAGGGGTGTCGATGCCCATCAGTTCGGCTTTCTTCAGCAATTTTCTACATGCGGATGCGCTGGTCGTTAAGAGACGGGGCATTTTTTGGGTAGGAACTGAAATTTCTTAGATATAGACCATCCCATTATCCAAAAAACAGAAAGAAGAAAAAAAAAGAAGAAAGTTAATCAAGCAGTGATGATAATAAGTGATGCCACTGTGATGTTCCTGAGAAGTTCTGATTTCCTACATAGTCTTAAATCAGTTCGAAACCGTAATGCTGATGCACTCTTGCCAATAATAACACATGAGCAGTGCAGTTCTGAACTGATTTGGAAGCATGCAGAAACAAACCTAATAATAATAAGTGAAATTAGAAATAATTACCCCAAGGAGGTGTCTTCATGGTTTTAAGATTCAAGTAATGTTGCCGGTGCTTTTCAAGCTTCTTTTGTATCCTGACCTGTTCGGGATTTTCTGCGTGGCCTTGCTTCTCGAACTGCAACCGTCGATAGTGCAGGCGCAACTGCAAAGCCAAATAATTTCGCTTCCTTCGTTTCACCAACGTCTTATCCGAGTGCAATTTACAATGCGCATAGAAAGGATCGGCCTGGTCCACTTCCTCCGAGTGAGCCTCAGATAAAAAACCTTCCATTTGAGCACTACACAAAATTATCCACATCATTTTCTTACATGAGATTCAAATCTACTTCTTACCATGTAACATGGAAATACGTCCGACACATCCCTGCATCACACCCGATGCATACACCCGTCCTAGCAAGCCTATCATCCTGACACAAACTGCAGTTTTTCGCCCCCCACTTACTATATTGCATCTCAAAGAGGGTTACGTTCGATAACTTATCGACTTCTCCGAATGCAACGCCAGGAACGTAGAGAGCACAGACCAGGTGCACCCACTTGCCGACGTCGGTCTCCTTGAAAATGCCACCGGAGTTGGGACACAGTTCACAGACCGGATCTGAAACGCCTGCTTTGCACGCTTCACAAAACCATGGGGCAGTGGGTGATAAACTATCGGTGCTGGAGAGGCTGCCCGTGTCGGAGATACCGTAGCAGGCTTCGTGTACCATAACTCCGCAGTTGTCACACTCCACTATCTCGTTTACACCATCGCTTTGGTCACCAAGGCATCCGCAGCAGATCATGACATGGGCATCGGATTCGTTAAACTTGAAATCAAAGAAATTTTACTCTAGAATTCTACTTCTTTTGAATAAATTTTTGCAGAAGCTTTGATAAAAGGAGATTATTTAAACCCAGCACCTTTCAAACTTGAATGTGAACATTTGATTCTAAGCAAAACATACATTTTTTTTCCTTAAAATAGTTTTTTTTATTTTAATTTTTATGATTTATTGAAGTCAAGCATTTTGAGTAACATTCTTAGACAAAACCGAAGGTTTGGCTATGTTAAGTTCTTCAACACATTTTTTTCAAAACTTTTTATTTGCTCAAAATTAAGTTTTTCTCTTTTATATAATGGCCAAGACAAGATTTATTTTATAATTTTCTGCATGAAAAGTGAAAAACAACAAATTACATCTCTTTCTATATAAAAAACAAAATTTCTTTTGTAATAAATTACAAAATGCAAGACCTAAATCGCACAAAATATAAAAAAAAATCCCGTCAAAGAGGGATTACTGACTTCATCTGGCAACAATGCCTCCGAAAGGCTGCGTTCAAAAATTACGTTCTGGCTTCCATAGCAAATATTATTAAGCATCAACAGGAAAAAAAAAACCTTTGCATGAAATGTCAGTTTCTATAGTTTGAAAAATTAATTCGATGATTATAAGAATTATTAATTACAAGAAAGAAAAGTGAAATTAATTATAAAAAGTAAAAACTCGAATGAGAACAACAACGTAACACGGAAAACGGTCAACGATAAAACAAAAGAAGATCGACGATTCGTTGGCGGATCGAAGTATCTCCAGAAAAACAAAAAAAAAACAAAAGAAGAGACGGTGTAACAATTTCAGGTTTTAGAAGAGAAACAAACAACGTCGAAATACAATCAAAAACGCAAACGGAAAACAAGAAAAAACAAATAATAAATCATTTTTTGGCAGAATGTGAAAATCCAATCGCCCGACAGGAAAAAATAAACAAAAGAATAAACAGTGTGAAGTATTAGCTGCATACACAATTTGATTTTAAGAAACCAAAGAAAATTCGTATAAAAAAATGACGAAATACGTACGAAGAAAAAGGTGAACAAAGAAAAACAATAGAAAATCAATTGCTTCAAAATCAAGAGGCCGACGAGAAAACAAAACAGAAACGATGAATTATTACGCAGAGCTGAAACAATCGACGCGGAAATGTGAAGATATGTGGGTAAGCAAAAGAAAAAACAAAGCAAAAGAAGAACGTCGATTCTAAATAAAAAATCAAAACGCTGCAAAAGAACAATAAAGAAAATTCGAACGAAAAACGACAAACTACGAGGAAAATGATGAACAAACAAGAAACAAAAGAAGATCGACGACCGTTAGGGGGATTGTTCCAAAATTAGAAGAAAGACGAGAATACAAAAGAAACGATGAATTACGTGGAACTGAAATAAAAGACGCGAAAGAAATAAGTAAAAATAAAAAAAAGAAAAGATCCGACGATTTTAAATAAAACCAAAACAACCAGAACAATAAAGCGAACGACGAAATACAAAGAAAATGACAAACGGAAAAACAAAAAGGAGACGGACGACTGGCGACTAAACAAAACAAATGAAATGGAATTGTGAAAACAAAAACAAAACACAAAAAAAAGATAATTCGAATAAAGAACGACAAAATACGAAGAAAAAGTTTAACAAAGAAAAAACAAATGAAAATCGCCAATTCGACCACTGTTGGGATTTTAAATTGTTTGAAAATCAAAAAAAGACAGACAAAAAAAAACAATGAATTGCGTTGAACTAATAAAACGAACAGGAAAATAAGAAGTAATCAAAAAAAAACAAAAGAATATCGACGATTATCAACAAAATCAAAAGGAAAAAAATGGATAAAGTAAAACAAAAGACAGTGTTGCTAACTCATTTTTTTTCTCTGCATTCGGGTATATTATTTGAGGATTGGGATTGATAATAATTTAGGGATTTTGATGATACAGGGTTTTGGAAGCAAAACAGAAATTTAGATTTAGGAATATTATTTTAGGAATATTTGAAACTAAATTTGAAATCAAAAAAAGACCAATAAATAAAAAACAAGAGAAACAAACGACAGGAAAATATGAAAATAATTAAGCAAACAATAACATAAGATCGATAATTATAAATAAAATCAAAATGCGAAAAAAAAAAGAAACCGTATGCAGTAATAATTGTGATAACAGTAACACAAAATATTAAATATGACAAAAAGAACAAGAAAGTGCAAAGAAACAAATGAAAACTTGATTTGATCTTTAAAAGTCTCACACAAGATGTTTCTTTTGTTCCTAACTGAATAAGAATCTATGAACATCTTTTGTTTTTATTTGTTCTAGTTCAGTTCTGCACTTCGTTGCCGTTCAAATCAGTTTTCTTTTATTTTCTTCTTCTTCTTTTGTCACATTAAACTTATATTGTCTGTATTCGCATGATAATCTTTTATTGCAAAGTTAATTTCTTTTTTAAAGAATAAGTTTATTTTATAATGGCATAAAATAAATGTCAGAAGTTTTTGTTTAATATTTTTCTTTTAATTTCTAACGAATTTATTTTATTTGCCTTTCATTTGCCATATTTCTGTAAATTTTTGACTGTTTTCTATTCGAAACTAAAATTTGAAAGAAGCACTGCAACGATTAACAAACTTTGCAAATTTTATTCGTGATATTCAACTTAATGTTTCACTTTTTATGACAAGAATCAAACTCGTCTGCTTTTATACTCGTGCACATTTTAAGATTCAAAATAAACGTTAAAAAGCGACAAAATGTTTTTTGCAAGTCAGTTTTGATTGCAGTGTATTCTTCAAGCATCCTCTGTACAGTTGTTTCGACCCTATTTGGGGCCTCGTCAGCAGGATGTTGCTCCTCAGACTTTTCGTTAAAAACACAAGTCAAAATTCAACATGCAAAATGTAAATAGAAAATCAACCCAATTTAAACAACAACAACATCAAACAACAACAAAGTGGAACCACTGCTTTCTTAAAATAATCCAATTGGTTGGATCAGTTTTCTGTACTATTCATAACAAATTTTGACAATTCTTTTCATAATTCCATTGAGATTGCACATTCAAAATTAATAGATTACAGCATTTTCTTACTTGAATATTCCTGTTGGATTGAAGAGTCGCCTGTTGAAGTATATCGGCCACGGAGAGGCCGTTCGAGGGAAAACTGATGTGTTTGAGTTCTTCCAAATCAGAACTTTCCGACTCCTCTTCTTCTTCCGCAGAGCTATCACTTGCTGGAAGTGTTTATTATTGTGTTACTACAGAAATGAGAGGTGGCTACAAGTCTGATGGTGCGGTGTTTACCTGCCCTATCTCCGTTGCTATCAATGGAATCATCGTCGCTGACTTCCGGGTGGTCCTCGATTCGAAAATCGGAATCATCAGAGCTCTCTCCAAGATCAAAATCCAAGATCGACGCCTGAGTTTCGACTGGCTTGACACGTCGCTTCTTCGGATCTCTTTCAACTAACCAACAGCAATAACAGAGGGTTAATATCGCAAGTACTTACTTGAAAACGTTAACGTCTTAAGAAACACATACTTGAAGTCATGTCGGGGATACTTTTGCTTTGCTCTCCCAGTTTTTTCTTTTTCTCACATTGTCATAACCTCAAAACATCGCAATGCACCGCCGCTAATGACGCGCGGTACAGTTCCGCGTAAAGCGAAGCGTTGTTTATTGATTTTAAAAATAAATGCGGTACAGGAGCGGCAAAAAGTACGCTTACTTTCGCTCGCCGTCGCTTTCGATGTACTTACTGGCGGTCTTGACGATGAAATCCACGTCCTCGGCATTTTCCAGGAGAGATGACAGGGATGACATCGCTCGCTTCAAGAGCGTGTTTGTTTCTTCGCGAAGGTGCTACCTGCCGAAAACGCCTGCTTGATCTTCTTGGCCAATTTCAAATCGCAAGAAGCGCCTATTATTGTGTCCTCGCCGGCCCATGCAACAGTGCTTTCGGTGCTAAAAGCACGCTCCGGACGTATTCTCTTTTCGGATTCGGGCAGGTTTTTGCACCCCATTCAAACGCGGAGGGACGTTTTCGCACTGCTGAATATTTAATTAGGAGGGATGCGGAAGCTGCTTTCAGAGACAGATTTGTTCACGGGAGCAAATTTTACGAACCGACGCGAGCCAAACGGCTACCTGTTGAATATTCTTTAGTTCTTTTGAAAATGTCAATTCGTTAAATAATTATAAATTGTGTTGCAAACTTCAAACAAAATTTATCAAAACAGCAAAAGTGACGGCTGTGTTTGTCAGTTTGTTTCGATTGTTTTTTTTTTTAGTTGGCGCCTCCGCCGGAACATCAAAATCAATTTAATAATGCACGTCGTTTGACAATAATGTTTGAAACCAAAAACTCATGACAAGTTTAAAAATATACTTTGCAAAAAGCTAATAAGTTAAAGGATTAGTCAGAGCCTTTTTTATATTGGCCCGCCTGTTTTTGTAGTTCGGGCTTTCCTCACGCGACGCGCTGGCGCTAGTGCACACATTTGGTTTGCCACGTCCACATTTTTAAACGCGCGAGCCGCCGAAAATTATTACTTGCGAATTTGTAGAAGAAATGGGCATTTACGGACAGAAAATTAGTGGCGAACTTTACTGTGCGGATTGTGCAACGTTTGATAGCTTCGTTAGGACATGAGTCGACTGCAATTAATAGGCGTTTACGATAATTGAAGCGGTACATGGATCGGGACAGAAAAGTAAGATAGAATGAATGCATTTAATGCAAGAGTGCACCTCCTGCAACCAAACTTCACCCTTAATACCTTATACTACAAGTCTCACAAAAATGTCAAATTGTAGCACTTAAGGTGCGCACCACTGTACCTAATTCGTAAGTAACTCCAAATTGCTTGCTTGCAAAAAGGTCAATAGCATTATGTTATATTATGGAAATAATAATCGTATGGAACGCGTATTGCCGACTTCGCATTGTAAGGTAGGCAATTTATAATGCTTCTAAGGGAAAGAGCGCGGGAAAATACATGTACCCGGCTGTTTTCCGATTGTTTTGTAAACTAGGCTGATCATTTCTCAGAACGCATTTTTCTGTATGAATCAACGATCACTTGTTTTAAGGAGTTGTGTTGGTTGCCTAACTTACGTTGCGAACATGGTTGCCGTGTAATCCGCATAGGGACGCGGGCTCCATATTACTGTCTACAGGTGTTTTCTTTCACTCACAAAATCGCGATCCAAACGTGTTTTGATTCAAAAACAGACATTGGGCACGTTCAGCGGATGCGTTGCTTACTCAGCAGTCGTTTGGATTGGCTATTACCTTCATGCGAGCCAATCACAATCGATTGCTGAGTAAGCAACTCAGCCGGTGAACGCGCCCATTCTTTTTTTTGAATCTCTCTATTTTTAAAACTTGTTTGGATTGAATTATGGTAATTAACAAATGAACTGTCAATCAAAAATTCAGGTGTTTTATTGCAATAACTACGAAATTCAGGTCCAAACTATTCAAAACACGATTCAAACTTATAAGCGACAGAAGGCACCTTAATGCTCCTTAAGCTAGATTCATTGCTAGGCGTTTTGCGTTGTCGTTAAAATTCTACGCGATTCTACTGGCCCAATTTAAAAGTATATAATTTGTTTAATTAAACGAACCAATCAAATAGCTATCTCGTAACGCGGCGATGAAAATTCGCCTAGCAATGAATCCAGCTTTATACTGAAGGAAAAAATATTTAAATAGTAGACAATTATAGTTTCCTGTAATTCTTCTTCTTTCTCCAAAAATGGTACTGTTTATATTGCGACTTTTACAAATATTTCGAGCTTGTCAAATCTGGAAACTTTAAAAATTTGTAAGTGTCACCGCTGTGAAGTCGTATTTACAATAAACAGTTACATTATGGAGAAAGAAAAATTGATAATGTTGACGCCTATTAGGTACGAACATGGGTACGAATGGTACGAAATACACTCGGCAGGATTGCCGGATTGGGAGAAACGTCGCCATTTGGGCTACATTTTAGACATATTTGGTTGCTAAAATTTTTATTTGGCATCTGATTTGGGCTACTTTTGTTGTTGTCTTCACATAACGGTACTCAACAACAAACAAAATTCTACATTCTAATATAATCCGCGGAATAAAAGTACGTCTTATTTTGTTTTTTTTTTTATTCATTTCATATTTTTTTGTTTCTCTTTTGTTTTGTTTTTCTTGTGTTTTTAAAGGAATTGATGTTTTGCATTTTATTTAGCGTTTATTTACTTTGTCTTGTCCTTTTGTTATTTCCTGCAAGCTTCTTGACTTGCAAAAGTTATCGGCCGGAAAACCGGCGTTTTTCATTTATTTATTTTTTTATCAATCCATTCTTCTATTGTTTTTTTTATGTTTTTCGCATTCTTCCCTTTTTAATAGAATGGGTTTTCGCATTTTATTGACTTAGTTTTACAGTTCTCTTTTGTTTCCTGCGAGCTTTTTTTTGTGTAAAATCTATCGTTGATTTTCATTTTTTCCCTCGTGCTACTTCTGCT
This sequence comes from Prosopocoilus inquinatus, assembly GCA_036172665.1. Classification (NCBI taxonomy): domain Eukaryota; kingdom Metazoa; phylum Arthropoda; class Insecta; order Coleoptera; family Lucanidae; genus Prosopocoilus; species Prosopocoilus inquinatus. The sequence continues at coordinate 13,234,725 of CM069871.1, read as the reverse complement.
TGTTGTTTTTTTTTTAAATTCATTTTTGCTCTCGTATTAGTTTTTTGTTTATTTTAATCAAATTGATTTTTCACATTTTGTTGACCGACGCTTTTTTAAGTTTACATTGTTTTGTTTTTCTGCAAGTCTTTTTTTCCGTCTATACAGATTCATTTGTTTTTTTTATTCATCTTCGTTTTTAATTTTCTTGTGTTTCTTTTTCTTGTTCTTTATGCTTTCGTACTAGGGATTTCTCTTTTGCTTCTCTTATCAAATTGATTTTTCGTATTTTATTAGCGCTTTTCCGTAGTTCATCGTTTCTCGTTGTTTTTTGGTTTGTGTCCGTCACAGTTGTAACGTTCTTTTATTTTATGCGCTGTATTTCGACTTTGACGTTTTATATTGTTAACTTTTTCATGGTTTGCTTTTATTTTCTACAAACTTTTTGATTTGTCCGGAAAACTGTTGATTTTTCGTTTGCCTTGATCATATTCTTTTGTTTGTTTTTTTTTTGCTTCATGCCTTGTCTTTTGTTGCCGTTTCTTTAATTTCTCTTTTGTTTCTGATTTTCTTTGCACGTTAATTTGTTTTGCTTAAAATTTTCTTTAATTTGTTTCTTTCTGCTCCTGTTTTTAGCAAAAAGAAAACCTTGTTTATATGATTAATTAACGATTCATTTTTATTTTTTAACATCACACTGCTAATTCAAATATTTTTTAAGCTGGTATCATTTTAATTTTTTTTTATTCGTTTCTGCAAATATTTAAGACAATGTAATAGTATTAACCCCTGATACCTACTCTATTTTTTTACACTTCTGTGTTTGCTGGGCTAGTTTTTGTTTGGCTATATTTTTCAAGAAAAATCTGGCAACCCTGACACTCGGTATAATTTGCGGTCGAGTTCAAAGTGAACGTTCAAACTGCACAGAGTCGTCAAGTTAACGGCCAGACTGAACCACCCGACCAATTAGGATTTGGAAAAGGAGAACACGTGGGATAATCTGACCACTTTGATAGTTTACTTACTACAGCCAATACAATTTTCCGAAAACTGCGACAAATCACGAGTGACAGGACCCGCGCGCTTTACTTACGTCAACTAAACATTTCGTATTTCCGTCGCGTAAAAAATTGCATAAAATGATCACGTTTCGAATAAGCTTCCTGTTGGCCTTCTACTTGACGCCACCCGTCCTCAAAAAAGAAAAAGCGAAACGCGGCAAAAAAGGGAAACGGTCGGCGAAAGGAAGTCGGAAATCGTCCAAGTCCGGCAAAAGAAGCAAGTCCAAATCGTCCAAGTCCGGCAGAAGAAGCAAGTCCAAATCATCCAAGTCATCAAAATCATCCAAGTCTAAACGCAAAGGGAAGCGAAAGAAGGACAAACCGGAACCACCTCCGAAACCCGAGTACGTCTTGGAAACCGGAAACCCAATCGGATACGCTCGCATAGAATACGAGTTAATCCCCGGTAGACCCAAGCAGGTCATCGAGGTCGTTTGTTGGAATAAAGTAGCAAAGGTTGTGTCAGTAAATTAAGAATAAATCAAGAATAATTACGCAAAATAATACAATAAAATAAAGGTATTAAATGCACTTGCAGGTCTTTGTGGATGAAGAAACTGTCACGTTTAAGTGCAAGATTGCCGACGAGATGGTGTGGGTCCCCGTTTTCGTGCAGCACTACGTCAACAATTTCGAAACGAAAGCTTTGATCGATTTTTACAACCATCCTATTAATTTCGTCATTTTTACGAACAAGAAGAAACTAAGCGCAAGGTGTAGTTAACTTGAAGACATATTTTCCCTTTGGTTACTTGCATAAAATAAAATAAAGGGTGAAACAAGGGGTGAAAAAACTAAAAAAATTATCCCTTTTAGTCGTTTATCTATGATTTCTTCTCGCAAGTAATGTTCGAAATTTAGGCAAGCTTCTATTATCAGTTAAAGCTGCCTGATTAGTGCTAAGAGTAAATAGTTTCTAGAGCATAAGATTATAAAAAAAATTGTTGCAAATCGTTTTTGGTTGCAGTGAAACCCTCGAGCAACCTCTATACAGCTGTTTCAGCCCTATTTGGGGCTTCTCCAGTAGAAACGTAGCTGTCGCTGTGTTAGCTATTCATAAGATTATACTATTTAAAAAAATTCTGAAAAATCTGCTTCGTTGCAACTACACCGCCTTTTCTGTTACGTCTCTCATTTCATAAGACTTCTTGCGACTCTTTAAGGGCCAAATCAGAAAAGACCAAGCAATTCTACATACGGCAAGAAGACCTGAACGCAGACGACATCATAGTTTTCGCCTACACCGAAGACCCGAACGTCGGCGATACGAAATTAACCGAGAAAGAAACGACCGTGGAAGACGCGATGCGCGAAATCATAATCGACTGCCTTTACAAGCCAGGCATCAAAAACAAGGAGGAAATAATGACTCGCCTTAAACTCAACGGTAAGGGGCCCCCGTCTAAAAAATAACCGGTGGTTATTTTTTTCTTCTTATCACCGAAGACGAAGTCCACACGTTCAGGATGAACGAAATTATCAGCAAAAGCTCCAGCGGGGAGTACATGTGCTTCAAAGAGTACATTCCGGTTTCGTTGCCCCCCAGCCACGCAGATGAGGAGTTTGATGACGACGAAGAGGAAATAGTTGGGAAAGCCAAGGGGAAAAAAGGGAAACGCGGCAAGGGAAAGAAAAAAGCCGGAAAGAAGAAGAAGAAAGAAAAGCGAAGCAAAAAAAGTGAGCGAAGCAAGAAGAGCAAGCGAAGCAAGAAGAGTAAGCGCAGCAAAAAGAGCAAGGGCAAAAAGAAGCCGAAACCGGGCGGTCCTTTGCAAATCAAAGTCAACTCGGAAGTGTTCTTCACTAACCCCAATTACAGCGCTTTCGACCTCAGACAGCCGAACAACGTGATTGCGAAAGCGTTTGTTTTGCTCGGCGTGGAACACCTGATGACGATCAGGCAGAAATACGAGCTGAACCCGCTGGTGATAAGGATTAACAAAATCGATAACTTACCCGCCGACGTCTTAAGGGCGCATAAGTATTATAAACCCCCATGGATTTCAACAGAGTCAACTTCAATTAATCCCGTTTTAGTTTCAAGTCTGTGTTCGTACGCTACAACGTCCCTCACATTGCCCAAGGAAAAACAGTGGAAAAAAATATTGACCAACAAGTCAGAATCAACGAGGCTCACGCTCACTTCACGAACGAAATACCACACATAAAGTTCTCGGAATTTATGACTGCCAAAAGATTATGTGTGGAGGTATATTAGCTTAAATTTTATAAAATCGCAGTTTATAATGCAACTTATGCCTTCTGAAAAATTTATCTGCCAGATATTATCCTTGGAAACCATTGTATCGATAATAGTTTCCGAGGATACTACCTGGCAGATAAATTTATCAGTGGCTGAAGAAATCGGGCATTAGACGAGAAACTGCTACTACATTTGACTATACTCTGTTTTTTGTTTTATTCGGAAGAGTCTTTTTGAAATTCTGGCGCTGAAAACGAGCTTGGTCATTGGTCAAACGAGTTTTATCATTGGTCAATTTCGGCCGGCTACCAATGACAAAGCTCGTTTTTAGCGCCAAAACTTCAAAGTACGAGCTTTGCCATCGATAGCTGGCCGGAATTGACCAATGACGAAGCTCGTTTGACCAATGACAAAGCTTGTTTCTAGCGGCAAAACTTCAAAGTACTCCTCCAAATTAAAAAAAAATCTTAAATACTTAAATAAAAATTACAGCGCAACCCTAAAATTGTTATTATTTTTATTAGATATGTGGGGTTTTGGATGATTCCTCACAGAATCCCGAGGCAAGTTTATTTGGCAGCAAAGACAGTGATGTCCTCCTATGGAAGAAGCTAACTCCGTACGGTACTTTCAATCGCACGTGGAAGAAAATAGGGGAGTCCCTCGTCGTCGTATTGGCCGTCGCCTGTTACGACTTGAGCTCCTTGGTCGTCCCCACGTGGGACTTCCTCTTCAACGAATCCTGCCACCATCCTGACAACTTGCTCTTCCAAAAATCGGCGAATCCTTACGCGTGTCGCAAAACCGAGCACGTGACCCCCGCCAACATAAACCTCAAGATTCCGTGCAAGCGAAAAAGCGCAAGCCCCTTGACGGAGCTGATTTTAACCGAGCTGAACACTTGTTTGAAAGTGGAGGCCTTCCTCAACGCCCCGACCGTGCACATCAAATGCGACCTGATCGCCTCCACGTGCTTCTACACGAGACTCTTCCTCACGCTGTTCGATAAAAATTCGGCTGTGTACTTGCTGAACCAGCTTTTACTGCGCAATCAGTATGTAAATAAGGAGATCGTAACCAAAAGCCTCCTGCAACGAACCGAAAGAGTCGACGAGCCGGTGCCGAGTGAGCGGCTAACGGGTTTCGTTTTGGACAACTTTGCGGAATACACGTTTTTCATCGAGGGCCTGGAGAGGAACATTGCGCTGTTTTGGAACGACTTACGCATGAAGAGAAGCGACGAAGTTAAAGTGTTCTACAACAGCACCAGCAAGTTCGAAAAGCGACTTTACGCAGAGTTTCTGCCATTTGGGGGAATATACATCATCACTTTGCATAGACCCCTCCGCGATATTTTAGCCATGCAGGAGTTCTACCTCGAGGGTAACGTGCCGATACCATGTTGGCAGGTGTGTACTTAAATTGGTTTTCCCTCACACTTTAACTTTAAGTTCCGTTTTATTCCTATGGAACAATTGGACTTAGGTCCGATTTCTTCACCTACGGATAACTTTATCCGCCAGGCAGTACCCCCGGAAACTATTATCGATACCAATGGTTTCTAAGGATAATACCTGGCAGATAAATTTATCAGAAAGTGAAGAAACCACGGGAATACGGAAAACGAAGCCTAAAGTTAAAATGTGATGGAAAAATCTGATCTAAAATAAGTGTTTTTTTTTTTAATCTGACGAGGGTGGCTATGAAATTTTAATTGTGAACCATCATCACTTTGACACTTGAACTTATCACTGCCACTACTGAATACCAGGAAACAGGAAATTGTTGGCGAAATTCTTCAAAGCAAAGCAAAATCCATTGCAAAAGCGACTCCGCTACAAAAATTTTCTGTCCTTGCGAATCGAAAAGAAGCCGATTTTTATTTCAAAACTCAAATCAAACGACAGATATCGGATGTTTCAAAAATTGTGTTGCGTTCACAATAAACACGTCACTGTCATCTTCGACGTCTGCAGCGACTTAGGCGGTTGTTTCTAGGCACTAAAAAAGTTGGACTTGTTGTATCGATGCGCCACAAGCAAAGACATGCTGCAGTTTTCGTTGTTCCCGACTTGCGAGGAGTTGTACAGCTTGGATTTGGAGTTTGGGGTTCCCGTACATTGGAAGGAATCCGTTCCACAACAGGAACAGCAGGAGAGGAGAGGGACTGTAGCTGAGGAGTTTGATTAACTATTTTGTTTGGTGCGTTAAAAATCACAGTGACGTCGTCTTCTTATAAAGTTGTGTGTGTGGTAACAAATATAGTGTTCGTGATCCGAAATTTAATTCAGTAAAAATATTTGTTTTCGTCTGAAAGGAAAGTGTATTTGTGTGTTGGTTTAAATGGTTTAAATTCATATTATTTATGTTTGTTGGACGCTTTCTAATAATGTCGTAAAACACATTGAAACTGAGTCTCAAATTCCACGCACAAGCTTCCTCAGGCGGCCAGGGGTTTGACCTTCTACAATGCGAAAATTCATAGCAAATGACAACTGTATTGCTGCCTCATAAGCTATAATGCATAAAATGGCCGATGTGAACACAATAGCGTGTCATCCCAATTTTATAGCTTATGGCAAGTCAGTTCAGATTGCAGTGGGGTCCTCAAGCATCCTCTGTGTAGCGCTATTTCAGCCCTAATTGGGGCCTCATCAGCAGAAGAGTAGCTCGAAAAACTCCGCCGCAATCCGAACGACTCGTCCGATTTTAAACCGGTAAGCTCACTAATAGCAAATTGCTATTATTCAGTAATAGAAACTTACTGGTTTAAAATCGAGTGAGTCGTTCGGATTGCGGCGGAGTTTCTCGAGCTACTCTTCTGCTGAAGAGGTCCCAATTAGGACCGAAATAGCTCTACACGGAGGATGCTTGAGGGTCGTACTGCAATCTGATCAGGCTTGCTACAAGCTTTAAAATTCCACGCACGAGTTATTAAATTTTTAAAGTTTCGGGTTGAGATTCTTTAGTCAGATTGATAGAGTTAGGGGGAGGGAAGCACCCCCGGGAAAATAAATACCTATCTTTTATTTTTAAATGTACATAAAAATGAATGTCTTTGAAAATCATCCAATAACTTAGTCCACAAACTTTAGCTATTTTACAGAAACCTGTAATTCTTCTAGAATTTAGGCTATCGATTACTAGAGGGCGCTATTTCCTTAGAGGTTTTCAGTTATTTCCCAGCAGTGATCTTTCTTTACAATAAAGAATGAATTAATTCGGTTTGTAAAGCTCACTTTTGTTACATAGGAAAAGGGAAGGTTGTAAATAAAGGAAACAACAAGATATTTAATTTTATTGAGAGCACTGAATGCTTTATTAAGACAAATAATTTCATATATACAGCATGTTGTACCTAATGAAATGATAAGTGACCGCTTTCTAGAATAACGTAAAGTAAAAAAAGAAAAAAAAAACTGTGATCAGATACACAACAAAATCATCATCGGTCGGACAGACGGCTGTGAAATGATGTACGGCAACATCATAGCAAATTTAATAATATATGAACAGTATTTTCACTTAGAGATATAATTTTTAGATTCACATGGCAGTGCATTTTACACACATATAATATAATCTAAATTACCATCTAACATTCAATGGTGTAACGGGCGGGTGGGCAAGGGGAAATCAGAAATTAGGTATGGAATGTTGCTATAATATCATAAATCTAACGTAGGGTTCAAGCGTTACACCACTGGCGATATATTAAGCCTTTAAACACTTATTTATTTTTATTTATAGTACGGTCAGTTCATACTTAATAAACAGTTTCACACATTTAGGTTTCAAGCATATTTTCTTTTTTTTTTTTTAATAGAAGTTCTAAATCGTTTACATTTTATTATTTTTCCATAGAGATAAATTTACTATACAAGAAACAACAGTGTAAAATCAGTATGAATAAATGGACATTTCTCTATTAGATATTAAATATAGTAGTTATAACTTTTATTGTACAGACACAGTACTCGGTGTGTAAATGTGAAGCATTTCAGTGCCCGAAAGCAGCAAGTATGCACGTGATCAGAAAGCAATAATTCATCTCAGAAGTACCTATTAAATATCGTAGAATAAATTCATTCATATAGTTAAATTTAACATTTATAAATACTTCTTGTCAAAAATATGAACGTTTATACACATTCACGAATATATTTACAATTAAAATTTATACACGAACTTAACCTAATTAAAAAATAAAAAACACAATAATTCATTTTCTACACGACAACACACCTTAGAGAACATATTATTAAACCACGTCGTAGTTAAATATCACTTAATATAGTACATAATTTCTCTTTTCTGGTTTAACAAGAAGGTGTAAAAAGCGATTCTTAAATCTTTGCTTTCAGATTCATTTTGTATTGTTATTTCATTTTGTTTTCATGATGGCAAAAATGCAGTCCCTTTTGGTATTGATTTGCATATTTGGACTTACCCGTACCTGATATTAGCGCTGTTTATGATTATGACTCAATATGAGGACCAATGAATAGTATGCATTCATTGTCTACACAATACGAACATAGCGTACATTCATCGTCCGGAAACAATTGTGAACGATATTGAAAAAAAAAAAAAATTACCTAAACTAAAATTACATCCAAGTTTTTTTTAAAAAAACGAGCGTAAAAATGGAAGGTTTGGTTTGGAAGAATCAGATCCGAACGGGAATCGTTGAATAGAATTAGTACTTCCAATTCCAGAAGAGAATGATCGGGATCTGTGCACAAAAAAATGTTTTCCAGATTTTTCCAGGCCAATCCAGAGTAGCATATAGATATCTCGTCTGCTGACTTTAAGATGTAGAGACCAGAGAAACAGAATAGAATAATTTTTTCCAGGTCAATCCCGATTTGCATATATACCAATACCTCAAGTGTTGACTTAAAAGCAGAGTCTAGCAAACCAGAATAGAGCTTTAAATCGCTAAATGGATACGGCGCGTTCGAATTAACACTGAGGAACGTGAAACTGTCAGTACCAATGTAGCGCGGTCGGATTTTATTGGCAGAAAAATGTTTTCCAGGTTTTTCCAGGTCAATCCAGATTAGTACATAAAGACCTCTTCTGTTAGCGTAAGGTGTAGAGTCTATCAAATCAGAGTAGAACTTCAAAACGCTGAATAAATTTAGAATGCGTTCGAAATAGTATTGCGAAACTGCCAAAACCAGTATAGCACGACTGGATTTCTTTGTCAGATAAATGTCTTCCAGGTTTATCCAGGTCAATCCAGTGTAGAATATGTATAAATTCATTGCTGACTTTAAGGTGTAGAGGCCAGAAAACCAGGATAGAACCTTATAAATCGCTGAATAGATTCATACTGCCAATTCCAGAACAGAATGATCGAATAATATCTTCCAGATTTTTCTAGGTCAATCCAGATTAGTATATAAACACCTCTTCTGTTAGCCTAAGGTGTAGAGTCTAGCAAATCAGAATAGAACTTCAAAACGCTGAATAAAATTAGAACGCGTTCGGAATAGCATTGAGAAACTGCCAATACCGGAATATCACGATTGGATTTTCTTGGCAGAAAAATGTTTTCCAGGTTTTTCCAGGTCAATCAATCAATTAGCTTTCAAATGTAATAAATCCTTAGTAGTATAAACACCTCGTCTGTTGATCTAAGATGTAGAGTATAGCAGACCAGAATAGAACTTCAAATCGCTGAATAGAATTGGAGCGCATTCGGATGACCATTGTGAAATGTGAATCTGCCAATACCAGAATAGCACGACTGGATTTTTTTTTGTCGGATAAATGTCTTCCAGATATATCCAGGTCAATCCAGTGTAGAATACGTATAAATTCATATGGTGACCTTAAGGTGTAGAGGCCAGAAAACCAGGATAGAACTTTATAAATCGCTGAATAGAATTAGTACTGTCAATTCCAGAACAGAATGATCGAATAATATCTTTCACATTTTTCTAGGTTGATCCAGATTAGCATAATTAAGCGCGAAATTACCAATTCCGGTATAAAACGTTCTGATGTTGTCAGTGTCTGGAATTTTTCCAGAATAGAACCGAGCTCTGCCGAAAAAAGAAAACAGTTTAATCACCAGATGACGCTTTCGTTGCTGCCTTAAGACGTAGAGGCTTTAAATCCGGAATAGAACCTGGGAAAATCGCTGAATAGATTTACGAATTACGGCTTTGTACTATCATTTGCAAAACACAAACTGCTTTACTCATAGAAGGTATGCAACAGTGAATACTCGGATTCTACTAACACTTTTCTCCTTCTGATTGATAGAATCATTATTATTTTCTACTATTTCTACTACTTTCTAGACTATTTTTGGGTTGTCAAAGGATCAACCATTTGTGTACCTATTTTAAATGTCGACCTTGAAGTTTTTCTTTGGAATAGGCAACCTATGAATCAAATCCGAGTGTGGCTTCGTGTTTTCATAATGCACTAATTTAATGCATGGAAGCAGAATGGGTTGCCTATTTCTAAGGCGTCATGACTTAAAATGAGTACTGATATTTTGGCAAATTTTTTCTTTTTAGAAACTGAAAGAATAATTAATTTATGTTTTAGAAAACTGCATTGATTTGTTGATTACATTTTTAATCAATTTAATTAATTAAAAATAATTTTTTTTTGTTTAAAAATCGCTTTTTAAACCCCATTTCGAAGTAATAATATTTGATTTGTGATATCTAAGGGCACTAAATTGGTAGGCAAAACGCACGAAAACTGTAACTTCTTCATACTTCGTTTCACCGAGAATTTACGTTTACGTAACACACACTCAAAGCTCGTCCCCGATAATCCGTTGTCTCTACACTAAACTTCAATTTCGGCGTTAAAATTTTCGTGCGAAGGCCAAGCTTGCGTGAACAAACCGATCTTAAAGTTAGGTATATGTATAGATAGATAGGTAACAACAATCGAGTTGAGAAGAGAACCGAAACAAGATTACGACGACGAATACAAAGCCAATCATCTTTAACGATAACAATTCTCTTCCTTTGACCTGTAAGTTTGTAACTGAAATGCTTCAATTGCGGCGACAAAGGAAAGCGCGGAGTGGTTTTCGTACAGATCGGTGGTAAAAAAAGGGCTTCAGACGTCACAGTTTATTACTTATTATTGTTTGAGATCGGAATCGCATATTTTGACGACGTCATCGATAAAAGAATTAATTATTTGTTTTGAAAACAGAAAAAAGACAAAATGGTTTTACTCCGTTTTTAAAAACAACTGTTTCTCCTCGAGAATCTAAAGAGGAGGGTGGCCAATTCGCAATTTCTTTTTCCTACACGAAGGATGACGTCGAAATATCTAATTCCGATCTCCAATGATTAGTATTATTATTATTAGAAATAACTTACCGTCCTAATGGTTTTGTGGAATGAGAAGCTACGAGCTTATATACAAAAAAGAAAGAAATAATACGCCATTTACAGGATGCGTTAATTAAAAGTTATTAAAACAGGCTCGCCCCATAAAAAATAATTGACTCCTAAATAATTTGTTTTGTTTTTTTTGATTGAACCTGGATGCGAAAAGTAAAAGTAATCAACTATGTCATAGATTTTGATTAAAATTTGTATGCCTTCAACAAGAAATTGATTTATTTTTATTTGATATATGTATATTATATTTTAACCGAGTTCAGAGTTGATTTTTTATGTTCAAAAAAGAAAAGAGTGATATAGAGAGAGAGAGAAGCAAATCCCAAGACTCTAAAATTAATCTTTGGTTTAGTGAAAGGATAATCACGCACGCGTAGCAAGATCACAACACTACTACTCTACATAATCTTATCAGTCGCATAATAATTTTTCTTTTTTTTTTTTTAATTTCAGCTTGGCAAGCTCACTTCGCTGACGATCGAAATCAAACAATAGAATAATCAAAAAGTAAAAGGAGACGAACGTTAAATTGTTAAAACAGTTAGTTTCATGCTAAAAGATCAACCCTAACGTGCATTCGTTTTGTTTTCTGTTTGTTTTCTTTTCAATTTTTTTTTAATTAATAAATTCTTCAAAATTACTTGCTACTCGCGCGGAATGATATTAAAGTAGTAACCACCTGGCGGCGGCCAAAATCATGAGTAATTGCGGGGTTATTTGGAGGGGGGTCGCCGATGAGACTCTTATGTCGCCCTCTTCTAGGAAGGGTAGGTCGATCACGTGGATGACGCCGTTCGTGCATTCGACGTTCGGTCTGAAGACGTGGATCTTCTTGCCCTTCCAATGAATTGTAAAACCTGGAGGAAATATTATTTTTTTTATTAATCGCAGCAGTTTAAAAAAAGTGTATTGATGTACACTCGGAGTTAAAAATAAGGTCAATATGGAAAAATTGGCCGTTAATATGTGCTGCAATCACTACCCAAGCAGCAAGGTGTCGTCTTTTTCACGTCAAAAAATGGTCATCGTTTACGTCCAATGACCAATGCCAATGACGTATTAAAGACGTAAAAAAGACGGGCAAATGTCACAGCCCGGCGACGTTGTTTTTGTACGTCAAATAGTCGTGTATTTCTGACGTCATTTTTAATTGTATTATCTATGACGCACTAAGATTACGATATGCAAGAACAACGTCCCAATGTCGACTGTCGGCGCATGCGTCGCATACCCCGAAATAGAAGTCTAGTAAATTTCTTATGTATTAAAATGGTATTAATTAATAAATTCAATCATGTTTATAATTTATATTTTCCTACAAAACCTAATATCTTATCAACTCTATAACTAAATTTATTATCGAAACGAAACTTTTTTAAAATTAGTGTCAAATTTGTGTCATTAAACTGACATTCTATTCACGTGATTTATAAACGTCAAATTTTAAACAAAATTTTTACGAAAAAATGACGTTGAAAACTGGTCATTCGACTTCCTTGATTGTAAATTTTGACCAAATTATGTCGTCATAAAAACGACTGCTTGCTGCTTGGGTATTGCCTTGCCTTAAAAAAATTAAAAATAGAATAATAAAGGGTTGCCAGGTGAGAAATATAAAATATATTGTCATGAAAAGCAAAAAAAAAGGAAAATTTTTAAAAATGTAAAATTAAATGTGCAATTCTAATTTTTTGAGAAATTTTAATTTTTTTCTATTTCGATTATGTTTAGCAGTCATTAAAAATGTCTATAATTTTTTATTTTTTTGGTGATCATTTGCTCTGCACTATTTCATAAACGCAGGTGGTCGTTCAGGGTCATCTCGCATTACATAATTATTTTATTTATTAATAAGTAATTATTCGGAATACGATTTCTAGTCGTTACATTTTTCTATCGCTACAATACGAATTAATACGGTTACAATCGTACTGTTGGTGACATTGTACGGGGCTAGTGATAAAACCTAAAACCGTGGAGGGAGTATTAATACTTCATCCACAGATAAAAATGACTGCTGCAAGTTACCGCCATCGTCAGTAAATATTAAAATTATACGAACATTAATTTTAATATAGTCAACAGATGGCGCTAGCGGTTCAAGGGTGGAAAAAGGGGACCTGCAAAGAATAAGATATAAACCATTCTTTATTTATTTGTTATCGCAGTATGCCGGGAAAGTCTAGTCTTTAGTGAGAATATGGTATTCACCTATGTAACTAAATTTTGACAATGATTTCAAGGCCACTTATGATTAGACAACGTTGCATTTACGTTTTCTTTTCACCACGAGGTGTATTCCCATCCAAATTTACGTAACTGACAACACTGCTTAATCAATCTGAATTGAGTTGACACAGTTTGACGTATGTGACAGCGGTATTAAATCAAAATTAATCAAATTTAAAATGATAGCCAACCTATTAACACTTAAAATCACGGCCTACTCCGTTAACAAATAAATAAGAAGTGGCTTACACTTGGGTTTATTTAAATGCGTTTCGAAATCTCTTTGAGGAAGCATGTTTGTTTTAAAAGAAAAATTTTTTTGAGCATATTTTGTGTCAAACCTGGTGCCATCTATATGTAAATACTTTAAGTTCAAGGTGGCGAAAACTGCGATAAATTAAAATTTACAAGAAAGCTTCAAGATATAGAAATGAAAACTGCTGTCGAGGAAGTTTGAATTAACTCTAAATTGTTTTTAAACGGTAACAGTGACGCCACCTACAAGCAACAAGAAGAAAAACAAATGACGATCGACGCGAAAAAATTCGAATATATAACAGATTTAAGTTTCCTAAAAAAACAACTAAAAATGCACATTCCAGAGACGATAGGTAATTCGATATTCACAAATTCACAAATTAAAAAAAAATAATTATTATTATAATTATTATATAATTATTTAAGAAAAATTTTTTTAGAAAAATTTTGTGCAAATCGTTTTTGATTGCAGTGAGAACCTCGAGCAGCCTCTAGACAGCTGTTTCAGCCCTGCTTGGGGCTTCTTCAGCAGAAATGTAGCTCGACATTCCCACTGCAGACCAAAAACGACATGCCCAATTTATTCGCAAATGCGATGTTTCTGCTGAAGAAGCCCCAAGCAGGGCTGAAACAGCTGTCCAGAGGCTGCTCGAGGTTCTCACTGCAATCAAAAACGATTTGCACAAAATTTTTCTAAAATCTTTCATTATGCTTTGACAGCAAGCATGGCCGCCTTGCATGGGGGACTCATTAGGAGCAAATCCCGCTTCAATTTGTCTATCCTACTGCAATGTTAGGTCAAAAAGCGATAGTAAGATGTCGCTATTTTATATGTTTATATAATTATTGTTATTAATAAATAACAATTACCACGTGGCTATAAATAATTGAAGCAAAAATAGTAGGTTGGGAGCACTGGGGACTTGGCAGAACGCCATTTGTCATAATCATTTTCATAGTTTATTATTTTCGCATGATCGCTTGATATCTTTTATATTAGCTTTGCCATGGAGTTAATTAATCGACATTGTAAATATTGGTAAAAATAACGATTCTGAAATAATAAATCGTGTTTACTTCATATTTGACGTTGACAATAGACGAAAATTTATTTGACTTTTTTACAATTTAATTGTGATTTAGTGTGCACAAAATCTTTGAATTTGAAAACCCAGTATACACAAACATTAATGTTGAAAAATGTTGCCAACCAACAAAATTATTTATAACCAATCGGTACATATAACAAGTGCAGTAATTTTCGGAAAGGCTGGTGGTGTTGACTCAGGTGCAACTGTGATGGATCAGCTGATTAAATAACTGTGACTGAAGACTTGATATTTTTCTGCAGTGAACTACGGTTTAGGTTTTGCTTTAGGCGTGTTATGGCAAGAATCTTAAAAAAAAACTCGCTTTTTTATGCTTTGAAAAAGTTACTACTTCATTTTGAACAACTTGCGTATTAAATCATTTAATTGTTTTCCTGACAGTTATTCTGCATTTGTACGCCGCGCTGGTTCTTACAGCGTTCGTTTAAATGAAAACTGTGTTAGTAGATTTCTACTTGAGAAGTAAAACTGTGTTTTGAATAACAAAAGACAATTAAAAATCATAAGCAATTAATTTTAATAACATGTCTGTTCATTTAAAAAATATTAACTGAATTAATTTTTCAAAAACGAAAAAGTCTAGGCAGTCCAAGAACACAGTTGACTGTATGGTTGCCTACATCGAAGACCACCAAACATACGATTAGTGTCCGACCGAAACCGATTTTCTCACCGAAACCGAAACCGAATTTCGGCCAATGTCTCAGTTTCGGTCGAAACAGAAACCGAAACCGAATCTTATTCGAAAGAAGTTAGAGATAGTTTTACCAAAGTCTAAATTAATAGTTTTATTTATTAATAACTGAAATCAAACTTATATTGTAAGACAAAGACAAAAACAGAGAATTTTTTTTCAGCTATAGCTCATAGACAAAATTCAAATGTGTATCTTATTAACATTGAATTTAGGTCAGTATCAAAAACTCTGGTATTTTAGAGATTTCACGTCCTGTAAAGCAAATTCACTTTGATTTTGATTAATTTGAAATTTTGTGGTAAAGATTGTGTTAACATTGCGGTCTGTCATTTCAAACTGGGGAATTTTGAATCAGCTTTTGAATTGGGATTGGTCACATTTCAAATACGCGGTCAAATATGAGTTAATTCAGCTTTAATTCACTGTCAAAATTGGCATTTACACTGTTAAAACTGAGTATCATTTTATTTGATATTGTCACGATAAGGATTTAATTTTTAGCCTAAAAGTAATAAATATAAAATGTAAAGGAGTCGCGACGAAATATTTCCGCGAGGAATAAAGTAGAACAATTAAGACAGCAATCTTGCGAAATCTAAGTTATAAGCAGTTCACGTTTCATAACAAAACATCGGTGGCATGCGCTATATGTGGGACAAATTAATACAACAGGTGACGAAAGGAGAACACAGAAACATGTGATAACAGTCGAATAGACAGATTTTCGCCTATATAACGTACGGAAGAAGATGGGAAGGCAGTCGAACCCGACTCCGGTAGGCTTAGTGCCTACTGTAAGAAGGGCAGCCGCCCTCGCAGTCGAACCAGCCGTCGACTCAAGTAGGCCTAGTGCCAACTTCCCCGGGAGGACCTTCCTCACCGACGCTGTGCGGCCGCCGCCGCGTCGGGACGGTGCCCGTTCCACGGAGGCATTCTCACCGACGCCTTGCCGCCGCCACCCTCATCAGGACGCTGCCGTTTCCAAGAAGGATCATCCTCACCGACGCCTTGCTGCCGCCACCCTCATCAGGACATCTCATCGCAATTGCTACAGCCCTCGAGATTGCCCTGATGAGGATGGCGGCAGCAAGGCGTCGGTGAGGATGATCCTTCTTGGAAACGGCAGCGTCCTGATGAGGGTGGCGGCGGCAAGGCGTCGGTGAGAATGCCTCCGTGGAACGGGCACCGTCCCGACGCGGCGGCGGCCGCACGGCGTCGGTGAGGAAGGTCCTCCCGGGGAAGTTGGCACTAGGCCTACTTGAGTCGACGGCTGGTTCGACTGCGAGGGCGGCTGCCCTTCTTACAGTAGGCACTAAGCCTACCGGAGTCGGGTTCGACTGCCTTCCCATCTTCTTCCGTACGTTATATAGGCGAAAATCTGTCTATTCGACTGTTATCACATGTTTCTGTGTTCTCCTTTCGTCACCTGTTGTATTAATTTGTCCCACATATAGCGCATGCCACCGATGTTTTGTTATGAAACGTGAACTGCTTATAACTTAGATTTCGCAAGATTGCTGTCTTAATTGTTCTACTTTATTCCTCGCGGAAATATTTCGTCGCGACTCCTTTACATTTTATATTTATTACTTTTAGGCTAAAAATTAAATCCTTATCGTGACAATATCCAAAAATTAGATTAATGAGATTAATATGCATATAAAGCAGAAAAAAAGAAAATAAATGTAGTTTTGGTTGTAGCCGAAGGTTCGGCTGTTTTTTGGCCGAAACCGAAATTTTGACCGAACCACGAAATTATGGCCGAAACCGGCCGAGACCGAAACCGAATATTCGGTCGGACACTACATGCAATGCTAGTCAAAAATTTCCTTCCCTCATTATTTTTGGAACCAAATAAGAAAGAAAGTTCAAACGAAAGTAGAACCAGTTAACACATTTTGTTCCTCAAAATTTATTTTAAATTTTTCGTTTCATGAGCGTACTTGTTATACAGTTTGATGACTCAAGAGGCGGCTTATCTATTTTTTTTTATCAATTACACAGAAAATCGGCAAAATTACACTTTTTATCTGGGGTTTGAATTATTTTGTGTAAATTTGTTCAGTTTGCGTTTACACATCCCTGAAACACCATCAAAAGGTTTCTATCACGTAAGAATTTGAAACCATAAGACAAAATTAAAAATAGTTAACGTCAGCAATATTTGAAGAATTTCAGCCAAAAGACAGTTTTTTTTAATATTTTTCTTATGAGCAGGACCCATATCACGCTTTAAATTCCATAAAATTCATATTCCAACGGCCTGGATATTGTTTTTCCATGCTTTTTTCCATCTTGATGGAATCGTTCACCTTGCTCCTCACTCACCATACCAAGATTTTCTGCGAAATGAATTTTTAAGTTCCTGTTACAATCCAAAATGGTCTCTTGGGCTATTCCTTTTTTTGTCCAACGTAAATTATAGGCCCAGAATACTTACAAAGGAAATAGAATATTTTTGTAAAGTCAGATTATTGACGCAGAAGTATTCTAGAAATTTTTAAATCGCCACTAATCTTTTAGCGATTTAATTTTATTCAACAGAATCTTCAAATTTTCGGATGTTTCCTTTAAAAAAAAAAAAGTTGGTTGCCATAGCAACAGAACAAAAGAGAACGCATAGAAAATATGCTTGTCAAAGCAAGTGTAGAAATACATCAAGCAATTTTTGTATTATACATTTTTTCATAACTTTCCAAATAAAAAAGTTACAGCTATTTCCTGATATTTTGTTCCGCCCTGTACAAAGACCACATATGTAACAAAAACTATCAGGATTGTTGATACCGTTTGTACGGGATGAAATTGATGCAATTTTGTCACTTTTAATAGTTAAAAAAAAAAAACTACAGCGATGTCAATTTTTGTTTAATTTGATTTAAATGTTAAAAATGTAGGTAAAATAGGGACTACTTCTAGCGCCATCTATTTTCTTAGCTTGTTGCGAATGGTATTTTATCACAACACCACAAAGATTAATGCTCCATCAAATACAATTCCAATGACAAAAGAAAATTCTATAAATTTAGATTTTTTTTCAGATTTTACACAAAATTTAAAAAAATTACAGATTTGTTAATAATGGTGTGTGATCCTTTTCTTAAAACGGCAATAAAAAATCAAACCCCAGATTTATGATGACCTGTGTTATTAATATTATCAATAGTCGATTCTATTTGGTTTGGGAATAAACCGTTCTTGTGTCTGCACGTTTCTTTTTCCGAAATTCTACCACACCCTGTCGAGTACGCCTCCGAGTTAAATAAACGCGCAGATAAAATTGCAAGTCCAGCATAAGCCAGGTCAGTATTCCCCGGACGCCCATTAAAATTTAAACCGATCCAGGCATCTAGCCCCTCGGAGAAATATCCCCGCCGTCCAACTACTTTTTATTTTAATGTTCCGTTCCGCATCGCATCGGGCTTCTTCCTTCCGGCAGCGGCCCCCCGAATTAAAATCGGGGCTAGTTTTCAGAATTGGCCGCTCGAGAGTTATTATCTTTGATTACAATAATATCATCTAGAGATGGTGCAATGTTGTTCAAATTGAGTAACTCCGAAGCAGATAAAAAAAAAAAAACGTCGCCTGGCACTTACTTGTGAGATTACTTCTAGTACCATCTGGCATGGCTGTTTTCATAAAACGCAACGAACTCGTTTACAAAAATTTGAAGTGAATGGGATTAGGGGGTGGCACTTACTGTGGTCGTGTCTTTCTTCCACCGCGATTCTCAGGCTATCTCGGAGAGTCTCCAGCTCGACCTCTCTTCGGTAGCTGTATCCGATGCTGGTGTCGTTCGCCAACATTTTGATTTTCTCCATTGTGTAGGCCTGGTCTGCGATCACCAAGTGTCTTTCGAGGACTTGCTCAGCCTATTAGATTTAAATAATTTCAAAATTACTGCGCCTTAAAAAGTAGTAGGCAACCCATTCTACACATCAGCGGATCTAACGGAAACATGCAATTGCTCTTGATTAGATTGATGGGTTGCCTAATCAAATATTCTTGGCGGTCGCGATTAAAATAGTAACTAAAATGCAAGGAATCTACTCACGTGATAAGTAAAGTCTTCCATAAAGAGTTTCTTGATGGCAGACGGCATTTCAATTCTAGCATGCTGCCAGGCTTTATCTCTCGGAACAAAGTACGTGAACTTCACGTTAGTACTGTTGAGCTGCTTGTTGAATCCTGCGCGATTTCCGAGCATGTACGTATCGCTGAAATTTGCGAAATAGTTTAAGATAAGAAGGAAAGTCAGAACTCGTCTAGGGGGGGGAAGGGGGATTCAACTAACTTCAACATGGGATCCGTGCGCAGCTTTTCGAGGATGGTCGTGTAGGGGACGCCCAGAACCCTGTCGATGATGTGAATGACGCCGTTTTTGGCGGCGATGTCCGGCTGGGTGACGGTCGCGTTAACGCCACCCCCTTCGACCGTTAAGGTCCTGTTATTTCCGACCGTCGCCACGTTGAAGTAGAGATTCTTCCTCTTGTTTAACGTTGGTGCCTGATAAACCTAGATATAACACAATGGCTCTAGCTAACTACGATAGAGCGTCAACAAACAAAAACGAAAACAAAAAAAAAAAACAAACAAACACAAAGGCCCCCAAGATGGAACAAAGCGAAACCCCTGCGAAAACAGACAAACACCCCCCGAAACCTTGAAGCGCGAGCATAGCTGAAATTTAAATTAAATTCAGGAGTCGGAGCCTTATAACTCTCGGCTTGCCTCCTGCTCTTTTTACGACTTTCCCGGATGCATATTCAAGTTTTCGCAGTTTTGATTTTAATTAAATCCGGTGTTACACGAGTGTAGTAGCTTTTTTTGTTTGCTGATTTCTATTCAGTTCCGAATTAAACTTTTTAAGCGGAAAGTGAAATAAGTTATTAGAGAAAGGGAAAGAGAGAGAGCGCCAAGAATTAGTGGTAGTAAGTATTTTAGAGCGAACGAAGAAACTAAAAACTAAATTAATTTGGAAAATTGAATGCGTTCTTTGTTATCAGAATAAGGAAAAGTACGGTCGAAAGAAAAAAAAAAAAAATGGCGCAGACGATAATTATTATAGTTTCCTGTAATTTTTCTTTTTCCAAAATGGTACTATGGAAATATTATTCCGCGGATTTTACGAAAACTTTCACAGAAAAAATTATGTAGTAAAAACTAATACAGCTGTAGTAAAATAGGAACCAGATACAAAAAAGTAGCAAATATTCGAACAATTGTAGTGAATTTTACGATAAAAATAGCGTCTTGCCCTGCAGTTGTTGAATATTTGCTACTTTCTTGCATCTGATTCCTATTTTATTACAATTTTTTTTTCTGTGTTGAGGTTTGTCAAGTCTGAAAGCTTTGGCAATTTATAAGTGTCAGCTCAGCTGTGAAGTCGTTTTTAAACAGTTCCGTTCTGGAGAAAAAAAATTACAGAAAACTATAAATTTGTTTTCCACTGTAAACGTGGTTTCGATTTGATTTCAGTTATTCTTCTGCCTTATAAAAAAAGAGAAAACTAGAACAATGAATTTATTCAAAAAAAGCGACCCGCTCATTTTTCATGCATCTAAAAAGACAAATCGACGTGTATTAAGCTGACTTCCCACGGTGCGTACTCTTACGGATCGTACCTTGAATGGCGGACGATCACGCATTACTCCGGACCACACGCGGACTCTTCCTACGGTTTATGTCGGTCCATGCTAGTCCATGGCATTTGTTACTCCGAAATACCCAACGACAGAAACCGCATGTATTACCGTCGCGGCTCGTCGCTTAATTGAGTTTTAATTCTGTTCCAAGCATCGCACGTGATATTTTAATTTTTGCGTTCTTGTTGATGAATTCCAAAACAAGTGCTCATTTTATTTAAAGATTCAGAAACCGGAAAATTAAGTTATTTGTCATTTTCATATTGTAGTGTTGGGTGGTACTTTAAAAAATATGATACTATGGATCTTAAATGTATCGATTCATGGCATCGAAGCTTTATAAAGCATCGATCTTCATAACATCGAACAAATATCGATGCAATGTTTTCAATCCATAACCGAATTGTAACTATTTCGGAATCTGTTACTTTAATTACTTAATCAGGGTTATTCTGTAACATTGATACGGATATCACTTGATATGGTCTTCATTAATAATTGAAGAGAACTTGACATGACTTCATAGCAATTCAAGTCGATTGCCAATTGAAGAGAGATGCATTTTAACTCGATATCATACTTGGTACGAATTGCAAGTTGTTACGAAACTGTTTGCAGAATACCGATTTTGCACGGTGACTTGATTCATGGCAATAATTGTTACGTATCAAGTCCATATCAATGCTAAGGAAGGTATCCCATTATGGAGTCAATTTTTTAACATTGATATGGATTTGATATGTTTCAAGTGACTTTGCAAAATTGGCATAAATAGTTTCCTAACAACTTGCAATCCGTTTGGAGTGTGATGTCGAGCTAATATGCATCTCTCTTCAATTTGCGGTCGGCAATCGACGTGAACTGTTATGAAATCGTAACAAATTTTCTTCAATTATTGAAGACCATATCAATTGATTTGCATATCAATGTCACAGAATAGCTCTGTATATCTCATTCTTGCCTGCAGTGAGTCGCAGTGTGGCAGTGCTATACAGTGTCGAAAAAAGTAAGGAATAGATTTGATAGAAAATGAACTAGTGAACTCTGACAAGTCAACTTTTGATTTAAATTATACACTTTTTGGATATTAAACTGTAATATATAGAGCGATGCATGTAAAAGTTATGACGTCATCGACGTTTTTGTTTTTTTAAAGAGAACCCCTTACTTTTGTTGATATCGTAGTCAAAATTGCCATGTGGAAAATTTTACTCTTACACAAGAAAATTTGAAATCGAAATGTTAAAAAAATGAATTTTTCATTTTTAACAGAAATTCCTGTCAAACGTAAGTAACAGTAAAAAGTCTAGTACAAACAAGAAACACTCATGCGTTTGCCCAAATAAAGTTACTTCACATGGTAGAAACTCACTTGACCTATTTTGGATTTATGTCCAAGCTTAACTTTATATTTCTTCTAATTTATTTCTAATTTTTCTCCGACTGTGTATATTTTATATTTTAGTCTATTTTTCACACTTTTTATCGCGGTTCCCATTCAGTTATTGTATATTTTAAATAGTAATTTGTTATTCGATACTAGATTTAATTGGATCGATCCACCATATATCATCGGAAAGCGAATGATCGAATACAAAATATCGACTATCGGAACCTAAGGTATTGATACTGAAAGATATCGATAGTATCACCCAAAACTATCATATTAACAGGGAAAAGAATTCAGGCCACTTAGTGTTGGACGCTTTTTACGCCGAATGTACTATTTACTCTTGCTACTTTCCGCGGCTCGAATTTTTATTGAGTAGGAGGGGAAGGACTGCAATGCCAGTTTTTCATTGCGCAGAGCCTATTGTGGGCGGGCCTAACACAGTCCGAGTACTAAATTTTCATACTGTTCGCATAACAAGTGGGCCGAATTCTTTTCCCTGCATATTAATAATCACGCGTGTGAAATAGCGACAATTATTAATGCACATACATTGACGTCGATGATGAATGTAATTATGAGATATTCGTCCGTGTTGACACAGGAGAGCACGGATCGTCGTGCACGAGCTCGCATCGCACCTTTGAAGTTAACGACTCACACGGATTGAATGAACCGCCACGTACGACCCTACACACCCACAAGTGACATCTTCCCGGCGCGACGCGACGGTGCGATGATGCGAGTTCGTCCGTGAAAACACGCACCGTGGGAAGCCAGCTTTATATACGCACTTCAAAAAAATAAAAATTACAAGCACGGTTGCGAGCGTTTTTTTCAAGTCGCGAATTGAATTTTGTTAAAAGCCGCCGCCGCACTTCTGTCAACTCCGGCGGCGGCAGCGGCGGCGCATGTTGTATATGTACTTACAACATTGTTTGACGAGGAGAGCCCTTTTTAAATTATGCCCGCGACCAAATTTAATGGGTTTCAGACTTCATCAAGCTCCGTGCGCGCCCGGCTCTCACTATTTTGCTCGCTAACGAACCGTTCCGGCCCGCCATTAATGCGCCCATTACGTCGCAAACAAACGATCATCGAGAAAAAACGGCGGGATGCTGTTTTTTCCGTATTCCTCTCGTCAAGGGAGACCGGATACGTGAACTCGAAAAGCGGGGACGAGATTATCGGATTCGGATCCGAATGCAGAACAGAAAGGGAATTCGCTTCAATTGCATTTGATACGCGTAATATAATTTTTTTTTTTTGTAGAAGGGAATGGAAGGACTGGAAATACATACGTCGCGTGGGATGGACGCAATCGATGATCTACTGAGTGTAAATTGGAAGTGGGATGATGAAAAAATAAGCGGAATGAAAATTGGAAAATATCAGGAAGCTCTGAGGAAATTTCAGCTTTCGTATCGGAACAAACGGAATTGATTTCAAGCAAATTAAAAGGGGGTACATGGATTCATGGTTTATGGGAGACGTTGACGGATTTGCTTTCACGTTCGAAAGTAAATCGTATTTTTGATGGGGAATTAATGTAACGTCATAAATGTGTCTGTGTGGTTGCACTGGTGGGGGTGTCCGTGTGGTCTCTTCTGACGTCAGACTAAACTGTGGCGATTTTGATTGGTCGCGATCCACGGCGCATGCACAGTCGGTACCGTTACCATAACAACGCAACTATTTTTGATGATTTTAAAGGGAGCTTCAGTTTGGACAAGTGATGTAGACCTGAGACCTATACGAAAAATATCGAATCAGTCCGATATTGCATGAGGCAACTTCTCACATACTAACTTAGACCTAGCGTCACATTGAACGCACGTGAGTGGGAACCAACGAACGGTCAAAATTTTATAAGATTGCGTAAACGGAGCCAATGCTTTAAATAGGTTGGGAACCCTTATATTAGCCTATTCAAAATTTAATTTGACACCAGAGTTTTTGACATTTTGACTTTCTGAAAATGTCGGAGGTTCACGGTCATTTTACTATTATGTTAATTTAATACAACCATGATATTAGGGTTGCCTATCCATTCAGGCGCTGTCACGAATAGGACGATTTATAAACTCCGACATTGCCGTTTTCCCGTTTGCACTTTGACATTCCGATAAAAAATCAAGTACATCCGTCACTTCAAACGCATTTATGAACTTTCCTTCATTTGCAGTTACGTATTAGGGCCGGTGGAAGACGGTAAGCAAGGTACTCATATGTATATATGAGGGCGCCGATGCAAGAGGGGCGCCAAAACGGTATAAAATTGCCAGTTCTATCCAACCCAATTCTCACTAACTTTCCTTAGGAAAAATCGCCCACATCAATTCCGTCAGAAATAAATTTTTTTTATCACAAAAAAAATACGCAGAAATCGATTTAAAAATCGACGTACAGCCAAACTTCTAAGTCGACAATCATATTATAAAAAATTAAAAGTAAAAACATTTGTAAAATAAAAATCAAAAATCAATTAAAATGTAGCTTAATCAATCTCAAGGTCATCCTGACTCAACTAAACCCAACCTAACTGTATTCAATTGAAGTAACAAATTTAAAAAACTAAAAAGTAACATATGTGAATTAAAAGGCGGTTAAAGCGCAGCTTGAACAATCTCAATGTCTACCGAACTCGATCCAACAAAAAAAATTAAAAAAAGCAATAAAAAAATTAAGATTCCATTTAACCCAAGTAAAAAATTAAGAAAAAGAAATATTAAAAAACAAATCACAAAAGAAAGCTCAACAAATTTCAAGAACAATCCTATTCAACTGAAGTCAACCTTCCTGTATTGAATTGAAGCAAAACATTTAAAATGTAAAAACTTAAAAGAGTAACCAATGTAAAAATTAAAACTGATTAAAACTACCAACCAAAGTTGACCCTACAACTGAGTTCGATTCTATTCAACCCAAGTAAAAAAAAAATGGAAAAATAATAAACAAAATTGAAGTACAAAAATTAAATACACAAAATTTTCGATGTCAACCCAACCTAACTGCACTCTACCCAAGTATAAAATTTATTATTATTAATTAAAAAAATTAAAAGTAAAATTAAAAAAAATCTTAAAATTTATACATGGATTAAAGTTAACCTAAACAAAGATCAAGGTCCATCAAATCCAATTGACATCAATCTAATTTCATCTAACAGAAGTAGAAGAATAAAAATTACAAGAAAAATTAAAATTAATTTAAATTAATGTCAAGGACGATACAGTTCAACTGATCTCAACCTACCTCTATTCAACACAGAAAAAATTAAGAATTGCAAGAAAAATTAAAGTTATAAAAATTGTTAAAAATACCAGCATAACCCAACCTAGTTCTAATCAGCATAAACAAAAAATTAAAAACAAATATAGATAAGAAACTAAAAAAATCCGTTAAATGCCAAGCTTAATTTTTTAGTATTTTAGAATTGTCACCCACAGCCAAATAAAAATTAATTCGCCCATTTTGGTCGTCAGACGAGCGTTGCAGAAAAAAGTAAGCCAAACGGTAGCTCATTTGGCGATAAATTTCCACGTTTGGCAACATTGTCTGACTTTAAAACAATCTAAAGTCACATAGAAAATTTTCCTATGATTGTTAATTTCAATAGCAACATTTGAACTGATTCAAAATTAAGCAAAAATTTGTCAAAATTAACTTTTTAACATAAATTTGGAATTGAAGTTGGTTCTTGCCCGATGAAAATTGTTGAATGAAAAATTTATAGCTTCGTCAGCTATAAATCTGTAACGAAACGTTGAGTGTTTTCCCTTCATTTTTCTGTTCGGTTTGAGATTAAAAAAACTTTGTACTTATAAATTTGGAAAAAATAATGGATACATTCAAATAAAAAATTGGCAACTATGGGATTGCTTACAATATTTTTTTTCTGTACTCGATTGCATACTGTGTAAGAACTAATAATGTCAGGTTATAATCAATGTACACTATTTTTTTGAGACAGCTGTATAAATTCAGGTGAATTTGTTTTTTTTTTTTATTTATTATTGCTTTGCCAGGGTCGGAGGAAGGGAATCCGTCCACTCCCTTCCTCCGACCCTGGCAGTTATATACCGTTCCAGTTTGCAGTTCAATGTTCTGTTCAAAGTTAAACTTGGATTATCTCTCGTCAACTTGCAAGCAAACTCCAGCGACATTTATGCTTATAAATGAATTTGAAAGATTCTTATACTGGAACTTTTAACGCAACGTCAAACTGCAAACGGAAAAACGGCAACGTCAAAGTTTGTAAATCCAGTGTTATGCAACCATACATACACATTTATGACAATAATGTTAATTTCCCATAAGTAAGCGGTGCCGAACCGTCATTTTAAATACACTTACGAAGTTCCAAAAAAAAAAAAATGTATGTATACAGGTGTCCACCGAGTGCCGCGGTCTTCTCTACCGTCTAAAGTATACAAGATAGAAAAGAAATTCAAACGAGCTGAGGTCTGTCAGTTCTATTTTTTTAAATTATTTTTGGCTATACAGGTGTTCAGTAACTGAGAGTCATACCAAAGTTATATTTTTTTACATGGAATACCCAGTATATTTTTACGTATTTTTAAAGTACGCGTAACGAATAGGTAATAATAAAAAATTTCGTGAGTTTTATTTAAGAATTTTTAAGATATTAATGATAGTGTGTAAAAAATTGCTCTAATTTGAGCTCTTATAGTTTGATTATTTATTTACATTTCATCGTGAATTTTTGTAGGTAAACAATACAGCGTCTCATCTACAGAAATTTCACAACAGCTTCAATCTATTAGTTATTATGTCTACAGGGTGTGCAGAGTTTTGAAAAAGTTAATTTTTCTCAAAATTTTCAAATGGAACACCCTGTGTATCTAAACTCTGGTGAAACACTGTCTTAATGAGTTTTCATAAAACGCCAAACGTTTTTGTCCAAACTGAACAAATCGCGAAACAGCAACTACTCATTTTTTTTTAATTACAATATTGACGTTTTTTAGCCTTTTCGACCGGTCCTTCTGTTTTATTATGTTGATGAATTAAAAATATTAGTTAATTTAATTCATAAATTAGAAAATAATAAAATAATGTACCGATTAAGAATAATAAGTATTAAATTAGAAAATAAAAGAAAACAATGAACAAATTAAGAATGACAAGGAACCATTGTATCTAGAAATTTTTATATTAAATATTCAAATTGTTTTTCAGCTTTTTGTAAATACTTCTTACTTCTTGTAATCTTGACGCCAAAAGACAGTTTTGGTTGCTTTCTCCTATTAGGTATGTCACGTCAAGTAACTTTTCATTATTAAAATCCATTTTGTTAACACAAAAAGAAGTACAAATTTGTAAAAGTAGTGTGTCACTAACCTAAACAATTGTTCTGTCAATTAAAAAATCCGTGGGAACTGTTTTCGTATTTTCTAGCAAACGTCAAAGTAATTTTAAACATAATTTTTTTTTATTATTTTAATAAAGTTATTTTAATATTTTCAAAGTAAAGGAAAATAGGAATTAGTTTAATGGGAACATATTCGATTACATTGAACACAAAATGAAACATATTCATTGATTTATCATGTAATTGAAACAGAAAAATCGGACGGAAAGGCTAAGTGACGATAATATTGAAAGAAAAAAA
The DNA here is from genome assembly GCA_036172665.1 of Prosopocoilus inquinatus. Lineage (NCBI taxonomy): Eukaryota > Metazoa > Arthropoda > Insecta > Coleoptera > Lucanidae > Prosopocoilus > Prosopocoilus inquinatus. The sequence continues at coordinate 13,207,131 of CM069871.1, read as the reverse complement.
AATATTTAATTGCTGCTCGCGATTTCTTCAGTTTAGACAAAAACATTTGGCGTTTTATGAAAGCTCTTTAAGGCAGTGTTTCACAAGAGTTTAGACATACAGAGTGTTCCATTTGAAAATTTTGTTGTCAAATTTCTGTAGATGAGATATTGTATTTACTACAATACAATAATTCGCGATGAAATGTAAATAAATAATCAAACTATAAGAGCTCTAATTAGAGTAATTTTTTACACATAATCATTAATATCTTGCAAACTCTTAAATAGAACTTCCGAAATTTTTGGTTATTACCTACTCGTTATGCGTACTTTCGAAATACGTAAAGATATACTGGGTGTTCCATTCAAAAAAATATAACTTTGGTATGGCTCTCAGTTACTGTATATACACCGTGTATAGCTAAAAATAATTTTAAAAAATTGAGCTGACTGAGTTACACCTAAGCTCGTACATATACTTGTATACTTTAGATGGTAGAGAAGACACTCGGTGTACACCCTGCATAGAGAAAAAAAGGACGTTCACATTGTTCAAGATTATATTATTCGTCGTTTTCGATGAAAGCGCGCGTAAATTTTATACCTACGCACTCATTCATTTTCGACGCAATTCTGAGCCGGAAGCGCCTCCTCGGAATACGGAAGTGCTCGGTCGAACTCGATTCTGAATATTTTAAAAAGCAATTACCGAGCCGGGGGAGTACACATAATACGGAGAGGATTGCTCGTTACATACGAAATAAAAATCCAAAATATAAATTGCGTCGACATCTAATAAATAATTGATAGCTGCGGGAAAGGAAAAAGAAAGCGTCGGAAAGAAGAAGACAGGCGGAAGTGAAAAGAAAGCGAGAGAAAGAGAGAGAGAGAGCGAGCGAAAGAAAGCGAGAGAAGCAATCAACATCAAATATTACATTACATGTTTTCTGTTATTCTCGACGATCGTATCCAAGTAGAGTTTGTCCTCGTCGACGAGATGCATATTTAGTATGTCTCGCATACGTGTTTTATCTCTAAGCAAATTCTTCAGATTTCCATCATCCCAGGCAGCATTGCTTGGAGCGAATAGAGTTATGGAGTGGGCGCGCTGAATGGTTTGCATAAATTCTTTACCTATGTCGCCTGCATCCGAAATCTCTTGACAGAACTTGCTGAGAGGGCCGTCTTCTTTTTCCTGTTGGCACACGTCAATACCGTTAATACTATCCGCACGCCGAGATGGAGCACGAAAATCTAAGCGCACGTGCAACTCATCCTTCCATTTAAATTAGGCAAACAGGTTTATCTTTATTCTGTTCTGTTTCTAAAGAGAGTCTTTTTTTTCATCGAACCATGCAAGTGACAGCCAGCCGAGCCGGGGATGGCCCCGGTCTTTCGGGTTTGGGGCTGCTGGGGGATATTGAGTTGAGAATGAGAAGCAGAATGCTTCCAGGGTAAAGGAATCTGTTTGCGGAGGAAATACGGGTCGCGTGCACACAGATATACACAAACATACATTCAACAAACGTGAGGGTGTACTGCGTGAATGGAAAGAGTAAACATGCACTGTGTGCAAACAATGTTTAAGGGGTTTATTTACACCGACACTTATTCCTCTTAATAACAGCCTTGTGATTAGGGGGATGGAATGTTTCGATTATAATAATTTGTGTGGTGAAGCTCTTGTATGTTGTGTTTACGTGATGGAGTCTATACAATTTTTTTTTTACAGTACTTACACACTCAAGGGATTCCTAAGTAAATAATAATTAAAAACAAAAAAAAAATTAGCATACGGGGTGGTATATATTAAAAAACTAAATACTTAATATACAGGGTGTCCCAACAGAGCGTTTGCGGGCTATATCTCGATAACTACTGCAGATATAAAAAAGTTTCAAGACATTTCTATTTTAAAATTTAAAGGTCTACGACATATAATTATTTTCACCTATAGAGGGTGAATCAAAACAGTGGTACTGAAGGCAACTTTTTTATTTCAAATGACACACCCTATATATGATATCAAATTTGAATTGCCCATAAAATTCTACACCTTTTTTATGACCATAATCTATATCTAATTCCAACCGTTCTGAAGATATTTAACATTTTATCTAAAAACTGTCGATTGCAACCATTATTTTGTTTATTTATATTTTATTTATTTTTAACTTTAGAGAAAAGATTTTCAACAGATGTAGTTGGTACTTTAACTTATTGTAAGCCATTATTAAATCAAATGTATTTTTATAGTTACAGGGTGATCATGGTACTAAGCAAAATATTGGAAATTTCAAAATGACATAAGTCAAACTTCTTAATTTCTTTATATCCTAAATTGTTCGTCTAATACAGTACTTTTGTTTTTGTCATGTATGTTCTATACCTATCTGCAATATTTTTCGAGATCCTTATCCATTTTAGTTATTTCTTTTAAAACGTATAATTGTATAAGGTGGCTGTGGAAAACAGCTAAACTAATTATTAATGTCAGCTGGTTCGTTTGTTTTCCATGGTCACCTTAGACAATTACTCCTTTTTAAAACAAATAATTCATACAGGCCTAGGATTCCAAAAACAATATAGCAGATAGGTATAAGACATGCAGGACGAAAACGAAAGTACTGCATTAGACGAACAATTTAGGATATAAAAATGTAGGGCATGCTATTTAAGAAAATTGACTTATGTCATTTTGAAATTTCCGATATTTTGGTTAGTACCATGACCACCCTGTAACGATAAAAATACTTTTAATAGTGGCTTAGAATAAGTTAAAGTATCAACTACTTTTGTACCGAAAATCTCTTCTCTAAAGTTAAAAATAAACAAAATATGAATAAATAAAATAATGGCTGCAATCGACAGTTTTTAGATAAAATGTTATATATCTTCAAAACGATTAGATTTAGACATAGATTATGGTACATAACAAAATGTGCAAAATTTTATGGGCAATTCAAATTTGACATCATATATAGGGTGTGCCATTTGAAATAAAAAAAAGTTGCATTCTGTACCGCTGTTTTGATTCACCCCGTACAGATGAAAATAATTTTATTTGTAGACCTCTAAATTTTAAAACAAAAATGTCTTGAAATTGCTTTTGTATCTGCACTAGTTATCGAGATATAGCCCGAGAAAGTACTGTTGGGACACCCTGTATATTAAAAAAATTATATAATTAATATTGATTAAAAAATGAAAGTCAAGAAAATGTGTTTGACAATCAAGATAGCGTCATACTCAAAAAATCTTTAATTTTTCTAATTCTAAAAGTCAACATTCAATGAACTTATAATAATAATAATAATAATTTATTGCCTCTTGCCTCTGTTAAACACACTACAGCCAAACTTACTTTACTTTAAAACTGCTTAAAACTGAGTTAAAAGTGGTTACCACTGAATACCTGCTTAATAACCAGGGAACGGAATTATATATTTTGTTCGATTAAATACAAACAAGGCGGCAAACCTATAATGCCGCAGCGACGAGTCAATGCACACATTCACTCGTTGTCCGCCTTGTTCTAAATAAACCGAACAAAGTGTATTGTATAATTCAGTCCTGTGCGGATCACTAAAGATCGGAATCACATATTTTGACGTCATCATTGAGCGGGGCTTATCATGCTGCAGCTCTGCAGCTATGTTTCCAACCGCATGATTATTTTAGCAGTTCGTACTATGTACGATTTCATCTTCAGAATCGTTTGCATCGTTTGAACGAAGATTAAATTTTTTGTATCTCTTTTATACTTACATACAGTGTGTACCAAAAAGTTTTATACAAATTTATTTTACATTTCACAAGAAAAATTATTCTTGATAAAAGGCTCTGCATGACTTGTAGATCCATAACCAGGTACAAAATTTTTAAAAAATTGGCTGGAATACAGGGAAAATAAAAAATAATGATTTGGACGAAGAGCAAAATACGTTCAAACTGTATTGGAGAGCAAAATGTTCATTGGAATTGTGATTAAATAGCAAAAAATCATAAAATTAATACACACTTGTAGATTATTGATATTACCGAGGAAGAAAAGGAACTGGGAAAACAAGAGACAATCGCAAGTTTGCGAGAAGATAGTTACAAGAAAATAAATAGGTAGATGATCGGACGACAAACTTTTTGATAATCGAGAAACACTATTAAAACGGGAAAATATTAGATTTGTAAAAAAATTACACTATTTATTCCATTTATGAAAAATAGTTAACAATGAAAACAAAACAAAATGAAGAACGTTTTTAACAGTCGAGAAAAAGAAAAAAAAAGTTAAATTTCTAAAGAAATTATACTATTTATTTCATTTATGAGAAATGGTTAACAAATGAAATTGAAACAAAATGAAGAACTTTTTTAACAGTCGAGAAAAAGAAAAAAAAAATCTGAAGAAATTATACTATTTATTTCATTTATGAGAAATGGTTAACAAATGAAAATAAAACAAAATGAAAAACTTTTTTAACAGTCAAGAAAAAGAAAAAAAAAATTCTGAAGAAATTATACTATTTATTTATTTATAAGAAATGGTTAACAAATGAAAATAAAACAAAATGAAGAACGTTATCAAGAGTCGAGAAAAAGAAGAAAAAAAGTTAAATTTCTAAAGAAATCGTACTATTTATTTCATTTATAAGAAATGGTTAACGAATGAAAACAAAACAAAATGAAGAACGTATTTAACAGTCGAGGGAAAGTAAAAAAAATTATAGATTTTAAATTTTCTTTAAAAACAGTTAACACCACACATTCAAGACATAGCCGCAATTCGAAAATCATTAAAAAGAGGACATCAAAAAAGACAAAAATCAAAATCACAATGTGCGTCGCTTTATAAAGAATCAGAAAATCGAAGATTCCCGAATCAATTGCGCTAGCATTGCAATTAGATTCTGATGTAAGCGACGCCTAAAAATAGATCACCATTGCAAACAAGTAGATACTTGTTTCAATTTATTCGCTATTAAAATATGATTTCAAAGTAAAAATTTTGAGGCTAAGGAAATTTTGTAAAGTACGATTTCAGGTTCTTTACCCTTTATCTTCAAACTAAAACGCAAACGTAAAGTGAAACCTTAAGCGTTTCTGCCCACCAAGACGGAACGGGCGGAAACGATGCGAAAATGATGGAAGCAAAGCAGACTTCAAACCGAAACGCAAATGTAAAGTTTTAAAACATGATTTCAAAGTAAAAATTTTGAGGCTAAGGAAATTTTGTAAAGTACGATCCCAGGTTCTTAACCCTTCAAACTAAAATGCAAACGAAAAGTTCCACTAACACGGAACGGCGGAGCCGGGAACGATTTGAAAATGACGGACGCAAAGTAGACTTCAAACCAAAACGCAAATGGAAAGTGAGTCCTTAACCCAGCGATGCCCTCGGGCGCTCCGAAAGCGCCATCCCCACTCTTGTTTGTTTCGGGAAAACGAGAATTCATTCATAGAAAAGCGCACGGCAAATAAATACTTAATAAATACAGCGATCGCAGTGTACTCTTACAATGTAATTTTTTATGTTAAGAGGAGAGTGAAAACGAAATCATTTAATTTTATTTCTATCTGTAAAACTGTCATGCTTTTTTTTATCTACTTTTTATGTTGTACATGTTGTTGAGTGTCTTCTGCATAGATTATTACTTACAAGTACCTGGTTTCTTATACCTCTAATATTTTTCTCATTCAGATTTGATACGCTTGGAAATTTTCTTACTTTACTCCCCATATACAGGCTGACTACGTGAGAATTCCCACTCCCTTTAATTTTTTATTTTATTTTTTTAATTTAGAAGGAGATGATGAGATGACTTATTCACGTAATAGCTCGTATTAAATGGAGAAGATGGGCGTTTCTATTTTCGCATCGTTTTATAGAAAGAAACGTTCAATACAAAACTTATACAGACCAATTCAATGTTTTTGTTGATATTAACAGCGAAACAAAAGCAGGTCGACTTATCGAGAATCCTTGCGTATTTTCCATGCGAAACTTTATAAAGAAAACAAGAAAAACAAAAGATGATCGTAATGATTTGGGGATTGCGGAAATTTTTTCTCCTTATTTGAATTTAATATATACGGCAAATAAAGTGAAAACTAAAAAAGAAGAAGAACGTTTTCGCGTCTTTTGGAAAAACGTAATCGCAACGGAAACTGAAAAAAGAAAACGGACAACTTCAACGGGAAAAGCAGAGAAAGAAAAACAAAAGACGATAGTAATGGTTTGCCGAGCACAGTTTTGATTATTTAGTTTCAAAATATACGGCGTATAAAATGAAAACAAGAAAAGAAGAACGTCTGCATCTTTTGGAAAAACGTAATAGGAATGGAAATTGAATGAGAAAAAAAATTGATAACTTTAACGCGAAAAGAAGAGAAAGAAAAACAAAAGACGATCGTAAATTTTACGACGAATGAAAAGCAAAATAAGCAAACGGCGAAATAAGTATGTGGGTAATTATTTACAAAAGAAAAGAAACAATTTCTGAAAATATAGAAAATAAACGAAAAGAGAATTGTTTAATCCAAAACTACAGGGAGGTTATTCTCGATAATCGATGAAAAAAAAGACGATCGTATTATTTTCGAAGAAGAAAAAACAAAACAATAAATAAACAGAAAAAAAATCCGAAACATTACTTTTTTATTTTACAATCTTCTCTGTTTTTAATCATGTTTTTTTTCAGTTTTCAGTTGGAGGGTTTAATTTATTGTTATTATTATTATTATTTTAATTCCTTTACAATTGTTAATTATTTCTTTATTATTATTCCTTTTTTGTGACCTTTTAAAAGTGTTTACATTGACACATAAAGATATTATGAAATTAAAAAAAAAACATATTATTATTAATTGAAGTTGGTTCTTGTCCGATAAAATTGATGAAAATATATAGCGAAACGTTGAGTGTGTTCCCTTCATATTTCTGTCCGGTTCGAGAGTAAAAAAACTTTGTACTTATTATTATTATTATTAAGTATTAAATTGAGATATTTAGATTTTTAATCTAAGTACAAAAAAAAATTGATGAGTTGACAACACTGTGTCGCCCCAATATGAAGAATTGACGTAAACTCTAGCCTCCCCCCGTCGAATTATTCCGGAAAGGATTATGCAATAAATTTTAAATAATTCTGTACACACACCAAAACTCTTATTGATGACGTCAAAATATATGATTCCAATCTTTATTAATAATAATATTTTGACATTGTATCTTGATTACTAGAGCCGTTATTGGATAGACATCCTGTATATTGAAAACATTACAACATGAATTCGCGCTTTGTTTCAAATTTCATACACGTAATGAATAGGGGGACCTTGCTGAAAAATTAAAAAGCAAATGCATATTTAAAGAACGAAATTATATACGGCAGGGCGAGGCGCAAGGAGAGCTCTCCCGGAGTTTAAAACGGCCGTCGCCGTCGTCGTCGCCCGGAACAAAGACAAAGTCGCTCGCTCTCTTCATTCGCGTGCGTATCAATTATTAAAGCGGCGTAACAAAGGCCCCCTCGCCCCGCCCTCGCCGTGCGGATCTTGTTTCCGGTGAAACAATAAAACAACCTGGCGGCAACCGTTCCAGCACTTAATCTTCGTGAATTGGTGAGCTTACGTTTGCTCCTGCGAACGGCGGCGCGGCGGCGCCGGAGAAAGTGTCAAGTTTAAAAATAAAACGATTAAAGCGCCCGCTTGAAAATTCTATTTTCGGAGGAAAAAACACGATCAAGTTATAATGATGAGAGAGAACAGTTTAAAAACTCGCTCTCTGTACTGTTCTTGCGTAAGCGCCCTCTATTGAGAATCAATTAAAAACTTCGCTGTAAAATATTTCTAGAATGCGTGTCGAATCGAGAAGCTAGATGGCGCAGCAATTATAAAAATAGAAATAGATTCGTCGAAGGCATTGGATGCAAAACGAATTTATTGTAAAAGACAAAAAGATTGTTGACAAAAGATAGTTCATATAGTTCACTATCTGCAAAGTGGTTAAGTGAAATTACTGTTTGGGTTGGCAATGCTTGACTTATTAATTTTTTTATATGATAGATACAACTGGAGTTTCTAGAAAACTTAAAAAATTATGTTATTTCAATATGTAAGAGAAGTTGTTTAGCTTCGTCATGAAACTGGTTCAAGAAAAAAATTGTTGGCAGTAGCGACAGTGTTCTTCTTTTCGATCAGAATTTGACATTCATCGGTTTAAGGTTATGTGTGTTCTTCCTCATTTTCAAAGTGACTGGATATTATTGAATTCTTTTATAGTCAGTGTCGAACGTTTTGAAAAATTTCAGTAATGACTCACTATGTTGGAACGGAGGCATTGTTTAAAAAAAAAGACTCGTCTGTGAGCTGCGAAATGCCGATAAAACAGAAAACTATAATCGTTAATTGCACTACCAACGCATTTCTTCCAATGTCAATTTCAAGGCGAACCAGAAAATAAAGTTAATGGAATTATTTTTACAATGATTAAAACAAATTTAAGTAAAAACAAAAAATAAAATTATTATTTATATTTTTTGTACCAATATAATCGAAATTAAAATCTTTTTCGTCACGTCACGAAACTAACTCCGGAAAAAAATTGTTGGCAACATCGTCATCGTTTATTCTTCTGATGCTGAGTTTCCAAACCTCCGGCATAAGGCATCCGGCATTCGAAATCCTATTCGTGATTGGTTGATATCAAATTTCTTAATGTTTCAACGTTCGCAAAATTTAAATAAACCAAGCACGAAAAGGATTTCGAATGGACGATGTCGTATACCGGAGATGTGTATTCTTTTCGTATGTCAGATTTGACATTTAGCAATTTGAGGTTATGTTTAACGCTTTTCCCCATTTCGACTTTAAGATAAACGTCAGATGTTTTTGAAAATTAGAATAAAGATTGCAGTGAAGCGCAATGGCAATTTAAACGTTGTTATTGGTCGCGTTCAGGTCAGTGTTGCCAACTCTCCCTAAACGTTAATTGAAAACCCTCCAAGTTGGCACCCATTTTTTTATTTCAAAGACTATTTTAAATATGAAATTCAAAATTCACAAAAAAAGGAAACATTGAGTGACTTTTCCAATTTTCCGGTTACAGTTTAAAACCGATTTTCCGATTTAAGGAATTGATGTTTTGCATTTTATGTCATTTCTTCGATTTGTAAGTTTTCGGCCGGAGAATCGCCGTTTTTTTCTTTTATTTATTTTTTGACTATCCATTCTCCTTTTGTTTTTTTTTACGTTTTCCGCTTGTTTCTTTTTTTAAACGAATTGATTTTCGCATTTTACGGACTCCATTTTACAGTTTTCTTTTGTTTATTTTAGTACTGTTACTTCTGTTTTTTTTTTTTGATTCAGTTTATGCTGCCGTATATCTCTTTTGTTTATTTTTATCAAATTGATTTTTCACATTTTGTTGAATGACACTTTTTTTACAGTTTTCTTTTGCTTTCTATATATTTTCTTAAATTTTTGTCTGAAGATTTATTTAGTTTTTGTTCACTTATATTTGTTTTATGTTCTTTATACACTCGTACTTTGTACTTTTATTTTGCCTTTCAGTTTATGGTTTTTCATTTGTTTTGTGTCCTAGTTGCGAAATTCTTTTGTCTCACGCACTGTGTTTCGTTTCTCTTTTTGTTTTTTCAACGTATTATTGACCTTTTTACAGTTACAATTCTTTTTTTGATTCGTCCGGAAAATTGTCTTTCGTCCAGGTTGGTGTTGTCGATTTTCTTTAGTTTTTTCTTTTATTCACTTCGTCGCGCCTTGAATTTCGTATCTGTTGCCTTCTTTTATCTTTTGTTTTAATTTTTTTTTGCAGGTTTCATTTGTTTTTTGTTTATCTGTTCTGATTTTTTATATTCTGGCCGGCGATTTTTTGTTTTTCTTTGTGTTTGACTTTAGAAAATGCTAGCGTCTCTTGGCTACATTTTGTCCACAAGTTGGCAACATTGCCTGCAAAAAGTCTAACAATCCCGCATGGAGCAAAGCAATGCAGTCACCTAAAAGAAATGGCGTTCTCGACTGACTGTTCTGGGCTGGTCCGAGAGTATCTCCATCTTGTTTTAACCTCGTGTAAAAACAGAGGATGGAGATAATCTAAGTATAGCCCAGAGCAGTTAGTCGAAAACGCCAAAAGATAACCTCAACTGTCCGATGCGAAAACGTCAGTAAAACAGAAAACGCTAACCAATAAATAATTGTGCTACCAACATTTTTTTTTTGAAAGTTCTCGATTGTACTGTAGTAGAAAATACTAAACGTTTTTTTTTTTGTGTTTGGTATTGTTTTAATGAATAGTTGTTATTCATGCAACGAATTCATGCACAACAGCCTTCATAACACCCCGAAAATACCTAATTATACTTTTTTTTTTTTATTAATAACTGCGACCTCCGTGAATCACACATCCAGGAAAAGCTTTTGCCCCTCATTTATTTATTGGCGGCGGCATTATGAAAGAGGTTTTCGTGTATTTTATTTTTTGTTTGCAATACACGATCGCATACACGTTCAACGTATCCATTATTAATAACAAAACATACATATATGCACATGCAGTTCAGTTTCGTTTATGTTTGTGTGTGTGTGTGTGTGTGTGTGCGTTTTGTACTCGCTGAAATATCGATGTGTATCGGAAAACGTGTTGTTGTATATACTCGTTTCAGCGCAGCGTTTACAATGCTCTCGCTACATTTACCTTAAACTGTGTGGTCGCACCATCGTCCAAAACAACGCAAACAACGAAACACATTATTATTTTTCGAAATACAACAGAATTATAATTGTAACAATTTACAATATCGTTTAATTTATGTAAGTAGAAGTTGAAATTTATAAGTATAAATTGAATGTTCATAGTTTTTTCTTTAATTTTGTTTGGACAGACCTTGTATGTTTATACAGGGTGTAACTTTAATGAGGGGCCAAACTTTAAGGGACAGTTCCTCACACCGAAATATAAAAAAAAGTTTATATAAACATAGGTCCGCAAATGCATGGTTTCTGAGATGTAACAAAATCATCGTAGGCAGCCATGATTTCATATTTGAGACCTCTTTCCGACTTATGTTTGTGTGATATTTTTTTTATAATTTCTAAATTCATAAAAGTTACGCCCTGTATAACCAAACAAACTTCATCTTGCATCTTTTAATAATCCGGCAACGTCAAAAACAATCTGAAAACGTCAAATAAACGCCTGAAACAATAAACCAGATTCCGCGTCGAGTCGCTTTATTAAAAAAAAATTCACTTGGCGAATGCACCCCGTCCGTCATCTATTTTAATAACTGCAGCAGACGTTGCCTGCTGTAATCCCCGTCGGGGAAGAAGGGGGCGAATTAGCAATCGTAAAAAAGCTCTACAGGTAATGAGAAATACGAACGGGGCGCCGCGCCGTTATAAACTGTGAGTGAGGGGTCGAGAGGCCCCAGCCAACACCATCTTCAATAACAGGCCTGAGTCATCGCGCAGGAATATCAGAGCTCAGTTTCTGAAGAATGCGACGCAAGCGTTTCGCTGTTGAGCCGCCGTTGAAAATCTTTGCGCTCCGCTTAAGCTACTTTTCCTGCTTGGAAGATTGGGTACTTATTTGGGGATTGCTGCTATTGGCTTTCATTGTCATGTCACGTGATAAACGATAACCAATAACTTTCGTCCAGTGAATGACAAAAAGTGAAAGTCAATGAAGGGAATCCCCAAATATTCAATTCTCCAAATCTCCAGAGCAAAAAAATTGTTGGAAAAATCGTCACCGTCTACTCCACTTATTCTTTTCGCATGTCAGATTTGACATTCAATAATTTGAGGTTATGTTTAACGCTTTTCAACTGTTCGCAACTATCCCTAAACGTCAATTGAAAACTCTCTAAGTTGGCATCGAAATTACCCATTCTTTTTTCAAAGATCATTTTAAATATGAAATTCAAAATTAACAAAAAGAAAAAAAAAACGTTGAGTGACTTTTCCAGTTTTCCGGTTAGAGTTTAAAAAGCATTCGATTTCTTTTCTTCGCTTTAATGAATTGATGTTTTGCATTTTTGTCAGTTTCTTGACTTGTAAGTTTTCAGCCGGAGAATCGCCATTTTCTTTTTTATTGATTTTTTTATCTTGTATTGTTTTTTTTTCTATATTTTTCGCAATTTTCTTTTTTTAATCGAATTGTTTTCGCATTTTATGAAGTTCTTATTTTTTGTCTATCCATTCTTCTTTTGTGTTTTTCTCAAGTTTTCCGCATTTTTCTTTTTTTAATCGAATTGATTTTCATATTTTATGAACATTTTACAATTTTTCTTTTGTTTATTCTAGTATCCTGTTACTTCTGTTTTTTTTTTCTAATTCATTTTATGCTGTCATATTTCTCTTTTGTTTATTTTTATCAAATTGATTTTTCACATTTTGTTGAATGACACTTTTTTACAGTTTTCTTTTGCTTTCTACTAGTTTTTTTTATTTCTTGTGTCTAAAGATTTATTTGGTTTTTGTTCACTTCTATTCAATTTTCTTTTGTTCTATTTTTATGTTCTTTATACTCTGGTACTTTGTATTTTTGTTTTCCCTTTCTTTGATTTCTCGCACTTTATTGACGCTTGTTTGTAGTTCATGGTTTTTCATTTGTTTTGTGTCGCAGTTGTGAAATTCTTTTGTTTCTCCTGCTGTGTTTCGTTTCTTTTTTTGTTTTTCCAACGTATTATTGACCTTTTTACAATTACAATTTTCTATGAATTTTTTTTATTCGTTCGGAAAATTGTTGTTTTTCGTTTAGGTTGGTGTTTTCGATCTTCTTTCGTTTCTTCTTTTATTCACTTCGTCGCGCCTTGAATTTCGTATCTGTTGCCTTCTTTTATCTTTTGTTTCAATTTTGTTTTGCAGGTTTCATTTGTTTTTTATTTATCTGTTCTGATTTTTTATATCCTCCAAATCTCCAAAGCAGGAAAAGTAACTGTTCTAATAAGGACGGAAAGGAAACTTAAAATGGTGAATTTCTGTGCTGGACTGCATTTCAGATGAATCAATTTTTAAGTCGGAGCATTCTCCCACCTAATAAATCAGGCCTGTGTGAAGTGGGCGTTGTTCCAGCTCGTAAATCAAAACGCAATGCAGTGCCGTTTGACTGATGCGATGCGATGGAAGGGCGGCTTTTCGTTGCGGCTATTAACGTAATTAGGTTTGTCTAAAAGGGGGTGGTGGTTTTATCGTCGGGGATGCACATGCAAGCTAATGTAATAACGGATGAATTAGAAAAAGATACGGTTTTCGGATCAAAGTCGATTCAATATCGGCGCGGTGTTCTGATTAATTAATTCAAAATCAGCTTTGTGCCTATTTTCATGATTAAATCGAATTAGTTACGGGGGTGGAAGGGAGAGAGGGTGCTCATTCAAAGAAAAAAATAATTTAATTTGTGTTTTTTTTTATAAATTAAATGCTTAAAATTATGATCAAAGATTTGCGTAGCTATTTTTTGATTTAAAATGACTGAGTTTTTATTTGCTGATAAGACCATCCCCCCTCTCAAGTAGAGCTGAAATAGCTGTACAGAAGATGAAGAAGAATTTCGCTAAGGCAATAAAAATGTTTCCCTTCGCAGGGCTAAAATCAGAATAACAAAATTTTGGCCTTCAGTTGCAGAAATTTTAAGTAAAAAAGGGGGCCAAAATATTTAAAATTCTTTTTCTGTTGCTGACATTTCTGGCGCTTCTTCGAACGGAAATTATGGTTATGGCTGACGGTCTTATACTCATTAGAGGTATTAGTCACATGGGGACCATGTTTAACCCATTTAAAGCGTTATTATGAGCATTCCTGGCCCGAAATTTATTGCGACATTAGCGTTGCAGTCTAACAGAGCTATTTATTTGCCGGGGGACGTTTTGACAATACATAACAGCCCTTATCCTAAAGTGTGCATACAACATTTTCGTACGATGCATACACGTGTACACATAATATAATTAATTAGACTTTATCAACCGTCTATTAATTTTACCAACGAATTATTTATCACCTGAATTAAGCAGAGCAAAAAATTAAATACTTATAATAAATAAATAAATAAATTCTAAGGGCGATTTCATTTTTGCCAAGATTTTTTTTTCATTTCGTAGATTAATATTATTGAGATAGGAGTCTTAAAATCGCCAACGCCATTTCTGGAGAAATCTTGGTTCTTTTGTTTTCATTATTTAAAATTTCATGCAGTAATAGAAGCTATTAGAACATCTACTTTTCGTTTCAGAAGTTGTGAATTTTTGATAATTACCGACGTTTGCTTCGCTTGCGGATCAACGTCTTTTTCGATCTTTGGAACGTAGACAAAATTTACTTTTTTTAATCAAGGGATTCCACGCTGACAATTGAAATCCAAGTTGTTAAACTTACTTGCAATGCTGCACCAGCAGATCGTATTTCATTCAAAACTATTAACGCGCTCGTTCATTAGAATGTGTTTTAACGAGACGCTGACGATTTTGATACATCGACTTTTTGATCCGAACTCTTAGAAAATGCACTTTGTCACATTCTGTACGGATAGTTTAAAAAAAGAAATTTGTAAATCAATGCAGTTATTATCACAGAGTGATTATTCATTATTCATTCGGGCAGTTTAAATGTAAGTTAGTCTTTTAATAAACCCCCGTAAATGAACCGAACGTTTTCTTCTTATCTGCGCTTAGAGACTTTATAACCCTTCTTTGTTCGTGACATGGTGGAGCACGCCCCTTTATCAATTCGTAATAATATCGTCAAAAATGGTTATAGAGGTCTTATAGGGGTACGACATGTTGTATTTTCCGCGACCATTCGGTTTCTAGCAACTCTTCTGGAACAGTCGCGAGAACAACCCTGTCGACGTTGGTCAGTTCTGATGTCTTTTTATGTGTTGATGTGACATCCTTTAATTATAAGAGATCTACTTCGCCACGAAGAATTTTACGTTCGTTTCGCTGAAAATCGAACAGAAGCCCTCGGACGCATCCTTATCGGCTCGTGAACACCCCCCCCCCCCTCCCCCCCCACGAGCAAGTACGACAGTAGGACAGAGTTCATACCGTCATCAACCAATTTGAATTCGCATAACAAGCCAGCGCCGTTATGAGCTAAGGCAGAGCGGGCTTAAATTCCTAGTTACTTTCGGCAACCACGTGTGGTACGCGCCTGATTTTGTAAGGTGGTAACATTGCCTCTTTCAAGAGGTGAGATCAAGACTCTTATTGGTTTCAGGTGATCACGCCCTCCGCGTCTTGTTTTCGGATTGTCCCGACATTTTGCCGGTAGAGGATCGGGCGTCTACGATCTAACGCTTCGGCAGTCATTGCCGTTTCGACACGTTCCGTTAAGGTGTACGACGTAAATTTGTGCATAAAGTTCTAAAACGCAGAGTACGTGGAATCCTTTAAGCCCTAAGTGTCGTCTGATTTGCTTTTGAGCAAATTCTTCCGGGCGAATAAACTGCATCTGCATTAAAATCAGAGGTAATTAGATTGTGATGTATTAGCACGGGCCATGTTTGTGGAATAAAATTGTTTTTTTTTTGTTTCACAGAGGAATGCGTTTCTAGTTTCGCCTTTTAGCCCCTTTTCTATTACCGTTTTCTATTTTCGCTTCTACGTTCGTATACGGTGAAGGCCCCATTTTCTTCGTGGTCGCCAATAAGACGCCTAGCTCGAAATTCATTGCGGTACGATAAGGGTACCGGATCATTGACCGAGATTCGACTCATTCGCGAGAGCGGGCGTCACCCTGCTGACAACTGCCTCATCGTTTAACTTGAACTACAGTAGCGTTCACTTTTGTCTTATAAACGACGCGTTTACGGCGAAGATAACATCTTCCACGTGGTCGCCAATACGACGCCCTGCTTTGAAGGTCATTGCGGTACGATAAGGAGACTTGACCATTCGCGAGAAAGGGCGTCACCTGCAGGTAACTGATTGCGACCGTCAATCCCCTCGCCTCATCGTTTAATCGGAACCAGACTAACAACGTACATTTCTGTTTTACAACCGACGTAATTTAATTGTTTACGTAACATTTGTTCTAACGCTTTCTCGTGGTTACAAACCAAGGATAGTTTAAGAAGGTTGAATTACAGACTCCCATTTCTGTGAAGGTCAGTACTGAACCTATTCGATCTTATTTTTATTTAAGTTGAGATTAAAGTATTTTGATTACGTTAGGTCCCTCGGGTTATTGTGTTTCATGTCATTGCATTACGATTTAGTGTTCCTAAATATATTTATTTTAAATACGTTTGGTGTTTTGCTGCGTCGACAAATTATCTTGAATGTTCGAGTGTTAAGGCATCTCCTGGTAGTTTTCGAATATAAGCGCACGCTGTAGATCCTTGGGAGTCGGTTCTACAGTGCGCATATCGGCTGGGGAAACTCCTTGGCGCCCTTATAGTTATACCCACCCTTTTCTCTCAGAGACTAGTTCGGGACAGCCGATTGAATCTTCAGCGCAACTTGCCACCAGATATCGGTATCGGTGACCAGGAGTTAACATAATTGCATTAAGGTGGTGGCAATGGTAGTGAAACCGCCGTATTGGCAGCACCCTACACCCCGTCTACTTATTCCCCTCGTGCTGTTTTCTTCGACAAACAAAACGCTTGTTTGCCTTGCGTCCATTTAATTGCGTGCGTTTTATGTCATGCACCTACGAACGCAATGTTTACCTCAACATTCTAGAAATTGCTCGCAAATTGAAATTTAAATGAGTATTTACGCTACGGCGGCGGCGGTGGCGGCGAACTTTATTTTGCGGGCATGCTACCGCATAACAAATTCGGTTCCGGAGGTAAAAGGAAAACACACAACGCCGGATCATCTCGATCTAAGAAAAGATGACAACGTGAGGCGTTTCGAAAATAATTACCTACGAATCGATCTAGCGGGTCATTGAAAGTCGAAAAAGGGAGGGCGGGGGGAATTATGATTCGCCGTGGAATTAAAATTATTCTACCTTTAATTCGTCCGTCGTTGTCGATTGACGTAAAGATGATTTCAAATTTTTTTCAATTTGTTGATTTTGCCAAATCTCGTCATTCTATTCACACTTTGTAAAGGGTGATTGAAAATAAGTGTCCGACCCATTAAGCATAGCACCACAGGTAGCAATGTGACGCAGTTTCTCAAATATAAAAAGTCAGTCAACCCGATTTTACAAATCAGGTTGCGCATCACATTCCGATAATCACGAGAGTTACCATTTGGGATTCAAAAGAGATTGATTTTCGAAATGCCTTTGATAAATTTATTTAGTAAATACACCTCTAACAGAACGGAACTTATTATGAATCACCCTGTATAGACCAACCTCTGTAACATTCGAATTCCTCTGAACATTACATGATTTCGTAACTCTAACAGGACGGAACGTACGTGGACGGCTGGAAAATTTTCTGGAATCTAGCAGGTCTATAATTGTTAGCGTTTATCAACTGTCACATTTGTAAAATTTGACGTTTTTCGCCTATAATTCTATTGACAGTTCCTATCCAAGTGAACTAGTTTTGTTTGTATAGCATTTGAGAAAAAGTAATTTTGTGTAAACATGGAAATCTCGCGTGAAAATTTTCGTGCCATGATTTTTACGATTTCAAATGTAGTCTAACGCCGAAACAATGCCTCGATCGGCTTCATTTGGCTTTTGGGGATGAAGCACCATCAAAGAGCAGTGTTTATAATTGGTTTGCCGAATTCCAGCGTGGACGTACCTCTTTCAGTGACGAATTTCGTGAAGGTCGTCCAACAACATCTGTTGTTGCCACTAATGTAGATGCTGTGCGTGAAATGGTTGAGCGAGATCGACATGTGACATACCGTGAGATTCAAGCATCCTTACGCATTGACATGAAAGCAATACACCAGATTTTGCATGATCATTTGAACGTACGAAAGCTTTGCTGTCACTGGATCCCACACAATTTAACAGAAGCGCAAAAGCAGGGTCGCATCAAATGGTGCGAAGAAATGCTCAAGAAATACAATGGAGGTCGTTCAAATTTAGTTTATGACATCGTCACTGGAGACGAAACATGGATATTTTCGTACCAGCCAGAAAGTAAACAACAATCTACCGTTTGGGTATTTCAAAATGAACCAAAACCTGCAAAAGTTGTCCGGTCACGCAGTGCTGCAAAGCAAATGATTGCTTGTTTCTTTGGTTTAACTGGACATGTAGCCACCGTGGCTTTAGAGGATCGAAAAACCGTGAATGCTGATTGGTGTACTACAATTTGTTTGCCGGAAGTCATCGGTCAAATAAGAAGAAACAATCGAAATCGACGAATTATTCTTCATCATGACAACGCCAGCTCTCACTCAGCCCGTCAAACAGTTGATTTTTTGTCCAACAAAAATGTTGAATTAATGACTCATTGTCCATATTCACCTGATTTATCACCTAATGATTTCTTTTTGGTTCCAAATATCAAAAATAAAATGCGTGGTGAGCGATTTTCGTCGGCTGAAGCAGCGGTTGAAACATTCCGGACACTGGTTTCTGAGGTACCATCTTTAGAGTGGAAAACGTGCTTTAGTAATTGGTTCGAGCGTATGCAAAAGTGTATTGACGTCAAAGGCGAATACTTCGAAAAACAATGATACCATTTACCAAATTTCATATGCATTTTTTCATACCGTGTCCAGAAACTTTTCCAGCAGCCCACGTATTATTAATCATCCTATATAAACCAAACTCTTTAGCATTCGAATTCGAGCTCTGTACATCTTTCGTACTAACTCTAATGGGACGGAACCTATTATTAATCACCCAGTATAAACCAAACTCCGTAGTATTCGAACTCAGGCTCTGTACAGGGTGGATTAATTTCGGTGTCTCTTATGGGCATCTCCGTAACTATAAGTGATAGAAAAAAACTAGTAGCCGAGTCCCGATCTCTTTTTGGAGATTAAGTCAAAAGCGTAAACACAAATTGGCTATCTTCTTTTGTTTTCAAGTTATGGTCAAAAATTGACATTTTCGACTTTTCGTTTTTCGGTCATATCTCGTTTATTTTTAGAGATATTAGAAAACTGTTTGATCACTTTTTGGAATACATTTCAGTGGTGTAGTTGTTTTTTTAATATTTCCTTAAATTTTCAAGTTATAACATAAAGTTATATTTTTTTAAATAGAAATCATAGTAGGCAATGATCTCAATAAATAGAGATTTTTTTTCTGTTTTCAAAAATCTGATCGAGCTAGTTTTTACAATCACCGTTCAGTTTGATGTATATTCCTTCATATTTTGAGGTTATGTTAATTTTAAAATATTATTTCTTTAGGAAACTTTCTGTTCGCTTTAGAATCAGTTCAGTTCAAAATCAAATCAATTTGATTTGAGTAAATAAAGCAAAAAAAATAAAGCAAGTTTAAACTGTAATTCGAGATTAGATAAGCGCGGAGATTAGAAAATGCGTGGAATGATGTCATTGTGCAAGGCCTTGCATTTTTTCAACTACGTCAATGCTCTTTTTTGGTCATAATAGTATGCCGGGGTGACGTGGTGATAAAACACCAGAACTGCGCAGATTCTTTGAAAAATTCATTCATCATCCAATCGAACCATCTGGCACGGGGATGCTCACTAACTGGGAAGTGTACCCCCACCAAGCTGTATGTTATAACTGTGACGGTTGCATTTATTAAGTATTTTTTTACCGTGAATGAATTCTCGGAAACAATCGAGAGCGGGGGTAGCGCTTTCCTTCGAAAGCCCAAGAGCATCCCTGTTCTAAAACATTCCAACTCGACAGGAAACTCAAATAGAAGCAGAATGCTTTATCTCAACATGCTTGGCAGTAACTGCGTCTTTGTTCTGAAATTTATGAAAACGAAAACAAAAACCTCATGAAAATCCGAAGCTAATAACATAATTTAAATCAAGTCTTGACATGAAAATTTTTTTTTTTTTTTAATTTCAGGAACGGATTTATTATTAATTTCTTTAGCACAGAAAAAAATCAGGTTTTTACAGTATGTTGTACTTTTTCTTAACGATTAATTAGACTTGTAAATCGCTTGTTTTTTCCCCTTACATTGCTTTGGTTCGTTTTATTCAAAGTCAATTCATTAATTAAAAAAATGAGTTTTCCTTTTTTATTTTATTTTTTGTTGAAATTAAATTGGATTTTCTTTGAAAGAAGTGTGCGATCGTGCTTTATCTGAACATGCTTGGCAGTAGTTCTTGCATCGTTGTTCTGAAATTTATGAGAATGAAAAAAAATCGCATGAAAATTCAAAGCCAAATTAAATCAAGCAGCATTTAAATCTAACTTAAGCCTCGATGGGAAATTTTTTATTTTTTTATTTCAGGAACCGATTCATTAATAATTTCTTTTGCACAGAAAAAGAATCCGGATTTCTACAACGTTTACACTTTTTTTGGCCAAAATTAATTTGGATTTTGGTTTACAGAAGTGTGCTTAAGATGAAGACGTCGTTTAATTGTATTAATTATTTTTGTAAATGTAATATCTTTAATGCCCAATTGAGGGTTTAATGTTATAAAACAGTTAATTTTTTTTACTCTATTTTTTGACGGACAGTTAATTCTTTTCACTGTATTATTTCATGGACAGTTAATTCTGTTTGCTGTAGTATTTCCTGGACAGTTAAATCTTGTTACTGTATTACTTCATGGACGGATGATTGTATGGATGGATAGATGGATGGACGGACGGACGGTAAATTTAATTCTAATGTGTAATTTCAATTTTCGCAGTTAACAGAAGCGGTGAATATAACCCTGAAAGACTTCGAGAATTTAGAGGGTGTATAGAAAAATTGTTTTCAATCGGACAAGAAACGACTTCTATAAAAAATAAAATTGAAGTCGACTCTTGTTCGATGAAATATGTGAGAGAAAATAGTTTTTAAACTTTAAAACGGACATTGTGAAATCGCAAGACCACTCTACGTTTCGCTATCGCTTCATAGTTTCGTCAGGAGTGAAAAAATGTAAATAAACAAGTTGTCAAGAGAAGCGAAAAGATAACATGATTTTACACTAAAATACAAGTTGTTTGGATAAACATAAAGGTAATAATAACTAAATTAGAACTAATTTAAGCTTTCTTTTTTTTGTTTCTCTTGAGTTATATTTTATTAAAAACACGAAAGACAAAAACAAACACACAAATAGTAAAATATAAACAAAATTGGACATGTATCAAACTAAATTTGCGTGCATTCATATTTAATAAAAACAAAAGAGCTTTTGCCAAATCGGTCGCGATGGGTGCTCAAACGGAATTTTATAAAATAAAATGAATATGAAATTCTTTACGCGGCCAAAACTGTCTAAAGGTTTGAAAGTTCGTTAATATTTAATAAAAACAAAAAAATATGTCGGCACTGCATTGAAGCCAGCCTACTGAGACCAGGATATGTAAGGCTAATAATAAACATGGGATTTTCCCTATTAATTATAAGAAATAAACCCAACAAAGTATATATTTTTGAAAACAGAAAAAAAATCTCTATTTAATGAGGGCATTGCCTACTGTGATTTCTATTTAAAAAAATATAACTTTATGTTATAACTTGAAAATTTAAGTAAATATTAAAAAAGCAACTACACCATTGAATTGTATTCCAAAAAGTGTCCTTATAATGTTTAAGCAGTTTTTTAATATCTCTAGAAATAAACGAGATATGAAAAACGAAAAGTCGAAAATGTCAATTTTTGCCCATAACTTGAAAACAAAAGAAGATAGCCAATTTTTGTTTACGCTGTTGACTTAATCTCCAAAAAAGAGATCGAGTGTACATTACACGATTTCGTACTTTAAGAAAGAGAATGAAGAAAGTAATCTCCGACAAGATATTCAACTGGTAGTTATCCCAGGCAATTTTCTGCGTTTTAATTTCCACCCTCTTGGAAATCAAGCGAAGTTTAATGGACGTCAAACAGTAATCTTGTTAGCGCTTGATGGAGTAGCAGCCCATAATAGGATTATCGTCACCATCACGCTAGATTTATTCAAATCTGAATAGTTCGGGCTAGTGGTGTTCGTTATCGCCGCCGCCGTAA
Organism: Prosopocoilus inquinatus; assembly: GCA_036172665.1. Classification (NCBI taxonomy): domain Eukaryota; kingdom Metazoa; phylum Arthropoda; class Insecta; order Coleoptera; family Lucanidae; genus Prosopocoilus; species Prosopocoilus inquinatus. The sequence continues at coordinate 13,185,096 of CM069871.1, read as the reverse complement.
CATTTAAATTTAAAATCTGGCCGAGGCAGGTCGGTCGCCAGCCCTGTCCCGATTATCTTTTATCGCGAGTCGTTCCGACACAGTCCTGGATAATATTCTGCAGGAAATTTGGAACCAGGACTGGCGACGGCATTCATATCGGGACGGTGCGGTTCATTTAACGCTGCGGCGGCCATGAGGGCGTGAAATTGATTGGACGGCCGGCAACTTGGTGTGTGGATATTGCCGTTGAAGATGTAACAATTGTCTTTGCTGTTGTAACATGTGAGTTTAAAAGAAAAGAAAAAAATTAACCAAGAGAGAGGACACCTATTTTCCAAAAAGCAGGGAAGCACAGGAAATGACTAATCATAAATGACTCAAAACAAAACTCGTAGACTGAGTCGCACCGACATCTGAAATTAAATGCCTTAATCCATGTTAGTTAATCTGTGATTAAAATTTAATTCATGTTCACCGACGCATTTTTAATTCGAATTAGTTGATTTGCAACGTCACTAATACAGTATCAAAACGGTGACGTTTAGCATTATGATTGCCCATTTATCTAGTCCGTTTATATTGAAATGTGTCACTTGAGGCAGTTTCTATTTTGTGTGCGTTTAAAATTTGAAAAGAGAGAACGCAGATCTAATATTACGGATATTATTTTCACATGCGTACAGTCACTGGCGCCAATCACTCTGGGAAATCGTCGTATTTGATGAAATACCCAATAATTTTGTTAATTTCCATTGATGTCTGGGCCATATAACTATATAAATTCTCTGGAATTTGCATCAATTTGCTTTGTAACACTTGGAAATATCCTACTGAGTTGAAGGCCCGCAACCTTCGCATGTGTCTGTTAATATGTGCTGAAGATATTAATATGATCCGCTAAAACTTGCTGAAAACTTTGAGTAGCAAAAAATCGCAAAGTAACCAGTAACTGAGTAATTGCTGATATTGGAAAATTTCTATTTGTTGTAAGCTCTAATGCAGTACTTTTCAACTTAGTTTCAGCAAAGGGGTGTTTGTGTTCCTCCGCAGATAAAAACGAAAATCACACCACAAAAAAATTTGTCATGTAAAAATAGCATAATGTCGATATTTTGATGAAACATTATTTCATATTTTAGTGCTAAGGGAGTACCTAAGAAAAAAATATAAGCACTGTAGGGTTCCTCGCTCTACAAAAGGTTGAGAAACACTGCTCTAACTTATTGATTTCAAAAATATCCAGCACTTCTTGCACCACTTCTTTTGAAAATCTTTAACGCATCTTAAAATCTTAAAGTTTGTTAATCATAGATTAGGGCAAATTAAGGTCGGTGCAATTGAAATGTCGCTAATTCAGATTAGTTAATCTGTGTTAACGTTAATCAAGGTCGGTGCAACTGGGCCGTAATCTTGTTGAGCTTCCAATCGAATTGAATTTGCTTTACACAAAAACCTTTTTTTTAATTTTTAATTTTTTTTCGTGCGGATGATCATGAATATAGGGTCTTCATAAATGATTGTAACTAGAGGTCCCTATTTCACGTATGTGTCAGTACACGTGTTCACGTGTAATACACAGATTCAAATTTTAGTACGTGTAATATTAAATACACGGGTACCCGTGTATTATATTACATGTGTATTTGTTTTACACGTGTATTTATATTACACGTTAATGTTTTCTTGATAGGTATTGTCCAGGAGGCAATTAACTTACAAATAGAATGAACTGGAAAAACTTCATTTCCCGTTTTTTTTTTCTGAATTCAGCTGAACTTCAACTTCAATAGGTGGCGCCACGTAGAGAGTTTAGAGACAGTTTTGCGATTCAGTTAGGCTGGTACTTCATAGAGGACGCTAATCGAATTTAGGGATTTATTTTAGTTATTGCCTAAAAGAAATTAAACGTCAGTCGGTCTTTAGTTTAATTCATTGTAAATATTGGCAACACAGATGGCGCTGCATTTGTATAGAAAATATCTGGCACAAAGTTGGTGAAATAATGACAGTTTTGAAAATTAGTTTGGTCGGTCCTCGACACAAGTTCAGTTTATTTGAACTATTACCTAAAAATATTAAAATGTTCACAATTGCTTTATTTCGAATATTGTTCAATAGATGGCGCTATGTCGACAAAGTCTATAAAATAGTAGTAATGACAATTTTACAAATTAGTCCGGCTGATTCTCGATAGATCGCGCCGATTGCTTTAATTCATTTTAATTGTTGCCTTAAAAAAATTTGTCATGTAAAAATAGCATAATGTCGATATTTTCATGAAACATTATTTCATATTTTAGTGCTAAGGGGGTACCTAAGAAAAAAATATAAGCATCGTAGGGTTCCTCGCTCTGCAAAAGGTTGAGAAACACTGCTCTAACTTATTGATTTCAAAAATATCCAGTACTTCTTGCACCACTTCTTTTGAAAATCTTTAACGCATCTTAAAATCTTAAAGTTTGTTAATCATAGATTAGGGCAAATTAAGTTCGGTGCAATTGAAATGTCGCTAATTCAGATTAGTTAATCTGTGTTAACGTTAATCAAGGTCGGTGCAACTGGGCCGTAATCTTGTTGAGCTTCCAATCGAATTGAATTTGCTTCACACAAAAACCTTTTTTTAAATTTTTAACTTTTTTTCGTGCGGATGATCATGAATATAGGGTCTTCATAAATGATTGTAACTAGAGGTCCCTATTTCAGTACATGTGTTCACGTGTAATACACAGATTCAAATTTTAGTACGTGTAACATTAAATACACGGGTACCCGTGTATTATATTACATGTGTATTTGTTTTACACGTGTATTTATATTACACGTTAATGTTTTCTTGATAGGTATTGTCCAGGAGGCAATTAATTGACAAATAGAATGAACTGGAAAAACTTCATTTCCCGTTTTTTCTTTCTAAATTCAGCTGAACTTCAAAATAGAACGAAAACTGTTATCAATTATTGCTGTTGTTTTTTACTGTCATTGTATAAAAGTTAACTTCCCGCTATCGATAAAAAAAAACATATCAGTTGCGTTGATTTGAACGTACCGAACGGATCCGTAAAAATACACTTGTAATTTAATTACACGTGAAATTAATTCGCGAATATTATTACACGGAGTCCGTGTACACGTGTACCTTGGGTACACGTTCAAAACCGCATAGTCTAATTGTAACTCACGTGATTTGACGTGCGGAAATTACTGTGAAAATGTAGTCACTGTCTTCTGAAAGAAGCAAAAGAGAAGATCCCGATATAATACGAAGAAAAACTATTTGTAAATCGCAATAACTACATTTTGTTACTCCTCGTATTTGTTTCTTTTTTCTAACGCCCCCGTGAATTAATTAATTGCAGTACTGCCGGAAACTGTTAATTACTTCTTGCACGCTTTGTCACATCCCAGCTGCCGCTTTTCTTTTCAACAAGTGCTTCATTCATGATTTACACTAATTAGTAGGAGGTAATTACGTCCAGTATGTTTAAACGTGCTATTCAGAGTAGTACAGTAATGTGACAATGTGAAATACCGTGACGTAATAAAATAATCCGTTAAACGACCATGACCTTTGGCCGATTAATTAATTATATCAGTAAACCAATTTATAACATTGCAAGTTCCTTCACCGCGAGAAACTCGCGTTAGAGAAGTCATTGAACTAGAAGTTAAAGAAAGGATTGCAATATTTTGTTCTATGTACGTCGAAGTTAATTCCTTTACGGGGTGACCGTTAAGTATATTGATTTAATGATGATTGTGTGATGGTTTCAACTGGGTAAGCGGCGGGTATGAAAAACGGGGCGCTATTTTGTTCCCAGAGATGGCATCTAGCTTTTCTTTGTGGACTGCAAACAATATTGTTTGTTTTCGCGTCGTTTTCATCGATCACATAATAATAAACACACTGATGATGATTACAGGTTTCTGTAATCGAAAAAAACGACGGGTTTAGGCATTCTGATTATGCTCGCCGCTGAGTCAAGTTTAAAACAATTTCACATTTCGCTTTGAAACGTCGCCAACAACAAAGTCACAAATGTACAAAGCGAAAACGTGGACAGTTCACTACAAAAGCGACACGTACGCAATTATGTAAACTATTTATAATTTCATTGAGACAAGCCTGACAAAGAGAGTACACTGACCTCCAAAAATTGCTTCACCGTGCTATCAACGACCATGAGGGGCTTGTGGATCAGATGCACGACGCCGTTCCTCACGGGAATATTGGCTTCCTTGATGGCGGCGATGACGACCCCCTTGGCGTGCTCCGCACCTCCAAGTATGGTATGACTTTTAATGTAAACTGAAAAATCCAATTACGGTAAACATAAAAAAGAAAATTGCCATGAACGGCGAAAAGTTGTGTGAGTAACCCACTCGTTTTTGATCGCCCTTCTCTTTCCTGGGAAAACGAAATGAACACCTTGATGTTATCCTTGTCGGCGAGGGTCTCGAAGAGGAAGTCTTTCTGCGTGGGGGACGTGAAGAGGACCTTCTTGGGAATGACGTGGCCGTCGATTACTTTGTCGTCTATGGATTCCGGTTTTGAATCCTGCGAGGCAAGCAAAGAATAAGACGAATATTTCAGAGGATAGGGAACTTACTTTGAAGCCGTCGTCGATCGGTATGAAGAAGGTGTGACCACCTTCGGCCTTGTACAGGTCTTGCTTTCTGGTTTGGTGGATGCGCTGACGGAAAGATCTGCAATGTGGTTTGCAAGAAATTTAATTTATTTGGAAATGTAACGCGCGAAATTCATTTCTTTTTCTTTCAATTCATAATCGCGAGGATACAGACGAGTCGGCCGGTTAAGGTGAAGAAAGTATAATTCTCAGAGTGCGTTGAAAGACCGTGCGCCAGACGCAGAGTGACTCACGAAATGTAAATCAACGAATGCAGCAATACTTATGATTTTCCTAGGAAACCTGTGACGTACAAAATCAATCGTCTAACAGTTAAACAATTATGAAGATCCTGCTTATACACACGACGCTACATGCATATATAGCGTCGTGTGTATAAGCAGGATCTTCATAATTGTTTTTCTCCTCCTAACCAATACTGTTTGACAGTTAAAAAACTAACAACAAACATGATTGACTGAACTGCAGTGTTTTTAAAAGTAGTATTGGTTAGATATTGGATAACTGTTAGACGATTGATTTGGTACGTCACAGGTCACGTGAGATACAGGATTAAGTTAAAACCCGTTATATCCAACAGTGTATTTAGTGCTGTGTACGAATTAAATTTTGTAAGAAGCAGCTCAGCTTCGGCTACAAATCATATTTCAAGCTTAAAACGTGCCGCTTCCTCTTCCTCCCTCGACTATTTATTTATTTTTCGCGTTGTTGTATCTCGCGGAACGTTATAAATTAAGCTGAGAGAATTAGATACCTTATCCTGTAAGTCTTGATATTGGACGACTCGTACTTCTCGAGGAACTCCCAGGCGGTTGGATTGGCGAGCTGCGTGGTGGATGATTTCGGCGAGACGACGGGCACGAGGACTTCATCGATTTTATGGAGAATCTGCGGCGAAGGAGAAAAAGATTGAAATATAACGTGTTTAAGTTTTATAAGAAAGTTTGACGACGTCCCCGAGGGACCAACGGGGAAAAACTGACTTTCATGGATGGGAAGTGCGCGCGCGGGAAAACGCCGTCGGATTTCGCCCCCGGGATTCATAAAATCGTATCCGGTAATCGTGAATTATATTTTTGGTATAGACTTATTCGATCACGCTCAAATGAGATATGCGTGCACAATGGACTTGCGACACAGATTTTATCAATTTTATCAAAAAGTTCGGGATGTTTTCGCTTAAGAGAATTAAATAAGCAAAAAAATTTAATTAAATTTAATTCAATGTAAATATTGCCCGATAGATGGCGCCACACTCGTGAAGTGTAAAATAACGAGTTTCGCAAACTAGCCCGACCAGTTCCCGATAGAGGACGGTAATTGCTCCAATCTATTTTGGGGAAGAAGATTCTGTAACTTTTTAATTAGCTATTAAGATGTTATAATTCAGAATGCAGCTTCATGATTGGTTGCTGCAAGCCAACAAAATTTAACGCTTTTGTTGTAGAATAGGCCCCTTTCATTGTTGCTTTAAAAATTAAAATGTCAGACGCTGTTTTGTTTGATCAATTTCAGATATTATCTTATAGATGGCGCGACATTTTAAGAAGAAAAGGTAATTTTGTAAATTAGTTTGTTTAGTTCTGCATAGAGAATGTCGACTATTTGATTTTATTTGAACTGCTGCCTAAAAAACTAAATAAAATAATTCTTATCCAATAGGTGGCGCCACGTAGAGAGTTTAGAGACAGTTTTGTGATTCAGTTAGGCTGGTACTTCATAGAGGACGCTAATTGAATTTAGGGATTTATTTTAGTTATTGCCTAAAAGAAATTAAACGTCAGTCGGTCTTTAGTTTAATTCATTGTAAATATTGGCAACACAGATGGCGCTGCATTTGTATAGAAAATATCTGCAACAGAGTTGGTGAAATAATGACAGTTTTGAAAATTAGTTTGGTCGGTCCTCGACACAAGTTCAGTTTATTTGAACTATTACCTAAAAATATTAAAATGTTCACAATTGCTTTATTTCGAATATTGTTCAATAGATGGCGCTATATCGACAAAGTCTATAAAATAGTAGTAATGACAATTTTACAAATTAGTCCGGCTGATTCTCGATAGATCGCGCCGATTGCTTTAATTCATTTTTAATTGTTGCCTTAAAAAAATGAACAACAGGAATTTTGTTTAATTCATTTCAAATATTGTCCGATAGTTTGCGTCACATGTAAAGAGAGTCTTGCAAATTAGTTTCGCCGGTTTTCGATAGAGGACGCAAGTTGATTCATTTCAACTTCTGCCTAAAAAAAATAAAAGATAAAATAAAGTGACAGTAGCTGCTTCATTTGTTCAAATATTCTCAAGAAAAAAAATTGAAAGAAATTGAAATATCAGTCGCCGTCTCGTTAAATTTATTTTAAATATTATTCGATAAATGGCGCCACATTTGTAGCACGAAGTCGGTAAAATAATGACATTTTTGTAAATTAATTTGGCTACTTCTCCATAGTTCAGTTTATTTTAGCGATTGTCAAAAATAAAAAAATAAAATCTCAATTGCTGTTTCGTTTAATTCAGTTCAAATATTGTCCAATAGGTGGCACCAAGATTTGTAGCTAAACTAGTTGAAGCCGCTCGAAATAATTATATATTTGCAGATTAGTTTGACCAGTTCTCGATAGAGGACGCTAATTTTTTGTAAAATTTAACTATTGACTGAGAAAAAAAATTAATTATCAGCCGTTCTTTAATTCATTTTAAATATTATCCAATAGAAGGAGCTATTGTTTCGTTTAATTTGTTCACAGCTAGCTGAATTGATATGCATGTCATATACGGCCAGTACAATTCGCCTAAAAATGTGTTCCAGTAAAGCAGCAAGCCATGAAGCGTGTCAACTAGCGCCCTCTCATACTCATTATGTTGTTACCATGGTACCGACACCGACGCTTATTTTGACAACTTAAACGTCAAGACGAATTGACATTTCTCATAACAAAAAATTTCAAGATGACAGTAATTTTGACACTAGTTTTGAATTTGAGGGCGCCACTTTTCATTTTCTCCAACACGGGTGCGTTTCGTTAAAAAAAACATGCGAAATGGGTTGCAAAGTGCAAGTTTTCTTTCTATTCGATTAAAAGTTGAGATTTCGCGCGTTTCACGTGCCACCCCTACCGGATTTCGAGTTAAAGCTCGCGTTGGATAACGACCAAATGATCAAAGGAAGTGGTTGTCGCACCGGCGGCGGCGGAGCTATTCGTGGCATGTTTTAATCGCCCCGAAAAAGTCGCCGCCCCGTTCAAAGTTCACATGTTAAAAGCATCCGGGCGGCGACGACGCGGAAAATTAAAAGACGACGGACGTTATATATTTCCAGGATTAATTGAAAACTCGTTACACTCCGACGCCGCCGCCGCCGCCGTCGGGGAAAATGAGAATGGATCCCTTTTAGAGGAGTTCGATTAAATGCAGTAAAGCCAGTAAAGTTGAAGTTCGACTGAAAAATGCGGCCGGAAGTTTTATTGGAGGAATCGATTTTTAAATGGGTTTTCATTCACTTTTAATAACGCAATAACTTACAATAAGCTGCCGGTTCTTTTTCTGTAATTTAAAAACTGCTACCCGTCATTTATTTAAAGCTGCGGGTAACAGTTTTCAAATCGCAGGTATTAATACGCCCGATAAAGGCAACGGTAGGCAACCATGCCTACACATTTGATACGTCATAGCCAGGGACAAGAATTCGCCCCACTTATTCCGTGAGCAGTACGAAAATTTTGTATTCGGACTGTGTTAGACCCCGCCCAGAGTAACTTCTGCGAAGTGCGAACGCTCGCTCTGCAACTTTTCCCCTTCCACTCAATAGCAATTTAAATGTGGAAGAAGTAAGTAGTACATTTGGTGTAAAAAGTATCTAACACTAAGTGGGCCGAATTCTTTTCCCTGGTCATACCATACCTCTGAACTTATAATAGCAACAGTTCTCAAACTTTTTCACCCACGGAGCCCTTTCTGAAGCAAAAGTTTCTCGTCGAGTCCAAGAAATATTTAAATCTGTTTGTCTATCAGTGTTGTCAACTCTTTGCTCGACAGATTTCTTAGTCGTAGGTAATGTTTTTTCCACATCGTTAAAATTTTCCCTAGCCTTATTAAAGTTTCACGTTTTTATACCGAATGATCAATGGAATTCATAATTAGAGGAGGCTATGATTAGTGCTATTTTATGCTGTGTGGTTGGATACGATGAGAAATAAATAATACTTGTTGTCTTATTTGAGGTTATGCTCGTGCTTTATACATACTTATTTTGTTATTTTATTTTATTTTTTATGGATGCTGGTTTAAACCGATTTTTTTGGAATATTAGGCAGGATTCTACAAGACAAATTCGTTTATTATCAATCATTAAAAAGAATAAATATCACAATTCTGACACTTAAAATATTTAATTTCTAACTGTAAGCCTGTATTGCCAACTTAAACCAAAATATCACAGCCTGGTTTAATTATAAATTCCGTTGATCTCATGGTATTTTAAATATTCAAATTGCTTTCAGTTATGTGAAATAATCTGGGAATATTATCATTTGAAGCAATTCTAAAAAAAAATATTGAAAACAGAAACAAATAAATTTATCATCTGATTTGAAACTTCTCTAAATTGTGAAAAACGCCTTCAAAATTCTTCAGAATACGGGAATTTCCCTAAAGTTAGCAACATTTCCGTCTATAAAACGTATTACTCGATACGTGTACGATAATATTGCTAACTATACGATCATAATCGTATTCATACGATCAAACACTTAGCAGTTGGTATAACGTGCAGTCGTGAGCATTAAATTTTGATGGTCACTGTTAATCAAAACGTAAGCTATAACATCAGAAATTAGACATTTTTATATAAGTTTGCTGTATTTTATCAAATAAAAGGTGAAAAATAAATTACATTTTTGAGAAAAAAATTATTACCAGTATTCAAAATTAAGACGCGAATATCTTTGCTTGTAATCAAATACGAGTCAAATATAATCTTTGACAACCCAAAGACGACCGAAATTTACTGCTCGTCACTGTACGGTTTCATCTTTAAAATAGAATGCATAAATATGATTATTTCTTAATGAACATTTTCGTAATTAAATATTCGCTTGTGAACTTTGAACGAACGGCCAAAAACTGCATTTCGAACGAGACGGGCTGTGGAGATTTAAATATCCTTAAACGGCCTCCTACCCAACGAATCATACGATACACCACGCCAATGGGAACCATTCCCCCGAAACAGATACAGACGCCCCTTTCTAATTTGGATTGACAGGTGGCGAAAATGTAGCATTCGGCTTATTTGAAATTTGTCGACGTAGACATCACCTTGCCGGTGTTCCAACACAGCGTCTGCCATCTGTGGACACTGGCGGGGATGATTGACGCCGTTCTTTGATCTTCCGAAAACGCAATAGAACGGATACGCAGAAATATGTTGAAGGCGGCTTACTTTGACGCTCGTGAAACTATTAATTAAATCGAGATAAGGTGAATGTTTGAAGTTCTGGACAAATGAAATAATTGCGGATGGTGAGCGTTGTCTTTGACGAAGAGAAGATTTCTCTTGTTTTTGTACTTATAATTGTGCGCACTGTAGAATTAAGTTTTTCAAGAAAGTAATTAATAACAAAATTAAATTCACAAATGAGGAAAATGAAAAGAAGAAAACGAAAAGAGAATAAACTAAATGACAACCGTTTGCGCAAGAAGAAGAAAACAGTAAGAGATAAAGACAAAGGATAAACAATCACAAAAAAAATAATTAAAAAAATTCAAAACAAAATGTTCCTAATCAAATTATAATTATTAAGTTTCTAAAAAATTGTCCAGAATAATTGCAACCAACTCCTACATTTTGTTTGCTTATTTGAGGAACGTAACACGAATTTCAATTTCAATAAAAAAATTAAATTAAATTAAGAACGTTTACAATAATCCGGATGAAAAAATAAAAATTATAACATGACGAAAGTAAAAAAAAACAAACGACGATCGCTATAAAAACAAACTCAAGAAGAATTGCGGATTTAAATGGAAAATTTCTCAAGAAATGCAATTGATAATAAATATTCAAGAGGAAACGTCAAAAAGAAACGAATCACAACATGACACATACGAAATGAAAATTTGTGAAGGAAATAAGAAAAACAAATGATGACTGCAAACAGAAAGCGAGTGTAGAAAATTTTAGATTATTTAATTTAAGAAAACAATACAAAAAGTACATTCTCGTCTCTTGCAAAAATGTACTAATCAGAATGCAAATGAAAAAAACACAAAAAAAATGACTTCACCGGGAAAAGGAAAACGAGGAAAAAAAAACAATGGGCACAAAAAAAAGGATTATGTTTTTGAAAATATAGAAAATGAAAAAAAATCAATTAAATTAATGGGAGACATTCTTTCATCAAACAACGATGAAAAACATTCCAAAAACTGACAGAAATATTCGCAGATATGCACAGAAACATACGACAATCGCATTATATTTGAAAAAATAAAAGATAAATTTGATTCGTTTGTAATAAAGCGGCTTTTACGGGTCTTTAGTTTTACTTTTTATGGTTTTTGTTATTGAGCGTCAAATCAGGATGATGCGATTTTGAATGACAAAATACGATTCTTTATCTAGAGGGGGCGCAATCAATAGGCTCAACAATAAAAATTAATTTTACTAGCCAAAGTCTCAGAAGAAGCTGCAGCTTTGATAGCGTCATTAGAAAGCTTAATTAATTCTGCACAACTTTCGTTTTAGACTTATTATCGTATCACCGTTAATATGGGTGGAGAAAACAGTTGAATTATTTACTTAAAAAATATCGTAACGTCTGTACTCTTTATCGGAAATTAAAGAACTTCGGCTCATTTGATAAACTGATTGATAAAATTTTTTTAAGTGCAAATTAAATGCTCCGAGGAGCACAGTTTGTCAACCACTGTTTTATAGCAACAGCTTTTTTTTGACAATAGGCAACCATACCTACACATTTGATACATCTTAGCATATCTATGCACATGTACTTTTCTAATAAAAATAGTTTTTCGGTTTCCGAGTGACCAAATACAAGAGAAATTCACCTGATCATTTCCAGCGGCGCTTTTCGCCCGGAAATTCGACTGGGCCAACAAAATTTGCGCGTTGTTGATGAATACGTCATTGTGATAGGGGCTGCTCCTGTGAGTGACCCAGAGCGGCGGATTCCCATCCAATTCAGAGGTGACCGACGAATACGAAGAGCCCAATTGGTCGACAGTCCTAGCCAGATTACCTGCAAGTTTAAATATTTGCATAATTTTTGATGGGTTTAGTTTTGATTAAAATTTAACTTGTGATTCGGTTGTTTATTAAAGTTAGCTCATTACATGATGATGCATGATTTAAATAACATAACATAAGTAAAGTCTCGGCTCAGAGATGCTTAGTAGCGTTTTATATAAAAAAAAAAACACAGCAGACGAATGTGCTGGCCTTTGTTCAACGCTAAATAAAACCTGGCACAACAATTCGTCCCAAATTGGTATACATACGTAGTACAAAGCTCTGCTAAACAAGCTCTCATCTTTTATTGTCGTAATCCCCCCGTGAGAGAGGATCTCGTCCCGTTTTTTATTTCCGTTCCTCTCGAGGAAATGCAGAACGTTTACGCGATTATGTAACGTTTCACATGTAAAGAATGCCTTAATAAGCTCAGATTATTCGCGCGGCCCGGAGCGGCGGCGCGGCGGCGGTGGCGTTTCAGCGACGCGCCGGAATTTCCATAAACTGATTATCCAACAATGCTGAAAATACCGGTTATTTAATTTCGCTGCAGGCGGACGTTTTGCGCCGCGTCGTCTTTGTACTATTTTTTTCTTCCGGACGGCGTCGCATCGGCAGTTAATTTACCGACGGCGGCGAGGGAAAAATTTAATAAACTACCTCGAAAAAATAAAATAAAAGGTAAAGGCCGAACCGATGAAAGATGTCACATCACTTTAACGACTTGTTAACGATTTAATTTAGGGCGAAGCAAAAAGAGTAGGCGTGTTTTTTTTCCCCATTTTCCACGTTGTCATGTTATTTTCAGATAATTTTGAAAATACGGGGTGATTCAAAATTAGTGACCGATCCGTTAACCACAGAGTGTACTCGAAAAACCAAAGTAAAAAATCTGTAGAAATAAGTTTGATATTACGTCACAGACGAAGGAACGTTAAGTTATAGGAGTATTCGAAAAGTTCTGTTTGTATTTACGTTTTCGTCATCAAGTCACGAAGAAAGAAAGAAACGTTACGTTTTAATAAAAAAATATAATTATGTTTACGTTTATATTTTCTACTTATACGTGGGCTGCTAGCGTTTATCAACTGTCATATTTGAAAAATTTGACGTTTTTCGCCTATAATTCTATTGACAGTTCCTATCCAAGTGAACTAGTTTTGCTTGTACAGCATTTGAGAAAAATTAATTTTGTGTAAACATGGAAATCTCGCGTGAAAATTTTCGTGCCATGATTTTTACGATTTCAAATGTGGCCCAACGCCTAAACAATGCCTCGATCGGGTTCATTTGGCTTTTGGAGATGAAGCACCATCAAAGAGCAGTGTTTATAATTGGTTTGCCGAATTTCAGCGCGGACGTACCTCTCTTAGTGACGAATTTCGTGAAGGTAGTCCATCAACATCTGTTGTTGCCACTAATGTAGATGCTGTGCGTGAAATGCTTGAGCGAGATCGACATGTGTCATACCGTGAGATTCAAGCATCCTTACGCATTGACATGAAAGCAATACACCAGATTTTGCATGATTATTTGAACGTACGAAAGCGTTGCAATCGGTGGATCCCACCCACTTTAACAGAAGCGCAAAAGCAGGGTCGCGTCAAATGGTGCGAAGAAATGCTCAAGAAATTCAATGGAGGTCGTTCAAATTTAGTTTATAACATCGTTAGTGGTGACGAAACGTGGATCTATTCGTACGAGCCAGAAAGTAAACAACAATCTACCGTTTGGGTATTTCAAAATGAACCAAAACCAACAAAAGTTGTCCGTTCACGCAGTGCTGCGAAGCAAATGATTGCTTGCTTCTTTGGTTTAACTGGACATGTAGCCACCGTGGCTTTAGAGGATCGAAAAACCGTGAATGCTGATTGGTATACTACAATTTGTTTGCCGGAAGTCATCGATCAAATAAGAAGAAACAATAGAAATCGACGAATTATTTTCCATCATGACAACGCCATCTCTCACTCAGCCCGTCAAACAGTTGATTTTTTGTCCAATAAAAATGTTGAATTAATGACTCATTGTCCATATTCACCTGATTTATCACCTAATGATTCCTTTTTGTTCCCAAATATCAAAAATAAAATGCGTGGTGAGCGATTTTCGTCGGCTGAAGCAGCGGTTGAAACATTCCGGACAGTGGTTTCTGAGGTACCATCTTTAGAGTGGAAAACGTGCTTTAGAAATTGGTTTGAGCGGATGCAAAAGTGTATTGACGTCAAAGGCGAATACTTCGAAGAACAATGATACCGTTTACCAAATTTCATATGCGGTTTTTCATACCGTTTCCAGAAACTTTTCCAGCAGCCCAAGTATTAAACCATTCGCTTGCGAGGCAGAACCTACGCAAACGAAGTATATTTTTACATTATCATATTGTTTCTTAGTAGCACACTCAAGTCAAAACAAATCACAAAGAAAATCACTGACTTCTACTTCATAACTTCTTCCTAACTCTCTTACTGAACTGAACAACTCACGTACTAACTGATCAATTAACCGACTACAAACTAACTACCTGAACAGCGCTGCTCTCCTAATTAACTGAGCTCTACCGAACTATCTATCTCACTGCATTCTTTAAATTTACAAGTTCTTCGTTTTATACTTCCTTGTGCAGGATGTCACAAAGTGCATTTTCATATTATTCTAAAAATTAAAGAGTCCAAAGATCAACGTACCAAAATTGTCAGCGTCTCGCCAAACTGCGTTTTATTGGTTTTATTATATACGTAGTCTCAGTAGAACTTAATTTAGAATCGAAAATCGTAATAATATACAGGGTGTTCCATTAAAAAAAACTTAAGTTAAGTTTATATCTCGTTTATCCGACCATCAATTGTTTTTCTGTGAGCACACGGAGAAACTTTGAATTACTCCCTATAAGTTTTGTATTGAACATTTTTTCCTGAAATCAAAAATAAGGGGGTAGGAATTCTTGCGTAGTCACCCTGTACATCAAGGATCAGATTTATCTGTTACGGTTAGACCTAGGAGGATTTTAGAGGAAAGGTCTCGTCAAATGTACAAGGAACTACTGACATGGTGAACCGATCATAGTCGGAAAAATTTCGAGTCTTTAACGCGTCTCTCCTGTAAAAACAAAACAATAAACCAGTCAAGTTATCCTACGAATGTCCGAGCTTTAGTTATGGTTTTATACAACGCCCACTTCATACAGGCCTGACTTATTAAGTGAGAGAATACCCCGACTTTAAAATTGATTCATCTGAAACTTTTGCGTCGCCGCACAGTGGCGCCGAGGTGGAAAAAAATGATTTCATAAGGCGATTAATTCGTTGATCTAACTGACTTTTTTACATTACTTTAGTCGTAGAATCTGGCTGTGATAATGGTTTTGCAGTAAAAATTAGCTTTCCTCTAATATAAGGGCTTAAATTTCATTTAGTAAGCCATAAAGCCTTACAAAGAGTAATTTTGTATAATTCTGTCAGCTTCGCGGATTATTTTTAAAAGTTATTATATTTTATATTTGGTTAGTACATACTAACAGCTTTTTGTAAAAAAATAAGTTACTCTTTAAAGAAACTTAGATGTGATAATTAAGCCGAAATTAGATTTCTGGGCGCAATGCGAATTTTTAGTAAGCATACAAAAAAAACTTCGCTTTGCTACGGTCTGTAATATTGTTTTTCTAAAAGCTACAATATTTATCTAACTACCCTAAAAGTTTCACGGCCGCAATCAACCGCATGCGATATACAGGCTGTTTCAAATTCAACTCTCACCTTGGGGATCTTGCTTATTTGAAGAGATGGTTGGTAGGTTTAAATTTGGAAAAGTTGTTAAATTTCATGAGCATTAATATCCGGAGAGAAAAAAATGTTAATTCTTATTCGAAGTAATTCTAAAAAAAGAGAAAAATTATCATTTTCTTGTTTTGCCTCTATCTTCTCACATTAAACATTTTTATTCTGGCCTTGTTTTAAAAAATTTTTATAACATGTGCTATGTTGCCGTAATCGGCATAATGAGTAGGTTCTCTTGCCACTAAATTTCAATATAGGCGCCATAAGAAAAAATGAACTTGATGATGGTATCAATTTGACGAAACGTGTTATAGAAAAATAGTGCTTACCACTGTGTAGAGAATTGAGAAGTTTCTTAAGGAAATATTTTTATTTTTTTGATCTCTTTAAATAAAGAAGATAGAGATAAAACAAGGAAATGACAATTTTTCTTTTTTTTACAATTATTTCGAATAAGAGTTAATATAGAAACTTTTTCTCTGCGGATTATTAATGTTCATCAAATTTAGCAACTTTTCCAAATCTAAACCTACCGTCTATCTCTTCAAATAAGCGAGATCCCCAGTGAGGGTCGAATTTAAAACAGCCTGTATATTGAATACAAAGTTGAATAGAGATGCGAAAAACAGCACCAGCGGTCCGTACAAACATGATTTGTTGAATCAAGGAAGCTAACAGAGCTCCTCACTGTTAGTTTGTAATAGGTACATAAAAACGTTCTGCACTTGGAGTAAAATTAAAATGATTATACCTTATAAAAATTTTTTTTTTGAAACTCTTGAGAAAGTCAAAAATTGTTATTTAGTACCTTCTTGAAATTTCCTGAGTTTCACTTCGATCAGACAAAAATTCTGAAAATGAGAGGTTTTTTCCATAAATTGGGCATTTGGCCCCACTGTGCGCCGTCCCCTGAGACTGGATAATACCCTGAGATCTGATATTCCTACGTGATCACTCAGGCCTATAATTGAAGGCGGTGTTGTTTTGTGCCGTCTTCGTATCAGTGTTGCCAGCTTAGGCGACTCTTTTAAATCTAAGGGTAAATTTTTATGAAAGTGATTTTTTTAGGGAGAAAATTTATTTACGATTAGAGGCGCAGAGGAAATTCCAAATTAAAAATTAATTGTTTTTGTAATAAAAACGCTTATAAATTTTTCATTTTCAATTTTAAATAACCAGTTGGTTGCCTGCTTTAGCATTCTCATCGAGTATTTGACCGCTAACCAGGTATTTAAAGTCTTAAAAACAGTTGGCTGGGAGAACCGGAAGAAGGGTGGTCGATGTCCTTATGCAAAACAGTAATTGGCACCCCTCTTCGAAAAAATAGAAACAAATTTGAATGAAATTGAAAATTGAAAGTGAATTTATACAGTTGTCACAAAAAATAGTGTGCATCCTTAGTTCTTGTAGAAAAAAAAGTATTGTAAGTAATTCTATAGTTGCCATATTTTTTTAAAATTTGAATATACATGTACATTATTTTTGCCAAAATTTACGTTAAAAATTTAAGTTTCACAAAATTTCGCTTAACTTTTAACTAATTTAAATGATTGCTACCGAAACTAACTCGTAACTTAAAAAGTAACCAACGTGGGAAAATTGGTCAGACAAATTTTAGAGACAGGCAGTGTTGCCAACAGTGGCGATTTATTGCCAAATGGGCGATAAACTTATTGGCTTATTTTTTCTACAATTGCGATTGCCGACCAAAAAGGAAGAATTAATTTTTATTTGGCATTTTTTTCTGAAATCAAAAATAAGGGGGTAGGAAATCTGGCGTAGTCACCCTGTACATAGAGTTCTACACAGATAAAAATTTTGCGGAGTTTAAGGAGTAAGTAGTTAAACGTTATACCAAAAGAGTAAAAATTTCATCTAAAGTAGTAAAAACTATTTTTTTATTTTGTCAAAGTAACTCCTTTTGATGTATATTTAATTACTTGCATAGTAGTTACAAATTTTGAATATACGAAACGGATAAATATCACCACATATTACACTTTTGCGGAGTTGAAAATAAATTTAACATATTTATGTGTTAAAATATTTCTGAATCGGTGAGAATGTAACTCATTTTAGGAGAAAAATATTATTTCAACAACAAGCACCTAAGAACAGCTTATTTAATCCTGTTTCAAAGTCATGCTTCATATGCAATTCTCTGCTGGGGTCACTCTAGTAGCGCAGCAGTAATCTTTAGACTACAAAGACGTGCTATCCGAATTATGGCAGATATTGGATACAAGGACGACTGTAAAAATGCTTTTATTACGCTAAATGTATTAACTTTGACATCACTTTATATTCTAGAATGCCTTCTTTATATTAAAAATAACATGAACTTGTACACTAATGCTTGAAAGTTTCGAAATGAAAAGCAATAAAATCGTTCGAATTTGAACCTTATTGAAACGGGCCTAATATATTTCGAACCTTAAGGAACAGAGACACTTTCTCCGCACCCCGATAGGAGGGCTGTTTATTTAGATCCTATTAAACCGCGGCCGGTGCAGATGTTTATGGTTTGTTAAATTTCGTTGCCAGTATTTGGTTCCGAGTATTTATTGAGGCGACGCGCGGTTGCTAACGCGGACGCGGTGGCGAATTTGTTTGTTCTCTTTTGCTTTAACTTAAAAATTGAACAAAAATGGTTTTTTTTTTAATTAGAATATTTTTTATTGTTAAATAACAGGATTTCAGATATATGTTAAATTGCTATAAAGGATCGACGATGTTAATTAATCTGAAAAATGATAATTATACCAAATTTCTGCCTTTATACACTTCTGTTTTGTTTGACTTCACAAAAATTTTATTCGTTTGTAGTTTGTGTATGTTTATAATAACAATTAGGACATATGTTCGATTTTATTTATTTTTAAGTAAATAGAAGACCTCACAATTTTGATTCTAGTTATTTTGTCCCGTTCCTGTGTACAGCTGTTTCAGTCCTATTTGGGGCTTCGTCAGCAGAAGCGATCGCAGGATGTCGCTATTTAAGCAGTTTCTATTATGCTATTTAAGCATTTCCGTTATATTTTACATTTTTTCACGTCATCTTTATTTTATAAATGTTAATATATTGATATTTTCAATTCAATTTTATCATACACGTCTTATTCACATGTCAAGAAACCTATTCATGTAAAATATTTTCGACATCAAGAAAAATTATGTTTCATTTTACCGAACCTCTGTTTTATGATACCCTTTTGTTCTTTGTGATAAAGAGATATCACGTATAAAAACCTATGACTTTTATGCTGTTATGTTTTTCTGCGGATCCTAAAATGAAGCATCTATACATACCGTGACTTATTTTATTAACTCTAAACATAAAAGGTAAATATTCCCAGGTTCAGTTATAAAAAAAACATGTCAATGCATGGCAGAATATGCAAACAAGTTTCAATAAAACAAATATGATGTTAATGTCAGTTATGAATGTCATGAATTATGTCTGAAATATAGTATTAAACTCCTAGAATATAGAATGATATGTGTAATACTTAAAAATTGCAATACTTGCGTTAAAAATAATATACATATTTCATTCTACGCCACATAGGAAAAAATAATATTCTTCTTTTTAGTTTCTTCTCAAATCTGACATCAGTAAAATAAGTTGAAAAGTTCATCCACAAAGTTTGGCAAGTTTTCATTAATCTAGAAGTTAAGAGAAAATGATTAAATCGTATAACATTTATTTTGTGAAAATATGTGAATGATTTTTGAGTATTTGAAAAAATATATAGAATGAGCTAGATTATTTAAATTTGTTTCTTATTATAATAATATAAATGCTAAGAAGTTCTGCTCAACAAAGCTATTAATTAGTTGCAAAACATATGTGTATTTAATGAAACTAGAAAGTTAAATTTAATTAACGAAAAATAACAGATTTTATTTTATTGACTTATTTAATTTCAATTGCCAAAGTTTCAGAAATTTTAATTTCATAATGCACACATTATTTACTATACATGTTATAATATTTAGAAAATATTATCCATCCAACTACAATGAAAGTCTTTCTAGCAGATTATTCAAGTTGGTTGAATAAATTCGCATCTGTGTTAAATCGCTGTGTTTGCGATGACCGGTTTTATTATCGGGGTAGCAGGTACGGTTGTAAAAGCTATAAGGTTCATAATTGCAAAGCATAAAATTTCTTACTGCCAGTGGCATGTCTCGTACTCCGAAAACTTTATAGCAGAAGTGTACAATCATCACTCTAACTTACATGATTATGATACACGTACAAAAAGTGATATATGTCCTCTTAACAACAGAATCAGGCGAACTCAAATAAGTACAAGTTATTTTGGTATTAAATTTTTTAATGCGCTGCCCGAAAATATACGAAAATTACCACTTAATATATTTAAGCATAAAGTAAAGAACTTTCTTATAAATAAGGCAATCTACTCACATGAAGAATATTTTAAAACAAAATTCACTGCAACGTGAATTGCAATAAGGTTTTAATGTGTATATATATATTTTTTAATTTTATTTCTTTTTGCTTACCTTACCTCTGACGTATGTAAAACAAATTGTTAATACATTTAAAATAAATTATCTTATCTATCTTATCTTATCTTAAATTATCTTATTATCAAAACGGTGTTAAAAAGTTCCAAGAGCATTCTGTTATACATTTATGTGTTAGAGTTTCACCTAAAAATTAAAATGTAACACTTATAGGTAGTTAACCTGATAAATGGTTAAGTTGGTAAAGGTGCAATTCAACACCATTAAAGTGTAATATTAACACCGTTCAAGTGCAAAGTATAACTTCAACTCTCTAAAAGAATATTTGCAACAACCGTAAAATGTAATTTTAACACCATTCTAAAGTGTAACTGCAACTCCTTGAAAGAATAATTTCAACATCTTTGTGTAGTCAAACTAACACCTTTCACTCCTTCAAATTTTAACATTTTTGTGTTTAACTACTTGTGCAAATGGACGCGAGGGAACTACGAAAAAGAGTTAAACCGGTGTTAAATCTAACACCGCATTTTTATCTGTGTATGCGGATTTCGTATGTTTGAAAAATCTCTGAAATTCAGTCTACATGGGAAGGAAGAGGTCTCTACTTCTAAGGGTCGATGTTTATAAAAAGTTGAGAATCCATCCACATGTACTAATTTATTAGACGGTGCATTTTATGTTATCCATTTTGGGGGTGGAAAATTCGGAACGACCCGGAAAAATCTTGGATTTATTCCGGACGCGACCTTCGTCAAGTTGGAAGCTCCTCCATGTTCCGAAGCAATCCTGACTGCGATATACATAATTCACCGAAACAGAATGTGTTCGTATGTACGAGGGATGAGGAGGAAAGTAGGTGCCACTTGCGCGAACGATTTCGAATCGGATAAACGAGTGAAATGAGGCATTATAAATTCCCCGTCTGTTTTATACTATAAATGAATGTTTCGCACGCCCCGGCTTTAATTTTGTTTGAATAGTTAGAAGATGCTTTCCGCCTCCACGCAATCAGACATTCCCGGCTCGTTTCCCCGAGAATGATTTCACTGATATTAAACCTGAAAGTTTCATTCATTCGTTTCCCCGTTACAGCTGTCAGGCGTTTAAGTTTGAAGAAGTAAGAACGAATGATGATAATTCAGATGTAACGTCGCAGACAGACAGACTTTGATGTACTATGCGGGTATTGTTATTCGTTCCGGAGCAATTTTCGAAATGAACTCGCCAGCCACAAGCCGGGGAAATACATCAGACAGATCCGCTGATTTACGGCAGAAATTCTACTCGCAAGACTTCGGGGGCGATGAAATTTATAATCAACCGCCACTACAGACAATGTAGTTAAATTACCTCTTTACAACTTTCCGGCTTTGTGCCGGAGACCGGGCGAAGAACGGAGGGAATGAGAGAAAGGAAGACAGACGTTTACGGCGGAACAACTGCAATTTTGCAGAGCAACACGGCCCGCCCGAATCAAACTTTGTTAATTATATTTATCATTGCAAATGTTTTTGCGTGCTCGGAATTCGCATTGTGTTTTGCGCAACAGTAGATCCAAACAATTCACACGAATTCCTGCGTGGCTTTAATGAAAATTGTAATTTTTCACTTGCGGAAAAAATTCACGTATTCGGCAAAATATTTCATAAGCAATAATTCATGCAGATTTTAACTTACACAGGATGTCTCAAACCTCTGGAAAAGTCCAAAAATGCCTCCTTAAATTCATTTTATCAAGAACAGGTCTTAACAAAAGTTGTGTAGGTTTCCATTCCGTAATATTTCCATTCCTTCAATATTTCTGTTAAATTCCTAGGCGTAACTATTGATCAGAACCTGTCGTGGGAGGTACACTGTAATAATCTCCTATCAAAAATAAATTCCCTAGCTTATCAACTCAGAATGTTAAAATCAGTTTTGAATATTAATGTTATTTTATCATTTTACTATACACAGATTGAAAGCAGATTAGCATATGGATTTTGTTTTTGGGGTTCGTCATCCCAATTTAAAAATGTCTTTATTTCTCAAAAAAGAGTTATTAGAATGATCGCTGATGTAGACAATAGAACATCCTGTAGAACTTATTTTGGGCAGTACAAAATATTAACATTGTACGGATTATATATCTTCAAGCTCTTGGAGTACATTTTTATAAATCAAAGTAATTTCACTAGAAATAGTGAATTTCACGTTTATAACACAAGAAATAGATCAGATTTTAATATTCCAATTCACAAATCCGCCTGTTTTAACAAAAGCTTAATGGTTTATGGCTTGAAGATGTTTAATTCATTACCTGAAGATGTAAAACGTATAAAATTTGTCAAGCCCTTTAAAACGCGCATCAAATCAATTCTTATAGATCTGTGTCCGTACAGCTTGGGGGACATTCGTTTCAGTTAATTTTAAAGTGAGTGTTGGTTTATATTTTGTATTGATTTTGTATTGTTTCTTACTGCTAAATGTTTTTTGACTGAAGTTTACTTGTGTAAGCCTATCTATGTATTTTTTTTGTCTAGTCTTATGGCTTTTGTAGCTCTGAAAAGACAATAAAGATTATTATTATTATTATTATTATTATAATTTAAAATTCGGGAAAGTTATTTCGAGAAAGTGAATTTGAGACATTAGTTCTGCTAAATACCGGATAGATGGCGCTGGTAACATGTAAATCTAGAGTGCCTTAAATAAAAGTGTGGACATACGTGAAGTCGATTTCCATTGGCCGCGAGCGATTTTGGACTTTACTTACCAAGGTCGCTAGCCATATTTGTTCTAAGCGTATTTGATGCGGTAAGAGAAATATTATTTCATGTGGTTATTCGTTAATTTAACCTACATTGTGACTGTTTAATAGTGTTGTTGATTAATTAGTTAATTGTTTTTGTTAATAGTGTATACTATATTGTTGTTGACTTTATTGTTACTAAGAAATTAGTAATAGTCAAATTCGTAGACAAGAATTTTTGCTATTTATTGAGTGTCGCACAAAGGTAAGAATTTCTTTTAATATTAACTACAAACATTTTTTAAAAATCCTAGCCCAGAAGTATAATATTGTGTAACAATTAATAAAAAGAAATAACAATTTGATACTGTCCAAGCTCTTATAACCTCGAAAGTTATTTTTGGGTAATATATACCTACATTTATTAATGAATAAAAGTTACAGAAAAATTGCAGTTTTCTTTTGATCTTACAAAATAACGTTGATGAGGTTTATAAGTACTGTATCGAAATATGCACTTATGGTGTTTATAAAACAATCCTCTACAGTACACTGTGGTCCATTTTTTATGGTTTTACAGGGTTTCTCAGTCATTTACAGGAATAGAAGAAAACCGTTTTCGCGACCCAATGCTACTTTTTCAAGAAAAACTCAGTGGAGGAAACAAAAGTTATCTATCTCGATTCGTTCGGGAAATATCGGACGAAAACGAATTTTTCCGAAAAATTATTTTCACAATATCTCAGTTGTTTGACAAGATATTTTGAAAATTCAAAAACTATTTTATTTAGAAATTAACACTGATTTTACTGACAGTATTATCTTTTGTAGAAATTGCACCAATTCTGCGAAACAGACTGTAATTTTCTAATTTTAAATGGAAACCGCAGTTGGCTATGACACAAATAAATTGCTTGTTTAATGAGGTTTTCAAAAATGTAAAGTTTGATATAATTATTTTTATAAATAACAAAGATACTAACTTTCATTATATTGCAATACCTATCAAGCGATCTATAACAATGGAAACAAAAGAAAATTCAATTGTTTTCCTCAAAAAAACTATTATTAGAATAAATAATACAGGTAATTAAATTTAGTTGTGTAATTATGTTCTATGAATAAATATACTTAAAAGTGAAGCGCTTATGTTCTTCTTACTTGAAATGCAGTCATGGTTATAGTCGGAGGAAGAAAATGGCAAATTAGGATAAGTCAACAGACGCCTGCCTAATTTCAAATTTGCCTCCTAAGTTAGAACAAATATGGCGCCCGTACGGCCACACTCTTATTTTAAGGCACTCTAGTAAATCTTAGTAAATATAATATCAAAAACAAAAGAGCGGGAGTGAGTAAAAGCCGAATAACTAAAAAAAAGTATTGGAAGCGAATTCGCGAAAATTAATTCATTCGAGAAAGTGAATTCGAGTTCTAGTAGAACCTGGATAGATGGAGCTAGTAACGCACACATCTAAAATCTAAAATAGGAAACGAAAGAGAAAGTTTTCTTTTTATTCTTACCCTCCACCCTAATCTATAATTTTTTTTTTAATTAAATTTCCGTTTCTTTTTTTTTTTTTGATAAAACCAATCTTTTCCTGTCTCATCAAAGGTTTCAACTAAAGTCGATGGAGTTTTGTTTAGTTTTAAAAAAATTGATTTAATCAAATACAAAGTCGAACATAATAAGAAGCAAGTATGGTCGCCACTCAACTCTCGAGAGTTACAACTAAGGAGCGGATGTCTTTAGGTTTTACCTGAGGTCATTCAAGCCCTAACCATTGAAACAAAATCAATTTTAGGAATCTGTATATATAAGGATGATTCTATATTTATTTATCCACACTTTTTCCATACAGTGAACTCTCTCATTACGGACACCTCTGATAAACGGACGCCTCTCGTAACCCGACAATTTTGTGGAACTTTTCTATAGAATCTTTTAATAAAATTCTCTCTCAAGCGGACATATAATTGGCGACGGTTCGTTCAGGTTTTTTTTTCTTTTGTACAGGGTGTTCCAAACCTCTGGAAAAGTCCAAAAATGCCCCTCTAAATTCATTTTATCAAGAAAACTTCTTAACAAAAGTTGTGTAGGTTTCCATTCCGCATAATTTAAAATGATTTTCAAATATACAGGTTGTTCATTTAATAAGTTACAAACCTAATTTATTATTTTTTATATGGAACACTATATATTTTATTGCAGTTTCGGTTATCCCTTGAAGACCACGATAAAAATGATATTATACATTATACTTACTTATTTTTAGTATTTACCGAGTTATTTTTAATTTTATGCAAAAAATGGCTCACGTTTGATCGTCTGCCAAATTGTCAATTTTAATGACACGACAATCAACCTTGGACCAAAATATTTCTAAGTCTCCCTACTTTTACAATATTCATCATTTTTAAAAACTTACAACACTACGATTCAGTTCGCGTATTGTAAAATTAGTTATTTTTTTTTTTTTCAAATGGAACACCCTCTATATTATAGTATATTTGGATAGTGCTTTCTACGAGCTTTCTAACCACATCATATTTTACGGTCCTAAGATTGATAACTTGTGAGTTATTATCACTTCTTTATAATCAACTTCAGAAACGTGCTGTATAATATTTTTATTTGTCTCAGAAATAGTTTATTTGCTGTGTTATTCAAGACATTTATCCAAACACTTTATTTTCGATTGTTTCCATTTCTGTTGCTCTGTTTCGTTTGTTGCAAAATACATGTAATAAATAATGTAAATGTAACTGACAGTCGGTAATTGTTTTCTCATTTTTCAGTTTCATCGTTTGTCAATTTTATTTAATAATGAACACACGATTTTGAAGACGAAATCGTACCAATAAATAATAATAATCGTACGAATATAGATTATAATCGCTTGGTTGGCAACACTATTCATTCGGATCGGTACCTGCTGCTTAAAAGTAAAAGCTGTTTCATACTTTCCAAAAACAGCCGAAGTTCCTGCAATTTCAAAACATAAAATCAAGAAGCGACAGTAATCAGTCACAGAGCGCCATCTCTTGACAAAAAGGAGAAACTATATTTTAATCGAGTTTTTTTTTTTTTGTGAGAGACAAACTTGCCTTCTGCCTCCGCAACGACTTTAATTCCACAGTTAATCTGAAAGTCTAAAATCAAAGCGTAACGAACATCGAAACGAATATTATTCTGAGTGCCATCTCTTGACCGGAAACGAAAGCCATTTTATTATAATTTTAAATAGTAAATAATCTAATCGTGATCACGGCAACTTTCTCAGTGCCTTTGCAATTATTTTAAACAAATCGATTATTAAATAAGCTAAATACGCCGTGACGAATTTAACAGAGACTTTAAATAGCCAACAAAAGTACAACAGTAATAAAAACGGCAAACATGCAGAGCGACATCTCTTGGCCAAAAGGAATTTGAAATGGAATATCGTCGCTGACATTCCCATCAAAAGTTTCGACTTGTTTTCAACGGAAGCAAAAGGATTTTTGTCGACTCCAGTAGAGCTGTCTTTCGATCGTTAAAGTCCAGGGAATTTTTTTTATCACTCCCAACGATCACCAGCAGTTTATTTCTAGGTCATTCAGGATGCAGCATGCACGTTGTTCGTCGTATCAGTTTTATACAATTTTATTTCGACATGCATGACCCCCAATTTTACACAAACCCCATTTATTTTCCCTATCATTTGATTGTGGGCGTTTTTTTTTTTTTTTAAAAAGGAACATCGTATTTTTAGTTACCCACGAGTTTAATTCCCCCTCGAAAAAGAAAACAATGCCTTTTTCTCTTCGCTTCGGATTAATCGAATCAAGAATAGATTTAAAACCAAAAACCATTTTCGGAAAGAGATTGAGCGTGTGTAAAAATAATCATGCAGTTTTCGGTTCAATCGGTGTTTTACGTCCATTAAAAATCGTTCCGGTCGGGCTTTGATTAAAGTTTTTATTAACCGGATTGGGGCCGCCGTTAATCGTAATTTATGGCGTTTCATTATCGGACATAATGAAGGAGTCTTAAAGAAAATTAAATGACGTAAAACGTTCCATCGATTTGGCAATTCCGGATCATCGACGACGACGACGACAAGAGCAAACGGGCGAAACTAAGGCGGCGAAAGCTCGCACTAACACGTTTAAGTATCATAGAAATAAATCACGATCGTGTAAGGATACTTTAGAGAAGATTACAAGGGCTCAGTTCTATAACACGTTGGCTATTCTATTGTTTTATTAATCTATTGTATAAATATTAAACTTAAAACTTCTTAAAACGTTATATTCCTGGACATTAAAGTCACCTGGAAATAAATTCGCGTTGTTTTCTCAGCGGCTATTCCAAAGCTAACTCAATGAAGACGGGGTGGATTACGAATTGTTGTATAAATAGGGCGTCAGGGAAATAACCCTAGCCGAAGGTTGCATCGTGAAGCAGCTTCCTAAGGCCCTACGGCGCACATACGGGTATTTACCCCGAAAAGCTGGCCAAAAGTCGAATGATACAAAATCGTGAATTTGACCACAATAACTATTACCTAAGATAGAACAATACTTAGGGATCAAGAGGGTAAACTTATTTTTCTCCTCGGGTAGATGAACAAAATGCCATCAAAGGGATCAAAGCACCTTGATAGTCGGTTGTGTTAAACGTACATGCCCAACTCAAAAAAAAAAAAAAAAAAATAAATTCAAACTGTTTCTAATTCTTCTTTAAAGCTATGTGCTGTGATTTTTGTAACGGAAGATGTTCAGCCAAGTAACCACTGTTCATATCAACCATTATTTTTTAAATGCTATTGTTAGTATTTAAGATATTTCAGATTAACGGTATGTAAAATTTATGTCGTTAAATTTTCGGTTATTAGTGTACATCGAAAGAGTTTTCTTATATGTCAGGGCGTTTCCGGATCGATTTTTTTCTGTTATGTTTTAGAGTAAGATACTTTAAATATCTGAAGACCTCGGCTGCCGAAATTTGCCTATAGATTTATGACAATTATTTTCCTGATGCTGTGATCGGAAATAGTAGACAAAAAACTAGACGTAGTTAAAAATTCTACATATCCTGAAGAACAAAATAAAGAATTCATACACAAACTGTCATGTACAGTGTGTTCATGAAAATCTGCTACTATAGCTAACTTTCTTATTTGAATTTTTACGAAGTAACTTAAATTAGTAGTGAAGTTTCAGGATCTTTCCTCCTCGATTTTATAGTGCTTTCGGACACACAAATGACTATCAAGTTTTCGAGATTTTCTATTGTTTATTGTTTCTATTTTAAATGGAATGTTAGGTATTTTATCATTGCATCGCGTTCAGGATATTAAATTAATTATGTTCCTAAAATATCATCTCCAAAAGCTTACTATTTTAGGAATATAATTTAATTTTATATTTAGTAACTAAATCTTGGTACTCACGGAAAATTGCTACAATAGCTAACTTTTTTTATTTGAAATTTCAGTAGGTAGCTTAAATTAGAGAAATTTCAGGACTTTTCCTGCTCGAATTAGAGGTACCTGAGGAGAAACAAATGAATAAATATCAGGTTTACGAGATTTTCGATGGTTTTTAAATTTTTTAAATGATACGATGATAAAAAAAATGTAATGTTCTGTTTAAAGAAAGTCAAAACAATGGAAAACCTCGTAAACCTGGTAGTCATTTGTTTTTCTGATGGTACCCTAAATTCGAGCAGGAAAGTCTTGAAACTTCTAATTTAAATTAATTCATGAAAATGCAAATAATGAAATTTGCTAGTGTATCGGCTGCCCATGAACATCCTGTATAAACTCGGAAATTAAAGAGACGTCTTGCGATGCACGGATATATCATATTCATTCATATTGCTTTTTTAACAGTAAGTTCAATGAGGAGCAGGAATTAAAAGAAATTCATGTGGGGGATAATTAAAGTGTGCGCCCGGTATATGGTAACAGATAACAAATTTCAGCCTAAAATACTTTATTGTCACCGAATAAATGCGAAAACATGAAAAAATAATTTTGGCAAACTTTTTGGGTCCAATACCCCTATGTGCGGCGTATGCTGGTGTTCTTGAACTTTCAGGAGATTTTCATTCACACGTTGTTCAGCTTAACGTTAGAGAAATAATGCAACACAGTAAACGTAGAAAATATCTATTAATTCAAATGTTAACACGGAATAGAAAAAAACGCGTCACTAAGCAAACTCCAACAACTACGACACAAATGTCGGAAAACTATAAACTTAACTCAAATGTTCAATAAAGAATTTAACGCGATAAATCAGTACTGATCGAACAGCTGGGCTTCCATCCGACGTGATACTTAAGATTTATTTAAATTAAATAACGATATCGCTTGTAATTTGTAATCACCGGCTTTACAGGTCTGTTGGTAGAGGGCGGATGTAGTCCAGTTAGGGTTACCAACTCTCGAAAGAACCAACCCCGGGAGATTCGAACAAATGGGTGGGGGGGGGGGGAATGGAAGTTGCTAATCTGTTAGTTTTTTTTTTTAATTTATATTTACATTGCTTTGGAGAAGCATCTAATATTTATTTTCAGTATATAATCCTAAAAGGTTTTACAGGACAAATCAAAATTTTGTAGTATTTGTAATTCTGCTTATACTAAAAATATGTTCATTCTCTTTCTTTTCTTTCCTTGTTCCATCATTCCTGCATCATGCTGAATACGCGTTCACAAAAAGCATTAGAGACAGGAATGAAAACAACAAACATGACAAGTTTCTTTTAATTCTGGAAAGGGATTTCCGTCATTAGATTTAGTGTCAATTAATTTTATTTAAAAAAATCCGGAGAAATTTTTGCATACCGGGAGCTTGGGAGATTGTACATTATTTCGGGAGTCTCCCGAACATTCCGGGAGGTTTGGGAACTCTAGGTCCAGTCCACGTCTCTCAAGGTTGGTAAAACTGATATTCCGTCTAGCAGGTTCCCATTTAATATGCAGTTTGAAGTTTCCTCCCCGCGAAAATAACTCGTGACGTCACATGAAACTTCTATCCGTCACAGTGAACTAAATAGAGTGAGTTTTAATTTGTTTCATAAAGCTTAATCTAGGTCACTAAAAATGGAATCTATCCTATGGTCCTATTGATCAAATAATGCAAAAACTTCGTTCATATACCCAATTGAATTTATCACGTGACGTGACGTAACGAGATACGCACCCTCTGACCCCTCCGCTGATCAAGGCAACCTTCTAATACACAGTCCAGCTCTACCAACCTTGCACGTCTCTATCGGACTTCGGTGGGCGTACCACTCGCTTCGCTTCGTCAATGAAAAATTCGACCCGTCCGGGGAACGCAGTCAACGGTCAAAACGCGGGGAGGTTTTACTCAACAGGAAGTTGGTCGAAGAGTAACCTTCAATGATCGTAGCATTAACCAAAATATCGTCGGCACCACGTATAAGTAACGAATGTGTAAAATGGAATATTTTTAATTAACAAATTTAAACGGGTTAAATATTAATCAAGGGTTCAATGAGGTGAGCCTAAATCAGATAGAAGAGATTACTGCCGTGAAGGTGGCTCAGATGCCCCCTATTGGTGGCTCTTTGTAATAATGAGGGAGGGGTACCAGGTAGACGTGGATGTATTAGACACGGTTGATAGTGAAAGGTGCTAATGGGTACCCCTCGGGGAGAAGTGCTGGGGACCGAATAAAGTGAGTTCGTAAGAAGATTTGCGTTTCCCTTTTCGGCTCAACTCCCCTACAGCTCCCAAAAGGGCAGGTAAGTACCAACTCCGCAATCAGATGGTACCTCGAGGTAGGCCAGCGCCACCTCCGAGAGGGATACGATCCCCAAATACGAATCCCCGAGGGGACGCGTAACAATACACGTAGAGGCAAATTTTTTAATTAACTTTAGATCGGTTTTCTTTGATTTTCTGCGAAGTATTTTCACATTCGCTGGTTATACGTGGTGCTGACGATGTGCTCTCATCGAGAGTAACTCTTAAAACTTAATCTATTCATTAATTAAAAACAGTCTCACGCAAAAATGTGCTCCCATAAAAAGATCGAATCTAACGAAAGAGAGAGAAAGAGAAGATAACGACACATTCCGCTGCTAATTACCGGTAAAACATACATGCTTGAAATTAAACAGTTAGTTGGATTGAGATGCAATTTAGCACTTCAGAGGACACGTCGAGCTAATTAACTACAAGTTAAACCGTTTAAATGAACAACGAACAAACACAACTTGCTTCGAACGTTTCCGAATTGTCTAAGCGGCTTAAAGTCGCTCAATCAATCGGAAAAGGTAACGTCGGAATATTTGAAACAACCGACAAATAAAGGGCTAGTATTTCAAATGATTCAAACGAATATGTGGCCGTCAAAGCGACGTTGCTGTGTCATAAGTGCGAACTAACGCGGAAGCGCTGTTGTCGAAAATGGTTTGATCAATTCGTAACTATTCATAAAAAAAGAAAAAAAAATTAAAATCGCACAAACTTGTGTCAAATTTATGAAATTAATTTAATTTAAATTAAAAAAAAACAACAAATGAACAAATAACGTTAACGTTCGTTTTTTTTTTCGTAATTGATGTTTTTCTTAAATTGAAATTGGAGTTGGGAGTTGTTATAAATGTGGGGCATTCCCAACGTTGGGATTACTAGAAATCAACGTTTCGTCTGCTGCTCTGTTCAGCGAATTTGCCTTTAAATTACTAATGGCTGCTGCTCGTGAGTCTTCTATATTTTTTTTTGTTTTAGGAAGTATCGTTCTAATTGGTCTAAGTGTCCAGTTTCTTGATTCTCATTTTCTTTTTCTTCACCTTCAACAATATATTGTCGCTAGCCTACTATTTCGTTTGTAATCTCGCCAGTTTTACTTTTTTGTTGTAATTAATATCTTCTTATTACTTCGAGTAAGGAAATCAAATCCGACTTCTTCTTTTTTGTTTGCTGCTTTCATAACTTCCCTCGCTCATTTCTTCGTCTTACGTCAACCTATCAGCTCAATTTTTTTTTTAATTATTAGCCAATGATCTCATCGAGATATGGGCATCGTCATTTGGTCTTGTAGTTAAATAAAATCTTTGAAATCATAAAAACAGCTATCCAATAGAAACAATTTAAGTTCACGTTTAAATCCTGGTAAATTATCCTTGGATCGTATTGATGAGGACAGGCGGTTCAAAGTTTTTATTGCTCGGTAATATACACTTCGTTCATAATGGCTGGTGTTATGCCTGGGGATTGATAAATTATTAAAATTTCTAGTTTTTAATGATAAGCTGGAATTATATTGATCTTTATTTTTTTGAAAATAAATTGAGATTTGTTTTGGCGAAGACCGCAAGGTTATAGATGTAAAGACAAGGTAAGGGTAAAAGACGGAGTGATTTAAACAGTGGTTTGCAGGATTCAGAAGACTTCCTACTTAGCACTATTCTAATAATGAATTTTTGCATAACAAATGCTTGCGGAACATGAGGAGAGCCTCCCCAAAATATTAAAGCGTAGGAGATAGTGGACTGAACATAGGCACTGTAGTACATTAATAAGACGTCGATTGAAACACGATGTCTAAGGTTCCGTAAAACATAGCAATATTTTGATAATCTCGAACAAACAGACTCGATGTGGACAATAAACTTAAGGGAAGCATCTATGTATAAACCCAAAAATTTTACGCTTTCGGACACTAGAAATGATTTGGCATTATCTTTGATTAAGATATTAGAAGACAGCGGACCGTATTTAAATTCCAGTGCACAGTTTTATTAAAATTAATTAAAAGATGATTCAATTCAGACGAATTGGACATGACGTTAATGGCTGAGGAGGCAAGTTCAGCACATAAGGACTCGGAGTTACTCGTTACGATACATGAGGCGTCATCAGCATAATGGCACAATGATACGGAAGGCATCCTTTGTTCTAAGTCATTGACATAGATCAGGAATAACAGTGGCCCAAGGATAGATCACTGTGGGACTCCTTTACTAATTATTTTTGGGTCAGACAAAATCTCGGAGATTACACCTTGTTGCATACGTCTGATGAACACTTGTTGAGAACGTCCAGATAGGTAAGAATGTATCCAATTTAGAGCTTCTCCTCTAACACCGAGAGATTCAAGTTTGAACAAACGAATATCATGGTCCAAAGTTTCAAAGGCTTTGGATAAATCGAAATACAATCCAACAGGTGTTTCCCCCTTACCCAGGCGAGTCGTTATATCATTTAAACATTCAAAGATAGCGAATTCTGTAGATCTGCCTTTTATGAATCCATGCTGACGTTTGGATAGAATGCTGTGCTTCTTCAAGTAGGAGTATAATCTATTATAGAAAAGTGTTTCAAAAACTTTAGAAAACATAGGTAATAGAGATATCGGACGGTAGTTATTTATGTCGTAGTTCGAACCTTTATTTTTATAGATGGGTAAGACTTTAGCATGTTTGAGGGGGGAAGGAAATGAACCAGTCGAGAAAGAAATGTTAATAGCATCAGCAATTTAGAGGCTATTATGTGACTGACGTCAGCCAGAATGGAACCGGGAATTCCATCGTAGCCTGGTGTCCATTTAGAAGACAATGCTTTTAAGGTTTCGGCTCTGTCCGTAGGGAATATAAAGAAATTAGATGCTTGCAAACAATTTGCTTTAGGAAATTCATTAGTGGGATGAATATGATGGCAATCAGGGGTAAAGTGTTCATTGAATAGGTTTGTTATAACTTTGGGATCATTAACAGATATGCCGTTGACCAACAGTTCTAGATTAGAAAATGGTTGGTGGGATTCAGTAGTCTTTAATCACATTCCATATAGTTCTACTTTTCTGTGATCCTGCGGAGTTAAGGATTTTATTGCTGTAATATGAAATCTTAGTGGCCTTCACTAGATGTTGGTACTCCTTCTTGGCAAGATGATAAAAATGTTTTAAATTATTATTACCAGCTGCTGAACATATATGGTGCAGATCACGGAGAGAATTACATTTGGAAATAATTTCCCCCGTTATCCAAGGTGACTTACCATTACGTCCAACTTTCTTACATTTGATTTGAGTTTCGTTCTTGATTTCAGTTGATGTGGGGTCCTTTAACCCTGCCAACCCCTTTTCTCCATTTAATTTCGCTCTTTTAAGAAGAATTTTCGTGTTATACATATATAGTTAGTTGAACATTTCATATTCTCTTCTCCAGGTGTTTTATTCAAGGTTTTATTATTTGCACCATCTGTCCTTGGTCAAAGGGGATCTAGAGACCTAGAGAAATGTTTCTAGGTTAATAATTACAGAATTGATTTTTATTTTTAATTTAATTGTTTACTTTTATGTGAGATCCAACCTGGGACCTTTAGCTTAGCAAGCGAGGCCTCTAATCACTTAGCTACCGAGGCGACAACTTTGTATAGTTCTAATCGTCTATGTAAGCTACAGTGACAGATTATTACATGTACAGTCATGGATTTTAAAGACGCCCAGGTCTTTACAACCCCTGTCTACTACTTTACCGGTCGATTATATTAATCCGACCGACCTAAAATTATTTACGACGGGTACTCTTCCAGCCTTTCCAACAATTATCTACACGTGTTTGTACGTATTCATGCTTCAATATAATATTGCTTTACACACCGTGTCCGCAGACCGGGTTTACTATAGGAGAAACGTTTTATTTTTCATTTTTCTGCTTGCCCTAAAACGTGATAAATATTACGAAAATAATAAATTCCCGTTAAAAACTGAAAAAGTTAGGATATTTATCTTTTTAATTTAACAAAATGTCAAACATGTCAGCTAGGAATTGGCGGTATTATGAATTTGATACCTTACCACGTTTTCATTCACAATATCTTTGTTTTATGAAAATGTTTGCAGGTTCTTTTAAATTTTAATATTGAAGTTAAAAAATGAAAACCTGTTTCTAAGAGAGTTTATTTTAAATTATTTTATTCTACGTAACCATTAACCCTTTTACATTTACAGTAATTGAAGAGTAACTTCTAACTGGTCTAAGTGCCAATTTTGTGTTAAATGGTTTTTTTTTTGTTAAAACTGCTCCAAATTTAGTTTTTAGTTTTTGGAATTGACTCTACACTTACACCATTAAAAAGTTAGGTACACTCTTTAATTAAATTGATATTACTTTACTGAAACAGTTTACGTGTATTTACTAACGGAATTTTTGAGTATTGCCATATTTTGAGACAGTGTAAATGATTTTATTTTATTGTTGTTAATGGAGATTAATATTTTCTATGGCAGTTTTGAAATTTTTAGGACAACCACTTTTTTTTAATAAAGAATGATTTTTTCGAAAAGTGAAAAATTAAAACGTTTTTCCTATAGTGAACTGGATTCGTGGATATGGTGTATATTGGATTCTATACAGTGTGGTGATAAAGTTAGGGTTGACTTTTTATTTTTGGCCGGTAAAACCATCGGTTTTTCCCACTGTACGCAGATAGGAGACTGATTACCTGTTCTCTGAACCAGAATTGCGAATTGTTACCTGCCAGATGTTTTACAATCTCTATAAAGTATTGGGCATTGTTTAAATTATCCTATATAGTTCTCACTACAACAAAATTAGAACCTTTTGTGTAAACACTTTCGGAGAAGAATTAAAATCATAAGGGTGCCTAATACTTTTGGCTCAGGCTGTAATTGTGTTAAGACAGATTATTTTAGTATATATAACGAGATTTAAACAATGCCCAATACTTTATAGGGATTGTAAAACATCTGGCAGGTAACAATTCGCAATTCTGGTTCAGAGACAATGGGAAAAACCGACGGTTTTACCGGCCAAAAATAAAAAGTCAACCCTAAGGGTGTTTTTTCGCTTGGTGCGTTACTTTGCCACCACACTGTATAGAATCCAATATACACCATATCCACGGATCGAGTTCACTACAGGAAAAACGTTTTAATTTTTCACTTTTCGAAAAAATCATTCTTTATTAAAAAAAACTGGTTGTCCTAAAAATTCCAAAACCGCCATAGAAAATATTAATTTCCATTAACAACAATAAAATAAAATCATTTACACTGTCACAAAATATGGCAATACTCAAAAATTCCGTTAGTAAATACACGTAAACTGTTTCAGTAAAGTAATATCAATTTAATTAAAGTGTACCTAACTTTTTAATGGTGTAAGTGTGAATAGAGTCAATTCCAAAAACTAAAAACAAAATTTGGAGTAGTTTTAACAAAAAAAAAACCATTTAACACAAAATTGGCACTTAGACCAGTTAGAAGTTACTCTTCAATTACTGTAAATGTAAAAGGGTTAATGGTTACGTAGAATAAAATAATTTAAAATAAACTCTCTTAAAAACAGGTTTTTATTTTTTAACTTCAATTTTAAAATTTTAAGAACCTGCAAACATTTTCATAAAACAAAGATATTGTGAATGAAAACGTGGTAAGGCATCAAATTCATAATACCGCCAATTCATAGCTGACATGTTTGACATTTTGTTAAATTAAAAAGATAAATATTCTAACTTTTTCAGTTTTTAATGGGAATTTATTATTTTCGTAATATTTATTACGTTTTAGGACAATTAGAAAAATGAAAAATAAAACGTTTCTCCTATAGTAAACCCGATCTGCGGACACAGTGTGTAAAGCAATATTATATTGAAGCATGAATACGTACAAACACGTGTAGATAATTGTTGGAAAGGCTGCAAGAGTACCCGTTGTAATAATTTTAGGTGGGTCGGATTAATATAGTCGAGCGGTAAAGTAGTGGACAGGGGTTGTAAAGACCTGGGCATATTTAAAGTCCATGACTGTACATAGATGCGAATTCTCGAAAATTCTCAGGCCGCCATTGTTTAGGCGGTATATTAATCAGATAGTGTGAGGTTACGAAATATAGTGCACTGTTAATCAAATTATTTCACGGTATTTTCATTACTATCTTTATTTGTTGATCAAAATAGGAAATAGATGATAGGTGCATTAATGTATTTAAAGCGGCAATGCGTCGCAGTTTTCAAACTTCGCACTTTGTCAACCACCTAAACAATGGCTGAAGGTTAATGTGTTAATCCACGCTACAGTAGTGTATACAGAATTTAATATACCAATTTAGAATTAAAGCAAAACAACATTTACGAAAGTGAAAAAAAAATCACGGTAAAATAAAAAAGAAACTGCATGTTTTCGGTTGTATTTAAATTAAACATTAAAAGTTTGGTAAATGGAATCACTTTCTTACGACCAGTACTCGCAACTATGTCACCCGGTCATCTAAATTCAGTGTCGCCAACATTGTAATTAAGCGTGGGAGCGTGAGTGTATATTCATACATGAATACTAATGGCTCATTAATATTAAACACCCGATATAATTTCCTCGGCGAAGGACGCGGTCAGATCGATACGGAGGCGGACGTCGAGGACGTATTTTTTTTTATGCTAATGCCCTTCCATCCACGTCGCCTTTATAAACAAAATGTTCTTCACTTCACATAGTGCTCACTATCTACAATCATGCTCAACAAAAACGATACTCCTGCATGATGCAAACTGCAGCACGAACCCCTTAGTGGAATAAAAGAAAGTTTCCATCGACCCCCTCCCCTCTTTCCCTTTCTATTTGAAGCTCTGTTACCATCACTATAAACGAAATTATAATATGAAATTCAGTTTAGATTTTTTTTTCAGATGTAAGTGCAATCAACGCACGTTTTTTCTTGGATTTTTAATCACTCTGTATGCTCTGCAGTTAAAAATAAAATTCTTCAATTTTGACAAGTAATAATACATTATTAACTGTTAATTTTATCGTTGCTATTTTCAGATTAGGTTAGTTCAAGAAATCATCTGATTCCTATAAATAACCGCGTCATCTTGAGCTTTTGAGGCGCCATCTATTTTCCTAAAGAGGAAACTACTTTAATCGAATATCGTACACACTACGATTTCGTCTTTATATTCTCAACAAAAAAAAAATAACATTCCACCCTAAAAGAATCCTAATCTTATTAGGACTAAAAATCAACAGTAACATAGAAAATTAGCCACTAATAATAATAATAATAATAATAATAATAAAATAGATTAAAGTGCCATCTGTTGTTGAAAATTGGAAACTGTTTTTATCGATTGATCTACGACTGCAATTTTATTTTCGCGGGCAAAGCTTTGCCTCCTCGCAAACTTTGCGCAATATTTTGAATTTCAAAATTAGATCGAAAAGTGCGACGGGATTATTCAGAACGCCATCTCCTGATAAAAATTAAAGTTATTTAATTCTAATTTCAAAAAAAGCAGGATATCGTATTTACAAATTTTTATACCACAAGATTTTCTTTCAGCAAAATTAAATTTCAAAAAAATTTAGGAAAGGCAGTAATCATTCAAAGCGCCATCTCTTGACCTAATACGAAGATGATTATTTTATTCGAATTTCTTCTAACAGCATTTCACCTTCTTATTGACGTTCTCGCTTCAATCTTGACTTAAATGACGCAATGCTTTAATTTCAAAATTAGATTGAAAATCAAAAATGAAGATGTGACGTGACAGGATTAATTAGAGCGCCGTCTCTTGAGCAAAAATGAAAGTTGCTATGTTATTCTAACTTCAAATACATAGTTAGTAGAATGTAGTTTTTATTTTTATATCATATCATGATATCTTTTTATGATAATTAAATTGCGAAATAAAAATGAAGGCGTAACAAGAATTACTAAAAGCGCCATCCTTTGACCGAATAGGAAAACATATTTTATTGGATTCACTCCTAACAGCATTTAGCCTTTCTGCTAAAGTTCTCACCTTCTACTTTCGCAAAGGCTTTTGACTTTAGTTTCAAAATCAAATTGAAATTTGTAAAACCAAAGTGTGGCGATTCTTTATAGCGCCATCTTTTCACCAAAAATTAAAGCTATTTTATTCTAAGTTCAAATGAGAACATAATGAGTTAAAATAGAAAATGTGAAATTAAGATGCAATGGAATTATTTAGAGCGCCATCTCTTGACCGAAAATGAAAGCTATTTTATTCTAATTTCAAATACGTAGCAGGATATGGTTTTTGTTTTTATTTTTATATCGCATAATGCTATTTTTTATATCAAAGTTAAATTGCAAAATAAAAATTAAGGCGTAACAGAAATTATTAAAAAAGAAATCAAGGCGTAACAGGAATGATTAAAAGCGCCATCTCTTGACTAAATAGGGAAAAAC
Source organism: Prosopocoilus inquinatus (assembly GCA_036172665.1). NCBI lineage: Eukaryota > Metazoa > Arthropoda > Insecta > Coleoptera > Lucanidae > Prosopocoilus > Prosopocoilus inquinatus. The sequence continues at coordinate 13,146,010 of CM069871.1, read as the reverse complement.
AATTTAAATTGAATTTCCTCCTAACAGCATGTCATTTTCTCACGTTCTAGTTTTGCAAGGATTTTACTCTCAAAATTAAATTGAAATCAAGAAGTGTGGCGATTCTTTAGAGCGCCACCTCTTGACCGAAAATGAAAGCTATTTTATTACAATTTCAAGTAGGACGCCGTATTTGTATATGTTTTTGTAACATATCCTGTGATTTTTATATTAACAATAAGTTGCAAAATAAAAGGGAATTATTCGTAGCGCCATTTCTGGACGAAAATGATTATTTTTTTAAGCTGTTGTGGGTATTGTTGCTTAGTTACAACCAACTTAAAATTAATTGGGAAATGTTCATAATTTTTTTTGTCAAAATATTAAAAAAAAAAAAATTTAAATCACGTTAGCAGTTCAGAGAATTCCTCTCATTAAGGAATCGGTTCCTTCGTCGCCTCGTCTTTAATCCCGATTTATTGTTTCTAAAAAAATGTATTTTCGTACTTACTACGTGAACAGCTATAACTGATATTTTTTTTTAATATTTCGTGACTGGTCGGACTGGTTAAAACATTCGTCTTTTAACCTAATCATAAGAAAGATATAAGAAAATAGTTTTAAAACTTTAAACAACACACTATTACAATTGGAAAGAGCACTCAACGTTTCACTCACGTTTGACATTTAATTACAATTTTCATCGATCAAGAGACAACTTCAACTCGAAAAAAAAACAAGTATGTATTTTTAATAATTAACTATTCTCAACGAAAAATAAAAGAAAATATGAAACAAATAAAAATACTTTCAACGACGAGCTAAAAATGTACTTTATTAACTTACTTGACGTTTCGTACATATAATTATTTGCTTTATCAAAATTAACTATTGAAAAATAAAAGGATTTTTATGGGGGACGCTGTTTTTCTGTGATGTATAAAAAAGAAATAAATAGAGCAATAGAAAATCGACCTTATTTAATAGATTCACAACGGCGAAGTTCTTTGACGCCCCAACCGACTCCTACAGGTTCATCGACCCTTTTCAAGTCTTCATCGCCCCTTTGGGGGGTCAATAAAGACCTCGCTGGGAACCCCTGATTTAAAGCAATGCATCGCAGCCATTCCCTCTCAATTGCTGTAAGAGCCACGAAAGTGTCAAATGGTTTCGTTTTAATTGACCGTCATAGTACGTACTTGTAATTTGAATAGACTAGGCAGAAGTTGTGATAGGTGGAATAATTATGCGATTACGTATTGTATTCTATATTTTATAAAGGAAAATAAATTCTGACTGACGAGGAAAATGTTGAAAATGAAAGCCCCGGGCCGTTCAACAAAAAGATGCTGACTTTTCGGTTTTCGGTAATTAAATACATTAACTCTATCCAGAAGCTCGAATATCAGATGTTCGGGCGGCGAGGTAAAAAAAGTAAATATTTTTAATTTTTTATCTCCGCCCCCTCAAAAAAAAAAACCCATCGAAACTGAGGAATTATTCGAAAAACAATGGAATAATTTAGAGCGCCATCTCTTGACTGAAAATGAAAGCTATTTTATTCTAATTTCAAATACGTAGCAGGATATGGCTTTTGCTTTTATTTTTATATCACATAATGCTATTTTTTATATCAAAGTTAAATTGCAAAAAACAAATTAAGGCGTAACAGAAATTATTAAAAGAGAAATTAAGGCGTAACAGGAATTATTATTAATTATCTCTTGACTAAATAGGTAAAAACAATTTAAATGAATTTCCTCCTAACAGCCGGTCATTTTCTCACTTCTAATTTTGCAAAGATTTTACTCTTAAAATTAAATTGAAATCAAGAAGTGTGACGATTCTTTAGAGCTCCATCTCTTGATCAAAAATGATAGCTATTTTATTCCAATTTCAAATAGGACGCCGCATGTGTATATGTTTTTGTAACATATCCCTTTAACCTAATCATAAAAAAAATATAAGAAAATAGTTTTAAAACTTTAAACAACACACTATTACAATTGGAAAGAGCACTCAACGTTTCACTCACGTTTGACATTTAATTACAATTTTCATCGAACAAGAGACAACTTCAACTCAAAAAAAAAAAAAACAAGTATGCATCTTTAATAACTAAATACTCTCAACGAAAAATAAAAGAAAATATGAAACAAAAATACTTTTAAAAACGAGCTAAAAATTTTAATTTATTAACTTACTTTACGTTTCGCACACATAATTATTTGCTTTATCAAAATTAACTATTGAAAAATAAAAGGATTTTTATGGGGGACGCTGTTTTTCTGTGATGTATAAAAAAGAAATAAATAGAGCAATAGAAAATCGACCTTATTTAATAGATTCACAACGACGAAGTTCTTTGACGCCCCAACCGACTCCTACAGGTTCATCGACCCTTTTCAAGTCTTCATCGCCCCTTTGGGGGGTCAATAACGACCTCGCTGGGAACCCCTGATTTAAAGCAATGCATCGCAGCCATTCCCTCTCAATTACTGTAAAAGCCACGAAAATGTCAAATGGTTTCGTTTTAATTGACCGTCATAGTACGTACTTGTAATTTGAATAGACTAGGCAGAAGTTGTGATAGGTGGAATAATTATTCTATATTTTATAAAGGAAAATAAATTCTGACTGACGAGGAAAATGTTGAAATTAAAAGCCCCGGGCCGTTCAATAAAAAGATGCTGACTTTGCGCTTTTCGGTAATTAAATACATTAACGCTGTCCAGGAGCTCGAATATCAGATGTTCGTGCGGCGAGGTAAAAAAAAGTAAATGTTTTTAATTTTTCATCTCCGCCCCCTCAAAAAAAAAAAAAAAAACTCCCGTTGAAACTGAAGAATTATTCGAAAAACCCCGCCCGGCGAATTATTTACAGCGAAGCGCGCTTTGTTCGGAAGCGGGTTACATTTCCGCGATGTACGAAATTCCAAATATTCGGCCGCACAAAAACAGAAATTATGATTTACGGTTTTAATCCGGAGCATCCCCCGTCGATTACATCCGGAAAATAACACAAAAGCGTAATTGAACAACTTTTCAATAATTCACCTCGCGGTCCGGCGGCGGCATCCTTGGAGTGTCCTGGAATTCTCATCATCTCCACGAACCAGAATTAATTAATTAAATGAGTTCAATAAAATCATGTTTCGGGCCGTACCGTTCGTTCGAGTGCACTTTGCATCATGCATGCATTCGATTTTGATTTATGACAGCGGCGGCGCGTTCAGCGCGCCGAGCGAAATTTCATTATTCCGTTACAAAAGCATCATTAAGCCGCTTAAAACGCATATATCAATTTATTGTTGTCCGCATTACAGACTTACAGGGCAAAATAAATAATGCAAAACCGATTGTTTGATGTTGGCAAACTTGGTCGCGCGGTAGTTTAATTCCGCTTTTAATCAACACACGCGAATTTTGCATCGAGTTTTGTGCCGTTTAAAAAAAAGAATTCGCTTTATTTTCATAAATGGTCTGTATTTAGGGGAAAAAAGTTCCTGTTGGCAAAATTTTCGAGTAAATGCATTTAGTAATCTTTTTTTTACATTCGAAATGCGTTCCACTAATTACAAAAATTAAATGCAATGCTCAAAAAGTTTCGAGATTTGTTGGCTGGAAAAATTTTATGTGCGATCCAAGAGGATTAAATCTATTTTATTTTATACCTCACCATAACTTTTGTTTTTATTTTCTTAGTATTGGAGCCAATTATAAAAAACTAAAACTCGTTTAATTCTTAATTTCAAAACAGCTTTCATCAGTGCAGTGTTAATCAAGCACAAACTTGTACTTGGCTTTTGGATTTACATTACTTAAAATCAATTTCTGTTTCATTTCTAAATGGCCTTAATGCAGTTTAAACAGCCTCAATTTCGGTCATAAAACATTTTCTTTCATTATTAAATAATCTTAGGAAAAAAATTGGTTAAATGTTCGTTGAAGTTATGATAGGTCATAACCTCAACGAACATTTAACCAATTTAAATGAACTTTTTTTTTGAAAGAAACCCTTACTAGGGTAAGGGTTTCTTTCCAAAAAAATGTTCGTCTACAGCTCCACATGCTGAGGGCTCTGTTCATCTCTCTATTTTTAAATCTTTTTAACTATTTTAGAATTTTATTTTAAACAGGTTTTAAATTTTTGCGTGGGCAGAAAGAAGTCAGATTTTAACAAAAAAAATGTTCATTTCCTTCTCAAGCTAAGACTCTAGTCTCTTACTTGATTAAATCCTTTTGACTACTTGAGTGTTTTATTTTAAAAACCAAAAAAATGTTCGTTTAGAGCTTCTCAAGCAGGCACTCTAGTCTCTTACTTGTATAAGTCCTTTTGACCATTTCAGTGCTTTAGTTTAAATAACAAAAAAATTAATTAATTAATTAATTAAAAAAATAATTGTGTTAATATTTTAAATGCGACGCTATTATAAAAAAATAGGCTGTTCCATTTAGGGCATTTGAAGCCGACTAGAATTTCTAAAATCAAATATCTGTCATGACAATATTTTTCAAAATTATCATAAAATCTGGCGAGACAGTTTTCTTAACTCAACTCCTTCGCGAAAATTCGGATACAAATCATAGATTTCATTTTAGTGTAATTTAAATCGATTAATTAACATATATTTTTGTGATTTTAGATCCTTTATTTATTTGCGACGTGCCGGGAGAACGTCAGTCGTCTTGTGATGTCCCCAGCGCCTAGTTGGTTTGTTTGGAGGAGCTTTAACCGTTTCGCGGTGTGTTCGTTCAGGTGACGGCACACAATTTTGGTTAATGTGAATAACTCCTCAGTGTCGTGGCGCTGGAGGACAGAAACTCATCTGAGTTGTCTCAGCCTCGACTCCCGTTTTGATTCAGGCTTTTGGAGATGCGACGGCTCATTTTTAGGGGACGCGACGGGCTATTTCCTATTTTTCCGGGCGATTCTTTTTATTGGTGGGTATTGTTGCTTTCGGCCCCGGTGTACAAGCTTTCTGGGCAAGTGTGAGTTTGAGCTGTCTAAAGACGATTCGTCTGGGGGAGCAGAATAGGATAGATGTGGACAATTCTAAAATATGGAAAAATTAAGTTTTGGTTTTGGTTTTGGTTTAGTTATTTTTATTTGAATTTTGCTTGGGTTGAATAGAACTATGTTGCGTTGCATTGAGAAATTGAGATTGGTTGAGCTTCATTTTTATTGATTTTTAATTTTTAACAATTTTTATACTTTTAATTTTTATTTGTGTTAAATGAAGTTAGGGAGATCAGTTGGATTTATTGATTTGAACTTCATTTTAACTGATTTTGATTTTCTTAAACTATTTATACTTTATTTTTCTTGTAATTTTTAACTTTTTACTTGTGGTAAATGAAGTTAAGTTGATATCAGTTGGCTTTGATTGACACTGAGATTTGTTAAGCTTGACTTTATCTATGTCTAAATTTTAAGATTTTTTTTTTACTTTTAAATTTTGACTTGTGTGGAATGGAGTGCAATATAATATAATAAATTGGGTGAGTCCATTTTAATATGTTTTAAATTTTTTACTGGGGTTAAATGGAGTTAAGTGTAATTGGATTTGGTTGACATCGATTTTTTTTCATTTCCTTTCTTACTTCAACTTTTTTTAAATATTTTTGTTTGCATTCAATAGAATTGAGTTCAGTTGTTGGGTTGAGTCTGGTTGACCTTGACAACGGTCAAACTTCGCTTTAATGGTTTTTTAATTTTTTACTTTTGATTTCTTGCGTTTTAAATGTTTTGCTGCAATTGAATATAGTTAGGTTGAGTTTAATTGCGTTGGGTTGGCCTTGAGATATGTCGAGCTTAAATTTACATTTATTTACTTCTTCATTTTTAAAAATATTATTTCTTTATCGTAATTTTTTACTTGGGCTAAATGGAGTTATGTTAAGTTAGAGTGGGTGGACATTTTTTTTAAATTCCTTTGTCTACTTTAAGGGCCGATTTCATAACAGGACTTTAAATTTAAAGTCACTTTAACCTAAAAAAAAAAAAATACATTTGTTTCCCTATCCTTAAAGTGACTTTAAATTAAAGCTTCCTTATGGTCGTCTTCATAATCAGATTTGAAGGAAGCTTTAATTTAAAGTCACTTTAAGAATAGGGAAACAAATGTATTTTTTTAGTTAATTTTTGGGTGGTTCTTGCTCGTGAGAATTGCAGAGAATACAAAACAAATATAGAAGCTTTTTAAAACGAGCTAAAAGAGTAATTTATTGACTTACTTGACGTTTCGCAAATATAATTATTTGCTTTATCAAAAGTGAATAAATTACTCTTTTAGCTCGTTTTTAAAAAGCTTTTTTATTTGTTTCATATTCTCTGTATTTTTTAGGTTGCAGGTTAAAGTACCTATGCTTTTATGAAATCGGACCTTAAAGTCTTTTTATTTTAATATTTTTATTGTTTTGTATTTTTTTATTTTTGCTGAGGTTAAATAAAGTTTACTTTAATTGTTGGATTGAGATTGGTGACCTTCAGATTGTTCAAGCTGCGCTTTAATCGTTCTTTAATTACTTTTGATTAATATTTTGACGCCCCTCTTGCAGCGGTGTCTTCATGCTTTGTTTAAATCGCCTTCCGCCGGCCCTGAACGTTATCGTTTTTTAGGGTGCCTCACGCCACATACAGTCAAATTCATGTAATAATATTTGTAAGGCATTTGACGGATCCGCGATTGGTTCACGTAAATATTTTGGGGAGACACTGTTATAATGCTGTTTGTAACAATTTATTTATTTACCTAATGTCGTGTCGTTGGCATTTTAATTCTGGTTACAAGTGAAATTCTTTTAGTTTTGTTTGATGCAATTTAAGGCGCGCACACACTTGGTTGGTTGGTTGGTGTTAAGCCCGTCACACACTAGCTTTTAATTGTCCGAACTGTCGCATGTTTTCTGACAATATATTTTATGAAATTTTCGCACGAGCCGTCAATTTAACGAATTTACTGATTCGATTAAAAGAACAGTAGGTTGTGTTTACAAGTCTCCGATCGGTAAGTGACAGTTTTACCGATCGAAAGGCAGTAAGTAATCAGATAGAAAATTTACCAATAATGACGAAAGTAATTGATTGCAATTTTGCCATTTTCGATAGTGGGATTTTGAGATTATTTAGTCCGTGATATTGTTGCAGAATTGTCACTTTAATATTAAACCAATTTAAAATCATTTAATTTAGGTGAGTTATTGCATGAATCGTGCAAAAAACGTAATAAGCATCACAAATGTTTAGGGCTACCAGTCTTAGGCAACCCTTACCGCTTTTAATGCTTAAAAGACTGTAAAGGTGTTGCATATATTGAATCATTTCCTTTGATCATCTCCTCACCTCCGCACAGTGGGACATTAGGAGATAAATCGTGCCAAAAGTACTTTTCATCAATTGTATAATTTGTTAACGTAACATTTGTAGTCACGTACTTAATATTCCAGTTTATTTAAAAAAAATATATAATTTAAGCCAATACGAATTTGTTTTCTATGATTTTTAGCCCTGTAAAAATATGTAACATGCCAAAGTATTAAATGACACTTTTTAACCTGTCTTTGTTTAAAATTAAAATATCATCTGCGTGAATAACTTTGACAAATTTAGTTGTTCCTTTTAAAAATACTTTACTTATAGTAGATTATAGGAATGGTGAGTCGAAATTTATTTCATTCTCTTTTTAAGTACGAGCCTTTACATTGAGGTTTCTTTCTTGCACGCAGATCAATAAATATAATATATAATATATAATAATAAACTTTACGTTTACATAAGGAATAAATATCTAAAAACTGTTTGTCTTAAAATTTAGCTGCACCTTTTCTTGTTATCATGTATTTAACTTGCTCAAATTTCGGAAATTTTAATTACACTTCAAATTGAGATGGCCTGACCATGTTGTACAAACATTTTTGGCAAATATCAAAAACAGTTTTGCAGTTTGTTTAGTACTTGTAAACTATCATTTCATTGAAAAAGTCGTCAAGTAATATTAATTAATAACTATTATTCTCAAAATACACGAACTAAAAATTAAAAATGGTTGTTAATCTACTGTATTTGCTGACAGTGGAAAAACTCATTTCCCAATTACAAAAATATGTTGTTGAAAAGTTTTCACTTGAAGATGAAGAAAAGCGCTTATTTAATCATTTTCAAATTTTCCAAATTTGTCTTTTCAGTTAAAACTTATTTAAATAAGTTTTACTAACGTTCTCTTTACCAACGCGCGTAATGATACCAGCATCCTTTTTATTGATGTTTTAGTTTCCATTTTTAACAAATTCGCAAACGAATAAATTATAGAGGTAATAAATTTGTGATTTAATTCATCCTGACATTATACTTCTTAAATCGAATGGCGTATTTTGTAATTTATTTTGTTTTTTTTTAATAATAAACATTTTGAACTATACCTCAAACTTCAATAAATTAAAGGAAGGAAAAAAAGAAAATGTTTTTAGAATTTCACATACACAGGGTGTTGGAAAAAAGGCAAATAGTGACGTACCCTGCTTCCCCCCATAAAGAGCAAAAGTTTGGATTAAAATTCCCTATATTGTTTTATTCTAAAAGTATAAGTAATTTTTATGCAGAAAATTGCTAATCTATGAAATAATAATTCGTATTCAATTAATAGAATCTTTTATTGATGATCTTTTATGAATGATAATGATATTTCTCCGAAACTAAAACTATGATACAGATAAAAAAATATTTCAGAGGAAGAGAATCTTATTAATTTTGAAATTAATTATTATCGGTTTTCCTCGATCATTATAATTCAAATTATCAGAATTATATTTCTTTGCTCCTTTTTTGTTTAAATTTTCGTTTAAATTACGTAAAAGCGATGTCTAAAAACTTTTATACTTGATCTAATCAAATCTAATGAAACGAATACAAAACGATTTTTTCAACGCCCTGTACATCAACTTTATAGTATGTTTGCTCCTTAATTCTACCTATTTTTCGTACATCTCTTGTCATTTGTGCCAAGTTTCAATTTCTTGAAGCAAGTTATAGATTTTTGGCACGAAAAAGTGCGTTTTGTTCCATTGTACTCCGGTTAAGATTAGGTGGAACTCATTTATTTTCGCGTTTCAGTAAATACCCACGCCCGTCACGACTGAAGCTGCTGGCTGTGCTGCAAGTTAATTTGCTCAGCACAAATCTTGTTAAAGGTAGAATCAAACTCACGTTTAGGCAAGAAGTAAGATTTGGATGCATTCGACGTTTTCGAAATTTTTGAAGGAAATCGGTCGCCCTATGGATCGTGAATTACGATTGTGACTGTACATCATAAAAATAATTCTTAAATATTTCTTCAAAAGTAAGATTAAAATGAGTAGTAACTTTCGGGTGGTTACGAATAAACATTTATTTTATTTAGATCTTTTAAATAAGCGTTTTTTTTTTTTTTAGAAAAACGACTGAGTATAATAAAACCCGGCTGTGAAATTTGTACGGCACGTATAAACATTCGCCTATAATTAATAAGATAATGTTCGCTGCGAAATAGTGTTCATTATAATCCGGGTTCGTACATACAAGCAGAGCAAATCCGTGTTCATCTTAAATCTGCGAAATAATTACGTTCCGGAGGAGAGCGCGCGGCGGCGGCGCGGGTGGCGGTTCCATTCGAATTTTGCGGCTGCAGCCAATTTAAGCGTAGGCGAGCGAGCGATACCATTCGGTCGGAAAGTCTCTGCACTCCTTTAGATGCCATCTGTTAATGTAAATGCAGATTGCGATCCGTATTATTAGGGAACATATGGCTCAAAGAGGAAACGTATAGTATATTCGCCTTCGCAATTAAAGCATGCCTAGGATTTTAACGGCGGAGGTTTCCGTTTCAACCCAAAGCAAAAGGAAAAGAAACAAATCCTCCACCTCAAGAAGGATAATCACGATTACGATTACCTTAACGGGTCAATGAGTCTGAGCAGCTCGAGGTATAATATACAATATACGAATTGCGTTTCTTCCTTTGAAGGAAGAGAAGAACTTACTCATGTGGTAAAAGATGAGCTTGTCCTCGTTGTCCACCGTCTTCTCATATTTCTGGAACGCTTCGTTGGTCGGGGCGAATATCGTCACTTGCTTGTGTGCCAGCGTGAAATTTGCGACTTCGTTCCGCTCGAGCATCGAATAAAACTGGAAACAAAAAGGAGAAAATCAGTCCAAATCCTGCTAGGTTTACATATCTTCAAACGCAAACAAACTCGCCTTTTCAACAAGAGCTCAAAGAGAGCTTTGCCCTCCCCATATCAATTTCTATTAGCGTGCGTATAAAATAAAATCCTCGAGCTCACAAAGCTTTGCAGTACATATTAGATTTTCCTTGGAATGTCATTCACGATAAATTATTTAGCCTCAAATAATAATGAAAAAAAAAAAAGTTTTAATAACGATGAAGTCCATCTATCTTAAAACGCACCAAATAAATTCGTGCGTCTCGTCCTTGGCCGACCAAAGAGCTTTTATGCGCGCCATAACTTAATATTTATGTCGTGTTTCAATTACGTCCCCCGACGGTACGAACACTTTTATTGGCGTAATCAAAATGATATATGATTATGTCGGGGCGACGGCGACGGATATGCGGATTCCGATGTCGCAAAATGCCATACAATTCTGGAAGTATTGCCCGCCCGGACCGGACGGTACACATTCATCGCCGTTGTTTGGCACAATACGCCCGGAATAATAATCAGCGACGGCGATGATGAAATCCGCGCCGGGGCATGAATAATTTAAATTAGAGTTCGTAATCATAATTGCGTGATTTCATTATCTGCGGTTTAATTGGCCGGAAACCATGGCACGAAGAGAGCCTGACACTCTCAACAAAAGAAGAGATCAAACGTGTTCTCCAAACGTCAAAGTCACGTTAGGAAGAATGCGAGATGATTATTTCTTACTTTATTTTTTTTGAATTTTATGCAATCTGCCATGTCACACAAATCACTTTCCGCAGTGTATGTATATGTATATTATTAGCAATGTTATTAAGTATCTAGATGCAAGTATCTAGATACAGTATCTAAATACTTTTTGAGTATCTAGATACGTATCTCAGATACTACTAAAAAAATGTATCTGTATCTGCATCTAGATACAATTACAAAAGTATTTATTCATTTGAGATACTAAGATAAATTTTAGATACATTTTAAACTTCCATAAAAACAGCAGATCTTGGCGGAAATGCAACTTTCGATTTTACAATCTCTTTGTTTTGAATTTCCCCTTTTGTCAATTATGTTTTCCAGTTTTTCACATGATTTTCCTATTTGAAATGCGATTTGATAATTCAGAAACTTGAAAATGATTTGACGAATTGGGAAACATAATTGACAAAAGGAGAAAATCAAAAGATATTGCTGATTATAAAGGATGTCCCATAATTTACGCAAAATGTAATTTTAATAGAAAACACAGATTTGTTATTAGAAAGTTTAATTTTTTTATTGCTTCATAGAGTATACAGATTGGGGTTATGTATGGAATAGCACGTCGGATAAATGGGCTTTGCTGGCAAGTACGAATTCTTTTATTGAAATTTTCTATGACCGTTTCGCATAAATGTGGCTGAATTTCATTAATACACCGCCGAATTTCCTCCTTCAAGGCGTTGGTGGTCGTGGGCTTGTTGGCATAGACCTTTGATTTCAAAAAAACCCAAAGAAAAAAGTCCAATGGCGTTAAATCGCAAGATCTGGATGGCCAATTCTGATCGCCAAAACGGCCAATTACACGATTAGGAAATGACTCACGCAGTAATTGAATTGTTTCTCTGGCTGTATGGTATGTGGCACCGTCCTGTTGAAACCACATGTTGGTCACATCCATATCTTGGAATTTAGGCACTAAAGACTGGTTTATCATGGCACGATAACGAGCACCATTAATTGTTACTGCCTGACCAGCAGGATCTTCGAAGAAGAATGGTCCGATAATGCCTCCAGCCCAAAATGCACACCAAACAGTCACGCGTTGTGGATGCATTTGTTTCTCAACAATAACTCGTGGGTTTTCTGAACCCCAAATGCGACAATTTTGACGATTAACGAAGCCATCCAGATGAAAATGAGCTTCGTCACTGAAGATGATTTTGTTCGCAAAATCAGCATCCATTTGTTGTTGTTCCAAAATCCATTCAGCGAACTCTCTTCGCGCTGCGTGGTCAGTAGGCTTCAGTTCTTGAGTCAATTGCACTTTGTAAGCATGAAGCTGCAAGTCTTTCGTGAGAATTCACTGTAGAGAGTTTCTCGAAATGCCCTATTCTTGACTACGGTGCCGAATTGATGTTCCTTCTGCTGAATGACTTGTAACAGGACGCCCAGAGGCACTACGCTCACTAATTGATCCACTCTCCTTGAATTTTTCAATTATTCTCTTAACAGTTGATGGTTTTAAATCACTATGTCGGTCATATTTTGTACGAAAATTGCGAACTGTGGCTGACAAACTTTCATTATTTTTATTAAAGTATTGCTCAACAATGAAAATGCGTTCTTTCGTATAGCGCTCCATTTTTACTAACCCCAAACTGTCAGCTGTCACGTTGTTAGCTTCTTTTCCGTTGACAACACTGTACCAGCAGATGGCGCCAAATTCAAATTTTGCGTAAATTATGGGACACTCTATATAAGCATTTCTGGATTACGAAAATGCTCTCAAACACTCTGCAATTAAGGATCCTAGATTCATTTGAATCATTTTTATTGATAATTTTATATTCTACGTTGGCCTGATTGAAATGAGATGATTATTTATCAATTTATTGTTCAACTTATTACAAAATATTTTCTATTTAGAAGGTACACTGCTGAAAAAAAAAACTGTGTTACCTGCATGTAAGAAGTTTTTTTTCTATCTGTCCAGTTCAAGATTAAAGAAAACTTTTTACTTACACTTATCATCAGACAAGAATCAACTTCATTTTTGTTATTTGCATTGTGAAACTTATCACAGGTTTTAATGTGTAAATTATTCACATCTTCATACGATAAATCCGTCAATTATCACAAAAAACTCGATTTGAATCGCAAATAATACAGTATCTGTATCTGCGTCTAGATACATGTTTCTCAAAGTATCTGTATCTGTATCTAGATACTTTTGGAAATGTATCTTTAACAACACTGATTATTAGATAGGACTATAAATTTAAACTTCCCTCGCCTCGCTGTGCTGGATGTGCTTATATTAGATGTGATCGTTTTACATTCGACTCCAGATCAGTAAAGCTACAGTTTCCTAGGAAGTCAATCGGCTGAAACTGACCGCAATCGACGTTACGTCCGCTTTAACTAAAACAGTGAAAACCATCCTTATTTTAATTTTTTGTTTTTGGTTAGAGCGACGTCGGTCACGGTGAGTTTCAGATCGACCGACTCTCCTAGGAAACCTCAGCTTAAATACCATGCGATCAACGGAATTTATAATTAGAGCAGGCCGTGATATTTTCTAAAAAGTTGGCAACACAGACTTACAGATTGACATTAAAAATTTTAAGTGTCAGAATTGTAACATTTATTTTTTTTTAAAGTGATTGATAATAAATGGAACTGTCTTGTGGAACCCCCCTAATATTCTAAAAAAAGGGTTTAAAACAGCATCCATACAAAATAAAATAAAATAAAGATTGTATAAGGCACGAGCATAACCTCAAATATGACAACTGTCAACTTATTATTTATTTCCCATTGTATCAAACCACACAGCATAAAACAGTACTATTGATCACCCGGTATTAAATATTAAATGATCAGGTATCCTTTTCTTTTGTTTTCTGTTTCATGTTTTTCTTACTCCTTTCGTTTTTCTTTTGTTTTAAAGAATTCATATTTTGCCTTTTATTCATCACCGTTCGTTTGTTTTATTTTGTCCTTCAGCTTCTTACCAATTTCTTGATTTTCAACATTTTCAGGCCGAGGAATCATCATCTCTTCAATTATTTATTTATTTTTGTCTGTTCTTATGTTTTCTTTTTTTGTTTTTTTTTGCATTTTTCTTCTTTCCGTTGACAACACTATACCATCAGATGAATTAAAGCTCAACTTGAATTAAATTAAATTAAATTAAATGTCGAATATAAAAGCAACAAAAGAAAATGAAAATAAAAAAATTGCCGAAATTAAAACATTAAAAATACAGATAAAGATTAAGTCAAACCCATTTCAAGATCGATTCAATACACTAAGCTAAACATAATTCTGCCTGAGGCAAGCAAACAATTAAAAAAAAATAAAAGACAAACTATAAAAATATAGAAATTGAAGCAACTTCATTTCAAGGTCAGACCAATCAAACACGACTTTAAATCTATCCAACCCAAGCCAGAGTTAAAAAAAATATATGTACTGTATGAAAGGCGCCCTCAAGAGAAAAAAATATTGAGTATTAGAAAAAGAAGTGAGCAGATATCATCATCGTCATTAATTAATTAGTCTGCCACCATCTTCCACGTTGTTGTGAGAAGATTAGGGTCATTTATTTATTAACATAAAAAATCCATTGAGGATCCCCCGAAATTATTAAGGAAAGTTAATTACCGTCTGTTTGACTAAACAGCAATTATTCAACTTACTTTACGTTTAAAAAAAAAAAACATATACAGTGTGTAAATCATTTTGTGTGACACGACTTCCTAATAGCCAATCCTTGTATTAATCTGCAATAAATAAGATATTTGGCGGGGCAGAGGGGGCTAAATGCTAATTGAACTTTCGACTGTAAGTTGCGCAATTTTTTTCCTGCAATTCTTCTTCTTACTTTCTTCAAAACTTCTTTGAACACGTCTTGTGACCCCTTCAGGCTCAGTTCTTGTTTTCTCTTTTGCTTATAATTTTTTTTTTGGTTGTATTTTTTTAATTGTTTCATAGTTCACCTCTTAATGTATTTCGTCTTTTTACAATATCATTTTTTTTCTTGGCCCATTGTGATTTTATTCTTATCAATTTAACAAGCAATATCGACCCCGCTAGTTCACACTATTTCCGTGACAACGGACGTTTTCTTTTTAATACTCTGCACAACCTAAAAGTGGATTATGAAAGTTCTGTCTTTGCCATGCAAGTAACATAAACACAAGACTGTTAAAGATAGCGAGTTAAAAAATTAGTTAAAAATTGCGAAAGCGAGAAATAAGATTACACCTCCGCGCTGTATCCGAAGGTATAGTTTCCGAACGCACTCCAACTCAAATAAAAAGTTGTTTACCACCTAGGAAGTGAATTCCGAATGTGTTATGTCAACATAAGGACAAGTTCCAACAGGATTGCCACATTGGAAGTTTTTCCCTCACTTTTGAAGATATTTGCTGTAATGAGTCATATTTAAAATGCTTTAAAATAAAAACAATAAAATTAATTCGAGGTATTCTCTGCTTGATTCGTGTGATCGTTTTAACATGTCATTCGAAGAAATAAAATTATTTGCCGAGTAGGTGCATCCACATTTCAGAGAGATTAAATTAATTACGTAACTGAAAATGCTTTTGCTGTTTTCGTTCTAAAATGTTTTCTTCTTCGGGAACACGCAATTGTAGGCTCTGTATAAAAAAAAATAATCAGTCGTATACTACAGTGAATCCATTGATTTAACGCGGGTCCTATTGATGTCATCGTTAGGTGAAACAAGGCGAAAGAAACGAGAGAGCTAAAAAAAAAATGTCGAAAAAATATTGTAATGTAAGTTGTTCGTTTAGTCTGCGTTATTGAAAATAATTTCAATGCAGATCAAATTCTCGCTCTCCCGGCGCAGCGCGGCGTGCAAGTGTGTCGACAAAAAACAAACGCGCGTAAAAACAAGCTTGAGCATTCCACAGCTATCTCTTCTTTTCTTAATTTGCCCTTTCCTTAGTAACTTATCGGATATCGTCGGGAAACGTGCGAGCTTCTCTTATTAGCGAATTTGCCCGATATTATTGCGATAGTTTATTTATTATAAATATACGCGATCGTGAAGTGCGCCTGGAATCCGCTTTAATAATGAAAAAGGTAATAACATTTTGAAATCACCTAATCGATTTTTTTTCATGTGGTGGCTCTTGTTTCGTTTAGGGCCGGTATTTCCAACTTGCTAATAAAGTTCCCATTAACGATACTTGCCAAATAAGTTGAATTTTATGAATGGTTGTCACGAGGATTCTTCGAATATTCCTCAAATAAATTTATTGGGAGGTTGGAAATATCGGGAATTAACCCGAAAAATTAAATTATCCGTTCTTTCACGACTAATTTATTAAAAACTGTTTATGATGTATCTTCTTAGTGTTTCAAATTAAGCTATTAATCTATCGAGACTTTACAATGTTTCTAATTACTTTTTTCTTCCTTTTTAGCAGTATGTGTGTGTGTTTGTGTGTATTGTGGTAGCTGATTGGGGGATTTTCGGCACTAGAACTGCACGCTTCGTAACACGGTAGGGTGAGTAAAATCATAATTTTTCTCGATTTAATTTATTTTAAAAAAATGCATATTTTTACAGTTCCACGTCCGTATGCAGTTTAGATAGCAGAGGGGTGAGTCTTTTATTTCCTTTTTTTAGTACCTATGTCATATCGATGAATGTTAGTCTTTTGCATTCGAGAAATAAATAAATAAATAAATAAATAAATTAGAAGCAAAGCGGTATTTACACATTTAATTTAATTTAATTTAATTTAATATACAGGGTGGGTCATTGGTACCGATTTCTTCAATAGCGCCTTAACTATTAATTATAAAAGAAATACTCTCGCGAGCTGCTGCGATGTTTTCTGCTAAACGACTTGTAACAGGACGCCCAGAGGCACTACGCTCACTAATTGATCCACTCTCCCTGAATTTTTCAATTATTCTCTTAACAGTTGATGGTTTTAAATCACTATGTCGGTCATATTTTGTACGAAAATTGCGAACTGTGGCTGACAAACTTTCATTATTTTTATTCATTCATTTTATATACCACCAAATACATCCGTTAGCGATTATGAGATCTTTCTTGATGCACTTGAAGTTTTTTCAACTAACAAACTAATTACTATTATTGGTGATTTTAATCTTCCCAAGTTTGTAGAATTAAATTCAACTTGCCCGAAAGTGCGTTTGTTGCAAAATTTCTGTGCCTCTCAAGAATTGTTTCAACTAAATAATGTTCTCAATAACGATGACAAATTGCTGGATCTGGTCTTGTCAAATCTTACATGTGAACTTACAGTTACTCATGAAGAAGTACCCTTTGTTTCAGAGGATTCGTATCACCCTGCTCTCGCTCTTACTACTAAGGGTTTGTTCCCTGATCTATCTACTTTTCCAGTAGGTCAGATCAAAAGATATAATTTTCGCAGAGCAAATTTCTTTGATCTCTATAATAAACTCCTTAACATTGACTGGACTCCTGTGGAAACTAACTCTGATGTTAATCTTTGCACTCAATTACTGCATAATATTCTGCATAATATTTTTGATACATCAGTTCCGCAATATATCATTCGTAAATCTGCTTTTCCTCCGTGGTTTACAGGATCTATTATCGCTAATTTAAAATTAAAGGATAACTACCGACAGAGATGGGTGACTACAAATAACTTGTTTTATCTCAATGAATTTAAACGTTTACGTGCTCTATGTAAAACTCAAACATCTTCTGCCTATAGAACATATATGCGTCAAACGGAAGAGTCTATTTTGTCTAATCCTAAACAAATCTTTCAATACGTTCACATGAGACAAGGCACTACTCGGATCCCTAACGAATTATTCTCTGATGATAAATCCTATGATAGTCCCCAGGATATTGTTAATGGTTTTGCTGATTTATTTTCTAAAATTTATTTAACTACCTCTCTTTATACAGAATCTGAGGAAGTCCATTCGAATTGTCCTCCTTTTCATCTTTCTCCTGTTACTGAGGATGACTTATTAGAAATAATGGTTAGGTTTCCTGATAAAGTTACCGCTGGTGAAGATCTGATTCCCAGTTTTTTGGTTCGTGATGCAAGATATGTACTCGTTAAACCCTTGCTGTATATTATTAATCTCGCCATTACTACATCTTCATTTCCGGATGCTTGGAAACGTGCTAGAGTTACACCTGTTCATAAAAAGGACGATAAAGCAGTGTTAAAAAACTATCGCCCTATAGCAATCTTAAATAATTTTGCTAAAATTTTTGAAAAAGTTATCTTTCAGCAAATTTTTAATAACACTCGATCTTTCATAGCATCTTCTCAACATGGTTTTGTCTCCGGTAGATCCACTACAACGAACTTAGTCACTATAACACAATTTATTTCTGAGCATCTTGATAAGCAGGGTCAAGTAGATGTTATGTATACAGATCGTATCGAAAGCATTAGTGAGTGCTTTCGATACGGTACACCATGGCATTCTTCTTAAAAAATTAAGTTCTTTTGGCATGACGTCCTCTGCATTAGGTCTAATGAAGTCATATTTAACAAACAGAATAAATTATGTGTTCTACAACGGTTACAAATCTTATGAATATTTAGCAACATCTGGTGTACCACAGGGCTCTAATTTGGGTCCCTTACTGTTCGTTTTATTCATTAATGATTTGTTGATATCTCTTGAAGACCGAGCTCTAGCCTTTGCGGATGATGTTAAAATCTATGCCTCAGTTTCTAGTGTTTCTGAAGGTGCTGATCTTCAACGGTGTCTTGATACTGTTGCTAAATGGTGTTTAAATAATCATCTAAAGTTGAATATCAATAAATGCTGTGTTGTTACCTACACTAGGAAGTTTCATCCACTAATCATCGACTATATAATTAATCACCAAAAGCTAACACCTACGGATTTTACTACAGATCTTGGGGTAAACTTTGATTCCTCACTTAGCTTTTCTGTTCACATACGTAATATAGTTACAACAGCCTCCAAATTTTATGGTTTTGTCTTACATACGACTAAATATTTAACAACGTAAATATATTTAAGTGTCTTTTTAATTCATTGGTTGTTAGCAGATTGGAGTACGCTTCGCAAGTTTGGTCTCCGTTATATAACTGCTATCGTTTGGATATTGAACGTATACAACGCAGATTCCTTAAGTTCCTTACATTTAAAATCAGTGGACAATATCCACCGAGAGGTATTAACTATGATTATCTACTGCTTACGCACAACTTTCAATCAGTCATCGCCGTGATAGACAGGGAGCCCGATTTATATGGAAGGTACTTCATAACCAAATAGATTGTGGTGAAATTCTAGCTTCTTTAAATCTGTTAGTGCCACGCATTAACTCCAGGTGGGCCAAAACCTTCCACTTGCCAACTGCTAACACTAATATGCGCTTAAAATCTCCACTTTACACTATGTGTCGCAATGCTGATGTCTTATATGAAGATATATTCTATGACAACGTTTAATCTTTATTGTTATTTTTTTTTGTATATATTTTTGTTAAAGATATTCTCATTTCGTCCTATAATTGGGAAATTTCCTGTTGGGCGATTAATATTATTATTATTATTATTAAAGTATTGCTCAACAATGAAAATGCGTTCTTTCGTATAGCGCTCCATTTTTACTAACCCCAAACTGTCAGCTGTCACGTTGTTATCTTCTTTTCCGCTGACAACACTGTATCATCAGATGGCGCCAAATTCAAATTTTGCGTAAATTATGGGACACCTATATAAGCATTTCTGGATTACGAAAATGCTCTCAAACACTCTGCAACTAAGGATCCTAGATTCATTTGAATCATTTCTATTGATAATTTTATATTCTACGTTGGCCTGATTGAATTGAGATGATTATTTATCAACTTATTGATCAACTTACTACAAAATATTTTCAATTTAGAAGGTACTAGGTACACTGCTGAAAAAAACTGTGTTACCTGCAAGCAAGAAGTTTTTTTTTTATCTGTCCGGTTCAAGATTAAAGAAAACTTTTTACTTACACTTATCATCAGACAAGAATCAACTTCATTTGTGTTATTTGCAATGTGAAACTTATCACAGGTTTTAATGTGTATATTATTCACATCTTCATACGATAAATCCGTCAATTTTCACAAAAAACTCGATTTGAATCGCAAATAATACCGTATTTCCACTACTGCATAAGTTATTGAATTTTACACTTGCAAGTATCTTGATAAACTACAGATACTTTATTTTGTACCTGTATCTATATCTAGATATTTTCCGGGAAAAGTATCTGTATCTGCGTCTAGATACATGTTTCTCAAAATATCTGTGTCTGTATCTAGATACTATTAGAAATGTATCTTTAACAACACTGATTGTTAGCAAGGACAATAAATTCAAACTTCCCTCGCCTCGCTACGCTGGGTGTGCTTATATTAGATGTGTTCGTTTTACATTCGACTCCAGATCAGTAAAACTACGGTTTCCTAGGAAGTCAGTCGGCTAAAACTGACTGCAATCGACGTTACGTCCGCTCTAACTAAAAACAATGAAAACTATCCTTATTTTAATTTTTTGTTTTTGGTTAGAGCGACGTCGGTCACGGTGAGTTTCAGATCCACCGACTCTCCTAGGAAACCCCAGCTTAAATACCATGCGATCAACGGAATTTATAATTAGAGCAGGCCGTGATATTTTCTAAAAAGTTGGCAACACAGGCTTACAGTTTGACATTAAAAATTTTAAGTGTCAGAATTGTAACATTTATTTTTTTTAAGTGATTGATAATAAATGGAATTCTTGTCTTGTGGCACCCCCCTAATATTCTAAAAAAAGGGTTTAAAACAGCAGCCATACTAAATAAAATAAAATAAAGATTGTATAAGGCACGAGCATAACCTCAAATATGACAACTATCAACTTATTAATTATTTCCCATTGTGTCAAACCACACAGCATAAAATAGTACTATTGATCACCCGGTATTAAATATTAAATGATCAGGTATCCTTTTCTTTCGTTTTCTGTTTCATGTTTTTCTTACTCTTTTCGTTTTTCTTTTGATTTAATGAATTCATATTTTGCCTTTTATTCATCACGGTTCGTTTGTTTTATTTTGTCCTACTGCCTCTTACCAATTTCTTGATTTTCAACATTTTTGGGCCGAGGAATTTCAATTATTTATTTAGTTTTGTCTGTTCTTATGTTTTCTTTTTCTGTTTTTTGCATTTTTCTTTCTTCCGTTTTAATCGAATCGGTTATCGTATTCGATTGGCTACAATAATTCTTTTTCGTGTCCTACGAGTTTATTTTTTTTGCAGAAACTTTCCCCAATTTTGTTTTGTCTATCTGAACATCGTAATGTAAGATTTTGTGAGTTAAAACGTTCCTAAAAGAAAAAAGCAAGTTACTTCCATTGACATCGAGCAAATGTCAAATTAGACATTCGGCCATTACATAGGCCGCGTTAAGTGAACGGTCAAATTGTACAAAATCGTACCACTTCGACCGTTCACTTACCGCAGCCATACAGATGCATTCTAACCTAAATCTCTATTTGATTTATGCGAGGGAAGCTCACAAAATCTCAACAACGAGCGTGTAAAAAAAACATACAAACTTCCAAGGTTACTGAGTGCCGCCGAGTTACTCTAAGTTTTGCGATAAAAACGATAAAAAGAACACACCTTCTGTTACGAATGAAAAAGAAGTTTGTTTACGTTTAATGATAAGAAAATATGTTCTTTTACGTTTACCGTGTATATTTAGGTGACTGTTATTATTTATGTTACATTAAATGTTTAATTAATGAAAGTCTTTAAAATATAATTAACCGTTATAAATTATATGAACAATAAATTCGAAGAGGATGTAACAAACAAATAATTTCATAAAGGGGCAATTTAGAAACGAAACGAAACAAAAAAAGACGAAATTAATTTATCCGGCGAATTGTTAATGTACAGATGAGAAGTTGCATTAAATTCTCTCGGGCGGCAAAAATTTATCGGCATAAACAATTCGGCGAAATGAAATTCTTGTAATTAATTAGCGGGAGCGAAACACACAACACTGTAATTGCAGTCGTAAAGCGTTTTGAAGGAAACCTAATTAATAAAATGAATAAAATTTTATGAGTCCCGAGCAACATCAGCGGCCAAGTTTTGTTCGGGAATAGTTAGTTTTTTTTTTTTGTAGAAAAGAAAAAAAGAATCGAATCGAATCGAGCCACTCGAATAAAATAATTTTAATCGAATACAGTCGCTTTCAAATGCGTAGCGTACTTGCCGTTCAAAATAAAGTGCACTTCAGCGTCCGCTCTTCAAAAAAAATCCAATTTGTTTTAATTGCTTCTCGAAATTTTTATTCTTTCACCTATTGCACTATGGTTAGCTACACAGGCGAAAAAATCGGAACCCAACTACATTTTTGATAACAAAAGTGCTTTATGTAAATGGTGATAAGAAGCGAGCTTGAGGCCACGCATTGATTCTTTAGCCTCGGCCTTGCTTACTATTAAAAACAATAGAACTCTTTATGTAAAAGCAGGTGCGCTTCTCACATGCTAGTATAAGTACTCTATGTTTTAGTACACTTAAATCAATCTGAAATTAGATCGAATAAATATGGGAAAAAATGGAATCTTCGAAATTACACAATGAAAGCTCATTCATTCTAAATTCCCAGATATTAGATTACACATTCGTAATGAGCTTAAAAATAAAATACAAGGTGCAACTGGTGATTTAGAATAACTCAAGAGTACCTCAAATATTGTGGGAAGGTACGAAAATACTTCGTGTCTCAACATCGCGATCTAAATTTTCTCCTCGTCGATAAATTTTTCATATTTTTCTCTATCAGTCAATTTTTCTAGTTTTATTTAAATAAAGTGTGCCAAGAAATATGCAGATTTGTTCGATGAGTTCTGTAACATAAAAACGCTGCACCGTAAAAATTTAGAGGCTATAACAAACGTTTTAAGAAGTGTATAGATTTTTTCATCCCTCATCTCTCTCTATCGCATTCTGTTTCGTTTATTTTCAATTGTTAAAGTTTCAGTAGTCTTCAAATTATTGTTGTATTTTTCTGTCCGCAATGAAATTATAAACTTTCCTTTAATGTAATAATTATTCAGTGGTTGGGTTCAATACTGCTATGCCGAATTGAGTTGCATCGACCCCTCGAGCTGGACTAGACTTAACTATAAATGTACTGTAATGTAAGCTTTAATTCTTTGAGTAACTTATTTTAGTTTTGAGCTTTAATTGTATTGAGTTTAAATTTTTCCAGGTGTTAATTTTTTTATTCGCATTGAATAGAGCTAGGCTAGGTTGAGTTCGGTTGACCTTGAACTTAATTTCAATCGTATTTTAATCAGTTGAGTAATATGTTTTTTTTATGTAAATTAAATCTTCATTCTTTGAGTGTTTTATTTTGGTTTCGAGCTTTAATTTTTTACTCGGGTTGAATAGAGTTAGGCTAAGTTGAGTTTGAGTTGATCCTGTACTTAACTTAAATTGTGTTCTAATCAGCTGTAGTTAGGTACAATTGAATTGGATTGACTTTGAGTGGGAGTGCTTTCGTTGTAGTTGAGTTTTAATTTTTAGGGATTTTAATTTTTCGAAATTAAATTTTAACTTTTTAGTTTCATTTTTCGACTAAATTTTTTCATAATTTATTTTCCGGGTGTTAATATTTTTTGCTTGGGTTGAGTAAAGTCAGGTCGAATTGAGTTGAGTTATTTTAATTCAAGTTTTAATTGTTTCAGGTATTCTGCTTTGATTATTTTGCATTTTAATTTTATTGAGTTCTTTTATTAGGTGGTAAATTTGAGATGAGCTTAGTTGAGTTGACCTCGAACTTATTTTCAACTGCGTACTAATTTTTTATTTGGTTAGGTTGAGTAAACTCAGGCCGAATTTTAATTTCTCCAGATGTTAATTTCTTACTTAGGTTCAATAGAGATGGGCCAAGTTGAATGTGGTTGACCTTGACTTTAATTTCAGTTGTATTTTAATTGGTTGATTAATAATTTTTTTCATGTAATTTAAATTTTAATTTTTTGAGTGTCTCGTTTTAGTTTTGTGCTTTAAGTTTTTTGAGTTTTAATTTTTCATGTGTTAATTTTTTATTCGACTTGAATAAAGTTAGGCTAAGCTGCGTTCGGTTGACCTTGAATTTAATGTCAATTGTGTTTTAATTGGTTGAGTAATAATTTTTCGTTTTGGTGTTGAGATCGGGTAGGCAGGTTTAGATACAATTGAACTGAGTTGACCTTGAGTGGAACGGAATTAATAATGAATGAATGAATGAATTTTTTCAGGTGTTAAATTTTTATCAATCAAATCGAACTTATTTTCAACCCCGCTTTAATTGTTTGAGTTATTTTTAGAATTTTTTAAATTCCGTTTTGAATTTTTTATTTGATTTTTTAAAGTTTTATTAATTTTCTTTCAAGTGTTGACTTTGACTTGAGCTGAGTTAAGTTGACCTTGAACTTACTTTCAACTCTGCTTTAAGTGCTTGAGTTATTTTGAGTTTCCTAATCTTTTTAATTTCAATTTTAATTTTTAAATTTCATTTTCCTTGAGTTGAATATTGTTAGGTCGAATTGACTTGCGTTGACCCTTCGAGCTGGGCTAGACTTAACTTTAAATGTACTGTATTTTAAGTTTTAATTCTCTGAATAATTTATTTTAGTTTTGAGCTTTAATTGTATTGAGTTTAAATTTTTCCAAGTTTTATTTTTTTACTAGGGTTGAACAGAGTTCGACCAAGTTGAGTTCGGTTGACCTTGAACTTCATTTTAATCGTATTTTAATCAGTTGAGTAATATTTTTTTTGATGTAAATTAAATCTTAATCCTTTGAGTATCTCATTTTGGTTTTGAGCTTTAATTTTTCTGCGTTTTAATTTGAGTTAGGCTAAGTTGAGTTTGGTTGATTTTGAACGTAACTTAAATTGTGTTTTAATCGGCTGTAGTTAGGTACAATTCAACTGGGTTGACCTTGAGTTGGACGGCTTTCGTTGTAATTGTGTTTTCATTTTAAATCTATTTGTTGTAAGAAAAATGTATTTTGTTATTTAAGGATTCAGTATTTTTATTTAAACTATTATACTTCGAATAAGGAAGGACAACAATTCCTAGTTATTTTCAGCAACCACGTGTGGTACGTGCTTCATCGCGTTCCGGAAGTGATCTCGTTTCAAATGAAGACTTTCGTTGGTCTTAGGTGATCATGCCCTTCGCGTCCTGCATTCGGATTGGTCACCATTTTGCTGGTAGATAATCGTTTCCGGCATCCTCGATCTTACGCTTCGGCAGTCACTACTGTTTCGGCACGTTAAGATCTTGCTGTATATCGTGAATTAATGCATAATTGAGTTGTGAAGTTCTAAAATATAATGAATCTGGAATTTTGCCAGCCCTGAGTGTCATTTGATTGGCTTTGAGCAAATAGATTAGGAAAGTGGGCGGTCCTAAAGCTGGCGCAAAATTTGAAACGGAGTCTATTGGACTGCAAAAATGCATGGGTTAGGTTAAATAAATTGAAAATACTCACACTACATAGAGTTCTTGTGAAAACTTTTGCTTATTACTGAAACTCATGGTGGAAAACTTCAATAAAATTATTTCCGTTGGGCTTATTTTACGTAAATAGTTAATTTATTTGTTATTAAAAATTTGTACAAAAAGTATGTCTGAGCTAAATACAGTCGCTCGTCAACAACGTTCAGGAACATAACCTAAGAGAATAAAATAAAAACAATTGGGTAAAATTATCTGTGAGAAAGCATGTAATGACTTTGTCAAGTATTTTTCAAGGAAAAATATAACATACTTATAGAAGTGTGAGTTCTCGTCGGCTGAGACGGGCTTATTTTACGTAAATAGTTAATTTATTTGTTATTAAAAATTTGTATGTCTGAACCAAGCACAGTCGCTTCAAGTCGCTTGTCAACAACGTTAACAAACATAACCTAAGAGAATAAAATAAATATACTAACTTATAGAAGTGTGAGCTCTCGGCGATTCTCGGCGTCTTAATTTTGTTCGGTGTTAGCAAATGTTAGGTTATGTTTACGTTAACCCCGGCGTTGTAGCAGAAATAAGTTATGACATATGTCAGACTTATTAGAGAAAGATACTAAACGACTCAGCTTCGCCTTCTGTGACGTTCCTAGTCTATTCTTCGGAGCGGAAAAACTGAATCTGCATTAAAAATTAGAGGTAATTAGGTTGCGATGTTAGCGTGGGCCAAGTTTGTACAATTGATTTGTTTGTTTTGACAGAGGAATCCGCTCCAAGCTCTGCTTTTAGCGCCGTTTCTATTACCGCTTTCTGTTTTTACTTCTACGTTCATATACAGTGAACGCCCCACTTTCTTTGTGGTCGCCAGTACGACGCCTGGCTGCGGTATGATAAGGGTACCTGATCATCACATCAAGCTCTGCTTTTAGCGCCGTTTCTATTAAGGGCTTTCTATTTTTTACTTCTACGTTCATATACAGTGAAGGTCCCATTTTCTTTGTGGTCGCCAGTACGACGCCTGGCTGCGGTATGATAAGGGTACTCGATCATCACAGAGGAATCCGCTTCAAGCTCTGCTTTTAGCGCCCTTTCTATTACCGCTTTCTGTTTTTACTTCTACGTTCATATACAGTGAACGCCCAATTTTCTTTGTGGTCGCCAGTACGACGCCTGGCTGCGATATGATAAGGGTACTCGATCATCACAGAGGAATCCGCTTCAAGCTCTGCTTTTAGCGCCGTTTCTATTACCGCTTTCTGTTTTTACTTCTACGTTCATATACAGTGAAGGTCCCATTTTCTTTGTGGTCGCCAGTACGACGCCTGGCTGCGGTATGATAAAGGTACCCGATCATCACAGAGGAATCCGCTTCAAGCTCTGCTTTTAGCGCCGTCTCTATTACCGCTTTCTGTTTTTACTTCTACGTTCATATACAGTGAAGGTCCCATTTTCTTTGTGGTCGCCAGTACGATGCCTGGCTGCGGTATGATAAGGGTACCCGATCATCACAGAGGAATCCGCTTCAAGCTCTGCTTTTAGCCCCGTTTCTATTACGGCTTTCTGTTTTTCACTTCTACGTTCATATACAATGAAGGTCCCATTTTCTTTGTGGTCGCCAGTACGACGCCTGGCTGCGGTATGATAAGGGTACCCGATCATCACAGAGGAATCCGCTTCAAGCTCTGCTTTTAGCGCCGTTTCTATTACCGCTTTCTGTTATTACTTCTACATTCATATACAGTGAACGCCCCATTTTCTTTGTGGTCGCCAATACGACGCCTGGCTCGAAATTCATTGCGGTATGATAAGGGTACTCGATCATTCACCCAGATTTGATTTATTCGCGAGAGAGGGCGTCACCCTGTACACAACAGACTGCGACCGTTAAGAATAGCTTAAGAAAATTGAATTACAGTTTCACATTTTTGTGAACTGAACCAATTCGATCTTATTTGAATTAAGTTGAATATCGTACCGAGATTAAAGTATTTTGATTACGTTAGGCCCCTGAGGCTATTGTGTTTTAAGTGATAAGGCATCTGCTGGTAGTTTTAGAATATCAGCGCACACTGTAGATCCTTGGGAGTTGGTTCTATAGTGCGCATATCAGCTGTGGCAACGCTTGACGCTCTTATTGTTATATCCACCCTTCACCTTCAGCGACCAGTGAAGTGAACTGAACTGAACTGACAAAGTCAACAAATAAATAATGAATTTAACGAACCTAGAAGAAGAGCTAGTTTTTCTGGAGTATAATAAAAAAAGCAAATATTAAATACACCTGCATCGGATAAAGCTAAGAAAAAAATGTATTAAATTTTAATTTCTAGATTTCGCCTTCCAAACGTTTCTGCAAATTTCATTTATCTCGTCAGAGTTGAATTACAAACGTCCGTGCTTTAACTCCATGTATGAACAGATAGTGTAATGCAGAGGTCTCTCTGCTTTGCAGATAAAATTAATTCAATGTAAATTCCATTGAATTAAAAGCTCTTCCCATTCGTTCGCTTAACCTGCAAATCGTAGTTTGCAGCGTCATCCTCTCTCTTGTCTCTGTTTCACATCGTTTCAAAGAAAGCAAGAAGCAATATTTGCGCTGAATATTTATTTCCTTAATAAATAAGACGTTAGGTGAAATTCCTGGCACGTACGCTTTGGTTTACCAGGGCCCTTAACTTACGAAACGCTATCACCACGTAATCTAATTTGTTTCCGTTGGAATTCCTTTATTAATTCCGTAGTCGGCAATATATTTTCTTTTATGCCATTTTTCCCGTCGTTGCCCGCCGCTCATCCATCCCCATTCACGTTAGTTAACATCAGTGACGTAATTGATTTTTTTTTCTCTCGAATTTGCAAAGAGTTCGATTTTATACTGTCCTTGCAAATCAGATATCTCTCGGCGATCTTTAAATCATCGTGTTATAAGTCCATTTTTCTCTCGTGCTCTGATACCACCACACCGTGGTGACATTTATCCGCTTCCCCAACATGAGTTATTTCTCTTCGAGCGTGGACGACCGAACAAGAAATGGAGTGATCTGAATTATCGATCGGTTTATACTCTTTGTGCCATGCAAAATTACTGGCGGCCCCCTTTATTTATGCAGCTGTCTTCTTAACGAACGCTTCCGGCGCCCACTTAACAGCACAAGAGTGCCAACGCACTCGAGGGGTCAACTCCTCGATTTTATGACTGGGCAGATCGCACTTGAATTTGACACCTTTGAGGTATTAGCTTACGACTTACGACCCTTAGCACCACTCGCCTCCAAACCAAAGCAACATTAAATTATCGGCTACTTTATCATCAAGTCCGGGACTTTCCCGGTTTTTGCATTGCCTTTAAAAAGCATGACGCCGGGAATTTTCATAAGCTTCACGTGCAGAAACGATTTTTCTTGGTAAAAGATTTCGGCTGTCACTTGCCATAGGTCCAGCACATTTGTCTGAAGCCTGGAGAAATGTGTTCTAGTTTTGTTCTTTATTATCGTTACAGGTGTCACTATGTAATCTAAAAAATATGTAGTCTGCAAGTGTTGAAGTCAGTCTTGTGTGTCAGCTTGCACGTAGGTAGTAAACATGACCACTTTAATTTTAGAAACATTTTCACCACACTGTACTATAGTAGAAGTAATAAAAATTTGACGTACGAATAATGGTACTGTACAAATAAAAAATGGCTGAGGTTCCAAGTAATTTGTTTGCGTGATTCCCGAAGATTTTAGATTTACAATCAACAAAAAGAAAAAAAGAATCGAATCGAATCGAGCCACTCGAATAATATAATTTTAATCGAATACAGTCGCTTTCAAATGTGCAGCGTATTTGCCGTTCAAAATAAAGTGCACTTCAGCGTCCGCTTTTCAAAAAAATCCAATTTGTTTTAATTGCTTCTCGAAAATTTTTTAATTCTTTCACCTATTGCGCAATGGTTAGCTACAAAGGCGAAAAAATCGGAACCCAACTACATTTTTGATAACAAAAGTGCTTTATGTAAATGGTGATAAGAAGCGAGCTTGAGGCCACGCATTGATTCTTTAGCCTCGGCCTTGCTTACTATTAAAAACAATAGAACTCTTTATGTAAAAGCAGGTGCGCTTCTCACATGCTAGTATAAGTACTCTAGGTTTTAGTACACTTAAATCAATCTGAAATTAGATCGAATAAATATGGGAAAAAATGGAATCTTCGAAATTACACAATGAAAGCTCACTCATTCAAAATTCCCAAATATTAGAATACACATTCGTAATGAGCTTAAAAATAAAATATATGGTGCATCTGGTGATTTAGAACAACTCAAGAGTACCTCAAATATTGTGGGAAGATACGAAAATACTTCGTGTCTCAACATCGCGATCTAAATTTTCTCCTCGTCGATAAATTTTTCATATTTTTTCTCTATCAGTCAATTTTTCTAGTTTTATTTAAATAAAGTGTGCCAAGAAATATGCAGATTTGTTCGATGAGTTCTGTAACATAAAAACGTTGCACCGTAAAAATTTAGAGGCTATAACAAACGTTTTAAGAAGTGTATAGATTTTTTCATTCCTCTTCTCTCTCTATCGCATTCTGTTTTGTTTATTTTCAATCGTTAAAATTTCAGTAGTTTTCAAATTATTGTCGTATTTTTCTGTCCGCAATGAAACTATAAACTTTCCTGTAATATAATAATTATTCAGTGGTTAAAATCTATTTATTGTAAGCATGAATTTTGTTATTTAAAGATTCAGTATTTTTATTTGAATTATAGTTGAAAGCAAAAAAAGGAGACAAATTACAGTTTCCTGTAATTATTCTTCCTCAAAATGCCGTAAATTAAAGACGAATTCACAGATTTTACCAAAGTTTTAAACTTGTTAATTTTGAACGTTTTTAAATTTTTTAAATGTTATCTGTAAAGTTATCACGATTTTAGAATAGGCAACCCATCAATCAATCAATCAATTAATCAAATCCGAAAAAATGACTTCGACTGGACCAAAAGCGCGGAAGCAGAATGGGCAGCCTACTTTCCAATTTTTAAGGAGCTGCGAATTGAAATTATAAATCTGCCTGAACCTACACCTTGCAGGAAATAATAATTTAGTTCCTTTTGTTGTTATCTACCCTAATACTAAGACCGCCTAGTTGAAAGGTATTGGAAATGAGATCGTCATACTCGTCTCCGTGTGGCAAGTCTTCTACCATATGCTTATTATAAAAATCTTAAATAAGGATTAAAAATAAGAAACAATAAAAAAATCTTCAATTATTTTTTATTATGCGATAATATACCGAAAACGCTAGAAACTAACGAGATGAGTAGCGCCCTTCTGAACAGATACTTTTTGGGTTTCGTTACGTTAATTACCCACCCCGTTCCACTGAGAAGTCGGCAGTGCCGAAGTCATTCGTCACGGAACTAATTGTAAGTCTTGTACCTAACCAAGTAGGCAGCAAATTACAAGTTATTTTATTATTAACCATTTACCATGTAATTTTTTTTTCATTTGACAATTCTCATCAATAAGATTTTAAAAAAATCTGGCACATGAATAGAACGAAACTGTAAATGTGCGATTGGTCTCCACTGGGCAATTAAAATATTACTGCTTTGAATATTGGATTCAGTATTTTTTCGTCATTCCGTTATGTATTTGTTTGTTTCTTTCTTTTTTATTTATTATTATATTTTTTTTAATTTTGGTTCAACTGGAATGCAATTATTTCAAAAGCCTACGAGTTAAACTTGAAGTACTCATTCCAACGATTTTTCTTATTATTAATTTTTTTTTATTGCAACGTCCTTATCTTTCATTGGTGGATTTCGTTTGCTTTTGTCGTGCTTTTGTTTCTGTCGATCTTATTTTCTATGATTCTGTAAAATTGGAATCAGTCCATATCGAATTGTCCGTTTTGCTCTGTTTGTTTTGTTCAGGTTTGTTCCGTTAGTCGATTGTCTTTTGTTTCTGTTAATTCTCCTTCATTCTTCCTTTTTCCTTGTTTACTAGTTAACACATTGGATTATATAATCCATCAAGAATTTTGCACACTTCGTTTATAATCTAACATCGTTTTATGTTTACTTCTTTTTTTCATTTCTTTTTCTTTTTATTTAACTATTTAAATAAGATTCGGATTTCTATTTTTTACAGCGGTAGCTTTATTTCTTTTGATTTTTGTTTAACCTTGAAGAGTTCAAGTTTGTAATTTTTATTGGTCGTTTCTTCCATTAAAATAGTCTGCATTTATCGATCGTCTTTTGTTTTTGTTCATTTGTTTTCTTTTTCCATTTCTTATTCATTTAACTCCTCCGTGACGTATAAAATTTTTCAAGAAAATCGATTGTCTTTTGTTAATTTGTTTTCTTCTTTCTTCATTTCCTGTTATTTAACTTCTCCTAGGTGTATAAAATTTTTCAAAAAAAGAAATCCAGACGAGCGAACGTCAAAGACATTTTTAATTTTATTCGTCTGTTAGTCTTCCTGCTTTCAGTTTCTGCATTTTCGTTTATTCTTTGTTTTTTTTTTTTTAATTGCGAATAATTTTATTAATATAGACCGTCTAGAAAGTATGCGGAATTTGGAATTTTTAAAAAATTTTTTTTCTAATATGTGGCTTTCCCAGCAGCTGGCAAGCATAGTAAATATATTTGTCAAAATCATTTTTCCAAAGAATCAAATTAAGAAAAAATAGTGACAACAGGCATTGAATTCTAACAATTTTAAATAACACAAGGAGATTTGAGCAAGTATGGCAAACCTAAGAAAAGAGAAAACAAAATACGAAACATTTTTTCCGACAGAGGGGTTCATAATTAAAGAAGAAGGCTTGGTGAAATTTGACTTTTCAAAACATCCGTTTTGGTTTAACGCGGAGTTTTAATTAGCGTGCACAGTTTCAAGCTCGGGAGAATTTCCATGGCCTTCGTTCAATTTTGTCTTTTTTTTTATTACTGTGGTAGCCACGAAACACGTTCTGTTTTGTTCTTTTTTAAAATGTTATTTATCAGTTTGGTGTTCTTATTCAAAAACATACGCTGCCAGCGTTATTATTAATTATTCAAAAATATCATTTATTGAACTTTAAACTTTATTAAAAAGAAAACTATTCGGGGGAAAATTTTCTGTTGTTGTGTTTTACTTTTCAATACACCCTTTTTTTGTATAACACGGGGTTTTAATTTGCGTGCACAGTTTCAAGCCCGGAAGAATTTCCACAGCCTCCATTAATTTTTTTGTTTTTGTGGTGGCCACGAAACACGTTCTGCTTTCTTTTTTTTTCTTTTTAAACATTATTAATCAGTTTGGTGTTTCTAAATTATTAATTATTCAAAAATATCATTTATTTAACTTCAAACTTTTTTTAAAAAAAAGAAAACTATTTGAGGGAAAATTTTCTGTTGTTGAGTGTTGAGTTTTACTGTTCAAT
Organism: Prosopocoilus inquinatus; assembly: GCA_036172665.1. Taxonomy (NCBI): domain Eukaryota; kingdom Metazoa; phylum Arthropoda; class Insecta; order Coleoptera; family Lucanidae; genus Prosopocoilus; species Prosopocoilus inquinatus. The sequence continues at coordinate 13,113,182 of CM069871.1, read as the reverse complement.
ACACCTGTTTTTGTTTTTAAATTTAATTTGCGTGCATAGTTTCAAGCAAGGAAGAATTTCCACAGCCTCCATTAATTTTTAGTCTTTGTGGTGGCCACGAAACACGTTCTGCTTTCTTCTTTTTTTCTTTTTAAACGTTGTTATTCAGTTTGGTGTTTCTAAATTATTAATTATTTCAAATTTTCAAACTTTTTAATTTAATTCAAGCAAACTTTTCCGAAAAGTTACCTTCGTTTGAGATTGAAATTTATTAATTGGAGCTTACAAGAGACTTAAAGGCATAGATTCGCAGTGAATCTGCCTAAATAGGGATAAGCCCACGCAAATGAGGCCAAATCTGTACGCACAGAGAAACGTACGTATACTCTCATACCTATCTTCATAAGTGAAGGGGATAACTGTATGTTTGTGTATATTACAGAAGATCAAAGCTAGCTATAATATACGTATGTGTACACATGAATCAGATTAGTTACGTGACAGTTAGGTATAATATTATCATTAATAATAATTAAAATTTCAAAATGTGTTTGAATTTTTTCAAGTTTCACTTTCTTCAACGATCTTTGTTTCTGTTTACACGCTATCTATCACAAAGATGAAAAACTGTCATATTTTTCTGCCCACTCTGTATTATGGAAGAACCCACATTTTTTTGTGCAACGGAGTTTACAATCTCATCTCTTTGAATCTCAAGCGAAGTACTTAGTTGTAAATCTCCACAATAAAAAAAAAACTGGAATATTTGAGGCCCTTCAAGAACCCCAAGAAGGCCCCCCGACATGAGCCCGCGCTACAAGAACGTTAATGAGCGGCTTAACCTGCTCCTTCCTTCCTGCCGAGCTCCACTTGGACCCTCGGCTTCTGTCTTTCTCTATTGTTATTACCTCAAGCCTGAAGATGTGAACGCGCGAGACGAGTGCGGCGCGGGTTCGCGCCCTGCAAGCGCGCTTCAAACTTTCGTAATTACCACCCGTATTAGGTTAGAGTACACAGATGCGTACCCACCCATTAGAATTATGTGTTTATTAATTAAATGTAGAAGCAGATGACGTAGCCGTAAGATGTTATTACAACGAAATTACGCCCGACCCTAATCGGCGGCGAACTTACAACAAATTTCCATTGTGTGCGTGAACCTTAAATTAAAAAGCACTTTCTCTTAACTTGAAAGTTTTCCAAACAGATTCGTAAGTTATTTTTAATTAACGTTGTAGTTGACAGACAGCTTCTTTCAGGAAAAATTTAATTTTCAGAAGCTAATATCCTACTGTAAAGCGTCGATTTTTAATTAAATTAAAAGTTTATAACTGATGACATCAAAATATGCAATTCCGACCTCTAATTATAAAGTACTTGCTTACTAGATAAAAGAGAAGAAATAGAAATCAGTTTTCTTATACGAGAGGAGGGCGAATTCATTCTATTAAGGATAAGGAGAATTGACGTCAGAGAACGGTTAGGCAACCATTAAATAAGTAATGCGTTAGCTCGACAACCTTTAATATTAACGTGTCAATTAAATACGTCCGTCCTGGGCGAGGTTATCATTCTGTGACGCAATGGTTGCGTGCTGCCAGTTCATCTGATAGATGGAATGATGTTGACATGGAGCCGGCTTGGCTGAGCGTCGCAGGGGTTGAATCGATAGTGCTGACGCCTTCGGGAGATAGCTTGTAAACATCCGGCGGCTAAGATGCGCCGAATACTTTCCGAACGCACCAAGACTATAAGATTATACAATAAAATATTCCTTCTTTTGCCCAGAAGTGGATTTTAAAATAATTCTTTCTTGCGAAGTCAACCGTGAAGCATAAGGTGCTTTGCATAATTCAAATAGCCTTTTATAGCCCCTAAATCCGTCTGACCTACATTCGCGGATGCATTAAGTTTTAACAAAAAAAAGGACCTCCTCTTTAATTTATGAAAAATTTAATCTCGCCATGTTTAACTTATTTAGATTCACGGTAGTTTAGTAATTTTATTTTCTTTGAGGCAGACACTAATTTAGGTTAAAGCTATGTATATCTATTGCGGATTATCAGTCATCTACGGATTCAAAAGATTTTGTAAAAGTTCCAGATTATTAACTTATTTAATCGAATTAAATTTTTTATGATTTAAAAGTGGAGGTGCTATCGTTTAGATAATTGATACGTAAACGGCCTTGTGGCCGAAACAGCTGTCCAGGGGATGCTCGGGAAGTCCCCTGGAATCGAAACTGACTTTTAATTAATTTATTAAAAAATTTAAAAAAGACCTAATAAAAAGCGACTATTTATTTCTATGTTATATAAAAATTATCGTGTAAGGAATTTTTTTTAATGGAAAAGAAAGAAAAAATATAAAGAGGCATATAAATGCAAATTAAAAGAGAAACATTCAAGAACATTCCAAAATTAAAGAAAAAGGAATTTTTAAAATTTAGGAAATTGGAGTACAAAAATTAGTTAAAATTCATTTTTAAATTTCCACATGTGCTAATAATTGAGAAAGTTATTGAATGTTCCTTTAAAAATTGTAAACAATTAAATTTAATAACTTACTAATTTGTCTAAAGAAAAATATATTAATTTTCCTTTTCAATATAAAGCCTTAGTGTAGGCCAGCGGTTCCCAACGGGATCGATGAAGATTTGAAAGGAGTTTGGCCAGGGGTCGATGAACCTCTAGGGTTCTTTATGGGAGTCGGAGTTACGAATTCTTGTTGACTACCAATAGTTTATTTAAAACAGTAGAAGATTTTTGAATAATATAAAATAAATTTGAATTAAACATTGTACAGTGATAGGTATTAAAAACGGGACACTATCTTTTCCTAGATAATATCCAGCTTAAATGTTAGTTCTGTATTTACGTTATTAATCAAAGTCAACTCAAATAAAACGCGTTTTATTATTATTATTTACTATTATTTATTACTCCATAAAAATAAAAATAAAATTTAGTCATATCGAATAAAACAAAAATGAAAGACGATCGTCGATGAAGCAAGGAAGAAAATAAATTGTTTGAAACTAACATCTAACTAATCTCTGTAAATAATGCTGAAATTTAGAGTGATAAAAAATTTAGTCTGTGAATATTAAAGACGATCAATTGATAATTAGAAAAAGAATAAAGGCGAATTCAATAAAAAAGAGAAAACAAAACTGGCGACCAAGCGACGAGATCAAAAGTAAAATAAATTAAAATAAAACTTCACAGTCCAACAGTAACAAGACCTTAACAAGAAATAGCTCGTTAGGCTGCTCCATTTAGTAACTTTTTAGTTAATCTAAATTTTATTGTTTAATTAAAATGATTCCATGCGACAGATTCATACCTATCATATTAATCGACTGTTTAATAAAAAAAAAAAAACAAAATAACAATGAAAAAACAAAAAGTTTCACCGTCTAAGTGACGTCATCGCAGTTCTTGTAGGCAATAGGATCTTAGACTGTTCCAGTTTTGGTGTCGTTTCAGCGTAAATTTTATTAAATTGTGACGATGTGATGTTGCTTAAAAGATTTATGTGAAAAATAATTGGTGGATGAAACATAATAATAATTTATTTGTAACAAACCAAAGAGAAAATATCTAGTACAGTAACGTCAAAGTACATACAAAATTCAAATATGTACATTACAAAATAAAAAAAAGAAAAAAAAAATAGGAAAATTAAATACAAAAAAAAGTGCTTGCTAATAAAGTTTCAGAAGACTCACAGTCTAAGCGACTCGAGTGTAGCTCTTATAAATGCGAATGAACCTTAGACTGTTGCTTTTTCTGAAATTTACGATTTTCTTTTGTCTAAGCAATTATTATAACTTTCCGGCTCCTTTTTATTTTTTTAAGAAAAAAATCCAGAGTTTAGTAGTGTGTACAAATATTTTTTCTTTATACAGTATGTCTCATACAGTGTGAATCAGGAATGTTGTTACAAAAGGTGTGATGGATTAAAAATGTTTGAATTTTCTTTTAAGATATCGGTTCGTAAGTTAACTTTGTTATAAACAGTATTTATTTCGTCAGCAAAATCGATTAAAAAGAACAAAAGATGATCAACTGACAATAAATAAATAAATAAAAATAAAATCATATCAAATGAAATCAAGTAAAAGGAAAACCAAAAACAAAAGACGATAAATTGATGTTTAAAAAATGAAATCAAATCAAATGATATCAAATAAAAGAAAAAACAAACAAAAAAGATAAATTAAGCTCAAATAAGAAATAAAAAAAGACAAAAAATAATCTGTGATGAAGCTAAAACGAAAAATAAAAATTCTCTAAAACTAAGTCAAATCGATTTAAGAGCTTTGACGAATTTTTAATAGAAAATTTGAGCAAAAGATAATAAACTGATAATTCAAATATAAAGTAAAATCAAATGTAATGCAGAAAAAACAAAAGACGATCAATTGATTATATTAAAAATTAAATTAAGCAAAGTCAAATAAAAAGTGATGATAAAAAAAACCATCGGCGAAAATAAAAATTCTATAAAACTTAATCAAGTCGATTTAAGAGCATCGACGTATTTGAACAAAAAAGAAAAACAAAAACAAAAGAGAATTAATCACACTGATAATTCAAATATGAAGCAGAGTCAAATGGAATTCAGAAAAGACAAAAGACGATCAATCGATTCTTAAAAATTAAATTTAATGAAGCCATATAAGGAATAGAGAAAAACGAAAAAAAGAAACAACCAGCGATAAACATAAGACGAAAAAAATTCTATAAAACTAAGTCAAATCGATTCAAAAGCATGGACGAATTTTTAATCGAAAGTTTGAATAAAAGACAACATAGAATAAAAGAAAAAGAAACAAAAGAGTATCAAACAATAATAATGATAATAATAAATAAATTAATAAATGGAATCCAGAAAAGACAAAAGACGATCGGTTTATATTAAAAAGAAAACTGTAGAAATAAAATCAAATAGAATCACAGATTGCAATTTAATACTATCTGTCAATATTACTTTAAATTTCAAATAAAAGGAAAACCAAAAACAAAAGATGATAAATTGATGTTTAAAAAATGAAATCAAATCAAATGATATCGAATAAAAGAAAAAAACAAACGTCGATCAATTGATTATATAAAAAATTAAATTAAGCTCAAATAAGGAATTTAAAAAAGGCAAAAAACAATCGGTGGTGAAGATAAGACGAAAAATAAATATTCTCTAAAACTAAGTCAAATCAATTTAAGAGCTTTGACGAATTTTTAATCGAAAATTTAAGCAAAAGATAATAAACTGATAATTCAAATATAAAGTAAAATCAAATGTAATGCAGAAAAAACAAAAGACGATCAATTGATTATATTAAAAATTAAATTAAGCAAAGTCAAATAAAAAGTGATAATAAAAAAACCATCGGCGAAAATAAAAATTCTATAAAACTTAGTCAAGTCGATTTAAGAGCATCGACGTATTTGAACAAAAAAGAAAAACAAAAACAAAAGACAATTAATCACACTGATAATTCAAATATGAAGTGGAGTCAAATGGAATTCAGAAAAGACAAAAGATGATCAATTGATTATTAAAAATTAAATTTAGTAAAGCCAAATAAGGGATAGAGAAAAACGAAAAAAAAAAAAAAATCGGCGATAAACATAAGACGAAAGAAAAATTCTATAAAACTAAGTCAAATCGATTCAAGAGCATCGACGAATTATTAATCAAAAGCTTGAATAAAAGACAACATAGAATAAAAGAAAAAGAAACAAAAGAGAATTAAATGGAATCCAGAAAAGACAAAAGACGATCGGTTTATATTAAAAAAAAAACAGTAGAAATAAAATCACAGATTGCAATTTAATACTATCTGTCAATATTACTTTAAATTTCAAATAAAAGGAAAATCAAAAACAAAAGATGATAAATTGATGTTTAAAAAATGAAATCAAATCAAATGACATCGAATAAAAGAAAAACAAACGCCGATCAATTGATTACATAAAAAATGAAATTAAGCTCAAATAAGGAATTAAAAAAGACAAAAAACAATCGGTGATGAAGATAAGACGAAAAATAAAAATTCTCTAAAACTAAGTCAAATCGATTTAAGAACTTTGACGAATTTTTAATCGAAAATTTAACCAAAAGATAATAAACCGATAATTCAAATATAAAGTAAAATCAAATGTAATGCAGAAAAGACAAAAGACGATCAATTGATTATATTAAAAATTAAGTAAAGTTAAATAAAAAAAAGTAATAAAAAACCCTTGGGTGGGCGAAAATAAAAATTCTATAAAACTTAGTCAAGTCGATTTAAGAGCATAGACGTATTTGAACAAAAAAGAAAAACGAAAACAAAAAAGACGATCAATTGATTATTAAAAATTAAATTTAGTAAAGCCATATAAGGAATAGATAAAAACGAAAAAAAAAAAAAACAATCGGCGATAAACATAAGACGAAAAAAATTCTTTAAAAATTAAGCCAAATCCATTCAAGAGCACGGACGAATTTTTAATCGAAAGCTTGAATTAAAGAAACAAAAGAGTATCAAATGGAATACAGAGAAGACAAAAGACGATCAGTTTATATTAAACTCTTTCGGAAATATTAATTTAAATTTCAAAGCGGGTCGTTGAAAATTTTTATTTACTAGGGGTCGGTCGATGCTTAAAAAAAGTTGGGAACCCCTGGAATAGGCAACCCAACGAAACTCAGCGATCTGTGTAGTTGCCTATACTAAAGAGGGGCGTAAAAATAATTTGTTTTGATGATAGTACCTCGTGAAATTTGTTTTTTAAATTTATGTTAATGTACGAAAGGGATTATTTTATGTACCCGATCGGGCACCCTGTCAGTTACAATCAAAATTGATCGCGCTTATAATTCATGTAACTCTCACTTGGAGCTTAAAATAAATAATTAATTTCATCGCGCGAACTTCATTCAAAGCTCCTGATTTTTTTTTTTTTTTTTTGAAAACACCTACACGTTAAATAAAACCATACAAATTAAATTTGTTTGAAATGCAAATTCAGCGTAAAATTTATTAAAAACCAGCATTTCAATTAATTATGTTTATTAAATTGTAGATAGGTACATTGCACCGGTCGCTTTTTACTGCTGCTGTATTACGTGCAATCATGCAGGTAACCCCCGGGTGCGTAAATTAATTAAATTCTAACGAGGGTAAATGTCGGTGGTGGGTTGCTGTACAGCGTGAATGATGTGGGCGCGCTATTTTTTGATAAATCGGACGCTTTGGTCGGCCGAAGAAGGACGATAATATTGATCGCAGATGACGACACTGCGAATCCTTGACAGGGATTAAGGTTCCTCTTGTCGTACAAGTCCCCGATGACTCTCTGAACGGAAAATATATAGATATACACTCGGCCCAAGGATTTGCAGGAACATGATGTAATTACGACGCAGTCGTTCGTCTTGTTTCCTTTTTGTCCGGCTCAGTTTGGAGATGTAAGTTCTATTCATTCTTCTTTCTTTGTGTTTTTTAATAAAAATCGCCTAAATTCGGAATGTAAACGAATTTAGCTGGGTAGGTGGTAACCCCTTAAAAGTTGCAAATAGACAACACACTATACGCCCGTGTTTTTAGTACCTACATTTTGCAAACCAAATTATGATCTGTTTGTTGGGTTGCCTAATCTAATATTTCGACATCTAATTCATCCATAGATTAAAAGAAAATTAAATACCACAAATTTAATCATCTTTAAAAATTCAATCCTACAATATAGGTTGTATTTTTAAAAGCAATTTCACTCGAGTAGACTTATTTTACAAAGTGATTCGGAATTTACGTATGCAGCAAAAGAACTCTAAGCACAAGCACAAGAATAATCTAATCGTGTAAGCTTGAAGCATTGCTAAATAATGTAAATAGGGAGCGGCCTTCTTCCACTGACTGGATTACTTGTTCTCAAATAATTCCAAGAAGCAAATTGCACGTACTCAATTTTAAGGGACGGAACTCACGGCTCGTATTACGAAACAGACTTTGAAGCGATTTAAAAGCATAATCATTATAAGTATTGTCGTTCATTTGTTTGATTTCTTTTTCGCTTTTAATCGAAAAAGAAAATGTGTTAAAGACGAAAAACGTTCAAATTCATTTTTTAAAGCGAAACGAACAAAACATGTTTTTAATGGCGATTGTTCTTTGCTAAAAAGGAAAACCCCCCAAACTCTTTTGTAAAATCGATCGTCTTTTGTTTTTTGTTTTTTTTCAGTTTTGATAAAAAAAGAAAATAATATATTTTTTTTAATTTTCTCAATGACAATTCTGCTGCTATTTCTTCCTCTTTAAAAAAAATAATGATTTCTCAAATTATGTGCGTATACTTGTGATATCGATAATCTTTTCTTTTGTTTTGATTGTGATGAAGAAAGAGAACATGAAAGGGTCGTTCGACATTCGCTTGATTTCCTGAAAAAATATAAATGAAGTTCGCTTTTTTACTTTTCTGTTCCTTTTTCTTATATAAAAAATGGATTTTTCTTTTTCTTTTGTGAAAGCGATCGTCTTTTGTTCCGGTTTTCTGCTTTCGGCGAAAAAGGAATATATACATGTAAGAGACGCTCAACACATTCGTTTATTTTTCTGAACAAAAAAAAATACAAACAAATTTTATCTTTTTTTTTAATTTTCTTTATGACATTGATCCTTTGCTATTTCTTCCTTTTTTTTTGATAAAGCGATTCCCCGAATTACTTCTTGTGATATCGAACGTCTTTTGCTTTTGTTTTGCTTGCGACGAAGAAAGAAGAACATGATAAGGGTTGTTCGACATTCGTTTGTTTTCCTTTAAAAAAATACAAAAGAATTTCGCCTTTTTACGGTTCTGTTTCAAATGCGATTTTTCTTTTTCCATTGTGAAAGCGATCGTTTTTTGTTTTCGTTTTCTAAATACTATTGGCGAAAAAGGAAAATATACCTAATGTAAGAGGCACTCAACATTCGTTTGTTTTCTTCAACAAAAAAAAATGTAGAAACGAATTTTATCTCTTTTTTTTAGGTTTAATGAAGATTTTTCGTGAAACCGTTCGATATTCGTATGGTTTTCCTTCTTCTCTTCTTCTTCTTCTTCTTGATAAAGAAAACCTTGTTCAAAGCTTCTCGTGACGTGAAAAGTGCGAAAGCGCAATCGAATGTCTTTTATTTTTTGTGTCACTCTGGATGTCTTTCTTAAAAAAAAATAACGCCAGCAAAATTCGTTGCATCGTACATGGCCGTCTGTTTTCTTTTTTCTCTTCGATAAAAAAAAGAAAAACGGGTTTCTTAATGAAATCGATCCAGTTTGTTTCTATTTTACTTGACTAATGCAACTAATGCAAACGGGGATCGTCTTTTGTTTATATTTTGCTTTTAATGAAGGCAAACAGAAAATTATTTTCTCTTAATTTTGATGATTTTACGCTGATAAATAATCCTGAAAGCGCCGGTTTCCTTGTTTTATTTTCTTTTGAATTCGTCCGGTTGTCCGTCTGTTATATTTTTTGGTGACAGCGGAGGGATATTTCATCGCCTCCGTCCGCCTGTTACATTTTTGGTGACAACGGTGGGATATTTCATCACCTTTCTGGGGTGATTGACATTTCTACTGTTTTGAAAGCTCTCCACGATATTACCATGGGCTGCAAACATTATTTTGGTCAAGGGCGGCCGTGAAATAAACTCCTCAATGAACTATTAAGAGCAAGTAAAACCAAGAAACTGAAGAAATACCATTTCAGAACTGCTTGACAAATTTTGACAATCAGAAGTGATGGATACCATGCACGAACCTAAATAATTTTGAAATCCGTGACTACCCTTGACGAAAAATTTTCTTAATGCCACCGCATAATCCTGTAGAACAGTGTGATTAATTACGTCTATGTTCATTTCAAAATGAAAGGCACCTCCATGAAAGGTTCAGCCAAATACCTTCAATACCTTTATCAACATGGATCTATGTTCTTCTTCTTGCTTTGTGCAACATCCAGACAATTTTCTTTGTTTGATAAAGCCGGGTCACAATCCGAGCAATACAAACATCCATGGCCCTGGTGGGATTCGAACCCACGGCCACGCCGACAAATGGCACAACTTTCAAAGTCGGTTAGGCTAATCGCTGAGCCACTTGCCTCCCCACGGATATATCTAAAGATGAAGAAGTCGGCTATAAACCAAACGGAGGACGCGTATAATAATAATATGACAGTCCCGAATCAAAGTTGCGACAGATTAAATGTGCCGACCGATCAGAACTGATTGTCCTGATCGTACACTGCACTCCTACACTGCTTTCCTCCAACTTTGACGTCGATATTAACAATCAATAATATTAAAATGAGGTTAGCAACGTAGAAAGCTATGAAAGTTACTAGATATCTCAAGGTCTCTTTGATATTAAAACGTCTGACATTAAAACGTCAACTCTCAAATAAAAAGTATGAAAAATGGTTTATTTCGTTGTTGTAATAGCAATCTGACGCTAATCATTGTTTACGAAAAATCGAAAATTCTACCGAAGTCATCTGGTTATTGTATTTCTCACTAACTCTCACTTGCACTTAAGCAGAGTTCTTCTTTCTCACATTTCTCCCGCGGTTATATACCACTCCAATTATCCTAAACGCCTCATTATGTTCTGCGGTAATTAGGTTAGGTTTGAATGTAAGTTTTTGGTAAGTTTTATGAATGTTTTCTGCATCCCACTACTTTTCATTCCAACTTTAATTTGGAATGGTAGATGTTGGTAGTGTTCATATGAAGCTAATACAAAGTAGTGTAGTATCAGGACAATCATTTTCGATCTCCCTGTACTTCCTTAAACAGTTGTAAAATTTTAGGGTCGTTTGTGTATGATTTACTTATATTTTTGCTGGTATAATGTAAAGCAATCTTCAGATTGAGTTGCAACTGAAACTATAGATTTACTTGTTTAAGAAGTGACTAGAGTAAAGTCGGCATATGTATATGGAATACCCATTCTTTCATAAATAAATTCATAAATTCTGAACTAAGATAATAAGTACTCAGATATTTTAATTAAAAATACTTTATGTTGTTTTCCAGCGGTTGCACATAATAAATTTAAGAAATACATATTTTTTTGGGAAAATTCTGTAACAAATTAAAGAAAAAACTGCATTTTCATGATATGAATTAAAATGGCGGGTACTATGGAATAGTCAGTTGGGGTGATATGAAATAAGGAAAAATACGCAACACTTTGAATTAATAAAGTGAAATATCAACTGTTGTGTTATTCCACACTATAACAAACTAACTTTGGTGTAACGCTTTTATTTTAAAAAATACGCTAAAACACATTTTTCTGGTACCGCGCGAAAACTTCCAAAACGATAAATTCACAAAATCATGTACTGTAAAGTTATGCAATCTTACCGGCTGAGAACCTCTGTAGTAGTGACCTACAATACCGAAACTCATGTTAATACCAGAGTTGTTTAATAGATGGCGCTTCTTATTTCAAAACTACCGGGTATTCCATATCAGCCGGTCCATTCCATATATGCCAGCCAGCTTTACTCTGTTATTGAAACTTGTTTTGTACGAAGAAATTAAAAGTAGCGCAGAGAATTATACAACATGCGTTAGGATAAATTTTTAATGAAAAGTCAGCGAGCGCTATCGGGGATTCCTGAAAACCAAAAATAACTTTTCTTAATATACGGGTTTAATTAATAATAACATTATTGCGGAGTTAATTATTTTTTTTTCTGTTATAGAATTATGGAACTGAAATTAAATTTACCTATCACGTTCTGATTTTAATTCGCATTCAATTACGGCAACTCCATAAGTGAATGTACCAGTCGGACGTAATTCCGGCGCGCGTCGTTTTAATTAACGGCGTATAAGATCTGAGGCGGCATCTCGTGTGCTCCTCCGGCAAATAATGTAAATCGCATCGTGTGTCGCGTGAAACGGCGGATATTTGTCCATTAGTTAGCAGCACATCCGGAAATTGCGTTCCATTGTTCGACGGCCGGCGTCGCGGCGACCCCATGTACACTCGAAGATAGCTCGTATTAGTACCAGAGGCGGAACATTACAACACCCCGAGGTGTGTAAGATAAACGGGAGAAGTTTCAACAATTTCCGAATTTTTTTTCCGAATTTGTCGACCGAGTTCTTTTATCTTTCGGCGGTGGCGGTCGGGGGGAATTTGGCGGCGGGCGAATTGTTCGAAATTAATTTTAAAATGCGCGCGCGTTTATCGCACTGGAATATTTTAAACAATTCTTATTTTTCCGTTGAGTTTGTTTCTTCCGTGCAATTTAACTTTTTGCGAATCACAAAAGACGTTTTTTTTTGTTTCTTAAAATCCCGCCGAGCCTCTTCAATAATTCAATAACGCGATATTTCATTTGTTTCGAATTAGTTTAGCCCCCCCAGTCAAAGAAAGAAAAATTTCAGTTTTCCTTTGGAGCAGACGGTTTTTGGGGAAAACAAGTTCGACGGCGGGAAGTTATTTTATCGGGGCGCGGAGCATCCCTGGGGGGAATCCCCTCCTCGATCCATCCTTTATACATCCACGCGGGTAATTCGAGCCGCTTTTTGTATATATGAATTCTTCCCCCCGACTATAGCGCGCGGAGAATTTTCTCGAAGTTGCGTCGGCGCTTGTTATGTAAACAGCGGGCCACAAATAAAGCTAGATGTAATTTTGAAGTTTATTTGCTGGCAATACAGGCGAGAATTAAATTAAAACGTCGACGCTCGACGCCCCCCGGCGCTCTCTCATATTTCCGAATTTGTTTGTGCGCTTTTCGCTAATGTTCTAAATACCGTGTAATGCGGCAAGTGGAACTTATCCTCACATGAAAAAGAAATTCTATCAATGTTACAAGGTGACTACGCGAGAATTCCTACCCCCTTTAACTCTTTTATTTTTGATTACAGAAAAAAAAATATTTTAGAAAAATTTTGTGCAAATCGTTTTTGATTGCAGTGAGAACCTCGAGCAGTCTCTGGACAGCTGTTTCAGCCCTGCTTGGGGCTTCTTCAGCAGAAACGTAGCTCGACATTCCCACTGCAGACCAAAAACGACTTGCCCAATTTATTCGCAAATGCGATGTAAGAATGATGAACATATAAAATAGCGACATCTTACTATCGCTTTTTGACCTAACATTGCAGTAGGATAGACAAATTGAAGCGGGATTTGCTCCTAATGAGTCCCCCATGCAAGGCGGCCATGCTTGCTGTCAAAGCATAATGAAAGATTTTAGAAAAATTTTGTGCAAATCGTTTTTGATTGCAGTGAGAACCTCGAGCAGCCTCTGGACAGCTGTTTCAGCCCTGCTTGGGGCTTCTTCAGCAGAAACGTAGCTCGACAGCAAGCATGGGCGCCTTGCATGGGGGACTCATTAGGAGCAAATCCCGCTTCAATTTGTCTATCCTACTGCAATGTTAGGTCAAAAAGCGATAGTAAGATGTCGCTATTTTATATGTTCAGAAAAAAAAATGTTTAACACAAAACTTAAAGGGACTAATTCAAAGTTTCTCTGTGTAGTCACAGAAAAACAATTGAAGGTCGGATGATAAAAGAGATATAAACTAAACTTAAGTTTTTTTTTTTTAATGGAACACCCTGTATTTTATTACGCTTTTCGATTCGAAATAAAATTCTAATGGGACTATAGTATAATAAAACTAATAATGTAGAAGATGTGTATAAAATAACACCTGCTTAATTTTTTTATTTTTTATTTTAGAAAGAAAAAAGATAAAAAAAGTTGTAGAATTTATTTCAGTACTGCTACAGATACTCACAACAAACAATTGAGCGTCTGATACCTAAAAAAATAAACGAAGTTTTGGTTTTAAATAAAATAACATTACAAACAATTGATACTGTTAGCTGTTATTTTGTGATATTTCATTTTACACGAATAAATTAAATAAAACACTATTTTAGTATACCGGCTGTTTCAAATTGGGTGTGCACTGAAGGGATCTCCTAAACCGTAAGAGATACAAATTCGGTTAAATGGAAGAAAAGTTGCACGAATCAATGCTTTATTCATATCCAACGACAGAATGATTTTATTCTTATTTCTTCTTGAGATATTAATGAAAATGTAAAAAAGTTGATTTTCTTTTTTCCTCCGTATCTCTTTTATTATAGATAATTTTGAAATTTTGATTAAACTTTCTACAGGCACTTTTTGACTCTCCTACGAATAGGGGTGACAGAGTTGGAGTCAAACGTTTCGGCTTCCCTCGACCATCATCAGTTTCGATTTTTTAAATACAACGTATATCTTTGAAGACGAAAAAATAATTTATTAAGTTATATTAGATGGATAACACGTCATCTTTATCATTTAACGGCTCTCAACGTTTTACTATCTTTAATTTTTTTGAGCACGGTTATTCCAAAAATGGTACTAGATTTTATCACTCGTTCTGACGAGGTGAATTACCAGTTGGAGTTTGGCGTGTTATATCAGGACCACTCTGCATAATTTAAACAAGATAAAGTAGGTTTTAGATTTCGGACATTGAAACAGTGATTAAGCGTTGAGAAAAATAATAAGGAGGAACTAAGAAGACAAACATTAAATTCTTGCAGAAATTTTTCGCGAATTCATATTCGACATGCTAGGCAACACATAAGATTAAGAACAAATGTATGTCTTGAAAACGGTAGAGGACATTTCGAAAATTCACTTTAATTTATTATTTTCACTTTATTTATTTCACAAATTCATGTTGTTCTTTTATGATTTTTGTTCATGTTATTGTTTATTTTTTTCTGGTAATATGTTTACACTGCTGCTTATGTGTGTGTGTTATCCATCTAATATAACTTAATAAATTATTTTTTCGTCTTCAAAGATATACGTTGTATTTAAAAGATCGAAACTGATGATGGTCGTGGGAAGCCGAAACGTTCGATTCCAATTCTGTCACCACTATTCGAAGCAGAATCAAAAAGTGCCTTTAGAAAGTTAAATCATAATTTCAAAATTATTTATAATAAAAGAGATACGGAGGAAAAAAGAAAATCGACTTTTTTACATTTTCATTAATATCTCAAGAAGAAATAAGAATAAAATCATTCTGTCGATGGATATGAATAAGGCATTGATTCGTGCAACTTTTCTTCCATTTAACCGAATTTGTATCTGTCACGGTTTAGGAGATCCCTTCAGTGCACACTCAATTTGAAACAGCCGGTATATCACTATATTATATTTATACTATAAATATAGTGATATATACTAAAATAGTGTTTTATTTAATTTATTCGTGTAAAATAACATTAAATAAAATTTTACCATTAACATATTAAATCGATTTACATGTTTTCTAAAAATTAACTTTTTAACTAGAAACGAAAAAAATTTTAAAAAAATGATTAAAAATTTAACGTAAATCATATTCAAAGCATCTTCAATTTTTTCTTGCGCAAAGTGTAAATCATTTTAACATGTTTTTATTCACGACTCTTAGTATAAAAGAATCGTTATTCAAGTTTTCTATTTCTAAAATTCAAAAATAAAATAAAATAAATAGGAATTATTTTATATACACCTTCTACATTATTGGTTTTATTATATGCGTAGTCTCAGTAGAATTTAATTTAGAATCGAAAATCGTAATAATATACAGGGTGTTCCATTAAAAAAAAACTTAAGTTTAGTTTATATCTCGTTTATCCGACCATCAATTGTTTTTCTGTGAACACACGAAGAAACTTTGAATTATTGAATTAAGTTTTGTATTAAACATTTTTTTTGAAATCAAAAATAAAAGAGTTAGAGGGGGTGGGAATTCTCGCGTAGTCACCCCGTACATCAAGGATCAGATTTATCTGTTATCGTTAGACCTAGGAGGATTTTAGACGAAAGGTTTCGTTAAATGTACGAGGAACTATTAATATGCTGAAGCGATCATAGTCGGAAAAATTTCGAATCTTTAATGTATCTGTCCTGTAAAAACAAAACAATAAACCAGTCAAGATATCTTAGGAATGTCCGAGCTTTAGTTATGGTCTTATACAACGCCCATTTCATACAGGCCTGACTCATTAAGTGGGAGAATACCCCGACTCTAAAATTGATTGATCTGAAACGTTGGCATCGCCGTCCCCTGAGACTGGATAATACCCTGAGGTCTGATATTCCTACGCGATCACTCAGGTTATTGTTATTGAAGGCGGTGTTGTTTTATGTCGTCTTTGTATCAGTGTTGCCAACTTATGCGACTCTTTTAAATCTAAGGGTAAATTTTTATGAGAAAGTGATTTTTTAGGGGGAAAATTTATTTAGGATTATTCTTAGGGCAAAGAGGAAACTGCAAATTAAAAATTAATTGTTTTTGTAATAAAAACGCTTATAAAATTTCTCATTCTCAATTTGCAATAAACAGTTGGTTGCCTGCTTTACCATTTTCATCGAGTACTTGATCGCTAACCAGCTTTTAAAAGTCTTAAAAACAGCCAGCCGGCAGAGCCGCCCTTATGCAAAACAGTAATTGGCACTCTTCTAAGAAAAAAAAAGAAACAAATTTACGTGAATTTATACAGTTGTCACAAATAATAGTGTGCATTCTTAGTTCTTGCAGATAAAGTATTGTAAGTAATTCATTAATTTTACATTTTATTTTATTTTAATTTTGATTTTAATTATGTTTACCTAAAATTGTCATTGATACTTACTTTTATTTTTTTATTTGTACTTATTAGTAGACTAAGTCTCATGATTATTTTTATAATCGTTGACTAAAATATTCACTATTCTATAGTTGCCATATCTTTTTTTATTTGAATATACATATACATTATTTTTGCCAAATTCACGTCAAAAAATTAATTTTCACAAATTTAACTTAACTTTGAACCAATTTAAATGATTGCTACCCAAATTAACCCGTCACTTAAAAAGTAACCGTCATGGGATAATTTCGTATGTGATTTCAGATAGATTTTAGGACAGTGTTGCCAACAGTTTATTGCCAAATGGACGATAAAAGTTTGGCTTATTTTTTCTACAATTGCGGCTGCCGACCAAAAAGGAAGAATTAATTTTTATTTGGCTCTGACTGACAATTCTAAAATACGCAAAAATTAAGTTCGACATTTAACGGATTTTTTTAGTTTTTCATTTTTATTTTTTTTTTAATTTTCACTTGGGTTGAATAGAAATAAGTTGGTTTATGTTGATATTGAGATTGGTTGAGCTTCATTTTAACTGATTTTTTATTTTTAAAAATTTTTATACTTTTAATTTTTCCTGCAATTTTTAATTTTTATTTGTGTTAAGTGGAGTTAGGTTGAGATCTGTCGGGTTAGATAACCTTGACGTTAGTTGAATTACATTTTAAAATTATTTTTAATTTTTTTTCAAATATTTACTTTTACTCTTTCTTGTATGTTTTAATCTTTTAGTAAGGTTGATGTTAGTTGTGTTGGATTGATCTTGAGATTTACTGAGGTTTAATCATAGATATAAATGTCATTTCTATTTATTTTTATTTTTTAAGTACGAGTATTTTTTTAAATATCTTACTTGTGTAGAATGGAGTGCAATATGACCTACGTAATAAGTTGAGTGAGTTCAATTGACTTTGAGATTTATTTATATTCATTTTAATTAATGTATACCTCTTACTTGTTAAAGATTTGTCTTAAATTTTTAACTTGGGTTGAATTGAGTTAGGTTGAGTGCACTTAGATTGAGTTGACATCATTTGAAAAAATGAAATCATTTTATCATATTTTTCCGTTCTTTGATTTTTTTAAACTTTTTTGCCTTGGGTTGAATAGAATCGAATTCAATTGTTGGGTCGAGTTTGATTGACCTTGGCATTGGTCAAACTTCGCTGTAATCTTTCGAGTCCTTCGAGCGCAGTTCTTTGTATTATTAATTACGCGTTCCTCGTTGAAAGTTTATTTTTTATTTTGATTATTTTCATTCTTTTTTCAATTAGTCAATTTCCTCAGTTTGAAATTAATTTCACGAATGAAGATACAACTCTTCACGGTGTGTCTTCTTTTAATCAAATTAATCATATCCGATTTTTTTAAAATTAATTTAAATTTAATTTAAATTCTGTTTTAAGAAAGATTCCAGGCTCCGAGTTGGTGAGTTGAAACCAAAATTCATTTTTGAGCATAAAGAAAAGTTATTTTCTAGCAAAAGCTGCTATTTTTATTTTGTACTGAATAATCGCTTCATTCTCTCTTCACGATTTTCGCTTTACAGCTATATTTCGTTTGTAATATCTGTTTATTTTTGTGATCTTGAATTTTTGACAGCCATAGACAATAGTCGATCTTCTTTTGTTTCCAGGTTTCATCCTCGACCGAAACCAAAAATTGTAGAAAAAATTGAAAAGTTTTACGTTCCTACCTCTACCGAGAAATTAATCTGAGATCTTTTTTTGTGTTTACGTTTCTGCCAAGTTCGAGAGTGTTTATGGACCTCTGTATTTATGGACCGCTCACATTTTCTGAATCTCTTTTATTTTAATTCAAACACATGCGAACGCAGACTTTAATATTGTAGCGATTAGAAATCATATTGCGAGTATTAACTGAATCGGAGAGGGCATAATCATGTTCAGCCCAAATCAACTGTTTTGAGAAAACAACCAATAACTTTCTCTAGATTTTTATTTTAAGTAATTATTGGCTTCAGGGGACTTCAGATATCCTTACCTGAAAGAATTTTAAGCCAATAATTCACTTAAAATAAAAATCTAGAAAGTTATTTGTTGTTTTCTCAAGACAATAAATTTGGACTGAACAAGATTATGCACTCACCTATTCAATTATATATGGAATAATGCGAGATGACCTTGAACGAACCCCTGCATGGATTTATTAAGTAATGCAGAAGCGCGGAATAGAAGAATTGTAACGTGTGGAAAAAATTAAACGCGATTAATTTTTCATTAGCCGTAACAAAACAGATCGCGATAAGGTTTTTACCCTCTCTACTAATTACACCCCATATTAGAATACTCTGAGGCATCGCAGACAAACAGTTGACAGTGATCAAACCCTTAAATAAAAGCCTCCCCTAGTGTAGTGCATAACCATGTAAGTTTCATTTATTATTTTATAATAAATGTATTTTATCGTATTTTTTTCTGACTGTGCCCTTGATTCCAAACCGACCGGAACAATATCACAAAGTGTCGATGGGCCAAGCCTAAAAATTATCCTACAGGATGTTGTTTAGAACCAATCTAAACTGGTTCAGAATTGTTATTTGATGTAAAGTAAAAAGAAAACTGCACGCAGGATTTCAGCCAGCGTTTAAATTCAAGGTATTTTAAATCGATATTCTATTCCAAGTTCTTGGAACGATTTCTGCCACTATAATGACGTTCCAATTTAATGACCACTTTGTAGTTTCATTTGAAAGCGCTTATCATACTTAGTTCGTCGCTTTTATGCGTTCCTATACGAATGCAGCTTGATTGAATGGGTTTTGGATTGAATGCGGCCCTAGTTATCATCTATATTGCGTGGAGACGAAAACTATTTTCGAAAAATCCGAATACACTCCTTTGAAATTTAAAGTGCGCAAGCAAAGCCCTATAAAAGGATAAGAAGGCCGGCTCAGCAAGAACGAAGGATATTCCTTGCGAGGACGAGCGCGTTCAGCTTTTGCTAGCCCTCGCTGTCCCTCTCTGCAATTCGAATAAAAAAGGAATTCGTTTTAATACCTTAACATATGTACGTCGGGATGATCCGTCGAATACGAGCTTATTTGAGAATTTTTCTGGGTGCGTTATTTTCATGCGATGCGCAGGGCGAAGAAAACTTTTCGAAACGGCAGCGTAATTTCATGAATTGAAAAGGAGAGCTAATTATAGGTGCTTTAAAGCCCCCAGAATTATTAGGTTTAATCGAAAAAGTTTCGGGTTGCTCTTCCTATTAAAGTTCGCAGGACTTCATTGAAAACTCCGAAATTTATGGTCGCAAAGACGCAAAGGAACGCGAGGTGCTGCCTTCCTCTCTTCCTCGAAGCAGCAATTTTACGAATCGATCGCCGGCGTCGGTCGTCGTCGTCGTTATTGGCGAAGATAAATTTGCTCTTGGGGGGTGCGTCAGAAGTGACCATAATTTCAGATAATCCTAATAATTGCACCGAACGATAAGGGGGATGGTTGGAAAGAATCAAAAGGGGATGTAAGAAATCACTCGAAACATTGGTCTGAAAGCGAAGTAAGTAATTTTATTCGAGCAAGGGAGGACGAAGCTAAATCCTACTCGAGTACGAAAGAAAGGGTGATGTGATGAATTAGAAGCTGCAAGCCGTATGGGATGATATAAAATTCGGCAAATATGTGAAGTCCCGATGGATTCATTATTCATAAGTGTACGGACATTCTATTCGGCGTCACGTAAAGTACTCTGTACGTATACATGCTCAGCTCCGGAGTGGAAATGCGGGGCGCAGTAAATTTGAATATTTCATGACGTCTCCTTACAGTGTTCCGGAATAAATCGTTCTTGGCATGTGCGACCTTTAAATGGACGAGGAGTAAATAGAAAAACGTTTGCGAGAGAAACTGAGCTGCAGGACGGGAATTGAAAAGACAAAGCGAAATAAAGCTCATCTGCGTTTTTTTTTTGTAGTTGAGTATACTCAAGTATTTAATTTTTTGATATTGTCATGAAAACAAAGAAGTTAAATTACTAATTTCTTCTTTTTCAACTTCACAAATCAATCAATAAAAATAAGAGCCTAAACAAGGACGAGCCTGACTATTACCTAATATCCCACCCAGTTATTACAACACACCAACTTATAAAATAAAACTCTAATAAGTTTAATGTCCGCTAGTTTGCTAGTCATCACATTCCCCGGAGCGTTTTGCGTAAAAACTCGGCCGTTAACGCGAATGAGTTCGATGTGTGCTCACCAAAGAATGCTCGAACTCGAGAAAAATCGAAGTAAAATATCTAAAGTCAACCGTTAATTCCCGTAGAAATACATAGATGGCGTTGGAGACAACTCGGGAGTTACTCGCGGAAACTGACCCTTGGTAAAATAAATTCACCAAATGAGTGCTTCAATACGAAAGAGCTTTGATATTAATCGAGAAGAATCGAATGCGTCGGATTCTTTCCTTTTCGTCCTTTCAGTCGAAAAATTCCAAAGTTGTAGTCAACAAGTACTCGCTAGATGGCGCTGGAATCAAAAGGGAAACGAAAAGATAAGAAATAAATAACATAAACTATAATATAGTCAAGTGAACTGCCATCATTTAATCCAACGAACAACGTATCTAAATACTACATTTACTAAAGTCACGTCTAACAGACAGTTCTTGATTTTTCGCTTGAAACACAGATGGCGCTGATTGTGACATTCGCGTGAACTATTATCAAACATACCGCAGAGCGAGCAAAATTTGGAATATCCAACAGATATTTGAAAACCTCGGATTTTTGTTGTTTTATTAGCTCTAGCATGTAAAAATGGTTCGCTTAATATCCACTAGGTGGCGTCGATAGCCACCAATTGTTCTGTATTACAACTTACATTTGAAACTTATTGAATACCTTAGGCTGACCATCCTCTGAACGTAAAGGGAATTTGAAGAACACAGAGGAATAAATTCAATCCAGGCCGATAGACGGCGCTTGCAGAGTTTAAAGACGTTTTGTACTGAACTGAGAAATCGTGAAATTAGGCGATATAAAAAAAAATTTCTGGCAGTATTTTGTTTTTTTTTTGTGTTTAAGGCAAATAATATTTGATAGTTTAAATTAATGCCCGGTAGGTTTGCGCTGGCAAAACTTAACCCAAAATTCCAGTAGTTTTCATTTTAAGACCCTACCCAACCCAACTCAAAATTCCAGTAGTTTTGATTTTAAGACGTGTCGGAGTCACGGGTATTGAATTATAAAGAAAAAAAAATTCTTTTAAAATTATTTTGCATTCGGACGTCCAGTAGGTGACGCCACTAATAAGTTAAAAATTAAAAATCAAACTATATTTCATGTTTTAAAGTAGTACCAACAATAGCACCATTCATTAGATGAGCCACCAAATAAAACAGTTTATGTAATGTGGACGTTGCGTCGCGCAGAAAATTCCAGGTACAGTAAAGTAATTCTAGTGGAAAAACATAGATGGCGCTGATGACAATTCGCAGAAGATATTTCGAATTCAACTGATTAAGGAAAAAACGCGGACATGACCACTTGAGTTATGTAAATGAAGCAAACCGAATGCGTACGAATTTTTGTCGGTTCGGTTGAAAAACGATTTTTTGAACATGCGCTAGATGGCGTCGGAAACATAAGAAAACCGTAACAGAGCTAATAATATTATTCATTTTCCAACTTACAGCGAATTCAGAAAGTCCTGGTAGAATTTTGTTTGTAACTTTTTTTTTCTTTTGGTACACAACCTAAATAGAAATTGATATATTGATATAAATTTATGTCCGGTAGATGGCGCCAGCAAAACTTCACCCAAGCTTGCACTAGTTCTGATTTTAACACGATTTGGAATCAGGGACATCGAATTGAAAGAAAAAACACGAGACAAATTTATTAATTATCCGAACGCCCAGCAGATGACGCCACTAATAAATTAAAAATTATACCAGGATTACGTTTTTTAAAGTCGTACCGACCAGCAGTAGTACCATTCATTGAGTGGGGTCATCAAATGAGTTTATGTAATGTGGTCGTCGCGTCGAAAATTTGATGTATCAAAAAGGAAATAACTCCAGAAGAAAAAGCATAGATGGCGTTGATGACAATTTGAGGAAGATATTTCGAATTCATTCGATTAAAACGTGCAAACGTACAATTTGAGTTGTCTTAACGAAGCAAGCCGAATGCCCTCCGATTTTTGGTCGTTTCTGTTAAAAAACGATTTTGTGAACGTGCGCTAGGTGGCGTCGGAAACAAAAAAGAAACCGCAACAGGCTAACGATCAAGCAAAGTAAAATTCCAACAGTACAAATGACATCTACATTAGAGCGAGTTCAAGAAACCAAATAGTTTTGTGTTTGTCACTTTTTCTTTTTGATACTCAATCTAAATAAATTAATGCCCGATAGATGGCGCTAGCAAACTGAACCCAATATTGCAGTAGTTGTAATTTTAACACGATTTGGAGTCAGGAACAGGAGTGTCGCAACAATCAATTGTGTTTAAGAAGAAATAATGGCCAGGCATTTTGAGTAAATATTATATTTTTTTGTATTTTATTTGTTTCCTTTTTTTAAGTAAAGACATGAAATTTCTTTAATATTTTTTTGTTTAAATATGGCTTGTGATACATGGTTGAAACGATAAAAGAAAATACTATTTAGGCCCGACCTTCCCAACCGGCTAAAAAATTTTTAGACGCATAATTCGACGAATCTTCACGACAACCATTCACAAAATTCAACTAATTCGCCAAATAATTTGTATTGGGAACTTTATTAGCAAGTGGAAAGATCGGCCCTTAATCGTATAAGAATTCAATATGGCGTACATTTAAAAAAAGAAAGTTGCTATCAATATCTTGAAAGCCGCCATCTTGAATTTTATTTTAACTAACTTTCAGCTGCGTTATATCGAACTTAGTAACTTTTATATCAAACTATGTTAAAGTAAAGTAAAATAACCAAATCTCTACCTTCCCCAATAAGAAAGAAACCCATGGTAGCCTACTTAATCTGGGACGTCCTGTATACATGACATCTACTGTAAAACGAATTCAAAATGCCCTGGCAGTATCAGTATTTTGTTTCTTTCTTTTTTTGATACTCAGGCGAAATAAAATAGACTAAATTAATGCCCAAATTAATAAAGAAGATCCGAATAATAAGCTTCTTTAACAACTTTATGGATCTTAAGAACAGCTGGCCAATTCTCAAAACATGCGAAATAGGACTCCACGAGACGGTTTTCTATGTGAATTATATTTCGAATCATCTGAAAGGATTGTTACGTCCTCGAGCTTTCCCCTCGGTTCGGCTTCCGGAATCCATTACGTCCGCCTTTGACGACAAACAGAAGGGGTTTTCCGGTAGTAAACATCTAATTGGCGTCGCATAATGAGAACTTGCTGGAACAAATACATCTTCAGCAACCGTTTCGTTAGTAATTCCGAAGCGGTGCTTATATCCGCCGCCCCCGGCCACCGAAAGGTCAAAACTGACCGGCCAAGAGATAACGTTGGGGTTTCGAAGTTATACACCTTACAAGACAAATCCGGTATAGCCAGTGTTTGCACTCAACGAGAATATTCAAAATTTATAGATTTAGACATCAGCTCACATGGATAATTTTTCTTTGAATGCACCACGTATTGTATAAAATTCATCGGTGTAATTAATTGCAACTTATTTACATAATTATAATTGAAGACCATGACTTCAAAAGGTCTAAGTGCTAAAAAATAAAAAAATAATATTTTCACAGCAAATGGGTCTAAGGGCAAAGCCCAATGTTATGCAAAATGGTCTATGTACCTGTGGTTAAATAAAAAGTGTAATAAATGAATTATAATGAACAGATAAAACAGCGACATCCTACGATCGCTTTTTGATCAAAAACGATTTGCAACAATTTTTTTTTAAATGAATTATAGTTGGCGATATTTCTATGTGCGCTTAAGATTTAGTAAATCAGTTTTCTTTATAACTTCTAAACATGTTTTTGGCACTTAAACCCTTTTGAAGTTATGGTCTTCAATTATACAAACGCCCAATATTCTGACTTCAATAATAAGAAAATTGAGAGGAGAATTGGGGCACCCCATACATATTTTATGTCCTTGTGAATAGGCCACCCACAATACAAGAGGTGAATGGCCTGTTAATAGTTGCCGCCACGTTTCGGCAAACTCCGCGCATGTCTTCTGTCAGATCCTCGTCAATCTCGAAGAAAGAAAAGAAGCTGTTTTCTATTTATTTATTTATTTATTTTTTAAATTTAATATATGTGTTTGTTGGGCTCGCTCTAACGAAGGGAATAATAAATACAAGGATGTTTTTCAACCCCCCTTGACAATACAAACTCACAAATAATTCATAATGAAAATAATCCCTTGCTTTAAGCCGAGTAAAAATTATAATCCCGCCTCCTGAAGTCTTAACGTGTTAAACGGGGAGATTGCGCCCCCGTGCCCGACAAGAAATATTAGGCGCAATAAAAGCCGAGCTGACAGAGAAAAAAATCTTCACCCCGGACTACCCTGTCGCATTTATTAGGGTACTTGGCGGCCGACAAGGGGGGCCCCAAACTATCATCCTCTTCGGGATATCGCGATATGGAACAAAGCCGACGGCGCCGATCGATCCCCGGCGCGACCACCAAAGCACAAAGACAAACAGGGTAAAATTCGGGAATTGGGGCGTGTTTTGTTTGTTACTGGAACCTTAAATGCGGTTGCTGTGTACGGGGATTATGTTGTAATCAGGCCGGGCGCGGTTTTAACAAATTTTGCAAAACCCTGACGGGGAGACTTATTACATGTTTACAAAACGTGCAAATTATGAATTATCATTCTATTTATATTATTTTCAGATCAAAAATTATTATGGTCAAGGGTAGTCATGGATTTTAAAGTTATAATCGGAGCTGTACTCTGTTTTTTATTGATAGGCGGTAAATCCGAAGTTATAAAAGAATGTGGTTCTCCTAATAGTCATTTCCTCGTGTCCTCTTTTTTTATTTTATTAAAATAGCAACGATTGGATTCAACTTTGAAATTTTTTGTAGTCTCTTAGTTACTTAGAAAAAATTTGTGCAAATCGTTTTTGATTGCAGTGAAAACCTCGAGTAGCCTCTGGACAGCTATTTCAGCCCTGCTTGGGGCTTCTTCAGCAGAGACGTAGCTCGACATTCCCACTGCAGACCAAAAACGATTTGCCCAATTTATTCGCAATTGCGATGTAAGAATGATGAACAGATAAAATAGCGACATCTTACTATCGCTTTTTGACCTGACAAAACCCGCTTCAATTTGTCTATCCTACTGCAATGTCAGGTCAAAAAGCGATAGTAAGATGTCGCTATTTTATCTGTTCATCTCTTAGTTACGTAATAAATTATATCAATTTGTAAAATCCGCTTATAAATAAAAATAGAGTTATAGCGTGTATTGTGTTAATCATTTTTTAATTGAATTGAATTCTAGTTTCTTGGTTTTACTTGCTGTTAATAGACTCGCTTTCGCCCTTGATCACAATAATTATTGATGTCTCGTTATAATTTTTACATAATCTTAATCTCATGCGCCGAATTTTGTTTGTAATTATTTTTTTTCGAAAACTTGTAAATTTTCATCCCTTTCAGTTTCTTCTGCCTTTTTCACCCTCTCATCTAAACCCTCGACGAAGTTTGACAAGCCAAACGCAAAATAAAGCGTTCTTGATCCGTTTAGTGTTAAAGTCATCCTTCCTCTTAGAGTGCAATAAAGGTTAGCGGCAACGTTTTCTCCAATCGAGATCGCTTCCACTTCGGCCCGCAACTTCCTAATTTATGGCCCAATAAATATTAAATCAGCCCAAATTGGACCGACAAGCAAATCGATCAAAGAAAACGTAAATTAATTAAAATCGAGGCCTGCGAAGATTAATTAGGCCCCACCGCCTTTGTTTTCCCTAAACATAACTTGGGGTACGTACAGGCGGGCGCAATCAAAGAATTCCCTGGCACGGAAAGGAACGGCGAATAAATCCCCGGAAGGAAGTAGATCAAAGCGAACGCGTGGAAGTTTTGGAAACGCAAGACAAAAAAAAAATCAGCGTGTCACGCCGCGGAAGTTAGTAAAATAATAATGAATTAGTATTGATTTGGTGGAATAAAGTAAAATAATAATAATAATAATAATAAAGTGTCTTTATTTTCTCTGACTGGCATCACAAAATAATTGACAAATTCATTTATAAGAGAAAATTATAGGCGGAGTTCAGAAGGCTAATACATAGTACATCCATCTGCTCTTCCACTCAACCTACTATTAATTAGAAATAATTACGGTGCGGTAATGAGTACAAAAAATTAAAGATTAGGTTATTTGAGACAAAGAAATTACAATAATTAATAAACCAGAAATAAACAATTTGAATGAAATGTAAATTAGAAAAAAAATAAAATTATATGTCTACATATGTATATAAAATATATTTCCATCTGAACAACATTCTATATATAAGGGATAATGATGTATTTAAGTAATAAAAGTATTACGAGTATAACGCACTTAAAAGTGATCATTTGCATAGGGTTTTAAAAATTACTGAACGAAATCGTGCATCAGATAATTCTTTTACTTTCAGTGGAATGGAGTTATACAATGACGTAATGCAATAGCTACATGAGCGCTCAAACAATGCTGTTTTGTGTATCGGGGGGGGTTAACAATCCTTTGTTTCTGATATTCAAGTGATGCACATCAGTTCTGAATGAGATTTTTTCGTATAAGTACTTTGGACAATTGTTTTTAATTATTTTATGAAATAGGCAGAAGGAATGCAAAGTGCGTCGATTAGACATATTTAACCAATTAACCTGAGAAAGTTTATGTGAAATTCTTTCTCTTCTGCGTATATTAAAGATAAATCGCAAGCAGGAGTTTTGGACTACCTGAATTCTCCTTTTCATGTCACTGTCTAAACATGGGCCATACACAGAATCAGCAAAATTGAAATGTGATAGAACTAGCGAGTCACAAAGAAGAGTTTTAGTTTTTCTATTTAGGAATGATCTATTGGAATAAATTATCCTCAGTGCAGCATAAGCTCTATTTATACAATTAAGTACCTGTCCTTTAAAACGTAAATTAGTGTCCAATAAAAGTCCCAAATTTTTTGCTTCATTTACAAACGAAAGTGCGGTATTATCAACTAAAATATCGAGTCCGTCGATAGTGCCTTTACTGCTAAATAACATACAAGTAGATTTGAGGGGATTTATAGTTAAGGAATGATCATGCGAAGCTTTTACTAAAGAGCATAAATCTTCATTAATCAGATTACAAGCAGTTGCACGATTTGCAAAGTTAAAAGAATAGTAAAGCTGCGTATCATCAGCGTACATGTGCAAAAGGCAATTTTTTATATACGTCTCAAAATTACTTGTGTATAAAGTGAATCAAATCGGGCCAAGTATGGAGCCTTGTGGAACACCATGCAGTACCGGAATGTTTTGAGATACTGTGTTATCTACAATCACTTTCTGATGGCGTCCTGTAAGATAACTTTCAATCAAGGCACAAGCATCCGCTGATAATTCCACATAGTGAAGAATTGCGATCAAAGTTTGGTGGTTAAGACAATCAAACGCTTTACTATAATCCAGTAAGACTAAAATAGTTTCACGTACATTGTCAGCTGCCCTTAGTAAATCATCAGTTATGTTAAGCATGGCTGCTGTGCAACTATGAGAGGGCCTGAAACCGGATTGTGTGGGTGGAAGAATATTATTGAGGTGAATATGTTCACGAAGTTGCAGTTCTAGGATTTTTTCCATAATTTTGGACAAGGTAGGTAAGATACTGATGGGACGCAAGTGTTTCATATCACTAGGGTTGGGAATTTTTGCTATTGGCAGAACAATAGCTTGTTTCCACGCACGTTATGTTCCAAGCAAAAATTGATTATATGTGTGATGAATGGCAGAATATGAGGACAACACATTTTTAACATAACGATATTAATCCCGTCTGAGCCAAAACTTTTGAATTTTATATTATAAATAATTTATTCAAAAGAGTTTTGAATTTAATTATTTTGTGGCAGGCAGGGATTTATTTATTTTTTCTAACTTTTACGTGCAAGTTAACTGTTCCCTTTAGTTTATTGCCACGGAAGCAATTGTTTTCGTATCCGTACCTGTTATTATAGACATAAATTGATAGCCAGGCCGTAATAAATGGAAAACACTGAACTAATTATGAGTAAAACCAAAAATTATTGAGAAATTAAGAAATATTCCCCCAAATACTGCGCAAAAAAAATATGTAGATGTAAATCGGTTTCCCGTTATAAAAACCATAACGTTTGATTCGATAGGTTGGAATAAAAGCGGAAAGTCGCACGCTCAATTGAACCAGCAAAATATTATCCGACGAAGAAAAATTCCCAATATAAACAAAACGTACGAAACTCATTGAAGTAGATCGCAACGGCCTTTAAAACGAACTACCACCACGTGTTCGGAAAACGAATTTTCCCACCAATCGCCGTATTTTTATAGCGATTACGCTGGGCTAACATCCCGTTGGTCGTTATCCGGAATTTAAGTTTGCACTCGATGAAAACGAACCAAGGAATTAGGGCCGCTAATTTCCCGCCGAAATTTATTGCGCCGATTTGCGCCGCGCCAAAAAAAAAAGAGGAATCGTAAATCCCGGATCAAATTGAAGCTTGTCAGAGACATGGTATGCAAATGGATTCAAATTTTGCGCGCAATCTGAAATTTTCAAGCGAGGACTAATTAATGCGACGGGGGCCTTAATAAAAAAAAAAAAATATGTCGCTCTGAACGTATAGCAGCATGAAATAGTGGATCGGCCGAGGGGATGAAAGAAATTTATGTAGTCGGGAGACGGAGTGGTTAAGCGACAGTGAAATATGAACGAGCCCGGGGAATGACCGCAAAAAGCACTAAAATAGCGAAATGGGTGGATATGGTGATACGGTTTTATTTTATTACGGGGATTTTTTATCAGCAGTGCTAGATTTTGCTTGTCACTTCAAAAATCTTATTCGTCCTTTTTAATTCCAGCAAATTTCGTCCATTCTTTTTTATTAATAAACAAATAAATAATCGTCAATCTAGTCAATCGTAACAAATCAAAAATAATTTCTTCAAACATCTACTCTAAGCATTTGCTTCCCTTCTATTATTATTATTATTTCTGTTAAGCTTTGATTTAATCAAACGTTCGATTTGCTTCGAGTAGAACTTAACGTGGTGCGCTCACCGGCGAAGTTTCGAACGGAATTTCGCTCTCAGTGATAATTATCTTGCCTTTCAATTGCTAATTTGGACGCACGAGTTTCCAAGAGCGGTAAAATAACAATATGCGTCAAGTTTAAACAGAATTTCCACTCACCGGGAAAACCTGGTTTATAATGCCCGAGAAAACTCATACGGAATTTGGTCTGTTCAATAAATACAAAAATCAAGGAAATTCATTGAAGAATTGAACTGAAAAAAGTCCAGAAATGTAGTAATTGTTTCAGATCTTTAAAAAACCGTCGTAATTTGAGTGAATCTCAAAATTTTTTTTAACAAAAAGTAAAATTAGAAATTATACGCAGTGCCTTTAGTATAGGCAATCACACAAGCGACTGTGTTTAATGGGTTGCCTATACTAAGGCGGAACAAATTGTATTTGCTCAAGATTACGCAACGAGTCAAAAATTATTTCCCTATTTGTTGTTACACAGAGTAAATGTGACATGTGACAGTCGAATACGATTTTCAAATCTGTAAATTGTTAGAAACAATGCTTAAAGATGATTTAACATACAAACTAATCTGTTACAAAATTCTTGCCTTGAACTTAAGCGGATATCTTGACATACGACAGTTGACAAGTCGATATGGACCTTTTGGGCGTCGATTGAAGACTTGAAATGGGTCAATGAACCTACAGGGGTCGATGAACCTCTACATCTTTTAGGAGCTCGGAATTAGTTATGAATTCTTATCTAGTGTAAATTTATTAAAAGAAAAGTATAGAAGAATTAAGAATAATATTAAATAAATTTCGTCTAGAGATAAAACAGCAACATCCTACGATCGCTTTCTAACCTGATATTGCAGTAGGATTGACAAATTGAAGCAAGTTTGCTACGTAATAAGTTTATCCCATGCAAGGTGGCCATGCTTGCTGTCAAAGCATAATGCAAGTATTAAAAATTTTGTTGCAAATCGTTTTTGATTGCAGTGAAAACCTCGAGCAGCCTATGTACAGCTGTTTCAGCCGTGTTTGGGACTTCTTCAATGGATTCTGCTGCTCGAGGTTAGCCTCTGTACAGCTGTTTCAGCCCTGTTTGGGGCAGCTTGGGGTGTCAGTTCGAATAATAGAAGAAGAAAAAGAAGTTCGATTGATTGTCAAAATAAAAATGAAAACACTAAAATCGAATGGAAAAAATAAAATAAAAAAGACAGTCGTCGATGCGGTTCGCACGAAAATAAAAATTGTGCAAAACTAACGATAAGTCAGATCGATGTAAAAAAAATGAAAAAAAGCAATAAAAAATTTAATCTGGAAATGTTAAAGAAAAAAGACGTACAGTAAATAATAAAAAATAAATAAATAAAATTAATAACAGAGACAGAACACAAAATCGGCGATCAATCGACGTAATTAAAATGCAAATAAATAAATAAAAGAAAAAATGAATTTCAATCGAGTAAAAGAAGAAACAAAACAAAAGACGATCGCCCGATAGTTAAAAATTAAACAAAAGAAAAAGAAGAACAAAAGATGATAAATTGATAGTTAAAAATCAAATGAAATTGAATCAAAGAAAAAAGGTCGACCATTTGGTTGAATAGTCGAACAAGGAATAAAAAAAAATAAAAATAAAAAGTCGACGAAGATAAGATGAAGTTAAGACGAAGATAAAAATTCTGGATCGAATCAAGAAAATTTGAACAAGAGGTAAAGAAAACCAAGAGAATCAAACTAATAATGCGAATATAAAATCAAATATAATCGAGTCTAGAAAACACAAAAGATAGTTTCCAATTAAAAAAAAA
The DNA here is from genome assembly GCA_036172665.1 of Prosopocoilus inquinatus. Classification (NCBI taxonomy): domain Eukaryota; kingdom Metazoa; phylum Arthropoda; class Insecta; order Coleoptera; family Lucanidae; genus Prosopocoilus; species Prosopocoilus inquinatus. The sequence continues at coordinate 13,081,485 of CM069871.1, read as the reverse complement.
ACTGAATTAAAGTCAAATAGAATCACAGATTGCAATTTAACGAAATTTTGATTTAATGTTCCCAAACATTAATTAAATTTGAAAGGGGGTCGATGGAAATTTTTATTTTCTTGTAAGGACTCGAAGTTTAAAAAAAGTTGGGAATCCCTGGTGTAGGGGGACGTAGTCAGAATTAATACATAACATAAGATACATTTATTGGACTTTAAGATTTCGAGAGACTTCACGTATTGACAAAGTCCGGTTAGAGGACTTTCGTTGGAACCTGATTGCTGATTGGCAGTCAGACAAGAACGACATTTATATGATTTGGGTAACCTAATTTCCGCAAAATCATGCAGATGCTTATTTTAACTTTAGGCATTGAACCTTGGAAATGTATTTTGCTATTTTTTACAGCTCTTCTCAGCGCCAAGAACTTGTAACTTCCAAATCTCAGCAAATCTTACAGTTAAAAGAATATTGGCGGTAATAACATTCAAAGTTATAAAAACAAATAACTCGTTTAAGTAGAGAAAAGTTGAAGGCAAGTAGAAATAGTGTCAGTCAACATTTTAAGAGTTGACCAAGTTCCCAAATGTAGACTGAAAAAATGGAGGGACATTTTTTTGAAAATCACAATAACAGTTAATGGCACGATTGTTTTTTTTTTTTAATTTCTGAAGGTTTCTGAAAATTCATAAACATTATTTCCATTTATACATAAGTTCGAAAAAATTGCTGGAATGTGGGAAAATTAACTGACCATTCAAGGGCGTGATGTGACCGTTCCTACTCGATAAGAATATTTCTAAGGACTCTGCAGTGTTTAGTTTTAAACCTTTTGGAAGTTGATGTATTAATTTTGTTATAAATTTATGCCCCGGTTGGTGTTCTGAATCTAACAGATAAAGAGATCCATCTTTCTCAAGCTAGCGGAAAAAAAAATCAGAGCGAGTGTTTTAATGGAAATAAAATGGAAACCCTGTTAAAAGCAATACACATACATACTACATCTAAATGACTTATAAACTATGTTAAAGACAGTGTAATGATTAGAGACCGGCTGTATCTTGCTGACATAATGACGTCAAAATATGTTCTTCCGATCCCTGGTAATTAAATTCATATTTTTCTTTTTTTCTGAACAGCTTTTTTTAAGGACGATTTAAGAATTGACTTGTTCGAATATTTGTTGTAATTTTTAACGGTCTGCTTTTCCCTGTGATGTACTAAATATAAAACTGCATCACTGAATTTGTCTCGCAATTAATCGAGTGTAAAGGGTGGTGCAAATTTAATGCCCCCCCCATTTATCGAATGCACGTCGTGCAACTTACACAAACAAAATTTGTAAGTTGCGGGTAAACTATGCGGCAAGCTGAAACTTCGTCGCCCCCACGTCCCACCCTGTCACTTAATAAAAACAAGCGAGGCGAAAATGAAAATAGAGTAAAACTGTAAGATAGTGGTGCGTTGAATCTTTAAACATCCTCCTCGCTGCAATTAAGGCCCCCTCGGCTCTAAATTAAAGAACAATTAAAGTGGCTTGCTTCCGCGCCGGAACGCGGAATAGATTACACGAAAAGTTTTGGACTTCCTTATTCATTTATGCATTCTGTTTGCTGTGGCGGACGGAATTGCCATCCGGAAGGCAGGCTCGCATTGTTCATAGCCGGAGCGAAGAAGGACGTAAAGCACCTTTCAAACTCGTCCTAGCAGAAAAAAGGACGTGCGCCTTACAGCGGTGATTTCGCACATAAATATGCTGCGCGGAACGGGGAGGAAAAAAGGTCCCCTGCCACTTTTTATTATCTCCGACGTAAATGGAAGATTTGTATATCAAAGGGAAATATGTGCGATGCTCTTCGCGTATTCCCTTTTGGTGATACGCCGGAGCTGTTTAGGTTATTAATGTATAACATCTTGGAGAGCTTCGCCGTATTCTGCGTTTTTGGGTCTCTACGCACGCCGTGACATGTTCGTGTCCTTGTTTGATGAATCAATCACATTTCCGATACATTCCGAAAACAGATTGCTTGTAGTTATTAATAAGTCGATCTGAACTTCACAAAACATGCAAATTTTTACAGAGTTAGAAACTGAAAAGAAAAATTAATTTGGTTTCCTTGTGGTTGGAATTAAAAAGTAATTAATAAATATGGTTGTACCGTCTGTACAGTGTGGTCCGTTTTTAATGGTTTTACAGGGTTTCTCAGTCATTTACAGGAATAGAAGAAAACCGTTTTCGCGACCCAATGCTACTTTTTCAAGAAAAGTTAGCTACCTCGATTCGTTCGGGAAATATCGGCCGAAAACGAACTTTTCCGAAAAATTATTTTTCACAATATCTCAGTTGTTTGACAAGATATTTTGAAAAAAATGTTGATCTTTCATTTCAAAATTATTTAAGAAACTTGGCTACTATGCACACGTTAATTAATAAGAACAACAAAGTATTAAAAACTATTTTATTCAGAAATTAATTCTGATTTTACTAACAGTATTATCATTTGTAGAAATTGCACCAATTCTGCGGAACAGACTGTAACTTTCTAATTTTAAACGGAAACCGCAGTTTGGCTATGACACAAATAAATTGCTTGTTTAATGAGGTTTTCAAAAATGTAAAGTTTTAATTATTTTTTCAAATAATAAAGATACTATTTATTTTTTGTTTTCCAGTAGCTAACAAGCCATCCATGACACCAAAAACAAAAAGAAATAGTTCAATTGTTTCCCCTAAAATCAGTTATTGTTAAGTAAAACAGCTAATTTAATTCAATAAATAAATAGCTTCCAGATAGATAGATCAGAGACTGACATAAAACCACAAGTATGTAAAAATGAATCAACTCTATTTGAACATTTCTTTAATTATTATGAGAATAGTTAAGAGATTTTTATAAATTTTAAATTGTATAAATTAATGCATTTCTTTAAGGAATTATTGAAATGTCGGATATTTCTTAAGTTTAATAATGCTTACAAAAACTTTTGTATATTAATAAATGCAATCGCGGATAGAAGTGAAATATCTAAGAAGTTTTGATAATATAAAACTTAAGATTTAATAATTTCAAAAGAACATTCAACGTATAATTCTTCAAAACTGCATTGACAGTTAATTCACATTTACATTACTTGTAGTTTTATGAGTTCTCTAATAGCATTACGTATTTATTTTGTTAAATTTAATTACCTGTTTTATTTATTCTAATAATAGTTTTTTGAGGAAAGCAACTGAATTTTCTTTTGTTTCCATTGTCACAGATAGCTTGATAGGTACTGCAATATAACGAAAGTTAGGATCTTTGTTATTTATAAAAATAATTATATCAAACTTTATATTTTTGAAAACCTCATTAAACAAGCAATTTATTTGTGTTATAGCCAACTACGGTTACCATTTAAAATTAAAAAGTTACAGTCTGTTTTGCAGAATTGGTGCAATTTCTACAATAGATAATGATGTCGATGAAATCAACATTAATCTCTGAATAAAATAGTTTTTGAATTTTCAAAATATCTTGTCAAATAACTGAGATATTGTGAAAAATAAGTTTTCGGAAAAATTCGTTTTCGGCCGATATTTCCCGAACGAATCGAGATAGCTAACTTTTGTTTTCTCGACTGGGTTTTCTCGAAAAAGCCTTTTTTTATCCATAAGCGGATCTGAAGCTATTTTTGTTCCAAAAAAAAAGAAAAAAATTGTATGCGGTAACTACTTATATGTTTTTTTTAGGTCTTCAATTTCTTCTTTGAGTGCAAAATGTAAACAAGAGAAGATCCCCTGATTCTCGCCTGATGGAGAATATTTGAAGTATCAATGAAATGAAGAGGAAAAATTCACTTAGGCCCGATTTCTTCACCTACGGATAAATTTATCTGCCAGGTAGTATCCTCGGGAACTATTATCGGTACAACGGTTTCCAAGACTAATACCTGGCAGATAAATTTATCAGGAGGTGAAGAAATCGGCATTAATCAAATTTACCGCCGAAACCACAACTTGTAGTTTGACAAATTTTACGCAAACGGCGCCAGCGTAACACCCATTCGGTTAACTTATTCAAATTTCGCGCCCATTTTACTGACTCTTGTCGTTCAAGAAGATTTAATGGATGGCGCCACACGACCTCGATGTGTGTTCTTTTTTTTCTTTCAATTTACAGAACCCTATAAAATCTAAAGTTATTCTTTTTAAAAACTCGATGTACATACTAATCCAGCAACTAATGGTCGTTTTCATAATTAGACTTTAAGAAAGTTTTACTTTAAAATCACTTTAAGAATATTAGGGCCGATTTCATAATAGGACTTCAAATTTAAGGTTACTTTAACCTAAAAAAATACATTTGTTTCCCTATTCTTAAAGTGACTTTAAATTAAAGCTTGCTTAAAATATGATTATGAAAACGGCTGTAAGAATTAAAAATTTCGCTGTTAAAAACATAATTAAGGAAACGGAAAAACAAAAGAAGATCGTCATTTTTCAAAAATTCAAATTTAGGCGCCGCAAAAACTGCAGTTCGATAAAATTTACACAGATGGCGCTGATCTAACGTAATTTCCGCAGTCTTTCGTTAGTAAAAGAGGAGAAACGAAGTCGCTAGTTTGGAAAGTCGACGGCGAAAACAAGAGAAGATCGGCGTGCTTCGTTTAGCGATGCAAGAAGTAATCAGAAGGAAAGCGGTTTCAAATTTAGCGCCGCAAAAATTGCAGTTCGATAAAATTTACATAGATGGTGCTGATTTAACACAATTTCTGAAGTCTTTTTGCTGCGTTCGTTTATTCAACTTTTGTCTCACTTTTGGTACAAGTAAAAGTGAGACAAGAGTACCAAAGGAGTAATTGTAGTGAACGGAGTTGAATAAACGAACGCAGCTTTTATAGAAAGACTGGAGAAATGAAGTGGACAATTTTGAAGGGTGACGGCTAAAACAAGAGAAGCTTGACGTTTCTCGTTTGGCGGTGGCCGAAGTAATCAGAATAAAACTGTTTCAAATTTAGGCGTCGCAAAAACTGCAATTCGTTAAAATTTCCACATATGGCGCTGACCTGACGTAATTTCCGGCGTCTTTCATCAGTAAAAGAGGAGGAACGAAGTGGCTAGTTAGGAAAGTCGACGGCGAAAACAAGAGAAGATCGGCGTGCTTCGCTTAGCGATGCAAGAAGTAATCGGAAGTAAATTATTTTAAATTTAGCGCCGCAAAAATTGCATTTCGATAAAATTTACATAGATGGCGCTGACCTCACACAATTTCTGAAGTATCTTATCAGTATGAGTGGAGAAATGAAGTGGATAGTTTGGAAGGTTGGCGGCGAAAACAAGAGAAGATCGACGTTTCTCGTCTGGTGGGGAACGAAGTAATCACAAGGAAAACGGTTTTAAATTTAGCGTCGCAAAAATTGCAGTTCGATAAAATTTACATAGATGGCGCTGACGTAATACAAACAGTCGTATTCACGAAGCGTCATTTACGTTAAACGCTCCGTTTAGTAGTAGGGAATGATTTATAAATCGTCCATTTAGGTATGATTTGTTAGTAAATTAAATAAAACCTTAACGGAAGCTAAATGAATGATTTAGCCGCTTTTCGTATTCACAAAGCTTCATTTCATTAAACTAATGTCAAATAAATGACTCTGTTTATAAATTGGTCTTTTATGCAATAAAGTTAAATAAAATTATATAAACACTTTAACCAAAGTATATTACAGCACAAATAAAATAAAATAAAAATAATTAAATCAAGAATGAAGAACAGGTAAATGAAACGATTTATAAATCGACGGAACAAATATTTTCGATTTGTGAATACGACATCTGATTTAGCATTTCATTTACATAAATGAAATCATTTATAAATCATATCATTTAGAGCTCTTTATGAATACCGCTGAAAAGCTTTTACAGAAAGAGAAAGGAGAAAAGTGGAGTGTAACACCTGGTCACTCAAAAAAAAAAAAACGCTTAACCGAATTTTTAAGCATTTTAATTTCCCGCCAGAAAATACCAATAGCATTTTCTTTCACTTCATTGGTAAGATTTCTATGCCTTGTAATTACATGAGGTTAAAGTAAGATGGAAATACTATGACAGTATTCTACTGCAGTCAACTAAAAACGTCACTCTAATTTTTGACATTTTAAACGCCGCCGCGCCGTCTAGATTACTAAAGTCCTTTATCCGACTGGTCGCGTTTGGAAAAAATATTTCGCTGAAAATTCTCGTTGGTGTGGCTCCCTCTATATTGTTTTACCTTGAACGACCACCGTTGTTGTAGTTACCACCTTGAATATTACTTTTTATATTTGATTTGAACCGAAACTTTATAACTTTGAATTTCGTTGCTGCTGTTTTTTCAAAAACATACAGGCTGGTCCCGACATAAATAACCAAATTCTGATTGGCCAAGACGAGTGCAAAAGTCTAGTATCAGTTTTGGATTTAACATTGTTAAAAAAAATTAAGGGTAAAATGTTGAGAGCCGCTGAATGCTAAAGAAATTGCATTGCAGCAGACATAATCTTTCAAAATTGTCACAAAAATATTCATTTCCAGCCATCTACATCTTTACAGAAGGCAATATTTAGTGATACAAGCATAATTAGTATTCAGTTTTCTTTTAAACTGATAGTGTAAGCCAGTTTCCCAAACTGTGGGGCGCGCCCTCCTTCAAAGGGGGGCGCAGCAGAATAAATATAAAAAAATTGAACGCAAATTGCAATTAATTTATCATCTTATTTTTTTTACAAGGAATTGCTTATACAAGGTTATTACGCGAGAATTCCCACGTCTCTTTAACTTCTACATTTTTAATTTTAGAAAGAAGTGTTTATCATAAAACTTATGTAGACTGATTCAAAATTTTTGCTGATGTTTACAGAAAAACAACCGAATATCGCATAACTGGGATGTAAACTTTAATTTTTAAAACGAAACACCTGGTATTTTTGTACTTATTTGAAATCTGAAATAGTAATCGCCTCTCTTTTTCTTATTTTTAAAAACTTTTTTTTTAATAATAAATCAAAACCTAACATTTTGTATAAGAGACGATTATTCACATTTTATACCGCGGGTTTCCAACGGGATCGGTATCGACCCTTGGCGGTCGATGAATACTTGAAAGGGATCGATGAACCTTTATGAGGGGTTTACTAGGGTTCTTTCGGGGGATCGGAGTCGTTATTGAAAGTGTTGCTGAATAGTTTACAAAAAAAGTAAAAAAATTACATACAATATTAAATGAATTTGAATCAGCTCGAATAAGAGAGAAAAAAAGAAGACGTCCAATTAATTATCAAAACCAAAACACTCCTAAAATACGTATAAAATCGAATAAAACAAAAACAAAAGGCGACCGTCAAACAAGTTAGGACGAAAATAAAAACTGAGTGAAACTCATTAAGTCAATTCGACATAAACTGACTTTCATTAGAATCAAAAATTTAATAATTAAAAAATAAAATAAATCAATCAGCGGAATTAAAAGTAAAATAAAATAATCTTAAATCGTGTAAAAAGAGAAACAGAAGACTTTCAATTGATAACAAAAGAAAATCAAAAGTCACGTCAAATAAAATCAAACCGAAGAGAAAACAAAAAGCAAGATGATTAGTTGTTAATTTAAAAGTAAAAGACAAAACGAATGAAATCGATTAAAAGAAAAAAACAAAGATCCGTCAATTAACTGTATTAAAAGTTAAATAAAATAGAGTCAAATGAGAATTGTATAAAATAGGACCAAAATAAAAATTTTATTAAATAGCAATAAGTCAAATTAAATTAAAAATTGACAAATTTTGTCACGAACCAAAGAATAATCTGGTTCGTGCGGGCGATCAGTGAATATTTTACAAACAAAATAAAGTCAAATCGAATAAAAGAGAAAATAAAATGGCAATCAATGGACAGGATTAAAGTGTAAAATAAATTCACACTCAATAAACGAAAACTAAAACAAATCAGCGAAAAAAATAATGGTAAATGGTAGTTAAAAAATAAAAACAAGACGAATAAAATATATTGAAAAAACAAAACAAAACTCAATCAGTTGATCATATTGAAAATTAAATGAAATGAATTCGAATAAGGAATTAAAAAATGATGATCGTTGACGAAGATGAAAAACTGTATAAATTAACATAAAATCAAATCGACATTGGCATTGGCGATTTTTTAATTGAGTTTGATTAAAAGAGAATCAAACTGAAATCGAATCAAGAAAAGAATGGTCATATTATTAAAAAATAAAATAAAGACAAATATAATAATAATAATAAATTGTCAAGATTTAACAATTATTTTTTATCTGCATAAAACATTATTAGTCTACACTCGCTCTTTTTTTTAATATTATTTAAATCTGAATGGGATCGACGGAAATTTTTATTATCTTGTAAAGGGTGGGTGGTTTTTTCTTGAAGGTGGAAACCCCTGCTTTATGCGCACGTGTCAGAACTTATACTATTAAATACGAATATCTCTAAAACTTTTCGTTTTATTTAAAAATTATTTAGAGAGATTGTTATCTGAATTTAATTTGGGATCCAAATGTTTACAGATATACCGGGTGTTCCATTTCAGAAAACAAAATGTCAGTTTATATCTCGGTTATTCCATGTGCATTTGTTATTCGCTAATCAGCCTGTATAAGTTTTTTTTTCTGATAACGTTTCTTTCGTATAAAAAAAAAGTTGAAGGGGTTGGGAATTCTCGCATAGTCAGCCTGTACATACATTGTGACAGGGAAGACCAAAATTTAATACTCGCGACTGTACATACACCGTGAGTTTTTTGTTATTGTCAGTTATGAAATGCAAAGGACGAGTCTCAAATATTAAAAAAAAAATACTATGAAAGCATTTGATAATCGTTTAGCATCAGTGTTCAAGTTCGAGATTCGACGAGAAAGGGGGCGTAAATCATAACACATCTCAAAAGGGGGTCGCGAAACCTAAAAGTTTGGGAAACGCTGGTGTGAGGCTCCAGGTCTTGGTAGAAAAGTAAAACGTTTCACTTTTTCTGTTCGTGCACAAATTCCGGCTCGGCCGTAGATTCAGGAATTCTTGCAAAACTCAACAAACTCAACCCACAAAATTAACCATAAAAAGCAGACAGTACATTAACTTCGACAAAAAAACTGCGTAAAAATAATACATTTTTCTGAAAAAGTCGTCCAAACAGCTTTATTTATTTTATGAAAATTCGACGGGAAACCTTTCGAAAGCATTCGAAGAGAGGTGAGTTTTATTGCTTATTATTAAAGTCCTTCGGCTGACTTAGCGTGGAACGTGACCACAAAAATACAGGGTCCAGGAAGAAAACAAACAGCATCCGCCCTCTGCCATTACCCGGTGCCGCAACGGCGGTGGCGCGGTGGTGGCGGCGGCGACGGCGGCGATCGGAAAATCTTTGCACGTAGCCGCAAATCCCATATAAATTCACAGACATCTGTCTTGTGCTGTCATGGAATTTCAAATAAACGTGTTACTCCCTAAACTAGACTCGTGCAGAGCTTGTCCGAACCTCCAGTTTCAGACCTTATTTGATTTCGGTTGTTTCACGGATGATTTATTTTGGACATTTGTTTTGTAGAATCGCAGCGCCGACTAACGGTGCATTAAGTTACTGAAATTTTCATAGAAAAAAAAAACAACACAAAGATAAGAACTCCTCCAGAACTCTTTCTAGAAGATTTAAATTTCAAAAATTAAATGCACAGACAGGTTGCAGGAGCGAGGCAAATGATATTAGATTAGATTGTTACGAATTATCACAAATTATAGTCGTTAAATTTCAGAACACTTTAATTACGTGTACAAGCTGTCGCTTTACACAATTAACAACAGAATAGTAATGATCTTGTCTATCAAATAACACTTCTACAAAATGTACTTTCTATTTATTCGAGGTACGAACCCTTCGCTTGCTAACTTAATAACTAAACTCCTGGCGGACCGTTACGACTTTTACAGTAGAGAATTATAAACTCATTGATAGTTTTAATAGAAATATAAAAAGAGGCGGTGGAGTCTGGATTTTTTCCAAGACGAATATAAGAGCTTTTAAAGCTTCGTGTCAATCCATTGAAGGCTCATGTGAATTAAGCGCTTGTACTATCACAATCCAACATAATAAATACTTAATTGTATGTTTATTAGTGATGCGACGAGTCATGTAGACTCGCTGTCAGACTCGATTCTCAAAAGTACTCATTGTACTCGAGTAACCAATTCTGTGAACTCGAGTCAGCAGTACTCGAGTCAAGTCGAGTTCGATCCAAGTACTCGAGTACCGACTTTAGAATTAAATAGCGCTGCAACGAGTCGAGTAGACTCGCTGTCAGACTGGATTTTTAAAGGTACTCATTCTACTCGATTCACTTAACAGTGCTTCCTCGTCAATGGGTAAACAATTCAGTGTGTACCGACTTTAGTTTCGTTTTCTTGATATCCCTGGCGGCGGCGGCAGCATGGCAGCGGTCAATGGATTCGTTTACATTCAGACGTGTTGAAGCGAACGACAAGTCTGTCGACAGTCGATACGTCAGTATTATTTTATTCTTGTACAACGTGAAGTAAAGGCACAAATAAATGTGTTTTCGTTCTGAATTGTTGAAAAACTTTCTCATAATTGCTGTTTTTTATTAGCCATTGAAACTGACAGGAAGCAAAACGCTATCAGCAGCTCTGAGAAAGTTCTTTTGCAATGAAGACCGAAACCTGGGCACAGGAAGATATCGTGATACGGTTCCAAATGGAAGCTGATTCAATAACTCATTTGGGTGTCCGTTAGTTATTTGTTTTATTTTTTTTTTAATAAATTCTGGTTTCAATAAATAATATAAACCTCTAAAATTTAGATTTTACAAATTTTGATGTAAATCTCTAATAATAAAGTGTGTAGATACCGTTAAAAATATAAACAAAAACACTGCACCTTCAAATTTTTAACTATAGACCTTACCATGGGTAAAACAAATTGAGTCGTGACTACTCATACTTCCGGGTTTAGTTAAATGTTCGAATCTTTTGATTTAGACTCGAGTCGAAACTCGATTCTGTTATAAAATTCCTCGAATTTATTATATTCTTTAAAACAATTCGAGTTTAATCAGGTACTCGAGTACTTTTGACTTCGATTTTTGACTCGAGTAGACTTGAGTACTCGAGTATTTTGATCCGGATTCGAGTCTCTCGACTCGAGTCAAAACTCGATTCTTTTATAAAAGTATTCGAGTCGACTCGATTCTTAAAAACATCCACTCGTCGCATCATTAATGTTTATATAGACCCCCCGACGCCAATCTCGAGGAGTTTTTTGCGCATTTAGATTCTCAGTTATTGGAACTTTACAAGTTAGCTAATCTTCAGGTAGTATGCGGTGATTTCAATAGTAATACTTTAAATATGTCATCCGACACTCAAAGACTATTAAATCTAATGAGACAATACAATATGTTCTTGAAGACTAAAAGTGCTACACGAATTGACAAAAATTCGGAATCTTGTATCGACAACATTTTCGCCGACTTTGATTGTGAAATTCGAATTTCCAGCACGCACTTATCTGATCACACCTACCAGGTTGCGAATATAACTACGCAAGAGGAAAGTAGTGATAATTCATGCACTTATAGGCGTTCATTCGGATCCGAAAATATTAAGGTGTTTAGAGACTGCCTAACATCCGAAAATTGGAAAGAAACGTATAACGCAGTCACTGCTAACGATAAATTTAATGAACATATAAAATAGCGACATCGTACTATCGCTTTTTGACCTAACATTGCAGTAGGATAGACAAATTGAAGCGGGATTTGCTCCTAATGAGTCCCCCATGCAAGGCGGCCATGCTTGCTGTCAAAGCATAATGAAAGATTTTAGAAAATTTTTGTGCAAATCGTTTTTGATTGCAGTGAGAACCTCGAGCAGCCTTTGGACAGCTGTTTCAGCCCTGCTTGGGGCTTCTTCAGCAAAAACGTAGCTCGACATTCCCACTGCAGACCAAAAACGACTTGCCCAATTTATTCGCAAATGCGATGTAAGAATGATGAACATATAAAATAGCGACATCTTACTATCGCTTTTTGACCTAACATTGCAGTAGGATAGACAAATTGGACTCATTAGGAGCAAATCCCGCTTCAATTTGTCTATCCTACTGCAATGTTAGGTCAAAAAGCGATAGTAAGATGTCGCTACTTTATATGTTCATCATTCTTACATCGCATTTGCGAATAAATTGGGCAAGTCGTTTTTGGTCTATAGTGGGAATGTCGAGCTACGTTTCTGCTGAAGAAGCCCCAAGCAGGGCTGAAACAGCTGTCCAGAGGCTGCTCGAGGTTCTCACTGCAATCAAAAACGATTTGCACAAAAAAAATTTTCTAAGATAAATTTAACGTGTTCAACGAGACGTTTATGCACTTTTTCACCAATGCATTTCCGCTGTTAAGAGTTAAGAAAGTAACCAGACACAAACATCCCTGGTTGACTAAAGAAATCAAGGAAATATCCAATATGCTGAACGAAATGCAGCAGCTCTCTAAGCAACTAAACAGCAATTGGTACAATGAACGTTACAAAGAACTAAAAAAAAAATTATTACGCCAAAATTAACCTAGCCAAACGAACATACAATACGACGAGACTAACCGAAGCACATGACCAGACCAAGGAATGCTGGAAAATTATAAGCGAAAATTGTTCCGAATCCGAAACCAAAGATTTACTTGTGCTTGTCAATGACAGTACTGAAATATCCGATAAAAAAGCAATTTCTGACATTTTCAACCGTCATTTTCTAGATCTAGTCGAAGATAATATTGCTCTTACTGCTTTTTCGTTTAAATCAACCGTTGTCAATTCAATGTTCCTGACACCCACTGATGCAAATGAAGTTAGCGAAATGATTAACAGGAAATGCACTAAAAACAGCTGAGGCATTGACAATATTCCGGGGAAAATTCTAAAATCACTGGTCGATATTATCGCATCTCCTCTTGCCGATATAATTAATAAATCCTTTACCAGTGGACACTATCCAGAAGGCCTCAAGAAATCTAAGGTGATTCCGGTACACAAGAAGAAAGGTAACCGTTTCGAAGTGGCTAATTACAGACCAATAGCGCTACAGAGTCAGTTAAGAAAAATATTTGAAGCAATCTTCATGCAACGATTAGTTACGTTTATCGACAAGAATAATATTCTCTCCGAATCCCAACATGGTTTCCGCAAAGGCAAATCTACACTTATAGCTGTAACGGATACCTATAACCACATTCTTGATTTGTTGAACAAAAAACAGAGAGTATATATGATGTTTTGTGATCTAAGCCACGCATTTGACTCCGTCAACCATGCACTATCGTGTCAAAAACTTGAAACATTGGGTATTAGGGGTACCGCGAACATGTGGATCGAATCCTACCTTTCCGATCGGTCGCAGCAGGTCTATGTCGACAATATATTATCGAATGAATTAAAAGTTAAATCAGGTGTGCCTCAAGGCTCCATTTTAGGCCCTGTCTTATTTTCTCTATTTGTGAACGACCTCACCGACTTTTGCAAATCATCGACCAAGACCACGATATATGCTGACGACACCACTTTCACCGTCTCGGCAGGGAGTAGTGAAGTGACTTTTGATAAACTTAACAACGTCCTACATGATATGACGCATTGGTGCTTAAATAATGGTTTGACTTTAAATACGACCAAGACGCAAGTTATGCCTGTCGTACCCAAGTCTGTGTCCGTCGAATCTTCTCCTCTTGTCAAATGCGACAAATTCTTGGGAATTTACGTAGATTATAAACTTACCTGGAGACAGCATATTGAACATCTGGAAAAAAAATTAAGCAGTCATGTTTTCTTGATCTACAGGATACGCCATACCGTCACTTTTGGTGTTCTAAGGTCACTTTATTTCGGACTCGTTCATTCGCTACTATCTTATGGAATTATTTTTTGGGGAAATTGTGCTTCAGTATCTAACTTATTCAAAACTCAGAAAAAAATTATTCGCTTAATAGCCAATGCACAATGTCGCGTAAGCTGTAGAGAGTTATTTAAAAATCTAAAAATATTGACAGTGCCGTGTATGTACATATATTACGTTACGCAATATGCGCGAACTATTGTTCCCAGTGCGGTTCGTAACAAAGACTGTCATAACTACAACACCAGAAACCCAGACGTCATTCGGCTACCGTACAACCGACTATCTGTTGGTCAAAGTGGACCCTCGTACACAGGACTGCTATGCATGAATAAGCTTAAATCACTCTGGACAGATAACTTCCCCGGAAACGACCGACAATTTAAAGAAAGGTTAAAAAATTTGCTGCTGGACAATGCTTATTATTCATTAAATGCATTTATACAGTAACATTTGCGAGTTGCATTACGTTAATTGTCTTTTATTATTATTACTAATGTTAATTTTATTTCGTTTATCAATTTTTGACATGTAATTTGTTTAATCTTGTTTTTGAAGCACATTGTGTTTTTTCTGTTTTGACATGTCACACGTCTGTATATGTATTTTCGTTGCAGCAAGTGACTAATAAATACATTACATTACATTACATCCTTGTTTTGCTCGAACTTACTGGAATTAACGCGAACCATCGAGAAGCTTCGGTAACGTTCTGTGACGCAAGGTGGTGTGACTGGTACTAAAAATAGATCTACTTGCGCGCCATGGCTGTAACATTATCAAACCAAAAAGAAAAAGAAAAGGAAAAGAGAAATTATTGTAAGAAGCAAACTAGTGACATTAAACTCCCTAACGTGAAAGAGTTTTTTTTTTTTGTAAGAGTCTATTGTTTTATGCAATTCGACTCCAAGGAATGTGATGAGTAGTAAATCAACCGACATTAAGCTCGTTTCGTAATAATTAGCGTTTTCAGTGAAGATTATAGGCACTCTTCGAGGTGCAAAGTAAATTCCAACTACAAACGACTTTTACCGCACTTTTTAATCTCATTTAAGGACATTAATAACCTCACCGGCAATTAAAAAAGACATCGCGAGGGGGGCCCTCCCTCCCGCGCTCACTTTTTCATAAAGCCGGCCTAATCCCATTTCGACAAAATAATAAATTGCTCCTTAATTACGTTTTAAAAACGAACGAGGCCGTAAGTCCTCCGGGAAAGTTTCCGGGAGCGAATCGAAACTTCGCCGGCCGAGGACCGTGGGAGGGGAACGTGGGGGCGGCGGCCCCACGACCCAACGCCGATATCGTCAAATATTTGTAACAAAAATTCTGACGAGTTTCAAGCGGCCGGAAACTCACAGAAAGGACTCATTAGCGAGTCGGCGTTTTTTTCTTCATCTCGTGGCATTTTCGCCTGGTTGATAACGAGCTTACTAATTACGTTCTGGTTTATTAATTAATTAGAGCGGTGAAAGATTTCCTCATTCGGTAGCTTGGTGAAAGGAAACCCTATAACACACATGCTCGTGTCGTTTGATGTGCGTAGGCAAACTATTTTTAGTATGAAATATTAACCACGTTAATTAGAGGTCTGGTGTACAGACCTTTGTCATTATAAAACTGGTTAAATTAAATCAAGTCATATACAACTTAACGCGCGCCCTCAGGGGGCCACGGGTTTGAACTTATACTGTGCGAAATTTTTAGAAAATAACTGCTGTCTCGTAAGCTATAATCACACGGCGGACAGAAAAAAGTGTAAAACTTTACTATTGCAACGAAGCGGTGCGATGTTATAAATAGACTGTGTACACGCCTCATATTTGCCGGCGCAGCGCGTCTAGCTGATAGTGAACAATCGGTAAGCCAAAGTAATAATGCTTTCGTTAGGACGGCATGATTCACAATAATGTCGCGGTTGACTGCGATGCTCGGACACGATGCGCACGAGACGTGTCGTGTTTCTATTTAATTCAAATCAACTAAATTGTTGTTTGTAAATTCAAGAAAGAGCTGTTATTAGCTTCCGGAGCTTCGCGTTGTTACCGTGGCGATATTAGACTAATTGATTAAAAATCACGTATAAGCGGGCGGAACATTTAACGCTTCGATTTAGACCCCCGCGTCGAGTCGGACTGCCGCTGTCTCAAACTGGTTTCAAGCAGTTCACTTTCTTAGATCCTCCCTTTGGCTATAATGCACAAAGCGACTAATGTGGACACGAGATTTTCGAGCTACTCTTCAGCTAAAGAGGCGCCAATTAGGGTGGAAATAGCTATCCAGAGGATATTTCGTTTTAAGTAACAGAAAACTTATTGTATTTCTAAAAAAATAAGAGAGAAGTAATTGCCCCCTTCAATTTTTTTTAATGCACCGAACTCAAAACAAACTAAATTAGGGAAATTCGATTTTGTGTAAAACTATGTTACGTGCAGATTTGATGTTCCACTTGATTAGGCCACCCTTTTCTTCGAACGGTGGTGTGTTGTAGTCGTCTCTGACGACGTTCTACCTCGCTTGGTAACGGAAAAGTGAGTTCTTCTTTTTGTGCTTCATTTTGTTTAATTTTTGCCATCCTTTTGTTTTTATATATTATACTTTTACATACTGGGCGTTGATTCACTTTTTTTTGTTACGTTGTGATATAGTTATCGCCCAATTTCGTCTTTCGTCAGTCATTTTTTTTACTGTCTTGCTATTGGTGTTTCTCTTTTTAATAAAGCAAAATAAAATAAAAACACTCGATATTGTTTCACTTAATATATTTAGTACTCAACGCACATTTCGGCTGTTATGCCAGATTAAGGCCCGGTTTTTCAATCACACCCTAACTCTCGGTTTATTTCCATGGTAACAAGTACGAAGACGATTGTTTCCATGGCAATAAACTGAAGGTTAAAGTTAACTTGTGATTGAAAAACCGGCCCTAAGTCAAGGTAATTCAACATTCGCTAATCATTTGCTGAATTGTGATCACACCACCTCTTTAGATAATCTAGAAATTTTATTTGTTGAGAACAAAAGTTATAAAATGAACGTGTTAGAATCCATATTTATTTACAAAGAAATTACCGAGAACCCGAAAAATCTGCTCAATGACCAAATAGATCTGACAAATGGGGTGTATTCGTGTGTTAACAAGAACCTAGTAATAGTTCCCATAAAAATTTATTGTAAATACTTATTAGTTTAGGCGAAATATATTTAAGAGTTCGCACAGTCGGTTTTAGTTTAGTTTTTTTAATATAACTCCTGAAGATGGCGTAACAGCCGAAATGTGCATTGAGTACTAAATATATTAAATGAAACAATACCGAGTGTTTTTATTTTATTTTGCTTTATTATTATAACGTTTCACCAAGCGCCGACAGTCTCTTCCATTGAATTTTTATTGAAGTTTCACTTTTTTTTTTATTTATGCGCCCCATGCTTGGTTTTCTGCGAGTGGTGTGCGCTATCGCGCGTCATAGTTTCCTTTTATTTAATATTACACGATTTAAGCTACGCGTGAGTACTCCCGCAGACACGCCAACGTCCCTTTTCGTTGGACTTTGCAAACAGTTTCACTCATTTATGTGCTAACCGGATTGCGGGGATGCCTCTGTGACAAGTCTGAATTTGTGTCTGGAGAAGTAAACGCTCGTCTTCTTTTTTTTGAAGTGGAAATTGACGAGTTTTTATTTAATCGCAATTTTTGGGAGGGGGTGACTAGATTTCTCATTAACGTACTGCTGCAGAAGCGGATCCTGCGGTGCTGTGCCTTTCCCGGCCGTGTATCCCTCCGTACTTTGGTGTTGCATAATAATTGATAGATGGCGCCCTTTACTGTAACGCCTGTTGTTTTTCCCCCGCGCCGTCTCCGCCAAGTGGGCACAATTGCGCAACTCGTTTACCTACTACACTTTTCGTCACCCGAACTACCGACCTCGCTCTGGGGAAATATCTGCGGGGTAAGTTACAGTTGGTGCTGACCCACAAACTGTGGGGCAAATACGTGACAACTAAAAAGAAATTTGTGTCTGGTAGAGGCAATGATAGACAACCATACTTGCACATTTGGTATTTCCACATAAAACCATGCACAAAAGGTAGTGTCCCACAAACTGTGGGGCAAATACGTGACAACTAAAAAAAGTTTGTGTATGGTAGGTAACCATACTTACACATTTGGTACTTCCACATAAAACTATGCACAAAAGTTGCTCCGAACGAGCACGGCGAATTTAAACAAGTCTAAAATAATCATTTTAACAACCTTTCATTTTTTAACAAATCTTTTTACTCTAACACCGTCAACTCGAAGAATTGAATTTATTTTTTTTTTAATCAAGTAGCAAGAGATCAAAACGAAATAAATAAACATAGCCAAGTAGAAATATTAGGTTATGAAACCAGAAGAACCAAAGGAACTTATTCATTTGTACATATAGGCTCGGTAACAACCCCAATCGATGTGATCGCCCCCCTTTTTCCGCGTTCCGCATAAATATATTAATAATTCAATTCGGCGCGGACCGCAAACGAATTTATTAAACGAAACGCGACCACCGCCGATGATGTATCGCTTTATTTTGTGCGAGTTCCGGGCGAATTAGAAATATATCTCCGGCAAGAAGCGCCCCATTAACATACGCCCATCCCCGCGTCCCCGCCAGCAACAGTTCGACGCCGAATAAATCGTCGCCAGAGAATTTATTCGACGTCTTCGGAAGTAAATAAAATCAACGACGCGAGTCGTACGAATTTTTTCCCCGTCTTGGGTAAGGCGATCCATCTTGTGTTGTTTTGCTACCGCTGGGTCATTTGTCGTCGTGATATTGGGTGTTACGTTCCCTGTGCGCGCACTAATTTTCATAAATGAATATAAATCCTCTCCATCTGCCACGACCTCCGTGCGATTTGCTTCAGCATTTCAAAAAAAAAAGAAAAGTATACGTATTTCGACAGCTAAACTGTCATCTTCAATACACTCACAAGGTTGCAACAAATCTACGATTACAGTTTATTTGATTCTTATCAGAGGGGGATGTATTTTCTATGCATGGAAAATTCCTAAGCGAGTGCATAATTAAGGGCAATATCGCAGGCTTGACCACGCTGTGCTTTGTCACGAGCCTTCAATTTCTTTGAAAATTATCCGACGCTACTTTATTTTGACCTTGGATGCCTGTGTACGCGTTACATTATTTAATCATAAATCACTGCATTTCTGCGTACTGAATATTCGAACCTTTACATCGATGGTTTTTCTGAACAGTATCAAACTGAATAAATTAAAGTTGAAAGATGAAAGAAAATAGAGGACGTGTTATGAGAACCATCCTCTTAAAACATAATTGTGAGGTAACGTGATATACTGAATGGTAATGGAGAGCACATAACAGTATTTCGAGAGAAAAGCAGAAAAATAACGAAATGAAAGCTTATGGGCGATGAGACACCGAAATTTCGTCCAAAATAAGATAAGAAGCAATACAGAAAGGAGGATCGTCCGATAACGGCCGAGAAAAAAAGAAAATAATATTAGCCCTGGGTGGGGGGGGGGGGGTGCAAAGGGAGACCACGAACGAGATGTTGCATTAACCTCATTCATATAATACGTAATTAAGTTTGCCGGAAAGTCGCAGGGGATTCGGCCGAGAAGTTCCTAGTTAGAAATAAATAATTTCTGACTCGCAGCGCAAATCACCCTCCACTTCATTCCGCAACGGTGAAACCTAATCCGGACGAATTTTTAATAATAAAAAAAGAAAACAACAACGCAGAACGAGCTCCGCCAAATTAAAGCGATTCATCTCGGAGCAGGCAGGCAGGCAGCGTCGGCGCTTGCTTCGATTCGGCGAGGGAGCGCCCGCCACTTCATAACGGAGAATTTTTATTTGTGTCCGGACGACTCCATTTCGCTTTTTATGCACGTACGTTCCCGGGGAATTTTCATTCGCCTCCGCAACGCTCCCTTAAAAATGGCAGTAATCTCGCAACTACTTTATTTTAGAGAAATTCGGGTCCGGAGCGCGCTCGCTCCCTAAGCAGCAAAAATAGTGCGATAAATTCTCGGCAGAAAGAAAAAAAAACGTCCGGCTCAAAAACGAAGGCGACGCGACGGCTTTATGACTTTTAAAATGGGAATGGAATTCCTTCCGAAGACGACGACGTCGGACTTGTCACCTTACTTCTTTTGATTAATTTTCTTTGTTTTCATACAACAAAAAGCTCATGCATAAATGAAGCAAAAGGACGCAGCAAGAATGTCATGTGCTAAACTATCTGTTAACAAATTTAATATTTTCTTAGGAATCAGTAATATCACAGTGAGTTAGAAAGGACTTGCTGCGGAAGCTCAGGAGGTTATCAAAAAACGCTGACAGAAATATGGATAGAGAAGAGAAGAATTTAATGATTTGGCAACGTTGGATTGTTAACATAAAATGATAAATAATAATCAGCGCCATCTGTGATTCTTGTGCGTCTAAAAGATGCTTAGCGTATTTTTAACGTAGGTGTCATTTATGTTGTGATTTTGACAGAATTTTACTCTATTGGATCATTAGCTCTGTTGCGGTATTCTTTTAGAGTTCTTGACTCCATCTAGCGGATATTCGGGAAAAGAAAACCGTTCTTCATCTGAACCGACAAAAATTCGAGCTTGAGATGATTCAACACCCATCCTATTCTTGACAGAGCTAGTTCTAGGGCAAGAGCCAATTGAAACATTAACGCAAACTCATTATCTTACAAATGCGGCTAAATTTCAAAATAGATCGAAAATCATTCTTCAACCGAATCGACAAAAATTCGCGCTTGAGATGATGCAAAACCCATCCTATTCTTCACAGAGCTAGTTCTGAGGTAACAGCCAATTGAACCATCGGCGCAGACTCGTTATCGCACAAACGCAACTAACTTTCAAAATAGATCGATATTTCATATCGCGGACGATGAATGTGCCATTTTCCTGATGTGTAAAAAAACTAAATACAAACTATTAAAACTAACAAGAACTTAAAAAAAAAACTAAAACTCGAAACTGAAAAAGTCAAAGCTCAATTTGAATTAACCAAAGTTAACTCAAGAAGAAGCAAAGACAACTCAATGCAAATCAATCTAATTTGTCTCGAATTGAGCGAAAAATTAAGGCTCAAAAAATTAAAATATTCTACAATTAAAAATAAAAATTGCAACGCCTTAAAATACCGAAAAATGTCCACTTAATTGAAATTAAGGCCAACCGAGCTTAACTGAACTTGACCCATCTCAAGCAAAAAAGATTGAAACTGAAAAGATTATAACTAAGGAATTAAGAGCCAAAATTCAGAACCCGAAATACCTAAAAACTGAAAAAAAATAAACTTAAAAAAATCGAAACAATGAAAATTCAGTCCAGTTCAACTTAACCTGTACCCAGCCCGAGTAAAACATTAAAAAAGAAACCGATTAAAACTAAAAATTACTCAAAACAAAACTCAATTAGAATTGATTACGTCAGAACTAAAACCAACCGAATTGGATTCAGAAAAAGTCAAAAACAATTAAACATAAAAAACTTGAAACTCTCAATCAATCTCAACTCAATCTAAAAAAGTTATCTTGAAATCGAGTAACTTTCCCAAGTAAACAATCAAAATTCAAAAAAAAATAAAACTGTCAAAAATTAAAATCAAAACTTCAAATGTCGAATAATTTAAACTCAATTGCCAATCGAACACAACTGATGGTAGCTCAATTTGCGCCTTAAGCTGTTGTCTACTATTACTGGGCTTACCGCTTTAAAATCGGGCAAGTCGTTCGGATTGCGGTGGAGTTTCTCGAGCTACTCTTCTGCTGATGAGGCTCCAAATAGGTCCGAAATAGCGCTATACAGAAGATTGAGAGCCCCACTGCAATCTGAGCTGACTTGCTACAGTAATTTCCCGTTGTATGTTTAACCAAAGATTAGTTGTTAACAACGACGCTACAGCAACGTGTCGGTGCAATTCCACCTCAAAAATATTAAAATTTGTATAATATCGAGGCCCAAAAATTTAAAATCCAAAAAGTCCAAACTCAATTACAATTCGGTCCAGTCCAACTCAAGGTCAGCCCAACTCAATTCAATCGAATTCTACTCAACGCAACAACAAATTACAAACAGAAATTATGAAACAAAAACCCAAAAGTCAATTGAAATTAAGTGCAAAGTAAGCGAGGTCAACCCAACCCAGAAAAACAAGTGAAAAAGAGAAAATAAATAAAAGTTTAAGAAAATGCAGAGTAATTAAAAAAAGACAATCGAAATTCAGCATCTTGTATTGTTGGCCGATCACTATCATAAAGCGAATCACAATCACCTGAAATAAATGAAACACAGAAATGAAAACACCCTTTTCACAAAATTGTGAAAAAAGGGTGTTTTCGTTTTTGCGTTTAACTAAATTTCACATGTGCTCAGTACATCAAACTATTGAAATAAATTACTTTGTAAGAACTACTAGATCTTAGGAGGTTTGGTTAAAGTTATTTTCAAATGAAATCACTCGATTTTATCACTAAAGTAGCTACGAAAACACTAAGTTTTCGACAAGTCTGAATGTCGCTAGAATTAGTGACAAAGTCATTATTAAATTGGCAACAGTGCTGGAAATAATGGACAAGATTTAAGGCTGTTACAAATCCAGAAGAAATACAAAGTAACAGAAAGTGACTTTCTGACGAAAAAAGTTGGAGTAACATTTATGGACTTCTTGCTTCATGCAAAGAAAGTGACTTTTGGTAATTGA
The DNA here is from genome assembly GCA_036172665.1 of Prosopocoilus inquinatus. Taxonomy (NCBI): domain Eukaryota; kingdom Metazoa; phylum Arthropoda; class Insecta; order Coleoptera; family Lucanidae; genus Prosopocoilus; species Prosopocoilus inquinatus. Next base: position 13,058,799 of record CM069871.1, on the reverse strand, counting down.
AGTAACCCGTTTCGAACCCTGACTGCCTTATGTATAGGCCACCCACACGACATTATCCGGAAAGCTCAGAAATGTAGCGGATTTTCTAATCGTCACTAGATCGTTCGACGCGGAAACGCTGAAACCTCTTCAAGAGCAAACAATAACATTACTTAATATCAAAGCCTTAAACCTGAAGCAGAAATTTATAGGAACTTGTAGGCAACATTGGACCGGATGCGTTAAATGGGTTGCCTAGACATACACCAAGATGCAACGCTATTGTAAGGATTCGAATATTTAAGTACCTAAAAATTAAATGAATTATAAAAATAAATTTGTGTAAGGTCAAAATAGCATCTCGCTGTCTGAATTCTTGGAAGTGATCGCCAGCCGACGACGTAGAAACTGAGCGAAGTTACACTTGCAAGTGAGCAATGATGTTATGGTGAATTATGCAATCGCTCGGGGATTTTCCATGCATAGGAAACGCAATCAAATGATGTTCCTTACTATCATAAAAAAAATAAGTAGGAAAAAACCTTCAAGCCTCATTTGCATCAGTCTAGAGTAACTTTAATCGACGATTTAATTATAATAATATAAAAATGGAGTTAAGTGGAGCTTAAATTTTAACTTGAAGTGGCGCAAACAGGGCTCCCGCGAGGCCAAAAGCCGCCCGCGTACCAATCCATATTTTGGCGCCTTCTGACAGATGATTTGGAGCGAACAAAAACGATCAATTATCAATATTATTAAAAATTAAAAGAAAAGAAATGGAAAAAACAGAAAATTTTTTAAACATTTTCCTTCACATTTTCTAAACATTCTCCATCACTTTTTCTAAACATTCTCCTTCAATTTTTTTAAACATTCTCCGTCGCTTTTTTTAAGCATTCTCATTCACTTTTATTTAAACTTTTTCCTTCATTTTTTCCTAGCTGCCGCAAGCCCCCAAAAACGAAGCGAGGCGCTTTCTTCTCATCTGACCGAGAAGACCTCTGTTTAGATCCCCCCCTCCCCCAGAATGTAAGAGGGCGAAGCCCGCTAGTTACTAATATTAGAAAAAAAGAAACAAAATCACAAAAGCAAAAGGAACTTAAATTTATGAAAACTCAAAAAGTGAAATGTAATTTGCTTTTTTGTTAACCAAACCGTAACAGCTTACATAATTTATTTTTTTACCTAATAAAATTATTAAATTTCTAAATTTTCTACTTTTAATTGCCGCAGATAACTGTTCTATTTTAGTCGACGTTTTTTCTGTGAGGTTGACGCTTCATCAAAACTTGTAGCTAGTTTTTCGAATAATTTATAACAGACAAGAATTTCATCTTCATTTTCCTCAGTTGGTAATTACTTTCGCGAATGAAGAAACAACTCTTCACATAGTGATTTCGATTAGTCTTTGCTAATCAAATTAATCGTAACAGAGTTTTTTTTTTAATTAACTTAATTTAAATTCAGTGTTCTAAGAAAGATTCCAGCCCGACGCTGGAGAGTTAAAATAAAAATCATTATTGCGTGCATAAATTAAAGAGTATTCAAGTGTTCCGTCTGATTACTGCTCTAGCTTCAGTTTTATTGCATTTGTCAAACTTTGGTTGATCTTGAATTTATTTCAGTTTGTCAAAGAAAGTTGATGTGGTAAATTTTTCCTTTTTTAATCGTACTGTAAAGTGCATTTTTTTGTAAACAAAATTTCACATTTTTATTTGAATACATTTTATATTTAAAAATTTGGTACTTTTATCTGAAGACAAAAGAGACCAAAACCAGAGAGAGAAAGGACGAATCAAACATATAAGTAAACGCCATTCGAGCAACCCAACCCGTGGGAAACGAAGTGGATTCAGGTTCCTGGCTTCCTACCGAAAACCAGAACGCTACTAACAAAGAAAATCAAGCTTCAACGTTGTACGGATTGCCGAAAGAATTATTGGGATAAAAAAGGGTGATGAAAAGTGGGTCGTTTAGTTTTCTGACTTGGTTGAGATAATATCCCTTGTCTTCTGTTATTCTGTCGCCTTTTCAACTCCCCGTACCCTTTCGTTTACAGAGCAAGATGATGATGATATATTATTTTTTCAATTTAATTTTAATCCTGGAGGGTTAAGTGGAGCAGTTGACAATAATTTGGCAAACTAGATTTCGCCTCCACCTCATATTTTTGTTATTGCAATTCATGTATTTAATATGAAAAAAAAATATAAGTCAACTATCATTATTATCATTAAGAGGGTAATGGTAATGAAACAATAAAATTAAAGTAGATTCCGAGGTTTAAGAAATCTATGTTTGAAAGAAAGGGAGAGACAAAAAAAAATAGAAAACGGTAGTAAGAAAATAGAAATTTGCATGATAATCAAAAGTTTAAAAGAAACAAAAATGATTTCAATAATAGTTAAAGTCAATTTAAACTGCCGTATCATCAATTCGAGTAAAATACGATTCGAGCCGGCAATTGCGCAAACAGGAGCTCCAAGGATAAGTACAGCGAAAGGGTGGGCCGAAAACTGCAGGCGCCCCTAAATTTTAACTTATTTCCGGATTTACGAACGGGGATAACAGTACGGGGAGCAGCTTCGCCGGCGATATCGAAAACTTCTAAGTCCGTAAATTATTGCGTTCAATGCGTTCTGCGCGGATAAGTTTTGATAACGGTGAAGTAAGCGCGACGGCGAAGGGGAAGCTGGCGCCCTCCTATTTATTTATTTTTTTTATTTTATTTTTCAATGTCTTGCCGTAACATGCGACGAGCTGCGAAACACCCAGGTTACAACTGTGTCACGTCTGTTACTGCGAGGATATGAAGGCTTTTTCGAGGCGACCAGATATTGCCCTTGTAACTCGTCTGAACAAGCTGTCGCACTGTCTGTTTTCGACTTGCTACACACGGACTAAAAAAAAAATTCTCCTTGACGTAAGATAAAATCAATAAGTAAGTAACAAGTGTTTGATCTTTTACTTACGGGCTATTCAAAATATTGAGATTTGAAATTTGAAAGTAGAGTGCGTCAAGGTGTGTGTGTGTGTGTGTGTATAAATTAATAAAAACAATGGGATCGCTTTAAGTGCGATTAATTATTACAGATAATAAATTTACCCTGAGAAAAAATTTAAAATCAAAAATTTTACGGAGATAAAAAAGAATTTAAAAAATATCCCCAATCCAACTGAACCCAACCTAACTCCATTCAACTCCATTCCAAGCAAAAAAAAAGCTTAAGAGAAACAGATATTAAAAAAATTAAAATTTAAAAAAAAAGAACGCGAAAATGAAGCTCAGCGAATCTCAAGGTCAAACCCAACTCAACCGAACTTAACCTAACCGTATTCATTTGAAGCAAAAAATTGAAAAAAGCAGAACATTGAAAGTGGAAGAAGAAACTCGCTGTCCCGTTTGCTTGTAAATCTGGCAACGTTGCCGTCGAGTGGTGAGATCAGAACTCAAATCTATTACAAATCGCCTCTGTTTTAAAATGCCGCCGCCGCCGCGAAAAAAATTAAAAACGTCTTAATAACTTTCCCTCGAAACAAATTAAGGAACTTGGCAACAGCGCATGCGCATGATACAATCGAATCTTCGCTTCTGATCCTGCACTATCCGGTCTATTTCGGACAGTTCTGTTTTAGTTTCTTGTGTTTTTTTTGATCAAGACCACGAAAAAAAATTGGGACTCAACGCGTCGGCGGGAGTACTCAAGCGATAGCTTACACAAAAACATAACGTACGACCAGCTGACAAACCGATGGGTTATTCACTATGCGTTTTCTATTTCTAATTGTCACTTTTATTATTTCATTAACTGTATCAGCCAAAAAACATCAAAAGTAAAACGGTCGTACAAACTGAGTCCTTCTTACTTTATTATAGTTTAAATGATGCAATAAAGAAAATCTAAATTGAATAAATTTATTGATTCGAAACAATATTATTAAGCAGACATGAAAACAAGAAGTCGGTTCAGACTATTAAAAAAAGGGGCTCAGCGCGTCGGTGAGAGTACTCAGGCGTCGGCTTACACGAAAACGAGACGTGCGTACGCAGCTAACAAACTTTAGAAGTGAAACACACGCACAAACCGAGTTTCTTCTTACTGTATTACAGTTTAAATAATGCGAATGAGGAAAATCAAAATTAAATAAATTTATTTTGACTTGAAATAGTACCATTAAGCGGTCATGCAGCTCCATGTCCAGACTATGCAAAAGAAAAACATGTGGGCTCGGGGGAAGTACTCAGGCGTTAGCTTACAGAAAAGCAAAATGTATGATTAAAGCGAAGTCGAGGTCAACGTCGACAAAACTCGGCGCTACAACTGAATTCCATTCAATTCTGACCTAAGCAAAAAAAGATTGAAAACAATAAAAAAAAAGTTAAAAGATTAAATGAAAAAAAAAATTTTTCGCTGTCGACATTTAACCCGAGTAAAAGAAAATTTACAAACAAATTAAAATGAACCGAACGAACGAATTCCAAGGTCAACTGAACTCAATCCAACTTATTATAATACTAAATTGCACTCTGTTCTATGCAGGTAGAAAATTTAAAAAAATTCCTTAAAACCAATTAAAAGTAAAAAAGATTACGCATGGATTCAAATTAAGCTTAACAAATCTCAAGGACTCTCAACATCAACGTAACCTCATCTTACACAAGCAAAAGCTTAAAAAATAACAAAAAAATTGAAAGTAAGGATTTTTATAAAACTGAAAATCAATTAAAATGAAGTTCAACCAACGATGGATTAACTGAAATTAACCCAAGCAAAAATTAAATAAAAAATAAAAAATTTAAAGAAAAAAAAAGAATTAAAAAACACCTATTTGTTGTTTAAGAAATAAAAGAGGAAAAAAATGAAGCTCAAGAAATCTCAAGGTCAACTCAACTCAACCTAATTGTATTCGATTAAAGCAAAAAAAATTGAAAAAACTAAAAGTACGAAATTGAAAGAAACGATTTAGGCAAAGTTCGACCAACATCAGGATTAACCAAACTCGGAGCTAGCAAAAGCACTCCATTCTATTCAACCCAAGCAAAAAAAAAATTTAATCAAAAGCAAGAAAAGAAATTGAAATTTTTTGGTTTTGACATTAAAAAACAGACGGCTTTTTAAGACCAGTCTGAGTCCAAACCATTTAACCCTTTATACACATATATATTATATATTGTATACCTCATTATAGTGTTTTTTTCTTAAAGGGTTAATAAACGCCTATTCTTATTATTATTATTAAGTTAAAAAATAAATGACAAGAAATATTCTGTCAACCTTCATCCCAAGTAAAAAAATTTAAACAAATTGAATTGAGCCTCGACAAATCTCAAGGTCAACTGAACTCGCTTCACGATAAAACTGTTTGTGATATTAAAATATCAAAACTTCTTCTGTATTAGGTGCGATTTGTATTACGACCTGATAAAAGCGCAAAATACATCGAGGTCATAAAGGGCGGTTATAGGGTCAGACCCGGGCTAATAAGCGGACGATTCTTTATGTCGTAAACATACGTATAAAGTTGGGGAAAGGTTCCGGCGGAAATGTTTCTTCCAGGAAATCTTTCTTTTTTCAAAAGAAAAACATCCACATTTTCTTGGATCGAAACGAAGTGCCTTGTATTTTTTAAGTGACAAACTGAAAATGGAATTGCGAAATACGCAAAACAAACAAACAAAATGCCTTGAAAATTATACTTTTTTGAGAATATCTAATACTAATGACCAGGGAAAAGAATTCGGGCCACTTGTTATGCGAACAGTATGAAAATTTTGTACTCGGGCTGTATTGCCCGCCCACAAAAGTCTCTGCGCAATAAAAGACTCGCATTGCATTCCTTCCCCTCCTACTCAGTAAAAATTCAAGCCGCGGAAAGTAGCAAGAGTAACTACGTGGGCTGCTGGAAAATTTTCTGGAATCTGGTAAGTCTAGAATTGTTAGCGTTTATCAACTGTCATATTTGAAAAATTTGAAGCTTTTCGCCTATAATTCTATTGACAGTTCCTACCCAAGTGAACTAGTTTTGTTTGTATAGCATTTGAGAAAAAGTAATTTTGTGTAAACATGGAAATCTCGCGTGAAAATTATCGTGCCACGATTTTTTACGATTTCAAATGTGGTCTAACGCCGAAACAAATCCTCGATCGGCTTCATTTGGTTTTTGGAGATGAAGTACCATCAAAGAACAGTGTTTATAATTGGTTTGCCGAATTCCAGCGTGGACGTACCTCTCCCAGTGACGAATTTCGTGAAGATCGTCCATCAAGAACTGTTGTTGCCACTAATGTAGATGCTATGCGTGAAATGCTTGAGCGAGATCGACATGTGACATACCGTGAGATTCAAGCATCCTTACGCATTGACATGAAAGCAATACACCAGATTTTGCATGATCATTTGAACGTACGAAAGCTTCGCAGTCATTGGAGTCCACACAATTTAACAGAAGCGCAAAAGCAGGGTCGTGTCAAATGGTGCGAAGAAATGCCCAAGAAATTCAATGGAAGTCGTTCAAATTTAGTTTATAACATCGTTACTGGTGCCGAAACGTGGATCTGTTCCTACGTGCCAGGAAGTAAACAAGAATATACCGTTTGGGTATTTCAAAATGAACCAAAACCAACAAAAGTTGTCCGTTCACGCAGTGCTGCGAAGCAAATGATTGCCTGTTTCTTTGGTTTAACTGGACATGTAGCAACCGTGGCTTTAGAGGATCGAAAAACCGTGAATGCTGATTGGTATACTGCAATTTGTTTGCCGGAAGTCTTCGATCAAATAAGAAGAAACAATCGAAATAGACGAATTATTCTCCATCATGACAACGCCAGCTCTCACTCAGCCCGTCGTTGAATTAATGACTCATTGTCCATATTCACCTGATTTATCACCTAATGGTTTCTTTTTGTTTCCAAATATCAAAAATAAAATACGTGGTGAGTGATATTCGTCGGCTGAAGCAGCGGTTGAAACATTCCGGACACTGGTTTCTGAGGTACCATCTTTAGAGTGGAAAACGTGCTTTAGAAATTGGTTTGAGCGTATGCAAAAGTGTATTGACGTCAAAGGCGAATACTTCGAAAAATTATGATACCGTTTACCAAATTTCATATGCGTTTTTTAATACCATTTCGAGAAACTTTTCCAGCAGCCCACGTACAACGATGCTCACCATAAATGATACCATTTGACAGTTTCGTAACCCTTGCGCTAAATGTTCTGAAGTGTGTGGTTCACATTCGACGTAAAAAGCGTCTAACACTAAGTGGCCTGAATTCTTTTCCCTTCTAATGATAGAGCAAAACAACCGATCAACCTATCCATACATCACATCGCATCGATTAATTGAAATGTAGAGTTTGAATTTGCATACAGCCACTCTGACACAATTGAATTTACTGTTTACGGCAAGCCACCATCAACGTGATACCATTAACTACCCTTCGACATAGTTCCGTTGTCAATGCGGTCGGTCACGTTGCAATTTTCACCCCCCTCGTCGTTCGTACTCAAACTTCGCAGGAGGAGGTCTAAGCCCCTCGAGCTCCTCACCCGAATGCACGAGAGAATCAGTGATTTGGAGGCCCCAAATTACGACGATTTCGAAGTGCCATCGATTCGGTGGTGGCAAGAGCGAACAGATGTCCTGGTGCGATTTAAAACCACCCCGGCGGCGTCGACAACGAAATGAAAATAATTTGCATTCAAATAATTAATTAAAGCGCGCGATCAAACTTTAAACGTTTGTTCGGATTCAAATTACGACACGTCCTGGTCGGAGTCGCGGGGGCGACCGACGGATGAGCGCGCGGTCTGTCCGGAGCAATTAAAACCGAACCGCGACCGGGAGGGGTGGGAAAGTGAGGCAGGAAAAAAAAACACACGCGCGACTGCGAAAATTTGAAACAAATGTTGCTTCGTTTGGAGTTCGCTTTCAATCGGCTTGTCCCCTTTGAATTCGTCCCAAATTAAGGGCGGGTTTTCGTATAAGAGGAAAAAATAACAATTCAATCTGAATTTAAGAAAAAAATTCAGTAATAAAGGATGGACACAGAACGACCGAAGGGCTTCAAATTAAAGTAAAATTAAATACGCCTTGATAAAAAACTTAAAATTTAAAATGAAAAATTGGCAACCGTGTAATTAGATTTAAGTAAAGCAAGGCCTTCTCCTGCAGAACACGCAAATTAGTTAAAATCGAAAGAAAGAAGCCTCCCCCCTAGATTTCCTTTTGTTTCTTGTAAACGTTCTTACATCAAATTCTTCGCTCGCTTGTTTTTCTTTTTAACTTCATCATTAAGCGCCTTAATTTTCAAACTCCCTTGTTTCCTGTTTTGTAGATAGTTTCATTCTCATTTACTTTCTTTTTTTTAATACACACACACTTCGACACCAGCGGCGCAAGGATTTTAGCTTTTTTCATTCCTTGTCGATTTTTTCTTATTATCTTAATTTATTATTCTCACTGTTTTTATGTCAATCTTTATCATCCTTTTCCGTTTGAAACAGCTTTCATTTATTTTTTCTTATGTTCTCTAGATGTATAAGATAATTAATTTAGTCCTCATTTTGTTGTTTTTTGTCAATATTCCATTGTCTTTTTTTCGTTCCCTTTTCTATTTTTTTATACGTGTTGTATGGTGCTTTAATCCTCTCGCTGTTTCCGTCAAAATTTATGATCCCCTTATTTTCAAATCCTAGAAGATTTCGCTCGTTTCATTTTTGCAATTTTTTTTTCTTCTATCTGTCATGTTTGTATCAAATTTTAATTTTCTTTTCTTGTAATTACACCTTCATTTTCGATTTTAGTTCATTTCCTTTTGTCGCTTATTTTGATTTTCCTTTGCTTTTTAATTGTAATCATTATTTTTCTTCTATCTGTTATTTTTGTGTCAAATTTTAACTTTTTTTCTTGTAATTACGCCTTCATTTTCGGTTTTACTTATTTTGATTTTCCTTTGCTTTTTAATTGCAATCATTCATAATAGACGCATTAAATCTTACCTTTTCACGTTCATTTCTTTTCAAATTTCTTTGCCTTCATTTTTTAAAATCCATCTTCTTTGCTCTATACATGTATAAGCTGGTCAAAAAGTAGCAGGGAAAAAATTTCAATTGCGACAAAGAATAGCAGCGTCATCTGTGTCGTGGAATAGTGGAACAATTTCATCACAATCCATTCTTGTTTCATTTCCTGCATATTTTGATTTTGGTTCGTTTCCTCTTTCCCTGAGTATGGCACTTAATTCGTTTTTCCTTTGTATCTTATAATCATTCTTATACATAACATTTTTTTTTCCTTTTCGCATTTTTTAATTTCATTGTTGTGCGTCTTCGGTCTCCATAACCGCTTTGTCGATTACAACAAGGAAGAGCAGCGCCTTCTGTGATAGAGTAAGGGAAGTATTTCATCGCAATCCATTTTTGTTTTATTTTTTTGCAGGTTTAGGTTAGTTTTCTTTTTTCTCTGTGTGTCACTTCATTCGAGTTTCTTTTGTCTTCATATTCAATTTTCTTTCCTTATCACGTTATTGCATTGTTAACTGCCCTCAGTTTTCAAAACCGTCGTTTCTTTTGTCTTATGTGAAAGCTGCTCCTGAAACAGGAAAAAAATTGCCAGTTGCAACCAGAAAGAGCAATGCCATCTGTGGCAGAGTAGCGAAACGATTTCATCACAATCAATTTTTGTTTCATTTTTTGCAGATTTTGATTCGGTTCTCTTTTTTTTGTTATTTAATGTTTAATTTAAAATTCTTAAACATATCACTCTCTTTTTCTTTTCACATTTTCTTCTTCATTGTTAAGTGTCTTCAATGTTTTCTTTTATTTACTTTATTTTCGATATTATTGATTTTCCCTTGTTTTTTTGTAATCATTCTTCTACATATTAATTTTATATTTTTTCGACATTTTGTTTTATTTTACTGTTTGGCTTGGCGATTACAACAAGGAGTGGTTTGTATTTTTGTATTTTTTTTTAGTATTTCGATTTTAGTTCGCTCCTTTTTTTTGATTTTCTTTCTTTTCTTTTTTCTTTTACGTCATTTCATTCAAATTTCTGTGTTTTTTTTTATAATCATTGTTACACATGACAATTTTCTTTCTTTTTCATTTTTTTTAAATTTCATTGTTGTGTGCCTTGAGTTTCCAAAAACGTTGTCTTTTGTAATAGATATATACGAGCTGGTCCACAGTAGCGACAGGCAAAATTTGTCGAGTGAAACACAGAGGAGCAGCGCCATCTGTGATACATTAAAATCAGTTTTGTTTTATTTTTTGCAGATTTTGTTCATTCTTATACACATCATTTTCTTCCGTTTCACATTTTTTCTTCATTGTAAAGTGACGTTTTTCTTCAATTTTTTTAATTTATTTTGTTATTCTTTTTTTCCAACACGCCACAAAATAACAACAGAATTAACTGAATTTGTCATTTTCATTTAAAATCACTAGATTTGACACTAAACCGAGCGATTGCAAAAACACTCAATTTTTGCCGCGCCCTCAATTCACCAAGTCATCAAGTCTAATCGCAAGAGACAAATTCACTAAGTCGGCGCTCGTGGAAGTGCCAACATTGTATGAAGAAAATTACTAACACAATCGCGCGCTAAATTTAAAAACCGCGTTTTCTAATTTAGGTTTTCTTTGTATCTAATAATCATTATTATACATATCAAATTTCTATCTTTTTCACGTTGTTTTTTTTCTTTTAATTTCACATTAGGTGCCTTCAGTTTCCAAAACCATTCTTTTTGTCTTACGTATAAAACCGGTCCAAAAATAGCGGGAAAAAAATTGTCGGCTGCAACAAGGAAGAGCAGCGCCATCTATGACAGAATAGCGGAACGATTTCATTATAACCAAGTTTACTTGGACAAATGGTAGAAAAAATTCACTTCGTTTCAAACTGATTTTGACCTCAGGCTGCTAAATAGATGGTCAGGATCAGGACCGACTTCAGCAAGGTTTTTCATTGAAGATTAATTAATTTTTAGGCGTATTCCGTAACTTATTAACGGGCTGTTAAGATTTAGAAGTCCTTCAAAATTTAAAATACAGTTCTATTGGTGCTATTCAGAAAATAAATTTAAGTAACTTTAATTCTTTAACGCTTTAAACTTTAAATTAAAAAAAAAAAAATTGTGCAAATCGTTTTTGATTGCAGTGAAAACCTCTAGCCGCCTCTGTACAGCTGTTTCAGTCCTGCTTGGGATTTCTTCAGCGGAGACGTAGCTCGACATTTCCACTGCAAACAAAAACGACTTGTCCAATTTATTCGCAATTGCGATGTAAGCGTAATGAACAGATAAAATAGCGACATCTTACGATCGCTTTTTGACCTGACATTGCAATGTCAGATCAAAAAGCGAAGATCGTAAGATGTCGCTATTTTATCTGTTTAAATTTTAAAATTAAAAAATCGTTCAGAGTCGCATTTTCGCCTTAACGTTTTAAAATTTAAAGTTTAAAGTATTAAAGAGTTACAATTACTTAAGTTTGCTTGCTGAAATAAGTACATTTAACTCCTTTTTTAAAAGTTTGCTTTAGCTTAAGTTCTTAAATTTTTAAATCCTTAAATTCAAATATTTCTGAATAGCACCAATGATTGGTCGTTAGTTTAGCAACAAAATTTAACAGCCCTTTAAATTTAACGTTTTCGATGCAGAATAGGCCCCCTTAAACGTCTTAATTCCTTGAAACCAAATAATTTATTGCTTTGTGTAAACGTAAAGTACTAAAGTAATAAATAAATCGGTTACCTTCGTGGTAACTTGGTGGATGAATATTTGAGATAAACATTTTTATGTTCAAAGCACTGAAATAAAATGAAGGACACTTTTACAGACGAAGTTCATAACAAACAGAACAGTTAAAATACTTCTTCTGGCTCTGACATGCAAAATGCACACAAATTCTACAAAAGCATTATTGTTTTACGAGACCGTCGAGAACGTCGCAGTAAAAGTTGAAAAATACATACTGGGTATTTCGATTTCTTATTACACGCTAAAATTTATAAGCTCCGAGTTTAGTTTTGCTGCTGTCAAAACGTCAAAACAGGAAGTTGTTACTACCACCTCTGCGAAACTTATACATATGTATAAGGAAATCTCCTTCGCACGTCTTGTTATGATTATGATTCCTCATCGTATTTGCTTTCGCAAAGTCAAGTCTGGTCTCAAGTTTGAGAGGTATTTACACTTTGTTCCGGTAATAGAACTGATCTTGTGCAAATAAGACGAGAGAGGGACTCCGGTGTTTGCATAATTAGGATGGATTTAAGGTAATTGTCGTCAGCTTCGAAAGTTTTCCACTTATGAAAATGAGAAGAAATTATTCCGACATACGTGGGCTGCTGGAAAATTTTCTGGAATCTAGTAGGTCTAGAATTGTTAGCGTTTATCAACTGTCATATTTGAAAAATTTGACGTTTCTCGCCTATAATTCTATTGACAGTTCCTATCCAAGTGTACTAGTTTTGTTTGTACAGCATTTGAGAAAAAGTTATTTTGTGTAAACATGGAAATCTCACGTGAAAATTTTCGTGCCATGATTTTTTACGATTTCAAATGTGGTCTAACGCCGAAACAGTTGCCTCGATTGGCTTCATTTGGCTTATGGCGATGAAGCACCATCAAATAGCAGTGTTTATAATTAGTTTGCCGAATTCCAGCGTGGACGTACCTCTCTCAGTGACGAATTTCGTGAAGGTCGTCCATCAACATCTGTTGTTGCCACTAATGTAGATGCTGTGCGTGAAATGCTTGAGGGAGATCGACATGTGACATACTGTGAGATTCAAGTATCCTTACGCGTTGACATGAAAGCAATACACCGGATTTTGCATGATCATTTGAACGTACGAAAGCTTTGCAGTCATTGGATCCCACACAATTTAACAGAAGCGCAAAAGCAGGGTCGTGTCAAATGGTGCGAAGAAATGCTCAATAAATTCAATGGAGGTCGTTCAAATTTAGTTTATAACATCGTTACTGGTGACGAAACGTGGATCTATTAGTACGAACCAGAAAGTAAACAACAATCTACCCTTTGGGTATTTCAAAATGAACCAAAACCAACAAAAGTTGTCCGTTCATGCAGCGCTGCGAAGCAAATGATTGCTTGTTTCTTTGGTTTAACTGGACATGTAACAACCGCGGCTCTAGAGGATCGAAAAACCGTGAATGCTGATTGGTATACTACAATTTGTTTGCCGGAAGTCATCGATCAAATAAGAAGAAACAATCGAAATCGACGAATTATTCTCCATCATGACAACGCCAGCTCTCACTCAGCCCGTCAAACAGTTGATTTTTTGTTCAATAAAAATGTTGAATTAATGACTCATTGTCCATATTCACCTGATTTATCACCTAATGATTTCGTTTTGTTCCCAAATATCAAAAATAAAATGCGTGGTGAGCGATTTTCGTCGGCTTAACCAGCGGTTGAAACATTCCGGACACTGGTTTCTAAGGTACCATCTTTAGAGTGGAAAACGTGCCTTAGAAATTGGTTCGAGCGTATGCAAAAGTGTATTGACGTCAAAGGCGAATACTTCGAAAAACAATGATACCGTTTACCAAATTTCATATGCGTTTTTTCATACCGTTTCCAGAAACTTTTCCAGCAGCCCACGTACAGAGTGGATCATTTTTGATGGTTTCCCAGGGTTGTTTCCCAGACCCGTTGCTACTTTTTCGAGAAAAACCGAGTGGAAACAAAAAAGTTAGCTATCTCGATTCGTTCGGGAAATATCGGCCGAAAACGAATTTTCGCGAAAAACTATTTTTCACAATATCTCGGCAATTTGATGAGATATTTTGAAAATTCGAAAACTGTTTTATTCAGCAATGAACGCAGATCTAACTGACGTTATTGTCTCTCGTAAAACCCGCACCAGTTTTGCGAAACCGAATATAACTTTAAAATTTTAAACGGAAACCGCAGTTGGCTATGACACCAGTAAATTGCTTGTTTCCTTACCTTTTCAAAAATATATAACTCGATACATTTATTTTCATAAACAACGAAATTATTGAATGTTTTCATTTTTCTACCGCAACAAAGAATGAATACGACAGTAAGTAGGCATAGATTGCTAAAATCAACAAATGAAGAAAAAACCGTAATGTGCCGCTGTCCGTCAAAATTAAAAGAGGTGATGTTACGCTGGTTTCTTACGATAATTTGAAGACACCAATAAAATACTGATTTAATAAGGTTTTCAAAAATGTATGGTTTAATTATTTTAAGATAAAATACAGATATTATTTTTTTTTATTTTCTAATAAATAACAAGTTACCTATGCACCAGAAACTAAAAGAAATTCAGTTGATTTTTCTTAAAAAAATCAATTGTTATAATAGGTAAAGCCAATTTATAACATGCTACAATTCTGAACCCAATTGTAAGCACTATTAAATTTTATTGAGTCATTTAAATCTCCAGATTAACTAACTTAGCATGAATACGAACGAGTTCAAAATTCTACTTCAATTAAAAAATAGATGTAATAATTAGTACTGCGACTTACACAAAACTACAGGCAATTTCTTAAAGAAAAAACTCTTCCATAGAAAACATTAAAAAAGAAAGAAGGTTTCTTAACTACTTATTCCTATTTACTAAAATAAATGTTCGAATTGCCTACCGTTTTCTCGGAGGCAAATTTGACATCTTTTGTTAATCGAGTTTACTGCGCTTTGAATTTGAAATGGTGAAATTTTGCGAAAAGCATTCTCTATATTATTTTGTAAAACATTGATAGTATTATTTTGTTTCGAATAAACGTAGTTCTTTAAATTGCCCCACAGAAAAAAAATCTAGGGGCGTTATATCCGGTGTTCTTGCAGGCCATTTTATAGGTCCATTAGGACCAATCCATTTCCCAGGAAAACGCTGGTTTAAAAATTTTGAATTAAAAATGAAGCATGTGGTGGTGCTCCATCTAATTGAAACCATGCTGCTTCTTTTTCATTATCCTGCATATTATTCAGAAATTGTGTCAAATGTATATTTAGCAACTCAACATAGAGAGCAGCATTCAAATTTTGCTCATTCGTAAAATAGTGTAACTTGTTCTTTTTAAGAAAACAACAAGCATTCACTCCAAATTGTCCTTGCCGACGTCGAGTTGTTGTGGCATGAGGATTTTCAGTGTTGCAGTGATGATGATTATGACGATTAAATGTTCCGTCGCTGGTAAATCGGGCTTCGTCACTCCAAATTATGTTATTTTGGAAAGTATTGTCCAATCTACACTTATTTAAGAACCATTGACAAAATTCTGTCCTTTTTTGAAAATTTTCCGGATATAGAAAATGATTCATTCTAATTTTGTATGGTCTAAATTTATGCTCTTGTAAAATTCATAAAGTTTTTTTTTTACTTACTCCTATATGGTTTTCTATTTCTCTCGAAAAAATATTTGGATTGGCTTCAACCAACGCCAAAACGTTTACAACCTCATTTTCTTTCTCAGGTTTACTGTACTTTTTTGGTTTGGGTTTCTCAAAAGCTCGATACAGTTTTAAATTATTTTCAATTCTCTTGTAAAGTCTTGAATCTGGTTGCCGTCTTTCTGGGTATCCAGTGAAGTATATTTCGGATGTTGTAATTAAATCCTTCCCGCTCTCGATATAAGCTGTAAGCATGTCCCATTTCTCCAAATTATCGTAAGAAACCATCGTAACATCACCTCTTTTAATTTTGACGGAAAGCGGCACATTACGATTTATTCTGCATTTGTTGATTTTAGCAATCTAAGTCTACTTACTGTCGTATTCATTCTTTGTTGCGGTAGAAAAATGAAAACATTCAATAATTTCGTTGTTTATGAAAATAAATGTATCGAGTTATATATTTTTGAAAAGGTAAGGAAACAAGCAATTTACTGGTGTCATAGCCAACTGCGGTTTCCGTTTCAAATTTTAAAGTTATATTCGGTTTCGCAAAACTGGTGCGGCTTTTACGAGAGACAATAACGTCAGTTAGATCTGCGTTCATTGCTGAATAAAACAGTTTTTGAATTTTCAAAATATCTCATCAAATTGCCGAGATATTGTGAAAAATAGTTTTCGCGAAAATTCGCTTTCGGCCGATATTTCCCGAACGAATCGAGATAGTTAACTTTTGTTATTTCCACTCGGTTTTCCTCGAAAAAGTAGCACTGGGTCGCGAGAACGGTTTTCTTCTGCTGCTTTAAATAACTGAGAAACCCCGGGAAACCATCAAAAATGGTCCAGTCTGTACAACGATGCTCACCATAAATGATACCATTTGACAGTTTCGTAGTCCTTGCGCTGAATGTTCTTAAGTGTGTGGTTCACATGCAACAGTATCATTTAAGTCGTAGTACATCTTCAATTTTGAATCCTGAAGGTTTTGGAATAGGCAACCCATCAAACAAATGGGAACGTCAGAAGTACAATGGGTTGCCTACATTATAATTTTAAGGTAGTTTAAAGTGGACGTAAATAAGTGAAGATTTGACTGCAATTCCACAAATCAAGTTGTACGGTGAACTAGACACAGCCCTTTGACAAAAACGATATTCCAAAACAAGAGGTAAATAATTTAACCCGTGGCTCGGTCATAATCATTTAACGTTTCAATTCGGTCTCTAATTAAATCTACAGTGTGCCAGTGCGAAATAGTGCAATTACTGTCTCCGCTCGCCCATAGTTCAGCGAACTAAGGAATATAATTAAAGCGTACGCCTTTATGTAAGGCTGACATGCGAAAACAAAGCCGTCGGGGGTACCAACGTGAGCCCGGCACAATAACAGCAAGCACATCATTCCAAAGTCTTCCGCCACGCCTGTCTGCCCCGCTAATCGATAATAAAATTTTATATTTCCCAGTTTGTATAGCATAATAAATTCGCCGCTGCGAAAAGGTGGGAAAAAATGGCCGCGTGCAAAAAGCGGGTTTTATTGAACAAAATATAGGAAGAGGGAAAGCTCCGAAGCCCTAAACGTTTTGACGTCTGTGACCTTTTCAGCATACAATCATTTTTCTACGACAGTCCATTATTATTTTCAAAAGAAGACGGTCCTATTAGCACATTTTATATTAAAGTCGATAATAACCGAAATCTAATAGGAGTATTAATTTTGAAAATACTTAACATTTTTATACAGTACACCCATACCTCGCTATACGGCCGCTCTTTATACGGCATTTCGCTATAACGGCCCTCTTCAATTAAGGCACATTTTCGATTTACGGCCTAAAATATTTCGCTATAACGGCAAAAAAAAAACTTTTTTTGGATGTCGATATATCTACATGTTGTCAATCTTGCGCAAGTGCAATCTCGATGCACACTCTTTTCTATTTCCTCTTACTTACGAGCGTTATTCAGTGTGTGCTCATAAAGCGGCTGGTTTAGACTTGTCTGTGAGTGTTTTATGTACATATTTATTACTGAGTGTTACACATTAACTGGAAAAATTGGAAACAATTAGGGACATTTTTAATGTGTATTTTTTTATTAAACTTATTTACAATTTCATTATTTTTTAGACAAAATGCCACCGAAACGATGATCGACTTCGGAAACTGATAAAAAGAGATGCCGAAAATCAGTCACGCTAGGAACTAAACTAGAAGTATTAAGTCGTATAGAAGCTGGAGAGAAAATTGTTGAAATTTGCAAGGCAATGGGACTTGCGAAATCTACCATTCAAACTATTCGCGATAAAAAAGAAGACATTAAAACATATTTGCAATCTGCTGCACCTTTAAATGTCTCGAGATTAACACGCCAAAGAAACGGGATTATGGAAAAAATGGAAAAACTATTGATTATATGGATTGAGGACAATAACAAACGGAGAATGCCAATGAGTCAAATGACTATTCAGGAAAAAGCTTTAAGTATTTTCGAAAATTTGAAGAATGGAGATACCAATGAATCTGCTAAAGATGTCACATTCCAAGCAAGCCGAGGATGGTTTGAAAAATTTAAAAATAGATTTAATTTGCATAATTTGAAAATGAAAGGCGAAGCAGCTAGCGCCGATGAGGCCGCATCTAAGGAATATCCCAACATTCTAAAGGGAATTATTGAAAGAGGTGGTTATAAACCTGAACAAGTGTTTAACGTAGACGAAACAGGGCTTTATTGGAAGCGAATGCCTGACCGCACGTACATTTCAAAAACCGAAAAACTGCGCCTGGTTATAAGGTGTCTAAAGAACGATTAACTTTGCTACTTGGTGCAAATGCCGCGAGTGATTTTAAGCTAAAACCACTTTTAATATATTTATCCGAAAATCCAAGGCCTCTTAAAGGACTAAATAAAAATCAATTACCCGTCATATGGAGATCCAACAAGAAAGCTTGGATGTCTAAAGCTACTTTTGAGGATTGGTTCAAAAATCACTTGTACAGAAGTGAAAAAATATTTGCTAGACAATAACTTAAGCAACAAGGCTTTGCTAATTTTGGATAATGCACCAGGCCATCCTACTAATTTATCCGAACTATCTGAAGATGTCAGGATTGAGTACCTTCCGAAAAATGCAACAGTTCTGATCCAACCAATGGATCAGGGTGCAATAGCCACTTTTAAGGCATATTACCTACGCCGAACTTTCCGACAACTTATAAGGGAGACCGATGGTAAATCTTCAATTAAAACATTTTGGAAAAACTATAACATCAAGGATGCTGTTGATAGCATCGGTGAATCATGGAAGGAACTAAAATTAACAACAATGAACCATGTTTGGAAAAAAATATGGCCAGAATGTGTAAAAAGTATTGATGCAGAAGTTAATTTCCTTCCTGAAATTAGGAAAAACATTTTGGATCTAGCACATGATCTCGGCTTTGAAGGTTTGAACGAACGTGATGTGCTTGACCTACTTGAAGCTGATAGGGAATCCCTTTCATATGAGGAACTCATTCAGTTGCAAGCAGAACCGGCATTTGATGAAGAGACAGAGCCTGTTGTATCCAAACAGCTAACATCAAAAAATTTGTCGAAAGCTTTTTCCTATTTCGAAGAAGGAATAAACATCCTCCTTGAAAACGATCCTGACGTCGAACGTAGCGCTAAAGTTTCTCGAGGAATTAACTCAGCCATTAGCTGTTATAAATCACTGAAGAACGAAATAGACAAGAAGGCAAGACAAACAACGTTGGACAATTTTTTTAAGCCAGGCCCATCCTTACTAGCGAAAAATGATGACGACAGTGATCTGCAGGTTACTATTTCTTCATCGTCTTCAGATTAAACCCATTAAAAAAAAATTATGTATGTATACATACACATATTTTATGTAACATGAAGTTGTTTCATTTTTGTTTATAGATTATTGTTGGTTTTTGGAGTCTATTATTATTTTATGTACAAATGTATGTACTTGTTATGTATGTATTTTTGATTTAAATGAAATAAAAAGATAAAATGCATTTTGAATGATGTTGAAACCATGTTACATATTTAACAAATTTGGAACCGATCCCATTGAATTTGTATGAATTTGTATTAGAATAATTGATTCCTTATACGGCTTTTCGCTTTGCGGCCAAGTTTCGTGGAACGTATCTAGGCCGTAAAGCGAGGTATGGATGTATTACGGTTCCTTACATCCCTACCCCCTTACCTACAAGTTTCGTGCGTTTAAGATTTTATTATTGCGATAAAAATTGTCGGATGTCTGTTTTAAAATGAAATTCGGCAATATATCTACCGGTCAAGAACAACAAAAAAAAAACATAGCAACGACGTATCTGGCGAGAGCGGCGCGGCGCAACAACAAAAAAAAAACTCGAGCCCGTTTTGCTCCAGGGGAAACAATTTTTCAAAAACGTGTCCCGAATACATCGCCGGCTGACTTAAAAAATATGAAGCGCGCCGTGAATATACACTCACTCGTTTTTGTATTAATATAAACGGCTCCGGCCCTGAAACTGAAATATGCTCTAAAATTTTGCACTATATTTTACAACTTATGAAATTTTATGCGGGGCCTGTCCGGATACGGGCACTTGATTTATTCTTTTCACTCCAAGAGGAACAAAAAGCGGAAACAGCAACCCGCTTTTTAACTGCTTTACACGAAGATGCATGCACACAAAGGATTTATTGGTAACGAAGGAATTCGAATAAATTTACTACGTTTCTACGTTTTATGTGATACTTGGGGAATTTATTTTTATTCATAAACAAATACGACTCAAGACGATATCTTTTTGGTGCGTTGAAAAGACTGCTGAACAAAGAAGAATCTTTTAGTTCCCTGAACTAAATAAACTCAGACTTGTTTACCTTTTTAAATTTTATTATTATTACATATTATAATTTATTTTCTAAATTTGAAATAATAATTTTTTTTTATAGAATTACGATTGCTTACATCCCTCCCCCCTTACTTATACAAGAGCTCAAGGTGCGCCAGGCTCATGCGTTTAAAATTTTATTGTTATTTATCTACTTTTAATCTTTGAGAAACAGTTAGAATATTTTGATTGAAGTTTGTTCTTGTCCGATGAAAATTGTAAGTACAAAGTTTTTTTTTAATCTCAAACCGGACAGAAAAATGAAGGGAACACACTCAACACTCACTCTGACGAAGCTATAAATCTATAGCGAAACGTTGAGTGTGTTCCCTTCATTTTTCTGTCCGGTTTCAGATTAAAAAAACTTTGTACTTAGAATATTTTGTTCGAATAAATTTGTTCAAGTTCTAGGACAGGGATGACCACTAGCGGGGATGGATACCCCCACCGCGTTAGGCGTTACAACTTCGATTGCTGTGTTTATTAAGTATTTATTTGCCGCGCGCTTCTCTATGAATGAATTCTCGTTTTCCCGAAACAAACAAGAGTGGGGGTAGCGCTTTCGAAGCGCTGTCTAGGATATTACAAAACCTATCACTGAAATTCTTAAGTTTCAACGACTTTTATAGAATCTAATTTATTAAATAAGCTCGTGGAATTGATTTGCAGTTCAGAATCCCGCCTTTCTTATTTTAATCTCGTGAAGAGCACACGCTTTGGTTGGTGGAATTGAAAACTTTTCCGGCGGCGACTTTCGCCTTCATTTATTTCATTATTTAATTAGTTCTATTATCAAGTTATAATTAGAAAGTCGCCAGGAATATAATTCGATTAAAGCAAAGGAGTTTTCGTTTCTGTGAAACGTAATTAACAACGTTCAAAAATAGAACGCTTCTGTGATCGCGTTAGCGTAACGATGATGAATGTAAAAATGCATTTGTTTCCGAATATTAAACGACAACATCTTTCTTGACGAAACAATTGCGCGCAACTATTCGAATGCGGAATTAAAAGTTTAATCTCTTTTAAAAACTTTTCCAATCTGGACAGATCTCTCGACATATCCGAGACGAGGATTCCTCGTCGAAAAGAAAGTTTCGGTCTCAACAAAATAATGATTGTAACAATTACACTGGGGACACGTTCACTCTTGTCAGAATCGAGTTTTAAGCACGTTTTAAAATTTGAGATTAAATTACATCCAATAAAAAATATTGCATAATTTTTAAGGTAATATGATATGTTTAAAATGAGATATATTGTGATTTATTTTCTAAATTTGAAATACGTAATAACCTTTTGTACAGATTTACGGTTTTTTACATCCCTTCCCCCTTACGCACAAGAGCTTTTGGTGGGTCAGGTCCACGCTTTAATTTTTTTTATTGTAATAAAAAATCTTTTATTTCTTTTAGTTTTTAAGGGTAGTCGCCGGCACTATCACTTTTTTTCTATAAAACATCTTCGTAGAAGGCCTTTGTCAAAACGAATTACCTACTTGTTTCGCGTACAAATTAAGAGAAAAGTTTGATTTATGAGTGTTTAGAAAAAATACTTTTTAAATGGGTGTTAATAAGTAAGTTAAGGACGAAAATGTGTTTCCCGAGACTTTTCAAAAATAATAGTCTGTAATAATTATTTCAGAAAAGTAATCGCGGATTAATAAACAAACAATAATAAATTACTCTATCCCCTGCAGTTGAGTAAAAGATAAGGCGACGAAAACATATTATTTGCATTCAGTTTCGATAGAAATAGTCAGTCAATAAAATATTGCAAAATCGGATGTGTGGAGGATTGGCTTAATCCATAAAAAATAGTTTTTACCCAAAAATAGTTAATACGTTGGTAATACCAACCAGACGAATATTAATGTGGTTTCGTAATCGACAGGGACACGTCACATGCAACCCTGAATTAAAAAAATAATTATGTAGTTTATGCTTTTTATAATATTTCGTTAAAAACAGTAGAAGTTCTTAGTGACGGCAAGATAAAAACAAGATAAGTGTAATCATACTTAATGGATTATCTATTACACCTACATAACCTAACACAAAAAAATAAAACTTAAATGTCAAGAGGTCTTAAGCTCCACGAAAAATTAAAATTGAAACTCAAGTTTCTAAAACTTTAAAAATTAAAAAATGATAAACACTCGATTAAGCAATTAAGTTCATCTCAAGCAAGGCCAAACTAAGTTAATTCAACCTAACTGTTCATCCCCAAGCAAAAAATACCAAGAAAATTAAAACTAAACCTAAACTCTATTCGTTCTAACTCTGCCTACCCTAAGCCAAATACTAAAAATTAAAAATCCAACTAATCTGAAGGTTAGGTCAACCCAAGTTAGTCTACGTAACTCCTCCAACCAAAAATCAGAAACCTAAGAAAATTACTGCAAACAAATTAAAACTCAAGGTCGACGCAACTCAACTCAACCTAACTCTGTTGTCCAACCCAAACAGAGAATTATCTTAAAAAATTATTAAAAATTAACATGATTGAAACCTAATAATAATCATCAAATTGAATCCATCTTACTGTCAACCAAACCTAACTCCTCGTAACTCCACTTCGCCAAAGTAAATTGTATTAAAAATGAAATGTTTATTAAATTTTTCAAAATTCAGATAAATTTAAGTCCAATCGATCTTAATGACAGACTAACTGAATTCAACTTGACTTTTGGTTTTCCTCGAATCCAAAAAGAGTATTCAAAAGCTAAGAGAACTAAGAATTTAAACAACCAGTAAAATTAAGTCCAACCCATCTCAAAGAGTAACACCCTACTCAACTCAATCCAACTCTGTTCAGTGCAAGCAGAAATTTAAAACAGAATTAACACATAAAAATTATTAAAGATTAATATGATTAAAATTCAATAAAAATTAAGTTAAATCTCTTTTAAAATCAACACAACCTAACTCCGCTCATCCTAACTCGACTTAGCCGGAAGTTAAATATTAAAAATAAAATGTTTGCTGAAAGTTAAAATTAAGTCCAACCGACTTCAAAATCAGCCCAACTGAACTCAACTTGATTTAACTTTCCCCGAATTTAGACACGAGAATTTAAAAGCTAATAAAACTCAAACAAAATAATTAAAACTCACTTAAAATTAACTCCAGCCTATCTCAAAGTCTGTCCAACTGAACTCAACTTGATTTAACTTTCCCCGAACTCGAACACGAATTTAAAAGTTAATAAAACTCAGACAAAAGAATTAAATCTCAATTAAAATTAACTCCAGCCTATCTCAAAGTCTGTCCACCTGAACTCAACTTGATTTAACTTTCCCCGAACTCGAACACGAATTTAAAAGTTAATAAAACTCAGACAAAAGAATTAAATCTCAATTAAAATTAACTCCAGCCTATCTCAAAGTCTGTCCACCTGAACTCAACTTGATTTAACTTTCCCCGAACTCGAACACGAATTTAAAAGTTAATAAAACTCAGACGAACGAATTAAAACTCAATTAAAATTAACTCCAGCCTATCACAAAGTCTGTCCAACTGAACTCAATTTGATATAACTTTCCCCGAACTCGAACATGAATTTAAAAGTTAATAAAACACAGACAAAAGAATTAAATCTCAATTAAAATTAACTCCAGCCTATCTCAAAGTCTGTCCACCTGAACTCAACTTGATTTAACTTTCCCCGAACTCGAACACGAATTTAAAAGTTAATAAAACTCAGACGAAAGAATTAAAACTCAATTAAAATTAACTCCAGCCTATCTCAAAGTCTGTCCAACTGAACTCAACTTGATTTAACTTTCCCCGAACTCGAACATGAATTTAAAAGTTAATAAAACACAGACAAAAGAATTAAATCTCAATTAAAATTAACTCCAGCCTATCTCAAAGTCTGTCCACCTGAACTCAACTTGATTTAACTTTCCCCGAACTCGAACACGAATTTAAAAGTTAATAAAACTAAGACAAAAGAATTAAATCTCAATTAAAATTAACTCCAACGTACCTCAAAGTCAGCCCAACTGAACTAAACTTGATTTGAATTTAAAAACTAATAAAACTCAGACAAAAGAATTAAAGCTCAATTAAAATTAACTCTAAGCTATCTTAAAGGTAGCCCAACTGAACTAAACTTGATTTAACTTCCTGAGTTCGAATACGAAAATAGTCTTTCGATTGCCCTTATTTAATCCTTATTTTTAATTTCTAACTTGACTTCAATGTCCGACTTCATCTTAAACTCTAATTTAAACTTCGATGTCGGAGTTAATCTTTAACTTTTAACATTACGTTCAGTGTCGGTAGGCTGAGTTGCACCGACGTCGTTGATAACTAATCCTTGATTAAACATAGGATTTTCTATGCCTTAATTCGAGGTTACTTTAATCAATGTCGGTGCAACTGGACATTAATCTTTTAACTTTAAATTTAAACTTAGGCTGCGTTGTATAAGGCTAAGTTGCTCAGTGTCCAATTAAACCAGCAATTTATTAACTGCTGCTTAGTTTAAGTATCAAACCGCAGTTTTCTCTCATAGTTAAACTAGGTTTTACATCTTAATCACTGTCTGAACAACCAAACAAAGAATAAAACTTTAGTTAACGTTAAACATAGTTTAAACCTTCAGTAAGCAACTCAGCCTAAAAATGTTAAACCAGGATTAAATTTAAGCCCAAGTTAGAACGTGACACATCTTGTAAGGTACAGCATATTGTGTCTCACAATCAAAGTTAAAATTAAAGTTAAACCTGGCTTAAATCTACAACGTAGCCTTACGGTGGGTTCCACAAAAAATGGTTAATTAGAGATTAATTTAATTCCATGATTAAGGAACGTCATTGGACGCAGTTAACAATAGATTTGAAAGAACCAACTATATTGCTTCACTCAGCTAATCACAGGCTTTGATCACGCTGTTAAATTATATTGCTTCACTCATCCAATCACAGGCGCTATTAAATTAATCAGTGATTAAATAATTTTTGTGGAACTGTGGTTTAATCTTTCACTGCTCGTGCTTTAATACATAAATTATGAAGGGCTTGACCTTTAGAGCCAGCCAGCGATGTAAGGACTATCACTTATGACTAGTTACCTCGTTTCGCATTTCTGATCAGTGCTTCACTCTTTACTGCTGACTTCTTTACTGTTTCCTTCTCACTCTCTCGCTTTACTGAGCTATTTCCTACTCTATTCATACATCCTTCGATTCTACGTCACAAACGGTTTATGCCCTGTAGCCAGGGGTCCGGTCCAAAACTCAAAGTTCAACACGATCAGCACTAATTAAGTCGTTCTATGCGAAACACTCTATTTACCTCATTATTAAATTAAAACATGTAAACAAGACACGCTTGTATTCTGTTGTGTTGCGTTTTCTTTTTGCAGTGCGGAAGGCGAGCGTGTATCACGCGCTTGACCTACTGAAACAATTAATGACTTACAAGTTTCCGAAGCTAATTTCGAAATGATTTGGATTTAAATTTTTCCGAAATAATTTCATCGTGACAAGATAATAACAACCTAATTGTAAGTAAAAAACTGACTCAACAAAAATGAACGTATGGTTGCACATTTTTAATTACTTCTGGCAATCTTGAAACCTGAAACACTCTTTTTGATTTTCGTTAACTTCAAAGAGTAATCTGAAAATTACTTTGAAGTTGTTTCACTGGACATAATATCGTGCTGGAGGAGGAGGAGGAGAAGGTTATAACTCGAAGAAAGTTAAAAGTTCATTAATTTCCTGCAGTTCTAAAACTGCAAGTTCCCTCTGGTCTTCGAGGGGCAGCAAAAAATTTCAGACGGCGGCGGCGGGCGGGCGGGCGGGCAACCCTTAAATATTTCACCGACAGAGATGTACGAGGCGAGTATCGACGAAGTAATTTTGCTTTGTTAGTCGCAAAGACGAAACTTGATCCGGCGTAATAGATTCCGGAATTGGACGAGGACGTAGTAGCTCTGCGAGCACTTAAACTTTACGATTACAATTTCATGAATTTTAAATCGGGCGAAGGTCGAGGAAGTTGCCGACCTTCGGATATTTGCACAGCGCCGATTTCGTGCGACTGCCCTTTAATTTCCAGCGTCTGAATTATAAAACGACCGTTCGCCTTTGAACGTCTAAATTACGGCCGGTGTACATACTCACACGTACGTACGTGTTTTGTGAGTTGGCCGCAGTTTGGAACCCTTGCGTTTTATTCCCGACCGCCGCAGAGGGGTTTTCCCGTTTACATACAAATTGGTGGCAGCGGTGGAATGACCAAGAAATCAAATTGAAGTTTGTTCAGCTTTGAATAACAACTGAGGGTTTTTGCGTAGAGGATTAATATTTTCCTACAAAGAAAAAAAAATTGTTTGCTATATTAGTTATGATATCCTCATCTTCCTTCCTTCCATTCTTCTTTCCTTCTAATTACGTTGTTGTTCGATCTGATAGAAAGTTTGCTGCTACTGGACGCTCAGTTGGTGGCGGTGTTCTTACTGCCTTTACTGAAGGTATACAGTATAAACTTTTAAATACAGAAAATATAACAAGTAACACTCCCTTAATTGATTTTGTTGTATGTGAATGTTCGTTACTCTCAAGAAGTTTTTTTATTGCTGCGGTATATATTTCTCCAAATGTTTCTGCGTATGATTTTGAAATATTCTTGGAATGCTTAGAAGAGTATTTTATTGAGAAGCCGGTTCTATTTGTGGGCGATTTCAATCTTCCACTATTCCACAGTAATCCTGCAGGTTGTTCCAAAACCAATTCGTTTCTATTAACATGCAATATTCTTGATCTTAAACAATTTAATAAAACCACAAACACTAATGGTAGGTTGCTGGACTTAGTTTTGGCCAGTTCTACTTTTTCTCTATCTGTTGATTTGGATGAACATCCTTTTGTACCTGTTGATCCATATCACCCTCCTTTGACAATAACAACTGATTTCTTCGTAAATTCTGAATCGATGACTTTTCCGACGGCGACAAATCGCAGATATAATTTTCGTAAGGCAAATTATTTTCAGCTTTATCATGATCTGTTCAATGCAGATTGGACATTTGTTAATACTCAAGTCAATGTTGCCCTGGATATGTTTTATTCAAAGTTATATGACATTTTCAACAAATCCATACCTAGTTTCTCAGCTGCTGGTTCAAAAAAAACCTATCCAGCTTGGTTTAATTCTGATATTATTTCTATGTTAAAGCTCAAAGATTACTACAGATGCCGATGGAAATCTACTAATAAACCTATGTTCCTTGAAGAGTTTCGAAGACTAAGATCTATTTGCAAGACAAAAATTTCAGCAGCCTATAAATCTTATACGTCAAATATTGAAAAGTCGATCAAATCTAATCCAAAACATTTGTTTAAATATCTGCACGACAAAAAGGGTACTACAAGAATACCCAGTAAACTTTGCGATAATGGATCTCATCTTAATACTCCTCAATCTATTGTCGATGCCTTTGCAGAATTATTTTCCAGGACGTTTCTCCCTAAATCTTCCTCCCCAGTACAAGCTATATACACAAACCGGTTTTGCTCAGTTTTGCACGCAGTTACTGAAGAAGAATTAATAAAAATAATGTCAAAATTTCCTCAAAATGTCACTGCTGGTCATGATATGGTTCCTAATTTTATAATTAGAGATTGTAGATATATTTTCTCAAAGCCCCTAGCTACTATTATTAATTTGTCTATCAAAGCATCTGATTTCCCTGAAAAATGGAAATATGCTCGTATTACCCCTGTTTTTAAGAAAGGCGAATCCTGTGAGCTTAAAAATTATAGGCCTATATCTATATTATCTAACTTTGCTAAGGTCTATGAAAATGTTATTTATACATATATTTATTCTTGTGTTTGCCCCTATATCTCACCTAACCAGCACGGTTTCTTGCCAGGAAGGTCAACAGTCACAAATCTTGCTTCGATTACGCAATATATCAGTGAAGAACTGGATGATCAAAAACAAGTGGACGTTGTTTACACTGATTTTTTTAGCGCTTTTGACCGAATTGATCATGGTATATTATTAGATAAATTAAGTTCTTTTGGATTCAGTGTTAACTTTTTGTGTCTTATTAAGTCTTATCTTACCAATAGAATTAATTATGTTTGTTACAATTTGTTGTTTTCACTCTTATGATTTTGTATCAACGTCAGGCGTGCCTCAGGGGTCAAATTTAGGTCCTCTTCTTTTTTTAATTTTCATTGATGATCTTCTGTCTTCTTTCTCTTGCCATGTTCTTGCATATGCCGATGATTTAAAAATCTATTCATCTGTCTCCAGCTATTTGGATGTATTTAAACTTCAGTCAGACATTGATATGCTTGTTCGTTGGTGTAATGGTAATAAGTTGAAATTAAATGTTAATAAATGTCACACACTTACTTTTAGTAGAAAAACGCTTGGAATCGATTCAGTTTATGAAATAAATGGTCAGACGTTAACCAAAACTAACACTTTTAAGGACCTTGGTGTCTTGTTTGATTCCCGATTAAGTTTTTCGCAACATATTGAAGCTGTTGCCCTATCTGCGTCCAGAACTCTAGGCTTCTTAATTAGATCTGTTAGACTTTTTAATGATACAGCACTGTTAAAAACCTTATTTTTTGCATTCATTGCTAGTAAGCTTGAATATGCTTCGATGATCAGGGCTCCTTACTATGCTAATGCTTGGTAACGGATTGAAAAAATTTTACGACGACTTCTAAAATTTCTTTCATTTCGATGTGACGGTATTCGTGAGGGATATTCCGAATGATATGCTGCTTTTCAGACATAATATGCAGTCTTTTGAGCGGCGCAGAGGTGTTCATGCTTCGCGTTTTTTATGGAAACTGACGGACGCATTGATTGCTCTCAATTGCTCGCAAAAGTCAACTTCCATGTTCCACGCATTTCAAGCAGATCAGCTCCTACTTTTTCGAGTCCAACACCAAGGACGAATATGTTATGCAAGGCTCCAATCACGTACATGTGTGCTGCAGCTGAGGAGATCTATGTTGATATATTTTTCAATTTACCAAATTCAAATTAATTTAATTATTTCTGTTTTTCATTTGTTTAATTGTTTCAATGGCAGCTTTACAAATTTGATTTTGTAGTTATACTTGTATTTACGCATTTATATATGTTTAAGTTTGCTCTATAATGGGATTTTTATCTGTTGGGCAAATAAACTATTATTATTATTATTATTATTATTATTATTATTATTATCTTCCCTCCCAATTAAAAGCGAATCGCTGGAAATATTTCGTTGAATTGTAATGAATAAAAAAAATGCGTCGCATTTTGAGAATGGACTTCACACGAACAAAAAGGTTAATGACACAGAAACAACGGTGTAATTAGCGATTTTTAAACTTCCTGCCCATTTGATTCACGTCCTCGCGCCCGGAAGTGCACACAGCGGCGTTCCCGTTTTTTTTCTCCAAATAAATCCACCCACGGAGTCCCGGCCAACAACGTGGATGGGAATCTCGGCCAGGATTATTTCGAATTAAACGAAACAGGAACGGCTATTTTTATTTATCTCTTTTTTTTCATCGGCGAACCTCCGCGTTTTATTGGGGTGGGGTGGGACCTTAAAAAATATGCAGGCGATGATTTACAGACGGCGCGGAAAACCTGGAAACGAATGAAATTCGCCGTTATTGTTGCGTTTTACGTGTTGCGGTTATTTCCGAGCCGAAAACGGAAAAAAAGGGCTTCGAAATTTCAGATGCGAAAAAACAGGCTCGATAAAAACGCGTAATTAGCTCGGCACGTATAGCACACATTTGTTATCGCAGGTTTTCGAATTTGCGGTATTTAGTTAAAGATAACGCACACAAAATTATCCGTAAAAAAGTATTTTCTGTTCATAGGAAGCGAAAAGCCTAACACAGTGAGATAAACCTAAATTTAACGAAATTGTATTTTGGTGTGGGCCTGACCCGCCGCCCGTGAGTTCTTCCAAGTAAGGGGGAAGGGATGTAAAAATCTGAAATTCCAAAAACTCCCCCGTTAAGTTACTTTTGATCGGAAACGTACAAAGGGGAGAATTCCTACCCCCCCCCCCCCTTAACTCTTTTATTTTTGAACACAGAAAAAAAATGTTTAATACAAAATTTAAAGGGACTAATTCAAAGTTTCTCCGTGTGGTCACAGAAAAATAATTGATGGTCGGATAAAAGAGATATAAACTAAACTTAAGTTTTTTTTTTTTTAATGGAACACCCTGTATTCTATTACGTTTTTCTATTCGAAAAAAAATTCTCTTGGGACTATATGTATAATAAAACAAATAATGTAGAAGATGTGTATAAAAAAATACCTGCTTAATTTTTTAATTTTTTATTTTAGAAAAAAAAAGGATAAAAAAAGTTGTCGAATTTATTTCAGTACTGCTACTACTACAACTACAACTACAACAAACAATTGATCGTCGGATACCCAAAAAAATAAACGAAGTTTTGGTTTTAAATAAAATAACTTTACCATTATCATATTAAATCGTTTTAGATGTTTTCTAAAAATTAACTTTTTAACTAGAAACGAAAAATATTTAGGAAAAATTGAATTTTAAAAAATGATTAAAAATTTAACGCAAAACATATTCAAAGCATCTTCAATTTTTTTTACGCAAAGTATAAATCTTTTTAACATCTTTTGATTCACGTCTCATTTCTGTTTTTTTTTTAATTCATTTGTATTTCTCTTTTGTTTATATTTAACAAAATGATTTTTCACATTTTGTTGATTGACGTCTTTTTATTACAGCTATCTTTTGTTTTATACAAGTTTTTTTTTAAAATTTTTCGTCTGGAGATTCATTTGGTTTTTGTTCAACTCAGTCGACCGTCTTCTTTTCTTTTGTTTTTTATTTTTGCTTTCGTACTAATTATTTTTTTACAGAATAGATTTTGACGCTTGTTTGACGTTTTTCATTTGCTTTGAGTCTTATTTGTGATCTTTCGTTTTGCGCACTGCATTTCGTTTGCTTTTTGTTTTTTTCCATCGTATTTTCTACAATTTTCTTTAATTTTCTACGAATTGTTGTTGTTGATCTTCCTTTGTTTTTTTTTTGCTCACCTTCTCGCCTTGTAATTTTATTGCTGCACCTTTTCATTTCTCTTTTGTTTCTGACTTCTTGACAGGATTCATTTGTTTCTCTTATTTGTTCCGATTGTTGATAGCCCAAACCGGCCGTTTCTCGTTTCTTGTCTTTGACTTTAGAGAGAGAAAAAATGGCGTCTTTTGGCTACATTTTGTGTCAATAAGTTGGCGACATTGCCTGCAAGAACATCTGGCAACGCTGACAATAACTGTCAATGTCCATTCTCTAATCTATAATAATAAATAATTTTCAAGGAGTAATAAAAAATTTGTGTTGCAATACATATAACATTTTATAAATTGAAAATGTAAAGAATCACAATTTGACATTGGTTTAATTTAAATAATCGGACAGCCGTCAGTGCTACAAACTTTCAGGATAAAAAAAAAACATTGAAATCATAGCCTACTTTAATCTGAATTTGAAGGCACGATATTATAAGAATTTGTCGAGCGATTTTCATTATAAATATCATTAACAAACATTCACCTTGCCCTTGTGTCCTTTATTATCTAAATAAATACTTTCTCTCTCTCTCTCTCTCAATTTATAGTTCTGAAAATTGTGTTGCTTGAAGGACTTGACAATAGTCTGCATAATATACTTAGAAATCATGTAAACTTCCTACTGCCAAGTTCGTTGGCGACATTGTAAAATATTCTGTACATATTTTTGTATTTACATATTTAAGTGTTGTACATTACAGTGCATGTTTTACATTCGAGTAGATTTTATTTACGCAATTATCATCGAATCGTCTCACTTTCTGTCGTGAAGAATCATTATTCAAGTTTTCTATTTCTAAAATTCAAAAATAAAATAAATTAAATAGGAATTATTTTACAGACACTTTCTACATTATTGGTTTTATTATACATGTAGTCTCAGTAGAATTTAATTTAGAATCGAAAATCGTAATAATATACAGGGTGTTCCATTAAAAAAAAAAAACTTAAGTTTAGTTTATATCTCGTTTATCCAACCATCAATTGTTTTTCGTGAACACACGAAGAAACTTTGAACTAGTCCCTATAAGTTTAAGTATTAAACATTTTTTTTTTTGAAATAAAAAATAAAAGAGTGAAAGGGGGTAGGAAATCTCGCGTAGTCACCCTGTACATAGATATGCTATTATTTATTACTAAATAAACTAAACTGGAATTAAAATAACTAGCTTCCTTTGCTATGCGAAAATTAATCTTCTTCGCCTTGGCCAGACTGCAGACATTCAGTCTCCTCCTCGCCTGACCTAAAATCAAACTCGCTCTTCTTTTATTATTAAACCGAAACGTATGTAAGCACGTATCGATTAGTCCGGGGAAAGCCGCCTCCGTCCCGGAAAAACGAACGTCGCGCCGAATGAAGCACGCTGATCACTTTTGAACTGCCGCTAATCTGCACCGGAGAGAAGTTTATCTAAAGGAGAGAAAAATAGTTTCCGGTGCGATATTGTTTTTCCGGAGTTCGGCGGCGGCTTTAAATTGGCGAGCGGATTTTTCATCGTTATCGCATTAACGTCGCCGCCGCCTCGAACTACTATGCAAATCGGCTTTTAGTTTTCCCGGATTCTCGCGAGGTACTTTTGTTTTGCTTAAACGTCCTCCTCGGAAATCAAAGAAATTTTCTGCTTTATCTGAGCCGGGTGAGAAGGAAGGCGCTGAGCTTTTGTTCGCTCGTAGAACGTTAATTGAACATTTTTCTTTCAAGTCGTGAAGATGGTGAGAATTCGATTTTCTAGACAACTGTCAAAGGCAAAGGCTTCAATCGATTTTTTTTTATTAAAACTTGCAATTTGTCGCATTGATCTCTGGACGTGTTGAAATAAATCTATTCTCTACTTGAATATAAAATAGTAAAGGCACACAAAGTTTGAGAAAGTCGTCAGCTATTAATAACCGAAATTTAAGATTAATTTTGACAGAATACTTTTTCCGTACAGAATTACGATTTGTTACATCCCTTCCCCCTTACTTGCAAGGGCTTAAGGCATGCCAGGCTAATGCATTTCAAATTTTATTATGCACTGCACATCTTGTAGTTTATTTTCTAACTTATAAGCTTATACACAGAGAAAAATGAATAGTAAAAAGTAACACAAATTGTAATCAAAATGAAACCAGAAACAAATTGTAGCAAATGTGAGTACAATTTTAGTAAATTTTACTATAAGAATAGCGTCTTGTCCTACAATTTCCTATAAAATTTGTTTCTGCATTCATTCTGACATTATTTTTTCTTTGTGTAACCAGGGAAACGAATTCGGGACACTTGTTCCGGAAATACTCGAACTGTATCGGCCTCGCCCACAATGATTTCCGCGAAGAGCGAACGCTCGCATTGCACTCCTTCTACTCCCGCTCAATAACAATTCGACGAAAGGTTGAAAGGTGGTAGGAATAAATACACAGTACATTCGGCGTAAAAAGCGTCCAACGCTAAATGGCCTGAATTCTCTTCCCTGCTTATAACGATACACAACGTTTATAAATCGAAACGTGTTACTTAAAAGTGTACGAAAACATTGTGCCTCCATTAATTCGGAACAAAACAGAAGAGACAAATGACGAGAAATGTGCGAGGGGAAAATGGCGAAACAAAAGACGATTGAAAAATCAAAAGATTTAGTAAATAAAAATAAAAGTGCGGATGAATTGGAAATTAAAAAAAAAAACAAACAACAAAAGGGAACTACAGAAAATACAAACAATTACATGAACGGAAAAAAGTCGATGATTTCAATCTACTGGAGAAAAATGTATGAAAAATGAAAAGTTAAAAACAAAAAAAAAATCACAAACAATTTGATATAAAAAATACAAAAAGAAATCGACGAAACAAACGATGCCGAAATGAACCGAAAGGCAAATGAAACGTGGACTTTTACTTCCAGAAATGTTGGTGACAAAAAAGCAATACAAAAGACGACTGAAAATCACATGATTATGCACGAAATAAATTTGATTTGGTTTTGATTTGATCTGAACAAAAATAAAATTGCACTGAAAATATATTATGAATAGTTGAGAAAACAAAAAAAAAATTTGAAAAAAACAAAAATATAGAATTGCATTTATTTTATTCCGGCAGGTAAAGATATGAAAAAAAATCTATCAGAAGGAATGGTTCTGCACAAGAAACAACGAAACAAAAGAAAATTCAAGAAACAAGCGATACGAATAGAATGAACGAAAAACAAATGAACGTCGATTACTACAATAATAATAATAAAAAGCTTTATTTCAAACATAAGTTAACAAGAACGTAGGTTTGAAAAGCGTCATTCTGAAGGAATGTCGAAAAAAGCAATAACGATTGAAAATCAAAAGACTGACTGCATAAAAATAAAATAGCTCATGAAACCGGTAAGAAAAGACAAAAATTAAAACAAGACGGAAGAGGGAAACAAAAAACAACGAAATGCAGTAAGTATTACATAAATAGAAAAAAACTGACAATTAAAAAAAAGTCTAACAAAACGTATAATTGGATATAAATTGAAAACAAAAAAAAATTGTAACCATCGACATCGAAACGCATACTAAGCAGAGAACTAACGAAAAACAAATGAACGTTAACTACTTTCTGGAGGATTGTTGAAACAGAAACAAAACAAACGACTGATAAAAAAAAAACTGAAAAAGAAAACAAAGAGATCTGAACAAAAAACAATAACAAAAATCAGAATCACCTAAACAGAGAAAAGCGATTTCTTTCGAGAGAATGAAACCGATATGAAAAAAAAAAACACAAAAAACAAAACAGGTTTCAAAAAAAGCCAAAAAACATGATGTAAATAAATAAACAAGCGATACAGAAATACTAATAGTGCACGAAAAACAAGTGAATATCGATGATCCACTGAAGGACTATTAAAACAGAGCGTTACTGAATGATAAAAAAATAAATCTATGATAATAGAAAATTGAAAACAGAAAATTGCCTAAATTTTATAGAAAAAGAAAGAATAAAAGAAAATCGAACGATGACGAATTGAACGAAAAACAAATGAACTTCCATTTTTACACCGAGAAATGTTGAAAAAAGAAACAAAACTAAAGGTTAATGAAAATCAACAGACTATGAGCAGAGAAAAGTAAAACTGCATTCAAAAGATACAGATGTGAAAAGTCGATAAACAGACAAACAAGAGAAGTCTGAAAAAATAACGTAATTTAGAGAAAAAAAAAAACGCAGAATTATATTTATTTCATCCCTGTAGAAAATGATTCAAAAAAACAACGAACTGCAGTTTTACATGACAGAAAAAAGCACGACGATTTAAAAAAAATGTATCAGAATGAATAATTCGATAGAAATTAAAAACAAAACAAAAAATTTAAACCAACGGCGTCGAAATACAAAATGAACCTATTTCTTGGAGGATTGTCAAAAAGGAAACAAAAGGAAATCAAAAAGTAAAAAATTCAAAACCACACGACCAAAAAAAAAAGACAATCGATTTTGGTTTCTTTCTTTGGAATGAATTAAAAGCAAAAACTAAAATGGCTGAAAATAGGATTTTTAGACAACTGTCAAAGGTACAGGCTTTAGTAGATTGTTTTAATTAAAACTTGCCATTTGTCACATTGATCACTGAACTTGCTCAAATAAATCTATTGCCTACTTAAATATAAAATAGTAAACGACACAAAGTTCGAGAAAGCTGATAATAAATGAAATTTAAGATTAATTCTGAAATAATATTTGTTTTGTACAGAATTACATCCCTTCCCCCTTACTTGCAAAGGCTGAAGGGGTGTCATGCTCATGCATTTAAAATTTTATTATGTATTGCATATCTTGTTTGTTATAAGCTTTTGAAGCTAAAACACGTTTATACATAAATTGAAGCGTTTCACTTAAAACTGTACGTCTCTTTTAATTCGTAAAAAGAAGACAAATGACGTACGCACGCATTTACGATGAATTATTAAAAACTAGCAATCAGAAAGCGGAACCACCGCTATTTATTTCAACCCCGTTCGATCATCACGAGCTATCACATTAAACAAAACCATAAATCAACAATGTAAGTTAATGCTTTTATCCGGCACACGACTTTCGAGCGCCCGTTAAGCCTGAATCAATACAATTATCGTGTTACACCATTTGTCTTTTGTTTGGCGCAGCCCGAAAAGACTCTCTCGGCGAAGAGGGCGCCACCATGATACTCCACAGAGGGGGATGATAATCGTAATAATCATAATAGGGATTTAGGTTTCGGAGAGACACGTGCGGCCAAATTATTTACAACGTGACTCACATCGGGGTTTGAACTTGATATTACGCGATTATGTAAATACGATAACCGTTTTTATTGCATCTCTGTGCCCGTGCTCTACAGTTTATTCCCAATTGCGCGTAACTAACTTTAGCATGGCCGTTGTGCCGCGGGGGTGAGTTTGATATTATTTACGGTGTGCGGCTCACTTCAGAGCGTTCCGAACGGGGGTGCGGCCGACGTTGAGGGTGTACCGACTTAAAATTAACGACAGTTGCTAATTAAATCGGCCGGAGATTAGGTGGGCACGTTAATTTATTAAGTGCATTACCGATGGCACGGGGTAGTTTTGGGGTTCCGGCCTGGACCGGACGTGTACACCGAAAGGTGAAATCCGCCTGTAGTTAATTACGCTGTACAGTCAAGTCGTTTGGTTTACACAACGCGCTAATTACCGCTGAGAACTCACATTCTTTTGACAGTTTTGACAGGGCGGTTCGGTGGAACGATTAATTAATAACTACATTCCGAAGACATTAAACATTACAACTATTCAAATTTTCTTAAACACAACGCACCATTTTCACTTGCATTGCGATTTATATTCTAATTACGAAATAATAAATTTTTGTATTTTCGGAAATTCGCTATCTTACATCCCTTCCCCCTTACGTATAAGAGCTCGTGAGAGGCCCAGGCTCATGCGTTTTAAATTTTATTTTCTGACTATTAAATTTTAAATAGAATAAAATTTCGGTTTCTTATGTAATGTACGTCCGGCGCGGCGTTTCTTCCTCTGCATAATGCTTTAGGTTTTTCATAGCAAAGGTGAACAGTTTGGTGAGTGTGTTCACGTCATAAAATCGTTAGTATAACGCACTCAGTGAAAAGATTATAAAAATCTTAATCATTTTAAAAACAAATAATAGGCAAGGAAAAATATTCGGCGAGACGTAAAGAAACAGCAGAATTAAATCCATGAGAAGAAACAAATGAATGTCGAAATAATCGACAATATACAAACTATACAGGATTAGGCGAACTCGGAACAGACGAAGAACGCTGATTCATTCTTAGCGGACGATGATTGAAAATCAAAGCAAATGAATGTGAATAAATATAAAACCGCGGGTGAAAGAGAAATTAAAAAAAAAACATCGAAAAACGAAACATAACTTGAAAAACAAATGAACAATTACATTAATAGGAAAGTGAGTGAATAAAAAAACAAAAGAAAATTGAAGCAAACCATGTCTAAATGAACGAAAAACAAATGAACGTCGACTTTTACCTCGAGAAATGTTGAAAAAAAAAACAACACGAAACAAAAAATGATTGAAAATCGAAATACTACGAGCGAACAAAAATAAAACTGTACTGAAAATGTAGGAAAAATCGAAACAAGAAGAACTCGACATTTTGACCCTGTTCTATGTCCATATCGATTTAAAGATATCGATATGAAAAAGAAAAAGAAAAAAGAAAAGAAAAAGAAAAAGAAAAATAAAATATTTAAAAATGACGAAAAATATTACAAAAAATATATATCAAAAAGAATAGTTTTTTACAAAATGAATAAAAATTGAACAAACGAAAATTGAAACAAGT
The DNA here is from genome assembly GCA_036172665.1 of Prosopocoilus inquinatus. NCBI lineage: Eukaryota > Metazoa > Arthropoda > Insecta > Coleoptera > Lucanidae > Prosopocoilus > Prosopocoilus inquinatus. The sequence goes on along the minus strand of CM069871.1, from coordinate 13,020,600 downwards.
GATACAGAAGTACTAATAACGCACGAAAAACAAATGAATATCGATGATCCCTTGAAAGAATGTTGAAAAAGAGAGCATGATTGAATGAATAAAAATAAAAAAAACTATGATAATAATAAAACTGTATTGAAAAGATACGAAAGGAACATAATTTAGAGAGAAAAAAGGCAGAATTGTTTGTATTTCATCGCGGTAGATAATGTTTGAAAAAAAGGATCACTCAAAAGGAATAGTTTTACACAAGAAAATTTTTTTTATAATTTTTATATAAAAACATTAGTATTAGGAATTTCTTATTTGTTTCTATAATGTAGATAAATAAACAAGCGATACAGAAATAGTAATAGTGCACGAAAAACAAGTGAATATCGATGATCTACTCAAGGACTGTTAAAACAGAGCGTTACTGAATGATAAAAATAAATAAATCTATGATAATATCAAAAGGAATGGTTCTGCACAAGAAAGGACAAAACAAAAGAAAATTGAAGAAACAAGCGATACGAATAGAATGAACGAAAGACAAATGAGCGTCGTTTACTTTCTTGGAATGTCGAAAAAAGCAACAATGATTGAAAATCAAAAGACTGAGTCCATAATAAAAATAAAAAGAAAGCTGCACATGAAACCGGTAAGAAAAGACAAAAGTAAAAACATAACGGAAAAGGGAAACAAAAAACAACGAAATGCAGTAACACATAAATAGAAGAAAAAAAAAACTGACAATTAAAAAAGAATCAGAAAACAGAACGCATAATTGGATATAAATTGTTAAGAAAAAAAAAATTGAAACCATCGACATCGAAACGCATCTTAAACAGGGAACTAACGAAAAACAAATGAACGTGAACTACTTTTCGGAGGATTATTGAAAAAGAAACAAAAGACGATTGATAAACAAATTAAAACTGAAAAACAAAACAAAGAGATCTGAACAAAAAACAATAAAAAAAATTCAGAATTACCTAAACAGAGAAGAGCGATTTTTTCGACAGAATGAAACCGATATGAAAGAAAAACACAAAAAGCAAAACAGATTTCAAAAAAAAGCCAAAAAACATGATGTAAATAAATAAACAAGCGATACAGAAATATTAATAGTGCACGAAAAACAAGTGAATATCGATGATCCACTGAAGCACTGTTGAAAGAGAGCGTGACTGAATGAAAAAAAAAAAATAAATCTATGATAATAGAAAATTGAAAACAGAAAATCACCTAAATTTCATAGAAAAAAAAGGATAAAAGAAAATCGAACGAAGAGGAAATGAACGAAAAACAAATGGACATCCACTTTTACTTCGAGAAATGTTGAAAAAAGAAACAAAACTAAAGGTTAGTGAAAATCAACAGACTATGAGCAAAGAAAAGTAAAACTGCATTGAAAAGATAAAGATGTGAAAAGTCGATAAACAGACAAACAAGAAAGGTCTGAAAAAATAACGTAATTTAGAGAAAAAAGAAAAAAACTCAGAATTATGTTTATTTCATCCCACTGGATAATGATTTACAAAAAAAATTCTCAAAAGGAATAAAAGTTCTACACAAGAGAAATAAAACAAAAAAATGTAATTTGTAAATTGTAATAATTTGGGCTATGTATTTCCATGTTGTTTGGTTAGCTCTTATTTGTAAGGTTTTCCTGACGGTTAATTTTAGATGTTTACATATTAATTTATATTTACTTACATTTAGACATATATATCTTTTAGGATGATTATATTGTTGTTAGTTTTTACATTTTTATAATTTTATTAGGATGATCAGGGTCTTTTTAGATCTCCTTAAGTGTTTTCAAGTTGGTAGCGTTCTAAAGATGGCAGCTTAGCAGCCGAAATACGTATCTAACGATTCAAAATTATTGTGGGCGGAGATTAATTTCAATTATTTCTTAAACCACAGTCTCTTTTACTATTTTAGTTTTTTTTTTTGTAAATCGTAATGAGTGATACACAAATACAGAAGTAAACAAAAAACAAATGAACATCGATGATTCCCTGACGGAACGTTTGAAAAAAAATGAATGCATAAAAATGAAGCTGCACATGAAACCGTATGAAAAAAAAACATACCTGAAAAAGCCAACAAAACAACAAATTGCAGTATGACATGAACAGAAAAGAGATCGATGATTAGGAAAAAAAGAAAACCCACCAAAATGAATGATTCGACAGAAATTATTAGGGAAAAAAAATTGAAATCAACGACGTCCGAATATATCTAAGGGGAGAATGGACGAAAAACAAATGAACGTCGACTATTTCGTAGAAAAAGAAACAAAAGAAAAAAAACAAAAAAGAATTCAGAATCACAACAAAAAAGATAAACAATGATTTCTTCCTTAGAAGTTAATTAAAAACAAAAACTATCAAAAGGATAAATCTATAAAAGAAAAGAAAACGACTTAAATTAAAATTAAATTAAGGTAAGCAAGTACGGTATGAACAAGACAAACGAATGTCGACTATTCCTTGACCGAAGGTCGAAAAAACAAAAGATGATTTGATTAAAAACAATCAAAGAGCAATGAATGAGCAAAAAAGTAATCAGATGGACATTCTCTTTCTACCTAATCCGACATCTTTTAAAAATTATTTTTGTTTTAAATTCTTGTTTGTATTTGTCTGCATAGCTTACGAACTTATCTTTCGACCAAAAACATATACAGTCGTGGACGTACATAGACCTATCTCTTTCTCTATAATAGTTCAATATGATACCATGCATTATTAATTTACAATTCGATGGTATGCACATCACATATTATTAAAATTAATCGCTTGCAAATCACATTATTAACTATTAAATACAACGTAATGCATTCATTAATTACTCTTAATTGCGTCGATAGTTCTCATATATGTATTTAATATTTAATTACGAAAGTTATAGTTAGTAAATCAAAGTGAAATTTGTTAGTAACGATTTAACAGTTTATTGCTTTGGGTATCGTAATGATTGTAAGTTCAGAGGGCGCCATCCTATTTTGGAAAGTTTAGGTTTCTAAAAATTTTGTTCTGTTCTCACGTTGGAAATAATAATTCTTTTGTACTGAATCTTATATCCCTTCTCCCTTACTTACGTGAGCTTACGGCTTGCTTCAAATTACGATTTTAACACACGTATAATACACTGCCTTGTGGATACATTTTATTCTTATTTACTAGGCAAACTTTTTGCTACTGTTAATTTTGTTTTCAACTGAAACAAGATTGGAAATTTTTAAAAAGACGTTTTGGAATATTTCGAAAGTTTTTGAAGATTTAATTTATCCTGTCAAGTCCACCACTCAAGCAAAACAGGCGGCGGCGTGACGCAAACCGAAACCTTTCGCGTAATGTACTTTACAAAAGGGCGCCGTTGCAGAGGCGCCAGAGCGTCCCCTCCGTCCGTCGCGTCGCTCGCCCAACTTCCCCGATTTACTTTGACTGGCTTCGACAGTGTGTATTTAGGGTAACGACGTGCTTTTAATGACAATGCGCTCTCGAAAACGATACGAGCTCTGGATATTATGAAAGTAACAAAACCGAAATCCGTTTTAATGGGGTCGCTGGGGGGCACCAATTAATAATCACGTCAGCGGCATCGAGGGTGGATGTACGATATTTTGATAGGAAGTGAAATTTTATCGACGAAACAGGTAAAAGGGTGGAATGAGTGGAAATTAAAGCATTTGGGGGTTGGGAGGGGGGGTGCAAAGAATTTGTTGTAATTAATTGATTCTTGTATGGTCCTAAGTACGTTTGCACATGTGCTCTTGCATATTTTAAACAGTACTCAAAACGACGATGCCAGCAGGGTCTAGGCCCCCCTCCAAACAACGGTGAGTTGACGCTGGCGCAATACCTAGACCGTTAATTGCCGCTATTCGAATTTTAGTCGCTGGAACTCTTAGGGGTACTTTTACAACCCTGTTGGTATCATCGCATACTCAAACTCATTTTTGATTTTCTTAAAGTATGAAAGTCCACTCTAGCATAAAGCTGTGGGCAGGAGCTTCTCCTCTGAAAGACCGTCTGGAAAAATTCCAGGGCCGAACAAAAACACCAGAGTAATTACATTTTTATCTCGCTCGATCAAATTATTTTCGCGTTATCCCCAATCAGGTGGCAGGCGATCATTTGCAATGAAATTACTCCTGTCAGGTTGTCGTCGCACCGGGGGGGTTTACAGGCGGGGAGGACCTAATAAAGCTCGCCGCAGTTTGTTCTGCGGCCTTTCGCAAAGAACAAAGCGACGAGACACTAAGAGTGCTGTCAGCGAAGACGCATCCTCGACGGAGGGTTGCGCGGAAATCAATATGAAGCAGTAGGCACGTCGCCAACGCGGCAGGACGGCGCCAGGCACCGCGGCGCCCACGCTTTATGGATGGGTGATGTTTCGCGTATACGAATCAACGCCGATTGAAATTTTGATTAATGCAGGATTACCGATTTACGTCATCGGAGACAATTCTTTTGGGAGAGAAAAACGTTTTCAAAAAGCTCACAAGGATCGGAAACACATATTTTGACGTCATCGTGTTCTAACTGAGCTGTTATGTAACGCACTACGAATGACTGGCGTAAGCCAGAATCGGGAAAATTTGAGGGTACCATTCGAATTATTTAGGAAAAGAACAAAACTACCGATTTGCGTTATCGGAGACAATTCTTTTGGGAGAGAAACGTTTTCAAAAAGCTCACAAGGATCGGAAACACATATTTTGACGTCATCATGTTCTAACTGAGCTGTTATGTAACGCACTACGAATGACTGGCGTAAGCCAGAATCGGGAAAATTTGAGGGTACTATTCGAATTATTTTGGAAAAGAACAAAATTACCGATTTGCGTTATCGGAGACAATTCTTTTGGGAGAGAAACGTTTTCAAAAAGCTCACGAGGATCAGCATCACATATTTTGACGTCATTGTGTTCTAACTGCGCCATCACTTAACGCACTATGAATAACTCGCGTAAGCCAAAGTCGCCTAATCTTAGAAGAATACTATGCGATTTATTTAAGAATGGAACAAAATGAATTAACAATAATTTTGTCTTTATTTTATAAACAAATCACGCGTTACTAATGACGTCAAAATATGCGACTCCGAACCCTAATAATAAAAGATGCTTTCGTTAACCGCGATTTATAACAGCAACTTATTTGTCCATTGTGATCTGTTGAATGGTAAATAATTGTTTCTCTCAAAGGATTATCCATGAGATTCAAATTTTGAATAAATTTCCTGGAAAGAGATGTTCGAGTCACTATAAAAATTTATAGGTTTAAGTTTCCAAATCCGTTTATTGAACGAACATCACAGTAACATAGGTTTACCAGTTGACATGTTTCGGAAGAGATTCCAAAAATTTAAGTCGAATCCGCAAATGCCGCCGCCATTTCTAAAAATTCAATTTATTTAGAAAAAAAAAACTTGTTTTTATGATAACAGGATTTCCAGTAGTAATAAATTGTATTAGGTAAATTTTCTTTTCATTTCATTTTCTGTCGAGATCTTCCAGATTTCAACCCCCGTACACAAAAGGACAGCGAATCTTAATTTGAAAAATATTTTCAGAATGTAATCTAAATCACAAGGGCATTCCCTTGAATGCCGCAGAAAAAAGCAGCTCGCCCCTTTGTGGTGCATTTTATCTTTTATCAAAGATTTTTTTTTACTACCGGGATATTCACCGGAACGAAAAAGCGCGCGCGACCGCGCATTCATCCCCCCCCCCCCTCACGCGCACCAAATAAACCAAAGTTCACTCTTCCAGACGGTTTTATTATTATGGACTTGTTCCGGGGTAAATTATTTCAAACATGGGTCGCATTAAATATTAATTAAATGCGCATTACTCTGCCATTCAAAAAATCGTAAAACTTTTACTGCGTAATAAAAGCATTACACTTTTTATATTCCGCCAGCTTCCGCGCATAAAATTATTATTTTCGCTCAGCTGCACCCCGGCGTTTTCATCCAGTGGCGCGGCAGGTACCTGCGCTTCCGCTTCCTCGCAAAAAAAGAGCAGAAAGGAATATTCATTTTTGTGGGCCGTGAACTGGTCCCGAATCCGACTCTGTCCATCATTCACTATCATTTTTTTTGTCCTTATTGAATGATGATGATTTTCACGCCTCGTTTCAAAGGATTTTCTTTTTAATTTTTACAAAAGTATTTTCGTTTTTTTTTTGTTATGGTTCGATCTGTTCGATCTGTTCCGATCATATTTAATTTCAGGATTGACACCTTAACTTCGTATTTTTGGCTGTCGAAATTTAAGGCATTTTGCAAGCTCTTAACGTGCCGTACTCAGCGCCAGCGCCGCTCTTACTATCTGGAGATTATCAAATTAGCTTTGTTGTCATACGGCTGCGTCTCCTCTTCGTGTGGGTTGTAAAAAAAAAACAACCCAGCCGAGTTGATTCCTCGACTGTTGACCTAAATACGAAACGTAGTTACTTTCGCTTGGAGTTAAATACACCCATTTCATTAACTGCCAATCAACCTTTGATTCTGTAAATTTCATCGGATTGTTCTGGTGAAGTTAACCTCTCTTTTGGTTGGTACGCTTACTCAGCCATTTACTTAATCAATTGTAGGCAAGTCTCGTGTTCACCTTAAAGTGATTATTTTTGTGCAATTGTCTTCCGACTGATTGCGGACAGCCAGCAAGCAGGCTTATTCAAGTTCCAAAGGAAGCTGCCGCCGACGCCTTGTCGAAACTCTACTCCGGGCCCGAAAGTTGGACGGACTATAACATGTTCCTGCCCAAGACTACACGTGCTGCTGTGTTACGCCAGTTGTTAAACTTCGAGGTAACCTCCAACTCTGTGCTGCTGGGGCTTCCAGTTTTTGAAATCACTTATTATAAGTTAATGTTAATTAAATGAGAATTACTCTGCTATTTAAAAAATCGTAATAAAATTTTTATTGCGGGACACTTTACATTCCAGCAGCTTCTGCGCATAAAATTATTATTTTCGCCCGGCTGCACCCTGGCGTTTTCATCCAGCCCCCGGCGGTACCTGCGCTTCCGCTTTCTCAAAAAAAAAAAAAAAAAAACTGAACGAACAGTAAAGAAGAAAATTAGCGCGTAATAAATGGAAGTCTGCTTGTCAATGTATCATCCTTCGCGCGTCCGCTTCTCGTTTCGTTATCTCCAGCGGCAATTATCGTGATGGAGATTCCTGGCTGTTTTGTATTTCGCTCGCAGACGGGGGGGCGGATGGCATTAACGCGATTAAAGTTAAAGGAAGGTGCTGAAAAACGTCCTCCCTTTCTGCGACTTAATCTGAAGACGCCGGATTTTAGGAGTTTTTTTTTTTTAATTCCTTCAATTTAATGAACAGTTAAAGCAGTTAACGTCACTTACTTTTCAGAGAATGTAAGTGTCGGTTTTTCCGGCGACGGGAATTTTAAACCCGCACAAATAAATCAGATTTGGAGTTTGGATTAGATTGAAAAGTTAACGAAAATCTAAAAATAAATAGGATTCAAATTGTCTTTTTATTTTCTTAAAATAACCATCACAAACGCATCACAATAATAACAATGTTTTAATGGTGAATATGTATAGTAAAACATGCAAAGAAAAAAAGATAGCTGATGTAGTTTATTTCCATTTTTCACCAAAAGTATCGTAGTTCAGTAACTTATAAACAGGGAAAAGAAATCGGCCCACTTGTTCCGCGAACAGAACGAAAAAATAGTATTCGGACTGTACTAGTCCCGCCTACAATGCGCGAAGACGAACACTCGCACTGTATCCCCTCCCCTCGCACATAAAAATTAGATGCATCGGAACCATGGAAGGAGTGAATATTACATTCAGCTTAAAGCGTCCAACACTAAGTGGGCCGAATTTTTGTCCCTGCTTATAAAGATTCCTGATCTTCCACAATGTCCTACCTAACATTTACAAATAGTCCAACGTTTTTCTTAATTATTCATTTCTTTTCGGAAGTGACTTTCATCGAGGGGATCCACAAAATAATCGCATACAACATCGACCAGCTCTACATTCGAACGAAATTTCTAATGTTTCCAATTTTTGGAACGTGCGAAAGTCTGAGGGACCAAAAATGGAAAACTTCGAACTTCAGAAATCAGAGGAGAATCCACGTTTCTTAGCAAAGACAAATCAAAAAATAAGAGAAGCGAAGAAAGAAGAAAGACAAATTGTATGTGATGAAGAGGTTCGTTCAATTCTAGTCAAAAACGAACGAATTTTCAGATGTTTCCAATTTCTGGAACGTGCGAAAGCCTGAGGGACCAAAAATGGAAAACTTCGAACTTCAGAAATCAGAGCAGAATCCACGTTTCTTAGCAAAGACAAATCAAAAAATAAGAGAAGCGAAGAAAGAAGAAAGAGAAATTATATGTGATGAAGAGGTTCGTTCAATTCTAATCAAAAACGAACGAATTTTCAGATGTTTCCAATTTCTGGAACGTGCGAAAGCCTGAGGGACCAAAAATGGAAAACTTCGAACTTCAGAAATCAGAAGAAAATCCACGTATCTTAGTAAAGGCAAATCAAGAGACAGGAGAAGCGAAGAAAGGAGAAAGACAAATTGTATGTGACGAAGAGGTTCATTAAATTCATTTCAGAAACAATGAACAGTTTATAAAGCAAGCACACGAAAACAAAGTAAATCGAGAACGACAATGAAGAGAAAAGAAAATCAACAGAGAGTTAGGTAATAAAGATATTACAGGTATTTGTTGACGAGGATTTAAATACAAGTAATCAACAAAAAAATTAAAGCAGTATTAAAATGAGGGCAAGTAACACATTTGAAACAGAAACAGAAATATTAAATTCTTCCGGCGAAGAAAAAAGATGGTCATTAGCGAAAAAGACCGCATAAAATAATCAAGAGAAACAAAAGCAGTTGATCATGAACAAAAAAAGAAAAACAATAGACGATTGAAAACAAAAACAAAGAAGAAACACAAGAACTAATTGTTTGCAACTAACTGGTAGCAAATACCAAAGGAAATGTTAAAAAAATAAAAACGAAATGTGAAACTGAGTAAAACAGTCGATTGTTTGATGAAGAGAAACGAAAGCAGGGAAATAACTGACGTTTGAAAAAAAATTGATATACCCCCCCCCCTCCCCAACTGCGAAGAAACACTAACAACAAGGGCTGGCGAAAACAGGAGTACAAAAAAATCAAAAGAAACAAAATAAATCCATTGGATTTTAATTGAAAAATAATCTCCGCCCACAATACTTTTATATCCGTAGATACGTATTTCGGCAGCTAAGCTGCCATCTTCAGTACGCTACCAACTTAAACTTAACTTAAATTTAGTCCATTGGATTTTATTTGATAAATGTATTTTTGTAGTAAATTAATCGAAGACATCAAGTCATGAACAAGAGCAATTGACGGTAGAAAAAATAAATGGAAATAAAATTTCCGACGAATATAAAACAAAAGACGATCGCAGGAAAAAATCAATCAAGAAGAACACCAAAAAAAAAAGACCGACGGGATGTAATGAAAACATTGCGTAATATTTTTTGTTTTCGCTAAAATTGTGCCGATTTTTTTTTTTTCAATTTTTGAAATTTCAATATCTAAGTAAAACACCGAAACTTGAAGAGAGAAAAATTGAAATAAAGAAAAACAAAGTTAGTTTACAGTAAGAGACAATTAATGAATATGCAGAAACGCAAAACAATAACATAATAAAATAAAACAATAAAAGAAAGCTTGAAGTCATATAGATGTATTTGTTAAACAGTAATTATTATATTAATAGAGTATCAATCAATGATCTGAGCTGATTAAATTTAATTTATCACTATTATTACAGTTGAAGTAATTAACAATTATTAGTATAATTAAATAACCGTAACTAACTAATCATTTGAGTAGATTCAATATGGCCAATGAATTTGATAAAATCGATGGCGAAATATAACCTGGTCTTCTGTAGATTGTTAACGAAAAAAAAAGTGTTTGTGTAACGAATTAGAGCACAGTGGCGAGTACAAGTTATTCGAGTTCTAAAAAAAGCTTCCCCCCGTGTTGCAACTCTACTCCAGGCCCGAAGGTTGGATTATAACCGCAGTCTTTAAAAATAATTCAAGAACGCGTTACTGCCACCCACTCAACGCGATTTCAGCGCCGCAGCAATCGTTGATCGTGATACCTCTCTCCCCATGTCATGTCAATGAAAACTGAATTAAATTTGGGAGACTATGATTATAAAGCGTCGCTTCATAGTACTCCAAGCTCTGCTTGGTTAAGTGAGCCGTTCAACTTCGAGGTGATCTCCGCATGCTTTATGTTAATAAATTGTTGCTGCGCTTTGATATTTACTTTCAGTTCTTGAAATTATTTACTTTTAGTTACATACAATTTATTGTCTCCTCCCGTTTAAGTTATAACTCATATTCATTACCGATGAAAGTTTGATCCTATCTGGGAAAAATGGTCTCGGGACATTTGCGCCGCGGACATTTGCGCCACCGATACATTTGCGCCGCACGGCTAAAATTTACGGGGAACGGTCAGATAATTTCATTAGCAATATTACATTTGCGCCGCTACCCCAGTATTAATAATATTCTTCGAAATTTTCGACCACTTTGGTAAATTATATTTCTGCAAATTTTAAATAAAATTATTTCCATCACTTTTAATAGCGCACGTGCATATAATATAATAGGCAACTGCTTATTTGTAGATCTTCAAATCATTATTATTGTTCTCCTGAACTCTTACGGGCATCTCTATACTATAAGAGATAGAAAAAAATTAGTGGCCAAGTTTTGATCTCTTTTTTTTAGAGATAAAGTCAATAGTATAAACAGAAATTGACTATCTTTTTTTGTTTTTAAATGATAAGCAAAAATTGCCAGTCTTGACTTTTCGTCAGTCGGGCATATCTCGTTTATTTTAATAGATATGTTAAAAAAAAACTAACATTATTAGGACCCTTTTTCGAATACAATTCAGTGATGTAGTTGGCTTTTTGATATATAATTAATTTTTGTATTATAATATAGTTTTTTTTAAAGAAAATCATAATAGCCAATGTCATCATTAAATAGAGATTTTTTCTGTTTTCACAAATGTACATACATATATTCTTTTCCTACAATTGCTCAAAAAATGTTGTTTATGCTAATTTCAGTGTGCACTTGTAATTTTTATGTGCAAAACACACGTTACCCCGTTTCACTGTACAAAAAATTTCGCGCACCATGGAAAAAAGATTTTCTGACATTTAAAAAAATATAAACTGTGAAACGAATTTCTGACATTTAAAAAAAAAAATCAGAAATCCTTTTTTTTTACAGTGCGTGAAAATTTTTTTAACGGTGAAAAAAACGCACTAAAATTAATGCGTAAGCACCATTTCTTGAACAATTGTAGAAAAACGATATTTGCAAGAACCGTTGATAATATAATAATTGAGTTTAAAATACTAACATATTCGCGGCTAAAAAGGAAAGACGGCCTGAAAGACGTCCGCTTACAAAACTTCCAAGTAGTTGGCTGTTTTAACTAGTATAATACTATAATAATGTTTATTTCCTCCAAATAGAAGTATAAATAAAACTAAATATAAAACATAATATAATTATGGGAAACATTAAATACATAGTATTTAAGGAAGTGCAATCAACAGAAAACAGAAGAATACATAGAAAGGGTAGCAATTAAAATTAAAACAGAAAAGTAATCTTGTGTTTAAAATAAAATAAATATAAATATAAATAATCCACAAAAGTAAACTTGTGTGTGGATAAAAAGTGAGGACAAAACTTAGGAGCGTAATAATAACACTCATTTTTCATCCGCAAGAAATAAGTTTTCATACGAATTTCCTCACGAAATAAGAAGTTAACAGGTAAATTTTCGTCTATGCAAGAAATAAATAGTTTCCCAAAACGGAGGCGCAAATGTTCAACTTTAAATCTTTATAATTTGACTGATTTGGTCGATACGTGGTGGAAATCCATTTAAACGTAGACGTAGTTGTAAAAAAAAAACCATCTTCATCATCTTCATCATCTACAGGAATTTTTGGAGCACCCCATCTTCCAAAAATTCCTGTAGATGATGAAGATGGGGTGCTTTACAAGCACCCCATCTTCCAAAAATTCCTGAATTGGCACAGATACGTTGATGATGTTCTCGCATGTTTTGTCAAAATATAAATAGACAACTAGAACATTCCACAGCATGATACACAGATTAACAACAATACCTTTAAACAAATCAAATTTTCAAAAAGGACTCAATATAATAAAACAAATTGCAATAAATAATGGATACACCTGTGGTTTGCAGCACAATAAAAATTCTCGCTTCTCTTGTTATTAAGAAGACGTCATCTACTAAGGACGGCAGCATAGCTGCCGAAATACGTTTACAGTATTAAAAAAAACCTTTGGTTGTTAAGAGACACAATCTATTTTTTATTGCTTTAGATTTGCTTCGCTGAAACGGCGATTAAGTTCGGGTTCTAAACAAGTAAGTAATGCTGGACTGAAAGAGCCTTTATTGTTGATTGATTTATAATTTCAGGAAGAAAAAACGAAAACGGTTTATTTTCAAAAAAGAAAAACAAGAAGCAAAAGCTATCGCTCGAAGTTACACAAAAAAATAATTTCGAAATTCCAATAAATACAAAAGCTACAGATGGAAACGGAAACGGGGAAAAAGAATTAAAAAAATCAAACCTTTCGATTTTTTATTTACGATATTAAAAAATTTAAGTGACCTTGAAACGAGAAAACGAAAGCGCTTTCGCTGGAAAAAGAAATAGAAAAACTAACCTTAAAAAATGTTTGCCGACTTACAATTAAAGCAAGAAAAAAATAATTTGTTTTTCTGAAATTTCGACTCTGCGGTAATTTAATAATAATAATAATTATTATTATTATTAATTAGATTTAAGTTAACAAAAACTTAGGTTCGAAAAGTGTCAGGAAAATAAAGCAAAATATAACTTAAAACTAAAGTGAAATAAAGGAATATAAAGAAAAGATAAAACAGTTTTTTTTTATGTGCAAGAGTTTAACTTAAAAGAAAGAAGCACAAGTAATTAAATTGAAAAAAATTCTTAAAAAATTAAATTGGAAAAAAAGAATAATTATGGCAAAAAGAAAACCTCAAGAAATCAAAATGCTCACAGAAAACATAACAAAATATTAAAAATTTTTAATTTCGAAAAAGAAAAACAAAAGCCATCGACGGCCATAGAAATTGAAAAAATATTACAATTAACAAAAGAGAAATAAAAATAGAAATGAAAACTTAAAAAGAAATCTTTTGTTCGTCGACATACAATTAAAGCAAATAAATAATTTGGTTTTTAGAAATTCGAATCTGCAGTAATCTAAAATTTTTATTTCGAAAAAGAAGAACAGAAGCTATCGGCGGCCGTAAAAAATGAAAAAAAAAATTTACAATTAACGAAAGAGAAATAATCTTAAGCCGATTGAGTGTTTATTTAAACTTCGATTTCAATATTAAATGATATTGATGGGTGGATACCGCTGCGCCTTCATCCAATCTAAGCTGTGTTGATGGTGCTTAAGAAAAAAAACAACAAAGCTTGCATTGCACACTGAAACGGAACGCATTGCATTCACAAAGTAAAACTTTGTTGAATCAGAAATTAGTCGTAGGAAAACGCGTAACGTAGCTTACAGTTCGAGCGAATTCTGGCCTAGGGCTAGCCTAAGCTAACCACGCAACATAAAGCAATAGAATAAATAATGCAGGAGAGAGCTCGCCGCAGTTCTGAATACGGCTTTGTCTGCGTGATGTCGCGTGTCTTAATTTTCTCCGTCTCAATTTCAAAAAAAAAAAAAATTTATCAGCCAATTTTCCAGCTTTGTTTTAATTCAAATACAGCACACCCGAGGAATATCGACGGGCGGCAAGGGGTGAGTTTGAATAAAATAAAATTGTCGCAGCTTAAAAAGTTTCAGAAGCTAACAAGCGCTCTAAGAAGTGTACGAATTTCTTCGTCCCTTTTTCTTTCTTTTTTTTATAGCAAATTGTTCCGTTTATTTTTGGTTGTTAAAGTTTTAGACATTGTTAAATCGCAAGGAACACTCTACGTTTCGCTATCGCTTGATAACTTCGTTAGGAGTGGAAAAGTATATTTTTTCGCTGTCGCTTGATAGCCTCGTCAGGAATGAAAATATATAATGATTGACAACATTTAAATAAAAAAACTCTTTAAGAAAACAATAGATTTGATATATCCTAGCCCAACTAACGAAAAAGATAACAATTATAAAATTATATAATTAATTTTTGTATTATAATATAGTTTTTTTTAAAGAAAATCATAATAGCCAATGTCATCATTAAATAGAGATTTTTTCTGTTTTCACAAATGTACATACATATATTCTTTTTCTACAATTGCTCAAAAAATGTTGTTTATGCTAATTTCAGTGTGCAATTGTAATTTTTATGTGCAAAACACACGTTACCCCGTTTCACTGTACAAAAAAATTCAGAAATCCTTTTTTTTTACAGTGCGTGAAAATTTTTTTAACGGTGAAAAAAACGCACTAAAATTAATGCGTAAGCACCCATTTTTTGAACAATTGTAGAAAAACGATATTTGCAAGAACCGTTCATAACATAATAATTGAGTTTAGAATACTAATATATTCGCGGCTAAAAAGGAAAGGCGGCCGCTTACAAAACTTCCAAGTAGTTGGCTGTTTTAACTAGTATAATACTATAATAATGTTTATTTCTTCCAAATAGAAGTATAAATAAAACTAAATATAAAACATAATATAATTATGGGAAACCTTAAATACATAGTATTTAAGGAAGTGCAATCAGAAAACAGAAGAATACATAGAAAGGATAGCAATTAAAATTAAAACAGAAAAGTAATCTTGTGTTTAAAATAAAATAAATATAAATATAAATAATCCACAAAAGTAAACTTGTGTGTGGATAAAAAGTGAGGTCAAAACTTGGGAGCGTAATAATAACATTCATTTTTGATCCGCAATATTTTTTCATACGAATTTCCTCACGAAATAAGAAGTTAATCCATTTACTCCCATCGGTGCGTTTTCGCACCATAACATCTAAAAATTTTTTGCATAATCATAGCTCAATATTTTTCGTTTGCGAGTACGTCAATAGCTTTTTGGTAATATTATTAAGAAGAATGCACAAAAACAATGATAATAAAATGTTCCGAAGATGGCTCTTTTTATTAATTAAATTGGTAGAGAATTTACCCTTCAGATGGTAAGATCTTGAAAGTAACAACAACAATTTTTATAAGGTAAATTTATCATCAATATCTTATTTATTTGCAACTTTTAAGTGTTTTCTTTGTTGTATTTATTTTGAAAGATGAAATAATTACATATAATGTAAAAAATATAACTATGAACACCAGTGGTGCAATAATGCACCAGTGGGATTACGCGTGTAATATTTTGCAGAACGACGAGTTCTTGCAGGACTGAATTTGCTCTTAGTATATGCGACAGCCACTGCAGAATTCATTTTATTTTTGTGTTTTGCAAGTGAGAAGTGTCCAGTGTATATAAAATGTCTCGTTATTTAACTAATAAAGAATTAGAGATCGCTCTCGAAGAAGTAGTTCTTAACTTAGAAGCAGAAAGAAAAGGAGGTAAGTTATTTTTTATTGTCATAAAACAAAGCATTTTTTTATATTTCTAATTTTATAGCTGTTGCTGATGCTGTTTATATACCTCCTGCTGTCGACGAACTAACAGATGAAGAGAACATCGACGACGAAAATGTGCCCGTGGAAGATTATCTAGAAGCAGATATCGCTGGTACCTTTGAAGTTCAACTTCCAAGTTCTGCAGATAACGTAGATGAAGAATTTGATTCTTCCGATGAAGAAACTCTTGCTTCTAAACGACATAGAATTATAGCAATCAAATCTAGTGATCCAAAATGGATAAAAGGTGAGATAGATTACACCCATTCTCCGGTATCGACAGAAGTTTGCGATCAACAGGTTATCCGTGAACGTTTTGCAGGAAAGACACCATTAGAAATATTTTTCTTGTATTTTGATGATGAAGTTGTAGATCTAATTGTAAATTTTTCACTAAAATACGCACGTGATAACAATCGTCAAAATTTTCAGTTTGACAAAACACTGCTTTTACAGTTTTTGGGCATAGTACTACTTTCCGGATACCATACATTACCACGAATACCTCTGTACTGGTCTAATGATGAAGACAAAGGAATAGAAATAGTCAAAACAACAATGAGTCGCAATAAATTTCAGAACATAAAAAGAAATATTCATTTATCCGATAATACTTCATTAGATAAATGCGACAAATTTACAAAGGTGAGGCCATTTCTTGATCTTATGAATAAAAAGAATCTTCAGTTCGGCATATTTTGTCATAATTTGAACAGATGAACAGATGATCCCTTATTTCGGACGTCATTCCTGTAAAATGTTTATCAAGGGCAAACCGGTGAGGTTCGGGTTCAAGCTTTGGTGCCTCTGTTCGTCAAATGGGTACTTATTTTATTCCAAACCGTACAGCGGGGCCGAAAAAATAAAATAAAAATAAAAAGGACCCGTTAGAATTAGGATTGAGTGGTCGAGTAGTTGTAGACTTATTGACGGTGGTAGCAAATCCTCATTGTCACACAGTTTTCTTTGATAATTTTTTTTTCGTCATTTGATTTGTTTGCCCATCTAAAAAATAAAGGCTTTTTTGCTACGGGAACAATACGTGACAACAGAAAAAAAAATTGTCCGATAGACAGTGTAAATACCATCTCAAAGAAAGAGAGAGGGAGTTTTGATTCAGTGTACGATAACATTTCAAAAATATCTTTCGTACGATGGAATGATAATTCCGTAGTCACTGTTTGCAGCAATTATTTAAATGTTCAACCTGTACATTCTGTTAAAAGATATAATAGAAAAGAAAAAAAAGAAATAAACATTGGTCAGCCACACGCAATATCTCAATACAACAAATTTATGGGTGGTGTAGATCTGCACGACAATGGCGTTGCTAATTATAGATCAAGAATTTTGGAGAAAAAATGGTGGTGGCCTGTGTTTATCAATTCTGTCGACAGTACAGTGGTCAATGCGTGGAAAATATACAATATAGTTAACAACACTAAGATTTCGCACTTAGATTTTAAATCTTATATAGCTCTACGCCTCATGAAATGTGGAAAAGCTATAATCATTCATCACAGTCTACCAACTACATCTATTACTGAAGCTCGATTTGATAATTATGGCCATTCTATAATAACACATGAATCTAAGGCACGCAGAAGATGTAAAATTTGCCATAAACACACAATTCATATGTGTCGAAAGTGTAATGCACATTTACATGTAGAATGTTTTGAAAAATACCATACGAAATAAAAAAATCGAAGTCATGTTAGTTCCCTATGGTGCTTATTTGCACCAACACCTTGATGCACGTTTGAGTTATTTAAACTTTACAGAATTTTGAAATTTGTTTATAAATACTGTGTTACCAAAAAACAGAAAGTATTGTATTAGTTCTTAAGCATTAACATTGTAAAAATAAAAACTTTGTATTTAAGTTTGTTTATGTATTTCACCAACGGTGCGTTTTTGCAACATCTTGAATTTTAAATAAACGGAAAAAAAATTTTTGTTTCCATTTTTATACTTTCAACATCATTTTAGATGCACAAATACCTCAAAAAATTAACTTTCCTCGATTAAGCTTCCTTGGGATTATATGGGTTAACAGGTAAATTTTCGTCTATGCAAGAAATAAATAGTTTCCCAGAATGGAGGCGCAAATGTTCAACTTTAAATTTTTACCTGTGCGGTTATTGAGCACCTTTTCTTAGAAGGGCGTAAATGTATCTGTGGCGCAAATGTGCGCGGCGCAAGTGTCCTGGATTTGGGAAAAAGCTGTGTCCCATTTCTTACGTACGCTATAGTACTCCTTATTTAAGGAAAACGGTCGCTTAAATAGGAAGACGGTGTCCTCGTTGAATAATAAAAATCTAATGTCTCCGTAGAATTTTATAATAAAGCGACTCTGCAGTGCACTTGTTTCGAAATAACTCGAAATATCTCTCGTAAAATAAAACGTGAGGTAAACGCGCAGCGTCTGCACAATTTACGGCTCGCAAAAATTGTTTTCACGTCCTCTCTTTCTTCGGCGGAGCGTTCCCTAAATTATTCGCCGCATTTTAAAGAGCGAGCGCAACGCGAAAAATATTCAATCCTCACGACGAAAATATGCTTTTTACCGGGTCGGGAATGTGCATCAATTAGCTGCACGCGACCGGAGCGTCGCGGCGCTTTAAAAATGCAGGCAGGTACAAGAGGGAGGAAATTTTAATTTAACGGCGAACTTTCCGGTGCAATATTTTTATGCGAAATTGTTCTTTGAGCGCCGCCGTAAAACGAGCAGGCATTTTCATTACACAAACTTTCGCCGCCGCACTTGGACCGGAAACAACCAACGAACATCCTTGTTGGATCCTTAAAAAATTAAGCTCCCCGGGGGCTCTCTCGCGCCGCCGACGAAACGAAACGAGACGAGCACACGACCGAATTAATTTTTCATCAAAGTACCTCTACGTGCACGGTTTTACCTGCAACAAACAAACAAGTAAGAATTAAAATACTTGCGCTAATAAAAGATTGCGAATTTAGGCGGGAGCGCCTGTCTTAACGTTAATTACCGCCGGTTTACGCAGACAAGATAAATTTGATGAATTAGGGGACAAAGGGTCGGAGATGCGCGAAGGAATTCTTGATTGTTTGCTGTTGCTGCTGCTGCTGCTAAGAAGATGATGCGTCAGCGGAACAAAACGAAACAAACGGCAATTAAGTGCTGCCTTAGTAATTAATGACAACACGTCTTTGTTGCTAAATAAATTATTCCTTTGAATACATCCGAATGATACGTCTTCTGTTCGAGCATATTCAAAGTTTGAATAAGACGCGCCCCCCAACTTCTTCGTTCAGTTCAATGAAAACTAAAGAGAAAACTATGTAAATATTTTTTCTTGAAAAAGTTTTAAACTTTCCGATGGTTACGATCCGCCATTTCATTTTCATTAAGATTCCCTGACTTTTCTAAGTTCCACCGGATTTCCTTTTTTAAAAAACTAAAATTGGCAAACCGATATACTCAGCTGCTTGTTCGGTTGTCTAAGCTTAAGGCGGTATGAATGATTTTTTTTTCTATCAAGAAACCTAGGCCTGTCTTTTTCTTTTTTACCAGAGATGGGCATTTTTTAGTCGAATTTCCGAATGATTAATGACTAAATTAATCAGTAGTCGTGAGATACGTGACTAATGACTAAATTAGTCAATAGTCGTGAGACACGTGACTAATGACTAAATTAGTCATTAATCTTGACTGGTGACTAATGACTAAACTAGTCATCAGTCACGACTAATCTAATTAATCTGTGCAGTGCAAGGCTGCTTAACGTATTTTCGGACGTTTCCTTCAATTTTCGTCACAGGATTATTGCTAGAAGAATACATGAATGGTTTCTTAAGTAGAGAAGACCCGAGGTGTTTACAGGGTTCGGAACGAGCTACATTGATTATAAAAAGTTACTCTCTTTGCAAATAGTTAATAAAAGTAAAAATTTAGTGATTCATTGGCCAGTTTAGTGACATTTCATTACATCTGAAAATTATTTATTGGTCGTCAATTTAGTCATTCATTATTATTCATGATTGAATTTAGTCGACTAATAATCAACTTTTTATTCAAAGACTAATACTAAAATATGATTGACGATTAACAACTAAATTAGTCAAGATTGATTTAGTCATGACTAAATTAGTCATCATTGACTTAGTCATGACTAAAAAGCAGTGTTGGGCATTAGTCGAATAAATTTTTAATCGTGATTAAAACTAAACGACAAAATT
Organism: Prosopocoilus inquinatus; assembly: GCA_036172665.1. Taxonomy (NCBI): domain Eukaryota; kingdom Metazoa; phylum Arthropoda; class Insecta; order Coleoptera; family Lucanidae; genus Prosopocoilus; species Prosopocoilus inquinatus. The sequence goes on along the minus strand of CM069871.1, from coordinate 13,000,686 downwards.
AGTCATGACAAAGTCAGTTATGACTAATTTAGTCGTTTAGTTTTAATCACGATTAAAAATTTATTCGACTGATGCCCAACACTGCTTTTTGCCTGCTTTGCTATTTACCTACCCCGTATAATCCCTAGAGACAGTTGTATCGTATCAACGACTGTGGTTTCCAAGAATGGTATAAGGCAGATAAGTTTATAAGGAAGACCTTAAAGTAAACTTTCACGGTTCATTTACAAAAAAAAAGAATCTGTAGCGTTTTCACATTGCTATCGAATATCGCGTTGGTCGATTGCTTCTGAAGCGTGTAATCGCTTCTCTCTTACACACCATTTTTTATTTATTTTGCATCACAGTCGTTTGTTTCAAGACTTTTTGCGTTTACAACGGACGATTTTTTTGTAGGCTACTTTAAAGAGTTTTGGAAACGATAAGCGAGATGAAAAATAAATTAAAAACCGTGCGAGGGAAAAATGCTCCTGATGCACAATTTCCGAACGCACCTTCAATTGAGTGCTCAGAATATTCCTATCTCATTTTAACCTCGATTGGAAACAAGCAACGGAGATACTTCTAGAGAGCTCCAGACGCTTTGGAGTAATCAATTAGGAACTATTAAAAATTAATAAAAAAAAAAGGTTTTAGTATAGGCAACCCAACGAACACAATTGTTTGTGTGCTTGCCTGTGATAAAGGCTCTCAGAACATTTTTTTTGTTAAAAACGTGATAAAAGATCCATTGAAAGTTAAGTAAGTTCTCTAATTTCTTTCTATTTAATTTAAAACGATTTTCCATTTTTTTTTCCTCTAATTTCACAAATTAAGTTTGCAGGTAAGTTTAGATTTTAGTACAAATGAACGAAATTTTAAAGATATTAAACGGAGAGGAATCGCTAAAATAAAGTCGATGTCACTGCGTTAACTGCAAAAACAAATTGCACAGAAGAAATTATTAAATCAAATTTCCAGTTCTTTTTTAACTTCGCTTTGTATTAAAATAAGACAAGTTCCCTAACTTTTTCCTGGTAAGTTCGAAGCCTGATCTACAATCCCTCGAGCCGTTTACAAAAAAAAAAGGTATCAGAACATTTGCTTTTCTGTAGAGTTCATATTGTCACGTTTGTTTAAATTCGCGTATTTTAGGCAAATAACCGTTTAGTTGCATTTCACAGGTGCGATTATCGACACGGGTGCACCGACCGACGTCTGCTAACGTTGCGGATCAAAGTCTCTTCGGTTAAAACCGAACCCTTAGCAACGATTATTTCAACAATTGTTGTGAAGGATTTAAGCTTTGGCTCAAAGTTAAACCGTCATTGTAAAACTGCCTAAGTCGTTTAACCTTACTTGCAGCGCTGCACCGACGGATTTTATTTCATTAAAAAGCATTTAACGCGTTCGCTCTTTAATCGTGTTTTTGCCGAAACGCTGACCATTTTGATAATCGACCTTTAGACCCAAACTTTTAGAAAACTTTGTGGCATCCGGCACGGGTGGTATAAAAGGGTAACTCCTTAAATCAAAGGAGGCAGTTAGTAATTATTGGATTATTATTATTATCAAAGTCATAAATAAATAGCACACAAATTGAAATGGTTATTTGAGAAACGACACGTGCCATTTGAAACGCATTGCAATTTACAAGGAGTTTGAAATTAGTATGTTAATAACTTAACGTTTTTGCAATATTCAATCTTACGGTCTTCGATAGTGGATTTTCTAAAAAAAAATCATTTACTTACTTACATAGCAATGTGGAAAGTAAAATTTTCAACTCCCTGTACAGACAGACTCATGACGAGTGAAGTGCGTTTTTTTTAATTGCAATTAAATAATTATGACTGCTATTTTTTTTATTTAAATATCAATTTGATATTTGCACAGCAGTAAACTATTCCGGAACGGACAAAATATTTTATTTTATTTAAAAATAATTGTATCTATATAAAATTGTAAATTGTAAATAAGAAAAAAAAAAACGTTTCTTTATATTTACCTGTGATTCCATTCATGTTTTTTTTTTGTAAAAAGAATTTATTAATACACATTTCTGCATTTTGGAAAAAGCCAAAAGCAGGAAAAAAGTATGTGCTACTTTAGAGGTAAAGTAAGTAAAAGAAAAATAACAAATAGTACAGAAAAGCCCAAACAAAAACTTTGTAATTTTTTAATTTTCGATTGGCATTTTGTTGCACCCTTTTATTTCAGTATTTTTTTTACTGCAGACGATTCTGTTTCCTTTTAGTATCAAAAACTTCATACTTTTAATATTCTATTATTTTTTTTTCTTTTTCCTAATTCAAGGCGTTTTAAAACAGAAGAAAAATACATAGATGCAGTTTCTTTTTCCTAATTCAAGGCGTTTTAAAACAGAAGAAAAATACATAGATGCAGAGATATATATATATATATTTTAAGGCAGTAGATATGGTCTTCGGCGAAGTAATTTAATTAGGTTTATCATATCAATTCCTGTAAACATTTCATTATTATGTCCTTGACATAGTTGATTAAAGTCGAACTCGTACAAACAGATATCTGAAGAGTAAATAAATAATAACATAAGTCTGTTTTGCGTTCGATATTTTGTAATTGAACCATTCACTATCATCACAAACGACTGAATCATATTTTCATAAGAAATGATAACTGAACCTCGACGATTAATACAAAAGGTGCTTTCTTTCGCTTACAAAGTCGTGATCCAAACGTGTTTTGATTCAAAAACACGCATTCCTTTATTTGAATTTCTCTATTTTTAAAACTTGTTTGGATTGAATTGTGATTATTTACAAATGAACTGTCAATCAAAAATTCAAGTCAGGTGTTTTCGTTGCAACAACTACGAAATTTAGGTCCAAACTATTTGAAACACGATTCAAACTTTTAAGCGAAAGAAAGCACCTAAAGTCATCAAGAATGAATGTTCGAGTTGCCAATGCTGAAATTTATTTTTAAATTATACAATTAGAGTGTATTCGTTTCGACACTGACTACTGTCATTATCGAAAACAATTGCCGAGTTAAGTGAATGGTCACGTTGCACAAAATTGTCAAATCAACGGACCGATTACATCCTCTGACCAATCACCAATGGAGAAAAATGATCACGTGATTTGGTCTGACCACTTCGACCGTTCACTTACCGCAGCCTGTCACATTCAACGTACCCAAAGACTGAACATAACCTACAATTTTGACGCTGTATCAAATATCTGTCAAATAAGGCTGCGGTAAGTGAACAGTCGAAATGGTCAGACCAAATCACGTGATCAGTTTTCTCGATTCATGATTGGCCAGAGGGTTTAGTCGAACCGCTGACTTGACAATTTTGTGCAATTTGACCATTCACTTAACGCAGCCTAAATCAACAAAACATAGATATCCGGTTGTAGCGTTGCAAATAGTTGAATAAGAAAATGTTTTTAATTATATTGCCAACTCGAACAATCATACTTGACCACTTTGTATAATGACAAAAAGTTTAATAGTCAGACAGGTAATTTAGGCAAAATCCGTTCCCCTTTTTTTATTTGTAGTTTCGATCATCAGTCAGTCAGGTGTCCAAAAAATATTTATCGGAGTTAAATCCTTTTATTGAAAATTCGCTTTCGGTTACGCAAACGCACGAACAAACCCAAAGCAAAACAAACGAAAATCGCAATTTCATTCGGGTCCCTCATCCATGCCGTCGTCCGCCCGCGCGCCCGCTCGCTTCACGGTCACCGATGATTACCTGCACGGCCGAAACGTCGCCCGGCGTTTCGTCGCGCTAATGCCCGTAATTTTAATCGAAATTAGTGGATGATTCAATGCGTGCCGCTTGCGCTCGTTTCCGCAACGATTGCGATGCAAATGGCGGCGCCGCGGCCGAATTTGACGTAATGGCTGGATCGTTCACGGTTGATAAATCAAAGCCAACGTCAATAATTGCATATTATATTGAATTTAACGTTCGCCGGAGGGGGTGCGGGGGCGAGGGGGTTTCCCGCTGTTGGGTGTACGGTGAACTTTAGTACTGCGTACGCAAAGTGCGTTCGATGATTTAATTAGCGCGCTCGGAAGTTGCGGTATTTCCGAGGGGCAAAGCTGCATGCTCGACCGGATTTCTGTTTGTGTACTGAACTCTGAAGCTCGTAGTTTTCAATAAATAATAAACGAAAAACAAATGAATAATAAATAAAATACGCAGTGGAGTAAATTTGTATGAAATCGAAAGGAATTTTCGTTTATTTTATGTCTTAACAGGAAAACGCATTAAAAAACTCACTATGTCATCAACAGATGGCGTTGCAAAAAAATTTGACGGTCACTGTTTTAACATGACACCTCTTGATAAATTTATCTGCCAGGTATTATCCCTGGAAACCATTATTAACAATCATAGTTTTCGAGGATATTACCTGGCGGATAAATTTCTCAGGAGGTGAAGAAATCGGGCATAACACGAATATTTGTTGGAATAATTCAACTTTCTCATAGGCATACACGTATTTATAACAATAATTAATAATCATTAGGAGTATTAATCAGAAGATGAAGTGAGACACCCGCAACTGTAGTCTCACTCCTCTCCAAATCATTAAAAAAAGACACTCTAAAAATGGGTTACGTATGTGTTATGTATCTTGTGTCTTCGGACGATAGATGGCGTTGCAAAAAAGTCTGACGGTCACTGTTTTCACATGACACCTCTTGATAAATTTATCTGCCAGGTATTATCCCTGGAAACCATTGCATCGATAATAGTTTCCGAGGATATTACCTGGCGGATAAATTTATCAGGAGGTGAAGAAATCGGGCATAACACGAATATTTGTTGCAATGATTCAACTTTCTCATAGGCATATACGTATTTATAACAATAATTAATAATTATTAGGACTACTAATCAGAAGATAAAGTGAGACACCCCCAACAATAGTCTCACTTCTTTCCAAATCATTAAAAATAGACACTCTGAAAATAGGTTATGTATCTTGTGCATTCGGACGATAGATGGCGTATCTAAAAGTTTATGAACGTTACATCTTAGTCTCATTAAAAATAAACAAAAAAGCACTTGTCAATGGTGCGTCTAGTAACTCGGGTTCGTGTGTTTTTTAGTGTTTTTCTTTTGCTCGATAGATGGCGCCACTCAGAAAGTTTGAGCGGTTGCTCTAAATACCATTTTAATTCTGACGAACAAGGAATCTAACTTTTTGAATGGCGCTCTCGCTTTCTAACTGATAGAGGGCGTTTAAAAAAAAATGAATGTAATCAAAGACAAAAGTGGCGGCACCTATTGTTGTTAGTTAAATGCGACTTTTTGTTTGTTTCGTCCAATTATCGCTCGTGATTATTGGAAACAACTGAGAAAATTATTTTTATTTCCTCAGTTAGCGTTTTCGATCGATAGATGGCGCCACTCATAAAGTTTGAATGAGTCCACTAAATCTTAGCGTCGAGGTTATTTTCAGTTTAACGTATTTTTCGACGATATTGCAGGATAAAATTAATTAATTAAATCAGTTTTTATTTTTTCTTGGAAAATATTGTCCGATAATGTGCCACAAATTTTCTTTCTTTTCTTTTAAAGTAATTTCTTCTTCTTTTTCTGATGCGAAGTTTGAAATTAATTGTCGAAGAAAAGAAGAAGAACAAGAAGACGAAGAATTATCGACCTTTCTTTATTTCTCGTTCATTGCTCGTAGTTATTTCGTCGGTAAAAAATATAACAAAATTGAAATTAGGTGGCGCCATCTATGAAAAAATCCGTGTAACTCGTTTTGGCGGAAATTTTGAAACGATTTCTTGTTAGTTTTTACTCAGAAGAAGAAGAAGAGAAAGACTAATCTGACACTTATTTCCAGTTTTTTGCGCATTTCGTTTACTTTTTTTTTACTTTCGTAAATGTCGCTTGCGATTTTGATTTCTTTTCCTTTCTCTCTCTCTCTCACACACTGTTTTTATAGCATTGTCATTTTTATATCTTAAATGTTTAGGTATTCTTTTTGCTCCTCGAGTTTTAATTTTATTACGACTAAATAAATGGCAAGTTTATTAAAACCAAATTACGGATAACATTTAACTTGTTTAAATTTTTAATTAGCCAGCCAGAACATTAAAAGAAGAAAAAAAAAATTGAACAACCATAACTTTTGCATTACCATTCCTTTACTAAGGGCCAGTTTTTCAATCAAAAGTTAACTTTAACCTTCAGTTTATTGCCATGGAGACAATTGTCTTCGTACTTGTTACCATGGAAATAAACCGAGAGTTAGGGTTAACCTGTGATTGAAAAACCGGGCCTAATCGTTCATTTAACTGACTCTTAGATATCTACTTAAAATTTGACTTTCAAACGTAATTTATTAATTACTGCAGCTTGTAACGATTGCTTGTTAATTAATTTAACTTGAATTCGCTGTAACTTTTTAGTTATTGATTTTTTAGCGGAAGTTTATTGAGAAAAGAGCTTAACAATGATCTCGTCCGGTTACCCTTTCCGTTTCCTCCGTGCGGTTCGAGACACCTTGTATATTATTAAAATAAAGGATGATTCACAACAAACTTATTTGATATCCACAAAATGCACTATTAAAGAAAATAAGTAAACCGTAATTACCTCGTCTGTTAAATTAATTAAGGTTCAATTTTAGTTCCATTAAATCAATAAAATTTATACGAACTTTGTAATGGAGATTGTTTCTGCAATGAACATCTGAGATGTTAAACATTGCGAATTGCCGAGTTCAACACGAATTCGTTATTTCAGGGGGTTTCTTGGTGGTCGATACAGGAAACCGCCCTGTTTACCGAATTGGCCGCGAGCCCAAGAAAAATATTGACTCCGGGAATTCAACGGGTTTTTCTCGCGCTGTTATTGTTTCCTTATAAAACTGTTGACACAGCAAAGGAAAAATACCACTTCGTCCGTCAAAGCACGGCCGAGAAGCTCAAAGATCTTTTTTCTCTCCTCTTTCCGAACGGACGGGGGCGCGCCGGTCGTAGTATGCGGCAGGAGAATGCCGGAGCTTTGAGTCCGGATTTCTCCTTTTCCCTCGCCGACGTAATCTTTAATTTCAATCAAAATATCAGCGCTTCAGGAAAAATATCGCGGGAGAGACAAAGGCGCAACGTTTCAGGCGATTGGATCGAGAAGATTACGCGACTTCGTGATTGAATCCGCTTAAAATAGTAACGTGTCAGATTTTAAAAGATGAAACAAAGATTTCTTTTCGCTAAATATTTGTTTGAAAACCTTTTCGTATATTTTCCGCATACGTCCGCAGAAATTTTTAAGCAAACGTAGGTGAGTCGCGCGTTTTATTTTGGAAATAAATCTGCGCGACTTACGGGGGCCTTAAACCGAACGACCGCCGCCACCGCCCGGTCCGGGGCTGTATTATTATACGACCGTTCCGGCTAAACCCTTCTTCTCCCGGAATATGAATGATATGCTTACATTTTCCGTTTTATGATAATCGAAGCGGAACGCAGAACTCGTGCCGCCGAATACAGATTTGAATATTACATATAAAACTGAAGATCAAATTCCGGACAAGTATTGATGTCGGCCGTAAAAAGACCTAGCAAATTTGCTCCGGAAAGATAGAAATATAAATTTTTTTACGCTTTACATCTGTCTCGCACGCTTGCGTTTTACAAAAGGACGCGATAAAGAATCAAAGGGCCTTTTTTCTAACCCCCCCAGTTTTATGACATCCGCTAAAATTGCAAGTGGGACTCCCTAAAATAAAATAATGCAAAACGATATAAAAGGAGGAATTCGTTTCTCATGTTTTTTTAATTCCCAAAAGGTAAGAGCATACCTATCAAATAGTATCAAAAAAAGAAACAATTCAGTCACCATCAGAAATAAATAAAAACAAAACGGACACTTAAAAAATAAGAAGCTACAGATAAGAGCCAAGAAGTCCCATTTTTTTAATTTCATTTTTTGAAATCAAATATAAAAAAAGATTAAATTTTAACAGGTGATCTGAAGACGTGGAAAAAGGCATAACGCCATTTTAGATTCATGTAAATTCAATTTATTTCACTTATTCCATGGAGTTGATGAAAACGTAAAAAACGTCGATGATCCTTTAGGGATCGATTGGGGGTCAACGTACCTCTAAGAGTCATTTGGGGGGTCAATGATGGTCGACTATAAGTCCAGTCTACATTCTATTATTAATAATAAATACTTTACAATAATTAAAATGAGAACGTGAGCGGTCAAGTATGACGACTAAAGCAGTTTTCTCTCTTGGCCAAAAGATGGCACTCTAAATGACAACGATGCCTCCTTTAAATCCGCTTTAGAATCTCTTGAAGATAATTGGTTATTAACAATAAAACAAAACAAAATTAAAAATTAAAAGTTGAGACGAGAAAGTCGGCGATGAAACGTGTTTTAAAATTTAACTCAAATGGTTTCCCCTTTGTCCGAGAGATGACGCGCATTTTAATGATGTTGATAATGCAATCCTTTAAATCAACTTTTGTTTTCCTTGAAAACAAAATCAATTTTTTTAAGTCAAAATCAGACGATAAGATGCGAACGTCAGCGAAGTAATATGTTTTAAAAATCGCAGAATCGATATCACTTTTGGCCAAAAGATGGCAATGTAAATAATACCCGACGACTTTATACATGTTTTGAGAATTACTTTCGAGAATAAAGACGAAATCACGTGCGTGATTATTGATTAAGGCTATGTTAATTTTTGGACAAATAAAGATAACTGAGATGGCGCTTGAAATAATTTTGACTTTCGACTTGCTTAAAGTAATAAATAAATAAATAAGGCGAAGATACTACTTGAAATTTCAATGAACATGAATTCGGTAACTTGTTATTTTCAATCAGAATAAAACAGCTTTAAATTTTGGTTAAGAGATGGCACGGCGTTCACAAAATTTTTTTTTATCAGGCGTTTTAGATTTTCAATTTAATTTTTTGATATTAAAATCATTGATTACAGGAAAGCAGGGATTTTATTAGAACGTCGTTCAACGTGAAGAGAAAATGTATTTAAAATATTTTTCGCTTTCGATCAACAGATGGCACTCAGAATGAATCTTTCGTGCGTAAATTATATTCTCGATTTAATTTAAAGCACTGTGTTAAGAAAACGTAAGTTAACCAATTTTTAAGTGGCTCACTGCAAGTAGAGTGTTTCCATTTTTTTTATCGAGTAATTTTGTTAATTCTGATTAAGACTGCAGGGGTGCGTTCAGGAATAACACTCTGAGAGCGGCCCATGAACGCATCCTCATTTGAGAAGATTTGAGTTTTAGTCAAAATTCATTTGCATAACGTAAATAAATAAAATGACGCCCATATTTATTATGATTTGGAGTACATAAAATGCGCAAATACTATTTGTTTTTGCGCTAAAACCTGAAAGCTTGAAGTATTCGTTTTGTTAACTGCAATTTCTTACGTTAAAAAAGTTAAATGACATTCGTGAAATAATTGAAATTAATCTCCGCCCACAATAATTCTATATTCGTATTAATATTTATATATAAAATTATATATAAATTATTTTATTATTATAAATAAAAATAAATATATTGTGGGCGGAGATTAATTTCAATTATGACGCATAAACTTTTAATATAGGACTGGTTTTTAGACTAGACGTTATTTTATTCTATATCAAAGTGCTTTATTAACTAGTCGAATGTAGTAGTAAATTTTAGAAAGGATAGTTCGGATTTTCCAACTCTTCTCTTTTCTCTCTTCTCTTGCGAAATTTTTATTTCTTCAGCCTCAGTATAGGCAAACCAATGTATTCCGCTGTATGTATGGTTGTTACCACTAAAGGCGGTAAAAATAAATTTTCTCCAAACACTATTGTTTAAATCAAACTTTTCCAAATAACAAAAAGACTCGGCGTGGGCAAACCGCTAAACACAGTCGTTCGTTGGGTTGCCTAGACAGAAGAACTTGTTTAAAATGTGATAAATTTTCTTCACGATTTTGTGAGGTTATGCAAATCTCTTAAGTTTTTAAATATTTACAAGCTTTTCTATTTTATCTCTTTTTTGTTTTTCTAATCTCAGAAAACAAACTTGTACACCTTTTAGTAGACGTATAAGAGTTCGAATTAAAATTACTTTCAAAATTAAAAATAATTAACAATATATGAAATAAATAGATAATAAAATATGTAATTATTAAAGAAAATAATAAATTGAACTCTTTGAAAAAGGGAAAAACAAGAAGCCTCGAATAGGCAACCCAATGAACACGGTCGCTTGTACGGTTGCCTGTACAAAAGGACAGCTAATGTACAGAGTGATTTTTTTTCTCACGTCTTCAGTTTTACATTTTTAATATATTATAGTACGAGAAGTTTAACTGGAACAGGTAACTTCCAATTCATTTTTTTTTAAGAGGCCCCAAAAATACAGAGGAGATGATACTATCAAGGGCCATCAACTTAACTGATTGCGTTTCTGTGACGATTAATTTAATAATAACGGTGTCAACGAGCGCGCACCGAGCCGGACTTATCGTCCCTGGAAATTTTTTAATTAAATCCGGGCAAAAATTGCATTAATCTGTGTAGGTAACTCGAAATTAATTAATTAAAACGGCAGATTACGCTTCTCGGGCCTCGCAATCGGAAATCCATTAATCAATAGGAGACGCCTCTTTGCGTCAATATCGACTGCAGCAGGTTGGGGACTTGGCCTAAATAATTTCGCAGGGAGATTGATACTGCACAGATCGTAATCAAGGTGAGTACATCCACCAATGTTCATTAACGATTGAATGAGGAGATTAAAGTGATTACCATCACCCTTTCAAAACGACTGAAAAGTTAGTGTAATTCTTTTAATCCCTAACTCAATAGGTTATTTTGATTTCGAACTTCTTTGACTCTGCTGCGGTTCTCTCGTTTTTTTTATTTTATAAATTACAAGAAAATAACATTTCTTTATCTCGATTTGCTCGTATTGTAAACTTCCAAGTGATTTCAGTTCACCTCGGGGAGCCCGCCGTGTGTTATCTTTTATCTAGCCGGCCATAATTTCAGTTTTCCGTGTTTATTGTGAGGGCGCAAGCAGTGACCGGCAAACCTGAAACAAAGCGGGCTGTCGATAGTTTCCCTTTGCAATTATTTGTCGCAACAATTGCGGCCCCACATTTGCTTTAGTGCTATAAGTAATGAGAGGACAAAATAAGGCTGCGCCATCTACTTGAGCGTGCAGTTAAGTAAGAGCTGGGCTGAGCTCGGTGAATACTAAACTGTTCTTATTGTGCGCCGGTGGTTTCTATGCGGAACAGTGGACCGCTTACGTAGCACGTGGGCTGCTGGAAAAGTTTCTGGAAACGGTATGAAAAAAAAGGATATGAAATTTGGTAAACGGTATCATTGTTTTTCGAAGTATTCGCCTTTGACGTCAATACACTTTTGCATACGCTCGAACCAACTTCTAAAGCACGTTTTCCACTCTAAAGATGGTACCTCAGAAACCAGTGTCCGGAATGCTTCAAACGCTGCTTCAGCCGACCAAAATCGCTCACCACGCATTTTATTTTTGATATTTGGGAACAAAAGGAAATCATTAGGTGATAAATCAGGTGAATATGGACAATGAGTCATTAATTCAACATTTTTGTTGGACAAAAAATCAACTCTTTGACGGGCTGAGTGAGAGCTGGCGTTGTCAGGATGGAGAATAATTCGTCGATTTCGATTGTTTCTTCTTATTTGATCGATGACTTCCGGCGAACAAATTGTAGTATACCAATCAGCATTCACAGTTTTTCGATCCTCTAAAGCCACGTTGCTACACGTCCAGTTAAACCAAAGAAACAAGCAATCATTTGCTTCGCAGCACTACGTGAACGGACAACTTTTGTTGGTTTTGGTTCATTTTGAAATACCCAAACGGTAGATTGTTGTTTACTTTCTGGCTCGTACGAATAGATCCACGTTTCGTCACCAGTAACGATGTTATAAACTAAATTTGAACGACCTCCATTGAATTTCTTGAGCATTTCTTCGCATCATTTGACGCGACCCTGCTTTTGCGCTTCTGTTAAATTGTGTGGGATCCAACGACTGCAAAGCTTTGGTACGTTCAAATGATCATGCAAAATCTGGTGTATTGCTTTCATTTCAATGCGTAACCACGCTTGAATGTCACGGTATGTCACATGTCGATCTCGCTCAAGCATTTCACGCACTGCATCTACATTAGTGGCAACAGCAGTTGTTGATGGACGACCTTCACGAAATTCGTCACTGAGAGAGGTACGTCCACGCTGGAATTCGGCAAACCAATTATCAACACTGCTCTTTGATGGTGCTTCATCTCCAAAAGCCAAATGAAGCCGATCGAGACATTGTTTAGGCGTTAGACCACATTTGAAATCGTAAAAAATCATGGCACGAAAATTTTCACGTGAGATTTCCATGTTTACACAAAATTACTTTTTCTCAAATGCTGTACAAACAAACCTAGTTCACTTGGATGGGAACTTTCAATAGAATTATAGGCAAAAAACGTCAAATTTTTCAAATATGACAGTTGATAAACGCTAACAGTTCTAGACCTACTAGATTCCAGAAAATTTTCCAGCAGCCCACGTATTTACTCTTGCTACTTTTCGCGACTCGAATTTTTATTGAGTAGGAGGGGAATGCAATGCGAGTCTTTTATTGCGCAGAGACTTTTGTGGGCGGGCCTAATACAGTCCGAGTACAAAATTTTCATACTGTTCGCATAACAAGTGGCCCGAATTCTTTTCCCTGGTCATTAGTATTAGATATTCTCAAAAAAGTATAATTTCCAAGGCATTTTGTTTGTTTATTTTGCGTATTTCGCAATTCCATTTTCAGTTTGTCACTTAAAAAATACAAGGCACTTCGTTTCGTTCCAAGGAAATGTGGATGTTTTTCTTTTGAAAAAAGAAAGATTTCCTGGAAGAAACATTCCCGTCGGAACCTTTCCCCAACTTTATACGTATGTTTACGACATAAAGAATCGTCCGCTTATTAGCCCAGGTCTGACCCTATAACCGGCCTTTATGACCTCGATGTATTTCGCGCTTTTGTCAGCTCGTAATACAAATTGCACCTAATACAGAACAAGTTTTGATATTTTAATTTATCGTGAAGCGAGTTCAGTTGACCTTGAGATTCGTCGAGGCTCATTTCAATTTGTTTAAATTTTTTTACGTGGATTGAAGGTTGACATGGAATTTTTCTTTTCATTTATTTTTTAACTTCAATTTCTTTTTTTGCTTTTTGATTTAATTTTTTTTTTGCTTGGGTTGAATAGAATGGAGTGCATTTGCTAGCTCCGAGTTTGGTTAATCCTGATGTTGGTCGAACTTTGCCTAAATCGTTTCTTTCAATTTCTTACTTTTAATTTTTTCAATTTTTTTCTTTTGCTTTAATCGAATACAATTAGGTTGAGTTGAGTTGACTTTGAGATTTCTTGAGCTTCATTTTTTTCCTCTTTTATTTCTTAAACAACAAATACGTGTTTTTTAATTCTTTTTTTTTCTTAAAATTTTTTATTTTTAATTTAATTTTTGCTTGGGTTAATTTCAGTTAATCCATCGTTGGTTGAACTTCAGTTTAATTGATTTTCAGTTTTATAAAAATCTTTACTTTCATTTTTTTTGTGTATTTTTTAAGCTTTTGCTTGTATAAGATGAGGTTACGTTGATGTTAAGAGTCCTTGAGATTGGCTAAGCTTAGTTTTAATCCATGCGTAATCTTTTTGACTTTTAATTGGTTTTAAGGAATTATTTTTTTTAATTTTCTACCTGCGTAGAGCAGAGTGCAATATATTATAATAAGTTGGATTGAATTCAGTTCAGTTCGGTTCATTTTAATTTGTTTGTAAATTTTCTTTTACTCGGGTTAAATGTCGACAACGAAATTTCTTTTTTTTTCATTTAATCTTTTAAGTTTTTTTTTTTATTGTTTTCAATCTTTCTTGCTTAGGTCAGAATAGAATGGAATTCAGTTGGAGCGCCGAGTTTTGTCGACCTTGACCGCGACTTCGCTTTAATCGTACATTTTGCTTTTGTGTAAGCTAACGCCTGAGTACTCCCACCGATGCGCTGGGCCCACTTTTTTTTGCATAGTCTGGACATGGAGCTGCTTAATGGTACTATTTCAAATCAAAAGAAATTTATGTAATTTCGATTTTCCTAACCACACTTGAATCTCACGGTATGTCACATGTCGATCTCGCTCAAGCATTTCACGCACTGCATCTACATTAGTGGCAACAGCAGATGTTGATGGACGACCTTCACGAAATTCGTCATTGACAGAGGTACGTCCACGCTGGAATTCGGCAAACCAATTATAAACACTGCTCTTTGATGGTGATTCATCTCCAAAAGCCAAATGAAGCCGACCGAGGCATTGTTTAGGCGTTAGACCACATTTGAAATCGTAAAAAATCATGGCACGAAAATTTTCACGTGAGATTTCCATGTTTACACAAAATTACTTTTTCTCAAATGCTGTACAAACAAAACTAGTTCACTTGGATAGGAACTGTCAATAGATTCATAGGTGAAAAACTTCAAATTTTTCAAATATGACAGTTGATGAACGCTAACAATTTTAGACCTACTAGATTCCAGAAAATTTTCCAGCAGCCCACGTATTAATGAGACTCGCTTACTTATCTGTTTGCTTTACACCTTAAAATCTCCTCACACTAGCTACATATAAAACAGGCTGTTAAAAACTTTCGTTTCGTCCCAGTTGAAGATGGCGTATGTTTTAAGCAAATTAACAACATTTAAACGGGCGACGGGAGTTCCCCTTTCCGCATTGCGGGTAACATTATGACGACGCAGTTTCAGCTTCTTCACACACTCTCATCTGTTACAGGCACAGACAAACCCTCCTACCCGATGTTTTTCCTTAAGAAGCATGCGATTCCGTCTCTCCTGGCACTTTAAAAAATTAAAATTAAAAAATTCAATTCGACGACGGTAGTTGAACTAACAAGTTCCAATTCGGGTCGTTGTTTCCTGCATTCATTTGCTCGGAGGACACGTTCTGGTTCGCTGATTGGCGCGATATTAAATCAACAAGGTCGTCGCTGAACGCTTCCTGAAAAATTAATTCACTTTGCCCTGAAACGATAATGATTATATTGCAGTTGGATAAACTCGTGCCGGTGGTGGTGGTGGTGGTTATTGGTGCAGAAACGCGTTTGCATTCACGAAGTATAATTTTAGAGGCGAAGGTCCACAAATGGAAATCAATATTAGTTGAAATGAGATAGTTGTTTACTTCGCATCCAGAACGAAATCTATGAATTTCATTTCATTTCCTCTAATGGAATTCAATTAGCGCCTTTTTACATAAAGCAAACAATACTTAATAAAATTAGTAATGAATGCAGTTATTTGTCAGATAAATTTAAACAATTTATTTATTGGATGCAAAAAATCTCATGGTAAAAACGAAAAATAAAATAAAACAGTAAGAACTGAGTGAATTTCATAGTACCTTTTTTAAGTTAGAAAAACCAAAACGTAAAATGTAGTTGAAAATATTACGCTCGGTTTGACACCATCTATAACATTTAATATAAAATGTTGTACAGAGTGAGAGAGATAGGCTAACGCAGTGAATATTCATTGGTTGATTTGATATCCCATTTTGTGCAAGATTTTATTTATATATATTAAATCTTGCACGGTGTCAAACACAGATCGTCTTCTGAGTAATCCGTTTATTTGTTAATCATTTTCTGGGAGCATGATGCATGATGTTTTATTTTTTCTTAACTAAAATATTCATTACATAGATTAAACCGACATTATTAACGGAGGTATTGCCGCTAACAACAAAACAAAAACAAAATAAACGAAAGAAAAAAAAATTAGAAGTAATAAACTAATGTTTGACTTTCATTAAGCATTGAAATATCGTCATTTGCATTTTAATTTTTAATGTTATTGAAGATGAAATATATTTGCAATGCAACGCAATCAAACTGTTAAATAAAGAAACCAGAGGTTATCAAACTGTACTTTCGCGGTTTTCGGTTAGGTTTACGAATCTCTTGAAAATATGGAATTTTGTTGTAATAGAGCTCCAGAAAGTAAACTCGTCCACTAATTCATCGAGTTAAACTCGATGAATTAGTTCTGTGAAAACACGGATAGGTGGCACTGATAACATATTATTTTATGAATAGGTGGTTGCGGTCGTAATGTATACAACGAAATTCAAAAACAAAAGGAGCGATGGGTGAGAAGAAAATTTAAAGAATTGGAAGAAATGAAAAAAATTCGAGGTGATTTGAAGAAAGTGAATTCAAGAAATTGGTTTCGGGAAGAAACGGATAGATGGCGCTGCTAACAAATTTTGTGAAAAAGCGAATGAGTGGCGCTTGTAATGTACAAATTGAAATTCAAAAACAAAAGAAGAAACCGCACGGGAAAAGATTAGGAGAATCGGAGGAAACTGAAAAAGAAAATTTGAATGAAACACGGTCAGATGGCACTGCTGACGTGTAAATCGTAAAGTAAATCGAAGTAAAGAAAACAAAAGATCGTGAGACAATAATTTTCATTCGAAACTTCAGAAAATATTCAAGGAGAGCTAATTAGATTAATTAGTTCTGCCAAAATGTCGATAGACGGCGCTGATAACACAAAAATTTTTAAAAAAAAGCGAACAAAAGAAAGTGATGCGTGTGAAGAAGATTACGAGCGTCAAAAAATATTCGAAATTAATTAAAGAAAGTGAATTCGAGGAATTATTTTCTTGAAAATACGGAAAGATGGCGCTGGTGATGGACATGTAAAACAAAAATCAGAAGCAACACAGAGTGATTGAAAAGAAAATGGCGGAAGTCAGACGACAGAAGAGAAAACGTATTGGAAGTGAATTCGGGAGAGTTAACGCAAGAGAATGAGTTCCAGGAATTAGTTCAGCGAAGCAACGGATAGATGGCATTGGTAACACGTAAATTTTAGTAAAGCTGGTACATCAAAAACAAAAGAGCGGAAGTGATTAAAAACCGAGTAACTAAAGAAAAAGTATCGGAATCGAATTCGGGAAAGTTATTTCGAGAAAGTGAATTTATGGCATTAGTTCTGCTAAACAACGGATAGATGGCGCTGGTAACCTGTAAATCTTAGTAAATATAATATGAAAAACAAAAGAGCGGGAGTGAGTAAAAGCCAAGTAACTAAAAAAAAGTATCTGAAGCGAATTCGGGAAAGTTATTTCGAGAAAGTGAATTTGTGGCATTAGTTTCGCTAAACAACGGATAGATGGCGCTGGTAACATGTGAATCTCAGTAAATATAATATCAAAAACAAAAGACGGGAGTGAGTAAAAGCCGAGTAACTAAAAAAAAGTGTTGGAAGCGAATTCGCGAAAGTTAATTCATTCGAGAGAGTGAATTCGAGTTTTAAGAGAACCTGGATAGATGGAGCTGGTAACGCACACATCTAAAATCTAAAGCAGGAAACGAAAGAGAAAGTTTTCGTTTTATTATTACCTCCCATCCTGATCTGTTTTTTTTTTTAATTAAATTTCTAATTTTTTTTTTTTGATAAAACCAATCTTTTCCTGTCTTATCAAAGGTTTCACCTAAAGTCGATGGAGTTTTGTTTCGTTTCAAAAAATTTGATTTAATCAAATACATAGTCGAACATAATAAGAAGCAAGCATGGTCGCCATTCAACTCTCGAGAGTTACAACTAAGGAGCGGATGTCTTTAGGTTATACCCAAGGTCACTCAAGCCCTAACCATTGAAAGAAAATTATTTTTAAGGAATCTTATAAGGATGATTCTATATTTATTTATCCATACTTTTTCAATATTTTGTAAATGAGTTTAGGTTCCTTGTGCAAGGCAGATGGCATTCGACTAAACCAGATTCACAGTGAATAAATTCGCATAAAAAATAATTAATGAATGCATTAATTGCTACACGTCCTTGAGGTCCTAGACGAATTTGTTTATTATGAACCGAGTTTAGTTAAACTTGAGTTGGTTTAAACTCAAGGCGGTTTTTAGCCTTTGTACAACTGGCTTAAAAGTTATTAAAAAAAAATACTAAATTTCGCAGTTCTCTGGTTATAACTGATTTTGCTGATTTCACGAATTTTAGTAATTATAAAGTCTACCCTATTTGTACTAAATTTTTTGCGTTCTCTGAACAATTTTAATTGTATCAAAAATTCGATTATTACTAACAATAAATTATTATCACCTGAAATAAAAAGAGACAGCTCAAACGCGTTAGTTTTTAAACTTGGATAAGAAAATTTCCGTCTGCTGCACAAATTCTCCATTATTTAGTTAGGTCAGAAGCCGAAACGGAATAGTAATGAAACCATCCCTTTAGTTTGATTGTCTTTCTTCCTAAATTTAGTTCCTCTAACTATAATTCAACTTTTTTCCATCTATCCCTACTCAGTTAATGCGACGTCGAATCAGAACCTAACATCTTTATGACTCCCCGGCGTATTTCACAACGGATGGACGTCTTTGTTATCATCGTCCTCCGTTTTGCTTTCTCTTCGATTCCCAATTCACATCGAAGAAGGCATTGAAATTCCCGATCGATCCGTCGTTATCGAAGTCTCCCGATTAATTAGCGAATGCAACGAGGAAAGGCAAACATAAGTTAATTACATCAGGGCGAGTTAATTTTAACCGCCGGCTAGATTACGATCGACGATGAATTAAATTTACAAAGCGCCCTGAACGCTTTCTTCTTTCTTCGCCTCGGCCGTTCATTATACTTATAAATTTATAAGGCTTGTATGTACAGGGTGGATTAAATTCGATGTCTCTTATGGGCATCTCCGTAACTATAAGTGATAGAAAAAAACTAGTGGCCAAGTCCCGATCTCTTTTTTGGAGATTAAGTCAAAACCGTAAACAAAAATTGGCTAACTTCTTTTGTTTTCAAGTTATGGCCAAAAATTGACATTTTCGACTTTTCGTTTTTCGGTCATATCTCGTTTATTTTTAGAGATATTAGAAAACTGTTTGATCATAATTAGGACACTTTTTGGAATACAATTCTGTGGTGTAGTTGCTTTTTTAATATTAATTTAAATTTTCAAGTTATAACATAAAGTTATATTTTTTTTTAATAGAAATCATAATAGGCAATGCTCTCATTAAATAGAGATTTTTTTTTCTGTTTTCAAAAATATATACTTTGTTGGGTTTATTTCTTATAATAAATAGGAAAAACTGTCATTTTTATTATTATCCTTGCGTAAATATCCTAGTCTCAGTAGGCTGGGTTCAATACGGAGCCGATTTTTTATTTTATTAAATTTTAACGAGCTTTCAAATATTTTCAAAATTTTGACTGCGTAAATAATTTCGTATAATTTACAAATTTCCGTTTTATCGTTTTGAGCGACCGTTCCGATAAGAGTTCCTGTCTGACTTTCTATTGAAAATGAGTTTATCATTCAATTTATAGAAAAATTGTTTTCAATCTTTAAACAGTCAAAATTGCTCGAATACTCAACGTTTCACTATCGGTTTATAGCTTCGTTAGGAAGAAACGTTGAACGTTCCTGTAATTTTCACAATATCTTTTTAAAATTGAAAACAATTTTTATACTATTTCCATCGGACAAGAAACGACTTCTTTAAAAAAATATAATTAGAGTCGACTCTTGTTCGATGAAATATGTGAGAGAAAATAGTTGTTAAACTTTAAAGCAGACACTGTGAAATCGCAAAAACACTCTACGTTTCGCTATCGCTTCACAGTTTCATCAGGAGTGAAAAAATGTAAATAAACAAGTTGTCAAGAGAAGTGAAAAGATAACATGATTTTACACTAAAATACAAGTTGTTCGGATAAGCATAAAGGTAATAATTACTAAATTAGAACTAAATTAGGCTTTCTCTTTTTTTTGTTTCTCTCGAGTTATATTTTATTAAAAACACGAAAAACAAAAACAAACACACAAATAGTAAAATATAAACAAAATCGGACATGTATCAAACTAAATTCGCGTGCATTCATATTTAATAAAAACAAAAAAAATGTCGGCACTGCATTGAAGCCAGCCTACTGAGATTAGGATACGCAAGGCTAATAACAAAAATGGCATTTTACCTATTTATTATAAGAAATAAACCCAACAAAGTGTATATTTTTGAAAACAGAAAAAAATCTCTATTTAATGAGAGCATTGCCTACTATGATTTCTATTTAAAAAAATATAACTTTATGTTATAACTTGAGAATTTAAATAAATATTAAAAAAAGCAACTACACCACTGAATTGTATTCCAAAAAGTGTCCCAATAATGATCAAACAGTTTTCTAATATCTCTAGAAATAAACGAGATATGACCGAAAAACGAAAAGTCGAAAATGTCAATTTTTGGCCATAACTTGAAAACAAAAGAAGTTAGCCAATTTTTGTTTACGGTTTTGACTTAATCTCCAAAAAAGAGATCGGGACTTGGCCACTAGTTTTTTTCTATCACTTATCGTTACGGAGATGCCCATAAGAGACATCGAATTTAATCCAGCCTGTACAGGGTGGCCCAACGATGTGTATTTCTTCTGTGAGGCCTATAGGAAAAAATTAGGAAAAAAATCGATAAAGAATTTTATACTAGACAATACGCGGCATATTGTAAAATTATTTTGCAGTATACAGAGTGATCAGAAAAATGGTGGTTCGTGGAAACTATTTTTTTTAAATGGAACACCCTGTATATTTTTAGATATTTGGATGCGCCGCAATGAGCAGATTACAACGGTATAAAGATATATTGATTTCATTGAACTACTTTCGTAAAATAAATTTTGTTCTTGAAGAATTCTTCAAAAATTCAGTCAGTTTAAATATGAATTTCTGATTAATGAGATAACACAGACGAACGAAAATCTTGCACGATATTTTTGGGACTTTGGCCTTTATGAAAATGTGAACAAAATTAAGATATCATTTTGAATTATACCGAGTGATCAATACTTACGAAACATTCGGTATCTCATTTCTTTTTAAATGGAACGGTTTACTTTTTATTTCAGAAATGGATAGTACTTTATATGACACTTTCTGCTGATATAAGGTTACCTGTATTTTTAATAATTTCGTCACTAAAAATTTTCTTTTTAGATGTATGCTTTTAAATTATTTTTGGTAAAATAAATCCTATCGCGGGGGTGTTCAAATTAGAGAAAGTAAAATCAAATGATCGAAAAATGACTTCGAATGGTTGAATTTAGGTAGGAAAGTAGCAATACTGGGTGTATAGTTTAAAACGCCGACCACTGAAATACTTATATAAAGAAAATTTCTAGTGAGGAAATTATTAAAAATAAAGGTATATAACCTGATATCAGCAGAAAGCTACATTTAAGTGCTATCCATTTCTGAAATAAAAAGTAGGCCGTTCCATTAAAAAAAATGAGATACCGAATGTTTCGTAAGTATCAATCGCTCGGTATAATGCAAAAAGATATCTTAATTTTGTTTACATTTTCATAAAAATAAATTATTAAATTCATCCAACAAATCCAAAACTGGGTGGAATATTGTCAGGCAATTAGCAAATATAAATACGAACTGTAGCTTTAGCTTATCCTCTTTTTCTGACCAGCAGAACATTGATCCTGATGTGGTGACTAAAACTTATTTAATAATCACTTCAGCAGCATAATCTCAAGCGTAGACTACACGCAAAACTGAGAATTATCCACCGAGTTTGATTACGATGTAATCCCGCATAACATGTTCCTATTTGCAACTGATGACGCCGAAATCAGATCTGTGATCGAATCAATCTCCAATAAAAATTCTGCAGGTGCAGATGAGGTGCCATGCTCTCTGATTGGCAAAATTGCTTCGTTTATAATAACTCCGATTGTTCACCTAATAAATAAATCTCTCCTTCAAAGGGTGTTTCCAGACTCAATAAAATGCGGCAAAGTTTTGCCGATATACAAAAAAGGAAACCGTTCCAATCCCGGCAATTATCGTCCAATTTCTGTTCTACCGGCCTTCAGCAAAATTTTTGAAAAAGTTTTAAATTCAAGATTAGTCTCATACCTATCCCACTTTGAAATTTTAAATAAAAATCAATTTGGCTTCACCAACAATGTCTCAACTAAAAATGCAATTTATAATACCCTCACTTATATATGTATATGATAAGTTGGATAGTAAATTTAACGCAACTGGCGTATTCTTCGATCTCTCCAAAGCGTTCGACTCACTGGATCACGATATCCTATTAAAAAAAATTGAGAGATATGGGATACGTGGTCTAGCTCTGAGCATTTTTCAATCTTATTTATGTAACCGTAGTCAAATTGTCTCATTACCTCTTGAAATCGATAACACAATTAAAACTTACCATTCAACCGAGTCACTTATTCACCGTGGAGTGATCCATCCTCAGGGATGGATCCTAGGATCGACCTTATTTTTGATCTACGTAAATGACTTGCCTCTTACCGTCTCACTCGGACACCTATCACAATATGCAGATGACACTAACGCAATTGTAGCTAATAAGTCAGCTGAGGAAATTTCCAAAATCAGTTCTGAAATTGTCGAGAAAATGAATAGGTGGTGCTCAATCAATAATCTTCGCCTTAATATGAATAAAACCGCGATTGTCACATTTAAAAAAACAACCTGCTGCCTTTAGCATTTTAGTCAAACATGATAATAAATCGCCACCGACATCGAGTTTCGTTGAGTTGCTGGGTCTCACTGTCGACGCCAAACTTGATTGGGAGCAACATTGAATAAGTAAATTGAACAGTAAGCTTTCCTCTGCTTTCTATGCTTTAAATAACCTAAGAGCCAATGTAGGAATATCATCCCTCAAAGCGTTTTATTATGCTTACGTCGAATCCAGGTTACGCTATGGCATTCTTTTCTGGGGATCCTCCTGCCACGTTACGCGTCTATTCCTTCTACAAAAAAGGATTGTCAGAACCATGTGTGAAGTGCCGATAAATAGTTCATGCAAACCATTATTTCAAAATTTGGGAATTTTAACCCTTGCCAGTTTATACATCTATGAACTAGCCACGTTCATAAAAAAACACGAGCGTATGTTTACTCGTAATCTTGATATGTATGATAATATGCAAACTAGACAACGCAATGACTTCAGTATCCCAAAGCACAGGACGACTCTCTATCAAGGTGGAGCTCATTACAGAGCAATAATAATCTTTAATGCATTACCTATCAATATCAAAAGTGCAGATGTTAAACAATTTAAGATATTACTAAAACGCTACCTACGCGAAAAAGCTTTCTATGATGTCAATGAACTAATAAGCTCTGACAATTAGTACCCTGTTGGGCAGATTTCATTTACATGCTAAAATTTAATTTATTGCTTGCTGTGGCTGGGTGAGTTTTTTTTCTACACGTTTTCCCAGCGTATTCTTATCCTTGTAATTGTGATTTTTATATTGTTTGTGTTGACTGTGATATGTTATATACCCATGTCTCATATTATTTTTTAATTGTATTGTGTCACATGTACCTGATTTTGACCATGTCCATATCATTATAATGATCCGTGACAATAAACTAATATTATTATTATTATTATTATAAAGGCCAAAGTCCTAAAAATATCGTGTTAGATTTTCCTTCGTCTGTGTTACCTCAGTAATCAGAAATTCATATTCAAACTGACTGAATTTTTGCAAAATTCTTCAAGAAAAAAAAATTATTTTACTAAAGTTATTCAATTCCATTAAAAAATAAATAAATTTCGACGAACCACCATTTTTCTGATCACTCTAAAATAATTTTACAATATGTCGCATATTGTCTAGTATAAAATTCTTTATAGATTTTTTTCCTAATTTTTTTCCCATAAGCCTCACAGAAGAAATACGCATCGTTGGGCCACCCTGTACAAGCAAAAGACTTCGCATTCTATTTAAGCAAAGTATAACTTGAAATACATTTTTTTTTAAATACGAGGTGTTTAAAAACATTTGCTAGAAAGTTAAATAAATCAGTTAAAAGAAATTTTATTCTTTTCTGAATTAGTTATGTTATAAAAGACAGCATTTATAAAAGTAATTTGTTTTAATTAATTTATTATTTATTAAATTGTTAAAAAAGTTTAAAAAAAGGTTTGTAGAATTGAAGCAGTTTCGAGGAGGCCTCGTCCCTCCGGTGTCGTTATTAAATATTAAATTTGTGTTCGAAAGACCTTATCCTTTCTTGTTAGAACTAACTTTGCAGCTGCCTCGGTGATCTTGGCAGGGTGCCTAATATATTTCATATTTTTCAAATATTATGAGGCGCTTCTGGTCTCTCAAAGTCCGTAAACCCCCTGCTCACGGCCATATAGCGCAGCGGCTTTAGGGTGGCGACATATAAATTCTCGGTTTTATCTGCCCCGTTGTGGTGGAGTCCAACCGAGATCTCCTAATTATTTTGATTTGTGTTTGTTTTATTTTCCACGTAACACCTTAGAATGGTTAAGTGTGTCTTAGATATTACGTGCTGGTTTTATTCAGTAGATTTAATAAACATAAACTCCATTCAGTATTTTAGTTTTGTGGGTCCTGTGCATAATTTATTAATTAAAAGAAAATCATAATTTATTTTATGTAAAATAAATTTCCTAGTCTTAAGTAGGAGGAAGCAAAGCGGTAAGAAAATCTTGCTCAATCGCGTCCACTAAAATTGGGCCGTGTATTTGGACCTTAAAGTGATGTAATTGGTTTAATTATCATAAGTCGTGCAAACTCCCTACTAATTAAAAAAAAAATTAACATTCCTCAGTTTCGAAGTTATTGTAAATAAAACCGCAACATCCTTGAATTCCAACTTAAAACGCAAATTTCCCCAAAAGAGGTCGATTCTTTGTGCCCATAGAAATAATAATTGTAGGGAATGCGTATTGCCGACTACGCCTGTTGGCATCGTAAGGTAGGCAACCTACACTGCATACATCTAAGGGCAAGAGGGCGGGAAAATACATGTACCCCATCCGGTTGTTTTCTTGTAAAGCAGGTTGGTAACTTCTCATAATACATTTCTCTGTAGGAATTGACGGGCACTTGCCCTTAGGTGTCGTGTTGGTTGCCTAACTTACGCTCAACACGGTCACCGTGTAATACAGACGCGCGCTCCATATTACAGTCTATACTGTTAAGTTCTTGCCAAAATTCAAGCATTGAAAGTGGTTGTGCAGCTTCCAACGGAAACGCCTTTTTTTCGCGCCAAATTTCATCGAAGAAATCCTATCGAGTTACAATTGTAGCTCAATAGATGGCGTTAATCATTAGAAAACACAAGAAAGTGAAGGTTAAGCTTTTGTCTAGTAATACGAAAATCGAAACGTTTTGATCAAATTTCGCGAAGAAATTCGACATTATGGAAACTCTATCGATCGGCATTAATAAGAGTTACTATCGTAGCTCAATAGATGGCGCTAATAAGAAAAAGGAAATGAGAAACAAAAGAATATCAAAAATACTGAAACCTCGTTGACCTTAATTAAAATGAAAAAGACAATAAGTTGTCAAAATAAGAAAGTCAAAAAACGACTTTTGCATTTCTCATGCCAAATTTTGGCAAAAAAGTTTTGTATCCTAGAAACCTTATCAAATTGAGTTACTGTTGTTGTTCAACCGATAGCGTTAATAATAAACAAAAATATAACAAACCTTGTTGAACATGATTATTCTAAAAAAAAAAGATTTAACCTCCTAACCACAAAAAGTTTGTTTAAAAACTAAATACGTATTTCGGCAGCGATGCTGCCATCTTCAGTAGATATCTACTTCTTGATCCACTTCCACTTCCACTTCTCTTGTGATCAAGAAGAAGGCATCTACTTCGTTGACATTAATTAAAATGAAAAAGATAATACGTTGGGGAAAGTCAAAAAACGATTTTTGCATATCTCATGCCAAATTTTGGCAAAAAAGTTTTGTATCGTAGAAACCTTATCAAATTGAGTTACTGTTGTTGTTCAACCGATGGCGTTAATAATAATCAAAAATGTAACAAATTTTGTTGAGCATGATTATTCTAAAACATATTTTTTTTTTGTTGCAAATCGTTTTTGATATCAGTGAAAACCTCGAGCAGTCTCTATACAGCTGTTTCAGTCCTATTTGGGGCTTCTTCAGCAATGTCAGCAATCGTAGGATGTCGCTGTTTTATCTATTCACCACTAAAAAATAAAATTAAAAAAATCAATCTTATTTATTTCTAGCCAAATTTTGGCAAAAGAAAACATAGAATCGTCGAAACCCTATCAAACTGAGTTACTGAGCAGCTAGGTAGATGGCAATAACAAACAAAAACAAAAGAATATCGACATTGTAATATTCGGTAGACGTTAATTTAAAAAAAACGACGAAAATCAATCGTCCTTCCTCGTGTCAAATTTTGGCCAAAAATATTCACAAGGTCAAAACCCTATCAACTTGAATTATCGCTGAACTTTAAATCGAAAATACGACACAAATGTTCTTGACCTTTATTAAACTCAAAAAAAAAAAACTAATAATCAATCGTTTTCTTTTTGCATTTTTCATGCCAAATTTCCACCAAAAATTATCGAATCACCGAAACCCTTGCCGAAACACTATTAAATTTAGTTACTTTTGTAGCTCAACAGATGGCGATAATAAAGAAAAACAAAAGAACATCGAAAATGCAGCTCAATAGATGGCGATAATAAAAAAAACAAAAGAATATCGAAAATGCGATGTTCTGACCTCGAAAATGCAGCTCAATAGATGGCGACAATAAAAAAAACAAAAGAATATCGAAAATGCGATATTTTGTTGACTTTACTTAAAAAAAAGAACGGCGAAAATCAATGTTCGTTTTTCACAGTTTTCGTATCAAATTTTGACAAAAAAATCACAAGGCCGAAACCCTATTAAAGTAAGTTATCACTGCAGTTCAATAGGTGGCGATATAGTAATAATAAAAATAAACATGAGAATATTGAAAATACGACAAATTTTCTTGTCTTTTGAATTACTCTTACCAAATTTCGGCAGAAAAAGAGATCGAATTGCCAAAACTGTATTAAACTGAATTAATCTTGGAGCTCAATAGATGGAGTTAATAGAAAAAAAATATATATCGACAGTACGAAGTTCTATTGACCTTAATTTAAAAAAAAACTGCAAAGACAATCAGTGACGAGGCGTTTTTGTTGAATCGAATTGCCGAAACTGTATCAAACTGATTGTCAGTTACTTTTGTAGCTCAATAGATGGCGTTAATAAGAGGAAAGCTAACGTATATCGAAAGTACGATATGCTGTTGACCTTCATTAAAAAAAAAAAAAAAAAAAAAACATCTAAAAACCATCAGTGACGATGCATTTTTCGTGTAAAATTTCGGAAAAAAAAATTGCATTGCCGAAATTCTTCCAAACTGAGTTTCTGCTGCAGCTCAATAGATGGCGTGAATAACAATAAAAAAAAACACAAAGTAACTTTAAAAATGACAAATTTTGTTGGTCTTGTTTAAATCTAAAAAAAGTGCATTCTATCGCCCCTTGCCAAATTACAGCAAAAAAAATATCATACTGTCGAATACCTATCAAACTGTGTTGCTTTTGTAGCTCAATAGATGGCGTCAAAAAAATAATTCTGTGTTCTATTGGCTTTAGTTAAAGAAAAAAGTCGTCAATCGTCTTTTGCGTTGCTTTTACTCTTCGTAAGTATGACCGCAGAAAACAAAATACGATCGATTCTCTCCACAATCGCCATTTTGCATAATCCAAGCTGAAATTTGCATTTTTTTTTTAACAACAACAAATTCAATTACACGATGCAGGCAATTATCGTTTATTGCACAATATTAAATCATTAATCTGGGGCGCACGTAGCTCCGGTCAGTCAAATAATGATTAGTTATTAGTTAATTTTAATTTCCATAAAACGTTACCCCGCACCCACCTCCGAAATAAATCACGCCGGATCATAGATTTAAAACAAATTAATAATTTTACCCTGCCGACCATTTGTTTTTAAGCGCTAATTGCATGCGTCCGCTAATTTTTAAACGTGCCAAATCGTCCGGGGCGGCGCTTTTCGATGATGAATTCAGATTAATTGAAATTTGAGTGAGCAATTCGGATTGGTTTTAATTTAATGAGAAAAACAGAGGCCTGCCCGTTTCGAAGGTCTTCTCGAGTGAAAGCTTTCTTTTCAAAAAAAAAAAACACAAAAAAAAAACTCGAGAATAAGTGCGCGCTGTCAGTGCGGAATGTGTTTTTTTATTGGCTCCGTTTTTTGTGCGAACGAATGCGGCCGTCAGTTCTGTGCCTTTCTCGTTTTATCGCGATATTTTTCATTCGAAACGAGCGCAGAAGAGGAATTCCAAGACTTAGAATGAAATCTGTAATAATGGGGCGGATACACAAGAAGTCGAATTCTGCTAGGTCTGTGCGCAAATAATAAAGTTAATGAGATTCTTTTCTTTTTCTCGCTCGTCAGGATTAACTTCCGCTTAATTCACTGTTTCAAGGCTTTGTATGTTGAATTAAGATCGAGAGGATGAAATTCAAAGAATCTGCGCTGAAAATATTCTTTGACAATTTTGAACTAACTGTAAACAGAGAATCGAAAAGATATTTATTTATTTATTCATTACAGCAAGTCGTCTACTATACTTTGTCCATGACTACAAATACTAAATAATTTTGAAATACTATTTAATTACGCCTTATTAAGTGGTAAGGGAACCGGCGTTGCAATCGTAAGGTCGTGGGATCGAAGCGCCCTCGAGATATTTCTCGGGGGTTGTCGATATCCACTTCAGGTACCCTTTAGCGTTGGAGATAAAATTCGACACTGCTTCCGCCTTTCAACAGCGAGGAGGTTTGGAAGTAACAAAGCCATGGAACGCTTTACACGTAGAAAATACATTCCCCGCTCCTGAGATCCCGACAAGTCCATGACTTAAGACACCCGATTGCGCAACCACCACGGATAAAAAAAGACGCTACTGAAACCAAGTGGTAAGACTATGTGTTAAACGAAATGGTAGGACTATAAACATTTGAGCGACTGGGTAAAACACTCTTTTAATATTTTGTAAATTATATCAAAGCGACTTTAAATTTTTTAATTAGAAGACGTGCAAAATGGATGGCGAAAATGAATAAAATTCGCCTAATTATCAACTTTCTTCTTTTGTTTCTTGGTTTGTCTTTAAAGTTTTGATCATCGAGATTTCGCTCGTTTCTTTGCATTTCATTGTTTTTAGTCGTTGGTTTTTTTTCCTTCGATTGTCGAGCAATCTGCCTAATTATCAACTTTCTTCTTTTGTTTCTTCGTTTGTGTTTAAAGTTTTGATCTTCAAGATTTCGCTCGTTTCTTCGCATTTCATTGTTTTTAGTCGTTGTTTTTTTTTCCTTCGATTGTCGAGCAATTCGCCTATTTATCAACTTTCTTCTTTTGTTTCTTCGTTTGTCTTTAAAGTTTTGATCATCAAGATTTCGCTCGTTTCTTTTGCATTTCATTGTTTTTGGTCGTTGTTTTTTTTCCTTCGATTGTCGAGCAATCCGCCTAATTATCAACTTTCTTCTTTTGTTTCTTCGTTTGTGTTTAAAGTTTTGATCATCAAGATTTCGCTTTCTTTGCATTTAATTGTTTTTAGTCGTTGGTTTTTTTCCCTTCGATTGTCGAGCAATTCGCCTAATTATCAACTTTCTTCTTTTGTTTCTTCGTTTGTGTTTAAAGTTTTGATCTTCAAGATTTCGCTCGTTTCTTTGCATTTCATTGTTTTTAGTCGTTGTTTTTTTTTCCTTCGATTGTCGAGCAATTCGCCTAATTATCAACTTTCTTCTTTTGTTTCTTCGTTTGTGTTTAAAGTTTTGGTCTTCAAGATTTCGCTCGTTTCTTTGCATTTCATTGTTTTTAGTCGTTGGTTTTTTTTTCCTTCGATTGTCGAGCAATTCGCCTAATTATCAACTTTCTTCTTTTGTTTCTTCGTTTGTCTTTAAAGTTTTGATCATCAAGATTTCGCTCGTTTCTTTGCATTTCATTGTTTTTAGTCGTTGTTTTTTTTCCCTTCGATTGTCCAGCAATTCGCCTAATTATCAACTTTCTTCTTTTGTTTCTTGGTTTGTCTTTAAAGTTTTGATCATCAAGATTTCGCTCGTTTCTTTGCATTTCATTGTTTTTAGTCGTTGTTTTTTTTCCCTTCGATTGTCCAGCAATTCGCCTAATTATCAACTTTCTTCTTTTGTTTCTTGGTTTGTCTTTAAAGTTTTGATCATCAAGATTTCGCTCGTTTCTTTGCATTTCATTGTTTTTAGTCGTTGTTTTTTTTTTCCTTCGATTGTCGAACAATTCGCCTAATTATCAACTTTCTTCTTCTGTTTCCTGGTTTGTCCTTTAAACTTTTGATCATCAAGTTTTCTCGCTTGTTTCTCTACATTTCATTGTGATTGTTTTGTTTTGTTTGGTTGGTTGTTTCTTTTCGTTCAATTTTCGAACAATCCGCTTAATAATCACGATTTTTTTTTGTTTGTCTTTAAACTTTTGACCTTCAAGCTTTCATTTGTTTCTTTGCATTCTATTGTTTTCGGTCGATTTTTTGTTTGTTTGTCTTTAAGCTTCCGATCTTCAAACTTTCATTTGTTTCTTAGCATTTTATTGTTTTTGGCCGGTTTTTGTTTGTTTCTTAGCATTTTATTGATTTTTTGTTGGATTTTCGAACATCTACCCAATAATCAAAGATCTTCTTCTGTTTTTTTTTTATTTATCTTTAAACTTCTCATCAAGCTGGGGTTCCTTCTTTTGTTTTGTGTTGGCGATTTGGTCTTGTTACACTCCGTTGGTAGACGCGGTGGTGGTTTACTTTTGTTTGTCTTGTCCACATTATTCTTCGTGCACGGAAGTTGTCCGTTCAGTTCTTTGTCTCGAATGATTTTGATCTTTTTCTTTTGTTCTTTTTTTCTCAGTCTTGATTTTAAAACATCGAAATTCTTGCGTTTCTGGTTCATCTTCCAATTTTTCATTTCTGGCTTTGCATTTCATTCGTTCTTTTTATAATTTTTATTATATTGCTTTTTCTTTTTAGTAACAACTTCTCCTTCTTTTGTTTCTTGCTGAGTCTGTTCTTATTTCTTCCTCATAATCCGTTGAAGAAACGTCTATTCTCTTTTGTTTGTTTTGTTCACGTTCTTGTATCCAGTTCACTTGTTCTATTTTTTTTACCGAATTTTACATTTTTTATGGTTCTTCTTTCGTTTTTTGTTCATCTTTGAAGGTTACTCTCCTATTGTCTTGTCGATTTCATTTGTTTTATTAACCTTCCTGTATCCACTTGTTTGTTCTATTTTTTTTTTTTTGTCCAAATATTATATTTTTTCTTTTATAATAATAATAATAATAATAATATATATATTTCCCAAGAACATACATATAATATGATAGGGCACGTCAAATTGAGTAGGTATAAAGTAGGAGAGCATTATAAGCTACTTACAAGTGCAGAGATTAATAAATTCAGAAGCAGAATACAGAGTCCTCTTTAAGAGAAATGATGTAAGTTTGCGCTTAAAAATATTTTCAGTTTTACAAGTTCTTAAATAATCCGGCAGCAAATTGAAATAATCTATACCTTTGTAGTTAGGTGAACCAAGGACTACGTTCAACCTGCTGAAGGGTGGCCGAAATCGATCCCCGTATCTCACACATCTCGAATGGATATCGCTACTTTTTACAAGTGTTGATTGGTTTTGAAAAATATAGACACACAACTCGAATATATAAAGTGATGTAACGGTCAAAATCTGAAGCTTGCTGAAAATATCCCGACATGACGTAGATTTAGAGGCACCTGTTATTACTCTAATAATTTTCTTTTGGGCAAGAAGAACTCCCTGGAAAGAAGTTGAGCCACCCCAGAAACGGAGGCAGTACCGAAGACGGCTCTCGACCTGAGCAAAGTAAAGGCATTGAAGTTGTTCAATATTAAGGAAAAGCTTAAGATTTCGAAAAAGGAAAATGAGAGAATTTAATTTAGATATAAGTCGTTGACAGTGTTGCTTCCAGCAAACAAACTCATCCACAACTAGCCCCAAAAAGCGTTGTTCACGGGTAGCTTTAACAGAATTATTATCAATTTTCAACTTAGTAGGGGGAATCCTACGTTGCCTATTGTGAAAAACAATGAATTGAGTCTTTTCAGCATTAAGAAATAAATTGTTATCTGAAAACCAGATGTGAAGTTCGGTTAAGAAATTATTACATTTGAGTGTAGTTTGTGCCAAAGAGTCATCGGATACAATAACAGATGTATCGTCGGCATACAAAGTAAAGTGAACGGAATTACTAATCGTAGTGATATCATTGATGTATAGCAGAAATAAGATGGGACCAAGTATTGAGCCCTGCGGTATACCAACAGTTATATTTTTAAGCGACGAGCTAGATTCGGATTGGAAGTTATTACCAGTATGTTTGAGAGCAACAAATTGAGAACGATCAGTTAAATCAGTTAAAAATCCAGTTTAGGGCCACGTCTCTAATACCCATACGAGATAGCTTTCCTACTAAAATGTTGTGATCGACACAGTCAAAAGCCCTGCTGAGGTCACAAAAGATTCCAACTGGGCTCTCGCCTGCGTCGACACAACGCAAAACTTCTTCGTGAAAAGACTGGATTGCGGAAGTTGTAGATTTGCCAGACATGAAACCATGTTGGCAGTGGGAAATGATGTTAAAGCGGGTGATAAAGCTTAATAAACGAGTTAAGAACACGTATTCGAAGATTTTTGAAAAAACCGATAGTTGAGCTATTGGACGATAATTTTCCAACTTATGGGGATTACCTTTTTTGAACACAGGGACAACTTTATTAATTTTTAAGTGGGACGGGAAATCACCTGATAAAAAAGATATATTTATTATATGTTGTAATGGATTACAAATATAATCAGCGACGGAGCGCACCAGATACGGAGGGACATCATCAGGACCAGGAGATTTTTTAGCTTTAATCTTTGTTTTCATAATGTTTGAGACTTCAGCAGCGGTACATGGTAATAAAAACATTGAAAATTGACTAGATTGGAAATTGCAATTATTAGTAGTAAAGGAGCAAGATTTACGAATTTGACTAGCTATGTCTAATGGAGCTTGGATAAAGAAGTTATTGAAAGCTTCAACCAGAGCATGTGGATCGTCGGTGTCATGATTATCTAAGTTGATGTTAAGGTTATTATTTTGGCCATTACCTTCAGACAATCTTCTAATTACTTGCCAACACATTTTTGTAGGATTTTCAGAGGTAAAGATCATTTTTTGGTAGTAATTCTTTTTAGCATTTGAAACAAGTTTAAGATGGTTACGCTTGGCATTTTTATAAAGATGTTCCAAGTCAGGAAATTTACATTTAAGTAGATACAGGACTTTTAGCTTTTGGCTGGAGGTTATGACCTCATTAGTCAACCATTTTTTTGAATCCAGGCTATGTCTATGGGTGAATTTAATTTTGGGAAAATGCTTGTTGAAATAAAAGTTGAAAATAGAATAAAAATGATCAAAAGCATCATTAACATTTTGAATGCAGTATAGATCATCCCAATCAATGGTAGATAAATCGTTTTTAAAGTTGGAAATATTAGTGTCTGTAAATTTTCTTCTAAAGGAAACAAAACTGTTATTTTGTGGAATGTTAGATAGTTGCATTTGATGTAATACAGTTCTATGATCAGATATATGGTTGTCAATCACGCAGCAAATGTCAGATTTAATGTTACTGAAAATATGATCAACAATCGTCCGCGACGTGGTCGACAATCGAGTCGGCCAACCTACAGCAGGAGTCAAGTTATATCCTAATAAAGAATCGCATAGAGTATTAAAATTATTGTTAACCAGTAACCGTCAATGTTAAGGTCCCCACATAATATAATTCTAACATTAACATCATACAAAACATCAAGGACAACACATAACAGATTAAAGAAAGTATCGGGATCAGCAGATGGGGAGCGATAACAATTTAAGATTGTTACTTTAGTCTTCCCATCTGGAGATGTCCACTGAACAGCACAGATTTCGAAAGTTTTTTCAACACAGAAGTGACTTAAGTCGATAGCGCAAACATTGAGGCCAATTCTGTGCCAGATTCCGACTCCACCTCCTTTAGTACTAGTTCGACAGAAGGCACTTCTTCACTTTGTTTTGTTTATCCTCCTGTTTTGTTCTAATATTTTTTTGCCAAATATTATGTATTTGCTTCTATTTTTTTCTAACAGTTTTCATTTAATCCGCCCGATAATAATTAGCAGCGTTCTTCCTTTTGTTTCATCATCAAACTTATTTTATTCATTTCTTTTTGTCACATTAATAGTTTTGTACGCTACCCGAAATAACAGAAGTGGCACCTCATAGACAATGATGATTACGATGACATCGTGAATAATGATTATTCACTGCTGGCAGTGAATTATAGGTAGCGTTATCCTTGACCAAACACGTGAATAATTGACAGATTATTGAGCAGTTGTCGATAAACTCAAATAACAAGCGGCATTTTTTGATTACGATGCTTAGGGCGTCATCTCTGATTCAATTGCGACAACTTTCTTATCCCAAAACGACATAAAACAAAAGAATCCCAAAAAAATTTAAAATGTCCAGCAATTGTTTTTTCTTAATGAGCTTACTTCACAGAGTGCCATCTCTGGAGCCACAGCCAAGGTTATTTTTTTAATTTTTTAATAATCTAGCTCGCCAAATTTACAAGCGAATAATAAAATAAAGTTCTTTTTTAAACTTTCAAAAAATGGCTCTTTAAGGTCACTGCTCAAAGCGCCATCTCTACGACTAGAGATTCAATTTTATTTCACAACTCTCCCAGCTTTACTGATAATGATTATTAAGCATAAAACAAAAACAGACACCAAAGACAATAAAACTCTTTTGCGAGCTTGTACAAAATTAATTAAATAAAAAAATAATTAAAAATTGCCATCTCTAGTCAAGCAGCAACATATTTTCGTTTTTTTATTC
This sequence comes from Prosopocoilus inquinatus, assembly GCA_036172665.1. Lineage (NCBI taxonomy): Eukaryota > Metazoa > Arthropoda > Insecta > Coleoptera > Lucanidae > Prosopocoilus > Prosopocoilus inquinatus. The sequence continues at coordinate 12,965,690 of CM069871.1, read as the reverse complement.
AAGTTTTTTTGTCGCCCAACAAACGAAAAAAATGGAAGAAATTAATTAGCGCCATCTTTGAATCGACATCGACACTTTTCTTCTACAACTTGTTTACTCTTAAGCTGTAATGCAGCATAAAACAAACTCTTTTTTTTATTTTTCCAGAATATGATCCTTAAAGAAGGATATTGCCCAAAACACTGTCTATACGTCCAGAGATTTAATTTTATTTCACAACTTTCCTATCTTTAATGATAATTACTATCAAGCACAAAACAAAAAAAAGAACAGCGAAAAATTAGAACCTTTTTGCCAGATTTGTAAGGAAATTATTCTTAAAAAAATTACAGTCGCCACCTCTGTATGAAACATTTTTTTCTATTTGTGATTGTTTGTATAGCTCATCAAATTCAAAACGAACAAAAAATTAAACAAACAAAAGTCCCCTTTACGAAATAATTCATAAAGTTGCTCCTAGCGCCATCTCTGCGTCGACATCGACAGTTTTTTTGACGTATACATTGTACCATGCGATCAGTGGAATTTATAATTAAAACATTTAAAGTTGGCAACACAGGCTTGCAGCTTGAAATAGAAATTTGAAGTGTCAGATATGTGACATTTATTAAAAACGTTTAATATTCGACAATTACAGAAATCATGCAATTTAATTTTACTCCTCACACACTGTAAAATGCGTTCGAAAATATAAAGAGCGAGTTGCCTTCTGTATTGAAGACAATTAATATTTACGACATCATCAAATATCATACACATAACCTCAAATTAACACCCATAAAATAGCACCAATCACAGGCTCCTCTAATTATGAAGTCCGTTGATTATATTAAGCTATAATACTGTATATCGATTTGTAAAATAAAAAAATCTAACAAAAGAAGGTTCTTTTCAAGTTTTCAGGAATAAATGAATATATCACTGTACTGCCTGGAACGTCATCTCTGGGTTAACAACAGCAACAACTTTTTTCTACAACTTTCCTGTTTTTGATTGATATTGATATTAAAGATGCTCTTCTTCAATAATGAGATACAAAAAGATATTGAAAAAATTATTCAGATGTTATTTACTGTTCGCAGCGTCATCTCTGGGCCGACAGCGGAACTTTTCTTTCACAATATTATTAATTTTATTACGAGATTACTTGAACCTGTTTCAGACGCCTGGTTTCTCTAGATTTTTAAAATGTGTAGAGCGTTGATTTTATTTATAAAATTACATAAGCGGCAGACATTTTGGGCTCGAGGCTGACACGTTTTGGGTCCGAGATCAGTTAGGTAGTTTCTACATCAGGCAACATTGGAATAATCGGGCAATGATGCTTCAGCCAAAATTAGATCGATTTGACTTTTGAACTGGGAGCCGATTGAAAGTTAAGAAACAGTTTAATTTAAATTAATAAAAAATTCCGTGGTGCCATTTTTCTAAAGTAACTTTTATTAGAACACCATCCGTCAAGCAACGAAAGTAATTCAACTTTGAATTTTTACTTATCGCATCGAGATAATAAGAAAGTTCCCAGATACAAATTCGCCGTTTCGCCATTTTGGAAATAATTGAAAGGCGCGAAATTTAAATGCTTTGACATTTGACTTATCACATAAATAATTGAAGTCATCTAATTTTGCACAAAAAAAAAAAACAGTTAAGTTAGGAAGTTATGATTGCGTTCAGTTTTCTTGTTGAGAGTGCTTTCCTTGGGAAACAAAAATACAAAAGAACACAATTCTCTTAAAATAAGTTACGTTAAGAAAGTCGGTCAACACAATAATCCAAGAGCAGTAATAGTACATTACAGCCAAGCAAGAAAAAAAAATCAACACAGACGGCTTTAATAAACCAAGAAGAGCGTTATTGAATTAACCGCGACAGAACGTGCAAGCTCGAGTAAATTGATCGCACTTATCATTAGAATCATTTGTGTGTGTGTGTGAACCCCCGCCCCTCCCCTCAAGCTGGAAAACGTACAAAAATCTGCTGCAATAACTCGAAGCTCCCCCGAGGACACCGCCGTCGCGTCGCTGCCGTCGAGATAACCTTTTGTGTACCCACGTAGTCCGTATTTGTAAGTGGGCCTTAATCTTTTAAACCTTCGGCTGATTTAATTCCTAACAAAGGGTTAATCCGGACGGAAAGATCACGGAATACAAAGTACCGTCAGTTAAATAATTTGCACGGCGCGCCCTTTGTAATTAAAGATGATTAGAAACGGCGAGGGAATTATTTGGAATTCTTCAATCTCACTCATTTATCCAGATCTGCTTTACGTACTCATTCGTTATTACAAACTCTCAATAATCACCTTTATATTTCTTTTTGGTTTCCTAATCGAGAAGACAGAGAAGGTATGTACATATGTCGCTTCGGGGTCGCTAATTTCTAACTTAATTTTAGGCGTAAAGTTGTAGTTACAATTCAAAAGAGTAGGTATGGTTGCCTAACTACCTTATTTCACTGACATTCAAATGTGTACGTATGGTTGCCTAACTACTTGGACTTGAGGGGTGATAAAGCGGAAAACTGTTGTACCTCTTTGCCATCTCCAACTGATGATAATGCTCGTTCGCCACGTTAACTATCTCCACGATGGTTAGGCAACCATTATTACACATTTGAAATGTAGACCTAGACTGCGGTAAGTAAACGGTCGAAGTCGTCAGACCAAATCACGTGATCAATTTTCTCAATTGGTGATTGGACAGAGGGTTTAGTCGGACCGTTGACTTGACGATTCTGTACCAATGTGAACTTGGCGCCCAACTTCATCAATTTTTTTTTCTTAATAATATAGTGGGATTGTACCTCATTTGCACCACTTTTTATTTCGTTTGTACCTCAAAAGGTAAAAAAAATAAAAAATAATTAAAAAATAACCGGCGCCCAACTTTTAGATATTTTAATTTCGTTAACACCATTCGATAGCGAATCGTTTGTACCTGTTTGTACCTCTGTTCATTTCGTTTGTACCTCAAAGGGAACGAAATAAAAAATTATTTAAAAATAACCGACGCCCAACTTTAAGATATTTTTACTTCGTCAACGCCATTCCATAGAGAATCGTTTGTACCTGTTTGTACCTCTTTTCAATTCGTCTGTACCTCAACGGGAACCGAAGTATAGCGTTTTTAACATTTTGGAAAATATGTTTAAGCTGTACATACGCTAACGATCCAGGGGGTTCGAAGGAGAATCGTTTGTAACTGTTTGTACTTCTTTTTATTTCGTTTATACCTCAGTGGGAACGAAATGAAAAATTATTAAATAAATAACAGCCGCCCAATTTTCAAGATATTTTTATTTTGTCAACACCATTCGGTGGAGAATCATTTGTACCAAGAGGGTTCGAAGGATCTTATTTATTTTTTATATTTTTACCTTTTGTGATACAAGCGAAATGAAATGAGGTACAAACGGGTACAGGCGATTCTCCTTCGAGCTCCCTTGATCGTTTGTCGATATCTTAAAAAATAGCGTATGTACCGCTTTAACGTTTTTTTAAAAACTTTAAAAATGCTATACTTCGGTTTCCGTTGAGGTACAAATGAAATAAAAAGAGGTACAAACAGGTACAAACGATTCTCCTTCGAGTGGTCGTTTTTGTTTTTAGATATTTTAAGAAATAGCGTAAAAAGCTTTAACATAATTTCCAAAACTTTAAAAACGCTTATACTTTGGTTCCCGTTGAGGTACAAACGAAATGAAAAGATGTACAAACAGGTACAAACGATTCTTTATCGGATGGCGTTAACGAAATCTTAATATCTTAAAAATTGGGTGACGGTTATTTATTTAATAATTTTTTATTTCGTTCCCACTGAAGTACAAACGAAATAAAAAGAGGTACAAACAGTTACAAACGATTCTCCTTCGAACCCTCTTGATCGTTTTTAGATATCTTAAGAAATAGCGTATGTAAAGCTTAAACATATTTTCCAAAATGTTAAAACGCTATACTTCGGTTCCCGTTGAGGTACAAACGAATTGAAAAGAGGTACAAACAGATACAAACGATTCTCTATCGAATGGCGTTGACGAAATAAAAATATCTTAAAAATTGGGCGACGGTTATTTATTTAATAAATTTTTATTTTGTTCCCACTGAGGTACAAACGAAATAAAAAGAGGTACAAACAGGTACAAACGATTCTCTATCGAATGGCGTTGACGAAATAAAAATATCTTAAAAATTGGGCGACGGTTATTTATTTAATAATTTTTTATTTTGTTCCCACTGAGGTACAAACGAAATAAAAAGAGGTACAAACAGGTACAAACGATTCTCCTTCGAGTCCCCTTTGTTGTTCTCAGATATTTTAAGAAAAAGCGTAAATAGCTTTAAGGTAATTTCCAAAACTTTAAAAACGCTATACTTTATTTCCCGTTAAGGTACAAACGAAATGAAAAGAGGTACAAAGAGGTACAAACGATTTTCTATCGAATGGAGTTAAAGAAATAAAAATATATAAAAAATTGGGCGACTGTTATTTATTTAATAATTTTCTTATCGTTCCCACTGAGGTACAAACGAAATAAAAAGAGGTACAAATAGGTACAAACGCTTCTCCTTCGAGTCCCCTTGGTCGTTTTTGTCTTTAGATATTTTAAGAAATAGCGTAAATAGCTTTAACGTAATTTCCAAAACTTTAAAAACGCTGTACTTTGGTTCCCATTGAGGTACAAACGAAATGAAAAGAGGTACAAACAGGTACAGACGATTCTCTATCGAATGGAGTTAACGAAATAAAAATATTTTAAAAATTGGGCGACTGTTATTTATTTAATAATTTTTCATTTCGTTCCCACTGAGGTACAAACGAAATAAAAAGAGGTGCAAAGAGGTACAAACGATTCTCCTTCGAACTCCCTTGGTGGTTTTTAGATATATTAAGAAATAGCATATGTACAGCTCTAAAACGATCAAATCTTTCGTCGCCTTGAAGGTAAAATAAAATTAAAAAGGATATAACATATTTTACAAAATGTTAAAAACTCTATACTTCGGTTCCGTTGAGGTACAAAAAAATTGAAAAGAGGTACAAACAGGTAAAAACGATTCTCTATCGAATGGCGTTGACGAAATTAAAATATCTAAAATTTGAGCGCAGGTTATTTTTTAATTATTTTTTATTTTTTTATCTTTTGAGGTACAAACGAAATAAAAAGTGGTACAAACGGGTACAAACGGCGTACAAACCCACTATATTATTTAAAAAAAAGTTTGATGAAGTTGGGAGCCAAGTTCACATAGGTCGATTCTGTGCAATTTGATCGCCAACTTAACTCGACCTCAGTCAAATTAAATGAAAAATTGTCCCCGAAAAGCAAAATATTAAGGGAGTGCGCGATTTTTAAGCCATCACGAGTCAATAACAGACAAGTCTCTTACCTTATCAGCAAGGAAAAGAATTCAGGCCACTTAGTGTTGGACGCTTTTTACGCCGAATGTACTATTTACCTCTCACCATTCCGAGGTATCGATGCAGCGAATTGTTATTGAGTGGAAGGGGTAGGAGTGCAATTCGAGCGTCCTCATATCGCAGAGATGATTGTGGGCGGGGCTAATACAGTCCGAGTGATCGCAGAACAAGTGGCCCGAATTCTTTTCCCTGCTTATCAGCTTAAAAATCGCGCACTTAACGTTTCGCTGTTAACCGCAACCAAACGTTATGAAATCTGCTCATGAAAAGTGTTTACCATATCGTTTACAATTTGCTTTAAATTTCTTCTCTTAAATATTAATCATTTAAATCAATTCAAGAAACGCACGCGCGTAAATAATAATAACCGAGCCTTTATTTGTTCGTTAATTAAGTTCTTGTAATATTGTTTCATGCTTGACGTTGGTCTCATAAAAACAAGCCATTCGAGTAATAACCTTTTTATTTCTCCGACTTCATTCAACAAGAACGCGTCCTCCCCGTTAAGGTTTTTGTTTCCAGGAGACTTCCCTAATGACGGAATTTTGTTGAAATAGAAAATGTCGTCGAGCTCGTCGCGGCCTTTTTTCTTTTGCTGCCGTCCGCTCTGGGAAAAGAAAATTGAAAATGCGAGCGCATCTTTTGCCAGATCTAAAATAAATAAGCGAACAAAAGAATTTATTTATAATTTTTTTTGTAATGTTCGCAGGATTGAAAAAGAAAATTTGTGTCTTCGAGAAGCACAAATTTTCCAAACAAAAGAATTTATTTAAATTTTTTTTTGTAATGTCCGCAGAATTGAAAAGGAAAATTTGTGCTTCTCGAAGAAGCGACTGTGAAATTCCGACAGCGCCATCTCTTGATCAAAAACTAAAATTTCCTTCTTGTAATAATTATTTTGTTGGTTTCAGGGACACGTTTCATTTGCGTTGTTTCATTTTTCCGTAATTATTACACGTGACAATCAAAATCAGAGCTAAGAAAAAGCACTCGCGATTATTTCCCTAAAAATAACGCCAAAAGGCATGATTTTTATGTCTTATTAATAAATTGAAAATTACAAGAAATGTGTTGTTTTTTTTTTGAAAGATCTAAATTTTTAGAGAAATCTGGAATTTGATGCGGCCGTACTTTTTGAAGCCCCGGTTAAAATCGGACAGCGCCATCTCTTACTTAAAAATTAAGGCTCCTTCATTACAGCCGCGGTCAGATGAATTGATATGTTATATAGGGTCAGCCCAAAAAGCATTAAAAAATGTTTGTGGAAAAAATGAAAAGCTTGCGTCAAGTGGCGCCCTCATATTCAAAGCTAGCGTCAAAATTACTGTCATCTTGAAGTTTTTCGTTATGAGAAATGTCAATTCGTTTTGAAATTTAAGTTGTCAAAATAAGCGTCGGCGTCGTAATCATAGTAACATCTAATTAATGAGTGTTAGAGAGTGCTAGTTGACACGCTCCATGGCTTGCTTTACTGGAACACATTTTTAGACCGTATATGATAGGTACTTTCTTTCGCTTAAAAGTTGGAATCGTGTTTCGAATAGTTTGAACCTGAATTTCGTAGTTGTTGCAACAAAACACCTGACTTGAATTTTTGATTGACAGTTTACTTGTAAATAACCGTAATTCAATCCAAACAAGTTTTAAAAATACTAAGATTCAAAGAAAAGAATGTCTGTTTTTAAATGAAAACACGTTTGGATCACGACTTTGTGAGCGAAAGAAAACACCTGATATATCAATCAGCTGGCTGGTTACAGTCTTATTGGTTTTAAATTCAACCTACATTGTTTTCCTACGTTGATTAATTATATTAAGTGGAGTGATTAAGAGATCGAGAATAAAACAAAACAAAATTTAATTTGTTTACCTCATTATTTATTTATTAATTATTTATTCGTAAGAATTGCTGAATTAACTCGCTTTGCAATTGGACCGCAAATATTTTTAATTTAGTTTTATTTAATAATGGCACCAGCGATTAAAGAAAAAACAGAAACTATGTTTAAAATTAATCACCTGTTGCGGCCGCTTGAACGTAAATTCATTTAAATGTTTTAAATTTACTTAAAAACCACTGATTGCGCTTCCTTTGCAGTTATTCAGTTGATGATCAGTGACTAAAAGAATCATTAAGTTTTTCCACCTCCTTCATAACCTGCTGATTAAGTCGGTAAAAGCCAGAAATGAATTTTGAGGTTATGTTAATTTCGTTACAAATATCATTCGTTTAAGAATCTGTTAACTGTAAAATCAAACCAAATCAATCTTATTTTGGCTGAGGCAACAATGTTCGATAATTTTTATTTTCTGATTTTACAAGCCGTAACAGATAATTTCGAAATGATGATGTTAAAAAAAATGTCTTCCAAATTTTACAACAGATGGCGTTGCCAAGTGTTTACTGCAATCAAAAAGCATCTGCAAAATTATTAAGCCAAATTAAATTGAGACGGAGAACGGTTATAAAAACTTATAAGTAATTAGCTAAGCGAAGAAGTGGAAGAAGAATAAAATGAAACAAGAATAATTTTAGATCGCTAAGAAGAGATTAAAGCAAATTTTTAAATAAAAAAGATTCAAAACTAAAATTGGCGGGAGTAAGTAAATGAAGTTGTTTAGTTTTCTTTTTTTTTTCGGAATAACTCGTTAGCGATGGTATACAGGGTCACAACTAATTAAAATACCACTATGGGGAGCTCGTAAATTATAAATGATACAAAGATGGTTAAATTATAGAAAAGTTGCGCTATTTTAAGGTCTAAAAAAATGTGCAAAAAAATCTTTTCTATTTTCATTCGTTTTTGAAATATCTTCAAAAAATTTAAAATTCTCTATTTCGAAAATCTCGAATATCTTCTTTATTTTTTAAGATAGAATCATAAAATTCGGTGTTTTTACTTTGAATTCGATGGACAACCTAATGCCGTCCGAAGAAATAGGTTAGGTTTGACAGTTGCGTAGATACGACTGTCAACTGTTTCTTTTCTTATGGACGCTCCCTTAGATATTCATAGCACGTGACGCAGAAATAATATTTGAATATGACCATATGAACATTTATGCTTTTGCATTGAAACAAAATATTAGGTTACTAAGAATTTTTGTTAAGAAGTATTTTTTTTATGTAAAAATATAAATAAGTACCATAATTGAGTATGATTAACTATTTTAATAATAATTTTAGTTCTGCATGTTTACACGCGTTCACCTACTAGATATTTTTTTTTTCAAAATCTTTTGTAGTATCTTGATATTTTGTTTTAAAACAAAAGCATAAGTGTGTCATACGGTCGTGTTCAGATTTTGGTTTTGTATCACGTGGTATGAATACCCAAGGTAGGGGCCATAAGAAAACAGACAGTTGACAGTCGTATCTGCGAAACTGTCAATCCTAACGTATGTCTTCGGACTCTATTAGATTGCTCAACGTATTTAACATAAAAATATCGAATTTCATGATTCTATTTTAATAAATAAGGAAGATATCCGAGATTTTCGAAAATTAGAATTTTCAGTTTTTTGAAGATATATCAGAAACGAATGGAGGTACAAAAGATTTTTTTGAATATTTTGATAGGCTCCAAAATAGCACAACCTTTTTGTAATTTAACCATCTTTGTATCTCTTTGTATAGTTTACGATGTCTCCATGATGGCCCTTTAATTGGTTGTAACCCTGTACAGGGACTTTCATCATTCTTATGTTTCGTTTTGTTTCGACTTCCTGAAGTAAATCCTGCAAACTCAGGCATCATTTTGGACACACCCTGTATTAGACAAAGCTAGTGAACGACTTGGTTCCGCCTTCTGTGACGTTTACTTTCCGCTTTGAATGGAATATTTATTCAGCAAACCCTTGTTACCGAGAACACCTCCATTTACTCCGCCATTTTCTTCACTCATGCGATTAATTACGAAGTCAGGCTTTCGTGAGCAAGTGAATTTGAGTCGCATCCTGCGCTGCAAAAATGACGCCATCAAATCTAAATCTCGTTACGAGGCTTTTTACGGCGGAGCCCACGCAAACGGCGTCGTTACCGTAAAGAGCAGGAGACGACGACGTCGTTATTTGCGCTCGGAATTAAAAATTTGATGGTCTACTCGGGGCGGCGCGGCGTCCGGACGACGACGCGAAAAGAAGTGAGAAAAAGTCGAGAAATTGGTAAAAGTTGTCTTGGAGATTGTTTTTAGAAACGTGTCATCTAAAAAACGGAAATTAAAAAGAAATGAGTGCAATACAAGAGTTAACGATGCAAACGAGGCAATGGTTAAGGTTGCGACATCGTGCGGCCAACTTTTGACCTAAAATTGTTGTAAACTATATAAAATGACATGAAAATTAATTTAAGTCGAATTTACTTGAATTTATTTTTCAACCCTACGAAAATGAACGACTTCCCTTTTCACTATGCATGATGCAAACAAATAAAAGCGCAGGGATTTTTAACTCTCAATTAAGCCGAGTTACCTTTTTTCTCTTTCACTTTTCGTTCCGACAGGAAAAAAAGTGACAACAAAAAATTAATAAAACCGACCGTAACGTTCCACGTGCCTCGGGAGTACCACCACTCTCGTGAGAGCGCATTAGCGCTTTTAATTTTTACACAGGGAGGGACTGCGGCCCGCTCGCCCGAACGAGCGCCTCATTAACCCGCCGCCATCCCAAAAATTAAAGCTTAATGTGTGAAATCTACTCTGACATTTCCCAAATGCGAATCGCTTTTTTTTAATTAATATCGTTAAATTAATCTTCTCGCCGTGTGATGATTCGTGTGGGCGAAAGCGAAAAAAAGAGGGACGGCGTGTTTTTGTATTAACTCTTTTTTTTTTGAGGGGGAGGGGTTAAGCGGAGACGGGGTGAGGTGAATTTAAAATAAAATTAACTCTGCTCGTAAACAGAGAATAAACAAATCCGGACAGTATTTTAAAACGAAACGCGTTGGTTTAAATCCACGTGTTCCGTTTTATTAAAATAAAAATTTTTGAAATTATTAAGAAAATAAACGACAGGAATCATAAAGCGCCCTTAAAAATGACTGCGTTGTAAAATTAAAATTAGATTTCTTTACAAACACCAATCGTGGAAAATCCTTGGTTTATTACTGCTGCTCTCTGCCAAGAGAAAATTGAAAATGAGAGCACATCTTGCTAAATCTAAAATAAATGAACGATTTTCCAAGAAGCCGTAGTGAAATCCGACAGCGCCATCTCTTGACCAAAAATTAAAACTTGTTTTGTTGTTTTAGGCATGGAGGTTAATTACTGGAGAAATAAATAGCGAGCAGAAAACGAGCCGATTTTTGGACGCGCGCTCCCCTCTCTTGTATGGCAAAAGTAAAGAGCACCAGAGAATACGACATGTATGTGACAAAGTGCGCGATACTTCACACTCAGTTTGTTTTGCCATACAAAACGCCCGCGGCCGGATCGGCTTTCAATAATACACGTTATATGAGATGGCGTCCTCCAGGAGTATAACTCGATGGTTTCAGGGACACGTTTCATTTGCGTTGTTTTATTTTCTGTTATTACACGTGACAATCAAAACCAGACGCAAGAAAAAGCACACTCGATTATTTACCTAAGAAAATAATGTCAAAACGCGTGGTTTTTTACTTCTTGAAAAATTGAAAATTACAAGCAACCTTGTGTTGTTTTTCTAAGGGCCGGTTGCTCAGTCGCAGTTTAATGTTAATCTTCAGTTAGCTTCCATCTGTTCCTATGTAAAAAAAAAACTGGGAAACCGGGCCTGAAAGATCTAAATTTTAAGAGAAAATTGGAATTTGATCTGGCCGTACTTTTTGAAGTCCCATGAAAAACGAACAGCGCCATCTCTTAATTAAAAATTAAGGTTCCTTCACTACAATCTAACTATGGTTTCAAACTATATTGCTTTCCGACGTTAATTAATCATATTAAGAGGAGTGATCAAGAGAATAAAACAAACAAAAAATTAATTTATGATTACCTAATTATTTATTAATTATTATTTACGTGTAAGAATTCCTGAATTATTGCGAAAATCACTTTGCAGCAAATATTTTTAATTTAGTTTTATTTAATAATGGCACCAGTAATTTACAAAAAAAAAACGGAAAACATGTTTAAAATTAAACACCGATTGCAGCCATTTGAACGTGAGTTGATTTAAATATTTTAAATTCACTTGAAAACCACTAATTGCATTTCTGTTGCAATCAAAGAAATCAGTGATGATAAAAAAATTTTCCGCCTCCCTCGCCACCTGCTGATTAAGTCGGCTATTACATTGGGCGCGTTCCTTATTTCATCAGAAAGCCTGCTGGATGGCAACAGTTCCATCAAACCCGTTCTTTTATTGCTAGATGGATGACTTAGATTCATCAACAGTCGTTCTTTTATTCTAGCTGGTTTTCATCAGATGGCAAATCATTCGTTTCAGATGACGGAACTGTTTGAAAGTTGAAATCTCAAACCTAACCTCGCTTTTTTAAATGTGAGTGAAAGTTTTATTCGTTTTATCTGCCCTTTTTAAATGGTTTGTACCTACCGCTTCTCTAAAAATTAGCAGCTGTATTCATAAACAGTTTTAGTCATTACTACAACGTTACTAACCTGTCATTAGTTTAGTTGTTGTGAATACTCATATTCATAGACATGTTTAAAGGTGTATTATCGTTAATCACTCGTTAATCAATGATTATATTTTAGTCACGGCAGAGCCGTATCTGATTAAGCCCCAATTTTTCATCTCCTGATAATAAATAATAATTTATCTGCCATATAATATCTTAGGAAATCAGTATCGAGATAATGGTTTCCAGGGATATTATCTGGCTGATAAATTTATCAAGAGTTGAAGAAATCGATAGCGTTATATTATTTTCTTTCATTTGTGTTAATAATAATAATAATATAACATTGTTTATTTAACCCAGCAACATAATATAGTTACCTTTTCATTTTTTATTATTAATAGATTGGTGAATTATGATTTTTTTGCGTAATCCCAATATTAATCCTTCTGTTTCTTTTATTAGATTGCGTAGTCAATTTCGAAAACAAATTTAATCACAGTAATATATTCGTGGTCAATTTGAGTGTGATTAACTATCCTAGGTTTAGTTAGTATACAGGGAGATTCAGGTAACCCTTTCATTAAAAGTTTACGGACTTCTCCTTTGAATTTCTGTTTCATATTTTGCAGTTATAAATTAACGATATGGATATATCAAAATATAATATTTTCAAATTTCGCACACTTCCACTTATACCGGAAGTTGCTGTCAACTTTCTTATTTTACCCCAATTTTACGTTATTAATTAATTAATTAATTTTACGTTATTTTTAAATAACATTACCACATTCCCTTCGGACAGTGGCAAGTATTGAGCAGGCGCGGACGCTGGCGGCGCGCGTGGCGGTTTTTTCAGATTTCAGTGTCGAAGAAGGACGATTATTTTAAAAATAAAAACTTCAAGAAATACGGCAAATGACTATAAAATTTAGCAAAAGTTATCCCGTAAATCGCATAACAATACAAAATAACTGAAATTGATTTGAAAGAGTCTATCTTCTGAAAGAAATTTAATAGATTAGGAAAGTGGGCGGTCCTAAAGTTGACGCGAAATTTGAAACGGAGTCTATTAGACTTTAAAAATGCATGGGTTACGCCAAACAAACTGAAAATACTCTAGAGAACCGTTGTGTATACTTTTGCTTATCACTAAAACTCAGGATGAAAAGCTTCAATAAAACTATTCTAGTTGTACTTACTGTACTTAATTACTTAATTTATTTGTTATTAAAAAAATGCTTGTCTGAGCTTAGTTCAGCTGCAGGTCAATAAACCATTAATAAACATAACCTAACAATACAAAATAAAAAAAAATGTCTGTGGAAAAGCATGCAATGTGTTTGTCAAGCATTTTTCAATACAATGTAGTATAAGATACCAACTTATAAAACGGTAATATCTTGTTTACTCGTTGTCTTAACTTAAATGTTAGGTTATGTTCAGGTCAACTCCGGTGTTACAGCGACAGTAATTTACGACATACGTCTGATTTATTAAACAAAGATAGTAAACGAGTCGGCTCCGCCTTCTATGACGTTTACTTTCCTAGTCTGTTGCGAGGGCAGACTGCGTTTTTCTAAATGAAAAAAAAAATCGCATGAATGCGCGTTTGTTTTATGATAATAAAAATTATTGAAATTATTAAGTACCTAAATAAATAACAGAAATCCTAACCCCCATAATAATAAGTATATTGTAAAAATAAAATTAACATTATACAGGGTAACCCAAGTTGAGTGGCCCATTAATAGTTTTTCGGAAAAGGATTAAACAAAACTTCTGATAATTAAGGCACTGCCCTAGGAGAAAATGATGTTTCAGATTAAAATAACCTTACTTTTATATCACTTCCGGTTATGCCGGAAGTCGCCGTAAACTTTCTTATTTCAAACGGTTTGCTGTGCTCTTTTTCGCAATTTAAATCCGATTCTACGTATTATTCTAAATAAAAAGTGTTAAGGCTGCCTTACACCTAAACGTAAGCGATCTTGAGATATCTTAAAATTTATTAAAAAAAATTGTCTTGGTAGCCTTCTTTGCGTTATTTTTGTTTACTAGCGTAGACATGGGCCAGCTATTTATTTATTTACTTACACAAAGTGAGACACTGCCGAGTTCAATTAGGACTTTAATTAGTCTTGCCGGTGCCTCATATAATTTTGATCGGATTAATTCTGAGAGGATTAAATTCGCGCACAGGGACGTGTGTGTGTGTGTGTGGCGTTTCCGAAACGCCGCCGCCGTGCAGTAGATAATTCGCTATTGTCAATGCCAATTTAAAGGGAAATTATTAATTACCGTTAAAGTCTTCGCGGGGGAAGCACCGACGAAGATTGATTCGTCTTGAACGAATTATCTCGCCTGCAATTATGAATTTTACGGCATGTGATCTAATCTTCTTTTTTTTTGTTGTTCTTGATTCGATGTTAATTTTATTTTCATAAGTTACCTGATTAGAAACGAATTGGATCAAATTTTTTTTATATTATATTATAATGCGATAGCTATTTTTATGAAAGCTTTTTACTGCTACCACTTTTTTTTATAAAATTGACAGCTTAAACAGCATCATCCCACAATCGTTTTTTGTCCTAACATTTGCAGTGCAACTCTCGAGCTGCGCTTCTGCTGACGAAGTCACAAATAGGGCTGAAACAGCTGTACAGAGGTTGCTCGGAGGGATCCACTGCAATCAAAAAGGATTTGCAACAATTTTTTTTATGAAATTAAATTTACTTAGGCCCGGTATTATAAACGAAAAATAAATTTACTATACAGTTTAATGCCTTAGTGACCACCGTAAAAACATTGGTTATTGAGGTATTAAACTGTAGAGTAAATTTAACTTGCATTTATAATAATAGATTGGTAACGAATTTGCGCCGATGTTTTAGTCGATTCTTATCCCGAAACTAGCTCTGTGAAGAGTGGTGTGGGTCTTGACAACACCTGACTAATTAATTAACCCTAGAAATTAACTGAAACCGAGCGCCGATTCTTTCAGAATTCGCAATTGGGTATTGTATTTTTTTGACAGCGCGTGGAAATCGAATAAACAATAAATTTCTAACCTCTGCCAGCTGTTCATCTCTGTCACCTGTCGAGAAGAAACGTCATGATCTCCCCGAGGGACGAGCAGACGTACAGGTGTCCATAACGCCCTTCAATTACTTCAGCTTCTCGAGATCGCGAAAAATATCATTCATTACAGCTGACAGCGTTGCCACACCCTAACAGTTTCTTTTTTAATTAATCTCTTTTTTATATCGGAAAGGCAAATATTACTTTCTTTATATATTTGTATTCATTTGCAACAACATAGTTGTCAAACTTGATGGTAATAATCGTAGTTTCTCGGCTAGTTTGTTTCGTTTATTTTTGTTTTTGTCGCCGGAAAGTTTAAACTGCAATGTATTTCCAGTGTCTTGTAAGTTAGGAACGGATTCCGGGGGGTAATTCAGCGGTCGCCTCGCAAACTACATGAAATATGAATCGCCTTTAAATGAACTAGTTAATTCCACGTGGAGGGCGCGTCGCGCGGTTTCCGAACAGGAAGTCGGATCGTGCGGTTACGTGTTTTTGGAAACCGCACCCTCCCTCTCCTCCCCACCCCCCCCTCAGTCAGGCCCGGAACCGCGGCCTGCAGGAGCGATCCGGGGAGAAAATGCCTCCCGCGACGTCCGATCCTTTGGGGGATTTCCCCAAATCAGAGTTCTTCGTGTTTAAGTTGGCGTTACGTATGTGCAAAGTTCGCCGCCTCCGCCGCCGCCGCGCCGTGAAGAACTATTCCTCGTGTACGTGCAGCGATAATAGAATTCAGGTTTGAGTATCAAATTGAGTTCGAACTTTTAATGTTTCGATGCGAGTTTCAACTTTCGCACCGCGACGGAAATGGAGGAGGAGGTGCCCCCCCCCCCCGTCACGCCAGCTTAAATGTTTGAAAAACTTGCTGAGATAATAGCTTTTTTATTCTCTTCACTTTTGACTTTGGGGTGATTATATTTTAATCGGAAGAAAATGGGCCAGTTTTAGACATAAAACTTCCATTTAATTTAAAACTTTAAAAAAATTACGTCAACAAGTTTACATCCGCCGTATGTATTTCGATAGCCAAGCGGCCATCTTCGGTGCACTCACGAGCAGGGCCCCCGTGACCATGTGTGCAAAGCGTGCAGTGCACGCTGGCGCCATCTTCCAGGGGCGGCAATTAGCCTATTGGCCACTAGACAGATTATGTCATTAATTATTATATGAATTATTATTATTATTATTATATAATTATATGAAAAAAAAAATTAATAGGTATCTTGTAAAAAATATTCGAAAAAACTATCCACAAGTCTGAACTGTTTTGATGAAGTCGTCAACTTCCCGGCAAAACGTCGTCTAAAATAGAACAGTTAACTGCGGCAATTAAAATTAGAAAAGTTTTGTAATTTTTGTGTGCCAAATTTTTTATAAAAAAATTAAAGCACTTAATAATTTTGTTAGGTAAGGTAGGCTGATATGGTTTCCTCCTTAGTCAGATGAGAATAATGGGTTACTCGTTTTTGAGGGCTCGCAGCATTTAGGAACTTGAAACAAGTGAAGGAAAATGTTTAGAAAATGAAGGAAAATGTTTAACAAAAATTCACTAATGCTTAATTTTTTTTTAATTTTTCTGTTTTTTCCATTTTTTTGTCTCTTTTCATTTCTTTTAATAATAAATTTAATGCCCCTGAAACTCTATTGATAATCCTATTTATATAGTTTAAATTTTTGATAATCGACCGTTTTTGTGTGCCCCAACTCGTCTGCTAGAGGGCGCCAAAATATGGAGTCGCACGCAATCGGATTTTGACCTCGCGGGGGCCCTGCTCACGAGTTAAACACTTTTGAGTTGAAAAAACTTCAGAAAATCTTTGGATGGTAAGAGTCAGAGGTATACTCCCCGCCAAATCTCGAGTGGAAGTGCACATTTTGTTTTTAATTTTCCATTATTTAGTAATTACTTTTGTCCTGCTAATTTATGCTCAAGTTCTGCTGCATCCCCTAATTGCTTGATATAACTGCAAGTATGGCTTAAGAAAATGAAGAAATTTCGAATGAGAAAATGAACGAATGTTACAAATAAAGACACAATAGGACGCCCGTTTTAAGTTCAACTACTTGGTCGTCATACGAAGACAAATAGTTAGTAAGCGATTATAAAATAAAAAGAAAGGAAAGTGATGTGTTGTAGTACTAACAGCAACGATTATAGTTGTACAAATGAAAAATTTAGAAGAAAAAAAAAAAAGGAAAAAATGAATGAACGTTTTAAACGAAGAACAATTTATTACAATTTAATTTGGCTGCATTATTTCCCCCAAAAATATTATTTCTTATTCTTAAAATAAAAGCCATATTTGTTGAATGTAATAATTAAATGTTCAAATGGGAGCAAGGCAAGGAATTTAAATGCGAATCGCCGGAAGGCGAACGCGAGCGGCGGCGCTCTAAAGTTTAAAGTGTTTTTGTATGTAAATACAAAGAAAATAAGTGCCGTCACGCATTAAAACTGTCGGGGATATTAAATTCGCCGGGTTGGTTGTCTTTAACGGGGAAATCACCGCCGCGTCGCAAAGCTCCCGTCACGCGATGGCTCAAAACTAAAACGTACTCCCCCTCCCACACTACCGACGATTTCTTTAGTTTCGAAATGGAATGTTGTCACAAACTTGTAGGTAATCCGACGTTTCTGATTGAAATTCCACCCTCATCCCCTTTTACTTTACGTCTTTTTAACAATCGTGCCCTACCACAGTTAGAGAAAAAGCTCGACGAGTCAATTCAGTAATGGTTAGGGGATAGGCAACACATTAAACACATGTGTCAATTGGGTTGCCTATAGTGTTTGAGCTTACATGCCCCTGTAACGTTTGACTAAA
This sequence comes from Prosopocoilus inquinatus, assembly GCA_036172665.1. Lineage (NCBI taxonomy): Eukaryota > Metazoa > Arthropoda > Insecta > Coleoptera > Lucanidae > Prosopocoilus > Prosopocoilus inquinatus. The sequence continues at coordinate 12,947,802 of CM069871.1, read as the reverse complement.
GCCACTCTAATTAATATATGGCAGGCTTTAAATTAACAAATGACTTTTTGCGTTGCCATCCGAGTGAATCACACTTAAAACAACAATAACACAAATTCTCATAAGTGCACCTCGTCGGAAATACAACATCAAAAAAGATGGCAATAAACAAACGAACAAAGCTGATTTACTGTTATTGTCCACGCCTCATATTTCACACGTTTATCAGGCGACGCGGCGCTCGCGCCCATTTAATAATTTTTATTCAAAAGACCCGCGCGCCCCTGCGTTTCGAATAGGGGCGGCGCGGCGGTAGGATGAGGAGATGGGTCGTATTCGCATCCGGATTTTTTAGTCGATTAAGTTTTAACGGTGCGGGGGCGAGGCAGGGCAGTCGCACGACAAAAAACGGAACGCAGCGCGCCGCCTCCACAAAGGGCCGGAACAAGTTTGCGTGAAAGTCTCCCGAAAGGAAACACGGCGGCGAGTACGTCTGCGGGGCGTTTGATAAATGCGAATCCTTGTCAACTTTAATATATTAATCATGTTACTTAAGCGTCCCCGTCGTCGTTACAGCGCGTACAAGATTTTTTCGGGACGAAATTCCACCCCTCGCACGTAATAAGGTTGCTTGATTTATTTAGGCGGCGGGTGGTACACTTTTAAAATAATTTTTAAGTGAACGAAGGGAAATTATTTTAGTTTCAAATTCGGCACAACGATTAAAACAAAAATAACAGTCTTACATTGATAATCAGAGATCGGACTCATATTTCGACGTCATCAAGAATGGAACGCGAAATTTACTTCTTTAATTTTATTTATTTTTGAAACGATCCGGGGCGCCCCCGACTTTTCCCAAATTAGTTTACGCGAGTCGTCAACAACGTACAAACAGATAGAATATGTCACTCACATGATGACGTTGAAATATGTAATTCCGGCCATTTTTTTCTCCGTCATTATCAAACGCGCTTTGCTTATTTATTTTCTGTCTTTCACGGCAGAAAATGCGCTCATTCTAAATTTATTTGACATTTCATTGTGGCAAGGCATTAGTTGAATTCAGACGTCTTTTGTTTTGTCATCGTGTTCACTTATTTTCCAACGCAAATTTTGTTACGTCCAAATAGTAGATCGCTTTTTTGTTTTGTATTGTTTTCTAAATGATTTTTCAGTTTCGAAAAGGGCGGGAATCCAATCGTCATTCAATTGTTCTTCGTTTTCTGCAAATTGTTTTTTTGATAGATGTCTTCTCCACAAAATGACAGCTGACAACTGAAACAATTAATAAATAATTGTTGGTAGAGTTTTATTATTTAATTTCGTTTCAGGTCGGTAAAAAACCTCATTCTTAAAGTTTAACCAAATAAACGCGGCGACCTATTGAAGCGCTATCTGTGGTCTCAAAAAGAAAACTAATTTAATCATCGAATATCTACGATAGGGCTTCGCCGTTAAATTCTCGGAAAGAACAATGTTTCAAATTAAATCTAAAATATACCCTACGCACAAAAGAGTCATTCTGAGCGCCATCTGTTGACAAACACCGAAAAATCTTTTAGCCTAATTTCCCCTTTAATCTCATTTTACCATGACGCTGGCAATTTTTTCTGTATCAAAATTAAACTGATTGAAAAAATGAGTTTGAAAATTCAAAAGACCCGATGAAAGTAGAGAGGAGCGTTTTCGAGATAGCGCCATCTCTTAACCAAAAATGAAAGCTATTTCGTTCTGATTACAATTTTTTTTATGTTTACCCAACGAGATCCTAATGGCCAAGGTATTATTCTCTTTAATTTCGGCATTATTTATTTTTATGTAAATCGAGAATTAAAATTATTTAAAACGTTCCCGCCCCCGAGTTATTTGTCCAAAAATGGACGTTGCAGAATCAATCAACTGAAGGCGAAGGTAATTAATTCAATTAAAAATTAAATCTCGAACATGTAGAATGAAAGCGCGACGGAAATAGTCGGAAATCATTTAGAGCGCCATCTCTTGAGCGACTAAGAGGGAAGCCGATATTAATCGAATTTAAAAACGTATTCTTTTTCATCGGTGACGTTTCCATTTCATCTTCTGATTTTAACTTTAAAAAAACTTGATTTTGCTCTCAAGAAAAATGAAACAAAAAAACATTTGACCGATTGCATCATCATCGCCATCACATTTGCATCATCACCATTCAGTGCGCCATCTCTTGGATAAAACCAACAAACCATTTTAGTCGAATTTTGAAACTTGCTACATCGTCGAATTTTCGTCTCGCCTTTTAATTTTAACTTAAAAAAATATTTCTTTTTAATAACTAATTATTTTCAAGGAAAACCAAAGAAGCGCCATCTCTTGGTCAAAGTGGAAAATTATTTTAGTTGAATTTTAGCACACATTTCATCGCCTACGTTCTCGTACCATACTTTAATTTAATAAACTTAAGAGATAAAAATAAAGAAGAAATTCCATACTTTAATTTAATAGACTTAAGAAATAAATTAATAAATTAACTTCAGGGAAAATTAAAAGAGATATAGAGGAAGCATTGCTATCACCTGGAGCGCCATCTCTTGGCCGAAAAAGAAAAGTATTTCAATGGAATTTTAAAATTTCATCGCCGATGTGCTCATCTCATCTTTTAATTCTAGCATCAAAACAAATTATTTTTTTTTAAATAACAAATTATCTTCAGCTGATTATCTTAAAGGAGATTTAAAGGAGACATCGTCAGCAATTAGAGCGCCGACTTTTACCCAAGGTAGAAAACGTTTTAGTCATCGCCCACATTCTCATATCATCTTTCAATTTTAGCTCTAAATGTTTCTCTTTAAATAACAAATACTCCTAATTATGTTCAAGGGAAAGTGTAGGAAATTTAAAGGAGGCATTTCTATCACTTAGAGCGCCATCTCTTGGTAGAGCGCCATCTCTTGGCCGAAAAGAAAAACTATTTCAACATCCCATCTTTTAATTCCAGCATCAAAAAAATATTTTTTTAATAATTAATGGTTTTCAATGAAAACTAAAAGATATTTCAAGGAGGCATCGTCCGGATTTAGAGCGCCATCTCTTGGCCAAAGTCGAAAACTATTTTAGTAGAATTTTAGCAAATATTTCATCGCTCGCTTTTATCTCTAGCTTAAAAAAATCATAATAATTTTTCTTTAATAATTAATTATTTTCTAAGAAAACTAAAGACAATTTAAATGAGGCATTGTCAAGATTTGGAGCGCCATCTCTTGGCAAACAGGGAAAATTATGTCAGTCGAATTTTAAAACTTTTTTTCATCGTTGACGTCATCATGTTATCTTTTAACTGTAGCTTTAAGAAAAATATTATTTTTAACTAATTATTAACATTAGAAACTAGATATTTGTAAGCGACTTCCAATGGATGATTCGTTAGCCCCCAAAAAATCCCCAGACGTTGATTCATTGACCCCCAAAAAATCCCCAGACGTAGATTCATTGACCCCCAAATCAAAATCACTTAAATTTTTTTTTAAGTGTCTAAAACTTGATGAGATGAAAGGGGGGTGTAGGTAGGTGGGTGGGAATTTTAAATATGCGCAGGGGTTTGGCAAAACATTCTTTCGATCACGCGTCGAATAAACGACCGGAAAAGAAATTCGCAGGATCTCTCTCGCACATAACCGTAACAATGAAACCAAACGTGCCGTGCAATCGCTTTTACGGCGCGCTCTTCATTAAGCCGTCGATTTACAAGTGAGCCTTTCAAACCCCCCCGAGAGACAAAACCAACCCCATCAATGAATGAATGCAACGCATCCCTCCACCGAGAGCGGCGGCGGGCGCTTCGGAAACCCCGGACGAGCGATCCGGGCGTTCAGCGGCGGGCGTCGTGTTTTTGTTTCCAAAAGTCAGCCGTCCATTTTCTTCCCCTGTCCTCCCTCCCACCCCCTGAAATTCCAGAGCTTTAAGCGCACAAGTCCCTGAGGAGACACACATTCGAAACGTGGAGTTAATTGCAGCGAATGTGTTTAACCGGATAACGATCTTTCCGGGCCGAGTCCGGAGGCAAAAATCGAGTGCCCGCCGATTACCTACCTGGAGCTTAATTAAAATAATTCACTTGGGGTGGAGGGGAGGGGGTGATGAGGCGAATGGCCGAAAAACTTCCTTACCTGAAACAAAAGACATTTTCAATTAATACTCCATTAATATTGTTACGAAATTATTAATTTAGAATTTGTACAGCAGTGCGTTTTCGGGCTGTATCTAGAAAACTATTGAAGATTCAAAAAAAGTTTCAAGACATTCTTGTTTTGAATTTCAGAGGACTACAACATAAAATTAATTTGGCGTGTACAGGGTGAATCAAAACAGTTGTGTTGGATGCAACTTTTTTATTTCAAATGAGACACCCTGTTACAGCTTCAGAAACCGCTTTTCAAACGTCACCCTGTATATTTAGTTTTGTATCGTATTTATTTCCGATGGTGCAGACATGGGTGTGGTGTGTGAACGTCTAGCATTTTTATCATCATTTTCGTCGCAGAATTATTGCATTTTTATAACGCAATTTGTATCCCGCACATCGACCTAATTGTGTGGTGCTGGTCACAGACTATCTTTTGCACATCTCAGAATACTCCGGCAATAAATCGTTTTACGATTTTCGCTGTTTCGGCATTCGAATTGCCGTAAGTTAAATTTTTATTGGCCCGGAGGCGGAGTTTCTATTTTTAGCGTTGTTTGCACAATCTTTCGCAAGCGTCCGCAGATGCATTTCATCACACAATGTCGTGGGAATTAAATTTAATGTTTATTCTAAACATCGAAGCTGGCCGTAAAATCGGTGACGTCTTAGTTTAAATGGTTTCTGCGATTAAATTTTTTGTCCACTTCTTATTCCGACGGAAAGATAAATTACATCCACATTTGACGTTTGCCGCCATTGCTTGTTACTCACACCATGTCATGTGCACTTGGCTTTTTTTGATGTCATACTGCTTTCGCTTCGTCCAAACCCTTCCTTTCCTAGTTAGGGGTAAAATCAAGTTTGGCTTTATTAATTTGTGTCGTGCCTGCAGCACGCAGCCGTCGCTGTGAAATCCCAAGGGTACGGTAGTGGTTTTGTTTGTGTAGGCTCGGCCCCAATTTCGCGATGTGTGCGTCTGGAAAACGTCGGAGCATAATGGGAGAGGTTGTTACGGTGGAGAGTCTTCGTAATCCAGAATGACTCTGTATATATTACTATTCCATTTCACGTTTAAACCATACTGTGCAATCATTTCATTGCGAATTTGCATCAAAGAACATCAAAGAAGTGTCGGAAAATACCAATTTGACGTTTATGGGCATGACTTACGACTTCAATAGCAAACCCTGCTTGCTTTGTCGCAAAAATAAACGCACACCGCCTTTGTGATACACTTACCGCCTCTTGCTGAAATGGTTGAAGGGGCGTGGTTTCCTCCTAAAATGCATCTCTGGTATTGCGTGCTCGTACGATCAAAGGTTACCGCCTCGTCGTAAAATCAAAAAATCTTCGGCTTTATTTACCCAGCCGGGATATTTATTTCGTTTTAAGTGACCATTTATTACTATATCTAGTCCACGTAAAGTGTTGTATTTTCGATTGATTGTTTGTTTTCCAGCTTGTGAACCGTAGGTTAGGGGGCGTTCTATTTAAATCCGTGCAACTCCGTTATCGCTCATTTTTCCGAAACATCTGACATCCTGGTGCAGTTAGGGTCGATTTCATAATCGAGCTAAAGGACACTTAAAAATAAAAGTCACAATCTGATGTATAAATAACTATGTTTTCGCAATTTTTTAGGTATATGACTGTGACTTTTATTTTAATTATTTTAAAATCTCCTTTAGTTCGATTATGAAATCGGGCCTTAGTGCTTCGTACTTGGTGATTTTATTCACCAGCCGTTTTCCCTTTCTTATAGGCTTTTTGTTCCCCGTGGATTTTTGGTTCCCTTGGTAATTTCCACGTTGTATTTAATTTGTGGTAACTTCTTCTTGTTTTCTTCTAGTGTCGCTGCGATAGCGTTTTACGCTAGGTTGGTCTGAATTCGACCTTACATCCGTCCTCGATTTGGAAGAGGGGTTTATGCCCTTTGCTGGCCTATTTGTGTCATAGAATTGAAAGTATTTGCTTATGTATCGCATCTTAAACAATAAAGTTTGGATGTATGTAAACTGGGTTTAATTGAGGTCTTAAATGAGTGGCGCTCACTTAAATATGTATATTTTGAATTTCGTTACACCCACCCCGTACCACTGAGAAACTGGGGGTGCCGCAGTCATTCGTCACGGCACTAATGGCCAGTTCACTTAAGATCACCTTAACACTAAGCGCCACTTAGAATGTGAGTTACATTAATATTATGTTACCCCAAATGTCACATTACAAGCTTTACTTAAATTTAAGCTCGACTTAAGGATTTGGTGTAACTGGCCATTAGTCTTGTACCTATCCAGGGAGGTAGCAAGGTTTCCTGCATTGAACCGCGGTATTTGGACGTTTTTTTTTACTTGGAGCCCTGGTGGATGGAAACCCTTCCGGATTGTCTCAGCTTGTCCCCGTTGTTATGGACAGGCACGTTTGCGATTGGAGCTTTTCTTCTTTTTCTTCCCTTACAGACTTTAAATTTAGGCCTCGAATTTAACTTTGTTCGACGTACTGAATACTCAGCATAACTTTAGTACTTGGCGCCATTCGCCCCATCTTCCGTGACGATTCTTGTTTGGGAGAACAGGTAGTATAGCAGCCTGCATTTTATCAAGTCGCAGTTTCTCGCTTAAATTGCATTATTATAAAGTGCGACTTCAAGCCAGTACACGTACCGGTTTTCTTGGAAGCGGACCGGAAATTTGGTATTGGCGCCTCCACATGCCAACTGTTACGATGATGAACAGCCATTATTTTATTTGTTCCTGTTTCATTTATATTGTTTAGAGATACCCTGTATAAGAAAAAGACAAATGAGCAGAGATTTTTGTTCTGGGGGAATACATGCGAAATCGAGGCCGATTACTGTAATGGTCATAAACTTCGAGACTTTCATTGTCAACAAGCGCATGGCGGCGTAGCCGCAGTGTGCCTCGGGGATATAAAGTTTCAAACCAAAAGTACACAAGGGTATATTAAGTTGGCAGGACAGCAAAGGCACGAATCAACTGCAAAGTTAAACGCGCACTGGACACATGACTTAATTAGTAGTCCGGCCGGCGGTTTGCTCGTAATCAAATTATCGTACGTGCACATGTGTGTGTGTGTGTGTGTGTGTGTGTGTCGTGCTAATTTAACCTAATTGCCTGTTAACTCGGATGACCGACGTCTTGGTATTGTTCCTTCTTCTTCTTCTTCTTCTTACACTTTCTTTCAGGACATTGAATTTCCGCCGCCCACACCAATTTAATGATTGCTTGACGTTTTTAATAATAATTCGTCGTTGATCGTTCACGACAAACACCAAACAACAACTTAGCGCCGTTTCTTTTTGTGCCTCCCGTTCCTTCATTTCTTTTCGTCTTCTATTCCCCCCTCCTTCCCCATACCTCTTCTTCTTCTACTTCCTCTTCAACCATCTCTCTTCTTCCCCTTCCTTTTCCTCCTTCTCTGTTCTTTTTTCTCGTTCCTACATTTCTTTTCTTCTTCTATTCCCCCCTCCTTCTCCATACCTCTTCTTCTTCTACTTCCTCTTCAACTATCTCTCTTCTTCCCCTTCCTTTTCCTCCATCTCTGTCCTTTTTTCTCGTTCCTCCATTTCTTTTCTTCTTCTATTCCCCCTCCTTCTCCATACCTCTTCTTTTTCTACTTCCTCTTCAACTATCTCTCTTCTTCCCTTTCCTTTTCCTCCATCTCTATTCTTTTTTCTTGCTCTTCCATTTATTTTCTTCTTATATTCCTTGCTTCCCTACGCCTTTTCTTCTTCTACTTCCTCTTCAACCATCTCTCTTCTTCCCCTTCCTTTTCCCCCATCTCTCTTCTTTTTCTCTTTCAAAAATCTAAGATATCTTGGTGCTGTTTCTTTTCTTCTTCTTTCTCCTCCTGCATCCCTCTTCTTCTCTGTCGTTCAGAATATTGATTATCCGCCCACTTATTTTTGATTATACTAATTCGCCGTTGATTGTCGCCATGACAAACAACTTTAATAAAATTTGAGTGGAATAAAAGTAAAACGCGATTTGGTGTTATTGGGGGTGGTAACAAAACGTCACGGAGCGGACGCATTCCGCCCGGTTCCGATAAGAGAAATCGGCGAGGAGCAACAGAGCCGCCGCCCTCCTCCGGGAGATCATCAATCATACAGGGCGAGCATTTTAATCAGGTCGCAGCCACAGCAGAAGAGCGGAGACGAGCGCAGAATAATGTCGTCGTTCCGCGGCCGGGATATCACCGGATGAATAATTGAAGGCGACTTCGCCCCCCGGAGATTTTCCCGAATTGATAAATCGCGTACGCAAAATTTTATTACGGGGGTTAAACAAAGGTGGTCGGATTAATCAGGGCAGCCGCTAAAAATTTACTCTTCCCTCCTCAAGAGTCGCCGCCGCTCTCACGTCTTGTTTAATTTACTTAGCGGCGGAGGGTGAATTGAATGGAGCAAATTTACATCGGGAGTTTTTTTTTTTTTTAGCTGCGGGGGCCGAGTGGTAAGTAAGGTTTGTTTCGAGAAATAAATTTAAATACATCTCGGAACTCATCAATTTAAACCCCCCAAACCTCTAGCCTCGATTACTTAGGGGGAAAAAAATTCTCGTTGCGAACGATTTTATTTAACCTAACATTTTTTTAAAATAATAATAATAATAATAATAATAATAATAGTTTTATTGATCCGACAAAAGAGAGTACAAATATACAAAAAAAAAGAAAAATTTAAATGTAACAGAATTCATGTGTACAATAAAGAGCGCTCGAAAGTTGTGGTTCTGTGAAATGGAGGAGTCAGTAAGCCTTTGCTGCGCACGTTAATGTTGTGCACATCGGTCCGAAATGAAATCTTATTGTAAAGATACTCCGGAGCTTTTTTATGCAAAATTTTAAAATACAAACAGATAAAATGAAATTTTCTGCGGTTAGACATATTGAGCCAACCAAGCCAGTTCAGAGTGTGGGATATATGTTGACCCTTTCTAATCCCAAAGATAAATCTAAGGCAGGAATGTTGGATAACTTGAATTCTTTTTACGTCCCTGCCAGCTAAACAGGGGCCGTAAACGTTGTCGCAGAAATTGAACGACGAGAGAACCAGCGTATCACAAAGAGTTTTGCGAGTATTGCAGGAAAGTAAATTTCTGCTGCTGTATAAGATTTTAAGGATGCCGTAAGCTCGATTAATCAGACAAGATACATGCGAAGTGAATCTTAGATCACAGTCAAGGGTCAAACCCAGGTTTTTAGCTAAGGAAACGACAGGTAAAGTAAAATTATTTGTATATATATTAAGAGTATTTTGAATGGAATCGCGTTGTTTACGTGGACCAAAGACCATGATTTTACATTTTTCCGGATTGACAGATAAAGAGTGTTTTTCGGAAATTCTAATTAAAACATTTAGATCGTTATTTATTAAGTTACACTTGAGCTCAGCATTTATTGCATTAAAAGTATGGTAAAGTTGCGTGTCGTCTGCGTACATATGGTATTTGCAAGTTTTTAAAACTTCAATTAGGTGACTGGTATAAATTGAGTACAGTAGAGGGCCTATAATTGAACCTTGGGGTACGCCACGAGTAAGCGACAAAGGAGTAGAAATCGATTCGTCTAAACGCACGTATTGAGACCTATTTGACAAATATTCAGAGAACAATTTTAGAGCTTTGGTTTCAAGTCCAATAAAGTGAAGTAAAACTAGCATCATCGCGTGATTAATTGAATCAAACGCTTTAGAATAGTCTAATAAAATCAAAATAGTGATTTTTCCTTCTTCAACTCCGTGTAAAATGTCTAAATAACTATGGGGAGTTTATAATTAATTTAAACTCACAATTACGTTATTGTTCCAGAAATTAAAAAAAAATCAAAACAATGCGAGTCATTGCACGCCGTCGTATGTGAGTCATTCGACAATCGTTCCACTAACGTGCCTAACAAGAAGGTCATAACCAGTATCTGTTACGATGCGTTAATAAATTATTTAGATCAACTCTCGCTATGAAATTTTTAACGCTGCGCAGCGAAAACCATTTTTGCACTTTTATGAGTTTTATGCTGTAAAAATTCGCAAGTTTAAAACTTTGAACGTTCAATCTAATAAAGCGATACTTTCAAAGACAATAAAAATCTCTCAAGCTAAATTGCACAGCAAAAGTTAATCTAAATAATTAATAAATAAATAATAATAAATTCCTTTATTGTCTTACTCTCGTGCGAAGCCATACTCTGAACTGATGATAACGCAATGTATAAAAAGCTTAAGTTATATCGCATAGCATTCGGTTTTTGTTGAAGATAAACAGTTAGTCAACCCGATTTTAAAAACATGTTACGCATAATCGTCAGTGCTGCACAAGTGGTTTTCATTTGGGATTAAAAAGAGATTGATTTTCCAAATGCCTCTGATAAATTTACTTTTTGCAATTTCGTACTTGCATGAGCTTAGTAAATGCACGTCCCCGACGAGTCCGCCACTTATTACGAATCACCCTGTATTTTACCTAAAATATTTTCAACAATAATCTCTGAAAACTAAACTAAACACAATGTTTGTACAAAATTAAAAACTAAATTTTTAATAACTCCCCGAAAGCACGGACAAATATAATCCGGGCGAAACAATAAAATATTTCGCTCGATAAATTTAATAATAAAACGACCGGCGGCAATATTTTTTTTTTTTTTTTAATAAATTATCACACAAAAGGAAAACATATTTCGCTGCGAATAAAACCATTCGTAAATTGACCGCAAAAATATATTCGTTTGTACAAAACAGAACAGTTGTGTATTAATCAAAATAAATAATAATAATTATTAACCGAACACGAATATGCATGCGTGTATAAATGTTGCGGACGTAACTGAAGGGACGTAATTGCAACGGATATTACATTAAAGGGTGTAAACGCAGTTATTTTAGTAACCGAATTGAATTAATAAACGAATTACGATTGATTATTCTGTCAACTTCAAGGGAATTGATACGTTGATTTCTGACTTTGAGAGCAATGGCAATAAATCAGGTATAGAATTGCTTCTGTTACTGTAATTTAGGCCTCATTACTTTGTAGACTAATTTTCGAGCATTCTTGCAGTGGCCGAGTGAACCCATCGTCATCAACACAAATGAAAACGTAATCATTATCAAAACATAGGAAATTTCTTCGATGCGCATCGTAAGCGTTCGTGATGAGCAGGGAAAAGAATTCGGGCCACTTATTCCGCGAGCGGTACGTAAATTTAGTCCTCAGACTGTAACAGCCTCGTCCACAATAATTTCTGCGAAGTATTGTCCTCCTACCCCTCCCACTTAATATCAAATGGATGCGGAGAGGTGGCAGGAGTGAATAATACATTGGCGGTAAAAATCGTTCAACACTAAGTGGTCTGAATTCTTATCCCTGGTGATACGGTATATTTTTTTTCTCAAATTTTCAAACAGTTCACTTCGGCCATAATTTACCTACGCGTTTGACGTCTTTCAAAAAACCAGACGGTGATAAAATGCGGAGCGTAGCAACATTTCGGCGTCCGAATAATTCAAAACCCCTATTTAGTTGGACGATAATTAGTTATTTATTAATATCAATTGGATGCGGATAGGTGGCAGGAGTGAATAATACATTCGTGGTAAAAATCGTCCAACACTAAGTGGTCTGAATTCTTATCTCTGGTGATGAGCTAAATTTTTTTTCTCAAATTTTCAAACAGTTCACTTCGGCCATAATTTACCTACGCGTTTAACGTCTTTCAAAAGAACACACGGTGATAAAATGCGGAGCGTAGCAAAGTTTCGGCGTCCGTATAATTCAAAACCTCTATTTAGTTGGACGATAATTAGGTGTCGACCCGGCCGGCGCGGCGGAAAGTTCAGTGGCAGCGCGCGTATGTTTCGGTCACTTCTTACAAAGACCCGACAGCGGAGAGTACGTGCGAATGAATGGACAATGATCTCCGGTTCCGTTCGCTGACATTCAATAAATTAATTGGGGCGCGCGTCTGTTCACCGGGGACAATGCTTCTTCGTGGTGTGGACCACGAAGTTCGAAGTTGCCCTCGTTAGATGGGGGAGAAAAAAAAAACCGCGGCAGTTTTCACTTCTTAAGTAGCTCCAATGAATTCGTTTTGGATTCATTCGCCCATGGTGATTCATAAAAGTATTCGACCCGTTAGGGGCCATGAAAGTATGAAATTACAAAAAACAATTGTCCCAGAAAATTATCAATTGGGTTGGTTACAGCACAAAATATTCTCACGCTCAACGTTTTTGTTTGGGGGTAAATTTATGTGTATCCATTCTATTGCGTTTTCGGAAGATCAAGGGATACCGTCTATCATCCGCCGCCAGTGTCTACAGATGGTAGGCGCCGTGTTGGGACACCTGCAAGGTGATATGCAAAAATAACCGCTATTTATTTACAAAGTACCACACATTGTCCGAATTGTCCGCTATTCTAAGATGGTGTACATCAAACACGTTTATGTAGCAAGCGTCCAGGATTTGCCGCAAATAAAATTATTCTTAAAGTTGCTTGTTGGTAGCTAAATAAAAATTAAAGTTGGAACAGAAAAAAAGGCTAAAAAAATATAAAACAAGCAAAACCAAAAAAAAAAAGAAAAATTTGTTAAAAAATCATAACAGAGCAGAGGAAACAAAACAAAGGAAGCACAAAAGGTACTTGATCAGATGAAAAAGTAAGTCGACGAAAATAAATAAAAGAGAATCGAGGTAGCCAAATTGAAATACCAAAAATAAGATGGTTCAAAAACAAAAGAAAGTCGGTGAAGTCTGAGAAAACCAAAATATATAAAAATATATATATATACAAGAAGAAAACTGTGCAATATGCGTATATAGGTAATTTAATTGTGCATACGGCCCTGTTTGACATCACACATGATTTTTTGATACAAAAACAAAGTGACAGAGAAGTACGACATTCACTAGGATAGTCTGTCTCTCTCATTTCGTACAAGACTCTGCCTCAAAACTTGCGTGAAACGGACCTAGGAAACTCAAATAACAAAATATAAAACAGTACAAGAACCAATCAATACAAAGAAAACATGTGAACATTAATTGGAGAAAACGAAAAACGAAAAAACTGTAGTAAAAGTGCAAAGCATAGGAAAACTTGATTAAAAAAGAAAAAAAAACCATGAAAAAAAGGACGAGTTTAATTCCTTAAAAGAGAAAAACATAAGAATACAAAAAAGTGAACTGCAAATAATAAATTGTTTAAAAGGATGCCCTGGTAAAAAATAAAATAAAATAAAATTACTTCGGTAGAAAGAAAGAAATAAAGAAATGTTGTATCATCAACAATACGATAGACAAAAAATAAAGAAAAGGTAATTGAAAGAAAAAGCAAAACAAAAAAAGACAATTGCATCACAAGCATCGAAATGTAAAAAGAATTTGGTGCGAAAAAGAAACTAACGAAAAATCCATGAATTCTGAACTTGAAATGAAATAAAACTGAAACAAGTAACGGTGAAAACGAAAATAAAATTGGGGAAAAAAGTTTGAATGAATCTAGCGAAAAAAATAGAAGAAAATTTAATGAATGACATGTAAAGATTACTCTGGAGAAACAAAAAAAAAAAAAACAAATGAAAAATTAATGATTTTCTAGAAACAGAAAGATATAAAAATGAAATCAAATACGATAAAAGGTAAGTTGAACAAATTTAATGAGAAAATAAAAAAAAAATTAATAATGAAATGCAAAGAATAACAAATGAAAACTCAACGAGTTTCTCGAAGCCATGGCAACACTGTACATCACTGGTCAACATCCAGTACCTGCTTAAGGTTGGATCTACTTTGTTTATTTCCTTACACGGATGCCGGTTTATTGAACGTGAATTGTAGTTCTCGCACGGGTTTTCTATTTTGATTTCCTTAAGTGAGCGAAATACGGGCCCCGTTATTCGTAAAGTGACGCTGATTCGAGTCGTTCACTTTTTTTTTTTGTTTTGAGATTGAACTTGAACAAATAACGCGAATGTGAAGTGACTTTATTTTCACCTCTTCCGTAAATGACATTTCACAGGCCAATTTTGTTGTTTATGGTAACCAAGTAAACGGTAAATTACGAGAACAGACCTGTAAAATTTTACGGGCTTGTATAAATGACCTGTACAATTTTACAGGTTTGTAGGAAACAGATTTTCTGTTTATATCACCATGACTATGTCTGGCCAGAAGTAACGCTTTCGATAAAAAGAAACGTTTTCATAAAAAATTGTAAGTAAATTAATTGAAAATCGCCATGTGAAGGTGAAAATAAAAGTTTGTACGCGACGACACGGTTTGCAATTAATCTTTACTAGGCTCACTGGATTATGAGGCTCGCTCCAGCGTCGCTCGCCCCACAAACTCCAGCTCGCCCGTAAAGGTTTGCTTACAAAGCTTGACACGTAAATAACTATAATAAGAATTCAGGTTCTTATCACTATTATTTCTTTGTGTTTTAGTATACTTAATTAAATTACATCAAAATACGACTCATTCGAAAATGTTAGACTGTCCTCTTTCATAATGCCCCTATTTACTTCATTTTTAAATTACTTTCTGTCACGAAGCCGCCATTTCATTAGAATTACATTAACTCCTGGTCAATAACTGATACTTGGTAGCAAGTTGTGGTGAGAAGTCGACACCTGTCCCGCAGCAAGTCTCTGAAGGAGATGGGTGTGGTCTACTAAAAAATAGTAAGAGCGCCAGGGAGCAACCCCGCCCGAAACTTCCAAGAGAATTACTAACACTCGCTCGTCCAAGATACCTTTGGACACGCAACAGAACACCAAAACGGACTTAATGATAAATATATTTAGGCACACACTTACGCTGAACAAATATGTACACTTGCCTCGAGGATTCAAAATAACCTAAATGCTTCAAAACCGGAAGACGAGACGGTTCAATAATTCGATACAGTAAGTAACTTAAGCAACGACAGATTTCAAATAGGTTCAGTGCTGACCTTCACAGAGTTGAATTTCTTAAATTATGTTGCCACTTTACTAAACCAAGCACATGTAACACGTGGCTGCCGAAATGTAACTAGAAATTAACCAAATTAAGTCGAAACTGCGATTAGCGCTGTTTTGTATTGCTTTGTTTTGCTTTATTAAAAATGTAACTTTATTTCATCCCTTTTAATTCACCACCCTGGCTCGGTTTAATTTGTATCACTTTATCTGTGTCACTATTACATGACACTCGATTTAAATTGCCTTAAATATCGGAAATAGGCAACCCATTCTACTTCCGTGCTTTTCAAGCATTATGGAAAGACGACGGACGTAGTTATTTCCGAACTGTTTGATTGGTTGCCTACTCTAAAATTTTCAAAAGTTATAAACAAACGACGGAATCGAAAAAGTGAATTGCCTGAAACCAATTTGAGACAGCGGCAGTCCGACTCGATGCGAGGGTCTAAATCGAAGCGTTAAATGATACGCCCGCTTATACAAGGATCAAGCTGAATTTATTGAGAATAAGATAATCTAGCTGGCCTTGAAAAACAAAACATACATTGTTATTTAGAACACTTTTTTATCTGTCATTTGAAGTTTAGTTGCTGAATCTACGTTTGGTTTAACCGAAGTTATTAATTTTTAAAAGTGACTACACAAGTACAAAAATGGAATTAGCCAGAGAGCATTTTCGAATCATGATTTATTATGATTTTAAAAAAGGCTTGAGCGCTTATGAGTGCAAGGAGAGTTTATATTCGGCTTTCAGTGAACAAGCACCTTCCTTGGCTACAATTTACCGATGGTACAAGGAATTTGAACGCGAAAGAAATTCTGTTCAGCATCAGAAAGGAGCAGGGCGTCCTCCTACGGCTGTTACCGACAAAAACATTGCTGCTGTTAAAAAAATAATTGAAGAGGACAATAAAGCCACTTATGCGGTAATCGAGCATCAACTCAAGATTGGATCCTTAGCTGTGAGAACAATCTTAAACGATCGCCTACATTTAAAAAAAAGTGATTAGTCGTTTTGTGCCACATCAACTTTCCGACTTCCAAAAAGCAAAACGTGTAACGATTTGCCATGAAACTTTAAATTTCTTAAACAATGGTGGCGACCAAATTTTTTCCAAAATAGTGACAGGTGACGAAACTTATATTCCATTTTTTGATATACCAACCCGCCAAGAGAGTCGTGTGTGGATTCATGACGATGAGGAAACTCCAACAATAACCAAGAAACTGCGAGCTATGAAAAAAGTTATGTATGCAGTATTCTTTAGAAGTACTGGGCTAGTAAAAGCAATTAAGCTAGACGGACAAAAGATAGTTACAGCTAAATGGTACACTGAAAAATGTTTGCCTGAAGTATTCAGTAAGGTTCCAAACGAGAGAATTATTCTGCACCATGACAATGCATCATCCCATACTGCAGCTTTAACTCTCCAGTTTTTGGCTGGAAAAAAATATAAAAATCATAGAACATCCGCCGTATTCACATGATTTAGCTACGTGCGACTTTTGGGTATTTTTTGGGCTTAAAAGGAATTTGCGGGGTAGAAGGTTTTCGTCTGAAGAAGAGATTGATGCACACTTATTTTGACGGTATTCCGAAAGAAGATTGGTTGGGCGCTTTTAAACAGTGGAAAGAATGAATGGTTAAGTGTATCATTGCTGAAGGGAATTACTTTGAACACATTTAAAATAAAATCCTACAAAATATTAACCATATTTTTTATTCTCAATAAATTCAGCTTGACCCACGTACGTGATTTTTAAGCAATCAGTCTAATATCGTCAGGGTAAAAACGTGGATATAATTCCAGAATATAAAAATAGCTCTTTCTTGAATTTAGAAACAACAATTTAGTTGATTTGAATTAAATACAATTGAATAGAAGCACGACGCGTCTCTGCAGCACACTCTCTCGTGCACATTGTGTCCGAGCAATCAACCGCGACATTAATGTGAATCATGCCGTCCTAACGAATGCATTATTTCTTTGGCTTACCGATTGTCCGCAATCGGCTATGAGCGCTGCACCGGCAAATATACACTGCGATCGTAAATGGTTGAACGTGCCGCTTCATACAAAAATTTCTTGGTCCAGTTACTAGAAATCATGTACCCAATTTAAAGGCGTGCGGATGTAATTTTAACCTAAAAATTGTGTAACATTAATCATAAATCGAGAAGCAAAGAACGTTACTTACTTGTAAAAACAAAGTCAACTGAATAATAGTATTCAAAAATACTTATCTACTGATTTCGAATGATTTAAACTGCAAATTGTAGAAAACTCAAACATAAACAAACCATACACGAACGCTACTGCTTGCCAGCTGATCTGGAGCATTCAAAAACGCGAAAATTCCCTAGGCGGAAAGTAGTTTTGATCACCTTTGGGTATTTACTTTCTCAAGGACGCTCAATCATTTACGACCACAGTGTATTGGGGTGTGTACAAAATCTATTTATAACATTGCACCGCTTCGTTGCAATAGTAAACTATTACACTTTTTTCGATCCGCCGTCTGGTTATAAATGAAACAAGCATTGAGTACATGCATATATTGAATAATAAAATCTTTTAACCATCGTAAAAATCGGCCGTTTCTGTAGTTCATAATTGCTAGGGTTTTCCACGCACGTTTCGCAACAATTTATTTAGCACAGAAACGAACGGGCCGGAAACAATGCGTTAGCTGAAAGCGTCAGCCGAAACCGTATTCAAATTTATTGCGATTGAAAGTCGCCGCCTGGGTGGAAACAAAACGAGAAAACAATAATTCGAGCTGTGAAAAGAGGGACGCGCATTGAAATTGAAGCGTGTTGGTTAACGAAACGACCTCGACACAGATCACAATCGCAATCGCAATCGGACCGAAAACGCGACGATAATCGTCAACAAAACAGAAATAGTAAACCTTGAAGCTAACAAATGAACGCATGAGGTTGAAAGGGACGCTCGCCCCCTCCCGCCGTCCCATAAGATGCTGGTTGAAATTTCCGCTTCGCCGCAGCGTAACGCAGAGAAACTTTGGCAATTAAAATTTTCCGTTCCACGTCGAATCATACCACACACATCAAATTCTTGCATCCGAAGTAAGTTAGATTTGGTGGCGCGCGCGCGCTTCCGGCGTAAAATCGACGTGCTTTCAGGTACGGTAGTAAACTAACAATCGTATGTGCGGTGGAGTGCTTGAGCTCTCGCGGGCGTTTGTCTTGTGTGTATGCCGCCCCCCCGCATGCACGCCTTTGATCTGGAATACCACGAGGCGGAAGCTCCTAATTCCTGTAACTAGAAAGTTATTCGCAGCCCGGTGAATCCAGATTCTGCAAAGCGCTGTTACCTATTGACTAGGTTGAATCAATCCTCTTGAATATCGCATTCTTGAAAGTTCGCATCTCCTAAGGAGCCTGCATATTAATTATCGGGGCCCCCGTAACCATGTGTGCAAAGCGTGCAGTGCACGCGGGCGCCATCTTCAATGGGCGGCAATTAGCCTATTGGCCTCTAGACAAGTTCTGTCATTAATCATTTTTTCGCAGAAAAAAAATTAATCGGTATCTGGTAAAAATTATTCGAAAAAACGATCCACAAGTTTGAACTGTTTTGATGAAGCCGTCAACCTCACGACAAAACGTCGACTAAACTAGAACAGTTAACTGCGGTAATTAAAAGTAAAAAAGTTTTGTAATTTTCGTGTGCTAAATTTTTTATAAAAAGTTTAATGTACTTAGTAAAAAAAATAAATTATATAAGCTGTTACGGTTTGGTTAAAAAAAAAAAACGAATTACATTTTACTTTTTAAGTTTCTAAATATTTAAGTTCATTTTGCTTTTGTTTCTCTTTTTCTAATATTATTAACAAGCGGGCTTCACCAACTTCCATTCCGGAGGGGTTTGTACAGAGGCCTCTTTAGTCAGATGAGCAGAAAGCGCTTCGCTTCGGGTTACTCGTTTCTGAGGGCTCGCAGCATTTAGGAACTTGAAAAAAGTGAAGGAAAAAGTTTTCAAAAGTGAAGGAAAATGCTTTCAAAAGTGAAGGAAAATGTTTTCAAAAGTGAAGGAAAATGTTTTCAAAAGTGAAGGAAAATGTTTTCAAAATTAAGGAAAATGTTTTCAAAATGAAGTAAAATGTTTTCAAAAGTGAAGGAAAATGTTTTCAAAAGTGAAGGAAAATGTTTTCAAAAATGAAGGAGAATGTTTTCAAAATTAAGGAAAATGTTTTCCAAATGAAGTAAAATGTTTTCAAAAGTGAAGGAAAATGTTTTCAAAAGTGAAGGAAAATGTTTTCAAAAGTGAAGGAAAATGTTTTCAAAATGAACGAAAATGTTTTCAAAATGAAGGAGAATGTTTTCAAAATGAAGGAAAATATTTAAAATTTCTTAGAATTTTTCTATTTCTTGTTTCTTTTAATTTCTTTTTAAATTAATGGGAGTTCTGGTGAAGCCGTCAACCTCACGGCAAAACATCGAGTAAAATATGAAAAATTTAGCACACGAAAATTACGAAACTTTCCTACTTTTAATTTTCGTGTGCTAAATTTTTCATAAAAAAAATTTAATTTAATGTACTTAATAATTTTGTTAGGTAAAAAAATAAATTATAAGAGCCGTTACGGTTTGGTTTAGAAAAAAAGACAAATTACATTTTACTTTTTAAGTTCTTAGAAATTTAAGTTCATTTTGCTTTTGTGATTTTGTTTCTTTTTTCTAAAATTATTAACAAGCTGGCTTCACCTACTTAAATTCTGGAAGGGTCTGAACAGAGACCTCCTTAGTCAGTTGAGCAGAAATCGCTTCGCACTGTTTGGGTTACTCGTTTTTGAGGGCTCGCAGCAGTTAAGGACTTCAAAAAAAGTGAAGGAAAATGTTTTCAAATTGAAGGAAAATGTTTTCAAAATAAAAATAATGATTTTAATTTTCAAAATGAAGGAAAATGTTTTCAAAATAAAGGAAAATGTTCTCAAACTGAAGGAAAATGTTTGAAGAATGAACGAAAATGTTTAAATTTTTAAAAAAATTTCCATTTTTTGTTTCTTTTAATTTTTTTTTTTAATTAATGGGAGTTCTGGTGAAGCCGTCAACCTCACGGCAAAACATCGAATTAATTTTAATCGATTTTAAAATTTGGATTGAGTTGAGCTCAATATTGGTTGAATTTAATATTAAACGATTTTTAAATTGCCAGAAAAAAATGATTTTAATTTTCTGCTTTGCTTGAGTTGGATTGGGTTGACCTTGACGTCGGTTAAGCTTCGTTTTAATCGATTTTAAAATTTGGGTTGAATTGAGCTCAACTTTGGTGGAGCTCAACTTTAAACGATTTTTAAATTGCCAGAAAGAAAAAAGATTTTATTTTTCTGTTTTGATTGAGTCGGATTGGGTTGACCTTGACATCGGTTAAGCTTCATTTTAATAGATTTTAAAATTTGGATTGAGTTGAGCTCAATATTGGTTGAATTCAATTTTAAACGATTTTTAAATTGCCAGAAAGAAAAAAGATTTTATTTTTCTGTTTTGATTGAGTTGGATTGGGTTGACCTTGACGTCGGTTAAGCTTCGTTTTAATCGATTTTAAAACTTGGATTGAGTTGACCTTAACATTGGTTGAATTCAATTTTAAACGATTTTTAAATTGTCAGAAAAAAAAATGATTTTAATTTTCTGTTTTGTTTGAGTTGGGTTGGGTTGACCTCGAAGTCGGTTAAGCGATTTTAAATTTTGGATTAAGTTCAGCTCAATATTGGTTGAATTTAATTTTAAACGATTTTTAAATTGTCAGTTGTCAATTTTCTGTTTTGCTCGAGTCGGGTTGGGTTGACCTTGGCATCGGTTCATTCAAAGCGATTTTAAAATTGGGGTTGATTTGAGCTCAATATTGATTGAATTCAATTTTAAACAATTTTTAAATTGCCAGAAAAAAAATGATTTTAATTTTCTGTTTTGATTGAGTTGGGTTGGGTTGACTTTGCCGTCAGTTGTGCTTTATTTTAATCGATTTTAAAATTTGGATTGAGTTGAGCTCAATATTGGTTGCTTCTCAGACAATCCGGCTCGAAGGACCAATGTTCAGTGACGCCTCCTTGTATCCTAGAACCCGCTTTTATTTATTTTCAAGTTTAAATATAGTCTTTCTCACGATGAAATTACCTTCAAATAAGAAACCCCTTATCCGCAGCACGCAAATAAAAATGTGTGGAAGAGAAACCGGCATTTCAATTTATTTCAAATAATCAAATCACCTGAAAGATGTGAGTAACGCGAGTTGCTTGCAACGAGGACGAATGAAACGAATAAAAAAAAAGTTGACGCACTCAAATTCGCCTTAAACGAAATTGGTTCCTCGCCGGAGTAGTATCGGAGCCGGAGGACGAGGGGGCGGGAAAATAACGCGCGAAACAAGAAGTTACAAGATCCTCGAAATTTTATTTGCGCCAACTTCCAGCGCGAGAAGAATAAAGTTTCGAATGTAAATCCGTCGCGCGAGGATATCTGATTATACTAAAAGGTTCGAACTACGATTTCAATAGCTCCCACTCTTATATATTGCCGCCCACCATTTGTTTGACAAATGTTCCGGAGCGGGTTCCGGGCCGTTCAAGAATTCGGCCAATAAAACGAAACATAAACAAAAATGAATTCGCTTTAAATGAGATCCAAACTCGACCTTCCCCTTCCTATGTCCCAAACCTAAAACAATTATTATGAATTTTTTGAGTGCGCGCGGGGGCGGAAAAGGACAAGCGTAACGGAAAAGGTCGCCCCCGATGTACCTAATATTATATTAGCATTTTACTTGCTTCTCGTATTCGGTTTGCTGGGCTATTTTTAGGCCGGGGCGTTAATGAATTTTTGCTCCGATTTATATTTAAATTTCTCGGGAAAGGGTTGGCTGCCCGAGTTGGAAGAACGAAAATGATGAATTTATTATATATTTAGCGGGGGTTTTCGGCCGTGGCCGTCTTGCATTTCCGCGGACTAATTAGGGCTCGTGTACACACTACCCCTTCGAACAATATATTTAAATATTTACTCTGCACTCCGCGGCCGGATCTTGGTTCAACAATTTCGATGTCGGAACGGGGAATGCCCATAGAATTTCATTTCGTGGGGTGTGTCCGTGACGCGTGCATGAGATTCCCGTTTCTAACCATCCCCATCTTGAATATGTGATCAATGTGCGCGGGTCATTTTCAGAAAGGCATCATCAACAAATTAAGAATTATTTATCTCATATGAAATCACTTAAAACTAAATAAAGTAGAAATAATACAACTATATCTGCAAAATTTCAATACAAGAATTAATGTGAACAGCACAGAATTCAACTAAAAAAAAGAAAAAACCTTTACAAGCTGCTTTACATTTACTTTAAATTTACTTACTTAGTCTATCAAAGCATTTTTTAAAGCACAAAATTTATTATTTAAAACAACTTAAATTCCCTCCCTCAAAAAAAAAAACAACGCCATCTAGGATTGAAAAATCGAAGCGACACGATTTTTGATCTCCACTCATCGAGACATTTCATACGACATGCGACGAAGCATACTGACCGATTCCAAGCACTTGCAAATTGTTTTCTTCCATGAACCGATCCTCTTTGCTTCATTTCGTGAATTGTCTTTTGTTTTCTTTCATGAACGGATTGTTTATGTTTTTCACGAAATAAACCTCTTTATTAATTTGTTCTTGATCTTGTTTACAATTTGCTAACTTTCTTGTTCCGTTCGTTATCTGCTCCTCTTCATATTTGATATGTATTTGTTCACTGTTTGGCAATTAACGATTTGTTTCTATATTTTTTTTAGTATTCATCATATTTTCGTAACTGTCAAACTTGTCAAAATGAAATGCGGCAAAAAACAATCTATTTTCCGAAGCACACTTTTTTATTTTTATTTTTAACAAAAATTTTGTGCAAATCGTTTTTGATTGCAGTGAGAACCTCGAGCAGCCTCTGGACAGCTGTTTCAGCCCTGCTTGGGGCTTCTTCAGCAGAAACGTAGCTCGACATTCCCACTGCAGACCAAAAACGACTTGCCCAATTTATTCGCAATTGCGATGTAAGAATGATGAAAATATAAAATAGCGACATCTTACTATCACTTACACTTTTTGACCTAACATTGCAATGTTAGGTCAAAAAGTGTAAGTGATAGTAAGATGTCGCTATTTTATATTTTTATTTTTAACCTCGAACTGAGTACGAACATCCGTTGTCTTCTCAGTTAACCACACTTAACATTTTTTTTTTAATTAAATGTCAAACTTGTCAAAGTGAAATAACGATGAAACTGACCATCAACTTCTGAAGCTCTTCTTTGCTCTTTTTCTTTGTTCACTATTTAGCAGTTAACGATTTGTTTCTATCTTTTTAGTATTCATCATATTTTCGTAACTGTCAAACTTGTCAAAATGAAATGCGGCAAAAAACAATCTGTTTTCCGAAGCACACTTTTTATTTTTATTTTTAACCTCGAATTGAGTACGAACATCCGTTGTCTTCTCAGTTAACCACACTTAACATTTTTTTTAAATTAAATGTCAAACTTGTCAAAATGAAATAACAATGAAACTGACCATCAACTTCTGAAGCTCTTCTTTGCTCTTTTTCTTTGTTCACTGTTTGGCAATTAACGATTTGTTTCTATTTTTTTTTAGTATTCATCATATTTTCGTAACTGTCAAACTTGTCAAAATGAAATGCGGCAAAAAACAATCAGTTTTCTGAAGCACACTTTTTTTATAACCTGAAGTTGAGTAGGAACATCCGTTGTCTTCTCAGTTAACCGCACTTAACATTTTCTTTAAATTAAATGTCAAACTTGTCAAAGTGAAATAACAATGAAACCGACGATCAACTTCTGAAGCTCTTCTTTGCTCTTTTTCTTTGTTCACTGTTTGGCAGTTAACGATTTGTTTCTATTTTTTAGTATTCATCATATTTTCGTAACTGTCAAACTTGTTTAAATGTCAAACTTGTCAAAGTGAAATAACAATGAAATTGACCATCAATTTCTGAAGCTCTTGTTTACTTTTTTTCTTCTCTTTCTAAACAGGTGAGCAGAAACGTCACTTGTTCTAATTCTTATAATTTTCATATTTTTTAATTAACTGTCAAGCTTGTCAAAGTTATTTCCCAATAAAATTTTCTGAAGTAGTGGAGTTGTTATTTTTTCTTTTCTTTTTTAATCTGTAGTGAATACGAAAACATCAGTTGATTTCCTAAAAGGATTTCGCGGCTGCTGCTCAATTTCTTAGGCTTTTCTTTGTTAACCGTCAAACTTGTCAAAGCGAAAAGTCGGCAAAAGAGCGGTGGAATTTCTAAAACATTTTCTTTCTTTTTTCTTCTTTTCTTTAACCTAGAGGTGAAGACGCATCCGTTGTTTTTCAGTGAATCATGTTTTTTTTATTAACTGTCAAACTCTTCAAAACGAAAGTCGACGAAGGAATATTCAAATATCTGATTTTCTTTCCTTTTTTTTTAACTTGGAGGTGAAGACACATCCGTTGCTTTTCTCAATTAAACATATTTTTTTATTAACTGTCAAACTCTTCAAAACGAAAGTCGACGAAGGAATATTCAAATTTCTGATTTTTTTTTCCTTTTTTTTTAACTTGGAGGTGAAGATACATCTGTTGTTTTCTCAATTAACCATATTTTTTATTAACTGTCAAACTCTTCAAAACGAAAGTCGACGAAACAATATTCAAATATTTGATTTTCTTTCCTTTTTTTTAACTTGGAGGTGAAGACACATCCGTTGTTTTTCTCAATTAAACATATTTTTTTATTAAATTGCGAACCCTTCAAAGCGAAAGTCGATGAAAGAATAATCAAATTTCTGATTTTTTTTCCTTTTTTAACCTGGAGGTGATGACGCATCCGTTGTTTTCTCAGTTATAATCACATTTTTTTTTATTAACTGTCAAATTCTTCAAAACGAAAGTCGACGAAGGAATATTCAAATATCTGATTTTCTTTCCTTTACTTTTAACTTGTAGGTGAAGGGACATCTATTGTTATCTCAATTAAACATATTTTTTTATTAACTGTCAAACTCTTCAAAGCGAAAATCGACAAAAGATTAATCAAATTTCTGATTTTTCCTTTTTTTAATCTCGAGGTGAAGACACATCCGTTGTTTTCTCAGTTATCATATTTTTTTTTTATTAACTGTCAAACTTTCAAAGTGTCTATAAAAAAACAATCTGAAAATATATATTTTTTTTAATTTGAACGCGAACGTAATAAACATCAGTCATTTTTAGTTATTAAGTATTAAGGTAAGCATTATTATCTCTTTTCGTTAAGTGTCAAAGTTGTCAAAATTGAATCTGATACAATTTTCTGACGCAGATCGTGTATGAACAGTTTTTATTTCTTTCTAATCAGGAGGTGAGCAGAAAGATATTTTCATATTTGATATATATTTGACCGCTGTTCAATTTCTTTCTTGTTTAACTGTCAAACTGTCAAAGCGAAAATTCGATGAAAGAACAGTCCTGGGGGACATGCGAATCTTTTTCGACCCCTTGCAGCTTCTCGTTTCTCCATCGATTACACGCGTCCGGAGGGAGGAAAGCCCGGCGGGCGACCAACCAAACGAAAGTTCTGGAACGGGGCAATGCCATCGGGATGTCGACGTCGTCCTTAAAGCTAACCAGAGGGCGCCACCGTCGGCGAAAACGTTTGCGCAGAGATAAGCACGTCGTGTGATGGCTCAAACGAGATGGCGGGCCGAGCGGAGGTCGGCCGCCGCATCCACCGCCATCTTGGAACAAAGACGGCAGCCTCTCGGCGGAAAAAGAGAGAAGAAGGCATTCGAAGTATGCCGTGTGACATCTCAAACGAAAGCATACCGCGAGCACATACCGAAGAACGCACTTTAATCGGTCTCCTAGCTGCCGCGAGCCCCTAAAGCGAGCGGCCCTCACAGTGCGAAGCACTTTCTTAACAGTACAATCAAAAATACTATTACGTCAAGATGGGGGTTGTTCTGGTTTTCATCCTCTCGTCGAGACCTTTCATTTAATATGCTGCGACGTCATGTGCTTCCGTGTAACATTTTGCGTCTGGCGATGGGTTCTGCAGCGCATTCGGAAAATTCTGCTTTGTTTAGCCTCATCTATGTCCTGGTGGATTTTGTAACTCCAATTTCGAAACACCGGATACGTTTCGATATCATAAGAGTCGATTAATTCAATAATTACAAATTAATTATAAATGATTGTAGCTTAATCACACAACTAAATGTAAATAAAAAATGCAATGTTACACTAAACTTGTGTTTTGTAGAATAATTTTTTGCACTTCAGTTCACTTCTTCCGCTTTATGTTGGTACATGTTTTGGTCTCTTCATACCTTGCCAAAAATAATCGTCCTTCTTTTGTTTTCTAGGCATTTTATTTCATCTTTCCATACAGCCTACATTAGTTTTCTCTGTTATTGTTTGTTGAACTATTTTTCTTGTCATTGTTTTTTTTTTCCTAATTTAACACTGTGTGCACTTCTTGCAGTTTTAATTTTTTTTTTTTTAGAGTTCTGGTTCTTTAATATTAATTGGCAATCTCCTTCTGTTTCTCATTCGTCTTTCTCTTCGTAATTCGATATTTTATCCTTAACCTTTTATTTCGTAGTTTCTTGATTTTATATTGTTTTTTGGTTACTATTTTTTCTGGTTCAATTTTATAATTTTTACCATATTTCCTGCCAGGAACTTCAAATACTTTTCATTAAACTGGTGTTATTGAAAATTTAGTATTTCATGTCAACGTATTTTATTAGTTCACCTCTTTTCTTTCTCAATATTTACAATTTCAATTTTAAATTCAATATTTCGACGTAAGCATCCCGAAGAAGGTGTACTTTTACCGAAACTGGTCGTTACAATAAAAACATTTTTAGCAAATTAGAAAATGCTTTTGTCATAAAATTTTTTTAATGATTTCTCTAAATGATGGAGGTGTTGGGTCTAATCGAAACAACAAACATTCGACGCCGTCTATCAACGAAGTTAATTACCAACAAGCACAGCTCGATCAACGCCTGCTAAAAAGATAGGCCAGATTTTTGAGAGGGGAGCAAATCAAGCTCGGAGTCTTATATCAGAGTCCGAGATTGAGTCTCATTTTAAACGTAGCCGTCTTTTGCTAGGCTCTGATGGATCGGTACACGTCCCTGCCAACAAGTAATTATATTTTGGCAAATGTTGAACGTTTATTGAAGAGCTACGTTTATGTGAACTACTTTTTAGAATTCCACTTAACATAAGTGGTCAATTAAAGCCCTCGACGAACGCCACTGTCAAGAATTAGTAACGAATGCTGCAATTCTGAGCTCGATCGTAAGCATCGTAAGCTATTATCGTGCCATTTAATTATACAGGTCGGAAGTACCTTACGATGCTTACGACTAAGATCAGAATTGCAGCATAAATCTGCCGCAATTCTGTCAACTACGTGTATTACTATTGCCTAACTATCAGACATAACTTACTCACGAGAGATACAATCAATTATTAAGGCCCTATATAATTTATAAATTTCAAGAACACTTTAATAGCGAACAAAAGCAAAATGGTGATAATTTATGTAACAAAATATAAGATATATTACACTATTAAATTTGTATTTTGGTAGGAAGTTTTCATTTCTATGCTAAATATTTGTGTTTTCTTGAGCTGTGTTGGAAATATTGCGAGCGTAAAAAACTTAAAGAGATATTTACAACACCTTGCAATAATTTATTCAAAGTAGAATTAATTAATTGTATCATACTTATCTTACTTGTTTGTTGAACTTTTTAGAAACAAATGTCAAAATTCGATAATTGGTGTAAATAGTTAACACCGCGTAAAAATGGTGTAAATAGTTAACACCGCGTAAAAATCAAAGAAGTAATGAATTTCTGCCCCGTGTCAGCTGTTCGTATTAGTCACCTGTCAGGAAGGAACGTCCAGAATTCCGCAAGGGTTGACCAGACGTACAGGTGTCGAGGATCGAGGTCCAGTTCGAGAAAAATCTGTTACAGGTGAGAGTATCGCATCACGAGATGAAATTCTTCATTCAGGAAAGAGCACAATAAGATATATTCCCCCCCCCCAAAAAAAAAACCTTCGTGAAGAAATTAACGACGCATAAGTATGGCGTAATGGCGTCATGCCATCACCGACATGTCGAACAATTCCAGGAATGTTTTTTCCAAAATTTCAACGATTTCAAAAAAGAA
Organism: Prosopocoilus inquinatus; assembly: GCA_036172665.1. Taxonomy (NCBI): domain Eukaryota; kingdom Metazoa; phylum Arthropoda; class Insecta; order Coleoptera; family Lucanidae; genus Prosopocoilus; species Prosopocoilus inquinatus. The sequence continues at coordinate 12,919,451 of CM069871.1, read as the reverse complement.
GAGTGCTCTAGAGCTGTCAATTGAAAACGCACGGATTGTTTCGAGGCGATTTTCTCTAGGATTATTATTATCCTTTTTTTTTTTTTTCAAACAAAGCGAGAAGTTTGTAAACACGGTCGAGTCGTAATGTTCGGGCTTTTTGCCAATTAAGCTGCGCCGCTTTAAACTTTCCGCTTTACCTACTACCTTCGCCTGTTAGATTTAATTACGACTGCACGTAGTTTTTTATTGCCGCACAAGCCACCTGCCCGCCCGCTTGCATTTGTTTTGTGTTCCGGGAAAGCAACAACTTTTAGAATCCATTCATCAAGTCGCGCCGCCCGATGCAGCGATTTTTGTAAACACATATTAACGGCTAAGCCATGAGAGATGCGGTCGCTTTTTTTTTATTAGGGGGGGGGGGGGCATCACCGACGACAAATCATCCGCGTTTGACGGTCGGCGACAGTTTGTCAACCGTTGTGTCATCCAATTACGAGCTTTACTGAAAAAAAAAAAAAACTTTCCCCCTAAACATACACGATTATTTTCGTACGTAGAGAATAATCGCCCGCCCATCCGCGCCCTTCACCCGTTCAATTCTTTTTGATTTCGTCGTCGACCACACCGAATTTAATTTATTGTCGGTATAATTTTATTGAATTTGATACGCGGCCTCCTGCAACAATCAATAATAACTCGCGGAAGGATTTTTTTTTTCGCGCACCCATTGGCCCTCTGGGAGTACGAACAAAAGGCGAGTGCGTTACGGTTTCTAGATTTGCCATTCAGAGTTGTTCTTTTGTTGTCGAGGGATGTACGTTTTATATGCAATAAGCGGGAAACAGATGTGAAAGGGCCGGAAAAAGTATCAGGGGAAATATAGGAACTTAGAGGCGTTACCCCCGGGGAATACATTGTGTGTAATTCTTTTTTTTTTTTCTGTTGTTGTTGCTGCATTGGTCCGGTCTGCTTTTTTCGGAGCCCCCCCCGACAATATCGAATAACATATTCGGTGTCTTTTTTTTTAATCCACCCAATTATCATTTAGATCTTTTTACGTATAACTTATTCTATATCTCGCGGATATACGGCATATAAAGGAGGCAACCAACTAATATAAATAAAGTAGAGTTCTCTGATGCGCTGCAAAACCGATCGCCAGACGCAAAGATGGCCGTATCTGGCCGGGCAATTCAGGGAAATTATTTAAAGAGCCTTTTTTTTAATGAAAATTGAATCTGCGCGCGACTTATCTCGTTCCGAGTGATTTTAATTTAAAACTGAGGTTCAATTTCATTTAACGAAATTCTGTCATTTTCCCCCCAAGTTTGATACTCGCAACGGAAGGCAAACGGTTTTTCCTTTGTATGTGTGTATATTTATCTAAAAATTTTTTACGTGTACCATGATAATTTTGATACGGGAAGATAATCAGATATCGGTCGGTAAGCGAATCAATAAAGCTTGAAATCTAATCACTGCAAACGATAGGAAATACTTGCCTCTCTCCGTGTATATTATTATTTTTGTAAAATTTTGTTTTCTTGCGTGCAACATTTCCGTAGTTGTAGAGGATTTGTAAATTATCTACGAGTCAAAGGCTTGTATTACGTCTTTATTTTTTAAGTATAAACTTTTAATTAATTGGCGCTAATTTGAAATGGTAACATTGTTCCCCTCAAAACAGAAACAATTGTTTACTAACATTTTCTTTAACATTGAGAGATTAATTTCTGGTTATCAATAAGAATGGTTATAATAAGCTTACTCCAACATGAGTTATTGACTTCTAATAGGTGAAGTGGCTATTTACCCTCCTCTTGGCTATTTTTTCTTCGCTCTTCAATTGTTTGGGTTAACGACGGCTCCAGCGGTACCATTCTTCAATACTTCGAGTTTGAAATTCGGTATTTTGGCTGTACCATAATAGAGTCGGTTGCTGAAGATAATAATGGACGTACTGTCAGTTACAGTTAGGTAAGGCTTTGTAACTAGTAAGTAATTCTTCGAATTTCCATCAAGTTGTAAAACGCCATTTGACAGCTTCAGCTTTGATGCTTTCCTTATTCTTCATCGTCTACCATTTTTCTTGATTTTATAAAGATTTTATAAAGATGTTGTAATTTCTTTCTCCATTGGTTCTCAGTTGTGTGTGATTTCGTCGTTTCTTTTACGTGAGCAGTGAGGATAAATGCCTTTGTTAACAGCAAAACAAAAAAAAAAAATAATTTATACAAAATAGTCAACCATGCTTATAGATATTCACATTGCAGCTTAAAATTGTAATTTCAAAACTACTTTCACTTTAAAATAACAAAGTAAATGTTCGTAAATATGTTTAACCCTCTCTTAAATCTAAATTAAGAACTATTCTATTTTTTAATTAAATTAAGGACTTTTCTTTTCATAAACTAAGAATCACTTTCCTTTTATAACTGAACTCTTCTATATAAATCAGGAACTTTACATTTGTCATGTCACATTCACATTACATTTTTGCAGTTGAACTACTTCCTTCAGTTCGATCTTCAAATTTTGGTATAGGTTGTTAGATACCGCAGCTGTTAGTGGTTCCGCTTCTGGTAGATTTATTACTGTGTCATTCGATGGTTAAGTGGACTCCCCTAGTAGTCGACTCAGAGTATTTTTGGTTTTGATACTGGGAATGTAAAACCCAAGTAGTGAGAACGGTTCAGATGCTGGCCAATACTGAGATACCACAACCCATGGTTTTGGTACAATGATAATCCATTGATAATATCTGAAACAATATATTTTATTAGTCTGATAAAGACATAAATACCAATAAACCCTGAAATCTACATTCCTATGTCAACAAAATATCCCCAGACATAGCTTGGCGTATCCCACCGATATGTTTAATTTCTTTTGGATTAAATAAATTTAAAACATAAAACTCTCAGATTCTGTATCATAATAACCCATTTTAGATCCCACCGCTGCCACCATTTTGTTACCCCTTAAGGTAGTCACGTGCTTTAAACAGCCGCCGGGGTCGGGGTTCTTACGTAGGATATTAGACACAAGATCTACGACTTAAAATTAATTTAATAAAAGATATATTAAAATGTTAATCAACAAAAAAAGTAAAATTTAAATTGAATAAAAAAAACAAATTTGAAAATACTTACATTTTACAGCTTCGATGCAGCACTGTTACCACTCACATTACCTGTCGCCTTCACACACCCAATTAATTATTTTTACCTTGTTGTTAAAATGCGTACAACCGCCCCTCCCCTCTTCTACTTTTAATTAATTGGCGATAATTTGGAATGGTAACAATATTTATTAAAAATACGATGTTTTTCTATTTTACTCATTTTAAATACTTCCAATACCTTAAATAAGTTAATCGAGGAAAATCCTCATAAGGAGAGAGACAACGAGAGAGAAGAATTTTACAATCTTTAGGTAAATAACGGCCCTGTTCTGACATTTCGGGGGAAAACACCCCTCGGAGGGCATTTTCGGCTATAAAACTCAAGCTGCCGAACGAGAAAATCGCCTTCCAGCGGTGACCCGTTGCTTAATTAAAAAGAGAAAATTGGGTTGTCTGTTAAACGAGGGTGCTTCCGTTGTTTAAGAAAATAAAAGAATAAAAAAAACCGCGGCTACTACACATATTGACAATAAGTGAAAAGCTAAAATATTTCTTTATTTGTTGTGCTGTACTTCGACCTCGTCGAACATTACTAAATTTTAAACCGCATTGTTTTCAAGCCAATTAAAATATCCACATCGCACTAATTATGCGCGAAACGTCGTGGCCCTGACAATGAGAGTTAAAGACACCATCAATAAAAAAAAACAAACGATTAAAGTACCGACCGACTAGCTAGAAGTACCCGTTTGTTTCGGTCTAACTATAATGAATGTAACACGCTTATCGGTGTGTAAGTAAGTCGGAGATAATGTTTTACAAGTGCGATGTTAACTGCACGCCGACCGTAACAGGGAGAATTAAATCCCACATCCGTACGTGATAGCAGAAGACATGGCGGTGACGTCAGTCGTCCAATTCATCTCGGTCATTTCACACTTATTTGCGCTCGAATTGAGCGTTCTGCAAGGTTCACGCGTAAGAACCTACAATTACGTCGCCTAAGTTGAAAATGTTTTCCTGAAACTTTTTCGTTTAATAATTATAAAAAAAATAATCGTGCTGCTGGATGAGGGTGATGCAAAAGTGTTTACTGTGCACGACAACTGTAGAAGAGCTCCCTCTCCCCTTCTGTTATTCCTAAATTCGAAGAAATGAGATATGTTGTTGATACGTAAATATGCCCATTCAGTGGAGTCGGTCGTGCACAGGTAGCTTTCGCAGACGCCACCCGGCGATTACGCAGCCCAAACGAATCAAGACTATCCACGGGTGAGAGAGTGAAACCCCGATGATCCCAGTAAGGCACAACGCCCAACGACTTGCTCCCGAAGATCGATTCCCTCCTGGAACGTACCTGATTCAAGATCGATCAGCTTGGATACACCTGGCTGACGATCACTCTGAATAGGCGTTATTGAATAACGATTTACTTTTTCTTTTGATGAAACAGTTGCTTTTGCGTTCCTCGCTCATCATTTACTCTGTTAAACCTCTAACTATCTATTACTTCTTTACTCTGAGAGTTAGGAACGTGTGAATGACCAAGTGTGACCCACGTTCCTAACACGCAGGCATGCCGACACTATTTTCCTAATTTACAACTGGCTATTTTTTGTACGTGGTACTTTCGTATTCGCGCCACATGCAGCCATTGCGGCATCGTCGTTACTTGGATAAACAGTCAAGAGTTCGGTTTTGTTTTGGTTTCGTTTGAATAATTTCAGTTTGGAGAGTTATTTTTTCGCGTGGACACAACTCAAATACGGCTCTGCCGGCTTTAGAAACCCCCCTTGTGACGCTAGTGTATTTCTGCGCATTATTAACAAGCCTGCGGCAGTTGCACACAGGTAAGGCTAATTGCGCTATGTGTTAAAATTCAATCTCCGCTAAAATTTCCTTCTTCCCTCTCTCTTGGGTTTATTTTTCCGCCTCTCGGCCTCTGTCGGACTCGAATTTTGTCCACCCTTTCAGTTTTGTCAAAGTGTTTTTTATCGTCGCATCTTCTTGTATCTCGACTGCGTTTATTGCCGGCGTCTCAGTTTTGTAAAGTCGTTTTTATCATCGCATGTACTCGTGTCTCGACTGCGTTTATTGCCGGTCCTTCCTCCGCTGACTGCCGGTGACGAAATTTTGCGTATCCAATTCAAGTTACCCAGCAAGTTCTCGGGCAACGAACAAAAGATTATCGTGTCACCGGACGACAGGCAAGATCATCGCCGTAAATGTTAGAAAATTTATCTTGGAGTGACGTCACAGTTGACGATGTGTGGATGGCGCGGCGTGTCCCAGAAACCCGTTTACTTGCTAACTAACGTTCGTAGATTTAATTTTAAATTCATTAGTTATAACAACATTGTTAGGTTAATTATCGAGGCCCCCGAATAGCTCTTGATCGTTTGATTTACAATTAAATATTTACTAACGTTCACAACTCCGGCCGACGAGCAAGGTCATCGCCGTAAGTGATTGAAAATTTATCTTAGAGTGACGTTGCAGTTGACGATATCGGTGTGCCCCAGAAACCCGTTACCTTGTTAACTAAAAGTCGCAACTCCGGACGCCGAGCAAGATCGTAAGCTGGGCGTCACACTAAGCGACCCCGGATGGGAACGGTAGAACGGCCAAAATTCATTACACGGTCGTGTAAAAAGTTTTAAATTTTTTTAGGCATGAGTGATTACGACTGTCCGAATACAACCGCTCAGTTCAACATTTTGCGACATTATGTTTTATGTTGTAAGTAAAATGTCGAACTGAGCGGTTGTATCCGGTCAGTCGTAATCACTCGTAAAGAATTTATGCCTAAAAAATTTGAAAACTTTATATTTTTTACACAATCGTGTAATGAAATTTTGGCCATTCGAACGTTTCCGTCAGGGGTCGCTTAGTATAACGTCCGTCTAAGTGATTGAAAATTTATCTTGGAGTGACGTCACAGTTGACGATGTGTGGATGGTGCGGCGTGTCCCAGAAACCCGTTTACTTGCTAACTAACGTTCGTGGATTTAAATTTAAATTCATTAGTTATAACAACATTGTTAGGTTAATGATCGAGGCCCCCGAATAGCTCTTGATGGTTTGATTTACAATTAAATATTTACTAACGTTCACAACTCCGGCCGACGAGCAAGGTCATCGCCGTAAGTGATTGAAAATTTATCTTAGAGTAACGTCGCAGTTGACGATATCGGTGTGCCCCAGAAACCCGTTTACTTGCTAAATTAAGGTCGCAACTCCGGACGACGAGCAAGATCATCGCCGCGCCGTAAGCCGGGCATCACATTAAGCGACCCCGGACGAGAACGGTCGAACGGCCAAAATGCACTACACGATTGTGTAAAAAATATAAAAAAAAATATTTTTAGGCATAAATACTTTACAAGTGATTACGACTGACCGGATACAACCGCTCAGTTCGACGTTTTGCAACATTATGTTTTATGTTGTAAGCAAAATGTCGAACTGAGCGGTTGTATCCGGTCAGTCGTAATCACTCGGAATGAATTTAAGCCTAAACATTTTTAAAACTTTATATCTTTTACACAATCGCGTAATGAAATTTTGGCCGTTCGAACGTTTCCGTCCGGGGTCGCTTACTTTAACGTCCGTCTAAGTTATTGAAAATTTATTCTGGAGTGACGTCACAGTTGACGATGTGTGGACGGCGCGGCGTGTCCCAGAAACCCGTTCACTTGCTAACGAACGTTCGTGGATTTAATTTTAAGTTCGTTAGTTATAACAACACTGTTAATTATCGAGGCCCTCGAATAGCTCTTGATCGTTTAATTTACAATTAAATATTTGCTAACGTTCGCAACTCCGGACGACGAGCAAGATCATCGCCGTAAGTGATTGAAAATTTATCTTAGAGTGACGTCACAGTTGACGATATCTGTATACCCCAGAAACCCGTTTATTTGCTAAATAAAGTTCGCAACTCCGGATGATGAGCAAGATCATCGCCGTAAGCCAGGCGTCACGCTAAGCGAGCCCGGAAGGGAATAGTCGAACAGCCAAAATTCATTACACGGTCGTGTAAAAGGTATAAAGTTTTAAAATTTTTTAGGCATGAGTGATTACGACTGACCGTATAAAACCGCTCAGTTCGACATTTTGCGTTATTATGTTTTATGTTGTAAGCAAAATGTTGAACTGAGCGGTTGTATCTGGTCAGTCGTAATCATTCGTAAAGAATTTATGCCTAAAAATTGCTTAAAAACCGTTCCCGTCCGGGGTCGCTTATTGTGACGCCCGTCTAAGTAATTAAAAATTTATCTTCGAGTGACGTCATAGTTAACGATGTGTGTGCGTGTCCCAGAAACCCCTTTACCTGCTAACTGACGTTCCTGGATTTAATTTTAAGTTAATTAGTTATAACAACATTGTTAAGTTGATTATCGAGGCCCTCGAATAACTTGATCATCGCCATAAGTGATTGAAAATTTATCTTGGAATGGATTTATCACGATATATGGCGTGTCCCAGAAAATTCATTACACGATTGTGTAAAAGATATAAAGTTTTAAAAATTTTTCTGTATAAATTCTTTACGAATGACTGACCGGATATAACCACTCAGTTCGACATTTTGCGACATGTTTTATGTTGTAAGTAAAATGTCGAATGAGCGGTTGTATCCGGTCAGTCGTAATCATTAGTAAAGAATTTATGCAGAAAAATTTTCAAAACACAATCGTATAGTGAAATTTTAGCCGCTTGACCGTTTCCGTTAGAGGTCGCTTAATGTGACGCCCGTCTAAGTGATTGAAAATTTATCTGAGAGTGACGTCACAGTTGACGATATGTGGATGGCGTGTCCCAGAAACCCGTTTACCTGCTTTCACATTCGTGGATTTAATTTTAAGTTCATTATAACAACATTATTAAGTTAATTATCGAGCCCCAACCTTATTTTACTTACATTAAGAGCAATAAATAGACAGTATTTTAGTTTAATTGTTGGATTTATGTGGCTCACCACCCATTTGCGTAAAAGTATGGCACCGTAGAGAGGCGATCCGTTCGTAGAGATAAGCGTTTTGGATTGACAAGGGCAACTATCTCAGGCGCTTTTAAACAAATTATCGTCGAAGTTTAACCCACGACCCAAATCTCCACCCGAGCTAGGGTTTCCGCATATAACTAAGCACTTTTATTTCTACCCTTCATCCGCGTCGTAATTTTGCGAAGTTTTCAGGTAAGCGCAAAGAGCAAGTAGCAGAAAGCGTATTGTGCAATTCCATCGATTTCATTAAAACCTCTTCTTAACCGAGTAGTCTGCTTCAAATATTTGTCGTACCCTTAGGAATGTTGCGAAATATAAAAAGAAGTAGGTACGTTCCGGTTTCCTTCCCTTTACAGAAAGTGCCTTGCTAAGATCTTCTGCTCCTCGTCTGTAAAAACAAACAGCTTCAAACGTTTGTATTTGAATATCAAATTGCACCGCGGTGCGCTCGAGCTGCCGGTAATCCGAACGGAGCCTTTGCTTTTGTTCGCGCAAACATTAGCTCTAAATGTGCTCAGGGCCTTATATACCTCGGCGAGCTAATAAAGCGTGCGGCGGTTTCCATGCGGATTGCATCCGATACAGCTTGGATATAGCTTGGATACAGCTCGCCCCGTGATTTACGACGAATGCACTCGGCACAGTCAAGTCAATTTGCCCGACCAGCGGATAATCTCCTCGAATTCGCGATGAAATTAAATCCCAATACGTTACCGTCGCGAACGAGATAAATTCCGGCCGTTTTATGATTATTACGGCCCTGAAAGACTGGGGTTGGTGTTGGGGGGCGGGGGGAGGGGGGGGGGAGATCGGGGACAAAAAAAGTAAGTTACGTGGTAATTTCGCGAATCTGGAGGAAATGGTTGCGCCATTTTCATTCTCGGTTTATGGCTGATTGTTAAAGAGAGAAAAAGGGATGATTGCGTCGTCTCGCTGCTTTTGTTATTTCTGCGCTTAATAAAGTAAACGCGCACGGGAGGGGGGGGGGGTATCAGTAAGTTTTGATTTAAATATTTTAAATTCACTTAAAAACCACTTATTGCACTTCTTTTGCGGTCATTCAGTTGATGGTCAGTGATAAAAGATCCGCCTTCTTCACCACCTGCTGATCAACAACAGAAAACAAAAGAAAAAGAAAGCACCCACCAAGTCAGTTTCAAAAACAGTACAGAATGACTGACTTTGACACCAAAGAAGTGTTTCTCAAGCGAAGAAAAACATGCGTATTCGTCCCGGGGGAAAGATGATTACGTCGATGTTTCGTCGAGGCTTCGGCACGAGCAAAGCACATCGACGTTTTCCCCAGACCAGAGAGAATTTCACACTGAAACGTAGGCGGAATAAACGCGCGGAGTCGAGAGGAGTCCATTCGTCTAACAGAAAGATTTACCACAAGTACAAGCGAGTTCGACCGTAACAGAGTTGAAAATTGGTGGCAACACTGAAGATGGCCATGGCCATCGCTAGACAAAAAAATTACGAAGTTGTTTTGGGCGAAAACTCAATGACGCGGGTGAAATGGAGAGTGTAACTCGCTCAGTATAAGCAGTAAATCAGTCAGAAGCCAACCTAGGTAAACACGGGGCAATGGGTTTCAAGAAATCAAAAATCCCAGTAGACTGCAGCAGTAAGAAAACCCAGGAGAGAAATGGACGGGTTTAGATGACAAAGCGCGACCAGTGTCATGCAACTGAGACCAACTGGGCCCATAACAATAGCTGATATAATCAATTTCGTGAGATTTCACATATATTTTGAGGTTATGTTCATTTCGTTACAAATATCATTCGTTTAAGAATCTGTTAACTATAAAATCAAATCAAATCAATCTGCTGACGCCGTTGGCGTGGCGGTTCTTTCAAATTTCAGCGTCAAAGTAGAACGATTAGTTTAAAAATAAAAACTTCGAGAAATACGGCAAATCACTGCAAAATTTAACAAAAGGTAGCATAATCGCATAATGAAACAAAATAAAATAACTGAAATTAATTGATTTAGGCCAGGTTTCTGGAAATTATTAATTGAACGATTAGTTTAACTAACGTTTAGATTGTTACACCGTTATGCTGTATTAAAAAAATTTTGTCGCTGTTTTATCTGTTATGCTGTATGTTAAAAAGTGCGTCACATTCTACCTCTTAGTTAAACTAATCGACCTATTAGGGCCAGTTGCACAAAACACTTAAGCCGAGCTTAAATTTTTATTATGTGATATTAATTATTATTAATGTGATATTTGAGGTTTCGTAACTCAAAATTCTAAACGGCGCTTAAAGTTAAGTTGGGCTTAAGTGTTTGGTGCAACTGGCCCTTAGTCACTTTCAGAAACCAGGTCCTTAAAAAAGTTTTATTTCTGACAGAAAAGCTTCGCTGTGTTGCAGTTTCAGCAAAAATTGCGATGATTTTAAACGTATTGATTCTATTGGGGGGGTTATTTTTTTTTGCTTCTTCTTCTCCTCATCTGACATGCCTGAGATTGCTGACATCGTTCGGCCATTATCAGCGGACGACTGCACTTGACGTCTGCGAAATGTCGACCCCCCCCCTCCCCGGTCCCAAATCATCAGTCCGAATTTCTACGCAACGAAACTAAAATGGACAGTAGCGTAATTAAGACTGGTGATGTAAGAAACTAAAATTCTGTACAGTGATTCGTCTTAAATTATACCCACTTGTAAACGAGGAGCGTGACCCATAATCACCTACATCCTTTCTGAAACATGTGTATATCAGTCGCACGTTCGCAATTTGTTTCTTTTTCTGCATCTAGGCATCACGGTTTGGCGAGCGAAAATTAATTTATTTTTTGATTATTTTAAATTTTACCTAAATATGAACGCGGAGCGTGACCTATAATCATCTACATCCATTCTGAAACAGGCGTATGTTAGTCGCACCTTCGCAGTTCGTTTCTTTCTCTGTATCTAGGCATGGCGGTTTGGTGAGCGAAAGTTAATTTATTTGCCTAATGGTTTTCGAAAACCAACAAACCCGCGTTTTTCCTAACCAACAAATTAATAAACACCAATTAATTAATAAATTAACAAAAAAAATAGAAACAAAAACAATTGTGCTGGAACCAAGGAGGTTCCACCCGAATCTTCTGGTTACGTATCAACAAGCTATTAGAATTATTTAAATAATTCGATTCTTTTAAATTTTCATAAAAAAAGCTCCTCTGCTTTTATTTCTGACAACTTCTTTTTATAAATAAATGAAAGAAACTACGGAAAAATGAGAAGGTGCGTAATTTCGGTCATTCGAAAAAAATTGTCACCCAACAAAGAGCAAAGCGTGGTATCACTGCATTAATTGGCGCCCAACGTGGGGCAATTACAAACCAGAAACAGGAAAGAGTTTTAAACACGACAATTAATTGGCGGCCGACGTGGGGCGATTTGAAAGCAAACAAAAATTCAGTAGAAGTCAGGAAGATACACAAGAAGAAAGATAGTCGAGAGAAAAACGAGAGAAAAAACATGGGAGAGCGGGGGGGGGGAGGGGGGAGGAAACCCCAAAAAGAGAGGAGAAAACGATCGTGCAAATAAATGTAAAGACAAATACAGAGACGAAACAAGAAATAAAAAAAAAGAGAACAAAATAATAAATTGAAAAAAAAACAATGCAAAATTAGAAGAAAGAAAAACAATCAATATAGAAAAGATGAAAAAGAAAAAAAATACGATTAAAGTAAAAGAAAATGTCAAGTAAACCACAGTTTTTTTTTTTTTTAATAATTGGGTTGCCTGCAGCAAGGACGTTCAGTAATGGATACCTTCAAGTCTCGCATTTAGGCTCTCTGCGTTTTCTTTACACATTATTAACCTTAATCTATTCTAAGTTTTTTTTTATTTTTATTAAATTGATTACTTTTCTTGACACATCACTGTCCACTTACGCTCTTTTGTGCATGTTTTTTGGTTTATGGCAAATAAATATTATTATTAGGGTTTAAAATTCAAGAAACAGAAAAAGTCGTTCTCGAGATGGGTGCTGACGAGAGCTAGGCAACGTCATGTTGCCATTTGCTTCTTTGCTGGATTTTATGATTTTTCGGGAAGGATTTTTTCGATTGGTCAGCTTGGGAGTCACGTGCCCTCCCTTCGGATCTTGCAATCCGAACTCCACGCAAGAACCTTGTCGAATCGACTCAGCAGTGTCGCAAAAAAAAATACGATTTTAATATGAATTAATCCCTGAAATTAATTAACTATTTGTTAATTAATTAACTATTTGTTAATTAATTATAAAGAGATCGCAGTAAATAGTAATGTTTTCATTTTTTTTTTTATAATTTTCCCTGTCAACTTGTTTTTATTTATTTTCCACTTCCGGGGAAGCTATCAATCCATAGTGAAACGAAAATTCTACGCTTTTGAGCTATTTAAGAAAAGCTAATCAAAATTATTTACTTTTTTTTTGTTTTCTGTAATTGTATGTTACGGCTACAATTTTATTTCCAATTGTTTACTCCATACAGGCACTGCAATTTTAAATCGAACGATTCGGGGATTTTTCTTGTTCATAATAGGGAATTTGTGTCACTTGAGGAGGGAAAACAGTCTTTACAAGGTTGGCAATATTGCGAACCAGTAGTTTTGCTAAACGCGTTGACTTCAGCTCGTTGTTGTTAGGTTAACTACGGCCATTTTCTATGTTTGCTGGGATACCCTAAGGCCTGAACCAAAGAAATTTACACATTGTTCTGGAAAAAGGCACTGTACGCAAATAAAAACGTTCATTTATGCTTTTCAAAGCCTGACAACTTCACAAATATCATCAGGTTTATATGACATGCGATTTCTGTGCGCAACTTAATGCTTCCCTAATTAGGCTTTATATTTATGGCAATTGTAATTGCCCTTTTAATGATGCTGTTCTTTTTTTCGAAAAATTTTAATTTTATAAACCAGAGACAGAGAGAACTTCAAACGGAAAGAAGTTAATTCGGGGGACATTTTTAAGGAACGCTGAAATTTTTGTCGGTCGAAATCGCCTTGACCCAAATCGGGTTTCGAAATTTAAAATTTAGAATGCAAATGTATGAAAGGCGCAATGTGCAGGACCGCAACTGCCCCGACACCCGTGCCCTCTTTAATTTTGCACTTAAGCAGACATAAACCAGCAGCTCGTCTGTCAAACGATTGAATGGACCGTTAAGCGCCCTCTCAAAGTTTGTAACGTTACGTTTAAAATTGAAGTGGCGGTTTTTATGTCAAAACATTACCAAGTTAGATTTGCCAATGCGGCGGGTAAATAGGTGAACATAAAGGAACAAATTCCACCATCATGTAGAAGCGTCATCAAAATGAAATCTGCTATTGGGGGTGGATGTGTTTGCACGACTGCAGTGGTGGGCGGCAATTTTATTTCGGACAGGAACGCCACCGGATTAATTCATCGCTCAAAACTACTACTACTAATCCCCGTCCAACCGCAAGCATTTCAGCGCGATTAAAGTTTCACCATTAGTGAGGCCCATTCCGAAACCAATTAGGGCAATATTTTATTTGGGGGATTACGTGCGGTGAACCGATCCGCCGCGGACCGGTCCAGTACCGGGCTCGGCACCTCGCCCCCCTCCGCAACATCAAACGAAAATAAAAAAGATGCCCCGAGGAGCGAAGAGCCGGAATTAATTTTAAAAGTTTGCAAGCAGCCTTCAAAGGTAAGAGAGAAGGCTGTACGAAGTGTGTATTTCAGCGAGCGCACGGAAGCACGTCTTATTGTTCCATTTTTGTTCGTTAATATCGAAAACTCTTTGTTTCTCGTAGCCGTAGACGAATTACGAGTTTAATTTCAGTTTTAGACGTAAGGCAAGAAAGTGTGTGTATGCGCGCGTTTTCCCAAGTTCAAATTGAGATACTTTATGGCAGTGCCGCAGTAAGGAAATCTTGCGCCCGGGGCCAAATATTTAATTTGCTCGGTTCGACCTCAACTCGCCGAGACGTTTCATCTGATATGCGACGATGCAATTTTGTGAATTCTTTTCGACCTCTAAACGGCGTGCCATCCTCTTATGAGTAAAAAATTCCAAGAGATCCGATAGTTGCATCGAATTCTGCTTCCCTAAGCTTTGAATCCTAATAAAAACTAACTAGGTAATTCAAATCTTAATTGTTTTTCTAAGCTCCCGTTGTACATCAGCTCCGCTGCCTCGCGGGATGCCTTTACAATAGCTACTTTTTTCATATTCCTTCCGGCGAGAGCCAACAGAAAGCTCCATACGAGAACTGCATTGTCAGCTATTCATATGCACAACAGAAATGACGCACGATAACTATACTCAATATCATATTTCATCAAGTACGCGATACTTAATAAAGACCTACTATATTACAATGGCGCAAAAAATAAACTGGCGTCGCGATTCTAACTCAAACTTTACCATCGACTGAAAAATTACATGAAATTAATTTTTCCTTTCTTTCGTAGCGGCAGAAAATTCAAATCCTTACGTTAGCTTTCTCTCTCTCACTTTTTCGATTCCCTAACGACTGCAGGTTGAGGGTAAACCACAGGTGGATTTTAGTTTACTTTCCTTTTTGAGCGTATGCTCTCGGAATCATTGTTATAACCGCTTCCTACCAGTGCTTGCGATGCGGCGCGGCGCGCCCGAGTACGGTTCTGCATCACTAAGCACAATACAATCCTGGTCAGGTGTACCGGTAATTGTTTTCAAACATCGCCGATCCCCTACCAGTGTTGCGCACTGGTACCGATACCCAATGACGTGTGTCAGTACAACATGCCTGAAAAATGGCCCTGGAGACTCTGGCCCTCTGACGTCTCCCTATACTTAATCACCTCAAGTTCGAACTACTGCAAATCTATCTTAGCCAAAAATCGCCAGATTATATTTCAAAAAAATAAAAACGTATTAATTTCGGTGATGTATACTAGCGTAGGTATATAAAAAAAGTTTCGGACGAAGATGTGATGGCCTTAAATAAGAAAGAAAAGTAAGTCTTAGTCGTGAAATATTTTAGCCAAGGATTGGGATTGAGTTGGAAGCCATTAGGGGCGTTAAGTTAGCGAGAGAGGAACGTATCTCGTATATATATATATCACCTAGAAGTTTCTCGTCAACGACGAGGACGGCGGCGGAAACTTTCCGGAAAAGTCGCATTCGACGAGCGACTCCTCGCTCGCCTCATACTTTTCTTTTCCGCCGTTATATTTACTCATCAGCAGCGGGCTTTATACTATACGTGAGGTGGAAAACTTTGACCGGCGGCGGCAGCAAAATACATCGCTCGTTATGATTAATACAGTTTCATTGGCCGTCGCTTTAGTTGAGTCTCACTCTTCGGAATTCTCTTCGTCGTCGAATCTATTTCGACGAAAGTTTTTAAGTTTTCCTTGCGGGACGGTTTTCTTTCTGACTTGGACGCCGCGTCCGTTTCGATTCGCTAGGTACTCTTTGTTTTACTTTGCAAGTTTCCAACGGCTCGTCAAATTTCAGATTAAACTTTACCTTCGGAATTATTTTCTCGATGTAATTAAATTGTTTCAAGTTGTACGAAGCAATGAGTCAATTCGAGTAGTTAGTTACCAAGCTGATAAGGCTAAAAAAAAATGAAAACCACTTCTGGGGGCTGAAATTACATCCCTTCCCCCTTAATACAACAAGTGATATTCCTTAGTAAAGATGATTCCTTCTATTTTTTTCCCTTGTCTTCTTCTCTATGGTTGTTTAGTATGCATTGTTTTCCAGTTACGCCTTTCGTTTCCATTTACACGTGCACGTTCGTCTGCGCTGAAAACAAAAACTGCACTTGGCTCATGTTGCCGTCCGGCAAAATAAACGCCATGCTTGATTGTCCATTTTGTGTTCACTTAATTTTCACGTGCGTTTACCGTTTGCGGTTGTATATTGGAATTACATTCCTTTTCCCTTAATATATCAAGTGATATTCGTCAGTATATATGATTCCTTCTATTTTCTGCTCTTGTTTTCTTCTTTACGGTTGTTAACGCATTTTTCTGCCAGACACGCCCTTCATTTCCGTTTACATGTGCACGTTCACGTTTGCGCCGAACACAACACCTGCACTTGGCTCGTGTTGCCGACAAGGTACGGCAAGGTAAGCGCCATGTTTGATTGTAGTCCATTTTGTGTTCACTTGATTTTCACGTGCGTTTATTGCTTGCGGTTGTATATTTCCACATTTTCTCCTCCCTTCCAGCGCAGATCGTAAGGTTGAGTTCGAGCAGACCTGGCCATCGCCCGAAAACGCTGTTCGAATCTCGACTGGCGTCACGACGGTGACTCGTGCGAAGCGTCGCGGGAGACGTTTTCTTTCTCTTGAAGCAGTTGCAACTCCGGCAATTCCCGGACTCCCTCCGACGTCGAACTTCTGTGAGGTAGCGTAAGATTTTTCTTCCTGGCAACGCGTTGCGTGACGTCACATCTCGGAGTGTGATTTTCGAGGTTCCTCGTCGAGTGTGGGCGTACAACGAGCCATTTTTAAGGACAGAGATTGCTTGAATTTTTCTCCCACTTACAAACTCTGCGTTCGTAACGTGTCCGCCTGGTTGTAAACGCCATTTCTCTAGCCGAGTCAGTATAAATTTAACTTTGATGATGATAATAAGACCAATTATGATTAACCTTAAACGATTCTGACGACGCAAGCTTGATTGATCGATGATAGTGTCACGATTACGGAAAATTTGAAAATCGTATTTAATTAATTTAAAATATATTTTTTCCAATGCAATACGAGTTATTTGCTGATAAGCGGTTTGCTGGTGCAACGACTCGATGAATGATGAACTTGTAGCGTGAATCCGCAAAGTTGCAAATACGCAAATAACTAGGGCATTGTATAAGTGTTTAAACACAATCAATTAATTCACGATTTAATAGAAATGACGACTGGAAACAACGTGAAAATCCTGACATCACCTTTTCAGCAACCAAGCAAAGTACGGGTTCAATTAAAGTTTTGCGGAATTTGGTCATGACGTCACGTACATTGGCAGTATAAAAGATGTGCTTAATTTGTAAAAGATATCAGTTAATCTGATCGTCGTCCTGGGATAGAGTTATCTATATTTCTGACCTTTAAACAATAAAGGTAATCCTTGTTGTTTTAATGTGTTAGTTTGCAGTTGCCCTGTTACTCCCTTTTCACCCCCAAGCTACGCAACCCCCGCGTCTGGACACCGGCAGCTCGTAACCTGCTGGAGACGACCGAGGCATGACAATAGCTAATTGGTGTTGATCTGACTTCGATTTCTGTTCTTACTTTTGGTCGGATTGTTTTGGTAAGTTAGTTTTTCTCTTGTTTGATACTTAAAATGTTCGATCGTATGTAGGCAAGTTCCGTTCACCTCAAGCGGCGTTTACTGTTTTCTCCCGTCGTTCGATTAGGAAAAGCGTTGTCGACTCTCAATTAAAAGGGGAAATGATTTCAGACATCAAAAAGAGAAACCGTTTGTTTGACTCGAAATTATTAAAATCGATCGCGTTTTACATAAAATCCATCATCGAATGTGGTAAACGAATCCATTATT
Source organism: Prosopocoilus inquinatus (assembly GCA_036172665.1). Lineage (NCBI taxonomy): Eukaryota > Metazoa > Arthropoda > Insecta > Coleoptera > Lucanidae > Prosopocoilus > Prosopocoilus inquinatus. The sequence goes on along the minus strand of CM069871.1, from coordinate 12,901,815 downwards.
CCCGTGTTGCTTTAACAAACAAGCCGACAAGCGGGAATAATCGGAGCGAAACTGCAGCGGTTGTAAAACGTCTCAACTACAAGAGCTAGTTCATTGAAGCTGTCGACGATGCGGGTGGGATTATTCGCCGAGCAAAATGCACTCCGCAACACAGGAGTCTATTACGCCGTCCTGTATTATAATAAAGGGGGTTAATTATTCTCTATCCGGAGCAAGTGCGAGCTCGCACACTTTCGCCGGGCTCGTATGCGTCAGCGATTCTCATCACATCACAATATGTTATATAAAACGAGGTGCGTGATCCGATCGAAAAATAAATACGAAATGGGAGTAAATAAATAATGACAGGGGGAGCGATAAATTACATGACTTGAACAATGTACGTATGTTAAACATAAAACAAATAATACATAATATCGTGCGACGGGGGGAGGTGTATATACATATTAATAATGGCGCGCCCGGAACAGACGGAAATTACTACTGATTTAAATATCGGGCTGTGATCGATCAGATAGTACGCCCACGTTCGATTTTCAGGCGAGGAAAAGTTTCCCCCCGGACGCCGCTCCCCTCCCCCTGCCACCTGGGTTCGTTTTACCTTCGATTTAATTTTTATGCGGAACGGCGATGACAAGTCTGAAGTCTTTTTGCGATAAAATTAGGTAGATGTCGATCAAATTTCCTTTAAATGCGGAGAATATTTGAAGAAAAAAAAGAAATTACAGCAGACGATGATGTATTCGATTAAATTCAGGGGAGTTACCAATGAATTCTTGCGACAATCCCACACCGAAATTGGGCTTCGCCCCAACCGTACCGCACAAGTGAACGTGTTGCTCAGCTTTGTGTTGCAATTAAGGGAGAAGGGATGTAATAAAGATCGAGATTAATTTCAACTTTCCTCAATCCCTCACTTCTTAATTTAATTTAATTAATTTCATTTAATTTTTATGAGGAACGGTGATGACAAGTCTGAAGTCTTTTTGCGATAAAATTAGGTAGATGTCGATCAAATTTCGTTTAAATGCGGAGAATAATTGAAAAAAAAAAGAAATTACAGCAGACGATGAAGTATTCGATTAAATTCAGGGGCGTACCAATAAATTCTTGTGACAATCCCAGACCGAAATTGGGCTTCGCCCTAACCGTACCGCACCAGTGAACGTGTTGCTCAATTTTATGTTGCAATCAAGGGAGAAGGGATGTAATAAAGGCCGATATTAATTTCAGCTTTCTTCAGTCCCTCACTTCTTAAGGCAGCGCTAAGATTTAGCAACTTCTTATATTGTTTTTAATTTTATTTTTGTGTTCGATCAGATACAACGCCCGGTCGTTCGTTTTTTTGGGAAAGTGAAAAGTCCTCCGCCCCCTACCCGGCTTCGTTTTAACTTCGATTTAATTTTTATGCGGAACGGCGATGACAAGTCTGAAGTCTTTTTGCGATAAAATTAGGCAGATGTCGATCAAATTTTCTTTAAACCCGGAGAATATATGAAAAAAAAAAGAAATTACAGCAGACGATGACGTATTCGATTAACTTCAGGGGCGTACCAATGAATTCTTGCGACAATCCCAGACCGAAATTGGGCTTCGCCTTAACCGCACCGCACCAGTGAACGTGTTGCTCAGCTTTGTGTCGCAATTAAGGGAGAAGGGATGTAATAAAGACCGAGATTAATTACAACTTTCCTCAATCCCTCCTCACTTCTTAATTTAATTTAATTAATTTAACTTTTATGCGGAACGATGATGACAAGTCTGAAGTCCTTTTGCGATAAATTTGGGTAAGTTGTTGTCAAATTTGGATAGAGAATATTTGAAAAAAAAAAAAGAAATTACAGTAGACCTTGACCTATTCGATGAAATTCAGGGGCGTACAAATAAATTCTTGCCACAATCCCAGACTGAAATTGGGCTTCTCCCTAACCGCACCGCACCAGTGAACGTGTTGCTCAGCTTTGTGTTGCAATTGAGGGAGAAGGGATGTAATAAAGATCGAGATTAATTTCAGCTTTCCCCAATCCCTCACTTCTTGAGGCAGCGCTAAGATTTAAGACAACTTTTTATATTGTTATTAATTTTATTTCTGTGTTCGATCAGATACAACGCCCGCGTTCGTTTGTTTTTGGCAGAGAGAAAAGTCCCCCGCTCCTCCACGGCTTCGCCTTATCTTCCATTTCATTTTTATGCAGAACGATGACTACAAGTCTGAAGTCTTTTTGCAATAAAATTAGGCAGATGTCGATCAAATTTCCTTTAAATGCGGAGAATATTTGAAAAAAAAAACAAACAGAAAGGAAATTACTACAGACGATGACGTATTCCATTAAATTCAGGGGCGTATAAATAAACTTGCCACAACCCCAGACCGAAATTGGGCTTCGCCCTAACCACGCCAGTGAATGTTTGGCTCAGTTTTGTGTTACATTTAAGGGGGAAAGGATGTAATAAAACCAAATTAATTTTAGTTTTGCTTAGTCGCTTATTTTTTAAAGCAACACTAAGGATCGGGAGGGGGACGGGGGGGGGGGGGGGGAAATTTAATTAATTGTTGTAATGTGTTGCTTCAGCTTTCTTTTTTTGCTCAAAAACACAGAAACCGCAGAAATTGTTTCTACCCACAAAATATCAATAGAATCACCATCAATTTAAAAAACTTTCCAAATTTCTGCAATGTTTTAAAAGCGTCTCTTAAGACGTCGTTTTTAAACCAAAATCTTTTATTCAATTCGATTTTCATTTTTTTTTTTTTTTTAATTACTAATTGATCGTCATTTTTCTTTAACATTTATCTTTCTTTGTTGTGACAAAAATTCGTCAATTTTTAAACCAATTTGATTTATTGTTAGTTTTAAACAATTTTTTATTTTGGTCATCACTTTTTTAAAAAAATTTTATTGCTCATTTGACTTTATTTTATTCAATTTTTAATATAATCGATTGATAGACCTTTATTTTTTTATCAAACTATTATTTTTTTAAATATGACTTTATCACGTTGTTTTTTCTTTTGTTTCGTTTTATGACACGATTTAAAAAAAAAAATTTTAATAACCAACTGTTCGTATTTTCTTTGGTTTTCTCCTCGACTCGATTTGAGTTTCAATCTCATTTTACATTTTAATCTCGTTTTTGTTTTTTTTTTTTTTTTCTTTAATTTGACTTTATTTTGCTTTTAATTACGAACCGATCTTCTCTATTTCTTTAATTTAATAATTACTGATTCGACTTAATGAGTTATACACAATTTTTATTTTCATCCCATCATCATCGACGATCGTTTTTTGTTTTCGTTTTCATTCGATTTGACTGCGTTTCAGGAATATTTCCGCTCTAATAAAATCAATCGATCGTCTTTTTTTTTTTGTTTGTTCTATTCGCGTTGATTGTATTATTTGTATTCTTTGGGATCTTCGATCGGTTCACGTCGCTTTTTTTTCTTACGCGGAATCAGCCGAAAGTATTGAGCTTTACCCCCCTCCCCCTCCCTCATCCGTGCCAGTGAATGTATTAGTTCGTAAGCAGGTGGCAGATGGCGCGACGTGAAACCTGACTCTTGTGCACAGAGAGGGTGAATAGGGCAATTACTACTTGAAACCAAACCATAATGTATTTTGTATTAAGTTAGGGAAAGAATTGCTCAGCTCTTACGATTAAGGGGGAAGGGATGTAAAAAAAACTGTGTTCCGTACATTTCAAAATTAGAAAGTAAATCGCACCTCATTATAGGTGCACATAATATAAAATACATAAAATTTAAAACGTAAAGTAAGCGACCTACTATTTATTATTCAAGTCCAAAGCACGGCGATTTGGAACTAACTCGAACGAAGATGCTTGGTTGTAAACGGTTCAAAGAAAATGTTCTTCCTTAGCGAGAATTACAACTACATTCCGAGAACCATGGCGGAGCTGAAAAACCGTGAAGCAAGAAGGTAAGTAGTCATGGTAAGAGGCTATAAGTGGGTGAGCTAATAAGCATTAGCTCGTGAGTCATCGCCACACGATACGTACGTCCGGTGACTCACGAACTGAAAACGCAACGAAATCGGAGCTTTAGTGATAACTCACTCGTTCGCTTCGAAATCATTTTTGACGAATTCGACTTGAAATGTTTAACCAAATAGGCAGGAGACGTGCCTATTCGTCGGATCTTGAAAGTATGTAAGGGGGAAGGGATGTAAGGGACTGAAATTCCGCTACATACAAAAATTTCAAATTATTTCGAAATTCGAAGATAAATCTCAGTATGTTGCTGCAATGTTGAAGCTTAAAATATAAACAGAGGGCTTGAACTAGAAATGCGGAGAATATTTGAAAAAAAAAAGAAATTACATCAGACGATGACGTATTCGATAAAATTCAGGGACGTACAAATAAATTCTTGCGAAAATCCCAGGCCGAAATTGGGCTTCGCCCTAACCGCACCGCATCAGTGAACGTATTGCTCAGCTTTGTGTTGCAATTAAGGGGAAAGGGATGTAATAAAGATCGAGATTAATTTCAACTTTCATCAATCCCTCACTTCTTGAGGCAGCGCTAAGATTTAAGACAACTTTTTATATAGTTATTAATTTTATTTCTGTGTTCGATCAGATACAACGCCCGCGTTCGTTCTTTTGGAAGAGAAAAAATCCCCCACCTCCTCCCCGGCTTCGTTTTAACTTCGATTTAATTTTTATGCGGAAAGGTGATGACAAGTCTGAAGTCTTTTTGCAATAAAATTAGGCAGATGTCGATCAAATTTCCTTTAAATGCGGAGAATATGTGAAAAAAAAAACAAAAAAGAAATTACAACAGACGACAACGTATTCGATTAAATGCAGGGGCGCATAAATAAACTTGCGGCAACCCCAAACCGAAATTGGGCTTCGCCCTAACCACGCCAATGAATGTTTGGCTCAGCTTTGTGTTACATTTAAGGGGGGAGGGATGTAATAAAACCAAATTAATTTTAGTTTTCCTTAATCGCTTATTTCCTAAGGCAACATTAAGGTTTGGGAGGGAGACGGAGGGGAGGGAAATTTAATTAATTAATTTAATTAATTGTATCGGCTTTCTTTTGTTTTGCTCAAAAGCGCAGAAACCGCAGAAATTGTTTCTACCCACAAAACCATGGCGGAGCTGAAAAACGGTGAAGCAAGAAACTCTGTCATGGTAAGAGGCTATAAGTGGGCGAGCTAATGAGCTTTAGATCGTGAGTCATCGCCACACGATACGTACGTCCGGTGACTCACGAAATGAAAACGCACCGAAATCGGCGCTTTAGTGATAACTCACTCGTTCGCTTGGAAATCATTTTTGACGAATTCGACTTGAAATGTTTAACCAAATAAACAGGAGACGTGCCTATTCGTCGGATCTTGAAAGTATGTAAGGGGGAAGGGATGTAAGGAACTGAAACTCCGCTACATACAAAAATTTCAAATTATCTCGAAATTCGAAGATAAATCTCAGTATGTTGCAGCAATATTGAAGCTTAAAATATAAACAGAGGATTTGAACTTTAAATGCGGAAATGAAACCGAAAATTAATTTTTGGTAAATTCGATTTGAATTATTGAACCAGATGAGGAAGAAACGTCGCGAGTTCGTCGTCTTAAAAAGCAGAAAATTGATTCGCTGCGATGGGAAATGCGCGCCCCCGTCTAAAAATAACCCCCCCGGATTATGTATTATTCACCGCTCCGCGGACAGGTAAGAAATCAATAAGCAAAAGGGGGTGACGCAGTCAAAAGAAATTTGCATCGCACCGTGGCGTGATTCCTATTCGCTTGCTCGGAGTGCGGGTTTACAACGGGGCTTACATGCAAATACTCTATTACTCCATTATCGTTAAAGTCCCCCGCCCCCGCCCCCGGCTCACCCCCTCACCATCGGTCCCTCCTCACCGGAAAGCCGGAGAGCATATGCGCCGCCGATGAATTTCGGACCCCCCGATAGATAATGGATAAGTGGTAGGTACACGATGTTTAATGAATGTAAAATGTGTTGTTAGTTCGCTACCTACCCGAGGAAGGGGTGCGCCCCCTCCCCACCCCCCGTCGTCCTTGTTTGTTGGTTACATTTCCTCCCCGTCTCTTTACTTGATACGGTGGATAGGATAGACACGTGAAAGCGTTGACAAGAGCCCCTTTTACCAGCCCGCACGCTAGGTAGGTACGTGGATATAAAAAAAAGAAAACAAAATGTGCGATTCAAGGGTTGGGTGAGGTGCTCACCCCTTTTAAACTCACGAAGTTAAAACTCGTAACAGCACGTGACGTCTGCTTAGTTTTCGACTGGGAAATTATCGATCCCTCCCTATTTTACGGGTTCTTTCACTTTCCAATTCGAATTAAATTGCCTTTAGTGGGGATCGTTAAATTAATGACTGAAAAATTAACTCGGGGGAGTACCCACTCAGAAAAATCTGAGAGGTACTGAATAGCAAACGAAACCATAATCCATTCAGTATGAGATCATTATTCGAATTCAAATGATGTATTTTGTATTATTGAGTTAAGAAAGAGTTGCGAAGAAATAAATAAGGGGGAAGGGATGTAAAAAAAACCTCGAAAATTGCAAAATAAATCGCAGCAATATGTTGTAATAATGAGTTTTGAAGCGCTAAATGCAATACAGGTTTGTTGGTCGTTTCTTTTTTTTTATTGAGAGAGAAACGAAAAATTAAATTCCTCTGACTCAATTTGCAATAATTACACACCTTCCTTCTTGCTCGCGCTGGGGCGGCGCGGCGTATAATTCCCCACTAAATCCAATATTAAAATACATGAGGATAATAACAGCGGTAATAAATGATAATAGTGCGACCTTTGTGCTGTGAGGGCCACAATTTATCGCCCGAATAGAAAATGGAAATGCGCCACTTCGATGCGGCGGCAATTGTTTCTCTCGCGTACAAATGGCCCCGTCGTAAATCAGCTCCTTACGGTTCTGAAAAGTCATTATCTGATTCCGATTGTGGATAAGTGAGTACCCCCGAGCGGTTAACAGCTTGCCTTATAATTAAGCCCCAATACACCCTCCTCCCCCTCCCCCCACCCTTAATACGTCTTCATTTATTTAAGCGGCACGTGACAAAAGCCGGCGGGCGGTGTTTTGATGACGTAATTAAGAGACCCGAGTCTTACTTAATGACGGGTTAACACCCGTAAAAGAAATCTTTAACTAATTGGAACCCTCGGACTCGCCCTCTCGCAAAAAAAATTCATCAAACAGGAAACTCCTCTCCGATAACGGCCATAAAATCGACCAATAAAACGGGTTTTTACTGGCGAGCTCATCCTCAACTTGTTAGCGCGCGCGAAACCGACGCGACGTCCATTAACCTGGCCTGGGGGAGCTGGGGGGGTGACGAGGGGGGAGATTATCGACGACGTGGTGCGGCCGATTGATTTCCGATTTCCGTTTTTGCTGAGAAAGAACAAGCGCCCCCTGTCTTAATCCGATGTCTAACTACGAGGAGTGGGTCTTAAAATTAATGCGTGGAGGACGTAAGTGGCCGGGCCGGGGGAGGGGGGGGGGACGGCATTAGATTTATTAATTCGGGGCTTAAGTGCCAGCAAGGGGGTGAAGTCGTAAACGTGATGGCACCCGTTAACTTCGGCCGAGTTAGAATCTTAAACATCAGTATGGGGGGGGGGGGGAGATTTGAGGTTTATGTTCCGACGAGCGACGACGTCACAGTTTGCAAGTTATTGGTTATTTTATAGCGCATAAACTTCACTATTATTAAACCGTAACATTCATCATCGTAATGATTTGATCGGCGAAAACAATGCTGATTTTTTTTATTAATCTTCAATTGTTTGTGATCAAGAAGACCAATAAAACAAAATCACGGTTACGGATAATAGGGCGCGATCAGTAGGCTACGGCCGATAGGGCGCAACTGATAGGACGCCCGACAACTAAGGCGTGAAAACACTAGGGCGTGACAACTAAGGCGTGAAAATACTAGGGCGCGAAAACACTAGGGCGTGAAAACATTAGGACGTGAAAACACTAGGGGCGAAAACACTAGGGTATGAAGACACTACGGCACCGAAATAAAATGAAATTCAAACCATAATTATGTATACCTATTATAATTTTTATTTAGTTAACATAACAGGTCATTTTTTACATTTTTAATTGGAGTAAGCCGAAACTTTTACAAACCAACAACTAGTGTAAGCTTTTAATGAATGAACAAGGCCTTAATTAATTGAATTACCGACAACTTTTATCAAAATCATGGCTTACACCAATTAATTTTTTTTAATGATTCATTATATGATACAACATGTATACACTGTGTTGAATGATTGTGGATTTCTTTAACAATCACATCTTCTGATGTATGAATGCGACGTTTGCAACCACTTTTCTTTCGTTCACATCGTTCAAAATTACCGATCATCATAAGAAGTGCTCAAAACTCAAAACACAACAACCGTGAGTGCAGATGTGTGCAGAAATGAAATGAAATTTGACAACGTTGAAATGTCATTTGGTTTTCAGATGATTAGGTTATATTTTAACTATAGCAGAAGAGTAAGATATTTGAACGGAAATAATGGAATTTAACAGAAAAGTAAAAGAAGCACACGCAGAACTTTTTGCAGCATGTGATTTTGCATTTTAAACATTTCAAAATTAAAATAATAATAATAATAATAATAATAATAATAATAATAATAATAATTATTGATGATAAGAATTCCAAAGGAATTTTCACACGTCAAAGAATAGTATACAAACAATAAGAAAGACAATATTACAAAGGCGTACAAGGCATAGTAAAGTCAAACTTAATGCATACTAACGGCCGCAACATACACAATAAAGAAAATTTGAGGGGTAGTTGGTAACTAGTGACCAGCCTGCTGGGAAGTACAAGTTGACGGAATTAAATCAATGAAATCATTATTCAAAAATTCTTGAATATTGTAGAATGCTTTTTGCAAGAGATATTTTTTTATGGTGGTTTTAAATTGCAGGGTTGTAAGATTTTGAATATTGCGTGGTAAAACGTTAAAAAATTTAATACCAAAATAATTAACACCATCTCTCGACCTCTGTATTCGACTGTGATTTGTTAACAGATCATTCTTGTTTCGGGTATTGTAACTATGAAAATCTTCATTTCTTTTATATAATGAGAAATTTGTTTTTATATGTAGCAGACAGGTAAATATATACAACGAAGGAAACGTCAACAGTTTAAATTCAATAAATTTTCTTTTGCAACAGTGTACAGGTCCCAGTCCTGCGATCACTCTGATACATCGTCTCTGGATGCGAAAAACTTTTGAAGCGTGAGTGGAGTCACCCCAACACAAAACTGCATATGACATGTGAGAGTAGAAATTTGCGTAATATGCTTTTACTAGCGTTTCAAAAGGTACAACATTTTTTAGATTACGTAGCATAAAGATACCAATATTAAGTTTTTTTGACAGTTGTGAGATATGCTCCACCCACGTTAATTTCGAGTCCAAATGAATACCTAAATATTTTACGGGTGCAGGCTGGGAGTCGAGTGGGCGAAGAGTGAAGATCAATTTTTGAGTTTTAGCTGTGTTAGTGCTTAACAAATTAGAACAAAACCAATCCAGGACGTTGACATGTGTGTCTCTTACTTGGGTATCTAAATTTTCAAGGGAATTGCTCTTACAGAGAGTACAGGTATCATCTGCAAACAATACTACCTTGGCGTTATCTGTTATTTTCGACGATAAGTCATTTATAAAAGTTAAAAATAAAATTGGGCCAAGAACAGATCCTTGTGGAACTCCATGTTTAATAGGCAGTCTAGTTGATGACTTGCTGTTATACGTAACATACTGTTAGCGTCCTACAAGATAAGAATTGATTAGATTTAGGCTCTCCTTGCCAAAATTTAAAAATTGCAGTTTGCGCAAGAGTAGATCGTGGGACACACAGTCAAACGCCTTGGTGAGATCATAGAATGAAGCTTGCGCGTAACATTTTTCTTCGAAAGATTCTTGAATGTAGTCGACTAAACTGCAGACAGCAGTTGAGGTAGATATATTTTTTCTGAACCCAAAGTGGGATTGATCAATTAAATTTTCTTGCTCAAGGTAAGCCGATATTTGAATCTTAAGCACTATTTCAAATATCTTACCAAAGACTGGAATGATTGAAATTGGTCTATAGTTTGTAATGTCTTCACTGCTACCTCTTTTTAAATACTGGGACGACCCTCCCAATTTTAAGACAATCAGGAAAAGTGTTCTTAGAAATGCACTCATTTATTATCTTGCAGAGTGGTATAATTATTAAATTTTTTATTATTTTGACTGTCTTAGAATTTAATGAAAACGCGTCTAAACTCGTGCTATTCTTCATATTGGTAATAATATCTCGCATCGAAATAATATTACTTGCAACTTTGGTAAAAAAATCATTAAAGTCGGCAGCATTTAAGGAGTTTGACTGAGAAGATTTCTTTTGGGTGTTATTATTTCTTATTACTTTCCAAGAGGCCAGCTGTTTGTTTTATGATTTACTTATAAATTGTGCGTTGGCAGTCATTTTATTATTAAGGATAATCTTTCTGTAATGTTTGCGTTGGGAACTTAATGTTTCTTTGCTAATTATATCGGGATAACTTTTGTGGATATGCGCAGTTAGTTGCAGGAGATTTCTAGCTCGTCTTACTTCATTATTAAACCATGTAATTTTTACTAGTGAGTCTCTATTGTCGTTAACTAGTTTAGATTTTAACGGAAAACAGTTATCAAAAGCATTGGTTATTTGTTGAATGAAATAGGAAAATTTGACATTAACGTCTACGATAGCATCGTCAATGAAACTAAAATCAATAACAGATACAGCTTTATAAAAATCAAACATACCAGAGTCGGTAATGGGCCGATAAGTTATTCTCTTTTTGATGTAAGAAATTAAGAAATTTGAAATCTGCCATTCAAACTGATTTAAAACTTGGAATTTGCTATTCAACAAGTCATTAAACTCTTATTTCACCTCCGATTTGTAAATTTTCCCACTTGCAGGAACTTTATCTAAAAAATTTCACTTTTATGTAGTCTTGCGTAAAGTATTTCCAGCAGCAAATACGCCTTGGAGAAAATTTGGAAAACCAAATATTTTTAATAATTTATAGAAAAATATTCGACAATCGATTCTCTCTGAGTCAACTACTCGAAAAGGCTATTTTGAATTAATAATAAAAATAACAATTTACTTGATTTAGAAAACCGGTATAAATATTTTGGAGACTATTTATAATTTATTTGTGTCTATTCTGCACATATATGAGCCTTTTTTGAGGCGCCTAAAATAGATCTTTTTAGTGCCTAAACTTCCGCAGTCTAGTGATGACCAACTCGCTAGAACATAGCAAATTTATTTTCTCGACAACGATTTGAAATGAGATAGAGATCTTCGGTTTTCACCATTCGATTTTCCTGGAGAAACTCCCATGGAGTTGATGTTTTTCCAATTTTTGATAGAAAAATCACATATCTCCGAAAATTTTTGCAGTTATGTTAGGAAAAAGTTGCTCATTCGTCAGGGGGAAGGGATATAAGAAACAGAAATTCTGCAGGTACAAAAATATTGTAGGAGTACTTTACAAGGCCGAATAAAAGGGGCATTGGCGCGAGTACTCTCGCGCAGCTTACAGTCCCTTTATATCTACAAAAAAAAATGAACGTGAAACTAGACTGACAGCTACAAGAAAAAAAAACTAAAAATCTTTAAGGGATGTAAGTATAATAGAGAAACCATTTAGCTCTTGAAGCGCCCTTTAAATAATTCCAACAAGAAATTGTAAATTGAGTTCACGTTTCTCCATTTTTTTGAAATTACATAGAAAATGTCTCTGAAAATTTTACAGTTAAGTTAGGAAAAAGTTGCTCCTTCGTCAGGGGGAAGGGAAGTAAGAAACAGAAATCGTGTAGGTGTACCTTACAAGGCCCAACAAAAAGGGCATCGGCGTGAGTACTCTCGCGTAGCTTACAATCTCTTAATATCTTCAAAAAAAAAAAAAAAAATTATCGTGAAAAGCAAAAAAAGAAGAAAGATTGCTCATTCGTCAGGCGGAAGGGATATAAGAAACAGAAATTCTGTAGGTACAAAATATTGTAGGAGTACTTTAGAAGGCCGAATAAAACGGGCATTTGCGCGAGTACTCTCGCGCAGCTTACAATCCCTTTACATCTACAAGAAAAATGGACGTGAAATTAGACTAACAGTTACAAGAAAAAAAAAACTAAAAATAGGTAAGGGATGTAAGTATAGTAGAGAAACCATTTAGCTCTTAAACCGCCCTTTAAATAATTCCGACAAAAAATTGTAAATTGCCTTTTTTTGCGGCCATCCGTTTCGCTAATGTTTGCAATGAAATTCATCTTAACTGCTAATGAAATCGCGCCAGATCCTCTTGGCTCGCTCGATTTACAACCGAAAGATGTATAATTAACATTAATTGTCCGAATTACGTGCCGCTGTAAGTATCCAGCTGCAGCAATAAATCTGCACACGTAATTGAGCGTTGCATTAATTATACCAACGCTCGGCACTTTTCGCCCCCCGGCATCGTAAATAAATACATAAATAATTAATTTTCAGTTAGCGGGCGGGCGGGTGGGCGGGCGGATGCAGCGCGGCGGTGCACTTCAAGAGCGAAAATTGATTTCCGGCCGTGCGGATCCGCGAAGAGCAAGAAAGAAGCAAAAATCGCAGTTCCGCGTAGTTGTTTTGCCTGAATGGAACTTTCAGAGTAAACGGGGAAACGGAATTAATTGGCCGAGAACTTACACAGCAGTGACTAATTGCAACTAATTCCAATTTGTTCTGCCTTATAGAATGCACGGAAGACATTGGCGGAGGGAGGGAGTAATTGCTTAAGTTTACTTAACTTTGACTGGCGTTGTTGGATGTCATCAAGTCACGTGACCTTTAAGAGCCGTCTAGAATACTTCGTTTAATTTAAAATTAATTACAATTAATTAATTAGACGGGCGGAAACTTTCGTTAGGAACATTTCGTTTGCCAAATAGGCAAATCAACTAACACGACAGTTCGTATGGTTGCCTACACTGAAGGCAGTAAAATATTTTTTTTTTCGTCAAGAAACTCTTTCATTCACGATTGACTGCCTTAATACAGACAACCCAATGAACACGGTCGTTAATATGGTCGCAAAATAAAATGTACGGACCACGGGTTGCTGAGCGCAACGCTATAATGCACTTTGCCAAGTTTAGAGCCATCGGATTCCCCGGCCGGGGATGAATTTAATGGGGCGCTGGCAATAATTCGATAATTAAAACATGTTCGGCATTAATTTGTGAGTCACGGCCGATTTCGCGCATGCCGATTATAATAAAAGCCGCGTAAACTTCTCCTCTTCATTAACGAGTATCGATCCGGCTCTCTAATTACATTAAACATTAATTTATCCCTTGCCTCTCCGTCTAAATGAGTTTTTCTTTTCAAACAGTGGGCGAAGCCGGATCAATAAAAGAAAGAAAGCGACGGCGCCGTCTTACGGCCTTTCGATTTCCCCTTTTTTAATCTTTAACGCGCGCCTTTTGTTTTACGCAGACATCGTCGACGACGCTTATTTTACACGGATTCCGTGCTTTCCTGAAAACGGTTCGACGTAGAGACCCCTCCGGTTTTCGGTATTTGATTTGCCTGGAAAACTTCCGTAGAGATCAAAGTTGGTACATGAGAAGTTGTCTCACACGCTTGAATTTACCTACACAAAGCCAAACGCCTGGTTGCACTGGTGGGGGTGTCTCTGCGGTCTCTCGTGACGTCAGACTAGACCGTGGCAATTTTGATTGGTCGAGATCCACGGCGCATGCACAGTCGGTACCGTTACCATAACAACGCAACTATTTATGATGATTCCAAATGGAGCTTCGGTTTGGACGAGTGACGTAGACCTAAGACCCATACGAAAAATGTCGAATCCGTCCGATATTGCATGAAGCAAGTTCCGATATACTAATTTCTTTAATTTTTTATAGCAAAGTCAGAAAAGTCACATCGAAATTGAGGAGGGGAAAATGACGTAACGACCCGTAACATTTAAATTTAATTATTTTATATCGTACGTATAACGTCCCAACGAGGTAGCAGATGTCATGTCATTGTCTAATCCTGACTGCTACCACCAAAATGCAATTACGTTACCCTCCCGATTATTTAACGAAAACGGTGGCAAGTTCGCGCTGAAGGAGTCTATCCGCTGTCCCGAACTAGCACTTCTCACATGGAGAAACGGGTAGGTCAAATCAAATTTAAGGGCGCCAGAGAGGTAGGACCCCAGCTGATTACTACGCCACTGTAAAACCGATTTCCAAGGTTCACAACGTGCGCCAGAATTCGAAGGACTTAGGAGTAACGTCAGACTCGAGCATTCAAAGAAGTAAATCGACGCGGCAGCAAAACACTACAATTTACTTAAAAGACCTACATTTAACACAATGATGCAAGATTAACGAAACAGCAAAATAGCAGCCTGTCGGCTAAAAATAATCTAACAAAATTACCGATGGTCATTATTAATACCTTTCACTTAAATAAATAAGCCCGATTCGAAATTCGAAATGTGAAGCAAAAGTGCGCTTAAATTAACTTATTCTCAATTTGAATAATATTTGAAAACGTTAGCTTAACATACAGGTTTGTGCCAGTACGTTTATGTTACGAGCGAACATGCCATAATAAAATAAAATAAAATAGTTGAGGAATGTTATGGTTTCGTGCGGAATTTGGACGAAGTTGTGGTTATCCAGCTATCAAACTCAGATAAACGTCACCGAGCAGCGCCGCCACTCGTGAAAAAGTCATACTTCAGTTGCGTCACTGTTACCAACTGTTCGTGTTCTGCGGGCCTTCGGAAAGCACGCTGATACTATACGTTATTCATACGCAATGGAATTCCGATACGTAATTCAAACCGTTTATGCCAGGGGTCTCCAAACTTTTTAACCTGAGGGCCACACTGACTCTTCCAATAGGTCCTGAGGTCCCAAAGACTGGTCTACACAAAATGTGAAGCAAAACTCCGTTTAAATTAACTTATTCTCAATTTGAATGATATGTGAAAACGTTAGCTTAACGTACAGGTATGTGCCAGTATGTTTATGTTACGAGCGAACATGCGATAATAAAATAAAATAAAATAGTTGAGGAATGTTATGGTTTCGTGCGGAATTCGGACGAAGTAGTGGTTATCCAGCTATCAAACGCAGATAAACGCCACCGAGCAGTGCCGCCACTCGTGGAAAAGTCATACTTCAGTTGCGTCACTGTTACCAACTGTTCGTGTTCTGCGGGCCTTCGGAAAGCACGCTGATACTATACGTTATTCATACGCAATGGAATTCCGATGCGTAATTCAAACCGTTTATGCCAGGGGTCTCCAAACTTTTTAACCTGAGGGCCACACTGACTCTTCCAATAGGTCCCGAGGTCCCAAAGACTGGTCTACACAAAATGTGAAGCAAAACTCCGTTTAAATTAACTTATTCTCAAATTGAATGATATGTGAAAACGTTAGCTTAACATACAGGTATGTGCCAGTATGTTTATGTTACGAGCGAACATGCGATAATAAAATAAAATAAAATAGTTGAGGAATGTTATGGTTTCGTGCGGAATTCGGACGAAGTTGTGGTTATCCAGCTATCAAACGCAGATAAACGTCACCGAGCAGCGCCGCCACTCGAGGAAAAGTCATACTTCAGTTGCGTCACTGTTACCAACTGTTCGTGTTCTGCGGACCTTCAGAAAGCAGGCTGATCCTATACGTTATTCGTACGCAATGGAATTTCGATGCGTAATTCAAACCGTTTATGCCAGGGGTCTCCAAACTTTTTAACCTGAGGGCCCCACTGACTCCTCCAATAGGTCCCGAGGTCCCAAAGACTGGTCTACACAAAATGTGAAGCAAAACTCCGTTTAAATTAACTTATTCTCAATTTGAATGATATGTGAAAACGTTAGCTTAACATACAGGTATGTGCCAGTATGTTTATGTTACGAGCGAACATGCGATAATAAAATAAAATAAAATAGTTGAGGAATGTTATGGTTTCGTGCGGAATTCGGACGAAGTTGTGGTTATCCAGCTATCAAACGCAGATAAACGTCACCGAGCAGCGCCGCCACTCGAGGAAAAGTCATACTTCAGTTGCGTCACTGTTACCAACTGTTCGTGTTCTGCGGACCTTCAGAAAGCAGGCTGATCCTATACGTTATTCGTACGCAATGGAATTTCGATGCGTAATTCAAACCGTTTATGCCAGGGGTCTCCAAACTTTTTAACCTGAGGGCCCCACTGACTCCTCCAATAGGTCCCGAGGTCCCAAAGACTGGTCTACACAAAATGTGAAGCAAAACTCCGTTTAAATTAACTTATTCTCAATTTGAATGATATGTGAAAACGTTAACTTAACATACAGGTATGTGTCAGTATGTTTATGTTACGAGCGAACATGCCATAATAAAATAAAATAAAATAGTTGAGGAATGTTATGGTTTCGTGCGGAATTCAGACGAAGTAGTGGTTATCCAGCTATCAAACGCAGATAAATGTCACCGAGCAGTGCCGCCACTCCTGGAAAAGTCATACTTCAGTTGCGTCACTGTTACCAACTGTTTGTGTTCTGCGGGCCTTCGGAAAGCACGCTGATACTATACGTTATTCATACACAATGGAATTCCGATGCGTAATTCAAACCGTTTATGCCAGGGGTCTCCAAACTTTTTAATCTGAGGGCCACTCCGACTCTTCTAATACGTCCCAAGGTCCCAAAGACCTAGCTAGAGCTCACCATGACAACAAACTTAGTTCGTCGCAATGGCGTGATTTGAGCGTTTCGTGCGGGATGGCATTTTAGGTAACAAACTGGTTGCTACACAATTTTAGAAAGGTCAAAAAATTGGTCGTAAGAGACGTGCCTAAAACTTTTGTTAACATTTTCACTTGATCTTGAGATAATCCGGGCAGGTCAGTTTGATTGCAGTTGCAGTTCTTGAATTACTCCGTTGTTGAGGAGGCGACCAAACACTGTCCAATTTTGTTTGTTTTTTAATTCTTTTACTAAATAATTTGTATACTTTAACTCCAAAGTTTAAACTATTTAGTTTACGAAGTGATAACACATATTAGTGTAACTTGTTACATAACTAAGAGAGTCAGTCCTTGTCCAATGGAATTTGTAATGTAAAGGTTCGGATATTCAGTATGCAGAGATGCAATGTTCCTCTAAAAAAAATTAAGTTGCGATTTAATTAATAACATAATGCACAATAAAGTGTATAAACTCCAGCTCAAGTAGTTCTTTGATTTTTTTGCACACGGCACGACTCCTTACAGGGAGCAATGAGATCGAGCGGGCGGAAGCCGCCATATTACCCCTAAATTTATGCACTCAATTAAGGATATATTTGCAAACAAACGCAACATCCAGTGTTCCCAACTTTCGCAGCAATCGGGAGGGAAAAGGGCCTTAACAAGAGCGGGACCGTACAAGAAATCGGTCTTCCTACTTCATCGAGTCGAACAGTAAATGCTCAGGAGGTTCACTGCAATCGGAACTGACTTGAATTTATTGTATATTTTACAATGGAATGAAAATAAGTTTTGGCGGGCCGGATACCGGGCACATCCCGCCCAACACTGCGGGCTTGATTGATGGTACTCGCGGGTCGTGGTTTAGAGACTCCTAGTTTTATGCCCACGATAGTAAAATTTTCACGTAATTTATGCACTCAATTAAGGATACTTTTGCAAACAAATGCAACATCCAGTATTCCCCACTTGCGTAGCAATCGGGAGGGAAAGGGGCTGAACTAGAGCGGAACCGTACAAGAAATCGATCTTCCTAGTTCTTCAAGAACAAGAAAAAATATCACGAGTGAAATTAAGAAAAAAAAAACAGAAAAAAAGCTTGCGACAAAAGTAAACGACGCAAAAGATTAACAAGGAAATAGAAACAAAAGATTAAGGACAAAAATAAACAATGAATAACAAAACAACTGGAATTAAAAAGGGCAATAATCTTGGAAAACAAAAGAAAAAGAAAAAAATATCACGAGCGAAATTGATAAAAGAAAGACATGATTAGCAAAGCAAATGAAACGACGAACGGTGATATTTCGAAAATAAAAAACAGATGAGTAAAACAACTTAAAACAAAAGAAATTTAAAAGATTTATAGACAAAATGAGGAAACTATGGACAAGAGAATATCGTTTGAAAATAAAACACAGCGGTATCAAAAAACAGAAACGAAAATTAGGTTATAAGAGAACGAAGAGATTACTGCTCACAAATAAATGACATGGAAAGGAAAACAAAAGCGAAAAAAAAAGAAAAAAGATTGAATCCAGAAAAACAGAAACATGAATCAGACAAACGTAACCAATCCAATAATTGGTTTAACTTAGAATTAAAAATATTCTGTCGCTTGATTAGAAAATAGAGGACAAGGAACAGTTGAACAGAATAAAAAAAAGAGAAGCAACAAACAAAACGGAACACACGTTGAATGTTAGCTTCGCTAAAATTACTTTAATTTTAGTTTTATTTTTTATTTTTTTGATAACACTTGTTGCTATATTTTCCAAAAATGTCATTCTTTTAATTCTTTCATTTTTTTAAATGTATTAATAAACTTGTTCAAAACCTCGATAGTAAAATTTTTACGTAATTTAAGCACTCAATTAAGGATATTTTTGCAACCAAATGCAACATCCAGTATTCCCCACTTGCGTAGCAATCGGGAGGGAAAGGGGCTTAACTAGAGCGGGACCGTACAAGAAATCGATCTTCCTAGTTCTTCGAGTCGAACAGTGAATGCTCAGGAGGTTCGCTGCAATCGGAATTGATTTGAATTTATTGTATATTTTACAAGGTAATGAAAATAAACTTTGGCGGGCCAGATACCGGGCACATTCTGCCCGCCTAATAGGTAGTACTCGCGGGCCGTTTGGAGACTCCTGGTTTACGCCCTTGATAGTAGGCTTTTCACCACAAAAAAAAAACAGGATGACAAAAGGCGAGGGGTTAAAGAAAAAAGCGGATTCCTGTGTTAAAACAAAGAAATCAAATATAAGCATGGGTCACGCTAGCATCGGCATCCAATTATGTTTTGTTCATACACAAACGGGTTATCCGCTCGGTATAAATTACAGCAAATCGAACGTCGCTCAACGCATCAAAGGATTCCGGGGACACGGCGGGGGCGCCGGGGCTTAAATAATTCATTTGAGCAGCAAATTTCGTCGTCTGTTGGCGACGGACGGGCGTCGACGAAATATTTGAATTTTAAAATTCGAAGCAACAGCAGCGGCGGCGGCAAGAAGAGATTTTTCCGAGTGCTCGCCGCATTAATGTAAGCTGCTCTCCAATACATAAATCATCGAGGGCCGTTGACGTTTCCGCCGCCGCCAATAAAACGCCCCGGCGCGGGTCATTACGGCGGGCGGGGGGGGCTGGCTCGCTCGTTCGTTGCAGCAGCCGTTTAAAAATCCGACGAAGCACCGAAGAGACCTTATTAATATGAATCGCCGGGCGGACGACGGTCTATTTATCACAGGACTCGCACAATAAGTACCCTTCAGGTTGATTTTTTTTTTTTTGAGTGGAGGTGAGGTCCCTTCCCGGGATTTATGTTCGCTCCGGTGAGATGCGTGTGTTTGACGTTGAAGTTGAAGCTCCCCGTTTTGCATCTATAAGGCATTATTAATCCTAGAACGCCATCGTCCAAAAAAAAAATAAATTCCCGCACGTTTCACATTTCTTCAAGGGGAAGAGTGATTTTACTATAAAAATCAGCTGGTCGGGTGTGTAGAAAAGTTTGAAGGCAAAGCAATGTTGTCTTCTTTGAGAGTTTTTGTATGAAATTTCAAATATTCTGCTTTGATTGCCTTAAACTATTGCGAATTCGAGACACGTTGGAAACCGTCGGTCGTTCACACTCTGGCGCAAGTTTACAACTTTAGACCATGCCTTTCTTCACTGAGCTATCCGGAGCAACAGCTAATGAAAATCAGCGCAAACTCGCCACCTACGTAGTTTAAATGTAAGGGTTCACAGGAGTAATCAAATGAAAGGTTCTATGACTGCTACGTTTTTAATTTGCAAAGTCAAGAGTCTTTTCTTTTACTTTTTCTAAAATCTCTAATTCTTAATTTTATTCATTGTTAACCTGAAATCCTCACGGGTGGTCTCTCTCTTTTATCTCGCAAGAGTAAGGCATTGTAAGTGCCTCTTCTCTTTCCTTTAGTCGCGCGAGAGCACGAATTCGAATTGTGTTCGCCCCCCCCCCCCCCCCCCCCCCCCCTACAACGTGTGCATGTGATGGAAAGGAGGGTGCCAGCCGTTCTCGACTATGCAGGCGCTACATGCAGAACGTATCACACCTTGTTTGTTTTTTTCTGCATGCACGGCTTTTCAAGTGAACACTGAAAACAAGACTCTGTTACTCTCTGGATGCAGCGAAGCGTTGTTGCGCAGACACTGCACGTGTAAACGGAAATGAAAGGCGTAACTGACAAAAAAAAAAATGTACATACTGTACAAGAGCAAAAAATAAAAGCAACTGCCTTCAGTAACGCATATCACTTTTGTTCAGGGGGAAGGGATGTAGTTTCAGAGCAAGAGCAAAAAATATTAAGGGGGAAGGGATGTAATTTCAGGCCTAAATTATTGGACCAGAAGTGAAAACTTGAAACATTTTGGAAGGAATTATCAACAAATTTATATCGTGATGGCATGCTCAGTAGGATGGAATAGGTTTATTGCCTCGAAAACGATTCGACGTAGACACCTCCGGTTTTCACAATTCGCCTCCCGTAGAATTCACGTTTATACACTTTTTGATGGCAAAAATTACATACAAAATATCTCCGAAAATTTTACAAAAATTTATTGCAAATCGTTTTTAATTGTAGTGAATCCCTCGAGCAGCCTCTGTACAGCTGTTTCAGCCCTATCTGGGCCTTCTTCAGCAGAAACATAGCTCGAGATTTGCAACAAAATGTTGTAAAACTTTTATTATACTTTGACAGCAAGCTTGCATGGGAGTATGTAGCAAATGTCACTATTTTAGCTGTTGAAAATTTTACAGTTAAGTTACGAAGGAGTTGCTCATTCGTCAAGGGGAAACGGAAGTAAGAAACAGAAATTCTGCATGTGTAAAATTATTATACTTTATACTTTACAAGGCCCAATAAAAAGGGCATTGGCGCATTGGCGTGAGTACTCTCGCGTAGCTTACAATTTTTTAACATCTACAAAAAAATAAAATGATCGTGAAATGCAAAAAAAAAAACCAAAGTGGAGAAACACTCTAACATTAAGGCAATTCGCTTTCTGAATTTGAGCCAACTAGACAGAAAAAAAAGCTAGTACTAAAAATAAGTATATGGGACAACAACGGCGTATATAAACAAAAAAAAACAATGAAACTCCTGACTACGTTACAGAAGTTAGACAACCAAAAGAAATCACATAAATTATCACCGGCAAATAAATCCCTCCTGGGAAAACGTCTACAAGTGGATACACGTAAATAATCGAGCATCAAAATACGAAGTTAAGGTGTCGGCTCTGAAATTAAAGATGGCCGGCAGGTCAAACCAATGAAAAAAAAACTAATAAATAAACGAAAATGCTTTTGCAAAAAATCTAAACGAATCCTTTGAAATGAGGCAAGCCATTAATTTGGAACAAATAACGGAACGTACAGAACCAAATCTAAGTACTGAGAAAGAAAACGGTTAGGGAAAATTGAAAATGTCTACAAAAAACGATGGACAGAGACGGATTCAGGACGAGTTCGAGGCCTGTAAAAATAAATTTGACCAAAGAAATATCATATGTTTTTAATTCGAAGCGAGCCAGCCCCCAACAAACGCTAGTACCGACGCGATGCGAAAATTACAAATTTAGAAGTTCAAAAATTAAAATTTTAATAGTAATAGAAACGAAAAAAAAATAAGAAAAACAGTGACATGTATCCATTTCATATTTCACTGAGTACATGACATTACGCTGGTGAGGTATCATGTTACGATGGCGTCGAGATTCTGTAACTGAAAGCTTGCCTCAAACCGAAACATTAATTGAAAAAATATAAATTTTTTTTGGATATATTATTTCTTTCATTTAATCTCTCGAAAGAAATATAAAAAAATATATTTGTTTAATTTAATCTCTCGGTCAGACATAAGCTTTCAGTTAGAATCGCGAAGCCAGGTGACAAAAATAAACAATGAAAAACAAAACAACTGAAACTCAAATGACAACAGTCTTGGAAAACAAAAGAACAAGAAAAAATATCACGAGTGAAATTAAGAGAAAAAAAAAAAACAGACGAAACGCTTGTGTCAGAAGTAAACGACGCAAAAGATTAACAACAAAATAGAAACAAAAGACAATCAAAAAGATTAGCGACAAAAATAAACAATGAATAACAAAACAACTGCAATAACAAAGGGAAATAATTTTGAAAAACAAAAGAACAAAAAAAATATCACGAGCGAAATTCATTAAAAAAAGACAACTAAAATAGCAAACGGTGATTTTTCGAAAATAAAAGCAAACGAGTAAAACAACTTAAAACAAAAGAAATTTAAAAGATTTATTGAGAAAATGAGAAAACTACGGACAAGAGAATATCGTTTGAAAATAAAACAAAGCGAAATCAAAAAAAAACACAAACGAAAATTAGGTTATAAGTGCACGAAGAGATTACTGCTCACAAACAAATGACATGGAAAAGAAAACAAAAGCGAAAAAAAAATAGAAAATAGATTGAATCCAGAAAAACAAAAATATGAATCAGATAATTGATTAGAAAACATAGCACAAGGAACAATTGAACAGAATAAGAAAAGAGAAGCAACAAATAAAACGTAACACACGTTGAACGTGAGCTTCGCTAAACTCACTTTAATTTTAGTATTACTTTTTATTTTTTTGATAACACTTGTTGCCATGTTTTCCAAAAATGTCATTATTTTAATTCTTTCATTTTTTTAAATATATTAATAAACCTGCTCAAAACTTTTCGACTAAAACAGGCGACACTCAAGGCTCGTCCAGTTTCTTCCTCGTCGTTTTCGCATCGGTTCAGGACGGTTTCGGTTGCGAAGGGCTTCCGAACGGTGACCATCATCCCTTCAACCCTTTGGTCAGGGCCGGTGCAAAAACAAACGAAAAAAGAGAAACAAAAACGCGGCCTCGCGAAATATCGTCATGTGCCCAGTGGAATATGAGATGGATACATGTCACTGTTTATTGCACACGGCACTGTACTTTGAGCGCAACCGCATAAATGTTCAAACTGAAGTTTGAAAACAGAAAGTATTTAAGGTGAGGATTTAAGACTGACCACCCCCAAAATTATTAGAAGAACAACCCGCGATCGTTATAAGTTTTAAACATTATTATTAATGAGATCGGTTACAAGCTTCGTCGTTTTTGATTCCCGATTACGACGGGCGGCAAATGAGACAAATTATAACATCCGTAAACGAAAAAAGAATCATGTCAAGGCTATACTATAGTTAATACAGAAATCGATGTGGATGGCGTGCAGATCTTTCCTTGCAGTATATTTTTAGAAGGAACTAGTTCACACGCTCATTACGGTTGCTGGTTAGGATAAGAGGAAGCATTTCAATTCAAATCGGTCTGTCTGACCTGCACGTTTCAATACTTTATCACTATCGATTGTATATAACAAGCACTTGCATCATGCAAGTAACTATACACAGACTTTCCAATTACAAAATTTATAATATAAAAGTCGATTCGTTCGCGTTTTAAATTTTATTTTTTCAACCGTATCAGAAATCATAAGTTTGTTTACAAGATTTCGGTTTTTTACATCCCCTCCCCCTTATTTGCAAGAGTTGACGAATGGGCAATACAAAATACATAATAAGTCGCCACCCCACCACGTAAATTTACAATTTTTTTTTTTTTTGTACATTCAATAACGTCATAAGTGGAACGAACGAATGTCGTAATGTCTGATGCTGCGCTCTTAACAAAGGAATGCGATGTGTGTATGTATAACTAACTAAAAGGCAGGTGGCAGCAATTCCCCAAAGGACTTCCCTGCAATAAGTCCTCCTCCGTTCGTATCCCACGCCCATAGCTTGCTTGATGCAGACCATGCATGATAGCGGCTATCAAACAAGTAATTTCGGCTAACGGCGCAACGTTACGCTTACGTTCTTTTGCGTTACATCAAGGAAAGTGGGCGCCATTATTTTTATGGACCTCGCCGAATTTGCTCGCTCACTCCTCAACAAAAGGTGATCTCTTACAAAGCGGAGCAACTCGCCGGCCTAGTCGCGCGTAACATTAAAATTATCCGTCTTTGCTGCGCATTCGAGAAAGCATTTTGACGTGTCCTTTAAATCTTCAGCTTTAGACCGAAATCGTTTCTAAAAGGTACACGTGGTTGGTTGAGGTACAGTGGTGTACACATAAATGATAAAATGGGAGTATTAATTAACAAATGAGAAAAAAATGACTTATTAGTTATTTCAGAGCACGGAAGTAGAATGGGTTGCCTATTTCAAGTTTTAAGACGTCATGGAGATTCCCGACCTTCTTTAAGCAGCACCGACCTCTTTTAGAATAAAATTAAGTTATCATCGACCCCGTTCAACCACCGTTTTAAGCTTAGATATTACAATAAATGTTGTTATTGGTTAATCTCTATTAGTTACATTTCGGCAACTACGTGTTGCATGTGCTTACTTTATTAAAGTTGGACGCAACATTTCTTTCTGGAAGTGACGTTGACACGCCGTTTGAAATCAAGGCTTTTTCGTTTAGTCACGTATAACCACGGTCCTTCGCGTCTTGAGTTCCGATTGGCTCATTATTGTCTCCAAAAGTCGGTTCCAGCCACGATTTTCGGCGCCACATTGCATTTCACCGTACGCCACGGTTTGATGCTAGTGAGAATTTTTGTAAAACTTTATTACAGAATTACTGAAATAAAGTAGTTTGATTGAAATAAAATAAGCTCTACATGTCTTTTGAGGTGCTTTTTAGCATCCTTGGCAGTGTATTTTCCGTTTCACCGAGGGGTATAGACCGAATATTCTGTGGCTCGTTGCGAATAAGGCAGATCTCGTTCTTGTGGTTGTCTCAATTCTTTAGAGCCGCCGTCTAATTGAAGAGCGTTCAACTTTACCAATGTAGAGCTTATTTCATTCCCGTTCGTCACGTTAGAGCAGGAATACGTTTCATTGCTAGCGACAATTTGTGGAAAACTGTGTTACAGAATTCAATAAAGTAATTGAACTGCGGGCATGAAATAAGCTCTACGTGTCTTTTGAGGCGCATTTTAGCATCCTTGGCAGCGAATTTTCTAGATTCGTGAAAATTCGAGAATCCATTTCATCGTGGGATATAGACTGAATACGCTGTGGATCTAAAAAAAATATTGCAAATCGTTTTTGATTGCAGTGAAAACCTTCAATTTGTCTGTACTACTGCAATGTCAGGTCAAAAAGCGATTATAGGATGTCGTTGTTTTATCTATTCACTCTGTGGATCGTTGCGAGTAAGGTAGATCTCGTTCTTGGGTTTGCCTCAATTCTTCAGAGACGCCGTCTAATTGAGGAGTGTGAACTTTAGCGTTCGTCACGTTAGAGCAAGAACACGTTTCGTTGCTAGCTACAATTTGTGGAGAACTGTTCTACAGAATTCAATAAAGCAGTTGGACTGCTGCGGGAATGAAATAAGCTCTACATGTCTTTTGAGGTGCATTTTAGCATCCTTGGCAGTGCATTTTCTAGATTCGTGAAGATTCGAGAATCCGTTTCATCGAGGGTATAGATTGAATACTCTGTGGATCGTTGCGAGTAAGGCCGGTCTCGTTCTTGTGGTGTTCTCAATTCTTTAGAAACGCCGTCTAATTGAGGAGCATTGCACTTTACCGTTCGTCACGATAGAGCAAGCACACGTTTCGTTGCTACTGAACTTGAGGTGCATTTTAGCATCTTTGGCAGCGAATTTTCTAGATTTGTGAAAATTCGAGAATCCGTTTCACGGAGGGATATAGACTAAATACTCCGTGGATCGTTGCGAGTAGAGCAGATCTCGTTCTTGTGTTTTTCTGAATTCTTTAGAGACGCCGTCTAATTGAGAAGAGTAGTTGTTAGAGCAAGAACACGTTTCGTTGCTGGCTACAATTTGTGTAAAACTGTGTTACAAAATTCAATAAAGCATTTTGACTTCCGAAATTAAATAAGCTCTACATGTCTTTTGAGGTGCATTTTAGCATCCTTGGCAGCGACTTTTTTAGATTCATGAAAATTTGAGAATCCGTTTCACCGAGAGATAAAGACTGAATACCCTGTGGATTGTTGCAAGTAAGGTAGATCTCGTTCTTGTGGTTGGTTGTCTCAATTCTTCAGAGATGCCGTCTAATTGAGGAGCGTTGCACTAGTGAAAATTTGTGTAAAACCGTGTTACAAAAATCAACAAAGCAGTTTGACTGCTGGAATGAAACAAGTTCTACGTGTCTTTTGAGGTGCATTTTAGCATCCTTGGCAGCGAGTTTTTTAGATTCGTGGAGATTCGAGAATCCGTTTCACCGAGGAGTATAATCTGAATTCCCTGTGGTTCGTTGCGAGTAAGGCAGATCCCGTTCTTGTGGTTGGTTTTCTCAATTCTTCAGAGACGCTGTCTAATTGAGCAGCGTGCGTGCATTGAAGTTCACCAATACCGGCGCGTATGGTAGCGGAATCGAAGTTGTTGTCAAATGCCAACAAAACAATTTTGTCAAGTTAAATAAACAAAAAATTGTAGGGGACTTTAGCTTTCAAAGATTACTTGAATAATTCTTTTTAGTTTAACACAGTTATTCTTAAACGAGTTTTAGTTTCTTTTCTGAAAAAAAAATATTATTTTAAAACTAATAAAATCATGTAACTACATAACGTTCTAACTTTGACCCACACAATTTTAATTACGTGCAAGGAAGTGCTTGCGTAATACACAGTAGAGTATGTACCCATTCGATGTGATCCTCTGATTATCTCCTCATTAGTATGAAAACAAACCCCCCAACCAAAAAAAAGTGCCTAATTATAAAACGCCATGCAAGCAGAACACGAAAATTTACGACTCGTAATTGGCTCGTCGACCTTGAAACCCACCGAACCAAAGAAAAACGCGCGCGAGTTCCACCAAACAAACAATTCAATTAGAACGCGAACGTTTTTCTTCTTTTTTCCTTTTGGAAAGCTGAAATTAAAAAAAAAAACGCGGAAATGAAAAAAAAATATTTTCTCTTTTCTTTGAAGTCCCGAATATTTCGCGCGTTGAAAAAAAAGTGGCAGCATTTAAATTCGTCCTGACAGGATTAGGCGTGTATATAATATTCCCTCTGTGATCGCGCTCGTACGAGAGAGAAAAAGGGTGAGCAGGGGGAAGAGGAGGAAAATGGCAGGAGCTACGGTATCTTCATTAATTATCTAACAATTTAATACAGTTTCATGAATATATATCCGCAGTTGAAATCAAATTACGTACGGGTGCCAAATAAGTATCATCCCGACAGTATCTGCAATGCAGAACAACTCCAAAGGGATACATCAGCTTTGTAAACGTCTCTTATTAAGGCCGGCATTAAATTTCAAGGTTATTAGCGCAGCTTTTCCGGAGTTGAACATTAATGGACAAACTTTTAAAATGTTTCAAAAAGTTCCAGAATTCTGGAAACATAGATCACCCGGAGTGGGTCAGCTTAAAATACTGCCAACTAAGAAAAAGTCAAAATACATTTTAAAAATCCTGTGCATTTTTTTGGGGATAGTTTTGGACCGAACTGACGTAAATTCGCTTTGTTTTTGTGATCGTAAACAATTTTAGAACGTAAGGAATCGATTAAAACTTAAGAAAAAAGATGCGGTGGACCTGTAGGAGTCGTTTGAGGGTCTAATAACCTCCAGGACTTATTTGGGGGTCGACTAAATACCCACTTTATATTATTCTATTTGATTTCTTTGTACATTATTTGAAATTCCTTTTGTTTCCCTTGAAAACGGTTGGTCATTAATTAACAAAAGGAACAAATCTGTTTAAAAAGTTAGAATTTTGATGAGAACGTCAGCGGTACAAATTCGATCCAAACAGTTTCTTCTTCGGTCAAGAGATGGCGCTATATACCCCCTACGACGCATTTAGTTTTAACTGTCGATTTCTTTAAAATATGTAAATGCAAATAGCTACAGCTCAGAATGTCAACCTTAATACGACTTCCTAAAAATTAGAATTAAAAATGACTGTCATTTTTGGTCAAGAGATGGCGCTCTGAAAAAGTTACCGTTGCTCCCTTCATAGATATTCAGTTTAATTTTGACACAAAAATCCTTGCGGAATTAGAAAAGGTTTGGCTGAGAACGTCGCGTCGGCGTGAAAATGTCCCATCAAAACAATTCCGCCTTTGGCCGAGAGATGGCGCTGTGTAGATAATTCGCTGTCGAATTTCGTTTGGCTTGGGATTTCGATTCCCTTAGAATAAAAGCAAATAGCTATCGCCGCTTAAGAATATCAACGCGAATAATCGGTATCTTACTTTCCTAAATCAGAACTTAATCATTTTTGGCCAAGAGATGGCGCTCTGAAAAGATTACCGTCGCTCCCTTTAAATTTTCAGCTTAACTTTGAAACAAAAATCATTGCGACATTAGAAAACGGAAGGGTTTGGCTGAGAATGTCGCGTCGGCGTGAAAATGTCCCATCAAAACAGTTCCGCCTTTGGCCGAGAGATGACGCTGTATACATAATTCACTGTCGAATTTCATTTGGCTTGGGGTTTCGATTCCCTTAGAATAAACGCAAATAGATATCGCTTAAGAATGTCAACGCGAGTAATCGATGTCTTACTTTCCAAAATCAGAACTTAATCATTTTTGGCCAAGAGATGACGCTCTGAAAAGATTACCGTCGCTCCCTTTAGACTTTCAGTTTAATTTTGAAACAAAAATCATTGCGGCATTAGAAAACGGAAGAGTTTGGCTGAGATACGTCGCATCGGCGTGAAGATGTCCCATCAAAACAGTTCCGCCTTTAGACGAGAGATGGCGCTGTATACATAATTCACTATCGAATTTTCATTTGGCTTGGGATTTCGATTCCCTTTGAATAAAAGCAAATAGCTATCGCTTAAGAATGTCAACGCGAATAATCGATATCTTACTTTCCAAAATCAGAACTTAATCATTTTTGGCCAAGAGATGGCGCTCTGAATTATTCCGTCACTTCTTTCAGACTTTTGGTTTGATTTTGAAATAAAAAAAACCATTGCGATGTTAGAAGGTGGGGGTTTGACTGAGCAGTGACGTCAGTGACAAGATGAAGATGACAGTGGTTCCCTTTCGGTCAAGAGAGCGCTTTAAATGATTTCCATCACGCACCGATGATTTTAAATTTTCCATCATAACTAATTTATTGATATATTAATTTCGCTGCGAAGATAGAAGGCTTTGATTTTGCTGAGAAAGTCGTCCATTTAAAATTTGATCAAAACAGTTTCTTTTCCGGCCAAGAGATGGCGCTCTAAATAATTCCCTATACGTTCGTTATGACGCGCTTAGTTTTAAGTTTCGATTTCCCAAAAATAAATGGAAATGCAGAGAGCGATTTAGCTGAGAACGTCAGTGTGAAAATGAAATTTCGATTAAAGTAATTTTCCTTTTCGATCAAGAGATGGCACTTTGACGTATCCTATTATATTTTCAAATTTAACTTGAAATTTAAAAAATTTGGCGGTGTTTTAGTCTATTCAGAGGAACCCTAACATCATTGAGAAGTTAGAAGGCAGGGATTTTGCTGGGAACGTCGGCACTTGAGACAGTTTTCACTTTTGGGGTAACAGATGGCACTCCGAATGACTCTTTAGTTTTCTGTTTGAGGAAAACAGATGGTGCTTCAATCGCAGGAATCAATCAGTCAAACTCAGTGAACGTTCTATGTTGTTTTTTTTTGCATTATTTTGGTCTTTTAATTTTTCCGAAAAAGGAGAGAGAAAGAGAGAAAATAGATCTTCCTTTGTTGTATTTCTGTCACCTTATTCGTCTTAATTTACTTTACCTCTTCTTTTTTGTGTCTTAATTAATAATTAAGGGCAGGCAGTCCACTTTCTTTTTCCTTTGGGTTTTTTCACCGAATTAATTTCTTATCCTCACCCAGCGCTTCTCAGAATTACTTTACGGAGAGCCGCGGTTAGATTTCTTTTGTTTTCCTTCTTATTCGTCAAGCCATGTTTTAAATTTATTTTTTTTTATTCATTGATTGATTTTCTAGCGGCATTCACCTTCTATTAAGAGACTCCTACGTTCAAAATATTTTCCTTTTATTTCCAGTCTCCATCGGCTTCAAAAGGCAGGCTAAGTAATCCGAATGAATTACGTCAATATGATTAGGACAAACTTGCCCAATTTTGATTTTATGTGTGTGGGTATTGAGTTAGGAAAAGAGTTGGCTATTCGCTAGCTCTTGCAAGTAAGGGGGAAGGGAAGTAAGAAACAAACAATCTATCTATCTATCGTATTATTTCAAATTTTTTTTAAGAAAATCAATTTTATTATCAAAAGTTTCAAAAATAAAATTGATTTTTATTGATAGCCCTATTGATTGCGCCCCCTTGCGGTCAACTCAGATACTTAAAAATATTTCCTTTGAATTTCTCTTGGTCGTTTTAACCATAATTTTTTTTCTCCCGAAGCTGTAGGAATTACGGTTAATAATATACCGCCGGTCGCCGTCCATCTTGAGACACCCGGTATAATGCAAAATTAAAACTTTGATCAATGTTCGTCCGGAGCTTTTTAAACATGCACGTGTTTCTTTCTCTGTTCAGTTTCGGAATTCATTTAATTCAATTTGTGATCGAAAAGTAAGTAAATAATTCAACTGTTTCCTCCACCCTTATTAACGGTGATACGATAATAAGTCTAAAATGAAAGCT
Organism: Prosopocoilus inquinatus; assembly: GCA_036172665.1. Taxonomy (NCBI): domain Eukaryota; kingdom Metazoa; phylum Arthropoda; class Insecta; order Coleoptera; family Lucanidae; genus Prosopocoilus; species Prosopocoilus inquinatus. The sequence goes on along the minus strand of CM069871.1, from coordinate 12,870,805 downwards.
GTGCAGAATTAATTCAGCTTTCTAATGGCGCTGGCAAAGCTGCACCTTATTCTGAGACTTTTGCTAGTAAAATTAATTTTTATTGTTGAGCCTATTGATTGCGCCCCCTTGCGGCCAGCTCAGATATTTAAAGATATTTCCATTGAATTTCTCTTGGCCACTTTTACTATAATTTCTTTTCTCCTGAAGCCGTAGGTATTACGGTGAGCTATATACCGCCGGTCGCCGCCCATCCTGAGACACCCGGTATAAAGGAGAAATATTTTTAATGATTTAAAACAGTCAAAGGAACTTAACCGATTTTTAACCTGGGGAGAGAGAAACACGCGTCTACGCTTGAAGAGCTTCAGACGAACATTAAACGAATTTTTTTTAATTATGCATTACAAAAAGAAGAAACGTTTAAATCATTTAAAATAGTCAAAGGAATTTAACCAATTTGGAACCTGGGGAGGGAGAAACACGCGTCAAAGCTTGAGGAGCTTCAGACGAACATCAATCTAATTTTGCGTCGCCAAAAAGAGATCCGTAAGATTACTTAAATATTCAAAGAAAGTAATTTGATGCTGATAGATTCGAAAACGATTTAAACTTGTACCAGGGGAGTTTACGCAAATTATAGTTGAAGACGAGTAGGTTATTCGTCCAGACATGTTACGCATTAGATGGGCTGAAATTAGCGGAATTAAAGCGAAGGAATTGACATTCTAAGAAGCTGGACATGTAAATTATGAGAGGCATTATCTCATTTGCTATATTGAATGAATCAGTCGCACGTTTCGGTTGCAGGAAGCGAGAAAGTCGTCGCCTAAACTAACCAATTTGAATCTTCATGTCGTGTGTGAAGGCGCAAACTGTTCGTTCGCTTCGGGGGAACTAACTATATACATACATAACACCCGCGCGCATCACGGCGGCGTATCGCGGGGGAATCACAGAGAACTATTTTAGTAGTTTCGCCCTCGCGTTAGTGTTTTTAGTTTCTGTTATTATAAAAGCAATAAATGCGCTAGTGGGGATTATAATAAGCCGCGCCGTGGGGCGGTTGTGCAGTTGTAAAGGCGTTAAGGGGATGATTTGCCGGCTCCGGAAATCCGGAAAATTAAAAGCGCAAAAAATTCCGTTTGTTTAGGAGCTGACGTTGGAGCTAAAAGCTGCCCTTAATGGATGCGCAAAAAATACTCGGACTTCATCTCGGGGATGTTATATATAATTTGACATTAATTTCGGGCGGTGGGCGGTGGACAGGGGAAGGAGGGGGGCGTATAAGTTTGCGTTTTCACCAACTTCCGTTCACTCGAGGGCCGGTGGCGGCGGCAAAAGGCAAAAAGTAGGGCTGTTATACCATGTTCGCTTAATATAACATTATCATGAGGGTTATTTGTAATTCGTTTTATAAGGGCGGTTAGGGGCCACGTCTGTTCGCTGTTCTTCTCTGTGCTGTTGTAGAGGCAGCGTAAGATCGATTTCGCGTTTTGGTTTAGGCCCCTATAACCCCCTTTAAGCAGCGAAGTGTTAATTAAAAAAATCGTACAATATTGTTACGACTTTGAGATTCGAAAATAATATTCGCCGACTCACTTTTTAAACACTATTAGAAAACACAATCGTCTACATAACAAAATACACTAAGTAACACTTTAACACTTATTTTTACAAATAGCACTTCTGTATGTCGCCGTTTACCGTTGAACCGTTCCGTCAGCTCTCGATATTCGCTTTTATAGTTAATGCACTCGCCTCTAGATACGCGTGGAAAGGCCGAGAAGCTTTCGCGTTCGAGATTCGAACATACCGTGCCTTCCCGAAATGTATCGCATCAACCGCGAGCGCCTGCAGCGACCCTTGCAGATTCTGATCTTAGGTTACGACCACTCGCCGCTTCTTCTCAGCAAGCACTCTGTTGATCATCCGCGGAATATTAACCGTTCTTTCCTAACAAGTGTTCTGTTGGTCAACCACAGGATATTAACCGTTCCACCGTGGCATTTTTTTATTCTGCTGATCAGCCGCAGCGTGTGAACCGTGCCCCTCTGCTGGTCATCCACAGAATATGAACCGTTCCCTCCAGTATATTGGTGGTCCTCCCGCCAACCATATTTCTTGCTTAAACTGATCAGCCGCTGCTCTCTAGAAGATACTGCTGATAGGAGTAGGATATGAACCGTTCTCTCAACTATATTCTGCTGGTCATCCGCAGAATATGAACCGTTCCCTCCAGTATATTGGTGGTCCTCCCGCCAACCATGTTTCTTGCTTCAACTGATCAGCCGCTGCCCTCTAGAAGATACTGCTGATCATCCGTAGGATATGAACCGTTCTCTCAACTATATTCTGCTGGTCATCCGCAGGATATGAACCGTTCCCTCCAGTATATTCTGCTGGTCTTCCGCAGATGGCCTTCCTGTAATCCCCGTTTCTTGCTTAAAGTGGTCAACGTCGTCCATCTACACTATCTCACAGTCATTTTGTTAAGTGCAACCCTCACAGAGTAGACTGGTCAACAGCGTGGCACTAGTCCACCTGGTGGCGTGCATAGGCCCTTCCAATAGATTATTCACGGTCAGTTTCGCCACCAGTCTTCGAATTCTTTAAGAATTTCGGCGCTTAAATGTTTTCGAAAGCGAGAGTGTGCGCTTGCTGCGTTATTCAAAAACAAAACGAAACCTCTGTCGATGAAAAGAAAAAAAAATCTCGTTAAGATCAGGCAAAAGGAAATATTTTGTTGTCGTCGAAGGGTCCTTTTTTTTTTTGAAGAAATATATTTTCGTCTTAAGAAGAAGTGAACTCTGCCGAATGGCGGCATCGGTCTGGATAATTGATTTAAAGCGCTCGTTACTTCCGCCGGCCGTTAAATCACACGGAACTAAGCGTGAATGACACTAATTCTCCTCTACTCTCCCCCCCCCCCTCATTCCAATTGTCGTCTTGGAGTTGCAGAGAATAAAAAAATGTGTTAAATACGCATGTACGGTTAATACGAATAAGAACATCGTTAGCAATAAATCTGCTTTGAATGAGCGGTTGTTTTAATTCTAATATTTCAAAGACGGTCTGAAGTGCATGGCTTCACTGAACCGTATTTTTCGGCCTGAAAATCAACCGCACAACCAAGTGCGTATTTACTAGGAGTATAATGTTATGCAGTATAATAAAGTGGTAATTACGCGTGCCCTGCCACAAGATATGTCACAAGACGCGGCTCCGGAACGATTACTTTGCCGATCCCCCGCAGAGTCATAACCAGTTTTATGATTTCAGCCCACGGCTCACTGAAATAGTTCGAAAATGTATTGCTCCGACTGTACAGGCCACGCCGCCAAAGTGTGGAAGGGATTCCGCGGATGATGAAACTCTTTAAAAATTTGTCAATATCCGCTTTATAAGGAACGTGAGTGAAACGTACTTTTCGAGCAAATCTGGCAGTCTATTCCGGGCCTTATTTACACACGATCCGTAATATTTTCGTGATAAAAGCTGCACAAGAACTGAAAAAATTTACAAAATTATTTCATGTCATGATTTACATCGTCTAATACATCAATTTCTGTAACGCGAATGGTAAATTCCGATAGCTGCCAGCGGCCCCGGGCGTTTGAACGTGCAAAGGTGGGGTGTGTACAATCTGAAACAACACAAGAACTTTCGAAGTGGGCTGAAATCATAGGACTAGTCTGGCCCTACCTAGCGTTTCCAACCCACCGTTTCTTCCTAGTATTTCGCAGGATATTAACCGTTCTACCCGGGCAAGTATTTTGCTGGTCAGCCGCAGCGTATGAACCGCACTCCTCTAGTACACTCTGCTGGTCATCTGCAGGATCAGAACCATCCCCTGTATTATATCCTACTGGTCATCCGCAGGATACGAACCGTTCCATCTAGTTTATTCTGCTGGTCATCCGCAGTTGATCTTCTCGCCAATTCCTTTTCTTGCTTAAAGTGGTCAACATCGTCCGTCTACACTCCCCGTCCGCAGTCATTTTGTTAAGTGTTTATTATATTACAACCTGGCCTTATATACACATATCTCCACGAAATTACACCGATAACAAAAAAAAGGCGTTAAAGCAGAATAAATAAAAGTTTCCGCTCGTCGGTAAAAAGGGCACAAAACAAATTTGGGGATTTTATCTGAAACTTCAAGCCAGTAACATTGACGTAAATTAATATTAAGCGCCGAGTTAAAGGCCTGACGGTCTCCCTCATCGCCCCCCCCCTCCCCAAAAAAAAAAGGGAGGAAACTGAGGTGATTTTTCTTCCTATACTTTGATGGACAGCGAGCGTCGAGATACGCAATAAATCTGCGAGTTATTTCGAAAAGAAACCGGTGTATAAAGGTGATAGTGTCCTGCGGGATGATAGGTGGCGTACCAGTTGTTCAGTGATCCCAAAAAGCGTTGATTGATGACCGGACTTCCCGCTTCCACCGCCGCCTTGCGACCGTTCACGGTCTATCGCTCCGGATCATGTGCTATGCCTTGCTTGCTTGCTTGCTCCTGATCGTCGCGTTGGGTCGGCGGTATTGTTGCCGCCGCCGCCGCCCCCGTAAATTCGAGCACTTCATTAGCCTTTCCGGGGCGCGGGAGAGGGGGCGGGGGAGAATTCTTCTTCGGCGCTTTACGTTTTTGTCGCGCGATTAAGACGGGCCTTAAATTAAGAACAAACGGCGAAATTAACGCGATAAATCTCCCGCGCCCCCCCGAATAATCACTGAATTATTGCCGGTGACGGCGACGCGTTAAAAACAATGCAGGGAATTTTGCCCCCACGAGCTTCATTAACCTGCTGCACGTTCCGTTTGTTTAATTTTGCAATTAGCATTGGGAAATTATTCTCCCCTAATTCAGTAAGTGTATTGTTATGCATTGTAATTAAGTTAGGAAAAGAGAAAAGGCAGCGCTTGATATTCGCTTTTATAGTTAATGCACTCGCCTCTAGATACGCGTGGAAAGGCCGAGAAGATTTCGCGTTCGAGACTCGAACGTACCGTTCCATCCCGAAAAGTACCGCATCATTCGCGAGCGTCTGCAGCGACCCTTGCAGAGACTGGTCTTAAGTTACGACCACCCACTCTAAATGACGTGATTAACCCGCCGTTTCTTCCCAGGTATTCTGCTAGTCAACCGCGGAATATTTACCGTTCCTTCCCAGCAAGTGTTGTGTTGGTCAACCACACGTTCCACCGTGGCAAATATTCTGCTGATCAGCCGCAGCGTGTGAACCGTTCCCCTTTAGTACATTCTGTTGGTCATCCGCAGAATATGAACCGTTCCGTCTAGTATATTTTGCTGGTCATCCCGCCAACAATGTTTCTTGCTTAAACTACTGATCAGCCACTGCCTTCTAGAACAATCTGCTGATTCTGTTCCCTATTGTGTCGCGGATGGAGAGTTACTTTAAATCATTAATTCCAAGAAGTATAATTTTATTATCTTTCATTCTTTCAACAAGGCAAGAATTTTCCATTAAGATAAATTCGAAATATTTTCTCTTTCTCTCGTCTAATTTTGTTTACATGGGGCGATCACTTGACATGACAATAAGGGGATGAGAATGCAACATGGCTTTCTACAACAACCAGACCAATCCGTCAAAGTAATTTGTGAAAGAGCCTGGTCGGAAAAAAAAATCGCTTTAAAACCGGTAGATGATAAACGAAATTGCAATTTGCATTCGCATTCGATGGGAAATAAAACAGGATTTGAAGATTAACACGTTAGTTTTATTACTGCGAAAGATGAAATATCCCTAAAATATGTTCAACCTTACAATAACTAGGTATTAAAGTTTAAAATACTCCTTGCAGTTATGATTATGGTTGTCTTTCTTTGCTGAACTTGGTAATTAGTTTTGAGAAATGGGTCCCTCCCAACGTTTAACTGCTTACGTGCTTATCAGCCATTGCAATATTCATTTTATATTTCGTAGTGAGGATTGCAACTTTTTTTTTTCATGAGACAGTATCCTGAAATGTGTATTATTAAGTTGGGAAAAGAATTGCCGGTTGATCGGCCTATTTTTGTAAGTAAGGGGGACGGGATGTAAGAAACCAAAATTCTGACGAAATATTTTCAAAACTATAAAATAAATCACAACTTGTAACAGCAACAAATCTTTAAGTTTATTAGGAATTCGTAACTTTTATGTTTGGATCATCTACAGTTGCATTTCTAATCCAATCGAATATTTTAATGAAACAATTTCGAGACGTCCGTAGCGTCGCGTCGGCTCGAAAAGGGTGGAAAGTAAATATTCGGTTTGGCAACTGCAATATCCGTTTCCCTGGCAACGCGTCGACCCATTTAAAATTGCATGAGCCCCCCCGCCGTTAAATCCCCTCATAATGAGTCATCGCAGGTAGCAACAAAAGGTCAACCGCACCTGCACCTGGGTGTATAAGCCTGCCTCTTTATTCAGCGTTTCGCTTCGTCGTGCACCTCTTTATTGATCCCGTGCGTCTCTTTCTTATAATATACATCGCGTAAGATCCTTATCAAGCCACGCGTACAGTTTTCTTGCCCCCATTTCATATCCCAAATCCCCTTACCCCCGACAATTACAGCGGAGCTTATATACATAAGTCTGCGATTCAAAAAAAAAAAAAAATGGAAATGCAAACGCAGAAAGAACAAAGCCCACCACTCCTTACAAGGACATGTAACCTACTTAAAACGTAGTAGACGTCTATTCTCGTATCGTGATTATAGTATATAATAATTATATTTAATCGCGCTTCAGCTGTTATACTGGTTGGCCACATTGTTGTTGCATCCCTTAGTAAGCGGAAAGGGAAAGAAAAATCGTCGGATTTGTCAGAATTAAATTTTTGACATTAACTGCTTGTTTAAGACGGGCATTCCTCTTCTCTTCTTTTGTTTCCTCCGAGGGCGCGCGAAATCGTGTCCCTCCGCGCGAATTTATGGAGTTACGCCCTCTTGCTGCCGCTTCCAGTGGTGGTGTTTTCTCTAGGCGCCCGAGGTCTACCCCCTATGAATATCTAAGCAAGCGAAATTTCGAACCGGGTGTTTTCATAGAAATAAAATAAAACCGACGCGGCGGCGGACGGCCGCACATAAAAGTTTTTCGGCAGTGGCGGCCAGAAAGTTTATTGTGCGGGCTGATTTATCGATGGGGCGGAAATTTGTCCGAGTTTTGTTTGACGGGGTGGCGTGCGGGAAGATTTAAGGATTGTTTTCCGAAACACGTTTGCGCCCTGTCCACGTCCTCTTCGTTGATCATATTTTTTCGTTGTTTCGTATTATGTTGAAATTATAAATATTCCGCCCAAAACATATAATGCGACATGACCCTGAACAAACGGAGACTTGCGTAATGCGAAACCGCAGAGTTCCACGCCGTGTGCAAAGATCAGATGATGGCACGGAAAAAGCCTTGATCCTAACGAATCAGATTAAGACAAGATGTTTTCTCCCTATCAAAAGAAACACCTTATATTTAAATACTGGAAAACCGGGGGTTCCGTGCTGTGTGCAAAGGTTACATGATGGGAAGAAAAAGCCTTGATCCTAATGAATCAGATTAAGACATGATGTTTTCTCCCTCTCAAAAGAAACACGTTATAATGTCTTTAAAGACTGGAAAACCGAGGAGTTCTGTGCCGTGTGCGAAGGTTAGATGGTGGGAGGAAAAAACCTTGATCATAACGAATTAGATTAAGACAAGATGCTTTCTCCCTCTTAAAAGAAACACGCCATAATGTCTTTAAATACTGGAAAAGAGCGGAGTTCCGTGCCGTGTGCAATGGTTATATGATGGGAAAAAAAAGCCTTGATCCTAACTAATCAGATTGAGACAAGATGTCTCCCTCTTAAAAGAAATATCTTGTAATGTCTTCAAATACTGGAAAAGAGCGAAGTTCCGTGCCATGTGCAAAGATTAGATGACGGGGTGTATAAAGTCTTGATCCTAACGAATCAGATTAAGACAAGATGTTTTCTCCCTCTCAAAAGAAATACATTATATTTAAATACTGGAAAACCAGGGAGTTCCGTGCCGAGTGCAAAGGTTACATGATGGGAGGAAAAAGCCCTAATCCTCACGAATCAGATTAAGACAGGATGTTTTCTGTCTCTTAAGAGAAACACGTCATAATCTCTTCAAATACTGGAAAACCGAGGAGTTCCGTGCCATGTGCAAAGATTAGATGACGGGGTGTATAAAGTCTTGATCCTGATTACGGACAGTCAGTTGTTAGTGATAAAACCTCTAAATAATCCCCCTCCCCCCACCACCACCAACGTGATGCCAGAAATCATGTTTGTTTATAATAAATATATTTTTATTGTACTTTCTTCTAAATGAGTCCAAACTTACCATAACAATTATTTCTTCGCCTTTGTTTCCTGGACGTTGTCTTTGTTTACTTAAGGCAGCTGTGGGTGTCTTGGTCCGAGCGGGGGGGGGGGGACTTGACGGGATACATCCTCTTTTTTCGTAATATTGTCGGCGAAAAACGTTTTTGAGATCACACTCATTTTTTAATCGATTCATTCTTACCAAACTTTTCCACTAAGGCCTATCGAACAGTAGTCCTTTGTTACAGTTGCTTTTGCGACCTCGTTAGTTTCACCCGGAATAGATCACACGCTATATTTTGTGACGCCAACAGCATCTATTACTTCCCTACTCTATGGATGGTACGTGCCTAATTCACAGACATGCGTATGTCGGTCCGGAAATATTTTTCTAATTTACAATTGGCTGAATTCGCACGTGGTACGATCATTTTCGCGCCTAACGACCGACGGCCATTTAGGCCTCCTGGCATTGCTTAGGCGAACGGTCGAAGTGCGTTTGTGTTTTCGTTTTGATAGATCACACGTTCTGTTTTGTGAAGCCAACAGCATCTACTACTTCTCTACTCTAAGGATCGCTCGCTCACAGACATGCGGCAATTTTTTTCTAATTTACAATTGGCTGAATTCGCAGTGGTACGATCACTTACGCGCCCAACGACGGCCTTTTGGGCTTCCAGACATTGCTTAGACGCGAACAGTCGAAGAGTTTGCGTTTTCGTTTTGATAGTATCACGTTTGAAAAAATACATTCTAAATTCATTTTTTAATTTTCGGTTTTACTCAAAATTTAACACGCATATTTTTAATTTAAACTGATAAAATTGTTTAGTTGGCATTTCGCAAGTACACCGGCTTAATTACTACGCGGAAACTGCCCTTATATGGATTGCTTTGCTCGCAGATCAAAGTCCTTCTTTTGTCTTTGGAACATAAGCGTTTTCCTCATATTCCTGTTGGACTATGAGAGTTTTAACGAGGATGACATACAGAGATGGTGAAATACAAATTTCTTTCAGGAGGTGGGAGTTGCAGGGGAATCCGTCGCTTCCAACTACGACAAATCATTCGTGGACAGTAAAAACAGCTCCACAGTCGGGAACGCCAAGATATATAATCATCGGTTTTCAAACTAAGCGAAAGGGTGTCGTCGTGATGCAAGACATAAGTCCGTTCGATGACGTTACCTTAAAATCGTTAACAGTATTTCTAAACGGTGAGCGCTATCCATACGAGAACTTAGACATTGACATTGAGAATAACAAATACGAGGAGATTCCATGCTGATAACTGAAAGTCAAGTTGTTGAACTTATTTGCAGTGCTGCACTAGCAAATCGTATTTCGTTCAAAACAAATAAAGTGCTCGCTCATTAATTATGTTTCCGTGATTTTTCAACGCGAACTTTTAAAAATGCACTTTGTCGCATCCTGTACGGATAGTTTAAAAAGGGAAATTTATAAATCAATGCATTAAGTCATTATTAGAGAGTGATTATTCATTATTCAATCGGGCAATTAGCCAGCGATTAGTAGAAATGAGTACGCCGCAGTAAGTTAGTGAATTCGTGATTGTTGGCCTCGGATAAAGAGCCAAGGAACATTTATGGTAAAGTAAACTTTGATTGTTTATGTTTATGTTTGGTTTGATTATTGTATGCCAAGCAGGTGGCTCCTATGAGATATAACGTAAAAGTTATTAAATTTATTACAACGTTATTAAGATGCTATGCATACCCGAGGAACAAGAAGTAGTTGTTATCAAATTAAGTGACGCTGTCGTCATACGAACAATCTCATATGAATTAAGAATAACCAGAAACAATTTTATTGTTGAGGTAGGGAGCGTGACAGGAAACTTCATTTTTACTTTTGTTCAAAGTTAAGTTTAAACCATAAAATTTTGCTTGATTTCAAGAATTTCAAAAGCGGCAACTGCTTTGCCCCAGCAATTTCTGGCCACAATGGTACTTAATTATGGTTCCCCGGATTTAACACGTTGAAATAAATCTAAACTTTAATTCCACTCTAATTTAATGTGAACTTAGTTCTAAAATAGACATCTCGTAAACGTACGGTTCTTAGACTTTTATCGTCGCCTATTCTTTTGTCGCCAGCTACGTTTATCGCCAGCTTTTCTGTTACCGATCGTTAATAACGAAACTCTATGAAGCTTTGACAATTATATTTGGCGCCCATAAACAAACTATCGTCGAAGAAGATCGACCCACCACCCATATCTCCACTCGAGCTAGGGAATTTCGCGCGTAATCACGTTCTTCTCTCGCTAGTCTCCATACGTGTGGTAATTTTGCTCTAAAGTTTCCAGAGTGGGTGGCATCTTTTCCTATTTATAGCCCACGTTTGGCTTCGCTGGACGAATTAAATTTGGGGCGTCCGATTCTATTAACATATTCCGCCCGATCACGGCATAAATACTCTCAAACACATCCCTTAGGGCGTCCATTAAGTTGAGAGAGTAAATCATCGACGGACAATAAACGACGCGACGCGACGGTCGTGCATGTGTGTACGTACACCCATCCACTACTCTATGGAAGTCGCCCCCGCCGCTTTATAAATTTTAAGTATTTATCTTTATGGGACGCTATAAATTGTACGCTAGCCATTACGGAATTATGATCAAGTTCAGGACTATGAATTTGGAAAACATTCATTATTCACAACAAGCGCACCACCGGCGTTGCACAATAACACAACACGGCGGTGCAGGAAGGGCGGCGGGAGGGCGGGCGACGTCCATCGAACCTGCGGTGTATAAACAACGCGTTTAAATAAATTGTACATGTAGGGCGTAAAATTTTAACGAGCGGACTCGTTTATTAAATTTTCATTCAACACAACGCAAAAAGAGAGAAAGAGTGAGAGAGTGAGAGCTCAGCCCCTGCCTCGGGGGCGGCAGCAAATTGTTGCTTCCGAAGAATGCATTTTCTCGAACTTATTACCGCGTTGCAGGTTGATGGCACGTAATTGAATTCGAGGCAAATATTTGCCGAACTAATATTGACGGCGCGGCTGAGGGCATTTTAATGACATCGAGCTTTTATTGCGGGGCTTTAAAGCCGCCCGCCGTCTCTTTCCAATGGCAGCACCTAAGGAAACTCGCCTTACCCCGTCGCGCCGCGCCATTCCGCCCCTGCTGCCCCCTTTATATACACAAACAGGCGGTTTTGAGTTATTACAACGGCGGTTTAGATGAAGCCACCGGTTTGATAATCGCATGTGGCCGAAACACAATAATTACTGCGTAACTTCAACCACGAACGTATATGTATACACCAGGAATAAATTTATTATTGCGGTGTTGCACCACGATATTATGTGCATGGATCTTAATTAAATAGCATGGCTTTATTTGAAAATTCAACGCACACACTAAAAAAATACGAACTTTTATTATTAAAAAACAGACTGCAACTCTCAGTAATTCGTGAGCATCGTTGAGAAAGAAAGCCGCATTGTTAATACTGTTACGACTTCAGTATTCGAGCAGAATCAATATTTGGTACGCAATTGGAGAAATCATTAAAGCAAATCAGAAGTAGAAGAGGTCCTAAAATGGAGCCTTGGGGGTACCAACAACTTGCCGAACAAAGCAGTGCTTAAATAAAATTCCAAAAGGAAACAAGAAAACTTACCAAGCCAGTCCAACAAAAATAAACCAACACGAAGGTTTAAGTACGGTAGAGTCAATCGACCTTGTTGTCAAGGATCGGATATTCTGAACGTAGAGATGCAAAGTTTTTATGTTATGATTAAATAATGTAGTAAATTATAACGCGTACGTAGTTACGATGAAGAAATTCCTAGCTTTTTTTGCACACGACGCAACGCTCGACCGCGACAGCAAAGATGTTAAAATTCTATAAGATTGCTCATTCCCTGTCCCGGAATTTAAGCCAGTTTTCTGATGTCAACAGCGGCCCTACTTTAAATTTAACGACTCATCATACTTAATTTTTTTTTAATAAAATTAACATAATTTGTTGTTTTTTTTTTGAATTAAAACCAAAAAAGTTGGAAAGCAAATATTTAATTAATTATGTAAAGTGTGCGCCTTTGTAAATTTCAAATTATACAGACTGATGCTTACGTCACGAGCATACAGAATCCGGCGATCGAACAATCCTATCCTGGTAGTTAAATATCCTTGCCGCGAGAGCATAGGTGCTTTCTTTCGCTCACAAAATCGTGATCCAAACGTGTTTTGATTCAAAAACAAACGTTCTTTTCTTTGGATCTCTCCATTTTTTAAACTTCTTTGGATTGAATTATGGTTATTTACAAATGAACTGTCAATCAAAATTCAAGTCAGGTGTTTTGTTGTAACAACTACGAAATTCAGGTCCAAACTATTCCAAAGACGATCCAAATTTTTAAGCGAAAAAAGCACCTTAAAAGATGGAGCGTATGGAAACTGCAATATTGCGTCTAATTTATGCACTCATTAAGGGTATTTTTGCATAGCAAATACAACATCTCACCTACGTAAGAACCTAATCAAGGAAAAAATGCATAAAAATTCGGAGCAAGGGCGCAATGCGATTATTCTGTTGCAGTTTAATGTTTACCTAAGTACGTACGCGCTTCGTTCCTAAGTTCGAAGTTTTTTTTTTATTTTAATTTTTTTTTCAATCAGTCAATTTCCTCTTTTTGAAATTAAACTAGCGGAGAAGTTGCTGCACTTCACGGGTATTTTGTTTTTTTTTTTTTTGTAATCAATTTAATGGTACCGATTTTTTTCTATTTTATTAATTTAATTTAAATTTTGTCTTCCAAGAAAGTCAGTGTTGGTGAGTTGAAAGAATTATTCATTTTACGCATAAATAAAAGCTTTCTTTAACATAGGCTTTATTTTCTTTTTTTTTTGTACTCTACACTGAATATTCGTGTTTCTCTTCCATACCATCTTTTTTTGCTGTATTTAACGTCATAATTTCATTGATATATAACTATTTTGTAAACTTCAGTTATTTTTCGTTAATTGTAAAATTTTTGGTTGATATTCCAAAATTTCATTTAGTCTTAATTAAAAAAGAAAATTGTATATATTAAAACAATTTTTTTTTATACCCCTGCATTTAAACTACTTAACTTTGATTATACTTTTTTTTATTAAAATCTTTCTAAATGGTAAACTGTATTTCACGTTTTTGTTTAATATATTTATGTATCTAAAATGTTTTTTGAAAGTGTTTTGTAAACTACATTCTATGCGTCTTAATAGAGAGAGAGAGAGAGAGAGAGAGAGAGAGAGAGAGAGAGAGAGAGAGAGAGAGAGAGAGAGAGAGAGAGAGAGAGAGAGAGAGAGAGAGAGAGAGAGAAGTGCGACACATTTTCGACAATTCTGAAAACGCAGATAAGACGCCATTCGGGCAACCTGGCAGAAGAAATTGGAAAATTGATTTCTGGCTTGTTTTACCAAACCAGACGAGCTACGAACAAAGAAATCAAGATCCGGATTCTTTAGAAGAATTGGGGATAAAAGGGGATTTTTACAGTGACAACTTAAGTATTCGCACAAGTTAACCTGACGTCATAAGAGGTTATGAAAACCAGCAGCTCCCCCCCAGTGATTGGACCGAAAAATAAAACGTAGCTGATCATGCCAAGTGCTGGATTAATGGTGAGGAAATCTCAAACGGGGGCGGGGGAAGGGGTCGAGATGCGAAATCCAGGTTAGGGGAGTTCCATGTCCAAGCGAATAATATCGAATTTTATTGGCACCAATGACGACTAACAATGGCCACCAGACAAAAAATTATTTGCAGAAGTGCTTTGGCGAATAACTCGACAGAACGGGCGACTTAAAGATTGGAACACACCTACACAGTAGGGATAGTGAATTATACGAAAACTGATCTAAATATTTAGTGAGCGAACGGTTTCGAAAAAGTTTTAAGAAAATACCGAGCAATGGCCGGATTCAGATGATATACCGGGGCTGGTGGTGAAGGAATGGAGTAGTAATAAAGCATCTAAATCAAAATGAGCCCGAAATACTTGCAACAACATCACCCTTTTCAGTTTACTAACGGTAAAATAGACAACTGTAGGTAAAATGAACAAATGATAACGAATTTCGTATTTAAATTAAAAAAAAAATGACGGTCAACTTTCTTCATCCGGTGATAGGCTACCTACTTATTATTCTTGAGGTCGCTTTCTGCAAAAAGCTTCATTACTTATGCGACGGGCGTTGTGGTATTTTTTCCCTCGTGCCGTGTCGTACACGACCTTGACAAGTCCGACGAACGCGTTAATGAATTTTCTGCGGGATGGAATGTTCTGTGTTCCCCGTCCGGATCGGTGCCGTCGCCGCCGCCGCCGCCGCATTGATGTAACAGAACAGCAGTTCCTTCCTGGTTGTCGCGGTGAATTAATTGCGCCCGCGTAATTGCCGCGACAAAGTTACTCCGGCACCTGTGTCGAACACGACGAATTTATGTGACTTGCCCGAGTTCGAAATTGTTTGCGATCAGTCGAAATTAAATTCAGCGCGACGCCTGTTTCAGGAAGACACCTACCGTACAACTGCTCGTCCTCCAGAATTCCCAGAGAAATTTACAAGAACTAATGGATACAGGAAACTTAATAATGGAATCGTCCCCCTTCCTTTTTTTAAACCAAACTCAAACCGACTCTACTCTATGGCGCACTGTAAATAAATAATTTACACTCGTCGTCGTATTAATACTTCTTTAAATTAGGGCAGCGATGGATGCTCTCGAACGATTCAAATGAGCTAACCCCGCTCTCGATTGTATCCTTGATTGTATCGAGGAAACGAAAACTTCTTCACAGAGACGCGCGCGGAAAACTGATTTTTCCGCTTGTTTGAATTTTACCGTTACTTGATTTCGACGTGAGGCGTCTTTCACTGGACGCGAGTGTATTTATTCAAATACGACTGACTGGTTGTAAAGCTGAGAAAATAAACAAAAAAAAAATGAAGGCAATTAGCCTTCACACGAGAATCAGAAGGCAGAATCAATTGTAGGTCATCAACTAAGGAGTTTCCCTTAACTACAAATTTTTAAAAATTGAATTCCTTGTTATATTTATTGGAGTGAAAATAACCTTCTTCCCACAATGGAATTTGGAAAGGAGGACGAGGAGTGTCCGTGGTAAAATTTTTACTTCTTCGTCTTCTTTTTCATCTAACAGAGAACCAAATTATTCATCCACCATTATTCTAACACGTCCTATGGATGATTGGCAACAGCTGAGTTTGATCTTCTTCCCCTTTATTTCATCTATCTTTTTCATATCCATCTGTTAAGAGAACCAAATCTTAATCCAGAATCAGCTTCAGGCTGACGCAAAATGTGACCTTCCATTTCAATGATGGGGCATGTCATCAAAAGTTTAGCGCCTTTAACCATGATTATTTAAACACCCCGTACAGAAAGTTGAATTGGATCTTCTTCTTTATTTCGTCTATATTCTTCATATCAGAGAACCAAATCATAATCCATAATCAGCTTCACGCTGCCAAAAAACTATGACCTTCCATTTCAATGATGGTGCAAGCCATAAGAGTCGGGGGCATATTCTAGTCCTTACCCATCATTATTCAAAGATTCATTTGGTATCAGCTGAGTTGAATCTTCTTTCTTCCTCGTATCCAATCCTGTCTGAAGAACCAAAATCTCCATAATCAACATCAGAGTTACTTTGACGAGGCTTCAACAAGGAAACGGGCATATCTTTATGACGTCCAATCTTGATCATAGTATAAGAGATTAAGGCATTTTCCCTACTCTTAACCATCATGATTCCTTCATCCAAGGCCTTGTCTTTTTTTGGCATAATCTGAGTTGGAGTTTCTTCCTCATATCTAAAACAAACCAAATCTCCAGAATCAGCTCCCAACGAAAAATGAGAAGACGCCTTCAATTTTGTTCATGGTGTAATCAGAATAATTGTTGCATCAATAACAAGTGCAGTAATCAGTATTACAAATCAGAGATGTCGGTAATTCAGTTGTGAATTTATTTCTTTTTAACCATTGATTCTTCATAAACTTCACGACGACGCATGTTCAAGGCTTGTTCTATCAATCACTATTAACCATCATAATACCATCACCTTATGTCTTTTGTTCATACAGAAGGTTTCTTTTGGCATCGGTTCCTAATTATTTTCCGTCAAGGCCTAAATTTTCCATAAAGCTGGTAAAGCAATTTGGAATTGGAATTAAAGGGCCACGGTGGGAATCTCATAAACTATAAGAGATACAAAGATGGTTAATTATAGAAAAGTTGCGCTATCTTGAGGTCAAGAAAAATATGCAAAAATTTTTTTTCTATTTTCATTCGTTCTTGAAATATCTTCAAAAAACTGAAAATTCTCATTTTCGAAAATCTCGAATATCTTCTTTATTTCTTAAGATAGAATCATAAAATTCGTTGTTTTTATATTAAATACGATAGACAATCTAATGCAGTTCGAAGAAATAGGTTAGGTTTTACAGTTTCGTAGATACGACCGTCAACTGTTTCTTTTCTTACGGACCTTAGTTATTCATAGCATGTGCTGCAGAAATAATTTTTGAATACATGAACACATGAACATTTATGCTTTTGTTTTGAAACAAAATATTAGATTACTAAGAATTTTTGTTAAAAAGTATTTTTTTTTATGCAAAAATGTAAATAAGTACCATAATTGAATAAGATTTATTAATTTAATAATAATTTAAGTTCTGAATGTTTAATCGCATCCGCCTACTAGGTATTATTTTTTCAGAATCTTTTGTAGTATCTTCATATTTTGTTTTAAAACAAAAGCATAAGTATGACCATGTGGTCGTATTCAGATTTTGTTTTTGTATCACGTGGTATGAATACCCAAGGTAGAGTCCGTAAGAAAAAAGACAGATGACAGTCGTATCTGCGAAACTGTCAATCCTAACCTATTTCTTCGGACCCTAACAGATTGCTCATCGATTTTAACATAAAAATATCGAATCTCATGATTCTATTTTAATAAATGAGGAAGATATTCGAGATTTTCGGAAATTAGAATTTTCAGTTTTTTGAAGATATTTCAGAAACGAATGGATGTAGAAAAGATTTTTTTGATTACCTTGATAGGCTCCAAAATAGCGCATCTTTTTTGTAATTTAACCATCTTTGTATATCTTATAATTGAAGTTTGTTCTTGTCCGATAAAAATTGTAAGTACAAAGTTTTTTTAATCTCGAACCTGACAGAAATATGAAGGGAAAACACTCAACGTTTCGCTATAGATTTATAGCTTCGTCAGGAGTGAAAAAAAGTAAATAAACAAGTTGTCAAGAGAAACAAGTCGTCAAGAGAAACGAAAAGGTAACATGATTCTAAATTAAAATACGAATTGTCCGGAATAAAGAGAAAAGTAACTAGAACTAAATTAATTTTTTTTTTATTATTAAATTAATTGACAGATCTATATCCTATATATATATGACGAAGCTATAAATCTATAGCGAAACGTTGAGTGTTTTCCCTTCATATTTCTGTCAGGTTCGAGATTAAAAAAACTTTGTATATCTTATAGTTTACGAGATCCCCATGGCGGCCCTTTAATTAGTTGTAACCCTGTGTACCATCGTTAACGAGTTATTCCGAAAAAGAAAAGAAAACAAAACAACTTCATTTACTTACTCCCGCCCATTTTAGTTTGTTTTAAATTTTCTTTATTTAAAAATTTGTTTTAATCTCTTCTTAGCGATCTGAAGTTATTCTAACCCTGTAGAGTGAAGACAAATTTCTTTTACGCAGAAATCCAAAGAAAAGGCCCCTTATTTTCGTAAAGAAAGAAAATTCCTCTAATTCTTCTTATCTGGGAAACTATGTGTTTACCGAAGCAGAAGCGCGGCGGCGGCGGCATCATGTCGTAGTCGCCCCACACCCCTCACCATCGCCCCCGGCAATTTACAGCGCCGTTCCGAGCGGGTCAACATCGCCCGCACAAATCAGGGCTGCGAACTTTCGCAGTTAATTCTGCGGACTACCTTCGGTTCATTAACGCAGATTACGAGAGCGGGAAGCCCCGAAATAAAGCCGGACAGATAAGGGCAGCGTCGCGTCGGGGCGGCGGCGGCGTCGCCGCCTCGCTCTATAATAGCGAATGGCAAAATCTTAACTCGCCACGCCGGCTAATTCCGGAGGGATGTTTGGTTTCGCCGTTTACATTCGAAAGCAAACGCTTGTTATTCCTACGCCCGCGCACCCCCTTGGAAGAAGAGCTGCCTGGCCGGAAAGACGCGATCGCTCGGGGGTGTTTGTCTTCTTGAGTAACTAAACTGCGTGTGGATATAGCACGACGCGTTTAGATACTACTAAATATATCTATAAGCTGAAGCCCTCCATCCCCCTGCCGTTTCTCTTACGCTTCATTACGCGAGCAGGCATTGTTTGTGATGGGAATGGTGATGTGTAGGAAAGAATCAACAACGAGCGCAGGGGTTCCCGCTTCCTTATCGCAAGGAGTTTCTTGTAGTTCAGATGGAATCCGGAAAGTGTAAACAACGCGCGCGATATCATCACGGGATTCATCATCATCATCAGGCGGGGGCGCAGGTTTCACTCTTCTTGACGTTTGTTTGAACAAGCAAGGATAATGTGGAAACTCTCTTCGTATAATGAGAGGCTTCATTATACGAGGGCGTGCTGAAATAATGTCCGCGAGGAAGATGCACGTCGACCTCAATCGCTCCGCGCGCGACTCGTTTAATTGCTGGTGTTAACAGCGTGTCAAGTGGAAACTTTGCTTAAATCGATTTGCAAATTTTCACAGGGGAAACAGTTACAATGAAATTTAAAAAAAAAATCTTTCATAGTGTAGAAACGAGTGGAAATTATTTTGCGCAAAAATTATAGATTATACCGGGTGTCTCAAGATGGGCCGTATACCGGGTGTCCCGCGCCATGTGCTCACCTTTCTAGAATCTTTATTTATTAATCGATTAACCTGAATTTTGGAGACGATAAACTAAACAAAAAATGGAATCTTTCGACATACTGATAGTCGTCATAGGATTTCCGGTTTAGCCGGAAGTGATATCAACTTTCTTATTTTAAATGGAATACCCTATATATTTTTACATATTTAAAATCTACGGAGCATTACGAGTCCGAATACGTATCAATTGTTAATTTTGCTTTCCATGACAACGAAAAAAACTTTTTTATTTTTCAATCTAGAAAGCTATGAATCGCATTTTCTCGATCTAATGCGATCAAGTGTTTTGAAAAAAATCACTCGTTTGATGGTATTTTGATTTTTAACATTTTTACAGTATTTGAAATTTTCATCAGCTCTTAACTCATTTTTTTCGATAGAACCTCATGTTTCTTAGCTTAGTTCAACAGAACATTTTTTTCTGAGTACACTGATACCAAATACGTCATATTTTCTTTGAAAGTCATTTGAAATAAAGGAAGTGTAAAATTTCAATAAGACATGCTCTATTTTAAATTATTTTCAAAGAAAATATGACGTATTTGGTATCAGCGTATTCAGGAAAAAATGTTCAGTTGAACTAAACTAAGAAACATGTGACATTCTATCGAAAAAAAATGAGTTAAGAGCTAATGAAAATTTCAGATACCGTAGAAATATTAAAAATCAAAATACCATCAATGAAGTGATTCTCTCGAGATACTTGATCGCATTAGATCGAAAAAATGCGATTCATAGCTTTCTCGATTGAAAAATAAAAAAGTTTTTTTTTCGTTGTCATGCAAACCAAAATTAACAACTGATACGTATTCGGACTCGTAATGGTCCGTAGATTTTAAATATGTAAAAATATATAGGGTGTTCCATTTAAAATAAGAAAGTTGATATCACTTCCGGCGAAACCGGAAGTCCTATGGCGACTATCAGTATGTCGGGAAATTCCGTTTTTTGTTTAGTTTATCGTCTCCAAAATTCAGATTAATCGATTAATAAATAAAGATTCTAGAAGGGTGAGCACATGGCGCGGGACACCCGGTATAGTTAACCGTAATACCTACAGCTTCGGGAGAAAAAAATTATAGTTAAAGTGACCAAGAGAAATTCAAAGAAAATATTTTTAAGTATCTGAGCTGACCGCAAGGGAGCGCAATCAATATGACTATCAATAAAAATCAATTTTATTAGCAAAAGTCTCAAAATAAGTTGTGGCTTTTTATAGCGTCATTAGAAAGCTCCATTAATTCTGCACAATTTTCATTTTAGACTTATTATCGTATCACCGTTAATAAGGGTGGAGAAAACAGTTGAATTATTTACTTTAAAAAATATCATAACTTCGGTACTCTTTATCAGAAATTAACGAACTTCGGCTCATTTGAAAGGGAATTTTAAGCCGATTTAAAGTTTCTATTCAACGACTACGATTAATTTGTTATAAAGTGACTAGAGGGCGCTATTTACGAAAGTAATAGTTTTTCAGTTTTCCAAAAAAAAAATTAAATGGAAAGGTGTGTTTTTTTTGTAACAGTTGCAAAGCCTATAAAATGGTGAACATTGTGGTGAAAACCGGAAATGAGTATCTTTTTTCGTTCTCGAGTTATTATCAAATACGTCTGCGAATTGATGATATTAGCGGAAGGAGAAAGTTCAAACAAATGCTATCGATAATACTTTTAATTCTAAGATTAAATAACGCATATAAAAGTTTTTATTAATGTTAGGACATTATTTAGAAGCATTTAAATGTTTTTGGGAATAGAGAATATTTAAACATAAAAATATAACAACAAATATAGAAACAAGAATAATTCAAACACTAAATAAAAGCAGTCAACAATAATTATGCACTGTGACCAACAAAGTTTCACTGTGCCGCTATTCAATACTTTTTATAATGCCCGCTTAGAGTTGTGCAGAAATTATTATTGTTATCCTTACGGATAGTAAACGGCTATTTCGAAATGAAAGATGGATAATATTTTGAAAACCTTTTAGGTGCAGACCTTCAATCATTGTTGATTACAACGTATTTCATAAATGTTCAAAGTGCTTTCCGTCATTTAACATTTTATTATTGGTTACTTTCATTTGGTGCCTGTGTTTTTCTTATTTATGTGTTTGCTTGCTGTATTATCCTATTATTTAAATATTAGGCTCTCAAAAACAATTTAGTGCATTTAAATAGATTAATGTCTTTCTATTTACCTCAAAATGAAAAGTGTCACACATTTGTTTGAGCTTTTAGATTCGTTTTTATCTTCAGTTAATAGACTCATTTGGTAATAACTCGAAAACGAAAAAGTTATCAATTTCGGGATTTCACCAAAATGTTCTCCTGATTGGATTCTTTGTAATCACTGTAAAAGAAATACCCCTTTCCAAATAATTTTTTTTTTAAACTGAGAAAAACTATCACTTTTGCAAATAGCGCCCTTTATAACAATGTAGCCAGTCACTCAACAAAAACTTTAAATCAGCTTAAAATTCACTTTCAAATGAGCTGAAGTTCGTTAATTTCTGATAAAGAGTACAGAAGTTATGATATTTTTTAAAGTAAATAATTCAACTGTTTTCTCCACCCTTATTAACGGTGATATGATAATAAGTCTAAAATGAAAGGTGTGCAGAATTAATTCAGCTTTCTAATGGCCTTAGCAAAGCTGCACCTTATTCTGAGACTTTTGCTAGTAAAATTAATTTTTATTTTTGAGACTATTGATTGCGCCCCCTTGCGGCCAACTCAGATACTTAAAAATATTTTCTTTGAATTTCTCTTGGCCACTTTTACTATATTTTTTTCTCCGGAAGCTGTAGGTATTAAGGTGAGCTATATACCGCCGGTCGCCGCCCATCCTGAGACACCCGGTAGATAAAATAATTCGAGGTGACCTTGAACAAATCAGGGGAGTACGCGCATGTTATAAAAGGTTAAGGTTTCGGTTTCAATTTTAAACTGATTTCGGTTACGGTTTCAGTTAGGGTTTTCTATCGGTTTAGGTTAGGGTTTCTTTAAAGGTTTTCAAGGGGTACGTTCTTTAACAAATTAGAAGCCTATTCAGCCAATAAGTAATCAGATCTCTGAATTATCGCTTCTTTTAAAGGAGGTACCTATCTCTTTAAAGACAGGCTTTAAGAGAAACAATATTTCTGACTTGCTCTTATTCCAAAAATAACATCTGTTGTATGAGGACTAGTTTTTATAGTCCGCAATAATACTGTTATTTTTTTTATTAGTTTTTTATTTTTATTTTTGCTTGGCTTGAGCAAAAATAATTTCTATTTCTTACTGACAGGCGGTAAATCCAAAGTTATGAAAAAGATATATTTTTTAATTTTATTAAAATAACTACTAGTTAGTATCGATTGTGGTCAACTTTGACATTTTTTGTGGTCTGTTAGTTATGTAATAAATTACACCAATCTGTAAAATCCGCCTATCAATAAAAAAATAGAGTATAGGTTGGGTTATGTTGACGTTAAGATTGGTTGAGCTAATTAACTTTTAATTTTTAATAATTTGTATACTTTTAATTTTTCTTGCAATTTCTAGTTTTCATTTGTGTTAAACGGAGTTTAGTTGAACTTCATTTTAAGTGATTTTTATTTTTTTTTGATGGTTGATGTCAGTTGGATTGGATTGGATTGACCTTGCGATTTGTTTAACTTAACTGTAATCCATACAAAAATTTTAACATTATTTTTTTTTACTTGTGTAGGGTAGAATGGAGTGCAATAGGATATGATGTAATTTGCTGCGAGAATTCAGATGACCTTGAGATTTGTTGAAGTTCATTTTAATTTGTATTAGTTTATTTACGCTTGGATTGGACCTATTAGGTTGGGGTTGACGTCGATTTTTTTTTTCATTTAATTATTAACATCATTTTTTTATTGTTTTTGATTTTAAATTTGTTTGCTTGGGTTGAACAGAATAGAGTTCAGTCGTTGGGTCGAGTTTGCTTGACCTTGACAATGGTATTTATCGTTCCTTTTAATTTTTGCATTTAAAATTTTCTGCTTCAACTGAACACAGTTAGGTTGAATTCAGGATTGACCTTGGGATTTGTTAAGCATTACCTTCTGCTTTTAATTTCTTTATATTTCTTTTTCTTCATTCTTCGCTTGGGTTGAATGGAGTTAATTCGGGTTCAGTTTAGGATTGAATGGACGTTGAATATTTTGGAAAACAAAAAAAAATTCCAGTTGTCGGATCGAGTTTTGTTGACCTTGAAATTGTTCGAGTTTCGCTTAAATCGTTTTTAGTCGGCGTCCTCATGCCTTACTTGCCTTGCCTTTACAAATACTAAAACAAAAGAAAGTCGATTATTTTTCGACTAAGCACGCACAAAACGAAAACACAAAAGAGAAAACGAAAGCTCACGAAACTGCAAAAATGTTGATTCTGAAAGAAAAGCGCGCAGAGAGAATTGAAATGAAAAACAATGAATTGCAATTTATTAAAAAAAAAAAAACAAAAGAAAACATGAGTAACGAAGATTATTAAAATTAAGAAAGAAAGAAAAACTTTAATTCCGTTTAAAGAAGGAAACCATAATTTCATTCAAAGAAAACTGAAGAATACTTGAATGAAAAAGAAAACAACGCAAATGTAAGGTTTGTCTTAGACAACGAAACAAATGAAAATCGAAAAAGAGAAGAGCTTGAAAATCACGAATAAAAAAAAATAAAAGAAACGATGTTTGATTTCAAATTAATTCGGCAGAGGTGATTTAAAAAAAAATGAAATAAATAATGAATGAACGAAAAACAAAAGAAAGAAATAATTGGTCGAAAATGCAGCGAATAATTTTAACGGTGAAAAAAAAAACAAATGAGGAATCGACGATTGGATAGAGGAGGACAGGTTTTGAAAATCATCACTAAGTCGAAAAAAAAACTGTAAAGAGTGAGACATGAAAAGATAATTGGAATGCGAAGAATAAAAGTGAAATGGCGAACACAATTATTAAAAAAAAAACAATGAAATACGAGAGTGAAACAAGAGTTAACAAACAAAAAAATCAACGAAATAATGAAGAGAAAAAAAAAAACAAACGAAGAATGGAAAGATTTTGAAAATCATTGATAAGACGAGAAAAATTGTCAAGAGTGAGACATGAAGAATCAATCCGAGGGGAAGAAGAATGAAATGAAGAATAAAATTAAATAAAAAAAACACGAATGAAACTTGCAACTTTCCTAATTTTTTTTACATGTTTAAACCATTTTGTTCCCAATTTCAAAGCAGAAATAATAATTTATTGGGAGTTTTTTTTACTACGTGCGTTATGAAAAGAATTACGGAATTATCTTTAAAATTCATTAGCAATTAATTTCAGTAATATGCCTCCTGTTAGTTTAAATAGTAAACAAGACGTCTTAGTATAGGCAACCCAATTAACACTTATGGGACTCAAATTTCTGCACTCATTTTACAAACAAACTGTGCAGACACTAATAAATAGAAAGAGAGACGAAAAAAGACTATTAGTTTTGAATATGGCCACTTGGCTAATTTGTCTTTTGTTGTGACAAGAAAAAAAAATGATGCTATCTCTCTACAGGTAGACACATAGCGGAGAGCTAGCTAATTGGCTAATTGGAGGAGGACGCTCCGGTTTCGGAGCCAAGGACGTCGTTCTACAATCGCTTCCTGTGCTGCTGCTCTGTGTGAGTGAATTGTTCAAATGGGATTTAATGGGCCGGCATAATTTCGGAGCCGCCGGAGCATAAAACAGCAGCGTCAAGTGAATTTACAGCTGTTTTAATGAAATTTATTTGATTGCCCGCTTTGCGCGCCCCCTTTCGTTTCATAACACGAGTTCGCCTGTTTTTTGTGGTTCGCTTTTTATCTCTCCGGGTTAATTTCAGAGTTTAAGGATTCGAGATCGAAGAACCGCGTGACCATTTCAAATCTCGCGCTGCCGAAACATTTTATATACAGGGTGTCCCGAAAAGTATATCCGAAACTTGGCCAACACATTCTTGAATGTAAAAGAAATCGAAAATGTCTTAACCATTTTTCTCAAAGCTGTCTTCTAACAGAGATATTCACATTCAGGTGGACACCGACGTTTGAAAACCACAGGAACGTTATGTGTGTCATATGTAATATTATGATTTTATTATTGAAGAGTTAGCAACAAAGTTTCACTGTTCAAAGTACATGCAGCCGATTCGAATCTAAAGAATTAAGCTCGGATTACATTTAAGCCTTACTTTGAATGTGACGCACAATAAACGGCAGGTCATCAATCGATCACATCTAACTTAGGATTAAATTTAAACTTGGCTTAAATCTTTTACACAATTCAGGCCGTACGAACCAAAATACTTCAACCGAGTTTATATTCTGACATTTATTATAATATTCCACAACAATCATCAATTGTTTTGTATTTGACTTATCCACAATGTCCTTTTTCTGTCGTGGGATGTTCGTCGTGCAACTGCACTTCTTCCATTTGGCATCATCCTTCTTTCTTTCTTTCTCACGAAAATAAAAAGGAAGAAAAACGTTTCCGCTTCCATAACTCTTAAGATCCCAGACATATTCAGAACAATTTTATTCTCTGTTCCTCGAAGGAAATAAGTCGTCCTGTATTTAGTACCTACAAGATCTCTAATAAACTACGTTTTCCTTCGGGAAAACTCGAAGCCAATGGAATAAGGGGTGGGTGTTTTCAACCCTTAAAAATATTTCCCTGTAGGAGGTAACCCGACAAGATCTGAAATTGTGCATCTCTACCGCTGCCGTTTCTGTATTAAACTCGCAACAAAATAAAGCAATAATTAATTCTTTGCAACGACTTTTATAAAGTGATATTTATCATTCGCGAGGAAAGAAGTCGGAGACGATGCTTACGCTGTGTCTGAGGTACGTTTCAAGAATCGCAAGGAGAGAAGCCGGCGACCGACGGCGGAGCTTATGTTGTGTGGCTGAGGAACATTTCAAGATTCGCAAAAAGCTTAACGCTGAGAGTGAGGTACGCTTCAAGATACGCGAGGAAAGAAACCAAAGATGAAGCTTATCCTGTGGCTGAGGTACATTTCAAGAATCGCGAGAAACGAAGTGGAAGGCGGAGCGGAGCTTAATGCTGTGGCTGAGGTACACTTCAAGATTCGCGAGGAGAGAAGCCGTAGACGAAGTTTGTGTAGTGGCTGGGGTTAGTTTCAAGATTCGCGTGGTTTACACTAATCTCAAGTTTTATGGTCAAAGCCCACTAGAAATAGGGTTAACCACAAATTAGGATTTCTTTTTTGATATTAGTTTTCTTTTTGGCCGATTTTGACCATTTTTAAATGAACTTTTGAATGACCAAGCGGAAAATGCTACTTCTTTCTTCATTCACGAAAAGAAAAAAAAAAAAGAAGAACGTTTCCGCTTCCGTAATTTTTAAGAGTAAGACATTCAAAACAACTTTATTGTTTACTCCTCCAAGTAGGCCGTGAGTTTATGTTAATAGGTTGCCTATCATTTTAAAATTGACAAGAATAATTTAACGTCATTGTGATACGTCAAATTATGACAACTGAAGTCAGATTGATTTTTGATATTAGTTTTCTTTTCGGCCGGTGTTGACCGTTTTTAAGTGAACTTTTGGATGACCAAGCGAAAAATGCTACTTTCTTCATTCACGAAAAGAAATAAAAAAAAGAAAAACGTTTCCGATTCTGTAACTTTTAAGAGCAAGACATTCAAAACAACTTCATTTTTTAGTCCTGGAAGTAGACCTAGATTTTATATTAATAGGTTGTCTGTCATTTTAAATTTGACAAGTTTAATTTGATGTCATTATGACACACGTGAAATTATGACAATTGAAGTCAGATTGATTTTTGACATTAGTTTTCTTTTCGGCCGATGTTGACCATTTTTAAGTGAACTTTTGGATGACCAAGCGGAAAATGCTACTTCTTTCTTCATTCACGAAAATAAAAAAAAAGAAAAACGTTTCCGCTTCCGTAAGTCTTAAGAGCAACACATTCAAAACAACTTCAATCTTTAGTAGTAGGTCGTGATTTGATGTTAACAGGTTGCTTATCGTTCTAAATTTGACAAGTTTAATGTCATTATGACATACGTCATATTATGACAATTGAAGTCAGATTGATTTTTGATGTTAGTTTTCTTTTCGGCCGGTGTTGACCATTTTTAAGTGAACTTTTGAATGATCACGGCAAAAAATGCTACTTCTTTCTTCATTCACGAAAAGAAATAAAAAAAAGAAAAACGTTTCCGCTTCCGTAAGTTTTAAGAACAAGACATTCAAAGCAACTTCATTCTTTAATCCTCCAAATAGGCCGTGATTTTATGTTAATAGGTTGCCTATCATTTTAAATTTGACAAGTTTAATTTAATGTCATCATGGCACACGTCAAATTATGACAATTGAAGTGAGATTGATTTTTGATATTAGTTTTCTTTTCGGCCGATATTGATCATTTTTAAGTGAACTTTTGGATGACCAAGCGGAAAATGCTACTTCTTTCTTCATTCACGAAAAGAAATAAAAAAAGAAAAACGTTTCTGCTTCCGTAATTTTTAAGAGCAACTCCAAGCTACTCCAAGTAGGTTGTGATTTTATGTTAATCATTTCTATCATATCTATCATATTAAATTTGACAAAATTAATTTAATGTCATTATGACACACGTCAAATTATGACAATTGAAGTCAGATTGATTTTTTACATTAATCTTCTTTTCGGCCGATGTTGACCGTTTTTAAATGAACTCTTGAGTGAGCAAGCGGAAAATGCTACTTCTTTCTTCATTTACGAAAAGAAATAAAAAAAGAAAAAACGTTTCTGTTTCCGTAATTTTTAAAAGCAACACCAAGCTACTCCAAGTAGGCCGTAATTTTGTGTTAATCATATCTATCATATCATATTAAATTTGACAAGTTTAATTTAATGTCATTATGAAATACGTCAAATTATGACAATTGAAGTCAGATTGATTGAGCGGTGTTGTCAGTTGTGTAAATTTCGACGTAAATATGTGATGAAAAGAAAATGTTGCCACATTGCCTGATTCTGAATAACCTTAAAATCCAAAATGAAATGACATTCATTTGTCAAAATTTAGTTACGTGCGTGAATACCACCACATTCTCGCTAACTTTCACGGCATGCTGAGATTACAAATAAACAGGCGGCTTTTGTGTGCACGTGCAGCATAGGTTTTCCGAAAGGGGGAAGTATCGAAGTCGAAATAAAAATAAAGAAAAAAACTAATCACGAGTTGGCTGTGCAAGTAAACAAACAAACAATCCAACAAGCGATCGCAACAAATTCTGCAATTGCTGTTAGTGTTAACGGATCCGGGTGGCGGCGGAGGATGGCGATAAATCGACGAGGAAACTGCAGTTGGTGCTGCAGGTGAGTTTTCAGCGGGCAAATTAATGGCTGATTAGAAAACAGTTGGGGCGTAAATTACCCCGTCCGGCGCGGCGGCGGGCGCAATGGCTCGCATGAAACTTGCGCCCAGCAATTCGAAACTTTGCGATCATTGCAATAATGCGCTTGTTTGGACAGGCCGAATCCGGATGTTGTTTCCCGAACAAAATAAACGAGCAAGTCGATCGATTGTGGTCGCACAAAAGCGATCACAATAAGCCGCGCCGATGGCGCTAATTAATTCCTCATCGGTCAACCACAATCCATAGGAAAATTGAAATTAGAAGGAAAACTATCAAGAATTCAAATGACCGGAATACCTACCCTGAAATCGAAAAACCTAATCGCCAGATCAGGAGTGCAAATCCGAAGCAGGCTTTTTTAAAAAAATTCATAACTTGTCATATTGTAGCGATAGAAAAATGTAGCGAGAAGAGAACTAATTGTTTAATGCGAGATGACCTTGCACAGACACCTGCAGAAGTTCCGTGCCGTGTTCATAGGTTAGATGATAGGGGGAGGGAAAGCCTTGATCCTATCAAATCAGATTAAGACAAGACGTTCATCTCTCTAAAAAGTTAGACGTCATAACGTCTTTAAATACCATGCGATCAACGGAATTTATAATTAGAGCAGGCTGTGATATTTTCCAAAAAGTTGAACACAGGGTTACAATTTGAAGCTAAAAATTGTAAGTGTCAGAATTGTGACATTTACCTTTTTGAATGATTGATAATAAACGGATTTGTCTCGTGGAACCCCTCCGCTCCCTCTAATATTCTAGAAAAAAGAGATTTAAACCAGCATCCAAACAAAATAAAATAACAAAATAAAGATTGTATAAAGCACCAGCATAACCTCAAATATGACAACTGTCAATTTATTATTTATTTCTGATTGTATCCAGCCACACAGCGTGAAACAGCACCAATCACAGTCTCCTCTAATTATGAATTCCATTGATCACCCGGTACTTGAACGCGCGTTGCAGAGACAGTCAGTTGTTAGTGATAAAACCCCTAAATAAAAACCTCCCCTGGTGTAAGTGCCAAAATCATGTAAGTTAATTTATTGTTTATAATAAATGTATTTTCATTTTACTTAACTCTGACTATGCCCCGAAATACAAAATTATATATTTTTAATTAAAATAAGACATGTGAAAAAAGGAGGAAAAATTCATTTTTAAAAAAATTAAATAAAAAAGTCTAATCTATGTCTACAATCAAATTCTAGGTAGGCTTTGGGTTGGATTGACCTTGAGATTCGTTAGGCTCAGTGTTAATTTATTTTAGCTATTTTCTTTTTTTAATTTTGAACTTTTCACTTGGGTTGAATAGAGTCAGGTTGAGTTCGGTGGGGTTGAATTGATCTTGATAGACGTTGGTGGACCTTAAAATGGACTTTCAATTAAAAAATAATAATTTTTAGTTGTTCTTCTGCGCGGATTGGGTTGACTTTGAGATGGATGGGGTTTACCCTGTCTAAAATATTTTTAAATATTTCTTTTTTTAATTTTTACGTTGTTGCTGCTTGGAATTAATTGAAATGACTTTGAGAATGATGTGGCTCAATTTTAATTAACATTTCATTTTTACTTTTATATTTTCTCAGTTTCAATATTTTCAATTATTTTTTGCTTGGGTTGGGTTCACTTTTTAAATTTTCTTACTTTTAATTTAATTGATTTTCATTTCTTCTTACTTAGATTGAGATCGGTACAGTTAGGTGACCTTGAATGTTGGTTGAACTTAATTAAATTTTCTACTTAATTTAAAAAAAAAATTATTTTTTGCTTGGATTGGGTTGAACTTGAGATGGATGGGGTTTACCCTTTCTCAAATATTTTTAAATATTTCTTTTTTTAATTTTTACGTTGTTGCTGCTTGGAATTACTTAAACTGACCTTGAGAATAGTGGGGCTTAATTTTAATTAATATTTCATTTCTATTTTCAGAGTTCGGTGAGGCTGGGTGCCCTTGACTGTTGATTGAACTTAATTAAATTTTCTTCTTAATTAAAAAAAAACGTATTTTTTTGCTTGGATTAGATTAACCTTGAGATGAATTAGGTTTATTTCTTTCCTTTTTACAAGGGTTGAATAGAGTTAGACCGAGTTCCGTTGAGTTGCGTTGACCTTGACAATTGTTTTGAACATAATTTTTATTTAGCTTTAATTTCTTACTTCATTTTTTGACTTTTATTTTTTTTTATTGGGTTAAAGAAAGTAAGGTCGGTGGGGTTGGATTAACCTTGGTAGCCGTCGGTGGAGCTTAAAGTTGAATTTTAATTTTAAAAAATTATTTTTTGTTTTTCTTTTGCTTGGATTGGGTTGACCTTGAGATGGATGGGGGTCTACTTTTCCTAAAATATTTATAAATATATATTTTTTTTAATTTTTACGTTGTTGCTGCTTGGAATTAATTGAATTGACCTTGAGAATGGTGGGGCTTAATGTTAATTAATATATCATTTTTAGTTTTAAATTTTTTCAGTTACAATATTATTTTTTGCTTGGGTTGGGTTGACCTTGAAATTGGTTGTGCTTGATTTTAATAGATTTTTATTCATTTTTTTAAATTCATTAGTCTTAATTTTGCTGACCTCGAAATTAAATCAGGCTTTTATTTTTTTACAATTGATTTAACTTTTTTGAACTTCTTGGCTTTTAAAAAAAAGTACATTTCGTTTTATTTTAGTTTTTTAATTTTCTTTTCTTATGATGAGCTTACTTATGTTGGCATGAGCTCGATTGGGTTGACCTTGAGACGAGGAGCGCTTGATTTTTATTGATTTTAATTATTTTTTTTAATTCTCTTTCCAGGTTGGAAAAAGAATTGTTTGGACATACTTCGATTGGGGTAACACCTTACACTTAATTGTTAAAAAAAGTCAATTATTAAAAATTTTGTTGCAAATCGTTCTCGATTGCAGTGGATACCTCAAGCATCCTTTATACAGTTGTTTCGGTCCTATTTGGGGCCTCGTCAGCAGAAGCGACCGCAGGTTGTGACTACTTAAACTTCTCATTTAATTTTCGTTAACTATTACGATTAATAATTTTAATTAAGTAAGGTAATGATCTTTTTTTTTAATTTTTTTTGTCATACTTTTTTTACTTTATTTAATTTCTGGTTATAAATTATTTTTAAACTCTTTTTTCGAGGCGGAGTTGCTTACGTCGAGCTCAGTTGTGTTCATGTTAATTTTAAATGAATTTTAATTCTTTAGTTGTGGTTTGGTTGATTGGTAATCTTATTCTATTCAATTAAAAAAAAAATTGAAATGGACTTATTTTGATTGAGCTGACCCTGACATTGGTCGAGCTTAATTATAATAAATCTTAGGTTTTGCTATTTTATTTTTTCTTTTAATTTCTGGTTGTAATTTATTTTAAAATTATTTTCTTGAGTCGAACGAGCTTATGCCGACTTAAGTTGGGTAATCCCTGAATTGATTTTTATCGAATTTCGTTTGATTTGATTTTGATTTTGACTTTTATCGAAAATCGTTTTTAATATTTTTTTCCCAAAGTCGTTTGTTGAGTCGGTCGGGCTCGCTTAGGTTAATCTCAAATGGACCGGGTTAACCTTGAAATTGCTTTCGTCTCGTTTTGTGAAAGGGTATTATTCCGCAAGGCTCGACATCACCTTTTCCCTATGTAAGTTTGTGCTCTAAGCAACTTTTCGAACTTTTCATATTCTTTAAGACCAAAAGGTTTATGGTGGGTTGCATAAAATTTTTAAGCCAGAATTAAATTTAAGCCTAACTTAGAATGTATCACAAATAAGCTGTATGTCATCCTATCTGTCACAGTCTAACTCAGGATTAAGTTCGATCCCTGTCTTAAGTATTTTATGCAGCCCAGCCTTAGTGCCTTAGTTATTACTCGACAAGTTAACTTTCATTTACTGTTGTAGATGTAAATAAAAATAAAATTAATTAAATCTTATATTTTTTATATGGTGAGTGAAGTGAGCAATTCTTAAATAATGTTGTTGGTTCAAAAGGTGTTGTGATTCCACTGCGAGGACATGCTTTGCTTGTACAAGAACGTTCTCGAAAAAGAGGTACCTCTATAGAAACAGAACCGAGCGCGAACTTTAAACCAGTTTTCCTTCTACCGGACGGATGTGTGTCGTTAATAGCGCGAATCGCAGAGAATAAATGTAATCATAACTTTAAAATTGAAAAGGCAATTGGAAACGTCCGCGAATTGCATTTCACAGGAATTAATGTTCGCGCGCAAGGAAACTTTGTTGAAACGTTTTCCCGCAAACAAACTCATCTAAACTTCTTATTGCATTAGTGCAAGGTAATTTAAACGCATTGTTCTTCACCATTCCGAAACTATCCGGCTGCGGCGCATATTAATTCAAAACTTGGACGACGACGACGACGTAACACGTGTAGTCGCCATGCTTACCTGAATCATTAATCGATGCGAACAATAGAGGGGAAGCCCCTAGAACTCATCTTTGTGGGACTTCAACTCTCGTCGGCTCATTACGTGGAACGGAAGCGCGACGGAGGTGGAGGGGGAAGGGGGATGAGCTCTCCGTGAAATTCAATGGGGCGCCTACTTATGCTACGTGCAAAATTAATTCAGACATACGAAACCCCGGATACAATGCGGGTAACTGTTTAGTGAAATTAATTATTATGATTATAGTCAAATTGAGATGGTGAAATTTACGGTCTTCATTAAATTTACCGCCGACATACAGGTTGGTAATTAAGAAAGACAAAAAAAGGAGGGCTCCCAAACAAGAAAAGAAACGCTTACAATTAGTACGAAAAAATATAAGTGTTTAGTATCCTCAAAGAAGTGAAAAACCCGAGACTGGGACAGTTTGTAGGCGAGGTTAAATACTAGATCCGAGAAAAGGGCGTCGGCGCGAGTACTCACGCGTTGGCTTACACACTAACGGTATAATAAATAAGCAACCATCGAACATTAACGTAAACCGCTCGCAATAAAACGCGGGGCGCATTAAAAAAAGGAAAGCTTCATCAAGAATTACAGTGTATAAATAAAACTCGACGTAACGACAATTTAAACGGGATGTAACTAGCTTAATCCAGAATTAAATTTCAAAGTGAATCCCCCCCAATTATTTACAAAAGTCCAAACGGAATAGGGTTACTCAACAACCGTGCAAATTCACTCCACAATAGTTCTCAGCGACGCTCGCCAGAAATGAAAGACGATAACAAAAGAAATAAAACAGGCGGACAGATATAAAAATGGATCGTAAATTCTTACTCCTGTTTACTTTAGGAAAAGTTCCTCATAAGATGGAGAGGCGAGGTGGTCGTCGCAAGTAAGGGTCCTTAGTGGAGGGCGGCCCTAACAAATCAATGTCAGTAACACACGTGAATAAAGCCTGGACCAGCTGTTAAATTCTTATTCTTGTTTACTCCAGAATAAGTTCCTCACAAGATGGTGGTCGTCGTAGCTAAGGTTCCTTAGTGGACAGCAGCCCTAACGGGTCCGCGTCAGTTGCATACGTGAATGTAGTCTGGTCCAGCTATTAAATTCGTACTATTGTTTACTCCAGAATTAGTTCCCCACAAGATGGAGAGGTGAAGCGGTCGTTGCAGTTAAGGTTCCCTAGTGGACAGCGGCCCTAACGAATCAGCCTAAGTTGCATACGTGAATGTAACCTGGTCCAGCTATTAAATTCTTACTCATGTTTACTCCAGAAAAAGTTTCTCACAAGATGGTGAGGCGAGGTGGTCGTCGTAACTATTATTATAGCTATTAAATTCTTACACTTGTATACTCCAGAAAAAGTTCCTCACAAGATGGTGGTCGTCGTAGGTAAGGTTCCTTAGTGGACAGCAGCCCTAACGGATCTGCGTCAGTTATATACGTGAATGCAGCCTAGTCCAACTATCAAATTCTTACTCTTGTTTACTCCAGGAAAAGTTCCCCACAAGATGGAGAGGTTAAGCGGTCGTCTTAAGTGAGGCTCCCTAGTGGACAGCGGCCCTAACGACTCAGCCTTACGTGTATACGTGCATGTAGCCTGGTCCAGCTATTAAATTCTTACTCTTGTATCTCCAGAAAAAGATCCTCACAAGATGGAGGGGCGAAGCGGTAGTCAAAGTAAGGGCGCCTAGTGGACGGCGGCCCTAACGAATCAGCGTCAGTTGCATTCATGAATTGAAGGAAGCCTAGTTCGGCTATCCGAGCCACGCCTTAAGGATAAGCTCCTAATAAATAGGCGAGGAGTAGTCAAAAGCCAAAAGAGGAGAAAAACAGAAAAATGAGAATTCTCGAAAACGCTTACTACGCAGAGAGGACTGTCGCGTAAAAAGAGCAGGCAAACTAAACAAGGTAAATTACCTTGCCCCGTGGATGGTCTGAGAAAAACGGAAAAAGTGGCGGTCACGTGGACAGCGAGAAATGCTTGAAAATCCGCAAAAGGTCCCTTTTACGGGGAAATTTTATGTGTTAGGTGTAGCCAGTCCAGTTGCACCAAACTTTTTAGGTCAGCGTAAATGCCGCTTAGACTGTGAGTCACATTCATGTTATGTAACTTCAAATGTCACGTTATAAGCATTTCTCAAATTTAAGCTCGGCTTAAGTGTTTAGTGGAATTGGCCGTTAATGCAATCTCCCCGACCTTCTCGCTACAAGCTCTCGGGAGAAAAGCAGGAATTTTCCTGTGGCCTTATTACAGGTGTAACACCAAAACGTTCCAAAAATGAAATGTTACCTGTCTCACGTCTCGCTTCGGTTTGCAGTGCAATTTGCAGATGGTTTTTGTTCACATTTTAGAAAACACCGGCCATAAATCATCGTATAATTCTCGCTGTGTCGGCATTTCTTTTATTGCCTTAAGTAAACAATAACGTCCGGAGTTTCTATTTTTTTTTTTTTAGAAATAATTGCCTCATCTTTTGCGAGCGTCTGCAGGTGCATTTAATTTTTTGCGCGAGAACCGGTTGATTTGTTTACATTAAAATGTCTAGAGCTAGACAGTCATAAAATGTCCGGCGAGGTTTTATTTTTTTACGGGATAAGGCCCTGAGAACTACAATTTTTTGTATACGGAAATATTAAATTGCGTTCACACTTGACCTATCATGCTATTGGTTTCCTTCACGTCAGCTTTTACTTGATTGGGTCTTGATGCTGTGACGATGTTTTCGATTCGTGCGAACCCTGCTTCCGAACATTTAGGGCAGTGGCGTAACTAGAAATCAAGTCGTCGGGTTGCAACATTTTTACCAGCGCCTTTCATTATTACAATATTTATTAGGAGTATTAAGAAAGAAAAAAAATACATAAAATCTTTAGATGTTTACTTTCAATGTTAAATAAATCAGGACTGCTTAATTGCTTTTGGATTAGCTCTATTTTTAAAAAGTGGCAAGAGCTGTCAAAATTTTAGGTTAGAAACGCTTCCGAAAGCTACCGCTAAGCGGAGTACTTTTAAAGAAATTTCTCGAATACTTTCTCGAAGAAATTTGTTTTCAGCAGTTTTGAAACTGGTCTTGCAAAGTTCAAAATAAACAAAACATAATTGCCGCAGCTACAGATTAATAGATGGCGCTGGGAAACTTTTTTTAACCATTTCTCTTAAACTGTTATTTATTCGAAATTTTTTTCTTAACATATTTTTTATTACTTAATGTATTTCCATACAAAAAGTAACAATATTTCCATACAAAAAAGTAATAATATAATCCTTTTCCTAGAAAGAAGTATCTAATTAATAATAAAAAAATAACATGAGAACATCAATAATAAAGAAAATTAGTACACATAGATGCCGCTAGGTCAAAGACTGATTTGTAACATTATTTCTTAAATTTTTTCAGCGATTTTCAGTAGCCTTGAAATTATTTCCCTGTAGAATAAAAATGACGGCGCCACAAATGTTTTTTTAAAATTCAAAGTCGTTTTAAGAACATTATTCTTGAACGTTCTGAAATTTGTTTTCGGCTGTTTTGAAACTGTCGGAATCAGAGGATGCAAAATTAATTGCGGCTACAGCACAACAGATGGCGCTACTTATGTTTGAAACTTGTAACTATTCTGTTCGACTATATTCATTCGAAATTGTTTTTTGTAATATGTTTTTTTTTGAATTTTTTAAATTTCTACAAATAAGGAGAACAAAGTTACGACTCGTCGTAACAGATGGCGCCACATTTTTTCTTTAATTCAAAGTCGTTTTAAAAACAACAATATTAGATTTTTCAGTTGTTTTCGTAAATAAATATTATGGTTCAGTGTAACAGATGGCGCCACATGTGCATGTAAATTCTTTCGCTTTACCGATTCAAGAATAAAATTTTATTTATTCGAAGTTCTTTCCAGTACATTTTTCTTGAACGTTCCTAGCGTTTCTCAGCTGTTTTGGGAATCTCTTCCCGGCAAATTATAAAATTTTACGGCGGCTCGGATTAACAGAGGGCGCTGCTACATACGTCGTTCATTCGAAATTGATGCTTAAAACGTTTTTTAACGTTTTCCAGCAGTTTTGAAATTGTCATCATCATAATTTTTCTTCTTTCTTTTTTTTAAACTTATTTTAGATTATTCTGTATTTGAAAATATGTATTTTTCAGAAATCTATGAAGCGTAGCTTACAAATAAGCTTCCGCTTTTCTGCATCTGTGAATCTTTAGAGATCCAGAAAAAAAGTTTTACTTATGACTTCGAGCAGGCGCCAATGGCGTCTTTGCGCCGGATTGTTTTGCAAAGCCAGCAACCCCCGTAGCTACGCCACTGATTTAGGGGTAAGGTCAGTTTTGGCTTTATTAATTTGCGACGCGCCTAGAACGAGTGAGTTTTCTAGTGGCGTCCTCAGCACCTGATGGTGTTATTTGAGGGGGGATTTTCCCCAAAATTTCGTACTATGTCTGCCCTAAAGGATGGTACACATTTTGATTGGGTTGAAGGAACATTGTCGAAGGTTTTCTCAGTGTACGACATTTCGTCGGTTTTGATATGGCGCTATTTTTTCTTTTTTTCAATTCATTAGCCTTAATTTTTTGCTTTCGTTGGGCTGATTATTGTTCTGAAATCTTTGAATTTAGAAATCCAGACAAAAAATTTTGCTTATGACTTGGAGCAGCATTTGTGAATCTCTAAAGATCCAGACAAAAATTTTTACTTATGACTTCGAGCAGGCGCCAATGGCGTCTTGGCGCCGGGTTATTTTGCAATGCCTGCAACCCCTACAATTACGCCACTGATTTAGGAGTTTAGGTCAATTTTGGCTTTATTAATTTGCGACGCGCCTAGAACGAGTGATTTTTCTAGTGACGTCCCCCGCACCTGGTGGTGTTATTTGAGGGGGGGATTTTTCCACAAAATTTCGTGCTATGTTGCACATGCTACACCTTTTTGGTTGGGTTGAAAAAACATTGTCGAAGGTTTTCTCAGTGTACCACATTTCGTCGGTTTTGATAAGGTGTTGGAGGACTAAAAACTCACCTGAGTTTGTGTTAGCCCCGTCCTCGACTTTCAGAGGAGGCTTTTAGACTCAGTTTTAGTTACGGCCTATTTTAGGCGACGGTTTATTTAAGACTATCGTAACGATACACTTCTTCTACACTTTATGACATGTTCTGCTTCGAGAGATAATATTTTAAAGACCTAATTAATTTGACATCCTGAAGTGATGCGATGTTTTTCTAAATTAAAACACCGGGAACCTCGAATTATGCATTAATTTTTGTTTTAGATCATGTTGACCGATTTTTAAACGAAGGTTTGAATGATCGGCTGTAAAACGAACACGCGGCGCAGAATATGCTAACAGCAAGTCATAAGTCACGTTTAAAATACATTCTCTATCAGGCGTTCGCGGGCGAGCTTTTTCTTTCGAACGTCTCCGTCTTGTGTCTGCCAACCACAGTCATTAATCTCCGCCGCTGTCTCACCGAAACGAACTCGAAAACTCGGTCGGAAGAACGAAGTCTTCTTCTCTTGCACCTACCCATCATCTCCCGACGACGTCATTTCGAATTTTTCCCCCCGGAGCAGAGCAGAGAATTCCGCCAATTACTCGCTTCACGTGCCCCGTGCGGCGCGCGCGGGGGCGTAATTGCTTTTCAGCGTCGCCGTTTCGGCACGAATCCTCGAGAATTAATTAACAATTCAAAAATTTAATTGCGTTTTCGGTGCTGCGGCCAAATCCGGGGCGGCGAGTTTGTTTTGATAAAGTCGGCCGGGCGGGGGGCCCCCCCGACGAGAAACGGCGACTTCGTTAAAAGTTTCGCGGCGCTCGGACGCAGGCAAAGACGTAATTCGCTTTTTATGAAGAGAGAGGATCTAAGCGAATTGCCTATAATTGCTTTATTCGGTTTTTCTTTTTTTGGTATTTTCGCCCCCTAATTAGATGAGGAAAAATCGCTGCCGCGGAGTATTATCTCCTCGGCCCTCTTATGGAATTTTCATCCGGTTATTTATTTCGATCGAATTGGGTTTTGACGGTCGTTGAATGCCTTTGTGAAGAGGATAATATTTTCCGAGACTTCATTGCAAGGCGTTTTAAGTCGATAAACAACTTGGATCCGTGTTTTGTAATTAATTATGGTATGGTAAATCAGTGGCGTAGCTGTCATAGGGCAGTTCGGCGCGATGCACCCTCACCCTCCGCGAATTATCCATTTCCACAAAATAATGTTTCATTTCTTCCATGTTGGTAGGTAACATAATACATAAATGCAAATAAAACATTTGGTAGGCCTTCAATTCAAAGAATTTTTGTACTTTCAAATACAAAGTAAAATTGAATCAGCCCCCTAATTAAGCGCAATCAACCAAGAAACGTCATCTGTTCTTCAGCCAATACAATTCTTATTTGCTCTTTCAGCTTCTACATACACAGGGTTATTCAGAATAAGTGTCCGACCCGAAGGAGGATGTTATCTAAGATCATGCAAGTGCGAAATTGCAAGAAATAAATCCATCAGAGGCATTTCAAAAAAGGTTATTGAGGTTATGCTCGTGCTTTATACAATATTTATTTTGTTATTTTATTTTGTATGGATGCTGGTTTAAACCCTCTTTTAGATTATTAGGGAGGGTTCCACAAGACAAATACGTTTATTTTAAATCATTTAAAAAAATAAATGTTACGATTCTGACACTTAAAATCATGATAAATGTCTTACGTATACACTCACAAATCCGAAATGTGAATTAATGAATTGCGTATTATACATTTTTTTTTCGCAGAAAGCCACAAATAAAACAGTTTCACAGTTTCATTTCAAGGTAAACGCTAGTGTTTCGTTCTATTCCACGCGAGTTCATTACTTTTGTGACGCAATATAGCTGCATTAGTGCCCATCAACCAATTTATAACTGAATCTTCAATGCATTTTATCTCAAAAACTATGAATATTAGACCCCCTACGCATATAGACTATTTATTTATTTTTTTTTCTACGTATTACCTGTGGTCGACGGGTCGGACACTTATGTTGAATCACCCTGTATTTTACCGTGACTTCAAATGAATTCCTAATTAAGTTAGGCTGTGACTTTTTTTTATAAAGTTGGTGACACGTAATAGAAGAGGACAGTTTCAATCAAATAACTGCCGGCGTCCAGTTTATAATCTACCAATTCGAAAAAAACATTCAATAATAAAAAAAATTGTGTTCTACTGAAAATATAAGGAGTCACAATTTGATGTTGGTTTAAAGTTTAAATTAAATATTTGGCCAGCTGTCAATGTTCAATAAATCTCTAGCAGAAAAAAAAACATTGTTTTGTCTGCTTTAACTAGGAATTTAATTGAGCACACGTTATTTAAACGATTGATTTGCAGTTCAATTAACAATTAATATTCTATGCTTTAATGGAGGCCCCCGATGAATATTTTGTGCACCGGGGCCCCGTGAACTTTAGCTACGCCACTGTGATAAATTCAAGCTGTTCGATTTCAAGTTTACCTTAACAATATAATTTCACGTGTCTCAGGGGGAGGATTTTCGCGGTCCATTTTTTAGAAGTGTCAAATCAACACGTACTCAGTGCACTCTACCAAACTTAATACATCACTGCGTATTATTTAGATTGACTACAAAAGGCCGCGAAATTCCGTCAGGCTGAACCAGGGATCGAATCTCTCCCCCGCTAAACCCTTTTCTTTTCAATTTTTCCTTTTTATTAAATAACGATTTTTAACAATTTACAAACAAACGTTATTTAATTTAATTTATGTCTCTCGATAGAGAATTAAAAAAAGAACGAAAGTAAAAGTAGAAAAAACAACTGAATATCGCGACAGTCCGACAGATTGTTGAGAAACTGTTTTGTTTTTAAGATGGCGATTCTAGATATATGTCATTTTTTCCTTTATTTGGTC
Organism: Prosopocoilus inquinatus; assembly: GCA_036172665.1. NCBI lineage: Eukaryota > Metazoa > Arthropoda > Insecta > Coleoptera > Lucanidae > Prosopocoilus > Prosopocoilus inquinatus. Next base: position 12,829,775 of record CM069871.1, on the reverse strand, counting down.
CATGACCATTTCCACTGAGCTGCTCAGATCTCCCCTGAACTGTGTTAGAGATAATTGTTCAGATAAGCCCTGCTCAGTGGAGATGATCACGGACAGGAGACGAACTAACAGGCACCCAAATCCGAAGGTACTGTCGAGAAACTGTTTTTTTTTTTAAGATGGCACCTCTGTAGATGTGTCTTGTTTTCATTTATAGGAAACTAGAAATTCATACTATGAAGATGTCTTGGTTATTTCATTCGTCCGAAACGTGTTTCTTTTATTCATTTTTTTTTAATAGCTCAAGATGATGGAAACTTTGGCTACCCAAATACCTTCTAGAAAAGTTTGATCGGTCGATAACATCCTAACTGCGTTGGTCAGCATTATTCAGATAAGTTCAGCTCAGTGGAGTTTGTCATGGACGGGAAACGAACCAACAGGTAGCCAAATCCAAAAATACTGTCAAGAAACTCTTTTTGTTTTTAAGATGGCGTCCCTGTAGTCAGATGCATGTCTTTCGTTTTCGTCTTTAGTTTTTTTTTTTTTTGTAATTTGTTATAGATTCGAAATATTTTTTAAATTTATTTAGTGTTTAACTTTTATTTTATTTTTTGTCTTGAAGATTTAACTTAAAAATTTTAACGCAAAATGCTGGAAATGTTCATGAGACTTGACTTACATTAAGTAATTACCGTTAGGTTACATTAATTTTTTTTTATTGTTATTACCTCTGTCATAATTAGTATAATTAGAGGGTAATCAAAAGGTGACACATTGGAAATCAAAAGATGACACTTTGGTAATCAAAAGATAACACTTCTAGCACGGCCAGCTGAATTGATATGTCATATACGGCCAGTCTAAAAGGGCATTAAAAAACGTTTTTGTAAAACAGAAAAACGGGTGTAAAGTGGCTCCCTCAAATTCAAAATTAGTGTCAAAATTACTATCATCTTGAAATTTTTAGTTATGAGTAATGTCGATTCATTCAGAAATTTAAATTATCAAAATAAGCGTTGATATCGTAACCATGGTAACACCTAATTAATGAGTGGTAGAGGGCGCTAGTTGACAAACTCCATTGCTTGCTTTACTGGAACACATTTTTACGCGAATTGGATTGGCCGTATATGACATATCAATTCAGCTGGCCATTGTTCTAGTAATAAACTAGTAATAGCAAACAAAAGATGGCGCTTCAAACGAAGTCCTTAATTTTGAAATTCATACTATAAAGGTTTCTTTCATTCTAGAACATGTTTCATTTATTCATTTAAATAGCCAAGCCCATAATTTTGTAGGTGTATAATTTAGTGAAACATTATTTAAAACAACTGCGAGACCCAATTCCCAATTCAACTGCGTTAGTCAGCATTGTTCAGATAAGTTCAGCTCAGTGGAGATGGTCATGGACGGCGAATTTAAAATCGATTGTTTTTTCTCCATCCGTTACAAACAATTTTGATGTTGATCCAGAGATGGCGCTTCGTTCCTTGCCTTTTATTAAAAAAGTACGACCCTTCTGGCTTCAAGCAAAACGAGAGGGAAATTTTAAATATTTTGGAAATTGTTCATCGCTTATTTCTTCAACTCTTCAACACTTTGTTTGTGATTTCTGAGTAGTTGATGGTTCGCATCGTTGGTTTAGCGCGCGATGGGGGGGTGGGGGGAGGGGGGTCGGCTTTTTTAATTTATTTTTAATGGTGTACTGACAACTTGGGAACCAATCAAGATAGACCCATGGTGCGACCCATCAGTTCGGACTAGAATTTCCTCGGGAATTCAAAAATGCACTTTCTTATTGCATTGCTAAATTTTTCTGTTGTAGGCATTTGTCTTTATAACACAAATCAAATGAATATAACGGGGAATGCTGGTAGTAATACGTCAAAATAAGGCAGTACAAAAATGCAATTAAATCAATATACGAAAAAGTAAAAAAATAAAATAAATGAAGGATTATTACGTATCTCTCTTTTGCAACGAACACGGTTTTTATTCCGGCGCGGCGCGTTCATAAATCTGAAATGACTGCTCGCAGTTTCCAATGTAAATACTAATGAAGTTTTGTAATAACATTTGCTGTGTATTTATGTTGTTCATTTCATTTTCCCCGAATTAATTCCGATATATTTGCCCGCCGTAACAAATTTATAGCTTGCCGGAGCGATACATCATCGTATTCGTTTCTAATTATTTAATTGCATTAATTCGCTTTTATTCAAGTTTCACGTTTGTTTTTGTTTTTCGCCTATTCGTTAAAATGCAACACGTAATAAAATTAGTAATGCTAGTTGTCACGTTTTTATTATTGAAATTATTCGAGTTTTTCTGTAGGCATTCAGCTTTTCCATTTTTTTCTTTTTGCATTTTCTTATAGTTTTCAATCAATAATATCTTTAATACCGCAATATTGTAACAGAAAGAGGAGTTATGACTCACGCGAGCAAAACCTTGATCGTATATCTTTGTCCTAAACAGTAAGAGCAATAATACGACAACAACAAAAAAAGAACACCAAAACTGGGGATCAATGTTTATCTCTGGCAACACTGGATGTAACTAGTTTGTTTAAAAAGAATAAAATAAATAAATAGTATCGCGTCGTGTAACAAAATTTGCTTTGCTTGTTCGAGCATGAATAAAAATAATATGTGTCTGTAAAACTTCAATTTAATTAATCTAAATCCTTACAATTTTATCTTATTTATTAGGGCCGGTTTCTGGAGGTGATTACTTGGCCGATTAATTTAACTAATGATTAGAACGCGGCGTACGTCATAAAGTAAGTCACATACTAATCATTAGTTAAACTAATCGGCCCATTAATCACTTCCAGAAGGGCCGATTTCGTAATCGAAGTAAAGGAGACTTAAAAATAAAAGTCAAGTTCTGATGCATAAATAACTACGTTTTCCCATCTATGTGGACATATGACTGTGACTTTTATTTTTAAGTCTCCTTTAGTTCGATTATGAAATAGGGCCTTAACCTTTACTTTTAATTCCCAACTTAGCTTGACATCCGATTTAATTTACGCTTCAAATTTCAGTTTAATTTTAATTTAGAGACTTCAGCGTTCGACTTGATTCTTTAACTTTAAATTTAAACCTTACGTTAAAGACCGTTCTTACTCTTAGGCACGATTTCGTAATCGAACTAAAGGAGACTTTAAAATGAAAGTCACAGTCACATATCCAGAGAGACGCGAAAACGCAGTTATTTATACATTCGATTGTGACTTTTATTTTAAGGTCTCCTAACGATCCTAAATCGTCTAGTTACATATTCCTTTTTATACGTTTTTAATTTTCACGTTACAATCGATTTATGCCCTGGTGGCCGGGGGTTCGATCCAAAGCTCAAAGTTCACAGGTGTCAGCATCAATTAATCTTTGTTACATTCGTTTTCTCTGAAAACGCCCTCTAATTGCCCTTAAATTCGTTCTCTGCGAAAACGCTCTAATTGCCTCATTCTTAATTGGCACATGTAAACATGACACGCTTACATTCTCTACAGAGTTTGCAAAGTTTTATGCAAAGTGGAATGAGAGCGTGTGTAACGCGATTGACCCTCCTGAAATGTTTAAGGGATGCTGACGCCGCACAATTTTTTAACGCAAATAATTGCAATAATTTCGAAATGAATCTAATAATTTAAATAATTCGTGAAATGACCATTAAAAACTATGCGTAGAAATTGCCGACTTAACTAGAGTTACTTAACTACGTACCTAGATGAAAGTCATTTCGAAACGCGCTGTAGTTAAGCCGAAACTACATAGCGATTGTTTCGTCGAAACATGGAAAAAGGGGGAGTCAAGACGGGAGGCCATATTATACTACTTTTTTTTCTTTTAGAACAATAATGGGAGCATTTCGAGTTTGAATTATTAGAGAAAAATGTTTTCTGTTTTTTTTTATAAAAAATTTTAAAAAATCCGTTGTTTTAGTCGATTTTCAATTATTATAATGTTTGCTTCCATTTTTTGACTTTCTCCCTTCTCATAAATAATTTTCTAAATTTAAATTGCAATAAATTCGAATCAATATGATATTTTCAGTAAAATCGTTAAAAAATACTCAAAAGAGTATATGTGTGGCGCCACCTGAGTGAATCTTGCGGCATTACTTTTTTGACGCGAGATTTTAAATACTCAGAACTTACGTCGCTTATTTTGGAAAAAAAATTAACAATCTAAGGGGCGCATTCTGTAACTTATTAACGGGCCGTTAAAATTTAAAATACAGTTCTGTGATTGGTTGTTACCATAACAACAAAATTTAACAGCCCTTTAAATTTAACGCTTTTGATACAGATTGGCCCCTTTAGCTACAACTGCAATTTCTATCTTTATTTAGAAACCGAAATTGTCTTGCGCTGACCCCATCTGTGTGATTTTTTTCAAACTACAATCTTAGCGCGTAATTTCAAATACGCAGAAATGATCGAAGTTATTAAGGGATCGTCTATGTGTTTCTTTCTAATTTTTACGTACCTTCATTTCAATCAAAACAAACAACCAAAACAAACAAACATCAAACAAAACTTGTGTTGCGGAAGTGCCATCTGTCTAAATTTTCTCTAACTTATAAACTTTAACAGCGCGAATTTTGAAATTAATTGTGTAGCAGATCGTAATTTTTTAACTTTTTTTCTTTAACTTAAAAAATATGAAAATAACATCTGAATTTGCGTTTAATTTTGATAGCTTTTTTTTATTGTTTGGTTAGGAAATTCGTTGTGAACTCGATCTTCATTTGTTTGTTTTATTTTCCTTTTCTTTTTTTTTTAGAGCAAGACTTACAGAGTTATCTATTTTGCGATGAAATTGGCAAAATATTGCTGTATTCAGAAGACGGAAAAAAAATTATTCGAAAAAACGATCATGAAAAATATGTTACGCGACGACTGACTCACTTGCAATTTTTCCAATTACAGGAAAGAAAAACGTAATGAATCAGGTTTTCAGCTGAAATATTTCCGTCTCTCTTGTCACGATGAACAATTTAATTTCCGATGACCTTGCCCGCGGTTTCCGTAACTCGCACCTCTTCGATGTAAGGTGAACAAGAAGTCACCAACCACATCCCGTCAGATAAAACCGAACAGTGGCGCCGTCAAAAACTTTTCTTCCAGTTACAAGCGTTTCACAACTGATTGTGAGTCACGGACGAATTTAATCAGGAACTGCTATCATTCCTTGAAACAGAAAAAGAACGCCGAGCCAATTAAGATTAATCATCGCGGTTTCACAATGCGGTAGTCGCTCGCTCAATTCCTGAAGCGAGTAGTTTAAGGTTTTTAAAACACCAATTACGAGTTTATTATAAATTCGGTCATTCGAATAAATTGATAAGAATGTCTCACAGAAAACGACAAATGAAATACATAAAAAAAGCAAAATTTAAGAAAAAGCAAGCATGCCGTTCATTTGAAGGTCAATGCAACATACTGAAGCCAGCCCAAGTAAGTCCAATCCGAGAAGAGACTTAAAGAAATTATTTTAAGTTTGATATGAATAAAAATCAAGTCCGGCCCATCTCCAGATCAACCCAAACAAAAGCAAAATTGTAGTACTAATATTTTTTTGCTGAAGCCCCCTGGTTTTCCTCCACGTTCGTTAGTCGCCAAAGACTGTAGTGACGGAGATTGATGATACATGATCGCAGCGGTTGATGTAAACGTTCGAAAAATCGATCTGAAATTTTTATTTATTTTGGATTCAAGATCACTACGGGTGAAATTTAAACTATTTTATTTTAATATAAACGTCCACAGCAGATAAGCGCTGGACAGGAAAGATTACAGTCTATTAAATAATAATTTCAAATCGCATTACCCGTAGAAACCGTGCGAATACGTCCTGCTCCCCGCCGTGATAAATTAATTTGAAAGGTTGTTAAAATTGCCTCCTGATTTAGGCAACCGTTGTAACGCCTGTCATGTAGTGTTATAAAGCCGAAATATTTCAAGTGAAATATTTCACATAAGTTTCATTTTATTGAAGTATTTCGTAGCATTTAGAAATTTCATCAAACTTATTTTAAATTTGCCGCGCAGAAATTGTCTGCGCATGATTTGCATTTGGATGGTAACATAAACATAAGTACACATATTTGCAGCTGAATTTAAAAAAAATCAGGAAATATAAAAAAATATACACGATTTTCTTAATTTTTTCATGGCGTGAAAATGATTTATTAGTAGAGATCGGAATCACATATTTTGACGTCATCACTAGGCGGCGCTTATCATGTTGCAGCATATGATTATTTTAGTAGTAGGTACTATGAACGATTTCTTCTTCGTATCGTGTGTATGTATACTTCAGGTGTATTTTGGATTTTGAGAACGAAGATGAAATTTCTCTTCCTTTTCCATTTAGTCGTGTAGAAAAGGAAAAAAGAAACAGGAGACAATCAAAGCAACAGTTTGCAAGAAAAAAGATACAAGAAAAGTGAAAGTTACACAATGAGAAACAAGGAAAAAGCGAAAAACTTTTTGATAATCGAGAAACACAATCAAAACGGGAAGAAATAAAATTTCGAAAGAAACTATAATTATTTAATTTATGAAAAATGGTAAGTAAACAATTAACAATAAAAAAACATGAAGAATTTTTTAACAGTCGAGAAAAAGTAAAAATTCCCATGGCCAATTATTAGATACTTTAAAAAAAATATTACACGTTTAAGACATAACAATAATTCGAAATTTACAAAAAAAAAGCGCACAAAGAAAGAAAGTCACAATCAAAACACAAAAGCAACAAAAACAAAAGCCGATTTTAACGGTCTGCAGACTGCAGAAGGTTTTTATTCCGTTCAAAAATATATGACAAATAAAATAAAAAGAAAAAAGAAGAATATTTTCGTCTTTTGGAAAAATGTATTCGGAATGGAATTTGAAAAAAAAATAGGTAACTCTAGCGGAAAAAGAAGAGAGAGAAAAACAAATGACGATCGTACATTTGACGACAAAGAGAAAAAATAAAATAAAACGGAACAGAAACAATTTCCGAAAATACAGAAAATAAGCAAAAAGACAAAATTGATTAATAATTCGAAACTGGTGGGAAGTATTGTCCATAATAGAACAAAAATTGATCGCACCTTTGAAAAAAAATAAAACAATAAATTGACAGAAAAAAACAAAACGTAACTATTTAATAATCTTGCTGTTTTTAATCATGCTTGATAATCTGTTGGCAGTACTGTACCGCCCGATTATGAAGAATTTCCGCAAACCAATTGTAGGACGATCCCCCCCCCCCCTTCCGAATTATTAATTATTACATGACAACTAATTGTAAGTAATTAAGTAATCTTATCGAATCTTTTTTATCAAGTTTTTTAATTTTAATTTTCATCAAAAATGCCCAATTGGTCACCGCGTATGTTAAGAGTTAAAAACACCTCAAAGATCTAAATTCAACATTTAGATTTAGACCTGCGGTTAGTTTGCACATTGGGGGAGGGAAGGGGTCGACGAAAAGTTTTTTTTTTCCTCAAAGAGATCGACGCTTAAAAAAAAGATTGGGAATCCCTGATTTATGTGATGGTGACGCTGATATAAACTACATTTTGTAGGGGTTTTTGAATTATCGTTGCATGATTCAGTGAAGGTCATTACTGAACCTATTCGAATTGGTTCATTATTTAAGGTGTTTGTTTATCGTATCAAATCAATAAACCGTTATTCGGTTTTGAAGCATTTAGGTTACTTTAAGCCCTCAAGGTTTGTGCTACTTATGCCCGATTTCTTCACCTCCTGATAAAATTATCTGCCAGTTATTATCCTTGGAAGCCATTGTATCGATAATAGTTTCCGACGATACTACTTGGCAGATAAATTTATCCGTAGTGAAGAAATCGGACCTTATTGTTCTAATATACCGCGTGTGGGTAAATATATGCATTTATTTCTTAAGTATGTCATGGACTTTTGCCCTGTGGATCGAACACACAAACTTAGACAAATTAGTGATAAGAAAACTCTCCTGGAAGTATCCGGTTATTCAGCGCATGCTGCGGATTCTTGGGAGTCGGGTTCCACAGTGCGCACATCAGCTACGGGGTTACTTCCTGGCGCCCTTAATGTTTTGTAATCCACACCCATCTCCTTCAGAGCCTAGCTAACCTATTGTACTTGTTTTATTTATTTATTCAATTGTTGTTCTTTATCTAGTTTTTCATAATCGTTAATTGTTTTCCATTCGACTGTTCTTCAAAATTATTTATACTGCCGTTTTTATGTAATCAGTCGTTTATTGCCTTGTTTATTCAATTTTTCACATTGAAAATTGTTATTTTGTTGCTTTTCAGTTGCGTTCCTCTAATCCATTGTTTCTCAAAATTCTTTTTTCAATTGTTTTCCAATTGTACTAATACCTTTTTTTTTATTTCTTTGTTTTGCCTTTTTCAGTTGTTTTACGTTTTCTTTTTTTGAAAAAATTTTGTTGAAATCGTTTTTCAGCACTATTTGGGGCTTCTTCAGCAGAAATGTAGCTCGAAATTTCCACTGCAAACCAAAAACGACTCGTTTTTTTTTGTTTTTAATGGTTTGCCCTTCCGTTCAATTACTTTTCAAAGTTCTTTATTGTTTCTACTTTTTAATTTAATTTTAAAACACAGCGCGGGCACAAATTAATCTATTTTCCTAGTTTTATTCATTCAGTTATTATTTATTCAATAACTATTTTAGCATTTTTTTTTTAATATTTTATTCGCTGTGAAGATTTGTTTTTGTTTTTTTGGTTAGTAACTGTTTTATATTCATTTGTTTTTCTTTTCAAATTTTTTTCTTAATACAGTTGTATTTGCAGTTTTATCAACTTTTAAAATCATTCAGTTTTTGCCTTTTTGTCTTTTGTTTTTAAAATGCGTTTAAAATTGATTGTTCTTTTTTTCGTCTTTTTTCCCTGTTTTATTCATTCAATTGTTTTCTTTTTCACAATCAATCATTGTTTTATTCCTTGTTCTAATTTGTTCAGTTTTTGGTTTTCCTTTTTCACTTCTTTTTTTTCTTTTGACTAGAAACCGCACTTTATAGTAATAGATATTTTTTTATCCGTGAGATATTCATTACCCATTCATTGTTTTATACATTAAATTATATTAAATCTTTTGTTTTTCGATTGTTTGTTTCTCTGTTATTGGTTTTCAAAATCCTTCATTACTAGGTTTTTTCTTTGGTGTTTGATTTGAAAGCATACTGCATTTGTTAATTATTTTTTTCTAATTTATCAATCTTGTATTCAACTGATTTCCGTTATTGGTAATCATTTTTAAAATTGTTATTCTTCACCTTTGCAACTGTTTCTCAAAGCTGTTTGCTCGATTATTTTTTATTTTAAAATGTCATTTAAAAGCGCACTCCGTGTTACTCTAGTTATTTGTCTATTTACTTAACGTCCCGTCATTCAATTGTTTCGTTTTACTTTCCTTTCCTGACTGCTATTTTCACTGTTCGGTTGTGGTACGACAAATTTAAAAATTTTGGCGCGCACATTAAAATTTATGTTCAAAAAGAGAGATCAAAAATACGAAAAAAAAAAAAATAAAAGAAAGAACAAAAAAAAAACTAAACTAATAGCACAAAACAAAAGCAAATTAAATTGTTATTTATTTGTTATTTTTTATCATTATGCTTGTAACCCAAATGTACTCTGATTTTTAAATTGAATAAATCTAGTTTCAAATATAAAAAAAAGAAAACCTCGAAAACAATAATGATTAAATTTTTGTCAACTTGAATAGAGAGCGTTTTTTTTTATTCTGCATTGGAAAATGTCAAATAAGAATACGTATACCTAGGAACGTATTTAAAAAATAATAATAATAAATTCAACTAATTTCCGGTTAAATCGAAAGCACAATTTTTTTTCTTTTTTTTTTGGAACTGACGTCAGTGTGTTTTTTTGCTTTTGAGTTAACGTTAATAGTAATGAAATGATTTGAAAAGTCTCGAAATAATTAAAAAGTTAAGAGGCAAAGTCCGACCCTCAATCATTAAATTTCTGGATTTTCTTTTAAATAACAAACAGCATTACGAAGCACTGTATTTCAATTCTCAATAAGAGTTAAGTGCATTTCCTTCTTTTGGATTCTTCCGGCTTATCTTTGCATCCGTCGCGACGCCTGCCCGGCCAAAAACAACTCGGTTTGGAGCGCGGCCAAGGGTGGGCGGCCGCCGAGCAAACCGACCCTTATTTTAATTTTTAAGCTTGCCAGCTTATGAGCGCAACAAATTCGGGTCAGATGTGCTGTTGCACGAGAAATAAGAGTATAAGACCCGAATGCTTTTTGTGCTGATACGGCAGCCGTCTGTCTGTCTGCCTCACGCCGCCCGCCCGCCCGCCATCGATCGAGATTTTCCTGGCGCCATCCAATTTTCGGGGCGATCCACTTTTCGGAAACTCGTTTTCAGCGAGAACGAGGAGGCAAACAAATCTTATTGTGCACTGCAATTGCAGGGCGGCGCCGAAACGGTGCTTATTTCTCTTGGAAGACGGACTCTCGAATACACCTTGGAGATGCAGTTCTTATTACGTAACCGACAAAAATACTTTCAGAATTATTTCTGTAGTCATTTTGACATTGGTTATGCCAAAAGGAAGTGAGGCCCAGTTCTAAAGGTCTATTAAATCCGGTCACAAAAGGTATGACCTATTCAAAGTCAACAAAATCACCGTTTTAAAATACTCCGGCCATAAAATAGTGTAAAATTTTCCATGCATCGACACTCGTTTTATGGTTCTAAATAAATAATATCGCTCGGAAACTCTATTTTTAGATAGGATTCCCTCATACATATTTTGCAAGCAAGCGCATTTCATCTGTTTCGTGGGAGCTGATCGAAATTATTATTCAACCCCCGGTCAGACAGTCTTAAAATTTCTGCCGCCGCCGCTTCATTTCGTCTGCGTTATCGGAGCTTGAGAGTCACAATTTTTGCGAGTTGATAATTCGAGGGGCAGTTTGACCCTAGCCCTTCACCGCCTTTGGGGTGTTTTTACGTCAGGTTGATACTCGTTTGTTCCTGCTGATGTCACGATGGAATCAGAACATTTTGAAAACGCAACAGTTTTTGAAACCGTCTCACAGACAGAAAATCGTTACAGAAAAGGTACTGAAGGAAGGCTGCAAAAAATGAAACAAACAAAAGACTACCGAATTCACATATAAGGAAAAGGAAACAATTGAAATTAGGAATTAATTTCAGTTTTCATGTTTTTAACGAAAGATGATCATTTCTTGAATTATTTTTTTCCGTCTACTCCCAAATCAATCGATATTTTGCCGATTTGATCGCAAAATAAAAAAAAAACACTGTAAATACTCTAAAAAAAGGAGAGGAAAAGGAAAAAAAAAGGAAAGGAAAGGAAAGGAAGAGAAACAAATGACAAACGAGTTCGCAACGAATTTTCTAACACAAAACAATAAAAATCACTAACATTCCCGTCATTTAAATCAACAACATCACCATTTAACTCAAAATTTGCCAAAAATATTTCTTGTTCTTTTATTCATCCTTTTCTCATCATTCATCCGTTTTAATCAACAACCTGTATATTCGTCTCGTCCCACTTTTCTTGTTTTTTCTTTTGTTACGGTACAAAAGCCGTTTTAATCAACAACCTGTATATTAAGTTTGACTCGCATTTATTCTCGTTTGCACGACTTTAGGAAACCGCGCATGTGTGTAAACGCTTCATGCCGCGCCTGTCTCGTCGGCTTTATCGCAGTAAAATCATTTTTTTTTTATTATTATTATCATCTTCATTATCATCGCTGGAATAATTAAATTCATAAACTTCAAAAGATCTCATGCTTTGCGTTTATCGTAGATGCTTTTGTGCCGTTTCAAAATACTCCTGCCATAAAATCGTGTAAAATTTTCGATGCATCGACGCTCCTTTTATGGTTCCAAATAAATAATATCGTTCGAAAACTCTATTTTTTTAGGATAGGATAGTATTTGGGGTTTTCTTGCGTCAGGTTGATACTCGTTGGTGCCTGCTGATGTCACGATGGTTTTGATTCGTGCGAACACACTCCATTCGAACATTTGGGAGCACGGCCAGTTTCGTTTTATTAATTTGCAAAGATGCCCAGTAACAACAACCAGAAGTAGATTGTTCGTTAAAAGTTCCTCAAAGAAACAAATGCTTGTGAAGAAACTATGGAATTAAATTTAAATAGCAAAGGGCTCAGAGTGGACCCCAGCGGAATGCCAGATGAATATTTCTTAATTGTTCTAATTGTAATTGTTCTTGGCCACGGGTCCTACGGTAATCCGAAGTGAATTAATTAGTTTTCATTAACGACACAAATGATTAAATATCCAAAGATTTGTAACAACCGTGGATAGTTGGGTAGTTAAGAAAGTAAAATAAGCCGATTATAATTTTAAACAGGAAAAAAACAGATTAAGTCGGCGACCAGAATAAGACGTGAGCTTTCCAATAAGCTAAAACCAACGGAGCAACTGACTTTTGCAAAACTGTCAGCTATTTACTATAAAAAAACCACAATCACCAGACAAATTTTTGAATAAATGAAGCTTCGTTCAGCATACCCTTCACTGTTAGAGAAAGCGGCCATTCTGAACTGCCCTATTTTTTTGAACTGCGTGTTGCGATTTCATAACCGATGTGACGGGAAATACTGGCTGAGGCACCTCTTCTTTTCCTTCTTTCTCATAGAAACTACAAGTAGTGAAAGAAGTTTAGTAAGAAATTTTAAAAGTTTACGTTACGGCTACAATGTGAATGTCGAAGAAAATTATAGGAAACTGAGATCTTGTTTGTGTAAGCCGGCGTCGCAAGTCTGAATGAGCGCCTTTATTTATTTCAGACTGGAGTAATTTAATAAATTCGATTTCTGTACACGCAGAAATCCGAATTCTTACACAATGGAAATCGATCAAGGAGTACGTAAGTATTTATACTTGCGAGTGTGTTAATAATCGTTTTGGTTTTTGTGTAACTTTGAGAAAAATTGCGAAAGTTTTTTAACTTTGATTATCACTACTATCATGATTAATTATTGATTAACTAAATCGGTTCTGGCAGTAAAAGTAAATGTAAATTATCATTCTGTGCCGAGTCAGGTTTACTTGTTGTGCATAGTTTTATCAATAGTGCATGTATGGTTGCCTATCCCCGTCTCGATGCGCGGCGGATAGTAAAAGTATTATTTCGTTTTCATTATTTATAAGCTGATTCTATCACGTGATTAATTTTTAAGCAATCAACAGTAAAACGACGTATCAATAGAAATGTCACTAATAAAAATTTATGAATAGATAAAAGAACCGATTTTTTACACAAAAAGTACAAAAAATGATATACAGAGTATTCAAAAATTAAAGAAAAAATTTAAAAGGGTAGTTACTTAGCACCATTTGAGGTTTTCAATCTTTACAAATCACGTTTTAATCTTGGACTGTGACAGCGTCATTAATTTTTTTTTAATTAGCTACGCCTTACCTTACTTTTTTAATTTTCGTAATTAAAATTGTTTAAATTGTTCGCGATTATAAGAAATGATAAGAAGAAGGCATTCGTTACTTATTCATCAAAATTGCCCACCCCAAATAGCAGCCGATATTTTCTTAGACTCTTTCTTATAAGATCCACAATAATACTTTTAAATAAAAATTATAAAAATATAATTAAAAAGTCATCGACGACGTCATGGTTCCAGATCAAACATCAAGAGAAAAAATTGAAATCGTCAGTTGAAGAAAAATAGAATTAGAATTAGAATGTTTTCTTTTGGTAAAAATTATACTGCCTCTTTTCCTTAATGTTTTGTTCACCCTGTATAATAAGGATAACTTATTGTTAGAGAAATCTCATGCATTTATATTAAAAACATGAATAATAAACATTCTCCTTCTTTATAAATGATAGGACTATTATTTTGAAACAATTTATTTATTAATAAAAAAATATTAATATTTATAATTTAAATAATATTTTTTATTGCTATTTTGCGTGTGGGCCCTTTCCGTGTTAATAAAAAAAAATAATTCGTTTGATCTGAAAAAGGTTTTTAGCCCTTCAAGAGTTCGAAAAATTTATTTTATTTACTCGTAAGTCTCTTTCTTTCTTTTCGTATTCTTGAAAAACGGTTTGCTTTAATAGAATCTTTTTTATTAGTTGGAATTGATTGTTAAGTGAACGCAAAAATGATTAGATGATCTTTAAAATAAAAATAATAATAATAATAATAAAATCAACATTAAACACCCAGTATTCCTAAAACGGTTTTATTTGTGAACAAAACTTTATTAGAGTTTGTTTTTTTTTTTAATTTTAACACCCAGTATTTCTGAAACGGTTTATTTTGAACAAGACTTTATTAGATTTTTTTTGTTTCCATTGATTATGATGTGGGTGAAGTCACCACTACTTGTTGCCGCGGGACAGCCTGTATAAGAATGGTAATGGAAGTTTTGCGAAGAGTTCGTGATTGTAATAATCTTGACACAACTTCGTATTTACGTTATTATTTGCTATTATTACAAGTTCTGTTCGTTTCTACATGAATGACGGGTAAATCATTCCGTAGCAATGTCAGGTCAAAAAGCGATAGTAAGATGTCGCTATTTTATCTATTCATCACTCTTACATCGCAATTGCGAATAAATTGGACAAGTCGTTTTTGTTTGCAGTCGAAATGTCGAGCTACGTCTCTGCTGAGGAAGCCCCAAGCAGGGCTGAAACAGCTGTCCAGAGGCTGCTCGAGGTTTTCACTGCAATCAAAAACGATTTGCACAAAATTTTTCTAAAATAAAAATTTACTATACGACTCTTGCTTTGAAATACAGGGTTACAACTAATTAAAGGGGATCTCGTAAACTATAAGGGACACAAAAACGGTTAAATTGCAAAAAAGTTGCGCTAATTTGGCGTCTCTAGAAATATGCAAAAAAAATCTCGCTTATTCTCATTCATTTTTGAAACATCTTTAAAAAATGATCATTTTCAATTTCGAAAATCTCGAATATCTTGTTTATTTATTATCACAAAATTATAAGACTCGGTAGTTTTATAGTAAATAGAATAGGTTAGGATTGTCAGTTTCGCAGATACGACTGTCAAATGTTTCTTTTTTTTTTGTTAGAAGCGCTATCTTAGATATTCACCTTCCTCGTTTTCTTCCCCGTGGCTTTTATTTTGCTTTGTCTTTTCGTGTCTTCTCGATTCTCGATAATTGTGGCGTTTAACTTTAATTAAAAATACTGAAGGTTATCTATCGCGTTGACTTTCAATCGTCATCACCAAACACGATGTGCGTCCCACTTCAACATTTCTGTTTTTATTTTTTTTATTGTAAATGCGACAGTTGCGACATACTAATTTAATAATAAGCATCCGAAGAAAGCGAGCGGCTTTTCCTGTCACGAAAATTGGCACTGATGGATGATCCAGAGAACTAAATTTTAAGGCGACTCTTTATTTCTGCAGCTACTAAAATACCGAGTGATCATAAATGATTGAACGGGCATTCACGGAAATATCATAGGAGTGTCACGATGGCATTGAAGGTTACGGCGACCGTGAAATGAAAGACGATAAAACAGAAAGATATATATTTTTTTTCTAATTTAACAAAAAAAATCGTTTAATTATTAAAAAAAAAACACATACTTCTTTATCTGAATGATTTACCCGTCATTCATGTAGAAACGAACAGAACTTATAATGATGGCAAATAATAACGTAAATACGAAGTTGTGTCAAGATTATTACAATCACGAACTCTTCGCAAAATTGCCATTACCATTCTTATACAGGCTGTCCCGCGGCAACAAGTAGTGGTGACTTCACCCACATCATAATCAATGGAAACAAAAAAAAATCTAATAAAGTTTTGTTCAAAATAACCGTTTCAGAAATACTGGGTGTTAAAATTAAAAAGAAAAAATACTCTAATAAAGTTTTGTTCAAAAGTAAATCGTTTTAGAAATACTGGGTTTTTATTGTTGAATTTATTATTATTAAAAATCACTTCAAACTAATAAAAAAAATTCTATTAAAGCAAACCGCTTTTCACGAATACGTACGAAAAGAAAGAAAGAACCAAACTAGTAAATAAAAATAAAACTCTTGAATGGCTAACCTTTTTCAGATCAAACGAATTATTTTTTTTTTATTAACACGGAAAGGGCCCACAAACAAAATAGCAATAAAAAATATTGTTTAAATTATAAATATGTATTAATATTTTTATATTAATAAATAAATTGTTTCAAAATAATACTCCTGTCATTTATAAAGAAGAAGAATGTTTATTATTCATGTTTTTAACATAAATTTCTCTAACAATAAGTTAGCCTTATTATACAGGGTGAACAAAACAGTAAGGAAAAAAGGCACTAGCTATAATTTTTACCAAAAGAGAAGATTCAAGGTTCAAACAGAAAACAGCTAATTCTATTTGTCTTCAACTGACGATTTCAATTTTTTCTCTTGATGTGTGATCTGAAACCATGACGTCATCGATGAATTTCATAATTATAGTTTTATAATTTTAATTTAAAAGTATTATTGTGGATCTTATAAGAAAGAGTCTAAGAAAATATCGGCTGCTGTTAGGGGTGGGCAATTTTGATGAATAAGTAACGAATGCCTTTTTCTTATTATTTCTTATAATTGCGAACAGTTTAAACCATTTTAATTACGAAAATTAAAAAAGTAAGGTAAGTCGTAGCTAAATAAAAAAAATGACACACTCACAGTCCAAGATTAGAACGTGATTTGTAAAGATTGAAAACCTCAAATGGTACTAAGTAACTACCCTTTTTAAATTTTGTCTTTAATTTTTTAATACTCTGTATATCGTATTTTGTACTTTTTGTAAAAAATCGGTTCTTAGTTTTAAACCCCCACATATCTCATAAACATGATTAAATTAAACTGTCACAAAAATTACCGAACTTATTAAAGCAAAAGTGGGGGGGGGGGTAGAAGAGCATCTGCCCTTGAATTAAAAAAATTACAACCTCGGTTAATTCGATTTTTTTGTTGAAATGCATCGTGACAGAATTAGACTATCATTAATTTTTTTTTTAACTTTTTTTATCGCCATTGCATCAGTCGATCGATTATTGTATTGATTTTATCGCCATCTACGAATTTTAGTGTTCATTTCATTTCCGAGGGCATTCGTCCGTTCTGGTCTACGTTCAGTAAATTTGTTTAAAAAAGAATATTTAAAAAGAAATTATAAGATAAATGTTTTGATGATATCAATTGGAGAGCTGAAGTGAGCCCATTTGTGAATGTTTTAAATTTAAACATATATTTATATATAGGGTGTTCTACAGAAAACGCCCCGAGCCATAACTCCTTTATTTATACACTAATTTTTAAAAACGAAAAGGCAAATGAACTGATACTAAAAACACTATGAACTGTGGTCAATTATTATTTTTTAATTACCTTCACAGTCAAACGACTGTCAACTTTTCTTTTTTAAATGGCTCTGTATATTTTTATTATTGTATCTGGTAGAGCTACTTTCTCTAAATTCAAGTGATAGTGCAGTCCAAAAGTTCCCCATCTTTCCCCAAAAAGCCTGCCTTCGCTCAGGGTCATTTCTTTCTAAAGCGTGACTTT
Organism: Prosopocoilus inquinatus; assembly: GCA_036172665.1. Classification (NCBI taxonomy): domain Eukaryota; kingdom Metazoa; phylum Arthropoda; class Insecta; order Coleoptera; family Lucanidae; genus Prosopocoilus; species Prosopocoilus inquinatus. The sequence goes on along the minus strand of CM069871.1, from coordinate 12,812,157 downwards.
TTGAGATTTTTTTTAATTACCCTCATAGTTAAACGACTGTCAACTTCATTTTTTAACAGTTTTAATACGTGTCTGTCATATTTTTTTTATTTATAATGCAAGTATACCATGGTTAAAAATTCAATTCGTGTTTGTAGAGAAAATAGTTTACACTCTTTTAAAGTTCGATTTTCAGTTTTTTTTTCCTTTAGCAACTTACATTTGGACACTTAACTTTAATTCTTTTATTAATAATTAAATGTTGCACATCATTGAATTTAGAAAGAGTAGCTGTACCAGATACAACAATAAAAAATATGCAGAGCTATTTAAAAAATAAAAGTTGACAGTCGTTTGACCATGAAGGTAACTTCAGTAACAGTAAAAAAAAATAATTAATTGACCACATTTTAGAGTGCTTTTAGTCTCATTTCATTAGCCTTTTTGTTTTTTAAAATTAGTCTATAAATAAAGGAGTTATGGCTTGGGGCGTTTTCTGTAAGACACCCGGTATATGTAGTTTCTTATTCATTAAATTATGCTTCACCGTGTATACTCAGAGTTACTTAACACATAGAGGTATTTCTCTATTTATTATTTTATTATCACATTATTTCTTAGGAGTATTTTTTTATTAAAATTTTGTGCAAATCGTTTTTGATTGCAGTGAGAACCTCGAGCAGCCTCTGGACAGCTGTTTCAGCCCTGCTTGGGGCTTCTTCAGCAGAGACGTAGCTCGACATTCCCGCTGCAAACAAAAATCCTTGACAGCAAGCATGGCCGCCTTGCATGGGGGACTCATTAGGAGCAAATCCCGCTTCAATTTGTCTGTCCTACTGCAATGTCAGGTCAAAAAGCGATAGTAAGATGTCGCTATTTTATCTGTTCATTATTTTTTTATTGTTTGAAAAAATTGATTTTGTACGAGCTTGCTTCAAAACTGCTAGGCTGAAAAAATTAAGACGAGGAAGCAACTCGAACAGTATTATTAAGATTAATTACGTAAGTTTCTTTTCTATAATTAATGAATTTTCTATAAAATCGATGTTTTGGGAAAAAATGAAAATAAAAAAAAAACGTCCCCGTGTTAAGTAAATCTGGGCACATACTGTATACGCTACAATTTTTTTGTAATACATAGGTATGTATATTAAAATAATTCCAATTTTATTATTTCAAATAAATTTCAATCATTCATTTTATTTGTATTATGCGCAAGGTTTCCAATTCATTCCCAAAGTTATGAACTACAAAAAAATAAATAAATAAAAAAATCGATGGCTATTTTTTTAGTCGAATTAAAATTGGTGGTTATATAAATTTTTAATTGAATTGAATGTTTCAATATTTTTTTAAATTATATTAAATAATAAATTTATTTATATTTTTGGCTGTTCTTCCAATTCGATGTTTAAAAATCGACGTACCCCACATCCAAGCTCATAAGTAACACGTTTTTTGCCCCCTGAAATTTATTATACCTTACACGAGAAATGACCAAAACAGTATTCAATTGTTATTTACACATCGCTTTGTTATTAAGATCGGATGCCCTCGAGTCCTTGAGTCCTGCCTTAATGACGTCCTTCAGACTTTTAAGTATGCACTTGCACTTTAAAGTTCGAGGAGTCGCGCCCGAAGATCGAAAAGTCCTGAAGTCATGAACAATACCGTAAGAATTCCGAAACGTTTTATCTTCTTTTTTTGTGAATGCGCCAGAAAATTATTTAATTTAATCTGAATTTTTTTTTTTTGAGACAAGGCGGCGAACTTTGCAAGATCAAGATAATAATACGAATCCAAACGTCGCGTTGCCAAGTCACTCGAATTATAACTTTTTTAATTAAATGTCATTTCTGATTAAGAATACTTTTGCGCTTTTCATGATTATTATCGTCAACCCCCGGACAATTTTATTTGAACGCCAGGCTCTGTTTTTCACCACCACCACCACCATTGCCTAGCTTTTTTTTATTTTTGAAGATGTGAAATCTATTAAATTAGCAAAATTTTGAATTTGTAATTGAGAAAAAAATGCAGTGTTGTCAAAATATTTGCGATGAAAAAAATACGGTCATACAAATACCTGGTGATCAATAATTAGAGGAGGCTGTGATTGGAGCTACTTTATGCTGTGTGGTTGGATACAATGAGAAATAAATAATAAGTTGACAGTTGTCGTATTTGAGGTTATGCTCGTGCTTTATACAATATTTATTTTATTATTTTATTTTGTATGGATGCTGGTTTAAACCCTCTTTTAGAATATGAGGGAGGGTTCCACAAGACAAATACGTTTATTTTCAATCATTAAAAAAAATAAATGTCACGATTCTTACACTTAAAACTTTTTATTTCAAATTCTAAGCCGGTGTTGCCAACTTTCTGAAAGTTTCAAAGCCTGCTATAATTATAAATTCTGTTGATCGCATGATATTTGGACAACAAGCAATGAAATTGTTTTTTTTTTTCCGAATACCAATTCCGAATCAGCACGGAAATTAGATAATCTGTTACCGTGCAAATTTCCCCGGTTGTTTTGAGCCACCCTGTATGTTGTGTTGCGAGCTAAAAATAGATGTGTTTTTAGGCGAACAGTGGGCGTGGCGCGAACTCCACTTCCTTTGCATTTGCGGTTTCTTTTATCGCCCACGTAACCCCTTTGATAATGCCGCTCGTTCCGAGCCGCGCTTAAATTACACATATTCCGCACTTGTTTTTACGACCTCGTGTTCTTTGAGAGAATACGTTTGTTTATTTTACTCAAGGAATTGTTTGGGATTGTTTGCGATTTCATTCTATGTCGCAATATCTACCGCCGTGTGAAACGAACTATGGCGTTCGAAATTGATTGGCTGGTTTTAATCAGACATTCAATGGATGATTCTGGAATGTTCTCCCCCCGTTCCCCCCCCGTTTTAACTCGTTACCACTAACCAAGGTCTGGATTCATTCCAAAGTTGATTCCCGCAGTGATCGCAAGTATTTTTGTGTGGGTGATTTTCACTTGGTGTTGTGCGTGAATTCGTCCTCTGCGTGGGCAAATTCCCCCTTCGGCTTTGGGCCGGATTCTGTGCGATCGTTGCAGCAATAAACGCTTGTTTGGCGTTTTTCTAAGAAAGCCTGCTTGTTAGGGCAGGTGAGTTAATAAGTGTGGGAATGTGTTTGATTCGTGTGTAACGGGGGCATATTTGTTTCTTTCTTCAGGCTTTTTCCTTCCCCCTTTTATATTGCGTTTGGGAGTTCGGAATTTCTGCGAGAAGTGTAGAAATCACCTTCCGCCGTCGGACTCGACCTGAGACGCGACGTATTATCCTTCCCCGTGGCTGTCGTGTTGCGGCCCGATGAAAAATTTGTGCCCGCCTGACTGACTATCGGACAAGGTTGGATCTTTAACGCTATTTTTGATTGATTATTGAAACTTTTGCTTTATCTGTTTTATAAGCAAGCTTCCTTTTTGCGTAACCATTTAACCTGTAATTGGTTTTTGTTTGTTTGTGGCCTTTACGCGCCACTATAAGGTACATTGTAATTTTGTTGTGTCGCATTTATTTTGTTTGATGTGTTAGTATGTAAACGGATTACCTTTATTTCTTTGTTCTGTCTATTTTGTGTGGTAAATAAAACAATCTTGTTTAACAAGGACGTACCGCGTTTTTCTTAATTTCCCGCGGAAAGAAAATTAAATTGAGTGGCGCCTTTTTATTAGGTTGTTGGTTTGAGATTACTCCCACCCCGTCACGACTGTTTGCTGCCGGATGCGTCGAAACTAACGTCACGATGCAACATCTGCCTATCTTACGGAAAAGGTAAGGTAGCAAGATTTGACGCCCAACGTGCGGGGCCTCGACTTGTTTTGCGTTTTGTTTTCCGAAAAATTACGTCCAAGTTAGACAGAATTGTTTGTTTTATTGCGGAATTTTGCGCTTTGATATGGATCTTAAATTGTTACCCGATCGCCTTAATGCGGAAGAAATTAACTATGAACTCTTAGCGAGAGGTGTACAATGTGATGGTAATGTTGCGCAAAAAAGAGCGTACCTCAGACGACAATTGCGTTTGGAAAAAGATTTGCGCTTACCTTTACCCAAATATGACGTGTTATTTGACGAAGACGCGACTGCCCTTCAGGAAAAGATTAGCGAGATTCGCTGCTTAATTGAGTCTGTCCCTGGCTCGACCGCTGTTTGCATTGTAGACAAAATTTCAGCCAAATTGGCTCACGCCATCGGACGCGCACAGCGTTCTCAGCCTTTGACAAACGACGAAGTACAACAACGTAAGTGTATTTTACAGACGTTAAATGAACTCGCGTTTGACTTTGAACAGACGACGTTAAGTTTCAGTCCTAAAGAAACTGAAGTTGTTAGGGCTCATGCGTCTCCCTTACTTGATTTAACGGCTATTGCGGATCATTTTCGAAATGATCAATCATCCTTGATTTGTGTCAGTCCGAATGTTGTTGCGACTCCTAGTGCGACTTCGTCGCCAAAAATTACGACATCCCCGTCTAAAACTGTTCTTCTTGAGTCCAAGGTTGCGACACACCCTGTAATCGCGATCGAAATTAAATCGGTTCCTGTTTCCAAATGGGGTTTAACTTATAATGGGAATAATAAGATTCTCTCCCTTAGCGCCTTTTTGGAACGCGTTAGCGAACTCCAAATTTCGAGAAACGTTTCGGAAGCAACTCTGTTCGCTTCAGCGTCCGATTTATTTCGCGATAAAGCTTTAATCTGGTTTCGGGCAAATCGGAAATTTTGCAATAATTGGTCCGAACTCGTGCAAGGTCTTCGTGACGAGTTCCAACCCCATAACTATGACGACAAGTTATTTGAGGAAATAAAGAAACGCACCCAGGGTCCCGACGAATCAATGGGAATTTATATTTCTGTCATGCTCAATTTATTCGATCGTTTGAGCATTCCTGTCGCGGAAAATGTTCGCATAAAAATTCTTCTGAATAACATTGCCCCTTTTTATCAGCGTCAGTTAGGACTAGTCGAGGTTACTTCTGTCACCCAGTTATTGAAGATAGGTAGACAATTAGAGGTTCGTAAGTCCGCCGTAGAGGCATACATGCCTCCACCTCGTAAGAACAATACTCTAGAGCCTGACCTAGCCTATGTACAAGCCTGCGCACCAACCGTAAGTGAGTGTAAGGTAGATCCTCCTAAACCTACCAAAGCGTTTAAGTGCTGGAATTGTCAAAAGACAGGCCACCTATCCCGTGATTGCTCTGAACCCTTACGTAGGCATTGTTATCAATGTGGACGTCCCAATGTCACCACTAAGACGTGCCCCTTGTGCTCGAAGAGTCCAAAAAAACCCCCGAACAACGCGTTAGATGACCGGCTAGTGCGTTGCTTTAAAGTAACAAATCCGATCGAATCTCTGACTGTACAACCTGTTTTAGACTTTGTCCTAGCTCATGCAAAAGATGACGAACGCCCATATCTGTCTGTATCTATCTTAGGCATTCCATTTCTTGGCCTCCTTGATTCAGGTGCGTCTCGCACAATTGTTGGTAGTTCAGGATGGGAAATCCTTCAGACTTTAAACTTACCTTTTACGAAACATGTGACGTCATGCACTGTTGCGAATGGACAACCCTGTAGTAGTCCTGGTAATGTTACCACCCCTATCCAACTTCGTGACCGGGTCAAAGTGATTGACGTTCTTGTCGTTCCTGAGTTGCCGCATTCCTTAATTCTCGGCGCAGATTTTTGGAAGTTGATGGGCATCGTCCCGGACTTGCGCTCCGGTGAGTGGAGTTTTGGAAAGGAATTCATTGACTCAGTCGAACATGTCACATCTTGGGGTCATCTGACAAATGATCAACAGACCCAACTCAATAAACGGACCGAACAGCTGTTTGCTGATTCCAGAAACCGTGAACTAGGATGTACCCAATTGGTCGAACATGTCATCCGTACTGATAGCCCACCAATCAAACAACGATATTACCCGATTTCGCCAGCAAGACAAGCCATCGTCGATACAGAACTTGACGACATGATCAAGCGTGGAATTGTTGAGAAATCTAAGAGTGCTTGGTCATCGCCCATTCTTCTTGTACCCAAAAAGGATGGTTCTTTCCGCTTTTGTGTGGACTATCGGAAGCTCAACCAAGTTACGACCAAGGATGCTTATCCTCTACCTTATGTCTCGAACACCCTTGACAAACTCAAAGATGCTAAGTATCTATCTTCCTTAGATATCAAGTCAGCATACTGGCAAATTCCGGTTGCCGAAGAATCTCGCCAATACACCGCTTTCACCGTACCTAACCGCGGTTTGTATCAATTTCGCAGAATGCCTTTTGGTCTTCATAATTCTCCTGCAACTTGGCAAAGATTTATCGACTGTGTAATCGGTGCTGATCTTGAACCACAGGTGTTCGTCTATTTAGACGACATCATTATTGTGACTCAAACCTTCGACAAACATCTCGAAGTACTCTCCGAAGTCCATAAACGCCTGACCGAGGCCGGACTAACCTTGAACGAAGAAAAATGCCATTTTTGTCTTAGCGAACTCAAGTACCTAGGGTATGTAGTGGATCGTCATGGTCTTCATGTTGACCCTGAAAAGGTACAGGCAATTCTTAAGATGCCTAAGCCAACTACGGTTAAGGAAGTTCGCCGTTTGATAGGAACTGCTTCTTGGTATCGGAGGTTTATCCCTGGATTTTCCACTATTATCTCCCCTTTGACAAACCTGCTTAAGAAAAATTCTAAGCATAGGTGGGATGAGACTTGTGATGAAGCTTGGGGAAAAATTCGTGAGCACTTAGTTTCTGCTCCAGTTCTCTCATGTCCCGACTTCACCAAAGAATTTACGATTCAAACGGACGCATCCGATTATGGTCTTGGTGCTGTCCTTACCCAAGAACAAGACGAAGGTGAGAAAGTCATCTGCTATCTAAGCCGCTCGTTGACCCGAACCGAGCGTAACTTTTCAACAACCGAAAAGGAACTCCTTGCGATGTTGTGGGCCATAGAAAAACTTCGGCCTTATGTAGAAGGTTCGCACTTTAAGGTCATCACAGACCATCACTCTCTCCTTTGGCTTAATAAGTTGCAGAATCCTTCCGGTCGATTGTGTCGTTGGGCTGTGCGCCTACAACAATATAACTTTAGCGTCATCCATCGCAAAGGAAAAGATCACGTTGTTCCTGATATGCTTTCTCGAACCGTCCCTGTTATCGAATCCATCGATTTTGACAACGTTCAGGACAGTTGGTACTTGAATTTCCTCAAGAAAATTCGTTTGACTCCGGAAAAGTTTCCTAGTTTCCGTGTCGAGGGAAATGTCATTTATAAACTGGTCCGAAACACATATTATCGTTTGGCTGAAGATGAACCTCATTGGAAGACTGTTGTCCCAAAGGATTCTCGGTCAAAAATACTTCAAGAAAGTCATGACTCTCCAACCAGTGGTCATCTAGGAATTTATAAGACGTATAATAGAATCGCTCAAAATTACTATTGGCCTAAGATGCATGCTGATGTGGCAAAGTATGTCCACCGCTGCCAGACGTGTATCCGTACCAAACCTGAACAAAGGGCTCCAGCTGGTATGATGGGAGGTCACTCCAAGATTACTCGTCCTTGGGAGGTCATTAGTATCGATCTTGTTGGACCACTCCCTAGATCTTCTCGTGGTTACCAATATATCCTAGTGGCTACTGACTGTTTTAGTAAATTCACCCTGTGTTTTCCTCTTCGTAAAGCTACCGCCCCAAAGATTGTGCAGCACATTGAAGAAAATATTTTCTTAGTTTTTGGTGTACCTCGCACCGTTATTTCCGATAATGGAGTCCAATTTAAGTCCAAAGAGTATCAAAAACTTCTGACGTCATACCATGTACGCCCTGCGTACACTTCGTATTATCATCCTAAGGCGAACCCTGTCGAACGCGTTAACCGCGTTATTAAGTCTATGTTGACTGCTTATGTGGCGGAAGACCACCGCAAATGGGATCTATTCTTGCCCAAGGTCGCTTGTGCTCTTCGAACCGCTCGTCATGAAGTTACTGGTGTGACTCCATACTTCCTCAATTTTGGTCGTGAGATGTGCCTAAAAGGTAGTCTAACCCCTGATAGTACCCCTGATAAAAATGTGTCTTTGGAAGTTGTCCCTCAGGATCCTAAGGATTTACAATCTCGTACCGGTAAGTTTGCCGTGCTATATAAGGACGTACAAGGAAGGCTGCAAAAGGCTTACGAGAAGGCTAAAGGCCGTTATGATCTCCGTAGGCGTAAGGTTGAGTATCACCCTGAACAACGGGTTTGGCGTAAAAATTTTGTATTGTCGGATGCTTCTAAGCATTTCGCGGCCAAGTTGGCCGATAAGTTTGTTGGGCCTTTCCTCATTAATCGTCGTGTGTCGTCAGACACGTATGAACTTAAGGATTTTGATGACAATATACTTCCTGGCACCTGGAATAGTGAACATCTTAAACCAGATCCCCCTGATGAATAGGTTCACCCTATTCGTTCTTTCGACCTGCGGGATGGGTCCCTTAGAATTCTCCCGACGTATCTTCTGCGTGGAGTAAAAGGCTCCTAAAAGATTCAGTCCCAATTCCTCTAACACCTTTGGAATCGAACGTCTTCGGATGTTCACGTGTGATGAAGGTACTTTTCGGACAGTCTAGTCGTTTGCGAGAAGTCGCCTTGCAGTTTGCGGAAGTTGTGGGAATGACAAGAGAGTCGGATCTCGTGAAGACTCTTCTTGCCCTCTCTTTTCGTGAACTTCGCTATGAGTAACGTCTGGCAGGCCTCGCGATTGTGACGTGAGATGCCTCTATCCACATGCATATTGCTTTCCTTTCTTCTTGTTTCACCCTTTCTTCTACTCTAACTCTTCCCCTTTCGGATTGATCAGCTCGGCCCTGCCGACTCTGAGATATCTCTTAGCACCCGCCAGAGCGTGTGGGAGTTCCAAGCGTGCTGGATCCCGTGAAGGTATCGCTTGCCCTCTCTCTCTGACGTATCGCTATCGGATGTTCCTCAGAGGAATCGGAGCTGTAGTATGGTGTGTTCCGATTGGAGGACTTTTACTTTCCTGTTGTCTGTCTTCCTCAACTTCTCTTTTTCTTTCCCCTTCCCCCCCTGTAACCTCTACCTTTTTGGGTGTCCTTTTGAGATTTAGTCATCTCAAATTTTTTTTTTTATTACCCGGATTCGACTTTCTTCAGTTTACTTTTTCCTAAAGTAGGAAAACTCCCGGTTGTGACTGTTTTTCGCCTGACGAGAGCTTATCTCGTTGTGAGGAGTTTTATTTTGTTGTTATTATTTGCTCTTACCATTCATTTTGTCCCGTATATTTCATTGTAGTTTACCATTTCCATAGTTTTTACCCCGGTTTTGTTTTAGTTTAGTTTCGAAGTTTGTCCCCGGCTTGGTTGTTACAGTCTTAGGACTCTGCCACCTCTCAATGTCTGTGACACGCGCGCGGTTGGTTGTGGTTTGGGCCAAGTCCTGGACAGACGGGTTTCTTTTTTGTTTTACATTGTTGTGGATCCAAGTAAATTTCTCGGTGATGTTAGTCTTTTCCAGGATGTCCCAGCATCCTTAGAATACTGTCAAATTTTACGTTGCCTGGGAAACTCTTTTGGTATTTGAGGATTTTGTAACATTTCAACGAACATTGCTTGGGTATTGGCATGGCCGCGCGGTGTATCGATCGGTAGTGGTATAGTTAACTTCCTCTTCTGGTGTTTGCCAGGTGGCGTGGTGTTTCCTGGTCAGACGATGTTGATGCTTGTCAACATGCGGACCCCACCTGACTCTTTGTTTCCCTTTTTCTCTTCTCGCGTACCAGTCCGGTTTGTGCTCCGTGTGGGCGTGTTGCTGCTTGGGTAACGTTTAGTTTGAATTTTTCCCGTGGTCTTTGACCAATGTTCGTTTTGTGTAAAGTTTCGTCCGCAGTCTTAGACTATGAGTTTCCGTCCGCGTTCCCGTATCGTTGCCTTTCCCCATACATGCCCGGATTATTCTGAGTGTCTCTCTATAGTTTCGTCTAGAAATTTTCCTTAGGTAAAATTTCCATCGAAGTAAGGGTGGGATTGTTACCGTGCAAATTTCCCCGGTTGTTTTGAGCCACCCTGTATGTTGTGTTGCGAGCTAAAAATAGATGTGTTTTTAGGCGAACAGTGGGCGTGGCGCGAACTCCACTTCCTTTGCATTTGCGGTTTCTTTTATCGCCCACGTTACCCCTTTGATAATGCCGCTCGTTCCGAGCCGCGCTTAAATTACACATATTCCGCACTTGTTTTTACGACCTCGTGTTCTTTGAGAGAATACGTTTGTTTATTTTACTCAAGGAATTGTTTGGGATTGTTTGCGATTTCATTCTATGTCGCAATATCTACCGCCGTGTGAAACGAACTATGGCGTTCGAAATTGATTGGCTGGTTTTAATCAGACATTCAATGGATGATTCTGGAATGTTCTCCCCCCGTTCCCCCCCCCGTTTTAACTCGTTACCACTAACCAAGGTCTGGATTCATTCCAAAGTTGATTCCCGCAGTGATCGCAAGTATTTTTGTGTGGGTGATTTTCACTTGGTGTTGTGCGTGAATTCGTCCTCTGCGTGGGCAAATTCCCCCTTCGGCTTTGGGCCGGATTCTGTGCGATCGTTGCAGCAATAAACGCTTGTTTGGCGTTTTTCTAAGAAAGCCTGCTTGTTAGGGCAGGTGAGTTAATAAGTGTGGGAATGTGTTTGATTCGTGTGTAACGGGGGCATATTTGTTTCTTTCTTCAGGCTTTTTCCTTCCCCCTTTTATATTGCGTTTGGGAGTTCGGAATTTCTGCGAGAAGTGTAGAAATCACCTTCCGCCGTCGGACTCGACCTGAGACGCGACGTATTATCCTTCCCCGTGGCTGTCGTGTTGCGGCCCGATGAAAAATTTGTGCCCGCCTGACTGACTATCGGACAAGGTTGGATCTTTAACGCTATTTTTGATTGATTATTGAAACTTTTGCTTTATCTGTTTTATAAGCAAGCTTCCTTTTTGCGTAACCATTTAACCTGTAATTGGTTTTTGTTTGTTTGTGGCCTTTACGCGCCACTATAAGGTACATTGTAATTTTGTTGTGTCGCATTTATTTTGTTTGATGTGTTAGTATGTAAACGGATTACCTTTATTTCTTTGTTCTGTCTATTTTGTGTGGTAAATAAAACAATCTTGTTTAACAAGGACGTACCGCGTTTTTCTTAATTTCCCGCGGAAAGAAAATTAAATTGAGTGGCGCCTTTTTATTAGGTTGTTGGTTTGAGATTACTCCCACCCCGTCACGACTGTTTGCTGCCGGATGCGTCGAAACTAACGTCACGATGCAACATCTGCCTATCTTACGGAAAAGGTAAGGTAGCAAATCTTTGCTAATTTAATGAAATTTCTGTTTCTATTTTATATTTTTTATTTATTCTATTTTTATTATTATTAATAAAAACAAAAAAAGTTAGCAACTGTGAACGTTTCAAACTAAATGCCCGATCCATAGAAAGGCGCAGTCAACTCTCACACATAGATTAGTTTTTCTTTCTTATCAGTACACAGGGTGATTCAGAATAAGTGTCCAGCCCGTTAGGAGCGTATTCACTAAGGTCATGCAAGTGCGAATATGCAAGAAATAAATCTATCAAAAGCATTTCAAAACTCAACTTCCTTTGAATACAAAATGGAATTCATGATTCATTTCTTACGTATACACACACAAGCCCGAAATTCGACTGAATGAATTGTGTATTATACATTTTTTTCAGCATATCTGAATCTTCAATGCGTTTTATCTCAAAAACTATGGATATTAGACCCTCTATGCATACAGACTTTTTGTTTTCTTTTTCTGTGTACTACCTTGCAGTAGGGTTGCCAGATTTCTTTGAGCAAAATATAGGAAATTTGGGAAAAATTATAGGATATTACATAAAAATATAGTAGATAAGCGATATTTTTTTATTATTGAAGGCACGAAAGCTAAGATTAATGAAATACTATTCCTTTTAACCCGTTAATTCAGTTATTTAACCAGTTCCAATGAAAAGTCAGTGTCGAAAGCATAAACTAGTAGACAATTACAGTTTCCTAGACGTTCGGCCTTGAAGGTTACGAGTTTGCGTTAACCTAAATCCTTGACTATAGAAGGTTAAATGTAATTTTTCCTTCTCCAAAATATGACTTCACAGATTTTACAAAAATTTAAAGCTTGTCAGTTCTGAAAGCTTTCAGTATTTTTAATTGTCACCTGTCAACAGTATCATTTTGGAGAAAAGAAAATTACGGGAAACTCTAATTGTCTACTATCTTTTGGCTTTTGGTTTTGACTGTACGGGAAAGGGACTTGGAGCTACCTTCAAACTTCAAACAGCACTTTATTACATATTTACTCTTAAAGTATAGCATTTTGGGATGATGAGAAATTGATATGTACGTATCGTTTGGTTCAATATAATTATTGAATGACGCAAATTTATAGTAGATTCTGACCATTTTATAGTACATAGGAACTTGAAATAAAATATAGTAGACTAATATTAAAAATAGTAGGTCTGGCAACCCTAACCTGTAGTCAACGGGTCAGACACTTATTTTGAATTACCCTGTACAAAATAAATTATCGCGCGCGTCTCTAGTTTAGTTTTCATAATAAAAAAGACCGCCGTCGAATTCGTCTTCCAAACAAGTAAGGCTGACACCTAGCTTCAATAAGAAAAAAAAATGTGTAAAACCGGGTCCTGATTATTTATTATTAATTCATTAAAACGAGACGGGCACTTTTTAAAGGGAACAGACGCGAAAAGTGATTCAATTTGTTTTTGTGCCGTTTTAAATTGAGCACCCTATACGTAGAAAGGCGCAGTCAACTCCTTGCACACAGATTAATTTTTTATACATATAAAATAAAATTATCCCGCGCGTCTCTAGTTTAGTTTTCATAATAAAAAAGACCGTCGAATTCGTCTTCCAAACAAGTAAGGCGGACACCTAGCTTCAATCAGAAAAAAATGTGTAAAACCGGGCCCTGATTATTTATTATTAATTCATTAAAACTTTTTAAAGGGAACAGACGCGAAAAATGATTTAATATGTTTTTGTGCCGTTTTAAATTGAGCACCCTATACATAGAAAGGCGCAGTCAACTCCTTACACGCAGATTATTTTTTTATATATAAAATAAAAATAGCGTGCGCGTCTCTAGTTTAATTTTCACAATAAAAAAGACCGTCGCATTCGTCTTCCAAACAAGTAAACGTGACGCTACGCTGCAATAAGAAAAAAGAATGCCTGAAACCGGGTCCTGATTATTTATTATTAATTCATTAATAAGGGTCGGATATTCCTAGGATATTTGGTAAAAACCTGTATAAAGATAAACAAAGCAGCGGCGTAGATTTCAACGTCGCCGCTGAACGGCTTTTATGCCCGAGGCACTCTCACCCTCGCGCTTATTGCATCAGAAGCAATTGTTTGATGTAAATTACGTATGTAACATGATTGCTTTTATAGTTTCTTTCAAATTAATAATTATGAAAACATTATAATTCCTTAATATAACTTTTAAAAAGACTGGCATAATACATTTAATTCATATCAGTTATAGCGCAGTCACTGCAAAAAGAATGCGGGTTTATTTCGGAATGAATGGGTTACGTAAACAAGTTTTTATGTCCAGCCGACCACAACTGTAGTGGTTACTGCGTGCCGCATAGATTTCTCGGGCTTCGACTGATTTATTGTTTTGTTTTTACAGGGCAGACGCGTTAAATATTAGCACTTTTTACGACTATGATCGCTTCAGCATATTAGTAGCTTCTCGTATATTTAACGTAACCTTCCGCCTAAAATGCGCCTAGGCCTGTTCTTTAAAACCAGACGGACACTTCTTAAAGGGAGCAGACGCGAAAAGTGATTCAATCATCAATTGTTTTTGTGCCGATTCAAATTAAACACCCCATACATAGAAAGGCGCAGTCAACTCTCCCACACTGATTAATTTTTTTCTTTTATGTAAAATAATATTAGCGCGCCCATCTACACTTTAGTTTTCGTAATAAAAAAAGGACGGTCGAATTCGTCTTCCAAACAAGAAAGTGTGACGCTTTGCTTTAATAAAAAGAAAAAAATGTGAACCCGAGCCGTGATAACCATTAATTAATTAAAATGAGGCAATTTTTAAAGGAAGCAGTCGTTGAAAATAATTTAATTGTTTTTGTGATCGTTTCAAAATGAACACACGATACATAGAAAGGCGCAGTCGACTTCTTACACACAGATTAATTTTTTTTTATATATATAAAATAAAAGTAGCGCGCGCGTCTCTACTTTAGTTTTCATAATAAAAAGACCGTCGAATTCGTCTTCCAAACATGTAAGCGGAACGCTCCGCTTTAACAAAAAAAAAAATGCGTAAAACCGTGCCCTGATTATTATTAATTTATTAAAATGAGACGGGCACATTTTAAATTAAACGGAACAAACGCTGAAAATGATTTAAATGTTTTCGGTTTTAAACTTTGTTTTTAATTTTTTGAAAAGCTTGACACACCGAGAACGGACTTCTTCCGATCTGATTTTTCATTTCTTTTTTGCTCGTTTCCTTTTTCTAATTTGGAATTACGACTTGCTACATAATTTTGTAGTAATCGAAAAGACCAAGACCTTTGACTTTACTAGAACGACGATGGTGTCTTCGGAACCCTTTAAATTTGTATGCACGACGCGCCAAAAGCTCCGAGCTCCACCGCCACCGCCGCCGCTGTTCAAAACTTTCAAACCCCGAGCTTGATTACGTAAAGATCAGATTCGCTCCTCGATGCCGTTTACCATTCATTATTATGAAACAGCTCTCGCTCCCGCATGAGCACGTAGAAAAAAAAAGAACAGCCCGGACGCGGATGTTATTTATTATGTTGTAGAAATAGGATAATTGGGTCGCTTATATATACCTATACATGTACTTACCTCGGAGAGATCAGCGTCGTCCCGTAGTTTTTGCTCGACGGTGATATTCGCGAGGACCGCACCGACGGACAAGAGCGAACCTACGAGAAGAGTCCAGCAGGAAAAGAAGCACGACCTCCGACGAGAAAGGCTCTCCATGATCGCCGCGTCGTTGTCAATTGTCACTTAGCACCGCACTGGAAGGGTACGCGCGGTTGGGTAGTTTTCAGAGCCCGAAACGAAGAAGACGCGCACCAAGTACCACCGGGAGCTGTCGTGTTGAACTAGCGCGCGCCTGCCACTCCGGAGTCCCCACTCTGTTGTGTGCGTGAGCGCGCATCCACCATAGTCTGTAAATCATCACCACCATCAAAGTAATCAACCCATCCCATGCGACGTACACGTACGGTGGCAGCGGTAGCCGAGCGGAAGATATGGATGGAGTGATAACCGGCCCGACCGAACGGCGACGCTACCTACGTGCGTCAGTTCTTTGGCATCCAGTGACTAAAAGGTGTGATTGTGCCATCGGTGATTAATAAATAATTAATATGACGAATGGTTATCACAAGAACACAACGCTTACCAGCATTGTTTTCGCGGTAGACAGGAATTTTGATTACAGGAAGCTTCGAACTGATTAGCACTTTAATGTCTCGACGCGAGAAAATGGGCATTTCGAAAATGGAGATGTACAGGGTGGATTAATTTCGATGTCTCTTATGGGCATCTCCGTAACTATAAGTGATAGAAAAAAACTAATGGCCGAGTCTCGATGTCTTTTTTGGAGATTAAGTCAAAAGCGTAAACAAAAATCGGCTCTCTTCTTTTGTTTTCAAGTCATGGTCAAAAATTGACATTTTCGACTTTTCGTTTTTGGGTCATATCTCGTTTATTTTTAGAGATATTAGAAAACTGTTTGATCATTATTAGGACACTTTTTGGAATACATTTCAGTGGTGTAGTTGCTTTTTTAATATTTACTTAAATTTTCAAGTTATAACATAAAGTTATATTTTTTTTAAATAGAAATCATAGTAGGCAATGCCCTCATTAAATAGAGATTTTTTTTTTCTGTTTTCAAAAATATATACTTTGTTGGGTTTATTTCTTATAATTAATAGGAAAAATGCCATTTTTGTTATTAGCCTTGCATAAATATCCTAGTTTCAGTAGGTTGGGTTCAATAAGGAGCAGATTTTTTATTTTATTAAATTTTAACGAGCTTTCAAATATTTTCAAAGTTTTAGCTGCGTAAATAAATTCGTGTTCGCGTTAATTTACAAATTTCCGTTTTATCGTTTTCAGCGACCGTTCTGATAAGAGTTCCTGTCTAACTTTCTATTGAAAATGATCATTCAATTTATAGAAAAATTGTTTTCAATCTTTAAACAGTCAAAATTGCACAAATACTCAACGTTTCACTTTCGGTTTATAGCTTCGTTAGAAAGAAACGTTGAACGTTCCTGTAATTTTAACAAAATATCTTTTTAAAATTGAAAACAATTTTTATACAATTTCCATCGGACAAGAAACGACTTCTTTAAAAAAATATAATTAGAGTAGACTCTTGTTCGATGAAATATGTGAGAGAAAATAGTTTTTAAACTTTAAAACGGACACTGTGAAATCGCAAGAACACTCTACGTTTCGCTATCGCTTCATAGTTTCGTCAGGAGTGAAAAAATGTAAATAAACAAGTTGTCAAGAGAAGCGAAAAGATAACATGATTTTACACTAAAATACAAGTTGTTTGGATAAACATAAAGGTAATAATAACTAAATTAGAACTGATTTAAGCTTTCTTTTCTTTGTTTCTCTTGAGTTATATTTTATTAAAAACACGAAAAACAAAAACAAACAAATAGTAAAATATAACAAAATCGGACATGTATCAAACTAGATTTGCGTGCATTCATATTTAATAAAAACAAAAAAAGCTTTTGCCAGATCGATCGCGATGGGTGCTACATTTCTCAAACGGAATTTTGTAAAATAAAGTGAATATGATATTCTTTACGCTGCCAAAACTGCCTAAACGTTTGAAAGTTCGTTAATATTTAATAAAAACAAAAAAGAATGTTGACACTGCATTGAACCCAGCCTACTGAGACTAGGATACGCAAGGCTAATAACAAAAATGGCATTTTTCCTATTAATTATAAGAAATAAACCCAACAAAGTATATTTTTGAAAATAGAAAAAAAATCTCTATTTAATGAGGGCATTGCCTACTATGATTTCTATTTAAAAAAATATAACTTTATGTTATAACTTGAAAATTTAAGTAAATATTAAAAAAGCAACTACACCACTGAAATGTATTCCAAAAAGTGTCCTAATAATGATCAAACAGTTTTCTAATATCTCTAAAAATAAACGAGATATGACCGAAAAACGAAAAGTCGAAAATGTCAATTTTTGACCATAACTTGAAAACAAAAGAAGATAGCCAATTTTTGTTTACACTGTTGACTTAATCTCCAAAAAAGAGATCGAGATTCGGCCACTAGTTTTTTTCTATCACTTATAGTTACGGAGATGCCCATAAGAGACATCGAAATTAATCCACCCTGTACAGTTGTACAGTTCTTTTATTTCTTGTCAGTGATTTTCAAAAGCTTTCCTTTTTCGGTTTCTGTCAGGGATATTCAAAAACCTTATTTCTTTGTTTTCTGCAATTAATTAATTAATTAATTTTCGATTTGCATTCATTGTTTCAATTATTGTTTTATTGATTCGACTTTTGTTTTGAAGCAATAAAATTCCCTACTGTTGGTCCTATTTTTTTTTTTTCTCACACTCTGTCGAAAATGGATCGTTTTGACTCCCTCATAGTTGGCTGAGAAGTCATGGACCTTCTTCCTCTTTGCATTCACTTTATCTCCGCATTTCCATACTGTTCTTTCTGATTTTCTTATGTTTTCGTTTGTCGAATTATATTTTTTAAATTTCATTTCGTTTTTCGATTTTTTAACTCTCGCCCGGCGAATCACCGACAGACATCGAAATTAATCCACCCTGTACAGGGTGGGCCAAATCTGACACTTTTAAAGGCGAACGCATTTTTCTAGATGCATTAGACAAAAACTGACCTCGGTGTTTGGTTTTGATTGTCAATCATGGCCTACTTGGATATTGTAAAAAATGTTTAAAACTCTACATCTCGCAAACTTTTTGATTAATATACCAAGTGTTTTATATTTTTGGAATGATAATTTTATTCTCTTTTCAAAAATGTAAAAACATATACAGGGAGATTCAGGCAATACATTCATTAAAAGTTTACGGACTTCCTCTTTGAATTTCTATTCCATATTTTGCGGTTATAAGTTAGCAATAATGATCTATTAAAATATAATATTTCCAACTTTCGGACATTTCCGCTTGTACCGGAAGTTGCTGTCAATTTTCTTATTTTAAATGGAATACCCCATTTTTTATTGCATTTCTGAAATCTTCATGAAATTCTAAAAATATTTTGTGTACCATGTGATACAAGAAAAATTAGCCGTTTTAGAGATGTTTCCACTTTTTAAAAAAAGTTCAAAGTTGTAGTACCTTGTTTATGATGCTGCCATCTTTGTGTAACAAAAGCCATAATTTCAATTTTTCGCCTGTAGTAGGCTATGCTCATAAGCTTTCAGGTCATACCTAATTTTACACAACATCGTTTACGGGCTGGTTGAAAAGTAAGTAACTAAAGTAATTAAAAAGAATTAAAAAAAAGAAAATTCGAAATGTGACATTGGTTTTTCAGGTTACTTATACCGAGACATTCATTTCATTTTTTAAACAAAAACCACGCGTTTATTATTTGCAGGTCAGAGAGTCACTTTCCATTTCACGACCGCCCTTGACCAAAATCAAAATAATTTTTGTTCGAGACATCAAAAATTATTTTGATTTTGGTCAAGGGCGATCATGAAACGGAAAGCGACTGTCTATTATTAACTGCAAGTAAAACCAAGGAGTTGACAATAATTTAAAAATCCATGATTACCGTTTGAAAAAAATAATTTTAGAATGTAAAAAGTATTAAAATTAATTTGTTTTTTTTTTAATCAAAAACGAGACCTCCACATACAGGTTGCAATTTATCTTGTTGTTAGAGTTAAAAATCAAATTGTAAAGCACAATAGTACCGGTTTTTATTATTTTCATTTTTGCTTTGAAATTCCTTCCCAATGTTTTTTTTTAATTAATTAAGAGATACGGCTTTGATTATTATTTTTATTTATTTTATTTTTGTGAAGAAAGAAAAGAAGTTTGTGAAGGTGTAAGGTCTTTGAAAGTGATGAAAATGGTTTCGCAAAAAAAATCAAAAATAAATTAGAAATGAGAATGGTAAAAACGAATTTCTTTTTTTGATCCGTCAAAATCAGAAACAATTGATTTCGGAAAGCCAGGAGTAGTTTTTAATACAAATATTATTTGTCCCTAAAACAAAAGAGTAATCGATGATTTTAAAACAGAAGACGGTCAATTGCAATTTGAAATTTAGCTTCTCTAGCCAATGACTTCTATATTTTCCTCGAACTCACTCACTTTTTTTTAAGAAAAAAAAAAGATTAAAACATCTGGGCTGGGACTGAAGTGTTAAATCCATTGTGTTTTGTTTTGAGGTCGTTTTTATTTCTGTTTTTTTTTATTTTAGAGTTATTTTACTGTTATTATTATTTATTTTATTTTTATTTATTTTAGAGTTGTCTTAGCGTTCCTTTAATGCCCGATTTCTTCTTCTCTCCAAAAAATTTATCTGGCAGGTATTATCCTTGGAAACCACTGTATCAATAATATTTTCCCATGATATTACTTGACTGATAAATTTATCAAGAGGTGAAAAAACTCGGGCCTATGTCTTTCACATGTAATTAAAAAAAATTAAATTCTAAAACATAAACATCGATGGAAGTTTCGATTCTCGAGCAAAAGTTTCGAGAAAGTAAAGAATAATCGCTGATTTTAAACGAAAAATGAAAATTTTCGTTTTTTCTCAATTACTTCAAAACGAAAAGGAATAATTAAAGTTGCTTTTCAGATTATTAATTAGCATAAAAATATGCAACTTTGGTCTAATTTGACCGACTCCGTATCTCTTAAGATAAATGAGATCCCCATTCTTGGGCTCTAAAAATGGACGACCTGTGTAATGTTCCATTTAAAAAATAATTTAGGTTTGTAACTTATTCTATGAACAACCTGTATAGGTGAAGTTAATTTTAAATTAGGCGAAAACCTATACAAATTTTGTTAAGCCTTATTCTTGGTAAATTGAACTGACAGGAACATTTTCGTACTTTTCCACAAGTTAAGGGGATCTCATTTATCTTAAGAGTCGGGGGTCGGTCAAATTAAACCAAAGTTGCATATTTTTATGCTAATTAATAATCTGAAAAATTATTCCTTTTTGTTTTGTAGATACTGAGAAAAAACGAAAATTTTTCATTTTCGTTTTTATGTTTTTAATCGTAAACTGATAAAGCTAGACATTTTCTTTTTTACGGCAAATCTAAATCTGTCATTACATTTACCCCAGCTGTCAAAATTCTCTAGATACGACTGTCAACTTTTTTTTTCTTAGGGACACCATAACACCACAATTTTGACTGCTCGGGTAAATGTAATGACAGATTCAGATTCTCCGTAAAAAAGTGCCTTAATAATATGTAAGTTATAAATGTCTAGCTTTATCGGTTTTCGATTTAAAATATGAAAACCAAAATGAACAATTTTCTTTTTTTTTTCTCAATAACTTCAAAACGAAAAGGTATAATTTAAGTTGCTTTTCAGATTATTAATTAGCAACTATGGCCTAATTTAACGAACCTCGTATATTTTAAGATAAATGAGATACTCATGCTTGGGCTTGAAAAATGAAGAGCCTGTATACAAGATGTCCCAACAGTGCGTTATCTGGCTACACCTCGATAACTATCAGTGCCCGTTCAGGAATAAAAAAGAGCGCGCTCTAGGTTATATTCTTTCTCTCTCATGCAAATTATTTTGTGCATTTTGCTTTCCATTTTAAGCGCCCAAAGTGCTTTATTTAGAAATTAGTCATTACGAACTAGTGATTGAAGGTGACGTCGGCAGGAAGATGAAACGGTGTTACGAGGAAATGGAAATTCGGTTAAAATTGTTTTCCTGTTTGATCAAGAGATGGCGCTTTGAGTATTTGCTGCCGTGCCTTGATTTGTTTGCAATTTAGTTTTGCTAGAAAAATATTATCAGGTACAAAAATAAGTACGATGTCTTGCTATTTGAAATTAGAAACGAATAGCTTTCATTTTTGGTCAAGAGATGGCGCTCTAAATAATTTCACCAGACGTTCGCTTTACATTTTCGATTTTCGGCAAGGTTTTGCTCGTAAAAATGAAACACAGTCACGAGGAAAGAAATCGAACGCAAAAAAAAACAGTTTAGTTTTGGATTGCAGATGGCGCTCTGAATGACTTACGTGCGCACATTTTATATTTTCGATAAAAAAATGTTTTTAATGAGAATTTCGAAATCGTACTGTTGATGTTCGATTTAAATATTTTCCTCTATATGATAATAGATGGCGCCTCGAAGACATTAGCTATATGATCTCTGTTTTGAATTCGATTTTATTTCTGGTTTTTAATTTAGAGTCGACAGTTTGTTGTTATCTTAACTTAAAACCGTTCGTTTTACTCCTTCGCATTTAACTAAAAATCGAATCCTGAAACATAAACATCGATGCAAGTTACTTTTGTTTTTTTTTTCAAACAAGCTGTCCAGTCTTGTTTTAATAGGTTTTGTTTGAGAATCGATTTATCTTTGTTTTAAAGTCGACTTTGTCTTGTTCCAGAACGTGGAGGAACAAGCCAGCAGAAAACGAGCTGATTTTCGTCTTTTGTTTTTAAATCATCGATTATTCTTTTATTTCTCGAACATTTAGTTTGAGAATCGAAGGTTGCATCGATGTTTATGTTTCAAAATTCGATTTTTTTTTTATTAATTAAAAATGAAACACTTGAACCAACGGTTTTAAGCTAAGACAACAGACGGTCGATTCTAACAAAAAAAAAAACAGAAATAAAATTGGATAATCCACTTTTTTTAAATAAAATTCACCTCAAAACAAAACACGATGAATTTAATACTTCAGTCTCAGATGTTTTTTTTTCTTTTTTTTTTGAAAGAAAAAGTGAGTGAGTTCGAGGAAAATATGAAATCCACTGGCAAGAGAAGCTAAACTTCTAATTATTGCAATCGACTGTCTTCTGTTTTAAAATCATCGATTATTCTTTTGTTTTAGAGACGAAGAATATTTGTGTTAAAAACCACTCCTGGCGTTCCGAAACCAATTGTTTCTGATTTTGAAGTTGACAGATCAAAAAAAGGAATTAGTTTAACATTCTTATTTCACATGAAGATTTCATTTATTTTTAATTTTTTTTGCGAAACCATTTTCATCACTTTCAAAGGGTCAACCTTCACAAACTTCTTCGTTTCTTTCTTCAAAAAATAAATAAATAAAAATAATCAAAGCAGTATCTCTTAATTAATTTTGAAAAAAAAAACATTGAGAAAGAATTTCAAATCAAAAATGAAAAAGGACTTAGGCCCCTAATAAAAACCGATACTATTGTGCTTTACAATTTGATTTAATTCTAACAAGATAAATTGCAACAACCTGTATGTGGAAGTCTCGTTTTTGATTAAAAAAAAACAAATTAATTTTAATACTTTTTACATTCAAAAATTATTTTGGTCAAAGGGTAATTTAAATTATTGTCCAAACCATGGTTTTAGTTGCAATTAATAATAGACAGTCGCTTTCCATTTCACGACCGCCCTTGACCAAAATCAAAATAATTTTTGATGTCTCGAACAAAAATTATTTTGATTTTGGTCAAGGGCGGTCGTGAAATGGAAAGTGACTCTCTGACCTGCAAATGATAAACGCGTGGATTTTGTTTAAAAAAATTAAATGAATTGCTCTAACAATGACACATTTCGTATTTTCTTTTTTGTTTAGTTCAGGAAATAAACTTATGAGCTTCGTAGAGTGTAAATCTTGTTGATCGTTGACGCTTCGATGTGTGCCCGGCCCTAAAACAGCTTCCCTCTCGACAACTGTTCAGCGTCACGCTTTTTTGCGCAACGTCGTGTTTGTGTGTACGTGTAGCTGTTCGGTTAGGGTACGTGGCTTTCTAGGTACGTTCGAAACGTACGCTTCCGTTACCTGCGAGCAATAGCGGAAGCTCACATCCGAACACCTGTGTTTTTGCCCTGTCACTCGACTCCATGACTGTTGCAAGATTTACGATGTTCGTAACGCGGCGCCCTCTTCGCTTTTTACCTCCACACAGTACACACACACACACAGAACGAAACTCTACCTTGTCTGTTCTGTAGGCACATTTAGCAGAGTTTCAAAAAAAAATACATCACTGGAAATACTATACCTACTTCATTTCATTCATATCATTCCGTGTCAGGAGTGGGATACAGACTTAATTTTATGTGCCATTCTGTCATCTTTTATCTTAATTAAAAAAATAAAATAATCAATAAACAGTAATTTTGTAGATAAGAGGAAAGTAAGTGGCTTTCATGTGTGATGTGTCAACGGCTTTCCAAGTAACACACATTATTGCTCCTTACAGCTACATTATTGTTTTATTATTACTGTTTATTTGGAGTGTTACGTACTTTTTTGATTTATTAAGGCTGTAAAAGAGAAACAAAGGTCAGGTTTTTGTTGCAACCACTTGCCACCACTTGCTTGATATGGCAACAAGGGAGCGCTTAGCGCTATTTGGACCCAAGTCTGCGTTAGAAGACGGAGGAGGGGCCTGCACCAATTCAAAACTTACCTTAGACTCGGGACCAAGTCGGTCGGACCCTCGAAAACGATGATGTTCCCACTCAGTGGAGACTGCGTGGGAAGTCTCAAAAGATGTTACCAGAAAGGGCGCCACCCAGCAGTGGTTACGTAACTCGATAGTGCAGAGGATACACGGCCGGGGGGTATCCTGTTCCGGACGCAGAGCTTTCAACACCCAAGGACTCGTCTTCGAGCGCCAGCCCTTAAAAATATGAACCCTCGCAACGAAGTTCCCGACCAAAAAAAAAAAAACAAAAAACAAAGTCACGTCGGTCGTAAATCGTACTTTAATTATTGTAAACGCAAGTTGTGTAAATCGCATAGATCCAAAATTGTATGTGATTACGCCCAAATAGGGGGCGATCAATGACAATGCCTGAAATAAGTTCATCTACAGCGTCCAACTCATGGACAGAAAAAGCGCCTTTACGGGAGTACTCACGCGTCAGCTTACAACAAAGCATAAAAATGTTTCACTTCAATTCTAATCCAAAGTTGAGCGTCGTAGTACGTTCTGTAAGCAGAATGGCGTTCGTGGTCGATTTTCATCTTTATAAAACTTATAATTGCTACTTAAGAGTGTATAATAAAGTCTTTAGAAAACAGTATTATAGTTTTTATTATTGTTTTATAATGCGGTTTAAAAATAAATAAATAAATACCGCAAAATAATAAATATACAGTAATTTGCAGTGGCGTAACTAGAAGTCAAGTCGCCGGGTTGCAGAACTTTTACCGGCGCCTTTAATTATTACAATATTTAGTTTAGTTTTAATCGGTAGTAAAAAAAAGTCATTAAACCATTTTATTAAAAATCGAAAGAACAAAATTTATAAAAATATTTAAAATTTCATTTCTTTAACCGCTAACTTTCTCTGCCGAGTAAATCAAAACTGCTTCATTGCTTTAGGATCATCCTATTTCAAGACAATCAAGAGTTGTCTACATTAAAAAAAAAAAATTGTTGCAAATCTTTTTTCATTGCAGTGACAACCTCGAACAGCCTCTGTACAGCTGTTTCAACCCTGTTTGAGGCTTCATCAGCAATATCAGGTCAAAAAGCGATCGTAGGATGTCGCTGTTTTATCTGTTCATCTAATTTTTTTATTAGAAAAGTTCTCGAAAAGCAGCGCCAATCGAAAACTAATTGTTTCTAAAACAGAAGATTTTTTCGGAATTTAAAGAGAACAAAATTAACTGCGGCTGCAAAATAACAGATGACGTTGCTTACATTTGAAACTTCCTATTTCTAACCATTTCTGTTCAACTTTATTTATTTGAAATTGTATTTTGTAATATTGTTTCTTGAATTTTCTGAACGTTTTTCAGTTGCCTTAAAATTACTTTCCCGAAAAAAAAAGAGGACAAAAGTCATGACCCACGGTAACAAATGGCATCACAGATGTTTTTTTTTTTTTATACAAAGTTGTTTTCAAGACATTGTTTTGACCGCTCTTCTTAGGTTTTCAAGTTGTTTTGCGGTAAATAAAGATTATGATTCAGGGTAACAGATGGCTCTGCAAGTACTTGTAAATTCTTTCTCTTTAACCACATAAGTGCAAAATTTGATTTATTCGAAATTGTTTTCCGGGCATTGTTTTTTAACGTTCCCAGCGTTTTTGAAATGGACTTTCTTCCTCTCGCAAATTACAAACTTATGGCTTGGATTAACAGATGGCGCTACAAACGTCGTTCATTCGAAACTGATACTTAAAACGTAGTTTTCTTAGGCTGAATAACTCAGTGTCTGATTAAACCAGTAATTTATTAATTGTTGGTTATGTATGAAATCACAGTTTTCTTTCATAGTTATTCATAGTTAAACTAGGTTTAACATGTTAATTACTGACTGAACAAAACAAAAAAGGAATAAAAGTCTAGTTAACGTTAAACGTAGTTTAAACTTTCAGTGAGCAAACTCAGCCGGAATTTCCCAGTTGTTTTGAAATTGTTTTCAGGCATTTATAGGTGTGTTCGGTTTACTTTCGACTCAGATCAGTAAATATCAGAAGTGAGGTGAGATTTGCTGAGTTAAAACGTTCTGAAAAAACAAGTTTCCAAAATCCACTGACATCGCACAAATGTCAAACGAGACATTCGACCATTACACACACACGCATTCTAACCTAAATTCCTATTTGATTGATGCGGAGGAAGCTCACAAAATCTCACAAACGAGCGTGTAAAAAAACATAGAAATTTTCAAGGTTACTGAGTGCCGCTGAGTTATTCTGAGTTTTGCGGTAAAAAGGACACACCTTATATCTCCAAAAATTAAAATTTCCTTAGTTTTTCTTCTTTCGTTTTTACTGTCAACTTGAGTTCAATTTTCACTGGCATGACATGAGTAGAGAGGTTCCGCGTTCTGCACTCAGAAAACAAAATGCATTGGATCCATCAAATCATTGCTTTTGACTGTATTTAATCAAAAAGATTTGTTAAATTTGGCCTTTTGGTGGATCCAATGCATTTTTTTTTTTTCTTGAACCAACCGAAAAAGCCAAATTTTACAAATATTTTTGATTAAATACAGTCAATAGCAACGATTTGATTGATGCAATGCATTTTGTTTTCTGAGTGTGGAATTGTTTGCGATATAAGTAACCTTTGCCTTCTCCCCGTTTGCGAATCTTTTCAGAGATTAAGAAAATCTGTAACGTCTTAGTACATCCCCTGTAGCAACGCCACTGTTAAAAATTTAAATATATCAAAATTGACAAAGTGACGCCGCGATTGTTCCCTCTTTTGTAATTTTTGTTGAGTTTTGGTATCTTTTGAAAAACTTTACTCACGTCAAAATTCAATTTTTTTTCGACTTCACCTCATAAATATAAACAAAACTGAGAAAGGAACAAGTGTCGTGAGTCGTGACGATGCTGCGAAGTATTTTATTTTCTTTGTTAACTAAATAAAGCAAGCAGTTTTTCGATGAAAAACAAGTTACTAGTTCGCGCTTGAAATAATTTCTAATGACGATTTGGAGGTTATGTTTATAATTACATACTTTTTGAGCTTACGGAGTATTTTTGTCATGTTTTAAATTGACAACGAATAAAGCTAACCTCAAACATGTATCAAGCAGGTATTACCATCCATGGATGACGTAAATAAAAGTATTTATACCGAATTTGGAAGAGGATCGTTTGTGTTGCGTTCAGGCTATAAATGCATTCCATAACAGAAGTCTTAATATAATTGAAATTAACCTCCGCCCACAATAATTTTCATATCCGTAGATACGTATTTCGGTAGCTAAGCTGCTATCTTCAGTACGCTACCAACTTAAAAGCACTAAAAAATGTCTAAAAACAACCTAATCACACTGACAAAATCATAAAAATGTTAAACCAAACACCAACTAAAAAAACTAACAACATTATTTTGCTTAGCTGCCGAAATACGGATCTACGGATATAAAAATTATTGTGGGCAGAGGTTAATTTCAATTATCTCTTAAACCACATTCTCCCTTACTATTTTAGAAAAGAAGTCTTAGTGAGTGTATTAATATAGTAATTTGCTCTCATAAAAGTTGCAATGTGTCTTATAATAAATAGCTTAAAAAACCTGTTGCTATTGCAGCTTTTTATAGGTTTTATAATTGCTTATAGGCTTCTACGACATCGTTTCTGTTAGCGGTCACATTTTTATATTTCCCTCTTGACAGGAAAGCTCTGAGATTTAAAGACTTGCTATATAAACATTTGTAAGAATTTAATAAAGTATTTTTGGTTACTTGGGCTGGCATCAGGAGTGGGATTCAAACAACGTCGGCCTTATTTTCACGTGAATGTTTTAAGATTGAAAAATACTGGGTCGGCTTTTCTTTTCTTCACCTTGACATACGTGTGTGTGCCCCTTTGCCGATTTTTTTTCTTTTTTTTTTAATAAGAGAAAGTGCGACCTGACTGCGGCATTCGACCTACATCACGAGAACCACAAATCAATACCGAGAGGTGGGCAAACGTCGTGTGCACGTCAAGCAGAAAGGTCAACGGGGAGGAAAAAAATATGTGCGGTAGAAATCCGAATTTACTTAGCCGAGCTTATCAGATTCCCGTCGCCCCCCCCCCCCTCCGCGCGCTGGGGAAATCCGGAAAAACAAAAGCGCAAAGTGCCGTTCGCTTTCTGTCCTAATTAGTGCGCGCGCGCGCGCGCGCCCGCGAACCGGAAGATTAACGCGCGGCGATTAATTTGTCGAAGACTTTTCGATTTTTGACAGTTTTTCTTTCGCCCCGCCGCGCGGCGGAATAAAATGAAATCATCCCTCGTGACGTAAGTGATATTACCACCGCCGCCCGGTGAAAAATCTCTCGTCTATTTTCTACCAGTTGTTGTTTCCGGAACGCATAGGAAATGAAAAATATTTCAACGTGTCATACACACGCTCCTAAATGATTGCTTGTCCTATATATAAACAGGAGCAGAGGACGTAATTTATTATTAAAAAAGTGATATGACGTATATGTACCACCAGACATATAGACGCAATTGCGTCGCCTTAAAAAAATTTAAATAGGCAACCCATTCTACTTTCATGCTTGCTTTGGATACGTTGCGGAAACACAAAATCAATTTGAAGTCAGCTCTAATTTGATTTAGTTTGATGGACTGCCTATTCTAAAGTTTCCAGAGTGTCTTCAAGTGTCAAAATTAACGATTTTTTGCCTTAGTACACAAATCGATGCTTTTACAAGAAAATTGTTTAAACAGACACTGTCAAAATTGTAAAGAATCTCGACGTTTCGCTATCGGTTGATACCTTCGTCAATTATTATGGATATTGTTCTGCCCCCGAAAAGCTTTTGTTTGAAAATCAATACTGCAGGGTCGATTAACTTTTGTTTTCTTCACAAAAGAACAAAGTTTTAAAATTGACAGTCGTTTTCCCTAATTTAATTTCACGACGTTTCTTTTGCTTTCAAGAAGATTTGCTTCTCAATTTCGGGGGATAAGTCGAAGGAGACTTATTACTTTATGTTTAGTTCCCCCCCCCCTCATCCGCCCACACGCATAGAAAAAAATAATTAACGTTGAAAATCTATGGCCATTTTGTTTATCAAAGTCGACCGTCTTTCGTTTTGAAGTCTGTGGTTTGAGACTTTTTTGTTCGTAAAGCTGACGACGCTCTTGACATTCCAGAATGGAAAGCATTTAGCTTTTCCTAAATCGCTTGGCTTTTGTTTTGAAGTCGATTTTATTTCTATTCTTTTTTTTAATTAAATTTTAGAGTTGACTCTCTGTTTTCTTTTAACCTATATTAGTCATTCGTTTCAGCGTTTCACATTTAATTAAAAATTGAATTATGAAATCCAGACATAGACGAGAGTTTCTTTTGCTTGTTTGTTTTCTTTTCGGAAAGACTGTCTCCAGACATTTGTTTTAAAATCGCTTGCTCGGGAATTTTTGTTTTAAACACCATTTGTTCTGCTGCTTTAGAATTAATTATTATTTTCTTAAATTGAGAAATTGAAAAAAAAACTACGCCGTTAAATGTTGAATCGCTTTTCGTTTGTTTTGAAGTGGATTTTATTTTTACCTTTTTATGTCAGAGTCGACTCTTAACACTTAAAAGTTTCTTTTTCTTTTGAAAAAAAAGTGTGCATATGCAGTCTTTTGTTTTTAAAACCTTTTGCTCGAGAATCGATTGATTTTTGTTTTAAAGTCGACGTTTGTTTTCATACAAAATCGATTTTTTCTTTTCTTAAAATGACATTGTTTTTTTTATTAAAAAACAAAAACATTGAATGAAATCAAAAATGTTGATTGTTTTGTAGTCAATTTATTTTTTGTGTTTTTTTTTTATTTCAAATAAAAACGAAAATGTTGATTTTTTGGGAGTCTATTTATTTTTTTATTTCAGTGTCAATTATCTGTCGTCGTCTCTTAACTTAAAATCAAGCGTTTCAGTTTTTCATATTCTGAAATTCTGAAACATAAACATCGATGAAAGTTTCTTTCGAAAAGGCATTGGAATCCTTTGTTTTAGAAACAAAAACTCCTGTGTGACGATAAACGTTAAATCGCTTGTCTTTTGTTTTGAAATCGGTTTTGTTTCTGTTTTTTTTTTAGAGTCGAGTGCGTTCCAGAATATAAAGCATTTCGTTTTCTTAAATCGATTGTCTTTTGTTTTGAAGTCGATTTTGTTTTTATTTTTCTTTTTTTTTAATTAAATTTTAGGGTTGACTGTCTGTTTTCTTTTAACTTCCAGTGCCTCGTTTCAGCGTTTCATATTTAATTAAAAATTAAATTATGAAATCCAGACATATCGACGAGGGTTTCTTTTGTTCGACTTCAAAACAAAGGACGGCAGTCACAGACGTTTTTTTGTCTTAAAAAAAAGAAGTCTAAAATAAAAGCACAATCGATTTTAAAACAGAATTGAATTAGCAATTGAAATAAAAAAATGTCGTTTCTTCTGACGATAACTTTCCGACTTTCCTCGAAGATACAAAAAAAAATCAAAACAAAAGACGCCAGTCACAGACGTTTCTTTCCTCTTCTTCAAAAAAAGAAGTCTAAAATAAAAGAACAATTGATTTTAAAAGAGAGGACAGTCGTTTTAAAACAAAAGACCGGATGGTCTTTTTGAGAAAGAAAAAAAAAGGGAACTGGCATCGATGTTTGGAGTACATTCAATTTTTAATTAAATGCAGAGGACTGAGTTGCTTGATCTGAATTGATTGGTTTAAGTTAAGAGACAACAGGCTGTCTGTCAACGCTGAAATAAAAAACAAAATAAGTTGACATCAAAACAAAAAAGTTTCTGTTTCGGAATAAAAAAATTCGCAATTTGAGAAAAGAAAAGAATCATTCTCAAGCAAAAGAAACATCGATTTTAAAACAAAAATCAATCGATTTTCGAACAAAAATTTTGAAAACAAAAGACTATAGCCTGTTGCCCGTTGTGAAAAAAAGGAAACATGCGTCAATGGATATGTTTTAAAATTTGAATTTTAATTTAATATGAAAGAATGAAATAATGAAGACGATAGACAGTCGACCTCGCAGTCGACTCTAAAAAAAAACAGAAATAAAATCGATTTCAAAACAAAAGTTAAGCGATTTAACGTTTATCGTCACAGGTGTTTTTGTTTTTAAAACAAAAGATTCCACTGCCTTTTTGAAAGAAACTTGCATCGATGTTAATGTTTCAGAATTTCAGAATATGAAAAACTGAAACGCTTGATTTTAAGTTAAGAGACGACGACAGATAATCGACACTGAAATAAAACAAAAAACAAAAAATAAATTCACTTTAAGACAATCGGCTTAACATTCAACGTTTTCGTTTTTGAATAAAAAACAATGTCAATTTAAGAAAAGAAAAAATTGATTTTGCAGCAAAACAAACGTCGACTTTAAAACAAAAAACAATCGATTCTCGAGCAAAAGGTTTTAAAAAACAAAAGACTGCGTAAGCACAGTCTTTTTGAAAAAAAAAAAGAAACTTGCATCGATGTTATCGATTTTAAATGTTAAGAAACGACTCTGAAATGAAAAGGCAAAAATAAAATCCACTTCAAAACGAACGACAAGCGATTCAACATTTAACGGCGCAGAAGTATTTTTCTTTTTTCGAACAACTAATTTTAGTAAGCAACATGATCACGTGGTGTCCGCAATTACGCTCATTTGAGGAGAATTTCACCATTTTTTTTTTTTTACTTTTGTTGCTGCTGACGGCATGAGTTTTTAACCTTTGACCAATTACCATCATCTCATTAGTTTTTTTAAAATAATAATTGTAATCGTTAGGTGATGAAAACGAATACAATCATTATTTACATAAAGCACTGATGTAAAGGCACTCGAAATTTCTCCTTTAAATGATCATGGTCTCTTACCGTTACGTCCACACTTGGGTATTTACATAAAATGTTGATGAGAATGCACTCGAAAATTTCCCTGCGAGTGATCATGGTTTGTTACCATTAATTCAAGTTGTGTCCAGCATTGGCTATGGAAGAATCTGATCACGTTTTTGCAGATAATTACTTGAAACTTTTCCCTGACGCAGATATTTTTCATTTTATTCTTCTGGTTAACCTTTTCACTGGGATTTGTTTCTCGCTCAAATTAAGTTAACGTCGTGAGAAGTAATCGATAAAGACGGTGAGACGTAGTGAGAATGATTTGTATGAAATACTCGAGTATCTTAACGCCCGCTCAAAGCTGAATAATTCGCATAATGGCGGCGGCGGGCGTATTTAAAAGGGTAGACACAGTACATAAAACGGCAGTAACATTATAACGACGGCAAAGGCGTCGCCGCCGCCGCCGTCCCGGGCGAGTATAAAACTTATTAACTGCACCGGCTCAATTTCGTAAATTAACACGCGGGGCGAATTTATTTCTGGCACACTCTCTCATTGTTGCCGCCGCCGTGAAGTTGCGAACCTCTACATAATTCCGGTGTTCCTTTTTGAATAGCCTGGATGGGGGATGGGGGTGATATCGATCGGGGGGGTGGAGGTGGTACAGCCGTGCACCTTTCACGTGTGTATGTGTGCGTACAGTGGCGAAGCGTTAGTCACGCATTTATGATAATGAATTTGTTAATTAGAATGGTGGTCAATACAAACAGATAATATCTTGCTTTTGCCCCTCTCTTTCCTTCACCCCAATCCCCCGCTTTTTGGATTATAACATGTATGAAGTTATTTTGATAACAGTTTAGGTGCGACCAATTGTTTTGACATTCGAGATCACCTGGGGCCTTATTCTCAAATCGAGGGTACAGATTCGCAAGAGAACGTGACGTCAAAATGACGTAATTCTCCTACGATTTATATATAGTTTTGTACGAGAGCCTACGCCATTTTGACGTCACGTTCTCCTGCGAGTTTGTTCCCCTCAGGGGCCTTATTCTCGAATCGAGGGAACAGTTTTGCAAGAGAACGTGACGTCAAAATGACGTAGGCTCTCGTACAAAACTATATATAAATCGTAGGAGAATTACGTCATTTTGACGTCACGTTCTCTTGCAAAACTGTTCCCTCGATTCGAGAATAAGGCCCCTGTGGGGAACAAACTCGCAGGAGAACGTGACGTCAAAATGACGTAATTCTCCTACGATTTATATATAGTTTTGTACGAGAGCCTACGTCATTTTGACGTCACGTTCTACTGCGAGTTTGTTTCCCCCAGGGGCCTTATTCTCGAATCGAGGGAACAGTTTTGCAAGAGAACGTGACGTCAAAATGACGTCACGTTGTTCCAAAGTTAGTATATGGGAAGTTGTCTCATACAATATCGGACGGATTCGACATTTGTCGGATGGGTCTCAGGTATACGTTACTGGTTTAGGCTGAAGTTCCATTTAAAATCACCATAACAGTTGCGTTGTTACGGTAACGGCACCGAATGTGCATGCGCTGTGGACCGTGACCAATTAAAATCACTGCAGTATGGTCTGACGTCACCAGAGGCCGCACGGACATCCCCACCAGCCCGTGGAAATTCAAGTGGATGAGATAACTTCTCCTATACTAACCTTGACGTTGTCTTACGATTTGTATAGGTGTGTATGAGAGCCTACGTCATTTTGACGTCACACTCTCTTGCGAATCTATTCCCTCGATTCGAGAATAAGGTCCCTGGACGGATCAATTCGATGCAGTTGAAGTTCTTACTGAAGAGGTCCCAAATAGAGCCGAAACCCCTATACAGAGCTTTGCTCAGGAGGTCCAACAGTTTCTTTGAAGTCGTCTTGCTATTTTTCGTTGTAAATATCAAGCGATTACAGAACGTGTCAGACATAAACAAGGCAGGGTATTCCCCTCGGAGATTTTGCAGCGTTTAGACATATTATATGAAACGTATATTGCGCTGCCGCTGGTGGAACAATTTAACTCGTGCAGAGCATTTTAAAATGAAGCTCGCCGTATCGAAGCTGCCCGTCGTAATAAATTAAGCGAGTGAGACGTCGAAAATTATAGTTTAATGGAGGCATTAGAACGTGTTCGGAATCGGTAATCGGCGCGGCTGCATCCGCACAGCGTTCATATCTCTGGGATCCCCCTCAAAAAAAAAAAAAAAGAAAATACAGGGCGCAGGTTACACACCCCTCTGAATAGTACAGTGAGTGAGTGGCTAATGAATTGACCTAAACCTGGAGCCCTAGCGCCTCCCCCCCCCCCAAAAAAAAAAAGAAGAAAAATCGGAGAGAGCGTGAAGCAGATGGCCCGTATTGCCTGCCCCCGAAATAAAAGACTGAACTGAAAACTTTCCTGAAATTTATGTCTTATTCGAGGGCGCCGCGGCGTCAGACGCGCGTACTACATTCTCTCCCGTTTTCTATTATTTTTTACCTCCCGCCGCGCCGCGCCGCGCCGCCGCTGATACAAAGTTGGGCTAATAACCGGGCAACTTATTCCCGACGAAGGTTAATAAAAGCGGAAGTTTCCGTAAATTTCGCGCGCGCACCGGAACAAAAAAAAAAACACAAATTTCGGGAGTGCTCCGCCGAGTAATGGAGCAATATAAATTCTATTCGAGTCATGATGCATTTAATGAAGCGCACGACTTTACTTCCAGCTTTCATTCTGGACCGGTGCGGTGGCAGGGCGAGCGCTCTTTAAAAGAGCTTTTGTCCATTTTCGTGTGTAGGTAGAGGTACGTACCTACGTTTTAGAGGTCACGTGCTCTTGATGGAAAAGCCCGATTTCAAATTTACTAGACTGGAAAATAACTTATTTTTGAAAGTGGATATTATGAATAAAAAAATACCCAACGGTTTCAGGCTTCTTGGTAGAAACATAAAAGATTTCTAACCGAATTCCGACTCAGTCGTAAAAATTGCCAATGCTAGACACAACTTGGCATCATGGTAAGAGACCATGATCATTTACAGGGAAATTTTTGGGTGCCTTCGCACCAGCACGACTGCATTCGGTTTTCATCACGTAACGATTACAATTATTATTTAAAAAGCAAACGAGATAATGGTGATTGTAAGTGAAGACCTAAAAGTCAAATTGGACAAAGCTTTACGTACGTTGTTTTTTTTTTATTTTCTGAAAAAGCATTTAATCCAACCATAAAAATAGTATATTTGAATTTTTCCTATTTGTATTTCAAGTAATTATCTGCAAAAGCCTGATTAGATTCTTCGATAGCCGATCTGGACACAAGTTGAATTAATGATAAGAGATCACGGTCACTTACAGGAGAAATTTCGAATGCCTTCTCATCAGCGTTTTATGTAAATAACGATTGCATTCGTTTCCATCAGCTAACGATTACAATTATTATTAAAAAAAAAAAAAACTAATGAGATGATGGTAATTGTGAGTGAAGACATAAGGGTTAAATTGGTCAAGGTTAACGTACTATGCCTGCCAAAAAAAAATTGGGACTCGTAATACGTCCTGCTGTAAATATGACGAATTGTTACCATAGAAACAAGCTCTAGATAGCAACATGAATAGTTTAAAGCTGCGTTCAAGCTAATAAAATAATTGAAGTTTGTTCTTGTCCGATGAAAATTGTAAGTACAAAGTTTCTTTAATCTCGAACCGGACAGAAATATGAAGGGAACACACAACTCGTATAATAATGGTAATTGTAATAAGACACTAAAAATTTCCCTGTTGATCTCTGACTAATCATTAAGTGATAATAACGAACATAGTCATTATTTACATAAAATGTCGATGAGAAGGCACTCAAAAATTTTCCTGGAAATGATCATGATCTCTCACCATTATGTATTATTAGATTTAGAGCTTCTACGAAGCACACTCAACGTTTCGCAATAGATTTATAGCTTCGTCGAAACGGTGATTGTGTTCCCTTCATATTTCTGTCCGGTTCGAGATTAAAAAAACTTTGTACTAATAATAATAAAATAACTCAAAAATGCATAGACAGTTGTCCCAGATTTTTTTTGGCGGGCCTAGTACATGTTTTATCTTCTGAAACATTTAATTTTAATATTTTTCACATAATTTTACCCTTAAAACATAAATTTTTGATGATAGAGAATTCGATGAGCAATCAGGATTACGAATTTTATTCCGTACTTTAGATACTTTTCTTGTACAACAACAGTACATCTGAGTTTTACTCTTAGTATTTCAAGTAATTATCTGCAAAAGCGTGATTAGTTTCTTAGATAGCCAATGCTGGTACAACTTGACATAATGGTGACAGATCATGATCATTTACAGGAAAATTTCTGAGTGCCTTCTCATCGACATTTTATGTAAATAACGACTACATTCGTTATTATCACTTAATGATTCCGTAATGGTAAGAGATCAACAGAGAAATTTTCAGTCTTTTATCATTAGTGCTTTATGTAAACAACAATTACAATTATTATACGAAGTGTTTAAATTAAATAATGAGACTGAAAACGTAGCATTCGATCTGGCAACACTTGTGACGCGGGAGTTGTAGAGACGGCAGGTGAACATGTGACACGTCTTTTATAGGAGGCAGTGTTGCCAACTTAAGAAAAAAAAGTCGTTAAACCTAAGGATAATTTCAAGCAAAAAGGGATAAATTGCAAAAACTAATTAAAATCTAGGGAATTTTTTAACTTCTTAGTTGAAACTTTTCGAAAGAAACTAAGTATTTTTTTTATTTTGAAGTTTTCATTTCTTAAAGTTGGTGATTATTCAAGCCAAATAACCAAATGTTAGTAAATTTCACGCTGGTTCGTTCTGTTGCTTCTGATTAATGTTTTTTTTTTTTCAAAACTGCATAAATATGATTTTATTATTTAAAAAAAAATTATTGCAAATCGTTTTTGGTTGCATTGAAAACCTCGAGCAGCCTCTGGACAGCTGTTTCAGCCCTGTTTGGGGTCTCGTCAACAGAGACGTAGCTCGACATTCCCACTGTAGACATAAACATATTTTGGATTTTGTACAAAAATAGATTAAAGGAAGTTTTTTAATCTTGAACCGGACAGAATTACGATTGGAAATACACTCAACGTTTCGCTATAGATTTATAAAAAAGTAAAAATTTTTACTTTTTTATAAATCTATAGCGAAACGTTGAGTGTATTTTCAATCATAATTCCGTCCGGTTCAAGATTAAGAAAACTTCTTACTTATATATTAGTATATTTCTCATCAGACAAGAATCAACTCAAATAGATTTATTAAAATTTCTCAAAAAGGAATTAATACTAAACACTCAAAATGAAATTTACAAACTAAGAAAAAGTAAATGGGGAACTACATGATGATGACAGAGAAACACGATTGAAGTAGAAAAGTTGAAATTTTCAAAAAAAATTACATCTAATTATTTGACTTAAAAAAAATTGTGAATGTTTACAAAAAAAAAAAACGAAATACGTGTTTAACGGTCGGGGACAAAACGGTCGGGGACAAAAACCAACAGACAAAAACAAATCATTATCATAATACTTATTTACGAAAGCAAGAAAAAAACAAATGCTGACTGTAATTATTCTTAGCAAAGGGGAAAGAAGTGCAAAAAAAAATTGATCAATTAATTTCAGAACGAAAATAAAAGAAAACAAATGACGATCGTACATTTACCGATGAAAAAGAAACACAGAAAAAAAAAGCAAATAACGATTAATATTTACGAAAGAAAACAGGAGATAAACAAAAAAAAAGAAAAGAAAGAAATATTATTCAAAAG
Organism: Prosopocoilus inquinatus; assembly: GCA_036172665.1. Taxonomy (NCBI): domain Eukaryota; kingdom Metazoa; phylum Arthropoda; class Insecta; order Coleoptera; family Lucanidae; genus Prosopocoilus; species Prosopocoilus inquinatus. The sequence goes on along the minus strand of CM069871.1, from coordinate 12,774,733 downwards.
TTTGCGAGTCAGTCTTCTTTTAAACAATGACGGAAACAACGACAAAAAAAAGGTAAAAAGTGACAGAACTATTTGAAAGTGCAAACGAACCACGATCGTAAGAAGGAAATTAAAAAAGGGACGGAAATGATTGAGAACGAATTTCAAACAATAATCCAAAAACAAGTGATGATCGCGTTACATTCGAAAATAAATCGCCATTGAATAATAATTTTTTATTTCGGTTTCTGTTTCGTAATATTATTGTTATTAAGGGCCATATCGGGATAATACGATTTTTAACGTCAAAATATGATTTTTCTTTCTCTAAAGAAGGTACCAACTTCAAAATTTGATGAGTTGGCAATACTACTTTTGTTTGTTGCAAAATGCAAAGTCAGGTTGTTTTAATATTTTTCTCTCTTCTTCTTAGCAGTTAATCCAGAAATTGTTTTATAAATTTACCCGTGCATGTTAATAAATGTTGTTTTGTTGTTTTACTGTAATCATATTTTTCACTTTACATCCTATTTAAATGTACCTGATTAATCTAGGGAATTCGAAAAATCGAGAAAGGATTTTTTGGTAGAGTGCATTGGCAACATTGGTACGAGTTCAAACTCGCTAAAGTCATTTGAAGCAATTTTTTCTATTAACAATGAGTGACATCAATTTCTAACAACGATATTGCTTTAGACTTGGGCACAACGCAACGGAAACTTTTTGCAAAACTTCAGCAGGGCTACGCAGACAATGTTCTCTCAAGTCAAGGGCCCAGGCTTTTCGGTGGTTTAAGGCATTTTCAGAATGAAGAGAGTAGACTGAAGATGAAACACGTGGCGGAAGGCCTTCATCTTCAAGAACCGATCAAAACGTCTTGTTGTGCGTTTAGATCGTCGGTGGACAGTCACAAGAATGATCGGGGAAGACCACCGTTCATCAGATTTTCATCAATGAATTAGGGATGATGAGAGAAAAATCTGCGCAAAAATGGTTCCAAAAAACGTTTCGCAATAATGAGGGATCATGATCATTTACACGGAAATTTCTGCCGCCTTCTCGTGAATGTTTTATTCAGCATTTCCGGGGCCGGCGGAGGCTCCCGCAGCTCTTAAGAAATGCAAATATTTTTCTGGTCGATTAACCCCCGCCTATGCATTTTTCTTTTATGCCTCTAATCTCCTGGCCAGATACATCTCTGTCAGCGCTTCGTGTAAGTAACGACTTCTTTTGTTACTGTCAATTAACGACTACAATTATATTATTTAGAAAGCTAAGGAGATGATGCTAATTGCGTGGGAAAACCTAAGGGTCCAATTGGCCAAAAGTGAACGTACCTCGCTCCGAAGAGGCATTTAGTGCGATTATGACATTCGTCCATCTAGGTTTATAATTCAAACCCGATTTTTTCACCTCTTGATAAATTTATCTTAATATCTTCAATGCAATGGTTTCCAAGGCAAATAAATTTATCAAGAGGTGAAGAAATTAGACATTAGTATTTCAAGCAATTATCTGCAAAAGCGTGATTAGGTTCTTCGACAGCCATTGCTAACACAACTTGACATAGTGGTGATAATGGTGAGAGACCATGATCATTTACAGGGAAATTTTTGAGTGCCTTCTCATCAACATTTTATGTAAATAACGACTACATCCGTTATTATCACTTCACTTAATTATTACTAATCAAAACACTAATGAGATGATGCTAATTCGGTGAAATTGATATTCCCAGGACTGATTTACGAAGTCCCTAGTCGATTCATTTTGATTTTATTTTTGGAAGGGTATTCAGAGTATCAATAACTTTTTTCTTCCTGAATTGAAACAAAATTCGTTACATTTTTTAATCGAATTCTGGGGGGAAGGAACTTTAGTCTAGCACTGTATATTTTAACTAAAAACTAAAAAAAAAAAAAAAAACGGCCAATAATTTTTCTTTAAGTATAAACGTCTGGTACAAACTAAAGCGCATTTTTTTGAAGATTTTGAAAGCGTCGTCCCCTTCCGCCCCCCCCCCCCCCTCACACACACACGTCTACAAATTAATTACGAGTTCACGCGATAGAATAAATCATTGTTTTGTCATTAGCGACCCCCGGATTGGCTCATTCCGCGCCTTAATTATCCGTTTCCTTTTGGGCTCATTTGTCTCGAGTGCTTCTGTGCTCATGTTTAATTTATTTCTTGTGCTGCTGCCATTATCAAAGTTTCGTTAACTCGAGACTAAGATCACACTCTATCATTTTTTTTTCTTTGCTTTCGGGCCCCCCGGTCTTTTCACCCCCTTCTAAATTTATCTCCCTTATAAAATCATTAGAAGCTATTGATATTGTCAATACAATTGTCTCTAAGGATTTTATGAGACAGATGCATTTACGTGGAAGTGAAAAAACTGGACGTGTAAATATTTGATTCGCCCCTTTTTTGTTCGCCCCCCTTCTACTATTTTAAGTTTAGGGAGCAAAACGCGATGAAATAATTTAACGATTTCGGACCTCGCCTCAGCAGCACTTAAAACTTTATATTGCTAAACTATAACGGCCATAATAGGAACAACATCTGTGTTTACCTTATTACCCTCATTTGCATTTATGGTTTATGTCGGCCGCCCTCTCCGACCCTTGCGATCCGCCCCCGTTCACCCCCGACGCGGACGCTGCAGAAACCTGTTCTGTTTAATTAACCTGGAACGAATTCACTTACCTTGCAGGACGCGGCGCGACGCGACGTTCATCGACGAAACAAAACAACTAAGAAGAAAAAAAACTCAAGAATAGTGCAAGAAAAGGCAATTATTTTTTTCTGTGTGTGTGCAATAAACGGGTGGCAAAAACAGTTGGAAGGGTGAGATAACAAATACGTAAAGTAAGTAAAATAAAAAGGCAAAAATTCTAGGAGGGCAGGTAATCAATTGAAACCTTCAGAAATAACTTTGATTTAATTTTTTTTTTTTGGCCTAAATTATATTAAGAATTTCTTACCAACGCTTTAATAAATGCAAGGTAAAAAATTTGAAGAAAATAAAAATAGAATGAGAAAGAAAAAAGGAAAAAAATCTAGGAGGGTAGGTAATCAAGTGAAGCATCTAGAAGGGCAGGTAATCAATTGAAACCATCAAAAACAAGTTTTGTTTTTTTTTTTAATTTTTTTTACCAACGCTGTAATAAACGAATGGAAAAAATAATGGAGGGGGTGAGATAAGGTAAATAAAATAAAAATAGAATGAGAGAAAGAAAAAAAGCGCAAAAATTCTAGGAGGATAGGTAATAAACTGAAGCATCTAGGGGGGCAGGTAATGAACTGAAATTAACAGAAACAAGTTAAGGTTTTCTTTTTTTAAGAATTTCTTGCCAACGCTAAAATAAATCAACGGTAAAATTAGTGAAAGGAGTGAGATAAGGTAAATAAAATAAAAATAGAATGAGCGAGAAAAAAAGGAAAAAAATCTAGCAGGGTAGATAATCAACTCAAGCATCTAGGAGGGCAGGTAATCAACTGAAACCAACAAGTTAAAGTTTTTTTTTTTTAAGAATTTTTTACCAACGCTATAATAAACAAACGGCAAAAATAATGGAAGGGGTGAGATAAGGTAAATAAAATAATTCTAGGAGGGTAGGTAATCAAATGAAGCATCTAGGAGGGCAGGTAATCAATTGAAATCATCAGAAACAATTAAAGTTTTCTTTTTTTTAAGAATCCTTTACCGACGCTGTAATAAACGAACGGAAAAAATAATGGAAGGGGTAACATAAGGTAAATAAAATATAAATCGAAAGAGAGAGAAAAAAAAACAAAAATTCTAGGAGGATAGGTAATAAACTGAAGCATCTAGGAGGGCAGGTAATGAACTGAAATTAATAGAAACAAGTTAAGGTTTTCTTTTTTTAAGAATTTCTTACCAACGCTAAAATAAATCAACGGTAAAATTAGTGAAAGGAGTGAGATAAGGTAAGTAAAATATAAATAGAATGAGCGAGAAAAAAATAAACAAAAATTCTAGGAGGGTAGGTAATCAACTAAAGCATCTAAGAGGGCAGGTAATCAATTAAAATCATCAGAAACAAGTTAAAGTTTTCTTTTTTTTTAAGAATTTTCTACCAACACTGTAATAAACGAAGGGCAAAAATAGTGATAAGGTAAATAAAATAAAAATAGAATAGGAGAGAAAAGGAGCAAAAATTCTAGGTGGGAAGGTAATCAACAGAAACTATCAGAAACAAGCTAAAATTTTCTTTTTCTTAAGAATTTTCTATCATTGCTGTAATAAGTTAACGGCAAAAATAGTAAAAGGGGATAAGGTAAATAAAATAAAAATAGAATAAGTGAAAAAATCAGTGTGAAGAATCTAGGAGGGCCGGTAATCAATAAACTGAAACCATCAGAAACAAGTTAAAGTTTTATTTTTTTTTATTTGTGTAAATTACATTAAGAATTTCTTACTACCGCTACAACAATGCGTGTGTGTGTGTGTGCAAGGCAATGAATGACATTAGTGATAATATAATATTTTTATACCTTTATTGTTTGAAAGTAATGAAGTCGGCGCCCGGTTTTCCGCTCATCGGCAAAACGTTTCTTCCCTCAACTGAACTTGTATTATGTTAATTTGAAGAAGTGATACGTAACAATACAAAATAGGAAAACGAAGTAAATCGGTGAATATTAAAAAGCCAGACCAAGAAAAAACCTTGGCAACATTTATAGTTTACACGGTAAACTTTAAATGATCGCGTCGAGGTGTTAGAAACGATTTCCCAGTGAACGGGGACGAGGGGCGGACAAAGGGATAGAGAAAGAAAGTTCTGCAGCAGAGCGCAATATGATTGCAATTTTTTTTTTTTGTAGTTTAAATGTTTATTTCCTTTTTTGCGTAAGCAGGTGTCGTAATAACCACATCGCAAAAACAATATTTACAGACAAATCGTAAATACTAAATTAATTATTAATTTAATAGTAAAGATATACATTAACTGTCTCTTAATTATTAAAAATTATACAACTTTCAGTTCACCTCCAAATTAGAATCTTTTTAAATGAAAGTTTATCACAAAATAGTCTACTAACAAATCCCGGAACATAATATTTAGTTATTATCCACTACTAAAAAAAAAGAAACGTGAAGAGAACCTGTATTATGTGCCTGTGCATGTTTGTGTCGTTAAAGTTCGCGTTTTCTCGCTATTTATTTTATTAATCAATTAATTATTATTATTCGTCCAATTAATCGGTGGCAGTGATAAACTACTACAAACGACATTAACATTAAACTTAATCACATCATTATTTCCTACATCATCAATAAATTTATTATTAGTTGTGAATTAATTGCACTTGTGCTTCGGTTATGGTTTATTTTATTTTATTTTATTTTTTTTTGTCACAGAGGAGAACCTGACTGATCAATTCAATTCAATTCAATGGTAAAAACTAATAAGTAACGACACATAAACAAAAATATAGTCTGATAATAATTATAAACTTACACATTAAAAATATATTTTAGTAGTAAAGAAGCCTAAAAAAGAAAGCTCGGCTGGACTTGAACACTTCATCAGTATTTGAAATAACCCACCGTGTAGTTACGAGACAGACGCCCTCGGAGACGAGACCTGCGAACTGAAATGATAAAAAGAATCAATCCAAACCTTTCCAACAAACAATCATGTCAACAGCAAAACACGCAGCGAAAGCGTTGTTTTCCATCACCAAAGCGATGCAAAGCTGCTACACAAAGAAGAAAAATTTTTGTAAGCTTTGTAATTACTGCAAAAGAAACGCACCTTTCAATTTAAATTTAAAAAAAAGAAAAACTATATTACTTTTGAAAATAGCGCCCTCTAGCTACTTTATAACAAATTAGTCGGACTCGTTGACCAGGAATTTTAAATCAGCTTGAAATTCCCTTTCAAACGAGCCGAAGTTCGTGAGTTTCTGATAAAGAGTACCGAAGTTTTGACATTTTTTTAAAGTAAATAATTCAACTGTTTCCTCCGCTCTTATTAATGGCGATACGATAATAAGTCTCAAATTAAATTTGTGCAGAATTAATTAAACTTTCCAATAACGCAATCAAAGTTGCCGCTTATTCTGAGACTTTTGTCAGTAAAATTAATTTTTAATGTTGAGTCCATTGATTGCGCCCCGTTGCGGTCAACTCAGATACTTAAAAATATTTTCTTTGAATTTCTCTTCCTCACTTTGATTATAAATTTTTTTTCTCTCGAAGCTATAGGTATTACGGTTTGCCGGTCGCCGCTCATATTGAGACACCCGGTAGATACTAGTGACAATTTTTCTGTCGCTCGCATTGTCCTATGTTCTCATTTCATAACAACAACCGGTATATAGCACGTAATTTTTTTAATTGGCCATTTCAGTTCTCCAATCAGTTGATCTTAATAAAAATTTCCGCACAGTCATTAATACTTCTAGGCCAACACTTGGATTTTATCGGCTTATCAGCTGCAACAGGGTGGAGAAGGAAGGGTGGTTAAGTGCCGCCCCCCACGGCAATTTACACTTCGCTAACTCGATAAAAAGCCGGCACTAAAAAATTGACGCCACTTGAACCTGTCCTCCTTCTTCCGACGCGAAGTAATTTCTGAACTCCTGATATAAGAATTATTATTGTGTTTTAAATTGCCTCTCCAATTCAATTACGTGTGAGGTCATGAAAAGTTTAACGTGGGCGGGGGAAGAGGGCGGTGGGGTGTTAATCCCCTCGGAACGTTTTGCTTTAATTTTTCTTTTTTTGTTAAAGAGAGATCCCAAAGAAGTCGGGAAATATCAAAGTGACGTCTATGGACATAATTGACGACATTCAGTTGAAAACATCTGCCGCCTGTCGCAAAGAACCAACCCGCATGGCCTTTGTGATCACGCGTCCCGCCTCTCGCAGTTATGTTACGAAAACGACCGTAAGGGGCGTGACACTTTCTTAAAGTGCGCGTGTGATTCGTACAGCGTATTCGCGAGAACAAAAGATACCGCCAAAGTCGCAAAGGTCGGTATTTATTTTCGCGTTTAATTATAACACCCGCGCCCGTCACGACTGAGGCGACTGGCTGTGCTGCAAGTTAATTTCCACGCCATAAATCTTGTTTCTGCTCAGATCGGAAGCAGGTTCTTTTAAAATTCTGCCGATGTCGAAAGTGAAGCGGATACTTTAAAACCGAAAATTTAAAAAAACGAAGCTGTAAACTTCAGTAAAAATTAGCGTGTAAAGAAAAACAAATGCAATGAAATTAATTTAAAAAATCAAACTGAAAAAATTCCTTTACATAAGAAAAAATTGAAATTAATTCAACGGAAAAAAATTATCGAACACGCAAGTACTAACAGAAGCACAAAAACTAATTGGACGAGGAAAAATAACAGAGAACTGAAACGAATAAATAAAAATCACACAGTCAAAAAGAAAATCCCTCAGTTTGAAAAAAAAGGGAATTAGAAACAATTGAAAAATGGATTATTTCCGGTGCGAGTGTCGGCGGGTTTTTCAAATCTCTGTCAATGTCGAAAGAACAACGATTTATTTTAAAAATAAAAATTTCGAAAAGCAAAGCGGGCGACTTCTGTAAAAATTAGTGCATAATAATAAAAAAAAGCAAAATGTACTGAAATTAATTAATTAATTTAAAAAAAATCAAACTGAAGAAAATCCTCTACATTAAAAAAAAATTAAAGTGATTCGACAGAAAAAAAAATATCGGACAAACACGAGAATTGACTGGGATGAGGAGAAAAACAAAAGAGAGTTGAAACAGATAACAGTGGCTGAAAAGAGAAAAAAACGAGTAGGCAAAAAGGGAATCGAGAACAAACGAAAAACTATTTCCGGCGCGACGCTTCCGAAAACAAACGAAAAATCGATTATTTCCGGCGCGACGCTTTTGAAAATCAAGAAGAAAAGCTTTCATTTGTTTCTTAATTTTTTCACATTTTTTTTCCTATCTTCTCATAAGCAAACGGAGAAGATGACAAACGACAAACAAAAACGACGATTTTCGTCGAATATTTGATTTTCTCGCGCTCGAATCCAGAAAGGTCGATTTCCTTTTGTTTTTCTTTTAGCATTAATAATTTTTGTATTAATTTGTTTTTTCCTATTATTTTTGATTTTCGAACAAATCGGTCTTGTTTTTTTCTTTCGTGTTTTGTTCTTTGTTTCCTTCGCTTTAGAAACGTCGATCTTTTTTGTCTTTTTGTTTTATTTTTCTTTCTTTCTTTCTATTTTTATTTCAGTTCTCTAGTCTCGATCTTTTTTTGGTTTAAAAACAATGCGTCTTTATTTGAGTTCTCTTTATTTTCTTATAATCCAGAAATTAATTTATCACATTGTTACGAATTTAGGGTTCGCTAAATTTATTTTAAAATTAAAACACGAGACACTTAATAAACTAATTTACTTAAGGCGACAAATAAACACTAATTTATTTAATGCGGAATGTAAAACGGTTAAAAACAAACATAAGCCGAGCATTCAGTTTTAACAATCTATTGCGGTCTGCTTTCAATCACCGGCCGCTTGCTTTTTTTATCCGCGGCTAGTCACGCGAAACTTCTTCGCCGAGAAAATTCTGACGGTCGAAGCAAATGGGCGCTCCTCAAACTTTCTAGGCTGATGTCCTTCCCCCTCCCCCTCCCTCTCGGGTCTAACGCATGTAGACTTTCCGCCGCCATACGTTAATTCGTCACAATATTTACAATTGACTCTGATTACAGATTTCATTCTTTTTGTAGATGATTCAATTATCTTGCTTTTTTCGTCGGAGATTTGTCGATTTTCTTTTGTTAAATCGAAATCTGTACTTCTATTCGACTCTGTGCCTCTATTTGACTTTATTTCATTTCTTTTCTCTCTTAATGTCTTTTGTCTTTTCTTGATTTGACTTTATTTTCTACTCTACTTTCTGCTATTCTCTTTAGTGTTTTTTTTCTTTTTTTTTTGTTCAAACTTTGACTTGACTTTGATTTGATTTGTTAGTTAATTTCGTAGATTTTTTTCTTTCGTCTCGTTTTCATCATTGATGATCGTCTTTTGTTTTTGTTTTTTTGTTCCTTATTTGACTTTATTCGATTCAATTTTTAATATAATCAACAGTTGACCTTTGTTTTTTTATTTTATTTGATTTCATTTTATTTGTTCTTATTTTTTAACCACTAATTTATGTCTATCGTTTTACTTTTCTTTTCATTTTATTTATTCATATGATTTGAGTTTATTTTATTCTACATTTTAATTCCGTCGATTGATCGTCAATTTTTGCTTTCTCTGGTATTCTGCTTGACTCTATTCTATTTTTAATCATTAATTAATCGTTTTTTTTTCTTCAACATTTGCACAGTAAATTCTTGATTGCGTTCGTCAGCTGATCTGACTTATTGTTAGTTTTACGCAAACTTTATTTTCATCCTTGTTTTCATCGACAGACGATCGTCATTTGTTTTCGTTTTATTTATTTATTTATTCGATTTGACTGTATTTTATTTTTATTTTGAAAATCAATTGTTTTTCTTTTCTTTCTTCTTATATTCGCGTTGACTATTTATTGCTTTCTATACAATTTTTATAAAATCGATCAGGACAAATTAAGTGGAAATGCATTTATATTAAAAATAATAATAATAACAATAAACTAAACTTAAACTTTTTAGAAAAACAAGACGCTTTGATGTAGGCAAACCAGTGTACGTAATCGTTTGCATGATTGCCTATACAGAAAGATCTAAAAGGCATTTTGTTTTGTTTAAAATGTGATAATTTTTTTACGATTCACCGGGATTGTACAAAGCTTTAATTAAAAGAAAAGTCGCCTCATTAATATAGAAAATTACTAAATTCATACATACATAATAAGAAAATAGGTAATTATTAAAGGTAATATTCAAAATAAATGTTTTAAAAATAAAAAATTAAGCATTTTCAGAAAAAAAGAAGCCTTCGTACGGGCAACCCGACGGACACCATTGTTTGTATGGTTGCCTAAACAGAAAGACCTAAGAACATATTTTTTGTTTAAAATTTGATAAATCTTTTCATGATTCGCTCTGAGATTACGCAATTCTCTTAATTTTTTAAATATTTCAGTTTCTAACAATCAGTTGCATAATCTATTATAAATTACACATTCCCAGAATAACAGACACATCATTAATTTAATTATTTTAATAACAGTTGAAATTTTTAATGAGAAAATACCGACCGAATAGGTTAACGTCAGAAAGAAATTATTCACTGTTATCTAAAATGTCTGAATAACGAATTAATTTTTGATTCCGACCTACTCGATTCGTACTTGCTCGTTAATAATTTCGACTTGTAATATCAAAATAATTAAATTAATGACACAGCTGATAATGCGTATTTTGTAACAAATTGTGTGATTAATAGAAACCAAAATTTGCTTAAAATTTTAAGCAGAACATAAGTTAATACGAGGCAAAATTTTTGCAAGTAAATTCCTATGGCCACAGTTAAGAAAATGCACTGTATAATAAAAAAATTTAAATATATGAAATACATAAATAAAAAAGACTTGTAATTATTAAAGGTAACATTCAAAGTAATAAACTTTCCGAAACAAAAAGCCTTCGCATAGGCAATCTGATGAACGCAGTTGTTGGCAAGGTTGCCTATACAGAAGGTCTAAAAACATGAACACGTAGATCTGCAAAAGTTCTAAGTAAAAAAAGTTTCATTAATCAATCAATTAATCAAAATTAAAAATAATAATAAATGAAATAAATAATAGAAAAAGCTTTTGTATTAGAACATGAAAATAATAGATTCCCTGACATTACGAACGTTCTCCCAATTCCCTGATTTTTTTTTTTGAAGTTTTGAACTTGCACATTTTTTGTTTAGTTATTGCGTTTGTGTTAAAAGCAAACGACAATCAGAAACTAACTTATTATTATATTTACGCGCCAAAGTCAAGCGAGCGAGAACGAATAGTTTATTATTATTTCGTTTTTGCCCTCCTCCTAGTAACAATTTGCCTCTCGCCGCTTCATTTTAATTACGCATTGTTTTTAGTTTCATCGCCGGATTGCCTCAAACATCGACTGCGAAAATAACATCAAAGCCCTCCTCCGCCTGCCTTTCGTTCCCTCTTTGTCGCAAATTTAATAACAGTCACACAGCATTATTCGCTTTCACAGAGCGCCGGGCATTATTTGCGCCGACAAAAGCCTCACTATTACTCCTCGCCGTATGATCCGAATTCACTAAATGAATTTCGATCCGAGCTGAATGAACGAACGAAATGAACGAACATCGAACACGAAGGAAGGACCTTTATTCGGCGTCGTTTTTTTTTTTTTCTTTTCTTTTTGACGAAATTAGTGCATGCGAGCCGCAAACTGATCAGGCGCCGCTTCAAAACGCCGATGCCTCACCAAATTCGCCGAATTCAAATCACCTTTTTGTTCCGCCGCCACTGGTGGAAAGCGATTATGTTAACAAACGGTGGATAGTTTCTTTTCGATTGAGATTGGAAAAGCTGCGTGGGTTTGGAAATAAAAGCCAAGAGGAACTGCGATGACATGTTTTTCAAAAAAAATTGGAATATACAGGATGTTCTTTTATTGTATGCAAATAAAAAAAAAACCTCAGTGTAAGTACACGAAGTGCTACCTTCTGCGGGTATTTTTTGGTGGCTACCGTATCATAGCTAAAAAATTTCGGATGGACCACTTGTTTGGTCCCGCTGAAATGTGAGAGAAAGATAGGAAGGTCAACTTCGCCTTCCTCTCGGTATGAACACGCCCACCGATACCGCACTCGATCTTCAACGCAGAGTTTCGTAATAATAATCACTGACATCGTTTATTAATTATTTTATTTAAAATTTTAACTCACTGAGCGAAGTAATATGTTTTACGACATCAACTATCAATGAATAAATCCGAAAATTTATGCACCAATTAGGCAAGTCCGTTAAAAATGTTCTTTCTTCACCCTTTTACGGAAATAAACTTTTGCTGCAATCTCGCTGCTAGCTATGAAAGTATTACTACTTACGGTCCTTAGAAACAAAGTAGATGTAAAATGTTTATAAGTCTTTTAAAAATAATATGGAATGAGAAATTACAATTTGTTTGTACCTCGCTTTTAATTTATTCGGCAATTACGAACCTCAGCTTCTTGTATTGCACTAGATTTTAACTCAAAATACTTAAACTTGTAATTACTTGCAGTGAAGTTAATTTAAATTCTAAACGTTTTGACGGAACAGCTGATCGGAGCGGCACTGATTACGTCGTTCCTGCTCAAGTTTCAGTAAGGCACTGACCCTGCGTATTTTGTAACAAATTGTGTAATTAAATTAATAGAAACTAAAATTTGCTTAAAGTTATAAGTTAATACGAAGCAAAATTTTTGCATATAAATCCCTATGGCTACAGTTAAGAAAATGCACTGTATAATAAAAAATTAAAATATATGAAATACATAAATTAAAAAAAAGCCTTGTAATTATTAAAGGTAACATTCAAAGTAATTATTTAAAAAATAATAAACTTTCCGAAACAAAAAAGCCTTCGCATAGGCAATCTGACGAACACAGTTGTTGGCAAGGTTGCCTATACAGAAGGTCCTAAAAACAAAAATGTTCTTCCTTCACCCTTTTATGTAAATAAACTTTTGCTGCAATCTCGCTGGTAGCTATGAAAGTATTACTACTTACGGTCCTTGGAAACAAAGTAAGTGTAAAATTATTATAAGTCTTTTAAAACTAATATGGAATGAGAAATTACAATTTGTTTGTACCTCGCTTTTAATTTGTTCGGGAATTACGAACCGCAGCTTCTTGAATTGCACCAGATTTCAATTTAAAAATACTTAAACTTGTAATTACTTGCAGTGAAGTTAATGTAAATTGTAAACGTTTCGACGGACCAGCTGATCGGAGCGGCGCTGTTTACATCGTTCCTGCTCAAGTTCCAGTAAGGCACTGACCCTGACCTACTTCGGATGCGCGTCGTAATTGAAGAGGCGCCCGCGTTCCACTTTCAGCTATGCCAGCAGTTCTCAAACGGTTTAGTGAAAATCTTCCACTGCATTTTTCTCGAAAACTATTACATTTATATTAAGATCATATGAATTCAATCGTTGCCATTTATGGCGATATACTGCAGGTTTAAATATTTGCACAAGTAAAAGAACACACTGTACAAAAAAATTAAAATATCGAAAAATATACAGGGTAACCCGATAGAGCCGACAAAATTGATTTCTAACCGTTTTAGAAAAACCTGCACGCTATAATTTCTTTTTCTTTCACAAACAATTAATCGCCCATGTAAACGAATAAATAATTAAATTTTGGATCGAACATTCCGGAACGATCTTCATTATAACTTATGTAACAAAACCTTCTTGAACTATTAAAACCGTTCAGTTTGCCGATCTTGCGTAAATCTGCGGGCCGAAAGCCCTAAAGCGCGGTTTACAGCTTCAACCCCTAATATAACAAAAGGATATCGGCGAGGGTAGTTCCTCGGTCAACACGGCCAAGGTAAACCTCTCGAGCAAATCATATTTGAGTTGGCAGGCTTTAAATCCGGCTCCGACGCACACTTTTGGAAATCGCACAGCATGGCGGAAGGGGGGGAGGGGTCGTCGAGTCCAGATTCTGAACTTATATTGGACGTCGTGCATCAGCGTCACGCGCGCAGCGAGAAAGATTTTAATAACACCGATTGGACGGGAGAATGACGGCAGAGTCGAGTTTAAACGAGTTTAGATGATGTGATGATCGGAAGAGCTTTAACGATATTTTCATTATCGCATCCGCAATATACGGGGTTTGTTCGTGACCCCTTTAGAATAGGCAGCCCATCAAACAAATAATCGGAAATAACTGCGCGTTTTTATGCCGTGCTACCAAAAAAAAAGCACGGAAGCAAAATGGGTTGCCTATCGTCGAATTCTAAAGGGGTCGTTTGCATTGAAATTTATTTCCCATTTTAATAGGCAGCAATGATTATGAGAGTTAGTTCTTCCCAAGAGTATAAATGATATTATTTTCTCATATTCTCATCTCATATTAATGAATATTTTAATAAATGCAGACCGGGGTGAAGCAACAAAAAAAAAACTAAAAACGCCGGAACCGGTCGAGAAACGAAAAATTCGTTGCTGGTGTTTGCGTGTTTGTTTTTAATACTGCGATTGTTTACCAGGTAATTTAGCTCGCGCCGGCAGCGCCAGCCGAGTCAGCGGGTGCAGGGCGCAATTAAAGGCCACTACTAATTTAGCACAGCCGTAACAAAGAGATTCATTAGCCTTAAAATAATATTTGCTCCGAGAGGACCCCGCCGCTGTGCGCAAACACTGCAGCTCCTCTGTCATTAACGCCACTTGTTTGCGTTTCGATAACTCCCAGTTTTCAAAAATAGATAACCGCTTCATGGGATTTTTGTTTAACACATATATACATACATACAGAATACCAACCTACAATATCACAGTTAACGATTTCGTAGCAAATTCATTTAATTAAATTAAAACCATTTTCTTACCTAATTTGTCAATTCCAACAAAATCTTAAAAATTAAACATTCGAGCTTTTCCAAGTGATAATCGCATTCAGAAAAAAAGGCATGCATTTTTAAATTACTGACTTATACCGGGTGATTGAATTTTTTTCTTATTATCCCTTGCCGTACAAAAACAAGTCTCCGAAGGGTAGTCAAAATGAAATGGATTTTAAAGCTGTTTAACAAAACTGCAAATACATATTCAACAACTTCCATTCGAAATTGTTTAAAATCTGGATGGCATATCATGAAAAATAAGTCATGCACTTCAAGCTATTTTACAGCAAAGCTAAGACATATATGCCGTCCGATTGTTGAGTTAAAAAAGATATAAAAGATCACCCGATATTAATAAGTGAGGTACACAGCAGTTCAAAAGTTTAAAGCCAATCTGTCATTTCTTAATATAAGGATTTTTTTTCAAATTTCAACGCTCGATGTACATTTTTACATCGACTCTTATTGTTGCTGTTATAAACGTCAAAAAGCAGCTTGAAAAAACAGTTTAAGCATAACTATGTATACTGCGTACGTATAATGTTTTCTCCAGGCAAAAATGACGTCATCAGCAGTCCTTATGTCATGTAGTTATAGTATTTCCAGTAATTTTTTTTTTTTTTGCTATTTATTTTTGAGACAAGAGTCACTAATAATAGCAGAAATCAAGTTCATTGCTTTAATGGTTTTTAGATAATTCTGTGCAATACACTTTTTGTTGCACGTCATGTCCTGTACGTCGCACGGCACGACAACAACGCGTCATTTAATAATTCTGATTTGAAATGGAAAGATGTTTAATTTAAAATGTAAAGAGTACAAAAAATAATTAGTGCTTTGGGTACCTTATCTATCTGCTTCTTTTTAATAACAAAACATTTTTTGGTAGCGGCCTACCCAGCTAGCAGAGTGACGTCAAAAGGAGCCGTCATCTTTGTCACTAAAATGTCGTCATTCTAATATCCGAAAGATGTTTGAGCGACGTCTTAATCACTTTATAAATCAAGCCATATCACGTTATGTAGATATCGTACCTTTGACGTTAATTGTGACGTAAATAAACGACATAATGACGTGATAATGACGAAGAAAATCAAACCATATCATGTTATGTAGATATCGTACCTGTGACGTTAATTCTGACGTAAATAAACGACTTAATGACGTGATAATGACGAAGAAAATCAAACCATATCATGTTATTTAAATATCGTACCTTTGACGTTAATTGTGACGTAAATAAACGACTTAATGACGTGATAATGACGAAGAAAATCAAACCATATCATGTTATGTAGATATCGTACCTTTGACGTTAATTGTGACTAAATAAACGACATAATGACGTGATAATGACGAAGAAAATCAAGCCATATCACGTTATGTAGATGTCGTACCTTTGACGTTAATTGTGACGTAAATAAACGACATAATGACGAAAAAGTACGTTGAAGCCAAATTCATGTAGGGGTATTTCTTGTTCACAACTATTTACATGTTATTATTTCCCTTAACTTAACAATTCCAATATTAATTTTGGTAT
Organism: Prosopocoilus inquinatus; assembly: GCA_036172665.1. Taxonomy (NCBI): domain Eukaryota; kingdom Metazoa; phylum Arthropoda; class Insecta; order Coleoptera; family Lucanidae; genus Prosopocoilus; species Prosopocoilus inquinatus. The sequence continues at coordinate 12,758,664 of CM069871.1, read as the reverse complement.
AATTGGCTTCAAAAATATTCGAAGTATTTATTTCCACTTTCTATTTAGTCCCAAAAATGTTTTTAAACTAATAATTTTCAAAAATAAACATAGTATCATATTATCACTTTCTATTGACGTGTTAATGACGTCACTTTTACGACGTTATTAATACGTGTCGTACGACTCGTCATATTGACGTCATTTTCGGAACAAATGACGTCAAGGACGTAAAATAACCTAAAAATGACGTAAATCCGACGTCGCTCTGCTACCTGGGTAATGTGTTTCTCTTCGCTCTATTCCGTTTCCCACACCTGTCCCGGTTTAGAGTTTCATGATTATGGTAAGCCTAGTTATTATCAGTGTTGCCAACGCCGGGAAAACGTCGTTAAATCTAGGAGTAATTTCAAATAAAAGAAAAAAATTACAAAAAGTCATTAAAATCTATTCAAATTCAAAATCAATTTAAAATTTTTCAAAAGAAACTGAATATATTTGGTTTTTCTTTTGGAATAGAATACGCTGGTTCGTTCCGTTCGTTCATTGTTGCCAACCGTACGACTGCAGTCGTTTTAAGTCGTTTTAATACGATTACTTAGCAGTTGGTACGACGTAAAATTTCAATTTGAACTTCAAAATTCATACGCATAAATTTTTTAACGAAAATAATTTTAAATGAAAATTACAAAATCAGATTTCAAATTTCTCAAAAAATTGTATCCCTAATTAATAATGAACGTTCAAATTAAGAAAAGGAAAAGGGGGAACAAAAGATAATCGCTACATTTTGTGAAAGTAAGACAGAAAAAGGGTCAAACAATCGATGTCTCAGAAACATACGATCGAAGTGGAAACATTAAAATTATAATTATTTTATTTCTGAACAATTGTACATTTCTCGACAATTTCAACATAACCTTACTTTTGCCGCCTGTTGTCTTGTTGTTATTTTATAACTTTTTTTTAAAATTAACATTACTTTCGTGATCAAACTTTCTTCAAAGCGCTTCGACTTTAACAAAAATGTGAAATACTGCCTTGACAATAAAAATAAGATACAATGCAGTAAAATGTAAATAAATATAATAAAATATAATACAATGCATCTTAAGTATTGCCGCAAGTGTGACTCTGGTTGCCTAAATTAAGTGGCCACGTGGGATCAACTTTACCTTTGGTCTGAAAATTTTTGAACGGCAGTGTACACACATCGAACTTCTCTAATCGCAGGCAAATAAAAACCTTGAAACTCTCACACCGTTTCACACAAAAGAAAGGGTGATTGCACAAAATGCTAGAACAGTTAATAAATTTTTTTTATACGTACGTATCGGCGACAACAGCACACTACGAGCTAGTCGCTCCCAGCCGAGACAGACGACGTTCTGTGAACAGAGAGGAAGGACAGCACATTTAGTGGACGGACAGACAAACAAAGGGGGAATTAGTATTATGTATCAACGAAAGCAAGCAGAAGTGTATCATCCCATCGAGCTTCACCGCATCCCACACTGAATACGAAGCTGACGCCAATGCCATAAACTCAGCCATGCAAACAGGATGGTAAAAATGACCTGCCTCCAATCTGAGCTGTGCTGACGCTAGCGCCAATTGACGCTGTGTCAATTGTGATCGCACAGACGTCGATTTTTTACAACCCTGTTGACACCGCGATCAGATGGATATAATTGGGGGGTACGCTCATAAAATACATATATAGTTGATTCAATTGTTCGAGTAACGTTACTTCTCCTGCTTTGTTTTCGTTTGCATGCCGTGATCAAATGCGTTCGATTAACAAACAACACATATATACAACGTGTCACTACGATTGTTAGTTCTGATTAGTGTTGAGCAAACTCGGCGTTAGCAAAAAAAAACTTCAAAAAAAATTCGTACAGTAGAGAAAAATATTCATGATTAAATAAATAAACAATAAATAAAATAAAGTTTGCATTCGTTTCTTAACTTGCTTTCTTCCTATTCCACAAAACGCATTCAGATTTGACACACCTTGTATACCTACTTAAATACTATTTTCCTTTTCTAAAAATTAATTGATTAATTAATTAATGAGTAATCAAAGGAGCACGTGAAAAATTGGGAAAATTAATGCGTATTTATTATTTTTTTTTTCACGAAAGACAATATTGTTGCTCTGTTTTATTTTACTCCTATTTTTTTAATTATTCAGCGAAATGTAAGCAAAATAGAAAAATGCACTTATTTTAGAAGTAAAAAAATTTGTTGATTGGAAAGGACTTTTTCTCGTGCTCTTTCTTCTACCAAGAAAAATATTTTAATGCTAAGTGACGGGTAAAATTGAAAGAAATTGTTGCAGTTCGCTTTGTCCGAACTGTTTTGGCAACTACGCCTACGCGTTTAGTTCATTCGTGAACTGGCAAACATCTCCCGCAAAGGTCGTTCATGCAGCGTTTGGAACACTAGCTCGTCACTGCCTGTCATTTTTTCAAATTTTACCGCCATCTATTTACCGATTGGCCATTTTCTCTACCGGCGTATGTTTCGCCGCTGCTGTGCTGCTACAGTACGTTTGTGTTCTCGCTAATTTCGGGAATGAGTGTAAATCACGAAGATTCAAGCTAAGAGCAGTTATATGGCTGGCCATTAATCAATCACGTTGCATGACGCTACATTTCTCATTATTATTTCTTTCGGCGACAGATTCGTTAACGTTGCACACTGCTAGATTTCTTATTTTCTTTCGGCGACAGATTCGTTTGCGTTGCAAAATGCTACATTTCTTATTTTCTTTCGGCGACAGATTCGTTTTTAGTGCGGAGACATATTTTGTGAGCAACGGCAGCAGATGAGCCTGTCTGACTGAAGTGTTATTTCGCACCTAAAACCAACGAATCGCTAAGATTCGCGAATCAGGTAGGTACGTGGCCGGCCATTAATCAATCACGCTGCACGATTCTACAGTTCTTGTTTTCTTTCGGCGACAGACTCGTTTTACTGCGGGAGCATATTTTGTGAGCAGCGACAGCAGCTGAGCGTTAATCAATCACGTTGCGATGCTACATTCTTTATTTCCTTTCGGTGACAGATTCGTTTTATTGCGGGGGCATATTTTATGAGCAACGGTGGCAACTGAGCGTGTCTTATTGAAAGTGTTAATTCGCACCTAAAGCCAACGAATCGCTAAGAATCAAGCGAATCAGGTAGGTACGTGGGCGGCCATTAATCGATCACATTGCTCGATCCCACATTACTTTCGGCGACAGATTTGTTTTATTTCGGGGGCACATTTTGTGAGTAACGATATTAGCTGAGCGTGTCTTATTGAAGTGAGATTTCGTACCTCAAACCAACGAATCGCTAGGATTCAAGCAAATTTCAGGTACGTGGCTGGTCATTATACAATCATGTTGTACGATCCTACATTTCTTATTTTCTTTCGGCGACAGATTCGTTTTATTGCGGGGGCATATTTTGTGAACAACGATAACAGCTGAGCGTGTCTTATTGAAGTGAGATTTTGTACCTCAAACCAACGAATCGCTAGAATTCAAGCAACTATCAGGTATGTGGCCGGCCATTAATCAATCACGTTGCATTATGCTACATTTCTTATTTTCTTTCGGCGACAAATTCGTTTTATTGCGAGAGCATTTTTTATGAGCAACGATAGTAGCTGAGCGGTCTTAATGAAGCGTTATTTCGCACCTCAAACCAACGAATCTACAACGATGATACATTTCTTATTTTCTTTCGGCGACAAATTCGTTTTAAGCCGGGTTCTCACTAATTTCATTGATCAAAAAGATTGAATCTATATCACTGAAAATATAATTGAATTCGAAATGCATGCACACAATTGGGCACTGAAGATCCAGTTGAGCAAGTCTCACATTTAAGAATTCGCGAAACTGAATAATTGTTAATTGTTAATCACGTTGCACGATGCTACATTTGTTATTTTCTTTCGGCAATAGATTCGTTTCTTGGAGAGGCGACATATTTTGTGAGCAACGGTAGCAGCTGAGGATACGGTGAAAATGTACCATCATATCTTTTCATTGGAAGTGTATCCCTGAGGTACCGTCTTATTTCGTAAGTTATTAAGTTCGGCGGGTCCAAATTCACGTACGTGAAGGGGAAGTGGCAGTTACTTCAACGCAACGACCATGTACGACTTTGGAAATGACGCCAGCTTCAAGCGACTGCGTGGACTGCATACGCCACCTAATTACAGAATTCTGAAGCCAATGACGTGCTCAGCTGACTGACTTTTGTAACGTATCTCTTTCATCTTCATTTTTATTTGATTACACCCCTTTTAAGCGGAATGTTTTCCCACTGATTAACAACCTCTAAATTCGCTGAATTGAATTTTAGCTGAATGAAAAAATATTCCTGCTATCAAAATTGCTTTCTTGAAGTCGCTCGATCTAATTAGTTCCCTAATCATGACCATGTGAAAGACGTTTTGAGTGAATTTAAGTAATATCTGTAAAATAATAAGAACAATTCTGTAGTAACTAATGCAATTTAGACCCGGTTTCACCATCACAGTTTAACTTTAAGCTCTATTTCATTCCTATGGAAACAATTATCTTTACAATTGTTACTATGGGAATAAAGCGAAGTTTAAAGTTAAACTGTGATGGTGAAACCGGGCCTTAATCAGCAAAAAAAAAATCCGGCACATCGTAGTCGATTAAATTAAATTACAAATGTCAACGGTTCGGGTTAATTTAGGTTAATCGAAGTGTTTTATCGTTTTGGGATTTAAGGTTCAGCTGTTCGATCAGTACTGATCTTTGGGGTGTTTTTGTAAAATAACCTCTCGAGTCTAGTTACGTATTATCGACGTCTGTGTCGTTTGTTTTAACCGTGCGGGCTATATTGTTCTATTGTAATTCAAAGCGAATTAATGTGCTTTTTCTGTGTTACGTCGTTGTGTTTTTGTCTAACACTACACTGAACGTAAAAGTTGTAATAAATCTCCTGGAGGTTCAAGAACACCAGCGTGCGCTGTAGGGTCTTGGGAAACGGCTTCATAGTGCGACCTTCATATGGAATCATTTCCCTGGTGCCCTTACTTTAATATCTTTGAACGAATCCGCCTGTCTTCCTTAGAGTGTAGCTTAGGAAGCTGTTGAGATTACTGTGCATACTTGTCACCAGGTGCCTTAATATCCAAGAGTCTTGGAAAGTGGCTTCATAGTACCACCTTCATCTGGGATTATTTCCCTGGTGCCCTTACTTTAACATCATTGAACGAATCCGCCCGTCTCCTTCAGAGTGCAGCTTCGGAATAGCTGTTGAAATTACTGTGCATACATCAGTTGTCACCAGGTGCCTTAATATTCAGTAGTCTTGGGAAGTGGCTTCATAGTACGACTTTCATCTGTGATTATTTCCCTGGTTCCCTTACTTTAACATTTTTGAACGAATCTGCCCGTCTCCCTCAGAGTGTAGCTTCGAAACAGTTGTTGAGATTACTGTGGATACTTGACACCAGGTGCCTTAGTATCCAGGGGTGTAACGTAATAGTATTGATTACCCAACAAATTTGAAAATTTGTTGCTGTCATCGGGAAATCAGGAAATTCCTTTCAAATCCCAGGCAATTAAGAAAAGATTTAACCTCGGATTTAACCCTCGTTTTCTAAGCCCTATTAAAACATAAACTAGGAGCACACTTTCGGCGCGATTTTTCCCCTCCCGGTAACTCCAGTTCCTCTCGCGATTAAATTTATTCCGGCAGGGCACACATTTATCTCCGTAAACGCCTGACGCAGTGCACATTTATTTTCGGGCTCCATCCTTTTAAATAACATAAAGCGGGTGTCTTTTATATCAGCGCCCGTTAATGAGATTGTGTTCTTAGCGCAGCGAGAGCGCTTCCTCATTTCATCCCGACGTAATTAAGAAAGATTAAAAATTAGTTGCACGTCGACAGGAACGAAATCATTTAGAGAGACGACGAAAGTCACACGGTTTACTTTATTTTCTCTACGTTACGTACCTAGTTTGTTCCATTTTGTTAATTAGTCAGGGGAGGGTCTCGTTTTGTATAAACGGCAGCAGCAGCATGCAGAGGGGATTAAACAGACACACAAACCAAACCAAAAAAAAAGATATATGTGAAATGTGTGGTGAGAAATTTCTGTTGTGATTGTTTCGGGCTGGGTGAATCCCCGGAAATATCGCGATCTCGAATGAACGCAGAAAAGCTGAAGCTGAAGAAATAAGCGAGCGATAAGAGCAGCTTAGGATTCGCAAGGCTTCTGCAAGTTCAAGCGCGACAGGGAGAGAGACGGACGAAGCAAAAAAAAAATTCAAATCTTAATAAATCAATAAGAAACAGGGGGGTTAATAAAATCTCCCGGACGCCGCACGGCGATTGATCAGCGCGTCGTTTAAAATGCAAATTCAAATCGGGCAGATTCGGGAACATTTGTTGCGCGAAGTAAATCGCTTATCGCCGAATTCTTCGTTTTTTTTATTCGTCTTCTTCGCCAAAGGAGGATAAGAGCGTGAGCTGTTTTACCAATCGCAGAAAATAACAATAAATAATTGGAGGTGGTGGGGTGGCGAGGGGGTGTCGTTATGCATCTCCGCAGAAACTACCCATTATTTACAAACTGCGTTTAAGAAATTTTAATTTTAATTTACATTTTCATTGTAAAGGGTTATTCAAATTAATGTCCGATCCGTTCAAATTTATATTTTCAATGTACAGGGTTATTCAAAATAAATGTCCCTTCCGTTAAAAAAAAATATATTTCCAATGTACAGGGTTATTCAAAATAAGTGACCGTCCTCTTAAAATTTGCTCCTATTTTATTTTATATTTTAAATTTTATTTCTCTTATTTCAAGAAGGTCTTCCCCATATGGGCCGTACACTTTTTAACTACCCGTCATGGAATATTAAAAACGAATGTAATTTTAATAAATAGAAAAACAACTACGAGAAAGACAATCTATTAACATTAAACTGTTACTCTGTATCCGAATTTTGTGATTAACGTAAAAACATATCTTAATTATTAACTTCGTTAATACCGTACCTTTTTTGTACTCTGTACTTTATTCAAATAAATAAATTATTATTATTATAAACATACATGATTATTCAAAATAAGTGTCCGTCCCGTTAAGATTTATATTTTTAATATACAGGGTTATTGAAAATAAGTGTCCGCGCCGTTAATTGCAGAGAAGACTGAAAATAAAACGAAAATATAAATTGCTTGGTGGGCACTGACATAGAAAAAAAAAACGAAAACAAAAGACGAACGTTTACATTGAAATAAAAACTGTCAAACGGTTTTGCGACGAAAGATTGGATCCAACTTGTGTTTACTTTAAACATTCTCGTGTAGTTTCACCTATCGCAGAAAATAATAAATAAGGAGGGGGGGGGGGAGAATGTACTTTCGCAATAGTTACCCGTTCTTTATAAAGTGGTACCACTTACACACGTTTAAGGAAGATTAATTTTAGTATCAACTTACATTAATTTATATTTTCAACATACAAGGTTAATCAAAATAAGTGTTTGCCCCATTAACCACACAGAAGAGTGAAAATTGAGATATAAATTGGTTAGTAGTCACTGGCACAGGTGTACTGAGTCACTGAGTCATAGGATTAGACTCTCTCTCTCTCTCTCTTGAGAAAAAAACAAAAGACGAATCTTTACACTGAAATGAAACTGTAAACTGTTTTTGTTTGTGTGATTGAATCGAGCTTGTGTTATATGTATATATGCATGAAAATTATTCGCGTAATTTCTTTTTTTATGACGTAAGCAGGGATGTAATCGTGATATAGTTAGTACAAGCTTGATCGTGTTTCGCGTTCGTGTCACTGTGTGCGCAACAATTCAATGAAATTTAGTGGAGCAATGAAGAATTGGTTCTTGAAGTTACTCCACTTTAAACATTTCAGAATTGGCAACACTGACCTCGGCAAAAGAAAAAAATAGAAAAGATAACGAGAGTAGATGATTTTTGTTAATATCATAAATACTAGAACAAAGTTGTTTAAGAAAACGCAAGAAACAATTGTTATTTTGGAAAATTTTTAGAGAAAAAACCTTTCATTTTCATTTCTGACTTTCCTTCACAAAAAAAAAAAAACAAAACAACGAACAACTGCGAATTATTATCTTTTGTCAAAAAAAAGAAGGTGTAGAAACTGATCGCCATTCATTTTTATTTGTAAATTGTCAAAAACGATGTTGACAGGTGGCACCAAACATGACAGAATCAGTTGAAAAAATTAATATTATTTTTTGTCCAAAAAAAAAACAAAAACAAAAAATGGTTAGAAACTGATCGCCATTCATTTTTTTTTGTCTTTGTAAATTATCAAACACAATGTTGACAGGTGTCACGAAATGTGACAGAATTAGTTGAAATAATTATTATATTTTATTAACACGAACGATCGTGAATTATTATCTTTTGTGCAAAAAAAAACAAAAAAAAATGGGTAGAAACTGATCGCCATTCATTTTTTTTTGTTCTTGTAAATTGTCAAACACAATGTTGACAGGTGTCACGAAACGTGACAGAATCAATTGAAATAATTATTATATTTTATTAGTAATTAAAATTATTTTGAAACGACAGGACCAGATTTGTTACTTTGTTGTCATGAAATCACAAAATTTTCGACTAACACGGTTGACCAACTCAAAATTGCGTTTTTGCTGGCGCCAAAGAAAAACAAAACAAAGCAATGCGAATCATTCCCCTGCTTACGTGAGTCACTCATCATCAATTAACCGCTACTAAGAAGCGAAACGGGAAAGTCGCATCGCGTAACTGTCATTATAAAAAGCGTGAGTTACATCACATAACATTCGCTATTTGTTGAAACAGTGACACACTTTTTCAAACATAAACAGTTAGTCAAACCGATTTTAAAAACACGTTATGCATAATAGTCATCAGAACGGTTCAAACTTTTTTTCATTAGGGATTCAAAATAGGTTGATTTTCAAGACGCTTCTAATAAATTTATTTTAGTAAATACATCCCAACAACAGATCGGACACTTATTACGAATGACCCTGTATTATCATATATACGTAAGAATTTCAATTTTTAAACAAGCTGGTTCAAATCTAAACACAAAAAGACGAAGGATGCCGTTTTGAACAGACCTAAAATTGAGAGAGCGAGTGAGTGACTGAGATATACTTATGCATAAGCAAACAACTTAGATGGTCCCCCGGTTTTGAAAACATAAGTCTCGTTCTCTCTCTCTCTCTCTCTCTCTCTCTTTCTCTAATTTAAGTAGCTTAAAGTTTCGTGCCATTAAAAGCACGAGCGATAAAGCCAGCGCGCCACCGAAGACTATGCATGCTAATGTGCTAAACGCAGGGGCACTAAAAACCACCAAGATTACATCGACAGCCCCCTCCCCCCCCTTTCCCCACATCCTCACGTTTTTGTGAATGTGAATCACGCGAAATGCACGGCGGCGTTAATCACTGATCGCCCCCGACAAAGCACGGCCTCATCGTGGGGGCGGGGGCGCTTGTTGCGTGAAGAAAGGCTCGTTAATTCCGTTTGCGAAACGAATTCTGAAGAGAAGATTAAATTTGACATTATTGATCCCCAAACCCTGGACTGATGTGAGGCCGTGAGTTTCTTTCACTCTTTCACGCTCACATGGCTCGAAAGCAGAGAGTTTTTATTGAAAATATTCTCCTCTCAAAGCCGCATTTCCTACAATGTGATTGAAACTATACGATATTTATTTTTACTTTCCTGATGAATCGTCTACTAGTGTGCACGAAGTGCTATAGCGATGAATAAAAAAACAAAGAACTCCAAAAATTGCAGCGAGACGTATCTTTCACCTACCAGATAAATAAATTTCAAAAAAAAAACATTAATTTCAATTAACGCCTTTTAGAGCTCTTGTAGCAAGTCACAAAAAAATTCTAAAAATACAGTGTATGTGGAATTCGTAGAGCTGTAAGTGTCAGCTGGATAGTTCTAAGCAAATTCTTCCGAGCGAATAAACCGTTTCTGCATTGAAAAACAGAGGTAATTCCGCTCGGAAGAATTTCCTTAGAACTATCCAATTGACATTTAAGTCTCAAAAATTCCAGATAAACTGTATTTTTAGAGTTTTGCACCACAACATTCCCCGACTTTTTTCGTCAACAAACTTTAGCAATGGATCGCGATTATGCAACTTTCTTCTAATTTTTACACGCTTAAACAACTTGCCATTTTTAATTTAATTTTTCCTTAAGCTTTCAACGTGCATTAAATTTAGAAATTTGAACTCAATCTTTCTGAAAAAATTTAAAGCAATCAATTTTAAAAGCATGCCAGTTCGTTTGAAAACGAATAAATTAGATTATTTCTTCAACGAAACGCCTCAATGTAGGCAAAACGATGAACGACGCAGTTTGTATGGTTGCCTACACTAAAGGCGGTAAAAATAAATTTCACTGTCAAAATACTTGTAAGCGGAGACTTTCACGATTGCCTAAGGCCCGATTTCTTCACCTTCTGATAAATTTATCTGCCGGGTATTATCCTTGGAAACCATTGTAACGATAAGAGTTTCTGAGGATATTACCTGGCAGATAAATTTATCAGGAGGTGAAGAAATGGGCAGTTTTCCTTAGAAATGTTTAAACAATTTTCCCGTTCTTCTTGATTTCAGAAAAGCAATAAATAAAATAGAAATATCGAATTACCTTTAAATACTATTATACAGGGTGAGTGGGAAGGAACGCGTCAAACTTCAGGAATGTATTGTACACGTAAAAAGAAAAACGTAAATGTTTGTAAATGCAAATCATTATCTGTCACTGTTTGTGTATTGTCAGCATAATTTAACGTTTATTTTAGAACTGTGTCTTTTTTGCTATTGCTGACCCTGTATAAGCAAATAATGTCATTAACGAACATATAAAATAGCGACATCTTACTATCGCTTTTTGACCTAAGTGATAGTAAGATGTCGCTATTTTATATGTTCATCATTCTTACATCGCATTTGCGAATAAATTGGGCAAGTCGTTTTTGGTCTGCAGTGGGAATGTCGAGCTACGTTTCTGCTGAAGAAGCCCCAAGCAGGGCTGAAACAGCTGTCCAGAGGCTGCTCGAGGTTCTCACTGCAATCAAAAACGATTTGCACAAAATTTTTCTAAAATGTCATTAACATTCCTGTTGGTTAAAAAAATAATAAATTCGACGTCTTCAAAAAAAAAAACAAACAAGCCTTGATATAGGCATCCCGCTGAACACTGACGTTTATATGGTTGCCTACATAAGGAGCGTTGTTTTTTTTAATGTGGCATGGCGTCCTCTGGGCTGTGGCTAGCATGCGGCCTTTTTCAAATGCCTACAAACAAAAGCATCCACGGCACTCTGGACGCCAAATTAAAAAAAAAAAAAAAAAAACACTCCCGTTACTAGGACGTAAGAACAATATTTTTTGTTTTAAAATGTGTTAATTTTTTTCACGATTGACTGAGATTATGCCACATCTCCGATTTTTTGTAAATATTTAAAACAGTTTTCTGTCCAATTGCAATTATTTTTTATTTTATATTGTGTTCGGATTGTTTAAACTTATGTGGGCATTTAATTTTATATCGCGTTGGATTTTTGTTCAATAAATATTGCCTCTTATTTAATTACTTAAAATTCATAGCAAATTTAAGAAGTATTAATCGAGTAATTTTTAAAAGAACATTGCTGTTGCATTGTACTCTACTTATTATTAATCGTGAGGAGTCAACAAGTCTTCAGTACCTCTAAAGCCAATGCAATTTTTCTATTCTTCTACTTCATATTCTATCCAAAAATTATTAATTATATAATATAATGGATCTATTAAAAAATAAATAAATAAATAAACCTTGGTGTAGACAACCAGATGAACGCAATCGTTTGCACAATTGCCTATATAGAAGATCCTAAACAGTTGTTTTTGCTTAAAATGTGATAAATCTTTTTCACGATTCACTGAGATTATGCAAATCTCTTAACTTATTCAATATTTAAAACAATTATCTATTTTTTTTTAGTATAGAAAACATATTCGCATCTTTAGTAGACGCACAAAAAAAAATCGAATTTAAAAAAGTCGTCTCTTTAATGCAGAACATTATTTTATTACCCTTACAATTAAAAATAACAATGAATGCAACACATTGAAAATAAAACGTGTAATTATTAAAGGTAATATTCAAAATAATCGTTTTAAAAATAATAAATTAAAGCAACTTCTCCAAAAAGAAAAAAAAACAAGAAGTCCCTCGTGTAGGCAACCCGACGTACATATTCGTTTGCATGGTTGCCTATACATAAGGAACTAAGAACAGAACATGCAAATGTGGCTAAAGTTCTAGGTCAAAAAAAGTCTCTCATTAATGTAGAAAATTATTAAATTAGTTTCAAAATAAAAAGTAATTAACAATAAATGATTATTAAAGAAATATTCAAAGTAATTCAAATAGTGAACGTAATACTGAGATACTGACTGCAAAGTAACAATAACACTCAATAATTTCAAATATCTTGAGTTTTAATTGGTAATTGCCAATATACTTATTGTGCACGAAAAGGAAACGGAATCGATAATTGCAACAACAAAGGCCGCGGGTTGCCAAATTTGTGGTTCTCCAATTAATTTTACCGAGTTTTCTATTTTTTATTAAAACAGGCAAGCTCCCTGTGACTTCATGCACCATATTTAAACTCGCTTATGAGTGATGGGAACCCTCCAAACTTTCAAATTCAATGAAAAATGGCATTTTTTTTTTTAAATCTGTGGTGGTTGTCCAACGAGCCTTCATTCAAGAACACTGTGCCGCTGTGCCTACCTATCTACGGAACAGTGTTTTAAATGCGCAGAGAAATTAACTGAAATGATTTAAGTTAAATAATTCGAGTGACACATCGCATGCAGGATCGCTTTTAATTATTTACTTAGTGTGTTGTAAAACATGCAAAGGAAATTTTGTCGGTTAAATAAATAATGTACAGTACAGTCACGCAAATCAGGGGAAACACACACATTTAAAACTTGCTTTTGTCCTATGTACAACATACAAGTATGTTTTGATCGATTAAGTTTACTTGTGTAATCAGAGTGTCAGTTCCAACTAATATTTGTTATTTTTTTTTAATAATAGTTAGGGCCGTTTTCATAATAAAATTTCAAAAAGGATCTTTAAATTAAAACCTCCGTATTATGAAAAAGTCCCCTTCTAAATTTAAATACGCTTCCAAATGGAATGTCGGTGGTCTTGGTTTGCCTTTGTGTATCGTAATTGAATTTAAATCAAATTATTTTTGGCTACTCGTAAACTTGTAAGGTTCAAGATAGTCAAATAAAATAATATTTATTTCTATGTCGCTTTTCTAGTTAGTTGAATCGCGTATTCTAATTATTTCCACTAGCTGACGTCTTTTCAAATTTAATTTAATTTTCAGGAATTGAAAAGCGTGTGAGTTTAAACATTTTTTTTCTTTTACAAAGGTGTACCCTAAGCATTTTTAATACTACCTCTTACTTATTTCAGGAATGATTTTTAGTAGTAAAGAATAAACACTGATAATTTACATTCGTGTGTACAAAGCAAACCAAACTCGTACGCTGCATGGAATTAATAAAAGCGTTTCAACCACAACAACTACTACTGAAGATGTGTTAGGTTCCTACGTATAATACATATTCATGTTATATCAAGTACCTTCACTTTATTAGAGGAGTTTTCCTATGGTTAAAGAATCGGAACTGCAGTCGCAGTGTTAAGTCTTTTCGAACTGCGAAAACACAACAAATCACTAATTGCCGATTGCACACAGCCGTACGCAGAATAACAAGTAATTAGAACCGAGTAATAAATAGGGATTTTGTGACCCTGCCATGTGCTTGACTCAGGTATAATAGATAGTAATTACGTAAATGTTTCGGGGCTGCAGCTTTATTTGAGATTTTTAAAGAGAGTATTCGTGAAATAATGTTGTTTATTATGATTTGAAGCCAGCAAAAGTTATATGAATTGCCGGTGAGTAAATACAGACGAGCACAAATATTGCAATAAATAAATAAAATAGCTGCCGTTTTGTTACTGGCGGCTGACTACTCACTCCGCACGTTGCTTATTAACCAGTTTGTTTGACTCTAATCGTACTTCGACTGGGGCTGAAAGTTAGCTGGTATTGTGCTTTCATTATACGTCTATCTATAATTTAAATAAACAAGAAAGAAAACTAACGGACGGGACAAAAAACACATGGCATACATACAATCAAGTACGAATCTTACGTTAAAAAAAAAAACAAAAACAAAAAGATTCTAAAAGTGAGGGGGTGACGAGAGACATCAAAATCAACAAATAAAAAAATTCAAAGCAGAAAAAAAAAACATGCCAGTCGTGTTCATGCCTGAACATTAAAACAATTAAAAAAAAAAATTACCTCTGATCAGGCGCTTAACAAGAAAATTATAAAACCTATAATAAAAATTGTTCAGAATGAAAAAATCGTGGAGTGAAATTAAAAATCGATTGTCCTCTGTGGATGACCATGATGAAGGCATAAGTACATATAATGGGGGACTTACTTGTGTCAATGTTGCGTTGTAAATGTGTCGCGATGCGATGGCGCGCATCGTTATATTCTAAATGCAGGCCCAACCTGAGCAGGGTCGGGTTTTTCTCTATTAACGACGTTATTTCCATCTCTATCTTATTACCCAGAACCTGTGATCTCTGAAAATACCCAAATACGGGTTAAAAATTCCATTCCCTTTTTAAGCAGTTCTGCAATTCTTACCTGGTTCGATGCTCTAAACTCTTCGACGATTTTCGTTTTGAGCAGGGACTTGATTAACCGCACAATTCCGGACGGTGAGATAAAGTTCGACTCCACGTTCACCACTTTAACAGTGCCGTTGGTCTCGAGGGCTTCCGCCAGCTTCTCTGCATCACGATCCGTTAGGCCAACGTTTGACAGCGATATCGTTTCCAGGTGCGTGTTGCTGGCCAAGCCCTCGAACAACTGCTCGAACTTCTCATCTGAGATGTTCTGCAACAAAACAAATCACAGCATGTTACAGTTACTTTTACAACCTCGTTAATTTCACCCATGATAGTCCTCTCGTACCCTAATTCTATTTCGTGAAGCCTCTCTATTACTTCTTTACTCTAGGAATCGCACGTTCTTAACTCGCAGGCATGCGTGGTTCATCCGAGAATATTTCCTAATTTACGATTGGCTGATTTCGCACGTGGTACGAACGTTTCCGCGCTCGGGGCAGCCATTTCGGCCTCCTCGTATTACTGTGACGCTCAGTGATGCCAACCCTACTGTTTTAAGAGTAGATCTGCTGCTTTTTTCTTACAAATTCGTACCGGTCTTTAGTTTAAGTCTCCACAAGGACCGATTTCATGACAGGACTTTAAATTTACAGTTACTTTAACCTAGAAAGATACATTTGTTTCTCTATTCTTAAAGTGACTTTAAAATAAGGCTTGCTTAATGTCTGATTATGAAAACGGCCACAAATCTACTGCTTTCTTGAAATAAAACGTTTTTGATCGTCAATCAATATTATCCGTGACATTTTTGTTTCATAAATTGAAACATGATGTAAAATTTTAAATCATACGTAGAGGAATATGTGCAAAGTGAGTAGTTTCTCGAAAAAGCGACAGATGGTTGATATTAATTAATATCTGTTTGAGATATTGAAGCGATCTCCGGCTTTTAGCGCGAGCTGTTATCGATTAGAAATGGAAATACTAGCCAAATTTCCGGTCCTTCAATTAATTTCACTGACTTTTTGTTGTTACAGCTTTAGGCTTGGGGCGTCCAGGTACTTCGCCGGATTTTGTGAGAAGGATGGCCGGGGGCGCTCGCGATTAATACCGCAAGTACTTTCGAGAAAGCTGCGGAGCAATCCCGTGCGTACGCGAAGACTTTTCCGCGCGTATCTTTAAGCGAATGCATTCACTATAAAAACGAACATCGTTTGCGTTGCCGGAACAGTTCTTATTTAGAAGCTTTTACTTAGAATACGAGCACCGCGGAGCTATAAACGGCGACCTAACAGAAGTACTAGAATAATATTAGGGTATTCTGTGTATAAACGATTGCATTTTTAATAAAGTGTTTTGAAATTACTCAACGAGTATTATTTGCGAATCCCGAATTCGTAACAGTACTAAAACTGGCAAATTTCCTGAATTTATGAACCTTCTCTTAATTTCCAACTGATTTTTCTCGGGAGAATAATTTTAATTGTTAAAAATGGGTATTTAAAATTACCTTAATATTATTCCAGTTGAGATCTGTTAGCTTAGGATCGTCCTGCTGCACTTGCTTGACGGTCGCTTCTATGTCGGTGTTGTTGGGGGGGTCCTGTGGATATATTTTCTGCTTGGACGCCTTCGTTATGCCGTCCCAGCCGAGTCCGACCGGCTGGCCTTTGTTGAGAAGAGAGGCGTGGTATTGGTCCTGGTTCATCATAGAATGGAAGCCCAAAATCGCTGTGAAGATGCAAGAAAACATTTTATGAATTAAACATAATCGCGTGTGTGTAATAATCATAATAAATAATTAAACATTTAGGAAGTAATCATAATCACGTGTGCGTAATAATCATAAATATTATAACGAAACAACGAAAAGATTTTTTAATATAATCGTATGCGTTCAGTGTCGGGTAATTTCCTGGTAATCCGGAGCACTCAACGCTCTTTAAAATATTTTTTTTGACACTCCTCAGTCCACGGGGACATTTTATAGCGCTTTCGGTTGGGATGCGCTGCGTCCCTCAGTTTATTCCATAAAATTAAAACGAAATGAAGATACACTTTGTGCAATCGAAAACGCTATTAGATTCGTTACTAATTACAATTAATTACTGAAGCACTTTTTTTGTCAGTTAAAAATTAACGCAGTACTTCAATTACTTTAGATTTCCAAACTTTTCTTCAAGAAAAAGAAAACCTTTACTTTAAAATACATTTCTTAAAAAAATTATATTTTCTGTTTTAATAAAATATGTAATTTGTTAAGCAAATAGAAATAAAAAGAATCAAAATGCCTCTTTTGCTTTGTTTTGGTCTCTTTTAAGAAGGTTGTCTTGCGTCTGACATTAATAGATAATAATAATAATAATTTTATTGGCAAAAAGATAAACTTGTACACAATGATAGAAATAGTTAGAAATTCCTTTTTTTTGTCAAAAGGAATACAATCAGACTAACCAACAGAAATGTCTCATTCTCTTTGTATCCCTTCAACAAAAGAAAAAAAAACAAAATAGAGAGAAAATAAAAAGAAAATTTAATGTTAATTAAATACTTTAAAATGTTTTAAAAACTAAAAAAAAAATTAAACGTTAAAGTAAAGGAAGACGTACCGAAAAGTGTACTTAACCTTAAACAGTAAGACTTTATAATAAATAATGGTCGCAAGTACTTTTAAAAAATTCCGCCAAAGTCTCGGACTTTGACTGGTCATTGAATAAACAAACAAGCACGCTATTGGCTGCATTGAATTATTCATAAAAAAACGCTCGCGTATTTCGTGTATTGATTGGTTATTAGATAGACTTTCACTGTGTTTATAAAATAAAATATTAAAAAAAAAAAATTGACCGAATGAAAAAGAAAAGAAGATCGATATTTTTCCGGCGAAGTGCGACAGAACCAAAATACCAACATAAAAGAGAAAACGAAAGCTTGCGAAATCGCAAAACAAAAATTATTCTACAGGTTGTTGCACTTAAGGCGGATTCCAGTTTGAATATTGTATTATCAAATTATCTTTTGTTTCTCTTGACAACTTGTTTATTTACTTTTTTCACTTCTGACGAAGCTATCAATCGATATTGAAACGTTGAGTGCTCTTTCCAGTTTTAATAGCGTCCGGTTAAAATTTAAAAACTATTTTCTTACAGTCTTCATTGGACAAGAATCAACTTCAATTATTCTCAACTTTATTAAATTGTTTGTAAGAACTTACGTTACTTGTAATTTTTCTTAACAGTATAAGTGAGAAAGCATTTCAAGACGAAACTTTTACAAACAAATCACAAGCCTCTAACGTCATTTGTTCGGAAGATATTTGCATTTGTTTGAAGTACTGCAACAACGATAATTTTTAAAAAAACTTGAATAACGCCAAAACGGTTTGCATTAGGCCCTATGTGTGAAAGAGAAAGTTATTTGAATGTAACTAACAGTCAGGAATCCGAAAATATAAAAATATGTGGGGCGTTCCGTTTAAAATAACGAAGTCACATAACGTCCAGACTAAACGTAACACTCTGTATACACCAAACTAACTTTAAAATATGCTCCGCGTGAAACGAGGTAACCTTCATTTGAAATATGTTTTGTAAAATGAGTAACTAGAGAGTTATAAAGTAAGTCACCTTAAGTAGAATAGCCTGTATAAGTAAAAAAGGCGCAAAGAGAAAAACAATGATTTGCAATTAATTATTTGGTGAATAAAAAACAAAAACAAATGAACAACGAAGATTCTCTCGGAAGGAAGCTTTCGCAAATTAATGGCAAAAAAGAAAGAAAAAAATTGTAAAAAAAACACGGAAGATTTTGAAAAACGAAAGAGTCGCGGCGAAGAAAGAAAAATTTAATTCCATTCTGAAAACATCCTGAATAAGAAACCAAAAAAAAAAAAAACAACGAATTGTAAATAATCATGTAGTCAATAAAAACCAATGACAAAGATTCTTTCGGAAGAAAGCTTTTGAAAATTAATGGAAATAAAATTTAAAAAAACTGAAAAAAACGAATCATGGGAGATTTTGAAAAACGAAACAGACATGGCGAAGAAAGAAAAACTTAATTCCTTTTAGAAAACATCTTGTATATGAATAAAAAAAAATGAAAAAAATGCGCAGAGAGATAAACAACGACTTGCAAATAAATAATCACTTAGTCAATAAAAACCAAAAAGCAAATGAATGACGAAGAGTCTTTCAGAAGAAAGCTTTTGAAAATTATTGGCAAAAAAGAAAGAATAACATTGAAAAAAAAAATGAAACACGCGAGTTTTTGAAAAACGAAACAGACACGGCAAAGAAAGAAAAACTTAATTCCATTTAAAAAAAGAGAGAATATCAGTTCATTAAAAAAAAAACAAAAGAATTCTCAAATTACAAGAAAACAAAAACAATTAAAATGTAAGGTTTTATTGCGCAACAAAACAAATGAGAAAACAGAAACAGGAAAATAAAAAGAGAAACGATGTTTGCTTTCAGATTAATTCGACAGAGATGATTAAAATAAAAGATTAAATAAATAACAATGGTATGTCATATGATAAAATGAACCAAAAAAAAATAGGAAAGGAAAACAAGTAATCGGGCGAAACTGTAAACAAACAAAAAATGCAAAGAATAATTTCGATAAGGAAAAAAAAGTAAATGAGAAACTGATGAGGAAAGCTTTAGAAACTCACTGGTAATAAGACAGAAAAAAAACTGTTAGCGAATGAGACATGGAAAAATTAATTCGATTGAGAAGAATAAATAATGAAGTGAGGAAATGAAGAATAGGCGATTGGAATGTTTTTGAAAATAGTCGATGAGACAAAAAAAATTGTAAAACGTCAAACATAAAAAGTTAATTTGATAGAGGGGGGAATAACAATGAAATGAGGAACAAAATTAAATTAAAAAAACGAATGAAATTTTGACTGCTATTAATTATGCACTTTCCTAATTTTTACATGTTCAAACCATTTTTTCCTGATTTAATAATAATAATGAAAATTTTGGTAAGCACAGAACAAATTGAGAAAAAAAATCAACAGAGTCAAAATCAGAACAATTCATGCTTAAATGGTAAAAGGTCAGAAGGTTCAGAACTGAGTATTATGGAGAGAATTGTTGAATTATCTTTAAAAATTACAAGCAATTAACGCCAATAATATGTCTCTTAGTTAAAAAAAAATACTCCTAATAAATTAGGTTACTCAGAAAACAAGAAATCTTAGTGTAGGCAGCCTAATTAACACAGTCGTAAGTGTGGTTGCCTATATTGAAGGCGCCTCCATACATTTTTTTGTTTAAAACGTGATAAATAAACTTTTTCACAACTCACTTAGATCAAGAAATTCTGATTTTTTTACATTTAAAACAATTTGTATTCAAATTTCCAGTTCTTACAATAAATTTCACCAATTTTCGCGTTAAAAACAAACAAGCTCCTTGACTTTTTTCGGCAAATAGAGACCCTATGTAATATAACTATGAGATAGGGTATAAAATCCTTCCTATTCTTAAATATCGAATACAATAACTCACCAGCTAAGTCAATAATTTGTTCCTGAGTAGCATCGGAAAGCGCTTGCTCATATTCATCACCTAAATCGACAGCGATTTCCTCAGAGGCCTCCTGTTCTTTGATTGGTGGGGGCGGAGGAATCCACTGCACACCAAATTAATTCAACTTTCAGTAACCGACGTTGGGTCACAATAAACGTATTATTATAATTATAAATTACCTTCTTCCCCCTGACAGTTCCAGGTATGTACGGTTTCAATTCCGGTTTATCAGGCGTTTCTATCGCCTGCTTGTTTATGTGTTCGATGAGCTGCTTCCGATTCAAAGGCCCCGTCGGGTCCTTCTCGCAGTCGTAACTACATCTCTGAGAGGGTGGTAAAAAACTATCCTGCAATGCAACCACGACTTAAGAAAAATGTGCTTGTGCCAATTAAAGCTTGAACTTACGTCTGGGTCTACTTCCTTCGCTAATATATTAATTTCCTCCGGCGATAACTTGGACAACAACTCGTCTACGTCCACCTCGTCGTACTCGCTGAGGTCCCTTCCATAGAGTTTGGCCGGGGTGGTCATGGTGGTGGTTTTCGTCGTCGAGGACGTCTGCAATGACGACAGAAACATAGTTGTTACACTTAACTGTGGAACTGAAAAAAAAGGTTTAAGGGCCGGCCCTTCCCTCTCTTTATAGTACTACGCGATTTTCAATAATGACTATTGTGTGTATTATACCTGTTTGTTGACGACTGTACAATACAGAGCAGAAAGAATTACGTCAATATCCACACCCAACACGCCAACTCTCTTCTGACCCTAATTGTCTGAATCATCTGGTGGATCAATAACAGCGTGCAAGTGTGCGAAGTGGCAATTGCAAAAGTGACACACGGCCCAAAAAACGCTGAATTTTTTTTGATTTTATTTCGGTAGTGTCGGCTACTACTGCTAGGGGACGTTCAGAAACGAAGGGCGCGTCTAGGGAATATTCCGCTTTTTAATTTGGCTAACCCCCGAACTTTACACTGGAGTCATTATATCATACCTAAAAATATCCTCGATGTTTAAACGACGACAATTAAAAACACACTTTCGATAAGTTTATCTCCTTTTTTTTTTTTAATTAAGTTTATAATTGCCCGGAATTACTTCTTAAAAAGACAAGGTGATTTGTGGCGCCATCTCTCGATGTACGATGCAATCTCACCAAACAAGGCGGGAAATTTAAAAGTCTCTGTTTTAAGTTGGGAGTTGATTAGGAAGGCCGGTTAGATATTAAATATATTTCTTCAATTTTAAGACCTTACTGTGTGTTTACGTTTCCATTACGACAATCACGGCATAAACGTGTAGCAGGTAATTGACGCGCGACAGTGATAATCTGATTTTCGGCGAATCCAGATTCTTAAAAATGTGGGTATTTTGATTTGTTATCACATTAGCCTTAATCAAGATTTTAATACCTTTAGTCCTCTCCTTTATTGCATTACGGCAGATGGTCGTTGTTTTTTTTTGCCGGAAATTTGCGTTATTTTTTAATCTGATTAATATTTTCTTAGTATCATTTTATTACTATTAAGCCCAGTTTATTTGGCGTTTACAGGAATTGGACTAATAAATAACCTTTTTAAATTGATGATATGATGATGATGATGAAGTGAAATCGAGTTCGAACCGTGAAGGGGGGGAGGGGGGATTGTAAAATAAAATTTCCCATTTACCATGGGCGCAGCTAGACTTTTTTCTAGACCCGCGCATATTAAAAAAAAAATCTACCTATACATTTAAAAAAAAGCATAACATTTTTTAAGCATAATTAATTGTTAATTTTTTTTCGCTTCGAATATCAACCCCAGGCATTTTAACCCTGGGCTTCCCCACAGCTGGCTACGCCCATGCCATCAAAGGTAGGGTTGACAGATTTCTCTTGGAATAAGATGTATATATAGCCAAATGTAGTACAGAAAGTTGCCCAACTATGCCCAACTACGCAGTGTAAAAAAATATTAATTAATTCTGTTACGTCGTTTGAAATAGGTATTAGGAGGAATAGATTTAAAAAAAAGAATCTACAGTAACAAAACAACATAAAATCATACAAATGTAATTAATTTGACAGTTGTCAAGGAGAACAATTCTTCTTTGGTTTTTGTTTTTGCTAAAAACAAGAGCAGAAAGGAACAAAAGAAAATTAAAGAGAAATTAACCTGTAAGAAAATCAGTAACAAAAGAGAAACGAAAGAGACGGCAACAAAATACAAGGCACGAAACGAAAAGAAAACAAAAGAAGATCGACCACACCAAGCAGCAGTTTTCCCGAACGAATCAAAAAATTCGCAGAAAAAATAAAAGCAAACCAAGAAAAAGTCCTTAATACAATTAAAAAAACGAAAAAATAAACGAACATCGAAACACAGTGCGTAAACAATTGTGACGGGCACAAAAGAAATGTTGAAGAACGATGAAGTACGAAAAAGCGCCAATAAAATGCGAAAAATCAGTTTGAAAGGAAAATGGATAGAGAAATCCGTGGTATGAAAGCATAAAGAACAGAAAAAAGAACAAGAAAATTGATGGCTAAGGTGAAGACAAAACAAATGAATCTCCAGATTAAAAACTAAAAAGAAACCGAAACAAAGCAAACACCGTAAATAAAATGCAAAATATCAATTCTTTAAGGCAGAAAACAAAAGAGAAAGAAAAAATAAGAAATGAACAAGAAACAAAAGAAAACAAAACTTCTGCATTGATCACGTTGTATATTTTTGCACCGACTCTGCGGTTTCAAATTTTTGGGCGGTACTGTACTTTTGTTCCACCGATTATATTAGAATGTAGAATTTTCCTGAGTGTCGTTATGTAAAGACAACAATGGTATGACAACTACAAAAGTAGTTGAAGTGCAGATGAATACTTTTAGTTAATTAGGAAAAACGTAAATAACGAGTGTTCAATTAAAAGGCGGTCTAGATAGCCATGAATTTATTCTGAACGTCTAGCGTAGGGTTCTTCAAACGACGAGCGTGAAGCGGCACTTGCATTTCTAACCTCACTTTAACTCAAAGAAGACATTTCGAATAAACGTTTATTACCGAATATTTATATTAAGTATAAATATTAGAAAAAAATGCAGGAGCAGCTTTCAACTTTTATTAGTTAGGATAACCGTCAACTTGTCAAAGTTGTCAAATTCAAATGATGTTAATCACGACATGCGTTCCCGATAACAAAAGCCTGCTACAGCCTACTTGACCGTTTTTTTTATTGAACACTCGTTACTAAAAAAAGAAAATAACTACTTCATAACCTAAAAATATTTTCCTTCACACATGAAATTATTTAGTGGAAATACATAATATTAAGTATTGGAATCCTTATTTTTTAATAAAAGACAAAAACGTAATTAGTATCTGATATCAAATTAAAAAGAAAATTGAATAAATATCACCTTTTTAGTTAAAGCGCTAACTCCGGCGCGAGATGTCGCCACCAGAGCTGTAATCGGTAATGTTACGGTAACATTAAAAATAAATTACCGGTAATTTAACAACAGTAATATTATTATTATTATTACCAACTTAAGTACATAAGAAATTTGTTCGTGTGAATGTGAAAGCGTCGGCCACAAGCATCTTTTTTTATAGGTTAACCAAATGTCATTTCAATGTTTGCCTTCCGCAACATAACAGCTCTTCTAGAAAAAAATAAAATATAAAAACAAAATCACACGTTAAAAATAAGATAAATAAGAATTGTATGGCGCACTTTTAAAAAAAATATTTTCTCAAATGAATTCGTGATTAAGGCAGTTTCTTTTTAATAATGTTGGTGACATGTAATACAAGAGTGAGAGGACAGCTGTCAATAATTGCCGGCGTCCATTTTATAATCTACCAGTTTTGCGTTGTAAATTGTAATCCTAACAATTTGTAAATTGAAAACACAAAGTGTTAACTACTTAACGTTTGTTTAATATTTAAATGATTGAATAGCTATCAGTGCCTACCAACCTGTAGGTTACCAAAACACAAAACGTCACTATCTGACATTTGTTTAATTTGAAATTGAACAACTGTTAGTGCTGCCCAGCTTTTAAGAAATCAAAGCCTACTTTAATTAGGAATTTAACTTAAACCACGGTGGATGTCTTAATTGCAATTATTGAAACACTTCGAGGGTTTTTTTCTAAATAAAATTTTTAATTAATCTTTAAAAAGTGCAATTTAATTTTTTTTTTTTTTGAAGGGGGAAAGAGAACGTATCTTCGATAAATTATTAATAGATGTGACGCAGGCGAATTTCTCGGCATTAAATCCACGTCTAATTAAAAAAGTAATGCATGTGCGTTCCGCTCAACCGTCGTATTTAGCGTGAAGTTAGCGTTGCCAGTGATGCAGAAATTTTGTTTTTCTGCAATTTTATCTTAATCGTTGATTAATTGGGACGCGACGCGGCCGGCGTCGTTGCAAGGTCGCCGTAAACTTGCCGCCCGACGAAAGAGTTCCTCCATCCGTGTTTTGGTTGAAAATGTTTGTAGTTTTGAGTCTGGGGGCCGGAACACGCCGCACTGGCACCAACCCAACGCGCTATACTTGGAGATTCGCTCGAAACCGATTATTTATAGTACGAGAAGCGGCCAGTGGCCTTCCCAATCAAAATGGCGGCGCCCGTGACCTACGGCTTCATTCACACCTAACTTCACGCGTTCATCGGGGAGCGCGGGGAAAACGCAGAGTGCGAAAGACAAACGCGCGAACTTCCATTTCCGTGTGTGAGTACAATTTTATTATATTTCGAAAAGTGCGACCCCTCGGAAAGGGGGTGAGAGGACGTGGTGGCTTGCGGAAGGCGGCGGCTTCTATTTTCGCCTCAATGTAAACTTTCAATGCTGGTCCGCGCGTATGTGGGCCGACTGCAAATTGCCTCCTCTCTCTTTTTTTTTTTATTTTCGTCTCTAACAGGTTGCTTTTAATAGCGCGTAATTTTTTACTTTTCGTTTAACGTTCTCGCCACACCGCACCGGGAAGAAAAATCGACGCCTTTTTGCAATTCACAGGGATAGGCAAAAGTACAGTCGTGAGCAATAAATTTTGGACGTAGTTGATTGTCAAAGATTGACACCTGGCTTGTATTTTATTCATTTGATTTGATTGATGTCTTAATTTTGAATTCTGGCAACAATAACTCAACAATTTGAATCATTTTCGATATTTAAAGAGACCTTTTTAATTTTTGAATTAAAGCTGACTTTATGGTTGACATTGACGACCAAAATTTAATGCTCGCGATTGTACATATCTACCGAAAGGGTCATTCCAAGTGGGATCAAAAGCAAAAAACACACTGACGTCATTTCAAAAAGAAATAGTGCTTCCGGTTTAACCGGAAATTAGTTGAATTTATTATTATTATTATTACTGGGTGTACGTATTTTTAAGTGACATTTTCGAATGCAGAATAAAAAATATACTCTCCATTCACGTTGACAAAAATTTATTCATTATTATTTTCGAGTTTTTTTTTTTTTGTTTCGTGTTATTAGTTTAGTTTTTTCTTTTATTTAAAAAAATATTCAAAATGTGCTCTCCATTCAAGTTGGAAAAAATTTAATCATTATTATTTTCGAGTTTTTCTTTTTTTTGTATTTGAAACTAGATTTATTCAAATTCAAAATCAGAGTACATTTGGGTTACAAGCATAATGATAAAAAAGAAATATGTAAATAACAATTTAATTTGCTTTTGTTTTGTGCTATTAGTTTAGATTTTTTTGTTTTTTTTTCGTGTTTCTGGTATCTTTCTTTGAATATAAATTTAAATGCCCGCAAAAAAAAATTTAAATTCGTCGTACCACAATCGAACAGTGAAAATAACTGTCAAGAAAAGAAAATAAAACGAAACAATTGAATGACGGACGTTAAGTAAATAGAGTAATACGGAGTGCGCTTTAAAATTACATTTAAAACAAAAAACAATCGAGCAAATGCGCTTTCAAATGACATTTTAAAACAAAAGAAAACAATCGAACAAATAGCTTTGAGAAACAATTGCAAAGATGAAGAATAATAATTTTTAAAAATTATTACCAATGACGGAAATCAGTTGAACACAGAATGATAAATTGGGAGAAAATAATTAATAAATGCAAATCAAATAAAAAAGAGAAACCCGAGTGGTGAAGGATTTTGAAAACCAATGACAGAGTAACAATCGAGAAACAAAAGATTTAACATAATTTAATGTATAAAACAATGAATTTGTAAGGGATAAAAAATATCTATTAATATACAGTGCGCCTTCGAGTCAAAAGAAAAAAGAAAGAAAACAAAAAACTGAACAAATTAGAGCAAAGAATAAAACAATGATTGATTGTGAAAAAGAAAACAATTGAATAAAGAAGAACAATTGAATGATAAAACAGGGAAAAGAAAAATTAAAAAAAACACAACTATCGATTTAAAACCCATTTTAAAAACAAAAGACAAAAATGCGAAAGCGGAATAATTTTAAAAGTTGATAAAGCTGCAAAAACATTTTATTATTATTTTACATTTTATTATTATTATTATTATAGTACTAAAAAAAAACTCAAGAAATAAAGGAATATAAAACAGTTAATAACCATAAAAACAAAAACAAATCTTGCAATTGAATAAAATATATTAAAAAAAAAAAACGCTAAAATAGTTATTGAATAAAGAATAACAACTGAATGAATAAAACAAGGAAAATAGGTTAATTTCTGCCTGCGCTGTGCTTTAAAAGCAAATTAAAAAGCAGAAACAATTGAATAAAGAATTTTTAAAAGCAATTGAACGGAGGCGGAAACCATTTAAAAAAAAAGTCGATAAAATAACTGAAAAAAACAAAAGAAAGAAATAAAATAATAAAATGTGTTAGTATGTACAATTGGAAAACAATTGAAAACAGAATTTTGAGAAACAATGGAATAGAGATTATGGGGAACGCAATTGAAAAGCAACAAAATAATAATTTTCAATTAAAAAAATAGTAAAAAATTGAATAAACAAAACAAGAAACGACTGATTATATAAAAACATCAATTAAAGAATTTTGAAGAACAGTCGAACAGAAAACAATTAACGATTGTGAAAAATTAGATAAAGAAGAACAATTGAATAAATAAAACTAGGAAAAAAGGTTAATTTGTGTCTACGCACAAATTAACCTGCTTTAAAATTAAATTAAAAAATTGAACAATTGGATAAAGAATTCTGAAAAAAACAATTGAACGGAGACAAACCATAAAAGAAAATAAATCGATGTTAATAAAACAATTGAATAACGGGAAGAACAAATAAATAAAACGAGAATTATAAATAAAACGGAAATATCTGACGCAGCGTGCTTTCAAATTAAATGGAAGAACAACTGCGTAAAGAATTTAGCTTTTGAGAAACACAAAACACTTCTTAAAACAACAACTAAAACAAAAACGAAGTTGAAGAACTGAACGAGAACAAAAAACAAAACAAATAAATCAATTGAGAAAACTCAACTTGAAAGAAGAATCTTGAAGAACTATTAAAAAGAGGCAAGCAAAAGTAGAAAGAAAATAATTTGAGAATAAGTTGAGGAAACAATTTAATCGGACGATAGTTAATTTGTGCTTTAATAACAAATTAGAAAAAGAAAAAACAATTTGATAAAGAAGAAGAAATCAATAAAACGAGAAAAAATAATTGGTGCGATGTGATTTCCAAGCAAGCAGAAAAACAACTGAATTAGGGACAAAATTAAATGACTGAATGTTAAAAAAAAAACAATAACAACAACAATGACGAATGATAAATGAATGAAAAAAAAATTTTATGAATTTTTGCAGGGAAAACTTAGATTATTGCTTGCTTTTTCTTGCTCTGTCTTTGTCCTCAAAGTTTTAACCTCGCGTCTTTCATTGCATTTACATCCAAATTATTTCCCTCTTTACTTTGTTTGGTTGGGTTGATGCAATTCATCATTGTTTTTTTTTTAATAACAGAAAGAAAGGCAGAAGTTACTGACAACTAACTTCATTTTTTTTTCTTTTTTTTTCTTGATGACTGAAGTTATGAAAATGCTACCATCATTTTTCATGCATTTTTTCTCTTCTTTCATTCATTTCAATAGCTAATTTCATTTTATTTCTTATTTTACGCAACTAGTTTTTAAGCTCGTATTTTTTAACCTTTGATCTTCTAATCTACTTTTTTTTTTTAATTAAACCACATTATTTTTTTTAAGTAATTTTTTTAATCGATATTTTTTTTACATTGATGGAAAGTTGAATCTATTATAAGGGGTTAAGTGGTACTAAAACTATTATAGACTGGATGTATCTAAAATAATAATTAAGTAGTAATAATTATTCAACCGCTAATAAGTGGAATGAAACATTTTTAGAGTGGAGAAGTGCCTACAGAAGAATATATGTACATAAATTGGAAGAACTTAATAAAAAGGAAAGAGGAGAAAACTGATGGAAAGAAGAATGAAGAAAAGATGACTATTACGAATTCAACTGAAATGGCAAAGTCAGAATTATTATCATGGAATGCCTTAATTTAATCCATCCGAATTCGTTCCCAAATACTTCCGCCCACACCTTCCCCGGCCCCCAGTGCATCGTGATAAACGAAAGCCACTTTATTTTGACAAAATATAAAATGTTACACACAAATTCTGCAGTATTACGAGCTCGTGACATATTAGCTGTTGACGGAGACCTTTGCCTAAAAAGTGCTCGCCAAAATAATTTGGCAGGCAATAATTTGACCCATATATTTCGGAACCGCCGGCAGCGTCAATCACAAAGAGATCAGAGTCCCTCCTCCCCCCTTCAACTGACTCACCAGCTTCGCTCTTTTTTGGGCAAGACAAGCACATGCGAAAATTTTAAGTTTAGATTTGCAAAGGACCTTATCGAGTTTTGGAACTAAATGTGGCGTTTATTTATTTGTACAAGGCAACGACAACAGGTGAGAGGAGACATTCCCATTTGTTCCCTACCACCTAAAATTAGAAGTTTTCTCGCGCGTGTGGATTTTCGAAAAACGGGACTTCAGAACGCATACTATTGGGAGACTTTTGCGTGCACGTCATACTTCTTGGATGTGAATGTGAATGAGAATGTGAAATTAAGATGCCGACCTGAGGCATGGACTTGTTCCACACGTCGAGCGAGACGACCAGTGACAGGTAGATTCATTAAAAGCAAAAGAAAAAAAAAAAAAGGAAGTCACGCATTGAGGTCGGTATTTTTATTTTCGTTGGCAGAGGACCACTTCCCCGACCCAATATTGGTCTTATTTATCTGAATTATCTGTGCCGTTAAGTCGAAAAAATTAGATCTGGGGAACGGAATCTGGGGCAAAGTCGTGTTAAACTCCTTAAGAGGTAACCGGCAATGATTTCAAAACTTGAACGAACTGGTATTTTTAGTTCACCTGAAAAGTATTAACATAGAAACTTACTGTTCGAACGTTTTCCAGAATTGATATGAAAAAGAACATACTTTACTTTTATCTTGATTTTCGTTTCGCTAAACGGATTTTAGAAACGTTTAGGAGACTAATGTGCATGTATTTATTTTTTTTTTATAAACAACGAACGTCACTGATTTGAAGGTTCGAGTCTCCATTAGTCCAATCTTAAGAAGATGTCGAAATTAGTAGAGGAGG
The DNA here is from genome assembly GCA_036172665.1 of Prosopocoilus inquinatus. NCBI lineage: Eukaryota > Metazoa > Arthropoda > Insecta > Coleoptera > Lucanidae > Prosopocoilus > Prosopocoilus inquinatus. Next base: position 12,728,721 of record CM069871.1, on the reverse strand, counting down.
CAGAGAGAAAAGTCAAGAGTAACAACGATCGAGACAATAGTCTAGCTAATTTGGACTTATGTAAAAATCTAGACAAATACGGCGCGGCCAATTTCTTTCCATTTTGCCCTCGTACATAAATTGACATTTTTATTGAATTTCAGGGCAGAAGCTTTTAGATTGACCAAAAACGGTAACCCAATTTGTTTTTTTTTTTTTAATAAGTGCATCGTGGTTTAATAAAATGCGATCATCTTGTTTATTTCTTTTTTTTTTAATCACAAACGAGACGATTTGATTTTTTGCTTGAAGAAGCCCGCTCTCTGATAATAACCCCGCCGTCCGTTACTCACGTCTATTTTAATTCCGCTGGACGTATATTTGTTAACAAGAGTAATGAGTTTCGCCACAGTATTTCTCTGTCAAAAAGTTGGGAGCATAATAATTTAATCGTGTAATAGTTACCGGCTTATTTTCGTTAACGTCTAATGAGATTAATCGACGCAAAGCTGCGCTAAATACAACACAACAAAACAATAAATATGCATGTAATATGCAGGCCATTAGTTTGTTTGTGTAAAATTCTTTATTACGTTGCTTATAATTATTACTTTTATAATATTCATTAGTAAATCAATGTCAATCGTTCATTAAGTCAGCAGCGGCTTTCTTAAGATTATCAAGTTTTATAACAACCTGACATTTACGTACAGAATTAATTTATTCTTTATCAAATATATGATGTAAATAAATGAGCCGGGCAATGTAAACAAAGAGAATCCACCGACGGCACTGCAAGATCAATCGCCTAATTCAGAGTCGGCTCATGTGCATTCATCGGTTTTTACTTGGTGCTCTGGTGGATGGAAACTCTTCCGAGTTTGTCTCAAGTCTGTCCCCGTTCTATGGACAGGTATGTTTGCGATTGATGCTTTTCTTCCGTACAAATTATTATCGTCGTATTTTTTTCTTCCCTTGCAGGCTTTCTCGACGTATCGAACTTTAAGCAATGTAAACAAAGAGAATCCACCGACGGCACTGCAAGATCAATCGCCTAATTCAGAGTGGCTCATGTGCATTTGTGGGTTTTTAATTGGTACCCTGGTGGATGGAAACTCTTCCGAGTTTGTCTCAAGTCTGTCCCCGTTCTATGGACAGGTATGTTTGCGATTGATGCTTTTTTCCGTACAAATTATTATCGTCGTATTTTTTTACTCCCTTACAAGCTTTCACGAGGTATCGAACTTTAAGCAATGTAAACAAAGAGAATCCACCGACGGCACTGCAAGATCAATCGGCTAATTCAGAGTGGCTCATGCGCATTCATCGGTTTTTACTTGGTGCCCTGGTGGATGGAAACTCTTCCGACTTTGTCTCAAGTCTGTCCCCGTTCTATGGACAGGTGTGTTTGCGATTGATGCTTTTTCCGTACAAATTATTATCGTCGTATCTTTTTCTTCCCTTACAGGCTTTCTCGACGTAGTGAACTTTAAGCAATGTAAACAAAGAGAATCCACCGACGGCACTGCAAGATCATTCGCCTAATTCAGAGTCGGCTCATGTGCATTCATCGGTTTTTACTTGGTGCTCTGGTGGATGGAAACTCTTCCGAGTTTGTCTCAAGTCTGTCCCCGTTCTAGGGACAGGTATGTTTGCGATTGATGCATTTCTTCCGTACAAATTATTATCGTCGTATTTTTTTCTTCCCTTACAGCCTTTCTCGACGTATCGAACTCTAAGTTCTAAGTACATTTTTCATAGCAGTGTACTCTAGTAAGTTTCGAGTTTGACTGCAGGCTTTTGTTTTGGCGTACTCAAATGCTTGTTGGGGATGACCCTGTGACAATCCTTCTGGGACAGCAAACATTGCGCACCGGTTTCCGTCGACACCATCTCCGGACCGGTTCGGTTGTTGGATTGTCGTCTCCGCACGTAACACAGGGACCGACTCAGTGTTGCCAATTAACTCCACTCAAAAATTCTCTTCTCGGCATAAACTATTCCCTAAAGAAGTCTAGGAGGAAATTTAAATGGGAGGTTAAAGTTAAAAACACGATTACAATAAACTAATAATAAAAATAACCTAACCCATGTAGCACTTTCGGTGCACTTTTCAGCAATCAGAAGCAGTGTTGCCAATTCACCAAATTTCGAGGTTCTTTCCCTTTTTTACAGAGAAAAAAATATCGACGTTAAAAATCGTATTAACTCGAGACGGCGCTTAACAATAATAATAACAATAATGACAAATAAGGAAACGAAACTGAAATAAAAAATTATTTTTGAATAGAGAAAGACAGCAATTGTTATCACTGTTTAGGTTTTTCAAATGTTTGTCTTTCGAACGTAACGCGATCGTCACTTGTTCATGGATTTATTGTTTTTGAGTTTGAAATTCGTTCCCATCAAACATTTCCGTTTTTTTTTATTTTTTCTTGTGATCGTCATTTGTTTCCATCTTCAAATTCAAAATCTGTCTCTTTTTATCTTTGTTGCCGTTGTTTAAAAGAATACTATCTCGTAGTAGATTTGAATAAACAAATTTGTTTTTTCTTTTTTCTTTTGTTCATATCGTAAAATTATTTTTCTTTTCGTTTCGTAAATATTACTACCGTCATTCGCTTTTCTTTGTGGTTTTTCGTCGTGAAATTTACGATCGTCGTTTGTTTTCTCCTTTTTCTTCTGAAATTAATTAATCAAAAAAAAGAAAATGCGCTTCCTTCTCCTTCGCGGATGATTAAAGTCGTCATTTGTTTTTCACCGCTTTCTTCAGAATTTTTCATTTCGTAAATAAGCGTTGCGATGGTGTTTTGTTTTTGTTTTGTTAGTTTTTGAGAAATTCGAAATATTATTGGTCCCGAACGTGCGTTATTTTCTTTCTAATTTTAAATCTGTAATTTCTTTCGAGATCTTTTCTTCTGTATGTATGATCGTCGTTTGTTTTTTTTAAAAGTTTGTCAGGACTTTTGTCAAATCAAAAAAAAATTTAGTTTCTTTCGAAAAAAATTTCAACCGAGATGTTGAAATTTTCCCTAGATTTTAATGAGTATGTGGAATTTTTCCATTTTTTCCATATTTTTGAAAGTATCCCTAGATTTAACGACTTTTTCCCTATATTGGCAACATTGGTTCAACTATACGAAGATCTCTCAACATAATTAGCTGTTCAGGTGTGAGATTCCTGATTATTGCGGCTGCACCTTAAGCCGACTTTGTTGGTCAGATGAATAATAATAACAATAATAAGTTTTATTGCAAATATAAGTTTAAAAAGTGTCAAGGAAATAAAGCAAAATCAGACTTAAAACTAAAGTGAAAACGCAAGATTAAAGGAATAATGATAGCGCAGGTATCAGGTAGTAACGGATCCGTCATTCGTTAGTTCGTTTTGAATTACACATTTTGTTACTATTTTTTGTTCTCGATAGTTAATTATAGTCCATACAAGTTAATTTCGGCTTGCTTTTTGAATTTTTGCATAAACTGAATCATTTTTCTTTAATCCTTTCGTCGTCTCCGGTTAAGATTAGGCGGCACCGCTCATTTCTTTTCGCGATTAAGTAACACCCACGCCCGTCACGATTGAAACTGCGGGCTGGCTGTCTGTAAGTTAATTTCCTCAGCTGCACAATTCTTGTTTCTACTCTGTCCTTGATTCCACCCTGAATATTCAGTGTGAACTATCATTGACAAAGTATAAGAAAAAAATTGGTCTAAGCTCAGTTCCCCGGGGCAGGGTAGCTAGCCTTAAGTAGGCTCTGATAAATCGGTTTCGGTTGAAGGGGAGGAGGCGGATTCCATTTTATTGATCAAACAGAAACAAAAGAATTGATGTAAAATTGATATCGCCAACAAGTCGGCGTCTTAGATTGTTTTTTTTTTCTAGCCAATTAGAATGTTTGTTTCTAGCTCAGACATTTGTTCAAGATTTAAAATACTTTACGTTATCGATTATCAACAATCCTGATCAAAATTGACCTTGAACATCCGCATCCTGCAGGGCATGGAATTTTGCTTTCGTTTACAAATTAGCAGTTTTTAGGGAAACCCCCTGCAGTAAAACAGGTTTTTATTTTGATCGTGCTGTTTAATCATGAGAAAAAGATTTATTTTTTTTTAATTTACAGAAACTTAAGTTTTTTTTTTTAATTTGCACAAACTTAAGTGAAATATTATTATGATTGCTCAGAACTTACAATGTTACGACTCAAGGATAAGAAATAAAATGTTGTGGGATGCAACACGTGCAAATAGATTTCGGAAACATGTATTTTAAGAATTGCAAGAGTGTTTCAGACGTGGCAAACAGAAAAGCTGTCACTATTTATTTATAAATTATGTTTGCAGTGCAGTGGAACATCGTTTTCACCCCAAAAGTTTTCTTCTTTTTTTTTTTGTTGATTTCTTGGTCAAAATGAAGCTGAAGTTGAAGCTTATGCACACATTCAAATCTATTTATTTTTAATTAAAATTTAAAATCAAATTCGTTCGACCAATCCGACCACATCCAAACCAACCATGTCGACCTTGAATTATTGTATTAAAAATATTTGGCACATTTTAGTAGCTTTGAAAGAATCTGTTCAACGTAAAGATATGTCGAAAATTCAGGAGCACGAAGCTCAAAACAAAAATGTAAACGGATTTGCTGACTCTTTTTTTTAAATTCTTTTCAGATAAACACACATACTTAAAATTATTCTCAATTATTTACTTATTAAAATTAGGAACACTTATGAATGATACTTTTTCGTCCGATTATAAATTACACAAAAAAGCACTGAAATAAATTCGAAAATACTACAAAGAGGAAGCAGAATTTACTGAAATTTTTAATGCACTATGTACAATGTCGCTCAACTTAAATGATACCATTTGACAGTTGCGTAGCTCTCACCCTGAATGTTCTTAAGGGCGTGGTTCGCATGCAGAAGTATCATTTAAGTTGAGCATCGTACTTTTTTTCAAAGAAATCTGACCTTTGCGTATTTAGATATTAAACGAACGATTCTATTTTCTACGACAGGAATTCGTACGAACCACCATGTTGTTCCTTTGATCAACGTATTTTTTATTTAATTATAAGACAGTTGCGTAAACGTTTCAGCGCCGAAAGACGCGTAGAAAACCGTGAAAACTAAATCGTCCGTCCTTTTCTTATTTAATTTAATTTAATTTAATTTAATTTAAAATAAACCCAGGGAATTTATTTTATGCGATCAGGAAAAACGTATACGTTCCGAGGGCTACCTAATTATAACATGCACTGTTCGTGCAGCCGTAACAGTCAAAAACCGAAACTTAAATTAAAATGATAAAAATAACCGAACCCGAAAATAAGTTGTTATTTTGCACTCGCCGCACGCGAATGGAATATGGAACATTGTAATCGTAGTAATAATTGGAACAAAACAAAGCGATCGTTTCCGAAACGCATAAACTCCGAAGAATGAATAATAGCAATAACAATAATGAAATAATATTTGGTGGAAGTGCATTCGCCGGATTCGCAAGGGAACTGCTGAAAATAGTCCGCGGTGCTGAGGCGTGGTCTATTGATAGACGAAACGCACGGGGCGCAATGCAAATCGACGACGACCGGGAAGTGTTCAGAGGAACGAGGAATTGTCTGACAGGTGAAGAAACCGGGGGCCCGATTTAGTACGGCCCCAAAATGTCAGAGGCGCACTCACTATGACATTGCTCTATTTTGGATCGAAACGCGCGCACGCTTTTCCCAAACAACATACGTATTAATAGCTTCGGGCGATTCGATGTCAATATTTATGTTATTGGGGGTTTTGATGCAAAATTGTACTTTTCCGTTACATCCTCAGAATAAATATAAAACATTGATGATCATAACTAAAGGCCGACAATGTCGTCGCAACTTGTGCTTAATAACCACGTGCCTGGGCCCAGCATTTGTTAAGTTTAGGGCCGAATTCAGAGAGACGAGGTGAGGTTGATTAATCCTCATCTCATTTAAAAATTAAATTCACTTAAGTCAAACGAGGAATATAAAAATAATAAAAAAAAAGATGATAAACATAGGACGCAACTAAAAAATGTACTAAACTAACAATAAGTCGAATTAATTTAAAAATTGTTGAACTCTATCACAATTAAAAATTTAATGACCTGTAAATATTAAAGAGAAAATACGATCAATTAATAGTTAAAAAATAAAATAAAGAAAGAACAAAGCAAAAACTTAAAAAATGTGATCGATCGATGATTAAAAATAATATAGAAGCAAATCGAATAAAAATGAAAACGAAAATAGCGATCGAATTAGTTGAAATGTAAAATGGAAGATTTAATTCATCTCGAGTAAAAGAAGAAAAAGAAAAACAAATGAAAGAAAAAACAAAAACAAACAAAAGATTAATTGATTAATTTTTTGAGTAAAAAAATGTTGGAATTGGAACGCTTAAGGACGTTCACTTCTCCACTCATATTTTTCTCATTTCTTACAAATTATGTAAGTGTGATTTGTATGTATTTCACAGAGATAATTTTCATCAGTACGAAAATGAACTTCATTGTGAAGTTTTACAAATATTATAGCTACAATAAAATGATAACTGCTATTCGTTGCACATAATTTAAATATTGTCGGTATCGGCACACTTCATTTTCAGGTAAAGTTGGATTCAAAATCAGAGGTACCAAAACGTTTTTTGGTTATTTTTTTCTGAAGTAACTACACTTTGTTTTCAGCGCAACTTTTTTAAATTACAAATTCCTTCCTATTAATCTATTAATTTAATATCTAAATAAATATTTCTGAATGCGAATTATATTTGGTGTGTTCATTCTTGTTGTTACAGAATTTTAAATAAAAATCATTGGATAATAATCTTGGTCATTGTTGCAACAAGGTAAAAATAAATAATCAAATACAAATATAATGTACACAATGAAAAAACTTATCGTATTTATTTTATTTTACGGTTTCGCTTAAAATAAGAAAGTTGACGTCGCTCCTGGCGGAACCGGAAGTCCCAGGATGCTCGGTTGCACCTCAAAAAAAAATCATTTCTTCGGTTAATTCATCCCTGCCAAGTTTCACGCAAATCAATCAAAACGCAAACATTCTAGGGGGTGAACACGTATGGTGCCGGACACCCGATATACAGGGTGGGCCATTGGCATCGATTTCTTCAATAACGCTTGAATTATCAATCATAAAATAAATTTTCTATTATTTTATATTTGCAAATTATTTTCACTTGTACAGCATGTTCCGCAAGTGAGTTACCTACTTTTTTTTAATGGAATGTACCAATTATTATTTCACATTTCGATCGATTTCTTAAAAACAAGCATTTTTTTATTCAACGACTATAGTTCTAAATCGAAGCATTCGCTTCCTATTGGAGTTGGAGCTATTGGAGCTATTCAATTGGATTAAAGCAGCCGTAATTTTTTTTTTTTTAATGTATGTATCTAACTAATTATAAATATCGTCTGGAATAATCTCCACGAGCAATAGTAACATTTTTTTATTGGTCTTTTGAAATGTGCGATGAAAATTGGTAATTAAAAAAAAATTATGAGTTTTTTTTAGTTTTTCCAGAGGTATGAGACACCCTCAATAGTTGTACTTTATTAGATCCACTAACGTCAGTAAAAGCTCAAGAAGAAATAAATATTAACGCAGGTACAATTTGCACTTAAGTTTCCATCGAACACATAATGATTAAATTACTCAAAGCAACTCGAAAAAAGAAAAGAAAACGATTAGTTGATTATCATATTAAAAATTAATTTAAATGCTGTCAAGTCGAATGAAACAAAAACAAAAGGCGCTCGTTGATTAAGACAGGGCCAAATTTAAAGGAAACATGTAAAACTAATCGTAAGTCAAGTCGGGGTTAAAACTGAGATATTTTATCACAACTAAAAATTTAATCTGTAAATATTAAAGAGAAAAGATGATGTGTTAATAAATTACCCCTAAAAAGTATAATAAAATCGAATCGAACAAAAATTAATTCGATCAATGGACAGGATCAACATGAACTCAAATCGAATCAAAGAAAACAAAAAACTAAAGCAAAAGATGATCAACTGCTTGTTAAAAATTAAAAACAAATTAAATGAAATCGAATACGGCCAGAAAAATCCGATCGATTGATTATATTAAAAATTCAATTCAATTAAGTCAAACGAGGAATATAAAAATAATAAAAAAAATGATGATAAACATAGGACGCAACTAAAAAATGTACTAAACTAACAATAAGTCGAATTAATTTAAAAATTGTTGAACTCTATCACAATTAAAAATTTAATGACTTGTAAATATTAAAGAGAAAATACGATCAATTGATAATTAAAAAATAAAATAAAGAAAAAACGAAGCAAAAAATACAAAAATGTGATCGATTGATAATATAAAAAATAATATAAAAGCAAATGGAATGAAAGTGAAAACGAAAATAGCGATCGAATTAATTGAAATGTAAAATGGAAGATTTAATTCATCTCGAATATAGGAAGAAAAAGAAAAACAAAGGACGATCGATTGATAATCAAAAATAAAAATAAAATCATGCCAAATGAAAGAAAAAACGAAAACAAACAAAAGATTAATTGATTAATTTTTTGAGTAAAAAATGTTGGAATTGGAACGCTTAAGGACGTTCACTTCTCCACTCATATTTTTCTCATTTCTTACAAATTATGTAAGTGTGATTTGTATGTATTTCACTGAGATAATTTTCATCAGTACGAAAATGAACTTCATTGTGAAGTTTTACAAATATTATAGCTACAATAAAATAATAACTGCTATCCGTTGCACATAATTTAAATATTGTCGGTATAGGCACACTTCATTTTCAGGTAAAATTGGATTAAAAATCAGTGGTACCAAAACGTTCTTTATTTATTTTTTTCTGAAGTACCTACAGGGTGTCCATTTTGTTTTCAGCGCAACTTTTTTAAATGACAAATTCCTTCCTATTGATCTATTAATTTAATATTTAAATAAATATTTCTGAATACGAATTATATTTGATGTGTTCGTTCTTGTTACAGAATTTTAAATAAAAATAATTGGATAATAATCTTGGTCATTGTTGCAACAAGGTAAAAATCAATAATCAAATACAAATATAATGTACACAATGAAAAAACTTATCGTATTTATTTTATTTTACGGTTTCGCTTAAAATAAGAAAGTTGACGTCGCTCCTGGCGGAACCGGAAGTCCCAGGATGCTCGGTTGCACCTCAAAAAAAATCATTTCTTCGGTTAATTCATCCCTGCCAAGTTTCACGCAAATCAATCAAAACGCAAACATTCTAGGGGGTGAACACGTATGGTGCCGGACACCCGGTATACAGGGTGGGTCATTGGTATCGATTTCTTTAATAGCGCTTGAATTATCAATCATAAAGAAAATGTTCTATATTTGCAAATTATTTTCACTTGTACAGCATGTTCCGCAAGTGAGTTACCTACTTTTTTTTAATGGAATGTACCAATTATTATTTCACATTTCGAACGATTTCTTAAAAACAAGCATTTTTTTATTCAACGACTATAGTTCTAAATCGAAGCATTCGCTTCCTATTGGAGTTGGAGCTATTGGAGCTATTCAATTGGATTAAAGCAGCCGTAATTTTTTTTTTTTTAATGTATGTATCTAACTAATTATAAATATCGTCTGGAATAATCTCCACGAGCAATAGTAACATTTTTTTATTGGTCTTTTGAAATGTGCGATGAAAATTGGTAATTAAAAAAAAATTATGAGTTTTTTTTAGTTTTTCCAGAGGTATGAGACACCCTCAATAGTTGTACTTTATTAGATCCACTAACGTCAGTAAAAGCTCAAGAAGAAATAAATATTAACGCAGGTACAATTTGCACTTAAGTTTCCATCGAACACATAATGATTAAATTACTCAAAGCAACTCGAAAAAAGAAAAGAAAACGATTAGTTGATTATCATATTAAAAATTAATTTAAATGCTGTCAAGTCGAATGAAACAAAAACAAAAGGCGTTCGTTGATTAAGACAGGGCCAAAATATGAAGAAAACGTGTAAAACTAATCGTAAGGCAAGTCGGGGTTAAAACTGAGATATTTTATCACAACTAAAAATTTAATCTGTAAATATTAAAGAGAAAAGATGATGTGTTAATAAATTACCCCTAAAAAGTATAATAAAATCGAATCGAACAAAAATTAATTCGATCAATGGACAGGATCAACATGAACTCAAATCGAATCAAAGAAAACAAAAAACTAAAGCAAAAGATGATCAACTGCTTGTTAAAAATTAAAAACAAATGAAATGAAATCGAATACGGCCAGAAAAATCCGATCGACTGATTATATTAAAAATTCAATTCAATTAAGTCAAACGAGGAATATAAAAATAATAAAAAAAAAGATGATAAACATAGGACGCAACTAAAAAATGTACTAAACTAACAATAAGTCGAATTAATTTAAAAATTGTTGAACTCTATCACAATTAAAAATTTGATGACCTGTAAATATTAAAGAGAAAATACGATCAATTGATAATTAAAAAATAAAATAAAGAAAAAACGAAGCAAAAAATACAAAAATGTGATCGATGGATAATATAAAAAATAATATAAAAGCAAATGGAATGAAAGTGAAAACGAAAATAGCGATCGAATTAATTGAAATGTAAAATGGAAGATTTAATTCATCTCGAGTAAAAGAAGAAAAAGAAAATCAAAGGACGATCGATTGATAATCAAAAATAAAAATAAAATCATGCCAAATGAAAGAAAAAACAAAAACAAACAAAAGATTAATTGATTAATTTGTTGAGTCAAAAAAATGTCGGAATTGGAACGCTTAAGGACGTTCACTTCTCCACTCATATTATTCTCATTTCTTACAAATAATGTAAGTGTGATTTGCATGTATTTCACTGAGATAATTTTCATCAGTACGAAAATGAACTTCATTGTGAAGTTTTACAAATATTATAGCTACAATAAAATAATAACTGCTATCCGTTGCACATAATTTAAATATTGTCGTTATCGGCACACTTCATTTTCAGGTAAAGTTGGATTCAAAATCAGAGATACCAAAACGTTTTTTGGTTATTTTTTTCTGAAGTAACTACAGGTTGTCCACTTTGTTTTCAGCGCAACTTTTTTAAATTACAAATTCCTTCCTATTAATCTATTAATTTAATATTTAAATAAATATTTCTGAATGCGAATTATATTTGATATGTTCATTCTTGTTGTTACAGAATTTAAAATAAAAATCATTGGATAATAATCTTGGTCATTGTTGCAACAAGGTAAAAATCAATAATCAAATACAAATATAATGTACACAATGAAAAAACTTATCGTATTTATTTTATTTTACGGTTTCGCTTAAAATAAGAAAGTTGACGTCGCTCCTGGCGGAACCGGAAGTCCCAGGATGCTCTGTTGCACCTCAAAAAAAAAAATCATTTCTTCGGTTAATTCATCCCTGCCAAGTTTCACGCAAATCAATCAAAACGCAAACATTCTAGGGGGTGAACACGTATAGTGCCCGACACCCGGTATACAGGGTTGGCATTGATTTCTTCAATAACGCTTGAATTATCAATCATAAAGAAAATGTTCTATTATTTTATATTTGCAAATTATTTTCACTTGTACAGCATGTTCCGCAAGTGAGTTACCTACTTTTTTTTAATGGAATGTACCAATTTTTATTGCACATTTCGATCGATCTCTTCAAAACAAGCATTTTTTTTATTCAACGACTATAGCTCTAAATCGAAGCATTCGCAACCTATTGGAGTTGGAGCGATTGGAGCTAATCAATTGAATTAAAGCAGCCGGATTTTTTTTAATGTAACAAACTAATTATAAATATCGTCTGGAATAATCTCCACGAACAATAGTAACATTTTTTTATTGATCTATTGAAATGTGCAATGAAAATTGGTAATTAAAAAAAAGTAGAAGTTTTTTTTTATTTTTCCAGAGGTATGGGACACCCTCAACAGTTGTACTTTAATAGATCCATTAACGTCAGTAAAAGCTTAAGAAGAATTAAATATTAACGCAGGTACAATTTGCACTTAAGTTTCCATCGAACACACGATGATTAAATTAATTAAAGGAACTCGAAAAAAAGAAACAGATAACAATTAGTTGATTATCATATTAAAAATTGATTTAAATGCCGTCAGGTCGAATTAAAACAAAAACAAAGGGCGCTTGTTGATTAAGACAGGGCCAAAATATAAAGGAAACGTGTAAAATTAATCGTAAGTCAAGTCGGTCTTAAAACTGAGAAATTTTAACACAACTAAAAATTTAATCTGTAAATATTAAAGAGAAAAGATGATCTGTTAATAAGTTATTCCCAAAAAATAAAATAAAATCGAATCATTTAAATAAAAAGTAAATGGACAGGATCAAGATGTAAAATTTAATGAACTCAAATCGAATCAAGGAAAAGAAAACAAAAAATGAAAGCAAAAGATGATCAACTGGTTGTTAAAAATTAAAAACAAATTAAATGAAATCGAATAAGATTAAAAAAATCCGATCGACTGATTATATTAAAAATTCAATTCAATTAAGTTAAACGAGGAATATAAAAATAATAAAAAAATGATGATAAACATAGAACGAAACGAAAAAATGTTTAAACTAACAATAAGTCGAATTTATTTAAAAATTATTAAACTCTATCGTAATTAAAAATTTAATGATTTGTATTATTAAATACTAAAGAAAAAATATGATCAATTGATAATTAAAAAATAAAATAAACGCAAAAAAAATGTGATGGACTGATAATTAAAAAATAACATGAAAGCAAATCGAATAAAAGTGAAAACGAAAATAGCGATTAAATTAAATTAAAATGTAAAATGGAAGATTTAGCTCATCTCGAGTAAAATAAGAAAAAGAAAAACAAAGGACGATCGATTGATAATCAAAAATAAAAATAAAATCATGCCGAATGAAAGAAAAAACAAAAACAAACAAAAGATTAATTAATTAATTTTTTGCGTAAAAAAATATTGGAATTGGAACACTTAAGGACGCTCACTTCTTCACTCATATATTTCTCATTTCTTACTCATTGCGCTCTGTCTGTTTCTGAATACCAATTTCGTCTTCGACTCAAGATGAGTGTGAGTGAGACTAATTTTCTGTCTCTGAATTCGGCCCTTATTATTAGTGTACTAATGAGTTTTTAGAAAAAAAGAAGTTACAAAGCAACACGACGACAAAGATTAAGTAACTATCTATTTTTATTTTAGTTATCTTTTATTTCAAGTTTTTTTTTTTTTAATCGATTTTATAGGCATTTTCCGTGGAATCCTGATCAGAATGACGTGAACCTCGAATCATTGCATCGCAATCTGTGTAATGATAGGGGGAGTACCGGGAATGCAATTAATAATTAACGTTATCAGTGAAACGCTAAACGCTAAACATTTTTTATCGAGAAAAGAATTCCATTAGCGAAATATTAATGTACAGGTCGTTTAAACATTTTTGCTACCACTTTCATTGCAATATTTTGTAAATGGAAATAAAATTCGTTTCGTAAGTAACGCATTCACATTATAAAAAAGAAACTGTCATTTTTTTTCAAATGTACGGTCTGTCCTGCAAATTATTTTTGTTCTTGTCGCAGGCGTTATATTTGTTATTGTTTAATTAAAAAAAAAAGAATCTGATCTCGTTACCATTCAGGTCGGTTCAAACCTTATACAAAACTTAATTTACATTAAATCGTCGTTGACATTCGTTTCGTGCGCTCTCAAGGTCACAATGCTTTTTCTTTTAATTAAAAAAAAAATCTGCTTCATGTCGTTTATTTCAATATCTTCTAATTATCTCCTCAATCTCCTCTTACGTCCTCTCGATTGAATCAATGAGTGCATAATCGTGTTCAGTTCAAATTTACCGTGTTGAAAAAACAACAAATAACTTTCTAGATTTTTATTTTAAGTGAATTATTGGATTCAAATTCTTTCAGATAAGGATACCTGAAGCCTCCTGAATTCAATAATTATTTAAAATAAAAATCTGGAGAGAGTTATTTGTTGTTTTCTCAACGCAGTAAATTTGGACTGAACACGATTTTGCACTCTTCGATTCAATTATTTCTGGCATCTTATCAATCATTCTGATATTCTTTTACTCTCTGCTAAGACCTCCTCAATCTCTTATAACATCATTTTGTAAAAAAAAATTCAATGTTGACTGAATATAGAATATAGAACAAGCTAAAAATAATTGTTATTCACCTTTAATCGTAACGTTTTGCGAAAAGGATTGTTTGCTTTATAAAGTAGTGTTAGAATTTGAAATTCCCGTGTTTCTTTATACCTCCGCTGCAGAAATCTTCTTTTCGAAAATTAAATAAAACTGAAACGAAAATTATTTTTGTGTTATACAGGGCTTTCGATAATGTCGCGAGTACCACGTGATCACTCAAATTAGGCAACCAAACTTACAATAGAGGATGAACAGTGTCGCAACAGAATTAATTTTGGCAGAAAAATTAAACATAACATACAAGCAATAAGCATAACCTTAACATGTGTATAAACCTACGTTCAAATCTCCCTGTAATTTATGAAAACAACAAAAAAAATACTGGGACGTCGCGTCGTGATAATAAAACATACGAAACATGCGCCTGTGTTCATGTGGAATAGTTTCTTTACGTGATATCGTACAATGTCGCCAATCTGCGCGAAATAAATTTTCAACATTTTCAGAACAATAACAATGCAATAACACGTGCCTCCAAGTTTTTATACGCGTTATAAAAGCAGCAGCTTTTAATTTAATTCATTTCGCAGCACTAATACCGGGTCATTTTTAAAATCGATATCAAATACCAAGAGTACGCCATGATTTTACAAAAGGATGTTGGCAATTCCGAGAAAACAACTGAAATTTAGATTTAAATCATCAGATTGTCAGATACAATTGGAATTAAATTAATTAAGGCCCGGTTCGTTCATCACAAGTAAATACGCGTAATAAGTTGAACTAAAATCTATTTATCGTCACGCATCCAATGTTGCCAACTAGAATAAAAATCGAGTTGAAATTTTTTTAAATGTCCCGGGTACTATTTCTATCCAATCTACAGGTGTTCTTTTACTATGTGCAAATATTTAAACCTGTAATGCATCAGCATAAATGGCAACGATTGAACCCATATATCCTTAAAAGAGACTTAATAATTTTCTAGAAAAACGCATTGGAAGACTTTCGCCAAACCTTTTGAGAACTGCTGGCATAATTAAGGAGTGTAGGTGGCTAAATTCTCGATTACGAAATCTTCCGATCAATCAACATTTTAAACCCGCCTGGATTTATTAAAACAATGTAACCTCACTCCAAGTAAGTAATTAGATTTTCAAGTATTTTCAAATTATAGGCGGACGATTATAATTACTGGACGAAAAATACGCCTTAAAATTGCGTATGAGTTAAATAATCACATCGTCGTCCATAGTTTTATTTTTCACAAGTAATAAATAAATAGCGTTTCCATTCCTTGAGTGTGTTTTTACAACGCCGGCCGGCCGCCTCTTCGATTGACGCGCTTAAGGTAAGGCAGTATTTAAATAAATGTAACATTAATTCCCTCAGTGAATTAAAATTTTAAATAAAATAACTACTAAACGATATCAGTTGGACGATTGATTATTATTACGAAACGCTACGAAATGGGTTTGAATGCGGAACTGAGCGCGGTGTCGGTGTCGACTGCAGGAAGGCGTTACGACCTTGCTAATATTTCTCTCTCGCACATATCAACAGTTCCAAACAAGTGGTACCTCCGAAATTTGTTGGCCGTAGGACGGTAACCACCGGAAAATACGCACAGAACGTAGCATTTCATGTACTTATACTGAGGTTTTTTTTATTTGCACACAGTAAAAGAACAGCCTGTATAGACAAACGAAACAAATTTTGGAGGCAAACAAATTTGAATGACAACAAATCAGCTGACGACAAATAAATGCAGAATTTCTGAAAATAAATAAGTCTAAAAGCAAAAAAACAACTGACGTCACGAAAACAGTTGTTCACTGAACTGATAAAAGCAAAAACATCAATTGCATTGCGACGATATAAACAACCGACGACCGACGAGTGGAAAATTTTTATTTATTACCACTACTCGTAAAAGATAAAGTTGTATAAACAATTGACGACGCCCAAACAATTGTTCGTTTCTTTCCTGAAAACTGAGGGAACCTGACGCCACGAAAACTAGTCGTGAAAGCTCCTCTGACGGAAATGAATAAATCTAGCGCAACACTTAAATAATATACAAACTAATGGGCAACAAGAATAATAACAAAAACAACTGACGACAATTTATAAAAACAAAAAATCGAAAAGTCAGAAACAATCGGCAACAACCTTTACTGAAAACGAATTGAAAAAGTTGGATGGCAACAAGAGCAACTGGCGGCGGATAAAAAAAAAACTTTTTTAAAAACAGACAAACCCAGTCGGCTAACAAAACATAAAAACAACTGACGACGCTGAAACGATTGTTCAATTGTTTTCTGAAAACTGTACGGACATGACGGACGACACGAACGGTATTAAATTAATTCACGAAAGATTGTGCTACGATTCAAATAAAAATAAATGTACTAGCGCTATAAGAAATGAAAAAAAAAAAACAACTGACTGTCGACAGATTTTCTTGCAAAAAAAGGAACAACGAAAAAAATGAAGCATGAACCGTAACAACTGAAGAAACATTTCACGACGGAACGCGATAATTTCGCTTTAAACAAGATAATCATAGAAACACAAAAAAAAATTGGCAACAATACAATTGTTTGTTTCTTTTCCAAGAATAGGGGCTGATGATAGGAAAAGCAATCGACGCACTACAAGAACAGAAACAATTGACGAACTGACAAAATCTAACGGGATAACAAGCGATGAAGACGCGAACAATTTCTGAAAACAGAAGAGTTGAAGAAATTAAAACAATTAACACTGATACCAAGCATAATCGCGTAACAAGAGAAACAATTGACAATTGAATGTTTGCAAACGGGCAAATCTTTTTAAAAGCAATAACCGACAAAAAGCAAAGCAAAGCAATACGTTCGCATTGTTCGTTTATTATTATTTTTTTTTTACTGACTGGAAATAACAAGAAGAATTAGTACAAAGTACAAAAAAAAACAATTAACTGAATAGATAAAATCGAGTAGGATAACAACAAAAAAGGATTTCTGTCAACAAATTGGTCAAATAAGATAACAACAAACCGGAATAGAGAGCAAAACATTTGAAAACGAAAAAATCGAACGATAAAAACAACTATTAGACAAAGAATTTTGAAAATAACAACAGTACAAAAATAACTGACGGGACGAAAACAATTGTTTATTTCTTCCCGAAAACGAACAATTGATGGTCGAATTGCTAACCAAAGTAGACAAAGTAGCTTGAACAAAAAGAGAAACAATTGACTAGCGCCATAGATATTTTCTTTTCCTAAATAATGTGACGATGTCAAAAACAATTCAAAAAAGTCAAAAACAATTGGCGACGATTTTTTTTTAAATTTAAATGGAATGAGGACAGTTTCTTTCTGAAAACAAAAATGCAAAATGAAATGGAATGAAAAAAGCAGTTTACGTTGGACGCAGAGTGTTCTTGAAAACAAACGAAAAATTTATGATGCGAAAACAATTGTTCACTTCTTTCTTCGGAAAACCAATGGGAAAACAAAAACAATCGATGGTCGAACTTCTGACTGAAATAGACAAATCAAGCAGTTTCACCAACTGAGTCCCGCAGACACTTTTTCCTAAAAAATGTGACGACAACGAAAACAATTGACGACGAATTTTACAAAAAAGACTGACGGAAATTATGACTTTCTGAAGGAAAAAATACCAAATCGGGAATGATAAACACAATTCACTTTGAACAGAGAGCGGTCCTGAAAATAAACGAAAAATTGACCCTAGATGCAAAAACAACTGTTCATTTTTCTCCTGGAATTCGACGGGAAAACAAAAACAATTGATCGTAAAGATCTTTTGACCGAAATAAATCCATCGAGTAGTTTCAACAAGAAGGCAAACAACTGACCGATGGCAGATATTTTTTTTTTCCTAAAAACGCGATGGTTAAGAAAAATTTGATTTCCATTTTTGAAAAAAAGCAAAAGTAAGTGACTGATGATACTCAATTATTTCTTTTTTTTTTGAATAGGAAGCAAAATCAAAAATAATTTTTGGTAGACCTCCACGAAAGCAGACTTCCAAAAGCTTTCCGATCGGACAAAAGAAAATTTTGAAGTGCTCTTTCGACTGTTTTCCTGCTAGGTAAGAACGCAACTGTTTCCTTCGCCACCAGGAACGCTTTTATTAGCAAAACGTTGCAAGAAAAAATTGTCCAAAGCAATGAACCAAGAGATCTCTACTTTGGCCAAACTGTTTCGCTCGCTTTTATTACCAAAGCATTGTAAGTAAAAACTGTCTAAAGCAAAATTTATGGACCAAACAGCCTTTTACTTTTGGCCAAACTGTTTCTTTCGCGACCAGCAACACTTTTGTTACCAAAGCGTTGGAAGAAAAAAATGCCCAAAGCCCAGTTTGATGGACCAATAGATTTCTACTAATGGCCAAACTGTTTCCTTCTCTTTTATTATCAAAGCGTTGCAAGAAAAGAATGTCCAAATCCCAGTTTGATGGACCAATAGATTTCTACTTTTGGCCAAACTGTTTCCTTCCCTTTTATTATCAAAGCGTTTCAAGAAAAACTGTCCAAATCAAAGCTTGATGGACCAGTGGCTTTTTACTTTTGGCCAAACTGTTTCTAACACTTTTATTACCAAAAGGGTTGCAAGAAAAAGTTGTCCAAAACAAACTTTGATGGACTAATAGCTTTTTATTTTTGGCCTAATTGGTTTTTTCCAAAATTTGACCCAAAAAAAATTCAGCCTGTGTGTGTTCTGATTGCAGAAGGTTTCATAATCGCTTGCGAAATGTGTCGACATGGAAACAATCAACCGGCCAAAAGGCAAATTCCGACTCTAACACATGCAATAAACTTGCAGGATCCGACGACAGTTCGAAAGTGAAACTTTCAGAGCGGCCACATAACTGTCAGTTGGTTTAAGCCGGGGCCCCATTTTGCTCAAAATATCGCCGCACGCAGCCGTCGCATATAAAAGTCGTCCTTGCCTCGACCGACCTGTTGTTGATCAGCTGACTTTCCTGCGTGCTCAGGACATCTGTTAATTATTATTTCTGGTGCACTGGCGATACTTTTGGATGTCCGAATCTTGCGCCTTTCGCCGTAAATTGAACTTGTTTATCGCCCGAGCGGTTTTCGACCAAGATTTGTGGCCCCAAACAATGTCACGGCCCAAAATTAATTCGCCGCTTTGCATCTGTCTCTCTCTCTCTCCATGCGTGTCTTTTGCGCGTGCCCATTTTTTTGATTCGCGCGCACGTGCGCGCGGAATTCGAAGGAATTCGAATAAAACGAGATGGCGCGAGATTTACGAGACAGCTTTAAATGATGCACCTAACTGCTTCTGCGTCTTCTGCAAGAAAAGAGAAAGGACGACGCGCAACATGTGAGTGCGTGCCAGATTATATTATTTTTTTCTTTATCCGGACGAATCGCAAATTTTGGCCAACGTAAGTCAAAATTTAATTAAGTTTAATTAGGACGAAAACACCACCGCAAATTATCTCCTCCTCGTTCATTTCGAAATAAGACACAAATCTAAGGAAGTCTTTGTCAAAGAAATAAATATAGAAATTACGACTCTACATTCAAATTTAGATTCACGTTCAGATAAATCGAATAATAAATTAAGTTGGCAAGCGTTGTTTTTTGTTCTGCAATAATTTGGAACTACCTTTCCCAAGCATTGGAATAGGTATGTTTCATGGGGCGGTGGAGAGGGGGGGGATTGCCTATTAATTTTAAGTCAGACACCGCCCCTGTTTTTCATTCAACTGTTTTTTTTTTAATTTTTTTTAATCACAATATGATCTCGACGTGTTTTTCTCATTTCTCGGCATTCCAATCTGAAAACCCTGAAATATTTGAGTTTGCCAAAAGTAACACGCTTAAGTGCATGATTATTGCAGTGTTGCCAACGGTCGGGTACGCATGACTAGGAGAGCGTGCATACCATATAATAAGTCAGTCCTCATTTATGATTAATATTTGCTATGCGTTTTAGTTTTCGGTTTCCTGAACGCGCCATAAATAATTCCCACTTAATTACTTCCGGTACTCGAAGGAGAAGAAGAAGAAGAAGAAGGTTTCCTTTCTTTCCTGAAATCTTGCCGAGAACTAAATTAAAAAAAAAAGTATTTGAAATAATGACAATTTAAATTTCAATATCCGAAAGGCGTTTGAATTTCCAGCTCGACAGTCAGTCACTTCTTTTTTTAAAGTTGGTACTAAATACCTCTGCACTTTTTTATCACGGTTGGCGTACGAGAAAATTCACAAGAGGCAATTTAATGTCACCCCTTGTTTTTCTTTTCGATAAACAAAGAAATAAATCGAAATTCCAAGAAAATTTGATCGTCGATTCATTAATCGATCTGGTTATAATTGTTTGTTTTTCGTTCATAATCGATTGTCTTTTGTTTCGTAATCGGTCGTCCTTCCTTTCGAAATCAATCGTCGTCTGTTTTTTATTTTGTGTTTTCGATGAATAGAAAAAATCTTTGCAGAAAAAAACAAATTGATTGTCGATTTACTAATCGACGATCGTTTGTCTATAATCGATTGTTTCGTTCTTAATCGATTGTGTTTTGTTTAGTAATCGATTGTCTTTTGTTTTGTAATCGTTTGCCTTTCGTTCGAAATCAATCGGCTCTTGTTTCTCTATTCGATAAACAGAAAAAATGCAAATTTGGAAAAAAATTGATCTTCCATTCATTAATCGATTATCTTCGGTTTCTAATTGTTTATTTTTCATTCAGAATCGACCGTCCATTGTTTCGTAATCGGTTGTCTTTCGTTTTTGAAATCGATCGTCGCTTGTTTTTATTTATTTTTTTGCTTTTTTTTTGATGAACAGAAAAACTCTTTCAAGACAAAAACAAACAGATTGTCGATTTATTAATCGACGATGTTTGGTCTATAATCGACTATTTTTCGTTCTTAATCGATTGTGTTTTGTTTGGTAATCGATTGTCTTTTGTTTGGTAATCGTTTGTCTTTCGTTCGAAATCGATCGTCTCTTGTTTTTCATCACGATAAACAGAAAAAATCCAAATTTCAAAAAAAAAAAAAATTGGATCGCCGATTCATTAATCGATTATTGTAATTGTTTATTTTTCTTTCATAATCGATTGTTTCTTTTTGTTTCGTAATCGGTTCTCTTTCGTTGGAAAACGATCGTCGCTTGTTCTTTCTTTTTATTTTGTTTATTTTATTTTTTATTTTTAGATGAACAGAAGAAATCTTTTCAGACAAAAACAAATTGACTGTCGATTTTCTTAATCGACGATCGTTTGTCTATAATCGATTGTTTATCGTTCTTAATCGATTTTGTTTTGTTTAGTAATCGATTGTCTTTTGTTTTGTAATCGTTTGCCTTTCGTTCGAAATCGATGGTCTCTTGTTTTTCTTTCGATAAACAGAAAAAAATCCAAACTTCAAAAAAAATTCGATCACTGATTAATTGATCGATTATCTTCTGTTCGTAATTGTTTGTTTTTCGTTCATAATCGACTGTCTTTTGTTTCGTAATCGGCTGTTTTTCGTTTTCGAAATCGATCATCGCCTGTTTTTATTTTTATTTTGTGTTTTTGATGAACAAAAAAAAATCTTTCCAGACAAAAACAAATTGCTTGTCGGTTTACTAATCGACGATCTTTTATCTATAATCGATTGTTTTCCGTTCTTAATCGATTGTCTTTTGTTTGGTAATCGCTTGCCTTTCGTTCGAAATCGATCGTCTCTTGTTTTTATTTTCGATAAACAGAAAAAATCCAAATTGGGACCTTTTATCTATAATCGATTGTTTTTCGTTCTTAATCGATTGTGTTTTGTTTGGTAATTCATTGTCTTCTATTTGGTAAATGTTTGTCTTTCGTTCGAAATTGATCGTCTCTTGTTTTTCTTTTCTACAAACAAGAATACACCAAATTTCAGAAAAAAAATTAGATCATCCAATTATTAATCGATTATCTTTTGTCTAAAATCGATTGTCTTTCGTTCGTTATTGATCGTCCCTTGTTTTCTTTTCTTCTACTTTTGATAAACAGAAAAAATCCCAACCTAACTCCTAACAAAACAAAAATTTCATTGTCGATTTCTAAATCGATTATATTTTGTCTACAATCGATTGTTGTTCGTTCATAATCCACTGCTTTTTTGTTTGTAATCAATTGTCTTTCGTTGATGATCGTTCGTCTCTTGTTTCTTGTTTTTACTTTCGATAAACAGAATAAGACCTAATTTTCAACAAAACAAACATTCGATCGCCTATTCATAATCCCCTGCTTTTTGTTTGTAATTTTCGTTTATAATCGATCGTCTCTTGTTTTTTGTTTTTACTTTCGATAAACAGAATAAATTCTAATTTCCAACAAAACAAACATTTGATGGCATATTTATTAATCGGTTATCTTTTGTCTACAATCGATCGCTTTTCGTTCATAATCGACCGTCTTTTGTTTGGTAATCGATTGGTCTTTATTTCGTAATCGATCGTCCCTTGTTTTTTTGTTTTTCTTTTGTCTTTGATAAACAGCAAAATCTTTCCAATTAAAGAAAGACTTGAGAGCCGATTAATTAATCGATTATCGTTCGTAATTGATTGTTCTTCGTTCATAATCGATTACTTTTTTGTAATTGGTAATCGACTGTCTTTTGATTTTTCTTTTTGCTTTTGATAAACAGAGAAAATCCAAATTCCAACCAGCCAAAAAGAAACTAATCGTTAGTTTATGAATCGATTAATAAAGTGATCAAATTTTATTTTTGTCTAAAATTAGGATTAGATAAATTATCTTTTGTTTTATAGTCGACTGCACTTGCTGGTGGTTATTTGTCTTTTGTTTGACATCGACCGCCTCTTGATTCTTTTAATTTTTCATCGACTGAAAACATTCCGAATGTTTTCTTTTTAGAATTACTGAATGTCGATTGTCGATCGTAATTGACTCTTTTGTTTGGTAATCGATCGTCTTTCGTCCCAAATCGATTGTCGCTTGTTTCTTTTCGGATTTTGAAAGACAGAAAAAATTCAAACTCCAAACAAAAAAAAAATTATTCATCAATAATTTATTATTCGATTATCGTTCGCGGTTGTAACTGATTGTTTTCTTTTCATAACCGATTGTCTCTTGTTTGTTAGTAATCGAACGTCTTCCGTTTGAAATCGATTGTCCCGTTTTCTTTTTTGCGTTTAAAAAACAAAAAAAATCCAAAAAAAATTATCAATAGATTATCTTTTGTTTGGCGTCGACTGTATTTTATAGCAGTTATTTGTCTTTTGTTTGCCATCGTTTGTCTTTTGATTCTCTTTCTTTTTTCGCGCTGATTATGAGTGCATTTTTTTAAAATTCCTTTAGCAATTTTTTGCATCCCTTTGTTTCGATAAATCCGGCAAACAAATAAAGCTTAATTGATTAAAATTTTTAATCGAAATGTACCACATCAAACTAAAACTAAATTAAAACAAAACGTAATAACTTCATTTTTTTTCTTTCGGGGAAAAACGTGTTATGTCTACAAGGATAAAAGCTCTTCGAATCAAACGCTCAATTTATTTTCACATAATATTTAATATTTACAACGAAGCTTTTTTTTTAAATAAAGTTGAGGAAATCTTTAAACGGCAACGTCAAATGTTTATGTAAATATTTTATGGCTGGCTTTATTTTGAAAACAAAAAATTGGGAAACCGACTTTTTAATTTAATTTAACTTAAACATTTTGTAGATACTGCGATTTTAAAATAAAATTTATTAGACACACTGCAATATTTTCTACTTTTCTTTTTTTAACAGAAATGTTCACTCCGAAGCGTTTCAATAAACATAATATGGATTTTGATTATGGTGTCGATAGATTAGAAAGCTGCGTAATAACAATAGTTATGCAGCGTATTTAGTATTACTGGTGACAGCGGTGTGATGGATGGTGACACCGTGCCGGTAAGATCTTTGGTGGCAGCGGTGGAACCTCTTTCCTCATTCTAAATTTAATATACTCAAAAGGTTAAAACTAACGCTCTTTTCGTTAGGGTCTCGATGTGCAAGCACTAAACAGACTGGCACTAAAATAAAAACAATATAAATATGTAAATAACGTACTATCGCCATTCAACAAAATAAATATGAGTTTAAGCTAAAAGCTCTACAAATGAGCCACCCACTAGACGTGTTCGTGTTCAATTTACGAGAAGAGAAAACAGACAGAATTAATCAGGCAGCGCATTAATAATAAGAATTTTGTTGAAAAACAAATTTATAAAACTGAATAGATCTAAATATAATAAGAAGGATACACCTTGGCACGGCCGGAGTCAACTCGTGGATTTTGTATTTGCGTTTCGAATTCTGGAAAGTTTTCCCGAATTTCGTCGCAGGACTACTTGTTGATTTTTTCGCTTTTACTGCGTTATTAAACTTTTGATAATACCTGGGCGTTTATTGCTGTGTGGAACAAGTGGGTTTTAGCGTCACGTTAACGAGATTAACAACCGGACGCCGCTGGCTTTATTGCTTCTATTCACGCGGATGATCACGTCAAATATACGTGCTTTTTAATGCGACGACAATACAGCAATCAAGTCTCGCAATTGAGCTCGCTTTGTATTTTTAAGAGACTTTCTTAAAGTTCTCAACAAAGAAAGAAAAGTTGCAAACGCTCAATTGTAGGCATTAATTGAGTTCCGGCTCCTCCACCAAATTTTCTTTTTCTTTTGGAAGAATTTAAAAATGATTTACATTATAATTAAAAAATAAATAAATAAATTGTAAAGCAAGAGCGACAAGCAGATAAGGTTGTTCCAAAGCATGAAAAAGAAAGGAATATAAGACAAGTGAATATTATAGGACTACAATTTTTCTTTTTTGATGTTTGGGTTTCGGTTCTGACGAATAATTTTGTTTGATTTTCCTCGAAGATACTCTCGAGGGCAAAGGCTAAGGTCAGTTGAAATCAACCAAAGAGAAAGTTCATCGGAACAGAAACCCAAACCCCTGCCTAAAATCAAGAACCATTCGGCATTCAATAATTTGCGACAAAAAACACTATTAAAGGAACTTGGAAGGGTTTAGAAAAGGAAGGACTGGTTTAAACATGAAAAAAGAATCCAAGAGGCTTTTAAGTCTCTTGAAACTGATTCCTCTCTTGGAAAAAGGCGATGGCCAAAATTAGTCGAGGCAAATCAAACCGAAAAGTTCGTCGAAGTAGGAACCCAAACCCTAATCAAAGATCAAGGACCACCCAGAGTTCAATCATTTATTACAAAAAAAAAAAAATTAAAATTAAAAGACCCCGGGCGGGGTTTAGAAGAGCAGGCGCTCAGGACTGGGTTTTCACGTGGAAACAAAACTTCAAGATGATTTTAAAAAATTTCTTGAGATTGACTCTTTTCAAAAATGGCGAAGGCCAAAATTAGTTAAGGCAAATCAAAAAAAAAGTAAATTAAAAGACTCTGGACTGGGTTTAGAATGGGAGGAGATCCGTAGGACTGGGTTTACACCTGAAAAAAAAATCAAAAAGATATTTTTAAGAAGTTTCATGAAATCGACAGGGCAATTCAAACCGAAAAGTTCATCGGAATAGGAACCCAAACCCTAGTCAAAAAATCAGAACCACTCAGAGTTCAATCATTTATGACAAAAAGAAAATTAAAAGACCCCGAGTGGGGTTTAGAAGAACGGACGCTTAGGACTGGGTTTTCACGTGGAAGGTAAACTTCAAGATGCTTTTAAAAGGTTTCTTCACATCGACTCTCTTGAAAAGTGGCGAAGGCCAAAATTAGTTAAGGCAAATTAAAAAAAAAGTAAATTAAAAGAGCCTGGACTGGGTTTCGAATAGGAGGAGATCCGTAGGACTGGGTTTACACGTGAAAAAAAAAATCAAAAAGACATTTTTAAGAAATCTCTTGAAACCGATAAGGCAATTCAAACCAAAAAGTTCATAGGAACCCAAACCATGGTCAAAAAGTAAGAAGTTCAATTATTTATGACGAAAAAGAAAATTAAAGGATCCCAGGCGGGATTTAGAAGAACGGACTGGGTTTTCACGTGGAATGAAAATTTAAAGATGCTCTTAAGAGATTTATTGAGACTGACTCTCTTGAAAAATGGTAAAGGCCAAAATTAATTAAGGAAAACAAAGAAAAAGTAAATTAAAAGACCCTGGACGGGGTTTAGAATAGGAAGAGATTCGTAGGACTGGGTTTACGCGTGAAGGAAAAAATTCCAGATAGTTTTAAGAAGCCTCTTGAAACTGACAAGGAAAACCAAACTAAAAAGTTCTTCGAAATAGAGACCCAAACCCTAGTCAAAACCCACAAAACCACTCAGGGTCTAATAATTTTGACATTGATGAGGTTCCAGATGGGGTTTAGATAGGAAGAGAAACGGGACTACGTTTCTACGACAAAACAAAATTTCAAAATGCCTTTAAGAGAGTTTCCTCTTGAAGATCACTCTCTTGTAAATAGCGAGGGCCGAAATTAGTCAAGCCAAATCCCCAACCCTCAGAAACCCCCAACTCTGGTCAGAAACCAAAGACCTTCAATAATTTATGAAGGAATTTATTTCAAAACAAAAAAAAGAAGATTTTGGACATTATAAGGATTTGGATTAGGATGAGGATTTATAACAGGAAGAAGTCCGCAGAATCGGTGTTTGAATTGTTCAGAAAATGTAATTTATTTGATAAACAAAATGAAATAAATTAAAAGAGAGGAAATTTGAAACAAATGTACACAAACAAAGGAGTTGATAGAAAGACAAAAATTAAAAACAAAAATGTTTTGTTGCCGGTTAGGGGGCGGCGATCAATAGGTAAACAAACTTGACAGTTTTATTAATACATAAATAATAAATGAAACGGAATCATAAACCCAACAGGAGGGGGCACATGACTGCATTAACAGAATGTAAAACGAATCTGGATCTGTGAATATTAAACGATACTGTATAATAAAGGCCCCAAGATTGAACCGCAAGGAACTCAACGTAAATAATTAGAAGCGCGATCAACTCTTCGCGAGTAATTGCGAAGAAAATCCCCCGTTAAATTGACAACTACTTAAAAAACCAGCAAAGAAAAGAAAAAGAAAAGCTCCAGAGAAATCTATTAAAATATCATCGGTTTATCTTTGTCCTCGAGAGTTTCAAGAGAAATAGAACCGACGAAGGATAGAAGAAACAGAAGAAAAATAAAAATGAGAGAGAACCCAGTTGCTGCAACAAATAATTGAAAAAAAAAACATATGACTTGCAATCGAAATATGAAAATAAATCTGTGGAAGAAGAAGAAGAAGAAGAAGGCAAAGACCAAAAGGACTTTGATTTGGAAAATGGTAAAAACGTTGGACCAGTAAAGACAGTGATCAAAAAAAAAAACAGGACCTCAAACCCAACTCAAGAACAATATGACTTCCAAACGGAATACGAAAAAAACTGTGGAAGAAGAAGAAGAAGAAGGCGAACGCTTAAAGGATTTTGGATTGGGAGAATGGTAAACACGTTGAGCCAGTTAAGACAGTGACAAAAAAACAGGACCTCAAACTCAACTCAAAAAAATATGACTTCCAAACGGAATGTGAAAAAAACTGTGAAAGAAGAAGCCTAAGGCGAAGACCAAAAGGACTTTGGATTTGGAAAATGGTAAAAACGTTGGACAAGTAAAGACAGTGACTAAAAAAAAAACAGGACCTCAAATTCCACTAAAAAAAATGCCTTTCAAACGGAATACGAAAAAAACTGTGAAAGAAAAGAAGAAGAAGGCGAACGCTTAAAGGATTTTGGATTGGGAGAATGGTAAACACGTTGAGCCAGTTAAGACAGTGACAAAAAAACAGGACCTCAAACTCAACTCAAAAAAATATGACTTCCAAACGGAATGTGAAAAAAACTGTGAAAGAAGAAGCCTAAGGCGAAGACCAAAAGGACTTTGGATTTGGAAAATGGTAAAAACGTTGGACAAGTAAAGACAGTGACTAAAAAAAAAAAACAGGACCTCAAATTCCACTAAAAAAAATGCCTTCCAAACGGAATACGAAAAAAACTGTGAAAGAAAAGAAGAAGAAGGCGAACGCTTAAAGGATTTTGGATTGGGAGAATGGTAAACACGTTGAGCCAGTTAAGACAGTGACAAAAAAACAGGACCTCAAACTCAACTCAAAAAAATATGACTTCCAAACGGAATGTGAAAAAAACTGTGAAAGAAGAAGCCTAAGGCGAAGACCAAAAGGACTTTGGATTTGGAAAATGGTAAAAACGTTGGACAAGTAAAGACAGTGACTAAAAAAAAAACAGGACCTCAAATTCCACTAAAAAAAATGCCTTCCAAACGGAATACGAAAAAAACTGTGAAAGAAAAGAAGAAGAAGGCGAACGCTTAAAGGATTTTGGATTGGGAGAATGGTAACCACGTTGAGCCAGTTAAGACAGTGACCAAAAAAACAGGACCTCAAACTCAACTCAAAAAAATATGACTTCCAAACGGAATGTGAAAAAAACTGTGGAAGAAGAAGAAGAAGACGAAGACCAAAAGGACTTTGGATTTGAAAAATGGTAAAAACGTTGGACCAGCAAAGACAGTGACAAAAAAAAAACAGGACCTCAAACCTAACTCAAAAAAAATATTATTTCCAAACGGAATACGAAAAAACTGTGGAAGAAGAAGAAGAAGGCGAACGCCAAAAGGACTTTGGATTGGGAGAATGGTAAACACGTTGAGCCAGTTAAGACAGTGACCAAAAAAACAGGACCTCAAACTCAAATCAAAAATATGCTTCCAAACGGAATGTGAAAAAAAACTGTGGAAGAAGAAGAAGAAGAAGAAGGCGAAGACCAAACGGACTTTGGATTTGGAAAATGGTAAAAACGTTGGACCAGTAAAGATAGTGACCAAGAAAAAAACAGGACCTCAAACCCAACTCAAGAACAATATGATTTCCAAACGGAATACGAAAAAAACTGTGGAAGAAGAAGAAGAAGGCGAACGCAAAAGGACTTTGGATTGTGAAAATGGTAAACACGTTGAACCAGTTAAGACAGTGACCAAGAAAACAGGACCTAAAACTCAACGCGACAACGAAAGGGAGAAGAGTCACCAAATAAGTAAGTAACGAAACAAGCAAACCAAAACCAAATTTCTTTGAACTTTGACAAATTCAAGTCGCTCCCAGTTTTTTTTGGAATTCGTCCTTGCGACTAAAACACTGTTACAGTTGAAATCAAGAGGGTAGTCCATGCGTAAGTGTGACAAAAGCGTATTCCATGCGTAAATGAAACAAAAGGGGGAAGTCCATGCGTAAATGAGACAAGAGGGGGAAGTCCATGCGTAAGTGTGACAAAAGGGTATACCATGCGTTAATGAGACAAGAGGGGGAAGTCCATGCGTAAATGAGACAAGAGGGGGAAGTCCACGCGTAAGTGAGACAAGAGGGTTGTCCAATGCGTAAGTGATTTAAGATCATAGTTTCATCTACCGACCCAAAAAAATGTAGCAAACTCACTTTTGATCTATTTTGCTTTGGCAAAGTAAAGAAATGGGACTTGCGTTGCAAAACTGTCTCCCGACCAAACATTATGAAAAATAACCGTTTGAGAAAATTATGACGAACTTTCTGCCACTTTTTTTTAAAATTATGTTGGCAATGCGAACTCATGCGTTTTAAAGTTACGCTACAAACATCTATTTATGTATAATTGGCGTGGCATCGTTAATTTTAATTTGGATAATGTTATAAATTGCTTTCTCCAATTAAGTGCGGTTTTGCGTCAAGACGTCCGAGCGTAAAAATAAGTATCTACATCTACCGCCGCCGTCAGTGGGTCAGAAAAAACGCGCAGCCTCAGAAATAGTCGCCATTGTTTGTGGAAGAGGGCCTTCCGCCGAAACTCTCTCGGTTCCGGAGTATTTCGAGAGCGATCTATCGACGGCATCCGCCAAAATCCTTTACAAATCGTTACAAAATTTTACTTTTATTGCCAACTTTCTGTGAATCACACGCGGTAATAAACATATTAATACGCGCCGCCGATTTATTTTCGACCGAAACGTTTTATGACGCTATTATTTTCCATTATACATCGTTATCGAATTATTTCTCTATTTTCGATGTGTCTTACAGACAGAAATACACACGTGAATAAATACACTAGTGCCCCCATACACATGTCAAAAGCGGAACACTCTATTATTTTATTTAGTTTTAAATGCCTCCTACCACGAGACCAACTAACTGGATTTATAATTTGATTTTTGCAAACTGCAGTGAATGAGTTGATAATACTGAAGAATTTAACAGTTCAACACCGCACTGTTTAGCCATCCTTCAGCTAGAACGTATTTGAATCAGTGTTGCCAGACGTGGTGATTTATCATCAGATCTGAGGATTTCTGTTATTGGTTAATTGCCTGGTGATTATTTTTAAAAATTCGTGATTATCTAGGTGCTTTTTCATAAAATATAAATAAGAAGAAATTTATAACATTTTAAGTTTCAATGATAAAAGTTGAGACGTGTCTTTTTGCGATATCGAATATCGAGCATCTGTCAACAGTGTCAACCGTCAGTACTTATCCCGCGAATCTAAAAATATTTGCAAGAAGGCATTCTTTCGTAAATTGTAAACTCTTCTACAAATTCATATAATTCACTTGTGTTAGAATTAGAAAATTTAAACAACAGACGACATTTTGCAATCGAAACCAAAAAAGTACTCCTAGTAAGCAATTATAGTTTCCTGTAATTTTTTTAAACTACAGTTTCCTGTAATTTTTTTAAACACGATGTGACAGGTGACATTTAAAAAAATTCTGAGCTTTCAGATTTGACAAGTTCACAACTTTTGTAAAATCTGTGAAATCAATTACATTTAAATAATAAAATTTTGAGAAAGAAAAATTACAGGAAACTGTAATTGTCTACTATCGATTTCTGCTTTCAATCGTACATTCGCCTAAAGCTAATTAGGAAAAGTATTTGAGTTTTTGTTTTCTTCTTTTTTTGTACCTATTAATATAATAAAACAATTTTGAAGCGTCAATATAAGGTGCTTTCTTTCGCTCACAAAAACGTGGTCTAAACGCGTTTAGTTTGAAAGGCAGACGTTCCTCTGCAAACGGATTAATCCCCACTTTCTTTGAAATTTCAGCCCGCACCAATAATTCCCTTTCCCCTTCGAATCAAACTATTTTTATGTTTTGTTTGGACTGAATTTCAATTATTTGCAGAAGAACTGTCGATCAATAATTCAAATCTGAGATGTTTTGTTGCAACAATTACAGAATCCAGATTCAAACTATTCAAAACCAGATTCAAACTTTTAAGCGGAAGAAAGCAGCTATAATAACGTCAAAAATGGTGATTATCAGTTGGTAACTGGTGACTTTTTGTCAGCCAATCTGGTGACTTAAATTTTGATCGTCTGGCATCACTGATTTGAATTCTTATCGATTCAAATTCACTTAAAAATGACTAGTTGCATTTCATTTGCAGTTCAGTTTCATTTGGTGATGAGTGATAAAGAAGTGACCCCCCTACTGATCAAGCTGGTTTTTACAATCAGCATTCAGTTGATGTGTTTTCCGTACATGTTTTGAGGTTATGTTCATTTATTTGGAAAATATGATTCCTTTAGGAAACTTTCTGTTCGCACTAAAATCAGTTCAGTTCAAAATCAAATCAATTTGATTTTATATGAAATTGTAAAGCTACAACGTACATATTTGAATTCTAAACGATTCAAATTCACTTAAAAATGACTAATTGCATTTCATTTGCAGTTATTCATTTGATGATCAGTGATAAAGAAGTGACTGAGTAATTCTCCCCTCAACCCCTACTGATCAAGTTGGTTTTTACAATCAGCATTCAGTTTGATGTGATTTCCGTACATGTTTTGAGGTTATGTACATTTATTTTCAAAATGTTATTCCTTAGAGAAACTCTCTGTTCGCTCTAAAATCAGTTCAGTTCAAAATCAAATCAATTTGATTTTAGATGAAACTCTAAAGCTATAACGTATTTGAATTCTAATCGATTCAAATTCACTTAAAAATGACTAATTGCATTTCATTTGCAGTTATTCATTTGGTGATCAGTGATACAGAAGTGACTGAGTACTTCCCCCCTCAACCCCTACTGATCAAACTGGTTTTTACAATCAGCATTCAGTTTAATGTGTTTTCCGTACATATTTTGAGGTTATGTTCATTTATTTTCAAAATGTCATTCCTTTAACAAACTTTCTGTTCGCTCTAAAATCAGTTCAGTTCAAAATCAAATCATTCTGATTTCATATGAAATTAATTTAAATGCTGTTGACTGTATACCGCACATTCGAAAAACACTGTTGCCAATTGAGTGATTTTGTCACTAGATCTGGTGATTTTTTGTCGAAATTTCAGCCAAATTTAGTAAATGCAAATATGTCCCTGAAATTTTTCTCTTAAATAATAATAATTCTGTAAATTCTGTCATATTGTTAGCTACGTGTGCCAACCACAAAAATCGCGTTCTTCTTTATCAACAATCTGTGCAAACAAATAATCTTTTTTCTTTGATTTTTGCAGAAAGGTCCGTTGTGGTAATTTGTAGAAGCAAAAAAAGAAGACAGCAAGACGAAAAAATGAAAACTAAAAATAAAATGTAAACAGAAAAAATGAATGACGTTCAATTCCCGTCTCCCTTTTTGAACAAAAGAAAACGACAATCGAAAGCGTTTATTTCTTCTACCACTAATCGATTTCGTTGTTTTCTTTATTTTGTTTTTTTTTGTGTCTTGTCTCTTGAGGAAGAAAACGCTCGTAAATTTGTTCGGCAGTCGAAGTTGACTGTGTTTTGGTTTTTTTACGATGAAAAAAGTTGAAAAACTTGATTGATTTTTTTTTGTTTTCATTCATTTTTAATTAACAGCGAAATAAAAACGAACGATTTTCTTTCGTTCAAAAAATCGCGGGCCGTTTTCTATTTTCCGTTTCTGGTGTTCCCATCGACCGTTTTTTGTTTATTTTTTTTTTTCATTCTCAAAAATTTTGATTTTTTGGGGATTTGTTTCTGGTGAAATTTTTAATAAATTATTGTCGGTATTGTCTATTGTTTGCAACACTGCATAACCGGATATTGTTTTGCTGATTTACTTGATGTCAAATAGCGACAAGATTGTAGGTTATATCTGACAACCCGAAGTTACTCTGTTTCAAAACAAAATTTCAGCATTGCCAACTTACAATCTAAAGTTTCTCTTTTACGTCGATCTTCTTTTGTTTTCCGTTTGTTTCAACGAACACAACGGTAAGATTGTAGGTTATATCCGGCGCTGTCGGGCCATTGACAACCGGAAGTTACTCTATTCAAAAACTAAACTTTTTGTGCACTGCCAACTTCAAATATCTAAAGTCCTCTTTTTTTTACGTCGATCTTCTTTTGGTTTCCGTTTGTTTCCCGAAGAAAACAATAGGAAAAAACGAGGGATATTTTAGTGCGTTCGATGAAAAAAGAAAAAAATATATATACAAAAAAACAATACCGATTTTTCAATTATTTCCATGTCTTGAAATCGATTAGTTTTTTTTTTGTTTCGACTAAAAGCAATGAGAATAATCTGTTGTCAGTTAAGGTTTGTAGTTTTTGTTCTGTTTTCTGTTTTTTATTTTCGTTTTTTTTTTAATAAATAAATATCGAAACACTTGGCATTTCTTTTTGTTTTTTTTTTGTTTTTTCCTTCCGGTGTTACAAAGACGCTCCCATCGCGGAAAATATATAGTCAATTGTTCTTTCCTCGTTCTCGAGAGCAGGAATAGTTGAAAACTCGAATAGTTTGCAGACATCAAAAGCGTCTTTTGTTTCTTGTTTAAGAAAGAAGGACAGCGTTTTGTTTTCTTTTTTGTTTTTGTTCATGGAAGAAAGAGGAATCAAAGAAATCCTCGTATTTTGCTCACTTTCTGTTTTTTTCTTTTTGCTTTTGTTTTACTTACTTTTATTGCGCAAAATCGACCATTGATTATTTTTTTAAGAGAGAGAGAGAGAGAGAGGAAGAAAAATGAAGATTCCAAAATCGTCTCATAAGATGTTTTATACAGGACAGATCGTCTTTTGAACTAACGACCACGTTTTGTTTTTTATTTTTATATTCATTTGCAATTTCATGGATTGACTTTGGGTTTAGTTTTGCTTAACTTTAATTTTTAGAATGGAATATAAAATGGAATACAATAGAATGTAGAATAGAATTTTTTTTTACTGTTTGAATTTTTTAAATTGTTTTATTTTAATTTTTTTTTTTTAATTTTTCTTAAATTTTTCAATTTTCTTTTTAGTTGTTTGGTCGAGTTCGGTTTCGGGTTAGATTGACCTCGGTCTTAGTTTTGCTAACAGTTACTCTTGTAACTCTCTTAAACGTTCGTCACGACTTTTTTGGTGAAGCCTAATTGATAACACCGATTTGAGGTTAGGTCTGTGCTTTCGACACGCTGCGCAGTACCTAAAAATAATGCACATGACGCTGCGAACTATGAAAAACATCGATTCATATTTTTCCCGTTACTCATCGACATTTTCAAAATAACTTTCTTTCAACTAAGTTGTAGCAACTTGACAGTTTTTCAAGTTTTAAGTGAGTCAGTGTCGCTAACTATGTTACAGCCCTCGGCCTACTCTAGTTACAAGTTACAAATTCATTTTTTATCTCACTTCATCTCATCTCATGAAGTAAAAAAAATAGGATTTTCGTTCAATTTTATGAAACATCTTCACTCCATCCCAGCTCTAAATGACCGTTCTGAGTTTAGGCTGTAATAGTAAAATCAAACATCTAACAAATTTTGCACTTTAATAGTTCTAATAAATACTTGAATAAAAAAATAAGAAAAAATATATAAGTGTAATAATGTCGTCACCGACCAGCCAGTGACATTTCAACAGCGATTAAATTACAGCTTCTTGTAATCGAAAAGTACGACCATTTTCGAAGACGAAAGACGAATATGTGCAAACAAAGTCGAAGATGAAAAAAAATACGAAAAATTATGAAAACAAAGCAGTACATGAAAAAAAAATCGAACTTGGGGGCGGAGATAACCGAAGTAACCACAAACGCTTTATGAAATTCTTATAAATGTTTACCAAGCATTTTTATGCTTTATTAAATTCTTGTGAATGTTACTTGGGAAAGATTAAAATAAAGAAAACGATGACAAATATGAAGGCGAAGTCGAAGATGGAAAAGATTGATTCAAAAAAAGTAAAACGGACAACTTAAGGCGCACAAAAACATCCAGAGTCATGCCATGGTGAAGAAGATGTTACAGTTCATTTTCCGCTTTCATTCTGGGACACCCTGTAGTACTAGGAGCCCTGTACTAACTAATTTTATTTTATGCATCGCCCAGTTGCATCCTTGAGCGCGAAATGCCGCTTTATTATATCACGCGCTCGCTCGGATTGTCTTTATAATCGAGAATTTAATGCTCGTTTGTTCGATTATTGACTTTTCATGACTAAGTGCCCGGAGTTCGGCTAATTAGCCGTTTTTTTTAGTAGAATTTTCGTATTATTCTGTGCAAGAAAAACCGTTTTATTTTCGTTGAGACAAAAAAAGTTTAAATACGTCCGATTTTACTCCGGTTGGCGACGTCCTGTCTGCTTTCATTTTTTGTGTGTCGATTTCATTGCTTCTCATGACCGTTCCAGTTCGGATCGAGGCTTTTCTCATGACCCCTGATCTTTCATATATTTATAATTGGCTTTTTATGACTAAGTGCCCAGAGTTTGGTTAATTCGGCGTTTTTCTTAGTAGAATTTACGTTTTATTCTGTGCAAGAAAGAACCGTTTTATTTTCGTTAAGACAAAATTTATTTATAAATACGTCCGGTTTTACTCCGGTTGGCGACGTCCTGTCTGCTTTCATTTTTTGCGTGTCGACTTCATTGCTTTTTATGACCGTTCCAGTTCGAATCGAGGCTTTTCTCATGACCCCTGATCTCTTATTTATTTATAATTGACTTCTTATGACCAAGTGCTCAGAGTTTAGTTAATTCGGCGTATTTTCTTAGTAGAATTTTCGTTTTATTCTGTGCAAGAAAGAACCGCTTTATTTTCGTTGAGTCAAAATAGGTTTAAATACGTCCGATTTTACTTCGGTTGACGACGTCCTGTCTGCTTTTATTTTATGTGTGTAGATTTCATTGCTTTTTATGACTGTTCCAGTTCGAATCGACGCTCTGCTCATGACCCTTGATCTTTTGTTTATTTATAATTGGCTTTTTATGACTAAGTGCCTAGAGTTTAGTTAATTCGGCATTTTTCTTAGTAGAATTTTCGTTTTATTCTGCGCAGAAAAGAACCGCTTTATTTTCGTTGAGACAAAATAGGTTTAAATACGTCCGATTTTACTCCGGTTGGCGACGTACTGTCTGCTTTCATTTTTTGTCTGTCGATTTCATTGCTTCTCATGACCGTTCCAGTTCGAATCGACGCTTTTCTCATGACCCCTGATCCTTTATTTATTTATAATTGGCTTTTTATGACTAAGTGCCTGGAGTTTGGCTAATTAGCCGTTTTTTTTTAGTAGAATTTTCATTTTATTCTGTGCAAGAAACAACCACTTTCTTTTCGTTGAGACAAAATAGGTTTAAATGCGTCCGATTTTACTCCGGTTGGCGACGTCCTGTCTGCATTTATTTTATATGTGTAGATTTCATTGCTTCTTATGACTGTTCCTGTTCGGATAGAAGCTCTGCTTATGACCCCTGATCTTTCATTTATTTATAATTGGCTTTCTATGACCACGTGCCCGGAATTTGGTTAATTCGGAGCTTTTTTTAGTAGAATCTTCGTTTTGTTCTGTGCAAGAAAGAACCGCTTTATTTTTGTTGAGACAAAATAGGTTTAAATACGTCCGATTTTACTCCGGTTGGCGACGTTCCGTCTGCTTTCATTTTGTGTGTGTCGATTTCATTGCTTTTTATGACTGTTCCTGTTCGGATCGAGGCTCTGCTCATGACCCCTGATCTCTCATTTATTTATAATTGGCTTTTTATGACTAAGTGCCCAGAGTTTGGTTAATTCGGCGTTTTTCTTAATAGAATTTTCGTTTTATTCTGTGCAAGAAAGAACCGCTTTATTTTCATTGAGACAAAATAGGTTTAAATACGTCCGATTTTACTCCGGCTGACGACGTCCTGTCTGCTTTCATTTTTTCCGTGTCGATTTCATTGCTTTTTATGACCGTTCAAGTTCGAATCGAGGCTTTTCTCATAACCCCTGATCTTTTATTTATTTATAATTGGCTTTTTATGACTAAGTACCCAGAGTTTAGTTAATTCGGCGTATTTTCTTAGTAGAATTTTCGTTTTATTCTTTGCAAGAAAAAACCGTTTTATTTTCGTAAAGACAAAATTTATTTATAAATACGTCCGCTTTTACTCCGGTTGGCGACGTCCAGTCTGCTTTTATTTTATGTGTGTCGATTTCATTGCTTTTTATGACCGTTCCAGTTCGGATCGAGACTTTTCTCATGACCCTTGACCTACATATGTAGCCATTCGGGGAAGCTTTTGCACACAGAATGATAATGCATTTTGGACAATGACTGCAGGATTGCTATGGCTATGGAAAAAGAACAGTTGCTCACAGAATGGTGATGCATTTTGGATACGGATTGCATGATTGCTGCTCACAGAATAATAATGCGTTGTGGACATGGACTGTGTGATTGCTATGGCAATAGAAAAAATGATGAAAAAGCCTTTTTGATATGAACTGCATAATAATAATAATGCATTGTGGACATCGACTGCATGATTGCTACTCACAGAATGATGATGCATTTTGGACACGGACTGCATGATTGCCATGGCAATAAAAAAAGAACAGTTGCTCACAGAATGTTGATGCATTTTCAACATGGATTGCCTGATTGCTGCTCGCATAAGATGATGCATTCTGGACTCACCGACTGACTGCATGATTGGTATGACTACAGCAAAAACAGAATGCCTTTTGGAAATGACATGGTCGTATGAAATTATGGATTACTTTTAATGGCCTGAAGCAAGGGTGCGAAACCTTTTTGGGCCCAGGTGTTTCGCGGACATTAAGCAGCGTCGTCGTCCGGACGGTTAATTACGAAACAAAAAATTTGAAATGATGAAAGAAGCCCCCCCGAAAATAACCGGGAGAGATTCCCATTCACGCTCGGAACTGCGAATTTCGCTTGTTGGCAGCTAATATCGCGCGCAGCTCCGTTTCCATCCTGGCGTCCTGTGCCAGGCGACGTCGGTGGTCCTGCAGTTAACAGACCGTTTACTGTCAGTCTCCTCGATAAGAACCAGCTGACCGTGATCTTCAACTGACTAACTAAACTGCACATGTCTGAGTCTGATGATGAATAAATGTGGTCACCAGCAACAGTGAATGGCAGAAGTCGATAAAATCTCAGGCTTTTTGTATTTTGAAAGACGTTTCCAGGACCGCATCTCTGTTTAGGAAAAATGGAAAGCGTGGTGAAAAACTAACGAACCCCTAAACTTGAGGGGAGTGGAAAAAATAAACGTGTTGGATAGGTTAACGGTCGGCAAGTTTTATTATTTGGACATTCTTAGTTGCCAAACTTATTGGGGATCTATAGAGATAAAATTTTCGAAAAGTTATCACGAAACGAACGGGGATGTTGAGGATAAGCAAGTAAACGAAGCCGTATGTTTTAGCAGTTGCTCTAAATTCATTTAAGCACGAATTAAATTAAAATTGAAATATTATCTGC
Organism: Prosopocoilus inquinatus; assembly: GCA_036172665.1. Taxonomy (NCBI): domain Eukaryota; kingdom Metazoa; phylum Arthropoda; class Insecta; order Coleoptera; family Lucanidae; genus Prosopocoilus; species Prosopocoilus inquinatus. The sequence goes on along the minus strand of CM069871.1, from coordinate 12,689,746 downwards.
TGGTGTTGCATTGTAAGTTAGTTCGGACCACTTGGATTTCATTTTCAGCACGGAATTTCCTCTATTGTAACGTTACTGTTGCGTACGTTTCGTTGACCCATAAGTACTGTGTAGTGCGAGCTAAGCAGACGTCGGCAATTCACGCTGGAGTTTGCATTCATTTTCGCCGAAAAAGAATCTGCACGGCGATTAAGCCCGAGTCGATGGCAGCACTTATGCAATGGTAACTAAACAATTTTCAGTTCTAACTGGCAAAATTGTTTAGTTAGCGTTTACATCGACTGAGGGTTGATATTGTCTAGCTTATTCTTTTTTCGGCAAAAATGAATGCACACTCCATCTTGGAAGAAGAAATTTTGAAGCAAATCCTCTACTTGTTTTTCCCCAAATAAGGCACGAATTCCAATCATTCTTTTTATCCCCCAATAAAAAACGGAAAGGCAAACGGACTTATTGTCTTTGGAATGTAAACGACTGGATTTACGACGTGCGGTCGTTACTTTTTTTTTACGACATCTCGCATCTTCGCATGCTTGTAATCACACGCCAAAATCCCAGAAATTTACGACGACTAATGACTACGAGGCATTGTCGTAAACCTGAATTAATCGAAGCTAGTTATCACCACCCCATCGTATGGCAAAACGATTACACAAAGGCAAATGAAGAAAACTCTTCATTTACTTAATAAAGCTGGGAGAGTTAATTAGGCGAATCCCAGCGAAACGGAACCGTGCAATAACTCATCCTCCTCAAACGTCGTCATCAAACAATCCAAATGGTCGTCGTATGGCATCTGCTCGGGCGTGTTTTCCAGAGTGTTCCGCGGCGATGAGCTTTTTTTTTTTTTTAATGTCCAGAACCGCTGCCAAACTCGTAATTTATTTGAAATAGATGGGGCGTTTACTGCTTATGAATCGCGGATTTATTGTCTTTGAAAAGTTAGAATCCTTCTGTTTCCCCACCGCGCCGCCGCCGTCTAAATCGACACCATTAATCCTCCGTCCAATACAAACAGCACAGCAGCGCCTTTTCTATATTTAAAAGATTTAAAAGGAGGGAAGCGTTAACCTTTTAATTAAACTCCGCATATTCGGCGGGTATATTTTTAAATAGACTGTTCTCTCATTGATAAACAAACGTAAATTGGAAGCCATCGACCGGCCTGAATTTATTTCTTCGTGATTTACCGCGAGGAATCTAAATTTTCCTAATTCATTGAAAAAAAAATAAATGTTTTTAATTAAATTAAATAATGGACAGAAACTTAACACCATTCAAAATTGCCTCGCGTGATTGAATTTTAAATACCTTAAACTTTCCCAGGCGATCAGAGTGGGAAAGGACATTCAATAGACTAAACAATGATAAGTTTACATCCGTCGCAAGTTCAGACCCATGCGAATTATTTATGCGCGTGCTAAATTAATCGACTTTTTTTCAATTCACTTCGGATTTTACCTCACAAATTAAACTGTTTAAAGAAAAACGGAATGAAATCTTGCAGTTACAAAAAAAAAAAAGTTGCAACGCCTTGACCTTGAACAAATAATAGATTCATTCATGATTAATTTGCTTAACACACCAAACTAACACCCGTATTCACAAACACCACTTACGCTATGCGTTCGCTTATAATTCGCCGCTGTATTTCATAAACTGTAGGTATTTCCCATATTTTGGGAAAGTAATTCATAAAATTTTCTTAAGCTCTGACTGCTAATGTTCCAAAAATTGCTGAAATCCCCCCCGTCCACACCCGCAAATGAGGAAGATAAAGTTACGATTCAGGGTAACAGATGGCGCCGCAAATGCTCGTAAATTCTATCGCATTGCGCTTAAAATTTTATTTTTTCGAAGTTATGTTTCGAATGTTCCTAATCAAACGTCTTTCTGTTTTTTGGAATCTTTTCTCAGGAAATTATAAACGTAGGGCGCGGGTTAATAGATGGCGCCACTAAAGTCATTCATTCGAAATTAACGCTCGAATATATTCATCGAGTTTTCTTAACGTTTTTCAGTTGTTTTCTTCAGGCGATAAATTTTGCAAAAATTAATCCTCCCAGTTTTAATTCAAAGACGCTTACAAGGAAGTTTTCACTTTTCCGCGTTTGTGAATCTTTTCCAGAGATTAAGAAAATCTGAAACTCCACCTACATTATATTTGCTTGCTAATAAGAATTTTTATTTTCACTTTAGGTTTCAACAGGCGCCTATGGCGTCTTAGCGCCGCGTTGCTTTGCAATCCCAGCAACCCCCATAGCTACGCCACTGGTCAAATCATTTCTTTTAAGAAATGGAACCAAACCTTGTAATTGCAAAAGAGAAATAGATTCAACGACGTGACCTTGAACGAATAATACATATTCATCATTAACTTGCTTAACTAACTAAACTAACTCACCTAATGTTTGGCACAACATTTAAAACGGTGGAATTTGACATGACACGATATTGGATAGACGTGTTTCGCATAAAGCAAACTAAAAGAGTCTGTTCTAGTAATTAATTAAATAATTAGACCTTACGTGTAAGTGAGAACGATATTAGTTTTTATTTTGAAATAACTGTGTGTGTCACAGGCAAGAGGTGTGATATCATAACGAAAAATGTACGCTACAGACTAAACAACGATAAGTTCACGCCACCCGTGAATATGTAGGATCAGACCCGAATGCGAATTTATTCACGTCTCCTCGCCCCGCGCTAAATTTTCAATCCAAATCTTCTTTCAATATTCAATGCAAAGTTTATTTCACAAATTAAATTGAACTAAATCTTGTACATTTTCGATGTCTTCTACTTCGCACGCATCCTCGAGAATGTCCACGACACGATTGTCTGCACCAATGTTTTTCAAAAAGTTAATAAAAATACTTCAAACAGACTAGTATTGTCTATGAAGTGCGTGTATTGTTTCATAAATTGACTTATGCCAACAGGTGTAAGATAAAGCGAGCAAGAAAATGGTATAAAAGATAGCCCGCGTGGACCAGGAGCGCCCATAAAGTATTTCTTACGTAAATTTATATTGAAGTGTAGACCTTCGCCTTTCAATGAAATTTTCATCCGTGAATCGTAGCTACACGTGTATATAAAAAAACTAAAAAAGCCAAAAAAGACGTGTCTATTCCAACAATTAATTAAATAATTAGGCGTAAGTGTCAACGAGAATGAAAGTGAGTAACATTTCTAAGTTGTTTCAATCGAACGCTTGCGTTTGTTGGGAGTGCCATAAACGCGAAGTGTTACGTCATAAAAAAAATCTGCGCACTAGACTAAACAATGATAAGTTCGTACGTCCCGTAAATTCGCAAAACCCAGACCCGTGCGAATTTATCCACGTCTCCTCGCTCCGCGTTGAATTAATCGAAACTTTCTTTCAATTCGATTCAAGATTTTATTTACCTCACAAATTAAATTGAACCAAATCTTATAGTTACAAAAAAAGATGGATAGGATACAGCTGCAACGACTTGACCTTGAACAAGTATATCTTTTGATGATTATCTTCATTATACTATGACGTTTTTTTATAAGTATACATAGCAACGGTGTATACTTGTATATATAAAAAAAAACATGTCAACGCCCTGTTTTAATGCAATCTGTAGGCAACCAAATACACATACTCAATGCGTTGACATGCTTGTTGACACGCAGTGTATCCTGTAAAAAAATGCATGCTATTTGAAAATGAAACATTCAACAGCTTTTTCTGTTTCACAAAATTAGACTTAATCATCTCAAAAAAAAATAAAATTCTTGCTAAAACATTCGGGGATTTCGCCAGGGCAAGCAATTTAAGTCAAAATTTTGAACGTGCCTTCCCCACTCCTAGTAAATCAAAGTGACGTCTTAATTCCGTTTGAAGACTTTCCAAAATCTATAAAAAGCAGATCGTATCTTTTACCCTTTAAATCGCGAGCCGGTCCAAAAAGCTTGCGCAGTTTCCCAACTTTCGTTGGTAATCTTTAATAATTCAAAATAAACTCCTCGAAATCTTGTTTTTAAGTTCTCTATTAGCTTCCAGGGATCGAGTTGCGCAAGCGAGAGACGGTTTTGTTCTGTCGGGTGGGTGCTCGGCTTTTTTCCCCCCATCATTTTGAATGATGGCTGTCTTAATTAATACTGGCAACGGAATGGCGAACGTGCTGGCTTTCTTTCAAAAAAGCGAAAAGCGAAATTCTTTTCGGCGAGAGAGAGAGACAGAGAGAGAGAGAGAGAGAGAGAGAAATCGCAACGTCGCACTCGCATCGGGTTTTGAATTTTGATATTCGACTAATTCTGGAATGACTATGACACGTGTAGGATAAAAATCAAAAGGCGCAGATAAAAAAAAAATATTTTTTAAATTCTCGGAAAGCTGCGTGCGACAGAAAAAGACAACTTTAGAATCCAAAACAGAAAATCCATAGAATCAAAAAATAAACAAAAATGGCAAAGCCTTGTTAAAAATGTAAAACAAAATGGACAAAAAAAAAAGAAAATACGAGGCAGATCTAATACATAATTAAATGACTTGATGCCAAGGCTTTATTTAATGTGTAAGAAATAAAAAAAAATAAAAAGAATATAACTTGACAGATTTGACATTCGACTTTAAACAGAAAATTGAATGGTTTTAGTGAAACGCAAGTTTAAAGAAAAAACTAAAATTCAAAAAAGGTGTCGATCAAAACGAGGTAAAAAGGGCATTAAAATCCCTGCCAATCATTATTGGAGCTATAAAGGTAAAAAGAGCATTAAAATCCCTGCCAATCATTATTGGAGCTATGGCCATTATTTCTTCGTTTAAGACGTCGTCCCAAAATAAGTTTCGTCGGCGACCGAAGGGCCAGCAATTAACGCAGTCAATCGGAACAAAAAAATATGTGTCGATAAAGCTAAAGTGTGTCCCAGAAACCCAGAAATTACTTGCTAATTAACGAGCGTGGATTTAAGTGCTCTAAGTTATTAATTTTGAGTCACTGTTAAGTTAATCGAGGCTATGAACGAGCTATTTAAAGGCTGGACGTTTGATTTATGCCTTAAATACTAATTAACTAACTCAATTTTTTTCGTGTGCAATAAATTGCTAGAATTCTAATTTCTTTGTTGAATTTACGTTTTTGCATCTTAGTAAAAGAAAAGACACGTTAGCGAGGCGATTCATTCGTAGAGATAATTGCGTTTTGGATTGCCAAGGAATTTATCTCTGGCACCCATTATCGTCGCAGTTCGATCCACGACCCAAATCTCCACCCGAGCGAGGGAATTTTGCGTATAATTCTCGACGTTTCGATAACTTACTACTATCTTCAGGCATGCACCATTTGAGCATGTATTGATATTTAAATGCTAGCCAGTTTAATTGACAGAATGTGACAGACTGTGCATTACCTCCTCAACAGAACAGAACAACCTTGAATATGGCAACAGATACGATAATGACATTTTGACGACGTTTCGAAAACTTCTACAAATTCTTGAATTTTCAGGAATTGTATGCCACAAAATCCTTTGTGTTTTTCTTTTTTTGAAAAATTAGTTTTCAGTTCGACTTCGAAGGCAAACGTGAAAAAAGCAGTAACAGAAACTTGTAAACAGAAAATAGACTAAATTGGACAAATCTATGACGTTCAACGTTTCGATAAGTTGCTGCAATTTTCAAGTAGCTACAATCGCAAAAACGACAAATAGACATAAAGCAGACTAAATGAAATGCTGCTAAATTATATTTAACAATTTAACTTTTCCGTAGCTCATTGATCGTCAAAGGTTTGTACGTGATTCGTATTTTATTAAAAATAACGAAATTGGCGTATCTATTAATTTTGAATAATGGCAGTAGTCTCTTTTCAATATTTCAATTATTGTCGACGATTTTTTGAGATGAAAGATGAAAGTATGTATTTTATTTCTGGAATTAAAACTGACCTTTTAATTGACAATGACGACCAGAATCTAAGGCTCGCGACTGTACACGCAATAATTCACAATAATTCATTAGCGGAAACGTTTATTTTGCATTTTACTAGTTTGCAACCATTTAAGAAAACTTAAGTTTAGTTTATATCTCGTTTATCAGACCATCAATTGTTTTTCTGCGAGCACACAGAGAAACTTTAAATTAGACCCTGTAAGTTTTGTATTAAACATTTCTTCCTGAAATCAAAAATAAAAGAGTTAAAGGGGGTAGGAATTCACGCGTAGTCACCCTGTACATACTCTTGCCAACCTGACTAAAAACTAAAATGTATATTGTATTGCCAACCTCTACACATTTTTGGATTGGAAATAATTACCTAAATGGCTGAGATGACTATAATATTTCAATGCAAAAAACAACAAATAATAGAGTAATAAAAAAATTAAGAGCACTATCCTATGCGCGTTATTTGAATGCGAAGAAAAAAAAACTATGAACAAAATAGATTAGTTTGAAAGTCAAAGAAGAAGAAAAAGAAAACAAAACGAAAACAGAGTGAACAGCTGCGTAAACAGAAACTGACACCAGTCAATAGTTATCAAGAGTGAAATATACTGGGTGATACAAAAATCGAGCCTTAACTATACAATATTGTCAAAGAGTGACAGTCGATCGGGAAATTTTTCAATTTTTTGTAGTTACAAACATTTCCTAATTAACAAATAATGAATACAAGAAACTTTATGTGGTAACAAATAGTGAATACAAGAAACTTTACGTAAAAGATTTGATGAAGTTGGAAAATTTGAAAAATTTTTCAACAGTTTTCTGGTACTCCCTCAAATGTCTTGAATAGCGAATTTAGAGAAATTAGGCGCCTTTTTTTGAATCACTCAGTATGTATTATTAATAAGGGGGCCATCCATCATCATCATCATCATCATCATCATCATCATCAAAGCTGACTGTTCCCCGAAGTGGAGGAGAAACAATTTAAAATCGCATTCTCGAAAATTATGAAAAAAAATAATTTTTTGAATCAAACAGTATGTATTAGTAAGGGAGCCATCCATCATCGGCATCATCAGAGCTGACTGTTCCCCGAAGAGGCGGCAAAATAATTTAAAACCGCAATTCTCGAAAATTATAAATTATTTTAAAAAAATAGTAACTCTTTTCTTTAATTTTTTGTCATTGTCTTTGATTTCCTCCTATATACGACATTTTTTGGCTGATCACCCTGTTTATACATTCATATATTTACTATGTGGTGTTTAATTCAACTTTCTAAGTGAGAAGAAATATACAGGGTGAGTCATAATAGGCGGAACGAACTTTACCAGTCTGTAGGAGAGACTTTTCTAAATAAAAAAGTTCATATAAACCTACATACAGGGTGCTCACGGGAAGCCGTTACAACGGTTAACTTTTTTAAATGAAAATAGAAAAGTTTTGGGACCTTTTCTCCTCGATTTGATGCTGCTTCCGAAAAAACAAATGACAATTAGGACATTTTCAATTGTTTTCAACTTTTTTAAATGGAACTCTAAGTTTTATATCATCGCATCGTAGTCAGAATGTCAAATTAATTATGACTCTAAAATATACGATTTAGTAACAAAATATTGGTGTTCGCGGAAAATGGCTACTACTAACTTTTTTATTTGACATTTCACGAGATAGCTTAAATTAGAAAAGTTTTAGGACTTTTCCTGCTCGATTTTATGGCATGTTGGGAGAAACAGATGACTATCAAGTTTTCGAGAATGTCAATTGTTTTAAACTTTTTTAAATTGAAAACAATTGAAAATCTCTCTAGTCTGATTGTCATTTGTTTTTGCGAAAGCAGCGTAAAATCGAGGAGAAAAGGTCTATTTTCTTAGTGACTTCGTAAAAATACAAATAAGAAAGTTGGCTAGTGCAGCGGCTTACCACGAACACCCTGTATTTAGGTTTATATGAACTTTTTTACTTAAAAATGCCTCTTCTACATACCGTTAAAGTTTGTTTCGCCTATTATGACTCACCCTGTATAACAACAGTAATTCATTAAAACTGAAAAAAAAGTTTTTAGTTTATTAGAAGACTTTAAGAATTTGGAGAATCGCTCTGGGTCATGGAATGTGGTAAAACTGCGATTACCAGAACTCCGTTTTTTTTTTTTCATTTAAAATTATACAGGTGTCCCAACATTGTGTTCTCGGGCGATGTCTTGATAATTACTAAATATACAAAAAAAAAAATTAAATTCAAGACAATTTATTTCTTTTTGGATTTCACAGGCCTGCAACATAAAATTATTTTCACATATACTGGATGAATCAAAACAGTCGTGCCGCATGCGAATTTTTATTCCAATTGACACACACGCCTTATTTAAAAACTGTCATTTGCAGCCATAATTTTATTTATACTCATCGGTACTTTCTAAAATGGTTTAATCGGTACTATCTAAATGGTTTCATCGATACTATCTAAAATGGTTTCATCAATACCATCTAAAATGGTTCGTAACGTTTAAAAATCTGAAGAAATCAAACTCAAAATCGCGCAAAAGATGTTGACGATTGAATTGATTGATTGAGTTACGTGTGACTTAAGATACTTTCAGGCATTTTAAAATAATTGAATCGATGAGTGCAAAATCGTGTTCAGTCCAAATTTACTGTGTTGAGAAAACAACAAATAACTCTCTCTAGATTTTTGTTTTCAATAATTGTTGGTTTGAGGAGGCTTCGGGTATCCTTATCTGAAAGAATTTTAAGCCAATTTAAAATAAAAATCAAAAAAGTTATTTGTTGTTTTCTCAATACAGTAAATTTGGACTGAATACGATTATGCACTCATCGATTCAATTGATACCGGTTAAACGCAAACCAGCAGCAAATTGTACAGTTAGGATTTTGGTACTGTCGAAAAGTTCATGTGTAGCGCCCGTCATTTTTAAATGATGATCATCTGGGAATACCTAAATAATCAATTCCGCTCCATCGAATATTTAGAAATAGGATTGTGTAACGCACATTTTCTGGTTGAAACGAGCCGCCAAAATTTTAAAACGCGCATCAGTCAGCTGAGTTTCTGGGACCCAATTAATCCTGGTGGTGTAAACACGATCGGTTCGAGCGAATTTTTTTTTTTTTCGGCAACGATTCCGAGAGGTATTTTCGTCACGCGTTTCCAAAAAAAAAAATTTCTGCTGTCGTCTCCTCCGAGTTATTATGTAAGGAGGACTTCGTTATTGCGAAAACCTTCTCCTGCGACGTAATCGTTTTGTGATCCGGTGACGTCAGAGAGGGCCTTGATTTTTTTCGGATAGCCGAGCGCAAATTTTCCTTTTTCTTTTTCGTTTTTTCTTTTTTTTTTTTTGTAGTCGACAAAAGAACTCTTTGTTTTTTGTGTTCTTTTTTTTGCTATACAGTATGTACCTTGACCGTGTCCGATTTCGACCAATCCTGAAAGAACTCCATATCCCATAGCTCTCTTGGAAGACAACAGCCGTTCAAACACACACAGCAAGAAGCTTTGTCGCGCAAACACGAAAACCTTCGCGGTGAAATAATTAATTAAGAGCGCTGATTCGATCAGCTCAACTTGAACGGACGGCGGCGACGTGACGCCGTCGCGACGCTCGCTTTACTTCAGTCGCGGGTGCTCGACGACTAAGCGGTTGCCGTCCAAGATTCGGGAGAGGCATTTCGATGGTATATTTGAGTATCAGCGCACTCTAGATTCTTGCGAAAACTTCAGCTGAGCACCTGGCCCACACCCGAAGGTGTATTCCCTCCGTGTTTTGTTTTCGCCGCGACGCGATGCAATTATTTTTAGACGACGGCGGCGACGGCGACGGCTCTTCGATAAAATGCATTTTGTTGCAAAAGAGCGTTGAAAGCTGTTCCGCTAAAATCTTTCCTGGTTTTAGTCCACCAGAAACAAATTTTATCCGGAACAGTGCTCAATTGTTTTTAAATTTATTTTTACAATCAATTTTTAGTTTTATTTTTGTTAATATCTTGCCCATATCATTGGTAGATACAAGGTTTTCCTTTTTCCGCTGCAATAAATTTTTGCCTTTAAAAAAATTGGTCTGTCGTTTACTGATGAACATGTATTTGAAAAATCTGTGAGATTCGTGCTACAGAAAAAAATTTGAAAAAAAAACATTAACGCGAAACCATTAAAAATCTCCTAAAACGCTTCGGGAAAATGAACGGAAAGTTTTCGCAAATTTAAATCCATCAATAAATACTGATTCAGTCATAAATCCAACAGTTTGTTGATTTTAATGTGAGAAAGAAAATAGTATGAATGATAGCCCGCAGGGTGGTAGGTACCGCGCGGACCCGGACAAGTACATTTGGCGTTTCATGAAAACTTATTAAAATAAAGTGTTTCACGAGAGCTTACACTAGATGATTCATAATATGTGTCCGATCCATTAACCACAAGTAATATACGAAAAAATAAAACAAAAAAAAGATAAAATGCGTTGAAGATTTGGATATAAATTGGTTGATGGGCACTGATACAGCAGTATTGCGTCACAAGAGTAGTGAACCGTCGAGGAGTAGAAGGAAACACTACCGTTTACCATGAAATGATTCAATCAAGAATTAAAATAAAAACCCCAATGTTGATTTATATTATACAAGCACGTTTTGTTGATTAAATCACTTGTTTTTTTTTTTTTTTGATCGCACCTTGTGTCTACTACTGACGCTGAATCACGGTACAAGATGAGACAGGTATATCGGCGAGCACGGTTGTACGTTTATTTTTAGTTTTATTTTTGTTACTATCTTGCCCATATCATTGGTGGATACAAAGTTTTCCTTTTTCCGCTGCAATAAATTTTTGCCTTAAAAAAACATTGGTCCGTCGTTTACTGATGAACATGTATTTGAAAAATCTGTGAGATTCATGCTACAGAAAAAAATTAGAAAAAAAAAACATTAACGCAAAATCATTAAAAATCTCCTAAAACGCTTCGGAAAAATGAACGGAAAGTTTTCGCAAATTTAAATCCATCGATAAATACTAATTCACTCATAAATCCAACAGTTTGTTAATTTTAATGTGAGAAAGAAAACAGTATGAATGATAGCCCGCAGGGTGGTGGGTACCGCGCTGACCCGGACAAGTACATTTGGCGTTTCATGAAAACTTATTAAAATAAAGTGTTTCAGGAGAGCTTACATTGGATAATTTATAATATCTGTGCGATCCATTAACCACAAGTAATATACGAAAAAATAAAACAAAAAAAAAGGATAAAATGCATTGAAGATTTGGATATAAATTGGTTGATGGGCACTGGTACAGCTGTATTGCGTCACAAGAATAGTGAACCGTCGCGGAGTAGAAGGAAACACTACCCTTTACCTTGAAATGATTCAATCAAGAATTAAAATAAAAACGCGAATGTTGATTTATATTATACAAACACGTTTTGTCGATTAAATCACTTGTTTGTTTTTTTTAATCGCACCTTGTGTCTACTACTGACGCTGAATCACGGTACAAGATGAGACAGGTATATCGGCGAGCACGGTTGTGCGTTTATTTTTAGTTTTATTTTTGTTAATATCTTGCCCAAATTATTGGTAGATACAAGGTTTTCCTTTTTCCGCTGCAATAAATTTTTGCCTTAAAAAAAAATTGGTCTGTCGTTTACTGATGAACATGTATTTGAAAAATCTGTGAGATTCATGCTACAGAAAAAAATTTAAAAAAAAAACATTAACGCGAAACCATTAAAAATATCCTAAAACGCTTCGGGAAAATGAACGGAAAGTTTTCGCAAATTTAAATCCATCAACAAATACTGATTCAGTCATAAATCCAACAGTTTGTTGATTTTAATGAGAGAAAGAAAACAGTATGAACCCGCAGGGTGGTGGGTACCGCGCGGACCCGGACAAGTACATTTGGCGTTTCACGAAAACTTATTAAAATAAAGTGTTTCACGAGAGCTTACATTGGATGATTCATAATATCTGTCAGATCCATTAACCTAATATACGAAAAAATTAAACAAAAAAAAAGGATAAAATGCGTTGAAGATTTGGATATAAATTGGTTGATGGGCACTGGTACAGCTGTATTGCGTCACAAGAATAGTGAACCGTCGCGGAGTAGAAGGAAACACTACCGTTTACCTTGAAATGATTCAATCAAGAATTAAAATAAAAACGCGAATGTTGAATTATATTATACAAGCACGTATTGTCGATTAAATCACTTGTTTTTTTTTTAATCGCACCTTGTGTCTACTACTGACGCTGAATCACGGTACAAGATGAGACAGGTATATCGACGAGCACGGTTGTACGTTTATATATATCCGTATGAAAGGGTGTAAGGTAATGCGCGAAAAAGAAAACAGTATAAAGGATAGTCTTCAGAATGGAGCTACCGCGCGGATAAATATTTCTTACGCCGACCTTTAAGCGTTTCAATTAAATTTTCATCAATTAAGACCACAAGCGCCAAATAATGCGTTCCTGTTCAAATAAGTACCGAAATGATTAGGCTCAAATATAAGTGTGAATGAAAATAGGTTTCATTTTGAAAAATTTCTGATTCCTTTCAGTCTGAGCACTTGCGTTTCTGCGTGAGCTGCAGGTACGAAATGTTATGTCAAAAAAAAAAAATCTGCGCTCCAGGCGTAAACGTTGTAAACTCATCGAACGCAGACTTTTCAGGAGGGGCTTGATCGTCAGTTGTCATGCCCTGACCGGACGTCGTGGAAACGCGCCATAACAAACGTAAGATTCAGTGTGCGAGAGAGACAAGCCCCCCCCCCTCCTCTTGTATTGACTCTCTCGTACACTGAATGTTACGTTCCTTAGGCGCGTTTCCACGGAGCCAGTCACTGAAGTGGAGTCACAGAACCCAGCTACCGGCCTTGTGGAAGCGCGCCTTTACCAAAAGCGGTGTCGTCGGAACACCTCTTTATCTTTCACCTTGCAAGGAACGTAATGCCGAATAAAATGTAGCGCGCAAGATTCGCTTAAATCTCCTTTGCATTGTGGTTGTAAACTAATAATAAATTAATTATTAATAATTAATGACCTGCTGCCGGTTTACACTGGGAAAGTCGGTCGTTCCTAATTAACGTTGTTTAATAAAATTAAATTAAATTAAAACGCGCATGTTGATGTGCTTGCCTGTTAACTGCACACTTTGTTTCTTTTTTTTTCTTCTTATTATTATTACTAATTGCTATTAGAAAGTCGTTTCTCGTAGCTATTTTATATTATACAAGACGACCTTCAATATTAAATGGGACGCTCTTTTTTTTATTACCGCGCCAGTATTTTCATTGCAGCATCAGTAATATTTTTGTTTTGTTTTTTTTTCTTTAATAGGTTTTAAAACCGAGTCGGAGATAGAAATATTCAGCGTTCGACGTTTCGCAGTTGTTTGCTTATCGTATCGCTTGCTTAACTTTGACGTAACCTTAATCGAAAGTGCCTTTTTTTGCCGAAATTTCAAATCAAACCGCCGCGTAATATAAGTTTTGATAAAAAAAACGGCAATGAAACAAACGATATCAAGAAAAATAGCATCGCTTCAACAAAAACTGTTCTACTTTGATCAATCACGGACAAAAGAAAAATTGCTAGTGACGGATAGATGTCGCTCTAAGAAATTTCCCCTCTCTACTTCCCCTGTCTACTTCGTGTTTGTCTCCTTTCGTTCTGTTAAGATTCAAGTTTTTTTTTTCTTCTCAATTCTGACATTAATAAAATGACAGAAAATATTTTTTGCTTATCAAACAAAAGGTGATGTTATTGATTTGATAATGTCACAATGGAGCGATGTTGTTTGTTTATTCACAAAAAGGTGGCGTTATTATTAGTTTGGGACCGCAAGACTCGAAAAATTGATTATATTCTCCCGAGTAGAGGTGGCGCTCTTTCGACCACTCATTCTAAATGAAAACACTGTACTCGGCTTTCACCTTAAAATTTATTTCAATTTCATGTCAACAATTTTAATTGTATCCCTGGCAAAAGGAAAAGGGACTTTTAATTAATGTGTACGTAGAGGAGCGTTGGCGCTGTTGAACAAAAGACGACACCGCAAATTAACCTCCTGCAGGCCTTACGCAATTTTTATTTTTTTAATTTTTCTCTTGATCAAAAGAGTAATTTTGCATTTCATTCGCTTTGTTAGAAAATGAAATTTCCCCGATTTTCCCGACAGTTTAATTCAATCCTTTCCAAAAAAAAAAGAAAATCCAGCACTGTCCCACCAAAAGAATTAAAAATGGTATTGTCAGTTGGTTCCAGCGTTGGTTCCAACTTAAGGAAAAAGTCGTTAAATCCAGGGATAATTTCAACCGAAAGGGACCTGGGGAAAAATTCCAAATACTCATTTAAATCTAAGGAATTTCTCAACTACGTACTTGGTGGAACTTTCTCGAAAGAAACTAAATATTTTTTTTGATTTGAAGTTTTCATTTCTTAAAGTTGGTGGGTGTCTGTCAAGCCCAGAAAAATCGGAAAGACTCTCTGTGGTCGAGTCAAACCAAAGCCAAATGTTGGCAAAGTTCAAGCGCACTGGTTCCTTCGGTTGCTTCAGACTTGTTCACAAATTAACAAATGAAAAAGTACAGAAACAAAAAGAAAACAACCAAGAATATTTTTGATGGACCGGAAACACGGTCGGAGTAGAAAAATTAAAATTTCCAAAAAAAAATTAATATTTAAACAATTTAAAAGGAAAATATTTTTTTCTTGACAAACCAGAAACTCACTACAAAGGAAAAAAGAAACAAAAATTTCTGGCAAAAGTAAGGACAACAAATGACGATCGATATACATATGTATGTAGAAGATTAAAGATAAAAATGTACATGAAATTTGTCGAGGTAAGTGCCTGAATAAATAATATAATATGAATGAAAACAATAACAGAGTGAAACAAGAAAGAAAGAAAATAACTCACTCAAAACCAATTGCACATTTATAATAATAATAAGAATGATAACGAAGTTTCAAGACTAATAACAAATTGAACTTCACAAAAACCAACGTTTGTTGGTTTCTGTCGAAATACTTATTTACGAAATGAAAATTTCTGAAGAAAGCAGGAAAAAACAAATGACGACTGTAATTATTCACGTAGGAAAACGAAATGCAAAAAAATTCAAAACGAAAATGAAAGTACAAATGACGATCGATCGCAAAATTTCGTGACGAAAAATCACAAAAAAAGCAAATGACGATCGTAATATCTACGAAAGGAAAAGAAACAATTTCAGGAGATAAACGGATAAATTGAAAAGAAAAACGGCAGCAACGACAAAAAAAATCAGAAAGTGATTGAAATGTACGAAGATGGAAACAAAAGAAGATCGCAAGAAAAAATTCAAAAGCGGACGGAAATGTTTGAGGAAGAATTTCAAACTTGAAAACAATAATCCAAAAACAAGTGACAATCGCGTTACGTTCGAAAGACAAAATTAAAGTCAAAATTCGATTTTCTCTGTGAAGAAGGCACGAACTTCTCGAAATTTGATGAGTTGGTAACACTGCATCTGATTGCTGCAAAGTGCATCAAAGTTGGGTTGTTTTAATATTTTTCTCTTTGGGGTGTCTTAATACAAATCAAATCAAATCATTTTTTACAGTTAATTGAAGAAAAATTGTAATAAATTTATGTTAAAATATTTTTTATTGCTTCTCTGTAATCGTGTGTTCCTCAATTTAACCTAATTATTAAAATTTTTCTGATTAATTTAGGGAATTACCGCTCTCCAAAAAAGGAATTTTTCATCAAGTTGATTGGCAACACTGATTGGTTCTCAAAGCGCTGAAGAAATAGCTCTGAAAAGCAAGAGCTGTCACAATCTGAGTGAAACGCTTATCTTAAGTGTCTTGCGGTTTTGTATTTGTATTTCTTTTAATAAATAAAAAATAAATCAGAAGCAATTCTGATGTCGATTAAAAAAAAAAGTGTCACGGAAATTTTCGTAACTCATCAAACGATGGCGTTTTATACCAACATCGCCTAGGTACCGAGAACTAACATTTAAAAATGCGTGTCGCAGTTCTAACAAATTAGAACCCAAAGTATTTGACGATAAATTAAATTATTTTAATTACTTACTGTCCTGAAGAATAAATAATATCTACGTTTTCAGATCGTCTGTCTGTCCTTTAATTTCATCAAGTCCTGAACTATTTGTTCGGTCCCAAAAGTTGTACTGTATTTTCCACTGCCCCAAATCAAGTTTTAATGCGTTATTTAAACAAGATAACTTAAAAAAATATTATGCTAGGTACATTATATTTATCTGCTCTGCGTTATCTGCCTGTTTATTTTATTTGTTTTGATTACACAACGTGTACTCTAAATTGATTAAAATTTGACAATACTGTTTGACCTGGAAAGATCAAACAAATTAAACGTTAGGTACACACACTTCAGTGGCGCAGCGAGTGGGGGTTAACCCCTGCCCAGACGACATTCCACATATTCTTCACACAAAAACCCGCAATTATATGATTTAATTATAATAGTTTAAATATCACGTCAAAAAATTCAATCATAAAAAATGTAGGGTGTTTGCCTACCTTAAAACTAAATTAAAATCTAATTTTGTGTATTGTTTAAATATACATACATGTAGGTATATTACCTTTTATGTTATTCATTTCCTCTTGGTTAAATGGTGTAATATAAATAAATATTGTGTTGCAGTCTACCTACTTAAAAGTCTATTAGTTGCAGATTTGACTTTCTGTGTAATTTAAATCTAAAGAAATCGACTTCTAGCGTTTTCTGAACTAAAGTGCATGTACTGCACTGAGTGCGCACTCAGAGTATCTCCCCATCTACTTCTAACCAGTGGCGGCTCGTGATGATTTACTGCGGGCGGGCAACAACTGCAAAAGGGAAAGCGGGTGCATTTTCTAAATAAATTTATTTTTCGGGGCCTGTAATCTTTTAACTAAATTTAAACGGGGGATTTAAAGAGCTGTCTCGCCGCTTACCAAAAAAAAAAAAACAATCGACGAACGCGTTCTTGAGTTACAATCCAAATTTAAAAGCGACGCGTTTTTATTTGCCAAATTAAATTGAGCGTCTCTCCCTCCCCTCGCGATCGTGCTTGTAATTTTTGAATTAAATTTAAGCATGGGATTTACACAGCTTTTTCTCAGCTTTCCAGCGCCGTTCATCAAAAAACAATCGGCAAACGCGTCCTTGAGTTACAATCAAAATTCGAAAGCGACGCGTTTTTCATTTGCTCAATTAACTGACCGTCTCTCCCTCCTTTCGCGATCGCGCTTGTAATTTTTTAATTAAATTTAAGAGCAGGATTTACTGAAATTTTTTTCAGCTTTCCAACGCCTTTTACCGTAAAACAATCGACGAACGCGTTCTTGAGTTACAGTCAAAATTCGAAAGCGCCGCGTTTTTCATTTGCTCAATTAACTGACCGTCTCTCCCTCCTTTCGCGATCGCGCTTGTAATTTTTTAATTAAATTTAAGAGCAGGATTTACTGAGATTTTTTTCAGCTTTCCAACGCCTTTTACCGTAAAACAATCGACGAACGCGTTCTTGAGTTACAGTCAAAATTCTAATGCGACGCGCTTTTTATTTGCTCCCTCTCTGTTCTCTCCCTCCCCTCGAGATCACGCTTGTAATTTTTGAATTCAGTTTAAGCGTGGGTTTTACAGAGATTTTTCTCAGCTTTTCAACGCTATTCACCAGAAAACAATCGACAACAACTCCAAAAGGAAAAGCGGGTGCATTTTCCAAATAAATTTATTTTTATTGGTTGTCTCAACGAGGAATTGCTGGAACGTACAAGTTCAATAGGACAGGGTGGGCACTGCCCATCTTGCTCACCCCGACGAGCCGCCACTGCTTCTACCCTCATGTAATAAAATGAGCTGGAGGGGGCACCCTAGACTTTGAAAAATATAGTTACAGAAGTTCTCATACGGGCGTTCATGAATCCAACCCAACCTAAAACCCCTTCCAGAAGAAATTTCTAACTGCGCCACTGACACACTTTGATAATGAAATGTAATATACCAAAAAAATAAATAAATAAATTGCTCCATAATGTGTTCATCGAGTAGATCGTAAACAGCAAAGTTTTTGTTTCACTTTATTTGCTTTCTTTATTCCACAAAACTAATACATCTTTGCTTTCTCAACGGAAAACCTAATTCATCAATTGATCCGTTATACTGATTAGTTATTTTAATTTGCATGGCAAGAGCAATCTCTTAGGACCCCGTTGGGCACACACCACAGAAAAAAAAATACAACCTGACAACCAATGATGTTAAATGGGTTGTCTACATGCATCAAGTGCTGAACGTTTAGCATCAATTCATCCGTTACAATAATTAGTTATTTTAATTTGCATGGCAAGAGCAATCTCGTTGGGAAAAAATTTTGAATGCAAGCCAACGACCAACAGGGTTAAATGGGTTGCCTATACTTTAGGCTTCGTTACGTTGCTTGCGTATTATTGAATTCTACTTTTGAGGAAATAAAGAATTTGAATGCAATCCAGCTACTAACTCTTCAGTTACGGCAATTGTGAAACGTCAGTGAGGAAAAATGTTTTGAATTGAAATTTTTTGAGTTAAACGTCTGAACGGTCCAGTGGCCTTGCAATCGTAAGGTCGTGTGTTCGCAGCCTCTCGAGATATTTCTCGGGGGTCGGGGAGAAAGTTCGACACTGCTTCCCCTTCAACGGCGAGGAGGTTTGGAAGTAACAAAGCCATGGAACACTTTACACACACAAAAATACACTTTCGCTCCTGAGTCCTTGTCAGGACAAGTCCATGACTTAGGACCCCGTTGGGCAAACACCACAGAAAAAAAAATACAACCCAACAACCAATGATGTTAAATGGGTTGCCTACATGCATCAAGTGTTGAACGTTTAGCATTATTCCGGCGAAGACATTAAAGCTGACACCTGAACCTAAGAAAAAATATAATAATCAATGAAATTAACAAGTCTTGTTATTATTATAAGTTCCTCAATTCTTGCCTTAAAATTACGTAAGCGCTCCCATCAACAAGGATATTATTTCGAGAAGAGCTCGTCGTCGATACCTTAATTTCCGAAACTCCGAACAGAAAGAAAGAGAGAAAGAGAGGGGGAGGTTGAGGAACAAGGTGTTTACAAACATGGCGTCTTTAATTAATCGTTACATCAGTTGTTACACATTAATAATTCGTGGAGCGCACGCATGCATAGCTCACTTTGTAGGAGCAGCTCGAAATATCACTTGACTGCGTTCCAATCAGTTATTTCTGCGTGTCTTTAGAAATCCAACTTATTTGCACCCCGACGCCGCCGCCCTTCACCCCCCCGCCCTGACCAGTTTAAATTCGAGCTTTGTTTTTCGTGTATTTCGTCCGCTCCAATTTGTCTGTCCCACGCCCACGCAAGTGGGCATTGTTTCAGTAACTTTAAGTGCCGGATTTGTCAAGCGTCGTAAAAACGTCCAGAGAAAATAAAGGCGGCCATATCTTAATCGAAATTCGTTCGAAACAGCCAGCTAGCTTCTTCTGGATTCCGATCGATGACACACGGCGTATTATTATCTCTCCTGGATTCTTTCTGACGTATTTCAAGCTTGGGTGGGTGTTCCTCTCTCTCTGTGACTATCATACGCCTAATAGCATTTGATTAATCACTCGTGACACTCGTGGATAATCCATTAGATTCGGATTTCAGTTTAAAGACCATTAGTTAGCTACGCGCGGTAGGAATTCGCTAGGGGGCGCTACAGACACCGAAATGAAGAACTATTTCGCCAAGTCACTTCATCATTACGTCCACTTTTAATTTACCGGCCAGCTCTATCTGGGGGATTGCGAGGAACAGAAGACAATTTATTACACACATTGGGCCAATTGTGGGAAGTCGTCTAACCTCGTTACAAAGCTGATTGATTGATGGTAATCAACAGGCGATGGTCCTCTGTCGACTGTCCGTAAATGAACATCGAAAATAACAGAAATGTGCACCGTTTAAGGTAAACGGAACTGCCTCACACTTGAAAAAAACGAGGAGGAAAAACTGACTTACCAAAACAATCCGCACAAAATACACAAGCAAAAACGTAAATCGGATTGTTTGGCCCGCAATGATGCTTGAAGTAAACAAAACAAACATTTCAATCAGGTTCATGTTCCCAGGGAAGTTTGAGGTTAAACAACTGCAATTGTGGGATCCGCTAAAGCAGACGAACGGTCACGTTTAAGGCAATAGCGCAGAGCGAACTGAAAAAACGACACGGGGGGAGGGGGGTGAGCGGGCCAGAACCGCCTCTTGGAAAGTAACCGGGTTACAAAATTCCTATCATTTAATGTATTATTTAGAAAGCAAAAGAATCATTTAAATAATTTTATGAAAACTTTAAACGAACTTAAAAAAAAATTAAGAAGTCAGTGGTAACCTTCCGGCGGTAAAAGTGTAACACAGGGTTACTTGTAAAGACAAGCTGAAATCGGAAAATAAGTTGGCAGTATCGGAAGAATCATGGCCGGCTAAAGTAGGCGACCCTCAAAAAAAAAAACAAAGATTATTTTGTAAATATCTCAAAGAATTTGTTTAAATAAAGAAGAAAAAAACAAAGATCATTTCGTTAATATCTCAAATAATTCGTTGAAATATAGAGGAAAAAAAAAAGATCATTTCAAAATTGAAGTTGGTTCTTGTCGGATGAAAATTGTAAGTAAAAAGTTTTTTTTTTAACTTGAAATGGACAAAATTATGAAGGGAAAACACTCAACGTTTCGCTATTATTATTATTACTTTTTTTCGCTCCTGACGAAGCTATTAATCAATAGAGAAACGTTGAGTGTTTTCCCTTCATAATTTTGTCCGTTTCAAGTTAAAAAAAAATCAGATTCTACAAATGACCGAAATTTTGATGAATGAATTTCAAGCCTCGTTTAAAAGGATTCATTGAGATATTTACAAAATCATTTTTTTCCTAGGATCATGTGCTACATCGTCCATTTTGATTCCGGTGCAGACAACTTAATTTTGGATTTCATCAGAATTAGTCTTGAACCGATCCGAATTTCAAGCCTTACTCCAATTGATTCATTGAGATATTTAGGAAATTATCTTTTTTTGTTATTTTTTTAAGGGTAATGCTTGCGTCGACGATTAATTTTGAATTTCGGTGTTCATGTCATCAGAATTGGTCCTGAGTCCAGCTCTGACCACAGTTTTTGTGAATGTTTGACAACAACGGGATAACCTTCCGTCACCCGACCATAATTCTAAACCTCTTATGCCTCTGCTTTCAACATTTTTCGAACCGATCGATCTCTTTTAACAGCTTGAATCAGATTCTACAAGTGCACCAAATTTTGTTGAGCGAATTTCAAGTATCATTTCAACGGTTTCATTGGGATATTTACGAAATCAATTTTTGCTTGCTTTTTTTTAGGATTATATGCTCCACCGTCCCTTTTGATTATGGTGCAGACAACTTAATTTTGGGTTTCGGCGTTCATTTCATCAGAATTAGTCCTGAATCCGACTCTGACCATCGTTTTTGTGAGCGTTTATCAACAAGTTTCAACTTTCTTCGATCCGATCTCTTTCCCAGTGTTTTAATCAGATTCTACATGCGCTCCAAATTTTATTGAGCGAATTTCGATCATCATTTCAACGGTTTCAATGAGATATTTACGAAATCAATTTTTATTGGTGTCTTTTTGGATCGTCTGCTATACCGTCCCTTTTGATTACAGTGCAGACAACTTAATTTTGAATTTCGGCGTTAAGATCGCTTTCGTATGCTTTGGTTGATGCCCTGGCAATTGTTTTTTTAAACTTGAAACGGACAAAATTATGAAGAGAAAACACTCCACGTTTCGCTGTTATTATTATTACTTTTTTTCACTCCCGACGAAGCTATCAATCAAAAGCGAAACGTTGAATGTTTTCCCTTCATAATTTTGTCTTTTTCAAGTTTAAAAAACTTTTTATTTAAAGATTATTTCGTAAATATCTCAAAATATTCGTTGAAATGTAGAACTAACAAATAAAATACATAGAGCTAAAAATCTGAACGTGGTTTTCCTTCGTACATTTGCGCCCTCGATATATTTTCAAGTTAGTCAGCCATTTTGAAGACCTTGGTAGAGTCGGAAGGAATCGTTCTTATTGAGTTATCAATAAAGCGTGGATACGTGAACCCCACATTGGGCGCCGATTTATGTTCTGTTATATTCAAGGCCGCTAATGGGACGGAGTAGTCCAAAACCTGTTTAAATTATTGACTTACAATAACCAAATTGTAACAGTCAAATGTCCGCAATCGAAGGACATGCGTACAAAAAAAAAATGTACACCGTTTAGGGTAAACGAACTTGCCTACAAATGAACGAACATACAGCTGAGCTTAAGTACCAAAGAAAGAGAAAAAAACTGACTCACAAAATGCTCGCAAACTGACTTAAAAAATGCTCAAATCGGATCGATTAGCTCAAAATAAAATTGGAGTATGCGGCTTCGAAGTAAACAAAAACAAATACTTCAAATAGATCTGCATCAACAGAAATGTTCAAGGTTAAACAACTGCCAAGGTATCAAGCAAAACACACGAAAGCGATCCAAACCACAAACAACAGCCAAATAATGCATGCGGAAGTGAGAGAGCAAGTGGGGTATAAACCAAGCTCGCCTCATGGAGGGTAACCTACCGGCATTAATAGGTACGTATAATAAATGAACATCGAGATACAAATTAAGATGGCCGCGTCAGAGTCAAAATGGGCAACGTTACATACGACCCTTAAAAAACAACAAAGATGATTTCGTAAATATCTCAACGAATCCGTTAAAATGAAGCTTGAAATTCGATCTACAAATTTTGGGGTCCTTGTAAATCTGATTCAAAAAAAGATCGGTTCGAAAAAAGTTTAAACTTGTTGATAAACGCCCACAAAAACGATGGTCAGAGCCAGATTCAGGACAATTCTGATGTAATTAACGCCGAAATTCAAAATTAAGTTGTCTGCACCGTGCTCAAAATGGACAGTGTAGCACATGATACTAGAAAAAAAAAAATGATTTCGTAAATATCTCAATGAAACCGTTGAAATTATGCTTGAAATTCGCTCAATAAAATTTAGGGTGCTTGTAGAATCTGATTCAAGCGTTCAAAAAGAGATCGGTTCGAAAAAAGTTGAAACTTGTTGATAAACGCTCACAAAAACGATGGTCAGGGCCGGATTCAGGACTAATTCAGATGAAATTAACGCCGAAATTCAAAATTAAGTTGTCTGCACCGTGCTCAAAATGGACGGTGGAGCACATGATCCTAGAAAAAAAACAAACAAAAATGGATTTCATAAATATCTCAATCAAACCATTGAAATGATGCTTGAAATTCGCTTAACAAAATTTGGGGCGCTTGTAGATTCTGATTCAAGCTCTTAAAAGGAGATCGGTTCGAAAAATGTTGAAAGCATGAACGTAAAAGGTATAAAAGAATTATGGTGCCGTCGTGTGACGGAAAGTTATCCCGGGGTAAAAATCGACAACATTGTTGTCAAACGCTCACAGAAACGGTGGTCATAGCTGGACTCAGGGCCAATTCTGATGACGTGAACACCGAAATCCAAATTTAAGTTGCCTGCGCTGAGTCAAAATGGCCGACGCAAGCATACGACCCTTAAAAAAAATAACAAACGAACATGATTTCCTAAATATCTCAATGAATCCATTGGAGTAAAGTTTGAAATTCGTTCAACAAAATCTGAGGCGCTTGTAGAATCTGATTCAAGCACTCAGAAAGGGATCGGTTCGGAAAAACTTTAAATTTGTCGTCAAACGACGAGACGAGAATGATGGTCAGAGCCGGATTCGGGACTAATTCTGATGAAATCCAAAATTAAGTTGTCTGCACCGGAATCAAAATGGACGGTGTGGCACATGATCCTAGAAAAAAATGATTTCGTAAATATCTCAGTGAGTCCGTTGAAGTCAGGCTTGGAAAACAAAATTTGGGGCACTTGTAGAATCTGATTCGGGTACATAAAAGGAGATCGATTCGAACAAATTGAAAATTTCATCAAGAAGATGGCAAAAAAAAAACGGTGGGCAGAGATGGACTCACGGCCAGTGCGTGGCCTGTAAAAATAAATTTCCGCGTTCGGAAAACGCAGCGTTTTAAATTGAAATGAGCCCGTAACACGGTTTTTTGTGTCAATATTTCTTTTTTCTGCGCTTGTCAATAAGCATTCAACAATTTTAGACAAATTTGATTAATTAAATGGCGGTGCTGCTGATTTATATGATGGGGATGTTCTTGATTTAAACGATGGGGATGTAGTTGATTTAAATGATGAGGATATAATTGAATTAAACGATGACGATGCTATTGATTTAAATGATGGGGATGTAGTTGATTTAAACACCGTAACACGTTTTTTTTTTGTCAATCCTCCTTTCTCTGCGCTTATTAATAAGCGTTCAACAGTTTTAGACAAATCTGATTAATGAAATGGCGATGCTGTTGGTTTATATGATGGGGATGTAGTTGATTTAAACGATGGGGATGTAGTTTATTTAAATGATGGGGATGTAGTTGATTTAAACGATGGCGATGATATTGATTTAAATGATGGGGATGTAATAGATTTAAACGATGGGAATGTAGTTGATTTAAATGATGGGGATGTAGTTGATTTAAACACCGTAACACGGTTTTTTTGTCAATCCTCGTTTTTCGGCGCTTCTCAATAAGCTTTCAACAGTTTTAGACAAATTTGATTGATTAAATGGCGATGCTGTTGGTTTATATGATGGGGATGTAGTTGATTTAAACGATGGCGATGCTATTGATTTAAATGATGGGGATGTAATAGATTTAAACGATGGGAATGTAGTTGATTTAAATGATGGGGATGTAGTTGATTTAAACACCGTAACACGGTTTTCTTTTGTCAATCCTCGTTTTTCTGCGCTTCTCAATAAGCTTTCACCAGTTTTAGACAAATTTGATCGATTAAATGGCAATGCTGTTGGTTTATATGATGGGGATGTAGTTGATTTAAACGATGGGGATGTAGTTTATTTGAATGATGGGGATGTAGTTGATTTAAACGATGGCGATGCTATTGATTTAAATGATGGGGATGTAATAGATTTAAACGATGGGAATGTAGTTGATTTAAATGATGGGGATGTAGTTGATTTAAACACCGTAACAGGTTTTTTTTTGTCAATCCTCGTTTTTCTGCGCTTCTCAATAAGCTTTCAACAGTTTTAGACAAATTTGATTTGATTGATGATTGGCGATGCTGTTGGTTTATATGATGGGGATGTAGTTGATTTAAACGATGGGGATGTAGTGGATTTAAATGATGGGGATGTAATAGATTTAAACGATGGGAATGTAGTTGATTTAAATGATGGGGATGTAGTTGATTTAAACACCGTAACACGGTTTTCTTTTGTCAATCCTCGTTTTTCTGCGCTTCTCAATAAGCTTTCACCAGTTTTAGACAAATTTGATCGATTAAATGGCAATGCTGTTGGTTTATATGATGGGGATGTAGTTGATTTAAACGATGGGGATGTAGTTTATTTGAATGATGGGGATGTAGTTGATTTAAACGATGGCGATGCTATTGATTTAAATGATGGGGATGTAATAGATTTAAACGATGGGAATGTAGTTGATTTAAATGATGGGGATGTAGTTGATTTAAACACCGTAACAGGTTTTTTTTGTCAATCCTCGTTTTTCTGCGCTTCTCAATAAGCTTTCAACAGTTTTAGACAAATTTGATTTGATTGATGATTGGCGATGCTGTTGGTTTATATGATGGGGATGTAGTTGATTTAAACGATGGGGATGTAGTTGATTTAAATGATGGGGATGTAATAAATTTAAACGATGGGAATGTAGTTGATTTAAATGATGGGGATGTAGTTGATTTAAACACCGTAACACGTTTTTTTTGTCAATCCTCCTTTCTCTGCGCTTATTAATAAGCGTTCAACAGTTTTAGACAAATCTGATTAATGAAATGGCGATGCTGTTGGTTTATATGATGGGGATGTAGTTGATTTAAACGATGGGGATGTAGTTTATTTAAATGATGGGGATGTAGTTGATTTAAACGATGGCGATGATATTGATTTAAATGATGGGGATGTAATAGATTTAAACGATGGGAATGTAGTTGATTTAAATGATGGGGATGTAGTTGATTTAAACACCATAACACGGTTTTCTTTTGTCAATCCTCGTTTTTCTGCGCTTCTCAATAAGCTTTCAACAGTTTTAGACAAATTTGATTGATTAAATGGCGATGCTGTTGGTTTATATGATGGGGATGTAGTTGATTTAAACGATGGGGATGTAGTTTATTTGAATGATAGGGATGTAGTTGATTTAAACGATTGCGATGCTATTGATTTAAATGATGGGGATGTAGTTGATTTAAACGATGGGGATGTAGTTGATTTAAATGATGGGGATGTAGTTGATTTAAACGATGCCGCAATGAAACTGTAAATGGCGACGTCTTAAGCTTAACGAGTGCGTGTACAGTTTGGCGAACTTTATTTGAAGGCCTGCCAACAATAATGTGGGGCGCGATTTTTTCTCATTAATCGCGCGAGTTTCGTCGCAAGGCTTATTGGGTTGTCAATCTGCGCCCCGGGTCCTGCCGAACTCGCTGCGCCGTGCAGATGTCCCCGCCGGTGTTACACAACGACGCGTGTATTTGCGGGTGCGTGTTATCTTTGGCGTCGGTCCGGAACGATGATGAGCGTGTTTGCTTTATGCTTCGATTACGTTGGCCAAAACCAGGCGGATCTGGGGATATTTATTGTAAATTGAAAGGAGTATGGACAGGCGAAAACGCGCGAGCTGTTGTGCAGATGGTAAAATCAAATTAATTCCCAGATCCCAGTGAGATCAGCTTGAAAAAATACCGCAAGCTTTTATACATATACAGGGTGAATTTAATAGTTATAAGTATGTACAGTTGCGGCTTTTGAAAACTGGTACACTTTGACAAACATGATCTTAAATCTGAAGTTTCTAAACGTCACTCAAGTCACTGTAAAAATCCTGTTGTGGATTTGTCAAATTTGACACTGACATCAAAATGGTAGATGAAGGT
This sequence comes from Prosopocoilus inquinatus, assembly GCA_036172665.1. Lineage (NCBI taxonomy): Eukaryota > Metazoa > Arthropoda > Insecta > Coleoptera > Lucanidae > Prosopocoilus > Prosopocoilus inquinatus. The sequence continues at coordinate 12,662,681 of CM069871.1, read as the reverse complement.
TTGATTTACACAGGAATTGCTGACAGTGATGTCATTTGTCAGTGTATCACTTTTCAAAAGCTGCAACGGTACATTAAAAGAATCTAAAATATTCGAACTTGGTCTATACAAATGTTTACTTGATTTGTTTAGTTTTAGTGTCACTGGAATTATTCAAATTTGCCGCGTGACCGATGACGACGGACGGCCAATCAGATTCTTTAACCAAACCTTTAGTGACTGGGAAATGAAAAAGCGAGGTTTTCCTTCGTTTAAAATTGCTTTCATCAAAGGAATAAATGAACGTGATAATTTGATTTGTGACTCAACCTAAGAAGAGACAGCTGAATTTAATCCTTGAAATCTGAACGCTAAAGAAATCAACCCCCCTCCCTCCCTCCTTCCCTATCCATATACTATATGTATAAGGTTATAGATAATAAATTAATAAAAGGGGGAAGCTAAAAAAAATAAAGATAATAAAAAAAAAAACTGGGGTTCGAACCCGAACCGTGTGGATTCATTCCAGATTCCAGACGATTCCTAATAACAAGTGGTAATTGAATTAATTGAATGGATTCCTTGAAAACTGAACACCAAAGAAATCTATAAAGTTAATGAAATAATAAATAATAACGTGGTGACATTAATGAAATAAAGACAATTAAAAAAATATCTGAAACTCGAACCCGAATTGCCTGGATTCTGCTACCGACCTGAATAGGTTCAAGATTTCTGTTGAGGAAATTAACGTGCAGCACAGCCAGCAGCTTCAGTCTTGACGGATATAGGTGTTAATTGACGCGAAATATATGAGCCAGAACCAGAGACGAGGACATGATTAAAGAAGCGGAAAATGGAAATGACTTAAATTAACAATGTGTCAAAGCAGGAAACTTGTGCCCAAATTGAAAAGCTTACCCGGAGTTCCACGTACGAGGCTTAAGACAAACTCTTAACGAGCGAATTAAACTAACAAAATATAATTTTTTTATTTTTTTGCACTTAGATCTTTTTGAAGTTATGGTCTTCAATTGTTGAACGCATCGTAAACGTTTCGTCGGTATATATTAACAGTTCAAGCATTTGCATAACTATTAAGTTCATCCTGTATACCTACATATACCATGTTGCCAACTAAATTAAAAAGTCATGACTTACTTCTTTTCATTTTTGTTTTAGTAAAAAAAAAAAAAAAAAACAGTTCGGCGCAAAATTTACTTACAATTCCTTTCGCCTTTAAATAAATTCCATGCGCCAAAACAATGCAGAATAATAACAAAAAAAAAAAAATCGTCGAGTAAAAATGTTGTCCTAATTAGAGCCAGGGACGAACTCTAATAAAATGTTGATGAGATATTACATAAAATCAAAAATGAAAGAAAAAGCGGTGAGTAAAAATGTTGTTCTAATTAGAGCCAGGGACGCACTCTAATAGAATAGTGATGAGATATTAAAAAAAAAAAAATCAATAATGAACGATGATTGACTCACTAATGGTTCATCGACCCCAGCAATCGGGCGCCAGCAGATTCACCGACCCTTTTGAAATTTTTCAATGACACCATCGGGAACCTTTGCAGTATTGCGCCAAAAAATGACACAAATTAATGCTGAGCACAAAAAGATAATAATAAAATACGAAGGAAAAACAAAATTATGGAAAATTTGTGGAATTTACATAAACATAATCATGTCAACAAACGACGATTTGTTTTGTTGCATGTCTTTAATTCCTAAATAAGTAGAGTGCGTGTGTGTGTGTGTGTTTGGGGGGGGGGGGGAGAATTACTTGCAAAGAAAGAAAGCATTAAAAAAAAATCTAATGATTTGACTGAGCTTTTACTGAGTGCAAAGACTTCTCATAGATCAAAAATTTTTTTTTCATCGCTAAAACTTTTCAATATTTACACCTTCCAAAATAAACAATATAAAAGCAACTATTTGGTAAAATTGTAAATTATTGCAGCGACGCAAATCACACGTACGATTTCGTAACCAACCAATTTTTTTTTGTTCTTTAGAAAACCGCTGCGAAACGTTTCGTGTAATTACCAACCGATGCAAATTAATTTTATTAATAGAAATCACCAGGTGCGAGCGCAATAATTTAGGCACGATTTTAATTAACTCCCGCTTAACTCGTTCTTAAATGTCCGTGTCTCTTGTAAATACGGTTGCGCAAAACTGTATAGTCCAGGTAATAATAACTTAATCGGTTGTAGACCAGGACAATTCTGTTACGTTTCAGGCGAATTTATGCGAATTACAAGGCAATGAGATGCATTGCTGAAACACAAAACGAAACACGTGCAAAGCCAGTCTTGAACAATATCGTGTCTGTCATCTTAATTAATTCTCGGATCATAGTCACACTTCTGCACTGTGCAAAAAGAAAAAAACAAAGCAAGTATTATTCCTGAATGACGGGGGTGCGGGAGAGGGGGGGGGGGTCATTACAAATACAACCGTGTTGTAAACAATAGGAGAAATCCTGGAAGGAGGGAGCAATACAAAAAAATCAAGCGCTTGGAAGAAGAATCTTTATGAACGTTAGAAATTATCTTTAATTTCAAAATAAGTATAGTGGGTGGGGTTGGGAGGGGGGGGGGGGGGGAGGAATGAAATACCTGAGTCTCTTGTATGATTGCGCAAAACTGTATAATTGATTGTAGACGGTCATTTTTGTTGCATTTTGAGCAAACTTATGGCAATTACAACACAATGTGATGCATTACTGAAACACAAAACGTAACACGTGCAAAGCCAGTCTTGAACAATATCATCTTAAAATTCTCGGATCATAGTCACACTTCTGCACCGTGCAAAAAGAAAAAACAAAGCAAGTGTTATTCCTGAATGACGGGGGCGGGGGAGGGGGGGGGCATTACAAATACAACGGTGTTACAAATAATAGGAGAAATCCCGAAAGGAGGGAGCAATACAAAAAAAATCAAACGCTTGGAAGAAGAATCTTTATGAAGGTTAGAAATTATCTTTAATTTCAAAATAAGTATAGTGGGAGGGGTGGGGTGGGGGGATGAAATATCTATGTCTCTTGTATGATTGCGCAAAACTGTATAATCGATTGTAGACGGTCAGTTCTGTGGAGTTTCAAGCGAAGTTATGGTAATTACCACATGGCGGACAGAAAAATTCAAATCAACTAAATTGTTGTTTCTAAATTCAAGAAAGAACTGTTATTAGCTTCCGGAATTATATTCGTGTTGTTACCGTGGCGATATTAGACTGATTGATTAAAAATCACGTATAAGCGGGCGGGACATTTAACGCTTCGATTTAGTTTACTTTTTTAGATCCTCCCTTTGGTAATTACAAGGCAATGTAATGCATTACTGACACACAAAACGTAACACGTGTAAAGTCAGTCTCGAACAAAATCGTCTTGGTCATCTTAAATTAGAAAACAAAGCAAGTGTTATCCTGGAATGAGGGAGAGGGGAGGAGGCTTCTACAAATATAATGGCGTTACAAACAATACAGGAAATACGGTCATTTTTGTTGCATTTTGAACGAACTTATGCCAATTACAAACACAATGTAATGCATTACTGAAACACAAAGCGAAACACATGCAAAGCCAGTCTTGAACAATATCGTGTTTGTCATCTTAATTAATTCTCGGACCGTAATCACACTTCCGCGCCGTGCAAAAAGAAAAAACAAACCAAGTATTATTCCTGAATTACAGGGGGGTAGGGGGCATTACAAATACAACGGTGCTACAAACAATAGGAGAAGTCCTAGAAGGAGGGAGCAGTACAAAAATAAATCAAACGCTTGGAAGAAGAATCTTTATGAAATTATCTTTAATTTCAAAATAAGTATATGAAACATCTATGTCTCTGGTATGATGGCACAAAACTGTATAATTGATTGTAGACGGTCAGTTTTGTTGCATTTTGAGCGAACTTACGCCAATTACAACGCGATGTGATGCATTACTGAAACACAAAACGTAACACGTGCAAAGCCAGTCTTGAACAATATCGTTTTCGTCATCTTAAAATTCTCGAATCTTAGTCAAGCTTCCGCAGCGTATAAAAAGGAAACAAAGCAAACGTGTAATGATGTTACAAACAATACAAGAAATCCTGTAAGGAGAGAGGAGCAAAGCAAAAAAAAATCAAACGCTTGAAAAGAGAATCTTTATTAAGGAAGGAAACTATCTTTAATTCCTAAATAAATAGAGTGGTGGGAGTGGGGGGGGGGTGTCTATGTCTCTTTTATGATAACGCAAAACTGTATAATCAATTGTCATCGGTCGGTTTTGTGGAGTTTTACGCGAATTTACGCGTTGACGTGACCGTCTTTGATCGAAAAGGAATCATTTCGCCCCGGAGAAGATCTGGAAGTGACGTTTCACGCATGTTTGTTGCGGTTTACGCTCATCGTTTTCACTGAAATCAAAAAAAAGAAAACCTAAAAGAAAATATCGAAGACTTCGTCGCGCTGTGCCTTCTGCTAAAATACCCATTTTCAAATTTTTTCTTTCACCGAGGGCCAACACTTCAAATATTTTTTTACACTGAAGAGTCTGGTATGATTGAGCCGCAAAACGTTTGGCTATATTTTTCAAGGGGAATCTGGCAACACTGCTAGGACGTTGGGTTTCAGCCCTTTTTCGTGGTGGACGAGTACACTGGGGCCTATCGTTGGGTTGAGTATGATGATTTTTATTATGGATTTCAGATTCAGAATCAACACCTTCGATTTTATTTAACACGAGAGGAACGTAGTTCTGTAAAGACCTACGTTTTATTAATAACGACAGCAAATTTATTGTAGTTGTGAACAAACTACACGGAAAATTTTGTGTAGTACGAAGAAATGCCGCGGCCGGACAGACAAAATAAACATTTTTTTTTCTTTGCATTTCGTTAAAATAACCCGCCAAGGTTGCGATCGAAAGTAAAAATACTAACAACGGGCCAGTATGCGCCGCCGCCCGCCCGCCAAAAATAAAAGACAATCGCGTCGGCTCGTGATTCAGCGTATTGACGCTAGAGCGCGCGCGTCAGTCCGTTACGCGCGAAATATATTTTCATCAAAAATTATTTTTGAATGAAATATGACGACTGCTTATCAACAAGGACCTTCAAAGACCAACACGCAAATAAATTATCCGGGGAGCAACTATTTTTCCTTTTTTTTCTTTTTTTTTTTGAAATAAAATGCGCTGAGAAAAATTAAAATTAAAACTTTGAAAGAAGTTATAGTTATTTAAAAAACAAACACATAACCAGAGAACGAGAGAGAGAGAGAGAGAGAAGAGAGAGTAAGTAAGTGATAATGGAATTTCTGCTGTCTTTACGATCCATAAACATTTTCGAAACTCATCCTTGCATGCAAACCTAATTAAAAACCGTTTCTTTGAATGCAATCCAAACTTATTTATTATGCGCCGTTTGGTCTGCATTTCCGCCCAACGACAAATACATAGTTAATATAGGTCAGGAACATTGTCGTATTTTTTGAGGAGGGGTGGGGGGGCGCCTATTTTTGGCCGCAAAACTCGTCATTGATAAGGCGACGATATGCATTCCGGCCTTGCAAAGGACGCCGGCGGTCGCCCAATTAAATTTAAGAGTCGCATTCCGACCCGACCGTAAAATTCTTGCTCGGGAACATTTTTCTTTTTCGTTTTTTTTTTCTCTCTCTCTCTCTGTCTCTCTCTCTTTTTGCAAAACTACACGTGTAAATAATCCCGGCCGGAATCTAATTTTAAGCGCTCTACGTTACGCGCAGCGCGAATTTCACGGCCTCAATGTTTTGCTGCGGTTGTGTATGTGTGTATGTGTGTATATATGTGTGTGTGTGTGTGTACACCTGTTAATCACGTCGTCGTCGAGAGCTAAAAGAGAGAATCAGGAGTGCATATGTCACACGTCAGCTTGAACGAACGCGTATTAAATTCGCGTTTCATGCCGTTAATAAACGGCGCGCCTTAATGACGGTTATGCGCGTGTAAACGCAGATTATTTAACGCTTTCCTTGGATTTCGACCAATAACTTATCTTGATTTATCATTGGGAGGACGTCGCGGCGCTCGACGACACCTGCTCGTAACAGCCAGCGAATTACTTGAATGGTTTCGACTTCTGTGCATGCAGGAAAAATAACACAAAGGGGCGTTAAACTTCACGTTTCGCTGTTAATACGCAACTTTATCCAAAGTTACGAAGCGCAACTTATATGGTTTGAAATGTGCTTCTTTTAAAAGTAGCGTCGATGGTGCGGTGGCTAGAGCATTGGGTTACTATTGCAGCGGTTCCGGGGGTTCAAATCGCCGGAAGGTGTTCTGCAAAGAATCGACTAAATTGTTCAGATAAATTAAATTAATTAATCGTTTGAAAGCGAGAGGAAAAAAAACACAAAAAGCTACTATCAAAAGTTCAATGAACAAAAAAAAAACATTTAAGTACAAACTATGTGGCATAAAAATAATAATGAGGCTTACGGATAGAACAAGAAACATTTTAGGTCAATATCAGTGTGGGTTTACAAGAGGAAAGTCGACAACGAATGCTATACATAATTTAAAACAAATTTTAGAAAAAGCGCACGATCGCAAAATGCAACTGGAATTGATTTTTATCGATTTTAAACAAGCTTTTGATTCGGCAAAACGTAAAGTCCTAATACTAGGAATGAAAGAACTCGGGATACCAGCAAAACTAAGGAGGCTCACGGTAATGACAATGAACTTGTGAGAGAACACACCGTCACTTGCCTTTGGTCCTCATTGGGCCAACGTTTTAAATTCTGTACTCCCCCAGGAAAGAGCATTTTCATAAACTGTTGTTCAAGAACGTCTTAAGGAGGAGGTTCGAGGAAATCATGTCCTTCGAATGAGACGCAAGCCTCTAGTGAAAACTAGGGCAAGAAAGTCTCCTTTGCAAACTGTCAGAAGAGAATCCGTTGTGAACAGGATTTAACCTTCTTCAGGAAAGTTCTAAGGAGGAGTTCAACTCTCTATTGGTAACTTGTCCAGAACCTCGATGTATCAAATCTCAATTATTTGCAGAAAGCACGAGCAAGAGCAAAACTTGTCACAGACTACCATTCAAAACGTTCTGAGCTTTGTCCTCTGGAAAGGGCATTTTCTAAAAGCTCTTGACTGGCAATACCACGTCGTTTAACTTGTAATCGGCATTTGCAAAAAGAAGCAAAAGATATCTGACAGGAAAAACAACATCATAAATGAGTCATACTTCTGCATCATGTAAAAAGCAAAAAAAAAACAAAGCAAGTATTATCCTGGAAGGAGGGGGGCTAAAACAATACAAGAAAATCGAAATTCTGGAAGCAAAAAAAAATCGAACGCTTAGAAACTTGGTCGTTATGAAACGTGAAAACGATTGGGGATGTGACATGAAAAAGAAAACGCTTTAGAAACAGGCGAAAAGTGTGATTTCGAAAAAGCAAACAATCTGTTTTGCGAAACGTCAAGACAAGGTAAATAGAAATTATATTTTTCGCTCGTTTTTTCTTTTTCACGTCCTCTCTGCAATTAGCATGAACGACTTGTTCGAGGGGCATGAAAAGAGCACAATAGTGTAAATGACAGTATAAGAATTCTGATTTTAATGCACGTAAATTAAATAAATTAGAAATTAAAAACACCTGTAAGGCCAGTCTTGAACAATAACATTTTTGTTGTTAGTTAATTAATCTTTTCTGGTCTAGAATTTTTTTTCGATTTCTTGATTTCCTATCAGTCATTTTACTTAGTCTGTTTATCTTTTTTACTATTTTTTTTTTCGCCGAGAAAAAAAGAACTCTTCAAGCTGTGCTGATTAGTTTTTGACAAACAATATAATCGCAGTCGAATTTTTGATTCAATTTAAAGTCAGTGTTCCAAAGAAAAAATCAAGACCGGCGTTGGTAAGTTATGTAAAATAAAAATCGTAATGTAATTTTTTTATAAACTTCCCATGTGACATAAGACCAGAGAGCTTATTATAAATACTTGCGGAGGCCGAGAAAAAATTAATTGATAACGCGTCTACTTTTTGCTCGTCGAGAATTTTCTTTCAAATTCTTAATCTCCTAATAGTCGTTTTCCTTTTCTTTTTTTTCCTGGAAGGAACTAATTAGTATATGGCAAACAATGTAATCGTAACCGAATTTTTAATTCAATGTAAATAAGACGTTCCGAAGAAAGATTCAAGACCGGCGTTGGTGAGTTACGTAAAATAAAAATTATTATTTCGTATAAAGAAAAAGAACAGTACCTAACTAAGGCCATGAATGTATACAGATTTCTTCGTCCCATATCTCTCTTTATCACAATTGGTTTAATCTAATTTTATTGTTAAAATTTCAGCAATATAATTTTTTTATACACTTGCCATGTGACGAGTGCTTACAAATACTTGCGGAAGACGAAAAAAACCAGGGCTCCAGAGTGATCTAGCTAAATGATAACGCGCCCTTTTTTTCTCGTCGAAATTTCTTTTTCAAAATTTTTAATTTCCTATCAGACATTTTCCTTAGTTTAATTTTTTTTCCAAAGAAGAAAGAATTGTTCACGGTATCCCGAGTAGGTTTTAATAAACAATTTAATCGTATCCGAATTTTTGCTTAAATTTCAATTTAGTAAATAGTTGAGAGGCTCAAGACTGGCGTTGGTGAGTTAAGCAAAATAAAAATTATTATTGCATATAAAGAAAAAATTAGCATCTTTAAATGTGTACAGATTTCTTCGTTTGTTTTCTCTCCTTATCATAATCTGTGTAATCTTTTTTTTTTTAATAAATTTGCCATGTGACATGAGCAGGGATAAGAATTCAGGCCACTTAGTGTTGGAAGTTTTTTACCATGAATGTATTATTTACTCCTGCCACCTTTCTGCATCGAATTGTTATTAAGTGGGAGGGGAAGGTGGGCAATGCGAGCGTTCACAGAAATTATTGTGAGCGAGGCTGATACAGTCCAAGGACTAAATTTTCGTACCGTTCGCGGAATAAGGGGCCCGAATTCTTTTCCCTGGACATGAACACAAATGGAGGACGAAAAAAATTAGAATTCCGCCATTCATTTTTTGTCGAGAAACTTTTCTTTAAATTCCTAATTTCCTATCAGTCATTTTTCTTAATTCGTTTATTTTTTTTTTCGCGAAGGAAGAAAGAATCCTTCACGGTGTGCTGATTAATTTCCATGTAATTGTAACAGAATTTTTTATTCAGTTTTAATTCAGTGCTCCGAAGAAAGATTCAAGACCGGCGTTGGTAAGTTATGAAAAAAAAATTTCTAAATTTTTCGAATTATTAATATCGTATCCATGATTTTCCTTTGTTCGTTTTTTTGAAATTTATTTTGTTTTCGCGGAAGGCGTCTAATTAGTTTGTGGTAAACAATTTAATCGCAACCGAAGAAAGATTCAAGACCGGCATTGGTGAGTTATGCAAAAGAACATTTTTGGATTTATGCAAATTTTTAATTTCCTGTGAGTGATTATCGTTAGTTCGTTTTTTATTTATTTATTTCTGCGGAGGAAAACAGCATTCTTCGCTGTTTGCTAATTAGTTTGAGGTAAACAACATCGTAACCGAATTTTTGACTCAATTTAAATTCAATGCTTGGAAGAAAGCCGGATTCAAGACCGGCATTGGCGAGTTACGTAAAATAGAAATAATTATTGCATGTAAATATTAAAAAAAAAAAAACTAGCACCTAACAATGGCTTTAAATATGTACAGATTTCTTTGTGCCTTTTCTTTCTTCATCACAATCGGTTCCATCTAATTTTAATTGTAAAAATTTTTGTAATTTAATAATTTTCTCTGTCCTAAAAATGGATTGCAATAAAATTATTTTGAACTTCCCCTTTTGTAATAGTTATATATAGGAGAAATATATTTTGCGCGGTTCAAATTCTTGTGAAGCAGTCAATATAAAATATTAGACCATAGCGTGTAAACAAACGCGAGGGCTGCGGAGACAATTAACGCCGCTAAAGCAATGGTGTTACTCAGTATAACAAAAAACAGAGCAATATTGCCGCAATAAAAAATTACAGTTGTGTAATCAACTCTTCTTGTTTAAACGTGTAAAGATTTTCAGAGTAATTAGTTAACCAGTTGTACCTCGACCGGCGGACTTTATTGCGACATTGCATCATATAGTAAGAAAGCCGTAAATTATTTTCACCTTCCCATTACACAAAGTGCCCGTTCGATGCATTTTTACGGCGCTACTGAAACGATGGCGTGTACTTATTCAAATCCTACGCTTAGTAATAGTAAATCTAATTTATTGTAAATGTATAATTGCGTTTTTTTTTTTATTTGAATATAGTTTGGTGAATTTGTATCAATAAATAATGATAGCTGGAGAGTTGCGAAAAGAACATTTGTATAATGAGTGAAACAGACAAATTCTACAGCGAAGTAAATTGCGTGTAGTCAAAACAGTTTCACTTTTACCCCGGAATTAATAAATTAAATGCAACAGGCACAGACGCAACACCAATTTATCCGGATTACGGGCGTCCGCGTCGCGTCGCGGCGCTTCAAAATAAACCCGGCCGATTTCGTCCGAATTTCGCGAAACCGAAAGCCATTATTTCACGCGGAAGGACAATAAACTTCTGTTAGTTTGGTCGTCAAGCCGTCACGCTTTAATACAGTTTTGTTCGGTATGTATTTCGGAAGGCACATGAAATGAATTATGGGAGGCCCCTGTACTCTTATGTTATTCGTTTGCCAAAAATGCGCGCGAAGAATTCGCGAGATCCTCCAGATTGTTGACTTTCGTTTTCTGAAATGCGACTCGGATTTGCTTGTCTGTTTGTTTGTCAACTGAAAGGGAGTGAAGTTTCAATCAATCAATTATTTTTTTAAAAAACCTCACTCAAGTACCATCGTTGGAAACTTTAAATTGTTGAACAGAAAAAAAAAATGGAGAAGAAAATAAAACGTATTCAACAAATTCAAAAAAAAAGGCGAAATACTGTATATTGCTACAGGCGGACCTTAATACATTTATTGTTCAGACAGGTGGCGCCATCTGTTAGGCAACCGACAGTTTTCGTGGGTTAATGGAGTGTTGCGCCACCTCGCCGAGAGAGTTCGTGTTAGATCCAGGCATCTCCAGTAACAACCGTATCAAAAAAAAATGGGCGGACAGCGCGCGATTTAAAACAGTTACATTTAGCGAGCGATAGTACGATCGTCTTTGGCGAAATAGACGGTGAATTGTGTTATTTATTGAAATAAGTGTTCTACGTTATTGTTTGTGTATTAAGCAAATGTTTAATTAAAGTTTTTGAAATCAAATGACGATTATTATTTGCGAACCCCGAATTCGTAACACTATCGTACGCCATCTGGAGATCACGAAAATCGACACATATTTCCGTGCCTTTTCAATAAAAAAAAATTTAATTAATTAAAAAAAGTCTCTGGTATCAAGAGATTAGCTTTGAAACATTTCCTTCGATAAAAATATTTTCTTTATTTTTATTTTTTTAATTTTTATTTCTTCGCTTATTTTACGTTTTTAAATTGTTGTACTAACGCATCATGCAGTTTTTTTTTCTTTTGTTTTTTCGCTGGCGATTTGATCTGATCCGTTCCAGAAACGCCGTTGTTTTCTTGTTTTTGTTTTTCTGTCCACTGTGTTCTTCGTATTTCAGAAATTTTTCAGTTTTTTCAGTTCCTTTTTTTTTCTTGTCGGCTTTCATCTTGTTTTTCTTCATACTTTACCCTTCATTTTCGGGTTTGTAAAATAGGCCAAACAGAAAAGAAAAGCCGGTGATCATCGATTCTAATTCGTCTGGAAACAACCGAAGTCAGCAAAAAAGCAAAAAAATAAGAGACGTCAAAAACAAATAAAAAATCGGAAGTTTTTGAAAATCAGACTTTCATAATTTGTATTTTGTTTCTCTTCATTTAATTATCGTTTTCTATCTTTTTTGTTAAGTAAAAAAAAATGGCCGACTTCCGGCGAAAAATTTAACTAAATCAAATCAGGCGTTCCTTTGTTTCTTCGTATTTCGTCAGTGTTATTAATTATTTAATTGCTTTTTCTTTCTTTGTAGGGAAAAATCGACGATTTTCAACGTAAAGGTTTCTTCACATGAGTTTATGTGTTGATGTGACCGCCTCTAATTGAAAAGGGCTCGATTCATTTCGCCTCGAGGAAGATCCGGAAGTAACGTTCCACGCACGTTGTTGCGGTTTGCATGTTTTGATGTGTTATTTTGTCGATACATTTCGTTGATACATTTCGACGGCTTATGAAACGTTCAACAAAAAAAAAGTGTAAAAGACGCCGAAAACAATTGAAAAATCCAAATTTTTGTAAATAAAACTCGTAATATTTTGTTCTTCTTCATTTAATTATTGTCTTGTAGGAGTATATTTTTTGTTAAGTAAAAAAAAAACTAGACGACTTCTGTCGAAAAAATGTTTTAAGATCAAATGACTCGTTCGTTTGTTTCTTCGTTTTTCATCAGTGTTATTATTTATTTAGTAGGAGAGCTTTTGTTTTGTGAAGGCAAAAAATCGACCATTTCCAACGTAAAGTCTTTTATAACTTGAATTTATATGTTGATCTGACCGCCTTTAATTGAAAAGAGCTCAATTCATTTCACGCCGAGGAAGATCCGGAAGTGACGTTCCACGCACGTTGATGCTGTTTACATATTTTGCAATGTTTTTTCGTCGTGAGCCGAAATGATACATTTCGACGGCTTATGAAACGTTAAGCCAAAAAAAAAATTGTAGGTACAAGACGCTGAAAACAAATGAAGGATCGAAATTTTTGAAAATCAAGCGCTCATAATATTTTCTTTCTCTTCATCTAATTACTGTGTTGTAATGTTTTCTGTTAAGTCAAGAAAAAAATAAACGACTTCCGGCGACAAAATCACCAAAATCAATTCAGGCGTTCGCTTGGATGTTTCTTCGTATTTCGTCAGTATTATTATTTATTTAGTAGGTGTTTTTTTGTTGCAAGCAAAAGTTATTTGACGATTTCCAACGAAAGGCTTCTGTTGAGTAAATTTATGTGTTGACGTCACCCCGCCTTTAGTTGAGAAGTGATCGACTTATTTCGCTGCGAGTAAGATCTGGAAGTAAAATTCCACGCACACTGTTGCGATTTACATATTTTGCAGATTTTGTTGTGAACCAAAAGGACACATTTCCGACGGCTTATTGTGTAGTACTATGTACGATCCTCCAAATTGATTTTCTAATTTGAAATGGAGACCAAGGTGAATGACGAAACTGGTACCTCACATGATTTTATTTATCAACAAAGAAAAAAGTACTCTGACGTGTTCTGTATTTCGCACTTCGTTACGATCTCACACGCACTTAATCTACTTTATTTCTTTATTTGCGCCAAAAAATTTCGAAGTCGCTCAAGCGAATGAACGCAAATTCGAAATTTCGCCGTGCCCTTCCCCGCATCTATTTCCGGACCTTGGCGTTTTCCCTAAGCGTCCGGCAATTTTCGCCCACCTTGCAAGAAAAAAGAAAACAGAACGATAAATTCTTTTTAACGGATTATTTTTCGCGTCGATAATTAACGAGGCCCGCTCAGATGGCGGCACTGATTGCGTCCGCCATCGTTGGTTATTTTTGTTTTCTGCGCGCGGAAGTTTATCCGACGTACGTGCCTGTAACTTTCGCCACGCTTCTTTTACTTTCGTCACGGTCGTTAAGGATCGGGCAAGAAAAACACCTGAACATGTTTTTTTTGGAGTTAATTTGCATCCAAATAAAAAAAAATCAAGAGAAAACAAAATATCAAAAAAAAAAAAACTAATAGATTCGAACACTGCGTACATACAGCGCGAGCAAAAATGATTGATGCCTGTGAAGTTGCAGCTTTGTTAACCTATTCATATTCTGTGGTGTTATGTTACGTTTTATATGTTTATTAAACTTTATTTCAATGTATTACTTAGTATTATACAGGCTATTCTTTTATTGTGTGCAAATATTTAAACCTGCAGTACATCACCATAAATGGCAACGATTGAACCCATATGTTCTTAACATAAAAAAATAATAATAATTTTGTGACGTTTGAAAAATTTTCGGTCTTTGGAACGTAAGCAAAATTAACGTTTCAAATGAGGGGATTCCATGCTGACAATTGAAATGCAAGTCGTTTGAAGATATTTGGCAATGCTGCGCCGGTAGATCGTATTTAATTCTGCAGTATTAAGTTATGTTAAGTTGGTACTTGCGTATGCACAGTGCTTTCCTTCCAAAAGGAGAGTGGAAATATATGTGTAAGCATGGTGTAAGCGAATAGTAAGTGTGATAATTTATTCTGAATAAATATAAATAGTCGGAGAACAAGATGTTTCATTCACACTCGAACATCATAATTGAAAACAATTAACACGCTCGCTCATTAATTATGTTTCAATGAGAAGAAATAGACAAACGTTTTTGAAGAACGCGTAACGCGACAAGACCAAACAAATTTCCCAAGCTTTCTGTAAATGTGCAATTTTTGATAATGAAACACTCAGACGCGCAGTGTAAAAGTTTTCGAGAAAAATGCAGTGGCAGATTTTTACCAAACCGTTTGAGTACTGCTGGCGTAGCTAAAAGTGGAACGCGGGCGACTCTTCAATTACGACCCGCAGCCGAAGTAGGCCAGGGTCAGTGCCTTACTGGATCTTAAGCAGGAACGACGTAAATCAGCGCCACTCCGATCACCTGGTCCGTCAAAACGTTTACGATTTATATTAACTTCATCGCAAGTAATTACAAGTTTAAGTATTTTAGATTAAAATCTAGTGCAATTCAAGAAGCTGCGATTCGTATTTGCCGAACAAATTAAAAGCGAGGTTTAAACAAATTGTAATTTCTCATTTCATATTATTTTTAAAAGTTGACGAACAGTTCTGCCAATCTAACCTTCATCAAGTTAATTAAGCTGCAACTTCACACATATCAGTTTTTTTTTTGCTTGCACTGTAGAACTATGACGTAGGGAGTGAATATGTGCAAAAAAAAATACGGAATGCTACTAGATGCAGCCAAAGAAGACAAAAAGAAAAAGAGAGAAGACCTGGGAGGAAGCGACAAAAAAAACTTTGGACCATTAACGAACGATGTGGAACGAAGCGGCTAACGAAGAACTTGCGCTCATCCTGTATTACCGGAGAGTCAGTAACGCCATCTGCTTCGCCATCTCCGGTAATTTCCCCAATCTACTTTACAATCGACACACATGAGCGATCAAGCTTTTAAGTAATCACATTAATCCTCTCCGACTTGGCACAAAGTAACGGATTTTATTTTTTCCTTTGCTTTGGAAACAATTGGATGCAACTAAACGAGCGGCGTTTATCACAACCACAGAGAAAGTGCATTATAATGAACACATGGTGGATTGGATATCGGATAGTTGGAGGCGATATTTTTACGACCTGCCTCCGAAATACAAATTCGTATCCTGGTTTTATTCCGTGGAAATCGACGTTTTTATTGGATTTGGGGAAGACCTACACCTGCCCTAATTTTGATTCAACTTCCCAAACCCATGTCAATTTTTTTTGTATTTGTCATTTGTCATCTATTAAAAATGTGGTTTAAACTTGCGACATCTATTGCGCGTTGGAGTGATTCATTATCAAAAATTACACATTTACAGAAAGCTTAGGAAATTTGTTTAGTCTCGTCGCGTTACGCGTTCTTCAAAAACGTTCGTCTATTGCTTCTCGTTGAAACATAATTAATGAGCGAGCGCGTTAATTGTTTTCAATTATGATGTTCGAGTGTGAATGAAACATCTTATTCTCCGACTATTTACATTTGTTCAGAATAAATTATCAAAGTTACTATTTGCTTGCACCGTGCTTACACGTAAAAATTATTTCCACTCTTCTTTTGGAGGGAAAGTATTGTGCATACGCCAGTACCAACTTAACATGACTTAATACTGCAGAATTAAATACGATCTACCGGCGCAGCATTGCCAAAAATCTTCAAACGACTTGAATTTCAATTGTCAGCATGGAATCCCCTCATTTGAAACGTTAATTTTGCTTACATTCCAAAGACCGAAAACTTTTGAAACGTCACAAAATTATTATTATTTTTTTTTAATTAGTTTTGTTATTATTAACTTTTGTTTGGGCAGTTTTGCAATCGATTTTAGTAATCATGTAAAATTCAACTTTCTCTTGAATCTTAATTGTCTTCGGTTTTGTTTACGTTTAAATCAAAAGTTCTTGATTTAGATTTTGTTTTTACATTTCATTTTTTTTTTATTCTAAAGTTTTTCTTTCTGAACGAAATAAATCACGTTGTCCTTTTCTGTTTGAATAATGAATAGATAAATAGATAAAACAGCGACCTCTTACGATCGCTTTTTGACCTGACGTTGTTTTTGTTTGCAGTGGGGGAAATGTCGAGCTACGTCTCTGCTGACGAAGCCCTAAGCAGGGCTGAAACAGCTGTACAGAGGCTGCTCGAGGTTTTCACTGCAATCAAAAACGATTCGCAACAAATTTTTTTAATGAAAAATACATACGAATATGCGAACGATAAAACTTAAAAAGCAATAAAATAAAGTTTCACGTAATTAAAAAAAAAAAAAACTTTAGAAAGTAAAAAACAGCAAAAAAACACAACTGGTTCGAAGAAAAATTCAATCAAGGTCGGCAATTTACTGCAGCAAATATCAAATGTATATAATAAAAATAAAAACAAAAAAAAATAATTAAAGCGATTAAAAATTAGGAGAAGGAATGAACAAAAAATGTAATTACTCAAGAAGTGAAAAATTCAAAAACCGAGTAAATATCGGACAACAGTTAATAATAATAATAATAATAATAATCAGTTTTATTTTCTTTTAGGCAATTTTACAATTGCATGGAAATTGTCGTGTTATATTAAAACATGTAAGTATAAATATACAGGGGTGTTCTTGACAAAAACCTCGAAGATTACTAAAGATCCAAAAAAAGTTTCAATTTAGTTGATTCAAGTTAACTGAATTCCAGTTATATCTAACCTGTAAAGTATACCCTTTGCTTTACCTGTTTTTTCTCTGTGAACGAAATCAGCACAACGCGGTGCACAATTGAACGAAAAATTATGGATACGTCATAAAATTCAGATAGTTGCTAAAATTTTATACTGCTTTTCGGGAGAAAAAAGTCCAGCTGTTCTATCAGTACTGATCCTTTCGCATTAAATACTTCTATGGCCAGTTAGTTTTGTGTAATTTATTATATTTTGTTTTTTGCGTCGTATTATTTGGCCTTCGCCGAGTCAACAACACATTGTTGTATCGATTAAATTAACAGACATTTCTACGTCAACTGTGTTGCATTATTGTCTATCCCTATGCTGATCGCACGAGTGTATGAACATCTCTGTGGGGTTCAAGAATACCATCGCAACGATCGACCCCTTCAAAATTTCATATCGCTCTTCGGGAGAAAAAAGGCTGTTCTATTAGTACTGATCCCTTCGCGTTAAATAGTTCAAGGACGAATTTCGTGTCGTATTATTTGGCCTTCGCCGAGCCACATACATCTTGTATCGACTGAATTAACAGATATTTCTACGTCAACTGTGTTGCATTATTGTCTACCCCTATGCTGAACGCACGAGTGTATGAACATCTCCTAGGGGGTTCAAGAATACCATCGCATTGATCCATCCCTTCTCCATCGAGCTAATAACGGAAAAGCCGAGAAAATGAGCAGGGCCTGCGCAAAGCTAAGCTAAGCTAGACAAGACAAGATAATTAATACCGTGATACACACAACATAGAAGTATTTAATTTTTTCAGTTACATTTATGTTAAAGTCATTGTGTTTTAATTTTCTTCTCAACTTTCTCCTCGACTTTTGAATCAGACGCGTTATCTTTTCAAAAAAAAAAAAAAAAGAAAAATACATCCGGCGCACTCGAAATGTTTACATTTTTTCGATAAACTTCCTCCTCAAAAAGTTTACGGAGAAACACGCGGCGCTTATTATTAGAACTTTGTTTCAATAGTAAATTCGAACTTTCCAGGGGGTCCTTTCATTATAAAAAAAAAAACAAAAAAACATCGCATTTTATGTTATGTAAAACTAAAGTGACTTTTTCAAGTCGGCGTTATAAATTTATTTTTTCAGTTTTTAGGGTCATAATTGTCTTTCCTGTTTTTTTTTCATCTATTAGGCTTGCTTAACGCTGTGCAAGATTTTAAATTAAATTTTGCACAGAGTAACAGAGAAGTATGGGTCCAAGCAATGAGCATTCGCTGTGGTAGCCTAAATAAATAAATAAATAAATAATCAAATCAAATCTTACTTTTTGTAAACTATTGCGTCCAGCAAAGACGACGGTAGGCAACCATAGTCGCACATTAGTTTTGCTTAGCATCTGCTCCTTTTTCCAGTTTTCCCATGCGTTCGGCATAGGGATAGACAATAATGCAAGCAAAGCAATTGGCAAAGAAATATCTATCAATTTAATCGATACAACAATATGTACAATATGACTCGGTGAAGGCCAAATTATACCACACAAAAGTCGCCAAAGAACTATTAACGCGAAGGGATCAGTACTGATAGAACAGCTGAACTTTTTTCTTCCGAAAAAGCGAAATTTTAGCAACTATTTAAATGTTATAACCAGTGAGCGGCGGAATTGACGTTTTTGATGACGAATGCAGGCAGTTTGCATTGCCCGAGACCTTATAAGTCGTTGATTGAATGTATATATAATATAAAATACATTTACTTACAAGATTCCATAAAAATAAGTTTAATATAATGATTACGGTTTGAATAACCTTAAGTAAAACCTCAGGTTATCCGCTCTTTGGTTATAACATAATAACTCTCTTATTATTTTTCTTTCAAATGTGCACCGCATTCTGCTGATATTAGCTGCTTTCTTTCGCTCACAAAATCATGATCTAAGCGTGTTTTGACATTATTATTTTTGAATCTCTATTTTTAAAACTTGTTTGGATTGAATTATGTTTTTTTTTTTACAAATCAACTGGCAACCAAAAATTCAAGTCAGGTGTTCCGTCGCAATAACAACGAAATTCAGGTCCAAACTATTCGAAACACGATTCAAACTTTTAAGCGAAAGAAAGCACCTATTGTTCGCAAAAGGTATACTTTACAAGGAACGTTTAATTCTTAAATCCAGATGAAAGAGCTCTTCCCTAATCCTATTTAAATTTCTTGCAATTATTATAAACCATAAAATATCGACGTTTCGGTTTTTGATTTTAATTTATTTTTTTTAAATCAGTAATCACTTTGTTTCTACAGGGTGTCCCAACTGTCTGTATTTCTTCTGTGTGGCCTATAGGAATGGCATGAAGGAAAAAACAAGGTACGGAAATTATGCTGGACGTCACGCGGCATATTTTAAAATTGTTTTCAAGTATACAGGCTGTTCCAGAAAATTATGGTAGGTAAGGAGTGGCTTTTTTAAATGGAACACGCTGTATGTTTTTGCAAATTTTGATGTCTCATGAAGACCTGATTACTACATAACGTAAGCATATTTTGGTTTTACTTAATTATTGTGGAAGAAAAAATTATCTTCGTGGATAATTCTTTAAAAATTCACGAACTTTGAACGTATGTTTCTGGCTAAAGAGAAAACGCAGACCTACGAAAATATAACACAGTATCCTTAAAGCCTCGCCCTTTACGGAAACACAGAAAAAAGGTAAATATCTTTTAGCATTATACAGAGCGATCAGTACTTGCGCATCAGTCATTTTTAGATTGGAATGACCTATTTCTTTATTTCAATAATGCATAGTACTTAAACATCTTTTCTATTGATATCATGTTATATACTTTCTATTTCTGGTACACATTATATACCATTATATAAAGCTAGTGCGAGTAATCAAGTCTTCACAGGACATAAATTTGCAAGAATACACATCATTTTCTGAAACAGCCTGTATATTTGAAAATAATTTTAAAATATGCTGCATGAAGTGTAGTATAACTTTCATATCTTGCTTTTCCCTTCATGCTATTCCTATAGGCTTCACTGAAGAAATACTGGTTGTTGGGACACCCTGTACACAGGTCAATTGTATAATGCAGAGAAAAATCAAGTTTAACATAATTATCTGCGTTGTTGCTGTTGTTGTTGTTAGCCTAGTTTGGAGTACGTAGTATGTTTGTATGTACATACAAACATAAAACATATTTACATGCACGTGTTCCCCTTTCTCTTCTTTCACACCTGGCAACTGTTGTCGTTCTACATTTCTTAGAAAACGCAGGAAAACAAAGAAGTGCGTGCATCAATCATTATGAATGCCCCTAATTAGCGCTCGCTAGAAAATATACAAATGCAAATAAATTAAAAACAGTCAAGTGAGTTTCTGTTTTAGAAAAAAAGAAAAATATTTTCTTTTAAAAGTTCTTTCACTTCACTTGCCGTTGACCGTTCACTAATTTGCAATTTAATTTTAATTTCCAATTTCAGATTAATTGGAAATATTTTACGAGTATTTTCGATCTTACATGTTTAAATAGTACGTAGCTGCTTACATACCTGTTTATTCTAATCCATTGCTCGCTCGCGGAAGAAAAAAATATTAAACCCGTTCTACAATAATTAAGCCTTATTTTAATGAGGCTGTCGTAATAACGTTGACAAATATTTCCGGGTAACTGTTTTCTTGGAGTTTTATGTTGTAGATTGAAACCCACATAAGTTCAGGCTTTACAGATTTTAGTTTAAGTGCTAAACTGATTTTCAAAAAAACACTGAAGCGCGCAGTTTTGATACATCGACTTTTGGATCCGAACTTTTATTAGAAAATGCACTTCGTCACATCCTGTACGGATATAATTTAAAAAGGGACATTTCTAAATCAATGCATTTAATTTTTAAGTCATTCATTATTAGAGAGTGATTATTCATTTACAATTATCAAAACGCGTGGCGCCCATCGCACCTTTCTTTTATTTTACCATCAACTAAAGAACGGAATGCAACAACAACAAAAAAAAACACGGTGTAATTTTGTTAAAGTAACAAAGTATTCCTTCAAATATTTCCGGGTAACTGTATCGCAGTGGCGGCTCGTTGGGGTGGGCCCACCCTGTCATATTTAACTTGTACGTTCCGGCAATTCCTCGTTGAGACAACTAATAAAATAAATTTATTTGGAAAATGCACCCGCTTTTCCTTTTGCAGTTGTTGTCGATTGTTTTTGGTGAAAAGCGTTGAAAAGCTGAGAAGAATCTCTGTAAATCCCGCGCTTAAAGTGAATTCAAAAATTAGAAGCGTGATCTCGAGGGGAGGGAGAGAAAAGAGAGGGAGCAAATAAAAAACGCGTCACTTTAGAATTTTGATAATAACTCAAGAACGCATTCGTCGATTGTTTTTTTGGTAAAAGGCGTTGGAAAGCCGAGAAAAAACTCAGTAAATCCCGCGCTTAAATTTAATTCAAAAATTACAAGCGCGATCGCCAGGGGAGGGAGAGCCGTTCATTTAATTCAGCAAATGAAAAATGCCTCGCTTTCGAATTTTGATTGTAACACAAGAACGCGTTCGTCGATTGTTTTTCCGTAAAAGGCGTTAGAAAGCCGAGAAAAACTCAGTAAATCCCGCGCTTAAATTTAATTCAAAAAATACAAGCGCGATCGCGAGGGGAGTGAGAGACGTTCATTTAACTGAGCAAATAAAAAACGCGACGCCTTAGAATTTTGATTATAATTCAAGACCGCGTTCGTCGATTGTTTTTCGGTAAAAGGCGTTGGAAAGCTGAGAAAAGACGCAGTAAATTCCGCGCTTAAATTTAAACCAAAAATTACAAGCGCGATCGCGAGGGGAGGGAAAGACGTTCATTTAATTCAGCAAATGAAAAATGCGTCGCTTTCGAATTTTGATTGTAACTCAAGAACGCGTTCGTCAATTGTTTTTTGGTAAACGGCATTGGAAAGCTGAAAAAAATCTCAGTAAACCCTGCTCTTAAATTTAATTAAAAAATTACAAGCGCGATCGCGAGAGGAGGGAGAGACGGTCAGTTAATTGAGCAAATGAAAAAGGCGGCGCTTTCGAATTTTGATTGTAACTCAAGGACGCGTTAGTCGATTTTTTCTTTTTTTTTGGTAAGCGGTGTTGGAAAGCTGAGTCAGCTCTTTAAATCCCCTGTTTAAATTTAGTTCAAAAAATACAGGCCCCGAAAAATAAATTTATTTGGAAAATGCACCAGCTTTCCCTTCTGCAGTTGTTGCCCGCCCGCAGTAAATTATCACGAGCCGCCACTGCTGGAACAGGGAATTTCATGTTGTAGACATGAAACCCACATAAGTTCAACTTTACAGATTTTAGTTTAAGAAACAAACTGATTTGCAAAAAAAAAAACATTGAAGTGCTGTTACAAAAAAAAAAACTGCAGTTTTGATGCATCGACTTTTGGGCCCGAACTTTTATTAGAAAATGCACTTTGTCACATCCTGTACGGACATTAATTCATTTTTAGGTCATTATTAGAGAGTGATTGTGATTATTCATTTACCGTTGTCAAAACGCGTGACGCCCATCGCCCCCCTTTTTTTATTTTACCATCAACTAAAGAACGGAATGCAACAACAACAACAACAACAAGAAAACACAGTGTAATTTTGCTAGGAAACCATTAGAATCGAAATTTTAACAAGCTCGACCATTAGCAATAACACGAGCGTATTTTCGGACGTCGTAAATTCAACTTGTCCGCCGACGTCGACCCCGACTTCCAACAATAAGTTTGACAAACATCCAAACCGAAGTTATTGATTCACGCAGATTTTATTTATGGGGGACAGATGCGCGGGGCCGATTTAATTAAACGGATTAACGGCGGCGAACAGACTTTGATGAGAGAGGTTTGAAATTATTATTAGAGCGAGAGCGGGGGCGCACGTCACTGTCCAAAATAATAAAATAAAACCAAACCTACATGGAAAGCGTATTGTGAAGGTCGAAAAAAAAAATAGTGCCGCACGCACGTAAATGAATCATCGCCGCCTGAAAAAAAAATGTGACCGTTTTTATTGCCTCCTCACGTTTGACCTACGACAACTTATTCTGTTTCAGGAAAACAAATTATTTTCAGGTTTTGCATTGAAATTCCAGGGCAGCAAGAAGGCCAAGGTAGGACGCCGTTGCCGCCGCCGCCGCGGCCGGCGGAGTATTTTTACATTATCATCGCGTTCACGATTCGATTGCTGCTGCGCGCGGTGAACCCCCTGTAAATCCGGGCGCGCTCTGAAAAACGACGCGCCGACTTCACCTTACCTAACAATAGATGGCGGCAACACTTTAATAAAATTAATCCCCAACGGTTTTAGTTAGTTAGCGAGCGCTATTTTTAGCGCGACTTTTAAGCCCGTCTGGTTCTTTGATTTCATGGCGCGCTGAATATAACTTGCGTTGCAGCTAAAACGCTTTTAAAATAGTAAAGCACATCGTTTGCTTTTCCCCAGGGCAATTCCGAATCGCAATCGGCCACATAAAATAAAACAAACGATTACACGAGGGATTAGCGAATAAATTGCGGGCGATAACAGTCAAATCATTCAGGATTAACGTCGGCCCGCTAACGGCAATAAACACTTTCACTTCATCCGGAGCAACAAAGTAATAATTATATTTGCTCGTCGTGTACAGGGTCATTCGAAATAAGTATCCGCAGATAGTACTCAAAAAAAAAAAAAAAAACTGTTAACATAGGGGAGTCAATACGTGTAGTTTTGAAGACAAAATGTATCGTAAAATCAAACGTAAATTGGTTGGTGGTCACTAGAACAGCTGTACTGCGCCGCAACAGAAATGAATTCCCGAGAAAAATCAAAACGAAACGCGAACAAACCTTGAATTGAAATTGTACAATGTTTTGCTTAGTTTACGGTTTTTTGACGTAAGATTGGATAACCCGGACGTTGAATTTGTGTACGCGTATGTAAAAAATGACTCACATAATTTTTTTTTATGACATAAGTATGGATACAATTATGATTTTATCGATGCAAACTTGTTCGTATTGGTATTTCAAGCTGTAAAGCATTTTCTTTTTGTTTACGATTTTTTGAGAAAGATTGGATAACCCGGACGTTGTGCAAAAAATATGTATGTAAAAAATGACTAACATAATTTTTTTTTTTTTATAATGTAAGTAGGAATACAAATATGATTTTGTCGGTGCAAATACGTTCGCGTTGGTATCCGTATCAAAGTCAATCTTATTTCACGGAAATTTAGTGAAATTAGTGCGTTTTAAATCACTTAGAGAGGTGTATTTGATTTCTTAACAGTTCGACTTAGGAATGGGCTCATAAGCCACTTGCCCCTAAATGAATCCCTTGTCCACTTGCACCGTTACATCAGCTAAAAGTTAATTAATCGAATTAAATTGAAGAAAAATCAAGCGTTACACATGAAAATTTAGTTTATTAAGACTACATTAATGTGGTTGAGACACTCTAAAACTGTGTATGAAAATAATGTGAATCATTGCCCGACACACGTGAGTCATTCATCAATCATTCGACCAACTCGTGTAACAAGAAAGTCACGTCGAGTATTTAAGTCATGAAAGGCGTAACTTACGTCGCATAACATTGGGTTTTGGTTGACACAGTGACGCAGTTTCTAAGTGATTTCTTTTTTGCGGTTTCATCACCTTCCCTCGGGGGTTGGGGGAGTCCAATCGAGGCGGAATCGGCACCGAAAGACGCACCGCGCCGTCGACGCCTTAGATGCGGGTGAAAAGCACGCTCTCCTACCTCAAACGACATTCCGCACGTCCAGAAGAAAAAGATGTCAAATTAAACGACCGGGCGAGGGAAATTCGGCCGTCATCTCGGCGTCATCTTGGAATTAAAGATGGCGACGGTGCGATATAGAAAAGTATCCATGTCGATGTAAACCCGTCGTGTGGGGAGTTAAATTAAACGCCCGGGGGAGGACAATTTGGCCGTCATTCCGGAGCCATGGCGCCATCTTGGAATTAAAGATGGCGACGGTGCGATGTAGAAAAGCGTCCGCGTCGATGTAAACCAGTCGTGTGGGGAGTCAAATTAAACGCCCGGGTGAGGACAACTCGGGCGCCATCTTGGAATTAAAAATGGCGACGGTGCGATGTAGAAAGGCGTCCGCGTCGATGTAAACCAGTCGTGTGGCGAGTCAAATTCAACGCCCGGGTGAGTACAATTCGGCCGTGATACCGGCGCCCTCTTGGAATTAAATTGGCTTTTATGATTAGCGCGCAATTAATATTGCATGCATTTTTAATATTGCATTGCAGATTCAAAAGAGGTTGGTTTCCGAGATGCTTCTGATAAATTTGTATTTTGCGCATGACTTCAGTAAACACGCCCCTGACGGGTCGGATACTTATTATGAATCACCTTGTGATCGCCCTTTGAATCTACCTTTTCCTCGAGGCCGCCACGACGATGCATTTCCCTCTGTTCTTTCCCCTGCCGGGAGGTTTACGACTGTACGTACACGCTGTGAATGTTCCACTTCCTCGAGGTCGCCACTATGACGACGCACCTACTCGAAGGCAATTGATGTAGCGATGCCATCGACTAAAGTTTGACGCGTTCAAGAGACATGGCGACATTTGACAGCGATCGTCACGCTGCAACCCCGATCAGCTAGAATTTCTTAACAGTAACGTGCATATCAGTGTAATCACGATTATTCCAGAGCCTAGCATACTCTCAGAGTATTCTAGAGAACTAAACTAACCTTCTCGACTTGGTTGGTTGCATGAGATTAAAACACGCGCCTAACGTGTCGGATACTTATTATGAATCACCTTATAGGCAGAATCGGGGAAATAAAAACACTTTAGTACTAGCAAAAAAAGTATTGCTTCAAGTAAGGGATAATAAATTAATGTTTTTCGTTCGTACTAAAGCGCTTTTATTTCTCGGATAATTGTCATATTCCACCTGCATATTTTCACCGTTTATTTTTGTTGCTTCCGATCTAGTAATAATGGCAAATAAAAAATCAGTTAAAACCGAAAAACAGAACTATGCGTGTACATTTTATTTTACGATCAACCTCAATATGTATTACATTAAATATGCTTTCGGCGCCTGCCAAAATTATCAACGCTTTTATGCGTCGTAAAATTTAAATTAAACGATTTTAGCAATACAGATTGCCAGGCACCTTGCAAAAATCAAATCGGTTTCGATTTTTAAAGCTTAAAATAGGCATGGGATGCAATGCTACAATTAATGGGGACAGTGAAAAGTACTATAATCTGCAGACTAGGCTGAAAGGAAAAGCAAGGAATGTCAAATACCAGAAATAATAAATTATTAATTAGTTAAAATAAATCAGGAAAGAACGAAACCGAATTGGAAAAGCCGTAGCAAGAAGTTAAATCACAAATTTCGACGTCATCATGTATCAGCGATGCACACAAGTGCGCTTGATTACGTAAGAATCCGGATTTTTCTGTACCAAAATAATTATTAATTATTAAGTTTCTAAAATAAAAAAAAAGACTTTCTTGTAAAATTTTTATTTCTTGCTAGAATTACGTTTAAACGTAAGCGAAAATTGATTAATTAAAATATATGTACTATTATTATACGTATTAATTTTTTTATATTATAGAAGAACGATGCTCCCCCCCCCCCCCCCCCTTACGCAAAGATCCTATATGTTTCCGCTTAAAATATTTAATTACTAAAAGAATAGAAGCACTAGCTACAGAAAAGATTTTCAATTTGAAAGGGGTGCTCGACAGAAAAATTCTTATTTTATACGGGATGATGCTTCTTAACAAAGCATTCTTGCATTACCTTCACCTGATTAATCCTTGTGTTTTTTTTTAATTTACAAAAAATATTAAAGGCATAAGGAACTAGAAATTTATTATTTATTTATTTGAAAAAATTCAATCCCTGAAATCTTATAGCAAATTTTAAATTTTTCTTAGCAAGTCTTCAGTGTCTTAAACTTTAGCATGAAAATCAGGAGTTCCGAACCTTTTCTAGGTGTCGATCCCTCACAAAAATATAAAAATATCCGTTGACCTCCTTTCATTTTTTCTTTTATTTTTACTTTATAAACCTATCGCTTTTTTTATTTTTTCTTAATTCTGTTTGACTTTACTTCAGATTTGAATTATTTTTTTTGATTCTTTCTCGTTTTCATTTTCTTTTTGTTCTTTCACCAATGCTCTTGATTATTTTTGACTTAGTTTTATGGAAATTTTATTTTTGTCTTACCTTCATCACCGATCGTCTTTTGTTTTTTTTTTTTAATTTTTTACTTGTCCATTCAATTCGATTTTTAATACTTTTGGTTTTTTTTTCTTATACAGGCTGTTTCAAATTCGACCCTCACCATGGGGATCTCGTTTATTTGAAGAGATAGAGAGTAGGTTTAAATTTGGCAAAGTTGCAAAATTTGATGAGCATTAATAATCCGGAGAGAAAAAATTTCTATCTTAACTCATATTCGAAATAATTGTAAAAAAAGAAAAATTGTCATTTTCTTATTTTGCGTCTATCTTCTTTATTTGAAGAGATATCAAAAAAATAAAGATACTTTCTTAAGGCACTTTTCAATTGTCTACACAACTACAATACTACAACACTATTTCTCTATAACATGTTTCGTCAAATTGGTACCATCATCAAGTTCATTTTTTCTTATGGTGGCTACATTAAAATTTAGTCGGAAAATAATCTGCTCTTCATGCCGATTACGGCAGTATAGCGTATATTATTAAAATTCTTTAAAATAAGGTCAAAATA
The DNA here is from genome assembly GCA_036172665.1 of Prosopocoilus inquinatus. Lineage (NCBI taxonomy): Eukaryota > Metazoa > Arthropoda > Insecta > Coleoptera > Lucanidae > Prosopocoilus > Prosopocoilus inquinatus. The sequence goes on along the minus strand of CM069871.1, from coordinate 12,634,930 downwards.
AAAATTTATTTTTGCGAGACAAGAAAATTCGTAATTAATTGAAGTTGTCTTTAGATTCGAATCAGAAACTGCAAATGCTGTCAAATTAATAAACGCTTGTTGCTATTCAATAATAGCAACAATAGCAAAATGCAATAACATATTTTATTTTTCTTATGTTAACATTGTGACGGCAAAATTTTGTAATCTTGGATTTATCAAAGACACCTTTGATTTAATCTAAAGCTATTTTTCTTTTCGTAAGTTGTAACTTTTTTTTATATCATATTAAGCAATTTAATTCAATATCTTCCGATAAATTACATTGTTTTTGATTCGAATCCAAAGCCATCTTCAATTAATTGTCAATTTTCGTGTCTGGCAAAAATATATTTTAATTCTGATTTTATTTTAAAGAATTTTAATGTGGCCACCATAAGAAAAAATGAACTTAATGATGGTACCAATTTGACGAAACATGTTATAGAGAAATAGTGTTTACCGTTGTGTAGACAATTAAAAAGTGCCTCAAGAAAGTATCTTTATTTTTTTGATATCTCTTCAAATAAAGAAGATAGAGGCAAAATAAGAAAATGACAATTTTTCTTTTTTTTACAATTATTTCGAATATGAGTTAAGATAGAAATTTTTTCTCTCCGGATTATTAATGCTCATCAAATTTCGCAACTTTGCCAAATTTAAACCTACCTTCTATTTCTTCAAATAAACGAGATCCACATGTTGAGTCGATATGACTCACCGTTGTTTCACATAATTTTTACTTTCGTCTTCTTTCGTTTCATTTGATTTTGTTTTACTTAATTTTTAATACAAACCTATTTTTTAACTATCAACTGATCATCTTTTCTTTTTTTTTCTTCTCCTGTTGTCAGATTTTGTCATTATTTATTTTTGATTGTCGATTGATATTCTATAGTTTTACTACATTTATTATTTATATTATTATATTATATTTTACATTTGAATCCCGTCGATTATTCGCCTTTTTCATTTTATCTTTTATTCGACTTGACTTCGTTTTATTTTTTAATTATTTACCGATCATCTTTTTTTTTTTAATTCACAGGTTTTTACAACGATCTAACTTATTGTTGGTTTTACACAGTTTTTATTTTCGTTCTATTTTCATCGACGATCGTCTTTTGTTTTTGTTTTATTCGATTTTATTATTGGCTTTATTTCGATAATCAGTTGATCGTCTTTTTTTCTTCTTCTATTCTAGTTGACTTCTTTAATTTAATTATTATGCGGTCGATGGGAACTGAAGTGTTATCTGTATCTGTGTTCATATTTATTTCTTGGACTCTCTTACTCAGAAACTTACTTTACTTACTACTCAGGCCTTCACTAGATAAGAATTCATACCTATGACTCCCTAGAAGAACCCAAGAAGGTCATAGACCCCTTTCAAGACTTCATCAATCCCGTTGGAAACCCCGGATGTATGTCACATTACTTTTGAATTCGTGTTCTGAAAGATTTGACGCTGTGTTGACTGAATTTGACATGATTTTTTGACTGTATTTGACAAAAACAGTTTCCTGAATTTCCCGCTCAGGGCTGCCTTTATAATCGGATGGATCCTTTGCCTTGCCGAACATTTCGGTGTCTTCTAGAAAACTTGATTCATTTCAACATAAAATGTAAAATGTGTTTTGTAATCGGGACGGACGCTGCTGCATTTTATCGTTTGGAACTATGTAAATCACAGTCACTGTAGATAAGTACTACAAGTAGACTTGTAGGTAGACAAATCGCATAATATGTATTTTAAGAAGGTCACCATTTTGGTTTCGCAGGAGACATCGTCACTTCCTGCAATTTTGCGCAATATAATAATTAGGCGGCCGATATTTTGATTTACGCAAATCGCCGCCAACGGAAAATTACTCTGCACGTTTTGGCAAGCGGGCCAAACGCATGTGAACATTTTAACGATCAGTTGAGTATTGTTTTGCAAAATGTTAATTCATCGCAATCATTAAATACATATTTATTTTCTCCCGGCTCTACATTTCCTCTTCACCCATGTCCATGTGAGTACGTATTTAGTTCAGCGTGCGCAACACCGTCTTCAAACAGGCCTAAGTCATTGCGTAGGAATATCCCGAAGATCTCGGGGTGGGGGTCATGTGGCGTCCGAGAAACTACGTGATGTACGAGTGACGCCACACAATGTTTGGTTTCCACGCGGCTGATAATTTATTTTTGCGATTTCTACACACAAACTTATATAAACATATTTTAAATTTAATGTAAGATGATAATTAAAACTACAAAAAACATGAATTTATTATTATTTAAATCCGTGATCTGTCAGACGCCGCCTAACTGATAGCGCACAAAAATTTCACATTTCACAAACCCTTAAGGTTTAAAATGTATTCTCCCACCTAATGAATCAGGCCTGTATGAAGTGGACGATGGCGTGCGCCATTGCAGACATTTGCAGACATTAAAAAAAAAAACAAACGTGCAGTTATTAGTATTCAAAATGGTTCTTAAAATGTTACTACAATTCAAGGACGTTTACTTTCTTCTTCTTCACCCTTTGACCTGCAAGAACAGTTTCAGATGCACGACCTCAATTTGTATTGTTATATGTATTTGTAGGTCAGATAGGACGGCGCCATGGACGCGTTCGTTCCAATTAAAAGAAAAAAAAATATGAAGCTGCTTATACTTGACACACAAAACGAGAAGGTGGCGGCATTGTTTGTTTTGGTGCGGAATCGTTTTTATTACACGAAAATATAAATTTTTCTTCACCTTGTAGGTGGTGTGATTTAGTGTTTTGGCCGGAGTTGTTTGCCCGGGAAGTGATCGCAATTTTAATTTTAAAAAAAGCGCCTGCTTGGCCTCAATGAATCTGTCTCTTTATTCATCGGGCGCTGCTTCGTTTTTATTTTTAGGTGTAGGTACATTTCGCCTCTGCGACTCAGACTTTTGCTTGCATAGTCTCCTCTAGTCTTTATATCACAAAAAAAAAATCATTTTATTTTTGATTAACTATTACTCAAAAAAATACTCTTCAGATATCAAACCGAAGTGGCCTATTATATGTACAGGTTGTGTCAATTTCTTACAGGTCCATCTGTGATTGCGGCAACTACGCATGTGCGTTAGCTTTGTTTATAAACAAAGCTTTCCATTGGTCTGATGTAACCACGTTCGTCCGGGTTCCGTTTTCCGATTGGCCCGCCATACCAAATTTCGGCCGCCATCTAGGGAACACTTCACTTTGTTTCGTGGAACGACAGAGTAAGCACGTATTTCATTAATCATGAGAATCTGCGTAAAATTGTGTTACAGGATTCATCTAAGCAATTTGGCTGGAATGAAGCAAGCTCTACGTGTCATTTGAGGTGTTGTTTTCCAAGTTTTCTTGCCAACGGGTTGAAAAAAATTCTTCAAATCTAAGTTATGTGTACGATCTTTAATCGTGGGCCGGAGGTTACATTTTCTTTATTTCTTTCTGATTGGGACAGATCCGTTCCATAGCGAGGTATACTTCCGAATATTTTGGACACCGGTACAGCACGGTGTATTACGTTTTTGACTGCCATTGCTTAATTTATACGTGTACACGTTTAAGGAGTGACCAGTACATTATTTCTAACACCTAAAGAATGTGTCCTAGAAATTGAAACGTTGTTGAAGCATACATGAATGGTGCTAAGGCCAAAGTTATATTTTCCATAGCCATCCCTTATGGTGTTTTTAAAAAAACACATGTTATTAGTGGTGATGAATACTAACGTACCGTTCCTGCGTCGAAGTTCGTCGTCATTTTCACGACTATCAGTAGAGGAGAAATTTAGCCGAGGGTGACGCTGACACAATATTTTGACAACCATCGACATGTGAACAAGACTAAACAGCTGACTGAGTAATGTACCCTGCATGTTACTACTATTTTACTTCGTTTCATTACAGCGTAAATATCTCTGACACAATTTTGTGATTTGCTGCGACTCTACTCCTCCCTTGAATATACGAGTGATGGTAGAACTCCTGGAAATTTTCCTTTATTAACGCACGCTGTGAGACCTTGGGAAACGGCTTAATAGTGCGTTCCAATTGGGGTTGTTCCCTGGCGCCCTTAATTTACCATCTAACCCATCCCATTCTCCTTTAGAGGGTAAAGAAAATTATTCACACCTGTTTCCAACTTGTACTCGAGTAAAGCTTCAGTGATTTTCTAGAATCGACACACATAAAACGAAAATTATAGCTTCAGTTATTTCTTTGTAGTCTTCTATAAAGAAAGAAGTGACAATTAACGCTTACATTTCAAAGCGACTTCAAGAGCTGAGTTTACGCAAGTCGTCTCCTTTCTGTTTCATCCATAAATTCGCCTGGCCGTCAACCGGATTGATTGATTAACGTGTTTATTTCTTTACTCTGCCAATTTCGGATTAACTCTGCACCGCGTGAATATAAAAAAAGAAGAGCTACATCTTCATTTTCACAGCAGCCAAAATAATTTGAAAGAAACGATTTGGGCCTTTAACCTAATAATAAATAATAAATCAGATGAAGTTTGTTTATGTTTCGAGGTTTCGACATTAAAGCCTTTCAAGTTTCCGCCGAGGGAACTTAAAACATTAAGAGGAAAGGAGGGCGGCTGGGTGTCTTCGACTGAATACAGAGTGTGAAACGTCTCGGTAAAAGGAGATCGTGAATTTTGCTGGTGACTTCAAGTGACGGCAGAGTGTGAAACGTCTCGGTAAAAGGAGGTCGCGAATTCGCCTGTTGTTGAGTCATCAAAGCGTGAACTAGAAAATAGTTGGAGAATTGTAAAGGCTCGAATAATCAGTACGTAGATTTGCAATGTTTTATAAAAATTAAGTTGCGATTAAATAATATTATAAGATATTTAAAACACGAACTAGGTCAGAACAAGCCGTGTAGGCAGATTTTCCTGGAATTGTCCGCACAGTACGACGCGTAATGGGAAGAACGATGTCGAGCCTGCGGAAGTAAGTTGCAATACTGAAACCTAATTATGCACCCGATTAAACGGAGAAAGAAAATGCCATCGATAGATCGTATAATACCCCCCTTTTATTACGAATCTAAACGGGCTAAAAGCTTAAACGGCGGACAAAAAGGGGTCTCTAGCAGTGCAGTTTTTCCTGGCCTAAGTACGCGTTCCATTCCCTACTGAAGTTTATTTTTTTAATTGAATTTTTTTAATCAGTCAGTTTCCTCAGTTTGTAATTAATTTCGCGAATGAAGATACAGCTCTTCGCGGTGTGTGATTGTAGATTTGGTGACCAATTTAATCGTAACCCAATTTTTCTTATTAATCTAATTTAATTTAAATGTTTCAAGAAAGATTCCAGCCATAGCGTTGCGTTGGTGAGTTAATACAAAATTCATTAATTTCGCGAAAGAAGATTTTACAATTCTTCACGGTGTTTATTTTTGAAATCAATGTAATCGTAACCGATTGTCTTTTTTATTTTACTAATTTAATTTAAATTCTGTGTTTCGAGAAAGTCAGCATTGGTGAGTTGAAAAAATAATTCGTTTCACTTCTAAAGAAAACCTATTGATTGGCGACTCAAATTAATTTTTCCTGCCATCGGTATCCAAGGAAACAAGCGTTTTATGACGTAGTAAGTGGGGTAGCATGAGGTAAACAATGTGAGTTTGTGCTTGTATTTTCATTATGTTTTTCCAATTACTGTTTTCAGTATCAATTCAGATACTTTTAAATATTACTAATATACTAAAATTCTGTGCTTAAAATGTTATTAAAAATGACATTCGTAGCCACAAAGTTTAAGTTTTTTTTTAAAGAGTTTCTCTGATGATTCTGTCAATTTTAATAATTTCCTTTCTAATTTTCGTATAGTTCTTGCTCGTGAGAATTGCAGAAAGATAAGAAACAAATAAAAACACTTTAGTAAACGAGCTAAAAATGTAATTTAAAATATTAAACATTAAAACTAATTGTGTGTTAAATTATTGTACAAAAACGATGCAATTCATAGGAACATGAGAATTTCCCACTTACTGCGTCACTGTTATGTAGTTCAAATGTTTCCGCTGGAGGTCGTGTTGCTTAGCTAGATTCGCCAAATTTGTAACAATGTTATTCTTTCTCTCCGAACCATTTTTTTCTCTTTATTGCTATTTTCACTGGTATTTATTTTTGTAATTCTTAAATTTTGTTTATTTATAAATTATTTAATATTTCAATATTTCATTCGGTCTTAATTAAAAGAAAATGGTTGATATATTTTTTTCTATTATAATTATAAACGAGAACGAATTGGATAATCGACGTCTGGCTTTTTTACAGAAAAGCAGAAACGCCACTAACAAAGAAAATCGACATCCAACTTTGTACAGTCTGTTATAAGAATTGGGGACAAAAGGGGATGAAAAGTGGCTTTTCCAACCCCCATTCGCTCGTTTTTGCAGATTATCGACTTTAAGAATTGATGTTCTGGCAGAAGTGTTATCACGGTACATCCTGTTTATTGGTGACGCAGAGTACCAGCATACATTATCGTTGTGACTTGTCGCAGTGACAGCAACACTGGGGAATTGCATGATATCGGCAAGCAAATTAGCAGGATTCTGGGAATTCACTCCGATATTTTGAAAACGTTTGAATTCGTTTTGTTTGGGGTCAACGAGAACAGGTACGAAAACAGCTCCGTTTTCCCAATGTTTTTCTTTTTCTCCAATTCGGCGAAACGTTTAGGACGACTTTGAAAACATGTTGGTTTATCCTTCGGCCATAAATCGTGCCGAGTTACGCAAACACGTCGACGATTTCGTCTTGCGTAGTTTGAAAAATCAAAGTCTGCCTTAAGGAACGCCTCGGTGGCGCAGTTACACGAAAAACCTAGCGTCGATCTCGATTCGTATTTTTAAATTCGGTTATCTCAACGAGCACCAGCTGGTATATGTATGTGTGAGTGCGTGTGACGTAGCTCGGACGCTTTAGTGCCGACGGAGACTATTTCTGTTGCGGGAACATGGGGCTCAGCCACCCGAAAAGCCCCGTCCGACGTCGTCGTCGTCGTCTTCGGAGTTTCGACGGTTTTATTTTCGGCGCGCCGATTATAAAGTAATACCCGTTTGTTAATACCATTATCATCATCATCATCATCATCGATATGCCCCATGCGTGTTTGTTTATTGAAAACGATCTATTTATAAAGGCCAAGAAAGCACGAAACTGCAACGTGCGCCGCGTTTTTCCCCCGAATTTCCCGCCGCCGCGAATTATTTTCGAGCATTCACAGCACGAGAGGGAATTTTTTTCAGCTCGTGAGCTCTTTGAGCGATACATTTTGGCAGGAGCAAAACGTTTCCATCCAATTCTGACGCAACGCTATTTATTTGATAAACGATGTTGCAGTTTCGTGTGGGCGCGATGTTAAATCTTCAGGAGGAGGAAATTTATTCATAACGTCCAAATTGTATTTTCTACGCTGAGAAAAATAAAATAAAATGGTAGATATAAAAAACGTAAGACTTTAAGGATTTAATTTTCTAAGCAGCAAGCTCGTTGTACTTCGACTTACTTAGCCTTGTGAAGTATAAGAAGCGATCGATGGCATGGACACTCATTGGAGATGGTCTTGTACGATGCAATGCACCATCCAAAAGAGGAAAAGGTTCCGGTGCTAACAGCTAATTAAAAGCCGATTTCATCATCAAACTAAAGAAGTCACAGTCATATGGCAAAAAATGCAAAAACGTAGTTATTTGCAAATTAGAATGTGACTTTTATTTTAAAGTCTCCTTTAGTTCGATCGTGAAATGGGGCCTAAATAGGGATGCATATTTTAAGTAAAGTATCGATACTTTGTATCAAATGAAGCTTTCCTTAATAGTATCATATCGATACCATACGGTACTTCGCAGAAAAGTATCGATATTTTGAAATATCGTATCCTTGTGCTGTAACGGTATTAATCAAATTACATATACATTATTAATTTAAGAAGGAAAAACAGAAGATTATTAAAAAATGTTACCTATATCAAAACGACAACCGAATGCTGCATGCACGCCACAAATTAATAAAGCCAAACTTGCTTACGCCCATAACTACGACGAAAAGGGCTTGGACGAATCAAAACCAACATGAACTAGACAAAAGCCAACCGTGTATAAGATGAAATCCAGATGACACAAAAAAACTAAGTCGTCGCGCGTCGCAGAGTTTTACGATCAGTCTCGATTCTTAGAATAAACATTCGATTTAATTCCCACGAAATATGGTGAAAGGTAGCTACAGACGTGTGCGCGATTATCGCCTATCAAGAAAAAATAGAATATAGTTAAGTAGTTTTAACGTTTTCCGACTTCTAGTCGATCCTATGCGATTAGTACTGATCTATAATCATTTCAATTGTTGTGTTAATTAATTATCGAGTTGCGTTACGAAGTTCTTCTAATCATTTATTTTATTTTGACCATTATGTCTCAATTCAAATATAAATAAATATATTGGCGCGCTTAAAATACTTAACGTTAAGTATTTTAAGCGCGCCAATATATTTATTTATATTTGAATTACGGTATTTTGCTGCGTCTCTACCCCCTCCCTTAAACGTATGAATGATGATGGAACTCCTGGAAATTTTCCTCGAGATCTTGGCAAGAGGTTTCATGGTGCGTTCCAGCTAGAGTTATTCCCTGGCGCCCTTAATTTACCATCGCAGAGTTTTGCGATCAGTCTCAACGCTTAGAATAAACATTCGATTTAATTCCCACGAGATGTGTTTAAAGATAGCTGCAGACGCTTGCGCGATTATCGCCTATCAAGAAAAATAGACTATAATTAAGTAGTTTTCCGACTTCGAGTCGATCCTATGCGATTAATACTGATCTATAATCATTTCAATTATTGTGTTAATTAATTATCGAGTTACGTTACGATGTTCTTTTAATTATTTATTTTATTTTGACCACTATGTCTAACTTGTATTGTTATTGTAAGTATTTTAAGCGCGCCAATATATTTATTTATATTTGAATTGAATAACGGGGTTTTGCTGCGTCTCTACCCCCTCCCTTAAAAGTACGAATGATGATGGAACTCCTGGAAATTTTCCTCGAGACCTTGGCAAGAGGTTTCATGGTGCATTCCAGCTGGGGTTATTCCCTGGCGCCCTTAATTTACCATCTAACCCACCCCGTTCTCCTCCAGCGTCTAGTTTCGGGACAGCTGTTGAAATCACAGCGCGATTTGCCACCAGATATCGTAAGTAACCAGTAGATTTACGTAATAGTAGTAAAGTGAAAGCAAGTTTTTTCTGGTTATATAAAAAAATATACGAATCGTTATGTTGTAACAGTGTCAATTAAATTACATACGGATTATTAATTTAAGAAGGAGAAACAGAAAATTATTAAAAAATGTTACCTACATCAAAACGACAGCGGAATGCTGCATGCACGCTACAAATTAATAAAGCCAAACTTGCTTACGCCCATAACTACGAAGAGAAAGAAGGACTTGGACGAATCAAAACCAACATGAACTAAACAAAAGCCAAACGTGTATAAGATGAAATCCAGATGACACAAAAAACTAAGACGTCGCGCGTCGCAGAGTTTTACGATCAGTCTCGATTCTTAGAATAAACATTCGATTTAATTCCCACGAAATATGGTGAAAGATAGCAGCGGACGCTTGCGCGATTATCGCCTATCAAGAAAAAATAGAATATAGTTATATTATAAGATGATATCGGTAATAACCAATGGCGTTAAATGTCCAAGTGGGAACGTAATTTATAATTCCGTCGAAATAACAAGTGGACAGAAAAACGTAAGTCGCAGGAACCAGATGACACAAAAAACACAAAAAACTAAGGCGTCGCAGACTTTTGCGATCAGTCTCGACGCTGAGAATAAACATTCAATTTAATTCTCACGAAATATATTATTATTATCATTATTTCCTTCCTCATTCCTTGATTTGAATTTTCCTTTCTTCTTCCTCCTTTCCTTCTGTGCTTCCTTCCGTATATTTATTTCCTTTTTTCTCTTCTCTGACTTTCCACTTATTTTTCATCTTTGCTACTCATTTGTTTCATCCCTTAATATTAGGAATTTAAGGTTAAGTTGAGCATCCAGCGTTTGTGACGCTGCGCTGGACTTCGCCTTATCATTTTTGTTTTTTATTATGCATATATCCGAGTTGACATTAAAGCCTAATTATTATTATTATTATTATTATTAAAATATGGTGGAAGGTAGCTACGGACACTTGCGAAAGATTGTGCAACCAAGGCTAAAAGTGCAAACTCCGGGCGGATGAAAGTTTAATTTAAGGCAGTTGTAGTAATGGCGAAACTACAAAATCGTAAAATCATTGCCGGAGCGTTTTGAGGTGCAAAAAAAAACAATCTGCGACTTGCACCACAATATTAAATCTCAGCTGCACCGCAATATTAGATCTCAGCTGAGATATAATATTGTGTGGTGACCGCTTTCAAAAATCATCCTGTATATTTCAAGTTTTAAATCGCATAAATTTTTTTTTATCGTGTGAACGACGAGCGGTGTAGTTTCTCGTTTACTTTATTTTATTTATTTATAGTCATTTTCGTCGCTGAATGATGGTATTTTTATAACAAAAAATTGCATCCCACTCTGCGTCTTGCATCACAATATTGCCGTGAACGTGCCCCAGAGGCCACCTGTTGGTGGGTATCTGGAATAATGAAGGAGGGGTACCAGGTAAGCGGGATGTGAGAGACACAGTGACTAGTGGAAGGTGCTGCCTGGTACACCTCCTCTTTTGGGGGACAATAAACTACTTATATAACCGGAGACGGGAGTAATTTTTGGATCCCCCATAGAGAACCGCCGGTAAGTACCCTTTTCATTGTCACAGGTACCTCGAGCTAGCGCGACGACCCCCCAAAGAGAGGGCTACGACCCCCCAAATTTCGAACCCTCGGTGGGGTACGTAACAATATTAGATCTCGATCACCACACAATATTATATCTCAGCTGAGATCTAATATTGCGGTGCAGCTGAGATCTAATATTGTGGTGCAAGCCGCAGAGTGGAATGCAATTTTTTGTTATAAAAATACGATCATTCAGCGACGAAAATGATAATAAATAAATAAATAAAGCAAACGAGAAACTACACCGCTCGTCGTTCAAACGATAGAAAAAAATTCATGCGATTTAAAACTTGAAACATACAGGATGACTTTTGAAAGCGGTTTTCCAAACCGTAACAAGTTAAGTAATTGTAGCGAGAAGGCTTATTATTTTGTTATAGTAGGTTTGAACTATTGTCATTAATTTGGAGATTGTGGTACTTTCCGATTCCCAAATTAAAGTATCGGTACTTTAAAAGTATCGCAAAGAAGGTATCGATACTTATAAAAGTATCGAAGGATCACATGCATCGCATACTTGATACTTCATACTTGAGGAAAAAAGGAAAAAAGAAACTGACGTTGCGTGTTTACCTAAAACAATACGAGTTTAAAAAGCTGGATGTAGACAAAGATGATTTGCGTTTAAACTCGTCGGGAATTTCAAGACTTTTCAGGAAATTAATAAAAACAAGATTGTATTAGGGAAAATATTTTTTATTACACACCAGTATAAAGAGCTTTTATACATGATGTATAACAGCGGATTGTGCGGGTTTTATAAAACGATTATCGAACTAAACCGTCAGAACGAAAGTAATGTAGATTTATAATTGTTCGAAGTTTGCTTGTTTCAAAAGTAAGACATTTTTTTAAGCACACAAGCGTCAAATGGACAAGTGCACTAATATTTTCTATGCTATTTTTTCTATTTTGGTTCTTCCATGAAGAACAAATTACTAGTCCGCGCTTGAAATAATTTCTAATGACAATTTGGAGATTATGTTTATAATTACAAATTTTGTGAGCTTACAGAGTATTTTTGTTATGTTAAATTTCAAACATGTACGAAGTGCATATTACCCCGTGGATGACGTAAATAAAACTATTTATTCAGGATTTGGAGGAGGATCGGTTGTGTTGTTTTATGCTGTTGTAAATGCATTACATAACGTTAGTCTTAGTGAGAATATTAATATAGTAATTTATTCTTATAATAAAGGTTGCAATGTCTCGCATAATAATTAGATTAAAAGACCTGTTGGTATTGCAGCTTTTTATAGGTTTTGTAATTGCTTATCGGCTTCTACGACATCCTTTCTGTTAACGGCCACATTTTTAAATTTCCCTCTTGATAGAATGCAGCGGCCATTGTTTTAAAGCACATAAATAGTAAACGAATTATTATTACTTTGGCTGTCTCTTACTTACGAAGTCCGAACCGGTATCTACCTTTGCCGTCCGAATATAATCTACCTATAACAGTATATAATAACAAAGAACACACGTCGCTCTACTTAGATTTAAATAAATAATAAGAAAAAGAAAAGTAGGAACGCGTGGGTACTTGACGCGTTATTAATAACCTCCTGAAAAGCATCATAGAGGTTCGGTTCAGCAATCGGTGGTACAACGGCCCCGGGCATTAAAACGTGTTTACTTAGCGGCGCATTAGGACTGGCAAGGAGAGAAAAAGCCTTTTTATTCGCCTCGGAATTAATTTATTTACTTCTATCGGCGGCGTCCGTCGGGACGCCCGCTCCCCGGCCGATACGTCCGCCGCTTGCCAAATAGTTCGGAATATTTTTATAAGACCACGCATGTGACCGCCGCAATCACGATCTCTCTTACTTAGCCAATGCGAAATAAAAGTTTTACGCGCGCAAACGAAGATGATTTAGAAAGCTTTCGGACGGCGCGGCGGCTATTAATGGCGAGGCGAAAACAATTCCCAGGAAAAACTGATCGAGAGGTATGACTTCTAAACAACGTGTGGATGTCAAAACTTTCCGATTGACGGCTGTCAATTGTGTATTAGATTGAGGTTATGTAAATTTTAGATTGAGATTATGTCAATTTTAGATTAAGGTTGTGCCAATTTTAGATTGAGGTTATATCAATTTTAGATTGAGATTATGTCAATTTTAGATTGAGGTTATGTCAAAGAAAAAATTCCTATTCAAAATATGAGAGAAGTTCGTTTTAGCTAACCTCAAGCGTCAATCGACATCAAATTTAAGCAAAAATGAACATGCATCGGCTTAATTTTGAGGTTATGAGGTTAGATTGAGGTTATGTCAAACAAAAAAAAATTCAAATCAAGGTTAAATGATCAAACTGCATGAAATTGTCAGGTCAACGGTCAGAATAAACTACCTAACCAATCAGCGTTTGGAAAAATTGATCGCGTTGTTTAGTCTAAATATTTTGACCATTCACTTACCGCAGCTCAAAAAAAATGCAAAAGTATGTCAAAACTTTATAGGTTATATCAATTTTAGATTGAGATTATATCAATTTTAAAATATGAGAGAAGTTCGTTTTAGCTAACCTCAAGCTTCAACCGACATCAAATTTAAGCAAAAATGAACATATATCGGCTTAATTTTGAGGTTATGAGGTTAGATTAAGATTATGTCAAACAAAAAAAAATTCAAATCAAGGTTAAATGGTCAAACTGCATAAAATTGTCAGGTCAACGGTCAGAATAAACTACCTAACCAATCAGCGTTTGGAAAAATTGATCACGTTGTTTAGTCTAAATATTTTGACCGTTCACTTACCGCAGCTTAAAAAAGTGCAAAAGTATGTCAAAACTTTATAGGTTATATCAATTTTAGATTGAGATTATATCAATTTTAAAATATGAGAGAAGTACGTTTTAGCTAACCTCAAGCGTCAACCGACATCAAATTTAAGCAAAAATAAACATAAATCGGCTTAATTTTGAGGTTATGAGGTTAGATTGAGGTTATGTCAAACAAAAAAAAATTCAAATCAAGGTTAAATGGTCAAATTGTATGAAATTATCAGGTCAACGGTCAGAATAAACTACCTAACCAATCAGCGTTTGGAGAAATTGATCACGTTGTTTAGTCTAAATATTTTGACCGTTCACTTACCGCAGCCCAAAAAAGTGCAAAAGTATGTCAAAACTTTCCAGTTGGCGGCTGTCAATTATGTATTAGATTGAGGTTATATCAATTTTAAATTAAGATTATGTCAATTTTAGATTGAGGTTATGTCAATTTTATATTGAAGTTATATCAAGGAAAAAATTCCAACATAAAATATAAAAGAAGTTCGTTTTAGCTAACTTCAAATGTCAAACAACGTCAAATTTAAGCAAAAATGAACGGGCGTCAACTTAATTTCGAGGTTATCTTAAGCGCTTTCGGATTCAAAATTACAACGGCTATCAATTTTGGATCGAGGTTACGTCAAGGAAAAAAAACAAATCGAAATGTGAAAGACATTCGTTTTAGCTGTCAGCTCTAACTTCAAATGTCGAACGATTTCGAATTTAAGTAAAAATGAACGGGTACCAGCTTAATTTTGAGGTTAGATTAAGTACTTTCAGATTCGGCAACTATCCATTTTCGATTGAGGCTATGCCAAGTAAAAAAAAAATTTAAGTCAAAATACGAAACAAGGTTGTCTTAGTTGTCAATTCGAGCTTCAAATGTCAAACAAGATCAGATTTAAGGCTGCGGTAAGTGAACGGTCAAACTGATTAATCACGTGATTACTTTTCCCAATAGCTAATTGGTCATGTAGTATAGTTCCACCGTTGCCTTAAAATTTCGTGCAGACATCAAATTTAAACAATAATAAACAAAAATAAACTAATGAGGTTATGTTAAGCGCTTTCGGATTCAAAGTGGTGACACCTGTCAATTTCAGACTGAGGTTATGTCAAAGAAAAAAATCCGCATTAAAAGGTGAAAAAAGTGTGAAAAGGTGCATGTATTCAATACTTTCCAGTTGACGGCTGTCAATTATGTATTAGACTGAGGTTATGCCAAAGAAAAAAATTGCAACACAAAATATGAAGATATGGAAATATTCTTTTTAGCTAACTTCAAATGTCAAACGACATCAAATTTAAACAAAAATGAACACGCATCAGCTTAGTTTTGAGGTTATGTAAAGCGCTTTCATATTCAAAGATACGAAAACTATAAATAGATTGAGGTTATGTCCGTTTCAGCTGTCAATTCTGATTTCCAACTTCAAACGACGACAAATTTAAACGAAAATAAACAGGCGTCAGTTTAATGTTGAGGTTGTGTTAAGCGCTTTCCGATTCAAAGTGGCGGCAACTGTCAAATTTATGATTGAGGTTATGTGAAAGAAAAAATTCAAATCAAGATGTGAAAGAAGCTCATTGTAAGTGTCAGTAGTTCTAACTTCAAACGTCAAAAGATGTCAAATTTAAGCGAAATTGAACAGTCATCAGGTTAATTTTGAGGTTATGTTGAAAGCTTTCAGATTCAAAGATATGAAAACTATCAATTTTAAGTTAAGGTTATGTCGAAGAAAAGAAAACAAATCAAAACTTCATTTTTAATGCGTAGTTAATAATAAAAAGCAGTAACTAATAAGCACTTTGCAACCCGGCGGCTTAATTTCCATGCAGTTACGCCACTGGCATAGTTGCAACATCTAAAATTACAAAACGCCAAGAACTTTAGCTGCATTCTTTTTGTTCTTTTGACATTCAGTGCCTTGCCTCTTTCAAAAAGAAATTCATGGAGTCTTAAACAAAGCAGGCTGTGATTTTTCTTTTATACAGTTGGCGACACGTAATATAATTTTCTCATATTTTCTAATCTACCACAGTTCAACAATTACTTTCAACAGTAATTTCTTTTTATTTGTAATTCTAGGGACCCTAGATTTAGATTGACATATTTACGTTAGTTGATAGGATTTGGTAATAATTTTGAGGTTATGTTGTCAATTTTAAGTTGAGGTTATGTCAAGGAAAAAAAATTAAATCAAACTGTGTAACAACAATTAGCTTAAACTAAAAAGAGGCACAAAAAGACAGACGTCAATTTTCTGATGCTCGAATTGAGGTTAACACAAAGAATTGATAAGGCGATTTCGATCATTCGCTCGGAGCGCTCCGTTGCTCTGTTTTTCTCACTTGCACACGCACTGAAACAGAGGTCTTCTCTCTCGGATTTCAGCGCCGGTTAAGTTCCGAGCAAATTTTTCAAAACGTCTGTAATTTACGTAACGGGCCGTCAATTTTAGGGTTTGAAGGTTAGCAAGTTAAACTAATTTAAGTAAATATGGATTGGTATTAGCTTCAATTTACGCTTCCAAGTTTAAAGTGACGCGAACAATCAGTTTCAAGTTGAGGTTATGTCAAAAAAGTTTTTCAGAACAAAAACAAAAACTTCATGTTACGAGGTGAATTTTTTTTTAAAGAATTGCTTCAGACGACGTCTTTTTCGTTTTACACAACCGAAAGCACTTTCTAAATCAATATGTTATTTCATTTCGTTTTAAATTTTAAGGTTAACCCGAATCAGGCAGTGTTGCGGTATTTTTCTTTTCATTACTCGGCGTGTCCGCGTCCAAATTTACATAATTGGCAACACCGCTTAATCAATTCGATTCAAATTGTCAGTTATCATTTGACGCACGTTACAGTGACATTTGTCAGATTTAGCATGACTGCCAACTTACTAAATTAAATTACAGCCTACTACGATAATATTTTCTTTTCATTACGAGGTCTATGAAGGACATCAACGTCAAGATTTTCTTTCCATTACGGGGTGTACCCACGTCCAAAGTTACATAACTGACAACATCGCTTAATCAATTTGATTCGAATTGTCATTCCCAATTTGATGTACGTTACATTCTCTTTTCACTACGGGGTCTATTCATGTCTATAAATACGTATTTGGCAACATCGCTTAATCTAACTAATTTGAATTGACGCAATTTGACGTACCTACGTTACAATGACATTTGTCAGATTTAACTCGACAGCCAACCTACTAACTTAAAATCACGGTCTACTAAGATAACATTTTATTTCATTACGGCGCGATCCACGTTTAAATTTACATATTTGACAGCACCGCTTAATCTAACTGATTCCAATTGTCAAAATTTGACGTACGTTAAAATGACATTTGTCAGATTTGAGGTTAGGTTGACAATGACAGTCAATCTAACCTAACTTAAAATCACAACCTCCTGCGATTACAAACAATGGAAGCAGCGAAACAGACACTCTTTATTAAACCGGAACCGAAGTTATTCACATTTTTAAAAATAGTCGAGTTCATACGCCTCATTGTAGGTAATCGTTACTTTCTGGCAACCGCAAGTAAATAAAGGACCCAAATTTTCGAGTTTATTGGCGGTTTTATTTTTATTTTTTATTTTTTACAAATAACACACGAGAAGCGTTTCATATGATGTCATAGTTTTTGTTTAAAGTGGAAACGATTTTTCTGCTATATTCGATTCTGCCCCCCAAAATTTCAGATTTTTTTTTTTTATAAATAACGCACAAGAAGTGTTTCATGTGATGCTACAGTTTTTATTTAAAGTGAAATCGATTTTTCTGTTAAATTCGATTCTGTCTCCCAAAATCATAAAATTTCAAGCGGCGCAGTGTTCCAATTCCCAAAAATAAAATTAAGAAAAAAAAAACTGAGCGCAACCAGCAATAAATATCGGGCGATTTTCTGGCAAGCGATTGCAAAAACAATTGAATAAAAGTGCAAATGCGTGTTGTAAAAGAAGACGACGACGACGACTTGGCAGCTTATTTTTTTGGCGCCAAGCGCTTTTAAATCGTCGCTTTGAAAACGAATCGTTTACGTAGGGCGTGCGAAATCGGCCGGCCAAAAAAACATGAAGAAAACAATCGTTCCATTGTTTTCGCCGCTTTGATTCTTCGAGCGGGCGCTTCAAACAAACAACAACGTTCGTTCTATTTTCGAACGGATCCGTCATTAAAACGACTACTCTGACGTTTTCCACTCTGGGTGCGTGCTAAAAATTACGCCAAACAAAAAAAAAATGTCCCTCGCGCGACGGTGGAGTCACCGCCGCCGCCGCGTCGTTTTCGAAGAAAATAGCGCGCCGCCGCCGTCGGCATCTTATTAAGCATTTGTTTCACTTACTTCTTGGATTTTGAGGCTGGTCCGCACGACTTTTCGGCGGACCTCCGTCTCGTAGATCTCCTCCACCGTTTCCGCCATGATTATTTTTTTTTTTTCTTGGGGGGCGCTCACAACTATCGTGCACAACAGAGAGCGACCGGCTTCAACTACCGCTCTTGGTCGATCTATTCACTATGGTATCACGTATAAGACTGGCGGCGTCGCGAGTTGGTCTAAAATTAATTTTCTTTGGCGAACGGAAGTAACTAACGTGTGTGTGTGTGTGTGTGTGTGTGTTTGCTCTCTGCCTGCTACCTACTCTACATATTATACAGCAGAGCAAATTACGAATGCATCACTTTCCAAAACTCCGCTCCGCTCTCAACAAAACATTTTCAAAACAGACAAAAGAAAAAAAAATAATCACATCGAAGAAAATGACAGAAAAAAATAGAATCGTAAAGAATTGTTGTTGGCTGCAACAACACTTAATGAAAATAGCACGTGCTCTTTTCGAAAGCAATAAAATGAACGTCTGTTAACGTAAGGGCCAAAAATATAACAATTATTAGAATAACATGAACAGAAGCCGGGCCAAAATTACAAACAGTAGACAATTACAGTTTCCTGTAATTTTTCTTTTTCCGAAATGATAGTGTTCAAAGTTCAAAAATATTGTTACTTCACAAAAACTTTTCGGATTGAACAAGATAAAAGCTTCGTTATATTTAAACAGTACTATTCTGGAGAAAGAAAAATTACAGGAAACTGTAATTGAATTAAATCGTGGTTAAAACGTCTCCTCCCGCCCGAAAGTAACTTTGAAGTTTCTTGACACTTCTGACTAGGTTAAGTGACGTAATTGGCGGGCGCACAACCTACAAAATACTCAATAAAGCCGACTTTGAATAAATTCAATCATAAATTATAGGTACTTTCTTTCCTTCACAAAATCGTGATCCAAACGTGTCTTGATTCAAAAATAGACATTCTTTTCTTTGAATTTCTGTATTTTTAAAACTTGTTTGGATTGAATTATGGTTATTTACAAATGAACTGTCAATAAAAAATTCAAGTCAGATGTTTTGTTGCAACAACTACGAATTTTAGGTCCAAACCATTCGAAACACGATTCAAACTTTCAAGCAAAAGATAGCACCTTATACCAGGTGATCAAGTGGAATAGTTTGAGTTGGCAGCATTTTCTTATTCAACTCTTTGTAACACTGCAACCGGATATGGTTTGTTGATTAATTTGATATCATCGGATATTTGACAACCACAAGATTGTAGGTTACGTCGAGCATTTTCTTAGAATCTGAAACACTTGTCAACTTGTCAATGGGCGCGTTCAGATTGTAGGTTACGTCGAGCATTTTCTTAGAATCTGAAACACTTGTCAACTTGTCAATGGGCGCGTTCAGCGGGCGCTCAGCGGCTGAGTTGCTTACTCAGCGGTCGTTTGTGATTGGCTTTTACCTTAATGTGAGCCAATCACAAACTTTTGCTGAGTAAGCAACTCAGCCGGTGAGCGTCCCTGAACGCGGCCAATACTGAAGGCTGTCGGCGTCAAACTGTCAACAAATAGGAAGTTACTCCAATTGAAGCCGAATTCGGCAATGCGCTCAATTTACTCTCTGATCAAAAGTGTGAGGGAGAGCGACTGCGTTTCACTGTACGTAAGAGTGAATAAACCGAACAATTCAGAGGTGATTGATGAAAAAGATCGCATTATCGAACGCAGCTTTTACCTGCCCTTTTAAAATAAAATTCAGCATTGCCAACTCAAACAATTCTACTTGACCACTTTATACGTTTGAATTGAATTAAAAATAAAAAGTGTGTGAATGTGAAAGACATTTCAATAAAAAAAATCGTTGCGTTTGAAACGCGCCATGTTTTCGTGACGTCATACAGCGTTGCCAACTCTATTCAAGCGATTGTTGCCAACTTTCCGTAGGAGAAGTCGCCCACAATCGCCAATTCCATGCAACAATTGACAATTAATTTTTTTATAATGAAGTACGGAATTGTAATTATTGCTCGGATAATGGTAAAAATCGTTTCAAAAGTCAACGTACAGCGAAACGAAGATAGCCAAATCGATAATAATTATAAAAAAAAAACTCTAAAGTAAAAAAAGATAAAAACCAAAAATTAACAAAAATATAGCTCAAGGTAAACCCAACTTAACTCAACTCTACTCAGTCTAAGTAAAAAAAAAATTAAAGTTGCGAAGAAAATTAGAAATAAAAAATATTAAAATTCAAAACGATTGAAGCGAAGCCAGAGTAATCTCAAGGTCACCCATTAAATGAACAAACGAACAATCCAACCCCGTTTGACATAAGTAAAAATAAAAACCATAAAAAGATCAAAAAATAAATAACAAATCAATTAAAATGTAGCTTAAGGTCAACCCAACTCAACTGAACTCAGCTTTGCTCAATCGAATCAAAAAAATTAAAACTACGAAAAATAAATTAGAAGTAAAAAATATTATAATTTAGAAAATATTAAAGCGACGCTCTATCAATCTCAAATTCACCGATTAAGCGAACAATCTAAGCCCCACTTAACACAAGTAAAAAAAAAATAATAAAAAAAATACAAAAAGAACAAAAGGTAAGTAAAAAATAGAAAATCAATTAAAAGGTAGCTCAAAGTCAACTCAACTCAACGGAACGTAACTTTACTCAAGCGAAGCAAAAAAATTAAAAATGTGAAAGTAAAATTAAAAGTAGAAAATTTTAAAATTAAAAAACTATTACAGCGAAGTTCGATCAATCTCAAGTTCACCGATTAAACGAACAATCTAACTCCCACTTAACACAAGTAAAAAAATAAAGAAAAACTATAAAAAGATCAAAAACTAAGTAAAAAATGAAAAGTCAATTAAAAGGTAGCTCAAGGTCAACTGAACGCATCTCTACTACGACTCAACTGAACTCAGCTCTACTGAAGCGAAGCAAAAAAAATAAAAATGCAAAAAATAAAATAAAAAAATAAATGTTAAAATTAAGCAACTGAGCAATCTTAAGATCACCCATTAAACGAACAAACGAACAATCTCACCTCCACTTAACACAAATACAAAAAAATAAAAACTATAAATAGATAGATCAAAAAATAAGTAAGAAATAAAAAATTAATTTAAATGTAGGTCAAGGTCAACCCAACTCAACTGAAATCAGCTCTATTCAATCGAAGCAAAAAAAATTAAAAATGCAAAAGTAAAATGAAATAAAAAATGTTAAAATTAAGCAACCGAGCAATCTCAAGGTCACCCATTAAACGAACAAACGAACAGTAACCAACCCCCACAAAACACAAGTAAAAACAAGTAAATAGAAACTAAAAAAATCAAAAAGTAAGAAATCAAAAATTAATAAAAATGTAGTTCAAGATCAACTCAACTCCACAGAACTCGACTCAACAGCACAAAAATTAAAAATTCGAATAAAATTAAAACCAAAATGCGAATAAAATTAAAAGCAAGAAATATTATAAATTAAAAAAACGATTAAAGTGAAGTTTGATTAATCTGAAGGTCACCGATTAAATGAACAAACGAACAATCCAACCCCCACTTAACACAATAAAAACTATAAAAAGATCAAAAAGTAAGTAAAAAAACTGTTCGACCAACGTCACGGTCAATCCAGGCCGAATGACCTCAACCTCATTCCATTTGACAAAAGCAGATTTGAAATTACAAGAAAAATTAAAGGAAAAACTATTAAAATGAAGCTCAACTAATCTCAACCCGAGCAAATAGTTAAAAAAATATATATTTTATTTTCAAAAGTGTCACTCACAGTCGAATAAAAATTAATTGATAAATCACCACGGTCAACAGTACTAACGTCATAGCATCCGCATCAATTTAGCAGTGTTGCCAATACTAGTTCTGAAGAATGATATAAGCTGTTCAAAATTGCAGTGAACATATTTCTAACCTACCAAATCTGTTAACCAAACCGTTACTATCAAAAATCCCCGGCCAACATGAACAACATGCTACCAACAGAAACCCTAGATTATTGACATTTCGACGGATGCTACCGAAAAAAAGAACTTCGATGCATTTGTGCTAATCGTGGAGGTCCTAATTTTCTGCCAGCTTCTGTTTTTAATTAATTTTTGTAATAGTAATGGGTAATTTAAAGGTTAAGACATGTGATTAATAATTTAATAACAAATTATGTAAAAGTTAACTTTCAATTTCTCTTTTTTTAATTTATTCATTTGCCAATATATTTTCATTTGACTTTCCGCATTTTATTCTGGCGCTTTTTCATTTGTTTCGTGCCCATCACGGCAGTACTTGCTAAAAATTATACTTATTTCTTATTTCTTTACTGCTTTAAGTTTTTCCAATTAAATCCAGCTCATTAGATTGAAGTGAGTTTTAGAAAATAAATTGGACATTTCAGAATCGTTAAAATTTCACTAAAATTTTGCAGACAAAGTTGAACGTTATTTTCCATTTGAAACTTATTAATGTTAGCAATAAAATTTAATACTGTGGCTTTACAAATTGGAAGTGAATTCTCAGAGAAATTATCAAACTTAACTCATCTTATCAGGATCCTCCATCGCAAATTTATTTGCTTTTATCAGCTTATATAAATCAATTAGTTTAATCTATTCCTTGAATAATACTCCAAAAAAAATTATCTACGACGTTTTGATCTTATCAATACGAACAGATTGACTTAATTGCTAATAATAATTTAATGCAATGAAAATATTTATTTTGCCGTTTCGTGCTTTGCATTATTTATTTACTGTTGGGAAATGTGTGGTGTATGATTCAGACATAAACAGTAATTATTATTTATAATATGAAAATGTTTATTATTCAACTAATACCAAAAGTTTTCCTTCATAGTTTCCATCGTGTCTACCTTTGAAATTCACCTTTGCTTATTTAAAAAAAAAATAATAATAATAAGATCAGAGGCAGTCGTTTAGATTTAGAATTAACAAACAGCGAGAGACCGTTTTTAAAAATGATTGTTTTCGGTTATGACCGTTGTTCCGAATCGTTCCACCAGTTCACCGGGGCGAAACACCCCCTTCTCGGTGATGATACCGGCTATCAACGAGGCGGGTGTCACATCGAAAGCGGGATTCCAACATGAAATGCCTGCAAGCAATCGATAAGACGAGAAGAGATTGGAAGCCGTGCGGTTATATTACCTTTTGCAGCTATTCTGTGCTCCCCAACGTGGGTCATCTCTCGATCGGGCCTCTCTTCGATCACAATGTGATCACCGCTCACGATTTTCATGTCGATTGAGGTGAAGGGGGCTGCGACATAGAATGGCACTTCGTGGTATTTGGCCAGCACTGCGATCTGATACGTTCCTATCTTGTTGGCTGTGTCGCCGTTGGCCGCGACCTGCAAATTGAAGACTGCAGGTTAATGTTGGGTGTCTTCGAGCACTCGAAGGTATTAACTCTGTCAGCTCCAACGACAACAGCTGATATATTTCTGATCTTCATTAAGGCCGCGACCATGCTATCTACGATTAGCGTGGCTGGAATTTTGTCGTGCACTAATTCGTATGCAGTTAGGCGAGCTCCCTGGTTATAAGGCCTCGTTTCAGTGCAATAGACATGTTCTAAAAATGTATACAAGATTAGGCACATTATGTTTCGGATATAATCGAAATAATCCATCCACATGATGATCATACCTAAGCGTTTTAATGAATGAAGCGTACGTATAACTCCGAGGGCAGTTCCATAACCGGCCGTCGCCAAAGACCCCGTATTACAATGAGTCAAAACCCTCAACGTCGAGTCCCCCGAAAAGTGTGACAGAATCTCCTTGGCCCCGTTATCTCCAATCGCCTTATTATCCGCTATGTCTTTCAAAAGCATCGCCTCAATAGTTGAAATAAACCTAATTTTTTTTATAACTAACAAAAATTCTCCTTCAAGTTAATCTCAGCGTTGAACTTACTGCGTCTTCATGTCGTTTACGCTAAGAGATTCATCCCCGCACAGTAAATTCGCTAAAGTAATCAACTCGTCGGCTGCAATTTTCATGTTAACTGCAGTCGGTCTGGACGACACTAAATAATTTAATTTGCCCTCAATTTCCTGGCGCAGGAACTTCTTGTCGTCGAAGGTTTCGCTTCGCAACTCGACGGCCAGGCTGAGGCAGCCGACGATGGCTATGGCCGGTGCACCTCGCACCTGCAAGCAGCGATGTAACAAGGAGTTTCCGCACGGGCTGTATATTACCACCTACCTGCATTTTATTGATTGCCTTCCAGCCGTCCTCTACGCCCCTCACCTGGATGTATTTGGACTGCGCGGGCAGGAGGAGCTGGTCCAGGATCTCCAGAGATCCGTTCTCGTATCTGATCGACTTCAGGGTCATCTTCTAACCTCGAAAATTCAGAAATTTCGATTCAGACGAGTTTAGAAAAAAGGACTTACATGTCATCCGCGTGTGTGTAACTCCAGCACTGATAAAATTTGATTCAATTACAGCATCTTGTAATTGCGCGACGATGATAACACGACCGTCAAAGGAACATGACCAGATAAGGATTTTTTAATTTTAAATAAATAGATAACGGCAATATAAACACAGATAATTTCCTAAGGAAGTTCGGTCGTTACCAACATAAAATTTTTAATTTATGGACGTTCGAAGAGAAATGAACTTTTAGGTTATATGGGGTTATGTCTGGCGAATCTTGGAATGTACCTTAGCCACGGCATAAGCCGCGGTTTCGATTTCTTTTAAATAAAATTTTTAAATTACGGGAGCATTAATATCACAACTAATTCCCATAACGTTCTCTTGAAATATTTGTAAAAGGCGATGAAAGCATTGTGATCACGATATGGAAGGTGTGTTGTGGCTGAGGTACATTTAAAGATTCGCGCAATGTTTTGTCGTTGTCCGATTTTTCTTGAAAAATATAGCCAAACAGTGCTGCCAGATAGGAGGGATAATCCCTGTTTGAAGGGATTTTTGGCATCTGTCGCGATGAAAAGGAGTTTTAATAAATGAAGGGAATTTCGATTTTTATTTCAAACATTGCAAAATTTAACTCGAACAATAGTAAACAGATAAAGCAGCGACATCTTATGATCGCTTTTTGATCTGACATTGCAGTAGGGAATCTAAATAGCAAGATCCTCCTGTTGTTGCTGATGACTTGGAACTTTTTCCATGGTCATTTCGGCCTCATGTAGAATTCTCTTTAGAATTCTGTACCGACGGTTCATAGTGGAGTGCACACTGGACCAGGAGAGAGATTGGCAATTGAAAATTTTTGTCCAGGCTGTTTTAGTACCGTATTTATCCGCAGAGATGGCGCTAGGAGTAATTGTAAATTTGGCGCGAATGAAATGTCACATGTTGTCAATGTTAATTGCTTTAGTGATGGCGGTGATGGTGATCGTTTAAGTAAATTGAAGAACTGGCACAAATATAATGGGTAGTGTCCGACCGAAACCGATTTTTTCGCCGAAACCGAAACCGAAACCGAATTTCGGCCAATGTCTCAGTTCCGACCGAAACAGTAACCGAAACCGAATATTATTCGAAAGAAGTTAGAGATAGTTTTACTAAAGTCTAAATTAATACTTTTATTTATTAATAACTGAAATTAAATAAATTTATATGGTAAGACAGAAACAAAAACAATTTTAAGTTAGTTTTATTTATTAATAACTGAAATCAAACAAACTTATATTGTAAGACAAAAACAAAAACAATTTAAAATGTTCGTCTCTATCATATTTTACAAAAGTCAAAAGAGAATTTTTTTTTCAGCTATAGCTTATAGACAAAATTCAAATATGTATCTTATTAAAATTGAATTTAGGTTAGAGTCAAAAACTTTGGTATTTTATTAAAGTGTAACAAGTATTATTATGTATGAGTGATTAGTTAATTTATAAAATTTAAAGGTGGTCAAAGTACAGTATTTTGAATAAAAATTGTTAGAAAAAAAGATTAATTTGCAGTAATTTTGAAGATATTTCCACTTAAAATAAAAAATAATATGTACGGATAAAGAAAGGATGTATTGAATTGCAATTTTGAAAGCATTTCCATAAATTATGAACTTCATGAATGATAATGTACAAGTAATGTGTTATTACTTGCAGTTACTTTTGCAGTTAAATATAGTAATTTGAGAATAATATGTGGTTTGTTTTATTAGCTTAAAATCTAGTAAATATCATAATTTAAGCATGATTTTCCGTTTCTTTAGGTTTTCTTCTCCACACATTCATTTAGGTAATACGTTATATTCTGTAAATACTTGTAATGTTTATTACAGCATATTAGAGTCTTTGCAGAATATAACGTTTTACTTAACCGAATGTATGGAGAAGAAAACCTAAAGAATTATTTAAATTAAAAAATCGCATAGAAAGGCGGGTGCAGAATAGTGGCGCCATCGCAACAGATAAATACGTTACTACTACGTCATATTACATATAGACATCAATCAATCGGGACACCTCTTGTCGGCACCTTTGAAGTTCATAGTATAAAAATTTTAGTATGAACTTCATACTACAATTTTCCGAACCCAAGTAGGCGGGCGGTCATCTTAATGCTACTAGATGTCACCACTTATAAGTGACGCGAATTGAAACAATTTAAAAAGATAGCATACAAATCACAAAATAGCAGCACTAAACAACAAATTTAGAAACCTATCGATAAAACATTTACTTCTTTTAAATTTTTGAGGTGCTTATTACGAAATTAATTTGATCTTCTTACTTAAATTTATTTTTAATTGAAGTCGACTCTTGTCCGATGAAAATTGCAAGTAAATGGTTTTTAATCTTTAAACGGAGAGAATGATAATTGCTTTTCTAATTATGATTCTGTCCGGTTTAAGATTAAAAAAAAAAACATTTATTTATTCATTTTGTCAGTATGAAGCATTTCAGATTCTTTGAATGCTTTCTTTTAGCTTTTCGTTCATAAATATTGAGGTGTGTTCGGGATTCGGGATTACTACCAAATTAGAAATTAACAAATCAAAATTTGTCAGATTTGGTTGAAACTCCTTGTCCTCTTTACTGCCCGTCCTTTTAGTGTAATGCATATTTTCATAACTTAAAAGATTTGGGATTGGGTAACATAACAAATAACACAACATTTGCAGAAACACCTTTTTAGGAAACACATAAAAAAAATAATAGTAAAGATGTTCGTTTCTGTGTTTTAAATATTTTTATTTCCAATTTTTATAAATGTGACAACTAAATTGGGACAAAATTTAAAGGTGAAATGTGACAACTAAATTGGGACACAGAGAGTATTTAAAAACTTAACTTTTAAATATTTACATACTAAACAATTAAATATTTACATACTTAACATTTAAATATTTACATACTTAATTTCTTCAATTAAGTAGGTATCTATAAATGATTTTCGAAATATTTCGCTAATATGTCGGTAGGCTTTTGGGCTCATAAAGTAAATTATTGAGCAAACTTGAAGAAACTCTTTGGTATTTTTATTTCGTAAGTCTGCTTGCAATTTTACAAAAATTGAACGTTCAGGGGATAGAAATTTATCACACAGCTCTTTAAAATCATTCGATGTTGCAGAATCAATAAGAGGTTTGATTTCTTCCTGATCATGTATTTTTCTTTTCAATCCTACTTTGGATTGCAAAGCTTGGATCTTCGTCCTCATTTTCTGCTTCCGAGGTGTTTTGCTACCAAAAATGTAGAGGTTGTAAATTATCTAGTGATTTACAGGACCAAGTTTGAAATTCCTCAGATTGTCTCTGTAATCCAGAAGGACCAGATTCTGCTGTAATTATAAAAGAACTGACTCACTATCTGATATATGGGAATAAAACCAATAAATCATTTACAAAATGCTATAGCCAATATGAATCATTCTATTAAAAATGACTTTTTAAATTTGTTTATTTGAGAATGGAATCTGAAATAGCTGATATAAACTTACCTAATTTTTGTCAGTGTCCCTCGTTGTTGGAGATTCTAATGGCATTAACGATTCAGAAATTCCAATTTCCGCAGGTGATACAGAAGAACAGTTTCGCCTACAATTACATTAAATTAATTAATTTTTTGTACGTACATAAATAAAAGACTGAAAACTGACTCTTAATATATCTAATCTGTTGGAATTTTGGAAGGTTCTTTGTTGGAAAACTTTGATGACAATCTTTTTACTTTTCCTTCATTACATGGCATAAACATGGTATCTTCAAAATGTAAAACGCACATTCAGTGCTTAGAAGAATAAAAATTTTGAATTTTTGGTAACAGATATTCGCAACCATAACTCCACTCATTCTTGACACGTAAATGAAATACGTATTAAATATAGGTAATTATTTACAAAAGCTACAAGTTAACGTATGAAGATGAAATTTTGCACATAGCACCACTACGTAATATGTTGTCTAGTAACACATTTTTATTTGGGGCTCGGTGCTAGTTTAACAGAAAAAAAAATATTTAAAAACACACTTGGTTATATGGTCATATTTCCTTTATAATAACTATACTGGGTGTCTCACAACGTACGGAGGAGATTGAGAGGGCGGCTGTAGGACATCAAAATAAAGCTTTTTTTCTTAATTCGCTTTAGACCAAAACCGAATAATAAGAAATTTACAGCAGTTTAACTTTCTTAATTTCTTCTTTAATTTACACCTGTAGCTTCTTAATTAATCAAAATTATTTCACAAAATGCAACTTTATTATTAAATAAACTCTAAATTTTTCTTAGAAAAATTTAGGAGCAAATCCCGCTTCAATTTGTCTATCCTACTGCAATGTTAGGTCAAAAAGCGATAGTAAGATGTCGCTATTTTATATGTTCTAAATTTATCAAAACCACCATTCATAAAATGTCTATGTTAATCTGTTTCCTAGTTTTGTTTGTAATTAGTAGGCGGTTCACAACGAGATGAAAACCCGTTTTTGGGCATTAAAAGAAAAAATGAAATAGCCGTTACTTTACCGTGACTACATTTTTTAAAATAGTTGTTTATTGTAAAGCAGTGTTCAATTAACTCATAAATGCCTCAAATTTGAATCTAAAACGTAAAATATTATTAGAAAAATTTTGTGCAAATCGATTTGCACAAAATTTTTCTAAAATCTTTCATTATGCTTTAACAGCAAGCATGGCCGCCTTGCATGGGGGACTCATTAGGAGCAAATCCCGCTTCAATTCGTCTAACCTACTGCAATGTTAGGTCAAAAAGCGATAGTAAGATGTCGCTATTTTATATGTTCATCATTCTTACATCGCATTTGCGAATAAATTGGGCAAGTCGTTTTTGGTCTGCAGTGGGAGTGTCGAGCTACGTTTCTGCTGAAGAAGCCCCAAGCAGGGCTGAAACAGCTGTCCAGAGGCTGCTCGAGGTTCTCACTGCAATCAAAAACGATTTGCACAAAATTTTTCTAAAATCTTTCATTATGCTTTAACAGCAAGCATGGCCGCCTTGCATGGGGGACTCATTAGGAGCAAATCCCGCTTCAATTCGTCTAACCTACTGCAATGTTAGGTCAAAAAGCGATAGTAAGATGTCGCTATTTTATATGTTCTTAATAATGACGTTTAACGCGTATAGCCGGTGGCATAACCAACGATTAGAAAAGGATAGAAAACTCGCTGTATCGTTAATCATTGGTTAGAGAAGGACAACACGACAATTTTAATTATTTTTTTAATTAAGAACGGGGTGTTTGCCCCAATTAATTCTAAGTGCATTTGAATCATAGTTTATCGTAGAACACGCCCTCAGAAATTTATAATGTTTGATCCACTTGTAGCTTTTGTAAATAATTACCATTTTTTAACTGCTCATGCCATTATTCATAACAATTAAGTACACTTTCTAATTACAAAATTTCTACAAAAGTCTCAAAGAAACTCAAAAATATCAAAAGAAATACCCGTAAAAAGAATTTAACATAAAATTACACATAATATTTTAAGAAATAACTGTGATGACAAAAAAACCGAACCAACATAACCACACTTTTGATAGTAGCTGATATAATTTGACAAGTGACCGTTGCGCCACGCTCGGCCGCTTGATGAATGCCCGCTCATTTCGCACATGCGCTCTCAGAAATGGTAAGAGCGAAACGCCCAAGCTGTCTCTACTGATTGATGGTGTATACTGTGGTCATATTACGTGGACAAAAAATTTACATGGCATCTGGCCCTCTCTCCTGCACTGGACTCCGTTTGCATATGAACGCAGTTTCCCGAACATTCAGTATACTTTGTAGGATTAAACGGAAATTACATAAACAAGTAACTGAAACTGTCTTTTTTCCCTATTTGAATTGTTTCATTCATAAATTCAAAAACTGGAGGTTGTAGAGTTGTTTGCTTTTTTCCGGATGCTTTCTGGACGGACTATGTGTAGTATAGACACAATTCATACAAATGCAGTTCTAAATAATTCTGATTTTTCATGATCTCGATCGACGTTCATGGGAGATTCATAAAACCTGCTTTTGTTCTGCTGGCGTAAGAAAATTTGTGAAATCAGACGCAAGATTTGGCTAGCAACTCAAAATTCCTCCGTATATTATTTATTGGATTCACTATTTAGTTAAATCATTTTCTAATTTTATTGTTATCATATGATGGTATTTCATCATACTTAAACCATATATTTTAATCGCTATTTCGTGGAACACTTATCAAAAATTACGAGAAAAAATCTAAACCTACAAAACATTAGATTTTAATCTAAGAAGAAAACAAATTACTGGATTTGTTGCTTTTTAAGTCTAATTTATTAAGAGTTTTATTAGCAAAAAGGCGTGTTATTAAAATTAAATAAATGCTAATGACATTTAAATTCAATGATTTCTTCATACATATTAATAAAGGCGAATATTAAATTGTGAATTTTTGCGTCTCTGTTATTCAATTTTCGAGATCAGGAGGAACTGAAAAATGGTTTTGAATTAAAAGAAATTAAAAAAGTGGCATGATTTCAGTTAATTTTGACTTTTTAAATTCCATATACGAAGTTGTTTTTTGTCCCATGAGAAATAGATGTAAGTAAAAAGTTTTTTTTTTTTTAATCTTAAACCACAGTAACAACATGTGGCCGCGGCCAAAAACAAAAATTGATCCTCATTATTCACATGAGACATTTTTATTATTATTATTAAATACCAGATATGTAGCGAACGAGTCACACAGTGTAAACGATGTCCTGTTCTAGAATTTGTTGAAGACTTGTGCTAAACATTTATTGGGATTCGTATGCGACAAGTCGACAGTTTTATACAGATTTGTTTCTGAATTTATTGTAGACATGTATACTTATAATCAAGGAAAAGAATTCAGGCCACTTGCTCCGCGAACGGTACAAAAATTTTGTAATCGGACTGTATCAGCCTCGCCCATAACGGGCGAACGCTCGGATTGCACTCCTTCCCCTTCCACTCAATAACAATTCGATGCATCGCAAAGTATAGTCGCGGTAAAAAGCGTCCAACACTAAGTGGTCTGAATTCTTTTCCCTGCTTATAATGTAAACGCCCCTTAAAGAATTAACTCTAGATTTTGTCGTAGACTGCGTAGTAGTAATTCTGAAACTTCTAAAATAGAATCACTTTCTAAAGCAACACTTAAGATTTACGTGCACTTTTGTTGTGATTAAAAAAAAAAAAAAAACAAATAATCAATAGACCTTTAATAGAGCGATTAAATTGAAAAATTCTGTACAAAATTTTCTGATATAATATTTGAAGCATACAGTTTTCTCATAATGCTTAATATGCCATGAACTTTCTAGGAACAGAATTTTCTTCACCCTGCAGAGCCGTAAACAGAGTCACCGGCGTAAGACCTGCAAGCGAGACTAAGAAGCTCTCGAGTCCTCCCACCTTCAAAGCCTGTGCGATTACCTGAGCGCAGTTGTTGGTCAGGAAATTATATCTGGCACCTGGAATATATTTTTTCCACCATTCTTTGATTTTCTTCTCGTCCAGTCGAATCTTGCGAAGGGTCAAAACGTTATCGGGTTTTCGCTCTTCCGCTTTCACATCCGTTTCATACGTGTGTGGTACAGCCGGTACTGTTTTGCTAGGATCGTCTTGTATTTTCTTTGATTTCTTCGGCCAAAAACTAATATATGTACCATCCGATAAGCTCATCGATATATGGCCAACTCCATCTTTACTTGCTTCCCAGAGATATACTTTTACCATTTTTGGTGTTTTCTTGAGGAAATTGCAGAAGAAAAAAAGAGCACTTGTAACTATTTCGCAGACCAAATGCACACTCAACACACATCTCCTATCAGTAAGATAAATAAGCCACTGCACGATCTACATTCAATCGATATTGATTATTATTATATTATTGATTAATTATGCTGCAATTCTGAGTTCTATCGTAAGCATCGTAAGGTAGTTACGACCTGTACATTTAAATGGCACGATAATATCTTACGATCAAGCTAAGAATTGCAGCATTAGGCTTCCCTCTATTCTATAACTCATAATGACATCGTTAAACAACGAAAATCGTTAAGTGACGCATTTTGACCAATCAGGTCTTGGATACAAAGCATTTCTATGCACTGATTGGTCAAAAAAATGTCACTTAACAATTTTTGTTGTTTGAAATGTCTTTAGAAGTTATACAGGGTCTCCCAAGTTGAGTGGCCTATTAAAAGTTTTCGAGGAAGGAAATACACAAAAAATATGAAACTTAGCAGGCTGCCACGGCGGAAGGTGATCTTTCAGACTAAAATATTTTCACTTTTATATCACTTTCGGTTATACCGGAAGTCGCCGCTAACTTTCTTATTTTAAATGGAATGCTATACTTTTTATTACAAATTCTGATTCTACGCATTAGTCTAAGTAAAAATTGTTAAGGCTTCCCTATACTTAAATGTAACCGATTTTGAGATATCTGGAGATTTATCTAAAAAATTGTTTTGGTCAGCTTTCATTGAAGAGATTGTATTTATGACACTTTCAAATTTAGAAATTCAGGTGACATGTCGTTTTGAAGTACTATCTTCAGGCTTTCAAATAGTGTCCTAATTATCCCTGAAAAAATCATAGGCTGGTCATAAAATGGTGTCGAACCTCACTATGTTTAACTGCCCAAAATTCAATTTTCGTAAATGGAACACCCTGTATATTCTTACATCATGAGACAGAGAATCAAATTCTACATCGATTAGTATTAGTATTCCCTATACCCATCTGCAGTAGTTTTCTTGTTATCAGCAGTTCTTTATTTTGTTTGGGTAATTAATGGAATTAATGCCGTTATTCGTAACTTTGAAAAAGAAACAGATATTGAACTGCTAATTTTTAAAGTATTAACCAATTGCTAACCATAACATTATTTTGGCGTACATAATGGCATAGATCTTAAAGAAGGTAGATACCTGCCGTAAGTTTATTGTTTTCATAAACGGAGCGTCTTAAAAACATAAGCATGCCATGAAAAACAATTTTCTTTGTTAGTTTGACGTTTTTATTAAACAACAATACGTAAACTTTGTTGAGTGATAAAAACAACAATGAATAATTTTGATTATTCTAATGAACAATTATTAAATTTATTTTACATTCATGGAGAATGTAATAAAATTGTTACGAGAACATGTAGAAGATTTAATGAAATGTATCCGCAGTTACCGCCAATGACCGAAAAAAAAATTAGAAGGCATGAACGTAACTTTTTAAGAAGTGGTACCGTTAGACCAAAGAAAACTTCGTCGTGTCCTGTAACTGGCAATGAAGAAAACGAAATTTCTGTTTTGGCATTCTTTCAAGTTTATCCGCGAGCATCTATCGCCGCTGCTGAACACGACTTAAATGTCGCACATGGGTGAAATGCAGATTACAGGGAAATTCTCTTTTTGTGTTAAATAAGAATTTTTGATCATTTTCCGAAATGAAATGAATTTCTAAACCAAAATTTTGGCGCGGAAACTGATATTTACATAATTATAAGCTTATTTAATTTTCTTATAACAGTAAAACACAGTTACGACATGTTTTAGTTTTCTTGCATTTTTTGGCATTTTAATAACTGAAATATGCTACTTGGGAATATTTAAGCTGATTTTAATGAAAGATGGGAGATTATTCTTACAATTTTCAAACAAGTTTTCATCATTACTTGAGGAAGTGTTTCTTATTGTAATTGTCACTTTTGACGTTCAATTTTTACTTTGCCGGATATTTGTAATGTTTCTTGTGGTTAGGTATATTTTTATTTACCGTGCAATTATGCGTTTATCTTCTTCAGCGCATTCTGCATTTATCTTGTTCTGTTAACACTTCTTTTTTCATAAATGAAGTTGAACACCTCGATACTCCATTATATTTAGCTCTTCCCCTCGAGTCTAATTTACAAAAAGTGCGCAAAAACTGTTTTGACCGTGTAGTTACTATGACAACGTGACTGCATTGCAAATGATTTGCAATTTACAACGTCGGTAACGACTTGTAAGTCCTTTTTCGTGAATGATCCCCTGAGAATAATTAATAATTAAACTTCAATACATTTTCTTATTTTTCGTAATCACGTTGCTATGGCGAAATTATTTAATTATTCGACTTATTTTCGATCTGTCAAAAGCAACTTTCATTTCTTGATTATTCCATTACTCGAAGTATCTTTTTCGATTATTGTATTTATTCATTTCCTTCCCATCCTACTAAGTTACTTTATAAGAAGCATAGTTAGAAATAATTTTTAATTAACGTGGTTGTTAATTTGTGAAAATAATATTTACAAGGTAGGAATTTTAGATGCCACTTTTTCCTAATTTTAATCATTATTTAGCGTACTTTTCTGTAATATCATGATTCCGCACCGTTTTTATCCCCAGGAACCAACTGTTTTGCTCAAAAATATCAAAAAACAAAAAAAAATTGTAAAAATGAATTTCCCTGTATTCTGCATTCGCTCCGTCGCACATTCATCCATACAAAGAATTTTGCACAAGCATAAATTACATGATTACAAGTTCGTTACTGTTAACGCTTTGCAACCAGAAGATCCGGCGATTCGAATGCGATTTTGTGAAGCACTTTTGACACATTATCAAGAAGACCACCGTTTCACGCAGAAGATCATTTGGACAGATGAGGCTAAGTTTACTCATGAAGGAATTTCAAATAGGCATAATTCTCACGTATGGGCAAGGGAAAATCCACATTTTGTTAGAGAGAGAGAGAATGAATTCCAAAATAAATTTAGTTTTAACGTTTTTGCAATTTTGAAAGATAACAGATGTTCCTATTTAATTTATAACGAAAATCTAAATTCTCGTCGTTATTTAGACATTTTGCGAACTGTGGTGATAATTTTTTTAGAAAATTTACCATTAAATGCTTATTTTAATTGTTGGTATCAGCTAGATAGAGCTCCAGCACACAGTACTAACGAAGTGGGAGAGCAGTTAAACGAACTTTTTCCAAATCGATGGATAGGACGCCACGGTCCTTTGAGATGGCCCCCGCGATCACCTGATCTCACGCCATTGGATTTCTATCTGTGGGGTAAAATTAAATCGGAGGTTTATCGTGAGCCTGTAAATGATAGGTAAGATCTCGAAAATCGAGTTATAAATTGCTTTCAAAATTTAAATCCCATGGAAATACGACGAGCAACCACAGAGGGTGTTGTATCACGAATAAGAAATTGCCTCCGCATGAATGGCAGGCAATTTGAACAAGCTTTGTAGTTATTTTACGATGTTACAATTTTGCAATAGTAAGGATAATTTTTAATTGCTTTGTTAATTTTGTTAATTTCTTTGTTACTTGTTTGTACTGTATGTGACTTTTTAAATTTTAGATAAATGGAGACCGTAGAAAGATACACTACATAAAAATTTACTACAGAATTTCCAATAACTTCTTTTGTTCTTATTGTAGGTCGCCACTTCCTCTTCTTTTTGCTTTTCATGGTCAACTTTATCCAAAATTTAAAAAAAATCATGTTACTTATCTGTTAATGTTATAACTCAATAAATATTTTTGTTTTCTCGTCACTTACTGCTAAAAAATGCAATAATTCAAGAAAAATATACCATTACAATAAAAAAATTACTGATAACAAGAAAACTACTGCAAATGGGTATAGGGAATACTAATATTAATCGATGTAGAATTTTATTCTCTGTCTCTAGTGAGGTTCGACACCATTTTATGACCAGCCTGTGATTTTTTCAGGGATAATTAGGACACTATTTGAAAGCCTGAAGATAGTACTTCAAAACGACATGCCACCTGAATTTCTAAATTTGAAAGTGTCATAAATACAATCTCTTCAATGAAAGCTGACCAAAACAATTTTTTAGATAAATCTCCAGATATCTCAAAATCGGTTACATTTAAGTATAGGGAAGCCTTAACAATTTTTACTTAGACTAATACGTAGAATCAGAATTTGCAATAAAAAATATAGCATTCCATTTAAAATAAGAAAGTTAGCGGCGACTTCCGGTGTAACCGGAAGTGATATAAAAGTGAAAATATTTTAGTCTGAAAGATCACCTTCCGCCATGGCAGCCTGCTAAGTTTCATATTTTTTGTGTATTTCCTTCCTCGAAAACTTTTAATAGGCCACTCAACTTGGGAGACCCTGTAGAATAAGGGGTTTAGTGTTGTCATATTGTCGACTCCGGAGTTTACATAAATGGCACATTCGATGACGTCAGAGATCCACTGGATAAACGAAACTATTCTACAGATTATTCGCTATTAAAACCTTGCATCTCTACGGTTCAATTGTTGTATGTTAATCTCTGAAATTCATTAAATGTATTTTTAATAATATTTGGTAAAAGTTGTTAACATTACGATAATTATGCATTTGCATGTTTTGAACGTTTTTATAAATAAATGCATATTTTAATTCTTTAGGGCATTAATGCATAATTTGCTGCACTTTTTGTTTTAATTGCAAATTTGTCATTACTTGGAAATAATAAGAGTATTACCAGGGTGTAGGCACAGTCTACACAGTCTTTTCACTGGACGTCGGCACCTTTGATGTTTGTGCCTTCTGTAACCTGTAACACGCCGACGTGCTACTTTGTTTGTTGCTTTTTCAAACAATCAATGAAAAATTCTGCAATTCTGAGATCGATCATAACTAGAGACCGGATTTATAAGTTTTTACAAGTTTTTTACGCTAACATACCTAAACTTGACGTTTTGTATTTATATGTTTGTCGATTAGAGAAGCCCAAAAATGGTAGTTTTATTTCGCATATAACTTAATATTTTAGACTTTTAGCGCATATTTATTTATTTATCCATATATTGATATAAATAACATTATAATTCCATATACGGTCAATATTCAAGTCTGCAGCTTTTCCAAGAAGTAATTTATTCTCCTCAACGTCTGGCCACTTTATTTTACGATTTCCCGGAATGTGATTTTCTGGGAATCTGTAGCGACTTGCACTTGCATTTTGCACTTATGTTTTGCATTTCAGTTTGAGATAAGAACTCCGTGAATGTGTGTGACTAGTGACTAGTGTATTTATCAACGCGAATTAGTTGTTATTTTCTTATTTAATTTAAAGACGAAATAAATTCAGTGCTTATCTTTTCAAAATGCCGAAAGTAGCATCCTCTCGATCCGTTTGCAACGCATGCTCAAAACAGGTAGATACCTTACAAATTCTCTTAAAAATCACATTTTCATTTTGACAATATTTTAAGGTGTCGTCAGACCAAAAGTACCAGATTGATCAACATTTGGGTACAAACCTCCATAAGGAGTCGGAGAAAAGATGTGTGTCTAACTTTAAGCAGTCTTTTATTTCTTCAACAGCCAGTAACTCACAGGGCAGTGACACAGGAAATGAATTCTTTTTAGACTTGTGCAGTGCTATGGCAGAGTCAAACATTCCTTGGCATAAACTTGAACAAGCAAGTTTTCGAAATTTTTTTGGAAAAATATTGCAATCGTCATATTCCAAATGAATCGACTTTGCGGAAAAACTATCTAAGTATATGCTACCAGCAACGGATGAAGAAAATAAGAGAGAAGCTTAGCGACAACAATATTTATATAGTAGTTGATGAAACGACAGATGCCTGCGGTCGTTATGTAGCAAATATGTTAGCAGGAGTATTAAGCAACACAGTTGCACCAATATCTTATTTGGTAAATAGTGCAGTTTTGGAAAAAACAAATCATTCAACGATCGCACGTTTTATTAACGACAGCTTGACACTTTTATATGCACCTAATCAAGTTAAATCGGAAAATATATTACTAATGGTGTCTGATGCAGCAGCCTACATGATAAAAGCAGGACAGGCTTTACAGGTGTTTTACCCAAATCTGATGCACTTCACTTGTATGGCTCACGCAATGAATAGGCTCGCTGAATTGGTGCGACTAGAATACCCAACAGTAAATAAGTTGATCAATAACGGAAAAAAGGCGTTTCTTAAAGCCCCACTGCGTATACAACACTATAAAGAATTAGCTGCTGACCTGCCATTACCACCAGAACCAATAATTACGAGATGGGGTACGTGGCTTGAAGCAGCAAATTTTTACGCAGATAACTTTAAACAATTAAAGGAAATTTTCTTAGAATTGGATGATTCCAATTCAGCGGCTTTAAGAATTTGTAAGGAATGCATGTCGAACACAAACATCGGGAATCAATTAGCATTCATTAAAACTCATTTTTCGGTTTTAATATCCACCATTAAAAAGTTGGAATCATCCCAGACGGCTCTATTAGATTCTTTTGAAGTGGTCGATGATGCAATTGAAAGTGTAAAATCAATTCCAAGGGAGATAGGAGAGAAGTTAATGGCAAAATTAGACAAGGTTCTATTACGTAATCCTGACTACAATAAAATGAGGAAAATCTGTTTAGTTTTAAAAGGTCAAAGTGAAGAGGATTTGGACATGGACCCCAAAGATGTAGCATCCATGAAATTTGCGCCCATTACTTCATGCGATGTCGAGCGTTCGTTTTCCTCTTATAAAAGTATTTTGACAGACAG
Organism: Prosopocoilus inquinatus; assembly: GCA_036172665.1. Taxonomy (NCBI): domain Eukaryota; kingdom Metazoa; phylum Arthropoda; class Insecta; order Coleoptera; family Lucanidae; genus Prosopocoilus; species Prosopocoilus inquinatus. The sequence goes on along the minus strand of CM069871.1, from coordinate 12,595,866 downwards.
ACGACAAAATTTTACCCCAAATAATTTAAATCAACTGTTGATTATATTTTGTAATCCTACTATTTAAGTGTTAAGTGTTAAAATTACTTATACGAAACAATTTATGTTTTTATTATTCTAAAGTATGTATAAGTAAAATAAAATTTTTATCGCATATAATATCCATATTTTGATCCATTTTAATCGCATAAAAAAAACTTATTTTCCACTTTTTTAGCACATATAAATCCGGACTTTAATCATAACCATCGTAACGTGTTATCATGCCATTTAAATGTACAGGTCGTAAGTACCTTACGATCCCTACGATCGAGTTCAGAATTGCAGCATTAATCTGTCTAAATAAAGAAACAAATGACTCTAATTGATAAATTAATGAAAGTGACTCGAAACTTTAGCTTCTGAATATGTAAACATGTAATGCATAAACCGAGGGCTTTTAAGGGTTTCCAAAAAGTCACTAAAGTTTTATTACCTCAAGTCTAGGTCTATTCTACGTAAGGGTTATTAACCGGCGCTAAGGGTAACCTACAATTTACTTTACCTGCTACTCGTTTCTACAATCTTCGAGAAAACTCCAGTCATAAACTTATAACGTGCCTTTTTAAAAATTTCTTCTCGTGGTTGGCCGTGAATTATTAGTTATGAACCAGCCTTAAACAACCTGACGTATGAAATGTCATAAGGTCACTTCTAAACTGAACGACATGAAATGGTTCTCTTGCAAGAGCATAAAATGGCCGTCAAATTGAAGGCAAAAGGTAGTACTCTATTCGGGACTGCTTCCAGTTTTCTGAAAAATATCTGGACCATTAACTTCCTTATGATATATTTCTCATCTTTGTGAAATCCGTTAAGCGAATTCTTCTAACTGTTATTTATTTTCTCTCTGTATTGATACATAATTTACAAGAATTTTTACGCCCATTTTATCAGATTCCTCAGTGGCTGATAAACGGAGTTTTTCCCCTTCGGTTTAATAAAAAATTTAATTGAATTTAACATCTCTCTTCTTTTTTAAATATCTTGAAACTCAGCAAATAAAAAATTCTCAAACTTCACAGACAGGTTCATCTTGAACCATCATTGGTCAAGGCTGTGCTGATAGTTTGGTATAAATTGAATTTAGTTATAGAATCTTTTTTTTAAATATATGAAAAATTCTCAGACAGATTCATCTTGAAGAGTACTTTAAAAAATCTAAATGGAATTTTGCTGTAAAATCATTAGGGATGCCAATATTCGAGCACCTTTAAATTAACATGGTATTTCCCTATGTTGCGTTTCAAAATGCAGCACTCTGTTTAATTATTTTGTGGCGGAAATTTATAAATTCTCCTGAAGAAGCTGTCAAACATACAGCGAAACGTCGACATAAATCTCAATTTTTTCAAGCGTTCGTCACAAAATAATTATATATCTTATAATAATTATCATGGGACAAGATAGTGCTTCCGTTAGGATTATAATAAAAACAATTATATTTGAAGGTTATTTTCGAACTGGCACTTTCAAGAATTGACAACTGTCCTATCAGTTCACAGAAAAAAAAAATAACAGCTCACTGTAATCAGGAATTCATTTGAAGGCATGGTAATTAAATATCATTATCATTTCGAAGAATTTTTACTCGAAATACACAAATCTTTTATTCCCGTCTTATCTCTCTCTCATTATCTCGTCTTACAGTGATCACTTCCTTTATCAGCGATTAGAGTAGAGGGGGTTTCACGATTTAAAAAAATCGATACTTCCGAAAAATCGATGTTTCACGATGCGCGTCATTTTTCAAAACTTTTCAAACAATACGCATCTTTGACCTGGAATAGTTAATTAATATTTTTGTTACCGAATACGAATTAATAATTTTATATTTCGTCTAGCCAATAAATGTACATTTTTTGACAAAAAATACCGCTGATTGTAAATTCATTGGCAAAATTAATTTGAATATTTTATTTTGTAAACATGAATGTGAGATTGGTTGCCTAACGTGGGCAATAACTCGAAAATAAATTGTTATTCAACTTTAATTTGTTCAAATTTAAATCTGTTGAAAACGAAAAAGAAATTTCAGTTTGCTGAGGAATTTTCAAGCAAATTTCAAAAACTTCCACGCCCAATTTCGAAAAGTATTGAAATTTCATAAAATGGTGGGCAAATAAGCTCTCAAACAGCACCTCCTTTTATTTCCTCTGAAAATATTTAGTTTTTAAAAATACTCAATTTTTACGAGACCGCCGCAGACCATGAAGTATTAAAGTTCGATTGAAATAGTTTTGGTCAACGAGAATAGATGGCGCTTTGAAAATTTTCTTTCCACTGTGCAATTTCGTTTTGATGTAAAAATATCATGATAAAAATATATACAGGGTGCTGCATTTTGAAACGCAACGTAGGAAGTCCCATGTTAATATAAAGGTGCTCGAATATTGGCTTCTCTAATTATTTTACAACCAAATTCCGTTAACATTTTTTAAAGTACTCTTCAGGGTGAATCTGTTTGTAAAGTATAAGAATTTTTCATTCGCTCAATTTGAAGATATTTAAAAAAGATTCTGTAACTAAATTCTATTTATACCAAATTATCAGCACATAATATATTACTGGGAAAGCTTTTTCTATCAATCTTTTTCAAAAACAAACTAGGTTTATTAATTATCTGTTCAGTTTTCACTATCATTGGTCAAGGCTGAGCTGATAGTTTGGTATAAATTGAATTTAGTTATAGAATCTTTTTTTTAAATATATGAAAAATTCTCAGACAGATTCATCTTGAAGAGTACTTTAAAAAATCTAAATGGAATTTTGCTGTAAAATCATTAGGGATGCCAATATTCGAGCACCTTTAAATTAACATGGTATTTCCCTATGTTGCGTTTCAAAATGCAGCACTCTGTTTAATTATTTTGTGGCGGAAATTTATAAATTCTCCTGAAGAAGCTGTCAAACATACAGCGAAACGTCGACATAAATCTCAATTTTTTCAAGCGTTCGTCACAAAATAATTATATATCTTATAATAATTATCATGGGACAAGATAGTGCTTCCGTTAGGATTATAATAAAAACAATTATATTTGAAGGTTATTTTCGAACTGGCACTTTCAAGAATTGACAACTGTCCTATCAGTTCACAGAAAAAAAAAATAACAGCTCACTGTAATCAGGAATTCATTTGAAGGCATGGTAATTAAATATCATTATCATTTCGAAGAATTTTTACTCGAAATACACAAATCTTTTATTCCCGTCTTATCTCTCTCTCATTATCTCGTCTTACAGTGATCACTTCCTTTATCAGCGATTAGAGTAGAGGGGGTTTCACGATTTAAAAAAATCGATACTTCCGAAAAATCGATGTTTCACGATGCGCGTCATTTTTCAAAACTTTTCAAACAATACGCATCTTTGACCTGGAATAGTTAATTAATATTTTTGTTACCGAATATGAATTAATAATTTTATATTTCGTCTAGCCAATAAATGTACATTTTTTGACAAAAAATACCGTTGATTGTAAATTCATTGGCAAAATTAATTTGAATATTTTATTTTGTAAACATGAATGTGAGATTGGTTGCCTAACGTGGGCAATAACTCGAAAATAAATTGTTATTCAACTTTAATTTGTTCAAATTTAAATCTGTTGAAAACGAAAAAGAAATTTCAGTTTGCTGAGGAATTTTCAAGCAAATTTCAAAAGCTTCCACGCCCAATTTCGAAAAGTATTGAAATTTCATAAAATGGTGGGCAAATAAGCTCTCAAACAGCACCTCCTTTTATTTCCTCTGAAAATATTTAGTTTTTAAAAATACTCAATTTTTACAAGACCGCCGCATACCATGAAGTATTAAAGTTCGATTGAAATAGTTTTGGTCAACGAGAATAGATGGCGCTTTGAAAATTTTCTTTCCACTGTGCAATTTCGTTTTGATGTAAAAATATCATGATAAAAATATATACAGGGTGCTGCATTTTGAAACGCAACGTAGGAAGTCCCATGTTAATATAAAGTGCTCGAATATTGGCTTCTCTAATTATTTTACAACCAAATTCCGTTAACATTTTTTAAAGTACTCTTCAGGGTGAATCTGTTTGTAAAGTATAAGAATTTTTCATTCGCTCAATTTGAAGATATTTAAAAAAGATTCTGTAACTAAATTCTATTTATACCAAATTATCAGCACATAATATATTACTGGGAAAGCTTTTTCTATCAATCTTTTTCAAAAACAAACTAGGTTTATTAATTATCTGTTCAGTTTTCACTATCATTGGTCAAGGCTGAGCTGATAGTTTGGTATAAATTGAATTTAGTTATAGAATCTTTTTTTTAATATATGAAAAATTCTCAGACAGATTCATCTTGAAGAGTACTTTAAAAAATCTAAATGGAATTTTGCTGTAAAATCATTAGGGATGCCAATATTCGAGCACCTTTAAATTAACATGGAATTTCCCTATGTTGCGTTTCAAAATGCAGCACTCTGTATAATTATTTTGTGGCGGAAATTTATAAATTCCCCTGAAGAAGCTGTCAAACATACAGCGAAACGTCGACATAAATCTCTATTTTTTCAAGCGTTCGTCACAAAATAATTATATATCTTATAATAATTATCATCGGACAAGATAGTGCTTCCGTTAGGATTATAATAAAAACAATTATATTTGAAGGTTATTTTCGAACTGGCACTTTCAAGAATTGACAACTGTCCTATCAGTTCACAGAAAAAAAAAATAACAGCTCACTGTAATCAGGAATTCATTTGAAGGCATGGTAATTAAATATCATTATCATTTCGAAGAATTTTTACTCGAAATACACAAATCTTTTATTCCCGTCTTATCTCTCTCTCATTATCTCGTCTTACAGTGATCCATCAAATTTTTATATATCTAAATTTAAAGCAAAGAAAAAAACGTTGTCGATTGCCTAAATAAGGCATCTTGGCTGCGGTAAGTGAACAGTCGAAGTGGTCAGACCAAATCACGTGATCACTTTTCTCAGTTGGTGATTGGTCAGAGGGTTTAGTCCGACCGCTGACTTGGCGATTTTATGCAATTTGACCGTTCATTTAACGCGGCCCTTGTTTACTGTTTATTTTACCCCGCTATTCTATAATTCATAACGACGTCATTAAATAACTAAAATCGTTAAGTGACATTTTTTGACCAATCAATGCATAGAAATGCGTTGTATCTAAGACCTGATTGGTCAAAATACGTCACTTAACGATTTTTGTTGTTTAACGATATCGTAATGAGCAAGGAGCGGATGACCTGAGGTTTTACTTAAGGTTATTCAAACCGTAATCATTATATTAAAATTATTTTTATGGATTTTTGTAAGTAAATTTATTGTATATTGTACAGGGAAAGGCAAAAGTATGGAACCGGCTGAATATTCCGAAAACTGTTTGACGTATTTATTTGAAATTTGGTGTGTGATTCAGAGTCAATAGGACCTACATTACCAATTTGTTTCAGTTGTTTATCTGCTCTTGTTTCTGAGGTCCAATGCCTTTACAACATTACCAAACTGGCGAATACATCTTCTAACCAGACATGGCACCAGCGCTGCTCTAAAATTGCAGCTTCTTGTTTTGAGAGTCTTAGAATTTCTTGTATTAACAAAATAATAAATATGTCAAACGAACCTCAACTTCGTCCAATAGACCGATTTTGCCAAATCTCAAATGTGAAGATGGAAAACTGAGTCAGCTATTGAATTGACTAAGAGAATCAAATTGGAACTTCGCCAATTCAAAATATCAAGCATTGTTAATTTAATGTCTAGAATTAAAAGCAAAGTTAGAGAATCAGCAGATTTAGGCACTGATAGTATTCTTGTATAGTTAAGGAATCAGTTTATAAGTTAAAAAGTATATTAGAAAAATTTTGTGCAAATCGTTTTTAATTGCAGTGAAAACCTCGAGCAGCCTCTGTACAGCTGTTTCAGCCCTGCTTGGGGCTTCTTCAGCGGAGACGTAGCTCCACATTTTTGTTTGCAGTGGAAATGTCGAGCTACGTCTCTGCTGAAGAAGCCCCAAGCTGGGCTGAAACAGCTGTACAGAGGCTGCTCGAGGTTTTCACTGCAATTAAAAAACGATTTGCACAAAATTTTTCTAAAAACTTTCATTATGCTTCGACAGCAAGCATGGCCACCTTGCATAGGGGACTTATTAGGAGCAAATCCCGCTTCAATTTGTCTATTCTATTGCAATGTCAGGTCAAAAAGCGATCGTAAGATGTCGCTATTTTATATGTTCATTAAAAATTATAGTATAGTTAAGTAATCAGTTTATAAGTTAAAAAGGTAATTATAAATTGGTTGTTTCTAATATTTTTTTTATTTTAAAATTGTCTCATTACCCAACACCCTTACTTCTTTATTTACACAAAATTTACTTATACAACTACTTAATTATATCTAAACATTTGATTAAATAAAGAAGTGATATGACATAATTTTTATATAATGTTATAGGTATAATCTAGGACCAAGACGCCAGAAACTACCCACAGAAGAAAATGGAAGATAATTTTTTATCCACTCGACGCAAACCGGGAGGCCCATCGCATCCACATTTTTTAGAAACAAAGGCTTTGGTCATTTTTATGGCCAGCAGTGCTCCTGGGAGGTAGCGTTCGCTTCCTCCGTGTTTCAGTGCCTGAATAGCAACTTGTAAACAATTCTTCATGAATAGATTATATTTGGCGACTTTTGCGAATCTGTGCCACCATCTTTTAATTTTTTTTTCGTCGAGTTTTAAGCGACAAACGAAAACTTTATCTGGCGCTCGGCCTTCTACTGCTAGGTCCTTTTCATACGTGTGTGCCCCATCGGGCCAAAAGCTAATGTAAGTTCCATCGGACAAACTCAACGCTGCGTGGCCAATGCCACCACCACTCAGAAGATTCATTTGCCAAAAATACAATTTTATCATTTTCGGCTTTTTAAGAAAAATTGAGAGAAAGAAGCACTTGTTCACGTTCACTCCACGCACCACTTTCAGGTAATCAGTTCCTTTATCAGCGATTAAAGTAGAGGGGGTTTCACGATTTAAAAAAAATCGATACTTCCGAAAAATCGATGTTTCACGATGCGCGTCATTTTTCAAAACTTTTCAAACAATACGCATCTTTGACCTGGAATAGTTAATTAATATTTTTGTTACCGAATACGAATTAATAATTTTATATTTCGTCTAGCCAATAAATGTACATTTTTTGACAAAAAATACCGCTGATTGTAAATTCATTGGCAAAATTAATTTGAATATTTTATTTTGTAAACATGAATGTGAGATTGGTTGCCTAACGTGGGCAATAACTCGAAAATAAATTGTTATTCAACTTTAATTTGTTCAAATTTAAATCTGTTGAAAACGAAAAAGAAATTTCAGTTTGCTGAGGAACTTTTCAAGCAAATTTCAAAAACTTCCACGCCCAACTTCGAAAAGTATTGAAATTTCATGAAATGGTGGGCAAATAAGCTCTCAAACAGCACCTCCTTTTATTTCCGCTGAAAATATTTAGTTATTAAGAATACTCAATTTTTACGAGACCGCCGCCGACCATGAAGTATTAAAGTTCGATTGAAATAGTTTTGGTCAACAGAATAGATGGCGCTTTGAAAATTTTCTTTCCACTGTGCAATTTCGTTTTGATGTAAAAATATCATGATAAAAATATATACAGGGTGCTGCATTTTGAAACGCAACGTAGGAAGTCCCATGTTAATATAAAGGTGCTCGAATATTGGCTTCTCTAATTATTTTACAACCAAATTCCGTTGACATTTTTTAAAGTACTCTTCAGAGTGAATCTGTTTGTAAAGCATGAGAATTTTTCATTCTGGGAAAGCTTTTTCTATCAATCTTTTTCAAAAACAAACTAGGTTTATTAATTATCTGTTCAGTTTTCACTATCATTGATCAAGGCTGAGCTGATAGTTTGGTATAAATTGAATTTAGTTATAGAATCTTTTTTTAAATATATGAAAAATTCTCAGACAGATTCATCTTGAAGAGTACTTTAAAAAATCTAAATGGAATTTTACTGTGAAATAATTAGGAAAGCCAATATTCGAGTACCTTTGAGTTAACATGGGATAAAGTATATTCGTATGTGTTCGTGCCTTACCGGAAGAACATCGAATCGGTTTATACAACTTTTCTCTATTTTTAAATATGCTTAATTAATTTTTAAACATGTAAATAAATTAAAACAATTACATATAATGTTGTAAACGTGTAGTAAAATATTAATTCAATAATTCAATGCATTTAACGTAAAACAGAACAGATGGAATGACGTCACAAAATGGCCGCACTATATACGTTTGAATTTAATAATTTTTTTTTTTTGATACAATGCTCCAAAGATTTACTTTTCTTGAAAATTAGCTAATCTTATGTATTTATATATCGAAAAAATATGTGAGACGATTCTATTGTAAATTAATGGATGGTGGCACAACATTATTCATGTGCGACACGAAAAATGATTTCCTATATTTACGTTTCTTTCAAGCTTGACATAAATAAATAGATAATTGATTCAACATTGATTAATTTTACAAGAAAATTATTAACGTGAAAATCAAGGAAAAAGCCAATTTGTAGGTTAAGTGTTTCGATGAATACAGCGCGCAAAAAATTACAATTTTATGATCCTAATTTACGTACGGATGATAATTACATCTAATTCATCAATTCATTAATTAAGAAAACATTACCTGGCACGGTAAAATTGATAAAATTAATAACGTGCTTGAAATTCATATTTTTCCTTTCGAGTCGCTCCCTGTATAATATTCCAGGTGCGTAATGAGTTATTTAAACAACATAAGCAGACGATTACCTTAATAAATAGTTCATTATTATTAACGTAATTTCAATTTAATTTTACTTTTGAAGCAAATCATTCTTTTTCTAGGTTATGTGAAGTTTTGAGGTTATGTCCGCAAAACCAGGAGGATCGGAGCTCTTTCTAAAAATAACAATTCCCATATTTTTTTAACCTGATTTGCGATATGAATGCGAACCTGCACCCGTAATCATCGCGATGGTAACACTCCGATTAGCATCGGCAACATGCAATAAAATGCCGAATTTTAATCTTTTAGGCCCTCCTCGGCACGCAACTGGTGGTGACCCTCATCATGATCAGCATTATTCAGAAGTTGGGGCCCCACTTTTCCTTCGCCAAGTGGTTCCTGTGCTCGACCGGTTTGGTTCGATATTTATACCCCACGGACAGCGAGCTGAAGCAGCTTGCGAACCTCCCCAAGGACAAGCAGAAGGCAAAGAAAAACAGCAGATTTCATCATCAAAATGGCAAATCCGCGGGAGAGACGTTCCATGTGCCGAGAAGTCTCGACATCGAACTCAAACCTGCCAAGGTCACTGCTTTGGACGTCGTGCACCTACGGTATTATTCCGAGTATCAGTGGCTGGTGGACTTTGCCCTGTACTCACTGATTGTGTACACCCTAACGGAAATATACCAGGTTTTCTTCAGCCTGAAGGACGAGATGAATCTGAGCATGATGTGGTGCAGCCTCGTCATAATCTTCGCCCTGTATCCTTCAATTTACTTTTTAAAGAAAAGATCTTGGGGGATATTCGCCTTAGCCTAGTTTGAAGCAAGCTGCTGTTTTCGCTCACGGTTCAGTATTTTAAAGCCGACGAATCAGTCGGGGAAAGGTCGACATGTCTTGTAATGGGCTTCGCCTATTTGGTGGTTGCCATGATCATACTGATTGTGGACGAAAACCTTTTGGAACTCGACTTGGAAACGGCTTATGCAAGTTTTAATGCGAGCGCCTCCACATTTCTGAGTCAACAAGGATTAAGTTCATCGTAAGTTTTCTCCTTGTAAAATCCTTTTTTTTAAGTAGTTTAATTTTTAGTGGCCCAGCTTCGAAAATCATAATTAAATTCTCGCTGGCATTCTGGGGAGGTTTATTGGGGGCCGTGTTTACTTTCCCAGGCCTTAGAATAGCACGCATGCATTGGGATCTTGTAAAGTAAGTCAAATCGCTTTCATCGCCACCGTATTCACCATCCCTGTCTCGTTACCTTTTAGGTACTACCAACAGAATAAATTCGTGCAGGTGTTGCTGAACTTGAGCTTCGCCCTCCCACTTTTGTTGATTGTCGCCTGGATCAAGCCCGTATCGCGGGATTACCTTACAGTGCGAGTGTTCACAGGGATGAGGGGGCCTTTGCAAGTACCACCTCGCCTTTTTTAGATTGTTTAATGTAACGTTGTGGAATTTTCAGATTGTCCCCGATAGGATTCGAGAGCCTAAGACTTATAATCATCGTGGGTACGATGTGCCTCAAACTCGTGCTCATGCCGTTCTATTTGCAAGCATACCTTGACATGGCGTGCCATCGCATTGAAGAACAGAAAAAAGAAGCCGGACGCATCACTAATGTAGATTTACAGAAGAAGGAAAGCCTTTTGTGCCTTCCTGACACATGAAAATTAATTTCGCTTTTGCGTTTTAGATCGCAGCCGTCTTCTATTACTTGTGCGTCGTGAGCCTGCAGTACATAGCCCCCGTGATTTTATGCTTGTATTTAACACTGATGTATAAGTCGCTGGGGGGTTATACATGGAGTGGATTGTTTACGAACGAAACAATAACCGAGGAGCCCCTCATTACAACCACTGCGAATAAGTTGGACTTCGAGAAGTTGCCATCTGAATCAATTACTCACTCAGCGCAGCAGATTCACCTGGCTTTGGAAAGTTTAAAATCGGTGGTGCCCCTGCGTTAAAGCTCGGAGACTGAAATCTTTTTAACGTTGGAATTTTTTTTTTTTAGGTTTTCACCACCGAGGTCTACCGAGGTTTGTTTGGGTTCGGGACGTGGTGGTGTTGCTTCCTTTATTTTACAACGACGTCGCTGGGAATGGTTTATCAGTCGTACTTTTCGCAAGCGTAGTCGAAATGCGTAGTACCTAGAGCTTCGCGATGTGAAATAAAGTTGTACAGAAAACAATTAATTTTTTTTAAATCCTAATTTAATCAAAAATCAAACAAAATTTTCCTCGTTATTTCTTAATAATTATATGAAAATTAGTTTATTATTAAGTGGATTTGGTTAACTTGCTTTTCGTTTAGATTTTTAAAGTATGTTGAAGTTGCAGTGGTTCCAAATAACTTCAGTTATAAATAACTTTGCCCCAAATTTGATGCTCAATTTTGAGAGCTCGATTATTATTAGAATTTTTAAAAAATTGGTTAATTAATCAATTAATTCTATCTCGGTTACTAATCAATGTTTTTATTTCGTTTTAGTTCAATTTTTGTGTCATTTTAATTGATTTTGTAACACGTTTATTGGATTTACCTTTGGATCGTAACCAGAAATTTTATTTTTTTTAAGTATCTTGTTATTCCTATTTGATAAAGCGAACTCTTTCGTGAAAGGTCCAAACTATGGTAAGGAAAAATAAAGTGTTTATCTCGATCTGAAGTGTTTCCCGAGGATTTCCACACACTGGGAAAATTGAGAAAAATGAGGAATTTGAGAAAAGGTGTGTAAAGTCAGGGAATTTATTTGTTTTCAAGCAAAAGTCGGTGAAATTAATAGAAAAACTGGAAATTTAAATGCAAATTTGTTTTCTAAAATTGAGAAAAAAGAGGAAAATTGTTTGAAATATTTAATTTCCTTTATAACGGTTTAATTTTTTTAAATAATCTTTGTCTTTAAGTGAATAATTAATTAAAAAAACTAAATTAGAAATATGCTTCGGTCTTAAATATAGGCAACTAAACAAACGACTGTGTACACCGGGTTGCCTATACTATGACTTACTATTTTCTTTTTCTTTCCCGGAAAAATCGGGAATGTTTCAATGAAAACGAAACGGAGACTCTGTTCTCTTTTTCATATTCTATCTACAATTATCACAAGCAAGAATTACACCAAAATTTAAGTAAAACGTGTATTATTTTGGTGAATCCCGAGCACTTCAAGAAGTGAAAGAGTCAGAATTGTTTCGAAGAAAACTTGTTGAGCATTTTCATATCCCTGTAATGAAGTAACGGGCGTTCAACAATTATTGTAGTCCTGGACGGCCATGCAATCAAACATTTTTTAATCAATTAATGTTTCAAATCGCAACAAAGAATTTATTTGTTGCTTAATACAACAGTTATAATTCGAGACGTCAATTCAAGCAATAATCGACCTTCATGTGTTCAGGGCTTGATTCTACAGCCACCCATGATTACAATTAATTAATTACACCCCTTAGATTAAAGCTGAAAGTAAGTAGATACTAAAATCTAAATGTGAATTAGACACATTAACGGGAAAGAATAATTAATTACAAGTAGAGGTACTTAGACATCATGTTATCAGTTTTTTAATAGATTAAAAACTTAATTTAATTTCGTCGATAACTCCTGTAATAAATTAGGTGTCTACCAAAATTTCTTTTAGAGAGACCCGAATAAATAAAACGTAAATCGGGTCGCCAAATTACACCGCGTGGGATTAAAAGCAGCAACATTAACATTGACATAAATAATTAAAATTGCGAGCGCGTGGAAGTACAAGCAAGAATAACATAACCGAGGACGGCCCATCCACGTTGATTTAACAGCTTCCTTGCGCTGTATCTCCTTAAAAGTCCTCATTTTAAGTCGATTAACCTTCAGGCAATCAATCCCGATTTACTCCTCAGGAAACTTTTTTTAAAAGGTCATTATTATCGCCGACCTTCGGATCGACACGCGACACGCGCCTGTAATTTTCCCAATACTTCTGAATTATTCAAGTTTTGCGTAAGCGCGAATTTAAATTTCCCGCGCGAAGTCGCCCTAAAACCAACGCCCTATAACTAACGCCAGGGAGCGTTTTTAATGCGGCAAGTAAAACGAAGGCGTTCTAAAAATTGCCGCGGTGAAGACGCAGCGCGGAAATTGCCTTTGCGAATGTTAATTTTCGAGAAAATAATTAATTTCTAACCCCCCAGGGGAAGATCTTTCCAGAGTCTTACTTCGGCCAATCGCGGACGGGGTACGTCACGGTTTTCCGCCGTGTGATTGGTCGCGTCCCGAACATTCTAGAATCGACCTGCCCGGTCATATAAAACCGGCCATTTTATAAAACCGAAGCGATTTGATGTAAACCGTTGCAGTGTACGTATTGTAGTAATTATTTATAAAGTTTTGTCTGCAACAACCCTAAATTAAGAAGCAAGGTAAGCTCTTGATTGATTTCTTTCGCATTTTCTCCTGTGACAAGTGAAAAGTGGAAATATTTCATATTTATTCGAGTCCTGTCAATAATAAGAAGTCAAAGCCAAAGGTCGTTTCTTGCGATCACGTTCCGAGCTACCTACTTATTATTGATTTTTGCAAGCGCGTGATAATTTACACGTATCCGTTTTGCAGATGGCAAAAGCTCCCGCCGTAGGCATCGATTTGGGCACGACGTACTCGTGTGTAGGAGTTTTCCAACATGGAAAGGTCGAGATCATCGCCAACGATCAAGGAAACCGAACGACGCCCTCCTACGTCGCCTTCACGGACACGGAGCGTCTCATCGGTGATGCCGCCAAAAACCAAGTTGCAATGAACCCCAATAACACAATTTTTGGTACGTTTCATTCGATTCAGTTCAAAATTTGCAATTAATTTCACGGTAATCTCAAAAATTAAGTCCGAGATGGTATCGATTAAAAAGTAGGAATCTGTTTTATAGCCGAATGACGCGATGTTAATTTTTGAATAAAATTTATGTAAAAACGCCCAATAACACAGTTTTGGGTAATGTTTAATTCGATTTGGTACATAGTTTGTAATTATTTTCACAGTAATCTTCAAAATAAGTCTTGATGAAATCGATAAAAAATAAGTAGGAATCTGTTTTAGAACCAAATGAAGTGATGTTAATTTTTGAATAAAATTTACAAGAAAGGCGGGTTACGATGCCCTGTAACATGATTTTTGATGTGTTTAGTTTAATTTGATTCTATTAAAATATTCTATTAAATTAAGTCGAGATGTAAAGAAGGAACCGATAAAAAAAAGTAGGACTCTGTTTTATTTTTATTTTATATTTTATTATTTTATTTTCATTGCACAAGTGAATCAAAAAAGCTGTAAATAATGAGAAATACTCTTTTGGGTTGTGTTTAAATTCTTTTATTATATTGTTTAAATGAGAGGGCAAGAAAATCAATAATGTTAATATAAGTACAATTTGAGTTTATGATCTTGGGGGGACAAATTACTTGGCTTTCCAGGGTTATATGAGAGGTCCTTAGGTCAGGTCATGAGAAGGCAATTTGTAATCATTCCATAGCCACATTGTGCTTTTGGGGACTAAATAAACCCCCTCATCAGGCTATTATTCTTTTCAAAACAGCTGTAAACTGTAATAAAGTAAATCGTCAATGTAATTTATGCTGCACTTGTTGCAATTCAATAAGCAGATGTAGTTGTCATTTGTCACTGCTTGCAAGAAATAACAGTCCTACCAATTCCTACAAAGAAATAATGCCTGAAATTAAAATTAAAGTTCATATCAACACGTGTCTAGAATAATTACTTTTTTTTTTTTTTAATTAATGAAGCTGAATGGTTCTAGATTTTACAAATCATGGAATCAAGTGGATAGGTATTGACAGGGTTGCCAGATTGGATGAAATTCCGCCATTTTAGGTGTGTGTTATTTGACATTTAAAAATTTGATCTTTATTAGATAATTTTGTTTTCACATAGTGACACTCAAATTTCAAAATTCTACATTTTATTATAATGACGATAACACTTCAAGTTTCGTTTTCTTTTGTTTGTTTTTTGTTTCATCTTTTTTCTCTTTTTTTTTGTTTTGAGAAATTGATGTTTTGATTGTTTTTTATTTTGCCCTTTTGGTTTTTCCCAGTTTATTTTATACTCTCATTTATTTTATTTCTTTTCTGTTTATCCATTCTTCTTTTGTTTTTCTTCTGTCTTTTGCATTTTCCTTCATTTTAATTGAGTTGGTTTTTACACTTTATTGATTTTTTTTCAGTTCTCTCTCTTGTTTCATACGAGTTTCCTCTCGTTTTATTTGCAAGAACCTTCGTCGATTTCCATTTTTTTTTTGTCTATCTTAGTAACACGGTACTTTTTTTTAAATCCATTTTATGCTTTCGTGTACCTCTTTTATTTTTATTAAATTAATTGGATTTCACATTTTGTCGATTGCCTTTTTTTTTTACAGATGTCTTTTGTTTTCTATTAGTTTTTTTGTCGTTTGGAGATTGCTTTGTTTTTGTTTATCTAAGTCGTATATCTTCTTTTGTTTTCTTGTTCTTTATGCTTTCACACTATGAATTTTCTCTTGTTTTTGAATTGATTTTTCGCATGTCATTGACGCTTATTTGTATTCCATCGTTAATCATTTGTTTTGTATCCATCACAGTTGATTGGCCTGCTTTTGTTTTACGCACTGTATTTTGCTATTCATTTCTTTTTTTTTTAATTGTTTCATTAAATTTTTACAGTTTTACAGTTTTATTTTCCACAATTTTCGATTTTTTCTTGATTCGTCCGGAAAACTCGTTTTTCGTGACTTTTGACTGCAAGAAATCTGGCAACACAAATACAAATTGCAGAAAGTCTACTGAAGTGTTTCAGTACGTTTTGCTTATTGTAAAAAGTTTTATTTTATTTCACGAACAAGAAAGTCTCCGAATTTTTATTTCTGTAATTGAATATTCACGGCGGCTCTTCGAGTTTGGTGATTAAGATCAAGTTGGTTAGTAATTTAAGATGAGTTTATTAGTAACCGTTGAGTCAGCGTTTTAATGATTCACACTCGTTAGAAATTAAGCCATTGTAATAAAAATTACTTGACTTCATAGCGGCGTCATTATTAATAATTGTTACAGGGCCGGTATTAAGGAAGTTTTAAAGGAGATTTAAAATTCAGGTCCTTTTAGTTTACGCTATTATTAAATACAAGGCTGAAGCGATTTATTTTATTTAATAAAACTTTGCTCTGATACCAGGCGGTAATAATAAATTATAGAATAAGAATATAGTATTACAGTCTTTTGATTGATTGATTGATTGATAACGACGAAAAGATTAATGAAATAATTGCTTTGGCAGAAGAAAAACGATATTTATTCAATACCTTTCATATTTTCCTACTTTATAGTCACACAGCATTAAAGAAATCAATTTAATAATACAAAACTGAAAACCAAAAACCACAAAATGATGAGATTTAGAGTCACGCCAGACTGGAGTTTATGACGCTAGTTAATTCGATGATTATTTCATTTTCTGAAGTACCAATAAGAAATTTAAACTCTTCAATTAAAAAGAACACGAAAGGTAACAAGAGTAATTGATTAATTGCAGATGCCAAACGTCTTATTGGGCGTCGTTTCGACGACACCACTGTCCAGGCCGACATGAAGCACTGGCCGTTCGAAGTCGTCAGCGACGGGGGCAAACCGAAAATCAAGGTCGAGTACAAAGGCGAGACGAAGAGCTTCTTCCCCGAGGAAGTGAGCTCGATGGTCCTCACGAAAATGAAGGAGACCGCCGAGGCGTATCTAGGCAAAACGGTCACCAATGCCGTAATCACAGTACCAGCTTATTTCAACGATTCACAACGTCAGGCCACCAAAGATGCCGGAACGATCTCCGGCCTGCAAGTGCTCAGGATAATCAACGAACCGACCGCCGCTGCTATCGCGTATGGCTTGGATAAGAAGGGCGTAGGCGAAAGGAACGTTTTGATTTTTGATTTGGGCGGTGGCACTTTTGATGTATCCATCTTGACGATCGAGGATGGCATTTTTGAAGTGAAGGCGACGGCCGGAGACACTCATTTAGGGGGTGAAGACTTTGATAATCGCATGGTCAATCACTTCGTGCAGGAGTTCAAGCGCAAGTACAAGAAGGATCTCACGTCAAATAAACGCGCAGTTCGTCGTTTGAGGACGTCCTGCGAAAGAGCTAAGCGCACGCTTTCATCGTCCACCCAAGCCAGTATTGAGATCGATTCGTTGTTTGAAGGCATCGATTTTTACACGTCCATCACCCGCGCTCGCTTCGAAGAGCTAAACGCTGATTTATTCCGTTCGACCATGGAACCCGTGGAGAAGTCCATCCGCGATGCTAAGATGGATAAGTCGCAGATCCACGATATTGTGTTAGTTGGGGGATCAACTCGTATTCCAAAAGTACAAAAGCTCCTGCAAGATTTCTTCAATGGGAAGGAGTTGAATAAATCGATCAATCCTGATGAGGCCGTCGCTTACGGCGCCGCAGTCCAAGCAGCCATTCTCCACGGCGACAAATCCGAGGAAGTGCAAGATTTGCTTTTGCTGGATGTAACACCTTTGTCACTCGGCATTGAAACGGCCGGAGGCGTCATGACGGCTCTGATCAAGCGCAACACAACCATTCCAACCAAACAAACTCAAACATTCACGACTTACTCGGACAACCAGCCGGGTGTGTTGATCCAGGTTTACGAGGGAGAACGTGCCATGACCAAGGACAACAATCTCCTGGGTAAATTCGAGCTCACCGGCATTCCACCTGCGCCAAGGGGTGTTCCCCAAATCGAAGTGACCTTCGACATCGACGCCAACGGTATTCTGAACGTGACGGCGGTTGAGAAGTCCACCAATAAAGAAAATAAAATCACCATCACAAACGATAAGGGCCGCCTCAGCAAGGAGGAGATCGAGCGTATGGTCAACGATGCTGAGAAGTACAGGACTGAAGATGAGAAGCAGAGGAATACCATTTCGGCTAAGAACGCGCTCGAGTCGTACTGCTTCAATATTAAGAGCACGATGGAAGATGATAAGATCAAGGATAAGATCAGCGAGGCCGACAAGAACACCGTGATGGAGAAGTGCAACGAAGTCATCGCCTGGCTGGACGCGAATCAATTGGCCGATAAAGAAGAGTACGAGCACAAGCAGAAGGAACTGGAGAACCTGTGCAATCCGATTATTACGAAGCTGTACCAAGCCGGCGGCGGTGCCCCAGGGGGCATGCCAGGAGGATTCCCCGGTGCCGGAGGGGCTGCCCCCGGAGGAGCCGCGCCCGGAGCCGGTAGCGGCGGCGCAGGACCAACCATCGAAGAAGTCGATTAAATCCTTTCATTCCAAAATGTTCAGTATTAATTATTGCAGGCAACACTTTATGTGTGCGTAAGTTTTTTTCTCTTCTTTTTTTTTAATTAATTCCTCTCCACCAAAGATATCATCGATCGTGTGGCAACGTTGTTATTTTTTTTTTAAATTTAAATAAAATATAGATCCGTTTTGATTGAATGAATGTGTTTCTTACAATTGTACAATGCAGTTAATAAATCAAATCCACCGAACGAAATGCGTGCTTTATAATAATAATAATCTCTAATCAATCTCCTCGCTCCCCCTCCCCTCTCCACTCCGAAAGCATGCGTTTAGCACATGGTCAAAGCAAGTTCCGCCCCCCTTGCAGTTCACTGGAAATTTTGAAAACTCGCTAATGTAAATAGCAACATGATATGAAGAGCTACTTGAGCGTGATTTTTGACTTTCTCAGGGTAATTTATATTAAATGTATTATTACCGATAATAAGGTTTGGCTAGGATAAAATATGATGTGATGTAGCACATTTTTTTTTACATTACTAACGATTACGTAAAGAAGCTAGCTGCATCGTTGGTCAAAAAGCAAAAAAAGTTAGTTATTCGCTTCTTACTTTGTAGTACTTACAATATCTCGAGTAAAATTAACGTTATTCAAATCGATTGAGCAGAAAATAAAGTAGTGTACAGCTCGAGAGAGTGAGAGAGCATGATTCACGTCATTTGTTCATTCCTTAAATTTGTTTGAATTTATGAATCGACGTCGAAAAACATTCAGAGAAGAATAAAGCATGTGACGTGAATGAAATTTTTCGAATTACATCAAAACAACCCACCCTTCATTTTTCTACAATTTTTAATAAAGTAACAAAAAAACTGACATCGACATTCATGTATTTTGTGATTTTATAAAAAAAAAGAACGCCAAGATTGTTTTTTCTAAATAACTTTGAAATATTTTAGTTGGCTTTACTTTTAGTTTCAAACATATAGGGTCTACATGTCAATAATAATTGTTCGTTCCTCGAAGAAATGCGAAGAATGTAGGTACCTAGTCTATGAAGTGAACGCAATTTTTGAAAGTCTATCAAAATTTAAACCTACTATTGAATTTTTGTATGTGTGATTTCTAATAAAGCAACGGAAATCGTTACGTTGCTCATTTGTTTCATGTTATTTAGCCAAAGCAATAAACTTTCGTAAGATGTTTGACGTATTTTAATACATATATATATTTTTTTTATAAATGTGTATCGTATTCTTTTTAGACCTTTAGCAGAAACAGTTTCACAAGTACGGTCATCGACTCGGGCTTAATCGCCGTGGATATTGTCTAGCAGGAATTGCCGACGTCTGCTTATTTTGCAAATCAAAGTTCTTTTCGGTCAGTGGAACGTACGCAAAATTAACATTTTAATAAGGGAAATTCCATGCTGACAAAAATGAAATCCAAGACAAGTTCTTCATTAGATGTGTTTTCGATGAGACGCTGCTGACTGTTTTGATAGGTCGATCTTTGGAGTCGAACTTTTAGAAAATGCATTTCACAAATGTCATCCTGCATGGATAGTTTTGGCTAAACGCATTCTCGTCCCTACCTCCCCACGATTTGAACAAAGAAAAGATAGAACGCAAGGGTTTCTACAACATATATTATTTATTGTACGTATAATTTTATATATACATTGTAACAATTCAATTTTTTATTTAATCATAAAAATTTTACAGATACACTCGTGTTGTCTCTTCATTATGCCTATTATTTGACGATGATGATGATGATGATGTTGCATTGAAACATTAATTACGCTTTTGTTAATGTAGGCCAACACATTTATTTACTTGAATTGAATATTAATGATGACGGTCGGTGGTAGTAATAGTAAATAGTTTAGTATAAAAGCATGAGCCTTCGTTTAGTAGTACTTTAGGGATGATACTGTTTGGAAGTCGATGGTAGTTCGTCGTGAAAGCCGTTCGAGCTTTCCTCGGATATGGCGAGAGGAACCTAAAATAAATAGATCTTGAGACAATTTTTTTTGATTGGACTGTTCTGAAGCGCGCTTCGTTACCTGTTTGTCTTCTTCTAAGGTCGGAAGCAGGTCGTCTGTGGAATGGGGGCTGGGGGTTGGCGCGATGCGGCCGCTTGAATTCGCTAAAGAGGACATTCTAGAAAGACGTTTCTGCATCTCGCGCTCCTCCTTCTGCTCCCTTTCCTTCTCGTACCTTCGCATGCTGTAGCTGCGAATCGAGTTTCCGCTGTGCACGGACGCAATGCTCGGCCGTCTTGAGCCTGAGTTGGTCAACAGAATAATATAAAATCTAATTTGCGGTTGATAAATCGAAAGACAGCGCGCAAAACAGTGGCGTAGCGTATCGGGGGGCGGGATTTACAGAAAAGCGCCGTTGATGCATCAAGCCCCATGGCCTAAGCGTGTCGTCGTGATTAACGAAATTGCGTGTTGTTATCATTAATAATAACAATAATAACAGAAAACATAAACAATTAGATGCTAAAAAGCTTACGCGCTTCAGTACTGAATAATTTCGTGATCCGAAATTCAAACAAAAAATAACACTTACCTTAAGCGTAAGCGCACGTGTTTTGCTTCTGTCGGAAGTTTTTTAATAATTTGCTGTCTGTTTAATAAATTAAATAAAATAACGATTTCTTTTCGTGGTTATTAAGTATTCACCTTCTAGAATAAGATCAGGTACAGATTATTATTGGATCGAAAAGTTTTCCTGTCGGTTTTAGTTTAATTTAAAATCGGATAGGGAAAACCACCTCGTTGTATACTTAAGGGGTCATTCTAATCATCTGATCTGGTCGTAATCAGCGTTGCCAACCCTGTAAAGACTGTTTTTCCTTTCCAGGTGGCACAAATTCCCTATTTTTGAATCAAAACTCTCCGCATCGTTTAGCTTAAAATTTAAGTGTTAATTAATGATTACAGAATACATAAAAAAGTTTAAGTAGCGACGTCCTTCGATCGCTTTTTGACCTGACATTGCATTGGGATCGACAAATTGAAGCCAGTTTGCGTAAGTCGTCCCATACAAGGCGGTCATGCGTGCGTCTGCTGACGAGGCCCCAAATAGGGCTGAAATAGCGCTGTACAGAGGATGCTCGAGGGATTCACTGCCATCCAAAAACGAACGCAACACAATTTGTAAAACGGGAAACAAAAATAAATAACAAATTTTCTTTTAATTCACATATTAGTTTTAATATTCAAGGTTTTCTTACGGGTTGTTAGCTTCGCCGGCCGGGAGTAAAAATAAAAATAAACAGTAAACTAAAAAGAAAACCAAAACGGTATTGATCTCTTTGTAATTTAATTTATAATTTAAAACTAAATATTTTAGAGATCCATTAAAACTAATACTTAGAATCAATATTTTTTTTAAATCAAATTTGTATTTTTAAAGAAAATGTGATGGATACTGAATTTTAAAATTTTCTTAAAAATATGCGCTTATTTAATAATAATATTTCTCCCGCAATTATTACGCAAATTCCCCTTTTTTACTTAAGAATTCCCCGAAAAAAGGGAATTTTTCCTGACTATTGGCTACACTGATCGGTACGCTTCTGTTACCGAGCATTATCGAGATTGCACAACGTTGTATCGTGCTACGACCGAACATTGCCGAGCATACAGCTTCTTACCATGTTGCTAAGGAATTACCGCCATCGCCAGTGTTGCCAGTGTCAGTATAAATCCGCAGTTTTCAGTTTTTTGGGTGTTAAGTACAATGTTGCCAACTTAGCGGAGCGGATTTTCGCTGGTTCTAGCTTAGTTGAAATCATATTTGGAGTCCAAATTTTCCATCTAGTTGCTGGTGGATTTTCTAGCTTATTTACGTGTTTTGTTTAGCGGAAATGTGGCTTATAAATTTTGTAAAAAATTCAATTGGTACTAACGAATCTCAATATCATATCCTAGAAATTTAGAAACTATTCTAGAACGTTAGAGACTATCTTAGATGGTCAGAAACTATCCTAGAACGTATGAGACTATCCTAGATGATTAGAAACTATCCTAGAACGTATGCGACTATCCTAGATGATTAGAAACTATCTTAGAACGTTAGAGACTATCCTAGAAAATTAGAAACTAAATATGTTCGATGGCATAATGGTGGCGATTTTTAACCAGTGATTTCGACCCTCTTACGAAGGTTTACAAAACTTGATCGAAAATTTTGTCAAATTGAAATTTTTTCATTAAGTAAATTTGTTGTTACTCCTTAAAAAAATCCCTTTTTCTTATTATGTGCGTTGGTAACTGCTGAATGTCAAACGACTTAACGGTTGGGTTGGGTCGGATTCGGCTATTCTGTTTGAAAAGCGTTAAATTTAAAGGACTGTTAAATTTTGTTGCTGCGATAACAATCAATAATAAAACTTATTTTAAATTTGAAGCTCCTTTAAATTTTAACAGCCTGTTAAAAAGTTACAGAATCTTCTCCTATTATAGCTTATTTTTTTCAAAATTTGATGGCATTTCAAGCACTCTCTGGCGGATTAATTTTGAGGTTGTTGGCAACAAAAGTTCAGTTGATACCAACGAAGTTAGAATTGACAAGTAATGACCTATTTATTTCAACTATCATACCCTACAAATTTAGAAACTATCCTGGAACGTTAGAGACTAACCTAGATGATTAGAAACTATCTCGCAACGATCGAAAATTTACCATCTATGGTGTGTTTAGAGGTTTCTGAGCTGTTGCTCAAATTCTGAACTGTCCAAATCACGCACACTTTTGAAATTTTATTCACAGTTATATTTAAATTCGTGTAATGGTTTGCTCATTACGGAAATGTGGCTTGTAAATTTTGTAAAAAAATCAGTTGATGCCAACGAAGTTCGCATTGATGAGTATTGACCTATCTATCTCAGCTATCATATCCTAGAAATTTAGAAACTATCCTAGAACGTTACAGACTAACCTAGATGCTTAGAAACTATCCTAGAACGTTAGAGAGTAACCTAGATGATTAGAAACTATCATAGAACGTTAGAGACTAACCTAGATGATTAGAAACTATCCTAGAACGTTAGAGACTAACCTAGATGATTAGAAACTATCCTAGAACGTTAGAGATTAACCTAGATGATTAGAAACTATCCTAGAACGATAGAAAACTTACTGTTTATGGTATGTTTACGGGTTTTTGACCTATTCCTGAAATTCTGGATTATCCAAATCACGCATACTTATGAAATTATATCCACAGTTATATCTAAATTCGTGTAAGGGTTTGCTCAATACATATTTGAACAGTTTAGAACTTGAAAT
Source organism: Prosopocoilus inquinatus (assembly GCA_036172665.1). Lineage (NCBI taxonomy): Eukaryota > Metazoa > Arthropoda > Insecta > Coleoptera > Lucanidae > Prosopocoilus > Prosopocoilus inquinatus. The sequence continues at coordinate 12,572,425 of CM069871.1, read as the reverse complement.
TCTGCTAAAAGGAATGAACTTAGTATTAAGTGAAAACTAATTTAAACAGTACTTTTGAAGTAGAACTCCTTCAAAACCGATTAGAATGACCCTGTTTAATCAATTTCCATCAAAACTTTTCAATCCACTTTTATCAATGATTATGAATGAGTGTGGAAAGCCTCTCTTTGAGAATTGTGTTTAATTTAAAATGAGTAAGTACTACACTAAAAGCCATCATCACAAACGGCATGCGCATGCAACATCCCCTATAATAGTAATTAATCAATTAATGTCTCGCCTACTGTATGTACCATTTGAAATCATTGTGTAATATGAATAATATAAATAATCAGTATCAATTAAAAACCATGAAAGTAATGTGCAAATCCACAAAGCTGTAACCAACCAGTAAATACTTAATAAACAAACTGCTGCCATCTTGCGTTCTCCATGCAAAATGAGTCATTAAGATGATGAATGCAATCAATTATATTAATGAAACGGCCGGGGGTTTACTGCTTTCAAATCCAAGTATAAATTGTACCGACAATTTCATACATACATGCATAAAACTCTGTGTGTGCGCGATTTTCCATGTGGGGGCGGGGGAGTGGTGGTGTCATTGTATTGTGTTGTGTTGTTTTTGTGTCGTCCCCACTTCGTTGCCAAAACAACAAATACAAAAAACGAAAAAAAAAAGAAAAAACCAAAAGCAGGTGTCACAATAAAACAATTAACAAACATCGAAGAGACAACATGTATATATTCCGAGGGACACCTGTGCTGTGACTGTACGACTTAGGAGTTTGCGGGACTTCGGAGGTTGTGGTGGTGGTGACATGACAAGAGAGTAGCAAGATGGCGGCAGTGCGGGCCGCACCTGCACGGGATGCGGAAACGGGGATTCCCCGGCTACCCTGCGCACTGCTAGCCCGGCGCGACTGAAGCGTCGCCAGCGTCCGTTGGCTCGATGCGCTGGACGCCAGGCGGCGGTCGATCATCGGCAAGAGTCCTGCAACATCCCTTACCGATAAAATGGGGGCGCAGCTTCCGCTACAAGCTGAGGCTAAAGGACGACACTGAACCACCACACAGTACAGCAATCAACACAACAGACTTGCAACAGACAAGCCATCACATCTTCACATCTAGAATTTCTTTTTTTCCTTTCGTTTTTTAGTTTGTTTCTGTTAAGTTGGTTAAAGTGCAGCGCGTTTGTATACATAATCCATGATTCGTGTCCTTTTTTAAGTATTTCAAAATGGGCATATAAAAACTTTAACCCTTTAAGGGGACCCTACATATGGACGCTGAGAGTCAACTTTTTCTGTCGTTTTAATCACCTACGGCCTTCGGTAGAGAGGAGTTCTCGTTGAATTGAGTAACTGAGTAGATTGCCTTAATAATAAAAAAAACACGAAATGAAAGAATATCAAAATTGTTGAAGTGGAAAATGGCTGTGAAGTTTTTGACGTTAACGCCCAAAACAAAATCGAAACGATTTAGTACCAAATTTTGCAAAGAAATTCAACCCTCTCTGTCAATCGAGTTGCTACTGTAGCTCAATAGATGGCGTTAATGAAAGTAACTACCGTAGCTAAATAGATGGCGTTAATAAAAAAAAGTCAATATGTATATCAAAAATATGACACGTTTCGTTGGCTTTAATTAAAATTAAAAAAGAAATACTGAACTAGCAAAAGGCGATCGCCTTTTGCGCATCTCGTGTCGAATATCGGCAAAAAAGTTTCGCAATTTCGAAACTACCAAACTGAGTTACTTGTGCAATCCGGTAGATGGCGCTAATAAAAAATAAAACAAAACAAAACAAGCCAACGTTAATCTAAAAACAAATAACTAATCGTCCTCTACACTTTTTTGTGTTACAGTTCGGCAAGAAAAAGACAAGAGAACATCGAAAACACAACGAATTTAGTTACTTTTGCAGTTCAATAGATGGCGTTAATTAAGAAGAAATAAACAAAAACAAAAGAATACAGAAAATATGACGTTGTGTTGATGTTAATAAAAAAATGCGTTTGTCGTGCCAAATTTAGGCAAAAAAATTGCAAATTTTGAATCTCTACCAAACCGAGTTGCTTTTGTCACCCAGTAAATTGTCAAAGTGGAAAATGGCTGTGAAGTTTTTGACAGTGACGCCCAAAAAAAAATCGAAACGATTTAGTATCAAATTTTGCAAAGAAATTCAACCCTCCCTGTCAATCGAGTTGCTACTGTAGCTCAATAGATGGCGTTAATGAATGTAGCTACCGTAGTTAAATAGATGGCGTTAATAAAGAAAAAAAAGTATATCAAAAATATGACACGTTTCGTTGACCTTAATTAAAATAAAAAAAAAGACTAAATTAGCGAAAGGCGATCGTCTTTTGGGCATCTCTTGTCGAAATTCGGCAAAAAAGTTTCGCAATTTCGAAACTCTACCAAACCGAGTTACTTTTGCAATCCGGTAGATGGCGTTAATAAAAAATAAAACAAAACAAAGCAAGCCGACGTTAATTTAAAAACAAACGACTAATCGTCCTCTACACTTTTTTGTGTTAGAGTTCGGCAAAAAACAACAGAACATCGAAAACACAACGAATTTAGTTACTTTTGCAGTTCAATAGATGGCGTTAATTAAAAAGAAATAAACAAAAACAAAAGAATATGAAAAATATGACGTTGTGTTGATGTTCATAAAAAAAATGCGTTTGTCGTGCCAAAATTCGGCAAAAAAATTCCAATTTTGAATTGTACCAAACCGAGTTCCTTTTGCAACCCAGTAGATGGCGCTAAAAAATAAAAACAAAACATACAAACAAACAAAACAAGACGACATTAATTTAAAAACGAATAATTAATCGTGTTCTATATTTTCTCGTGTTGATGTTCTGTAAAATAAAAAGAAAACATCGAAAATATAACAAATTTTGTTGAACTTGACTAAGAAATGAAATGAAATGAAAAGGTTAGTGAAAATCAATCGTCTTTTGCATTTCTTGTGGTGCCAAATTTTAGCAAAAAAAAATACATCGTCGAATCCCTATCAAATTGAGTTACGTTTACTGCTCAATAGATGGCGTTAATTAAAAAAAAAAACAAAAACAAAAGAATATGGAAAAAAAAGGTTCTGTTGATCTTAATGAAAAAAAAAAAAAAAATGCATTTCTCGTGCCAAATTTCGGCAAAAAATGCCTAATTTTGAAACTACCAAACCGAGTTGCTTTTGCTGCCCAGTAGTTGAATTAGTAGTAGGGTTAATAAGGAAATAAAAGCAAAACAAAACGAAACAAGTGAATATCAATTAAAAAACAAGTCGACGTAATTGAAAAAACAAATGACTAATCGTTGTTTATACTTAAAATTCAGTAAAAAAAAACAAGACAACATCGAAAATACATCAAATTTTGCAAAATTTAACCAAATCAAGAAATAAAATAAAATACAAGGACCAGTGAAAATAATTGTCTTTTGCCAAATTTCAGCAAAAAAAAAATCGCACCATCGAATCCATATAAAATTGTGTTACTTTTACGGGTAAATAGATGGCGTTAATTAAAAAAAAAATAGAATATAGATAACATGACGTTGTGTTGACGTTAATAAAAAATGCATTTCTGGTGCCAAATTTCGGAAAGAAATGTTCACATGTTCAAACCCTGTCAAATTGGGTTTTTGTGTAGCCCAATAGGTGGCATTAATAATAATAATAAAAACAAGAGAACGTCGGCAAAAGACAATCGATCAATTTCCCGCTGAAAAATCGTTGGGGTTGCTTGAAAGTCCGACTTTTTTTTAATGACCGAAAATGGACCGTCTTTTGCATTTTTATTTTTTTCAGAACTGCGAAACCTAACCGTTCCAACTCCTTCAGTGCCTACTAGAAAAATAGGCCACAAGCAGTTTGGAGTGGGGAGAACTAAATCTTGAACTCCGATATCGGCCTTGGAGATTGAGTTGCTTCCCATTCCAAACTAAAGGCCTGTCTTTCTAGCGGCCTAAAAATCGTTAGAGTTATTGGAAAATCCGATTTTTTTAATTGACCGAAAATGGACTGTCTCTTGCATTTCTCTTTTTTTCAAGGTTGCGAAGCCTAACCGTTTCCAGCTCCATCAATGCCTACTGAAAGACAGGCCATTGTAGTTTGGAGTGGGGAGATCCTTCAATCTTCGACTCCGATATCGGCCTTTGAGATTGAGTTCATCCCCACTCTGAACTGTAGGCCTGTTTTTCTAGCAGGCACTGGCGGAGCTGAAACGTTTCTGGTTACTTTTTGACTTTCCTCTCTTCTTCTTTTTCTTCCTCTTCATGTCATAAGAAAAGAAGCAAAATACACTGAATTTCACGACGAATCTTTTCTTTTTTTTCCATGAAAAGACGAACAAAAATGTGTGTCCGACAAAAAACTAATTCAACTATTTAGCTCGACCGCTGGAGTCCAGCATTCTGGCGTCTATATGTAGGGTCCTCTTTAGAAAACTCTGTGTAATGCACTTGTGCCAACAAATTTCCAAACGTTTTCAGTTAACTGTCCAAGAGTGTACGCATACAGGGTGTTTGATAAAGGTTGTTTTTTTTAACATTTAGTTTCCGTGATAATGTAAAAAGTTTTCATTTTTCAGACTGCAACAGAACTTCATTGCTAAAATTGGATCGAAACTGAAAATAGAGTAATAGTTTCTGGAATGAACCTAACGAAAAAGGCAAGCGGGTCATTCACGTTAATTTCATTGAACATTTTATGTGGGTTAAGCAATTTCCTCGGCCAATTTTGGAAAATTTCCTAGGGACAGTGCATAGTAAAACGAGAAACCCAATCGTCCCCAGAATGCGGGCAACGTTTTATGTATGCAAACGCGTTCGCCGCACGGAGCGACCTCAAGAGCTACAGAGAAAGAAAAAATACGTCGGACGTAACCTCGAACACCGGGAATATTGGGAATCACCTGCGTCACTGGAGAATAGAATCGGAGGCGGCAGACTCGCGTTGCCGTAGCGATGACGACCACCATATAAATTCTGATTAAAAAGTTTTAGAACAAAACAGATCAATCCCGACAGCACCGCTATGCCCGACACGACGCCGGCCAACGTTGAAAGATCTGTTGTTATCTCAGCCAAATCTGTAAAGAAAGAGAGAGACAGATCATACGTTTTCTTGTGTTACGGGAGACGAGACGATTTTGTAATTTTACCTTCGGCGCAGAAGACCCTTTTCGAAGGTTTCTGAATAGAAACGGTATGGTATCCAGTTCTGCACTGGCAAATGGCGTTGTGATGTATCTGGATGCAGGAGGAGTACTGGTCGGCGAACGTGCAAGTTTCCTTGTAGTAGCATTGCTCACCCAATTTTTTCGCTGGAACATACATTGAATTCAAATTACCCTAAAGCTTATTTGGAAAACCATGGTGGAAGCATTACATAAATCAAAAAATGATCATCGCGGAAATTAGGTCACCCAAACCATATAAACACCAAACGTTTCTGATCAATAAGAAGTTCGCACAAATATGTAAAAAAATTTAGACCATCTCCACTCATCGAGCTCGAGAGATTTATGAACTCGAAGGGAATTTTATTATGTGAAACGATTACCCTGGTTGGTTTTCAGTAATGTGGCCTAAATTTGTTTGGATGGACCTAAAATTTCGAATAAAATCTGTATCCCTCGTCTGTTGTTTGCAGAACAGAAAGCTGCAGGCTATGGAATGTCTCAAAGGATTTTGGATTCTAGCACGTGATGAGTCTTGGGATGCATAATAACCCCTTCTTCCCTAATCAAAAATTCCAGATGGAATGATGTTTTAAAACTGAGGACAATCTGGTCCAAGTCAAAACTTCCTCGATTGTCATCGGGTGGAGACCACATCTTTGAATACAAGGGTGGGGAAGCATTTTGCTCATCATTTTCCTTACGACCTTGGCAGTACGTTTTAAGATTGAGGACAGTCTGGTCCAAGTTAAAACTTCCTCGATTGTCATCAGGTGGAGACCACACCTGTGATTACAAGGGCAGGGGCATTTTGCTCATAATTTTCCTTACGACCTTGGAACTACGTTTTAAAACTGAAGACAGTCTGGTCCAAGTTAAAACTTCCTCGATTGTCATCAGGTGGAGACCACACCTGTGATTACAAGGGCGGGGGCATTTTGCTCATAATTTTCTGACGACCTTGCCAGTAACCTCTCACATCACAAAAGTCCTTCAAATATCTCTCCACTGGCAAACAATTGAACATTTACTTTGGAACCCCTCCACTGATTGTGAGTGAGACATGATCACTACGGCAATATGCATGATAAGAGAAGGAGGGGGGAAGGAAGTAAATCGACGACACTCGGTGATAACCATTCGTTTAGGTCTCTGAAAGGAGGAGTGTAGAAGTTCATTTTTAAAACCTTCTCCTTCTTAAATTTAAAACGAAAAGTTCCTTAAATTTTGAGTTGCTTGGGAGGTCGACGGACGAAGATGGGAAAATGGAAGCAGAGAGGTGAAAAGTTTAGAAGCAGGAAGTCGAATGTCGAAATCGTGGGCGTCGCTCAAACAAAAAGAAGACCACCTGAGGAATTGGTTTTCTTTTCTTCTGCTTTCCCTGAAGATGATGTTGGGCTGTATTAAAAGGGAAAGAAGAAGGGTCGAAAGGAAAAGATTTTGAAAGACTCATTGATCGTCATAGTTAGGATGAATTTGCCTTGAGGACTTGGTTTTCCTTTCTTCTGCTTTCCCTGAAGATGATGTTGGGTTGTGTTAAAAGGAAAAGAAGAATGGTCAAGAGGAAAAGATTTTGAAAGACTCATTGATCATCATGGTTAGGATGAATTAGCCTACTGATAAAGAAAAAGAAGAGAAAAGAGTGGCCAAGGATCATAAAATGGAAAGGAAAAAGAAACAAAGGAGACCAGTTGAAAAATTGTTTTTTTTTTGCTTCCCTTGAAGATGATAACAAGCTAGATACTGAAAGGGAAAGAGGAATAGTCAAGAGGAAAAGATTTCGACAGACTTATTGATCAGAACCGTTAGTACGGATTTGCATGCTAAAAAGAGAAGAAGAAGACAGCTGTAAGAGAAGGCTGAGGATCATAAAATGGAAAGAAGAAGGATACGTAGAAACAATCAGTAGAACCTAAGTATAGTAGACCAGTATTTTTTTTATCTTGGATTTGAATTAAGAGGTCGAAGATAATGGGAAAAGAGAAACATGGTTGCGAAAAATTTCAAACAAAAAGATACCGAGATCGTGAACTTCTGGGCATCCAAACCAAACGATTTCAAGAAAAAAAAATATTACGGATAGTTGAAGGATTATAACTTTTCCTTCTCACCCGAAAATGATAATATAATGAATCATAACGCATACAAGGTCATTGTCAAGTAGCAAGATTGAGCATTTCCTAGAATTTTGCATATGACGCAGCACGCGTTCGCCGAGAGAATGAGATCGAGTGGGTGGAAGCCGCAAATTGCTCCTAGTTTCTGCACTCAGTTAAGGTTAATTTTTGCGTAGCAAATGCAACATCCAATATTCAATCGGTTTTCTCAATTTGTAATTAATTTCTCCAAACAAGATACAATTCTTTACGGTGCGTTTGAATTGAATGATGAAAAGTGGATTTCCAACTCCACGTCCTCACGGTTTTACAAAGTTTTACAAAATTTTTAATGTTAGAGTGTATTTTGCAGTGATTTTGGCTAATCGGTACAGTTAATACGAATTTGAATGATAGAGAAGATTTTGGAGAAATGTAAGAGAAAGACAAGAAACCTAAAATGAAATACGATGATACATAAGCACTTGGAGTTCATTTTCAACAATATTCTTAGTTGACAGTTTTTTTAATCAGTTTTTGGTCCTTCGCACCGGACTTTCGTCTGTATTTTGAGAAGTTCGGTACATCAATATTCCTGGACGGCATTTAGGGGGTGAAAGACATTTGTCTGGATGATTCTCGAAGATTGCAAATTTCATCTGGTGTATTTCATCTAAGTAAGAGTAAGCCTGACAAGGAAATTGTCTTAGTTGAAAGAGTTTACGGTTGCGAAATATTTGAAGTAGGAAAGCAAACGTCGAAATCTATATGGTCTCAAGAAAAAAGAAAACAGTTGAGGAATCATGTCTTTTCCTCCTAACCTGAAAATGATGATAAGCTGCACAAAATTTTGAATTGTAAGGCAAAGAAGAACAGCTAAGAGAACGAAGATTTTGAAACGAATTTGATTGATCCATGTAAAGAGTAAGAGATTTTTCCTGTCGTAAAAAAGTCAAAAGGATCCTATCAGAGAGATGAGAAGAAGTGGGTGGGAAAGCAGTTTTCGAGAAGTTTAAAACAGGAAGGCAAATCCCGAAACCGCAAACTCTTTGGACATGCAAGCCAGAAGACAAACTGCACAAACAAAAAAAAGAAAAAAAAATGTCTTAACAGTGGAACTTTTTCTACTAGGTCCTTCACTTCAAGACGATGGTAGCCAAACTATATGCATCAATTATTTTGGCATCTAAAGTATTTGCTCCTTAGTAATTGCAGAACTGATCATAAAATACAAACATTGAAATGAAGCTCAGGATAAAAAAAGATTGACATGGAGTTGAGTGTTGAGGAGGAAGAAGGATACCACGAAAAATGCCGTAAGAAAAAGCTAGAGGAAAAACTTAAAAAAGCAGAAGTTAATACTTGGAATCGTGAGTCGCTCGTCTAATTGCCCAAAAGGGCAAAATGAAGGGGAAGAAAATATAGAGATGTGAAGGATTTGGGGTAAAAAGGCAAAAGCCAATCATCAACTTGAAAACGGTAAATAGTATCCAAAAATACACGATAAATTGAAGAACTGTAGGACTTACTCTAAAATGACGACGGGCGATGTAAAAGTTAAAAAGAAAACAAAGGAGGAAAGTGAAAAAGATTACGAAAACAAACCAAAAATTCTCCTCATTGACTAAGGAAGAAACAAAGAAAGAGGGAAATAAGAAGTTAATTGGATTTGAGTGAAGAGATGAAGGTATATGGCCTGACGGGGTAAAAATTCTCAGGCTCAGAATTAATCGGGGCTTGGATATCATCCCTCATCCCTCTATTACTCTTTTTTGCGGTTAATTAACCTAAAGGGACGGTGCTGAGACATTTAGAGTCCTAGGCGGAGTAACATAACAAATTGTCCGCCGAGAGAATGAGATCGAGTGGGCGAAAGCCGCAATATTACCCCTAAATTCTGCACTTAATTAAGAATAATTTTTGCGTAGCAAATTCAACTCCAATATTCCCCACTGTCGCAGCAATCTGGAAGGTAATAATGCTTAAGTAGAGCGGGAGCATACAAGAAATCAATTTTCTTTGGAATCGAAGCCTGACGGTGTAAAAATACTCAGGTTCAGGATTCATCGGTCGCTTGGATATCGTCCCTCTTACCTCTATTATTTTTTTTGGAGTTAATTACCTTAGAGGGTCGGTGCTGAGACATTTAGAGTCCTAGGCGGAGTAACATAAGTAGGTGCTCCAAACCAATCACATTCAAACCCCGGGGGTTTTTGAAAGAAATAATTATGAAAGAGTGTTCAAAACGAAGCAATCAAGATTCTATTATTATTAAACGCGAAAGGACTTACGTTTACTGCAGCCAGTAGCAGGATTAAGTTTGACAGGATACTTTTTCTCGCACTCACACACTCCGGAAGCCGGATTGCAGTAGACGTGTGACAGTTTAGGGCTGCAGGTAAATTCGCATTTTGCTCCCAGATACGTTCCTTTTCCTGCAAAGAACAAACAGAGCTCACTCAAAGTTCAAACAAATCCTCTGGCAATTAGCAATTACATTTTTGATTTTATCGCATCCGACATAATCGCGCTCGAGTTTTTTTTTCGTTCGCTAGAAAACGTGTGCACTGCGACAGTTCGTTAGTTGGTAAAAAGCGATCGATTAATTTTTTTTTCTTTTTTCATCTTCGAATTGCACTTGTGCATAATTTCATTTCAGGCAAGGTCGGGCTGAAATTCCGCGCGGCGATCGATACGCTCTCTGGTGGTGTGGTCTTCCTGTTTCTAACTGGGTTGTTTTATCATTATCACACATCCTGAGTGTACACGAGCTCGCTCTAAATTGCCGTCTGCATAATCATCGGCGGCGCAGCCTAATTACATCGACGATTAATTTTTTTCGTCTTTTCGAACGTGTATTTGAAACACGAAGTGCCATTTTGAAACCGAAGCGAGGCGACGTAGACAGCGACGGTGTCAAAATTCTTTTGCGCAAGTCAAAAATTAATTCCGAATGGAGAGCAATTTTCTATTGTTAAAAAAAAAAACAGTCGAACTTGGGACTTAACCCAATTTGGAAACTGTGGAGAGAGAAACACGAGGCCAGGCTTGAGGAGCTCCAGACGAACATTCAACCATTTTTTCATCCCTTCGGTTTCGCAGCGGCTTATTTCTTATTTAGAACCGCGTGAAAATGCAGCCGGCTCTTCGACGAATCCCACTTCAACCCTTTTCTGGGGGGGGAGGGGAAGGGGACTTCATGAAATCAAAAGCCGAGCGAACAAATTCTCATTATTTCTTTATGCGACGCTAAATTACGAATATACGCGAAAGGACTCTTTACCTTTACGTAAATATATTTTTGAAGTTAGAGAGAGCGTTGATATTTTTATCTGCCCTTTTTTCCGCGTCCCACCCCCCTTCTTCCGTCGTCGCCGGGATACCAACAATAAGGGGACGTTGGGGACCGTACGTGATACCTGTTAGCAGCAAGTAATGCGCCCGCTGGTGAATGTTAACGCGCGAACGCGATATCGCAGTGAAATGGATAATAAAACAAAAGGGAATATTGTGACCAATGCGGTGAATGGCGCTTTATTACCTACAAGCTTCAATAATACGTGTTTAATGCGACGCGATTTTCCGCCGGATTTAGTTTTGCCATGTCGTGTCGTTGCACACGCCGATTTAATGAGGGGGACGCCGGAAATTGTTGCTGTTCAATTTTGTTTTTGATTCGACAAAATCGTCGCCTGCAAACGAAACTTTGCCTTTGTCATGTCCTTCTGAACAATGTTAATCTGAGAACAATTTGAAATTTTGCTGCTTGTAATACTGCTAAAGAAATTTCTTGCATTCGCACAACTTACCTGAGTAAATTCACAGGCTTCTAATTAGCGCGCAAAATTACGCTGTGGTGATTTCAGAACCGGACGAAGCCGGACTCGTATTATGTCTCTTCGAACAATAACTGCCAGAAAAGTAGGACGAAACACACTATAACAAACACGATTTTTGATTGTTGCAACAACAATTATGCCAGGGGCCGAGATGGCCGCTGTAAGCGCGAACTTGAACTTACCACGTGCGAAATCAGCCAATCGTAAATTAGCATAATATTCCGCGGATGAAAAGCGCATGTCCGCGAGGCAGGAACGTGCGAGCGTAAATAGAACTGAGAAGTAATAGACGATGTTGGCTTTACTAATTAGAATATGTTATCTATTTAAGGGTGCAATTAATAAGCGCGACAAAAAATAAAAATAAAAATAGCTATGTAGTAAAAAAATCCATTACAATAACGCTGCAAAATACACAAAAGAGAATCGGAACGAAAAATAACAATTTTAATAATGACGTGATAAAAAACAGGCGAATCTGGGCGTCCTTCGTTCGACCGAAAGTGTCAAAAATATAAAAAAAATATAAATATAGCAACAGAGCGTACAAATAATTAAAAACGTTGATGAATTGGCGCATCGTTGGCAAATCAAAGTGTCCATAGAAAAATCAAATTTTTCTCTGAACGTAACACAAAAAATACCACGAAGAAACAAAAGAGAATGACTATTGAAACAATTGATAACTAAATACAACGATTTGGTTGCGTAGTTCTAAAGGCATAAATAATAAAGTCTTTTTTCTTTCCAAATTCGAAGATATTGGAGTCTGTTTCTTTATTAAAACAAGCAAAAAGTGAGAGTAAATGAGTGTTTCTGAGCGCCATCTCTTGGTCAAGGGCGAGAGCTTCAATGAAATTTTGCTTTTTGCATTTACTTAAACACGCTCTTTTTTTTGTTAAAAAAAAATAACGTTTTTAGTAAGCGAATTTATTTGCTGCTATTTTTTGTTTTTTAAAAAAACAAAAAAATATGATTTTTGGGAATTTTTTTTGCAACAGTTTCGTATCCCTGGTCTTTTAAAAATATCGTACATCTATCTCTATGTAATATACTTACGCAGTCTTAATGAATGGCACTGTATAAAATAATCGACGTAAAATTATTATATTTATTTTATATTTATAATAATATTATATTATATTATATTATATTAATCGATTTTAAATTAATATGATGCCGCTTAACTTGAAGGCTTCCGCGGCCGTCGCTCCTTAATTTTTACATTTTTAAAAGAAATTTTGAATTTTTTTCAAATATTTTCCCTAATTTTTCAGTTTTCCTTAGTTTTTCTTCTTCTTAAAATTTTTTCCCTAATTTTTAAGTTTTTAGTTGGGTTGGGTTCGCCTATGTTTCCTTCAATTAGGTTGGATTGACCTTGAACAACTTTCCAAAAAAAAAATTATTTTGGCTTCGCTTATTTCGGTTTCAGTTGGGTGGGACTGACCTTAGTTTTGGAAATTCTTTTCAAATTTCTGACGTTTCCGGGCAATTTCGGTTGACTACAGTTGACCTTGAACTGACTTTGTTCGTACGAATTTTCACATTTGTCTTCGTGTATTTTAAGTTTTCGTTTGATTAGAAGAACAGAGAACAGAAAAAAACAAAGCAGAAAGGAACAATTCGTCAGAAAGGAAAAAAAAGCAAAAGAAAATTGACGCAAACGACATCGATGTACTAAGAATGGAATGAATAAGAAATAGGGGGCATGTTGGAAAAAAAAAACAAAAGTCTGACAACTATTTTGTTTTTTTTGAGACAATTACTTTGTTTCGCTTAGTTTTTTTAATTTAAATTCTCTTTTTGTTTTCTCAAATTATTTTCACTTAATAGCTTGAACACCGAACTCAACCGGCAATCGGAAGACGAAGGGCTCGTCTTTTCTCGCGCGAAGAGCGATCGAGAAAGAGATATGATGAGTGAATAAACATAATCTATAACACCTGAAATAAATGCGAAAACTAAAAGAAAAAGAAGGAAATAAAACGAAAAACAAAAGACAACTTGAAAGAAGAAAAAAAAAAACAGCGACCAAATGCATAATTATACGAACGGAAAAATTTCTTCCTGAATAAACATAACCTATAATACCTGAAATAAATGCGAAAACTAAAAAAAAAGAAAGAAATAAAACGAAAAACAAAAGACAACTTGAAAGAAGAAAAAAAAAAAACAGCGCCCAAATGCAGAATTACACGAATGGAAAAATTTCTTCCGGCAGAGGGCGAATAGAAAATACAAAAAAAAAAACAAAAGAAAAGTGAAACCAGCGTCGTGAAAATACTAGGAATGGAATGTACGAGAAACAAATGATTGTCGATCATTCTTCGGGGGATTGACGCAGAAAAAATAAAAGGCCGACGTCCATTGGGAATTTTGAAAAATGTTTAAAATGTGACATTTAGTTGAACTTTTGGCTTCCGCGGTTGAAACCGGGGATTTCTTCGGAAGAATTTCATTCGGTAGAAAATGATAATGTAAAAAAAATGTAAAGTAACAGTACCCAACTGGTTAAAAAAAAAATGATAATACGAAGGAATAATCGAGAGACAAGAAAAAAACCATCAACAAAAGATATAAGTTGAAACAAACGACATCGAAAAACAGATGAATAGAAAAAACAGAAAAACAAAAGGAAATTGGAACCAGCGCCGTGGAAATATTATTGATAAAGAAGTATGACGAATGAATAAACATAACCTATAATACCTGAAATAAATGCGAAAACTAAAAGAAAAGAAGGAAATGAAACGAAAAACAAAAGACAACTTGAAAGAAGAAAAAAAAAACAGCGCCCAAATGCAGAATTACACGAATGGAAAAACTTCTTCCGGCAGAGGACGAATAAAAAATACAAAAAAAAAACAAAAGAAAAGAGAAACCAGCGTCGTAAAAGTACTAGAAATGAAATGTACGAGAAACAAATGATTGTCGATCATTCTTCGGGGGATTGACGCAGAAAAAATAAAAGGCCGACGTCCATTGGGAATTTTGAAAAATGTTTAAAATGTGACATTTAGTTGAACTTTTGGCTTCCGCGGTTGAAACCGGGGATTTCTTCGGAAGAATTTCATTCGGTAGAAAATGATAATGTAAAAAAAATGTAAAGTAACAGTACCCAACTGGTTAAAAAAAAAATGATAATACGAAGGAATAATCGAGAGACAAGAAAAAAACCATCAACAAAAGATATAAGTTGAAACAAACGACATCGAAAAACAGATGAATAGAAAAAACAGAAAAACAAAAGGAAATTGGAACCAGCGCCGTGGAAATATTATTGATAAAGAAGTATGACGAATGAATAAACATAACCTATAATACCTGAAATAAATGCGAAAACTAAAAGAAAAGAAGGAAATGAAACGAAAAACAAAAGACAACTTGAAAGAAGAAAAAAAAAACAGCGCCCAAATGCAGAATTACACGAATGGAAAAACTTCTTCCGGCAGAGGACGAATAAAAAATACAAAAAAAAAACAAAAGAAAAGAGAAACCAGCGTCGTAAAAGTACTAGAAATGAAATGTACGAGAAACAAATGATTGTCGATCATTCTTCGGGGGAATGACGCAGAAAAAATAAAATTTTGAATTTTGAAAAATGTTTAAAATGTGACTTTTGGCTTCCGGTTGAAACCGCGGATTTCTTCGGAAAAATTTCATTCGGTAGTAAATGACAATGAAAAAAAAATATAAAGTAACAGTACCCAACTGGTTCCAAAAAAAAAATGATAATACGAAGGAATAATCGACAGACAAGAAAAAAACCATCAACAAAAGATATAAGTTGAAACAAGCGACATCGAAAAACTCAGAGAAGGGAATGAACGAAAAACAAATGACGCCGGGAGATCGTTGAAAATACAAAAGACTTGACGACTATTCTGGATTTATTTTGTCTCGTCGTCTAGTCTTCTCCGGTCTCTTTGATTTTAACAGCGTGGCGTTTCGTCGGTATTTTCACATTTTTTTGCATGTTTGTTTTGCGTCGGAAAATCGCCGATCGATCGTCTTTTGTTTTTGGTGCCAGTTTGTCCCAGCTCCATGTCGTTTCTTTTATCGTCGATTTTTTTTCTGCATTTCACCGACGTCATTGTTATTATTTTATTTCGTTTTTTTTCTGTTTTTTTTTTTTTTTAATTTGGCGTCGAAATTGACGATGATGCATTCATTGTGAATGCATCACAATTTTCGAAGCAAGTGACACCTGTCAATTGCTTGGAGCTTTGAAATAAAAATCGTCTTTCTTCCAATAAAATGGTTTTTTTTTCTCGCAAGAACAGGTTAGAGTCAAAGATGTTTTGTAAAATTCTTTCACTTTCGGGATTTGAACCCGAGCCTCTCGGTATCGCGCCGAACATTCTAACCACTGAACTAAAGCGACTCCGGCGTTCAGCGGAATACGGCGCCATACCGAGAGGCTCGAGTTCAAACCCCGAAAGTGACAGAATTTTTCTGTCTTCCTGTTAGTGTTTCCTCCTTTGTATTAATCTATTTAATCCTGTCCGTTCGGATCGCTATAACAATAATATCGAAGTGTCAGAAGTGATTACTGATTAGACCGCATATGGAACTTTTTATTGGAGAAACGCTACTTTTAATTCTGACTGTACATTAAACAATATGTCTACATCAGATTAATCCAATGAAGCGGTGGTGAGCAACAACGTCAAGAATGACATAACACAAGGAAAATCGTGTCGCTCCGGAGTATGATCGATGGTCACGCAACCTCGCGTGCCTTATTACAAAATACTTGCTTTTTAATTTTGAGCGTAAGTATAATACTAACAAGTTGAGATATGCACATACCGGCGCTTACAAGTCGCAATTAAAAACA
Organism: Prosopocoilus inquinatus; assembly: GCA_036172665.1. NCBI lineage: Eukaryota > Metazoa > Arthropoda > Insecta > Coleoptera > Lucanidae > Prosopocoilus > Prosopocoilus inquinatus. Next base: position 12,556,455 of record CM069871.1, on the reverse strand, counting down.
ACCTTGTTAAGATAATTATTAATTAAGAAGTAATTAATCCGTCGCGTTCTTAAACGTAGGAAATTCTGCAAATTCTTTTCATATGTTTACATGTTTTACAGTATTGCGACTTTTCTAGTTGCAGTTCTTTTACTCTCTCTCTCTGTTAATTTGAAAATTTTGATAAGCATTATATAATTTCCTTTCGTAGTGTAAGCTGATTTCGAAGAATTACTAAAACCAGAAGAGAACGAAACCCAAGTGAGACTTTCACAGTTAAATGTTATCAGAATGGAACTCATTCTTTTGCGGATTATATTAAGCGCAGTTATATCAAAGTTATACCACGAACAAAACGCTGATGCCACTGAGTTCATAAAAGTGGCTAGAAAAACTGATTATTTAATTTAGCACGAGAAGAAAAGGAGGCTTACGATCGTGCAACAATGTATCGTCACATTTGCGAAAAGCTAATATTGGACGTTAATTAAGAAGTGCATGATCATTTACCGGGAGAGTTTGGGGGTGCTGCTCATGGTGTATGTAATGTTAATTATTTTGAAATACAAAAATTCATTTCCGTTTTGTTCCTTCATAATATTTCAGTTATGACAGTCTCTTATTTGTAAAGACAATTGCATTAAAAGGCGAAAGTGTCGTTATGAACACGCAAAACTACGACTTTTTCCAATTGTAGTTTTCTTTAATCTAAATTACACTTATCACTTAACGTTTATTTAAACTCATCCTATTGTAACAAACTTCTAACCGTTAGTGTACTTAACTACCCTATCCTATGACTAACCTTCGACATAATCTACTGCCAAGCTGACGTAACTTCCCCAATGAATTTCTTTACTCCCTTATTTACATTTCTAATTAACTTCCTAACGACTTAAGACCACCTTATTTATTTAGACGATATCATCTTTACGTGACAATCGATTTTCCACCGGGGACGGAAGGGTTAAGGTCTTGCCAAATCTAATTTAGGCGACATCCTTTAAACGCCGATCGTTTAAATCGCGTAATTACACAATCGGAACATTGATATGACACGCTTATAAACCGTCGCGTTGCGTTTTTGTGTAACGCGCAGATTAACCGCGCAACTTAGATTTGTGACCCAGTGAAGCCTTTTGCTGCGTAAGGGGTTTTGCAGTATGCAAATTAAGTAACCCCGACTTTACATAACTGTAATAATTTTTACTGAACTTGCACTGGTTCTTAAGTTTGAAATTATTACATTATTCTACAAATATTTTCGTGGTGATGATAATATGAATTTCGAGGTTCCAAAGGGTTGTAATTTTGGACCTTCGTTATTTCTCGTATTTAATGGTACTACTATTACTGCAGTTGATAATGCGAGCAGCGCTCAAAATGTTTATTGTGTACAGACGAATTAAACTTTATCTGAATCTAATGCCTAATCTAAAAGATGGACGTATGGAGTGTTGCCAACTTGGCGCTTTTACACCAGATTTGGTGTTTTAACAAGAACTTTTTTGTATGCTATGTGTAAATTCTGATTGATAAAAATTAGTGTAGATTGTAGTGTTTTTATGAAAAAAAAAAAAACAAAATTTACGTTGTTTTTGTGTTTCTTATTCTTTATTTATTTTTATTTATTTATTCACTAAAAAATTGACGAATAGGTAAAACAGCGACATCCTACGATCGCTTTTTGACCTGACAATCAAAAACGATTTGCAACAAAATTTGAAAAGAAATGACGTTTAAATCAATTATTGTTGAATAAGTTCATTAAATAAGATATTTAAGGTTATGTAAACTTACTCGTTAAAAAGTGACGTTTAAATCAGTCGTTGAACACGTTCATTAAAGAAGATATTTGAGGTTATGTAAAATTACTCACTAAAAAATGACGTTTAAATCAATTTCACAAAGTATCCGTGGAAATAAAATTGCATGTTTTATTCTCAATAATAAATAAATAAATGTCGTTCTGGTTTTTACTGATAATAGGAAATCAGTAAACATTAAAAAAAGTGAAGGTTGAGGGTGTGATTTCTGATGTCATATTAAAACGTTATTACGCTGGTAACACCGCCATAACCACCACACTTGTAAACGTTGAAATACCCTAAAAACTACGGCGCTAAATTCAAACTTGAATGTTTGAAGACAATTTGAAATCAATGAATAAATCAGGAAGCTCGAATGAATTGAGCAATGAAAACACAGATTAAAAAATTTAATCAAAAAAGAAAAAAAAACAAACAGAAATTCGTTGAGCTAATTGGACAAATTTTCGTGAAAATTAATCATCGGAATAATAGTAAGCAATGAAAACCAAAACACGATCGAGTATTTAGAAATTACGAAACAAAAGAAAGAGAATTTAAGAATTTAACAGGAAGAAGATTACTTAACCTCGAAAATTAATTCTTAAAATGATAATCAATTTTCATAATTACATAAAATAATACAAATAAAATATTGAAATTAATTTAGAAACAATAGGCGATCGATCATCGACTTTCAGGAATAAGCTAACCAGGAAATAAAACAAAAGAAACTCAATCTCAAAGTACCTCAAGCTTTCATTATCGGTTTAATTAAACAAAAGAAGAAATAAATTAAATAAAAAACCAGGAAACAACTCGAAGAGATTAAGTGAGAGAAGAAACAATAGAAATGTTAAAATATTAATGAATTTCAATTATGAAATACTGAAATTAATGGAAAACAAAAGTCGACCGACTGGAAAGGAACTTAACCTCAAAATACTCTTCGAGCTTCCATTATTGATTTAATTAATTATTAGAAAAATGAAATAAAATAAAATAAAGACAACTAACTCGAACAGATTAAAAAAAAAAAATTATGAGATTAATTATGTTATAGAAGTGTAATTTCAAGAATCGTGCAGGTCAAGTCCGATGTTGCCAACTTGGTGTATCTTACTTTAGATTTGATGTATTTTAACAAGCAATTGATGACAAAAATAAAATTTAGCGTTAAATTAGTTAGGCCCGATTTCATAATCGAGCTGAAGGAGACTTTAAAATAAAAGTCACAGTCATATGTCCAAAAAGATGGCAAAATGTAGCTATTTGTACCTCAGATTGTGACTTTTATTTTAAAGTCTCCTTTAATTCGATTATGAAATCGGCCCTCAAAGATTCATTAGTTAATGATTTTTTAAAATCACACTGTGCGTAGGTTCTGGAAAAGGATTTGCTGGAATTTCACTGTATTTTCATAAAACGTCTTTGTGTAAAACGGTTGCTAACAGTTGGCAACACTGTTCGGGCATCAATGTTGCCAACTTAGTGACTTTTACACTAAATTTAGTGGTTTTGATCTTATTTACAGTGAAGGGCGACGAAATCAAAATTTATGAAACTTTATAAACGAACGTCGTTCTTTTATTTGTACTTTAAAAATAAAAGTCGCCGTCTGGCATTGACAGCGTCCGATATTGACGAGCTTGCGGTCTCCCAACACAGGAAAATGCATCGCCTTGAAGATATTCCGATAAAAGTCGCCGCCGCCGCCGCCGCCATCGATTGCAGCGGATATGATACAGGCCATGAGACCTCCAGTTTTTAATTAAACCGCAATCAGTTATTATTATTTTTTTTTTAATTCAACCGCGAAACGGCATTAGAGTTACCGGCGATGAAGTGATGTTATCATTTATATTACATTTACAATTCAATTTACTTGCCTGATTAATTTACTTAATCGCGTCGTAACGCGAACGTGCAGCAGCACACAAAGGTATTACGGGAGGGGAATGGGAAGGGGGGGGGAATTCCTTGAGGAGGAGGAGGAGGAGGTCGGATTTAATTCGGCTTCGGCTAATTGGAAAATAACGCGTGTCGCGCAGAGATCGGCCAACAATTTTTCCATGCAAATTTTATGGCCGGCTTAATTTAATTAAAGTGGAGGGGGGGGTTAATCTACCTGTTTACTTTACTGAGAACAGGAATTAAAAGTGCGTCTTAAATTTGGATTAGGATTTTTTTTACTGATAACTGAACAAATGGGTCATTTCTGTGTGCAGGTTCGTAAGGGTACTAACATGGTGAAGATGCCTCGCTGTTCACCCTCGATGTTTAGGTCGCGCTCGATACCGCGCTATCACCTCGTTGCACAGTTTTAAATAGAATCGTGCACGTCGAAGATGCGCGCTGCTATTCATCTTCGATTTTGACGGTTCTATTTAAAACTGCATGTTTGTTTTACATCGAGGTGATATCGCGGTATCGAGCGCGACCTACACATCGAAAGTGAACAGCGATACATCTTCAGCATGTTCGTACTCTAAGGGTATGAACATGCCGAAGTTGCTTCACTTTTCACCCTCGATGATTAGGTCGCGCTCGATAGATCGATATAAAACAAACGCACAGATTTAAGTGAAATCGTGCATGTTGAAGATGGTCGCTACCATTCATCTTCGATATGCATGGTTCTATTTAACACTTTACGTTTCTTTTACATCGAGATAATATCGCAGTATCCAGCACGATCTAAACATCAAAAGTGAACAGCGAGACATCTTCGGCATGCTCGTACTCTAAGGGTATGAACATGCCGAAGTTGCTTCACTTTTCACCCTCGATGATTAGGTCGCGCTCGATAGATCGATATAAAACAAACGCACAGATTTAAGTGAAATCGTGCATCTTGAAGATGGTCGCTACCATACACCTTCGATATGCACGGTTCTATTTAAAACCGCACGTTTGTTTTACATCGAGATAATATCGCAGTGTATCCAGCGCGATCTAAACATCGAGGGTGAACAGCGAGGTATCTTCGGCATGTTCGTACCCTAAGAAACGTAAGATCTGTAAGTCTGTAACTCGATGAGTAAAAAAATTGAATTTTGAATGGTTTCTCTTCGATTACAAAATTAATTTACAGTCTCAGGAAAAATCCTACCTGAATTCTACTTTTTAATAATTGACCTACTTTCCATTGTTTCTACTACCTTAACTTTTCTTTGTTTTTTTTTTTTTGTAAAACGTCAGGGTCGGCGGAAGGTGGTAAGCAAAGCATGAGAGCGTCGATACAAGAGGAGCGCCAAAATGATTTCTTTTTGTATTTTCAACTTTAGAGAAAAGCAGAAACTTTTATATACGAATATTTTTCTCTTAAGTTGGAAAATTAAAGTTTTTCTTCTTGTATATTAAAATAACAATCACTTTTGAAATGTGATTTGAGGGGGTTTGCTACATAAAAAAAGACGATTTGCCATATTTTTTTTTAAAAAACTTTCATTGTGCTTTAACAGCAAGCACGGCCGCCTTGCACGGGGTGACTTATTATGTAGAAAACCCGCTTTAATTTGTCAATCCTTATGCAATGTTAGGTCAAAAAGCGATAGTAAGGTGTCGCTGTTTTATCTATTCATAGATATTGTTTAAGTATCAATTCATTGATTTTAAGAAAGCTATAGGCTTGTCAAATTGGAAAGCTTTCAACATTTTTAAATGTCAACTTTTTTAAGAAAACCATTGGTAAATTTTGAGAGCAAGGAATATTTTCGATTGAGTGGGTGCTAATTTATTAATAATTTACAGAGTGTTAGTGCCATCTATTGCTTGAAAATGGAGATCTTTGCTGCTTTCCTAATATTCACCATTTTCAGAGACAATAGATGGCGTTAAAAACTTGTGGATTGACATCTAACCTCTTCCGGAAATATCGATAAATGTTTTTTGTTCTTGTTCTTCTTGTTCTTCTTGTTTCTTTTGTTTCTAAGAAAATCGTCAGTGTATTATAAGAGCAAGATGCTACTTCATAGATTGTTAGCGTCATCTATTGTCTGGAAACGTGGTTTATAATTTTTTTTTCTCTCTCTCTTTCTCTCTTTCTTTTAAATAGGAAAAATTGAAACAAAAATGCTTGACGATAATTCACAAACCGCGTTATAGGTGATATTGCGGTATCGAGCGCGACCTAAACAACGAGGGTGAACAGCGAGACATCTTCGGCGTGTTCATACTCTAAAGACCGGTTTTGCATTCACAAGTTAATTTTGACCTTCAGTTTATTGCCATGGAAACAATTGTCTTCGTACTTGTTACCTTGGAAATAGAAATAAACCGAGAGTTAAGGTTAATCTGTGATTGAAAAACCGGTGCCTAAGAAACGTAAAATCTGTAAGTTTGTAACTCGATGAGTAAAAAAAAATTATTTCGAATGATTTCTCACCGATTACAATAATTATTAATTTACAGTTTCAGGAAAAATTCTACCTGAATTATACTTTCTGATAACTGATCTGCGTCCTGTTCTTTTAACAACCATAAACATTTTTTGTTTAAAAAAAAAAAAAAAACATCAGGGCTGGCGGAAGACGGAAAGCAAAGCATGAGGGCGTCGATACAAGAGGGGCGTCAAAACGATGTAAAATAAAAAATTCATTTCTGTTACCTATATTATGAATATTAATTAATGCGAATTGATTCATTGTTTTTACAAGACAAGGAAATATAAATACGTCCAGTGTCTCCTCAGATAATCTGAAAACGAGATTTTTTTTTGTATTTTCAACTTTAGAGAAAAGCAAAAATTTTATAACGAATATTTTTGTCTAAAGTTGTAAATAAAGTTCTTCTTCTCGTATATTAAAATGACGATCACTTTTGAAATGTGATTTGTCTTTAAAAGATTGAACTGAAGAAGAATTAATTACATACATATATGAAGGACTATGTTCGTTTAAAATACTCCATATTTTTAAGTTACTGTTATTGCTGAGAGCAGAAGGTAGTAGACGAAAAGTAGTTTCCTGTAATTGTTCTTTCTTAAAACGATATTGTTTTAGTATCACTTCGTAGGTTTTAAGAAAGCTTTGGGCTTGTCAAATTTGAAAGATTTCAAAATGTTTAAATGTCATTTTCTTTAAGAAAACCGTCCGTAAAAAGACCAAGAAAAATTTTCGATTTTTGCGGAAGAGGTTGTACGCTAGTCTACGGATTGTTAGTGCCATCTACCGCCTGAAAATGGAGATCTTTGCTACTTTCTTAAAAATTCACCAATTTCAGACAATAGATGGCGTTAAAAATCTATGGATTGACGTCTAACCTTTTCCGTAAATATCGATATACGTTTCTTGCCGTTGTTTTTCTTGTTTCTTTTGTTTCTACGAAAATCGTCAGTGTATTATATGAACAAGATGCTAATTCATAGATTGTTAGCGTCATCTATTGTCTGGAAAGGTGGTTTATAAATTTTCTCCTCTCTTTCTTTCTCTCTTTGTCTTAAGCAGGAAAAATTGAAACAAAAAGGCTTGACGGTAATTCACAAACCGCGTTATGACATCTGTTCACTGAAAATTGTGAATTTTTTATACTCTATTTGTTCTCTACCTTTTTTATGTAAGAAATGTTAGAAGAAAGAAAAAAAGTTTAATTAATCTGGAAGAGGTTAGACGCTACGTTACTAAGACCCGGTTTTTCCGTCACAGTTTAACTTTAAGCTTCGCTTTATTCCCATGGTAACAATTGTAAGGACAATTATTTCCTTACGTCCAGTTTTACAAATGGGGTTCAACTTTGAGCTGAGGCTTAAACCCTTAGCAACGATTATTTCAACAATTGTTGTGAAAGATTTAAGCTTCGGCTCAAAGTTAAACTGTCATTGTAAAACTGAGCCTTAGGAATAAAACGGAGCTTAAAGTTAAACCCCGATTGAAAAACTGGCCCTAAGTTACAGATTCTTAACGCCATCTGTTGTCTGAAAATGGAGAAGAAATAATCTGTTATTTTTGGAAAGTGGAAAAAAATTGAACAAAAAAAAGGTCCGATTCGGATGGGAGTAAACTCGGAACTGTAATTTCCTTTAATATCGCAAAACGTAAGCGCCATCTATTGACGGATTTTTAATTCTTTGCTGTAACTAGCATTTGTGTGCTTTAGGATAGTTGTGTTTTTGTTTTGTTTTTGTCGAATTTTTGTTTGTGATTTTCAAGTACGATTTTGAGAAAAACAATTACAGAAAACTGTTTTTGTCCACTAATTTATAATCGTCTTGACGTTCCAATTTATATTTACCAAAATAGTACTTAATTTCCATACAAAGTGCAATTAGTGGAGGGAGATTATTTTCGTTATTTATAAAAAAATATACATGTATATTCAGCTTTAGCAATGTAAAAATCTGTTTTTTTTTGTTAGCTTTGATGAAACTATAAAAAATGGGCGTTTCAAAAATATTGTCCATCTTTTATGCATCACGTACTACCAACCAATCCGAAACAATAATCACGTACAAAAACGTGTATAGGTTCTTTATTTATGTTATTAATATTTTTTCAAAAATTATTTTTTTTATATAATTTAAACTAAAATTATTTTTTTAAATAAAAAATTTCGGACAAATCAGGCTATTTTCAAATTTAAAGAAATATCTGGCAACTATGCAAATACAATATTTTTTCTACAATCGATTCCATCTCCATAGGGCCAACTGATAACAGGATGCACAATTTTTGAGGCACCTTTATAAATTCACGTGAATTTGTTTCTTCTTCTTTTGTTCTTTTTTTGGAAGAGGGGCGCCTATTATTGTTTTGCCTAAGGGATCCGACTACTCTTCCTTTAAAACATTAAATTTGAATTTTCACGTATCCTCCTGAGTTGTTAAATGTCATCTCTCCCTTACCAGCATCGACCTCGATTTAATAATAAATGTGAACTTCAGAATTTTAGAACTTTTTAATCATTGAGTTGCGGGCGTACAGACCTTACGATTCTTACTGACGTGCACAGAATTCTATTCTTTCTAACACCGTAATTTTTTCTTGTAAAAAATTAAATTTGAATTTTCATATATCATCTTGTTGTTAAAAACCATATCTTCCCTATCAGTATCAACCCCGATTTAATCGGGGGCAAGTCTTGCACATAAGAAGAAGATAGTAATAGTATCTTTATAGGTAACTGTAGCTACTATTTAGTAAGTGAATAGGACATGTTAATTAAAAAAAATTCTTCCTTTCGTGACCGTTTTCATAATCAGACTTTAAGGAAGCTTTAATTTTAAGTCACTTTAAAAATAGGGAAACAAATGTATTTTTTTAGGTTAAAGTAACTTTAGATTTACAGTCTGATTATGAAAACGGCCATCAGTCAGTTAAACATTGAATTTGTAAAATTGGCCACGATAGTGTAAAGAATTTGGACATTTATGCCCGGTTGCAACAATATTTTAAGCAGAACTTAAGTTTAAGTCAGGTTTAGATTATGATTATGATTATTATTTATGGCCAGCTGCACCAAATCCTTAAGCCGAGCTTAAATTTAAATATTGTTCATAATATACCATTGGAGGTTACACAACATTGTATACGTCATATTCTAAATGACGCCCAAAGTGAAGCTATCCTTAAGTTTTTGGTGCAACTGGTCCTTTATGCTTGGTAAGTATAATGTTAATCACATTCTGACTGACACCTACTTGACACTTGACATGTAAGTATCAATTAGAATGTGTGTGATATTTTGTTGAGCTTACCCAAAATGTCATATTTTAAACACAACTTAAATTTAAGCTTTGCTTAAAACACGGCCATTAATATTCTACACAAACAAATTTCGTCCACAGAAAGGAAACCTCAGTTAACACATTAGGTATGTACATATGACATTGGCGATTCAAATCAGATCATTCAGAATGCAATGACAGAATTAGAATAGAATAAAACGAATCAAAGAAGTGCATGATCACGATCATTTATCGGGAACGTTTAGAGGTGCTGCTCATTGTGTGTGCAACGTTAATTTTAAAATGCAATTTAATCCGGCAAGGGCAAGGCTTGAAAATTGGTTTGCTGCACTCGTTCTAGACAGTTCCTCTCACTTTGCGCAATTGTTTTAGAATCGTCCTGCAATGGCTTTCACGAACTTTTATAATTCAAGGACGAGTCTGCGAAAGGACGACGACGCAACGCGACGCGACGCTGCTTTCAGGAAAATTGGCGAGTTTGATTTTTTAGAGAAAATTTTCAAATTACACTGATTAATTTCGCGAAAGCCTTGGTTTTCTAGAACTCACCCCTCAAAAAATGCATTGCACAATTTTGGATGGATGAAAAATATTTTTATTTTATTTTTTGAGAGAATGAAAATAAAAGATTAATACCCACCAGTTGCGTTGGTATCCACTTCGTCTTCGTCGTCGTCGTCGTGAGGATGAACGGCGGCGGCGGCGGCGGCGGCGTCATCTTCGGCGTTACGAAAATACTTCCTCCGAGGGAGAAGCCGTTGTCCCGGCAGTGGCAGCGGAAGATAAACAACGAGCGCAAGAAGCAGAGCAATGGATCTCATCTCCGGAGGTAACTGACTCCCTCCAAGGCAGGCCCGTCATCAGCAAGCATTGTCCTTCGAAATTCCCGAAGCGATCGCCGTCGTCGGCACCACGCACACCCTCTCGCAAACTTCTTTCTTACAAGCAGGCAGTAATTTATTAAAGCCGGAACCGGCAGATGCAAATCGAGATGATGGCAAGAGTTGAAACGTGACGCGATCAATATAGGTAATAGATTTTTAATGTCACCGGAATGGGAATGGGGATTTGGGATAGGGGAGAAGTCGTCGCGGGCGTCGCGACGGCAACGATTTAGCGACCGGGCCTCGACGAATACTTCCACTTACCTGTCGTGAAGTGCGATAATTAATTTTGTTTTTAACACGAAAGGATCACACGCACACAGAGACTTTCGACGACGGTGGCGACGCCAGAGTGCGTGTCGCTCGGACGCCCGATGCACCGGGTCACGACGCAGACGCCTTGCGGTCGATGTTCTTCCGAGGACTAGCGCCAAACCAAACACCATAATTTAATATTGGTATTGTAAACAACGGCGTAGAATTATATTTGATCATCGAACCATCCAAACCCATCCAATCACCGACCTTGATAAAAATTACAACCCCATCTTCTATGATACCCAGACCCATCCAATCACCGATCCTGATAAAAATTACAACCCCTTCTTTTACGTTAAGAACAATAAATGAATCAGAATCATCATATTTAAAGGGGGGCCTGCATGTAGACATCGAAACTGTCAGCAATCGGATGAGAATCTACGTGTAGGACCCCCTTAATGATTCCTGAATTTCATTTTTTAAGATAATGCACAAATTGTGGATGATTTTGTTACGGTTGTTTCATGGGAATAAAATTGAAGGGCAACTTGTGACATGCGGTAACATGCGCACCAACAAACAACGAATTAAAAACACATCCCAAATTAATTTTATGGTATTTAAACATCACACATACTCACACAAAATGGAGTCGTTTTTATTTATTTAGGAATATTTAATTCTATTTGCTCGTGGCTAATGGGAGTATAGTGGTTTAAAACAGTTTCTTGGCTCTGATCAAATACATACAAAAAGTTGGCAACAATGGACGGCTGACATAATCACTAAAAAATTATTAATGTTTACATTTCTAAAAGACTGTCTCCACTTCTAATAGAATACGTCAAAGTGACTCTGAAGTTGTGAAAACAAAATAAATATTTGAGATGATACAAAATTCTAGATTAATTAATAATAGCAATTATCATTATAATTTTTATTAAAGAATTAGACATAGCAATATATATAGCAATAGTAATTATCATTATAACTTTTATTAAAGAATTAATAATTTAAATGATTAATGTTTTGCAATTGCCCAATTAAAAAAAAATAACACTCCTAATAAATTAACAAAAGTTAGGAACAAATAACAAAGAAGAAATAATTTTTTGTCACGTTAAAAAAAAAGAAAATCTAAGATGATGACCTCAAAAATCTATCAAAACCAGACGTTTTAAAAACAAATGAAAAAATCGCTTAATTTTTGGAGGAGGGAAGTTCTTTTAACTTTCAGAATTTATTAAATACAAAGTGATCAAGAATGATGTGTTTAAGTTGTCAATACAATTAAGAGTGTTTTCTTATTCGACTATTTGCAACTCTGTCTCGAATATGCCTTCTTGGTTTATTTGACGTAACATCAACAGTCACGAGATTCTAGGTTATGTCCAACATGTTGATTTGAAACTAACATGTCAAATGCTGTCAAATGATTGATATCAGTATCAAGCTCAAGTCAATAAACCGAACTTACTCCAGTCATATCATTTAATAATAATTTAGCATTGCCAATTCAAGCAGTCATTCTTGACCACTTTGTATATTAAGATTTGGATTTTGTCATGATTAGATGTTCTATAAAATGGCACGATTATATTTTCTATAAAACTCTTTAAAATTGCTGGAAATAATTAAAACACTTAAACGTTATGTGTGATCGACTACTTGCAATTTCGAAACTCAAACCTCAACAGAAGGCACCGCGCGAATCGTGAAATCGGAACATGCATACGAAGCATGTCGCAAAACTCTCGTAATAATTAGTGGCCAGGTCAACTTAGCAAAGTTTGGCAAACAAACCAGGCCGGAACGAATTTGGGACGCCAGTTGTTTGTTGTTAGTGTCGATTCACATCAAGAGGCGCCCTCGCTCTCACGGAGATCGTCTCCGTCGCCCTGGACCACAACGCCGACGCCATTCAGCCCCGTCTCAACAAACAACCAGAAATCTATTACAACAGTTCCGGAGTTCGGCAGTCCATACGGCTCCCAGCATCATCAACGCCGGAACTTTGCACGTGATTCAACATGGACTGGCAGAAGCTTGAAGCCCTTGACCATTTAATTTAACTAGAACTTAATATATAATGTAATATAATGTAAACCACTTTGTTTTAACAAAGCTCTACCTACGCACCGCACAATCCCTACATTCCCTATGCCCCTAAGTGCGATGATGATGAAGACCCAGTTGTAAAATGGTGGAGGTCCACCGTTGGTGTGCCATGGTGGAGGCGCTTAAAACCCCGAGAAGAAGGAGCAGAAGGCTAGCGTAACAATATAAACAATTAAGGAAGCTGTTAGTGACGATGAAAGGGGTTCGGTTTGTCAAGATTAAAAGAAAACAAAAAATAGAAAAAAAAGAAGGAGTTCAAAACATAAACAAAACATTCTCATTTGAAGTAGAAACTGGGAATGTCAAGCAAATTCATCAAGAGCTGAAGCCAATGAAAAAAGGAATTTCGGAAGTTAAACGGCGCACTCGCACAGGCGCACTCGGACGGGCGCACTCGCACAGTCGCAGTCGCACAGTCGCACTCGCACAGGCGCACTCGCAGAGCTAACGCTAACGGTAACGTTAATGCTAACGCTAATGGTTAACGTTAACGTTAAGGCTAACGCTAACGTTAACACTAACGCTAACGCTGACGATGTTGTCTTGCTGTGTGAAATCATCAGATAAGGATGCCGGTGTGTTTATCAAACTAAAATAAAATTACAAAACCCACCTTCCAATTTTAGTTTTAATATTTTTTTTTAAGGCAAAGCCATTATAAATGTGGTATGTAATTAGGTAATTTGCATGAATAGATAATTTGCATTTATTGCATGTTTCTTCGCGGAAACACGTAATTAATTAGGTAATTTGCTTTAAGGGAAACTAGAATGGACAATAAATATGAAATCGGAATTATTTTTATTAATCAAAAATCATATTTATTTATTTATTTCATAAATGAAATTACCGGTGCGAATTTATTCGCGTGACCTTGGAACTCCGCCGTCTCGATACATGTGTCGAAAGCGAGGTTGCTAAAAATGGATAGGACAGGAGGTAGGCAACCAAACAACCTCCCTGAATAAAACCGTACGAATTATCAAATGCACGCCGTGACGCCGAATCCCTTTATTGGACGATAGCGGAAGATCGTCCAATCACGGAGTAATGATGCCGGCCTAAGATGCCACGCGGCTGCTCTTACGATCTGCACTTTCTTCCTAGGTCGTCTCGGCATTCCGGCCTAAAGAAGCGGATAAACGATGATTTTCGGCTCTAAAGAAGACTTTCTAATGATAATAATAATGATAATAATAATAATGATAATAATAATAATAATAATAAAAACTATTCATTTCGAATTTCGAATGTCACCAACTTCGATAAGCACGGTAAGATCACGGTAATTATCAAATGCACGCCGTGACGCCGAATCCCTCTACTGGACGATAGCGGAAGATCGTCCAATCACGGAGTAATAATGCCGGTCTAAGATGCCACGCGGCTGCTCTTACGATCTGCACTTTCTTCCTAGGGCGTCGCGGCATTCCGGCCTAAAGAAGCGGATAAACGATGATTTTCGGCTCTAAAGAAGACTTTATGATAATAATAATAATAATAATAATAATAATAAAAACTATTCATTTCGAATTTCGAATGTCACCAACTTTGATAAACACGGTAAGATCAGTTTAAAATAACGATTTTCTTTTCGTTTCCATACATTCTAAACTTAGATATTGAAGCTATTGAAGTATTGCCAGGCACGTTAAGATAAGGCACATTCTTGCTGGAACTTGCGTTTACTGTAAGAAGTCGACAGTGCTCGTGAAAAATTTCGAAAAACTTTTTCTTTTTGTATTTTTTTTTTTTGGTATCTTTTTCACATTTTTTTGTTTGGAGGGATTTATATATATATATATTACATATTTATATATATATATTTATTCTAGCCCCTTACATGTGTACAGCAGTGTGAAATGTTCAAAACTCTTTTAGCCTCGTCGGACTCTTCTTCCAACGTCAACCTAGACGTTTGTTTCCCTTCTCCGATTGAACTGTAAAGAGGGAGAACTTTTTCTTTTTCTTTTTTTTTGACAAAATTAACAACAATTTTGTGCAATAATCATACGCAAGATTGCACAAATAAAAGCTAATTAAATTAAAATTGCTTGTAAATACCTCGTCATACTTATATCTTGTGATATTTTACAAACTATGATCAACCAATTACCTTTATTATTATTATTTTTTTTTGGTTTCCAATTCTTAATAGTAGGTACATTTTAGTTTCGGAATTGGCCGTTGATGTTACCCTAACATGGCGCGCTTGCTGTTGACCAAATAAAATAAAATATTCGTCACTAACAGGAAGAGATCTTGTAATTCGGTTGGCCGTTTGTGTGTGTTTTAAAAATCCACCTTAAATTTTCTTGTTAATTATTTTTTTTATTTTGCCTCTATTAAATGTATGGTGAAATTATTATTTTTAAAATAAAAGATTTTACTTAATCCGATTTTTGTTTCTCGAATCGTCGGTAATCGGGACAGTTTAAATGGGGTTGGTTTTTTTTTTCTTATAATTTTCATCCTCTCCTTTTACTTTTAATGCCGGAATTGGATCTTCTATGACTCTTTTAAATTTATTTATTTATTTTTTAAATTAATCATTTTTCTTAAATTTATTGAAGGCTTAATTCGTTTATCTTTACTTACACGAATCTGCTGAAATTATTCTTTCTGTCTTTTTGAGGTTAATGTTCAACCATTTTCGATTATTGTTTAATTTATCTAATTCCCAAAAAAATAATTGTCGATTTTCTGAAACAAATAATATTTTTTTATTCGTGGCTTCGGTGTTCGAAAATTCTTTGATCGTCTCTGTTTTGTTCTTCTAATTTAACTTTTCGTCGATTTTTTACATATTTTTTAAATTTGTTTTGCTTTGTGGCTTTCCTAGAATTAAAAAGTTGTTCGTATTTTCAGGTTTTCTCTTTTTCTAGAATTATCTTTGTTTATAAGTGTTAATTATTATTTTTTTTAATTTAATAAGAGACAAGCTGTATTTTTTTGAATTTCTACATTTTGGAAATCTGATTTTACAAATTTCAAAACTTCGATCACCTTGTGTAGTCTCATACACTTTTTCGATTGGGCTAAAACATTGCATTTTTCATGTCTTTCTTTGTCCTTTGCCTTCAAACCTTACACATTTTGTTTTATTTATTTATTTTTTTGATAAATTGGTAGTAGTCTTTTGTTTGTTCCTATTTTTGAACGGGGTGCGCTTCTATTAATTTTCGAGTGCATTGGCAGTGTTTTGTTCTTTTATACTTTATACTATTTTTCTTGTATTTTTTGCGTTTTGTAAGGAAAAAATGTCTTCCTTGTTTGTTTGTTATCGTTTCTTACAGTTAAAAATGATTTGGGTAAATATACAGTGTGTTTCACATACAATACAAACCCATACGAAACAAACGAAAAATAACATTCTAGGGCATTACAAAATTACTATTATTATTATTAACATCATTGTATTTACACTATGTACAAAAAGAAACCTACGTCAGCACCTCATAACACATACGCATTTTCATGACCTTCCAGTTCCCTATTTTTCGGATTATTATCAACGACGGTAAAAGGAGATAGCATTACATCGTCTGCAAAAATAATTCAAATTTAGAATTACATTATTTAAATGTAGGGGTAAAAGCAGAGAACTTACATTCGTTTTCTGGATTACTATTGCCATGTTTCCGTCGCCTAACAAACACATACAATCCAACCAGGCACACGACGATTAAACAGATTAGGAGAACCGCTGGTATAATCCAGTACTTGCACCTCAAGAAAAAAAATCAAAATTAATCCTACAGAATTAAAAAAAAAACATAAATAGCTCTTACCAATTGGCGAAGGTGGTGGTGGGCACATCATTCAGACTTGATGAGCCTTCCATTTCACATGCAACTTCATTATTGCAAACCCCATTCAAGCACGTCTCGGAACATTTCTTCAACTCACAGCCCAAACTGCTGTTGCTCATCTCGTACCCCTCCAAACATGAGCACGTTTCTGGACCGACACAGACACCGTTGGTGCAAGGGTTCGAACACACGGGATTGCACTGGTTCTTGACCTTGAGATCGCCGGTGTAACCGGGATTACAAGCGCAAGTTTCCGGAGCCACGCAGAATCCGTTGGGGCAATCGCTGGAGCAACGCGGAACACACTTGAACGGCCTACCCGGATCCGGTTTAAACCCGGAATTGCACTTGCAAGCCTCAGGCCCTACGCACTCGCCGTTTTCGCAAGATTTAGAACAGTGCGGAACGCAGTGGTAGTTGTTGGTCGTGCTGGGGGCGTAGCCTTTGTTACACGCGCACTTTTCCGGGGCGGAACACCACCCGTTCTTGCAGGTTTTGGAGCAAGCGGGGTTGCACCAGTACTTATTTTTGGGGTCCACGACAAATCCGTTGTTGCATTTACATGTTTCCGGTGCCGCACAGATTCCGTTGAGGCACGGTTTCGAACAGCTAGGATTACACCGGTACTTGTCCCTCGAGTCCGGTACGAAGCCATTGTTGCACCTGCACGTTTCCGGCGCGAAGCAAATTCCGTTAACGCACGCGCTCGCGCAACGCGGATTACATTGAAACTTATTTTGCGAATCCGGCGCGAAACCGTCGTTACATTTGCAGGTTTCCGGGGCGGAGCACGCTCCATTTGCGCAGGGCTTGGAACACACTGCGTTACACTGATATTTATTTTTGGAATCCAAGGCGAATCCGCTGTTGCATTTACATGTTTCAGGCGCCGAGCAAATTCCGTTAAGGCAAGGCTGCGAGCATCTTGGGTTACATTGGTGTTTGTTGTTTGGATCGCTTGCGAAACCGCTGTTACACGTGCAGGTTTCTGGAGCAGAGCAAATTCCGTTAACGCAAGACTTGGAGCAGCGTGCGTTACACTGGTATTTATTCTTCGGATCTAACACAAATCCGTTGTTACATTTACAAGTTTCTGGAGTTGAACATATTCCGTTAATGCAAGGTTTAGAACAGCGTGCGTTACATTGATATTTATTTTTCGGATCAAGCACGAAACCGTTGGTACATTTGCAAGTTTCCGGAGCTGAACATATTCCGTTAACACAGGCCTTGGAGCAGCGAGGATTACATTGGTATTTATTTCTTGGATCCACTACAAAGCCGTTGTTGCATTTGCACGTTTCCGGAGCGGAACATATTCCGTTAACGCAGGCCTTGGAGCAACGTGCGTTACATTGGTATTTATTTTTTGGATCTACTACGAAGCCGTTGTTACATTTGCACGTTTCCGGAGCGGAACATATTCCGTTAATGCAAGGCTTGGAACAGCGTGCGTTACATTGATATTTATTTTTCGGATCAAGCACGAAACCGTTGTTACATTTGCAAATTTCTGGAGCAGAACATATTCCGTTAACGCAAACCTTGGAGCAGCGTGGGTTACATTGGTATTTGTTCTTCGGATCTAACACAAATCCGTCGTTACATTTACAAGTTTCTGGAGCTGAACATATTCCGTTAATGCAAGGTTTAGAACAGCGTGCGTTACATTGGTATTTATTTCTTGGATCCACTACAAAGCCGTTGTTACATTTGCAAGTTTCCGGAGCTGAACATATTCCGTTAATGCAAGGCTTGGAGCAACGTGCGTTACATTGGTATTTATTTTTCGGATCAAGCACAAAACCATTGTTACACCTGCAGGTTTCAGGAGCAGAACAAACTCCGTTAACGCATGGTTTAGTACAACGTGGGTTACATTGGTATTTATTTTTTGGGTCCAAGATGAAGCCGTTATTACATCTGCACGTTTCTGGAGCCGAACATACTCCGTTAACGCATAGTTTTGAACATCGCGGGTTGCATTGATACTTATTTTTCGGATCAAACACAAAACCATTGTTACACCTGCAGGTTTCAGGAGCGGAACAGATTCCGTTAATGCAAGCCTTGGAGCAACGTGCGTTACATTGATATTTATTTTTTGGATCCACTATGAAGCCGTTGTTACATTTGCATGTTTCCGGAGCGGAACATATTCCGTTAATGCAAGGCTTGGAACAACGTGCGTTACATTGATATTTATTTTTCGGATC
The DNA here is from genome assembly GCA_036172665.1 of Prosopocoilus inquinatus. NCBI lineage: Eukaryota > Metazoa > Arthropoda > Insecta > Coleoptera > Lucanidae > Prosopocoilus > Prosopocoilus inquinatus. Next base: position 12,537,693 of record CM069871.1, on the reverse strand, counting down.
AAGCACGTAACCGTTGCTACACCTGCAGGTTTCAGGAGCTGAACAGATTCCGTTAACGCACGGTTTAGAACAACGTGGGTTACATTGGTATTTATTCTTAGGGTCCAAGATGAAGCCGTTATTACATCTGCACGTTTCTGGAGCCGAACATACTCCGTTAACGCATGGTTTTGAACATCGCGGGTTACATTGGTACTTATTTTTCGGATCAAGCACAAAACCATTGTTACACCTGCAGGTTTCAGGAGCGGAACATATTCCGTTAATGCAAGCCTTGGAGCAACGTGCGTTACATTGATATTTATTTTTTGGATCCAGTATGAAGCCGTTGTTACATTTGCACGTTTCCGGAGCGGAACATATTCCGTTAATGCAAGGCTTGGAACAGCGCGCGTTACATTGATATTTATTTTTCGGATCAAGCACGAAACCGTTGTTACATTTGCAAATTTCTGGAGCAGAACATACTCCGTTAACGCATGGTTTTGAACATCGTGGATTACACTGATACTTATTTTTCGGATCAAGGACGAAACCATTGTTACACCTGCAGGTTTCAGGAGTTGAACAGATTCCGTTAACGCAAGCTTTTGAGCAACGTGGGTTACATTGGTATTTATTTTTTGGGTCCAAGACGAAGCCGTTATTACATCTGCACGTTTCTGGAGCCGAACATACTCCGTTAACGCATGGTTTTGCACATCGCGGGTTACATTGATACTTATTTTTCGGATCAAGCACGAAACCATTGTTACACCTGCAGGTTTCAGGAGCAGAACAAACTCCGTTAACGCATGGTTTAATACAACGCGCGTTACATTGGTATTTATTTTTTGAGTCCAAGACGAAGCCGTTATTACATCTGCACGTTTCTGGAGCCGAACATACTCCGTTAACGCATGGTTTTGCACATCGCGGGTTACATTGATACTTATTTTTCGGATCAAGCACGAAACCATTGTTACACCTGCAGGTTTCAGGAGCTGAACAGACTCCGTTAACGCAAGCTTTGGAGCAACGTGCGTTACATTGGTATTTATTTTTTGAGTCCAAGACGAAGCCGTTATTACATCTGCACGTTTCTGGAGCCGAACATACTCCGTTAACGCATGGTTTTGAACATCGTGGATTACACTGATACTTATTTTTCGGATCAAGCACAAAACCATTGTTACATCTGCAGGTTTCAGGAGCTGAACAGATTCCGTTAACGCAAGCCTTGGAGCAACGTGCGTTACACTGGTATTTATTTTTTGGGTCCAAGGCGAAGCCATTATTACATCTGCACGTTTCTGGAGCAGAACATAGTCCGTTAACGCATGGTTTACTACAACGTGGGTTACATTGGTATTTATTCTTTGGGTCCAAGACGAAACCGTTGTTGCACCTGCAGGTTTCAGGAGCCGAACAGATTCCGTTAACGCAGGGTTTTGAACAGCGTGGATTACATTGGTATTTATTTCTTGGGTCCAATACGAAGCCGTTGTTACATCTGCACGTTTCTGGAGCGGAACATACTCCGTTAACGCATGGTTTCGAACATCGCGGGTTACATTGATACTTATTTTTCGGATTCAAGAGGTAACCGTTGTTGCATTTACAGGTTTCCGGCGCCGAACAAACACCGCTAACGCAAGGCTTTGAGCATCGTGGCTTGCACTGGTATTTATTTTTGGGGTCAGTGATAAACCCGTTGTTGCATTTACACGTTTCCGGACCGGAACAGACCGAATTAACGCACGGTTTCGAGCACTTCGGCCTGCATTCGTATTTGTTCTTCGGATTTAAGACGAAACCGTTGTTGCACGTGCACGTCTCGGGGGCGCTACACCTCCCGTTTACGCACGTTTTGGAGCAAATCGGGTAGCAATCGATAGCTTTGGCATCCAGTTTCCATCCCTTTTTGCAGGAGCATTTGTTTCTGTGCAAGCAAATTCCGTTGTCGCATTTATAGCAAGTGCAATGGGGCCTAGGGTTTTTATATTTTTTATTAGGTATGTATACATAGAGTTATGCGAGAGATGGTAGTCTTTACTTACGCATGGTTAATACATGGTTTGAGTTGTTCCGTGATCACTATGTTCAGGTATATAATCACTAGGGATGCAAAACAAAGTTCACGCACTTTCATCACCGTCATCTTGAGAACGAAACGCACTCTTGCAACTGTTTTGACGATAAATTCGCTGGCGCTTGTAATCATATGTCTTTATAGAGGCCACTATCAGCGGAAGCCACCGTGAGAATGTGGAGATTGAATTAGCATTTAGCACAGAGTGGGACGAAGGGATTTTCTTTGTTGGCTTTTCAGCGTAATCAGAACGGGAATGCAATTAATGAAGAATTTTTCCCCAAAATGAAACTTCCTCTGCGTTTACTACTAAAAAGAGTATATTTGCGATAATTCGCCAGTCTATAATACAATAAATAGATTCATCGGTAGTTATTTCGTTATTTCGGCGAACGCATCGATGTACGGGGGGGTTTGGCGTTCGCAATCTGAAATTTAATCGGCCCTGGTTCAAAAACAACCCCTTTGAAGTAACTAGCGCACTTACCTTTATGTCCGGCGGATTTATTTCGGTATTTCCCCCGTTTTGACTTGTACAATCGGATTGATCCCAAGATCGTCAGGATGATGACCAAAGAGCTTAGCACCCCGAAAATGAGCAGGGACTTCTCGCCAAACCTTCAAATTCAAATTGGCTCAAATTTTTTGGGGTAGATACGTTTGTACCGCATCATGTGTGTCAAATTAATTCAATTTTTTTTTAGGGGGAGGTGGATAGATTAGATACGTACCACATCATGTGCGTCAAGGGACTACTGACGATGATCGCCTCGGGGTTGCAACATTTTTCTTCGCAAGCAACCAAATCCGCCTCAGGGCCCGTACACTCGGGTGCAACACAGTTTAAAGTACATTCCAAAATGCAATTCGAATTTTCCCCATCGGGATCATTTATGTAACCGTCGAAACAGTCGCATGTGTTGGGGGCGCTGCAAACCCCCCCATTCGTGCAGTTCGCGCAGCTCGGCTTGCACTCGTTCTGAAGGGCCTCGCTCTTCTGGTAACCGTCCCTGCAAATGCAAGTTTGGGGCGACACGCACTCGGAGTTAACGCACGCTGGATCACATAGGGGTACGCAGACGTTGGGCTCGCTTTGCGTAAAACCCTCGAGACAGGTGCAGGTGTTGGGGGAAGTACAGGTGGAATTGACGCAAGCCTGCGCGCAAGTTGCTTCGCACTGTTGACTTGATCCAGACATTTCATAACCTAGAAAAACCACAACGTGCAATACATTATGATTGATGCCCACGATTATTTGCATGACTTACCAGAATCGCATTCGCATTGATTTGGTGCAACGCACGTTCCGTGCGCGCCGCAACTTTCGTCGCAAACTGGATTGCACGTGTGTTTCTCTTCCAGATCCACGACGTATCCAGGATAACACGTGCACGTATTAGGGGCGGTGCAATCCCCATTGATGCAAGACTGACTGCACAGTGCCTTACAGGCAAATAATTCGTTATTTTGAAGATCCAGGTGGTATCCAGGATTGCACGTGCACGTTCCAGGCGCGGTGCATTCGCCGTTTATGCACGCCACGTCACAAACGGGATTGCACTTGAATTCGTTTTGGGGATCCAGGGCGTATCCAGGAAGACAGGTGCATTCGTCGGGGGCGGAACACTTGCCGTTGACGCAAGTTTGATTGCACGCGGGATTGCACACGTTTTTATCGACGGCATCCAGATTGTATCCAGTCTTGCACGAGCACGTCTCAGGTGCGTGGCATTCCCCATTGGTGCATTGCACACTGCAAACAGGATTGCACTTGAATTTGTTTTCTAGGTCGGCGACGTATCCAGAATTGCAAGTGCATGTTTCGGGGGCGGAACACTTGCCATTGACGCACGGTTCACTGCACGCGGGGTCACATTTAAAATTGTCTTGCGAGTCCAGAACGTATCCAGGATTGCAAGTGCATTCGTCGGGGGCGGAACATTTGCCGTTGACGCAAGTTTGATTGCACGCGGGATTGCACACGTATTTATCAACGGCATCCAGACTGTATCCAGTCTTGCACGAGCACGTCTCAGGTCCGCTGCATTCGCCATTGATGCATTGCACACTGCAAAGGGGGTTGCACTTGAATTTGTTTTCCAGATCCGCGACGTATCCAGAATCGCAAGTGCATTCTTCGGGGGCGGAACACTTGCCGTTGACGCATGGTTCACTGCACACGGGGGCACATTTAAATTTGTCTTGCGAGTCCAGAACGTATCCAGGATTGCAAGTGCATTCGTCGGGGGCAGAACATTTACCGTTGACGCAAGTTTGATTGCACGTGGGATTGCACACGTATTTATCAACGGCATCCAGATTGTATCCAGTCTTGCACGAGCACGTCTCAGGTCCGCTGCATTCCCCATTGGTGCATTGCACACTGCAAACAGGATTGCACTTGAATTTGTTTTCCAAGTCCGCGGCGTATCCAGAATTGCAAGTGCATTCTTCGGGGGCGGAACACTCGCCGTTGACGCACGGTTCACTGCACGCGGGGGCACATTTAAATTTGTCTTGCGAGTCCAGAACGTATCCAGGATTGCAAGTGCATTCGTCGGGGGCGGAACATTTTCCGTTGACGCAAGTTTGATTGCACGCGGGGTTGCACACGTATTTATCAACCGCATCCAGACTGTATCCAGTCTTGCATGAGCACGTCTCAGGTCCGTTGCATTCTCCATTGGTGCATTGCACACTGCAAAGAGGGTTGCACTTGAATTTGTCTTCCAGGTCCGCCACGTATCCAGAATCGCAAGTGCATTCTTCGGGGGCGGAACACTCGCCGTTGATGCACGTTTCACTGCATGCGGGGACACATTTAAATTTGTCTTGCGAGTCCAGAACGTATCCAGGATTGCAAGTGCATTCTTCGGGGGCGGAACACTGACCATTGACGCACGCTTCATTGCACGTGGGGACGCATTTAAAATTGTCTTGCGAGTCCAGAACGTATCCAGGATTACAAGTGCATTCGTCGGGGGCGGAACACGCTCCGTTTACGCAAGTTTGATTGCACGCAGGGATGCATTTGTATTTGTTTGCCCCATCCAGGGCGAATCCAGGTTTGCAGGAGCACTGTTCCGGTCCGGTGCAGTCTCCGTTTGTGCAAGGCTCGGCGCAAACTGGATTGCACTTGTATTTATTACCGTCGGAATCGGAAACAAATCCAGGATGGCACTTGCAAAAATCAGGGGCCGAACATTCTCCGTTTATACAGGGTTCGTTACAAACTGGATTGCACTGGTATTTATTTGTTTCGTCCAGAGCGAATCCAGGATTGCAGGAACACTCTTCTGGGGCAGTGCAGTTTCCGTTCGTGCAAGGCTCCGAACAAACTGGATTGCACTTGTATTTATTATCGTCGGAATCCTGAGCAAATCCGGGATGACACTTGCAAAAATCAGGAGCTGAACATTCTCCGTTTATACAGGGTTCGTCACAAACTGGATTGCACTGGAATTTGTTCGTGTCGTCCAGGACGTAACCGCGCTTGCACGAGCACGTTTCGGGGCGAGTGCAATCTCCGTTTGTGCAATCGTAGGCGCAAGTTGGGACGCATCCGGTCTCGTTAGCAGCCTTGGCGTATCCAGGATTGCACTGGCAATCGTTGGGTGCGACGCAAGCGCCGTTCTTGCACGGATCGTCGCAAGTCGGAACGCAAGTTAAATCGGCGGTGTTGCCTTCTGCGTTGAAGCTTTGGTAGCCGGTGCAGCAGATTGTCTCGTTTTCGTAATCGTTGTACCTCTAAAAATTAATTAAAATTAATAATGACCATCTTGGTGTACAGGGTGTATCTGAATTGTTCCGCTGAACTTTGCGAACGTGACGTTTGGAACAAAACTGTAAAAAATAAACGTGGCTTCTCCATCCGTACTAAACTAAGCACCTATTTTTATGATTAATTTCCGCAGTTTTGAAAAATTCGCGCGTAACTTTCGAAGGAAGCATTTTCGAAAGCATGCTTAGAGGAGCTTTTATTACGCTTTTGCTCCGTACATCACGTTGGTAAAGTTTGGTCAAGCAATTGAGATACACCCTGTATAATTGACTAACAAATTTATAATTCTTTACATTTGGAGTTACATAGTTGTTTGGTTGTAATATAAAAAATAATAAAACTTACCACTCGACGTAAGTTCTGTCTTCGCCGAATCCTCGTTCTTATGCAGGGTAGGAAACCGCACCTTGCCAGGTAAGCCTCCCTGTATGTTTCCACTACGGGCTGAATCCTCGTCTTTGCCACCCTAAATGTAGTGTGGTTAGTAGAATAAGTGAGAGAAAGAGAGAGAAAACAAAGGGAAGTGCTGGTGAGTGTTGACTTACAATTTTCTTCTCGTGCAGACGCCCTCTTGTCCAACGGCGGCGGTGAACAGGCAGAGACAAAGGACGATCGCGGAAATTTGCATGTCGATGATATATTTTTTTTTTGCTCAAGGACAGGCGCGGAAGTGGTCTACGAGATAGTTGTGCTCATCCTTATCTACAAGTTTATGCCAATCAGGAAACTGTGTTTACGATTTTTTTTTTTTAAATTCGTTTATTTATGAGATTCCTCACAACCTATTATTAACTATATCTATATTTAGATGCGGTTTAATTTTGTATATTTATCTTTTGGTTTGTTTATGTTTTTCTTTTTCTTTATCTCATTTCTTGTATTGTTTCTCAACTGATCAATTTTGAGCGCTCTGTAACGTGCCTGTCGCTGTTACGTTTTGGTTAAAGTTCGATTTGAATAATAAGTTGAAGAAAAAGTGGACAAAACCAAAATAAAAAAAAATATAGAAATTTAAAGATTCGGAAGCAAGACCCAGTGAAATGCTTGGAGTAAGAAAACTGCAGAGATGTAAACGGAGTTTAAGATTAAAAATGTAACATGAAAGACAAGATGGATGAAGAGTTAAAAGAAAAGAAAAAAAAACACAAAACTAATGCCTGTTACCATATTAGTAAGGCACAGAGGTGACATAAATAAGTTGAATAGATAAAACAGCGCCATCCTACGATCGCTTTTTGACCTGACATTGCAGTAGGATAACAAATTGAAGCGTCTCTGCTGAAGAAGCCCCAAATAAGGCTGAAACAGCCGTACAGAGACTGCTCGATGTTTTCACTGCAATCAAAACCGATTTGCAACAAATTTTTTTTATAAATAATTTGCTTGGATTCATTTAGAAAATAAAAATAAGTTTGGATTTCTATTGGTTTATTTGATTTTAGTCTTGGCAGGTTATGACCTTGAAACTCCCTTGAGAATTTCTACAAAATCTCAGAAAAATCGAAAAAAGAACCGTCAAAAACCATCGAAAAATAATTTTTTTAATGTTTCAAAATTTTTTTTGCAAATCGCCTTTGAATGCAGTGGATCCGTCAAGCATCCTCTGTACAGCTGTTTCAGCCCTGTTTGGGGCCTCATTAGCAGAAGCCGCCTTGTACGGGATGACTTATTTATGTAGCAAACCGGCCTCAATTTGTCAATCCTAATGAAATGTCAGATCGAAAAGCGATCGCGGGATGTCGCTACATAAATTTTTCGTAAAACTTTATGAAAAGAAGAAAGAAATACATAAAGTAACGTAAACCAAGGTCGAACGATTTATACAAAAAAAAATGTTGAAAATACATGCATATTTTAAGTATTTATTGGAATTTTCAACTTATGACTGACATAAATTAGAAATTAATAAAAAATAATAATAAATCTGTGGATGATGCAAAGGATAAATCGAAAAGACTACAAAAAAATGAGAGAGTGATAGAAAGTTTTAAAAACCGCCTTTCTTTCTTTTTTATGTTTTGCTAGCATATTCCAAATCTTCATTTATTAAGAATAATTAAAAATTAAGTAAAATAAAAACTGTTTTGAAAATTTGGGAAACTCAACTCCCGACTAAACTTCACGTCAACTTAAGTGGAGGAGGTAACCCAAGGAAAGAATAATTAAAGAAAAGAAATTAGGAAAAATTATTAAAACGAAATAAAAAAATTAAAAAGTTAATTTAAAAATATTGAAAGTTTGAACGGCGAGTTTCAAGGTCACAACTGCGTTCACCCTAAGCGAGGCCAGAATGAGCAAAAGTTAAGAAATTAAAAAAAAAAATTGAAAAATTAAATCCAATCCTGCCAAATCTAACCTAAACGGAGGTAATCCAAGAAAGAAGAATAACAAAAATGAAATTAGGAAGCCCACCTTAAGTGAAGCCAACCCGAGGAAAGAATGAGTAAAAAGCTAAAAATCAGAAAAAATTAAAAATTAATTGAAAAATTAAAACAAATCCAGCCAAATCCAACCTAAGAGGAGACAATCCAAGGAAAAAAGAATAATAAAAAATTAGGAAGTAGTCGCCACCAATAATTAATATACAGATTTAAAGCGATTTTTAAATTATGAGAACTGAAAATATTTGAGAAATAGTTTCAAGGCCAACCCAACCCAACCGAAGCCAGCCTAGGCGAAGCCAACTCCAGCAAAAAATAATTAAAAAAAAGAAATATCGAAAATTGAGTTTCTGCACTCACCCAAAATGAAGCCATGGAGAGAAAAAATCAGAAAAACTTGAATAGAAATTAAATATTTAGAAAAATCAAAACAAAGAAACAATTAAATTAATGAAAATTTTTTTGAAAAGTTTAGAATACTTAAGAAAATCGATGCGCACTCTGTTCGGGGTGAAGGGGGGGGGGGGGTTCTAGTTATTTATAAGATCCACGATGAACTGTAAATATTTGTTTCCTTTTTTCCAAATCATAATTTATTAAGAATAATTAAAATAATTAAAAAATTGCGTTGAAAATTTAAGAAGCTCAACCCCCAACTAAAGTCGACTTAAGCGGAGGAGGCAACCCAAGGAAATAATAACTAAAAAAATAGAAGCAAGGAAGAATTGTTAAAACAAAAAACTTTCTAAAAAAATACTCCTAATTAAAACTTGTTAAAAACATTTGAATTGCGAGTTTCAAGGTTAATCTAACACAACTGCGCCCACCTTAAGTGAAGCCAACCCGAGGAAAGGATGAGTAAAAGGCTAAGAAATCAGAAAAAATTAAAAAAAAATTGAAAAATTAAATCAAAGCCGCCCAAATCCAACCTAAGCGCAGGCAATTCAAGGAAAAAAGAATAATAAAAACGAAATTAGAAAATAGACGTTAAAAATAATTATTGGACAGACTTAAAGGGTTTTTTAAATTATGAAAAATGATTTTAATTGAGAAATAGTTTCAAGGCCAATCCAACCCAATCGAAGCCAGCCTGAGTGGAGACATCTCCATGAGAAAATAATTAAAAAACGAGAAATATCGAAAATTAAGTTTCTGCACCCACCCAAAGTGAAGTCAAGGAGGCAAATTCGGAATTTAAATACTTCGAAAAATTAAAGCAAAAAAAAAAATGAAATTAACGATAGTTTTCTTGAAAAGTTTGGAATTCTTAAGAAACTCGACGCGTACTTTGTTGGGGCAGGGGGCGGGGTGGTTCTAGTTTTAAGGTACATGATAAGATTGAAATTAGAAAAATTAAAACGAAAAATATAGTTAATGAGAATTTTCTTGAAAAGTTTGGAATACTTAAGAGGTTCGATGCGTACTTTGTTGGAGGAGGAGGGGGGTAGGGGGGCGGTTCTAGTTATTTATAAGATACATGATACACTGTAAATCTTTGTTTATTTTTTTCTTAGTAGCTCTAAATAGCTTTCCCTTCTTCGTACGTTCTCTGCTGAAAATCTTCGAGAGTTTCAAAGCTTCTGCGTAATTCCTTAAACTATTGAGTAAAAAACAAGAGCAGAAAGAATCGCCGCTGTTTAACGTTAAAAAATAAATAAAAAAATGCAGAAATATTTTTCGTACACGCGCTTTAAATTCTGATTGCAACACTATCTTCTAGAAAACAAAATGTCGGAAATCGTTTTTTGATGCAGTGAATCCCTCGGACAGTCTCTGTACAGCTGTTTCGGCCCTATTTGGGGCTTCATCAGGGTAGCTCGAGAGTTCCACTGCAAACTAAAACGATTCGACCAAGGAGAATCGCAATTGCGATGTAATAGTAATAAATAGTTTAAACAGCGACTTACTACGATCGTTTTTTGACCAAACATTATTTTGACCAAACATTGCAATGCTGGTTATCTTTTAGATAAAATCAAATCAAGCAACGGTTCTGTTTCAAATCAGATCCAATTTATTTTATTTTTTTTTAAGACGATTCGAAACGCACGAAATAAAGTAATTTTTATTAAATGCGCTGATGCAGATTCACAATATTTTTTAATAAATAATCAATTTTTAAATTTAAAATACATGGTGTGCGCTTTCAATTATTGAATTATAATGTAATCAATACAAGGAACTAATTTTATTTTAATAACAATTTCGCGACATGAGAACCATAAGGTTTCAAGTAATTTTTGCAAATTTTGTAGAACATCATCTTTAAAAGGAAATTTAAATTGCGTACGAGAGTTATGACATAAACGACATATGATTGTTTTTTTTTTATCGACACTGCTAGAGAAATTATGAATAATTATAAAATGAGCTCAATTTAATGAGCGAAATGCTAGGTTAGAACCTTATGGTTTTTGGGATGCGATTTAGGAAAAGAAATTATGCTTTCAATCAAAAACAAAATTGTTTAGGTGAAAACCATGCCGAAGCCGTCATTTTTGACCTTGCCATTCTTTAAAAGGCATTCTAGTTAACTGAATCATGTACTTACATAAATCAAACGGTTTTACATTTTACCGTATTTTACTTTAGAGAAACCTGAAACTGAACAACTTATTACTATTTAATTTATTTGATGATCTCGATATTAGCCAGTCTTGCACTTAAAATATTTAATTCGCTAATTCATTTTATTTTATTTATTTATTTTTTAATTAAATAAGTTTCGATATTTTTATGTTGCGGGTAATTTTGAACGTTTCACTGTTTCAAGATATTCGAGATGCTCAGGCAATTTCTTTTTTTTTTTTGATACTCACTCACCTTTAAATAATAAAAACACTAAACCACAATTGCACCTAATTTTCAATGCGGCTGTCAAGTCGCACTTACCGTCGCAAAACATAAATTGTACTCGCTTAGAAAAGTAATTAAGTATAACAGTCAGTGAAAGTGGCGAGCAAAACTAGTTTTAACAGTAAAAATTCGGATAGTTGCACTTAATTATGAAAACTCCAACAAACTTCCGATGATTATCGGATTATTAAATCAAAATTGCATGCTTTCTTTTGTGGAATGCATCATTTTGTTTTTAGCTTATAACAAAACTTTGAATAACACAAAACTGTTTAAAAAAAAATCAGAAAGTGTATAAAGTATACTCTCTGTATTAATTTTCAATTGATTCGGTTTTATGTTTCATTAAATTTTGATCCCCGTAACTTATTAGCCTTCTTAGAGTTAGATACGTTCAAAATCAAGGGGAGGTGTCCCTTAAGGCGGTGATGGTAACTTGTAACTAGTTTGATAAATTATTTGAAAGTTAATTAGATTCGTTTATTTATTTCAAATTTTCGTATCGAAGAAAAGCCTCGTTCAGTATTTTTGTAAATTGAAGTAAGGGCCTCTTTGGACCTTAAACACTAGTTATACAGGGTTCGAAAAAAAGAATGCATTTAACATCTACCACTACTTAGGTATTCAATGTCTGAATATGAGGAAAATGATTTATTAAAGTAGTTCTGTTATTGTTGACTAATTCTGAATATTTGAAATAATTTAATAGAGTACTTTAGTGCGGAGATAATTACCTGAAAAAGTGGATTGCTTTACGCCAAGCGCAGAATAATTCACAAAATTGCAAGCAAAATAAAAAGAAAATATCGAGTATAGCATACAGCTTCTACCCCAAATAATATCACATCTAGTTTTCGATATTTTAGGATAGTCTCTAACGTTCTAGGATAGTTTATAACGTTATAGGAAAGTTTCTAACGTTCTAGAATAATTTCTGATCTTCTAAGATAGTTTCTAACTTTCCAGGATGGTGTCCCTTATTGGAATGCGCCCACATTTGAAAAACAGGCGTGTTTTGCCTTTAAGTTAACCGTCTTTTGTTTTTCCAAGGTCGGGAAGTCTTTTGTTTTTTCATTTCGGAATCGATGCGTATGCAAGCCAAATGTCTTTTATTTTATTTTATTTTACTTTATTTGTACACAATCCGACGCGTTTCGAAATCGTTTTCGATTTCCGAACGGAAGGGCGCGCTCCATTTCGAGAAATCGATCGTCCTTTATTTTTGCAATAGTCCAACGGTCTTCCGTTTTTACTCTCGGAGCTACTCTCTGTTATTTTTGTTTGCTTGTTTTTTCTTTCTTTGAGGATTGACTCCCTTAGTAGGAAGCGGCCGCCACTTTTCGAAAATCGCATCGCTTTTGACAAACAAGTCGATCGTCTTTTGTTTTGTCAAAGGTCGAACGTCTTTTGTTTTTCACTGGAGAACCGACGCGCACGCGTTCGAGCGTTCTTTTAAGTGCTGCCTTTTGAAGGCATTTGCACTGTCTGAATGTGTCGCATTTCTTTTTTCATTTTTCGAAAAATAGATCGTGTGTTGTTTTTCAATGGTCGATCGTCTTTTGTCCCTGGTTTTTCAAGGGTTGCTCGGTCGTCTTTAATTTTTTTAATTTTCTTACAAAAATCCGAGGTCCAGCGTTTTCACTTTCCGAACGTGAGACGCGTTTTTTTTTCAGTTATTTTCCGAAAGGTAAATCGACTTTTGTTTCTCAAGAGTAGATCTTGAAAACGTTTTCACGTTTTCTTTTGATTTTTCAAAATGTAGATCGTGTTTTGTTTCTCAAGGGTGGATCGTCTTTTGTCCCTTGTTTCTCAAGGGTTGCTCGGTCGTGTTTAATTTTCTTTTTAAATAAAAATCCGAGGTTTAGCGTTTTCACTTTCCGAATGTGAGTCGCGTTTTCTTTTTCAATTATTTTTCCAAAAGTAGATCGACTTTTGTTTCTCAAGGTTCGCTCGATCGTCTTTAAATTTTTTTTTACAAACATCTATTGCCTCTTGAAAACGTTTTCATGTTCCGAATGTGAGTCGCGTTTTCTTTTGATTTTTCAGTAGATCGTGTTTTGTTTCTAAGGAGTCGATCGTTTTTTGTTCCTTGTTTCTCAAGTGTTGCTCGGTCGTCTTTAATTTTTTTAATTTTTTTACAAAAATCCGAGGTCCAGGGTTTTCACTTTCCGAACGTAAATCGCGTTCTTTTTTCAGTTATTTTCCATAAGGTAAATCGACTTTTGTGTCTCAAGAGTCGATCGTCTGTTATTCCTCATTTCTCAAGGGTCGCTCGATCTTCTTTAATTTTTTTTATACAAAAAGTCAATGCCTCTTGAAAACGTTTTTACATTCCAACTGTGAGTCGCGTTTTCTTTTTTTGATTTTTCGAAAAGTAGACCTCTTTTGTTTCTCAAGGTTCGATCGTCTGACGTTCCTCGTTTCTCGAGAGTCGTTCAATCGTTCTTAATTCTCTTTTTTCTTACAAAAACCCGAGACCCCTTGAAGGCGCTTTCACTTTCCAAATGTGAGTCACGTTTTTTAAATTATTTTTACAAAAGTAGATAGACTTTTGTTTCTCAAGGGTCGCTCGATCGTCTTTAATTTTTTTTTACAAACAGCTTTCACGTTTTCATATTCCGAATGTGACTCGCGTTTTCTTTTGATTTTTCAAAAAGTAGATCGTGTTTTGTTTCTAAGGAGTCGATCGTCTTTTGTTCCCTGTTTCTCAAGTGTTGCTTTCTTTTTTCAGTTATTTTCCAAAAGGTAGATCGACTTTTGTGTCTCAACAGTGGATCGTCTGTTATTCCTCATTTCTCTAGGGTCGCTCGATCTTCTTTAATTTTTTCTTACACAAAAAGTCAATGCCTCTTGAAAACGTTTTTACGTTCCGACTGTGAGTCGCGTTTTTTTTTTGACTTTTCGAAAAGTAGGCGGTCTTTTGTTTCTCAAGGGTCGATCGTCCTTCATTCCTCGTTTCTAGGGAGTCGCTTAATCGTTTTTAATTTTTTTTTCACTTTACAAATGTGAGTCACGTTCTTTAAATTGTTTTTCCAAAGGTAGACCGTCTTTTGTTTCTCAAGGGTCGATCGTCTTTTATTCCTCGTTTACTGACAGCTACTGAATCGTCTTTATTTTATTTTTTTATTTTACAAAAACCCGAGATCCTTTGAAAGCGTTTTCATTTTCCAAATGCGAGTCACGTTCTTTCAATTATTTTTCCAAAGGTAGGTCGTCTTTTGTTTCTCAAGGGTCGATTGTCTGTTATTCTTCGTTTCTCAAGGGTCTCTCGATCGCCTTTAATTTGTTTTTCTTACAAAAAACCAGTGCTTCTTTAAAACGTTTTCACGTTCCGAACGTGAGTCGCGATTTTTTTTGTTGATTTTTCGAAAAGTAGGTCGTCTTTTGTTTCTCAAGAGTCGCTCAATCGTCTTTAATTTTCTTTTTTTTTACAAAAACCCGAAACCCTTTGAAAGCACTTTCACATTCCAAATGTGAGGCGCGTTTTATAAATTATTTTTCAAAAGGTAGGCCGTCTTTTGTTTCTCAAGGGTCGCTCGATCGTCTGTAATTTTTTTATTTTTTTATAAAAAGGCAGTGCCTCGAATAAGTTTTTACGTTCTCAATGTAAGTTGCGCTTTTTTTATTTTTAGAAAAGTAGACCGTCTTTTGTTTCTCAAGAGTCGATCGGCTTTCATTCCTCGTTTCTCGAGAGCCGCTGAATCGTCTTTATTTATTATTTTTTTTTTACAAAAACCCGAAACCCTTTGAAAGCGTTTTCACTTTCCAAATGTAAGTCAAGTTTTTTAAATTATTTTTCCAAAGGTCTTTTTGTTTCTCAAGGGTCGCTTGACCGTCTTTAATTTCTTTTTCACAAAAAGGCGGTGCCTCTTGAAAACGTTTTCACTTTCTGATTGTAAGTTGCGTTTTTTTTACTTTTAAAAAAGTAGACCGTCTTTTGTTTCTCAAGGGTTGATCGTTCTTCATTCCTCGTTTCTCGGGAGTCGCTAAATCATCTTCCAATGAAAGCGTTTTCACTTCTAAATGTGAGTCGCTTTCTTTAAATTATTTTTCCAAAGGTAGGTCGTCTTTTGTTTCTCAAGGGTCAATCGTCTTTCATTCCTCGTTTTCCGAGAGTCACTGAATAGTTCTTAACTTTTTTTTTTAATCCGAGACCCTTTGCAAGCGTTTTCACTTTCCAAGTGTGAGTCACGTTCTTTAAATTATTTTTCCAAAGATAGGTCGTCCTTTGTTTCTCAATCGTCTTTATTTTTTTTTTTTCATTTCTCAAGGGTCAGCTGATCGTCATATTAAAAACTAATATCTTTTTCTTGAATTGGACGTTTAGACAAATTAAATATAAATTTTTTTTCGACCTTCAACCTTTTAAATCCACAACAATAATTAAGTTTGTAGGAAATTTTCTTTTGCACGGAATCAGTGTTCAGAAAAGATTTGAGAACCTTAGACCAGGAATTGTAAATAATTTTCATAAATAAATACTTACTTATCTGCCTTTGGAATAGATTTTGTATGGGAGTTTTAATTTCATTTTTTTTCTTTTTTATCGCGACACAGGGATTTTGCGTGTTTATCGCGCATCCCGTGTGCTTCGGATAACCCGGAGGAAGTAAATTGGCGCCTCGCCGATATGTTGTGTGGTACTCTTGTTAGTTTTAAAATAACCTGATCCGTGGTTTTATTGCCAGAAAAATTAAATTAATTAATATTTACCCAAACGTTGCCCTTTTTAGCCACCAGAATAAAAGATTGAGTATGCGTATTGCTTATGTCGCGTCGTGTCGAATTTCATTTCATTTTGTTATACAGGTTGGTTCCGATAAATGTGCCAAACTCCTCAACAACCTTCGACCGAAAAAATTAGAAATTTATAAAAAATTAAATATACCCGGTGCTGTAGACCAGACGCGCTTTTTCTCTCGAAATTTATTAGAAGTAGTAAGAAATTGCAATGAAAAAAAATTAATAAGCGACGCATTTGACGTACCTTTCAAGATCAACCTGCAAACAGGTCAACTCTTTTGATAATAATTTTTTTTTTGCAATTTCCTTCTGTTTCTAATTTGCGATTAATTGTGCTGGGTTGCGTGATCTAAGACACCCGGTATGTGGTTGACAAACAAAGAACAATTTACACTGAAATACTAATTCCCACTTTCTTGCTCACTTTGAGCTTGATAACGTGTTTGATTCCAATTGGGTTTTAATGTTATTTTTAAATCTTTATAAAATTTTTCTTCAGTTGAATCGAATCAAAATGGGTAGAGTTGAGTTGTCCACTTTCAGCTTAATTCCAATCGGGTTGAGTTGATTTACATCTGGTCCGGTAACGTTCCACCCAGATTAGCGAGTTTTAGGCTTAACTAAATCCAATTGAGTGTTAATTCTTCTTTGCAGTTATGAATTTCAGTTTTCTCGCTCGGGTCGAGTTTGTTTTCATTGACTTCATTCTAATAGTTTTAATTGTTTTTTCAACTTTGGGTTTTTTCTTAATTTCTAACTTTACATTATTTATTCGGTTTGAGTCCGCTAGTGTGGAGTGAAATCGAGTTGAGTTAACTTTCTTTTGAGTTAGGCCCTAAAGCTAAGTAGATTCCAAAACCCAAAGTTGAGAAAGACAATTATTTTCTTTTTTCAACTTTGGGTCTTTTCTTTTTCTGACAGAGTGGAGTTAAACTGAATTGAGTTTTTCTGATAGAGTGGAGTTAAACTGAATTGAGTTGACTTTGATTGAATTAGGCCCTAAATCCAAGTTGATACAAAGACCCAAAGTTGAAAAAACAATTTTCTTTCCAGTTTCGGGTCGTCTCTTAAATTCTAACTCTATATTCGGTTTGAGTCTGATAGAGTGGAGTTAAATTGAATTGAGTTGACTTTGATTGAGTTAAGCCCTAAAACCAAGTTGAATCAAAGACCCAAAGTTGAAATAAACAATTATTTTTTCAAGTTTGAGTCTTTTCTTAATTTCTAACTTTATATTTTTTACTCGGTTTGAGTCCGGTAGAGTGGAGTTAAACTGAGTTAAGTTGGCTTTGTTGAGTTAGACCCTA
Source organism: Prosopocoilus inquinatus (assembly GCA_036172665.1). Lineage (NCBI taxonomy): Eukaryota > Metazoa > Arthropoda > Insecta > Coleoptera > Lucanidae > Prosopocoilus > Prosopocoilus inquinatus. The sequence goes on along the minus strand of CM069871.1, from coordinate 12,520,554 downwards.
ATTCTAAGTGGAGCCCAAAACCCAAAGTTGAAAAAACAATAATTTTTTTCATCTTTGTGTCTTTTCTTCAATTCTGACTTTATATTCGGTGTGAGTCTGATAGAGTAGAGTTAATCCGAATTGAGTTGATTTTGATTGACTTAGGCCCTAAATCCAAGTTGATACAAAGACCCAAAGTTGAAAAGAACAATTCCTTTTTTTTAACTGTGGGTCCTTTCTTAATTTGTAACTTTATATTTGGTTTGAGTCTGATAGAGATATATAGTTAAACTGAATTGAATTGACATTGATTGAGTTAGGTCCTAAAACCCAGTTGATCCAAAGATCCAAAATTGAGAAAACAATTATGTTTTCAACTTTGTGTCTTTTCGTTTTAACGTTACTTTTCTATTTTGATTGTAGTTTTTCAATTTTTAGTTGAATTTAATTGAATTAGTGAATTAGGTAGAGTTGATTTAAGTTTGATCATGTTAGGTTCCACTCAAATCGAGTTAATTTATTCTCAATTCGCTTTGTCTGACTTGTCTTAAGTCGGGTTTCATTCCGACGAGTTTTAATCTTTTTTTTGTGCTTCGCTGTTTAGAATTTAATTTTTTTTTTCGTTCGGTTTGAATGTGGTGGAGTTGAGATGACCTTGCTTGCGCTAGGCCTAATTCCAATTGAGTTTCTTTTTTGTTTCGTTTTTACTATTATAGGGTGACGTGAAAATGAAAACCGGTGCGGATGTTTGAAGACTGCCACTAATTCAACGACACCGAAATTAATTAACAACCAAATCACAGATGATTTATTTACATACTACTCAACAAACAATAAATACGAGCATTTCAAAAAATCACTTCTGGTTTCTTGTCTTCCCCTTCTTCTTCCGCAGAGTCACTGACGTATACGGGGTTTTGGATTTCAACATCTGAAATGGATTTAATTTTTTTAGATTTCAAACAATTTCCAGAAGAAAGAAAAGTTGGTGGGGCAAGTTGATTTTGGCCCAAACATTTTTTTTTAATGAAAATGATTTTCCAAACCGTTCCTTGCCAAGATTTGCTTCTGAGCCAAACTTTTTCTTTAATGAAAAAAATAATTTTCCAGATCGCTTACCAGTGCGCTGCTTGCTGAATTTCGCTTTTCTTCCGGATTTGCACAAACCCACACAGGCTGATATAATCGAGAACATTACAAGGACACTCAGAACGCCGACAATCGCTGGAGAATTCTTGCCAAACCTAAACGCAAAACGAAACGCAGAATCAAAATCGATGCTCCACAAAATAAAATTTGCAAAGTGCTTTTGTGGACAATTTCAGTGAGCTTTCTCCCTTGGAAAAAACTATCACGACTTGATAGTTGAAACGTCGATAACCAAAACGCTTTGAAGAGTGTCCACAGGGATATTTTAATTTTTAGGGCAAAACGCGTTGAAGAAATTAGAATAAATAGAAATTGGCCGCCAGGAATCGCTCTCTGCCTATTTCTAAATGCCTATTTTTGGCCCTTGCCCGCCCTTTCCTCAAATGCAGTCAAAATATGAATCTCACATGTTACAAAAGAATTCAGAACAAATTCAAAATAATTTTTGGAGACAAAGAAAGATTAAAGAGTCATTCGGCACTTGGCGAGGTTGATCAAGTTTTTTGTTTACATTATAAACCTGATGACTCGCGTAATACTTTTCTCGAGAAAATGAATTCGACAAAGAAAAATTCTATACGAAGATATCAGTTTTTCCCTGTAACCAAAGATAATTTGGACTGTCTGGAAGATGTACTGCAACAAGTAGAAATTATAATCCGAGAATTACCTGTAAATAAAATAAAATACGGCCCTGAACAGACGTGGATGCAAACATAAGTTACAGTAACATGTCCAGAAACTAACCTTGGCCCTGCCAATCAAAACACAAGAAATTCACACGTCACAATGTCTTTAAATTCAGGAACGCGCATTATGAAGCAACAACTAAAACCTCCCCTAGTGTAAGTGCCGAAAGCACGTAAGTTAATCTATTATTTATAATAAATGAATTTCCAGTTATATTTTACTCTAACTGTGTCTCCGTCCTAAAATTATTGTAACAGTATCTCAAGTCACTCCAAAAAAAAAAAAAAAAATTAAAAATTACTGATCTAAGGCACACTTCGTAATCCAAAATAATCTTAAATAAATTTCAATCAAACATACTTTCTGCAATATTTAAGGTACACGTACCATCTTACATACACGAAGGGGTTCATCAAGTTGTCGGTTTCGTTGCAATTAACCCCCCTCCACGAATCGTCACAAACGCAAACCCCATTTTCGCAAAGCCCGTTGGCACAGCGTTCGTCGCAGCTCGCCTCACACAACCCATTTCGGCCCAGCTCGAACCCCTCAAGACATTCGCACAGGTCCGGCTCGATGCAAGTCCCCCTCACACATTCAGGTTGGCAAACTGGGCGGCAAGTCGAGTTACCACCCCCAGTGGCGGCGTAACCCTCGAAGCACTCGCAGACGTTTGGGGCGACGCACGTTCCATTGAGGCAATTTTCACACGCGGGGCGGCAGATGTTTGGGAAGCCCCCCTCGTCCTTCACGTACCCCTCCTTGCAAGCGCAATGGTCGGGAGAGGAGCAAACCGAATTGACGCATGGTTCCAAGCAGACGGGTTCGCACCGGTTTGTTTCGTTCGACAAGGAATAACCTGCAGCAGAAAAAAAAATAATAATTCAAAAGCAGCTTGGCCAATTCCTTCGTTAATAATCACCTTGTTTACACTCGCAGTTTTCCGGATCAACGCAAACCCCATTTTCGCAGGGCTTGGAACAGATGGGGTTGCAGGTGACGTTTGTAACTTGCGCATACCCCTCGTTGCACGTACAGACGTTAGGCGCGCTGCATTTTCCGTTGACGCAACTTTCGTTGCAAACGGCCTCGCATTGGAACCAATCGGAATCGCTGGGGGCGAAGCCCAAATCACAAGAGCAGGTTTCCGGTGCTGTGCACCGCCCGTTTACACACCCCCTACTACATATTGGCTCGCATACAAATTTGAGCAACGAGTACCCCACATGGCACGAGCACTTGTTTGGTGCGACGCAATCTCCGTTGCTGCAAGTAAAGTTGCAAACGGGCTTGCAATCGTACGAGTTAGAATCGACGAATGCGTATCCAGGATTGCAAACGCAAGTCTCGGGCTCGACGCAAGTTCCGTTGCCGCAATTTCTGCTGCACACGGGATTGCACTGGTACTTATCGCCAGGATTTAAGGCGAATCCAGAGTGGCACTTGCAGGTCCCCGGCGAAGTACAGGTTCCGTTTTGGCAAGGCCTGGAGCAAACTGGATTGCACTGGTACTTACTGCGAGGGTCCACCGCGTATCCCGTGTGGCAGGTACAAGTCTCTGGAGCTGCGCAAGCGCCGTTCGTGCAAGGTTTCGAACAAACTGGTTCGCACCGGTATTTATTTTGGGCGGCCAAATCAAATCCGGAGTTGCAAGTGCAAGTTTCCGGTGCGGTGCACGCTCCGTGCACGCAGGGCTTTGCACAAACTGGCTCGCACCAGTATTTATTGCCGCGATTTAAAGCGAATCCCGAATTGCACGTGCAACTTTCTGGCGACGTGCAGGTTCCGTTCTGGCAAGGCCTGGAGCAAACTGGTTTACACACGTATTTATTGCGGGGGTCCATCGCGTATCCCGCGTAACAAGCACAAGTCTCCGGAGCTGCGCACGTGCCGTTTATACAAGGCTTTGAACAAACTGGTTTGCATTGGTATTTATTTTGGGCGTCCAAGCCGTACCCGGAGTTACACGTGCAAGTTTCTGGTGAAATGCACGTGCCATGTTGACAGGGCTTGGAACAAACTGGGTCGCAAAGATATTTGTTGCCCGAGTCACCTGAGTATCCAGGATTACACTTGCAAGTTTCTGGTGAAACGCAGACTCCGTTCTGGCAAGGTCTGGAGCAGACTGGATTGCACTGATATTTGTTGCGCGGGTTCAGCGCGTATCCGGAATTACACACGCAAGTTTCGGGTGCGGTGCAGGTTCCGTTTTGGCACGGTTCTGAGCAAATTGGATTGCACTGGTATTTATTACTGGGGTTTAGGGCGTAGCCAGAGTGACACGTGCAAGTTTCGGGGGAAGTACAGCCCCCATTTTGGCATGGATCAGAGCAAACTGGATTGCATTGGTATTTAACATGGGGGTTTAGGGCGTAGCCAGAGTAGCAAGTGCAAGTTTCGGGGGAAGTACACGCTCCGTTTTGGCACGATTGCGAACAAACTGGATTGCACTGGTACTTATTATTGGGGTTTAAGGAATATCCAGAGTGACAAGTGCAAGTTTCGGGGGAAGTACACGCTCCGTTTTGGCATGGATGAGAGCAAACTGGATCACACTGGTATTTATTATGGGGGTTTAGGGCGTAGCTCGAGTGACACGTGCAAGTTTCGGGGGAAGTACACGCCCCATTTTGGCACGATTGCAAACAAACTGGATTACACTGGTAGTTATTGTGGGGGTTTAGGGCGTAGCCAGAGTAGCAAGTGCAAGTTTCGGGGGAAGTACACACTCCGTTTTGGCACGATTGCGAACAAACTGGATTGCACTGGTACTTATTATGGGGGTTTAAGGAATATTCAGAGTGACAAGTGCAAGTTTCGGGGGAAGTACACGCTCCGTTTTGGCATGGATGAGAGCAAACTGGATCGCACTGGTATTTGTTATGGGGGTTCAGAGCATAGCCCGAGTGACACGTGCAAGTTTCGGGGGAAGTACACGCTCCGTTTTGGCACGATTGCGAACAAACTGGATTGCACTGGTACTTATTATTGGGGTTTAAGGAATATCCAGAGTGACAAGTGCAAGTTTCGGGGGAAGTACACGCTCCGTTTTGGCATGGATGAGAGCAAACTGGATCGCACTGGTATTTGTTATGGGGGTTCAGGGCGTAGCCCGAGTGACACGTGCAAGTTTCGGGGGAAGTACACGCCCCATTTTGGCACGATTGCGAACAAACTGGATTGCATTGGTACTTATTATTGGGGTTTAAGGAATATCCAGAGTGACAAGTGCAAGTTTCGGGGGAAGTACACGCTCCGTTTTGGCATGGATGAGAGCAAACTGGATCGCACTGGTATTTATTATGGGGGTTTAGGACGTAGCCCGAGTGACACGTGCAAGTTTCTGGGGAAGTGCAGCCCCCGTTTTGGCACGATTGCGAACAAACTGGATTACACTGGTACTTATTATGGGGATTTAGGCCGTAGCCAGAGTGACACGTGCAAGTTTCGGGGGAAGTACATTCCCCATTTTGGCACGATTGCGAACAAACTGGATTGCACTGGTACTTATTATGGGGGTTTAAGGAGTATCCAGAGTGACAAGTGCAAGTTTCGGGGGAAGTACACGCTCCGTTTTGGCATGGATGAGAGCAAACTGGATCACACTGGTATTTATTATGGGGGTTTAGGGCGTAGCCCGAGTGACACGTGCAAGTTTCGGGGGAAGTACACGCCCCATTTTGGCACGATCGCGAACAAACTGGATTGCACTGGTACTTATTATGAGGGTTTAAGGAGTATCCAGAGTGACAAGTGCAAATCTCGGGGGAAGTACACGCCCCGTTTTGGCAAGATTGCGAACAAACTGGATTACACTGGTACTTATTATGGGGGTTTAAGGAGTATCCAGAGTGACAAGTGCAAGTCTCGGGGGAAGTACACGCCCCATTTTGGCACGGTTGAGAACACACGGGAAAGCACACGAATGCGTCGTTTGGATTTATGGTGAACCCCCCATGGCATTGACATGAATTTGGCGCGGCGCAGAAACCATTTTGGCACGGTCTTTGGCATGTCGGCTTGCAATCCAAACCGCCAGGGTTCGCATTGGCGTATCCATCGCAGCAGAAATGTTCCGTTTCGTAGGTGTTATAACTCTGAAAATAGACTTCTGTTAGATTGTTTGTTTTTTTTTTTTTTAATTTCTGCGTGCATTTTTGATATAATATTTACAGCACCTACCACGACGTGTTTGGGGAACCTAAAGTTAATTCGCGTGCGCACGCAGTTCTGCTTCATCCATCTATAACGGCACAGTCCGGTGAACCTTTCAACGTAGGATTCCCTAAATTTTTGAAACTGATACCTGGTTTTGGTTACCCTGGTAATAACGGTCGTTTAATTAGGGGCGTGGGGGATGAATAGCAAGAATGTCATACTCACTTTTTAGGCCGGGTGCAAACGCCGGTTTGTCCGGCGGTTAAATGAACCGCGGTTAAGCAAAGCGAGCAGCTCAAAATTAAATAAAAAATTCTCATGTTAACTGCTGGTTACTATGATGGGAGTTAAAGTAAACTGGCGCCTGTTTTCCGAACGATGCTTTCCTATCAGCTTTCGTAATAGGAAGTGCACTGAGATAGATAGACAGAGGAACTATTAAAGTTTCGATAAAGTTGTGCCATGGGAATTGTTTTTTAAGTTGAATGTCCTAATTCCTTTCCTCATTCGCATTTTCAAAATAACGGATTCTGCAGTTAAATAATTAGTTCAGGACATAAAAGGAAGTTGTTTTTTTTTTAAAGATAAATATCTCCCACAGTGCAACGGGAAGGACCTGATGCAAAATTTCCAAGCGATAGCGAATTTCACCTTGGCTGCGAGGTTATAAATAAGCCACGGATAAGAATGATGATTAAAGTCGATTTTACTTTCGTTTCATCTCATAATTTAAATTAAATCTAGTTTCTTAAAAATCGGAATTAATACTCGTTTTCGTTTTTCTGGATGGCCTCATCGTTGTAATGTTCTCCTCTTCTTTCTGATTCAACAATTTTATTCCTTATACTTTTCTTGCTAAAAAATGACTGCGATTATAATACAGTGCACTGATACATAAGCGAGGCTTTGCTTTTTATATTTTGCTCAAATATTAGCTAACCACACACGCACATACTTAACCCACGCTCTCGGATCGTGGCGGACTTGGCCTGCGCTCCAAGTCCGCCACGAGCCGGGTACGCTGTTAGCCACAGATTAGTAAGCCAAATTGAAATACCTAAACGGTAGATTTGAATAGAAACTTCAAGAACTTGTATTCTGGCCGATAAACGGTCCAGTAGCTTGTAACGACCGTGTGTCATTTATCATTTTAATTTATTAAAATCTGATTTGCCCGTAAACTTAGTTTTGAAACAACAGTTTAGATATGCGAGCTTGGATGCACGGTTTAATCCGCTTACTTGGAACGAAGTCGTCTTTCCTCCCTGAACATACGCACTAAGTTTGCGCGCCAAGTCAGCCACGTGCCAGTAGCGCCGGAAAAGTACGTGCGTGTGTGGAGGGCTATTGTATCTTGTACTTAGGGCCAGTTTTTCAATAGGGGTTTAACTTTAAGCTCCGTTTTATTCTTACGGTAACAATTGTCCTTACAATCGTTACCGTGGGAATAAAACGAAGCTTAAAGTTAAACTGTGTTGGAAAAACCGGGCCTTAAAGATTGTTACGGGAAAGTTAACCAAAGCGTAAACTGCCAAATTGATTTAATATCGAAGAAATGCATGGAAACACATGTCCGTTTACATCAGGGGTTCCCAACGGGGTCGATATTGAAGCCAAGAGGTGGTAGAAAACTCAAAAAGGGTCGTTGGGCTTGCATTCCTACGATTGTCGTTGAAAATAATGTAACGGAAGAAATAATTATATAAGATCGACTCCTAATTCCCCTGTATACTACAAGTAAACCTTGGCCTACATTCGCACATCGGTTACATAATAACAGCTGCCAATTTTTAAAGAGCTGTCGCCTAACCCAAAGCTTATGTAAACTGGAAATTAATCAAATTTATATAAATTTAGTTAGCTTTTCTGATCACAAGTTGTCACAGTGCGCGAATTCATGTCGTCTAATAAACTGCCTCTTCACCGTGTCATGTAAGTTATATTTTGCAACTTCAATAATTGTAGGTATCTGCTTTGCGCATTTTATGTTGTGTTAAATCTGACTGCGCCCCACTAAACTATACTTTTTGATACCAAAACCCCTAAAGTATACTTTATGATACCAACTCGATTACCAATAAGCAAACGTTGCGTTTGGTGAAGCGCCATAGCTAGAACGTTACAAAAATTTGTTTCAAAAAAACTCAATGCTTTTTTTTAAGCGTTTGATGAGAACGTCAGCGTTTTTCTTGTGGCCAAGAAATGGCGCTCTGTTTTCGATTTAAATTTAAGGAAAGAATATGCTTTCTTTTTTTGAGAAATTGCTTTTTTGAAGTTCGATTAAGGCAACTTTCATTTGTTTTTAGATAAACGAAGACAAGTGAAGGTGAATGAGAAGAGATGACGCTCTATCTAAATAATGCTTAAGAAAATTATTGCGAAAACGGAAGCGGAAGATGTGGCTGAGAATGTCAATTCTTTTTAGAGTAATACAGCTTCCATTTTTGATGCAGAGATGGAACTTTGTCTAACTCCACGCACACCAAGATTTTAGAATTTGATTTTGTATTTTAAATCACTTCGGACTTTTGAGTTTTGCTAAGAGCGAGAGCAGGAATGAAGTGAAATTCGATTATAATCGTTTTTTTCCTGTTTTTGTTTTGGCTAAGGGATGGCGCTTTGGGAATGATTCCCATCACTGCAATGTTTTTTTTTCGTTTTTTTTTTAATTAAAATCACCGCCAATTAGTCATTTAGAACGTCGGTCGGCGTCGACGTGAAGATGAAATGCTGTTTTAAGAAATTCTAGTAAAATAGTTTGCGCTTTTAGACAACAGATGGCGCTGCGAAAGACTTTTGAATGCTTAAATGTTATATTTTCGACTTAGTTACAAAAAAAAATAATAATATTTTAACTGATAATATAAAGACGAAAACATCATCGACATGCAATTAAATTAGTTTTCATTTTGGAACGGCCGACGGCGCTTCGAGCAGTCTAATACGAAACGCTAATATAGCGACCAGCGGCATCTGTTGGGAATATGTTGCTTAATTCTCGTTCTTTAAGAAAGAAAATATGTATTAAAAACTTTTAACTTCCGCGAAATCATTTTTGGAATTTTGAACAATTTTAAGAAATTTGGAAAAAGAAGACACTTTACTAACGCAGACTTTTTTGTTTTGTTTCCAGCGCCATCTCGTGAGAATATAATTATTCTTAATACCAGCTTAATTATTACGCTTCGAAAAAGTTCACGATGACTACTTGACTCGTTTATTTCTCTGTCGAACCTTTTATCAGGTTTTGAAGAAAATTTCTTATTCACTTGTTTCTGCACGCCATCTATTGGGAATATCATTTTTTACTACCAGCTGTAACTAAGCTCTAGAAACGAAATTATATCGAACACATTTGAACGAAATCGTTTATTTTTATTGTCAAATCTTCCACCCACGTTTGAAAATTTATGGGACATTTCGAAGCCAAGATTTTCTTTTATTTGCAACGCCATCTATTGAGAATATCATCTGCTACGCGTTGTTTAATTGTTGCGTTGCCGTTTAAGCCAGCAATATTAAACACTCTAACTCCTGTGAAACCTTTTTTCGAATTTTGAGGAAACTCTGAAAAAGTAGATAATTTTCAAACTCAAACTTTTTTCTTTGTTTGTTTTCAACGCCATCTACCGAGAATTTGATATTTTTGATATTGAATTCATTTATATTTCTTTCGAACCTTTTTGAAAAAAAATTCGTATTCTCTTGTTTTCAACGCCATCTACTGAGAATATAATTTTTTACTGTATACTTAATTATCTCTAGAAACAAAATCATATCGAACACATTTGGATGAAACCGTGTTTTTTTTTCTGTGGAATATTTTATCGACGTTTGAAAATTTATGGGAGATTTTTCTTTTTTCGTTTTCAACGCCATCTATTGAGAATATCATATACTGTGCGTCGGCGTCGTTTAATTGTTGTCGTTTCAAAAAGTAGTATTAAAAAAATTTTAACTTCTACGAAACTTTTTTTCGAACTTTTATAAAATTCTGAAAAAGCAGATAACTTCTTTGTTTGTTTTCAGCGCCATCTATCGAAAATGTAATTATTTTTACTACCAGATGCTTAGTGTGTGTAGAAAAAATCACATTGAATTCGTTTATTTCTCTGTCGAATATAGTTTTGAATGAAATTTCTAGGAAATTTTTTAAAGAGAGAGAGAGGGAAAAAAACGAAACAATTTCCGAGCCAAGATTGTTCTTGTGCTTTCAACGCCATATACTGAGAATATCATTTTTTACTGCTTGCTTAATTTGTCTGTAGAAACAAAAACAAATCGAACACGTTTAAACCACGGCAAGCTTAATTGATACGTCATATACGGCCAGTCCAAGGAGCATTAAAAAATGTTTTTTTGGAAAAAATCAAAAGCGTGCGTCAAGTGGCGCCCTCAAATTTAAAACTAGTATCAAAATTCCTGTCACCTTGAAATTTTTGGTTATGAGAAATGTCAATTCGTTTTGATATTTAAGTTGTCAAAATAAGCGTCGGTGTCGTAACCATGGAAACATAATTAATGAGTTTGAGAGGGCGCTAGTCGACATGCTTCATGGCTTGCTTTACTGGAACACAGCGCTGCATGCCTTGCTTTACTGGAACACATTTTTAGGGAAATTGGACTGGCCGTATATGACACATCAATTCAGCTGGCCCTGGTTTAAATGAGATTAAAGTTCAATTAAATTCGTTTTCATTTTGGGACGACAGATGGCGTTTCAAGCGGTCCATTACCCAACATGACGCGCTTATTTACAGCGGCCCATTAATTTTTCACCAACTTGGATGGGCTGAAAATAGAATAAAGTTATAAAACAAAAACAATTTTACTAAGAACACACGCACAGTTAATAACTAATTTCTTAATTGGCTCATAGATGACGTTGAATGCAATTCTCTACGACTGTGCGGGTGTGCTTTGTAAATTTTTCCCATCAAGTAATTGGGTGAGAGAGGGGTCGATGAGAGAAAAGAAAACTAAGGGGTCGATGCTATAAAAAAAAAGGTTTGCAAGTCTTTGGTTTACATGATAGAATAACAATGGTGCCAATTTCCCATTTAATTTAACATGGGAGCGTTATGTTCTAATAATGTGAGTTTGGTTGCCTAGCCAGCAGGTTGTGGCGTGGGGAGAAATCGACCGAGTTTTGGAAACGAAAGTAAAAGTATTGACTGCTAGTGAACGTCAAAAAAGCCATTCTGTTGCTCTTTTTTCATCTTTTTTTTTTTCTTGAAACGTGAAATTATGCATTAATAAATTATACGTGTACGTGTACATACCTCAACGACGATCTCCGTTCTGTAAGCAGTTTCGAAGTCGAAGTAAGTACGACGCAGGTACGCCTTGAGGTAAGTGACCGTTTTCGGTTGAAGCCTGGTTTTCGGTACCCTAGCGCAACACTCCGCGTGTGAAACAATTTTGAAAAATAAATAAATAATTCAACTCACAGTTTCGGCCTGCTACAAACCCCTTTTTGCTCCGACGCTGCACCCCGAAGTCGAAACAAGCAAAAGAAAAATACGAAACAAATTTTCATGTTGGCTCGGCTCGGCTCGGCCCGTAAGCGATGAAGGTTGAAACAAACTTTTCTTTCTTTAGATGAAAAAATGCGCTCAGATAAATTTGGCGGGAAGTTAAACGAACGCCGCGCTGTCGCCACGATAAGAAAGAGATAAATTTCGAAATTTCCAAAACTGGACAATCCTGCGGAAGTGGTTTTAAAGATACCCCCACAGAGAGTTTGACTTTTAGTTAGGCAACCATACATACAGCTAATCACCTTGCCCAGCGTTTCCTCTGTGTTCCTGTGTTATTTTTACAAATGCACTCAAACTTTTTTGAGCGCGATCCTCCCCTCCCCCTCGTCATAAAACATAGTCATAAACGGCGAGGCAACAATAAAGTAAAAAAAAATTGAAATATAATTAAGTACAGTTGGGGAAATAGAAAGCGGGACAGTTAGTTTAAACCTTACTTCTAAATTTCGGTAACTATGGTAATTTATCAACCATCACATTAAGTAAAATGATTAATCATTCCGTTTATAATTAAAAATTATAACGAACAAATACCTCATTCAAATCAATCATACTAGTGCAATAGTTAGTTTTTATTTTACTTACAATTATTTCCACGCGAAATAAAATGAAACAAAATAACAGTCATGCAGCCTTTCGATTAAACTATTGAATGCAAACGTCCGGAGATTGATTGAATTAAGATTTCTAATGTACATATTCCACATCCAAAATGTCACATAGTTCTTCCAAAGGCTTCACTAATTCCATTTGATTCACTGGTCGAAAATTTTCACTTACATTTCACTTAGAAAGACGATACATTCTTAAGAACTCAATTTGACAAGTTAATTCTGACGTTCACTGACGGTAATAAATTAATTAGAAGGGTCACGACTGTCACCAAGGAAACTTCACACTATCAAAGTAATCGGAAGTTTCGTTCTAAGACTTGTCCCGATTTATGTTTCCGCAGCTGTACCATGTAATCCAATGACGATATTGTAACAGAACGAGGAGTGATGACTCATACAAGCAGATATATCGCCCTAAAGCGATGATTTTCTGCAATTGTTAACAAATTACTCTTTTAATGCCCGATTTCTACACCTCCTGATAAATTTACCTGTCAGGTAATATCCTCAGAAACTATTATCGATACAATGGTTACACAATACACAAATAGGTGACGACGATGATTTAATAAGTTCTTTACATTATTTACTATCAAGTACATCCGAGAAAGTTGATGATGCCTCAAAAAAAAAAGATGAGGAAAAAGAGAAAGAAGAGGAGGAAGAAGTATCAGAGGAAGACAGCGACGAAGAAGAATAATAATTTGACATGTGGATTGTTCCTACCTAAAAAAAGATATATAACAAAAGATATCTCGCATTCTACCTCGAAAATGGCATGAAAATGAATGCATTTTACTGTTTGTGTATTCTTGACCTTCTATCATGGAAACGGTTCATCGCACGTAAAAATATATAGGGACTTTCTTGTGGGGAATTGTCTAATTTGTAATTCTTATAATAGCCTGAATTGTTGTCAAACCAATAGGAAGCGAGATAATCGCGATAAACCATTTCTTTTGACGTTTGACCTTGAATAACACGTGAAGCCGGCATGATATCGATGGGGACTTTTAGTATTTTATTTATAATGGCTACATAAAGGTGTATACAGATATTCAGCTAGGTTGGATTTTTTCGGAAGATAAATTCTTATTTTACTGTGTTAACAATGGTTTCCAAGGTTAATACCAGGCAAATGAATTTATCAAGAGGTGAAGAAATCGGGCGTTAGGTAAACTGTACGGTAATACAGCAGATCAGCGTGAGCTAAACGAACATCTGGACATTCTATAATTATACCGCGCTGAAATTGAGTCACTCGAATCATGTAAAATAGTACGTAGTTGAATATAAGCAGGAAGTATATCCACAGTGCCTCTACTTTTCGCAATATTTTACTTTATAAAACACCGGCTTATCTTTGCAATAAAATTACTTACCGTACTGACAAACACAGTATCAATATACGTCACAAAAACGTTATAACTACACCCCAACACTCTACTACTCTTTTCAGACGTTCATTTTCTTATAATATTGCAACGCTATGGAATCGCCTATCCTTGCAATTTAAAGATCTCTCATATGTAAGTTTTAAACATCAATCAGCGGCGGCTCGTGCATAACATATTTGGGTAGGTGGTAGACATACCCAAAGAACGCTTGCTCTGTCTAACACACATGAACAGGGAACAAATAATACACGACGCACAACGGTCGCCTACCCAAATATGTTACGTAGAACCGTCGCTGACATCAATTAGTAGCATTGAAGAAGAGCGGACATTTGTAGCATTCTTAACTTTTTCAATTGGCATCATTCACATATGTATATTTATTTTCCTGCTGCACCTTATACCCTATGATTTTTTTTAATTTTAGAGAAAAGGAGGCCCTGGAAAGCAAAACGTATAGTGCGAAATACCTCTATAAATAAAAATTTATTGTAGAATTTCCAATAACTTTTTTAGTTCTGATTGTAGGTTTGCTATTTCCTCTTTCCCTGTCCAAACTATCATCCACTACGACTAAATTTAAATGTACTTTGGCTAACCTTTATCTAAAATTTAAAAAATCATATGTTATTTGTTTATTAATTAAACAATGGGCGTCGATGGAAGATCAGCAAGTCGGCTTGTCGATGGCCTGAATCGACGCCATTGATCTACGCTTCTGTTAGCATATACAGCGTGGAAACTAAGTAGCGGATAAAATCCATAACTCCGTTAAAATTTGTAATAAAGCAAAAATCTAAAAGGGGTATAGCGATTCAAATTACAGCGCATAAGAAGAAGTATATTTTGAGATATTGTCATGAATTTTTTTTAAGTTATGACGTCATCAAGATTTTTTTAAATGACAACCTATATTTTTTATTTTTGATTTCGGTGGTATTCTTTAACCTGCTTTCAACAGTATAAAATTTTGGATCGATTACATAACAAAAAATTCAAGAAAAACGGCCATAAAAGTTTAATTGTAAAGTTGAAGAAATAAACAGAACATCTAGTTAGCTAGGTTTAAAACGAAACAAAATTAAGGTGTAAATAAACAAAATTTGATTTTGACAGTCATTGAAATCACAATAAATGTTCAAACTGACGACCATGCACCAACTGACAATACCCAAGACGCTCATAAAATTCATTTATTACATTTTGAATAGTTTGAGTTGTTATTAACCTACACTCCTGTCGAATTCTTTCTTTAAGATCGTCCAAGTTCTATTTTTATGCACCTTGCTTTTTAAGTACCCCCATAGAAAAAAGTCTAATGGCGTTAGATCAGGGGATCTAGCTGGCCATTCCATTGGACCTCTTCTTCCTATCCATCTACCTGGGAACATCTCGTCCAAATAACGTCGCACATCAACTGCGTAGTGTGGCGGAGCACCGTCGTGTTGCATCCAAATGTTATTGTTTGGTACGTCACAGTCATGTTCATTAGGAAATAATATCGCCAATGCAGGTACTAATTCGAATTGTAAGAAGTGTAGATATTTCTCACCAGTTAAATTACCTTCGATAAAGAATGGACCTAAAATTCTGTCACCGACAATTCCTGTCCATACGTTGAGCTTCTGGGGATGTTGAGTATGAGCTTCTTGCATCCAGTGGGGATTTTCCCTAGACCAATATCGACAATTATGTCTGTTAACAGTTCCACGTAAAGTAAAACTTGCCTCATCAGAAAAAATTATACGCTGCGAGAACATTGGATCACGATTGCAAATTTCCAACATTTCTTCACAAAATTCTTGTCTATGATCATAGTCAGTTTCTGCTCGACCTAACTTAACCCCGAAGCAAAAAATTATTATTACAATAAAATAAAAAATAAAACTTAAAATTTCTAAACAAGTCTCAAAAAAAGACAAAAGATTCTCTTCGGTTAGGTTCCCTCCGATTGGATTGGCTGGTCTTGAAAAGCCTTGTAATAAGAACAAATCTTTCTTATAATCTTTTGAGTTTCTTTAAAATTTCTAATGTTCCTAAAATTTTGAAAATTATTTCATTTTTAAAATTTTGAACGTTTTTTTGGTTTTAATTTTTCATATCTTACCTTTTTCAAATATCTTTTTAATTTTCTTCTTGGTTTGGGTTCACTGAGATTCCGTTTGTTTAGGTTCACTTGGTTTATCTTCGGTTGAACTGACCTTGAAATGCTTTTTAGTTTAATTTTGACCGATTTTTAAAAATTGCTTCATTTTTAAAATCTCGAACGTTTTTGGTCTTAATTTTTTATAACCATAACCTCTTTGAATTTTTTTAAATTTTCGTCTGGGTTCAATTTTGAACGTCTTTAAAATTTTGAAAATTACTATATCTTTAAAATTTCAATTTTTTTTAAATATTCTCGCTTTGGGTTCACTTAGATTCAGTTTTTTTAGGTTCACTTGGTTTATCTTCGGTGAATTGACCTTGAAATGCTTTTTAGTTTCTTTTTAGGTTTAATTTTAATTTTTTATTTTTTGAAAATTACCTTATTTTTAAATTTTCGAAGGTTTTTTGGTTTTAATTTTTTATAACTATAAGCTTTTTGAACTTTTCAAATTTTCGTTTGGGTTCAATTTAAAAGTTTTTTTAAAAATTACTTTATTTTTGAAATTTTAAATTTTTTTGGCTTTAATTTTTTTTATGTTCTCGTGTTCGGTTCACTTAGATTTAGTTTGTTTAGGTTCACTTGGTTTATCTTCGGTTGGAATGACCTTAAAATACTTTTTAGTTTCTTTTTAGATTTAAGTTAGATTTTTTTTGAAAATTACTTTATTTTTAAAATTTCAAACGTTTTTTGCTGTTAATTTTTTATAACTTATCTTTATGATTTTTTTTTTAATTTTCGTTAGTGTTCGATTTTGAACATTTTTTAAATTTTGAAAATTACTTTATTTTTAGAATTTTAAATTTTCTTGCCTTTAATTTTTTTTAATGTTCTTGTTTTGGGTTCACTTAGATTCAGTTTGTTTAGGTTCACTTGGTTTATCTTTTGCCGGATTGACCTTGAAATGCTTTTTAATTTCTTTTCAGGCTTAAGTTTGTTTTTTTTTTTAAATTACTTTATTTTTAAAATTTAGAACGTTTTTTGGTTTTAATTTTTCATAACCATAACCTTTTTGTTTTTTTTTTAAATTTTCGCATGGGTTCATTTTTGAACGTTGGAGGGACATTAAAATGCTTTTTAATTTACTTTTTAGTTTAATTTTGAACGTTTCAACTCATGGACTAATTTTACTTTATACGGATGAAACTTTTGCATTTTTTAAAGTTTCAGTACCGAGGTATGGCTCAGGTTGTGCTCTAAAGCATTGTCTCGACTAGTCGAATGCGGATTATTTTCTATTTCTAGTAAAATATCAAGCTGCACATCGACAATTAATTTTGTCTTAGGGTGGCCAGTTTTTGGAAGGTCTTTCACAATACCGTAATTTCGAAATTTATTTTCTATTCTGCTGACTGTGGATTGACTTATTTGCTGATCAGGATATTTGTCTATAAAAAGTCGACTCTCCTCTTGATGAGTTCTAATTCGATCGCCATACCCAATCATCATTAGAACTTCAATTCTTTGTTTTTTCAGTCAGCAACACCATTTTGGTAAAAGGTTTTTAATAATTAGTGTAACTCCTACTATCCACAGGGAATAAAAATACTCACTTTATTGTGATAGGTATTTACAAGTTCTTGTCAATCAAACAAATTTTGTTTGTTTTACACCTAGCTAACTAGATATTCTGTTAATTTCTTCAACTTTACAATTAAACATTTATGGCCGTTTTTCTTGAATTTTTTGTTATGTAATCGATTCAAAATTTTATACTGTTGAAAGTAGGTTAAAAAAACCCACCGAAATCAAAAATAAAAAATATAGGTTGTCATTAAAAAAAATCTTGATGACGTCATAACTTAAAAAAAATTCATGAAAATATCTCAAGATATACCTCTTCTTATGCGCTGTAATTTGAATCGCTATACCCCTTTTAGATTTTTGCTTTATTACAAATATTAACGGAGTTATGGATTTTATCCGCTACTTAGTTTCCACGCTGTATATTTTTCTACCTGAGTACCTTGTACATCGTAGATCGTAGATCAATAAATAATATTATTATTAAAAATTTTTGTTGCAAATCGTTTTTGATTGCAGTGAAAAGCTCGAGCAGTCTCTTACAGCTGTTTCAGCCCTGCTTAGGGCTTCGTCAGCAGAGACGTAGCTCTAAATTCCCACTGCAAACCAAAAACGACTTGATCAATTTATTCGCATGGCCGCCTTGCATGGGGTAGCTTATTATGTAACAAATCCGCTTCAATTTGTTATCCTACTGCAATGTCAGGTCAAAAAGCGATCGTAGGATGTCGCTGTTTTATCTATTCAATGTTATTATTATTAACAGATAAAATAGCGACATCTTACTTTCGCTTTTTGACCTGACATTGCAGTAGGATAGACAAATTGAAGCGGGATTTGCTCCTAATAAGTCCCCCATGCAAGGCGGCCATGCTTGCTGTCAAAGCATAATGAAAGTTTTTAGAAAAATTTTGTGCAAATCGTTCTTGATTGCAGTGAAAATCTCGAGCAGCCTCTGGACAGCTGTTTCAGCCCTGCTTGGGGCTTCTTCAGCAGAAACGTAGCTCAACATTCCCACCGCAGACCAAAAACGACTTGCCCAATTTATTCGCAATTGCAATTATTATTATTATTATTATTATTATTAATCAGGCCTGTATGAAGTAGGCGTTGATTCGACAGATTCGAGTTAAGAAGTCCCATACAGTTTTTTCCAGAAATAATTGCAAAGCAATTGCATTTTTCTTTGCAATTTTCTGTACAAAAATCCGACATACCTCGACAAATGTTATCTTCCTGAAATCTATATTTATGTCTACTTCTCTGCAGCCAGGGTGCCATTCAATTGTGGAGCCAGGCCCACACATAAACTTGACGATAGGTTCCCGTGGTTCCGCGATTTTCGTCTGAAGTCTGGTTCGGACGACTCTGGCAAAACACGAATTTCCATTCTTGAAAACTCTTTTTCAGAGAGAGAGAAAAGAAACGGTTTTTTTTTTACTTACAGCTTTGGCCTGCTACAAACGCTAGTTTTCTGCGAAGTTACGACGTTACAGTGGCGGAATAGGCAAAGAAGAATTATTAACAGAGAAAGTGCCATGGATAACTTTTATAAAACTGACGAATTTCCTTTCGGCAATGCGCATTTTACTTTGACTATTCCGAAGGATATCACAGATGCGTGTGCGTGCGGTATTTCCAACTTTAACTTCCGCTGGTGTAGCGATATTCTGCATCCAAATTAATCTCGGATGATTCAAATTAAAAATTTTGACGTACCTCAACAACCGTCGTCGTCCTGTAACCGATCCTAGTCCTGAAACATATATCCAGACTGCTGAACCAAGGTAAATGTGGAGGGCCACACGGGAACCTGATCATGTAACTTGTGGTTTGCGGTTGAAGCCTGGTTCGCACTATCCTGATAAAATAAAAAAAGAAAAAACGCCCCCTCATACATTAAACTGAATAATTTTGAAACGTGTAACTCACAGCTTTGGTCTGCTACAAACTCCACCTTGACCTGAGGTTACTCCACAGAGACGAAGCAGGCAGAAGAGAATTACCAAAACGACTTCCATGTTTACCGCCCGCTCTTCTGCGCGCGAATAAAACTGACGAATTTTCTTTCTGAAAGCGCTTTTTATTAGGTGTTTTATTCAATGGGGGTTTACATGTTCCAAAAGGAAGACGGATGCTACTGTGAGATAGATACGAGTAGATAGATTAGGACGAGACATCTACTTTTCTTCAATAAAAAAAAACTTATGGTTGACAAGCACCATCAAAGTCCAGAGTTTTATGTATGTTCACAAAGAATTGGGGCCATTTGTTCTGCGAACGGTTCGAAAATTTAGTATTAGCCTCACCTACAACCTGGGAACCCGCATTGCACGATGACACTCCTTCCCTTCCCACCAAATAACAATTCGATGGCAGGAGTAAATAAATAGCACATTCGGCGTAAAAGTGTCCAACACTAATTAGGTGGTCTGAATTCTTTTCCCTGATAATCATATAATGTCACGGTAAGCCTCTTTTTGGACCATCACCATACCACGACACGACTTTCGGGTTGCAGGGGCGTAGGTAGAGCTTATAAAACAATTCGCTTACAAAAATATACCTCTCGGGGTTCCGCAAAGGGATGTTTGGAGTTCCTCCGCAAATAAAAACGAAAATCACATCACAAAAAATGCGTCATTTAAAAGTAGTAGGTATAACGTCGATATTTTGAATGAATGAAACTTAGCCATCAGATATCTCATATAAATAATAAAAATATAAGAGCTGTAAGTTTCCTCGCTTTGCAGAAGGTTGAGAAACACTCGATTAGAATTAAATTGATCTCTGGGGGTCGGGGATTTTCTCTGCCCCAGTCCGGGTGGTTGGTAACGTCGCGATGAAAAGTTCTGCGTTGCGTTGAATGGGGTGGACGATTACTCGGGTTGCTTCGGGCGACGGCTTCGTCTTCGACGAAGCAGATGTGGCGTCCGAAGACGGTTGTTACGTCTAGCGGCGACGTCAGTATAGACCAGGGGAAATGACGGCGGCGTCCATCAGGGGTGGGGACGGCACGTCCTTTAATGTGAATCGAACTAATGATTTAGTCACTCCAAATTAGCGCCATTTAATTAAATAGAAGGGGGAAAAAAGTGCGCATTTAACAATTACCAAAAGATAAAAAAAGGTAATTGGGTTCGTGGCGAGGCACTACTAGGTGAGTGAGTGGTGACAGAGCTCCATCTAAGCTGTGGGGAAATGTAAGTACTCTCAAATTTATTTTCATTGACTCAATTTAAATTTTAGTTTTTAGTTTTTCTTCGTTTTTGTTCATTGTTGTTAAACGTTTTTAAATGCTTGCTTTATTAAGTTTAATTTTAAGATTTAAATGTAATATCTAGTATCCTACGCAAGAACCCATACCTCGGCAGCAGTTTAGGGCACGTTCCTACCCTAAGGGGTGACAGAAGTTTGTTTATAAAATCTGCTTACTTAACTCGGTCGCGAATCAACACTTGAGTTTGCAAAAGGCGTGCGAATAAGCGCTCCAGTTTCAGAATCCGTGGGTCGTCTCTCACTGAGTTCTGGGACTTCTGGGTTTCGTAATTGGATCTTTAATCAAATTTTAAACAACTATATAAAAGAAAATTGAAAAAAAAACAATTTCGAACTCAGATTTCTTTTTTTGTTTCCAACGCCATCTGTTGTGAATATCATTCCTTACTACCTGCTTAATTACCTTCAAAAAAATTATTGAATGTATTTACATGAAATCCTTTACTTGTCCTTCGAATCTTTCACCAATTCTTCAAAAATTTTTAGGAAATTTCCATGTTTTATTTTCAACGCCATCTGTTGGGAATATGATCACCCACTCATCGTGTAATAATTATTAGTATCTTTTAAGAAACGAAAAAAAGAAAAACGTTTTAAGTAAAATCGCTTATTCTTCTGTAAAAAGTTTTACTATCGGTATTTTGAACAATGCTAAGAAATTTTGAAAAGGCAAACAATTTTTATACGCAGATTCCTTTGTTTGTTTTCAACGCCACCTATCGAGAAATTGTTTTTTTTTACTACCAGCGTAATTATTATCTTCAGAAAACGACGCTCGAACGACGCCAACGCGATGATCGAACACTTTATTTGTTAATTTTTTGTCGAATCTTTCTTTAATCGAGATTTGAATTTCTTTTTAGAAAAAGGAACCAAATAATTCCCGAGCCTTTTGTATACAACGCCATCTATTGAGAACATGATTTATTTACTAAAGAGAAAACGATCGAACGATCGAACGACGACGACACGACGCGGTGATTGAACACTTCATTTGTTCATTTTTCTGTCGAATCTTTCCTGTATTTTTTTTTTAGTAAAAAAAACAAGCAACTTCCGAGCCTTTCGTATACAACGCCATCTATTGACAGCATGATTTATTACTGAGTTTTCAATTATTTTTTTTTAAATGTCGTTTATTTTTATATCGAATTCTAATTTTCAATTAAATTTCAATAAAAAGAAACAACAATTTCTACTAATCCAGTTTTAATTATTGCACGTTATTTTGAATATTGAAAAATAAATGCTTGCGCATCACTGTTGAATATTTTGTTAGATTTAGTATAAATGAAAGTACAATGAAAATTGGATTAATGGCCGTTCTCATAATCAGACTTTAAGGAAGCTTTAATTTAAAGTCACTTTTAGAATAAGAAACAAATGTATTTTTTTAGGTTAAAGTGTAACAATATGCTCTTTTATACTATATACGTATTTCGGCAGCATTAATGCTATCTTCAGTAGAGTATAAATGAGTGGTGAGCACTTTATCGAGAAAGAAAATTAGTTTTAATTTAGTGACGCACACTCACCACACACCCCTGTATTGTCATATTTTGTCTTTTTTTTTAATTTGCGAAAAATCTCAATTTTGTTTTTTATGAACATCATGAAATTTTATAGTATAAGCCACCCACATAACACAGATGCTACTTTGTTTGCCTAGTACCGCGTTTTTATGAGCAGAATTAAATCGTGAAGTGTAGGCCAACCACATAACACAGATGCTAATCTGGTTGCCTAGAAGTGCTTATGCGACATGCGTGTCTAAAAATTGCGTTCGTGGGCTTTCTAGTTAGTATTAGATCGTTTGAGACGACAAAATTCGCATGTGTATGCAGCCCGTTGGGTTTGGCACGTCTAAATTATTAAATATTCAGACGAAAAAATTTCCAGATTGACAACAACCATCTACTTTTCAAAACTGTATATTAGATCGAATGCAGTCCTTTTATTTTGTTTTCCCTTTTGTCAAATTATGTTTCCCAATTCGTCAATTTGTCATTGTTCAATTTCTGAAACGTCAAGGCGTACGTCAAAAAGAAAAGTGAGTTGATAGATTGTGGAACATAATTACTGACAAAAGAGGAAAACCAAAAGAAAAAACAAAACTTTACAACATTTTTTCAAATTTGGCAAAAACGTAACAGAACCCTCCTAAAACTGCTCCGGAATCAATTCGGGGTGGAAGTGCGTGCTGCGACGCACCCTCCTAATGCACACGTTGCTCCCCCGCGCTTGCTTCACGAAACCCGGATTGCAAATGCAGAAATTGGGGGCGGAACAGACCCCGTTCTCGCATCCCCCGGGGCAATCGGCGACGCAGCGCGTCCCGTCGAACGAACTGGGGTCCTTCGCATAGCCGGGCTTGCAAGTGCACTGGTTCGGCCCTGTGCATTCCCCGTTCAGGCAAGGCTTCGAACAAACCGGATCGCAGAAGCTCCCCGACACGTCCAAGGTCCAACCGGGCTTGCAAGTGCATTTATCGGGAGCCGTGCACTCCCCATTGCGACAGCCACGAGTGCATTTGGGGGAGCAGGTGGAGCCCACCTTTTCGTACCCCCTGGCACAGGAGCACTGGTTTGGACCGATGCATTCACCTCCGTTACAACCACCGTCGCAGTGGTAAGTACAAATGCCCAGGTTGTTTTTGGTGAATCTAAAACGAAGAAAAATGAAAATCAATTTGATTAACCCCCCTCCCCTCCACCTCGACCCAATCAAAAGAGAGTCTTGGGCGTCAAATACGAAGAGGCGAAATGAATCCAAACTGGATTAGGTATATAAAAAGGGGGTCAAAATTTTTGTTTTAATCGATTTCAAATTGGAGCGTAAATTTGGATATTAAATGGAAAGAGGCAAACTGAATCCAAACTGGATTAGGTATAACAAAAGGGGGACAATTTTTTTTTAATTTTAATAATAAATTTAGGCATCAAACAGAAAGAGGCAAATCGAATCCAAACTGGATTGTTGTATAACAAAGGGGGGGCCAATTTTCTTTTTCCATTGATTTGAATGAAACTTAAAATTGGTACTGAAACTCACCCTGGTTTACATCGACATTCGTTGGGTGCCACGCAGTCCCCGCCGAATCCGCAACCATTCTTGCAAAGGGGGGTGCAAAATTGGCCCTTGGGGTCCGGCTCGTAGCCGACGTTGCACGAGCACGCCCCGGAGAACGCGCAGACTCCGTTGAGGCAACCGGTGGGGCAAGTTGGGATGCATTTGCCTTCGGGCCCTTTCACGTACCCTTTATGGCACTCGCACACGTTGGGGGCCGTGCAGTTTCCGTGCTCGCAATCGTTGTCGCATTGGGGCACGCAATGGAACTTCGTGAAGGACTGGAGCTTGTAGCCGGAGCAGCAGATTTGGATTTTGCTGTAGCCAGGGCGTGACTGCAAAAGGCAATCTTTTAAATGTTTGAAAACTTATGGGAAATTTCCGCGTCGAGATTTTTTTCTTTATTGTCAACGCCATCTATTGACTATATCATTCTCCTCGTGAAGTTAACAACTCATTTGAAACAACCAATTATATTGTTTCACCCAACCAATCACAGGCTTTAATCAATTATTAATTATTTAAATTAAGCCGCGAGATTAAATATTTTTTGTGAAACAGGGGGTTAGACTTTCAACCCCGTGCCCAACGCCCATGCGAGTCAGTTACTATTCTCATAGTAAGTCGAAGTGAATCAAACATAGACACCCTATTTATAATCTAATTTGTCATATAAAAGTGATATTTCGCGTCGATTTAATCGATATAGTCGTTAAAAAAAAACAAAAGCTAGATTTATTGTAACAGAAATGACATCTGTCAAAATTGTACCAACATAAACTGTCATAATTTTATACGTAACAGAATTGACACATGTCGAAATTGTACCAAAATAAACTGTCAAAATTTTAGGTTAAGAAAACGGTCGATAGCTAGCGCTAAGTCGAATACATCTGACTTGCACAATTCACGCTAGCCAGGCCATTTAGAAGCAGCGTTGCCAACTGTGATACAAATGTACTATTTGCGGTGCAATCAGTAGGAGTTACGAAACGTGAAACATCGACAAGAAATAGAACCGAAAAATAAAAAATGTAAAAGAGAAAGTAAAAAAATGTGAAAAAAGAAAAATAGTCAATCGAACCCACGCATGGAGGACCTAAGTGAAGCCAAGCCAAGGAATCTTTTTTTTAATATCGAAAAAAGGAAGAATATAAAAATTCATTAAAAATTGTGAAAAATTCGGAAAAAATTAAAGAATGGGAAAGTGTTAAAACAGGAATTTAAAAAGAAAATTAAGAAAGTTTCAAAGTGAACCCAACCCAAGCAAGACGACTGACCCTAAGCAATTCAAGCCCAACAAAAGAATTTATAAAAGTGAAATTGGAAAAATTTGAAAACGAGCAAAAATTCGAAGAAAATTGAAACAAAAAAAAAATGTGAAAAACTCAACCCAAGCAAAGCGAGCTCAAGTGAACTGAACCCACAAAAAGAATTAAAATTAAAAATAGAAAAGTGCACAAAAATCGAAACAAGAAATGTTAAACATCGAAAACATTAAAAGAATTTAGAAAAATAGAAGAAACTGTAGAGAACTTGAAGAAAACCGGCAAGGATTAAAAATTTCAAAGTGAAATTCGTATGAAATTAGAAACTGCAAAAAATTAAACCAGGAATTAATTAATTTTAAGAAAAAGGAAGCCCAAAGTCGACTCTAATTCTATCAACTTTACCAAGTAAAGCAAAAAACAAAATAAGAAAAACTACAAATTAAAAACACAAAAAGTTATAATCAACTACTTAATTTTATTGCCTCGAAAATTAAAAAAAAAATAAGACATAGTTGCGCTTGTTTTTTCAACTCTGTTTACTCCTTTCGTACTTCCATCTCACTTTCACTTGTATCAAAAATGAGACAAAAATACGAAAAGTACAAGAAATAGAACCAAAAAATAAAAAACGTAAAAAAGAAAGTAAAAACTGTGAAAAAAGAAAAATAGCTTCAGAGTCAATGCAATCCAAGCATGGCGGACCTAGCTGAAGCCAAGCCAAGCCAAGGAATTCTTTTTTTAAATATCGAAAAAAGGAAGAATATAAAAATTCATTAAAAATTGTGAAAAATAAATAAAAAATAAGTAAAGAATAGGAAAGTGTTAAAACAGGAAATTAAAAAAATTAAGAAAGAAGTTTCAGGGTCAACCCAACCCAAGCAAGACCACTGACCCTGAGCAATTCAAGCCCAAGGAAAGAATTTATAAAAGTGAAATTGCAAAAATTTGAAAACGATCAAAAATTCGAATAAAATTGAAAAAAAAGTGAAAAACTCAATTCAAGCAAAGCCAGCTTGAGTGAGCTGAACGCACAAAGAGAATTAAAATTAAAAATAGAAAAGTGCACAAAAATCGAAACAAGAGATGTAATTGTCGTCGTTTTTAGAAAATAATATTAAACGCTTTTTCAACTTATGTATTCGAATTTTGGACGTTTCTCAGAAATTTCGAAGAAGCAAGCAATTTCACTCCTCATTGTTTTGTTTGTACACAACGCCATCTATCGAGAATACAATTATTTTTGCCACCAATACCTATGCTCGGGAAATGATCGTATTGAATATTTATATTTTTTGTCGAAGCTTCTATCTATTGTTGAAGGAAATTTCTGGGAAATTTTGAGGAAAAAATAAGCAATTTCCAAGCCAGAATTATAATATTATTTTGCTTTCAACGCCATCTACTGATAACATATTTTTTTACTAGCTGCTTAATTATCTTAGAAACAAAATCAAGTCGAACACTTCTTTTTTTTGGCGAGTCTTTTATGAACAGGGAACGGAATTATATATTTTGTTCGATTAAATACTAACGAAGCGGCAAACGTACACGGCTGCAGCGCAATACACACACACACTCGTTGCCGCCTCGTTCGAAATAAATCGAACAAAATACATAATTCCGTCCTGTGTTTATGAACGTTTGGAAATCTTTGGGAAATTTCGAAGCCGAGATTTCTCTTTTATTTTCAACGCCATCTATTGAGAATATGATTATGTTATTGTTTAATTGTTGTCATTCCGATTTGTATTTCAATTCAAAGGATTAACCATGACGTAATTTATTACTCATATTTGATTGGTTTGGTGCGTCGGTAGGTCACGTGGGAAACGTGATTAAATTAAGACCCGGTGCAATCGATGGATGGGGTAAAAATAAAAACGCCGGAATATTTCAAAGAATGATTAACCGGAAAAATGTTTAAGGCCGGTGACGCACGCGTTCACTTATCACGACAACCTGAACGAATGTGTTAATCGAATAATTCAAAGTGAAGCGAATTGATTACGGTTTCTTAAAGACTACCACACTGCTCTTGAATTAATTAACGCGGCGTTGAATTGCCATTTTGCAATCGCAAGCAGCGATAATCGAATTAGCCAGAAGAAGGTGCGAATGGTTTTCGCAGAAAATCAAATTAGAAACCGTTAGTTCAGTGACCTTTCGGATTGCAATTTCGTCGATTTGAAAGGCTTCCTTAGGTCCAGTTTTACAAATGGGTCTCAACTTTGAGCTGAGGCTTAAACCTTTAGCAACGATTATTTCAACAATTGTTGTGGAGGATTTAAGCTTCGGCTCAAAGTTAAACCGTCATTGTAAAACTGGTCCTTAGACCAATAGCTTTTGAGTGTTCGGTATAAGCGAAAAAGATTATGGTCCTTCGAGCATGTCCACGGACACGGCTGCGCGTGAGGCGCTCGCTTTAAAAATAGTGTCCGAATTACCATAATTACGACGATCTCTGTGGTTTTGTTGTCACCAGTATAATACTCAGGGTCGACTACAATTTATTATACTCAGAATTTGTTTAACAATGGAATCAGCATAAATAAATAAATTCCCCCAAACACCCCGCGTACTTACCCCGTTTCCTCTTGTAGCTTCGGAGCCATGCCTTTGATCTTCGGGCAGCAGGTCAATGGTTCTGGAAAAGAAAGAGAGAAAGACGTCGTCATTGTTTTCACGTCACCTGACCTGACATTGAAACAGCTTATTACCTTACATTACAATCTAATTTACTAAGGCAGCGTAAATTACAAAAGTAAATAATAACGAGCGGTTTCCTCGAACCGTAAGGTATAAATATGTATGCATAGGTGTGCTGGCGGTGGTTTTCAATAAATTTATCATTCTTGGCCGCAAAAGACAAGCGATGTGGTTAAACGGCGGCAATAATAAAAACAAATTTAAAAATAAACCTGTGACTAATTTACCTGTTAACAACAAATTGAGCAGATAATCTAATGCGTCCTCGTAACCGTTCCATGAAGGCATGTTAATTTGGTTAACAGATTTTTTTTTTTGGCTTTAGCAAGATGTACCACAATTTAATTAACAATTACAGATCTCTGGGGGTTATCTTACACAGATACGGTTCGATTTCGAAGGAATCAATTTATCAAATTAATAATTTAAATAAATAAACAAAGTCCGGCAAGGTCAAGGTTTTATTTAGCAGGGGGAGAAGAAAATATGCACAGTTTTGACGAACGCAGAAAAGTAAAAACTCGTTAATTATTGGTTAAAAACAGATTTTAATAAATATTTACCGAGAAGTCGCTTCAAATTATCGCAGTTTAAGTAAACAAAGTTGTGCGAGAAGGTCAAAGTTTGAAAGTATTTTGAAAAATACATATTTTTCTTAATGAGCTAGTAACAGCAGCTTGAGAGCTTGAGTTCTTGGAATATTTAATTTGTGCATGAGGTATGTAAGTACATATAAAAGCAAAAGATTCCCATAAATGGATTGGGTTGGGAAAATCAAGTTGAATTACATATACTGGTCGCTGTTGTAAAGTGAGAACATAGGCCACACAGCGGACAGAAAAACGGTAAAGGCACGCAATAGGCCTTCGTACAATCCAAGATCTCAATTTGATTCAACAACAAAGTAAGAAAAAAGATGAAATTGTTAAAGTCCATCTCCACAAGTGGCGCTGCAATCGCTGCTTCTTTAAACTCTACATAGAGTTCTATCTATTAAATTATAAGCTAAATCAGGCAGGAAAGTGTATTCCAGTGTACTCCACCTTGTTAAACGTAGCAGCTGCGACGATTGTATTTATTTGCCGGCCGCCTCTCTATGAATGAAATTACGATTATCCCAAACAATCGAGAGCGTGAAGAGCACCTTTCGGGCTCAAAAGCGCAGAGTTGATTTAAAAGATGCATGCATACTGCTATCATGACGAATCAAATTAGAGATAAGTCGATTGGTAACAATAAATAACCCATGGTGGTGTATTTGACACAAGCAAAAGTATTCTCCAACACCAACACTCAGGGTTGTCAGATTTTTTTCAGGCAATGTCGCCAACCTCTTGACAAAATGTAGCCAAAACGCTAGTCAAAATACAAAAAAAGCGACGATTTAGGATGTCAAAAACAGAACAAATAAAAAAAGCATATGACACCTCCAAAAAAAAAAAAAAAAACAGAATAAAGGAGAACTCAAAGCAATAGCAACAAAATACATGTAATGAAGTGAACAAAGAAAAAACAAAGGAAGATCGACCAACGCCAAGTTAAATGAGAAACAATTTTCTTTTCCGGACGAATCACAAAACTCGTAGAAAATTAAAGCAAACCGTAAGAAAAGGATTTTATTTACCAGAAGGCTAAAAACTTAGACTAAGAAATAAATAAATAAAATAAATGACCCATTCATTTTCACTGTAACAGTAAAAAAAAAGTTGAAGTTTGTTCTTGTCCGATGAAAATTGTAAGTACAAAGTTTTTTTTTAATCTCGAACCGGACAGAAAAATGAAGAGAACACACTCAACGTTTCGCTATAGATTTATAATTTATAAATATTATTAAATTGAATTGCAACGAAGAAAAAATAATAAAACGTCGACGTAAACGGGAGGAAAGAAAAAGAAAACAAAGTGTGATGATTCAACGACATTTGTAGGAAGCTACGTGCGTCAGAGCCTGGCGCGACAGCGTCTTGAAGCTTCGAGGGACGCCTGTCTGCTTCTGCGACGGAATTTATATAAGGCGTTTTCTTTTGCTTAAAAGTTTGAATCGTGTTTCGAATAATTTGGACGTGAATTTCGTAATTGTTGCAACAAAACACGACTTGCATTTTTGATTGCCAGTTCATTTGTAACTAATCATAATTCAATCCAAACAAGTTTTAAAAATAGAGAGATTCAAAGAAAAGAATGTCTGTTTTTGAATCAAAAACATTTGGATCATGACCTTGTGAGCGAAAGAAAGCACCTATAGTTTATGTGAGAGCCTACATGATTTCGGAAAAATATCGGCCCGGAAATAAACAGTTGATATTAAAGTACGAAATTGATCGTTCGGCTCATGTTTAAATAAATTAGTTGTTTTCTGCATTAAAATAAATTAGTGTATGTTTCTCTAAATAAATTAGTCCGTTAATTATATCGAGATTTTATTTTAAAATAAATTTAACGAACCCTAAATTCGTAATAAAAGATTTTAGTACGTACGACATGAAATTAAAGAAGTAAAAATCAATTTCTAAAAAAAATTTTCGTTGAAAAATTAAAGGTGATTGAACATGGCTTAATTGGAGGGACAAATTTTATGCCAATTACTAATCTACAAAGCAATTTGAAAAATTTTGATCGCTCTGTATGGCTTCTTACGAAAAAAAATATAAAAGATCTCCTGATGAGCGTCACGTTTCTTGAAGATCATAACCAGTGAACGGAATTATATATTTTGTTCGATTAAATACAAGCGAGGCGGCAAACGCATCACGCAGCAACAACCCACACACACGCAATGCACACACACAGGTTCGTTGCCGCCTCGTTCGAAATAAACCGAATAAAATATATATTTCCGATCTGTAATTATAACGTGTGAGAAATGGAGTTAGAATCAATTTCATACAAAAATCAAATATGTGCGTGTGCAGACGGTTGCTCAAATTGAAGGACCATTATGGAGATCCCACCTGTCGTCAAATATTGTTAGAATTAGTACTTGGCATGTAATAATAATAAAAAAAGATTTTACCCGTAATAATCTTTTATTATTACATGTCTTGTAATAAATAAAAAAATGTTAAGAGAAATGTAATTGCAGGTTCAATTAGTGAAACAAAGATGCGATTTAAAATTCACGAAACGCAAATAAGAATAAAAGAGTCCCAAAAAAACACAGCTTATTTGATAAGAAAAAATATTCAATCTTTAAAACATGCCGGAAACGGGGAAGCGCAACTGCTTTTTATAAAATTCGAATGGGTATTTTTTTCAAAAAATTTAGATCATGTGATTTATACCCTAAAAGTTATGTTGCTTCACTTTCGATTGTTTTTAATTGATTCCTAAGAAAAAGAGAAAGCGACCACAGAACAGGTTTTGCTAAACTTATTAATCCTCAGCTGTTCGTAATTATAGTAAATAAATATTTCAGTCTGCGATAATTATTTTATGTATTTAATTATTGATTAATCGGGGGTACTCACGGTACTTCGAGGTGGCAGACGCCTTTCGTCGAGTTTGTCGAGTTCTGGCCGTGGATGGCGGCGGAGGCGACGGCATAAAACGCCGTCGCGACGAACAAGTACAAAACTAAATTGGGCAACGAAATTTGCGCCATGGCCGACTTCGATGCTTCGACTGAACTGTGGAGGCGACGAAGGAAATACCGCCGAGGAGATCAACTCAATGGGAATGGGAATGAGAATGGGAGATATTGCGCATACGTAGACGTCTCTTTGCTTCTTCTATCGTAGAGAGGATACGTCAATCTGCATGTTTTTCTTTTTTAATTGGACGCGTTGCAGATAAGTTACGCCAACTACCGCTGAAATTGTGTCAGGAAGAGATAACTTTTATGAAATGAACAACTCTTTCATTTATTCCTCCAATTTTATTCAAATTTGCAAAAAAATGCAAGCCAATATTGATTTATTTTAAAAATATTGCAAGTGCTTCGATGAAGATGATGAAGAATTTATTCTCGTGATGTAACCGAAGCAGTTAAGAAAATAAAATCAATTGAGTTTTAAGTTTTCTTAATTCTTAATTTCCTGGTGGCCTTTCAGTGGCGTAGCTTCAGAGGATGCAGGGATTGCAAAGCAACCCGGCGCTAAGACGTCTGTTCGAGAGTCTATTCGGAGTGTAAAGTAAAAATTTTTGCCTGGATCTCTAAAGATTCAAAAACGCGGAAAAGCTTTTTTCATTTTTTCGTACTTCAAAGATATTCAAAATACCTAAATACAGAATGGTCTGAAATAAGTAAAAAAGGAAGAAAATTAAAAAAAAAAACTAAGAGGTTTCGTTTTTGGAGATGTTACTGTTAGAAAATAGTTTCAGAACAGCTAGAACTACATTTAAGCAACAATTTCTAATGAACAACGCTTGTAGCGCCCTCTGTTAATACGAGCCGTAAATTAACTAATTTGCCAGGAGGAGATTGCAAAATTAAAAAAAAAACGAAGGAACATTCAAGGAGCAAAGTCCTGAAAAAAACTTCGAATAAATAAAATTTTATGCTTAAACAGTTAAAGCGAAAGAATTTACATGCATATGTGCCGCCATCTGTTATCTGCAGCCATACTCTTTATTTACCGGAAAACAACTGAGGACATTCAAGAACAATGTTCTAGAAACGACTTTGAATTAAAAAAAAAATTGTGACGCCATCTGTTACCATAAGTCGAAACTTTGTTCCTTTATTTGCGGGAAGGAAATTTTAGTGTAACTAAAAAACGCTAAAAAAAATCGAAAAATCGTATCACAAAAAACAATTTGAAATAAATAAAATCGAACTGATCGAAAAGAAGTTTCAAAAAATTTCCAAACATATGCAAGTAGTGCCATCTGTTAGCCTGTGGCCGCAATTAGTTTGGTATCTTCCAAATTCCCACAGTTTCGAAACAACTGAAAACAAATTTCACAACGTTCAAGGACAATGTTCTTAAAACTTTGAATAAAAAAAAAACAAAACACTTGTGGCGCCATCTGTTAATTGTTTGAATTTTAATTTTGAGCTTATTTGAGTTCTTGAGTTACAGTTTCGTTTTTCTATTGTACGAAGTTACGTTGACCTTGGACTTAATTTTAATTCAGTGTTAATTTTTAAAAGTTTCAATTATTTTTATAGTTTTATTTTTTTGAATAAAAAAGAAATTTTGACGTCATCTGTTACCATAAGTCGAAACTTTGTTCCCTTTATTTGTGGGAAGGAAATTTTAGTGTAACTGAAAAACGCTAAAAAAATCGAAAAATTGTGCCACAAAAAATAATTTGAAATAAATAAAATCGAACTGATCGAAAAGAAGTTTCGAAAAATTTCCAAACATATGCAAGTAGTGCCATCTGTTAATCTGTAGCCACAATTAGTTTGGTATCTTCCAATTCCCACAGTTTCAAAACAGCTGAAAATAGATTTCAGAACGTTGTTCTTAAAACTTTGAATAAACAAAAAAAAACGAAACACTTGTGGCGCCATCTGTTACAACGAGTCGTAACTTTGCCATCTTTATATGTGGGAAAACAATTCCAAGACTGTTGAAAATCGTTAAAAAAAAATTAAGAAATAATAATGAATAGTTTAAACAGTGACAACCTACGATCGCTTTTTGACCTAACGTTACAGTAGGATTGACAAATTAAATTCAATTAGCTACATAATAAGTCATCCGCATCCAAGGTGGCTGTGCTTGATGATGCCCCAAATAGAGCTGAAACAGCTGTACAGAGGCTGTACTGTAATAAAAAAAACGATTTGCAACTATTTTTTTTAAAGAAATAATGTTTCAATAAAACAGTTTTGAGTAAATAAGGTTGAACAGGAATGGTTAAGAAAAAAAATTTCCAAGAAACTTTATCTGAACATAAGCAGCGCCATCTGTTAATCTGTAGCCGGAATTACTTTGGTTCCCTTTAAATTCGGCAAGGCGGCTTCAAAACAGCTGAAAATAAATTTCTTTAAGAAAGTGTGTGCTCGAGAAATAGTTTAAGTGCATTCCGCTCGGCGCTAGTTTTCGGGAACTTTTCTAACCTAAAATTTTGACAGCCCTTGTCACTTTTTAAAGACAGGATAATCCAAAAGTAGTTGATCAGTCTTGAATTGTTTAGCATTAAAAGTAAACAGCCAAAATTTTTTTTTTGTTTTGCTTTCTTAATACTAATAAATATTACTTCAGTAATAAAAGGCGTCGGCGCCGGTAAAAATTTTGCAACCCGGCGACTTGACTTCTAGTGACGCCAATGTGGTGTTTTGGGCTGGATTAGGTTGAGCTTACTTGAATTGCGTTGGCCTTGAGATTGGTTGAGCATAACTTTTATCAATCCCAAAAATTTTTCACATCTTAAAAAATTCTTTTGATTTTAGTTTTTCTATTGTTCGATAGAGACTTACTGAGTTGAATTGACCTTGAGATTTCTTGAGCTTAATTTTCTTATTTATAGTCAATGACAATCGCATCCTTTTATAAAAAAAAAAAACATACTGTTATTACCATCCTTTTATATATAAAAAAAAATATATTGTTATTACTTTAGAAAGAATTTTCTGTTGCTTTCGATTTAATCGAATAAGCGAATATAAAAAGAGAGAACGTGCAAATACACAGAAACTGACGTCATCATAAGTGTTAATTGCTTTCGTTTGCAAATTTCTCTTTTCGTTCTTCGTATTTAATAATTTCTCCTGCGTTATTGTTACTGTCAGGTAGAAAAGCTATTATTAACTCGTATTTGCCCTTTCGTCAGAAAGCGGCAAATTCGAATAAATCACAATCCGATTTAAGAAAAATCCTGTTTTGCTTAGGTATACTTACTTTTGATTACAAAATCTGTGAAATAAAACCATATATGAAATAATAAATGTTTCGTTTGATACTTCTATGATGCATGTAAATGATATCTGAGTCAACATATATTTGTATGTGCGTAATAAGTCATCTGGCATGAGGAACAGATGTAAATCTATATTTTTTTAGAAAGTATAATAGTTATAAGGAAACACTGTATTTAGTTTTACGCTTAGACTTCTCAAAAAATCTTTAAGTGATTAATAAAAAAAAATATATAGAAAAATTGCTTCATTTTCATTTTAAAATTGACGAATTGTTGATATAACAAATGAGGACAAACAAATAGAAAGGAGAACGCAAAAGAAGAAATGAAATAGTTCTTTTCACCTTGGATTTACTTTTACATTACAGAAAAAAAAAACAAATTAAATGAACGTCTCACTGAAAAACCAGCAAAACTAATACAGGGTAATTCAGAATAAGTGTCCAACCCGTTGCTAGCAGCGTATTCACTAAGGCAGCGTTTCCCAATCTTTTAGGTTTTGCCACCCCCTTTTGATCTGTGTTATAGTTCATGCACCCCCCCCCCCACCCTGTGGTTGCTAAATGATTGTCAAACGCTTATTTTTTTAATATTTAAGACTCATCATTGCATTTCATAAGTATCACATATATATGGTACATGTACAGTCGCGAGCATTAAATTTGGGTTGTCACTGTCAAACACAACGTCAGTTTTAATTCCAGAAATTACAATCTCCATAGTTTTAATCAAATACAAGTTCGGTGCCAACCTATGACAACGCTCCCCTTGGAAGACTTACGTGCCCCACAGTTTGGGAAACGCTGCACTAAGGTCTAGCAAGTGCGAAATTGCAAGAAATAAATCTATCAGAGGCATTTAAAAAATCAACCTCCTTTGAGTCCAAAATGGAAATCATGATTTGAATGAATGAATCGCGTGTTATACGTTTTTTCTGCAGAAATCCATAAACAAAAGGATTTTACTGTTTCATTTCAAGGTAAACGCTAGTGTTACGTTCTATTCCATGCAAGCTCATTGCTCTTGTGACACAATACAGCTGTACTAGTGTCCAACAACCAATTTACATCTGAATCTTCAATGCATTTTATCTCAAAAACTACGGATATTAGAACCTTCACGCAGACGTAGACTTTCTGTTTTCCTTTTCTATGTACTACCTGTGGTTGACGGGTCGGACACTTATTTTGAATCACCCAGTATGTACATATTGGAGTTTGTTTTAATATTCCCAGCGCTTCTCAAACAACAAATCACACAAAGGTCAGGGTATTATACAGTTTCTATGGGGACTGAAGTTGGGGTATTCTCTCACCTATTGAATCAGGCCTGTGTGGACTGGGCGTTGGGCGAGATAATTAATCTAAAAAGTACAATGAAAAATACAAAAAAAGAGGAATTTCCGGCAGTTCCCAAACAAATCCGCACGTTGATAAAATACAGGATAAAAAGCAATCAGGAATTACAAACAATAAATCGCGAAAATTAAAACGCCGATGCAATTTCAGTGGAGTTCACTTTCCTAATACAAGAAGAAAATAAACGTTTCGTAATAATAAATTGCGTTTCATTACTTTCGGCGGTCTTCGAACAGTCACTGAGTATGGCTTCAAAATAATATTAAAAAAAAAACTACAGTAGTTGAAAAAATAACAAAACAAGGGGCGATCGATGGCTCGCTTAATAAATTATAAATTATGCAGCAAAAATTGATCAATGGTTTGCATAAGAGCATTCCTGCGTTTTTTGGGTAAAAAAAAAATTCATACAAGAAAAAGATCAGAACAAAAGACGATCGATTCGATTGCTTAACAAATATGCAAGAAACAAAAAATGATGAACGGTTTGTATACATATAATATGACAGAAAACGTTTCGCTTTTATTTTAAAAATAACAAATGTGATGACAAATGACGTATGAATTGCCATTTCTCTCTCTCTCTTTCTCTAATTGCCCCCTCCACCCCATCGAAAGTAAACAAATAAGATAAACAAAACAGATTGATGAGTTAAAACAATACAAGACCTTTGATTGATTTTATTCAGCTCCCCTAAGCAAAAAAGTCGAATCTCTGAATATTGGCATCTTTTTGTTAATATTTTGAAAAAAACAAAACAAAACAACGAAACTGCAAATTAGAATAAAATTAGAAAATCAATGAATCTCTCCAGAAATATTTTGAAAGCTCTAAACGCACCTAACTTTTTGAAATTTAAATGCGGAATCGAAACAGATGGATTTAAGCAATAAATAAGAATTAAAAATAGAAAATAAAACTGTCATTTAAACAGCAAATCATACAAAAAAAAAAAACATGCACAAACAAACCTTGGTGGTGAACATAAAATCCCAATTCCATCGAGGTCTGCAAACTTGAAAATTAAAACAAAAAATCCGAACTTTTAATCGAAACGGAGGGAAATTTAAATATCAAAGTCAAACAACAAATAATAAAAATTAAAAAACAAGTAAAAAGTAAATCCCCGGTTAAACAGCAAATGATGCCACAAAACACACGAATAAACCTTGGTGGAGAACATAAAACTAACACGGGGAAAATTTCAATTCCGCCAAGGTCTGCAATCTTGAAACTTCCAACAAAAAATCCTAACTTTTAATCGAAACGGAGGGAAGCTCGAAAGCTCAAAGCTAAACAACAAACAATAATAAAAATTAAAAAAATAAGTGAAAAAATAAAACCCCAGTTAAACAGCAAATGACAGCAAAAAAAACACATAAACAAACCTTGATGGAAAACATACAACCCGCATGGAACAAATTTCAATTCCACCAAGGTCTGTAATCTTGAAATTTCAAATAAAAAATGAACTCTCTCGAAATGGAAATTTAAATACCAGAGATAAACAATAAATAACAAAAATAAAAAAAATAAAACCCAAATGATACAAAAAAAATAGCATAAACAAACCTAAAAATACAAAATACATCAAACATAAACGTGAAATTCAGTTCACAATTCAGAAAGATTTTAATAAAAAAGATGTAGAAACAAAAATTAGTTCCTATACAATTACATAAAAAAATTAATTTTAATATGAACAATTTACGACGAAACAAAAAGAATGAAATTTTAAAATATTATTAAAAAAAAAAATTACAAATCACAGAAAATAATTCAAGTTACAAAATAAATAAATCTCATTGAATTTATAGCGTTAAATAAAACAAAAAAAAAATGGTTTGGGAGGGAAGGGCGAATAATCAGTACGAAATCAAAAATATAAGTCCTGTGTTAGAAAATAGTTTTTCTTTATGGCTAAAAACGAATTTAAATTAAGTTAATAAAATAGAAAAAAATCGGTTACGATTAAATTGATTACCAGAAAAAAAAAGACACACACCCGTGAAGTGTAGTAACTTCTTCGCGAAATTAATTTCAAACTGATGAAACTGACTGATCGAAAACAAAATAGAAATAAAAAAGAACAGCTTCAACGAGGAATGGAACGGTCCCGCTCAATTTAAGCTCTTTGCATTTCTCTGATTTGTAGAAAGAGGATGTTGAGGAGCGAATACTAATTAGAAAACAACAGTCAAATGACCCGGAAGAACGCCTTTTCAACTTAAGCTCTTTGCTCCTCTCTGATTTATAAAAAGAGGATGTTGCATTTGCTATGAAAAAATTATCCTTAATTGACTGCAGAAATTAGTGGTAATATTGCGACTTCCACCCACTCGATCTCATTCCAAGATAATCAGCCTCCGCTGCATGATTCATGCTCATTTTTTCTGCTGATCTCTTTCGTGTTTTAATACGTTATAATACAAGGGGTAATTTAATGGCAATATTTAATTATCTATAAAAATATTGTAACTCTACGTACTGAATATTCGAGCCTTTACAACAGAAACAAACTAAAAGTACGTATATAGGAACCTGCTCCTCTCTGATTTATAAAAAGAGGATGTTGCATTTGCTATGCAAAAATTATCCTTAATTGACTGCAGAAATTAGTGGTAATATTGCGGGTTCCGCCCACTTGATCTCATTCCAAGATAATCAGCCTCCGCTGCACGATTCATGTTCATTTTTTCTACTGACCTCTTTCGTATTTTAATACGAATAACAAAATGAAAGTACGTATAAAGAAATAAATGGGAGCTCGCTTTGATTTTGAAAAATTGTCCGCCGCAAGTTGTTTATGTTTTTTACTGCCAGAAAGATTTATACCTAAAATAATGAAATGAAGAGGAAAAAATTATAAGATTTCGAAAGGCTTCGCGCCGAAAATCCTTGATTTTCATTTGTTCTCGTGAAAATGAACGATCGTCTCTTCTGTTTCATGTCCTATTTCGTCGTTGCTTGTTTGAATTCTTTCTTGTTTTTCTTTTCTCGCCGAAGTAATCTTTGTGCGATTAGGTTTTTTTTTTTTTTTGATTAACTTTTACGATATTGTGGCACGACTGATTTATTATCACCAAGGAATTTCTCTTGTTTTGTTTGTTTATTTGTTATTATTATTATTAATTTTCTCTCCACGAAAAGTAGAATTATTCTGGGTTGATTGGCAACACTGCTCTATTTTGTCGAGTAAAAAAGATATAGCTTATAATTTCCGTTATTTTTTTTAAATTTATTCTTAATTTTCTTCATGAAACAAAAGAAAATTTCCCCGCA
The DNA here is from genome assembly GCA_036172665.1 of Prosopocoilus inquinatus. Taxonomy (NCBI): domain Eukaryota; kingdom Metazoa; phylum Arthropoda; class Insecta; order Coleoptera; family Lucanidae; genus Prosopocoilus; species Prosopocoilus inquinatus. The sequence goes on along the minus strand of CM069871.1, from coordinate 12,481,584 downwards.
CGCAGGTTGGCAACACTACCCGTTCATTTTCTCTTGAAGAAAAAACGAAAAAGAATACCAAAAAATTTTTAGTTGTGATTTATTCAAATTTTTTTCTCTGCTGTTAAAAGCTTTTAATTTCTCTGATTGAATTTATTGTTAATTTTTTCCGTGCTTGAAACGGGGAATTCTCTGCAGGTTGGCGACACTGTCCTAAAGTCATTTATTTTATCGAAAAAAAAGAAACAAAGAAATCAAAAGCTCCGTATTTATTTATTGCTTGGGAAATTGTTTGTCATTTCAGGCTTGTAATTTGTCTCATTATTATTTATTAAATTTATTCTCGACTAGGTTAAGTATGTGCAGCTTGGCAACACTGTTCGTTGTGTATTTTTCAGCCGGAAGAAATATTAAAAGCCCAGCAGATTTTTTGTTTTTTTTAAATTTTTTTAAATTGTTTGGTATTAAAATCTTGCATTTTGTCTGTATTTATTAAATTTGTTTTTATTTTTCCCCGTGAAACGGGGAATTCGCTACAGGTTGAGCTCTAATTATCATCCCCCACGAAAAGTGGAATTCATCAGAGGTTGTCAACACTGCTTTAGTGACCGATTTCATAATCGAACTAAAAAAGACGTCAAAATAAAAGCCACAATCTGATGTATAAATGACTACGTTTTCGCATCTTTCTGGACATATGACTGTGACTTTTATTTTAAAGTTAATGTGACATAACCATGGCAAAATAAAACCGTTAACTTCTATTTGACATCGTTTGCTGTCATTTGTTTATTGACTTCTTTTGTTTGTCAAAAAAATCAACAAAACTCCTTGACAATAGTAACCACTGCTGAAATTAAAAGTGACTTTCTTTTGTTTTGCACGCACTGTTTTCTGACAGTTGAAATAAAATAAAATCGTCAACGTCTATTATACGTAGTTTGCTGTCATTTATTTATGGACTTCTTTTGTTTGTCAAAAATCAACAAAACTTGACACTAGTATTACTGAAATTAAAACTGATTTTCTTTTGTATTGGGCGCGCTGTTCACTGCGTACATAGTTTGCTGGCATTTGTTTATCGTCTTCTTTTGTTTGACAATTGAACAAAATTCGATGACAATAATTTTATTGATTAAAAAAAGAAAATGACAGCCAACGTAATTTGCTTGCATTTGCTTAAACTAACTTCTTTTGTTTTCGAATCGTTGGATGCTGAAAACTTTTTTCTTTTGTTTTTAGCAGGTTTGTATATTTTTTTTGCTGTTGGTAGTTCTTTCAAATCACTGTTTACAATTGACAACTTATTGCCTATTAAACAGCTGACAACTGTCGTAATTCTCACTCGGCAGCATTTTATGGACGTAATAGAATGGGAACCAAAAACGGCAAATAAATAAAAATTGAAATTAAAAGAAGAAGAAAAAAAAAAACAAAACAATAATTTATTTGCACCACACAAAAGAAAATAAAACAACTAGTATAGTAACAACGTCAAATAGTAGAAATATAAAATGCGTGTCCATTTTCTCTAATGTTGCCTTTCCTCGCTTGACATTTTTTTTCTTTTGTCGATATCTCAAGAACGGAAAGGAATTGGCCTAAAGTGTATAGGAAGTTTTTTGTTCAGAATCATCTCTAGAACTTTCCGTTTGTAGAAATAATATTTTTTTTATTGATCGACGCTCGCGCCTGGCGCAGCCTTCCAGAGGCTTTGGTCGTTTGCGTTCGAAACAGAATTCCAAATAGAGATGCGAGCACCATCTCTGGTGACTAGTTGCTACTATCTCAAGCAGAAATTTTCAAATTTTCATGAAATATTAGCGGTAACAGTAACAGTATCAGCAAGAGTTGTTGCAACTTACTTTATTACAGAAACAAAAACGAATACATAGTTTGTAATGGCTAAACAATTAACAAATAAATCATTCAAGCCGTTTTGACTCAAAAAATACGTTCAGTAAATCGTGAACGTCAACTGCTACTGCTATTGTTACCGTTGCGTGTGAAAAAGCGAAGTTTAATCTCCTCGCCGCTGCGGCTGCTGTTGCTGTTGTTGTTGCAACTTACAGACAAAATTAAATTAAATTAAATTACGGACGAATTGTTTGTAGTGGGTGATGAATTAATGAAGAATCACTCAAGTCGCTTTTATCTTATCAGAATTATTGCTGTTGTTGTTGCTCAGTCAGAACACAACGTCCAAGCTTCTCGGTCTTGCCGGTACCGTTGCTGTTGCGTCAAAAGGCGACGTTCAAGCTTTTCGGCCTTGCCGTTACCGTTGCTGTTGCGTCAAAAGGCGACATCCAAGCTTCTCGGTCTTGCCGCTACCGTTGCTGTTGCGTCAAAAGGCGACGTCCAAGCTTCTCGGTCTTGCCGCTACCGTTGCTGTTGCGTCAAAAGGCGATGTCCAAGCTTCTCGGCCTTGCCGCTACCGCTGCTGTTGCGTCAAAAGGCGACGTCCAATCTTCTCGGTCTTGCCGCTACCGTTGCTGTTGCGTCAAAACACGACGTCCAAGCTTCCCGGCGCTGCCGCTACCGTTGCTGTTGCGTCAAAAGGCAACGTCCAAGCTTCTCGGCGCTGCCGCTACCGTTGCTATTGCGTCAATAGGCGACGTCCAAACTTCTCGGCCTTGCCGCTACCGTTGCTGTTGCATCAAAAGGCGACGTCCAAGCTTCTCGGCGCTGCCGCTACTGTTACTGTTGCGTCAATAGGCGACGTCCAAGCTTTTCGGCCTTACCGCTACCGTTGCTGTTGCGTCAAAAGGCAACGTCTAAGCTTCTCGGCGCTGCCGCTACCGTTGCTGTTGCGTCAGTTTGTAAATTACAGACATCTAGAACGCCGAGGAAGACACCTAAACGCGGGAATCAATTTTTTTTGGGATGATTTTTCAAGTCGTCCGCCTTTCTCGATCCATAAATAGCTTTACGCACACAGGTGAGTGAGACTTGCATGCCAAATCGGCGCCGAGACATCCAGAATACCAAAACGTGAAACAACGCCATTGCGCGCAGCAAGCAAAACTTCTCCATTGCGATACGTACCTGGCTATAATTATAGCTGCGGGTATCGTTTTACACTTTACATTCGATAAAATAGCGGCTTGCACGTGGACTCGCTCGCCTGATAATATAATACCAATTACTCGCGTGTTTCACGAACCTAATCAGAGACTACTATCTATAATAGTAATGAGCGCCGCCGTCAATTTAGACGAAATTTTAGGCGAGCTCGGGCATTTCGGGAAATTCCAGAAGACCAACTACGTCCTGATATGTTTGGTGATAGTGTTTTCGGTTTTTCCCATGAGCTACATCTTCACGACGCGAGATTTGAAATATAGGTACGTATTTGGCCCACCTTCCCCAGATCATCCCCAAGAAGTCTTTTGTTTTCTTAGATGCTTTATTGAGGAATGCGATGGGTTCGAGGACGAATATAAAACCACCTGGTTGAGGAATGCGATTCCCCACAAAGGCATGTCACCCCAACAATGTTTAAGGTACGCAAGAATGGGAGTGGGAATGGGAATGGGAATGGAAATTAATTCATCAACAACGGGGATGCACGAATGCAACGAGGAATTTTTCAATCGGACGGCGATCGTGGCATGCACCCGATTTGTTTACGAGTCTGACGAGCTCACGATTGGACGAGACGTAGGTATTTTCTTAATTTTGAAGTTGCTTCGAACCGCTTAGAGGATTTTTTCTTTTTTTTATTTTTAAATTTCTGAAAACTTCCGTTCGGTATAGTCTGCGATGAGGTATTTTCTTAATTTTGAAATTGCTTCGAACCGCTTTTTTCTTTTTCTTTTCTTGAATTTTTGAAAATTTCAGTTCGGCATAGTCTGCGGCGAGAACCTCTGGAAGTTGACGATCATCGGAACGATCAACTGCATCGGAGAGTTGGTGTGTCTACCTCTTTCCGGATACTTTTCCGATAAGTATGCGCGAAAATGAATAATAAATATTAATTATTTGAATTGCAATCGAAGTCACCGAATCAAATAAAATCCGAAGGAATAAAAAACGCGGGGCACGTTCCTTTCGCGAAAGAAAACGTGCGAAATGCGGCTTACAGGAATCTGCAAGCGGCGGAGTACAGCTTGTGTTCAAGAGAGGTCGCTGCATGTCTCGTCGGATTCTTCCTACCTCGAACTACAAAGTGGTCAAGAATAACTGTTTGAGTTGGCAATGCTAAATTTTATTTTTATACGGCACAACTTGAATAACTTCCGGTTGTTGACGGTTTGATACCAGAGGCGGACACCGTAACCGTAAAAAACCCAAAACCCATTAAAAAAAGAAAATTTTCTCGAACCTTAAACGTAACCGAAACCGAAATTAATATACCTGAAGTAACCCTAATCGAAATCCAAACCTTTATTAATTCTTCGGTTAATTTCGATATCGTCTCTCTATACCTACTAACATCAAAGGCGGCCTTAATAGTTGCGAAGCTCTGGGTGACATTGGTCCTTCGGGTTGGGTTGGTTGACAAATTCCCCCGCCCACTCTTGCGGTAGGGAAAGATTGTATTATAAAGAGCAGACAAATTCTAAATTAATTAAAAAATAATAAACGAACGAAAGACAAAATAATATCCATTTCCCTAATTACCAGGGCCGGAGCAAGGAAAACAAGGCATGAGGGCGCCGATTAAAAACAATTTAAGCGCAACTTGAATAATTTCAAGGTCAACCAAACTCGATCCAACAACTAAAATTATTTTTCTTTTTTAATATTCAATGTCCACCCAATCCAACTGAACCCGACTTAACTCCAGTAAACCCAAGTATCAAATAAATAAAACGCAAAAAATGTAAAATGCAAAAAAAATTAAAGTAAATAATTAAAAAAAAATTACAAAGCGAGGTTCGGCCATCGTCAAGGTCTCCGTTAAATCCAAGTAAAAAATTAAGAAAATGCAAAAAATGTAAAATGCAAAAAAATTGAAGTAAATAATTAAAAAAAAACCATTAAAGCGAGGTTCGACCATCGTCAAGGTCAAGCAAACTCGATGCAACAACTGAACTCCATTCCATTCAACCTAAGTCATCATAATCAGCAGTCCAAAATTCCTCAGGCTTTTTTGCTTCGTTGTTTTCCATTTCTGTCATCAAATTATATGACTTTTTAGATCGCACAAATCGTGCTGCAATTTAATTTGCGGTTGTAATTTTTTAAATGATTACACTTTCAAGTCTCAGTTTTTTTTTTAAATTTTTTTACGATTTTTTAAATTCAATTTTCCCATGCCGAAAATCGGGTTTTTCTTTCTTCTTCAGTTCCCCTCTTCTCTTTCTTATTTCGTTTAATTATCTTATTTTTCTTGTTTGACGGCAGCCTTCACAGTTTTGGCGTCTCAGGTTTGTATATTTTCTTAAAATAGTAAACAAAAAAAAAAAAATTAAAAATAGATATAAATTGCCCACACAAGGGGGGTCGTTCGAATTGCGGGGGGGCGTTGTGCCTTCGTGGGGTCACTGAGGTTGTACTTTCTCGGCTGTGTACACCCTTGCTTAGCCGTGTTGGGTAAACGTTGGGTGGCGCCCATTAAATTAACGTCTACATGTGGAAAACACTCTTTTTCGCCCCGCTTTATTTATGATAGGAAAGTGTAAGCTGTGAGTGAGTACTCCCGCTAATGCGCTGACGCCCTTTAGTTCGGGTTTTGTAAACTGTGACAAATTATTCACGCCGCCGCACAGTGGTCTAGAATGAATATTTAGCGTGAAATAATTCGAGAAATTAAGTCTTCATATATAACGTAAATGAAAATTAAACATCTCAAAAAATATAAAAAAAATATAGGTTTGCATAAATATTGTTTTAATTAATTTATTAAATCGTCATTCGTGTTGTCATCAGTCGTCTTTGAAAGATCTTGCTTTTTAAAGTTATCTATGTTTATTTCTATGTTGTGTTGTTGATTTCTTGCAATGATAGTCATGTACTGAATGTGTAACAGATTTGTTACTATTCTGTCTTTAATGTAAATATTTTTTTGGCTTACCAAATTACTTGCGTGTCAAAGAAAAATAATTTCAGAAATTAAGTGGACCCACAAAAAAAGGCAAATGTTTGCAGATGTGGAAATGTACTTTTTTAAGGTCAATGTATATTCAAAATTCATTATTAAAAAAAAACTAAGTGCAACTGTGTGCAACTTTCTTATTTTTAATTTTTTTTTTGAGGAGCACTAGAACTGATAACCACACGGACTTGCTATGAAAAATAAATATTGAAAGAGATCTGAACTCTTTTCTTAGCTGAAACAAATACATTATTAAAAAAAATAAAAATCTCAACTTACAGTTCTTCAGTTCAGGGCTTGTACATACATTCATGAAAATATTGTTTGTTCTTGGGAAACACTGTTTTAAAATACAAAATTACTTGTTTATTATCACTGTATGCTTTACATTTCTTGAAAATATGTTTCATTACGTAAAAGAACTGTTTAAGCAGAATTCATAATTATTTCGCGCTAAAACTGCAATCCGGACCACTGTGCGCCGTTGCGTTTGGAGGGGACTCGAAGAAGTATTTTTTTTATCATTAGCGTACTCTTGAGGAACCGGTTCCTGGGATGTTGTACATACCTTCTGGGGTCGTTAAGGGATATACTCTCCCGACTGTGTATCCTCCCTTAAGGCTTGTCTACAATAGTTCGGGATCGGAACGTTAACGAGAACGGAATGTGAACGGCCTACTATTAACTAGCATTAGGTCTCCTCTAGAATTTATTTACTCTTTATTTATGATAAGAAAGTGTAAGCTGTGAGTAAGTACTCTCGCTAAGGCGGCGGCGCCCTTCAGTTCGGGTTTTGTAAACTGCGGCATATTATTCACGCCGCCGTTGCGTTGGGAGGGGATTCGAAGAAGTATTTTTTTGATCATTAGCGTACTGTTGGGGAACCGGTTCCTGGGATGTTGTACCTTCTGGGGCCGTTAAGGGATACACTCTCTCGACCGTGTGTCCTTCCTTAAGGCTTGTCTACAATAGCCTGGGAACGGAACGTTAACGAGAACGGAACGTGAACGGCCTACTATTAATTAGCATTAGGTCTCCTCTAGAGTTTATTTACGCTTTATTTATGATAAGAAAGTGTAAGCTGCGAGTGAGTACTCCCGCTAAGGCGGCGGCGCCCTTCAGTTCGGGTTTTGTAAACTGCGGCATATTATTCACGCCGCCGTTGCGTTGGGAGGGGACTCCAAGAAGTATTTTTTTTTATCATTAGCGTACTGTTGGGGAACCGGTTCCTGGGATGTTGTACCTGCTGGGGTCGTTAAGGGATATACTCTCTCGACCGTGTGTCCTCCCTTAAGGCTTGTCTGCAATAGTCCTGGAACTGAACGTTAACGAGAACGGAACCTGAACGGCCTACTATTAATTAGCATTAGGTCTCCTCTAGAATTGTCTAGGAACGGGAACCAGAACATTAACAAAGTTAAACCATTGCGTAATGATACTGTCACTCTGGGGGTGGTTCCTCCACCCTGTCGCGGTTAGGGGGTAGCGTATGGTAGGGCTTGAAACACAGTTATTTTATAAAAGCGGATACCTTTTATTAATATAAAATTTAATATGTTGGGGTTTGTTGTTAATTCAAGACGGGTGGCTGCGATTCGGGTCGTCTGTGCGCGGCTGGCTTGGTCTGGTGGCGACGGCTTCGACGGCGGTATGTTGTGGCGATATCAAGGTCGGCTCGTTGCGGCGGTTTTACTTTCAGGAACGGATGACCACGGTCTTCTGGCCCTGGACGAAATGGCGCTGGTGAAGGAGTGCGGCGATGGCTTCAGTTGGCAGGCTGGCGCGGCTCCCCGGAACTGGAGTTGACCGGGATGAGATCGGCAGCTTCTGGCTGGGCGTGGACGGTGGTGGCAGAGGGCGTCCTCTGATCGGCGTCAGGATGCTGATGATCTTGGGATCAGCGTTCCCTTCTTCGAGATGGCAGATGTTGCCAATTCGGAGTCGTCCCTAGGCCGACTGCCTATCTAAATTTTACGCGCACTTTTTATACGAAATTTTTGTTGATTCGCATATTGCGTTATTCGTAACATGCCCGGCGTTCAATTGTATTGCCTACTTGCTGAAATCATTTGCCCTAGTTGTCGCGATTCTGCTGATGTTTGTTTTGAAACAAAAACCGTGTTATATCGGGTTACCTCACGCATTGTGTTGACACTGTTGCCTTCGATTTCACAAGCCCGTGCTTTAATAATTTCTTTATATTATTTTTTATGAAAACTCGAAAACTCCCATCGTGACAATATGAGCGTCGACAACGCCCCGATAAACTCGGTAATGCTAATATTAGGCCGTTCACGTTCCGTTCACTTTCCGTTCACGTTCCGTTCACTTTCCGTTCACGTTCCGTTCACGTTCCGTTCTCGTTACCATTCCGTTTCCGGGCTATTGCAGAGGAGCCTTTACCTTTGGGTTGCCTAATAGTCGCTGGGTGGCGCCCTTAACTGTGACATCTGTTGAATCCCTCACGCCGTTTCCACTGAGTGGGCATAATTACGCAACACGCTTCTTTTCACGACCATTGACCGAACTCAGAGGTGACAACCGCCTTCAGCTCCTGGGGATTCTCTTCGAAGTCATCCCTTCGGGTGGTAGCTCCGTGGTAGATGAATCTGGGAACGTTTAGCGCTTATTTAGTTTTTACTTAAAAATACACTCCTATTTTTTGTTTTGTTACGTTGGAGTCATCATAATCAGAAGTCCAAAACTCGTGACGTAATAGTAAAGGGTTTAGTTAGGGTTAGAGTTAAATTTCAAAAAATTTAATTAGTATTTTGAACACTTGACTGTCTGTCATGTCTGACATATTGAAATTTGCATGAGTGATTATTATTTTAATGCGACGGTCATCCATAATTTTGCGATCAGGAAGGATCGAAGAATAGAATTAATATAAATTTTTCTTTTAACTTTCATTATGTTTTGACAGCAAGCATTGCTGCCTCGCATGGGATGACTTATTGTGTAGCAAACCGGCTTCAATTTTTCTACCCTAATGCAATGTTAGCTCAAAAAGCGATCGTAGGATGTCGCTGTTTAAACTATTCATAAAAAAAAGGATAAAATTGTACTTGACTGTTACATTACCTATACAAAAATTTTTTAATTGCATATTGTAGAACACCTATATTCTTCTACGTGCCGCCACTGACTCACCCCATAATTAGACGTTTGGCAAAAAATTACTTCTCCATTCTCAAATTAAAACACTTATTTGTCCGTTTTTTTTTGAATTCTTATAAAATTTCGAAGCCATCCATTTGAAATCTTTTAAACAACTAAATAATATAAATGCATTTTCTGCAAGCAGGAAATTTAAAAGTCGGGGATGAAAGAAAATACATTTGGTTTTATTATTTTTATCAAATCCGACTCACTAAATAAAAATCAAATGCAGTTTGGCTTATGTTAATGAAAACGAACCGATGTCTCTAGTTGTTTCAGCATTTTGAATAAAAAAGCCGATAATTCTTACCTTCAGGGGGTATACAGAGAGGATGCACTATTATGCTCAATTAAAACGAAACGACGGCTACGACGCTCTGTTTTAAGTGCTTGCCTCTGAATGTTAATAAGAGTGGGGTTTACGTGCAGGAGTATCGTTTTTATTGAGCATGTTTGTAGATTCTAAAAATTTGTCGCAGTCGATATTTTTTTTTATATAATAACAGTTGGATTCAACCTTTAATCGTTTTTATTCCAATTTTATATAAATTTAAAATTTATTCTGAGAATTTTTAGAAAATAGACACAGTATAGGCATTTTTATCTGAATTATTACTCAAATTCGTGTTTTTTTTTTCGTATACACTTTCACAGATGTAAAAAATAGGAGTATTAACTATAAGAGAGAGAGAGAGAGAGAGAGGGAGAGAAAAAAAAATAAAACAAAAAGAAATTACATTTTGCCTCATGTTTGAAACAGAACTTTCAATTATTAAACGTCATTGTTATTATTTTTTGAAAATTGCCGGGCGATGTTAAGGGAGGAAATAAATAAAACGGTAACCGATATTAAAATTCGCGTAAACAAAATTTATTATGGCACGCCGACGCAGTCAAAATAACATCGCCGACGGCAATAAAATGCCAATGCGCCAAATAAATACACATATTTTCAACAATTTATCGTCGACGTTTAGGGCGTTTTATTTTATTATTATTTACCTGATTTCGTAGGCGGCGAACAGGAGGGAGTACTCGCCTCGGCTTATAAACCGATTATTGCCTGTGGTTACGACACGTCGCTCGTTCTATCCGTTTCGACCTGTTGTTTTTCGTTTGTTGCGTGGTACGATGACGATGAGGGGGAAAAAAAAACGCGTAATTCTCGTGTTTTTGTGACTTCGAATGCAATTTGAAACGGAAATGGCTTTTCGAAAGCCGGGGGGAGATACGCAAACATTTTGTTCAGATATGGGAGACGCACGACTATGATCGCGAGCGTGCTGCTCACGACGATCGCAGGATTTACTCGCTCCTTTGCTCCTTCTTACGTGCCCTACGTCGTCCTCGAGTTCCTCGACACCGCCCTGGGCTCTGGATGTTACAGCGCCGCGTTTATATTGGGTGAGACTCAATACTTGTTCTAGTTACTTGAGCAAACTTTAACTTGATAAAATACAAAAGCGAGAGAGAGAAAGAGAAAAAAGAACGACGGAAAGGATCTCACCAAACCACACCACCGAACACTTGCTGGTACTTCTTCAATTTAAAAAAAATTCAATTTTCCATGAGCCAACTTTTTTTGTTCTGTTTCGAACCTAGGAGTTTTGGGCACGCTTACATTACACCCCGGTTCATTTCTAATAAAAAAAAAAAAAATTGTTCGACACATAACTTTTGTGCTCTTTTGAGGTCATCATAATCAGGAGTCCAAAATTCCTCGTCCTTGCGCTTATTCCAAATTCAATTCTTGATGGCCAATTTTTTTTTTTTAGTAATTAAAAAGGCTTGTTCTGTTTGGAACCTGGGTATTTTTAGGGTGCTTGTTACAACTTAGATCAGCGATGCCCTCGGGCGCTCCCCGCTCTTGTTTGTTTCGGGGAAACGAGAATTCATTCGCAGAAAAGCGCGCATCAAATAAATACTTAATAAATACAGCGATCGCAGTTGTAACGCCCAGCGTGGTGGGGGTACGCTTCCCCGCTGACGGTCATCCCTGACTTAGATCATCGCAATACTAATTATATTTATTAATAGCAATTAATTCTAACTGCTTTAGCTTTTAATTCGAATGTATTGGAGACTGTGGTTTGCAGTACAATACAGATTCTCGCTTCTCTTGTAATTAAATGGAAGTCATCGACTGAGGGTGGCAGCCTAGCTGCCGAAATACGTATACAGTATTAAAAAAACATTTGGTTGTTAGGAGACACGATCCAATTTTTATTGATTTAGATTTGCTTCGCTGAAATGGCGATTAAGTTTTTTAGCAGGACTCCTAAACAAGTAATGCCGAACTGAAGGAGCCTTTATTGTTGATTGATTTATAATTTCAGAAAAAAAAAAAAACGAAAACGGTTTGTTTTTAAAAAAAAGGCAAAAACAAGAAACAGAAGCTATCGCTCTAAATTTAACGGACATGTAACGAAATCAAAGATGACTTAAAAAAAGTAAATAGAAATTACTGAAACGTTGAATTTCGAGAAAGAAAAACAAAAGCTACCGCTGCAAAAATTAAACAAACAAAATAATGAATTTTTTGATTTTCGATTTACACAAAAGAATAATATCGAAATTCAAAAACAAAAGCTATAGATGGAAACGGAAACGGGGAAAAAAATTAAAAAAAAAATCCAACTTTTCGATGTTTTATTTACCATAACAAAAAATTTAAATAACCTTGAAACGAGAAAAATAAAACTTTCGCTGGAAAAAGAAATAAAAAAATTAAAAATTTTTTTGTCGATTTACAATTAATAATAATAAATAAAATAAATAAAAATAATTTCTCGACCAAGTGTACAAAAAGATATTAGAACTTGGAAAATAATTTTAATAATTAAAGCAAAAAAAAAATAATTTGTTTCTTTGAAATTCGACGTTGCGGTAATTAAAATTTTTAATTTCGAAAAAGAAAAACAAAAGCTACAGATGAAAGCGGAAACGGGGAAAGAATTAAAAAACATCCAACTTTTCGATTTTTTATTTACCATAATAAAAAATAAAATAACCTTGAAACGAGAAAAAGAAAGCGCTTTCGCTGGAAAGAGAAATAGAAAAACAAACGTTAAAAATTTTTTTGTCGATTTACAATTAATAATAATAAATAAAATAAATAAAAATAATTTATTGACAAGGAGTACAAAAAGATATTAGAACTTAAAATAATTTTAATAATTAAAGCAAAAAAATAAAATAAATAATTTGTTTCTTTTGAAATTCGACGTTGCGGTAATTAAAATTTTTAATTTCGAAAAAGAAAAACAAAAGCTATCGGCGGCCATAGAAATCGAAAATATATTACAATTAACAAAAAAGAAATGAAAATAGAAAAAAAAACTTAAAAAAAGTCGTCGACTTACAATTAAAGCAAATAAATAATTTGGTTTTTAGGAATTCGACTCTGCAGTAGCCTAAAATTTTTATTTCGAAAAAGAAAAACAAAAGCTATCGCCGGCCCTAAAAATGAAAAAAGAAGGAAGAAATTGCAATTAACGAAAAAGAAATCATCTTAAGCCGATTGTGTGTTTATTTAAACGAGTGGTAATGAGATTTCAATACTAAGTGATCATGTTGGTTGGATTCTGTTGTACCTTCATCCAATCTAATCTGTGTTGATGATGCTTAAGAAAAAAAAAGAACAACATTGCACACTGAAACGGAACGCATTACATTCACAAAGAAAAACATCGTTGAATCAGAAATGAATCGTAGGAAAACCTGCAACATGGGTTACAGCTCGAGCGAATTCTAAGAATTCAGGGCTAGCCTAAGCCAACCACGCGGCATAAAGCAACAGAATAAATAACACAGGAGAGAGCTCGCGCAGTTCTTAATACAACTTTGTCTGCTGAAAAAAAAATGTTTGTCGATTTACAATTAATAATAATAAATAAAATAAATAAAAATAATTTATTGACCAAGTGTACAAAAAGATATTGGAACTTAAAATAATTTTAATAATTAAAGCACAAATAAAAATAAATAATTTGTTTCTTTGAAATTCGACGATGCGGTAATTAAAATTTTTAATATCGAAAAAGAAAAACAGAAGCTGTCGACGGCCACAGAAATGGAAAATGTATTACAATTAACAAAAAACAAATAAAAATAGAAAAGAAAAAACTTAAAAAAAAAAATCTTTTATTCGTCGACTTACAATTAAAGCAAATAAATAATTTGGTTTTTAGGAATTCGACTCTGCAGTACTCTAAAATTTTTATTTCGAAAAAGAAAAACAAAAACTATTTAGTTTTTAGTTTTAGTTCTTTATAATAGGACATTTACGGCTAAGATTTTCAAAACGGGACATTTTTCTGTACCGAGTGACACCTGAACAACGTCTTCAAAAAGGCTACTGTCCCATTGAAAACGGAACGTATGTCATTTTAGGTACGGCCGGGTTTGGCTTTATTAATATGCGACTTGCCTGAAGCACGTCACTTGTATTGTGGCGTCCCCATCGCCTGTTTGACGTCTGGAGGGGCTTTACCCCACAATTTTGAGTTTTTGTGAGGAGCCTCGGGCAGGCTTCCTCAGTCTACGACATTTCGTCGGTTATGCCGTGGCACTGGAGGACTGACGCTCACCCGAATTGTCTCAGCTTTGCCACCATTGTTAAAGATAGGTATGTTTGCGACTGATTTTCTCTTTTTGGCACAAATTACTATTGTCAAACTTTTCTTTCTCTGCAAAGAAATTGAAGCCTTCGTTCATTTTAAGACCCGGTCCTGTTAATGCTTTTATTCCAGCTAGGCGACAAGTTGCGCTGATTAACTTCAACTGTCCCCAGAGGTGGTTCATTGGAGAAGGTCGTGGGTGCAAACGTGTAAATGAGTGCCAGGGCGAACGAACACCCAACAGTTAGGGCACTGGGCCTTAGTAATTTTAAAATACAAATCCCCCACACGTTCGATTTGCTTCGCTTTTCTCTCTCCCTCTCTCTCGCTTTTGGTTAAATATTTGCGAAGCTCCATTTTCTGAGTTTAAGAATCAAATTAACTTCGCCCTGATCTATCGATCGAGGCCGAACAAAGCGAATTTATTTATTTTTATTCAAGCGATGGAACTGGTCGTTCCGGAACACAGGGTAACCGGAAACACGATCCTTGCGTGCGCCTTCGCCCTGGGCGAGGCGATATTGGGCTTGGCGGCTTGGATTTCGCCGTCTTGGAGGATAATGCTGCGAATCCTTTACACCCCCGGAATCCTTTTCATCTCGTACTTCTGGCTGACGCACGAGTCCGTGCGCTGGTTGCTGTCGAAGGGGCGCAACCAGGACGCTAAGCAGGTGCTCAAGGAAGTGGCGGAGATGAACGGCACGACGGTTTCCGATGACGTCATACGGAAGTTGAACATCAGCAGGGACGACGACGTGGGGGTGGTCGAAGAGTCGTTCTTGCACGTGTTCAAATCACCCCGTTTATTCCTGCGTCTCGTGAACTGCTCCTTCTCCTGGATTTGCTGCACGTTCGTGTACTACGGCTTAACCTTGCACTCCGTTTCTATTTCGGGGAATATCTACGTAAATTACGTTGCGGTCGCTGCCGTCGAAATGCCAGCTTATTTCGTTTCGTATCACACCCTCGACAGGATCGGGAGAAGGCTGACGTTAGCGCCGTCTTTTATTTTAAGCGGATTGGCCTGCATTTCCTTCATTTTTATTCCGGACGGTAGGAAGAAGTCTTACCGTGGGCGAGCCAAAAATAAATTTCGAAAAATTTTCAGAGAACACAAGACTGAAATTAGTGCTCTTCTTGCTGGGGAAATTTTTCGTTACGATTGCCTACACCGTCCTCTACATGTACACCACCGAACTATTTCCAACGCGCCTCAGGCATTCCCTGCTGGCGACTTGCTCCATGTTCGGGAGGTTTGGCTCGATGGTCGCGCCTCAGATCCCCCTTTTGGTAATCTGGTAAATTACCCGTTCATAATTGATCGCGTTGAAATTTCGTGCTTTTTCAGGTGACCATTTCTGAAGCTCTGCCGTTGGCCCTGTTTGGAATCATGGCGTGCAGCACCGGCGCCTTGTCTTTCCTTTTTCCGGAAACTCACAACGTCAAGTTGCCCGATACAATCGAAGAAGCCGTTTCTATGGGGAAAAAGAAATGAATTTTTCTTTTGTTTTTGGGAGGGAAATGATTGAATAGCAAATAAATTTAAAAAATTACAATGCTGAAACGAATTGTTTTTTTATTTTTGTGGGAGAAAAATATTGAACAGCAAATAAATAAAAAAATTAAAATGTTGAAATGAATTGTGTTTTGTTTCTTTTTTTTTTTGAAGGTGGGGGGGGGAGTGGAGGAATTACTGAACAGCAAATAAATAAAAAAAATTTAAATGTTGAAATGAATTTTTGTGTTTTTTTGGGAGGGAATTTATTGAACAGCAAGTAAATAAAAAAAATAAAATGTTATAATGAATTGTGTTTTGTTTCTTTTTGGGGGTGGGGGAGGGGGGGGGGGAGGAATTACTGAAAAGCAAATAAATAAAAAAATTTAAGTGTTGAAATGAATTTTTATGTTTTTTTTGGAAGGGAAATTATTGAACAGTAAATAAATAAAAAAATTAAAATGTCGAAATGAACTCTTTTTGTGTGTGTGTGTGTGTGTGTGTGGGGGGGGGGGTGAGTTACTGAATAGAATAGAATAAATAAATAAAAATTTTGAAATGATGAAACAACTCATTTAAAGACGGAATAAAAATTTATTAAAACGTTGCTTCTTTTCTCTTGTTTATTTTGTTCTAAACGAATGTAATTCTCTCTCTTTCTCTTTCTCTCTCTCTCTCTCTCTCTCTCTCTCTTTCTCTCCAATAGTTTCGTCCCTTTTTTCTTCGATAGCTTTGACTTTTTAGTTTTCTTTAAATTTGCTTAAATTTTTTCTGTCGCTTAGTTTATTCATTCATTTACTCTTTTTTTTAATTTCTTCTTAAATTTTCTTTCCCTAGAACATAACATTTTCTTTAAATTTGCTTAGTTGCTCGGTTTATTCATTCAATTATTCTTTTTTTTAATTTCTTCTTCTTCCTTCTTATGGAGTATTGGTTAATTCGCGACTTTTTTTCCAAAGGGAAATATTTTTAAAAAATTTTGTTTGGCCTCACTTATATTGGACCTACATGAACTCATTTCAGTTTTGAGTGTCCAGCTTTTAGTGTAATTAAAAAAAGAAACAGTTCACCTTGGTTGGACACGGTTAGTTGGATTGGGTTGACCTTGAGATGGATTGGACTTAATTTTTAATTAATATTCTTTTTTCAATATTAATAATTAATTTTTTGTTTCTTTCATTTTTAATTTTTATCTTCTTGGATTGAATTGAACTTAAATCTGTTAATAATTTTTTTTCGTGTTAGACTGGGTCGAGTTTGACCTAGAATTTGAAATTTTCGAGTTTCGAGTTTCCAGTTTTAATTTTTTAATTCGATTTGACGGCCTCAATTTGGTTGCGTTGACCATGAAATAAATTTGACTTACCTTTCAATAAGTTTTCTTAATAAATTTTAATTTCTTGCTTTGGTTGGACTAAACTTAAGTATTTTAAGGTTGACTTAAGTTTGATTGACTTTGACCTAATCGTGTCTGATTAAATTTTTTAGTTTTGATTTTTTCAATTTCTCTATTTGACCGGGCAGGGTCGGTTAGGTTGGGTTAATCTTGAGATGGACGGGACTCAATTCTAATGTGGAGTTTTACTTTTCAAAATATTTTTTTTATTTTCATTTTTGTATTGGGTTGGCAGAATTAGTTTGAGATTGGCCGGACTAAACTTTAACAGTATTAGTTGGGTTAGGTCCTTGAGGTCGATTAGATCAACTTTCAACTGATTGTGATTTTGAATTGCGAAGGACTAAACTAAAAACACTAAAAACACTAAAAACTAAACTTTAAATGGTAATAGCTGAGCTGGGTCGACCTTGAGATCGATTGGAATTTATTTTCAATGTTTTCTATCTTAAAATAAAGTTCCCTTTTGTGTTTAATTTTCTTTTGTTTGGGTTGACAGAATTGGTTTAAGCCTAGTTGCGTTGAATTGACCTTGAAAGGGTTGAACCAAAAATAAATTGTTCAAATTTTTAATTCAATTTTTTCTTGTTCTTGTTTTTGAGTTTAAATTTTTCGATTTGATTTTGGCAGGGTCATTTGGGTTGGATTGACCTTCAGTGGACTCAATTTTAATTGAGTATTGCTTTTCAAAATATTTTTTTTATTTTTAATTTTTTTATTGGATTGACAAAATTAGTTTGAAATGGGCCGGGCTAAACTTTAATTAGTGCTGGTCGAGTTGGGTTGACCTTGAAATAGATTGAGCTTACTTTTAACCGAGTTTGAATTGAGATCGATCGAACTTAATTTCAATTAAGTTCTATTTTTTAAATAAAGTTCTTTTGTATCATAAAACATTTTTTTTTGTTTGGGTTGACACAATGGGTTTAAACTTAATTGCGCTGGATTGACCTTGAGAGGGTTAAACCGAACTGAATTTTCCAATTTTTTTATTCAAATTTATTTTGTTGGATACAGTTAGTTGGTTGAGTTGAGTTTGACCCTGAACTGACTGTGAAACACTGTGAAATTTTGAGTTTTATTTTTTCTATTCGATTGGGCAGTGTTGCTAATTGCGTTTGGTTGCCTTAAGATAAAACAAAATTAAAAACAAAAATTAAAAAATAAGAGAATTAATTAAAAACCAAAACTCAATTAAAATTAAGTCGGATCCTAATTTTGATTCAGTTTTGTTTTTTAATTAATTTTATCTTATTTTTTAATTTTTTGTTTGGGTTGGCAGAATTACTTTGAGCTTAATTGGGTTGAAGCAAACTTTGGTTTTTTTTTTAATTTCTAATGAATTTAATTTTTTTTTAATTGAAACATTATCTTATCCGATTAAAATTGTTATCAAATTTACAATTAATTTGTCGCGGACATTTGGGAAAATTGAGATTTTTGTCGACAGTTTTTTTTGTTTTGAGTAGAGTTAGGTTGAGTTGAGTTTGACTTTGACCTGATTACGATTGCCTAAATTTCAATTAAGTTTCGATTTTTATTAGTTTTTTGTCGACCTGCAGTTTAAATTATTTGCTTAAGTTGGGGAGAGTTAGGTTCAACTTACAAATTGTTAGTTGGGTTGGATTAACCTTGAGACTTCATTTTCGATAATTTTTAATATATATTTTTAAGGAAATTTGGGCAAGATTGTCAAAACGAAATGGGTTTGTTTTCATTTTTCATTTTAAACATTTCTTAATTTTTAATTTTTTGCTTGTGTTCTGCACAATTGACCATAAGATGGATCGGACTTAATTTTTATCCAACTTCAATTCTCTCTTAATTTTTCCTTTATTTTACCAGCAAAAAATTAAAGAAAAAAAGAAACAAATTAAAGAATCACAATAAATAAATTAGGAATCAGCTCAACTCAAATCACGTTAGGATGATTTGAGTTGAGTTGATTTTTAATTTATTATTATTCATCAACTATTTTTTTTTTAATTCTCTGGCTTAATTACAATTGCTTTTTAATTCATTATGTTTTTAGTTTCTAATTTTTTCCCTTGTATTGAATAAAGTTGGGGGGGGAGGAGGCAGTTGTAAAAATGATCAATTCCTGACGTAACTCGCAATTTGAAAACCGGTCTTATTCCTAGCCGTTAATTTCCTACAATTTCTTAATTTCCTGTGTGTGAGTGTGGCGCGGGACGGAGGGGGTGAGGTGGGGTGGGTGGTGTACCGACTTAAATGAGATTATTTCGGATTCAGGAGGAACGATTCTCATCTTCGCAAAGACAAAGCTCGGATGTAACGCAACAAAGAAAAATCTGCAACATTATTAATCGCCACTGCCAACTAAAACGACGATAACCGCTCGCACCTGCTGTTGTCCCCCGAAAATAACCGGGGCGCTATAATTACGCTGTGCAACGCACTGCGAGATTATTTCTCATAATAGAAACTTATTTTCGGAGGCAGTATTGTTTACGGTGCGAACGGTTAATAATGACGAGCATCTCGCCAGCTAATTAAATAACGAAACGTAACGTGACGCCGCCCAGCACCGGCCCCAGCCGCAGCCGCCTTGCTTGCAACTGCAAGTTCATTTTTAACGGGCTCAGAAACACGCGAGTAATAGTTGTTTTGCGCGCGGTGCAGGAAACCGTACAAGCAAATCGTCGAAGAAAGTTGAAAGGACTCTACATTTGTGGAGGCCGCAAAAAAAAATTAATTAACTTGGTTGCGATTGGGGGGTTTCGTGTTGGAAATTTAATTTAATTTTTGTTTTACCCGTCAGATCATTTTCAAATTTTACAAGTACCTTCAGAAATGTGTCCCGGATGCTCCTGCCAAATATCATTCAAGTCGCACGGTTAGAAAATTTGTTACGCCGCCCGAAAGACTCGCGCTTTCGGCGACGCGATTTAATGGGTTTTCGCCAAAGAACAACAACTCTCACAGTTAAGACATTAAAGTTTGGCTGGACTCATATTGATTTAGCTGTGGATTGATTTCGTGAATGTATTAGCATTTGCGCTAGCAAATAAACATCTGCATGTTCTAGCGGAAATTAGGTAACCCAAATCACATAAATACTGCTCGTTTCTGACTATTAATGAGTTTGACGAAGCATAACTAGCTCAGATTAGGTAGATCAGCTTGCATCATAGCATCAGATTTAAAAAAAAAATACTTACTCATCACTTTAAATTTATTAAATTGAAAGTATTTGCCTTGTAATGTGTCTGTAGCTGAAGGACGAAGAACTGGGAGAGTTAAACGACGTGAAACGCACGTGACTCGAAAGAAGGGATGAGAAACACGAGTGGCGGCTAACGTTTACCGGAGTTTAAGTCAATTCCGGTGAAACCAGTCCGGCCATCAGGGGTGCACGCGAGCTGGCACTCCATCTATAAATAATATATCTAACAGACGCGGACGATGACAATCCATCACAATAAAGTATCGAGTTTCGCGACCGCGGTGGAAATAATGCGCTGGACCAGTAACAGAGCCCAAGCCGGATATTAAACACGACGGCGAAAATAAGAAAGCGTCTTTGGTATTTTAAAAGCTGCGGGGGAGGGTCTTAAAGATGGAATTTGACTCTTCACACAATGAATGAAAGCATTTATTTCATTGGTTTTACTTCTTGAAATTGGCTCGTTTCGACAACGATTTGATTAGTGCAATTGGTTTGATTACAGACAGATTTCTTATCTTAAGTTTGGTTAATTTTTGTTTTATCCGTCGAATTATTTTCAAATTTCGTAAGTGTCTTCAGCAAAACGTCCCGAACGATCCTGTCAAATTTCATTCCAATCGAGCGGCTAAAAAAATTGTTACGCCGCCCGAAAAACTTCCGCGCGCTTTCGACGGCGGGATTTAACGCGTTTTCGCTAAAACACAATTCCCACAATTAAAACATTAAGGTTTTGGCTGTGGCCTGATTAGGTATAAGACTGGACTCTTATTTGTTCGGTGGTGGATTGATTTTTTTCGACTCGGTAGGTCCGTGCGTTAAGCAAAACGCTTTAAAATTGCGTAGCTCAAACTCTCTCACGCGAACATTATTTTATTTATTTGTACATATGTGATTAGGTTTGGTTAACTTTTGTTTTAGCCGTCGGATTACTTCAAAATTTTGCAAGTACTTTCAGCAAAACGTCCTGGACGATCCTATCAAATTTCATTTCAATTGCATGGCTAGAAAAATTGTTACGCCGCACGAGAAACTTTCGCCTTATCGACGACGGCATTTAACGCGTTTTCGCCAAAGGACAATTCCAACAGATAAGACATGAAGGTTTTGGCTGTGGTGTAATTAGCAAAAAGACTGGACACTTATTGATTCGGTTGTGGATTGAATTCTTTTGGACCTCGGTTGGTCCGTGCGTCGAGCAAAACTCTTTAAAATTGCATAACTTCAAACTGTCTTACGCGAATATTATTTTACTTATTTGTACATGTGTGATTTGGGTTTGGTTAACTTTTGTTTTAGCCGTCGGGTTACTTCAAAATTTTACAAGCACCTTCAGCAAAGCATCCCGGATGATCTTACAAAATTTTATTCCAATCGCACGGCTAGAAAAATCATTACGTCGCCCAAAAACATCAGCGCTTCTGACGCTTCTTAACGCATTTTCGTCAAACTTTAAGATTTTAAAAGTGCTTCTGGGTGAGACGGTCCGATTAGTTACAAAACTTGACTCGTATTGTGCGGTTGTGGATTGATTTCTTTTCAACCTCGGTGTGCGTTGAGCAAAACTCTTTAAAACTGTGCAGCTTCAAACTTGTTTGTGTATGTGTGGCTAAGTTTGCTTTAGCCATCGAATCGCCTTCAAATTTTGCGGGTATTTTAAGCAAAGTGTCCCGGTCGATCCTATCAAATTTCATTCCGGTCGCACGGCTGGAAAAATTGTTACGCCCCTGCGCTTCCGACGACGCGATTTAACTTCGGTGAAAGAGCAATAACTCCTGCAGCTAAAACTTTAAGTTCCTTAGAAAGTCTAGTTATGGGCTACAAGACTGAAGTCTTATTATTAGAGCTTATCAGCTCAGCTGTGGATTGATTTCTTTTCGTCCTCGGTCCCTGTGCTGAGCACGGCTTTTTAAAATTGTGTAGCTTCTAAGTATGACATGCAGAAATTATTTTACTTATTTGTATGTGTACATTTAAGTTTGGTTAACTTTTGTTTTAGCCGTCGGATTGCCTCCATATTTGGCAAGGACCTTCAGCAAAGTATCCCGGAGGATCCTACTGAATTTCATTCAGATCGCACGGTCGGAAAAATTGTTACGACGGCGCAATTTAACGCGTCTCCGCCGAAGGGTGAAATTAATATTTTAAGGAATAAACGAAAAGAGGAAAAAAATTAGCTGAATTAATTTTGGGTGTAAATTCACCGACTCAATCAAAAAAAATTAAACTCCCTGCCCCCCTCCTCCTCCTCCTCAAATAACCTCCTCTCTGACGTTGTGAATCAAAGCAAATTGCGAAAAAAACAGGGGCGTCGGTTTTCCATTTTGCATCGGTCCGAAACATCGACGGAGTGGTAATCAAGCCGCAGCTGAACGAAAAAAAAAGAAAAAAAAAGGAGGACAACACGGCGTCCGTTTCATTCATTTCATCCTCGCAGGCCGACGACGTGCGCCGAAAAATAAAACCTCCGCTGAGTAGTTACACAATTTACGGCCGAATTATACAACACAATGCGGCCGAGCACAATGGCACGGGATAATTTAAATTCAGGCCGCTGAATATAACAAGTGGTGCGGCGTGTCGCGGTCAAAAGTCGTGTTAACAGGTATTAAAAAGACCCTAATTCCGGTGCGCGGGGTCGGGCCCAGCGACGATGACGGCAAGACGTCGAGAATGCCGGGGCTCCGAGATAAGGGCCCCACGCGCCGCGCCGACCGCGGACACAATCGGAGTTTGATTTTTGTTCGAATTAAATAAACCCCGGCGAGGACGTGCTCTTTGTTGTGCTGTGCGAGCGAGCATTTCGAATTGTATTTCGGGTGAGGGGGGTAGGGGTGGGGGGTTGAACACACAAAGATTCACTGACGACGCAATTAAATTTTCATTAAAACAAAACTCTCTCTTTCTCCGTACACACACACAATACGTTCTTTGCTTCTTCTTTATGAAGCGAGTATGTAATTAAATAAACCGAAGAGTAAATCTGGAAAGAACGTGCTAACTGTACAAAACTACGATGAAATTATTTGTTCATCGGCCTCGGTGGAAACGCAAAACGTTCCAAATTTTCACCCAAATGCACACCGTACCGTAACGACATTTGCCTTGCTTGCAGATAAAAGTCCCTTTCGATCTTTGGAACGTAGCCAAATTAACGTTTTAAATAAGGGGATTCCATGCTGACAATTGACAAATTCAAGTTGTTGAACTTACCTGCAGTGCTGCACCAGCAGATCGTAGTTCATTCAAGACGATTAAACGCGCTCGCTCTTTAATTACGTTTCAACGAGACGCTGCTTACATTTTTGATGCATGGACTTTTGGATCCGAACTTTCAGAAAATGCATTTTGTCACATCTTATATGGATAGTTTCAAAAGGGAAATTTGTAAATCAAATTAATAATAACTGTCTTTATTCAATCAAAAAAATATTGCATATAGACATATAAAAAAATAAATTATGAATAATAATTAGTATTCATTCAGTTTGGAATGGATGCATTA
This sequence comes from Prosopocoilus inquinatus, assembly GCA_036172665.1. Classification (NCBI taxonomy): domain Eukaryota; kingdom Metazoa; phylum Arthropoda; class Insecta; order Coleoptera; family Lucanidae; genus Prosopocoilus; species Prosopocoilus inquinatus. The sequence continues at coordinate 12,458,201 of CM069871.1, read as the reverse complement.
TTGTTATTGAGATTCAGTCAGTAATAATTCAGTTTTAGAGATTCATTATTAAAGAATGATTAGTAGAAATGAGCACTTCGGTGTGAGTTTGTGAATTGGCGATTGTTGGCCTCGGATGAAGAGCCAAAGTACATTAAAGGTAATATAAAATATTAATGAATTTTATGTTCGATTTTGCCGAGTAAGCGAGTGACTCTACGACGAGTAATTTTATATTTCCGGAGGTAACAATCAAATCGAAGCAATGTGCTTTGTGAATTTACGAAAAACAATTTAACCCAATCTTAACTTTAATTATAATTTTAATTCTATTTTTTTAAATTTCATTTCATTTCATGTAAAGTTAGAGTGTTTTAATAAACCCCCGTAAATGAACAGGACCTTTTTTACTCGTGCTTAAATTTTTAATTCTTTTTTATTGTTCGTGATATGGTGGAGGTGCTTTTATTTCGTGATAATCGCTTTAAAATCGAATTTATTTCGCATTTTGTCATGTCGCTGTAAGCGGACATTTGTGAGGCGGCGCTTTTGTCGACAAATTTCAAAGGAAATACCTTTTTACGTTGTAAGCGGACATCTGCGGGGTGGCGTTTTTGTCGGCAAATTTCAAAAGAAATAACTTTCTCTGCAGGAAGCTACAAGGCGCCTCTGGTTGAGATCAAAGAGATCGCCGTTTTTACGAACGGAATGTTTGGAATTTCCGTTTTCTATTTGTTTTTATCCTTGTTTTGTATTAGCAAACACCTGTATCGATTTCCTTTATCGGCAAAGTATAAACGAGTGCTGCCGGTCGTTTCAGTTTTACTTTAGTCTCCGCGCTCGTCACGCCTCAGTTATATGCGGGGAGTGTGAGGGCTTTCTGTGTTACCAGGCGCGTTGATTGTACTGCCAATTCCCACATTGGCTTTGGGCGCAGCCAAATGATGGACGTTTAATCTGCGTGCGAGATTTACTTGGAATAAGGCACGTTTTCTCAGTTGCAGTTTAAATTTAATCTCCTGTTTACTCCGACGTCAACAATTGTGAAAACAATTGCCTTTGGCATTCAAGCGACCCGTGCTCATGTTAGATTTCCTTGTTCCAACAGAGAAATCCGTTTGGTAGATTTAATTTCCTGTTTACTCCCAAGTCAACAATTGTGAAAACAATGGCTTCTATGGGAATAAATTGAAGATTAAATCTACCAAACGGATTTATCTGTTGGAACAAAGAAATCTAGCATGAGCACGGGTCGCTTGAATGCCGTCGTCACATGATTGCCTTCCTGTTTAACTCAGAAACGGATGAGCTGCTTTTGTATATTTGTCAACCAACAAATCAAGGGATTCGGGAAGCACAAAAGGTACCGGCTACGCTGTGTTTAAATAGAATTTTGCGTCACAAACAGCAACAGTTCACGGAAGAATGCACACGCGAAATGCCGAATGACGCTGGAACAAGAGACGGGAAACAAATCCTTTAACGAACAAAAGATGCCAGCCAATCAGATTATAGTAAAAGACAATGAGGCTTCCAAATCTAATGAAAACGTAAAATCAGTGCGTCTAGACCGGAAACAAACAGTGTGGCAAACGGTCAACAACTAAAATGTACGAAACCTGCCGGCTGAAAATAACCGGAGAATTAAACTACTGTGAGTGAGAAAATGGCTCTAAGTCGTCGACTAGGCCTTTTTCACAGCACGTTTCATGCCGTGATGGGGTTGGCCAAGTTTTCGGTGTCCACATCCCAGGGCGACGGGAGATACATTTTCGATTTGGCGAAAGCCTCAGGGAGGCAACGCATGCTATGTCTAAGACCTGTGTCCTGAAGAAAAGAGAACTTCATCAGCTGATCTAGCTTGAACCGACTCGTCGTGTACACGCGATCAGATATATTCTAGTGTGGCCTAGTTGATTTATGTTGTTTTCTCAACAAGTGTGTGGTTTATGTTAGGATAGTGAAGCCAGACAGGTTTAGTTTGAACTTTTGAGCCTAGACTTTTAGTTTGCGATTGGCTCGTGAGTTTGGAGTTCTGGTTTTGGTGTCGCCTGCGATCAAGCGATAGTACTTCTTTAGTCAGAGAGGACTTCCAATTCTTTTTAAGTCTTTAAAGACGCTGACGTTAAGGACGGACCTAGATATGCGGGGACCCTTAACGGAGCATGTAGGAAGCAATGCCGCGTCGTGCAATAGTTGGGAGAATTAGATATCAGTATACCACGTGACACGGTTCTTGGAAATTTTCGTACCTTCGTTTGTTTGTTGTTTAAACTTTTACAAGTTAACCTGATCAATTGACCATTGAGCGTAATGCAAACAAAATCGCGCTCCGTTGTCGTCATATTCGCTTATTAAATTACAATAAGTTTCTACGCGTTTATTGCGTTTTAAAGTGGATCACTTTGAATCTGTTAATCGAAATGAATTGAAAACAAAATATTAAAAAATAGAAAACTCAATAAATTAATTACGTACAATCCATTGCAAGGTCAAATCAAAACAAATAAATACAACCTAAGCAAAAACTAATTTTTTCTTTTTAATAAATCTCCAGAAAAATTCCATGTATGTCATGCCCAAAAAAAATAAAGGAGGCATAAAAATTTTAGAAATTAAAAAATAAATTAACAATAAAGATCTATTAAAATTTAAATAAAATTAAGTTCAGTATAACTTGGGCTCAAACCAATCTCAAATAAACTCGTTTCATGTCCAACCCGAGGAAGAAAATTAAAAAAATCAAGTCTTAAAAATCATGCGCAACCCGAGGAAACAAATTTAAAAAAATCAAAACTTAAAAAATACAAAAGTGAATAAATAAACTAAGGAAAACCCATTTCTGGGTCAACTCAAATCAAAACGCAAAAATTAAGTGCTATAAAAGAAAATAAATATAGAAATTACAAAAACTATCAATAGTAAAAAAAACATTAAAATATAATTAAAAATTACACAAAATTAAATAGAATACATCTAAGCCCAAAGATATTTCAAGGTCAAAGTAACCCGAAGGATCTCAACTCATGCCCAACCCGAGGTAAAAAATTCAAATTATAAAAACTGGCGTTGGAAAAATTGAATTCGAAGCCGATACTAAACCAAGAAAGAAATTTAAGAGAAATTATAAACCAAAATATATTACACGGCTAACAGAACTGGATATGTCACATACCGCCGGACCAGAGAGCCTAAAAAAATGTGTTTGCAAAAATTGAAAAGCGTCCTGCAAATGGCTTTCTAAAATTCAAATGAATGTCAAAACGCTGAAACTGCTGCAAGCCAAATAAACTAATTTACAATATGTAACGGTTATCTAATTGAAAAATGAACTATTTTAATTGGTAATAGTTAGTACATATGTTGCTTGTTTTGGTATAGTACACGCAATTGTGTCCATAACGCTATTGATTTTTAATTTTCATCCGCAATGAAATATTCCAAAGTTAATTCAAGCTTCAAATTCCTGAAAATATTGAACTTGCAACATTGTTTAAAATCAAACAGGACCCCTAAAGAACGAAAATAAGTTGCCAGGGTGAAAATACTTTTCGTCCACAACTATCTTCTTCACTGAGCTGGGCATATCCGATCACGGATTTCGCCCACGACCATCTCCACTGAGCTAGGCACATCCGAAAAATCTTGGCGAATACTGGATACCAGATCAGCTCAGTGGAGATGTGCAGGTGTTAAATTAAGGCGCCAGGGTACACTGTTGACAAGATAGCAGTTTGCCTTTTTTTTACACGTTGCACATAATTCTTCTCATTTCGTGAAGGCGTAAAATGTTATTTTTTGCCCGTGAATACTGAGAAGTTTGAGATTCACAAAACTGTGCGAGAGCGCAACTATCCCGACAACCCCAAAAGTAAGATGAAATAGAAGCGGCATTTTATTTAATCGCACAGTATTCAACGGCTCTTCATTCCCAGTGCGAAATTATTAGTTCTGGGAAATAAAAAAAACTCGGTTTCAAACCTGAAAAAAAAAAAGAAAAAATTCGTGTTCGATTAGCGAATGAAATTCGGGGGGGCAAGTTATTGGCGCCGGAGCATTCGGAGCGTGTAAAATACGAGCTGCGAATAATAATTTTTTTTTTATGGTTAATACAAAATTTCAATGCGCTCGGACCGTTGCGGCGATGCGGGCGTGAATCGACGGAGACCAATCGGAATACGGTATTCATAAAATTTCGCTTTTAATTTTTTCTTTATTTCATTTAAAACACTTTCTTGTCGTTTGCATGAAATAATTAATCAAAATCCCGTTGGTTCAACGCTTCACCGCGCGCCGACAGCTTCTTCCGGACCTTGCTTACATATAATAATTGAAGCTAAAGAAGTTTTAAATATACAGAAAGACATCGACGTTGTTATGGTCTAAAGTGCGTTTGCTGCAAGCACTTACCGAGACCAATTTGGCTACCTTGGCTACCATCTCCACTGAGCTGGGCGTATGCAAACAAGGTTTCTGCCAACGACCATCTCCACTGAGCTGGACATATCCGAACAATCTTGACCAACACAGGTGGGCACCCAAAGGTCGCATTCAGCTGTTTAGGCAAAGAAGGGAGCAAGTAGCAGCAATATTATCGCGACGTTTAATGATTGCAATACGGACCTCAAATCTTTGAATCATTGGCGCAGCCTTTCGCTTCGAGATTATCAAACGTTTAAACGAGATTGAAACGAGTTCAACCAAAAAAAAAGTATCTAATAATAACGATAATACCGACCGAACTAATGCGATAATAAGAACGTTTGATCGCTTGAACTGAACGCGGAAGTTACTTGCGCGGAAGATTTTCGTGGGAAACAGTTTCCGGTGTTTCCGACGCACGCAATAAAAATTTCTATTTTCCGCACCGGTTCCAGCATGAATGACAGATCGTCTGCGGGAGTCGTCGTCGTCGTCGTCGTCTTCATTCGGCACCGTTAAACAACGGAATGCCGGGCGGGAATTCGAGCAAAAAAAAAAAGAAATAAGGCATTTCTACTTCTTCCTGACGCTAAAAAAAAATCCACGCAACATGTCGAACACATGGCATTAATAATTATTGCGGCAAGCGAACGTTTTGACATTCAAGGAAAACATTTAAATGAAAATCCCCCGCGCGTGCCGTCACCACCGTTCTAAAATTCGCAATGTTTATCGGATCGCGATTGTGTTTTGTTCGTGGTCGTCACGCGAAAGATATTGGCATCCGATGCATCCTCGAAACGCAGAGCTATTTATACGTTTAATTAGTTCTAAATAAATTCCGGGGGAGGGGGGGATAATAAAAAAAATGGAGCCGCTAATATGTGCCAAAGGCGTTCGTTTTATTTTACTTAGCAACAAACAAACAAATGACGGGAGAGAGAGAGAGAGAGAAAAACGTGGGGCGACGCCGCGTTCTTTAAAGCCTCGCAAATTATTTTTATAATGGGGAACGCACAGAGGCGCGCAGAAGCTCAAGATCAAAGCGCAAGCGACATCACTAACTCGAACATCGCAGTTTCTAAAACAGAAAAAAAAGAAAATATTTCGCTTTTTTAAGAACGGAAATCGAAAGCTTGCAGGAAGCAGCCGTCGCGATTCTCTACTAAAATTAATTAGTTCTTTTTTGTATTCGAATTCTGAATTGTGACAAAGAATGTCAATGAAAAAGTTTAAATTAATTTAAGGGGGAAGGGATGTAAGAAACCGCGAAGCCAACGGATGCAGAGATTAACCGATCAATGCAAAAATTACATCTTGGATGAATGCTCTCCACATTGCATCTTCGATTAGTTACAATTCCAGCTGCAGAACAATACAAGCAAATGAGAGGAGACGTCGCGTGTCGTTGTGCGCGGTTCGCTCGCCTAATAGATTGCGACTTTGCGCGTCCCGACACCACAATAATAATAACAACGAAACAGGCGCTTCGCGACGCGACGCTCTCAGAATGCATATGCGGTCATCTCTCATTTAAGTATTTCCGGCGTGCATAAAAGACAACGATTATTAGACGGACACCAGCGGCGGCGTCCATTTGATTTTACGGGCGGGAATTTATCGTCTCGCGTGTTTGATGCAGAACAAACACGTTCACTACGGATTATTTGTTTTGGGGCCGGGGTCGTGAAAACCGGCGGCAAAATAAACGGTGGTCGGGAGGAAGGAAGGTGGGCCTACAATAACAGTGGCGTTTCTTATTAATGAGTTGTGTGATTGTGTAAAGCGAGAAGAAAAGAACGCCCGCGCGCGCCCCACTGCGCCGAAATTGGGCCGCGCCAACAAAAACAAAGCGTGAAAGAAAGTATTCGAAAGTAGGGTCGTTAAAAGCCCCCACGAATCGCTGATTGACCGACCTGCTGAAAAAGAGAGCATTCCTTGCCGGAATTACAAAAAACAAATAAAATTCTTACGGTTTACAATTGTTTCTGGTATAACGCGACGGGACGAAACCATGATTTCCTTTTTTTATGCGATTTCCAAACGTTGCACAAACTTTGCCGGCACAATGCCGGCAGCTCAATTGTGACGGACGTGAGAATTGAAATAGTCGAAAATTAGACGCCACTTAATTTTAACCGGAAATTAAGAAGGGAATATGAGCAGTTCACGCGTACGGTTTTTTTTTATTAGCAACATCAGTGGTAAATAACCTAAGAAAGCTTTTATTCAACAATCCTCGGGTTGGGCATGAGTTGAATTCATTTCGGTTCGGTTGACCTAGAAATTTCTTTGGGGTCTAATTTGTACGGAACTTAATTTTGCTTAATTTTCAATAATTTATTTTTAAGTTCCTGTCCTTTGAAATTTTGTACTTTTTAAAATTCCTATTTCTAGTTTCAATTTCGTTTTTAGTTCTCTCCTTCGGTAAGACTTATTTTTTGTATGTTTTTGACGTGAAGTCTAAACTAGTCAGAAGCTGCTGCCGAAGCACACATATTATCAAATAAACTGTAAAATATCATTTTCCGCAACTATCAGTAGGCGGCGCCACAAGCTTTATCAATGTATATGACAACCATCAATAGATGGCGCCACTGAGCTCGACAATAAAAAAATAGTTACAAGGTAGAATGATCAAAACCGTAAGTAGATAGAACGATCAAATGAAGGTAATAAGAATTAAATAAAGAAAAATCACAATTTGAAATATTCCAACCCATTTGTCTTTGTAGCTGTATTTTGTAGTTTGTTTTTTTTTTTTTTGTAAAATGTTTGATAGAGACTCGAACAGTCGTCGTCTGAACTTTGAAGTTTTTAATTTAAATGCGTTTCATTTGGGAATTTGGACAAAACCATGTTCGAATAAGCCCAGCTCGGTGGAAATGAACTTTTTTTACTTTCGGTACTTTCATCCTGGTAACTAATTTCTAATTTGTTTTTAAATTGGATGAAAACCGTGTTTCGATAAGCCCAGCTCAGTGGAGAAGGATTTTTTTTACTTTCGGTACCTTCATCCTGGTAACTAATTTCTAATTTGTTTCTAAATTGGACGAAAACCGTGTTTGGATAAGACCAGCTCAGTGGAGGTGGACTTTTTTACTTTCAGCATTTTCACCCTGGTAACTGACTTCATTTATTTAAAGGTCGTGCTCGCTTCTATACTTCCAAAAAACAACTCGGTCGGACAAGTTTAGAATTTATGAAAGTTTATGCATTCTCGGGATATCTCTGAAGCACTAGCATATTTGTTTACGTTATTTTAGTTTGGTAATATGATATAGGGGCGTGTTTCGTCTTGGCAGCAAAGAAACGGCAGTGACGGCAGTCTCCCGAGGGATAGCGCGGAAGGTAAAACGTGTCGGTAAACGGGGCCACGGATGGGCCTGGTGATATATGTGGTGGCCGCGGTGTGTTGCCGGACATAAGATAGAAGGTGTCTGCAGAATATGACCTGAGATGGTATGTTCTGGCAGAAGTGTTAGGGCGGTACATTCTCACGATTGGCAATGCGGTATGAGGGTCATGAGTCACGAGTTATGCGGAGGTATTCTAGTAGCAGAATATTGTCCGGGACACGATCCGGGGCGTTGGCCAGAGAATGCTACCGTGCACCAGCATACGGTATCGGGGCTCTTGCCGCAGTGTGCAAGCAGCGGCGATGAAGAGCACGATACCGGCAAAGCAGTTAGCTGTATTCTGCATTCATTGTGAGTGGGAATTCGGTTGATTGCATTCCTGACCAGGTGATGGCATTGAGGTATCCAGAAAGGTCTGACATGATGATGTCATTGGACCGGTACGGAGTGGCGCTTGATGCAGTCGATGACATCAACTGATCCTGAGAACGTATGCTCGGGAGGCAAGGTATGCTAATATCCATCGGGAGGGGTGGGTTTTGTATCCACAGGTGATGCATGCGAAGATAAGAAGTCATCGCGCGGGGATGACTTCCCCAGTGTCCCAATCATCGTGGAGGAGTTACAGCTTTTAGATTCGCCACTGGAGCATGTGAGGCCGGGAAAACGACCCCGGTAAGTGGAATGTTCCATTTTACTGAATAGATACTCGTAAATGGTTACTTATAGTTTGCATGGTCCTTATCGAATTGGAACGCGATGCCCTGAAGCTAAGACGTTTACCCTCAGCGCCTGTTGCGGTTAGGGAAGCGAGAAAGAAGAAAGGACATTGGGAATGAGAGACCTAACCCAACGTAATGGTGAGTGAATGTTTATTGTAACTCCGTCCTCAGATAGTATTGTTTGTCTATAATATTTAAACAAAAAAAAAATCTGGCCAACATACTTTCCTTTAAAGGTCGTGCTAGCTTTTAAACTTCCAAAAACAACTTGGTCGGGTACTTTCATTTGCAAACAAAAAACAAAGTCGAGTATAAACTATTCATTGCAACATCCTCGTACATCCAGACGCTTTAATTAAATTAAGTGTATTATTACCTAGGCGGCGAATCGCGACGAGCTCGCGACGCATTTCTGTAAACAATGTTTGTTGTTTCACGACTTGAACTTCACTGAAACTATGTGTTCCGTTTGAAGTATAATTACGTTGCATTAATTTCATTAAAAGCGCGAGCGCACGTACTTTCCCGGATGATTAACTATCTCAGATTCTGAGACTTGTTTCGTTTGCCATAAAATTCAAAACTGATTTTTTTCTGTGGACCTCCAAGTTTAAGAGAAGAAGCGACGCGTCGTCTGCCCTCATTAATGGAGACCCCCGATAATTTCTATATTTAAACGACGCAACGGGCACAACGACGAAACGATAAAAAAACACGTTCCCTTTGTTGTGCGCGCCACATATTTATTGTCTTTAGCGTCCTGAAATACCTGCGCCTCCACATCGGAAGAACACTTTTAAAATTCCGATCGAAAATATTTACATCCAGAGCGCGCCGTAAATGAAAGGAAACCAACGCAACAGACAATAAAACGGGCCTGGGCCGAGGCGGTGTGCATTAACAACTCTCATATTTACATAAACCGATCTGAAAGAAGATGAAGCTCCGTGGACATGCGCCTTTATGTTAATGAGTTCTCCTGCGTTTCGATCCCAATCCCAATCCCATTCTCATTCCCATTCCCATTCCCCATTCCCATTCTCTTCTAATATCGTTGGCTCGCGCGCGCACGTGTGTGTGTGTGTGTGTAAGCTCGTATCTGACACGATAAATCACGCGTGCAACACAAAGAGAGGTTGTCGGATGACGACGGCCCTTTCTGCGTTTGTAAATCGATATCCGAGGGGCGATCTTCCAATATCTGTCTGCAGTCCGGTCTTTCCGGGATCGCATTCTGATATGTGAGAAAATTAAAGCTTTGACACAATGTCGGGGGCGGAATCAGTTCGGCTCGCCTCATGCATAATTTAGTTTTCCGCTTCCCGGCGGCGCGGCACGGTGCGGCGCGACCTTATTTCATTTACGTGCGTTTTTTTTGGGCTAAATTCGCCGGGCAAATATTTGAACGGCGAAAGTTACCAAAAAGCAATTAGCAGATTAATAAATGAATTAATAATACGTCGGTCGCCAGCTGAATACTTTATAACGCACACGGCTTCGTCGCACTTTCTACTCGCAATTTATTTTTTTATCATTCCGATTTTAGTTTAGCAAATATTTAAAGCAAAAGCCCCAGCTGGATATATCAATACAAAAAAAAACACAAAAAATAAAACCAGACAGGACGTCACCACCAGGAGTAAATTTAAACTTGTTTTAATGCAACGAAAACAATGCGATTCTTTCCTGCACAAAGCTAACAAACATTTAAAGGCAAGTATTTGAGCGGCGAAAGTTACCAAAAGCAATTAGCAGATTAATAAATGAATAAATAAAACGTCGGTCGCCAGCTGAATACTTTATATCATAGACGGCTTCGTTTCATCAATAAAAAGAAACAAAAAAATAAAATCAGACAGAACATCGTCACCCGGAGTAAATTTAAACTTGTTTAAATGTAACGAAAACAATGCGATTCTTTCCTACAGAAAGGTGGCAATTATTTAAAGGCAAATATTTGAGCGGCGAAAGTTACCAAAAACAATGAGCAGTTTAATAAATGAATAAATAATACGTCGGTTGCCAGCTGTATACTTTATAACGCAGACGGCTTCGTCTCATCAATAAAAAAAACCAAAAAATAAAACCAGACCGAACATCGTCATCCGGAGTAAATTTAAACTCGTTTTAATGCAACGAAAATAATGTGATTCCTTCCTGCACAAAGGTAGCAAATATTTAAAGCGAAAGCCCCAGCTGGATACTGTCTTGCCTTACACGAATAATAAGACGAAAACCAAACCTAAAAGTTTAAACAAAGAGTGCAACAAAAATTACAGATGAAATTGCGTTAACGAAAATTGCTTGTCATAAACACCTGAATAATGAGTTGTCAGGCTTGGAAAAGCATAAATAAATGCTCGTCGAATTAGCGGCGTTCAGATGAGGGAGAAAAAGTATTTTCCATTCATCACCGCGCTCGGAAGTGCAACTATTGCTAACTTCTAGGAAACAAAAGTAAACTGTGGATGTGATGTGGAATTTTGTCGAGTGTCGTTAAGTAGAGACAACAACAAAAGTATCCCAAATTAGGCGCCAGGCGTCAAATAAGACTTTTTTAAACGCCAAATATGTCTAAAATGTAGCCCAAATGGCGAATTTCGCCCAATCTGGCAATCCTGGATTAACCTGACCGAGGAGGTAACAAACGAGAAAACAAAACGAGTTGACAGAGACAAAATAAAAACACCAATCGGTGAAATTCGTGACATAAACGCCTCCCATTAGTGAAATAAAAGACCAGGTTTCATGAGAATACCCTCGATCCGAACTGGAACACCAATAAAAAAAAAACATGGAATCGGCGCAAAGATAAATAAAATAAAAGTAGGCAGAACGTCGCGAACCGGAATAAATTAAACATACTGGAATTTGTTGTAAGTCAATGAAAACAAGGCGATTCTTTCCTGCACGTAATAAAATCGAGAACTCTACTAAGAAAACGTCTAATTAGTCAAATTCCGGGCACGTGGTCATAAAAAGCCAATTACAAATTAATAGAAAATCAAGGGTCATGAGAATAGTCTCGATCCGAACTGGAACATCAATAAAGAAAACAATAGACTCGACGCCAAAAATAAAAGCAAGCAGAACGTTGCTACCCGGAGTAAATTAAACGTATATAAACTTGTTTTAACTCAACGGAAACAAATCGATTCTTTCCTGCATGCAATAAAATCAAGAATTCCATTAAGAAAAACGTCTAATTAGCCAAACTCCGGAAATGCGGTTATTAAAAGCCAATTATAAATTAATAAAAGTTCAGGGGTCATGAGAACAGTTTCGATCCGAGCTGGAACATCAATAAAAAAAACAATAGAACCGGCGCAAAAAATAAAAGGAGGCAGAACGTCGCCACCCGGAGTAAATTAAACGTATATAAACTTGTTTTGACTCAACGAAAACAAAGCGATTCTTTTCTGCTTGCAACAAAATCGAGAATTTCACTAAGAGAAACGTCTAATTAGCCAAATTCCGGAAACGTGGTCGTAAACAGCCAATTATAAATTAATAAAAGTTCTAGGGTCATGAGAATAGCCTCGATTCAAACTGGATTTACAATAAAAAAAAAACAATAAACTCGGCACAAAAAAGTAAAAGTAGACAGAACGTCGCCACCCGGAGTAAATTAAACGAATATAAACTTATTTTAATTCGACGAAAATAATGCGATGTTTTCCTGCCCGCAATAAAATCTAGAATTCTACTAAGAAAAACGTCTAATTAACCAAACTCCGGGCACGTGGTCATAAAAAGCCTACTACTAATAAATAAAAGATCAGGGGTCATGAGAATAGTCACGATCCGAACTGGTTCTTTAATAAAAAAAAAAACAATAGACTCGGCGCAAAAAATAAAAGTAGACAGAACGTCTCCACCCGGAGTAAATTAAACGTATATAAACTTATTTTAACTTGATGAAAATAACGCGATGTTTTCCTGCATAAAATGAAACAAGCGGGGAATTCTGCTAAGAAGAAAAAACGCCTGATTAGCCGAACTTCGGGCAGGTAGTCATAAAATTATCAACCGAGCGAGCGAGTAGCAAACTTCGTTTATAAAAAGCGAGTCCGGGCGGGATAGGCGCGGCTGACGACCGGAGGGATTAATTCGGCGTTGCGTAAAATAGAATAACACAGGGCTTCTTATTATACAAGGTGTCTCTGAGTTTACCGAGAGAAAATGAACTGTAACATATTAGAGAAAATGAACTGTAACGTGTCATATGGGGCAAGAATAATTAATCATTACATGTACGTCTTTAGATAATGGTGATGCCTGATGATAAGTGTGGCTGTTTCTATTTTAGAACAAAGCTTTGGACCGTGCGTTAATTGAGGTATGTAGTTAGTTCCGTTCTACTTACTTGGTGGGCTCTATTCGAAAATGCGCAGTTATTTTCATGCGTTATGTGGCAGGGAGCAGGGTGGGTTATATATCTTCTTACCTGACAACTAACTCCACGGAGGGAGCGAGCACGTTTCCGACGAGCGTGTACATATGCTTTTACCGTACCATTCGTTTGTTGTTTTTTTTTTTTTTTCTCTCTTGTCATGTATAATAAATTGCCCCGTGCGCTCTTCGGGTTTGCATTTAGCGGGGCCCCGGGCTAGCATCATCGTCTTCTTCGAGTAGTGAGTGCTATTCTCATCGCGACTGTCAGTGGCGGTTGTAAAGGCGTTCTAAACGCACGTGTCGCGGGTCCCGCATCCTCGTCGCAAACGCCGCCGTTCTCTCGTCACCCACTCGTCGCGTTTTCGTCGTCAACGGCAATTAAAATAATGGATCCCTCGGATGACTCCCGCGAAAACGCAACGTGAGGCAGGATGTAGCAGATTGGGTTTTGCGCTCTGGCACGCCGCCGTTCCGAGAGCAATCCAGAATAAAAGCAAAGCAGCCGTGTGTGTGTCGTTGTTCCTGTTGTTCGGTGAGGCTGGGGAAAAAGAAAGAAAAAAAACCTGGGGGGATGAGTTCCTGCGAGATCCTGTAAAATTCGTGTGTGGTGGGCGAATTTCCTCCTCGATATGACTTCTTGCGCTGCTTCTGGTGGTGATCTTGTTTCGACCCTGTATAAACTTTTGCACGTGTGCACGGTGTTGTTGGCGATCAGTCCAACCATGACAGGTCTGTATATTACATTTTACAAGAAAAACAATTAATTAAGAATGTATACTGATTTGTAATACGATATAATCGGTGGACTTAACAAGATAAGGAAGAAAACAGGAAAAGTTTACGAGCATAGCTCGCGCGTCTCGTATCCCCACATTTCTATTTTTTTTATCACGTCCAATGCCCCCAATGTACTTCTTCCTTTAACGAAGTCATTGTGTATAAGAAATGACTTATATACTAAGGTATATATGTCATCTCGAGCCATGACCAACTCCAAACGCGCAAGTTTTCGGAGCTTTACCCCAGATGTTTAAATATCTGCGCATTCTTGCAAATGAAAATGTAAGTTTGGTTCACGAACGATTTTTGTACATACTATTCATGTTATGTTCTCATGTAAACATTAAACGCATTAGATTAGGTTGCTTGGATGGATGTCCGCGTATCAGGACGGCGGCGGCGTATTATGTTATTCGAAACTTTATGATGTTTATTTCATACGTGTGTAGAGGGAGGCGGTTTCGTGCATAGCTCCTCTCGCATTTGCGAGGAGCAATCGTAAATAATTCATGCTCGGAGATATAGGCCCTTGTCGGCCCTGTTCGCATTTTACATATTACATACGTATCTATCTATCTGTCTCGATAATATTCTCGATGATGTTCTGCCCGGGCGGAAGATGTCTCGTGCCGCTTCCTTTCTTTTGACTTGATCACGTTAAATGATCTGTCTGCGTCTTATTGGAAACGAACTAAGAAAAAAAAACACTCCCGGTTATTTTTGAAAATAAAAGAAAGAAAAAATTAGCATGGTCGAGTCACAGTCGAGGACTCCAGGAGCGTTAATTCAATAATTCGTTTGGTAAACTTGACCTTTGCAATGATTGCTGTAGTATCGGAAAGAATATTGTAACAGAAGAAATAATTACGTAAGCTTTCTGATTTCTGCAAGCAAATCTTGGTCTACATCGCACATCGGTTACATAACAACGGCTGCCAGTAAAATTAAATGAGTCGTCGGAATTTTTCAAAATACCAACGCCTAAAACGCAAGGCTGATGCAAGCTGGAAACTCGGTCAATCTCATTCATATAAATACTCAGTTTTTTGTTTTGTTTGTTTTTGCTTGTTGTTTATTGCGTGTAAAAACTGAATTTACAAATGTAACTTGAATAAATTAATTAAATACAGGCGTTGATTCAGTTGCAAACAACTTCGTGCTGATCTTACATTTACGCCTTGAAGAAATTAAGAACTCGATGTAAAAAGCCTACCTAATCTAACTTAATAATAAAATAATAAAAGTAATAAAATAAAAACAAAACTCAAAATTATGTTCTGATCATAAATCAATTCGGCAATACCCTTGTCGCGGTGCGCGAACTCATGTCGTCTAGTAAAGTGCGCGCCTCTTCAATTTGTTATGTAAGTTCTACTTTCCAATTCCAATAAATGTATCTTACGTGTAATCTTTGCAATAATTGTTAATTTCAAGGAAAAACTTAAGTAGATCTAACGAACGTATCATCGTCACCATCATCATCATCATTTAGAGTGCGATCTGTTGGCCAAAAGAGAAAACTACGTCTCATCTCGTCTTATGAGCGTATGTTATGAGAGAAATAGCTTATTTATTTCTTTTAATTTCTTAAAGTTGACAAAGACCAAATAAAAACAGCAGTCGGTGAAATTCGTGACACAAACGCTTTACAATAGTGAGTGCCACCGATCAAGGGTCATGAGAATAGCTTCGATCTGAACTGGAACATCAATAAAAATCAATTGACTCGGCGCAAAAAAAATAAATAAAAACAGGCAGAACGTCGTCAACCAGAGTAAATTGAATTTATTTAAACTTGCTTTAACTCAACGAAAAGAAAGCGCACAAAATAAAACCGAGAATTCTACCAAGGAAAACATCTAATTAACCAAATGCAATATCGTCACCATCATCATCATCATCATCATATAGCTTTTTAATAGTGAAATAGATCCGGGGTCATGAGAAGAGCCTCGTTCCGAACTGGAACATCAATAAAAAGCAATACACTCGGCGCAAAGAAAAATAAAAGCAGACAGAACGTCGCCAACCGGAGTAAATTGAACGTTTTTAAACTTGTTGTGACTCAACGAAAATAAAGCGCACAAAATTAAACCGACAATTCTATTAAAAAAAAAAAAAAAACGTTTAATTAGACAAAATCCGGGCATGTGGTCATAAAAAAGCCAATTCTCCACCGAGCGAGCAAGGCATCATCGTCACCGTCATCATCATCATCATCATCATCATCATCATCATCATCATCATCATCATCATCATCATCATTTAGAGTGCCATCTGATAGCTGAAAAAGGGAAAACTGCGTCTTATCTCATCTTATGAGCGTATCGTAAAGTTGACGGAGACAAAATAAAAACACCAATCGATGAAGTTCGTGACATAAACGTTTTTTAATAGTGAATTAGATCCGGGATCATGAGAATAACCTCGACCCGAAGTGAAACATCATTAAAAAGCAATAGACTCGGCGCGCAAATAAATAAAACAGACAGAACGTCGCCAACCGGAGTAAATTGAACATATTTAAATTTCTTTTATCCCAAATGAAAATTAAGCTCGCGAATTAAAACCGAGAAATC
This sequence comes from Prosopocoilus inquinatus, assembly GCA_036172665.1. Classification (NCBI taxonomy): domain Eukaryota; kingdom Metazoa; phylum Arthropoda; class Insecta; order Coleoptera; family Lucanidae; genus Prosopocoilus; species Prosopocoilus inquinatus. Next base: position 12,441,965 of record CM069871.1, on the reverse strand, counting down.
TACTAAGGAAAACGTCTAATTAGTCAAACTCCGGGCACGTGGTCATCGATCCGAACTGGAACATCAATAAAAAGCAATCGATTCGGCGCAAAAAAATAAAAGCAGACAACGTTTCCAACCGGAGTAAATTGAACGTATTTAAACTTGTTTTAATTCAACGAAAATCATCGTCATCATCATCGTTTAGAACGCAATCTGATTGCCGAAAGGGAAAACTACGTCGTATGACCTTAAATCTTAAAGTTGATAGAGACAAAATGAAAACACGAAATGTGTGACATAAACGCTTTTCAATAGTGAAATAGATTCGAGGTCATGAGAACAGCCTCGATCCAAAGTGGAACATCAATAAAAAGCAATCGATTCGGCGCAAAAAAAAATAAAAGCAGACAGGACGACGTCAACAGGTGTAAATTGAACGTATTTAAACTTGTCTTAACTCAACGAAAATCATCGTCATCATCATTTAAGGCGCCATCTGGTTGCCAGTTGATTTTTTTTCTTTTAATTTTCAACGAAAGTTCAATTGCAAACAAAATTGAAAAAAAAAGGAAAACAGTAAATCGCTAATAAGAGGAGTTTTAAAATGAAATGAAATGGAATAAGCGGAAATGGATTGTTTTCAACTCCCAGTCGATCGCTAATAGTTCATCGACCCCCAAGTGACCCCTGCAGGTCCGACGAACTTTTCATCGACTTCGTTGGGAACCCCCCATTAGAAAATGTGCAAAAAGACAAGAACAAATAATACAATAATATTTATTGCATATTAATACAATAATATATAATATTAATTGCAAGAATTTTATTTTGGAAGCTAAACTCTTCTTCTTTATAAAAAAAAAATAAGAAGAAAGTAATTAGGGATTCGTTCAACCTACGCCATGATGAGAATGTATTTTTTTTTGTATTTGTATTTTTCCTTTGACTTTTCATATGGGAATTCGTTTCTTTTAATTCATTGCACCCTTATTTATAATTTCGCTTTACTCTCTCTCTGTCTCTCATTACTTAACATTCAGATGTTTTTTGGAACCTGTTTCTGTTAATAAGAGGAGCTTTGCTTGCGTTATTTTATAACTAGAATTGAAGTCGATTCTTATCTCGACAAATCTATTAATCGATGATGAATCGTTGAGTGTCTTTCCCATTATATTTGTGTTCGGTTCGAGATTAAAAACCATTTAGTTATAACTAGGGATCGGAATAGCATATTTTGACGTCATCTCGTCAGTGACGTTTGTGGTCTACTATTTAATATTCCTGGTAAATACAGAGTGTTTATTTCAGTTACGTCCGGGATGCTACGACGACGTTCTAAATTTGGAACCAACGGTGCAATTTGGCCACGGCCAACGTGAAGCGTAACACATAAAAATCCGGCCACTAATTATAGCGAACGGCTTTTAAATTAATTTGGTCATTGTCCTCTTCTCGTTTTTCCCCTGAAACTTGGCGCTCGTACACGTACGCGCAAGGCACTCTTGACTTGACAAAAAAATTAAAACGTTTAATTAATTAATTGATTAATTGTATACATGCGGGTAGGGATATACCTATGTAGGTGAAGCCTAAATTTGCCTTTCTTTGTAACTGCGACGCAATTTATTAAAAACGAGGGCGCTATTTTTATCCAGGCAAAAATAAATTGCCTAATGAGTTCTGAAATACGTAATAATAAAATGTGTACATCTGTGTGGTTCGAGTTGCCTAATAATTCAGCTCTGCCCTTTTTTAAATAATAATAATAATAAAAATAATTGTTGAGTGTCGAGCCATTCTGATCTTATTTTTGACCGGTAATTAACGCTCTTCTTCTTCAAAAAAAAAAAACTTTTGGCAAGTTTTACATAGGCTACCTGTAATTTGGAAAGAACTGCCGCGACTTGTTCTCAATTTTCCGTTAATTTATTATTACAACAGTCTGCATTTTACGAAGCGACACGGCGTGAAACGTTAACGCCGCCGTCTGTGTGTGTGTGTGTTTTTTTTTTGCTTTGGCCGCCTTCAAAGCCGGCAGATTTAATGAACCGAAAACGCAAATCATAAACGCCACTGTATTTGAAATTTTTTTGCCAAGCTGGAAATCCAGAAATTGTTTCTCTTTCATCTATCGCATTTTGCTCCTCAATTATTTCGCCTGAAAATAAAAATAGCAGCGCGCACATTCCACGCGTTATTTCAAACGAACGCTCCTGTATAAAAAGGGGGTAGTAACAATATTAAAAGTAGGTACATGGCCATGGGCGCAGCCGAAGTAGGGCAGCTGCCCACCCCTAATCCAAGGAGCGAGCGATAAAAAAAAACCTATTTCAATTCTCTCTGTAAATAGTTTGTTAAATTAAAAAAAAAAACTTGGGTTGTTGATTAGAAGACAAAAGAAATGAATGCAATCGAAAAAAAAGATGAGAAGGGTTGATCTCGAAACGTTTTTTCCATTTTATTTTTTGGATTGTTTAATTTTTTTTTAATTTTGTGTTTTTTGTTTCAATCTTCTGCAGTTTTTTAAATTTTAACGTTTTTGTTTCGAGTTTTGATAATCTTGCAAAATTATTTTCTTTGATTGGATTCACTTGGGTTCAGTTCAGTTGAATTGATTTGTACTTAAAACGTTTTTCATGTTTCATATTTTGTATTTAAAAGAAGTTGGGTTGACTTGGGTTTAGCTTAGTAGGGTTGAGTTCACTTTGCTTCGGTTTAGTTGGATTGGATTCATTTAGATTCGACTTGCTTGAGTCGACCTTGAAGTATTTTTTTAATTTTTAAAAATACTTGGGTTTGGTTGGTTTGTCTTTAAAACGTTTTTTATGTTTCATGTCTTGTATTTAAAAGAAGTTCGGTTGATTTGGGTGTAGGATTGGGTTCACTTAGATTCAGTTTAGTTAGGTTGGATTCGCTTAGGTTAGGCTTAGTTGGGTCGACCTTGAAGTATTTTTTTAATTTTAAAAAATACCGTGTTCAAAATTTCCATGATTTAATTTTTTTTATTTCAACGTAATAAAAATTGGAAAGAGAAACTCCACCCCCCACGGGTGGACACGATAATTATAGATCTTTTCTCTTTTCTCTTTAAATCTCATAAGAAAAAGCAAAAACGAATTTTTGCGGAAACAAATTTAACTTAAAGAACAGTTATTTTTTTATCAAATGTACAATATCAATATCTACTGTTTTTTCGAATATCTTTAAAACTTTTAATTTTTATTTTCTGTCGATTTCTGATAATTACATTTTTTACATTTTGTAAATTTTTTTTCTTGGGTTGGATTGAATTACGTTCAGTTTAGTTGGGTTGACCTTGAAATGTTTCCAATTTCGTGTTTAAAAAAGGCAAAAAAAATCGATTGATTGTTGTTTCGTAATAATCAATTGACTTCTTTAGATTGTTTAACCAATCCTCACATTACCTACTATTCATTCATATTCATTCAGAGCACAGAAAGATTTGATTTTTTTTTAATCCACTCGTTCGTTTAAGATACGGTTTCCTAGGAAGTCGATCCGCTGAAACTGATCGCGACCGACGCGACGCCGACGTCCGCTCTAATTAAAAACAATGAAAACCGAGCGAATTATAGGAAACCATCCTTATTTAATTTTTCGCTTTTGATTGGAGCGAACGTCGGCGTCGGTCGCGGTCAGTTTCAGCCCGACCGACTCTCCTAGGAAACCCTAGCTTTACGTACAAGATTTGATCTAATTTTGCCCTTTCCTTAACAAGATCCTGGCTACGCCCATGTACGTGGCAATATTTGTGGGAGGAGGAGGGGTAGGAGGGTGAAGTAGTTCTGTTATGCAACAGATAAATAATGGCCAAGACCCCTAAACAAAGCAAAGTTACGTTGGTTTGGGTTCACTGAAATACCTCCCTGAAAACAAAAGAGTCCGTCCACACGTACACCTACTATAATAACGTAAGGCCGGGACGAGGTTAAGTTACGTCGTTAAAACAGTTCTCTTTTCTTCGATACGTTATTGCTGTACGGTGGTTTTGTTTAGCTTGGAGCTCGGGAAAGGAACATTAATTTGCGCGCGTTACGATGCGTGATGTATTTTTAAACCAATGGCCGCGTCGTAAAATACTGCCGCGCATCAATAACAATTATTTTTACACGCTGACATGAGAAGTCAATAATACTAAACATTTCGCTCTTTTATTTCTCCAGTTTCAATTCGCGCGAGCGTTAAACGCGCGTTTAACGAGGCCGTCTCGCCTTCTGATCTGATGCTGGACGCGATCAATAAAAAAATTTATTTCATTCAGCTTTGCTGTGCCGAGTTTCTGTAACACCAAAATACGATTTCACAACAACAAAAAAAAAATTTGTATCAGGCAGGCTGGTTTGGCTCACCGGGACTGGGGGTTGACGGGGGGCGGTGGCAGAAAGGCGTCCTACAATCGGCGTCAGGATGATGGTGATCGCGGGAACAGCGTCCTTGGTGGCTGGGATGGTTCCGGACGGCTCCCCTTCTTCGAGTTGGCACTAATGTACTACCGAATAGATGCCTAGCTCGACTGATGTCCAAATTTTAACCCGCACTTTTATATACAATTTTTGTTTATTCGCGCATTGCGTCATTCGTAATATACCCTGTGTTGTTTACATCACTTGCATCAGTGGCAGCGATTCTGCCAATGTTTTATTAACAAATATGAACCGTGTTACATCGGGTCACCTCACTTATTGTTATGACATTCCGCCACTGTTGAAATTGCTCTCGATTTCACAAGCCCGTGCTTTAACAATTTCTTGTTATTATTTTTTACGAAAAACTCCAATCATGACAATAAAAAAAATTGTTTTTTTATTGGGCGTAAAAAGAGTATTTCGTCTTTTTATGGCATTAGGAGGACCAGATGTTGCTGGGAATATCTTGCAAAGTTCCTGTTTTTTAGAGAAAACCGCATTCTGATAGAATGTGGATGAAATTAATTCTTATTCGCATAAAACCGAACTATTTAAAAATGTCGTCGAGAATTAAATACGAAATTGTTTAAAAACAGGAAAAAAATCTTCAAATAAATACATTAGGAAAAGTGCAGAAAATTAACAAATGAATGAGCCACATATTTTATTCATTCGTTGCTTTTCTGCTATATTTGATTTCCTGTATTAGACTGTTGGAAATAAATTATTTAATTGTTTGAGTGTTCGAAGAAAACTAAAAAAATTAAATTAAAAAAAAAAACTTCTCTTCGACTCCCAACTACTTTTATTCGTTTCAAAACGTGACCTGATCAGTTTTGATCTTGTAAACAGAAAGGACGAACGTAAAATGAAATTAATAGTTAAAAAAGGAGCCGATAAACGAATGACGATCGCAATATATACTAAAAATTCGCAAGGCGTCGGCGGACGAAGCAAGAAAGAAACGAAAACTGACAAAAGAAGACAGTTTTAATCGATTCGAATTGACGTTTGATCTCATAAAAGTGGCGCTCTCTACGGCATTTCTTTCTTTTTTACGACTGTGTGGCGCCCTATGCGATTTTCGAAAGACAGCAGAGAATTATTAACCGATGACAAATGACACAGAAAGTTTTGTGTAATTTGAAGTTAACGTGCGATTTTTTTTTACATACATAGAATGACAATACTGACCTCAATAAGAGAATATTAAAATCACCACAAATAAAAAAAAACTGACGTCGGTAGTTTTATTTATTTTTTTTAAATAAAAATACAAACGAAAGAAGACGATCGTTTGCTTGTCGCAACGTTTTTAGTTTGAAAATTAATTAAAGGTGACAGCAAAAGACGTTCGAATTCCAATCCAACTCAATAGAAGGCGTGCACGGTTTCCTTTCTTTCTAGGTCACCTCGAGATGTCACTAGCTTATTTTATTATTAACTGAAACAAACGTCGATTGAACTATTAAAATATTCTTTACATAATAATATTGGCCCGTATTCTCACCTCGTCTTTAATTAAGCAACGCCCTCAATTCTCTGTCACACTTTTACTCAAGAAATTCGCTTAAAGCTGTATCGTTTTTGTTTATTTTAGTCACAGCTCTAGTTAGAGACGACTCTAATCATTAGATGAGAATACAGCCTATGACCGCTCAATAAATGATTGCAGTGACATCTGTTAGGTAACAGATATACTATTTTAATCTATTACGTGATCTGTTGGCTTCAGCGCTTCATAATTATTACCCAAACCACAATTCAATAAATGTCAGTTATTTTGCTAACAATAGACAAGCGGCTAAAACCTCGAGCGATGGAAAGACATAAGAGAACTCCAAAATTAACCTGCAAAACAAATCAAATAAATAAAAATCAAATTTATAATCTGCGTTCTAACAAATTTAGTAATTTTTGTTAGAAAAAAAAAACGATCAAAAATAAAGTAATTAAGAAAAAAAAAACACTGATAAGAAGAAACAAAAAATGTATGGAAACAAACGACGACAAGATGCAGAAAAGGATGAGCAGCAAACAAAATACGATCGTCGATTGTCGTTCGCTTGGGAACAAAATTGAATTAGCAAACAATAGAAAAGCTGAGAACAAATGAAAAATGAACGATTTCTGGCGCGAAGTTTCAAATTTAAAAACCAATTATTTTCTTTCCTTCGTTATTTTTTAATATTTTTTTTTTGTCAGATTAACTTTTCGTGCTGCAATAATGCAGTTTCTTCTTTTGTTTTCTGTTGACGATTCCATCTACTCCGCTTCGAAAATGCAGGCGATCTTCTTTTGTTTTCTCTTTTTTTGTACGTCGTTCGTTTTCTTTGTGGCTATCTCGACGTTCTTTTTTTAAGTTCAGTTCAGTTCTGAGGATTTCCTTTGGTTTTCTCGTCAGCCTTAATATTTGAACAAACCGTTTTTTTTTTATTCATTATTTATTATTCGAGTTTCATCATCATTATTCATTATTCGAGTTTTCTTTTGTTTCTTGTAATCAAATTACTCGATCTCATTGATTTATTCATTTGCTTTCGATAATTCAGACAGATACTTACTTCTTTTGTTTTCTTTTTGTTACTGTTGGCAATTTGCATCGCTGGAGAATTATCGACATTGTTTTGTTTTAGAAAGTAAAATAACAGCTGCGCCAATGTCTTTAGAGTCTGCTCATGTCGCTTCCCAATTATTACCAAACTCAACTTAATAGTAGAACGATGCTACTAAAGTTCAGTTCAGTTGGGTTGGGTTGACCTTGACCTGCGCTTGTCATGATTTTTATTGAATTTGAATTTTTTTTAAATTTGTGTCAATTCCTTTCTTGGGCTTGGGCGGAATTAGTCTCAGCTTTCCAGGGTTGGTGTGATCTTGAGCTGGGCTTGACTTGACTCTCAGAGACAGGTGTATAAAGGAGGTTTTCAACTGAACCAGGTTCAAAGTGAACAAAATCGCATCAAATGTCATTTATGAATACATTAATTACCATATGTCCTCAATTTTCTATGCGTTTGCACTTGTTTACTTTGAACCTAATTCAGTTGAGCGTCAGCTTATACCTCCCTTGTACATACAAGTGGCCCTTATTGAATTTGAGTTGGGTTTGGGAGGAGTTAGACTGAGCTTTCCACGGTTGACTTGACTTGACCTTAATAATAATATATAATTTATTGTCACTGATCTAGCATAAATGTAGACATGGACAACGTCAACTTGTATATAACACATATAAATTGCAAACAAACATCATATAAATTACAACAAATAATTTGTCACATAGAAAAATCACATAAGGGAAACAAGATCGATAAAGAAACATACTCATCGAGTTTAGATAAATTATGATATAAACTCATTTATATGATAAAAGTTTTTTTTCTAAAAAACAAGTCTTGACTAGAGACTTGTATTTTATGAAATTTGATTCTTTAATATTCGCAGGCAAGGCGTTATAAACTTTAATAGCTTTAAAATGCGCTCCTTGAGTAAAGAAAGTAGATTTATGTTTTGGTATTCTAAAATCGTTGCAAAAACGAGTACACATAGTGGAGAGGAAATAATTATTTCGAATATACAGGTGTTCGTTTCGCTTTATAAAAATGGCCAACTCTAAGATATATAAGCAAGCTAGAGGTAAAATGTTCAGCTTTCTAAATAGGGGTCTACAAGGAGTATTTACTGGCACTCTACACACCTTGCAAATGTACCATTTACTTAGGAATTACAGGGCTATAAATGGGTGGCCCCACACCTTAACTTCGTAGTCGACAGTAAAGCGCAGCAGAAAAACCCCTGCGCTTACCAGCTCAGTGGAAATGGGGGTGGGTATTGGATGTTAAATTAAATCGTCCGGGCAAACTGTTTTAAAACGCAAACAACAGCAGTTTGTTACCGCACTGTCACAAATGACAGGCGTCGTGACGACTGACGCTTCCAGATTAATTCCGATTCACAAATAAATAAAATTATGACCACGAAATACGCGCAAGTCCAGGTATTGTCACGATTACGGAAAATTTGAAAATCGTATTTAATTAATTTAAAATGTATTTTTTTCCAATGCAATACGAGTTATTTGCTGATAAGCAGTTTGCTGGTGCAACGACTCGGGCGATGAACTTGTAGCTTGAATCCGCAAAGTTGCAAATACGCAAATAACTCGGGCATTGTATGTGTTTAAACACAATCAAATAATTCACGATTTCATAGAAATGACGATTGGAAACAACGTGAAAATCCTGACATCACGTTTTCAGCAACCAAGCAAAGTACGGGTTCAATTAAAGTTTTGCGGAATTGGGTTATGACGTCACGTACATTAGCAGTATAAGAGATGGGCGTAATTTGTAAAAGATATCAGTTAATCTGATCGTCGTCGTGGGATACAGTTATCTGTATTTCTGCCCTTTAAACAATAAAGGTAATCCTTGTTGTTTTAATGAGTGAGTTTGCAGTTTCCCTGTTACTCCTTTTTCATCCCCAAGCTACGCAACCCCCGCGTCTGGACGCCGGCAGCTCGTAACCTGCTGGAGACGACCGACTCGTGACATGGTGGAGGCGCCAAAATACCCGGATGTCAGCACCATACTGGAGCAGAGCTCAAGCGAAAACAATAGTCATCAGGAGGACCTAGCGAGGAAGATTTGCCATTTCAACCACCCCATAGAAGTCTGCAAAGAAGACAATACAGAAGATCCTGAAGTCAGCATCCTCGACAGCTCATCCAAGACGATCATCCTTCAACATCACAGCAGTACGGATGATTCATCAGACGAAACTTACGAGGACGTGATCATCCTGGGCACGTCTCAGCACACCATCAGCGGCAGAGCAGCATCTTCCGGACAAGAGGATAACAACCAACTTCCCAAGCTTCCCGTACAACGACGGATCCTGTGCGAATTACCCTTCAAACAAGTGAGCCAGAAGCGGACATCTGCATCAGCTGAATCAGGGGAATCAGTCCCGAGAATCCAAGTACGAAAAAATCGACTCCCAGCATCAACATCCTCATTTGAAGAGCAACGAATAAGAATGGCAAACACCACCCTATCAGAAGCTCTCACCTCCAATAGAACACCGGTAGTTCCGAAGTTCATTTCATCACAGATCTTCAACCCCTCGTCATTCAACATCATCAAGTTCATCAAATCGTACGAGAGGACGGCCATCGCCAACGGATGGAATGGCACTCTGAAGATCTACTTCCTGTCGACATTCCTTGAAGGTGCAGCAAACGTCTGGTACCTCCGACATGCCCAAGACGAACGAAACAACCGAAAAACTTGGGAGCAGATAAAAGAAGATTTGAAGACCGAATTCGGTGGAGAGCAATCCGTCAGACGATCGGCAGCAAGACTAAGAAGTCGTCACCAAAAAGAAGATGAGGACATCAAAACTTACTATTACGACCTGCTTGCTTTGGCGTATGAAGTCACCCCTGAACTCTCGGACAACGCATTCCAGGACTTACCTGAAGCCGGACTCCATTTCAACACGCGTGACACAACGGCGAACGTTGGAATGAAACAAAAGACACGCAGAAGACGGCGATTGTCTTTGGTTTTGTGTAGTTGATTAACTTTTAAATTAAATTAAATTAAACAAAAAGAAAAACAGAACACTATTGACGATTGATGAAATTAAAAACAAAACTTAAAAAAAATGTTTATAGAAGGAAACCGATTGTTTTCTTTTATATTTGTTTATTTCATTATTATTGATTATTATTTTTTGCTATACTCTGCGATTCGCCTTTTGTTTTTGATTTGCATTATCGGATAGAGAGAGGATCAACAAAATTAAATGAAAACAAAAACGATTGACATAGAATCGATGAAATAAGAAAAAAAAACAAAATAATTATAAAAGGAAACGGCAAATGCAATGAGAAAAAAAATCAAAAAGAGGTACCCGATTCTCTTTTGTTTTATTGCGTTGATTTTTTTTTTTGTTTAACTCCGCAATTCTCTTTTTGTTTTTGATTTGTCTTATCGATGGATGATCATCAATTGAAATTAAACGAAAACAAAATGTGATCAATGAAATTAAAAAAAAAAAACACCCATAAGTTTTATAAAAAGAAACGCAGAATGCAAACGAGAAAAGATTTATAAAAGCAAACCGATCGTCTTTTGTTTTTATTTTGCTGATACTTTTTTGTTTCACTTTGGGATTCGCTTTTTGTTTTTGGTTGACATTATCGTTGGAGGATCAATGAAATTAGACGAAAACAAAATACGATAACACTATAAATAATATCAAAAAAATAATATCAGAAGACTGCGGAGGAATGCACGTTGCGAGTAAAAGTAAGGGCAACAGAACATAATTACCGGATGTTTACCCGTTTTCTAACAACCGACCCATCGGGTATTTGCCCAACTGCTATCACTGACGTGAAGGCACAAAAATTGCAATTTTAAATTCCTTGATCCTTCTTGTGTTTTGAACGTCGCAATCTCTTCATGACTTCAGTTTGATAATCTCTGTTGATAAATACTTTAATAAAAAATACTTTAATAAAAAAATAAATAAATCGAAATGTGATTAAAGCGTGGAAACGAAAATTGGTTCACAGAGAAGCATGCGGTCAATAATACTTAATAAATACAACGGTCGCACTTGTAACGTTTAGCATGGTGCAGATACACTCCCCCGCTGGTGCCCATCTCTGATGTAGACGAAAGCGCTATCTATCCCCACTCTAGATTGCTTGGGAGAATCCCGATTTTATTCAGACAGATAGGTGCCCGGCAGAAAAATGCAACTGTCTCGTTGCCGTCGCAACTGCTTTCCTAACTCAACGCTTAACATAGTGGAGGAACACCTCCCCGCTAGTAGCCATCCCTGGTACACACGACAAAGTAGAGGAGAGAGAAATTTGAAAAGAAGAAGAAATTAAAATTGCAATTACTTGACGCGTGCAAAAGTAATAGGAAATGACAACCGGTCCTCCGTTCCAAACTTTCGTGCTTTGTTCATCGAAAGTACACTGAAGACCTAAAACACGAAAGTAAAAAAGGAAAGAAGACGCATTTTTGATATTCAAATTACGAGGATGAGAAAACGGGCAAAATTAAACAAAATTGAAAAATAAATAACACGAAACTGAAACTGCAGTGGCGTGCCAAACGGGAAGTCAAGGCAACGGGTTGCAAATTTTTACACGAACCCGCTCATCGTTTGACATGTGGCAGAAGTGACAGCTGTCATATTTTAGGTTAAGAAGGTGCCCTATGTTGTCGAGATCAGTTAGATAATCAAATCATAATTCTGTCTTTTCAAAATTCAAAATGGAATGGGTGGTAACTCGTAAATGGCGGTGCACATCGAAAATCAAGTTGTTTTCAATCTGATAAAGCTTTCGGTTAGGAGCTCTCATGAATTTCTAGAAGTTTGAAATGTTTCGGTCGTTTGCGTTCTGCGGCCGTCTGTTTTTAGACGCCTGTGGTTTGCGCGCGTTTTAAAATATTTTCGAAAACACGATGAAGAAATGTAAACGTATCCACTTCCCCGTTTTTATTTTTACGTCCTCGGACGACTGACATAAGGTACCGAACTTTATTGCCGCCCCAAATTAATCGCGCGAGCGCGCTTGCTCTGACTCACGCCTATAATATAAAGGAAGGCTCCGGATTAAAATTCCCTTGGCCAACAAAAATAAGCGTCGTTTTCGACTGGCACACACGAAAATAGGTGGTGACAACGAATTTCAATTTCGTGGCTCGACAGTTCCACTGCAAATCAAAACGACTTGACCAGATATAAATTAAGAAATTGTAGGAAATTTGTGACGAAGAATAAGGAACTGATTAATTTTTTAACACCCTGCAAGTATTTATAAGTTCTCATGCGGTCTAAGGGTTGATATGTTTACGCAAAAGGCCAACCAAAGAGAGAGATCCAAAGAAGAAAAGTGTGCACTGAAAAATACCCCCTAATGAAAAAGAAAGAATGCGGACACTGACGAGAGTAAACGCTCAGTTCCGAGCCGAATTCGGTTCTTTAATCGCCAAGACGCTTTTGGTCCTTCGAGCCGGATTTGATTTTTCAAGAGCCGTATTTGATTCCTCGAATGGGATTTGAAAGCTGCTTTCTTTCAAATCCGATTCGAGGAATCAAATCCGGCTCTGTACAGCTCTTTCAGCCCTATTTGGAGCTTCTTCAGCAGAAACGTAGCTTGAGTTTTCCACTACGAACCAAAAACGACAGATGCTGCTCGAAGTTTTCACTCAATCAAAAACGATTTGCAACAAATGTTTTTAAAACTTTCACTATGCTTTGACAGCAAGCACGGCCGCCTTGCATGGGGAGAACTTATTATGTAGCAAACCCGCTTCAATTTGTCTATTCCATTGTAAAGTCAGGTCAAAAAGCGATCGTAGGATGTCGCTGTTTTATCTGTCCAACACCATTACATCGCAATAGCGAATGAATTGGTCAAGTCGTTTTTGGTTTGGTGCAGTGGGAATTTCGAGCTACGTTTCTGCTGAAGAAGCCCCAAATAGGGCTGAAACAGCTGTACAGAGGCTGCCCGAAGTTTTCCCTGCAATCAGAAACAATTTGCAACAAAATTTTTAGAAATGAACAACTTAAGCAAAAATTCAAAATACTATTCAGAGAGAGGAAAAGAGAGAGAGAGAGAGAGAGGTGGGGGGGGGGGACAGGGAGACATGACATTTTTGTACAGAAATTAAAGCAAAGTATTGAAGTGTGCTTCAGAAAGATTTGCGTGTTGATGACGACGACGTAAAATTTTTTTGTCATCAAGAAAAACCCGACCCCCATAAAAGCGAACGGTCCATGTTTAATAACAATATGTAAATCCGTCCCTGTATGAATACGTATAGAGGGGGGGGGGGGGGGGGGTTGCCATAATTTTTGTCGGCACAATGACTGTGTAAAATCTAGAATGTGTTCCGGCGCTTAATTCCTCGCTCGTCGTCCTAAGGTCGGCGGGCGGTCTCGCCCCCCTCGGAGGGGGATGGGGGGGGGGGGACAGCCGACCAACAAAGACCATTAAAAGAAGAGAGTAAAAGTTAACACGTGGCGCGCCACTTTACATCCTAATACCCGCACATAAAATAGCGCATATTTATGTTAATGTTTTATGGAGATTTCCGGCGTACATTACAAGTGTCTGGCTTAATATTTTTATATTAAATTTTTCCAGAGGGGGTGGGGGCGGCGGAATTATTTAGCGCCCGTCGTCGAAATTACTTACGTCGTTATCATAAACGCCATCGTCGTCGTCGTCGTCGTCGTCGTCGACGGTCGCTCGGCCCCAATCGATAACGTCCCGCTCACTACTAGCAGTTACCAGGCCTAGGCTTAATCGTTCCATTCATCCGCCACGGTAATTATCCCCCCTCGTGATAAATGTATTCTGCCTAATATTAATATTGATTGCGACAATGTTCATTATAGTATAGTATCGGCCCTGACTTTGTTGCCGCTTCCGAACTATTTATGCCATAATAATATTTCATTGGAAAACTTTAATCAATCCGATTTTATGTTGGTCATGTTGTGGAAGTCGTGAAAATTAATTTCGCACAACAAAGTCCGGCTTTACAATTAATTCCTTATTTTGTCGATGACTAAATTAAATCAAATTCATCGTTAATTAAAGTAGTTTAGGGTCAATGACCTCAGCTAATAATAAACTTGTAATTAACTCACGCGCATCGTCGAGTTTTCAGTAATTTACGTCCTCTTATAATTGAATCAAAAAAATTATGTCGATGGTCCGCGATGTACGACGCATTATCTGGCAAGTCCGGAGTTAGAAAAGTAATGTGAATAGTCTGTGATGTACGCAGCGCTCTCTTGCAAAAATGAAATCCAAAAATCATCGCCGATAAGATGGCCTTTCCTTAAGATTAGGAATACCCTTCGCTTGTCGAAACACGTCAATGACGTACTCGAGTCACCACCGTTCGCTTTGCAACTTAGCTTAGGAAACTCACCCTCAGTGACAAAAGAGAATCATAAAAGGATAAACCAAAACATAGTCACTACGAAATCGGCGCTCAGCGCAGTTGGGAATCTAAAAGAAAATCAAAATTCTGTTCAGTTGAAAAGAGAAAGAGAGAAACGAGGAAATGGATATGAAAGAGAGAAGAAAGGATTCGCAAATCAATCTATTCCAAAAAAAAAAAAAATAGCATAGGTGAGGAATTAAAATCAAAAGAAAGACCGCAGAAGGAAAAACGAGAAACGCAAGAAGTCAGTTCCGATTCCGGAAAATTCCCAGTTTCGACCCTGTTCGGAGCCTCCTCAGTAAGTGAGAACTCTACTGCAACGAAACTGACAATGATGATGGTAAAAATGATAAGGAACGACGCAGAACTGAAAGAAAACAACAACGCAGAAATGAGAAACGAAATAAGAAACGCAAGAAGTCATTTCCGATTCCGGAAAGTCCCCTAGTTTCGATCCTATTCGAAGTCTCCTCAGAAAGTGAGAACTCCAGTGCAACAAAACTGCCATTGATGATGGTGGAAATGAAAAGATACTCTGTAGAACTGAGAGAAAAGAAGGGGGAAATAAGAAACGCAATAAGAAGTCAGTTGCGGTTCCCGAAAATCCCCCCGTTTCGGCGTGTTCGAAGCCCCTTCAGCAAGTGAGAACTCCACTAGAACGAAACTGACGATGATGGTAGAAATGAAAAGGAACGACGCAGAACTAAAAGAAAACAACGATACAGAAATAAGAAACGCGATAAATTAGTTGCAAGTAGTCAGTTCCGATTCCGGAAAATCCCCAGTTTCGATTCTGTTCGGAGCTTCTCAGCAAGTAAGAACTCCACTGAAACGAAACTGACAATGATGATGGATGTTGGTAGAAATGAAAAGGAACGACACGGAACTGAGAGAAAGCAACAGCAAAACAGAAATAAGAAACGCAATAAATTATTTGCAAACAGTCAGCTCAGATCCTCGAAAATTACCCCAGTTTCGGCGCTGTTTGGAGCCTCCTCAGCAAATGAGCAGCTCGAGAACTCCACTGCAACCCAACCAAACTGACCGGACATAGTTATCTCGGAATCGAATGCACATGTTGACAGCAGTGTAAATAATGCGCAGCATCGCCATAATTTTAGATCAAAAAACGACGTGACGTGACGTCATAGAAACAAGAGAGAAATTAGAGCAAAAAAAATTGAAAGAAATACTGGGAAGAACGAATTAGAAAAAAAATGTAGGGGAATGGAATATAAATATTAGAGAATAGAATCAAGAGATGCGTCAGACGTAAGCAAAACGAAAGAAGAGGTGAGAGGGAGCGGATCTAAGACAGTTCGGCGTCGTCGATTCGCCGTTTGCGGACAACTCGCCGTCGGTAAGATCGCCATTGGCTGTATGTATGTAAAACAAATGGAAAGACGCGCCAGAAGTAAGGAGAATTAAGAAACAATACAATTTGCTGTCGCCGATTCGCCGTTTATGTACAATTTGCCGTCATTAAGTTCGCCGTCGGCTGTATTTATGTAAAACAAATGGAAAGATATGCCAGAAGTAAGGAAAATGAAGGGGAGAGGCGATTTGCTATCGCCGATTCGTCGATTATGTACAATTCGCTGTCGACATGTTAACCAGCGACTGTATTTATGTAAAACAAATAGAAAGACGCGCCAAAAGTAAGGAAAATTTAGGAAAATGTCGATTTTCTGTCGCCGATTCGCCGTTTGTCTCCAATTCACCGTCGGTAAGTTCGCCATCGGAAGTATTTATGTAAAACAAATGGGAATATATGCCAGAAGTAAGGAAAATTAAGAAAAAATGCAATTTGCTGTTGCAGATTCGCCGTTTATGTACAATTCGCTATCGATATGTTAACCATCGACTGTATTTATGTAAGACAAATGGAAAGACACGCCAGAAATAAGGAAAATTAAGGAAAAAGGCGATTTGCTGTCGTCGATTCGCCGTTTATATGGTCGATAAGTTCGCCATCGGTTGTGTTTATGTAAAAAAAATGGAAAGTCACACCAAAAGTAAGGAAAATTAAGGAAAAATGCGATTTGCTGTCGTCGATTCGCCGTTTGTGTACAATTTGCCGTCGGTAAGTTCTTCATCTACTGTGTTTATGTAAAACAAATGGAAAGACACACACACGCTGATTCGCCGTTTATGTACAATTCGCCGTCGTTAAGTTCGCCATCGGCCGTATTTATGTAAAAAAAATGGCGGCGAGTAGAACAGAAAAGTTAAATTTATTTGAGGAATTCAGAACAGTATCGAGAGACACGCACATGGAAAATGAAAGAAAAAGCAATTCGCTGTCGCCGATTCGCCGCTTATGAATGTAAAATTCGCCATCGCGTCGGTAAGTTTGCCAACGCCCGGATTTAAGTAACTGTTTTATTGTGAAAACGGATAAAGTAAGAGCGCGATTCGTTTTAATTTATTTGAAACGTGATTAAATTATGTTTTATTTTTGTTCAACGTACAGGTAAGTCTTATTGTGCATCCTAAAATAATCAGAAAGAGTTTTGAAAACTCGTCAGAAAACTGCGTAAAAGGGTAACTGTCGATGGTGAATTGGTTTGACGGTGAATTGGACCGCGACGGCGGATTAGGTCTACGGTGAACTGGTTCTACGGCGAATCGGCGACAGCGAATCATCCTGATCCCTCCTAGAGCAACATTTTCTATTCATTTTGATTCCAACGCGAACATCAGAAAGAGTTTTGAAAACTCGTCAGAAAATCGCGTAAAAGCGTAACTGTCGATGGCGAATTGGTTTAACGGTGAATTGGATCGCGACGGCGAATTAGGTCGACGGTGAATTGGTACTACGGCGAATTGGCGACAGCGAATCATCTCGTTCCTTTCCAGAGCGATATTTTTTATTCAATTTGATTTCAACGTGAACATAATTAATTGTAAGTCATAGATTAAAAAAAATAGATATTCTTTTTTTTGTTTTAGACCAAGAAATAAAACTGTGAGGACCATTTGCTGCAACCGCCAATACGAAACGTGAAGTGATTTTTTTGTACTTATTTTTTTTTCAAATTTGTAAATGATGTAGTACCTCAGTTACTGAAATATTTTTTTTTCTGTCAGAATGTTACTTGTTTATTTTTATCGTAAACCATTATTTCGCAGTTATTTATTTCTTTTTTTATAAATCGTCCGGGGAATCACCGGAGCGCTAACAAAAGTAAGATCATCAGCTGCAATCTGCTCAGTAATAATTTATTTATTTATATATTTATTTAATGAAAACAATACAGGGTTATCCTAATTACACTGTTTCCAGGAAGAAAAAAAGAAAGGAATCATGAGGATGACCTTGAAATGAAAGCAACTTTAATTCGACAAATAATAATCATAAAATCAGACGCACGATTTTTATTAATTTAACTGAATAAATAAGCTATGGGAATTCGGGGTCAGTTTACCCTCTCAATTTTACGTAGGGGTCTACGTTTCAAAAGTGTGTGTTTGATTGCCCCCAGAGCTGTTTACATCCACTCCCCCGTAAGGTCCCCGGAGGTTCAACGAATAGAACTAATAGAACTCGCAGGCAATCGCTGAGCTGTTTACATCCTACCCCCGTAAAGTCCCCAGAGGCTCAACGAATAGAACTAATAGAACTCGCAGAGCTGTTTACATCCAGTCTCCCGTAAAGTCCCCGGAGGCTCAACGAATGCAACTAATAGAAGTCGCAGGCAACCGCTGAGCTGTTTACATCCAGTCTCCCGTAAAGTCCCCGGAGGCTCAACGATCAGAACTATTAGAACTCGCAGGCAATCGCTGAGCCTCCGAGGAATTTACGGGGGACGGGATGTAAACAGCTCTGGGGGCAATCATACCTCCTACATTTTCGAAACGTAAACCCCCGCATAAAAAGAATTAAACTAGAAGTTGGCCTCGAACTCTCATAGCTCATTTCCACGCTTAATTACCTAAACATTCCCGCTTGCATTTCAGGTTTGGTTTGATTTAAACATTGAGGTGACTTGCGATTCTTAGAAAAGGTCACACTTTTTTTCTCCAACGAATTCGATTCTAGTAATTGTCGATTGACGATTAATTTGGCGATTAAATCCAACCTTGACGATGGCCGCGAAAAAGGTCCTTCCTTTACTATCGCGTTGAGGCAGGATTCCGAAATCTCTATTTATACGATAATTTAGACCCCAAAATAATATCTCTTGGCTTAGTTGGTGGCATGTAAACGCCGCATCCACATCGTGATTCATGTATACATAGAACGGGCGCGCGTACGCGTAAACTCGCCGTTTTATGTGCATTATAGCACACCGACCTATAGCAACTACACGGAATAGTTGGGAAGGCGCCAGAGGGCGAGAGTGTGGACCTCGGAGACAATGCCAATATATCTATCACTGCACAGTTGTTGTGTTCAAAAGTGTAATGCTCGAAGTCGCGCTGAAAGGAACCGTCATGTACCTACTCACTACGGTCAATAATAAACTACCGGGTGTCTAAAAAATACATTCACGAATCCTAGCTTGCTTAATAAAATGTATTGGAGACTGTGGTGTGTAGTACAAAGAAATTGGATGTAATCTCCTAAACAGAAAAAGTTTGTTTAAAAACTGCAGGTTCCGTGTTGCTTGACTTGGTTGACGCAATCCGGTGAGACGCTCGCTTTCGAGAGCACGCTTCATTGGAGCGAAACGAATTAGTATATAAGGTAGAGATAGGCATGACACTGTTACTTCTCTTGTGATCAAGAAGAAGGCATCTACTCAAATACGTATTTAGTTTTTAAACAAACTTTTTGTGGTTAAATCCAATTTCTTTCTAGCTTGCTTAATTTATCTGTGTGGGAATCTGGGATAACAAACACAACGCGTCGCATCTTCCAAAGCAATTCAAATCATTTCCGTTTCATTTCGCCTTCCCCCCTCCCCCCTCCACTACCTCGCCGTCCCTTTGGCTCCGGAGCACGTGCAGCGTTTCGGTTCGGTTTTAATTGAAACACTTAGTTTTCGACTTTTTTACGGTCCATAAAGATGTTCATTCGTTTAGGTCCACACGTGTCAACGTTTAGTTACCTGTCGTTTCTGCTTTACGAAGTTATGATGCCCTCTAGATCATTAACTTTACCATCCTATTAGAATCTTGATTAAAAAAAAAACGAGTTTCCCGTACTTGGAAGAATTCGAGCTCATTTTACACAATCATTCGTTGAGGAGCCTCCGAGGAATCTACGGGGGAAGGGACGAATTTTCTTTCTTCTTTTTTTTAGATAGAGCCTCTGGGGAATTTACGGGGACGGGACGATTTATGATTTAGTGCGCGAATTTCGATTTTGTGCGAAGCCGCGTTTACATTTTCCGCCCGCTCGTTCGGACGGAATACTTCGGAATTTAGTTTGGCCGGCTGCATTATTCCGGCGGTTGCCCCGAAAGCTCCGTTTTATTTATGGACGAGGAATTGGTTTTTTAATGCGCGCCAATTAAATTAAATTTTTAGCCGACTCGCGGCGAATATTTCGAATTAAAAAAAAAATACGCGCGCCGAATATTCGGAATTCGGGCAAATAATTTAAATAATTAGAAATAAAACGTTTTTTTTGGGGGTTGGGGGGCGGGGGAGAAAAATGCAATTTGAATTTCTATTTTTACTACTTTACTACTTTACTACTTTGGCAGTTATTTTTATAATTGTTGCTGCTATAATAAACTGACGGTTAAAATTAATCTGTGAAGAATAAACAGGGCATAAAAAAAGCATTAAAGACAAAAACAAGAGAAAAAATAGGAATACAGTGTTGACAATTGATGCAAAGAAATTTTTAAGGGAAATACAAATATCAAAAAAGATGAAAACCGAACCGTTTAGATCAGTTTTAGAGCTGCCTAAATACACGAGATAGGATCAGTAAAAGTATGAAGCCGAGGAGGACAAACGCAGTCGACGCAAATTTTTGAAGAAGATGTCCTAGTGTCACTTTACGAGATGAAATGCCCAATAATGAAATAAGGATGAGAAAATGTCAATTGGAAAACTGCACCTTGGACGTGCACCTGAAACGAGAAGAGACTTTCAGACTTGAAGTCCTCAAAAGCGTTCTAAACAAAAAAGCAGAACAGATGAAAGAAGAAAATAAATCAGAAAAGGAAGATGGAGATTAAGTGAGGTTGCATCCAGACAAAAGAAGAAATAACGAGAGAAAGAAAAAAATAGACGAGGAATAGATTTAGAAGCATTTCAAACAAAAGGTGAAAGGAAAAAGAGTCGAAAAAGGAAATAGGCGAAAGGCAACAAAAAAATTGCACGTCAAACAGAAAAACTTAGATACAGGAAGTAGGTTGAAATAACGAAGAAATGAAGCCAAGGAAGACAAAGATTGAAATTTCATCGAAAATAAGGAGCAACAAAGAGAGAAAGCAAGAAACAGGCAAGAAAGGAGAGAAGATTTAAATGACATTCGACACAGAAGATGAAAGAAAGAAGGAGCGAACGAGGAAATAGACGAGCCAAGAAGAAGAAAGGAGATGAGATTGCATTCCGGACAGAAGAAGGGAAAAAGAAAGAAAGTTCAGCTAACTATGCAAGAAAGAAACGAATGAGATAAAGAAAGCTAGATTGCATTCCACACAGAAGAAGAAATAAAAAGAAGAAGAGAAAGGAAGACGGCATTCCAAGGATGAACTAAAGCAATAAGGTTGAAATAATAAAGAAATGAGGAAAGACAAGAAGACAAGCCAATAAAAACAGAGACTGAGATTGCATGCAAACAGAACAGGAAATAAAGAGAGGGAGAGAGAGAAAGAAGTAGATAAAAAAGAAGGAGATTCCGAATAGAAGATGAAAGAAAATACAATCAAAGAAGGAAATACATAGATGATGAGCCACCAAGAAAAAAATATTGAAATAGATTTCCAGAGACAAAGAAAACAGAGAGCGAAAAACAAGAAAACAAGGAGTCAATATCTAGTTTTCCGCTATCACGGTGAATAATAAAATCAGGTGATCCGACGGCGAGTTCGGTAGGGGCACAGGCACGTAAGATCAATGTGTGAGAGAGATAGCTGACGTCAGGGAGTGACTACCGCCTACGCGTCGTAAAAAATCTGTGCTCGATGAGTGAACAATGTTTACGCCTTGAGCATGACGTAACATCTCGTACCCGCCCCGCGGAGCACACGAAAACAACCGCTGGACTGTACCTAGATGAAAGAAATACTCTTAAGTAAAAATTTACCATTTGCGCTGAGAATTTCGATTATTTTTAAATATACAGCTCATTGTTGATCTCATATATTCTTGTAAAAAATATTGTTCATGTACTATGTACGGTCTTTAACACTTAAAACACGATCCTTACGAGGAATTATTTTCTGCCATTCACCTATCTTATCCTGACGTACCCGGAACAGCGATATTTTTTCGTTGTCTTAACTCTAGTAGCCTGTTTTACACGTAAGCATGAAACATGTTCGCCCAATATTGTTACGAAATAGAAAAAGAGTTAGTTTTAATTAATACTAATTGAAAAATATTAAATTTTATTTACAATTGTTGTGCTACTTGTTAACTTCACCTACCGACGCATCACATCCAACTTTATCGTTGGCTACGTGAATAAAAAAGATTGATTGATTGATGTCTATGTCCGGGTAAGAAGAAAATGTCACGGGGTTTATTTTAAACACTAATTGCATTTAAAGATTAATGGCCGATTTCATAATCGAACTAAAGGAGACTTTAAAATAAAAGTCACTGTCTGATGTATAATTAACTATGTTTTCGCATCTTTTTGGACATATGACTGTGACTTTTATTTTAAAATCTCCTTTAGTTCGTTTAATGACATCAGGTCTAAATAAAGTTAAATTAGAATTAAAGTTAAGATTAAAATTAATTTGTCTTTCACAAATCTACTCGAACTTCTTGGTCATTGGTCATTTTAAACTGAAGTCTCTGGAAGTAATTTATTACTCGTAGATCATTCGCTCGCTTGGTGTTACATTACTGTACATAAATAATTAAAGTTTCTTCTTACATTACCACGTGCTTTTGGCTCTTTATCCGAAGCCAAACAATCACGAATTTCGCTAGCTCACTGCGACGTACCGAAGCGAACTCGTTACTACTAATCACTGGTTAACTGATCGAACGAATGATTGTATAACAATGAATGAATCGAAACGTGCTCTGAAGAAGTTCTAGTCGACGACTTAGAGTAATTTCCTCACACACAGTTTAATCTTCATTTTATTCTCGTAGAAACAATTGAAGAGCGTTAACTTGTAAATGGCGAAGTGCCAACTTTGTGTGAAATTATTTTTTTTTGCGTCAAAAGTGTTTTGAATTTTATTTTCAGTTTTCGGAATGGCGATATTAAAATGTGATTATTTGTTTGTGTGTTTGTATTTAAATAACAATTGTAGATAGTTTGCTTTAGTTATTTTCCCTAATACATAGGTTTCAGGTTCTACAGAAAGTCGCTCGCCCCCTCACACCCCCCGCATATCGCCGCGGCATGACGAACGCGGAAACTAAAACGACCGGCATTCGTTTGTACTTTGCCGATAAAGGAAACCGACACCGGTGTTCGTTATTGCAAAACACAGATAGAAACAAATAGAACTCAAAACGAGAATTCTAAACTTCGCAGACAACACCGGTCTCCTTGATCTGAACTAGACGCGCCTTGTAGCATGGCTACAGAAAAAAGTATTTCCTTTGAAATTTGCCGACAAAAGCGCCGCCTCGTAGATGTCCGCTTACAACGTCATAACAAAATGCGATGTAAATTCGATTTTAAAGCGATTGTCGCGAAATGAAAAGGGGCCTCCGCCACCATGTCATGAACGGTAAGAAAGAATTAAAAGTTTAAGCGCGAATAAGATGAAAGCGTTCTGTTCATTTACGGGGGCCCATTAAAACACTCTAATTTTCCAAGAAATGAAATGAAATTAAAATAGAATTAGAAAATTATAATTAAATTAAGATTGGATTAAATTGTCTTTCGTGATTTCACAATATTCGCATATTGGCTCAAATTAATTGTTACTTCCGCAAATATAATTATTCGTGGTGGAGCCGCCATTCACTTACTCGGAGAAAAACCGAGCATAAAAATAATTAACGTTTTATATTACGTTTAATGTGCTTTGGCTCTTCATCCGAGCCCCGTAATCGCTAGTTCACTAACTCACTGCGACGTACTCATTTCTACTAATCACCAGGGAAAAGAATTCGGCCCACTTAGTGCTGAACGCTTTTTACACCGAATGTACTACTTATTCCTTCCGTGACTCCGATGCATTTAAATTGCTATTGA
Source organism: Prosopocoilus inquinatus (assembly GCA_036172665.1). NCBI lineage: Eukaryota > Metazoa > Arthropoda > Insecta > Coleoptera > Lucanidae > Prosopocoilus > Prosopocoilus inquinatus. The sequence continues at coordinate 12,418,272 of CM069871.1, read as the reverse complement.
GTAGGAGGGGAAGGATTGTAGTGTCAAGCAGTGCGAGTGTTTGCACTTCGCAGAAATTACGTGTATTTGTGAGGCAACCGCATTTGGGGGATTTTTCGTCCAGTTGTATTTTTGGTGTCATCGCTTCAGCGGATGTCTTTGCGAGTTGGGTTTTCTTGTGTTGGGCACCAACAAGCGTGGGTTAGTGTTTCTTCAACGACCTCGTGGCCATTTTGTGCTAATTGTTCCGTTCTCGTTTTTCCGTTCTATAGGGCAACTAGTAGCAGGTGCTGCCGAACATCTTGGCCGGTCCAAATTTCTGCAGTAGGCTGAAAAACTACAACGCTGCGCTGGAGACTTGAAGTCTATTTATTTAACTATTTTCTAATTCTCGTCGTCATTGCCCCCTGCGGGGATGCCTTCGGGTTACGTAATCGCCAAGTGGAAAATTCCCCTCTTCCGCCCTGAATCCATCGTTGGCGCATAGCGCGCCCACTTGCTACGTCGCCCTTATGGCCTTTATAGCCCTTGCTGTGTTGTTAATCAAATTTCATTTTTGGATTGTTTTATTTTAAGAGACTCCCTCAGAATGATCTTCAGCTATTTTTGCATTTTTTCTTGAACTGTAGTAATTTTTTTCTCTTTTGCGCTCTGTGAAAGAGTTTAATGGTTTTGGTTCAGAATCAAGCGATAATTGTGTCGATTTACTGTAAGCCGACACGTGAGTACTCCATAAAGGCGCTTTTTCTGCCCTCGGTTATGACTGGTTTCGACTTTTATCAAGGCATGATTGTTGCACGTCCCATATCTGGGCGCACATGCATATTTCTGTTGTTTATACAACGTGCCATCTTGTTTTTTTTTTAATTAAAACACTGATTTACGACCGAAGCGACATTTCTTTTTTTTGCGTTCTCTCTTTTCTTTTTTTCCTTCTCTTGAACGAACACGAGTCCTAGGATGTTGGGCACTCCGCGGACGGAAGAGAATACACTCTCCCGGCCGTGTATTCCCTTTACTCTCGAGTTACGTAACCACTGCTGGATGGCCCCCTATACGATAATTACATTGAGATTTCCCACGACCGTCTCCCTGAGTGGGCACAGTTATTTAACCCTATTCACCATCACACTTTTTCGAGGGTCCGACCGACTCGGTTCTAAAGTACGGTAAGTTTTCGGACTGGCGCAGTTTTCTTCACGGACTTGGGTCTAAACAGCGCTTGTTACTTTTTCTTGCGGTGATAAGTGTTTGCAAAAAGGTAGCATGTGTTATTGTCTGCTTCCTACGCTGAACGCACGAGTGAGCAAAATTTCCTAGAGACTTTAGCGCGAATCTGTCAGCCGGATTTATTCCCTGGCGCTTTTGGTTAACCCGCTACCAACCCTACTAGAGCTAGGTTTAGGAAAGTTGTTGACGAACAACGCGAGCTTGCTTGTCACCAGGTACATTTTTGACACACAGGAGTACGTTAAGCTATTTAAGTGGTAGCAATGTGAAATAAGTTCGAACGACTTGGTTCTCATTTGTCAGCATGGAATTTCCTCTAATTAAAACGTTAATTTTGCGTTAGCTCAATTGACCGAAAAGAACTTTGATTTGCGAGCTAAGCAGACGTCGGTAATTCACACGAGACAACCTTCGCGGCGGCGATTAAGTCTGTGTCGATGACCGTACTTGTGAAAAGCTATTAACTAAACAATTTTGTCTATTAAATAGGCTCGTTAAATTTAGTGTAATGTTACTGTTCAATTTCTACCCGATCCCGAATCACCCTGTATATTGCTTCCCGTGAAATATTTGCGCAGACCGCCCGGCGAACTCTTTGCGTTTCGCCGATTTGCTTTCAAAGTAATTCCCCAGTGCTATTAGTTTTCCTGTAAAAATCAGGGTAAGGAAAATTTGGGTTTTGAAAGTTAATTTTTCTGTCGCATAAATTCCTTATTTAGCATTTTAGTTTTACGCATTATTGCACAATATTGTGAAATCAGTGTTTCCGTTCCCACGAAAGTTATATAGAAATTGAACCCCCCCGGTATTTAAGCCCATTGGTCCTCGTTGACGTAAGATTCTGTCGCGGTTGGCGGAAGCATTTCACCTCTTCTTTTCTCTAACCCCATCTCTTTTCTGTTCGTCCGCGTGAAGCGATTTGAGAACGCAATTGACTCCGCACTTCTCGGTGCAACAACACGTCTCGCGTTGGTGTGTCTTTTGTGTGTGTTTTCGCCCAAAATTTATGTTGGGGAATTCATCAACAGCTGTATTGCTGGATTAATACGTTGAGTCGAGAGAAAATTAATACGCTCGTATTGTCTGCGCCTGTTCTCCCCCAGGTTGTTCTGTGAACAGGTGAGTCCATTCGCTGATTGTTCTAACTCGCTTCGAATGTTTCTATCGCGTATCTTTCTTCCTTACAGGCTTTAGTGCTACCTTTAGCTGTACCTTTAGTGGTACCTTTACCTCTGCCCCGTATTCGTTAAGAATACGCTGTATTTGTGGCCGGCCCGTTCACCGTATCTACACTGTCCCGTGAGCATTAACCTACCCCCCTTGGAGCTGCACAACACGCCGACCGACGCCCAGAATGAGTAGGGACAAGGTTTGCTTACCTTTCGTTATTTATTTACATGCATTGATGCCGGAAAAAGGCGTGTGTTTATGCGGCGCGCGTTGATTGAATTTTGATTCGCCTTTTGACACTTCTTTGCGTAACGCTCTTGTTAACTCTAGTATCTCCGTAGCGTCTATTTTAAGCGCAACTATGTTCGAATAGTTTAATTATCGTTGTTGTTGCTGGGACTAACTTTTAAATAAGACGCATTTCGAATTCTTTTTTTTTACTGGATTGAATTTATCTGTGTTCTGTATAATTTGTGATTGTTTCATTATTGTTTGTATCTATTTAATAAAACTAAATATTGATAGTATCTTGTATGAGTCGAGGTTTTCTTAATTTTTTCCCGCGGTTCCCCATAGCCAAAAAGAAATTAAGTGGCGCCTTTTTCTTTGTTGGTACTGTTTGATAGTCCAAATTTAGTTTTTAACCCACCCTATCCCACTGGGGCTGGCCGGCGACGCCGAAACGTCTGTCACGGCGATCACTTGTGATACCTGAACAGGTAGGTAGCACTAACTCGGAAAGTAAAAAACGAATTTAGATATTAATTTTTATTCTAGACTGGTGCAAATTTAATTGAAACATTACTGGTGGCGTGACTGGCCGCCTCTGTGTGCCGCCTCTCATACGCTTTCTCTCTTACATTATTTTACACGTGCGCGCGTATGACCGAAACCCAGGCATATAACAGTGTTTTTAATTATACCTATTAATTCTGTATCATGGCCATTATAAATACAGGCTGTAATAATGTAGTGGGGGGGCGGGGAACTTTAATAGTAGGTATCACCTAGCCTCATATAACCAGCGAAATGTCCCCCGGAACACTATTAACTTCCATAAATCGGCTCGAACAATGCCCCTAATGGTGTGTGAGGGCACCGCTTAATTAATTAGCCACCTAAACAGAGCCGGGGTCCAATTTAAAAACTGGCCCGGGGCCAAACTGCGCGATTTACGTAACGTGCAACTCCCTGACAAAGGACGTCACCTAAAAAAAAACGGCAACGGCCGAAGAGGCGCAGATGTGCACGTTTCTGCACCGTCTCTGAGGATCGGATCGTCAGGAATTCGAAAAATCGCCCCTGTTGTTGTGTCTATCTTTAATTGTGACGGCAGGAATTAACGCAACAATGTTGCACGCTCGTCAAACTCATTGAAACTCTTTTAAGTCGGCGCGACCAGACGTTTCGCATTCTTGAATTTCATCAAACGATGCGGATTTTGTGTCTTCGTCGGCTTGTATTCTCTCGAAATCACAAAAAAACTGCTCACACAAATACATTCCAAGACATTAGCCCGTATTCTCACGTCGTCTTAATTTAGCAACGCCGCGATTAAATTCTCTCTCACTTCTTATCCTCATGAAATTCGCATAAATCTATATCGTTCATGTTTATTTTAATCACGGCTTTAGTTAGAGACGATTTTAAAAATGAGATGAGAATATGGCCCGTTGATGCGACGCGATGCGACACGACGCGTCGCGTCAGCGTCGTCGGTAGAAACACTTTTCCTAAGAGGAAGGTATTCAATTACTTCACACGAAAATCTTTTGGATTCTCGGAATAAGTGACGGACGTCATGAAGACATCGCGATGGCTGAAAGGCGTCGGTCGCGTCGAGAGAAGTGATATGTTTTCGAATGAATGTCAGAAAATAGCCGCTGCCATTACCAAGACGCTTGCCAAGTGCTTTGCATATCGAAACTTTCAATTTAACATAATCCATCACCAACCATAACTATTACTAATTACAACGTCGAAGCAATGTGCATACTTAGGATTACAAGGCCAAATCAATACTTACCAAGAGTTAAAGTAATTATACTAGCACGTAATAAGCGTACCTGTGATTACACAAAAGGATTTATTATTCGGTTCACCAGTCATAAGCGTCTAGATTATTTCCAAGCCCTTTGAGGCACACGTTAAGTTTTTTTTTTGAAACAGTAAACAAGGAGAAGGTGAGAGAGACATAACACGGTGGGGTTTCAAGGTCGCTCATTTGCACTATTTACATAAGAAACCTTATAAAAGTAATGGAAAATAAACAATTGTAAGCAAACAGAAAAAAAAAACAGACAATAAAGGCACGAGATTGTTAAGACACAATCAAAAAAACAGGAGATGAAACCGAAGCAAATTTAGAAATGATAGAAACAAAAGACGATCGCTTAAGAAAAACAACGATGAATAATAAAAACAATAGACTGAACTGACTTAAGAACAGAAAATAGACAGAAGTCGATTTCACGAAACGAATGAAAAAATTGAAACAAATTGGAACGCGATGAACGTGAAAACGGCGATGAACGAGAAAAACAAATGAACGGGAAACAAAAGACAAACCGGAAATGAATAAATAACATAAAAACGTTTCGTGAGGAAAAAACTGAAACGACTTTTAGAATATGATTGATTCGAAAAAGAAACAAAAGACGATCGCGAAGGAGAAGAAAAACGATGAATAGTGAAAAACTGAGAATTCAAAAAATAAAAAGAGCGACAAAAAAAATTGAAACAAGCGGTACGTGAGGAATTAAAACAAAATAAGTAGAGGTAAGAGAACAAGCGAAGAATGAGAGAAACAAACAAAAAACGAAAACAGGAAATAAATAAATCACCCAGAAAAAAAATTCCAAACAACTTGGAATTTGAACAATGCCCAAAATCAAAAGAAAAACAAAAGGCGATCGCCTAACTGATGAATCTGTGAATGATGATATTGGCGAAATTAAAACAAAAGACGATCGGCTAAAAAAAAAGACGAATAATGAACAAAAAATAAAACAAAAACAAAACAAAAAATAAACGAAGAATAAATTATTGATCGATAAACGACTAAGAAAGAAAATTCAAAACTACTTGGAATATGAGCAATCGACAAAATAAAAAAAAACAAAAGACGATCGCCTAATAGATTAATTAATAAAACAAAAGACGATCGCTTAAAAAAAGCGACGAATAATAAAGAAATAATAAAAAAAAATAAAAACAAAACAAAAAATAAAGGAAGAGAAAAGGAATTCAAAACTACCTGGAATATGATCAATCGGCAAAATAAAAAAAAAAAAACAAAAGACGATTGCCTAATTGATGATTCGGTGAATGATAAATTGGCGAAATTAAAACAAAAGACGATCGCCTGGAAAAAGAGACGAATAATAAAGAAAAAATAAAACAAAAACAAAATAAAAAATAAACGAAGAATAAATTATTGATCGATAAACGACTGAGAAAGAAAATTCAAAACTACTTGGAATATGAGCAATCGGCAAAATAAAAAAAAAAACAAAAGACGATGATATTGGCGAAATTAAACAAAAGACAATCGGCTAAAAAAAGCGACGAATAATAAATAAGAAATAAAATAAAAACAAAACAAAAAATTAACGAAGAAGAAATTATGATCGATAAATGACCGAGAAAAAAAATCAAAACTATTTGGAATATGATCAATCGGCAAAAAAAAAAAAAACAAATGGCGATCGTCTAATTGATGAATCGGTGAATGATGAATTGACGAAATTAAAACAAAAGACGATCAGCTGGAAAAACAAGACAATCGGCTAAAAAAGCGACGAATAATAAAGAAAAAATGAAATAAAAACAAAACAAAAAATAAACGAAGAATAAATTATTATTGATCGATAAATGACAGAAAAGAAAAATCAAAACTACTTGGAATATGATCGATCGGTAAAATAAAAAAAAAAAAAAACAAAAGGCGATCGCCTAATTGATGAATCGGTGAATGATGATATTGACGATATTAAAACAAAAGACGATCGGCTAAAAAAAAGAGCGACGAATAATGAACAAGAAATAAAATAAAAACAAAACAAAAAATAAGCGAAGTAGACTAAATTATTGATCGATGAGTCAAACTATGAAAAGATGACAGATTTAAAAGACAGAGCAAAATTTGACATCAATTGAAAGCGGAGAATTAAAACAAAAGAAAGTGGGGGGAAAGAAACAGCGATATATCAGAGAAAGAAAAAAGAAATATATGGAAAACAACAATATGATAAAACAGAAATAAATAACCCAAACAACTTAGAATGTGATATTTTGACGAAAATAAATAAACAAAAGACGATCGGCTAAGAAAAATAATGACGAATAATGGAAACAAAAAATTAAATGAAAGCGGATTACAATGGACGATCAATGACTGAGATTATGATGGAATAAGAGATTAAAGAAAAACCAAATAAATTAGGAGCGAGGAATTAAAACAAAGAAGAGAGAAATGAACAAGATCTCGACTAAAAAGAAAAAAGTAACGGAGATTTATGAAAACAAAAGATAGGCTAAAAATGTAAAGATATTAAAACAAAAATTAAACAAATTGGACCATAACGCAATTAAAGCGGAGTAAGAAATTAAAGTGAACGAGAGAAACAGGCAAGAAATGGAAACCATACGCAGGAAATAAAAGAACGGGAAAAGTCGAGTTGGAAAACGATCGCCTGACGAGGTTAAAACAAAAGACGTTCGACTAAAAATGAATGAAAACAAAAAAGAAAAACCAATGGAATTTGACCAGTGATCAACAATACAAAGATTTTAAAACACTGAAGCAAATTGCAAATGAACATTAAAACAAAAAATGATGAAATAGAAAACAGTGATGAATGAGAGGAACGCAAAAGAAATGGATGGAAAAAAAAACGCTAAACAGAAAATAAATAAATGATTGGTGAAGGAAAAAGTCAGAATTCGATCTATTGGCATCCCACCGCTGCCACCACTTACGCGACGGACGAGTCGGAGGGTAAACATCTAATTAAGTGACGTTTAAGAACTTCTTCATCTTCTCATTTAATCTATCCAAGTGCTTAACGCGCGCACGTCAAACAATACAAAAAAAAGAAAAAATTTGAAATGAACCTTCGCTTTAATTTTAGTTGGGCGCCGCGTTTCCGGCCTTTCCTCCAACTGTAGGTACTACACTACCTTTAAATCAACGACCTGTTGTTAATGCGCTGTGGAATCTCAGCTATTTTAAGACAATGTGATACGAGCCGAACGCGAGTGTAAACCGTACGGGCCGGTTGTTATTCTCATTCGAAACCGAAATATTTTTAAACGTGGGCCATGCCGTGGACGCGTGCCAATAACAATAAATATCGACATCACTCAGTGGCACGAGCTAAGGGGAAAACGGTGGCGATGTTATTCTTCTTCTTCTTCTTCTCGTTGGCGGCGTCCTCGTCGCTCGGAACGTGACTAATTCGCGATTGCGAAATTCGAAAAACAATGGAGCTTGCGAAATCTCCCCGACGTCGTTTATAATTCGATAAATAAAAGGTTTTCACAAATTCCCATCTGTTACGGTGCTTAGATTCGTAGTTTTTAAAAGTCTTAAGTCTTACGCTGCCACCACCGGATGTTACGGTTTTTCTGAAAGGGGGGAGTATTTAGGTATGCTTTTCGTTATCGTAGAAATTGTGACAGTCTAAGTTTATTGAATCAGTTTCGGAAATAGCGCCTTCGTGGATGCTACCGGAGGTTAGTATGTAGACGTGACAACGTGGCACAATCCACCGGAAGTGGTTTTAGGTCACCGTTTTCAACATGCGTACTCTTCTTATTAGCCCTTTATTTTGATTATTTTTAGGGCACTTTTTTTCTTCGATTGGTTAGGCCATCTTAGCTCTTAGTCCGTTTAAATAACGAGATGTGGTCGGAAACCCGCATACGAGAGGCCTTTTTCTCTTGATTACCGCTGTAGACATCGTACGAGTAACATTGTATGTGTACGACACTAGACATCGTACGGGTAACATTGTGTAGTATGCACCGTGTTTCAGAAATGTCTCCCGATATTTTCAGGGTTAATAGTACGTCGAGAAATAAGGTAGCCTTTTTATATAATTTTTTTCCCAAAAGTGAATAATAAGGAAGTTATAAGCCCTGAAAGAGTGGTGAGAAATATTGTTTTTTGGCAACATCTTCTGGATCCTTTAAGTTATCAAACTGAGATTTGAAACATAGATATAAGGCACAGAACTGCGCTTTAACAGTATATTTGTCAGATCTTCCATCCTTTTTAAAGGGCGGTTATGTAAGGGTAGCTTTCAGTATTTTATCCCAAACTTTTTATTTTTTTAACATATTTTGTAAACATTTTGTGGAAAAAATATTTTTTTTGGATTATTTGGCACGAAAAAGTTTCTCTTATTGCATTTCGATAAACCAAACCGTTTAGGAGTAATTGAGGTTTAAAAGTAGGAAACATAGATTACATAATGTTAATACCATAAAATTTACTAATACCAATTTCTTATTTTTCAGTTCTAGAAATATGTATGTATATAAAGAGGAAGGTTAACGGCATAACTGGCAAGGAAAAGTAACTGTTGACGTACGTTTCGGTCTTATTAGACCTCATCAGGACAGCATAACCAAGGTGTAAGCCTATCGAAATGAAGGTCTTCTGGTGATCGTGAAAAATATCCATTCTCCTGGTCTCTTGGTCGGTGCTCCATTTGTTATGTTTATCTCCAAATTGTTTACAACTTACACCTTGGTTATGCTGTCCTGATGAGGTCTAATAAGATCGAAACGTACGTCGACAGTTAATTTTCCTTGCCAGTTATGCCGTTAACCTCCGTCTTTACTTTGTATTGTACTGTAAACCAAAGAAAATATGAACAACCGCGAGAAAACTTGGTAGAAACCTTCCAATTTAAAGATAACTGGATAATCAATTTAAGGAACACAGAAATTCCTGAACAGATTTTAAAATTCGTGGCCCTAGGTCCAAAATTCAGTATTCCTTTTTCAAACAAAGACTTTCCAATGTTTAAATATCTAGCTAATATAGAGTCCATAATAAAAGAAGTTGATAATGATAAACAAGATATCACTAGAGCCCAAATAGTTAACATCATGACTAACTATTTATTTGCATTCACAACAAACTGCTTCCAAAAATGATTTTCAAAACACAAATTTTTTTTTTTTAAAGCAACCCACAAGTCTTTATTACTAGAGCTGACAAAGGCAATGTCACTGTCATTTTAGATAAACAACAATACATAGAAAAAATGGAAACTTTAGTCACTGACGACAATTCTCATACACTAGTAACTCGTGACACACCATCAGTACAAAGAAAAAATAATGAAATAGTTAGAAAAATGAAGCAAACAGAAATGATCGATGATAGTCCTGTTAAAAAATTATCCACTTATAAAGCAGTGGCACCCAAAATATATGGGACACCTAAAATTCACAAACCCAATTGGCCCTTACGACCAATAGTATCATCTATCAATTCTCCTACCGAAAAACTATCTCAATTTATTGCCAAAATTCTCACTGAATCCATTGCTACTTAAAATGAATATTTTGTAAAGGACTCCTTTCATTTTGCTACCTTCATTAATGACTTTAAAATACCAGCAAACTACGTCATTATAAGTTTAGACGTAGTCTCTTTGTTCAGTAACATTTCATTACCACTTGTTATAGAATGTATCAACAGAAGATGGGAACGTATTGAACCAAATTGCAAATGCTCCAAGGAATTTTTTATACAAATTGTACAATTTTTGTTTGAATCCAGCTACTTCAGTTTTAGCTCAAAGTTTTACAAATTACATAATTGCATTACTGCATACCCAAATTATCATTTCACATACCCTTCATAAAAAAATATGTCGATGACATAATTTGTACAATTCCTGCAGGGAAATCCCAAGAAATCCTAACTAAATTCAACAACTACGATCAACACATAAAATTCACTATTGAAGAAGAAAATGAAGCAGACCAAAGTGTACCCTTCTTAGACACCAAAGTCATAAGAACCAATAACGACAACAAAATTATCACAGACTGGTACCGAAAACCTACAGCTTCAGGAAGATACATGAATTTCCACTCCAACCACCCAATGAAAATGAAAGTGAATTTAGTATTAGCTTTAAAGAACAGAATAAAGAAAATTTCCCACCCCTCCTTACACGACAAAAACCTACAAATTTTACGCAGTCTTATGATAGAAAATGCATATCCTGTACCACTTGTGAATAAATTAATTTTCATCACAACCCCCTATATTAACAGCCATTAATACTCAACAAAATCAAATTACTACTTACAGATCCCTGCCCTTTATACAACAAATAACTGAAATTATCAAATCAAACATTATCAAAATTACTATAGCTTCAAGTAGCCCCATGTGTATGAATAATATAATGACTAAATGTAAAGACAAAATAGAACTTTTGGACAATAGTGACGTCATTTATAAAATACCTTGCAGCAGTTGTGATGAGGTGTACATTGGTCAAACTTCACAAAAATTAAAATTAAGAATCACTCAGCATAAAAGTAACACCAAAATCAAAAGTAAAAATAACTCTTGTGCCCTGGCTGCTCACGCCTCTAATAAAACACACAATTAATTATGATGAAATAAAAGTCCTAACCAATGAACAGTTTCAAAACAATAGAATTTTTCTAGAAATGCTTTATATACAACAAGAATCTAAAGCCATGAATGCGAAATCTGACATTAAACATTTAAGCAACATGTACTCCTATTTGCTTCACTTACACAACAAAATTCACTTACCTTAATTAAATTTTTGAATTTACCGCGCTCTCATTAATTCTTTGTCACTAGATTTAGGGACTTTTACATTGTCAAGTAGAATAAGTAAGACAGCTTAAGTCCGCCATTATACACGCCACGTCCTCAACGATTTCAAACGTTTTAACTTTTCATTTTATTTTGTGCTTCGTCCTTTTACAATTTTAACTTTTAACGCAGAACAGTTTGTTTAAAATGTTTTACTTACCTGGCTATTCGTATGTACGCTGAAAATAGAAGTCACATGCAACGTGTTACATTAAGAACTCATCCTCACCTAACCTCACTATTTTTGTAAGTAATTCAATCATTTTCACATAAGATTTTTGTGCATTGTACAACTTTTAGATCCTGATGAAGGAGAAAAACAGCTCCGAAATATCGATATAAATAAAAGAGTGAACAAGGAGGAACACGTTGTTCATTTAATTTGACCGAAACCCCCGTTATCTATAATACAAGTTGTTCTTCAACTAGTCGGTCGTTACTACCACATTTCTTCAAATTACGATGACCTTATTTCTTGATGTTCTATTCACCCTGAAAATATTGGAAGACATTTCTGAATCACGGTGTACACACAAAGCATAGTACACACATAATGTTACTCGTACGATGTCTGCAGCGGTGTGAAGAGAAGATGGCCTCGTATGTGTGGGTTTCCGACCACATCTCGTTGCGTAAATTTGCGCTGAATTATTGAGAGCGTGATTCAATTATGCAGTTTGACTGGAATTTGATCGACTCGTCGTAACCTGGAAAGTTCAAGAACCATTTTAATCGAACGATGTGTTTAATTAAGCAGAATAGTTTTTTTTTCTTGCTGAGTCTTCTTTTGGCCTGGATTTTCTTCCTGGATTTACTTTACCGCCGGATTATTCATTTTATTGTATTTCTCATTCTGGCTGGTCACTTCCAGCTGGGGTTATCAGCGAAACCCTTCTGATTTACGAAGAGCTGCCTAATTGGCAAGGCGGTATCCGTTTGCACACCGATTCTGTGAGGATATTGTGCACTGACATCTGTTCGCTAAACTTTGAGTTTGAGTGACCGAACGCCAGCTAACCTAACTTGTAAAGTATTATTTTTGATTTACGCATTATTTATTTAATAATTGTGAACAATATCGGGACGTTACGGTGCACGGCCCGTAGTGGTTAATTTCGTTACTTAGTTTATAAATTCCGTCTCGCCGATTAAGACAAAAGTCCACTTGCACGATCAGGTCTGATTAACAGAGTTAACGTATTTTTTAGGCCAATTTAGATTTCATTAATACATAAATGAAGTAAGTTGATTCTTGTTCGACGAAAATTGTAAGAAAAAAGTTTTTTTTTAAACTTAAAACGGACAAAATTATGAAGGGGAAACGCTCAACGTTTCGCTATTGATCAATAGCTTCGTTTCAAGTTAAAAAAAAAACTTTTTACTTTTAATTAATACAGTTTGATATATTAAATTCCTTACCTGCGTTTTGGTCTTTGCCGAGGCTTACGTATTGTGTAAATTACAACCGATAGATATTTTTCCGACAATTTTTGAGTTGTATTATTGTCTATCCCCTACGCTGAACGCGCGCCTGCGAAAGTCTCCTGGAAGTTAAAGAATATCTTCGCGAACTGTTGGGTCTTTGGGAATAGTCCGACATGCGAATTTTTCAAGTGGATTTATTTCCTGGCGTCCTTGGTTATCTCGCTACCACCTCCACAAGAGCTAGTTTTGGTAAAGCCGTTGATGAACAACGCGAGCTTGCCACCAGGTAAATTTTTGAAACCAGGAGTAGTTAATCGTTAAGCGACTTGTAATAAAATAAAACTCCCAGACATTCGTTGAGCCTCCGGGGAAACGAAGGGGGACGGGATGTACGCAGCGTCTTTTAAAGATAACAAAAAAATTTTTCTAAAAACTTTCGTTATGCTTTGACAGCAAGCAAATCCCGCTTCAATTTGTCTATCCTACTGCAATGTCAGGTCAAAAAGCGATCGTAATTTTATCTGTTCGACAAACAAATAGTTTTAACAGAGGAAGCTTTGGAAATATTTTGGAAGGCAATGTTCGGGCGATGCGAATAAATTTGGTTTCTTCGTCCGCGCACGAATTAACGAAATTATACGAGACAAAGTAAACAAAGCGGGTGTTTTATTGGTAACAACAAGCAAACCGCGCTCACCAAAACACGCGCACAAATAAAACGACGAAATTAGGAACATCATAACAAATTCGGCGCTTTTGCAACGCCCGCCGCCGCGCCGGAGCGCGGAGCAAAGAATTTTTAATTTTATCCGAAGCTAATGGCACGTCTAGACGGGGCTCTAATGGCTCTCGAAATTTTCGTATCTCCAGGGAACAGGATTTATTCGAAAATTAAACTAATGTGAGCGGTTAGAACCTCCGTCGATATTTTTAAACACTCAATCTCATGATTTTTTGATCGTCCTGGGCGGATGGACAGAATTCCTTCTACGTTTTTGAGCCTTGTTGCTGGTTTTCGGTCTAGTGTATTCCGAATAAGGAAGGAGGAACAGGATATATCCAAAAATTAAAATAATGTGAGCATTGATGTTTTTAAACTCAATCTCATGATTTTAGTCGTCGTAGTGAGGTGGCCAGAATTCCTTTTAAGTTTTGAGATTTGTTGCCGCCGGTTTTCGGTCTTGTATGTACCGAATGAGGAAGGGGGAATTTTCACCGTGTACCAAAACAAAAAAAAAAAAAATCTAAATCCTACCCCCGAACTATTTAATACAAAATAAATTTCAGGCACGCGCAGGATACGAAGCGGGCGAGCTTACGTTTCAATATTTCCTTCGTCGCAATTGAATACATTTTATAAGCGTGACACTTTTATGATGACATTTTCTTTTATTCCCTTATAAAAATCGTATGTGACGCCGTAAAAGCGTCGTGCGAAGGCTTTCGCCGTGTTTCCTTCCGATAGGCGCGAGAGACGCGTGGACTCCGGGGGCCCGGAAAATAATTCATCGATCGGCGCGCAAATTCCGGTTTACGTGTTCGCTGTGTAATTGCGAGAGCTCTCTCTGCTCGATCTGTCAACGGGGATGCTAAGCGTGAAATGATCGGACGAACGATGTGGGGGAGTTCCGAAATTCGTTATTTAGGCGCTTACGTTTCGCCCAATTTTAATTTACAGAGGGGATTTCAGTTCACTTGGACATACTACTTTATTTATAAAACACAAGCATAACATAACTTCATTAATTAATAATTACAATAAGTGCATACTTAGCACCACTAAAATAAATCGAGATTTAAAAAAAAATTAGTGCATACTTAGCATCACCATTTGTGTTTCAGTTTCAGAACGCGCTTAAATTCGTTTGAAACGGGCGCACACTGGAATGGCCTTATGGAGCGACCCGGACATCGTGTAGTAACACTAATAATTTGCAAATTGTAATGACATTTATAGAGAGTGATATATGTTAAATGTGTTGTAAGATGTAAAGAAAATGTAAGAAAACCTATATTTGACAATTTATTGAAAAAAAAAATTAGTTTCTCTTTTAAAAGATGATGTATAATAAGAATAACAATAATACTAATAACTTTTATTTAATTAAAAAATAATCACGTCAACAATTAATATAAAACAATAAAAAAAATTACTTTCAAATTCTAAAAAAAAATTTAGAAACAAAATTCAGTAATACTTAAAAAAAAATGGATTTTATGACGGTCGAGCTGTTTCTTCAATTTCTATGAGTGCTTGCTTTTGCATCTTCAAACATTTCTGAAATTTTGGATTTTTGATGTAAATCACACACTGTGGAAATTACTGGATCAGATGCTAATAGTAACGAATGCAAAATGTCCTCATTATTATAAACTCTACACATTTTTCTAGTATTATTTTCGCGATATTTGCGGAAAAATTTATGATTTGCTTCTAAAGCATCTTCACTTAATTGTCCTATTGGTACTATAGCATTTTCAATAATATCAGCACCATGTATTAAAAGTTTGTGAACTGAAGCGGGCATATAGTACCAACTATACAGTGCTAAATATCTTTCTGTGGTTTGTAAAGTGTAGGCTCGAAATTTCTCTACATTAATTGGTTGTCCGGAAGCTATCACTTGTAAAATGTTTGCAAAATGGTAAATAAGTTCTTGATCAATACCAGTTATGTTCGCAGATATTTCTGGATGTGCAAAAAATGTTCTGGCAGTATTGCCATCATTTGTTGTTCCTGTGCCTTGTTTAACTACATCGACAATTAGCCCAAGTCGAGTTTTCATATCGGATTGAATTTTCTTTTGCTCTGCTTTCTGTAATTTTTGTTCTGGTGTTCGTGCAGACCAAGACATAAAAGGTAAATTATATGAAATATGTAATAAACATTCGAAACATCTAATCCAAGCATGTAACGATGACAAACCAAACTGATAAAATTCACCTTGGACATTCTTTTTATTAATCAAATTTAAATTATTCATTTCCACAGGGGACGCACCACAAATATAACATTTCATAGATGCTTGATTGCCAGAAAGTACATTACAGATTTTGCCGTCAATCATGGTCAATAACAATTTATGATTTATAGAAACTCGTCCACATCGAGTGGGCACTAATGCATTATTCTGAGTATTAATTTTATCTGTGATAGTATGTATAACATTTGTATTTTCTTTTGTATATTCAAACATAATGGGCCTACAAAATCGTGTAGCAGAGGTTTTTTTTATTTTCCCAAATAATTTCATTAGTAACTGAATTGTACAGTTTTATCGGAACGCAACTAGCAATAAATACACAAGAATCATCAACTTCAGAATGTGAGAATTTTTGTTTATAAGAGCTTAGATTAGAGGAACCATCACAACCCCATTTACTTATAAGTATTAAATCAAGTTCTTTATTTGATGAAAATTTTACTGCTTGTAATAATCTGCTTACGGTAATATCCATTAATGACTGTAATTGAATTTATAAACCAGTTTCTGTTATTTGCATAGATTCTCTTGCCGGATAACACTTTTGTTTATCACATTGAATTTGAAAATAGGAAGGATATATTTCATAACCAGATTCTTCTGTTACAGTTTTCAGTAATACGTATTGATGTTTTGTCATTTTCGCCGATACGTATAAACCAAGAGCTTTTTCTGAAGGTATCTTATTTACAGGTTGGTCGAGATTTTCACTGAATTGTTTTATTTTCTTGATATGTTGCGGATGATCTTGTATGAAATCAAAAATGTATTGTGCATCTGATGATTTCAACAACTTTTTAGCAGCAAACATAACATGCTCTTTTGGCGACTTACGTATTAATTCTGTTTTTCGTCGCTTTTGTCGTTCACTAAGGCATTCGAAATTTTTTGTTGTTGGAGCTGATGGTTCAGATTCATATTCATCTTCATCATGGATTTCACATTGAATTTCGAAGGGCAATTCAAATTTACTGTTCAGCCAACTTTGATTTTGTTTACGAAATTTGTCTTCAATACGGCAAGCTGCGTTCCATTTTTCTTTCAGTTCAATGCAAAAATTTTCTTATTTTTTCACGAAATAAATGCAGATTTGGCTCTTCTAGGGATAAAACGAATTCTTCCAATAGAGCTTCAGATATATTGTTGGCATCACTAAAATCTAAATTTTTATTCTTTATGAACACATAGATTTAGAAATTTTCCATTTCTATAAATGCAAATACACACTTCAGAACACACACTAACACAACGTATAAAACTTAAATGTTACTTCTCGAGCACTAATTCGTACCAAGCACTAAGCAAAAGTCCCTCGGTATTATATTATCTTCCAAATAATAAATGAATTTCCAGACCTGCACCTAATTTAAAGCATAGCTAACGATTAAACTGATTACGCAAATCCTGAAAGAAACGATTATTATTGGCTGAATAATGTGACCAAACATACTATTGGTTGTGTTTAATTAATATTCCTGGAAAATTATATTGCAGCTGTTACATTTAATGTCTGTACCAATATTAATAGGGATATGGGATTAGCTAATGAAGATTAAGAATAATCTAAAAATATGATGCATCTTGAAGTTCTTGCCATTTATTAAATATTCAATCTCAGTATATTTCTTTTAGAAATAAATTTAAACAGTCTAAGTATATATATAAGCATAAAAAAAATATTTCAAACTAGTCAAATTCAATACTACTACTTACAACGTCCTTTTTTGATTTTTTTATAATTTTTAGCAGTATCTACTGATAAAACAACAAATCGGTTTTGGAACGTTTGAAGAGTATTTTTTTTACTAATTTAAAACGTAAATAAGAAGAAATTTTATTCTAAAAAAATATGCTAAGGAAGTCACACCGAAAGCTTTTTGATACTACATGAAAACATTAACTTGATACTGCCAGAATATGTAAAAGTCAACATTACTTTTACTCCCAAAACTGATAATTCTTTCAAAATTGATTTTATAATAACAGAGAATAGTAGATAGATAAATATTCAGTCATTCAGAACAGTTTTAATGCAGAATTTAATATTAATAGACTCCCACTGACCATGTCGGCGTAAGATTAATGTTGATTAACACCTAAAGTAGCAAAAAGTAGCAAAATATTATTGCTTGAAAATAATGAGGACATATTGTTGTTCAAAACTGTGTTTTTAAAACAGCGGGCATATGTGGGCATTTTACTATTTTTTTGATCAAAGTTGGAAATTGAAAAACAAAATGTCATGATGTTTGAATATTCATAACAAATACAATTTTCATAAAAGACGGTTTATTCTTTCACCCGTAATATAAGAAAACATGTGAAAATATATTAATTTAAGATTCATATGTAATTGTTTTTCTATGTATCTAAAAAAAACTGCATTTAAAGCAAGCGTAAAAGTTCCAGTTATTTTCTGTGCCGAACATTGTCTACTTTGAGAGCTTATACAAGAAAATGCTGCAGTCCTAGAGACCCAAAATTTTACTATAATGTGCAGGACATAACAAAGAATCCCAATACAACGTTCAATATATTAAATTCGATATTTCATATTTTGATCGCATATCCGCCTTTTAACATTGGGCCGTTCCAGTGTGGGGCGGTTGTTGTGTTGTAACTGGAGCGAAGCTAGGATTTTCTAATTGAAGTGTTGCCGTGCTGTTCGTTATTGTTGCAAAGGGCACGAGGGTCATCCAAATAGTAACGGCCACTTACCTGGGCAGTAATTACCGGCCACTTGCGGTCGGATCGTGTGCCAAATCCGCGCGCTGTTACGACCTCGTCACGCTAATTCAGTGCTGAGCTGGCGGTAATCAACGACCAGCTATTCAAGTGCCTAACAAACGTCGTTAAAATGAGAAGAGAAAAGAAGAAAAAAGGAAAACATTTCCAAAGAAAAACACAAAACGCGGCGTTTAAAGATTAGGTTCGTCGGCGGCAGCTTATTTCTATGAATGAGTGTTTGAAAAATGCAACGGCATCTTCCTTTGCCTTGGTAAACATTGCACGCACCGATTGTGTCGTTGAAACTTGAAAAAAAAGCGAAGCTACGCCTCCTTTATAATATTTACTTATTTTATTTTACGTAGCAAAAAATTTATTATTACTTCCAAGCTTAAATGTAAATGTTCGTTTATTGCATCCCTTCCCCCTTACTTAAGGAGTTGACTCCCCGGCAGCTCCTTTCTTTTTTTCTTCTTCTTCTAGTTTACCTACAATACAAAACGTTATGGGGGTCTATTCAGTATAAAAACAGTTAAATTTAAAGGGGTGTTAAATTTTGTTGCTTACGTAAGAACCAATCATGGAACTGTATTTTAAATTTTAAAGGAGCTCTACATTTTAACAGCCCATTAAAAAGCTACAGAATACGCCCCAAAGACTGTTAATTTACATCTCAAATTAAAAAAAGAAGAAAATGATCTAGAAACCTTGACTTGGTTCAATCGCTTTCAAAGTTCAGGCGAAATGAAAAGGGCGCCGAAAATATTAAAAAAATAAATTAAATAGAATAGAAAATAATGAAACCGCATAGTGCCAAACATGAACAGAAAATAACAAAAGACTATCGATTCCGATTCTGATTTGTCTGCGGGCAGGCGTAGTAAGCAGAAACAAATGCAAATGACGCCGAGAACAAATGAAAAATGGACGGTTTCCGGCGCGCGAAGCTTTCTTGCAAATCAATCTTTCATTTGTTTTGGTTCATTTCATTGTTTTTCTTTGAGCTTTTTGTGAGTAGTAAAAAGAGGCGAAAAACTTTTCAAAATCAAATCAGGCGTTTGATTTGTTTCTTTGTATTTGATTCATTCATTCAGTCACTATTGCAGAAAGAAGACAATTTCCTCAAATAAATTGAGCTTTCGTTTGTTTCTTTGTCTTTCACTAATACCATACCATGCAGTTTCTTTGTTTGTTATCCGTTGGCGATTAGATTTACTCCGCTGCGGACACAACGACCTTCTTTTGTCTTTGTATCCGTAGATACGTATTTCGGCAGCTAAGCTGCCATCTTCAGTACGTTACCAACTTAAAAGCACTAAAAAATATCTAAAAACAACCTAATTATACTGACAAAATCTTAAAAGCGTGTCAGGGTGATTAGGTTGTTTTTAGACATGTTTTAGTGCTTTTAAGTTGGTAACGTACTGAAGATGGCAGCTTAGCTGCCGAAATACGTATCTACGGATATAAAAATTATTGTGGGCGGAGGTTAATTTCAATTATCTCTTAAACCACAGTCTCCTTTACTATTTTAGTTTTGTCTTTGTATTTCGACAACGCGTTTCCTTGTTTCTATTTCTTCTTTTGTTTAGTTATTTTTTGCGATTAGATTTACTCCGTTGCGGAGTTCTTTTGTTTTTGTATTTCGACCACGCCTTTCTTTTTTTCCCTTTCCTTCTTTTGTTTAGTTTTTTTTTGCGGTTGCGACACCTCGTCGTTTATCATTCTTTAGTTTCCGATGAATGAATTAATCACATTCGTCCGTTTATTTACACTCGATGATTATTCGATTGTTTTTTTTTCTGTTGGCAATTTCAATACCACGAACGCTTCGCCACAGACGGCTTTTCTGTATTCTTGTTCTTTTTCTTCACGCCTCGTCGTTAACAATTCTTTTGTTATTTTTATAAGCGAATTCACATTTGTTGATTTCAGTTTTTTTTTTTCTGTTGGCGATTTGAATACTACGCGTGCTTCACCAGGGAATTGTCGATGTTTCTCTTGTTTCAGAAATTCAATTCCCAACCGCTACGATAATATTTAGCGCTTCCAACTATTCCAACTTCGAGGACGAGGCCGATACAAGCCCCGGCGAGCTATCAATCCTCCAGGGCCACGTAAAAACGCTAATAATATTTAGCGCCTGTGCAGTACTTGCACCCGTCAGTCCAAGGGAGGGGTTCACAAGGGGGATGAATCGACCACTTGGGGGTCAATGAACATTTGAAAGTTGCAAAATAAAATATATTCAAATCGAGCAAAAAAAAACACAAAAACAAAAACAAAAGACGATTAATCGAGGATTTAAAAAATTGTGTCAAATAATAGTCAAGCAAACAAAAGAAGAAACATAAATAAAAACAAATTAAATGAAATCGAATAAGAGAAACAACAAAAATCGATATAAAAATTGACGAATTCTGTAAATACATATTTAAGAATAAAATGAAATAAAATCGAATAAGAGAGGAAACAAGAGCAAATAAAAAAACAAAAACAAAAGATGATCAGCCGTTAATTAAAAAATTATGTCAAATCAAATCAAAAAAAAAGAAGGAACGAAAAACAAAAGACGAGAGAAAAAAAAAACAAAAACAAATCAAATGAAATCAACTAAGAGAACAAAAGAAAAACAAGAATAAAAATTGTATATGCAATAAAGCCAAATCGAATAAATGAGGCAAGAAAATTTGTGATAAGTTGTAAAATAAACTGAAATCGAGCAAAAAAATTGAAAACAGAAGACGATCAGTCGATAGGTAATTAAAAAATTATGTGAAATAAAATCAAACAAAAGAAGGAACGAAAAACAAGAGATGATCAATTGACAGAGAGAATTAAATAAAAACAAAGACAAATCAAATTAATTTGAATAAAACAAAAAACAAAAATAAAAATTGCGTAAAGCTAACAACAATAAAGTGAAATTGATATCGAAATTGACGAATTTTGAGCGATCAGAAATTTAATCTGTAAATATTTAAGAAAAATAAAATAAAATAAAGTCGAATCGAAAAATGACGATCAATCGACGGAATTGTAAAATAAAATAAACTCAAATCGAGCAAAAAAAAAATAGAAAAGCAAGAAAATATCAACCAATAATTAAGAAAAAAATGTCAAACAAAATCAAATAAAACAATAAACGAAAAATAAACTCAAATCGAGCAAAGAAAATCGAAAACAAAAGACGATCAATCGATGATTTAAAAAATGTCAAATAAAACCAAATAAAACAATAAACGAAAAATAAAAAAAAATGATCGATTTACAGAAAAACTTTTAAAAATAAAACAAATCAAATAAAAGAAAAAACAAAAGTGAAAATTGTGTAAATTAATCAACAATAAAGTCAAATTGATATGAAACTGGCTAAATAAAATAAAAACACCAAAAAGAAAAAAAAAACGAAAACGTTAAAACGATTCTCTACTATAACAATTTCGACTGCCCAAAAGAGCGCTGTTTTTCATATCGGCAAACGTTTTCGCGACAAAAGAGAACATGCGATTTCTTGACAAAAAATTTAAAAAATTTTTTAATATTTGTTGGGAAAAAAACAACTGACAATCGCTCAAGAACATCCTCCACGAAGAAAAAAATTAACGTTAAGTAAATCGATACGAAAACAATCGCGAATTTTATTCCAATTGCCAAAAATTTAATTTGTGAATATTCAAAATTAACAGACGATCAAAATTAATAATCAAAAAAATAAAATCAAACAGAAGAAAAGCCAAAACAAAAGAAAATAAATTGATCCGGTTTAAGGTTTGACATTTGTTGGGTTGCTGGAAATTTTCGTTATTTTCTTGAGAGGTCTACTGGCGTCTAAAAATAAAAGGTTGGGAACCCCTGGTGACCTGGCGACTGCCATTGGTTGCAAAGCTATGCGCGTGATATTAACATGATTAGATTCTTTGCATGGATAATCAATACGTAATCACGTTCCAGTTACGGAACCCAGAACTCGGCGAAAAACGATGCGCAGGTCGTGAAGCTGGAGCGCGAGCATCGCACCTAATCCGCAAACTCAGTGTTATTTTGCGACCTAGTTAAGCAAGCAATTTTTCTGTAATTTCTGTATGTCTAGCCACAAAAGAAAATTAAACACCATACGTTACAAAGCTATGGGCGTGATATTATCACGATTATTTTTTTTATGAAACAATTTAAAAATTCCGGAAATACTTAATGCATTTAAATTTGCATGGCATAATTAATACGTAATCACATTTCCGTTACGAAACCCAGAACTCGGCGAGAAACGACACGCGGGTTATGAAACTGGAACGCGGGCATCGCAAGTAAACCGCGAGCGAACTCTGTGTTATTTTGCGACCTAGTTAAACAAGCAATTTTTTCTATAATTTCTGTATGTCTAGCCAGAAAGAAAATTAAACTCCATACATTACAAAGCCATGCGCGTGATATTATCACGATTATATTTTTTGTGAAACAGTTTAAAAAATTCCGGAAATACTTAATGCATTTAAATTTGCATGGCATAATTAATACGTAATTACATTCCGGTTACGGCACGCAGAACTCGGCTAGAAACGATGCGCGCGTTGTGAAACTGGAACGCGGGCGTTTCAATTCTTCCGCGAACTCAGTGTTATTTCGCGACCTACTTTAGCAAGCAATTTGTTTTTTAAGTTTCTGTACGTCTAGCCGCAAGAAAAAGTCAAAGGCCGTAAACACTTCAATTTTAATATAATTAATAGGCGACGAACGCTTTTCTTTCATAAGTCGATTTTAACACGCGTCGTGTCGTTCGAATTTAAATTGGAACGCAGCAAAAACGGAACGCGGGGTGCAGGCCAGGGCCGGCCTGGGTATCTGCGATTCGAGACGCGATGCCGAAGCGTAATAAAAAGAAGAAAACTCAAAACGCAAAAAACGAAACGTATACAAAACTGCGAACGAACGGCGAGTGATTTGTCCGAATGTGGCGGCGGGTAATTTCGTCGCCGATGTTAAAACGCGATTTTAAATATTAAAAGATCATCTGTAGCGCCGCCGCTGCCGCCGCCGCCCCGGGCGCGGGAATTTATGGCGGCGGCAATACGGCCGTTATCCTTCGTTTATTGTTTATTCCCTTTTTATGGTCCCCTGCTTCTGGCTACCAGCGAGAAATTAATGGTGCGCGTGTTCGTATCAGGTGATGATCACCACGCGGATGTGAATCTCTCTTTTTTTTTTTTTAATTATTATTGAGGCCCAAATGCGAGCAAGTAATTAAGATTTATTGTCGTTTTAGTGCCTGGGGATTAAAAAAATAGTTGGGGAACGGGAGGGCAATAACCAATAGCGCACTGTTGCAACCGTGCAAGTTCAACCAGTGAAGAAATAAAAAGAAAAAATGCGATTAAATATAATTATTGCGTTGGTAATCACAATCGCGATACGAGAAATAGATGTCTACTACCTTTAAGGTCCAATTTCTTCACCTACGGATAAGTTTATCTGCCAGGTAGTATCCTCGGAAACTATTATCGATACAATGGTTTCCAAGGATAATACCTGGCTGATAAATTTATCAGGAAGTGAAGAAATCGGCCATAAGTGCGTTACATGTACTTGTAAGGACAGCACTTGTTTTTTATTATTTATTTTTATTTTATTTATTAACGAGGGTCGCCCTTTGTTTTTTTCTCCCTGCTTTTTAATGGATGCCTACAAATTGGATTTCTTCGACACGCATAAAAACGAGCGCCCCTTTATCTCTTCTGGGGCGCAGTTCCTCTTGTTCGGGCCCCGTCCGCCCCACGTCGCCATCGTCAGATTTTACGCCGCCGGTCGTAAAACAAGGGCTGAATTTTATTTATTAACTGAATCAACGTTAAGCCCGGCTAATTACTTAATTAATTTGCAGGCTACACTTGGAACAGGAGATTAAACGTGGACGAATCGCAGCAGAGCAACGAACTCGCCCCGGAATTCGACGAGGCCCTCCTCAAAGAAATCCACGCCATCGCCGGCCAGACCATCGTCCTGCCCTGCACCGTCCGCAATTTGGGAGACAAAGTGGTAAGTAAGCTTGGTCCTTCTCCCGTCCCGGGCCCACAGCACGTGAAAGAAGAGCGCGGATTTTTATTAATGTCGGGGACCCCCCCTTCGGTCGTTAATTTTCGATTCATTTCCAACCCCCGAATTTACGACCGACTTTGACGCTCCGCAACTTGAAGAGTGGAAGGGAGGGGGGGATGAGACAGGAAGTAGTCGAATTTGTTTGTTTTAAAACCAACGAGCTTATTAACGGCAGTCGTAAAACGAACTATTGCTTCCGGCCTAGATTGATGACGCGTTTTATGTTCATCTTCGAAAAATTAAAAAAATCTAATGCGTTTTTAATGACGTTTCGTTTGAAAAAATTTTAAGCATACATTCCAAAACTTAAATAATAATCAAACTTCTCCAATATATATATTACATGGCGATTCAAATAAGTTGGCCTTTCGCTTTTTGTTTTATTTCGCGAAGGTGCCTGCCTGCCTGGAGTTTAAACAAGATTTTTGCTGAGGAAATTAACTTGCATCACAGCCAGCAGCTTCGGTTGTGACGGATGTGGGTGTTGATTGAACGTGAAAAATAAAGGAGCGCCACCTAGTCTTAACCGGAGTCGGGGAGAAATGATTCACTCTGTGCAACAACTTTTAATAACAATCAATCAAGTCATAACGTGTGCGCACCCTTAAATTGGCAATCAGGAAGCCAACGGTGCAAAAGAGTTATTTGATCAGTACTCTGGATGTTAAGCGTTAGAGACTTTACGTAAATAAATATTTGCAAACAAATTTTAACCAATGGCCGATTAAAGCAGACATTTACTAAATAATTCTGACGTTGAGCGCCCCTCGTAATACTGAAATAAGCCGTAATTAGGAGTGAGCCGTAACCAGAAGCCTGTAAGGGAAGGGATGTTCGACAGTAATTAATAACTTTCACGAAAAGAGAGATTAGCAGTCACAAGCATACCTGTCCTGAGCTTCAAGGTCGCGGCTGACACAAGCCCGACGAGGCCTTCAATCGCCCTGGGCGACGTAAAAATCGACGAAATGCTGAAAACAGAGGAATCTTCCAACTAAGCTTCCTCAACCTAACCAAAAATGTCAACCGACCTCAAGGACGGCCACGACTACGATGCAAATTACCCGGAAACGCCCCTATCAACACCAAGCAGGCCCTGAGGATATCGCTAGACGATTGACTTGCTTTCGGCACGTTACAAGTTAATAAAACAAAACCAACCTTGCCCCGTATTGTTCAAAGGAAGGGTTTGCACAAATCGGAAACATCGTGATGACATCGGCACGAACCAACCGCATATATGATGACATAAAGAAGACCCAATAGTGATAAAGGTCGAGCGTGAACGCAATTTAATCTCTCCATCGAAATAAAAACCCGGTGCAAGAAACTGTAATTCACATGAAGTCGTTATGTAAAAAAGTAGAGGGCGCCGACTAAGCTTTCTCAATCCAACCAAAAATGTGAACCGACCTTAAGGACGGCCACGACCACGACGCGAATTGCCTGGAAACGACCCTGCCAACATCAAGCAGGCCCTGTGGATATTGCTAGACGACTGACTTGCTTCCGGCACGTTACAAGTTAATAAAACAAAACCAACCCTGTCCCCTAATGTTCGAAGGGAGAGTTTGCACGGATTGGAAACATCGTTTCATCAATAGGAACCAACCGCGTATATGATGACATAAGGAAGGCCCAATAGCGTTAAAGATCGAGCGTGAACGCAATTTAATCTCTCCGTCGAAATAACAACTCGCCGCAAAAAACTGTAATTCACATGAAGTCGTTATGTAAAAAAGTAGACGGCGCCGGGCCCCCCGCGGAAATTTTATAATAACTGTCGGGCCGCGTGGACTAAATAATTTGGATGCAATTATTTCTAAAAATAGAACCTCCGGACGATGTAGTTACCTAAGGTAATCTTTCGACGGGAACGTAAATAGAGCAAAGTACACGAAAAAAATAGATTTATTATAAATAATAAATTAATTTACATGTTTTGGGCGGTTACACTAGCGGAGGGTTTCTATCAGGAGGGTTTTAATACTAACGACTGTCCTCTACAATGTGTGTTTCGAGTATTCGCGTTTCGATTGGCAGTGCCAAGGTTAGTTTTTGTTTATTGTAACCTACAAAGCAGGTGGAAGTAAAAACGTTCGTTCTGCGGAATTGTTGAAGAAGACTTTGAGGCAGCCTAAGTGGCGAAGCGCTTCACGCAGGTGTACGTCGAACTTCCGCAGGTTGTTGATCTTAGAGGCAAGTAATCTGTTCAATTAGCGATGCGTCGTCTCCGAAGAATTGAAACAACCGCAAAGCGAGATCTGCCTTATTCACAACGATCCACAGACTACACATATATAATATAAAAATAATTTCGTGTCGTGTCGTGGACTGTTCGTGAAGCTTTCGTATTTCTCGAATGATCAGTTTACACTGGTAGTAGCTCACGAAAGCGTGATTCACGATCGTGAGCCATCACCAGTGTCAACCGGGCTTTTTTTAGGACTAATAAGAAAAACTTTGATTTTTATAATCGACTTCTTATAAACGATGCGCACAGATATTCATTTATTTGTTGATTTCTAATTCCTATTATTTTAATACTTACCCAATAATAAAAGAAGTCCCACGTAGAGTTTCATTTCAGACAATTACCTATGGCTTGCGTTCAAAATAATTCGATTGAACTAAACTGATATAATGATTTTTTTTTTATATTACGTATTTGCTTGCATGTTCAAGAGGAAAATTGAGACTCTTCCGGTGATTGTTTAATAATTTCAAACAATACAGAAAAATATAAAAATTTTTCAATATTAAATATACTGTCACACATAGCCTACCGCTTGGATTTTTTGGTTTCATGATTTTTCTTAAATTATAAACTACTTTAAAAACTATGCTATTTGTCTGACTCAATAATGAAAACCAATGCTATAAAACCTTAGCAAATGGCCCTTAGTAGTTTTATTTGGCAATAAAACAATCCGTAGTGACCCCACTTTCTTCCCACCTAAACTAAATAAAGAAAAATCTCATTTAAAAAGGACATTGTACAAGGTTTATGTGAAAGTAATTCATTAACTAGGCTAGGTTAGAGTTAAGTAAGCTTTTTAAACAAATAGGAGAATTAATTATCTTTTTAATATATTTCTTTTGAAAAATGTCTTACAATAAAAGTAAAAAAAAACGTATGCAAAAATTCACTCTCCGGTTAATAATGATATCTGTAGTTATAGCAATTTCTTTTACTTTTCTGTTATTATTTCCAGTTATAAATCTTTGAAGTTTTCAGCCAAAATAAAAAGAAAAATTTTTGTGCAAATCGTTCTTGATTGCAGTGATTTTATCTGTTCAAAAAAAAGTTAATTTTGAAGTTTAATTTTGGTATGTGGGAATCTATCCACAGAGGCGGCCTTAATAGTTGAGAGGCCCCGGGCGAGAAATTTCTGCGGGACCCTTGCAGTAAGAGAAAAATATTTTCTTTTTTGCATCATAAAGAGCAAAAAATACTAAATAAATTTAAAAAAGTAGGTAAAATAATTTTCCAAGCACATCAATATTATGTAAGTGACTGTTATTTGTTGTTTTTAAATAAGTCGTTATTTGAAAGTGTGACAAAAAATGTAACTATTTAAACAAAAGCCACGTATTTAAAATATATTTAGGTTGCTATCGATCACATAATAATTAAACGAAAAAATTCGAATAAAAAAAGAAAGAAAAAAATGACGATTAATTGATTATCAAAATAAAAACAAAATACCGTAAAGTCAGTTAAAACAAAAACAAAAGACGGTCGTCGATGAAGGTAGAACGAAAATAAAAATGCGTAAAACTAAGAAGACAAATTGATTGACAACCAGAAATGTAATCTTTAAAGATTAAAATGAAATAAACTCAAATCGAGTCAATCAGAGAAAAAGAAATAGTAGAAGTCAATTAATCAATCATCAAATAGAATCAAACGAAACAAAAAACAAACAAAAAACGAAAGATCATGGACGAAAATAAAAATTATACAAAAAAATTGATCGTTAAGTATTAAAAATAATTAAACAATAAAGTCATCACATAAAAGAAAAGACGAAAATGGGGATCGGTCGAAAGGATTAAAATTTAAAATAAACTCAAATGGAGTAGATAAAAAAATCGAAAACAAAAGACGATCAGCTGATAATTAGAAAATTAAATCGTATCGAATAAAAGATGTTAATTAAAAAATAAATATAAATTACAGTGTCGTACACCACTCGGTGAAAAAAACACGGATTCTATTTTATCGTCTTTACTGCATTTCCCAAAACGTAAAAAAAATATTAAGTAAACGGAATTAGTGAATGAGCAACTTTAATGCCCCAGGGCCCCAAAAAACCAGTAACCAGTAAACCCCAGAGTACCAAAAAACAACAAGAATATGAACAGATAAAACAGCGACATCTTACGATCGCTTTTTGAACTGACATTACAGTAGGATAGACAAATTGAAGTGGGATTTGCTCCTAATAAGTCCCCCATGCAAGGCGGCCATGCTTGCTGTCAAAGCATAATGAAAGTTTTAAAAAATTTTGTTGCAAATCGTTTTTGATTTCAGTGAAAACCTCGAGTAGCCTCTGTACAGCTGTTTCAGCCCTGCTTGGGGCTTCGTCAGCAGGCTGCTCGAGGTTTTCACTGCAATCAAAAACGATTTGCAACAAATTTTTTTAAAACAAGATTATGATTCCCAAATAAAATAAATGATTACATTTGTCGAATCAATTAATAAATAATAATCAAACATTAAGTGAATTTAAAAGCGAGTAAGAAATTTACAAATCTGAAACGTCCGATGAAATCATCGTCCTCAATTCATACTTAAGCCGCGACGGCTTGAAGTTTAAACGCCATCGTAAATATCGAAAATGATAACTCCCCCCCCCCCCCCCCCCCATAAAACATTGCGTCGTTGAGTTTCCGGCCGCGTATACATCTTACAAACACTCATAAACAACACTTAATTATGTCGATGCGTCCTTCCCGACGACGGGATGGTTTCGTCGACATTAGTCTGTCATGTATTTTTTTTTATTTAGACGAATTTTTGACTGCGTGTAGCACGTCGCTCGAGATTTACGGCTGTTTTGATGTAAAATTAACGGCCGATTAACTCGCGATTGCTAAAGAGATTAAAGAAATTTACTCCCACGTCATCGCAGGAAGGCGATTCAAAAATGTAAAAGAGATTAACGACGGGAGAAAACCTGAAGTTTTTGTCTAATCAATTTCTTTAGACAGTCCAAACGTTTTTAATCGCTCTGAAGATACTTGAAGCAAATTACATAAATACGGGGCGGCGGGGAAGGGGGAGTCTCATCACTCTTGAGAGAACTTTTTGTAAAGAACATTAGTAAACATAAATTAATTTCAATTTAGAACAGAGTTCGGAAACGCTCACTCGTAAAGTACTCGCGAGTGAGTAATAAAAATTTTGCTTGACAAAAAACGCTCGTCTTCGTGAGAATGAACGTTATCATTTTGTGTGCGCACGTGAACGAATACATAAAACTGTAATGTAAAAACTCATGACTCATGAGAGAGCAGCGGCAACCGCAAACGAGTTGCCCAAGGCCATAGTACATGCGACATGTTTACGTGCTGTGTGCAGACAAGCCGTTAATAAAAATCCTCGACTATTTCATACGGTGCCCTTCGTTTCCCGCATTTAAACCGATGAACAATACACAGTTATTATTAATCATTAATTTGATTAGAAAATATGCCTTTTTATAACATTAAATTGTAGTTTTGTAAATAAAATAAATAACCAGTTACATATTTTTGTGATAGAGAGAGATATATTCGCAAATTTTATTGAGATTGATTCGTAAATTTAAAAAAAAAAGGAACTAAAAGCCCGATACTTAAGGTCTTGTTGTACCAAAATGAGCGCTCGCGAGCGTCCACGACCCGCTCGCGAAGCTGAACAAAAGCGAGAGAACGCATTGCTCATCTTCGCGTTTAACAACGTCCGTGAGTGGGTCGTGAGTAGATTCATTGGTTCATGAGAGCACATGAATGAGCATTTCCGAACCCTGATTTAGAATAAATAAATGCAAGTTTTATTTTATTTTTTGTGACTATGAGAAATAAATACGGCGTGACGTTTTCCTCGTATAAGAAATATATCTTTCTCAGCGTCCGGTTTGATTAAGCTAATAATATGTACATAAAAATGAAACAACAAAAACAGATTGGATCGGCCAGAGAAAAAAAATTAAAGAAAGAAATAACATCCAGTGTTTGCAAAGCAAATATAATCTGAGACCTGCTCGCAATCTCCTCGGTCTATTATTGCTATTGAATTATTATTATAAGAAACGCTTTCCTCACGAAATCATAACTCTTTTTCGGTGCTGTCTCTCTCTGTTCAAGATGACTATGTATGTCTATTTGTTACGTAGCTTGCGTTGAAAAGTACACGCGAAATAAAAATTGCGTTCCATTTATTTAAAGTTCTTGTGCGGAAGCGCATGTAGGTTACCGTGTGCTTGCCTGCTTGCTTTATTTTTCCGAATTTCTCAAAGTCCGTTCCTGTGCAGCAAAGCAATAGTTTTCTTCGTCCGCAACAAGACTTAGTACCATCTCGCATTTTTCTTTCGGACTAAAATCACGAATTTCGTATTTTCTCTTGCGCTCTTCAGCGTCGAATTTTAAAATAATTTCGTAATTTGTGCCGCCAGCTTGCAAGGACTAACTTTCGGAAGGATATCAGGATATATATATAGGCTACCTTGCCACATCCAAGCCGGCGCCGACACAAATTAATAAAGCCAAACTTGACTTCACCTCTTATTAAAAAAAAAAGACGAATCAAACCATCACGACATAAGCAAAAGCCAACCGCCAACAATGTGCATAAGATGATGTCAGCAATAATCAATGGCGTAAGAAACGTCAAATGTGAACGTAATTTGTAGTTTCGTCGAAATGACAAAATGGACAAAAAACGTAAATCGCGGGAACCAGATGACCTAAAAACTAAGGCGTCGTTGGCCAAGGTTTGCGACCAGCCTCGATGTTTAGACTAAACATTCAATTTAATTCCCACGAAATAACTAGGAAGCGGAAAATGTTACAAATAAAAGCGAATTCAACGCAGAAAATACGGACTGCAGCCGATACTAATTCGATATAAGACATATAATTATAATAATTGCTTCGCAATAATTTGCGAAGCAAAATCGTTAAAGGATTTGTTGCCGGAATATTCTCAGTTGTAAAAAATTAATTAATAAAGCCAAACGTGGTTTCGCCTCTGTGTAAGAAAGGAAGGGTTTGGACGAATCAAAACCATCACGACATAAGCAAAAACCAACCGCCACCAATGTGCGTAAGATGATGTCAGTTAGTAATAACCAGTGGCGTCAAACGTCAGGTATGAACATAATTTATATTTCCGTGGAAATAACAAAGTGGACAAAAACGCAAATAGCGGAAACCGGATGACCTGAAAATTAAGGCATCGCCGCCGAGGTTTAGAAGCCTCAATGTTTAGAATAAACATTCAGTTTAATTCCCACGAAATAACTCTCGAAAATGAAGCAGCAGACGTAACCAGTAAATGCAAATTCAACGCAGAAAACACGAATTTTGGGCCGATTGTAATAATTTAACTTAAGACAATAATTATAATGCCAAAATAAAGAAATCATTAAAGGATTTATTGCCGGAATATACTCAGTTGTATAAAACTAATTAATAACGCTAAACGTGGTTTCGTCTCTGTGTAAGAAAGGATGGGTTTGGACGAATCAAAACCATCACGACATAAGCAAAAGCCAACCGCCAACAATGTGCGTAAGCTGATGTCAGTTAGTAATAACCAGCGGCGTTAAACGTCAAGTGTGAACGTAATTTATAGTTCCGTCGAAATAACAAAGCGGACAAAAAACGCAAGCAGATTACATCAAAAGCATCGCCGCCGAGGTTTACAACTAGCCTCGATGTTTAGAATAAACATTCGGTTTAATTCCCACGAAATAACTCTCGAAAACGAAGCAGCAAATGTTGCAAATAAATGCGAATTCAACGCAAAAAGTGCGAATTTCGGGCCATTTGTAATAATTTAACATAAAGAAATAATTATACAGCCGAAATAGCGAAATCGTGAAAGGATTTGTTGCCGGAGTATTTTCAGATGTATAAAACTATCTGCGAATTGTGTCACAAACGTAGGTCGATTAAACATTCAATTTAATTCCCACTAAATAATTATAAAATAACTACCACAATAAAATGTATAGGTCGAAAACGTAGGGGGATGGAATTGGCATTACGTATAAAAACACACAATTATGCTGCGACGAATCTTATCATGAAAACTTATTTCAACGTAATAAAAGCAAGCGCTAGGCAATCGCACCATACCCATGTCTTTATCTGAATATTGCGCCAGCCATGGAAAATGCAAATGTGATTTAAAACTTGATATATAAAGGGTGACTTCTTGTAAGCGGTTTTTCAAACCGTAACAACCTGCCGGGGTAGGAGACGGTCGTACGTAACGAATTGATTTGTTGCAGGTGTCCTGGATAAGGACGAAGGACCTGCATATACTCACATCCGGAACTGTCACGTTCTCGGCGGACAGTCGCTTCGAGGCCGTGTACAACGCGGACTTCTGGGGCTTGAGAATACGCGGAGTGCGCATCTCCGACACCGGCCAATACGAATGCCAGGTCAACACCGACCCCAAAATGAACATGGGCTTGAACCTAACTGTATCCGGTAAGTAAGTATTTGCATTCTACAAATTTCTCGCAAGTTTCTCTCAAGTGTCTCTTTTTTACTACAATTTTGATTATTATATTTACTAAAAAAAAAAAATCAATTTGGGTGAATGAAGGTTATTTCGCAAAAAACACTTCTGTTGGGTGAATTATTAAGCTACTTGCACGCTCGAGTTCCGCCCACGGCCATTTCCACTGAGCATAACCTCACAATTTTGACCTGTAGATCATGTGCATTTTTAAATGTTGGATTCAGCTGAAGAAAGCACACAAGAAAATGTCTCAAAAAGCCCTTAGTAAGTCTACAAATTTCTTGCAAGTGCTGAAGTTTCTCTTCTTTACTGCAATTTTTTCGTAAATCATTAAGCTACCTGTGCGCTCGACTTTCGCCCACAACCATCTCCACTGAGCTGGGCATATCCGAACAATTCTGACCTACACATCATGCGGGTTTTCAAAAGTCGCATTCAACTGAAGAAAGCACACAAGAAAGTGGCTTAAAAGGTCCTTAGTAAATTGACTTACTTAATTGCCAGTACTTTAAACCGATTCACGTATTTCTTCTTTTTTGCAGACGAGTTAGGATTTATCCATAATTCTGATTGCGTTTTGCTAAATCTACAAGAAACCCCAACGTAACATGAAATCCTCGAATACCATTACGCGGTTCGTTAGCCGGCAAAGTGTTTTGTTGTAATATTTCCATCGAACGTGAGTATCACTCACCTCTTTCGACAAATCTAACCTACTTTGGCTTCCATTTCCAAAAGAATATATTTCCAGCGCGCTGAATTTTTCTTGCTGGGGTGCGTGCCCCGAACGCACTAATCTTCGTTCTTTATTACAATAATTCGTATTACTTTTTTTTTTAGTTTCCGTTTATACCTCGCAGGGAGAGGGTGAAATTGCGTGCGTCAATTAGGGCGAGCAACTTTAAACCATTTCCCCGGGGGCGTTATGTGTAATTCGCATGTCGCGACATCTTGATAGAGGCGTATCGTGTCACTTTGATTGCGATACATTTTCGCAGGGATTTGATTTAATTTCGTCGAAGAAATTCCGAGGTGACTTTAACAGCCCGATCGCACGCTTATGCTATTATTGTCATTATGGTTTGTTGGGTCACGAAACGACGGTGAGGGGGAGGGGAGTTAAGTTGTTGATTCTTTAATGGTCCTTCGTCACCAGCTAAAAAAAAAAAACTTGTAAGTGAAGGAAGAAAGAATGCTACTCGAGTTCCTACTACTTTTACACGTTAATATTCTTTGCCTGGTGGCAAGCTCGCGTTTTTTATTCAAGCTTTTCTACTAGTTCTTTGGAGGAGGGGTGCGTTACTAAAGGCGCTGGTGAAATTAACCCAGCTGAGTAGCGTTTACAAAAGGTCCAACGGTCTCCGATGTTATTCCTGAACCCCTCCTGGAGATTCTCGTTCACTCGTGCGTTCAGCGTAGGGAGCAGACAATAACACAACACAACTGTCGTAGAAATATCTATTAACTTAAGCGTTACAAAGCAAACGTGGTTCGGCGAATGTCAAACAATACGACACAAAAGTCAAAGTATATCAAACAAAACAAATCCACGCGAAGAAATCAGTTCTGACCGAACAGGTAGACTATTGTCCAAAAAGGCGATACGGTATTTATGTACTATTTAAGTCAAATAACGCAATTAATTTTCTTCTAATTATGCACCACGTCGTGCCGATATTATTCACAAATAAATAAGCTGGTAAAGCAAAGAGTATACTCTACAGGTTGGGTGCAGCTGATGTTCTTTCATCCGGGGTTAAGCTTTCGACGTACGGGGGTTTGCTCCGCGTAGATCACGGAATTCGATGTGTACTCACAGCTTGCTTTTAGCCTCGGCAGCGAAGATTGGCCCCGCACGCATGATTCAGTCAGTACGAGACAGCCGAAAGAATAATTGAAGAGCGTTTATTCAAGCTCAGACATGTCCACTTTTGTAAAAAAATTTTTTTAGGAGACTCTTCTTCTTATATTGTAACGTAACCTTATTGGTAATGTGGTTTTCACGTAACGTGTACTTTTAGGGGTTGCGCAGCTGAATTAATATGAGACAAGAAACATTAAGTACATTTATTATCAGTATCAGTTTAAAACACACTTACATGTCAGAAGCACTATTACGGACGACGTGAGTTCATACACTGTAAACAGGATATCGGAAAATCTATCCAGACTTATAACTGAAGTTGACCTACTTTCCGGTGTGCGTGGGCGATTGACGTAACGCTGTGTTCTTGAAGCTCTCGATTATTCATTTTTCTCTGTTGCCGAATTATTATTATGTTATTATCAAGGCTTTCTTTGCAATGCAGTAATTACTAGATAATTATTTAGATAATTATTTCTTCTGTTACAATATGGTTTTGGGATGCTCTTGACCGTTTCTATAGGTTCTCATATTCAAAATTCTTATCCTAAAGCTAATTCAATCAAAACGCCACATTTGCATGAACGCTCCTCAATTAATCCGACAGAAAAAATAAAAATTAAATTCCAAATCCAATGAAACGCGAATAAGAAAAACCACATCCACTAAAAACGTTCAGTTGCGACTCCAATTATGAACGATTCTAGATGAAATATGGAAAGAAATGACGTTAAACAGCGGTGATGATAACTGAAATAGAACCTGTTTTAATTAAACAGATCGTTGTGGTTAAAAGCCACCAGCATTTTACAGGATACGATGGGTAGATCTAATTTCAGATAAATTGTATTAATCGGATCTTGGAATAAATTTAGCACAAATTCACGAGAAAATACAACGCACACAACCTGCTTCGGATGTGTCGGTATCGATAATGGCGTGAAGATTGTCCGCAAAAGCGCATTTGCGCCTTTTCCAGTTGCTTAACCGCATCAAGATGGCCGAACCAATCGGAAAAAAAGGTGAAGTCAGAAAGAGCCGGCATTTCAAAGGGTGTCCTATTCTTATAATAAAGTGTATTAAGAAATCGTTTTAAGGTGGAGCAAAGACAATTGGCTTCAATTTGGAGATGATTTGTACCTTGACCAAGTACTCTCAAGTACGTTCCATTGCTTTTAATTTTAGATTAGAATTTATTTAAGTTGCGAGTACTCCCCCCTAATTTACGAGAAAGAAATTTAAAAAAAAACAAAATAAAATTTGACGGCCGTAAATTGGCTGCTTGAAAAGCGACGACTTTTTTCTCGTTTTTAAACGTGGAAAATAAATTTAAAAAAAATTGAAAAGCAAAGAAGAGTTTCCTATAATTTATTTTACAGATTTGTATAATTTCTGTAAAATGTATACGAGGTCTTGAAGTCGAGAACAGATGTAAGTTTGATGATTAAAGAAACTTAATTAATTTGGCAAGATATGAGAGAAATAGGAAAAGAAAATAGTAGCAGGCAATGTTTCAGTAGCAGAGAAACTTATAAAAAAAATTTTGTAAATTTTTGGGCTCTTTTGGATCTTCTTAGTCCAATTTATTCTATTTTCCCTTTTCTTCCACTTTTTAACAACACCAAATATAAAAAAAATCTTTTTTATTTTTTTCTTCCTCTTTTCAACAACACTAAGTATAAAAATAACTTCTGCTTCTATATTTTTAACCTGTTTCGTTTTCTGTGTCATTTCTACCAAATATTTCACATTTTCCTTTCGATTTTTTTCCTGTTTGCCTTTCACTTGATGTTGCGCTAGTTCTCGCAATTTCTATTCCATTCAACCGAACAAACGTGAATAACAGATTTTCGATATTTTTCTTTGTCTTGTTATTTTCGAATTTTAACAAATTATTTCCTTCTTTTTCCTCGTTTTTTTTTTTACTTCAAGATCTTCTAATAAAAAAAATAATCAATTATCACGTGTGGCCATTTATTTAAGGGTATATCTAATCCTAAAGTTTAAGTTTCATTTTCATAAACCTCTTGCAATTCATTTCTCTAAGTCCTTCTTCTTTTGTTCAAGTCAACAGGAAATTGGACGTTAAGACGCTGCTTGGGTTTTTCATTTTTCTTTGTAAGCATCATCCTCAACTTTTCACTACGGCCTTAATTTTACGTGTCTCTTTTCTCTCCTTCTTTTTTTAAGCAGTAAGTTCTGTTTTACACCTTCTCTTCACCGAATAAACCTTTTCCTTGCATTTGCTTCCATCTAAATTTTTTAAATCTTTCTTTCCTTTCTCTTTCGAGTGATCCGTTCTGGCTTCCTTGAATATTGAACGAGGTTTTCATTTTTTTCCCTTCACCTTCCGGCGAGTTATTTAAGGTGAGAGTTCATGGTCAAGTTTTTACTATGACGAGGGGTCAGTTGGCGTAAGAAGTTTGAGAACCCTTCTCAGAGTCTTGAGACCCTTCCAATAAACTCAAAAGTAAGTAGAAGAAGAGAAAGAAATGAGAGAATTTTCAACCACCAAAATTGGGTTAGATGAGAATGAAAGGAAATTTGAGGGAAGCAGGAAATGTAATGGAAAAAAATTAAGTAAGCAAAGAGGCCAAGGCAATCATTTGGATAGTGCGAAGAAAGGAGGAGATGTCTGCAGTCTACGAATTATTTGGGGAAGATGATGATGATGATGGTGGTGGTGGTGATGGTTAAATCATAAATGCCGAAGTAAATGGATTGTATCCTAGCTAGAAAGTACTGAAAGGCAAAATGAAAGAGAGTAAACTCAAAATAAAAAATGATCGACTTTCACTCGTCAAGTTAAATCCAACGATCCAACATTGCGTACTGTACATTTTCGATGAGCCCACCTTTGGTTATCACGATAAAAATAAAATCTTCTGTCCATTTTAAATCATGATTTTAAAATATAGTGTAGTAGTTTAAAATTGTGTGATAGTATCAGAATTCAATTAGTTCTGTAAGGATTTTTGCCTAATTTTATGTTACCTTACAAGAAAACCTAAATTTCTTTACAGGGTCTTAATAATAAAACTTGGAGAACGTTTGGCAGGTGATAGTAGAGATGACAAGAAGAAAACAATTCTAATAAACCCATGTCCAATACTATATTGAGTATTGGACATGGGCACCGGCCACCGTGCTGTGTCGGAAAGTTCAACTTTTTATTTAATTTATCGGTCCCCAATTTTACGTAAAACGTAAAAATTTTAGAAGAGTGAATAAATGATTTGATTGATGTTTTTTCCAGATTCGATTGTTTATCAAAATTTAGTATATTACAGGAAACAACCTCTGCAATCGTAACTAATTTTTATGTCACGCATTTATACTACACGCAAGTAATAGTGAAAATAGATTTTAAAAATTTGGATTAACAAAGACGCTATCTATGGAATACGCAGTATTGGCTCACCCTGTATATGCACTAAAATCTAAAAATTAATTAAATGAAAGCTATTAAGAAGTTTTTCGAAAAATCTTAAATTGATCAAAGAATTTTAATTATCTCACTAGGATCATATTATTCACATGTTTTTGCTAATATCACATTTTTTTTCATTCTGACCCTTTTTAAGGAAAGGAAAGTTTTAGTATTTCTAAAGATTTCTAAGCAAGTAGAATCCTATAAAATATATCTTTCCTCTTGTCAACTCAATCCATGGACACACTTCTTAAGATATTCTTATATTTACTCATATTCAGAGCCAAATCAAGAGCGAATTTTGAAGAAATCTTACAAAGTAGCGAAAAGTAGCATTTCGTTGAACAAAATTATTTTAAAATAAATTACTAACTACTCTTACATAACTCGCAAAAACATCTCATTTGATCTCCGTTTTAGTTCTTGTCTTTTGGAAGTTTAAAATGCAGATATTTAATATACAGGGTGCCCCAGAGCTTCGTAAAAGTTCCATAACTTTCTTGCTATTCCAGGTATCGACTCAATTTTTTTTTTGTATAATAGAAGCGCTTCCATTTCATATTTTAAAATTATTTTCGTTTGTATACAGGGTGTCCAAGTATTATAAAAATATTAAAGTTATGTTTCTTTAAATTGAAATACCCCATTTTGAATTCATTTTTGGATTCTTCACTAAATTTAACGCAGAATTTAGCGTAGAATCCAAAAATGAAGTCAAAATAGGGTGTTTCAATTAAAAAAAAAAACGTAACTTTAATATTTTTATAATACTTAGACACCCTGTATACAAACGAAAATAATTTTAAAATGTGCAATGGAAGCGCTTCTATTATACAAAAAGAAAAAAATTGAGTCGATACCTGGAATACCAAGAGTGTTATGGAACTTTTACGTAGCTCTGGGACACCCTGTATGTTTATTAGAAATAAAAAAAATTTATATAAATAAACCTTTAGATCCGACTGATGATAAATGAAATTATTTAAGTAAAACTTACCCAATAAAACCTTCTAAAATAATGTCAGACTTATGTTTAACTTATTATTACATTTTCAAACACGTTTGATACCTGAAATGTTTATGCGTGATTTGTCAGCGCTATAGAAGCGTAAATAAAAGAAAAGTTTGTGAAACAAATGAAACAAACATAGAAGGACTTTAATAGATATATTTTGTTTATTTTGACGTTAATTCAAATGTTTCAATTTTTTTTAAATTTTGTCTCACTAGAATTCCAATCTGGACCAATGTGCGGCGTGTTTTCGTAACACGCTAAAAACAGTGGAAGTAGAATGGGTTGCCTACCTTAATTTTTTAAGGCGTCGTAGAGGCAACTCATTCACTAAAAAAAATTAGAAATTTCGCGGCGCGCTTTCATAACGTATTAAAAGCAGGCAAGCAGAATGTGTTGCCTACCTTCGATTATTAAGGCGTCGCGTTTTAACTGTTGATTCTTCTAATAATGTCATTGCTCTTTTTCTTTTTATTAAAGACGCTGTCATGCGAGATAAAGTGGACATAGACACGAAGTACGCCTACGTCGCTTCGATCAAGGGCCCCAAGGAGGTGTACGTCCGCGAGGGCTCGCCGATCACCTTCACGTGTGAGATCGTGTCGCAGACCGGCGCTCACGACATCTTCTTCCCGAAACCCCGGGTCCGGTGGCTGTACGAGGGGAAGGAGATAACACAAGAGGTGAGTCAGTCATCATCATCATCGATCGGCCCGCTTTACTAATTAACTAATTGCCTTCCTCCCTCTTCCTCTCGTCCCCGCCGACCCCTCTCGCCTCGTGTTACAGCTGCACCGAGGTGGAATATCCGTGGACACCGACTACAGAGACAGGAAGGTAACGAGTAGGCTGAGGGTCGCCATGGTGACGTTACAAGACGGGGGCTTATACACGTGCAGCCAGGCGGTCACCCTCGGGGACTCGGTCCGGCTCTTTGTCGTCGAGGGTAAAGATTAATTTTCTGACGTAGTAGTAGTTATTTTGTTTCGTGATTCGCTTTCTTTCTTCTTCATTCAGCCGAGCACTCCGAAGCCATGCAACGCGACTCGCCGGCCTCAAGCTCCGACTACATCAAACCACCCCCGCAAGTTATACTAATTCTATTACTTATTGTGACAACCAATTAAAAGTGTTCTCGAACACTCTCGAAAACTCTTCATTTTACCCCCTCCCCCTCCACCGCCCATCACTGACGTCGAACGTTCCGTTCTCTACCCCCCTATTATTATTATTGAAGCAAGGCGAGAGTGTTCTAGAGCAACGTTTGCTTGCTCCTAAAACAAGAAGAAGAAGAAGTAAAGAAAAAAAAAAAAGAAAAGACAAACACGTTGTATATAGTATTACAGGCTGTAAATACATGTTAAATCATACTACATAGTACCTAATCTATTTTCCGTTGTATTCCATAAAAGACTGTCACTCACACAATGCTGTACATATTAAAAAATAGTGATAGCGTAGTGTTAATAGTATACAATAAACTAAGATTTCCTAGAGCTTCGCGTTTTATTATTGTTTTATTCGAGCCTATTCTGTAACATCGATATGCATATCAATTGCTATGCGTCTTCAAGGTCTTCAATAATTGAAGAGAACTTGAACGCGAATTGAAGAGATGCACGTCTTATGGATTGCGCATGCGTTGCCAATTTTAAGGTTGTCGTGATTTATTTGTACTTACAGCGAGAAACAGAAAAACGAGTAACAATTTGACCTTCCAAATCCATGCTAAAGTCACGCTTCTTTTAACCTTTTACTTGACGACAACTCGACGACTAATTATGGACAAATTTCTATTTTTTAATCCTGCACGCTTACGCATGTACCGCCGATCGCTATATTTCTTGGCAGATGGTTTTAAAATGCATTTACTTTGACGCCCGGAAAATGATATATCTGCATGCGTAAAAACAGTGATTATTTTTGTGACAGCGTTTCAATTTGCTAGACAGCACGTCCTCTTCAATTAATTGATACGCTTAGCAAGTGACTTTGCAAGGTCACGTTCCATATCAATAATTGTTACGTTTCAAGTCCATATCAATGTTACAGAATAGACCCCATTATTTAAATGTAGAAGAAAAAAGTTTGCGCACAAGCCCCCCTCACCTCCCCCCAACCACGTAATGAATGAATAACTTGAAGTGAAGAAGCTTTACGGATTTAATTAGGGATGGAAAGTGATGATGGCGTTGCTCAGTCTTCCCCGACGAGATCATGATGATGTTGTTGTTGATGATGGAAAAACGCAATTAAGTACAGCTTTGCTGCCTTTCTGCGTTTTCTTTTTATCTCGCGTGCAAGTAAGACGTCCTCTTGCGGGCGAGGAGTAATTTATTATCGCGATGAAAGGAAATTATTAAGGCGGAATAGTTGGACGTGCATACCTTATCACTTCTCGAGAGATAAACTTGTTAAGTAAGTAAGCAAGCAGGCAGGCACTCGCAGGAGAATGAAATATGGTAGCCTGGCGTCTTGTTTTTCGATTTATTTTATGCTAATTTGGTTGTCCTGCTTAAGCTTAAACGTAAAAATAAAAAATGTAGGGGGACGCCCGCCTCGTTTTAAATCGTAAGCCCTCAAAGTTTATTAGTGTTGTCTTGTATTGTTGTGGTTTATTATTGTTGTCTTTTTTTGGAATAGGCAACCCATCAATCGTATCGGAAGCAACTTCGTGTTTTCAATCACTTCAGAGTAGAATGGGTTGCCTAATTTTTAACTTCAATAGTTGCATGAGAGTACAGATTTTTCGTACTACACTTAAACCGATTGGAAAATAGATGGCTATGTAATACAATATTGAAACATAAAATGGAATGAATAAACGAATTATGGAAGTCAAAAATAAAAAGGTCATCATTTATTGAAAATTTTCGGAATTAAGATAATACTGTGTGATTATCAACGATTCAGAGTGACTCATGGCTTTTCGTCCTGGTTAAGTCTAATTCCTAGGATCTCCGGCTACTTTAAGCCTCCCTCCTCCCCCCACCCCCACTCTGTCGCATAAAGATATACCCCAAAAACTGAAACGTGATTGTATTTAAGTTAATGTAAAACTAGAAAAATCGATAAATTTCTACATTTGGAAAATTTTCTTGACGATAAATTTTTCCATTTGGAAATAATTTTTTTTAAAAGTTTTAAATATTTTCTGTCAGTCAATTTTCTGGCTACGTTTTAATTTAAATATAGTATATACCCAAGAAATATCTGCGACTGGCGGGGGTGAGTTTGAATAAGGCAAAATTCTAGCAGCTTAAGAATTTAAAAGCTTTAAAAAGCGTAGGTACCGATTTTTTGATCTTCCCTTCTCTCTTTCACGATAGTTTCAAATTTGTGTGACTTCAATAGTCTAGGGGCCGGTTGCTCAACCACAGTTTAACGTTAATCTTCAGTTAACTTCCATCTGTTTCTATGTAAAAAAAAAAAAAAAAACTGATGATTAAAGTTAAACTGTGACCGAGAAACCGAGCCCAGATGTTTCATTTTCATATACGAATAATATTTCTGTTCGTTCAAGAAAAAAATTGTCTGTATTAAAATTATGCATTGCATCTGAAATGCATCTGGCGATTCCGAATGACTCATGAAAAAAAAACCAAGTTTTTCAAATTCAAATTCAAATTCAATTTATTCGGCCACAATGTTATGTAAACAGAATCTCGGTCATCCTCGTTAAGTCAAATTCCTAGAGCTTCCGGCTACTTTAAGCGTAATAGGCAACCCATCAATCACATAAGTAAACATTTGTCGTATTTTCTTCGCTTCGAAGTAAAACGGGTTGCCTATTTTTCAAAAGTTCAAGGCGTCACGTTTTGAGATGGACACATCTACATGTAAATTAAAAAAAAAAGTAAAATAAGATAATTAAAAGCAGGGTTAAATTGAGAGAGATTTTTCCAGTAACCTTCAATTTATGCTGATAAATTTAATTGCCAGGTATTATACTTGGAAACCGTTGTATCGATAATAGTTTCCGAGGACATTATCTGGCAGATAAATTTATCAAGACGTGAAATACTCGGGCAAAAGTCCATCCATTCACGTCAACAGCTTCACCTTTGAAGTCCAATGGTAAGAAACTTACTTACCTTAAATTATCCCCCCTCCCCCCACATCCCAGCTTCACCTTTGAAGTCCAATGGTAAGAAACTTACTTGCCTTAAATTATCCCCCCCCCACATCCTCTCATTCCCTGTCCTTGATCAAAATGGGTACAATTAACTTATCATCTCCATTTAAATTCTTTTCCTTCTGTCTTTCAATAGCCAGTAACTACTAAAATGAATTGGTCACGTGCGTAAAAGATTTTAAAAAGCAGAAAATAAAATAAGTTCAATTAAAAAAAAAAAAAAACTTAATTACCTCACTTATTTCAGTTTTCTTCATTACATTCTTTTACCTTTGGCAACTTCCCAAATTACTTGTGCTCGACAGATTTAACAAAGCAGATACAAATAATATCTTTGTCGTATTTATTTAGGAAATGAGGAAGCGGAAGAAAATCTGAACAAACGAAGAACTAACAGAAAGTTAATGGAGGAAGAAGACGAAAAGGAAGTAAATGAAAGAAGGAGACGAATAAGAGGAATATAAAGAAAAGGATGAAGAGGAAAAAATTCATTCCAGGCGTCTTTACAATCAAGAAGAAGATAAGAAAGAAGAAGATGGAAACACATT
The DNA here is from genome assembly GCA_036172665.1 of Prosopocoilus inquinatus. Lineage (NCBI taxonomy): Eukaryota > Metazoa > Arthropoda > Insecta > Coleoptera > Lucanidae > Prosopocoilus > Prosopocoilus inquinatus. The sequence goes on along the minus strand of CM069871.1, from coordinate 12,374,051 downwards.
TACATTAAAAAAATTGAAAACGGACAGAATTATAAATGGAAATACACATTCACTTCATAAAACAAAAGGGTTAATCACCTACACCAAAGTACATGCAGTCTCTTCGCGGGAAGCGTCAGAATGAGCATTTCTAACCCGTTCGGGGTGTCACGTAGAAAAAGAGGGATACAAAAAAGAGAAAACGACAAGAGTTCAACGCCAATTACTGTAAAATCTTAGGTCAGCATCAACCAATGGGATCGAAATATCAGGGGTCATTTGCCACGCCGGCACATAATAATATTACCAGAATTTACATCAGATTACGCAATCCTTAACGCCTCGAGGAAAAAGAAAAGAACTTCGCCAAAACACTTTCCCAAAAAACTAATTTCACAAAGAAATTGGCTACAATGAGAAGAAAATGGTAAGCGGGCGAACGAAGCGGAAATGAATTAAACCCAGCACGGCTATACATTCTGGGGTCGTCGGTAGTGATCTAAAAATGGCGCGCGATGACACAGCGACGAAACTCCGCTAGGAACTCGCTATACAGGGTGTCTCGGGGTCGAATGAAAATTAAATGGTAACAAATGTCTATTTTTTTTTAATTAACTAACTAACTGCGTCGAAGCGTCGGGGTACGTCGGCTGTGTCGCATACACATGATTTTGAGGTATTTCCATTCTGCGAAAAACAATAATTTCTTGTGATTCGTCCTATGTACGTCAGCTCTGCGCATATACATACATTTTGATTTAGAGGTGTTGCCATTCTGCTAAAAGTAATTTCTTGTGATTCGATTAAGCGGAATCAAATTAGCCTGTCAGGCTCTCTCAGACCAACGGCATTCATCGACCCCCGCCCGCCCCATCGAAAATAGTTCCGGATTAATCCCACTTCTGACACGTCCCCGGTTGAGATTCCGAAACGCGCGCGCGCCGATGTAAATATGTGGTAATAACCGACGGGGGAAATGCAGGAATTTTACGACAGGTAATGTAATTCAGCGTAACGACGCCTATAAATAGGATTGAAGTGCGACTAAGTTTATAATTTATGTGCGGCAGGCAGGCACATAAGAAGAGTTCGAACCGGGTCGATACCGAGTGCTCCTCCGAGACGGGGGCTCATTCTCATTGCGCCACGCATACATTACCATCACGGCCGTAAACAGAATATTAGAAGACCTTTGTTTCCATTATTCATGCACCGGTGGCGAGGCGGTGCGGTGGTGATTACTGCGAGCGAGGAACTCTTTCCGTCGCGTCCTTGACGCCCCCCTTAACGAAGCCTCAAAGGATTCCGCTGCGGCCCTGACATGTAATTGTCATTCCTGTAGGTAGGTGCGAGGACGATGTAAGAAAGGACAGGAGAGAATGCAACGGGTTATTCTTGTATCCGGGAGAAACCATTACCGGAGAGGCTCGGTGGTAAATCCATCGCTATATATAGACCTCAACTATCGCACGCGCTCAAGATTTTAAAAGCACAATGAGACATCAGAATGACAAGAATCTCGTTCGTTTTCAACGGCTAATATTTTATGCTCACCTTCTGGAAGCGGATGCTCGGAAATAGAACGAACGCGGGGGTAATTACGCGCAAAATGAAAGACGAATTCTGATGGCGAGCGAGCTCCTGAGATGGTTGCGTTAAAATCCACTAAGTTGCGTAGAAAACATTCCAGAGCAATCAAACTTACAAGTTGTGAGATAAAAAGCTCTTCTCGTACATCCCTACTTTACCTTCTGGACTGTTTTTGGCGCAGCCTGTCAATCACTGGATTGAATATTTAAGTTCTCAACGCCATGCATTTTTTTCACTTTGCATCTGGCTGTCGGTCTTGCAATGATTTCGGAGAATTCTACCTTCTTTACATCAGCTCGCTTGATATATGACATAAACAGCAAGCCAATTCTGTGCGTAAATATTAGCTCTTACTCGGTTGGTTCTGGCTTATGTCAGCGACGTGACAAGCCAAAACATCGCGTCGCTGACATAAGCCAAAACCAATCGAGTAAATCAAAACCGAGGCGACGTCTTGATTCTTTCCAACTCCTTCTTTCGAACTCCTTCTTTCGTACTTCGAGGCGAAGCCAAGTCCGGCTTTATCAATTTGTTGATGACATTTTTGGGTGGCCCACCGTTTCGTATCACCACGCCGTCACCTTCGGAGCGCCCTTTTGGAACCGGTTTTGGACTTTGGCATCTTCTTTTTCTTCGTCATCCCATCATCATCATCATCCTCATCATTTCATGAAGAACGACGTTTCTTTTCGTCTTCTTTTTCTTTTTCCTGGTTTCCTTCATACCATCTGCTTTCACGCAGACATATCTTCCTTCTTCATTAGTGTAATCTTAATTGTTTTTTTTTTATTGGAATGGACATCTTCCTTTCTTCATTAGAATGGTCCTTATCTTCTTCATTTACAAGGACGCTTGCCCGTTTGGTCCCCCTACCTTTGAAAGCGATTAAAACGTCGTCGTCTTCTTCTTCTTGTTCTTCATCATCATCGTCATCATCATCATCATCACTTCAAAGAAAGGACGACACTTTTTCGTTCTCTTTTTCCTTTTTTTACAAACACATTTTCTCTCCTTCGTTTATAAACACATTTTCTCTCCTTCGTTAGTATGACCTATCTTCTTCTTCTTCTGTTCTTGTCATGCTAATTATTAAGATAAGACACCTTTTCTTCATTTAATTCATCGTCCTCTTTTTCGTTGGCACTCTCTTCTTTTCCAACGTTTTTTTTAAGTAGACGTTTTTTTCTGTGTAGTTGAGGGGCAAAGGGAAAGGAATTTAATTGAAGAAAACTGAAATAATTGAAACCAAATTGATCAAGAAGAAGGGGTGGGGGGGTAATTAAATTTATTTTTACCAGGAGAGGGGAAGAGGGGATATAATTAAAGGCGATTAAGTTTCTTAACTTCAAAGTTGAAGATAGCCTTTTCCTTCTTCATTAAGATGTACGCTCTTTGGTCCAAACTTTTCTCCTACTTTTGAAAGCGATTTAACGTCGTCGTCTTTCTCTTATTCTTGTTGTTGTTCTTCTTCTTCTTCTTCTTTTTCTTCTGACTTTCTTTGCGTCACCTTTATTTATAAACATATTTTCTTTCCCTCGTTAGTAAGACCTAGCTTCTTCTTCTGTTTTTTACCCTGTTAATTATTGAGATAAGACATTTTTGTCTTCATTTAATTCTTCGTTCTCTTCTTCTTTGGGGTTATATTCCCCTTTTCCACCGTTTCATTTTTAATAAGTAAACATTTTTCTATGTAGTGCGGTTGAGGGGCAAAAGAAAAAAATTTTTTGGAAGAAAACTGAAATAATTGAAGCCAAATTGATCAAGATGGGGGCAGAGGTAATTAAGTTTTTTTCTACTAGGAGAGGAGAAGAGAGGGTATAATTAAAGGTTTTCACTGCAAATCAAAAACGATTTGCAACAAATTTGTTTAGCATAATTTAAGCTTTTTACCATTGGGCTTCAAAGTTGAAGATGTTGACGTGAATGGAAAGACTTAGACGGAAAGCTATTGCAGCCCAAGGCGGCGTAATTTCAAGGTCACTTGAAAAATTTCTCTCACCTTAATCCTCCTCTTAATTATTCTGCTCTATCTTTTTTTTTTTTTATTTACTCGTGGGTGTCCATTTCAAATCGCGACGCCGAGAACTTTCGAAAAATAGGCAACCCATTCTGCTCCGAAGTGATGAAAAAATACCTGATATGTTTGATGGGTTGTTCCCAAAAACCACGAGGGGTTACAATTCAAAACTACATTTTATTTTTGTGTTAGCTTGAAAAGATACCTACATTAGCATGATATCAAACGAAAAACAAAAGATGTTAGCTACCAACTTGATAAGTTTATCTCCAAAAGTGATAAGGTCCAATTCTAAACCTGCAGATGACGCTGGAAAAGAGTGAGAGAAAAACAGAAAACCAAATAACTGCTTTTCAGCCTTTTTGACTCCAATCTTTTTCGCCATACCACCAAAATTTAAACCTCAAATTTGCTTGCACGAAGCCTGGTTCTCGAAAATATAGCCGGAAATCTATCTCTACTTTGTTTTCCACGGTTTGCTGGACGACGCCCACTTGTACTTTCAGAATTGTCGAAATTGGTTCAATCCCTCTCACCTCTTTCTCTATTTGGGAAATCCTTCTTCTTTATCGTAACAGTTCAAATAAGCTGTGGGTAACCGGAGACTCTGGGAATTTGACTTAACCAGGATGATCAGGATTCTATTTTTATCACATTGTGGCTGAATAAATAGAATTTGAATTTGAGAAGCTGTTTTTCTTGCATGAGTCATTCTGAATCTCCAGATGCGATGCATAATGCATAATTTTAATACATTAAGACATTTTTTTTTTGAACGGACAGAAATAATTTACGAATATTATTGAAACTTCAAAATTATTGAAGCTGACACAAGATTGAAATCATGATGTGAAAGAGAGAAGAGAAGAATGAAGAAATCGGTATCAGCAGCAAAACCAAATAAACAAAAAAAAGGAAGTACGATGGAGGGGGGCGAGAGTTGCACAATCGACTAAAATACAATTGCCTTGCAGGTGCGAGCTCACTCCGTTTTTTTTTTTTTTTGATGCCGAGGCGTGCAGTTAAGTTCCGGGAATTTGGCGACGAGATGCTATTCTTCAAGGCCGACCTTGCACGTGTTCCGTTTTCGCCTTACAACATTACAGCAAATTCGCTGTTTAATTTCGAATTTATTTTATTTTATGAGTATTGAAACGTTCGAATCCTCATCTCAAGCTACTTGTAAAGTATAAACTTTGACTGAAGAGAGTTCCAGCAGCAAAACTAAATAAATGAATAAAGAAAAAATAAAAAATAAAAAGTACGGGCTGGGTGTTTTACCAAAATTCTTTTTTGCTAAAAATGCAGCATCGATTATTCAGATGCAAAACAGTTGGCCGCGCACCGGAACAATTCACGAAAAAATCAATAAAACGAAACACGAGCGTTTACCTCAGACCGAGACAAACAAAAAACAAAATAAAAAGTACGGGGTGGGGTGCTCTGCCAAAATTCTTTTTGGCCAAAAATGCAGCATCGATTATTCAGATACAAAACAGTTGGCTGCGCACCTAAACAGTTCACGAAAAAAAACAATAAAACGAAACACGGGCGTTTACCTCAGACCGAAACAAACAAAAAACAAAATAAAAAGTACGGGGTGGGGTACTCGGCTAAAATTCTTTTTGGCCAAAAATGCAGCATCGATTATTCAGATACAAAACAGTTGGCTGCGTACCGAAACAATTCACGAAAAAAACAATAAACCGAAAACGAGTTTACCTCAGACCGAAACAAACAAAAAATAAAATACACAGTACGGGGTGGGGTACTCGGCTAAAATTCTTTTTGACCAAAACTGCAGCATCGATTATTCAGATACAAAACAGTTGGCCGCGCACCGGTACAGTTCACGAAAAAAAACAATAAAACGACACACGTGCGTTTACCTCAGACCGAAACAAACAAAAAACAAAATAAAAAGTACGGGGTGGGGTACTCGACTAAAATTCTTTTTGGCCAAAAATGCAGCATCGATTATTCAGATACAAAACAGTTCGCCGCGCACTGGAACAGTTCACGAAAAAAACAATAAAACGATACACGAGCGTTTACGTCAGACCGAAACAAACAAAAAACAAAATAAAAAGTACGAAGTGGGATACTCGGGTAAAATTCTTTTTGGCCAAAAATGCAGCATTGATTATTCGGATGCAAAACAATTGGCCGCGCACCGGAACAGTTCACGAAAAAAACAATAAAACGACACACGAGCGTTTACCTCAGACCGAAACAAACAAAAAACAAAATACAAAGTACGGGTTGGGGTGCTCTGCCAAAATTCTTTTCGGCCTAAAATGCAGCATCGATTACTCAGATACAAAACAGTTGGCCGCGCACCGAAGCAATTCACAAAAAAAACAATAAAACGACACACGAGCTTTTACCTCAGACCGAAACAAACAAAAAACAAAATAAAAAGTACGGAGTGAAGTGCTCTACCAAAATTCTTTCTGACCAAAAGTGTAGCATCGAATATTCAGATACAAATCGGTTGGAGTGCACCGGAATAGTTCACCGTAAAGTGCGATAAAACGAAACACGAGCGTTCACTTCGGACCGAAACCGCAAAAAAGCACTTGAAAGATCGAGTGACTAACAGGCAAATTTTAATTTTATTATGTTTAACAAATTCATTCGGTTAACCCCCGACCATTATGCAGCGAGCAGCGCGAATAAATCGAGAACGGCCGGGTAAATTTTTAATGGCCGCATCACAAAATGTAAAACAGCCCCCGTCGCCGGATGCAACATTATGCGGACAGCTTAACAGATTGCATATAAATGAAGTAGCAGTGGTTGCAGCCGTCCGAAGTAAAATTAAAACGAAAACAAAACAAAAACGGTAACTGTAATCAAATGAGCGCCCCCTACAAAAATCTACACGTAAAGGGCATAAAACATGAGCTTGGAGGGAGGACAACTAGGCGTAGATATATACGCAGGCTCATGAATACGCAATCGGCGATTGCGATTTCCACTCTCAATTATTAATCTGACCATAGACACTCGCATTTAACATTTGCCCAACTTACACCGCGGGACGGCGGACGGGAGACTCCCCATGCATCATTAATGATTTAATGGCTGAGCGCCATCAAAATTTAACGATTCGAACGAAGTTAGTTTTCTAATGCCGCAGGTACTGTTCATCGCTCGGCGGTGGTGTATAAATTGTCAGTTGGTAACGCATTCTATTGCGCTTAAACCGAGTGGTATTTTGATATTCCCCCCTCCCCCTCCGCCCCGTCGCACGCGCGTTATTATTAATTCAAGCCTACCACCCCTCAAGTCTCATCTCTTTAACGCATCTCACCCCGTTTACATGCATATTAATTGTCGGGAAGTTGTTCGCAATTAATAAGGGAGGAGTTCGTGTGTGTAACTCTTGTTCGAGCTGATTCAATTGACAGTGTGTGTAATAATTTTACAAGTACGTCATTAAGTAGCGATGAAAAATATAGAGAGTAGAAGTAATTGTAAATAAAATGTGTAATGGCCCTTGTGCATAATGCAAGCGCGAAAGTTTTAGTAACGTGTGCAAAAACTAACTAACCTTGGCTCTGCGAATCAAAACGCAGAGCATCAGTTTGTTCTCCTTCTAAAAAGTTACACCTCATAATCTTTTTAAATACTGGAGTGAGCGCACGTTGCAGAACGGCAGTTGTTAGTGATAGAACCCCTAAATACAAACCTCACCTAGTGTAAGTGCCAAAATCGTGTAAGTTAGCGTAAATAAGTGTAAGTAATCGCAAAAATGTTCATTATGCGAATTCAAATTCGACCTGAGGCCGTAACCGCAATAAACGGAACCCTCCCAACTAAGTGTCTCCGCGTCGAGAGCCACCGACCCTGTTGGTCCGCCACCGCAACAGCTGACGTGTGAAGACGTCCGTCCAAAACCTGTTCGAAGGGGTCGGTACGAAAGGGGTGTTTAATGAACGCCGATACGAAACGGCAGACCTCCCATAAGCCAAATAAAGTCTAACTTGGCTTCGCACCGAAGTACGATTCAGGACGTCGGTTTTGATTTATTCTGTTGGTTTTGACTTATGTCATGTCGGCGTCGGTAACATAAGCTAAAACGACGTGACATAAGCCAAAACCAACCGAGTAAATCAAAACCGACGTCCCGAGTCGTTCGAACTTCGAAAGATAGAACCAACCGAGTAAAAACTGAAGCCAATTTATTAAACGATCTTACGAATCCCGAAAACGATGTCGAAATTAATCTAAGATTAACGGTTTGGCCGCTGGCTGGAAGGGTTGGGGGAATTCTAAACATTCAACGAATCTAACCGCACCCTGCCCAGTTGCCTTACGAGATCGATTTCCTGGGGGGTTATTAAATTGGTAGCCGTCCCACAGGGACATCCAAAAATGTCATCAAAATTAATCTCCGATTAACAGTTTGGCCGCTAGGAGGTCAAGAAACCACCCTAACCACGTCCCAGAGGGACGTAAAACTCTAAAATGACGTTAAAACTAATCTAGGACTAATATTTTAGCGCCAGAGATCAACCACCCCTAATTTTGTTGAAACGAAATTTTTCCACGGCATCAATTTTCCGAAGGGATGTTAAGTTGCGGCGGTAAATTATGTCCTTTCGCGACAGAAAACCCAAAACTACCGTCAGAATTAATCTAGAGTTAACGTTTTGACCGCCTGAGGCCACGAAACCACCTCACCCCTCACCTACGATTAACGGTTCGACCGCCAGGGGATGTGGAGCACCCGCTCTCCCAATTTCCTTGCATCGAAATTTCACGAAATTAATTTCGTGATGGTATGTTAAGTTTGGGTGTTAAATTATGTCCCTTCGGTACATAACAATCAAAAATGAATTCAAAATTAACCCGGGATTAACGGTTTGGCCGCCAAGAGTTCAAGAAACCACCCTAACTCCCTCAGTTTTTTTCTTTCTTTTTTTTTCGAAATTTGATGAAACGATTTTCCGAAATGATGTTACACTGCGGTTAGGTGGGACATAAAACAAAATCAAACTCGGATTAACGGTTTGGCCGCTAGGAGGTCAACTCGAACACTCTTAGTTCTTTTTTTTTTGAAATTTTAAATCATGTCCCGAAGGAACATAAAATTCAAAATTGACGTTAAAATTAATCCAGGACTAGCGACTTTGCCGACAGAGATGAATCGCCCTTAATTTCGTCGCGACGAAATTCTTCAATTTCCCGAAGGGATGTTAAGTTGCGACGTTAAATCATGTTCCTTTTGGACAGAAAAGCCAAAACTAGCGTCAGGGTTTGTCAAGGCCACGAAACCACCTCACCCCTCTTAGTGTTGTCGAAATTTGACGAGACGAATTTTCCGAAGTTAATCTATACCTTCAGTGACATAAGCTAAAACCAACTGAGTAAAAACTGATGCCAAAGGGATGCCAATAATAATTTAGGATTTTTGGAACAGGATCTTTTATTTTCTTGAGTAGGTGAAAGATATACCTCACTACAATTTTTGGAGTTCTTTATTTTGAACACGTCCGGTTTCGTAGATACGACGTTTTCAAGTGTTACGGTGTTACATCGCTCAGAAAGTGCTCCGAAGCGCGTGGTTGAAGACCTACGGTCGCGGTGTAAAGCGTAAAGTTTAGTCCCGACATAATAAAATAAACAATCAATTTAATTCCCACGAAATATTGCAAAATACAATTGTAGATGATTGCAGGTAGATGATTGCGAAACCAACGCAAGAAAACACGAACTCCGAGACGATTAAGGTTTAACTCGGGGCAATTATCATTGCGAACTCCAAAAAAGATCAAATCAGATCAACCAATACTTTATTACTCTTGCTAATATGTATGTAAACACAAATAAAAATAATTATGTCATACATGTATTATGGGAGAGTCCTGAGATGGATAGAAAACTGTCTATGAATTGCAACACAGGATAGCTCGAGGACATGGGAAGTAATTAGCGTCATAAAATACCCATCTGCGCTACGATGGAAATCGCAATAAAAAGTTATTTCCGGCGTAATAAACGAAGGCGCAGAAAACACAAAACCAGACACTATGTCGCTGTAGGGCAAATATAATTGCGAATTCCAAAAAAGATCAAATCAAATCATACTTTATTACTAATATGTATGTATGTACATATTACTGAAAACAATTATGTCATACATCTATTATGGGAGTCCTGAGATGGATAAAAAAAAACTGTCTAGGAATTGCAACACAGGATAATTCGAAGTCATGGGAAGTAATTAGCGTCATAAAATACCCATCTGTGCTACGACGGAGATCGCAATAATAAGTGATTTCCGGCGTAATAAACGAAGGCGCAGGAAACACAAAACCAGACACTATCTCGCTGTACGATTCTTGCATTGTGAAACATGAAACTCGCCGTATACAGCGTGACTCGGAACGTGAGTTTTCAGACCGTAACACTTGTTATAACAGAAAGGGGTATTATGACTCACATCTGCACGATCCGAAAATCCCAATCGCATCCTGGTCTACATAGGCTTTGAGGTTCGAGGCTTTTTCCGGCGGAATACGCGCCGTTTTTGTTCCGGCGGAGCACGCGCCGAGTGTTACGTAAGCTAAACCGAACATCTGGATATTCCCGCTGAAATTATGTAACTCAAATCACATAAATACGGATTTTTCTGACCGTAAATGCCTTATATGGATACTCAGTGGTATTTTGTTTAATAAACAATTGCCTGTTACGAAATGTAAATACATATTTTGCTAACTATTAAAAATAATAGCGTCATGGAAACTGATCGTACAAAGCAGATCATACAAGCAGTTTTATTTAATTGCAATATGCAAATGAGGGATTTCATTAAAACACGCGCACATTTAACTCTATCACGCTCATAAAGCGATTTTACATATTCATTAAACACAACGGAAAAGTGGATTAATTATTATTGAATTTGACTTTAATTATTTTGTTAATTTGCGGGTCGGTTTTGACAAGCGTGTCTTCCGAATTGTGCGAAACGGGATCGCAACATCAAATATGAGGGGAAGAAAGCGCGGTTCGTAGAAGTGGATGCAGATGGAAAACGTGCGATCTTGTTCATATAAAATAAATTTCCGTGAACTTGGCATCCACGAAATGAATCATCACGACGGCGCCGTTCGATTCCCTATTAGTTAGGCAACCACATGTACGTAACGAACATAGCAACGTCTCCCACCTTGACGAAAAACGGGCCCGTATACCAGCTTGTTATGCAGCTATACCTACAGATATAAAACTACATGGAGTTTAAAATAAAAGGAGACGCAGTTAAATCAATGTGAAATCGAATTTGAAACTACACCACCCTTAAACAAAATAGACTTCGCTGATTTATTTCCTGCCGTTTCCCTGCAACGCGGGTAACGCGAGTTTTATTTTTACGTGTGGAAAGAGCGAATGCGACGCTCCATCTTCTTTTCGTGCATTGTTCCCGACCGCAACCCCCGATTGCATGTCGGAGATAATATCGCCGCCGTCGTAAAACACACGCTTCCCTCCTCACAGGTCGTTGCAACAACTGCAACAATCTTTTGTATATGACAGATCGTTTACCGGTCACGCGGAAAACGTAAAACTAACCCGGATAGAAAGATAAGACCCCGGAAAGTAGTGAGTTTCTCGCCGCGCGGTTGGAAGTTAAGCTCCGCAAGCGCCATTAATCACATCGGCGCAGGCCGGGCGGAATGCTTCGGGATTAGGGGGACACGGTGAGGATTTTATTGCATTCCACCCTTAGACAAATTATTTTGCGATAGCATTCAAATTCTGCGCCGGCGGTGACCCAATTCCGGCGACGACGACGACGACGTTGTTCCCGAACTGATGATGACGCGGCGCGGTTTTTCTCTTGCCAAGAATCGCAACTTTATTTCCAAGCTCGGCGGGTCTCAGAGAGCAAAGCGGCGACGGCCGGCCCGAGGCCTTAGCTTAGCAGACAAACTTCCATTTCGCTTATCTATCCTTGGACGGAATTGAGTGACGCGGGCAGATTAAATTTATCTCGTTCGTTGGTTCGTCGGTGACTTGATTTAATCGTCTTCAGGTTTGCAGGAAATACAGTTTTGCTTGCACCAACTTAGGTGACGTAGAATGTCTCATCACAAACAGTTTGGTTGCTAGTGACCGCGGAGGACTGTTAAATGTTCAACAAAACTGAACCTACTCCCCCCGGGCATTTCTCGACTTTTTTTACTATTTTTTATTTATGCGAAGTTAAACCCTCTACAAGGTAATAACTCCCCAAAATACATCACAATTCATAAAATCATGACACCTGTAATAGGTCTCCCCCCCCCCCGCCCCTCGATTTCGCTGAATCGATATTTCACACGGTACATTTTCTGAAGGGATGTTACAGACCCCGAAAACGACGTTAAAATCTCGAATCCTCAAGAGGACAAATCCCCAAAGATATCTCACAATTCATAAAACCATAACATCTTCTATAGCCTCCCCCCCTGCTCACGCTTTGGCTGAATCGATATTTCACGCGGTACGATACAAATCCCGAAAACGACGTCAAAATTAATCTAGGATTAACGATTAGGCGGCTAGAAGGGTTGGGGGAATTATAAATATTCAACAAGTCTAACCGCACCCCGCTCAGTTGCATCACGAGATCGATTTCCAGGAAGGTATATCAAATTGCCAGTCCCGTAGGGACATTAAAACCCAAAAGTGACGTCCAAATTAAACCAGATTAACGGTTTAGCCGCTAGGAGGTCAAGAAACCATCCTAACCCTCTCAGTTTTCTTTTTTTGAATAAATTGAATTTGACGCGAAACGATTTTCCGAAGGAGTATTACATTGCGACTTTAAATCATGTCCCCAAGGGACACAAAATTCAAAAATGACGTTAAAATTAATCTAGGGCTAACGGTTTAACCGCCAGAGATGAACCACCCCTAATTTCGTTGCGACGAAATTTTTTACGGGATCAATTTCCCGGAGGGATGTCAAGCTGCGAAGTTAAATCACGTCCCCTTGGGACAGAAAACCCAAAACTTGCGTCAGAATTAATCTGAGGTTAACGGTTTGACCACCGAAGGCCACAAAACCACATCACCCCCCTCTCAGTTTTGTAGTAATTTGACGAGGAGTATTTTTCGAAGGGACAATATACTGCGGCGTTTAATCATGTCCCTTTGAGACATAAAACTCAAAAATGCCGTCAAAATTAAATGGGGATTAACGGTTTGGCCGCTAGGAGGCCGTGAAGCCACTCTAACCCTCTCAGGTTTTTTTTTAATTGGACGCTTGGGTATTATATTGCGTTTTTAAATCATCTCCCAAAGGGACATAGCACTCGAGAATGGCGTTAAAACTAATCTAGAACTAACCATTATAGCGCCAGAGATGAACCACTCCTAATTTCGTTGAAACGCAATTTTTCACTGGATCAATTTTCCGAAGGGATGTTAAGTTGTGATGTTAAATCATGTCCCTTGGGGACACAAAACCCGAAAATGACCTTAAAATTAACCTAAGAATAAAGGTTTCACCGTTAGATGCCATGAACCACCCTCGGTTTTGCTGCATCGAAATTCCGCGGGCTCAATATCTTGAGGGGATGTTGTGTTGCGGTGTTAAATCATGTCTTTCGGGGACGTAAAACCCAAAAATGCCATCAAAATTTACCTGGGATTAACGATTTGAGCACCGCAGGCTATGAAACACCCGCAGGAACTACGGGAAATTTCGCGGAATCAATTTCGTGAAGAAAAATTAAGTAGGAATGTTAAATCATGTCCCTTCGGGACATAAAATCCAAAAATGACGTCGAAATTAAACTAGTATTAGCGGTTTGGCTGCTAGAGGCCATGAGTCGCCCCAAATTTTATGACGCGGAAATTTCACGAGTTCAATTTCCCGAAGAGATGTTAAGGTGTGGTGTTTAATCATGTCCCTTGGGGACATAAAACTCAAATATCATGTCTTTCGGGGACATAAAACCCAATAATGCCATCGAAATTTACCTGGGATTAACGATTTGAGCGCCACAGGTAACGAAGCACCTTCACCTCCAATCTCATCGCAACGAAATCTCACAGAATCAATTTCGTGAAGGGATGTTAAGTTGCGGTGTTAAATTATGGCCCTTTGGGACATAAAACTCAAAAATGACGTCAAAATTAATCTAGGAGCAACTGTTTGAATGCCGGGAGTCATGGACCACCCTCGGTTTGGTTGCACTGAAATTTCGCCGGATCAATTTCCTGAAGGGATGTTAAATTGCGATGTTAAATCATGTCCCGTTGGGACACAGAAGCCAAAAATGACGTCAAGATTACCCTAGGATTAACGATTTGAGCACCACAGGCTACGAAACACCCGCAGGAACTACGGGAAATTTCACGGAATCAATTTCGTGAAGGAGAGTTAAGTAGGAATGTTAAATCATGTCCCTTCGGGACATAAAATTCAAAAATGACGTCGAAATTAAACTAGTATTAGCGGTTTGGCCGCTAGAGGCCATGAGTCGCCCCAAATTTTATGACGCAGAAATTTCACGAGTTCAATTACCCGAAGGGATGTTAAGGTGTGGTGTTAAATCATGTCCCTTTGGGACATAAAACTCAAAAATGAGGTCGAAGTTAATCTAGGAGCAACTGTTTGAGCGCCGGGAGTCATGGACCACCCTCGGTTTGGTTGCACTGAAATTTCGCCGGATCAATTTCCTGAAGGAATGTTAAATTGCGATGTTAAATCATGTCCCGTTGGGACACAGAAGCCAAAAATGACGTCAAGATTACCCTAGGATTAACGATTTGAGCACCACAGGCTACGAAACATCCGCAGGAACTACAGGAAATTTCACGGAATCAATTTCGTGAAGGGATGTTAAGTTGCGGTTTTAAATAATGTCCCCTCGGGACATAAAATCTAAAAATGACGTCAAAATTAAACTAGTATTAGCGGTTTGGCCGCTAGAGGCCATGAGTCGCCCCAAATTTTATGACGCGGAAATTTCACGAGTTCAATTACCCGAAGGGATGTTAAGGTGTGGTGTTTAATCATGTCCCTGGGGACATAAAACTCAAAAATGGTGTCAGAATGAATCTAGGATTAACGGTTTGGCCGCTAGAGGCCATGACTGCCAAATATCGAACAAGTCCGTTGCTATTTTCTTCCTATGACCCCCAATTTCCTTATATTTCCCTTCAAAATGTAAATACCCCATATTACAGCCCTCCCTGGACCCTCTAGGGCCCTCTCATTTTATTGTACCAGAAGGTACCCAATCGTGAAATTTTTTAAACCTTTCAGATCTGTAACAAATAATCCATTTCGACAGAGTTTAATAAACTTTTCAATTTAGCTTTCGGTAATAGTTAAACAGTTAAACAAAACAAATAGATAGACAGAGAATGACATAGAGAGAGAGAAAGAGAGATTATTACGTTAGTTATGATTTTTTCCTTTTTGGTTTTGTCTTTTCCACTTGACTTTTAGTCGTCGGACGCAAGCAAAATCTTTTCAATTTGACGTTCTGTGCTGCAAAGATAAATAATGTGAACAAGTTAAGAACATTCGCCTGGTACAAATCCCCTCGAGATTGAAAATGTCTGCGTTTATTTAATTTCAACTTCATGCTTTTGCGTGCTTAATTCGCAAGGCAAACCGCAAACAAACATGAAGTTTCTTTAATAAGTTCTCGGTCCCTTCCTCATTAAAATCAGAAAAAGCGAAAAGCGACCGTTAATTTCTCTGACAAATTGCCTTGAAACGAGCAAGTCATCGGGGCCGATCGGTTCGGCTGGAAACCATAAAAGTCCCATCCAGCTCCTAGCACGTCGCCTGAATTAATAGGATATCGGCGGACGCCTGGCGTCTGCAGGCGACCGTTGAAAAGTTTCATTTAGATAGCGGTTCCAATCAGCGCGTTACATTGTTTTGCATGTGATATTGCGGGAATTGGATCTGTCACTCGGTGAAACAGATCGTCCTCGTTTGGAGGACGGCATTCGTCGTCTGCTGTCACAATAGTTTGACTCGTTATCGCACCGTCGATCTCGCCGCTAATGGCTTGCGGCGCGTTACCCACTTTTTTTTGCGTAATTCCATCCCATTCCTCATCTGGTGTTTGGCTGCTTTGAAAACGAAAACGAACATTTAACCGATGAAATCCAATAATAAAAATTAGACGTTTCAAAACTGGATTTACTTCGACCCCGCGTTGGGCGCCAAAAATAATTGTTAGTCTCTTTTGTCTCGAACAATTTTATTTATCGCGCTTCATAAAACGTAAAATTTTATTTCCCAAGGGCCAGCAATCGACTCGTTGAATATTAAAATTAAAATTAACTAAGAGAGAACGAATTATCCAAACATTTGAAAACAAATGAGCAAACGTCTAGGTATAAAACTTTTACGATGATGTCTCCTACAACTCCACGAGCGCAATAAAGCGCGTCATAAAACGCGAAACTAAATGTAATAATTTTATTGGGTGAGAGAACGACTCGTCTCGACTCGTCGAGGTAATAATTATTTATTTGGTCGAGGTGATTCGAGCTGCTGCTGGACGTCCGTCTTTATTTACGAAATCCCACCACTTCAGAAATAACCGCGTGACCGCGATCATGTCTTCTTCTTTTCGGACCTGTTAATGTCCCACCATCCGAAGTGTGCATCGTCACACATGACGGCGGGGTCATAAAAGTAATAGTTACGCTCGTTTAATGGCAAAAACCGTAAACTCAAACTATGTGTGTACGAAATTGCTGCATTAGATGATGAAGTAATTAATTCTCGAACTATTTTCGGTTAGCCAAAGTAACTCTGTGTATATGGCGCTGCATAACTAAAACTATATTCAATTAAGGGGCACTCAAATTGTGTTTATGTTTGCATTTCAACTTGCACATTTCTGCTTTGAAGACCACACGAGAAAATTAATGCACGTACGCGATGGAAATTCAGTGTGAAAAAAATTACTTCAGAAATACATACGTCCGCTTGACTTTCGTCGAATTTGTATGCCGTTGCCCCGCGTTGGGCGACAAACAAGAATTTCCATGATTTGTTCGTTGCATCATGAATTGACGTATACTGCACCTAAATTTTTGCTGTTGGATGCGGAGCCAACAATTTACAGCTCTTTAGTTAACCAGAGAGAATTGTTTCCATCTAAGTTTGACGAAACATATTTTTCCCAAGGGATATGATATTGGGTATTAAGTCATGTCCCTACGGGACATAAACTTCAAAAATGTTGTTAAAATTACACTAGGATTAACGGTTTGGTCGCCAGAAATCATGCACCACCCTAATTTCATTGTATCGAAATTTCACGGGCTCAATTTCCTGTAGGCATGTCAAGTTATGGCGTTGAACCACGTCCCCTGAAGACATAAAATCCAAGAATTTCATTAAATTTAAGCCCTACTAGATTTGACCACCACCATAGGCCATGGACTGCCCCCAATTTCGTCGTCGGGATCAAACTTGTGAAGGGATGTTAAGTTGCAGTTTTAAATCATGTCCCGTGGGGACATACAACTCAAAAATGAAATCAAAATTAACCTAGGATTAACGGTTGGACCGCCACAGGCTACGAACCACCCCCGGTTGCGCTGAGTCAAAAGTTTGCGGAATAATTTTCGTGATGAAATATTAAGTAGCGGTATTAAATCATGTCCTTTTGGAACACAAAACCCAAAAATGTCAACAAAATGAACCAAAAATGTAAAGGTTTGACCGCCAAAAGGCCATGAAGCACCCGCTCTCCTAATTTCGCCACATCGAAATTTCGCTAAAGGCACCGCCCCCTAATTTCGTCTCGTTTAAATTTCATAAAATCAATTTCGTCGAGGGATGTTAAGTTCCGATGTTAGATCATGTCCCAACTGGACATAAAACTCAGAAATGACATCAAAATTAATCCAGGATTAATGATTGGACCGCCAGAGGCTATCAACCACCCTCGATTGTGTTGCAGTTTCGTCACATTGAAATTTCACGGAATCATTTCGTGAAGGGACTTTAAGGTGTGGTGTGGAATCATGTCCCTGCGGGACATAGAACTCAAAAATGGTATCAGAATTAATCTGGGATTAATGGTTTGGCCGATAAGGGCCATGCACCACCCCTAATTTCGTCTCGTCTAAATTTCCCGGCATCAATTTCGTGAAGGGATGTTAAGTTCCGGTGTTAAATCATGTCCCTTCTGGACATAGAAGCCAAATATGACGTCAAAATTAATCTACGATTTAAGGTTTGACCGCCAGTAGCCATGGACTACCCCCGAGTTCGTCGCATGGGAATTTCACAGGATCAAATTTGTGAAGGGGTGTTAAGTGTTAAATTATGTACCTGTGGGGACATAAACACCGAAAAAGGTCATCAAAACGATTAACAATTTGACCGCCACCGCTATGAGGCACCCGAGCCCCCAACTTCGTCCCACCGAAATTTCACGGAATCAGTCTTGTGTGTAGAGATGCTAAGTTGCGGTGTTAAATTATGTCCCTTGGGGACATAAAGCTCAAGAATGGTATCAGAATTAATCTAGGATTAATGGTTTGGCCGCTAAAGGCCATGAACCACCCCTAATTTCTTTCACTTTCACGGAATCAATTTCGTAAAGGGATGTTAAGTTCCGGTGTTAAACCATGTCCCTTCGGAACATAGAAGCCAGATATGACGTCAAAATTAATCTACAATTTACGGTTTGATCGCCAGTACCCATGAACTACCCCCGATTTCGTCGCATGGAAATTTCACAGGATCAATTTCCTGAAGGTATGTTAAGTTGCAGTGTTAAATCATGTCCCTTGGGGACGTAAATCCCAAAGTAGTCGTCCGAATTAACCTAGGATTAAGGATTTGATCGGCGGAGGCTATGAAGCGCACGCACCTCCAAATTTGTCGCACGGAAACGAAGGGATGTTAAGTTGCGGTGTTATATCATGTCCCTTTGGGACATAGAAGCCAAATATCAAAATTAATTAGGATTTACAGTTTGACCGCCAGAGGTCTTGAACTACCCCCAATTTCGTCACGTGGAAATTTTACCGGATCAAATTCGTGAAGAGATGTTAAGTTGCGATGTTAAATCATTTCCCCTTCGGGTCATCAACCCCAAAGGAGTTATCGAAACTAACCTGAGTTAACGATTTGACCGCCACAGGCTGTGAAGCGCACGTACCCCCAACTTTGTCGCTTTGAAATTTCACGGAATCAGTTTCGTGAAGGGATGTTAAGTTACGGTGTTAAATCATGTCCCTGCGGGACATAGAAGCCAAATATAACGTCAAAATTAATCTAGGATTTACGGTTTGACCGCTAGAGGCCTTAAACTACCCCAATTTCATCACGTGAAAATTCCGCCGGATCAAATTCGTGAAGGAATGTTAAGTTGCGATGTTAAATCATGTCCCGTATGGACATCAACTCCAAAGAAGTCATCGAAATTAACCTAGGTTAACGATTTGTCCGCCACAGGCTGTGAAGCGCACGCACCCCAACTTTGTCACACCGAAATTTCTCGGAATCATTTTCGCGAAGGGATGTTAAGTTGTGGTGTTAAATAATGTCCCTTCGGGACATAGAAGTCAAATATGACGTCAAAGTTAGTCTAGAATTTACGGTTTGACCGCCAAAGGCCTTGAACTACCCCCAATTTCGTCACGTGGAAATTTCGCCGGATCAATTTCATGAAGGGATGCGGGACATAAAGCTCAAAAATGTCGTCAAAATTGTTCTAGGATTAGCGGTTTGACCGTCAGAGACCCACCCCAAACCTAACATAAATTTTATTCATCGTTTCCAAACTCGTTCTACATTCATTATTAATTTGATTTACGGTCCAAGCGCACGATTATTATAATTATACTGTTCGTGACCGTAAAGTCGTCAGTTTGTTTATTCGGAGAGAGTGAATTCGCGCAAGTCATTTAAAAATTAATGCAGAATTTTAAACGCGCGTTTGTGTTTTTAATTCGGAAACCGTCTCCTCTTCCGCGTTTGCCATCGGGCGACGACGCAATTAATGAGAGTCTCTTGTAATCTCGTTCGAATTCTCTCTTGGAAAACGAGGATTTATTTATTTAGTTTTGTTTTGTGTTTTTTATTCCCGTTTCGTTCGCATTTAAAACAAACTGCCGGGGATTGTTTACTGCAGCGACGACGAAGGCGCGTATTGTTCGGAGACTTTGTTGTAGTGCGTCGACTACCTCTGCAAATTATTTCGTTTGTTGATTTTCATCCAGAAAATCAAATAAAATATAAAATTGCTATCAACCACTGCACTATATTTTTAGTAAAAAAAATGTGAGTCAAAGCTGAAAAATTACGTGCGGGATTTTGATGTAATCAGCGGGCATTTTGCGATGAAACATTTATTTGCAAATAGATTATTTCATATGTACACGTTGCAAAATTTTATTTAAACAGATATTTAATTAAATCGGGGTGCGGGTTGTGCGTAAAATTCGCCGCGACGCGCAATGAATTTTCCGTGCAGTTTTCATACCGATTTGTATTTCCATGGAAAATCAGTCGCGAGCAACAAAACATGTTCGTTTGCATTGAAAACATCGATGCTTCATTCGCAAATTAACCGGTAATTTTATTTATGTGAACGTTTGACTAGATAAAGCTCGATGTTTTGGTTAAATGAATTTGAAAAAAAAAAGAAAATTCACACGAAGATTCAAACCCTAACTAACTCAGCTCAGTGAGCTCGCACATTTCGTGGCATGGTTCGAGTAAATGTGTATGACATAGTAGAGTAAGCTGGCGATATACAATAGCTTTACGCCGAGGTTGTCGTCGTAAATAATATAATTGCTTGCGTAACATGCAGCTCGCCAGTTATTACAAAGTCAAATCGATATTTCATCGAATATCACCATCCCGTTAGCTGTTTGTTAATAAATATTTGTAGCTAAGGTAACGGCATTATGCACGGAAACGTCCGTCGCGCGCCGATCTAAATTACGTTCGCAGTTCGCCGATCGCAATCCCATAAACCCTCCTGCTTGTCCGAATGTTTGTTTTCGGAATAAAACATGAACCCCCCCGTTAGCCGCGCACAAAACAATAAATCCATAAACGCGCACTTATCGCCGTCCCACGCAAGCAATAAATACTTTTGCAGCAGCCCGCGTTATCCGCGGCGGCGAGGCAAATAAAGATTACGACCCCTCCCCCACCTCTCCCTCCGAGAAGGAAACTTGAAGAAGTCGCCCCTCCGGTAATGGGAATTTGTTTTACTTACAATTCTGAAGCCGCAATTTATTACACACTCGAGCGCAAGTGCCTTGCGCCGCTCCTCTTCTTCGTTCCTTCCACCGAATCCCATAAAATAATGAAAAATCTTATCCCCGGTGAATTAATCGTTAATATTTCACGGGGTTGCTCCGCGAAACCGCAAAACAGGCAATAACGCGGGCACTTTTAAAAGCGCGCCCCCCCCCCCCCTCCGCCCCCTCTCCTCACCCCCCGCCCTTTACAATTTTCCGAAACCATTTGTATTCGCCGGTACGATGAAGACTTACGCATGTAATTTTCTAAATGGTTCCGAGGGACGTAAATTAATTTTGCTTTCATTTTATTTTTATTTTCTTTTTCGTTCAATTTATTATTTTACATACGCGAAACATAACAATAATTGAATAGATAACAACAGAATATAATTTTAATCACTATATAATAATGTATAAGTGCATACTTAGCACTACAATGATATAAAGGTGTTGGAAATCGCACCGCTGCCACCAAAATTTAGATATTAATAGTATATTAATAATATTAAAACTCGACGAAAATACAAAACCACCTGTCACGCTACTGTTTATTACCTTTCGGACGAAGTTACACCGGGTTATTTATTTTTTACGATTATTGTTAACTTAGCACGAATCAAAATGAGAAATTTTGGTTAAGAACTAACTTTCAATTATTTCGGAAAGAGATCTTTAAACTGGTCGCAATTAGATCAGATTTTATATTACTCGAATTATTTATCTATCCTGTAAATTAAAATATCAAAATGTAAAGTCTAAGCGCAATAATTTACAAGCAATCACAAAGGGATAACGGCACAAATATCCAAGTAATCGCAGAGGAAAAACTGCGTCAATACGCAAACAATCGCAGAGGGATAACGGCGTCGATACAGAAGCAATAGCAAAGGGATAACGGCATAAGGCAGTGGGAATAAAGAACTGAAGTATTTCTGCTTATGTGGGCTTAGAACACAGAGGTCACGTGGTGGTCTTGCGCCCCTAGTACCCCCTTTGAATGAAAGTATCAAAACGTAAAGTGTAAACGGAATAATACACAAGCAATTGCAGACGGATAACGGCTTCAATACACAAGTAAACGCCAAGGGATAACGGCATCAGCGTCAGCCAGTCGGAATAAAGAACTGGAAAATTTCTGTTTATGTGGGCTTTGAATACGGAGGTCACGTGGTGGTCTTGTGTCCCTAGTAAATTAAAGCAGGCCTAATCATGCAAGGAGAATATGTAGGGGTATATTTTCCTTCTACCCTCGCGCAGGCAGTGCCGGTTCCCGCTTGACGCTCCGTCGCTTGAATTTCAACAACCAACGATATACAAAACTTATGTAGATAATATTCTTTATGGAAAATGTTGTAGTGACGAGCAATATTATATCGTTTTACGCTCAACAGTTTACCGCAAATAATACATTCTGCATTACCTGTACTGTTTATAAAATACAGATACTTAAGTTCATAATTTTAGTTCACGTTTGTATTTTACGAGAGCCACACGTTTTATAACTTCTATTTGTACACGATCGGCTGGCAGGCTGGCTCATTCTTAATGACGTTTCATTGACTCCTATCGAATAGTGGGGGATACTATGTCCTCGCTCTTCTCGTATTTTATGCCCAGGCCTGAATTAAAGCTTCAAAATGTAAAGTATAAACGGAATAATACACAAGCAATCGCAAAGGGATAACGGTGTCAATACACAAGCAATCGCAAAGGGATAACGGCATCAGCGTCAGCCAGTCGGAATAAAGAACTGAAGAAGTTTTGCTTATGTGAGCTTAGAACACGGAGGTCACGTGATGGTCTTGCGCCCCTAGTACTCCCTTCGAATGAAAGTATCAAAATGCAAAGTGTAAACGGAATAATACACAAGCAATCGCAAAGGCATAACGGCGTCAATACACAAGCAATCGCCAAGGGATAACGGCATCAGCGTCAGCCAGTCGGAATAAAGAACTGGAAAATTTCTGTTTATGTGGGCTTTGAATACGGAGGTCACGTGGTGGTCTTGTGTCCCTAGTAAATTAAAGAAGGCCTAATCATGCAAGGAGAATATGTAGGGGTATATTCTCCTTCTACCCTCGCGCAGGCAGTGCCGGTTCCCGCTTGACGCTCCGTCGCTTGAATTTCAACAACCAACGATATACAAAACTTATGTAGATAATATTCTTTATGGAAAATGTTGTAGTGACGAGCAATATTATATCGTTTTACGCTCAACAGTTTACCGCAAATAATTCATTCTGCATTATGTGAGCTTAGAACACGGAGGTCACGTGGTGGTCTTGTGTCCCTAGTAAATTAAAGCATCAAAATGTAAAGTGTAAACGGAATAATACACAAGCAAGTACAAAGGGATAAAGGCTTCAATACACAAGCAATCGCAAAGGGATAAATTAAATTATAAATTTAAAGCATATGATGTAGACACAGTTGTTTCGCTCATTAACGACGATTTGCTTCGAATCGCCAAATTTTCTGAAGCCCACTCATTAACAGTTAATCCTAGTAAATCTCGCGCCTTAATTTTTGGTTCTGACAAACTATGCTCAGATTTGGTGACTAAAGTTAAATTTTCCTTAAATGACTGTGACATACCTCTAGTAACTAGTGCTAAAAATCTTGGTCTAATAGTTGACAATACCTTTAGATTTCGTGACCATATTTCTTCACGTATAAACGTAGTTTACTCCATTATAAAGAAGAAGTTATATCCTCATCGCAATACTTTTAATATTAAAACAAAATCTTTACTTTGTGAATCCTTAGTTCTTTCACATTTCTCCTTCTGTGCACCTCTACTCAACAGCTGTCTTGATTCTTTGTCTGAATATCGCATTCAAAAGGTTCAAAATGCTTGTATGCGATACATTTTTGGAATTCGTAAATTCGAGCATATATCTCATAAGCTTATAGACCTGAAATGGCTGAATATGAAAAATCGTCGGTTACTTCAAACAGCTTGTTTTTATCATAGTACTATCTTGTCTAAACAACCATCTTACTTGTACAGAAAAATTGTCTTCCGTACAGACATTCATAATATCAATGTGCGGAATAAAGGAACACTTACGCCACCTCTACATCGTACGGCGCTTTTCGAACGATGTTTCAAGTACCAAATTACACAGATTTACAACAATATTCCGTCACACTTAAAAAAATTTAACGTCTCTCCAATTTCAGAATCAATTTCTACGATTTTTTATTTACCTTGCAACAAGATAATAGCTGTTCCTCACAAATTTAATTTAACATTAAAAACACTTTTTCTTTCACAATATTATTCTTTCATTGTATTTTTCTTACATCGGATTACCCTTCAACTTTACTTTTTTTTCGTTGTGATCACAGAACATCTTTATCTGCATTTTTTTTTCTCTTTTTCTTCTTTTATTTTCTAATTTTTTTTTGTCAATCTTTAAATTTAAGCCCTTAGTCTTAGGCGTTTATCTTATTACTTTGTCATTGTTATTCAAGGTTTGGGTGGAAGACCACATATGTGAACCCCACCTTTAGGTTTCCCCGCTTACATTACGTTACATTTATAAATGATGTTCTTGTGTTCACTGGGAAATAAAGATGTCTACTATTATTATTATTATAACGGCTTCAATACACAAGCAATTGTAAAGGTATAACGGCATCAGCGCCAGTCGGTATAAAGAACTGGAGAATTTCTGATTATTTGTCCTTTGAACGCGTAGGTCACGTGATGGTGTTGCGCTCGAAAAATTACCACCCGCCAGCAAATCGAAAGATTTTGTGAGAGTAAATTAACTCAAAGTCCCGCGGCTCTAATATGTTCAAATAACATAAAGTGAATATTAATAAAGAAACACAATTGTTCACTAGAGTACCTTCAAGGTTATGTAAATACTTCAGATGTTCAAAAGCGAAATCGAAGCCCAACCTCACGGATTTAAACGAAAACCAAAATCCGAATAACGGGGCCCGTATTTCGTTATTTACAGAACGTTTAGAGTACACATCCGGACTTGAATGCGGCTACGTGTCGTCAAAAATTAATTGTAGGAACAATTAACAACGTGTTAACTTTAAATTAGGCAATCGAAATAAAGTGTTTATTTAGTCAATAGAAAATCATCCAAGTGAATATTATCAATAAATCAGTCGATTTATTTATTTCCTCAGATTACAAGCATGTTACATGGAAACTAGAGCATGATAATTAAGTTTAGAGATAACTAACCCAAAAAACATTGAAATTAATCATGAGTGATAAATTTAGTCACAAAAATTTGGTTAATATCGAAAATTTATTGAAACCAACCGAAAAGAGCCAAAAGGCAGATCATTGATTAAATAAATAGAGTTGATAATTATATGCACTGACAATGTTTTAAATACCTAATATATTGTCATAGCCTATTAGGATATATTGGAAACTTAAAATATATAGAAAAAGTATTAATATTGTTACGTTTCTAGGGTTTAAATTAATTTATTTAATCGAATAAAACACTCGGTAAAAACTTAACCGTAATTTAATAATGCTTACAATCTAATCCATTTGTAACAATTTATTTTATACACTAAATCTTACTTCGACGATCGCTAATTAGAACTCGACTGACTCCTAAGTCAACTCCGGCCGATTTTATATTCTACGCTGCCTTCTCGTTTGTTCCATCTTCGTAGATGCTAGAAAAGTCGAGTTTGTTCGGTATAGACAGCATGGCGGCGCGGCGGTGTGGCGTGCCGATGACGCACAATAACGAACCGACTTCTTGAAGCCTTCAGTGTGACGTAGTGAGCTGGGTGGCGCGCCACAATATTATATATTTTTAGTTTGATAATTATGTGTATTAACGATGTTTTAAATACTATTAGTTTCTAATACATAATAATAATAATAATAATATATATTTTAAATTTCTAATACATTCTAATAGTCTATTAGAATATATTAGAAATTAATAATATTTGAAACATCGTTAGTGCATATAATTATCAGCTCTAATTATAAAGTAGAGCAAATTTAATATAATATCACTAGTTGCATATCTTCAAGGTTTATTGAATAGCAGGCCGCGGGACTTTAAGTTACCATAACCTTGCGACTTAGAGGTGGTTGGCAATTGTTCGAGCTGGTGTTGGCCTCCCTGATTAATCCTAGGTCGCAACACCATCACGTGACCTCCACATTCAAACCCCACATAAGCAGAAATTCTTGGATTTTCTTTTTGTAAACGAAATACGGGCCCCGTTATTCGGATTCTCGCTTTCATTTAATTTGTGACGTTTGAGTATTTGATTTTATCTTAACATTATTGTTCCTGACATTCATTTTTGAATATTACACGCAGTCGCATTCAATACCTTTTAAGAGCATTAAAAAGAGATTGGGTCCGAGTATGCCACCTTGCGGCACTCTCAGACTTTAAGTGTTCTACAGTGTTATGCCAAATTTTATTGTGAATTTGTTTTGTTTAAAAAAAAATTAAATTAAAGTAATGAACCGGTTACTTTATTTAATAAAGCAACGACCATTTTCATAATCATAATCTTTAAGGAACCTTTAATTAAGTAACTTTAAGTATAGGGAAACAAATGTTTTTTTTTTTTTTGGTAAGTAACTTTAAATTTAAAGTCCGATTATGAAAATGGCCCTAAATGGGGGGAGGCGATTTAAAGTTTGCTGTTATTTACAAAGTAGCCGGGCAACATCGTTTTAAAAACGTAACCGAAGCTTCAGCACGATTTACTTATCGATTCTATGAAAAGGATTAAAGGATAAGATCAGCTCTCCCTAAGTACTTTCCTATAACCGTTTTACGACAGCACGGAAAATCTATTTCATTCTAACTCATTAACTTTAAGTGCGCATAAAGTAAGAGGGACGGCAAGCAAAGAAGGAAAGAAGGAGCGCGCTTGATTAAGGCGGTCGCCTTCCTTCAAAACTAGATTAAAAGTCGCGGGCCGAATCCCATTATGCCGTTATGAATCTTATTTTCCGCTCGACTTTTTCCGGGCTCGCCCCGAAATTAAACGTGCGCCCGATTTTACTTTACCTCCTCATTCGGAGACCAAACAAGATTAAATATGTACGCGGGGGTAGATTATTATGAGGGAAGGACACTTGCCAACGGGGAAATCAAATCTCGACCGGGACCCCGACGAGAGAACGGTTAGTTTACGGTTACTGTTTTATATTAATAACGAGGCGAGCAGCGCCGGAAACCCCGGACCGACCGCCCGACCGGGTCAGGAGAAGGAGAAAGAACGAGCGCGTTCTCCACCTGGCTGCGGTCCAGAAATGACGACGGCGACGACAACGATTCGAGCGCGCGAAAAAAACGACGTGCTCGGTGAGTTATCACAAAGACATGGCTCTCTTCCGGTTTTAGAACAGCTGAGATATTGCTGAAGGGTGCTTGATGGCACGGAATTAGATTGCGCTGGTAATAAATACACCCCTTAATTATACTGCGCCAGCCAAAATGCACCCGAACCTCGCCAGTTTTCATGTTTCGCGAGCTTATAATATTAATCAAGTCGCTTGCTTAATTAGGATTATCTAGCGGAAACAAATGGCTAGGAAGATTATTCATCATGCGAAGTTGAAACTTTAAGAAATCAAAAATTAAAAAAAAGGAAACCATTTATTTATGAATACGAAACACAAACAAATTAATAGAAACTATATTTGTTACAGTGATAGACTTTTTATGTAGAAAAGCGACCTTGAACCATATGTGGCGTAATTTGTCTCACGGCCTTCCTTAGTACTTGATACTATTAAAAACAACAGATCCCTTTGTACAGGCACAGGTGCACATCTCCCAAGTGCCATTACGTTTCAAAGTTCCCGTGTAACCCTGTGCTTGCTTGTTCGACATTTTGTTACTTTTTAAAAAATTTGTTAAACGCTTATATATTTCCGAGTTGGCTGTTGCCGCACGAGCAACTTGATTTTCCGGAAGGATTTTGCGATCGGTCAGCTTGAGTCATGTGACTTCCTTTGGTGCCGTTGTAATCCGGACTCAATCCCGATTCAGAATCAAGTCGGTAGGTTCACTACTAAACGCACGGAGTGCAATTCGTCCGTCGTCTGTGGCCATTTCGTTTTGTTTTGTGATCAGTCAACTTGAGTCATGTGACTTCCTTTGGTGCCGTTGTAATCCCGACTAAATCCGGATTCAGAATCAAGTCGGTAGGTTCGCTACTAAACGCACGTAGTGAAATTCGTCGATCGCCTGTGGCCATTCTGTTTGTTCGCTCAGGATGGAATGCTTTAGTGACATCTGAACGCAAGAGATTCACTTCGTGTTCGAGAAAAAGGCACTCTGCGTAAAACAAAAACGCATTTGTTTACGTTTTTCAAAGCCTGACAAACTTCAGTTAATCAGGTATTTATAACCAGCGATTTCTCTGCGAAAAATTAGGCCGTAATTCTTCTTTACTTTCTTCTTTACATGATCAATAAATGTAGTCACAGAAATTTGGTTAATACCAAGAATCTTTTCTTTCTTGCAAGACCGAAAATCATCGTAGAGTACCTTCAGAGTTACGTAAATACTTCAAATCCTCTAAAGTAAAATAAACAAAAAAACTCACAAATTCAATGAATGTGAAAATCCGAAAAACGGGGCCCGTATTTCATTAAAAAAAAAAAAACTTAACGGTAAACACTCGGCTAAACGTGCGACTAGGTACACCGTCAAAAATGAATGTTAGAAACAATTGACAACGCGTTCATAATAAAAGCCCGAAGCAAAGTTAACTCCAACATTATATATTTTAAAAACGCTAGCGAAGAGTTTGAGTCTGATGAGGTAATTAAAGTTCTCTCTCTGTCTAATTAATTAGAGTCTCTCCCCCTTCCTCGGGTCTAGGACAATTCACCGTCGTCGATTTGCCATCGCCAATTCACCGTCGCCGATTCGCCGTAGGTACAATTCGCCGTCGGCAAACTAGGCGTCGGTAAATTCGCCGTCAGCGAATAAAGTTTTAAATGCAGGTACATATCAAAATAATAATTAACAATAATTATACATAAATAAAATAAAAAAGCTAACATATTTAATGTAAAAAATAATTTGTGATTAATTAAATATTTCTAATTCCGCGGAATGTTTGCAAAATCCCTCAATTTTTTTAAATCGATGGTGAATCGGCGACGGCGAATCGTCCCATCGCCTCCCCCCTCCCCCTTCCTCCACCCACCAAGGGAAAAGTACGTCATCAGAGGAAAAAATGAGCTTTCGATTTTCCGACTACTTTTTAATAAAAAAATTAATTTGAAAACGTATTTTCATTTCCTCTTGTTTCTCTGCGGGTTATTTTTTCAGTTGAACTGGCTGGCCTTGCTTTTGTTCGACGTAATTTCGATTGAGTGTTGATTTTTGGTTTCGAGTTTTAATTTTTTCCGCTTAATTTCTTCTTAAACATAAAAATTCTTGTTTCCGTTCGACAGCGTAGTTAAGTTGAATTTAATTGGCTTGACCTTGGGATGGGATACTCTCTTATTTTCGGTCGCGTTACAATTTTTAAAGATTAAAAAGTTTTAATTTTGAGTTCAGTTTCTCATTCTTTAAGTTCCATTTTTTTTTGTTTTAATTTTTGTCTGCGTTTGAACGGGTCAGGTTAGGTCGAGTAAGGTTGAACTTGCTTAATTCCAATTCAGCTTCCATTTTTTGAGTTCTTCCATTTCGACGTTTCCAGTTTTTGAGTTCTCCTTTAAGGTTTTCCAGTTTCGAGTCTTAATTATTAATTGTTTTAATTTATTTTGAGTTTCGGCTTTTTTATAATTTCCTTTTAGTTAAGTGTTGGAGTGTAAATTTTGAGTTTTAACTATTTGAATCTGAATCGCTTAATTTTTTGAGTTTCACTTTTCAATCTTTCGGTTTTTGAATTCTGAATTCTTCTGAATTCTGAAGTTTTTAAGTCGCATATTTTAAAAAGTTTTTTTTTTATTTTGAGTTTCTAATTTTATTTATTTAAAGTTTTAATTTGGTTGTTTCAACGTTTTTAAGTTTTGTCTTTTAATTATTTAGAGCTTTCATGTATATTAAATTTCAACTATTTTAAACGTTGAACAGTAATTTTCTAATCCTCTTAAATTTTTGAGTTTTACTTTCTTTAATCGTTTGGTTTTTATTTATTTATTTTTTTGAATTTCAATTACTTATTTGGTTTTAAATTTCACGTGTTTTAATCATTTAGAATTTCAATGTACTTTGCATTTTAACTACGTTGAGCTTTAATTTTCAATCGTTTAATTTATTGAGTTTTCACTTCTTGAACCGGTTAATTTGTTGAGTTTTTTGACTTTTTACTTCCTTACCTTTTGATTTTTTGACGTTATTTTGAGTTTTGATTGTTTAAAGTTTCTATTTATTTTGAGTTTTAACTGTTTTGAGTCTTCACTTCTAATTGCTTAATTCTCTAAGTTGTTGATACTTTGATTTTGATTTCTGATTTCATATTTAAAGTTTTAGCTTCTATGACGTTTGAATTTCGATTATTTAAAGTACCATTTATTTTGAGTTTTAACTACATTGAGTTTTAACTTTTAATAAAAATCAAACTATATCAAAAAAACGCAGAAAATTAAGCATGCTTAAAATCCAAAACGGTTAAAACTCAAAATAAATAAAAACTTCTATTCGTACAAAGTTTTGAATAAAGTAAATTCTTATTTATTTTTTGAGTTCTAACTACGTTGAGTTTTGACTGTAATTAATTTTTTGAGCTGTCTCTTGTACATTTTTAAACTTCATTTTCTCTTCTTGGGTTGGATCAAGTTAAGTGGAGTTGGGTTGTACTATATTTCAACGAGGTTTTCAGATTTTTGAGTTTCGATTTCCACTTTAAATTATTTATTTTAATAAAGTGTTTTTTTTTTTAAAAAGCCCTTGACTTTTTGGCTCCTAATTTCTCGCTAAAATTCCCCAGGTTGCTTTGAAGAAATTGGAAAGTCAAACTCAGAGAAATTAAACCAAAACTAAAAAACGTTCTAAGCTCAAAAAGTTGAAGCCCAAAAAATGGGAAAATCTAGAAACGTCAACATTCAAAACTGGAACTTTTCTTTGACTCCCCATCCCTTTGGCTTTAAAATTATTGAGTTTTGAGAGTTTTTTTGTTTTATTTTAACTTCTTTTTGTGTTTTATTGTCTATTTTTTGCTCGAGTTAGATCCAGTTAAGTTCAGTTGACTTGGGTTGACCTTGCTTGACTTGAGTTCGGATTTACTGAATGTCGACATTTTAAAGCCACTGAGTTTCTTCAGTTTAAAGATTTTTGAGTTTTCAGATTAAAATTTTAATTCGTTTGAGTTAACCCATCACTCGACGCGTTAGACGTCAGATGACGTTGTATTTCGCAAACGGTTTTCACAAGTCAAAGTTGGTCAACTTCAAGTCCGAAATGAGTTGGCCGACTTGAATTCCAACATGAGTTGGCTTGAATTACATGATGAGCTGGCCATCTTGAATTCCAAGATGACAGATGAGTTTGGAATTTCTCAATTCACCAGATTGACTAACCAGCGTTACCAACTCAGATGCAAAAACTCCGGATTGCTTCTTCTGTTCGACTAAAATTGGAATAACGGCACTTAATGCACGGCACGTGTTAGCGCAGCTTAGATTGGACGGGGGCGCAGAGGAATTTTTACAAGCAATTTTATTCGAGGAATGATTTTTCAAGGTCAGTTCCAGAAGGAAACCAAAGCGCCCAACATTAAATCGAATAAGTTATAACAAAATCGTTCCCATTAATAACGCCGACGACGACGGTCCGGGGCAGACCCGGGCTCGTTTATTTACGCCGGGGCCGGAAAGTTCACCGGAGCTGGCGTCGTTACGCGTTCACGGCCCAACAAAATTATCTCGGAATGTGTTTTCTAATGATCTGCGTTGGCCTATTTAGGCCGATGCGCCGCCGACGCCCTAGCATAATATTATCTCGGCGAGGAGCATTATCGATGGTACGGATAATTTCGAAGGTGAGCGGCGGCGGCGGCGGAGTTCGGTGCGGTGCTATTAATTCCGCCCGGTAAACAAGTCGTTTGTGGATGTGACACTTTCTTAAGTACAGATTTAGCCTGATTTATTTGGGCTGCGAGTGGGCGGCGTACAGCTCGGGAGGTGAGGGTTTCTTGCCTTAGTGCCGGAGGAGCATAAATTTTACTTCTTGTTTTCGTTACCTCACATCCACCTAAAATAATTTTCTGCCTTAATGATTATCTGGCTTTAATTTGAATTTAAGAAGGTTTACGCTTGTTTACTTTGTGAATTGGGAATGCGATGCGGGGGTATGACTCAGGCTGAGGGTTGTTATACTGGGACACCAGCGGAACAGTTCGGTCGGGTACCGGTTGAGGTGAACAACATTGGTAGGAGACCGACGATATTGAAATCCTGACCTGGTAGACCGCATTGTGCCTCCTTGGTGCAGAACCGAGCTTTGGCACGTTACCGTAAGTACTGGTAAGAGGCGGTTGCACCAGCCATTCTGAGAACAAGCGCACAAAAGGTATCAGTCGCAGTGAGCAACACTACTAGGAGAGTCCGGCATGTTGAAAACCTGATCTGGTAGGCTGCATGGTGCCTCCTTGGTGCAAGAACCGAGCTCCGACAGGTTTTCGTAGGCACCGGTAAGATGCGGTTGCACCAGCCATTCTGAGAACAAGCGCACAAAAGGTGTCGGTCGCAGTGACCAACACAGGTAGGAGATCGGTATGTCGAAAATCTGAGCAGGTAGACCGCATTGTGCCTCCTTGATGGA
Source organism: Prosopocoilus inquinatus (assembly GCA_036172665.1). Taxonomy (NCBI): domain Eukaryota; kingdom Metazoa; phylum Arthropoda; class Insecta; order Coleoptera; family Lucanidae; genus Prosopocoilus; species Prosopocoilus inquinatus. The sequence continues at coordinate 12,341,456 of CM069871.1, read as the reverse complement.
GAACCGAGCTCCGGCACATTGCCACGAGCACTGGTAAAAGGCGGTTGCATCAGGTATTCTGAGAACAAGTGCGCAAAAGGTATCGGTCGCGATGAGCAACACAGGTAGGAGATCGGTAGGTCGAAAACTTGATCAGGTAGACCGCATTGTGCCTCCTTGGTGCAAGATCCGAGCTCCGGCAGGTTTCCGTAGGCACTGGTAAGATGCGGTTGCACCAGCCATTCTGAGAACAAGCGCACAAAAGGAGTCGGTCGCGGTGAGCAGCACAGGTAGGAGATCGGTAAGTCGAAAACCTGCGCAGGTAGACCGCATTGTGCTTCCTTGATGCAGAACCGAGCTCCGGCACATTGCTGCAAACACTGGTAAGAGGCGGTTGCATCAGTCATTCTGTGAACAAGCGCACAAAAGGTATCGGTCGCGATGAGCAACACAGGTAGGAGATCGGTATGTCGAAAACTTGACCAGGTAGACCGCATTGTGCCTCCTTGGTGCAGAACCGAGCTCCGGCACATTGCCGCAAGCACTGGTAAGAGGCGGTTGCAAGAGTCATTCTGTGAACAAGCGCACAAAAGGTATCGGTCGTGTTGAGCAACACTTATCGGAGAGACCGGCATGTTGAAACTTGGCCTGGTAGGCTGCATTGTGCCTCCTTGGTGCAGAACCGAGCTCCGGCACATTGCCACGAGCACTGGTAAAAGGCGGTTGCATCAGGTATTCTGAGAACAAGTGCGCAAAAGGTATCGGTCGCGATGAGCAACACAGGTAGGAGATCGGTAGGTCGAAAACTTGACCAGGTAGACCGCATTGTGCCTCCTTGGTGCAGAACCGAGCTCCGGCACATTGCCGCAAGCACTGGTAAGAGGCGGTTGCAAGAGTCATTCTGTGAACAAGCGCACAAAAGGTATCGGTCGTGTTGAGCAACACTTATCGGAGAGACCGGCATGTTGAAACTTGGCCTGGTAGGCTGCATTGTGCCTCCTTGGTGCAGAACCGAGCTCCGGCATGTTGCCGTAAGCACTGGTAAGAGGCGGTTGCACCAGCCATTCTGAGAACAAGCGCACAAGAGGTATCGTTCGCAGTAAGCAACACTGATCGGAGAGGCCGAAATGTTGAAAAATGTTGATCTGGTAGGCTGAATTGTGCCTCCTTGGTGCAGAACCAAGCTTCGGCACGTTGCCGCAAGCACTGGTAAGAGGCGGTTGAACCAGTCATTCTGTGAACAAGCGCACAAAAGGTGTCGGTCGCGGTGAGCAGCACAGGTAGGAGATCGGTATGTAGAAAACTTGAGCAGGTAGACCGCATTGTGTCTCCTTGATGCAGAGCCGAGCTCCGGCACATTGCTGCAAACACTGGTAAGAGGCGGTTGCACCAGCCATTCTGTGAACAAGCGCACAAAAGGCATCGGTCGCGTTGAGCAACACTTATCGGAGAGACCGGCTTGTTGAAACCTGATCTGGTAGGCTGCATTGTGCCTTCTTGGCGCAGAACCAAGCTCCGGCACATTGCCGCAAGCACTGGCAAGAGGCGGTTGCACCAGCCATTGTGAAAACAAGCGCACACAGGCATCGGTCGCGTTGAGCAACATTGGTAGGAGAGGCCGGCTTGTTGAAACCTGATCTGGTAGGCTGCATTGTGCCTCCTTGATGCAGAACCGAGCTCCGGCACTTTGCCGCAAGCAGTGGTAAGAGGCTGTTGCACCAGCCATTCTGAGAACATGCGCACAGAAGGCAAGGTATGCTAATAATCAGTTTATGGTAGCCCCGTCCGCTACTTGATCGTTTTATCTGTCAATAATATTTCAACAAAAGAAAACCATCTGACAACAAATAGGTAAATAAAATCAGATTAGGTCACGTAGATACGTCGTCCTTTATTGACTAAATTCTGTTTAAGCCTCCGTCGATAAATTGTTTTAATAGCGGAGGCAACTTTAATCAAGGACACCTCACCTCGTCCGTCGTATCCGGCGCGCAAGCAGATTTATCTTCTCGGAGGCGTCGTAAATCCCAGAGGAAAGAAATAATTAACTACGACCCACTTAATAAAACTGGCGCAAGGTAAACAGACACGCGTGGACCCGTCACGTGCGCCTCCCCCCACCCCTCCCGGATCGCTTCCGGGCAAATTGGATCGGCGGCGATTTCGCGGGATTTCTGCTCCGTAAATTAATTAAGTGCGCCAGCCGCGCTGGATGAGTGCAATAACGCGAGTTTTCCGGATAGTTCGCGGCGGATTTAAAGAGATTCGCAGCTCGAAATTAAAGCTCCGGAGGAGAAACGATCGGCGGAGTTGCTGACCTGAAAGGCTAAGTGTCCTATAAATTTAAGCGGCACCTTGATGTCTATCTCTAGTGCTGCGCGGAATGGTCTGCTGATTTCATACCGCAATTGTTAAATTATTCTATAATTCTTTCTTCAAGTTTGATATTATTTTAATAAATTTATTAGCTAATAATAATTCTGCTACGTCTCTTCAGTATGACATAACATTTTTTCTGTTCGGAATGCATTTTGTTAATAGGTGTACATCAAAAAGTTAAAGCATGTTTGAAAGCGAGGTAACGATTTTTTTCCAGTAGAGTGGCTGTGATCCCAACTGCAAACATTTAAAACATTGTTAAAATTTGCTATTATTTTAATAAATTAGTTTTTAATTTGGCTGCGTCCTTTAAACATGCCAAAACAAAATTTTTAGTTCACGTTGTGAATACACAATTATATAATATGTATAATATATTAAACGATGAAGTTTATTGGGTTGTGCAGCCAGAGGGAGGACTGACTGAAAAAGCCTTACTTTGTTAATTCATGTAATATTTCGTGGAGCGTTGTTCATTTTATAATTATTACCCAGCCAAATAAAATAGTTGTGTGATACATTATATATATGTATATAATTCTGAATATCAAATACTTAAGAATTTTTCAAGACGATGCGGTAAGGTAATGATTTTTTTCCGAAATAGTGATCGTGATCTTAACAGCGAGCAGTCGAAACGCTGTTGTTCAACTTTCTAATTATTTTAATAATAAGTTATTATTTAATCTGGTTATGACCCCCCCCCCTTAAATGAACCACAACCAAAATGATCAAATGTAAAAAAATAACACACAAAAGAATTATTAAATTCGGCGGCGGCGGTCGTACGAAGATATTAAAAAAAATAAAGCCGCCTCATCCCTTCGTATTTTAATTACCTTTTAAAGCGGAATTTCCGCAGCGCGTTTTTTTTCCGAAATACTTTCTGCTAATTAAATGATTTTAATTATTCACGGAATTCATCCTCTGAACGAACGAATTGAGGTGGGCTCCTTTGTGCCTGTTTATGTGCGCATGTGAATGAACAAATGAATGAATGCAACCGGGAACATGGAATGCGGGGAACTCTCTCTCGTAAATTAATTAGGTGGAGTGCACACCAATATCGCATATCTGTTTACCTAAAGAGGGCTCCTGCAACCCGTCGGTTTCCGGAGGGGATTCTCCTCCTTTTCCGCCGCCGGCGCCGCACAAAGCGTCAGTCACTACAAGATTTAATATGATGATGAGATTTGTTTAAACAAAAAGGAGATAAAATAAAATGAACGAAATCAAACACGGGGACGCCTCGTTTTGTTGCATTTGATTGTATGTAATAGATGTAACCAGATTAAATAATAGAAGAAATTTATTATAAAAAACAAATACAAAGTTGAAGAATAGCGTTTCGATTGCACGCAGTTAAGATCATGATCACTATTTCGGAAAAAAATGGTTACCTCTCATCGCCTTCAAGAATGCTTAACTTTTTAATGTACATAATTAGATGAGACGCGTAGCGAACTAAACATATTATTTTGGCATATTTACGGAGGGACTTAGCCAGATTAAATAATAATTTATTAAAATAATGGCAAAGTTGAACGACATTTCAATTGCATACAGAAAGGATCACAGCCACTCTACCGGAAAAGAATCGTTACCTCGCATCGCTTTCAAGAATGCTTAATTTTTTGACGTGCACGTATTAATAAAATGCATTCCGAACAACTCACATATTATGTCATATTTAAGAGACGTGATCGGATTAACTAGTAATTTATTAAAACAATATCAAAGTTGAAGAAAGAAAGAAAGAAATTTATGTGCTATTGATTCGTCGGCGGGCGATCTTTCCCGGATGAGAAGACAGGACGAGTAGGAGGACGGCGGAAAAAAAACATTTGCGCAAACTAAGGCGAATATTGCGCCTTATTCCAGATAACAAACTCGTTCTGATCCAATATTGTAATTGAGACGGAGCGATCGGAGACGAGGGCGGGCGGCGCGCATTCCCAAGGGGTCATTACGTTCGGGTACGTCTGCGTTAACCGTATTTTGATAATTAAATTCCGGTAATGACATTATTACGCAGCGCAAGGAAATCGTCAGAGAAAATTCTCACAGAGACTTCCTCGCGAGAGAACTTCCGAGCCGATTTCAATCGGAATACTTAATGACGCAAAAGTAAATGTTTTTTTTCTTTCTCTTCCTGAAAAACATTAATTATGATAAACGAAGACCCTTCGTTGATGTAATTTGTGAAATAATTTTTTATTGCCAGGTATTTCAGATGTATTTCGTGGGAATTAAATTGATTGTATATGTTAGCACCGAGACTAGGTTGTAAAACTCTACACCGCGTCTGTTTTGTTTGTTTCTGTGCTACCCGTTTCCTACGAAATATACTTTTTGGTCAGCTTATTAATTCGCAGGAATTATAAAACGCTTTCTTTGGGAAAGAAGAAGTACCAAAGGAAGTGAAAGTGGAAGTATTTGAAAGAGTTGAGTTTTAATATATCTTCATAGTACTAAGCATGCACTTTGATCTTTTTCTTGCCAACTTTTAACTTGGTTTTTTTAACTATGTTTCTACTTTGGGGATTTATTTTGTTGATTTTTGATAAATGTGTTATTACGAGGTTCTTGTCATGGATATTGCGTGTTTCCGTCGCCTTCGTTTATTGCGCTGGAAACAATTTTATATTGCAATGTACTTCCCACAAATATTTCGTGGGAATTAAATTGATTGTTTATGTTGAGATTAGTTTGTAAAATTCGACGCCGCGTCTGTTTCTTTTTGTTTCCTTGCGAAATAAACTTTCTGGCCAGCTTGTTAATTCGGCTGAGTTATAAAATGCTTTTTTTAGGAAAGAAATAAAACACGACAGGAAATACAAGTGGAAGTATTTGAGGAAGTTTCCGTTCCAATCTTCACGCATGGTTCAGAGACATGGACACTAATAGAAAAACAAAGAAATAAAATAAAAAGTGTGAAAATAAGATTCCTAAGAGAGATAGAGAATAAAACAAACACAAACAGAATAAGAAACAACACCTTCAGAGAAAACTTGAAGACAAAGCTAGCAGGATATATAATAGACCAAGTACAATTGAGATGGTGTTGGCATATAATGAGAATGGATGAAGACAAGTACAAGTACAGAAAAGAAAGTATGTGAAGCAAGAACATAAAAAAAAGAAAAAAAGGAGATATCCAGAAAAGCAGCAGAAAAAAGGCGAGGAAAGTGGCGAGATGTGCAAGACAAAACACGAGATATGGAAAAGAGCACCCAATAAATAACCCAATTCACATCAGCCTCACACCCGTAAGGCTAAAGAGGCTTTAGGATCAAGTAATAAGTAAGTATAAATTGCTTTCACACACACCGCAATTGGGTCCAGTTGGTTGACATCAGCTTTAACTCGGTTGGTTCTGACTTACGTCATTTCAGTTTTAATTCGTTCGAAATCCTTCTTCCTTACTTTGGCGCGAAGCCAGGCTTGGCTTTATTGATTTGTTACGAGCATGTAGCGTTCTCGTCTGTTGGGTAGCAGACATATCCGTTTCGGTTTATTAGAAGCATCCTTTGTACTTACGAAGATCTTTCGCCAGCGATGCCGTTGTCTCATTTTCCGTATCCATGGCAACGCCCGAGCAGGTTCTAGGACAAGCAGTGATGATTACCAACCCAATTTTAACGAAAGCGAAGCCCTCAGCAGGGCAAAACTGTAGCTTAACTTAAAAAAAAAATTGTAAGTGACCATTTTCATAGAAGCGAAATGTGGACGTGAACGTGAACGCAGGTCATATCATCCCATTTTCTTGTATTACGTAATATCCTCTTTGCGCGATTTATTTTAGGTGCATTATAAATTTAGGACCCGCGCCTCATAACCACTCTTACCACATGAAAATAGACATTCGTATTACCATGAACTGTGTAATAAAGTCGTACACTTCTGACACGCGAATGCTTTTTCTCCCGGCGAAACCTAATTTCGCAAACTTCGCGCACAATTTAGCGCGAAACGAAAGAACAGAGCGCCGACTGTGATAACTCTTCGTAGTGCATACTCGTGTAGCAGAATCCACCGTAAATATGAAATTCTGTCCTTACTAAGTGACAGTATATTTATTTTTCTGTACGACAATGTGGTAAAATATACATGGAATTAATTGTTTGTTGCTTTTTTAATATTAAAGCTTTGCTGATTGTATTCTTTTGATACTAACGTATCATTTAATACTAACGCGTCAGGTGACGATTTCTTTCCGGTAGAGTGATTGTGATCTCCTTAACTAATTGTTCAAGTTTATCACTCTTTTAATAAATGCAAATTTAATAAATCGGTGGCTACGTCCCTTATAATATATGCCATAACAACATATTTTGTTGGCAACACATCTTATATAAGTATTTACATCAAGAAGTTAAGCGAGGCGAGGTAACGATTTTTTTCCAGTAGAGTGACTGTGATCTCAAACGTCGCGTGGTTTGACTTAGCAATTTTTTAAATAAATTATTCCACGTCCTTTAAATATGTCATAACAAAGTGAAATTAATTTCATGAAATCACGAGCGCTGAGTTGTATTTTAAATCAAATATTTATTCAGGTTTGGACTGACAGGATCAACAAAACGGGCCGTCCCCGCAAACGGCCATGTGTCCGCCGCACAAAGGCTTCAAACGATTTTAATAACGACCCTCACGAACGTGAGCCTTTGACCGCGGACGCAATTTGCTCGAATTAAAAAAAAAATCGTACCTGGCAACAGCACCCCACAAAACGAAACGGGGCCGATAACATCGGACGCACTTTATTATTATTTTTTTTTTTCACCTTCGCCCCTTAATTTATTCGGCGGCGAAAGGAGGAAACCTCCGCGCGGATTATGCCGGCGACGGGAACAAATGCCCCCCCTCTATTGTGGCAAATTGTAAAAAAGATACGCGAATTAATCTTCGCGCGCGCGAGGTTTCAGCGAAACAAATTGAAAGCGATCCGGTGCTCGCAGCGCGTGAAACGTGAAGAGCTTTCCCGTCCTGAAACACGTCAGGGTGACTTTTTGTTTCGTGCAAGGAAACAAACGTGCAGAGATAATCGTGAACATGCAATTAAAAAAGAAAAAAAAGAAAACACATGTTAAATAAAAAGGTAAGTATTGCAATTTTCCACAATGTCATAAATCTTTTTAAAAGTTGTGTAATTTTTTATAATTGTGTTCAGGTTTGTTCCCAAGAGCACAAAGTAATTACGTAACATCAGCTCCAGCAAACTCTGAGTCATATCTGCACTATTGGAAAATCCCAACCACACTCTGACGTAATTAGATCGTGAGGTCCAAATGCCATCACTTGAATGAATTTACTGTATCTCCTCAATTAACGAAAAACAGAAGCAAATTAGCGCTGAGGAAGACAATCAGCTATCCCGAGCTAGGTCTCAGAAGGAGAAAAGGTCGCCAGGAGGAATGACCCTGGCTGACGTCTACGCCACTGCGGAACCGTCCTCCAAGGATCGCAGCGTGCGTTCAAAATTTCGACAAATTCCCACGACAATAATCCACTCTTGCATAAAGGGATGGCGTTACCTGAACATGTGCGGAAGGTTGGTAAAACTGAAATTGCATCTAGCAGGTTGCCTCGGTCCCATTTAAATCTGTAGTTTGAAATTCCCCCCCGCAAAAGTATCTCATGACGTCACATGAAACTTCCATCCGTCACAGTGAGGTAAACAGACTGAGCTTTAATCTGTTTCCTAAAGCTTAATCTAAGTCACTAAAAATTGAATCAATTTTATGGCCCTGTTGATCATATGATGTAAAAATCTGGTTAATTTGTTCAATGGAATTTTTCAGGTGCGTGACGTAACGAGTTACGTACCCTCTGCACCCTTCCCTGATCAAGGCAACCTTCTAATACACAGTCCAGCTCTACCAACCTTGCACGTGTGTTGATTTAGTGACCTTATAAATTCAGACATTCCACTGGCATCTAGCTTAAAAAAATACAAATTAGTTTCTTTGTAGTTTTCCTATTAAGTTGTCATCCAGTGACGTTTTGGTTCGAGAAAGTTAGGTTATGAATTTGTTGCTCGTACGAAATCATAAATTCGGTCATTCCTCTGCCATCTAGATTTAAAATTATAAATTGATTATCTTATATTTTGTTTTAAGTTTTGCCATGGCTTTAGGTAGCCATAACAACTGACATTTTAATTCGAGAAAAAAATAGGTTATAAATTATTAGCTCGTGAAACGACGTTCGAAGTTATAAATTCAGACGTTCCACTTCCATCTTGGTTCAAATGTTCAAAAAAAATTTTATTTCGATTTACGTAACCGTAACTGACATTACTGATTTCAAATGTTCAAAAAATTTGGTTTCTCTTTGATTTCGATTTAAGTAACCGTAACTGACATTATCGATAGTCATTCTACCGTCGCGTCATCTACATTAAAAAATACAAATTAATTTCTTTGTGATTTTCTATTGCGTCAACTGGAACTTTTGTTCGAAAAAGTTAGGTTATGTATTTTTGCCAGTGAAACGTTTAAAACGATTCGCCGCCGCTGTTCAGATTCAAATATTTAAAATTAAAAAAATGACACTCGAAATTATAAGTCGGATTTAATGGAATTAAATTTGTCTTTTGATGTTTGAGGCGAATATCCGCCATCTAGATTCAAAAGTAAAAATTATTTTGTTTTTGTTTGGTGACCACTGACGTTTTAGTTGGAGAAAGTTAGGTTAAGATTTTTCAACAGTGAAACTAACTACAAAGTTTTTTTAATCTCAAACCGGACAGAAAATTCTCTACAATTTTCTGTCCGGTTTGAGATTAAGAAAACTCTGTACTTACAATTTTCATCGGGCAAGAACAAACTTCAAATAGTGAAAGTAACATTTGACGTTCGGAACAGTACGCTGTAATCTAGATTCGAAAGCAAAAAATTAATTTCTTGGTTTTATTTTAGGTAACTATGGCAACCGACGTCTCGGTTATTCGAGAAAGTTAGGTTATGCATTTGTTATTCGTGAAACAGCATTCGAAGTAATAAATTCACACATTCCACTACCATCTAGATTAAAAAGCGCGAGTTAATTAACTTGTTTAGTTGCCCGTGACCGTGGCAACAACTAAAAATGACGTTTGATATTTGAAACTTAACTCTGCCAACTAGATCCAAAAAAAAATGTTTTCTATTCTCTTTTGTTCTTGGTAACTTAATCATATGAAAACCAATATTGACATTTGACGTTCTGATTCGAGAAAGTTAGGTTATGAAATCTTTGTTGGGAAACGGCTACGGAAATTATTGTAAATTCAAAACTTAAAAAAAATACTCCTATAAAAAACAACAACTGCAAGAGACATTTAATGTTTGAAGCGATTCGCTGCCATTTAGATTCAAAAGTAGAAAAAAAAAACTTCTTTCTTTTTAATTTTTGTTTCATAGTAGCCATGACAACTAACGTTTTGATTCGAGAAAGTTAGGTTACGCCATCTAGTTTAAAAAAATACAAATATTTCTACTACGTACGATGTTTGTAACCATGGCAACTAAAAATGACGTTTGACGTTTGACGTTTGAAACAATTCACCGTCACCTAGATCCAAAAAAAAAAATTGAAAAGAATCGGTTTTGTTTTCGGCAACCTGAAAACAAAACCGAATAGAAAACATTTAAAAAATTTTTTGGACCTAGTAGGCCGTGAATTGTTTCAAATATTAGCACTTTTTTTTTTAAATTTTTGCAAATCAAAACTGACATTTTTCCTTAGACTTATTTAGTTGACGTTTGATATTTGAAACTTAACTCTGCCAACTAGATAAAAAAAATGTTTTCTATTCTCTTTTGTTCTTGGTAACTTAACCGTGTGAAAACCAAAATTGACATTTGACGTTCTGATTCGAGAAAGCCAAGTTATGAACTCTTTCTTGTGAAACGGCAACCGAAATTATTGTAAATTCAAAAATTAAAAAAAATTACTCCTATAAAAAAAACAGCAACTGAAAGAGACTGAAGCGATTCGCTGCCATTTAGATTCAAAAGTAAAAAAAAAAACCTTGTTTCTTTTTAATTTTTATTTCATTGTAGCCGTGACAACTAACATTTTGATTCGAGAAAGTTAGGTTATGCCATCCGGTATAAAAAAAATACAAATATTTTTACTTATGTATGGTGTTTGTAACCATGGCAACTAAAAATGACGTTTGACGTTTGAAACAATTCACCGTCACCTAAATTAAAAAAAAAAAAACAAAAATTCAAAAGAATCGGTTTTGTTCTCAGCAACCTGTAAACAAAACCGAATAGAAAACATTTCTACATTTTTTTTGGACCTAGTTGGCCGTGAATTGTTTCAAATATCAACACATTTTATTTTTTTTAATTTTTGCAAATCAAAACTGATGTTTTCCCTTAGACCATTTGATCTTAGCGCTGCCCTACCGTATTCGACCTTCGTTGCACTTTATTCGCCTCATGGACACGATAAGTGGTGGAGAAGTATCGCCGAAATATAACAGAGCCAGAAGAAAAGCCCAAAACGAGAAAGCGGAAACGAAAAGCGGATTCATCTATTGAAACAAGGAAATCGTATAAAATATGGATCGCCAAAATGGAGTCTCAAATTACCTTTCATTCAAATTGTCAATCGAAAAAATGGAGTCTTCCGCTTGGTACAAGTTGTTTAAAGCAACATAGCATGTTCACAGTAGGGCACAAAGAATTCCAGTAAACATTGTAGTTAATTAGGATTTCGCATAAAATTAGCAACGATTACAGGTTAACACCTCTGCGCCTTGTAACGACGGAATGCAAAGTGAAGCGTGCAGTGGATATCGGAAGGACTTATGAGCGAGTCCAAAAAAAATTTGAAAAAAATCAGTTTTGTTTTCGACAACCTAAAACAAAACCGAATAGAAAACATTTTAAAATTTTTTTTGGACCTAATTGGCCGTGAATTGTTTCAAATATTAACATTTTTTTTTAAATTTTTGCAAATAAAAACTGACGTTTTTCCTTAGACCATTTGACCCTAGCCCTTGCCCTCACGTATTCGATCTTCATAGCACTTGATTCGTCTCCGCTATACGATAAGTGATGGAGAAGTATCGGCGAAATATAACAAAGCCAGAAGAAAAGAGAAAGCGGAAACGAAAAGCGGATTCCTCTGTTAAAACAAGGAAATCGTATAAAATATGGATCGCCAAAATGGAGTCTCAAATTACCTGTAATTCAATTTTTCGGTGGAAAGAACGGGTCAGCTGCTTGGTAAAAGTTGTTTAAAGCAATTTAACAGGTTCACAAGGCGCAAAGAATTTCTGTAAACACTTCTCGCAACGATTCACGGTGGAGGTTAACACCTTTGCGCTTTGTAACGACGGAATACAAAATGAAGCATGCAGTAGACACCGGAAGGACTTGCGAGCGAGTAGCCAATTAGAATTCAGAAATTGGTGTTTTGCCCAACATATTTTTGACATCAGTCATAAAATAGATTTAAGTAATCTTAGGTTAGTAAAAGCAACGTCAAGCAAGAGGGAATTAGACGGTTTTGAAACCATTTTTATACACAAAACCAGTAATGATTTAATGAACGCCGATCACGGGCCTTTGGCAGGTTCTGTGTTGCTTGACTTAGTTGACGTAACCCGGTGAGGCGCTCACTGCTGGAAGCGCACGCTTCATTGGAGCGGAGCGCACTTAGTATATAAGGTAGGTAAGGTAGGTAATGACACCGTCACTTCTCCTGTGATTTAGTAGGATAGAAATCGCAACTACTGAAGATGGCAGCGTAGCTGCCGAAATACGTATTTAGTTTTTAAAAAAACATATTGTTGTAAAGAGTTAAATCCAAATTTATTTATTAATTGGTGACGTGACCTAAAGAACCCATTAGAAGTTGTGATATCAAAGCGCTCAAATGGAAACAGCAGTGTGGCCAACTGATATCCACTACATCGTATTATTTCATACAAAATTCAACGTCGATCAGATTGAATTTAATTTATGTTTGACTTCCATAAAATAAAATTGTTCCGTACTTGCGAGGAGATACGATAAATTTCGCCCGCCTTTACCGGACGCCAACTTGGAAATATCAAAGTTAACTTACAACGGCGTTAATTAATTCCAGTGTTTGCCTGCCCTAATTGATTAACTAAGAAGGAACATTCGTGCACCCCTAAAACGGCGGTGGTGCAAAATCGCGTCCCGTCCAATTTGACTGCCTGGGAGCAGATTGATATCGTGCGTGGGCAACTGGAGCAACAAGCCGCGCAGCGGAGGCGGCGACGGCCGGGGCCGGAAGCCCCCCTAAGACGAGAAATAACCTAAACCCTTAAGTAATTAAATTTCGGATCGGTATCTTGGGCAACTTACTGTTATTGTTAATTAAAGACAACCCAGCCCAAACACCGAGGAGGGGCTATTAATAACTCGTTAAACGGATATTCATAGTTCTTTATTGGAAGTTATTGGGGCGAGGGGTTGTTTAAGCGGGTTGTCTGGCGCGGTAATTATCACCAATTGAGGAAGCAATGATGGCAAAATAATTTTCAAATTATGATTCTGTTGGAAGTACTTGAGTTTTCAATTAATAAGATGGCAATGCCCGTTGACTTTCAACTTACCCGTACAGTTTTATACGGGGACGATTCGAGCTTTCACATTTACAAATTAGTATTTGCAAATTCGTCGATAACCTTCCGGGGTGTAGTGCATCTGTTTAAACAGATTTGTCACCAAAAGTTTACTTAAAGTCTGCAGGCTTGTAAGAGGTTGCCCATAACTTACTTGAGACCGCACAACTTACCTGTGCTCTGTCAGTTCACAATTAGTGAAGATGCGGGGTGGATTCCCCACAACTTACCTGTACCCAGCCAGCTCACAATTAGTGAAGATATGAGGTGGATTCCCCACAACTTACCTGTGATATTGACTACTTACTTTGTGTAATAAGACTCGCTTATGTTGCATTCTTAAAGTTCAGTCGACTTGGACTTCATTTGTCAGCATGGAATTCTCTCTTATTAAAATGTATTTAATTTTATGTTGTATTCTTAAAGTTCAGTCGATTTGGATTTCATTTGTCAGAATGGAATTCTCTCTTATTAAAATGTGTTTAATTTTATGTTGTATTCTTAAAGTTCAGTCGACTTGGACTTCATTTGTCAGCATGGAATTCTCTTTTATTAAAAGGTATTTAATTTTATATGTATTTCGTAGAACGAAGAGGACTTTGATCTGTGAGCTAAGAGCAGTGATCGGTAAATCATACTAGACAATTTCCGCGGCGATTATGTCGCCGCGTCGATGATCGTACTTACGAAATGCTCACTACGCAATTAAATTAAATCTAAAAACGCACGCGTTAAATTTTGCTTTGTTCCAAAAATAAAAAAAACCTATTTTTATTATCCCCCCCCCAAAAAAAAAAAAAACGTGGCAGTATCAACTGTGCGAAATATTTCGAAACATTTCTCATTATTATTCTTAATATATTTTTCGCCTTCATTTATACCGCTGGAAATTATTACTAATTATTGCAATCTCCGTCGTAGCGCAGATGTGCATTTTATAACGCTAATTATTTCTCACGTGTTCGATCTATTTCGTATTGCAATTCGCAGACAGTTTTTTTATGCAACCCTGGACACTCCCGCAATAAATCAGTTTTTAAGTTCACTATTTCGGTATTATAATTGCCTTTATTTAAACTTTTATCATCAGTCTGTGTTTCTGCGTTGGTTTCGCAATCGTCTTGCAATTGTCCACAGCTGTATTTTACCAATATTTTCTGGGAATTCAACTGTTTATTTTAACGCCAAGACTAGATTGTAAAACTAGACGTCCTCTCAGTTTTTTTTTATGCTGTCTTGTTTCCTGTAAAATAAGCTCTTTACCAGCTTGTTATTTCGACGGAATTGCATATCACTTTCACACTTGACGTTTAACGTTATTGGCTCCCATTGAGATCAGCTTTTATTCGATTGGTTGTGATTTTCGGTCACGTAAGTTTTTGATTCGGTCGAACTCCTTCCGTCGTACTTCTGGGCGGAGCTTGGCTTTAATGATTTGTTGCGAGCACATACATAGCTTTTTGCAAGCTTGTTTTTTCGGCGGAGTTGTAAATTGCTTTCAAAATCAAATGAGATTCGTGACTAGATAAAATTTTTTCGTGAAAAAATTCAACGAAAGAGAGAAAAAAAAACAAAATTTTATAGTGGCTCGAGGCTCGTTTTTTACGAAATAAAAATTGCTTTCAAATTCGAAATTTATTGCGATTGGCCACCATTGACGTCAGCTTTTACTCGGCTGGTTTCGATTTATGTCACGTCGGTTCGAACTCCTTCTTTCGCGCTTCGGGGCGAAGCCAAGTTTGGCTTTATTAATTTGTTGCGGACCTGTAGTGTTCAGTCGTCGTCTCGATATCCCCAGGGCACGGTTGTGTTGTGAGGGAGAGGAGGGGGCTTCGACCTCATATTGTTATGCCTATATCCAGCGCGGACAAGGCATACATAGTTTGAGTTTCGTTAACAGCAAGGGTTTCGGGGAAACATCGCATCTCTACTGGTACGGGCAGTTGTCGATGGTGTGCCCTGGAGGACCAGAAGCTCTCTTCTGTGCCTTGTCTCAGCTTGTCCCCTTTAATTTGGACAGGTATGTTTTGCGTTTGCTGCTCTTTTCGATCGAATCGTTATTATTGTCTCACTTCTCTTGTCTCACAGGCTTACGTTTGAGTTTACGTTTTGATTTGCGTATTGGTTGGCATCCTACACGCTTGTGTTAGATTAATCGTTAATCGGTTTTGTTACATTATTGGAGTCTTGGCATAGTATTAAAAATTATGCACTAATATTTTATTTAACAAGAAATAACAAATTTCCAACAACAAAAAAATCATCATCTTTTTGCTTGGCGATTTAAAGTACCGGATTATCCAATACGATAGGTTCTTTGCGTTCTTATTCAAGAAAATTTGAAACTCGCTCGAATTAAACGCCGCAACTACTATTCTCGGCCGCATTGTTCCGCGGGCGCTATTAAATTTCCGGTTAAAAGCAAAGTTATCCGTCGTTTCGCTACGTTAAATAAACGCTAACGCGCGGCGTTGATGGACGGAACGAAAACGAAAATAAACCGGACAAATGGAACCCCCCGGTCGCGCCGGCCGCCTCCGGCGAACGGAACTAAAGGACCCCCCGACCCAAAAAAAAAAAGAGAAAGGGATCGTTAGGGGACGTGAATAAATCGCGCGCGGCGCGGTGAAAAAGCGCCTTTCACGACTAACACGTAAATTTGGCGTAAGTAAACGGCCACGACTTTCACCTCCATTGTACGGCTCATTATTTTCCATTAGTGCATTTTGCCTCGCTAACTGCGGTCAATCACGGCGGCGCTGCATTGTTAGCGCGGGGGTGGGGAGTTTCCACTTTCGTGGCTCTCGACGAATTTCTTCCGGCGGATCCGGGGGGTAATCCCCTGAAACGCTTTTAATCTCGCCTAAATCGCCAAGGGAAGATTCGTCTACGAGCGACGATGAAGAATGCAGCCGGCGCACAATTGATCTATAGTAATTAGGGGGCGCCGGAAGTGAACACTCCATGAAGTTGAGTTACCATTCGAAATGGAACTCTTGCAGAAACAGAGACAAAGAGGGGTCTTTTATTTTTGAATTCGGTATCAACGTTTCGTTCTTCGTGTTAAGCACTCTTTAGGGTGATGCCAGGTCCTCATATGTTTCCAGGAGAGTGACTGTGATCTCAACTGGGGCTCGTTCAGGACCTGAAAGAGCGCGCTTCTCTCTCGTGCAAGTGATTTTGTATATTTTGCTTCTTGTCTTAAGCGCCTAAAGTGCTCTCGCTTTACAATTTTTGAATTCAACCCTGCGTACAGTTGAAAGATCGTTTGACTCGAATAAATTATTATTTAATCAGACTACGTCCATCAAATAAGCTGTAACAATATTTTTTTTGTTCGCAATGTAACTTATAACGTATATTTCTTTTTCAAATACCATAAAGGGTGGCTGTGGCAGATAAATTTTGTGTCGTTTCTTGATTCAAACGCATTCAAGGAGCGTCCAGGACATCATTTTTGCCATCTAAACGGAATCTAGGAATTTAAACGTTGTTGAAGTACATACAAATGGTGCTAAGGCATGAATTAAATTTTACATAGCCACCCCTTGTGGTATTTAAAAAAAAAACACACGTTATAATAGACGGTCATAAAAAAATCAAGCATTTTAGAAGGCGATGCGAGGTACTGATTTTTTTCTGGTATAATGGCTGTGATCTGAACCGTGTGCAGTTGAAACATTATGCGACTCTGATAAATCATTAGGTATTCTGACTATGTCCCTTAAATAAGCCGTGTCAATATTTTTCGCTCGCAATGCATCTTATACAATAGATGTTCCTGAAAAGGTTAAGTATTCCTGAAAGGTATGCGAGGTAACGATTTTTTTCCAGTATAGTGGCTGTGATCTTAACCCCGCGAAATTGAAACATCGTTCCGTTTTGCTTTTCTTCTCAAAAATCATTATTCTTTGATCAGGACAAACTGAAATAATGTGTTTGTATACGTTCATATATAAACCAATCACTAGTAAAAACTTAACGACGAAAATACACCTGAAACTTTTAAATTAAGTTTGCTAAGTCCTGATTTCTTCACCTACGAATAAATTTATCTGCCAAGTAGTATCCTCGGAAACCATTATCGATACAATGGTTTCCAAGGATAATACCTGGCAGATAAATTTATTAGGAGGTGAAGAAATCGGCAATACCAGTTGTATGCAGAGCACTGTTAAAACCTGGCCTGTAATTTATTTATCTGAAGTTTCTTTTTTGCGCGAAATTCTGAAATAGGTAACTTTCTAATTTTAAAAAGCCACATGTTGGCGTGAAAATCTTTCCTCGATCGTCATTTGTTTTTTCGCTGTAACGTCATCATGATTTTTTTTATCGAAGGCATCAACTCTTTGTTCATTATTCTTGACGAGAGTTGCGAAAGAGAAGAGAGGAGATCGTAATGACTCATCCCTTGTTAACCGATCGAATACCACAAACAAGGTTACACCAATCGGAAACGTCGTGACGTCAATGGGAACCAACCGCTTATAAGATGACGTAAAGAGAATCCAATGGAAGGGTCAACGAGAATCATAATGGCTCGCTCGTTCCTTGTTAACCGATTGAATAACTTTGCACGAATCTGAAACATCGTGACGTCAATAGGAACCAACGGCGTACAGGATGACGTAACAAAGGTCCAATGGAGGGGTCAACGAGAATCATGTCTCCCTCGTCCCTTGTTAACCGATCGAATAACTTTGCGCACGAATCTGAAACATGGTGACGTTCAATGGAACCAACCGCGTACAGGATGACGTAACTAAGGTCCAACAGCGTTAAACGTCGAGGATGGCCGCAATTTAATCTCTCCGTCGAAATAAAACCTCGCAAAAAAAACAGCAGTTGACGTGAACTAGTCATGTGAAAAAAAAAGGAAGCGGCCGGCACGGCGGTAAAATTTTATGACTGTCTCGCCGTTTTAATATAAACAGTCGGTCTATTCCCACGGAAAACTCGAAGTACGCCTTGCAAAAGATGAGGCAATTGTATGAAAAAATAGAAACTCCAGATGATGTTGTTTGTTAAAGGCCGATCGGCGATGATATTCGAACGAGTGCAAAAAATCTGTCTGAGTTGCGTTACGATAATAAAACAGAACGTGAGACCATTTGCGTTATAAAGAATCCAACTAATTTTAGCGACGGAGACGATGATACAAGAATACTATTTTAATGTTGGGCAATCAAAAATAAATGGGATTTAATTGAAATTAACCTCCGCCCACAATAATTTTTATATCCGTAGATACGTATTTCGGCAGCTAAGGTGCCATCTTCAGTACGCTACCAATTTAAAAGCACTAAAAAATGTCAAAAAACAAACCTAATCACACTGACAAAAGGAGGTTAATTTCAATTATCTCTTAAACCACAGTCTCCTTTACCATTTTAGTTTTTTCTTTATTTTAATGGGATTTAAAATTCGATTTGCGGGGTGTTTCCTAAAAAGCGGTTTTCCGAACCGTAAACCGCTGGGGCGATACAAATTTTTTTAATCACAAGCTTCAATAATTAACGTGGATAATGTAATTAATGAAACAATCCGAAAAAGTAAATCTGCCGAAAATCAAACTGGGAGAAACTGGTTGAATGAATTAAGAAAAAAATCGCAGGAAATTCACGACGAGGAATAAGACATGTTAGGAAATAGCAATTTTGGAATCGGATGGTTGGCAGCGCTATTGCACATCAACCGTAAAGAGCAACAACTAAGCCCCGATGAAGAAAGAAAACGTTGGCAGACAAACCAGAAAACTGGAGACGGTTTAAATCTGGAAACTGAGGGTTGCCAATAAATTATTTATTTTTACGTTCCACGTACAGTGAATTTCTGACCAAATATACCGGATGTTTGAAAATTGCTAGTACAAAAAAAAAATTGGTAGTTGGTGATGGTGAGTTGAAGTCACTGGCAAAAGAAATTCTAATAAAAGTCCTTTAGTTTTCGAGATAAAAATTCCTAAAAATTTGGCCAAAATTGTTGTTACGCCACTGAATTAGGGTAACCAACTGTCACAACAGTCAGAACGTGGTACATTGTTATTACCAAAATGAATGCCGCTTACACAAATAATGAGTTGACGAATACAGTGTTACTTTATGAAAAAATTAAAAATAAAAAAATAATAAAAAATTTAAAAAAATGGATTTCTTAGGAGTTCTAGAGGCCACAGTTTTTTTTTGTACTAGCAATTTCCAAACACCCTATGCTTAATTAATAATTTTGTGAAATATTTTTTAACCATGAATATTTCATCGTCATCAATATTTCAAAAAAGGAAATTAAAAACTTCGTTCTTTTTTGTTTATATATTGTTTGGTTTTGTATACTGTGGATACAACAACTTTCGTCCTGCTTTTACACAGCTTTCCAAGCGAATTTACAAATTTATAAACGACAGTAACGGTCGACACGAATGCATTTACGGATTAAATAAATCCGCGCCCCGATTTTTATCACTCTCCAGTGCCCCAGTCAAACCGATTATAAATTGCTGCAACAACCCACATTAATTTATTATGATGCGTCATAATTACAATTTTCGAAACGGTTTATTGTTGCAAGCGCCTAAAACAAAAAAAAAAACTCGCCGCTTCGTTCCGTCGACCACCCGGATCATTCGAATCGTTCATCCTCTCGTTTATTTACCAACAGTAATAATAATTAATTTATAATATTTTTTCTTTGAATTCATTGAGTCGTCATCAATGAAGGATAAACCGAGTGCAGGCAAAATGACTCACGAACATAGTTAGGCTACTTTATTTACTTCCGTGGCGTAAGCGTTGCTCCACACGTAATTGTAAAACAAACACCGGTTTGCCTCATTCTTTCCGTTGTTGACCGGCACGCATTTGCAGAGCTTGTGTTTTGTGTTGAAGTTTTCGTGAAGTAATTAAATCGGCCGTCTTGAACGGATTGTTGGCCGTGTCGCTTTAGTTTTCCCCGCGTTTGGGAGTTCGTTTAGCGGTTCTGTGGAGTGTGCCCCGCGTCTGGGAGATCGTTTAGCGGTTCTGTGGAGTGTGCCCCGCGTCTGAAAGATCGTTCAGAGGTTCTGTGAAGTGTGCCCCGCTGATCCTGGCTTGCCTGTTCTCCGGCGAGCAATGTAGAAAGAAACGTAATCTGTGCGCGAGTACTCCCGCTAGTGTACCGATGCCCTTTTTTCTCTGCCTGTAAAGGATAATATTTTTGATATATCTATTATCGACAGCCTAATACGAGATGCTTGTTAACACGGGCCACTCTGTTTGTATTAAATAAACGTATCATATTTACTGAATTTTGCGCTTGTGGGAGGGAACTCAAAGATCACTTTTTCATTAATGCCTTCGCCTGTGGCATACTGTAAGGGAAGCGGGTCCTGGTATACTATACCCTCTATGGCAGTTCAGGTATACACTCCTGGACTGCGTAATATTTGTTGGGCGGCGTCCTTAACTGTAACGCCTGTTGAATCCTCCATGTCGTCTCCACTGAGTGGGCAGATTTATGCAACTCTCCATCACATGGCAGTCCTCGTGGGAAAGACCGACTTTGCTTCCAGGGGCACAGTTGCCGTGTCTCACAAACCGTAGGTTAAAAACGCGCAACGCACTCCTTTTGTTACCATGCAGCAGCATTATGCAGAAATTCGAGCGACATCAAACGGAAACAACATCGGCCGCGTTAACTTCGCACACATAACATCAGCTGCTTGAACATTTGTGCTTCAAACACAGCACACCCTAATCGAGGTATTAAGACCCAGTTAAGGATTTTTTCGAAACACTTGCGTTGGTTGCATAACCGACTCGCTCTTTTTTAAATTAAGGCGATGGGTTGCTTGTGTTATTTGATTCCCTTTCGCAGACGCCGCCAAATAAACAACCCCATCCCCTCCCGGGTTGTACTTCGCGCCAAATTCAATAAGCCATCTGGAAACAACGAGCTGCTTGCCTGGCTTCTTCGATTTTGAAATTTACTCGCGTGAAGTTCCGAACATCTTGCTTGCCAGACGGGTGATTAAAGTTCGGCGCGAGCCCATCCCAGATGTATCCGCATTATCCCGCCGCCGCGAGGGGGCGTCACGGCCGCAAACAAACAAACACGCTCGCTCTCGAATTCGTGCTCTACGCCGCCGGAGGAGCGGATCTTCCTCTCTGCTTCCAAAGGAATAAGTTGCTCGTTAACTTATTGGGGAACGGATACAGGGTCGCGACGAGGTTTTCAAAAGTTTTAATCTGATAAGTTTGCGCGAGATCCCCCCCCCTCCCCTTCCACCCAAACCCCTTTTCCGGGCTTAAATCGAATTTCATAAATTAAATAACGCCGGATGTTCGAAGGATGAATTCGGTAAGTCTGGATAATGAATTTTTAAAAGTACGGGGAAAAGTTAGGATAACGCATTTCTAAATTTTTGGACCCCCCCTCCCCCCGTCCTTTATACTACCACTGGTTATTTGAAAACGTCGCCTGTTTTTAGCTATGAATTTATAAATTGCTCCCTGTAGCAATAGGTAACAGTTTGCAAACAAACAACAGGCAGCGGCGTGTGTTTAGCGAAGGTGAATATAGGCAACCACATCTGCACGTTCGGTACCCCCGTTTAAAACGCAAAAAGTAGTAGTAGTAGTAAGTTAGTACGCAAAAAAGGAACGTAGCCAATTTTATTAAAAAAAAAAGAAAGTTTCCACCGGGCACTTGAGATCACAGTCATTCTACTGGAAAAAAATCGTTACCCCGCGTCGCTTTTAAGAATGCTTAAGTATTTGCTGTACATATTTAAATTAGACGCATTGCAAATAAAAAAAATGTATTGTAATGGCATATTTAAGGGACGTAGCCGGATTACATAATCATAAATCGAAATAATAGTAGTAAAGTTGAACAGCACACAGTGAAGATCACGACCACTCTACCGGAAAAAAATCGTTACCTGCCATCGCCTTAAATATTGTTCAATGTGATAAATGAGAGGTTTATATCTGCGAACGATTAATAGCAACCGTACCGTTCTAATTTTATTGAATGATTCTGAAATTAAAAAAAATACAACAGGCTGTTTGAAAAACATTAACGGCAATCGACACGACGCACCGGGAAAAATCTAATAACTAAACGACAGACGTTATTCGAAATGTACGGCGCGGTGTGGGGGTGTGTGTGGGGGCGGGGGTGTGGGAACTTCGTACGTTTAAAGCAAACGCGAGCTGGTGCTCGTAAAGGGCGATTGCCGCGAGCGCATTACACAAAAATATGATTTTCATTTCCTAATTCCGCGCTCGCTCGTCTGTTCGCCTGTGGCTTAGCTTAAATTGAACCCTTCTGTCATCCGGGGATTTTACGCCGGGATTACTCTTTTTGACTTATGCGAAACCACTTCGCGGAGAAAATTAACGCGGCGGACTCTTTCTTTTGCCGGGGTAATTAAAACACGCGCAAACGTCGCGTCGCCGGGCCGTTTTTTTCTTTCCTCCCCTTGTTTGACGTAATTCGACGGGCCAATTAGATTATTCGAGAACCCAAAAGAAATCTGCGGGGACAAGCACCCCCCTTCCCCTCTCCCTCCACCTCCAAATAAGCTGAGAGCGACAATTTTTCCGGGCAATCTCCCTCGAGCCTTTTCTTTCGAATTTAATCTGTGTTAACTTTTTTATATATATAAAAAAAAAATTCAGTTCATACGCAGAATTAATTATTAACTCGTTTTCTGCGGCTATCTTAAATACGGGGATGTAATGGTATGAGCGAGGGGGTGGAGGTGGCGACGTAGCCAGATTAAATAATAATTTGTTAAATTAAAACAATGTTTCAACTGTGCACGCAGTTCAGCTCATAGTCACTCTTCTGGCAAAAAGTCGTTGCCTCGTACTGCTTTTTGGAATGTGGCAGAAAGGATTCGAATTTTTCAGTACTCATAGATAAGATAAATTATAAACTAACTCCCAATATGATAATATTACAACACAAAACAGGACACGTGCAAGGCCAATCTTGAAGAATGCCATCCTGCTCTCGGAACTCGACATTTGATACGAAAGGCGAGAGCTGATAAGCAGACCGCGTCGCACGAGAAAATCCGGGAAGTTCTAGAGTTCCCGATTTGGCCGACAGTTGTTGGCGCGTTCCTTTTTCCTCGTTGAGTTTTTATTAATTTTTTTTTAATTTATCGGGTAGCAGCAAAGTGGAAAAACCAATTATTATAATTTTTATTGGGCGTATTAATTAAAAGCGTCCAGGAATTTGAACGTGTCCGGATTTCGAGAAGATGAAGAAATGGGGGCTAGCCGTTTAATTTAAGTTAAGAAAACAATCGGGAATTTCGAAAGAGCGGTAGCAAATAATTTTTTTGTTCTTAATAGGTTTTATTTTGACACGGGGTGCACGAAAGAATTAAAAAAAAATTACAGTACTTCTTTGCTGTGTGGAATCGTCTCAGAGAAAAATGAGCTCCGCACTTATGTTTTCACGATCAAAAAACTTTGTTTATTTAATAATAATTCCTGAAACATATGAATAACATTGGAATAACAATTCAACGTTATTAATTGTTAATTATAATAATGCGCTAGTAAAGTACATACTTAGCAGTAATTAATGAAAATAAATAGTAAGCATGTTCTCTTCATTATCGCTGCAGACATCGTACGAGTAACATTGTGTATATACCGTAAATCAATATCGCTGCAGACATCGTACGAGTAACATTGTGTGTGTACCGTTTCGTTGTGAATTTGTGCTAAAATATTAAAAAGAAAGTTCGATTTATACGGGTTTCTTTTGGGCTGAACTTTCTTCCTTGCTGATGAACTTTCCAGGCACTTTTCGTTGTTTGGAATCATCAGAGAAAAATAAGCCCGTTCACTATCTGAAAATTTTGTTTATTTAATAAAAATTCCTGAAACATAATGAAATATAACAATAATTGAATAATAATATAAAGCGCAAGGTTCCGTTCTACTTAAACACTTTTCCCTTCCCGACTGTTACGTAACTGGGGAATAACGGATATTGCATTCGCAATGCATAAAAAAAAAACTTAATCGAGAATATAATTAGGGGTAATATTGCTTGTAACTTCCGAAGCTCGACTCCGTGCTAACGCCGTGTCTTGTGCATCTCAGTTCCAGGCAATTCTGCCGACCCATTTCATTCTGACCTTGTACGTACATGTTATGTATGATTCGTTATAATTAAAGGTCTGGAATGGCATATGTTCACGCCATGGTTTCAGTGGCGTCGTAATAACACACCGAACGGGCACATCGTGTAATGGGATTATTAAAATAATTTACGATGTACCTGCTATATCACGCAACGTGATGAAATATCCCAGAGGTCGGGATACAACTGCTCAACTAATTACTCTGAAAACCTTTGCAAACTGAAACGAGAAGTGTTGATTGCACAACTGTAAATTTTTTGATAGCGGTAATATTGCTCTGTTTTTTTCTTCTTTTAAACTGAATAACAACACCATTGCTGCAGCGGCATTAATTGTCTTCGCAGCTCTCGCGTTTGCATTCTATTATTTTATATTGCCCGCTTCCTTAGAATTTGAACCGCGGCGCAAAATATCTGATACCGAAACTTAATTATAACAGGAGTATAATTTAATAGCAACTTAATTTTTATGAAACATTGCATCTTTACGTACTGAATATCCGAACCTTCATACAATTACGAGACAAGGTGGGCCGAATAAGGGCGTGCCCCCTTTGTATCCCGTGGCTCGCTCGATGCAAATAGCACAAATTTCTTTTTAATCTACATTAATTCTTGAGCTCGTTGTAAATTAATTTTAATTCAAGTTTGACGGATCCGTATGCGTTTATATAGGGATGTGTGTTGTGTAGCGTTTTTCGCAATTTTTCCGCGGTTAAAAAGAAGTGAGCGGCGCCCTTCGAATGTACTTCGAGTTTCGTTATGTTAACCACCCACCCCGTACCACTGAGAAACAAGCGATACCGCTGTCATTCGTTACGGAATTAAGTCTTGTACCAATCCAGGTAGGTAGCAAACAATTGGCGTATTCCACATATGGCGGTAGTATTGCAGACGACTGTAATATACTAAAACGTATACTACGGGCAAAACTCAGATTGTTTTGCTGGCCCCTCACTCATTAGATAATACAAAAAACAAATGATGGGGAAAACCTTGACGGTTTATAATCTAAAACCTAGACGGTTTATAACCGTCTTGTATCCATCAAGGTAGGTAGCAAATACCATATGTAGCGGTAGTGTTGTCGACAACTGTAATATACTGAAAGGTACACTACGGGCAAAAGTCAGATTATTTTGTTGGTTCATCACTCCTCAGATAATGCAAAAAAAATGTTGGGGACACCTTAACGGTTTGTAACCGTTTTGTATCTATCCAGGTAGGTAGCAAACAATTTACGTATTACACATATAGCGGTAGTATTGCAGACAACTGTAATATACTAGAAGGTATACTACGGGCAAAACTCAGATTGTTTTGCTGGCCTGTCACTCATCAGATAATATAAAAAAAAAGATGGGGACAACCTCGATGGTTTATAATTGAAAACCTAGACGGTTTATAACCGTCTTGTATTCATCAAGGTAGGTAGAAAATAATTGGCGCATAACACACGTAGCGGTAGTGTTGTCGACAACTGTAATATACTGAAAGGTACACTACGGGCAAAAGTCAACTTATTTTGCTGGTTCACCACTCGTCAGATAATGCAAACAATTGGCGCATTCCACATATAGCGGTAGTACTGCAGACAACTGTAATACAAGGATTCTTTTACTGTTTGCAAATATTTAAACCTGTAATACATCACCATAAATGGCAACGATTAAGCTTATATGCCCTTAACATCAAGTTAATAGTTTTCGAGAAAAATGCATTGAAGGATTTTCCCCAAACCGTTTGAGAACTGCTGGCATAGCTAACGACTGGATGGTACGCCGCATTGCCTGTGCGAATGACGACCCGAATATAGGTCAGTGTTTTACGATGTCGTAAACGAACATTTGTTTGATTCGTATGAGGCCTATTAAAGATCGTAACAGTCGAAACATTTTAAACGCGCTCGCAAAGCGCCCGGATTAATTAAAATAAGTGCCACTTCGCTCCAAGTAATTACAATTTTAGGTATTTTCAAATTATAAACCGACGATTATAATTACTGGACAAAAAATGCGGATGAGTTAAATAACGACATCACCATCATTCATCGTTTTATTTTCGGATATTTTGCCCTCACAAGTAATAAATTGCCTTTCCATTTCTAATTAAATAGGTTAAGATTTCTTTAGTTTAATAAAGAAACTTTAAAATAATGTAGTAATTTATCTACTGTTTGTACAGTTTAAAGTCTGCCGGCTTACGTAATCATACTAGGGAGAATAAAATAGCTGTTAAAACTGATATGTACTCACTACCAATATGACTGACATTAAATTTACAATTTCTATTAATGATGCAATTATGAAATTCGGCCAAGTAGAGCACATTTAACGCGCTTGCATTGCAAATTCCAAAATTTACAAATTGATTAATATCTTAAAGTATTCTCGCATGCTTTCGATGAAGTCGCAGTTTCGCATTTCTTTTGATGCTTTTTATTACGGCAATTTTTTTATGTTTTTACAACGGCGGCCGCTGTGACGCGTTTAAGGTGGGGCAGTATTACATTAGCTTTCTGCAGTTACGAAAAATTTGACAAACGAATATAGATTTTTGATTCGTAAAAACGCATATTAAGATCGTAATGGCATTTACAAGTCAGCGGAAACGCACATAGAGCCCGGGCATTGTAATAAACGATATCAGTGATTTTTATTACGAAACGCTGAAGAATGAGTTTAAATGCGGGACTCTTTTTATGATCGGCGCTGTGTGTGGTCATACCCACTGACCAGAGGAAGACGTCAATGACCTTGCTGAAAGTTTGTCTCTCGCATATTTCAGCAGTTCCGAACAAGTGGAACCTCCGAATTTTCTTGGCTATGATTCGGTAGCCGCCCGAAAATACGCGCAGAAGGTAGCATTACACGTACTTAGACTGAGGTTTTTTTTTTTATTTGCACACAGTCAAAGAACAGCCTGTATTCTAAAAGCAAAACAAAAAAAACTTATTGCGAAAATAATGATGGGAGAACCTCGACGCTTTATTGCCATTATCAAAAAATGAGATCGCATTGAAGCACTGAATCAAGGAATCAAGGCTTTAGGGGGTAACATATGCACGCGCATTGATAACCGGATTCGTATCTAACCGCCGCGGCGCCGTTATTACCTATGACAATAGACATGGGGGAGCTTTATCGTTCCCATTAACAAGTGTTAAATTACGAGAGGAGTCGAATGAGAATGAGAACCCACACCTGGATTGTTTCGGAGCCGCCACCCCCCCAACCCACCACCCATATCTGATCGCACCACGGAAGTGCTTGGAATATATTTCGAATGATGATGTGAGGAGAGGCGTCACGACGCCTATCGGATGGGGGCGACGGGGGAGGGAGGAGGGGGGCGGCGGCTTCGACTAATAATAATTTTAGCGGCACGGAACAAAAGACGCCGCCGCGACTTCTCCTCAGTCGTCCAAATGAAATTATTTGATTAAGTCGGTCGGGGTGAATATAAGAGCACTCCGCTCGTCGGAATTGATTGCGCTCAGCGCCATCTACAGAAGAGAGATGATAAATAACATTTTGACTTTTGAATATTCCAATAAGTTCTAATGAACTTGATCACGTGCGGGCGTGCTCTTTGCTCTTCCTCGCTCTCTTATTATTATTATTATTATTATTAATATTATTATTATTAAGCAGCGTGGTTGAAGTTTTCTGACCTTTGTGTTGGCTTCGGCGTCGAGGAACGTTGAAGTCGAAGCAAATGAGGCCGCGCGATGCGGCGGTGAATCCTGCAAATTAGCCGTGGACGCGATGTTGCTAACTATTGTGGAGCGCAACTGAGCAACTTCCGGTTTATTTAGTTCGCAAATTGCGACGAGGGTGGTTGCAGTTTGCGAAATTAAGTTTGAAATTCCGAGCTCGCGCGCGCCAGCTAGTTACGACGAAGTGAACTTTCTTTTTTTTTTTTTTGATTCGAATAAAACGACGAGTTATGAACTATTTCGTATTTATTTATGAATATTTACAACGTGATAGTTACAAGATCAAAAACTCGTCGTCCTGATTGCGAGACTTGACAAAATGACTACAAAAATAGCATAATTTAAGACGTACAGTTTTGATATAAGTATATATAGTGACGACTCGAAAGTAAGTGTAATATACGTATAAAAATATAATTAATCAATGAATGAATGAAGAGAGGAGGGAAGGAAATATATCAACGTAGGTACTTGGATCGATTAATTAATTAACAATAGATTAGACCTAAGTAATGTCAACATGTAATAATTACAATGAATATCTTCTATAACATTATTCTAGAGTGCCATCTTTTCACGTCTATAGAAATCATTTTCAATTTAATTTTTTTCTTTTTATCAAACATTATTTACAAATAGTACATCACACGTCACATTTTCTTTTTCTTTTTAAATTTATTTCTCACTTGCATACGCATTAAAGATTTCGTAGTTCGTAGCACCAAATAATAACGCGATCTCTCTCTCTCTCTCTGTCTCTCTCTGTGTGTCTTTCTCAGTCTCTACTACGTAAGCTAGAACTTCACGCTCCTCGTCAAACTGAGAGTTCTCGCCGTTTTCTTGTCTCACATGTACGTACACACTGAAGTCCTGAAAATTATACATATGTATACCGCTAGTTCGTTACTTGTGAAAAGAGATGTCGTTGAGTGGGCGATTAGGCGGTGCGCTGATGTGATCATCTCACTGCGGTGACCAGGAAAAGGGAGAGGGAGACGAGCAGGGCCATCTGTCGACTTAAATCCGCCCTGCTAGTCTGCATCGCTGCCGGGTGCTCGCCTGTAACAAATTGCGCCAATTCATTACCAGACAAGATAATAAATAAGTCAGATATGGTGGAGTTTTCGGGGGGGTGGGGGGTGGAGAAGACGGATGGCTCATCAGGCTCGTCGGGCTCAACTTCGAACGTGACGGACCTGCGTTTTGTTTCCGTCCAAATTTTTATTAGCGTCGGCGTCGGTTCGGGATTTTCAGGAAATTAAAAACGCCGCGCCGCGGAGAAAGCTTACAAATAATACGGCGGAGGATTTAGGTCACTTTGCTTTAACCGACATATTTTTTCTCCCCGTCCAAGACGACAGCCTTACTTAAGAAAAAAAAAATCACGAAGCGTAACAAGAGATGAATATTCAGCTACTTCTTTGAATTATTTAATCGGTTGTTAACAAGGAACGAATCATTGTGATTCTAGTTGATAATTTATTGACAATCCCTGGCTTCCAGACTGAAAAAGAATTCCGACGGAGAGATTAAATTGCGTTCACGCTCGACCTTTAACGCTATTGGGCTTCCTTTACGTCATCCGATACGCGGTTGGTTCCCATCAATGTCACGTCATCATGTTTCTGCATCGTTCAAACCCTTCCCTCGAACGTAGGGGGCGCGACGGTTTGTCGTAAAGTTTTCAGACGAATATTCAGCTAGCTGTTTGAAGTATTCGTTCCGTTGTTAACGGACGTGTCATTACGATTCTAATTAACCCTAATTTTTGGTAACTCTCGTCAAGTCTAAAGAAAAAAGAGTCTGATGACTTCGTTTTTGGCCTCGATTTCGAAAACCCTTAAAGACTCTACGAGGAGTTCCTTGATTTTGGCCACGATTTCGAAAATCCTTAAGGACTCTACGAGGAGTTGATTGATGAAAAATCTCTAATTAAAAAAGAGAAAGAAAAAAGATCTAACAACGACTTTTTACTTTCTCTTTCCACCCCAAGTACGGAAGGGTGTCAAGGTTTAAAATTTCACTAAGACGCGAAACGTTCCCAAAACGGCTGTTGACGGAGGCTCTCGGTCCAATTGAGTTAGCGGTTTCGCTGATCGCCTAGAAAGTGCGGTTCGTCGTCTTATTAGCTGCGGCCATTTTGTTTGTTGTTCCTTAGGCCGGGGTGTTTTAGTGACGCCTGAACGCAAGAGATTCACTCCGATGTTCAGGAGAAAGCACTCGGCACGCAAATCAAAGCGTTCGTTTATACTGTGCTGCAAAGCCTGACAACTTAATCAAATTAATCAGGCATTTATGACAAAAAAAAATAACGAGAGGTAATAGTTGCAACAAAAAAATTTCTCGTTTACGTAAGTTCATTTTCCGCCCCAAGAATAATTATGGTATATTTAGGGAAGGAAATAGGGTGAACCACATCTAGCGCTTGAGGAATTTCGATAATAAAGTCGAGGATTCACTGCAATAGTTGAAGTCAAATGCTTTCTCTCTTAAATCAAGAGAAGAGATGATTTTCATTGAGTTTTCTTTTCTTTTAGTTAAATTTTTAAACAGACGACTCTGTTAAATTTGGAAAGAGTACTCGACGTTTCACTATCGATTGATTACTATCAAACGATCACTATCAATCGATAACTATCAATCAATAGTTCAATCCGGATTGATAATAGCAATCGATAGTGAGACGCTGAGTGCTCTTTGAAATTTTAATAGTGTCCGTTTTAAAGTTTAAAACCTAATTATTAAATTTACAATATTATTAAAATTTTTAGTTTAATTTAAATAATTAATTCTATTTATTAATTTAATTTTAATTTTGCTTAAATTTAAATTTAAATTTTTACTTGAACGGGTAGAGTTAGGTTAGGTTGACCTTGGAATGGGCTCGACTTAATTTTAATTAACTCTCATTTTTTACTTTTTAGTTTTAATTCTTATATATTTTTTTAATTTTAAATCTTCTTTCTTTTAATTCTACTTTTCGAGTGGGTTGGGTCTAGTTGAGTTGGGCTGCACTATGTGAAGAATTTTGTGGCAAATGATTTCGTTCTTAGCTCAAGAGAAGAGTTAATTTTAACTGAGTTTACAATTTTTAATTTCCAATTTTTTGCATACTGATAGGTTAAGTTGATTTGAGTTGGATCGAACTCGAGGTGGGTTGGATTTAAGTTTAATTAAATTTTAATTGTTTGTTTTAATTCTTAAATATCTTTTTGTTTTAATTTTTAGCCCAAAGAAGGTGTTAATTTTAAATTGAGTTATTTTTTTAATTTTTTATTTCCATTTTTTTAATATTTTATTTCTATTTTTTCAATTTTTTATTTCTATTTTTTCAATTGTTTATTTCTATTTATTCAATTTTTTATTTATTTTCATTTTATTTTTTATTTCAATTTTTTTTAATTTTTTATTTCTATTTTTTTGTTTAGGTTTCCTAGTGCTAGGCTAAGTTGATTGATGAGTTGGACCGACCACCTCGAGGTGGGTCGGACCTAATTTTAATTAACTTTTAATCTTTTTGTTTTAATTCTTGAATATCTTTTTGTTTAGGAACAAGTGTTGAGCTTGGGGGAAGAAGGGCTGGACTAAGTGAAGATTTGACGGCAAATGGTTTCTCTGTTAAGACAAAGAAAGAGCTATTTTTAATTGAGGTTTAATTCTTTTATTTTTAAATTAATTTATAATTTAACTTGGCAGCAACTCCAGCTACATCCTATTTATTTTTTTTCTAATATCGTTTTAATTTTATTTTGGGTTGGGTCGGTGAAGTTGAGTTGGAGGTGGACTTAGTTCCCAGAGTTTTGAATTTGTTTTTTTTAAGTTTGGAATTATCTTAGGTTGGGTCGTTAAACAAAATTTGGGGCATGAGTTGAATCTGAATTAAGTACATAAAAGGAGATAGCTTAGAAAAAACCGAGATTTGTTGTCAAACGTTCACAAATTCGACGGTCAATTCTAAGGAAGTGAGCGCCGAATTTCAAAATTAAGTTGTCTGCACCGGAGTCGAAATGATAGACGTAAGCATAAGATTCTTTAAAAAAAAAAAACAAAAATGATTTCATAAATATCTCAGTGAATCCGTTGAAGTATGGCTTGAAATTCGTTTAACAAAATTTGGGACACTTGTAGAATCTGAACACTTAGAAAGAGATCGGTTCGGAAAAAGTTGTTCAATTTGTTGTCAAACGCTCACAAAAACGACGGTCAGAACCGGATTCAGGAGCAATTCTGATGAAGCAAACGCCAAAATCTAAAATTAAGGTGTCTGCGCCGGAATAAAAATGGACGGCGCAGCATACGATCCTCAGAAAAAAGAGATAATTTCGTAAGTATCTCAATGAATCCGTTGAAGTGAGGTTTTAAATTTTTTGAACACAAAATTTGAGCGGGGAACCTGCAAAATTTGATTGAAGGGCTTAAAGAAAACTGAAATTTGTTGTCAAACGCTCTCACAAAAACGACAGCGCGGCGTCAGAGCCGAATCCAGAACCAATTCCGGGCCTATAAAATTATTTTTTTCTTGCAGATTGCGATGTTTTAAATTGAAATAAGCCCGCAACGTTTTCATTCTCGAATATTGTTGTAATTTGTTGCCCTAACGTTCCCTCGATCGATGTACCCTCCTCCCTCTCGACTCCCTCAAACTATCAATCAGTTCAAACACAAAAACCAAAGCCGATCTAACTCTGATTTCCTTCTTCTAAATAAGTAAAAGGTAGACGTAGGCAGGCACACACGAAACGATTTCGTATATTTGAATGTCAAACAACAATTCCACCAAGGTTATATTTCGGTATTGATTCTTCCTGTTTGCGCAATCACAAAAACAAGCAAATTCCTTCTGCGAAACAACTCCGCACACATCGAGAAGACAATTTGAATGCCGTGTGTTCCCACCTGCTTGCTGATGAGTCGCGGTGGTGAGATTCCCCACACGTGCTCTTTCCCCCCCCCCCCCTGCAAATAATCGATATAATACACCTGTTGCCCCCCTAGATTCCAATTGTCGATGTCCTAAAACTAACTCTCTCGTCCTCTTCCGACACGATGTGCAATGTACACCACCGACAGGAACGAACCCCTCGGCGGCGGGGTTTGGTCCTACTTAAAATACAGGGTGTCCCAAACTTCTGGAAAAGTCCAATAATGGCCCTTTAAATTCGTTTGATCACGAAAAGGTTTTAACAAAAGTTGCGTATTGTAAAATTAGTTTTTTTTTTTTTTCGAATGGAACACCCTATATATTATAGTATATTTGGATAGTGTTTTCTACGAGCTTTCCAACCACGCACATTTTATGGTCTTAAGATTTATAACTTGTGAGTTATTATCACTTTTCTATAATCAACTTAAGGAACGTGCTGTAAAATATTCTCATTCGTCTCAGAATCCTTTAGGATATTTATTTATACAATTTATCGTGCTTTTAGTGATTTAGATAAAAATAAATAAAGAAATTCGGGACCTGAACAACTTTCTTTTCGGTAATTCCTGTCATGTAAGAACATATTACGAATCGGTTGGATAATCTCTGGCCTCCATGGTTACCAGATTTGTTTCTCGACTTCTTTTATGGGGACATGAGTAAACAAACTCTTATCACAAATTGTTTATAATCGTAGATACGTATTTCGACCGCCAAGCTGCTAATCTTCATTTCTATTAGAGATTCAATGAAAATATTCTTTGGCTCATATCAACCGTAGAGGGTGCGTGTGTGGATGATTAAAAATAAAAAGGTAAATAAAATAATCCCCGTTTTAAGTAAATCTGAGCACAAACTGCATATACGCGTCGTTAGTGCTCGTTCTGCGTAAAGAGCAGCAACCAACGATAGTACGCTTAACGCCCTCCATGTATTTAAATCGAGAATTATTTCTGTAAAATACTTACGTCATAGCGTTGATTTTTAATTTTTTTTTAAATTGTTCATGTGGGATTACTTTTATCATTGAAAATTAAGAACTTAATTGGAGTTACGTCGTTTAGTTAATATTTTTATGAGCGTTTTTTTAAGGGCGATATCCCACATTCAACATTTTAAACAAAGTTTCCATCAAAATTTAATAAATATGGTTTTATGACAGTGGAAACATTTATGTGTTTATCAGATTCTTAAAAATGTACCTGTCGATATTGATAGTATGATATAACGTACTTAGATATTTATGCAATACGTATTGTTTTGATGGCAATTTTGATCAAAATATTGAGAGTGGGATATCGGCTTTAGAGTTGAAGTTTTATTTGTACTACGTGTCTATAAACGATTGAGTCAGTAAGTTGGGAACACTGAGGACATAAAACTGTTGCCAATCCAACAAATAAATCTAATATATTGATAGGCTTACTATAATTATGAGGCTCTAAACCGGGAGAGGACTGGAAAACAGGATAGGGCGAAGAGAAACATATTTCCCGGCTAGCAGAGTGACGTCGAAATTACGTAATTTTTTGTTTTTTTAACGTCATTGACGTCATTTGTCCAGAAAGTGACGTCAATTTGATGAGTCGTACGATACGTATTAATAACGTCGTAAAAGTGACGTCATTAAAACGTCAATAGAAAGTGATAAAATGTTACTACTTTTATTTTTGAAAATTATTAGTTTAAAAACCTTTCTGGGACTAAACAAAAATTGTAAAAAAATACTTTGAATATTTCTGAAACCAATTAGCAGCTAGCAGAGTTACGTCGAAATTACGTCATTTTTAGGTTTTTTACGTCATTGACGTCATTTGTCCCGAAAGTGACGTCAATATGATGAGTCGTACGATACGTATTAATAACGTCGTAAAAGTGACGTCATTAAAACGTCAATAGAAAGTGATAAAATGTTACTACTTTTATTTTTGAAAATTATTAGTTTAAAAACCTTTCTGGGACTAAACAAAAAGTGTAAATAAATACTTTCAATATTTCTGAAGCCAATTATACCAAAATTAATATTGGAATTGTTAAATTAAGGGAAATAATAATATGTATACATATAGTTGTGAACAAAAAATACCCCTACGTAAATTTGGATGCAACGTGGGGGCGAAACATGTTACTTCGTCGTTGTGAACAAAAAATACCCCTGCGTAAATTTGGATGCAACGTGGGGGCGAAACATGTTACTTCGTCGTCATTATCAGGTCATCATGTCGTTTATTTACGTCAAAATTAACGTCAAAGGTACGTTATCTACATGAGGTGATATGGATTAACTCATAAAGTGATTAAGACGTCTCTCAGACGTCTTTTGGATGTAAGAATGACGACATTTTAGTGACAAAAACATGACGGCTTTATAACGCCGTTTTCACGTCACTACAAAAAAATATTTTATTATTAAGAAGAAGCAGAGAGAGAAGGTATCCAAAGTACCGAAAGTCCGCTGAAGTAGAAAATTAAATTATTTTAATTATTTTTTTGTACCATTTACATTTTAAATTTAACAATTTTCCATTTAAAGTCAGCATTAAATGACGCCGGGACCAATGCCTGAAACCGGGACGTATGATGAGCCTGTATATTGATGGTAGGAACTACCTAATGCGAGGTCCATCAGTGGTGGCGATTGTTTGCCAAAACTAGGGGGCAAGGATTTGTCATCACGAAGGGGGTGGTCTGAAAATGTTAATAAAAATGTACTGTCGCGTATAATACATTTTGATTATAACTGATTCCCACAAACTAGTACCTGACTTCCATTTTATTCAAACTAAGGAAATCTGTCTGAAGTTTGAATATTGGGAATGATTTCTTAAAAATTTGATTTATCTTTTTTGATTATTTATTATGATTGACCGTAACGACCAAAATTTGATGCCAATCAAAAGAGAAACGAGAAGAAACATTTTTTTTCTTTGGTTTTGCCATTTTTCAGCAAAAAAATATATAAGAAAAAATCAAAGTGTGAATGGCGGCAATGTTTAAATTTGATTTTGGAAACAAGCAAACAAAGTTACGCTCTTTTCTTTAAATTAGAGCTGATAGATACCGAGCGATCAAATAAATTTGATCCATCACAGTTAGGTTAGGTTTAGCCGCGTCTATTTTCACATTCTGATTATAGGTATTGCGATGTTGCAAATCTTAGTACAAAAATTGACTATCCGTAGAGCACGTGACCAACGTTGCCATATCAAAATTAGTCATTGACATATAAACATGCTGTTTTGATAATTGACGATCGTTTTTTATTTTCCGTTCATTCTGTTCTTCATTTCGTTTCATTTTATTTATGTTTTCTTTTGTTTTTTTTTCGGTCGAATTTTTGTTCATGGCAATTATATTTTTTTTATTGATCTACGCACGCGCCTGCGCATTTTCGCGGCCCTCTGGAAGTTGTAGCCGTTCGTAAATCAATTCCAATTAAAATTTATTATTAAGTTAAATTCTAATTTAAAGACGATTTAGTAATTGTTTTCTGCCTGAGAAGGGGGATCAATAAAAAGAAATTTTCTGGTAATTTAAAAATATACAGATTGGGTGATTAAAGCACTTCCTAATTTAATAGTAGAATTTATTCTAGTGTTTAATGTTGAAACCTTCATCAGGCTGATATTCTAATATTAGCATGAAATAAATTTCAAAATAAAATTTAAAATAAC
Source organism: Prosopocoilus inquinatus (assembly GCA_036172665.1). Taxonomy (NCBI): domain Eukaryota; kingdom Metazoa; phylum Arthropoda; class Insecta; order Coleoptera; family Lucanidae; genus Prosopocoilus; species Prosopocoilus inquinatus. The sequence goes on along the minus strand of CM069871.1, from coordinate 12,305,040 downwards.
TCGGTAAATACTAAAAATAAGTAAGTATAATGTGATATCATTTTTATCGTCTCTTCAAGGGCTAACCGAAACTGCAATAAAATATAGAGTGTTCCATTTAAAAAATGATAAGTAAGGCTTGTAGCTTAGTAAATGTGCAGCCTGTACATTTGAAAATAATTTTAAGTTACGCGGAAACCTACACAACTTTTGTCAAGACCTTTTCGTGATCAAATGAATTTAAAGGGACATTATTGGACTTTTCCACAGGTTTGGGACACCCTGTATTTTAAGTAGGACCAAACCTCGCCGAGGGGTTCGTTCCTATCGGTGCTGTTTTGCACATTGCACATCGAGTTGGAAGAGGATGAGAGAGATAGTTTTAGGACATCGACAATTGGAGGTTTGGGACACCTGTACAATATTAATTTAGCCTGTGAATAAAAGGTAATATTTGCCTAATAAATTGAATTGCCAGAAATTAGAGGCGGGCAGGAAAATTAGCGAACCAATTACGTAATTTTCAACTTACACGTACGTATGTATGTATATATATACGTATATGTTTGCGTAACAAGGGACTGCCCCGGAACATTTGCATTTACAACGGCGCGCGAACTTTAGATTACGAATTTCAGTTGTTGTATTACAGCGGGATGTAAGTAATAGTAACTTTGGGGGGGAGGCAAAACGTGGGGACCTTTCGGCCGGTATGAATTTTGACGTCGTCCTTGGACCCGAAGGATTTACGGCGGTGTTCATCAGATTGAAATTTACGGCGTCCAAGAACAGATGTGCGTAGCCAAAACGCTTGAGCGGAATTACTTACTTAATATAAACCATGCGTCAGTCGATTGGACAGCGATTTAATTTGGAATGGAACGGATTAGGTCCGGACGATAATGGATAACACCTGCGATCGCGAAGAAGGTACAAGGCCAAAATAATTAATTAAACAAGGGTTTGGATGGCAACTTACGAGAAGATCGGCAGCACTAGCTTGTGCACGTGAAGTTAGATCACGTGACTTGAATCAGATTCAATTTTCCCCAGCCCCAATTTTCGTCTCGAACGAATTTCAAGTCTCACTTCAACGGATTAACCGAGATATTTACGAAATCGTCTTTGTTTTTTTTTTTTTTTTAAGAATCGTATACTTGCGTCGACTACTTTGACTCCGGTGTAGACAATTTAATTTTGGATTTCGGCGTTCATTTAATCAGAATTGGTCTTTACTTTTATCAGCTTTTGATAAAGATTCTAATTTATTTGATCGTTTGATCGATTAGATTATATAAGTGTCTCAAATTTTATTGAATGAATTTTCAGGCCTTACTACAACGGATTCTTTGAGATATAAATATAAATTTTACTCTAACCATTTTCTTTGTGAGCGTTTGACAACAAATCTCAATTTCCTTCTAACTGATCTACCATTAAGTCCTTAAATCGTATTGTACAAGTGCCCCAAATTTTATTGTACGAATTTCAGGCCTTACTTCAGCGGATTCATTGAGATATAAATATAAATCCGGCTGTAACCATCTGTTTTGTGAGCGTTTGACAACAAATCTCAATTCCTTTCGAACAGATCTCTTCTTACGTACTTGAATCCGATTCTACAAGTGCCCCAAATTTCGCTAAGCGAATTTCAAGTCTGACTTCAATTGATTAATTGAGATATGTACGAAATCGTCTTTGTCGTCGTCATGTACGAAATCGTATTTGTTTTTTTTAAAGAATCGTATACTTGCGTCGACTATTTTGACTCCGGTGCAGACAATTTAATTTTGGATTTCGGGATTCATTTTATCAGAATTGGTCTTGATTTTTATCAGCTTTTGATAAAAAATCTAATTTTTTTGATCGTTGTAATATCAAGCACTTGGATTAGATTCTACAAGTGCCCCAAATTTTATTGAACGAATTTTCGGGCCCTACTTCAACGGATTCTTTGAGATATAAATATAAATTCTACTCTAATCATTTTCTTTGTCAGCGTTTGACAACAAATCTTATTTTTTTTCTAACTGATCTCCTATTAAGTCTTTGAATCAGATTCTACAAGTGCCCCAAATTTTATTGAACGAATTTCAGGCTTTACTTCATCGGATCCATTGAGATATATGCGAAATCACCTACGTTTGTAGGGGATCGTTTGCTTGCGTGGACCATCTTAACTCCGCTCCAGCAAACTTAATTTTGGATTTCGGCGTCATTTATACGCACCCATTGGCTACATTTTTTTTCTGATTGCACCTTCGTGGCAGTTGTTTAATTTTTTCTCTTTTTTTCTGGTGCTTAAAATTACAGGTGTTTGTTCGTTCATTTGTAGGCAAGTTCTGTGTATCCTAAACGGTGTATAATTTTTTTGCTTAGCCGTCATTCGTATGCGTACAGTTGGCAGAATTAAACTGAACCGGATATCATTAAGGATTTACTGCGGTAGGTGATGCCTTTTCTCTTTTATTGCTAGTCCAAAAGAAGAAAGGAATTTCAATTAAGCATATTTTTTTTTTAATTTTAATAATTTTTTCTTGCCTGAGTTGGAAAGAAGAAGACAGGAAAATTTTAATTGAGTTAAATTTTTTTTTAATATTAAATAACTTTTTCTGGCTCGAGCTGGAAAGAGTTGGTGGGTTGAATTGAATTATGTTGGTTTGACCTTGAGAATTTTAATCAAGTTTTAATTTTTCAAGTCAGTTCAAAAGAAGAGAGATTTTTTATTTTATTTTGATAAATTGTTCTCAAATTGTTTTGCTTGAGTTGAACAGAGTTGAGTTGAGTTAGGTTGGATTGACCTTGAGATGGGTTGGACTCAATTTCAATTAGGTTTAAGTCTCTAATGATTTTTTATTGCAATTAATTTTGATCCCCAATTTTTGCTGGGATACTGTGAAGTTGATTTTAAGTTGAACTGCACCAAGGACTCACTCGGAACGAATTTTAATTGAGTTTCACGTTTACGGATTTTTATAAAAAAATTAGTTCAATCTCCTTTTAAGTCTTTTTACAATTGGATAAAGTTAGGTCGAGTTGAGTTGACTTGAACTGGCCTTGAGATGGCTTGAACTCAATGTGAATTGAGTTTCGATTGTTCGAGTTTCAATCTTTAAACACATTTTAATTTTAATTATTTTAGATCCATCCGTTTTTTAGCTTTTTCTGAAATTGGTTAAAGTTAGACTGAATTAAGATGGGTTGAGCTGATTTGGGTTGAACAAAGTGCGATTTGAGTTTCAATTCTTTTAGTTTAAATTTCTAAATACGTTTTTATTTTAATTTCTTTTAGATGCATCTTTCTTTTAGTTTTTCTTTGCGATCGGTTAAAGTTAGATTGAATTGAGATGGGTTGAGCTGATCTTGGGATGGGTTTAACTGAGTTTTAATTGCTTCAGATTTAATTTTTAAATGAATTGTTATTTTAATTTCTTTTAGATCATTCCGTCTTTGGCTTTCCTCTGTGACAGGTTAAACTTAGGTTGAATGAAGATGGATTGAGTAGACCTTGAGAATGGTTAACTCATTGCGAAATGAGTTTTAATTGTTTCAGATATAATTTTTAAATATATTTATATTTTAATTACTTTCAGTTCTATTTTTTGCTTGGGTTGAGTTAGAATTCCTCAAGAATTCAGTACACCAGTTAACGACAGATCATTTCAGTCCAAGATTTTTTTTTATTTTTAATAATTTTTTTTGAATTAATTGTAATTAATTTTTATATTTTCGAGCATTATTTGTTTGTTTGAGTTAGGTCAAGTTGAATTGGGTTGGGTTGGGTTCGATTACAAATGAACTTTTTACTTTTTACTGATTGTGAGTTTACTTAACTCACACATCAGGTACTGTCGGAGTTTTAATTTTTTTTTTTTATTTTTGGCTTCAAACTCTTTCTCGGATTGGGTCGAGTTAAGTTGAGCTGATTTAGCTCGACCATAATTTCAATTGCGTATCGTTCTTCGAATTTTGTAATTTTCTGTTACGCAATTTAATTTTTTTGAGCCTTGTTTTAATTTCTCGACTTTTTTTTGGTTAGGTCGAGAAAGAGTTAGGGATTAAGTTAGGTCGAATTGATTTAGTCTGATTTTAGCTCAAATTGAGTACCGTTTTCTACATTTTGTAAATATTGTTTCTGTTACGCAATTTAATTTTTTTGAGTTTTGTTTTAATTTCTCAACTTTTTATTTTGGGTTGGGTCGAGAAAAAGTTGGGGGTTGAGTGAGGTTAGGTCGAATTGATAGCTCGGATTGAATATCGTTTTTCGAATTTTATAATTATTGTTTCTGTTACGTAATTTAATTTTTTTGAGACTCGTTTTAATTACTTGACTTTTTTGGATTAGGACGAGAGAGAGTTGGGAGTTGAGTTAGGTTGAATTATTTAGTTATATATATATATATATATAGTATATAGTTATCGATGTTTTTTTTTTGGGAGTTGGGCCGAGAAAGAGTTAGGGATTAAGTTAGGTCGAATTGATTTAGCTCCAATCAAGTATCATTTTTCGAATTTTGTAATCTTTGTTCCTGTTACGTAATTCTTTTTTGAGTCTCGTTTTAATTTCTCGACGTTTTTATTTTAGGAAATGGGCCAAGAAAGAGTTGGGGGTTGAATTAAGTCGAATTGATTTAGCTTGATCTTAGCTCCAATTGAGTACCGTTTCTCGAATTTTGTAATTATTATATCTGTTACGTAATTTAATTTCTTTGAGCCTCGTTTAAATTTCTCGATGTGTTTTTTTTTTGTGGGAGTTGGACCGAGAAAGAGTTAGGGATTGAGTTAGGTCGAATAGCTTGATCTTAGCTCCAATCAAGTATCGTTTCTCGAATTTTGTTATCCTTGTTTCTGTTACGTAAATACGTAATTTAATTATTTTTGAGCCTCGTTTTAATTTCTCGACTTTTTCTGGGTTGGGTTGAGAAAGAGTTGGAGGTTGAGTTACGCTGTGAGTTGAAATTTGGATTTATTTCTAATTTCCTTTCAGATGTGCAGGGGCGAAACTATCTGAACCCCTTTCCCCCCCAAAACAAAAGGTGAGTCATTACCGTTGAGGACGTGAACAATGGCTGACGCAGGACTGGCATTGGACGGCATGCACGTGTAATTCCCGGAATCCGTGAGCAGGGCCTTCGTCACCAGCAACTTGCTCGTCGTTCCCGTTTCCGTCTTCTCCGTCTCCAGGCTAATTCCGCCCCTTGGAGAATCAAAGTCCACCACGGAATGGCCGTGATACCACAAAACCGACGACGGCGGGGTCGAATGCACGTTCACCGAGCACGTCAGCGATATCGTGCTGCCCTTCTTCACGAACACCTCCCCGGGGCCTGAGATCATAGCTTGAGCATCTGGAAACAAGAAAAAAAAACAAAACACAAATCAATACCAGCATTAAATTATGTAAGTTGGCGCCCAACGTGGGGCGGAAAAGTTTCCTTTTTACTAAAAAGCCCTGTAAGGTCGTTTCTTTTGTGATTTAAGAAGAATTTTGTTTAAAAGGGGTGGATTTTACTCTCTTTGTGGGCACTGCACCCTTGCATGACCACTTTAATTAAATTAAAAGTTCAACGAAAAATATATTTTAACACACTTCAGTAATAAATCTATCAAAAGTACATTCACGCTACCGTGTGCTGACGCTATTGTGCCACTACAGGGTGAGTTTAATAAATTAGTTCATGCAGCTCTACTGGGGGGTAAGTAACTATGGTAAAGATGTGAATGCCGTCGCGTCGCTGGTCGGTCCGTCGCGTCGGTCGGTGAAAGTGTAGTAGTAAATCAAACAGATAAAGTTATGCGTGAGGGATGAAGGTACCTTTGGATCGCGGTCCGGGGTGCGTTGCGGCAAGGGAGGACGCGTCTGGAACAAAGGAACAAAGACACTAATATGTTCAGGACCTCCAACAACTGCGATCACTACTCTACACTCATCTCTACTACGCTCACTACAACAGCCGCATGCCTTAAAAACATCCAGCGAAACGAAACATGCCCTACTTACTCATCCATCCCCTAAATTGAATTTGTTATTAGGCGCGAAGCGATAATCAATTCGTGGGGGGAGAGAAAGAGAAAGAGAGATAAAGAGAGAGAGAGGAGGTAGGCATTCAAGCGAGCGCTTTATGAGAATATTTACAAATTAGTAGCGTCGTAAGGTAGCTTTGAAATCTGAGGAACCGCCGTCTCCGCCGTCGCTGCGCCGTCGTTGTGAAACACGAGCGATCTCGTTTAGTTGAAAGATAACCTCGTGTATACTCTGGAACGGGGAAACTTTCCGGGGGACGACCTTGTTGCCCCCGACGATATGGGTTTCGGATGGCGAAGTTTACAAAGCAAAAAGTCGCTGCTCGTTGTGCGATAATAACATGTGCGATTCCATTCGGGAGCCCTTTCCCGAGTTACTTTCGGATCATGTTATGGTGAAAGTTTGCGCGCTGATGTGTTTCGGGATTTATCGAGTAGGGCGGTGTTAGAGTAAATTTTGAATGAGGGACGCCGCCAGACGATGTACGCGAAGTTAAAAACGAAAACCTTTATGGCACCGCCATGTGGAAAAGTTAGTTTAAGGAATTTATATGGTTCTGACACGTTGCAGTGGTAGTACTTGATGTACTTATTGGAAATCATCATAATTACTACGTGTAATACTATATGCGAAGTTAAAAAAAAAACCTTTATGGCGCTGCTATGTGGCAAAGCCAGTTTTAGAAACTTATATGGTTCTGACATGGTGTATTGGTACTATGTGATGTACATATTGGAAATCATCATAATTACTACATGTAGTACTGAAAATCAAAAACCTTTATGGTGCTGCCATGTGGCTAACTCAGTATCAGAGATGCTTGGGTGAAATTATAATGATTATTGCGTGTAATAGGCCGAAGCTGGTGTGAAGTATGAGTTTCTACATCAAACGAAACAATTTCAACGGCGACAACAAATTTAAAAATCTAATTTGTACGGTCCTAACATGTCGCAGTGGTGTTATTTGATGTACTTAATGGAAATTGTAATAATTTACATTACATGTAGCACTACGTGCGTACGTGTAGTACTATGTACGAAGTTGAAAACAAAATACCTTTATGGCGCTGCCATGGGAAAAAGTTAGTTTAAGGAATTTATATGGTTCTGACATGTTGTAGTGGTAATATTTGATGTGCTTATTGGAAATCATCATAATTACTACGTGTACTACTATATCCGAAGTTAAAAACAAAAACCTTTATGACGCTGCCATATGGCAAAGTCAGTTTAAGAAACTTATATGGTTCTGACATGTCGCATTGGTACTATTTGATGTGCTTATTGGAAATCATCATAATTACCACATGTAGTACTGTATGCAAAGTTGAAAACCAAAAACCCGTATGGTGCTGCCATGTGGCTAAGTCAGTTTCAGAGATGCTTGGGTGAAATTGTAATAATTATTGCGTGTAGTAGAGCGAAGCTGGTGTGGAATATGAGTTTCTACATCAAACGAAACAATTTTAACGGCGAGAACAAATTTGAAAATCTAATTTGTACGGTCCTGACATGTCGCAGTGGTGTTATTTGATGTAATTAATGGAAATTGTAATAATTTGCATTACATATAGTACTATGTGAGAAGTTGAAAACAGAAAATCTTTATGGTGTTGCCATGTGACAATGTCAGTAACAGAGATGCCTGGGTAAAATTAACATAATCATTTCGGGTAGTAGAGTTCGGACATGTCGCAGTGGTACTAATTATTTGTGTCAAATTTAAAGAGAAAGCCTGGTTGACAAAAGTAAAATTTTGATAAAAACAGGATACTTGACAAAAGATCGTTCGAAATTTTAAGATCACAATAGTACTTATCGGAAATCATAATAATTTACATTAGATATAATACTATGTGCGAAGTCATGTGGTAATGTCGGTATCAGAGATGCTTGCGTAAATTATAATAATTATTGCTTGTAATATAGCGGAACTTGCGTGGAATGTTTCCACATCGAACGAGACCATTCCAACGATAATAACAAATTTGAAAATAAAATTTGTACGGACCTGACATGTTGCAGTGGTACTGTTTGATGTACTGTGTGTGTAATATGAATCGTCCCTACATGTATGAGTCTTTTTTGAATCGACCCGATTTCCGTTTGCACTTGTGCGGGTTGTAGTAAGTCAGCTTTCCTATTTTTTTGGTACTTAAACTACTCAGGTATTTGTTTGCGCATTTGTAGGCAAGTGCACACGTTCACTTTGTCAAACTGAAGTTATTGATATTAATACCTTGCGTATTCATTTCAAGTAACATTTTTTTTAATATGCACCTTTTGTCACCTAATGTGATTTGTCTTTTTGGGAATTCTCCTTCACGACCCTTTCAACTATTCAGATTCTTTGTCTCTTGGAAAGAGTCGGGTTGAATTGACGTATGTTGGATTAATTTTAAAATTTTCTTCTAAGCCCATTACATTATTACATTTTTGATAAACGTTTGGGAATTCTCCTTCACGACCCCTAACTCTACCTAATCTGTTTCTTGTTTCTCGGAAAAAAGTTGAGTTGAATTGAATTAGGTTGGCTTGACCTTGAGAATCCCCATTAAGTTTTAATATTTTCTTAAGCCCAAGTCCAAAAAAAGATTTTCTTTACACTTTTGATAAATTTTTGTTAATTATTTTTTTAATTTTAATTTTTTTGAGCCTTCTTGCTTTGCTTGGGTTGGACCGAGTCGAGTTGGCTTTTAATTGAGTTTAATTTTCGAAGGTAATCTTTGTGTCTTAATTTTTAGAATTTAGGACTTAGTTTTTACCTTTTCTGAATTCTACGTTCTTCCGAGTGGAGTTAGGTCGAGTTTATTATCGCCGGTTGGCCTTACTGGCGTCGGACTTAATTTAAATTTCGAATTTGTTTCTTTCCGTCCTAATTTTTTGAGCCTTGTTTTAATTCTTTTTCGACATTCTTTTTTAATTAGGTCGATAAAAGGTACCCAGGCATCGAGTTGAACTGTGGCCGTTGAATTGAAGTCACAGACTTAATTGCGAGAGTATTTCTCGTTTCTTCTTAAATCTGCAGTTTCTAAATAATTTATACGGTTCTGACATGTGGCAGATGCATCAATTGGAAATCATAATAATTAACACATGTAATACAGCGTATCCTTGTGTATTATGAACATCGACGTAGTATAAGTCCTAGAATGGAACATTTCAAACGGCAATGACAAAGTTGAAAATAAAATTTATACGGAGATGCTATGTGTCGGATTGGAAATTATTGGAAATCATTTTATTTCGAAACAGTGTGGTGTGAATCCTTGAACGGAGCAATTCCAACGGTGATAACAAATTCGAAAATAAAATCTATATGGTCCCGACATGTCCCGGTGTTACTATTTGATTTATTTATTGGAGATCACAGTAATTATTAATGTAGTACTGCAGATCCTTGTGTAATATGAGTCTCTACATAGTATGAGTCGTTGAGCGGAACAATTCCAACGGTGATAATAACAAAATTGAAAACCGAATTTGTATGGTGCTGCTATGTCGCAACGTCAGTATCAGAGATTGTGCTTGTGTAAAATTCACAATATAATTATACCAGTTGATAATAAATCAAATTCCGGGCGGCGTTTTTCAAACATGAATGTGCGCAGTGCATGCAAGAGGCGGCAAAAGCTGTGAAAACATCGACCCCAACGATTCGATCCGTACGCACCTTCGACGTTGAGCATTATGGCCATGTGGATTTTGGGCTCGGTGTTGACCTGGCACTCGTAGATCCCGGCGTCCCGTTTCTGCACGTACTCGACGCGCAGGTCCCAGTCGTCGCTGTGCTCCGGATGCCGCACGCTGAACCTGGCGTCGCCCGTGTACGTGACGACGCCGGACGTCAGGATATGCAAATCTCGCTTGCGCATCCACGACACCTATAATGAGAAAACGAACGGAAATACATAACAGGAAGTCGGCAAGACAGTTTCAGGGAATGACGGAGGGTGAGGAGGGGGGACGGGGAAGGCGGCGAAGGCAGGTGCACGTTGATGACGAGGCAAGTTTGAAATAAATTAGTTTGTTCAAATGGAAAACGAGCAAATTATTATCTTTTTCGAACGATCTGAAGTAAATCACATATGGGCCATCGTTAACTACGCATTACAGAAGCGAATTTTCAATGATTCGATAAGAATTAAATCGTGTATTTTGCAATGTTTTTTTTCTTTTAATACAATTCGGGGGTGGAACGAATCCGATTATTGAGGAGGGAAAGATGTAGATGGGACAAATTAAGCATGGGGTTTCAAAGTCAGCCTCGCGCTGCTTCCATCAACGTATAACCTATTTATTTCATGTTGCATATATTATTTTATTGTTTCCAGCGCAAATTCAAACATTGTGTGTTTAATTTCGGGGGTTTAATTTCGCTGCGGCGTTATTAATTCCGCATCGGCGAAGTGGGCCAAAACGCAGTATTTCACGCGCGACACGAATTTCAGCCCGCTGCAGACTTCGCCAATTAAATATTAAAATCGCTTGCAGCGCAGCGGGCGCCTCCCCTCTATGCGCAAAATGCGTTGACGTATTCATCTACCATCGGAATGCAAATTAATATTAAAGTTAGCACAAATAAATAAAATCATGCTCTGCTATCATCGTTTTCATGAAAGCCATTTCTTTTCACGAATGTGTTTCATTATTTATTTTTTATACAAACTGTGTAAGCTAACGCGTGAGTACTCCCGCCGACGCTCTTTCTTTTGGGGGACTTGTAGTTAGTTAACTTCACTTATTATAATGATATAAATGAATCGAAACTTCTCGGATTTGACCGAAATTACGTTCGGTTTTATTGTTTGAGCGGCGAGGCGCTTTTAAAATAAATTCGCGTCGCCGGTCCTGAAACAAACGGCTGAAGAATTATTAAGCTCTTAGTCCTCCTTCTCCTTTTTCCGGACGGCCGTGCTTTCGTAATTGCGTTCCGGGTAAGTCGGCGGCCGCAGGTTGAATTATTATTACCGTAATTCATTTCGTCTGCGCGCACACTTTTATTTACCTTGTTCGAGTCTTATCGCGCGCGCCCCGTAAATGTAAATTGCTTCTAATAAAAGTCACTTTTATTTTTAATTTTTCAAGAAGATAACCGCCCCCCCCCCCGCCCTCCCGCCCATCCGGTGCGCGGAGAGAAAACTTCGCGTAACGTTAAGAATGATTAAAAGTATTTACGAAATGTTTTTTTTTTCCGGTTGAATTGTGCCAGCCATGAAAGGGGTAATAAGTACATTGCCCTCGTAATTGGTTAACGAGGGAACGTTTCACTTCACCTCGCGTTATTTAATATTCGGTTGTAATTTGAAAGCGGGAGAAGTTTTCTTCGGCAAATGTTAATTACGCAAGATTTTTTAAGGGCTGGTTAAATGGGTTTAATGAGCAACGGCGATTATTCCGTTTATTGCATCGCTTTATTTAAAAGTTGTTTTGGCAAATTTTATGTAACGGGTGGGGGGAGGGGGCGTTTAATTCATTATGTCATACCAATCCAAACTTACTGCACCCGGTGGTAGTTAATACATCAGTAAGGGTAATAAATCAATAGCAGAATCAACTAGATGTGACGGGGAGCGTCCCGATGCATCGGAAAACTAAAAGAAAACAATGCGATTACGTCACTAACGATGGTTAAATTTTACTTCAAATCATTCGGTATTTCGATATTTAACTACTAATTAACTTATAAATCCAACAAATTCAGAATGTAAAGTTCTAACCCCCTTAAGCTCCACCGGGGCCGATCGAAGTTAATTCTCCAATTATTTAACCCCAATTACACGCACAGACGTACTCCGAGCACCTGGTGTGCACGTAACAAGACCAAAACCCCCCCTAACAACCAATACGTTGCCGAAATAATTTTCGCCGAGCTAATTTATTCGGCGGAGCTTTCCGCAGGCAATAATTAGTGTTAGCGTGTTCGCGAGGTTCGACTTTGAACCGCTCGCTCGCTGCAACAATTCACCTGTCCCGACATGAAAGGCAACAAACGAGCAAACGGCTTGTTGCTGTTGTTGTTGCTACTGCCGTTCCGATTGTGTATGCACAATGCTCCGGTAACGACGTACTAACCGCTGAAATTTTACGGCCTTAATTGTTTTAATTACGAAAAAATGCAAAGCGCGACGAGTTCGTTAAGTTTTTAATTGCGCCGTTCGTGAGCGAAGTTTCGATCTACTGGACTGAAATGCAAGGCAACGGACATTTGCACATCGCGCGAGCTCGTTTATGTTAAGCTTTGATTGCCAACAAAACAAGTACGAAAATTATAATAATTAGGTCGCATATTTGCATAATTCAGTCTCTAAACAATGTGAATCCTCGAATGAATTGACTCAAATGGTGATAGCGAAGTTGAAAAATAATTTATATGGGCCTGACATGTGCAAAGTTAGTATGATACGTCCCCCTGTGTAAATTATAGTAATTATTGCATGTAGTAGAACGCATCTTTGCGTAATTCAGTCTCTGAACATATGAATCCTTGAATGGATTGACTTAAAAGGTGATAACGAAGTTGAAAAATAATTTATATGGGACTGACATGTGCAAAGTTAATATGTCAGGTATTTGTGTATAATTATAATAATTATTACGTGTAACAGAACGTATGTTTCAGTAATTCAGTCTCTAAACAATATGAATCCTTGAATCGATTGACTCAAATGGTGGTGGCGAAGTTGAAAAATAATTTATACGGCCCTAACATGTGCAAAGTTAGTAAGAAAGGTCCTCGTGTGTAAATTATAATAATTATTACGTGTAGTAGAACTCATCTTTGCGTAATTCAGTCTTTAAATAATGTGAATCTTTGAATGCATTGACTCAAAAGGTGATGACGAAGTTGAAAAATAATTTATATGGCCCTGACATGTGCAAAGTTAGTATGAAAGGTCCCCATGTGTAAATTATAGTTATTATTACGTGTAGTAGAAGGCATCTTTGCGTAATTCAGTCTCTAAACAATGTGAATCCTTGAATGGATTGACTCAAAAGGTGATGACGAAGTTGAAAAATAATTTATATGGGACTGACATGTGCAAAGTTAGTATGATAGGTCCCCCTGTGTAAATTATAGTTATTATTACGTGTAGTAGAAGGCATCTTTGCGTAATTCAGTCTCTAAACAATGTGAATACTTGAATGGATTGACTCAAAAAGATGATCACGAAGTTGAAAAATAATTTATATGGGATTGACATATGCAAAGTTAGTGTGATAGGTCCTCGTGTCTAATTATAATAATTATTACGTGAAATAGAGTGTATCTCTGCGTCATTCAGTCTCTAAACAAAATGAATGGAATAACTCAAATGGTGATAGCGAAGTTGAAAAATAATTTATATGGGCCTGACATGTGCAAAGTTCGTATGGTAGGTACTCGTATGTAATAATAATACTTACTACATGTAGTAGAATGTGATCTTTGTGTAATCCGAGTCTCTAGACAGTGTGAGTCGTTGAATGGAATGACTCTAATAGTAATGACGAACTTGAAAAATAACAATTATATCGTTATGACATGCGCACAATTAGTGTCAGGGGTACTTTTGTATAATTATAATAAATTTTGCGCATAGAAGAGCGTATTTTTGCGTAATATGAGTCTCTGTATACTATGATTTCCCAAATCGATTAATCCTAATGGCGATAATGAAGTAGAAAATAAAATTGATATGGGTATGCCATGTCGCGTGAAAGGTACAAAACGCTGTGGATTTTTTTTGCGGTGATTTGCAATTTAAACCTGAAGGCAATTTCTGAAGGAAGAATGAATTTCTTCTTGCGCCCCCCCCCCCCAAGAAAATTGCAAAACAAATTGACGTACGAGCGGAATCGCATTAGCATTCATAATGCGTCGTGTGCGTGTCGACACATGCAGCCGTAACTCGAGTTTAAACCGCGACACGGTCCTCGGGGGACGTGTTTTTTCCTTTCTTCCTCTAAATTTGCACACGTCTTACAACGAGGAAAGCTTCAAAGGGGAAGCGGCCTCGTTTTATCGAAAGCAATTTACCCCGAAGTACCATGCGCAACTTAAAACCACTCCGGAGAATAATCCGGATAAAGATCGCCGCCGCCGCCGAAACCTTCCGATGAAAATATTATTCCGACGGACACGGGGGAGGAAAAAGAGAATGAACGTCTCGTTAGCATGTAGCGGGTAATCCCCCGAAATAAGCGGATCCTGTTTGCGCTGCTAAGATGGATTCCGTGTCTAATTGAGTTAGCGAATTCGATTTCACGAGCGAACGAGCGTATGCAACGCTAAATTTAAGCACACTCTAATAAATATGATGAGAGAGAGAGAGGTTTCGGTCCGAGGGCGGTGCACTCCGGAACTAAATTCCGTGATCAAACTACTTCACTCGCTTCGGCGAGGAGGTGCTGTTGTTAGTTCGCTGTGTGAAATTGTGCTGCATCAACAATGATGTAATTCACTGCGAAATTAGAAACTGTTGCCTAACTTATCAGCGTAATAGCTTCGCTGCTTAAGACAAACAAGAAGCAAATTCGGAAAACCCATCTATATTATTTATTAAATGCTATCCGTTACTTGAAAAAATGAGTTACAAGAAGTAGTTTTCAAATACAAAACAGGAAGCAGTACGCTCCAAGCGGTGAGCACAACAGGCAACCATATCCACATTATTATCGCAATTATACGCGGGTGTTATTACCAATGATACCAAATTTGCGCATGTCAGATCCATATAAATTTTTTTTTCAAGTCCATTATTATCATTACAGTTATTCTATTCGAGAATTCACAGTGCTCAGAGACTCGGATACGCTCCGCTACACATAATTATTATTGTAATTACACACGAGATCCTACGTTACTAACTTTTGACATGTCATACCCTTATAATTTTTATTTTTCAACTCCGCTATCACTATTACAGTCATTCTGTTCGAGGATTCATAGTGCTTAGACACTAAGATTATACAAAAATACACTCCGCTACACGTAATTATTATTATACGTTACCAACTTTGCACATGTCAGACCCATATAAATTTTTTTTTTTTCAATATTGCGGATTCCAGGTCATTCCATTCGAGAACTTTAATTCGAAACATGATTCATGGAAAACAAATAAATTGAATTGCTTGTTCACTACTCGCCGTTATTTGTTTCCTACTCGATTAGTCGCGTTATTTTAAAATCGCATGCTAATAACTGCAATGCACTTCCCTTTGTGAGCGCAACAAAGGCGATGTTGTTTTGCTATTATTAAAAGTAACCGCGTTCGCTGTCGGCTGTTAGTTGATTAAACGTTCATGCAGCGCACTCTCGCGGGTTGAACATTAAAAAGCGAGTCGGCCGTGAAAAATAACGTGAGTAGAGAAAACAAAAACGAATTTAAATAGCTCGCGGCATTTCGTTATTGCCGACATTTTTAAAATTAAATTAAAAATGGGTAAAGAGCTATGTGTGTGTGTTTTTTTTTTAGTTTTCAGTTTAAGTTCTATTTCGAGTTTCAATTTTTCTGATTTATTTAATTTTTTTATACATTGTCGTTTTTGTTTAGAACTGAGATAATGTGCTCGTTTCATTTGCAAATTGCCCAAATTTGTAGCGACATCGCGCGGAAAACGCTTGCATTTTCCAGCGACTGTATTTGATGTGCGTCTGTTTTGATATACATATTTTTTGCGTTGTTAAAATATTTTTTTTTACGTCGCGCCAAAAACATGAACATTTCAATTATCCATAAATCCATATTTACCAACATGGAAAACCTCCGCACCGCAAACAACAGCGTAAAGGCCCGAGGAAACTTTTAATGCAGCGATCCGCATTCATGGGCCAGACTCTTCAATTTGGGCGCGCGCAAAAAACGGCCGGAAAATTGCCTCACGTCTAAATGGCCCCGCACGCCGTGAACTGGAAACGACCTGTGAATAAGTCGTCGCGACGCACAGGAGGAGCGTCGTAAGGCGTAGTACGCTATACACGGAACATCGTCCGATGAAAATTAAGTACGGACTTCCTCATACGCGTTTCTTTCAGCGAGGGTTGTTTTATGTTGCGAGGAGGCTGTTTCGCTGCGGTTATTGTAATTGCAAGTTTGGAGTTTGGAGTCTTAAAACAAAAACAAGAAAGAATCTTTTTAAAGACTTTTCACATAATATAATCGTTACGTGTAATATAAATCTTTGTGTAATATGAATCTGGACGTAAGTAAAGAAACGCTTGGAATGAGCGCTGAAATACTGAAGAAAAAAAATTTATATTGTTCTGCCATGTGGCAGTGTAAAATTATAACAATTATTGCGTGTAGTGCGGCATCTTCTAGTCTCTACATGATATGAGACCTTAAACGGAACAAAACAAAATTGAAAGTAAAATTTGTATGGTTCCGACATGTGACGGTGTTGCCATTTGATGTATTTATTGGAAAACATCGTGATTATTAGGATATTCTTGTATAATATAAGTCTATGTGTAGTTTGAGTCGTTCATTCCAATGGTGATAAAATTTTAAAAAAATCTATACAGTTTCGACATGTCACGGCGTTACTTATTGGAAATCATAATTATCACCAAGGTCTTTCACGTTCTTTATGCTTCGTCCGTGCGAATTATCCGACAAAGAGGAATTCTCAGATTTAACAACATTAGTAATCTGTACGGTCCTGCTATGTGGCAATTTAGAATTAAAGTCGCGAGTCTTGCTTACTTTTAACCATCCTAAATTTTATTTTCTGAAGCTGGATAGACGAAAAACATTCTACGAATTTAGAAATAAAACCTGAAATCGTTATGTGAATGCGAAATACTCTAAACACCCGTTATAACTTTCCGCTCTTCAACGTTACGTATTCTACTCTAAGAGGAAGTAAGTTAGCGCTTTCCTGAGTCAACGGAATTCGCCATTGTTTTCGTCTTTTATTCTGAAACAATGTTGGGTGAGTCCTTGAACGGAACGATTCCGACGGTGATAACAAAGTCCAAAATAAAATCTCTGTGTGGCTGCGACTATTAGTATTCGACGTCTTTACTGGAAACCGTAATAATTATTACATGTAATGCATCGTGTCCTAGTGTAACGTGAGTCCTATACATAGTATGAGTCCTTGAACGGAATAATTCCAATGGTTACAACAAAGTTGAAAATCAAATTTATACGGGAATGCTATGTGACGGGTTGGTGAGGTTCCAACATGTCGCGGAGTTACCATTCGCATGAAATAAGTAAATAAACGAGATGCTATCTCTGACACTTACTTTGTAAAAATACTTTGAAGACTTGATCTTTACGTAGACGCGGACAATCTTAATGCGACGTTTCAATCCAGAGGAACCGGATGAAGTGAAAAGTGAAAGAGAAATGTACGCAAAGAAGAAGATGAAGAAGAAGAAGAAAATCTGGGCCGCCTCTTACGCACACTTAACACGAAATTACTTCATCGGTTTAGGGATGTCAGAATCGTTAAGGAAGGAAGCTCAGGCGACGCCCGCCGCCCGCCGAGGTATCAAACTTGTAGCGATTGACCCCGAAACTTTTCAATCAGACGCCAACTTTTCTTTTGCAAAAATATTTTTACCGCGTCGGCCGAGGGGGAGGAAACTTTTCAGTCGTTAATAACATCCTCGTGCCCGCTTAGCGAGATAATATGAAGGGCGGAAGATTGATTTCACTCCGGACAGAATCGGGCGGTACTCGTCGTAATTACGAACGAACGCGAACGTCTGCAACCTTAACAAGAAAGTAAGTTACAATAATATCTTCTTGAAGGGGATTTTGTCGGAGTATCACGAGGAGAATATTTATAAAATGTAAAAAGGGTCTTTGTATTTGTTCCTTGAGGACAACGAGGGTTGGCACGAAACTAAATTCCTCGGAGTGTTAATTTGAAAGACTTGTGCGTCGGATGAACATTCTCTTTCACATTGCTGGGCGATGTATCAAATACCCGGGGGTCTTTTGTACGCGGTCCAACAGATTAAGCTTCGTTCCTACCGCACATAACTCGGATGACTACGGCTCACATGCTGTAATTATAATGATATCTTATATAAGTTCGTCAAATAGTAATGGCGCAACATGTCGGGACCGTATAGATTTTATTTTCAACTTTGTTATCATCGTTGGAATTGTTCCGTACAAGGACTCATACTGTGTAGAGAGACTCATATCACGCAAGGATAATGAAATAATTATTTCGATTTCCAATAAATACGTCAAATAGTAACATCGTCACATGTCGGGGCCATATAGATTTTTTTTTCTACACAGCGACTGCGACATATTTTCTTTGATTATTAATTATTAGAAATTATTGCAGCGTGCGCAATAATTGGGAAGTTCAAATGAAATGTAAAAGCCAGTAAAATAGTAACATCGTCACATGTCGGGACCATATAGATTTTTTTTTCTACACGGCGACTGCGACATATTTTCTTTGATTATTAATTATTAGAAATTATTGCAGCGTGCGTAATAATTGGGAAGTCGAAATGAAATGTAAAAGCCAGACTATAAAAACTACAACAAAAAAATACTGAGCTCAATTCCACTCGAAACAAATCGCAATATTCGTGTTCAATGAATGCTGTACGGGGTGTCCGTCGAGCGATCAATAATTCGTAATTAGTTTTATTTTGGGAATCGCGCAATTCGACGTAATTGACAACCTACAGTGTTATAACGACGGACGATAATACGTTCCAATTAATCGAATCCGGCTCGAAAATAATTGTTTTGTGTTATTACACTAATTAGATTCATTCCAACGCTTTTAAATGACAGCATTTCACGCACGAGCCGATGTTTGTTCGTTCATTATAGTTTAGAAACGCAATTTTTTTTCCTCCCTCCCCCCTCACGAGCTTTTATTAGAGAGCGAAGCGCCGCGCCCCACGAATTAATAACTGATGAAAATGATGACTTTGGTGGAACGCCATGGGCCATGGCCATGCTATTATCGGCGGTTAGCATAACTCCTGCAACTCGTTCGTTAAATTGCGCAAAATTGAACATTCTGGACGCTAAAATATCCCATTGGCTCGGTCTAGTTCGAGGGACGTGTCCGTAACTTCGCGTACGTGCCGATGCACGGGCGCAATTATGGCGGAAACGTTTCCTTGAGGTATTCCAATTAACGTGTTATGAAGGCGCCTTCTTGGATCGTCCCGGCTGGATCATTATTCTCGGCGGTCTGCTCCCAAACGAGAATAATTAACAAACTCGCAACTTCTTTCTCTCGAATTAGTTTAGTTCGGACGTTTAATAATCATGGCAGGCCTAAATCCTTCTTGCACAAACATCAATCCCGATACCCTAATAAAGGAATCAGATAGCGCGCAATAAATTAGGATTCCAGTCCACGAGACAGAACTAAGTCTCGATAATCCAGCAAAGTTATATTGACCCGGGCTAATCCCACTTTACGTAAATCCTTAGTGTGTCGCGCTGTTCCCTTACTAACACGCTTCTTATTTTATGCCCGCGCAAAATCGAAGCGAAGGGCCCGCTCCATTGCCCCGGGTTTAATTTCGGCGTTCCAACTCTGCTCAACCGTTAACTGCCTGCATTCGTTCGCCGTTCGGAACGAAGACACATAGGCGTCGCACGTAAGACGCAATTTGTTATCGCCGCCGGCGATTTATGGCAGGGTGGAATTAGAGAAGAAATTTTAATGAGCGACCGAATATTTCGTTCTCCCCCTTTTACATTTTCTACCTTTCTTCAAGAATTTTTAAATTTCTCCAACGGTGATAAAGCTGGAAATAAAATCTATATGGTTCCGACATGTGACGGTGTCACTATTTGACGTACATATTGGAAATAGTCCTAATTATTACATGTTGCACAGCATATCCTTCTATAATATGAGTTTCTACATCGTTTGAGTCATTTGTAGGGAC
Organism: Prosopocoilus inquinatus; assembly: GCA_036172665.1. NCBI lineage: Eukaryota > Metazoa > Arthropoda > Insecta > Coleoptera > Lucanidae > Prosopocoilus > Prosopocoilus inquinatus. The sequence continues at coordinate 12,285,152 of CM069871.1, read as the reverse complement.
AATTCCAACAGTGAAAGCAAACTTTAAAATGAAATCTATACGGTTCCGACATGTCGCAGCGTTACTTATTAGAAATCATCATAATTATCACGTGCAGTACTGCGTATTTTTGTGTAATATAAGTCTCTATCCTTGAACGGAACAATTTAACGGCGATACCAAAGTTGAAAATAAAATTTATATGGGGATCCCATGTCGTGGGTTGGTCTTGGAGATACTTATTGAAACTCATTATATGAATTTAATTGTTTAAACTGTACCTCACCTTTCTCAACGTTTTTTTTTACCTCCTCTAAGTTTCGCCCACGTTAATCTGTACGGTCCTGCTATGTGCTGATTCAGATTTAAATTTGCAAGAATTAAGTTTAGCTTGTTTTTGAACCTCTTTAAATTTATTTGTTGAAGCAGAGGACCTGTGTGGATAGACGAGAATTTTATTTAGAGATTTAGAAATAAAACCTGAAATCGTTATACGACGACGAAATACTCTAAACACTCGTTATAACTTTCCGCTCTTCAACGTTACGTGTTCTTGCTCTAAGAGGAAGTAAGTTACCGCTTTCCCGAGTCAACGGAATTCGCCATTGTTTTCGTCTTTTATTCAGAAACAATGTTTGCGCGGAGCGGGCGACGCGCCGAGTTCCCTCTCAAGATCTGCATGCTGAACGTCGGAAAATAAGCTCGCAGCCGCTTGCAGTTACTTATATTTGCCTAAGTAGTTTAGTTTGAATAACAATGAACCTCGGATTATTATAAACAGGGATTATGCAGTCACTTCCGGCGCGCCGGGATATTTACAGAACGTGTAACGTTACCTTTCTGCGCGCGCGAAAACTTAGTCGAAAGTTCGCTTCTAGGCGAACCGAGGCTTTAATTAATATGGAAATGGTGACCGGGTGAGGAACAATTTCAACGGCGCAGGCGATAGCAAAGTTAAAAATAAAATTTATATGAGGATGCCATGTCGAGGGTTGGTGTTGGAGATACTTATTGGCAATCATTACATGAATTTATTTGTTCTAGCTGTACCTCACCTCTCTCAATGTCCTTTACGTTCTCTATGCTTCGTCCATGCGAATTATCCGACTATTAAAGTGGTTTCCTCGCATTTAATTAATAATCTGTACGGCCCTGCTATGTGACGATTCGGATTTTTTATCTTTTCCAAGAGAAGTGGTTGTTTTTTGTGGGGGTGAATTTGTTAATTGGCAATTTTCTAATGTAAGAGGAGGGGAGAGGTATTGTTTTGAAGATTTGTGCCCGGCCATAAAATTTGCGGAGCCGCAGGGAGCTTTCGAATTCTTTTCGATTTCCATAAATGTAATCTGCTAATAGTACCCGGCAACTTAACGTAATTAATTCTCTCTACATAAACCAAGATAAACTGCGCGAGTAATTGAAACAAAACATTGTCGGGCTTGCCGGCCTGAATACGATCGAGATGTTCGGATGCTCTCATTTTCATTTGGGGGGTAAAATAAAGCGGAGCTTTTAACGGCGCGCAAATTAGAGGCGAACGTGAAAGGTCGTGCTTTCTACATTCGATTTTTACTCTAGAATTTTCTATTTATAAACTGCTACCTGTTATTTGAAGACTGCTACAATCGGGAGTTTATATAAATAACAAGTCTGAGACGAAGTTATGCAACCATACGTACACAATGGGGTGAAATGAAGTAAAATTAAATGTTATTATTAACGCACGCACTTACCGTTCTATCTCCAGGATGCTTAACTCTGCAGCTGAGCAGGGCGGTTTGACCAACGACGGCCGTCACATTCCGGGGGCCGACGTCGTCAAAATAAGGTCGCTCGGCAGATGCAGCGCCGGCAGGTTTTGCATTTTCGATGAACTTCGCCTTCGACCCATCCGACACGCCCACCAAGCCGGCAGATGCTGCAACAATAAAAGCTCGCTGTACTTAATTGAGATCCGAACAGGCGAAGCCGTAAAATTGCGCAAATTTAATCGCCCCCTCGCAATCTTCTTCGTTTCGAACAGTTGGGGATGAGGGGCAAAGGTACAGGGCTTTGGCAAAATTTATACATTGGCGGTGTACAGTAAATTGCGTCGTCCGCAGTGGCACACTTTCCCAAATTAAATTTTTATTTTATACACGGGTTCGATAATTTAGATTTTAAACGCGGTGAGGAGGGGGATTGCAGAAGACAGATAACGCGCCTAAAAGTATTAACTCAGTGAGTCTACACTCAATTTCTTACATGATTCAATATCACAGAAAATTTGTACGGCGCCGCCATGCGCGGTGTTGGTGTTAGAGATAAACTTACAAAATAATTTTTTTATTTAAGGCTCTCTCACTTTTTTCTACGCTTTTCTCTGCCTGTACACTTCGTTGCTGACCATTATTTGACAATTAAAGGAGATCTTTAGTTTTTATGTAAATAATCTATACGGACCGGCGATGTGACGGTGCTTGTAACTTTCAATTTTTAAGTTATATATTCATTGGCGTTATTAAATGCAACTAAAATTCTGAAATTATTTGCTATTTACTATTTCATATCTGTGGGGGAATGCAGAGAGATATGGCGCTTAAAGATTTGCTGGAATAATAACTTTATGAGCCTACATTCAACATTTAAATTGGATCAATATTGTGGCTAGTAGAAATTATAATGAAAGGATTAATTTTAGATAAATAATCCGAGACGGCCTCGAATAAACATCTGCAGTTATTAAGTAATGAAAACAAAATACAGAACGTCGGAAAAAAGCGGGTGCGAGACCTAAAATTTGACACAGCAACCTTTGTTTATTTACTTTAGTAATATTTTGTGTGGTAAACACCAAAGACAGGAGTTGACCTGTACACCATGTATTATGCATATTCCGGGAAATGATCTGGGATTGCATCAGCTCAAATAATGATGGCCATAAATAATTGAACCTCCACATTTTTCATAGAGTTGATAGTTATCAAAGACTGCAAGCACGTAAGTTCACTGTATTATTTTAATAAATGTGTTTAATTCTCATTAGGAGTTCCTTTATTTCAATGCTACCGTAGAAAATTTATATGGTTCTGCCATGTGCATTCTCAATGTTAGTGATACCTCTACAAAGAATTTTTTGGCTTTTTCTGTTTCATACGTTTTCACTTTTTCCGTATTATTCCGTGTCTCTACACCTCGTTGCAGTCCATTTTCTGACAGTTCTATGGGCTTTTCTAATTTAATGTCATCAATTTATACGGACCGGCGATTAATCTGTACGGACCGGCTACGTTGCGAAGTTTTAATTTCGAGTTTTTAAGTTAATATTATTCAGTGCAACTGAAATTTATTATTCCGAATTATTTGCAAACTATTTAAATTGAAATATCTGTGGGGGAATGCAAGCGTCGGAGTAATAGCTTTGAGAGTATATGCATTCAACTTTTAAGTCAGCTCAATGTTATTGAAAATTTGTGTGGTTCCGCCATGCGCAGTCATGGTATTATTTGTTCCATGTTTTCTCACTTTTCTGCACGTTTTTCACTGCCTCTGTGCATCGTTCTCGCCCATTATTTGATAATTAAGGGTAATTTTCAGATTTAATGTCATAAATCTATACGGACCGGCAATGTCGCGATGCTTTTAATTTCGAGTTTTTAAGTCGATGTTATTAAATGTTTGACTGAAATTTATTATTTCGAATTATTTCAAATATTTTTAAATTGAAATGTCTGGGAAAAGTACATAAAAATTTGACAGAAAACATAAAAGTTTATAGTTCTGAAGAATTCGCTTGGTTTTAGGCGGAGTGGTGTTTGAGATACTTACGCAAGAATTTTTTTACTTTCTCACTTTTCTCTACGCTTTTCTCTGCGTCTATGCTTCGTTCCTGTCGATTAAAGTGGGAATACTGATTTAATGTCATTAATCTATACGGACCGGCGATGTGGCGATGCTTTTAATTTCGAGTTTCTAAGTCATTCATTGATGCTATTAAATGTTGCTGAAACTTATTTGGCCAGTTACACCAAACACTTAAGCCGAGCTTAACTTTAAGCACCGCTTAGAATGTGATTTGATTTGTGATAAAGTTAAGCTCGATTTAAGTGTTCGGTGCAACTGGCCAATTATTTCGAATTCTTTGCCAGCTATTTAAATTGAAATGCCTGGGAATGAAGTACATAAAAAAGATAAACTATTTGACAGAAAACTTATAACATAAAAATTTATAGTTCTAAAGAATTCCTCTACGTCTTACTCTGCCTTTATGCTTCGTTCTTGTTGATTACAGTGGATATTCTGATTTAATGTCATTAATCTGTACGGACCGGCGATGTGGCGACGCTTTTAACTTCGAGCTTCTAAGTCATACATTAATTGATGTTATTAAATGCAACTGAAATTTGTTATTTCGAGTTATTTTGCTATTACTATTTAAATTGAAATATCTGTAAGGGAAAAGTTGGTAACCGGCAAGTTTGAGCAGCAGCAGCAACCGTCGAGTTATTCGTATGGTAGCCGAGACGTGGAATATTATTTCATTAAACGCGGAAATCCGTCAAAAGCAGCATCGTGTAATGCGCGCGTGTGCTCATTCAATTCAGAAAACGGAGAAAGCCATCCAGCCAGCCAGCCACAACCCGCCAGAAATGGCTCTCTCCCTGAAAGCATTTTAAAGTTGCCCATAAACGTACTCTTACAAGATAAGAAAAATAATAAAGTGGCGTTATAGTTAGAATAAGCGAGGGCATTGTGAGACATTAATATTTCTCACTCTTCTGGTAATGGAAGTTGGAGGCTGGGAGACGCGAACTAAACTTTTATCAGGGGGCGCCGTAACAATAACGTACAAGAACTACTTCCTCGCGCAATATGCTGCTGTTCTTTTCATGCTCCCTAACAAAAGATTCTTTCAGCGAGCTCGCGCTCTGCGGCCGAACGAATGAATATAGGGATCGCAGATGCGGTCGCTGTATTTCCGCCCTTCCGCGCCCTTCCACCTACTGCAACCCTTCAGCAGGTGAGAATACGTGGGAGGGCGCGCGAGTTCGAATTAAGTGCGAGCTCACACACGTTTAATAATGAACGAGACGAGGATTTACTGTGAGTACTTACATGGTACTTCATAAATAAATTACAACGGTTTAAGCATGCGGTTGTGAATAATTAAAAAGGGAAGCTACGTCTACAGAAGCTCACACGCGCGTTCACAATACCCTTCCTGCGGTTTCAACAATTCTAAATATGACGCCTTCTTTAATGACACCATATTGTTGGCGTATGTACATCCCTACCTCAACAAAAGGGTTAAGGGTGTATAGATCTAAGCCCGGATACCTCCACACAACTGGTCCAGTATTGTTTTTTACAAATGAAGAATCCTCGATGGACGTTGTTGACATGGAAACGAGAATTAATTTACAACGCTGTGTTACAATTTCTAAAAAAAAAAAAAAGACGAGTATCGCTCACTGCTCGATTGTCGACGGTCCGTGATGTACGCTCGCTTGTAAAATAATTATTCAGAATCAACGCCGCTTGCGTTACGATTGTGTATGGTCCGCGACGTACGCCCTTCTTTCGTAAAGGCACTCGGAAATCAACGCCGATAAGATGACCTTGCCCTGTTACACACAGAATTCGAAAGAATTCGCCTCTTGTCTTGGATGAGGTATACGGATTGCCGTTCAATTGGCAAATTAGCTATTTCCTAACCTGTAATTAAGCTTCTCCTCAGATTATGGCGTCTGGAGAGAAGAATACATTACGCACACACAAAACAACAAACAAACTCGAGTCCCAGAAAGGGAATGACAGCCACCCGATGATGGGCGCCAACTTAGCGCCTGGTACAATGACGTAAACAGTAACCAATAGGACAGAAGTTTAACCAAAATCTCCTTGCTTGTCAAGGATCGTGTGATCGTACGATCAACCCCAATTTGCAAAATGCTAAAAATACCATCAATACCGCCTTTCCTCCTCTAATGGAGGGGAGAATTTGAAACGTAACCAAGCCGTACAATGGACCTTTTTTAATTGAATTGAATATAGGATGTTTAATGAGCACGCACCGTAACATATTTCCGTAGCCGATTACCGTCGATGATGTCTCGATACGGTTTCGAGGCTGATTGTGGGCGCGCGGGCCCTTTATGACGCGCACGGAGCGAACCCTTTGAATAGCGAGGGATGTCGCAGGGCCATTTCAATTTGTCAGGATCTCGATTTCACGAACCGACTGAAATACACCCGCAGGAGTTACCTTGTAAACCCATAAGTATAAAACTCAACCCCCGGGAGCCGGGACCATTCGGCGTGGCGTACTAAAGGCATTGAAGCTACGTGCGGCAAGATTTACTCTCGACAAGCTTCCAAGAACGTCCCCCGGCGATATCCTCCCTCACCCCCCAGGTCCGAAGGTCTCCCGAACCGATACACACACACACGCGCACACACATTTCCGGCAAATTTGTCCCCCAAATGAAATTTTATTTATTTTATTTGCGCTAATGCGGATTTGTTTTTGTTTTGTTTGGTGAAAAGGCAAACGCCGTTGACAGCAAATTAGATTTGCGATTGTGAAAGGAAGTCCACCTAATTTTTAATAATTGTGAACTCGATTTGAACACACGCGAATTTAGTGTGGTGGCAGCAGTGGCGGCATTTTGCAATATCCAACAATTTACGCTGATTAAAAATTGCACACGCCAGCGAAATTGTGGTCGTGGGTGGGGGTGAAAAGGGGGCGGGGGGAATTTATACTCCACATAATAATCCCCTAATAACTTCGGCAGTTCCGTTCCGTGTGCGCAAAAGTTCGGCGGAAGTTTGGAGCACGTCGACGACAGTTTCACGTCGAGTTTTAAACAGACGTTTCTTTTTTTTTCAGGAAATAACGCTGAAAGTCCAATTAGGATCAGAGTCGTCATGATGACAGCCGTACTGCGGAACGTTTTAATAACCGGCGGAACATGAAGATTTTAATCAGGGCGATATTTTGTCAAAGCCGTCCGAAAATTGAAGCTTTTCGGTCGTTTCGAATTTGCGTATTTTTTTCTAATTGCGAGCGGGGCGCGTGTTTTTTTGGACGTTTTCATATTCCGCGAGCGCGCCGAATAAATCCGGGACCGGGGACGTCGTTATAAAGGGATTTAAAGCGAACGTTTTTTTTCTTAATTAACTCTCAATTTGATGCTTTTAATGGGTACAGTCGTGCGCTTCAAAGATTAGAGTTAATTAGGGCACCTCTTCAAATGAAATATTTTATTGCACTTGTTGTGAAAGGAGCCTGTCCAAATATTAATAAGGTAAATTTTTGAAAATCCGGTTGACAAGAAATGGCAATCTTGGAACGGGGATGCTGCTTTATGAACACTAGGCTTCATACGAAGCCGCCCCATCATCTCTCTTCTTGCCAAATTAAACCGGCGACATTGCCGCCCCGTATAAATTCAATTTACCAACATGACATTTCATTCGAATTCAAGTAAACAGGTCACACGACGTGAAAGGCAGAGAAAATTTATTGCATTAAGTGCACCTATTTCAATCAAACGTTTTATTTCACTTGTGAGAGAAGCCTAACCAAACACTTGCAGGTAAATTTTTAAAAATCGCTAACGACGTGTCTGGTAGGCTTCTATTTCAAATTTCTGCTGCTGGTTGATAATAAATGACAAGCTTAGGGCACGGATGCTGCTTTATGAACGCTAGGCTTCCTACGAAGCCGCTCAGTAATCCCTCTTCTTGCCGAAATTAATCCGGCCACATAGCCGCTCCGTATAAATTCAATTTGCCAACTTGACATTTCTTTCGACTCCAAGTAGACACGCCACCCGTCTTGAAATGTAAAGACAATTTAACGCATTAAGTGCGTCTGCTTCAACCCAATGTTTTATTTCACTTGTGAGACAAGCCTGACTAAGTACTCGCAAGCAAATTTTTGAAAATCGTTTCCGACGTGTCTTTCAGACATTTATTTCAGATTTCTGCTTCTGGTTGACAATAAATGACAATCTTAAGGCACGGATGCCGCTTTATGAACGCTAGGTTCCATCCGAAGTCGTCCCATCATCTCTCTTCTTGCCGAAATTAATCCAGCGACATAGCCGCCCCATATAAATTCAATTTCAAACGTAACAATTTGTTCGCATCTAAGTAAACACCCGCTCGTTTTAAAAGGCTAAGAAAACTCGGCGCATTAAATAAATATAAAGTACGCCTGTTTCAACCAAATGTTTTAGTTCACTGGCGAGAGAAGCCTAATCAAACGCTCGCAGGTAATTTTTTGAAAATCGTTAACGACGTGCCTTGCAGGCTTTTATTCCAAATTTTTTTATGTTGGTTGGCAATAAATGACCATCTTGAGGCACGGATGCTGCATGTATGAACGCCAAGCTCCATGTGAAGCCGCGCTCTCATCTCCCTCGTTGTCAAATTAATCCGACGACATGGCTGCCCCGTATAAATTCAATTTGCCAACATGATATATTTCGTCGTTCGAATCCGAACAAACGCGCCGCCCGCCTTGAAAGGCAAAGGAAATTAAGCGACGGAAAAATGATAACTTACTTCAAACGGGAAGGATGCGCCCGCCCTCCGCTCACATCAAAGTCCGCGAGGGCGAGCGGGTCCGGGGGGTGGCCCGCCCGGTAGCAAGAAGCTTCGAAAAATAATTACTTAACAGAAAACGAGATGTCCGTTCGTCTTGTTTTTTCCGCTCTCAACGTTAATTACGCCGTGTCCATTCGTTCATTCATTTAAGGAAGTGCCATGCAGTTCGGGGTGGGGGGGGGGCTCGCCCTCCCGATGAATTATTAATTTCCAAAATTGCTTGCGACGCGGCAGAGAAAAAACGCTTCGGTTTAATGGAGAAGAAGAGGAAGAAGAAGAAAAATAATTGAAATGTGTTTTACCAAAAGTATTCATTGCTTTAAGGTGGATGTTCAGAGGGGGTGAATCTATACAAAAAAAATAAATAAATAAAAATAAAAAAATGATTTATTTTGAAGACTAATACTCAGAAACATTTTGCTATAGTTAAATTCGAAATTATTTATCACCCCTTACCAACGAAAAAATAAAATCGCCTCGTCGTGATCCCCCCTTTAACCCTCTTAACCTAAACAAACCTGTTTTTTTTTTTTTTTGGTTAACTTTAAGTGCAAGTACATTTACTAATTTTGTTTTTTTTTCCTTTTTGTTTTCTATTCCGCGAAAAAGGGCAGCAGCAGCGAATCTGCAACCTGTAAATTAAACCAGACAGTCTGGTGAACTAAAAACAAAATAAATAAATAAATAAATTCTCTCCAACGCGAGAGAAAATAATCCTCTGTTTATATTTTTGCTTGGACCTAATTAAGCAGTTATACGAAGTAAGCAAGACTAATTAGAGGTTCGCTAATTGTTTTGTTCGACGTTTACAGAAAGGGGGACGAACGATTTCGCCGTTGTGAAATAAATCGGAAGTGCACAGTTTAAAATCCGGCGAGAAATAGGCGAAGCTTTCATTTTTTGTTGTCTCAGAGCTCTTTTTTTGTTTTTGTTTTTCAAAGTTAACAGCTGAGAGTATTCTGCGCATTCAAAGAGGATTAGTCAATCTTGATAGGGCGCCTTTGACTACTTCTGAAAACTTCCTTCTTTATTTATTATTAGATATGCGGGTTGCCCCAGCTCAGGTGGAGATGAGGTGGGTCGAACTTCGACGTTAATTTGTTAAAATTTTTTTTTAATCAAATGCGTAAAGTTCGGTCAGTTATTCGAGAGCTTTGATTCGTTTGTTAAATTAAAATTCATTTTATAGTTAAACCGATATTGCCTTTGACTGATAAGTCTACTCGAGCTAAGCCGTTGCTCCGTGAAGGTCGAACGCAATTTCTCTTTCAACACCTTGCACTTTTTAAACTTCTTGTTTCTTAATTTGTAATGTGGACCTCGCTGTATTCTTCCGATGTGGGAGAGTGAGTGTACCGAAGAGCAACTGGGCAACTGCGCGCGAGAAAAATTAGCAATCGGTAATCCGATCACGTTTGCGTCGCTGTTAAGTTTCACGGAAAGCATTTTAAAGCGTCTTTAGCTTGACACGATGAGTTATGGACTTGGAAAGTACTAGTGCGACTTCAACTTTCCACCCAGAAACTTTTAAATGCTTCCTTCTGTAATACCTCCCACCCCCCCACACCCCTTTCCCGCGCCCTACGGTAAGTGTGTGGGTAGACTCGGCGGCTCCAAAAGCAAAAAAGAGAAACTCATGAGGAGAAGCGGCGCAAAATTATTATGAATTATTTCAGCCATCGAAAATAAATTTAAATTTCTTAAATTAAACTTCTTTTGGGGGAGGGGTTGCGAAATAAATCGCAAGTGCACAGTTTAAAATCCGGCGAGAAATAGGCGAAGCTTTCATTTTTTTTGTCTCAGAGCTTTTTTTGTTTTTGTTTTTCAAGGTTAACAGCTGAGAGTATTCTGCGCATTCAAAGAGGATTAATCAATCTTGATAGGGCGCCTTTGACTACTTCTGAAAACTTTCCTTTTTATTTATTTTTAGTTATGCGGGTGCCCTAGCTCAGGTGGAGATGAGGTGGGTCGAACTTCGCCGTTAATTTGTTTAAATTTTTTTTTTTTAATCAAATGCGTAAAGTTTGGTCAATTATTCGAGAGCTTCGATTCGTTTGTTAAATAAAAATTCATTTTATAGTTAAACCGATATTGCCATTGACTGATAAGTCTACTCAGGCTGAGCCGTTGCTTCGTGAAGGTCGAACGCAATTTCTCTTTCAGCGCCTTGCACTTTTTAAACTTTTTGTTTCTTAATTTGTAATGTGGACCTCGCTGTGTTCTTCCGATGTGGGAAAGTGAGTGTTCCGAAGAGCAACTGGGCAACTGCGCGCGAGAAAAATTAGCAATCGGTAATCCGATCACGTTTGCGTCGCTGTTAAGTTCCACGGAAAGCATTTTAAAGCGTCTTTAGCTTGACACGATGAGTTATGGACTTGGAAAGTACTAGTGCGACTTCAACTTTCCACCCAGAAACTTTTAAATGCTTCCTTCTGTAATACCTCCCACCCCCCCACTCCCCTTTCCCGCGCCCTACGTTAAGTGTGTGGGTAGACTCGGCGGCTCCAAAAGCAAAAAAGAGAAACTCATGAGGAGAAGCGGCGCTAAATTATTATGAACTATTTCAGCCATCGAAAATAATTTTCTTTTGGGGGAGGGGTTGGAGGGGAAAAGGCAAAGTGAAAAAAACGGGCTAGACGCTCGTGCAGGTCGTTCGGCGAAAAGGAGCGGCGGAGTTTTTATCTCTGAGCTGAGCAATCTGAAAATTACGGCATTCTTCATCCGTGACCCTGGGGCTTTATGTCTGTCCGTTTTATGGCCGACAATTATTATATTATCCGTATAAGTCGCGTTCGTGCTGATAACGGCGCTCGTACGTCTTTATTTCAACGCCGGCAATAAAACTTGCGGGTTGCAGTCGCATCGAATTTAAAAATCCCAGACGCCGCGCTACCGCAGCTGAACCACCATTCAATTAGCCACTCGCTAATCGTCAGCGAATTATTTCATCGTCGCTTTTTATCTCGTGCCTCATCTCGTCTCGTCTGGCACTCGTACCCGAGCACTTTAATAAATCTGCATCGACGGCGGCGGCGGCGGCGTGTCACGTTTGCAATGCAAGCTGCTTTGCGGTTGCCACCGTAAGTAACATTCCATGTGTGTGAGATATTGCGCCGTGCGAGTCGGTCACGAACGTCAGAAATCCGCATTCGCTCGTCTTCCGCTCGCTGAATAAACATAACAGGTATCTCAATTTCCATAAGCGCGCGGAGCAGGTGACGCCTCCGCTCGCAGACGTCTAAAGTGCCGTACAAATGGCGCGGGAGTGGCTCGTCGATTCGCAATTTCGCTCGCGAAATATTCTCGAGATTGCGTTTTAATCTGTCTCTGTCCAATCCCTCCCGAGCAGAAATTGTTGCCTGAATTCGCCTAGCATCGCACAACACAGATTAGGCTAAGCCGTTTAGATAAGTGATCAGTGGCGGCTCTAGGGGCGGACGAGCAACCGCCCCCCGGGCCCTCGCGTTTTCAGAGACCCCGTGCCATCTGCAATGTGTGAATTTTTCAGAATTTTTCAGAATTCAGTTTATCGAAAGTTTGCATAAGATCTAAAATCACATAAATGCGGAAATCTGTATAAAATAAACATATTAGATGCGTATTCGGTCAAAAAGAAAAAGAAAAATTTTCTAAACGAACAGATCTCTGAAATATTATTTCAGTCCTGCTCTTATTTTAAGAATAACATCTGTTGTAAGAGAACTAGATTTTACAGTCCACGATAGTATCGTGCCTTTCCTTAGAATTTAAGTTTGCTTGTAAACAATAATTGGCGCCTCTTTTCCAAAAAAAGGAAAGTATTGTTAAGTAATTCAACAGTTGCCAATTTTTTTTTTTTATTTGAATAAATCCATTATTTTTCCAAAACTTGAGTTAAAAAGTTAATTTAGACAAATTTTTGCTCAACATTGAATCAGTTTAAATAAATGAAATCAATTCGCAACTTAAAAAATAACCACCATAGACAAATTTCGTATATGATTTTAGAGTCAGACAGTGTTGCCAACCGTGGCGCCAAACGGGCGCCACTTTTAACTGTTCGGCATACTTTTTTCTAAAATGGCGGCAACTGGCAACCAAAATTATTTTCTTTTTAATCTTTCCTTTTGACCTTGAAATTCGTTTAACTTAAATTTAATCCACACATAAATTTTAACATTTAAAAAAAAATTATTTCAAGTATTTTTTAAATCTTTTTACTTGTGTAGAATGGAGTGCAATTTGATATAATAATTTGGGAGAGTTCAGTTGACCTTGAGATTTGTTGAAGAAGTGTTTGATTTGTTTTAAATTTTTTACTTGGATTGAAAGGAGTTAGGTTGGATTGACATCGAAAACTCTTTTCCACTTAATTTTTAAATGAAATTTTTTAGTGTTTTTGGATTTTAATTTTTTCTTGCTGGGTTTGAATAGAATGGAATTTAGTTGTTAGGTGGAGTTTGCTTGACCTCGACATTGGTCAAACTTCGCTTTGAATCGGAGTTGGGTTGGGCCGACATGGAAAACTTTTCTCCACTTAATTTTTAAATTAATTTTTTTTTTGCTCGGGTTGAATAGAATGGAGTTTAGTTGTTAGGTCGAGTTTGGTTGATCTCGACATCGGTCAAACTTCGCTTTGAATCGGAGTTGGGTTGGGCCGACATGGAAAACTTTTCTCCACTTAATTTTTAAATTAATTTTTTTTTTGCTCGAGTTGAATAGAATGGAGTTTAGTTGTTAGGTCGAGTTTGGTTGACCTCGACATCGGTCAAGCTTCGCTTTGAATCGGAGTTGGGTTGGGCCGACATGGAAAACTTTTCTCCACTTAATTTTTAAATTAATTTTTTTTTTGCTCGGGTTGAATAGAATGGAGTTTAGTTGTTAGGTCGAGTTTGATTGACCTCGACATCGGTCAAACTTCGCTTTGAATCGGAGTTGGGTTGGGCCGACATGGAAAACTTTTCTCCACTTAATTTTTAAATTAATTTTTTTTGCTCGGGTTGAATAGAATGGAGTTCAGTTGTTGGGTCGAGTATGGTTGACCTCGACATTGATCGAACTTCGCTTTAATTGTTTTTTTTTTAATTTTCTGCATTTTAACTGATATTTGACACATTTCAATTTCTAAAATGCATCAGGATCTCTTTAACTCGAACCAATAATTGCACCGGTTGATCAACAATTAAAGCGCATGTAGAATTATTTCGAGGTTAACCAAACTCGATCCAACAACTGCAAAAATGTATTTTTTAAATTTATTTAGTATTTTTCTGCTCTATAGAATACAAAAAAACAATACGTTTTCCTTATCGCAAGGAGGAGGAGGGGATTTCTCAATCAACCCAACCCAAAGGGCCAGTCTTGCCCGGGGCCTCGCAACTATTAAGGCCGCCAGTGCAAGTGATTACCGGCGTTGGCATGATTTAAGCGTGAATGATCTGTAAAAAGAAATCGAAATACAGCATGTCTCATGTATCTCTGAATATTCGCGAGAGTCGCCTACAAAAAAATTGTATGAGTTTTATTCTTTTTTGGATCATTTACGCGCCTCGCGCTTCATTTGTGATAAAAAATTGTAAGCTGCGAGTGAGTACTCCCGCCCTTCAGTTCGGGCTTTGCAGACTGTGGTATATACACGTACTTTTACCAGCCCAATTGATGAGTTGCTTCTTATTTAACACCAACTCGTTTACAAAACAAATAAACGCTGTGCTGTTGTTGAGAATTATTGAAATTAGCCTATTTTACTTTTATTCAAGCCGTTGGATGGAAACTCGAAGGAGTGTTTTTCTATGTTATTTACACCGTAACACTCTTCAACATTGGGGGCTGTCCATTTTAAATATTGTTACGGTCGAGTTAAGCATGTCGAAATATTTTCCGCCGAGTTTAACAACTACAAACGCGTCCGGGCTAACCAAGGCGGCGGTTTCCGGTTGGCGGCGGCGACGCTGACACACACGTAAATCCTCTGCACACAAAAGTGTTAATGTGTGTAAGTTGGAAGGCCGAGCGTCTCCTAATGTTTATGTTACTGCCCGGATCGCCTCGTTCTGCAACCCTCGGTTAATTTTCCGGTCCAAGGAGTCGCCCGGTGCTTAGAGGGCCATCGCGTAAGGTGCTTTCCCTTATGGGTGTCTCGCCCACCTCCCTCCCCCCCCCCCCCTCACCGCCGTGTTCGGCGCTGTTTCCAGAATATGTAATTCCCACACGCACTCGCGTAAGCGCCATGCCGAAAGCATTCCCAGATGGGGGCGGCGGGAACGCTTTGCTCGCAATTGTGGAATTCGGCGATGCAAATTAAGATGATGCGGGGGCGGCGGAAAACGCTTCTAAGCGTACGCCTCGGCGTAATTTGATAAGTTATTACTAATTGTTGCGTAAATATTTGGCCTGAGCGTATGTTCTTCTGTGCGGTTAATTTCGCCCGATTATCGGCAGTTTCGCGGGGTTTGATGATGTTGTTCGTGTGCGTTAACATAATAACGCCAATGTTTATTAAATGCGTGAGTAACCGAGGAGGAAAGAGGTCGAAGCCAAATTCACCCATATACTGATAATTCCGTTTCTGAGGTGGTTCTCAGCCAATTTTTTCGTGAAGTGAAGTGGACGATGTAAACGTGTAAATATGGTTGTCTAAATAACTGGAATGTCGAAAACGCCAAAATTCACGACTTTTCGCTCTTCACTGAAGAAGAACTTCCTCAGGGCTGCTGCTGGTGCTAGTTTTCGTTGGTCTCTTGTTAGGTGAGACCGATTTCTATGACTAATGAGAAATAGCAGCAGCATCACCACCGGTAGCACCAGTAACCCTATTACACTATTCCTGCATTGATTTCAGACAAATTTAGACGACGCGACGTGTAAGGTCAAATTCGTAAATAAGTAATTATCTATTTTGAAGATTCAACAATTTGTTAAAACGTTACGACTTTGTAAATTAATATTACAATAGCTATGTGCTAGAGGTAGGACTTGGGTAGAAAATCGATGGTCACGGTATTTCTAAATCGTGGCACCTTAAAAATTAGAAATACTCTAAATTTAATATTACCATATCTATGTGCTAGCGGTAGGAGATGGATAGAAAATCCGTGCTCAGGGTACTTATTAATCATGGCAGTTTAAAAATTAGAAATATTCTCAGTTTAATATTACAATATCTATGCGCTAGGGGTAGGAGATGGATAGAAAATCCGTGCTCAGGGTACTTCTTAATCATGGCAGCTTAAAAGTTAGAAATACTCTCAGTTTAGTATTACAATACCTATGTTTTAACATTTTAATTTTACACAAATTTTCTTAGCCAAAATACGCCTAGCGTATAGGCCACAATTTTCTCTTCTTTGCCGAAATGATCAAAAAAAGGTTTCGGAACTTGATTCTTCAGAGTGGGGTTCGCCGCTCTGTACAGCTCGGTGAAATTTTCCTCGATCTTTTTCGTACCAGCCGGCTTCGTGTTATTTGCGGCACAATATATTTAAGTTTTCGTAATATCATGAAACTCCTGATAACTGCAGGGTAAGCTTATCTTTTCCTTTTTCTTTTACAAAATCCTAATTTTTTTTGTGTTTGTAACACGCAGAGTTTCAAGGAGGGCTCTTAAGTTTAATTGCCGTTGAAATTAATGCCGAAGAGTGTGGTCGCTCGAAGGACACCATTTTACTCACGCGTTTCGAGAAAAGTCCTTGGGCAACTTAACAACACCAGGCCACCGGGCCAGAATTTCCGCAAGCTGTTCCGAAAGGGAAATCCTTTTCTTACCTACCCCTAAGGGAAAGAAAACTACTGACCAAAAACTCGAACGGTAGCGGTGAGCCAATCAGATCATTTATTTTGTTTTTCCTCGAAATCCATTTCTTTTTTAATTATCGGCCAACGATGACACAAATTTAAATCGTCACATTTTTATTAGACTTCAATTGTACCTACTTCACAGATTTATTTAATTAATTTTTAATTATTCATCTTAATTTTTTTTTGTACATTTTTTTGCTTGATTATTAAACCTTTAATTTACTATTTAATTATACTATTATATAATTTGAATTTGTCTCATATTGAGTTTTGTTGAGGACAATGTGAACTGAAGTAAAGCTTTACTACAGTATATATTTTGTTTGCCGTGTATTTTTCATTACCATTCACTATAAAGATTTTTTTGCTATATTATTTACACAATTACCATACATTTTGTAGTTTACTTGAACTACTTATTAAATGTACTCTATCTATTACACAGGTGTCTATTTTTTTTATTCATTCTATAATATGCTACATTTCTTTTGAAACGAGAGTCAGTGCCATTTTTCCTAAATATTTTCCAACTTCATTTATTATTTATTGCCAATTGTTTCCAATTTTGGGTTGGTCAATTAACTTTTAATAATAAAAATAAAATTGGTGGCGCCCATAAAAAAATAATACTAAATAAATAAAGATCACGATCCTTGCCTCCGTTACAAACTTTGGCTAGTCACTGGCATACGTGTACCCAGGTGTTTTTGGGTCACAATGTGCTAGGGGTAGGAGATGGATAGAAAATCGGTGCTCAGGGTACTTATTAATCATGCCAGCTTAAAAATTAGAAATACTCTAAGTTTAATATTACCATATCTATGTGCTAGGGCTAGGAGATGGATGGAAAATCGGTGCTCAGGGTACTTCTTATTCATGGCATAATTTCGCCCGATTATCGGCAGTTTCGCGGGGTTTGATGATGTTGTTCGTGTGCATTAACATAATAACGCCAATGTTTATTAAATGCGTGAGTAACCGTGGAGGAAAGAGGTCGAAGCCAAATTCACCCATATACTGATAATTCCGTTTCTGAGGTGGTTCTCAGCCAATTTTTTCGTGCAGTTTTATGTGGACGATGTAAACGTGTAAATATGGTTGTCTAAATAACTGGAATGTCGAAAACGCCAAAATTCACGACTTTTCGCTCTTCACTGAAGAAGAACTTCCTCAGGGCTGCTGCTGCTGCTACTTTTCGTTGGTCTCTTGTTAGTTGAGACCGATTTCTATGACTAATGAGAAATAGCAGCAGCATCACCACCGGTAGCACCAGTAACCCTGTTACACTATTCCTGCACCGATTTCAGAAAAATTTAGACTACGCGACGTGTAAGGTCAAATTCGTAAATAAGTAATTATCCGTTTTGAAGATTCAACAATTAGTTAAAATATACGAGTGGGGAAATTACTCCCAGATTAATATTACAATATCAATGTGCTAGGGGTAGGAGCTGGGTAGAAAATCGATGCTTACGGTGTTTCTAAATCGTGGCACCTTAAAAATTAGAAATACTCTCAGTTTAATATTACAATACCTATGTGCTAGGGGTAGGAAATGGCTAGAAAATCTGTGCCCAGGGTACTTCTAAATTACGACACCTTAAAAATTGGAAATACTCTATGTTTAATGTTGCAACATCTATGTGCTAGGGATAGGAGACGGGTAGAAAATCGGTGCTCATAATACTTCTCAATCGTGGCACATTAAATTTTTGAATTACTATCAGTTTAATCTTACAATATCTATGTGCTAGGGGTAGGAGGTGGGTAGCAAATAGTGCTGGCAGAAACCGTAAAATTGAAACCGAATAATCGGTTTCTTTAAAAACCGGTTTTGGATAAAATCGGCTATCCAAATTGGCTAAAATCGACTATTCGAATATCCAAAAATCGATTATTCGGATATTCGAATATCCAAAAACCGATTATTCGGATATTCGTAGCCAAAAACCGATTATTCGGATGTTCGAATATCCAAACACCGATTATTCAGATATTCGAAAAATCGACTATTCGGATACTTAAAAAACTATGTACTTGAATATATCAAAAACCGACTATTCGGATATTCGCGAAATCTGTAATCTAATCTAATCTGTAAAAACTAGCATCTGGATTATCCGAAAATCGGTTAATTACGTATTAACAAAAACTGATTCATAAAAAACAGACTCGACTGAATTTTAACTTATACAATGACTAGATATTTTTTAAATATGAAATGAATTATGAATTACGTGTTACTTTACAGTTTATAGTACAGAAGGAAATACGTGCATGTTGTGCAAACTCATTAATAGTTTTCATTTTTTTTGTGAAATACTAGATTAATGTCAATTATTCTTGTTCTATCTAATGAACAATGTTCAACAAATTATGAAAGTAATGCATATATTTTGTGTTGTAAAACTTCATTACGGTGCCGAACGACATCTTGTACCATAATAAACTCTTCTTGAATTCTCCGAAAGACGGTTGGGTACGGTCGAAAAGGCTACTCACAACAAAAACTAAAATTACTTTAATTCTTCTTCTTCGACTTCTAATATGTGGATTAGAAGTACCACTAGACCACTTACATTTTTTTACGTAGTGAACATAACAGATAAGATTTACCTTCAGTCTTTTTTTTAATACTTTCAACATTTACTCATTTGCAATTTTATTTGAGCCTTAAATTTGCTGCCTCAAATTCCTGAAATTATCCTTAAATGCGTAAAGAAATAAATACGTAACTGTGTGTATAGTTATTTGAATTTCAAGTAGTTGGGCTATTTGAATATTTTTCATCATTCGAATAACCGGTTATTCGAGTATCCGATTATCCAAAAACCGATATTATTCGAATATCGGATTATTCAAATAATTGGATATTCGAAAATCCGATTATCCAAATAATTGGATATTCGAATAACCGATTATCCGGATAACCGGTTTTTGGTTTTGTTTAAAACCTCGGATAATCCAAAACCGGTTAACCGGTTATCCAAAAAACCGATTTGGTTGCCAGCACTATTAGCAAATCGGTGCTCGCTGTACTTCATCGTGGCAATTTAAAAATTGGAAATACTCTCAGTTTAATATTACAATATCTATGTATGTGGTAGGGTAAGGGATGACTAGAAAATAAGTGCTTGCGATACTTCTAAATCATGGCACCTTAAAAATTGGAATTAGACAACCCATTTTGCCTTTTACTAGATTATCCATTGCAATATTTGATACAACAGGAAACGGGTGGAGAGTAAATCGACAAAGGTCATACAATTTTTTTTTTTATGAGAAGAAATAAGAAATAAAGCTCACGTTGTAACAGCGGGACGACGGACGATACGTTCACGTCAACTTCTCTTTAAATTTGTTTTACAGGAAGACAAGCATGAAACGAGAGCGTCGCTCTTAAGGAAGTACTGCGACTGCCGCGGCATGGACGCTTCGGTCGTCGGAACACTACTTCACTTTAAAGGTCTTCAAGTAAAGCGACAATAATCGTAACAAGTAAAACAGGCGAAAGCTGAAAATTACAGTCAACGCTCAGGGTTGTTATATGTATGACAGGGGAAAAAAATTCAACTATTAGAAAGTATTTGCAGGATACAAGGGACGTGCATATAAGAAAATGGCTAGAAAATTTTATTTATGTTGCGAATGTAATTACTTGTTGTTTGTTTCGAAGGCGACTTTAAAGATATTGTAACGGAAAGAGGAGTGATGATTCAAACAAAAAAAAACAAGCAGAATCACCGCCTGTGTGTAACCTCTTCCGCGCTATCAATTGCGAGAAGTAGTTATATACTGTTAGCGAGAATTAAAAAATGAGAAAATTTTTCCTATGCCTTAGCCAAGTTAGAAAAAACCAAATAAACCACTTTTCACCCCCTTGTGACACCAATTTCTTTTAAGCAGTCTATGAAACGCTTGAACGTGGAATTTCCTAATATTTCTCAAAAAATAAAGCCAGAAATCTGTCTCTACTTTGTTTCCCACAGATTGCTGGACGACGCCTGCTTGTATTTTCGGAAATGTCGAACCTTTACCTTTTTTCTATCTCTGTTTAGGTAATCCTTATCATAACAGTTCAAATAATAAATCAGAATCTTTCAATAATGCATTCAAATGTGATTTATGAGGTGCATGATTTTATTGCAGTTGCCATTTTTTTCTTGAACAAATACAGAAATAACATATTAATATTAACAAAATGTCTAGATTATTAAAATTTACCAATTAAGATAACATTGAAAGTGGAAGGCGAAAGAGATATAGGGAGAATGAAGAACTTTTTAATGCTTAAATTGTAAAAAAAATTGTTGAAAATCGTTTTTGATTGCAGTTTATTCATCGAGCATCTTTTGTTTCAGACCTATTTGGGGCTTCGTCAGCAGAAGCATAGCTCGAGAATTCCACTGAAAACCAAAAAAACTTGCCCGATGATGCGTTTACAGAAATCATGGCCGCCCTGTATGAGGTGACTTATTATAATATAGCAAACTGTCTTCAATTTGTCAATCCTAACGGAAGGTCCGATCAAAAAGCGATCGCAGGATGTCGCTACTTAAGCTCTTAAACTGTAAGCAGCTACGATTTTATTTTATTCAAGCTCACCCTCGTCGATCGTAGACATTTCTTGATTAATTAGTACTTTTAAAATAACACGTAGCTAAAAAAAATTACTGATAGAAAAATTGAAAATTGACTATTCGTTAGAAGCTGTAAACGCGTTGGAGGTTCACAGCGTTTAAAAAAAAAACATCGAATTCATCCGCTAATTAGTTTTCGCGCTGTATAATTAGCTGATCGACCTTGCTTTTTCTTTTATTCGAGTTCATTTAATTTATTTTTATTATTATTATTATTACATTATTATTCGATACGATTTAATTTTCTAGCTATCAACTGATCGTCTTTTGTTTTTGTTTTTATCTTATTTGTTTTATTTAGACGATTTGCGTTTTTTTACACTTTAATCCCTTCGATCGATTCTCATTTCTGTTTTTTTTCTTTTACGCCTTAATTTTTTATATTATATTTTTTCTTTTAATATTTAACAATTAACTTTTTTCCGTCTATCTTTTTTTTTATTTTTTCTTTTGTTTGATTTTATTTTGACCTTTCCAGTAAAATACTAAAAGATGCTTGCAAAATGCTGAGGGAGTGTTAACCTTTTAAAGTAGATGATATCCACCCTCCCCCATCCCGAATTAGACAAAATTAACGAGCCCGAGTGTTTAAAAAAAAAAATATCGAATTTATCCGTTAATTAGTTTTCGCGCTGTATAATTAGTTGATCAACCTTGCTTTTTCTTTTTTCCGAGTTCATTTAATTTATTTTTATTTTTATCTTTTATTCGATACGATTTAATTTTCTAGTTATCAACTGATCTTCTTTTGTTTTTGTTTTCTTACTTTTTTTATTTAGACGATTTGAGTTTTTTTTTTACATTTTAATCCCTTCGATCGATCCTCATTTCTGTTTTGTTTTTCTTTTACGCCTTTATTTTTTAATTATATTTTTACTTTTAATGTTTAACAATTAATTTTTTTATATAACTTTTTTTCCGTTTATCTTTTTTTATTTTTCTTTTGTTTGATTTTATTTTGACCTGTCCAGAAAAATACTAAAAGATGCTTGCAAAATGCTGGGCGAGTGTTAACCTTTTAAATTAGATGATGCTCACCCTCCCCCATCCCGAATTAGACAAATTTAACGAGTCCGTTATCCGTTAATTAGTTTTCGCGCTGTATAATTAGTTGATCAACCTAGCTTTTTCTTTTTTCCGAGTTCATTTAATTTATTTTTATTTTTATCTTTTATTCCATACGATTTAATTTTCTAGTTATCAACTGATCGTCTTTTGTTTTTGTTTTTAATTTTTTTAAATTATTATTTCTGTTCTTTTTTCTTCTACGCCTCTATTTTTAATTATATTTTTTCTTTTAATTTAATAACAATTAATTTTTTATATAATTTTTGCTTCCGTCTATCTTTTTTTATTTTTAATTTTATTTGATTTTATTTGATACAATTGATTGATTGACTTGTTTTTTATTCATTTTTTTCTTTCATTTTCTCGATTTAAGTTTATTTCATTTTACATTTTAATCTTTAATATTTACTGAATAATTTTTTTTTATTGTCAATTTTTATACCGATTTGTCTTACTTTTAGTTTTACGCGTTTTTATTTTCGTACTGTATTTATCGACTTCGTACCATCTTTAACGACGATCGTCTTTTGTTTTCGTTTTTAATAGATTTGACGGTATTTTATTTTTGTTTTGACTTTGCCACTTAATCGTCATTTTTTTTTATTCGAGTTTGTTTAATTTAATTATTAAGACGTGTTCGATAGCAACCTAAATGTGTAACACGTATAACAATGCCATCTAGCGGGCGATGGCTTAATCTGGACGATAATCTCACTTTAGTTCAGGGGGAGTACAGAAGCAACTAACCCAGTATAAGTCATACGTTTATTACACAGTTTTGTTTTTTTTTTGTTTCCATAGTTACGTTTTTATTTCACACTTTCAAATAACATATTAAAAAAAAAATTGAAACATGTCAGATAACAGTCACTTAATATTGATGCGTTGGAAAAATTATTTTACCTGCTTTCTTGAATTTATTTAGCATTTTCTTTTTCTTTATAATGCGAAGAAGAAAATCTTTTTCGCTTACCGCAAGCGCCCCGCGAAAATTTCTCGCTCGGGGCCTCGCAATTTTTAAGGCCGCCTCTGCAAATTAAAGCCCAATGCATTTAAGTCTGATGGGTTCAACACATAAAAAAAATAATTAATTAACTAAGGAAAGAAACACTAATAGGAGGACAGAAAAATCCTGTCACATTGGGGAATCGAACCCGGGACACCTCTGTTACATGCCGAAGCATTCGAGTTTCTTTCCTTAATTAATTTTTTTCTTGTATTTAAACCATCTGTCACATTTTGTCACATGCGAGAATCGAACCCGGGGCACCTTGATTACACGCCGAATGCACATCCGGGAATCGAACCCGAATGCTTCGGCATGTAATCAAGGTGTCCCGGGATCGATTCTCGCAAGTGACAAAATTCGATTAGGTTCGATTCCAGGATATGACAGAATTTTTCTGTCCTCTTGTTAGTGCTTCTTTCCTTAATTAATTTATTAATTACACTAACAATAGTATCACGTGTCGGTCGTCTCCAGCAGGTTACGAGCTGTCGGCGTCCAGACGCGGGGGATGCGTAGCTTGGGGGTGAAAAGGAAGTAACAGGGAAGCTGCAAACTAACTCATGAAAACAACAAGGATTACCTTTATTGTTTAAAGCTCAGAAATACAGATAACTGTATCCCACGACGACGATCAGATTAACTGATATCGTTTACAAATTACGCCCATCTTTTATACTGCTAATGTACGTGACGTCATGACCAAATTTCGCAAAACTTCAATTGAACCCGTACTTTGCTCGGTTGCTGAAAAGGTGATGTCAGGATTTTCACGTTGTTTCCAATCGTCATTTCTATTAAATCGTGAATTAATTGATTGTGTTTAAACACATACAATGCACAAGTTTTTTGCGTATTTGCAACTTTGCGGATTCACGCTACAAGTTCATCGTTCATCGAGTCGTTGCACCAGCAAACCGCTTATCAGCAAATAACTCGTATTGCATTGGAAAAAATACATTTTAAATTAATTAAATACGATTTTTAAAGTTTCCGTAATCGTGACAATAGGCTTCCCTTTAATTTCAAGAAAAAAAATCTGTTGGATTCACGCGCGCGCTGGACTTCGTTCGTTTTGACGAACACGGTTAATGGTCTCTCCGGCCCCTTATGGAATTCAATTTCGGAAAGCAAAGGCTAATGGTGTATAGTAGGCTTCGGCGAGGCGAGGAACACTAAAATAAAAGATAAACACGTCCATTGTGAGTGGCGTTCATTCTTAGGCGCCCCAAAGAATTTCAGTTGCCTGCGCGGAATTACGACGTGTCACTGCAAGATATTGGCTCAGCGTCCCACACCATCCAACAATTCGAGGAAATCTCCTTCTTTCTGTATTTTGACACTCCACACTAAACTCAAACCTGAAATTATTATTATTATCATTTTCTTCCTTTCTATTATTATACAGTTGCTGAATCTCCTCTCTACTGGAGACATTTTTTTTTGTGCAAATATTTTTTATTATTGAGCTCAGAAATTCCTTTCTTTGTTTCGTATCATTTGGTCTACGTACATCAAAGAAGTCTCTTCTTTATTAAAGAACTTTCCTCGTCGTACGTACGCTTATATACAAAACGTAAGGATAAGTATCCTTGTGTTACTGGAAGCGAATGTATCCTTCTTTTGAAAAACATATTCTAATCCGGTCACGTCGTCTCCGCTAGATTTCTCCGGCGGTGCGCAGAGGACAGTGATTGAACTTCAGGGGTGGTCCGAAGTGGCCTGATATTTTATTCACCGAAGGACATTCGTTTGAAATTTACTCAGACGCCAGGACGAATCAAGTGGTCCAATTTATCGGGGCTTTCGGAGAGGTTGGGGGATGGAGGGTGGTGGGGGGGTGATCATCCCGATGCGATGGTCCGTGACTCCGGCCTCGAGTGTCCTTATTACCTGATTCGCGTAATTAAGTTATACGCCGGCCGGGATAAACAAATACTCATGCGGATAAGAGCGTGCATCCTCCTGCTCGCCCCCCCCTCCCACTTTCACCCTCGAATTATTTCAATTTGCCCCCGCGCTCCCTGGGGCTTGATAATTCCTGCGACGGCCGACGTGTTCGCCCGGCCGGATGAGCTTTTTATCTCTAATTTTATGCGCCTCCGAGAACTAACTTTTTACCTACCCCCGAGGATACATGTTTTTTTTTTTTAATTATTTAATTCCGCTTTGTGAGTTGGTCTCTTGCGGACGTACATTATGATCCTTGCTTTCTTATTTTGATTGTTGAGAATTTTTCTTGCCGTTGCAGAAAATATTAACGGTCTAAGTTCGACCCATCTCCCCCATCTCCATCTCTGAGCTAGGCAATCGCGCGCGCCTCGTTTTTCGCCACTGTTATTTTGAGGTAAGTCAAGAAGGGACGAGTTAGACGGGCCGGATGAGCTTCTTATAACTATTTTATTCCCATCTCTAATTTTATGCGCCTCCGGAAACAAACCTATTACCCCACGTTGTTTTTTTATTCAGTTCAATTCAATTCCGCATTATGAATTGGATTCTTGTGGACAGGTACTTTGTGATTCTTGCTTTCTTATTTTGATTGTTGAGAATTTCTGTTGCCGTCGAAAAAATTAACGTCGAAGTTCGACCCATCTCCCCCATCTCCATCTCTGAGCTATGAAATCTCGCGCGCCTCGTTTTTAGCCACTGTCATTTTCAGAGACAGACGGGCCGGATGAGCTTCTTATCACTATTTTATTCTTATCTCTAATTTTATGTGCTTCCTTTTACACCACAAAGTTCTTTTTTTTATTCAGTTCAATTAAATTCCGCATTATGAATTGGATTCTTGTGGAGAGGTACTTTATGATTCTTGCTTTCTTATTTTGATTGTTGAGAATTTTTGTTGCCGTTGCCGAAGAAAATAATATCAAAGTTCGATCCATCTCCCCCATCTCCCCCATCTCCATCTGTGAGCAAGGGAATCGCGCGTGTCACTTTTAGTGACTCTCATTTTCAGGTAAGTCAATGAGGAATGAGCCGTGGGTGATGGGTCACATGAGCGTCATATTTCTGTTTTATTCTTCTCTCTAATTTTTTTGTGCGTCCCCGAAAACCATACATACGGTGTTTTTTTTTTATTCAATTCTGCATTATGAATTGAATTCTTGTGTGAGTATATTGTGATCCCTACTTTCTTATTTTTTTTTCTGTTGCCGTCGAAAAAATTAACGTCGATGTTCGACCCACTTCCCCTATCTCCATCTGTGAGCAAGGGCCCGCGTTCGTCACTTTTCGATACGCGAATTTTCAGGTAAGTCCAGGAGGGTGCGGCAAATACGTAAATAAATAAATCCGAAGTTAGTCGAGATTATTCCCTCGCCCTTTTTGGAAGAAACATGAAGCGCTTCGGTTTTTCGAGCTTGTGGAATTCCGGTCCGGGCGATGATTCAAGAATTCTTGTACAACTCGCACTTACAAATCTAACTACACCTAACTTCAGAGTGTATTGCGACAGAACAAATCGAACTGCTTCTCTGAAATCTGAAAGGTCGGGGGAGGGGGGGGGAGAGGCAGTTGTTGTTGAGAAGAAATAGTACAATACAATTCTTGTTTCTGTTATTTCAAAACGCGTTGCGGATCGTTTAGGATTCCTATCGGACAATTATTTGCGTCACGCTGAAAGGAATCAACGTCGAAGTTCGGCCCACTCGCCCCATCTCCATCTGAGCTAGGGAATCAACTGCATCGCTACGCACATTTCTTGCTACCTTCATTTTCGTGTCGCCTTTTTTTTGAGCTAACTCAAAGAGGGTGTGGCAAATATATCAAAGCGAAGCCAACTGAGATTATTGTCTCGGCCTTGGCGCGTTTCAATGTTCCGCGCGTGCAGAATTCCCGATTTAGAAATTCTCGCGCATCTCCGACAAAACCCGCTCAGAAATTTAACCACAAAATAAATTGTGATAGAACGAATCGAACTGCTTTTGAGAACTGCGAAATCGAAAGGTCGCGTCGCAGTAGGGCTCTAAGATACATCAGAGGAGAAGGGAGGTGGTCATTAGAAAGATGGTTATTATTTTTTCTGTTATCCTGAGGTGGATTGTTGAGGATTCATGTTGGACAAATTACGTTTGGCGGTGGCATTAAGCAAATTAACGTCGAAGTTCAACCCCCCCCCCCCTCCCTTCATATCTTGATCTGAGCTAGGATATCGCGTTAAGTTTTAATACACAGGAGTACGAAAGAAATAGAGATTTCCTGTAAGTGCCTTGCCTTGCCTCCCGGACAACACGCGAGTTGAAACAAAACGTTGTTCCATTACATTAAAAATAATTGAATCGTTGATTGCAGAAAGGATATAAGTCAGTTCTCGACCATTTGAGATTTGCTTGGAAACAGATATTTTATACCAATACTCATCACCGGGTGCATAAATGATATATGTTGCAAGATTCTAAACGCATTTAAAACGGTTCAGTTATTCACCATTGAGTTAGTGAATTTACCCTTTCCGCAGGTTTGCTTTTTTTTCAAATCAAAGTTTCATTGGCATATATCCTTTCTGCAATCAGCGATTTAATTATTGTAAATAAATAAAGAGTTTTTAAACCGTAATGGAGTCAGACTCAGAGATTAACAGAAAAATTTATAACCTCTTTCGTGTTCAGTAATTAACTCTGCTTTTTAATGTATTCGCCACGCATTTTGTTTACACATGTCTAAGTGTGACACGTTTTCTTTACACACTATTAACGTCTTAACGGTAACAATTGACTCTAGCATCCATGCTCTTCAAAGCCTGGCATTTCTGAAAGAAACGTATCTTGCCTCCCGGACAACACTCGAGGCGAAACGAAAGGTTGTATTACATTAAAAATAATTATTGTTAATAAAGAGTTTTTAAATCGTAACGTATCACAGTCACACTTAGAGAATAAAAGAAAAATTAATAACTCCCTTCGTGTTCAGTAATTAACTGCTTTTTAATACATTCGCCGCACATTTTGTTTACGCCTACCTAACTGCGTCACTGTTGACGTCTGGACGGTAAAGATTCATTCATGCTTTTCAAGTCTGACATTTCTGAAAAAAGCGTACCTTGCCTCCCGGACAACACGCGGGGCGAAACGAAACGTTAGATTACAGTCACAGTCAGAGATTAAAAGATAAATTAATAACTCCCTCTGCATTCATTATTGTTTTGGGTGGGCATCAGTCCGCCCGTGAAATTTGGCGCCGCTTCGTTTTGCAAACGAAACAAACGACCGTTGCGGAGTTAACTGCCGCATAAATAATTTCGCGCGCGACTCGCGCAATGCGTTATTTAATTTATGCTCGGCGCCGAACAACATTTACATGGCCGGCTAATGCGTCAAACAATTATTGATAGATAGGTAAACCTACTAGGGATGGCAGTTGGACGCGATTCACGTGATTACGGCCCGCGAAATTTCGCGTAAATGCGAAAATGGCGGCGTAATTGCGCCCCATCCGGTTAATGAAATGATTATCGCAAGAGCCGAACCCGCCAGCACCAGCGCAGCGAATCCATCATGAAATTTTTAGCATTTCGATTTGACACAGTAACGATTTTTTTTTTTAATATAGGATTTATTTATTTGCCACAGGCGCGCGATCCCCTAGCTCAGATGGAGATGGGGCGATGGGTCGAACATCGGCATAAATTTTTTCAACCTCAGCAGAAATTCTGATTTAAAGATAACAGTTTTGTTTCATACTGAAGCAACGCAATGCGAAATAATTACAACAATAACAAAAGAAAAACCAATATTGTTAGGGTAATTTTGGAACGGGGGCATAGTTAGAGCAAAGTGCAATATAAAATTTATTTATTATAAATAATAAATTAACTTATATGAGTTCGGCACTCATATTGGGGAAGGTTTTTATTTAATGGGTGTCGTTCTGCCATGTGTGCCCCAGTATTTAAGGACAGTATGACGTGTAACTTTTTAGAGGAAGAATAAACTGATCTCGCAACCTTTGCTGTGTTTTGGTTCGCAGAGCCAAGGTTAGTTTTTGCACACGTCACTAAAACTTCCGCACCGTTTGTTCAGGGTCATTAAATATTTGATTTACATTTACTTCTAGGAATATAATTTCTATTGGCCATGTTTTCTAATCGCTACAATAAATTAAAATTACAGCAAATGCAAGGCAGGCAATGCGAAAAGTTGGGTTTCTCAACAGCGCAGTGTAAGGAGCGTTTTCGAAAGATTGAAAACTTTCAACGGACTTTTACAACATGCGCAGATTTTACGCCGAAGGTAATGCATGAGGCTTTCAAAAAAACCTGCGAAAATGCAATTCTGAATTTAAACTCGATACTTTTAATCGGGCTGTTACGACACGCAGAAATTGCCGATGTCTGCTTAGCTTGCAGATCAAAGTTCTTTTCGCGGACAATGGAAAGTATATAAAACTAAGATTTTTTAATAAAGGGAATTCCATGCTGACAAATGAAATCCAAGTCGTTTGACCTTACTCACAATGCTACACCAGCAAATCGTATTTTACGCCGGGAGTACGATTTATTTACGACGCATGCAAAAAATAGCCGCCAAAATATAATGATTTTCTCTCTCTCGCTCTTTGTTTATTGAAGTAAAACATTAACAATTTTATTTTTGCTCTAAACAACGAACTTTGACTCGGCGTCATAGTTTAGTCGATGGAACAACGCGCCGCCGCTTTTTTCGCAGCGGACCTGCTAATGTACGGGGCGGTTTTAATTGAATTTCGAAATTGCAAGCGCGCCGGCAGAATTCAGTAAACTGTTCGGGAAGTTCGATGGAGTTTCGGTGAATGGCAAAATGTGAAATGCACCGTATTGATCGGATAGAGGAAAATCGCTTTCGGCCATCGGCTATTTTTTTTTGCTTCGGTCTATTTTTAAAACCTTTGCTTCATTTACGGCTGAGTACATTTACGTTTGCATTTTTCCAAAATTTATTGATTGCCTGCGGGACTTCACCTTCCTCCTCACCCCCTCATCCCCCTCCTGTTTATATTTTCATGACCGAACATAATTTTTTAATGGAAATTCAGCCATTTAGTACCTAATCAGCAATTAACTCTGTTTTTTAGTATATTTGCGACACGTTTTGTTTACACGTGTCTAACTACGACACGTTTTGTTTACACACCGTTGACACATCTGAACGGAAAAGCGTTCGTTTATGCTTTTCTTGTCAAAGCCTGACGACAACTTCAAATTAATGAGGTGTTTATGATCAGCGATTTCGTAATGCTTTACAAAGCCTGACGACAACTTCAAATTAATCAGGTATTTATGATCAGGGCTTCATTTATGCTTTTCAAAGCCTGACGACTTCAAATTAATCAGGTGTTTATCAGCAACGATTTTTTTTTGTGGGCTGTTCTTCCTTCGGATACTTCGAAGGCGACCTAAACGAATTGAGTGGTGGTATCGTTGAGCTCCCTTTACGTGTGGGTAGACCGTCCTTGGTGGTTCAGACAGAGCTGTATACATTGTTGCATACCCTACAGGCAGATTTATTCCTGGAAGTGGACTGACGTAACGTTCACTACGACGCGACGGAAGCGTTATTACCTAGTAAACGCAGAATTAACTTTACTTTGAATGTTTGGTTTGTAAATAACATTTTGTTAACAGTTTCGCTTTTCATTTCTGACGAGAAGTAATCGCATTTAAGGTAAACGTTTCGTCAGATTTGTACTTTTGACATTTTGTAAACGAAATACGGGCCCCGTATTTCGTTTCGCCTTTTATTTTTGCCACCTCCTGGTACAACTAGCCTTTCTTAAAACACGGAAGTGCTTCAGTTTTAAGTCCATCCTTTCTGATTTCCATACTTTTTCTATTTCAAACTATTTCTGTGGCATCTTGTTTTCTTAGACTTCTCAACTCATGCGTCTTCCTGTTTTGCCTTTTCCTGTCCCTTCTTTCTTTCGCTGATATTTTCTTTCCTTTTTGATACCAATTCGATGCAAACAGACATCCGACGACGACCGACGCGACCGTCAACCACGAGTCTTGATTTGTAGCTGTTCGTTCGGGTCGCATGTAAATTACGGGCGCTAATGAACGGTGAAAGAAAACACGGGGGCGGGAGGGGATCGGGGCGGAAATTTACGGCGGCGGCGACCTTTCGCGTTGCAAACAATAAAGCAGCGAAATTCCTCCTCCTCCTCCTCCGGCTCGAAGAAGAGTGTTGGCACATTTCGCGGCGGCCAGAAAGGAGGTTAAATTCGGCACATAAATCATTCGCCGGCGGAGGAGTTGCGCCGGGGCTAAAAACTGATGGCCTTATTGGGCGGGACGGAGTCATCTATCTGCTGCCAGGAGGGTGAAGATACGTTTCTAATGGAATTATGTATGGGGATGGATGATATTGATTATTTTAAAGCGTTCTTGACCCGGGCCGACGTCCGCATCCGTCGCTCGTCTCAGTCCGACGTTTGTATAATGAAATTAAAAAAAAAAAACTGTGATTGATAATTCTAAATCAATAATCTTCAATTACATCAATTGTACTTGGATACTCATCTTTCAGATTAAACTATTAGCCTTCAACTTGTAATTAAATAGTTCCTTGATTTATTTTGGGCGAGTGCATGGTTACATTCGTGAACAGAACGCCACTCTTCGCCATTCAGATCCAATCGAAAATTGTCTTATTTGAATTCAGAATTACTTTTTGGCAAGCCCCGTACGTTACAAGTCATACTCCCGGCGTAAAATCTGCGTGTCGTAAAAACCGATTAAAAAAGCGGTTCTTACGACACGCAGATTTTACGCCGGGAGTATTGTCACGTCACGTTAGAAAATAAATTATATTTTAGGAGAAACATGCGATAACCGTATTCCATTTACGAAAGCACAAAGTCAAAGTCAGCAAAGGCTTCGCAAATGTTAGGTAACGGGGCCAAAGTATTTTTTCCAATGCGAGAATCATTGCGTCATTGCTAAAATTTACAAAAATTAGGACGGAAATTGTTACATCGATAATTTTGGTGAACGTTGCGATCTGATGTAATAAGCACAACATCATACATAACCTGTAACATATATCTTCTTGTCTCATTTGTCCGATTAATTAAAAAAGTTCGGCATGACGCGACGTGCATAATTAAAAAGAGTAGCAAGCGTCATTAATGTTATTCGTTTTGTTAGATTCTGAGTTTCATGTCGACTTTTGGGGCAAAAGTACGACTGATCCCTCGCGTTAAATTGTTTGTTAAATATATAAGTTCAGTACATTAACACTTCGACAGTTGTATCGTAGTATTTGGCCTTCGTTGAACGACGAATTTTTTGTAAAACTTAAATTATGTTGCGTTTATTGTGTGGCATTATTTGTCTAACCCTACGTTGAACGCAGGAGTTATCACAGTTTTAAAATAATTTCTTATTCTGAAACGCCCTGTGTAGTGTATTTACCGGAGTCGAGTCTTTTTTTCTATATCGACGGATAATAAAAGTGCATTCGAGTTCAACGTATGCCGGATTCTTAGGATAAGCGAAAACGTTTTTATCGCTGTTTCGAGCTGGGAATGTAAACATTTACAATCGTAATTGCCCGGATGGTATCGCATTAAAATTTAGGTTCTTTTTCAATACAAGATTTGCTGGATAGATAGAAATACAAAGAATGGACTCGTTTATTCTTAAGAATTTTAAACACGTTAAATTGCGTTCTATTTTCGCTCTGGTCGGCGTCATTTTGGCTGTACTTTCTTACCTCATTTCCAGAAGCTTTTGTTATTCTTGCCCGCTCGAATTTCGAACGCTCCTTTTACCTCTGATATTTAATCTCATAGATCCCATTAGTGATGAAAAGATAAAAGAGCGACATCCTACGATCGCTTCTTGACCTGACATTGCAGTAGGATAGACAAATTAAAGCGGATTTGCTACCTAATAAGTCCCCCATGCAAGGCGGCCATGCTTGCAGTGGGAATTTCGAGCTACGTCGCTGCTTACGAAGCCCCAAACAGGGCTGAAACAGCTGTACAGCGGCTGCTCGAGGTTTTCACTGCAATTATAAACGATTTGCAACAAAATTTTGTTAAACATTAGGTCACATTTCGTCGGATTGGCTAACGCTTCTTGACCATTCTTTCTTTATGTTTGTTTCTCTTCTCCCAGCTCTCTGAATCGAATTGCCGACACTCACACGTGCTCTGCGTTTGCTTTTGGTGTGTACGAGGAATATTTCCTCCCAGGAAGGAGGAATGTAGCTCACTGCCTTTGGCCGTCTTTGACAGGTTGATTCCAAAATAAGCAGCGTATTCACGCGCTTTTCCAAGCCTGACAAACTGACAATCCAGGTGGGTTTTTGCTGTCGTCCGCTAATTTGATTCGCGTTTTACGTTCCTTTGTGTTTCTCTCCTTTAGACTTTTTCCTATTGGGCCGGGGTTACCTGGCGTTTTGCCTCCAGGTCCTGTGCTGTGCACTATTTTGTTTGGTGAAACTTTACCGCTGGGCTTTTGCCGACTTGAACGTGTCCTGGCCTTTCGAGTGTCTCCCATAGAGGGCTGCGGCCTTCGCGAGACCATATTCACGCTCTGATGCTGGACGAACGGAGTTCCGGGGGGACATTCTCTTCAGGGTAGACATTTACCGCCTTGCTGACGTGATGAACTGCTGTTAGGGGTCGGACCAAACCTCTTTTTTATTTACTCCGTTAACTTTGATACTCCTTTTTCCTTGTTGCGATTATTTTCTTTTTATTGAGTCGTTGGTACTGGCCAGGATTAATCGTTTTAATCGTTCTTGCGTGACCAGATAGGTCTAATATTTTGTTAAAATATTTAATACATTGAGGATTTAATTTGTCAAGTTTTTAGTTTTGGTACAAGTTTTGCGACAAGTTTTATGGCTTTCCGCGCGGTTACTTTCTTTACGGTTGGCGCACGCACTGCATGACTTTTCCTTTTATTTGTGTAAATAAAACCTTGTTGAAATATTTTGGACGTGATCGCGTTTTCTTAATTTTTCCTGTTACATTTCAAAACGTGGCAACAATGCATCTCCATCGAGTTTCGTATTTACCTAGCAACACTGTATTCCGTTGCTTTCCGCATTTTCTGACCAAATATGGTCACGAGCAATTTCATTGGTTATCGAGGCATTAAAGCCGTGTTTGACCTTTCAGCTGATTGGCTGGTATTCTTAGCCCTCTAGTGCGTTCCGCGATTACTTGTTACTTGCTGTTCTGCTCTCGCCGGCTAAAGGTGTGTTATGGTGTTATTGTGAATTTAATGAAGTTCTTGCTGGAGTTTATCTACGGTTGTGCCGGAATCTTCTCTTACACCACCAGCGAGTTTTGGGGTATTTTAAAGCCTCATCCGAAGCCTGAGCTGTTTGTAAACTCAGGTAAATTTAGCGAATCGCATGTGGCCATTATGGACGCTAAGGGCTTTCTTTTTTTCTTTTTTTTCAGGCTTTTACCTTCAGTTTTACTTTCATCTTCAGCTGCAGTTTCAGCGTTTTTAATATCGCTTTATATTTTCCTGCTTCAAGTACGATACTACTCTTTGGTAGATTAATCGTCTTATCCATTTCGATTTGAGTTTTCATCGCGACGAACTCGCCATCTCCTGGTCTGACGTCGAAACTCTTCCGCTCACACACCATATCACCAGGAAAAAATCGATTGCTCCAGACGCCGCAACGTGGTTTAACCTGATTATAACCTGACACATTTGACGTTCGAATACATGAGTCGATCATATTGCTGTGTATTCTCCTTTCAATGTGAGGAAAATGCACGCAATATTTATTAGTATGAGACTCTACAATACATTTTTCAGGGCCTAAAATTATTATGAAATTGAAATTGGTTTTGAAAACAGAAAACACTACGGGGTTCATGTACAATTTACTCTATAGATGGGCGCCTTTTTCTTCTGATATTGACAATGAACATTGTGGAATTATGTGTAAGCTCGTTATTGACTTGTTTTCTCATGTGAACTAGGTAAGTAAAACGCCGAATAAATCCATAAGACATTTATTAAAGGTTTCAAAAATATTCAATTACAAATACAGTGTTACCAAATTAGTATAAACACGTTCACCATACATGTCATAGCAATACCTCTGTGTTTTTAGGTTATGTTATGTACTGGAACGTTTTACATATAGAACCGAATAATTATTCTTCAGTTAACTATCTGCAAGGGCATTAATGTAACTTTATTTGCTTATAACAGGCGCAGTAAGTTCACTGACACTCGAGTTATAAACCAATAAAATTGTGTAAGTATAAAGTGTTCTGTTATGTATTGCAACGTCTTCCATATAGAACCGAATAATTATTCTTCAGTTAACTATCTAAAAGGGCGTTAATGGAACTTTATTTGCTTATAACAGGCGCAGTAAGTTCACTGACACTCGAGTTATAAACCAATAAAATTGTGTAAGTATAAAGTGTTCTGTTATGTTGTATAATTAAAATAATGCAAGTTTCAAATGTTTCAAGAAAAATTCAAAGTTTCATAATATATTGAGAAATGGTATCGAAATATGGAGGTTTCGCCAAGTTTCATGCCACATCCAATATATTACAACTATTACAACAAATTAAATAACTTTACAGAATTCTTACCATCTTTAAGGCTCAAGGAAGACTGTCCCTGTGGCGAAAATCGCCGTGTGCATATACAACATTTTGTTCACAAAAACATGAACCAACTTAACATAACCTATATAAAAGAAAATAAATTTCCTCAAAATTAACAGAAAAAGTTTCTAAACATAAACCAAAATTTAGACTAAAACTAAATATATGTGTTTTTAGTGTCCAGGCCACTTCACAAGACCCATACGGAGCGCTTCGGCCTTCAACGTCTTAAGTCGACTCCCATCAGGTAGTTTTAGCGAAAAACGCCTCCTGCCGCCCTTGTTGTTCTTCAAGAAGCCCTTAGGTAGAGTCTTTAGAGCCTCCTTGAATTGTTCATCCGACATGAACTCAGCAGCAGGAGCAGGAGCTAATGAAATGGGTTGAGCCGACTTAGATGCTCCGTCACTTAGAAGCTCGGGCGTTTTGGGGCGACTTACCTCTTCATCTTCACTGTGGACCTCTCCATCAAGCTCAACAAGCTTCCTGTTGACCCATGACTGTGTTGCAGCACAACACCAGATTTTTATAATTTCCTCTTTTAGAGCATGAAATCTGGTGGAACCAAAGAATGCGATTATTAAAATATATATTACAGATAATAAAGAGGATCTGTTTTTACAAATTAAAATATCATGAAACTTGTATCGTAAGTACAAATCATATTATCCTAAATAACATAGCAATACGTTATTTTCTTTAACGATTTTGATATCGCGTTTCGATGAATGCGTGCCCTTTACGGAGAGCGAATTTCGGTTGAACTCATAGATTATCGTTACGTTGTATGTGTGACTTAAGTAGCAGTAACTATAACGTAGCTTTTATTGTTTATGCTCTTGTATTTACTGAATCTTGTTGTAGTTTAATAAAGACAGTGGATTTATGTGTCTCTTTCGTAT
Source organism: Prosopocoilus inquinatus (assembly GCA_036172665.1). NCBI lineage: Eukaryota > Metazoa > Arthropoda > Insecta > Coleoptera > Lucanidae > Prosopocoilus > Prosopocoilus inquinatus. The sequence continues at coordinate 12,248,610 of CM069871.1, read as the reverse complement.
TCTACCTTCGCCTACAAGTGAGATACGCTTAGCCTCGAGTTTTGTTTGAAACCTTGTGCAATCACCAAGTCAGTCCGGGGACGCTGACGAGGTGCTTTTATGCAATCAGCTTGGGTTTAGTCTGTACTGGCGTCCGAATACTTTATCATCAAAATATTACCCACTCCCATTCTCGCTGTAGCTAGCTGAGGGGAAAAGCTGGTGAAAGACCCAGGGCAGACTTGTCGGCGACATTCCCGCGGTTCCCAAAAAATTGAGTGGCACGCTTTTTATTAAATTTTTGCTTTGATTTGGGAGCTGCAGCTGCCGACGGCACTGAAATCAGTCGTCCCAGAACTAACCTTTGTCGCTTGACAAACAGGTAGGTGACAGAGCATATGATTATCTCCTGGAGGTTCGTTCAAGAACACCGCATGCTGTAGGCGTTTTCTGAAAGTTGTTAATGGTGGGTTGTTTACGTTGTTACGTCTGTTTGTTGGACTATTTCCACCATTCGTTGGATAGATGTAATCCGACGTTTCGGTAGCAACTTGTCGGCTACCGTCTTCAGGGCATTCGCCTTTAGAAAGGCGGGTTTTTGCCAATTTTTCCATTATTAGGGATTTATTGGGCTTTTATGTGCACGTCTCTTTTTAAGTCTCCTCGTGGATTTGAACCTAGGTTGCTCTGATTGTTAGTTTATCAGACCTTTCGCTCTATACACTTGGCTACTGAGGCGGCAACTTATTATAGTTCTTAGGTTCTATATAAGCTACCGTTTGTTGCGCCGTATGGGCTGCGCAGAAGTGCATGGGTCTCCGATATCAAGTATCGTTGACTCATACTTCTCTGTTGGGCCAGTTTCTTGAGTGTCAGTTCGTGTTTTTCTTTTAAGGTTCTCCCTTATGATTGGAATCCACAGGTCTTTAATCTCCAGGCTTGCTTGGCTTATGGGGTATATTGAAGTTCCGATGTACGCTGCTTCTTTCAATTTCCTTTCAATTTCCTGCGAATGGTTCTTTCTTCTTTTGAGAAAGAAGAAAGAACAAAAGAAAAACAAGAACTGACGCTCAAGAAACTTGCCCAACAGAGAAGTATGAGTCAACGATACTTGATATCGGAGACCCATGCACTTCTGCGCAGCCCATACGGCGCAACAAACGGTAGCTTATATAGAACCTAAGAACTATAATAAGTTGCCGCCTCAGTAGCCAAGTGTATAGAGCGAAAGGTCTGATAAACTAACAATCAGAGCAACCTAGGTTCAAATCCACGAGGAGACTTAAAAAGAGACGTGCACATAAAAGCCCAATAAATCCCTAATAATGGAAAAATTGGCAAAAACCCGCCCTTCTAAAGGCGAATACCCTGAAGACGGTAGCCGACAAGTTGCTACCGAAACGTCGGATTACATCTATCCAACGAATGGTGGAAATAGTCCAACAAACAGACGTAACAGCATGCTGTAGGGTTTTGAGAAATTGCTTCACAGTGCGGACCTTCAATGTAGAAGCTTTCGGTGGTAGCATCATGTGGTTAGGCATCATGTGGCTTTAATCATTAATACGTAGGGAATTTATTAGGTACTGAGGTGGAAGCCGTTTTCACCCCGATCGATCTCGTGATGCCCCGCTGACACCTGTTCGCCAAGATTTGACCCGGATGACAGGACTCAAGCTAACCTAACCCGTTAAGCATACTTTTATTTGCTGCATTGTTTATTTACAACGTGAGCCTGCTTGGTTTCGGTTTATAGCGTTTACATAAAGAGTTGTTTCATTGTACTTAATAATAAATACAAGGCTAAGGGTTAATGATTATGAGAGGCATGGCCGAGACTACGGTCTTGCGCAACTATTTTTAAACAGTAAACAAGGCCAAGGTGAGATATCACTCGATGAGCGATTCAAGGTTGCTTACTTGCATTATTTACACAAAGGGTCCGCTGTTATTTCCTTTCGTCGTTCAATCAATCTCTTGCGCTGAATATTACTATAAATACAAGCAGAGACCTCCTCGCAGCGTTTCTCTTACGGAATCCAATCGTCCGTCGCGTCGGTCGTCTCTTTCGCTCGCGCCCCAACCGCCCATTCTCCGTTTCACTCGCGAACGACGAACTCGCGAACACATTACGTCTTATTTCCGTCTGCAATAATGCCACGAGATATTTGATTCGATCCGGGAATACAAATAAAGTTTTATTTGTCGTCGTGCGGATGCCGCGCGGGCCGGGCCGCCCGCCCGCCCGCCCGTTCATAAGAAAAATTTATTCGAGTTCGATGAAAAAAAAAAAAAAGAAAAAAAAACTCCGATAAGTAATTTCCGCCGAGCTCGGATTTATTTATACGTGTTACGAGAGGGGCGGGAGGGGGGGGAGAAGAAAGGGGACGCAAACGTTTTCGTATGCATGCACGTGGAGAAAGAAAAATCAATTGCTGTTATTTTTTTTTTTAATTTCAGCGAAGCGACGAACAAGGTAAGGAAAAAAGGAACTCGCGACAATTAAACTCCCTAATTGCAACTAAGATGTTTATTTTTGAGAGATGCTGTTGCTTAATTAATCGAGTTCCTACGAGTTTATAAGTCGCCTTTTAAACTCGGCGTAAATAAATGTCGCCGACGGTCCTCCTTAATTACCCAAGTTTCGTACGTAGCTCCCGGGCAAGAAAAGGAAAAAAAACACGAGAAAACAAAAACGAAAATCGATTTGCTAGCACAATAAAGTAAGTACTTCAGTTCGCTGTTAGTTGACGACATTCAATAGAAGACTCCAGAGTAGGCAACCCAATAATCAAATCGGAAATAACTTTTATGCGTTTTCATCGCGCACGCACTAAAAAAAGCATGAAAGTAGAACGGGTTGCCTATTTTCTATTTTCAAAGCGTCACGATTTAAAAAAATAAAATTAACACACCTCGCACGAACGGCAAAGCTAAATGATCGAATGTCGCCACCAACCACCAGGAATCCATACCTAACTCAAGCACTCAATCATACAAATCAAAGCTCGAGGAAACAAAGCAGCAGCAGCAAAAAAGTTCAACAAACGCAAAACTTGAAAGTATAAGTGTTTTCAAATTAGTGAATGAATCTGCGTTTCTCAATTACCCTCAAACGGCCTCCTACCTTACGATTGGCTAATGGGAAACATCCTCCAAACAGACGCAAGCGTCCCTTTCCAATTTTGATTGACAGGCGGCGAATAATAAAGCGCTTCTTTGCGATTTACCGACATAAACACCGACTGGCAGGTGTTCCGTCACGAGAGTGTGCCATCTGTGAACACTGGTCGGGGCTGATTGGCGTTTGTGACTTTGATCGTTCGAAAACGCAATGAAATACGCGGAATTTATCGCAATTTAACACGGCGCGACGGTGGCATCCTTTGGCGCTAGTAAATCCGTTAAATCGAGGCAAGCCACGAATTATTGCGTGTCGGCATCTGTCTTTTTCGTTCCGGACACTGCGATGCCGCTTTACTGCGTCGTAGACAATCAAATAACCGCACGCGTACAGCGGACTTTTCGATTACTTTGCGTTTTAGGAGACGAAATTTTGAACCGTAACAGTGCGGACTCTTTGATTACGTTGCGTTTTAAGAAACGAAACTTTGAACCGTAACAGTTACGACCTCTAATGCACGAGACTCGGAAAAGAAATTCTGAATTTTAAACCGGGATACTTTTAGTCAGTCCTCTCAAAACGACGCGCGGATTTTACGCCGAGACTTCCAAAAGAGGCTAGCTACTGAAATCTAAACCTAAATTTAAGCTGTGGGTCTGTCATGGAAATGTTTCGGGTGCGTCACGTCGCGGCAGCTGCTAAGTGTTACGGTTTCATGTTTCGGAGGTCGCGTCGGGGGTTTTAGGGACACAGGTTAAGCTTGAAGCAACCGGAGAGGGTGGGTCTTAGGGGTGGACGTCTTAAGGTTGCGGAGATGCATTAGTTAAGCCAGACGGTGGCCGAGATTCGTAGCGACGGCGTAGATCTTGGAGTCCAAAGGTGGCGACGCAGCGTAATGTTGTCCTTAGTTCGATGACTATGTCACCGGGTGCAAAGGTTCATCTGCAGAGGGCGGTAGCTCTCTGCGTCACTCTTCGAATTCGTAATGTGCTTTCCGCTTGCATTTTTCGCCAAGTTCGGATGTTGCAACCCGTACGGAAAAACCGACGAATGGATAAATTCGCCGAGGAAGGGTCCAATCAACTTCAAACACTCCAGTTAAATAAGCCCACTCTCCCTAAAACGAATTTCTAACGAGAAATAGAAAGAAGTAACGTCACGTCCCGCTGTTAATTATCGGATTAAACATGCCCGTCTAAATTCAACAGTTCGTTTGGAGTTAAAATGCAATTTAGCATTTCGGGAAGACAAGTCGAGTCACTTAACTTCCAGATAAACCGTCTAATTGAATTTTGCAATCACTAATTGCACAGGTTCACCACTGAACTATGATCGAAGACAACTTGCTTCGGACGTGGCGATAATGCCGAAATGATGCCGCGCCAGAGCACATTTCCGTATTCATCGGTTGCTTAAATGGCACAAAATGGCTCAGCCAATCGGGAAAAGCGACATCGGAATATTTAAAGCAAACGACAAATAAGAAATTAGCATGTCAAACGACGTTTAAAGATGATTTCCGGAAGACAAAGCGACGTTGCTGCGTCTACAGGTAAACCAACGCGGAGGTGTCGTTGCCGAAAACGGCTCGGTTGATTTCAATCAACTAGATTAAGCAAGTCAATGCAAAGGCGATGTTGCCAGTGAATTTCGACTGAAACAATAAATGACCGGCTGGATCAATTAAAAAGGCGATCGGTCTGATAGATGTATTCCAGCGGAAAAGTCCAGCAGTAAGGAAAAAAGTCCAATCCACAAGAAAACTGTATAGATCGAATCTTGCTCTTAAGATTTTAGCACAAATTCACAACGAAAGGGTACACGCAATATGTTACTCGTACGATGTCTGCAGCGATAATGAATTACGGTACACACAAAATGTCACTCGTACGATGTCTGCAGCGATAATAAATTACGGTACACTCACAATGTTACTCGTACGATGTCTGCAGCGATAATGAATTACGGTATACACACAATGTCACTCGTACGATGTCAGAAGCGATAATAAATTACGGTACACTCACAATGTTACACGTACGATGTCTGCAGCTATAATGAATTACGGTACACACGCAATGTTACTCGTACGATGTCTGCAGCGATAATGAATTACGGTATACAGACAATGTTACTCGTACGATGTCTGCAGCGATAATGAATTACGGTACACACACAATGTTACTCGTACGATGTCTGCAGCGATAATGAAGAGAACATGCTTAATATTTATTTTGATTAATTACTGCCGAGAGTCGTTTGCCAGCACGTTATTATCATTAACAATTAATGACATATTATTATTTTTCGGGAATTGTTATTCAATAAATAAGTTTTTTGATCGTGAAATTATAAGTGCGGCGCTCATTTTTGTCTAACGATTCCAAACACCGGACACTGGAATTTTTTTAAAAGTCTTTCGTGCGGCAATGGCACACCCCCGTGTCTAAATAAAACCTATTAAGAACGAGGAAATTATTTGCTGTCGCTCTTTCAAAAAAAATTCGACTTTCCGATTGTTTTCCAACTTAAATTAAATGGTCCGCCCTCGTTTCTTCATCATCTCGAAATCGGGGCACGTTCGAATTCCTGGACGCTTTCAATTTATGCGCCCAATAAAAATTATAATTGGTTTCTCCACCTTGAGCTAACTCGCCCCAACTCCCGCGCCGTATGTTTCGCGTTTCATTTTTTTTTTTTTGAAGTACCCCCACATAGTCGCCTCGGATCAGGGAGTGAAGCTCGCGCAGGGGCTGTAAGTACTAACAGGCAATTATTAACCCTTCCCCAACTCCTAATTCAACGCTGTTACGTATAATTCTGCAATTACGACAGTTGCGGTTATCAGCGCGAAGTAATTCCAGTAGCGCTTAATGTGTGTTTTAACGAGGAACTAATTAAACAAAACGAGTTTGTACGAATCGTAAATTAATCATTTATATGGTTTTCTGCCGCCTGCCTGAAGATAATGCTTTAACAATTGCCTTGCGGAATCGAGTATGTTTACCATCTGTCTGTGCTCTCTCCTTTGTACCTAATCAAGTTTATTAAAGTACGTGCGTTAATAGGCATTTGCATTAAACATTCAAAAAAATAAATCAGAATAAAAAAATAAAGATAAAAGAGAGGGGAGTTATTGGCAAAGCCGGCGAGGGAAGAGTAACTGTCGATTAATTTTTCCTTGGCAGCTTTACCAATAACTTCCTTTCCCTCACTCACTTTTCCTTTATTTTACAAAGAAAGAGGTTACTTGCAAAATATTTTGCAGTTTTCAGTTTGGTATCCTTATTTGAGTTATTTGTTTGGTAAAAAATGAAGCCATTTCTACCCCGTGTTCACCGCGTCCTTAATTTTCCTTTTTTAATTCAATCGGATAATTCACGTTGTAAATAATTTAAAAACAAGTTTGTTTCTTCATAAATGTTTTTAAAAAGCGTTAATTTTTAATTATGAGTCACGTTATTCATGTAAACTTATTAATTTTTAATAATTTTCCTTACTTTGTTTACGAATCTTTTTCTTTTCTTCTACAAATTCTAAATGTAAATTAATTTATTAATCGATTGTCTTTTGTTTTTGCTTGTAACGAAAGAGAAATTTCTCGTCGTTAAATCGTGTTAAATGAATTATCTTGTTTATATCTACCTGTATTTGTAATTTTGACTTTTCATTTTTTGTTTGTAATTTTTGTTTGTCTTTTACTTGTCTTTTATTTTGTTTTTTTTTTTTGATGAAGAAAAAATTATTCAAAAATTCGTTAATATCCCCCGACGGGACGATTTTTAATAATTCTGGATCTTGTTTTACAAATTCTGAAGGTAAATTTATTTATCGATTGTGTTTTTTTTTCTTTTTCTTTTCGCACTTTTAATGACCAGGAAACTTTTTCCAAACTAATTCCTTTTCGTCGCCAAATCATTAATGTGTTGTCTTTTGTTTGCACTAGTCGACTGTCTTCGTCTGTAATTTTATCTTTTGTTTGTAATCGATTGCCGCATGTTTCTCTTTTTGTTTGTAATCGATTGTCACATGGTTCTCTTTTTCTTGTAATCAAAAGATTTTGCATCTTGTTTATAGTCGCCAGACTTTATAATTTTGTCTTCTGTTCGTAATGGTGATCGTTTCTTATTTGTTTTCCATTTTTTTTGACAAACAGAAAAAAATTTAAACAAATTAAAAAAAAGTAAACAAAAAAGTGCGGACGATTCCAAACTAAATCTTTATCGTCGTCAAATTATTAATCTGACGTCTTTTGTTTGCACTAGGCGACTGTCTTCGTCTGGAATTTTATCTTTTGTTTGTAATCGATTACCGCGTGTTTCTCTTTTTGTTTGTAATCGATTGTCACATGTTTCTCTTTTCTTATCATCAAAAGATTTTGCATCTTGTTCATAGTCGCCAGCCTTTTTAATTTTGTCTTCTGTTTGTAATGGTGATCGTCCCTTATTTCTTTTACATTTTTTTTTTGACAAACAGAAAATTATTTTAAACGAATTTAAAATAAAAATAAAAAAAATGCGGACGATTTTTTTTTATAATTGTGAATCATTGCTTCGCACCAGATTTTGTTTCTAAAGTAAAACTTTTTTTATCGTCTTGTGTTTATTGTTTTCTTTTTGTATTTTTTCCTTTTGTTTTTAATCAATTGTTTCTCTCGTTCGTACTCTTTTCTTGCGACCAGAAGAAAAAAAATTGTAAAATTAATCAAAATTTAAAAAAAATTGTCATTTTTCTCTTCACATATTCTAGACATTTATTTACTGGTCGATTGTCTTTTGTTTTTTTTTCTCTCTCTTTTCTTCTTTTTGCTTTTAATGCACGGAGCAATTTTTCTAAGCGAAAACGTTCTCTTCATCCTCAGTTTATTAATTTGTTAATCGAGTCGTCTTTTGTTTTTGTAGTCGACTGTCGTTGTTTGCAATTTTGTCTTTTGTTTATAATTGGTCGTCTATTGTTTCTTTTGTACTTTTTGATGAACACAAATAATAAAATTTTTTTCCAACGAAAAATTAAAAAAAATGCCGACGTTGTTCTGTAATTCCGAATCTTTTTGTCACAAATTCTGAATAACGTAAAAACTTTGATTTTCGATTTATATTTTGCTTTTGTTTCTGTTCACCGCCTCCTTTTATAATTTTTTTCGTAATCGTTGTCTTTTGTTGTTTGTTTTTTTGTCTTTTGTTGTTTGTTTTTTTTGTCTTTTGTTATTTGTTTTTTGTCTTTTGTTTATTTTGTTTTGTTAAGTGCCTCTTATGTTTTTCTTTTGTTTTTGAAGTCCCTCTTGTCTTCGTAATCGATTTATATTTTGTTCTTTTGTTTTTGTTCACTGCCTCCGTTTGTAATTTTGTTCGTAATCAATTGTCTTTTATTTTTTATTTTATTTTTTGTTAAGTGCCTCTTGTCTTTGTAATCGATTGTCTTCTGTTTTTTTTTTTTTTTTGTTTTTAAGCGCCTCTTGTATTCGTAATCGATTTATATTTTGCTTTTGTTTTTGTTCATTGCCTCCGTTTGTAATTTTGTTCGGAATCGATCGTCTTTTGTTTTCATTTTGTTTTTTTTAAGTACCTCTTGTCTTTGTAATCGACTGTGTTTTCTTTTTTGTTTTTTAAGCACCTCTTTCGTCTATGTAATAGATTGTCTTTTGTTCCTCTTTTGTTTTTTAAGCGCGTCTTGTCTTCGTAATCGATTTATACTTTGTTTTTTGTTTTTGTTCACTGCCTCCGTTTGTAAATTTTTTCGTAATCGATCGTCTTTTGTTTTTTATTATTTTTTTTTTGTTAAGTGAGTGCCTCTTGTCTTTGTAATCGATTGTCTTTTTTTCTTTTTTGTTTTTTTTTTAGTTCCTCTTGTCTTCGTAATCGACTTATATTTTGTCTTTTGTTTTTGTTCACTGCCTCCGTTTGTAATTTTTTTCATAATCGATTGTCTTTTGTTTTCTTTTTAAAATTTTCGTTAAGTAGCTCTTGCCTTGTCTTGTTTTTCTTTTGTTTTTTAAGCAGCTCTTGTATTCGTAATTGATTTATATTTTGTTTTTTTGTTTCTGTTCCCTGCCTCCGTTTGTAATTTTGTCCCTAATCGATCGGCTTTTGTTTTTATTTTATTTTTTTGTTATGTGCCCCTTGTCTTTGTAATCAATTGTCTTTTGCAATGGAGTACCTTAAAGGCAATATTGTTGCGATAATTTTGGGACGGCGGGCGTAGTTAGAGCAAAGCACAATAAATGCATTTATTAAAAATAATAAATTACTTTACATAATTTTGGCACTTACACTAGGGAGGGCGTTTTTATTTAGGAGTTTTATCACTAACACCTGCGTGTCCGCGAGGCCCGTTCAAGTATTTAAAGACATTGTAACGTGTTTTTTTTTTCTAGAGAGAGGAATATCTGTATCTTAATCTGAGTCGTTAGGATCAAGGCTTCTTCCCCACCATCTACTCTTTGCACACGGCACGCGGAACTCCGCAGTTTTACATTGCGCAAGTTTACGTTTGTTCAGGGTCATGTCGCACTACAAATTTTATTTACAATTACTAATTTGACTCGCTATGTTTTCTTACTGCTACAATATTGTTGGGCCCTTATATTATTTATTTACCAACTCCCAACGACTGCCTTCGTTATTCTACATTGTATATTAATGTCGAATCTTTGTCAGTTAAAAAAAAAAAAACTGTTCAATTACGATTACAGATTCAGATTCTTCAAAATCATATTTACAACTTTGTATGTTGAAGTGATGAATGGCCTAATTTATTACGAAACATTGCGTGAAACATAAGTGAATATCACAAGTGATAAATGGGATTAAGAATGAAAACATAATAACTTGTAAGATCTGTCAGATTACTGACGTAAATCAATGGCGCAAAAGAAACCACATGCATTAACCTAAATAAACCACACGACCGCCGCGACGCGGCGACGTCGCGCGTCGCATGGCTTCCTTCCACTCGCGACATGCAACCCCCCTTCTGACCTTGCCAACCACACGGATTTCCTCTCTCGAAAAAGCAATCGCCACACGTGAAATAATTTTCCGAACGAATTAGCGCCGCACCCCCCCGAATTCCGCGTTTGCGGCGGCGGGCGTCGCCGCCGCCGTACGTTCGCCCATTTGACTTTCAAATCGACAGGCTTCGGCTGGATACACCACGCACCCGCTTGTAAAAGCCTTATAAAATATTTACGTTGCACTCGACACGCCCGATTTAAAAAATAAAATCAAGTTCGTGTTCGATTTGGCCGGGAGGGGGCTTATTGAGCTGTCTGCGGGTTCGGGATAAGGAAGTGTCGAGGTGACGCTTTACATTTCAGACAACCGCGCTGCGAAAGCTGTGAATAACAGATTACCCCCCCCCCCCCCAAAAAAAGAAAAAAAAGAAAAGAAAATAGGAAAAGAAATCATTTCGGTTTTTTTTTTGGCCTTTCCCAAAACGAAAATGTATTTTCTAATAAAATCGAACTTCTTTTTAGCGCCCTTTCACTCGTCACATCTTTCCCTTCTCTCGCGCAAAAAAAAACAATACATCAGATTTGACAAAGCAAAAGTTTTATCAAGATAAACAAACACAATTAACGATTGATACAACTGCATCGGATGTTCAAATCATTCAAATACGAATTCCAAAACTTTGTGTTGATTCTTCTGTTGCATTCGAATTTCGCGTTAACCGTTTCGGTCGGGTAGGCTTTTCTTTATGCATGCGTGCTGGGCGCATTGCGGATGGTTGCTGGTAGCGCCTCGCCCAGTGTTGGATGATATTGCGACAGAGTGGCCGACCCTCTTTTCGACTGCGATCGAACAAGGCTAAGCTAAGTAGTGGTCACTTTTTGAACGTGTTGTGAGTTTTCATCTTTAGTTCACTGATCAACAAACCCACCGATATGATCGGATTTCAGCCATTTCATTATTATAAACTTGCAGGTTTTGGGATCGTTTGATCGGTTTTGAGGGACGTGCGATTCTAATTCCGGCTTGCTGTACTACTTCAGCAAGGTAAGCACCATAAGATAAGCGCCACGTTGCTTCTCCATTTTGTTACTTGGTTGTCTTCCACGTGCATTTACCGCTCGCGGTCGTTAATTTCACTCATTTTCTGTCTTTTAGCAAGTAGTCCCGGGCAGATTTTTACCGGCCGATTCAGTGCAGCTTGATTGCCGCTTCGCTTAAAATAACCCCGTGAGCGTTGTTTTGAACTTCAAGGAACGACACATTCTCCTTGTGCATTTTGCTTGGATTGGGGGCGGGGGAAGTTAGATCGTTCCTGTTTTCGGGCTATCGTGGCCCCATCTCATCGACGTTCCGCCCAGGAGGGATTGAGTAAGACACTTCCAACTTTTACTTTCCTGACGTGTACAAAGCTTTAATTTAAAGTTAATTGTATCTATCAATAAACTGAACTTGAAATTGAACTTTTCACTTCTGGTCCTCGGAAGGGAGTTGCGTGACGTCATTCCACGGGTGTGCCTCGAGCCAGTGGCGTTGTGGGCCTATTTGATTGATTTTTCTTCGACGGATTCGGCGGGAGGGTTGTTTAGCTTGCTGTGATAACGTAGTCAGGGTAGTTTTTATTTTCTTCTCGGAGTCTATTTAGGTGTAGTTGTCCCAAATTTTGCAGAATTTTACTAGTTTTGTTAATTGTTAAATTTTATTATTTTATTTGGCTCTGGTCAGAGAGCGGATTTTGGAGCCTTTCTCCTTAGTATTTCGATTGTTTCGTTTTTTTTAATCGTTGATATTCGTATTTGATGTTAAGAGATTGTAAGCAACTCCAAAGTACTCACGCCAACGCCCTTCGTTTTTTTGTTATTTTTATTTTATTTTTTTGATAAACAGAAAAAAATTTTTCAAGACGAACACAAATTGATCGCTGATTTACTAATCAATCATCGTTTGTTTATAATCGATTGTTTTTCGTTCTTAATCGATAGCATTTTGTTTGGTATTGGTGTCGATTGTCCTTTATTTGACAATCGTTTGCCTTTCGTTCAAAATCGATTGATTGTTTTTCTTTTCGATAATCAGAAAAAAATCGAATTCCAAAAAAGCGTTTGTCCACAATCGATGTTTCTCGTTATTACTTGATTGCATTTTTCTTGTAGTCGATTGTCTTTTGTTTGGCAATAGTTCGTCTTTCGTTCGAAATCGATCGTCCTTTGTTTTCTATCGATAATCAGAAAAAAATCGAACTCCAAGAAAGAAATGATCCACAATCGATTGTTTTTCGTTCTTATTCGATTGCATATTGTTTGGTAGTCGTTTGTCTTTTGTTTGGCAATCGTTTTTCTTTCGTTGGAAATCGATCATCCTTTGTTTGTCTTTTCGATAAACAGAAAAAATCCAAATTCCAAAAAGAAATTGACCGGTCGGTTATCTTTTGTCTAAAATTGAATGTTTTTCGTTTATAATCGACTGTTTCTTGTTTGTAATCGACTGTCTCTCGTTTGTAATCGATCGCCTATTGTTTTTTTGCTTTTACTTATAATACTTACTCGATAATCAGAAAAAATCTTCATTCCCAACAAACCAAACATTTGATGGTCGATTCGATCTTTTGTGTACAATCGATTGTATTTCGTTTATGATCGACTGCTTTTTTTTGGTAATTGATTGGTCTGTATTACATCAATTGTCCCTTATTTTTTTTGTTTTTTCTTGTCTTCGATAAAAAGTAAAATCTTTCCAAACAATGAAAGCATTGATAATCGATTCATTAATCGATTATCGTTTGTAATTGATTGTTCTTGGTTTATAATCGATTATTATTTTATTTATTCATCGATTTTTTCTTGATTTTTCTTTTTTTTTGCTTTTGATAAGCAGAAAAAATTCCAATTCCAGACAAAAGAAAGATCGTTATTTTATGAATCGATTAATAAAGCGATCAGTTTTTTTTCTGGAATTAATATTAGATAATTATCTTTTATTTATAGTCGATTGCATTTGCTTCTGGTTATTTGTCTTTTGTTTGTCATCGATAGCCCCTTGATTCTCTTAATTTTTCTTCGACCTTGAATAAGAAAATGAAAAAAGTTCGAATGTTATTTTCTCTGCAATTATCGAATGTTGATTTATCAATCGGCTATCTTTTGTTTGGTAATCGCTCGTCTTTCGTCCAAATTCGATTGCCTCTCGTCTCTTCCTTCTCCTTTTTGGGTTTCGATAAACAGAAAAAATCCAAACTCCTAACAACAAAAAATATTTGTTCGTCAATAATTTATTATTCGATTATCGTTTGGTTGTAATTAATTGGTTTTTCTTCATAATCGATCGTCTTTTGTTTGTTAGTAATCGAACTTCCTCTATTTGACATCGATTGTCGTCTATTTTCGATAGTCGCCTTTTTTTCTTTTGCTTTTAATAAATGGGACAAACAGAAAAAAAATTGCAAAAAAAATTTTAATCGATTATCTTTTGTTTGGCGTCGACTATATTTTATTGCAGTTATTCGTCTTTTGTTTGTCATCGCTTGTCTTTTAATTCCCATCGTTTTTTTCGCGCTGAATATGAATAATTATTTTTTTAAGTCTCTTTCTTAGTCTTTCCCTCAACGACTTCTTTCATCGCTTTTTATAAAATCTGAATGTCAGTTTTATTATTCGATCACCTTTTGTTTACAACTGATTGCTTTTCATTCACAATCGTCTGTCTTTTGTCTGGTAAAATCGATCGTCTTTTCTTCACAATCGATTGCCCTTTCTTTTTTCTTTTTCGCTTTACTTTTGATAAACAGAAAGAATCACAATTTCAAAACAAAAAACAATTTAACGTCGATTTATTAATCGATCATCTTTTGTCAATAAGATTATACTTACGTTTGTGTTGTTTGTCTTTTTTCTTTGAGTTTGAATGAATCGTGCAAAAAAATTCGTATTCTTTCTTTTACTTTTTCTTTTACTTTGACTAAAAAATCTTTCCAATGACGATTTTTTTTTCACAAATTCCGAATATCTTGAATTTATTATTTGATTATTCGTTTGTATAATCGACTGTCCGCGTAACTGATTATAATCTTTTGTTTGTACCCGATTGTCATTTGTTTATAATCTCATTCAGTTAATCGAATCGTATTCGGCTACAGCAACGTACGGATGAATCGTCCAGGAAGAAGGAATCATTTTTTTAAATAAAAACGTCGGGTACCACACGTCAAAAAAAAAATAAAATAAAAACTTAATGTTCCCCGAATCCGTTTTGAAAGCGATTGTGTTTTCTTCTTTTTAATTCTCAAATGTTCACCGCACTCTTTTCATGAACAGTTTAGTTTAACCAGCGTGTCTGTTACTTAGGATGGATCTTGAAGAGACCACCCCCATAAATTCCCTAGAGGCTCAGCGAGCGTCTGAGAGAGGCGGTGATCATCAGAAGGGTTTAACAAACGGGGAAATTTTTATCTTATTCTTATTGACAAATGATAAATGGTGGCAGCGGTTGATAAGATGAGACGAGATAAGATTGGTGGCAGCCGGCGGTGGGATTTAATAACGGAAAAGAGAAAATAAAAATAAATAAAAATACTTGTTCAAGAATAGGCCACCCACACTTCTCTTCTAACATGGTAATGAACTTTTTCGGCAACCCTCTAAAATAAGAAATAACGAAGGAAACCTCTCTCTTTTTCGAAATTAGTTAGTCAAAGCGCTGCTGAAATAAATCGACGGACGGAATGTTAAAGACGCAACATAATTGCTCCAAATAATTAACTATTCCATCGACAAACAATCGCCGACGGACTAATTCCCGCTAGAACAGCGCGATTGGAAACGAACGCCGATCCCTCATTTGCCGTCGTTTCCGTCGAAAACGCCCGGCGATCTCACAGCGCCCTCTTAATTACCGCCTTGTTTATTCAATTCGTTTACGTCTTCGCGTTTTATTTTCTCACTCGACGACGACACGGCGTAATTTTGGTACAACCGGAGGAATTCGTTTCGTTTCCGAAACCCTGCTCCGTAAATATTAGCACAGGTCCTTTTTGAGCGGCGCCCACTTATGTCTTTTGGTTTACCCGGAAAATTAAGAGGTTTGTCTCAAAAGTTTTGCACCACCACTCGTGTAACCTTTAACTTTTAAATTAAGTCACGGAAAAGAAAAACAGGAAGCAAATCTGAGTTTCTTCTCTTCTCTTCTTACAACACTTACAATCAGTTGGGAAGAATTTCACTAAGACACTTATTTATAAACGGTTAGGAAAGAGTTCGGTGTTTTGCATCCTTGGATCGGGCTGGAACGTATATTGGCACTGGAACTTGTTACGGTTTAAGAAATCAACGCTTTTCATAGCCTGACAACTTCAACTTCAAGTTAATCAGGCATTTATGACCAGCGACTTCTGTGCGCGAGTTAGTCCGTAATCTGTAGTGGGCTTTTTTTATTTGGATTACGTTGAAACCGATTTTGACGAATTGAGTGCTGCTCTGCTGTCTTCGCGAGGCTCATACAGCGTTGCCTGTCTTAGCAGCTGAGATACTTTGGGAAGAGGACTAACGTAACGAAAAAATTCATAACCTGACAACCTCAACTTCAAGTTAATCAGGCATTTATGACCAGCGATTTCTGTGCGCGAGTTAGTCCGTAATTTATTGTGGACTTTTCTTATTTGGATTACGTTGAAACCGAATTTGACGAATTGAGTGCTGCTAGACCGTCTACGTGATGCTCATAAAGCGTTGCCTGTCTTAGCAGCTGAGATACTTTGGGAAGAGGACTGACGTAACGAAAAAATTCATAGCCTGACAACTTCAACTTCAAGTTAATCAGGCACTTATGACCAGCGATTTCTGAGTGCGACTTAGTCCGTAATTTATTGTGGGCTTTTCTTATTTGGATTACGTTGAAACCGAATCTGACGAATTGCGTGCTGCTAGAGCGTCTTCGCGAGGCTCATACAGCGTTGCCTGTCTTACCAGCTGAGATATTTTGCGAAGAGGAACGACGTAACGAAAAAAACGAAAAAGAAATCCTGTCTTGAGGTTGCAACGATTTCGAAAAAGATAAATGAAACAATTTGGAAGTCAAAAAGGGGAACGACGATTAATTACGTTCGGCGCGCGGTCAGAATCGGGCACGCCGGTCCGTAAACATTGTCATTAATTTCCGCGGAACGTGGGGGGGAGGGGGGCTTATCGGAAAAATATCGGACTTACGTACGGGCCGTCCGTCGACGGGCGTTGATAAATCGGCCGAAATTATGGCGCGGAGGTCAGGTGAGGGCGGCACGAACCGAAAACCGACTTAACGCCTCCGCTAATGAATACAAACGGCTTCGAGGGAGGGCGGCCTTTATCGGCACAAGAAAAAAAAGCTCCGCCGCAAAAGAATTTAATCTCTGCGTAGTGGCACTCGCCGATAAAGTATGTAAAGTGATTTACAATTACGAATTTGTAACAAAATTCTCTCCAAATTTGTTTTTTTTTTTAATCATGTCTGTAGCCAAGTGGTCGTTTAGATACATTAAAGTAATAAATAGCAATAAATTCTACAGTACAGTGTATCTGGAATTACGATTTGCTTTTGAGCAAATTCTTCCGGGCGGATTATTAATGATCTGTGAGAGAAATCTGAGGTAATTAGGTTACGACGTAACGAAGGTCACGTTTGTAATTATTGATTTCTTTATTTTAGTAGAAGAATTCGCTTTTAGTTCCGTTTCTATTCCCGTTTATTATGTTCGTGTTCTTTCTACATTTAAATACCGTGAGTGTTCCGCCTTCTCCGAGGTCGCCCCTACGACGCACCTGCTCTAGATTGTCGAGGTACGAGTTTGGTATGATCGCACTGACCGAAGTTTGATACATTCTGGAGAGATGGCGGCGCCCTGCTGAAATTCGTGACCGTTACCATCGGGCTACTCATACCAACCGACTAGAACCTCAAACCTGTGACGTAAGTTCCTGTTTCCAAATTGACGTACTTTTAATTGTTCTTTTTTGCCACATGGTTATGTGTATGAGTTAGCGATTTCTCGCAGTATTAAACAAAGGTTAATTTAAATAGATTTAATTAGAGTTTCACGTCACTATGAAGGTCAATATTGAACCTAATTGGTTCTATTCATTGTTTAAGTTGAGTGTCCTACCGAGAAGGAATTATTTAGATTATTTTAGGCACCGTGTGCTTACTGTTGTTGTATTACGATTTCCTGTCTCTAAATATATTTATCTTTTTTAAGTACGTTTTGATGTTTACTACTATTTGTATCTGAGAGAAGAATGCGTATTTTTTTTAAATAGAATGATGCAAGAATTTGAATTTCCTATCGATACCAAAAAACAAAAAAATTGATTTAATATTCCGGTCGGTTTGAGATAAAGCTTTCACTGAGACTAGCGGCGCCAACTTACATAAACAATACTTCATCGTAAAATAACAACTTCTTTCGTTAGATGTTATGTAATCAACCGAAATATGAGCTGCGGAGTATCCTGTCGGACAACGATACAACTTCCTGCGCACGGCACTTTTTCTCTTGAGAAATTAAAACTGCCGGTTCGGCGGATGGAGCAGAAATTTTCCGTCGAGATCACGAGTCGCACGCAGTTCGAAAAAAAAACGCAAATCTGAATCGCAGCTCCCTCTAACGGTGTTGAAAGACGCCCAGCTACCCAGCTTTACACATTGACATGTGACCGGAGTTCATATAAACAATTGATATCTACCTGAACAGTTCATCTTTCGTCGTTACCTCCGAGTCGGCAGTTTTCCTTTGTTTCCGCAAATTTAAGCTTTTCACTTTCCTTCGGAACCAAACAAAAAAGAAAAAAAAAATTAAATGAAGGGGTCTGTCTCATTGCATATTCGTCGACAGTCGGAAAAGTTTCCCATCCCAACGAAGTTTGCTAAGCAAGTCATTCGGAGGAGGGGCGGGAGGGGGGTACTTTCGATCGTGCAATGTAAACTCATCTGTTATCTGTCGTTAACAAAATTAATAATAAAGTAACAGCCGATGAGAAGGAGGGGGGCGATAATCATCTGTGGTAGGTGGTTCATCTGTAATTAATACTTGTTGATCGTGCAGTTAAGTTTAGTTTTTGTGAAGGGGTAGCGGAAGGGGGTGAGAATGAGGATTTGCTTACCAAATTTACATCTTTCCTTTGCAAAAGCGAAAATAAATTAGAGTAGGCGTTTATTCTTTCTAAGATAATTTAAAAATCACTAAGGGATTGTTATGTTAATACGATAAGTTGTTTGTAAGCTGACGTTGCAAGTCTGAAGCGAAAGCTTTATCTCAGATCGGAAGACAAAATAAAATAGAAGTATGTCGAAACAAAGAAAAAATATTTTATTTTATTTTGTCTTCCGGTCTGAGAAAATAAAATAAAACAAAATATTTTTTTATGGAAACAGAAATAACAAAATAAAATATTTTGTTGTCGAAGCAAAAAAAGTATTTATTTTATTATGTCTTCCGGTCTGAGAAAATAAAATAAAATCAAATACTTTTTTGTGGAAACAAAGGTCTGAGAAAATAAAATAAAATAAAATACTTTTTTGTTGAAACAAAGAAAATATTTTATTTTATTTTGTCGTCTCCGGTCTGAGATAAAGCTTTCATTTAAGACTTGCGACGCCAGCTTATAACCGAAGCACAAAATAAAATATTTTTTTTTGTTTCAATAAAAAAGAAAACATTTTAATTTTGTTCCAGTCTGAGATAAGGCTTTCGTTTAAGACTTGCGATACCTGCTTATAAACAAGAAAGGATTGAAATTTCCATTCGTATCCTTACTGAACGCCACTTATGTATTTAGGCCTTTCACTTCTTCATGTCGCTTTCTGTGACG
Organism: Prosopocoilus inquinatus; assembly: GCA_036172665.1. NCBI lineage: Eukaryota > Metazoa > Arthropoda > Insecta > Coleoptera > Lucanidae > Prosopocoilus > Prosopocoilus inquinatus. Next base: position 12,229,723 of record CM069871.1, on the reverse strand, counting down.
TTTCGTTGTGTTATTGACGTCTTTGGACACCTTCATCGAATTGACTAACTCCTTGATTCACTAAGTATTAGTGTTTTAGTGGCGGCTGGAAAGTCCAAGCGTAGGCAACTCTAGATTCAAGTTAACTTCAACTGCGTTCTGTTGGTTGCCTATACGCCAGGAACAAATAAAATCACAAGTAGCAACTTGAATGAGTGCGCAAGTTTGATTGCGCGGATGATTTTCGAGCAATTTCCGGGGGTGGGGTGGGGGGGGGGCAGGTTCTGAATCGGCTGAAACGTTTACGAGCGCAGGATGTACCGCCGCTTAATTCCATAAAAAATGCAGCGGCCAAATAAAACATTCGTCTTTGCGTTTATTTACTTGCTCGGCGACTCGGCGGTGAACCTTCCTTTGGGGCGGTCGTGTTGGGAATTTTCCAGTGGCGCTCAGTACTTGCTGTTTCTTGAATTTTGCATTTCGTTCTTTCGCTGTTTTGCTTCTAACAGAGCGCGTTTGTTTATTAAAACCGTACGTTCCTTAAAAACCGAACGGACAGGCAACAAGGTGTTAGAGGATGACATCCATCGTCAGAGTACTGACACGTGTAGTTGGGGGTTAAAAAGGGGTTAATAATATCTCTCCCTCCTATATCCCCCCCCCCCCGCAAAGTGATACGATAACCACGTGATACAATAAGGATCGACTGCTTGAATGGTATGCCGTCCCTTTCTCGGGAAACTATTCCCGCGACCCTTAAAATCCAGTTCATTTAAAAAAAAGCCTCTAACTACTCCCCGTTAGATGTCGCGAGCTTTAAAATCCAGTTAATTTTTTTCTTTTGATAAAACGCGGATACTTTGTGCGGTCATGGTCAGTGGGAAGAAGACCAACGCCTGGCGTAACGTAAACTAAAACGAACATCTGCGTACTCGCGGAAATTAGGTCACCCAAATCATATAAATTACTAATCATTGCAAGAATGTACCGAAGGTCCTGTGGGCAAACTTGTAGTTTGCAATGCACACTGAATCATTTATAACAGTCAGCCAAATCAGGAACTCTAAAACTTCTCTGCTTTTCTCGTACATCGCAGCCTTTTCGTAAGCTCTCTCCTCCCATGTCAAATGTTGGAGGAGATCTTACAATTAATGCATCGCAAATACTTGGAAAATCTCCCAGCGATTGCACAACTTATGTGCAGACTTGTAGTAAGCAGTGTACGCGAACTCATTTCGTAATTCGGGAAAGAATTATGGAATGAGTTCGAGAGGGCGGTCGATCGGTTTTAAAAATTGACTCTTCTCATTTAATAAACAGACAAACCGAAAACAAGTCTGAACAAAACCACTTAGGAATCCATTTGCGTTTCGTATTATATGATGAGAATACATTTAATGGCGAAGCTTCGAGCCGAACTACATCATGAATTTATAAGTTTATTCCAAGAGATAAAATTCAAGTTCTCTTCTTCGCCAGCTCCCCGTTTCTTTGAAAACCGTTATTTCGCATCTTAGAAGAGACTGTTTCAACTCTTGCGTTCGAGACGGCCCCGCAAACTAGTTTGTCGGCGAACTTTTAAGCGTTACGTCGGCGTCGCGTCCCAGGTTCTTTCCTTTTTTTTTCATAATTATTATCGACATTAAAATCCTGAGATCAAATCAAATCACTTATTATTAACCTTCTTTTCACTTCAACTCTTGTAGCAGTCCTTACGAAGCTGAACCTCAATTTTCTTTGTTAGTAGCGATTCTGGTTTTCGTTAAAAAAGCCAGAGAAATCCATTTCTACTTCGTTTCCTACGATTTGCTCGAATGGCGTCCACTTAAATTTTCGGGATTGTCGAGATTGGTTCACTCTCTCTCTAGTTTGGGGAATCGTACTTTCGCTTTACGCTAGCTTAATTGAAAGTCTAAAGCTTTAAATAATAATATATTCAAATATTTTGATTGAAGTTTGTTCTTGTCCGATGAAAGTACAAAAAGCGAAACGTTGAGTGTGTTCCCTTCATTTTTCTGTCCGGTTTGAGATTAAAAAGACTTTGTACTTCAAATATTTTGGAAAGGAAATGAAGTCTTGGTTCATCAACCGATAAATGTGATCAGCTAACTTTTACAGGGAGGTTCATAATTTCAATACAGTTAAATATTTTTTTGTTACGCGAATAAAATAATGGAATATATGAATGTCAATAAAATTAATTAACAATTAACATAAAATTGAAATTAGAATTTGAAAAAGAGAAAGGAAGAACGAAGAAATCTGTACACCTTTAAATCCTAAAGTTATAAAAGATGCGATAGATGTACATTATATAATAAAGATTATTTATTATTACTATTATTTTTATAAGCAACAATGATTCTACTTTCTTCAAATTCACCTTCGCCGGTCGTGCATGTTTCTTATGTACACTTTATTTAAAATAAACTGGGAAAAATGAACAGGAGAAGAACAATTTTGAATCGGGAAGAATTTCTCGACGAGGAAAATCGAGACGCGGTGTCAAACCAACAAAGTCACGTTAGGAACTGACTACTCCTCCAACTTTCTTCTTTTGCTGTATTTATTATACGATCCAGGGTGACGTAGTAGTTTAAGCTGGCCCGGGATTTTCTGTGATGCGCTCGCATTGTAAGTTGCGGTGAGAATTTCCTTAAATTATGAACGGCTGCTTTAAAATAGAAATTGAGGGGCGAGCGCCGGCGGCAGTGGCGGCTTTAGGGGCGGGTGAACCGGGCAACCGCCCAGGGCCCCGCGCGTCCCTGCAATACGTACATTTTTTAATTTCAGAATTCAGATTATGAAATATTTGTATAAAATCTGTGTGAGTGAAGTAGACTTAAAAGGGGTCGATGAAAGTCTGAGGGTCTTCTAGGGCAACGTTTCCCAAACTCTGGGGCGCGCCTCCTTGTGGGCGCATAAGTCTTCAAAGGAGGACGCAGCAGAATAAATATAAAAAAATTGAACGCAAATTGCCCCGCCCCCTTTAACTTCTTTATTTTTTACTTTGGAAATAAGTCTTTATCGCAAAACTTACATTCTAGACTAATTCAAAGTTTTTACTGATACTTCCAGAAAAACAAATGAACATCGCATAACTGAGATATAAACTGAAATTTCAATTTTTTTAAACGGAAAACTTGGTATTTTTTTAATTATTTGGTATCTGAAATAATAATCGCCTTTCTCTTTCTTAAACAAATTTTATCTTTTAAAACTTTGTTTTATTAAAACGTAACATTGTGTCTAAGAGACGAACATTCACATTCTGTAGCACGGGTGTATCGACCCTTTGGAGGTCGATGAAGACTTGAAAGGGGTCGATGAACTTTTAGTAAGAGTCCGCTGGGGGTCTTTCAGGGTGTCGGAGTTGTTAAGTCTTGTGTAATGAAGGTCTTGTTGAATAGTTTATAAAAAAAAGTAAAAAATTAATATAATATTAAAAGAATTTGAATCAGCTCGTATAAAGGAGAAAAATAAAAAGACAAAACACACCTAAAATACGAATGAAATCGAATGAAAAAGAAAAACAAAAGACAATCGTCAAACGAGACAGGACGAAAATAAACTCAAATCGGCATGAACTGAGTTTCACCAGAACTAAAAATTTAATTCAATTTAATAATTAAAAAATAAAATAAATTCGCCGAAAATACCAATCATTCGGCGGAATTAGAATGTAAAAGAAAATGATCTTAAATCGTGTAAAAAAAGAAACAAAAGACTTTTAATTGATAATTAAAAAAAATCAAAAGTCATATCAAATAAAATCAAACCGAAGAGAAAACAAGAAACTAGATGATTAGTTGTTAATATAAAAGTAAAAAAACAAAACGAATAAAATCGATTAAAAGAAAAAACAAAGGTCCATCAATTGATTAGATTAAAAGTTAAATAAAATAGAGTCAAATGAGGATTGTATAAAAATAAAGGGTGATGATAAAGTTAGGACCAAAATAAAATTTCTATAAAACTAGCAATAAGTCAAATTGATTTAAAAAATGACAAATTGTCATGATCCAAAGAATAATCTGTAAATTTTAACAAAACTGGGCGATCAGTGAATAATTTAAAAACAAAATAAAGTCAAATCAAATAAAGGAGAAAATAAAATGGCAATGAATCGACTGAATTAATGTGTAAAATAAATTCACACTCAATAAACGAAAATCAAAAGAAATCAGGAAAAAAATAATGGTAAATGGTAGTTAAAAAATAAAAACAAAACGAATAAAATATACTAAAAGAAGTGGAAAGGGGGGCGTGAATCATAACACAGCTCAAAGGGGGGACGCGAAACCTAAAAGTTTGGGAAACGCTGTTCTAGGGGGTCAGAGTTATAAATTCTACTTCAGTCTAGGTCTATCTGAATAGTTTACTAGAAAGAAATAAAAGATTTACAAATAATATTAAATAAATTTGAATTAAATATTGTACAGTGACGAACATAGCTAACGGGACATTCTTTTTTCCTAGATAGTATCCTAGATAGCTTTGACGTTTAGGTTATGATGTCGTAAAATCCAAAAAAAGGTTTTGTAAAATTTTCTGTCATAAACACAACTATGTATAATTTAACGGAACTAATAACTTTAATACAAGTTTAAGAAATATTTTTTTACACACGTACAGGTGACTTATTAAGTTGCCATCGCTCACATAATTCGAATAAAAAAAGACCAAAAGATCAATTGATTATATCAAAATTGAAATGTTTCTCAAATAGAGTCAAATCGAATAAAATAAAAAAGAAAAGATGACCGTCGATGAAAATAGTACGAAAATTAGGTGCGTAAAATTCAGTAAATCGAATCTGTAAATCATTGAAAAAGACGATCAGTTGAGAATTAAAAATAAAATAAAGTCAAGTCGAATAAGACAAAGAAACGAAAACGGCGATCAATCGACGACGTGACGGTCAAGTCAAGTAAAAGAAGACCAAACAAAAGACTGGAAAATCAAAATCATATCAAATGAAACAGAAGAAGAAAAAGAAAACAAATAACAAAATGATAAATTGTTAGTTGAATAAATAACATCGAAGAAAATGAAATTGATTGAAAGAAAGAACGAATATCGATTTGAGTTGATTTTGGTTTGATTGCCAGTTTGTTTCAAAAACAACTGTACAATAGAAAAAAAGAACTTAATCTAAAGTACAGACGCGCAAACATGATGATGATACAAGTTACGACCAAAATGAAAAATTGCATAATACAAACAATAAATCGAAATGATTTAAAAATTGAGGAATTTCGTCATATTAAAGAAAAAGGACGATCAATTAATAATAAAAAAATTGAATAAAATAGGAAACAAAAATCGCGATGGAATTAAAATGTAAAGCAAACAAAAGACGATCAGTTGATGATAATTAAAAAACAAAATCATGCCATAAAAAAACAGACAAAAGAAAGAAGACAACTAAACAATAAAAACAAAACAAAGGAACTCGAAATTAAAAGAAAAACCAAAGGTCGATCAATTGATTCTATTTATGGAGTGAAATAAGGAAAAAGCAAAACAAAAGACGATCGATGATGAAGTCAAGACTAAAACTAAATCCAATCGAATCATAAACATAGATGAATCTCCAATAGAAACTTTGGACAAAAGAAACAAAACAAATGAGAATTAAATTGATAATTCAAATATAAAATAAAGTCAAATCGAATTAATAGAAAAGGGAAAAAGCGATGGGTTTATAATTAAAAAAAAATCATATCAAATAAATAACGGATTGTCACAATTTAACAAAATTCAATTTAACATTCTAGACGCCCTTTTTTTGAAATATTAATTAAATTTGAAAGGTGGTCGGTGGAAACTTTTATTTTCCTGTAAGGGGTCGATGGTTAACAAGGCTTGGGAACCCCTAATCTATAATTATGTAAGTACGGAAATATTTTCGAGTTAAAAAAAAAAAGAAAAACCTTAGTAATTGGCTGTACAAATAAGCAAATACATAGATCTCCTTAATACTCCTCTAAAAAAATTGTGCTTTTAGTGAAATTACCTTTCCGACCAGCTCTTATTCCAAGAGTAACATCTGTTGTATGAGGACGAGATTTTATGGTCTGCAATAATTTTTTGTATTTCGAGAAATTTTAAATTTCTCGCCCAGGCCCTCGCAATTATTAAGGCCGCCTCTGGGCCCGGCGGCGGGGTGAATTCATTCCTGCAAGCTTAGAACTATCGTCAACTGTCTAAACTAAAGTAATAGAAACTCCATTGTGTTTAACGATCAACTATGTATATGGTTATTACAAAATCTGTTTAGAAACCTGAAGTTAGATCTAAGAGAAGATTGAGTTATCTGGGGGCGGACGTTTTAATGAGAGAGAAACTTCGCCACCTACTAAATAGTTTGAACGCGGCGTATTTTGAAGCCTTCCACTAACGACCTTGTTAGTCAAACCTGTGGACAACGCTGAACTAATTAGCGCCCCCGGCGGGGAAACCCTGCGTGACGATTATACGCTCTCAGATTTATCAGTGAAATCAATCTGTTCTCATGTGTATACCGCTATTTACGTTTCTGCGGCGTCGCGACGCACACAAATCAACCCGAACGGCTTCTCCGTTGCACGATGATAAATTGCCGCCGACAGAGTATAAAACAAAACGTTCATGATATGAACGCCGCCGTCCACATGTAAGGATCATCATTTTTTTCTGTGTGACAAAAATTTATAAATTAATTAGGTTACAGTCTGGGTCTTCTTAGGCCGGACAGTTATCAGGCCTAAGGACCCCGACTATCCATCATAATCCGGGCTATGACGACTTGACTCTTCAACAATTTTTAAGTTTTTTTTAAGGGTGATTTAGATTGAAGACGTCGATTACAACAATGTCAAGGAAGAGTTCAGAGCAAGAGTGCTTTATTTATACGGCTCCCCCCGCCCCGCAGAGGAGGAGAGCTCGTTGAAGTGAAGTTCATTTCGACCAAAGCACATTTTGCAACAAAGTAAAGCATTTTTCTTTCACATCTAAAAATTAATAAAGCAACTAATTATAAAAAAGAAGCAGTGAATGTTCATTATTAAAAATTCAATTACGACTTCGTAATTAAACTCTTGCGAAATAAGTCGCGCCTCTCATTGTGTTTATTTAATAAATAAAAATTATTTAACAAGCCAGATAATACAATATTAAAACACAGTTGCAGGATTGTTCAGATGATGATGAAGAAGAAGGAAAAAAATCGTAAAACGCTTTGCAATTCGTTACGTTTAACTCTCCGAGCGCTCTAACTAAGACTTCGTAATTAAACTTTTGCGAAATAAGTTTCATCTCTCTCATTGTATTTATTAAATAAATAAAAATTATTTAACAAGTCAGATAATATAATCTTAAAACACAGTTGCAGGTTTTTTCAGATGATGATGAAGAAGAAGAAAAAAAATTGTTGTAAAACGCGTTGCAATTCGTTACGTTAACTCTCCGAGCGCTCTAACTACGACTTCGTAATTAAACTCTTGCGAAATAAGTTTCGTCTCTCATTGTATTTATTTAATAAATAAAAATTATTTAACAAGTCCGATAATACAATATTAAAACACAGTTGCAGGATTTTTCAGATGATGATGAAGAAGAAGAAGAAGAAGAAGAAAATTGTTGTAAAACGCGATGCAATTCATTACGTTAACTCTCCGAGCGCTCTAATTACGACTTCGTAATTAAACTCTTGCGAAATAAGTTTCGTCTCTCATTGTATTTATTTAATAAATAAAAATTATTTAACAAGTCCGATAATACAATATTAAAACACAGTTGCAGGATTTTTCAGATGATGATGAAGAAGAAGAAGAAGAAGAAGAAAATTGTTGTAAAACGCGATGCAATTCATTACGTTAACTCTCCGAGCGCTCTAACTACGACTTCGTAATTAAACACTTGCGAAATAAGTTTCATCTCTCTCATTGTATTTATTTAATAAATAAAAAATATTTGACAAGTCAGATAATACAATATTAAAACACAGTTGCAGAATTTTTCAGATAATGGTGAATAAGAAGAAAAAAGAATTGTTGTAAAACGCGTTGCAAAAATTTATAAATTAATTAGGTTACCGTCTGGGTCTTCTTAAACCCAACTATCCATCATAATCGGGGCTATGACGACTTGACTTTTCAACAATTTTTTAAGTTTTTTTAAGAGTGATTTAGATCGAAGACGTCGATTACAACAATGTCAAGGAAGAGTTCAGAGCAAGAGTGCTTTATTAATACGGCTCCCCCCGCCCCGTAGAGGAGGAGAGCTCGTTGAAGTGAAGTTCATTTCGACCAAAGCACATTTTGCAACAAAGTCAAACCATTTTTCTTTCACATCTAAAAACTAATAAAGCAACTAATTATAAAAACGAAGAAGTGAATGTTCATTATTAAAAATTCAATTACGACTTCGTAATTAAACTCTTGCGAAATAAGTTTCGTCTCTCATTGTACTTATTTAATAAATAAAAATTATTTAACAGTCAGATAAAATAATATTAAAACCCAGTAGCAGGTTTTTCCAGATGAAGAAGAAGAAGAAGAAGAAGAAGAAGAAGAAAAAGATTGTTGTAAAACGCGTTGCAATTCGTTACGTTAACTCTCCGAGCGCTCTAACTACGACTTCGTAATTAAACTCTTGCGAAATCAGTTTCGCCTCTCATTGTGTTTATTTAATAAATAAAAATTATTTAACAAGTCAGAAAATGCAATATTAAAACCCAGTTGCAGGATTGTTCAGATGATGATGATGATGAAGAAGAAAAAAAAATTGTTGTAAAACGCGTTGCAATTCGTTACGTTTAACTCTCCGAGCGCTCTAACTACGACTTCGTAATTAAACTCTTGCAAAATAAGTTTCATCTCTCTCATTGTCTTTATTTAATAAATAAAAATTATTTAACAAGTCAGATAATACAATTTTAAAACACAGTTGCAGTTTTTTTCAGATGATAAAGAAGAAGAAGAAGAAGAAAAAATTGTTGTAAAACGCGTTGCAATTCATTACGTTAACTCTGCCAGCGCTCTAACGCCACCGGCGAGAGTCACCTCCTCCTCCTCACCGAACGACGTTATTTTAAATTATCCGCCGCCTTGCGCAGAGAAAAAAACTTTTCAAATTAAAATAAAAGTAAAGTTACGGAGGCAGCAATCAAAATCAAATTTATGGCAGCACGCTCTCATTAGCCTAATTGAAGAATAAAATACCTCCTCGCCGGAGAAGAGGAGCGCCGCGACGGCTGGAGTGTCATCTCATCTCTCGGGGACACGGTTTGTCTCCTTCGCCCCTCCGCCCCCGCCCCCCATGATTTCGACCTGCCAGCGACACAGCGGGGTGAAATCCTTCTTCTAACGAGAAAAAAAAAAGTTTCGGCCGTCAGGCCAGGCAAAGATGAATGCGAAAGAAATAATCGTGACGCGCCGAGAGGCAAGCGCGCATTAATCATGCGCCTGATTATAAATAGTTTTAAATAGGATTTAGTTAGTGCGGCGGAGGTGACGATAGTTTTCGCTTGGGGGTGAATGAATGCATCCAGAATAATTCACGAAACGGCGGAGCTTGGCATAAGCGTGAGTTTTAGCTAAAAAGAGTCTTCTTAGGCCGGATAATTATCAGGCCTAAGAACCCCGATTATGCACCATAATCGGGACTATGACGACACATTTGCATTTTTTTTTTAATTCAGTTTAGATGATTGAAGACAAGTCAATTACAACAATGTCACGCCACGTAACGCGATCTTCCCTTATTCCAAGTCGTCGCTTTAACCCTCCAATTAAATTACTCCTCAGGACGGAGAGACGCACTGCCGTAGCACTTCTCAGCCTCGTGCTGACGACACACACACACACACAACAGCAAAGACAATGACGTCTTGACGACGACGTCAGCCACACCAGGCGAACACCATCTCGCCGGCGTGTATGAGCCCCCCATAATGAAACGTAATTAGGAATAATTAATATGCACTGCCGACCTGTTTGGGTTTGGGGCGCGTAAACTCGCCGCCGTGAAGAATTATTGTTAGTCGTCGTTCGGCCTGACGTCGCGGCGCGTCGCGTGCGTGCGAAACTTCATTAAAACGCCCCGGCGCTAATTTATATGAGCCGCATTCATAACGATATTGTGCACGTAATTAAATAACTCTTCGCCCATCTTAAAATAATGAAACAGGGCCCGCGGGCGCCCGCTTTTGTGAACGTCGGCGCGACAAATTGTTCACATATATTACGAGGGGATTTTATTTGGAAGGTCTGCTAATGACGTCATTTTTATAGCGTTGTCGTACGATTACTTTCTGCTGGCTCCGAAAACGTGAGCGTGTTTAATTACAGTTGCAAAATTTGCGCTGGAAATGTTCAAAAGTTCAAACTGGCAGTCAGTTTGTTCGACCTTTTTGATTCCGTTAATCTTTCTTATGCCTGACGTGTTTCTTATAACATACATTCTTATACTTCGTCGTTATTGCTACTATTGTTCAACGGGAAGTCCCCCACTCACTATATTCATGTACGGCACTTGTTACACCTTCGTAACACCAATGACTACCGACTTTGTTACGTCCTTAAACAACTTATTGTTGAAGTTCGACCCACACGCATCGCCATCTAAGCTAGGGAAACCTGCGTCCATGGATGGTTTCATGCACTTAATGAATCACAGATTCGCAGACGAGTGGAACTTTGCTATGTCGCCATCGCCGATTTGTCGTCGCCAATTCACCGTCGCCGATTCGTCGTAGGTACAATTCACCGCCGGAAAACTCGCCGTCGGTAAATTCGCCGTCAGCGATTAAAGTTTTAAGTCCAGGTACATATCCAAATAATAATATACCGATAATTATATGTAAATAAAATAAAGAAGTTAACATAATTAATGGAAAATAAAATAATTTGTTATTAATTAAATGTAATAAATAGATAAAGAAACAGATAAAAAAATTTGGTCTTGCAGAAAGTATTTCTTATTCTTCAAGGTGTTCGTAAAATCCCTCCAATTCATCTTTTTTCAGATTCTGCTCAAAATCATATTGATTTTCATATCAATCAAAATCACTACACAACAAAAGTCGACTGCTTTCAAAATATTGATTCATGAAAGCTTGTCATTTAAAATTATAAATTGAAAAAGGAGTTGCATTAAAAAAAAAAATAGAATTATGATTATGTGTACGTACAGCACCAATTTGTTCGTAATTTTGTGTCTGACGGTGGTCGCACTGTAATTAGGAATTTATTTTAACTTGAAATAGAAAAACAATAGTAAAGTCCATTTTAATTTACTTGAAACTTACTGAAATTATAGTTATTATCTTCAATTCGTAGGTATAACATGTATATTATCTAAAATGGTCAAAAAATGTTTTAAAGCTTATGAAGCTAAATAAAGTAGTAACATGGGACGGCGAATTGGGCGGACGGTAAATTGGATCGACGACGAATTGGTTCTACGACGAATTGTCGACGGTGAATCGGCGACGGCGAGTTGGCGACAGCGAATCGTCCCATCCCCCCACACGCATCACCATCTAAGCTAGGGAAACCCGCGTCCCTGGATGGTTTCATTCCCTTTTTCGCAGACGAGTGGAATTTGGCGTTTTCATTTGATCAAAATACGATAAAAAAATTGCAGTACACTCGAAAGATGATAAAGGATTTTGACATGGCTGACATGTTTTTTTTTTATAAGAGACAGTCTTATATTTCGTCATTATTGCTATTGAACTATTGTTCAGTGAGAAGTTCCTCAATCTCTAATTTTATTTACGGCGCTTGTTAATTCAGTCGCAACAAACAACAACTTACTGTTGAATAATTGAAAATTAATTAAAATTTTCAATGAATTGAATGAATCAATTGAAAATTAATTAATTAAGATTAACTTTCAATTATTTCCTAAACCACAGTCTCCTTTACTATTTTTGTTTAACTTGTCGTTGAAGTTCGACCCACACGCATCGCCATCTGAGCTAGGGGAATCCGAGTCCCACATATGCGCAAAACTTTTTTTTTTAATTCATTTACAATCTCCAATTTTAGCATTATTTAACTTTTTTTAAATTCTCTTCTTGAACACAGATGGTTTTTCAGTTCTCCTTGCTTGGGTCGAACCCGAAACTTTTTTTTTATAAATATCTTCTTTCAGTTTTTACAAATATCAATTTTTTTTCGAATGTTTGCGGTCTTGCTTTTTTAATAAAAAAAAAATTCGTGCTTGAATTTGGCTTACTTAGGTTCGCTTTAGTTGAGTTGAGTTGACCTTGAAACTCTTTCTTCTCTTTTCATTTTTTTAACATTTTCTGTTATATCTTTCTCCAAGTTCTTTTTTATTCATATTTGACTTTCCTTTTATTTTTTATAATTTATTCTTTTTAAATTTTCCTTAAATTCTTTCCTTGTGTCGGATACGCTTAGATGCGCTTACGTTGGGTTGTCCTTACTTACATTCTATTTTTATTTTCTATACTCTATTTTTTTTTACTTCTTTCCTTATTTACTTCTTCTTCAGTATTATGTGCATTGGTTACATAACAGACGACAAAAGAAATTCAAAGTTGACCTCCAACCATTTTTGTTTTAATAAAATAAACAAATGAATACAAACAGCTGACCAATAGGAGAGCCGTATTGTTTCACAACTGCAGCCTATTAAGATAAAGGTCCTCATTTCTTGAGTTGGTTTGACCTTGAAACCTCTTCCCTCTTGTAATTTTGACCTTGAAACTCTTTCTTCTCTTTACATTTTTACCATTTTCTGTTTTATCTTTCACCAATTTTTTTTTTTAATCATATTTAGCTTTCTTCTTAATTTTTATAATTTTTTCCTTTTAACTTTTCCTCAAATTCTTTCCTTGTGTTGGATTCGCTTAGATGCGCTTCCGTTGGATTGTCCTCATTCTTTTTTCTTCTTCCAGATAGACAGTACATTGGTTACATAACTAACAGACGACAAAAAGGTTCGAAAGTTGACACCCAATCGTTTTTGTTTTCATAAAATAAACAAATGAATACAAATAACTGACCAATAGGAGAGCCACATTATTTCACAATTACAGCCTATCAAGAAAAATAGATTAAAGGTGCTCTTTCCTTGAGTTGGGTTGACCTTGACACCTCTTCCCTCTTGTATTTTTTTACTTCTTTTGTTTTTCCATTACTTTCAATTTTTGCTTATTTAAAATCCTGTACACTGGATTGGTCTTACTAGGTTCGCTTTAGTGGAGTTGAGTTTACCTTAAAACTCTTTCTTCTCTTTTCATTTTTAACATTTTCTGTTCTATCTTTCTCCAAGTTTTTTTTTTAAGTGTTGGATTCGCTTAGGTGCGCTTCCATTGGATTGTCCTCACTTATACTTTTATTTTTTACTTTTAATTTCTTTAGTTTTTCCTTTTTCTTAGTTATTTTTTTGCTTGGGTTGAACGGAGTTAAGTCGTGTTCAGTTGGATTGAGTGGATGTTGAATATTTTGAAAAAGGAGAAAAAATTTCCAGCTGTTGGATCGAATTTGCTTGACCTTGAAATTGTTCAAGTTACATTTAATCGTTTTTAATCGCCGGCGCCCTTGCTTACCTTTCTCCAGCCCTGGTAACTAGGAATTTTGTCTTTCATTTGATAATCCGGACATTTCGCAACTCCGGATCAACCAGTACAATTATTAGTTCGGATTAAAGAGGTCCTACTGTATTTTAGAAATCGAGAGGCCAATTGTAACAATAAATAAATAAATAAAAATATCAGTTACGGATGTGTTGCAGAAATTATTTTACCTATTTTATTATTTTTTAATTTATTTGGTATTTTTCTGCTCTTTATAATCTAAGCGTCTTTCCGCATCGCAAGGGGGCGGGGTGATTTGTCAACCAACCCAACCCAAAGGGCTGGTCTCGCCCGGGGCCTCGCAACAATTAAGGCCGCCTCTGATGTTAGTACTAAGAAACGATATCGAAATTCACTGAAAACTTAATTTTTTTCTTCTTCTTCTTGATAGGCAGTATTATGTACATTGGTTACATAACTAACAGACGACAAAAAAAAATTCAAAGCTGACACCCAATCGTTTTTGTTTTCATAAAATAAACAAATGAATACAAATAACTGTCCAATAGAAGAGCCATATTATTTCACAACTACAGCCTGTCAAGAAAAAATAGATTAAAGGTCCTCTTTCCTTGAGTTGGTTTGACCTTGAAACCTCTTCCCTCTTGTAATTTTTTCTTCTTTTGTTTCTCCATTACTTGCAATTTTACTTTTTTAATTTTTTTTTTTAAATCGTGTACTTGAATTGATTTTATTAGGTTCGCTTTAGTTGAGTTGGATTGGCCCTTAAAACGGCCGGGCCGGAATTCAAGAATTTTTGCCAAACTCGACGAATCTTCCACACAAATTTACGCGTTCGAAATACTTTTTTGTTACAGATGTGACGCACGCAATCAAACTACAAGGCTCGAGACACCGAGGCGAAGAGGTTTCAGACAAATAATAAAAATAAAAAGAGCTAGCAATATCCTCTAAACGAGCTATTGGATTAAGTAAACTGCAATTTGCGATGCACTCATACCGCTATATTGCGAAGACTTTAGAATAGGCCACCCAACAAACAAATAGGATGATGCTTTCATAAAGCACGGAAGTAGATTGGGTTGCCTATCTGCAATTATCGTTTTTTTTAATTCTTCCACTCATTCACGCAAGTCATGACGAACCATGTGGGATTATAGGCGACTTCTCTTCGGTTTGTTACTGTGCGGTTGTTTTCTTCTTGTTTCAAAGCGAGGAGAGCTAAAATGTCTTTTCGAGAGGAGCGCTTGCTTCTTCCTTTGAGGAGACGCGTAAGCCGGTTTACGACGACGAGCGACGTCGCGCAGGATGTAATCTCATCAACTTACGAACGTAACTAATAAGCGAAATCACTTGACGTCCCGGGCAGATCTGTTTCTTTCGCCTCGCCGCCCGCCGACGCGAGCTACGATCAAAGAAAGCGATGAATTTCGACGGGGAGCTGCCGCCGCCACTGCAGCAGCGGCGGCAAGAAAACGCGCACGAAACCTAATTAAAGTCGTTCCGCGTAGGACGGAACAAAACATAGCGGCGCACTAGTCGCGCGGAGCGCCTCCTCAAAGGGAACGTTAGGATCAAGCGTTTGAAATAAATAAGAAGAGGAGACGGCGAAACTTTCGTTTTGCTGCTAACTATAAAGGGAGCTTGCAGAATAATTTTAATGGAGTTTTGGGGTTAATTGAAACTTGGAAATCACACCGCACAGTGAAGAGTTGTTTCTTCAAATAAAAAAAGAATATCAACGGAAGAAAAAGAAAAAGGCAAGCAATAACAGTCAGCCAAATCAGGAACTCCAGAACTTCTTTGCTTATCTCGTATATCGCAGCCTCTTCATCAGCTCTCCCCTCCCACGTCAAATGTTGGACGGGATTTTGCAATTAATGCATCGCAAATGCTTGGAAAATCTCCCAGCGAGTGCACAACTTTATTTTGTAGACGTAAGCTTGCAAGTTGGACTTGTTGCAGACTTGTTTTACTTGGCGCCGACGCGCAGCCAAATTTCGAGAACAAGACGCTATTCTTCAAGACTGACCCTGCGCGTGTTCCGCATAATTTCTAATTCATTTTATTTATGAATACTTAAAAATTCGAATCTTTTGCAACAAGCGGACTCGTCTCATTTATGAAGAACAAACAAACGAGCTTCCAACCTTCACCAAAATAATATAGCTGTGCAGATGAGAATGAGTTTTTTGCTCTAATCAAAAAGTGTAAAAAGTATGCTTCTTTTTTCTGGGGCGGGTGCGGGGGGGATTGTCAGCTTATGAATTCTGACGTAGTTTTTTTTGCAAGGATCGACTGCTTGAATGTTAGAGGTCGCGACCCTTAACATCCACTTGGTTTAAAAAAGAAACGCGGATACTTTGTACGGCCATGGTCAGTTTGAAGAAGACCAATGCCTCCAACTACTTCCCGTTAGATGTCGCGACCTTTAAAATCCAGTTCTTTTTTTTTATAAAACGCAAATACTTTGTACGGTCATGATCAGTGACCACCGCATTCTTTGTTCAAAATAAATTACCTGTTACAAAATGCAAGCCACCTAAAATAATTTTTATTGCTGTTGTTGTAGAAAATGGAGGGGAAAAGAAATCGAAGGGAAAAAAAGAAGAGAAGGCAATTTGCAAGGTTAATTTAAATAAAAAATAAGTAAAGATAAGTTTTCTGAAAACTGCTTTGCTTTATACAAAAGGTTTAAGGGAAAAGAAATCAACGGATGGAAAAGGGAAGAGAATTTTCAAGGTCAATATTATTTGAACTGAAAGCTGCTTTGTTTTACAAAGAGTTTAAGGTAAGAGAAATTAAAGGGCGGGAAAACGAAGGTCGTCAATTTTATTTGAAGAGGTTTCCTTAAAGCTGCTTTGCTTTGCTTAACAAAGAGCTTCAAGCCTTCAAGCACACAATTGTATGTTTTAAGAAATAAAATTAAATCGTCTCTAATTTGATAAACGGTATCCAAAGTACACGAATGTTCATTGTTTGAAAAAAAAACATTATTTTGATTAAACCAAACACTTTGTTTCCTGTTTTGTGTATAATCTTTTATTTTTTATCTAATCTTTTGCGATGTGGAACCAGACGAGACGGTGATCACAAGCATGCTCGTCAAAAGTGGTCAAGTCTGACCACAACAACAAAAACATAATAATAATATTTGCACTTATTTATGAAAGTCAGAGTTTAGAAAAGCTCTAGAAAGAGGCCGGACACTCAACACACCAAACACAACAAAGAAAAAGATCTTTTAAGTCAAAGAAAATGTTGAAAACTAAAGATAAATGAAGATTGAACTCAAAACTGCTTTAGAAAAAGACTGAACACTCAATACACCAAATACAACAAATCAAGGGATTTTTTTGTTTTAATAAAACAAAACAAGAAGAAAATGTTGAAAACTAAAGATGAACGAAGACTGAACTCGGCCGATCTCAAGGTCAATCCAATCCGAAAAATTATACCTTCCTATAAAATAAACAAAAAAACGCAGGTCGAATTTCAAACAGAAATTCTTCGATTTCCTTTTGTTTTGTTTGTTTGGTTTTCTTTTTTTTTTGAGAGAGAGAACTTTTGATTTCGATAAGCAGTGTGTCGAACAAAAAAAAAAAACAATTCGCTTTTGGGTTTGCGGCAGCTAGAAGCTTGAAAAGCTTGAAAAGCTTGAAAAAAGTGAAAGAAAATGTTTTAAAAAAAGTGAAGGAAAATGTTTAGAAAATGTTTTTAAAAAAAGTGAAAGGAAAATGTTTAACTGTTCAATACAGTGATTAATCATCGTTTTTAAATTTGCTTCCGAATTTGTCGAATTTTTTTTTGCTCGCTGTAGCGAGTCTGCTCAGATTGTGGTGCCCTCAAACATCCTCTGTATAGCGCTATTTCGGCCTTAGTTGGTTTTTAATAAAACGCAGATACTTTGTACGGTAATGATCAGTGAGAAGAAGACTAAATTAAAACGAACATCTGCATATTCGCGGAAATTACAAGAATATTAATAATTATTAATATATTATACATTAATTAAATAATTAATAATTACGAGAATATACCGAAGATCCTGTAGGCAAACTTGTAGTTGGCAATGTACACGGACTCATTTCTAACAGTCGGCCAAATCAGGAACTCTAGAACTTCTCTGCTTTTCTCGTACATCGCAACCTTTTCATCAGCTCTCCCCTCCCAAGTCAAATGTTGGAGGGGATTTTACAATTAATGTATCGCAAATGTTTGGAAAATCTCCCAGCGAATGCAAAAATTTTATTTTGTAGGCGTAAGCTTGCAAGTTGGACTTGTTGCAGACTTGTTTTACATGGCACGGACGCGACGCGCGCCCATGTTTTGACAACAAAACGCTATTCTTCAAGACTGACCCTGCGCGTGTTCCGCATAATTTCTAATTTATTTTATTTATGAGTACTGAAAAATTCGAATCTTTTGCAACAAGCGGACTCGTCTCATTTATGATGAACAAACAAACGAGCTTCCAACCTTCACCGAAATAATATAGCTGTGCAGATGAGAATGAGTTTTTTGCTCTAATCAAAAAGTATAAAAAGTACGCTTCTTTTTTTTTGGGCCGGGTGCGGGGGGGATTTTCAGCCTATGAATTCTGACGTAGGTTTTTTGTAAGGATCGACTGCTTGAATGTTAGAGGTCGCGACCCTTAACATCCACTTGGTTTAAAAAAGAAACGCGGATACTTTGTACGGCCATGGTCAATTTGAAGAAGACCAATGCCTCCAACTACTTCCCGTTAGATGTCGCGACCTTTAAAATCCAGTTCTTTTTTTTTATAAAACGCAGATACTTTGTACGGTCATGATCAGTGAGAAGAAGACTAAACTAAAACGAACATCTGCGTACTCGCGGAAATTATGTCACCCAAATCATATAAATTACTAATCACCTCTAGAAAACCGACTTTATTCGACTTTACAACTGAAATATTACATAATTGGGAACAAAAAAATTTGACATGTGGATTATTTTTGGACTTAACCAAAGCCTTCGATACTTTGAAACACGATATTTTATTTAATAAATTAGAACATTATGGCATTCGTGGTCTGTCGTTGAACTGGGTAAAATCTTATCTCTATAAGAGGTATCAAAAGGTCGTTCTCAAAAGTGAAAAAGAGACAAAAGAATCCTGTTTGATGGAGATTTATTCTGGGGTACCTCAGGAAAGCATCTTAGGTTCACTATTATTTATTATTTTTACGAACGATCTTCCTTAAGCTACAAATAATATCTATTGCCAAGACTTTTAATTACGCAGATGACACTTGTGTTTTGGTAAAAGGCGATAATTTAATAATTCTCATCGAACATGGAGACCGTTGCATGCAAGATAGCGAAAGGTGGTTTTCTAAAAACAATTTAATTTTAAACGAATCTAAAACCAAATCGGTTTTATTTACCTATTCAAACACCCGTGAAACAGCAACTTTCATAAATTTAAATAATAAAAATATTATTATAAAGAACAGTGTTCAACATCTTGGAGTATGTCTGGGTGAATCCCTGTGTTGGAAAGTGCACTTAGATAGTTTGTGTAAAAAATTAACCTCTGTATGCTTCGGACTGCGAACTCTAAGCCAACATACAAGTTTTGAAATATTAAAAACTGTGTATTTCGCAAATGTTTACTCGCTACTCCAATACGGGATTATTCTTTGGGGTGGAAGTACTCGTATCAAAAATGCATTCGTGTGCAAAAAAAGGCTGTGAGGATCCTCTGCAGAATGTCTTGCCGCGAATCATGTAAAGGTGTCTTTAGAGCTCCAGGACTTCTAACTGTTTACGCAATTTATATATATATAAAAGTCTATAGATATTTAGCAATTACGAGAATAAGTTAGTTAACAAATATGATACTAGAAATAATTTTTGTTTTGTCTACCCTGTACATAGATTAAGTAAATTTGAAAATGGCGCTTTTTATGCTTGCATGAAGCTTTATCATAATTTACCACTTAACATTAGAATGTTGGAAAACGCAGATAAATTCAAACAAAAAGTTTTCAAGTTTCTTGTTGAGCTTGAACCTTATAGATTATCGGACTATTATAATTCTTAGTTTTGCTGCTTTTTTCAGTTACTAATTTTATATTATAATTTTCTTTGTTACTTACTCTATGTCATTAATTAGCACTCCTTTATTATTGCAGATATTGAAGTTTACTTGGATTATTGTGACACTTTTCAAACCTGTAATTTGGTACAGTTGTTTTGAAATAAACTTTATTATTAATATTATTATTATTATACCGAAGGTCCTGTAGGCAAACTTCGCAGCCTTTTCATCAGCTCTTCCCTCCCATGGTAAATGTTGGAGGAGATTTTACAATTAATGCATCGCAAATGCCTGGAAAATCTCCCAGCGAATGCACAACTTTATTTTGTAGACGCAACCTTGCAAGTTGAACTTGTTGCAGACTTTTGTTACATGGCGCCGCCGACGCGTAGCCAAGTTTCGAGAACAAGACGATATTCTTCAAGACTGACCCTGCGCGTGTTCCGCATCATTTTTAATTCATTTTATTTATGAGTACAGAAAAATTCGAATTTTTTGCAACAAGCGGACTCGTCTCATTTATGAAGAACAAACAAACGAGCTTCCAACCTTCACCGAAATAATATAGCTGTGCAGATGAGAATGAGTTTTTTGCTCTAATCAAAAAGTATAAAAAGTACGCTTCTTTTTTTTTTGGGGGGGGGGAGGGGGGGAGGATTTTCAGCTTATAAGTTCTGACGTAATTTTTTTCTTACCTCAAATATTAAAACACATTTTCCTTTGTTAAGTTCTCGACGTAATTTATTACAAAGCGTCGACTTTTTCCGCCATCTAAATCTTTTCCACGGGGAAAATAATTTTTCAGCCAACGACAAGCCCCCTCTCCCCACCAGCGCGAAAAGAATTTCGTCGGGGCATCGAAAGATTTCGTCGCCCCCGGTGTTATTTATGCGGCGGACAGATGTTTTCCCCGGCGAAACAATGCCGTTCAACTCCAAATACAAAGCACTCTCCAACCCATGTCAGCAAATGACACGTTAAGTCGGTGACACATTTGTTTAGTCGGGACTTTAACACGCGGCCAAATATTTGCGGCGTGGATTAACGGCGCGCGGCGAACGACCGTTTTGCGCCGCCGCTGCCTCCGCCATTGTCGAGATCGCTTTCGAATTTAATACGTTTCGATGGGTGTCGTCGTCATCGTCGGATAAGCCGCAGGGCAAAAAGCGACGGACGCGTTTTTTTAGGCTGCTCTGTACCGCTAAAAGGAAAGCTGTGTAGGCCATGTATAACGTGGAAATAGGGAGAAGGTCTTATTAAAGAACGAACTCGAATGGGAGGGGGGGGGGGGAAGGTATTACTCTTAAATGAATATGTTTAATTGTTACGTCCTTCGCAATACGTGACTATCTCTCGTGTGATGTTTGTCGCGGTCGGGACGGTCGAACCTACCTGTGTGTACTCGAAGGGATATCTCTCGCAAAGTAGTGCCCAGCTCAGGGAGACGGTCGTGGGTACCAAAGTTACACGGCGAGATAACCGTAACGATATATATAAAAAGGGAGGCGCCACCTAGTGTCGCTTTGCGAGAGAGAGATCTTCCAAACACCCCACTAGGGAAATATTCGGGCAACACGGTAAGATTCAACGCTACAGGTCCCAGGTTCTTAAACGAAATTACCAAAGGGTTCACCTTCCCAAAACAAACCCCCAAAAAAAGAAAGACCACACCCGTTCTGGTATATAAAGAAAAATAATTGGTGTAAAAAAAAAGAAATCACAGTCCACAAAGCAGCAAGAATTTGCCTAACAATAGGCTGATACAGTTGTACTGAAGCTACGGTGTTATGCTTTACGCGATGGATCCAAGCGTACGACTTACATGTACATAATAACATCAAAATAATATCCGAAAACCATACAGGAGAAAGTAAAAAAAATAAATAAAATCGATAAATTTTTAAAATTATGAAAAAACATCAAAAAAAGAAAGAAAAAAAAAGTAAATTCCTGAAGGGGAGTAGGTTAGCCTGAGGGGCTAAACACTCAGTATCTACGCCTGAAGGGCTGAACACCCAGTATATAGGCCTGAGGGGCTGAACACCCAGTATATAAAATAAAATAGAACCAGTAAAAAAACTTGGCGGAACCAAAAGCGTCAACCAAAAGGGCCGAGACGCGCAACGAAATGAAATGTGTAAGACACAAGAGGATTTTAAAGAGCAAAAAAAGAGGCAATTTATCGTAAGTCCAAATGCTTCCGCAGCAGCACAGCATGCACGAAGAAAATGGTGGTCCCTCGTCTGGCGAAATTTTCACGCCTCGACAGGAGATGTTTTCACGCCTTAGGTAGACGAAATTACCGAGGGCGACAATCTTCGAGCTGAGTGACAACAATGCTGGTCATAAATCGTACAGCCTTTAGACCACTGTCAAGGGGGGGGGGGAGGGGAGACTTGCCACGTTCCTCGACGTACCTTAAAGCTTCTCAAAACCAAAGCGAGAAAACACGTGGCGATCTCAACAAGATGGCGGCGAAAAAAAAAAAATTCGCACGAGGTCGGCTTCAACATCCGTCCGCATCAGCGTGGGGTAGAACGTTTCACCCAAGAAAATCTGAGGAAGCCAAATCCCACAGGGGTAGCCGATTTTCACAACCAAAATTGAATCTCAAATTCACAAAACTTCGGCAAAGCCACACCTCAGGGCCGGTTAACCTCGAAAACGAAGCGTTCACTTTTAACACTAAACGCCGAATGAATCTAGAACCAACGTACAACCGAAGACGCGAGCGCAACTGCAGTGAAATTAGCCGCAGGAGAGCGGAGGAAAAACTTTACGAAAAATACATAAAATGCAAAACGGGACGGGGGGGGACAAACTGAGCCGAAAGGAAAAGCGATCGAGAAGAAATTAAAAAGGAAAACGAGAATCCGTCGTTTGCACAGTTGTGAAAGCGTGACAACAAACACCCGAAAACTTACGCTAGGGTAAAGAAAATGAAACAGTTGGCACCACCTTGCGTGACACAGAAAGGAAACAAAACATAACCTCAACTATTTGACTTTAAGGAAATAGACAAACAGAATTCCAGGGCCCTAGAAGGGGGCACAAAACCGATGACGGTTGCCGGAAACAAAACAAGCATGCCGAGGAATGTGCAGAGATGTTAAAACTCGTGGACGCCAACTCTAGAGAAGTAAATAACAGGTACGTGTGAATAACAAGATAAGTTACGAGTACACAAATAAAAATTTGCAGATAGCACGTCTTATGAGAGACACCAAGCGTAACCATGTAAGGGGAAGAAGTGTAAAAACGGACCTCAAGGAAAAAAAAGTAAACACAGCATGACAGAACGAGAGTAGCGAAAAATCCAAACGTAACATAATCTGAAGACACACGTACGAAACCGCACGTACCAGGTGTATGTCATCTTTGTTTTTTCTTGCCTATTGGGACGCCTGGGTTCGATTTATTGTGCACAAAGTTCTCTCAGCAATGTCACAGAGAAGAAATCGGCATATAGTGAGTGGCACTCCAACTTTCTACAAAACTGGAGAATCACACGAGCTCAAACCGTAACAACAGGTTCGTCTAAAATCGTAACCATAATATAAGAATCCGAATTTCATAACGGCACGCAAAAACAAAAAAAATAGTTGTTTAATAATCAGGTCTGAGCGACGGCTTTTGTTTAAGACAAGCGACGCCAGCTCTCTTGAACAATGCTTTGTCGTTAAACGAGAGATGTCAAGTACCAAGCGAAATAGGAGCCGCGGTACATGTCACTATGACTCCATTGCCGTGCATTATAAAAAAGCGCTCTTACAGCAGGTCAAGTTGGAAGTATAAATCTTCGTAGGTGCGAACAACAACGCCAATCTGAAATGCAGCTTCTTCTGGTGCAAGAAAGCGTGTTGAATGGACGCCCTGATATAACTCCTGGGAGTTGACAGGTGTCAGTAGTTCGCTGAAAGTTCAACAAAGCGCGAGCCTTACCTCGATTTTCTCTTAAAATCATCAATCCGTCACGCAAATGTAGGCGCACGAAATACAGGATAAATACAAATACGATAAAAAAAGCAATGCACACGAAAGACGATAAAAGATATAATTTAATAGATAAAACAGCGACATCCTACGATCGCTTCTTGACCTGATATTGCTATACAGAGGCTGCTCGAGGTTTCCACTGCAATCAAAAACGATTTGCAACAAATTTTTTTGATATAGACCTTTGCTAATAAAATTAATTTTTATTGTGGAGCCTATTGATTGCGCCCCCTTGCGGCTAACTCAGATACTTAAAAATATTTTCTTTGAATTTCTCTTGGCCACTTTTACCATAATTTCTTTTCTCCTGAAGCTGTAGGTATTACGGTTAGCTATATACCGCCGGACGCCGCCCATCCTGAGACACCCGGTATAAAAAAATTTCAACGCACTCGAAAGATGATAAAGGATCTATCAATCTACAATTTTTAGTTTTTAAGGTGAAAACCTTAAGATATTTCAGCATTTTTTTATCCCAGCCGGGCCGTAATTCAAGAATTTTTGATTGATCGTTACAAAGATTTTTTTAATCACGAAACGGACAGAAATATGAAGGGAAAACACTCAACGTTTCGCTATAGATTTATAGCTTCGTCAGGAGTGAAAAAAAGAGTTATTAACTTTGATGACGAAACGTTGAGTGTTTTCCCTTCATAATTCTGTCCGATTCGAGATTAAAAAAATCTTTGTACTTACAAGAATTTTTGCTAAATAAATTACCGGCGGTCGTTACATTAATAAATGAAACGGTAGTCGCCGAAATACGACGTGAAGGCCGAGTCATTGAAGAAATTAAGTTTTAAATTCGTTTCGAAAAGCCAAAAAAAAAAATGATTAAAGATAACTTGGTAAGAGGAAAAAAGAATGCCCAATTTATCTACACAAAGGGATTCCGACTTGGTAATCAGCGAAAAGTTTTAATTAAAATGAGGAAAATTACAAACTCGTCCGCGTCGTGATCCTAATACAAAAGTCGTTATCGCCGGGCGTAATCTTGATCGTGGGGGGGCCCAGGCGTACGCCTCTGCGTGCCCACCGGAAGCAAGCAGATCGATCGCCACTGCGGTCATACATCCATTAGCTGACCTCCTCTTCCTCCTCCTCGGCCCTCGCAGCCGGACCCGCTCCAGAGCCCATACCAGCGGACCCTCTCGACCGCAAGAGCTTTTAAGCTCGGCATTACAATATGTATCTTACGCGAAGCTCCGTATCTCGCCTAATCATAGTCAGTACATTAATTGGCTATCTCTTTAATTGCATGTTCGTTTTATCCGGGAGGTAATTTATACCGGGCTCCGGTTTCTTTCGGCCACCATCCAAAGCGACGCGACGTAAGGCATGTGGATCTGGCTGATTTAATGAACTCGCCAAAGTACTCCTGGGTCATTAAAACGACCGGATTAGGATAAAGTAACCGAACGAACGAAGGCGAGCGACGATAAAAGTCGAACCTGACCGGAATAATACGAATACGATCGCTTTGATATTCAAAGGAGTCGTCGGCGAGGGGAGAATCACATTAACTTTCTCTAAGAAAAACAACATTATTTTGCGATCAATGTAGGGCGATAACCAAAAAGGTAATTGGCGCCCAACATGGGGCCTTAGCCAAACGATGATCAAAATATAACACATAAGGCGCCCAACGTGGGGTTACACTCAAATTTTGATCACAACGATGTGTGTGTTTATTAGGGAGTAAATTTATTCTTCGATTTAAATACGTTTTAAATGCGTTCCGGCGTGGAAATTCGCCGCGGATTTCTATTTGGCGTCGTGCACCTTTTCTAATGCGAATTAATAAATAAATTTATACCGTTCGCGCAACAACTGTTTTAATTAATACGGGCGTCCGCCGAGCCGGCTGGCAATTTGCATAATAAACATTTTACTCGGTGGACCTCTCTCTCTCTCGGAAAGTAGGGCGTTCCGAAGCGAAACGCCCGCCAGAAAACAAAGGGTTTAATTGTTTCTAATGCATTTGCCCTCGCCGGCTAAAATCTGTGAACCTGCTGGATGCAACGCGGCTAAGTCTTATTTGTGTTGACTTTTGCGAGCTGTGCTAAATGACTCCGGCGGAAAAAACTTTGAATAGGTTCGGGGAGTGTTTGCGGGTTTTTAAGGGATGGTGTTTAGTTCACTTAAAACGAATCGCTGCGAACGTGTGCCAAATGTTCTATTTTTATTTGTTCAAAACATATTCAAAAGATTATATCTTTTATCATCTTACGAGTATATTGCAATTTTTTATTGTATGACGAATTCGTCGTGTTTGTGTTGATTTTTACCAGCTGGCAAATGGGCGACTCCGGGGAAAGATGCTTTAATAGGTTTGGGAGTGTTTGCGGATTTGCAAGGGGCGGTTTAGTTCACTTAGCGAATCGCTGCGGACGTGTGCGGAACGTCGCATTTTCATTTGCTCAAAACACGATACAAAAAATTGCATCACACTCGAAAGATGATACAGGATTTATCTATCGATAATTTTTAGTTTCTAAGACAGATAGATTCTGGGTCATCTTTCGAATGTGTTGCAATTTCTTGTATCGTGTTTTGAACAAATGAAAATAGAACGTATCGCATACGTCCGCAGCGATTCGTTAAATGAACGAAACCATTCACAATTCTCAAAAGACTAAAGGAAATGAAAAATTGTGAAAAATTAAAACAAATAAATCGTCATGAACGGATAAAACACGGACATCCTAAGATCGCTTTTTGACCTGACATTGGAGTAGGACAGACAAATTGAAGCGGATTTGCTACATAATAAGTCCCCCATGCTGACGAAGCCCCAAACAGGGGCTGAAACAGCTATACAGAGGCTGCTCGAAGTTTTCACTGCAATCAAAAACGATTTGCAACAAAATTTAAAAAAAAAATCGTCAGTAATTTATTTTTTTTTTAAGTTTCAAAGCCAATCCAACTCAACTAAAGCGAACCTAATAAGACCAATACGAGTGCAGGATTTAAAAAAAATATACCTAAGAGTAAAATTGAAAGTAATGGAAACCGAGGTGAATTCGGAGGGATAATTCTTTGAACTGTTTTAGGAAAAGTTGCGTAATGCGTGATAGAAAAAAAAAAAAAACTTAACGTAACCATACAAAAGTTATTGAACGCCAAGTAATCTCTTTAAACTGTAATGACTAAAACAGTCCGGCAAAAATGAACTCAATACCGACATTTAAGGTTAAATTACGCAAATCTTCTCTGAATGAATAATTGAATTAATAATAATTGAAAAAATATACAACGTAACATAAGCGATTAATTCTTAAAATTAAAGTACACTTCAAACTATTTACGATTAGTTATATTTAAATGAAGGTAAAGTTTTCTTATATTTATGCGAAAAAGACCCAATATTTATAATATTGTCTCTTGACAACCAAATAAAAAATATATATGTATAAACTTTAAATGAAAGATTTCATAAACGATACGGTAATTGTTCTTTGGCAATAAAAAATTAATGTTACGAGAAACTGCATGCACGGTACGATATAAGTCCTTGCAGATTAAGCGAAAATTCATGTAGGATGCGATAAGAAAAAAAATGATGGGATTTCTTACTCATCCGAACCGATACTTGACATGAGGAAGCTCATCTCCTCACGCAGAAGCTTCACGGCTTCAATATTCAAGACTTCAAACAAAAGACGCAGTATTCTTCCACACGAGATAGAGCAAAATCTGACAAAAATCCTTATGCAACTTCGCACAAATTACAGACTGCTTCGTCCGAATCATTCAAGGTCAGAAAACAGGCAGCTGCACCCAGCCGTAGGAAAACTTGCGGTAGCAGGAAAAATAGCTGCACCCAACAATAAAACAACGTCCGGTAGTAGAAAAACGTCCGGTAGCGAGAAACGTCCGGTAGCGAAAAACGTCCGGTAGCGAGAAACGTCCGGTAGCGAAAAACGTCCGGTAGCCGAAATACTCTACGTAAATAATAAAAGAATCTTAGAAAATGTTTTCCTAATCAACCAAATTAAAGTACAAGGCAGGTACTTACAGTCTTTTGCTAGTTTTTCAAGAAGAATGTGGCCGAACACGCACAGTTGCGGAAATAGAAAGCGGGACAAGTCTTGATAGTGTGAAGTTTCCTTGGTAACGGTCGCGACCCTTCTCATTAATTTATTACCGTCGGAAATAACTTGTCAAATTGACTTCTTAAGAATGTTTCATCGTTCTGGCTGAAATACAAGAGAAATTAATCAAATGGAATTTGTGAAACTTGTAGAAGAACTATATGGCATTCTAGATGTAAAAAATAAATATTAAGTTAACCAATGCTAGGACACTTGCGTTTAATAATTCAATCGAAAGGCTGCATAACCAAATATTAAGAACAGTTATTTTGTTTCATTTTATTTAGCATGGCAATAATTGTAAGTAAAATAACTTTTACGTTAGTATGTTCGTTATAATTTTTAATTATAAACGCAATGATTAATCATATTATTTAATGTGAAGGTTGATAAATTACCATAGTTACCGAAATTTAGAAGTAAGGTTTAAACCAGCGTTTCCCAAACTGTGGGGCGCGCCCCTCTACGGGGGTGTCAAAGTCTTCAAAGGGGGTCGCAGCAGAATAAATTAAAAATTTATCATATTACTTTTTTTTACAAGAGATTGCGTGTACATAGAGTCGCGAGCAATAGATTTTGGTCGTCACTGTCAAATAAAACGTCAGATTCAGTTCCATAAATTAGAAATTTGCTTTATTTTGCCAAAAGAGGGTCGGAAATAAATAAAATTTTTAAGAAATTATTCCCAGTGCTCAAAATTAAGACATCAATCTCTTTACCTTTAATCAAATATAATCAAATACGAGTCAAGTACAAATCTTTGAAAATCAATAACGATCAAAATTTATTGCTCGCGACCGTACACAATGTAAGTATTCCTAAGTTTAGTTTGAGAAAAAGACGAGTCAATGCCTTGCAGGATATGCAAGTAAGCTTCAATAAAACAAATGTGCTGTTACTGTCGGTTATGAAATACCACGTGAGTTTCAAATATTCATCAAATACGATGAAAACATTTGATCAGCATCAGTCTTCAAGTTCGTGGTTCGACGGGGCGGGGAGGGGGGGCGTGAATCATAACACAGCTGAAAAGGGAGTCGCGAAACCTAAAAGTTTGGGGATCGCTGATTTAAACTAACGAAAGTTTATTGTCCCGCTTTATGTTTCCCCAACTGTACTCGAGTGTGAATACGTCACAAATACAATACGTCATTTCCCGTTACGTCGGCAGAAAGAACCGATAAAAATATTGAGTTGTTTCAAGGTTGGTAAAACTGATATTGCGTCTAGCAGGTTGCCTCGTTCCCATTTAATCTACAGTTTGAAATTTCCTTCCGGCAAATGTAACTCATGACGTCACACGAAGCTTCTATCCGTCATAGTGAAGTAAATACGGTGAGTTTTAATCTGTCTCCTAAAGCTTAACGTAATTCACTAATTAATGGAATCAATTCTATGGTCCTATTGATCAAATAACGCAAGAATCTCCTTAGTATGCCCAATGGAATTTATCACATGACGTGACGTAACGAGATACGCACCCTCTGTCCCCTCCCCTCCGCTGATCAAGACAACCTTCTAATACACGGTCCAGCTCTACCAACCCTGAGTTGTTTGACCGCTGGCGACATCTAAAGAATAATTTTCGAAAATTAGAGTAGAATGATCACAGAGTGTGTGTGACTGAAGAAAGGTTCGTCACTAAGATAACAACGTCCGCATTTAAATTGAACCTGAGACTAAAGTCGCGTGAAATAAGAATTTTAACGAAGAATTCATGAAACAAACGGTAATTAAAAAACGCAAACGATACAAAGACCCAGACACTCCCCGAACGTATTCAAGTTTTTTTTTTGCCGAAGTTGCCCCCATTTAGCAGCTCGCAAAGTCAACACCAATTGTTGCCAAACTCGACGAATCCGTACGCGCATGAAAACCAATTAAATCCGATAAAAAAATTGCATTATACCCGAAAGATGATAAATGACTATAATTAGTGTTTCGAAGGTGAACCTTAAGATGTTTCATCATCAACGCATAAATTCCGGCCGGACCGTAATTCAGGAATTTTTACCAAACTCGACGAATCCCCGCGCGCATGAAAACCAATTAAATCCGATAATAAAAATTGCATTATACCCGAAAGATGATAAAGGACTATAATTAGTGTTTCGAAGGTGAACCTTAAGATGTTTTATCATCAACGCATAAATTCCGGCCGGACCGTAATTCAGGAATTTTTACCAAACTCGACGAATCCCCCGCGCACGAAATACGTTACGGTTACGACACAACGAATCAAACTATCGACTTGAGACACCGAAGCGAGGCGATTTCAGACAGCGAATAAAACTAAGAAATGCTATAGAGCTAGCAATATCCCCTAAACGAGATATTGGATTAAGTAAACTGCAATTTGCGATGCACTCACACCGCCGTCTCGCAGACAATACAAAGGATAACATAACAGTAATCATTGTTTAAAGGAGAGAGAGAAAAGAGGAGCGGATCTCGAAATAGTTTCCACAACCAACCCGAGTGCCTAGCTCAGAGGCGAGCGCAGATAAATCCATTTAAGCGTCATATTTTTCTTCAATATCGCGTTCGCTGCTGCTATAAAATCGTTGCACCGTCTCGTCGCCCTCGATATTTCACATAAAAGACCATTACGCCTCCTTGAAACCGTGCCAGGTGATCATCTATAAAGCGCGAATTAACACGCGCCCTCCCTCCCAAGAGTTATTATTTATTATTCGCGGCGGCGAAGAAAGGAAAACATTGTAGCTAGCTTATTCAGAATTGCATCGCCAGAAATGATAATAAGCAAGAGAAAGAATTCGGCCCACTTAGCGTTACATACTTTTTACACCGTATGTACTAATTACTCCTTCTGCTGCTCCGATATATTTATATTGCTCTTGAGTGGGAGGGGAAAGGTTTCAGTCCTGCCAGTGCGAGCTTCGCACTTCGCACAAGTTACTCTGGGGGGGGGGGGGAGGACTAATTTCTTATCCCTCATAATAACATAATAACTCGTGTCTCGCTCTGTTCATGTGATATTTAGCGCGAAGCTCGTCACGCCACGTACCCATCGCTGAATGGGTTATTAAGAGATCTATTAAATCTGGGGGATATAATGCAGCTAGCAGCGAGCGCATCTCATCCGAAATTAATATCTGTCAGCGAGAATTATCTCGGCTCGCGCTCGAAATCCAGAGATGCATTCCGCATTCTCTTTCTCACTTTACGGATACGTCCCGGAGGAACACGGACACTTGTGAAAATTGCGCGTGAGTTAACTCGAAGTGAAAAATCTGGAATGCCGTGGAGTTTCTGGTCGGCAGGCGGGGGAGAGGGAGGTACAATTGAGGTTTACAGGGCGCGAGTTTAACGGCCACAACCGAATACATATTATATCCAGTCCGAGCCAGAGAGAAGACACACATCTCATTGAATATTGGCAACACTTCCTTTGATTCGCAAGTTTGTTACTTGCTTGTAATAATATAATATTGATGATGGTGTCATATCCGCAATTGTAGTAGGTGCATCCCTATAACCAGGGTGACCTAATTTTGCTGCGAAATAAACAAAAGTCGCTGCTGCGAATATGCTCTTGAAGCGATAACTCGCCTGAAAGTTACGACGAAAAAGCAACGGAACGCGTGAGAAACAATAACGCGAAAAATTAAAAAAAAAATAAAATTCGGTAAGTATTAAAGGTTAAAAAAAATTAAAAATGCAAACCAAGTCAAAAACAGTCTCAAGGTCAACGCAACTCAACTACTGTGTCACAGTTCAGTTTAAATTTTTTTTTTTTTAATTGTAATGAGTAAAAATTCTAATACCAACGCAAAATAAGTCCAAAGCAATCTCAAGGTCAATCCAAATTAAACTAATTTACTTCAGTTAATTTTAAAACAATTGAATATCTTCAAACCAGAGTTCATTTATTTTTCTGATATTATTGTGATTGCAAGACAATATTTTGGAGACTTGATTAATTAAATTTCTGATATTTTTGCGATTGCAAGACTTTATTCTGGAGATTTGATTAATTTAACTTTATGAATACCATGCAAATAATAAAAAAAGAAACACTGAACTCAATTTAAAAAGGTTTAAACGGTACAATTAGATAAAAATTCCACTCAAGGTCAACCCAACCGAGCTCAACCAAATTAAGGCGAACCCAAGAAAAAATTGAAAAATTAAATTCATTAGGTATGAAAAAATAAAAAAAAAAGTTAAAAATACAAGTCAAGTCAGAAGCAGTTTCAAGGTCAACCCAACTGAACTATTGTGTTCAATCCAGCCAAATTAAGACCAACACAAGAAAAAATTAAAAAATAAAAGTCAATTGTGAAACACTTTTAAAAAGTTAAAAAATACAAACCAAGCCAAAGCAGTCTCAGGGTCAACCCAACTTAACTATTGTGTCCGATCCAACGAAAAGAATTTTTTTTTAATTTTAAAAAGTAGGTACTCAATCCAAATTAACCTAACCTGTTTCAGTTACAAATTTTAAAACAATTGAATATCTTCAAACCAGAGTTCATTTATTTTTCTGATATTAA
Source organism: Prosopocoilus inquinatus (assembly GCA_036172665.1). NCBI lineage: Eukaryota > Metazoa > Arthropoda > Insecta > Coleoptera > Lucanidae > Prosopocoilus > Prosopocoilus inquinatus. The sequence goes on along the minus strand of CM069871.1, from coordinate 12,197,515 downwards.
TGTGAAGGCAAGACTTTATTTTCGAGACTTGATTAATTAAATTTTATGAATGTCAATGTCAACGAGAGTTATTATTTTTCTGATATTTTTGCGATGGCAAGACTTTATTCTGGAGATTTGATTAATTTAACTTTATGAATACCATGCAAATAATAAAAAAAGGAACACTGAACTCAATTTAAAAAGGTTTAAACAGTACAATTAAATAAAAATTCCTCTCAAGGTCAACCCAACCGAGCTCAACCAAATTAAGGCCAACCCAAGAAAAAAATAAAAAATTAAATTCATTAGGTATGAAAAAAAAATTAAAAATACACAAATCAAGTCAAAAGCAGTTTCAAGGTCAACCCAACTCAAGTATTGTGCTCAATCCAGCCAAATTACACAAGAAAAAATTAAAAAATAAAAGTCAATAACTGTGAAATACTTTTAAGAAATTAAAAAATACAAACCAAGCCGAAGCAGTCTCAAGGTCAACCCAACTTAACTATTGTGTCCAATCCAACGAAAAGAATTTTTTTTTTTTTTTTAATTTTAACAAGTAGGTACTCAATCCAAATTAACCTAACCTGTTTCAGTTACAAATTTTAAAACAATTGAATATCTTCAAACCAGAGTTCATTTATTTTTCTGATATTAATGTGAAGGCAAGACTTTATTTTCGAGACTTGATTAATTAAATTTTATGAATGTCAATGTCAACGAGAGTTATTTATTTTTCTGATATTTTTGCGATGGCAAGACTTTATTCTGGAGATTTGATTAATTTAACTTTATGAATACCATGCAAATAATAAAAAAAGAAACACTGAACTCAATTTAAAAAGGTTTAAACAGTACAATTAAATAAAAATTCCTCTCAAGGTCAACCCAACCGAGCTCAACCAAATTAAGGCCAACCCAAGAAAAAAATAAAAAATTAAATTCATTAGGTATGAAAAAAAAATTAAAAATACACAAATCAAGTCAAAAGCAGTTTCAAGGTCAACCCAACTCAAGTATTGTGCTCAATCCAGCCAAATTACACAAGAAAAAATTAAAAAATAAAAGTCAATAACTGTGAAATACTTTTAAGAAATTAAAAAATACAAACCAAGCCGAAGCAGTCTCAGGGTCAACCCAACTTAACTATTGTGTCCAATCCAACGAAAAGAATTTTTTTTTAATTTTAACAAGTAGGTACTGAATCCAAATTAACCTAACCTGTTTCAGTTATAAATTTTAAAACAATTGAATATCTTCAAACCAGAGTTCATTTTTTTTCTGATATTATTGTGATTGCAAGACTTTATTTTGGAGACTTGATTAATTAAATTTTATGAATGTCAATGTCAACCAGAGTTATTTATTTTCCTGATATTTTTGCGATGGTAAGACTTTATTCTGGAGATTTGATTAATTTAACTTTATGAATACTATGCAAACTTTCTTTATGCTTTGACAGCAAGCATGGCCGCCTTGCATGGGGGACTTATTACGTAGCAAATCCGCTTCCATTTGTCTATCCTACTGCAATGTCAGGTCAAAATGCGATCGTAAGATGTCGCTATTTTATCTGTTCACTACTTATTTACCTTTTCCAAAAATGAAACTTTCGGCGGAGCACCTTTCAGATCTAAGTGAACGAGCCTATCAAAACAAATTAACGTGACACAATCAGGCCCGAGCGGATGAAGCTGATAAAAGCGTTATGAAATAAATACCTTTGGGTTCCGTACGTTAGTACATCCGTTGTCCTAACCTCACTTTTCAACTGTGTCAAATCGCATCGATTTGCTTGTAAACACAAGCATTGTTATTTATTTATACTTACGTTTATTCTGGAGGGGTTATTGCTTCAATTTTGTTGGGGTTGAGCTTTGCACGGAGAATTCTGAGGTGAACATTAACGAAAAATGTAGTGCAGGTGATAAGCTGTCACGAATGATTTTGAAAAAACAAATTTCTTTGTCTTGGCTCACCTAACCTCAATTTTCTTTCTTTTTTAGTTTTTTTTTTCTAACATGAGTTAACGCATCGTTATTAATTTGTGCTGCGGTTCTTACTACGGCAAAACAAAAAAGTATAAATATAGGCTTTAACACCGACACTAAAAATATTTATTACATATTTTGATTTTCTAATATGCAGGTTTTCTAAATACATATCAATAAGTAAATTGAAACAACTTGAATTATGATGCGCAAGATTGCTGCGAATTAAAGAAAATTCGCTGCTGCGACTATGACCTTGAAGCGATAACTCGCCTGAAAGTGACGCCAAAAAAGCAACGGAACACGTGAGAAACAAATAAACAAATAATAAATTTAAAAAAAAAATTCAGTAAGTATTAAAAATTAAAAAATAAATAAAAATACAAACCAGGTCAAAAACAGTCTCAAGGTCAACGCTCTACTGGGACACAATTCAGTTTAAAATATATTTTTAAAAAAATTGTAAAAAGTAAAAATTTTAATCTCAAGGCAATAATGCAACATGTGAGGCGTCGTACTGCGTCAAAATTGTTCAAAACAAAAAAAATGCATTCGAAATATGAAACAGGATTTACTTAGTAGTAACTTTTAGTTCCGAGGATAGATACATACACCCTGTATCATCTTACGAATGTGTTGCAATTTTCTACCGCCTCTTGAGCAAATGAAAATACGACGTTCCGCACGTGTCCGCAGCGATTCGTTAAGTGAACTAAACCATCCCTTAAATACCCGCAAATACTCCCCAAACCTCTTAAAGCCTCTTTCCCCGGAGTCGCCCATTTAGCACCTTACAAAAATCAACGCAAATTGTTGCCAAACTCGACGAATCCGTCACAGAAATGTATACGGGATAAATACGATAAAAAAGATGATAAAGGATGTATTTAGTTAGAATTAAAGTTTCGAAGACCTTTCAGTTTGTCTTTTTTCCGAATTCCGAACCGTAACATGGTCTTCTAAACTATTCTAAACTGGTAGGTTTTGTCATTCAATTTCTCTTTCCGTTCTGCAACATGTTTGGGTTATTTGAGGCCAGCTTCAGTTTATTCTTGTTTTTTTTTTGCAAGTTCACGTTTCCCAATTTTACCCACTCCCCCTACTCTACTGTTCTCCCAACATCTTTGCCCTTACTATTTCTTTTTTCGTTGCGATTTCAATTTCCGACTTAATCTTCTATTCTCAATTTTTTTAATTGAAGTCGCCTCTTGTCCGATAAAGCCATCAAACGATAGTGAAGCGTTTAATTTTTTTAACTTACTTATCCTCTATATCTTTTGTACCATAAACGTAGAGGGTCTTAGCTTTTTCCAAGTTTTCCTTTATCCCACCATTCCTCTTACTTGGCCTCTTGCACTCACTCCGCCCCACCCCAGGCATGTATTTCTACCTTTCCCTCTTTCCTATTTTCATTTCCAATATCCTTCTTACTTCCTTGCACATCCCAGCCGGCTTATACCGGCCGCACCAACTGTTTTGTTGAGTTTTTGTTTCTTCTACATTTCCCAACTTCCGGGTTCCTTCTTTATATCTAACTCTAGTACTTGAAATCTTCATTTCACAGGCTTTCCTATCTCTAGTCCCGTCGTCTTTATCTTTTCCTCCATTGTTCTATCGTTTTTATTTCCTTTGCCGAGCTCCCATCGCCAGGTTTTTACTTTTTCTTAAGTTTTCCAATTTTGTTTCCATCTCTTCTTTACTCAACTGGTTCTATTCCGCTATCTAAAACTCTCCTTATTTCCCCTCTCTCTCTTCTTCTTGTTGGTGTCCGGGCTTCTACCGCTTTTCGCTTCCTTAACTTCCATCTACCAATTACCACTTTTCTTTGGTGAGATTTTTCGGAACCCTCTCGCGTTTGCTCGGTGCAGTTCAGTGACGGCAGCATCAAGTTCAGGTACTAGTAAATACTCACTACATTATAAATTTAATACGAAAGGACTTCTCGCGGAATACTGCTCCGTAGCAGCCTTCGGTTATCGCGGGCGCTACGGAGCGTCGTAGATTGACGAACTAGACCGTCTAAATTAAGAAAGTCTGGTGGGAGGACACGCCTGGTAACGGTGACGGCGACGCCAAGGTTATGGTTTTGAGGGGCGGGAGCATCACGCCAGAGGGATCGCTAGCAGCGAGGTGAGTGACCGCCAGAGTTAGTAACTTTAATGCGATGGCGGAAGGATCACGCCAGTGACGGTGTTGGCAGGAAGACAACGCCGCTCGCAAGCAGGGAGACCACGTCACAGGGAAATGGTTTATACTCCGCGAAAGACCAGCAGAATATTTTCCAAAGGAGAGACGTGGTTGGAACTCCGCGGAAGACCGGCAGAATACTTTCCAAAGGAATGATCTGGTTGGAACTCCACGGAGGACCAACAAAACATCGCTTGATCTGACAGCGCCTCGTCTTTTATAACGAATGGTGTCTTCCTCCCTGTGCGACGTTACTTGAAGCAGGGCTGCCTGACACGACGTGCATGGCAACTTACATATTTCGCGTCGAATTTCCTTTTCTCAACTCCAAATCTTTTGCGTCTTTCGCTTTTCCTTCCCAGACGATATAATAGTATAATAGTTACGTTGTTATGGTAACGGCACCGACTGTGTATGCGCCGTGGATCGCCACCAACCTGTTTTTCATCTCTTTTTTTATTATCGCCGCCCGTTCTGGTTCTTTCGTTACTCAATTTGCTCCACTTTGCCGAAAGTTACTTTCATGTACGCATTTCCTACGGTCACTTTTTCTTGTCTTCGCCTTTCCTATTTTGCTCTTCCCTGTTGTGTTTGATTCTGGCACTTATGCTTCGTTTATGTCCGATTTGGTTTTCTGACACCATCCTCTCCCTACCTAGCAAAAATAGACACCGGATAATAATATGATTTCCGGCCACGATTGACCGCGCCCAATTTAAAGAAGTAACTCTTATACGAACTACCGAGCAAAGATCAAACGAACCGACGCGCAGCGTCCCCCGTGGTCCTGCATTCGAAATCGATTTTCCTTCGAAAAATAAAAAGACTTTCCAATTAAACGAGTTTTTTTTTACCCCGCGGAACCAATGCAAACAGCAAAGAACTTTTATTTTATAATTTGCTAGGCTCGCGCGATCCGGCAAAATTTCAAACGGGGGATCTTAAGTCCCGATTTCTAAAAATAACGCGAACCGAGCGGCAATGTGTTTTTTTTTTGGGGCGGCGGGGCGCAATTCCGTTTTTGTTTACCCATCATCCGCCCCGATTAAAATCACTTCGAAGTTTTACGTTGCTCCTTCGAAAAGAAATTACGCAAATATTTAAACAACGCGGCGCGGCGGTGCGTCTCGTTAAATTTCATTCGAACGACAATCGATTAGAGCAGAAAGAAAGAAAATTTCTACGGAACGCCATAATTATTTTCCACATTAAGTTCAAGCGTAGATTTGAATGAAATGAAATGTATGCTGCAGTTCTAAGCACGACCGTAAGCATCGTAAGGAATTATCGGGATCGTAAATACGTTACGAGGCTTACGATCAAGCTTGGAATTGCAGCGTAAGTCTAAAGTCAGACAATGCTGTCGGGGATACTCCAAGGGAGCATCGTTGGTCCGCTTTGTGATATCAGCGCGCTTAGCTCGCAGCGTTTTGGCAAAAAAACATATATAAATTGATTTTTCTTTGGAAATCCGTATGTTTATATTCCTTCAAGATTTCTATCGCAATTCACGACACCACTAAGCTGACCGCGTTTTGTGTCGACTCGTCCTCGCCGTCTCGTAAATTCCCCGAGAATATCCCTCTCCGCCACGGAACTCCATAAACAATTATGTAGCTAGTTGATTAAGGGAAAGTCACGCGATTTTCTCCGCACAGAAACGGCGGAAGTTCTTCGGCGTAGACAACATAACGGCTTATGGGCAGCCTCTGCAAGGGGTGGCTCCTTCGAAACCTCGCCGAACGCTAGCGACTTACCCTGCGACAAACAGTCCACAGTCCACGGGTGGAGGGAGCGGGGAGAGATTAGGTAGGTACGTGAATTTGTGGTGGCGAAGGAAACCTAGCATGTACGTTTCAGGAAGGGAGGATTTGAACGAACGGACTTTAAACCATAATTGCTTCATTCGTAATTTCATATTTAAAAAAATATGTCTATCTCATTATTATTACATTTATGGCTTTACAAGGATCAGATGGGGCGATGGGAAAATCTCGAAAATCCAACCAAACAACAAGAAATGTAACCTTCACTTTAAGGTATGAAACGTGTTCCTTCACGTTCACATGATCAAGCAACGAATCTGTGCTAACGGCGCGCAGATATATCCGCCAATTATACTAGATGGTGAATTTAGAAAAAAATTATACCTTTAATGCAATTCTTAACGTAACAATAAATTTTATATGTACAGACAATCATATCGTAGACATACCAGAAGGCCCGTACGAAGTCGGATCACCGTCTCATTTTTTGTCAGATTAATTGTAACTTTTTAAAAAGTACTCCTACTCCTCGCATATTCCGCACTTTTAAATATTTTAATCAGGATACTTTCGATAATGAGTTACACAATATTCCTTGGTGGCACATTATAGAGCTGGACTGTGTAGACGATAAAGTCGATTTCTTAAACTTTCATCTCACTGTTCTGTTCGATCATCATGCACCCTTGACCACAGCCAAATTTTCCAAACCCAAAGTTGGGTGGTTAACGGATAATTTGAAACTCATGATGCAGTTACGTGATAAAGCTCTGGCAAGATTTAAGCGGACGAAAGTACAACATCACTGGGATGACTATAAGCAACTACGTAATTTAACTACCGCTGCTGTAAAATCTGAAAAAAAGGCATATTTAGATTTTAGCTCTCGTAGTACTAAAAAACAAAATTTTTGGCGTAACCTCAAAGAATTTAATGTCCTTAATCGTGTAACACCCGAAATTCCTTTAGATCTTCAAGACTCAAATGTTATTAACAACCATTTCAATACTATTACCAGCGCATCTTCCCTTCCTGATGCAGAAGTTTTAAACTTTTACCGTTCGAATATTGATTCGAAAACTCAGAAATTTTGTTTTCAGGAGGTTTCCGTAGATTATGCTGCTAAAATTATTTACTCTGTTACGTCTAATTCTGTTGGTGCTGATGCCATCTCCATTAAAATGATAAGACTTTGCTGTCCCTACTTGTTACCAATCTTCACCCACATCTTTAATTTTTGTATAACAAAAGGTGTATTTCCGAGTCAATGGAAACATTCTAAAATAATTCCCATACCCAAAGTAAAAAAACCTGCATGTGTTAATGATCTTAGACCAATCAGCATTTTGTCAGTCCTATCGAAGGTTTTGGAAAAAATACTGGACACACAATTAAGAAATCATTTTGCTTCTTGTAACCTACCTTACCTTTGTTTCAATCGGGCTTCAGACATAGTTTTAGCAGCTCCACTGCGCTTTCTCTCATTACAGACGATATTATCAGAGGTATAGATGATGATAAACTTACAATTCTCGTTCTGCTTGACTTTTCCAAAGCCTTCGATTGGATCAATCATGAGCTACTACTGGCAGTTCTGCATTATTGTGGTCTGGACGTCACTGCGGCTGGTCTGATCAGGAACTATCTATCCGGCCGCACGCAATCCGTCACTGTTAACAATTTCAGCTCCGATAATGATCACATTCAATCAGGTGTTCCACAAGGATCTATAATTGGACCGCTACTTTTTACTATCTACGTGTCGAACTTTTTTACTTTCTCAAATATTTTTAGCAAGCATCACATGTACGCAGACGACACTCAGCTGTACGCGTCATTTGACCTATCTGATTTACATCTTACGATCAAAAACGTTAATAGTGACTTGGCTGAACTGCTTTCCATTTCGTCCAAACATTGTTTAAAAATTAATCCCAGTAAATCTTATTTTTCCTTTTTTTGGTAGAATTAAAGATCGTAATGCCGCTTTGCCTCTAATTAAAATTATATTAAATGACACTATTCTGTCCCATCGTGACAATTTCAAAAGCTTGGGTCTGATCATCGATAATAATCTACGATTCAAAGAGCATATCACCTCCTGCATCAGCAAGGCTCTTTGCAATTTGAAAATGTTATACCCCAGTAGGCATATCCTTTCCACCAAGGCCAAAATAGCCCTTTGTGATAGCCTAGTTCTATCCCATTTTAATTATTGCGATGTCATATATCATTCGTGTTTGGATTCTAATGATTCCAGGCGCATTCAAGTTGTGCAGAACTCTTGCCTGCGTTTCATTTTTGGCATCCCTAGACGGGAACGTATTTCGCACAAACTGAGCGTTGCTTGTTGGCTTCAAATGAAAGACAGACGACTCTTTCATCTTGCGTGCTTCAGTCATAAAATCTTATTTTCAAAAACCCCTCCCTATCTCTTTGTCAAATTAAGACACAGGACCGATGTTCACAGCATTAATGTCCGACGCAGGGACCTACTGGATATTCCCTTGCATCATACGTCCTTGTTCAAAAGATGCTTTAGCTATGCTGCCGCTCAATGTTTAAACAACATTGATGCTGGCCTTAAGATATTACCACCTCAAATATTTAAACGTAAGCTGAAAGATACATTGCTTTATAAGACTGTTTAGTGAGCGAATAATTCAAAATTTCATGGGAACTTTATTGCTGGAATTCTTGCAGCCGTGTTCCTTGTTCTTTGCTCTTCTTATTTACCTCGTTTCTCTCTCTCTCTCTCTCTCTCTCTCTCTCTCTGTTGTTTTACAAATATTTATTCCGAGTCTTCGACTTTTTCCCCCTCTTCACATTCTCTACTCTTATTTCCTTTCTTTTCCTATCCAGCCACTTCTACTTTATTCTTCTTTTTTCTCGCTTCTTGCTCCCCATGCTTTTCTTTCCAGAATAATTTCTTCCTTGACTTTTTTTTTTCTTTATTTTTTTCTTTTATCTTCATTTTTTTTCTTTCTCTTAAGTTTAAGGTACGCCAGGGAGAACAGTGTGCTCCTTTCGAGCTCACTGATGGCGTACCTTTTGGTTTGACTGTACTATTGGCGTTCTTTGCAGGATTTTAATTTAATTTAATTCACCTTTTGTTTTTTACATTATTATTGTGACCAATTGTTAACCTTGACATCGAAATTTACAGAAAAATTAAAATCTCGCGAATTTATTGATTTTAAGCGAAAATGGCATGACTCTATGGAAATTCGTCGAGATGAAAACGATGGTGAAAACCACATCTTCCCATCACTTAGCGTTCTCGAGATATCACCACTTTTACCCTTCATGTGACCCAACTTATTACTAAAAAAATTAATATTACAAATTATTCTGTCGTGACAATAATATCAATTGCCCTCGCATCTCATTCGGTGATTAAAAGTGGTTCTCTTCGAAATCGAAGCATAATCAATCACAAAGATAGACCAAATTTCGATCCGGCCATAAATTTAAGAATTTTCGTACAACTCAAAATACCACTAAGCAGTTGATAACAGTCGAATTATGCAGAGGTATGAGTGAAATAGAGCACTTGTGCCAACCCTAGTAAGGTTGTGACTTTTATCTAAACATTTGTTCAATACCCGCCCAGTAAGTACAGAGTAAATAAATTCTTAAAGTCGTAAAATTTTTAAGAGTTATTTCGGATATTTTGAATTTAACCGGAAGCTTCGTAAAATCTCTCCGGAATTACTCTCTAGCAAGCAGTAAAGCCCCCGGTAATTTGTCGGTAATGGCGGCGTGAAACGAAATGAACCCGTATCGGAAAGTTATTGCGGCGTAAAGTTTTGCACGGACGTAAAAACGTCGGGATCGATTCCTAAAATTGAGATTCTTATCCGAAACTATAAATACCGTACTCCGGAACTCGATCTATTATGCTTTAAAATGATTATTTATTGTGGCGATTGCGATCTTCAATTTCCGGCGGCGACGAAATTTCGAAATCGCGAACTCGAATGACGCTGGGGCGGCGTTAAATTTTTCCATTGTGGTGAGCCGCGCGCTAATCAAAAAAAAAAACGGGCAAAACCCTTCGAGTTTTTTCTTTTTTTTTTCAATTAAATCATTCGATGAGCACAGAAGTTCCACTAGCAAATTGAGAGAAGGGGGCCCCCGCCCCGCTTTCTATTTTCGTTTCGGCGAAGCAAAAAAAAAAAAATCTTAAAAGCGACGATCTCGTGAAGTGCGCGCCCCGAATTAAAATCCAGAAAGGAATTCGGCCTTATTTCGAGTTCCATTAATCCAATTTTCGTGCTGCCGGGCGAATCTGAAGCGCTTCCCGGGCGGGCGGGGCGCGCGCGCGGGCGGACGACCACCCCCCATAAAAAGCCGCCTCGTTGTTAAGCACTTGACCTGTTTTGTCCGCGCTTCAAATTAATAAACCACACCGGCAACTGGCTCTCTGCAGCGGCAGCGCCACCGCCGCGAATATCTTAAAATTCCCCCGTAATTGCTTTGTGGTTAATTAATGGCGTGTTTTGTTGTGTTGTGTTGGTTGGCCCGGCGGAATGCTCGCGCTCCTCTATATTTCAGAAAAAGATCTCTTCATCTAACACAACAGAGTTAATAAATCAATAGCTTATATTTCGTGACGTTGCAATTTTAAGCAATGCTTTTTCGTACTGGTGACCTACTGACGTCTTTTGCTGCGTAGGGGATTTGCAATATGCACTTAATTAACCCTGACTACAATTTAATTTACTTTTCTGCTAATGTTTGTATCATCGTGACTAAAAATAAGATCATTTTCATTTAAGAAATATCTTGCGAATGTCTAGGGCGTACTAGGACTGATGATATTTATTCGTTCCATATAATTTCGATAAAACGCCGCACAACAATTTTTATAAATACGGATAATCATGTCATAGACATTCCCGATTGAAGTTTTAGTCACCGAAAGTTACATAAAATTCAAGATTTTGTGAAATTTCCGATTTTAAGAGAAACTGCCATGATCTGATGGAAATTCCTCGAATTCCTCCAGAGGAAGACGATGGTGAAAACCGCATCTTCCTATCACTTATCATTTAAGAGATATCAACACTTTAATATTTCTTACGGCCCAACTCACAACACAAAAAGAAAAGAACAATGCAGATAAGAAGTTAGCAATAAACTTGACACGCTTATAATCCGTCGCGTTGCATTTTACGCAATGCGGTATAACAGCGCAAGCAATAGTTACCCAGTGACGCCTACTGCTGCGTAAGGGATTTACAGTATGCACTTAATTAATCCTCACTTTATACAATTCCTGATTCGTATTGGCTCGAACTTTAATTTCGAGACGATTTAATTCAGTTTACTTCTCCACGAATATTTCTAACGTGACAAACAAGAAATGTTGTTGCCAGAAAAATGCAAAACGGACTACGAACAAAACACGATAAACAGCTTTTCTTTCTAGAAGAATACATGGGTTAGTGAAACTAATAATTGTGTTTGGGTTGCTTACAATCCATTCTTCGTCTTAATTCTTCCAATGTAGTAGTTTTTAAGCAAGCAAATATTTTTTGGGAAATCATTTTTTTTTTTTGAAAAACAGAAATAAAGAAAACTTACAAAAGTTAGATAAATCCGGGCACACAGTGTACGTCGAGGTATTTCCAAATAAGGCTGATCAGATCATTGTTGCCAACCATCTAGTGATTCAGAAATGATATAAGCTTTGTTATTTCCAACGGAATCTCCTGCATATTTTTCGCACTAGTTAGAATTCTATATGTTCATTGCATTGATTTCAAATTTGCTGCAGGTTTTACACTGCGAGGTTTCAAAACGTTTTCCGAGCTTTTAGCTTTTTGGCAGGAATTTCAGAATTCAGATTTTTATAAGTTAAAAAATTAAAACTGGTGTTATTTAAGTTCATAAATAAACAGTTAGCAAGCGACGCCGAAAGATAGAAATCGTACTAAAAGAGAATCGTACGATCTAGTGAAACATGTTCCTTCACGTTCACGTTATCAGAGCGGTCGTCCGTTCGTAAACGAGCTGGAAAATTAGAGTCGCGTAACGGTGCCCACTCAGTGGAAACGGCGTGGGATATCTCTAAAGGGCGCCACCCAGCGGTGGTTACGCAACCCAAAGGTGTCGAAAACACATACAGGTGTGTTCTTAGACGTTCTCGTCGAAGGCAACCTTCTTGGACCTGCTTCCTCGACAGCGCATCCCTAAAGGTGGTGAAGGAACCTCCATCCCCAAAGGTAGACCAACCCAAGGTTATTGAATAGAAAGCCAATGAACGAGACAAGCTCGTTACGGCCAAAAAGTAATTTATTTGAACCGGTAATTTATTTGAACACAGTTCTCAAAATCACACAGACACACTGAAGCGGTGCTCGGCCGAATTTTAATTATCAAGATGGCGATGAACAGATAAAACAGCGACATCTTACGATCGCTTTTTGACCTGACATTGCAGTAGGATAAAGTTGGACAAGTCGTTTTTGGTGTGCAGTGGAAATGTCGAGCTACGTCTATGCTGACGAAGCCCCAAACAGGGCTGAAACAGCTTTACAGAGGCTGCTCGAGGTTTTCACTGCAATCAAAAGCGATTTGCAACAAAATTTTATCAAGACAGCGATGAATAGAAATACAAAATCCAAAATAGGATAACCTTTGCTTCTGCAAGAACACTCTGGCGTCTGCGCACAACAGCGTAAGATGTAACAGATGGTTACGGAATTTTTATTTGTAACAACCGCAAAAGGGCATGAAAAACAAGACAAAATAAAAGCACGACGTGACGTGTGAAGCGCGACAACGCGAAAATCGTTAAAAAAACGAATAACAAAAGTGACGTTAAATATAAAACCGCTCTGAAGGAGCTTCAAATCTTAAAAGTGAAAGACGATACAAAATAAATAACAGTGTAAGTGTAAACGGGACTTCAACAACGGTAAAACTACTCGGAGAACTCCAAAAGAAATTATGTAATCGGGCAAAACGGTTGAGGCCCAACTCAGTGAGATTGCCGCCGCAAAAATAAAAATTGATTCGCAAGTTCACATCCGTGCCGCATGAGTTGACGCCATGGCCCGCGTAACGCCGAAGTCGGGGCTTAGCCAGTGAGAGGAGAAAAACGATCAGAAATGGTTGGAGTTTAAGTGGTTGTCGAAAAAAGACACGAATTTTTCCTCTCTAGGACGTTGGTTGTGTCGACGTCAGGAAAAAAAAAAACGGCGAGCCAAAGAGGCATCGGATTCCTCAATTTGAGTCGACGCGCTTCCTCACGAGCGAGCGAAGGAATAATGTATAGTTGCTTTAAGTAAGGGGGATAAACAACAGGTAATTAATAAAACGTCACAAACAACGAAAACGTGGTCAGCAAATGGCGCTCGCACAAAATACATCAGCAGCATCGCACGTTCTTAATCAAATCAGCAAAAGCGGATTCCAAAGGAAAGGGGGAAACTTCCTTGCAGTGCAAAACCTCTAAGAAAAACGGGGTCCAATTAAACTTCCAAAGTAACACAGAAACGACCACCACTGCAAGCGACTTGCGTAAGTTAAGTGAAGCTAGCGCGCGCGCGCGCCCCACTCAAAGGGGACGTCCAAACCGTCTCAAACGGGACGTGCTCCGCGATCTTGCGGACAACGACCGGACTCGCAAATCGTTAAAAAAAAACGAATAACAAAAGTGACGCTAAATATAAATCCGCTCTGAAGGAGTTGTGAGGAACTTAACAAGTGAAAGACGATCCAAAATAAATAACAAAGTGTAAACGGGACCTCAACGACGGTAAAACTACTCGAAGAATTCCAAAAGAAATTATGTAATCAAGCAAAACGGTAGATGCCCAACTCAGTGAGATTGCCGCCGCAAAAATAAAAATTAATTCGCAAGTTCACATTCGCGCCGCATGAGTCGACGCCACAGCCGACGTGAAATGCCCCAGCCCCAGAAATGGTTGGAGCTTAAGTGATTATCGAAAAAAGACACGAATTATTCCTCTATAGGACGTTGGTTGTGTCGACGTCAGGAGCAAAAAAAAACGGCGAGCCAGATAGGCGTCGGATTCCTCTATTTGAATCGACGGGCTTCCTCGCTAACGAGCGAGGGAATAAATACATGAGCAGTATCGCACGTTCTTAATCAAATCCGCAAAAGCGGATTCCAAGGTAAAGAGGGAAACTTCCCTCTATTCCCTGCAGTTCAAAACCTCGAAGAAAAACGGGGGTCCAATTAAACTTAAAAAAAAGACACAGAAACGACCGCCACTGCAAGCGACGTGCGTAAGTCAAGTAAAGCCGGCTGTCCAAACCCTCTCAAACGGGACGTGCTCCGCGATCTTGCGGACAACGTCCGGACTCGCAACAGAAATTGGAGACTCATTCCCTCAACGCAAAAAGGATACTGTAACAAAACGTTACGAAAAGAAGTTAGCAGCAGACGAACAGACATGCAAAAACAATTTCTCTGACCTGAATTTGCATTTGATGACATTTTTTCCGTTAAGCTTTTTTTGATCAATAGTCGAAGGTAGATAGACGTTCTCTGTTTGAGATATGTATAATGGAAAGGTCTAAGAAAAAGAAACGCTCGCCTAGCTGAGTTTGGTAATCGCTTGAAAATTCTTGTGCCGAACTCTAAACTTGCTTCAAAAAAGGAAAACTTATAAATTTACTTGCAAGAGTAAGTTATTTATTGGGGAGATTTACTTGTAATCAACCAATCGAGTCCAGGATTCAGCGATAAATTAAAAACTCGGAGCGAAGCCCCGGCTGCACGTAACGCTGCAGCGCGGCGGCGGTGCTTCAATTCGGCACGATATTTCTGCAGCAAAACGCTAAATGATCCCTAAACAGGTTATCCGCGGACTCGGAAATAAAATTGCGTTCTCTCGTTCGCCGTCGTCCTTCGCTTGTTTCTTTTTCGCTGCACGGTAATCGAGTTACGCCGCCAGCCCGGACTCGGCACCGGAGCGCGCGGCGGCGGGCCTGTGTACGTTCACGGAACGTTTCTCATTTGAATTAAAATTTACTCGGCTACTAAGAGAGCAAAATCCGGTCAGGTATTCTCTCTAACTTTATTAGGCGAACGGAGAATTTATTTTTACGCGTTTGTTTCAAACGAAGTTTTATATTAGCAGCGGGCGAGCGAGCTGAAAGCGCCGGCCGTAATATCCGGGCGGGGGGATGGTATTATAAATTGGTGGAGGCGCCGATTACTATATTCCTAAGTTTTGCTATAATAAATTCAAGACTACTTTAAGGAGAGCATTGCTATACATATAACTAAACCCGGCGATATCCGGCAAACGTTTTTTCAAAAAAAAAAAAAAAAAAAGATGCAATGACTCTGTTCAGGGCACCACGTCTCTAAACAGCATAACTATAGTGATGACTTTTTGGATAGTTCTTGTTCGTGCGAATTGCAGAGAATATGAAACAAATAAAAAAGCTTTTTAAAAACGAGCTAAAAGCTAAAAAAAATCAAAAATATTTTTAGTTAAAAGCGAATATTCTACTAACATTAAATGACTCAAGTAAGTCAATAAATTACTCTTTTAGCTCGTTTTTAAAAAGCTTTTTTACTTGTTCCATATTCTCTATAGTGATGACATTACCGTTTTAAATCGCAGGCAGTCCTAATCGACTCTGGCGTTCCTAAATAGCAATTTCACATCTCATTTTCCATTGAAATGAATAAGTAATCATTGTTCCTCGCGATTCACTTCAACCGATGGCGCTCTAATCGAAAACGGATTGATTACTTTAACCGCAGCACTAAAATCCGCTTTTAATTTTGCATCAAACCGACACTCATTAACGATAATAGCGTTAGCGGAATTAAACCGAACCGAATGAAGCTTATAAACAGGTGGTGGAGTATGTGCGTATCGGACGTTTACTTTTAGTAAATTATCTCAATGTCAATATCTAAATAGATACCAAGCGCTACAAATCTTCGACCTCAGAAATCGCAACGAACGAATAAAAATCATCAGTGCCGGAACGTCCTAGACTGTTGCAAGATGTTTCTTAAATGAAAACGACATTTATTTTTAGTTACGATAGAAATATTAGTAGCGGATTAAATTAAATTGTTTCAAAATTAAAGCTAGGGTCAATAGAAATTTGAATTATGTAAAGTGAGGCTTAATTAAGTGCATATTGCAAATTCCTTACGCAGCAAAAGGTCGATTAGAACGAGTGGCATCTCTTGCGCGGTTGTTTCCGCATCTTGTAAAATCGGTGACTACGTGCGTATCGGTGGGTATCGTCGAGAGAGTGCCCGTTCGGAATCCGATTTTTGATCAATCTCGTAATCCCCAAATGAAGCCAATCAGCACCAATTACGCGAGTGTGTTTGCACACGACTCCAGGTCGGCAACAATAAAACGGATTAACTGTCAATTATTGTTTGACAAACTTCGCTGACGCTCGACCTAATCAGGGTAAACTGATGAAAGCGCGTTGCGTAATTGAGTGCGTTACTTTGAATTCATTAAAATGATTGGCATTCGAGCGGTTGCATTCAATATGTAAACAATACACGGAAGTGCGATTTGGTTCATCATGGATTATGGGGGATTAAATTTGCACCACGTGTTTTGTAAAACAATTTTCCCCCGCGTTAAATTGCTAACCGCGCGAAAATTCTTATTTATACTGCCTATCCGGAAACTCTGGGGTTTTATTGAAACTCCCTCGGATTTTTCGTGTTAGAAATCCTTTTCCTGGACGTCCTCATGGTGATATAACCGACTTATTATAACTAACCCGTTTCTTCGCTGAGCTTAGTCGTCGTACGAGTAGTTTTGCAGTGATTACTACATCGATTCCGACAGGTAAGTTATGGGGGCTTCTCCGAAATGCCCATATTTTAAACTTTCGCGCTGGCATTAATAAGCAATAAAATTCGAAATAGGCCTTAAATTACATAACAATAAAAAAAAACGATTGCGCAAACGATCGGAAAAAAACTCTCTGTGATGAAATTTACCGCGGGGGAAAGTCTCCCCCGCTTTGAAAATCTGAAATTGCGACGACCGATAATATGAATTTTCCGTTCCAATAACTCCACCTTCGCGGCGGCAGATCCGAATCAAAGATAGCACCTCAGCCCTCCTCTCGTTCGTAAAAAAAAAATTAAAAAACTCGCCCCGAAATTATTCAGTTATTCAGCAAATTTGGTAATTGAATTCCGGGTCTCAAACTCCTCCGACTCGATTTCAATAACTCGCCGGGAGGGGGGGGGGAGGGAGCGAGCGCGCGGGGGGCGGCGGCGGATGTTCATCTCTTAAGCGGCGTAATTTATTCTTCGACGGCGAAAAAAAAAACGTCCCCATCAATCGATGCGTAAATACCTGACGTGATTGGGGGCGCGGAAACTTCTCGATACTTTATAATTAATACCGGGTTACGTGTTAGAAGGGGAGGTTTTTCTTGCTCGAAACGCGGTGGTGGAAGTTACGAAGCGTTTTTAACGTGACTTACCTACCCCCGAAGCACGGGGGCGGGAGCACGCGCAAAGTTCCGCACGATTTTACAAGCAAGTTTCGAGACTTTCTTGTATGTGTTTTGTTTTTACGGCGCGGGAATGAAGTTTAAATTAACTACGAGTTTACGACGGCGGTGTCGCTTTTATAGCACGTACGGTGCAATTTTTTTTTTGGATGGGGCGGAAATTTAAACATAATCGTCTGTAACAAACGAACACATTTTATATAAAACAGAGACGCCCTACGATCGCTTTTTGAGCTAACACTGCATAAGGATTGACAAATTGAAGCGGGCTTCCTACATAATAAGTCACCCCATGCAAGGCGGCCGTGTTTCTGATGAAGAAGCCCCAAATAGGACTGAAACAGCTGTACAGAGGCTGCTCGGGGGTTTCACTGCAATCAAAGACGATTTGCAACAATTTTTTTTACTAGCATTGTGCTTTGACAGCAAGCGTGGCCGCCTTGCGTGGGGTTACTTATTATGCAGCAAACCTGCTTCAATTTGCCAATCCTTACGCCAGCGTATCCGAAACTGTGGGGCGCGCCCCCCTAGGGAGGCGCATAAGACTTCAGAAGGGGCCGCAGCAAAATAAATTTAAAAAAAATTGAACGCCAATTGCAACTAATTCATCATATTTTTTACAAAAGATTGCCTATACATAAATAAATCGCGAGCAATAAATTCTAGTCGTAATTAATTGTGACTCTTATATTTTATTATACTAAGGAGATTTGTGTTTTACTTTTTTAATGCTGTAGTGCGATTCACTCTTAGAATGAATGTAGTATTTCGGAGAGATAAGGATAGCTTTATTGAAAAACATGAAATGAATGACAATGAAATGAAAAACCATGAAAGATAGAATGGGTCGCATATAGCCGTACTCCATACTAAGGTTGGAACGCGCTATGGGAATAATCTCTTAAATATTTATTTAAGTTTTGATTGACAGTTACGGCGCCAAAATTTAATGCTTGCCATTTATGTACGTATTCCGCGAGAATAAGTGTGCTGAAATGTAAAAAAAAAAATTTTTTTGAGCATTTTGCATAACGAAACAAATTAATAAAATAATGCTAACGTGACGTCATTGTATCCGTCTTCTGATCATCAAATCTTAGCGCACCTCTGAACTCGAATAATTTGGTTTTCGACAAGTTTTCTTTTTATTGAAATTCGTTTTGAAATTAAAGTTTAGATTTTTTGCTTTCTTTTGAGTTTTCCATGGCAAATAAAAGAAAATCGGACTCCGCATTGTGAAGAATTTTGCGTTATTAAATAAATGAGCGGAAAATATGCGAAAATTGCATTTTTAATTACGTTATTTAGTTCTCGAATAAATTCTAGCCTGAATTAATGGGTCGCACTATGGGTTGTCTACGTTGATTGGTTACCGAGTTGTACTACAAAAAAAAAAAAAAAAAACAAATGAAAAAAGATCGATCGTAGGGGGTCTCTGTTTTTTTTTATTCGCCACTATTACATCGCAATTGCTTATAAATCGGTCAAGTCGTTTTTGATTTGCAGTGAAAATCTCGAGCTAGGTTTCTGCTGAAGAAGCCCCAAGTAGGGCTGAAACAGCTGTACAGAGACAACACCAGGGTTTCACTGCGATCAAAAACGTTTTGCAACAAATTTTTTTTTAGAACACGTTTTAGTAGTGTGAGTTGAGGGAAGGGGGGAACGAGTTGTTTATGTGTTTTTGCTGTGGCAGCAGGGCCCCCGTAACCATGTGTGCAAAGCGTGCAGTGCGCGCGGACCCCATGTTTAAGGAGCCCCAATTAGCCTCTTGGCCAATGGACATGTTTTGTCATTTTCTTCGACAAAAAAATTAACGCGAAATAGTTTCTTGTCTGGTAAAAATTATTCGAAGAAACTATCCGCAAGACTCAAACTGTCTTGATAAAGCAGACAACCTCACGGCAAAACGTTGACTAAAATAGAACAGTTAACTGCGGCAATTAAGAGTAGAAAAGTTTAATTTTAGTGTTAAATTTTTCATAAAACATTTAATTTGGTTAATAATTTTATTATGCAAAAAAAGAATTTTTTTTTTACATAATATTTAAAAAAAAATTTATTTTACTTTTTAAGTTTTTACAAATTTAAGTTCCTTTTGCTTTTGTGATTTTGTTTCTTTTTTTCTATTATTAATAACAAGCGGGCTTCGTCCAATTGCTTTCTGGGAGGGGGGGGGGGGGGTGTCCGAACAGGGGTCTCCTTGGGCAGAGGTCGCTAGGACCTGTCTCCGCTCTCATTGCACTACTCTGAGGCGTGCCCCCCCACCCTCGCCTTTCGGGTCTCGCGGCAGCTAGGAACTTGGAAAACAGTGAAGGAAAATGTTTAAAAAAGTGAAGGAAAACGCTTGGAAAGCGTTTAAAAAAAATTGAAAAGCTTTAAAAAAATTTCCCTAATGTGTAATTTTTTTTTTCAATTTTTTTTATTTCTTTTAATTTTTTTAAATAATTTCGACAATTGACCGTTTTCGCGTGCCCCAGCTCATCTGTCAGAGGGCGCCAAAATATGAAGTGGCACGCGGGCGGCTTTTGGTCTCGCGGGGGGTGCTGTGTGGTAGAGGCCAAATTAATTGTAATCTTCTCTTTTTTATATTTATTTATTTTCTAAGAGATAAGGAATATGCTTCGCAGTTTTTCATTTAATGATAAAAATTGATTGATTTATAAATGATGACAGGAAGCTGCGATTTCCATCGCCGTCTATTTCTCTCAACGAATCTCCATTAGATCATGTCATTTTTATTAACTTTCTCTAATTTCCTTCTCCTTCATCTTTTAAATTATTTTTGTACCGTGAGTTGGGCCGTAATATGAGTAAAAGTGGTGAAACCTGGAGAACGACGGGTTCTTATATTTATTTTTTTTGTCCTGTGGGAATATCCTGTAGGGCGACTACTTGAATAATAATAATAATAATAATGATAGAACGATGCGGTTTTCACCACACCGTCTTCCTCTCGACGAACTTCCATCAGATCACGCGGTTTACGCTTAAAATCGGAAATTTTTCAAGATTTTGAATTTTATGTAACTTTCGATGACTATAACTTCGATCGCACCTTCGGGTGAGTCGACGACGTGCCATCGTCTCTTAAAACCAGGAGATTTTTCTCATGCGAAAACACCATTTCTTGTTTGTCACGCTAGAAATATTCGTTGAAAAGTGAATTGAATTAAATCATCTCGAAATTAAAGTTCGAGCCGGTACGAATCAGAATTGTGCAAAGTCAGGATTAATGACGTGCATACTGCAAATCCCTTACGCAGCAAAAGGCGTCACCAGGTCACCGTTGCTTGCGCTGTTGGTGAGCTTAAAAACTAATCACTGCAATCGATAGATAAATCCCTCTTTGTCTCTCGCATATTATTTACTGTTACGCCGTGACCCGGGTGGTCAGGCAGCCGATGGGAAAGACGTCGAGCGATTAGCAGTTCTCATTTAGTAAGCGAAGAATTCCAGATATCACAAAACTATAAAGTGCGATTTCTTCAACTTATGGCCGTTTTCATAATCAGATTTTAAATAAGCTTTAATTTAAAGGAAGAATAGGCAAACAAATATATTTTTTAGGTTAAAATAACTTTAAATTTAAAGTCCTGTTATGAAATCGGCCCTTAGTGTCATGGAGTATTTCTAGTGTGGTCTATTGTATTCTAGTGTATTCTATTGTGTAGACGATTGCGTCTTAATAAAGTATTTGAAATCAGTCAATGAAATTTATTTGTTTGTAATTACTTAGGGCCGATTTTATAATAGGACTTTAAGTTTAAAGTTAAATTAATTAAATACATTTGTTACCCCGTACTTAAAGTGACTTTAAATTAAAGCTTCCTTAAAGTCTGATTATGAAAACGGCCGTTAGTTAACCATCTATACTTCAGTTGTCGTTATTTTGTTTTTTTTGTATTCTTTCCTCAGTCGCTTTTTTCAATATATTTGTTAAAATTGCCATTCTCTTTTATTTTACTAATGGCCGTTTTCATAATCAGATTTTAAGGAAGCTTTAATTTCAAGTCACTTTACGAGTTTGGAAACAAATGTACTTTTTTTTAGGTTAAAGTAACTTTTAATTTAAAGTCCTGCTATGAAATCGGCCATAATTTTAAGTTCACTCATTACTTTCATCAAGAATTCCGGAGAGGACATTCTTGTATGGAGAAAACGACGAGAGTCGAAAATAATTTAACCATCTTCAGGCGAATAACATCCCTGTTTCGGTTTTTCGAGGGAAAACACCGTTGAAAGTGTATTTGCGGCTTTTAGCTCAAATTAGGTACCGAACAAGAAAATTGGTTCCCAACGGTGGCTCGTTGGTCAATAGGGCAGGTTAGGCTTTCTTTAAAAGAATTCGGGTGAGTATCGAGGCCGACCACCCCTAAATTTAGTAGAAAAATGATCCGGGTGCGTTACAACAAGAAGTGATCATATCTAGAGAATGATAAGTGATAGGAAGATGCGGTTTTCACCATCCTCTTCTTGTCGGCGAATTTCCATAAAGTCACGTCGTTTTCTCTTAAAATCAGGAGACTTACAAGATTTTGAATTTTTTGTAACTTTCGATGACTCTAACTTCGTACGCATCTTCGGGTATGTCTATGACGTAATTGTTTCCGCATATAAAATTTATTGCTTTTTATTTTTCTCTCAAATCAAAACAGCATTTCTTATTTGTCACCTATAGAAGTATTTGTTATGTATAAAAATAAATTAAAATCAAATCATTTCAGAATTAATGCTCAAATCAATACAAATTAGAATTATGTGAAGACAGGATCAATTGAGTGCATACTACAAATCCCTTATGCAGCGTAAGACGTCACTGGGTCACCAGAACGATAAGTATTACATACGCGGTCATTCCGCATTGCGTAAAAGTGCAACGCGAGGGATTATAAGCGTGTCATGTTCGTTTCTAGCTTCTTATTTGTATTGCCCTTTTCTTTTTGCATTGTAAGTTGGGCCGTAAGAAATGTTAAAGTGTTGATATCTCGTGAACGGTAAGCGATAGGACGATGCGGTTTTCACCATCGTCTTCGTCTCGTCGAATTTCCATTTGGTCGCGCGCCATTTTCACTTAAAATCAGAAAATTTGCAAGCGAAAATCTTGCAACTTTCGATGACTTCTACTTCATAAGCACCTTCGGGAATGTCTACGACACGATCGTCTACACTTATAAAATCTGTTGCGCTGCGTTTTATCGACGCTGGAAATCGCATGAGACGAATATAAAAATCGATCAGTCCTAGAACTTACGACGTTTGCAAGGTTTTCCTTAAATTGTTCGTCGCGCTAGAAATATCTGTAAAAAATGTGTATTATTACATTAAACCATTTTAAAATTAAAGTTCGTGCCATTACGAATTAGAACTGTGCATACTCCAAACCCCCTACGCAGCAAAAGGCGTCACTGGGTCACCAGGACGACAAGAATTGCTGGCGCGGTTAAAAATGCAACGCGACGAATTATAAGCGTGCCGTGTTTGTTTGCGTTTCCTCTTAAAAGCAGGAAATTTGCAAGACTTTCCCCGACGCCATCTGGTTCTCGTAATTAAAATTAAAAGACAAAACGCAGCATAGCTTACTGCTGCAACATACCAGAGAAACGTCATGCAAATTTCGAAAGCCTACTAATCACCACAGCAAAGCGACGTCATCATGTAAATTCAGGTGGGAGAAATTGTGACTGCGTGTCTGTTCATCCGTATGCGTTGCGCTTTTGTTATAGGCCTTCCTTATAGGTTCGGTTGTAACCCTTCGGTACTTGTGAGTCCGAAGCAGCCTTCGAGAGCGTCCAATTACTTTGTCCGACAGCTCTTATAATTCTGCGACTTTTACTTCATTTTTCCATTTTTCTCACGACTCGCGCGAAGAGTGGATTATATTTTTTGATGGCAATTTGTTATTACTCCGACTTGTAACACTTTCATAACAATAATTCCCAGAGTGTACCGCGCCGCTTTGCGTCGTTCTAAAGCGCGTTCGCTGATTAATGCGCACCGTCCCCATAAAAAATTCAACTCCGCCGGTAAAACAGGCCGAGTTTATCGGCCGCCATCTATAAAACGGGATTCGCAATGGCGGCTTAATTCGGCGAGCGCGCCCGAGTTTTACGACCATCCACCTGCGCCGCTGATAAGTTTATTGCGACGGACACTTGGCGCGGCTCCTCGAATTTACGCACTTCCGAGTTTGTTAACGAATTTTAGCCGAGTTGTCTGTCTCTTAATTTCGTAGTTTGTTCGAAGGACGGAAGTTTTTATCGTTTTGATGACCGAGAGGGGGGGGGGGGAGGGGAAGTGCTCGGCTCTCTGCTTCGAAGTAACTCGTTCTTGTGTTTCAGCAGCAAGAATTAATTAACTCGAGTAGATTTATTATGTTCTACGACGACGTCCTTTTCATAAGCAGTTTTGCTTTAAAATGGCTGCGGTCCGTTTTGAGAAAATCATTTTATAAATTAGTTTTGCTTTCGGCTTTTATACAAAATTCAACACGCGTATTTTACTATTTAGTTTTAGTTGCAATTCGTAGGTGCGGTTATTGACACGGGCTTTGCGAGCGTATATTGCGGATGCGTCATCTGCTTACGATGCAAATATAAACCTAGGTTAAGAAGCATAAGGAAATTCCATTAGGAAAATCTATGTCATTAACGTTTAAAACTGAGTAGCTTCAAACTCATCTAATTGTACCTCGATTCGAGTAATGACAAAGCGATTTCATTTGTTTACAGGGGAGGAGGGGGGGGGAGGTTCTTGAGAGAACCACCATACCAGAGTTTTTTTTAGTTAAAGGGTTGAAAAGAAAATAATTACCTCGGGGAGGTTTAATGTCCAATTTACTAAAACGTTCGTGGCACAGTTAACATGGCGAGTTAGTTATAAATTTTATTAATTATCGAAAAAGGAAGAGAAAAAGGCGGGAGAGAGCGCGCGCGGGGCACTCCGAAAGACTAAACTTCGTGCGGAACTTTCGCCGTAAATTCTCCGCGCTCGTTTCTCCTTTTATTGCGCCAAGTTTTGAAACACTAAATAACAAATACTGAAATTAGCGGGGCACCGTTTGCTTCGTAATTACCTCGGCGCTATTAGGAGAGTTACGGCCGGACGAAGTTTGCTTTCGGGGGCGCGAAAGCAAACTCCCCGAAAAAGAAACGAGGAAAAAAAAACGGGCGAATACATCATCTCCGAATTCGGGGGGGCGCACACTAACGCTAATAATCGCGCGCCCCTTAATCCCGACGAACGAATTAATAGAGATTTTGGCCGGCCGGCAATTTACAGTTATAAAGTTTCAGATTTATGACTCGGATAAATTCGAGTTAACAATAGAATTAAGGAGCATTTAAAAGGGGTCGAAGAAACTTGGGAGTTTTAGTTCGCTACCTACCTGAGTCGTAACAAGTCGTGATGGGGTCATCGAGATTTGCTTAAACACGAGAGTAATTAAATTAAAACCGCAGTGACATAAGTTAAAACCATCCGAGTAAAACCTAATGTCAATTAGAGCCAATGGCGATAAATGCGAAAGGCATTTTGAAACTCCGGCTGACAAAAACCTTATTTGGCCGGAACAAGATGACAAAAAAAAAAAACAGACGCCACCTTTATGACCCAGTCTCGACGTTAGATAAACAACTCGTTTAATTCCTACGAAATTTGTGCGCTGCGCTTTCTTTCAGACGGACGCACCAGGCGAAAAGTAAGCGCCATCAGAAACATCGCCGTGCCCTGGGGGTATCGAAATGACGACTAAACGGAACGAGCGCGTATCAAGTTAATAAAGCCGACACTTGGCTTCGCCCCGAAATACGAAAAAAGGAGTTCGAACTAATCAAAACCGAAATGACATAAGTCGGAGTTCGAACGAATCAAAACCGAAATGACATCGGAAGTCGGAACTAACCGACTAAAATCTATTGTCGGTAAGCGCCAATGGAAATGAATGTCGTCAAGTGTGAAGGCAATTTGTATGACCACTGGAATAAGGAGCTTACAGAAAGCTTATTTCGTAGGAAACAAGACAGCACAAAAACGAACGCGACGTCGGTCTTTACAAAACCTAGTCTCGACGTAAGATAAGTAATCTATTTAATTCCCACGAAATACTGTGAAACACAAATGTGACGATTGCAATATAAATTCGAAACCAGCGCAATAAAACACAGATTTCGGGTCAACGACATTTAAATTGAAGCAATAATAACGCCTAAATGGCCAATTCGCAAAGATTTTTTGCAAGTCCACGAGATGTATAAAAAAACTGTCCACGAATTGCAAGTCAAAATAAATCGAAACTGTGGGAGGTGATTGGCGCTATAAAATGCACGTCTGCATTACGACGAAAATTGTGAAATAAAAATTTACTTCGAAAGTTGAAGAAACCAACGCTAGATGACACACAAAACGGACAAGCTTTATCTAGGCCCGACGTAAGATAAACAACCTATTTAATTCCCGCGATACACTGTGAAACACAAATACAGACGGTTGCGAAATAAATGCGAAACCTGCGCAAAAAAACACGGTCAACGACACTTTAAATCGAAAGCGAAGCAATAATAATGCCTAAACAGCCAACTCGTAAAGATTTCTTGCAAGAGAGTCCACGAGATGTATAAAAAAACTGTCTGCGAATTGCAAAACAAACTAAATCGAAACTGTGGGAGGTGATTAGCGCTATAAAATGCACGTATGCATTACGACGAAAACTGTGATATAAAAATTTACTTCCAAAGGCGAAGAAAATAACGCTAGATGACACCTAAACGGACGAGCTTTATCTAGGCTTGACGTAAGATAAACAACCTATTTAATTCCCGCGAAACACTTTGAAACACAAATGTAGACGATTGCGGGATAATTGCGAAACCTGCGCAAAAAGAACACAGACTCCGGGTCAACGACATTTTAAATCGAAGCAACAATAACGCCTAAATAGCCAACTCGTAAAGATGTATTGGAAGAAAGTTCAGGAGATGTATGAAAAACTATCTGCGAATTGCAAAACAAAATAAATCTAAACTTTGGGAGGTGATTCGCGCTATAAAATGCACGTCTGCATTACGACGAAAACTGTGATATAAACGTTTACTTCGAAAGTTGAAGAAACCAACGCCAGAGACACACAAAACGGACAAGCTTTATCTAGGCGCGACGTAAGATAAACAACCTATTTAATTCCCGCAAAACACTGTGAAACACAAATTCAGACGATTGCGAGATAAATGCGAAACCTACGCAAAAAAAACACAGACTCTGGGTCAATGACATTTTAAAACGAAGCAACAATAACGCCTAAACAGCCAACTCGTGAAGATTTATTTCAAGAGAGTCCAGGAGATGTATACAAATCTGTCTGCGAATTACAAAACAAAATAAATCTAAACTTTGGGAGGTGATTCGCGCTATAAAATGCACGTCTGCATTACGACGAAAACTGTGATATAAAAGTTTACTTCGAAGATGAAGAAGCCAACGCTAGATGACACACAAAACGGACGAGCTTTATCTAGGCTCGACGTAAGATAAACAGCCTATTTAATTCCCGCGAAACACTGTGAAACATAAATACAGACGATTGCGAGATAAATGCGAAACCTGCGCAAAAAATACAGACTCCGGGTCAACGACATTTTAAAGCGAAGCAATAATAACGCCTAAACAGCCAACTCGTAAAGATTTTTTGCAGGAGAGTCCACGAGATGTATAAAAAACTGTCTGCAAATTGCAAAACAAAATAAATCGAAATTGTGGGAGGTGATTAGCTCTATAAAATGCACGTCTGCATTACGACGAAAATTGTGATATAAAAATTGACATCGAAAGTTGAAGAAAACAACGCTAGATGACACACAAAACGGACAAGCTTTATCTAAGCTCGACGTAAGATAAACAACCTATTTAATTCCCGCGAAACACTGTGAAACACAAATGTAGACGAATGCGATTGTGGGAGCTGATTCGCGGTATAAAATGCACGTCTGCATTACGACCAAAATTGCGATATAAAAAATTTCCTAAAGCGAGCAAAACAACGCTAAGTGACACATAAAACGAACGAGCTTCACAGCCTAGTACAAATGTAAGATAAACAATCTATTTAATTCCCGGGAAACACTGTGAAGCACAAACGTAGACGATTGCGTGATATATGCGAAACCATCGCAAGAAAGTACAGACGCAAGGTCATCGACACTTTAAATTGAAACAATAATTACGTCGAAGTAGCGAATTCGTAAAGATTAGTTGCTGGAGAGTCCATGAAGCGTATCAAAAATTGTCGACGTCAAACTTTATGGCCTAGTAACGACGTTATATAAACAACCTGTTTAATTCCCACGAGAGTGTCCACTATTGTTCGATGAAACTTGTAAAGTAAAAAGTTTTTAAAAGCGTAACCGGACACTATTTAAATCGGGAAGGACACTCGACGTTTCACTATCGCTTGATAACTTCTCCTGACCGAGCTATTAAGCGATTGCGAACACGTTGAGCGTTCTTTTTAATTTAAACGGCGCGGCGTCCGGTTAAAGTTTTTAAAAATTATTTATTTGCAAAAAAATAGCAACTTGAGGCCAACCGGATGTTTATGTTATTGCAATTAGAAAGCTGAAACAGGGAACTCGGAAAAGCAACAGAATCTCTCCCTGGGATGTATAAAAACGCGTCTACAAATTGCTGGGCAAAATAGATCGAAGTCGCGGGAAGTAATTAACGCTATAAAATACACATCTGCACTACGGCGAAGATTACAATATAAAAAGCTATTTTCGGTATACAGGGTGCTTCTGAACACGGTTTTTTCCACCGTAGCAAATTAATTTATTATTTTACGTGCATTATTGTTTGATAATGATAATTGTTTGATGTTTATAACTCTTGGGCGAGTCACAAAGCCTCGGGCAGAAGGCCCGCCCTTCATCTTTGAATAATTATCGCCGTCGGAAGGTATAATAAATATCTCCTAATTCCCTCG
Organism: Prosopocoilus inquinatus; assembly: GCA_036172665.1. Classification (NCBI taxonomy): domain Eukaryota; kingdom Metazoa; phylum Arthropoda; class Insecta; order Coleoptera; family Lucanidae; genus Prosopocoilus; species Prosopocoilus inquinatus. Next base: position 12,169,118 of record CM069871.1, on the reverse strand, counting down.
ATACATAAATAACTGAGAAACTAAAGAAACAGAAATCGTTTCGTTGTAATTGGAATCTGGCATTTCTCGAAGCCGAGACAATTCCATTTTAAATCAAGGCAACACAAAACGGGCGAAATACTGAAACGGAAATAAATCCTGTCAAGCGCCGTGCTGAAAAATAATACGGCTTATTCAATTTTGCTAAGAAACACCGAGCACGCGATGATAATATAATACTTCCGTCGCTTGAAATTTTATCCCCCGTCATTTGTTATTTTAAATAATAAATTCACTCCTTTCAGGGGCGGCCGTTACGCATTACGAAACGGAATTTTTAACGGTAAATTGCCCCGGGCGAACGTGGGGCAGTTTTTTTTTTCGGGGGGCGCTTTTCAAAAGAAAACGACGTGAATTAACGTTATAAAAAATATCGCGTCGTTTCTGCGTGAACGCGCGCGCCATTTGTTTCTGTGGGACGGGGAGGGGAGAAGAGGCATTCTTTGCCGAAACAGTCAGTAAGTACGTTTATTCTCCACCCCCAACCCCCTTGCGCCGCGCTCGTGTTGCGCTCGTCGCTCGAAGAATTAACGTGAATATTTATACGTCCTTATCGCGAGACAACATTTTAAACAGAATTTAGTACGTGGTGTCTCCGCCCTGGGAGCAATCAGAGCGCCGTTATCGCTACTGACACCGAATTTACAAAAGTCGCGCTTCCATTAGATTAAGCTCCGCTTAATGCGGTCTTGTTTAATACACTTTTATGGGGCCGTTATCCGACGCTAAGATACCGAAGCTAATTTGTTTCTCGCCGGATAAGAAAGTTTCAATAATTCCGACGACTTCGCCATTTTTTCTTGTTTTGTCTTCCGTAATCTCGAACGTAATTAACGCTTTCCTCGTCCTTTACAACTTTATACACCATCGTTTCCATGTTTATAAAAAAATTTACTTGCTTTGAAGATGCTAGACGAAATCATCTACAAAAAAATTAAAAAAAAAAACGCCATAATATGTCTGGAGCGTAGGGTTAGTTGAGGTTGCAACAATTCCTAAATCTACGGCCAAGCCGGAATTTGTTTAAGTGTTTGGTTGTTCGAGTTTTACAAGAATTCCTTCCTAAATTGACGGCCACGTCGGAAATTCCTTTTATTTTTTATTTTTAGGAAAACAACGCAACAAACGATATTGTCGTGCCATATACCGGGCAAAGGTTAAGTTGGAAATGCATCCCGACGGAAAGGCGGAGACGAGGGAGTGAGACGGTTAATAAAAAAAAACGTTAAAATTTAGTTTAAGGAAAATACATCTCGACGGAAAGGCGGGAAGGAGGGAGCGAGACGGTTAATAGAAAAAAACCTTAACATTTAGTTTAAGGAAAATGCATCCTGACGGAATGGCGGAGACCAGGGGGCGAGACGGATAATAAAGAGACGTTAACATTTAGTTTAAGGAAAGTGAATCTCGACGAAAAGGCGGGAGACGAGGCAGCGAGACGGTTAATAAAAAAAGTCAAAAAAAAAAAACGCCATAACGTGTCTGGAGCGTAGGGTTAGTTGAGGTTGCAAGAATTCCTAAATCTACGGCCAAGCCGGAATTTGTTTAAGTGTTTGGTTTCTTGAGTTTTACAAGAATTCCTTCCTAAATTGACGGGACGGCCAAGTCGGAAATTCCTTTTCCTTTCTTTTTTACCTTCTTTCGTGTTGTAAGTTGGGTCATAGGAAGGGGGGAAATGATGATATCTTGAGAATGGCAAGTGATGGGAAGTTGCGGTTTTCCCCGTCGTCTTCCTCTCAACGAATTTCCATATTCTCTTAAAATCAGGGAATTTTACGTAACTTTCGATGACTAACTTCGTATGCACCGTCTGGTATGTCTACGACACGATTGTTTGTGCACATAAAATTTCTTGTTCGTTAGGAATTGCGTTGGACGAATAAATTTTTTTCAACTGTTCGCTATCTAATGTAATTGGCAGATGTATTTCGTTATTAGCACAAATTCTTTGCCTGATAACGTGAACATTCCACTAAATCATACGATTCTCGTTCTCTTTTAACAAGATTCCCATCTTTCGGCGTTGGTCTTTAATAATTTTTTTGTTTGCAAGTTAGATCGCGCCGTTTTCTCCTAAAATTGAGAAATTTGCAAAATTTTGAATAATTTTATAACTTTAGATAACTTCTAACTTCGTACGTACCTTCAGGAATGTCTATGTAACATAATTGTCTGTGTATACAAAATCAGGCAGGATTTTCCTAATGCCAACTGGTTCCTTTACATAAAATAAATTTCTTTATTAATCTTGACTTCTCTTTACTACCCTTTTCTGATTTCCTTTACTTTTTCCTTTATTTTTTTTTTGCATAAAAACAATCGAAAAAATGCAATTGCGTTTTCCCGACCGGTAAGTGATGCTTGCCGCAAATTACGCGCATTCGATGTAACATGATATTGTGAAAAATCTTTCATCTTCTATTGAAATATGAAATGCTGACGAAATGATTCCCAGGATTAGTCTGGAAACGTGTGAGGCCCGAGTAAAACAATGCAACAAACGATATTGTCGTGCCATATACTGGGCAAAAGTTTAGTTGGAAATGCATCCCGACGGAAAGGCGGAGACGAGGCAGCGAGACGGTTAACAAAAAAAAGTTAACATTTATGGTGCTTCCTTTCGCTTAAAAGTTTGAATCGTGCTTCGAATAGTTTAGACCTTAATTTCGTAGTTGTTGCAACGAAACACCTGACTTGAATTTTTGATTGACATTTTATTTGTAAATAACCATAATTAAATACAAAGTTTTAAATATAAAGAGATTCAAAGAAAAGAATGTCTGGCTTTTAATCAAAATACGTTTGGGTCACGATTTTGTGAGAGAAAGAAAGCACCTTTAATTTAAGGAAAATGCATCTCGACGGAAAGGCAGGGACGAGGGAGCGACACTGTTAATAAAAAAAACCTTAACATTTAGTTTAAGGAAAATGCATCTCGACGCAATAGCGGAGACCATGGAGCGAGACGGTTAGTAAAAAAACGTTAACATTTAGTTTAAGGAAAATGCATCCCGACGGAAAAGCGGGGACGAAGAAGCGAGACGATTAATAAAAAACATTAACATTTAGTTTAAAAAAAATACATCCCGACAGAAAGGCGGGACGAGGGAGCGAGACGGTTAGTAAAAAAACGTTAACATTTAGTTTAAGAAATATGCATCCCGACGGAAAGGCGGGGATGAAGGAGCGAGATGGTTAATAAAAAAAAACGTTAACAGTTAAGGTGCTTCCTTTCGCTTAAAGGTTTGAATCGTGCTTCGAATAGTTTGGACCTTAATTTCGTAGTTGTTGCAACGAAACACTTGACTTGAATTTTTGATTGACAATTCATTTGTAAATAACCATAATTCAACCCAAACAACTTTTAAAAATAGAGAGATTCAAAGAAAAGAATGTCTGTCTTTGAATCAAAACACGTTTGGGTCACGATTTTGTGAGCGAAAGAAAGCACCTTTAATTTAATGAAAACGCATCTCGACGGAAAGGCGGGGACGAGGGAGCGAGACGATTACTAAAAAAAACCTTAACATGTAGTTTAGGGAAACTGCATCCCGACGGAAAGGCGGAGACCAGGGAGCGAGACGGTTAACAAAAAAAAACGTTAACATTTAGTTTAAGGAAAATGCTTCCCGACGGAAAGGCGGGAACGAAGAAGCGAGACGGTTAATAAAAAATCGTTAACATTTAGTTTAAGGGCAGTTAATCCGCGGACTTCGATTCAGCCTCAAAAAGAAAAGCTCGCGTCTCTTTCTCATACCCGGCAATTCTATATATAATTATACAAAATCATTGTGCCTTCTTAATCTTTGGATTAAAAACTAATCCCTGCAATCGCTAGATCAAACTCTCTCTCTCTCTCTCTCTCACATATGATTTATTTTGTAATATTTCCTTCATTCTTTATGTCTAACGTTTTTGCAGTTTTAAAGGAATACAGTAGGACCTCTATAATCCGAACATGCCCGAATCCGAACCTCCAGTAATCCGAACAGCGGAGATTCGAAGCCATAATTCGAACAACGCCTTCTTAATCCGAACAGCGAAGTTTCCTGCTAGTTTCAAGTTATCTAAGATACGCCCTCTTTACTTATACTGTTTGTTGTCCATTAGAATTTTCACCGCTAGCCTCGAATTCAGAAGATAGCGGTAGCAGAAAGTAGCGACCGTAAATTGGCAGTGTATAGCGTCATTAAAAACTAAATGTTCACATAAGAAAATTCGAAAGAAGTCTTATAATTTTACTATTTATTTATTCTATTTATTTAAAATAAAGGAACTTAATCGATTTAGAAATTAGGGAGAGAAACAGAGAGAGAGATGCGTCCAAACGTAAAGAGCTCCAGACGAACACATTTTTTTTTGTAGTTTGAAGTGCTTTATTTAAAAAATTTCGGTGTACCCAAGTAAGCTACCACACGGGATTCCAAAAACATGCAGCCAAATATCCACCCTTACACAAAAAAAAAACTAATCACCTCAAAAACACATGTGGTTTGCCAGAAATGTCACCGTCAGGTAAGAAAACGTATTTTTTAGACGTTTGGAATCCTCTTTTTGGTGAATCCTCATTTTCCAAACATGTTTTTCGTATGGAATAATGTTATGGAATATGTAAAAAAATAAAGATCGTGAGTTTTTTTTTGGTTATTTTACGTCAATGTTCGTCATTTTTTCAATGTTACGTGACGCCATTTCTCAACGCCACATGACGTCATTCGCGGTCATATAACGGGCGCTACGTTGCCATACCACTGTCTTAGGAAGCCAAAGCCGTATTGATTGTGAGTTCAGTTTGCATAGAAATTTATATTTTCTGTCATTTGTTCGACAATCCGAACATTTCGAAAATCCGAATCAACCAGGCCTATTAATAGTTCGGATTAAAGAGGTTGTACTGTATTTAGTAATCTATCTACATCTCAGTTGTCGTTATTTTCTTATTTTTGTACTATTTCTTTAGTCGTTTTTTTTTACATATTTTACTATAAGTTAAAATTATTAAGTTCACTCATTATCTTCATCAAGAATTCCGGAGAGGACACTCTCGTAAGGAGAGAGACGACGAGAGCGGAAAATAATTTAACAATCTTCAGGCGAATAACGGCCCTGCTTCGGTTTTTCGAGGGAAAACACCGTTGAAAGTGTATTTTCGGCTTTTAGCTCAAATTAGGTACCGAACAAGAAAATTGCTTCCCAACGGTGGCTCATTGGTCAAAAGAGCAGGTTGGGTTTTCTGGAGATTTCGGGGGTGGTTTTGTGTTGTTCAGGTTAAAAGAATTCGGATGAGTATTTAGGCTGACCACCCCTAAATTTAGAAGAAAAATAACCCGCGCCCGTTACATTAAGAAGTGGTCATATCTCGAGCATGATGTGTGATAGGAAGATGTGGTTTTCACCATCGTCTTTTTGTCGGCAAATTTCCATAAAGTCACGTCGTTTTCTCTTAAAATCAGGAGATTTACAAGATTTTGAATTTTTTGTAACTTTCGATGACTCTAACTTCGTACGCATCTTCGGGTATGTCTATGACGTAATTGTTTCCGCATATAAAATTTATTGCTTTTTATTTTTCTCTCAAATCAAAACAACATTTCTTATTTGTCACCCATAGAAGTATTTGTTATGTAGAAAAGTAAATTAAAATCAAATCCATTCAGAATTAAAGTTCAAGTCAGTACAAATTAGAATTATGTGAAAACAGGATCAATTGAGTGCATACCACAAATCCCTTACGCAGCGTAAGACGTCACTGGGTCACCAGAACGATACGTATTATATACGCGGTCATTCCGCATTGCGTAAAAGTGCAACGCGAGGGATTATAAGCGTGCCATGTTCGTTTCTAGCTTCTTATTTGTATTGCCCTTTTCTTTTTGCATTGCAAGTTGGGCCGTAAGAAATGTTAAAGTGTTGATATCTCGTGAACGGTAAGCGATAGGACGATGCGGTTTCCACCATCGTCTTCCTCTCGTCGAATTTCCATTTGGTCGTGCGCCATTTTTACTTAAAATCAGAAAATTTGCAAAGCGAAAATCTTGCAACTTTCGCTGACTTCTACTTCATAAGCACCTTCGGGAATGTCTACGACATGATTGTCTACATTTATAAAATTTGCTGTTCTGCGTTTCATTGACGTTGAAAATCGCACGAGACGAATATAAAAATCCATCAATCCTGGAATATGCAAGATTTTTCATTGTCAGTGGGTCACCAGGACGATAAGTATTACTTACGCGGTCATTCCGCATTGCGTAAAAAAGCAACGCGACGTATCATCAGCGTGTCATGTTTACATGCTTCAATTAATAAAAATAGTATCGAAATCAAGAAGACCATAAATAGTTTTACTTAATAACGCCATTCTAACTTCAAGTTAGCCCCAAGTCGAATCACAATAATTCAAATCTGAATATCAAATTGCGTGAGGGATTTGCTCTTAGCCGAGATCAGCAGCCAAAGGGGCAACTAGTTACGTACTCCGCCGTAATTGGCCGCCGAAACGGATCCCTCCTAAGACGGATCGCTACGTGTCCGTTCTAGAACGTTCGGGGCGCGCTCCTGGCATCGAACATAACCGTACGGTTTCCTGTGTCTGAAAGGCAGGAAGATGAAAGACTCCTCGCCTCTCGCCCGGGTCCGGGAGGATTTAATGATCTAATAACAGCGGCAGTCAGGTGAACGGCCCCGGAACCGGCAACGAGGTGCCATTCACCGGCATTGCCAACCTGAGATTTCACGCCCTCGACGTCATAGAACAAATTTACTGGTGTTTTACGCTTGCCTCGAATGAGCGGGGGATTAGTTTTATGGCTCTGGGAAACAATCGCGTTAACCTATTTTTTATGGAGCGCGGTCAATAAAAAAAAAAGAGAAACAAATAAGATTCGCGCACTTGGCCAATCCATTTTAGTTTTCCGTCAAATCTTTAATGCCATTCACGATGTGGTCAAATTGGTCCTTCATCGTTCATTTCAAGGGGAATTAAAATTAATTAAAACGTAGCTTTTATCCCCTCCTCCCTCATCTACGCATCCCCCCTCCTCTCATCAAACGAAAACTGCTCAACTGCCGTCGCCGCCTTCATAAAAAAAGAGAAACAAATAAGATTAGCGCACTTGGCCAATCCATTTTAGTTTTCCGTAAAATCTTTAATGCCATTCACGGTGTGGTCAAATTGGTCCTTCATCGTTTATTTCAGGGGGAATTAAAATAAATTCAAACGTAGCTTTTATCCCCTCCTCCCTCATCTACGCATCCCCCCTCCTCTCATCAAACGAAAACTGCTCAACTGCCGTCGCCGCCTTCATAAAAAAAGAGAAACAAATAAGATTAGCGCACTTGGCCAATCCATTTTAGTTTTCCGTAAAATCTTTAATGCCATTCACGGTGTGGTCAAATTGGTCCTTCATCGTTCATTTCAGGGGGAATTAAAATTAATTCAAACGTAGCTTTTATCCCCTCCTCCGTCATCTACGCATCCCCCACCCCTCTTATCAAACGAAAACTGCTCAACTGCCGTCGCCGCCGCCTCATCATCGGTGGCCCTCATCAAAGACTGTCTCTCTACCGAACTCGCTAAGTAATAATGGCCCAATTAAACGCACCTTTGTTCCCGAACGGTATCCGTATCACGAACTCCTTTGAGAATAATTAGGCCGTGTACGTCGGCAACTAGTTAGATTGCAAAACGTTATTTGTTCCGTTAAAATCAAAGGTGTGTATCACCTGGGGCCCGAACCGGCGAGCGTCAATTGGGGGGGAGTGGAAGGACGAGGGTTGCCGTGTTAGTTTGTGCATCCCGAAATTTCCCGGCCGAATGAGCACTCATAATGGCTGACGACGACGGCAACGCTCCTCGGATCCAATTAGGAGCAATTTGCCAAACACATTCGGATAATGGTCGCCGTCGATATATGAGCCACCCCCCAAATTAGGTGAATCAAACTTAGAACGATGCGTATGGTATCTATTAATAAACGTTTTGGACCACCTCAGTACGGTCCTTATTATTAAATCTTGCGCATCTAGAACACGAATCATAAAAAAATACTTGGCCGAAACGCTCTATTTCACTCATACCCCCGCATTATTCAATGTCTTAATACGGAACAAGCATGTACCACTAAGTTCTTAAAACCGTCGCTTGGTTTCTCTGACGTCAATCAGAGCCAACGGCGATAAATGTCAAGTGTGAAGACATTTTGAAACTCCAGCTGACAAAAAGCCTTATTTCGCTGGACAAAGGTGACACTAAGAAACAGACGCCACCTAAAGACCTAGTCTTCCAGACGAACGCACCGCACGAAATTGGAACCAAGCCGAAAAACACGACCTTGCCTGGAGCCAAGTCGCTCGCTGAAAAACACGACCTTTCCCTGGGGTTACCGAGATGACGACTAAAACAAAGGAACAAACACGTAACAAGGTCTTAAAGCCGACACTTGGTTTCGCCCTGAAACTACGAAAGAAGGAGTTCAAACGAATCAAAACCGAGGTGACATAAGTCGGAACCAACCGTGTAAAATCTGGTGTCAGCAGCAGCCAATGGCGGTAAATATCAAGCGTGAAGGAAATTTGTAACTTCACCGGACAACTAACATAACATACAACTAACATACGAGTTGTTCGTTTGTTTTTGTTGTTTTTATTATTATTATTATTATTACTATTATTATTATTATTATGTAGGTAGTCGCCCAACAGGATAATCCCAATTACAGGACGAAAAAAAAAGAAGAATAGATATAGAACGATTGGAACTAAACCTAAACCTAACCTAAAACAAAAGAATATATGTACAATTATAGATATATAGATAAACAACAAAAGGCAAAAACATAAATATAATGTAAGAAAAAAAAAAAAAAGAAAAATTGTTGGCAATTTGATTAGAATCCGTCAGACTTCGCCAGAATACTGTCGATCTTCTCTTGTTTGTTGTCTTCTTCTTCGTCTCATTCTTCGCGTATCCAAGTTATTTGTTCTTTTCATTTCGTTTATTGTAGTTTTCTCCGTCATCTTTGCAGTCCACCTTACATGTTTTCTTTTGTTTTCCATTGGCAATTTGATTTCATTTACGCTCCGTGCGTTGCTGAAACAAATGTCGGTGTGTTTGTTTTTCTTATCTTCTTATTAATAATCTCCTTTTGTTTCTTCTTGACGATCTTCTTTTGTTTCTTGTTTTTCTTCTTCTTCTTCTTCTTCTTCTTCTTCTTCTTCTTCTTCGTGTTTCGTCGTTCTTTGTTCGATTACTCACTGGCTCAACATTTTACAACTGTTTTTTTTTCCTTTGCCCAATAATGGACGGACGGATTTTTAACAGCTACAGAGCTGATAAAAGAATATGAAATTTTGTCATAATAAAAACGTACCAAAATGACTCTTTCAGCTGGCAATACCCAAGTTTAATTTTCGTTAAATGGTAGAACTGAAATAACTTTCGGTTACAACTAGGGTTGCCAAGTGTCCTTTATTTTAAGCGACGTTCCCCATATCCTGGGAAACTATTGTAGGCACAATGGTTTCCAAAGATATTAACCGACGGTTAAATTTACCAGGAGGTGGTAAGATAGGGCCTTATATAGTTTTGTATGAGAACCTACGTCACGATTCGAGAATAAAGCCCCACACAGAATTGGGGAGAACATGTGAATTATCTAAGTGGTAAATTAACTAAAGATATTTATACTTTAAGGTAACACTCATGTATCTTTAACTATCTTAAAGACAGCTTACCATGCGCTTTTTGCATCTCACATGTTCTACTCAGTTCTGGTTTGAGGTTGCTCTCCTGGTTTGAGTAAAATATTTGCAATGCAAAGGCGCTCTGTGTGCATAATAACGAGTACCGGTTGTAAACGCCCGGAAAAATCGATTTTTTATTTTATTCAAAATTTTAATTTAATTTGATTACTGCGAGTGGAATTTAATCTGTTTTATTTTAAATTAAATTTTCTCAGCCAATAATGATTTGTACAGGAAATACTGTAGTCATAACAATAATAATTAAGATCGCATTACTCGCAGAAACCGTGAGACTATATTCCCTCCTTCCCCGCCGTGCCAAATTATTGTTGAAAGCTTGTTAAAGTTGCCCCCTGACTTAGGCAACCTTTGTGACGCCTGTAAGATAAGCGAAAGAGGTGGACGTTCTTAAGATAAACATCCAGGCTCCGCGGCAGGAGCGAGTGAAAAATAAAATCAGTATCCACCGGGAGGATCCATAATGTTAATAATGGCTTCAAAATGTTACCCTCTTACCCGTTCAATCATGCGGTTGTTGTTACCAAAGCAGTTTAACCCCCTAGAAACAAAACTCAAATATAAGTGAGTGTGTGTGTTGGTACACGCGGAGAACACCAGCCTTGCGGCCCAGATTTCAGTCGAGGAACCCTCAGGCATCCCAAAAGCCTCTGTTACTGCGTTTCGCCTCTGATAAGGTATTGTATTTGTTATTTTATATGTCATGTCATTTTCTTTTCAAAATTCCTTGAAACCAAATTCTACTTCCTATATTTATATTTTTTTTGTACTTGTTTTCTTTGTAAAAAGAATAAATAAAATAAATCCATTGTAGCACATGAGGGATTTTATTTATTTGTACAGTTTCTGAGCCAAGAGCCCTTTAAAGCCTTCGAAAGAGTTAAAAAGAGTTATTAATTAATCAGGTAAACAGGTTCGGTAATTTCCTAAAAAAATTACCTGGTGGCAGCAAAGTTTTATTATTCAAAATTGTCTTTAATTCATTTAAAGCACGCTACCTGCTTGAATAGTAAAGGGGTGGAATTTTCTTATTTTTTTTCTATTTCCCAAAGAAAAACTAACTTATAGTAATAGAAAGCCACTGTTTACACGGTTATGGTTATAGGGATGGCTGTAGAGAATATTTTGGCAAACCGAAACTGTTTACTTTGCCCTGCATTTTTGCCTTCCAATATTTAATGTATACGAAAAGAAATATTACAGTTTTCAAACAACACAATGATATAAATGCATATAACACAAGAAATCAAGACTATCTGATATCCTCACACATACACGATTAACCAAAAGGCACCTATCAGTTCTTTGGACTCTGAAATGAAAACGTTTTCAAGAAGAGGACTAAATGTTACCTTAACATTTCAGGAAATTCTTAACGGTTTAAAGTACGTCAGCATTTCATACACATTTAGTAAGTAATTAGTTAGTTAATAACGAGCAAAAGTAAAAAATACGAAGTATTATCCGCTATTCTCCTCAATTTCAAAGTACGGGAACAAGAGCCATTTTTGAGTCTCAAAGTGTATATGTTCTTTAAAATAGAGGCAAGCCCTATTCGTAACCGATATCAAAGAAGTAAAAAATAAAATGTATTAGGTATTACTTTTAATAAATAATAAACGAGATAACGAAACAACAAATTCGTTTCAGAAATACTGACTGTTTAATGTTCAATTTTTTATTTATTTTTAATTTTAGAATTCATGTAATTATTTCTCCGTGCATCTAAATAATCAATTCAAATAAAAATATTAAACTCGGGCGGACAATTAAATATTTTTATTTGTATCTAAAGCAAAAAAATATTGGAATGTAAGTTCGCTTGGTCCGTGTCATTGAAAGTAATTTAAAATTATCGCTCTTCCGGCTCGGCATGCGAGTGCATCTATGACAAAAACGTGCAAAAAACAAAATCGAGCATTCCATGTCTATCTTTTCTTTTCTTAACTGGCCATCTTCCTTTAGTTACTTACGGATATCGCTAGAGAACGGGCAAGCTTTTCTTATTAGCGAATTTGCAATATTATTGCAATAGTTTGTTTATTATAATATACGCGGTCGTGAAGTGTCTTCCTTTTTAGTGTGTGTGTGTGTGTGTATTGGGGTTGCTGGCTTGGAGATTTTCGGCACTAGAAATGCACGCTTCGTAAAACGGTAGGGTGAGTGAAATCAGAATTTTTTTCGATTTAATTTATTAAATATCCATATTGTTGCAGTTCCACGTCGGTATGCAGTTTGGATGGTAGAGGGGTGAGTCACTTATTTCCTTTTTTAGTAAGCCATAATATAGTATAATAAATAATAAATAAATTACAAACAAGCAAAGCCGTATTAACATATTTTGATGAAACTGTTGCTATTGACGTACAAAAAGAGACACGTACCTAGGATGTTCGCGGATAAACGTATCGATATCTAGAAAATAACTTTTTAGAACCATCCTGTATGGGTTGAGTTACGATGATAAAAATCTGATATTCCGTTAAAAATTTAATTTCTCTTCGATTTTGAATTTGACTTCAGAAAAACAGAAATAGTGATGAACAGATAAAACAGCGATCGTTTTTTGACCTGACATTGCAGTAGGATAAACAAATTGAAGCGGGTTTGCAGTCAAAAATGATTTATAACAAGAAAAAAGTTTTTCAGAAATTGCATTAAAAATGAGATTAGATACGGACCTATTCTGTAAAAGTCACATGAAAAATCAAACCGCGCAACCAGGGGCGTATCATTAGGGGTTATAAGGCAATTAGGCGCCGAGACGTCACGTAGACAATTGCAAGATTACTTCACAAAACCTAGTCTCGACGTAAGATAAACAATCTATTTAATTCCCAAGAAACTCTGTGAATCACAAATGTAGGCGAGTGCAAGATAGTGACATTGCAAGAAGTGTGAAAGTATTTATAATAGTGACGGAATAACAAAGCTGACAGAAAGCTTATTTCGCAAGAATAAGATGACACGAAAAAGAAAATACGCACCACGTCAAACTTTACGGCCCAGTCTCCCCTTTAGATAAACAACCTGTTTAATTCCCACGAGATATTATGAAACGATAGACGATCGCAAGTCGACTCTTCTCGGATGAAATTTGTAAGTAAAAACTTTTTAAAACCTGTTGAAATTAGAAAGAACACTCGACGTTTCACTGTCGCTTGATAGCTTCTCCCGCCCGAGATATCAAGCGATAGTGGATACGTTGAGCATTACCTTTTTAATTTAAACTATCGCTAGTCGACTCTTGTCGGATGAAATTTGTAAGTAAACTCTCTTGTCACTTGAGTAACCCCCACAGAGAACTAAATTGTCAGAGAAATTATATCATTAGAGAGAATTCGAAATACTTATTTTAAATTGCTGTGTTTTTTTTTAATTTCAATATTTTGTTTTCCTCTTGTTGCGATGGATTAACTTTAGGATTGGTTCTGTAAGCATCCAGATTCTCATGATGATTATTTTTATAATTCGGTACACTTTATTTAATTAAGATACTTTATATTAAATTAGAAGCGTCGGAATATGACTCATTGGAAAACACAAATGACATACACGTGCAGCGTTATGTAACGAAAGCATTAGTCAGCTTGCAATGTACCCAATTACAAATGAGGTCATAATGGCATTATGTTAAAAAAATACAAGTATGCAATATGCAACGCTTTGCGAAACGTAATATATCGTTGGAACACCGGTGAGTCATAGTGTACTAGAAGAAATAATTAATGTAAGGGGTCCGAGTCCTCCAAGCAACCCTTGGCTTACATGTACATCGGTTACATAATAACTGCTGCCGGTAAAATAGAATGAGTAATCCGGATTTTCCAAAACTGCTGCTGATTTTTCATTTTGCGATTGGATAACAGAATTACATTAATTCCAATTGAGTTAGGTTGAGTACGGTCAAGTATATTGTTAACTGAGTTTTAATTTTTAACTTCATTTATTCTCAATTATTTTTTTTTTATTTTTCAATTTTGTTTTGTTTGAATTGTTCGACTTAATCTCCGTTTAATTTCATTTCTTCTTAAATTTATTACTTTGCTTGTACCTTCCTACGTGTACTTTTTTATTTTTTACTTGTGTGGAATACAGTTAGGTTGGATTGACCTTGATCAGAAAGGCTTGATAATATTTTTTTATAGATTTTTTTTAGTTTTAAGTCTTGTTTCTTTTTTTGTTTGGCATGGGCTTATTCAAGTTGAGTTAAATCGGTTGGCCTGACCTTGAATTGACTTGAATTTTAAATTTTTAAAGAGCGCATTTTTTATTATTTTTTCTTTTTTAGATTCCTTAAATTTTAATTTTCTGTTCATTTATTTCCGAAGTTGGGCTCGTTTAAGATGAGTTCAATCAGGCTGTTTTTTTATTTATTTTAATTTTTTTATTTTTTTGGTCTTATTGCTTTGAATTGGTTCGACCTAATTTCTATTTAATTTTTTTAATTGATTAATTTGCTTGTATTTTTCTACATATACTTTTTCATTTTTTATTTGTATATATAGTTAGGTTGAGTTGACCTTGAATTTGGTCAAGATTAAAATCATCTTAATTTATTTTGTCGATTTTCTTTTTGTTTTAATTTTTTGTTAACTTTTATTGTTTGACTTGGGTTGGACACAATTAGGTTTAGGTTTTTTAGTTTTAAGTTTTGTTTTTTTTTTGTTTGGCATGGGCTTAATCAAGTTGAGTTAAATTAGTTGGCTTGACCTTGAATTGAGCGCACGCGGCTAGCATGAAACAATTTTTTTATTAATTTTTGTAGATTCCTTAAAAATTAATTTTCTGTTAAATTTTTTTCTCAAGTTGGGCTTGTTTAAAATGAGTTCAATCAGGTTGTTTTTTTTTTATTTATTTTCAATTTTTTATTTTTTGGTATTATTGGGTTGAGTTCTGCTTTGAATTGGTTCGACCTAATTTCTATTTAATTTTTTTAATTTATTAATTTGCTTGTATTTTTCCACATATACGTTTTAATTTTTTATTTGTATAATATAGTTAGGTTTGATTGACCTTGCGATTGGTGAAGCTTAATAATTTTAAATAATCTTAATTGTTTTTTCGTCGATTTTCTTTCTGCTTTAGTTTTTTGTTTTAATTTTTTGTTAACTTTTATTGTTTCACTTGGGTTGGACACAATTAGGTTTAAATTTTTTTAGTTTTAAGTTTTTGTTTCTTTTTTCTTGTTTGGCCTGGCCTTATTCAAGTTGAGTTAAGTTGGTTGGGCCAGTTTAAATTAAAAAAAAAACACTCGACTTTTCACTGTCGCTCGATAGCTTCTCCCGCCTGAGATATCGAGCGATAGTGGACACGTTGGGCGTTGTTTTTTTAATTTAAACTATTTATTTGTAGGTCGACGAGATGTTTTTATTGTTGCAATTATAAAGCTGAAATAGCGAACTCGTCAAAATCTATTGCAAGAGAGTCCCTGAAACACATCTACGAATTGCTAGCTAAAATAGGCCGAAACCGTGGGAAGTGATTAGCGCTATAAAATACACATCTGCACTACGGCGAAGATGGCTATATAAAAAAATATTAAAGCGCAATAAATGAAGGTGATGAAAACACAAAGCTAGAAGTGCGCACAAGCGAAGGATAAATGCGAAACCAATGAAAAACCAAGGCTCCAGGTCAGCGAAATTTTAAATTAAACCAATAATAACGCTGAAATAGCGAACTCGCATGAGTGAGAGAGAGAGAGAGAAAGAGAGAGAGAGAGAGTCTCCATGAGGTATATAGAAGAACTGTCTACGAATTTCAAAACAAAATAGATCGAAACCATGGGAGGTAATTAGCGCTATAAAATGCACGTTTGCACTACGACAAAAAATTGCAATATAAATAATAATAAGAATAAAGTAAATGCAGCCCAAAACTCTCCACAAACTAGGTAGCTGTGAGTACGGTTTTTGAAACCGTAACAACTTGACTTTGTTGATTTAGACAAAATTTCTTAAATTTATGGCCGAGCCGCCGGAATTTGAAAATTGAAAGACGGCGATGACGTTTCTGCGTCGCGCTCGGATCGCTCCCTCATCCTCCTCTTCGCACGCAGAAACAGCGAAATGACGCCCGCTATAAATTATTAATCGGAACCGAAACGTCTCCGGGAGCTTTAAAGTTCAGGGCGGCCGTAAATTAGCGTCGCCGCCGCCGTTAATACCGGCGGCGCGGCGCGCAGTGGAGAACGTTATCGAATCGAGTAATTCGTCGTTAAAAAAGTTTCACCTACATTTTTCTCTCTGACTCTCTCGGCAGGCAGCCGAGAGCTCATGGCCGCCTATATTTTAATTTAGCGGCGCGGCTAACGAAGTCCATTTCTGTGAAATATGACGTCATACTTCGTTGTTACGTGTGGGGGATCCCTCGCGCTAACGTGTGTTACCGTCAAATGTGGACCGGCGGGAGGGGGCGGGGGAGGAGGCAGCGACGAGGCATGTAGGCGTTTTTAAGCCGGGATTTGCCTTTTAACATAATTTATAGTTTCGCAGCAGCGACGGTGGCGGGGGGAGGGGATATTAAAACTCCGAAGCGTCCCTGACGAATTTTAGCCCCCAGAGAGAGAGAGAGAGAGTGATGTAGCAGATTGCTTTTAACGTAAATAACAGCTTTAATTAATTTCGAAGCGCCGAATTAATCAGAGAGCTCAACCGTTTCATTTAAGTTGGTTTCTGAGGAGTTGTAGTCGAGGAGTCGTCTGTGCGTTTTTTTTTTTTTTTTTGTAAAACTCTCGGAACTATTTCGCCCTCCTCCGACAGTATTTTAACGATCCGTTTTGAATGAGGCCCCTTACTTTCGTCGGGAGGGTTTCCTCTGCCTATTTATTACTTAAAAAAAAATCGAAAGTATTGAATTAAAGGAACATTTACTGCGTGAATGGTGGCAGCGGTGGGATATAATTAAAAAAAAAATTGCGTTCGGTACCTAATAGGCCACGTGGATTTCTGTCGTCTTCAAGCTAAAGAAAGTAATAAATTGTACGCCTGTTAAGGAAATTAAATTCGCGAAGATGAAGAAAAATAATTGCAAACAACATTTGCTTTGCATTTTTGGTAATTCCGCCGCCGCCGGCGCCGCTTATTTCCCCGAATGTTTTCGTAGCGAGGTAATTACGAAATTAGCTCCTAAATTCATTTTCGAAACACAAAGTAACTAAGACGGTTAATTTGCAAGCAAAATAAGATAATAACAGCGGGACGAGACTCTCGGCGACCCCACCAAGGAAAAAAAACAGATGCTAATGAATTTCGGGAAGCAATTAGACGAAATTCATTCGAATCGCAAGTTTGTAAGGGCCCCCCCGCGCCCCTTCTTCCGCATTCATGTCGGCTCGCGACGCTAATGATTCATTCAAGAGCCGCCGGCCGAGTGTAGGTTTATACATATAAATTTCAATCTTGCGCTTCATGACGAAATTTATCGTGAATCTCCGCGATATTGGTTTTATATTGAGTTTATGTTGATGAGGTGGCGGGTGCAGTCTCCGGAAGGCGAGAATTTATTGCCTGCACGCCCGCTTCCTGCTGCCTCACTTACTTACGAAATTAATAAATCTTGTAGCTGTTATATTTACAAAACACGAGCGCGCGGCAACCTTATACTCGATTAAGTTTTTCATTACTATTACATTGCATGAACTTCAATCTCACCCGGTCTCGTTTTAAAGTGGTCAGAGCGCACCAGATCAGGTTTATTTCTGGTAGAAATCCAACTAAAATAATTTTCCTTTCCGGTCAAGAGATGGCGCTCTAAATTATGAAAACGATTGAAAAAAAAATCAAATTTTTTGGAAGCTAAAACTAAAAGATGAAATCAAATAGATTTTATTTTGGCCAATAGATGGCAATCTAAAAGATGATGATGACAATGACGCGAATTTTAATATTTCCTTTAGCTTTTCTTAAAAATAATTACTCCTAGTTACTGAAGGATTAAACATTTTTTTTAATGCTTTTCTAATTGATTAACAAAATGGAAGCAATAACCCCTCCAGAATAAACGTAAGTATAAATAAATAACAATGCTTGTGTTTACAAGCAAATCGATGCGATTTGACACAGTTGAAAAGTGAGGTTAGGACAACGGATTTACTGACGTACGGAACCCAAAGGTATTTATTTCATGACGCTTTTATCAGCTTAATCCGCTCGGGCCTGATTGTGTCACGTTAATTTGTTTTGATAGGCTCGTTTACTTAGATCTGAAAGGTGCTCCGCCGAAAGTTTCATTTTTGGAAAAGGTAAATAAGTAGTGAACAGATAAAATAGCGACATCTTACGTACGCTTTTTGACTTGACATTGCAGTAGGACAGACAAACTGAAGCAGATTTGCTCCTAATAAGTCCCCCATGCAAGGCGGTCATGCTTGCTGTCAAAGCATAATGAAAGTTTGCATGGCATTCATAAAGTTAAATTAATCAAATCTCCAGAATAAAGTCTTGTCATCGCAAAAATATCAGAAAAATAAATAACTCTGGTTGACATTGACATTCATAAAATTTAATTAATCAAGTCTCCAAAATAAAGTCTTGCAATCACAATAATATCAGAAAAATAAATGAACTCTGGTTTGAAGATATTCAATTGTTTTAAAATTTGTAACTGAAACAGGTTAGGTTAATTTGGATTGAGTACCTACTTGTTAAAATTTAAAAAAAAAAAAATTCTTTTCGTTGGATTGGACACAATAGTTAAGTTGGGTTGACCTTGAGACTGCTTCGGCTTGGTTTGTATTTTTTAATTTCTTAAAAGTGTTTCACGCTTATTGACTTTTATTTTTTAGTTTTTTCTTGTGTTGGTCTTAATTTGGCTGGATTGAGCACAATAGTTGAGTTGGGTTGACCTTGAAACTGCTTTTGACTTGGTTTGTATTTTTAATTTTTTTTTCATACCTAATGAATTTAATTTTTTAATTTTTTCTTGGGTTGGCCTTAATTTGGTTGAGCTCGGTTGGGTTGACCTTGAGAGGAATTTTTATTTAATTGTACTGTTTAAACCTTTTTAAATTGAGTTCAGTGTTTTTTTTTATCATTTGCATGGTATTCATAATGTTAAATTAATCAAATCTCCAGAATAAAGTCTTGCCATCGCAAAAATATCAGAAATTTAATTAATCAAGTCTCCAAAATAAAGTCTTGCAATCACAATAATATCAGAAAAATAAATGAACTCTGGTTTGAAGATAGTCAATTGTTTTAAAATTTGTAACTGAAACAGGTTAGGTTAATTTGGATTGAGTACCTACTTGTTAAAATTAAAAAAAAAAATCTTTTCGTTGGATTGGACACAATAGTTAAGTTGGGTTGACCTTGAGACTGCTTCGGCTTGGTTTGTATTTTTTAATTTCTTAAAAGTGTTTCACACTTATTGACTTATTTTTTAGTTTTTTCTTGTGTTGGTCTTAATTTGGCTGGATTGAGCACACGAGTTGAGTTGGGTTGACATTGAAACTGCTTTTGACTTGATTTGTATTTTTAATTTTTTTTTTTCATACCTAATGAATTTAATTTTTTAATTTTTTCTTGGGTTGGCCTTAATTTGGTTGAGCTCGGTTGGGTTGACCTTGAGAGGAATTTTTATTTAATTGTACTGTTTAAACCTTTTTAAATTGAGTTCAGTGTTTTTTTTTTATTATTTGCATGGTATTCATAATGTTAAATTAATCAAATCTCCACAATAAAGTCTTGCCATCGCAAAAATATCAGAAATTTAATTAATCAAGTCTCCAAAATATTGTCTTGCAATCACAATAATATCAGAAAAATAAATGAACTCTGGTTTGAAGATAGTCAATTGTTTTAAAATTTATAACTGAAACAGGTTAGGTTAATTTGGATTGAATACCTACTTTTTAAAATTAAAAAAAAATTCTTTTCGTTGGATTGGAAGTTGGATTGACCTTGAGACTGCTTTGACTTGGTTTGTATATTTTAATTTTTAAAAGTGTTTCACACTTATTGACTTTTATTTTTTAATTTTTTCTTGTGTTGGTCTTAATTTGGGTGGATCGAGCACAATAGTTGAGTTGGGTTGACATTGAAACTGCTTTTGACTTGATTTGTATTTTTAATTTTTTTTTTCATACCTAATGAATTTAATTTTTTAATTTTTTCTTGGGTTGGCCTCAATTTGGTTGAGCTCGGTTGGGTTGACCTTGAGAGGAATTTTTATTTAATTGTACTGTTTAAACCTTTTTAAATCGAGTTCAGTGTTTTTTTTTTATTATTTGCATGGTATTCATAATGTTAAATTAATCAAATCTCTAGAATAAAGTCTTGCCATCGCAAAAATATCAGGAAAATAAATAACTCTGGTTGACATTGACATACATAAAATTTAATTAATCAAGTCTCCAAAATAAAGTCTTGCCATCACAATAATATCAGAAAAATAACTGACTCTGGTTTGGAGATATTCAATTGTTTTAAAATTAACTGAAGTAAATTAGTTTAATTTGGATTGACCTTGAGATTGCTTTGGACTTATTTTGCGTTAATATTAGAATTGTTCTCATTACAATTTAAAAAAAATATATATTTTATACTGAATTGTGACACAGTAGTTCAGTTGCGTTGACCTTGAGACTGTTTTGGACTTGGTTAGCATTTTTAATTTTTTTTTCAAATCTTTAATACTTACTGAATTTTTTTTTTTTTAATTTTTCGCGTTAATGTTTCTCACGCGTTCCGTTGCTTTTTCGGCGTAACTTTCAGGCGAGTTATCGCTTCAAGGGCATATTCGCAGCAGCGACTTTTGTTTATTTCGCAGCAATCTTGCCTATCATAATTCAAGTTGAGGTGAAAAGCGATGAAATCTTTCTTAAAATTCGAATGAAATAATTTTCGTTTTCGGTCAAGAGATGGCGCTCCAAATTATGATAACGATTGAAAAAAAAAATCAATTTTTTTTGGAAGCCGAAACTAAAAGATGAAATAAAATGGATTTTATTTTGGCCAATAGATGGCAATGTAAAAGATGATGATGCTTTAAATTTCCTGTGGCTTCTCTTGAAAATAATAAATTACTAAAGGATTAAACAA
The DNA here is from genome assembly GCA_036172665.1 of Prosopocoilus inquinatus. Classification (NCBI taxonomy): domain Eukaryota; kingdom Metazoa; phylum Arthropoda; class Insecta; order Coleoptera; family Lucanidae; genus Prosopocoilus; species Prosopocoilus inquinatus. Next base: position 12,148,272 of record CM069871.1, on the reverse strand, counting down.
TTTTTGAAAGATTCTCTATTGGTTAAAAGTTGAGACGAGAGGCGATGAAATATTTTTTAAAATTCGACTAAAATAATTTTCATTTTCGGTCGAGAGATGGCGCTCCAAATTATGAAAATGATTGAAAAAAATCAAATTTTTTTGGAAGCTGAAATTAAAAGATGCGATCGGAACGTCGGAATGAAACCTGGTTTTAAAATTTGACTAAAATAGTCTTCTGTCTTGGTCAATAGATGGCGCTCTAAAAGAAGAGAAGAAGACGATGATAATTCCCGCTTTAAATCTCATTTAGTTTTCCTTGAAGATCAAATTTTTTGAAAGCTGACTGAAATGGCTGAAATTGGATGAGATAGGAGGAATGTCGCGATGAAATGTGTTTTAAAATTCGGCGAATATAGTTTCTCCTTTCGGCAAAGAGATGGCGTTCTAAATGATTTCTGAAGCGCTTTGATTATGTATTACCGGTTTAATTTTGAAAGAAAGAATTACTTTCGCCGAGAACATTAAGGCGATGCGGTGCTCTTGAGGATCGATTAAGGTAACTTCATTCATTTTTGGACATGTGAAGATAACTGAGCGGATAGATGGCGCTTTAAATAATACGTTCGCTTTTTAACTTTCGATTTCCTTAACACACTTAAATAAAAGTAAGTGCCTTAGGATAAAAAAAAATAGAGATTTCTTCTTGGAAAAAGGAGAAGGTGAATGCAGACATGAACACGACATCTTACTGAAATCAGAAATCAGAACTAGCAGAAATAGCTAGTATTTCCGGTTAAGAGATGGCGCTTTGAAAATTTTCCAACCGGGGCTTTTAGATTTTCAAATTTTATTTTGAAAAGAAAATCATCGCGAAGTTAGAATGCAGAGAGATTTTGCCGGAACGCCAGCGTGAAGATAAGACGTTGTTAAATGAGATTAAATCAGCTAAAATGTTTTTCACTTGCAAAGTTACGAACAACAGATGGCGCTGACAAAATTAATCAATTAATTTAAAGTAATTTTGACGTTTTTGAATATTTTAGAGGTCCTCAACTGGCAAACGAAACAATACTCTTTTGATAAAATTACATTTCCGAAAACTTGCTATTCGGAAATAACAAGGGGGTTTCCCAGTTTTCAAAAAACTAAATGGAAGAATTTTTTAACGCCATTTTATGAAAAAAAAGCTTGGAACTCCATGAGTTGGTTTGATAAACGATAAAACTTACAATAGCTCAATAGCTTAATATTTAAAAATGATTCTTGTGCAATGAAAATTGACGAAGCTATTAATCGGTAGCGAAACGTTGAGTGTTTTCCCTTCGTAATTTTGTCCATTTCAAGTTAAAAAAAAAACTTTTTACTTAATATTTAACATAATTATGATTAAATATTTTGAACGTATAATTATTATTAATGTAATGTAATGTAATTATTTTAAACTCTCACTGTTAATATGAAGAAAACTCGACTGACCTGGAAAGACCATCACGAAACCAATCACCACTAACCAGCCAGTTACAATCAAACTGAACTGTCCTTGAGAGATCATCGGCTTTATAGACGTCGATGGAAATGGACCATGGTATTCACCGTCTTCGAGAGAACCGTGATTTTTTTGTGGAAATCCAACCAAATGCTCTAAGTGACTAATTTTATAAAAATTAGAACTAATATGTAAATCCCATTTAGTCAAGAAATCTGTGTATCTCGATCGGGTCCTGTTTATATTGTCTACGATAATCAAAACAGCAACACACTTGAGTAATATGGAACCGAAAAAAGGTCCGATCGGGTAGGCTATATTCGGGGGTGAAAGCATTTTACGGAAGACGCACGTAAATCGGATTGTTAATGAAACGCAGTGAAACGTGATTGAGGGGTTTGTTCACAACATAGGTTGTTGATGAATGATATTTCTGTATCCGTCAAATGTCGACCAGGTATACCATCAAGATTGTGTTACCTGGAGATAGTTCTATTTTATCCGTCAAATGTCGACTGGGTAGATTATCAAGATTGTATTACCTGGGGATAGTTCTATATCCATCGAATGTTGATCGGGTAGATGATCAAAATTGTATTACCTGAGGGATAGTTCTGTACTCGCTGAATGGTCGGTAGAGTAGAGTATCACTTCCACCTGCATACGACATTGTTCTATACCCATCAGTAGCTTGGAGAAAGAGTAGATAATGTCGGAAACACAGCCAGCTAATTACCTGACCTAGTGTATTGCAATGTGTTTGCCAAGAACGGTCATGACTGGATTGCGTCCATAACGTCAATGATCCTGAGGGTATATGCTCAGAATGCAAGGTATGCTAATATCCACCTGGGGCTTACCTTTATGCATGCGAAGTACGAAGATGAACATTTATGCATATCTTCGCAGTGAGTTTCTCCACAGTACAGCTTCTAGATTCGCCGCTGGAGGGAAAAGGGGCGGAAGAGCCCCGGTGAGTAGAAACAATTGTTATCGTTGAACTTCGGACGTAAACACTGCATGGTTGTTACATGTAAACCACATGAACGGCTGCATTAACCGGATGCTAACTACCCCTCTGCGTATAGAAGGGAGACGTGAGAAAGTATTAATGATACTGTTTAAGTTTAACGTAGTACAATATCTCTGATTTATAAACAAACACGTTATTATTAATGTTATTGTGTAAATGTTTAATAACAAAAAAAAACGCCCCTACACACAAACGAAAAATATAACCTAAACTTTAACTTCCTCAAGGTGCGTACGAAGTAGAAGTCATGGAAAGTTATAAAAAAATCAAAATCTTACAAAATTCTTGATTTTAAACGAAAATGGCATGACTCAAAGGAAATTCGATGAGGGGGAAAACGATGGTGAAAACCGCATCTTCCCATCATCTATAGTTCTCGAGAACCTTACACACTGAACCGTAACACTACTTTCGCAACCGTAACACCAACTTTAACTTCCCTAAGGTGTTTACCGAGTAAAAGTCATCGAAAATTAAAAAATAAATCCAAATCTCGCAAATTTCTTTATTTTAAGCGAAAATGGCATGACTTCATGGGAATTCGATGAGGGAACGACGACGGTGAAAATCGAATCTTCCTATCACGAATCGTTCTCGAGATATAACCATTTTCACGTCTCTTATGGTCCAAGTACAACATAAAAAAAATTAAAAGAAGAAATGACAGGAAAGGTCAGTAAAAAAAATTTTAGTCGACGAAGGTCAATACAGGAGTACGAGTGAAATAGAGTCTGTCTAATTTGTGTATAGGTTTTGGTTCTTATCTATTTGAAATTGTGAGCAAAATTAAAGTATTTCGGTTTCCAAACCTTTCAAACTGAACCTTATCCCGTAACACAAATCTTTTGCAACCGTAACAGCAACTTTAACTTTGAGTATGAGCGAAATAGAGTCTGTCTAACTTGCGTATAGGTTTTGGTTCTTATCTCTTTTACAAGATTTGAAATTGTTAGCAAAATTAATAAAGTATTTCGGTTTCTAAACCTTATAGACTGAACCGTATCCCGTCACGCTCCTTTCGCAACCGTAACACCACCTTTATTTCGTTTTATGCAAAATATGTAGAATCTCGGTGTGCTGCAGTCAAAATAAAAGTGGTATTGTGGGTTGGTATTCTCTTTTGTGATTGCGCCGACATATGTGGGACGGTTCCGCCAGCATTTATTGACTCGTTAATTAAAGCCAGCAGGCCGCACACAGAGAGAGAGAGAGACGCGAGGCCCTGTTGATGAAAGCACACTTTGAAGTGCAAAGCGCAAACCGAATTCAAAAGCGGCGAAGTGAATAGAAAACAACCGCAAAGTTAAGCAAATAGAGGCGGGCGCGCAAATTGAAGTGGCGATGATCCGCGACGTTCCGCCGCAATGCCGGCCGCGCTCATGAGGACCCACTTTGCAGAATCACCACCGGCTCCCTCATAAAAGTTAAGTAAGTGGCGGTCGAGGATGCGCGGGACACATAACGAGGCCGAGTCTGCGGTCGGCCGTCGTCCGGCCGGAATGGACGTAAGACCAAATTAATTGCGTCGTGGTTGCCCGCCTCCGGGAGGACGTTTTTGCTCCGCTAAGCCGCGCCGGCAAATAGACGTAACAGGGATTTGGACCGCATCGATCGATTTGTTGCTGCTGCCGCCAGGGCTTTACTTGAGGACATCGTTCGGCTTTTATACAAAGCAGAACGGACTGCGAGATTAATCAATCGAGAACGAAAAACGACAACCAGCAACATCTCTATTTAATGCCTGTAAACTAAAGACTAGAACTACTTAGAATTGCGTGTGACATTCTTACTTATTCAATGCTGAAAGTTAAAAATGGGCTCAAATTCCGGGTTAGACGTTGATTTAGGATTTATTGAAACCCAAGCGACGCTGAAGGATGAAAATCGTGCTGAAAACGAACTAGAATCGTATGATCTAGTGAAATGTGTTCCTTCACGTACACGTTATCCGGCAAAGAATCTGTGCTAACAGGGCAAATGTATCCACTAATCATATTAGATAGTCAAAATAAATATATCCACTAATTATATTAGATAGTGATGTAAGTTCCTTAAATGACGTGGTCATGACAGTGGTCACAATAAAAATGACGGTCACATCATAATGATTGGTCAATTTAAAAATGACCTTGTGAACCGTACATGAGCATCATTTTAATAAATGACGGTCATTTAAAAAAAAAACCTGTCGTTTTAATAAATGATTGTCACAGACACATGCAAGTAGGCGTATGGGCGGGCATGTATTGTTTTTGGAAAGTTTGTTATGGGGAAAATTGCTTTAATTTGATTTATGAAGGAAAGATTGGGTGATTGTTAGAATTAATTTTCTTCTGCATTTGGAATGGGGCGATGTTCTTTTTTTTCTGCGAAGCGTTTAAGATTGCAATGTGTGGCGTAATTCGTGTCGGTAATCGGTTCGAGCCTGGCAGACGACCCCTGACATTCTGGTCTCATTGGCTGATGCTTACCTAATATTTCACAGTGATTGACTTCGACGCTCTGTTCTCTTTCTTTTCTTTCATCATTTTAAAAATGACCTTGTGAACTGTATGTACATGACCGTCATTTTAATAAATGACTGTCATTTTTAAAAATGACTGTCGTCTTAATAAATGATGGTCACAGACACATGCAAATAGGCGTATGGGCATGTACTGTTATTGGAAAAATATCTCACGTAAAACGTAAGCAAGATCCTTTAGTGCTTATGGCTATATACCCACAAAAAAAGAAACTAATAAAATGAACTGTGAAACGTACACAGATCTACTCAATAAGTTCAGATATACCGACACGGAAGAAAGATTCAAATACTGATGTCGAAGACAAATCAAATTAAAAAAATAGATACTAAATTACTAAATAGCTTTTTTTATTTTGAAATATTTCTCCAGTTTCTTTTTTTAATAATTTTTTCTTTATTATTTAATTTTGTTCGCCTTGTTGCTTTCAAACCTACTTGTCGTTAAAGGGGAAACAGTGTCGAATCGTATCTCTAACACTGAAGGGTACCTGAAGTGGGTACCTACCACCACCGAGCGCGGTGCGAATCCATGACCTCTCGATCGCAAGACTGTCCCTCTTACCACTTGGAACATTCAGGTGTTAATAAACAAATAATAAGCTTATTTAGCTAAAAGGTTTTAATTTCAGTTGTGGGTATGTTGTATGCTTTATCTATAAATTGTACGAATTTATGAAATTTTATTGTGGAGTATTACCTTTGGTGTTTTGTAAAAAATTATCTTTATTTGATTTAATATGCGTGTACATAAAAGTGCGCCTGTTTAGGGTTAAACGGTTGATAGTGACTACAAGATGACCGTCATTTATACTTAAATGACCAAAATGACGTCATGATTTTAAATGACCGTCATTTTACATCACTAATATTAGATGGTCGAAAATTGAGAATTTTATTCGTTTCTTACGTCGATAAAACGAACAATAAATTTTACGAACACACACGGTTATGTCCGCAGACATACCAGAGGGTACGTGCGAAGTAAAAGTCTTGGAAAGTTACGTAAAACCAAAACATCTTGCACAATTAATGGTTTTAAGCGAAAACTGCGCGAACTAATGGAAATTCGTCGAGAACACGAACCTGTCGTCTTCTCGACGAATTCGAGAGGAGGAAAAGGGTGAAAACCGCATCTTCCTATCACTAATCGTTCTCGAGATATTACCATTTATATCCTTCTCGTGGCCCAACATACAAACAACAAAAAAAATTAAAGAAAACGAAAGGGGAAATTAGAAAAGGTTAACAAAAATAATGGTGGGAAAGATTAACGAAGGAAGTTATTTTCCGCAAGAAAAATCATTTCATTATTATTTATATAGTATTATGAGAGGTTGTGAAGAATTCTTGCAAATTTTGTTACGGTGTGAAAACCGCTTTCAGGGAACGATCTGTATATTCCGTTCGACTCGCATATATTTCCAATTTTGCAGTATTAAACAATTCTTTTGTGTTTAAATCGCTTCATTTGCCACACCAACTTCGTCGGACTTTTGCTGCGACAAAAGACAGCTTTTTACTAGCGGTTTTGCCATAGTTGGAATGATTAATTTAGCGAACTTCATATGATCTCACGCTTAGCGTTTTATTTTCGACACATGTTTGGGCTTCCATTTTAAAACACTCCAGCCATAAATTAGTGTAAAATTCATGATGTTTCAGCACTTCTTTGTGATTTTAAATAAATAGTATCTTTCGGAGATTGTATTTCTGGATAAGAGTGCATCATCTTTTGAAACCACTGTAAGCGTATTTCTTCTGACTGACGAGAATTGGGCGAAGTTGCTTTTCCATACATTCAAACAGTTGTAAAATTTCCGTCACCGCTTGTTTTTTTATTGAATCAGTTCATGTAAACTGCAGGTTCTTGCGCGATAGTACTTAAACGGATAGTTTAGATAATTGGTCGCACCCCTGACCTTTGACGCCATTGGAGTATTCTCACGTCGGAATGATACTCGTTGGTCCCTGCCGATGTCACGATTCTTTTGATTCCTTTCAAACATTTGGGAGTATGGTGTTGGTTTCTCTTTATTAATTTGGGGGATTCGCAGATGGCTGTTAATCGTCTGCGATCCCCTCAATCGGTATTAAACCAGGCACGCAGTTACCAGTGGGTCCCAAAAAATATCTAATTGTTTATTCTCTAGGCCTTGGTAGACTTACTGGAGCTTCGGAGGTTAAAATCGAACCGACAAGGAATTTTTTGGATAAGATTGCGTCATCTTTTGACACCAGCGCAAGTGTACTTCTTCTGGTTCACGAGAAGACGGACCCTAATTGAAGCGTGCTTCAAAGTGAAATTTTGTCATTTAAAAAAAATGCCCCGGTTAAAGCAATTCAGAAGGCCATAATTCTAACTAATTCTAAATTAACGTTATACATTTAAAATTTTTGAAAATAGAAGTGTCTGTTTCATTTCGTAGTAATCAGTCGGTTCTTATGAAGTGCTTTTTTAACTGTGGCCAAGGTTTTACGTGTAAAAAATTTTGTCTGATGTTAACTTATGTTCTGCTTAAAAGCTCAAGGCAAACTTCAATTTCTAATAATCAATTACGTAATTTATTACAAATTACACATTACCATAATAATAGGCATCATTAATTTAATTATTTTAACATTAATTTAATTATTTTAACATTAATACTTGAACTTTTTTGTTAACAAACATTGACCTACTCGGTTCGTATTTGCTCGTAAATAATCTAAATTTGTAACAATAAAATAATTAAATTAATTACTAAAATATTTTTCTCTAAATTCAGATTTACATTATGTCCATCCATTTAGAAAAAATATCTAAATGTTTATTCTCTAGGCCTTGGCTGACATACTGGAGCTTCGGACTTCGGTTAAAATCGAACCAACAAGGACATTCCTAGATAAGATTGCATCATCTTTTGAAATTAATGCAGACGTATTTCTTCAGGTTCGTGAGAATTGGACGAAATCGATATTCCACACGTACAAGCAATTGTAAAATTTCCGTCAAAAAATCTGATTTTAAGCGAAAATCTAATGGAAATTCGTTGAGAGGAAGATGATGATGGAAACCGCATCTTCCTGTCACTTATCGTTTCAGATTTACAACGCATCGTGATAAGTTGAAATGAATTTACAGAGCAAAAACTATTGTTGTATTAACCAATGTTTTATTTGTTAAAAAATATTATGCAGAGGTATTAATGAAATAGAGCGTTCCTGTCAAGCACAAATAGAGCGTTCCTGTCAAGCACAAATAGCGTTGTGCAATATCATGAAATCACAGAATAATATTATTTACGTTTTTGTAAGTTGTCAAATAATTCCATTTCGTAATTAGACCCGTGCGGTTAAACACACATAGCACGGGGTTTGAATTTACTTAATTACAGGTCAACAAAAGATCCAGTCTGCACACGATCGTTTCAAACGAACGATCACAGCAGGTAATACAACAACAGAGCCGGGTACTCTCGTTGCTTTAATGAATGAATTAGTTTGTGTATTAGGGTGCACACCCCGTCCGGCTGCACGAAATAGGACGTGCAAGCGCGTTCGTATGCGCCGGCACGCGCAATATTTTACCGGAGGATCAAAGGCCACCGACAAGCGCATCCTTGTAATGTGATGCGCAGAAATACAAACCTTTATATTGCACGTCCGTCCGAATTGATTTTCTGCGCTGTTATTGCTTTGATTCGAAATTATACATGAAGCTGCAGCAATGTGGTATTCTTTTTTTTTTCTCTTTTCTTTTTGCGACTGACAAAGCATTCCTGATTCTATTCAGACTTTAATACAAACATGTCACTTGAGTTTACTGTGTAATCAGGCATGACGATGCGGAAAGTTTGCGCTACTGTAACACTCGAGGCGTTTCTCTCTCATTGTGATCGAACACGCTCGAACACAATCAGATAGAGAGCGGAAGTTTAATGCGACGATTTCCATCGAGTCATTCATTCGTCCTAACACTTTATTAAAAAATATTAGCGTGACGGCTTATTCGATGCACTCGTATTTCTAAAAGAAACACTTTGGGATTCATGAGGATCGTAATCCAATTAGGATTTTGGAAATGTTGGTTGTTAAGAAAGTAACAAAAAATCGGAAACGCCCCTCAAACGGTGATCCTAAATATGAAATGAAATAAAATAAAGATAAAGATAAAAGGGCTACGTTACATAGTACAGCCAGCTGAGTACGTCGTTGGCTTCTAAATTCCGTAATTAGTGGGCGTATGCAGTCCACGTCGCTTGAAACTACCTTCGCGTCGCTTCCAACGTCGGCGTCGTATCGTGTCGAACTAGTTGCCACCTCGTCTTCAGTTACGTGAATTTGGATCCGCCGAACGTCAAAATGAAACGGTAGCTTAGGTATGCGTTTTCAATGGAATCTCGAAGGTAAGGTACAGTTGGAGAAACAGTGCGGGACGGTAAGCTTTCGTTAGTTTAAACTTTACTTCTAAATTTCTAAATAACTGTAGTAATTTATGATCCTTCACATTAAATAAAATGGGTAATCATTCCGTTTGTAATTAAAAATTATAACCAACAAATAGTTCTGACAAATGTAATACTAATGTAATAGTTATTTTACTCAGAATTATTTCCGCAATGACTAGGGTACCTAATAGTAATAGCTAAATGTCATCTAAGATATCTGGAATTGGCTTAATGTCATCCAAAGTACTTGGGACCGGTTAATGTCATTCCTAATACATGGAAAAAATTGACTAACATTTACAACTCGTTTAATGTCAGTCATTCAAAAGACCTGGAATTCATCTAATGTCATTCAGAGTGTCTAGAATTAGTCGATTGTCATTCAGAGTGTGTAGAATTAGTTCAATGTCATTCGGAGAATCCAAAATTGATTCACAAATAGTTAGTCAGAGTGTCTAGAATTAGTTGAATGTCATTCAGAATATCTAAAATTAGTCGATTGTCATTTAGAGTGTGTAGAATTAGTTCAACGTCATTCGGAGAATCCAAAATTGATTCACAAATAGTTACATGCAAGGATCCCCGAGCTGTTTTAATGTCATTCAGAACTTTGCGATCCTGGAGTTGCTTCAACATCATTCAGAGTATCTTTAATTGGTCTAATGTCATCTAGAGTATCTGAAATTGGTTCGATGTTACGTCAGTTTAAGCATGTGGATGGGTTTAATGTCATTTACAGTACCTAGGATTGCTCTAATGTCTTCCAAAGTAAATGGATTTGGTTTAATGTCATCTGGACCATCTCAAATTGGTTTAATTCAATAATCTAAAGGATTTGGAAACGGTTTAATGTCATAATAGGTGTTGAATGTCATCCGAAGTATTCACAATCGGCTTAGTTACATCCAGAGATCTTGGAGTTGCTCCAATGTCATTCATAACTTGCCTCTGAAGATTTTGCAGTTATTTTAACGTCATTCAGAGCATCTAAAATTGCTCTGATGTCATTCAGAGCATCTAAAATTGGTCTAATGTCATCCAGAGTACCTATAGTTGGGTCATTCTCGATAACTTAGAGAAACTAGCTTGGTTTAATGTCATTTATTGTATGTACGTTTGCTCTAATGTCTTCCGAGGTAACTGGAGTTGCTTTAATGTCATCTAAACCATTCCGAATTGATTTAATGAAATCATCTAAATTATTTGGAAACAGTTTAATGTCACAATCGAAATTTAATGTCATCCGAAGTACTCACAATCGGTTTAGTTACATCCAGAGATCCCGGAGTTGTTTTAATGTCATTCAGAACTTGCCTCTGAAGACTACGCAGTTATTTTAATGTCAATCAGAGCAACTGGAATTGGTTTAATGTCATCTAGAGCACCGGTAATTGGGTCATTGTTGATCACTTAGAGCAACTGACTTAGTTTAATGTCATTTATTGTATGTACGGTTGCTCTAATGTCTTCCAAAGTAACTGGAGTTGGTTTTAAGTCATCTAAATCATTTCGAATTTGTTTGATGTAATAATCTAAAGGATTTGGAAACGGTTTAATGTCACAATCGGAGTTTAACGTCATCCGAGGTATCCACAATCGGTTTAGCTACATCCAGCGAACCTGGAATTGCTTCAATATCACTCAAAACTTACCTCTCAAGATTATATTATGCAGTTATTTTAACGTCATTCAGAGCATCCGTAATTGGTCTAATGTCATCCAGAGTACCTATAATTGGGTCATTCTTGATCACTTAGAGCAACTGACTTAGTTTAATGTCATTTATTATATGTACGGTTGCTCTAATGTCTACCAAAGTAACTTGAGTTGGTTTTAAGTCATCTAAATCATTTCAAATTTGTTTGATATATTAATCTAAAGGATTTGGACACGGTTTAATGTCACAATCGGAGTTTAATGCCATCCAGAGTATCCACAATCGGTTTAGTTATACACAGAGATCCTGGAGTTACTCCAATGCCATTCAGAATTTGTCTCCGAAGATTATACAGTTATTTTAACGTCTTTCAGAGCATCTGGAATTGGTCTAATGTCATCCAGAGTACCTATAATTGGGTCATTGTTAATCATTTATAGCAACTGGATTGGTTTAATATCATTTATAGTATCTAGGAGTGTCCTAATGTCTTACAAAGTAAATGTAGTTGGTTTAATGTCATCTAAACCATTTCTAAACCGATTTTTTCACTTCTTGATAAATTTATCTGTCAGGTAATATCCTCGGAAACTATTATCGAAACAATGGTTTCCAGGGATAATACCTGGAAAATAAATTTATCAGAAGGTGAAGAAATCGGGCATTAATGTCATCTGAAGTACTTGGTACCGGTTAATGTCATTCTTAATATACTGAAAGAAAATGACATTTACAATTCGTTTAATGTCAGTCATCCAAAAGATCTGGAATTCGTCTAATGTCAATAATCAGAGTGTCTAGAATTAGTCACATTTGTTTGTTTGTTATACGTTTTAAGTACGATCTGCGGTTTTTTTTTTCGGCGAACAATTATTTTGGATGCCAGAGTGGATTATTATTTTGGGGCACGCTGCGATCCTTGGAGGACGATTCCGCAGCGACGCAGAATCAACCAGGCCCACTCTTGACCTTTAACCTTGTCCATCTCAATCTGAGAACCAGCTCGTGACAGCTGATTGTCTTCTTCAGCGCTAACTTACTACCGTATTTCGTTAATTATTCAGGAGATAAAGCAAATTCATTCGCAGCATTAGATTAAAGCCAAGCTGCCGCTGCAGCTAATTTTCATTTATTTAAAGACGATCCTTGCAATTCAAGAAAGTGCCCAAGGAGAAAATAATAGATCTCTACTTCTTGGAGGCGATTACCTCGCGAGTACTCACTCACTCCGCCTCCTGTGGAGTTATAAATAACAATGAGGGTGTTAGGGGCGCATTATACACCTTGAGTCTTAGCCGGATTACGTGTGAGGTCGTTGCGTGCGGGATAATCCTACCCCCCATTGTACGAGGGACAATGAAAACTCCTTTCAATCCTCGACGTCGGGTCGCGCCACACACGTCAATAACCGAACGACCGACCGGATTCGCATTCCCGATCATTCGATTGGCACATACGTGCGATCGACAATGCTAATCAGACCTCACGAGAGTTCGGGTCGAGGATCATCTAATTTTGTGGCAAAGCGGGGGGGAGAGGGCGATGCGTGAGGGACATTTTTATTATTTGTGGCATTATTAAAAAAGCATTTTATTTATATTATTATTATAATTTTACAATTTCATTTCATTTCATTTGATTGCATTGCATCGCACGTCGCTCGCGCGGCGGCGAATCGCGAATGACAGGTGCAGCTGCCTTCGGAGATTTCTGAATAATTTAAGATGGAAGAAGAAAGCTTTCAAATCGGAAACCCAGAAGATTGGGATTGGGGGGGCGAATCAGAAATGATGTCTCGATTTTCAGATGACTTGCTTGCATGCACGTCCCTTTCTGAATATTGTGAATCGTGATCCCCGAAGGTTTTGAAATAGGCAACTCTTGAATCAAATCAAGTCCAGATGTAGAAGGAGTTGCCTATTTTAAGGCGTTGCGTCGGGCATCTCCTTTTTTTCTAGGAAACGGTGATGTAATACCACCAGGGCCCTCGTAACCATGTGCACGCGGGCGCTATTTTCAAGGGGCGGCAATTAGCTTCTTAGTCACTGAATATATTTTGTAATTTTTTTCGCCCAAAAAAAGAAAAACAATGGGAAACAGTTTCTTGTCTGGTATAAATTATTCGAAAAACTAGCCACAAGTTTTGATGAAGCCGTAAACCTCACGTCGACTAAAATAGAACAGTTAACTGCGGCAATTAAAAGTAGAAAGTCTAATTTTTGGTTTGCTAAATTTTTCATAAAAATTTAATAATTTTATTAGGTAAAAAAATAAATTAAGTAAACTGTTACGGTTTGGTTAACAAAAAAAAAACAAATTATATTTCACTTTTTAAGTTTTTATAAATTTATGTTCCTTTTGCTTTTGTGATTTTGTCTCTTTTTTGCTAATATTAGCAACTAGCGGGCTACGCCCACTTGCATTTGGGGGGGGGGGCATCTAAACAGAGGTCTTCTCGGCCAGATTAGAAGAAAGCGCTTCCCTTCGTTTTTGGGGGCTTGCGGCAGCTAGGAACTTGAAAAAATGAAGTAAAATGTTTAAATAAAGGTGAAGGAGAATGCTTAAAAAAAGCGAAGGAGAATGTTTAAAAAAAGTGAAGGAGAATGTTTAGCAAAAGTGAAGGAGAATGTTTAAAAAATTTTGTGTTTTTCCATTTCTTTTCTTTTAATTTTTTAATAATTTTGTTAATTGACTTTTTTTGTTTGCCCCAACTCATCTATCAGGGGGCGCCAAAATATGGATTGGTACGCGGGAGGCTTTTGGTCTCGCGGGGACCCTGAATACCACCATACAGTCACAAGTCTAGATGTAGAAGGAGTTGCCTATTTTAACCCTTCCGTGACCGTGCGGGGTATGTCAATTACCCCACGAGTAAATATTTTCGTAATTTTTGTATTTACAGCAATGTCCTTTTATGTAAGTCTTCAATAAACGTTAATATATGTTAATAAAGCATATTTGTTTTAATTTAAATTTTTAGAAATACATTTCTTTTTACTGTTTCCTGTTGGGGTAATCAAATTACCCCGCATGGACTATCATACTACACCAAATTGCATTTCTTGAACAAGTTGAATCTTGCATAAAATGCATTTATTTTATCGTCAAGCAAGTTTAGTGTCTTCAGTCTTATTTTACTCGTCACAATAGCACGTCGCAAATATTTGACAGATGATGAATTACGTAAAATTTTGGAAGCAAGTGATAGTGATAGTGAAATTGAGTATATAGAAGATGAAGACAGTGATATAGAGGATCATGTAGAAGAAGAAAATTATATTCCTGATGAAGCTGAAGCCGAAGCGGAAGCTGAAGAGGGTGATGAAAGTATAGAGCCGCCCCACAATGAAATCATTTATAAATCAAAATCTGGATTTTAATGGAAATCTACACTGCCTGCAAGTACACGACGTCTAACACACAATATTGTGAACGCAAGAGTTGGTTTACAAACTTCTATAGTTAGAATGCTGCTGTTATCTAACTATACGCTTTAGTTTACAGATTTCTTCAATTTTAGAAGCTTTCAAGCTCTTCATAACGGAGGACATGCTCACAGACATATGTATTCACATAAGGAAACAAGTATATTTCCAAATGCAATGAAGAGCATCCTGAACAGGAAAAGCGATGAAAAGAAGTCACATTGGAGGAAATGCAAGCTTTTATTGGCATACTTATTGCTGGAGGTAGAAATCGTGGAAGAAAACTGCACCTTACTGAAATGTGGAGTGAAAATGAATTATTCAAGCAGTGTCAAGTCGTTGCCTGCTCGTGTGTAATGATTATGAATTTTTTCACGTTTAGGAATGAAACTTAAGTGTTTAAAAATCATTGAAAGGACTTTTAAAATAAAAAGGGAAAATAGAGTTAGTATCTGTTTTTCAATGAATAGAGTCTGCAGTGAACTCTAAAATCTGATCCAGTGATTATGCGAATCGCTTTCTTTTGAATTTTAAATAAAGTATTTAAGTTTTCCTTCGAAGAGAAGCCCCAGTAACAAATACCATATCTTAGTCGCGATTCAACCAAAGAATGATATACAGCCCTTGCCTCAACAAATCCGATCTCCGCCATCACAACTCTCAGGGCAAGGAACAAGAAACATGTTTTTGATAAATGATTAGCTAATAGCGAAATATGGTGTTTCCATTTTAAAGAAGTATCAACCAGAAAACCTAAAAATTTTATGCTTTCTTCTTGTTCAATTTTAATGTCATTAACATGTATGTTCAACTGACTATGGCTATTATATAAAATAACTTTAGTTTTGTTTAAGTTAAGAGAATATCTGCTGCAATCAAACCAAGATTTAATTAGAGATAAATCATTAATCATTTTAGTTTGTAAAGATTCAATACTCGAAGCGTTCCAGGTGAAGGACGTGTCGTCCGCAAACAAAGTTTTCCTAGCACTTATGTCTAGTTTCGCCAAATCATTAATATAAAGAAGAAATAAAACAGGTCCCAAAATGGATCCTTGGGGAACTCCGTGGCTTAAGTGTAATTCATTAGAACTGTAAGATGTGTTGTCTTTACGTATCCTTACCATCTGGGTGCGGTCATTGAGATAAGATGAAAACCATTTAAGAGTTGTATCACGGAAACCAATTGAAGATAGTTTTTGTAGAAGAATAGAATGAGTTACACAGTCAAAAGCTTTGGCTAAGTCGCAGAAGACAGAAGCTACATAATTTCCTGCATTCAAATGTTCATAAGTATAGGAGAGAAGATCGTAACAGGCATCTTGTATACTTTTATTTAATTGGATACCAAATTGTGAAGGAGCAATTAGATTGAATGTATTTAGATAACTTAATATTTTTTCTTTAAGGATAGTCTCAATAATTTTTGAGAAAAGAGACAACAGAGATATTGGTCTAAAATTGGAACAACTAAGATCAGAGCCCCCTTTGTGGATCGGAATGACTACCGCGACTTTCAGACAAGAAGGAAATATTCATGCATTTATTAATTCAGCAAGAATATTGAGTGCCTGGTTGGGAAGCCGACAAATAATTTTTAAAGGTATTCCATCGATTCCTGTAGAATTTTTGTTTTTTAGTTTCAATGAAATGGAATACATTTCGTGCACATTCGTAGGAGTGCGAAAGAAGCTATTACAAAGAGAATTATGGAAAAAAAGGGTTGGGTTAGTGGGGGATTTAATATTAGATGTAATTTCAGAAGCAATAGAGCAGAAGAATTTATTTAAGTAATCCACTACTTTAGAGGGTTCATTTATGCTTAGGTTACTGACACTAATTTCAATGCTTTTTCCAGTAGAAACTTTAGCTGTTCCCGATATTTCGTTAACAGTTTTCCATAATTCTTTAGAGTTGTTTAAAGATTGCTTGATGCGCATGGAATTTGTGAGTTGTTTTGAGAGTTTTATAATTTTTTTAGGCAATTTTTATATTTTTTAAAATAGGCAAGAAACCACCGGTCAGTGACCCACTTCTTAAGATACGATAATGCCCGTTTATTTTTAATTGATGTTTTGATTCCCCGTGTTAACCAATGTTTTCTTGTTTTATTTTTTTGCCGTCTAATAGGAAAGTGTTTGTTTATTAATTTGGTTAAAACTTCAATACAGTTGCCAAATTTTTCATCCAAGGATCCAGTTAAGATATCATTACAACTGATAGATTCACATGCAGTTTCGAAGTTCTTATAGTTTGCTGGAGTAAACGCGGTTTTTTTTTTACATAAAGAGTTGTTTTGGACATGGTAAGGCCGTACTTTGGTTCATGGAGAGGAGTTACTACAGATAATTTTTTTACATCCATTCCTTTGGCTCAAGAGCTCTACAATTACTGGAACACTTAGAGTAAATAAACGTGAAGTTCTTAATTAATTTTTACCTCATGTATCACGTCCAGAATGTTCCAGCATATTTAGGTTTTCGGATAAATTGACACTAGAGTCATATGTCCCCAAAAAGAGAAAGACTGTTCTTTTACTCTCGACTCAGTTTTACGGTACTGAGACAACTAGTGATGCGCAAAATAAACCAGAGATAAACATTCATTATAATAAAAATAATAAAACAAAAGGTGCAGTTAACACAACAAACAGGTGGCCACTTAGAATTTTCATGGAAATAATTGATATGGCTGCTCTAAATGCATACATCATTTTTACTCAAAAAAACACATATTTATGTAGAGACAGAATCTATCGTAGACATTTTCTTCAAAAATTAGCACAAGAAATTGCACTGCCGAATGTACAGCAGAGAAAATTTAGTTGTAAAAATTTTCATAAAGCAGTAAAATATGCTATTGACTTGTTTCTTTGGAACAAAATGGCGAACAATCATTCGTAAATGTTCCCGGACCACTAGAAGATCATCCGACCGTAAAAGTTCCAGAACAACCACAAGAACACCCACTCGTAGACATACCTCAAAATTCTGCAAGTTCAAGGTGCTCATTTTGTCCTAGAAAACGTGATCGAAAGTCTAGAATTTCATGCCGTACATGCGGAAAAACAATTTGCAGTATCCACAGGATAGAAATTAAAAAATATTTTGTCCTAACTGCGAAGAAGAAGAAATTTGATTTTTTTAACTTTATAATTTAGAAATCAAATAAATTGTTATTTAATACTTATTAAAGATGTTTTATTGTATTTATTTTGACTCATGATATTATTTAAATAAATATAAAACGAGTACCATATCAAAAACTAAGAAAAAAAGGTAGGGTAACTGAGTTACCCCGCATGGTCTGTGAGGTATACTTCTTTAGCATGGCCACGGAATGGTTAAAGGCGTTGCGTCGCTCGTCTCCTTTTTTTTCTCTAGGAAGCTGTGACGTAATACCACCATACAGTCACATGACAGTCACCTGTCACCTTTCAAAATTTCTGTGCGCGTTGCTTTCTCCTAAAATGTCGTCTAGTCTCACCGGACTTACGAGGCTGTGCGTGGTTTGCGTCGTCATACTAATCGCTGTAAGGATAGTTCGAGGAGACGAGATAGAACCGATGATCCTGACGGACTGCTCGCGCTTCCTGCAAGAATTCTTTAACAGTTTCTGGGCGCTCAGGGCCGTCGTCGTATTTCCCGAATGAAAATAGCGTCGCGACACTTGACTTGACCTGACAGCTTTTATACACCCCCCTATAGGATTGGATTTTATGAATAAATAAGATCAGTTCAGTAGGAATATTTTTTTTTTTTTTTGGCCGGGCCCATAACCCTGCAAGCAAATAATTAGAACTTTGGATCGCAGGGCTCGAGAGAATCGATTCGCAGTGTTATGAGTACACAGAACCGAAATAACGTGTTTCCCAAATCTTTTCTTTTTTTGCATAAGAGATTGATCGTCGGCGATCACCTCAACGTTCGCTCTTTTCCCCTCCTTCTCCCGCCCACGCATAAATTCTAGGGGAGGGGGGAAGGCATCATAAGCGAAGCGATTGTGTTCCCCGTAATATATTACTTATTAAAACAATATTTCGATTTATAAGATAAATAGGGTTCGGCCCGTTCGTTTGTTCGTTCGTTCGTCCGGGGTTATCACTGCACGCCCCCGACGCCCCCTCCCTCGCCCGCTTCCGTCCGTCGCCGGACGAAGGGAAAAACGTTATTTTCATTTTGATGGGAGCAATTTTTCACCGAGAGGAAAAAAAATAAATTTTTATTAGAATTTGATAGACCGCGCGTTCGCTTTCACTTCTTTCTCTCGATATAAACAAGATTTTAGCGATGGGGGGGAATTATGGGAAATTGAGTGGAATATGTCCGCCCGTTTGCAGCGCCGAGAGGGGATCGACCAAAGTCGGACGAATCCAACCCCCTATAATATTCTCTATTTTGAATTTATTATTAATTTCGTTCGTCGAAATCTGAATCAGTGCGCGCCGCAACCATAAAACCAAACCGCTCGATTCAGACCTAAAAAAACAAAATACTACGACAGTATCTGGTCGTAAAAAAAAGAAACTTTTGTGTTGGCTACGCTTTACGAATGGCTTTTGTTTCTCACACGATTTCACACGATATCTTAACCAAATTACGGCGCCGCAACTTAGGACAGACGAGCAATAAATAGCCTCTTGTCTTTGTTAATTAAAGCAATGTGGTAGCTTAATTTTAAATTAAATTAAAATTATTATTAAGTTAAAATCTCGCTGGCATTGCGATGTTTATCGAGCTCTTGTGTCTTGTGTTTTAAAAGATAAACAAAAGAAAGAAACGTGAAAAAAATGTGATTCGGAGGACGAAAGTCCTTGGGCTCGCAGCTGTGCAAGCAAATTAAATTCGGTTGCGGGTTACTAGAATCGAAGGGTGGGAGTCCTTGAGCTCGAAACTGTGCAAGCAAATAAAGTCGGTTGCGTCTTACTAGGATCGGAGGGTAGGAGTCCTTGAGCTCGAAACTGTGCATGCAAATAAAATATTTGCTTGCGTGCTACAAGAATTCGTCGATTTTCTTTTGTTTTCGAATCGCTTTATTTTTTACGCTTCCGTTGGTTTTCACTTTTATTTTTGATTTTTTCCGCTTCCCGCGGGGAAATCGTCGATCTTCTTTTGTTTCCGTCGAGTGAGTCGCTTTACTCTTCACACTCTTATGTTATTGCGTTGTTTCATTTTTTTATGAATACGTGTTTCGTTGACTTTTCTATTTCATCTTTTTCTTTGCGTCACTTCTTTTGAACTTAAAAATTTTCTCACACCCCACCAGAGAGCTATCGATCTTCGTTTGTTTTCGAATTGTTTTAATCTTTACACTTCCATTGCTCTTCGTTTTTTGTCGCTTTTTGTTTGATGTTCTTTCGTTGTGTATTTATTAATGAAATTGTTCTCTTTTTTTTCAATTTATCTTTTGCTTTATGTCACTTAGTTTAAATTAAAAAAATATTCTGACACTCCACCGAAGAATCTTCTTTTATTTTCGAGTCATATTATTCTGCACACTTCCGTTGCTTTAATTTTTTTGTTTTTAGAGGAAAATCGCAGATCTTCTTTTGTTTTCTCGAATCGCTTTCCCCTCCATACTTTGATGTTGTTTCGTTGTTTATTTAACGAAATTGTTCTTTTTTATTTTATCTTTTGCTGTTATCTTAGTTTAAATTAAAAAGAATTTCTGACATTCCACCAAATAATCTTCTTTTGTTTTCGAATCATTTTATTCTGCACACTTTATTTGCTTTTAATTTTTTTGTTCTTAGAGGAGAAGTGCCGATGTTCTTTTGTTTTCTCGAATTGCTTTCCTCTCCATACTTTAATGTTGTTTCGTTGTTTTTTTGTGAAATTGCTTTTACATGAAATTGTCCTTTCTTTTACGAAATTGTTCTTTTTTTTATTTTATCTTTTCCTTTGCGACACTTCTTTAGAATTTAAAAACGTTCTCATATTCCACCGGATATCTATCGATCTTCTTTCGTTTTCGTTTCATTTTGCTCTTTACGTTTCCGTTACTTTTTATTTTTTGTTTTTAATTTTCTTCCGCCGATCTTCTTTTGTTTTTATTAAGTCACTTTGCACGTTGCACGTCAGGCTTTAATTTCGCTTTTGTTTGGTTTTCGCCAAATTATTTTTCGCAACGTTTTCTATTTTATTTTGTGTTTTGAGTCGCTTAAAATAAGTTAAATTTTTTCGCGCACTACCGGAAAATCGTCGGTCTTCTTTTGTTTTCGAATCGCGCTTCGTTCCTTGCGAACTTGGTAAGATGTGGATCCATGAATAAAGCGATTCGAAAACGAAAGAAGGTCGACAATTCTTCGGTGGGGCGCGTGGGACTGGAGTTGCGGTCGCGGGTGGTACGAACTTATCAACGTTTAGTCTAATGAATTGAAATGAAACTAAATAGTTAAAAAATATACTCCGCGATAAAGCAATTTTGAATATAAATCTAATGTAATTGAACGTAGAGCGGCTCTATTTTACTCATCCCCCGCGCAACGGCCCCGTCTACTTTTGCAATTTTCCATAGCATCTTCGGCGTAGCTACAAAATAATTGCATTTTCCCGTCACAGTTGCTCAGACACTATTTTGCGATTAATTTGCTGTGACGGTTCGGTTGTGCAAAAATTCCTGAAGATCGGCAAGACCGGAACTACTAAGTAACGAGCGGACGACCTGAAACGTTATACGTTCCGTCGAGGCTTAGACTCGGGTCGGGATGCCCAAATCAAGTGCAATTTTAATAATAGCGTTTTCGATTGGACTGAACTATGTGCACTGAGTGTATCTTCATCTCGTTTTATTCCTTAAGGTTAATGGGCTATAAGATTTTAATAAATTTAGCACGGAGCAAAGACGTCGACAGACATACACGCAGGGTCTTGTGTTACGAACTTATCATTGTTTAGCCTATTGAGTTTCCTTGTAGATTCTTATCATCTAAGAAAGTCTTGTATTGAAATGAGCCCCCACGGTAAAATAATTTTCAATCAAAACTAAATTCGAATTTAAACGTTAGGCGCTGCTCTATTTTTCTCGCCAATTGCATAACGCTCCCCCCCCCCATTTTTCCATGTTTGCAATGTGCCCTAGCCTCTTCGGCCCTTGTATTTTCCCGTTTTAGTTGAAACACTGTTTCGTGGGTAAATTTTAGTGGCGGTTGCGTAAAAGTTCCTGAAAATCCGGCAAGACCGGAATTACGACCAACAGGCGGGCAGTCTGAAACGTTGTAGGTTTCGTTGAAGTCTCCACTGTCTCTCTCAACAGCCTCAGGTATAAAACACAAGCGCCGTTTCTTTTCCTTTTCATTTAGGCCTTCTTTTTCCGAATCCTTTTCTCCTCTCGATCTTTATTGGACCGTTTTGTAATCACTTGATCACGTATTTTGGATCGCATTTCCGGTTGTAAAAGGCAATGTTTCAATTAATTAATTAATTAATTTTAGCTGAATGCTCGTTTCAATTATCGAAGGAGTAGCTCGGGGATTATCCTGAGCGGCTAGCAACGTCAGCGCCACCTGTGAATGAGCTTGTGAACGAGTTCAGATGCAGGTGACACTTAACACTTGTGTAGGGCGGCTTCATTTTTTTTTTTTTTTAATTGAAATTTCGAATTTTTATTGATAATAAACTAATTTTTTTAATTGATTTTTTTTATTATTTTAAGTGTTGTAAAGGACAGATCCGGTTTGACTTAAGCGATGCTCAAACCAAAACGGTTTCAGTCTCAATCTATGTAACACCAGGCCATCGCCTGAAAGGGGACACAAATTGCCCCCTCCCTCTTTTTTTCATTTCGCAAATATTTCGTGGATTTAGTGGACGACACGCGCGTGGCTTTAGTGGACGACACACGCGTGGCTTTAGTGGACGATCCATGGCTGACTTTAGTGGACGACCCATGCGTGGCTTTAGTGGACGCCGCGCCGTATTTACCACGTTAATTAAATTATGTAGCGGCAGTGTGTTTCAGCCCCCTCCCTCCCTTTTTTTTAATTTCGCAAACGTTTCAAATATTATACTGCAACTTTATAGACAATTCCTTCAATACGCGTAATTTGATTTGGATATTAAGGGCCAGTTGTATCGAGAGAGTTCCGGGGGAAGTTCAACTTAAGGTTGAAGTGAACAAAATCGCATGAAATTTTATCTAGGAATGCATGTCCTTGAAACCCTGTGCGAATTTGTTTACTTTGAACCTGGTTCAGTTGAACGTCCCCTTGAACCGCTTTGGTACAACTGGCCCTCAGTGTGCAACCCTCACTTTTCACTGCCCACTCGGATAATATAATCCCCCTTGACGACACCAGCGTGGCTTAGGGGACCACACGCGCCTGGCTTTGGTGGACGACCCACGCGTGGTTTTAGTGGACGACACGCGCGTGGCTTTAGTGGACGTCCCGCGCGTGGCTTTAGTGGACGACCCGCGCGTAGTTTTAGTGGACGATACGTGCGTGGCTTTGGTGGACGACCCATGCGTGACTTTAGTGGACGACCCATGCGTTTCTTTAGTGGACGCCGCGCCGCTTTTTACCACGTTAATTAAATTATGTGGCGGCAGTGTTTTGTTTGTTTGTTTATTTGATGTTGTGACGATACAGTGCGGCAACCAAAGGAACGAATATCGCGCGTTTGAAGTTTGTTATACACAAGCAGCCAAGAGAGAGCCTCTCGCGTGTTCGGCTGTCGTTTTGACGTGGAAATTAATTCGTAGTTGGCCTCGATGACATAATGACCCAATATTAGTATAATAGAGGGCGAAAAAAAGCGCCCTTAATATAAATCTGCTTTGGCATTGTGATACTCGGAGAGAGAGAGATATCGATTATGTAATTATCATTATCGTTTAACTTCAATTTACGAAGATATTACGTTAGAGACTGTAGGCAGCGGCGGCGCGGCGCGGCGGCGGCGGCAAATGGTGCACGCAATATATCAGAGGAAATTATTTGAGAAAGATCGTAAAAGCCCCACGAAATTGCCCCCTTTTTGTGTGTGTGTGAGAGGGGTGGAAAGGGGGGCATTGTCTAGCGGCCAGAGATGATTCGCAATGCCGCTCAGTAACTCACTCACTAACCTCAAATCACTGTGTGTGTGTGAGTGCGGGATTGGGAATTATATGAAACGAGAGAGTGAGAAGAGAGACAGGGGTGGTAGGGGGTGAAGGGAAGGAGGGATGCCATAAGAGACGTGCCATAAATCACGGGCGAGGGGCTTAGGAGGCGTCCACATTTCGACAGCTATCTCATATTTTCTTTACTCCTCAGCCGTTTGTTATACAGATAAAAATATAAATATGACTTGTCTTAGGCGAAGGCGGGCGACTTCGTAAACTTATAAATCCGAACGAATAAATCTCTGCCTGGCCGGGATTCTTGGATCTCGGATTGGGGATTGCCTGACGTCCTCCTGAATGTTTCATGTTTAATTCAGACAAAATATTCGCCATAAAAAAAAAGAAGAGAACGAACGGGACCCCGCCGGCGGCGGCGGTCGTGACTTGAACATTCATTGATTATCACTGCGCGCAAACTTCGATCAAAAATACATAAAAGTTTTTTTTTTTTCGCCTGCCGCCTCCCGACGAGAGAACTTCGTACATAAAAGTTCCGACGACGACGGCGGCGGCGCTCGAGCTGCATTCAACTACAAAGAGGGTAATAAGGAGTACTCAACCCTCGGTATAAATAAAGTTCGTGTGACGTTAAAGGAAAAACTTGGACTGGGACTGATTTACATGAATCGTACGAACGTCGCTCGTAGATAATTTTTCTTCCTTCTGTAGGTACCTATGTATGTATTATCTTGCCTATAACAGTCGAACATCTCATATTTCATCCAAACTTCTTTTGTTTTCCACGCACAAAATAACAGTAAAACCAAACGAACTTCATTTTTTTGCCGGTAGCCATCAGAAGACTGTTAGCAAAAAAAATATTGTCACGCGTCGATCATCTCCAGCCGGTTACGAGCTGTCGGCGTCCAGACGCGGGGGTTGCGTAGCTTGGGGGTGAAAGGGGAGTAACAGGGAAACTGGAAACTAACTCATTAAAACAACAAGGATTACCTTTATTGTTTAAAGGTCAGAAATACAGATAACTGTATCCCACGACGAAGATCAGATTAACTGATATCTTGTACAAATTACGCCCATCTTTCATACTGCTAATGTACGTGACGTCATGACCAAATTCCGCAAAACTTTAATTGGACCCGTACTTTGCTTGGTTGCTGAAAAGGTGATGTCAGGATTTTCACGTTGTTTCCAATCGTCATTTCTATTAAATCGTGAATTAATTGATTGTGTTAAAACACTTACAATGCCCGAGTTATTTGCGTATTTGCAACTTTGCGGATTCACGCTACAAGTTCATCGTTCATCGAGTCGTTGGCACCAGCAAACCGCTTATCAGCAAATAACTCGTATTGCATTGGAAAAAATACATTTTAAATTAATTAAATACGATTTTCAAATTTTCCGTAATCGTGGCAATATTTAAAAACGATTGTCTCGTATTACATTTTGCGACCCAAAGGGAAACGCGATCATAATTGAATAATAATGTAATACTCGGTTATAGCTCGTAACTCTGAAAGTGGTGGAATTCGCCCGCAAACTCTTCTTCGATGACTTGAAGAATAGCAAACTTGCTGACTACACGTTGGAGAGAGCATTACCTGCTGTGTACACGCAGATTTCGCCTGACTACAAGAATAGAGCGCTGGGTGAGTGTGGGTGTACGATAATCCTGACTACAGAAAAAAAGCGATGGGCTACCGCGCTTGCGTGTGGTGTAAAACGTCAGACTACATCAGAGAGTGCGCGACGTGTGTGTGAGTGATTTGTCCGGAGTAATTTTAAAACGACTCCTACGTCGCTTTTTACATCCGTCGGATCTGGTGGGTAATCGATAATTCCGTATTCATTGGATGGACTGTTGTTCGAATCAACGATGAGTGTAGTCAATCCTTATTCGTCGATGAGCTGTCTATATTCTGTTTGCCTCGAGAGTTGCCGTACCGGCCCGACGAGAAACGCAACACCATTTACTAACTATCGGGAATCGAAACAAAAGAAAACCGAAACAAAATAGCTAACAATACAAAAATAATAATGGAAGGAAGGTGAATGTCGGCCGTTTTCTGCTAGAGCGTTGAAAAAAAAAAACACAACAAACGAAAAACTGGTTAAGTCATTTCTATGATAGGCAATGCGTCTTCAAGTTTTCTTTTTGCCTTTGAAAAAGCTCTCCGCTAGAAACAAAAAAAAAACGAAACAAAAGAAAAACTAAAGGGCATCGCAACGCCAGGAATAAATTGAATGGAAAACAAATGAACGTCGGCTGATTTTCTTCCGCTGAAGCGTCGAGGAAATAAGACCGGCAATTGTTCCACTTCGTTTTTGTTTCTTCGGTTATCGTGGCGTCGCTTCTTCAAGTTTTCTTTTGTTTTTCTAAAAGCCCTCCGCCATCTTCACCTCTTCCATTATTTTTTCTTTTGTTTTTTACTTCTCTTATTTATTTTTTTCCCTTCAGACATTTTTCTTGAATTTTCTTGCACTCCGTAATCGATCTTCTTTTGTTTTCCAATCATCCAATCATGTCTTTTTGCGCCGGTTCTTGACTTTCTTAACTTTTCTTCCACTTCGCAGGAGAATCCGAGCATTTTCTTTTGTTTTCGTTGCATTTTTTTAGCCTTCTTATTTTCATGTTGGATTTGTTTCGCTTTCGTCTTTTATTTATGATTTTTTTTCTATTTTGTTGTAAACCGTTTTTGATTTCTCATGCCGACGAAGCCCCAAATAGGGTTGAAACAGCTGTACAGAGGATGCTCGAGGGATCCACTGCAATCAAAAACGATTTGCAACAAACTTTTCATGCATTTTTATTTTATTTTTTGCTTTGTTGTGCTTTCTTTTAAACTCTCTTGCTTTCCACCGTTGACCTGCTTTTGTTTTCGATTCGCTTTATTCTTCAGCTAGCTCTACATTTCCATTGGTTTTTTTGTTTTTCTTTTTAGTGTTCTTTTTTATTTGCTTCCAACGCGAAAGAAAATCGTAGTTCTTCTTTTGTTTTCGACTCATTGCACACTTTTGATTTTTTCACTTCGCGCAGATAGAACCGTCGATCACCGTTTGTTTTCCTTAAGCGAATCGCTTTACTCTTCACAACCTCCTTGTTATTTTTGTTTCGTCTTTTTTTTCCTTCGTGAAATCGTTTTTCACGTTTCATCGACTTCTTTTGTTTCGTCTATTACTTCGCGTTACCTCTTTTAAATTTTCTCGCGCTCCAACGATCTTCTTTTTTCGAAGCGTTTTATTTTTTACGCTTTTGTTATTTTCTTGTGTGTTGTTTTTATTTCTTATTATGTAAAGCTTCTTTTGATGTCGGTTCATTTGATTATTTACATTCGAGTTGTGTTTTCTTTTTTGTAATTTTCCGCCATCGCGTCGAACTTTTGTTTGCTTTTAAGTTTTGTCTCTTTTTTTGTTCTTGTTAAAGTAAGTAGTCGCTTTCACGTCGTTCATCAAGCTTTTGTTTTGTTCTTTTAAATTTTGATTTGAATTTTTTGTTCTCGTTAAGTAAGTCGCTTTCACGTCCTTCGTCAAGCTTTTATTTTATTTTTGTTTGTTTTTTGATTTTGACTTTTTTTGTTTTCACCAAATTGTTTATCGTATTGCGTCAATTTTTTTTCTATTTTGTTTCTTATTTCGCGTCTCACTTCTTTTAAATTTTCTCACGCCGCTTCAATAGAAGACATTTCGCATTTCTATTGTTTCTGAATCATTTTATTCCTAGTGATTCCGTTGGTTTTTTGTTTTTTTCTTGTTTGTTTTCTTCCACTGCGCTCTAGAGTCGTAGACCTTCTTTTGTTTCCGATCGGCTTTATTGTTCACATTTCCGTAGCTCTTTTTTAAGTTTTCTTGCGTTTCTTTTTTTTGTCGTCAGTTAAATCTTCTTTTGTTTCCAATTCGCTTTATTATTTACATTTCCGTTGCTTTTTTAAATTTTCGTGCGTTTTTTCTTTTCTGTTTTCTAGTAAATTTTCTTCCACAGCGCGCGAGAGTTGTGGATCTTCTTTTGTTTCAGATTAGCCTTGTTATTTACATTTCCGTCGCTTTTTTTAATTTTCTTGCGTTTTATTTTTGTTACTGTTAAGTCTTCTGTTGATTCCGATTCGCTTCATTCTTCATATCTCCGTTGCTTTTTAAAATTTTCTTGCGTTTTTTTTTGTTTTCTGTTCAATTTTCTTCCACTGCGCGCGCGAGTCATTGATCTTCTTTTGTTTCCGATTCGTTGTATTGTTCATATTTCCGTTGCTTTTTTTAAAAATTTCATTGCCTTCCACCGTCGGGAATCGACGATTTTCTTTTGTTTTCGTCGAGTCACTTTATTCTTCATGCTTTCGTGTTGTTTGTTTTGAATTTTCTCTCGTGGTTTTGTTGCTTTTTGTTTCTTGCGCGTTTCTATTTTGTTTAATCCTGTTTCACTGCGCGCAGGAGAATCGCAGATCTTTTTTTTTCGTTTCCAATTCACTTTATAGTCGCAATTCACTTTATCGTCGCACAATCGTTCTTTTGTCGATCATATTTCCATGTTTTTGTTCTGCTTTTCTCTTATCCCTTCCCCCCCCCCCCCCTTCCTCCCTTTATTCGCGAAATTAATTTCCGTATTTCGCCGACGCTTTTTCTAATTCTCTTTTTTGCTGCCTGTCATTTCCTTTTGCGAATTATTTTCCAGCATTATTTCAGCGACTTATTTTATTTGATTTCATTTTGAAAGCCGGGGTAGAAATCACGTGATAATTTACATAGTTTTTTGTTGTCCAGACTTGGGGGAAAGCCTGGGGGAGAACAGCACGTTGCGCTCACTCATGACATGACTTGAAAAATGTCAATCTAAAAAAAAAAAAATGTAAAATCTACTTCCGAAAAGTCTGTTTCATACACCTTGGCCTATAATGGTAAGATGTGATTGACTAACGACACCTGTGAGCTGCATGAAACGAGTCATTCGGATTTTTCATAGGTCAACACCTCAGTGTTACGTAACCTAAAATGAACATCTGCATGTTCTCGCGGAAATCAGGTCATCCAAATCATATAACCGTTACAACAAAAAATCGTATAAATCGTAATTACTTTTTAAGTGCTTTTTGTGCGAGCTTTCGTGTACACCCCTTATTTATACTGTAGGTACTATTATTTTTCTGGGCCGGTACGGTTTCCTTAATTTAAAAAACAATTATGATACTACCACCTCTTGTTGCGAAAGGTAAAATGAAAATTGCGTCTCTGAGACTCCACCTCACTCGGCCCCCAGAAATTAATTTACTCTCACGCAACGCTTCAGATCATAAAACAGAATAAAATATGAAGCTTTTATCTGTGCAGGAATCCGCCCGATGCGGAAATAATTTACCTTTTACGCGCGCGGGGTTATTACCTACCCCCTCGGCGGCGGCGCGGCGGCGATAAGGTCCACCGACGGCGGTTTTGAATAATGCGTGTTAAAAATTGAAAAAAGAGAACTGATTAGGCCGATGCGGCGCGGCGCGGCGCGGCGCCACCCTCCGTTCCGAGCGATGTCACCGAATCCAAAACAAACGGAATATCGTAACAGGTGGATGATGAGGGCGACGAGAGAGGGTTTTAATATCTCGCCACTGTATTCTTTTACGTAATGGGAAAACCTCGTTTGAATTTTTAATATTGTGTGCGTTTGCGCTTAAAAAATAAAATAAAATAAAATCCCGAATCGCCCGCGCGTAACCTCACCTGTCAGTGTTGTTTTTTTTCTCTTTTTTTTTTAAATAAAAGTTCCCAAGTATAAAATGACAATAGAGGAATATTAGCGATCGGGACGGACCGATGAAATGAACGGCAATAAATCCGGGCCGCCATGCATATTACGTTCTCATTCTGTCGGGGTCGGGCCGCCATTATCTACGCGTTTGTTTCATACATCACGAGAATTGCTGCGCATGTCACTCGTATTATACGACCGCATGTTTTGTATAATAATTGTTGAAACGAACGCAAATGAACACCATAACAATCCCGGCGCCGTTTTACGTTCATTTATTTTGCAACGAGCAAAAATTAATTCGAACGAGCTCGGGATGGTTAATGCCACCGCGCTTCAAATTTTATTATTGATTTTAAAACGCAAGCGAAGTGCATACTCAGCACTACAAAGAAAAATCAAGCCTTGCAAAGAAAATATTATCATTTGCGATCTTTCTTTCCTTTCGTTTGTTTTTTATTTTCTCCTCTCTCCGAATCGAATTAGCGACATGGATGGCATTCTCTGTAAATCATTCGGGTAAACCACTTGTCGTTTTGTACGCAGTATTTTGGTTAATATTAATATTTCCCCAGGGAGGTGAAATATATTCGACGGCCTTTGGCCGACTTCGACGGTTCTCCCCCGAATTAGGCAGCGTATTCGCGTGCTTTTGCCAAGCTGGTCAACCTCTCCAGGTGAGTTTAATTGCCGCCGCCGTGCATGTTACGTTCTCATTCTATCGGGGCCGGGCCGCCATTATCTACGCGTTTGTTTCATACATCACGAGAATTGCTGCGCGTATCGGTAGTATTATACGACCGCACGTTTTGTATAATAATTGTTGAAACGAACGCAAATGAACACCATAAGAATCCCGGCGGCGTTTTACGCTCATTTATTTTGCGACGAGCTAAAAGCAATTCGAACGAGTTCGGGATGGTTAATACCAACGCGCTTCAAATTTTATTATTGATTTTAAAACGCAAGAGAAGTGCATACTCAGCACTACAAAGAAAAATCAAGTTTTGCAACAAAAATATTATCATTCGCGATCCCTCTTTCTTTTCGTTTGTATTCTCTTTTCTCCTCTCTCCGAATCGAGTTAACGACATGGAGTTCCCTATAAAGAGATCGGGTAAACCACTTGTTGTTTTGTACGTACTATTTAGGTTAATATTAATGTTTCCCCAGGGAGGTGAAATATATTCCACGGCCTTTGGCCGGCTTCGACGGTTCTACCGGAACTAAGCAGCGTATTCACGCGCTTTTGCCACCCTGGTCAACCACCCCAGGTAGTTACCTTCTCATTCTATCAAAAAAAATTATTCGCGATCCTTCTTTACTTTTCTGTTGCTTTTTTGTTCACATTTCTGTTGCTTTTTTTGTTGTTGGTTAAATTTTCTTTTGTTTCCTATTCGCTTTATTGTTCATATTTCCGTTGCCTTTTTAAATTTTCTTGCGTTTTTTTTCTGTTTTCCATTAAATTTTCTTCCACAGCGTGCGAGAGTTGTGGATCTTTTCTTGTTTCCGATTAGCCTTGTTATTTACATTTCCGTTGCCTTTTTAAATTTTCTTGCGTTTTTTTTCTGTTTTCCATTAAATTTTCTTCCACAGCGCGCGAGAGTTGTGGATCTTCTCTTGTTTCTGATTAGCCTTGTTATTTACATTTCCGTTGCTTTTTTTAATTTTCTTGCGTTTTATTTTGGAATGGAATGGTTAATACCACCGCGCTTCAAATTTTATTATTGATTTTAAAACGCAAGAGAAGTGCATACTCAGCACTACAAAGAAAAATCAAGTTTTGCAACAAAAATATTATCTTAGAAAAATTTTGTGCAAATCGTTTTTGATTGCAGTGAGAACCTCGAGCAGCCTCTGTTTCAGCTCTGCTTGGGGCTTCTTCAGCAGAAACGTAGCTCGACATTCCCACTGCAGACCAAAAACGACTTGCCCAATTTATTCGCAAATGCATGGCCGCCTTGCATGGGGGACTCATTAGGAGCAAATCCCGCTTCAATTTGTCTATCCTACTGCAATGTTAGGTCAAAAAGCGATAGTAAGATGTCGCTATTTTATTGTTCAAAAATATTATCATTCGCGATCCCTCTTTCTTTTCGTTTGTATTCTCTTTTCTCCTCTCTCCGAATCGAGTTAACGACATGGAGTTCCCTATAAAGAGATCGGGTAAACCACTTGTTGTTTTGTACGTACTATTTAGGTTAATATTAATGTTTCCCCAGGGAGGTGAAATATATTCCACGGCCTTTGGCCGGCTTCGACGGTTCTACCGGAACTAAGCAGCGTATTCACGCGCTTTCGCCACCCTGGTCAACCACCCCAGGTGGTTACCTTCTCATTCTATCAAAAAAAATTATTCGCGATCCTTCTTTACTTTTCTGTTGCTTTTTTGTTCACATTTCTGTTGCTTTTTTTGTTGTTGGTTAAATTTTCTTTTGTTTCCCATTCGCTTTATTGTTCATATTTCCGTTGCCTTTTCAAATTTTCTTGCGTTCTTTTTTTTGTTTTCCATTAAATTTTCTTCCACAGCGCGCGACAGTTGTGGATCTTCTTTTGTTTCCGATTAGCCTTGTTATTTACATTTCCGTTGCTTTTTTTAATTTTCTTGCGTTTTATTTTGGAATGGAATGGTTAATACCACCGCGCTTCAAATTTTATTATTGATTTTAAAACGCAAGAGAAGTGCATACTCAGCACTACAAAGAAAAATCAAGCCTTGCAACAAAAATATTATCATTCGCGATCTCTCTTCCTTTTCGTTTGTATTCTCTTTTCTCCTTTCTCCGAATCGAATTAACGACATGGAGTTCCCTATAAAGAGATCGGGGAAACCACTTTTTGTTTTGTACGTACTATTTAGGTTAATATTAATGTTTCCCCAGGGAGGTGAAATATATTCCACGGCCTTTGGCCGGCTTCGACAGTTCTACCGGAACTAAGCAGCGTATTCACGCACTTTTGCCACCTTGGTCAACCACCCCCAGGTAGTTACCTTCTCATTCTATCAAAAAAAAATCATTCGCGATCCTTCTTTACTTTCGTTTATTTTTTCTTTTCTCCTCTCTCCGAATCGAGTTAGCGACATGGCATTCCCTATAAAGAGTTCGGGTAAACCACTTGTTGTTTTGTACGCAGTATTTTGGTTAATATTAATATTTCCCCCATGGAGGTGAAATATATTCCACGGCCTTTGCCGGCTTCGACGGTTCTACCCGAATTAAGCAGCGTATTCACGCGCTTTTACCAGCCTGGTCAACTTCCCCAGGTGAGTTTAATTGCAAATGAACACCATAACAATCCTGGGGCCGTTTTATGTTCATTTATTTCGCAACGCGGTAAAATTAATTCGAACGCATTCGGTACGGTTAATTCCACCGCGATTCAAATTGTATTATTGATTGTAACGCGCAGACATAGAGTACACTTAGAACTACAAAACTAAGTCAAGTCTTGAAAAGAAAAAATAGTGCATGCCTAGCACTACAACAATAAATCACGGTTTGCTTGAAAAATTAGTGCATACTTAGCACTACAAAAATAAATCAGGATTTGCTTGAAAATTTAGTGCATACTTAACACTGCAAAGACAAATCGAAACTTGCTGGAAAAATAACAATTATCGACGGTTCAATTTTTCTAACTTAGAAAGGAAACAAAATACAAAAAAAAAAATAATTCTAAAGAACTTTCAAATTAAATTCGTACACAGGAAATAACCGGAATTAATATAGCGACTTCGAGTTCTGGCACTCGTCCTTGGGGGGTTTCGAGAGGAGCAATCCCTCGTCGCGGAATTACAGCGGTTCTAGCAGGGTAAATATGGATGTTGAGTGCGATTAAACTGAAACATGCACCGGGAGCTTAGGCGCGCGATACTTCGTAATGTCGTTTGCATTAGTGTTGTTCGAGATAATAACATTATTGTGTTCGCGGTTGCGAAGCGAATTTTCTCCTGGCGAATTATACAATTTAATAATTTACCGCCGTCGCGCCGTCAGATTGGGAATTTGCATTCGTTAAGAGTACTCTCGCACACACGAGTTCGTTACGAACCGCCCCCGCTTTAATTACATTCCCCCTAAAACACGATGCATTTCAGTGATTATAATTAGCAGTTAACAATTATGTAAGCTAATATCAGACACGGCGACGGCGTTACGATTAATTAAGTTAATACCTGTCAGAGAGTTTCGTTTGATAAACTCCGAAAGCGAAATGTGTTCCATTACGCTCACGTTCACGTTGACGTTCATGTCCATCAAGCAGCAAAGAATCTGTACTAACCGCGCAAATATATTCGGCCAATTATTTTTGATAATGAATAGATGATTTCTGATCGTTCAATACAATTCTTAACGCATCGATAAAACGCGCTATGAATTTTACGCCCAATCATATCGTAGACATTCCCGAAGGTGCGCCTGAAGTGAAAGTCGTCGAAAATTACATAATAATTAACTGAAAAGTTAAATTTAAAAAATTTGAAGCTTAATAAAAATTAACTTCCCCTCAAATGAACTCAACCTTCATTAAAGGTTAATTAATTTCAGCTCAAACTAAACTCAAGATCAACCCAACCTTATTCAAGTAAGCTCAACCCAACTCTGCCCAATCTAAGAACAGATTTTAAAAAGATTAAAAATTCAATAAAAATTAAACCTTGTCCGTCTCAAGGTCACCTAATCCAAGTGAGGTCGCCCGAAGTAAACTCAACTAAAGTGTCTTAATAATCAAAAACTGAAAATTTAAATTAAAAAAAATTGAAGCTTAATAAAAATTAACTTCCCCTCAACTGAATTCAACCTTCATTAAAGGTTAATTAATTTCAGCTCAAACTAAACTCAAGGTCAACCCAATCTTATTCAAGTAAGCTCAACCCAACTCTACTCAATCTAAGAAACGATTTTAAAGAGATTAAAAAGTTCCATAAAAATTAAATCTTGTTCATCTCAAGGTCACCAAACCAACTGAAGTCGCTGGAAGAAAAGAGTTTTAAAAATTAAAAACTGAAATTAACACAGGGAAAATATTAAAATTCTATAAAAATCGACTTAAGATCAACCCAACTGAAAGTAAGCCCAGCCGAAGAAAAGAATTTTCAAGTAATTTAAAAAGCAACAAAAAAATAATAAAAATTAGTTTTTCTTGAAGATCAAGTTTAGTAAGCGCCAAGCGGAATCAGTCATTTTCAGCAAAACGCGCCCCGCCAAAATTGAAAAGAAAAAATGATTAAAAAAAAGCCAATTAAAGAAATCAGCACGCAATCGAAAACAAAAGCAGTTAAAAAAAGCAAAAAAATGAAGCCGAATTCGTTCGGGAGCCCAGACAATAGTTCCTGAACGCACTCATGCAGTGTACTGTGTATAACTAGCTGTCGACAATTTAGAAATAATTTCGCATCATTTTGAGAAAAGATGGCGTTAAATTAACCTGATTGTATGGGTGGCTAAGACCTCCAAGAAACTGAACAAAAATGAAAAAAAAAAATTGAAAATAATAAAGAAAACTTTATTGCAATGCAATTAATTACATAAGAAGAAACAAAAGAGAAATAAGCAAAGGACGAGGTACAAAATTGAATGAAAACAAAAGACGATCGTCGACTCTTATATTCAGCTATACTCTGTTTTTTTTTTCGAAGGAGTATTTTGAAATTTTGGCGCTAAAAACGAGCTTCGTCATTGGTGGCCGGGTCGGAATTGACCAATAACAAAGCTCGTTTGACCAATAACGAAGCAGTTTTTTAGCGCCAAAATTTCAAATGCAGGGTCGCAGGGTAAAAGTCAAACGAAGAAAAACGCTCTTGGTTAGGGAAGCAGACAAGACGCTTGTCTCGGGTTATGCACTCTGATCAGAGACGCGTATAAGACGCTTTTCTCGGTTTATCCAAGACTCTTGCTTCGGAGCACGTGAGACGCTTATCTCGGGTCATGCAAGACTCTTGCATCGGAGCACGTTAGACGCTTATCTCGGGTCATGCAAGACTCTTGCATCGGAGCACATGAGACGCTTATCTCGGGTCATGCAAGACTCTTGCTTCGGAGCACGTGAGACGCTTATCTCGGGTCATGCAAGACTCTTGCATCGGAGCACATGAGACGCTTATCTCGGGTCGTGCAAGGCACTTGCATCGGAGGACGGGAGTAATGGCAAGAGTCTTGCTAAAGGTCGATCCAAGACCGGATTCAGCTGAACGCATTCAACTGTATGTCTGCTTTGAGCTGCGCGCTTACTTTTATACTTTTAAAACGGCGGATTTTAGACACTCATCTTTTTACCCTTGCGGCATTCAAATTATGCAAATCAGTTTGTAATCAGATACACGTAATCCGTAAGCATCTCTGTGTAGGATTTGTAGCGATTTGTAGTTGTTTGTTGTTGTTGTTGCGTTTTTCGTTATTTAGACACTGACATTGAGATAATTTAGTAATACTTTAGAGTACAGTCGAGTCGGTTGATTTAGAAACGACGTATGTATACGTGTAATGCTTTCCATACGGCAGATGTGTCGTTTCTGAAATAACCGATTCAGTTGAATTATGCGGGGGTATGAGTGAAAATGAAAAATAAAAAATAGGTGATGTACTTTGGTTCCCCCAAACAAGTATAGAGTGAAAATTATATTTTATTAAAAATATTTACAATGAGAATTTTTAAACCGTAACACTTTTAGAGGTATATCGAAAATCGCTTTTTCCATAAAATAAAATATTGATGTTATGAACACGTCTTGGCTCTGCCAGTGAGCGGCTTCGGCGATGGCTTCTTCTCCTTCTCCTCCTTCTTCTTCTTTATCTATTGCTAATGGTTTCTGATATTGACTGCGTGAAATATGTTCCGCCTCTTCACTCGACGACGTGACTTTCGTTATCTGCTGTTCAATGGCATTCAATAAAGTACCTCACATTAAAGCCGCTGTATCCGTTATCTAATCTCGTGCTCGCCTCGGACGGCACAATAGGCCGAGGATCGCATACGTGGAATGTTTGGAGGAGGCCCCTTTTAAAACGGGACAAAAGAATTTCGTCATAATTGACTCGGGCTCCTGTGTTTCCGGTAATAAACTCGATTTTTCGATTTTTTTTTTTGTTCAAAGGGAAATTGATTTTTTTTTTTTTGGGCAGCGGCAGCACAATAAAATGCAAACGGAATTGTCTGAAACGTATTTCCCGTCCAAAAAAAAAAGACTTTTTTCCTAGTTAAATTTTCCGGGGCGGTTTCTCTTTCTAATTAGTTCGGAACTTCACTGCGCCGCCGTCCCTTCGGCGGATGCCCGTGCATTTCAGAATGGATTCAACTTTTCTTATTAAAGAAACTGCTTCTTCCGCGCGTCTAATATACTTGATGGCGTCTAATATATCAAACGTCGGGTTAAATTAAACATTGCACCGCCGTCAGGCGAAATATCATTCGAGATTAAAGTCGGCGGGCGGGAGTACAAGACCGAAACGGACAGGTTTTAATTTTTAATTTAATCGTCTCTACATCTGCGCCGCTTGAAATTACGCGAAAAAAGAAACGAATTTTAAATGCTGAGCGGTAAATAGTTTTGCTGTGCTTTGTTATTGATTCCGACAGGTAAGTTATGGGGTCTGAGAGAATTATTTTGTAGCCAACGACACTCGTAAGTGCTGTTTTCTTTTTGTGGTGTAGTATGTATGTATGTATGTACATTCGGATCAACACACACACGTGCAAAATTTGATGTAACCTAATCTAGAAAAGCATAATAATAAAATTGCTTGCGTCGTTCGTGCGGAATAAATTCGTACTATGGTTATGCGGTTGCACAACGAACGTAAAACAAATTTATTCGAAAATGCCGCGCATTAAATTTTATGACTTGTAAACGATCCGCATAATACATTCGGTGGTGGTGCAGCGTGCAACTTCGTTTTCCTGATGACGGACGGGAGCGCGGGGGGCGGCGAAACGCGGCCGTCAAGGAATTGATCCGCACGCCGCGCGCGGCGCGACACGCGAAACGTTAACGCGAATCTATTGTTTGCAAGATGAGGGCGCGGGAGAGGGGGGTGGAGGGGTGACGGGGGGATTGCGACCTTATTTTCTCATCTGCTGCACTCGAACATAAATATCAGCGAAAGTGTCATATTTATAGAGTTCATCTTACTTCCTCCGGTGGGAATTTACGGCCGCGCGTCTAAGATAATTCCGTATATATCAGACCTGGAAGTTTGAAATAGTGGAGTTTGCGACAGGCGAGGAAATTTTATAACGTCGCCGGCATTAATTACGCGACATAAAACATACCTGCCGCCCCCCCCCCCTTCCGTTTTTTTTTTGTCGATATTTCAACTCGACGGATTTTTAGGTAACGGCGCGGCGCGACTCGGCACGGCGTGACGGCGACGGGGGCGGAAGGTAGATTTTACGCTGTGTTTACTTTTACGGCGCGCCTCAAGTGAAGTTTTAGGATCTCATGAAATTTAAATGGCGCTAACTTACTTTGTTTATTATTTTATATTTACGGCGGAATAACGTTTACGCTAAAATCTGGGCAAGCACTTCAAAACTGGAACGAAATTAGAATATTCTCGGGAAATGGCGTCCCAATGTCGAGAAATTGTTTATTTGTGTTTGATGGCTCGACCGTGTTTGTTGCTAGCGAATCTTGTTCCTTTTTAATTTAACGTAACGAAATTTAACGAAATCGTTAACGGCCTGGCGGGAATCGCTTCGAAGTCTCTCACAAGCAGAGGGTAAGTTCAGCTCGCCATGCAGCTCGTTGGAGCGAAGCTGGAGATTCTACCCTTGTTGGAGTGAAACTGGAGATACTAGCCTTCTTGGTGTGAAGCACCAGTTTCAGATTTTATTTCGGCGGGGAAAACGGCTTTCATGCCAAAATCACCATTTGATCTAACGATCATAAGACTTAGGTAGGGTTAACCGTCCACCCACAGACGATACCATGTGGTAAGCCAAATGTTTAAGATTTTTGGCCGATCCACCTTATTGACGGCGACATGCATGCGTTCACAATACGGACCAACAATGATAACCGACAGCTGACGTCGCCTCTTCAGCACGCGCATGATTACGGGTACGTTTAAGTTGTTTGTAAATTTTTCTTCGTTTTCTTGCGGGACATAAGATTAATAGAGTTTGGTTTCTATTATTTAGATATTGACATTGAGATAATTTTCTGTTATTTAGATATTTACATAGAGATAATATTTTATTCTTTAGATATTGACATCGATATAGATTTATTTAGATATTGACATTGAGATAATTTTCTGCTATTTAGATATTGACATAGAAATAATTTTCCATTATTTGGATATTGAAATTGAGATAATTTTCTATTGTTTAGATATTGACATTGATATAATTTTCCATTATTTAGATATTGACATTGAAATAATTTTCTGCTATTTAGATATTGACATAGAGATAATTTTCCATTATTTAGATATAGACATTGAGATAATTTTCTATTATTTAGATATAGACATCGATATAGATTTATTTAGATATTGACATTGAGATAATTTTCTGTTTTCTAGATATTGAAATCGAGATAATTTTCTATTATTTAGGTATTGACATTGACATAATTTTCTATTATTTAGATATTGACATTGAAATAATTTTCTGTTATTTAGATATTGACATACAAATAATTTTCCATTATTTAGATATTGAAATTGAGATAATTTTCTATTGTTTAGATATTGACATTGATATAATTTTCCATTATTTAGAAGATATTGACATTGAAATAATTTTCTGCTATTTAAATATTGACATAGAGATAATTTTCCATTATTTAGATATAGACATTGATATAATTTTTTATTATTTAGATATTGACAT
This sequence comes from Prosopocoilus inquinatus, assembly GCA_036172665.1. NCBI lineage: Eukaryota > Metazoa > Arthropoda > Insecta > Coleoptera > Lucanidae > Prosopocoilus > Prosopocoilus inquinatus. The sequence continues at coordinate 12,109,108 of CM069871.1, read as the reverse complement.
TGAGACTATTTTCTATTATTTAGATATAGACATTGAGATAATTTAGTAACAAGATCTACTTTAGAGTTCATGACGGTTCACTTTACTAAACGACACAAAATCCGAAAGAACAGTTACGCACGTAAATATTGTTATTATTTAAGCGATACTATTATTTAAATATTGACATCGAGATAATTTAGTAACGAGATTTACTTTAGATTTTATGACGGCTATTTTAATAAGCGAAAAGAAATCCGTAAGGACCGTTATGCACATAAATATAGTTTTTTAAACAATACAACGAGAATTTGGTTTGATAATTATCTCCGTATGAGATTTGGCTTTTATTATTTAGATACTGGCATTGAGATAATTTAGTAACAAGATTAACCTTAGAGTTTGTGATAGTGAAAAATTAGTAAAATTTTCATGAAACATAATTTTTTGAAATATTACATAAAAATTTCATGAAATATTTCACCTTCAATAAAATGTATTGTAATCTCATTTTTTTGTCATTATTTTTTAAATTTCAAAACTGACATTCTGCATTTCAACTTTCATGTGAGAGCAAAAATGTAAACAAGAACGAATGTGTTATAGTGCACGCAAAAGTGAGAAATAAAGTTGAAGAGTAGACCGAGCATCATCAATTTTTCGAATCCAAAAAGATAAATAAAATTTTTCCAAGTGTAAATTTTCACCTACCGTTATCAAATAATTCTATCCTATTTCCGCCTATTTCTAATAAATAGTGATCGGAATCACATATTTTGACGTCATCAATAGGAGTTTGGGTTTGCATAGAAAATTATTTTTAATAGATACGTTTTTATTGCGTAATCCTTTCCGGAATAATTCGGGGAGGGGGGGAGGTGGTGTCCTACAATTGGTTTTGGACGGCACAGTACTGCCAACTAACTCATAAAATTTCAAATTTTATTTTTTCGTAGAGGAAAATTGTATTTTGTCGTTAAAAATCATATTATCAAGCATGATTAAAACAGCGAAATTATTAAATAGTTACGTTTTTTTTTTTTTGTTTTTTCAAGTTATTTATTGTTTCGTCTGTTTTTTTTTTCAAACATAATGCAATTCAGGAGAATTACCTCCCAGCAGTTTTAAATTATTGATCAATTTAGTCTTTTCGCTTATTTTCTATAATTTTTGAAATTGTTTATTTTCTTTTTCATTTCTTTTCTGACTATCGATATACGATCGTCATTTGTTTTCCTTTCTCTTCTTTTGTCCTTGGAGTCATCCATTTTTTTTTCAATATCCATTCCGATTACATTTTTCCAAAAGAGGAAAATGTTCTTCTTTTTACTTTTTCTTTTATTTGTCAAGTATTTTTGAACAGAATAAAAACTTGCAATGCACTCTGTAAACCGTTGCAATGGCTTTTGTTTTTGTTGCTTTTGTGTTTTCATTGTAATTTTCTTTTTTTGTGTGATATCTTTCTTGTAAATTTCGAATTGCTGTTACGTCTTGAATGTAATGTTTTTTTTTAATGTAATAATTATCGTTGGGAATTTTTATTTTACTTTCTCTCCATTGTTTTTTTATTATCAATTGTTTACCATTTTTTTATAATTTCTTTAGAAATTTTATTTTTCCCGTTTTGGATTGTGTTTCTCTCAAAAAGGTTTTCACTTTTTTCTTGTTTCTCATTGTGTAGCTTTTTCTTTTCTTGTGTCTTTTTCCTTGCAAACTGTTTCGATTGTCTCCTGTTTCCTTTTTCCTTTTCTTAATCCGTCAATTTCATTTTGAATGTTTGCTAGTAATTACCAAAAAAAATGAAGAAAAATTTCATCTTCATTCTCAAAATCCAAAATCCACCACAAGAATACACACGATTCTGAAGAAGAAATCGTTCATAATACGTACCAACTACTAAAATAATCATACACTTGGAAATATTGCTGCAGAGCTGCAACATGACAAGCGCCACCCAGTGATTACGTCAAAATATGTGATTCCGGTCTCTACTATTAAATCATTTTCACACTACGAAAAAACTAAGAAAACCGTGTATAGTGTTTTTATATTTCCTGACTTTTTGAATTCAGCTCTAAATATGGATATTCGGCAGCTTAGTTTATATTACCATCCAAATTCAAATCATGCGCACACTTTCTGCGCGGCAAATTTGAAATAAGTTTCGTGAAATTTCCGAATGTTACGAAATATTTCGATATGTATGTGAAATGTTAAGGCTTTACAACACTAGTTTGTGACGGCTATTTTAATAAGCGAAACGAAATCCCTAAGGACCATTACGCACGTAAATATTGCTAATATTTAAACGATACAAACGAGAATTCACTTTGTTTGATAATTATCTCTGTGTGAGATTTGTAGCGTTCGGTATCTATTTAGACATTGACATTGAGATAATTTATTAATTAATTTACCTTGGAGTTTTTTTTATCGACATTTAAGTTTAGGTAACGTAACATTGTTGTTCATGGTGTTCTCCACGGATCTGTTAATATCGTGTCGAGGTTTTTGGCCCCAAGTATTAAAAATAAATTGTACTTTTGTCAAAAACTCACGTCAGTGACTTTTTGAATCTGAAATCTCTCTCAGAAATCATTTCGGTGAATTTGATGCGAGTTCTTGACAATTTTGGAACGGTACCATGCAGTACATGGCCAGGGGGAAAGTAAGTTCAACTTGAAACATCCCTGATCTATACTCGACCCTAATCCAATTTTTTTTTTTTAATTTTCTCGCATCACATTATTATTTTGACTATTGTGTGCGCTCAGCTCCATGATCGTCTCTGCCGACCTTGAGAAGTGTCTCCTTTGTTCTAATCCAATCAAAACTTCTTGTAAGCAACGGAATCCAATTTGACTGTTACATCCGTTAGCGAAGCGAACACAGAGACCATTCAGCACAGGGCCTACGTATATCGATTCGTCCCCATTGTAGTGTTCGTAGCTCGGCCTCGGCACGGCCACGTTCCACGGCGTTGCCAACAGTAAATTAATTTGCACTGTCCCTTCAATCAGCACCGCTCGAAACCGTTGAACGCCAAACATCCGAATTGGTTACGAATCGGTAATTCAGATTGATTACCCCCCTCGCCCCCATATAAAAATATCTCGACTCGCGCGAAATTCACCAAAAAAAAAGGCAACGTCGAATTTAATTAAATTTTCCGGATGGACGCACGTTATTGCATAACACACTAACGAATTACGAGAGGATCGCAGCATCAAAGAAGAAGCGGCGCGACGTCGGCGGCGGGGGGGGACGCAAATTCAAAATGGCGGCGGGCTTTAATCAAGACTGCGAAAATATTTAAGGTGCTAAATAGTTATGTATTTCTTCGCCCTGGCGCGCATAAGTTAGTTTGGATTGGGCGGCGATACATAAGCCCCTCGCCCCCCCCTCCCCGCCTGCCGCCCCTGCATCAAGAATGCGGCGACGGTGATTTTCACTAATGCGCGCGCTGGGTTCGATGCGTTTCACGTCGTCGGAGCGATTTCTAAAGATCGAAATTATCGTGCTTTTATTGCCGGCGCATTCGACATCATGCAGAAAATGTATTTATATATTTCGAGTTGTAAGGCGAATGGATTTCTATTCTGCAACTAACTGCTTCTGGTTCGCAATTGATATTGCCAATGATATAATCGAAGATTTGTTAGATTTCGTCGACCTTTACAATTAATTAGCCCCGCCTCAATCAACGAACATATCTCTATTATATCCATACACTATTTTCAATTTAGAGCAGTTTTCAATATTCAAAGTATGTTTAAAAATTTAATTAACCGCTCGCTGATTGTTACAGCGTTGGGCTCGGGGCACAGGTAAATTGCACGCTCTTTAATCCCTTAAGCTTTGGTCATAAGTAAGGTTCCCTAATGCCTGAGGTAAATTGCACTCTTACATCCCTATCGTAATTATTTATTGTTCTTAGAATCTAATTGGTCTTGTTACCCGCCCATCATCATGCACCCTTTATAATGTACAAATAATCGTAAATTCAAGTCAGTTTATGTAAGTATCGAAAGGTGCCTGTATCGAAAACTGTGTCACAAGAAACTGTATAAGAAAACATGGAATGTAAAACTATGAAAAGTAATCGAGGAAAAGAGTTATTACTAGTGAACAATTTTAAGTTTTATAAAAGTAAAGTTCTGCAAAGTGATGAAGTGTACTGGAGATGTGTGCAAAGAACTTGTAAAGCAAATGTTTTTACAATGCAAAACAATTTAATTGTAAGAAGTAATCTTACACATAATCATAATATCGATGTCCAAAAACTCAATAGACAGATTATCACAACATCATGCAAAAGAGCTGCGACTGAAGATTTAGCAGAGAAGCCATCGAAAATAATTCAAATGAAGTTACGGGAAAGTTTACCAACTACGGTAACAACAACAGATGTAGATTACGTAAGAAAAAATTTGTATAATGCTCGCCGTAAACATTTACCATTTGCTCTACCATCTTGCTTAGAAGAATTACATGACATAATAAATAAGTTAACTATCAGCACGAATCGAAATGAAAACTTTTTATTCATAAACGATGTCGAGCACAAATTCGTTGCATTTTCCTGTGACACCAATATCCGTATATTGTGTAATTTTGAAACTGTTTATGTAGATGGCACGTTTACATACTGTCCAAAGTATTTTACTCAAATGTTCACCATACATGGTTTCGAAAACGGCCATTATATACCGCTAATTTTTTGTTTACTGCCTGATAAGCAAAAATCTACATACATTATGGCACTGCGTTCGATCAAAAAAAAGTGTTTTGACAAATTTCAATTGATTTTTGAACCGAAGAAAGTTGTATCCGACTTTGAAATAGGTATTCATGTTGCCATATATGAAATTTGGCCGATTGTACATATTATTGGCTGTAGATTTCATCTCAGCCAAGCATGGTACAGAAAAATACAACAGTTGGGATTGAGTAACTATTATAACGATAAAGAACCGAACGAAATTCAAAATTGGCTCAAAACAACATTCGCATTGACATATTTAGCTCCTGAAGACATTGGCGATGCTTTTGCGCTCGATTTATTTGCAGAAATTCCTAATAACGATGCAGTTCATAAGTACGCAGATTATTTATTAGAAAATTATATTGCTGAAGACGCCTATTTTCCACCACATATATGGGCAGAAAACAATGCAAATTTAACACGAACTACAAATGCTTGTGAATCATTTCATGCGCGTTTTAACGATTCTTTTTACTCACCACACCCTACAATATATATTTTTCTGGAAAAACTCAAAAACTTTCAAATTGATACGTACATAAAAATACAGAGTTTGAAAACACCCGCAAAAATACATAACAATAAAGTTAAGCGTCGACAACAATTCATTAACAGTATGATATTAAAATTAAAAAGCGGTGATGTACGAAGACATGCCTTCTTAAAAATTATATCTCACCATAGTGCTCCTAATTATTGATTACATGATTATTTCATATGTATTATATATATATTTGATACTTTTTTTTATATATTTGACATATTTTGTAATAATTGATATTCTTCATAAAATTTATAATTTTATATTGTGACTGTTGTAATAAATGAAATATAACAGAAAAATACTTATTTTTATTTAACCTGTGCGTAGAGGCTTAGAGTGCAATTTACCTGTCGGTTTAAACAGGTAACGAAGAAGACAGTGTGCAAAATACCGGTAGGATTTTATTGACCTGGGGATTTGGCGTGCAATTTACGTATACCCGGGCTCGGGACGCACAGGTACTTCGCCGGTCTCTGCGAGAAGGGTGGTCGAGGGCCGCTTGGATTTATAATAATAATAATAATAATAATAATAATATATATTTATTTCAATAAAGTACAGAGTACAAAAAAGTACGTTGTACAAGAAATACGTCGCAAACAAGGTTGAAAATTAAGATATCTTTTTACAATAATCAGTAAATTCAGATATAGAATAACAATTTAATGTTAATAGAATGTCTCTTATTTGTTTTTTATATCTATTAAAATTACATTCATTTTTAAGACGCCGTGGAAGGCAATTAAAGAGCTTACAGCCCATATAAGGAAGACCTTTTTGAAATAAGGACGATCTATGCGGGGAAGGTAACAAGTAATTATAATTACGAGTATTATAATCATGATTTTGAAGAACTCCAAAATTCTCTTTATATTTAAATACAAAAAGCAACACTTCTAATATATATATATGTCATAAAAAGTCAAAAAATGTTTATCTTTGAAAGTGTTCTTACAAGAATCTCTGTTTGCCAAATCACATATTATCCGTATAACTCTTTTTTGTACAATGAAAATTCGATGAGCCTCAGAACTCATTCCCCAATGTATTACACCATATCTCAACTTGGAATAAAAGTTAGAATAATAAAAAGTTTTCAAGGTATTGAAAGTGCAAGATTTCTTAAGTTGGTATAAGGCAAAACAAACCACCTAGATAACGAATTACAAAGATAATTTACATGTGAAATCCAATTCAAATCCTCATCGATGATCACGCCAAGTAACCTTGAAGAATCACATAGAGAAGTAATATTTTCGGAAAGTTTGTAATTAGATATTTTATATTTGCTGTTGTTTTTAAAGATTGTACACTTAGTTTTTTCATCATTTACAACCAACTTATTCGCAATCATCCAACGTAAAATATGTGTATAAACAGATTCCGCTCTTGCCCACAACTCATTAGCATTGCTACCACTCACTGTAAAATTGATATCATCAGCATAAAGGGCAATATTTGAAGTTTTGGTGCCTAGAAAGTTAATAAAATCATTGATGAATATTAAAAAGAGAGTGGGTCCCAAGATAGATCCTTGTGGTACACCGATATTCGAATGACCTTCAGTAGACAGTTGGGTATTGATTTGAACTAATTGCGTACGATTCGAAAGATATGATTCAAACCAAAGATAAGCTGTACCATTAATCCCATAACGTTTTAATTTATGGAGTAATATATTATGACTAACACAATCAAAAGCCTTAGATAGGTCTATGAAAATACTTAAACATTTTTTACCACTGTCTAAATCATTGTAGATGTTCTTCAGAAATTCATGTAAGGCAGTATCAGTTGATTTATTTTGTGTAAAACCATGTTGATTAGATGAAAGCAACGAAAATTGTTTAAAATAAAGAATGACTATTTTATTCATAATACTCTCATAAATTTTACTAAAAGTTGACGACAAGATACTTATCGGACGGTAATTTTCAAAAAGATTTCTATTACCCCCTTTATGTAAAGGTTTGATAATGGCTACCTTTAGTTTCAAAGGAAAAACACCTTACTGGAAAGACAAATTAATAAGATAGGATAATACTTCGCCTATAAAAGGTGAGGATTTTTGTATAATAAAAGACGATACACCATCTATTCCAGCTGTTTCAGAAGTATTTAGGTAGGAAATAGTTCGAATAATATCGTAACTAGTAACAGGTGTGATAAAAAAATGACGTTAGGTTTTGGGTTAAATGTTGGTCAGTGAAATTATAATTTAAGTTTGTATTATACTTAGAAACCAAATTATAAGGTAAAGACAAAAAATATTTATTAAAAGCGTTACTCAGATGCTCATTATTTTCAAAATGAACAGGTAAAGTATTAATCTTAGAATAATTAGATCTTTTACTTTTAATTACGTTCCACATAGCATGAGTTTTGTTTTCTGAGTTTAAGATAAAGTTGTCGCAAGCTTCTTTTTGTTTAAGTGCAACAGTTTCCTTATAAAATTTCTCGTAAAGCAAAAAGTCTTCCTTAAATGCTGGATATTGTCTAATTTCTTGTCTTTTAGAAACAATAGGTTATTCTTAAGTTGAACTATATCAGATGATATCCATTACATCCATGATATACCGCAGGAGGTTTCGAGAAAACTGCGGAGCATTCCCGTGCTTACGCGAATTTTTCCGCGCATATCTAGGTGCGAGTGCACTCACTAGAGAATCGAATATCGGGCGCTGTTGGAACAGTAGGTTTTATTATTTGAAGATTGATTAGGAATTGAGAGAGAGTGGAACGCACATGATTTGCCCTATCAAAGCAGCCCTTTAGAAGCGAAGAATACGAGCATCATTGAGCTATAAACGGCGACAAAATAGTATTTCTAGTAGTATATTCTGTTATGTAGGCGACTGTATTTTTAATAAAGTGTTAAGATTAGCCGACGAGTATTATTTACGAACCCCGAAGTCGTAACAGTATGTTTGGTTGAAAAAACGTCCGAGTAAAGATAAGCAGGTCGCGTGACGTAACAAATGAAACGTCTCGAGGAGGCTATTCACTATCGCGTCGCGTTTGCCTTGGAATTAAGAAGCGTCGCCTTAGGGGGGAAATCGCCCACGAAACAATTAGAAAATAGCCGCGTGACGTATCAAATGAAAGTGCAAATTTAATTAATCGTGGGTGGAAATGCAATACTGCGCCGGCGCAATTGTGTACGTATCAAATGAAACGTCTCGACGAGGGGGCGGTCACCGTGTCACGCCCGCATCCGTCTCAGAATTAAAAAGATTCACTTTACGAGGAAAATTGGCGACGGAAAGTCAGAAAAATTCCGCGTGACGTATCAAATGATTGATGAGTGCATTGAACGTCCCATTTTTAATATTCAAAGTTTGTATAAAAAATTAATTAATCATAAGTTCTTCTAGACGTATATATGTTATTCAAAGTCTGATGACTGAGATCTGTTACTCACTAAAACTATTGCAGGTAGGAATTTATAAATAACAGGTAACCATCAGCCAACAACTTCACAACATCTGATTCGTCGACATAAAAGTTTGCGCACAAAGTGAGTTCAAACTATAAGCAACCAGGGTCTTAAACAGTACACTATAACAATACCAAAAAAAAAAAAAAACAAGAAACAAAAACAAATTGTCTAAGGAAACTTTATAAGAGAAACTTAGTTTCGCTATTAACACAGACACGCCTGTTGCATCATCGACCGTTTGTTTTTGTTTTCCGCGAATAAACAAATCGACTTCCGCTGAAGTTTTACGAAATTTTCTTCTGCGCGCTTATCTAACTTCGCGGCAAGGTAAATACGGGAGCTCAACTTTTTCTTGCTCTCCTCCCCTCTTATGTTATGCTGTTCGAGGGGGGTGCACGTAATTACTTTGCAAGTAGATACAGTCCGCCCCCTCCCTCCCACTGAATCACCAGTCTATCGTAGAACCATTTACAAACCCTCCTTAGCTTTTAAATCAATCAGTCGTGACGGGCGGGGTTAAAGCACACCAAAGTAAAGCAAAGCAAAGCGAAAAGTAACTTTCTGATCGAAGTGAACTAACTAGTCGGGTTAAGTTGAAAAATAAAAGAAAGCGAGAATATTTATGTTTGAAGTGATATGTCGAGAAGAGAAGGAATCATTTTTTTTAGTTAATCGAGCTGTAAGCCAATGAAAATCATCTCTAACGTCAACAGACAAAAAAAAACTAGTTTCCCAGCGGCCAATCAAACAGCTCAGCAATACCTCGCAATGCCTCTCAACCATTAATACAGTCTAGGGGGAGGGGCGGTGCTATGAATATTAACGAAGTACAGTGGCCAATGATAATACTAGGCGTCACTCTAAGTCCGGGAGGTTATATGCAAACTCTTTGCTGTTGAGAAAATAGGGGGCGGGGTTACGCACAACACAAGCGAAAAATAGTTTTCTGATCGAAGTTAAGTTAAGTAGTTGGACAATTGGGAAAAATAACTGAAAGCAAGAATAATTATTTTCGAAGTAACATTTTCATTAGCTTTAATCGAAAGGAACATTTTTTTTAGCTAATCAAATTATAGGCTGATGAAAATCAACCAGCCAGATATCTCTGGACATCAACAGACAAAAGGAATCAGTTTCAGCTCAGCAAATTGGGGCAACGCCTCTTAACCAACACTGTGGTCTAATGGGCGGGGCTATGGAGATCAATGTAGTGCAATGGCCAATGATAATCCTAGGCGTCACTCTGGTTTCCTGGAGGTCATTTACAAACCTCTAGCTTTTGAGAAAATAGTTTTAAACTTCAAACGGATATTGTAAAATCGAAAGGAATACTCAACGTTTCGCTATCGCTTTTGAATCGGTCGTAAGGGGCGGAGATATGCAAACACAAGCGAAAAACAATTTTCTCATCGAAGTGAGCTAATCGGGTTAAGTAGTTATGCACTGGTGAAAAATAAAAGAAAGCAAGAAAAATTATTTTCGAAGTAACATTTGCATTAGCATTAGTCGAAAAGAAAAAAAAATTTAGCTAATCAACCTGTAGGCTGATGAAAATCAACCAGCTAGATATCTCCGGATATCAAAAGAACAGAATCAGTTTCCCAGCAGCCAATCGAACAGCTCGACAAAATGTGGCAACGCACCTCTTAACCAACACTTGGTCTAATGGGCGGGGCTGTGGAGATCAATGAAGTGCAATGGCCAATGACAATCCCAGGCGTCACTCTAGTTTCCTGGATGTCATTTACAAACCCCTAGTTTTCCAGAAAATAGTTTTTTAACTTCAAACGGACACTGTAAAATCGAAAGGAACACTGAACGTTCCGCTGTCGCTTTTAAATCAGTCGTAACAGGCGATGTTATGTAAACACAAGCGAAAAACAATTTTCTCATCGAAGTGAACTAAATGGGTTAAGTAGTTGGGCAATAGCGAAAAATAAAAGAAAGGAAGAATAATTATTTTCGAAGTAACATTTTTTTCTTCGCTAATCAATCTGCAGACCGATGAAAAGCAACCAACTACATATCTCTAGACGTTAACAGACAAAAACAACAGGTTTCCCAGGAACCAATCGAATAGCTTAGCAAAACCGTGTAACGCCCCTTAGCCAGTACTACGGTCTGGTGGGCGGAGCTATGGATATTAATGAAGTACAACGGCTAATGATAATCCTAGGCGTCACTCTGTAAATTTTGCTGAAAAATAACACATTTGGAATACATTTATCAAAAAATTCGAATTTCTTTTTCGGGCGTTACCTTGGCTATATCCAATACGAGCTTGGCGAATGTGCGCGCTGTTCGTTGGTCCAAACTTTGCAATGCACGCTAATTTCATTGGACCTCGCATGGCGTAACCATGACGACGCCTCAATACCTCCATCAATCTTTGAAATATTTCTTTTTAACAGTTGGCAGTTTCTAAAAGCCAATCGTATTACGAGCGGTTGTAAATGTTAATTAAATAAACACGCCCTTTTATTCACGAACACTGCTTTGCCAATCTTGTGTGGACGATCAGTGGTTTGTAAGCCAATCGTATTTTGATTTGTGTGGTTTGAATGTTAACTTGGCGCGGAAAATGAACGGGAAAGTGCAATCCTGTAGGACTTTCCCGGCCAATGGCAGGAGTTGGTGGGCGGAGCGACGGTTATAAACGAACCCCAGCAGCCAATCATAATCTTAGCGGTGTCACTAACAATAAATCGTAACAAGTAAAAATAAATTTATAGTTTTTATTTGCGAATTACGTTTACCAATCGTTGATGAATTAACTTTCTCTAATTCGCAATCATTTTCAACGACTTTTAACGATCACGAGTTTTTTTATGTCAATCGTATTTTTGATGGGCGGTTTCAAATTGAAGTAACCACGCCCCCTTAATTCTAGCAAGCTGCATTGTAGAGCTGTCTGGAAAACAAATGATAAAGTGCTCTCTAGTGGGAGTTTTCTGGCCCGTAGGAGGATTTGGTGAGCAGAGCGATGGATACGAACGAACAACCACAGCTAATAATAAACTCAATGCGTCTCCAAGTTTTGTTACTTTCCTTTCTCATCGGAAGTTAAAGCAGTTGTCGAAGTTTTACTCTCTTCGGGGGAGGGGTGGGGGGACTGGGGGGAAGCGAATCAGTTCCTTCGCTTTACTTCGCAGATTACGGCTCTGCACAACCTTGGGATTTTTTCAAACAAGTTTTTAATTGCATGTTTACGTCTTAACGTTAATTTGACACTTCCAACAAGAGAAAAACCGTTTACGCGGCACGTTAAATGAAAGCTCTCAAACAAAACAAGGCCACTGTGATGTCGGCGCCATGTTAGAATCTGAGATGGCGGCGATATGATTGGGGGAAAAGTCGGCGTAAAAGAAACACGTCCCCTGACGTATCAAGTCAAACGTCTAGACTTGAGTAAATTCAACGTCACGCCAGCCGCCACCATGAAACCAAGAAGGTTACCGCCCCTCCAGAAAATTGATTACGAAAAAAGTTAGAAATACGCCAGGTGACGCATCGCATCGCGATTAAAATTCGAGCGTCATATTTTGGTTGGATTTCTACGTGGCATCGTTAATTTGGCAGATACTGACAGAGAAAAGTCAGACATGCGGCACATCAAATTAAAATCCTTATAAACAAAGGAAGGCGACGCCATCTTTGATTCCAACATGGCGGCGGCGACACGATCGCGGAAAACGTCCACGTCAAGATAATCGCATCGTGCGGCACATAAAATGAAACGTCTCGACGAGAGGAACTCCACCGTCACATCCGTTGCTACTTTGATCTCGAGATAGCTGCCTTACAGCGATAATTGACGACGACAGAGTTAGAAATGTGCCGTTTGATGTATCAAAAGAAAGCCCAATACACTTTCGGCGCTTATTGCATCAAATTCTTCAAATTCTTCAGTGACGTTTCGAATACTTGTTCAATTCTAACAACGTATTCTCTGTTAAAGAGGAGGCGAAGGGGGAGGGGGGGGAAGAGCGACACAAATTAACAATTTGTCTTGTAACATTAAATACGCGTATAATTTACTCATTGTCTCGTGCCGTGCGACACATCAAATTACATTACGACAATTTTGACTGCTGGCGCGAAGTTTCACGAAACTTTCTCGGGCAGGTGTAAATAAAATAAATCCACTCGACGGCGGGCGACGCCGGCAGCAAGTTTAATTACGAGGAGGAGTTCGTTCTTGCTGCAGCACAGAAGCAGAGAGAGAGCATTGTTATACAAAACTGAAGTGTTAATTGCAGGGTAGGTGTGCTGTGTCGTCGTAGTCATGTCTCTTGCGTAATTTAAATACATAGTTGCAAGTCGAGCAGACAAATAGCGATAAATTAACAGAGTGAACTTGAAAGGGAAGACCGTTCGTGTTCGTGCGAGCCGAGCGTGTACGTAAAGCGCAAAACGGAGGAACGCGCGCTCGCCAAGTTATAATAAAGTATTTTAATTGCTTTTGTTATTGCATTAAGAACGGAACAGTTTTGACTTTATCGTAATACTTGTGAGAGTAAGGCATTGGGTCGGGTTTAATTGGAAGGAGGCAATTATGTTAAGACTGTTTTAAAGATGTAGGTCACCTACAATTAGAATGTTGCAGATGCGCAAGTATTTCTCGATGCGAGACTAAGTATTCCGCCTCACCCCCCCCCCTCCTCCACGTCCCAAAATTAATATTGTTTCACTAATTCTGCTATAACTCTTTTTCCCTCTGATAGAGAGGTAATTAGTGACGCCATTAGAGCGATCCACGCTTATATCCGATTTCTTTGTTCCAACGAAAGAATCTGCTTCTTTTCCTGGCTCTTAACTCTGCTATAATTTTATAACTCCTTTTCCTTCTGATAGAGAGGTAATTAGTGACGCCATTAGAGCGACCCACGCTTATATCCGATTTCTTTCTTCCAAAGAAAGAATCTGCTTCTTTTTCTGGCTCTTAATTCTGCTTAATTTTATAACCCCTTTTCCCTCTGATAGAGAGGTAATTAGTGACGCCATTAGAGCGACCCACGCTTATATCCGATTTCTTTCTTCCAAAGAAAGAATCTGCTTCTTTTCCTGGCTCTTAATTCTGCTATAATTTTATAACTCCTTTTCCTTCTAATAGAGAGGTAATTAGTGACGCCATTAGAGCGACCCACGCTTATATCCGATTTCTTTTTTCCAACGAAAGAATCTGCTTCTTTTCCTGGCTCTTAATTCTGCTATAATTTTATAACTCCTTTTCCTTCTGATAGAGAGGTAATTAGTGACGCCATTAGAGCGACCCACGCTTATATCCGATTTCTTTGTTCCAAAGAAAGAATCCGCTTATTTTTCCTGGCTCTTTATTCTGCTGTAATTTTATAACCCCTTTTCCCTCTTATAGAGAGGTAATTAGTGACGCCATTAGAGCGACCCACACTTATATCCGATTTCTTTGTTCCAACGAAGGAACCTGCTGGTTTTCTTGGCTGCGTTGCTTTCCCTGGTTTTGCAGCAAATCGAAGTTCGATACGTGAGGTTATCGCTCAGCAACAGCCGTGCTCTTTCCAAATGGCACCGACGTCCGACAGTTGGAAACAATTGACATAAACGACGTTCGACGTGCCGACGAGTCCTGGCGCTACTACATGACAGTCGGTTACGTTTGACAACCTATTGATAACAACCCTTTCGAACTTCGACAAATCGTAACGTACTGCTTTCTTTATGTTATTTGATTAATGCATGTTTGCACATAACGCAGATATACCGGCACACGTGTGCGAAATAAGTTATTCGTTTCTCGGAATAATTTAAGTTACGCTTCGTCTTGTCTCATCAAGATTCAGCGTTAGGTGTAAATATCTTTCCGCAGTCAATGAGTTTCCAAGTTGCATAAAAACCTCGCCTTTTACAGTGTGAGGGTGTCCACCCATGTGAGTTAATTTGGTTAATGAATATATTATGGCCGTGTTCTTTATAAGTCCACCCCAAAAGCTTATATCCATACATCCATCAAGATACTTATCGTCGTGTTTTCCATTCTGTCAGCTGGTCGTTATCGTTGAAGGGCATGTAAACATGCATTATTAATAGAGTAATTTAGTCTGTGCACATCGTCATTAAAAATGCCACCCCACGTCGTATTTCACAACATTCAGACTGATATTAATGAATCCATTCTGCTTTGCATACACGACGGCGGTAATTGTCCGCGCATTCGTACACGCGGATACCGCTCTAACATCGTCACGGGGGGAGGGGTTGGCGGGGGCGCACAAATCCGGAAATAATATTCCGAGCCGAGGCCCGCGCGCGTTTCGCACATGTTGAACGTTACCTGCACATCCCCTAAGCCGCCGCACCCGCCTCCCCGGAATTACCGTCCGGATTAGTCCTCTCTCCCCGTCGTCGTTTATTACTTCCATTCATCCGCGCTTCCGGCGGCGGTCATGATTTCGCTTAGCGCCGGTTTTTATTCCCGATGTCGCTTGCGGCGGCCGATTTGAAAGTTTAATGAATCGTCTGGCGCACACGCACAGACACAAAATGAAAAGAAAAAAATAATTAATTACCCCCTAGTCCAAAAAACGTTATTAATTAATAGCGACGTGAAGTGAACACCGAATATCTTTGGTCTGCTCTGCCGTGTAACCCAAGGTGGGAGGGGAGCGATAGGATAAGTTTCGTTCGGGGCGTTTCCCCTTCGTTTAATTATCCCCCCACACCCACCCCCATCCAACCAAAACCAAAAAAAGTTAGAGTCACCTAATGCAAAATTGGTTATCGTAATTTGAATTAAAATTTTAAATTTAAATGGCTGCGAGCACGAACGAACTTTTTTTTTAACTTTCGGAAACTATATAAATTAAACTTTCGGCGGCGGCGGAGGAGGAACGGCGGCCGGCGTTTCGTTTTTAATTAGTTCTCACCCCCCAGCACTACTGAAACTAAACGAATTTTATAACGTGTAGTTCACCCTCGTTTGCACATCGTTTATCACTTTTCCATCTGTTGAATGCGTTGCGGTTTTAAAATTCATTGTAATTGAGCATAATCTCTGACGCGATATTAATTTAGCAGGTTCACCTCCTTGTACTTGTTCCGAGACGCAAGGTACGTTAATTGTTTTTTTTTTTCTTTTTCTTTTCTCGCATTTCTTCACTTATACCCAAGCATAATTCAGCTGCCACCGTATCAACAACCTTCCCCCTCCCCCTCCCGCCGTATCAACAACCTCCCCATCCCTCCGATTATAACGTGTCTTAATATACTTGGGCCTCGCTTGCGTTCGTTTTTAAATTTGAGCGTGCTGCTGGCGAGTTTTGCAAAAATTCCTGAACATACGACCGAGCCGGAATTTCTGCGAGAACGCAACGTTGAGAAATTTTTACTTTTGAAACTTAAAATTAGACATGAATTTCATTCCTCTTTACATTTGTGGAGCCCCTTCATTTCTGGATCTTACCTCTCTGCGGATGGTTAGACCTCGTTGGCCATAATTTTGGGACGACCCCCATATGTAGGGTTCAATATTTTCATTCTAACGGCCTCTATGGTTTTTATATAAGTTAATAAACGTATCTTATTGTATGGACTAAAACTGATTACGTCCCTCAAACCCCCAAGTTAACGTTACAATATCCTCTTTGCAACATTAGGAGTTGCGAATCCAGAAAACCCCCCAAGAGAATTATCTTAATTGCTCACTGTTTTTTGCTATTCTTAGTTATAAAAATGAGGAGGACCTAGAAAATAAAGAAGCCACAAAAAAACCTGAAGAAAAGAAACAGACATTCCTGAGGGTATGTTTGAAGTAGAAGTCATCGATAATCCTTTGGAATCGCAATTGATTGAAACTAATTTCTGGAGAAAACTAATTGTAATAAAACCAATTACCCGAAATTATTCTGCTCGTGTTTCTGAAAGAAAGTAGTAGGTGGCAGAAGTTGTTTAAAAATTTCTCTATAATTTAATAGTAGGGATAAATACGATTCAATTATAGCATAATTTGGAACTCAGTTATATTTAAGTTTTAAGAATTTTTATGGTCAAGAAGGAGGATAGTTTTCCTGATAAACTTCAACCATTAAAGAACTTACCAACAGTTTAAATTTTATTCACAATTTCACCGAATTCAGTGGCGGCTTTAGGGGTCCCATGCCATCTGCAAAGTGTGAATTTTTCAATTTGTTAACCCATGAAAGTCAGAATTCAGTTTATCAAAAATTTGTATAAGATCTAAAATTACATAAATGCAGAAATCCGTATAAAATAAACATATTAGATGTTTATCCAGTTAAAAAAAAATTTTCTAAATGAACAGATCTCTGAAACATTATTTCAGTCCTGCTCTTATTTCAAGAATAACATCTGTTGTAAGAGGACTAGATTTTATAGTCCACGATAGTATTAGACCTTTCCTTAGAATTTAAGTTTGCTTGTAAACAATAATTGGCGCCTCTCTTCCAAAAAAGAAAAGAAAGTGCTGTTAAGTAATTCAACAGTTGCCACATTTTTCTTTTTTTATTTGAATAAATCTGGCAGTACATTTAGAAATTTTTGCGAAACAATCTTACATACCTTAAATTATTTCGGCGTTCGTGGACGACGTTTAATTTAACCTCCTTCCCAACCATTACTTCCTCCCCCTCCCCTCCTACACACGTAATTTATGGCGAAATTTGCCTCTTGCAGTGGTGCAACTCGGTCAGGACGACTTTTTGGTCTTAATTGCTCATTGTTTTTTTTTGTTATTCTTAGTTACAAAAATGAAGAGGACCTAGAAAAGAAAGAAGCAAGGCGAAAGAAACCTGAAGAAAAGAAACAGACATTCCTGAGGGTACGTTTGAAGTAGAAGTCATCGATAATCCTTTGGAATCGCGATTGATTGAAACTAATTTAGGGAGAAAACCAATTGTAATAAAACCAATCACCAGAAATTATTCTGCTCGCGTTTCTGGAAGAAAGTAGTAGGTGGCAGTAGTTGTTTAAAAATT
This sequence comes from Prosopocoilus inquinatus, assembly GCA_036172665.1. NCBI lineage: Eukaryota > Metazoa > Arthropoda > Insecta > Coleoptera > Lucanidae > Prosopocoilus > Prosopocoilus inquinatus. The sequence continues at coordinate 12,091,412 of CM069871.1, read as the reverse complement.
TCTCTATAATTTAATAAAAGTGATAAATATGATTCAATTTTAGCATAATTTGGAATTCCGTTATTTTTAAGTTTCAAGAATTTTTATGGTCAAGAAGAAGGATAGTTTTCCTGCTAAAAACTTCAACCATTAACGAACTCACCAACAGTTTCAATTTTATTCCCAATTTCACCCGATCCAGTGGCGGCTTTTGGTCCTCCGTGCCATCTGCAATGTGCGAATTTTTCAATTTTTTAACCCGTGACAGTCAGAATTCAGTTTATCAAAATTTGCATAAGATCTAAAATCACATAAATGCGAAAATCCGTATAAAATAAACATATTAGATGCTTATCCGGTTAAAAAAAAGAAAAATTTTCTAAATGAACAGATCTTTGAAATATTATTTCAGTCCTGCTCTTATTTCAAGAATAACATCTGTTGTAAGAGGACTAGATTTTATCGTCCGCGATAGTATTGTGCCTTTCCTTAGAATTTAAGTTTGCTTGTAAACAATAATTGGCGCCTCTCTTCCAGAAAAAAGAAATTATTGTTAAGTAATTCAACAGTTGCCACATTTTTTTTTAATTTGAATAAATCCATTATTTTTCGAAAACATGAGTATAGAAGTTAATTTAGACAATTTTTGGCTTAAGGTTGAACCAGTTTAAATGAAATCAAATCGCAACTTAAAAAATAGCCACCATAGACAAATTTCGTATATGATTTTAGAGTCAGACAGTGTTGCCAACCGTGGCGCCAGACGGGTTACTTTCAACTGTTCGGCATACTTTTTTCTAAAATGGCGGCAACTGGCAATCAAAATTATTTTCTTTTTAATCTTTCCTTTTAGTTTTTCTAATATTTTGCTTGTATCATATGAAGTTTGCTTGATGTCAGTTGGATTGGTTTGACCTTGAAATTCGTTTAACTTAACTTTAATCCATACATAAATTTTAACATTTTGAAAAAAATTATTTCAAGTATTTTTTTTAAATCCATTTACTTGTGTAGAATGGAGTGCAATTTGATATGTTATAAGTTGGGAGAGTTCAATTGACCTTGAGATTTGTTGAGATGTTTAATTTGTTTTAAATTTTTTACTTGGATTGATAGGAGTTGGGTTGGGTTGACACCGAAAACTCTTTTCCACTTGACTTTTAAATTAAATTTTTTTATTGTTTTTCGATTTTATTTTTTTTTGTTTTGGTGGGGTTGAATACAATGGAGTTTAGTTGTAGAAGTCATGCGATCTAGTGAAATGTTTTCCTTCACGTTCACGTTATCAGGCAAAGAACCTGCGTTAACAACGCAAATACAGTCGCTAATTGTGTTAGGCAATGAAATGCACGTTGACATGATTATTATGTCGTACACATTCCTGAAGGTGCGTCTGAAGTAAAAGTCACCGAAAATTACTTAGAATCAGACTGGTTTGAATTAACTGAGAGAGAAAACCTGAAACTTATTTCGTGTAGTAAATGTGATTATATCCCCCAACCCGGAAGTCACCGTTACAATATTATTTTAATAAAACGAAATTATTTATTTCTGAAATGAAAACACCGACGGCGGCGACGCTGCAAAGAAAATATTCAATGGCGGACGCCGCGTCGTGCGTCGCGCCGCTCGGGTTTCACAGGCAACAGACGACACTATTTGCATGTTCAGCTAGACGGCTTTCTGCTTCGACTGCTTCCCATTACATCAGATGGGGGAGCTTTGAAGTCGCTCTTGCACTATATTAAAAATTGATAGAATTTCTTTAACTCGGTATTGCCTTCAATAAAAACAGCGCCCTGGGAAAGCGCGCCCGCCGCCGTCTCCTTACGACCGGTTGCCGGGTTGTTCGGATGTCTCCCTCTCCCTCTCTTTCTCTCTCTTTCTTGAATGGGAGCACGGAACTCGTGCATCATTAAAAACTGCTTGCAAATTGCTTGTAAAACGGCAACGGAAACTCAATTCTAAAGTTAGGTATGATATGATTAAAATACGTGAGTCATTTGATTTTTATTCTAACGAAATAGTAGAATTCGATGCAATCGCATGTACTATGGATCGTCAGTTGTTATTATTATTATTATTATTATTATCAAAAATATACTCAAATACCGCTGAGTTGGGAGTTCGAACGTGTCACCAAACAAATTCCGGCTTGGCCGTACATTTAGAAATTTTTGCGAAACAATCTTACATACCTTAAATTATTTCGGCGCTCGTGGACGACGTTTAATTTAACCTCCTTCCCAACCATTACTTCCTCCCCCTCCCCTCCTACACATGTAATTTATGGCGAAACTTACCTCCTGCAGTGGTGCAACTCGGTCACGACGACTTTTTGGTCTTAATTGCTCACTGTTTTTTGTTATTCTTAGTTACAAAAATGAAGAGTACCCTAGAAAAGAAAGAAGCAAGCCAAAAGAAACCTCAAGAAAAGAAACAGACTTTCCTGAGGGTACGTTTGAAGTAGAAGTCATCGATAATCCTTTAGAATCGGGATTGATTGAAACTAATTTAGGGAGAAAACTAATTGTAATAAAACCAATCACCCGAAATTATTCTGCTCGCGTTTCTGGAAGAAAGTAGTAGGTAGCAGTAGTTGCTTAAAAATTTCTCTATGATTTAATAAAAGTGCTAAATACGATTCAATTTTAGCATAATTTGGAACTCCGTTATTTTTAAGTTTCAAGAATTTTTATGGTCAAGAAGAAGGATAGTTCTCCTGCTAAAAACTTCAACCATTAACGAACTCACCAACAGTTTCAATTTTATTCACAATTTCACCCAATCTAGTGGCGGCTTTAGGGGCCCCATGCCATCTGCAATGTGTGAATTTTTCAATTTTTTAACACATGACGGTCAGAATTCAGTTTATCAAAAGTTTGAGAAGATAAGATCTAAAAATCACATAAATGCGGAAATCTGTATAAAATAAACATATTAGATGCTTATTCGGTCAAAAAGAAAAAGAAAAATTTTCTGAAGGAACAGATCTCTGAAATATTATTTCAGTCCTGCTCTTATTTCAAGAATAACATCTGTTGTAAGAGGACTAGATTTTATAGTCCGCGATAGTATTAGGCCTTTCCTTAGAATTTAAGTTTGCTTGTAAGCAATAATTGGCGCCTCTCTTCCAAAAAAGAAAAGAAAATGTTGTTAAGTAATTCAACAGTTGCCACATTTTCCTTTTTTTAATTTGAATAAATCTGGCCGTACATTTAGAAATTTTTGCGAAACAATCTTACATACCTTATATTATTTCGGCGTTCGTGGACGACGTTTAATTTAACCTCCTCCCCAACCATTACTTCCTCCCCCACCCCTCCTACACATGTAATTTATGGCGAAACTTACCTCTTGCAATGAACTCGGTCGCGACGACTTTTTGGTCTTCCGAACAGACACACTATCGAGGAGCGCAGCAATTTCGTAATTGCACCGCCGCAATCTATGAAGGCGATTATTATGATATCGTGAAGCCCCCCCCCCTCGCCCTCTCCTTTAAAACCGTCGATAAAACTCGATCGCCGTCCCCCTTTTTGAAAGTTCGTCACGCCCGCGCCCCACACCGATTAGTTGAACTTACGAACCGCAATTTCGGGCAAGTGTTTCCCCATAACATCGCAAATTTGATTTGATTCGACGAGATGAGACGCTTAGCATCTGCGGCCGAGTGATTTATATTGTTCACGTCTCGCGCCGCCTTCAAAATATTCATTACGTCACACCGCCGGAAGCTCCCCGCCCGACCGCCCACCCGCCCGGCGATGGTATCGACGGGCGGGCCCCCCCGCGAAGACGGATCTGTTTTGTTTGTCGGCGGTTGGCAACTTGTCCGGCCCTATTTCGCTCGCGATTAGCATAATCAAGGTGTTCTGTATGTAAATATATTCGATGTGGACCTTGCGGGTGGGTGACGCTGCGTGTCGGTGAAAGGGGCGCGAATTAATTCGGCGACGCGACACCTGAAACGTGTGCTGCTAATTGATTTTTCGGAGGCGGTGGGGGGCGATTCAACGCATTTACTCCAACTAATCTTTTGCATCATTTAAAGATTGAATTGGGGGGTGTTAAAAACTGCTACTGCAGGATGTAAGAGGGCGCACTCAAACCGACCGACCGACCGAACTCTTAATTTTCTATTGTGGCGGAGAGAACAATCGAAGGGTTGGAGCGCCGGCTCTACCACCCTCGTACAATGGAAGTTAGAATGTCATTGTCAGCTGTCTCTTTACGGCCTCTTCGCAGTTAGAAGGCGTAATTAGCAATCCTTGTCATTTATCACGCTAATGGGGTGCCCGGTTTACGGCTACAAGGTCAAATTTGTTAACAAAATATGAAAGTTTGGCTTGCGCTATAAATCGCGCCAAATTTTGTGTACGAGCAAAAGAGCCGTAACCTCCACATAAACGTTCTATTTCACTCATATTCCCTTCCCCTCCACGCTTCAAGCAACCCATAATAAATATAAACCCCCGGAACTTATCTGCTGCACAGCAAAAAGACGAACGCAAAGACCACCGTAACCTAGTTCCGTCGGATCAAGCGTTTAGTAGCGTCGCTCTTTTACTCTGCCTTTTTTTTTGGCTACATCCACAAGGTTCTGACGAGTTTACGTGTTCATCAAATCGAGACTTCACGTTCGTCGAAAATATAAAACGAAAACGGCGAAGGTTTACTTAGGTTCATCTTGTCATCATAATCATGGAGCAGAAATTCTGTTTAGGTGTACATACATCAAATTGAGACTTAATGCTCATCAAAAATATAACTAAACTAAGGTGAAGGTTAACTTAACCTAATCCTGTCATCATAATCATGGTGGAGGAATTCCGTTTAGTACAAGTTGACATTTAATGGTCATCACAAATGTGAAACGAAAATTATTTTATATTTTCGACGGACATTAAGTCTCGACTTGATGTACAGGCAATTTACTCACTCCGCCATATAGGTATTTTTTTACAACCCTCTGCTTTTGACGATTAGCTTTTATAGCCTCCCTTAATCTCACACGTTCAATATCCATCAGTAGCTCAACTCTTAACTAAACCAAAATTCAAGCGAACGCCGCCACAATCTTTTACATAGTTATTCCCGCTTCCCCTCCCCCGTCACGATAAAATCTGACGCGCGGCGACGACACACGTATGCGGAACAACCCCCGTTCGGAATAAATTTTAAATTCCACTCGAGATATTCGGTGATGAATCCATTCACGCCAGCCGCAGCAATTTGTCTGATCGAATCGAGCTTCTGTTTTATCAAAACTGCACCGCCGACTCTCCTAATTCGCAATTCGTTTTGACGAGATTTGACGTAGGGCGAGCACTTTGAACGATGATAATTTAATTTAATGTTTTCAAAAAAACTAAAAAAGGAAAAAAAAAATTAATTACATGATATCGCTTAAAACGCCTAAAAAAGGTGCGTTTTAAAAACAGGAAGCATTTCTGATTGTGGAAAACAAATTGACAGGTTGCCTATTTCGGAATCCTTAGGGGGGAGGGGGACTTAATCTAAAGCCAAATTTCTGCCCGATAACTACGATGACAAGACGAATTTACGTCGTTTTCGTTTAGTGCGTTATTACGTCATGTTGGGCGCCAATTGTTAGGAGGTTGGAGCGCCAAATTATTATGACACAACTGTACAACGCGTTGGGTGGCAAACTGCTGTATCAAATCACGAAACAAACCGTAACATGTGTACGTAGAACTGGGCAGGGCAGTTCTTGCCTGCGCACACAGGATTTCCAGTAGTTGACTAGTTGTCGTCACCAAGGGACACAGCGTGATGCCAACGGCAGCTTTCTAGAGCCGGAGAGGGGGTGGAGTAAAAGATGGAAATCCACAAAAATGCAGTATGTTTGAAAAACAAAAGACCGGGAGGCGCCAACTGGAGGATACAAATCACGGTATCAAATACAATTCCAACCCAAAATTAACCCCAGACAACAATTCAATGACAGAAAAAAATAATAATTTACGGTAAATAGCAGTAAACATAGTGTTAACATTAAAGTTAGGTTCATATTTCATCCAACGATCTTAAATATTTGAAAATACAAAAAGGTTTGTACGGTTGGAAATTTCCTATCGTCTCACAATAACCCATGTAACAAAAAAATAATAATCTCTAGTACTTGAATCGACTCAAACGTTAACAAAAGTTAATGTAATTACGATCGACAAATATTACCGAGCAAAAATTAATTATTGATTTTAATAAAAAAATTGTATTAATTGAATTAACTTGTCTGACGCAATGTGAGACATGAATTAGGCAACCAAAGTTGCACGTCAGTTAAGAGAACAAAAAGGTATCTTGTGAGACGAGTCCGTAGCTAAGTAGCAATAATCAACCGGAGTGACGAAGAGAAAAATATAAACGGTTACCTTGACGGCAGGACCTACGATAATACACGGAGAATCGTTCCCGAAGCTTCTTCGAAAGTCGTCTTCAGAATACGATACTAGCCCTCTGCAGGAAACACGAGGCTTGAACGGTGTTCGAAACTTCACTTCGAATAGACAGACTTCCCTACGACTCTTTGGTACCCAGAGGTTTATCAAAACGGATAGGGTGAAAGTGTTGTCGTGATAGGAAGCGGGATACGACTTGTCTACAAGGGCAACAGAAATTTTAAGAACGATTTCAAAAAAAGAAAAGAAAAAAGCAACTCTCCAAGTCAGCTTCAAAACAGTCTGACTTCCACACCAAAGTGTTTCTCAAGCGAAGAAGAACAATTCGCTCAGGAGGAAGATAATTACGTCGATTAGAAATAAGTTCAACAAGTACTAAGGCTCCAGCACAAGCCACACACACAAAGACGAGTTCCCCAGACCTCAGAGAATTGAAGGCGCGGATTCGGAAGGAGATCGGGGCGCAAATACAAGTGACCTCGATCGTAACAGAGTAGAAAATTGGTGGCAACATTGAGGAAGAAACATGGCGCGTTCGAAAAGAAATACGAAGACGTTTTGTTCGAAAACTCGATGAATAATTGAATTAGCTTGTCTGACGCAAGGTGAGGCATAAACTAGGCGACCAAAATTGCACGTCAGTTAAAAGAACAAAAAAAATATCTTTGTAAGACGAGTCCGTAGTTAAGTAGCGATGATCAATCGGAGTGACGGAGAAAGAAAAAAGGTATAAACGGTTACTTTAACGGCAGCAACTACGGTAGTGTTCGGTGAATCGATCCCGAAGCTTCTTCGAAAGTCGTCTTCAGCCTTCTGAGGGAAACACGAGACTTGAGAGCGGTACTCGAAATTTCACTTCGAGTAGACAGACTTCCTTATGACTGTTTGGTACCCAGAGATTAATCAGAACGGGTAGGGTAAAGCTGCTGTTGTCGTAATCGGAAGCGGGATACGACTTGTCTGCAAGGGTAACAAAAATTTTAAGTAAGAAGAAAAAAGAACTCACAAGTCAGCTTCAAAAACAGTACAAAATGTCTGGCCTTGACACGAAAGAAATGTTTCTCAAGTGAAGAAAAACAATTGGCCAAGAGGGAAAAGATGATTACGTCGATTAAAAATAGATTAAACAACTGTTAAAAGCTTCGGCATGAGCAACACACAACGACGTGTTCCCAGACCAGAGAGAGTTTCACACTGAAACGTAGGCGGAATAGACGCGCGGAGTCGAGAGGAGGTCAGGCTGCCATTCGTCTAACAGAAAGATTTACCACAAATACAAGCGACTTCGACCGTAACAGAGTTGAATTTAAATTTAACTTTAATCAGTAAGTTCACACCTGCTGTTTCGGAAATTAATTAAATTTGAAAAGTAGGTCGATCGAAAATTTTTATTTTCTTGTAAGGGGTCGATGCTTAAATAAACTTGGGAACCCCTGACTTAAGCTTATCGGAGTGTTTGGTTTTAAAGTATTTTTTTCTTATTCTTCTTATCGAGTGCAACGTCACATCAACTAGGCACGTAACGCATTTTTCTATAAAAAATAAATGGAAATAATAATCTTCGAAATAGGTCATCCGAAAATGTAAAGCGTGTCAATACATTCACGTATGTACGTTTCATGTCGTTCGAATTAGAAGATCGTATCGCGTGCGTTTGTGTATTTTGCTGAGTGTGCGTGTGTGCGGTGTGCTTGTGTGGGTGAGCGTGTATGCGATTGTAAGTGAAATTCTTCAAAAATGCAAACGTCCTAATAATAAAAAATAATAATTAAGCGCTCACTTAGCTAGAAATCGATTAAAAACACGTTAAAAAACTGCTAAAGGATTCAGCACGAGCAACACACAATGACGTGTTCCCCAGACCAGAGAGAGTTTCACACTGAGACGTAGGCGGAATAAACGCGAGGAGTCGAGAGGAGGTCAGACTGCCATTTGTTTAACGGAATTTCTGTCCGATAACTGTGTTGACAATACGAACCCACGTTAATCTTCGACACTTTCGTTTAACGCGTTATAAAAACACGAAGCATTTTTAATTTTTATTGAATGACGGGTTGCCTGTTCCAAATTACTTAAATCACAATGATGACGAGATGAGCTCAAGAGTTAACCTTCGCCGTTTTCGTTTTATATTTCCGACGAACGTTCAGTCCCGAACTTGATGTACACGTAAACTCGTCATAAGCTTGTTGATGTGTCCGCGAAAAAAGGGTGGCAAAGTAAAAGCGAGCGACGCGGCTAATCGCTTGACCCGGCGGCGACGGCGGAACTAGGTTACGACGGTCGTTTTTCCCTGCGCGGCAGATAAGTCCGGGGGTTCTTGGGGCCGATCATTTTTACACTCTCCGCAAAACTATTAGTTCTAATAAAACTCGCAAGAAAAATGACGCTTTTTGCGGTGGCGCGCGCGATCTTAGAAAAGCGCAGCAGTGACAAACGACCGATATTAAAACGTCCACGTCGAAAAACGAGTTCGGGGGGGACGCCGGGGGGGGGGCGAACTCGGAACAGCGACAAGGGAATTAATTTAAAGCCCCCCGTCATAATTTACGTGTACACTACAGTACAGTATTTTTTGATAAAAGTCGACGTCAAATCCGGCCGCGTGTACGACGAGATCTACCTACTCCCGGTTCCCACCCTCGGCACATACACATTCAAGGACCGCCGCCGCCCGGCGCGCAATAAAACATCCCCGACGTTTTTATCTGCGTTATTTTAAGCGCTTTGCGCCGCGGCGCGCCCCCATAAACAAATTATTCCGCAGATAAACGCCACCGTCCATTTGCGTACAGGCCGGAATCGCCGGATTATTTTATTCCATTGAACGAAAATTAATGAATTAAATCGATGTGACTTTTAACTGGCGTTTACATTTATTAGTTGTTAAGCTCCCCCCCCTGGCCACCCGAGCGCCCCGGCGCGGTTGATGTATGACGCGGCGCAAATATTTTGATTAAAAATGTACGAACGACCGGTCAATTGAAGTGATTAATAAAAATTTTGCTCCACTCGATTGGTCGTTTTAAATTTGTCACTATTTATTAAAAAAAAACAAAAACACCTCAGCGCACTCTTTATTTAATTAGTTTAATTACTATCGGTGTATCTTCAATAAGATATTTCATTCCATTTAACCTCTCAAGTCGACGATAAAGCTTCAGAAAGCCACAACGCCGCCGGTTTATTTCTACGAACATAAGCGACACGCCGTAGAACATAATATTTCTTGCTTAAGTATCGCGCACTTGGTGAAATATGATATCGAGTACAGTCTTTGTGCTATCTTCATTTTCTGTTGCGCTTATAAAAAGCTGACAATGCGTTTTCTACTCGCTCTCTGGTGCCATTATTTTATCAGAGTTTGGGTGAGAGTATTCGGGCTGACCACAAAACAAGATAAACAATACAAATTAATATCACCTAGAATACACCTACATCCTACATCTTCCCCCTAAATTATTAGATAAATAATCCGCGATCGTTACAGTTACAGCACGCCTACGGTCGCAATAAATAACCACAAGTTTTCCTTTCTTTCGATTTGCACAAACGCTTGCGCGGGGCGAGTTAAACGGCGCCGGACACCTTACTTAATTAATAACACTCCGGAATCTAAATGGCCGTGATATTAACAAATTGAGCCGAGAGCAGGAGTGTAGTTGTTACAAATTACAAGCTGCACAGCATTTGTCATCATCGTGTGTTCCGACGTGTAGGTGGCGGAGAGCTCAGACCAGCTCCCGGCTGGCGGCGTTGTAGCTGTCTCGAGTTTAATGCAGTCTTTATGTGGGATTTCACGGGAGCTGGGGCGGGATTAGGACTCGACGAGAGGTGTAATTAATGTTTCATAATCGAAACTACTGTCTGCAGCGCGAGTTCATTACGTGTAATTTATGATGTTAGGGAAAATAGTGTTTTGTCGGCGCGCGCGGCGGCAGCGGTGGGATACCACCGTCGCCCTTCATTAAGGGGGATGGCGTAGGTGCGCGCACAAAACGTCCCTTCGCGTGTGTTTTCCGATGATATTATAATGCGACGCATAAATTGCCGTTAAATTAAGTTCCGCGCGCCACCGTCGTTCTTTCCCCCCTCACCCCCCACCAACGTTTGAGCGCGGGGGCGCGAGCACCTGGGAATTCACGTCCGCGGAATTCTGCTGAGCAACGCTCTTTCTTTTATTCCGGCTATTTAAATAAGGAGTCGCGCCTTATCTATGTTAATTCACCAGGAAAATTGGTGTTTAGTTTCAAGGTCAACCCAAGGTGAGCGCCGCAATTTTATTTTTTTTAATAAAACAAAATTAGAAACGAACGTTTGGCGGTTAGTTTTAAGGCCAAGCCAACTCTGTTACACTTTAATTCCCTCTTTAACATTCGCTTTCAATGGTTGTCGGTTGGCCACACTGCTGTATCACTGTTGGGGCGCTTTGATATCACAGCTTCTGATGACTCTTGACTCGCTCACAAGTCCTTCCGGCGCGGCGCGGCGTCTCCTGCACGCTTTACTTTTGGATTTCGTCGTTACAAGTTGCAAACGTGTTAACATGTACCGGGTATCGTTGCTAATTATTTGCGATATCCTAATTAGCCACAGTGTTTAGTGGAATTCTTGCTGCTGAGTTGCTTTAAACAACTGTGTACCAAGTGGACGACCCGCTCTTTCGACCGATAATTCGAATTAATGGTAATTTGAGACTTCATTTTGGCTATCCATGTTTTATACGATTTCTTTGTTGCAACAGAGATCTTCGCTTATCGTTTCCACTTTCTCGTTTTGTTCTTTGTGCCTTGTGAACCTGCCGAGTTGCTTCAAGCAACTTGTACCAAGCGGACGACCCGTTCTTTCGACCGAAAATTCGAATTAATGGTAATTTGAGACTTCATTTTGGTTATCCATATTTTATTCGATTTCTTTGTTCCACCAGAGGAATCCGCTTTTCGTTTCCGCTTTCTCGTTTTCTTCTTTGTGCCTTGTGAACCTGCTGAGTTGCTTCAAAAAACTTGTACCAAGCGGCTGAGCCGTTCTTTCGACCGATAATTCGAATTAATGGTAATTCGAGACTCCATTTTGGCTATCCATGTTTTATACGATTTCTTTGTTGCAACAGAGATCTTCGCTTATCGTTTCCACTTTCTCGTTTTGTTCTTTGTGCCTTGTGAACCTGCCGAGTTGCTTCAAACAACTTGTACCAAGCGGACGACCCGTTCTTTCGACCGAAAATTCGAATTAATGGTAATTTGAGACTTCATTTTGGTTATCCATATTTTATTCGATTTCTTTGTTCCACCAGAGGAAACCGCTTTTCGTTTCCGCTTTCTCGTTTCCTTCTTTGTGCCTTGTGAACCTGCTGAGTTGCTTCAAAAAACTTGTACCAAGCGGCTGAGCCGTTCTTTCGACCGATAATTCGAATTAATGGTAATTTGAGACTCCATTTTGGCTATCCATGTTTTATACGATTTCTTTGTTCCAACAGAGATCTCCGCTTGTCATTTCCACTTTCTCGTTTTGTTCTTTGTGCCTTGTAAACCTGCCGAGTTGCTTCAAACAACTTGTACCAAGCTGACAACCCGTTCTTTCGACCGACAATTCGAATTAAAGGTAATTTGAGAATCCATATTGACTATCTGAATTGCTTCAAACAACTTGTACCAAACGAATGTTCCGTTCTTTCGACCGATAATTCGAATTAAAGATAAATTGAGAATCCATTATGGCTATCCATGTTTTATACGATTTCTTTGTTCCAACAGAGATCTCGGCTTTTCGTTTCCGCTTTCTCGTTTTCTTCTTTGTGCCTTGTGAACCTGCCGAGTTGCTTCAAACAACTTGTAGCAAGCGGACGACCCGTTCGTTCGACCGACAATTCGAATCAAAGGTAATTTAAGAATACATTTTAGCTATCCATGTTTCATACGATTTCCTTGTTCCAACAGAGATCTCCGCTTTTCGTTTCCGCTTTCTCGTTTTCTTCTTTGTGCCTTGTGAACCTGCTGAGTTGCTTCAAACAACTTGTACCAAGCGGCCGACCCGTTCTTTCGACCGACAATTTGAATTAAAGGTAATTTGAGACTCCGATTTGGTTATCCATGTTTTATACGATTTCTTTGTTCCAATAGAGGAATCCGCTTTTCGTTTCCACTTTCTCGTTTCGGGCACTTCTGGTTCTGTTACATTTCGCCGATACTTCTCCATTGCGTATCGTATCCCGGAGGCGAATCAAGTGCAACGAAGGTCGAATACGTGAGGGCATCGCTAAGGTTGCAGACGTCCGGCAGTTGGCAACCTTCGACACACACGAAACTCGGCGTGCCTACGTGACAGCTGAGAAACGTTTGACATCTACGTGCAAGCATCCCATATGACCTTCGCCAAACGTAACGTATTATTTTAATTACGTTACGTATTTAATGCATGTTTGTATATAACGCAGATATACCGGCGTTTAGTTTAATATTGCCTCGAAAAGAGTGCAGGTTTTTTTAATGTACTTTCGCAATCATTTCTTTTTTTTTTTTTGAACCCCCGCCCCGGAGTATTTCAAATTCTTTAATTTCCGAATCGAATTCCAGAGATCAACAACGACGAGTCCAAGACAAACTGAGAGCAGCAGTAATTCGAATGAGAATTAAGCCGTAGATTACTCACAGCGACTTAGTGAAGCAAACCCTACGACGATAACAACTCCCGCCGCCGTAATAGTGGAGCGTGTTCGAGAGGAGAAGTTTTCTGTAAACACCGGCGGAGTCGCGCGAACTTGGAGCAAACTCGCCGCCCGAAATTACATTACCGGAAGCCGAAGGGACTTTGCATCTCATAACAACGCGCCCGTCTCGAATTTCAAAAGGGCGTGGGAGGGGGAGGGGGTGGGAAAAACGTCACCCAGTAAATTACAATGATGGTGATTTTGGTCAATCATTTTCTTTTTCGTTTTTCCCTTAATGCGGATTCCATCAGAGCGCAAATGATGAGTTACTTAGCGGAGTTTGATAGAAAATTAAGCCGCAGCATAATACCGACCGAGCAGTCCGATGTTGAGCAATTACACTTTCCCATTATAGTCCGTTCTAAGGGTGGATTAGCACAATGGCCGGCGGAACTAAACCCTCCTCTCGAAATGATGTGCACTCATCCTCCCTCCCCCCTATATGCTATAAGCCGATTTTGAAAAGGGGAGTAAGTAATTTTATTAGGAAATGGCGAAGTGTTTATTGTAAGCAAGGAGATTAATTTCTTAAGGACTGCGTTTCGTTTGGGGAGTGCGTCCACAAGTAAGTGCCTTCCAGCCTTTTGAAATTTCTATTTATTAATTTTTGTTTTGTTCCGCACCGGGGGTAGAAGGGTTCAGATTCGAAGATGAAACTCCTAATTTGTCAGCGTCGCGACAAAACGCTATTTGCTTGAATCGATCAATGAAATATGAATTTGAGACGTTTGGGTCGCTGTACGTACTACGAAATCAATCCGCGGACACGCTGTGTAATATATAGTTTCATAATTGGGGCATGCAAACATGACACGCTTAAAATCCGTCGCGTTGTATTTTTACGCGTTGCGGAAATAACCGTGCAAGTCGTTCTGGTGACCCGCTGCCGCCTTTCGCTGCGTAAGGGATTTGCAATATGCAATCGTATTTATTACTTGATCCTGACTTTACAAAATCGAAGTTTAAACTGACTCGAACCTTAATTCTCAAACGATTTTTCTGTAAAAATTTTTATATTGTCTTCATTTAAGAAATATCTTAGAAAAGTTAAGGACGTTCTAGGATTGATCAGTTTTTATTCGTTCCATGCAATTTCCAATGTCGATAAAACGCAGCGCAACAAACTTCGTAAATATGGACAATCAAGTCGTAGACATTACCGAAGGTGCGTTCGAAGTTATAGTCACCGAAAGTTAAATAAAATTCAAAATCTTGCATAACTTCCAATTTTAAGAGAAAATCACGTGATCCAATGGAAATTCGTAGAGAGGAAAACGATGGTGAAAACCTCATCCACCTATCGCTTATCGTTCTCGAGATATCACCACACTATCACGCAATTATTTTTCGCTTTGCTCGGCATTTTTTTATTTATTTATTTATTTATTTTTAACTATCGTTCCAATTTGTTCCCCCATATTTTATCCACATTGTTTTGTTTGATTTTGATTCACTATAATTGGTTACATTACTTACAATTTATATCTGCCAAAAATATGAAATAAAAAATTATTATAATTTTCTCCTGGAATTCATCTCTGCTTTGCTTATTGAAAATGCGATCAGTTTAGGTACTATAAAAGAAAGGGGGGGGAAATAAAAGGCGTTCATAACGAAAAAAAAAAAATAACCGTGAACAAATGACGATCGCAATGCATTCGAAAAGTTGACATGTATCAGCAAATTAAACAAAAAAAATATATATAGTTAATTCGAAGCTAACGTGCGACATTCTTCTGTCCCTAATTGTGAGATACTTTTTTTTTAATAAAAGTGGCGCCCTCTACGATATTTCTTCGTTGCAACTACGTGGCGCCCTCTGTGATATTCGAACAACGGTACAGAATTAACTAAGAGCGAACGAAACAAAAAAGTTTTATTTCGTTGTTCAAAATTAACATGCGATTTTCTTTTCTTGTTATGAACCTATGAATCAACTCATAGAACTGGCGCCTTCTGCGGTACTTATTCGTAAATTCGTGGCGCCCTCTACAGTATTCAAAAACAAATGCATATAATTAACGAAATCCGGCCAGCGTTGGGGAAAGGGAAAGACACGTTGGAAGTTGAAACTTTTCGCTTCGGAAAAAATCAACGAAATTTAAAATTAAAACAGTCGACGATCGTCGTGTTATTGCAATGAAAAATCGTAAAATTGAACTAAACAAACAACAAGAAAATTATTTTCACACTCTAAGAAAGGAACGACTGCCAAAAAAATGAATTCGGCTCTTTTTCGATATTATAGTGTTTAATTTACATAGGCGGGGTGAGGGGGCGAGGAAGGGATAAGGTCACCTGAAAGATCTTATTTCGCGCATAGCTTCCATTTTCACTTTTGTTTTTGAAACGCAGCCCAACAAATTTTATAAATGTGGACAATCATATCGTAGACATTCCCAAAAGTGCGACCGAAATAAAAGTTATCAAAAGTCACATCAAATACAAAATCTTGGAAAATTTCCGATTTTAAGAGAATATCGCGTGACCTAACGGAAATTCGCCGAGAGGAAGACGTTCTCGAGATATCGCCATTTTTACCTTTTTTTGTGGCCTGACCTAAAACAAAAAAAAACAAAAAATTAAAAATAAAAGAAATTCGAAAAATTAATAAATTTTTTTTTAGGAAAGTTGCCAGTTGCCTAACGCATTCTTCGCAAATAAATTAATTTCTGTTCAAAAGGGGGCCATCCAAATGTGGGCCCTGATTTAAATTTAATGTCTGAAATATCTTTTTTTCCTTTTTCCCAGTCTGCCCGAAACTAGGAACTACTCAAAAATGGCGTCGAAAATTAAATCAATAAGGGCAAAATCGTTTAAAAATAGGGGGGGGGGGAGATCTGCAAATAAATGACAATCGGATTATATTCGGATTCATGCATGAAGAAAATTAACAATTGAAGGTAGACAGAGTGTAAACGTCGTTTGAAGTTCAAAGCGTACGTCACGATCGCGCAAAAAAATATTTTTCGCTTCGTTTGACATTTGTTTCAATTTATTCTTAAAAATTCGAAATTTACAAGTTTGCAAAAAATAAAAGTAAAATAAAATAAAATGAAAACCTACTATATGTGTTATTATTGAAGAAAAGTCTTGTGGCAAATTTAATTGTTTTTATTCACAACCGGTTTCGCCTTAAACAGGCATTTTCAAGTGAACATGTAAAATTACACTTAATTAATTTATTATATTAGTCAACAAAATCTGATGTACACTATATTTATAATTTTTTCTTTATGCAACGTGTCACAGAAATAAGTACATTAATTTTTAACTGACAATAAAACTCGTCAACAGTAACAACTTTTTTAAATACATTTTTTTTTGGAGGGACGTTCAAGTTATCGAGTTAAAATTATTTAAAAATTTTCTAAAAATATCGCTGTCCGCCACTGGAGATTGTACAATACTGCTGCGCTGTGGACTGTTGCCTAGTAACGATGACGTGAACAAACCTGATGCAATGTCGAAAGTCTGTCGCATAATATTATTATTTATGGCGAAACCGGTTGTGAATAAAAAAAAATTAATTTACCAGAAGAATTTTCTTCAATAATTACTGGCTAACAGCATCAAAGACTGTATTATTAATTTATTACATTTTTCTCCTCGGTCCCGTCTATAATTTATTATTTGTTTCAAAATGTGATCCGATCGATTTCGATCTCGTAAACAGGAAGGGCGGACGTAAAACGAAATTCGCAATTATAAGTTACAGCCGATAAACAAATGACGATCGCAATTTATTGGAAAAAATCACAAGACTAGGCGTGTGAAACGTGAAAGAAACGAAAGCCGACAAAGGAAGAACGCGTTAGCCAATTCGAACGGCACTTTTCCATCTCCGAAATATTTTATCTCT
Source organism: Prosopocoilus inquinatus (assembly GCA_036172665.1). NCBI lineage: Eukaryota > Metazoa > Arthropoda > Insecta > Coleoptera > Lucanidae > Prosopocoilus > Prosopocoilus inquinatus. Next base: position 12,074,440 of record CM069871.1, on the reverse strand, counting down.
TAAAAGTGGCGCCCTCTACGGTACTTCTTTCTCGCAACCGTGTGGCGCCCCCTGTGGTATTCGAAAAGCAGCAGAGAATTAATTAATTGTAAGAGCGAACCAAGCGAAAAGATTTGTTCAATTCGAAGTAAACGTGCGCGATTTTTTTACATTGTATATTGGCAAACCGTGGCGCCTCAATAAGAGATCATTAAATCCCCCCCTCTCCAAAAGAAAAAGAAAAAACTGGAACCTTCGAAATTTAGCAGAAAATTAACTAACGAAACAAAAAGTTTTATTCAATTCGAAAAGTAAACGTGCGCGATTTTTTTACATTGTGTATTGGCAACAATGGCGTCTCAATAAGAGAAGATCATTAAATTCCCCCCCCCCCAAACCCAAAAGAAAACAAAAAACAGAGCCATCAAAAATCAGAATGAAACAAAAAAAAATTAATTCGAACCTAACATGCGACATTCTTCTATCCCTGATTGTGAGATATTTTATCTCATAAAAGTGGCGCCCTCTACGTTACTTCTTTTTTGCAATCGTGTGGCGCCCCCTGTGGTATTCGAAAAGCAGCAGAGAATTAACTAATTGTAAGAGCGAACTAGACGAATAGTTTTGTTCAATTTGAAGTATAAACGTGCGCGATTTTTTGAAAAGGCAACACTGACGCCTCAATAAGAGAACATCATTAAATCTCCCACCCCCCCAACCCAAAAAAAAAACAAAAAACAGATCCATCAAAAATCAACAGAAAATTAACTAAGTAAACAACAAGTTTTATTCAATTCGAAGTAAACGTGCGTGAATTTTTTACATTGCTTATTGGCAACACTGGCGCCTCAATTAGAGAAGATCATTAAATCCCCCCTCCCCAAAGAAAAAAACCATAGTCTTCAAAAATCACCAGAAAATTAACTAACTAAACAAAAAGTTATGTTTCATTCAATTCGAAGTAAACGTGCGCGAATTTTTTACATTTTATATTGGCAACACTGGCGCCTCAATAAGAGAAAGTCATTAAGTTCCCCCCACCTCAAAAAATAGAGCCTTCGAAAATCAGCAGAAAATTAACTAACTAAATAAAAAGTTTAATTCAAATTCGAAGTAAACCTGCGCGATATTTTTACGTTGTATATTGGCAACACTGGCGCCTCAATAAGAGAAGATCATTATAATCCCCCTCCCCCACCCCAAAAAAGAAACTATAGAATCTTCAAAAATCAGCAGAAAATTAACTAACCAAACAAAAAGCTTTGTTTTATTCAATACGAAGTAAACGTGCTCGAATTTTTACAGTATACGTATATTGGCAACACTGACGCCTCAATAAGAGAAAATCATTAAAAAATCCCCCCCCCCCACCTCAAAAAAATGGAGCCTTCGAAAATCATCAGAAATTAACTAACTAAACAAATTTTTTTATTTAAATCGAAGAGTAAACGTGAGCGACTTTTTTACATTATACGTTGGCAGCACTGGCACCTCAATAAGAGAAGATCATGAATTCCCCCCCCCCCTCCCCAAATTAGAACCTTCCAAAATCAGCAGAAAATTAACTAATTAAACAAAAAGTTTTATTCAGTTGGAAGTAAACGTGCGCAAATTGTTTACATTATATGTACGTTGGCGACACTGACACCTCAATAAGAGAAGATCATTAAATCCCCCCCCCACCTCAAAAAAAAATGGAGCCTTCGAAAATCATCAGAAATTAACTAACTAAACAAATTTTTTTATTTAATTCGAAGAGTAAACATGCGCGATTTTTTTACATTGTATATTGGCAGCACTGGCGCTTCAATAAGAGAAGATCATGAATTCCCCCCCTCCCCCCAAATTAGAACCTACGAAAATCAGCAGAAATTAACTAACTAAACAAAAAATTTTATTTGATTCGAAGTAAACGTGCGCAATTTTTTTTACATTGTAGATTGACAGCACTGGCGCCTCAATAAGAGAAGATCATTAAATTCTGCCCCCCCTCCAAAAAAAAATAAACTAGAGCCGACGATTTTCTTTTTTTTTTTAATCAAAAAACTAAACTAAAAACGATGGATTGCGCAAAGTTTTTTCTCTTTAAGAAAATAAATTAAAGGCAAAAGCGAAAGACGGATTCGCATTCCAATCGAAGTGCATTGAAAATGCAATCAACTGCCAAACAGCTACGTAAAGAAACAAAATCCTATCGACGGAAAACAGAAAAGGAAACGATTGCCACTTACATTTAAGTTAGGCGATAAATTTGCGCCGTTTCGCCCCCAAGCTAGCTCAGTGAAGACGGGCGTGGTTCAAAGGTGTAAGTTTTAAGTAAACGAGCGCCGTGCCGGGGTGAACGAATGCCCAGCTGAGAATGACATTCGATGCGACAGTGTTCCCAACGTGTTTTGGATTTGAATTAATTTCACGCCGCAATAAAACTACGAGATTTGAATCAACGCGATTGCATTCAGAATGGTGTGGTGAATAATTTTTTTTTGTTTTTGTTATAAAATAAATAATCACAAATCGCCTGAGACTTTCATAAAAAAAAAAAACAGGCGCAATCATTTCACGGTTTTCCAGAGTAATCCAAACGATCGAGCCCCACCTCCCTTCTTCCCTCCACCTCGGGGGAAAATCGTGTATTACAAACGCGCGAGCTTTATTAACAAATCGCCACCGTTACTGCGACCGCCATAAAAAAGCTGCGGCATTAAATACATTAACATGAAATGCCGATTAAAAACAGATTTCGCGCGCGCCCGTTCGGCCCGAAGCGCGCGGACGGAGAAATAAATCCGTTGTTATAAGTCCGGGAGATTAACCCGCTCGTTACCGAACTATTTTTGCCGACGAATCGAATCGAATCGAATCACCATCGCACCGCACCGCGTCGATTTCAGGCAAACAAATGTATATATGCCTATTCGATTCGGTTTCAATTAGGCGAGCGCTCGGATTTTATTAATTGACTTTTAAACTTATCGACGTGCGGAAAATTTTCAATTTTATTATATTAAATGGAACGAACTGTTAGAGTCATATTTTATACGCTTGAAAAAAAAAATACATTCGACAATGCTTGCTCGCAGCTTACTAATAGCCTACGATTGTGATATATTATGATTATCACGAGAACAGACAGCCTAATTTTGTCCTTCAATTATTTATTAACGTAAATTTAAGTGATTTCTGTTAGTTAAAATAACAGCCGCCAAATAATTTAATTAGGGCGAGAGCCTACAACTTACACGTCACAGTCGATAACAAAGCACAGCAGTTAACTACTATGTCAAATGTTTCGATTTTTTTTTTCTTCTTAATCAGAAAGCGTTGTTCCGAAAATGCGTGAAATGTGAATGGATGCGCTTTTCTAACTTTGAGGTTTTCTGTTACGACTTCGCTTAGGTTGGGTTGACCTTGAGCTCCGTGGTTTTATTTTTTTATAAAAAAAAAAAATTAAAAACGAACATTGTGCGATCAGTTACAAGGACAACCCAACTCAACTTAGCTTCGGTGAACCCAATCATAGCAAAGTAGGATTTTTTTTAAATAAAAAATTAATTTATCGAGTTAATTAAATTATTTGTGTAACTGTCATCTAACTACTAACAGAGAGAAATCACTTAAAAAACATGACAGCCGTATCGTTTTGACACCCCTCAAGGTTTTCTGTTAAGGCTTCGCTTAGGTTGGGTTGACCTTAAGCTCCGTAATTTTGTTTTTTCATTGAAAAAAAAAAAAGAAAAAATTAAAACCGAACATCTGGCGATTAGTTTCAAGGCCAACCCAACCCAATTAAGCTCAGGTGAAGCCAACCTAAGGAAAGTAGGATTTTTTCTTAATAAAAAAATTATTTATTGAGCTAATTAAATTATTTGGTAACTGTTATTTAACTGACAGAAATCTCCTCATAAACACGAAAGCAGTATCGGTCTGACACCCCTCAAGGTTTTCTGTTACGACTTCGTTTAGGTTGGGTTGACCTTGAGCTCCGTGATTTTATTTCTTGATTAAAAAGAAAATTAAAAATGAACGTCTGGCGCTCAGTTACAGGGCCAACCCAACCAAGTTTATGTGAAGCCAACCCAAGTAAAGTAGGATTATTTCTTTATAAAAAAATAATTTGTTAATCATTGGCAGTAGATTTAAAACTTCCCCCATTACACATCAGACTAATAATAATAAGAATTTTATTAATTAAACAATTGCCACCAATTACTTTAATTAAAGACGAGAATGTTATCGCTTAGATTGGTTGTTGGATTGACCGTGTTCGTCTGACCTTGGACTTACTTAGTTTGGTTTAGTATTCATTAATCTCTTCTTTTCTTTAAACTTTTGCTCTAGTTTGTCGATTTTAATTTTTTTTTTTTAATTCTTCAGATTCTTTTTTGATTTCTTCGTCGGGCCGGCTTTATTTGTGTCTGTTTCGGTTGAGTTGGGTTGACCTTGATCTCTATTGCGGCTAATTTTCAATAGTTTCAATTGTTTTACACTAAAACTTTTTTTCTTAAGTTGAAAAAACGATTTTTATTTGTTTTAATTTTTGCCTTCGCTTGAGTTTGTTGTTGGGTTGACCGAGTTCTGTTGACCTTGGATTTTATATTTATTTTTTTTTAATTTCTGCTCTAATTTGAAAGTTTTAATTTTTTCAAACTTTCCTGATGGTTTTTTCTATTTTAATTTGTTCGTCGGGCCGGCTTCGATTAGGTTTGTTTCTGTTGGGTGGGGTTGACATTGACCTCGGTTTTGCTTAGTTTTCAATAATTTTCATTTTTTTACACTAAATCTTTCCTTCTTAAAAAAAAAACTGTTTTTATTTATTCTCTTTTTTAATTTTTAGCTGGGCTTAGGTTGGTTGTTGGGTTGCCTGAGTTCGATTGACCTTGGAGTTAGTTTTGCTGTTTTGCCATTCATTAATCTTATTTTTATTTAATTTCTGCTCTAGTTTGTCGAAAGTTTTAATTTTTTTGAAATTCTTCTAATTTTTTCTTTTTCGATTTCTCGTTACACCGGTTTGTTTCGATTGGGTTGGGTTGACCTTGTCTCGGTTTCGCTTATTTTTCAATCATTCAATAATTTTAATTGTTTTACACTAAAACTTCTTCCTTTTTGTTTTTAAAAAACAATTTTTATTTATTTTTTCTCAATTTTTTTAAATTTTTGGCTTTGCTTAGGTTGGTTATTGGGTTAACCGAGTTCGGTTGACCTTGGACACAATTTATTCTTAATTTCTGCTCTGGCTTGTCGAAAGTATTATTTTTTTCAAATCCTTCTGATTTTTTCTTTTGTGATTTCTTCGTCGAGTCGGCTTCGATTAGGTTGGTTTCCGTTTGGTTGGGTCGACCTTGACCTTGGTTTTGCTTAGTTTTCAATAATTTTCATTTTTTTTTTCTCAATTTTTTAACATTTTTTGCTTCGCTTAGGTTGGTTGTCGGGTTGGTTGAGTTCGGTTGACCTTGAAATTAGTTTTTGCTTAAAATTCGTTTAATTTTTTTTTAATTTCAACTCTAGTTTGAGAAAATTTCTTCAAATTTTTCTGATTCTTGTTCCTTTTTTAATTTCTTCGCTACGCCGGTGTCGCTTAGGTTTGCTTCGATTGGGCTGGGTTGAGTTGACCTTGAGCTTGGTTTCGCTTAGTTTTCAATCGTTTTAATTTTTTTAACTGATTTTTTTTTCCTTTTTAAAAAACCTTGAAACTCATCGCCAAACGAACGAGATTCATATTTCCCCGACTTTGGCCAGCCAAGTTCCTACTCATCGTGTTTACAGTCACTCTCTAAATGACAGGATGTGCGAGTAAGTCTCATCCTTCACGTCAAGAACACAAACATACTTTTCACAAAACAAGAAAAAAAGATGAGTTTCTTGCTCCTCATGAAGTGACTAATTTGGCGCTAAACTGACGGTTTTAAGTCGTCAGATCGCATACAGAAGATGGTTATTCACACTTCCCTGCGGTACTCCTTTAATTATCGCAGCAGATATGAGACCACACCCCCCTCGAGGGTAACGATGACGTGATTTCCATTAGTTAAATAACACTTTCAAATTTAATCAAAGACGAGAGCGTAGGTGCCGCCCATAACTTACCTGTCGAAGTCGATATCAAAGTACAGCAGTTGACTCCTACTGTTTAGGATCATACATTTATAAAATACTTAGTTGAATCACCATAAAAATATTTACGCATTTTTCACATCGTCGGACAGTCCTTCCGAGTAAATCTCATTTGGAATTTTTGGCTTTACCTTTCTGCGTATCACTTAATATTAATCTAACACATAAAAATCTATTATTTTTTATCCGAATACTCTGAACATCAAATCACTTAAGTGCAACAACTTAAGTTCCAGATTTTCTACCAACAAATATGACCTATCTTGTGTCTGATTCCTCGTAGTTTAAATCTTATCCATTTTTTGGCTTCTACCCTTGTTAGATCGCAGGTTGCTTGTTAATCTCATACCTCTTAATTTCTCCGTATTAGATAATACACGTGCGACACGCATAAAACGTCCCACACCTGCATCGAAGGATTAGAGTATCATGTTTTTACCTTCGCGGAAGACACTCGCTCATCTAGTTTCACAAGCATTCAAGTGCATTATCAAATCCATTAAGCTTCCTTCGACCACCTTGTGAACTTCTTCGAATTATTCACGGTTAGAAATCACCCATGTTCCTGATTTTATTAATTTCCGTGAATCACTTTAGTTGTTCTTTATGTTCCCCTCTCTTTGTAGAGTATATATTCTGTAACACACACAACACATCATCATTTTCTTGATCATTGTTGATCATCGCATCATTTCGCAACGTTCGATCTTAAGTAGATCGTACACACACAAAGTTATGTAACGCAACATATAACGTTACATAGCACAATTTTTGTAACATATCAAGTCGCCTTCGGTTATTTTACATTACTTTAGTTTTACCTTGTTTCGTATATATTACTGTCGTAGGAGATCTAGTGCAGTGTTAATTTGCCTTTTATTTGTGTAATAAATAGTAATTTTAAGACTGCGTGATTTTCATTAAAACTGTCACCAAATAATTAAAACTAAACCTATACGGCCTTACAACCCGTGGGTGGTGAAACAGTGCCGACATCTCCAAGCAAGAGAAGTTCGTCACCGACACCTACATATTTTTTTTCTTTAATTAGAAAGCTTTGTCCCGAAAGTGTGATTACTTTTCTTCTTTAATGCGGTAACTTCTAAGGTTTTAAGATAAAATACTGCGAATTCCAAGATGAAAACCATATAAGTCAGGATATCTAGTCTAAAAATGAATAAAGAGTGTGGTATTGAGTTGAATTACATATATTCATATACTATACTATACGGAGAGTTTCAAGTTCGCGCGTGGCGAAGAAAGGAGGGTTATTCCCACTTTAATTATTGCAGCAGATCCCCCCCCCCCCTTCAGGGTAAAGATGACGCGATTTCCATTAGTTAAATAACACTTCCAATTAATTTAATCAAAGACGAGAGTGTAGACGGCCACCCACAACTTACATGTCGGAGTCTATAACAAAGTGCAGCGGTTAACTCCTACAAAAAGTTCCGAATTTTCTTTTTTAATTAAAAAAAAACGTTTTCCTGAAAGCGGGAACGCTTTTCTAAGAGCACCCCTTGCGGTTTTCAGCTCAAAATAATGCGAATCGGAAACTGAAAAGCTGCATTACAAGCCCAGACCAGACGTCTACTCTCAAAAACATTGAAGATATTACATTGACGATTTATTTTTGCCAATGCATTTAACGTTTCCGGCGATATTTCTACCGCACCCCGCGTAAGCCTAAGCCCCCGTTTATTTACTGAACTCCCTTCCGTGCACGATTTAAAATTAAAAAAAAAAGAAACCGTACAATAAATTTCGAATTAAGACACCCAGTATTTACGACGGGCTTTACATAAAACAACAACATCGTTGCGGTGGAAATTAAGTGAGGGTGCGCGGGAGCTGGCCTAAGAGGGGGTTGGGTTCGGGGGGGCAAAAAGAAAGACAGCGACTGCAGCACTAAAGAATCCAAATGGCGCTCGGGTATAAGACGGATGGCGCGGAAAATCACTACACTGGTCGCCCTTACGAGATACAATAAATTCCGAATCGGGTTGTGTGATCACGGACGTATGTTTATTTGTATCTCTCGCGCCCCCGGCCTGGGCGAAACCGCCCGCCTCCGGTGTGATGGACGTCGATTCTTACGCGTCGGGAGAGATGCTGCCGCCTTAATGGGGAGTAATGAGTCGTGGATTGTAAAGAGCGCGGGGCCACCACCGCCCCCCTCTGCCCCCCCACACCCCCGGAGGAGCAGGAGCGACAAGTTCGGGCCGCCCGAGCTCCGCCGGAATTTGTCTTCTCGCAAACAAATTTTAAATAATCGCCCTCATTTGAATTTTATTTTAAATGCATTTACATATTGCGATGGGGGCGGGAGGGCGGGCGGGCGGGCGCGCGCCCCGGATTTTCCACGAACGCCGCGCCGCCCCGAGCCAATAAAGCAATTCGAGAAATTGCGGCGGTGGAACATTTTATGAGGAAGCGATCCCTTTTCGCTGCCGCCGCCGCCGCCGCCGTGACTTTGATGTTTGTAATTGAAATATTTGAAATGAATTACGTTACGAAAGATGTCGTCGACTCGTCATAACTTTTATGCATGTAGGAGGTTGAGTTTCCGCATCAATTAATATGTAATTCAAATCTGTATCACACAATGTTTTTTTTCAGACTGTACATCCTGACTTGCATGCGTTCCATCTTCCAATTCGAAGTATTTTAACTGAAAACCTTTAAGGTTGCCGCATTAAAGGAGGAAAGCAATCGGGGCGAAGCTTTTTTTTAATTAAAAAAAAAAAATCGAAAAAATTTATATGGAAGTCAACTGCTGTACTTTGTTATCGACTCCGACAGGTAAGTTATGGGCGGCCCCATACACTCTCGTCTTTGATTAAGTTAATTGGCAGCGGTTATTTAACTAATTGAAGTCACGTCATCTTTACCCTAAAGAGGGGGGGGGAGGTCTCAAATCTGCTGCAATGATTAAAGGAGTACCGCAGGTAAGTGTGAATGGTCCTCTTCTGTTCGCGACCTCCCGACTTAAATTTAGCGCCGATTTAGTCACTTCATGAAGAGTAACAAACTCGTTCATTTTCTTGCTTCGAGAAAAGTGTGATGTGAAGAATGAAACTCTATCGCACATGTCATTTAGAGGGTGGTTGTAAACACGATGAGTAACAACTTGGCAGATCAAAGTCACGGAAATGTCTGAACGACTTGGATTTCGTTCGTTTGTCGATTAGTTTCAAGGTTTTTTTAAGTTTCAGTGTAAAACATTGCAATTATTGAAAATTAAGCAAAACCGAGCTCAAAGTCAACCCAACCCAACCGAAGCAAACCTAAGCGAAGCCGATGCGACGAAGAAATAAAAAAAAGATCAGAAGAATTTGAAAAAATTAAAAACTCGATAAACCAGAGCAAAATTTTGAAAAGAAAATTAGATTAAGAGATACTAAGCAAAACTAAGTCCAAGGTCAACCGAACCTAGCCAACTCAACAACCAACCTAAGCCAAGTCGAAATTAAAAAAGAAAAGAAAATTGAAACAATAAATAAAAATCGTGCCACCTATTTGGGGAAATTAGTTTTGCAGCAAAGCCAGCAACTTCAGTCGTGAGGGATGTGGGTGTTAATTAAACGCGAAAATAAATGAGCGCCACCTCATCTTAACCCGGGGCGAGGAGAAGATCAATGGAAATGCGTCAAGTTATGCAACAAATTTAATAACGATTAGCATGTCGACAGTGTGCCAACCTTAACACCAACATAACGCACCCTTAAAATGGCAAAACAAAATGAAGCAAAGTGACATTTAACCCGAATTTAAAATGCCGAAACGTAAATCAATAGTTGCTAACAAACTTAAATATTGAAACGACTTTGAAGTATTCAGGCTAACCAATCAAAGAGAGAGATCTGTCAAAGGCCTTACAATGATTATATCTGCAGTCACTTGCAGCAGTGTGTACAGGTTTTTCATTAACACCCTGTATAATCTTTCAATTAAATATTTCAAATTTATCATTTATTATATAGGAAAATATTTAATAAATAATAGGAGTATTACAATTTTATTTTTTACTCTTGTTTTTGGAAAATACTAAATAATAAGTAAACCGGAAAGAAATAGGCCGTAACCAAGAAGGAGCCGGTCCTAAAACTGGGCCTAGAAACCTCTCTAATGCCCGATTTCTTCATCTCCAGATAAATTTATCTACCAGGTAATATCCTCGGAAACTATTGTCAATACAATGGTTTCCAAGGATAATACCTGGCAGATAAATTTATCTGGAGGTGAAGAAATCGGGCATAAAGTTCGGCGGCAAGAGTAATTTGAAGGAAAGAGAAGGCATCGATCGCAAACATACCTGTCCTGAACGTCGAGGACGAGGCTGAGACAAACTCAAGTGAGTTTCCAGTCCCCCAGCGCCATGTCGAAACCGACGAAATGTCGGAGCAGAGCCCCCTATTACCCGACCATAGGGGCAACACATCCAGAAGACTGCTCCAGGCACATCGCAAATTAATAAAGTTGAAACTGGCCGCAAGGTAACTCCTTTCGATGTGAAGAATCGGAAAACGGACGAACGAATCGAAAACATCGCGGACGGCATCAAGACCCCAAGTTAATATTTTCGTCGAAGTAATGAGTATACAAAAATTATAATTCTCAGGACCTAATAACGTAAAAACGAGACGCGTCGCGTCGTTTCATTATAAACAATCCAATCGATTCTCACGGAAAAAAAGAGAAATGCACCTGCCGGCGATGCTTGCAAAAGATGATGCAGTTATTTCTAAAAATGGAGAGATTGTTTACTTAAGGCAATAAAAGAAATGCCGATACTGTGAGAATTATACGATGGTTTTATGGCCACGTAAAATGTCTGCAAAAAGCTGACTGAGTTGCACCACGATAATAAAGCAGAGCATGAGACCATCTGCGTTATAAAAATCCAAATAATTTTGTGACGGAGACGATGACAAAAAACCTATTTTTATCGCAATGAAAGCACGCAAAGGGCGCGGTATGACGCAATTTGCTAATCAAGGATAATTGCGATTTAAAATTCGATATACGGGATGTTTCCTGAAAAGCGGTTTTTCGAACCGTAACAATCGCTGGAAATATTAAAAATTCACGCGAATGAAAAAATGAGCGAAATTATTGCAAATTAAACGAAACTAAGCTCAAGGTCAACATAACCGAAGCCAACCTATGGGAAACCAACTCAATGAAAAAATCAAAAATTTAACAATACTAATCCCAAAGTCAAACCAACGGAAGACAGCAAAGAAGTCAAAGAAAAAAGCAGGACAACTTAAATGTTGACGAATTGGAGCAAAAAGTTTAAAAAAATAATAAGATTAAAGAAAATTAAGCGAAACTAAGCTTGTTGCTGTCGAACCAACCCAATCGAGACGAACATTAACGCCAACATAACAAAGAAATGAAAAGAAAAAGTTTAAAATATCAAAAAGATAAAATTAGAAAATTTGAAAATTTAAAGCAACAAAATTAAAAAATATACTAAAATTTATGAAAATTAGCAAAACTAAGCTCAAGGTCAATACAATGGAAACCAACCCAAGCAAAGCCAACCGAATTAAGAAATGAAAAAAAAAACAAAACTGGAGATATCGGAATATTCAAAGCCTAGAAAAATCAACCTAACCGATATCAACCTAAGTGAAGCCCAAAGTACAAAAAAAGAAAAAAGCAGAACAACTTAAAATTTTGACAAAATGGGAAAAAAGTTAAAAAAATAAATATTAAATTATTAAAAAAATAATAAGCGAAACTAAGCCCATTGTCAAACCAACTCGGCCGTGACGAACATTAATAGTACCAACCCAACGAAGAAATGAAAACAAAAAGCAAAGAAAAAAGATTAAAAAATTAAAAAGTTAAAATTAGAAAACTTAGAGTAACAAAAAAAATACAAAAATTTATGAAAACTAAGCTCAAGGTCAATACAACCGAGGCCAACCTAAGCCAAACCAAACCAATTGAAAAATCAAAAACGGAAGAATGTAAAAAATTTGAAAATTTCGGAAAATTCAAAGCTAAGAAAAGTCAACCTAAGCGAAACCAACGAAAATATCAAAGAAAAAAAAATGAAAAAAGCAGAAAAACTAAATTTTGACGAATTGGAGCAATATGTTAAAAAAATAAATAAGATTAAAATTAAGCGAAACTAAGCCCATCGTCAAACCGACCCAGTCGAGACGAACATTAACAAACCCAACCCTATGAAGAAATGAAAACAAAAAGCAAAAGAAAAAGTGTAAAAAATCAAAAACTAATTTTATATTTTTAATTTGCTGAATACAAAGTTTTTCTTTTTTAATGTGGGTTCTGCGTAATACAAGGACCAGCGAGTCCATAAAATATGCAACCCTCCAGTCGATTGATTCGGAAACCTTTGCGCGCACACACACACACACACACACGTACACACACGTTATTGATTTTGTAACTTGTTCGGTACTACTCGCTCAATCATTGACGGACAGACAGGTCATTAAATAAACCAGATATGCCACGTCTCTTCCGAAACCTAAAAGAAAATTCCGAAGAGAAAACATGCCACCTGATCGGGGCATTACCAACATCACTTTTAATGATCCCCTAACATCATTAATTAAATTGGCTTAATGAGCCATTAGCAGATAATACATCACGTAATTTTATAATAAACTTATTTTTGAAACGTCGCCAGGCGAAATAAAAAGAAATTTCCCCCCCTCCCCCTCCACGTCTCTTAAACTTTTTAGTTATTAAGGCAGTTCAAGAGATAGTGTTCCCAAAATGGCTTGAACTCGCATTAATTTCGCTCGGACGGTGTCCTTATATGGTACAACTCGTAATTGCTATCTCTCTGTACGGAAATCTTGAACCGTAACAACCGTCGCGTCGTTTATCTACGAGCATAAATTATTTGCAAATTTGAAGCGTGGTTTTGGTTTCTGTGTGAATTCGTTTACACCGAAACTTGCAACGCTTTAAGCCAAAAACATCAGCCAATAAAGGGCCGAAGAAATAATGTCCTTGCAGGGGACAGTCCGTAAAAGGCTACCTCTCTGTACGGAAATCTTGAACCGTAACAACCGTCGCGTCGTTTATCTACGAACATAAATTAATTGCAAATTTGAAGCATGGTTTTGGTTTGTGTGTAAATTCGTTTACCGAAACTTGCAACGCTTTAAGCCAAAAATATCAGCCAATAAAGGGCCGAAGAAATAATGTCCTTATACGGGACAATTCGTAAAAGGCTACCTCTCTGTACGGAAATCTTGAACCGTAACAACCGTCGCGTCGTTTATCTACGAACATAAATTAATTGCAAATTTGTAGCATGGTTTTGGTTTGTGTGTAAATTCGTTTACCGAAACTTGCAACGCTTTAAGCCAAAAACATCAGCCAATAAAGGGCCGAAGAAATAATGTCCTTACAGGAGACAGTCCGTAAAAGGCTACCTCTCTGTACGGAAATCTTGAACCGTAACAACCGTCGCGTCGTTTATCTACGAACATAAATTAATTGCAAATTTGAAGCATGGTTTTGGTTTGTGTGTAAATTCGTTTACCGAAACTTGCAACGCTTTAAGCCAAAAATATTAGCCAATAAAGGGCCGAAGAAATAATGTCCTTATACGGGACAATTCGTAAAAGGCTACCTCTCTGTACGGAAATCTTGAACCGTAACAACCGTCGCGTCGTTTATCTACGAACATAAATTATTTGCAAATTTGAAGCATGGTTTTAGTTTCTGTGTAAATTCGCTTACACCGAAACTTGCAATGGTTTATGCCAAAAACATCAGCCAATAGTATCCTTATATGGGACAATCCGTAATTGCAACCTCTCCGTACGGAAATCTTGAACCGTAACAACCGTCGCGTCGTTTATCTACGATCATAAATTATTTGCAAATTTGAAGCATGGTTTTAGTTTCTGGGTAAATTCGTTTACCGAAGGAACAAACTTTCGCGCATCGTGCGCCCCCCAGGGCTTCGAGTTATTCAAATTTAATTACAACGTTCGAATGTTTGCCCGAAACGTTCCTGCCCAAAGCCGCTTAATGATCCCCCGATAAATCCCAGATTATTATTAAATCGATGATGGGTTCGGACGTTCTGGCATGTGAGTGTGTGTGTGTGTGTTTCGGCCGCCAATTAACTCTGAGCGCTCTCATTTAAAAAAAGCGCATTTCGACTGGAGGAAATTTAATATATCTTTGCAAAAATAGCGCTCGCGGATATCACTTTATATCGCCGCTGCCGCCACTGCCGCATCATCGGCGAATTCCAGTTTTTGTTTTTGTAGTTGGGATCGGAGATATCGAGGAAGCAATTTATACTTCATTTACACTTTATAAATTCCCTCTTGCCGCCGCCTCCGCGCCGTCTTTCCATCGCTTACCCAGAGCGATGAAAAATTCCATCAATCATTGCGATATATCTTTCGGCATGAAAATATTTTCGACGGGGAGGCGGCGGCAGCGGCGGCCCCAGCAAACATTCGAATATTCTTTTGCAGTTATTGGGGGCGGCGGGGGCCGGTTGCGATGAAGATGGCGATATCGTGGACGAGAGCAAAAAGTTTTAATTTCACGTCGGAACATCGCCGCGATGAGATGTTCGTTAGATGAGAGGGGGGCGGGGGGATGGCGGTGGGGAGCGCGGGGACGAGTGGGCAAAGAGGAGGGTAATTTAAAATTTTTAATGAGTCGCGTCATTATTTCGAAGATTGCAGATGAAACTTATAAGGGCAAATATTAATTTCGAAGTAAAATTAGATTTCTTTTCTGGCTGCGTTTATGAATTCCTTTTTTCTTTCTGCCAAAATGTAAAAAAAAAAAATTATATCGTCAACAAGAAAGAACGCCGTTCCTACGCTTGGCGAACGTGGTGTCTAATTAATTAAAATCTGTTTATTGTAACAGAATGTGTGTGTTTTAATTTTTTCTTTGGGAATGACACAGCAAAGATAATTATTCTCGATTCCTATGTCACCGTAAGCAAGTGTATTCGGAAGGCAAGAATAAGTCGACCGGATAAGGTGTGGAGGTGTTGACTGGTTTGCTGCACGTAACACAGCAAAGATGATTATTCTCCATTCCTACGTCATCGCAAACAAGTCTATTTCCAAGGTAATAGAGAGTCGATAGGACAACGCGCAGAGGTGTTGAATGACTTGCTGCAGCACCTGCACAGCAATGTTAATTATTCTCGATTCCTATGTCACCGTAAACAAATGTATTCTGAAGGCAACAGAAAGTCGACCCAATAACGTGTTGATTGGCTTGCTTCAGGCGTACGGGGGTTAAATGATAACAGAATTATCACTTTACAAGGACTGGTCTAGTTCAAACCTGCTAGATATATCTAGAACTTTACAACGAGAGAGAAAAATATGATTTTTTTTTTCTAAAAAAAATCTTTCTTTTCACCAAAACAAAAATTTACACAAAATTCTTCACCCTCTTTTCAAAAATAAAAAAAAAAATTGTAATCAACCATTAACGACCCAAAAAACGATTAATTTATTTGAATGTTTCCGGTTTGAGTTTATGAATAGCCATGAATCGCTTTCAGGCCGCTTTTTAATAATGACTTGACCGTTTTACGCAATATTCTTAAAGAAGAAAATTTGCAAATAGTTTTTGATTGCGGTAGATCCCTCGTGCATCCTCCGTACATCTATTTCAGGCGTATTTGGGGCCTCACCAGCAGAATCGTAGTTCGAGAGTCGCCACTTAATCTTTTCGCAATTTTTTTTAGACATGAATGAATTGACGGTTCTGAATTTTATCTTCCTTCTTAGAAAATTTAAATATAAAATAGAAACTACAAACCCCAGTTAGGAATTAAACAAGGTAATCAAGAACACATTAAACTATTTTCAGAATAAAATCAAATCATCAAAATTAATTAAAAGAAGAAAAAAATAGGTAATACACTTTAGACCATTTCTGATAAAATTAACGATATTTCAGAGAAAAAATTAGATAAAACAATTAATAATAATTTACAGAATCATGTAATAAGTAGCAATAAAATGTTGAGCCAAACTACTGCTACGAACAATTGAAAAACAAATTAAAAATAATTTTCGGAAAACGAAGCAGGGGATTTCTTACCGTAATGAAAAAGAAAAAAAATTACGATAATATTAAAGCATTTGTTAGAGATTGCAAACAAATTAGCAAATAGAATAATTTTTTTTCAGCTCACCAGAACCCAGAGAAAGTCGCGGACCTTTCAACGCCGATCACATACACTCGGTCAATTCTTCTGAGAGACTGACACCCAATTTTACAAAAATTATTTAATCACTGATTAATTTAACAGCGTGTTTGAAGCCTATGGTTAGTTGCGTGAAATAATATAACTAGTTGTTTCAAATCTATTGTTAACTTCGTGAACAATGAAGTTCCTTAATCAGAGAACTAAATTAATCACTGATTAACAATTCTTTGTGAAACCCACCGTGAGTGCGTAGCTTGACGCTATTTTGTCTATGTAATCTCAAACATTGATCGATCATACACACCCCCCGTCAATTCTTCTGAGAGAGTGACGGCATAGCGTAACGCTGATGTGATGATTATTTCTGTTTGCGTGTCCTTTTTTAAAGATTACAAAACCGAAGTCTTGCGTATCGGAAATGCTCATATAAGATGAGTTTGGCATCAAATTATTAATATTTCTGACTAATGCGACTAATGCCTAACGCAGCATTTCACAAACTTTTAGATTTCGCGACCATCTTATGAGCTGTGTTTTGATACGCGTCAACTCCCCCCTCCCCCCACCCGTAGAATCTTGAACGTGAACACTGATGTTAAACGATTATGGGAATAATTACATTGCATGTTCAAAGTAAAAAAAAACACACTGTATATGTACAGTCGCGAGGTTTAAATTTTGGTCGTCACTGTCAATCTAGTCTTATCAATTCTTATAAAAATAAAATTCCTACGAAAGATATATGTCTCAATATAAACAATGAAATAGTAACTGACCCAATTCTTGTATCAAATCACTTTAATTCTTACTTCAATAATGTAGCCAAAACATTAACTAACTCCAGCAACTCAAATATCTCCCATTCAAATATTATTGAAAACAACTATACTTTTTTTCTTGGTCCAGTAATAGAAAAAGACGTTTTAGATGGTGTTGCGACTTTTAAATAATAATCTTACTCCGGGTCACGACGGCATTAGCCCATTCTTGTTAAAACGTTGTATTAGAGCCATTGCAACTCCTTTAGTGGCAATAATAAATAAATCCTTCACTCAAGGTACTTTTCCTGACAAATTATAAATTACGGAAATAAAACCAGTCTATAAAACATCTTCCAGACAATTAATAAAAAATTACAGACCTATATCATTATTAAGTTGCTTTTCTAAAATCATCGAAAAAATAGTGAGCCTAAAATTAACGTTTTTCCTCGAGAAGCACAAATTATTTAATAAATACTAATTTGGTTTTCGCAAAGGTCACTCCACAACTTCAGCCACTTTAAAACTCCTGGATGATTTGTATGCTAATTTGGACAAAGGTAACACCAGTCTAGGGATATTTCTTGATTTAAGTAAGGCATTTGACCTAGTAAACCACAAAATATTAATTAACAAGCTATATAAATATGGTATTCGAGGTATTTCATTGCAATGGTTTCAGAGCTATCTCACAAAAAGACACCATTACGTCACAATTAATGGAACTAAATCTGATTCTCTGGTACTAAATCGTGGTATCCCTCAAGGCTCTACTCTTGGACCTATTTTATATTTACTATATATAAATAATTTCCATGTTTGCAGATGATACATTGTTATTTATTCAGGCTTCAAACAATCATCATGCAGTTATGCATGCATATTAGATATCAAAATCTCAGTTTAGCTCAAGTAGATCAAACTAAATTTTTATGCATTTTTATTGATGTAAATAAAAAATCATATAGATATGCTGTGTAACAGGTTAGCACCAATTTGTTATTCATTAAAACAACTCAAACGATTTGTTAATGACTTTATTTTAAAAACTTATTAGTTCTCAAACTTTCATACATTATTATCATATGGAGTTATAGCGTGAGATCTACGTAATGGAATCGAACGGGTACTAATACTACAAAAAAGAGCGTTGCGCTTCATGGCAGGCGTAAGTTATCAAACTAGCTGTCGAAATCTATTTAGAAATTGGCAAATTTTGACTATAACAGGTATTTTTATTCTCAATTTACTTTTATGTGCTAGAGAAAATGTGTCTCATTGGACTAACCCAAGTTCTTATCGTAATTACAATACCAGAAATGGACTTACACTAGAAATCCCCCCTCATAAGCTTTCATTTTACAAAAAGTCACCAAGATACTTGGCTGTTATAGGATATAATAAAATTTCAAGTAATTTAAAATCTTTAAATAAAAAAGAGTTTAAACATACCATAAAACAACTACTCATCAATAAATGTTACTACTCATTTGGCGAATTTCTGGACAACCCTATTTGAAGTGTGTTACTTATAAAAGCCAGATATCATTTGCATATTAATAACCGACTCTAATTATGTAATTGTACATCTATGTAATGTAATGTAATGACATGTCCGATATATATTGGTCTTGTGGATGTAAATAAATTATTATTATTAATCCAACGTCAGTTTTAATTCCAGGAATTAGAAATTTTCATCTGTGTTTTACGACGAAAGTGTCAAAATAAATTAAATATTTAAGAGACTATTACTAGCATTCAAAATAAGACAAAAATTCTCGATAATTTGAATAAAATGCAGGTTTGGTGCCAACTTTTGACAATTAATAACGACTGAAATTTATTGCTCGCGACTGTACGTATATGCAATCTCTTGTAAAAAAATAAAATTAAATAAATTATATGCAATTTGCGTTTAATTTTTTTTAAATTTATTCTGCTGCACCACCCTATGAAAACTTACGCGCCCCCCTAGAAGGGCGCGCCCAACAATTTGGCCTAACGTATGAGTTTTTAGCCACCTGTGCGAATAAACACGCGGTAATATTTGTTTAAACTTCAATTTCGTTTTAAATTTGTTTTCAATGTAAAAATTTTGAGGGCGCAGAAATTTTTGAGCGCAATCTCAGGTAACACGGCAAGTGTAATTATTCTCGATTCCTATGTCACCACAAACAAGTTATTCTGAAGGCAACAACAAGTCGACTTGATAACGTGCGGAGGTGTTGATTGACTGGCTGCAGGTAACACGGCAGTGATAATTATTCTCGATTCCTATGTCACCGCAAACAAGTTATTCTGAAGGCAACAACAAGTCGACTTGACAACGTGCGGAGGTGTTGATTACTGGCTGCAGGTAACACGGCAGTCTAATTATTCTCGATTCCTATGTCACCACAAACAAGTGTATTCCAGAAATTAGAAATTTTCATTTGTGTTTTACGACGAAAGTGTCAAAATAAATTAAATAAGACAAAAATTCTCAATAATTTGAATAAAATGCAAGTTCGGTGCCAACTTTTGACAATTAATAACGACCGGAATTTATTGCTCGCGACTGTACGTATATGCAATCTCTTGTAAAAAAATAAAATTACATGCAATTTGCGTTTAATTTTTTTAAATTTATTCTGCAGCGCCCCCCTTTGAGAACTTACGCGTCCCCATGGGGGGGGGGGGCGCCTCACAGTTTGGGAAACGCTGGTACAACGTATGAGTTTTAGCCACCTGTGCGTATAAACACGCTTTAAACTTCAAGTTCGTTTTTAATTTGTTTTCAGTGTAAAAATTATAAAGGCGCAGAAATTTTTGAGCGCAATGGCAGGTATACGGCAAGTGTGATTATTCTCGATTCCTATGTCACCACAAACAAGTGTATTGTGAAGGCAACAACAACTCGACTTGACAACGAGTGGAGGTGTTGATTGACTTGCTGCAGGTAACACGGCAGTGATAATTATTCTCGATTCCTATGTCACCGCAAACAAGTGTATTCTTAAGTCGACTAAACAACGTGTGGAGGTGTTGATTGACTTGCTGCAGGTAACATGGCAGTGATAATTATTCTCCACTCCTATGTGACCGCAAACAACTGTATTCTGAAGGCAACAAGAAGTTGACTAAACAACGTGTGGAGGATTTGATTGACTTACTGCAGGCAACAAGGCAGAGGTAATTATTCTCGATTCTTACGGACAACGGACATTGAATAGAAAAATAAAGAATACGACAAACCAAAAATAGTCTAAATAAATTGCATTTGCATGCACGAAGCAAACAAGAAAGGGAAAAAAAATACTAAAATAAGCAAACGAGCTCTTTTCGGGGTAACAAATTTTACAACCCTTGCTCCGAGCATTGTCGAAGCACTTGCTTGCTTTTGAAAAGTGCCCCTGAATAGAATCTCGCCGGGCGGGCGGGCGGCGGCGAAAGAATTCATTCGTTCGTTCGTCGCTATTGGCGTGCGGCCGTGCTCGGAAGGAGAACTGCTCGGGGCTTATAAGGAAATTGGAAGAAAGCCCTTAGCATTGCTCGTTGTCGTTAGGTTCAATAAAAGAAACCTCGGGGAATTTACGACCTCCGCGGGTCTTACATGCACTGGCGCGCGCTGAAATTTCCTCCGAAGGTATATCCGTCCTCTCGATGTTATACGATGACGTCGTCGTCATAAAAATCGCTCGTTGCGCGAAACGACGCAATAATTTTTATTCACGGGGCGAATATTTAAGGACGGTAAAAACTAGTCACTAGTCTGAGTGGATGGAAGTGGAGGACTTTTTTTTCTCGACGACGTCGTCGTCGTTGTCGTCGTCGAATTGCTTGTTCAAAAAGCACGGCTAATGACCGATTCTGTACGAGCTGTATTTATAGGAAGCGGATTGCAGTCGAAGTAATCTCTCTTAATACTCTTGACGGTGCAGAAGGAACGATCACCCGATTGCTCGCTCCGTTGCACGCCATCAAAATGTACGGCTTGCTTGCATTGTTGCAAGACGGAATCACAGAACAAATCCCACTCGCTTGTAAATGGGTATACAAACTCATTGTGAAAACGATTTTGTCAAATTAAAATAAACAAGAAACCCAGCGGACTTTCCCCCAACGACCGGAAGTGCACCTGCCCCACTCCAATATCCGGACCGTAGATCGCAGGTTTTGTTATGTTCCAAAATCCTCAAACAGAGAAGTTGTCAGTCCGTTTTTAATAACAATAACAACACCTTTTGGGCCACGCCCTTCCTCACAGAGCTGCTATGGTGAAGCAAGCTTGCGTTTCGCAATTTAAAGCTCAGAGCTTTTGGAACAACTTCTTCGTTATCTGTTTTTTTTTTTTTTGTAAAGTGTCGGTGCGAGGTTACCAGAACTCCACATATTATTCTGCAAGGAGAAATCTGGAACCGATCTACATGCAGAGTCTGCAGCGAGGTCTGGTCCTGATAGATAGCGAGTCGCCGCCCGGAATTAAGGCCGGCTCGATCCTGAATTATGGCACACTTACACGCCCGCAACAAACGGCGACTTCCCGGAGTTTTTGCGCGCGCGCGCCCGGAAGTTGTTTCCGTTTTATTAATAGTCATTCGGATAGTTGTTTCCACGGGTTTATTTACGGCGCCGCGGAAAAAGCAAGCGCGCCCGGATACAGAAAAGAGGAAGAGGAGGAAGGACGCCTTAACGACGATCGACGCTCTAAAATATATAAGGCAGCTTCGCTGGAAGAACAGACTCGTGAATCGCTGACTGGTTTGAATATTTATCGGCCGAATAATTTACGCTCTTTACTTTTATCGCTTGCGTTCGGGGAAAAGCTGCGTTTGCGAAGGAGGCAGGGCAGCAGCAAGCTGATTCGAGCAATGCGGATTCGAAGTACAGTACGCGAAGCCATCTTTTCATAATAATTAAATCCGCCGTGTACCGTTCTGCTAAGCGAAAATCGATGGATTTAAGCTAAATTACACGTCCGGTATTGGCAACATAAATTTCCAGTTAACGTGAATGTAATACAAGCGCCTCGCCTCCATAAATCCTCGGGCGAACTAAATACGTAACAGCAGCACTCATGCTCTCCAGCAAATTATTTTCATAACATGCAGAGTGTTTCGAAATTGATTAAATAAATCGATCATGAACAGAAGAGAAAACGAAGATAACTTGATTAAATCTCCCGCTTTTAAAATAATACCTTATTGTTTTGTTTTTTTTTTAATTTTCTTTCCTCAATTTTAATATTGCCAAAAAGTGTGTAGAGTGCCTGTGATAAGTAATTAAATCTTGACCACCCCGTGCAAAACAAACTCGAAATCGTAATAAACCACCGTCCCAGCGACACATCATCCGAAACGGATCCCAGACGATACATTATTAAAATCGTCCGAGTACACTCCTGGGTCATGTTAACTCACATCGAGCGGTCATGTTTACACTGCCGAGCAAATATGACCGAAAGGTCAGCGCAGTTGACCTAATCAATGACACGCAATAATTCACGAGGACGAACGCCGACCGTAAATCAAGATTTGGCGGGACACGCAACGACGACGCTGCGGACGGACGGCGAAATAAATAACTCTTCCTCATCGACGGGGCGACGCGACCTTTTCATCGAGAGATTACCGCCACGATCCGGAAATTTATTGGAGTTTTGTTTCCGAAGACGTCTGAAATCTTTTCCAAAAGAAACTTCGATGGAATACATGATGACTAATGTGGTGGTTTGATGAAGAAGCATTATGGCACGTGTGAGGTGTTAACGTAGATGGTAGGGGGTATCATGGTGTTACGTCCCACACCTGCATTATTGGAAAATCCCAACCGCATTCTAAAAGAAACAGATTTCCTCAAATTAAAATTCAAAAGCAACACAGAAACTAGACCACCACCGCAAGCGACGTGCGTAAATAAAGTGAAGCCAACGCGCGCCACTCAAAACCACGCAAGACTGAGCTACAGCGTTAGATTCCTGTCAAAGGCTGAGCTACAGCGTTGGATTCCTCAATTTGAATCGACAGGCTTCCCCTCAAACGGGGTATGTATGTAATCAAATCCGCCAACAGCGGTCCCGATAGCAAGGGGAAAACTTTTTTGCAGTGCAAGAGCCAGAAGAAAGACGGGGGTCAAATTAAATTTCAAAAGCAACACAGAAATGAGACCACCACCACAAGCGACGTGCGTAAGTAAGATGAAACCAGCGCGCGCCACTCAAAATCACGCAAGTCTCCATCTCAACATGCTCCGCGATTTTACGGACAACGACCGGCTCGCAACAGAAATCGGAGACGTACTCCCTCAACGCAAAAAGAAAACTGTAACAGAACAGCAAGTACGATAGTCATCGATACTTACATAAACAACTTTTCCGTTCGTTGAGTCTTTCTTCATTTTTAAGAAGAAAATAAAGACGAAATGAGATTGATTGGAAATTTATTGGTGTTTCGTTTCGAAAACGTCTGGACTTTACCTAAATAAACTTCGCTGGAATACATGTTGACTAATTTGGAGGTATGATCGATGATGATAAGGACTCGTGGTGTTATGATTCACATCTGCACTATTCGAAAATCTCCACCGTACCTTGAAAGAAACAGACTTTCTCTGGGAACTGTCACCTTTCCCTTATTCGGTAACCCGAAATGAGAGTTTGGCGCGTTTGACCCGCTCAGGAGAAATGAGAGGGCCTACGCCAATTCCGCAACTTACCTCGGCTGAGAAGTCAGGTCAATAGTCATTTCGAAAACGAGATGGAAAATCAGAGTTGCAATGCCCACTCCGTGGAGACGGCGTGGCATATATCTAAAGATGTTACGGAAAAGGGCGCCAACCCAAAAGTTTCAAAAACACACAACCGGGGAGGTGTGTTCTTAGACGTTCTCGTCAAGGGCAATCTCCTTGGACCCGCTTCCTCGACAGTATAGCCGTGAAGGTGATGAAAGAATGTCCCTCCCCAAAGGTAGACCAACTCAAGGTTAATGAATACAAACCCAATAAATGAACAAAGGTCGTTATGGTCAAACAGCAATTTATTCGAAGCGGCAAGGTTCAGAACGCTGTTCACAACATACACAGGCAGACACCCTGAAGGGGTGTTAGGCCCCGTTTTAATTACCAAAATAGTAATAACCAAAAATACAGAGGCCAAAATAGGGTAACATTTGCTTCTGCAAGAGTACTCTGGCGTCTGTGCATAACAGTGTAACATTTTTACTTGTAACAACCGCAAAAGCGCATAAAAGCCAAGACAAAAGAAAATGTAACACGTGACGCGTGAAGCGCGACAACGCGAAATAGGTTCACAAGAAAAAATGACAAATATGACGCTAATTATAATTCCGCCTTGAAGGTGCCTCAATTTTAAACAAGTGAAAGCAATACAAAATAAGTAAAAAATTGTAAACGAGACTTAAACAACAATACGACTACTCGGAGATCTTAAAAAAAAATAAGTAAACATCAACAACAAATTGTAGAGGTCCAACTGAGCGAGGTTGCCGCCGCAAAAAAAAATAATAATAAATCTGCAGGTTCACATCCGTGCCGCACGAGTCGACGCCGCCGGTGAGAGGACAGAAAAAAAGACAGAGATGGTTCGGCGCTTACGTGGTTGGCAAAGAAAGACGGTTTTCCACGATCCAAACGGACCCCACCTGCGTCGGTTCCAGGACATTCAAGTTGATGATGGGCGAGTCAACGTCAGGAACAAAAAAAAACAGCGAGCCAAAAAAGTTGAGCTACAGCGTCGGTTTCCTCAATTTCAATCGACAGGCTTCCCCACGAACGGGTGTGTGTGCGTGGCCCCATAGAAGTTGCTCAGGAAAGCACATGAGCACCCTCGCACGTTGTTAATCAAATCCGTCAACAGCGGTCCCGACAGCAACGGGGAAAACTTTCTTGCGGTGCAAAAGGCCCAAGAAAAACTTAACTTGAAAAGCAACACAGAAACGAGACCACCACCGCAAGCGACGTGCGTAAGTAAAGTGAACCCAGCGCGCGCCACTCAAGAGCACGCACGACTCCATCTGAATTGGAACGTGCTCCGCGATCTTACGGACAACGACCGGACTCGCAACACAAATTGGAGACATACTCCCTCAACGTAAAAAGAAAACTGTAACAACAGAACGTATGAAGTGAAACGCATAAACATTTTTTCCGTTCGCTGTTTCCTTCTTTATTTTTAAGAACGAAATAAAGGCGAAAGGCTGATTGGAAATTTATTGGAGTTTTGTATCGAAAGCATCTGGACTTCACCAAAAAAAAGAAAAACTCTGAAATACATGATGCTAATGTGATGTAGTGAAGAAGCATTTTGGCCCGCATGGCGTGTTAACGTGGTATTACCGAATCTCAACCGCACCCAAAAAAAAAACAGACTTCCCCTGGGAACTTATGAAGTTAAAACCATCGATAATAAATAAACAATTTTTCTGGCACGACAAGCATCCTAACAGTATTCATCTTCATTTTTAAGAACAAAATAAGGGCGAAAGGGGATTGTTTGGTTAAGTGAACATTACACTGAAGTGACTGACTCGCGAATACACATACACGCGTGCGGTTCTTGGCAAACTTTGTAACTTGGCAGGCAGGGTGGAGACCGTTGGAGAAGTTCCGCCTAGTGCAATTCCAGTCACTTTTCGCTGGAAATAAATCCGTTTATGAAGTTGGAAACCGAAGATCACTCATTAAATTTCAGTCACGCCATTTATCAATCAGCCCGAGCGCGCCGCGTCGGTCAGAGAACCACGGAGTCCATTAGAGGGTGCTCATTTGTCTTAATTACCGATAAAATTGACCGGCGGCTATCACTTTTCTGCGCTCGCAGAACTCTTCCACCCCCTCTCTTCCACCCTCCCTCATCCGGCCAAACGAACGCACAGAAAACCAAAAGAAAGATTAAAAATGTTTATACATCGCCGCTTTTGACCTCGGCCGGTAAAAACTAGGCGCGCTTTCCTTCCTTCCGGCCCTCCCCCCCGCCCTTTTATTGTTCCATCGCATCGCTGTTTTCGCGACGGAATTTATCGCGGCGTGACTTTTTTCTCTTCTCTTCGGATTCCGCGCGCGAGAAGAAACTCGCAACGCCTATTAAATTTTTATTGCGCCTTAAACGGCGCGCTTTCCGAGAACGAGAATGGCAAAAGTTCGCGCGCCTTCCGGAGCGCGCTCGCGATACACAGCGGAATTGAATTACCCCCGAAATTTTACAGATGTCGGGACGTTAAAAGATGCATTTGCATTATTATAATTTTTGCTGCTGCTCAGGTTAATGGTTACGATTTTTCGTCGGCGGGGGGGAGGGGGGCGCCGCCGCGCCTTTTATTGCCGCCGGAATGCTTTGTTGTGTTCGCGCGAGTCGTGAACGTTTTCAGGCGGAATGTTATTGCCGGAAGGAAGGAGCGAACACAATTCACGACGGCGCGGGCGTCTGGCGTAACATTTAACGCGCTTATATTTTTGCTGATATCCAGAGAGGGCGAACATTCGGCAGATCCTTTACGACTGGACAGGGAAAAATAAATGAATCGTTCGGTATAACAAACTTCAGATAAACTCTAGCGTCCATCATTTTTTTAAAACTTGTATAGCAAGTAAGCTGTTATCCTTGTCTCCCTCCTCCCAACCCGTCGTCCTCAATTTTTAGCTGCGTAAACGACGGCCGAGCCGGACTTAGTGTAATAACTTGAGCAAGAATTAATAAACGGCCAAACCGGAATTTCAAATAAATTCCGGCTTGACCGTGTGAAAATTTTTGCTCAACTCAACACATTTGTAAACGGCCAAGTCGGAATTTGTGTGTAGACGGAAATTCAAACGTGTTTCGTCTTTTTTCAAATGTGTAGTTAGCTGCAGGATTTATTATAAAATCGAGGAACCAACGAAGAAGAATTAAACAATAGAATTAAAGCCGCTGGAAGACAGTTCTTTGCTTTGAAGAAGACCTATCTGTATCAGTACGAGCACGAAAACTACAGTCACAGTCCGCAACACAAAATGTGCTTCTTTTAGCACAGTTTTCATCCTTCGGCGTCGCTTTCGCGTTTCAAGAAATCCTAAATCAACCGCCGTCTACACACAAATTCCGGCTCTACCGTTTAAAAATTGTATTGAGTTGAGCAAGAATTTTTACACGGTCAAACCGGAATTTCACATAAATTCCGGCTTGACCGTGTAAAAATTCTTGCTCAACTCAATACATTTTTAAACGGCCGAGCTGGAATTTGTGTGTAGACGAAAAATTTAAAAACGTGTTTCGTCTTTTTTTCAAATCTAAGAGAAGAATCTTAGCTAACTGCCGGATTTTTTACAAAATCATGGAACAAATGAAGAAGAATTAAACAATAGGTTTAAAGCTGCTGGAAGACTTTTCTTCGCTTTGAAGACGACCTGATCGGTATCAGTATGAGCACGAAAACTACAGTCAACGACACAAAATATGTGCCAAACCTGACATTCGGCTGCGTAAAACTGGTGCGGAATAAAAAAATAGAAGAACCTGTTGCAGTTCGATTTGCCAGAACCATTTTGGCAACTACTCTTTCGCTTTAGTGCTTTATTCCATTCGTGAACTTGGCAACATGTCCCGGAAATGTCGTTCATATACCGTTATACCAGCTTGTTATTAATCTGTCGTTTCAAAATTTTATTTACCGATTAGTTGGCCGTTTTTTTTTTGTATATTTCGCAGCCATTTGTAATTAATTCAGCTGAGTAACACGTTAGAGTACGTTAGCAAACTTCGGGAATCTGCGTAAATTGTGATTGCAAGATGCATCTAAACAGGAATTCATTGAACTCGGACTGTCTTACTGAAGTGATTATCGAGCACGTCAAACCAACGAGTTGCTAGAATTCAAGCGAATAGCAGTATGAGGCCGGCCAATAATCACGACGTTGCACGATGTTGTTCATATCTTATTTTCTTTCGGCGACAGATTCGTTTACTTGCGGGGCATAACTCTGCGAAATGGTAGCAGCTGAGAATGCGGTGAACGTGTTTGCTGCTAGCAAGAACTTTAGTTTTTTTCTTTCTTTTTTTTTGGAGAGAAGTGTGGAGTATCTCATCTCGATCAGAAACCTGCTCCTGAAGGATAAGGTCAACCCTGACGGTGCGTTGAAGGTGGTGGTGGTGGTGTAAGCGGAAGCTATTACACTCGAAGAAGGAAAGCTAATGTTATCACTGAACTGTCTTTAATTTTTAATACTCATTCGAATTTTTGTGCGTGGCTTTGCGGCCCGCAGATCACAAGCAAGTGTTTTAGCACTGTTGTGCTTAAAAGTTTGAATCGTGTTTTTAATAGTTTGGACCAGAACTTCGTAGTTGCAACAAAACGCCTCACTTAAATTTTTGATTGACAGTTCGTCTGTAAATAACCATAACTCAATCGAAACAAGTTTTTAAAATAGAGAGATTCAAAGAAAAGAATCAAAACACGTTTGGATCACGATTTTGTGAGCAAAAGAAAGCAGCAAAATTAAATCTAAGTGTTCATTTTAAAAATAATGGAAAGAAATAAAAAGGAATGCGTGGATGCAGCATGTACCATAACTTCGAGGTTCTATCAGAAACGTATACCTGAGGTACCGTTTCATTTTAGGGTTCGACGGATCCAAATTCAAGTACCTGAAGGAAAGGTAGCAGTTAGATCAACCCACGACCGTGAGCGACGCCGACGTTGGAAACGTCGCTAGTTCCAACCGGCACAACGTGGACTGCATACGCCCTCTAATTACGGAATTCTGAAGCCAATGACGTACTCAGCTCACTATACTATGTAACGTACCTCTTTTTTCTTCTTCTATATTTTATTTCACGTTTTAAAGCGCAAATAATTCCGGCGCATTGTATTCGGGTTAGTTTAAGTAGATCGTCGGATCGTTTTTGGACTTAAGATCCAGCTGTTCGAACAGTACAGATCTTTCGCATTTTCTGCATAATAACCTCTTGAGTATAATTATCAATTACCAATGTCAGGGTAATTTATTTTAGCCGTGTAGGCTAATTTTAATTTACATATATATTTTCAGCGTTACGTTGTTGTGTTTTGGTCTAACCCTAGGCTGAACGCACAAGTTGTGATAAATTTCCTGGAGGTTCAAGAACATTAGCGCACGTTGTGGGGCCTTAGGAAGTGGTTTCAAAATGCGACCTTCTGCTGGGATTTTTTCCCCGGCGCCAATAATAAAACAAAAACTAAAGAATACAAGGGTTCTGATTCTGATTCTGATTGAAATCCTTTACTTATTTAAATTCAATTCTTTTTATTGAACCGTCTTGGTAGTCCTTTTTAGAACTTGTGACTGCCATCGCATTAAAGTGCTACGACATGTTTAAAATTGTTTTACTTCATTAGTTTCGTTTTTAAAACGAATTTTAATGAGGCATGAAACGCCAGCAATAAAAAAATAAGTGACGCGGTACCCATTAGGATGTGTCAGTAACATTATTATTAAGTTAGACTTTCCTGATCCAGAATGTCCGCTAGCCATACCATATTTACTTGATCATCCGGACGCTTTTACAATGAATTTACGAATTTTAATAAAGAACGAAATACCGGCAAAAGAATAAGTGACGCCGTATCCGTTCGGATGTGACATGACGATATTTATTATGTTAGATTTTTCTGATCCAAAGGAGAAAACGACGCCGACGTTTTGTATAATCTATCATCGATTGTTCCACATCTTTAATTAGCGGAAGTCCTTCCTGGAATGAAAGAAGACGAAACGTTGGCAAAGAAAGAATGTAACGCGATATCCGCTCGGATGTTTTAGCAACGTCATTATTAAGTTAGATTTTCCTGATCCAGATGGTCCACTAACCATACTATGTTTGCATGTCGTCATTATTAAGTTGGATTTTCCTGTTCCAGAAGGTCCGTTAACCGTATTATTTGCTGCGGCAGCTCACACCTCACCCCCTAACAATGTCGATGGAATCGCACTGACTATTGGGATGTCGGTTTTGATTTTGGAGATTTTCACAAGAAAAGAAAAATTTCTATCGTACGATATAAAACATGTTTTCATAAAATGTGTGCAAATTAATATAATTTCCGGAGATCGTTCTTTGCAGTGATTTGATTTGATTTATTATTGATCACGTGCTAATTTATAAAAATTAGATGTGACATGTTAGTAGTTGCTTAAAGACTATGGAGTAGCCTAGCGTTGTTTAAAAGATGTGAAAACATGAAAAAGCAAGTACAAGGCACATTAGAAAATTTTACAACAGATTAAAAGCCATTTTGTTCCTCCATTTTGTGACCTGTTTGTTTTCCATGTGCGTTTATCGTTCGGCGATCGTTAATTTTTTTTAATAATAGTAATAAATTTCTTGTCATTCGGACTATACAGGTATACGACTTGTCTTTCTAACAACTGCTTGCAGTATGTCCCCGGATTGAATTTACAAGAGACAGGATGGCTGTCGTAAACTTGAATGATGTTGGAAAGGGTGGCAGGTTAATTGAATAGCTTAAAGTATTGATTTTGTTTTCGACTTTAAGACCTCACAGCGCTAATATTGAAATTTTTATTACGCATATCTTAGTTATAAATCAAGCAAAACTACTTTTTCTCTTACACTTTTTTGTAAAATTAAAAATAAACCTTTTTCCTTCTAGTAAAATCAATCCGGGAACATACTGTTTAATATAAAATTAATTAAATTTAATGTTTTATTTAAGATTTCGTTATCTCCCTCCAGCAATAAACCTTGGACCACCCTCTCGTTTGCAACTATTAATTATGTCCGCAATTTAAACCGTTCATAGTTTGAACAAATAATTCCAACTACGTAATCCCCTTTGTATATTATACAGTCGAGTTCTATTACGAATTAATTAAATCAATGTTCGATCCGATACAATGCGTAATTCGATCGCACGCAGCAGCAGCAGCAACAACAACAGCTCCACAATAACAGAACATCGAATTACGTGGCCGAGCACGTCCGGGTATTACGTAACTGCAACTCATTTACGGGGACGCCGACGACGACAAAGCTAAAATAAATTCCGCCGTAATCTGAACATTCTGTGTTTTAAGCTCGGTGAAGAGCTTAAAAGCTTTCGCCGAGCAATTAATTTCCCGGCGACGCCGCCGCCGCCGTCGGTTTTTAAAAGCAATATTTTATTAAATTCGAACCGATATTAAATCCTGCTCCGTCGAGATCCAATAACGGACGCCTCGATGGCACAAACAAATTTTTTCGCGCGCGCCGCCGCCGCCGACGCCGCCAACGTCGTGTCAGCGCGCTTTTACGAACTTGACAGGAGAGCGAGTTCGATTTTGATTTAATTAAAAATTTTAAAGGGCGACGAAGGACGTGTAACAGCCGTAACATGCAGTAGCTAAGAGATTACGTGACGGTGCGCCGACGTTCAGAAATTTTAAACAAACGTTCAAACAAGCTACAGAAAATAGCCAGTTAATGTAAAAACAGAACAGAACTAAATGAAAGAAATAGAAATATATTCCTACACCTTCACATTATTAGGCACAGAGAGTGTGTGCTAACAAAGGTCAACAACAAATAAAAGGTCATACGTTCTACCACTGATTGATTTTTAGTCGTACAATGCGATTCCTAACGTCGATGTAACGCACAGTAATTTCTTCTATACGTAGACAATCATGTCGTAGACATAGCACAGTGTACGTCTGAAGTAAAAGACATCGAAAATTACACTGACTCAATTACTAGCTGCCTGAGACTATTCGCACGACCTCGGAAGAAACGTAAAACAATTTTTCCGTCCATTGCACGAATTGCGGTTGGCCGTTGATTTAGGAATTCTTGAAACGCAAAAGCGACACCGAAGGATGAAAACTGTGCTGAAAGAAAACGAGAATCTTGGGATCTAGAGAAATGTGTTCCTTCACATTTCCGTCATCAGGCAAAGAATTCGTGCTAATAGCTCAAATATATCTGTTAATTACGTTAATAAAAAGACATTCGTCCTAGGATTTATTGATTTCAGTGTAATTTCCGTCGTTGTCGATGAAACGAACAATAAATTTTATATCGACATTCCCAAATTTTATATCGACATTCCGTACGATGTAAAAGTCATCGAAAATTACGCGGTCGAAGTTATTTGAGGGAAGGAAACAAATTCATAACACACTTAAGAGGAAAATAAAAGAAGAGAAATAGAAATTCCGGAGGGTACGTGGTGTGACGTAAAAGTCACATATCGGTTAAGAGAACCAAATATCTAAATTGTTCTGTAACAATCCGATATTCCAAAAAAAAGTATTTAATTTCATTTTGCGTCAAGTAGATGATAAGCTACACGGTGAGAAATGCTGCAACGGTTCTTTCACGGAAAGTGATACGCTTTCTTTAGTTTCATGCATTGATGAAATACGAAATTCTGTAAGATCTTCGAGTTTCACTTTTCTGATGATTAAGTGAGGTAATCTGGCGGTACAGTTCTCATACATACACGAGTCAGAAAGCGAGTGGGAAACTAAGGGAAAACAACCCCAAGCAACATCACCAAGCCACCTGGCGCGGACGGAGGAATTTGTGTTAGAAGCGTCCAGAGGAAAGGCGGGGAGATGCGGTTTGAATGGTTAGTAAAACCTTGGACAATTGGATTAACAACGGTTAATTAATCCGCGGACAACGATAGTGGAAACTTTGACAATCTTGAGGCAACCAGCGGCACTGTTTCGACTTTCCGACAAAAACAGCAGTACTAGAGCATTTTTGCTGCGATCGATAATAAGGATGTATTTTTTTTTCCTTCGTTCCGATTTACTGGTCTATAATGTTTCTATTTCTTGAAGATTCCTAGAATATACTTCAGAGTCAACAGTGAAAAATCATTACTTTTGAGAACACTTTCGTCTCTTTCCGTTTAATAAAAAAAAAATATGGATGAGGATCACTCATTAATTTATAATATAATAACTGGCGCTGATAAAATAGTTTCCTTTTATAATTTTGGAACATGTTGAGTTTAATTTGCGATAGATAGATTGACTGATTCGACCACGTGACTAGAACCACGGCCAACTGAATTGTGAATGTCATACACTTCTCCTGTGATTTAGTAGGATAGAAGTCGACTACAACTACTGAAGATGGTAGCATAGCTGCAGAAATACGTCTTTAGTTTAAAGAAAAAAACTATATTGTGGTTAGGAGTCGAATCCAAATTTAATGTCATACACGGCCAGTTCAATTCGCCTAAAAACGTGTTGCAGGAAAGCAAGCCGTGGAGTATGTCAACTAGCGCCCCCTAATACTCATTAATTAGGTGTTACTATAATAATATACCGATGCTTACTTTGAGAATTAAATATCGAGACGAATTGACATTACTCAACCAAAAATTTAAATTTGACAGGATTTTTGAATTTGAGGGGAATTTTTTTGTTGCTCTTTGGACTGGCCCGGTATATGATATATTAATTCAGCTCGCTGTTCTAGAACCATCAGAACCCTTATAAATTCCGGATTTGGATGGCGCCATCTCTTGGCTGCCGGGATACTAAGTTGTAAAATAATGAATTAAGAACGAATCACCGAAATGTCGAAGCTGAAGGACTCGAATACAATGTAAAAGTTTCCTGGTAAAACGTGTAAGTTATCTGAACAAGAGACATTGACGTTTTTCATGTGACAAGCGAGGTTAGGTTTTTTGTTTTTCATCAAAAACATTAATTCTGGTTGGTTAAGAACATAACCTCAAATCACTAAGTGTCAAATTCTTTGCCGATCGAAAGTTTCACCGAATCACCGAAATGTTTAAGCCGAAAAATTCGATAACAATGTCAAAGTTTTCTGGTGAAACGTGGAAGTTATCATCTGCAGAAATTACACTGACGTTTTGTATGTGTCAGGTGAGGTTAGGTTTCTCTGTTTTTCAACAAAAACATCTAATTATAGTTGCAACAGTCGCTGATTGATTTTCGGCTCAAATGCAAACCGCAAGTGAAATAATATTTAAGGCAACTTTCGATTAAATTTAGAAAGGAAGTTAAGAACATAACCTCAAATCATTAAGTGTCAAATTCTTTGCCGGTCAAAAATTTCACCGAACCACCGAAACGTTGAAGCCGAAAGATTCGATAACAATGTCAAAGTTTTCTGGTGAAACGTGGAAGTTATCATCTGCAGAAATGAGACTGACGTTTTGTATGTGACGGGTGAGGTTAGGTTTCTCTGTTTTTCAACAAAAAAGTCTAATTATAGTTGCAACAGTCGCTGATTGAGTTTCGGCTCAAATGCAAACCGCAAGTGAAATAATATTTAAGGCAACTTTCGATTAAATTTAGAAAGGAAGTTAAGAACATAACCTCAAATCATTAAGTGTCAGATTCTTTGCCGATCGAAAGTTTCACCGAACCACCGAAACGTTGAAGCCGAAAGATTCGATAACAATGTCAAAGTTTTCTGGTGAAATGTGGAAGTTATCATCTGCATAAATGACACTGACGTTTTGTATGTGACGGGTGAGGTTAGGTTTCTCTGTTTTTCAACAAAAAAGTCTAATTATAGTTGCAATAGTCGCTGATTGATTTTCGGCTCAAATGCAAACCGCAAGTGAAATAATATTTAAAGCAACTTTCGATTAAATTTAGAAAAGAAGTTAAGAACATAACCTCAAATCATTAAGTGTCAGATTCTTTGCCGATCGAAAGTTTCACCGAACCACCGAAACGTTGAAGCCGAAAGATTCGATAACGATGTCAAAGTTTTCTGGTGAAACGTGGAAGTTATCATCTGTAGAAGTGACCCTGACGTTTCGTATGTGACGGGTGAGGTTAGGTTTCTTTGTTTTTTAACAAAAACCTCTAATTGTGGTTGTAACAGTCGCTGATTTTCGGTTCAAATGCGAACCGCACGTGAAATATTCGTTATCTCATTCATTGTTTAAAGCAATTTTCAATTAAATTTAAAAAGGAAGTTAAGAGCATAACCTCAAATCTTTAAGTGTCATATTCTTTGCTGATTTTTCAGTTCACAAATTAGTTGATTCTTCAAAAAAGCCGAGTGTCGTTTTTCTTGTTATTCGTCGATTGTTTTTGACGGTGTTTTTTTTTTTAATTCAAAATTCACGCTTGATGATTTTACAAGACGAGATGAGACGCCATCGTGAAAGCAAGACGCCGAACGATATTAAGATACGCGCATAATAAATAAGCTGGATTGTATTGGCCAAACAGTTTTGTGTCGTCGCCGCTTCATAAGGAGTATCCTATTTTGTAACTTACTAATCGTTAGCCTTAGCGCCTCCCGACTTTTTATACAAAAATGGTGGCAGCGATGGGATGCAAACTATGTTAAATTAAAACATTTCCTTACGTGAAGCTGCAAAGTCTTGATACCACCACGACGAAAAAGTCACGAAAGCGTCTATAACATTTTAGAGGCGTTTTCATTCAAGGATCAAAGAGACTGCCGCCGTGTAATTGTGGAATGCGTCTAATTACATCCCCTCGCTGCAGCAGCGCCCCCGTAACA
Source organism: Prosopocoilus inquinatus (assembly GCA_036172665.1). NCBI lineage: Eukaryota > Metazoa > Arthropoda > Insecta > Coleoptera > Lucanidae > Prosopocoilus > Prosopocoilus inquinatus. The sequence goes on along the minus strand of CM069871.1, from coordinate 12,038,910 downwards.
CTTTTCGAATGTAGGCCGCGACCTTTGGCGTTCGCAGGCACTTAGCTCCCACCCAGTCCTCCCCCAAACCCCCGTGCTCCCGGATTACATTCGATTTTTTTTTTCTTTCTTGCGGCGCGCTGAGTAAATTACGTCGCGTGCGGCGGTCTCAAAGCACGGGGGGGCGAAAGCCTCGGGGCCTCCACGTACGACGGACGTCGTCGTCGTCGTCGTCCAAAGCTGCCTAACCACGTAACGTAGAGACCTGTAAATTCATCGGATTAAATTACGAAGTTTGCCCCTTTAATTTCCTCGCGAGATTACATCGCCCTTTTGCAAAGAGGAAGGCGCGACGGCGGCGGTGAGGTGTTTTTTTTTTGCACCTCTGACACGTCGAGTCACGTCGCGTCGCTTTGATCTTAAGGCGCTGATATTTTCAAGCGCGTTAAAATAAAATAATGGAATGCATGCTCCTGTAGTACTTAAAATGTTGTGGACGTTTTTGTGACTTTTCTGTTCGCGTGGTGGCTACAAGAATTTGCAGCGTCACACGTCGAATGTTTCGATTTAACGTGTGTTTGCATCCCACCGCTGCCACCGTTTTTGTATAAAATGTCGGGAGGCGTAGGAGATTACGGAGAGGGTTACAAAATAGGATGGTGCATGAGTTTAAAATGCCGAATAATTTATTAGACGCGATTGTTCTCGAGAAGGTATTTTCAATGTGATGTGAATGACGCCTTCTCGAATGTGAATACGAAATTGCAGAAGTGATCGCTTTGTCGCGAAGTTACGCGAGAACTTCCCAATGTTTCATACATTGTTTGATGTTGGCGTGCGAAGCAAGTAGTAAAAGTCGTAATTTACTGTGTGCCCTCCTCCCCCCCCCCTCACTCACCCCCCTTCATTTGAATGTGCGCGAAATTGTTGTCCCCGGCATTTCATTCGGAAACACGCGCGCGCGCGGGAAGAGAAAAAGGCGCGCAAAAAAAAATCAGAGAGCGTTTTCCAAAAACGAATTTCATCAATCAAAAAACCACCCCTCCGTTGCGAGATAAAAACAACAAAAAAAAAAAAAGCGAAAAGGACAAAAAAGAAAAACGAGATACGAGGAGAGGGCTTCGACAACGACGAGTATAATACCGAGATTGTTTAACTGTCGCGCGCGCCCGGGAGATTTATAAGGGCGGACGACGGAAAAAGCGCCCCCGCGAAACAAAACAAAGATTAGAAATATCCATTTAGGAATTTATCACCTCGGCGACGAAACACAATTTCATTATAATACCGGGGGTGGAGGGCCGCGCGCGAGGAGGGGAAATATCTTATTTATGGCGGCGCGATACCGAACGCGGTAATATCCTAAAGGAAATTTGATAGCATAAAATACGGTTTGAATAATTCACCGGGGATGCAAATTAATGTCCACATTATAAGTTTTTATTTTGTGCGGGCTCTGGCGGTCGCGCCGCCGCCGCCGCCGCCGCTGCTTTATTAGCTTCGCCTTGAATGTCAAGCAGGCGAGAAGGAATGACGCTTAGTTAACTCGAATTTCACTTCGAAATTTATTTCACTTTTAATATAATACACTTTCCTAACGACTTCTTTTCTTCTTCTTCTTCTTCTTCCCTGAGCGCTGATCACCGCGGAAAGAAATGCGAAAACGCGAAAGCTTTTCATTTTGCCCAAAATAAAATTAACCGTTAAGCAAACAACTTTACATGACAAAGTCTTTGCTTGCTTGATTGAACACTGAACAGTTTTAATTAGGTTGATTGAAAAAAGAAGAATTTTGACGTGCATTTTATAGCGTTAGTCAATTCCCACGTTTCCGACCTGTTTTGTTTTGCAATTCCTAAACAGGCGTTATTATTGCTTTAATTTAAAATTTCGTTGACCTGGGGGTCTGTGTTTTTCTTACGTTGGTCTCACATTTATCTTTCGCTTATGTGCGCTTCTACTTTTGTGTTTTCTTCGCCCTCATTTATTGCGCTGGAAATAGTTTTTTTATATTGCCGTCTTCGTCGTAGTGCAGATGTGTATTTTACAACGCTAGATACTTCCCACGGTTTCGTTCTATTTTGGCTAGCAATTCGTAAATGCATTTTTATACACCTCATGGACACTTGCAATAAATCTTTATGAGTTCGCTACTTCTGTGGTATTATTGCCTTGATTTAAACATTTCGTTGACCTGGAGACTATATTTTTTTTGTGTTGGTTTCGCAACTGTTGGCTGGATTTTTTTTTATTTAAATTTTATTGACAGACGATACCATCAGAGGACGGAGTAAACAGTAAACATTCATTCATCGTTAGTTAGATCTCACATTCCTTGTGTTCTTTCTTTCTCGCTTCCCTGACCGTAACAGGCGCTGAAGGGCGACGCATTCTAATTCGATAAGGACCATGCAACTTACAAGTAACCTTTTACGAGTATCCATTCAGTAATATGGAACAGTTCACTTACCGGGGGCCGTTTTTCCGGCCCCGTTCACTCCAACGGAGAATCTAGTATCCATGCTATGGATATAAAATGCACCCCTCGATTGATATTAGCATACCTTGCCTCCTGTACATGAGCTCTCAGGATCATTGGTGTGCCTCCAGCACTTCGACCAAGTCATGACCGTTCTTAGAAGCACGATACCCACGAGGTCAGGCATTAAATTAGCTATTTTCCAGCATCGTTGGTCCCCTACAGTGCTGTACCACTGGTCCGATCCCCGACGACATCGTACTGCTACTCCCCCTCGAGAGCCCGGATCACCGTCACATTGACGGCCCCGCATACTTTGCCAAATCAACCACAAATACTTTACCAAATATCGCCATCTCAAGACCGTTATTATCTCATATTGAAACATCGCCTTCTCCAGGCTGATATTTCGTGGACAGACCTTATCAAACATTCACTGCACATAACAACACTGATTAATACCTCCATTCATTCGTGCATACGGCTAACCTCCGCGCTAATCTCCGGGAACTACCCTTAACTTTTTCGTTTCTCTGCCTTGCCTGGGTCAAACATGCCTGCGTATCACGTTACCAAACCAATAACGTAAACAAATGCGCTCGTGCGCTTTACAGAAATATCAAACTTTCTTAAATTCTAAACTTATAAAATGTACAACTGCAACACAATTATATTGCAATCGTATTTCACAATGTTTATTGGGAATTAAATAAATTGTTTACCTTACGCCGAGACTAGGTTGTAAAAGCTCGACGTTTTTGCGCTCCTTTTGTGTTCCTGCGAAGAAAGCCGTTTGACACCTTGTTTTCCGGCAGAGTTACAAATTGCCTTCACACTTGGCGTTTACCGCCATAGGTTCCCGCTGACATCAGGTTTTACTCGGTTGGTTCTGACTTATGTCATCTCGGTTTTGTTTCGTTCGAACTCCTCTGTTCAGACAATAAGTGAAAGGTTGCGCCAATGATACGATAAGGGTTTATTTTCACACAAATGCCACAGCGGTTTTGTCTAATGAGACATGAGTTTTTCGAAATTAAGAGCAACTTGAGTATTTCTAAAGCGTAACGTGAAGGACGGGGCCCGCATTTCGTTTACAATGAAAGCCAATATCGTTTTCACATCTCAACAACGTATTATTCTCAATTAATTAAAAATTTCGACTAGTAATACAATTTAGTGGTTCATCTCCCACTTGACGATGCTCTCTTACTGTCGGCAGTCCGGTACTGCATACGTGAAGGTGCCGGAGTCGAAAACTTTATGATAAAAGCCGTCGGCAAAACCGCGGTATTAGTACTTCGTAGAAGCTCTGAGAAGATCGAGACGACACTGAACGGAACGAGCACGCGTTCAAGTTAATAAAGCCGCCACTTGGCTTCGCCCTAAAAATTGTTAGGAAGGAGTCCAAAGCTCGGTGACATAAGCAAAGGCCAACCGAGTAAAATCAGTCGTCAATTAGAGCCACTTCCAGTAAATGCGAATGCGAATGCAATTTGTAACTCTGCCGGAATAACAAAGCTTACGATCGCAAAGAAAAAAGACAGACGCGGCGCCAAGTTTGATGACCTAGTCTCGACGTTAGATAAACAAGCTGTTTAAGTCCCACGAAATATTGCGAAATACAAATGCAGACGATCGCAATAAAAATTGCGGGGCCGACGCGGAAACGCTGATTTTTAAACCGACGAGATGTTTGTATTAAAAAAAAAATTTACCTATGCGAAACGGATCAATAATTAAATAATAATATAACTTTATTATTTATTAAGGGCGCATGAAGAAAAAGGAATAAACACCAAACGTTACCAGCTTGACGCCCAAAAACACAAATTAAGAAAGGGAATTTGGTAAAGAAACAATGATCAAAGAGCTCCTAATCGTCACGGTATGTGCTGCTGAGTGGAACAAAAACAGTTTGGAATTATTTAAGTGTCAGCCGAGAACATTGCCCTTCAATTTACAGGGCGACCCAAACTAAGGCGATCGTTTTAAAAGCGTCTTATGACGGAAAAATGTGAAAGGTCAACAAGGAACCTCTAAGAAGAGCAAGTTTGTGAAGATGTGAAAGTAACAGAAAAAAAAAATTGCTACTTGCATTATACATACACTGCATATCTTCTGTTCGAGTTAGACAGAGAAAATGAACTCGTTTCTTCGCCCGAAGACACCGTCATCTCAGTCAGAGTTAAATGATTTACCGAGCGTTTACTGTTAACGCTGTGTAAACGAATACGGGCCCCGTCGCTCAGTTTTCGTTTCCATTTAATTTGTATAATAAACGAACTACGGGCCCCGTCTTTCGGTTTTCGTTTTTCATTTAATTTGTAAGTTTCGACTTTAATTATTTTCTCTTATTTTAATTTGTTCAAACCCACATAAATAATTCGTCGTCGTTATGCGCCATTTTGTACGATTTGTAGAAATGCCTCACACTCACACCCACACACATAAACGAAGATAAAATCTCGTTTAGGCCTAATTCCGAACAACAGCCAGATAGCGACGTAAATCATTGTTAAACAAGGAATTCGTTTATATTCCTCCTCCCCCCCGCCCCTGCTCGGTCCGAATCGAAACGGCCGGATTAATTTATTCGATTACATGTTAATAATTACGCGCGTCCAGCGCCGAAGTCGTTTGTTAGTTAATTCCGGGGCCCCTCGTAATCCCGAGCGCGCGATTAATAAATGGCCCCAAAAACTCGCGCGCGCTAAATTACGCATGCAAAGTGGAGGTACACATAGATGGCGTGCTCGGAGCTTCGCGATTTGGCATGCTAAGCGCGTTGGCGTTTCGTCCGTGAAACTGCAACTCGAAGAGGATTTATTTCGTGGCGTGGGAACAAAGTTTGCTCGGATCATACCGCATGGTAATTTCGCTTGAATTTATGTAACTGACTCGATTGAGTCGTACTTTACGGCGGAAATCGTCTCGAGGAAAGGAATCAGTGTGCGCTGTTACGGTTCGGAATTTCGTTAAGACGCAAAATATTCCCAGGATTGGTCAGCTTGGACCATGAAATTAGATTAAATTTACGAAGCGAAGAAACAGCATTCGACTGACTTGCACTTTACGGTGAAAACCGTCTTGAGAAAAAGAATTAGAGTACGCTGTTACGGTTCGGAATTTCGTTAAGACGCAAAATGTTTCCAAGATTGGTCAGCTTGGACCAAGAAATTAAATTAAATTTACAAAATGAAGAAACGGCATTCGACCGACTTGCACTTTACGGTGAAAACAGTCTTGAGAAAAAGAATTAGAGTACGCTGTTACGGTTCAGAATTTCGTTAAGGCGCAAAGTGTTCCCAAGATTGGTCAGTTTGGATCGTGTGGCTTCCTTCCTCCAAACTCTGCCCAAGACCTTGTCGAGTCGAGTCGAGTCGAGTCAAGTTAGTAGTTTAGCTCAACGCGTAGAGTGCAGTTGTTCGTTTTGTCTTGTTAGCTACGGCCATTTTGACGTTCACTCAGGTCGGAATGCTTTACCGACGATGAACGGAAGAGGTTCACTGAAAAAGGCGCTCTGGACAAAACGACGCTTTCATTTGCGCTTTTCAAAGCCTGACGATTTCATTAATCAGGCATTTATGACCAGTGATTTCTGTGCGCAAATTAATTCTTCCTTAATTAGACTTTTTATTATGAGCTTTCTTCCTTGGGGTACTTCTAAGTCGAATCTAATGCAGCGTCTTATTCCTCGATCTACACTACGAGGACGCCCTGCTTGAGGCGGAAAGGTTACGCAATAATCTAGTGACCGAACGAAGGTTAGGACACCGTCAGGGCAGGTTGATACTTAACGTGATAGTTCACAAGATGGTTCACATCCGTGATAGTTTATTCTATGAAGCCGACCCTGTCTACTAGCCCTTTATTCTAGTAATCGCACATTCTTAAGGCGCAGGCACGCGAATTCTTCCGAGGTTACTTTCCGAATTTACGATTGGCTAGTTTGTGCACGTGGTACGTAAGACTTCGCGCTCGAAGCGTCCATTGCGGCATCCTTCATCACGCGAGTAAACTATTAGAGATTGTGGTCGAGTGCTTTTTCGTCTCGATACTTTCAGTTCGGAGAGTTATTTGTCTGTGTCGGCGGTTTTGCCGGCTTTGCAAACCATTCTTGTGACGCTAGTGCATTTCTGTGCACTATTGAGGAGCCTCAAGTTGAAGTTACTGACAGGTAAGGACAATTGCGCAATGTATTGAAATTCAGCCATATAATCGCCGTCAGGAAAGACGAACCCTGTGTGATTAGTTACCGAAGCAAAAATCGACAAATACTTCAGTTTCCAGAGTGAATAAAAACTAATAAATAAGAAAAGGATGCAGTTACACATTTTTTTGTCGGTTCTTGCTTCGGTAGTCCATCTCATCTTTCATGATTTTGACTTTATCTAATATTTAGTTCTTTTCCATCTCCCAGGCTTTTTCTTTTTCCGCCCCGGCTTTTGGTGGCTCTCGATGTTTTATCGCCCCCGCAGCTCGTGCTCTCCCTTAACTGACGATCAAGTTTTAGGGTAAAACAAAATAAAGTCAGTGTCGACCGTGTTATCCCCGACGACGAGTAAAAGAAACTAGCACGGTAAGTGCTCGCAATTTATTTTAGGAGTGACGTCATAGTTGATGACATACAGTGTGTCCCAGAAACCCGGATACTTCCTAATTACGTTCGGGTTTTAAGAAGAAATCAACTTCGTAAGTGCTTGAATTTTTTTTATTTTGGAGTTACGTCATATAGCGTGTCCCAGAAACCCAGTTACTTTCTAATTACATTCGAGTTTGTAATTTGAAGTGCAATAATAGTCATTATTTGAGTCACTGAGATTAATCAAGGCCCTCGAGAAACCAATAACAGGCTTTTTCTTTTTCCGCCCTGGCTTTTGGTGGCCCTCGATGTTTTATCATCCCCTCAATTTGCTATCGTACTCTACCTTCGCCGACGATCAAGTTTTGGGGGAAAACAAAATAAAGTCAGCGTGTCGTCCGTGTTATCCCCGATGACGAGTGAAAGAAACCAGCACGGTAAGTGCTCGCTATTTATTTTAGAAGTGACGTCATAGTTGACGACATACAGCGTGTCCCAGAAACCCGGATACTTCCTAATTACATTCGTGTTTTAAGAAATCAACTTCGTAAGTGCTTGAAAATTTTATTTTTGAGGTTGACGATGTATAGTGTGTCCCAGAAACCCGATTACTTGCTAATTACATTCGAGTTTGTAATTTTAAGTGCAATAATAGTCATTATTTGAGTCATTGAGATTAATCAAGGCCCTCGAATAACCAATAACAATATTCATCGTTTGATTTACAGTTAGATATTAATTGACTGAATAGTAGACAACTTTTTATTGAATTTATTTCGTCAATTGCGACACTAAGGGCCGATTTCATAATCGAACCAAAGTAGGCTTTAAAATAAAAGTCACATTCTGATGCATAAATAACTACGTTTTCCAATATTTTTGGACATGAGACTGTGACTTTTATTTCAAAGTCTCCTTCGTTTCGAATATGAAACACGGCCTTAGTCGCAATTAAAATTAAATAATTTATCGGGAGTTTACTGTTAACTTTTCATAAACGAACTACGGGTCCCGTTATTCGGTCATTTCTCATTCCATCGGGTGTTTACTGTTAACGTTTTGTATACAAATTACGGGCCCCATTATTCGGTCATCTTTCATTTCATCGGGTGTTTACCGTTAACATTCGGTTTTCATTTGCATTTTATTTGCAGTTGAATTGAGTTGAGTGAGTCGGTGCGAGTTTCGACCTTGAATTATTTTGGATTATTTTAACTCCCGATCAAATCTAAAAAGAAATAATTTCCTTCGTAGCAGCAACACGTGCATGCAAACAATATTTTCGAAAGCGCTTCACGGGGGCGTAGTAGCCAAAAGCAACTTTCTTTCCGATTTGTATTCAAGAAGCTTTAGTTTTTTTTTATCTTTTTCTTTATTTATATATTTATTTAAGTACACATAAGACGCTTACTTCAAGAAACAGAAAACAGATGGCCGGCGACTAGGAACAATTTCTTGCTCCGCCGCCGCGCCGTAAAAGCGGATCGAACCAGTTTTTTTTATGATATTTCAATTTCGCTTGCCCGCGCGCGTATTTCATCGGAGTACCCACCACCCCCCACCCCACCTCTTGCCCTGATACATCTAAAAGCATCTCCCGTGGGAAAGAGTGCGTGCTGATGCGCTACATCAAACAGAACCCTCGAGGAGTTTCTCGCTCATCCCCCTCTGGTAGCGGCCGCCACCGCCGGCGGCGGCGGCTCGGAAATCGTATTAGATAAATTCGCGCGGGTGGCGCGTTCCGATTTTTAAGGTTAAGGTTTTCATCGGCTTGGGGTAATCCCGAGCCGACACGCACGGAATTAAAATCGGCGCGCCCCAAGCTCTGAAAGCTCGGAGCTATCGATGTCTCTGGTTCCTAATTAATTTGTGCTGCTTCATTATGAATCACTGGGGTGTTTATTATTATGGAATGGGGGGGAAATTTACATAATGGAATTGGAACTGGGTAATTTTCAAATTGAGATTTTCATACTTTTCATGCTTCGGTTCAGTACGCGCAGGTTCGACGTGAGGTCGGTCGCGACTTTCCGGTGTCCTCTACACACGTGTTTGTTTGTTCGTTTGTTTGTTGTTCAAGTGACGACATGCAATTTTCGATCTTAATCAGTCATTCGGAGCACTTCGCTTTAAGAAATAAAAGTATCACAAATCACATACCTGAACAGATGTCATAAGTTTTAACATCCGAAAATGTGCCACTGTTCCGCTGCTTTCTCTGCCCCTAACACCATGGTTTGGTGACCAAATATTAATTTATTTGCCTATTAGTTTTCAAACTCTGACTTTGATTTTATTGTACGGAACACCGTTCCTACTCAAGGTACTTTGAATTTGTTTTGTAACCTTACGCCATTGTCACTGTTTACATGCATTATAAGAACAATTTGAAAATTACTAGCACTTAAACTTGATATGTAATCAGTGTACAATCACAGTCGAGTTAAGAGGCTCAGAACTCAGCGCGAAAAACGACGCGCGCGTGATGTAATTGGAACGCGAGCATGCAACTATTCTGCGTACTCAGAACTCAGCGCGAGGTTATGAAAATGGAACGCGAAGTATTCCGCGTACTCAGGGTTATTTCGCGACCGACTTAAGTAAGCAGATTTTTGTAAACAAGTCCGTATAAAGAGATCGAGCCGGATTCGGAATTTTAGTCGTTAACTTGTATGCTGTTGGTGCGATTCACAAAAAAGACCTCCTCGCCCTCTCCTCACCATCGTCGGCGTCGTTGTAAGCGTCGGCGTCGCCAGCCTGGACCATAATCGTTAATTCGAATCACATCATGCGGCGTCGTCGTCGTTTCCATCCCTGAATGACGTCGTCAGTGTTGCCTTGGACCTTTAAACACGTCGACGCGACGTCGTTGCCTCAACTCAACGTTCAATTTCTGTCACCATCAGAGCTGGTTAATCGAACACCCCGGAGAGGCCGTCGGCAAACTACCACAACGAAACACCTCAAGGCCTCCAAGCTCCTTACAATAGTGCCGAAATACTGTCGTGTCCAACTGACACGACAAAGTTTAATAAAGAGATACATTTTTGTATTGCGATTGTTTCAGAGCGCTACCTACGCCCCTACAATCTCGGAAGTCATAGCGTGACATGGTGAAGACCCCTCGCGACACTATTATCATCTTGAATTATTTTTTCCTCAAGTTATTTTTCATAATTAATTAATTATTGCATTAGTCACTAATATTAAATGTAAAACCTGTTATGTTCTTTATAAGTTTATTATAAAGAGAATACTTTAATAATTCGATTGTTTAAGAGCTCCACTTATGCCCCTACAATATCGAAAGTCGTAGCGTGACATGGTGAAGGCTCCTCGCGACACTATTATCAACTTGAATTATATTTTTTCTTGCTCAAGTTATTGTTCATAATTAATTAATGATTGTATTAGTCACTGACATTAAATGGAAAACCTGTTATGTTCTTTATAAGTTTATTAAAGAGAATATTTTTATAATTCGATTGTTTAAAAGCTCTACCTATGCCCCCACAATCCGAAAGTCTTAGCGTGACATGGTGAAGGCACAGAATTATTAATTTTCTTGCCCAAATTATTTTTATTTTTCCGACGCCAACTGACGGGAAACCTTTGAAAAATCAAATCGCGCTTTCGTTTGTTTCTTTGTTTTTTCGTATATTTTTTTCTGTTTAGATTTGTAAGTCTAGAAGAAAGGCCGGCGATTTTCCTTTGAAACCTCGTTTTTTCCGTTAGTTTCTTTCTTTTACCTTTCATTGTTTGTTTTGTGTTTTCATTGTGTTTCTATTTAATTTTGTAATCTGGAAAAAGGCCGACGATTTTTCTCTGAAACCTCGCTTTCTCCGTTAGTTTTTTTTTCTTTCGTTATTTCTTTTGTGTTTTCATTTTGTTTCTATTTCATTTTGTAATCTGGAAAGAGGTCGACGATTTTTCTTTGAAACCTCGTTTTTTTCGTTGTTTTTTCGTTCTTTCATTATTTGTTTTATGTTTTCATATTTTTTAATGTTTTATGACGATTTTTCTCGCAAACAAAAATGAAAATCAAACGGAGCTTCTCTTAGTTGAAGGACTTATCTGTCACACTTACAAGAAGTTGACCGAATATACCAGTCGAAAATGATAATTAATTTAAATTAATTAAATAAAGTGAGTTTAAAATCACGTCGGGGAAGGAATTTTAATGTCATAAATACCCTGACCGGAGTGAACTTAGAGGCACCTCAGGCTTAGTGGTGAAGCACGTGCGTCCCTCTAGCGTCGCGTCGTTTGAAGTCACTCATTGCGAGTCAGAGATGAAACCTGACGATACGCGCTAACGATAAAATTAGGAGCACAGATTAAGAGAAAGCCTGAAACAAAATACGACGTGCACTAAAAGTCGTCAGGAATACACGTGAAAACAACTTACCGAATGAACGACTTTTCTGGGGCACTCGCTAACAGTAAAATTAGCAGCACAGATTAGAAAAAAAGCCTGAAACAAAATACGACATGCACTAAGAGTCGCCTTGATAACACGTGATAACAACGTACCAAAACAAAAATGAAAATCAAACGGAGCTTCTCGTAGTTTAAGGACTTAATATGTCACACTTACAATAAATTAACCGAATACACTTGTCGAAAATGATATTAATCTAAGTTAATTAAATAAATACGCGCATAATGAGTTTGAAACGGACTTCAATCAAATCAAGGAAGGAATATTAATGTCACAAATACCTTCACCGGAGTGAACTTAGAGGCACCTCAGGCCTAGTGGTGAAGCACGTGCGTCCCTCTAGCGTCGCGTCGTTTGAAGTCACTCATTGCGAGTCAGAGATGAAACCTGACGATACGCGCTAACGATAAAATTAGGAGCACAGATTAAGAGAAAGCCTGAAACAAAATACGACATGCTACGCGCTAACGATAAAATTAGCAGTACAGATTTAAAGAGGAAGCCTGAAACAAAATACGACGTGCACTAAGAGTCGCCGGGATAACACGTGAAAACAACTTACCGAATAAACGACTTTTCTGGGGCACTCGCCAACAATAAAATTAGCAGTACAAATTAGAAGAAAAGCCTGAAACAAAATACGACATGCACTAAGAGTCGCCATGATGGCACGTGAAAACAACTAACCCAATGAACGGGTTTTCTGGGACACTCGCTCAACAAAAAGTAAAGGGAAGAAATTTCCACAACACAGAAACTGGAACGATAAGGTTCCTAGGTCAACCTATCCCACTAAATGTGATAAAGAGAGCGAAAATCTGAACGGACGAATCTTAGTACGGCATACGCCCGACGGACGTTAGAAACAACCCAAACTCACTGATGCCAACTTACAAAGATTTAGCAAATATTTACGATGAAAATAAACCTATGCTAACACCGTTGGCAAGGATGCTTTGAAAACATCTCAAAAGACACGTAGAGCTTGTTTCATTCCAGTCAAACTGCTTAGATGAACCTTGTAACATGACTTTACACAACATATAGTCAAGTTCAACGAAATATGTGCTCGCCCTCTGTCCTATCGTGAAGTGAAATGAAGCGTGCCCGAGATGGCGGCCGGACTTTGCTTTTTTTCAGCAAATATGCGGGACCAATCGGAAAACACAGCGCGCCGATGAACGCGGTTAGATCGGACCAATGAAAAACCTTGATTTCAAAGGGCGTGTTAACGTCACTTCCAGAGAATGTTGTCGAGATTTTTAATTTAATTTTAAAGTAGCTCTCGCTTACACCTTACACCTGCATTTCAGTAAGTTAGTAGGCAACCAAGCCTACACATTCGAAATGCAGTTGTATTTCAGAATATTTCCTGGGAATTAAATAGATTGTTTATTCAAAGTCGAGACAGGGCAATAGGCCCACGTACAATTACGTTGGAAATTGGCTTTAAACCCCTTTGCGTTGTGATTAAAATAGTCTCAACTTATTCAATGAAATTATCTCTCAGCTCTCAAGATTAAAAAAGGGCGGTTTTCATGAAAATCAACGTCTCGTCGAAAAGTGCACCTGTTAATTAAAGTAAGACGAAATTAATTAATCAACTGCAACAACTTTAATGCGCCCGTAAAAGCAAGAGAGCCCATAAAAGCCAAAGCCGTACGAAAACATAAAGAAGTTGAAGAAAGTAGTCCGTCCTAATTTATCCGGGGGTCGTATAAACGTCGCGCAGTAAAACAAAGAAGTTGCAGCAGCAATAGCAGTAGCAGTAAGTAATAGTTTCGGCTTCATGTTGCTAAGTCATTTTAAACTGCACAACTGCCGGCGATGATTCTGACAGTTCGTGATATGTTGTTATCGCACTTGGCTCCATCTTTCCGTCGTCCGGAAAGTTATGTTGTGTACATACACACACTGCAGTTAACAAGGCTGTCCATCATCCCGACTTCAGGCGCAGAGGACGTACGGCACAAGCAGATTTAAGGCTCACAACATCAGGGGTAGTGCCTCCTCTACCCCGCCCATCACCGTGTGGAAATTTCGGCGGCCCGCGGCGAGATAAGGCCCGACGAATACGGAATTATTTGTTTCGCGCACGCAGATAAAGATGAAACGTGTCGGGGGAGGGTGGGGGGTTCACCCCCCGACTTTAAACGCACCGCGCCGCGCCGAATAAAGGAATCGTCCTGATTGATGTTGCAAACTTTCCCCGAGATGATCTCTTTTTGTATTCGTTTCGTCGGTCCGTGTGCCGTGAAAAACTGGGGCCTTCGAGTTTATCGATCGTCGGGAAAGAACTTCCATTAATACACTCTCCAATGGCCGAAGCTTTGCAGAAAAAAAAAAAAAAGACGCGCGCGCTTGACCTCTTTGACGAATGCAAAACTTTTATTAGTCGAGTATTTGGTTTCTGGATCAAAGAAACTCAACCAAACGACCAAATCAAGAGAGAGAAAAGAGGAACAAACAGTTTTCGTTGCGTTTCAGAATTTTCGATTATACCGTTGGCAACCCTAATAAAATTCATCCAGTAATAAATTACTCAAATCAACTTTGCCCGGAGTTTAATCAGTCATTAACGGAAGTCAGTGAAGTGTCCGTTTCTGCAGAGATTTGGAAACGATTAAATCAGGTATTGATCTAAAGCCATGCGTGACTGATCATAGGACTAAAGCCAGGGGTCGATGAACCCATACGAGTCGGCTGAGGGTCGATGAACGAACCTGTAGGAGTTGGCTGGAGGACGATGAAACCCTAGGGGTCTTCTATATTCCGCAAATAATAGTAACAAAAAATAATTATAAATAAATAATAGGAGAGTAAATAAATTTGAATTAAATATTGTAGCATGACACACACAGATAACGCACTCTTTTTTGCTATGTAGTATCCAGTTTAACTAACAACTCTGCGATTATTATTATTTATTTATAAAATTTCATATCATAGTCACAGCTGTACTTTAACAGACTGACAATTGGAATAAACAGCGAAAACAAATAATAATAATAAATAATATAGAATAAAAAAATGTAGAATACCCACGTGTGAGGCTCATAGTGAAGTGTTTGGTTGAATTTTCGTCAATTCAATATAGAATAAATAAAGTAGGTCCTGAAGCAGGCGATAAAAATAAAAATTGTATAAAATAAAGTCAAAGTCGATAAAAGAAAAACAAAAGTCGATCGCCTGATAAAATCCGCAGATATTTTTCAAATAAAAAAAAAACAACACAAGCGACCCGACGTTCAGCGACGAAGATCTCAAATGTAGGCGACAAAATTTTAAATGCTAGAAAATCTGCCGAATTGAAAAATTAAAATTTATTTTAAAAAATTAACCAAAAATAATCATACACAATTTCAGAAAATAAACAGAAAATAAAGCAAAGAAAGAACGAATACCTTTTGTTCTGCGCAATTTTTTTTTTTTTTTTGAATACGTTATGGAATGTTGGCCGTCATTTATTTTTAATTCTTTTTGTGCGATGACAAATTAAAAGCAAATTAGCATTACTACCAAAGGGAGGACCTAAGAAAGTGAACTGCTTGAAACCAGTTTGAGACAGCGGTATTCCGACTCGACGCGGGGGTCTAAATCGGACCCTTAAATGTTCCGCCCGCTTATACGTGATTTTACGTAATCAATCAATAAATCAAATTTACACAATCTATTTATAACATTGCACCGCTTCGTTGCAATAGTCAAGTTTTACACTTTTTTCTGTCCACCATGTGATTGTTACTATTAAATTTGATCGAAAAAATAAAATAAAATAAAAACGTGTTACCAGAGATTGAATACAACAAATATCTTCGCGATTGTTAATTATAAATAATTAAAAGTGAAAGTTGGGTAAAAGAAAAAAAAAACTTTGAGCTTCGAACTTTAATTCAGAAAAATAATCAAAAGCTAATCTTTTTTTTCAATTTTATAATTAACTTTGACATTCTTTTTTAATTTTGTATTCCTTTATTCAGTGCAAAAAGCTTCGTGCATGCGATCAAGTTAATATTCAATAAGAATAATTGCAGAGGGTATTAAATGAGAGAGTTCTTTATAAAAAGCGAACTAAATTTCCTTCAGGACTTAAATAATTGAAATTAACCACCGCCCACAATAATTTTTATATCCGTAGATACGTATTTCGGCAGCTAAGCTGTCATTTTCAATACGCTGTCAACTTAAAAGCACCAAAAAGAATGGAAATTTTTCTGAAACTGAAGTCTATCGTCGATGAAGGTTCTTTCGCATAAAATTAAAACAAAAAATTAAAAATAATTCGGTAAATACTAAAAATAGTAAGTAAGTAAGTATAATGTTTTATTATTTTATCGTCTCTTAAAGCCTAACCGAAACTGCAATAAAAGATATAGTGCGTAATAAGTTAGGTTTGTAACTTATTAAATGAACGACCTGTATATTTGAAAATAATTTTAAATTATGCGGCATGAAAATCTACACAACTTTTGTTAACATAAACATTTTCTTAATAAAATGAATTTTCTTGATAAAATTAACTTAATAGAGCATCTTTGGACTTTCACAGAGGTTTCGGACACCCTGTATAAAATTAATAAGTCGAAGCTGAGAATATTAAAGAAAAAATACGATCAGTTGGTAATTAAAAAAATAAAATAAAGTCAAATCGAGTAGAAGAAAGAACAAAAGTGGCGACCGATCAACATTAATCGAGCAAAAGAAAACCAAACAAAAGACTATCGATTGATAATTAAAAAATAAAGAGCGTGTCAAACTAAATGAAGTAAAAGAAAACAAAAACACGATCTGACAGTTTGGCAGTTAAAAAATAAAAACAAAACAAATGAAATCGATTAAAAGAAAAAGTAAACGAAGGTCGATCAGGTGATTATATACCAAAAATTGAATTAAATAAAGTCAAGAGAAGAATAAAAAATAAATGATGATGATAAAGCTAGGACCAAAAAAAAATTGCATAAAACTAACAACAAATCAAATTGATTTAAAAATTAAATTAAATAAAGTCGAGAGAAGAATAAAAAATAAATGACGATGGTAAAGCTAGGACCAAAAAAAAATTGCATAAAACTAACAACAAATCAAATTGATTTAAAAATTAAATTAAATTAAGTCAAGAGAAGAATAAAAAATAAATCGTGATGGTAAAGCTGGATCAAAAAAAAATATTGCGTAAATCAAATTGATTTAAAAATTATTGAATGCTTGTCGTATTACAGAAAAAGGACGATCTATTAATAATTTAAAAAATAAAAACAATTTACACAGCGACATCCGACGATCGCTTTTTGACCTAACATTACAGGAGGATAGACAAATTGAAATCAGTTTGCTACATAATAAGTCATCCCATGCAAGGCGGCCATGCTTGATGTCAGAGCATAATGAAAGTTTTAAAAAACGATTTGCAACAAACATTTTTAAAAAATAAAATAAAATAAAGTCAAGTTG
Organism: Prosopocoilus inquinatus; assembly: GCA_036172665.1. Taxonomy (NCBI): domain Eukaryota; kingdom Metazoa; phylum Arthropoda; class Insecta; order Coleoptera; family Lucanidae; genus Prosopocoilus; species Prosopocoilus inquinatus. The sequence continues at coordinate 12,021,978 of CM069871.1, read as the reverse complement.
AGTAAAAGAGAAAACAAAGATGAGAGGTCAGCCGTCGATATTAAATCGTAAAATAAACTGGTAAGATGGAAATCCACAAAAGAAATAGTGTATATGAAAAACAAAAGACCGAGAGGCGCCAGCTGGAGGATACAAAGCACGGTATCAAATACAGTTCAAACCCGAAATTAAGCCCAGTTTTAACAAAGGCGGAAAGTATCCAAGACAACAATTCAATGACAGAAAAAAATAATAACGTACGGCAAATAGCAATAAATACTGCGTTAACGTTAAAGTTAGGTTCGAATTTCATCCAACGATCTTAAATATTTCGAAATACGAAAAGATTTGTACGGTTGGAAATTTCCTATCGTCTCACAATAACCCATGTAACGAAAACAAATTAATCTCTAGTACCTGAATCGACTCAAACGTTAGCAAAAGTAGTGTAATTACGATTGACAAATATTAACGAGGAAAAATTAAGTATTGAGTTTAATAAAAAAGATTGTAGTAATTGAATTAGCTTGTCTGACGCAAGGTGAGGCATAAACTAGGCAACCAAAGTTGCACATCAGTTAAAAGAACAAAAACGTATCGTATAAGACGAGCCCGTAGTTAAGCAGCGATGATCAGTCGGAGTGACGAAGGAAAAAAAAGGTATAAACGGTTTCTTTAACGGCAGCAACTACGGTAGTATAAGATTTCAAAAAAAAGAGAAAAAAGGAACTCACCAAGTCAGCGTCAAAACAGTCCAGAAATAACTGACTTCCTTACGACTGTAATGGTACCCAGAGGTTTATCAGAACGGGTAGGGTAAAAGTACTGTTGTCGTAATCGGAAGCGGGATACGACTTGTCTACAGGGACAACAAAAATTTTAAGTAAGAAAAAAAGAACTCACCAAGTCAGCTTCAAAAACAGTACAAAATGACTGAGCCTGACACCAAAGAAGTGTTTTTCAAGCGAAGAAAAACACTTCGCCCAGAGGGAAAAGATGAATACGTCGATTAAAAATAGGTGGTTAAACAACTGCTAAAGGCTTCGGCACGAGCGACACACAACGACGTGTTCCCCAGACCAGAGAGAGTTTCACAGTGAAACGTAGACGGAATAAACGCGCGGAGTCGAGAGGAGGTCAGGCTGCCATTCGTCTAACAGAAAGATTTACCACTAATACAAGCGACCTCGACCGTAACAAAGTTGAAAATTGGAGTGAATAGTGAGGAAGGAACATGGGCACGCGTTCGACAAAAAAAATACGAAGACGTTTAGGTCGAAAACTCTATGACGCGGGTAAAATAGAGTGTGTAACTCGCTCAGTATAAGCAGTAAACCAGTTAGAAGCCAACCTAAGTACACACGGGGCGGACGGTTTAAAAAAAGTCAAGAATTCTGGTTGACTACGGCAGCAAAAACCCGAGAGAGAAATGGACTGTTAAGGGTTTAGATGAAGTCATGCAGCTGAGATAAACTGGGCCCGTAACACATCAGATTGGCACAGATTAAGAAAATTTAAATTCAATGTTAATCAATATGTCACGCCTGCTGTTTCGGAAATATTAATTAAATTTGAAAAGTAGGTCGATCGAAAATTTTTGTTTTCTTGTAAGGGGTCGATGCTTAAATGTAGTTGGGAACCCCTGACTTAAGCTTATCGTAGTGTTTGGTTTTAAAGCATTTTTTTCTTATTCTTCTTACCGAGTGCAACGTCACATCAACTAGGCATGTAAAGCATCGGAAATATTAATCTTCGAACTAGGTCATCCGAAAATGTAAAGCGTGTCAGTACATTCACATACGTACATTTGATGTCGTTCAAATTTGAAGATCGTATCGCATGCGTTTGTATATTTTGCTGAGTTGCGTGTGTGGGTAAGTGTGGGTGAGTGGGCGTGTGTGCGCTGTGCTTGTGTGTGGGTGAGCGTGTATGCAATTGTAAATGAAATTCTTCAAAATTGCAAACGTCCTAATAATAAAAAATAATAATTAAGCGCTCGCTTAGCTAGAAGCCACCAGCAATTAAACGTACTACAACAAATTTCAACTGCGCGCGCTCATAACTACAATTTAATAATATAGCGCGCCGGTATAATTGCGTTTGTTAAACGACTTCCATTTGTTTGCCGAAGTCCCCGCACGTAATTACCCCCGCCCCCTCTTCCCCATGGGGGGTTAATGTAGTAGCAGTAGTAAAAACTGCGAAATGTCACCCGGCGACTTCGTCATTCGCCTCATTTATTCATCCGCCGCGCCGGCGGCAAATTTTGGTGGAGGCGCCCGCAAAGAGTACATCACCCCACCCCCCAAAATTTAATTCCCCGTTACCATGCTCCAATCGAGAGCTTTGCGCCGCGCAATATCGGCAACAATGTTTAAGCCATTTGTCTGTCTGTGTTTTTGAGGGGTTGGGGGTGGTAGGGGCAAAAGAACTTAACGCCACACACTGTGCACTGAACGAACCAACCCCTTTCGCCTCCCCCCCCCCTCCCCCGTGTGTAAGGTAACACATGCAACGAACGATATCTGCAGGGGGTGCTGCGCACCTGATGCGTGCTCCACAATCTTCTCCTCGATAAGCGCAGCTAAGCACCCACTTAGTTCGACGCGACGGGGAAAACACTTGCCTCGGTTTAATTATCGAATTTAAGTTCACAATCCCCCCTCCCCCCAAGCCCGCCCTCCCCCACCCCCTTAATTTACGTAGCTTCCGGAATACCCTGGCGACGAGAAGCTAAACAAAATCTAAGAATTATGTGACGGAGACTTGGCGAGACAAAACGGGCGATGAATTCCTCCCTCCCCCCCCCCTTCCTCATCCCCGTCACCCTACATTAGCATGGTGCTATTGCCAGAAATTCTGTGCGCGGAGCGGATCTACATGCGAAGGAAGGAAACACTCCAGCGGCGGCGCGGCGGTCGCTTTTCAGGAGGCAAAAGTTAAATCCGTTAGTCTAAAGATTAAAAAAAAAAAGAGTTTCCGAATTTCTGGGCTGTCCTTTATACGAGCCAAACCACTTTTTTAGATAAGTGCGCGATTAATTTGTTTTCCAAAACGACGGAAACGTAACCTGAAGGTTACTCGGTTGGGTGGTATAAAAAGTTTAAGCCAAGTTTAACTTTAAGCTTAACTTAGAATGTGAGACACACTATGGTTATACGTCACAAGACGTATCAGTCACATTCTAACTTGGGCTTAAATTTAATCCTGGTTTGAAACTTTCATACAACGCAACCTGAGCATTGAAAACTGAATTTTTAAGGTCAGGACTAGTCGCGGCAATTTGTGGAATGAAACGCGCCACGGTTTCATGAAGAAGAAAAGCGACGAGAAAATAAAATCGTTTGCGTCATTTTTCTTAATTTAACTGTACGTGACCATCATTTTAATAAATGACTGTCATTTTTAAAAATGACTATCATCTTAATAAATTATTGTCACAGTCACATGCAAATAGGCGTACGGGCATGTACTGTTGTTGGAAAGTTTGTTATGGGGAAAATTGCTTTAATTTGATTTATGAAGGAAAGATTGAGAGATTGTTAGAATTAATTTTCTTCGGCATTTGGAATGGGACGATGTTCTTTTTTTCTGCGAGGCGTTCGAGATTGCAATGTGTGACGTAATTCGTGTCGATAATCGGTTCGAGTCTGGCAGACGACCCCTGAGTTTCTGGTCTCATTGGCTGACGCTTACCTAATATTTTACAGTGATTGACTTCTTCGAAGCTCTGTTCTCTTTCTTTTCTTTCGTCATTTTAAATATGACCTTGTGAACTGTACGTACATGACCGTCATTTTAATAAATAACTGTCGTCTTAATAAATGATTGTCACAGACACATTCAAATAGGCGTATGGGCATGTACTGTTATGAGAGTGTTACCTTTGTTGTTTTGTAGAATTTATTTCATTTAATATGCGTGTACATAAAAGTGCGCTTGTTTAGGGTCTTACATAAACAAAGTAAATCAATTGCAAAACCAAACGGTAATAGCTAAACCCGGCGTTGGCGCGAAAGTTCTTCGTGGGTACAAAGGGTGCTTCTAAGACGGAAATGTCTACTACCCAACAGGGTATTGCAAAAACTCGAATGACCTAAAACCTCAACTTGAAGGCTTCCAGAGTACTACTCAAAGGGGACAAGCTACAAGGAGCTTTCGATCCACCAAGGCACATCAGCAACAACAAACTGTGGCAATAGACATGCAAGTGGCTTCAACGGGACAAGCTGAGACAAGCTGCAGAGAGTTTCTGATCCTCCAGGGCACCCCAGTTGCTTGATGAGAAATGAGCATAAACGTTGTTGTAATCCCAATTGAAAAAATTTTAGGGAAAAAATACTCTGCATACCCTCCCGTTAAAAAGTAGGGGTTGTTTCCTCCCCCAAACCCCCAATAATTAAAAAGTTTTAAGAAATCCTTTGCAATTTGAAATAAAAATAAATAAAACTTGACTTGTCCCAAGAATTGTTCTGCAAACAGTAATTTTCTAAGTTAAAAAATTTATTCCATTCTGTATAACTTGTCCGCGCCGGTCATAGTCATATCGATATGGCGCCGAGGCCCCCTCACAAATCACTGCCGTGCCCTGCGACTATCGAGACGATAGCTGAACGCAACAAACCGAAATTACCCAAGTCAGGACCGCCCAAGTAAAAGTCAATGTCAATTGAAGCGATAAATAATGTCAAATGTGAGAAAGAATTTGTAAGTCCACCGAAGTAAGACAAGCAGGAAAAAAGAGCTTATTTCACAGGAATCAAAATAGCCTCGACGCGCGACCTTTAAAATAAACAATCTATTTAATTCCCATGCAATATTGCGCGAGTGTAGACGACTGCGCAAGAAATGCTGTCGGCTCTCCAGCCGACGATATATTTATATTATTGCGTTTATAACGCAGTAGATAGCGAGCGCTTGTAAAAATCTATTTATAGCGAGGAGTGCCTCTAAACTACATAAAAAAATCGTCTACGAATTTCAAACGAGACAGATCGAAAACGTGGCAAGTGATTAGCGCTGTAAAATGCACGTACGCGCTACGCCGGAGATTGCAATGAAAAGTTATTACAGTGTAATAAAAAAAAACACGCATCAAATAAAGGCGAACTTTCCTTCGCCTTGAAGTACGAATCAAAACCGAAGTGACATAAGTCAGGACCAAAGCCGGACGTAAAAGTCTTTGTCAATCGGAGCCGACAGCGATAAATAATGTCAAGTGTGAACTCAATTTGAAATTCCGTCAAAATAACACAAGTAGGCAATAGCTTATTTTGCAGAAAACAAAAAAACGGACGCTACGTCAAACTTTACAACAACCTAATCTCGACTTTTAAAATAAAGAATCTATTTAATTCCCAGGCAGTACTGCGAAGCGAGAATGCAGAGACTGCAAAAGATACACTGATTCTTGAGCCGACGCGACGAGATGTTTATGTTTATTATAGTAATTAAAACGCAGAAAATAACGAGCGCTTGTAAAAATCTACTTCCAGCAAGGAGCGCCCCTAAAATGCACGAAAAAATGCCTACAAATTGCAAAACAACATAGATCGGAAACGTGGAAAGAGATTAGCGCTTTAAAATGCACATCTACACTACGATGAAAATTACAATAAAAAGTTATTTTCGAGGCAATAAATGAAGAAAACACACATTAAATTAATAAAGAAAAATATGAAACGTACAAATAAACTTGTGTATTATTTTATGAAATAAAGTCGAAAGGAGAAGGCCCCAAGATTAGATTTTTTTTTAAAGGGGAGCATGCTAACTTGAAACTTGGAAACCACTGACTTGTAACCAGGAGCGTCCCACAAATTCATTAAAAAAAAGGTCTACGAATTGCAAACAACTAGGGCACGGATACCGATTTTCCTAATTTATAGTTTTGACTTTTAGTTTTCATTATTCTTTGTTGATTGGTAAGTAAGTAATTTATTTATTTCAGAATACGTATGTATAGACACACAAAAAAAATGCAGCAAATACAAATGCTGAAAACGTCAAAGGAAACATTTAACAAGAGTTAAGTATACATAAGTATAGAAAACAATGCTGAAAATGTCAAAGAAAATATTAAACAATATTAAGGAGTCAGTTATTAGTTCAATCACATTCGAAATATTCACGTAATGAATAGGGCTCACACTCGCAAACATGCTTGAAACAAGCCACTTTAAACTTTTTAGCATCAAATGTTAAGTCTTTCATAACTTGGGGAAGTTTTTGAAAAAACTTTAAACAGCAATATTCATAATTATGCTCCTTTAATGTAAGTCTAAATAATTTTTACCAATTTACTTATGTATTTGTTTTTTGATAATGATTATTGTTTTCTATTAATTACATTGTTCAACAAATGAACCGGGTCACTTAAGAAACTTCTTAGATTAAATGAGAGAAAAAAAATTAATATAACAATTCGTTCGAAATATTTTAGTGGCCACTTCATTTCTTTGTAATTATTATTTTTTCTCTCACTCTCGCACTTTTTCAATTTTATAATTAGTATGTATTAATTGCATGGTTTAAAATTTTACAAACATGTTCTATTGTTGGTTGAGTGGCAGAATAGATTGGCTGAATTTCGCCAATAAAATAAAGACGTTTATTATCATTACTATTTGTTAAGTAATATATTATCAAAGACAAAGAGAGAAGCTTTATTTTCATTTTAGCTGTTTATTGTTATTTAACATAAGTATAACGTTGATAATCTTAGTTTTAATATGATTTTGGTTTTTTGTCTTTTATTCCATACATATAATATCATAATAATTCCAGTACCTAAGAATACTGAAATTCCGCAATCTCGGTATTTTAAATACAAATATCCAATGAATACCGGTATTGTAAAAAGGCGCCGGTATTACATACCTTACAAATAACATAGATCGAAAACGTGGAAAGTGATTAGCACTATAAATAACACGTCTGCACTACTTCGGGAATTACAATAAAAAGTTATTTTCCACACAATTAATGAAAGCGAAGGCAAACGCAACGCTAGACGTTCACACGATACTTAAGTCGCCAAACGATGATGATTATTAAAAATAAATGCGACGCGAAAGTTTCCACATTCAGGGTGATTTTGAACGTGGGTTTTCAAACCGTAACAAATCCTACCCGCTGCTTCTGGTCGCTTCATATGACACGAAGGATTTTACGCCAGGAGTACTCTGAGAAGCCCTTCTTAATACTTTTAGTCGCCTCCAACGACATGCAAGCTTTTACGCCGGGAGCATTCCAAGGAGCCGCACCTGAAGGCGAGAAGTGTTTTTCTGGGGTGGGAGTTAACAACATTGATCATTGAATTGATCCTAATTTTCCTTGATTTTTTAAAAATGTCCGGCTTTCATTTTTTCTCGTTTGAGTTGACTTTGAGTGCTTAATTTTGATACTCGACAAAAAAATAACATGCCTCGTTTAATGGAAGACGGCATGGCCTCTTCAAGGTGAATCGATTTACTCGATTAATTTCCGAGATTCTCCTCGGATTATTTATACCAGCTGTGTTCGCAAACATACTCAAAAATTTATGTCTATGTATGCTTGCTTAATTAGGTCCTGTTTGCTTAACTAGGTCCTGTTTGCTTAACTAGGTCCTGCTTGCTTAGCGGGGTCACGTTACAGTTCTGCATTATTAAAAATAAATGCGACGCGAAAGTTTCCACATTCAGGGGGATTTTGAACGTGGGTTTTCAAACCGTAACAAATCCAACCCAGTGCTTCTGGTCGCCTCATACGACACGCAGGATTTTACGCCAGGAGTACCCTGAGGCACCCGGCCTAATACTTTTAGTCGCCTTCAACGACATGCAAGCTTTTACGCCGGGAGTATTCCAAGGAGCCGCACCTGAAGGTGAGAAGTGTTTCCAAACGAACGCGAACTTAACGAACAAAAAAAGTAAATCTCTATTATTTTAAAGCACATATTTTATAAGATAATTTTTCAGAGATCGATCCAAGTCGAAAATAGTTCTTTTCATTTGAAATTAAACTTGAACTAGACGATTAATAATTCGAAAAGGCGACGGATTTAGGACAACATACAAGCCACAAGAGTTTTGATGATTCATCAAGCGCAGCAGAAATGCCCCGGCGTTCCGGACAAGCGACCAAACTGGGGCGAATTTCAGAGAGAGAGACGGCAATTTCTGTGGCAATTCACCTCACAGATTACTATAATACGAACGTTAACTGCAAAATTAGACCGCGGACAGTGGTTGGGGATTAGACAAACCCCCCAATCGACCCTCGGCTGTTGCCGTTGCTAACGCGCAATCTGTTGTTTTGTCACCGAACACGTTATTGCGCTGTAATACAGAAACCGGAATCGCAGAAGAAGGGGGTGGTGGGTCGCATAAATATTTGGATACTCGAGTGACGTTAATTCGAGAAACTTTTTCGCGTCGCATTTCATTTCCGAAATCAAATAAGACGTTTTAGAACAAACGCGCGCAGGCAGTTTTCTTAATTTAAATTAAACTTCCAGGCGAATGGGAGAGGGGGGGGGGGGCTTCGAGGCGATGTTAAAAACAAAGTTGGACATTTATGACGCAGCCCCTAATGAAGAATAATTATAATTCCGCACAATGTGCGCCCCCGAAACTTTTTCGCGCGCTACCGCTTAATCCTCCGGCGTGGAGATGCGTCGCCCGCGATGAACCTCACAATCCGTCACAACGCCGAGCGCGGGAGGGACGGGGGTGGGGGAGGGGGGTAAGAAAACGGAAAGAGGAACGCAGCGCACACCGTTCGTTCAATTTAAACATAGTTTTATTAACTCCGAAGCAATTGAATCGTGAATTGGACTTTAAATAAGGCGAGGGGGTCGTAAACTTGCAAATCCCGACAGCGACTATATCCTTCATTTCCGTAGAAGTTCCGCAGGGGGGCGCCTGAGTTTATCTCGAATCGCGAACTTGATGACCCACTCAAATTTTTGATTGCTTGTATTATCTGAAGAGCACTATGGTTTATGCGTTCTTTGTTTATTTGTTTTGTTTGCAATTTGAGTATCAAAACGACGCACCTCGACGATCACTGTTAAGCGAGTTAGGTGCTCCAATTTATTGTAAAATTACAGTTGACGCAATTGTAAGAAGAGATTTGACAATTTGCCCTAGCGATGCAAGCTGCTTTCCCGGGACAAGCTGCTACAAACTGCAAAGAGCTTCTGATCCTCCAGGTCGCAACATCAACAAGCGGGCGTAGCACGTAACACGAGAGATGTAAGCGGCTTCCCCGGGGCAAGCTGGAATAATCTACAGAGAGTTTATGATCCTCCAGGGCAAACTAGGATTGAAAATTTGATAGTTTCCGATTGTTAGATACAAGAAATCTTGTAGGGCACACCAGCAACAACCAGCCGTAGCCGTAGAGATGCGAGCGGCTTCCCCGGGACAAGCTGCTACAAACTGCAAAGAGCTTCTGATCCTCCAGGGCACACCATCAACAAGCGGGCGTAGCACGTAACACGAGAGATGTAAGCGGCTTCCCCGGGGCAAGCTGGAATAATCTACAGAGAGTTTATGATCCTCCAGGGCAAACTAGGATTGACAATTTGATACTTTCCGATTGTTAGATACAAGAAATCTTGTAGGGAACACCATCAACAACCAGCCGTAGCCGTAGAGATGCAAGCGGCTTCCCCGGGACAAGCTGCTACAAACTGCAAAGAGCTTCTGATCCTCCAGGGCACACCATCAACAAGCGGGCGTAGCACATAACACGAGAGATGCAAGCGGCTTCCCCGGGACAAGCTGGGACAATCTACAAAGAGCTTATGATCCTCCAGGGCAAACTGGGATTGACAATTTGATAGTTTCCGATTGTTAGGTACAAGAAATCTTGTAGAGCACACCAGCAACAACCAGCCGTAGCCGTAGAGATGCAAGCGGCTACAAACTGCAAAGAGCTTCTGATCCTCCACGGCACACCATCAACAAGCGGGCGTAGCACGTAACATGAGAGATGCACGCGGCTTCCCCGGGACAAGCTGAGACAATCTACAGAGAGCTTATGATCCTCCAGGGCAAACTAGGATTGACAATTCGCTAGTTTCCGATTGTTAGATGTAAAATATCTTTTAGGGCACACCAGCAACAACCTGCCGTTGCCGTAGAGATGCAAGCGGCTTCCCCGGGACAAGCTGCTACAAACTGCAAAGAGCTTCTGATCCTCCAGGGCACACTATCAACAATCGGGCGTAGCACGTAATACGAGAGATACAAGCGGCTTCCCTAGGACAAGTTGGAACAATCTACAGAGAGCTTATGATCCTCCAGGGCAAACTAGGATTGACAATTCGCTAGTTTCCGATTGTTAGATACAAGAAATCTTATAAGGCACGCCAGCAACAACCAGCCGTAGCCGTAGAGATGCAAGCGGCTTCCCCGGGACAAACTGCTACAAACTGCAAAGAGCTTCTGATCCTCCAGGGTACACCATCAACAAACCGGCGTAGCACGTAACATGAGAGATGCACGCGGCTTCCCCGGGACAAGCTGAGACAATCTACAAAAGAGCTTATGATCCTCCAGGGCAAACTAGAGTTGACAATTTGATAGTTTCCGTTTGTTAGATATAAAGAAAAATCTTATAGGCATGTAAGTGAAATGAGTAGCAACTATTATTAATAAATGTATTATTCGACACGCCCTTCAAAGTCAAAGTGCACCACCGTAACACTACTACTTCATAAGAGGATGCTCAAAACCAAGAAGGTCCAAGAGGAATACAAATGGCCTCATATTTCCGTCGCAAATAATCCCAAGTCCGTTTACGCTTATATAAACTTCTTTCTCGTATTCATTTGATTTATGCGGGCGACCTACTTGTCTTCCGCCGAATTAGCCGGGCCCGGTCACCGCGACGAAACTTATGCCGCCCCAATCCCCCCCGCCCCCTCCCGCGCATCGTCAGAGTCCGACGTGAGTTATGGCAGTCAACAGCCGCGGGCGGGCGCGCGATTCTTTACAAATTCGCGCTTTCCGGAAGCCCATCCGCCGCCGCTCCGGCGGCGTTGACGCGTTGTGTTGCTTACCCCTATACATTTCTAGCTTTTGTTCCGGAAGCATCCGGTTGCTCCGCTCGCTGCGAAAACCTACTTTGCAGCACATCCTGTTAATTGCGCCCGGAATTTGCGTCGCGTCGCGTCGCTTTGGAAGGCGGCGCGGCCGCTCTCTGGTTAACACGACGTACGAGAGTACATATAAAATAGCGACATCTTACTATCGCTTTTTGACCTAACATTGCAGTAGGATAGACAAATTGAAGCGGGATTTGCTCCTAATGAGTCCCCCATGCAAGGCGGCCATGCTTGCTGTCAAAGCATAATGAAAGATTTTAGAAAAATTTTGTGCAAATCGTTTTTGATTGCAGTGAGAACCTCGAGCAGCCTCTGGACAGCTGTTTCAGCCCTGCTTGGGGCTTCTTCAGCAGAAACGTAGCTCGACATTCCCACTGCAGACCAAAAACGACTTGCCCAATTTATTCGCAAATGCGATGTAAGAATGATGAACATATAAAATATAAAATAAAAAAAATATTAATAAAAAATATTAATCAAAAATAGTACGAGAGTACGTTCTTAAGAAACCAGATTTCTTTTTGGCGCAATTAAAGCGAACTGTTAATTAAGGGGAGGAACAGCAGGAGAGGTAATAGATAATTACGACCGAAGAGTGGGAGTAGTAACTGTTAATTACAATGGAACAGCAGGAGAGGTAATCGTTAATAACGACCGAACGGTGGCAGAAGTTATTGGTGATGACGACCGAACAGTAGTAAGGATGCCGATTCAAAAATCAATCATTGTTTTCAGTTAAAAGTATCGATTACTTTTACGATCCTATTTTCATCTGGATCTTATTGAATCGATTTTATTTTTTACGAAATGGAATCGAAAGTTATTTTTTGATTTGGGTTGGGGAAACGGCAAATAGAAACAGACTGTCGTATAAAAAACTATTAAAATAGCTATTTTTGAGTTTATTTAAATTTTAAAATTACAGCTCCTGTAATTTTTGAAAAATATATTTTGCTTTTTGCTTTTTGTTGTTGTTGATAGACTTGGAAAAGTAGGTTTGGTTTTTTTTAAAATATCTTTAGTTTTTAAAATAGTTTATTTTTGTTACTTATTTCAGTAAAAGTATTTAAATTTTGACTTTGTGTTCAATTTTTGAGAGGGTGGTTTATTAGCTCACCGACAAGCTCTGCCCTCTGCCGCACGAAAGCCCACATAATCTTAAGAAAAAATGATTTTTTTTTAAACAAACTGCTGTTATTAAGATTGGAAATCAAACGAATGAAGCACACGCAAAACAAAAGAGAGGATTGAAACAAGAGAAACGAGAAAAGAATAAAATGAACGAGAAACAAAAAGATTTCGACGATTTGGGGGCTTAAACCTAATATTTCTTACTTTTCAAAAAATTTTCATTGGTTTTAACATTTGTTTCGGCGGGGGTTGACCTCGAAGCGGTAATTTTCGTTGATATAAAAAAAAATGGGTTGGACTGTATTAACCTAGAGATTAGTTGGGCTTAATTTTTGATAAAAAAAAAATAATAGAAAAAAGAGGACTGAAACAAAAACTATCGAAATATGCAGGACATAACGAACAAGAAACGAAAGAATACAGACAATTTGGGGCTTAATTTTAATGATTTTTTTTTGTATTCTTAATACAAATATCGAATGAATACCGGTATTGTAAAAAGGTGCCCTACAAATAACATTGATGGAAAACGTGTGAAGTGGTTAGCGCTATAAATAACACGTCTGCACTACTTCGGGAATTACAATAAAAAGTTATTTTCCACGCAATAAATGAAGGCGAAGGCAAACGCAACGCTAGACGTTCGCATGATACCCAAGTCGCCTTACGATTATAACATTATTAAAAATAAATGCGACGCGAAAGTTTCCACATTCAGGGTGATTTTCAAACCGTAACAAATCCTACCCGGTGTTTCTGGTCGCTTCATATGACACGAAGGATTTTACGCCAGGAGTACTCTGAGAAGCCCTGCTTAATGCTTTTAGTCGCCTCCAACGACATGCAAGCTTTTACGCCGGGAGCATTCCAAGGAGCCGCACCTGAAGGCGAGAAGTGTTTTTCTTGGGTGGAAGTTAACATTGATCATTGAATTGATCCTAATTTTCGATGATTTTTTTTTTAAATGTCCGGCTTTCACTTTTTCTTATTTGAGTTGACTTTGAGTGCTTAATTTTCATACTCGACAAAAAAAAAATAACATGTCTCGTTTGATGGAAGACGGCATGGCCTCTTCAAGGTGAATCGATTTACCCGATTAATTTCCGAGATTCTCCTCGGATTATTTATACCAGTTGTGTTCGCAAACATACTCAAAAATTTATGTCTATGTATGCTTGCTTAACTAGGTCCTGTTTGCTTAACTGGGTCATGCTTGCTTAACAGGGTCCCGTTACAGTTTTGAAATAATAACACTGATGTGCGATAATGATTGCAACGATTATGCAAAACACTCTGTCCTAATTTAATAATCCGCGCGACGTCTTCGCTGAGATCGCGCGTAAATTTTAAGTGAGCTAAATTACTTGCGATGTTTCTTTTTTTCTTAATTGTTCTATTTTCACTATAAACCTAACGTGACAATATTACTCGTTTGAAAACGCAAAATTAAAAACACGCTCAGCCGTGAGCTTTTGTAAGCTCAGCATACAATAATTCATAAATGAGATCGTGTCGTAGTATCGTAGATCCAGCTTAGAAAAGAGAAAACTTTCATCACAAAGGAAAGTATCGTTGAATCAGAAATAAGTCGTAGAAAATTGAACTTCATGCGTTTCCGTAACACAGCCTACAACTCGAGCGAATTCTAAGAATTCCGAGCTAGTCTAAGCTAACCAAGTGATAATTGAAAACTGAATTGATTATCATCGGCGCAGCCATCGTCTCTCAATGTACAGTGAAGTGACTGGGAAAGTCCGGAATATCCCGAGTTTTGTTCATCGAAATTATGGAGGAAGTCCCGAAATTCCGAAGCCAAGTCGATTCCTCCTCAACTTAAGAGTCACGGAAATCATTTAAAACTGAATTGATTATCATCGGCGCAGCCGTCGTCTCTCAATGTTCAGTGAAGTGACTGGGAAGTCCCGAATATCCAGAGTTTCGTTCAATAAGATTATGGGGGAAGTCCCGAAATTCCGAAGCCAAGTCGATTCCTCAACCTGTGAGTCACAGAAATCATTTAAAACTGAATTAAAATTGAATTAATTTTCATCGGCGCAGCCGCCGTCTCTCAAAGTTCAGTGAAATGACTGGGAAGTCATCCAGAATATCCAGAATTTCGTTCATTGAAATTATGGGGGAAGTCCCGAAATTTCGAAGCCAAGTCGATTCCTTAATCTGTGAGTCACGGAAATCATTTAAAACTGAATTGATTATCATCGGCGCACCCGTCGCGTCGTCTCTCAATGTTCAGTGAAGTGACTGGGAAAGTTCCGAATATCCCGAGTTTCGTTCAATGAAATTATGGGGGAAGTCCCGAAATTCCGAAGCCAAGTCGATTCCTTAACCTGTGAGTCACGGAAATCACTTAAAACTGAATTAATTATCATCGGCGCGACCGTGGCGTCTCAATGTTCAATAAAGTGACTGGGAAGTCCCGAATATCCAAAGTCGCGTTCAATAAAATTATGGGGAAAGTCCCGAAATTCGGAAGCCAAGTCAATTCCTCAACCTTTGAGTCACAGAAATCACTTAAAACTGAATTAATTATCATCGGCGTATCCGCCACCTCTCAATGTTCAGTAAAGTGAGTGGGGAAGTCCCGAATATCCCGAGTTTTGTTTCTCCCTGATTTGAAAACCTGCCGCTACATTATTTATTTATTGATTTATTTATTATTAGCGATCGTTGTTAATTTCGAAAAGGCGTAGCAAGTACATGGTATTGACCACGCCAACGACACGGATCTGCAGGTGTTTTTTTCTGGAACTGTCTAATGACTGACGACGGGGATGTGCTCGTAATTTTATCGGAACTGCCCTCTAATTGTTTTTCTTTAATCAATCCATTTGACAATTATTAAATATAAAAAAATGCAAGACGAGCTTGCTTGATGTCGTCACGACCCCTCGCAATTTTTGAGGGTCGCTGGAGAGATTGCTCAGAAAGGAACACTAGTCAGTTAGTAGCGAAGATACCTTAAGAGAGACTAACTAACAGAGTTGCAGCAAACGGAAGGGATAAAACTCCTGCTATTATTGAGATTTGCTTTTAATCTGTCGCTTTTTCCATCCACCCACCCCTTCTGAATAATCTGAATAATCTTATAACTGGTGGCAGCGGTGGGATTTTGTTAACCCCCCAATACGCTCTTACACGCTGATTCGAAACCTACAATTACGATTAAAAAAAAAACAAATGCATCTTGCCGTCAATGTCGTTCTGAAATCATAGGAATAAATCCAACCCAACCCCATCTGAATACTTATAACTGGTGGCAGCGGTGGGATATTGTTAACCCTGCCACTACGCTCTTACACATTGATTCGAAACCTACAGTTACGATGATAAAAAAAAAACAAAGGCATCTTACTGTCGATGTCGTTCTGAAATCATAGGAATAAAGCGCGCTTTGTTTTACTAACAACAAACTTCCTCCTACGGGCAAGCTAATAATTAAAACACGGTTGCTTGCCGATGGCTATCTTGAAGGAAGCGAGCAAGCAAATGCGTTTACAACCCTCCTTCTGGAACGGAAGCGACCGCCCACGTGGAAAGCAATTACTTATTATAATTAGTTGCGGTACGGATCTGGCAGCAACAAATAATAGCAATAACTTAGTGAACGGAAGAGCTTGCGCAACACTTTACAGAAGCGCGAGTTCTTCACGTGCTTTACGATTTTTTTTTATGCAATTGGGTAATCGCCCAAGCCTGGTTGTTATTGATGGGGGGGAAAGATGTTATAGCTAATAATAACGACTTCTTACACGAAGGCACACGTGCGTTTTACATAATCTGATAACAATAGGATTAGGATTTTTTGTATCGATTTGATCGATTTATACAATTCGGGAATAGAGCAAGCCCGATTATTAACGCGAATGTGCGGGGGAAAGATGTAGCGCGCCGCTGGACTTGACGTCGAAATAAGTAAGATTTTACTGTTTTTGTCTCCTGTTACAATAGAGTTTTTGAAACTTCGGCGTGTTCTCCTCGAAATCGTTTCCCAATAAAAAAAAAAAAAAAACAATGAAAGAGAGAAAAAGTACTCACTCGAAGCGGCTGTGTGGCTGTATATGTAGTATAGCAGGAGCACCAGCAGGATACCCTGAGTGTCGCCCCTGCTGCGCATGATGTAAGAGCTCCTTTCACCACCTTATAAGCTGCAAGAAAAAAAAAACAAACGCAATAAATATGCTGGCCGGGGATTTTTCTTCGAGCGCGCGCGGGGCAACGCGGGAGAACGGGACTTTGCTCGCAAAGGTCGTCTTGTACGCTCGCAAGGGAATTTGTTTTGATCCTGCGTGATACTATTGAGGAAAAAAGGACGTTTCGTTTCTGAATCCGAGCGTGAATGCGGCGAACAATAAAGTTTAAGAAATGAAAAAATAAGGAATAAAAGAAAAATAAAGCCGCGCGCTTGTAGATCCCCGAATTATTTCGTTTTCTTCGAATTTCTGTGGGATGCTGAACGCTGAGATTACATAACGTCTTGATCGATGAAAATGTTAGTTTTAGTCGTCGCCTCTTACGACACGCAGATTTTACGCCGGTAGTATTCGAAATATTCAAGCTTTGAATGTTTGCGCACAGCTTTCTACAAACCTACATGCACCGGGAGTTTTCTAAGAGGCGCTATCTCGTACAATTTTAGTCGCCTCGTACGACACGCAGGGTTTTACGCCGGGGGTAATCTGCGGAAACCCGCCCGTAGGCTGAGAGGCGTTTCCAAACGAACCCGAACTTATCAAACGGATCAAAAAAATGTAGCGTTTTAAAATATTGTTGGTTACGTCGAACTTTATAATCTAATCTCCACGTTTAAAATAAACATAAACGTCTATTTAATTCCCAGGCAATGTTGCGAAATAAGAATGCGGATGACCACCAAAAAAAAAAAAAAACGCTGGCGTCGACTGTGTAGATGTTTATATTAACGAAAGTATATAATCAAACGGATTCAAAGAACGCAGTAAATCATCATTTTAAAATAATAATAATAATAAGTAATTCCACCAAAATAACACAAGCAGTCAAAAAGCTTATTTTATTTTATCGTCTTTGTTTCTTTTTCTATACATCTTTGTTTTGTATTTACCTTTTTATTTCATAGTCATAATTTTTGTGTCACAGGTTTACTTTACATTTTTATTTCACATTACAATTTCTAATAACGACACATTCTAAAAATTGAAATATATCAAATAACACTCACCTGAAATTATCTTACCTACTTTTTAAAATTTATTTTGTATTTTCTGCTCTTCATAATGAAAACAAGACAAACTTTTTCCCTATCCCTCTGTCGGCATTTCCATGCACTTTCCGCCGTTCCCAGCGATTAATTACATCGAAACGCAGTTGCCCTGAAAGATGATATAAAACAATTGCGAAACGCGCGCTATTAATCAAATAATAGGCAGGAAATCAGTAAGTAGCAGCTGATTGTAAATTTCCTTTTTTTGCTACTCTTGATATATTGTCATGTGTGTAGAAGTGACAAGCTAAGGTTAACGTCGTTTGCAATTTATTTTTATGTAATATACATAATATACCGATTGCCTCATGCTATACAGGCTGTTCTTTTACTGTGTGCAAATTTTTAAACCTACAATATGTCACCATGAATTGCAACGATTGAACTCATATGTTCTTAACATAAATGTAATAGTTCTCGAGAAAAATGCAGTGGCAGATTTTCACTAAACCGTTTCAGAACTGTTGGCGTAGCTAAAAGAGGAACGCGGGCGCCTCTTTAATTACAAGCCGCAGCCAAAGTAGGCCAGGGTCAGTGCCTTACTGGATCTTAAGCAGAAACGAAAGAAATATTTTATCTGCTATATCATTCAAGACATTTATCCAAATGCTTTATTTTTGAAAAATATGAAAATGAAATTAATGCAGGAACTGAACGATTTTCACTAAATAATTGCAATTACTGAAAACAAATGGGACGGATCTATTTACACCGTCTCAAATCATTTTGAAGACATATATCTAAAAGCAACTTGAAACATGATTTTTAACATTTACATTTACAAATTAGCCAAGAATTAACTTAGAAAAATCAAAATGTCTGAAATCACAAATAAGTAAACTGATTATAAAAATTTAGAATATTAAAATATTTTTTTTTGCTAAACACGCAGTTTCTTGTCTTTGCGTGTGCAGGTAACAGGTCTATTACAAGCGTCTTAGTCAGCCTTCTTTATTATTACTTAAAAATTGTCTATGTACTCTGTGACATGACAGCCATATTTCCCTTAAATCAGCGTTTCCCAAACTGTAGGGCGCACAGTGGGGCCAAATGCCCGATTTAAAGAAAAAACCTCTCATTTTCAGAATTTTCGTCTGATCGAACTCAGGAAATTTCAAGAAGGTATTAAATAACAATTTTTGACTTTCTCAAAGTTTCAAAAAATATTTTTTTTATAAGGTATAATCAGTTTAATTTTACTCCAAGTGCAGAACGTTTTCATGTACCTATTACAAAATAACAGTGAGGAGTTCTGTTAGCTTCCTTGATTCAACAAATCATGTTTGTACGGACCGCTGGTGCGGTTTTTCGCATCTCTATTCAACTTCGTATTCAATATACAGGCTGTTTTAAATTCGACCCTCACTGGGGATCTCGCTTATTTGAAAAGATAGACGGTAGGCTTAGATTTGGAAAAGTTGCTAAATTTAATGAACATTAACAATGCGCAGAGAAAAAGTTTCTATATTAACTCTTATTCGAAATAATAGTAAAAAAATTGTCATTTTCTTTTTTATCTCTATCTTCTTTATTTAAAGAGATATTAAAAAAATAAAAGTACTTCCTTAAAAAACTTCTCAATTCTATACACAGTGGTAAGCACTATTTTTCTATAACACGTTTCGTCAAATTGATACCATCATCAAGTTCATTTTTTCGCATTACGCCCAGAAATTTAATTTCGGCTTCATTATCACGTCTCAAGTTTCTTTAAAGAGTAACTTATTTTTTTACAAAAAACTGTTAGTATGTACTAACCAAATATATAACGGAGAAACTTTTAAAAATAATCCACGAAGCTGACGGAATTATACAAAATTACTCTTTTTAAGGCTTTATGGCTTACTGAATGAGATTTAAGCCCTTATATTAGATGAAAGCTAATTTTTACCGCAAAACCATTACCACAGCCAGATTCTACGACTATAGTAATGTAAGAAAAGTCAATTACATCAACGAATTAATCCTCTTGTGAAATCGTTTTTTTTTTTTCGTCTCGGCCCTACGGTGGGGCGCGCCCCCCTGGGGGGGCGCATAAGACTTCAAAGGGGGGCGCAGCAAATTAAATATAACAAAATTGAACGCAAATTGCAACCAACTAATTTATCATGTTACTTCTTTTACAAGTGATTGTATGTACATACAGTCGCGAGCAATAAATATTTGTCATCATTAATAATTGGCAAAGGTTGGCACTGAAACTGCATTTTATTAAAACTAAGGAGATTCGTGTCTTAATTTGGATTGCTAAGTCTTTTAAATATTTAATTTATTTTGCCGTTTTCGTGGTAAAGAACAAAATTAGAAAGAAAATTTCTATTTTATGGAATTAAACCTAATATTTTTATTGACAGTGTCGACCAAAATTTAAAACCCCAGAGTGTACTATACCGTGAGATTTCTCTACTTTGAAGAACATTGTAATCCAATTCCATGTTCAGTTTTAGAAAATAAATATGTGAATGCATTTCAGGATATGCAAACAAGCTTCAATAAAACAAAGGTGTTATTACTGTCAGTTATGAAATATAAGGATGAATCTCAAATATTTAAAAAAATACTATGCAGGGGGAGGGGGGCGTGAATTCAAGAAAGAAGCTTATTACTCACAATAATGGATTATTGAGAAAATCAATTTTACTATTCCGCCGATGAGTACTTACGCATGCTAGATTTTAACGTTTCAGAATTTTGTTTGATCTCATAGCTAACTATTAGTAAATGTAAATTTGATTTATCTAATATAATAATAATTAAATAATCTGTAGTTATTTTAATGGTTTTCATAAACGAGGAAAATACATTTTGGCCAGTTTCTTAAAGGTTTATATACCATTCTGCGGGGATATTTTGTAGACCCCTTTTAGTCGTCTTGTACGACACGCAGATTTACGCCGAGGGTATTTTGTGAACCCCTACCGGATACTTTCAGCTGCCTTGTACGACACGCAGATTTACGCCGGGGGTATTTCGTGGACCCCGGACCCCTACCGGGGATCTAGGACAATTCGCCGTCGCCGATTTGCCATCGCCAATTCACCGTCGCCGATTAGCCGTAGGTACAACTCGCCCTCGGCAAACTCGCCATCGGTAAATTCGCCGTCAGCGATTAAAGTTTTAAACGCAAGTACACATGCAAATAATTCACGATAATTATAGGTAAATAAAATAAAAAAGCTAACATATTTAATGGAAAATAATTGTATCCGGTTAAAAATTAAAAACTTTTTACTTACAATTTTCATCGTACAAGAGTCAACCTCAATTATGAAAATAAAATAATTTGTCATTAATTAAATATGATACATAGATAAAGAAACAGATACAATTTTTTTACTGTTCCATAAAGTATTTCTTATTCCGCAGGGTATTTGCAAAATCCCTGCATTTTTTTTAATATTTTCAGATTCTGCTCAAAATTATGATCTTTTTCGAATAAATTAAAATCGTTGCACACCAAAAGTCGACTGTTTTCGAGATATTGATTCGTGAAATCTCATTTAAAATTATAAGAAAAAATTGGGGGTTCCATTAAAAAATATATAATTATGATTATGTGCTAACAGCACCAATTTGTTGGTAATTTTGAGTCTGACGGTGGTCATACTGCAATTAAGAAATTATTTAGGTTTGAAACAGAAATATAATAGTTAGAGTCCATTTTAATTTACTTTCATTTCGTACGTATAACTTGGATATCTAAAGTAGTCAGTTGGATATCCAAAGTATTTTAAAGCTTATCAAGCTAAAGCAGTAACCTGCGACGGCGAATTGGGCGGACGGTAAATTGGGTCGACGGCGAACTGGTTCTACGACGAATTTGCGACGGTGAACCGGCGATGGCGATTGGGCGACGGCGAATCGTCCCATCCCTCCCTACCGGATACCTTGAGTCGCCTTGTGCGACGCGCAAATAAAGTTGCTAGATAGCGTATGTGGTGGTCTTGAAACGTGTTTGGAAATTATAGCGGCTTGCAAAATTCGTCCGAACCCATAAACCATTTCTGTTTTTGCAAACCGACTTAAATTTATTAGCCCCCGTTTTAATAATATAAAGAGTAAATCGGTGTTTACGAGTGCCGGAGTTCACGCGAGCGTGCGTAAATTACGCCTCGAGTACAATTTTGCAAATCCGCGTTATTTACGACCGACGCGGGATAGAATTTGTTGATTGTTATTCTCGTAAATTAAACCTATTATTACCGTCAATAACTGACTGCGCTGCCTGATTTATAATGACGCTGCTCGCCGACATGCGAGCGAGCGCAAGCACATGCAAGTCCGTTTGTTTTTCGTCTTTGTCTTCGTTGGAAAATTTGGTGCGGAAAATTTACCGTTCGTTAAAATACTTCCCGCTCGCGTTTTCTCTGCTGTTTTTCGCGTGGGCGAGGAATTTACGACCGATGTTATCATCGGCACGGAGCGCATCCACCGCCATTTTGCTGGATCGTTCGTGTGTGCATTTCGGGCTGGGAAAGCCTCGCGAAAATCCTCGAGCTTAAAGCGAGATAAATACTGGGGATTAATTTTTTTATTTTTTTTTTATCGTTTCGTGTTTAACTAATCAACGCATTTTGTGTGCCGCGCTTTCTACAATAGAATTAAATTGCAAACGAAACAAAAACTAGGTCTGATGAAAAATCAATTAGACAAAGGCAAAAAAATTGAAATGTATAGCAAAAATTTTCACTTCTTCCCATTAAGAAAATCTCTTTCCTCGTTCGTCGCGATAACCGCAGGAATCTAGACGAATCCTTTAAAGTGAAACGCGAGAGACCGAAATTGTTGGTAAATCATTTAGATCACAACCATAAATTCCCGCTGTCGTATATAATACAGAAACCAACCAAATAACCAGAATAAAATAACTAAGAAATATTATTCGTGTTATATTTCCCGAACGGAGAGAGAGAGATAGAGTCCGGGGGAATGAAATATACGCTCATTTCGTCGGGGGCGATTTCACATATTTATTACGAAACGTCTAAATCAAAAAAGATTATGCGAAAGAAATCGCAAACAAATTCGATCTATTACATAAAAGAAATATAAAATTAATGCACCTATTATTATTATTTTTTAATCAGAGAATAATATTTCAGAAGGAAAATAGTGCTCTCTGCTACTCTGAGTATTTTTTTCTGTAAATTAGGCGTCACTACTAAAGTTGAGTTACCAATTTAATGTGACATAAGAAAATTAATATTGTTTATTTATACATATTCTGTTTAAATTGTAAACAAAGAGTAGATACTTTAAACTACTTTAAATAAAGGCCTTTTGAATGTAAAAAAAAGCTCATCTGCAAAAAAAATTTTAAGAAATTCTATATACTTTCGACGCGACGCACAGTGTTTCGAATGATAGGCGTAAATGGACAAAAAACATAATTCTTCTTTCTCTTATTTTTTGGTCTTGGAAATATATTATAAACAGTTGCAGTAATTGAAAATAGAATTTTATCACTAAAATATACAGGGTGTGTCATTAGTATTGATTTCTTCAACAGCATCTTAACTATTAATTATAAAAGAAAATGTCTTATACAAAAGTTATTGTCTATAATTAGCTCTATATCAGAAAATTATTTTCACATGTACAGCATGTTCCATAAGTGAGTCATCTACCAAACTTATACTTTTTTAAATGGAATATACCAATTTCGATAGATTTCTTACAAACTTACAACTGTAGCCCTAAATCGAAACTACAGCTGTTCCATTGAATTAAAGAGCTAAAACATAGAAGTATTTTATTCATAATCAGCGCCGAATATTTACCTAACTAATTATAAATATCGTGTAGAATATTCCGTATGAGTAACAGTAACATTTTTGGTATACAGTCGTGCGCACCTAAAATGCACCAACTACACGCAAACTTCACCCTTAA
The DNA here is from genome assembly GCA_036172665.1 of Prosopocoilus inquinatus. Taxonomy (NCBI): domain Eukaryota; kingdom Metazoa; phylum Arthropoda; class Insecta; order Coleoptera; family Lucanidae; genus Prosopocoilus; species Prosopocoilus inquinatus. Next base: position 11,998,621 of record CM069871.1, on the reverse strand, counting down.
GACCTTATGCTACAAGGCTCACAGAAATGTCAAATTATAGCACTTAAGGTGCGTACAGCTGTACGTTTGCATAGAAACAATTTAAACTTAAAAGTTTAAATTTTATAAGAAAATTAAATGGAACGCCTTATATATTTTGACATAACTAAATAGCTATAGTATGATCCAACTTGTGACGAAGAAAAGAAAATTAAGAAAAAAGAAAAGGCATAATTAGATTTATTAAATAAGTAGTATTGACATTTATAAGTAATCCGAGAATATAAGTTTACTACAAGGAATTCTTACAACTTAAATTTATTAATTGCTAAAGTTCAAACAAAAGACTTTCAAATATTATTTTTATCTAATGAAAATTTATTTTCAACATTCAATCGATATCTTGGGAACTGTTGAATATCGGCTAATCATTTTTAGCTAATATTTTGCAAACGCATGTATTACCTTTTTTAATATTCAATCGTATTTTGTCGAATTAAAAAATATAAGTAATACTAGAGGCTAAAACATTTTCAATAACAAATCCTTAGCGTTGGATATCGATTAGATGTTGAAAATAAATTAAGGATTAATATAGTTAAATTTTCATTAGATAAAAATTACATTTTGAATTTTTTTTATAGTAATTATGTATACCTATAGTTCATTTCAGTTGTAAGCAGTTTTAGTAGCAAACTTATGTTCTCGGATCACTCATAAATGTCAATATTTCCTCGAGATTTAACAGAGGAACGTAATTGTGCCCTTTCCTTTTTGTTTATTTTCTTGGAAGATGGTTCTTCACCTCCACGCGATGTAGGAAGCTCCGTAGGTCTTTCTTCACCAAACTCAACAAACTTTATTCTAAATTAAATTGCGTTTCTAAGAAAATATGGTAACGCATCGTGAATTAAATTCGATTTTGAGAACATCCCCTCTAAAATCTACAACAATTCAGTTAAAAATAAGAACAAGCCTGAATTAATTCTCCGTTTACACTATCCAGACATTCTGATATATTTAAATTTTTTAAAACGTACCTTTTGCGTGTGCTTGTATCGATTTTGATGTTTCCTTGACAGGAAATTCACTTGTTAAAAATTTGTCTATTGGTGATATGGGAAACGTTGCTAAAACAAATTGTTCGTTAAATTACCAGCATATTAACAGGTAGTAGCAGGAGAATTTCTTGTTTTCGTAAAACGCGTGGATGAAAGAATTAGATTTTAAAAAAATATTCGATACGATTTACGTATTTTTGTAATATTCGATTAAACTTTACTTTTAATTCTTGAAATAAGATAATTTTCATTTGCAGTTTTAATGTTAAAATATCCTCACAAATTAGTTTGAAATTATTCTTATCTGTAATAGAAGACTCCATTATTAGGATTAATAGTCAAAATTATTTAGATTTTTTTTTCAGTTGATTATGTAAGGTAACATTCGTAGAATCGTAAATGTCACTGTAGCATACGGTCGTTGAGCTTTCAAAAACTATATCATAAATAGTTACAAAAAACAAAGAAATCAAACAAATAGTGATTATATTTTGTTTTTAGACATTATTTCCGACGTGGTCGAAGAAAAAGGGCGCTAATTTAGTTAAGAGAGCGAGCGAATTTCGGCCGTGATTTGTTGGCTGGTGGCGGGCACGTGACTACTGAAATCTTATTGTCCCTTAAAAAAATATTGCATTTTCTATTTTGTCCACAGCTCGACGCACTGTGCGACGTTACGAACTAAACGTTATTATTATGTAAAAATTTTATTGCAAATCACTTTTGATTTTATTTTAATAAATAAGAAAGATATTCGAGATTTTCTAAAACTAGAATTTTCAGTTTTTTGAAAGTATTTCAGAAACGAATGGACGTAGAAAAGATTTTTTCTAATATTTTCATAGGCTCCGAAACAGCGCAACTTTCTTGTAATTTAACCGTCTTTGTATCTCTTATAGTTTACGATATCCCCATGGTGACCCGTTAATTAGTTGTATCCCCCTGTATACACGGGGTGATTCTAAGCGCGATTTTTCAAACCGTAACAAATCCAACTCGGTGCTTTTAGTCACCTCATACGACACGCAGGTTTTACGTCGGAAGTATTCTGGCGAGTCCTGCCTGATACTTTTGTTCGCCTCACACGACACGCAAATTTACGCCGGGAGTATTTTGTGAACCCCTACCGGACACTTCTAGTCGCCTAAAACTAACTTCTCTTCACTCCTGACGAAGCTATAAATCTATAGCGAAACGTTGAGTGCGTTCCCTTCATATTTCTGTCCGGTTCGAGATAAAAAATATTTGTACTTAAAACTAAACGTTATTATTATTTAAAAATTTTATTGCAAATCGCTTTTGATTGCAGTGGATCCCTCGAGCATCCTCTGTACAGTTGTTTCACCCCTATTTGGGGCTTCATCAGCAGAAGCAATGCCAAGTTAAAAGACGATCGTAGGATGTCGCTATTTAAGGGTTTCGTTATTATTATTATTATTATTATTAGAGATCGGAATCACATATTTTGACGTCATCAATAAGAGTTTAGTTTGCGATTCATAAAAATGTAAAGAAATGTTTTGTGATTTTATTAGGATGATTAGGTTGTTTTCAGATCTTTTTAAGTGCTTTTAAGTTGGTAGCGTACTGAAGATCCGTATCTACGGATATAAAATTATTGTGGGCGGACATTAATTTTAATTATTTCTTAAACCACACCCTCCTTTACTATCTTAGTTGGTTTGCGTAGAAAATTATTTTTATTACGTTTCCACTGCGTAATCCTTTCGGAAATAATTCGATGTGAAGGGGGAGACGTCCTACGATTGGTTTGCGGTAATTCATAACTTTATAACGCGGCGGCTCAGTGTTGCCAACTCACTCACAAGTTTCAAATTCGATTTTCTTGCTGTTTTTTGTTTTTTTTTTTTGTTTTTGTTAATAGTAACGTTTTGTTTTTTTTTTCAATTCATTTATTGTTTTGTTTTTTTTTTCGAACATAATGCGATCTTTTTTTTAATCGATTATCGAGAGTATCTCGCAGCGGTTTCGAATTGTACGATCGTCATTTGTTTTTCTGTTTTTTCTTCTCTCGTCGGAGTTTTCCATTATTTATTTATTTCATTTCTTTTGAATTTATGTTCCGATTACGTTTGTTTTTGTTGCTTTTGTATTATGATTATGATTCGTCTTTCTTTATGTGCTCTCTTTTTTTTTAATAAATTTCGAATTACTGTCATATCTTGAATGCAGAATGTTTTTTTTTTAATGCAATAATTGACTAGTTTAAACAACGACATCCTACGATCGCTTCTTGACCTAACAATTTTTTTTGTAATAATTGTCGTTAGGAATTTTTATTTTACTTTTTCTCGACTGTTAAAAAGTTTACGTTTTTTTTTTCTTTTTAATTAATAAAAAAAAATTCCCGTTTTGATTGCGTTTCGCAATTATCGATTTTTTTTAATTTCAGATGTACCGTTTCCTTTTCTTGTATCTTTTTTTCTCGCAAACTCTTTGGATTGTCTCTCCTTTTTCCTTTTGGCAATTCATCAATTTGAATTTGAATTTTGAACATTTGCTACTAACTTCCACCTAGAGAATTTTTAAACCAGCACTTTTTTGGGTTTTATCGCGCACAACTAAACGTACAAGGAAGAGAAATTTCATCTTCGCTTTCAAAATCAAAGTCCATCCCGAACAACCCCCAAGCAAGAACCAAAATAATGATACGGTTGGAAAAATTGCTGCATGCTGCAGTATAACAATTGCCGCCCAATGATGACGTCAGAATATGTGATTCCGATCTCTAATTATTATTATCGTTCTAGTTATTTAATTTAAACTTGCCCCATTAAAATATGTTACATCGGTGGCAGCGGTGTTAATCATCCGGCATTAAAGTACATTACATTGGTGGTACCGGTGGGATCGGGTGCGCGCTGAAAAGTTAGTAACGAATGTTTTGTAAAAAGACTATGTTGATTATCAAAGATAAGAAATCGGCCCACTTGTGCCGCGAATAGTAAGAAAATTTAGTATTCGGACTGTATTAGTCCCAGCCCAACATAACTTCTGCGAAGTGCGAACTCTCGCATTGTAACTGTTCCCTTCCCACTCAATAGTAACTTAAATGAGTCGCGGAAGAAGTAATAGTAGTACATTCGATGTAAAAAGTGTCCAACACTAAGTGGGCCGAATTGTTTTCCCTGTTGATTATATAAGGAAAAAATTTTTTTTGCACGTTTAAATTAATTAAGATAATTCAGGGGGTCAGGGGGTTCTAAGGGGTCTAAGTAAATTTTCTTTCCAATAAGGTTAGCGGTTAGCGCAGAAATTGAAACTAGACATATAAATCTTACTTGGTGGAAAAGTAAAATACTTTTTAGTCTGTCATTTACCGAAAAGAATTACAAATGCTTATATATAATATGTTACTATTTCTTGTGTGAAAAAGTTTAAATTACAGTGTCTCCAAATTTGCGTTATAGTACTTGGACCCCTCGACATCTGATCCCCTCAATTAATAATTTAATAAGTGTGATGACATTTAAAAAAATTAAATGAAACCCGCACAGCTTCCAAAAAGAAAAAGAAAATGCAAAATCATCATAGTCTTCTTGGGCCTGATAATAGTCCGGCCTAAAAACGCCAGAATTTTAAATTTTAGGCAAGAATAGCCTTCTTAGGCCTGATAATAATCCGGCCTAAGAAGGCTATTCTTGCGTAAAATTTAAAACTCTGGCGTTTTGAATTTCATCAACCCCCCGAATTCATTCCGACTGCATTCGTTTGCACTCTCGAGCGAAAACTATCGCCACCTCCGCATTAAAAGCTAAACTGTTTTTATAATTAGGCGCATGATTAATGCGCGCTCGTCTCAGAATTTTTTTTTTTAATACTAATTACCGATTACTTCTTTAACACTGTTAAATCGAGCTAGAAAAATTAAAAATGATTAAAAAGTCGTCATAGTCCCGATTGTGATGCCTAATCGGGCTTCTTAGGCTTGATAATTATTCGGCCTAAGAGACTAAAATTTACGCTAATTTCAAACTCCGGTTTCTTGAAATGTCATCATTCCCCGGACTAATTCTGGTTGCATTCGTTTATTTCCGAACGAAAACTATCAACTACAGCGCGCCAGAATATATTTTTTTAATACTAATTACTGATGCCTTCCTTGACATTGATAAATCAAACTAAAAAAATTAAAAATTATTAAAAAGTCATCGTAGTCCCGGTTATGATGCTTAATCGGCTTTCTTAAGCCTGATAATTATCTGGCCTAAGAAGACTCTGGAAAGCTAAAATTTATGTTGATTTGAAACTCGTTGATTTGAAAGGCGTTTTGAGTTTCATCATCCCCCGGATTAATTTCGGCTGCATTCGTTTATTTCCGAGCGAAAACTATTAACTACAGAGCGCTAAAATATATTTTTTAAATAATAAATCAAACTAGAAAAATAAAAAAATAATAAAAAGTCATCATAGTCCCGGTTATGATGCTTAATGGGCTTTCTTAGGCCTGATAATTATCTGCCCTAAGAAGACTCTTGAAAACTAAAATTTATGTTAATTTGAAACTCCGGCGTTTTGAGTTTCATCATCCCCCGGATTAATTCCGGCTGCATTCGTTTCCTCCCGAGCGAAGACTATCGCCACCTCCGCAATAAATGTAAACTACTTATAATCTTATTATTAAAAAGTCGTCATAGTCCCGATTATCATGATGCTTAACCGGAGTTCTTAGGCCTGATATTATCCGGCCTAAGAAGACTCCTGGAAGTTAAAATTTACCCCGCAATCAGTGCTGAACTATTTATAATCTGGAGCATGATAGATTTCCTCATCTCAGCGCTCCAGAATATATACATTTTCTTTAATACTAATTACTGATGATCTTCTTGACATTGATAAGTCAAAAAATAATTAAAACGTCGTCATAGTCCCGATTGTGATGTATTATCCGGCCTAAGAAAACCCTTCATACATTTTTCATTTTTTTCTTCTATTTTTCTCATTCTTTTCTTCTTGATAGAATTGGTTTTAGCATTTTATTGACTCCTTTTTACAGTTCTGCCTTTAGTTTCCTACATGTTTGCTTTTATTTTCAAAAAAAAAATCGTGGATTTTCGTTTTTCTTGTTCATCTCAGTATCGTGGCACTTCTGTTTATTTTATTTTTATTAAATTGTTTTCTTCATTTTGTTGACTGGCGCTTTTTTACAGTTGTCTTTGTTTTCTGCTAGTTTTTTTCTTCTTCCATTTGTCTTCTGGAGATTTATTTGTTTTTGTTCTTCTTAGACATCCACCTTTTTTTATTTGTGGTATGAATTTTGCTTTTCTTTTGGAATTTTGCTGGGAAAAAAAATCCTTTTTGTTTTAATCTATCACCATTTTCCAGCTCCGCGACCGTGAGGATAATCTCAGGTACCTAACTTGTTTTATTACAACCACAGCTACTAATTTGATTTCTTTCTCAATTAACTTCAGCCGGATTTGATTCTTTCTAATTTTCGATGACTTTTACTTCATACATATCCCAGGGAATGTCAGCGACATAATTGTCTATGTATATAAAAAATGTATAGCGCCTTTTATCCACGTTAGGAATCGCTGCACTGAACAAATAAAAATCAATTAGTCCTAGAGTTTTCCTCGTGTAATAAAATTCGAGGAGATATTTACGCTGTTAGTACAGATTCTTTGCCGGATAACGTGAACGCCTTAATACCTAAATGAAAATTAGCTGCTTGCGCTCTCGCCAAGATAATATTGAGGATAATAATAAAATAATTCCGACTGGCCGCGGTAATTTACGACCGCGATATTTCTCGTTAAAGCGGCCCTTCTCCCCCTCCTTCCCGCCTCTTATCATTGGATATTAAATAACAGAATTCCGCAGGCGAAAGCCCGCCGCCGTATTTATGAATTATGCTTCCGACGCGCGGACGAAGCGAACAAGAACACTATAAAACCGGCGGCGGGACGGGCGGGGGGTGGGAAAAACATCGAACACTTTATTTAGCATGCAGTAAACTAGCGAAATAAAGTGCTTATAACTCCGGGATCCTTCGGAGCCGGGCTCGTGCAGCTTCTAGGCGAAACAAATGATCCGGAAGTAAGTTCTAATCTGGCTCCGCTATCTTTTTATGATGCACCGATGTATACCTAGTCGAATTTTCCGAAGAAGCAATTCATAAAAAGCTATTTCTTCATGATGCGAAACGTATCGATCGCTGCAAACGAACAAGAAGTAGAAGCTCCTGTGGAGTCAGGTGAATGTAAATTGCGCGTTTCCCGAGGATGAGGACGAGGATGAGGATGAGAAGGAAAAACACGCGCGCCGCTTCTAATGATACCGTAGCTGTATTCGCTGAAATTACGGTCTTACTCCGTTTCCGCTAACTACCCGGCTAATTTAAACTTTCGTTAATATCGCATTTGTCTTCCAGTCTGCACGAGTTGCAAGTGTAAGTGGAAGATAAACACGAGTTCCCCCCGTTAAAATCAGGACAAGCGCGGACGGAGAGAGTTAATTAAACGTGTTGACTCTTTTACTTATTCTTTTCTGTTGATTCAGGACGAGTTTGTTTGTGTTATTTTTTTTCTTTTTCATTGTATATTCCGCAAACATTTATTAATTAACCGAGCATTTGTATATGCGGGTTTGCTTCGGTAATTAGAAAAATATACAAGCGCCGTTATCCTGTATTATTTGTTTGTGGAACAAATTCGTTTTAATGTTATCGACAAAATTTTGCGCGATTATACCGAAATTTCGGCAAAAATTTCTTCAAAAAGTACCGTCTATCAGTACACATCCCGAAAGGACTTACGTTTGATAAACTCCGACATGGTGAAACGTGTTCCTTGACATTAAAACCCACAAGAGACACGAGCCAAAAAAAAAAAAACCTAAAGGACGGAAAGGGACCTTCCTAAGGGTACGTCTGAAGTGCAGTCGTCAAAAAAAAAATAAACGTGTTGACTCTTTTACTTATTCTTTTCAGTTGATTCGCGACGAGCTTTTTTTTCATTGTTTACTCCACAAACATTTATTAATTTACCGAGAATTTGTATACGTGCGTTTGTTTCGGTAATTACAAAAGTATACAAGCGCCGTTATCCTGTATTGTATGTTTGTGGAACACATTCGTTTTAATATTATCGAAAAATTTTAGCCCGAATATACCGAAGTTTTGGCAAAAATTTCTTCAAAAAGTACCCTCTATGCGAAAGTAGACGTCCCGAATGGACTTACGTTTGATAAACTCCGACATGGTGAAACGTATTCCTTGACATTGAAAACCTACAAGAGACACGAGACAAAAAAAAAAACCTAAAGGACTGAAAGGGACCTTCCTAAGGATACGTCTGAAGTGCAGTGGTCGAAAAATAATTAAACGTGTTGATTCTTTTAATTATTCTTTTCTATTGATTCGCGACGAGCTTTTTTTTTCATTGTTTACTCCACAAACATTTATTAATTTACCGAGCATTTGTGTAGGTGCGTTTGTTTCGGTAATTACAAAAGTATACAAGCGCTGTTATCCTATATTATATGTTTGTGGAACACATTCGTTTTAATATTATCGGGAAATGTTTACGCGAATATACCGAAGTTTTGGCAAAAATTTCGTCAAAAAATACCCTCTATCCAAAAGTAGACGTTCCGAAAGGACTTACGTTTGATAAACTCCGACATGGTGAAACGTGTTCCTTGACATTAAAGACCCACAAGAGACACGAGCCAAAAAAAAACCTAAAGGACTGAAAGGGACCTTCCTAAGGGTACGTCTGAAATGCAGTCGTCGAAAATTAATTAAACGCGTTGATTCTTTTACTTATTCTTTTCCGTTGATTCGCGACGAGCTTTTTTTCCATTGTTTACTCCACAAACATTTATTAATTTACCGAGCATTTGTATATGTGGGTTTGTTTCGGTAATTAGAAAAAAATATACAAGCGCCGTTATCCTGTATTATATGTTTGTGGAACAAATTCGTTTTAATATTATCTAAAAAATTTAGCACGATTAGATTTAGCAAAAATTTTTTCAAAAAATACCCTCTGTGTGAAAGTAGACATTTCGAAAGGACTTACGTTTGATAAACTCCGACATGGTGAAACGTGTTCATTGACATTAAAGACCCACAAGAGACACGAGCCAAAAAAAAAAACCTAAAGGACGGAAAGGGACCTTCCTAAGGGTACGTCTGAAGTGCAGTCGTCGAAAATTAATTAAACGCGTTGATTCTTTTACTTATTCTTTTCCGTTGATTCGCGACGAGCTTTTTTTCCATTGTTTACTCCACAAGCATTTATTAATTTACTGAGCATTTGTATATGTGGGTCTGTTTCGGTAATTAGAAAAAATATACAAGCGCCGTTATCCTGTATTATATGTTTGTGGAACACATTCGTTTTAATATTATCTAAAAAATTTAGCACGATTAGATTTAGCAAAAATTTTTTCAAAAAATACCCTCTGTGTGAAAGTAGACATTTCGAAAGGACTTACGTTTGATAAACTCCGACATGGTGAAACGTGTTCATTGACATTAAAGACCCACAAGAGACACGAGCCAAAAAAAAAAACCTAAAGGACGGAAAGGGACCTTCCTAAGGGTACGTCTGAAGTGCAGTCGTCGAAAATTAATTAAACGCGTTGATTCTTTTACTTATTCTTTTCCGTTGATTCGCGACGAGCTTTTTTTCCATTGTTTACTCCACAAGCATTTATTAATTTACTGAGCATTTGTATATGTGGGTCTGTTTCGGTAATTAGAAAAAATATACAAGCGCCGTTATCCTGTATTATATGTTTGTGGAACACATTCGTTTTAATATTATCTAAAAAATTTAGCGCGATTATACCGAAGTTTTAGAAAAATTTTTTTCAAAAAATACCCTCTGTGTGAAAGTAGATATTTCGAAAGGACTTACGTTTGATAAACTCCGACATGGTGAACGTGTTCCTTGACATTGAAGACCCACAAGAGACACGAGCCAAAAAAAACCTAAAGGACGGAACGGGACCTTCCTAAGAGTACGCCTGAAGTGCAGTCGTCGAAAAATAATTAAACGTGTTGATTCTTTTACTTATTCTTTTCCGTTGATTCGCGACGAGCTTTTTTTCCATTGTTTACTCCACAAACATTTATTAATTTACCGAGCATTTGTATATGTGGGTTTGTTTCGGTAATTAGAAAAAATATACAAGCGCCGTTATCCTGTATTATATGTTTGTGGAACAAATTCGTTTTAATATTATCTAAAAAATTTAGCGCGATTATACCGAAGTTTTAGTAAAATTTTTTTCAAAAAATACCCTCTGTGTGAAAGTAGACATTTCGAGACGACTTACGTTTGATAAACTCCCACATGGTGAAACGTATTCCTTGACATTGAAAACCTACAAGAGACACGAGACAAAAAAAAAAACCTAAAGGACTGAAAGGGACCTTCCTAAGGATACGTCTGAAGTGCAGTGGTCGAAAAATAATTAAACGTGTTGATTCTTTTAATTATTCTTTTCTATTGATTCGCGACGAGCTTTTTTTTTCATTGTTTACTCCACAAACATTTATTAATTTACCGAGCATTTGTGTAGGTGCGTTTGTTTCGGTAATTACAAAAGTATACAAGCGCTGTTATCCTATATTATATGTTTGTGGAACACATTCGTTTTAATATTATCGGGAAATGTTTACGCGAATATACCGAAGTTTTGGCAAAAATTTCGTCAAAAAATACCCTCTATCCAAAAGTAGACGTTCCGAAAGGACTTACGTTTGATAAACTCCGACATGGTGAAACGTGTTCCTTGACATTAAAGACCCACAAGAGACACGAGCCAAAAAAAAACCTAAAGGACTGAAAGGGACCTTCCTAAGGGTACGTCTGAAATGCAGTCGTCGAAAATTAATTAAACGCGTTGATTCTTTTACTTATTCTTTTCCGTTGATTCGCGACGAGCTTTTTTTTCATTGTTTACTCCACAAACATTTATTAATTTACCGAGCATTTGTGTAGGTGCGTTTGTTTCGGTAATTACAAAAGTATACAAGCGCTGTTATCCTATATTATATGTTTGTGGAACACATTCGTTTTAATATTATCGGGAAATGTTTACGCGAATATACCGAAGTTTTGGCAAAAATTTCGTCAAAAAGTACCCTCCATCCAAAAGTAGACGTTCCGAAAGGACTTGCGTTTGATAAACTCCGACATGGTGAACGTGTTCCTTGACATTGAAGACCCACAAGAGACACGAGCCAAAAAAAAAAAAACCTAAAGGACGGAAAGGGACCTTCCTAAGGGTACGTCTGAAGTGCAGTCGTCGAAAATTAATTAAACGTGTTGATTCTTTTAGTTATTCTTTTCCGTTGATTCGCGACGAGCTTTTTTTCCCATTGTTTACTCAACAAACATTTATTAATTTATCGAGCATTTGTATACTTTCGTTTGTTTTGGTAATGAGGAAAAATATACAGGCGCCGTTATCCTGTATTATATGTTTGTGGAACAAATACGTTTTAATATTATCGAAAAATTTTAGCTCGATTATACCGAAGTTTTGGCAAAAATTTCGTCAAAAAGTACCCTCTGTGTGAAAGTAGACATTTCGAAAGGACTTACATTTGATAAACTCCGACATGGTGAAACGTGTTCCTTTACATTGAAGACCCACAAGAGACACGAGCCAAAAAAAAAGCCTAAAGGACTGAAAGGGACCTTGCTAAGGGTACGTCTGAAGTACAGTCGTCGAAAACTACATAAAACCACGATCGCTTGATACTAATTTAGGGAGAGAGAGAGACTATTTCTAGGATCACGTTGCTAAAAGTACGTTTCGGATCACCGTCTAATAATTCCAGGACGCGAAGTAATCGTGATGGAGAGATAATACAACAATACATTCTTTTATACATAAACAATCATGTCGTGGACTTCTCCAGGGTACGCATGAAGTAAAAGTCACCGAAAATTACGTTGAACTACGACCGGGTGAAATTAATTTAAAACGAAAACAAATTAGCAGCGGTAGTTGTAATAAAACAAGTTTGAGTGAGATTTATCTCACGGTCTTCTTGATAGAAACGCAGAGCAACTTTTCCGTCCGCGCGCAAATTCCGACTGGCTGTTGAATTAGGAATTCTTGAAGCGCAAGCCATGCCGTCGAAAGATGAAAATTGTGCTAAAAGCAAACGAGAATCGTACCGTCTGCTGAAATGTGTTCCTTCGCGTTAGCGTGATCAGGCAAGGAATCTGTGCTAACAGAGTAAATATTTCCGCGATTTTTATTAATAATGCAAAGTCATACGTTCTAGAACTGAACTTGAATTTAATTCGTTCAATTCAATTCCTAACATGGGTAAAACGCACTATATTTTTTTTTATTCACATGTAATTGTTACAGTTTAAAGTTCTCCTCGTATTATGTATCCCACCCTGTACAGTAGATCCGCCGGAGTTGAAACTGCTTTTTTTTATCGGCCGAGGATAAGGCGTGCCTTGTTCGCAAGCCGGGGATACGCGGCTTAATTCGAGGTAAACCGTCGAAGCCGGCCTAGGGCCGTGGAATATATTTCGTCCCTCCTAAGGGAATATTTCTCAAATACGAAAATAGTACGCACAAAAAAAACGATTGGTTTTAAAGAGAATGCCGTGTCGCTAACTCGATTCGAAGAGGGGAGAAAAGACAAAACAAATGAAAGGTAAGAAGGATCGAGAATGATTAGCCGATCCAGCGAAAGTGTGATCTAACCCAAGTGAACGAGAACGTTTTTATTGCTGTTTCGAGTTAAAAGCGTAGACATTTACGACCTCAATTACCCCGGAGTTTATCTCGTTATTAAAATTTCGTTTTCTCTTTCTAGCATATGATTTTCTGCATCGTTAGATATGCAAGAAATCAGTTCGTTTTATTTTCGTTGAATTTAGACGCGAAGTTAAACCCCGTTTTATTTTGGATCCGGTTAGCGCCGCTCAGGCTGCACTCTTTTTTGCGATATTTCGAGTTTGTTTTTGTCGTCCCTTCTCGTTTCGGCTTCGAACACTCCCATCACCTTTGATATTTAACCTTATTGGTAGATCACTAGGTCAGATTTTCGCTGGATTGGCTAATCATCCTTGATTCTTCTTTCTTTTTGTTTGTTTTCTCTGTTCTTCTCTCTCCGAATCGAACTAGCGATACGGAATTCTCTATAAAGAGTTTAGGTAAACCACTTGCTGTTTGGTGCGTACTATTTCAGTGCTTGACAAATATTTTCTCAGGGGGTGAAATATATTCCACGGCCTTTGGCCCGTTTCGAGGGGGCGAAATATATTCCACGGCCTTCGGCCAGCTTCGACGGTTTACCCAGAATTAAGCCGCGTATCCACGCGCTGTTTTAGCATCGTTAGAAACGCAAGAAATCAACTCGTTTTATTTTCGTTGAATTTCGACAAGTTAAAATGCGTTTTATTTTCGATTTGGTCGGCGCCGCTCAGGTTACACATTTCTTGCGATATTTCAAGTTTCGCTCGAGCTTCGAACGCTCCCATCACTTTTGATATTTAATCTTATTGGGTTATTGGGTCAGATTTTCGTTTAGGATCATCCTTGATCCTTCTTTCCATAAAGGGTTTAAGTAAACCACTTGCTGTTTTGTGAGTACCATTTTAGTGCTTGACAAATATTTTCTCAGGGGGTGAAATATATTCCACGGCCTTTGGCCGGTTTCAAGGGGGCGAAATATATTCCACGACCTTCGGCCAGCTTCGACGGTTTACCCAAAATTAAGCCGCGTATCCACGCGCTGTTTTAGCATCGTTAGAAAAGCAGGAAATCAGGTCGTTTTATTTTCGTTGAATTTAGACAAGTTAAAATGCGGTTTATTTTCGATTTGGTCGGCGCCGCTCAGTTTACACATTTCTTGCGATATTTCAAGTTTCGCTCGAGCTTCGAATTCTCCCATCACTTTTGATATTTAATCTTATTGGGTTATTGGGTCAGATTTTCGTTTAGGATCATCCTTGATCCTTCTTTCCATTTGTTTGTTTTCTCCGAATCAAGCTAGCGATACGGTATTCTCTATAACTAGTTCGGGTAAACCACTTGCTGTTTTGTGCCTACTATTTTAGTGCTTGAGAAATATTTTCCCAGGGGGTGAAATATATTCCACGGCCTTTGGCCGGTTTCAAGGGGGCGAAATATATTCGACGACCTTTGGCCAGCTTCGACGGTTTACCCAGAATTAAGCCACATATCCACGTGCTTTTGTCAACCTGTTGAGTGAATTTTTGTTGTCGTCGGCTAACTTGATTCGTGTTTAACGTTTCTCTTTGTTTATCTCCCCCGGGCTTTTTCTATTGGGGCTGTATTATTATGGGCTTTGTTTTTGCCTCCAAGCCTCTTCGCTGGTTATACTTACGTAGGGCGAAAACTTCACCGGTGAATAACTGGGCGTGTTGAACTAGCTCCTGGTCCTTCGAGGCAACTTCAAGGGTGAGCTGCGGCCCCTAAATCTTTCTCTTCCCGACCGACGGCGGACTTGGGGGATCTGTGGAGCCAAGGCCTTCAGCGCGCGGAAACATACCGCCCTTCTTCGCTGACGTGAGGCCCACCCAATAAAGGTCGGACCTTTCCCTTATATCCACCATTTCCACTTTGAATTTTTTTTTTATTTACGTTTAATCTTGTTTTGTGGCAGTAAAGTTTGGCGATTTTAACGCTTTTTGCGTGACCAGTCGGGTCAGGTGTTCTGTTAAATTACGTGTCCTTTCAGGACTTCCAAAATTTTGCTAATTTTCACGTTAATCTAGAACCTGGGATTAAACATTCGGATCCGCATAGTAATCATTTTTGGGGGTTTGAGGTACACTTTCTTTGAATACTATTTTTTGCTTATAATTAACGTAATTGTTGAGGCATTTCGCCACTTTTCTTTTGTGTTTTAATCACGCACCCACCTCCTTACGTACCTTAGTTTGACGATTTTTTTTTTTATTTAATGTCCTGATTGTTTTATTATTAAGCGTCTTACGGATGTCACTGTGTTAAATACGTCCTTATTTTGTTGCTGTTGAGTGTATTTGCATTGTTTTTATGAAAATAAGACTTTTGTGGTATATTTTGGACGTAACCTCGTTTTCTTAATTTTCCTCGCGGTTCCCAAAAAATTGGGTGGCGCCCTTTGCATTAAATTTTCCGGTTTTGGTTTGAGGGACCCACTAACGTCCCACTGCAGCAACCGGCAGCACCAAAGTCAATCGCCAGGGTGCTAATTTTCTACTTACCCACCAGGTAGGTAGCATCCTAACATGGAGAAAACGCACAATTTTTTTTTTATACTTACACAATTATGTCGTAGACATTCCCTAGGGTACGTATGATGTTAATGTCAGCGAAAATTACATACGTCAACTAAGCTTCCTGAGACTATTCTCATGATCTTGAAAGCAACTTTTTCTGTCCATGCGGCCGTACATTCAAGAATTTTCGCAAAGTATTACATATTAAAAATAATTTTTTATTTAAGAGTAATTTTTTCGTTTGATTCATTGCCAATGCGTTTAGGGGGTGTTGTTGTTGTTGCTGTTTCGAGTGTAGCAATAAAATCGGGCGAACGCAAACATTCATCAAGTGAGTGGCGGCGGTCGCATTTGTTTTGGAAGGACACAATACAAAACGAATTTGCCTTCGGGCAAAAACGATGAAACAGCGCAAAAGTTGCAGCCCGTGCTCGCATGATGATAAATCGCTCGAATTTAGTTTTAGGAACTACATAAATCTCGCCGCGTAATCTTCGCATTGTTTCACCCTTTTTTCGGGGCGGCGGCATAAATTGCGCGCCCCGACAATGACCGCGCTTTTGATTCGCAGCCAGAACCGTCGGCTGCTTTAAATATGGAATTCGACAGGAACGAGCGCGAAATATATCGTCGCAATTTAAAAACAAGCGGGATCCGGTCGTCCGGAGCGCAGGGGGCGGGCAGGCGGGCGGATTCTCCTCTGCTGGTTTTCGTCTGCTGCAGCTCCGGTGAATTGATAGTTCCCAGGTACGTGTTACACGGGTTATATATGTCGGCGAACGGGTAAATGGCAATCGATAAGCTCTCTGAATAAGGTGCAGAAAGAGCAATAAGTCTTCGATTGGTCCCTATATTTTACCCCCCGCCTTCGTTCGCCTTCGGGAAACCGAATCCGTCGCCGTCGCGAGACGGATCTGGATTCCGGGCGAATATTAAATTTTCCCATAGAAAGTCGTGCGCTTATAAATTAGCATGATTTAGAGTCGCCTGCTCCTTATTTATTACAACGTTTAATTACGTCGGAGATTTAGTTTATTCGTTAATTTTCCCTTTGTCTTGTGCGGAGGAACGAATTATGGGAAGAGTTGGCGGCTTAATTTATTCCTAACACTTATCCTTAGTTAATCGACGCTCAGAGCTAAGAAGTTTCCTGAAAAAAAAAATTAAAAAAAATAAAGAAAATAATTTTATTAGATAGTGAAAAGTCATGAGTTCTAGGACTGATTAACTTTTACTTGTTTTATGCGATTTCTAACGTCGGTCGCGTCGATAAAACTTAGTGTTAATATTTTTTCTTTTGGTTGTTGATCACATGATGATGTAGATTTCCACCCGTGTTGTTGGTTTGATTTTGGCCGTTTGTCGGTAGGGAACGTGACAGGCTCCGACGGGTGGACATTTTTGCGCGGACCTGAACATGTGCGGTGGGCGCATTCTGATCTTGCATGTGCACCGAAACGACAAGTGCTGTTTATGATAGTGATTTCTGGTCGATTTAGCCCTTCGTTTTACGGATGCTGTCGCTTCGTTAGAAGTCTCCCCAGTCCACTGCGGGATACGCGTATTCACGGGTTTGGTTGGCGTGGAGATCTGTTGCCATGTTGATGCTTGCTCTGCAAAGCAAGGTAAGTTTTTACGTCCGCCATTTCAGGCGCCTATTCTTTCATGGTTTTAATCTTACTTCGTTTCCCGTCGCTTTTCAAGCATCTAGTACGGGGCACACCCCCGCTCTGAAAGGTCCAAGACTGCTGCGGTATTTTGGCGTTATCGAGAAACCCGAGTCACGGCCGCTTTTGAACCCCTGAAGTGCGTTCCCGTCTTCTCATCGTGCTGTCATTCTCGTGTGGATCACCTTTTGAGGAAACTAGCATGGAGCTTCCACCGGAGCAAGCTTCACAGACCTACGCGGAAGTTTTTCCACGCAAGAGTGTTCCGGTTTTTTATTATTCTTGGGCCATCTGCGTTGCTGGGTCGTTGTTACGTCTTGCCAGTGGCTCGCGGGGACATTCTAATGCTGCGGGGCTATGACATTTTTGAGTAATGCCAGTATTTTTCTTGCGTCAGTTTGTGCCCCAATGGCTTGTCCCGTCCCCGTCCCGTTCATTTTGCTTTTGCAAATTTGATTCATACTTATTTCCTTCCGCGTTAATTTGTGGCATTTTCTGACTCCCTCGGGGCATATCGTAATTTATCGAGTTTGTTTGGTTGCCGCGCTTCACACACAACGGTTGTTATTGTGATATTATTATATTTTATTATTTATTTGTGTCTGATTGTTGTTCGCCGATGCGGGAGTACTCACGTTGAATTGCCCTCGTTGGTGCAAAAGGTGCTTCTACGTGAGTACTCTCGCGTCTGACGCTGAGGCGCACGCGATTTGATTGCATTTTGTGGACAGGAAAGAATTACCTTGACATTTTTGAGAAACGCCAGTATTTTCTTGTGCCCCAATAATTTGTCCCGTCCCCGTCCCATTCATTTTGCTGTTGCAAATTTTATTCATACTTATTTCGTTCCGCGTTAATTTGTGGCATTTTCTAACTCCCTCGGGGCATATCGTAATTTATCGAGTTTGTTTGGTTGCCGCGCTTCACGCACAACGGTTGTTATTGTGATATTATTATATTTTATTATTTATTTGTGTCTGATTGTTGTTCGCCGATGCGGGAGTACTCACGTTGAATTGCCCTCGTTGGTGCAAAAGGTGCTTCTACGTGAGTACTCCCTCGTCTGACGCTGAGGCGCACGCGATTTGATGGCATTTTGTTGACAGGGAAGAATTACCTTGACATTTTTGAGAAATGCTAGTATTTTTCTTGTGCCCCAATAATTTGTCCCGTCCCCGTCCTGTTCATTTTGCTGTTGCAAATTGTATTTATACGTATTTCGTTCCGCGTTAATTTGTGGCATTTTCTGACTCCCTCAGGGCATAATGTAATTTATCGAGTTTACTTAGTTGCTGCACTTCACGCACAACGGTTGTTATTGTGGTATTATTACATTTTATTATTAATTTGTGTCTGATTGTTGTTCGCCAATGCGGGAGTACTCACGTTGAATTGCCCTTGTTGATGCGAAAGGTGCTTCTACGTGAGTACTCCCGCGTGTGACACTGAAGGGTGCCCGATTTGATGGCATTTTGTGCCCAGAGAAGACTTACCTTGACATTTTGAGAAACGCCAGTATTTTTCTTTCTTTTGCCCTTTTTGGAGGCTTTGTGGTCATAATCCTTTCGTTATTATTATGGCAGACCAACCCATTAGGGGGTTTGATCTTGTTTTGGATCTCTTGTGGGTTTCGCCCTAACAAAGAGTTTGTTCTGGACCGAACTATAGTTTATTTGATTGTTAACACCACTGCTTTCTTTTGTTTAATGTATTGGAGACTGTGGCTTGTCTAACAATAAATTTGGATTTGACTCCTAACCACAATATGTTTCTTTAAAAAACATATTGTGGTTAGGAGTCAAATCCAAAAAAGAAAACACTGCTTTTGAATCCCTAACCCTTGAGGAGGGATTGTCAGAACAACAATTGCAATATACCTATGAGGGAGCGGCTCCGAGGGTGTTGTACTTTTTGAGGACAATTAAGGACACTCTTTCCCGGCCATATTCCTGTGTTACTCTTGGGTAGCGTAACCGTTGCTGAGTGGCGCCCTTTTCCATAACATCTTTACTGATTTCCAACGCCGTCTCCACTGAGTGGACAGCGTTACGCAACTCCGATCTACATCTTAGTTTTCGAGAGGACGACCGACCTGACTTCTGTTACCCGGTAGGTTACGGATTGGCGCAAGCCCTCTCTTTCTCTCTGGTTTGGGTCAAGACGCGCTAAGGCGCTCCGTCGTCCCGAAAAGAGTGGGGCAAGTGTCGTTACGAATTTTCTGGTCAAGGGTTGACGACGTAACAAGTCATGTCTTAGGGTACGTATGAACTTAAGGTCATCAAAAATTACACACGCTGGTTGAAATCATTTAAAAAGAGAAAACATATTAATAATGGTAGCGGTAAAGACCATTCTCACTCCATTCTATTTGGAAGCTAATTAGCCACCTTAGCACCTTAGCCAATCACATACGACTTAATAGCAAAGAGGATTTTAATAATTCAGTGAGACATAGTGGCATAGTTTTTATATCAAAATATCAAAGTGATGTCGAATTAGCACAATAGTCTTTAACTTCAACTTCAATAAGCCCCCTCCCCTCCCCCTTTGCCGACTCGTAATTGCTCGAATTATCAAAATTGTCTGCGCTATTAGCGCCAAGGAAGTGGCGGATGCTGAACCTATGATCTAAAGCCATCAGGACTATAGTATTAGACATTCTGCCTCGAACAATATGCCTGCCAATTATCCTGCCGAACAAGAGTAAGCAATTTGCATTTGTATAACACACACGGAAATCATTCGGTTCATTCTTACCGGAGGGGGGAGGGCGATTTTTTTTTACAAAAAGCTGAGTCGGTTGTAAATTGAATCAAATAGTCGCGTCGTCTCAAATTGATTAAGTAAATATAAAATGTAGTTAATAAAAAAATGTTACGCAATATGCGATTTGCGACGATCATACACGGTGAAAGCAAAAAAGCAGGATTTTACGTCAGGGTGATGTTGAGTACGTTACGAGGATCGTACGACGGGTTCAAGTGATCTCTCAAACGAGTGGCAAGGACAGCCCAAATAAATAAGCTAAGAGTTCTGCAGGCATGTGGACTTGAAGACCTATAAAACGCCTGGTGCCGCTCGTAGATCAGAACAGATCAACAAAAATTGCCGTTAAAAAGGGTTGCGGAAAAACTGCGCCTACAGGTGAATGAAGAAACCTTAAGCATAATTCCAGAAAAGAAGAAAACAAGATAACTTACCAAGCCAGTCCACAAAATACGACAGAAAAAGATTATAATCGGTAGACGAAACGACTGGCCGTGATAATAACTAGGTAATAGCAGTCGAAGGAAAGAAAATTCGATTCTGGTCAGGCTTGCGCCAACAGAAGAAGGCCTACAAAAGAAACGAGTGAAGAAAAAGCCTAAAGGGAAAAAAGTGACAGGGTAGGTCTGAAGTCAAGTCGTCGATAATTACATAAAATCATGATCCGTTGAGAGAACTAATTGTAATAAAACAAAAACCATTTGAGATTATTCTCACGGTGTTGGAAGAAACGCAAGACTATTTTTCCGTCCGCGCACAAATTCCGATTGGCCGTTGATTTAAAAATTCTTGAAACGCAAGCGACGGCAAACGTTGAAAATTTTGGTAAATTGAACTAAATTGCGTTATGGTAACCTATGAGAGGCATTCTTCAATAAATTTGGCGAGAACGGCGAGCGACGCAGCCGGTATAGTACAAGTGCAAAATCGTTACTGACGTGATGAAAGATGAAACGGGGCGCGAGGAATCAGCAGAAATCACTAGAAAAGGGAAAATCTAAAATTAATCAAATCGTCAAAAAATCTCGAATTGCATTGGCAACAATGACAACCAAAAATGGCTACCGCACAGACAATTATTCACAGAAATGCTTTGGCCAGTATCTCGACGGAACGCTCGAACTGAAGTTTGGAACTCATTCAGTAGGGACTGCGGATTATAGGGAAACTGACCTAAACACTTAGAAGGCGAACGGCTTTGAAAAAGTTGAAATTCTCGCGAAGAGCAGACTGTGAGTACTAATGAGCATGGCCGGGTTCAGATGACGGGCAGGACCTCAGCAATGAAATTAGCAAGAAGAGAAGAGCAGACTGTGAAAACTAATGAAAATGGCCGGGTTCAGATGACGGGCAGGGCCTCAGCAATGAAATGAGCAAAAGTGGGGAATGTATCCGAGCATCCAAGCATCCAAAACAAAATGAGCCCGCCCGTAACAGTCTTTCAAGCAAGTCAGGCCATGTTGTATTTCTATTACACAACCAAGCCAACGCTTCCAGCCAGTAACCGACCGAGTTTATATGCACTAAAAATTTCATCCCCCTCTAATGAATCATGTGAACCAAGCCATTCAAGAAACTACCCCTAAAAGTTTGCCATTCGTTGCAACCACGTGATAAAAACATCTGCTTCTCTCACGAAGCAGTTTCGCGACTCAAAAACTCACACAGCTTTCATCACATCACTCGATAACCCCCTCCTCCCCCGCACATATTACGACATAAAAGGTGCGGCGATAGCGTCGGACTCTTTATTGCTGAGATCGTATGCCGGCGCTCTTTGTTTTGAATAACTTTGTGCGAACTGCGGGCCTGACGCGCAACGCCGCCGGCGGCGATAACGCGTCCGGACTCACATCCCACCGCCCGCGCCGCCGCCGCTCCGGGGTGAAATATTGCGGCCGCGATACTTATTGATAATAAATCCGCTTTGTACAACAGGAGATAAATTCCGTTTAGTGGCACTGAAGTTCGGGTTAAACGCCGTCGCCGCCGCGCCGATCATGGGCCCGGCGAAATTTATGCGGCCATAACTTTTATGAAGTTATGTTTATGGTAACGCACGATAGGACGCCGCCGAATATAACGCGCAATATGCGTAAATTCCATTCCCGCGTACATTGTTTAGGACCGTCGAATTCCATACATTTTTGGTTATCTGTGATATTTAACAACACCGTCGACCGTCGGCGTCGTTTGGCCGTTTTCCTTTCTATTTCTGTTCTATTCAATGTTTTTTTTACTGAAATACATCATCATTTTCTCTTTTTCTTGCTCGCAATTCTAGAAATTTTTGAACTGTGAAAGATTTCTGTGAAAAAGGAAGAAAATTTCCCAAGTACGTACCGATTTATGTTTTTGAAATATTGAATTGAATTGTTGTCTTGGACACGTCCAGCTTTTTAAAACTGAAGTTATTTGCATACAGTTGGATGTAATCGATGGTAGCTACGGTATGTTTAATTCAATTGGCGCCTAGCGGCATTTATTTTGTAAATAAATTTCTATTGTGAAAATTCCTTTTTTTTGTCCACGACCCCCTCTTCCACAAAATTTTTGAGCTGCCGCTGGTATTACACATGCGAAGAGGAACTCAGCGGTGTACGTAGATAAGCTCTGCTCATTATACAGTGTGTCGCCGGATGGATCTAACCATACCTATAAACTTCCTTATTTCAAATCTTAGGAAGGAAAGTCATACTTTATAAAAAGTTTTGCTTCTTATAGCGAGTCCTCAGCATGTACCAAAATTTCGAAATAACATGCAGCGCGGTTGTAAGTCGAGACAACGCGAAATTTGGTTAAGAGTAAAGCACCTTTTATTTGAAAGGAAAGTAAAAGTAGTATTGGAGAGAGATGTTTGTAATGTCAAAAGAACTTGGACCTAACTTTTCGAATTTCCAATTTTAGAAGAAAAGTCAGTCTTCGTAAAAAAAATTCTTTTCCTAGCGAGTCCTCAGCAACTACCAAAATTTCGAAATAACATACAAGGTGGTTAGAAATCGAGACAACGTAAAATAAAGTACCTTTTATTTTCATATTTATTATTTCATAGAAAAGTAAAAGTATTACTGGAAAAAGATGTTTGTAATGTCAAAAGTAGCTGAAATCTCTAACTTATTTACCCCGTATAACAAGAGGCTCCGGGTTTAGCTCCGTTCTGTTATCATCAAGCTATTTTTAGCGTGTCGGAAAACAGGCGCGTCGCCGTGGGTGAGCGAGCGGAATGTCTTTTACGGCCGCTCGAGCCTGGAAATAAATTTAATCAAACAACGAATTCCCGAATCGGTTATTCTTTTCACTTTTTATTCAGATTTCGAGGAATACAATTCAAATTACGAAATCGTTTCTCAAATTTATTTAGAATCGCACGGAACTTTATGGTGTTTGAAATCACTCCGTGGTGGCGCCAGTGCGGCGATTTCGTTTTTGCTTCCCGCTTGCGGCGAATTGTGAATTATTGCGATCACTTCGTGGACGCGATCGTGACCCTGACGTTCAATTCCCATTGGAAGGTGTTGATGTCACGTATTCGTCCTGTTGGATTGGTTTACTCTCTTCGGTGCTTTTCTTTTCTCCGTTTTGTCTTTTTCAACCCGTTACCCCGAATCGATTTTACAACGAATTATTCTAAAATTGGATGTCGGGGTGACCACACTTTTCGTGTTTGGTGACCTTTTGAAATATTCTCCTTGAGAAGGTGGAATAGAAGTTGCAGCCCTAGCCGGATCTACTTGGTCACGTCCGATGATAAGCTGCGAATTTCCGCGCTTTTCACAGCCTGCTCGTGTTTGATATAACGTCCAGGTGAGTTAATATTCTTGGGGTTTAAATCGGTTCGTGTGTTACGATGTTGTTTCATCGTCTCCGTACTAGGTTTCTATCTGCCGGCGTTCTTGCACCTTTTGCAAACAACCCGTGGCCTTCACCTCCAGCGATGCGTTGTCCGCCTCGCCTTTTCACCCCTTTCTGATCCTTCTGCCGTACATTGCCCCTGGGTTCTTGACCCTCGGAAGAGCTGCAGACCTCCGACGAGGAACGGGACACGAAAGTCGTGTGAAGGTTGCTGAGTTAATGGAGTTTCGACCGCCGTATGGACCGACGCGACGCTGCGGCAGGACACGTCGGATCCTTTTTTACGTTCTTTACTTTGTTGAGCAATTTTATGTTTTTTTGTGATTGGTTTAATTGAGGTAGTATATTTTTTGGCTTTGAAGAAAAGTGTTCTTACTTTTTTTATTAACAAAACCGGTTTCG
Organism: Prosopocoilus inquinatus; assembly: GCA_036172665.1. NCBI lineage: Eukaryota > Metazoa > Arthropoda > Insecta > Coleoptera > Lucanidae > Prosopocoilus > Prosopocoilus inquinatus. The sequence continues at coordinate 11,974,651 of CM069871.1, read as the reverse complement.
CCCAATAATTGGGCATTTACAGGTGTACAAGTAAAATTATTTAAAGAAATTGCAAATGTTAAATAATAATATCTAATAATTTTAATTGACTACAAAATCTGTTATATGCAGTAAGATTTTCAATTTCTTTAAAAATAGTTTACAATAATTTTACTTGTACACTTGAAAATGCCTAATTGTTAGTCGAAACCGGTTGTGTTAATAAAAAAATAAATTGTCAGAAAACTTTTCTTCAACACCAACATAATTAAATAATGCCAAACAGTTTAGAAGACTAAGACTAGATTAAAGATATAGTATACCTTAGCTTAGCGAAGCTTGATTTTCGAATTTAAAATTTGCCGAACCGAAGGTTTATTTCTTTAAGTCTGATTTGGAGTTTTACAGTTTGTGTGCTGTTCTTGCTATTTGACCTAACATAAATAAAGATTGCGAAATATTTCGGATGTGTCGCGCTTTTCTTGATTTTCCCGCGGTACCTAATATTAAAAAAAGTTAAGTGACGCCCTTTGAGGTAGATAATTTTCGCGTTTTGTTTAATAACTCCCACCCCGTCCCATTGCAGCTGGCCGGCGACACCAAAGCCATTCGTCACGGTGTTAACCTTGCTATCACTTGAACAGGTACGAAGCAAAAGTCATTGTTCGCTTTCGTCGAGTAAAACGATTTGTTCTGTAACGGTCACATTTTCTATTGCCGTTCCTTTATGTTCCTTTTGCCACTTTTCGTATTTTCCTGTGATTTTGGTTGTAAACTTCAAACAAACACCATTTCATTCTTTAATTTATATCGTTATTATGGCTCTTAACGCCCCTATTTCTCGTAACTTTTGTTTCAGTTCTTAGTTAAGAATCTTCTTTTGCTCTAATTTTCGGAATTTGCTAATTAGATGCCGCCCCTGGTCACGATCAATTTATTTATCCATGTCGTTTGCGGAAATGACGTCACTCCGGTGACATTCTGCATCCGCCCTGCGGGTGGTTAGAGAAGAACGGCACGGTGTGGTCAAGAGCCTGAGCTATGGCAACAAAACAGGTAAGAACCTTACTTACAAAAAGTGTACGTCACAGTTCACATGATTCATTAGAGGGGACGCAACATTTAGTGCATATAAACTCGGCCTGCCGGAACGTTACTGTTTCATTCGTCATCCCCTCTTGAATGCAGGCAATAAAACGAATTTAATACATGCCTTTATGAACACTACAAAATTAATTCTCTTTCTGTATGACAGCCGGAATCCTTAAAGCCTTCACCGACAAATTTAAGAGCGGCAGTCGGCGGCCGGCCGTCACAAATTAACCGATATACAAATGCCGTTCGTTTCTTTTTTTCGCGCGGGGGATTAACGCCGCCGGCCGGAGATAAATACGACCGCCGCCAGTCGTTTGCTTTTATTGCAAGCTAGCGTGACGTGCGATTTTCCGGTGGAGGGGGCGGCGGCGACTTAAAATTTCGGCGGCGTCCGCCGCGAGATGACAAACGGCGGCCGCTCGTTTACGTCGTTCGCGTACGCCAACAATGGCGCGGCTTGCACGTTAATGCAGCGGCCATAAAGCTGCGACAAATGTTTTCACATCACATACACACGGGGGCGGCACTGAATTCCGTTGCACAAAAGCGCAGGTCGTTACCGAGCCAAATAAATAAGTGCTCATCGCGTTCGCTTCAATGGAATTATAAAGAGGGAAATGAAATTGTCCGAGCTTGCAGCGAGTTTAACGATGCCCGTTTGTTGTTGTTCGGGAGGGGGATTTTAAATCTTGTGAAATTTGAATCAAAAATGGAAAATTCCTCGAGGAGAAGACGGAGGGAAACAAATCACGTTTCCTTCTGTCAACGTGCTCCACTGAATTCCTTGAGTCTTCTTCATGTTCTCTTTGGTTTTGGCCCCACTTCTTTTTGGCCACCAGAAGAGTAGGTACCCACATATTTGGACGATTGGGTGATGGATGAGTACTTCAATATCCATAAAATCAATCGATAGTGAAACGTTAAGTTCTCTTTCCACTTTAAATACTGACCATGCTACGTGTCTAACGAGGTGAAGATCTGTAGGTACCCACCTATTTGAATCATTTGGATGGATGGATGAGCACTTCAATATCCATAAAATCAATCGATAGTAAAAATTTGAGTGCTCTTTCCAATTTGAATACTGTCCTGGCTACGTGCCTAATAAGGTGAAGAGTAGGCGCCCACCTATTTGGAAGATTGGGTGGATAAAAATCAATCGACAGTGAAACATTGAGTCCTCCTTCCAATTTGAATACTGTCTGGTTAAGTTTTATTTACATTAAAAAAAAGTTTGCCTGAAAAATTTAATCTCTTTAAAGTGTCATCCGCTTCAAGCACCAAGCGAACAACAACAACTCTCACAAATCCGACGCCACTAAAACTTAACAGTCAACACATTCGAAACGTCTCGTTTTGCATACAGCTAGCTTGTCGCAGGGATTATTGAATACACCGGAATAAAGCGTTTAATGCGACGCTGCTGGCCGAAAGTTTCGCCCGGAACGGGCGCCATAAAACAACGCATTACTCTCAGGAGCTTAATTTTATCGGCGTTCAGTTTTAATGCGGTGCACGGCGCAATAAACGGCAGCGTCGACGGGGTCGCGACGTCGGTCGACGTGAGTCCGCCTCTGCAACGTTCGATCGGCACACGCAAAAAAGGGGATTAAGTACGGTGCTGACACCGCCACCACCACCGCCGCCGCCACTGCATCCTGGCGCGGCGATTTTATGAAGGAAAGTTTTAATTGAGTCGCCGACGCGATTCGAAAAGTTCGCACTGCAGTTTGGCGTTCGAAAGAATTAAGTGATCGGATGGGGTGGGCGATTCACTTGTTTGGGGCTGGTAAAGCCGGACGATTAGCTGTTTTTAAAAGAAGCATTCTCAAATAAATCTAATCGAACGTAAACAATTTCGACACTGAGCAATGTATTCGTGAAGATGTGGGCAAAGGTAAGAAAGAATTTAGGCCGGAACTTCCTAAGTCGGAGTATAATCCGGCATAAGACTCCGAAAAATGATCATAATTCGGCTTAAGAAGACTTCATTAGATAATAATAATAATAATACTGCCAACAATTTAATCTACTGAAGTCACATGGTGAATAAATAGACAAAAGCGATAAGTAGAGAGCAATGTCTAACTCGCTTCCGGAGACTGTGGGAATAAGATGACGAAAAATTTTAAGCAGGAGCTTCTTATGTCGAAAAAGAATCAGGCATAATACTGTCACGATGGGAGCCTTTCGTAAAAAACAATAAAAAGAAATTATTCAAGCACGGGCTTATGATATCGCGGGAAATTTCAACAGTGTCGGAAATAATTAATAACTATAAGGGGTCTATTCTGTCTCGAAACCGTTAAATTTAAAGGAGTGTTGTTAAATTTCGTTGCTACGGTAACAACCGATCGTGGAACTGTATTTTAAATTTTAAGGGCCCTCGAAATTTCAACAGCCTGTGAATAAGTTACAGAATCCGCCCCCTAAGTGAGCTGACCCGATATGGCATTGTTCATATTTCATAATAAAACATCGGCAGAATCGCGGCAACCGGGGCAAGCGAATACATTAAGTGATACAAAGAACACAGGGCATATTACGAATAACGCAATGCGCGAATAAACAAAAATTGCGGGTTAAAATTTGGAGAGTCAGTCAAGCCAGGAGCGACTCCGTTGGGCATTAGTCCCAACTGTAAGAAGAGGTCCCGCCCGGAACCATCCCAGCCACCAAGGACGCTGTTTCCTCGATGACCATCATCCTGAGAAGGGGCCCCGCCCGGAACCATCCCAGCCACCGAGGACGCTATTCCCGCGATGACCGTCATCCTGGGGCCGGTTGTAGGACGCCTCTCTGCCACCCTCCGTCAACCACCAGCCAGAAGCCGCCAACTTCAAGCACAGTCCCGGTGAGTCGAACCGCCCTGCCCAGCTGAAGCTACTACAGCACCCTTGTTTGCCGAATCAAGGACACGCCACTTTGTCCAGAACCTAACAATCGACCGTAGTCATCCACCACTGATCGCCGATAACGCAACCAGCTCGACCTTGACATTGTATAGGATTTGCATAGAAGAGTTGATTGAACCTGCTGGCACTTTACTAGGTGCATGCGGATTCTATAATATATGGGAGAAAGAGTTCTCATGTGTCGGGTAGTGTTCGGTTTCATACCGAATCCTTCGAACTGGGTTTTCCACGTTTACTCAGTTTGTAAGACGAATGTCGAAGAAGAAATTAACATCTAAGTGTGCAGCGGCAGCCAACGGCAATATGAATAACCAGCCAGCACGCCACCCCGACATGCTTGGGGAATTATGGTGTAAGGAAAGAAGAATTTTAACTACTGATGTCACACAGGTGAATAAACATGCGCGAGTGAATAAAGGCGACACTTACAGAACCAGGCACAAATCGCTTCAGAAGACTATAGGGGTATGACGATGGTTTTTGAGCAGGAACTTCTTAGGCCGGAGTAGAATCCAGCATAAAACTCTGAAAAATGATCGTAATCCGGCTTAAGAAGGCTTAGGTCCAGTTTTACAAATGTGGTTCAACTTTGAGCTGAGGCTTAAACCCTTAGCGACGATTATTTCAACAATTGTTATGAAGGATTTAAGCTTCGGCTCAAAGTTAAACCGTCACTGTAAAACTGGGCCTCAATTAGATAATAAACATTAATAATAATAATTACAACTACTGTGGTCACACCGGTGAATAAATTTGCGCGAATTAATAAACGAGACTCTTACAGACACCACGCGTAAATCGATTCAGGGGACTGTGGGGGGTAAGACGAAGAAAGATCTTAAGCCGCAGCTTAAACCAGGATGTAATCAGGCATAAAACTTCAGAAAACGGCATAATCCGGTTTAAGAGGACTTCATTAAGTGATATTAGGTAATAGTAATTTTAACAACTAAAGTCACGTGGGTGAATAAAAATGCACGAATAAAAAAGAGGGAGACTTACGAATAAATTATTTCGAGGGACTGAGGAGGTAGGACGAGGAAAGATCTTATGCAGGAGCTTCTTAGGCCGGAATGAAATCAGGCACAAGATTCTGGAAACCGATCAAAATCCGGCATAAGAAGACTTCATTAAAAGATAATAGTAATAGTGACAGTAACATAATAATTTCAACCACTAAGATTACATGGGTGAATAAAAATAGGCGAGTTAAGAAAGGCAACACCTACAGAACCACGCATAAATTACTTCAGTGTACTAAGAGGGTAAGACGATGAAAGATCTTAAGTCGGAGCTTCTTAATCCAGATTGAAATCAGGCACAAAACTCTAGAAAACGATCATAATCCGGCTTAAGAAGATTTCATTAAGTGATGATGGTAATAGTAATAGTGGGAATAATAATTTTAACTACTAAGGTCACATGAGTCAAACTACTACAGTCACACTTCAGAGGACTGTGGGGGTAAGATGACGAAAGATATTAAGCAGGAGGTTCTTAGGCCGGAATAGAATCCGGCTTAAAACTCCGAAAAAACGACCATAATCCGTCTTAAGATGACTTCATTAGATAAAAATATTTAATAGTACCAGGAGTTATGATAATTTTACCGCCTCCTTGGGGTGTTTTCGAATAGACGCAAATTGCAAACCTGCGATTTACAAAACCAGTTGCCCGAGTACTTTTTTCCTCATTTATGGTATGGCTCCGCTAATGCCCCTTCGTGTTACGTAATGTACTGTGTGTGCGTACTGGAGTTCTGATATTATTATATAACAATTTGCGCGGAGATTTCTGCTGCAATTGCCTGCAGTCACGTATTTCTATAAGGGCGCGTGCCACGTGAGCATATATCAGCGGAGCTCTCGCATATAAATGTCTAATTTGGAATAATTTGCATGGGCCGTAAATTCGGTTTTACGGCTTTAAATCGTCTTCTGAACGCGTCCTCCGCAGTTCGAGCCCTTTATCTGGCCATCACGATAACTTCGCGTACGGTACTTATTGGATGGTAATCGTTTCCTCTCCGGAACGTACTTTTAACAACATGATCGAAAGAGTAGTAGTCTCAAGTGACACGCTTTAATACTATCGTGTTTACTCTCTAAATTAATTTCAATCAATCGCGATTCTATGCAATTTTCGATGAATTTAACTTCGTACGTACCTCCTGGAATGTCTACGACAGCGATGCCCTTGGGCGCTCCGAAAACGCTATCCCCACTTTTGTTTGTTTCGGGAAAAGAAGAATTTATTCATAGAGAAGGGCGCGGGAAATAAATTCTTTATAAATACTGCGATCGCGGTTGTAACGCCTAGCGCGGTGGGGGTACGCTTCACCGCTGACGGTCATCCCTGGTCTACGACATGATTGTTTATGTATACAAAAAAAATATCGTGCGTTTCATCGACGTCAGAAATCGTATAAAACAAATATAGTTTTAATTCTCCAATATAATTATCGCGTATAAGTATATTTTCGCCGTTAACCCTAATCCGTTGCTTGATAACCTCAACGTGAAAGAGCATATTTCAGGAACCCGCCGACATAATAATTTATTTTTCTTTTCTGTCACTTTTTCCAGTGAGACGTACACTTTTTCAGTGAGACGTATCTGCATTCTTCGGTCCCCGACGTTGTTAGAAATCCCATTCAGCGAACACTGCGTTACATAATTACATGTCCGTTCCACACGCACTCTCGTCACAGCCACGAACGTCCTTCCACCCCCGCCCCCCTCCCACCGCCCGGGGTGAATCTAACCTGCGACATCTCCGTGGAGATTGAGATGCGACCACCTCGTTAAGAACCTCGCCTTTAACTATAGCCGGCCGCCCCCGGCGGCGATTATTATTTTTCATCATATACAATCAAGCAATTTCCTTTTCATTTTCATTTTCATCTTAACGCGTCCGTTTCAGAAGAAGTGAGAGATCTCGCCGCCCCCGCCGCCGCCCCCCTTTCAGTAGTACTCGGAGTGCTCGCTCATTTGCCGCCCCTGAATTGAATCCTAATTAGGGGTGCCCGACGGAAGCATTCAGAAAAGATTCCTTTTTTTCACTGATTCGCAAGTATCGTTTTGTTTATTAATTTTTCTTGTTTGCGAACGCGCCCCGGGACGACGGACGGCGACGTCGCAAAGGAACGGAGGAGGCGAAGCGTGAAGCGTGGAGTAAACAATTTCGAACTGAGACTGAGACGACGCTATTAAATTAGAAGGGGGACGCGCTTGTTCTCCGGAGCGGGGCGGAATTCACGAAGAAAAAAAAAAGCAATTAAATACAGGAGAATGAATATTATTTGTTTTTGTGTTTTGAAGAAAGCGACGCAATTATTGCGCTACTGAAAAATAAGATAAAGAACGGGGGCCGGGGGGAGGGGAGGGAGGGGTTAAGGAACTGGAACTTACGCCCGGACTTTAAATTAAAGAATAATGCTCCGGATTTAATAATTTTACGACCACCTTCCTCAAAACAGAAAAAAAGACAAGTATTTAATAGAGTGAGTCAAATGCGTAATCAATTTAAAAAGAAAAACTAAAACTATAAAATTATATGTATGTATATTACATAATACATACTAGAGAGGTCCTGTGATGGAACCCTGCGGGAGAAATTTTCTTCATTGCAAAAACATAAGATATTTTTAGTAGATGCGCAATCAATTTGAAAAAAAAAACTAAAACTATGAAAATTGAATGTCGTTCGCGCTTTCAAATTACATGTGCATTACGTAATACGTACTAGGGAGGTCCTGTGACGGAACCCTGCGGAACACCTGATTTTTTTTTCCTTTCAAAAAAAAAAACGACCGCTTACTTATTAAACGCAAGGGTTGTTAGATCGCTTATAAAAACGAAACTACACCCTCATAAACCTTACTTAATCCCTTGTTTAAAAACTGATTCTGAATTTAATTTTAACGGCGCAAAATCAGGGCGCAATTCGTTTGACAAACGTTTATTAAAATCAAAACGTGGGCGTTGCGCAAAAAAGAAAAAAATTTCGCGAACAAGAAGGGAATTAATTTTTAATTGCGCTCGTAATTTTAGCTTTCGGCATTTCCTGGGGGTGGCGGGAAACCCACGCGAAAATTAATTTTTCTATCGATACTCCTTCGATGTAGAACGTAAATCAAAAAATGATTTTCTAAGTAAAATCCATTACAAGAGGACGTACATCGCGGACCATCGACATTATGAGTACCCGGTGATTATTTGGTATTTTTTGAATTTGTGTTGGTGAGACGGCGACCGTCCGCTGCTGAATTCTCGTGACTTGTCACAAAACGGAAATTTTGCTAATACTCTTTCCCTATTGGCCGCTGTTTATGTCATGAAGCGTCGACTGGTTGCTATTTATGTCATGAGGCATCGACTGATTGCTCTTTATGTCATGGAGCGTCAACTGGTTCCTGTTTATGTCATGAAGCGTCGACTGGTTGCTATTTATGTCATAAATCTCCAACTGGTTGCTGTTTACGTCATAAAACGTCAACTTGTTGCTGTTAATAATAATAATAATTATAATAGTTTATTTGCCCAAGAGAAAAAAATGCAATTACAGAGGAAACTTAAAATTATAAGTACGTAAATAAATACAAGTGTAAGTACAAAATGAAACTTGTAAAGCCAAACTGCAAAACTGTTAAACAAAATAAAAATAGAATTAATTAAATTAATTTTAATTTAATAAATTGAAAAATATGTCATCATAAATTATGATATCAAACATCATGTAGCGCGAACCCTCATTTTTGTGACTCAACGATTCATGGTCGATCGTTGTTTGCGTATATTTTCCTGCCAAAAGCCACGCCCGGAGGAAAGGCTTAACGATGACCTTGGTCGGAATTAAGTTCTATAGGTTACTCTCTCATCCCCGTTATTCATTTATATTTTCCTGGAGGGTATAATATTAGATTTTGCTCTGTATTTGGGGCGAATCTTCTTCTTTCTTCGTTTATTCGCCGATCGATCGACGTCTCACTTACGCTGACGCATTGCCCATAAGCTTCTGACCTTAGCTTAGGGCGAAGCCATGTTATCGACGCGATGGTGAAATTCGGCCTCCACTACGAGAAGGCGTAAATCGCGGAACATCGACACACTACGGAAGCTAAGGTGGCTTTGTTACTACAATCACAGATAGACGAACCTGTAACTTTCAGTGGTCCGAGCTTGATCGTTGCTGCGTGTGCGACGTACTTTTACTCCAGGAAGCCTTCTTATAACTGAAGAAGAAGCTCAATGACGACCTGGTCGGAATTACATCGAAAGTCACAGAGCAACTGTAAATAGATCCTGCAGATTATTCAGGTCGTTTCCTTTCACTTATGCCCGTTTTTTTTATGGTTATAATATTGGATTCTACGTTATTTCGGTGAGGGGTGGGGACGAATCCTCGTTTCCTCGACGCCCTTCAACGTGATTGAACTGCGAAGTTTTGGGCCTTAGCTTAGATCAAAGTCATCTTATTGGCTAATTTCGAAATCCGTTACAGAAGGGCGTACATCGCGGACCATCGACATCATGGAAACTGGTGTGAATGATGAGTTAATCGCACGATCTTGATAACTTTCCTTTCCAACTTAGAATTGACATTTGGTAATAACACACGTAATTACTAATTACAAAACCATAGGATTTACTATTTGTAATAATCGATGCAATTACTTTTATTTTTGGTTATTATCTAGCTATTAGAACGTAATTTTCAAAACCTTTTCCTTCATAAAAATCTACCTAATAATTTCAGAAAAATGGGAGAACGAAACTGAGAAAGAGAGCGTGACTCGTTGTTACAGTTCATTTTACTCTTCTTGCCTTGGGACATCCTGTATAGCCGGGAGTCCGGTATTAGTACTATTTTTAGAACCGCCGACTGGAATTCTCGACTGTGAAAACTGCGCGTTTCCTCTCACACGCCGTACTTGGATGTTTTGGATGCACGGAGGCGAACTCGATAGTGTTTTTTTTAATGATTGAGTGCCCGAAGTTCGTCTAAATAGATATTTTTCTTTATAGGATTCTTGGTTTTATTTTCGATGCAAAAATAAGCTCGCTTTATTTGCGCTAAGTTAAACATAAATTTAGAGCGTCGAATTTTACTCCGGGAGGCGACGTTCTGTCTAATTTTTACGCTGGTCTCAACTTGTGTTATCACCATTCCGTTCTAGTCGACGTCTTTCTCATAAACTTTGCTCTTATTAATCATACGTTAATGTTGATGTCACGAATTCAACTGAGTGGGGCGTACTATTGGATCTCTCTTTCTTTTTGTCCGTTTGTTCTATTCTCTTCTCTCGGATCCAGTTGATCGATGATTGATATTCTACAAGTATTCTTGGTTTGATTTTTGATACAGAAATAAACATTAATTTATTAATTTATCTATTTTTTTGCGCTGGTCTCAACTTCTGTTATCACCGTTCCGTTCTAGTCGAAGTCTTTCTCATAACCTTTGCCTTTTTTAATCATTCATTAACCTAACTTCGCCCGGATCCAGTTGATCGATGATTATTATTCCGCAAGGATTCTTGGTTTTATTTCTGATACGGAAATAAGCCCGCTTTGTTTTCACTGAGTTAAACATTTAGAGCATCGAATTTTACACCGGGAGGCGGCGTTCTGTCTGTTTCCTTGCGCTGGTCTCAACTTCTGTTATCACCATTCCGTTCTAGTCGAGGTTTTTCTCATAAACTTTGATCTTTTTAATCATATGTTTACGTTGATTTCACGAATTCAACTGACTGGGGCGTACTATTGGATCTGTCTTTCTTTTCGTCTGTTTGTTCTATTTTCTTTCACCCGGATCCAGTTGATCGATGATTGTTATTCTACAAGGATTCTTGGTTTTACTTTTGATACAGAAATAAGCTCGCTTTGTTTTCGCTGAGTTAAACATAAATTTAGAGCGTCGAATTTTACTCCGGGAGGTGACGTTCTGTCTATTTTCTTGCACTGGACTGAACTTGTTCTGTTCTCTTCTCCTGGATTCAGTTGGTCAATGATTATTATTCTGCAACTCGTCCTGTAATTCAGAAGTTTGGTTTTGTTTGTGTTCTGTATCAGTGCGTTAAACGAATAACTTCCCACTCTACCAAATTACTTAGACGAATAAGCCGCCTTCTCAGGGGATGTACCAGTCTGATTGATTCACAAACCAGGTAAGGTTTTTATCGCCATTTAACTTGATCCTTTGGCGTCATAACTTTTGTTCTCTTTCGTTAAATGCTTTCTGATGGGGCCGGCTGCTGGTCTGCCAACTTTTCTATGGGGCCAATTTTATATATAATTGTACACAGAGAACTTTTGCTGCTGTACCTCCTTTCTCCGGCCGCTGCCTTCTTGCTGGGATATATGCAACTGAGCACCCTTCAGCGCAAACGCCGCTGGTTTGCCACCGTTGACTGCTGACCGACGGACATTTGGAGACAGGACTGGACGACCAACCAAAAATTGGATAGTTCTAATTTAATTATTCGTACTCCTGTTCTTACTTTGTTGCCGATTATGTAGTTGCGTCGTAATTAACGATTGCGCCTTCTTTTGTGCACCGGGAGGCGTGGTAATTAATTTCAGTTTTAATTAATTGTGTGCAATTGAGTGCTTAAAGTCATACATACTTAGAGGCCTTCAGCTCGTTTGTTTTAGATTTGCGACACCTCCTCCCCAATACTTATTTTACGATGTTTGGATGTTTTATGTACGGAGGCGACCTCAAAAGTGTTTTTTTTTTCTGATCGTCTAATTACATGTTTTTCCTTAAAGCGTTCTTGGTTTCATTTTTGATACAGAAATAAGCCCGCTTTAGTTTCGCCGAGTTAAACATAAATTTAAAGCGTCGAATTTTACTTCGGGAGGCGACGTTCTGTCTGTTGTTGATGAGTTTATCCTGTTTCATTTCCAATTAAATTATTAAAAAATTAATTTGATATTGGCGGTGGTGACGCCCTTCTCGGCTATGTGAGCCTGTTGTTGTATTGAACATTTTACTTCAAAAATAAAATTGTTTTAACTTGGACGTAATCGCGTTTTCTTAACTTTACCGCGTTTCGCCAAAAAATTGAATGTCTTCTTTCTGAGCAATTTTCGGGATGGTTTCATTGTATCCCGACCCGTCCCACTGCAGCAACCGGCGGCGTAGAAGTCATTCGTAGTCGGTGTTAATCATCTACTTATCCACCAGGTAAGTAACATCGTGTTCTGCAGGCATGCATTAACTAAAATGATTTGAAAAATGAACGACAGAGAGAGAAAAAGAAATAATTTCAATTAATTTCGTCAATCATCCCCGAAACAAATTGTAACGTCGCGTCGCGTCGGCTACTCAATCCGGACGTTGCGAAAACAAGTTGGAGAAGCGATTTTCGGCTAGCTGACACGAATCAGAAGAACTACTACAAGCCAGGAAATGTGCAGGGATTAACCAAAACAATTCTGTAGAATGGATGAGGAAAATGGGATCGAATCGAAACAGTTTCAAAATTATTTGAAACATAAGTTCCGCTTATGTACGTCGCTGTGCTCGTCGCTAACGAATACAAATCACCCAAACAGAGTTACCACCAGAAAATAAAGCGCGACGTTTTCCCGGGCGGGTCGACCGCCCATTATCGCGCGCGATATCTCGCTAGTAGGCCTTGCCTGGGCGGCAATTTCGTCGCAACTTTTTCCCCGAGAGCAGAGAACGCGCATCCCTCAACGTCGCAGCTTAAAGTGTCACGGATTTACAAATTTCTCGCGCGCACACACACACAAAGGGAGGAGGAGGAGGAGGAGGAGGAGGGACTCGCACTCTTTCTATTAAAATTTTCACTCACGTGAGCTTCGCCCCCTAGCCATTCTCGCCTCAGAATTGCTTCTTTTCTTTTTCTTCCGTATAGATAGGTACGCGACGCGCGCGAACGAGGGAAACAAAACGATAATAAATATTGCAGCGCGTACTCCCCCAGGAAATACGTCTTTGATTTCCGCTGACAATGCCAGGAAAAAGGGCGCCAGGATGGAGGAGCGGGGGGCGGGCGAAGAAAGGTACAGAATATTTTTTTCTCGGGGGAAAGGGGGGAGACCCCATCAATCATTCACGACGTCATCAGCTATTCATTTTTGCATTCACTACCCCTTCGAATTATTAATAGTTGAGAGACCGTGTGCTTAAAATGTTTCGTTTCTCGGAAGGGATGGGGGGTTGGGGTGGAGGAGGGAGACCTGTAAACATGTGGTACGTGCGTGTTTGTTTACTACAGTTCAGAAGTCACCGCACCAACCCCCCCCCCCTCTGCCACGTACAGTGAGTACATAGGGGCGAAGGTCTCCTCGACCGTTCGTCGTCGCAATGAATCATAAATACGTAACGGTGCGCCGCGCGGTGGAGATTAATCGCCGGGGATTCACGCAAGTCGAACAACAGATATCTGCCCCACATATCAGGGATACGGCGCAGTGCTAATGTAGTTAATTTAGCTTCTGCGGCATCCCCGTTTATGAACAGATGTCTACGTGTAGCGCGCGATAGAATGAATTTACGCGATGCAGCACGCCACAGCTAACGTACGCTCCGCGTCGGAGGTAAATTAATTTATTATTCAGGGGTGGTGACGTGAGGGGCGGCGGTTGGTTGTGTTGTGAAACTTTCAGGAGCCCCGACGCCGCGCCGGTCGCCCGCCCGTACATCGTCGGAATAGTCGCTGAAAATGCAATTTACTTTGCCTGCATTCTGGAAATGTAGCATACTTTGTCTTTACTTGCTTAAAAGAAAACAAAACGAGTAACAGAAGAAGGCGAACGAGATTTTGATTGTAATAGAGTATGGGGGCGGGGAGGTGAGGCGAACGAAATTAAAAGTGTGAGAGAAAGCAATTTCGGCTACCCCGGAAATAAATTGTAACGAGGACAGGACCAACAGGCCGGGGGCGGCGTAAAAACAAGACAGAGAAGTGACGTAACTACTAACGCAAGCCAAGTTTTAATATATCTTTGTAGTGTTAAGCTTGTGCGCTTTGTTGTACCTAAATACCCATCACGAGATATCTCACCTTGGCCTTAGCGTTTAAAAAATTAGTGTTTTTGTGTTGTACTTAAAATTTTTTTTTGCGATCGTCTGCATTTCGCAATATTTCGTGGGAATTAAATAGCTTGTTTATCTAACGTGAAGACTATTCCGTAAAGCTTAGCGCTGCGTCTCGATTTTTTTTTTTTCACGATCATAAGCTTTTTGTCAACTTTGTTGTTCCGGTGGAGTTTCATACTTGACATTTACCGGAACTGTCTCGACGTGCGTACATCCGTCGAGAGCTTTGTTGTACCTAAATACGCATCACGAGATATCTCACCTTGACCTTAGTGTTTAAAAAATTAGCACTTTGGGTTGGACTTTTAATTTGTTTGCGATCGTCTGCATTTCGCAATATTTCGTGGGAATTAAATAGCTTGTTTATCTAACGTGGAGATTAGGCCGTAAAGCTTGGCGTTGTGTCTCGATTTTTTTTTCACGATCATAAGCTTTTTGTCAGCTTTGTTGTTCCGGTGGAGTTTCATACTTGACATTCACCGGAACCGTCTCGACGTGCGTACATCCGTCGAGAGCTTTGTTGTACCTAAATACCCATCACGAGATATGTCACCTTGGCCTTAGTGTTTGAAAAATTAGTGTTTTTGGTTTGGACTTTTAATTTTTTTGCTATCGTCTGCATCTCGCAATATTTCGTGGGAATTAAATAGCTTGTTTATCTAACGTGGAGACTATTCCGATAGCTGGGCGCTACGTCTCGATTTTTTTTTTCACGATCATAAGCTTCTGGTCAACTTTGTTGTCTGTTTTGTCAAGTTTCATACTTGACATTTACCGGAACTGTGTCGACGTGCGTACATCCGTCGAGAGCTTTGTTGTACCTAAATACGCATCACGAGATACCTCACTTTGGCCTAAGTGTTTAAAAAATTAGTGTTTTTGTTTTGGACTTTAAAATTTTTTTGCGATTCCCAATATTTCGTGGGAATTAAATAGCTTGTTTATCTATCGTGGAGAATAGGCCTTAAAACTTGGCGCTGCATCTCAATTTTTTTTCACGATCGTAAGCTTTTTGTCAGTTATGTTGTTCCGGTGGAGTTTCATACTTGACATTTTCCTGAACTGGCTCGACGTGCGTGCACCCGTCGAAGGCTAAATAAATTCCAATTTATTTTATTCATCTAGTTTTTCAATATTGACAGAACCTCTTTAATTGGCCTACCTGCGAGATCTCTAAAATTTACCCAATGACTCGACTCCTGACTCGCCATGAGAACAGGGCCAGCTCAGTGGAGACGGGGCGGGCTACAATAAGTATAGTCAGTAACGAAAAAGTACAGAGATGTAAGCGGAGGCACCGACTAGCATGAGTGGTTGTTATGGTATCAAAAACCATATTCCCAGTCACCCTGTATATGGAGAATTTAGTACCGCTTTTATTTTAATGATGCAGTAATCGTATGGGCGATATAGGCAAGCATGAACGCCTAGGTTTGAGTTTTGCTTCGCCTTTTTTTAGTGTGCTAGAGATAACTTTTTTTATTGCAATCTTCATCGTAGCGCAGACCCGATTTTATAGCGTTAATCATTTCCCAAGGTTTCGATCTATTTTCTTCACAATTCATTGTCGGTTCCTTTTTATATATATTTTAGGGACACTTTGCAGCAGATTTTTACGAGCATTATAATTGCACTAATATAAACATTTCGTCATTGTTTATGCATTGGTATCGCATTCTTTCTCTATTTACTTTTTGCGATCGTTCGGATTTATATTGTACAATATTGTAAGACGTGCGGACGGCGGGGTTGGAAATCACCGTTCACCCCCTTTTGTCCCCAATTCTTTTAGACGAACCGTACGAATTTGGATCTCGAATTTCTTTGCGAGTAGCGTATTTAGGCTCAGATTAAAAGCCACCAGAGCTCGACTTGCAAACCGTTTTCCACGACTTGCTCGAATGGCGCTTACTTTAATTTTTATAGTAATTGTCGAAGTCCTCCTTATCTCCTTCTTCGCTTACTTAAGAATATTTCCCTTTAGTAATTAAATAAAAAGAAAACTGAATTTTCAAATAACAAGATTCAAGTAATCAAATTTAAGAGAATTTTCGTTGTACAATAACAAGAGATTACAAATAAAACAATAAGTGAATTCGATTAAATCAATTATTTGAAATTTAACGATTGCCGCCACAAAATAGAATCTGAAATAAGAAAGAGAGAAGGGAAGTTCAATAAAATCAATGCACTTCTAAGAATATTTGTTAGAAACTGAAATCTTCTGCCAGAATGTATTTATTTTACCTAATCTCACCTTCGCTGATCACGGCCACTTCCAGATACACTCTCTTTAGGTAAGTAACAGAAAATAATTTTGAATTTTTAAAGGAAAATATAACGAAGAAAATACACACGTGTGTAAAACCCGCGACTTGTCATACCGTGACTGTCTCTTTCGTCCTATTTATTACAAGTTCTAGGGTGAAGTACTACTCCAGGGTTGCTGAAAGCCCCAACGCATGGAACCTTCTAATGAGTCACCAATAATCACGTTTTGCAAAGCAGTGTTTGCAAGCGTGTTCTTATTTTGAACATAACACCCTAGGTGACTAATACTGGCGAATGCTTTCGTTGCATAAGCTATGTGTTTTAATTTTGTATTTTCATATTAGTCATGCTTCGATATGATTTCCAATTCAGATTACTCATACTTCGACCTGGTTTAGTAAAGTATCCTAAAATTAAAGTGTATTAAATTGCACAAAAAACTAATAATAAGAATCTAGATTCTTAAAGTATTTCGTGGGAATTAAACAGTATGTTTATCCTAACGTCGCCACTAGGCCCTAAATCTTGGCTCTGCGTCTGTTTATTTTTTCTCTTTGCGATCATAAGCTTTCTGTCAACTTTCTCATTCCGGCGGAGTTACAAATTGCATTCAAACTTGACATTTACTTTAAGCGACGTTAATAAATTAATAAAGTTATATTATTATTTAATTATTATCATGTTTCGTATAAGCAGAGTTTTTTTTTTAGTAATATAAACATCTCGCGGCCTAAACGTTAGTGTTTTTGCGTCGGTCTCGCAATTCTTTTTGCGATCGTCTGCAACTCTATCTCGCATTATTTTGTGGGAATTAAACAATATGTTTATCTAACGTCTAGACTAGGCTCTACGCCTGCTATTTTTTTCCTTTGCGATCATAAGCTTTCTGACAGCTTAGTTATTACGGCGGAGTTACAAATTGCATTCACACTCGACATTTACTGGAATTGGCTGTAGCTGACATCAGATTTTACTCACACAGTTAATTTTTTTTAAAGGATTTTTTATTAAATTAGTGTGCGACACAAAACTAATTTGAAAGTCTCACTAATCAAATTATTGCGATCGTCTGCATTTGTATTTCGTAATATTTCGTGGGAATTAAACAGTATGTTTATCTAACGTCGACATTAGGGCTTAAGGCTTAGCTTATGCGTCTGGTTTTTTTTTGTGATCAATTAAATTAGTCCTTTTGTTTTACGCGACGTTAATAATTAACAAAGTTACATTATTATTTAATTATTGTCATGTTTCGCATAAGTAAAGACTTTTTTCGAGACAATACCATTAAATATAACTCTCGGAATGTTTTTGCCGTGCTCAAAGATGCATCTCGGCGTAAATAGTTCCGGAATACTTAATTTTCTCTCTCTCTTTCGACGCGGCCCCGGATATAACTCGCCGGAGCGAAACATCCCGACTGACATTTTAAATTACTTAAACTTGGAAAACACGAAATAAATCTCCGTGTGAGTTTAGCTCTAGCTGCAGCTCGGCTGTCCGGACGAGGCGGGGGAAAGAAAACTCGCGGCGGCGGCAACTCCGAAAAACCCCTAAAACTCGGCGAAGGGTTGTCGACGCCATGCCGTCGGAAAATGTAACGGAAATAAATTAAATTCGCATCGAACGAAAGGAAATGCATTCATCACGACACGTACCATCGGCGGCCGGAAGTGAAAAGCTTTGTTTGTCGTTTTAAGAGCGCCGGCGGGCGACTCTCTAAAATTCTTCCAAAAAAAAATAAATAATAATCATAAGAACGATTTATGTAAATTCATTTGCACTTCGTTTCCTACCGTCATTTAATTCAAATTAATTTTTTTTTTTTGTTCGAGCTTAATATCGTCTAATTTCTATTATTATTATTATTTCTTAATACTCCTATAAGGCTAAGGGCCGATTTCACAATCTAAGAGACTTTAAAATAAAAGTCACATTCTGATGCATAAATAACTGCTTTTTCCCATCTGTTTGGACATATGACTGTGACTTTTATTTTCAAGTCTTTTTAGTTCGAATATGAAATCGGGCCTATGTCCAATAAAAAGAGTATCAATCTGCTGTATATTTAGTTGCCTATGTTATAGGAGCAATTGTAACTTTTCATTCGTCAATGCAAAGGCTTCTCCTCCAAAATTGAATTTCCTTTTCCAAATTTTTGCAAAGTCGTCGCTCAATCGTCTCTTGTTTTCGTTTCTGTCTCTTTTTACGAAAAAAAAATTCGGTTTGAAACCGACCATCTTCCGTTTTTTGTAATTCGTTTTGTGGAAGAAAATCATCTCCTTGTTTTTTGTTTTGCAATGAAATAAGTACGCAGTAAGAATTCGTCAGGAACGATCGTCTTCTATTTTTTTTTTTTTATTTTTTTCCCTGCGAAAAAAAGATAGTAAAATTTGTTGATCGTGTTTTTGTTTTCCTGTATTAATTGATCTTGATCGAAATGTTCATCGGCTACATAATTGGTCATCGTTTATTTTCATTTTTCTTTTTGTGTATTTCTTAAAAGGTTATTATGATTAGAAAGCCCTACGAATGTGACAATGGTAATGAAAATAATTCGCGAAATTAAAATAAATACATTAGGCGACGGTACATTCGGAAATGCGTTTCGAAGGAAGGTTGAAGGAGAGCGCAGCAACAACAACGACGAAACTTTCCACCTCTTCCTCCTCCTCCTTCTCCTCTTCTTCATCTCATCGCATTGAAATTCAGCCGAACTTCCGGTATAATGAGAAAAACGGGGGCTTTCAAATTAGATCAGCGTTAAAGATACAAGGCGGGCCGGGGCTCCCTCGCGGGCGCGTTTGATTTTATTAAAACGCGTCGTTAACCCGCATTAAATCAACATCGGCGACGTTAATGCGGACCGAATTGACAATTTACATCGGCCCAATTGATCCTCTTGATATGTTAAATTATGCGAGTGCACGTAATTGCTCCGGGCGAAGATTATACTGCGAGTTGTAGACGTGCCCCTGCGACAAGCGTCAGCGTGCGTGCGTACGCCTGTCGAGGGGTAAACAAAGAAATTCCAATTTTATTTTCATTTATTTAATTTTTCAGTATTGGCAGAACTTCTTTAATTCGCCTACCTGCGAAACCTCCAAAACTCAGCCACTCACCCAAACTCACCCAATGACCCGACTTTAAGTCGTTCTCGCACTCCTGGGATCTCTTTGGATGACATGATCAGCTCAGTGGAGACGGGGTGATCTACATTAAGGACAGACGGCAGCAAAAAAGTACTGAGATGTAAGCGGGGGCGCCATCTTGCATAAGTGGTTGTTACGGTTTCAAAATCCGTACTCGGAGTCACCCTGTATACGGAAAATTTAGCGCCGCATTTATTTACTAATAATGCAATAACCGTATAGGCGATATAGAAAGGGATGCGCGAACGTCTAGGTTCGTGTTTGCTTCGCCTTCTTTAACTGTGCCAGAAATAACTTCTTGTATTACAATCTTCATCGTAGTACAGATTTTACAGCATTAATCACTTCCCGCGGTTTTGATCTATTTTGTTCGCATTTCGCAGGCGGTATTTTTAACTTTATTTTATTATTATTATTATTTTAAGGACACGTTGTAATTGCAATAATAGACTTTTTACGAGCACCTATTCCTACTCCTATTATAAATTTTAAATTTTGGTATGGTTTATTACTCAACAGTCATACTAAAGGAGAACCATTTACAGAGTAATATTTAAAATAGGTTAATACAATAAAATAGAAAAAAAAAGGAATTTGTATAAATTCAAACTCGGCATTCCTTACGAGATGCTGTCAAACAATGTTAATCAAACAGAGAACGTAACATATTTTGATTATAATCACAATAATAAAATCGTCTCGCCATTGTTTTTAATAATTACAATAATAAGTTAATTTCTCCCGTGTATAGTTGTTACACTTAACTGTTATACATATACATAAATCACAATGCAGGAGACAAAGGCAAAGGGCAGATGTGCACAAACAAGTGGAGTAGTCTCACTATTACTATTTTCCCCAACCTCAATTACAAGACAAATTTTGACAAAAGAGATTACAAATTGGTCTAGTAATTTATTTTTTTTGCGTCGTCTGCATTTGTATTTCGCAACAATATTTCGAGGGAATTAAATAGTTTGTTTATCTGACGTGGAGACTAGGCCATAAAGCTTGGCGCTGCGTTTGTATTTTTTTTGTAGTGAACGTCTGCTTTTAGTCAGCTCTGTTATTCTGGCGGAGTTAAAAATTGCAGTTATATTCGATATTTACTGGAATTGACTGCAACTGACATCAAATTTTACTCACAATGTGAATTAAACAGTTTGTTTTTTTTTAGACATTTTTTTTATATTTGTGGGCGACACAAAATTAATTTAAAATTACTCAATCATCAAATCAAATTAATCCTTTTGCTTTACGCGAGCTTAACAATTAATATTTAATTACTGTTCTGTTTCGCATACGTCTTTTTTTTTAATATAAACATCTCGTCGGCCTGAAAGTCAGCGTTTCCGCGTTGGTCTCGCAATTCTTTTTTGCGATCGTCTGGGTTTGTATTTCACAACATTTCGTGGGAATTAAACAGCATGTTTATTTAAATTCGAGATTAGGCCATAATACTTGGCGCTGCGTTTGTGTTTTTTTTTTCTGTACGATCGTAAGCTTTCAGTCAGCTTTGTTATTCCGGCGGAGTAGTTACAAATTGCATTCACACTCGACATTTACTGGAATTGGCTCCAGCTGACGTCAGATTTTACTCACACAGTGAATTAAATAATTCTTTTAAAAAAGACATTTTTGTTATTATATTTGTGCGCGAGTCAAAATTAATAAATTTCGAAAGACTGAATAATCAAATTAAATTAATCCTTTTGCTTTACGCGACGCTAATAATTAATAAAGTTAAATTATTATTTAATTGTTGTTACGTTTCGCATAAGTAAAGATTTTTTTTATATACAAAGAACTCGTCGGCCTGAAAGTCAATGTTCTTGCGTTGGTCTCGCAATGTTTCTTGCGATCGTCTATATTTGTATTTCACAATATTTCGAGGGAATTAAACAGCTTGTTTATCTAACGTCGAGAATAGGTCATCTGTGATTTTTTTTTTTTGGCGATCGTAAACTTTTTGTAAGATTTGTATTTTCCGATGGAGTTACGAATTGCAATCACACCGCAATTGGCTCTAGCTGACAACAGATTTTACTCGATTGGCTTTAGCTTATGTCACCGAGCGTTTGATTTGTTCGAACTCCTTCCTTGCAATTTTGGAGCGAAGCCAAGTGGCGGTTTCTATTAACTTGGACGAGTGCTCGTTCCGCTCAGTATCTCCTCAGAGCTTCTACGAAGAACTAATAGTGCAGTTTTACACACGGCTTTTATCATCCAGTTTTCGACTCCGGCAGCTTTACGAATGCAGTACCGGACTAACGACAATTATCAAGTGGAAGATAAACCATTATATTGTATTACTAGTCGGAATTTTTAATTAATTGAGAATAACACGTTGTTGAGATGTATAAACTATATCGGCGTTTATTTTAAGTGAAATACTGGTCCCGTCCTTCGGTTCACGCTTTAGAAATATGCTTAATTTTGAAGTAATTGTATGTTTAAATTTATTGGTTTTCACGGCATAACAACGAATGCGTGATCTGACAGTGAACGTGTTGCGTAGATTAAGATTTTGAATTTGTTTTTTTTCTTGCGTTTCAGCAAACCGCCTTCACGCCCGTCACGACTGAGCTGCTGGCTGTGTTGAAAGCGAATTTCCTCAGCCAGCACAATCTCGTTACGGCTCAGGTGGGTCGTCGGTAGCGTGATTCCAAGCAAACAAATGAAGTCACGTGGTAGCTCTAGACCGATACATTTCAAGGTGAATGAATTAAGATCCGCTTGAACACAAAACAAACGTGTTGTGGTCATGACGGAACGAATCGAACAAAAACACAAGTGGCGTTAAAAACCAAACAGCTCGCCTCCTAAATTCAACAAAATACCATCCGTTAATGACCTCCTCCATTTTCTTTTTTTTTTAGGTTAGAATAATTTACGAGCTCGATTTTACAATCCACATTTCAAACGGACAAAGAGCGTCGCCTCGCCCCCGTTCCGCTCTCATTGTTTTAATTTCGCGCAATAAACTTAAGGACTTTTCTGAAGCCGGCCGGGGCCGAAGAAGAGGCCTCCGAAATATTTATGAGCCAATTTCCCTTTTTCGGCTTTCGGAGCGGCGCCGAAAGGGCTTTGCGATTGCCACTATTAAGTAATGAGGACGAAGGGATTTATAATTTGCGGCGGTGATTAGGGGGCGAAGAAGAAAAAAGAGCGACGGCGCGCTGCGGGAAGGGGGGAGGGTGGAAGTGGGGGCGAAGTCCCCTCCGGTTAATGAGCGCCTCGTTGTAACTTGTAATTACGTTGTCAGCCAACTGCGCGTTGTTGAGGGGTGGGGGAGGGGAAGGGGGTCGGCACGAAAAATACTTGAACAAGTTAAGTTTCGGATGTGCAGATAATGAGGAATTATTTAATTTTGCCCTCGCGCCGGTACTGGAAGATACAAGATAAGGGTTGGATTTATTTATTACGAAAGTTTCTGGCGTATATAAAAAAAAAGAAATTCGGAGGCCCCCGGCGTACCTTCAAGAAGATTTTAATGAATGGGCCGAAAGGAACGAAATAAACATTCACTAAAATAACTCAGAACTAACTTCCTAGCTCATACCCTTCGATAGAATGATATTTGGGCGTTTATCACCCCCCACGTCGTCGGGCGCCAATTGACGTAGGTTTTCGAGACAATTTTATGGCGCCCCACGTTGGGCGCCAATTGACGGTAATATTTTGGTGACATTAAAAAAAGTTTTGTAAATTGTTGAAAATATTAAGTGGAGCAGAGCAGGGGATCATCAATACCGATGACGACGTAATATTGAAAAAAAAAAATGAAAACGTTTTGCTCTTATTTTGTCTTTAATACCTGCGTTCCTTGTTCGCTTTATACGAGACTAATGGGCGTGTGGCTTCAATAGATCGTGCTTCCCGAGCGACTTCAATCAATTTGGTCGGAAGTGTCTGTCAAAGACGTTCGCCTGTAATCCGCGATGATGCTCGTGCCATGTCACGTCTGGATATGCAAGGAAGTCTGCGGCGGTGGCGGCGAGGCGAACTAATCCGCTGCACTTTGTGCGCGCCGCGGATACAAGAAGAACCGAACGTGCCCTCGAGAACCGAAGAACCCGACACATCCATCCCCCTAGAGCTCCCAGCTCTTTACGTCCGCGCGTAAACCACTGCATTGGTCAAAACCCAAGAAAAATGGCAATAATTTTTAAATCGTGACAGCTGCAAGAATCTAAAAAAAAATTATAAAAAATAAAACAGAATATTCGCCTTTGTTTGTGGATTTAAAGCACTTTAAGTTCAATTTATCATAAACCACGACCGTCAACCTTTCATCTTCTTTTCATTTTTGATTTTATGAAATTCGATTGTTTCGTTCAGTTTGGAGTAAATTTAAAATTTTAAGTACCGTGGTGGAAAACTGAAAAACCCTAAAGGTCAGAAGTCAATTCCACCGCAGTTCGGATTTCATTTTCTTTAATGAATTCGAACGTTAAGTCTTCTTTTATTTTATTGGACGTCAAAAATCGTCAATAACTCGGATAAAATTAGATGAATTCAAAAGGTTGACTTCAAAATTAGTCAAAAAGAGAAAAGTATTTCTTAAATCGTGAGAGCTACAAGAATTAAAAAAAAAAAGATATGTGAAAGGAAACATAATACTCGTCTTTGCCTTGTGGAGTTGAAACTCTGCGATTTATAAAGCGGCGGCCATTTTTGCTTTTTCAAACTTAGGCGGCAAATTCAAACTTCTTTCTTCATTTTTAATTTTGCGAAACTCGATCGCTTAGTTCAGTTTAAAGTAAATTCAAATTTTTAAACCGTGATGGGAAACCTGGAAAACTGAAAGATCCTAAAGATCAGAAGTCAATTCTATTGCGATTTTTTGTTTTATTGGATGTCAAAAATCTGTTGATAACTCAGAAATCATCAGTACAAAGTTCTTTTAATCTTGAACCGGACAGAAATATGATAGGGAACACACTCAACGTTTCGCTGCAGATGTATAGCTTCGTCAGGAGAAGCTGTACATCTATAGCGAAACGTTGAGTGTTTAGTTAAAATTTTCATCGGTCAAGAACCAACTTCAATTCAGAAATTATCGATCAAAATCCAAGAAATTTTTTTTGATCGCGCAAGCTGAAAGAATTTAAAAAAAATTATAAAATAGATAAAATATTCGCGTTTGCTTTTTGTTAAGTTAAATCACTTGGAATGAGAATGCGGCGACCATTTTTGCTCCAAATTTACGCGGTAAATTCAAACTAGAAAGTGGTGAATATTTATTTATTACACTTTATTGTTCAAAGTGCGTGATACGTGTTCCTCTTAATTTAGTTTGTTGCCTCATTTTTAATTATGTCAAACTCGATAGCAATCTTTACGGCTACTATACATGTAAACATAATTTCTTTACGTAGAATACTAACGAAAACAAAAAGAAAGCTATAAAACGGTAAAATTTTAAAACAAAAACAAAAAATACGTCCATTCGTTTTTAAAGAAATGTCAAAAATCACCACTTCTTCTTCTATAACAAAAGAAAAAACAAAGAAAAAAAAACATGCTAAACATGCTTCGTTCTTCGAGAAAAAAAAAATGAAGAAAACAAAAGACGACCGATGATAAGCAAGAGAATTTTCTTTTCTCTTCCTCGAAAGAAGGTCAACGTCAATTTTTTCACGCCCATATCGTTTTTTAGTTTTGTTCGTCGACAAACAAAAGAAAAAAAGCGAATCACGATCCACAATACACGAGATCATTTATTTTCAATGTTCCTTTCTTTATCGCAAGTGAAATGATCAAGAAACAAGCGTTAAAAAAATTCCGATTTTTAATTGTTAAAAATGTTTTTATTATCAACGAAAAAATAAAATAAAAGAATAAAAGATATATTATCTCACTTTTTTTTTGAGAAGAGCCGAACATTACCCACCTCTTACATTATTTCTTTCCTCGTTAAAAAAGAAGAAAAAAAAATGAGTAACAAGCTTCCATTTCATTTTCTACGTCGAAAAGCAAATAAATAAAAAAAACAATACGCAATCCGCAATACGTGAGAGAATTTTTGATAGAAATTTCTTCTGTACGTCGAAAAAAGAAACAGAGAAAGAAAATAAATCGCTCTTGGAATATCTGGGTTCAATATTGTCATGCAGCCGCTCTTCGCAAATGCCCCCCTAATCCTAATCAATTAAATTTTGTGCATCCTATTCATTTCGATTTTTTTTTCTTTTCGTTTCGATTTTCGGAGAAATTTTTAGGCCATTTTAATGTTTCATTTTCGAAAAAGTCAGTTTTACGCGGCGACTTGTCCGAGCCGGTTGTCACACCTGCAGACTGCAAGGCTCACAGCTCATCAGTCTCATTGCTTTACCAGCAAACAGATTCAACTGTTTATAACTGTTTATAAATAAGCAATTAATTAATTAAGTTTTTAAATTTTTTCATCTTCGTGCCGGCGACAATCAGTAGTAATTAGTTCTCGCGAGCCATTTCAAAGAAGATTTACAAGCTTTCAAGGTCGCGTGAACCCGGTGGATGAATCACCGGGTTCGTTAAGACAAACGAATACGAAACACAGGGTGTTAGTTGCTAACACTCTGTGTTTCGTATTCGTTCGCGAACTTGAAAGCTTGTAAATCTTCTTTGAAATGGCTCGCGAGAACTAATTACTACTGATTGTCGCCGGCACGAAAGTAAAAAAAATTTAAAAACTTATTTAATTAATTGCTTATTTATAAACAGTTATAAACAGTTGAATCTGTTTGCTAGTAAAGCAATGAGACTAATGAGCTGTGAGCCTTTCAGACTGCAGGGGTGGCAACCGGCTTGGACAAGTCGCCGCGTAAAACTGACCATTTCGAAAATGAAACATTAAAATGGCCTAAAAATTTCTCTGAAAATCGAAACGAAAAAAGAAACAGAAATGAAAAGGTCGCGCAAAAGATCTAAAGACATTTATCGGTGCGGTAAGTTTCTCGTAAAAATGAAGAACGCTTAAATCACTCTTTTTAGAATAAAGACAAAAATAAAGTATTTTATATCGAACAAAATTTAAAAAAAAGAAAAATTAAGACAATTTACTGAGTCTGACCAACACTTGTCACTCTCACTTCTGAATTGTCACTCGACGACGTTTAGCACCGTATTCACGCTAATCGTGGAAGAACCAGAAAACGATTCAGATTAGAGAAATTGTAACTGCGTGTCCGTTCGTCCGTTATTTATTTCCACGTTCTTTGAGCCTTCATTGTTTCTTATTGTTCTTGGTTCCGAAGATTTTTTAGCAACGAACGCGACATTAAGAAACGCAGACCTTCTTGCGGTTGGTTAAAGGTAGCCTCTTCCTTAATAACTTTCGTTTGTTTTTCCTATTAATTACTTAAGTATTATGGTGAATAGATAAAACAGCGACATCCTGCGATCGCTTTTTAACCTGACATTGCAGTAGGTTAGACAAACTGAAGCGGGTTTGCTACATAATAAGTTTACTCCACGCAAGGCAGCCATGCTTGCTGTCAAGGCATAATGAACAAAAACACATTTTTTTAAGTATCATGCTTCAATTTTTTTTATTAAACATAGAAGAGAGTTTAAGCCTAACGGCTTGCAGAAGCGTAAAGCCAGGTTCACACGGAAATTAAATTACGTCGAATGTAATTATGCGATTAACTTTTTATTTAACGCGCGCGCGCGCGGCACTGGAATTATAAGAACGGCCTGCTTCGCCTGGAAATCAATGCAAACGAAAAATGAGATGATTTGTTCTTAAAACCGGCTACTCAGGATACTTCAACCGCTTTTTATAAAGTTTCACGCTAGCTAGTTAGCGAAAAGTCTGAAAATGAATCAGGTGAGCGAACTTGTTACTGCGTGTCTGTTCGTCTGTTATTTACTACCTCTCGTTGTGTTCTTTGTTACAATGTTATCTCGTTAGTTCGGTTTTACCCGTTCGGTATTTGCGAAGTTAGAAACCCTCGGTAGGTTCTTCATTACCATCAAAACATCGCGCAATGAAAATTCACAAAAAGCGACCTCAAACATTCATTTCAGACATTTCAGACCTTTACAGTACACATATTTTGGTGGCCACGAAGCCCTCGAATAACTGATTTAAGCGCCGCCACTGCATTCAATCTGTATTTTAAGAAATAAATTATCACTTATAATACAGATTGAAATTATCACTTACAATACAGATTGAATACGGCGTGAATCTGTATTGTAAGTCCTTAATAAATATAATCTGTAAGAATCCAATTGTTCTTGCTCACTTAACTCAATTAAGGTAATTATAATTTAGAAACCAGATCGTAATGTGGCTTGTTTGAAAGAAGAAAAAACTCACAAAACGAAACAAGTGCAGTTGCGAGCTTACATAACAGAAGCTTTATTGTACAATTTGTAAGAATTCAAATTTTTTTGCACAATTAAATTAATGAAGATAATTATAATTTAGAAACGATGTCATATATGTCTCATTTGAAGAAGAAAAAAAAAAATGCGACACGAAAAAAGTGCAGCCGCGAACTTATAGTATAACGGAAGCCTAATCAGCCTAAAAGATACTAAGAAATGAGACCATACTATCGTATCGAGTTCAAAGAAAAAAGAAAGATGAAGCTTGTATTGTACACTGTGATCGAATAAATAGAATAACGTTGCGTGCACAAAGGAAAACATTATTGAATCAGAAATGAGTCATGGGGAAGCCCCGTGTGTTTCCGCAACACAGTTTATAGCTCGAGCGAATTCTAAGAATTCCCGGTTGGCCTAAGCTAAGGTAACCGCGTGACATAAAGCAATAAAATAAGAGAAGAGAAAGAGAGAGAGCTTGCGCGGTTTTGAATGTGACTTTGTTTGCTTGGTTTCGTGCCTTAATTTTCCTCATCAATGAATTTTTCAAGTTCTAAATCTTTCTATCAGTCCATCAGGATTTTATTTAGCATTGATCGCGTCAGCTCGGACATCGTGATGATTTGATTACGTGTAAGGTGACATGACATTGTCCGCCTGATTTGATTTGCTTTCAACCGTCCACCACTAGATTGATTAATAGTTTTATTGACGACTTCAATCCGAACTACACCCCAATTTATTTCAGCCGGATTTTATTTAGCATTGATCGCGTCAGCTCGGCCATCATGATGAATTGATTACGTGTAAGGTGACATGACATTGTCAGCCTGATTTGATAGTGAGTATGGCATTGCATTCAACCGTCCACCACTAGATTAATTAATACTTTTATTGACGACTTCAATCCGAACTACACCCCAACTTATTTAAACCGGATTTTATTAAGCATTGATCGCGTCAGCTCGGCCTTCATGTTGATTTGATTACGTGTAAGGTGATATGACATTGTCATGATGATTTGATAGTGAGTATGGCATTGCTTTCAACCATCCACCACTAGATTAATGAAATTTTAATGATGATTTTATCACGCTTATATATGTAGGTGATATCTACAGCCAGCATCGTGCTCGAGAACGATATAATTGGGCGTTAATTATATTGTAATAAGATATTAATTGGCGCGCCGTCAGCCGGTCCGGATTTATCGGCGCTATTAGAAACGGGTTGTCCGCTCCAGTGACAAATTTCAGCTACAGATATGTCATCAATTAAATCGCAAACGCCGACGACCATGGTGCTGGGGCTGCAGAGGGAGCCGTTTTGAATGAATGGGCGTATTCGAGGGTCCATTGTTGCCGGGCGTGAATGCTTGCATGCGTCAGTTTAAAAAAAAAAATCAAATCTACCAAAACGCGGAGGGGCCATAGTTGTTTGCGAATTTAAATTTGCCGCTCGTCAATAATAAATAATAGAAAGAATTTTCGGAAGTTTCCTGTTTACCGGTGGCCAACGAACGACCGCGACCGTCCATCAACAACCGATTTGGCAACATTTCAGGTAACAGGTAAGCGGGTTCTTATTGGATCAATTGTGGCCCGATCATTCCAATTTGAGGGGGAGCAGGAGGAAGGGAGGATTGAATCGATTGACAAGATTTAAAAAGCAAATGCATTTTTCTTTTGTTGATCCCTCAAGGAGCTACCCCCTGACTTACTTAAGCCAGATTTTATTTATCATTGATCGCGTCAGCGCTTGGCCATCATAATGATGATTACGTGAAGGTGATATTATGATATTGTCCACATGATTTGATAGTGAGTACATGACCCTCCGAGTGTACGTCGTGGTTAACTTTTCGTTTAGTTACTCGTGCTTGTTAGAAAGGAAAACAAAAAAATTAAAAAGCGTCGCCCTCTTATGTTTGGCAGAAGGTATCCTTCCTTGGTTAGTAACTTACAATAATCTCGCTTTGTCTCCTTTCATTCGCTTTGGTATAATCTTTGAGAATTGTTTTTTTGTTAAACTAAATTAAATTAGGAGATGGCTTTTTCTTTTTTTTTTTTCGTTGTCGTCCAATCGCGTAGCGCGGGTTAGTTGTGGTTAACTTTTCGTTTAGTTACTCGTGCTTGTTAGAAAGCAAAACGAAAAAAATTAAAAAGCGTCGCCCTTTTATGATTGGCCAAAAGTATCCTTCCTTGGTTAGTAACTTGTAATAATCTCGCTTTGTCTCCTTTCATTTGCTTTGGTATAATCTTTGAGGATTTTTTTTTTGTTAAACTAAATTAAATTAGGAGATGGCTTTCACGAATGCAAAACCTCCTCGCGACGATGTTGCCTTTTGGTTTTTCTTTTTTTTTTTGTTGTCGTCCAATCGCGTCACGAGGGTTAGTCGTGGTTAACTTTTCGTTTAGTTACTCGTGCTTGTTAGAAAGGAAGAGGAAAAAATTAAAAAGCGTAGCCCTCTTATGTTTGGCCGAAGGTATCCTTCCTTGGTTAGTAACTTTTAATAATCTCGCTTTGTCTCCTTTCATTTGTTTTGGTATAATCTTTGAGATTTGTTTTTTTCTTAAACTAAAAAAAATTAGAACATGGCTTGCAGGAATGCTAAACCTCGTCGCAGCGATGTCGTTTTTCAGTTTTCCTTTTTTTTTGTTGTTGTCTAATCGCGTCGCGCGGGTTAGTTGTGGTTAACTTTTCGTTTAGTTACTCGTGCTTGTTAGAAAGCAAAACGAAAAAAAATAAAAAGCGTCGCCCTCTTATGATTGGCCAAAAGTATCCTTCCTTGGTTAGTAACTTGTAATAATCTCGCTTTGTCTCCTTTCATTTGCTTTGGTATAATCTTTGAGAATTTTTTTTTTTGTTAAACTAAATTAAATTAGGAGATGGCTTTCAGGAATGCAAAACCTCTTCGCGGCGGTGTTGTCTTTTAGTTTTTCTTTTTTTTGTTGTTATCCAATCGCGTCGCGCGGGTTAGTTGTGGTTAACTTTTCGTTTAGTAACTCGTGCTAGTTAGAAAGGAAAACGAAAAGAAATTAAAAAGCGTCGCCCTTTTATGTTTGGCCAAAGGTACCCTTACTTGGTTAGTAACTTCTAATAATCTCGCTTTGTCTCCTTTCATTTGCTTTGGTATAATCTTTGAGATTTGTTTTTTGTTAAACTGAATTAAATTAGGAGGTGGCTTTCAGGAATGCAAAACCTCCTCGCGGCGATTTCGTTTTTTAGTTTTTCTTTTTTTTTTGTTGTGGTCCAATCGCGTCGCGCGGATTAGTCGTGGTTAACTTCTTGTTTAGTTACTCGTGCTTGTTACAAAGGAAAACGAAAAAATTAAAAAACGTCGCCCTCTTATGTTTGGCCAAAGGTATCCTTCCTTGGTTAGTAACTTCCAATAATCTCGCTTTATCTCTTTTCATTTGCTTTGGTATAATCTTTGAGAATTGTTTTTTCTTAAACTAAATTAAGTACATGGCTTTCAGGAATGCAAAACCTCCTCGCGACGATGTCGTTTTTTAGTTTTTATTTATTTTTTGTTGTTGTCCAATTGCGTCGGGGGGGCTAAGTCCTGATTGGTCATCAAAACATATCACTTAACGATTTTCGTCGTCGTTATCTAACGATGTCGATGGGAGAGGGTGGGGGAGGGTGGCTTTATAGATGAAATGTAATAGCGATAAAATAATATGCGCGCGGCATTCAAATTCTAATCGAAAGAACATCCTGCCTCGTCCGGAAGTTATTACAAACGAAAGGCAAATATTTGTTCTCGAAACCGGAGCAAATTTGCCGGAGAGATCGATTCGCCGCGCAACTCCCAGCAAAGTTCCAACTCCCACAGCCCGCTCGCTTGATCTCTAAATTCCGACGAAGAGATCGCAATGTTTGACTTTTGTTTTCTTGGGTCGTCGTTATTGCGGCCCGGAGGGGACGCGCGCGGCGCGGCGTCGGGGGCGCCGAAATAAAATAAACTTGGCAAAATATACCGTATAATCCGGAGGAACACTGCGATCACTACTCCAGGGCGTCATAAATCACAAGCGGATCCTGGAAGGGGGGGCCACTTAAATAATCCGTTTCACATTTTTGGTGAGAAGCGCAAACAAATGGTATTATCCTGGCGCGCACAGCGCGGCACATTTGAATTCTCCCCGGTTGGATGAGTGTGTGTAATTGGTTGATTAATTAGGTGACGCAATCACGTGACCGACTAACTTGGCGTTAACACGACCGTGCATGTCATCAAGGACGTACGTCGTACCGAAACCGCCGCGATGAGCTTTTTACATTGAAGAAGAACACGCGCGGGCTCGAAACCGCGCTTGGCTCCCGGAGCGGCGGTGAGAAACACGTCGGGTGCGAGATAAGGACTGTGGGGCGAACGGCTGCGCCCGGGCTAAGCCCCCACCCCAAAATATTGCGCCGCCGCAGGATCAGGATTCAGGATACAGCGGATGGTTGTTGAAGGTCCTTCTTCTCTGCATACATGACCGGAAAAAATTCTTTCTTCCTAATACCCCCCATCCCCACCACTGGAAATTCAAACCTAACCTTCAAAAAAAAAAAAGAAACTCACAATCTACAGTTTTAACATCTACCGGAGCCTAATCTCTATTTGCGAACATGACGTACATAGATACTCGTATATCTCTGATCTCTGATCACCAGACTATGTTAAATAAAACAATTAAAAAAAAACGAATCTTCACCTTCTCTCTCCAAAATCCTTCTTTTTTGTCCCATATTAAAAAATAAAATAAAAGAAAACAAGAAAACTATTTGGGAGAGAAAAGGCGAAAATTCGATATAAAATTTAAAGAAAATTAAACCTTAGGTTAGAAATTCAACTTCAAATTTATTCCCTTTGTAATATTAGATACAAGATCAATATAACATTTGAAAATCGTACTTAATGAATTTAAAATGTATTTTTTCCAATGCAAAACGAGTTATTTGCTGATAAGCGGTTTGCTGGTGCAACGACTCAGGCGATGAACTTGTAGCGTGAATCCGCAAACTTGCAAATACGCAAATAAGTCGGGCATTGTAAGTGTTTTAACATAATCAATTAATTCACGATTTAATATAACTGACGATTGGAAACAACGTGAAAATCCTGACATCACCTTTTCAGCAACCAAGTAAAGTACGGGTTCAATTAAAGTTTTGCGGAATTTGGTCATGACGTCACGTACATTGGCAATATAAAAGATGTGCGTAATTTGTAAAAGGTATCAGTTAATCTGATCGTCGTCGTGGGATACAGTTATCTGTATTTCTGACCTTTAAACAATAAAGCTACGCAACTCCCGCGTCTGGACGCCCGACAGCTTGTAACCTGCTGGAGACGACCGACGCGTGACAATATAAAGAAAAAATAATAAGAACTAAATATAGAACTAACAACATAAAAAAATTAATAACGAACATAAAAATAAGATCTAACAAATTCGAATAACTAAGAATTAGCTTTTCTTTATGCGTGAAATTATTAATTTTTTTTTTTCTTTTAAGTCACCAACGTAGACTGTCTTCGAAACACAGAGTTTAAATTAAATTAATAAAATAAAAATTAATAAAATTTTAAAAAATTCGGTGACGATTAAATTGATTACCAGAAAAAAAAAGACACGTGAGGTATAAATATAATAACTTTTTCGCGAAATTAACTTCACAAAACTGAACAAATCGAGAAAAATGTTTTGTGTTGTTTTTTCCTCGAAAGTCTCTTACTGTCGTGACGCATTCAGCTATGCCAGTGACCACCAACAAATTTACATGTTTGTTGAATTTTTAATCCATTTTATTTCGAAAAATACACAAGTTAGACCCCCAAATGTCTTGCAATTATTTGCTTTGTTCTTTCAAGTACTATCTGCGGTTAACGGGTCGGACACTTATTTTTAATCACCCTGTTTAGAAGAAAAAATGAAATTTAAAAAAAAAAGTGATACAGCAAGCATCGAATTCTAACAATTTTAAATAAACAGAGGGATTTGAGCAAGTATGGCAAATTAAAAAAAAAGGGAAAAAATATGGAGCATTTTTCCACAGAGGGTTTCATAATTAAAGAAGAAGGATTGATAAAAGTGTTTCAACAAAAAGAAAAAAAAACATAAGAAAAAATAAGATAATAGGCTGTACATGATAGTTTCTCGATAAAATTATGATTCTGATTATTATTATTATTATTATTTTTAATGTGATATTTGTATTGATCTGGACGCGTTTTTAATTTTCAAAAATTTTGCCATTTTGCTAAACACGCAGTTTCTTGTCTTTGCGCGTGGTGTGTACATCTTTGACTGTTTTTTGAAGAAGGAAATTAAGAAGAAAAAGAAAAACTAATTATTAAAGAAAAGTTAGCTAGTAAAGGTGAAAGGGTTATGAGAGAGAGCAAAGTCATTGCGAGATTAGAATAGAAAAAGACGAG
This sequence comes from Prosopocoilus inquinatus, assembly GCA_036172665.1. Classification (NCBI taxonomy): domain Eukaryota; kingdom Metazoa; phylum Arthropoda; class Insecta; order Coleoptera; family Lucanidae; genus Prosopocoilus; species Prosopocoilus inquinatus. The sequence continues at coordinate 11,940,416 of CM069871.1, read as the reverse complement.
AACGTTACTAGGAAGATGAAAGATGAAAGATTGGGAGATTGTTAGAATTAATTTTCTTCGGCAATTGGAATGGGGGCGATGTTCTTTTCTCTGTGCGAAGAGTTCGAAATTGCAATGTGTGACGTAATTCGTGTCGGTAATCGGTTCGAGCCTGGCAGACGACCCATGACATCCTGGTCTCATTGGCTGATGCTTACCTAATATTTTACAGTGATTGACTTCGACGCTCTGTTCTCTTTCTTTTCTTTCATCATTTTAAAAATGACCTTGTGAACTGTACATGACCGTCATTTTAATAAATGACTGTCATTTTTAAAAATGAGTTTCCAACCGTCTTGCAGATTATGTTATTAAGAAGATAAAATGCTATCACGACGAAATTTAATTAAAATTGTTTTCCTATTTGGTTATGAGATGGCGTTTTTAATAATTCCCGTTACGCCAAGATTTTTTTATTTTACAATTCAGTTTTGATAAAAAAAAAATATCACAAATGGTGTAAAAATAGAAAGTATATCCTACTCCTTGAAATTTGAATAAAATAGCTTTCATTTTTGTTCAAGAGATGGCACCCTAAATAATCCCATCACATCTTAATTATAGATTTTCAAATTGAATTTTGAAATTAAAGTCATAACCAGACTGCGGAAGTTCAGGCTTTTGCCTATTTTATATTTGTTAAACACTACTTTAATAGGACCTTGTTACAAATACATTTCACGTAGTTACTGTTGCTATTGTTGCCTATTTATGCATAAGTGCCTATTTCAGATAAAAATGCATGTACTGTGCCTTCTTTCTAAAAATTCTCAGAATAAAGTTTAAGTTCGCATAAAATTGGTATAAAAACGATTACAGGTTGAATCCAGTCGCTTTGAACAAAAAACAAATAATGAAAGCAAGTGTCTCTTCTTTCATCCCCGACTTTTGTTTTTTTTTTTTAATTTTATTATTAACTAATTAAATTAATTGTTAATTTGCAATCAATTATTCCGCTTGATTTAATTCAATTTTTAATTTAATCAATTGACCAACCTTTGTTTTGTTTTCTCTCTCTTTGATTCGTTTTCATTTGATTCGTTGATTTATCATCTCGTTCTCGTTTTCTCTTCCGTATAAATTTTATTTTATTTTACTTTTAATTAGATGGGAGTTCGTTTTATTTACATTTTAATTCCTTCCTTCCTTTTCTTTCTCCGTTATACGATTTGACTCTATTTTATTTGTTTATTTTTTATTATTTTAACTGCTGGTCTCTTTTCTTTACCTAATATTTCGCAGACTAAATTTTTGATTGCGTTCGTCATTTTTTTAACATCGCTGGTTTTAGCGCAATATTTCATTTTCTTCCTCGGCACATCGACGATCGACATTTGTTTTTCTTCTCGTTCGTTTTGTCTGTGTTTCGTTTTTATTTTAATAATCAATAGATCTTCTATTTATTCTTCTTTTTGTTCTTCTTTTAGTCGAGTTAACACGTTTAATTCACGTACAATTATTCGTAAATCTTCTACTTTTCTTTTAATGAACTATTCAGATAGGCTTGTACTAGATGAGAATTCATAACTAAATCCGACCCCGCCGTAAGATACCCTCAGAGGTTCATCGGCCCCCAGCCCAGCCCTCTGCGTTCATCGACCTCTTTCTAATCTTCATTGACACCAAGGGGTCGATGCGACCCCGTTGAGAACCCCTGGTCTACACCAGTAGAGCAATAAATTAAACAATTAAACAACAAAACGTTTAAGATTAATGAACAGATAGAGCAGCGACATCTTACGATCGCTTTTTGACCTGACATTGCAGTAGGATAGACAAATTGAAGCGGATTTGCTTCTAATAAGTCCCTCATGGGGGAGATTAACTTTAAATTCCTTTTAGAATGTGAGTTACATTAATGTTATGTAATTTCAAATGTCACATTATAAGCAATACTTAAATTTAAGGTCGGCTTAACTGCTCGGTGCAACTGGCCCTAAGTAAGTTTCACTTTTTGGTTTTTACACAAAATTCAACGCGCGTATTTTAGGCGAAAATGGTTGCATTTCACAGGTGCGGTTATTAACGTGGGTTTGACATGCATTGACCGAGACGCGACACGACGTGCGACGTTTGCGTGCATTGCAGATCAAGTCTCATAGGTCAAGGAACGTACGCAAACGAACGTATAAAAGAGGGAATTTCAATTGGGGAATCCGTGTCATTATTTCTAAAATGTATCTATATTATTTAATTGTTTATATGGTTCTAACCAGATAAGAATAATGCCAAAGAAACGGACAAACAAGTGCTTCATGCAACTATCAGTTCAAACATTCCTCACTCGGCCAGTTTCTGGAAGAGATTAGTTTTATGCAGACTCGGATAAAGTATTTGCGGCAGCAAATATACCTAGGAGTAAACTGATAAATACAATTTTTAAACAGTTTCTAGGAAAAAAATCCGGATGATCAGTTCTTTCGGAGTCAACTATTCGAAAAGGCTATTTAAGATAAACAATAAAAATATCCATAATTGATTATCAGACAGAATGATAAATTAATTACTAATTGGTTTCATAAACCTACCTGGTCAGGTAGGTACATAAATTTTCACTCGTACACACCTAAAAATTATAAAATTGCAACTATTATTTCATTAACTGATCGAGCTATTTTACTTTCTGATAAAGTTTTCATTTATGATAACTTAAATTTAATAAAGAAAACTCTTATTCAAAATTCTTATCCAATAAATCTTATTGAATCAGTAATTAAAAATCGTATTAAATACTTACAAAATTCAAATGTCTCTAAAAACATTAGACAAACTTCGAATCATAAATACATATCCTTGCCTTATATTGAACCATTACACAATACATTTAAACACATTTTCAAAAAACATAATTTAATTTTAGCCAGTAAATCTGTGAATAATTTAAATTTAATTTTTTCGAATTTAAAAACCAAAATACCGAAATTAAAACAACCTAACGTGGTTTATGAAATCAAATGTTCAAATTGTAATTCTGTTTATATAGGTGAAACGAGCCAAAATTTAAAAAAACGTTTAGACCAACATAAATATCATATTCAAAAAAATAATCAAAATCATTCAATGCTTGTAGAGCATTCATTAGTAAATAATCATAATTTTGATTTTGATAATACTGATATTTTGTACAGTGAATCTAATATTTTTAAAAGACGTTTCATAGAAATGTGTAAAATTAAAATGTCTGGAAATTCTATTAATAAACGTACGGACTTTGAAAATTTAAATGACATATTTTGTAGTTTTCTGGACTCTTTAAACAAGATATAGATCTGTCAATTAATTAATTATATATATATATATAAAAAAAAAAAAAAAAAAAAAAAAAAAAAAAAAAAAAGTAGCTTTAATTAGTTCTCGTTACTTTTATTCCGAACAACTCGTAGTTTAGTTTAAAAATCATGTTACCTTTTCGTTTCTCTTGACGACTTGTTTCTCTTGACAACTTGTTTATTTACTTTTTTTTCACTCCTGACGAAGCTATAAATCTATAGCGAAACGTTGAGTGTGTTTCCCTTCATTTTTCTGTCCGGTTTGAGATTAAAAAAACTTTCTACTTAATAAAAATATCGATGAACCGGTGAATAGATAAAACAGCGACATCCTACGATCACTTTTTGACCTGACATTGCATTTGCGAATAAATTGTCAAGTCGTTTTTGGTTTGCAGTGAGAATTTCGAGCTACGTCTCTGCTAATGAAGCCCCAACCAGGGCTGAAACAGCTGTACAGAGGCTGCTCGAGGTTTTCACTGCAATCAAAAACGATTTGCAACAAAATTTTTTTATTAAAAATGTCTTTGTAATTTACTTGATTACTTCGTTGTGATGAATTCTGATATATAAATATTTTGGAGACTATTTATACTTTATTTGTGCCTATTCTGTACACACATATGAGCCTCTTTTAGGCGCCTAAAATTGAATTTTTCTTGTGCCTAAACTTCCCCAGTCTACTGTCCACTATTCTAATACAACTCTGTTTTACTTATTCAAGTCGTCTCGCGGCGAATTTTTACAAAAAAAAAATGAAAAATAAATAAGCAGAGCATTTCCTTTGCGTGACATAAATATGAAATCAAAATTGCGCGCGAAAGCCACTATAAAGCAATTACTGAAAGAGATTTATGTACTCGGGCTGTGCATATCTGACGCGCGCGAGCTTTTTAAGTACGCCGCCGCCGCCGCCGCCGCCGCCGTATTCATTTGAATGCGGGCACGCTTTGCTTTGACGTCATTATATACGGTTTTAAGGCGATTTTTCTCTCTTCAGATCTCGTTTGATATGTACAGCTCGCCGACCGACCGAAGAAGAGAAGAAGAAGATTCCGCGTCGCCGACCCCTTTAAACATGAGGCGAGGGTTGCGCCCGCCGCCGCCGCCGAAGCAGATCCACATAAGCAGCGATAATTAAGGGCGGAAAAGTTCTGCGCGCCTTGACAATGCGATTCCTGCGTTCGTTCATTGACGACACGCGAGATTAAACAAGCATTGAAATCTCTTAGCGATCTATTCAGGTTCACGTGGAACGAGTCAAAGTTAAAGACGCGCAAAATAAATTTGCTACCCGTGGAATACCCACGAATAGAATACGTATCTGCCGCCCCGGAAGCTCAGGGAAGAACGGACATGGTCCAAAAGATGTTAAGAGGCGCCAGCCTGAATTTTCACCAAAGAAAAAAGAAGCAAAGCATCTCCTCGCCTGATGTAAATATCGAAATTGCGAAAGCCACTGTAAAGCAATTACCAAAGCGATGACAGTGCGATTCCTGCGTTTGTCCATTGAGAAGATTCATGTGGGATTAGTCAAAGTTAAAGTCGCGCAAAATAAATTTGAGCCAATAAACTGCTACCCCAAAGCTACAAAGAAATTGGATTTAACCTCCTAACCACAAAAAAATTACACGTATTTCGGCAGCTAAGTTGCCACCTTCAGTAGATGCCTTTTTCTTGATCACAAGAGAAGTGACTGTGTCATGCCTATCGCTACCTTATATACAAATTCGTTTCGTGCTGTCTGAAGCGAGCGTCTCACTGGATTGCGTCAACCAAGTCAAGCAACACGGAACACCCATGACAGGTGTTCATTAAATCTCTCTTATTTTTGTATATAAAAATGGTTTCAAACCCGTCTAGTTCCCTGTTGCTTGACGTTGTTTTTACTAACCTAGGATTGTTTAAATCTATTTTATGACTGGCGTCAAAAATATGTTGGGCAACACTGGATTTTTCAATTCTATTTTACTTTAAATGAGCTAAGTGTTCTCTAAAACGTGTCAGTATATTTCTTTTTGTTTGCCCAATATATTTCTTGGTACACCCTTGACAAGATATTTCATAGATTCCTGATTTCTGATTTGGTTCAGTTTTGTCTTTAGGGTTTGCCAGTAAACGTTTTAAAGTATTATTATTAGTATGTGCGATTGTGTACCCCTGCGTTTTAAAAATGTTATTTAAACCTTTGGAAAAATATTTGTCAAACGGAATTTTAATGTATTTGGATATGTTTGTTTCTACCGGTAACAAACCGGTAAGTTTTTTGATGTTGGCTTTGTTTACAATTTTCCTTAGAGTATTTTCTACATCTAGATCGACATCTACGGAGTAACCATTGTGGACTGCTACAAAGCTACAAATTAAATACGTGGCTGCCGCCCAGAATATCAGTGAAGAACAGACGTGGTCCAAAACATGTTAAGCGGGGCAAGGCTGAATTTTCACCAAAGAAAAAAGAAGCAAAGCATCTCCTTGCCTGCTGTAAATATCGTAAATTTGTTTCACTCAGTGATTTAGCCGAGTTCAGTTGGGTTGGGTTGACCTTAACTTGATTGTTTTTGCTTGATTTTAATTAATTTTAATTTTTCCTCGTTTCAATTTCAAATTTCTCATCTATTTTTTTAAAATTTATTTTTCCTTTCCTTGGGCTGTTTTTTTCAATTTTTAACTTTTTTTCGTTTTAATTTTAAAGTCGCCTGATTTTTCTTTTATTTTTCTCTTCTTGGGTTGGCTTCATTTAGGTGGACTTCAGTTTGTATTGCGAAGTTGAAAAGAGAACTAATCCATTAAAAAAAAAACAATATCGAATGCCTTCTTTGACATTAAGAGAATTTTTTTTTTTAAGAAAAATTATTGTCCATGAACGATTATTGATTTGAACCACTTCGCCTATTAAAAAAACAAATTAACACCGAAGGATTTATTTCTTTGCATTTGATCAAAGCCCTCTCCCCCCCCCTCCTTCCCTCCGGTAAAGAACACACCGAATTTGTTAAAAAAATGCTAAAAAGATGGCCGTAACTTAAATTTACTTTTTATTTTTAATTGTTATTTTTTCTTATTTTTCGTTTTATTCGATAGTTGAGCCGAGTTCGGCTGAATCGCGTTCTCCTCGGGATTAGATTGTTTTTCTTGATTTTAATTAATTTTAATTTTTCCTGGTTTCAATCTGAAATTTCTCATCTATTTTTTAAAAATCTTTTGTTCCTTTCCTTAGGTTGTTTATTTCATATTTTTTTTCTCATTCTTGCTATAGGTTGGCTTCAGTTGGGTTCCGAAGATTAAAAGGTAACTAATCCCCCCACCCCCTCCTCCTCCCTCAATAGAGAACGCGCCGAATATATTAAGAAAAAATATTAGAAAAATTTCCGAAGCCTAAATTGTCTTTTAGTTTGTAATTATTTTGAATTTTTATTTTTTCTAATTTTCGTGTTACTCGGTAGTAAAGACGTCCCCCCCCCCCCCCCCCGTCCTCCTCCCTCAGAAGGGAGGGAGCCTTCTTTGACATTAACAGAAAACAAAAATTAAAAAAAGAAACAAATTATTGTCGATGAACGGTTATTGATTTAAACCACTTCGCCTATTAAAAACAAATGAACACCGAAGGATTTATTTCTTTGCATTTGACCAGCCCCCCCCCCCCCTGCCCTTCTCCCCGAGCAGAGAATACACCGAATTTGTTTAAAAAATGCTAGAAAATTGACCGAAACTTAGAATGTCTTTTAATTTTTAAATATTTTAAGTTTTTTCTTAAGTTTTCTTAATTTTCATTTTACTCGGTAGTTTAGCCGAGTTCGGCTGGGGGCTGCGTTGACCTTGGCATTAGTTTCCCTTGATTTTAATGAATTTGATTTTTTTTGTTTTATTTTCAAATTTGTGTTGTTACAGTGTTACAATTTTTTTTTTGTTTTGACCGGTCCGGTCGAGTAGGCTATTCTTTTTACATGCATGTCGAGTGCATCGCGGTAGGTCTACTACAGCGCCGCACTCGCCACTTCATTCCTTCCCGGTTGTCATTTTTTCTTAAGTTTTCTCACTTTTCACTTTGCTCGGTAGTAGTTTAGCGGAGTTCGGCTGGGGGCTGCGTTGACCTTGGCATTAATTTCGCTTGATTTTAGTCAATTTGAACTTTTTTTTGTTTTATTTTCAAATTTGTGTTAGTGTTACGATTTGTTTTTTGTTTTGGCCGATGCGGTCGGGTAGGCTATTCTTTTTACACGCATGTCGAGTGCATCGCGGTAGATCTACTACAGCGCCGCACTCGCCACTTCATTCTTTCCCGGTTGTCATTTTTTCTTAAGTTTTCTCAATTTTCACTTTGCTCGGTAGTAGTTTAGCCGAATTCGGCTGGGGGCTGCGTTGACCTTGGCATTAGTTTCGCTTGATTTTAGTCAATTTGAACTTTTTTTTGTTTTATTTTCAAATTTGTGTTAGTGTTACGATTTGTTTTTTGTTTTTGCCGATCCGGTCGGGTAGGCTATTCTTTTTACATGCATGTCGAGTGCATCGCGGTAGATTTACTACAGTGCCACACTCCGCATTTCATTCTTTCCCGGCGGCTCGTTGAAGTTTTTGGTTTCCGACCAGTCAGCTGATAATTTGTGGTCACGTTTCTGATCGCGCTGCGTGCTTCGTATCTTTCTGGAATGTTCTCTTGATTAAATAATTAAACCAGCCGTTGTGAACTGCGGATTAGGCTCAATTCTCACATGGCAGCGCGTCGCGTAGCCTCATTTTTGTTCCTATGCTTTTATATGTAATTTTTGGACATAAAATGCTGCTGAGTGAGAATTGCTTGATTTAAAACCATAGCAACTTTTAGAAGCGGCAAAATGACGCGACGCGACGCGCGGCCTTCTGAGAATTGAGCCTTATGCATCGGTGCTGTAATCCTCGTAGTGTAGGGACCGTCTCTCGGTTCTGTGAGTTGTGCCACGCTATTTCTAAGGCTTACTGTTTACGGCAAGGTTGATTCTCCATTTTGTCGCTTATTTGTTTTCCACGTGCGTTTACCGCTTGCGATTGCTTATGTCCACATTTTGTCTTTTTAGCAATATTTTAACACCGATTTCGAACAGATTGGTTATCGCCTCGCCTAATACCGGAAACGATGGTCATGTTCCGATAACGGCCGGCCTCATGAAGCCAGAATTAAGTTTTATATTCTCTCTGCGAGAGAGAGAAAACTTTTCTTTTCGGCACTCGAGAGTAGCAGGATTTGTCGCCGTTTCCAAATTACTAATTGCGCGGACGTACTCGAGGAGGTGGGGCGGAGGGGGGCGCATGACTTGCGGCCTCCTCGAATTTACGAACCTGTGAAGTTGCCGGAGCCCCCCGCCGAGATCTCCGAAATGAGTTTCGGCGGTCGAGGCACGTCGAAAAGGAAGACGGCGCTCGAGTGCTAATAACGACGTCGGATCCAGAAACAACAGCGGTGCCGGTTACTCTAACGACGCCGACGCCTGCCGTTTTGTACCACCTACAACAGCGCGTTGTACACAGACGCAGGACATGGACAGGCAAGGCACACTTTGATCATTTGTTTTAATGAAAAGTTAAATTGAAAATTTTAATTGCCAGGATTAGTTCTCGTTCATTACCACAGATGGGAATTTCATATTCTGACGTCATCACTGCTCCGAGGTTGTTTAAAAATCCTCTTTAATTCACTTATCACTCGAGGTCGCTGAAGGTGATGATGATGATATTTGTTGTAAAGCCGGTTCCGGTCAAAAGTTCAAGAGGGTGTCCGGTTTTTGAATCAATCGCCGCCCGTGTAAATCCGTTAAAACAGCGAAGAGTCTGGTAAAGAGTCGGGGCGTAACGGCGCGTTTGGAACGACTATTGTTATTGCGGCGACTTTTTTTTTATTGAAAATGATATAAAACGACGGACCCGTTTGATCCGGGGTGGCTCGACCGAGATGGCTATCGCCTTCTTAGCGTGTGTGTGTGCGTGTGCCTGCGGCTTCATTATGTATACTTTGACCTGCGTTTTACGTCACCCCGTAGCGGTTTAAGCGGCTTTGTTATGCCCGCGCCGATTTCGAATTTACACTCCATAAATTTTTGATTCCTCCGTTTATCTCTCCCCCTGTATCGCGCGCGCGAGCTATTCTGACTCCTAAATGTAATACACTCAATTTAATGTTATTGCCATATGTGTGGTTGGCTATGCTTAATAGTATAATAGTTTCGCGCGCACACAAGTTTTATTGGATGATGCATTGTAAATTATAACCCCCCCCCTCTCCTCAAAGGAGGAGAAAATAACATTAACATCTGTCTACTATACTACGTTGGCAAAACTATCATTAACCACACAAAGAAGACGCCAGAATTCTATGTACATAGAATTGTCGCAGCTTAAAAAGATTCACAAATGCTTTAAGAAGTGTACAGGTTTCTTCGTCCAGCTTTCTCTGTTTATCTCAATCTGTTTCGTTCGTCATTTTTTATTGTTGAAACCTTAGTAATTCTAATACGCTTTAAGAAGTGTACAGATTTCTTCGTCCCTTTCTCTCTCTTTAACACAATTTGTCCTTCGTGCTTGGCGTTCTGAAAAATAATTGATTTCTTTTTAATTAAAAAAGAAGAGCAAGGAAATTTCGGTAGGCATACGGAAATTGCGATTTTCGTTTGTTGCACTTTTGCACAATTAAAAAAAATTAGAAAAACGTTTCGAGGTCAATCCGACATAATCAAAGTGAACCAATACGAATCAAAGCTAATTGAATTTCAAGTTTCAAACTGTGACGCACTTTATAAATTTATTACAAACACAGATTATTATTATTATTATTATTATTAAAATCAAGTGAGTTCTTTCACAGCAAATAAAAAAAAAATGAAAAAAAAGTTTACGATTTGAACAGCGTAAAAAATTAATTAAATTTTTCAAGACCAAGTCAACCCAACTAAAGGGAAAAAAATGCACTTTCTTTTGCCCTTTTGAATTCAATAAAGAAGATTAGAAAAACGTTTCGAGGCCAACATAATCAAAGTGAACCAAAACGAACCAAAGCCAATTGAATTTCAAATTTCAAATCGTAATAAAATACACAGTGCGTCAATTATTATTATTAAACTCAAGTGAGCTCTGTCATAAAATATATAAAAAAAATGTTAATTATATTGAAATTAAAAAATTAGAAAAACGGTTTGAGCTCAATCCACCAAAATTGAAGTGGACCTAAACGAACCAAAGCAACTGAAATGAACTCGAGTGAGCTCAGCTAAAGCAAAAAAAAAATTAAAAAAAAATTATAATTTGAACGATGTTAAAAATTAATAAAACTTTCAAGGTCAAGTAAACCCAACTAAACGGAACCTAAGCAAAAGACTAATCGACAGAACACAGCCCAACACAAGGAAAAGATTTAAAAAATATAAAAGTTCAGTCCTAGAAAATATGCAAACAATTATTTTTTTTAACTAAAAAGAAACATTTAAAAGTTTTAAAAAAAAGTTTCAAGTTCAGTCCAGCCTAACTGAAGTGAAACTAATCCGAGGAAATTTCTTCAATTTTTTTTTTAAATCGACAAATTTAAAAAAAAGGAACTGATTTAAAAAAAATATTAAATTTTTTCAAGGTTAAGTCGTCTCAGGCAAAGTTCAGTCCTAGAAAATATGTAAACAATTATTTTTTTAACTAAAAAGAAACATTAAAAATTAAAAAAAAAAAAGTTTCAAGTTCAGTCCAGCCTAACTGAAGTGAAATTTTTTTAAATTTTTTTTCTTAAATAGACAAATTTGAAAAAAAGGACGGATTTAAAAAAATATTAAATTAAGGTCAAGTCGTCCGAAGCGAACCTACGTAAGCGAATCCACTCCTAGAAAATCGTAAACAATTATTTTTTTAATTAAAAAAAAAAAAACATTAAGAATTGTTTCTAAAAAAGTTTCACGGTCAGTCCAACCTAACTGAAGTGAATTTAACCCGAGCGAATTTCTTTTCAATTTTTTTTTAAATCGACAAACTTAAAAAACGTTAAAATTAAAAAAAAGTCCCATAACGCAAATGGGACCTACGCAATAAAAGAATTTAAAAAAAAAATTTCAAAAGTAAAAAATATGCAGAACATAAAAACGAAGAGTTAATTAAAAAAAAATTAAAATCGACAATTAATTAAAATGAAGTAAGAAACGAACAAACGTTCAGAAAAACTGAACTGAACTCAAGCGAGTTCAACCAAACTAAAAAAAAAAAATAATTTTTACAAGATCAAGTAAACCCAACCAAAGGGAACCTAAGCGAGACTAATCACCAGAACTCAGCCCAACACAAGGAAAGGATTTAAAAAATATTAAATTTTTTCAAGGTTAAGTCGTCTGAAGCGAACCTACATTGGCCAGTTCTAGAAAATATGTAAACCATTATCTTTTTTTGATTAAAAAGAAACATTAATTCCTTTGTAAGTTTCAAGGTCAGTCCAACCTAACTGAAGTGAATTTCTTTTTTTTTAATCGACAAATTTAAAAAAGGAAACGATTTAAAAAATATTAGGTTTATTCCAAGGTTTAAGTTGTTCGAAGCCAACTAACATAGGAACACTCTTAGGAAATATGTAAACAATTATTACTTTTTAAATTAAATAAAACATTAAAAATTGTTTTTAAAAAAAGTTTTCAAGGTCAGTCCAATCTAACTGAAATTAATCTAACCCGAGAGAATTTCTTTTTAATTAAATCGACAAATTTAAAAAACTTTAAAATTAAAAAAGGTCCGTTTCAAGGTCAACTAGACGCAAGTGAGTCCAACGCAAGAGAAGAATTAAAAAAAATTGAAAAGTGAAAGTTATGCTGAAAATAAAAACAAAAAGTTAAACAAAAGAAATGAAAATCGACAATTAATTAAAATGAAGTCAGAATCGAACCAAGGCCAACTGAACTGAACTCAATTGAGCTCATTCACACAAGTTTCAAGGTCAGTCCAACAACCTAACCCGAAAGAATTTCGTTTTAATTTTTTTGTAAATCGACAAATTTTAAAAAAAAGTTAAAATAAAAAAGTCTATTTCAAGGTTAACTAAACGCAAGTGAGCCCAACGCAAGAGAATTTAAAAAAAATTTTGGAAAGTAAAAGATATGCTGAAAATAAAAACAAAAAGTTAAACAAAAAATGTGAAAATCGACAATTAATTAAAATGAAGTCACAATCGAATAAAAGCCAACTGAACTGAACTCAAGTGAGCTCAGCCATACCAAAAAAAAATTAATTTTTACAACTTGAACGTTAAAATTAATAAAACCTTTCAAGGTCAAGTGAACCTAACTAAAGTGAAGCTAAACGACGCCAATCGATAGAACTCAGTCCAATTGAGCCCAATCCAAGGAAAAAAATTCAAAAAGTATTAATTTTTCCTGGGTCAATTCAACTGAAGCGATCCTTTAGGAGAGCTCAGTCCAAGTAAAAATGTAAACGATTAATTTTTTTAATTAAAAAAAGCGTTAAAAATTTAAAAGAAAAAACACTCTCAAAGTCAGTTCAATGCGTTTAAAGCGGACCTAAGCAAGCCCGAACCTAACCGAAGCGAATCCAACCCGAGGGAATTTCTTCTTTTTAAATTAAAAAAAATTTACATGTTTAAAAAGTGTTTAAATTAAAATTCAAGGTCAACCGAACCCAAGTGAACCGAATTCCAGAAATGAATTTTTTTAAGAAAAGTAAAAGAAATGCGGAAAACGAAAGCAAAAAGTTAAATAAAAAATATTAAAATTGCCGATTAATTAAACGATGACAGAAACGGTTCAAGGTCATCCCGATCCTAACCGATTCACAACTAAATGCCTACTAAACTAAACTGAATTAATACTGAATTAATAATGAATACATTAAACTTGCAGATTTCTTCTTTTTACACCAAACGTGCCGGATATAACAAAGTGCATTTTCTAAAAGTGCAGGTCCAAAGATCGACCTATCAAAATGGAGTCAGCGTCTAGTCAAAAACACATTTAACGAGCCAGCGCGTTAATCGTTTTGAATGAAATACGATCTGCTGATGCAGCATTGTAAAAGTAAGCGACTTGGATTTCATTTGTTAGCATGGAATTCCCACTATTAAAGAGCGTTATTGTATGTAGCGGAAGTGTAGCCGCCAAATCACCCGATTATTTTCAAACGGCTTGCAACGATGACAAATATTTAACGTTATTCCCGAAATGTAATGAGCGAGAGCGTTAATTGTTTTGAATGAATTTCGATCTGCTGACGCAGCATTGTAGAAGTAAATTCAAGCGACTTGGATTTCATTTGTTAGCATGGAATTCCCACTATTAAAGAGCGTTTTGCATGTAGGGGAGATGTAGTCGCCAAATCGCCCAATTATTTTCAAACAGCTTCCAACGATGACAAATATTCCTGAAATGTAATGAGCGAGAGCGTTAATTGTTTTGAATGAATTTCGATCTGCTGATGCAGAATTGTAAAAGTAAGTTCAACCAACTTGGATTTCATTCGTCAGCATGGAATTGTCTTTATTGAAACGTTAATTTCACGTGCGTTCCATGGACTGAAAAGAACTTTGATCTGCCAGCTGAGCAGACGTCGGCAATGCACGCTAGATAATATCCGCGGGGATTAGGCCCGGGTCGATGACTGTACCTGTGAAATGCTAACTAAACAATTTTGTCACTTAAACCTAAAAATAAATTAAAGAAAGTAAAAAAACCAATTTGGAATATAATTTTTCAAACGTGATACTATGGGGGGCGGAGGGGTGGCAAAAATTTATTCGCCGTTAACACGAATTCGCTGCTTTGGGCGCCTTACAAGACCTGCCGGCGATGCTATTTGTAAGCGGCTCCGCAAACAGAAGGCCCCCCGCATTAACGATGAAAATGTATTCCGGAAATATTGATCCTGATGATTACGGCGACAACACGAAATCCGGCTCAGATTTGCTGACGTCACAACGAAGCGGAACAGGTCACCGCCGCGCCGGAAGAGTTTAATTTCACCGCCAGGATTGACGATGAGGAGGCGGTAGATGAGTTTGACGGGGAAAAGACGTCGCGCGCTCTCAGATTCCTCGCGGTTGACGAGGAAAAGACGTCGCGCGCTCTCAGATTCCTCGCGGTTGACGAGAGAAAACACGTCGCGCGCTCTCAGATTCCTCGCTTACCACCACAGAAGTGCGATGCTGCCCCGAACTTAACGTGACTATGGAATATCCGACTTATTTTTGTTGCGGAAGATGCGGCGGGGTTGATGGTTCGGTTACTTGTTGAGCACGGACGATGTTGCCGCCGATCGGAATAATTCGGATTCCTTTGTAAATCAATCTTGGACGTAAGTACATAGTTGTGTTTAGTTGCAGCTTCGAATCTGCTTGCATCACGGAAATTTCCGAGATGCGGAAGACGTATGGCAAGGAAATGTACGGAAAGCCTAAAAACGAATTTTAAACAAACGAATACATTGAGAAGCACGGGAAATAACTTTCACAGAGTGAGGTTAGATTTTCTATAAAACCATTTAAAAGTTGCAGAATAACACACGTAACCTTTACGAGTAATCACCGCTTAATAGTGTTCCAGTTACGAAACCCAGAACTCAGCGAGGGAAAAACAACGCGCGGATTGTGAAAGTGGAGCGCTTATTCGCAAGCCGTCCTGCAAACTCAAGTGCTAATTAGTGACCGAGTTAAGTAGGCAGGCGAATTGTCTAACACGCCTACGACATCAGAGTTCGATTAAAACGAACTCAAAAAAAAATTCCATCTCATATTTTATCGTAAATATTAAACTAATTTGTGCGCGGGTCATTCCACTCGAAATTCACCCCCTGGACAAGGTCGTAATTCGGGGGATTTATGCGCCGCTTTAATTAGGAAATTAAATAACGCATTGTTTATTATTATTCGGTGGTTATGATGCCGTCCGTGTTTGCGGAAAGAATCATCGAACGAACTCTCCGCGCCCCCCTGAAATAACTTTCACAGAATAAGGTTAGATTTTCTATAAACAATTTTAAAGTTGCGGAAATAACACACGTAACCCTTACGTGTAATCAGCGCATAACAGTGTTCCAGTTACGAAACCCAAAACTCGGCGAGAGAAAAACAACGCGCGGATTGTGAAAGTGGAGCGCTTATTCGCAAGCCTTCCTGCAAACTCAAGTGCTAATTGGTGACCGAGTTAAGTAGGCAGGCGGAATGACAAACACGTCTACGACATCAGAGTTCGATTAAAAAGAACTCAAGAAAAATTCCATCTCATATTTTATCGTAAATATTAAACTAATTTGTGCGCGGGTCATTCCACTTGAAATTCACCCCCCGGACAAGGTCGTAATTCGGGGGATTTACGCGCCGCTTTAATTAGCAAATTAAATAACGCATTGTTTATTATTATACGGTGATTATGATGCCGTCCGTGTTTGCGGAAAGAATCATCGAACGAACTCTCCGCGCCCCCCTGAAATAACTTTCACAGAATATGGTTAGATTTTCTATAAACAATTTAAAAGTTGCGGAAATAACACACGTAACCTTTACGTGTAGTCAGCGCATAACAGTGTTCCAGTTACGAAACCCAAAACTCGGCGAGAGAAAAACAACGCGCGGATTGTGAAAGTGGAGCGCTTATTCGCAAGCCTTCCTGCAAACTCAAGTGCTAATTGGTGACCGAGTTAAGTAGGCAGGCGGATTGTCTAACACGTCTACTACATCAGAGTTCGATTAAAACGAACTCAAAAAAAATTCCATCTCATATTTTATCGTAAATATTAAACTAATTTGTGCGCGGGTCATTCCACTCGAAATTCACCCCCCGGGCAAGGTCGTAATTCGTGGGATTTACGCGCCGCTTTAATTAGCAAATTAAATAACGCATTGTTTATTATTATACGGTGATTATGATGCCGTCCATGTTTGCGGAAAGAATCATCGAACGAACACTCAGCGCCCCCTTCCCCCTCGGTATTGTTAAAATATGTTTGTCGAACAAATGAGCTCGCGTTAATTAATTTAAACAAATGTGGCGTTAGGTCCGGTTTGAAAAACGATCGCGAATACAGCTGCGTCGATTTATTTAATTTAATCGCGTTGCGTCGCCGAATTTAATTTTGGATTATTATTATTAAAATTTATGGCGGGCGCACCCGAAAGTTTTTACGATTGATTTTTTTATGGGGTGAAATGACCCTGACAGTGTTTTCACTTTGTTAAAGTTCCTTCAAAACCACTGATATGAACATTGAAATAAAATTAGCAAAACAAAGGTACAACATATTAAAGAAAGAAAACGTTTGGAAAATAAAATAACAGATAAATGCGCGAGAAAAAAAACAGAGGGGAAAAAAGAGGAAAATTCGAGAAATATGAGGACGCAAAACGCGAAATAGAAAATTAATTGTCTAGCTCAAAAGTAACAAGCAAATGAAAATGTCAAATGCTGAAGTAAATTAAATAAATACACGAAATCAAAAAAAATAAGATTAAGATCAAATTAATACAAAATCCAGCAAGCAATTATTAAAAAAGTTATATGTCTTCATAATTTTTGCAAAAAAAAAAATATGGTTGAGTCTCTTCAGTAAAAACCCCAAAAGTGTGGACGTAATTTATATTTCCGACGAAGTAACGTGTTGTCAGAAAAACGCAAATCGGAGCAACCAGATGATACAAGAAAGTAAGACGTCGCTGAGTTTCAACGGTTAGGATAAACATTCAATTTAATTCCCACGCAATACGGTGAAATGTAGCTACGCTTGCGAAAAATTGTGCAACCAAGGCTTAAAATACAAACAAGGCAATTATAAGGACAAAGCTACAAAGTCGTAATATTATTAATTGCCGAAGTGTTTCGAGATGCACAAGAAAGTCTGCGACTTTCACCACAAAATTAGATCGAGGTGTGGGACACACACATTTTGTGTTATAAAAGTGCGATCATTTTGCGACGAAAATGATGATAACTACGTGTCTTTCCGAAGAAAATTTATGCGATTTAAACTTTGAAATATTCAGGATGACTCTTAAAAGTGTTTTTTTTCCAAACCGTAAAAATTTGAGTAATTGAAGCGAGAAGACAAGATTATTATTTTTTTTTAATATCAGGCCTGTTGTGTCGTTGTCTTTTGTACTATAATCATATTTATTTATCTTGTGTTTTATTATACATGTTTTAAGTACGATTTGTGATTTTGTTGCGACAAACAATTATTTCGGATGCAAGAGTGGATTATTCTCATGGGAATTTTTGGCTAAATTTTGGGGGCACGCTGCGATCCTTGGAGGACGGTTCCGCAGTGGTGTAGAGATCAGCCAGGGTCACTCCTCCTGGCACCCTTGAACTTTGACCTCGCCCGTCTCAATCTGAGAACTAGCTCGGCTCGACAGCGGATCGCCTTCTTCAGCGCTAACTTGCCACACCGTTTTTCGTTAATTATTCAAGAGAAAAAGTAAATTCGTTCAGGTAGTGGCAATTGCTCGTAAATAAATGCATGCATGTGATTCTTAAGAAACATTTTTATATAAATTGCGAAGGCAATTGCAATTTTTCGTGTCGCGCCCCACATTTTTGAAATATTCCCAGAGGAGGAAATCCGCGGCGGCGTTAAATTCAGCCAATTTCGCAGGGCCATTCAATATTCCCTCCTCCTTGCAGCGTTCCATTGAAAACCGTTTTGCATTTCTCGCGGGCGGCGGCGCGGGGGGGGGAGAGACGGGGGCTTGCGCGTTCCGTTTTGCTGCCGAAACCGTAGCCAAGATTTCAGCGTCGAGCTTCGCGGCTTCAGTTTCAGAAAATTTAATGGCGGGCAAATTGATTGTCGCGATTGTCTCTTCAAGGTCACTCATCGATGCGAAATATATCGTTACGAATTTAAGGTTCGTTTTAATTTATTTTAAAATTAGAAAAAAAACTCGATATACTTAACAAATTAATTTACTTAAAACGCACAACACTAATTTATTTAATACGGAATGTAAACTAATTTATTTACACACGAGCGAACGGTCAGTTGTAAACTCTAAAACGTGAACTGTCCTTTTATTTTTTCCCCGGCCGGAATTTCAAAAAACTTAAATAATGTAAGCCATAAAACAAGTGACGATCGCTTACATTCGAAAAACAAAACTGCAAACAAATTTTAAAAAAAAAAAGCTGACTGTATTCAAAAATAATTTTTTTTATTTCAGTCTCTTTTTCTTATTTGTCTTATTATTTTTAATAAGCTCCATCTCGGGGAAATATAATTTTAACGTCAATATTTTTTTTTGTCTAAAAAAAAAACTTTGAAATTAAATGAGTTGGCAACACTACTTTTATTTCCTGTAAAGTGCCAGGGTAAAGTGCAAGGTTAAAAATTAATTTTCCTTTTGTTTGTTTTCAACAGTTAATTGCAGAATTGTTTTCTATAGATTTACCTATTTATGTAATCTTGTTTTTAACTTTTAACTTCCTGTTTCAATTTTTCTGATTAATTTAGAGAACTCCAGGGAAATAATATCGTTTGCCGAAAAAGGAATCTTTAATCGAGTTGATTAGATTGGCAACCCTGCAGTCAGGTAGCATTTCTACCTACGTCAAAAACATTCGACAAGTAAAATATAATTTTGATAGCTCAAGGCACAAGATTACGAAAACAAACACCCGTGTCAAATAAAATTTTATCCATTTACTATTCATTAAAACTATAAAGTCTAAATGAGTATTTAAAAAAAAAGGAAATATTTTAGAAGAGGCAACCGGTCAAACAAACAAATCAGAAAAGAATTCCGTGTTTTCTTAATAATAAAAGCACGGAAGTAGAATGGGTTGCATAACTCTAATTTTCAAGGCACTAGAGAAAATAAAATACTGACAATTTACAACGGAACTGTAAGAGAAGTAATTGTTAACGACAACCGAACGAAGGGAGAGGTGATTGTTAATTACGACCGAACAGTAGGAGTTGCAACTATGAGAGTCCAGATTTTGTTACAGTTTAATTCCCTGGTGCGCTTTTTTTAACATTCATGTGTGGTTGGTACGGCACGGTGGTTGTCAGTTGGCCACACTGTTCGTTTCTGGTTTAGGCGCAAAGCAACAGTAGGAGAGATAATTGATAAAGACGACTGAATGGTGGCAGTGGTAAGTAAATGACACTCAAGCGAACGATAGCATGCAGCAACCATCAGTTGGCCATACTGTTCGTTTCTGGTTTAGGCGCAAAACAACAGTAGGAGAGGTAATTGATAAAGACGACTGAATGGTGGCAGTGGTAAGTAAATGACACTCAAGCGAACGATAGCATGCAGCAACCATCAGTTGGCCACACTGTTCGTTTCTGGTTTAGGCGCAAAACAACAGTAGGAGAGGTAATTGATAAAGACGACTGAATGGTGGCAGTGGTAAGTAAATGACACTCACGCGTACGATAGCATGCAGCAACTTCAAAGAACATCAACGTCAGCAGCAGCCCTAAAGAAGACGTTCCACAGTCTATTTTAGAAGGGGGTTGTTTGGAACCATACTCTTTTTATCCATTTTCTTGATTGAACTCACGTCGCAAACGCTGTTGGATGTGCACATAACTAAAATTAACTTGAAAATTCTGCGACGTGCATTGCGACAGTAATACCCATTTGATTATTTCGTTGCGAAACTAAATAAAGCACCGCCGAGAGTTTTTCCCCGGTTTATTGTAATCTGTTAGCCTGTCAGATTTATAATGGGAAAACGCAGGGAGATTCCAGCAATTTAATACCGCGACATGGTAGCACAGAAAGGATTCGAGCTTCGACTCGCGGCAGTCGGAACTGTCTATAAATAAATTTTCCTCCTTAGGAAATACAGGTACCCGTACAAATAAAATTCGTTACGCGGTTTAAGGGTTTCAATTACGCCCTGCATTTGCGAGAAGCCGCGCCGCACAGAGCAGCAACAGGTTTGCGGGAGGGGGTGTGGAAAAATCGAAACAGATTTTGATGAACGTGTCTTAAAAGTAAGCGCGGGGTGCCCGGGGTTTACCCCGCCGGAGTTAGTTCCGGTGGCGCTGCGGCGGCAGCTTGAAAAGCCACGTGGTTTCAGGTTTCAATTAGGAGAGAGTAATTCGATATATCATGGAAACTTGTCTCGCCCGTGCATACGGCGAACTGGGGTGTGAGGGGCGCGGGGCGTCGAGTTGGTAAATGACGCTGAAGTTTTAAGTAATAATAATCTGCGACGGCGATTCTATACTCCGAAACATAATAGAATTCTTGTCGTCATACAGGTCCGTACTCATAATATCTCAGCAGCAGACATTCTCGCGTACTTCCGAGACTTATCCGTTTTAGGCACAGTTTTACAATGACGGTTTAACTTTGAGCCGAAGCTTAAACCCTTCACAACAATTGTTGAAATAATCGTTGCTAAGGGTTTAAACCTAAGCTCAAAGTTGAGCTGCAATTGTAAAACTGGGCCTTAGAATCAGTTGTATAATGAACTGACGTTTAACTAAACCAGGTTTAAAGCGAACAAAATCGCATCAAATTTTATTTATGAATGCATTAATTGACATATATTCTTCAAATCCTATGCAAATTCGTTTACTTTAAACCTGGTTTACTTAACCTTGAGTTTAAACCGCCTTTGTATGTACAACTGGCCCTTAGAACTGAATCGTAAGTTGCATCTCGAATACATTAAAGTGGCAAACATTTAACGCTTATTCCTGAAATTATCAAGAGGGCCAAACTTACGCGCCCTCGTTTATTACATTTCAATAATTCGTAGAATTACATTTCGGCTTCGAACCCAGAGGGCTCAATAATTTTTTTTTCTGATTGTTTCTGTAAAGATTCGATATGCAAAGGTGCACAGTTTTTGAGTTTTCTTTTATTTAATTTTAATTTTTTCATTATTTAGAGCGCCATCTGTTGACCAAAAACGAAAACTATTTATGTCTAAATTCAAATATCAAGATATCGTATTTATTTTTGTGCCGCCACATGATATTTTTCCAGCAATTGAATTAAATTGCGAAAAAATCAAGGCGCGCCGGTAAATATTCAAAGCGCCACCTCTTCACCGAACAGGAAAACAATTTCAATCGAATTTCCATTTCCTCGTAACAGCGTTCCATCTTCCTGCTGACCTTCTCACCTTCAATCACTGGTTCGTAATGACTTTAATTTCAAAATGAAATTTGAATATCTATAATTAAGATGTGATGGGATTATTTAGGGTGCCATCTCTTGACCAAAAATGAAAACTGTTTTATTCTAATTTCAAGTAGTAGGATATACTATTTTATTTTTATACCAATTGTGATATTTTTTTTTATCAAAACCGAATTATTAAAAACGCCATCTCTTAACCAAATAGGAAAATAATTTTAATTAAATTTCGCCGTGATAGCATTTTATATTCCTAGTAACGTAATCTGCAAGACGGTTGCAAACTCATTTTTAAAAATGACAGTCATTTATTAAAATGGCGGTCATGTACAGTTCATAAGGTCATTCTTAAAATGATGAAAGGAAAGAACGAGAACAGAGCGTCGAAGTCAATCACTGTAAAATATTAGGTAAGCATCGGCCAATGAGACCAGAATGTCAGGGGTGGTGTGCCAGGCTCGAACCGATTACCGACACGAATTACGCCACACATTGCAATCTCAAACTCTTCGCAGAAAGAAAAAGAACATCTCCCCATTCCAAACGCCGAAGAAAATTAATTCTAACAATCTCCCAATCTCCTTCATAAATCAAATTAAAGCAATTTTTCCCATAACAAACTTTAAAACAGCAATACATGCCCATATGCCAATTTGCATGTGTCTGTGACAATCATTTAGTAAAATGCCGGTCATTTATTAAAATGACGGTCATGTACAGTTCACAAGGTCATTTTTAAAATGATGAAAGAAAAGAAAGAGAATAGAGCGTCGAAGTCAATCACTGTAAAATATTAGGTAAGCATCAGCCAATGAGACCAGAATGTCAGGGGTCGTCTGCCAGGCTCGAACCGATTACCGACACAAATTACGCCACACATTGCAATCTCGAACGCTTCTCAGAAACAACGGAACATCGCCCCATTCCAAATGCCCAAGAAAATTAATTCTAACAATCTCCCAATCTTTCCTTCATAAATCAAATTTTCCCCATAACAAACTTTAAAACAGCAATACATGCCCATATGCCTATTTGCATGTGTCTGTGACAATCATTTATTAAGATGACAGTCATTTATTAAAATGACGGTCATGTACAGTCCACAAAGTCACTTTTAAAATGATGAAAGAAAAAAAAGAGAACAGAGTGTCGAAGTCAATCACTGTAAAATATTAGGTAAGCATCAGCAAAGGAGACTAGAATGTCAGGGGTCGTATGCCAGGCTCGAACCGATTACCGACACGAATAACGCCACACATTACAATCTCGAAATCTTCGCAGAAAAAAAAAAGAACATCGCCCCCACTCCAAGTGCCGAAAAAAATTAATTCTAACAATCTCCCAATCTCCTTCATAAATCAAATTAAAGCAATTTTCCCCATAACAAACTTTCCAACTACAATACATGCCCATGCCCCTATTTGCATGTGCCTGTGACAATCATTTATTAAGATGACAGTCATTTATTAAAATGACAGTCATGTACAGTTGACAAAGTCACTTTTAAAATGATGAAAGAAAAGAAAGAGAACAGAGTGTCGAAGTCAATTACTGTAAAATATTAGGTAAGCATCAGCCAATGAGACCAGAATGTCAGGGGTCGTCTGCCAGGCTCGAACCGATTACCGACACGAATTACGCCACACATTGCAATCTCGAACCCTTCGCAGAGAGAAAAAGAACATCGCCCCCATTCCAAATGCCGAAGAAAATTAATTTTAATAATCTCCCAATCTTTCCTTCATAAATGAAATTAAAGCAATTTTCCCCATAACAAACTTTCCAACAACAATACATGCCCATGAACTTACACCACTAGTTACACCTAACAACAAATTCAGTACTTCATTCAATTTCGTTTGAAGACTATTATCAAAGTCTTTTTAATAGATTTTTTTTTAGAAAAATTTCTGCTGGGGTAGCGTGCCTTTGCGGGGCAACAAACCAAGCAAAAAGGAATAAATATGAATGAATGAATAAAAATTCAACGAAATGTGAATTTTTCTTTTCTTTTTTTTTAACATAGACGACCCACTTGTATAGCTCATAGTGTAGTTATTGGTTAACGGAATAAAGAAAAAAATTCGGATCTACTCCACAGTGGAGTGTGAAATAAAGAAAAAATTCGGATCTACTCCACAGTGGAGTGTGAAATAAAGAAAAAAACTCGGATCTACTCCAGAGAGGAATGTGGAGTAGATCCGAGTTTCTTCCTTTATTTCGTTAATTTTTTTTTTACATTTCGACCTGAATTTCCAGATTTCGGGAACTAATGGTTTCCGCTTGGCGTTGAACGACGGCGTTTGTCATCTCACGACCGTTCGATGTTAGCAAAGGGAAACCATTGTCGCTCCTGTAAGGGCTGCAGTAACGATTTAAGCTTGAGAAATGGCCCCTCCTTCGTTCCTGCACCGTCAAAGCAGTTACGTCCGGTAAATTTCTTCCCAGTAGATTTTAGCTTGGAGAGAGAGAAAAAAAAATTAATTACGTTAATTACAAAGGAACAAAGACGATGTGATTACTCTCAGGCTGAAAAATAGTAAACGACAACCGCCCCCCTGTCCTCGTTAAGCGCCAAGCTCTTTAAAACAGATGGTGAATTTTGCACGCCATAACTCTTACGTAACCGCTCCGCATCATATTCCAGTTACTGTTTTATATACCGTTCCATAAATTAGCCCTTGCTGTTATTTTATAATTACCCGCCCGCGACGGCAGCGCCGCGAGCTCCGGCCGGCGCGGTTGATACAAATTGTTGCCGGGAAATAAAAGTAAATGCATAATTTGCCGCCCCCTCCGGATGAGTTAACAGGAGGAATTTTACTGCTTCTCGCCATCGCTCGGAAACAAATTAAGATGAGCAATGAATTTAGTTTCCCCCGAGGTGGGGGGGGCTAGTTCGGTTACATCGAGGGCAATCAAAAGTCGTTTGAAAGTTCTCGAAGCCGCCAAAGTAATTAGGCAGCGTAAACAAGAAGGTTTTGTTGAGCGATGGTAATGAGGCGGAGGTATTTTAATTGGTTTACAAACTAAATTTCTTACTGATGTTTGTGAAACACGATAAAGTCTACTCGTTTTTATTTTAGTAGTAGAAACGTACGGAGCAATTTCTGCACGCAGTTTTATGCAACGATTCCTAAAAATTCGAATTTGTGCGTAGCCGGAATGTGCAAGAATTCCTAAATATACAGCCGGGCCGGAATTTGCGAGCGCAGCCAAAAAAAATCAAACTTCAATCAAATACAAAGAATTCAAACTTCAATCAAATGCCAAAAATTCAAACTTCAATAAAATACAAAATACGAAGTAAAGCGTGCAGTAGGAATTGCGAGCGAGTCCAGATGGCCGGCCGATTAGAATTCAGAAATGGATCACGTGACCTCTAGAACTCGATAGATGTTGCGATATCGAAACGCCCAAACGGAAACAGCAGTGTGGCCAACTGACAACTACTACATCGTACCACACATGAATGTTAAAAAAGAGCCAGGGAATTAAACTGTAACAAATTCTCGCGCCTAAGACCTCTTAAAAAAGAGCCAGGGAATTAAACTGTAACAAATTCTCGCGCCTAAGGCGCCTTAAAAAAGAACGAGAGAATTAAACTGTAACATAATTCCAAAGTGATTACAAATTTGACATTACCTTGGTGATATGTACGTATTAGTAATAATCGTCAGAGCTCAAATATAAATCAAAAATAATTAATTAATATGATAAACGATAAATTCGCAGAACATTAGCGTAAGTTCTCCTTTTTTTTTTTAGTTCTTTTTATTTTAGGCTGGAACTACATGTACTAATTCATGTTGTTCTATTTTTATATTTGTCAGTGTTTAGGTGGCAGAACAGGCTGTAGGGTAACCTATATACTGAACCTCACCCTGTGATTGCTCGTTAGAAAATTTAATTTAGTTAAAATTGTTTTGGAAATTTCTGGTGCAATAAAGATAATTTATTATTATTCTTATTATAAGCAACGCCAAACAGATATCTAGTCATCATACGAAAGCATAAAGAAAAGAAAAAAATAATAACACAAAAGTTTAAACAGCAATCAAAAACGATTCGCAACAATTTTTTTTCAAAAAAAAAACAAACAATAGAAAATAAAATACAACACTCAAAAAGCGTCAGTCAAGAAAATGTGAAATATCAATTTGATAAAACTGAACAACAGAGAGAAAGATAAACTAAGATTGACAAAGAAATGAAAGTTGACGAAAATTTTGCAAATGAAAACAAAATCGTAGCAAAAAAAAGAGAACAAGCAAAAAGCAGTCAATCAAATATGAAAACCAATTAGAAAGAAAAATGCGAAAAGTAGAAGAAAAAACAAAAAAAGAATGGACAGACAAATAAATAAATAAATAATTAATAGCAATTCCAGAAATTAGCAGGAAACGAAAGGACAAAATGAAATAAATAAACCGTGAATAAAATGCAAAACGTCAATTTCTTAAAACAAAAGAAAAATAAATCTGATACTAGACTAGATGACATGACTACCCTTGGCTATATGAATTTTTGATGTCCAAGTTTTAGAACGTAGCATTTTTTTTTTTTTGAGAGTCGTTACGTGAAGACAATAACAAACAAAAATGGGCCCAAATTAGGCACTAGGCGCCAAATAAGGTTTCTAATCGCCAAATACGTCTAAAATCGCGAAATTTCGACCAATCTGGCAACCCTGTCTACTGGGGTGACAGGCCTTAATGATCACATGGGTGACTTGGCGTTACGACGTTGGACGACAAATTGTTATGACACAATTGTTACAACACGTTGGGTGGCAAATTGTTGTTTCAAATAACAAAACAAACCGTAACATGTGTACATAGAACGAGGCAGAGCGGTTCTTACCTGCGCACACAGGATTTCCAGTAGTTGACTTGTTGTCACCAAGGGATACGACGTGATACCAACGGCAGCTTTCTAGAGTCGAAGAGGGCATGGAGTAAAAGATGGAAATCCAAGAAAAAAATAGTATATTTGAAAAACAAAAAACCGGCAGGCGCCAACTAGATATTACAGACCACGGTGTTAAATAAAATTCCAAACCAAAATTAACCCCAGTTTTAACAAAGGCGCAGTGTCCAAGACAACAATTAAATGACAGAAAAAAATAATAATGTACGGTAAGTAGCAATAAATATAGCGTTAACGTTGAAGTTAAGTTCATATTTCATCCAACGATCTTAAATATTTCAAAAAACAAAAAGGTTTGTACGGTTGGAAATTTCCTGTCGTTTCACAGTAACCCATGTAACAAAAAAAGATAATATCTAGCACTTGAATCGACTCAAACGTTAACAAAAGTAGTGTAATTACGATTGGTAAATATTACCGAGCAAAAATTAAGAATTGACTTTAATAAAAAAAGAAATGTAATAATTGAATTAGCTTGTCTGACGCAAGGTGAGGCATAAACCAGGCAACCAAAGTCGCACGTCACTTAAAAGAACAAAAAAAGTATCTTGTAGGACGAGTACGTAGATAAGTAGTGATTGATCAATCAGAGTGACAAAGAAAAAAGGTATAGACGGTTAGCTTAACGGCAGGAGCTACGGTAGTAGTCGATGAATCGATTCCGAAGCTTCCTCGAAAGTCGTCTTCAGCGTACGACACCAGCCTTCTGAAGGAAACACGAGGCTCGAACGGTATTCGAAATTTCACTTCGAGTAGACAAACTTCCTTACACCCTTGGTACCCGGAGGTTTATCAAAACGGGTAGGGTAAAAGTGCTGTTGTCGTAATCGGATGCGGGATACGACCTGTCTACAAGAGCAACAAAAATTTTATGTAAGATTTCAAAAAAAGAAAAAATGTGCTCACCAAGTCAGTTTCAAAAACAGTACAGAATGACTGACCTCGACATCAAAGAAGTATTTCTCAAACGAAGAATAACAATTCACCCAGGGGGAAAGATGATTACGTCGATTAAAAATAGGTTAAACAACTGTTAAATGCTTCGGCACGAGCAACGCACATCTATGTGTTCCCCAGACCAGAGAGAGTTTCACAGTGAAACCTAGGCGGAATAAACGCGCGGAATCGAGAGGAGGTCAGTGCTGCCATTCGTCTAACAGAAAGATTTACCACAAATACAAGCGACTTCGACCGTAACAGAGTTAAAGATGGGTGGCACTGAAAACTGAAGAAGACAAATAATTAAATAAAAACGGCAATTCCAGAAATAGGCAGGAAACGAAAGGACAAAATGAAACAAATAAACCGTGAATAAAATGCAAAACGTCAATTTCTTAAAACAAAAGAAAAAGAAATCTACAACTAGTTTAGATATAAGAAGAGACATGGCCACGCGTTCGACAAAAAAAAATACGAAGACGTTCTGGTCGAAAACTCGATGACGGGGCTAAAATGGAGAGTGTAACTCGCTCGATATAAGCAGTTAGAGGCCAAACTAAGTAAACTCGGGGCGATAGGTTTCAAAAAATCAAGAATTTTGTTTGGCAGCGGCAGAAGAAAACCCAGGAGAGAAATGGACGGGTTTAGGTGACGAGGCGCGACCAATGTCACGCAGCTGAGACAAGCTGGGCCCGTAACAATGGTACCAAAATTAATTCTGCAGAAAAACAAATTGTACAAACAGAAAAAGACAAAAAGGATGTTTTCAAGAAACCAAGAACTCTCATTTTTATTTCGTTTATGACAAAATCCTTTAGTTTCTCTTGGTTTTATAATCTCTTTAGTCTTTACGGATTTTTTTCTTATTTCAGTTTCTTCTTTTCATTTGTTATCAATCTAAAAATCTAGATGAACGTATCCATCAGAATTTCAAATTCCGGACCGGACCAAATTACTTCCGAATATAAAATCCTGACAAGTGTATCGTACAAATTCAGTTGTTTTAAACATTCTTTCTAGGTATTTTCATTTTCAAACACTCTTGTACGTTTTCTCTTTGAAAACCGAGCCTTCATTTGTTTCTTTGGGTTTCATAATTTTCTGTTTTGTCTACATGCAAGACAATTGATTTCCGGCGCGAAGCTTTCTTTTGAACACCGATCTTTAATTTGTTTCTTCGTACATATTTAGTTTTCTTTTTAAATTTTGTTTTGTTTCTTTTGTACGCAAAAAAAATTAATTGAAAAATCGATTACTTCTGGCGTGAAACCTCTGAAAACCGAGCTTTTATTTGTTTCTTTGGGTTTCATTATTTTTTTGTTATGTCTACATGCAAACAATTGATTTTCGTCGCGAAGCTTTCTTTTTGAAATTTTTTCATTTGTTTCTTTGTATTTAAAAACTTTTTGTATTCTTTCCTACGCGTCGCACAAAACAACGACGGCTTATCACGGGAAGCTTTTGAAATCGAACTTTCATTGGTTTCTTCGGATTTGTTTTTTTTCCTTAGTTTTCATGTTTCGTTTGTAAGCCAAAAAAAAAAAACTAATGAAAAATCTACGATTTCCGGCGCGAAGCTTTCTTTTGAAAACCGAACTTTCATTTGTTTCTTCGTACATATTTAGTTTCTTTTTAATTTTATTTTGTTTCTTTTGTACGTAAAAAAAAAACAATGGAAAAATCGATTACTTCCGGCGTGAATCTTTTGTAAACCGAGCTTTCAGTTGTTTCTTTGGGTTTCATTATTTTTTTGTTTTGTCTACATGCAAACAATTGATTTTCGGCGCGAAGCTTTTTTTGAAAGCCGACCTTTCATTTGTTTCTTTGAATTCATAATTTTTTGTATTTCTTTCTACGCGTCGCAAAACAATCGACGGCTTCTCACGGGAAGCTTTTGAAATCGAACTTTCATTTGTTTCTTCGTACATATTTCGTTTTCTTTTTAAATTTTATTTTGTGTCTTTTGTACGTAAAAAAAAATTATTGAAAAATCGATTACTTCCAGTGTGAAACCTCTGAAAACCGAGCTTTCATTTGTTTCTTTGGGTTTCATTATTTTTTGTTTTGTCTACATGCAAAACAATTGATTTTCGGCGCGAAGCTTTTTTTGAAAGCCGACCCTTCATTTGTTTCTTTGTATTTCACAATTTTTTGTATTTTTTCCTACGCGCCGCGCAAAACAATCGACGGCTTCTCACGGGAAGCTTTTGAATTCGAACTTTCATTTGTTTCTTCGGATTTGGTTTTCTTTAATTTTCATTTTTCATTTGTAAACCAAAAGAAAATAAATGAAAAATCGACGACTTCCGGCGCGAAGCTTTCTTTTGAAAACAGAACTTTCATTTGTTTTTTCGTACATATATCGTTCCAGAAAGAACAAATACCGTCTGATTATAAAGACCCCGAGGTGTAACTCGTTTATTTTTGTTCAAACATCCAATAAAGTTATTATATTCTTGAATGGGACGTTCTTCTCTAGAGAATGAAGAACCAATTTTTTTTTTTTGCTACACTGTATAGGAGTCACGATGTCATCCGCAATTGTTTGCAAAATGAATTTTTCTTTTGCAAAATGTGACAGAACATCCATTTCCCTTTTCAACCACATAACATTTTTATATTTTTACATAAGAAAATTTTCGAGGAAACTCAAAAAACCTGGCTGCATGACTTACCATTAGAGCTGCGGTTTCCTAGGAGAGTCGGTCGGGCTGAAACTGACCGCTACGCCTTTCGCTCTCTAACCAGCAGTGAAAAATTAAATGAGGATGATTTCCTAGACTTCGCTCGGTTTTTATTGTTTTTAATTAGAGCGGACGTCGCCGTCGGCGTCGGTCGCGGCTAGTTACAGCCTGACTGGCTCTCCTAGGAAACCGGAGCTTTAATGGTAAGTTATGTAGATATGTTTTTTGAGTTTTCTCGAAAATTTCTTTATATAAGAATATAAAATTTTTATGTGGTTGAAAAGGAAAAAGGATTTTCTGTCATATTTTTACGAATGGTCAGAATTATAGCGTCACAATGGCAATCGGTAGAGAAACGATGAGCTGTGGTTATTAATATCTTCGTGACGGAAATAAATTATTCAGATTCCTTTAGATTTCCCCGAGCACATTTACAAGCACGTAAACAATAGCTTGAATTCATCTCCGCCCGTCGATTTTATCAAATAGAGGAAAAAAAGAATCCACCTCAAGACGCAGCATCGCAGAACAAAAGGCGAATAAAAAGCGTCCATCCCGGAACCTCTAAACACATCAGCATATTTTCGGTCGGAGGCGGGCGGGTGGCATCGGCAGTTGCAACAAAAACGGATCCCTTTTTTTGCCACCCTTTCGCGCCCAAATAAAAATCGGTCCCCCCCAACACAAAAAAGTCGCGCGCCTAACGAATGACCTTCGCCGAGCGCATTATTAAATTTCAAAAGCGACTATTGATTATCGACGGGACCCGGAGGAAGGTGCTGATTTAAAGCGAAACCGAGACACGGTCGGTCTGTTCGACGAGTCGTTTATGAACGGCGGGCCACGCGTTCGAAAACAAATATTAGGGTAGTGAGGATCCATTATATTAAGGGCATTTGTGCAGCCGTTCCCTTTCGCATTGATCCGTGTGAGATTTTATTAAAAGGGTGATGTGATGTGATGTGATGTGATGATGTTCGCCGACGTCAGGGAGTCAAGCCCCCATTATTATTACTAATACGCACACATCAATACGGTGATAGTCGAGCTTTGACGATTATTACTAATACATACGCATCACGTATGTCAAATTTGTAATCACTTTGGAATTATGTTACAGTTTAATTCCCTCGCCCTTTTTAAGGCGTCTTGGGCGCGAGAATTTGTTACAGTTTAATTCCCTGGTTCTTTTTCAAGACGTCTTAGGCGCGAGAATTTGTTACAGTTTAATTTCCTAGTTCTTTGTTAAGACGTCTTAGGCGCGATAATTTGTTATAGTTTAATTCCCTGCTTCCTTTTTAACATTCATGTGTGGTACGATACAGTGTTTGTCAGTTGGCCACATTGCTGTATCCGTTTGGGCGCTTTGATCACACAGCTTCTATTTGGTTCCGGAGATCATGTGACTCATTTCTGAATTCTAATCAGTTGGAAATCTTGACTCGCTCGGAAGACCTTCCGGCGTCTGCTGCATACTTTACTCTGGACTTCGTCGTTACAAATTGCAGACGTGTTAACGTATACCGGGAATCGTAAATCTAATTTTATGCGAGATTCTAATTAACTATAATGCTACCCGGAATTCTTCGTGCCTGGCGAACCTGCTGAGTTGCCTTAAATAACTTGTACCAAACGGTTGACCCGCTCTTTCTAACGATAAATTGAATTAAAAGTAATTTGAGACTCCTTTTTGGCTACCCATGTTTTATACGATTTCTTTGTTCCAACAGAGAAATCCGCTTTTCGTTTCCGCTTTCTCGTTTTGGATTTTTCTTCTGACTCTGTCATATTCCGCCGATACTTCTCCATTGCTTATCGTATCCTGGAGGCGAATCAATAGTAACGTAGGTCGAATACGTGAAGGCAACACTGATGTCACGGACATCCGGCAGTTGGCAACCATCGACACATACGAAACTCGACGCGCCGACGTAAGGGTACGACACTACGTAACTGCTAAGCAATGTTAGCCATCTACATGCGAGCAACCAAACATCCACCAAACGTAACGTATTATTTTTTCTTTGTTTCAACAGAAGATTCCGCTTTTCGTTTCCGCTTTCTCGTTTTAGGCTTATCTTTTGGCTCCGTTATGTTACCCCGATACTTCTTCATCGCTTATCGTTTCCTGGAGGCGAATCGAGTGCAACGAACTTCGAATACGTGAAGGCAACGCTGAGGTCGTAACGTATTATTTTAATTATATTAGGTATTTAATGCATGTTTGTATATAACGCAGAAGTACCGGCACTTTCGTGTGCATATAGTTTAATCTTGTTTTGAATAGATTAAACTGAGTTATCAGAGGCGGCCTTAATAGTAATGAGGCCCGGGCGAGAAATTTTCGCGGAGCCCTCGGGATATAGAGGAAAAAGTTTGTCTTCTTTGCCTAAAAAAAGCAGAAAATACTAAGTAAATTTAAAATTGAAACGTGTCAAGTGTCATTACTTGAATATGTAAAATAAAAATGGAAACAAAGGAAAAGGAACTGTGAAATAAAAATGTGACTATGAAATAAAAAGTTAACTATAAAATGAAGATATATAAAAAAAAAAAAAGATGATTAATTGATAATCAAACTAAAATATCCGTCAAATCTAATAAAACAAAAACAAAAGACGATCGTGGACGAAGATAAGACAAAAATAAAAATAAAGCATAAAACTAAGAATAAGTAAGATCGTTATAAATATTGAGAACCAAAAATTTAATCTATAAATATTAAAAATTAAAATAGAAATAAAACTCAAATTGAGTAAATGAACAAGAAAAACAACAAAAGTCAATCAACTGGTAGTTAAAAAATGAAAAAAAAAAGGTATCAGATACAGTCGAATTAAAGTAAAAACAAAAAATAAAAGATGTTAAACAAAAATAATAATTATAAAAAAAAAATATCGTTAAATATAAAAAATTATAATTAAAAAATCAAATCAAATAGCGTAAAAGAGAAAACCAAAAATGGCCATCGATTGAGGGGATTAAAATGTAAAATGAACTCGAACCGAGTAAATAAAACAAAAAAAAAACAAAAACAAGTGATTAATTTAATTTTTTATTAATAATAATTGTAATAATTAATAAATTAAACCAGATCGTATAGAAAAGATAACAAAAATGGTGATCGATCGAAGGAACATTTTAATACCTTCCCTAAATTCAAATTAAGTAAATTAAAACAAAAACGAAAGACGATCACTTGATAATCGATAAATAAAATAAAATCGCATAAAATAGAAAACAAAAATGGCAGCCGGTCGAAGATGTCAAAATGTAAAATAAATTCGAATCGAATAAACAAAAAAAAAACAAAAGACGATCAATTAAAAATCAATTTAAATGAAACCAAATCGCATAAAAGAGAAAACAAAAATGGCGATCGATCGTTAATTGCTTCCCTAAATTCAAATCGAGTAAATTAAAAAAAAAAAAAACATAACACGTTCAATTGATAATCGATAAATAAAATAAAATCGCATAAAATAGGAAACAAAAATGGCAGTGGATCGAAGATGTCAAAATGTAGAATGAACTCAAATCGAATAAATAAAATAAAAAACAAAAACAAAAGACGAATAATTAATAATCAATTTAAATAAAACCCAATCGCACAAAAGAGATAACAAAAATGGCGATCGATCAAAAAGACATTTCGATCCCTCCCCTAAATTCAAATCGAGTAAATTAACAGAAAAATAAAAACAAAAGACGATCAATTGATGATCCATAAATAAAATAAAATCGCATAAATTAAAAGAGATTAAAATGTAAAATAAACTCAGATATGTAACTTAAAAAAAAAAACGAAGACGATCAATTGATAATTAAAACATAACATCGTTACGAACTAAAAATAAATTGACAGTTAAAAGATAAAAATAATTTAAATGAAATCGAATAAAAGAAAAAAAAAGTCGATTAATTAATTATGTAGCGCGGAAATTGAGTTTCGGATAAATTCAATGTTTTCAAGACGCTTAATTTTTTTTAGAAAAGCTTTTGATGGTCCGTCAGGCTTGTCAAATTGGGAGGGTACCATTAAAAAAAAATCAACACCCCCCCTGTAGTACTAAAAATAATTTCTGGAAGGGGCATAAAATTAGAGGAAATTGACGGAACCGAATGTCTTTTGAAAAAATTGAAGGTTTTGAAAACATCGATTAAACATCAGGACGAGGACAACTCGGCTGTCGTGTCAACGCCATCTTGGAATCCAAGATGGCGGCGGTGCGATGTTATTTATTCGCCACGCTGTATTAAAAATTGAATTAAATAAAGCCAAAAAAGGCCAATAAAGAATTAAAAAGTCCAATAAAGGACGATCGGTGATAAATATAAGACAAAAATGAATATTCCATAATACTCAAATAGAATTAAGAAGACTAAAGGAAAAACGAAAGGGAATCAAACCGATAATTTAATAATGTAAAATAAAGTCAAATTGAATCGAGTAAAGACAAAATATGATCGGTTTTTAATTAAAAAAAAAAATTAAATCAAATCAATTTAAATAGAATCAGTGTATTTACACATACTGTTTTAAGAATACTAACATTCCTATAATTTAAAGGGTGATTCACCAATATCAATCAACCTATTAGGTTAGGGAATTATAATATCGAGAGTTTACAAAAGTTAACCTAAATATAAATTTCAATAACTCTACTTATTTACAAGCAAATTTAAATTCTAAGGAGAGGCAACAAATTATTGAAGACCATAAAATCTAGTCCTCATACAACAGATGTTATTCTAGGAATAAGAGCTTGTGTTTCTCTAAAACTTGGATTTGTTAAGGGAGTATTAAGGACAACTATTTCTTGTTTATGTGTATTGCTTGTTTATAAGTAAGAATCATTTCTTTTTTCTTTTTGACTGAATAAGGTTTCAGTATGTTCGTTTTATATACAGTGTGTCCCAGATTGAGTAGGCTACCACGGATAACTTTCTTATTAGCGAAAATAGAGATTTGGTTAAAAGCGGCAATATTTTGCAGTTTTTTCGCTAATTCAGATGCCGTTGAGAAAATTTGAAAATTCCGAATAGTTCCGATATTATCGCAGAAAAATTGAAAATCGCTTTTTTCTTTCTAATGGCTAATAACTTCGTTATTATAAGAAATATGAAAAAAAGTTTGATATAAAAGTTACTAGGTTTGATAAAATACAGTCGAAAGTTAAATCAAAATAAAATTCAAGATGGCAGCTTTCAAGATATTGATGGAAACTTTCTTTCATATTTTAAATGGACACCATATTAAATTTTTATACGATTAAATAGCATTTTCTTTTCTCATTTCAGCCGTGTGTAATAATCCATACTTAAATAAAAAAATATCTTAAAAAATTCATATGTTTTTTTTTAAGTCATGCAAGCGAGAAAAAACAAAAATTGCTTTTACTTACAAAACAAAAATAAAACAAAAGAAAGTTATAAAAATAAATGCTCAGCATCTGACCGTTAACTATGGATAAATTTATCTGCCAGGTAGTGTCCTCGGAAACTATTATCGATACAAAGGCTTCCAAGGATAATACCTGGCAGATAAATTTATCAGGAGGTGAAGAAATGCCGCGTACGTACACCCGCAGTGTAAAATAATGAATGTCTGGAGGGGTAAACGGTCACCCGACATCACCCGATCGACAGGTAAACGGTCACGCGACATCGCCCGATCGACAGGTAAACGGCCTAGCTCCGCACGTCTGAAATTCCTGGTTTTCTCTCAGCAATGAAAGTGCAGACATTGCATATATTATTTATAAAAGGAAACTTTTGATAAAATGAACAGAACTACGGTAAGTGTGATTTGTTAGAGTCAGGCCTGTTGTGCCGTTCACTTTTGTAGTGCCGTATTGTTTATCTCTTGTTTTAATATACGTTTTAAGTATGGTCTTTGTTTTTGTTGGGACGAACAATTATTTTGGATCCAAGAATGGACTTTGGCGCACGCCGCGATGCTTGGAGGAAGGTGCGCAGTGCCGTAGATATCAGCCAGGGTCACTCCTCCTGACACCCTTGACTTTTGACGTCGCCCGTCTCCTTTTTAGAACTAGCTCGGGTCAGCTGATTGTCTTCTTCAGTGCTAATTTGCTAACCGTGTTTTGTTAATTATTCAGGAGATATAGTAAATTTATTCAGGTGGTAGCAGATTATCCAGCCTAAGACGACTTAGGTTCGAAAATCGACCAAGACCACTTAAGTCCGAAGCTAATCTAGCTTAAGATGTCTTTGTAATAATAATCGTATTTTTTTATAATAATTCAGGTAAATCCAAGAAACAGTCGGCGAAGTTAGTCTTTCGTAAACTGATTGCGTTTGCCATTCACTTTACAAGCTGAAATGCAATGCACGAGCGATAGAGCTGTGATTTGGAAGGCTCACGAACACTTATTTTGGATGCAAGAGTGGACTTTTCGAAATTTTGGCGCACGCCGCGATCCTTGGAGGACGGTGCGTGGTGCCGTAGATATCAGCCAGGGTCACTTCCTCTGGCACCTGATAGGAAGTTATCCAGCTTAAGACGACTTGGGTCCGAAAATTATCCAGTCTAAGGCCACTTAGGTCCGAAACTGATCTAGCTCAAGACGTCTTTGTAATAATAATCATATTTTTTATAATAATTCAGGCAAATCCAAGAAGCAGGCGGCGAAGTTAGTCTTTCGTAAACCGATTGCGTTCGCCATTCACTTTACAAGCTGAAATGCAATGCGTCAGCGATAGAGCTGTGATTTGGAAAGCTCATACGCTACCGTCAACAGCACCTCGTAACAAATGCGACTGCAGGTTTAAGTGCCACAGATGGTACATCTTATGGCAAGCGCGGTGATTTAAAGAAGTGCGCTCGCTCTCATCATCACAAAAGAACGACCGGCGGTTCTTGAAACACGTCCGTTACAGCTTGCGGTTCCGCATTAACGAGACGGTTTCACCTGAGCACCTCGAAATCCGACAGATTTGTAGCGAGCGGGAAAATCGATGGGAATTATGCACATATGTCGGTTACAGTCGCTCGTCGGAGGCGGTGGAGCTGAAGATTGAAACGGGAACATTATTATCCACGTAACTTATCAATATTGCAACGTGAAGTGTGCAAACACCGACAACACTGTAGTATTTAGTTACGTTAAGCGACGTACAGAGTTGTAACCGAGCCAAGCAGCGAACCGTGCCGCGGATGTCGCCACGAATGGCTTAAGGACATCTTAAAGACCGTACAAACTTGTAACTGAGCAAAGTGACGAACCGCGCAACGAACCGCGTCGCGAATGTTGCCGCGAACATCTATAAGACTTCTTTAAGTCGTTAGCAGCAACGTTCGCGGCGCGATTCGCTGCTCGGTTCGTTGCGCGGTTCGTTACTTTGCTCAGTTGCAAGTCTGTACGTGGCTTTATACCGAATTACTTGTTGATCTAATTGGGTTTTATTAAACACCCCCGACGCCCCCCACCCCCGACGCCGTCGCCGTCGTCGGCGGCGGCGGCGGCATACGAATGAATTATTTATCGCTCGATTCGACATTGCTTGCACATCGGGAACTTTTAAATGAACGCTCAGATTCGGCCCGGCCGGAAAAAAAGGAGCGCGCGCGTCGAAAATTTTTTAATTAAAAGCCCTTCCGGTGCGCCGGCGAATAATCCGGACGGACTTTGATTTTTAAATTTAATTAAATTCATTAACTCGCACCGCCGCCGCCACCGCCGCAACGCCACCACCGCTCGAGAGATTATACGAAACATGTGTCACTTATTGATCGGATTCGTTTCCGGGACGAAGACGTTTCCGAGTTTAAATGAAACTGACAGTGCGACGTCGCATAGATTATTGGAGAAAGGGTGGTTGGGGGGGGGGGGAGATTTAATACTATGATATTAGTTTAAATATCACCCCCATTAGTGTCACGTTAAATCATTTCTATTAAAAACCGATTCCCTTTCATGAAAACTCCGTACGTGGCGATATAACTACCGGATGGTCGATAAATGTACCTTACCCTGCTGTCGCGTAGACACAAAAAATTTTTTAGGATT
The DNA here is from genome assembly GCA_036172665.1 of Prosopocoilus inquinatus. NCBI lineage: Eukaryota > Metazoa > Arthropoda > Insecta > Coleoptera > Lucanidae > Prosopocoilus > Prosopocoilus inquinatus. The sequence goes on along the minus strand of CM069871.1, from coordinate 11,902,435 downwards.
AATTGTAATCTGCCTAATCGGTGTTAAATGTGTATAATTACTACTATTAAAAACCGATTCCCTTTCATGAAAACTCAGTAAGTGGCGATATAACTACCCGATATCCGATAAATATACCTTACCCTGCTATGGCGTACACACATAAATATTTTTAAAATTAATTGTAATCTGCCTAATCGGTGTTAAGTGTGTGTAATTACTACTATTAAAAACCGATTCCCTTTGATGAAAACTTCGTACGTGGCGATATAACTACCCAATATCCGATAAATGTACCTTACCCTGCTATCGCGTAGACACATAAAAAAAAATTGGGATTATTTGTAATCTGCCTAATCGGTGTTAAATGTGGATAATTACTGCTATTAAAAAGTGATTCCCTTTCATGAAAACTCCGTACGTGGCGAGATATAACTACCCGATATCCGATAAATGTACCTTACCCTGCTATCGCGTAGACACATAAATTTTTTTGGGATTAATTGTGGTCTGCCTAATCGGTGTTAAATGTGGATAAAGTTTTGTCTGAAAAATTGTTAATCCTTGCCTAATTTGGCGTTATTTTTGTCTTCGCCCGACTAAATTGGGCCTAAAAGTGAGTGTTTACTCCAACAAGCACAAGCTCTACTCCTACTTTTACATGGTGAACATGTGTCTTTTTTAACTCCATGAACGAACGGTCGCAAGAGAACACCGAAAAAGTGTTCCCTTGGCGTCCAAAAAGTGTTAGAATTAACTTATCTGTTAACTGATGTCACGTGAGCGTCAGTTAGTTTGGACGATAGATTTTCAAATTTCTTCAAACTCGATGCCCATCTAGCATCGAGTATCGAACACTTCCACTTACATTGTTGAGGCCTTAAAAAGAACGGTCGGCTTAGGGCTGAAAACTATCGGGTCTAAGAACCACAATCAAGCGTCATCATAATAATAATAATAGTATCATCCCACGAGTGTGACGCTAAACAATTGCGGCTCCCGAACTCCGGTAACTACTTGCTATCCGATGGTTAGATTAGATTCATGAAATAACGTGGCCTGAGCGTCAGATACTTCTGCGATGGAAGGATTACGTAAACCCGAAGATGAGATATGCCCCATCCCCTGCGGGGGAAAAAAAATTTTAGCCCCAAGTGTCCTCTTAGGCCGGAGAACTATTGGATCTAAGCACCCCTATCAAGCATCATAGTAGTAACATCATCGCATTAGTGTCACGCTAAAAAATCTTCAATAAAAATCGGTTCCCGGATTCCATACGCCAACGTTTCTCAAATTGTGGGGCGCCGCATCCCCTCCCCCCGGGGGGCGCATAAGACTTCAAAGGGGGACGCAGAAAAAATAAATTCAAAAATTGTAAAAATTTAATTTAATCAATCAATTGATTAAATTTTTCAACGAAAACCCTTACTGTAGGCAAACCAATGAACACGTCGTTTGCATCAAAGGCGATAAGAACAACAATATTTTGGCAAAAAAAAATCTGAATTTTCTCAATCACCTGAGATTATGCATTTTTTTTCATCATCTCCAAATGTTCAAACAACTTTCCAATTATTCCCGAGTTCAGAGGCGAAATAATACACGTCAAAAAATGCTGATTTATTCATTTTTTTTTTAATTTTCACGAATATTAGATAAGAAAACTATTGAACCACCTTTAAAAATTATAAACAAATTTCATATAAAACCGCTTCATTTAAAAAAAATTGTAAAATATTCGTAAAAAAAAAAACAAGATGCTTTGGTATAGGCAATCCAATTAACACAGCCGTTTGTATGGTTGCCGGTATTGAAGAAGGACCTAAGAATTTTCTTCTGCTAAAATTCCTGTTTTTTTTTTAGATTTTCTCGAAGAACGGAAACCTTGCATCCACGTAATTAAAATTCCAATGAAAGGAAATACATATTTTCTAGAGTAGAAATCCATTTTAAAAACCAATTATTTATTAATTAAATAACAGTCGTAATTGTTGCTGAAAATGCCGTCTGTTTCTTTCCCCCGAATTTTATTAAAATTTTCCTTTGAATAATTTTATGTACGGAAGAATTTCAAGCTTTAGTTAATTGGAAACATTCTCATTGATTAAAGGACTCGATTGAATGGAAATACCTTCGCTGAAATACTGACTCTCCTTTAGTCCAGAGACCATTTAGATACGATAAAATAAAAAAAAAAATTTGTAGGTTTTGTGCCCAATACAACTCTATTTCTTGACAGCAACATAATTCGCGATTCGATTTTCCAACTTTTATTAAAATACTGATAGTAGAGTGTGTTTATTAATAAAGCCGTTTTGGAGAGTAGCCATAACCTAAAAAAAAACGTAAGTCTGCACTTGATTCGTTCACTTATTCTTTATTTTCAAAGAAGTTTTGTTGTCTTTACCAAGTCACGGTCTACCACAGATGGACTTATTTCTATTACTAAAAGAAGAAAAGGAGAGTGGCAACACAGGTCCAAGGCGTAAACGAAAAGGGCGGTTCGTTTACATAGAACAGAGATACATAATCATTTTTTAATCATCGACCCCTCGGGCTTAGAAAATTGAACACATTATTTTTTTGCAAGACATTGCGTATATGTATAATGACGCTCACCATAAATAATACCATTTGACAGTTTCGTAACCCTTGTGCTGAATGTTCTTAAGGGTGTACCTTACCCGGACAAGCGTCGGGCAGAAGGCTCGTCTTAGGCCTGAGAATTATCGGGCCTAAGAACCCCGATTAACCATCATAATCAAGACTATGAAGACCTTGTAAAAATAATAATAATTTATTTGTTTTTGTTAAAGGGTACTTATTTAGAAGTCATTGATTGTATAAGGTATAAGCACGTGACAAATATAAAATCCAACGGGATGTGGTCTCAAGGACGTTCTCTGTTTCAGAAATCTTTCGTCATCGTCAGGTTATGAGGTTACATTTTGCCCTGGCAGACGACTCCTGACATTTTGGTCTCATTGGCTGATGCTTACCTAATATTTTACGAGTTATTTTTAAGTACGTTGCAATTTGTATTTCCGCGCTTCGTTCGCGCGTTCTTTTCTGTCTCCCTCTGTGGTAGATTTCCCTGAAAAGTTTGTTATGGGGAAAATTGCCTTAATTTGATTTATGAAGGAAAAATTGGAAGATTATTAGAATTAATTTTTTTCGGCGTTTGGAATTAGGCGATGTTCTTTTCTTTCTGTGAAGCTTTCGAGATTGCAAAGTGTGGCGTAATTCGTGTTGATAATCGGTTCGAGTCTGGCAGATGACCCCTGACATTCTGGTCTCATTGGCTGATGCTTACCTAATATTTTACAGTGATTGACTTCGACGCTATGTTCTCTTTATTTTCTTTTATCATTTTAAAAATGACCTTGTGAACTGTACATGACCGCCATTTTAATAAATGACTGTCATTTTTAAAAAGTGACCGTATGCTATTTGGTGTGGGTGTTATCCCACTGGTGTTAATGTATGTGCAGACTCGCTCCAGCTCGAGGAGGAGTTACTGTTTCAGCTTTACTCCGGCTTATTCCACGGTCACTTCGTGCATAAATGCCATCGGCATTTTTCCAAGCCTGTTCGATATTTGAAATCCTGTGAACAGGTGAGTTAAGCATTTTGGGGAGTTAGTTTATTTCGGGTGTCATTATTGCGTAATCATAATCAAGGCTACGAAGACCTTGTAAAAATAATAATTTATTTGTCTTTGTTAAAGGCTCCCTATTTAGAAGCATTTGAATGCATAAGGTATAAGCACGTGACAAATATAAAATCCAACGGGATGTGGTCTCAAGGACGTTCTTTGTATGAGGAATCTTTCGTCATCGTCAGGTCATGAGGTTACGTTTTGCCCTGGAAGCTAAAAATACTACCCAATTTAATGAATAATTTAAAAAGTAGATTGGAAAATGTCGTTCCATCAAATAGGTCCACGTCGAATTAAATTTCAAAAATAAAACGTAATCCGCATGCATCACGAAAACATGCGACGACCACTTAACGGTGTAACGATTGGATAAGTTACATAAACAAATCCTTGGGATTAGTTGTAAAAACGGTGCCCGTGCGGTAAAACCGCCCGTCATAAGACGGGAGGAGGGGGGAGGGGGAGAGGTCAGCGAGCGATGGAATTTACGGCGCTGTATACGTCAACGAGGGCTCATGAAGTGCCTCATCTGTTCATAAAGCGGAGTAATCTTGATGGCGAGCGTAATTTAGAAAAATTGTGACCCGACATCCATCACGCGAGCCAAATGAAAGCCCGACTACATAAAACATAAGCGAATTTATGGTCATTTGTGTCCGCGGAATGGCCCATAAAGCGCCCGGCAGCGGCGGCGGCACATATACAAGATTGATTCTTTTTTGTTTGCGCGGCGGAACATTTCTCTTTTCGGAGATCGTTCCGCGACAATCGGAAGCCCATCGTAAAGCAATAGATTGGAGAGAGGAGGTGGAGGAGGGGGGAGAGGAGGAAATGTGCAGTTTGTATGCAGGCAGTTTTGTTTTTACGGCGGCGGCGACGTACGCGTCAAATACTATCTAAGACATCATCTTCTCTTCGGTATTTGTTACAGAAAACAAATGCTTGCAGTAGTAAATAAATCCATGTATTGTAGAGTTGAAGGCGTTTCTTAGGCTCGATAAGTTTCAGGCCCAAGACGATTTTTTTAGGGCTAACATTTTTCTTCCCCCTCGAAAAGTGGGACACATCACGAATAACGCAACCTCGTAACCTGATGATGACGAAAAATCCAGAACTCAAACAAACGACGTCTGGGAAACCACATCCCGCTAGATTCTATATTTTTCCTGTGCTTATACCTGCGCTCAATCGCTTCTAAATAAGTAGCCTTTCACAAAGACGAACAAATTATTATAGTCCTCATGGCCCTGATTGTGATGGGTAATCGGGGTTCTTAGGCGTGATAATTCTCAGGCCTAAGACGACCCTTCCCGGGGCTAAAATTTTTCTTCCCACGAGGTTTGGGGCGTACCTCGCCTTTGAGTTGCCGTCATCAACAAAACTTATACTAAAGATACAGGTAAGTATGTGGACGACGCGCGACAGAAATTAGGGGCGTCGTTACTCGACGATTGCCCTGGTAAATAATAAGTGTCCGATACCCGATAACTTCCTTGATCCTAACTGAGTGCTGAATTTATAAATCTAAGCAATTCGTACGATATTGAATTTTGATTTCTTTGTTAGTAGCGCCCTGATTTTAGCATGGAAAGCCATAAATCGATTTCTAAATTGTTTTCCCCGAATAGCTCGAATGGTGTCTACTTATATACATTTTTTCGAATTGTCGAAAACCGTCCACTCCTTATCTCTTTCTATGTTTACTTAATCGTTATTCCTTATTATCGTTTAAGTAAAAATTCATAGCTTTAAATTACAAAATATATTCAAACAAAATAAGAAATTTTAGTACAATACAAAAAAATTACAAACAAAATAATTCGTGAATTTAATTAATTAACTAATTAAAATTTAACGATTGACAAAATTAGAACTAGAGTATGAAATAGAGAAGGAAAGATTAACAAGAATTAGTTTATTTATAAAAATCTTTGTTAGACCTTTGTTATTTAAACTCACCCTCGCCGATCGTGGATGCTTCTTAGGCACACTTTTAAATTAAAATGAATTTAGAAAATTGACTGATTAAAAAAAAAGAATTTAGAATTTTGAGAACTTTTCGACTCGTGATACACAAACTAAATTACATTCAGAATCGAAGAAGTACTTTTTTAGATGACAGGAGTTCGTGCCTCGGGCAACTGTCTTGACAAACTTCCTCGGGCAACTGTCTTGTCGAACTCACCTCTGATCTGAAAAGCTACCTATTTATTGTGATCAGATGACCTCCTTTAATCTACGTCAGCTTTGGTGACGAAAGGGAAGAACCTTGATGACTAATTCTATTTTTGCTACCATCAAGGTTCGATCAAGGCTCTTTTGCGCGATTCATCCTCCTTACATAATTATTTCTTTTATCGCCGATGTTACAGCGATATTAATGCCCTTGATCTAATTTCTCGGTACATACATCGCAAACTTAACGAATGCTTTCGTTGCAAAACGCTGCACGTGTTCTCTGTGGGTCATGATACGAATTCTAACTTAATAAAATATCCAAATTAAATAAGCGTAGAGAATTATAAAAATAATTATTAAAGTGTGCACAAGAGATAATCTATCGTCGAAGTATCCAATTTATAAATCCAACTATCGGAGGACGGGTTGTAACCGCGTACGCATAAGTTCTGGACCTCGTTTCTATTAGGACCTGTTTAACGCGACATTAATGATGCTTGATTGAGGTTCCGTTACCGGTTAAATTTCATCTAATCTTAAGACACCCTGTATTAGCGAAATCCTTTGTGAAGGCACGCCGCTGTCTCGTTTCGAGCTATTTATCGCTCAATTGTTCGGGTCGCTTTTCACGCGAGCTCGGCCGAGCGAGTTATTTTTAGCTACTTTGCAATTTGTATTTCGACGTTTCGTTCGCGCGTTCGTTTCCCTTTCCCTCTGTGGCGGATTTCCCTGAAAAGTTTGCTTTAATTTGATTTATGAAGGAAAGATTGGGAGATTGTTAGAATTAATTTTCTTCGGCATTTGGAATGGGGCGATGTTATTATTTTTTTTTCTGCGAAGCGTTCGAGATTGTAATGTATGGCGAAATTCGTGTCGATAATCGTGTCGAGCCTGGCAGACGACCCCTGACATTTTGGTCTCAATGGCTGATGCTTACCTAATATTTTACAGTGATTGACTTAGACGCTCTGTTCTCTTTCTTTTTTTTCATCCCTCTCCTTCTGCGCGACACTCCGAACGAAGTTAAAACATTCATTCTCGCTGCTCTCTGCGAAGTGACAATATGCTATTTGGTGTGGGTGTTATCCCGCTGGTGTTAATGTTTGTGTAGATTCGCTCCAGCTCGAGAAGGAGTTACTATTTCGGCTTTGCTCCGGCTTATTCCACGGTCACTTCGTGCATAAATGCCTCCGACATTTTTCCTAGCCTGTTCAATATTTGAAATCCTGTGAACAGGTGAGTTAAGCGTTTTGGAGAGTTAGTTTATTTCGGGTGTCATTATTGCGTGTTTCTTTTCTTTACAGGTCTTTTTTTCTCTTTATTTCGTTTGAACCCTGTTCCCGGCTATCGTGCGGCTAACGTTCGGCCTTGCAGGTTATCATCTCGGAGACGACGGGACACGAGGAACAACGGACGACGAAAGGTCGGACATCATTTTTTTTTCTATTTATATTTCACTGTTGTTTCTCGACGAATTAATTAATTATTTTTCGTCGAATTAATTAATTATTTACTTTTTTTAACCGTTGTTGTACTCAATATTAAGCGTTTTTGCGGAATCGAGCGAAGTAAATTTCTTTTGTTATTTAATTTGTTATTTCTTGTCCATTCAATTCTTGCGCAAAGTGAATGTTCTCTTCTTTCTTGACATTTGTGTGAGGGCAAATACTCAGTTTAATTTAACACCGTTATAAATTTATACTAAAGCTGGATTTATTTATTGCTAATTGAGTTGTTATTTGTTGTTGCGATCCATTCAATAGGATTAATTAAATAAAAGTTATTTATTTTGGAAAATATTTTAGATGAGTCGTGTTTTCTTAATTTTCCCCGGGGATCCTTTTGCAAAAAAAAAATTAAGTGGCGCCTTGGCTTTCCTTTCGCGTAAGGTTTGAAAGTTCCCACCCCGTCCTATTGAAGCTGGTCGGCGACACCGAAATGTCCGTCACGGTGTTAACTTGCGAACACCTAAACAGGTAGGTAGCAGTTCTTAGGCCCGATAGTTTTCAGGCCTAAGAGGCCTTTCATTTTTAATGCCCCCACATTGTACGTTACTTGGTGTTGCAATGTCGAAGTGCTTATAGGCCCCCTTGCATTTCATTTTCTTTATTTTTTTGTAGCCCCAAGTCGGGCGCCAATTCATGTAATGTTCAAGTGATGTCTGGCATTTTCTTTTTAATGGTACCACATTGGGCGCCAAAATACAGCTACATCGTGTCATCTGCGACCCCACGTTGAGAGCGAATTTAATGAATTAATACCGCACAATTTTACACACACTTCCATTACGCGTTATAAATTAAAGATAGGCAACCCGTTGTACTTTCGTGTTTTATTTTAGTTTGTCGTCGTAAACGCGAGGTGTTTCCTGATTTGTTTAACGGGTTGCCTATTCTAAAAGGTGTATTTAGGGGCCACGATTTAAACCGCGTAACGAACGCTGACGAGAAAAGATTTGCGCCCTTAAAAGTGGGTAACAAGTTTGAAGGGCGGCGCAGCACCGAAAATATGCGTGTACGGCAATGGGGCGAGAGCTAATTGTTATTAATGGAAGTTCGTGTTTATGAAGTAGCAGACTTTCACAGGCCTTAATTCGCCTAATTAAATTAGATTCTTGAATATTCCAGAGAGCACCGCTCGTACATAAATTACTCACTCATATTCTTGACCTAAGCGGCGTGTTACGCCTACGTTAATCAAGTGCGATTGCCGGCGGTGCAAAACGGAATATTTTCCCCAAGTTGCGCCATCAGAACGGTCGTCGTTCGTCGCTGACACCTACGCCGCAACTTCTCACCGCCGCCGCCGCCGCGGCCGTAATTACTTCTTTCCGCTTTAACATCTTTAATCCCCCCGAATTAACTTAGTTAGTTTCGAGTGGCGGGCGGTGCGCAAGCGATGAATTTCAAGTTCGTAAAAGAAGCAGTAAAAAAGGGCGGCGTCGCCCGCCCCCCGCCATAATAATGACGAACGTTTGTTTTCAGTCACGCGCTGCGACGGGGTGACGATTATACGACGGTAGCGGCGACAACGACGGCGACGGCGACGGCACCGTGGTGGAGAAAACGGACGCTAATGGAAAAGCGGCTCGTAATCGCAACAACAGTCACCTGTTTTGTTATAGCGTCCCTACTTGTGGCGCTGCTCGTTACGTATTCAGGTCAGTAAACCTTTCCTTGGGGCTATTTATTCAGAATTTAATAAACTTGCTTTGTAAACGGCGCGGCGCGGCGCTCAATGCGGAAAATTCTGAAATTTCATTCGGGTTAATTGAAAATTAATTGGAATTTTCTGTCCCTCCCCTCCCTCTCCCCCGTTGCACGAGACAAAGACAAAGAAAATTTTCTAACAAAAAGAAACTTCTTTTTGCTTGGTTTGTTGCCCCTGAAAAGGCACACCACGCCAGCAGAAATATTTCTAAAAAAATATCTTTTTGCCTGGTTTGTTGCTTCAAAAGCGACGCTACACCAGCAGTAAACTTTCTTTTAAAAAATTCTTTTTGCCTGGTTTATTGCTCCAAAGATACGCTACGCCCAGTGGAAATTTTTCTAAAAAAAAATCTTTTTCTTTGGTTTGTTGTTTCCAAAGGCACGCTACGCCGGCAGCCTCCGACGCAGGCGCTTTTTTTTTCATCCTGATTAGGGGGTCTAAATACCGTCAAACCGAACAAAAGGAGGGGGCGTTAAGTCACGAAGCAGCAAAGATTAGATAATTGCGTGGAATTTCCGGCTGGACCGTACAAACACAAGAATTTTTACGCAGTTATGTTGTGCGACTTGAATCTTCTCATTTTCTGATTTCTTTATAACTCCGAGGAATCGTGTCCGTATAAATGAAACTAATAAATCTTTTGTCATCGAATGGGCTCTGAGCTACATTTCTTTGTTCAACCGTGTGAACTCCACGTGTTTGTGATCTGATTAAATGCTGACTTGTGTCTAACGTAGAATTATTAAAAAGACTTTGATAATAGTCTTCAAATGAAATTGAACGAAGTACTCAATTTATTGTTAGGTGTAGTGATGTAAGTTCCTTAAATGACGCTGGTCATGATAGTGGTCGCTATAAAAATGATGGTAACGTCACAATGATTGGTCATTTTAAAAATGACCTTGTAAACTGTACATGACCATCATTTTAATAAATGACATTGGTCATTTTTTAAAATGACAGTCATCTTAATAAATGATTGTCACAGACACATGCAAATAGGCGTATGGGCATGTATTGTTGTTGGAAAGTTTGTTATGGGGAAAATTGCTTTAATCTGATTTATGAAGGAAAGATTGGGAGATTGTTAGAATTAATTTTTTTCGGCATTTGGAGTGGGGGCGATGTTCTTTTTTTTCTGCGATGATTTCGAGATTGCAATATGTGGCGTTATTCGTGTCGGTAATCGATTCGAGCCTGGCAGACGACCCCTGACATTCTGGTCTCATTGGCTGATGCTTACCTAATATTTTACAGTGATTGACTTCGACACTCTGTTCTCTTTCTTTTCTTTCATCATTTTAGAAATGACCTTGTGAACTATACATGACCGTCATTTTAATAAATGAACGTCATTTTTAAAAATTACTGTCGTCTTACTAAATGATTGTCACAGATACATGCAAATAGGCGTATGGGCATGTACTGTTATTGGAAAAATAACTCACGTAAAGCGTAAGCAAGATCATTTAGTGCTTATGGCAATATCCCCACAAAAAAAAGAAACTAATTAAATTAACTGTGAAACGTAAACAGATCTACTAAATAAGTTCAGATATACCGACACTGATGAAGATTCAAATACTAATATCGAAGACAAATCAAATCAAAAAAATCAGAAAATACGATTTACTAAGTAGCTCTTTTTATTTTGAAATATTCTCCAGTTTCTATTTCTTAAATAAATTTTTGTTTATTCTTCAATTTTGTTCGCTTTGTTACTTTCAAACCTACTTGCCGTTAAAGGGGAAACAGTGTCGAATCGTATCACCAAGACTGAAGGGTACCTGAAGTGGATACCCACCACCACCGAGCGCGGTGCGAATCCGCGACCTTTCGATTGCAAGACTGTCCCTCTTACCACTTGGACCGTTCAGGCGTTAAGAAACTTTAATAAGCTTATTTAGCTAAAAGATCTTAATTTCAGTTGTGGTGGGTATGTTGTATGCTTTATCTACAAATTGTAAGAGTTTATGAAATTGTATTGTAGAGTGTTACCTTTGTTGTTTTGTAAAAATCTATATTTATTTCATTTAATATGCCTATACATAAAAGTGCGCCTGTTTAGGGTTAAATGGTTGATAATGACCGCAAAATGACCGTCATTTATACTTAGATGACCAAAATGACGTCACGATTTTAAATGACTGTCATTTTACATCACCAGGTGTAACTTTTATAAATTTTAATTTCTGTCGTAGGTGACTAATAATTCTCTTGTCATCGAATGGGCTCAGAGCTATCTTTTTTTGTTTAACCGTGTGAACTTCATGTTTTTGTGATATAATTAAATGCTGATTTAGACGAAAAAAAAAAAACTTACGACATAAAGTTATTTTTGTACAACTGCAAATATCTGAAACTGTTGTGTGTGGTTAAATTATTCATTTTCTGATTTTTTTTTTATCTTTCTTTGTTCAGTCGTGTGAACTTCATGTTTTTGTGATCTGATTAAATGCTGTGTCTAACGTAGAATTATTAAACAGTCAGCCAAGTGCAGAATTTGTTGTTAGGTGTAACTCAGCGTTTCCCAAACTGGGGAGCATGCCCACCTAGGGGGGCGCGTAAGTCTTCCAAGGGGGGCGCAGCAGAATAAATCTAAAAACAAATGAACGCAAATTGCAACTAATTTATCTAATTATTTTGAGCAAGAGGTTGCATATGCATTAATTGTCATAGGTTGTCACCGAACTTGTGTTTGATTGAAGCTAAGGAGATTCTAATTTCTGGAATTAAATCATTTAGCATAAGTGTTCAAGTTTTAGTTCGAGTATCGACGGTGAGAGGGAGTGGGGGGCGTGAACCTTAACACAGCTCAAAAGGGGGTCGCGAAACCTAAAAGTTTGGGAAACGCTGGTGTAATTTTTATCTCTGTCCTAGCTTTTGATGTTGTTGTTAGTTTGTTACTACAAATAGGAAAAAAATAGTTGTAGATTTACAAAAAAATAATAATAATTAATTATCAGATAAAGTTATCTTCATGCAAGTGCAAATAATTGAAACTGTTGTGTGCAGTTCAGTTTCAATTCAGTTCAGCCATCTAGTGGGCTCAAAGCTCTCTTTCTTTGTTCAGTCGTGTGAACTTCATGTTTTTGTGATCTTGTTAAATGCTGGCTTGTGACTAACGTAGAATTATTATACAGATTTTAATTAGGGGGTCTAAATACCGTCAACCCGAACTAAAGGAGGGGGCGTTTAAGTCACGAAGCAGCAAAGATTAGATAATTGCATGTAATTTCCGGCTGGACCGTACAAGCAAGATTTTTTACGCCGCACTTATGCAGTGAATGCGGGAAGGGGGCAGCTTAAATCCTCTCTCTCTCTCTTTCTCTTTCTCTGTGCGTTGTTTAATCCCATTTCCTTCAAAATATTTTCAGGTAGGCCTGATGCTTGCACCTCGCCCTCGTGCGTTCGGTCGGCGAACGAAATCCTGACGTTCGTCGACCCGACCCAAGACCCCTGCGACGACTTCTACCAGTTCGCCTGCGGCAACTTCCTGAAAGACGTGCGCCTCGACGACAACAAGTCGACCGTCATGAAGGACGTCATGGACAATCTCCTGGTGAATCAGATCAAGCAGATGATCGAGGGGGCGGCGAGGGCGGACGACCCGCCGTCCTTCGCCAAGACCAAGACTTTCTATCGCGCCTGCATGAATGAGAGCGGGATCGACTCGCAGCGCTTGAAAATGATGACGGACATTCTGAGGGATGTTGGTGGGTGGCCGACCCTCGACGGGAACTGGAAGGGAAACAATTTCGAATGGCAGCGCCTCACGCACGGTCTCAGGAAGAACGGGTACAGTTTCGAGCTCTTCTTGAGCGTGGAGGTGGCCGTCGATAGAATACAGCAAACCAAACATATCATAGAGGTGAGGTTTCAATCAAGAGTATCCTCCTCTTTGCATTGATTTTCTTTATTTTATTTTAATTTATTTATTTAATAAGGACATTCAAAGGCGAGTGCGGGTTTGAGCGAGTGCTTTTTAGTTGATGAGTTTCTTGCATATTTTAGGCAACGCGCAAGCAATGATTGTTGCTCTGGTGACCCGCTGACACTTTTCGCTGCATAAGGGATTTGCAGTATGCACTATACTTAACCGACGCTGCACTGACGCGAATGCCCCGGGAGCTTCTACAGAGTTTGCTCTCGCTCATTTATTATTAATAATTTCGAACGAATTAAGAGATGCAATTCGTCTGGCCGAAAGCGACGACGATTCCTTAACGAAATAAGTGCGCTTGCGGAGATGAGTATAATTTTCGGAGAGGAGGCGCCGCCTGGACACGGCGGAATCGGAATACAAAGCGGCGAATTTAAATATTATTTTCCCGTGCGACGATTAAATAAACGTTCGGAAGTTGGCCGCCGCTGAGCGCCCGAAACTTTTTATTTATTCATTTGTCCGCCAGCTAATTTTCCGTTGAAAGCCCTAATCTCACCGGTCCGGGCGGATAACGCTCCTCCGTTTCACTTCTCCGACGACGAATTAAAATTTCGAATTTTTTTTTTACAAAAAGCGAAATTTTTTTTTGCAATACTTGAAATAACGTGCAAATTCCGTTGATTGAATTAAACACAAAATTAGGCAACGTTTAGCAATAAATAGGGCACAGCGATTAATAATAATATTAATGAGTTTAGTCAGAATTTATAATTTTGCTCTATCGGTGGTATAGCTGGCGGGGTTCTGGGTTAATTTGACCTTGAAAAATTGCGGATGTCATGTCCAAAAATCGCTCAACAAATACACATCTCACTGTTGACTGTTGGGAGTTGAACTTCGATTTCCAAATAAAAATGGGGCTTAAAGCTCCACCCTGCCTAACTTCGTTCTCTGTGACGCTTTTGTTTCAGCTTATAAACAATGACAACAACCCCCTGCTGCATCTGACATTTTTTATTTGACTGCGTCCGTTCGGATTTTCGTTGCCTTGCCTTTTAGATTATGTCAGTTTTAAGAGTTCGCTTTTATTTACATTTTTTTACTTCGTTCGTTTGTTATTTTTCGTTTTGTTTTGTTTTTTTTAATGTACCATTTGTTTTATATTTTCTTCTCGCTTCGTAAATATTTTCTTGATTGTTTTACGCCCCTTCAACTTTTTATTTAATCCATTTTAACCGCGCACGCTGTGCGATTGTCGTTTGTTTTGGTTTCTTAATGTGCCCGGTTTTATCCAATTGCTTTGCTGTTTTTTTTTATTATTATTATTTTTGCATTTTTATGATCGTTTGTTTTCGCTTCACGATTATTCTTCCCCGTCTTTCTTCTTTCACCATCGCCAATTTTTGATTAATTTTTGTTTTGCTTCTTTTTAACTGGGTTCGTTTTCCGATCGTCTTTTGTCTCCTTTTTCGAATGTGATCGATTTTGTATTTTTTTTTCTACAACGTGATTTGTTTCTTGATTATTTTGATATTTTTGTTATTGATATCATAGATTACGTTGGTTTTAAGTGTTCGTCATTTGTTTTATATTAATTTTTTATTGCGTTCGATGTTCGATTGTCAGTTTTTTCTATTTTCTTTGTTTGTTTTTGAATTCCAATGTTTTTTTTTATATTTTAATAATTATTGTTCTCATTTCGCGATTAATTAATTAATTTTTTTAACGCCATCGATTTTTAATTCATTTCAACTCTGCATCCGTTAGGCGATTATCATTTGTTATTGTTATTTTTTTTTGTTAATGAAACCGATTTTCTTCAATTATTTTGTTTTCTCTTTGTATTTCTATTTTTATAATCATCTTTGCTTTACGATTATTTCTGCGTTTTTTTTCATTGTCGATAGATTTCGATTATTTTTTTTTTTTAGCCGCGTCCGATTTCCGATTGTTTCTTTTATTCAATTGTGCATGCATTTTTATAATCGTGTTCGCTTAACGATTATTTCTCTGTTTTCTTTTTATTACCGTCAGTTTTTGTTTATTTTCTTTTGTTTGTTTTTTTAAACTGGTTTTCTCCAATTGTTTTGTTTGTTTTTATTATTCTTGAATTTTTATAATATCTTTCACGCTTCCTAATTATTTTTCCATATCTTTATTGCCCACACAATGTTTCACTGTCTTCTTTTGTTTTCAACTGCATTCATTCATGAATGTCTAGTTTAAAAACAGATTTCGATTTTATTTTATTTTTTTTTTAATTATTTTCCATTTCGTCTTCCTCGTCGCTCTTTGCTTAGTTTTTAATTTTAATCGTTTTTTTGTTTTCTTCTTCGATTAAAAAAAAATAATCTTCACTTGTGCAGGCGGTGTTATGTTTCAATTTAGTGGCGCCATCTGTTAATGTAATTGTTAATCGTTTTTTTTTCTGTTTTCTTATTGTCTTCGATTTAAAAAAAATGTTTTTTGTTGCTCATTTTTAATTTTTAATGGGAATCCCACCGATGCGACGCCTTTCGCTGTCGCATCGTTTTTTTAACTCCCCTCCCCCCTCTCATTCATATGTAACTTTTTAAAATTCTGCAGATTCCATCAATTTAATAGTCTTTAGTAAACTCAGGTTCGAGTATTTTCCATGTAAGTACTTGGATGAAAATGTACTGTTTCCCTTCTTTTCATTTTTTTTTTGTTAATTCTGCACCGAGCACGTAATATTCCGTCCATGAATATTCACGTCGATTAAAACTTAGTTTGTATAATGCCGAGGCACTTTTAGATTAAACCCCCGAGCCCCCTCAATCAATACGCGGAAATAATCGTGCAAGCAGCAACGCTTGCCATTCTGGTGACCCACTAACGCCTTTCGCTGCGTAAGAGATTGGTAATATGCACTTAATTTAATTTACTTTCAAGCAAATATTTTTATCGTGACCACACAGAAATGTTTTTTTTTTTCAAAAATCTTTGCAATAGTCTTACGTTCTGGGACCGATCGACTTTTATTCGTTCCAACGTCGATAAAACAAACACACCGCAACAAATTTTATAAATACAGACAATCATGTCGCAGACGTTCCCGAAGATGCGTGCAAAGTAAACGTCATCGAAAGTAAATTACATAAAATTGATCCTGACTTTCGCTGTGTAAGGGTTTCTGGAGTATGCACTTAATTGAGCCCTGACTACATAATCCTAATTTGTACTGACTCGAACTTTAATTTTTTTGAAACGGTTTGATTTAGTTTTCCGCAACTATTTTAATCGTGACCACACAGACGTGTTTTTTTTTCAAAAATCTTTGCAAATAGTGAAAATTGCTTTAATTTGATTTATGAAGGAAAGACTGGGATATTGTTAGAATTAATTTTCTTCGGTATTTGGAATGGGGCGATGTTCTTTTTTTTTGTGCGAAGCGTTCGAGATTGCAATGTGTGGCGTAATTCGTATCGATAATCGGTTCGAGTTTGGCAGACGATCCCTGACATTCTGTTCTCATTGGCTGATGCTTACATAATATTTTACAGTCATTGACTTCGACGCTCTGTTCTCTTTCTTTCGGTCACGTCACAATGATTGGTCATTTTAAAAATGACTTTGTGAACCGTACGTAACCATCATTTTAATAAATGACTGTCATTTTTAAAAGTGACTGTCATCTTAATAAATGATTGTCACAGATATATGCAAATAGGCGTATGGGCATGTATTGTTGTTGGAAAGTTTGTTATGGGGAAAATTGCTTTAATTTCATTTATGAAGGAAAGATTGGGAGACTCTTAGAATTAATTTTCTTCGGCATTTGGAAATTTTTTTTTCTGCGAAGCATTCGAGATTGTAATGTGTGGCGTAATTCGTGTCGATAATCGGTTCGAGCCCGGCAGAAGACCCCTCACATTCTGGTGTCATTGGCTGATGCTTACCTAATATTTTACAGTGATTGACTTCGACGCTCTGTTCTCTTTCTTTCCTTTTCTCATTTTCAAAATGACCTTGTGAACTGTACATGACCGTCATTTTAATAAATAACTGTCATTTTTAAAAAGACCTAATTTGTACTGACTCGAACTTTAATTTTTTTGAAACGGTTTGATTTAGTTTTCCGCAAATATTTTAATCGTAACCATACAGACGTGTTTTTTTTTCAAAAATCTTTGCAAACAGACAATCGTGTCGTAGGTGCAAACGAAGTTATAGTCATCAAAAGTTATCTTCTAATCGTTAGAGATTCCACCGATTTAATAGTTTTTAATAAAACAAGCTCGAATATTTTCGAAGTAAAAGCTTAGAGATAGAAACAACCTCTTACCCTTAATGAACAATTTATATACTGTTCGGTCTCGTCTATTAAAAAACTTTGCGCCACCATGAGAGAGGATTATGCACGTTCGAATTTGAGACTGCTTCTTTTCCTTTCGTTTTTTTTTTCTTCTTTTTTTTGTATTAATTCTGCACACCGCCGTACCTAATATTCCGCCCCATTAATATTCACGTCGATTAAAACTTAAAGTTTGTACAGTGTGAGGGGGGGCGGGCATTTTTAGATTAAACCCCCGGACTCGCGCCGCCTGGAAATAAAAGAGCGATACCGAGATTTATACCGGAGCTACGTCACCGACGTCGCCGTCTTCATGGGGGCGACCAAGATCCGGGCGGACCGGGACACGCGCGACGTGCTGGACTTCCAGGAGGCGCTCCGAAAAGTAAGTGTCTGCTTTTAATGGGATTAACGGGGGGATCACGGGGCGGGGTGATCTGTGGCACGCAGGTGGTGAAAAAAAGCGAAGAACGCACCCGAGGGGACGAGTCCTACGCCCCCATGACGATCTCGAACCTGCACTACGAGATTCCCGTGGTCCATTGGTTCAATTACATCAACGGCTTGCTGCTTGGGAGCGCGAGGATCGCCGACGACGAGAAGATCTACGTGGCCGACATCGTCTACATAAAGGAAATGTTGGATTTGTTTAAGAAAGCCAATAAACGGTACGTCTATTTTAAGTTGCTCACATATTTTGAAACACCCTGTATATTTTAAAGAAAGCATCATGTATATTTTAAATCGCCCCCACCCACCAATGAAGATTTTTGAATCAGGCAACCCCCATGAAAACACTAAAAGCATCATGGACGCAGGATGTGTTGCCTAATCAAACTTATTTTAAGGGGTCGCGATTTAATAGGGGCAAAAACGTCGCCGTTTTCGTTTTACCTTGTTTATATGAAGGATGTCGTCTTCTCCTTCCTCCTCGTTTCTTGCATCTTGTTGCTAAACGAACGCCTGCTCGCGGCGGAGGAAGGGGGGGAGGGGCTGTTTTGCATCGAACGATGAGATAAAGCACATGAATATAATTGAAACGTGAGCAGGACTGCCAAACTAGCTGTAACAAGCTTATTAAGGTCGTTTAAAAGGCGACGCAGACTACCTTATTAAAACGCCCCCCCCCCCTCCACCCAGCCCCTTAAAAATTTCCAATCAGTTTCGCATTTGCTTTGCTCCCGTCGCGTCGCGTCGCGTCGGTTGTTCTTGCTTTAAATAAAAATGGGCGTGATTTCTCTAGAGAGAGAAAAAAAAGCAAACTAAATTATATACAGGGTGCACAGTAGCTTGACACAACGGCCCACCCAATAATCGAAGGAGGGCGATGCATTTGAATACAGAATGTTCCTCAGCGCATCCCTTAACCGTCTTTTTTGTTTAAATGAAAGGTAGCGCGATGTCTCGAGAGAGAAACAAAAAAAAACACAAATAAAATCAAATTATATACAGGGTGCGCAGTAACTTAAGACAACGGCCCACCCAGTAATCGAAGGAGGGCGGTGCTTTTGAATGCAGAATGTCACCTCTGATTGCAAAAAGGATTCTTGATAACTATTTCCAATTTTTTTTTATATAAAGTACTTCCACCCCCGTCCCTCCCCCACCCCAGGTGTACTACAATATGCCTCATTATTATTTATTTTATTTATTAAAATTTTTTCAACTTTTCCGGGAGGCTTGTTGTCTTAGAAAGCTTTGTGCTTCTTTGTCAAGTTGAATTCTTTTTTTTTTTTTTTGGTAGACTCCCTCTAATTCGTTCGTTCTATTATAACCCCAAGGCGTCTAAAGGAGTTTTTCTTTCTGAGTTATCACCCTTCATTCCTAAATTTTTTCCTTCGTGGTTTCACAAAATTAGTTTCGCTTTATTTCCGATGTCTCGACCTTCTTGGTGATTTTCATTATTTTTTTTATCTCAACCTGTCACGTTCGTTTTGTTTCTTCGATATTAAAATCTCTTCTGCACCACCTCCAACAACACCTGAAAAGATTCTGCGCTTTCGTTTTTTTTCCTTTCTTCTTTGTTCATCAATCTACCATCACTGACTTAAAAAAAATACTTGCTTCTTGTCTTTCTTTCTTTCTTCCTCCTTCTAGATTTTTTTTCCCTAAACCTCTTTTTCACTCCGTCGCTTTAACGTAGTCAACCGCTTTTCTCCCTTTCTTTCTCCATCTCTTTTTAGATCTGCCCCCAAATCTTCAATTTAATTTGCTGACCATTTCATCACTTCTCTCCTCTTTCTCCTTGTAAGTCTTCTTCCTGATTTTATTTCTTAATTTTCTCATTTTAGCACGGTAAACAGTTTTTCCCTTTTCTTCTTTCTCCATCTCTTTTCAGATCTTCCCCCAAATCTGTCCCAAGTCACTTCATTTAATCTCCTAACCGCTTCTATCACTTATCTCCTCCTTCTCACTGTAGGGCTTCTGCCTAAACCTCTTTCTTAAATTATCTCCATCGCTTTATCGTGGAAAACAGTTTTCCCCCTTTCTTCTTTCTCCATCTATTTTTATATCTTCCCCCAAATCTTCTCTCTGAGACACCTTCCTTAATCCTCTAATTGCTACTTTTACTTCTCTCTTCCTTTTCCTTTTAGGTCATCTTCCTGTCTCTTAATTTTCTCCATTGTTTTAACCTGTTATACAGCTTTGCCCCGTTTCTTCTTTCTCCATCTCTTTTTAGATCTTGCCCCAAATCTTTCCCAACTCACTTTCTTTAATTTGCTAACTGCTTCTTTCACTTACATCCTCCTTTTCCTTATACGTCTACTTCCTAAATCTCTTTCTCTTTTAATTTTTTCCGTCGTTTTAACGTGCCTTCTCCTCCTTTCTCTCTGCATCTCCTTCTAGCTCTTCCCTCAAATCTTTTCCAAGTCAGCTCCTTTAATCTCTTCTCACTTTTCTCTCCCTTCTCTTCTCCAGAAGGTCTTCTTTCTAAATCTCTTGTCGGCGTCGTTTCCGCCTACCGCCCCCCATTCTTTCTCCATCCCCGTTTAGGTCTTCCCCAAACCTCTCCCAATTTCATTACTCTTCTTTGTTTGCGATCCAAGTTTCAATTTAATTCTCCCTTTCTACAAGGTCTTCTTCCGAAATCTCCTTCTTATTTGTCTGCATCGTTTCTTCTCCCCTCCCCCCTGATTCATACGTCTCCTCTTGAATCTTCTACAAACCTATCCCAAGTTCACTTTTTTCTTTGCGTTTCCATTTAATTATCCCTTTTTTAGAAGTCTTCTTCCTAAACCTGTTTCTTACATATCTTCATCGTTCTCCCCCTCCCCTCCCTCTCTTTCACCACGTTCTTTTAGGTCTTCCCCAAACATCTTCCAAGTTCATTATTCTTCTTTATTTGCGATTCGAGTTTCAATTTAATTCTCCCTTTCTACAAGGTCTTCTTCAGAAACTTCCTTCTTACTTATCTACATCGTTTCTTTCCCCCTCCCCCCTTCTTCATACATCTCCTCTTAGATCTTCTATAAAACCTCTACCAAGTTCACTTTTTTTCTTTGTTTGCGATCTGCGTTTCCATTTAATTCTCCCTTTCTATAAGGTCTTCTTCCTAAGCTTCTTTCTTACATATCTGCATCGTTCTCTTCCCCCCACCCTTCTTTCACCACCTTTTTCTAGGTCTTCCTCAAACCCCTTCCAAGTTCATTATTCTTCTTTGTTTGCGATTCGAGTTTCAATTTAATTCTCCCTTTCTACAAGGTCTTCTTCCGAAGCCTCTTTCTTACTTATCTGCAACGTTCTCTCTCTCCTCCCCCTCTTTCACCACCTCCTTTTAGGTCGTCCCCGAACCTCTCCCAAGTTCACTTTTCTTCATTGTTTTCGATCCGCGTTTCCATTTTTAATTTTCCTTCGTTAAATTTTTTAACCCTCCCTTAATCCCGTCGGTGATAGAATGAAGGGCCCCTATAGGAACTCCCCATCCCGTCGCCGTCGGTATAACCTCTGGTTTTCTTTTCTTTTTGTTTCATTCAAGCAGAACCCTAGCAAATTTCATGGTCTCGCACTTCGTGCTCGACTTCGTCGACTTCCTCCCCAAGCAATTCCGCGAAAGGAAGAAGCACTACCTCAACTCGATCAACGAGCCGAAGGGGAAGGCCAGGTGGGAGATTTGTTTACACCACGCGGAATCCATGTAAGTACCCTTATCCCCGACCCCCTCCACCTAGTTTTGCTTGTGTTGTATTGTGCAGAACGCCCACCTCGCTTCAAGACTTGTACGTGGAGATGTACGTTTCGAAGGCCGTCAAGGACAACGTGCGGGAAATGGTGGATAACATCAGGAGGCGGTTCGATAAGCGCATAGATAAGTTCGACTGGTTGGACGAGCAGGGGGTTGAGATCGCCAAGGAGAAAATCGCCAGCGTTCGAGATTACGTGGCCGATTACGGCGAGGGTCACGAAGACCAGGAGATCGAAGATATTTACGGGCAAGTATGTGTGCGAGTTGTTTGTTTTCGTTAGGGGGTTAGGTTTCAGGTGCTTGCAGGTTGAAATTCACGAAGACAAATTCCTTCTCTCGCTCCTCCACCTGATCCGCATCAAGAAAAACGTCGAGTACCGTCGCCTGCACGAGCAAGTTATGCACGACCGCGAACCGAGCGACGCCATGTACTCGATAAGCGAGAACATCCTGAGTAATAAGATTTTGGACGTAACGTGGCGTTAAATAATCCGTGGCGGTTTTGCAGAGATTCCCGTCGATTACCTGCATGACATTTACTACGACATCGATCGTCCGCAGTACATGAACTACGGCGCGATTGGGTCGATAATCGGGCGCGAACTCTCGAACATGTTCCTCGAGGGTAAGCAGCACGACGTACGCGGAAATCTGAAGGAGTTTTCCACGTCGCAGAGCCTAATGAACTACGACAATAAGACGGGGTGCTTCCGGAAACAGTACGGGAGGTTTTACATTCCGGAAGTTCACAAAAGCGTAAGTAATCAAATCTACTATCTTAATCAAACAACCCTGTATTAACCTTCCTCAGTAATTAAGATGTTTCCCTCATATCCCTCAACTTCCCCTCCCGCTCAAAGACTGCCTCGTACAAAGAAGAAAAAATGCGTCTGTAATCTTTTTAGTTGCCAACTTGAAGGATTTGTCGTTAGTTTTAGCTTAGTTGAAATCATATCTCGAATCAGAATTTTTCCTCTAGCTGCTGGCGAATTTATCAGCTTGTTAATGCGTTTTTTTGAGCGGAAATATGGCACCTAAATTAAAAAAGAATTTAAATGTGATGAAGTTAGAATTGACCTTATTTAATTTCAACTATGATATCCTACAAAATTAGAATCTTAAATCCTTAGACACTATCCTAGATACTCAGTCACTAACCTACATCCTTAGACACTATCCTAGATCCTTGGACACTATCCTAGTTCCTTAGACACTGTTCTAGATCCTTAGACACTATCCTAGATCCTTAGACACTATTCTAGATTCTTAGACACTATCCTAGATCCTTAGACACTATCCTAGATCCTTAGACACTATCCTAGAAAATTAGAAACTATCCTAGATCGCTAGAGACTCTTCTTCTAGAAGATTAGAAACCATCCTAGAACATTAGAAACTAGTCATGTCAAGTGGCGTGATGGTAGACATACGTATCAAGATTTATAGGCAGTGTTGCCGTCTTGGCAAATTTATCTCTAAAAATAGCGATTGTTAAGTAGTGATTGCGACCCTCTTACGTTAAATGAGGCAAGCCTAAAATATAGGTATTTTCCTTTAAATGAATTTTCCTCGAAATGTTAAACTGCTCTGGTAACTGCTAAAAAATGACAAATGACTTAATGGTTTTTAGCTTATTTTTTTCAAAATTTGGCGAAATTTCAAGCTCTATCGGGGGTACACTGATAAACTTCAGTTTAAAAATAAATATACTCTGTTAGGTTCTTGTTATCGTCACGATGGGAGTTCCTCGTTAAATAATAATATAAAGAAAAGAAATTATTAAAGCACGGGCTTGTGAAATCGAAGGCAATTTCAACAGTGTCATAACAATTCGTGATATCATACGGTTCTTGTTTCAAAATAAAACATTGGCAGAATCGCGGACAAACGATTTCATCAAGTAGGTAATACAATTGAACGCCGGGCATGTTACGAATAACGCAATGCGCGAATCAACAAAAATTGGGTATAATCGTACTAGACCC
This sequence comes from Prosopocoilus inquinatus, assembly GCA_036172665.1. NCBI lineage: Eukaryota > Metazoa > Arthropoda > Insecta > Coleoptera > Lucanidae > Prosopocoilus > Prosopocoilus inquinatus. The sequence continues at coordinate 11,879,041 of CM069871.1, read as the reverse complement.
GTCATGCGACCCGTCATTTCACACTAAAATTTATTTGAGAATCCAAAAACGCAGTAATATACAGGATGTTTCATAAGAAAAATGTAATTTTGGTTAATTCTTGAAAAATCCAGTGCCGGATTGGTCTTCTGCAAACGGCTTCCGATCTTAAAGCAAATTGCACGTACATTTTGGATTCAACTTTTTTTTTGTATTTCTAAAAACAAGTGAGATATGAGTGGATTGGTGATCATTATGTTAGTAGCTCACAAACTAGTCATATCAGACCTATCATGCGACCCATCATTTCACACTAAAATTTCATTTAGAATCCAAAACTGCAATAATATACAGGATGTTTCCCAAGAAAATCGTAATTTTGGTTCAATTCTGGAAAATGAAGTGCCGGATTGGTTTTTTGCGAACAACTTCCGATATTACTGCAAATTGCACGTATTTTTGTGTTCAACATTCTTTTATATTTCTAAAAACAAGTGAAATTTGAGTGGATTTGTCACCTTTCTTTTAGTAACTCACAAACTAATCGTACTAGACCCATCATGCGACCTATCATTTCACACTAAAATTTAATTTAGAATTCAAAAACGCAATAATATACAGGATGTTTCCCAAATAAATTGTACTTTCGGTTCATTTCTGTAAAATACACTGCCGGATTGGTTCTTTGCAAACGACTTCCGATATTACTGCAAATTGCACGTATTTTTTGTATTCAACATTCTTTTGTATTTCTGAAAACAAGTGAGATGAATGGATTGGTGGCCTTACTGTTAGTAACTGACAAACTATTCGTGCTAGACCCATCATGCGACCTATCATTTCACACTAAAATTTAATTTAGAATCCAAAAACGCTACAATACAGGATGTTCGGTTCATTTGGTTCATTTTTGAATAATTCAGTACCCGAATTGCTTTTTTCCGAATGGTTTCTCGAAACCTATTAATTTCTTGTGAAGGATATATGTAGGAGTTTAATCGTTAGCAGTTATAGTGATATATTAAACGTTTTAAAATTTGCGCAACTATCTCAGCCAACTGTATATCGCCCTTTTTCTTCCAATCTGTTGTTTGGGTTTGAGGTCATTTTTAATCACGCTGGTGACAAAGTAAACTACTGTCGATAAGTGTGAAAGTAAAAGTTGTTACGATAAATCGTGCAAAAGTTTTTGTTTATATGGCACTACCGGAATTAAAATTAAGTACACCGCAGCTCTTTGAAATGAAATGGAAAATATCTTCCAGATAAGGCTTCTTAGCTCGTGACTCAATGCAATTAGCGCCTCCTTCTTTTCTACAATCTTGAATCTACTATCTTGAAATTTTTCCTGGATTTCTTTCGTAGACATTACAATAACGATCTGTCAAATCTCAGTAACAACACAGATAGCGTCACAATCGCTGAGATTACTTGCGATCGATGAAGGCGCCGAGAACCAACATCAAGATAGTGAGAACTGAAACAACTCAGCTACAGACGTCAATAAATGTTGGTCGCAAAGTATTTCCACTACGAAAGAAATCCAGAAAAAATTAAAAAAAATAAAAGATAGTAGATTCTCACAGTATTCTGTAAAGTTTTTTTTTTTTGTTCATTTAATAATTTAATAATAATAATAATTTATATGCACAGTGTTTACTCTTCAATATTCATCCGCTCAATAAGATTTTATTCCTTAACGAATCAAAACGAGATAGTACAGAGACTGCTGTTTTATGAAGGCTTCTCCTATATCATAACAGTTTATTATTATTATCTCGAATTCACCCTTTTTTTTACTGAGCTGGCAGACGTAGCTGTAGCTGTGCTTTGTTATCGACTCCGACAGGTAAGTTTTGGGGACCATGCCTTACAGCCCTAAACGCACTAATTAAATTGTCGTAGCAAAAGTTAATCCAAATTCCGTAATCCTTGGAAAGAGGAACAGAGCCTTTTGTTGCTAAATTCAAAAAAGAAGGTTCTTAAGATGAACCACTAAGTTTTGACCATTCCAAGACCAAGGACGCTTCTCTCAAGATCGCCAGCAACCTGACGCCGATCGTAGGTCGCCTCTCTGCCACCGCCGTCAAACCCCAGGCAGAAGCTGCCGACTTCAACCCGGTCAACTCCAGTTTAGGTGAGCCGCACCAGCCTGCCAGCAGGATCACTTCGTTCAGGGCCACAATATCGCCCATGGTCATCCCGCTCAGTCGAAGCACGCCGCCACCCTAAGCGTGACATTATTTTATTGTGCTTTGCTTTTTTCCAGACGTTCCTTTGCCAGTTTATGCACCTTTTGGGTCTTTTAAATATATTACTACTACTACTTTTGACGCTGTTGGTGATGCTTGGAAGTTTCACTCATCTCTTGCCTTAGTCCACCGAGTTTGGCCTCGGGTCCTTTCGTCCCGCACGCACTCTCCTTTGTCGTGTTTACGCTCGGTACTTCTTCCTTGTTGTGTTCTCTACTAAATTCGCTGCTGTTACATCCCGTTTACTAGTGTAATTTCACTCGCTCAACTTCTCTGTTTTCCCGTGGCGGTCTCAATAGCCATCTCACGCCACATTTTGTTCACCTAGCTGTCGGCGCCGCTCGTTGTACGTTTTGTGATTTCATTTTCGCCCCGTTTCTTACTTACCCTTTCGCTACGAATTCCTGGTTGTATTCCATCTGAAACAGTTGATGTTTTCATGCGGAGGTTAGTGGGCGTGGCGACAGTTACTTGACGTTGGCGCACGGTTGCCGCAGGACTACCGACACCTTATCCGTTAATTCCATTTCTGTTTCTTAATTTCTTTTTTTATTCAACTCCTTTGAGAATTTCGCTTTGACGAGTTCATTTTGGCCAAACTCCCATTTGGCTTTTCATTTTCCTTCTTCACCCTTGTCCTTTCAAATTCAGGCACAAAATTTTGGAGCGTTTTAGATCTCGCTGTGTATTAGACCTAACGTCTCCCTCCTCGCGTACTTCCATCTCGTTTGTTACATTTTCGCTTGTTTTTCTTTGCTGGCTGCATAAAAGGTGAGGCGGGGGCGGAATCTTGCGAGAATTTGCTTTGCTCCGCTCACATTGAACAAATTGATTCAGAGGTGATTGTACGTTTGTGAGAAACCGAGCAGTTTTGAGGTGATTTTGGAGTGTATTGGAGTTCTGCTTCCTTGTTGGGACACAAACAAATTGTGATGGGAATTTTCCTGCCGGATTTGAAGAGCTACTTCTCCTCGAGGTCGATCGGCCCCGCCGTCTTGTTGAAGCCACGTTCCTTTTCGTTTTGGAATTTGAGAAGATTTTGGTTTACGTGACGTATTTCCGATTTTGCATTCCATTTTCAGTTTCGAGTAGCTCAAACGCGATATTCTTGCCTTTACACTATTCAATTTTCCATTCGAGAAGTTAGTTTCATTGGAGACAAACTCGAATATAAAATCGAACAGAAAAATCAAATAAAAAAATCGAATAATGTAAAACAACAGGTTTCTGCTCTCGAGATGGATCCACGCATTCGCCGTACAATAAAATATACAATCTCAATCAAAATAAAGAAAACCATGCGCAAAGCCAAAATCTGATTAAATGACATGGAATTGAGCAAACGTTAAAAGTCAAACAAAATTCTACTTGGAAATTAGTAGTGTGGCGACTCCCTCCCCCCTCCTTTTCGTCCCCCAGTCACAAAGGCTTGCTTAATCGACGCCTGCTTGGGACATCCTTAGTTAATTTTTCGCCGAACGGAAATCTTTTGGACGTCATCTTGGCTGCGTAGGATCTCGCCCCGATTTGGTATTCTCCGACTTGCTCCCCCTCCCCCTTTTTTTTGAAGGCGCCGCAAATCAAAAAGGAGTACCGATAATTTTTTTTTTTTTAATTTTATTTTCTCACATCGAAATATTACTCTTGCGGGTTTCACCGTAATCTACTACCCGTCAATATTTTTTTTTCTTCCTTTTTTAAATGAAAAAGAAACAACTGAAAGCTTTAAATATTTCAAAGTAGATACTTTTTTGACTTTCAACATTGTTAGTTCAATTCCATGTCATTAAGGTCCAGTTTTACAAATGCGATTCAACTTCGAGCCGAATCTTAAACCCTTAGCAACGATTATTTCAACAATTGTTGTGAAAGATTTGAGCATCGGCTCAAAGTTAAACCGTCATTGCAAAACTAGGTCTTACTCACGTTTTGGCTTTGCGCCTAGTTTTCTTTATTTTAATTGAGATTGTAAATTTTGTTGTACGACGAACGCGTGGATCCATCTCGAGAGCAGAAACCTATTGTTTGTTGGATAACGTGTTGTTATTGATATTAAACGCGTGTAAATTTGTGCCTGGCAGTTTTAAACTGTTCTATTTTGCTAGAGTTAAGTATTTTACTGACCAAACGCTGATCTTTCTTTATGTACGTAATTAACTGTTTCATTGGTCTTGCTTTTGAAAATTATTGACGAGGCCAATATTTTTTTATTAAAGTTTCTATTTATAATTTTGGTTTGGTCTTATTTCGGATGATTTCGGATGTGAGCTCCTCTGTTGTGTATGTCGTCGGCGCAACTTGAGACCTTCGGAGTTGAACTTAACTGTGAAGAGCGAATATTTTCCTAGTGAAGTGTCCGGAAATGCTCGTCCTCGCAACCCGACTCTAGGCGGCGCCCTTTTGTTGTCACGGCTATCTCGGTGCGAATCTCTGTGCCCCGCGACCGTCTCCCTGAGCTGTGTAATTCGTTTCAAAGTGTTATACTTCGACCGTCCCTTTGCTGCGCATCATCAAAAGCGAGAGTTAGCAAAGTGTTATAAACGCAATTATTCTCTTGGCACTGGCAGAAACGTAAACCCACCTTTCAGGCTAAGCAAAGAGAAATCCGGCCAGGCCGTATATTCAGGAATTTTCGCAAAACTCAATCAATTTCACGCTCAAGCTTAACGACGAAACGTCTTACAGTTATGACGATATGAATCAAACCTGAAGTGTTAAAGCGGTTGAGTTATGCTTGAGTATGAATGAAATGGAGCGTATCTGGTCTTGTTACACGGTTCCATCCCCTTACATTTTTTGGCTACAGTTAATAAAATTATTATTATTTTATGCGTATTACACAATTTCTTGAATGAACACGTGGGATTCTTTGGTTTTTTCTGTTTCGGTCATGGTGTGTGTTATGTTGCGAAGAACGTACACTCGTGCCTGCGCATTTTTCCTCGCCGTGCGTTGCCAACTTTGACGCAGTAAATTATTTATCTACGACGCGGAAGAGAGGAAAAGCAAGTCGTCTCCAACCGTCTCGTAATATATTTAAATATTTTCTTTCCCTTTTCCGCGTGTTCACGTGGTAGGGTAAGTAAACATCTTGGTTACGCTCGGCTTGATCGATGAGGCGAATTTTCCTGCGACGCGGAGCGCCTTTTTAAAGCCACCCCTGCGGTCGGTCTCCGCGTCGTCCTTTGTTCGCAACAACTTCAATTAAAGACCGAAGGAAATTGCAATTAAGACTGTAAAAGGCGGGCGGGCAATCTTATTAATTTTAATGCGACTGTATAGTTGCGCTCGCCTCGCGAATATTAAACGGCCTTATTCCTCGGCCGCCTCCTCGTCCCCCTCATCCTCAGGTTGAATAATTCCTCCTCGTCCTTTTCCGTTTGTAAAGGATAAAAATTTTCGGCAGGCGGGCGAGGGAAAAAGAAGGAGGTAGACCGACAGACCGACCGACCAAGCGGGTGACCGCCGTGATTTGTGACTGGGGGACGAAACAATAAATTCCGAACGGGGTGGTGGCATTACGTAAAATCGGAAGCGCGTATATTAAATTAGGGAATAAATTTGAGGTTATATATCTCGTTAGGTGGAACTTACAGCGAAAGAAAGTTAATCATCATTTCTTTCCGCTTCTCCCGAACGCCCTGGAACTGATCGGAAAAATGCAACGTAAATGATCGGTTGGCTTTAGGCCAATAATTCGAAGAAAGCCGAACGGAGAAAATGGCAAAGTTTCTTACTTCCATTTGTCGTGTCGGTCCACTCTTAGACAATAAAACTGTTATGGAACAGTCTCGCCAACTCACCAAGTTACAAGTTCCTCAGTTTTATTTTTATTTTTACTTTTTAAATAAATAAAAATCGTATCATTTTGATTCGACCTTTAATAACAATAATAATAAATAAAATAATAATAAAAATAAAACTATTAAAGATAAGAAACTTAAAACGTTTTCAAACCAAGAAATTTTAATTCGATGTTAGGTTTAACCTAAAAGCCAAAACTTTGTGAGTATTTTTTAAGTTCTGGCTTAATTTAAGGTGCAGGTGTGGTGACCTAACTAACTGGCTTATAAATTTGTCGGTCGGTAGGAAAGATTTTGATTTCGGCAAAATCCAAGGCAACACAACCAAGTTTGCTTTTAAAGAGTACAACGAAATGCCAAAAAAACCAAGCCACCTTTCGGAGAAAAATGGGACGACATTTTTGTGCAGAAATTGGAGCAAAGTATTAGCTGTTGAACATCGTACAAAATAAAATGTATAAAATTTGATAAATTGTTAACCCTAACTATTCAAAACTAATTTACAATTCAATCTACAGCACAAATCTGATTTTTTTTTGCTTGTAAGGTGACAAAAAAACGGAACGTTTTTAAAATTTCGCGGGACGCGGGAGGCACTATTGGAAATCGGGACAGTCCCGACAAAATCGCGACGTGTAGTCACTTTATCGTCGTAGGGACGTAGAAAGGGGATGAGTGACGATGCACATGAATTAAATTTTAAAGTAGCAGCAATTTATAAATAAAACTTTTAGGGTCGATTTCATAATAGGACTTTAAATTTAAAATTACTTTAACCTAAAAAAGTACATTTGTTTCCCTATTCTTAAAGTGACTTTGAATTAAATAAAATTATTTTATTTTATTTTAGTAAATTGCTACCTGTTTTGAATTTCGCAGTGAAGATGAAAAACTTTTGGAGTGCTTGAAATCCTTAAGTATTTCTGACGATCTCTGGAATTTCTTTTTTTTTTTGGTTGCTTGAAAGAATGTGTCACGGTAAATTGGATGGTCTTTTGTTTAAAAATTTTAAATAAATTTCTCGAATAATGTTTAAATATTTTAAATCGTCGCTTTGCATTTTCGATCGTCGTTTGTTTACCTTATTTTCTTTATGAAGCTTAACATGTTTTGTCTATTTCGATAGTGTTTCTCAATCGTTAGAAGAGTTTTTTGTTTCGATTGTTCGATGTAGGAATTTTATTTTCTATTTCCATTGTCTTTTCTTTGCTATTTTTATTAGTAATCATAATTAGTTTTTAATTTTTTTTTATAGCGATCGTCATTTGTTTATCTTTCTTCATGTTCAAGTTTAATTTTTTTTCAGTCTATTTCGATTGTGCTTGTCGATCGTCAGAAGTGTTTTTCTTTTTATTTTGTTTTCGATTGTTCACCACTTTTCTTTGTATCTCCTTTTTTTGGGTAAATATCGTGATTTTCGTTTATTTTCTTTCGAATGTTTATTACCATTGTTTCTTTTTTACACTAATCGTCCTTTGTTTAGAATTTTATACCATATCTTTCTATCTCCATAACGGTTCTCGCAAAAAAGATTTCTTTTTTCCTCGTTTTTGATTGTGATTTTTTTTCCTTCGTTCTTTGTTTCTGTTTTCTTCAAGTACAGCGATTGTCGTTCGTTTTTGTCTTCTTGTTTTTCTTTACGAGAAACGGATCTCGACGAAATTGCAAAATTTTCTCTTCGTCCAGAAACACGAGTGTTTTATGTATAACGAAATGCAGAGAGTTCAGAAACTATAAAAGCTTGAAGGTTAAATTAAGCATTACAAAAATGTATTCAAATACTTAAGTATAATATTTTGAACAGTTTAAACAGCGACACCCTACGATCGCTTTTTCACCTAACACTGCAGTAAGATTGACAAATTGCTACATAATAAGTCATCCCATGCAAGGCGGCCACGCTTGCTGAATGAAAGTTTGAATGAAAAAAATTGTTGCAAATCGTTTTTGATTGTCCTTGGACGAATCGTTTTGGTGGTGTAGTGGAACTACCGAGTTACGCTTCTGCCTAAGAAGCCCCAAGCAGGGCTGAAACAGCTGTACAGAGGCTGCTCGAGGGTTTCACTGCGATAAAAAACGATTTGCAACAAACTTTTTAATAATATTTTGGTTCACCCTGTATCGTCTGGGAACCAAACCGAATAACGGAGCCCGTATTTCGTTTACAAAACGTCTTCAGCCAACAACACACCTGCGATTGTTTGTTGAATATTTTAGAAACAATTAACAAGATGTTAATTAGAAATTCGATGATCGAAATAATTAAGTTATAACGCGGCAATCCCCTCCCCCCACCTCGATCATTCACTATCTTTTCCATGAATCCGTATTTTATACTAGATTGTCTTTTGTTTTTTTTTTCATGTTGTTTTGTTTTTTCATTTGATTTATTCGATTTTTTCTTTTGTTTTTATTCTCGTTTCCATTGCTTTTCGTTTATTCGTGTGGTTTTTTTTCATTTCACCTACTTTTCGTTATTTATTTGTACTTGCTATTTTTGATACTGGATTGTATTTTCTTTTGTTTTGTTTTTAATTGTCGATCATCTTTTGTTTTTGTTAGTTTTTGTTTTCTTTCCGCCTTTCTATATGTGGATATTTTATTGAATTGAATAATGAAAGGGGCAATGTCTTCCTACGATTTATTCGTTCTTGCTTTCCACACCACCGGTTTCGTTCAATACAAGAACATTTTCAAGGAGTTAACCACAATTAAAAGATATATGTATGTAACTTATTACTTTAAATATTAAAATTATAACGTACTTAATATTTAATTATTTATTGTTATATTTAAGTAAATCATAATTTTAATATTTATTATTTGGTAATAAATAATTCGTGTTTTTTAATTATAGTTAAACACTTGAAAATGTTCATAAACGAAAGTTTCCAGTCTCAGACTGGAACATTAAATAAGATTATTTTTCTTGTACGTGTGTATGTGTACCGATAGGAAATTCAAATCTTTATACTTTTTTTTTATAATTGAATCGATGAGTGCATAACCGTGTTCAGTCCAAATTTACTGTGTTGAGAAAACAACAAATAACTTTCACTAGATTTTTATTTTAGGTAAATTATTGGCACAACAACATTCCTTCAAACAAGGATATCTGAAGCCAAAAATTACTTAAAATAAAAATCTTTTGAGAGCTATTTGTAGTTTTCTCAACACAGTAAATTTGGACTGAACACGGTTATGCACTCATCCACTCAATTGTAGGTTATGTTAATAGGGTCTTGTTTACGTTACAATGAAATGTAAACTTGTTTGGACGCATTTTGGATAACAACTTGAAATTGCTAAAATAGTTTGGAGATTTTGGGAACTTACGTTTTTTTTTTGTAATCATAAGTTATGGTTGCAGGTTAATAAGTCCTTGACCAACATACAGGACGTGGCGGAGCTGGCGGGTAAAAAATTCGCTTACGAGGCTTACGGAGTCTGGTCGTCGAACAATATTCCGGAGCCGCCCCTTCCGGGGGTGGATTACCCCCTGAAACAGCTCTTCTGGATATCGTCCGCGCTGTACCACTGCGCGAAATACACGGCCCGCGACGCCGAGCAAATCCTGGCGGACGGCAAGCAAACCCTGAGCAACTTCAAGGTCAACGGTCCGCTGAGGAACCTTAAAGAGTTCGCGGACGACTTCGACTGCGACGTCGGCACGAAGATGAATCCGGCCGACAAGTGCGAGATGTGGGAGATTTAACAAACGTTGCATCTGTATTTCTTTTCTTTTTTTAATTTATTAAAAGTTTAATTGGTTAATTTATTTTTTGCTGTTCGGTTTCTCATGAACTGGGTAAAATTCGAACATTTTTGTATAGAAGATATTTTTGCTGCCCTCTGTCATCGACTTGGACAGGTAGGTTTGGCGGCATGTACCATCGCTCGATAAAATCTTAACATTTGGAAAAACCAAAACGTTAAAAAAGGGCACTTAGATCCCTTGGCATTTTCACTATTAATTTACGACGCGGCGGTAAACTTTGATCTTGCACATACGCAGAAACCACACGTTCGTTTTATAAGAAAAGCCACGCTCAACAAGGTGTTAAAGGTCCAGTGTAAACGCAAGTTAATCGCTCCGAGTACAAAAAAAAAATGTAGCAATAAAACCGGGTATGTAAACAAGCCGTAGAATATAGACGAGGCGGCGTTTGAAGTATCTGCATGTGGTCATTTAAGAGACTTTTTAGAGTACTGTAAACAAAGCCGTGATGGAGGAGGGCAAGGGGTAATTGATATTTACGATGCGACGGTAACCTTTGATCTCGCACATACGCAAAAACCACACGTTCGTTTTATAAGAAAAGCCACGCTCAGCAAGGTGTTTAAGGGCCAATGTAAACGCAAGTTAATCGCTCCGTGTACAAAAAAAATGTAACAATAAAACCGGGAATGTAAACAAACCGTCGAATATAGACGAGGCAGCGTTTGAAGTGTCTGCATGTGGTCATTTAAGAGACTTTTTAGACTACCGTAAACAAAGCCGGGAGGGACGGGGCAAGAGGTAATTGATATTTACGATGCGACGGTAACCTTTGATGCTGCAAATACGCAAAAACCACACGTTCGTTTTAAGAAAAGCCACGACCCTTTTGTAATATCAACAAGAGTTGGCAAGTGGATCACAAGGGCGGTATGCGTTTGAAGTCGTAACTCGTGCTCACAGATGTCAACTTGATTTTTCCTACACTTCTTTGACGTTTAACCGCCAACACCAATAAGAAAATATTTTATTTTTATTATTTAATATATATTTAGATAATTACACTGAAATGTCGACAACGTCAGTTTGAATGCGAAACGAACGAAAAAATAGATAAGGAACGCACAAGAGATAATTGCACCTCTAAGGGTAATTTGCATATACCACTGAAAAGCGGTTTTTCAAACCGTAACAACCGGCGTGAACTAACCACGTGACATAAAACAATAGAATAAATCTTCCAAATTGAGTCTTAATGTTCCTCGCCGTCGATGAATTTTCAAATTCAATTCAAATTCAAATTCAAAAAAAATTTCTATCAGTCAATTTTCTATCCTTTTTTATTTATTTAAATGCAGCGAACTAGAAATATCCACACAACCGACGAGGATGAGTGATGCAAAGTAAATTTGTCACTGTTTAAAAAAAAATAGAATCTAAAGAATGCTTTAAGAAGTGTACGGATATCTTCGTCCCTTTTTCTCTCTTATCGCAATCTGTTCCGTTGTCTATTTTAAAATTATGGTGCTTTTAAGATTGTCGATGAAATCGTCTGCAATGAAATCATAAACTTTCGTTTAGCAATAATAATAATTCGGCTGTTCAAATCTGTTTTTGTAAGAAATTTTCTTTTACATCTCAATTTACATATTTCGTTAGTCAAAGATTTAGTATTTTCATTTGAACTATCATAACAGGTAGGGACGATTAACTAAACAGAGAAAAAGAGAGAAGGAGCGAACCGACTTTGACAGTTCTGAAAGTGTAAGTAAGCGCCGTCCGGCAAACCGCGGGAAACAAAATAGAAATCGACTTCCGGCTACATTTTCGAGATCCAAGCTACGAACAAAAACGATTTAAGAAATCATTCGAGTTAACTTAAAGCTATTTTTTTTTAATTTGGCACGTCCGGTGGGCTATCACTAACTACTTTCGACAATTTTGAAAACATAAGTGAGTGCTATCCAGTAAACGGCGGGAAACAAAATGGAAATCGACTTCCGGATTTATTTTCGAGAAACAGTCTACAAACCAAGGGAATTCTAAGTTCATGCTTTGCATGGACCAATGAAAGGATTGGATATTGCAAGACAATAAAAAGGAAGGGGTGAAAAGTTCTTATTTGGTTTTCTAACTATTATTGAGGCATCTTATCAAGGCAACAGCTTCCACCCCCGTCTGAAAGTCTATAACTGTCGACCCAGGTAGCTCAGTGGAGGTGGTCGTGGTTGAGAGGTGTAAACAAGAGCCAGGGTGAACGGAACGCCCAGCAGTTAGAAGACTTGGCTTTTGTGTATAATAAAAATCGATTTATTTTGCATTTTCAGATAGGTTCTGAATTATGCATACTTTTATGTCGCGAGTCGCCAGAAGACGCCTTCCGGAAACCCCATTTCAGGTTCGTCGATGATCTAACAGTGAAAAAAGGCAACGTTTCGAGGGGGATGGGACGATTCGCCGTCGCCAACTCGCCGTCGCCAACTCGCCGTCGCCGATTCACCGTCGCCAATTCGTCGTAGAACCAATTCGTCGTCGATCCAATTTACCGTCCGCCCAATTCGCCGTCACATGTTACTGTTTTTTTTAGCTTGATAAGCGTTAAAACACTTTCTGACAATTTTAGATAATATTCAAGGTATACCTACGAATTGAAGAAAATAACTATAATTTCAGTAAGTTTCAAGTAATTTAAAATGGACTTTACTATTGTTTTTCTATTTCAAGTTAAAATAAATTCCTAATTACAGTGCGACCACTGTAAGACACAAAATTACGAACAAATTGGTGCTGTACGTACACATAATCATAATTCTATTTTTTTTTTATGGAACCCCTTTTTCAATTTATAATTTTAAATGACGAGCTTTCATGAATCAATATTTTGAAAGCAGTCGACTTTTGATGTGTAGTGATTTTGATTGATATGAAAATCATTATGATTGTGAGCAGAATCTGAAAATATAAAAAAGAAGAATTGGAGGGATTTTACGAACACCCTGAAGCATAAGAAATACTTTCTAGAAGACCAAATTTTTTTATCTGTTTCTTTATCTATGTATCACATTTAATTAATAACAAATTATTTTATTTTCCATTAATTATGTTAACTTCTTTATTTTATTTACATATAATTATCGGTATATTATTATTTGGATATGTACCTGGACTTAAAACTTTAATCGCTGACGGCGAATTTACCGACGGCGAGTTTTCCGGCGGTGAATTGTACCTACGACGAATCGGCGACGGTGAATTGGCGACGACAAATCGGCGATGGCGAATTGTCCTAGACCCCGTTTCCAGAGCAACTCAACAACTAATAACTTGTACGCGTAAATCAATTTTTAAACTAATTAAGCAAAGCGCTCTGTAATCATTTTAATTATAAACAATTTCGGCCTTCCCTTTGAACCAGCAACGTCCAATTATGGCCCGCACAATAACGAACGTATTCCGGCAAAATAATTTAATTTATGCCGCGATTGCGTGCGAGCCGACGAGGATTACATTATATTTACATGCGTAAAAGAAAAGCGTGAATCATTACTGATGGGGAACGGGGGGGGGGACAAAGACAGGGGGTGGTGGTGAATATCGCTTTCTCGCCGCGATTAATTTCGCTTTCGATTCGGACAAAGGGCTCTCTCTTTGGCGCACGTTGAGAGCGTGACGCGCGATATTATTTACCTTTGACCTTTTGCGCTAAGAACTGGCGTGATAACTTGATATCGAACAACACTTTTCGCCTATAAATAACGCCGATAATGTGAGTGAAGCTTGTACAATAGACAACGTACAATGTGCGCGCCTTTATTTTCATTGTAAACAAACACGTAAACACAAAATTGTTATTTGTTCGTGGCGTCATAATTAAAAGCGGGGCGGCAAACACGCAACTAAATGCAGGAGGCATTAAAGAAGGCAAAACGCAATTATTCGTTTGGTGCCTGGTTTGAGAATTACAGTGAAAATGCGTTCCCAGAAGTTTTCGCACGAAGGTCAGAACAGAGCCATCGTAGCCTGAAGATTGTTTTAGAACACCCCTCCTCCCTCCCCGACCCATCACACTGTTAATCCAATCTACTCTTTTAGACTAATGAACCACCCCTGATAGTCAATTTTTTTGTTTGGTGCCTGGTTTGAGAATTACAACGAAAATGCGTTCCCAGAAGTTTTCGCCCGAAGGCTAGAATAGAGCCGCCGTAGCTTAAAAATTGTCTTGGAACACCCCTCCCCCCACCCGCCCCCGCTCTCTGATAATTCAATCTACGCTTTTAAACCAACGAGCCACCCCTGGCAGTCATTTTTCTTGTTTGGTGCCTGGTTTGAGAATTACAGCGAAAATGCGATCGCAGAACTTTCCGCACGAAGGCCAGAATAGAGCCGTCGTAGCCTGAGGATTGTCTTGGAATACCCCTCCCCTCTTCTTGCCCCTGCGCACTGTTAACCCAATCTACTCTTTTAAACCAACAGGCCACCCCTGGCAGTCATTTTTCTTGTTTGGTGCCTGGTTTGAGAATTACAGCGAAAATGCGTTCCCAAAAGTTTTCGCACGAATAGCGCCGTCGTAGCCTAAAAATTGTCTTGGAACACCCCCCCCCCCTTCTTGCCCCTGCTCACTGTTAACCCAATCTACTCTTTTAAACCAACGATCCACCCCTGGCAGTAATTTTTTTTGTTTGAGGCCTGCTTTGAGAATTGCAGCGAAAGTGTGTTCGCAGAAATTTCCGCACGAAGGCCAGAATAGAGCCGCCGTAGATTGTCTTGGGTTGGATTTAATAATTCCAATAGAGTTTTAGTCTTTTTCAGTTTTGAGTAGGTAAATTTTTTTAGTTATAATATCTTTCTAGGTTTGGTTCGGGTTAAGAAGTTGGACTTCATTTCGGTTGTGATTTTGTGAATTTTTTGAGTTTTTAAATTTTGAGTTTTCATCTGTAGTTGCTACAGTCTGCTATCACCAGGCCGAGTTGTTCGGATTACGGTGGAGTCTTCCGATCTAATCTTCTGCTGATGAGACCCCAATTAGGGCCGAAACAGCGGTATACACACAATGTCCCACAGCAATCTGAGCTGACTTGCTACAAGCTTTCGGTTTTCATTTTTTTAATTATTTACTTTTTTTGAGTTACAATTTCCTCTCGGGTACGGTCTGAATTCGTTAAATCGGGTTTGAACTTTCTTCAAGAAACGGTATCCCAGAAATTCTTCCGGCTGCATTTAAATTGGTTACCTATTTCCTAGAGTTAAAAAGTTATTAGATTAGTTGGGTTTCTTTTCTATTTTTTAATTTTTTATTTCTTTAAAATTTTCAATATTTATTTTTCGTTTCGATTTTTAATTTTTAATTTCTTACATTTTATTTTTTTTTATAAAAATCTGGGTTTAATTTAGTTGGGTTGGGTTGATCCAACGAAACGTCTCTTGCATTTTATTTCTCAGATTTTTTTTTTAATTTTTGAATTTCACATTTCACGTTTCAATCTTTTACAATCTTTTTCGAATTTCCTTGAAATTTTTAATAGTTTTCTTCCGATTTTTGATAATTCATATAACTTCTTTTATCTTTTGCAAAATTCGTTTCTTGGGTTGGATTCACTTAGGCTCGGTTTAGTTGGATTGGTTTGACCTTGAAACATTTTCAATGTTTCACATTTTGCGTTCGAAAGAAGTTGCGTTCATCTGGGCTTAGTTCAGCAGGATTGAGCTCGCTCAGTTTCGTTTTAGTTCGGGTTTTTTTCTTTTTTAATTTCGATTTGGTTCGTTTGATCTTGAAATATCTTTTTTTATTTTTGAAGTTAATGTGTTTAATAATCACAAAGCAACACAAAACCTGTGGCTGTAATCCAAATAAATAGTGAGAAAACCCCTCGACCACATTAATTCACTGAAAGCGAATCCGTATTTCGGTAACGAAGTTACCATCTTCAGCGCTAAACTGATATTGGTATATATTACAATATCAGTTTAGCGCTGAAGATGGTAACTTCGTTACCGAAATACGGATTCGCTTTCAGTGAATTAATGTGGTCGAGGGGTTTTCTCACTATTTATTTAATGTGTTTAAATTTTCCATGACTTAAATTTTTTGATTTTTAATTTTTAAGATTTCCTCTTCCAATCTCCTACGATTTAATTTTCGATTTTTTGTTAATTTCTTTTTCCGTCTATTGTAAAATTCTCTCCTTGCGTTTTCCTCACTTAGGCTGGGTTCAGTTAAGTTGGTTTGGGTTGACCTTGAATTACTTTTCAATTTTGAAATACATATCTGAAAAGTGACAGAATTTTTCCATCTTCCTGTTCGTGTTTCCTTCTCCTTTATAATAATTTATTTAAAAGATTGTGCTATTCAAGGAAAAAAAATACAACTTAACTCTTCGGATGCGATGTTACAGAGCAGCGTCATTAAAATTCTATTCTGTTAGACACTCTGATAGACAGGATAATCCATAACGATTTTTACTTTCTTCACTTTAAAATATTTGTTGCTTAAATTCTTTCTTGCAATTTCCTTGAAATTTTTAATTTTCATAATTTTTTATTTCGACGAGATTTGACCTAACCTTGCCCTCCCCTAAACAAGATCCCGGATGTCTCCATGCTTCAATCATTTGGGTGTTTTGCCTGGACTGCGTCTGCGTAAGGGGATAACCGCCTTTGACCTCGACCTGCTTAGGAACGGATGAGGACCTGCTCGTGATTTTCTTGTTCTTGAACTCTTTATTAATATATTATTATTTGATTAAGAGTAGAACGCCCTATAATATAAAATCGCCTTCAAGTTAAAAAAAGCAAAACGAATAATTGGCATACGGCGAATGTACAACTATTTTAGTTGAGCAAACAGACGAGCTTTCAAGGGCGTCGACGTGGTAGGCGACCCTGACCTGGACGACTTCTACGGACGGCGACGCCAATTACCTGGGGAATACACTATAATGCGTAGTACGGATTTTTGGCCAACTTGGTGGTACATCCAGCGCCTGGTAATGGCTATATTAATCTGCGTTCCAGCTTTATTTTGCAAGCGTTGTCGATCGACGACACTCTGAGACACGTTGGGTGCAGTGCCGTGGTGACCTCAGTTCGGGTATTCCCGTCTCAGGGAGGCAGGAGATACATTGTCATTTCGGAGAGGGCCTCAGGGAAGCTTCGCATTGCAACGGTTAAGGCCGGGTTTTATGGGTAGCGTCTAGGAGAACAACACGCTCCCTGAGCGTTCCCGGCTAGAGCTAAGCGCGAAGATCACGTCGTTAGATAAGTTTAGTGTACGACACTCCTCGTCCTCCATGGCTTGTCATCGATCGGCTTCTCTGAGGCACGTTGTGTACAGTGTAGTGGTGACCCCAGTTTGGATGTCCCCGTCTCAGGGAGGCAGGAGATACATTGTCGATTCGGCGAGGGTCTCAGAGAGGCTTCAAACTGCAACGGTTAAGGCCGGGTTTTCTCGGTGGTGTCTAGAAGAACAACACGTTTCTTAAGCGTTCTCCTGCTTGAGCTAAGCGCGAATATCACGTGGTCAGATATGTTTAGTGCACGACACTCCTCGTCCGCAGATTAATCTTTATCACTCTCCCCAACTGGCTATTAGGATACGACAACTCTTTCTATTATTAACGCACGGCTCGTCATCGACCGACTTCTCTGAGGCACATTGTGTGGAGTGACGTGGTGACCCCAGTTTAGGTGTCCCTGTCTCAGGGAGGCAGGAGATACATTGTCGTTTCCGTGAGGGCCTCAGGAAGGCTTCGCATTGCAACGGTTAAGGTAGGAGTGTCTAGGAGAACTACACGTTTCTTAAGCGTTCCCCAGCTTGAGCTAAGCGCGAAGATCACGTGGTCAGATATGTTTAGTGCACGACACTCCTCGTCCGCAGATTAATCTTTATCACTCTCCCCAACTGGCTATTAGGACACGACAACTCTTTCTATTATTAACGCACGGCTCGTCATCGACCGACTTCTCTGAGGCACATTGTGTGGAGTGACGTGGTGACCCCAGTTTAGGTGTCCCTGTCTCAGGGAGGCAGGAGATACATTGTTGTTTCCGTGAGGGCCTCAGGAAGGCTTCGCATTGCAACGGTTAAGGTAGGAGTGTCTAGGAGAACTACACGTTTCTTAAGCGTTCCCCAGCTTGAGCTAAGCGCGAAGATCACGTGGTCAGATAAGTATAGTGCACGACGCTCCTCGTCCGCAGGACAATCTTTGTCACTTCCCCCAACAGGCTATTAGGATGCGACAAGTCTCTCTCTCTCCCTCTGTTATTAATACGCATGACCGCTCTACTTTTTGTGTATGGCAATTATACTTGTGGAATCGCGCAAGTAATGAAATTTCTAAAATGCGAAGCGATTTAGAGCTCATATGTGGCGTGTCAGCATTGTGTAATCTACTAGATTGACGTATGTACATACGTACGTACATCCAGATGAAAAGATGAAAGACGCGTTGACAAAGAACCGTATTACACACGGAATGAAATTGTCGCGCTCCGAATATACGAACGAAATATCTGGATGTTTGCGTGCGTGAATGTATATTAAAAACGGCTGAATAAAGCGGAAACAATTGGCTTTAACAAGGGGGCGGCGGAAATTAGCGTCGCGTCGCATCCTCTCCGCTTCATTCAAAGAGAGAGAGAGAGAGAGTAAATAAAAAGACACAATTATACATTGCGCGCTCTGTACTAAGTTAATTGTGAGGACTCACTAAAAACAAAACTTTAATTAAAAGCCCTCGGCGTTCCTTTCTTTGTTTAATTTTTTTTTTTATTTTTGTGATTCGCGACTGAAGGGGGGATGAGGTCCGGGCGACGCACATTCGAGAAGGCCGCCGCCCCCCCCCCCCCATCACCCTCCCGGGGACGAGATAGTTAATTATTTACAAGTTCATTTCGAAGCGTATTATTGCTTCTAATTAAATTAAAATAATTTGCGAGGGCGCTTCGGAAAGGGGCGCCCCCGACGACGACGACGACTTTGTCGGCGGCAAGTGACCGGAAACTTTCGGCAATTAAATTCCACCCTTTTCGGGAACGCGCGCCCGCTGTTTATTCAGCTTTGCGACCGACTTCTTCTTTCCGCCTTCGCCCCGGCGTTCGATAACTATAAATTCGGGCGGGCGGGCGGACTTCGCCCGAACACCGCGTTTCTGTTCGCATACTTTCGGATCAAATCCGAGCTTCGATCAGACTTTTCAGAGAGAGCTTTCTGTCTTTCACTACGCGCCCTCTGCGATTTTCTGCGAGTTTCTCGGTACTTACTTAGCAATTTAGGGGTGATCAGCCTGTAACTCTTTGTACTCTGACTGACAATGGAACTAACCCTATAGACTCTTTTAAACCAACGAACCACCCTTGGATCCCTAGCAGTCAATTTTCTTGTTTGATGCCTGGTTTGAGAGTTACAGCGAAATTGCATTCCCAGAAGTTTTTGCACGAAGGCCACAATAGAGTCGTTGTCGCCTGAAGATTGTCCTGGAACATCCCTCCCCCCTCTCCCACCTCGCTCACTGTTAACCCGATCTACTCTTTTAAACCAACGAGCCACCCTTGGCAGTAAATTTTCTTATTTGGTGCGTGATTTACGAAATACAGCGAAAATGCGTTCCCAGAAGTTTTTGTACGAAGGCCAGAATAGAGCCGTCGTAGCCTGAAGATTGTCTTGGAACTTCTCTCTGCCCCTCTCCCGCCCCGCTCACTGTTAACCCAATCTGCTCTTTTAAACCAACGAGCCATTCCTGGCAGTCAATTTTCTTGTTTGGTGCCTGGTTTGAGAATTACAGCGAAAATGCTTTCCCAGAAGTTTTCGCACGAAGGCCAGAATAGAGCCGTCGTAGCCAGAAGATTGTCTTGGAACGTCCCTCCCCCCTCCCTACCCCCGGTCGCTGTTAACCCAATCTGCTCTTTTAAACCAACGAGCCACTCCTGGCAGTCGATTTTCTTGTTTGGTGCGTGGTTTGAGAATTACAACGAAAATGCGTTCCCAGAAGTTTTCGCACAAAAGCCAGAATAGAGCCGTCGTAGCCTGAAGATTGTCTTGAAGCGTCTCTCCCCCTCCCCCCCTCCCCCAGCTAACTGTTAACCCATTTTACTCTTTTAAACCAACGAGCCACCCTCGGCAGTCAATTTTCTTGTTTGGTGCGTGATTTGAGAATTACAGCGAAAATGGGTTCCCAGAAGGCCAGAATAGGACCGCCGTAGCCTAAAGATTGTCTTGGATTGGATTTAATAAATTCCAGTACAGTTTTAATCTTTTTGAGTTTTGAGAAAATTTGTTAGCTATAATTTTTTTTCTGGGTTTGGGTCGGTTTAAGAAGTTAGACTTCGTTTCAGTTGTGGTTTTGTGAATATTTTGAGTTTTTGAATTTTTGAACAGTTTTCTGCAGTGGCTGCAGTCTGCTAACACCGGGCCGAGTCGTTCGGATTGCGGTGGATTCTTCCGAACTACTATTCTACTGATGAGGCCCCAATTAGGGCCGAAATAGCGGTATGCAGAGGGTGCTTGAGGGTTCCACTGCAATCTGAGCTGACCTGCTACGAACTTTCGGTTTTCATTTTTTAGTTTTATTTTTTGAGTTACAATTTTCTCTGTATGCAGGTCTGGTCTAAGTTAAGTCGGGTTGGACTTAATTCCATTTAAACTTAGACTTTTTGAGTTTTTGATTTCGAATTTTAAATCCTTAGCTTGATTTGTCCTTGGGTCGTATTTGGTTAGGTTAAGCCGAGTTGGACTTACTTCCAGTTGAGTTTTGACCTGCTGAATCTTGAAATTTTCGAGTTTTAAGTTCACAATGTAATTTTTGTTTTGAGTTTTAGTTCTTAATTTAAATGATTTTTTCTTGGGTTGGATCAAGCAAGATTGATTTTGATTTGTTTTGCTTCAATTTTAAGGTAGTGATTTTTAAATTTTAATTCATTTGCTTTCATTTTTAATTTCTTGAGTTTTCCTTGGGTCGAAGTTAAAGTTGTGCTTTAATTTTTTGGTCATACTAATTTCGAGTTATGATATTTTAGTTTGATTTTTAAAGTTATAATTCTTTTTCGAGTAGAGTTGGATTACATTGAATTTCAATTGAGCTTCGATTTTCTTCAGTTTTTGAAATTTTCTGAATCCCAACTTTTATTATGTTTTTTTTTAATTTATTTTTTTCTTAGGCTGGATTGGATTAAGCTGAGTTTGGTTAGACTTACTTTAAATTGAGTTTTAATTTTTGGAATTTTATTTTTTTTCAAATGAATCTTAAGATTATCTATCTGCGTTTTCAATTTTTTTTTGAGTTATTTTTAAGATTTAATTATTTCATTTTCTTTTTCTAATTTTTTAATTTTATTTTTTTGTTTCCTACTGAAATGTCAGGTCAAAAAGCGATCGTAAGATGTCGCTGTTTTATCTGTTTATTTTTTGTGTTCAGTGGGCTTTAGTTGACTTTTGTTGCATTTAATACCAATCGGGTTGTTACATATCGTTTACGTGAGCCGGTGTCGCAGATCTGAATGAAAGCTTTATCTCAAACCAGATTACTAAATAAAATCAATCATACCTCAAAACCTACTTAAGAAAATAAATAATATCGTTTAATTTCTGGGCAATTCTTAACTTAATTTCGATTTCGTAAAACTAGTTGGGCCGTCGCGTCGTAGCCAAAACGGGCGCCACTTTTTTTTATTATTAAGACGAGCATAATTCATCACTTTTGTGTAGCGAAGGCAAAAAAATTAATTGAGCATTCCAACATACCTCTTTTTTTTCATTTCATCGACGCTACGTTACTTTTCTAACCGAAGCTTAAATAAGGCGTTTCGCGAGGAAACACGTCTTCTAATTACGTGTTCGGGAAACGCCGGGAAAGGAAATTTAAATGAGGTCTCTCCGCTTTCAAATAATGTCATTTCCAATTACTCGAGCGAAGCTCGCGTTCGAATCGCGAAGGATTTAATTTTTAATTCGTCAAGAGACGTCACCTATTGCACGCCGAGACGGATCGTTATTATATTTTATTATACAATATCGGATGATGAACGATAAGGTTGGCCTATTTCAAGGACGCTTCCACTGAGTTCGCGGAACTCTACTCCGCGCCATTTTCACGCCGATTTTCGCGGGGAACCGGACCGCGTCTGAGTAGAGGCCGACCGCCTTTGACCTCGACCTACTTACGCAACTGATTCATATCTATACGAGACGTTGCGTCGCGTCGTAGCAATCGAGTGAGTGAGTTGATCGATTAAGTTATATTAAATAATTTAATGAATCAATTCTATAACTGGGCTGCAGCCAAAAAAAGTTGATAGTAATGCTCTTTTAAAGCTTAACCGAGCTTTCGGAAAATTTATTTCCTTTATCAAGGTTTTCCTTAGTGAGTACACAAGGTTAAATCATTAGTTATCATAATATTAAATTTCATTAAGAATAAATTTTGAATTTTACATTTTTTGACAGCTACAAAATTGATTCCTTAATTGATCAGTCGTGATCATACTTCGCATTAAATAATTTAGTGCGACGATGGATAATTACTTTAAACAATTTTTATTACAAATTAAATTCGATGGATACAACTATGTAAAATCAGATCTGACTGCGCTTGGTTTTAACCAAAGTTTGTTAATTAAGTCGTATATTGTAGCGATTGGAAAATGAGTATTTATTTCGAGAATTAATTGTAAATGAAATATGTAATGCGAGATGACCCTGCAGAACCGCCGTGTGCAAAGATTTGGTGACGGGGAGAAAAGCCTTGATCCTAACGAATCAGATTAAGGCCCCTCTAAAAAGATTTCACGCCATAATGTCTTTTCTAAATACTTGAACACGTGTTGCAGACAGTCCAGTTGGTAGGTAGTGATAAAACTATTAAATAGAAACAACCCCTAGTGTAGTGTAGAAGCATGTAAGTTAATTAATTATTTATAATAATCAATCTTTGCACGATTACGGAAAATTTGAAAATCGCATTTAATTAATTTAAAATGTATTTTTTCCAATGCAATACGAGTTATTTGCTGATAAGCGGTTTTCTGGTGCAACGACTCAGGCGCTGAACTTGTAGCGTGAATCCGCAAACTTGCAAATACGCAAATAACTCGGACATTGTGTAAGTGTTTAAACACAATCAATTAATTCACGATTTAATGGAAATGACGATTGGAAACAACGTGGAAATCCTGACCTTTCACCTTTTCGGCAACCAAGCAAAGTACGGGTTCAATTAATGTTTTGCGGAATTTGGTCATGACGTCACGTACATTGGCAGTATAAAAGATGTGCGTAATTTGTAAAAGATATCAGTTAATCTGATCGTCGTCGTGGGATACAGTTATCTGTATTTCTGACCTTTAAACAATAAAGGTAATCCTTGTTGTTTTAATGAGTTAGTTTGCAGTTTCCCCATTACTCTCTTTTCACCCCCAAGCTACGCAATCCCCGCGTCTGGACGCCGACAGCTCGTAACCTGCTGAAGACGACCGACGCGTTACAGTATTCTATTTTGCATTTTACTCTGATTGTGCCCTTAAACCCAAAATTACCGTAACAATATTGTTATACTTGACCTTCGGCACGTCGAAATTGTGATGTTTCGTAAACGTAACTTCTAAATTACGATAAAAGCAAACAAAACATAGCGTTCAGATGTAAGAGAAAAGATTACACGATTTCCTTACAGGCAATTTTTTCTGGGTTTCGGACGGGTTAAGAAGTTGGACTTCGTTTCAGTTGTGGTTTTATGAATTTTTTGAGTTTTTGAATTTTTGAACAGTTTTCATTTGTAGCTGCAGTCTGCTAACACCAGGCCGAGTCTTTCGGATTTCGGTAGAATCTTCCGAATCACTATTCTACTGATGAGGCCCCAATTAGGGCCGAAATAGGGGTATGCAGAAAGTGCTTGAGGGTCCCACTGCAATCTGAGCTGACCTGCTACGTGCTTTCGTGTTTGACAATTTTCTTTCACAGAAAAATATAAAATTGTATAAAATTGCTAAAACCCTAACGATTGAAAATAAAAAACGAAACAAATTGCGGCAAAGAAAGAAAAGGGACAAAGAAATCCGCACACTTTTTAAAGAATTTGCTTCTAAATATATTTTTTTTACCTGCAGCAGTTTTACTTTACATAACTCACCCTCATCGCGTCGGCCGGGGGGGGGGGGGGGGTACGCTATATGTAAATTAAAACAAAGCTTTTCTAGCTTTTAAATTAAGACAAAGCCACAAAATTGACTGATAGGAAAAATGTTTTGAATTTGGAAAATTCATCGACGAGGAAGATTAAGCGCCAGATAATTATACTTGACCCTTTTAGGCGAGTGCCATGTCGAAATTGCAATGTTTTGTAAATGGAGCTTCGCCAAAAATTGTTTCTGTCGCACCACTTCCCTAAGCTCATGATAGTGAATGTAGCTAAAATAAATCCGCTGGTTTTACAGGGATTTTGGGAACACTGTCGCGAATTGTCATGCACGTCATGTTTTTCACAAAGTGTGGATCTCACCCTTCTTCACTGAGCCGCTTAGGACTCTGCACATGTTGCTCGAATTGAACAAAGAGCGTAAGCTCTTAGGTTAGGGGACTGCCGTTTTAACGTCCTGTGGACCTCACCCTTCTTCGCTGAGCTGCTTGGGACTATTACGGCTGTTGCTCGAATATCTTGCTACGTTGCCGTCGGCGTCGCATCGGTCGCGATCAAGTTTTTGTAAAAATGAAGTGGACGGGCGGAATAAATAAAATAATCTCGTTTTTGCGATCGCATCGCGTGATTTTTAATCAAACAAATCCCGGCGGAGTTCGAGAACCACCCCCGAAGTTTACGCGAGTATGAAAAAAAAATGATTTGCATTAGCTTTCTCTCTCGTACGAGGGAGAAACAAAAACTTTAATACGAGCGACGCACGGCAACTAGGTCAAACAATAATATTATTTATTACGTTGTTTTTTCTTTGTTCGGTTTTGCCCCTCCCACGCCATTGATTATTTTTTTTGCTTTTAGTACCGAAGGTGGATTTCTGCTGAGGAGTTTCGAGCAGCTAATGTTGCAGATTTCCTTCTTGCTGCTTCGCGGTGTGCGACTTTTCGCGCTCGCTTGGCATTTTTATTGCGCCCGTCGTGTATTATATAATAAAATGGCGCGGCGAACGGTGATTTGCATAATTTAATTCGCGCATCGCGACATACTTGTTTTGAACGGCGACGGTGCATTCGAGACCCCTACTAATGCCCGGCGTTATTAAAATTTTATTTCGCTCGCGACGACGAGGCACTAAAAATTTCACACGCTCTTTATAATATGCAATTTATTTTCTTCCCCTTCTCGTTAGACTAGGTTAACTTTTTAACTCCCCCACACCCCTCCCACTCCGGGGATAAATAATTGGGTTACTCTTTATCCTACGAGTGCCAAGAAAAAAAAAAAAAAGGAACGTGTAAGGTGGTTGAGCCAGTCAAACAAAAATGACGGGCGCAGGGGAAAGATGTGACACGTCGTCACATCTTTCTCCCGTCAATGCGATTTCACGAAAACCTCTGCCACTTTCAAGTCATATCCTCCAGCTACACACGTTGATTGGTTAAACCCGCTCGGCAATTAAATTATTTAAAGTTAATGTAAACCTATAATCCGCAAGCCGCAAGCAAATTAAATTTCCGGTACATTTGCCACGGCGAGCTGCGCCGCGGCGCTTCAATATAAAACACATTCTTCCACCACAAAGAACTTGTTGCTAGATCTTCAAAGCCCGACGTCTCTTCCTGATTAAAAGCATCGATCACAGACAGCATCATCCTGCGGCCTCATTTCGATCCATCCTCGTCTGCAATTAACGCGAGCGCACGGTGACCTACGACACCCGGAGCAAAAAAAAAGACGACGACGGCGAACTCTTCTTCTTCTTCTTCTTCTTGCTGCCTGACGTCGTCGTCGTCGTCGTGTTGTTGTGAGGAAGAGAAGAGACGCGGCGAACTTTATGCGTGATCTGTCAAAGTGAATTAAGACTTCGTTTGCATAACGGCGAAATCTCGGCTTCCTTTAATATGGAGCGAGGAGCTGGAAAGTCGGGGTTGGGGAGGGGGCGGGGGAGGGACGGGGGAGTATTTGGAGCAGTCACGGACGTATTAATCCGACCTTGTGTATCCTTCCGCCTCGCGGAATTACATCGCGTCTTACTTTTTATCTTCTTTTGTTTTGATGTCTTGCGCCGGATGCAAGCGCTGCAAATTAAAATGTAACGTACGACTATGAGACGAAACTGTACGCGGAGTTCGGGAAGTCGAGGCGACCTTCACTTCACGAACGAATTAGAAATTTTACTCTTTTGTTTAGATTTTGATTTGAACATTAAACGACAGGCGGATTGCGACGAAGAGAGAAAAAGGGACGAAGAAATCTGCACACTTCTCACAAAGCGTTTGTCAGCAACTAACGTCGACTTTAAGGAAGCTTTAACTTAAAGTCATTTTAAGTATAAGGAAACAAATGTATTTTTTTTAGCTTAAAGTAACTTTAAATTTAAGGTCTGATTATTAAAACGGCCCTAAATATTTTTTTTTAAGCTGCAACAATTTTATTTTACATAACTCATCCTCGTCGCGTCGGTCGTAAGTATTTCTCGGGTACGCTATATTTAAATTAAAACAAAACTAGAAAATTGACTGACAGGAAAAATGTTTTGAATTTGGAAAATTCATCGACGAGGAAAATTAAGCGCGCAATTTCAAGCAAACAAAATCATGCTCAGAACTGCGCGAGCTCTCCTCTTGGAAGATTTCTTCTATTGGTTTATGTCACGTGATTAACTGAGGCCGGCTGTTACGGTTTGCAAAACGCCTCTCTGAGAGTACATGCAAATTATACCTGAGAAGTAAATGCAAAAGCCGCGGTCCATTCGTTATCTAGTTTTCCGTTCGTCTCGCATTCAAACCGCCGCGCCGCTGTCGACATTCTAGCGTAACTATCTTACTGCGCATTTATTGGCGGTTGAACATCAAAAAAAGTGTGGAAAATCAAGTTGACGTCTGTAAGCACAAATTACGACTTCAAACACGTAGCGTCCCTGTGATCTACTTGCCAACACTCGTTGACATTACTAAAGGGACGTGGGTTTTCTTAAAACGGACGTGTGGTTTTTGCGCATTTGCAAGATCAAAAGTTAGCGTCGCGCCGCCCGCCCCCCTCCTCCGGCTTTGTTTACAATAGTCTAAACGCAACATAATAATGCTGAGAACTGGGCGAGCTCTTCCTCTTGCAAAATTTATTCTATTGCTTTGTATCACGTGATTAACTCAGGCGGCTGTTACGGTTTGCAAAAGGCCTCTCCGGGTGTACATGCGAATTATACCTGAGAAGTAAATGCAAAAGCCGCGATGATTCATCTCTCGTTCATTCGTTATCTATTTTTCCATTCGTCTCGCATTCAAACCGCCGCGCCGCTGTCGACATTCTAGCGTATTGATTGGCGGTTGAATATTAAAAAAAGTATGAGAAAAATCAAGTTGATGTCTGTGAGCACGAATTACGACTTCAAATGCCCCTGCGATCTACTTGCCAACTCTCGTTGATATTACGCGTGGGTTTTCTTAAAACGAACGTGTGGTTTTTGCGCATCTGCAAGAACAAAGGTTACCGTCGCATCGTAAATGTCAATTCCTCCCCGCCCGCCCGACTTTGTTTACAGTAGTCTAACCGCTCTTGTTTGCCTCTTAAATTACCACCTGCAGACACTTCAAACGCTGTTTCGTCTATATTTGACGGTTTGTTTACATTCCCGGTTTTATTTCTACATTTTTTTGTACATTGAGAAATTAACTTGCGTTTACATTGGACCTTTAATACCATTGGTCTTCCCCATCTCTAGGTTTATTATGTTGTCGTCTAATGCTGTTACGATGATATCGATTCGTGCGAATCCTTCTTAACTTCAAGGAGAGGCGTCGGACTAATGTTGTCTTTATTAATTTGCGACGTGCTAGGCGCACACAGAGTCATCTTGTGATTTTCCAGGCGGCTTCATGGCTGCCCGTATCCCATGGCGAGCAAGGCAAGGCTATGTAGGACGTGCGGACGGGGGTTGGAAGCCACCTTCCCCCTCCCCAGTTCTTTTAAGCAAACCGTACAAATTTCGATCTGAATTTCTTTATTCGTAGCGCATCTGGTTTGGTAAAACAAGCCAGAAATCGATTTCCAAATCGGTTTACTCGAACGGCGCGGCGCGGGGTCTACTTGTATTTTGTCGAAAATGGTCCACCATTCCTTATCTCTTTCTCGGTTTGCTTAATACTCTTTTCTTACTTACGCCATTCAAATAAAAATCTGAATCTTTAATTATTATTATTAATTAGCGAAAATATTCGATTACAAGAGAAATTTTCTTGTAATAACAAAGAGAATATCAACAAGGAATATGCGAATTTAATTAATTAATTTATT
The DNA here is from genome assembly GCA_036172665.1 of Prosopocoilus inquinatus. NCBI lineage: Eukaryota > Metazoa > Arthropoda > Insecta > Coleoptera > Lucanidae > Prosopocoilus > Prosopocoilus inquinatus. Next base: position 11,850,876 of record CM069871.1, on the reverse strand, counting down.
ATGAAAGAGAGAAGGAAAGAACTACGTATATAAATCAGTTTACTTCTAGAAAGCTTTGTTAATAATCAAAATCAGCCTCACCGATCGTAGATGCTTCTTAGTTACACTTTATTTAAATTAAATCGGGACAATTAAATGTTGGAAGAAGTTTTGAATTTTGAAAGCTTTGCGACGAGGAATTTTTAAGACGCGTGTTGCACAGACTAAGTCGTACTTGGAACTCTCGACACGCTTTCTTCTCTGATCCTATTTATTACGAGTTCTAGGGTGACGCGCCAGTCCCGCGGTTTCTTAGAAATCCCAGGCACTGGAAGCTGCATTTCAGTAACGCTCGCTTCGTTTTGCAAAGCAGTGCAATGCAAGCTTCTTTTTTTTAACACGAGACCCTAGCTTGATCTAGATCTCATTTCTTAGTACATTGCAAGCTGATTAACGCTTGCGTTATGTAAGCTGCACGCATTTAATTTTGTATTTTCAAATGAATCGCACGATTTCTACTTCAAGCGAATCACACTTACACCTGATTTTTAATTTAGTAAAGTATCTTAATTACATAAAGTGTAATGAATTGCATCAGAAAAAAAGTAAGAAATGGTAGAAATCTGGATTCTTAGAGCTATTTTGGTTCCGACAGGACCTTGGGGAGCAATTGTACGAATACGGTCGGAGATAACTTGGTGCCCTGGTGGAAGAAAATCTCGTCAGAGTTTGTCTCAGTCTCGTCCTCGGAATTCAGGATAGTTTGCGACCGTTGTTTTCTCTTTTCATGCAAATTACTGTCATCAAGCTTTCGTCTTCCCTTACAGGCTTATAGTTCCGGATTTTGGTTTAGACGACGACCCATTTCTTTTATATCTCATACGACTTATACTACCTTACAGAACTTTTTAGGCTTTTACGTTCAGGTTTAACCGCCTAAAGACACACAGGTTCGAGCGGCGCTGCTTTTGTATATTACTTTTTAAAGGCCATGGGGCTGTAAGGGGTGCCCCCAAACCTATCCGAGTCGAGACGATAAAGCGTAAGAGAAATAATCTCCTGTGCCTGGCAACTCAGTAAAATAAAAATAATAATCTCATTTTTCTGGAAGCACTTTATGAGTTGCATATAAATGTAACAACACATGTTCTAAGACGGAATCAACTGAAAATGCATCTCGGCATTTTACGACCTTCCTCGAAGCGTCTGCGTTAGTGTTGGTACACTGCGAGAAATAGAATTGTGCGCCCATAAAATTATATGGTCTTAGCAATTCGCTCAGTTGCACGAACAAACATGGATACGTTTTTTGTTTCTGATTTTCTCACTGCTAATAACTGTATGCTTATTCGTCAATGCCCCCGTGCAAAGTTACTTCGAAGTTATTTGTAAATTTCTTTAATATTTCTGTTTGCTTTTGCCGAAGTAGAAGAATCAGTTATGTATTTGAAGTTATCTGTTCAAGTCGATGATGAAGGGCAGCAGAAATACACTCTTCTGTGCTTGACCTTTACAGGTGTTTTAACAGTTCTTAATTCATCTTGCTGTTATGCTGGGACCGTTTAAAGTTGCCGAGAAAATCGTAGTAGACGTACATTGGAGAGCAGATTTACGCTTTCGAATTTGCGTGAGTGAGCTTTCGTCCTTTCGTCGGGTGCGCCCTCAAAAAAAAAAAAAAAAATCCGGCCTTGTTTGTTTAGGACAAGGCGCGTATTAAATTGATGTTTAATCTCAGGTAAACAGTGCGCCGCCGCCCGCCATCGGCCCGGAAATGTCAATATAAAAATGAAGATAAATACGTACGCGAGTTTACGTTCATTCTAATCAGTGCTTGTCAAGTGCCAACAAAAAAAAAAGAAAAAAGAAAACAGAAAAATTCGGATATTTTTTAAATTGGATGTTTTTATTTTAAACCGGTTTAAGCTAGTTAAATATACTAGGTGCGTCGTGGTTTTAAATCTACCCCCCCCCCCTCCCCCCTCAAAACGTGTGCGTGCAAGTAGGCAACGACGAGATATTTGAATTTCTGTATATTGTGATGGCTTCCGGAACGGCGCCGCGCCGTGTCGCCGCTCGCCACCAATTATAACCTCAAAAATTTAATTATCCGGCCTATAATAATAATCATAATAATAATTCCGCAATTAAAAGAACATTCCCACCCCGAGATTGCCGGCTCGTTAGAGGCGCTCCGCGAAAAAGTAAACACACCGGCGCGGCGCGGCGCGGCGGCCCGCCCCGACGTCGAATCCTACAAAGTAATCTAAATTAACGAATGAAAGTAATTAAACTTACTCGCACTCGGCCGCTTAATGAATTAATTAATTAAGCTCCGTGTTGTGTCATTATACACCCGCCGCCGATGGGATGTTATATCTTAATGAAGGACGTCGTGATTAATTCACGAGCAAATGAGCTCTTCAATCCGGACGAAAAGAAAACTTTGAAAATTGAGAACGCCCTTCGCCGCCCCTGTGGCGGATTTTGTTGAAATTATTCGATGAGTGCACACTTCTCGTAATTAATCAGTTACTCTAAATTTAAATTTTAATAAATTAAACACAGTATTGCCGCCGGAAATTTGGGCTGTGCCGAACTGAACCCCGCCGTCGATTTGGCCTGTGCCGAACCGAACCCCGCCGCCGATTTGGCCCGTGCCGAACTGAACATCGCCGACGAAACATCTACGTATCTACGGACCTAAACTTATCGCGCGGTAATTCAAGCAAAACGATTCAAAAATGAAATTATTTATTTATTAAAATATTTGCGCGGTTGAAGGCGAATGAAAATGAAGCGACGACCGACGATTCCTTCCTACCCGCCTAACCTACCTGGCGCGATTTTGCATATTTGACGCGCATTACCGCGCCCCCCGCCCCCCGCGCGCGCGTTTTCCTCGGGGGCGCCGAGAAACTTCTTCTTCGCAACGCGCCGCGGGCCATTACGAATTCGAGTCTGGCTCGGATTGCTTAAAATCGAATTAGGAAGTTTGTTTTGTTTTTAAATTCCGGAGATGAAGTTAGACCCGTTCGGTCTTCGTAATGAAATACCGAATTAGGGGGATGAAATTCGAAAGGAGCCGCGCACATTATTCTCTCTTCTTCGTTCCTTCCGCCCCCCCGGACACACACACAAACACATTTTTACGGTCAAGCTTCCGCCCTTATTCTCTTTTCGGGGCCACTCCGACAGAAAACTCATTGAATTTAATTTAAGTGCATGAGAAAAGCGCGCTGTGAGGGCCGCTCACCGCCAGGGGGAAGGGCTCGTGGCAGCTAGAACCTTGACCAGTGTGACGTTTGCTCTTTCATTTGCTACGTCATGGCATATTTAGAAATTTTTCACACTGGTGTACACGTCTGGAAAATCGATTTTATATTTTATTTGAAATTTTAATTTAGTTTGATTACTGCGGGTGGAATTTAATCCGTTTAAAACTTTTCCAGTAGGTAATGAACTGAACAGGAAATGCTGTAGTCATAACAATAATATTTAAGATCGCAATACCCACAGAAACCGTGCGAATATGTTCCCTTCTTCCCCGCCGTGTCGAATTAATGTTAAAGCTTGTCAAAGTTGCCCCTGATCTTAGATCACCTGTGTAACGCCAGTAGGTCAGGCAAGGGAGGTGACATTTTATTTTAATGTAAACATTGAGGCATCGCGGCTTGAGCTAATGCAAAATGCAAAATGCAAAATTAACAGTCATCCACTTAACCGTTCAACCACGCGGTTGTTTTTGCTCCGTAGCAGTTTAACCCCCTAGAAAACCCCTTCAGGGTAACATGCGTAAGTGTATGTGTTTGTACACGCGGAAAAAACCAGCCTCGATGCCCAGAATCCAATCAAAAGTCCCCCAGGGCATCCCAGAGTCTCTGTTACTATCTTCCACCTGATAAGGTATTGTAATTGTTATCTTATAAATCACATTTTCTTTTCAAAATTTCTTTAAACTAAATTTTGCTTTTATATTTTTTTGTACTTGCTTATTTTTTTATCAATTTAAATTAGCACTCAATAAATCTATTGCAACACATGAGGAATTTTATTTATTTGTACAGTTCGGAACTCAACAACCGCCTTGGAAAGCTTCCGAAATAGTTATTAATTAGTCAATTAAATAAGTTCTGTAATTTCCCCGAAAATTACCTGGCCGCAGCAAAATTCTTTTATTCAAAATTGTCTTTAAGTCATTTAGAACACGCTACCTGCTTGAATAGAAAATTATTTATTTATTTTTTTCAAAGAAACTACTGGAGTTGCTCTCATCGAGACGACTCATTTGATAAGTTCTCCTCTATAGTAGCGCCGCTGTTTTGGAATCCAAGATGGCGGATGGAGGCGCACTGTGAGAGCCTGTGCGGGGTGCGCAGTGCGGGGAGGGGGGTTTGCGACGGCTAGAATCTTGACCGTAATGTGACGTTCGAACCTTAGGATGCTCTTTCATTTGATACGTCAACTGGCATATTTATAAATTTTTCACACCGGAGCTCTTCTCGCCGAGACGTTTCATTTGATAGGTTCTTCTCTATCACAGCGCAGCGATTTTGGATTTTAAGATGGCGTCGTTGACAGGTCCTTCTCTATCATAGGCACAGCTGTTTTTAATTCTAAGATGGCGGCGAGAGACAAACTGGAGTTTCTCTCGTCAAGACGTCTCATTTAATAATAATATAATAAACTTCATTTCAACCATAAGTTAACAGAAGCGTAGGTTTGAAAGGTATCAAAGGAGAAATGAAGCAATTTAAACTTAAAAAAAAAAAACTAAAAATGTAAACGCAAGATTAAATAAAAAACCTTTGACAATCACTAAACTAGGTTGTAATGAAAGTAACGAAAGTTTTACGCGTATAAGAGTTTGATTTAAACAAAAAAGTATGGGGATTTAATTGAATTAGTTTTACAAAATTGCTATTCTGGAAAACGAAGTTTAAATTTCGTCAAAATACAAAGAGAAAATCAAAAGTTGCGCAAAAAAAACTTGAAAAAATTGATGTGTCATCCTCCTCTACCGCAGCGCTGCCATTTTGCTTTATTTCAAGATGGCGGCGGGTTTGACGGACGAGTTCGCCTCATCGAGACGTTTTATTTGATATGTCACACGAGACATTTATCTTCACTAGATTGTTCTCCTCGATCGTGACGACGCCATCTTGGCCTTGAAACTATTTTCGCAAATTTATAAAAAAAATTTAAAAATTCCTTTTTTTGTTAATTTTGACTAAATGCAATTTTAATTCATAATCTTTTTTTTGTTTTATTTTTTGTAATGTCTTCTTTTTAGTTCTCTTCTCGGGTTGTATTAGCTTAAGTTGGTTTAGGTTGGAATCAGTTGGCCTTGAAACTGTTTTGAAATGTTTTCCTATATCGTAGCACTGCCAGTTTGGATCTCAAGACAGCGGCGGGCTTGACGGCTGAGTTCACCTCGTCGAGACGTTTCATTTGATACTTGATACTTTGACACTTGGCCTTTCTGATTTTTTTTTTCTCAATTTTGATTAAATGCATTTTTAATTTATAATCTTTTTTTTGTTTTAGTTTTTCGTAAACACTTCTTTTTAGTTCTCTTCTCGGATTGGCTTCGCTTAAATTGGCCTAGGTTGGGATCTGTTCACCTTGAAACTGTTTCGAAAGATTTTCCTCTGTCGTAGCGCTGCCAGCTTGGTTCTCAAGATGGCGGCGGGCTTGACGGCCGAGTTCACCTCGTCGAGACGTTTCATTTGATACTTGATACTTTGACACTTGGCCTTGAAACTATTTTCGCAAATTTATAACATTTTCTGAATTTTTTTTTCTCAATTTTGATTAAATGCATTTTTAATTTATAATCTTTTTTTTGTTTTAATTTTTCGTAAACACTTCTTTTTAGTTCTCTTCTCGGATTGGCTTCGCTTAAATTGGCCTAGGTTGGGATCGGTTGACCTTGAAACTGTTTTGAAATGTTTTCCTATATCGTAGCACTGCCAGTTTGGATCTCAAGACGGCGGCGGGTTTGCCGGCCGAGTTCACCTCGTCGAGAAGTTTCATTTGATACGTCACACAAGATATTTGTCTTCACTCGGTTGTTCTCCTCGACGGCAGTGCTGCCGTCTTGGCCTTGAAACTATTTTCGCAAATTTATAACATTTTCTGAAAATTCTTTTTTTTTCTAATTATGACTGAATGTATTTTTATTTCATAATCTTTTTTTTTTCTGCTTTAATTTTTCGTAATTTCTTGTTTTTAGTTCTCTTCTCGATTTGGCTTCTCTTAAACTGGTCTAGGTTGGGATCGATTGGCCTTGAAACTGGTTTGAAACATTTTCCTCTACCGTAGCGCTGCCAGCTTGGATCTCAAGATGGCGGTGGGATAGACGGCCGACTTGTCCTCGTCGAGACGTTTCATTTGATACGTCGCGCGAGGTGTTTATATTCACTCGAATATTCTCGGCGCTGCCATCTGGACCTTGAAAGTATTTTTCACAAAATTTATAACTTTTTTTGACAATTCTTTTAATTTGTTCCAATTTCTACTGAATGAATTTTCAATTCATAATCATCTTTTGTTTTAATTTGTTGTCAATTGTTTTTTTTTTTTAGAATTTCTTTCCTCGGGTTGGCTTGGCTTAGATCGGTCTAGCTTGGGATCGGTTGCCCTTGAAACTGTTTTGAAACATTTTTCGACGATTACTTGAATTTTTTTCCTAATTTTTACAATTCTTCAGTTTTTCAGAAAAATTTCAAAACATTTTTTTGTCAATTTTCGTTAATTTTCTTTTTAAAAAATTCTTTTTAGTTAATTTTTCTGAATTCCTCGTCCGACGTCGTTGACCCGTAAGGCTCCCCCCTCCCCAGCTTCTCCCCGCAAATATTGTTATCACGTTTAACGGAGAATCTGTTGCAAGCTGTGTGAAAGTTCTTATATTTATACGGCCTTGCCGGCATCAAACGCAACGGACCTCCTCAAAGTGAAAGACACTTCTGCAAGAGAAAATTTTTATAAATTCTCAACAGCCCCTTCTTTTCGTCCGTATTTTATAAATTCTCAACGCCGAGTTCTTCTCGTCGAGACGTTTCACTTAACAGGCCCTACTTCATAAGCTGTCATTTTTCTTTTTGTGCGCTGAAGATTCTGCATCCGCACTAGGAATCCTTTGCGACCGTCACTTGCGGCGACATTAGCGACCCCCTCCCCCCGTGACTGACCCACTTCAATTTTTGTCAGTCATCTTAAAGCAGCTGATGGAAATTCTGACAGTTGGGTTATTCTTATTAATTATTACCATTAAATTAAATTATTAGATTTGGGATTGCTTTACGTACCTGTAAAGGTCAGATCTAGCCTTGCTAAATTATTATTATTTTTTTTGTCCATTTGATTGGGTCAAAACAAATGTCGTAAATCTTAATATTTTTTGTACTGTTTGTTAAGAATACCAGACCATATGAAGGAGATTTCCTTACCCACCCCCTCCCAGCCGGAAAATTTTCGCCCCTCAATCACAGCCGTCCCGCAAGCGTCTTCCCCTCTCAGCAAGGCAGCCGATTGCAGGATGGAGTAGAGCACGGCAGCAGCCAACATAATCGTAAACTAATTTCCCCATTCTAATTTAATTAGCCGTAATTATCAGGGCGCAATATAATACGACGCGTTTCCTAAAGTCGGTTGCGCGCCGCGCCGGTTTCTTATCGGGCCCTCGGGACCCCACCTAAGACCCGCCATAACCTGCTTAATTCGACACTTAATTGTTGTTTTACGGTTTGTTAAATATGCTGCGGATGTGAGCGCCGAATTTAATCGCTCTTTATGACGCAATTTTTGCTCGGTCGCGCGGAATCCGGAACTGCTTCCGGGGGGGCGCCCTCCCTCCCCCTCCACTCCCGCACTCCGCCGTAGTATTAGATCCGACGAGAACGGGAAGGTTTCAAAATCATCGGAAATTATTCATCAGTCGCCAATTTTATATTAACGCAACGCGTGGTTAGGGATCATTATCACCTATCGTTACATTTTGTAGGTGCGGCTCATTAAAGTCGCTCGTTAATATTAGTCTTTGTTTTAATTTTTTTTTACCCGTTGTTTTATAAGGATGCCAGAGATAAAATAAATGTTAATTAACAAGCACACAGAAAATGAAATTATGGGCAATTTCTAGTAAAAGTTAAGAGACCAACGCGTGGTCAGGGATCACTATTACTTATCGTTATAGAGTGTGTCCGCGGATTGACTCCGCGATACGTATATATCAAAAAACTTTGAATTCAGGTTTCATGTTTTGCAATTCAGTTTTTTTGCTTAGCGCGAAATAAATGTGTGCCAAATTTGAGTTGCATTTCTTTTCAATGAAGCGGAATTAACACAAAAAGAAATAAAATCTGTGCAGGTAAAACAGCCTTCCTTTTGAATTTAGGGAGACATGCCGAATTCCCCGAATTCCAATATTCCAGAAGAAAAAATTGAGTTACGGAAAATTATTAATCACAGATAAATAAAATTTCAGTAAAGTTGTAAAATATTAACGCCATTAATTTATATTTATCATTGCGATTGTAACATGATCTTGTAGATTCGAGAAGACAATAAAGGGTATTATTATTGTTATCTACATATTTATTGACCAAAATTATTCAAATTATAGTCCACCCCTGTTAGCACCTAACGGCGGCGGCGTTAATTTCAATAGTAAAAATAAAAATAAGCCTAACTGAGACCGAAGTTGACGGAATTGATAAAAAAGTCGACAAAATTAACAAAATGTAAATAAGAAAAGTGAAACAAAAGACGATCGAATCAAATTTCTAAATAAAATGAAAAGAGGAACACAGGAAATTCTTCGCGCGAGCGACAAATAAAGAAGAGACAAAAACAAATTTCAGAAACAAAAGCGATCGCTAAAAAACTTAAACAATAAAAGATCAGTCGAAATAAAAAGGGAACCTGACCCTGAAATGGACAAGGGCAAATTGAAAAAAAATCGGAAAAATTTAAAAAATGAAATAAACTAGCAAAAACAAAAGACAATAGAATGATCTTGCTAAAAAAATGAAAGAATGTTTTTTTGCGCACGCAACAAACACACAAGAAATTAATGAATTTCGGAAACAAAAGACGATCGCTTTAATTAAAAAGAAAACTCAAATCCAATTCTCTTCTTCGAAAATTTTTTTTTAAAAAAACAACAAATTTCAGAAACAAAAGCGATCGCTTAAAAACTTAAACGACAAAAGATCGGTCGAAATAAAAAAAGGAACCTGACCCTGAAATGGACAAGGGCAAATTGGAAAAAAAATTGAAAAAATTTAAAAAATAAAATAAAATAGCAAAAATAAAAGACAATAGAATTACCTTGTTAAAAAATGAAAGAATGTTCTTTGCGCACGCAACAAACAAACAAAAAATTAATGAACTTCAGAAACAAAAGACGATCGCTTTAATTAAAAAGAAATCTCATACCCAAGCAAATTAAAAATCGAAGACAAAAATGAAAGTATCTTAGACCGGATTCTCTTCTTTGAATTTTTTTTAAAAAAAAAACAACAAATTTCAGAAACAAAAGCGCTCGCTTAAAAACTTAAACGACAAAAGATCAGTCGAAATAAAAAAAGGAACCTGATCCTGAAATGGACAAGTGCAAATTGAAAAACAAAATCGGAAAAATAAAATAAAATAGCAAAAACAATAGACAAAAGAATGATTTTGCTGAAAATTAAAGAATGTTCTTTGCGCACGCAACAAGCAAACAAAAAATTAATGAATTTCAGAAACAAAACACAATCGCTTTTTAATTAAAAAAGAAATGAAATTAAATATCGAAACCAAAAAGGAAAGTATCTTAGGCCGGATTCTCTTCATCGAAAATTTTGAAAAAAAAACAAAATTCAGAAACAAAACGCGATCTTCTAAATTTAAACCAAACAATTACTTAAAATAAAAAAAAAAACTAACCCTGATTTGGATAAAAAAAATAGGTAAATCGAGAATAAAATAGGATATTGTTAAAGAAAATAAAAAATGACTTGCGCAAACGATAAATTTGAAAAAAAAAACAAATTTTAGAAACTGAAAATATCGATTTATGGCAAACAAAAAACGAACGTTTAAACTCAAACCAAAAATATCAATCTAAATAAAAAGAGAGCCTAACACTGGACTGCACGGAGGAAAGTTGAAGAAAAAATTGATCGCTTAAGAAAAAGAAAAAAGGAAATACAGAATATTTTTGCGCACGCAACAAACAAAGACAACAACGAATCTCACAAACAAAAGACAATCGCTCTAACTTAGATCAATGATACAAGACGGTAGTAATTATTAATATAACACTCATGTTTCAATCAATTAAAAAAAAAAGGAAAAATGAACGTATAATATAAAAAAAAGTGGGAAAAATTAAAATGTACTATTTAAAATATGCAGATAAATAAAAAAAAAGAGAACCAGATGAAATTATGAAATAGAAAAAAAAGAACACAAACGAATGAATAGGACGTTAAAATTTTGTATATTACACATCATTTTATTTTAGTAACATCTTTTCCTAAATTCAAAAGGAATACCACTTTGCCTGCACATATTTTATTTCTTCTTGTGTTAATTCCGCCACCTTAAGACTTTCGAGGTCAAACCTGGCACAAAATTCGTTTCGCACCAAGCAAACTCGAATTTCAAAATATGGAATCGGAATTCAAAAATTTCTAGGTCATTATACAGTCACGATGGGAATTTCTTGTTAAAAAGTAATATAAAGAGATTATTAAAGCACGGGCTTGTAAAATCGAGGGCAATTTCAACAGGGTCATAACAATGCGTGTGGTAACCCGACATAACACGGTTCTTGTTTCAAAATAAAACATCGACAGAATCGCGACAACTAGGGCAACCGATTTCATCAAGTAGGTAATATAATTGAACGCCGCGCCGGCGAGCATGTTACGAATTACGCAATGCGCGAATCAACAAAATTTGCGTATAAAAGTGCTAGTAAAATTTGGACAGGCAGTCAAACCAGACTCCGCAAGACTTAGTGCCTACTATAAGAAGAGGAGCCGCCCTCACAGTCCATCCAGGAGCGACTCCGAATTTCTCGAAGAAAGGGAGTCACTCACTCGAAACCATTCCAAGACCTAGGACCCTGATCCCATGATCGCCAAAACATACCGCGAATTTAATCGAGGGACACAGTGTGTATTACAGGTTTACGATTTTCCTTGTGATTTAATTCGTCAAATAAGAATGCCTAAGTGTGAGATCTCTAAGAGAAATTGGGGTAATGAGGATTGTATTATTATTATTATAAAAAACGCATCCGATGGATTGCGTTAACTGATGTCGCGATAATTGAAATTGTTACTAAATAAACAGGACGAGTACTTATGTTATGAATAACGCAATGCGGGAATCAACAAAAATTGCGGATAAAAAGTGCGAGTAAAATTTGGACAGGCAGTCGAACCAGACTCCGGTAGGCTTAGTGCCTACTGTAAGAAGAGGAGCCGACTCCGAATTGGCATCATCTGCCATGTCGTAGAAAGAGAGCCACACGGAACCATTCCAAGACCTGGGATGCTGATCCCAAGATCGCCAAAACATACCGCGAATTTAATCGGAGGATGCAGTGTGTATTACAGGTTTACAATTTTCTTTGTGATTTAATTCGTCAAATAAGAATGCCTAAGTGTGAGATCTCTAAGAGAAATTGGGGTAATGAGGGTTATATTATTATTATTATTATTACTATAAAACTCTCATCCGATGAATTGCGTTAACTGTCGCGATAATTGAAATCGTTACTAAATAAAGAGGGCGAGTACGCTGTGAACGCTGCGCCCCAATTTCCTGCACGTGAAAAGCCGAATGCAAAACCGACATTAGCAATCACGTAGCTTATTCATACGGAGTAAATTGGCCAGGCGAATTATTATTACGAAACGGGGGAGCGTGTTATTAAAACCGGAATTATCAGCTCGATTCATGGCTCACAGTTTTATCTAGCCGGGTGGCGGCGGTGGCGGCGGTGGGAGCGTGGAACGGTGAGGACCTCGCCATTCATTTATTATCCTCGCTCGCATCCTCGTGCATCCGAAACTTTCCGTGCTGAAATTCAGCGAGAAAGACGAGGTCGAGATTTTTTTAATTACCGCCGAATTTAATAACCGACTCGACAGAAAATCCAGTTACACCCACAAGATGTGAAGCGATCGGAAAACCGAGGATACCTCGCACGCAGTCAGGCTAATTTCATTAGACGAATGGGCGAGAAGTTGCGGATCAAAATATCGCCGACGCGACGTTAGAGGATTATGGCCAGTAATAAGGGCCTAATTTAATATAAGCGAGAGCTCGAAGACAACGTTTAAGTGGATCAGGGGCCCGCGCTAGATCGATCTTTAGCTTGCGGTAGCGTGAATGTTTATTAGCGTTATTTACGCGGACCTCAACAAACTAATAATAACCAACCGAAGACGCTGAGGCGTTAAACAAGGCCTAATGAGGGTGTCCGTATCTATAAAATTAATGCAATGTTATTTCATGGAGGGAAGGGGGGGAGGGTACCATTAAGTTAATCATGTTTCCTTTCATTTATATCTTGAATACGTATTTAGAATACTTGCGCGAACGTCAGAGCCGGAGCGGAATCGGTTCAGAGTCTCGAACTACAAGTAGAGATACTTTTTTTCTTCTCGTCAAATAAGTCTGTGAATTACACAGTTAACAAATTACAGTACACTTCCGGCTGCGTAAACAAGGCAATAATATCGGACTTAAATTTATTCAAAAAAAAAATTACGTGTCTGGATAGATTTATATATTTTAACTATCTACGATTGTTACAGTTTAATTCCCCGGTTCTTCTGAATATTCACGTGTGGTACGTTTTAGTTATTGACCGTTGGCCACACTGCTCGTTTCCGGTTTAGGCGCTTTGATATTACATTGTTCTCATTGGGTCTAGAAGTCACAGTCACGTTAAATCCAAATGTAATCTGAATTTGGCCGAAATTGTATTCGTGAGAGAATTTATTTCCGGCCTTTTGCTCTTGCCGCCGAGCACGAGGTTCAGACACGTGTGCATACTTCCGTGAATTATTATGCAAAATTCAAATTAGCTACAGTGATAATTGTGCTTGTGAACCAGTGGAGTTGTTAAAAATAGCCTATGCCAAGCACACCTTGCGTTTCGGCGTTAACGACTCGTGTATTTATGTGACGCCATTCTAACGACTCATGCTCATATTAGATTTCTTTGTTCCGACAACCCATGCTCATATTAGATTTCTTTGTTCCAACGACCCATGCTCATATTAGATTTCTTTGTTCCCACAAATAAATCCACTTATTTAATTCCTCCCTGGTATCGTTTTCCGAATCTTCTATCCATCGACAATACTTTTTCATTTGCTGTTTACCTATTTCGACGTCATTTGTGGGACGACGCCTACGACAACACAACCGTCCTATAAGAATGTCATCGTTCCACGCGACGCAACGCCATGAGAGATCGTTACGACGAGTGACAGTTGAACGAAACCGACAAGTGTTTGACAACAGGATACAGTATAACCAAAACTGTAACGTATCGTTTAATATTGTTACTTGGTTAATGCATGTCGCTTATTAGCCGTGCAGGTGTGCATACTTCCGTGAATTGTTGTAATTTCGAGTTGGTACAAACAGCTTATTCCAAGCGGACCTTCCGTTTAGGCGTCAAGCAATTTTTGTGACGCCATTCCAACGACCCATGCTCGTATTAGATTTCTTTACTCCCACAGAGAAATTCACTCATTTAGTTCCTCCCTGGTATCATTTTCCGAATCTTCTATCCATCGACAGCAGATTTTACCTATTGTTTACCTATTTCGACGTCATTTGAGCGGCGACGCCCATGAAAACATAGCGTCCTATTAGAAGGTCATCGTTCCATGCCATGCAACGCCAGCTCAACGAACCGCCACGAGAGATCGCTACGACGTGTTACACTTGAACGAAACCGACAGGAGTTTGACAACAGGATAACCAAAACTGTAACGTATCGTTTAATATTGCTACTTGGTTAATGCACGTAGCCTGTTATTTCGGCATTTTGCTCACTAATTATCTCTGCGTAAGGCTTGTAGCGTTCGTAATAAAATAAAATTTTTTATCTGCGTTTCCTGAACTCTTGATTTACGTTGCTCTGTCGCCTAGCACGAGGTACAGACAGTGTGCAGACTTCTGTGAATTGTTGTAATTTGGAGTTGGTACAAACAGCTTCGTCCAAGCGGACCTTCCGTTTAGGCGTCAAGCAATTCTTGTGACGCCATTCCAACGACCCGTGCTCATATTAGATTTCTTTGTTCCCACAGAGAAATTCACTTATTTAATTCCTCCCTGACATCGTTTTCCGAAGCTCCTGTCCACCGACAGTACTTTTTCATCTGCTGTTTACCTATTTCGACGTCATTTGAGGGACGACGCCAACGAAAACATAGCATCGTATTAGAAGTTCATCGTTCTACGCGACGCAACGCCAGCTCAGCGAACCGCCACGAGAGGTCGCTACGACGTCTGAAACTTGGACGAAACCGACTTTCTCTTTACTTTTTCATTTGCTACCTACCTAGGTCTTTGACAACAGGATACAGTATAACCAAAACTGTAACGTATCGTTTAATATTACCACTTGGTTAACGCATGTCGCTTATTACTCAGTTATTTCGGCACTAATTACCTCTGTGTAACACTTGTAGCCTTCGTAATAAAATAACATTTTTGATCTGCGTTCTCTGAACCCCTGATTTATGTTCGAGATAGAGAGAAAATAATATATATATATTTAGAGAGCGAATGAGTTTCTTGGCCTCTTGGAGCTTCTTGATCATCCCGATCCTTCGGGGACGTTAATTTTTCACGAGTTAATTTCCCGTTCTCCACGTATCCGACAACAGCGAGGCGAGAGGTAAAAATGAGAGGCGGCGATATATCCATTTAGGTTATAATTCCGTTCGGAATGTCCGGACCGTTTTCGATTCCTCGGCACGCGCACAGGTGTTAAGGCGGCTCGTCATGTAGCGGTCGCAATTTCCACGATATTGGAACTAACAGTTGCCATGACGACGAGGCCGGCTAATCAGGATTGAGTACGGCAGCGCCGGAGAAAAATGTGTGCAGCTCCTCCGGCCGTTCAGTCAAAGTCACAAACGCGCTTACGGAAGACTTACACTTAATAATGACGCGTCTCCCTTTCGCTCCCCCCCTTCCCACCCCCGTTCCCACCGGATTACCGCCATCCACGTACAAAACTAACTACTTTGTTCTCTTCACTTCGATGTTGTTCATTAATTAAGAGGACGCCCATGCCCACCATGCGCTTTAATTAGGCTCGCATCTGAGGGGCCGAAGCAAATTTCATAATTGCCCTTGATTCGAGGAGGTGTGGTGATGGGGGGGGGGGGGGTGAAAGGCAAGCCAAATTAAGAGGCAATTTGTGCTAAGCACGGGAATTTTTGTTGGTAATTACTCTTCCTGAGGGCGCCTATGAAAACACACCGACCGCTAAATTGAATCCTTCGCCGCGAACTGTACGGTGGCGAATTGAACCGCAAAAGAAAAGATCGAAATCGAAAAACCAGAGGATTATAATAGTTGAACCGTAATATGTACAGGTAAACACGAAACAATAGAAAAACTAAAAACGATAAACTAAAATTAACGCAGGACTTTAATAAGCAGCACCTGCAAAATGTTACGATAAATGATAATGATCCATAACCAAGCGTTGTTACTTGTCTATTACGTTCCTCGCTCTGCTAATAACCAAAATTTTCTTTTAGGCGCATTTTGGTCCTTTTGACGCTTTTGTTGATGCTAGGAAGTTTCGTTTGCCTTTTGTATTGGCCCACTGAATTTGACTTCGGCGCCTTTGTCTCTCATCTTGTTAAATCGTATTTATGTTCAATATTCCTTTCTTGTTGGGTTCTCTACAGAATTCCCTAGCATTTAGTTTATAAGTTTATTTTCACTCACCATCCCTGTTTTTTTTTGGGGACGGTTAATCTACACTTTAATTGCTATCCAAAAATTCTTCGTTTTACTCCACCTGAAACAGATCCTTTGTAGGTTGTTTTGTTTTGGAGGTTAGCACGGTGACATTCACATGACGTTGGCGTACGTTGGCTGCAGAGTTACCAACTCCACTTTTATTAGTTCCCACGTGGACGTTGTTGTTATTCAATTTTCAATTTCATTCAACTACCTTGAGAACTTCGATTTTGTTGAATCTATTTCGGAAATGTTTATCTGCCGTTTGGCTTCTCATTTTTCTTCTTCGCCCTTTTCCTCTCAAATCCAAGTTCAATCTGCCGGAGCGTTAAGGATCTCACAGTATATTCGGACTGGCTTTCTTTCCCTCCCCCGCGCGAGTTGTTGGTTAAAATTTTCGTTTGTTTTTGTGTGGGGGCTTTATAAAAGTGCGTGGGGCAAATTTCGGCGGAATTTTGTCCGCGCACCTGGAACCATTTATTTCTGAGGTGTGTTTGAGTGAAATCGCGCAATTTCGAGGTGCTTTGGAAATCACGTTTGGTGTTTTCGAATTCTGCTTTCCTTTGCTGAGATTTGGTTTCCGCAAACAGACCTGCTGGGAATTCTCCTGCCGTTTTAATACAGATTTGATTTTACTTCGCCTCGTGATTGATCAACCCCGCCACGGTTTCTCATGTTCTGGAATTTGGGAAGATTTTGGCTTCCGCTTTAAGACCGTGGCAACTCCTCCCCGCCGGATAAAATCAAGAAGCACTTTTCCTTTCCGCCGAAGGCGCGGTTGATAGGCGTCTACTTGGGATCATCATCGTTAATTCTTTGCCGGACGAAAATTCTTTTAGACATCACTCGGGTTACGTAGGATTTCACATTTCACCGTGGTTTGGTGCATGGTGTGGATCCATCGCGAGAGCAGAAACCGGTTAGATATTGGAGCTCTCTCTGACGGCTTATTCCCACGCCCCCTCTACTTGGGAGCTTACCACTTACCACCGTTTATGGATTAGAAGTAGAGATAAGGATTTTAAGGAAGTAATTGCTTTTTTGCGTTGTTTGGTTCACTCATCTATTTCTTGTTTTATTTACATTTATTTAGTTGGTAATTTTATTTTATTTTCTGTACGGCGAACGTGTGGATCCATCGCGATAGCAGAAATAGGTTAGATATTGAACGTGTCTCTGACGACTTACCCCCCCCCCCTCCCTACTCCCTCCTTACTTAAGAGCTGCTCTACTTACCGCCGTTGATGGATCAGAAGTACAGATAAGGATTTTCTTTTCTTCTTTTATAGAGATAATGATTTTGCGCGTATTTGTCAATAGCCTACCTACCGTTAGTAATTATTTTTTTTAATTTTAAATATTTCAATCTTATATTATAATTGCCTTTTTCGCTTGGTTTGATTTTTGATTTCCTTACCCAATTTTTTTTGTATTTAAACTTATTTCATTGATAATTTTATCTTTTTCTTGTACGACGAACGTGTGGATCCACCGCGAGAGCAGAAACCGATTAGATATTGGAGCTCTCTCTGGCGGCTTACCCCCCCCCCCCCCTCTCTACTTGCGAGCTGCTCTACTGACCGCCATTGATGGATGAGAAGTACAGATAGGGATTTTCTTTTCTTCTTTTACTGAGATAATGATTTTGCACGTATTCGTCAATAGCCTGCCTACCGTTATTAATTATTTTTTTTAATATTTTAAATATTTCAATTTGATATTATAATTGCTTTTTTGCGTTGTTTGATTTACTCATCTATTTTCTTTTGTATTTAAATGTATTTAGTTGGTAATTTTATTTTATCTTTTGTACGGTGAACGTGTGGATATTGGACCTCTCTCTGACGACATACCCCCCCCCCCCGTACTCCCTCCTTACTTGAGAGCTGCTCTAATTACCACCATTGATGGAGCAGAAGTACAGATAAGGATTTTCTTTTCTTCTTTTATTGAGATAATGATTTTGCACGTATTTGTCAGTAGCCTGCCTGTCTTTAGTAATTTTTTTTTTTAATTTTAAATATTTCAATTTGATATTATAATTGCCTCTTTTGCATTGTTAGATTTTTTCATTTACTCATCTAATTCTTTTTGTGTATTTAAATATATTTCATTGGTAATTTTATTTTTTTCTTATACGGCGAACGTGTGGATCCACCGCGAGAGCAGAAACCGGTAAGTATTTTTATTTTTTTTAATTTTCAATATTTCAATTTGATATTATAATTGCCTTTTTTGCGGTGCGTTCGAATTTTTGATTTACTCATCAAATATTTTTGTGCATTTAAATTTATTTCATTGATAACTATTTTTTTGTTGTACGGCAGGGCGAACGCGTGGATCCATCGCGAGAGCAGAAACCGGTTAGATATTGAATGTGTTGCAGTATACATCCGTGTGTAAAACGTTACCTAGTAGTTTTAAACTGTTTTGCATTAGTTATATCATTCTATCTTATCTTCTTTTGCACAAGCGCCTCATTCACGATCGTCTTTTACTATATGAGAATTTAACTGTCGACTGTTACCGTATGGGGTATCTTATATTAAAGTTATTAATTTCAACCTCGTTTGATTTTATTTTGGATGTGTGATGTCTCCTTTTGCGACTATCGCCCACGCAATCGCGGACCTTCAGTGTCGAACTTAGCCGTTGCATACGAATATTCTCCTAGTGGAGTGTTCGGAGATATTTTTCCCTCGCTTAGCGCCACTAGGTGGCGCACTCTTGTTGTTACGGCAATCTCGCCGCGAAACTCTATATCCCACAACCGTCTTCCTGAGCTGGGTATTGCCTTCGTGAGCGTTACCCTTCGACTGTCAACTGGTAGGTTCGACCGTCCCTTCGCTACGTATTGTTACTAGCGAGAGGTGGCAAGAAGTAGCAAATACTTCTTGGTGGCAAGAAGTAACATATCTTAATTTATAAAAAAATGCTCATATTTCCATTTTTTATGAGCTTGTTAGGGTTCGTCTTATCTCAAGCATTCTTATAATATGACGAATTAAAGCACGAAAAACTAAAATAAACGGGCGGGGACCTTAGTGTGCTGTACCTGCAAATTGTAACGGTATGTGATAGCGATCCCTAACCGCGCGTTGATCTCTTGATTCACAAGAATTCGTCCACAGTTCCCTTTTTTTTTCTTGAAATAAAACTTCCAGGAGGAGTCGAATTTTCCGCGGAGTGATATTTGATTTCGGTAGGATGAGATCCTTATTCTCAAATCTCCACTTTGTCTAAAATTTCCGCAGAAACTTTGTTTATACCCTAATCCAACATTCCGATAAATCAATCTGAGATGTGAATGGAATTCTACGAGGGCCCCTTCCCGCCTTGAATTATTCCTCAGACGAAGGTCGCCCGCCCTTCTTTTTTTTTTCTCTCCATGGCGAGCGAGCCGCTTTGATTTCATTTCTAATGCATCACGTAATTTTTAGGGCGGATATCGATTAAAACTAAAATAACCGGAGTTTAATAATTCGAAGAAAAAAAAAAACAAGCAAACAAGGGAAACAAGTTTATGCTCGCGCAATAAAAATTTTAAGTTTGAAGCTCCCTCAGGTGAGAAACCATCGTAACACACCGCACCCGCCGCTCAATTACGTACGCTCGATTCGAACACGAATGTAACCGAAAAGTGCAATGATCGGTGTTTACTAGTAACATCCGAGAAACTGCAGAGCTGGGGCTTTAATTGAAAGCGCATGAAAACGATTTGCTCTTTTTTTTTTCTTTTTGGAGCGGATTTTCATTCGCTTAAATCGCCCCGCGTCCATTTGATCTGTTTGCGCACAATTAATTTATCTGCGAGTCGAGAGAACACACAACAAGTACAGAAAAACCTCCGACCGTCCACTCGCGCAGTCCGAATCATTTCCGTCTCATTTCGTCGCTCTGTACTTCGAAGCACGTGCGGCATGGGGCGGTTTGATCTCTCGAATGAAACACTTCATTTCAACTTCCTTTTTTTTTTTTTGTTTTTGATGTACGAGAAAATGAACTCGCTTCATTTATCTGATTGAAATGTCGGATGATTAATCAATTGTTCTTAAATTTACGACCGGGCCGGAATTTTCCGCTACCTCTAAGCTTACGCAATTACTCCAAACGAAGAGTTAAATTAACGCCAAAAACTCGCAAATTATACGATGCTGATATTCGCAGAAAACGGGGCCCGTATTTCGTTTACAAACCCTCAACGATAAATAATTTAACCATGATCGCGATCAGTTATTCCTTAACTCTAGCGTTCAGGTTATCTCAAGTACGGCGAATTAAACACAACGAAAACAAAAGATCGAAAACGAGAAACTAAAAAAATCTGGGGGTTTTAGTAGTTGCACCTGTAAAAATTCGCGATGAGTGATCATGATCCCTAACTATGCGTCGGTCTCTTGATCTACAAAAAAAATTAAGTATAGCGCCTTAAAACGCAACTTATTCGACGAATTAAACCACGCAAAAGAAAAAATGATGACGAGAAACTAAAAAAAAAATCGGGCGACTTTAACAGTCAAACCTGCAATATGTAAAGTTAAATGATAGTGATCCCTAACCACACGTTGATCACTT
Organism: Prosopocoilus inquinatus; assembly: GCA_036172665.1. Taxonomy (NCBI): domain Eukaryota; kingdom Metazoa; phylum Arthropoda; class Insecta; order Coleoptera; family Lucanidae; genus Prosopocoilus; species Prosopocoilus inquinatus. The sequence goes on along the minus strand of CM069871.1, from coordinate 11,830,320 downwards.
GTAAGAGGTTACATTTTTGTTTTTGGTACACTGAGGCCCGGTATTATAAACGCAAGTTAAATTTACTCTACAGTTTAATGTCTTTACAATTGTTACTAAGGCATTAAACTGTACAATAAATTTATTTTACGTTTATAATACCGAACATTAAAATAATTATTAATACAATTATAATTTAGAAGTCAGGTCGGAATATGACTCATTTAAAAATATATGCAACTGCGAACTTATATAACGAAAGCTTAGAAATGAGATCACACTATCGTATCGAGTTAAAAAAAAGAGAAAGCTTGCGTTGTGCGCTGTAATACAATACAATACATTGACAAAAATATCAAATATGAGGCTTAGGAAAGCCCTACGCTTACAGCTCGAGCGAATTCTAAGAATCCCGGGCTAGCTTAAGCTAAAGACGTGACATAAAGCGATCGTTTTAAATTTTGTAAGAGGTAAAAGAAAGAGAACCATTTCTGAATGTGACTTTGTTTAATTGAAATTACGTCTTGGATTCCCGGACTTCTTACTCCTTGACGTGTAGAGACGCCAATAGCATCAATAACTCTCTGACTCAAGGCCGCTATTACGAAGCAAGAACGAAGAATCTAATCTGCTTCCTCAAACAGATCGTCACAGATGCTCGCAGTACGTCGAAGAAACATCGTACTTCAATCAAAATAAACCGGAAGTAGTGCGTCAGTCGTACGCTTACACAAAAGAAACGAGTCGTCGCCATCGTCCAAAATCCGGAACTAAAAGCCTGTTAGGGAAGACGAAAACTTGACGATAGTAATTTCAACGAAAAGAGAAAACAACAGTCGCAAGCATATCTGCCCTGACCTCCAAGGACGAGGCTGAGGCAAGCTCCGACGAGTTTTTCTTCCACCAGGGCACCAAGTTATCTCCGATCGTAGTCGTATAATTGCAGGGACCTCCCCTCCGAGGTCCTGCCGAAATCAAAATAGTCTTGCCTTGTTCGCCATGGGATAAAGGCAGCTATCAATGTGCCCTGCTGAGGATATCGCAAGACGACTCTGCGTGCTTCTAGCACGTTGCAAACTAATAAAGCCCACAACTGGCGTGGGATCAAACCCCATTTGCACGTCCTACATAGCCTTGCCTTGTTCACCGTGGGATATAGGAAGCGAAGGAGCCACCAATGTGCCCGGAGCGACTCTGCGTGCGCCTATCACGTCGCAAATTAATAAAGCCAAGACTAACCCGACCCACCTGTTCGAAGTTATGGTTAAGGTTCGCACGAATTGAAATCATCGTGACAGTCTCAAACGCCAACGTAATAAAAATAGAAGTGGGGAAGGCCATTGGTATTAAAGGTCAAATGTAAACGCAAGTTAATCTCTGCGTCGTACAAAAACAAAAAAATATGACAATGGGTAAACAAACCGTCTTAAACATAGACTCAGCATCGTTTGAAGTCTCTGCAAGTGGTCATTTAAGAGGGCTATTGTAAACAAAGCCAACGAGGGGACGGGACTGACATTCGAAGACTAAAATTGTTAAATTTGCTATGCAAAAAAATGAAAGTTCGTGAATATAACATACGACGAGCGCCTCTGTCGGGGACTGTAGCACCGACAAGGAACAACTCATGCACATAAATTTCTTAGCAGCGCATTGGCGCGGCCGCTTAGATTGGTTATCAATGAAAAAACCCAAACGTTAAAAAATTGCACTTAACTCCCGTAGCATTTCCACTATTCATTTACGACGCTGCGGTAACCTTTGAACTTGCACATACGCAAAAAACACACGTTCTTTTTATAAGGAAAGCCACGCTCAACAAGGTGTTAAAGGTCCAATGTAAACGCAAGTTAATCGCTCCGTGTACAAAAACAATATAGTAGCAATAAAATCGGGAACGTAAACAAACCGTGGAATATAGACGAGGTTGCGTTTGAAGTGTCTGCATGTGCTCATTTAAGAGACTTTTTAGACTACTGTAAACAAAGCCGTGATGGAGAAGGGCAAGGGGTAATTGACATTTACGACGCGAGGGTAAAAAATGGCACTTAGATCCCTTAGCATCTCGACTATTCATCATCCTCAGAGCATCACATCCAATTGAAAAAAAATAAAAGCGGGGAAGACCAATGGTATTAAAGCCAAATGTAAACGCAAGTTAATCTCTCTGTTATCATACACGAAAGAAACGCAACCATAAAGCCAGTAATGTAAGCAAACCGTCAAATCTAGACGCAGCAGCGTTTGAAGTGTTTGCAGATGCTCATTTAAGAGGCAAAAAAGAGCGTTTAGACTATTGTAAATAAAGCGGTGGAGGGGGCGGGAGAAGAAGCGACAATTACGACGCCGGCGGTAACCTTTGATCGTGCAAATACGCTAAAACCACACGTGTATTTTAAGAGAAGCCACGCCCCTTTAGTCACATCAACAGGAGGCGGCAAGTAGATCACAAAGGCGGGCAGTATGCGTTTTTGAAGTCGTAATTTATGGCGTAGACGTCGACTTGTTTTTCCCGCACTTCTTTGATGTGCAACCGCCAACGTGCAATAAAATAATTACACTTGTATAGTATGCGTAGACAGCGTCGGTTCAAAAGCGAAACGTACGGAAAAATAGATGACGAAATCATCAGAGATGAATCATCGCGACTTTGACATTTATTTCTGAGGAATAATCTGCGTGTACCGCTGACATAGGCGTTTTTCAAACCGTAACAGCCGGTCTGGGCTGACCGCGTGACATAAAGCAAGAGAATAAATCTCGCAAGAGAAGAGCTTGGGCATGATTTTGTTCGCATGCAACTGCGCACTTAATTTTCCTCGTCGGTGAATTTTCCAAATTCAAAATAATTTTCCTATCAGTCAATCTTCTAGCTTTGTGTTAATTTAAATATAACGCGGCCGAAATTGCAAGTTGCGTTTAACAAATTGAGACGATGCGACGCAACGGAACGAAAACATTCCCGTCGAGATTTTCGCCTAAGAGAGACAGAGAGAGAGAGAGTGAGAGAGAGCGAAAAAAAAAGGGGGAAGTTCGGAAAGGCTCATTGTAAAATGAGGTTGTGAATTTCGCGGGACGTTAATTAGATAAAAGCAATTTTAATATGCCCTTGACTTTACGACCCTCTCCTCGTCCGTCCGCCTATAACAACAGCTTCGCAACGTTCTTTTCCCAAATTAATCCCGACCGGGGCGCGGCGGGGGGGAAAAAGGGGTTTATTAGAAAGAGGTAAGAGAGACGCGGCGTGCGAACTAATTAGTCGAATTAGGAGGAGGAGGAGGGGGGACTTTAATAACATTTAAAATTTAAATATTTCAGGGAATATGAGCGGCGGCGGCGCGGCGGCCGGGAGATAAAATATGCGAAACTTAACGTGCCCTGATTCCCGATAGTTCTTTCTTGTGGGGCGAAAGAAAGAATGAGAGAGAGAGAAAGAGAGAGAAAGAGGGAGAAAGATTAAGTATCCGAGTAAGGCGACCGCCCCCGCCGCAACTCAATCTCGAGCAGATAAAGCAAAAATATCCGGAGACAAAAAGCGGCCGACAGGCGTTCCGCTTGCGTTGTGTGACAGCGGTGGTGCGTGGTTTTTACCAGGACGTTAACTTTTTCCCCAATCTGACAGGCAGAAATCGGCCCCGTGCGTCGTTTCGACATTTGTGTATTGTCTGAGTCAAGTGCATTCGTGTTTTTACTTCGCCTGCGGATTCTGGACTTTCACTTAATAAAAATGTCTCGAAGGGAAAAAGGAGATAATTGAGTTTTTTTTTAGGGGGGTGCACCCCCTTGTTTGCCAACCGAAAATTCGATGAGAATGGGACTCGTTGCGTTTTGATTTGCTACCATCAAAACCTTCAATACAATTTCATGTAAATTAAGTGGTAAGGGATCACTATCATTCATCAGTATGTATCACAGGTGCTGCTATTAAAATTCTCCGGAATTTCTGGCTGTTCGTTATTCAATTTGCTTTCTTTGTAGTTCGAATTCATCAAATAAGTTGCGTTTTAATTTAAACTTAAAGCCAAAAACTTAAACCGGAACCAAAAGCCCGTAATGGAAGAGAAGCGCGACGATAACAAATTCCACGAAGAGCGCCCGACTTGTACTTAAAGGTGGAGCGAGCTGAGATAAGCTATAGAGAGCTCTTGATCCTCTACACCATCGACAAGCGATCGTAGCCATAGAAGTGCAGTGGCGATGACGGTGACGGTACACAACAATGTCTTCCTTTGTCCGCGCCGGATATAAACACGTCGATATGGAGTCGAGTCCCCCTCGCGGATCATCACCGTACCCGAGGGGATTATTAAGACGACGACTGAATGCTACGCTCGCGACAAATTAATAAAGCCAAGCTTGGCTTCGCCCCGAAATTCGAAGGAAGGAGTTCAAACGAACCAAAACCGAAGCGACATAAGTCAAAACCAACAGAGCAAAAATCTGCTTTTCTTCCCCTATTGCCATTGCCCCCAAATTATTTAAACAATCCGTAGAAGGTTGGATCTCGATTGTCTTTGTTGGTAACGCTACTGGTTTGCTAAAAAGCCGGAAATTAATTTTCCAACTTGTTTTCCACAATTGCTGGAATGGCGTTCCATTCGAGCAACTGTGGAAAACAAATTGGAAAATCAATTTCCGGCTTTCTACCAAACCAGAAGTGTTACCAACAAAGACAATAGAGATCCAGCTTTGTACGGATTGTTTTTGTTTAACGAAAGTCAGAATTTTAAATTTGAATTAAATTTTCTTTTTCCTAATTTTTTTTTAACCTTAACCTTTTAATGTTTTCTGTATATTCCTCTTTTTTTAACTTTTTCTTAAAGTTTATTATTTCATTGAAGAATGCACATGTCGTTTTTTGTTTTATTTTTTTTATTCATCGATTCTGGATGAGATTTTCGCTTTGTTCTAATTTATTTGTTTTTTTTTTCTTCTAGATTCCTCTTGTTAAACCGGTACCCTCTACTCGTTTCCCGATCTTCTTTTGTTTTGTTGCAGAAAAATAAGACTTCATTTTTTCTAGTTGTTGTTTTTGTTTAATTTTTTCTTTTTTTATTATTATATTTGAAATACTTTTTCTTTGCTTTATCTTCTATCCTCAATTTTTTTTAATTCTCCTCGTTTTTGTTGGGCTTTTTAAAAGATTTCAATGTTTCTTTTTTAATTGATTTTCAGGACTTTTGGTGCTTTTTAACTGATTTTGTTCACTTATGCTTTTCTTTCTTGTTCATCAAAGAAAATCACAATTGTTTTCGTTTTATTTTAATTCTATTCGAATTGGACTGATATTTATTTTTTCCCTACCTTATTTCTTCATTTCATTTATTTTATTTTTTCTATTCATTGACTGATTGATTGCGTGTTACGCTTTGTTTTGTTTCAATTTTCTAGATTTTTCTTTTCGTTCTTTTTGTTAATTTCCTATGAACAGCCTCGCACGTCTTCTGTTTTCTCATACAGAGAAAGAAATTAAATTGAAGATTAAATAAAACACTTGTTATATTTTTGTTGTTGTATTGTTTAATTGTAGATGTATGGCTATTTTGAACTATAAATGTAATTAAATTGTTTTTAAAATGTTATTACTATTTTTTTTTTATTTTATTTTATTTTCAATTTGTCTATCCTACTGCAATGTCAGGTCAAAAAGCGATAGTAAGATGTCGCTGTTTTATCTGTTATTACTATTATTATTATTATTGATGTATAACAAAACTGTCTTATTGCAAGATAAGATAGATCGGAGACGTGGGAAGTAATTAACGCTGTAGAATACACACCTGCGCTACGACGGAGATTGAAATAAAAGCTATTCCCAGCGTAATAAACTAAAGCGAAGAAAACACAAAACCACATGTTGACAATATTGTCAACTTTTATTGCAATCTCCGTCGTAGCGCAGGTGCGCATTCTATAGCGTTAATTACTTACCATGTCTTCGATCTATCTCGTCTTGCAATTAGGCAGTCTTGCAATTAGAATTTTGTGTGTCTACGTATTGACGAAGAGACGCAGAATTCGCCGTATACAGGATGATTCCGAACGCGGTCTTTTCCAAACCGTAACGCAATGCGCGAAAAATTCGGGCCAGGCCATAAATTTCTGAAGAATCAACCAATCAAGATTTTAAAGCCACTACAATCCATTTGAAAGCCGCCGCAATCCACAGATTCCAATAAGGTTATCGCAAGCGCAGATTCAAGAACTGACCGCACGATATAATATAATCAATGCATATTTTAGTGCGGCGGCTGAACACGTAAAGCAAATTCCAGCGTTTAATCCGCGTTATTAAATGACTGCGTTCATTATTCTGTCCTATGATCTATTGTGCTGCTAGTCCAAACTTGATTACAATAATTTATAAGCGCCGCCGTCCGCCCTGTTTAACGCAGACACATCCAGAACGTATGACGTTCTCGTTTTAAATCGACAGATATCGAAATGTCGGTGGAGTGGAGTTTTTGAATATTCCCCTTTCTCTCCAAACCATTTTTTTTAGTCATAGTTTTTTTGCAACAATCATTTATTTTTGTAATTTTGAAATTCTCTCTTGTTTGTAATTTTTTTTTATTTTAATCGGTTTTAAGTAAAAGAAAACTGTTCACATTAAAATTAATAGCTTTCCTTTTCTTTCACACTGATTTTGTAAACTAAATTTCATGTTTTGTTAATATATTTCTATATTATATTTTTTTTTTCTAAATTGTATCGTAAAGTTCTGTTAATATATATTTTTTTATATTTAAAAATTTAGGCACTTTTATTTGAGATTTTTATGCGAGACCAGGAACGCTACTAACAAAGAAAACCAAGATTCCACTTTGTACGGATTGTTAACAGTTTTAATTTCTCGTTTTCAATCTTTTGTTTTCGATGTGTTTAATTCGCCATGCGTGAATGCTTGAGATAAAATAAACGCTAGAGTTAAAGAACAATCGATCGCAGTCACGGTTGAATTATTTATCGGCAGTTAACTGTTAACATTTGTAAACGACATACGGGCCCCATACTTGTACGGTTTACATTAAAATTGATAACTTTCCTCTTTTTTTTTTCATAATTGTATTGCAAACTAAATTTCACGCCTTGTTAACACTCCTGTATTTTTAGATTAATTTTTTTTTTCTAAATTATTTTGTAAACTGAATTTCCTTATACATTTAAAAATTTGGGCATTTCCAATTAAGATTTATGGTAAGTGAAATTTTCTATCCGAAATCAAACGAGATTAAAACCAGAGAGAGAAAAAGGCAATTCAAAATATACATGTAAAGGCCATTCGAGCAACGGTGGAAAACAAATTGGAAAATCGATTTCTGAATTTCTGGATCGAAACCAGAAACGCTACTAACAAGAAAATCGAAATCCAACTTTGTACGGATTGTTAAAAAATTGAGGACAAGAGGGGATGAAAAGTGGGTTTTAATTCCAAACTCACGTCCGCAGGTTTTGACAACTACAAACGCCCCAAATTTTTTTTAATTTAACGTTTTCGATCTTTTGTTGTCGTTGTGTTTAATTCGCCATGCGTGAACGTTTGAAATAATATAAACGCTAGAGTTAAAAAAACAATCGATCGCAATCACGGTTCAATTATTTATCGGCTGTTAACTGTTAACGTTTGTAAACGAAATACGGGCCCCGTACTTGTACGGTTTACATTAAAATTCATAACTTTTCTCTTTTTTTTTCATAATTTTATTGCAAACTAAGTTTCAGTTTTGTTAACACTCCTGTGTTTTCAGATTAATTTTTTTTTTCTAAATTATTTGTAAACTAAATTTCAGGTTCAGTTAACATATTCTTTTATATTTAAAAATTTTAGCATTTCCAATTAAGATTTATAGTAAGTGAAATTTTCTATCCGAAGTCAAACGAGATTAAAACCAGAGAGAGAAAAAGGCAATTCAAAATATACATGTAAAGGCCATTCGAGCAACGGTGGAAAACAAATTGGAAAATCGATTTCTGAATTTCTGGATCGAAACCAGAAACGCTACTAACAAGAAAATCGAAATCCAACTTCGTACGGATTGTTAAAAAATTGAGGACAAGAGGGGATGATAAGTGGGTTTTAATTCCAAACCCACGTCCGCAGGTTTTGACAACTACTAACGCCCCCAGATTTTTTTTAATTTCTCGTTTTCGATCTTTTGTTTTCGTTGTGTTTAATTCGCCTTGCGTGAATGTTTGAGATAACATAAAGGCTAGAGTTAAAGAACAATCGATCGCAGTCACGGTTGAATTATTTATCGGCTGTTAACGTTTGTAAACGAAATACGGGCCCCGTACTTCGGGTCTAATTCGTGAAATTTTGCGTTTGTTTGAAGCAATTGAGTGAGCTTAGTGGTATCCATTTCATGTTTCTTTTTTACAGTATTTTTCTTTGTTTCTAAATAGAAAATGAATATTACAATAACTCTCGTTCCAAATCTAAACACATTCAAACTCAAAGCAGAGCGCAATGATGATTCAATGCGGGCGGCGTGCCATTAATAAGAGAGCGAATGATAATTGTTAACTTTTGTAAACGAAATACGGGCCTCGTACTTCGGATGTATGTAAGTCGTGAGTTTTCGCCTTAATTGCACTCTTTGTTTGGAGCGGTGGAGTTTTGAATCCGTTGGAAATAAAATGGGCGGCCGCACCGCCCCGGACGCACAAACAAACTTCTCACACAAATTAAAGTCTTTTTTTTGGAGAACAACGGCGCGAAAAATTAGTAGATTTGCAGCGGGCCATAAAACCCGTTCGATTCCCGAGCGAACCGAAATCCAAATACTTACTAACACACCGGCACACATTCATCCGAGCGGCGGCGTGCACTTAATGTAACATTAAAGTAAGTGATCGATGCCGCCGCCCGCGCCTCGTCGCGCCTCGCCCGTTGGAAACTAACTACACGTACGATTCATTCGATTTCCAGCTTAAGTATCACGTATTATTTAAAGCTGGGGGGTTGGTTGGGAGCGGCGGAGTCTTCCGCTCGGAAAAATGCCGGCGGGAAATAACGTGCTTAAGGTAACGAGCTTGCTCCCCGAACGTCCGCCGCGCACCGTCGCGACGCTTGCTCCAGAACAACTCCTCGAGATATTTCCGATGAGATTGAAGATCGTCTGCAAGAAAAAAATAATAAGTCGCATAAAACTCGAAAAATCGAAGGTGTTCAAACCCCCGCCCCACCCGCCCCCGTTGAATAACTTAAATAAAACGAGATCTTTGATGGGGGGCGCGAAATTATCCGGGGCGGCGCTCACTCCTAAACGGGCTCTCATCACTTGACTTGCCGGGGAGAAGTCGTATCGAACGACGAGCTGTCTTTCCGATTTTGCCGCTCGTGCGCCCCTGGATTTATTTCGGGCCGAAATTATTTATTGATCCTGCCTGATTTGTTTCTCTCTGTGTAAACAAGACATTTAACTTGTTGTTGCTGCTGCCGGCTGCCGCTTGTTTTCGTTTCGTCTGCGACCAAGAACGCCGCGGGTCGTCTGTCGGTGGCGGCGGCGGCGGCGGGTTTTTTTCCTACACCGTAATTCACCCGGACGAATTAAGTTTTTGGGGGCGCCTCCACCACCAATTATAGTAGTATCAGACGTGGTCAGCAAGAAAAAAAATAATTAGCTCGAGAAGGTCACAAAACACACAGTTTTTTTAATTAAATTTAAAGTGTGATTAAAATTTAGGACAAAAAACAGAAAGCAGTTTTCATCTTAGGCCCGAGAACTATCCGGCCTAAGACGTCTTAGGCTCGCAAAAATTTATTGCAGTTTAATTCAATGCTTCTCTCTCAGATCAACCGTCTGATACGATATAGAGGCTGTCAGTTGGCCACACTGCTGTTTCCGCTATTGGGTTCTAGAAGTCATGTAAAAATTTTTATTTCTTAAATTCATATTTCTTTTTCTTTAACAACACAATAAAATCTATTATTATTATTAATATTTCTGTGACGCTTTTCTGACTTCTAATCGGTTAGCCATCTCAACTCGCCCGCAAATCCTTTCGGCGTCTACTGCACGCTTTACTTTGCATTTCGTCATTACAAGGAGCAGACGTGTTAACGTGTGGCGGAAGTCGTTGCTAATTTTATGCAAGATTCTCATTAACTGTAGCGTTTACTCGACTTCTTTATGCCTTATTGTGAACCTGTTGAGATGCTTAAACAACTTGTACCAAGCGGATTTCTAGCGATAAATTGAGTTAAAGGTAATTTGAGATTCCTATAACGCGCTTGCTTTCAGGTTTATTTAACAAAAACGCATCATCAGCACTTCTCACGTACGGTCCTCGACGCGGAAATTGTCTAGCACGATTTATCCGACTTCTGTTTAGCTCGCAGTTCAAAGTCCTTGTTGGTCTATGAAACTTATACAAAATAAATGTTTTGATAGAGGGAATTCCATGCTGACAAATGATACCAACTTGCAATGATACTTAACTTACTTAAGAAACGATTGAACCAGGTCAACTGAACTTACTTAAGAAACGATTGAACTTACTTGAGAGAAATCTTTGGACTCGGATCCTTAGAATAAGTCAGAAAAATAACAAAATATATTCAAAATAAAAGGATTATCCATGAGAGTAGCTAAAAAAATTCTTTTTTCCGAATAAAATTCCAAACTGAAACTTGGAAATTGCGGCGTTTGCGGATTCGACTTAAGGTTTTGAAAATGGAATTTCTTCCGAAACATGTCAACTAGTAAACCTATTTTACTGTGATGTTTATACAATAAACGGATTTGGAAACTTAACCTACAAAATTTTACAGTGATTCGGAGTATCTCTTTCCATAAATTTTATTCCAAAAATATATGTATATATATATATTCAGATACAAGAGAGAACTTCATACAACAATATGTAGGTTTTGATCAAATGAATTATTATTATTAGATTATTTATAAATTTAATTACGAACAATTTTTGAACAGAATACTATGATAATTTTAAAATGACTGAAATTTTAATTTTGGCTATCCATGTTTTACACGATTTCTTTGTTTCCGCTTTCTCGTTTTGAGCTTTTCTTCTGACTCTCTTATGTTCCGCCAATACTTCTTCATCGCTTATCGTATCTCGGAGGAGAATCAAGCGCGACGAAGACCGAATACGTGAGGGCTTCGCTGAGGTCACGGACGTCCGGCAGTTGGCAACCATCTACACACACGAAACTCGAAGTGCCAACAATGTGAACCGGCGACACTACGTGACAACTGAGTAACGTTTGACGTCTATGGGCGAGCAATCCTTATGACCTTCGCCAAACCCAATGTATTATTTTAATTATGTCACGTATTTAATGCATGTTTGCTTATAACGCTGGTAAACATGCTAATTTTTTTTTTGAAACTTCGTCTTTTAATGTTTTCTGTACATTCCTGTTTTTTTTTGTTTAAACTTAATCTTATATTTTCTTTGAACTTCTAGCATATTATTTCATTGAAGATTGCATATGTGGTTTTTTGTTTAATTTTTTTTTATTCATTGGTTCTGGATGAGATTTTCGCTTTGTTCTATTTTATATGTTTTTTTTTCTAGATTCCTCTTTTTACACCGGTACACTATACTCGTTTCCTGATCTTCTTTTGTTTTGTTGCAGAAAAATAAGACTTCATTTTTTCTAGTTATTGTTTTTCTTTTATTTTTCTTTTTTTATTATTATATTTGAATTATTTTTCTTTGCTTTATCTTCTATCTTCACATTTTTTAATTCTCCTCGTTTTTATTGGGCTCTTTAAGAGATTTCAATGTTTCTTTTTTAATTGTTTTTCAAAACTTTTGGTGTTTTCTAACTGATTTTATCCACTTATGCTTTTTTCCATCAAAGAAAATCAGAATTGTTTTCGTTTTATTTCAATTCTATTCGAATTGGACTGATTTTTATTTTTTCTCTAGCTTATTTCTTCACTTCATTTATTTTACTTTTTTATTCGTTGCTTTTCGTTTCCGCTTTCTCGTTTTGGGCTTTTCTTCTGGCTCCGTTATGTTTCGTCGATACATACTTCTTCATCGCTTATCGTATCTCAGAGGAGAATCAAGAGCGACGAAGGCCGAATACGTGAGGGCTTCGCTGAAGTCACGGACGTCCGACAGTTGGCGACCATCGACACACACGAAACTCGATGTGCCGACAACGTGAGGCGACAACACTACGTGACAACTGACTAACGTTTGACATTTACGTGCGAGAAACCCTTATGACCTTCGCCAAACCCAAAGTATTATTTTAATTATTTCACGTATTTTTTTTATCTGTGGTGTTTGGCCAACGGGGTCCTAAGTCATAGACTTGTCGGGACCTCAGGAGCGGAAGTGTATTTTTGTGTGTGTAAAGTGTTCCATGGCTTTGTTACTTCCAAACCTCTTCGCCGTTGAAGGGGAAGTAGTGTCGAATTTTCTCCCCAACACTAAAGGGTACCTGAAGTGAGTAACAACCCTCGAGAAATATCTCGAGCGGGTCTGAACCCACGACCTTACGATTGTAAGGCTGGTCCCTTACCGCAGGACCGTTCAGGCGTTTGCGTTTAATGCATGTTTGTATATAACGCAGGTAAACAGGCACTTGTGTGTGCAGTTAGTTTAATGTTGTCTCGAATAAATTAATCTGCGCTATATTTAAATCTGATAGAGTGCCGATTCACATTTTGGGAACGTTAACATTGACTGTCAATGAAATTTATTTAAGAGATAAAGTCACTTATTTTCAACGCCGCGCGATATGTTAGAGTTAGGCCTGTCGTATCCTTGTCTTTTGCACTTTTGTCATATTGTTTATCTTTTGTTTTAATATACGTTTTAAGTATTCAATTATTTTGGACGCAAGAGTGAATTATTCTCCTGGGAATTTTTCGCAGAATTTTGGCGCAAGCTGCGATCCTTGGAGGACGTTTCCGCACTGTCGTAGAAATCAGTCAGGGTCACTCCTCCTCGTGCCCTTGACTTTTGATATCGTCCGATACTCCTTCTGAGAAACAGCTCGGGACAGCTTATTGTCTTCTTCAGCGCTAATTTGCCTCCGTTTTTCGTTAATGATCAGGAGATAAAGTAAATTCATTCAGGTGGTAGCCTAACCAAACACACCTCTCTTCTTTTTTCGTTTGAAGTTTGATCATGTGGGGCGGGGGGAGGGGAGGGAAGGAGAAGAGAGATAAAATGAAACAAACAACGCACAAAGAACTCGCCATGTTAAATTCATACGTGGGCCGTACGTGTGCGAGCTGCGTTGGGGCTTTGATTATGGCCGTTCGGGGCAACTGGACGTCAATAATTTAAAATCCTCGCTCGCCGCCACTTTCCGGGCGTGCAGTTTGATGCTGATTTACTGGATCGACTCGCGTTTCAAAGCAAATTACAGTGGAATTCGCGCTGAAAAATGACGTGTTCGAGGTGCGCGGGTTTATTTATCGATTCGGCACGCAACCGGACGTTGCAGGGCGGCACGTTCCCGTAAAAAAAATGATGTAAACGAGAGAAAGGTGACTTTTTTGATGCTATCGATTCCTGCCACTCCAAATGTTATCGTTATCCAAAAAAAAGGCACTTTAAAATCATTATTTCCGCAATGCATAACGTTCCGCGAGAGCAAACGCTCTCTTACAACATGTAAACGAGTGGACATCTACCTACGACACTTTTTGATTGCACACCCGCGACACATTTTGTTTATACATCTGCGACACACTCTGTATACACAATTGCGAGGCATTTTGTTTTTTTTTTTTTTTACATTTACTTCAATTTGCAACTTGCAATATCTTCTAAATTAACAGACCAACGTATGATTAGGGATCACTATCACTTACCTGTTCATATTACATGTGCAACTATTATTAAAGCCTCCCCAATTTTTAGTTTTTCGTTTTTTCAGTTTGCTTTGTTTTCCCCCTTGGTTTAATTCGTCATGTAAGTTCCATTTTAATTCGCTACAACTGGCAATCTCATGTAAATTAAGAAAGCAACAACCGCATGGTTAGGGATCGCTATCATTTATCTTACTACCTAACTGTTCAGGTAATTGCAAGTGAACACCGTGACGGATGTTTCGGCGTCGCCGGCCAGCTTCAATGAGATAGGGTGGGTACTCTCAAACAGTTCGCGAGAGGAAAGGCAAGGCGCCACTTAATTTGTTTGGCTAGGGGAAACGGCGGGGAAATCAAGAAAACGCGTCTCAATCACTACAAAATCTTAGGTCAGCACCAACCAATGGGATCGAAATATCAAGGGTCAAATCCTGCGCCAGCACGTTATGATGTTGCTTACGATTGCACCACATTTCAAAACTCTTAACGGCTTCAAAAAAAAAAAAATGGAAACTTCGCCGTAATTTTAACTTCTCAAAACACTTTACCCCTAAAACTAATTTCACACGGAAATTTGCTATACAAGGAAGAAAATGAAAGCGAACGGACGAAGCAGAAAGGGTTAAGCTCAGGGCGGCCGTTCAAAAGAATTTCGCGGCGCCGGTGCGCTAAAAATAGCACGCTAGGCAGCCAGAAATTTAATATACAGGGTGACTCGGGGCCGGACGTAAATTGAACGGTAACAACCTGTACATATTACAGGCATTAGTACTCAAGCTGTTTCCGGAATTTTTAGTTTTTCGTTTTTCCTGTTTGTTTTTCCCCTTTTAACTCGTTTAAATCACCAAGTAAGTTGCGCTTAAATTCGCTGGAATTTGCATTTTTTTGTAAAATAAGAGTCTCAACGCGTGGTTAGCGATGACCATCATTTCTCATTACATATTACAGGTGTCAAAGTTCGAATATTCAGTTCACGGAGACGCAACGTTTTTTTTTTTTTTTATAGGAATTAAGTTGCGATTAAATTATATTTCTAATAGCATATTTATAACGCATACAAAGTCAGAATGAAATGAAGAGTAAAGTAGTGACGGATACATTTCCTGGAATTTTGAACGCGTCGCGTCGCGCAGCTCGCGTCCGCAAAAGAATAAGATCGAGCGAGCTCGGAAACCCCAATATTGCCCCCAATCTATGTACACAATTAAGGATATTTTTTGCGTGGCAAATGCAACATCTGATACTCCCCTCTTGCGTAACAATCGGGAAGGAGAAAAGTGCTTAAGGAGAGCGGGAGCGTACACAAGATGTCGATCTTCCAGTTGCTGCGAGTAAAGCCTCTTGATCTAACTACGCCTTTTTTTTAATTTTAAATTGTATTAAATTATATTACAACGTATTAAAACACACACGAGGTTAGAATAAGTAGCGCCAGCCAAATTTCCAGGAATTGTGCACACGGCACGATGCGCACGGCAAGTTAGGATGAAATGAAGCCTGCGATAGTTGCAATACTGCACCTAATTGTGCACTCGATTAGGGGGATTTTTTTATGCACAGCAAATGCATGTCCTCCCTTGTGTAAGAATCGAAATGGTAGGCGCTGCATAAAACCTCCGGCAGCAGACGAACAGCGGGCTTTTGTGATGCACTTTTCTCTTAACCTAATTACACGTTCCGTTCCCTATCAAAGTTTATTTTTTATTTTAATTATTTTTTTTTAATCAGGCACAATTTCGTCACTTTCGGTGCTGGGGGAACACTAGCTAGTGTTTCTAGAAAGTAGGTATGATTCTATTTTCCTTTTCTTTTAATGTTTATGTTTATGAGTTGCAACAGTTTGGTGGAGGCGTTACGAGAAGAGTAAAAGTCTTAATATCTCGAGGACTATAAGAGATAGTAAGATGAGGTTTTCACCATCGTCTTCCTCTCGACGAATTTCTACAAAATCACGCCAATTTCTCTTAAAATCAAGAAACTTGCAGCATTTTCTTCTTAAGTAAAAACTAATTACGCGTTCCGTTCTTCGTTGAAATTTATTTTTATTTTAATTAATTTTTTTTGATCGGTCAGTTTCTTGAGTTTGTAATTAATTTCTCGAATGAAGATACAACTCTTCACGTTGTTTTTTATAATCAATTTAATCGCAAGCGATTTTTTTTAATTAATTCAATTTAAATTCTGTGTTTCGAGAAAGTTTCTAGTCTGTGTTGGTGAGCTGAGAAAAAATTAATTTTCACGCCATTTCCTAACACATACTTTTTTATTTTCTACTGAATATTTCCCTTTCTCCTCAAACCATTTCTTTCCTATTTATAGCTATTTATATTTTCTTCGCAATAATCGTTTAATTTTGTAATCTTGACATTCTTCCTTGTTTGCAAAATTTTAATCGGTTTTAAGTAAAGAAATTACACATTAAAACTGATAACTTCTTCTTTTTTCATAATTGTATTGCAAACTAAATTTCACGTTTTGTTAGTACTCCTGTATTTTTAGATTATTTTTTTTCTTCTAAATTCTTTTGTGAACTAAATTTCAAGTTCAGTTAATTTTATATTTAAAAATTTGGACATTTTTAATTAAGATTTATAGTAAATGAAATTTTCTATCTGAAGTCAAACGAGATTAAAACCAGAGAGAGAAAATACAATTCAAAATATACATGTAAAACTCATTCGAGCAACGGTGGAAAACAAATTGGAAAATCGATTTCTGGACTTCTAGCTCGAAACCAGAAACGCTACTAACAAAAAAAACGAAATCTAACTTTGTACGGATTCTTAAAAAAAATGAGGACAAGAGGGGATGAAAAGTGGGTTTTAATTTCAAACCCACGTCCGCAGGTTTTGACAACTACTAACGCCACCAGATTTTTTTTAATTTCTCGTTTTCAATCTTTTGTTTTCGTTGTGTTTAATTCGCCATGCACGAATGCTTGAGACAGCATAGACGGTAGAGTTAAAAAACAATCGATCGCAATCACGGTTCAATTATTTATCGGCTGTTAACTGTTAACGTTTGTAAACGAAATACGGGCCCCGTACTTCGGATCTAATTCGTGAATTTTTGCGTTTGTTTGAAGCAATTGAGTGAGCTTAGTGGTATCCATTTCATGTTTTTTTAAACAGTATTTTTCTTTGTTTCTAAATAGAAAATGAATATTTCAATAACTCTCGTTCCAAATTCAAACACATTCAAACTCAAAGCAGAGCGCAATGATGATTCAATGCGGGCGGCGTGCCGTTAATAAAAGAGCGAATGACAAAAAGCTAACACGCGGCAAAAAGGCAATCCGCATACTATGTTTGCGCGCGGGAAAACTCATCTGTCTGCTTGTTTCGAATAGTGAGGGATTTAAAAAATTCACGCCGTATTTGCTCATCGAAAATTAGGGAGGGTGAATTTATTTGCACAATATTTACTACCCGGGGGTATCGGCGACGACTCTTGCGATGTTTACATAGAAAAAGAAGGAAGAGAGAGGGGTGGGGGGAGGAGGACAAATATCATGTAAAGCAAAGGCATAAAAATAAAACGGGATTCTTACTAAAAACGGAGATATTATTAAATACGATCACGATCGAGTTTGTATGCACTGAATGAGCGTACCCTCTAATGTGTCATGTGAGCCAACCGACCATTCCACGTGACAGGCAAAAACACCCTTTTTTTATGTAACGACTCGAAAACTTCAATACGTACAATGTAAAAATATTTAATTTCATTCCGGTATCTAGTACTGTGGAATCTGCTTAGACAGTCTTTTCCACGGGAAAAAAGTAAATGATTTCGTATGTTTCGCGTATTTTATAAAATCCTTATGTTTCATTTTCTGTTTAATCTGGAACACTATGTCGATTCAGCATCCCAGGCTTCGGTATGAGGAATCCGCGGGAAATTAGAAAAACGAGGCAAAATGATATCGCTACTCCCTCCAACGGTTGGATGCGGAATTAGTCACGGATACGCGGAGGCTTTATTTCATTAAAATCAGTAATCTTCTCTAAGTTGGAAATTCGCGAACGGAAGGCAAAAGCTTTCCCCGTGAAGTGAATATTTTTGTATTTAAAACCGTTCCGAACAGAGTATTTCATTTGCTTACCATAAAATCATTGTGCTTCCTAAATTTTGGATTCAGAGAAGAACTTTCCATTCAGTCTGATAAGCTAACATACTGCTTAAAAACTAATCACTGCAATCGATTGTGTAATCCTCGTACACCCGAATTTCTTTTTGTGTTTACTTGTATCTACACGTTAGTTGTTATTTTGGTAATTTTATTTTGTGGTATTATTTCTTTAGTTTTCTTAACGAGCCACTGTAGAAAGCACTTTTTTTTGTTCGGCAGCTAGTTAGAGTTAAATGCCAAAAATATACTTTCAACGGTGTTCATCTCAAAAAGTCGAACGGCGCTGTTTTAGCTGCCTGAAGATTCTTCCCTGTCGTTGTCTCTCTCCTTAAGAGGATGTCCTCCTCAGAATTCTTGAAGAAGATAGTGAAGAGTGACCTTAAAAATTAGTCGATAAAAGAATTTTGGTAAATTTAACAAGTCTATTAAAAGAAAACTAAAGAAATAATTAGTGATGTAAGTTCCTTAAATGACGCTGATCATAACAGTGGTCACAATAAAAATGACGGTCACGTCACAATGATTGGTCATTTTAAAAATGACCTTGTGAACCGTACGTGACCGTCATTTTAATAAATGACTGTCATTTTTAAAAATGACTGTCATCTTAATAAATGATTGTCACAGACATATGCAAATAGGCGTATGGGCACGTATTGTTGTCGGAAAGTTTGTTATGGGGAAAATTGCTTTAATTTGATTTATGTAGGAAACATCGGGAGATTCTTAAAATAAATTTTCTTCGGCATTTGGAAATTTTTTTTATGCGAAGCATTCGAGATTGCAATGTGTGGCGTAATTCGTGTCGATAATCGGTTCGAGCCCGGCAGAAGACCCCTCACATTCTAGTCTCATTGGCTGATGCTTACCTAATATTTTACAGTGATTGAATTCGACGCTCTGTTCTCTTTCTTTTCTTTCATCATTTTAGAAATGACCTTGTGAACTGTACATGACCGTCATTTTAATAAATGAGCGTCATTTTTAAAAATGACTGTCGTCTTAATAAATGATTGTCACAGACACATGCAAATAGGCTCATGGGGATGTACTGTTATTGGAAAAATAACTCACGTAAAGCGTAAGCAAGATCATTTACTGCTTATGGCAATATCCCCACAAAAAAAAGGAAACTAATTAAATTAACTGTGAAACGTAAACAAATCTACTCAATAAGTTCAGGTATACCGACACTGATGAAGATTCAAATACTAATGTCGAAGAGAAACCAAATCAAAAAAATCAAACAATACGATTTACTAAATAGCTCTTTCTATTTTGAAATATTTCTCCAGTTTCTTTTTTTTTAATAAATTTTTGTTTAATCTTCAATTTTGTTCGCTTTGTTACTTTCAAACCTACTTGTCGTTAAAGGGGAAACAGTGTCGAGTCGAATCACCAACAATGAAGGGTACCTGAAGTGGATACCTACCACCACCGAGCGCGGTGCGAATCCGCGACCTCTCGTTTGCAAGACTGGCCCTCTTACCACTTGAACCGTTCAGGCGTTAATAAACTTTAATAAACTTATTTAGCTTATTTAGCTATTTAAATTAATTTCAGTGGGTATGTTGTATGCTTTATCCATAAACTGTAAGAATTTATGAAATTGTATTGTAGATTATTACCTTCGTTGTTTTGTAAAAATTTATATTTAATTCATTTAATAAGCGTGTACTTAAAAGTGCGCCTGTTTAGGGTTAAACGGTTGATAGTGGCTGACCTGTCATTTATACTTAAATGACCAAAATGACGTCACGAATTTAAATGACCGTCATTTTACATCACTAGAAATAATACAACAACACAAATAAAATTGAGACGGGCTTCATGTTGTTAAGTTTCGGGTAAGTATTGATGCTGACCATCCCTAAATTAGTAGAGAAATGACCCGCGTCCGTTACAATTATATTGACAACAAGGCGACTAAGCAATAATAACAAAAACAAGCGCCGCTTTCGGTTTGTTTGAAACCGCAGTAATAAACATGCCGTCCTGCAGGTGTTCACGCGCGAAACTGTCCGCCGCCATGACGAGCTTCACAGATGATTGACAGATAATTACCGTCGGTCGGTCGTCGGTTGAGTTCGGAGATGAAATGAACCGACTGCAGGTGTTGCACCGCCAAAAGAAATATTGGCGTTATATGTACAAGTTGAGGCAGACGTCAATTAAATAAAATTTTGAACTTAATAACAGAATTTAGGTGTACGAAATGCATGTATAATTCTGTACGTGGGTTGTTTTATTAAAATGAACCCTCGGCACTGATTTAATTCAAAACGTGTAATGCGTCCCGCGGGTAAAATCGAGCGGCGCGGTCTTCCGCCCCTCGCTTCTTTCTTTCCGACGCGGGCGCGCTTCACTTTCAATAATACGAAAATTGCCGCGAAAGCTCGCCGAAGCTCCCCCACCCGGTGAAAAAACTAAAGTGATTAATTGGGGTGTCAGGTTGAGAAACAATGCGCATCGCTCTCCTCGCAGGCGAGCCCTTTGTTTTCCGAGGGCGGCGCGGCACTTCTTCCAGGGGCGCCCCCGAAGACGGGCCAGTTAACGGCGTAGGTAAATAATTGCCGAGTTGTTTTCATTATCTTGTTTTTCTTTCTATTCGAGATTTACTTTGTGACTTTGCGCCCCCCTCCCTCCCCGAATCCGGCGAGTATTTGAATAAAGATCTTCGGGGACGCTAATTGCTGATGGCGGAGGCCGCGGCGGCTGGGGCGGCGGTGGAGAAAAGTTTTTGTTGTTTATGTTGAAAATTATGAGGGAAGAGGACCGCGCTTTGTAAATATTTGTAGTAGGCGCAAGCAGCGTTCAATTCAAAGAGGACCGACCACTTACTAGCTCGAGGAGTTAAGCGAAAGAGAGGGTCGGTGGCACATTCCCATTGTCTATGAGTGTACAATGCGGTCGTAAAAGATCCTCCCATCTGACGGCTGCTTGCTTTCTTGCTATTCCAAACTGCTTCGTGCAGTTTACCTTCTTGCGCGCTGCACGTTTATTTATTTGCCGGGGGAGTTTGCGATCGAACATTCATCGAATCTGAAATATGGAAAAGGCTACCGCGACAGTAACTGAATTATACCGTCTGCATCACTCCAAATAATAAAAGAAGGCGGCGAGCAGACACGAAACAAGCGATCGATGGTTTTCTATTATACAGCGTTTCCGATTATTCTGGACGACGCGACGCGACGATGCAAAATGCAAAAGAAGAGGAGCGTCACACGTCGATTAGAACAAAAGTTAGAACAAAAGTCAGTGAAAATTAAAAAAAAAAAGAACGAGGAAAAGATCTGACATGTAGAGAAAAAAATGAAAGGAAGAACAAAAGACAATCGTTGGCTAGACAAAAAAAAGAACACTTTTTCTCGCACAAGAGAGGCGCCGACAAAAGTCTAAGAATCCAGATTCTTGTCATTAATTTTTTTTTGTGTGCAATTCACTACACTTTATTTAATTAAGATAATTTACTAAATTAGAGACCAGGTCGAAGTATGATTAATCTGAATTCGAAATTAATCATGTTGAAGAATGATTCATATGAAATTATAAAATTAAAAGCGTAACGAAAGTAGGGTGTCATGTTAAAAACTAGAACAGGCTTGCGTTGCGCTGCTTTGCAGAACGTGAATCAACGGCGACTCATTAGAAAGCTCTATGACGCAGCCCCCGATGTAAGCTAATTCTACGAATTCCAGGGTAGTTTCAACTACCACGTCAGATTCGTACATTTTGTAATAAATAGGACCAGAGAGAAAGTTCCGGAGCAGTTCCGAATATCACACAGTTCGGGTGTGACGCGCGTCTTCAAACTTCCTGGTCGTAATGTTTTCAAAATTCAAAATTTATTTCGTCATTCGATTTTCATGATTTAATTTAAATAAAGTTTACCTGAGAAATATCCACGACCGGTAAGGGTGAGTTTGAATAAAGTATTATTGTTAATAAAGTTCGTTTCAGAAGAAAACTGGTTTATGTAGATCTGCCCTTCTCTCTTGCATGTTCTGGTATCAACTTTATGCTAATTATTAAAATGTAATTAATTAATTAAATTCGCATATTCTTTCTTTGCGTTTTTTTTTTGTTATTGTTTGAACTTTTCTCTCATGGCTGAATATATTTTGTTAATTAAAGATTCAGGTTTTTTTTATTTTGATTTTCTAGAAGGAAGGATTATACGTAAGCTGAGAAAGAGATAAGGTTCTGACCATTGTCGATAAATTCCAAAAATATAAGTACGATGCCATTCTAGAAATTCATGGAAACCGAAAAAATTCCGGCTTTCCGCGCTAAAACCAGGGTACTACTAACAAAAAAATCGAAATTCAACATTGTACGGATCGCCAAAAGAATTGGAGATAAAAGGGGTTGAAAAGTGAGTTCCAACCCCTGTCCGCATGTCTTACAAAAGCAAGGAAAACAACCGAATTGGTTACTGCAACAAAAGCTTTTCTTTCTCTTAAAACAAAAGCGAACGTAAAGGTGGGAGGGGGGGAACAAACGACAATCGCCTGCTAGCTAATGCAAAATGCAAGAGAAAAAGAGCGTCGATTAGAACAAAAGTCAGTGAAAATTAAAACAGAAAAAGCGATATATTAACGTGGCATGTAGAGAAAAAATAAAATAAAAGGAAGAACAAAAGACAATCGATCACTAGACAAAAACAAAACAAAACACAACCAACTTTACACGTAAAAAAGAGAAGCGCCGACAAAAGCAAAGAAAACAACCGAATTGGATATTACAGCAAAAGTTTTCTATTTTTAAAAACAAAAGCGAATATAAAAGTTAAGAGAAAAACAAAAGATAAGTCTGTCAGAAGTACAAAATACAAAAAAAAGAGGTGTCACTTACAGAAAAAAAGAACAACGAAATAAGATGACATGAAGAATAAAATTGGAGGGGAAGGGGGACAAACGACGATCTTCTGCTAGACAATACGAAATGTAAAAGAAACGGGGCGTCGATTAAAACAAAAGTTAGAACAAAAGTCGGAGAAAATTTAAAAAAAAACGGTGAAAAAATATGACATGTAGAAAAAAAAATTGAAGGAAGAACAAAAGACAATCGATAGCTTGAGGAAAAAAAACAAAACCAACTTTATTCGTAAAAGAGAAGAGTCTACAAAAGCAAGAAAAGACTTTTTTCTTAAAACAAAAGCGAATATAAAAGTTAAAAAAAAAGAAAGACAAAAGAACAAAAGAAAACGAAAGACATTAGTCTGCTAGATATACAAAATACAAAAAAATTAGCGTCACTTACAGGAAAAAAAAGACTAACGAAACCATTACGACAAAGGTTAGCGAAAATAAAAACGAAACGAGATAACATAGAGAAAAAAAGTGAAAATGAAAATCGTCTGCTGGAAATACAGAACGCAAAAAAAGAGCAGCTTTGATTCAAGAAAAAAAAAAAATTATTGACTGCAATTTATGTCGCGACATTGTGCGGCCAATTTTTGACCTCTTTTGCTGAAGAGGCCCCAAACAAAGTCGAAACAGCTGTTTCAGACATGCTCGGGAAGTCCACTTCAATCGAAACTCACTTGCTACTAATTTGTTATAACAAAAGATAGTGAAAATATTTAAGAACCGAAACAAGACAACACAGAGATAAGAAAAATAAAACGAAGAATAAGAAACAATCGACCGCTAAACAAAAAAAAGAGAGACAAAATATGCGGAGAAAAAAGAAGCGCCGATAAACACAAGGAAAACAAGAAAATCGTACGTCACGACAAAAGTTAATAGAAATGTTAAAAAAATAAAGTTGGCGCGAATGCAAAAGTTAAAAGAAAAACGAAAAGCAGTCGTCCGTTAGACAAAGTAAAAAAAATCAACAAAATGCTAAGAAAAAAAGCACAAACAAAAAACATTATGACGAGAAAAAAAATTAATGAAAAAAACAAAAGACGATCGACCTAGACAAAATAAAAAGAGACAAAATAGGAAAGTCGTTAAAAACGAAAAAAAAAAACAACGAAAACAAAATTAGTTATTATATGAAACGCTAATAAGAATTAAAAAGAAATGGTGAAAAGATTAAAGTTGACAGAATAACGGAAGTCTGTTAGACAAAAAAAAATAGAAAAACAAAATTACTATTAGAAAAGATAAAAATTAAAAAAATGCAACAAATAAGAAAATTATAGGAAAAACGACAGACTGCTAGACAAAAGAAAATGCAGAAGAAAACAAACGCCAATGAAAACAAAAAAATATATATATTTCTTGCTCTCTCATTCCGTTTCGTGTCGATTTTAGTTTCTTTCTTTCGGTTTAAATCTTTGTGAGACTGTTTACATGTTCTGACATGACATTTTGTCTGTAATTTGACATTTACCTTTACTACAAGCTTTTATAGCGATCCTTTCGTTAAATTTGTAAAAAGGCAAAAAATGAAGAAAAAACAGAAATGGTTTATATTAAAAATTAAAATAAAATAAAATAAAAAAGACGTGAAACTCGAGCGCACACGTATGCGTGCACTTGTCGACTGCTTCTAAGCTAAGCCTGCTCCGTCCTTCTCTCTCTCTCTCTCTCTCTCTCTCTCTCTCTCTCTCTCTCTCTCTCTCTCTCTCTCTCTCTCTCTCTCTCTCTCTCTCTCGCGCGCGCGCGCGTTAAAACAAACGCGCGTGCGTCTTTACAACCCAAAAGCGAAACATTTGGTATACGTTAGATCCGTGCTTGTTACAATTTGAATAATGTAACGATTTAATGCGTGACGAATTAATCAAACATGCGTCAGAGCCTCTTTTGTTTTAAAAATTAAACGAGGACGTGGGGGATTAGAATTTCTAGAAAGTAGATGTACTGTAGGGGTTCCTTCTAACCTCTTTTTCTTTTAATGTTTATTGTATTATTGTAAGTTGAGCGTTATAATCTTGTTGCGTTCTGAAACTCAACAGTTTGCTACGAGAAGGTCATAAGTGGTCATATCTTGAGAATGATAGATGATAGCGAAATGCGGTTTTCACTAACGTCTTCCCCTCCATGAATTTTCGTAGAGTCTCGCCAATTTCTCTTAAAAACAAAAAGACTGCAAGATTTTCTCAAGTAAAAAGAACACTTCAAGTTTATGGCCGGAGCGGCGCAGCTAATATCTCGAGAACGGTGGGCATTAGTGCCAACTCGAAGAAGGGGAGCCGCCCGGAGCCATCCCAGACACCAAGGGCGCTGTTCCCGCGATCACCATCATCCTGAGGCTGATTGTAGGACGCCACGTCAACTCCAGCCAGAAGCTGCCAACTTCACCCCTGGTCAACTACAATGTCGGTGAGCCGACGAACCAGCCTGCTCAGCTGAGGCCGCCACCGCACCCCTGCTTGCCGCATCAAGGACACGCCACTTTGTCCGTGATCAAAAGATCAACCGTAGTCATCCGTCGCTATCGCCATAATGTCGCAGACGTTGCAACGAGCCCGACCTTGACCACCGCAGCTCGGAAGCAAAGTATGTCGCCACCAAAGGACAGGCCAACGCTAACCGCAGCCGCCTGTACGGACGACTAGGACCACAACCACCCGTTTTGGTCCACGAAAACCCTCCAATTTAAAACTTAATATTAGATAAAAGGCATCAATTTTTATAAATACTTGTGTTTTTAAAGTTCTACTATCCTACGCCATCCATTCACTCACGTGACGTGGTGGACACGCTACCCTGTTAGCGCAGCTCCGCTAAGGGCACCAACCCCGGTAAGCGTGACAGTAGTGACTGTGAAAAGTACTCGTAGATGTTTAACGAGTGCGTAAATAAAGACAAATGCAGTAGCTGTTCTTTCTTTTCTTTATCAATTTCGTATAAATTTGAACCACCCCCGGCAGAGTGCCTTTAATTTATGTAACTGGGCACATTTTTGCATGCTGAGTCAGTTGCACCGGTTTGAAGTCCCAAAATACCGAATCTCAGACAACGGAAACCATAAAAAATGGGAGGTGTTTTTAAGTTAAAATTAGGCGCATTTTTGAATTTCCTAACGTTTTGTAAACGAAATACGGGCCTTTAAGTCTCAACAATTTGGTAAAAGTGTTACAAGAAGGGTAAAAGAGACAATATCTTGAACGATAAGTGATAGGAAGATGTGATTTTTACTATCGTCTTCCGCTCGACGAATTTCTATAGAGTCACGCCATTTTTCTTAAAGCCAAGAAATTTCCAAGATTTTCTCAAGTAAAAGCAACATTTCTTGTATGGGGCGCCGCGGAGACTGTAAAGGTGCTACTATCTCGAGAACGGTGAGCGATATCAAGATACGGTTTTCACTATCACCTTTCTCTCGACGAATTTCCATAAAATCATGTCAATTTCTCTTAAAATCAAGAAATTTCCAAGATTTTCTCAAGTAAAAGTAAAATTTCTTGTTAGGGGCGCCGCGTAGACCGTAAAGATGTTACTATCTGGAGAACGGAAAGCGATAATAAGATGCGGTTTTCACTGTCGTCTTCCTCTCGACGAATCCCCATCAGGTCATGCCAATTTCTTTTAAAATCAAGAAATTTCCCAAGTAAAAGCAACATTTCTTGTTTGGGCGCCGCGGAGACACTAAAGGTCGTACTACCTCGAGAACGAAAAGTGACAACAAGTTATGGTTTTCACTATCGTCTTCCTTTCGTTGAATTTTCATAGGATCACCGCGATTTTGCTTAATAATCGATTTTTTATATAAAGCAATAAGCAATAATTTTCTCGTTCCTGCTGTATCCAATATTATTGTATTCGTGTATGGCAGTACAAAGTTGAATCAGAATATTATGAGCAACGGAAAATTATTGTATTGTAGCACTCTCTACAGACGACGTAATTCAAAATTTCATTACGCTTTAGTTACCGGAAGCGCAAACAAGCTCGGCGAAAAGCACGGGCGCAATAAATATCCAACAGCGTCCAATAAAACGCTGCACTCGCAGACGGACAAAGAACACCGGCGAAAATATGTTATGTATACCGTATAACGAAAACAAGTTGTAGCATCGCGAATTATCAATTAGCGTTGAGGGTCGGCCCGCGCCGCCGCTCGCGCCCACATTATCGCTCATAATTTATAGGTTTAGTTTCGGGTTTAAGAAACTGCGGGGTCATTAATCTCGACGGTAAGCGGCGGCGGGCGGACGTTTTTGCGAATGCAGGCCGCATTCGGCGGCGATGTTTCTCAAGGCGGCGAGATAAGATTGCCGCGAAGCAAAATGACAAATGAACTTCGCCTGTTCCACCGTTCGTCGACTGACTGCACTTCGAAATGCTTATCGAAAGCTGTGTACACTATTGCATCTATCTTGTCAAGAACTACGCAACAACAACGCGACTGGAAAAGTAGCCCCACGTTGGGCGCCAAATTTTTTTATTTTAATTTAACTGCTTTTAACTTCCTCGGAATGAACGGGGATCTAAGGGTGTGATCCACCTATAATTAGTGTCTCCTCCAAAAAGTGAAATATCTTCGTGTTCGATTTTCTTTTTTTTTTTGTGAGAAAGTCGAGTGGCATGGCAGCGCGGTCGGAAACAAATAAAATCCAACTGGAAACGTCATTACCATTCATATTCATATTTATTCGCAGGGATATCTTCGCGTTCGCCACATAAACGAGCGAACGGCATCGATCTCGATTGAAAGCAAGCGCGCCTAAGTCCTATCTCGAAGGCGCACTTCCCTTCTTATTCCATCCACCTTTCCCGTGGTTGCCGCCCGGCCGTCGTCATCTTCTCGCAGCGCACCCCCCCCCCTACCGCCCCCCCGCCGCCGCCCCCTTGATTCCGTAACATTTCGGTAAACGGATTTGCTAACGTTTATGGAACTGAAGGATCGAAGAGATGTGTAAAGCTCGCTATCGTACCTCTGCGATTCCGACGACGAATTATGTCGCGCCGTTATTTCGTTAATTCCACCCGCCTCGGAAGATTGATATTTTCTAGACTTTTCTCGACTTAAACCGAGTACAAAGTAAAATAAATGTATCCCCTTTTTTTTTGTACAAATTACATTTTTTTTTTTTTTTTGATGTGCCGTAGTATAAAACATTTTAGTTTTAAAATTTTTTTTTTTTCGTTTATTGGAAACAGCGAATATGCGTAAAAGAGCGTAAGTCATTGGCGTTGCGTGTGGTGCGCGGGGGGCGGGAGGGAGGTCGCCTGTTTCGCAGAAGGAGAAGAAGAAGAATTTCCAATGTAAAACTTCGCAATCCCTTTAAGTCGCCCCGCTGGAAGTTGGAAGCCGCGACAAAACGCGAATTAATCGCTCAGGAAGACCAATAATTCATTTCTGATTGCTGAAAGTGCAGATTACAATATCGGTTTTAAATACTTCCGCGCTCGCCAGGGACTTAACAAAAATGTTTGACGCAGTAAATTACCCGCCTACCTCCGCCGCCGCCTTTGTAAACCGAAGCCCCTAACGAATTTCATTTTAATTATGATTTAATGAAGTGGGGTACTTAAATGTAATTAAATCCGCAGGAGAGTTTGCTTTTGTGTGTTTTTTTTTCGCTTTTTGTGCTGTGCTCATCACCGCCGCCGCGCGCTCGGCGACTCCTCGACTAAACCGTTTTCCATTAATAAATCCGCCGGTTGAATTAGACTGATGATTTTTTGAAGAGTTCGACTTATTTCTTATTTAGTTTCGAATTGGAAACGGCGGCGTGTTTCCTTTATCCCTCCGCAGTTTGCTCGGAAACAATATAGCACGGCCGATCGATCTTTAAATTGTATGCTCCATGGAAAGCCATATATCTCCACCTTGCCTTTCCAAGTTTCCGATAAATAGCTTGTAAATACTAATATCCGCTTTGAATTTATAAAAAAATGGCAGGGTTTTTGTATTCTGCATCACTTGCACAGCTTCGGAGTCCCGAAACATCGAATCTGAGACAACGGCAAACCTAAAAAATGGGAGGTGACTTACGCTCGTTCAATTTTCTTTCTAATAAATACCGGCGGCGGCGCAATAGTAAGAAGGGGTTTAAAATTCTTACGCCCCCCCGACTCTTCGCGGGAACACGAACTAACATCATCAAATCTGCAAAACAAGAACTTAAACTTCCGGATGATTTCTTGAAGAGTTCGACTTATTTCTTATTTGGTTTCGAATTGGAAACGGCGGCGTGTTTCCTTTATCCCTCCGCAGTTTGCTCGGAAACAAAATAACATGACCGGTCGATCTTTAAATTGTATGTTCCGTGGAAAACCATATATCTTCACGTTGCCTTTCCAAGTTTCAGATAAATAGCTTGTAAATACTAATATCCGCTTTGATTTTATAAAAATTGGGCGCGTTTTTGTATATTGCGTCACTTGCGTAGCTTCGGAGTCCAGAAACCTCGAATCTGAGACAACGCCAAACCTAAAAACTGGGAAGTGACTTACGCTCGTTCACTTTTTTTTCTAATAAATACCGGGGCGCAATAGTAAGAAGGGGTTTAAAATTCTTACGTCCCCCGACTCTTCCTGCGGGAACACGAACTAACATCATCAAATCTGCAAAACAAGAACTTAGACTCCGGATGATTTTTTGAAGAGTTCGACTTATCTCTTATTTAGTTTCGAATTGGAAACGATGGCGTGTTTCCTTTATCCCTCCCCAGTTTGCTCGGAAATAAAATAACATGGCCGGTCGATCTTTAAATTGTATGCTCCGTGGAAAACCATATATCTTCACGTTGCCTTTCCAAGTTTCAGATAAATAGCTTGTAAATACTAATATCCGCTTTGAATTTATAAAAATTGAGCGCGTTTTTGTATTCTGCATCACTTGCACAGCTTCTGAGTCCCGAAACATCGAATCGGAGACAACGCCAAACCTAAAAAATGGGAGGTGACTTACGCTCATTCAATTTTCTTTCTAATAAATACCGGGGGCGCAATAGTAAGAAGGGGTTTAAAATTCTTACGTCCCTCGACTCTTCCTGCGGGAACACGAACTAACATCATCAAATCTGCAAAACAAGAACTTAAACACCCGAATGATTTTTTGAAGAGTTCGACTTATTTCTTATTTGGTTTCGAATTGGAAACGGCGGCGTGTTTTCTTTATCCCTCCGCAGTTTGCTCGGAAATAAAATAACATGGCCGGTCGATCTTCAAATTGTATGCTCCGTGGAAAGCCATATATCTCCACGTAGCCTTTCCAAGTTTCAGATAAATAGCTTGTAAATACTAATATCCGCTTTGAATTTATAAAAATTGGGCACGTTTTCGTATTCTGCATCACTTGCATAGCTTCTGAGTCCCGAAACATGGAATCTGAGACAACGGCAAACCAAAAAAATGGGGGGTGACTTTCGCTCATTCACTTTTCTTTCTAATAAATACTGGGGGCGCAATAGTAAGAAAGGGTTTAAAATTCTTACGTCCCCCCCGACTCTTCCTGCGGGAACACGAACTAACATCATCAAATCTGCAAAACGAGAACTTGGACTCCCGGATGATTTCTTGAAGAGTTCGACTTATTTCTTATTTGGTTTCGAATTGGAAACGGCGGCTTGTTTCCTTTATCCCTCCCCAGTTTGCTCGGAAATAAAATAACATGGCCGGTCGATCTTTAAATTGTATGCTCCGTGGAAAACCATATATCTTCACGTTGCCTTTCCAAGTTTCAGATAAATAGCTTGTAAATACTAATATCCGCTTTGAATTTATAAAAATTGAGCGCGTTTTTGTATTCTGCATCACTTGCACAGCTTCGGAGTTCCGAAACATCGAATCTGTGACAACGCCAAACCTAAAAAATGGAAGGTGACTTACGCTCATTCACTTTTCTTTCTAATAAATACCGGCGGCGGCGCAATAGTAAGAAGGGGTTTAAAATTCTTACGTCCCCCCGACTCTTCGCGGGAACACGAACTAACATCATCAAATATGCAAAACAAGAACTTATACTCCCGGATGATTTCTTGAAGAGTTCGACTTATTTCTTATTTGGTCTCGAATGCGGCTTGTTTCCTTTATCCCTCCGCAATTTGCTCGGAAATAAAATAACATGGCCGATCGATGTTTAAATTGTATGCTCCGTGGAAAGCCATATATCTCCACGTTGCCTTTCCAAGTTTCAGATAAATAGCTGTAAATACTAATATCCGCTTTGAATTTGTAATAATTGGGCACGTTTTCGTATTCTGCATCACTTGCATAGCTTCTGAGTACCGAAACATCGAATCTGAGACAACGATAAACCTAAAAAATGGGTGGTGACTTTCGCTCATTCACTTTTCTTTCTAATAAATACTGGGGGCGCAATAGTAAGAAAGGGTTTAAAATTCTTACGTCCCCCCCGACTCTTCCTGCGGGAACACGAACTAACATCATCAAATATGCAAAACAAGAACTTAAACACCCGGATGATTTTTTGAAGAGTTCGACTTATTTCTTATTTGGTTTCGAATTGGAAACGGCGGCTTGTTTCCTTTATCCCTCCGCAGTTTGCTCGGAAATAAAATAACATGACCGGTCGGTCTTTAAATTGTATGCTCCGTGGAAAACCATATATCTTCACGTTGCCTTTCCAAGTTTCAGATAAATAGCTTGTAAATACTAATATCCGCTTTGAATTTATAAAAATTGGGCACGTTTTTGTATTCTGCATCACTCGCACAGCTTCTGAGTCCCGAAACATCGAATCTGAGACAACGCCAAACCTAAAAAATGGGAGGTGACTTACGCTCATTCAATTTTCTTTCTAATAAATACCGGGGGCGCAATAGTAAGAAGGGGTTTAAAATTCTTACGTCCCTCGACTCTTCCTGCGGGAACACGAACTAACATCATCAAATCTGCAAAACAAGAACTTAAACACCCGGATGATTTTTTGAGGAGTTCGACTTGTTTCATATTTAGTTTCGAATTGGAAACTGCGGCGTGTTTCCTTTATCCCTCCACAGTTTGCTCGGAAATAAAATAACATGGCCGGTCGATCTTCAAATTGTATGCTCCGTGGAAAGCCATATATCTTCACGTAGCCTTTCCAAGTTTCAGATAAATAGCTTGTAAATACTAATATCCGCTTTGATTTTATAAAAATTGGGCGCGTTTTTGTATTCTGCATCACTTGCACAGCTTCGGAGTTCCGAAACATCGAATCTGAGACAACGATAAACCTAAAAAATGGGTGGTGACTTTCGCTCATTCACTTTTCTTTCTAATAAATACTGGGGGCGCAATAGTAAGAAAGGGTTTAAAATTCTTACGTCCCCCCCGACTCTTCCTGCGGGAACACGAACTAACATCATCAAATATGCAAAACAAGAACTTAAACACCCGGATGATTTTTTGAAGAGTTCGACTTATTTCTTATTTGGTTTCGAATTGGAAACGGCGGCTTGTTTCCTTTATCCCTCCGCAGTTTGCTCGGAAATAAAATAACATGACCGGTCGGTCTTTAAATTGTATGCTCCGTGGAAAACCATATATCTTCACGTTGCCTTTCCAAGTTTCAGATAAATAGCTTGTAAATACTAATATCCGCTTTGAATTTATAAAAATTGGGCACGTTTTTGTATTCTGCATCACTCGCACAGCTTCTGAGTCCCGAAACATCGAATCTGAGACAACGCCAAACCTAAAAAATGGGAGGTGACTTACGCTCATTCAATTTTCTTTCTAATAAATACCGGGGGCGCAATAGTAAGAAGGGGTTTAAAATTCTTACGTCCCTCGACTCTTCCTGCGGGAACACGAACTAACATCATCAAATCTGCAAAACAAGAACTTAAACACCCGGATGATTTTTTGAGGAGTTCGACTTGTTTCATATTTAGTTTCGAATTGGAAACTGCGGCGTGTTTCCTTTATCCCTCCACAGTTTGCTCGGAAATAAAATAACATGGCCGGTCGATCTTCAAATTGTATGCTCCGTGGAAAGCCATATATCTTCACGTAGCCTTTCCAAGTTTCAGATAAATAGCTTGTAAATACTAATATCCGCTTTGAATTTATAAAAAATGGGTACGTTTTTGTATTCTGCATCACTTGCACAGCTTCGGAGTCCCGAAACATCGAATCTGAGACAACGCCAAACCTAAAAAATGGGAGGTGACTTACGCTCGTTCAATTTTCTTTCTAATAAATACCGGTGGCTTAATAATAAGAAGAGGTTTAAAATTCTTAAGTCCCCCTCTACTCTTCCTGCGGGAACACGAGCTAACATCATCAAATCTGCAAAACAAGAACTTAAACACCCGGATGATTTTTTGAGGAGCTCGACTTGTTTCATATTTGGTTTCGAATTGGAAACGGCGGCGTGTTTCCTTTATCCCTCCGCAGTTTGCTCGGAAATAAAATAACATGGCCGGTCGATCTTCAAATTGTATGCTCCGTGGAAAGCCATATATCTTCACGTAGCCTTTCCAAGTTTCAGATAAATAGCTTGTAAATACTAATATCCGCTTTGATTTTATAAAAATTGGGCGCGTTTTTGTATTCTGCATCACTTGCACAGCTTCGGAGTTCCGAAACATCGAATCTGAGACAACGATAAACCTAAAAAATGGGTGGTGACTTTCGCTCATTCACTTTTCTTTCTAATAAATACTGGGGGCGCAATAGTAAGAAAGGGTTTAAAATTCTTACGTCCCCCCCGACTCTTCCTGCGGGAACACGAACTAACATCATCAAATATGCAAAACAAGAACTTAAACACCCGGATGATTTTTTGAAGAGTTCGACTTATTTCTTATTTGGTTTCGAATTGGAAACGGCGGCTTGTTTCCTTTATCCCTCCGCAGTTTGCTCGGAAATAAAATAACATGACCGGTCGGTCTTTAAATTGTATGCTCCGTGGAAAACCATATATCTTCACGTTGCCTTTCCAAGTTTCAGATAAATAGCTTGTAAATACTAATATCCGCTTTGAATTTATAAAAATTGGGCGCGTTTTTGTATTCTGCATCACTCGCACAGCTTCTGAGTCCCGAAACATCGAATCTGAGACAACGCCAAACCTAAAAAATGGGAGGTGACTTACGCTCGTTCAATTTTCTTTCTAATAAATACCGGTGGCGTAATAATAAGAAGGGGTTTAAAATTCTTAAGTCCCCCTCTACTCTTCCTGCGGGAACACGAGCTAACATCATGAAGTCTGCAAAACAAGAACTTAAACCCCCGACAAGAGAAATCTGTAGTAGTTTATAGTTAAATAATAAACTAAAAGCTTCCCGTCCAAACTTTTTAAATCAATTTGCGCAGAAGAAAATCGCTCGCGAGTCTGTTTATTTTAAACCGATTGTTCCGCAGTTCGAGTTAATAAAATAGAAAAGTTCGCTCGCCCTCGTTGTCGGCGTGGGACACGTCCGGAGCCAAAAGGCAAGCCGCAGCCTCCGCCATCGAGGAAGTTTTCAGTAAAAACCGTCCGCTTAAGTCGCGTAATTAGATTTGTTTAGTGGGAACCCCTGAAGCTCAAGGAAGCGATGGGGGGCTGGGGCGCGGCAAGCCGGAAGAGGTTAAGATGTTAGTGCCGGATAGATCCTGAAGTGACCAGACGTGTCCGGCATTGCGTCCAACTTCTTAATTAATTAATCCATTCCTAATTCTCCGAACGCGCGCTCACACCGCATTGCATGCTAACGACATGTTTAACAACATGCAAAGCCGCGGCGTCGTTCGCAGCACTCGGGCTTCGTGTTTTTTCTTTTTTTTTTTCTGTTACCACCACCCGAATAATTATATTGCGCGGAAAATTTTATTGCCCGACAAGCCACTGCTCACGAACTCAATCCATTTGTTTGTTTTACGCGGGCGGGCCTGCCTCCCTGCCCTTAGATTAGATTTAATTAAAAATCGAAGCGAGCGAAATGTCAGTCGTTCACCTTACCGCGTCGACGTCGTTCGATTCATTTTTTTTAATGAACCTTTTTTTTCTTAATGTCAAATTCGAGGCT
This sequence comes from Prosopocoilus inquinatus, assembly GCA_036172665.1. Lineage (NCBI taxonomy): Eukaryota > Metazoa > Arthropoda > Insecta > Coleoptera > Lucanidae > Prosopocoilus > Prosopocoilus inquinatus. Next base: position 11,795,540 of record CM069871.1, on the reverse strand, counting down.
CGTCAATTTTCCCCAAATTATTTGTAAAAAACCATCATGAGGAAGTTTTGGAATATATACGAGTGGGCGAGTGAGTAGAATTCTCCGAAGGCGCTGCAGATCCGATCGCCAGATGCAGAGTGACTCGCGCAAAATGCGTCGCGAACGCACGCGACGATTTTTCTTGAAAAGCATGCACAGTGTTACATAACTAAATAGAACATCTAGAAATTCCATAATTACATGTAAATTTCATTTTTTTTATTACTTCCAGGTCAGTGGAAATCGAAATCGGAACCATTCTCTAAGTAGCGCCCTTCGAGAAATGTCAAAAGTAAAAAAAATTTCCGCATCTTGCTTTGCTAAGCGTGTTGTGAATTTATTTCGTAAAGTTTCAGAAACTAATACATTGCTTTAATTTCTGTACAAAATGTCACGTCCCTCTCTCTCTCTATCTCTATTTCTCCGAAAAGCATTTTTTACTTATGCCAAGATTATTTAATTTTTTGTAGAAATTTGTGCAAATTTGGAATTTGCATAAAATGTCTTAAGTTTGTTAAAAATCTATCGGTTTACATATTTTGTGAATTAATCTTTGAAATTTTCTATGCCGAATCTTATTATGATTGGACCAATTTGTTTAATCATCAATGTTTTGAAAAAAGATTTCCGATGCGTTATTTCATTTCATCTCTCGAAAAACAACGCGCAAGAGGAGCAACAAAAAAAAAACAACAAGAAAGAAAAATAGAAACGGTTTAGACGATCGAGAAACGCGCACAAACACAATCGAAACAAAAACAAAAACAAAAAAAAAAGAAATTGAAACCGGGGCAAACAAACGACGATTACACTAAAAAAATGAATAAATAAATAAAGAGAAGCATTTCTGGATCTTGGATAAATGTAATCAATCGGAAAGGAGAAAAAAAAAACGATAATCTCAAAAGGAAGGGAAGAAGAAAAAGCGAAGGGAGGAAAACAAATGACGATCGGAAATTTGACTAAAGGAAAAGGAGTAATTTTAGAAACAATTAACAAAAAATAAAGAAAAAAACAAACAAAGAAAAATGAAAAAATAATTATAACCATCAGAGTTGAGATAAGAAAAAATCCGAAAACAAATCAGAACAACGAATGACGATCGTAATGAAAAATTTCAAAAAAAACAGTTAACAATGGCATTCAAAACATAGTAGTGGTGGAACAATAGTAAATGAGAAAAGAAAATTGGAAAAAATAAGAACAACGAATCACGATCGTAACAAAAAAATAAATAAAAAAGAGGTTAATAATGGCATTCAAAACATAGCAGTAAATGATAAAAAATATTAAACAAGAAATAAGAACAGCGAATGACGATCGTAATAAAAAAAAATTAAAAAAGGAATTAATGACATTTATAAAGTAATTGTAATTCAGAAACAAAAGATCGAGGAAAGAAAACAAATGACAATCGCAACATTTACGAGCGGAGAAAACTATAAAAAGATTAGATGGTCCAAAATCTGACTCAGTCCATTAGGAAACGGTTAAAGAACGATTCTTGGCTAATTTCCAAACTCAAAACCAACACATTCATGCAAATAAGGCAATCGATATGTTGCAGATTGATCAAAATTTTGAAAAATGAGTGAAAACAAGGGGGTGAAATGGGTTGTTTGACTGTACGTTATATTATTTTCGTCGAGTAAGGTCCTTTACTCACTCTGGTCTTAAATTCCGCAGGTTCGAACGAGCTTTAAGCGCCGAATTTTCTTTTAACATTTAATGCACGTCCCTCACAACTTAACTGCACACCTACTTTAAAATTTACATTCTATATTTCCGATGGTCAAAATAAACACACATAATCTAGCACGGTTTCCTGGTCGTAGTGGATACGACGATGACGATGTTAATAACAGTTCCTAAACGGGTTATCACAAGAGCCCCCCTTCCCCCTCCCCACCACACCAATCAACCTAAACGACGGTCGGCGCAAAAAAAGAAAATTATTTCCACGCGCGCGAAGTTTTTACATTTCAACAAATCTTTATAAAACTTTCATCCGATAGAATGAAGTCATTTTTTTCAAACGCCTCCTCACCCCCGTCCCCGTTCCCGTCCCCGTTCCCGTACCAACCCGTTCGACGCGTTCGAGAATTTCAATAGTCCCTTCGGAGTTCGAGAGACAAGGAGGGCATAGAAAGCAGGAAGTACATAAAAACCACCACGGAAAATGATTGTATTTCGGACCTCGGCGGCACGCATGAAGGAGCACGGACGTCGAACGCCGGGCGAGATGGCGATTTAGGCGCGCGGGGGCGGGGGCGGGTGGAAGGCGACATTTTAGCATAAAATCGCGGACAAATGTAAAGTCGGCGAAGCGTGAAACTGCAGGTGACAATGGCACCCCCCCCCCTCTCTCTCTCCCTCCCTCCTCTCCTTTTTTTTTAATGTCTATTGAAATGTCACTTGCTCTGCCTTTATATACGAGTGTGACTTTTAAGTACGATAAACGAGCGAGTTCCTCAACGGTGAAAACTATTTTCCACATAAGAAAAATAAAATAGGTTCGAAGACTTTCCAGTAAGAAGAAATATTTATGATAATGAACGTAACTGGCGTACATCGAGGTCTTGTTGTACCAACCACACAGCCTTAGCCGACTATTATTGCAAATATCAGTTTTTGAGGTTAGGTTCTTCTTTTAGTTCATCGTTTATTTTTTGCGAAGCGGGAAAAGTGCAATTTATTTTAACGTTCAATTGTGCAATAAAAACTTATGCGTGTACAAAATGCCAGGATGTTCTAAAAGAAAAATTAAAATGAGGAAATTAAAGTGAGGTAAAATTGTCAATTTCCGGTACAGTTGTTCTTGAAACATTGAGTTTGACACTAACGATAAGGGTGAAAGGTATTTTGCATTGCTTATTGAAGTATCAGTTTTGATTTTGTATAACGCCACGGCACGGTACTTGGTATTATCGCTCGCTAAGCTTAGCTTGCTAGCTAGTGGTGAGGTGAAATTGTCAATTTCCGGTTTCCAGTTGTTCTTAAGACACTGACATTGACACGAACGGTAGGGTGAAAGGTATTTTGCATTACTTACTGAAGTGTCAGTTTTGATTTTGTACAGCGCTTCAGGGCGGTTCTTGGTAGAGTTCCTGTATATTAGTTTGATAAGGGTTCAGCCATGTGCGATATCCATTTTGATCGGTTGGACCCAGTTCCAAGGAATATGTGTTTTTTATGTAATTTGACAATCACTTGATAATTACTCATTATCTAGTGTTGACATTATGACTGGATGTTCAGTGTTAAATTGTAAGAACACGACTAGCCAAGGATTTTCGTACCATAGATTCCCAAAAAGTCCAAAATTGAAAGATATTTGGATTAGAAACATCAAAATTTACAAATATAATGAACAATCTCGACTATGCAGTCGGCATTTTTCGGAAAATCAATGGCTCACAGGTTTGAAAAGAAAACCTCTTAAATATGACGCAATCCGAACATTATTTGATAGTAATTCTGAAAATAATTTAATTAACATAACAGAAAATATTAACGATATTTCAGAAAATATTAACAATGTTTCACTTGATGGTGTTGAAATTTCTTGTGTCTTTGAACTTCAAAAAACTGTTAAGGAATATGAAAGAATAATACATAGACTTCAGGAGAGAATTCGAATTTTGAAACATAACAATCAAATTTTGAGTAATGAGCTTGCAAGGGAAAGAAAAAATAAGAACAAAAATTTAGAACAAATTTTTAATCCAGATCAAATTAAAGCTTTACAACGTAAAGCAAATTGCTTCATTCCGTGGTCTAACAAAACTGTTATGACTGAATTAAGTCTTAAATTTACCAGCGGGACAAATGGTTATGAGAGCTTTTTGAAGTTACATTTATCTTTTCTTTCAGTGCGAACTCTAAACAGAAAACTGGAATATTTAAAATTCGAAAGCGGCATTTTAGAGGATATATTTGCATTTTTGAAAATTAAAGTGAATAATATGAACGACTTTCAGAAAGAATGTATAATTACAATGGACGAAATGGCTCTTAAAGAATATTTAGAATACTGCGTATCTTCTGATCAATTTGTTAGAGAAATTAGATGTTCCCCATTTGTTTAAGAACATAAAGCAGTCTCTAGTCACAAACAAAGTAATTGCAATCCCTCAAAATTTAAAAGAGCAATTTAATTTACCTACTAATATAGGACACTTACCAACACATAAAAAATTTGGCTGATTATGAAAAAGATTTAGAGTTAAAATTTGCGCCCAAGTTAAAATCCGGGCTTCTCGATAATCAAAACCATTTTGATAAAATGAAGGCATCAAATTCTTATAATGTAATTCATCACGATGTAAGTAATGTCTTAATTTTTTTTTGCGGAAGAAGATAGTAATAGAGACCTTTTAACAACCGCTTGGTTTCTGGAAAGTATCGTCAAATGGTTTAAGCTACTTACATCACGAAATCCAGTTTTGGCTTTAAGCAAATATAATATTGGAAAATATAACGAAACTATTAATTTTCTTCAAATGATTATTGAATTATTTGCAAACATGAGAATTGATCGCCCAAGTAAAAATACATCTAACATTTGGAAACCTGTACAGAGTGGTGTTATTTCGACGACAACGTCAATATTGCATCTACAGAATAAATTTCTAAATTTAAAAAATCACAAATTCTTACCTACCAGTAGATTTTCTCAGGATTGCTTAGAAAATTCATTTTCTCAAATAAGATCTCGACAACCATTACCTTCCCCACTTCAATTTCAACAAAACTTGAAGCTTCATAATACACAATATTTATATACTAGCATATATATATATTAGCACAATATTTAAACACATCGAATTCTACAACCAATTATGAAGAAGACGATCGGAAGCAATTAAGTGGATTTTCAGATATTATTTCTGACCAAAAAAAAAGAAACAAGAAGTTGATAAAATTAACACTTTCCCAGAAAATTTGAATTTGCAGAAGGTTAAACTCAATAATAGGACAGAAAATATTTTATATAATTGTGCTGGTTACGTATTGCATAAAATAAGGAAACGAGGAGTTTGTCGCAAATGTATTTCATCAGTGGGCTCTAAGAAGTTGATGAATTACACTTTTACTCATTCTGTTAGACTTAAAGAATTTCAACCAGAAAAGTTGAATTATGTTAATTATAAAACCTTCCAGCTATTTAAAATCATGGAGTGTATGTTTCTTGGCTTAACACATTCGTTAAATATAAATGCTTGTAGATTTGGGCACATATCGAAATTCTTGAAAAATAAAATTAAACATGATGAAGATATTGTAACAATTGTTTATCCAAGTTGCCATGACATTAGAGATAAAATAATAAACTACTACATCACATTCAGGCTACGACTCTACAGTGTGAAAGTTAAACGCTTTCTTCGAAGAAGAACCATGCCGAAACGTGCTCCAGTAAAAGCGTTTCAATGAGACATTTAGCGTCAAAAATAAAATAAATAATAGGAGCATTTAATTATATCATTATTTTGAAATGATACATCATGTTCTTTTTGTTAAAAAACGGCAAATATAATTTCCTAAAACTACCGATGTGTTTGCCATTAGCATGTCCACACGCGTATCACAGGAAATAAATCGAACGTTGACAGCAGTAGACAGAGAAAAAACTAACAAAGAAAAATCAAGTAGTTGTTGATATTGGGTCCACATGGCTGAACTCTTATCAAACTAATATATAGGAACTCTAGTTCTTGGTACTATCGCTCGTTAAGCGTAGCTTTACGTACGTGGTAAAGTAAAATTGTGAATTTCCGGTACAGTTGTACTTGAGACATTGAGTTTGACACTATCGATAAGGGTGAAAAGTATTTTGGATTGCTGATCAGTAGAGACCGGATTTATAAGTTTTTACAAGTTTTTTACGCTAACATACCTAAACTTGGCGTTTTGTATTTATATGTTTGTCGATTAGAGAAGCCCAAAAATGGTAGTTTTATTTCGCATATAACTTAATATTTTAGACTTTTTGCGCATATTTATTTTTTATCCATATATTGACATAAATAACATTATAATTCCATATACGGTCAATATCCAAGTCTGCAGCTTTTCCAAGAAGTAATTTATTCTCCTCAACGTCTGGCCACTTTATTTTACGATTTCCCGGAATGTGATTTTCTGGGAATCTGTAGCGACTTGCACTTGCATTTTGCACTTATGTTTTGTATTTCAGTTTGAGATAAGAACTCCGTGAATGTGTGTGACTAGTGACTAGTGTATTTATCAACGCGAATTAGTTGTTATTTTCTTATTTAATTTAAAGACGAAATAAATTCAGTGCTTATCTTTTCAAAATGCCGAAAGTAGCATCCTCTCGATCCGAGCTATTGAAAAAATGGATTAAAGCATCTAAACATCTAACTACAGATGGAAAAGTTATTTTTTGCAACGCATGCTCAAAACAGGTAGATACCTTACAAATTCTCTTAAAAATCACATTTTCATTTTGACAATATTTTAAGGTGTCGTCAGACCAAAAGTACCAGATTGATCAACATTTGGCTACAAACCTCCATGAGGAGTCGGAGAAAAGATGTGTGTCTAACTTTAAGCAGTCTTTTATTTCTTCAACAGCCAGTAACTCACAGGGCAGTGACACAGGAAATGAATTCTTTTTAGACTTGTGCAGTGCTATGGCAGAGTCAAACATTCCTTGGCATAAACTTGAACAAGCAAGTTTTCGAACTTTTTTGGAAAAATATTGCAATCGTCATATTCCAAATGAATCGACTTTGCGGAAAAACTATCTAAGTATATGCTACCAGCAACGGATGAAGAAAATAAGAGAGAAGCTTAGCGACAACAATATTTATATAGTAGTTGATGAAACGACAGATGCCTGCGGTCGTTATGTAGCAAATATGTTAGCAGGAGTATTAAGCAACACAGTTGCACCAATATCTTATTTGGTAAATAGTGCAGTTTTGGAAAAAACAAATCATTCAACGATCGCACGTTTTATTAACGACAGCTTGACACTTTTATATGCACCTAATCAAGTTAAATCGGAAAATATATTACTAATGGTGTCTGATGCAGCAGCCTACATGATAAAAGCAGGACAGGCTTTACAGGTGTTTTACCCAAATCTGATGCACTTCACTTGTATGGCTCACGCAATGAATAGGCTCGCTGAATTGGTGCGACTAGAATACCCAACAGTAAATAAGTTGATCAATAACGGAAAAAAGGCGTTTCTTAAACCCCACTGCGTATACAACACTATAAAGAATTAGCTGCTGACCTGCCATTACCACCAGAACCAATAATTACGAGATGGGGTACGTGGCTTGAAGCAGCAAATTTTTACGCAGATAACTTTAAACAATTAAAGGAAATTTTCTTAGAATTGGATGATTCCAATTCAGCGGCTTTAAGAATTTGTAAGGAATGCATGTCGAACACAAACATCGGGAATCAATTAGCATTCATTAAAACTCATTTTTCGGTTTTAATATCCACCATTAAAAAGTTGGAATCATCCCAGACGGCTCTATTAGATTCTTTTGAAGTGGTCGATGATGCAATTGAAAGTGTAAAATCAATTCCAGGGGAGATAGGAGAGAAGTTAATGGCAAAATTAGACAAGGTTCTATTACGTAATCCTGACTACAATAAAATGAGGAAAATCTGTTTAGTTTTAGAAGGTCAAAGTGAAGAGGATTTGGACATGGACCCCAAAGATGTAGCATCCATGAAATTTGCGCCCATTACTTCATGCGATGTCGAGCGTTCGTTTTCCTCTTATAAAAATATTTTGACAGACAGACGACAAAATTTTACCCCAAATAATTTAAATCAACTGTTGATTATATTTTGTAATCCTACTACTTAAGTGTTAAGTGTTAAAATTACTTATATGAAACAATTTATGTTTTTATTATTCTAAAGTATGTATAAGTAAAGTAAAATTTTTATCGCATATAATATCCATATTTTGATCCATTTTAATCGCATAAAAAAAACTTATTTTCCACTTTTTTAGCACATATAAATCCGGACTTTACTGATCAGTTATGATTTTATACAACGCTACGGCACGGTACTTGGTATTATCGCACGCTAAACTTAGCTTGCTAGCTAGTGGTGAGGAGATCAAGGTCAATTTCCGATACAGTTGTTCTTAAGACATTGACATTGACATGAACGTTAAGGGTGAAAGGTATTTTGCATTACTTATTGAAGTGTCAGTTTTAATTTTGTACAGCGCTACAATGCGGTTCTTGGTACTATCGCTAGCTAAGCGTAGCTTTACGTACGTGGTAAAGTAAAATTGTCAATTTCCGATACAGTTGTACTTGATACATTGAGTATGACACTAACGATAAAAGTGAAATGTATTTTGCATTGCTTATTGAAGTGTCAGTTTTGATTTTATACAACGCTACGGCACGGTACTAGGTATTATCGCTCGCTAAGCTTAGCTTGCTAGCCAGTGATGAGGTGAAATTGGCAATCTCCGGTAAAGTTGTTCTTAAGACGTTCACTTTAACACGAACGGTAAGGGTGAAAGGTATTTTGCATTACTTATTGAAATGTTAGTTTCAATTTTGTACAGCGCTACGACACGGTACTTGGTATTCTTCAGACATTGACTTTAACTCGAACGGTAAGGGTGAAAGGTATTTCGCATTACTTATTGAAATATCAGTTTTAAATTTGTACAGTGCTACAGGGCGGTTCTTGGTATTATCGCTCGTTAAGCTTAGCTTGCTAGCTAGTGATGATGTGAAATTGTTAATTTCCGGTGCAGTTGTTCTTAAGACATTGACATTGACACGAACGGTAACGGTGAAAGGTATTTTACATTCCTTGTTGAAGTGTCAGTTTTAATTTTGTGCAGCACTACAGGGCGGTTCTTGGTATTATCGCTCGCTAAGCATAGCTTTACCTACATGGTAAGGTGAAACTGTCAATTCCGGGGCACTTATTCTTGAGACATTAACATTGACGCCCCGCATGGTAAGTGTGAAAGGTATTTTGCATTGCCTATTGAAGTATCAGTTTTGATTTTATGCAACGCTACGGCACGGTACTTGGTATTATCGCTCGCTAAGCTTAGCTTGGTAGCTAGTGGTGAGGTCAAATTGTCAATTTCCGGTGCAGTTGTTCTTAAGCCGTTGACATTGACACGAACGGTAAGGTTGAAAGGTATTTCGCCTTACTTATTGAAATGTCAGTTTCAATTTTGTACAGCGCTACGGCACGGTACTTGGTATTCTTAAGACATTGACATTAACACGAATGGTAAGGGTGAAAGGTATTTCGCATTACTTACTGACGTGTCAGTTTTAATTCTATATCAAGTATAGCGCCGCGGCAAGGTGCTTGATGCTTGACGTTGATCCGAATGGTAAGTGTGAATGGTACTTCATGCAACTTATTGAAATGTCGATTTTAATTTTATCGGCCAGAGTAGTTGCTAACGACACTGTGGCTGTAATGCTAACAGAAAACGTAAGTTCGTACACGATTTCCGTGCGGAAAATCACAATTGCGTTTTTTCGTTACGAACAACCTGGTAGGCTACATAATGAAGTTAGTTTCCAGATATTTACTCGTGCAATTAGCCGGAATAATTTCCATTCTAAACGAATCTAAACACTACGCTACTATCAATGTCGAAACCGAAACCGAAGTGAAAAAACCAGCCGAGGTTTTTATTTATTTTAAATTCGTCCTGGATTTGTCGCCGCTCCGTTTTTTTCTATTTTTGGCGCGCTGCGCCACCGCGTGCGAATTTGCCGAATTAATTAAGTGTCCATTCATTCGTGAAATTGACCGAGTCGAAATGAATAAAATTTATTCGCGATGATTCGTGCGCGTCCGAAGCGGCCGCGTGATTCCGGGACTATTTTTAATGGCGTTTTTCTTTTTTTTTTTTTTTTTAAACGCGGATTTGCATATTGATTGAGCTCATAGTGTTTTGTCATTATTATGGAAATCTCATTGCGACAGTGCTGGGATGTGACTGCAAATTCGAGGCTGGGCGATCGACTGCAGCAAAATGGAACAAGTCGGCGACGCAGAGGCCAAGACAAATACCGAATAAATGAAAATTAAAAAAAAAAGGAGAATGACTCTCTTTTGTAAATAACAATCGTTTGAATTGCAGATAGATGATGATAATGTGACAAAAGTAATTCTCGCATTGCATACACTAGGTACGTTGCGGAGGCTCCGCCTCAATCTTCCATTTAATTAACATAGGGGGTCTGTGCTTCAAATGTGTATGTTTGGTTGCCTATCTCTTACACCCGAGAAAAGCAACACCTGCACTGGAAATTTGATGTGAGCCGGGCACGGCAACCTCGCCTAATTAAATCAAATGGGAAATGCCCATGCCCATGTTGTTCGTGGTTAAAAAAAGCCAAGACCGTGCGGCTGCCGAAAGTAATTTCCATCTTTTTGCCATCTTCAGAGTTTTCTTAACATTTTTTTTCTCATCTCTAATTAAACAATTGCGCCCGCCCACGTCCTGGTGGCACGCGCGCGCGGGTGCAGACGGGGCGAAGATGCTCTTGACGAGGGCGCCTCAATTGACTCTCTCTTTAAAGGAAGGCGCTGTGAACTTTATTTGATTTCGCTTCGACTATATAGACATGAAAAGATTTCTTCGACGGGCGGCGTAGGAGCGCCGCGGCGGGCTTATGAGCAAACTTAAATTAAAAGTTGCCGATGAGATCTGGTTTTTATTTTTTTTTTTAGTCGAGCGGGTAGGCGGGCGAGGGTAGCGAATTGTTGCAAAGAGACACCGCTCGTTATATTCGGAACGATCCTACTAGGAAGATGAACATATAAAATAGCGACATCTTACTATCGCTTTTTGACCTAACATTGCAGTAGGATAGACAAATTGAAGCGGGATTTGCTCCTAATGAGTCCCCCATGCAAGGCGGCCATGCTTGCTGTCAAAGCATAATGAAAGATTTTAGAAAAATTTTGTGCAAATCGTTTTTGATTGCAGTGAGAACCTCGAGCAGCCTCTGGACAGCTGTTTCAGCCCTGCTTGGGGCTTCTTCAGCAGAAACGTAGCTCGACATTCCCACTGCAGACCAAAAACGACTTGCGTGGGGGACTCATTAGGAGCAAATCCCGCTTCAATTTGTCTATCCTACTGCAATGTTAGGTCAAAAAGCGATAGTAAGATGTCGCTATTTTATATGTTCATCATTTTTACATCGCATTTGCGAATAAATTGGGCAAGTCGTTTTTGGTCTGCAGTGGGAATGTCAAGCTACGTTTCTGCTGAAGAAGCCCCAAGCAGGGCTGAAACAGCTGTCCAGAGGCTGCTCGAGGTTCTCACTGCAAACAAAAACGATTTGCACAAAATTTTTCTATGATCCTACTAGGGTTCATATCTTGTAAATCCTCTTCAAAATAGATAAAAGAAAGTCGCAAATTTTAATTCATTCAGCCTGCACGGCCCAGGACTAAAATGGTCACTCTTCGCACGATTCTTGAGCCTGGAAGAACCTCCCACCCTCCATCGCAACACTTCCCACCTAAATGGTGGCAGCGGTGGGATGTAATAAACAGTCTAAGCGCCGGTAAGAATCTTAGCCGCACGACCATAAAATACTTACAAGACGAGGTCGTTACGTCCTGGTGACTAAACATGGTTGGGGTGGCAATCTAGATTTTTTTTTTAATCCAATTTAATGAGCCAAGGAGGAAGGAAAAATCGCATAAGTTAAACGGGATTCCGCCTATAAAATAAATAAAATAAATAAATAAATAAATGTAAAATAAAAATAAAATAAATCATCAAATCAAACGGGTTTTGAATAATCTATTTAGCCTGCTGATTTGACAAGTATGGATGAAGTGAGTCAAAAATTAATTCGGTTGTATGTACCACGAGAGAGATGAAAAAACATTAATTAGAGTTTCAAAGTTGAAGGCAATGGCACCAAAGTATCATCAAACATAACACAGTTTTGTTAGGGTCTAGCTTCGCAATAATGAATTAAAGAAGACGTAGAAGTATATAATTTTCGATATAAACGAAAATCTTGCAAATTTCCTGATTCTAAGAGAAATCGTCGTGATTCAATGGAAATTCGTCATGAAGAAGACGATGGTGAAAACTGGATCTTACTATCACTTACTGTTCTCGAGGCGGTGTCTAAAACATGAAATGTCATTTTTGCTTGAGAAAATCTTGCTTTGAATTTTTTGATTTTAAGAGAAATTGGCGTGACTCTATGGAAATTCGTCGAGAGAAAAACGATAGTGAAAAGCGCATCTTGCTATCACTTACCGTTCCCGAGATAGTGGCACCTATTTAGGCCGCGCGGCGCCCCAAACATAAAATTTTACTTCTACTTGAGAAAGTCTTGAAATTTCCTTGATTTTAAGAGAAATTGGCGTAACTCAATGGAAATTTGTGTTGAGAGAAAAACGATAGTAAAAACCGCATCTTGCTATCACTTACCGTTCTCCAGATAGTAGTACCTTTTCAGGCTTCGTGGAGGACCGCACATGAAATGTTACTTTTATTTGAGAAAATCTTGCAAATTTCTTGATTTTAAGAGAAATTGGCGTGACACTAAGGAAATTCGTGGAAAGGAAGACGATAGTGAAAACCGCATCTTGCTATCACTTACTGTTCTCCAGATAGTAGCACCTTTTCAGGCTGGAACGATCTAATGGGAGCTACTGGACATAGCTACTATAGCTACATAGGTGTACAGATTTTTATGAAAATTTCTATAGATAATACCAATACCATTTACAACAGACGGTGAAAATTAAATTACGATTCATTCATCGGTTCATAACCAAAATAACAAAAGACTTCTCGTGTTAAGTTACGTTAAGTCCTGCGTTATCAGAGAAGGATTATGAAAGGGAAATGAAACTAAAATAATTTTTAAATTCGCTTATTAGCGCAAATTAGCTAGAATTTGTAACATATAAACGTTAATGCAGTAATATACAGCATGTCCCACAATAGGTCTCACACTTTTTTGCTACAAAATGATTAGTCCCAGCGAAATCAAAAGGTTGGTACTTTTTGCCATTACTAAGACCCTCACAGAATTTATTCCTCAAAATGAGAAATCTGTGAATTTGCAGTGGATATAGAGATAATGTTTCATTATGAACATGGCCTACTAATTAAAAAACATTTTTCTGTTATTAATTAGTTATGTTGTAAGTAATTAAGAAATATTGGCATCGTTGTAAAAAGAAAAAGAAATCTCTACCGAATGAAATACAAAATACTATACTGCCAAAAAAAATAAAAATAAAATCGTACAAATGTTTTGACTAGCAATGCAATTTTTACAAATTCAGAATCAACATGGAAATTAGAGAATCTTTCCTAATTTAACCTAATTTTTATCTTCAAAAATAAAAAAACTTTACAAACCCTTCCAAATTGAACACCCAATATAGCAACGCAAAGATGAACTATTTTGAGAAAGTGACTACGCGAGAATTTCTACCCCCTTTAACTCTTTTATTTTTGATTTTAGGAAAAAATACTTAACGCAAAACTTAAGGGGACTGATTCAAAGTCTCTCTGTGTGCTCACAGAAAAACAATTGATGGTCGGATAAACGAGATATAAACTAAAGTTTCTTTTTAATTGAACACCCTATATATTATTACGTTTTTCAATTATAAATTAAATTAAATTCAGCATCAACATTGAAATTAGCTGATTTAACCGAATTTATATCCTCAAAAATAAAAAAAAATAAGAATCACAACCCTTTCAAATTGAACACCCGATATAACTACGCATAGATGAACTATTCTGAGAAAGTACATTCCATATTTTCCCACCCATCATGATTAGGTTATTTGGTTATAATTTATTCTAATAAAATAAATTAATACGAGGTAGGAAACAGAAAGACAAAAAAATTCTGTCACTTACGGGATATGAAACCGGGCCTCTCTCGGAATTCTTCGTAAACGCAGAATTTTTCTGTCTTCCTCTTAGTGTTTGCTTCCTTGTATTAATTTATTTAATTGAGCACTAACATATCCTTCTCTTTACATTTGAGATATTCTTATAAAATTTAATGCAATTATAATGATACACAAAAAAATACAAAATGGTATCAAAGAAGCGTAAGCCAACAAGAAAAATAACAGAACAAAAAAAAATTCAAAAAATATTAAAGGAATACACAACAAAAGTCTACCTTCCTATACAAGAAAAGAAGCAACGTAAAAATAATGTAACCGCAGTTCGAATATTTAAAAATAAACAAACGAATTGTAATGGAAATTAAAATTTCCGTTTACAAACACCGCAAGCTTACGAACATAAGCAATGAATCTTATCAGATCAATAAGAACGGAAAACAATGAAAATGCTGAATAATTACAAGAAAAGTTAAAAGAACACAGAGGACAGCAAATCTTGAACTTGAATCTTCAAAAGATTGAAACCGTCGACAAACTGAAAGACAAAATATTAATTTTGACGTTTCTCAGGGTCTATTTTTATCATGACCTGCTAAATGAACTATACTTTTCTGTTAGATAGTTTAATTTGTTCGTGTTATTGTGACTTTTAATGTCATTTCTAATGTTCACCTGTTACCTGTTTGAAAAATAATACTTCAGATTTCAAAAAACTACAGGTTTCTATCGTCAAAAAATTGTGAAATTTCTCTTGATATGTTTCGATGTACTTTAGTTACATACGATAAATATACATTTAAAAAATAATAAATATACTTTAAATTGTTTGTAAGTTCTTGTTACTTGACATCTTTCATTCTTAACGATGTAAGTGAAAAAGCGTTTCAAGACGAATCTTTTGCAAAAAAACACAAGTCCCTAGCGTCATTTGTTTGGAAGATATTTGCATTTGTTTAAAGTACTGCAACAGTGATATGTTTTAAAAAGTTGAATAACGCGTAAACTGTTTACATTATGCTCTATGTGTGGTACATAAAGTAACAGTAAAATTGAGCTCGGAATCCGAAAATGTAAAAACATATAGGGTCTTCCATTTAAAATAACGAAGTGATATAACGTCCAGACTAAACGGAACACTCTGTATACAGCAAACTTATTCTAAAATGTACCTTATATGATATAATGAAACTTTTGTTTGAAACTATTTTTTGTAAAATGACTAACTAAAGAGATATGAAAAGAACCGTCTTAGATAGAACACTCTCTATTCATAAAAATTTAAATATCTTGTAAGGTCGCAGGAAGTCGCAAAATCTGATGGTATCAGCTTGAAACTTAGTGTCGTAGTGTATTAATGTAGCACCTTATACAGAGCGATATTGCGAGAGTTTTACGAAACTGTCAATAATAGATTAACATTAATAATTTTTATTTTCCTGCTAAACGGCACGGCACATTGGAGCATAGATTTCACATATCAGGGATAATGTACTTAGACACTCTTTTTTCAGTATAAAGTTTGTTGCAATTTAGAAAAACACCAACGAAGAAATTCAAATTTGAAATTTTTTCTGATTTAAAGAAGACATTATTTTTCAGCTATTATGAGGCTTGTTTTTTAAAGAAACTAAAAAAAAGTTAAAGATGCTTTAACATACCAACATAAGTAACAAATACGTATGAAAAGATTTTCTGAATTTGATACTTGAGTTTCTGACCGATGTCCAAAGCATTACAATAGATCGTTCCACTGTACGGCGTCCCACACGTGAAATGTTACTTTTACTTGAGAAAATCTTGCACATTTCTTGATTTTAAGAGAAAATCGTGATTCTCTGATGGTTCTCG
Organism: Prosopocoilus inquinatus; assembly: GCA_036172665.1. Lineage (NCBI taxonomy): Eukaryota > Metazoa > Arthropoda > Insecta > Coleoptera > Lucanidae > Prosopocoilus > Prosopocoilus inquinatus. The sequence continues at coordinate 11,779,757 of CM069871.1, read as the reverse complement.
GGGTATTACAACTTTTACCCTTCTTACGACGCCTCCACCAAGTTGTTGAGTTTCAAATCACGAGCATAGAGAAACATCCGGTTTACGCCATGAAGGCGTAGATGCGTGTCTAATTTTAATATAAATGAAAATTTCATGTTATCCGTTATTATCAAATGGAAATATAACCTAGTTCTTGTTTTGGAAATACCAACAGGGCCGACAATTCTCAAGTTGTACACTCGTGGACTTTAAAAAAGCCCATGCCTTTACAGCCCCTGTCCACTGCTTTACCGGCCGACTGTATTATTGCGAGGCTAAAATCTGCATAAATTATTGCAAGCGGTTACATTTAGAAGACTGGTATAAGACAGTTTTGTTTCAGTAATATTTTTCAAGATATAAGTACTAGATTTTATTATAAACAGTGAAAATTAAAGTATTCATTAAAAAAGTTGTAACTTTAATACATGTAAGTTTTAACAAATTTTTCACAATTTATTTATTTTTTATTAAGTGTTACATTTGTTTTCATAACACAATTCGGAAGCGAAGATGCTCACTCATTTCAGTTTTTTAAGGCATTTTAACGGCAAGAATGCCAAAGTTCGAAATTGTAATGTTAAATTGAAAAAATTGTTCTCACTACGAGCGCCGGTAGGAGACTGACTACACTCTTAAAACAGATTATTATCACGTAACCAAATATTAAATGCAACAATTTATTAGTTGCCCTTAATAATATTTGGTTATAGAATAGAATATGGAATAGGGAAAGTTTTTCCAAAAGTTCTTATATAACACGAACATTTTTAAGATGCAGAGCTCTGATGAAGGCCACCTAGCCTGAAATTTCAGTTATATTTAATCATATTTTGTAATAATAAATAGTTTAAACAGCGACATCCTACGATCGCCTTTTGACTTAACATTGCATTAGGATTGACAAATTGAAGCCAATTATAAAATTATGAAAAATTTTGTTGCAAATCGTTTTTACATTACATACGTTTGCAACAAAATTTTTCATAATTTTATAATTGTATATAGTTGTATAAAATTATAATAAAACTAAAATTATAAAGAAATAGTTATATCTAATCAAGAAAACTCAAAAAATTATTAGATTTTTGCGTATTTTGTGTACTGGTTGTATCGGAAACACCTGTGTTAATTTTAACACGGAGTGTAGTTAGCTAAAAGAAATATTTTTTTTATATTTGCCTTTTTTTATTTAAGCTTTCTAAATTGATTTAAAAATTGAAACGTGTTACATATCCGCATAACGTATTATATACTCGCCTCTGGTTAAATTCTGTTGTCAAAGAAGCGAAAAAACGTTTATAACTTGTTGGAGACAAATAATTATTCATTGTTATAGGTTTCCACAATCCTTAAAGACAGCAAAAGAAAACTGTAATTGCACATAACTATTGAAGTTTTAAAATTTGCCAAACTGTCAAATGCGAAGTGTATGTCGTCGGACAATTGTACCAGCAACAGTTACAGTATCCAAAATGTTTTCTTCAACATTCAGTACGAGATCGGCCAAGGTTTTTGGCTAGAAGTTGAAATGAGCCATGACCCTGGAGAATTTGGACAGTTAATTGAAATGTATGCCTGTAAAGGTAAAATATGATTAGAAAACGAGCCACAGTCTTCGAACTTCCATTCACCATTTATACAAGCTCTACGATACACCATGAATGTATCTGTTAATTCTTAATTAGAAAAGTGTGCGTTTATAAAAATGACAACTGTTTTGACATATTATACATAATAATTGTATCCGCCGGAGTTGCCATGGTTTTCGAAAGATGGTTCAGTTCAAACACCGAACGACTCGTTTGCTCAAAAATAGGGGTAAAAAAATTACGAAAAAATTGACAATGTTTTCAAAATGCCATAAAATAAAATCGTTCAGCTTGGCAAGTTCTTCTATGGTTTAAAATTAACACACGTATATCTGATACACCCTGTATATGTATAGAACCCAATTTACACCGTGTCCACGGATCGAGTTCACTACAGGAAAAACCTTTTAGCTTTTCACTTTTCGAAAAAGATCATTCTTTTTAAAGTGTGCTTGTCATAAAAATTCCAAAACCGCCGTAGAAAATATTAAATATCTATTAATAACAATAACATAAAATATAATCATGTTTACACTTTTACAAAGTAGGACAATGTTCAAAAATTCCGTTAGTAAATTCAGGTAAACTATTTAAGTCAAGTAATATCAATTACTGTACATTAATTAATGGGGGTAGTAGTTACGTAGAAAAATCATTTAAAATTAACTTTCTTAAAAATATAAGTTTTCATTTTTTTCATTTTTAAAATTTTAAGTAAGAACCTGCGAAAATTTTAATAAAACAAGGATATTGTGAATGAGAAAAGTGATATGGTATCAAATTCATAATGCCGCCAATTCCTAGTTGACATGATTTTTAAGAGAATTTTGATTTTATCACATTTTGTTAAAGTTAAAAGATAAACTTCCTAACTTTTTCAGTTATTAATGGAAATTTATTATTTTCTGTAATATTTATTACGTTTTAGGACAAACAGAGTTTTTTTATGTTTTTTTTTTTTTCGAAAAATGAAAAATAGAAAAGTTTTTCTTATAGTGAACCCGATTCGTGTAAAGCAGTATTATATTGAAGCATCAATACATCATACATGTGTAGGTAAAGGCTGGAAAGGTTGCAAGAGTACCCGTAAATAGCTTTAGGTCGGTCGGATTAATATAGTCGGCCGGTAAAGTAGTGGACAGGGGCTCTAAAGACATGGGCTTTTTTAAAGTCCACGGGTGTACGTGCGAATAATTTTGTTTCACGTTTTATTTTTTGTTTCCTAAATAAAGGTCGTCGTGAATTATCACAAAAAAAAAAAATTAATTGTATTTCCGTACCGTTATGAAATTTACGCCAGTGTTCTTGTTCGATCTGATTCGACCGCTCGAGAATTTATTAAATTAGCTGTCAGCATTTTCGTATCTAATCAATACGCCCGCCCGCCGCCGCCGCCGCCGCGGCCGTCGGTCGCTTTGATCTCGATTTCAATGCGTATTTCATTAAAGGGTGAGTTCCAAAAATATTGGGGGTGGCCAATAATAAAAACGGCATGTAATATTCGCCGGCAGTTTACGAGCCCGACTCCGCCGTCGTCGTAAAAACAAAACACTTAAACGTCGTTATAAATTCTTCTTCTTCTTCTTCAGTCGCTCGCCCCCGATGCGAATCCCTAATAAAGCATCCGCTTTTTATATGCGAATTTTATTGCCGCCCGTTCGATTAAAATCATTTTTTTTTTTTTTTTGGATGTGGGCCTGGTCTAGGAGAGGAGAGCACTAATTCGAAAAGTTTTTGGGGGTGGGAAGGGGCAGGTGCACGACGAAGCGGTTAATCCGGTACATGGCGGCGGCGGCGGCGGCGGCGATCCCCGGAACGTTGCGTCGCAACTTTTCGACGCGGCGGCGGTGTCTCCGGAGATTTCCGCAGAAAAGAAACGGATCTTCTCAAAGCGACTCTGCCGGCGGGTCGGGGAATCCCACGGGCATCGCTGATTGAACCGGAGGTGTACCTGCACGGAAATAAAAAAAAATACGGACACGGGAGAAACTCACTTTTCCAGTTTATATCTCGGAAAGTCGCAGGGGGTGGCGATAAGAAGCTATGTTTAATGTTGAACGTGTCCGTTGAACTAAGTTTCTTGATGACGATAACCGTATTACTTATTACGGTGGTGGCAGCGGTGGGATGCAATAACAAGTTGGAGAAATTACTTCCCCTTCGAACCTTCCTACATGCATAAATGGTGGTAGCGGTGGGATTTAATAATAAATGCAAATAATATAAGCCCATTGTTATTCTCAACTGATTGTACTTTTGGAAAGTAGGTGACGAAATCCCAACTCCTACTTAAACTTTTGCCTTTTTCGCGGCGACATAAATAAAAAGAAAGCAAATTCGACTTTACATCCCTTTGGTATAGACAAGTGCACTTAATGCGAAAGCAAACAAAACGGCGAACGATAAAACTGATCCGCGATCGTTCCGGGAAAGTCTCTAAGGTTCAAAGGAAATAACCCCCGTCGTTCGTGTAAAATTCCTCCGAATATATTGAGACAAGCGATATCGAAAGTTATGAATGCATTAGAAGCCGAGGGACAAGTTCGATTCCATCCTATTCGGAGCCAATGGGGCGCAGCCTGCCCGGTGTGTTTTATATGTGGGATGCAAATGAGAAGGGGACGGTAAAAAAAAAAAAAACCACCCCCCGTCCGAATGCGCTCTCGTGTCATGACCTGCCGTATTACTTTTTAACTTCATCAAAGACCGTAACGCAATTACCCCATAATGCGATTTGGACGGTGCGAATTTACTCGCCTTCTTTCTCCCCCGCCCCGCACCGCCCCCTCGCGCCGCGCGCGTTCCGGAAATGAGGAAATTGACGTGAAAGGCGAAAGGCTTCGGAGATGAGAAAACGATAGCGGAAAAATTGCTCGACTTGAAACATAACCGTTATAAGGGTGGAGGAGTTTAATGAAGTTACAATTTTACTTTTATTGATATTGAAGGATCTAAAATACTTTCGCAGCTGCCCCGTGCGCTTCGTTTAAAAAGGACGGGAGCGCTTCGGTAATGACTCCTCGATTCTCGGATACCCGGGGGTCGTAAAGTGCAGCGAAAAGCAGAAATCGACGGATTCACAATACAACGCCGACTTAGTAACGGCAAGGAATCTATTAGAAAAGAGATCCGCATCCGTATGTCATCAAGGGGGAATTATATTAGCCGGGTGGACGTCGGAATCGTGCAGAAAAATTGTTACTCTCTCTCTCTCACGTTCGAAACAAAAAGCAATCACTTCGGGACGTTATTTCATCCGTAAATAAATAAATTGCGTAATGCATTAATTAATTCGGTTTTGCTTTTACATATCCGCGCGTCGGTTAATCGAGGTCCATAAAAACCATTTTTTTTTTTTTGATCTCTTAACGCTCCCTCGATTTTAATTCCGAGCGCTCTTTATTATTGCGGCCCGGCGAAAATATAAAAAAAAAATAAAAATAAACGAAACACGCGTTTCAGAACGCGATGGAAAACTTGAAAAATCCAGCAGAGCAAATATTTATCGTGAGTCGTAGGCTCGGACAACGTATTTCCTCGCGCGTGTTTGCTTTCCGCTTTACGCCCTCATTGTTTTGCAATTCCATCTTTTCCGTTGCGCGGAACTTTTCCGGCCGCGACCAAATAAAAATTTAATCTCACTTTGTAATTGCCTAGATAAATCCGGCGAGTGTCCTTGCTTGCTTGCTTGCTGTCGTGACGCTGGAAAACGTCGGGATTTATTTAAATCGTTGTTCCGGGGACGTCCCGGGTTTGCGACGTTTTACATGTTAGTCGGACTAGATTAGTTGGAGTTATAAGGTTTCGGTGTTTCACGTCCGCAACAACTGACCAATTTCACTTTATTTTTAGTTAGAAAGTTAGGCGGAACGCAGCAAAAAAAGTGTTGCGAATTTTTTGAAATTTCGTGTAAAAAGAAAAAGGTTACATAAAAAATTGAAATTAATCAAAATCGCGATGATTTTATGGAAATTCGTGGAGACGAAGACGATAGTGAAAACCGCATCTTGCTATCTCTTACCGTTCTCAAGATAGTAGCACCTTTATAGCCTCCGCGGTAGTCCAAACAAGAAATTTTACTTTTGCTTGAGAAAATTTTGGAAATTTCTTGACTTTAAGAGAAATTGGCGCGACTTAATGGGAATTAGTCGAGAGGAAGACGACAGTGAAAACCGCATTTTGATATCGCTCACCGTTCTCGAGATAGTAGCACCTCTACCGTCTCTACGGCGCCCCAAACAAGAAATTTTGCTTTTACTTGAGAAAATCTTGGAAATTTCTTGATTTTAAGAGAAATTGGCGCGACCTAATGGGAATTCGTCGAGAGGAAGACGACAGTGAAAACCGCATTTTGATATCGCTCACCGTTCTCGAGATAGTAGCACCTCTACCGTCTCTACGGCGCCCCAAACAAGAAATTTTGCTTTTACTTGAGAAAATCTTGGAAATTTCTTGATTTTAAGAGAAATTGGCGCGACCTAATGGGAATTCGTCGAGAGGAAGACGACAGTGAAAACCGCATTTTGATATCGCTCACCGTTCTCGAGATAGTAGCACCTCTACCGTCTCTACGGCGCCCCAAACAAGAAATTTTGCTTTTACTTGAGAAAATCTTGGAAATTTCTTGATTTTAAGAGAAATTGGCGCGACCTAATGGGAATTCGTCGAGAGGAAGACGACAGTGAAAACCGCATTTTGATATCGCTCACCGTTCTCGAGATAGTAGCACCTTTACAGTCTCAGCGCGCCCCATACAAGAAATTTTACATTTACTTGAGAAAATAATAATAATAGTAATAATAATTCTTTAATGCTGATTAGATCGGTAGTTATCAGATGTTAGCAATTGTCATACAAATTTGATACATATTAAAAGATAATTATTCCAAAATGGAAATTGTCAATTAAAATATAATATAAAAATAAAAATATAAAAATGCGACGAAAAAATACAATACTAACAATCTAGTTCAAAAATCACCTAATATCACAATGGTTCACAGATGTAAAAAATTCTCCAATAGAGTAAAAGGTATTTGTTTCAAGATAGTACTTAATTTGTTTTTTAAATTTGTTGTTAGAGTTTAATTGTCTCAAATTAACAGGGAGATGATTATAAAGTTTTATTGCTATGTAAAACACGCTATTGTGGAATTTGGTTGTTCGATATTGTGGTAAGTAAAATTTGAGTTTTCCATGTGAACGAGTATTACAGTTCCGAATATCAGTCTCTCTCATAAACAACTGTTCGTTATTCTTAACATACATTAGGCAATTAAGAATAAACAGAGAAGGCAATGTTAAAATTTTAAGTTCTTTAAAAAAGTTTCTGCAACTTACTTGTGCTTTTATATCCACCATGGCTCTTACTATGCGTTTTTGAATTATAAATAAAGAATTCGATGAAGACGAATTTCCCCAACAAAGGATGCGATAATTTAATTTAGATTGGACGCAGCCGAAATAGAACATTTTTAAAACTTCAAGAGTTACGCTGCCATTAAGTTTTCTTAGTAAATAGCATGCAGAATTTAATGATTTTGACAATTTGAGACAATGATCACTCCAAGTAAGGCCTGAATCAAAAGTTAGCCCTAAGAAATTTACACTTGTATCCATAGGAATGTCAACATTAAGATCTTCTAGTTTAACTTGCGCAGTGCTTAATGAATAAGGGACCAAAACTGTCTTGTTGACATTTAAAGATAAGTTATTGCAATAACACCAATCCATAATTTCCTTAAGTAATATATTAAGTTTATGTGATAACTCTTCATGAGATGTGTAATTAAGTATAGATGAGGTGTTATCCGCATAATGAATAATGTCTCCTAGTTCAATAAATTTGCTCAAATCATTAAGGTAAGTAATAAAAAGAAACGGCCCAAGAATACTACCCTGCGGAACACCGTAATGTATTTGAGCGACTTCTGATACTGCATCTGACCAGCAAACAATTTGAGAACGGCCACTTAGAAAACTAGCGATCCAGTCTCTAGCAGGACCACGTATGCCATACTGCTTTAATTTGTATAGAAGAATGCTGTGATGAACAGTATCAAAAGCTTTTATTAGATCAAAATATACGCCAACGACTCTATCCTTACATTCAATGTTCCACAGGATGGTATTATACGCCACACATAAAGCATCGTTAGTTGACAGAACTCTTCTGAAACCAAACTGATTTTTACCAATAATTTTATTGCTGTCAAAAAAGTTAATTAACCTAGCCAACATTTCTTTTTCAAATTCCTTAGAAAAAACAGAAAGAACAGATATGGGTCTGTAATTTCTAATATCGGTCTTGGTACCTTTCTTTGGAACAGGAATAACTTTCGAGGTTTTGAGAATAGATGGAAAAACACCTTCCTTAAAAGACTGATTGATTAGTTTGCACAAAGGAACAGTTAAAAATTCGGCAACATACTTGATAATTGAACAAGGTATACCGTCGACTCCAGCAGAATTTTTCTTTGAGACAGACAGAATTATATTATAGGTTTCTGCTTCGCCAATAGGATATAAAAACATACTACTAGTATTGCCATCAAAGTTAATTGAATTTATAGCTGAGTCATCAACTATTTCATTTACTGAGTTTACAAAGTAATTGCAAAAAGCGTTGCTGATGTCCTGAGGATTATTATGGTTGAGATTATCTATATCAGTGATAAAATCAAGAAATCTTGGAGATTTCTTGATTTTAAGAGAAATTGGCGTGACTCAATGAGAATTCGTCGAGAAGAAGACGACAGTGAAAACCGCATCTTGATATCGTTCACCGTTCTCGAGATAGTAGCACCTTTACAGCCTCCTCGGCGCCCCAAACAAGAAATGTTGCTTTTACTTGAGTAAATCTTGGAAATTTCTTGATTTTAAGAATAATGGCGTGACTCTATAGAAATTCGTCGAGGGAAAGACGAGAGTGAAAAGCGTATCTTGATATCGCTCACCGTTCTCGAGATAGTAGCACCTTTTCAGGCTGCGCCGCGCCGGCTGCAAACTTGAAATGTTCTTTTTCCTTGAGAAAATCTTGCAGTCTTTTTGATTTTAAGAGAAATTGGCGAGACTCTACGAAAATTCATCGAGGGGAAGACGTTAATGAAAACCGCATTTCGCTAACGTTTATCATTCTCAAGACATGACCACTTATGACCTTCTCGTAGCAAACTGTTGAGTTTCAGAACGCAACAAGATTATAACGCTCAACTTACAATAATACAATAAACATTAAAAGAAAAAGAGGTTAGAAGGAACCCCTACAGTACATCTACTTTCTAGAAACTCTACTCCCCCACGCCCTCGTTTCATTTTTAAAACAGAAGAGGCCCTGACGCATGTTTGATTAATTCGTCACGCATTAGATCGTTACATTATTCAAATTGAAATCTTTTTTGATTTTAAGAGAAATTGACTGAAAGTGACTTTATGCGCATTCGTCGAGAGGAAGACGATAGTGAAAACCGCAACTTGCTATCACCTACCGTTCACGAGATAGTATCATCTTTACAGTCTACGCAACGCCGGCGCCTCAAACAAGAAATGTTTTTACTTCAGAGAAAATCTTACAAATTTCTTGGTTTTAAGAGAAATTGGCTTGACTCAATGAGAATTCGTCGAGCGGAAGACGATAGTAAAAATCACATCTTCCTGTCATTTATCATTCGAGATATTTTATCACTTTTACCCTTCTTGTAACACTTTTACAAAATTGTTGAGACTTATTTCATTTCGTTTACAAGACGCTAGTAAATTCAAAAATGCGCCTAATTTTAAATTAAAAGCACCTCCCATTTTTGATGTTTTCCGTTGTCTGAGATTCGATGTTTTGGGACTCCGAACCGGTGCAACTGACGCAGCATGCAAAATTGTGCGCAATTATATAAATTAAAGGCACTCTGCCGGGGATGATACAAATTTATACGAAATCGATAAAGAAAAGAAACAACAGTTACTGCACTTGTCTTTATTTACGCACGCATTCGTTAAAAATCTAAGAGTACCTTTCACAGTCACTATTGTCACGCTTACCGGGGTTGGTCCACTTAGCAAGCTGCGCTAACAGGGTAGCATCTTCACCATGTCACGTGACTGGATGGATGGCGTAGGATAGCAGAGCTTTAAAACTCAAATATTTATAAAAATTGAAGCCTTTTATTTAATATTAAGTTTTAAATTGGGGAGTTTTCGTGGACCAAAACGGGTGGTTGCGGTTCTATTCGTCCGTGCAGGCGGCTGCGGTTAGCGTTGGCCTGTCCTTTGGTGGCGACGTACTTTGTTTCCGAGCTGCGATGGTCAGGGTCGGGCTCGTTGCGATGTCTGCGGCGCTATGGCGATGGCGACGGATGACTAAGGTTGATCTTTTGATCACGGACGTGGTGGAGTGTCCTTGATGCGGTAAGCAGGGGTGCGGTGGTTCAGCTTCAGCTGAGGAGGGTGGTTCGTCGGCTCACCGGGACTGTAGTTGAATAGGGGTGAAGTTGAAGTCCTACAATCAGCCTCAGGATGATGGTGATCGCGGGAACAGCGTCCTTGGTGTCTGGGATGGCTCCGGGCGCCTCCCCTTCTTCGAGTTGGCACTAACGCCCACTGAGTTGATGCTTTACTAGACTGCCGTCCAAATTTTAACCACCCAAGTGTGGGTTTCGTTTATTGGAACATTGCATTATTCGTAACATGCCCTGTGTTTTTTGCATGTAAGCGCTTGCCCCAGTTGCAGCGATTCTGCCGATGTTTTATTGCGAAATATGAACCGTGCTATATCGGGTTATCTCATTTATTGTTTCTAAATTCCGACACTGTTGAAATTGCCCTCTATTTCACAAGCCCATGTTTTAATAATTTTCTTTATTATTTCTTACGAAAAACTCCCGTCGTAACACTATGGATGCTTTCTTTCGCTCACAAAATCGTGATCCGAACGTGTTTTGATTAAAAAACAGACATTATTTTCTTTGAATGTCTATTTTTACAACTACAGTTTGGATTGAATTATGGTTATTTACAAATGAAGTGTCAATCAAAAATTCAAGTCAGGTGTTTGGTTGTGACAACTACGAAATTTAGATCCTAACTATTCGAAACACGATTGGAACTTTTAAGCAAAAGAAAGCACCTTATATTCAGTAAATGATCAAACTTAACTCAAATTCAAACCTCAATCGTTTAAATGACAGTGAAAACCGAATAACGGGGCTCGTATTGTAAAAAAAAGGTTAGCCAATAATTTCCTTTAGTACATGCAACTGCTGTAAATTATATTTGGCGAGGAGTATATCCTTTGGTGTTCATATAAACCGTCGAGTCTGCAGTTAAAATTATTTTTTGCTCTAAAAAGTATAGTGTGGTGTAAATTAAATGTTTGTGGAACACTGCGACGTCTTTGCTCCTCGGAGAAACTTTTAATGAATTCGTATGAAACCTCCTCTTCTTCTCACAGTGAAGACGCATTTATTTTTAATGAAAATACATGCTCGTTCATGTCTGCCCGACTTGAAATAAATCCTCATACATGCGCACACATTCGAGGCTCAAGTTAGCTCCCGGAAAAGTCATTTATTTATATATAAATCACATGGAAATGCGTTACTACGTACGCCGACCGACGCGACGCCGCCGCCGCCGCGTACGTACAAGCTCGTTTAAAAGCTCGCAAAAAGTTTCGGGAAACAAGCAGCTTGATACTTCGGTCGCAGTCCACAGATTGAATTGCAGCTTTCACCGCAGTAAATACGGCCATGTCATTTCCGGTAGGAGTGCTATATCTCTCTGTACCACTGAAAATATCCGGAGACAGTTGGAAACTTGATAAGACTTTGCCGAACAACTTTACTCTTACGCCGCGGCGGTTTTCAGATTGCATTATCATTTCTGAAAGCTTAAATTTATCGCCGAAAAATGATTTGACTAAGGAAATCGTGTTCGGGGAAATTTATCGGAACCCTCATCATCCATCCTCTATGTTTCCTACGCGCTCTCTTCTTGAATATTAAAAAAATAAAATAAAATTTGTTTTTTTTTTTACGTCTCCCGAGTAATTTTGTTCTGAGTTGATTGATTGCTTTTAATTGCGCATGTTCTTTAAGTCACACATTCAGTGGAATTACAACACTCATGATTAAGCAAATTATGCTGAGCGCGTTTGGTATTTACTGCTCAGGTAAAAGTGCTTTTCTGAAATTGCACCGACGCACACACCGCCTTGCAGGTGTTGCACGCCATCAGTTAGCGAAGAAGTGCTTTTCTGAAATTGCACCGACGCACATACCGCCTTGCAGGTGCTCCAGGCCATCAGTCAGCGAAGAAGTGCTTTTCTGAAATTGCACCGACAAACGTACCGCCCTGAAGGTGTGCCACGCCATTAGTCAGCGATGAAGTGCTTTTCTGAAATTGCACCGACAAACATACCGTCTTGCAGGTGTTCCACGCCATCAGTCAGCCATCACGACGACGAGTGATTTGCAACAGTCGCGATGCTTCGAAACTACGACAAATTATGTTGTGATGTTCACCGCTCACGTTTCAATTATGAAATTACATTACATGTAATTGTTTTTAATGTAACGGTTTTAGTTTCGTCGAGATGAAAATCAGAATATTAATAGCGCAAAATGAATTACATAAGCGCTCAAGTTCTAATATAGCAATAAATTAAACGGTGATTAATGACACTCATCTCACGGCTCGCACGTTAGTTAGACAAACGACATCCCATTCGAAGCGAATCCTTAATCCGGGTTCCACTTATTAGCGTTGCTCTGAGTTTCCCGGAATCGCTCCCCACTAACGATACAACGGGTTCGCCCCTGAAACGTACGCGCGTCAAGAACACCCGCCGGAAAGCTGCGGTTCGGCTCACCCGCGCGCCCCTACCGACCTCCCCAACCCCGGCCCCCGGAGAAGACGTTTTTATTGCTTTTATGATGTCTTATATTATACGTCTGTTTTATTTCCGAATTTTATGCGCGGCGTTGCGATTGCTCGCTCGCCCGCCCGCCTTTACTTAACCGTCTTTTTTTTATTGAAACCGTATACGCATTCGATTCGGATTATTCTATTTTACGGGGGTGGAGGAGGAGGAGGAGGAGGAGAACCCCAGAACCGACGCGCGCCCGCATTTTTTTTTCCAGTTAAGCACGTCACGTAGGCGCATCTGGTGTTTCTTGTCTGACGTTTCATTTCTAAAAAGTACAATGCGCGCCTCCACCACCGCAACAACCGCCGCTGCCGCCGCCGCCGCCGCCGACGAGAACTTTACAATGCTTGTCTTGTTGACACGATCACAAAACAGCATGTATAATTCAGGGCGGAATAATTTATTGCCTCTTCGAGGGGGGTGGGCGGGGGGCTTGTGCTTGCTTACGTTGTGAGAACGCGAAATGATGATATTGTTAGGTTAGGTTTTGATGCGCGTCACTTAGGTTAGGTTTCGATGAGCCTCACTTTAAATTATTGTTTGCGTTTTAAAAGTAAGTAGTGCGACCTCATCAATCTTGATTGTTTCCTCTGCGCGGCATTGTTTCGCGTCGCGTCGGGTCAAGCACAAATTTATCAAAATTTATTATCTTAGGTGTAGTTACGTGTGCAGTATTTGTGGTGGAGAACGCTCACCAAGTCCATAACTGACTACTTCTTTTTTGAGCTGGCTCTCAAATGTTTCTAAAATATTCAACGAATTATCGCGGGTGTTATTTGCTAACGTTTTGCAAACGAAATACGGGCCCCGTTATCCGCTATTTTCGCTTTCTCGCTCTTGTAAACGGTTGAGATTTAACTTTGAGTTACGTTTGATTATTTAATGAACATACGTGACTATGAAAGATACTCCTGGGGAAGTTTAACGAGTGCGTAAATAAAGACAAGTTATTATTTCTGTTGTTTGACAATTTCGTGTAAATATGAGTCACCCCTGGCAGAGTGTTTTTAATAATAATTCAGCGCATTCTTGTTATTGTGCATCACTTGCGCAGCTTCGGAGTCCCAAAACATCGAATCTCAGACAACGGAAAACAAAAAAAAATCGGGGGTAACTTATGCTAATTCGCTTTTTTTTCCCTAATGAATACTGGATTCGCAGTAGTAAAAAGTGGTTTAGAATTGTTAAGATATAGCTTTGGGTTACGTTTGATTGTTTCATGAACGTACGTGACTGTGAAAGGTACTCCTGGATGTCCAACGATTGCATAATTAAACACGAGTGCAGAAACCGTTGTTTATTTCTGCTTTATCAATTTCGTATAAATTTGAACCACCCCTGGCAGAGTGCCCAGTAATTTACAATGGGGCATTCTGCATGAGTTGCACAGGTTCGGAGTCCCAAAACACCGAATCTCAGTCAACGGAAAACATAAAAAGTGGCGGTGACTAATGCTAATATACTTTTCTTTCTAAGAAATACTGGAGGCGCAGTAATAACAAAAAAGTGGAAAATCCTCAGGGCCCCTCCCCCCTATCTCTTCCTGTGGGAACACAAATAGGAACATGAACATGAAATCTGTAGTAGTTTAATTTCGGTAAATCTCTGGCAGAGTGCATCTAATTTATAACTGGCATGGCATTTTGGTATTCTACATCAGTTGCACAGGTTCGGAATCCCGAAACACCGGATCTCAGACAACGGAAAACATAAAGAATGGGGGTGGCTTATGCTAATTCACTTTTCTTTCTGATAAATACCGAAGACGTACCACGAAGGGTTTAAAATGTGGAAAAATTTAAGGTTGGGTGCACTTTTATTATTTTGTATCACTTATTACTTGCAAAGCTTCGGAATCCCAAAACATCGAATCACAGACAGCGGAAAACATAAAAAATTAAGGTAGCTTATCCTAATTCACTTTTCTTTCTAACAAATACTAGGGGCGAAGGGAAGAAGGGGTTTAAAATGGGGAAAATCCCCCCCCCCCCCTCCCGACAAGAAAAATCTGTAGTACTTTCATTTCGACAAATATGAATCGTCTTTGGCAGAGTGCTATTAATTTAATAATTGGGCACATTTTTGTTATCCTACCTCACTTGCACTGTGGAATTCCAAAACATCGGATCTCAGATAACGGAAAGCGTAAAAAGTGGGTGTGACTTTTGCTAATTCGCCTTTCTTTCTAATGAATACCAGGGGCGCAGTAGTAACAAGGTGTTTAAAACGGGGAAATTTTTTAGGCTACCCTTCCCCCTGACGAGGGAAATTTGTAGTAGTTTGATTTCGGCATATTTGAACCATCCCTGGCAGAGTGCCTTTAATTTATTAATTAGGTGCATTTTTGTTATTCTGCATCACTTAAACAACTTCGGAATCCCAAAACATCGAATCTCAGACAACGGAAAATATAAAAAATGGGGGTGACTTATGCTAATTCACTTTTCTTTGTAATAAATGCCGGCGGGGTGGGGCGGGGGGCGCAGTAGTAACAAATGGTTTAAAATGGGTAAGGCTGCTCTCCCCTTGACAAGAGAAATGTGTGGTAGTTTAATTTCGTCAAATTTGTAATATGTGAGCCCTAGAATTTTTTTTTAACTTATTTCATTTGAACTCTCTTTTAATAGCATTTCTTACATTATAAATAAATCCATTGGCCGTTTATTTTTCTTTCATTTCTTAAATAAATTTCAACCAAGTATCGTTTTTGAAGCTCATAAAACACAAATGTCATTATTTATTCATAAATAAGCAAAAATAAAGAATCACAATAACAGGCACTTCACACTGACAGTTCTTTTACAACTGCTGTCATGTAAAATTAATATCAGACATAACTGCTGTGTGTATCGCTCTCATTCATAGCCAACTCTGAAAAAGATTTCTGTGGCTCGCAAATTACCATCCCTAGCTTTATTAATCGAGCGCATTTTTGTTATTCTGCATCACTCCCACAGCTTCGGAGTCCCAAAACATCGATTTTCAGATAACGGAAACGCTAAAATGAGGGTGACTTAAGCTAATTACTTTTTATTTCTAATAAACACTGGGGCGTAATAATAGGAAGGGGTTTAAAATGGGGAAACTTTTTACAAGACAAGAGAAATCTATAGAAGTTTAATTTCGGCAAATTTGAACCATCCCTGCCTTTAATTCATTAATTAATTTATTTATTAATTGGATGCATTTTTATTGCTCTGCATCACTTGCACAGCTTCGGAATCGGAAGAGTGTTATTAATTTACTAATTGGGCGCATTTTTGTTTTAATCTGCATCACTTGCACAGCTGCAGAATTCCAAAACATCGAATCTCAGAGAACGGAAAACATAAAAAATGAGGATAGCTTATCCTAATTCAGTTTTATTTCTAATAAATACTAGGGGCGCAGCAGTAAGAAGGGGTTTAAAATGGGGAACATTTGTAGGTTGCCACCCCCCCACCCCACCCCGACAAGAAAAATCTGTAGTAGCTTAATTCCGGCGAATTTGAACCATCCCTTACAGAGTGCCTTCAATTTATTAACTGGGCGCATTTTTGTTATTCCCCATCACTTGCACAGCTGCAGAATTCCAAAACATCGAATCTCAGAGAACGGAAAACATAAAAAATGAGGATAGCTTATCCTAATTCACTTTTATTTCTAATAAATACTAGGGGCGCAGTAGTAAGAAGGGGTTTAAAATGGGGAACATTTGTAGGTTGCCACCCCCCCACCCCACCCCGACAAGAAAAATCTGTAGTAGCTTAATTTCGGCGAATTTGAACCATCCCTGACAGAGTGCCTTCAATTTATTAACTGGGCGCATTTTTGTTATTCTGCATCAAAGCAGAGCTTCGGAATCCCAAAACATCGAATCTCAGACAACGGAAAACATAAAAAACGGGGGTGGCGTAGCAGTTTGTAGTTAAATAATAAACGAAAAGCTTTCCGTCCAAACTTTTTTAAATCAATTTGCAGTGTTCTTCTATTACGACGTAGTAAGTGAGGAATTGGCAAAAACATGTCCCGGTGAGGGAGAGAGATCAGAAAATCCCGTATCGACGTTTTGCGTAGGCGAATTTTTGGGGCGTATTCAATTAAGGCACGCGCCCCTAAGCTTTAATCAGTTGTAATACACGTAATTGTGTTCGCGTCATGTGCTACAGACGAGAGAGTTAAATGCATTAGAGGAGCTCAAAGCTTGCGACTTGCCTGCTGCAATAATTTAATTTTGATACCTATTCGCGGCAGAATAGACGTCAGATCGGCTCGGATGCGAGGCGAAATCTCTCAAGAGCCGCTTAAACTAGTTCCGCAAACAACTGAATCGATATTACCGGAGGCATTCAGATCGACCGTAAACATGCTGATTATGTACAGAAGATTTCCGGCTCGATTTAATTGTGTGCTCGAGCGAGGAGAGATAGCGCCCCCGGAATTAATTAAAAAAAAAAACAAAAAAGAGTTCTTTTCAAAATTTATTTTTACGCTGCCGCCATGCCACCACCGGACGTGTGCATTTATTGAGAAAGGGACGACCTCCACTTACTTAGGCAGGTTATCTTTTATTATCGGAGGACTAAAGCTGCAGTAAGTGACGGGTGGTGACAGAGCATCAGCAACACCTAACCTATAAAGAATACGCTTCACTTTACTAGTTTATTTATTTGTGAATATCAGCACGGCGCGATGCATAGTTAGAAGAAAGAAGATTAATTAAATAAGTCATTTAGTTTAAATAAATAAAATAAATTCCGTGTCACCTTTATTCGGAGAATTCTACTTTGTTTACATTAGCTCGATTAGCTCACGATTAAGAATCAAACAAAAATAACGTGATATAACTTTAAAAAAAAATAATAATAACTAAACCACTTTTTCATGAAAACAAATGTGTATGAAAGGTTTTAAAGCGCGGTGCAATTAATACGAAACAAGCTTTCCTCTTCTTTATTATATTCGGATTGCGTTCAACAAGTGGCTCATAGATGTACGCTCTGCAATATCAGATCAACGTGGAAACATTTTCCACTTTGATGTATTTTCTGTTAAATTGCTTTCGCCTTGGTGAAGAACGCTCTGATGAAATATTTCCGACAAAGAAAGACGCGCGAGTGTTTCGTTGCCTTAATAACCGTTGCCATTTTGCCAGTTTACGTTGCCCCTTAATAGTACGCATTGTGTTCAGAGTTCAGAAGAATGCCGACGCTCGTTATAATTTAGTTGGATTTGCAAAATAAAAAGGAACGTGTTTGTATCGATACAAATAAATAAATAAAATCGTTTTACGATTTATACATGATAATCATAATCATAGTCAACAGTTTAAAGCATGAATGAGGACTGTGACTTTAGAATAGGCAACCCATCAATCATCTCAGAAATAACATGGCGTGTGTAAAGCACGGAAGTAGAATAGGTTGCCTATTTTGTAATTAATTTTTAAGGCGCAATGATTTGGGATTAAAAAGTAAGGACAAAGTTATGAAATTCTCTCGTGCAAAGAAGAAAGCATCGTAAAGTATGAAAAAGCAAGAACGCCGCTACCGTGCCGCCGCATGATAAATTCATAACACAAAAACCACCCCGCTAAAAGCACTTAACATCGGTGATAAATTACTTTCGCTTAAGGCAGGTGGTGCGTTTATCACGTGTGTGCCGTTAATTATTCGCAAGGCAATGCAGTTTCTAGCCCCCCCCCCCCCCCCCCCCGCATAATTATTTAGATTCACGTGCAACTGTTTCTAATGATTTATATGAGAAGCAAAAAAAAAAAAAAAATGCAAAAATTGCACGGGTGAAATAATTTTGAATTCTAAGGGGTCGTTTTATGCAACCGTTTTTTTTTCTTCTGCGCGTGCTTAGATTTCTTAAACGACGAACATCTGGGATGGTATTATAAAAATAGTGACAGAAAAATTGTCGGAAGAAAACATGTTCTATTTCTGAAACATTTATTTATGTTTTTTTATGGGGCTCACAATTAATGAAACTTAATTTATGAGAAAAAAAATATGTTAGCAAAAATTATTAAAATTTCGACATTAAAAAAATAATTTACTTAAAAATACTAGTCTTTTTTGTTCTCAATTTTTATGTTTAATTTTTTCCCCTTCTTTTTTTACTTTTTCTTCCTTGAGTTGGATATTAGCTTTGTTGGGTTGACCTTGAGATAATTTCTATGGGGCTCACAATTAATGAAGTTTATTTTATGAGAAAAAAATATGTCAGCAAAAATTATTACAAGAAACATTATTTTAAAGCGAACTAGACCCCCCTCCTCCCAAGATCCCAAACAATTTTCCAAGATTTCAGAATGTCTGGTTTGAAACGGGTTCGAGTTTATTTTTCTTCTTTTTTTTGTTCTCAATTTTCTTGTTTAATTCTTTTCCATGAAATGAACATATTCAGTACTAAAGTGGAGCTTGGGATTGGGTTGATCTCGAAATCAACTTAAGTTTTATTGACTTCCGATATAAAAAAATAATTTATTTTAAAAAAGACTATTCTTTTTTGTTCTCAAATTTTATGTTTAATTTTTTTCTCCTTGAGTCGGGCATTTTCAGGTGGAGCTTGGGGTTGGGTTGACCTTGAGGCAAACTTAATTTTTATTGAATTTCGCTTAATTTTTATTGAATCTCGACATAAAAAAATAATTTATTAAAAAAATTATTTTATTTTTTTGTTCTTTGTTTATTTTTTTTCGTTGAGTTGGGCACATTAAAGTGAGAACCTTGAGATGAACTTAATTTTTATTGAATTGCGCTTAATTTTTATTGAATCTCGACATAAAAAAATAATTTATTTAAAAACTACTTTATTTTTTTATTCTTTGTTTGTTTAATTATTTTCCTTGAGTTGGGCATATTCGAGTGAAACCTGGGGGTGAGTTCAACTTAATACTAATTGAATTTCTTTTAATTTTTATTCAATTTCGATATTAAAAAAATAATTTATTTCAAAAAAAATTGCCAATTTTTATTCTCAATTTTTTTCTTTGAGTTGAACATTTTCAGGTGGAGCTTGGAGTTGGGTTGACCCTGAGGTCAACTTATTTTTGTTGAATTTAAGTTTTCTTGAATTTCGATAAAAAAAATTCTCTTTAAAAAAATGATATTAAAGATTTTTAATTCTTTTTCCTTGAGTTGGGTACATTTATTCGTGTTGGGTTGACCTTGATCCAATGAAATGGACATAATTTCTATTGAACCAGGCACACTCGGGCTAACTTCGGATCAAACAGGTTGACCTTGAGATGACTTTGGCTTAAATTTTACTGAGGTTCAATATTTTTTTTTTTAATTTTAAATAACGTCTTTTTAAAATGATTTTATTAAAATTCTTACATTTTTTTCCTTGAGTTGGATATTAGCTGGGTTGGGTTGACCTTGAGGTTAACTTAATTTTTATTGAATTGCGCTTAATTTTTATTGAATCTCGACTTAAAAAAAATTATTTATTAGAAGAATTACTTTATTTTTTTTATTCTTTGTTTAATTTTTTTCCTTGAGTTGGGCATATTCGAGTGAAACTTGGGGTTCGGTTCAACTTAATACTAATTGAATTTCCTTCAATTTTTATTAAATTTCGATATTAAAAAAATAATTTATTTAAAAAAAAATTACTAATTTTTGTTCTCAATTTCTTTCTTTGAGTTGAGCATTATCAGGTAGAGCTTGGAGTTGGGTTGATCTTGAGGTCAACTTATTTTTACTGAATTTAAGTTAAGTTTTATTGAATTTCGATAAAAAATATTTTATTTAAAAAATGATATTAAAGATTTTTAATTCATTTTCCTTGAGTTGGGTATATTTATTAGTGTTGGGTTGACCTTAATCCAACGAATTGGACATAATTTCTATTGAACTAAGGCTAACTTCGGATCAAACGGGTTGACCTTGAGATGAATTAGGCTTAATTTTTAGAGTTTCAAAATTTTTTTTATCCTAAAAAACGTCTTTCTAAATTGTTTTTAAAGTTCTTACATTTTTTCCTTAAGTTGGATATTGGCTGGGTTGGATCGACCTTGAACCCAGAACCGACGCGACGAATCCTTTTTCTTTGAATTTGGTATATTTATTCGTGTTGTAGTTTCGGATCAAAAGGATCGACCTTGAGATGAGTTAAGCTTAATTGTTATTGAGTTTAAAAAATTTTAATTAAAAAAAAAGAACGCCCTCATTTCATTTTAAAGTTTCTTTTTTTCTTTTCCTGGAGTTGGACATTAAGTGGGTTGGGTTGACCTTAGCCTTAAACCGACAGATTGAGCCGAACGACTTTATGTTCGGATTAGTTGAGTTGAGTTGAGTTGACCTTGAGACTGCATCGAACTTAGTTTTTATTGAATTTTAGTGTTTAATTTTCAACAATTTTTATTTTTTTAATGTTTAAAGAAGAAGGAATAATTCAGTCAGGCACTTTTATGTCGAACGAAAAACCATTCACAAAATCACGTTTATTATAAACGTGTATATTTCGTAGGCGATGCGCACATCATCAGTACTTGCCGAAACAAAAACGTATTTTTTCTTTCGTTTGATTGTATCGACCTTTTGATGGGTTTGTTGAACTTATTGAGTTTTTTTTTCAACTTTTTGTAACCCTCAAAACTTAGGTATTAGTTACTGATTTTAGTTGGGTTGGGTTGATTTTAAACCGACTGGCCTTAATTTTCTTGAGGTTTAATTTTTTTTAATTTAGATGTTTCAGTTTTCTAATTTTTTAATTTAAATGTTTCAAACAATCTCCTTTGGTTGGGCGTACTTAGATTCATCTGGGTCGGGTTTACTCTGAGATTGTATTACGGGTTACTTCCTTTCGGTAACCACGTGTGGTACGTGCTTGATTTAGTAAGGTGGTGACAGTGCGTCCCGGAAGTGACGCCGTTTGAAATCAAGGCTTTCGTTCGTGTTTGGAATCACGTTCTTCGCGTCCTGTTCTCCTTCCGAGACTAGCTCGAGACAGCTGACTGCCTCTTCAGCGCAACTTGCCGCCAGATTTTGGTCAGTGACCAGGAGTTACTTTCGGCAACCACGAGTGATACGTGCTTGATTTAGTAAGGTGGTGACCATGCGCCCCGGAAGTAACGCCGTTTGAAATCAAGGCCTTCATTGGTCTTTGGAATCACGTTTTTCGCGTCCGGTGCCTCACCCTTCTCCTTCAGAAACTAGCTCGAGACAGATGACTGACGCTTCAGCGCAACTTCCCGCCGGATTTTGGTCAGTGACCAGGAGTTATTGCTTTGGGGTTAAGATGCGTTCAATTTTATTTTTTAACTTATTTACGATATTGTTAAATTTTAATTTTTAACTTGCGATAATTTTGATAATTTCTATCTAAATTCTTTTAAAAAAAAAGTTTTCTCGACCGTGGCGTATTTCGGTTGGCTGTAGTTGAATTGGATTGACCTTGAACCGGCGCGGTGCGGCGGATTGAACTTATCGGTTTAGTTAGTCAATTTTTTTAAGTGTTTAATTTTTTTTTTTTTTTGGATTAGGCACAGTTAAGGTTGATTTAATTTGTGTAGACCTTGAGATAGGTTGGACTTACTGGTTTCTTTTTTTTTCAATTTTTACATTTAACGTTTTAATTTTTTCTATTTGTTTGTTTCTTCTTAATGGGCATGGATTGAGTTGGACTTCGTATTTAGTTTAATTTTTTTTCTCTATAATTTCTTTATTCAAAAATTCTTTTTTTTTAATGTAAGTCCGATTTTTATTGAAATTTAATTTTTATACATTTTTTTCTCTTGATGTTTTAGTGTTGTTTATCCATTTCTTACTTATGCTAATTCATAATTCCGTTGTTATTATTAAAATTGTGTTTGTTGATTTCTTTTATTAACTTCATTTGATTTGTACTCCAGGATGTCTCATTTATTCATGTTATTTTCTTATTGAACGGGATGCTTGACTTTAATAAATTAAATAAAAGTAACAATATTACATAAAATAAAATATGATAGCAATAAGAAAACACAGCGAATGAAATCATATTCCGAGAAGTAATTGTAAATGAAATAAGCATGTAATGACCCTGAACAAACGGAGTAACGCGTGCAAAAGACTGACCTTGGCTCTGCGAATCAAAACACAGCAATAATTGCAAATTCCCTCTACAAAAGTTACACATCATATTGTCTTTAAATACTGAAGCACACCTTGCAGAACAACAGTCAACATTCAACCCCCTAAATAAAACCACCCCTACTGTAAGTTCTAAATCATGGAAGTTAATTTATTATTTAGGTATAATAAATATAAAAAAGTGCTGTAATAATATTATTATTACTATTTAAGAAAATTCTGTTATCGTTATTTCTTCAAATTGGATTCAAATTAGATTTTGAGTTCCTAAATCCCGATCTTTTTATTCGGAGGCGGCGGCGAGCATTAAGTAACGCGTTCTTCACAGCTTCTGTTATCAACAGGGGATGACGTATGTAACGTCTCCGCCGCCGTTCGAGTTCCTGTTGTCGGGGCCATTCCCTGATTCCCATTCGTTCCCGTTCTCTCATTCCCAAGTCGCAGACTGTCCATTATTTTAAGGAGGCGAAGCGTTGATAATCGCCTCCGCCCGCTTCGCCTCCTCAGCTCAAGCCAGCCGCGGATTGTCAATAATAAAAGGATAAAATTTTACCCCGCAGATTAATAAAGCTTAGGCTAGGTGCGGGTTTCAATCTCCACTGTTATCCGTGCGTTAATCTAAAGAAATTTGTTCAGGTAACATAAAATATTTGATTTTATTTAATCTGCCGGTCTAAGACAAAGCGTTCATTTAGACTTGCGACGCCGGCATATTTCTGCGAACACAAGCAACTCGTCACCGCAGCACCGTCACCTTCTTGTGAGATGTCATGCACTTACTTATTTGTCACATACTTCTATAAAATCATTGTGTTTTCTGAAAATTGGATGCGGGAAGGTGTTACGGTTTGAAAAACCGATTTCAAAACTCACCCTGTACATATCAAGTTTTAAATTGCATTTATCTTCACGGTGCAAAATTCAGAAATAAACCTAACGCAAAATCCGTTCCACGCTTTACGATCTAATTTTGTGGTGCAAGTCGCAGACTGTTTTATACATCTCAGAACACTCAATAAATAAATAAATCATCTTATGATGTTCGCTGTGTCGGCATTACAGTTGTCTTAAGTTAAATTTTCACCAGTTGCTTTTCATATTTCATATTTCGTGGGAATTAAATTGAATGCTTGAATTTTAAACGTCGAAACTGATCATAAAACTCGGCCACGCCGCGACTTAGTTTTTGTATTATATGGTTTCTGGGGGTTATGTTCTTTTTGTCCACTTGTTATTTTGAAGGAAAGAGAAATTACATTCACACTTGACATTTCACGTCATTGGTTATTCCTGTTATCATCTACGCCAGCATATTTTTGCAAACACAAACAAAGTACCCACAATCCCTCGCAAGCGTCCACAGTTGTATTTCATTATATTTCGTGGGAATTAAATTGAATGCTTGAATTTTAAACGTCGAAACTGATCATAAAACTCGGTCACGCCGCGACTTAGTTTTTGTGTTATAAGGTTTCTGGAATTTATGTTCTTTTTGTCCACTTGTTATTTTGAAGGAAAGAGAAATTACATTCACACTTGACATTTCACGTCATTGGTTATTCCTGTCATCATCTACGCCAGCATATTTTTGCGAACACAAACAAAGCACGCACAATCCCTCGCAAGCGTCCACAGTTGCATTTCATTATATTTCGTGGGAATTAAATCGAATGCTTGAATTTTAAACGTCGAAACTGATCATAAAACTCGGTCAAGCCGCGACTTAGTTTTTGTGTTATAAGGTTTCTGGAATTTATGTTCTTTTTGTCCACTTGTTATTTTGAACAAAAGATAAATTACGTTCACACTTGACATTTGACGTCATTGGTTATTCCTGTCATCATCTACGCCAGCATATTTTTGCAAACACAAACAAAGCACCCACAATCCCTCGCAAGCGTCCACAGTTGTATTTCATTATATTTCGTGGGAATTAAATTGAATGCTTGAATTTTAAATGTCGAAACTGATCATAAAACTCGGTCACGCCGCGACTTAGTTTTTGTGCTATATGGTTTCTAGGGGTTATGTTCTTTTTGTTCACTTGTTATTTTGAAGGAAAGAGAAATTACGTTCACACTTGACATTTGACGTCATTGGTTATTCCTGTCATCATCTGCGCCAGCATATTTTTGCGAACACAAACAAAGCACGCACAATCCCTCGCAAGCGTCCACAGTTGCATTTCATTATATTTCGTGGGAATTAAATCGAATGCTTGAATTTTAAACGTCGAAACTGATCATAAAACTCGGTCACGCCGCGACTTAGTTTTTGTGTTATAAGGTTTCTGGAATTTATGTTCTTTTTGTCCACTTGTTATTTTGAACAAAAGATAAATTACGTTCACACTTGACATTTGACGTCATTGGTTATTCCTGTCATCATCTACGCCAGCATATTTTTGCAAACACAAACAAAGCACCCACAATCCCTCGCAAGCGTCCACAGTTGTATTTCATTATATTTCGTGGGAATTAAATTGAATGCTTGAATTTTAAATGTCGAAACTGATCATAAAACTCGGTCACGCCGCGACTTAGTTTTTGTGCTATATGGTTTCTAGGGGTTATGTTCTTTTTGTCCATTTGTTATTTTGAACAAAAGAGAAATTACGCTCACACTTGACATTTGACGTCATTGGTTATTCCTATCATCATCTACGCCAGCATACTTTTGCGAACACAAACAAGACACGTCATCGTAATTTGACACCTTCTTGTGAGATGTCATATACTAAGTAAAATTGGAGCTGCGATACACGTCACCGTGACTCAATACGCTGCGCACTGCAGAAAACTGATAAAGCAGTTCAAGTCGGAATCTTCCGACGCAGGTGCATCAAAAGTTCGAAAAATAACACCAACTCAAGGTTGGTAGAGCTGGACTGTGTATTAGAAGGTTGCCTTGATCAGAGGAGGGGACAGAAGGTGCGTATCTCGTTACGTCACGTCACGTGATAAATTCCATTGGTCATATTGACGAGATTTTTGCGTTATTTGATCAATAGGACCACATTTTTAGTGAATTAAATGAAGCTTTAGGAAACAGATTAAAACCAACTCTATTTAATTCACTGTGACGGATAGAAGTTTCTTGTGACGTCACAAGTTACTTTTGCGGGGAGGAAATTTCAAACTGCGTATTAAATGGGAACGAGGCAACCTACTAGATGCAGTATCAGTTTTACCAACCTTGCACCAACTGAATCTCCGCGTTATCTAGCGGGGAAAAAGTGTATTTAATACGCGCTCTCATTTTATAACGGGAACCAACACGTGACTGGAGTCCATATAAACTTCTCGACATTAGAGCTGCGCTTTTTAGTTCCCCTGTGATTTTCTCAGTTCAATCTTAAGCAACTGTCTCATTTCAATAGCGGACGATTCAATTTTTTTTTTTAAATCAAGACTTAATTTCTACGTCTTCAATATTTAAATGTAATTAAGACTTAATTTCTTACTTTCTTACTTTCTTATGTAATAATTAATTAACTTTAAATATTGATGACGTTGAAACATTTTAAATTCAACATAAGAAAAGAATAAAAAATTATAAATTAATTCAGAGTAAACTTAATGATGAAAAATAAAAATCTATTTCGGCGGGAAACAACATGAAACTGGAGTCCATATAAACCTCGGACATTTGAGCTGCGCCTTTTAATTTCTTCTTGAATTTTAAAACAAACAAAAAACTAATTCGGGGTAAATGTTGAAAATAAAAAATCGATTAAAATTAAATTCAATCCGTCTCAAGATCTACCCAACCTAACTGAAATCAATCTGATCATGTCCGTCCCTAGAAAAGAATTTCGAAAAAAATAAAATAAAATACCAAAATTTAAATTTAAAAATTAACTCAAGTGACCGGAGCCCATATAAACCTCTCGAAAAATCGATTTCGGCGGGAGACAACATGAAATTGGAGTCCATATAAACCTCGGACATTTGAGCTGCGCCTTTTAGTTTCTTCTTGAATTTTAAAACAAACAAAAAACTAATTCGGGGTAAATGTTGAAAATAAAAAATCTATTAAAATTAAATTCAATCCGTCTCAAGATCAACCCAACCTAACTGAAATCAATCTGATCATGTCCGTCCCTAGAAAAGAATTTCGAAAAAAATGAAATAAAATACCAAAATTAAAATTTAAAAATTAACTCAAGTGACCGGAGTCCACATAAACCTCTCGAGATTAGAACAGCGCTTTTTAGTTCCCTCGTGATTTTCGAAGCTCAATCTTAAGCAAGTGTCTTATCTTGTTGGCGGGAAACTCTATTCTTGAAATCAAGTTTTAATTTCTACTCGATTAAATTTAAATGTTGATGATGTTGAAACATTTTAAATTCTTAAACTTAAAAAACAATTAAATATTATGAATTAATTCAAAGTAAACTAAACTAAAGTAAATGTTGAGAATTAAAAATCGATTAAAATTAAATTCAATCCATCTCAAGATCTGAAATTAAAATTCTAAGCACGTCCAGTCTTAGGAAGAAATTCTGAAAAATTTAAGTAATATACCAAAATTCATTTAAAAATTAACTCCTTAACTACGTGTCTTATCTCGATATAGGACGATTCCTTTTTCTTGTTTTTTTTTTTTTGAAGACTTAATTTTTATTTAAATATTGATGACGTTGAAATATTTTAAATTCAACCTAAAAAAAAGGCCTAAAGATTACCAAAAAATTTATTCAGAGTAAACTAAAGTAAATGTTGAAAATAAAAAATCGATTAAATTCAAATCAATCCGTCTCAAGATCAACCCAAGCTAACTGAAATCAATTTGATCCCGTCCGACCCTAGAAAAGAACTTCGAGAAGAATAAAATAAAATACCGAAATTCATTTAAAAAGTAACTCATGTGACCGGAGTCCATATAAACCTCTCGAGATTAGAACTGCGCTTTTTAGTTGCTTCTTGATTTTTGAAGCTTAATCTTAACCACATGTCTTATCTAGATAGCGGACGATTCTTTTTTTTTTTTTTTTGAAGTCAAGACTTAATTTCTACTTAATTAAATTTAAATATTGATGACATGAAACATTTTAAATTCTTAAACTTAAAAAAGAATTAAACATTATAAATCAACTCAAAGCAAACTAAACTAAAGTAAATGTTGAAAATTAAAAATCGATTAGAATTAAATTCAATTCATCACAAGGTCTGAAATAAAAATTCTAAGGATGTCCAATCTTATGAAGGAATTCCGAAAAATACCAAAATTCATTAATTAATTCGAGTGACCGAATTCCATATAAACCTCGAGAGAGAGAGGTGCGCTTTTTAGTTCATTCGTGATTGTTGAAGCTTAACTACGTGTCTTATCTCGATAGCGGACGATTCTTTTTTTTTAACGGGAAACACGTGACTGGAGTCCATATAAACTTCTCGACATTAGAGCGGCGTTTTTTAGTTTCTTTGTGATTTTCGCAGCTCAATCTTAAGCAACTATCTCAACTCAATACCGGACGATTCATTTTTTCTTGAAGTTAAGACTTAATTAGACTTAATTAAATTTAAATATTGACGACGTTGAAATATTTTAAATTTAACCTAAGGAAAGGACTACAAAAATTATAAAAAATTAATTCGGAGTAAACTAAAGTAAATGTTGAACATTAAAAAGCGATTCAATTCAATTCAATTCAATTAAAAATAAATTCAATCCATCTCAAGATCTGAAATTAAAATTCTAAGAATGGCCAATCTTAGGAAGACATTCCGAAAAATAAAATAAAATACCAAAATTCATTTAAAAATTAACTCAAGTGACCGGAGTGCATATAAACCTCTCGACGTTAGAACTGCGCTTTTTAGTTCCTTCGTGATTTTTGAAGCTTAATCTTAACCACGATATCGATATCGATATCGATAGTGGACGATTCTTTTTTTTAACGGGAAACAGCACGTGAGAGTCCATATAAACTTCTCGACATTACAGCTGCTCTTTTTAGTTTCTTTGTGATTTTCGCAGCTCAATCTTAAGCAACTATCTCAACTCGATAGCGGAAGATTCTTTTTTTCTTGAAATTAAGACTTAATTTCTACTTAGTTAAATTTAAATACGACGTTGAAATATTTTAAAGTCAACCTAAGGAAAGGACTACAAAAATTATAAAAAAATTAATTCAGAGTAAACTAAAGTAAATGTTGAACATTAAAAAGCGATTCAATTCAATTCAATTCGCCTCAAGGTCAACGCAATCTGACTGAAATCAATCTAAACATGTCAAACCCTAGAAAGGAAGTTTGAAAAGATAAAATAAAATACCAAAATTCATTTAAAAATTAACTTAATGACCGGAGTCCATATAAACCTCTCGATATTAGAACCGCGCTTTTTAGTTCCTTCGTGATTTTCGAAGCTCATTCTTAAGCACGTGACTTATCTCTATACAGGGTGATTCTTCCTTTGAAATCTAGACTTAATTTATGTTTAATTAAACATATATAGACTGTACGAAAAAAATCAAAATTCATGCTTAGGCGCAAGAACGATGCCGATCGAATTATGCAAGAAGGAGTATGAGTGAAGTAGAGCGTTTCCGTCTGGCGTGCTGCATATCTGTCATATCATTCCAACCACGGCAGTAATCCTTCATTTCTTCAATGAATTTTAATTTAAAAAAAGAACCTGGCGAGAAAGCTCGTATTCAAATGGCGGCAATAAAATCTTGGTTGAGTGGGAGGGGGGATGGGGAGAGGGGGAGGGGGTCCCTCACGCGAACTCCCAAGATGTTACGTGGGGTATCGACGGTCTTAGCCGAGACCCACAACACATTACCGCTAATCCCGAAACCATTTCCATATAAATTACGCACGCAAACTATCCGAAGTCGGCCATAAAATTTAATAGATTCCAGCGCTCACTGCGTTTTAAAGAACCCCGCGCGGATACAAAGGTGCCCCCCCATTCGTCCTTATCAGATGCGCCGTTAAGCCGAATCGATTATATTTTCAAAATCGCTTTTGCGAGTTTTATGCTGATTAATAATAACAAACTGCAGATTTTCCACGGCCCCGGCCGCTTGAAAATGATGCCAAATCACGCGTTGCATTAATCTTTCTTCGCGGCCGGCGATTTACTTTAATGGTTGTGTCCTTCTACGCAATGGGACTCGAGATACTTGCCATTATATTTTTAAAGGGGGAAATGAATTTGTAAAGGAACGAATTTCTAACGGTTCGGATATTCAGTACGGAAGCCGCAATATTGCACCCGATTTATGCACTCAATTAAAGATATTTCTTGCATAGCAAATGCAACATCCGATATTCCCCACTTGCGGTAACAATCGGGAAGGAGAACAGTGCTTAGGCAGAGCGGTAGCGCACATAAGACGTCGATCTTCCGGTTGCAAAAAAATTGAAACCACGCTTTACGTTCAAATAATAATAAACTTCAAAATGGAAACAAGTCAGATGACATCGAATATAAGAAAAATCGAAGGTCTATGTTTCGATTATTTGAAGAATTCAATTAAGTAAAGATCGAATAAGGAATTAAAGACAAACAGAAGACGATCGGTGATAAAAATAAGACGAAAATAAAAATTCTAACTACTGTGAGTCAAATGGAATCAACAGCACTGAAGAATCTTTAACCAAGAGTTTGAAGAAAAGAAGATAAAAACCAAAAGGGGATTCAAAGTACCACTTCAAACATAAAATGATAGTCAGATGGAATTAGGAACAAAACAAGAGACGATCGGTTTATATCGCTATGTGATCTAAAGGTGCAGATATTCAGTACACATATATTTCTAAAAGAATCAAAAATTTAAAAATGTAAATGAACGAATTTTTAACGGTTTGGATATTCAGTGCGGAAGCCGTAATATTGCACCCGATTTATGCACTCAATTAAAGATATTTCTTGCGTAGCAAATGCAACATCCGATATTCCCCACTTGCGGTATCAATCGGGAAGGAGAAAAGTGCTTAGGCAGAGCGGGAGCGTACACAAGGCGTCGATCTTCCGGTTGCTGAAAATTCTTGACTCTTGACCTAACCACACTTTACGTTCAAATAATAATAAAGTTCAAAATGGAAACAAGTCAGATGAAATCGAATATAAGAAAAATCGAAGGTTTATGTTTCGATTATTTGAAGAATTCAATTAAGTAAAGATCGAATAAAGGAATTAAAGACAAACAGAAGACGATCGGTGATTAAAATAAGACGAAAATAAAAATTCTAACTACTGAGTCAAATGGAATAAACAGCACTGAAGAATCTTTAACCAAAAGTTTGAAGAAAAGAGGATTAAAAACCAAAAGGGAATTCAAAGTAACACTTCAAACATAAAATGATAGTCAGATCGAATTAGAAACAAAACAAGAGACGATCGGTTTATATCGCTATGTGATGTAAAGGTTCGAATATTCAGTACACATATTTTTCTAAAAAAAAAAAAAAATTAAAATTTTGTTGCAAATCGTTTTTGATTGCAGTGACCACATTGTTTAGGGTTTCGTCGGCAGAAACGTAGCTCGAAATTTCCACTGCAACCCAAAAAAAAGGGATCGTAGGATGCCGCTGTTTTATCTGTTAAAAAAATTAAGTTGCGATTTAATTAATATCATAATGAATCATACATACAACGCGCACAAGGTCAGAATGAAACAAGTCGGTCGCATTCTGGAACTGAGATGCGCATGGCACGATTCCAACCGGGAACAACGAGATCGAGTTTACGGTCGCTCCGATATTACCCGTAATTTATGCACTCAAAAATAAGGGTGTTTTTGCATAACAAATGCAACATCTGGTATTCCCCAATAACATAACTTAAGTGGGAAAGGGAAAAATGCTTAAGTAAAGCGGGACCGTACAAGAAATGAATCGAGCGAAGCCTCTTGACTTAATTACAAGTCGTGTTCCTCGTTGAAAAATTGTTTTCCTTTTATTTAAAAATTTTTTTTTCAAACCGTCAGTTCCCTCAGTTTGAAATTAATTAATTCCGCGGATGAAGATACAATTTTTCATGATGTGTTTCTTTTTTCTACTTAATGCTATAATTTCATTGCAATTTATTTATTTTTGTAATCAGTTTAATCCTAACCGATTTTTTTTTTATTTTAATTTTTCAAGAAAGTCAGAGTTGGTGAATTGAAAGAAAAAGTCTATTTTGCGTATAAAAAAAAGCTTTAGGGAAATGCCATCGAAACATGGTACGATACAAATCAGGAAGGAAAAAAGTGCTTCAAATCGCCGGGAGCGTTCGAAAAGTTGATCTTCCGGTTCCTAATTACGTGTTCCGTTCCTCGTTAAAGTTATTATTTTTTTAAATTTTAATTAATTTTTTATTTATCAGTTTCCTTGGGTTGTAATTAATTTTAATTTCGCGAATGAAGATACAACTCTTCGCGTAATTTTCTTTTTGTAATCAATTTAGTCGTAACAGAATTTTATTAAATTAATTTGAATTCTGTGTTTCAAGAAAGTTGCCAGTCAGCGTTGGTGAATTTAAACAAGCATTATTTTTTAATATGAACAAAAGGTAAAGGTAAAAGTGTTCCAAAGCAGGCTTTTTTTTATTATGTACGTATGAATATTCGCCTTTCTCTCCAATCCACTTTTCTATTTATTACTATAGTTTCACTGGCATTTATTTATTTGGTTATCTTGAATTTTATTATTTTTGGTCGTTTGTGAAAACTGAATATTTCAAAATTTCATTCGGTATTTAAAAAAAAATGTTTATATTAAATCTAATCGCACTGTGAGGCAGTCTCGAAGGTCTCACAGCGCCCGGTGGTGTTCTTGAACCTCCAGTAGAGATTTTCACTACTCTTGCGTTCAACATAGGGTTAGACAAAAATATATATATACAACACGGTTACTTAGAAAATATCTGTGAATTCGAACTCTTTACCATAATAACTCGGTAGCCCAAAGAAAATGCCAGCAACAGAGTCACAAGCGTTGGTAAATTACAAACAAAACTTGAAAGTTTAAACGACAGGATCAGTACTGATCGAACAAAAGCGATAAACTCTAAAGATCTACTTAAATTAAATTATGATAATAATGTTTGTAATTCTACTTAATTACTGCACTGCGCCGTTCCGATACCGTTTGTGCTTAGAAAATGAAAATAAAAGAAAACGGCACGTTACTGTGCGTGATCAACTGTTGATGTCATCGGCTTCGAAAGTTAGTTAATAGGTGGCGTATGCAGTCCACCGCGCTTATCGAAGTCCTTCATGCGTTTTGTTTGCCACACCGCCTCTGGTGAGTATGTCGACTTGTCCGCGATACGCCGTCAACGGTCGAGGCGTCGCGTCGCCGTCGGAAAGTTGGTCTAACAGGACCGAGATTCAAAAGTAAACCTCAATTAAAATATGCTCTCAACGAAAGCAACTCCAGGTATAAACAGGGGCCTGTTCAGATATAAAAAAAGAGCGCGCTGTGGGTAATATTATTTCTCGCTCGTGCAATCATGCAAGTAATTTTGCGCATCTTGCTTTCCATTTTAAACGCCCAGAGTGCACTCGCGGTATAATTTCTGAACGCGCCTCAGATTATTCAGACAAAATGCCCCCCCCCCCCCCGAGTAAAAGAACGATTCTGTCGCACAAAAAAAAGAGTAAGAAAAGTAACGTCGCAAAACGTTATTAATTGCCGATTTAGACATACCTGTTTACAGAATAAACAGTTCCTTGAATTGAGACGCGGATTGAGAGGGTCCAACAGTAAATCCCGATTGAAATATGCTTCCGACTTCCGAAAGTAGTTTCAAGTATAAGCAACTTCAAAATTGTCCCTCCTTCCCCCGTAAAAGAACGAATCTGTCGTATAAGAGAAAGGTAAGGGTAAGAGTAAGAAAGATAAGCTCGCAAAACGTTATTAATTACTGATTCAAACATACCTGTTTAAGGAATAAACAGATTATTGTATTGGGATGCGGATTGAGACGGTCCTGGATTGAAATATGCTCCTGCCGAAACTAGTTCCAAGTATAAATAACTTCACATAAAATGCTCCCCTCCCCGGTCCCCCAAAGAACGAATCTGTCGCAAAAGAAAGGTAAAGGTAAGAGTAAGAAAGTTATTAATTGATGATTTAAACATACCTGTTTATGAATCAAACAGTTCGTTGAATTGAAACGCGAAAGTTAGCGCATCGAAAAACACGCCGAGTTAATTAATTAAGTACCAGATTAGTTGATTCTTGCAAGCACAATAATTTGCATAGTTTCACTTAAAGGTTGACAGTTCTCCGCATATGGGAATTATGAAACGTGAAACATATTTCCATGTTTCAAAATCCAGAATCTCATTTAAATAAAAAAAAAAACAAAAAAAAAAAAACGTTGTAGGAACCGAAACTTTAATTAACTCGCGGCGAAAAATATAAAATTAAAACAGGGTCGACGTGTCAGACGAGGGGTAGGTATGTTAAATGAAGGCGACGGCGGCGGCGAATAATAAATTTTTCGGCGGTCATTTTTTTTTTTCGCGGTACAGGGAGCATTACGCGAAATTAGACTTGTTTTAAATTTTAAATGTCCGGCGAATATGTCGAGAGGGGCCGTCAGTGGCGTGCATCGCCCTCGAGCCGCTCGGAATTAGAAAGGGTTGACCGCCTCTCGCTTCGGCCCCCCGCTGCCCGCCGCCCACCACATTTTACATATTGTGATATCTGACGAGCCGAACGAGGGCCACGCGAGAGATGGGTGCATGCAAATTTCGTGTTCTCGCATTCGCGGTACGAGTTTATTGCATGCAAAGTCGGTTTTCGATTTTATCGCGTTGATTGTCATTGTACGACACGAATCCGAGTTGTCAACCGCTTTGAGATATTTGCGTCCGCAATCCGGATTTTAAGCGACACAGGTTAAATACCTTTCCTAGGCGTCGCCCCTAGATTTATGTAATATAAAATAATTCGTGTAAGAGTCATCTTAGGCTCGAGAACGATCAGGCCTAAGAACCCTCCATTTAGGAAACTAACGCCAGCTGCCTTCGGCGATAGCCTAGAACCTCTAAACCCGACTGGTTATCTTTTTTTTTTGGATGGGGGCAATTATCATCGAAACCTTTCCCAGGCGTCGCCCCTCACCAGAAAATAAACATTTTCATCGACCCCCTTTCAGATTTATAGATTTGTGTATTTTAAAATAATTCGCGTAAGAGTCATCTTAGGCCCGAGAACGATCAGGCCTAAGAACCTTCCGTTTAGTAAACTAACGCCAGCTGCCTTCGGCGATAGCCCAGAACCTCTAAAGCCGACAGGTTATTTATTTTTTTTTTTTTGGCGGGGGCAATTATCATCGAAACCTTTCCCAGGAGGCGTCGTCCCTCACCAGAAAATAAACAATTTCACCGACCCCCCCTGCAGATTTATGTAATTTAAGATAATTCGTGAAAGAGTCATCTTAAGCCCGAGAACGATCAGGCCTAAGAACCCTCCGTTTAGGAAATTAACGCCAGCTGTCTTCGGCGATAGCCCAGAACCTCTAAAGCCGACAGGTTAATTTTTTTTTTTTTTTTTGCTGGGGGCAATTATCATCGAAACCTTTCCCAGGTGTCGCCCCTCACCAGAAAATAAACATTTTCACCGACCCCCCCATTTCAGATTTATAGATTTATGTAATTTAAAATAATTCGTGTAAGAGTCATCTTAGGCCCGAGAACGATCAGGCCTAAGAACCTTCCGTTTAGTAAACTAACGCCAGCTGCCTTCGGCGATAGCCCAGAACCTCTAAAGCCGACAGGTTATTTATTTATTTTTTTTGGCGGGGGCTATTATCATCGAAACCTTTCCCAGGAGGCGTCGTCCCTCACCAGAAAATAAACAATTTCACCGACCCCCCCTTCAGATTTATGTAATTTAAGATAATTCGTGTAAGAGTCATCTTAGGCTCGAGAACGATCAGGCCTAAGAACCCTCCGTTTAGAAAACTAACGACAGCTGCCTTCGGCGATGGCCCAGAAACTCTAAAGCCGACAGGTTAATTTTTTTTGGAGGGGGGGGGGGGAATTATCATCGAAGCCTTTCCCAGGCGTCGCCCCTCACCAGAAAATAAACATTTTCACCGACCCCCCCTTCAGATTTATAGTTTTATGTAATTTAAAATAATTCGTGTAAGAGTCATCTTAGGACCGAGAACGATCAGGCCTAAGAACCCTCCGTTTATGAAACTAACGCCAGCTGTCTTCGGCGGTAGCCCAGAACCTCTAAAGCCGAGAGGTTAATTTTTTATTTTTTTTGGCGGGGGCTATTATCATCGAAACCTTTCCCAGGAGTCGCCCCTCACCAGAAAATAAACATTTTCACCGACCCCCCCATTTCAGATTTATAGATTTATGTAATTTAAAATAATTCGTGTAAGAGTCATCTTAGGCCCGAGAACGATCAGGCCTAAGAACCCTCCGTTTAGGAAACTAACGCCAGCTGTCTTCGGCGGTAGCCCAGAACCTCTAAACCCGACAGGTTAACTTTTTTTTTCGGAGGGTGGGGGCAATTATCATCGAAACCTTTCCCAGACGTCGCCCCTCACCGGAAAATAAACATTTTCACCGACCCCCCCCCCCCATTTCAGATTTATAGATTTATGTAATTTAAAATAATTCGTGTAAGAGTCATCTTAGGCCCGAGAACGATCAGGCCTAAAAACCCTCCGTTTAGGAAACTAACGCCAGCTGTCTTCGGCGATAGCCCAGGACCTCTAAAGCCGACAGGTTATTTTTTTTTTTTTGGCGGGGGTAATTATCATCGAAAGTCTTAATTATTTTCACGCGAACATATTTTCAGGGCCGCCAATTTATCGATTCGAGCCCCGAAGAATAGACAACAACGCTTCCCCCGTTAATTAATTTCAGGGAAAGTCGGTACCACGAAAGCCGCGTAAATTAATTCCGAGGAGTAGAGGCGCATTGTTCTCTCCGAAATCATCGATCCCCGTATGTGCCCACCTACTTCTAATTATTGTATTTAATAGTTTTGAAGGAGTCGTCGTCAATCAAGGTGGCGGTGTCCGTTAACCCGGAGTTTTCAGTCTTCAAGTGTTCACTCGAAGAGAAGCTGCAAAATTAAATATTGGATTCGTCTTATGTCGAGGACCCAAAGTATTATCAAGAGTAGATATAAAAGTGAATCTCCCCCCCCCCCAAAAAAAAAAAAAAGAACTAATAAGTCAGAACCGAGAATGATCGGGCGGGCCTAAGAGCACGATTATGCATAATAATCAGGCCCAAGAGCTCGATTATTTATAATAATCAGGCCTAAGAGCTCGATTATTCATAATAATCAGGCCTAAGAGCTCGATTATTCATAACAATCAGGCCTAAGAGCTCGATTATTCACAATAATCAAGCCTAAGAGCTTCATTATTCATAATAATTAGGTCTAAGAGCTCGATTATTAATTATAATCAGCACCTTGACGACTTTGTAATGATAATAATAATAATTTATTTGTTTACTATTTCGCAAGATCTTGATACGCAAGATCTTGGTAACTTTTCTGATCATTTACTTGTTAGCACAGATATCTGTCTTACCATTAAGACATTCAAACTATTTCAAATTTCGTACAGAGATTTTAGTAAGTTTTGTTACGATAATTTTTTTCAGTAATCTTATCAACGCGCCATTTTATATTACATACGACGTTGATAATATTGACGACAAGGTGCGAATTTTCAATTCTATTTTGACTAGTCTTTTAGATTTTTATGCTCCTTATACGATAATTAGAATTGTACATCCTAAAAAAAAAACCTTGGACCACTGATACTATAAAACTAATGCAGACGTTAAGAGACAAAGCTTTAAACAAATTCAAAAGGACTAAGAATCACGAGCACTGGCTCTATTACAAACATTTACGTAATTTAATAATAAACGCAATTCGAATTCGAAGAGAAAAGAAGGCCTACTTAGAATCTCAAGTTTGTAATCTGAATCATGTGGAGTCAGTCATGTGGAAAAGATTTAAAGAATTTGATATAGGCGTCAAGGACAATAAACAAATACTACCGGAATGGTTGTGTGATCCGGATGTTTTTAATAACTTCTTTATTAACAGTGTTTCTTCCCCTAACGTTCTGAAATCCTGAATTGATTCACTTCTATAATAATAATATCAGATCGAATATTTTACATTCTTTTTCTTTTTCTGAAGTATCTGAGAAAGATATCATGAATATCATTAATAAAATTCATACAAAATCCTGACCAAATTATGTGATCCTTTTGTATTACCTTTCATAACTCATATTATAAATTATGGCATTCGTAATTCCTAGATTATGGAAACTTGCTCGGATTACTCCAAATTCTAAGAAAAATAATCCAATGGAACTGAAGGATCTAAGACCAATTAGCATCTTGAGTATATTATCTAAAATGTTTGAGAAAGTACTTGAAATTCAAATTAGAAAATTCATTGACGAATAGCTACCATATTTTTCCAGACAATCAGTCTGGTTTCAGAAGTATGCATAGTTCTGAAACCGCGTTTATGACTATCACTGATGACATTTTTTCCGCTTTAGAGAAGAATAAAATCACTTGTATGGTTCTTCTTGACTTTTCTAAAGCGTTTGATACAGTTAATCATGATTTGCTTTTATGTATTCTACATTATATTGGATTGAGTGGTTTTGCTAAACAACTTATTGCTCACTACTTAACCGATAGGAAATAGGAAGTTTATATTAATGGTCCTGAATCTGCTACTATGGATGTGAAACGTGGATTTCCCCAAGGCTCGATTCTAGGGCCATTATTATTCACTCTGTATACTTGTAATTTACATAAATTTTTGAAATTTTGTTCATATCATTTGAATGCCGATGATTTACAACTTTTATATTCATTCACTAAGGAAGATATTTTATTAAATAATATTGTTTCTGAGGCGAAAAAACATCATTTATTAATAAATTCTAATAAATCTGTGGCTATGATTTTTTTGTAAGAATAAATCTAATTTAAAATTAATGGTAAAAGATGCACCCTCAAGTATTGCAGATTCAGTTCGCTGTCTTGGTTTACATATTGATTATTCTCTTAGGTTTCGTGAACATATTTCTCCGCATAGAATACACACGTATTCTCTCATAGTGAAGTATTTGGTTGAATTGACGAAAAAACACAGATCTGCTACACAGATACTTAATCAATCACTTTTTTTCTCTAATATCTAACGCATATAATCTTTCATTTCCTGTAAAAAAAAGAAAAACTACCAACGCTGCTAATTCGCCTGTATATTGGTTCACAGATGATTTGCGAAAAATGCGGGAACACTTAAATTTCTTATATGAAGTAAAAAGTAAATTTCCAACCCTCAAAAACATAGAAGATCACAGAAATTACAAATTCATTTATAATAAAGAGTTAGAAGCGACAAAGAAAACATCTTATGGAAAATATATAGCAAATTCCAATAACAGCGCAAAAGCTATGTGGAACGTTATAAACATGGAAAGAAATCAAACAAACAGAATTACATCTGCAAATGTACAAATCTCTGCGAACGATTTTAACATTTTTTTTGCTAACATAGCAAATGAAACTATTTCTAAATTAGATCCGCCTACAGATTCTTTCGATGTTTGTGCCTTAAATACCATAAAAATTAATCAGTCTTTCCATTTCAATGATGTAACTTTTATAGAGATTCGCGATATTATACTAAATATGAAACCCACTAATAGCTTACATGTGTATGGTATGAATGTCCGCATCATAAAAAACATTGTCAATTTAATATATCTACCGTTAACTAAACTAATCAATCTGATATTTGCTACTGGTGTATATCCTGATGTCCTAAAACTCTCTTGTGTTATACCTATATTTAAAAAGGGCAATCCAAAAGAATGCAGCAATTATCGACCTATCTCTCTGATTCCAGTTATATCCAAAATAATTGAAACGGCAATGAAAAACAGAATATGTTCTTTCTTTGAATCTTTTAATTTATATAGCATTCATCAACACGGTTTTCGGAAAAATCATTCCACCGTTACTGCAATAAATTCGCTAATCGAATATATAGTTGATGCATTTGAAAACAGAGAGAATGCATTTTCTGTGTTTTGTGATCTCACAAAAGCATTTAACTGCATTCCGCACGAGATCTTAATTTCTAAACTAGAATATTACAATTTTGATGTATCCAGTATAAAATTAATAAAATCATATCTAACGAATAGAGGACAGTTTGCTCGCTATCGTGGCGAATGCTCAAATACAGTAAATACTACGTTTGGTGTTCCCCAAGGATTTGTACTTGGTCCTACTTTGTTTTTACTGTATATAAATAATATTGATAAATGTCTACCTAACGAAAAGATATTATTGTTTGCGGATGATACAACATTACTAACTCGTGATGCTGATTTGATGAAAGGAACTGATAATTTTATGAATGCCGTTATTCAAATTAAAAACTGGTTTACAAATAATAAGCTCAGCTTGAATGAAAGCAAAACACAGTTTATGCTGTTCTCTCTAAGAGATACAAATAACATTAAGACAACAAATTTCACAAATACAAAATGTATCAAATATTTGGGTGTATATTTAAATTCTACTTTACAATGTTAACATATTAATTATCTGGCTAATAAACTTGCTACGGTTACTTATCTTTTACGAAACTTAGTTAAATCTGTTCCCTTGAGTACC
The DNA here is from genome assembly GCA_036172665.1 of Prosopocoilus inquinatus. NCBI lineage: Eukaryota > Metazoa > Arthropoda > Insecta > Coleoptera > Lucanidae > Prosopocoilus > Prosopocoilus inquinatus. The sequence goes on along the minus strand of CM069871.1, from coordinate 11,739,503 downwards.
GTAATAGCGGCTTATTACGGTATTTTTCACTCCGCCATGTCATATGCTGTAATGGTATGGGGACATTGTCCAGATGCTAAAAGAATTTTTCTGCTTCAAAAAAAAAGCTATTCGCATAGTAGACGGCATTGGATATAGAGACAGTTGCAAACCTTCCTTTAAAAAACTTAATATCTTAACGTTACCTTCATTATATATACTTGAATGTTTGATTTACATAAAATTGAATGCCAGTAATTACAATGATCATTTGTCCATTCACAACCACAATACTAGACACAATTCTGACATAGTACTGCCACAACACAGATTAAATAAATTTCGGAATGGAACTAATTATTTTGCAATAAAATTCTTCAATATTCTGCCTGCTGAAATAAGAGCAACTCCATTTCTGAAGTTTAAAAATATCATTAAAAATTATTTAATAAAAAATACTTTCTACTCGATTGAAGAATTTCTCCATCATACTTACACTGCCTAGAATACTTTTTTATACAAAGCATTATTATTATTATTATTATTAATAGTGAAAAAGGTGCTACATATATATATATATATATATATATATATGTTTCGGCCATAGTTAAAAATTAAAGGTCATCTTCAGGACAGAAAAGAAGGATGAAGAATGTGTTACAAAAAACTGAGGTTAAATTTTTTAAAAGGACTTACCAAAAAATAAAGGAACTAAAAATATAAGCCATTACATATTAATGAAAGGACATCGTGTGTCAAGTTAATAACATTTTGAGGTTGTTCAAGCAAGTTTAGTAAGAAAACGCTGTTGCATGTGGGCAAACAGAATGGTTGACATCAAAAACGAAACCGGAAGGTTGGTCGGTAAAACAATGAATTTTAAAGGTTGAAGGGTCGCGTTCAGAAAAGCCGGCAAGTGTATAGGGTTACAAATTTACGCGGTTCATCAAAATCAAATCAAATCAATTTTAAAGACTCAGATTGGTCGTTGAGATAAAGCGATTTTTGGAGTGGGGGTTCGGAAACATCTGTAGATTTCAAATTGTTCAAGGAAAAAGTTATCTTTAAAATTATTGGTACAATGTAAAAGGGAAACAGAGGAGTTGTCTAAGTTAAAGGAATGATTGGAAAGGCTTGCCGGCTTTTCTGAACGCGACCCTTCAACCTTTAAAATTCACTGTTTTACCGACCAACCTTCCGGTTTCGTTTTTGGTGTCAACCATTCTGTTTGCCCGCATGCAACAGAGTTTTCTTACTAAACTTGCTTAAACAACCTCAAAATGTTAACTTGACACACGATGTCCTTTCATTAATATGTAATCGCTTATATTTTTAGTTCCTTTATTTTTTGGTAAGTCCTTTAACCTCACTTTTTTGTTCCTCCTGGACTCATATCTATTGCAACGAAATATTAACTTAATTTAGGACATAATTTTTGAGCTGCTTCCAACTTAGCGAGAATTCCGATTGCTGCGAATTTCGTCGAGCAACCTCGCTAATGCAATCCTAACTATGTACTTCCATTTTAATGCAAACATTTGTTCAATTTCCTCCCGCCCTCCCCCCTTCCCCAACCCCTTAAAGATATTATGACAAGGAGCCGCCCAGAAGTAAGATTCAAGTACGGATGAGAATAATAATTAATTCCATTACTAAGCTACAAAGTAGATCGGACTGCGAAACTTTGAACTAGAATCTGCGAGGTAAATAATTCGCGTTCGACATCCCCGTCTGCCGCCTTTCAGGGGGAGCGGGGAGCGAGCGGGTGAGATTGTTGAAAGCTTGAATTTGCCAGACTGCAACTCTCTTATACGCCAACGCCATTAGCTCATAATTAACAATTATTAATCTAATTTAATTATTTCATTCATATTTTAAGTGTCTTTCTTATTTTTTTTCGAAGAGTCTTCTTAGGCCCGAGAATGATCAAGCCTAAGAACCCCTCCCCGCCAATTATGCGTGATAATCGAAACTTTGACGACTTTGCAATGATAACAAACAATATTTAGGATTTTAAGTTTTGGGCGTTGGCAAAATCTTTGCGTGGCGAAAACAATTTTTAAAAATCCTTTTTTTTCCTTTTCCGCAATAAAAATAAAACTTGAGGGGAGAGAACGAGAATTGTCCCCGCGCATGTTTATTTCCCCGTGATTAGCGAGGAGACGTCGCTTTGCGGCGGCGTCGCGTCGCCGCGCCGTCGACCGTTGCGCGGCCCGAACGTAATCTCCCGCGTTCGGGTTAAATAATTAAAAAAAGTAATTTCGCGAAAGTCAACAGAAAAACTGGCCGAATTAAGGCGCGCGCGCTCTCCGAGAAATTACCAGAGCAAATTTGTTCTTTTCCATTAAAGGTTACGAATCCAAATTTGCTCAGTGCCAACAATGATCGTCGTCGGTCGCGTTTAATAACCGTTTCCGTCCGTCGCGTCGCGGCGGCCGGAAATAGCTGCTCGCGTAAGTAGCGCAAGAAATTTAACAGAAACTTAAATTTCGAACGCTGGTGGACGCAGACGATCGTCTAAATCGCTCTACAAAATCCACCGAAAAGACTGTAGGGGCAAGGGCAAAGAAAATTTTAGCCTCCTCTTAGAACCGAGAATGATCTGGCCTAAGAGCTCGATTAACCACAATAATCAGGCCTAAGAGCCCAATCATGCATAATAATTAGGACTAACAGCTCAATTTTGTAACCTTGTAATAATAATAATAATAAAAATAATTGATTTGTTTAAGTTACTTTTTAAAGCCAATTTATATTCTGCACGCCAAAACTGATCAAACGTACTTAATAAAATAATAAAACGAACGTGGCGGCGGCGGCGGCGACGACGACTCAGCATAAAACATGAAACGCGTTGCGATATTACTTCGTAGAGTAGATAAAACGAAATTACTTACTCTAATTAACTTGTTTGCGCACTATTCAATTAGTGGCGCTAAAAAACGTTCGTTTAATAAACGGCGGATAATTAATTCGAGACATCTAATTAAAATTTTAATCACGGGCCGTAAAATTAGAGGCGGCGCGGAATCTGTTGCCTGTGGTTCGGGTCGTCGTCGGCAGCGGCGGCGGCGGCAGCGCTAGGAATTGGATCCGGTTAAATTTATTATGATGATAAACTGTCTGGCCGGGGGAGCTATTTTGGGCGACGTCGAAGCAAAAATCAAGGGCGAACTTGGATTAATCCTCCCTCGATGGAAATTTGCTTCGCGAAATTTCAGAATACATATAACCACCGCAGTCATCGATATTACGCAATTAGGAAAAGCGAAGGGGAAAGATGTGACGGGAAGACTTATAAAAAAAGGAACTTCAAAACGCGCTCAGTTCGCTTCAAATTACGTAATTTCGATTATGAAAGTCAAGAATCGAACTAGAAGCATCTGCAGGTCATTAATTTTATTAACAAAAATCGATTTTATTATTATGAAAACCGACGGGGAAAGATGTGACGGAAAGATTTACAAAAAAAGCGAACGTCAAAAAAGTTCAAAACGAGTTCAGTTTGCTTCAAATTACGTAATTCAATTATAAAAGAGAAGAGTCGATCTAAAAGTATTTGCAGGTAATTGATTTTATTAACAAGACTTGATTTTATTATTATGAAAAAGTCGGAGAAAGATGTGACGGGAAGATTTGCTTCAAATCACGTAATTCGATTATAAAAGACACAAGTCGATCTAAAAGCATCTGCAGGTAATTAATTTTATTCACAAGATTCCATTTATTATTATGGAAATCGTCGGGAAAAGATGTGATGGGAAGATATGTAAAAAAACGAACGTTAAAAAAATCCAAAACGCGTTCAGTTTGCTTCAAATTACACAATTCGATTATTAAACACAAGTGGCGATCAGTTAGTTGATTTTATTAACAGAAATCGATTTTATTATTGTGAGAATAGACGGGGAAAGATATGACAAGTAGATTTATAAAAAGCGAACGTCAAGAAACTTCATTTGCTTCAAATTACGCAATTCGATTATGAAAGGACAAGAGTCGATCTAAAAGCACTGTAGTTAGTTGATTTTATTAACAAAAATCGATTTTATTATTATGAAAAGGGATGGGGAAAGATGTGATGGGAAAATTTGCTTCAAATCACGTAATTCGATTATAAAAGACACGAGTCGATCTAAAAGCATCTGTAGGTAATTCATTTTATTAATAAGATTCGATTTTATTATTATGGAAATCGGCGGGAAAAGATGTGACGGGCAGATTTGTAAAAAAAATGAACGTCAAAAAAATCTAAAACGCATTCAGTTTGCTTCAAATTACGTAATTCGATTATAAAAGAGAAGAGTCGATCTAAAAGTATCCGCTTTTATTAACAAAAATTGATTTTACTGTTATGTAAACCGACGGGGAAAGATGTGACGCGAAGATTTATAAAAATCGAGCGTCAAGAAACTTCAAAACGCGTTCAGCTTGCTTCTAATTACGCAATTCGATTATGAAAGACACGAGTTGATCTAAAATCGTCCGCAGCTAGTTGATTTTATCAACAAAAACAAATTTTATTATTGTAAAAACCGACGGGGAAAGATGTGACGCGCAGATTTATAAAAAGCGAACGCCAAGAAACTTCAAAACCCGTTCAGTTTGCTTCAGATCACATAATTCGATTATGAAAGACAAATGTCGATTTAAAAGCATTTGCAGGTAGCCGATTTTATTAACAAAAATCAATTTTATTATTATGAAAAGGGATGGGGAAAGATGGGACGGGAAAATTTGCTTCAAATCACGTAATTCAATTAAAAAAGACAAGGGTCGATCTAAAAGCATCTGTAGTTAGCTGATTTTATTAACAAAAAGCGATTTTACTATTGTTAAAACCGACGGGGAAAGATGTGACGGGAAGATTTACAAGAAAAGCGAACATCAAAAAAGTTCAAAACGAGGTCAGTTTGCTTCAAACTAAGTAATTCGACCATAAAAGAGAAGAATCGATCTAAAAGTATCCGCAGGTAGTTGATTTTAATATCAAAAATCGATTTTATTATTGTGAAAACCGACGGGGAAAGATGTGACGGAAAAATTTGCTTCAAATCACGTAATTCGATTATAAAAGACACGAGTCGATCTAAAAGCATCTGCAGGTAATTGATTTTATTAACAGGAATCGATTTTATTATTATGGAAATCGTCGGGAAAAGATGTGACGGGAAAGTCTGTAAAAAAAATGAGCGTCAATAAACTTCAAAACCCGTTCAGTTTGCTTCAGATCACATAATTCGATTATGAAAGACAAAAGTCGATTCAAAAACATTTGCAGGTATTTGATTTTATTAACAAAAATCGATTTTATTATTATGAAAAGGGATGGGGAAAGATGTGATGGAAAGATTTACAAAAAAAAAGCGAACGTCCAAAAAGTTCAAAACTCGTTCAGTTTGCTTCGAATCACCTTGATTCGATTATAAAAGGCAAAAGTGGATTTAGAAGAAAAAAAGACAATCTGCAAGCGATTAAGAAAACTAGGGGCAAGACTAGATAAATCTATTTCAATAAAAAATTTGCAAAATACGGTTCGTTAACGTAACATTCTGTAATTCGATAACAGAACACGATTAAGTCGATTAGCAATCGTCGATTTGAAATGAAACTGAGGAGGATAAGGCGTGACGCAAAAATATTATAGAAAGCGAATGCCAAAAATCCCCGAAACACGTTCGGTTCACTTCAAAAGTTCTGCAATTTCGATAATACACATCAAGAGTCGATTCGATTACGCGTACGACGACGGTCGCGGAAGTCTTCAAAAGTGAAATTTGACGAGGGTCGATTAGAGAACGAGACTCAGCGATGTTGATGAAATAAAAAAAACAGATGTATTAACTTAATCAAAAAAAAAAAAAAACGCAAGAAGGATTAATAAATTATTCAAAATCTGGCAATTCGATTACCTGAGAGAAGAATCGATCGATTCGAAACGTATTCGAACCACGGAAAGTGAAAAGAGAGGTTGCGAGTAAACAAAGTCAGACTAAACAAGCGACAGAAGTCAATTAAGAGAAAAGCTTAACTTATTTGCGAGAGAGAAAAGTCTGTTATAAAATTCGATATTCCAGTTACGGAGGTTAAAAGACCAAACGGTTGCAAGAATGCAGCAGTGTGGGAAACCTTACAATTAACTCGACACTTTCTAATTCGAGGCTGCCATGACTTACCAGTTGAGAATCTGGACCACGTCTGCGTAGAGGGCAACCGCCCTCGTTCTCGATCTACTTATACAGCTGGCATGTACCTAGGCAAAGTGAGCGAGTTAGATATTCGTTTAAGGTCCGGTTTTCCAATTGATTGGTTACTTACCACTGGGATAAATTTAACCTCTTTGTTAACGTGCTTATTAAACAAATCTCCATTTCCAATTATAAATCAAATACCAAAGAAGTATAGTCGTACAGTTGCTCGTACACGTTTATGTATCCCCTCTACATGTTTACCGCTACCAAGCAAATTTACTGGCTGTTAGTTTACCACCTTGTTAAAAGGAATTTATGTCGTTGTTAAGACTACCAATACTTTGATAAACTCATTTTCTGAGCTGAACACTAACAGTCACTTTACCAATCGATTGAAAAACCGGGCCTAATTTTTTTTGACTTGTTATTTACCACGAACATGTTAATCAACTGAAGTATAATCGCGATCATCATAATCGACCTTATAAACGCTATCGACAGTAAGGGTATGAACATGCCGAAGATGCCTCACTGTTCACCCTCGGTGTTTAGGTCGCGTTCGACACCACCTCGATGTAAGACGAACGTACAGTTTTAAATGAAACCGTTCACATCAAATATGAATAACAGCGCGCATCTTCGACGTGCACGATTCCATTTAAATCTGTACGTTCGTTTTAAAACGGGATGATATTGCGGTATCGAGCGCGATCTAAACATTGGGGGTGAACAGCGAGGCATCTTTGGCATGTTCGTACCCCAAGACTTACAAAATTCCCTATCGGTCTTGATTTTTACTTGATTACGACTGTACAAAGAGTACAGAAAAGAAGCCTTTCAACAAAACAACAAAAAAGTTTGGTCAAGCATTCTATAAGCACTGTTTGCCAATATTTTAAATTCACCTTGACAGACTGAAACAACTTGCCCTCCTTTTCTAACTTACTAGTTTTAATAAAATGAGCATGAAGGGGTATATCCCATTTCTTCGCAGTGTTAGTTGCGCGCTAATCACAACAACCAATGCGATACGAACTTCTTTTGTGACTTCCATAAGATCACACTTGTTTGTTAATGGATTCATTCAGCCTGTTGAAGAGAAGGGATACTATGAGCCTTTTCGGATTTATTTGCTCACGTTTGCTTTAAATTATCAAGTTCCTCAGCAGCATGCCATGTAAATATTTATAAATGAAAAAAAAATAAACAATCTCCTGATTATATATACAGGGAGATTCAGGCAACCCTTTCATTAAAAGTTTACGGACTTCTCTGAATTTCTGTTTCATATTTTGCAGTTATAAGTTAACGATATGGATCTATCAAAATATAATATTTTCAAATTTCGGACACTTCCGCTTATACCGGAAGTTGCTGTCAACTTTCTTATTTTAAATGCAATACCCCATTTTTTATTACATTTCTGAAATCTTCATGAAATTCTAGAAATATTTTGTGTAACATGTGATACAAGAAAAATTAGCCGTTTTAGAGATACTTTCATTTTTTAAAAAAAATTCAAAGTTGCAGTACCTTGTTTATGATGCTGCCATCTTTGTGTAACAAAAGCCATAATTTCAATTTTTGGCCTGTAGTAGGCTATGCTCATAAACTTTCAGGTCATACCTAATTTTACACAAAATCGTTTACGGGGCGGTTGAAAAGTAACATCTATTCGAACTGATTTCAACTGTCGAAAAGTCATGTTTTTTAAATAGAACACCCAGTATTTTTTTATACCATAAGAATCAAAATTAAATGTTCTTTCGAACTGTATTAGCATTCCCTATACCCATCTCTTACCTTTCTCTTTCTATTCATGATTTTCTCTTTGAGACATCAATTTTTTTCACTTTTCAGTATTATTCCTGAATAGTGTGCTAAGAAAATTTAACAAACTGAAGTTTTCTAAATTAATTTCTGACTGTAATTTCAATTTCATTTTAAAAACCGATAAATAATATTTAAATACACATCTATCATCTGAACATTTTGTTTACATATGCCGCATGTATTAGAAGTCTTGGTATGAGTTTTTACACATTTACAAGGAAAAATTTACACTTAGAACACAAAAATTTTTGAAAACTAATAAATAAATCAGAAATATTAAAAATAATACACAAATTGTTGGTTATAATATTGGCTCTAAGTTGTCCTCGGCTATTATTTATTAGTAATAACTTTCTATTGTGTCTCAGTAATAACATATTTTCCTTGATATAAAAACTTTTTTTATTAACTTCTTGAATTGTCGATTTCTTGATCATCAAATACCTTTAATATGTCTGTGTTTGATTATTCATTTTTTGGTTCTTCGTAGCGAATGAATTGTTTTTTTTTAATTCCTACTTGACAGATGATTTCAAAAATTATAATTTCTCTAGTTTTCGTAGCCCACTATTTAAAAATAATACCGAAAAATGGAAAAAAAATTTCGAGTTAAAAAGAAATCATCGATAACGAGTGAACTACGAGAGATAGGTACAGGGAATGCTAATACAGGACGAAAGAACATTTAATCCTGTCACTTGGTCTAAAAATATACTAGGCGTTCCATTTAAAAAACATGACTTTTTGACAGTTGAAATTAGTTCGAATAGAAGTTACTTTTCAACCAGCCTGTAAGCAATCAAGTGCAAAACTGGACATGATCTGAAAGCATGTAACTGTAGCCTACTACAGGCCAAAAATGGGCATCATGGTTTTTGATGCACAAAGATGGCAGCATCATAACCAAGGTTCTGCAAGTCTGAGTTATTTTTAAAAAATTAAAATATCTCGGAAACGGTTAATTTTTCTTGAATGACATGTTGCACAAAATATTTTTAGAATTATATGAAGATTTCAAAAATGCATTAAAAATTAGGGTATTCCATTTAAAATAAGTAAGTTGACAGCAACTTCCGGTATAAGCGGAAGTGTCCGAAATTTGAAAGTATTATATTTTGATAGATCCATATCGTTAACTTATAACTGCAAAATATGAAACAGAAATTCAGAGGAGAAATTCATAAACTTTTAATGAAAGGGTTGTCTGAATCTCCCTGTATATAAATATATGAGTGAAGCTATTAGGAGTCCGAGGTACACTCGTAACACTGTTTCGAATTAATATATACAGCTCGATGTACAGGGTGACGCCTTTAAAACATTATTTGGACCATGTCCTTTCTTCACTGAGCTGCTGCTAGTATAATAGTGAGTAAGTGTTAAATTTAGAGTTTTGTGGTGCGACAGCACCGTGTACGAACAATTTAATTTTCTTAATGTTCAGTTACGTGCGTTTTCGTGAAATCGCTGCGCCTGACTCCCCTAATTTTTTTTTTTCTTTTTTTTTGCTTCATCCCTCACAGAGCGAGTTGTTGCCTTTTTATTACGGCCGTTACGTGAGCGATTTCATTTCTTCAAAGCGTATTAATGAACAAATGCGCTGACCTACATACATACATACATACATACATACATACATACGTACGTACATGTCGGCGAGCTTTAATCTCCTGCACCCGCGCTTAGAAGAATAAATGAAGCAATAAATTCTAACTTTTATTAAATAGTGGGAAGTGTATGCGCGGCATTCCGCGTTTACTGTCGCTCATTTTCTTCGTCGGTCGGAATTGTTTAGACGAGGGGGGGGGGGGGATAACATTTTTACACCGTCGCGACGTTGAACGGCGGGGAATAACACGGAATATTTTTCAAGCACGTCAGCGCGTGGCGAATTTTTCAAAGTCCCAATTACATTTTTAATTGAATCCGGTGTGAATTCGTGTTTGCGCCTCCTCCACCCCTCCCCACTCACCCCTTTTTTGTTGTGGCTGTTGTTAATGATGAGGTAACTCGCCTAATTAAATGTAAATAGCGGCCGGTGGATTATGATCATTTTTAATGTGATGACCCGCAATTTCATTAATTAGCGTTGTTGATATTTTTTTTTTTTTGGTGTATTTACTTTGTGTGTACTTTCCGCGGAGAGAGAGGGTGGTTTAGAAGAGCAATCGGTATTATAATCTGATCACAAAATCAAAAGCATGCACATACCTGACGTATTTTTTAGGTTTGTTGATCGATACACATACCCTACCATCAATCTTTCAGGTTTGTTGATTGACAACTCACACGTATTTTTAAGTTTGCTGATCGAAATATCAAATATTTCAAACTATCTTGCAGCTATTGATTTTAATTTAAGTTTTCAATTAACTAACATGTACGTTAAATATAATTCAATAATTTGGCTTCACATAGCTTAACGAATGCCGCGGTAACTCTGACCGACCATTAATGCTTTACTGGAAGCTTGTCTGGTTCCAATGTGTAAATAATTGAATTTGTTATATTTATTTGATGTTGAGCGTGCAATTTGTGTGAAAGAATAATTTGGCGAGTTTAGAAACGAATAATAACATTTTAGTGAAACAAAAACCTGATTATTTATAGAGCCGGGCGCGGCGGCGGTGAACAATAATTTAGAATTTATCGTTAGAGGATGACAAACGTGATATTCAATTTAGCAGACGTCGCAGAATCAAATAACACATAAATGTGAAACATGAACAATTTGTTCCGAGATCAATATGACTACAAACCGCAATCTGCCTCCCGTTTCGTGCTCGCACAAACCCAATCATTCTGAGAACACGTCACTTCCCTAACTCATAAAACAATAGTGTCGATCCGGGCACGTCCGACTCCGGGCGCAAGGAGCGAGCGAGAAGGGACGAAGTCGCCCGCTAGGCTATCAGCGAGCTTCATTGGGTTTAATGGCCTATCGCATGGCCATCCCGAACTCAAGTTAAGAGGTCGTAGCAGGGCTGCGAGGAACTATTACGGCCCCGGCCGGCGGCCCTCTGCCTCCTTCATTCGATCTGCCAGGGCGATTCCGAGCTTCTAAATAAACAGCATTCGGGGGTTATTACGATGATTACCAAATAACGAACGCTCTTTTCCGGGGCAATGCGAAAATCCTTTTTCGCACGCGGAAGCGCCTCCGTAAACGTGAGAAATCAATAAGCGCCGCCCAAGTCTAAAAATACTGCTATATTCTGTATAGCGCCGATAAAATTCAAATCTACTTCTAACTGCCGCACAACACGATACCCCCCCAGGGTAATTCGGAAATTTCAGGAGCAATCAGGCATGCCAACTTGAAAATACATTCTCTTTTTGTCACATTTAAAACTTAACACAATAACTTCCATCACCTCCACCCACCATCTACATGCCTACATTTCCTTCTAGCTTTTGGCAGCAATTCAAAGTGGACTTTAAATAATCCACCTGTGCTCTCTAGAAAAAATAACGTGATAGACTTCGTCGAAATATTTAAATTCAATTATTTTCTATGCCGCGTATAGCTTACAAACGAAATATCTCAGCCGCTTTACCTTCCGCAGCTTCAGAGTCCAGAAAACCTAAGTCCTTCGACTCGATAATCATATAGAATAAATTCTTCTTCCACTGATAAGCGCGTACAGGTCGGAAGACTCACTTGAATTATTCTGTTCGCGTGAATTTATTTTGAAACCGAAACTAATGAAGAAAGACAACTTGAAACGTGTTGCAGCACTTCAAAGTAACGATAGTCACAAATCCTAAATCGTAACGAACTTTTCAGACGATCAGGTAAACGTGACGGGGTTAGCGGAACCTCTGGATCGAGAAAACCTAACTTAATAGTAACGTTGCTTACGCATCCGAACCGGTACCGTGTCACTTATTATTTTTTCTGCCAGCGTTTCATCTTTTAATTATTTCTTGCCGCGCATAGCTTCTGAATCAAATGTCTCAGTCGCTTGACCTTCTGCAGCTTCAGTCTCTCGAAAACCTGCGTCCTCCGACTCAATAATTAGATCAAATAAGCTTTTATTTCGCTGATAAGGCGTGCGGGTCGAGAAACTCAGACTATTCCCGCAGCATCAACATGAATTCACTTTGAAAGCGAAACCTATGAAATACGGCGGCTTTAAACGTGTTAAACTAATGAAGTAAGACAACTTGAAACGTGTTGCAGCACTTCAAAGTAACGATTGTCACAAATCCTAAGTCGTGACGAACTCTTCAGACGATCTGGTAAACGTGACGGGGTTAGTGGATAAAATTGCAAAAGCAAAAACGTCAAATAAATAGACAAAATTGTGTAAATGTGAGTCTACAAATCTGACGACACCACGAAAGAGACAAAACCCTCCCCTGGCCACGTTGTCGAACCCCAATAGCGTTGACCTGATAGCCGACAACTCCCACCGCCCGTCTCGATGCGACGCCACTGGGGAAACACACGCAAAACTCCGCAGATGAGAGAAAAAAATTTAAGAACGTTCTTGCTCAGGACTTCCTCGTGGCGAGATGAAAGAGGTAGCTCAAGGGGGAAGGAGGGGAACACTCCTAGAGCTCAGACGTGGCACACGAAATTAAATCGGGGCGAACACTTGGTGCCAACCTGCCGGTGGCAACTCTGCCCCGTGCCAATTGCTAAAAGGGAGATATCGAAATTTTAAATAAAACATCTTAAATTTTAATTTTATATTGAACAGTATGTCCCCAGATCGAGTTTACAAGAGAGAAAAGAAGTGTGTTTTTAGTTTTCCAAAAAAATGATTAACCAAAAAAAAGTTTTGTTTGATTTATAACTAACGTATCCGTATAGCAATAAAAATTTCAATAATAATGCAGTGTGTTTTTAAAAATCGAAAACAAAATCAAGATTTTAAACTATTCATTCAATTAACCTGCCACCCCTTCCACCAACATCATTCAAGTTTACGTCATAGCTCCATGTAAGAGTTGAAGTTTTAACTACTTTTCAACACGACAGAGCCATCCTGTCGTGTTTAAAAAAAGATTTTCATTTGCGAGGCAATTTAAAAGAAATTATTTACAAGGAGCACTTACCTAGAGATGCAAGACAGCATCTTTAACAATTTATCCGCAACAGTTACAAGGAACCACGACGTAAACTTAAACTGAATTATGTGCTAGAAAGGATGGTGAGTTAGTCGAATAGTAAAAGACGTTGATTTTATTTGTTTTTCTTTTTTTCGATTTTTTTCGTACGATTTCGACCCTGTATTAATATTGAAATTTTAACTGCAGATATGAAATCAGGCGAAACTTCTTTTCCCTTGGCATTTCCTTTTTTTTTTTTTGAAAAATTAAAAAAGGTTTTGCCCGTCTTGTAATCTCAATTCGGGGGCACACTATATACAGTTGTTAGGAAGTCGTGTTATGTACCTGCAGAGTCCGAATGACAAGAAATTTATTATTATTATTAAATAGAAATTAACGTTCACGAACGATAAACGCACATGGAAATCAAACAGGTCACAAAATGGAGGAACAAAATGGCTTTCAATCTGTTGTAAATTTTTTTAATGTGTCTTGTACTTGTTTTTTCATGTTTTCACATCTTTTACACAATGCTACTCCATAGTCTTTAAGCAACTACTAACATGTCACATCTAATTTTTGTAATTAGCATGTGATCAATAATAAATCAAATCAAATCACTGCAAAGAGCCGAAACTCCGAAAATTATATTAATTTGCACGCATTTTATGAAAACGTGTTTCAAATCGTACGATAGTAATTTTTTTTTCCTTGTGAAAATCTCCAAAATCAAAGCCGACATCCCAGCAGTTAATGCGGTTCCAACGGCATTGTTAGGGGGTGAAGTGTGATCTGCTCCAGCAAATAATACGGTTAACGGCCCTTGTGGAACTGGAAAATCTAACTTACTAATGACGATGCTTACGCATCCGAACCGGTACCGTGTCACTTATTGCTTTTCCTACCGGCGTTTCATCTTTTAATTATTCTTTACGTCGCGCATAACTGCTGAACCAAATATCTTAGTCGCTTTACCTTCCGCAGCTTCAGAGTCACAAAAATCTCCGACTCAATAATCAGATAAAACAATTTTCTCTTTCATTGTTAACGGCGTGCGGGTCGAGAAACTCAGACTATTCCCGCAGCAGCAACATGAATTCACTTTCAAAGCGAAACTAATGCAGTAAGGCAGCTTGAACATGTTGCAGCACTTTAAAGTAACGATAGTCACAATCCTATGACGTCATGACGATCTTTTTAGACGATCACATGGTTAACGGACTCTCTGGATCGGGTAAATTTAACTTAATAACTTAATAACTTATGCATCCGAACTGGTACCTTTGTCATTTACTATTTTTTCTAACGATGTTTCAACTTTTAATTATTTTTACACCGCGCATAGCTTTTGGATGAAATGAATCCAGAAAACCCTTAGACTCGATAATCACATAAAACAATTTTTCTTCCAGTGATAAGCGCTTGCGGCTCGGAAGACTCGGATTATTCCGGTAGTCGCGGCAATGTGAATTCATTTTGAAAGTGATATTAGTTAAGTTAAGGCAACTTGAAACATATTGCAGCACTTTAATACAACGATAGTGACAAATCCTAAAACCTTCTGAAGTTATGACGATCTCTTCAGACGATCGGGTAAACCTGGCATGGTTAGAGGTCCGTTTGGATCAGGAAAATCTAACTTAATAATAACGTTGCTTACGCATCCGAACGAGGTCGTCTCACATCCTTTTTTTTTCACCAACGTATCATCTGTTAATTATTTTTTATGCCACGCATAGCTTCCGGACGATATGTATCAATCGTTTTAGTTTCAGCAGCACTTTAATACAACGATAGTCACAAATCCTAAAGCCTTCTGAACTCATGACGATGTTTTTAGACGATCGAGTAAACCTGGCATGGTTAGAGGTCCGTTTGGATCAGGGAAATCTAACTTAATAATAACGTTGCTTACGCATCCGAACGAGAACGTGTCACACCCTTTTTTTTCACCAACGTATCATCTGTTAATTATTTTTTATATCACGCATAGCTTCCGGACGATATGTATCAATCGCTTTAGCTTCCGAAACTTCAGAGTCCAGAAGACCTACGTCCTCCAAATCGATAATTACACGAAACAAATATTTCTTCTTCCAGTAAAAAACGCGTGCGGGTCGAAGGACTTAAATTATTCCAGGAGCGGCAGCATGAATTCATTTTGGAAGCGAATCTGATGAAGTAAGACAGCTTGAAACATGTTGCCGCACTTTAATATAACATTAGTTATAAATCCTAAATCAAGATGGAAGCAGCAATATTTTCAGAAGATGGGGTAAAACGTGGCACGATTAGCGGACCTTCTGGATCGGGAAAATCTAACTTAATAATGACGTTGCTTACGCATCCGGACGAGTACCTATCACTTATTCTTTTTTTCACCGGCGTTTCGTCTTCTAATTATTATTAAACGAAAGTGGAAGAAAGAATATGGCTTAGGCTGCTATAAAACGAAAAGTTTTCGAGCAGCTAGATATTGAGGCTACAGCTGCTCGAAAACTTTTCGTTTTATAATAACCTTAGTCATGCCCTTTCTTCCACTCTCCTTAACTATTTTGTTACTAACATCAAAATACGGAGATTCTCACCAAAATTATTTTCTATGCCACTCATAGCTTTAATATAACGACAGTTACATATTCTAAATCAAAATGAAAACTTTTAAACTTCATGGCGATCTTTTTCTGATGATCAGTAAAGAGGGCGCGGTTAGCGGACCCTCTGGATCGGGAAAATCTAACTTAATAATGACATTGCTTACGCATCCGAACGGCGTTTCATTTTTAAATTATTTTTTGTGTGCGAGAAACTGTTTATTGGTACGTCTGCGCGAGAAGCAATCGGCGTTTCTTTCCACAAGGCTTGCGAATGCATCTTGTTTTGCAAATTAAGTCACTCCTTGCTTAGAACTATTTACTTCTAACAACGGGGTCATGACCGTTCGCGTTTGCTTTCAATTCATTTAGTTTTTTACGACAACAACTCACATGGCAGAAGGTAGTAACACGTAGGTACAATCGGTTAGGAAAGGGTTCGAGGATCGGGGAAAGGGTTTGAGATGTTGAATGTCTGAGTCGGGCTGGGATTCGTACCGGCACTAGGACTTAGCGAACTGATTATAAATTACGAAATTTATGTGATTCGAGTGACCTAGATTCAACGTAATATGGAATATCCAGATGTTCGTTTTAGCTTATGCGAACCTAGGTGTGCTCTCCTGGAAAATCCTTTGACATAAAGTCTAGATCGTGATGTGATTATTTCCGTGATAAATGCAGACGTCCAGACAAGGTTTTTACTATCGATCGGGGGTTTACTAGTGCAGGCAATGTTTCCGTTTGTGCGAGTCATCACTCCTCTTTCTGTTACACTACTTTCAAGTTGCATTTTTTCGCCCTGGTCGAATGATTTTGGGTTTTCCACCACCTCTAACGAAGTAATGAGACCTGAGACTACTCCAGTTAGGTTCGTCCTTGAAATTTTTCTCTGCTCGTCGATTAAAACGGATAATTCGTCGGGATCTAACTTTCGCTTGAATCCGAACTTGGTTAGTTCTGGTGACACAGTTTAAGCTTTAATTTATGCATTCGAGGCAGTTTCTGGTAACTTTTCGACCGCCTGCCAACTGCAAACGTATAAAGATGCTAAACCCGCGCGCCGTTAACCCGCCCAGATAAATAATCGACTTAGCACGGCAATTGCGCCTCTGCTAAACGTACTTTTACAACTCCCTCGGGATTTGTTTATTTAACTTGCTAGTTAGGAGGCGGCGGCGGCGGCGTAACTTGCGAGCTTCCCTTCTTAGGAGGAAAAGTTTCTTCCGACTCTCCGCGGACCTCGCCTGTTGTTATCGTCGCGTTAGATTAGGTCTTCATTCCACCGACCGGATCGGCGCGGCGGTGACCGCCTACCATTTATTCGTTGCATGACAGGAATCGGAATCGGACAATATTTTAGCGTTTACGGGGGAATTAGCCGGCCGTATCATCGATATTTCAACAGTTTTTGCATAAATTTTGCATAATTCCAGTGAATTATTGGCGGACGCTGCCATGCAAATTGAAACCAAGCGCGATTTATTCTGTGACCGGGGCCAATATTAACAATTAGGAGAAAAAAAAACTGGATTATTTTACAACAACGCAATGCCTTTCGTTACAGTGCCGACCGACACTTGTACGTCTGTTTGCCCCTCGCGAAGTTCAGAGTTCAGGACGTACCTTTCCGACAGGTGACTAAGACGAACAGCTGGCACGAGGCAAGAATTCATTTATTTATTTTTTGATGACGGGATTATTTATCGTAGTTTCAGGGTCCCCCTGACACAATAATTACATAAAATGTAAAGTGTACAGGTCGGAAAACTCGCATTATTACGGTAACGGAAGTATAAATTCATTTTTAAAGTAAAATGAAGTAATACGTCTTTAAATAGTTAAACAGTAATAACGACAGTCACAAATCCCATAAGAATCATAGCGATCTTTTCAGACTAAACATAGCGGACCCTCTGGATCAGGCAAATCTAACTTAATAATAACGTTGCTTACATATCCGGATGAGTACAGCATCACTTAATTTTTTTTGGCCGGCGTCGGCGCGGCGTTTCATTTTTTTTAAATTAAAATTCGTACATTCATTTTAAAAACGAAACTAAGGAAGTGGGACAACTTTAAACGTGTTGTAGGACTTTACAATGCAACGACAGTCGCAAATCCCAAATGCAATAACGTCATGACGATCTTTTCGGACGATCAGGTAAACACGGTGTAGTTAGGGGTCAGTCTGGATCAGGAAAATGTAACTTAATAATGACGCTGTTTACGCACCCGAACGGGTACCGCGTCGCTTATTCTTTTTCTTGCCGGCGTTTCGTCTTTTATTGCAGGTGGGACCTCCGCTAACGGAACCAATAGAACAATAGATAGATTGCGTTTCCTTTCAACTCGTGCGATGAAAAATTAAAGGCCGATACGTGCACGACACCAACGGAGGTGGCAAATGTCTGAAAACTTAAAAAGAACAGACATGAGACGTGTGCCTGGCCCAGCAAATTTATGAGTGCATATATTTCAAAATAATGTATGTACGAGTAAACTTCAGGGTAGTATTCAGTTAATTTCCTTCGCAATCCAACAAACATACCCGAACGGTAGTATATAATGCCCCTTCTCACACAGAGCTGCATTTTATGCAATGGCGGCGAGCGAACTTATCGCATCCCGTGTTTACAAAGAACCCGCCAGGTGAGCAGGATAGTTACGAGACGGGAAACAACGTTATTGTCGGGAGCGGGGCGGTGCGGCGAACAACGCCGCCGCCTCCATCTCCCTTTCCTGTACAGACGCATTGATTTATTCGACGCATACAAATCGTCGGAATTCATCTTTATTATGTTGAGATACGCGCGGCCACTGCGACGACTATTGTGCGCGCGTCTGAACGTGACGTATTGTTGGAAGTCTCCGGGTGTGTTGCCGGAGAGATTTATCAAGTTCAACAAAAGTCTCTTACTTGATTTGGACTTTTTTTGTGGCGGCGGCTTTAAGCATTTGGAATAATTCAAATAGCAGGACGACGCCGACACTCGAAATCCCAAAGTTTACGTACTTCATGGCGTCGTGTTACGGTCACAAAATAAAGCACAAAATAATTTACGAGCATCAACGCTCATTGCTTCCTTAGGATATTATTTCAAATAATCGAGAAAATGAATAATAAAAGAAGGCGAAACAATAAACAACACGGTACACACTCGCTTGCGTAAACAGCGTCATTATTAAGTTAGAGTTTCCTGACCCAGAAGACCCCCTAACTACACCACGTTTACATGATCGTCTGAAAACATCGTCATAACGTTAAAAGGTTTCTATTCGCCAAGCTACGACATTAATACAACCAAACAATCGATTTTTAACATTTTTCAATCGAACCACGATCTTTGATGCAACGCACGCGAAGTCACGGGGATGCGAACGAACCAGAAACCCAGCAGTTTCCACCTTCGGGATGATAGTGTCATAAAAAAGTCACTCCGCACTTGGTTTAGGTGCGAAATAAATTTGAGCATCTCTCGTCGTTACTAGCAAAAAATACCCGCCCGCCCTCGTCCTTCCCCCCCTCCCATCCCACTTCTTCCGCATCGCATCGCCGGCCGTTCGAGGGTACTTCCCGAAAGTAGTTAAATAAAACCCGAACTCTGTGTGTAACAGCGTTTAATGCATATGTATGGAATTCGGCGGTGGTGGTGGTGCTGCGCGAACTTCGGGGCGAAGGTAAAAGTTTTATTAGCCGGCGAGGGGGTTCCGTAATGGTTATTAAAATGACGATGCGCGACGGTCGATTTTGGAGCGTGCGTTTGCAGTTCATCTGCAGCGGACCGCCGCAGTCCGAGGAGACGCGACCGATTAGCATGCAAATTAGTCGACGGCCGCTGTTATTATTATTATTATCGGGAATAATTCCTGAATTCGGGTTTTGTAAATTTGCCAGCATTAGCGAAATTTCCAGTTACCTGTGTAAGCAATGGGATGATTTATCGGCGAATAGTTAACGCTGTAATGAATAAGGCGATAATTTTTTTTTAATTCGGTAATAGAACAAACCCCCTGGTTGGGGTGGTCGGCCGTAATATTATTTGAGTAATTCAAAGTTACGGAGGCAAAAAACGCTTCAACGTGAGTACTCCCGCATCGGTTTACAAAAACCAACATCGGTGATCATATAACACTAACAAAAAAAAAGTTATGCGATGATTTATCGGCAAATAGTTAACGCTGTCATGAATAACGCGATATATTTTTTTTTATTCGGTAATAGACCAATTCAATTAGAGTTTCAGAGCCCAAACCGGGGGCAAAAAGCCTTTGGACGTTAGTACTCCCACGTCGGCTCACAAAAGCCAACGTCTATGATCATTTAACAACAAAAAAAAGTAATGCGTGAAGTGCATCAAATGAAGTCAAACAAGGGGCAAGAAACGCTTCGACGTGTGTACTCTCGCGTCGGCCCACAAAAACCAACATCGATTATCATATAACAGTAAAGAAAAAAGTTATGCGATGATTTGTCGCCAAATAGTTAACACTGTATGTAATGAATAACGCGATATTTTTTTTTTTAATTCGGTAATAGAACAATTCAAAGTTACAGCGCTCAAACCGGGGGCAAAAAGCCTTTCGACGTTAGTACTCCCGCGTCGGCTCACAAAAGCCAACGTCAATGATAATTTAACAACAACAAATATGTTATGCGTGAAGTTCATCAAACGAAGTCAAACAGGGGGCAAAAGACGCTTCGACGTGAGTACTCCCGCGTCGGCTCACAAAAACCAACATCGATGATCATATAACACTAACAAAAAAAAAAAGTTATGCGATGATTTATCGGCAAATAGTTAACGCTGTCATGAATAACGCGACAATTTTTTTTATTCAGTAGTAGAACAATTCAAAGAGTTACAGAGCCCAAACCGGGGGCAAAAGGCGCTTCGACGTGAGTACTCCCGCGTCGGCTCACAAAAGCCAACGTCAATGATCATTTAACAACAAAAAAAAAGTTATGCGTGAAGTGCATCAAATGAAATCGATTAGGGGGTAAAAGATGCTTCGACGTCAGTACTCTCGCGTCGGACCACAAAAACCAACATATCGATGATCATATAACACTAACAAAAAAAAATTATGCGATGATTTATCGGCAAATAGTTAACGCTGTAATGAATAACGCGATATATATATTTTTTAATTCGGTAATAGACCAATTCAATTAGAGTTTCAGAGCCCAAACCGGGGGCAAAAAGCGTTTCGACGTGAGTACTCCCGCGTCGGCTCACAAAAACCAACGCCAATCATCGTATAACAATAACAAAAGAAAGTTATGCATGAAGCGCATAAGACGAAGTCTGCAAAAATTTCCGTTTGTACTCTGAAGTAGCCAACAATTAACCAAGTAAACACAGAACTAAGTAAAAATAAAATTGCAAAAGCAAAAACGTGAAACAGACAAAATTGTGTGACTACAAAACTGACGACGCCACGAAAGACACAAAACCATCTCCTGGCCACATCGTCCAACCCTAATAGCGCTGACCTTGTAGCCGACCACTCCCGCCACCCGGCTAGATGCGACGCCACTGAGGAAACACACGCAAAACTCCGCAGATGAGAGAAAAAAAATTAAGAACGTTCTTGCTCAGGACTTCCTCGTGGCGAGATGAAAGAGGTAGCCGCGATGGAACAATTCAGAGGCGGCAAATAACTTCGACTCGACGAAGGGTCAAGGGGGAAGGAGGGGAACACTCCCAGAGCTCAGACGTGCAACACGAAATTAAATCGGGGCGAACACTTGGTGCCAATCTGCCGGTGGCAACTCTGCCCCGTGCCAGTTGCTAAAAGGGAGATCTCGAAATTTTAAATAAAGCAACTTAAATTTTAATTTTATAATGAACAGTATGTCCCCGGATTAAGTTTACAAGAACGAAAAGAAGTTTATTTCTAGTTTTCCAAAAAAAATGATAAAGCAAAAAAAAATTTGTTTGATTTTTAACTAATGTATCCGCAATAAAAATTTCATTAATAATGCAGTGTGTTTTCTAAAATCGAAAACAAAATCAATATTTTAAGCTATTCATTCAATTAACCTGCCACCCCTTCCACCAACATCATTCAAGTTTACGTCATAGCTCCTTGTAAGAGTTGAAGTTTTAACTACTTTTCAACACGACAGCCATCCTGTCGTGTTTAAAAAAAGATTTTCATTTGCGAGGCAATTTAAAAGAAATTATTTACAAGGAGCACTTACCTAGAGATGCAAGACAGCATCTTTAACAATTTATCCGCAACAGTTACAAGAAACCACGACGTAAACTTGAATTATGTGCTAGAAAGGATGGTGAGTTAGTCGAATAGTAAAAGACGTTGATTTTATTTGTTTTTCTTTTTTCGATTTTTTCGTACGATTTTGACCCTGTATTAATATTGAAATTTTAACTGCAGATATGAAATCAGGCAAAACTTCTTTTCCGTTGGCATTTCCTTTTTTTTTTTTTTTTTGAAAAATTAAAAGTAAAGGTTTTGCCCGTCTTGTAAACTCAATCCGGGAGCACACAGTTGTTAGGAAGTCGTGTCATATACCTGCATAGTCCGACTGACAAGAAATTTATTATTATTATTAAATAGAAATTAACGATCGCGAACGATAAACGCACGTGGAAAACAAACAGGTCACAAAACGGAGGAACAAAATGGCTTTTAATCTGTTGTAAATTTTTTTAATGTGCCTTGTACTTGTTTCTCATGTTTTCACATCTTTTACAGAATGCTAGGCTACTCCATAGTCTTTAAGCAACTACTAACATGTCACATCTAATTTTTGTAACTTCGCACATGATCAATAATAAATCAAATCAAATCACTGCAAAGAACGATCTCCGAAAATGATATTAATTTGCACACATTTTATGAAAACATGTTTCATATCGTACGACAGCAATTCCTTTTTCGTTGTGTAAATCTCCAAAATCAAAACCGACATCCCAGCAGTCAATGCGATTCTATCGACATTGTTAGGGGGTGAAGTTTGAGCTACTGCAGCAAATAATACGGTTAACGGACCTTCTGGAACAGGAAAATCCAACTTAATTATGACGACATGCAAACATGATGTGGTTAGTGGACCCTCTGGATCAGGAAAATCCAACTTAATAATGACATTGCTTACACACACGAAAGAGTACAGCGTCGCTTATTATTTTTCTGCCGACGTTTCATCACAACTTTGAATATGTTGTACGATTTTAACGCAGTGACAGTTACAAATTTCAAACTCAATAACATCGTGACGAACTTTTCAGGCGATCAAGTAATCACAGTGTGGTTAGCGGACCCTCAGGATCGAGAAAATCTAACTTAATAATTACGTTGCTTATGCATCCGAACGGGTACCGCGTCGCTTATTCTTTTCTTTACCTCGCGTTCAGTCTTTTATTACAGGAAGGACCTCAGACAATGAAAAAAATAGAACCTCAGCTTCTGCTGTTGAAGAAAAATTAAAAATAGTCAAAACGACATCACGTCATCCGTGGATGTAAAAAAGTATTAGACTTAAACAATTACCTCAGATGCGTCTCTGCCCCCCTCCCCCATCGATTTAACAAAAACAAACAATACTTCATAATACCGTACGATTTTCTTTTTCTGTGAAAATCTCCGAAATCAAAACTGACATCCGAGCCATAACATCGGCATTGTTAGGCCGGTTGAAGTGCGATCCGCTGCAGCAAACAGCAGCATTCGGGGGGCTGTGAGTTCATGAGTGCGGCCTAGAAATCTATTATTACATGGGATCGTTATGAGGAGTCGCATCCGGCCAGTCAATAATTCAACTGCCGGGCGCTACTGCATTCAACCGGCCAGATTATGTGAAATGCGCGCGTGTTTACGAGCCCAGAATTATGTGTGTGCGAGTGCGCGCCCCAATAAACACGTTCGTATTAGGTGGGGGGGGGGGGGGGGGGGGTTGGCGAGTAATAAAACTTTTTGCCCTTTGTTTTGTTTTCGACGTCCACCTGATATGTACTTGAAACCGAATTTTCAAGTTCTTCAATTCTAAGGTTGTTGTTAAAACCAGAGGCGTACACCGTAACCGTAAAAAACTCAAAACCCATTAAGAACAGAAAACCGAAATTAGTACGCCTGAAGTAACCCTAATCGAAATCGAAACATGTCACAATGATTGGTCATTTTAGAAATGACCTTGTGAACCGCACATGACCATCATTTTAATAAATGACTGTCATTTTTAAAAATGACTGTCATTTTTAAAAATGACTATCATCTTAATAAATGATTGTCACGGATACATGCAAATGGGCGTATGGGCATGTATTGTTGTTGGAAAGTTTGTTATGGGGAAAATTGCTTTAATTTGATTTATGAAGGAAAGATTGGGAGATTGTTAGAATTAATTTTCTTCGGCATTTGGAATGGGGCAATGTTCTTTTTTTTTCTGCGAAGCGTTCGAGATTGCAATATGTGGCGTAATTCGTGTCGGTAATCGGTTCGAGCTTGGCAGACGACCCCTGACATTCTGATCTCATTGGCTGATGCTTACCTAATATTTTACAGTGATTGACTTCGACGCTCTGTTCTCTTTCTTTTCTTTCATCATTTTAAAAATGACCTTGTGAACTGTACATGACCGTCATTTTAATAAACGACTGTCATTTTTTAAAATGACTGTCGTCTTAATAAATGATTGTCACAGACACTTGCAAATAGGCGTATGGGCATGTACTGTTATTGGAAAAATACCTCACGTAAAACGTAAGCAAGATCCTTTAGTGTTTATGGCAACATCCCCACAAAAAAAAAGAAACTAATTAAATTAACTGTGAAACGTAAACAGATCTACTCAATAAGTTCAGATATATTGACACTGATGAAGATTCAAATACTAATGTCGAAGAGAAATCAAATAAAAAAAATCAAACTATACGATTTACTAAATAGCTCTTTTTATTTTTTGAATATTTCTCCAGTTTCTTTTTTTTAGATAAATTTTTGTTTATTCTTCAATTTTGTTCGCTTTGTTACTTTCAAACCTACTTGCCGTTAAAGGGGAAACAGTATCGAATCGTATCTCCAACACTGAAGGGTACCTGAAGTGGATACCGACCACCACCGAGCGCGTTTCGAATCCGCGACCTCTCGATTGCTACTGGCTGGCCCTCTTACTACTTGGACCGTTCAGGCGTTAATAAACTTTAATAAGCTTATTTAGCTAAAAGATTTTAATTTCAGTTGTAGATATGTTGTATGCTTTGTCTATAAATTGTAAGAATTTACGAAATTGTATTGTAGTGTAAAATTTTGTAAAAATTTATATTTATTTCATTTAATATGCGTATACATAAAAGTGCGCCTGTTTAGGATTAAACGGTTGATAGTGGCTGACCGTCATTTATACTTAAATGACCAAAATGACGTCACTATTTTAAATGACCGTCATTTTACATCACTAGAGGGCACCGATTAAAAACAATTAAAGCACAACTCGAACAATGTTAACAAGGTTAACCAAACTCGATCCAACTGGAAAGAAAAACTAAAAGATTCAATGTTCACTCAATCCAACTGAAACCGACCTAACTCCATTCAACCCAAAAAGCAAAAAAAAAAGAATGTGAAAATGAAGCTTAACAAATCTCAAGGTCAACCTAACTCAACTAAACTGAATTCAAACTAACTGTAACTATTCAATTGAATCAAAAAAATTAAAGTGCAAGAAATTAAAAGTAAAAATTTAAAAAAACGATTAAAGCTAGGTTTGACCTCTGTTAAGGTTAACCAAACTTGACCCAACAACTGAATTAAAAAACAATAAAAAAAATTGATGTTAGTATTAAATGGAGAAAAGAATTTCCACATCAACCCAACCTAACTCCAAATTCCAAGTAGTCTGCAGTCTACACAAGTAAAAAACTAAGAAAATTTTTAAAAAAATGTTAAAATTTATAAATGGATTAAAGTTAAGTTAAACAAATCTCAAGGTCAACTGACATCAACCAAACTTCATTGTTTTCGATTTTTAATTTTTATTTGTGTTAAACGGTATTAGGTTCGGAGAAGTTGGGTTAGATTGACCTTGGCGTTAGTTAAACGTCAATTTAATTGATTTTTAATTTTTTTTTAAATCTTTACTTTTAGTTTTTCTAGTAATTCTTAATATTTTACTTATGTTTGGTGACATCAACCAAACTTCATTGTCACCAAACATAAGTAAAATATTAAAAATTACTAGAAAAACTAAAAGTAAAGATTTAAAAAAAAATTAAAAATCAATTAAATTGACGTTTAACTAACGCCAAGGTCAATCTAACCCAACTTCTCCGAACCTAATACCATTTAACACAAATAAAAATTAAAAATCGCAAAAAAATGATTAAAAGCATAAAAAATCGTTAAGAATTAAAAATCAATCAATCAATGAAATGCCATAAACTTAATTTTTCCGTACTTTAAAATTGTCACTCACAATAAAATAAAAATTAATTCTGCTATAAATCGCCTCGGTTGGCAACGCTGTCTCGACTCTAAAATTACATGCACGCAATTTTTGAAAGAGGTGCGCCAATTATTGCTCATTTTGTTTAAATTCTGCGGAAAGGCAAAGAAATTATCGCAGGCTATAAAATCTAGTCCTCATACAACAGATGTTATTCTAGGAATAAGAGCAGGTCTGAAACGTTGTTTTACTCAGGGATCTGATTTTTTTTTTTACTGAAACTGAATACTTCTAATAAGTTCAGTTTATACAGATATGCAAATATTTCCGGAATTACGTGATTGTGACTGTCATAGGTTAGAAATTTGCAGATGGCGCGGATGAATATTTAAGTTTGAGGAATAAAAAATGTAAATGCAAAGTTTTTTTAATCTCGAACCGGACAGAAATATGAAGGAAAAACACTCAACGTTTCGCTATAGATTTATAGCTTCGTCAAGAGTTCGAGATTAAAAAAAAAACTTTGTACTTACAATTTTCATCGGACGAGAACAAACTTCAATTATGAAAAATGTAAAGTTTAGAAATAATGGTACGTGTTTAAATGTTCACAGATTAATTTATAAAGGCAAATTTAATTTGAATGCTTTTTCGGATAATTTCGAACGCAAAGGATATCAATATTTTAAAAAAATATCAGTATTTTATGTTTGTGTAAAAAAAATATAAGTTTTATTTCGTTATACTGTATTTACTTCTCTTCCTTTTCTTTAAAAGATTGCACCCTCGAAACCTAAAAAAAGCCCTGATCCAAGCCCTAACTGAAACCGTAACCGAAATCAGCTTAAAATTAAAACCGAAACCTTAAGCTAACTTTTTATAACATGCTTGTACATCCCTGGTTAAAACTCCACTACGCCACTGAACAGCGCGGCGGCGGCGATTCAACTGCAGATGTAAAGAGCTGAAAATTCAGTCAGTGACGTTTTCGTTTAATCCAAGTAGTGTAGTGGACGATGATAGTATGTCAGGACGAAACAGGGCAACGTCGCCTACTGTGCATTATCCCGGAAGCAGTTGCAGCGTCTAAACCTCCGGGGAGCCCAGAGTAACTGAAACTTTCTGATGTGAAGTGCACCGGCTGCAGGCGACGTTAACGATTTTAGATGTTGATTGAGTGCAAGGGGTGGCGACGAGGAGGGGGGGGGGGGTGATGGGCCGGGGGTGTTTAATCATTAGTTACACGCTTGATTAGTTAATTGATTCTTAGTTGCACAATGGAGTGATTAAAGCAGTGTTTGCCAAGCCTAAGTACCTACTTGGCAAACAGATTATGTGAATTGGCGCCCGACGTGGGGCCGAACTTTCCGGCGATAGATGAATTTTTCAAAATTTTCAACGCACCAGAGTTTTTTTCTTTGCTGTGAATGACATGCAAAACAGATTCATTCCACAGAGAAAAAAAAAATTGAAGGCGAGAACGAACAGACAGACGACAACGACAACAATAATTAGATTTCGATTTAATGAATTTGTGAGCTGAATTTTTAACGGGGAGTTTGTTGTTGTTATAAAAGCGGTGGTTAATTAAATCGGGGCATTTTTCGTCCTCACAGTTGCGTCGCCTTCGGCGACGACTGTGGCGGCGGCGGTTGGGGTCCGCACACGGACTTCTTATTTTTCTTTCGAATTTAGACGCGCGCGAAAGTTAAAGAAGCCCTTCGGTCGTCGGTCGTTAAATGTTTTACGGTGAGGGGGGGGGGGGTTGTTCGGATGCTCCGAGTACCGCGGTAGATATGAATTCCGCCGCATTATGGCGGCGGAATCGTGCGGTTAAAATCCAAGGCACGACACCTAACGCAAGGAATTTCAATCAAGCAACTATTTCTTGGCAATCCCGAACTCGTTGATAGTTTCTCCGATAATTCCATAATATAAAATCAAGCCGCCGAAGTGCTGCTACCTACCGTTCGGGGATTCGTGCTAAATTTTATCTGCATTGCACGAAGACGACGACGACGATCGTTTCTTTCCGATCCGAAGCCGCAGAGTTATAGGTCAAGCGATTCATTTCGCTTAAGCCCCCCCCTCCCCTTGAAACGTGCTCTGCTCGAAATTACTAACGAAAATGTTGATGGCGTTACGATTTTTAGGGCGTCGTTTAATTTCCTGAGCTGTTTAAATAAGTTTTATTTCTGTGAAACTTTCGACATTTTAAACCAAATCATAACTCCCGTCGTACGGTCAGCGGAACCTCTGGATCGGGAAAATCTTTTCAGGCTAAACAGCGGACCCTCTGGGTCAGGCAAATCTAACTTAATAATGACGCTACTGACGCATCCGAACGGGTACGGCGACACTTATTTTCTCTTTCGGCATTTCATCTTATATTAAAATTGGTAAATTTGGTATTTTAAAAACGAAATTGATAATAAAGTAAGTAATAAATCCAATAACGTCATGACCATGACGATCTCTTTGTTAATACGGTATGGTTGGCGATCCATCTGGATCAGGAAAACTTAGCTTAACGCCTGAACGGTCCAGTGGTAAGGGACCGGCCTGACAATCGTAAGGTTCCTTTGGCATTTTCTTTTTTTTTTTTTGAAAAATTGAAAATAAAGGTTTTTCCCCTCTTGTAAATTCAATCCGGGGGCACACTGTATACAGTTGTTAGGAAGACGTGTCGTATACCTGTATGGTCCAAATGGCAAAAAAAATATTATTGTTATTAAATAAAAATTAACGAACGCGAACGATGAACGCACATGGAAAACAAACAGGTCACAAAATGGAGGAACAAAATGGTATGTTTTCATATTTTTACACAATGTTAAAATCCAATAACGTCATGACCATGACGATCTCTTTGTTAATACGGTATGGTTGGCGACCCATCTGGATCAGGAAAACTTAGCTTAAGGCCTGAACGATCCAGTGGTAAAGGACCGGCCTTGCAATCGTAAGGTCTTGGGTTCGCATCCACTCGAGATATTTCTCGAGGGTTGTTACTCACTTCAGGTACCCTTTAGTGTTGCATGCAAATTATAAAAGTAAATAAATAAATTAAACTCAAACGTTAAATGTTAGAATTGAAAAAAAAAAACGATAAGTCCAAGCTATCTCAAGGTACGCCCGAATTAAATCAACGTGTGTCTAACCCATGAAAAAAAAATAATTTTTTAAACAGTTAAAAACATTGAAATCTAAAGCGTTAAGTCTAAACCGCCGGTTCAAGGCCAACCCAACTGAACTACACTCAATCGAAATAAGCCAGACCCAAGAAATTTTTTTGTTAAGAATTTAAAAATTATCGCGAGTTAAAAATTTAAATTCGACGCATATTAACTCCAAAAATTCAAAAAAATAGAAAACTAAAACATTAAGAATTAAGAAATCAAAACTAAATTACGTCCGATTCAGTCTCAAGGTGAACTCAACTCAAGTAAACTCGACATAAAGATGTCCGATTTTTTTTCGTCGGTTCAAGGTCAAGGTCAACCTAAGCCAGCGAATGTCAAACTCAAAGAAAAGAATGTAACTTTAAAATCAAATTAAGCAGTTTTTTCTTTCAAAATAAAGACAAAATGAAACTCAATAAAAATTAAAAGTAACTCATCTCAAAGTCAAGCCCGAATGTGCATAACTGAATAAAAAAAATAAGTCCAATTCGTCGGCTCAACTTTAAAACCAATTTTTTAAATAAAAAAATTTTTTAATCATCGAAATTCAACATAAGAACAAAAGCAATTCACCTCCAGGTTAACCCAGATTCAAATTCCACCTGAATATGTCCGACTCATGGAAAGAATTAAACAAAAAATAAAATAAAAGACAGAAAATAAAAATAAAAAAATTTTTAAAATTAAATCTAAAATCCTTTTCAAACCAGAATTTGTGAAATCTGCAAAATTGAACTAAATCTTTCACAAAAACAAATTTTTTCCATGTGAGGGGGAGAGGAGGGGGACTAATAATTTTTGTTAACATATTTCTTCTCATAAATTAAACTTCACTGAGCCCCATTAAAAAAAAAAACGATATCGAAATCTAACGTACTTCTTTTGTCACTATTTTGTACTATCCCTGACGTACATCGTTTAAAAAATTCAACCGCGCAGAGCCCTTATTGCGATTCCAGCAGCATTGGGCATTGTTAGGGTATTGGAGTGTTAGCGGGACATCTGGATCAGGAAAATCCAACTTAATAATGATGCCGCTTAAAATTCGCAAATTCATTTTAAAAGTAAAACTAATGAAGTGAGATCAGATCACATTACAGGATTTGCAATGCAACGACAGTCACGAATTTCAAATTCAATGACGTCATAACGATCTTTTCAGGCTATCAGGTAAACACGGTATAGTTAGGGGAGCATCCGGATCAGGAAAATCTAACTTAATAGTGACGTTGCTTTTTTTTAACGATGTTTGATCTTCTTTTATTTCAGGAAAGACGTCCACTGATTAAAATGGTAGAACAATCGATGATAGATTATACAAAAACATCGGCGCTGCTTTCGACTGCCGTATTCTGAAACGAAAAAAAAATTAAAAGCCGATTTGTGAATGACATGATGAATGACTTGTAAGTATGATACGGTTAGTGAACTCTCTGGATCGGGAAAATCTAACTTAATAATGATGTTGCTGACACATCCTAACGGGTACCGCCTTACTTATTTTCTTATTGCAGGCGTTTCATCCCTCATTAAAATTGGTTTTAAAAACGAAACTAATGAAATAAAACAATTTTAAACTTGTCATAGCACTTTAATGCAACGGCAGTCACAAATCCCAAATTGAATGACGTCATAACGATCAAGTAAACATGGTATGGTTGGCAAACAATTTGGATCAAGAAATTCTAACTTAATATTGGCGTTGTTAACACATCCGAACGGGTACTACTCAGTGTTATTTTTTTGCCAACGTTTCGTCTTTTATTAAAATTCGTAAATTCATTTTTAGGGCGACGTTTAATTTCTTCGTTGTATTAATAGGTTTTTATTTCTCTAAAATTCTCGACTTTTGAACCCAAATCATGTCTCACGTGTTATGGTCAGCGGACCCTCCGGATCAGGAAAATCTAACTTAACAATGGCATTGCTTACACATCAGAATAGGTACAGCGTCGATTATTATTTTTCTGCCGACGTTTGATCTTCTATTAAAATTGGTAAATTCATTTGAAAATCGTAACGAATGTAGTAAGATAATTTTATATATGTTGTATGATTTTAACGCAGTGACAGTTACAGATCCTAAGCTCAGTAACATCATGACGAACTTTTCAGGCGATCAAGTAATCACCGTGTGGTTAGAGGACCCTCTGGATAGAGAAAATCTGACTTAATAATTACGTTGCTTACGCATCCGAACGAGTACGCCGTCGTTTATTCTTTTCTTTTCCTGGCGTTCGATTCTTTTGCCGGTGTTTCATCCTTTATTAAAATTCGTAAATTCATTTTAAAAGCGTCCAGACGTTCAAGTAAATATGGTATGGCTAGCGGTCACTCTGCATCAGGAAAGTCTAACTTAATAATGATGTTTTTGACACATCCTAATGGGTACTGCGGCACTTATTTTTTTATTGCAGGCGGTTCAACCCTCATTAAAATTCGTTTTAAAAACGAAACTAATGAAATAAAACAATTTTAAACTTGTCATAGCACTTTAATGCAACGGCAGTCACAAATCCCAAATTGAATGACGCCATGACGATCAAGTAAACATGGTATGGTTGGCAAACAATCTGGATCAAGAAATTCTAACTTAATATTGGCGTTGTTAACACATCTGAACGGGTACAACTCAGTGTTATTTTTTGCCAACGTTTCGTCTTTTATTAAAATTCGTAAATTCATTATCTTAGGGCGACGTTTAATTTCTTCGCTGTTTTAATAGGTTATTATTTCTCTAAAATTCTCGACTTTTGAACCCAAATCATGTCTCACGTGTTATGGTCAGTGGACCCTCAGGATCAGGAAGATCTAACTTAACAATGACGTTGCTTACACATCCGAATGAGTACAGCGTCGATTATTATTTTTCTGCCGACGTTTCATCTTCTATTAAAATTGGTAAATTCATTTGAAAATCGTAACGAATGTAGTAAGATAATTTTAAATATGTTGTACGATTTTAACGCAGTGACAGTTACAGATCCTGACCTCAGTAACATCATGACGAACTTATCAGGCGATCAAGTAATCACGGTGTGGTTAGCGGACCCTCTGGATCGAGAAAATCTAACTTAATAATTACGTTGCTTACGCATCCGAACGAGTACGGCGTCGTTTATGTTTTTCTTCTCCTGGCAAATTGAATGACGTCATGACGATCAAGTAGACATGGTATGGTTGGCAAACCCTCTGAATCAAAAAATTCTAACTTAATATTGGCGTTGCTAACACATCCGAACGGGTACAACTCAGTGTTATTTTTTTGCCGATGTTTCATCTTTTATTAAAATTCGTAAATTCATTTTTCTAGTTAGTGGACCCTCTGGATCAGGAAAATTCAACTTAATAATGACGTTGCTTACACATCCGAACGGATTTTCACGTCGCACATTCCCCATTTCTGTTTCTTGAAGCGGAAACTTGAACGGTGTTAGTAGATAGATTTAACAAACAAAAGCGGCGTTTTCCTCAAACAGAACAAAAAAAAAGGGGACGGGGGGGTGGAGTGATATACTGCGACGCTATTACTGATAAATTGTTTTATGAGCGGCGACGTCGTTCCTCCGGTCGTGTAAAAGCGACAGAAGACAGAAAGTAATTGGCCGGTCACCAGGTGCGTCGTCATTAAGCTGACTGCCTATCGCGCCCAGCTGTTCGCCGTGCTTGTCAACCAGCCACACCACTCACGCTTATGGCTTTTCAGCGCGGGCTTCGCCGCCGTCACCGAGGGGGTGTTACGAATATGTTAGCGCGCGCGAGCTCGTCCCCCCCGTGACAGGCCGTCATTGATTTTATCAATCAACGCTTGATTAGCAGCGGCGGCACCCCGTCACCCTCCTCCACCCCGCCGCCCATCGCCAAATCGAATAGTTTTCGACTCTATTAAGAACGGCGACCGCTTATCAGAGACGTGACGCCCGCCGCCTTTGTTTCGGGCCTTGGGATTAGAGCGGAGCTTTCAGACGATAATAGAACTATTAACCATTGTGAACGTGAATGACGATGATAATTTATCGCTCCGGTGGAGATATGTTTTGGTTATTGTTTGTAGCGTTTAGCGTGGACATCATCAGAGCTATCAGGCTAAACTAGACGGCTCGTAATCGAATGAAACTCTCCTCTCGCACAATGTCCGATTGAAATTGGTTAAATTCAATGACAGCGTGTGTGCGCGCGTGTGTTTGCACTAACGTGATTGCTGTTTGTTTTTTTAGTATCGTACGCGTTAATACTTTATTTCTTTAGTAGGTTAGCCGATGCGATAGTATTTTTTTTTTCGTGTAAATCTCCGAATATGAACCTGACATCCGAGACGTTAATGCGATTCGATCGGCGGGCGTGGGGGGTGAAGTGTGATCTGCTGCAGTCAACCGGCCCTCTGGAGCAAGAAAATCTAACTTAACAATGACAAGTAAACATGGTGTGGTTAGTGGGCCCTCCGGATCAGGAAAATCTAACTCAATAATAACGTTACTTACGCATCCGTACGGGTACTCAAGTGTGCGTGTAAATGTCTGCATGAGGGAGTTTCTAAGTAAGGCGACCGAAACTTATACATTTGGACCCCCCCTCCTCCCTCCATGATCGCTTAGATTCATTTTAAAGCAACGAAATTTCCGCGCGCGCGTTTTCTGAAAAATTTTTACGACAGACTCGACGTTAATTTAATATTTAAGAAGATCGACTGCAACACATGTACTTTATTAGCGTCCCCTAACTTATTTAACTTCCGAAGTTGAGAGAGAGAGAGAGAGCGAGCACTAAAATTAAATACTATATCATTCGTGGGGGGGCAACTTTTTGAAAATATCGCGGCAGTGCTGAAATTTATGTCGTAAAGAGCGAGGAGCGAACGCCCTCGCCCGTTTCAGCACGTTCCCGGCGTTATCGTCCATCTCTCGTCTATCTCTAAAAAGCAAAAGTAATCAACAAAACGGCGCGCGGCGGCGGCGTCGCGTCGTCCTCTTTCACGCGCTCTCCCGTTTTGTTTTAGCGCGCCCCCTAACTGTAAATTGCCTGTCATCATTCTAACATCGCCGAACACTTCATTTCCACGTCAAACTTTAGATTGAGCGCGCCCGCCGAAAAAGTCGTGAAGGGGGGGGGGGGGCACACGACAGTTCGCTCTCTTTTTCCCTCCGACTGTCTTCATCTACCTCCTACCTCAGACGAGACGATGACGTCGGCGGGCATTACCGAAACAAAGTTATAACTTTAATGCG
This sequence comes from Prosopocoilus inquinatus, assembly GCA_036172665.1. NCBI lineage: Eukaryota > Metazoa > Arthropoda > Insecta > Coleoptera > Lucanidae > Prosopocoilus > Prosopocoilus inquinatus. Next base: position 11,705,030 of record CM069871.1, on the reverse strand, counting down.
TTTCGCTGGAATAGAAAACATAATCAGATGAAAATCAAACTGTCAGGAGGCGGAAGCTTAATTCAAAACGCGGCGCGGCACCGGCGACGCGTGGGTACTCCCCCGGATTTAAATAATAAAGTTATTCCCCTCGATAAAGATGAAACAATTCCGAAATTAATACGTCGTAGCGTTGTTACGGTGCAGAGTTTCGTCGTCGGGACGTTCCGTAAACGCAATACGGGTCCCGTTTTTCTGGATTTCGGTCTCCATTTACTTCGCGGTTTACACATTAATTTAACCTCCTTGTTTACGTAACCTCGAAGGTGCTTCTGGATGAATTTCGGCGGCGTGTACAATATACAATTTTTTTTTTTTTCTAAACGACCTTGGCGCCCAATTGAAACCAACAATCTTGCCGAATAATACTGAAATAATACAATGCTTCATTGTGCTGCTTTGCCGCTTGATTTATTAGGCAGATTACGCTCTCACATGCCTGGAAATTAATATTTAGTCGTCAAGAGCACGTACCGTACGTACGAGCGTACAAAGCCCGCCGAGGGTTCCCCGTTCTGCCTCCTCCTCGCGGAATGATCTAATTCCCGTCCGGGGGGAGGTTTTCTTACGTGCACGGAGCGGCTTAATTAATTCGGCGAATTTGCGACGACCATGATACATCTGACTGTGGCGGACCGGCCAGAGAGCGAGGCCGGAAATTTGTCGTCGTGTAAAGACCCAGCGGATTGTTGTTTTGTGTACAACGCAAATTTAATTTGCTTACCCCCGTTTGTGTTCGGCTTCAGGTGGTAAAGGGCGAGACAATACCCTGAATTACCAAGGACAATCCGCAGGAGCTTCAAAGTCCAGTTTCTAGAAAAACCTAGAACCTCTTAAGTCAAATTAATCTGATTCAAGGACGCTCACGGACCGTTACAGCCCCTGTTACAGTTCAATTGCATTAACATTCATGTGTGGTGCGATACAGTGGTTGTAAGTTGGCCACACTGCTGTTTCGATTTGGGCGCCTTGATATCTCAGCTGCAATAGGGTTCTAGAGGTCATGTGACTTATTTCTGAATTTTAATTGGCTGGCCATCTTAACTCGCTCGCAAGTCCTTCCGGTGACTATTGCACGCTTGACTTTGCACTTCGTCGTTACAAGGTGCAGACGTGTTAACGTGTACCGGGGATCGTCGCTAATTTTATTCAAGATCCTAATTAACTACAGTGTTTACTGGAATCTTTTGCGCCTTGTGTTGCCTCTAAACGATTTTTACCAAGCAGATGACCCGTTCTTTCTACCGATAAATTGAATTAAAGGTAATTTGAGACTCCTTTTTGGCTACCCATGTTTTATATGATTTCTTTGTTCCAACAGAGGAATTCGCTTTTCGTTTCCGCGTTCTCGTTTTGGGCTTTTCTTCAGGCACGGTAATATTTTTCTAAATTGAATCAAAGGTAATTTGAGAATCCATTTTGGCTATCCATGTATATACGATTTCTTTGTTCCAACAGAGGAATCCGCTTTTCGTTTCCGCGTTCTCGTTTTGGGCTTTTCTTCAGGCACTGTAATATTTTTCTAAATTGAATCAAAGGTAATTTGAGACTCCTTTTTGCCTATCCACGTTTTTTACGATTTCTTTGTTCCAACAGAGGAATCCGCTCTTCGTTTCCGCTTTCTCCTTTTAGGCCTTTCCTTCAGGCTTTGTTACGTTTCGGTGATATTTCTCCATCACTTATCGTATCCCGAAGGCGAATCAAATGCAACCAAGGTCGAATACGTGAGGGCATCGCTAAGATCACGGACCTCCGGCGGTTGGCAACCATCGACATGCACGAAACTCGACGTACCAACGTGATTTGGCGACACTACGTGACAGCTGAGTAACGTTTGGCATCTACGTGCGAGCAACCCTTATGACCTCCACCAAATGTAACGTATTATTTTAATTATGCATGTTTGTATGTAACGCATACCGGCACTTGTGAGTGCTTTTAGTTTATTGTTGTCCACGCATCTTTTTTTCTGTATTATTTATTATTCGACCTTAAACTCGAATCAAATCAATAAATAAATAATACGAGGTGGTAGTTTTGAATCTGCCCAATTTATCCAACATTAATCTCGCGTTGTCGTTAGGTATTAAACAATTTACTGTTGTTGCGGAACGAACAGGCTTTGAGAGCGCTGCATTAATGCAGATAATCCGTTGCACTCGCTAATTCATCTTCCCCCCGATCGATACCTGCGGTCCACCCCCCCCCTCCTTCCGGATATTTGTTGTACTTTAGGGTATCGCCGCAAGTTTAGCGAGAAACGAGGTGTAAGTAGAATAGTTCGTTAGTCACGAACAAGGAAATCAAGCCGCCCCTAATTTCGATTTTGATTTTTTCTTTCGATCTAATTTCACAATCTTCTTTTTCTTTCTTCTTTAATACGCATCAGCGTTTTACTTATCGTCGGCTGGTTGGTAATATCGATTCTATTCGACGTCGGTGAAACCACGAAGTCCCGTCCGCCCGTATTCATAATCTCGTCTTCGCCAAATCCGATTAACAACGCGCAGAAATTGAGACGCTGGTGAGGGTAACTAAAACGGCTTACTCGAGATAATCTATAAACAAAGAGCCTTAGCGTCACCGCAGGCCGTACTACGTATATAGGCGGGTGGGTAGCGGGAACCGACTTTCTTTGCGTTGCTGAAGGGAAAAAAGTTTCGGTTAAACGTTAACCTGATTTCTGAAGAACGCGGGCGCCTGCAAGAAAAAAGAATCGAAAAATAACGCACCTTCATGAAGTCACTTCAAAGAAATCAATTTCAAAATTGTCACTTCGAAATTGTGCCAAGTCAGGATCAGCAGGGGGCGAAGCGCGCTTATTCCGCATTACGTAAAAACGAAACGTAACGGAATCTAAGCGTGTCATGTTCACGTGACCCAATTAAGAATGAGGCAATTAGAGTGTTTTGCATAAAACGAATAATTTGGCAAGACTTAATAATTGACGCTGACAATCTTGGTAATTTGAGCTTGGGACCGGACCCACCTGGCACCGGGACGTAAGCCGTTTATGACGTAAAAATTTAGCCATGTATAAATAAGGTAGGAAATCGATGGATGAGATTCGGTTCAAACCAATCAATCAGTAGAAGTTAATCAATAAATAAGTCAGTAAGTGAGAAGTTTGTTAGTGAGTAACAGCAAATAGTGATAAAGCGCAGCTGCATAATGGGCTGGCCTAAAGGCCGTGCCATTCGTAATTTGACTGCTACAAAATGTTAACAGATTTGAAATTTTATTTAATTTCATTTAATCTTTTGAGACGATGATAAAGCTTTAGTGAGAACTGCCACGCCAGTTTATTTCCACGATCATAAACAACACGCCATAGAACATAATACGTTTTTCTTAAGTAGCGCGCACTTGATGAAATGTGATGTTAAGTGCAGTCTTTGTGTTTCACTTTCTGTTGCGCGTTTAAAAAGCTGACCGTGCAGTTCTCATGCGGAACTATCCGTTGCACTCGCGGAGAAGCCAAACGAAATCACCGCGCCACCTGGCAGGCAAAAGTAGGTATGTGTTGTAAAGGCGTCTCTCTAGGCAACGGAGGGGACGGAACTTTGTAAATCAAATTAACATTTGAGTTGTTCAGTTAGTATTTACGCGGACTTAAGACGTTTAAGAGTACGCGACTCATCACGTTCCGGGCGATTCTAAATTGAAATCAAGTTTTAATTTCATTTAATTAACTTCAGTAATTTTTTCCCCAAGTTTGTTACTTGCGACGGTGTGCGTGTGTTTATCTAAACCGATCCGAAAAATATTCTTGTAATTTTTCTCTTGTTTTGTTTATAAAATCGTTGTGCTCCGTCAAAATTTGGGTAAGGAAAGACAATTAGACTTCGGTCGGTAGGCGAATCAATACAGTTTGAAATCTAATCACTGCAAACAATAGAAAAATACTTGCCTCTCTTCATTGTAAACTTTTAGCTTTTTGTTTGTCTTTAAAATATTTGTCAAAATTACCGTTCTCTTTTATTTCACTAATTTTAAGTACTTTCAATACCTTAAATAAGTCAATCGACGATATCATTTAATCTCTTGAGTCGACGATTTGAAATTTTATTTAATTTCATTTAATCTCTTGAGTCGATGATAAAGCTTTAGTGAGAACTGCCATGCCAGTTTATTTCCACGATCATAAACAACACGCCATGGAACATAATACGTTTTTCTTAAGTAGCGCGCACTTGATGAAATGTGATATCAAGTGCAGTCTCTGATTTCACTTTCAGTTGCGCGTATATCTATTGCACTCGCGGAAAAGCCAAATGAAATCACCGCGCCACCTGGCAGACAAATGTAGGTATGTGTTGTAAAGGCGTCTCGGGAGACAACGGGGGGAACATAGGACGGAAATTTACAAATCAAATTAAGATTTGAGTTGTTCAGTTGGTTTTTACGTGGACTTAAAAAGCTTAAGAGTACGCGACTCATTTCGTTCCGGGCGATTCTAAATTGAAATCAAGTTTTACTTTCATTTAATTAACTTCAGTAATTTTTTCCTCAAGTTTGATACTTGCGACGGTGTGCGTGCGTTTATCTGAACCGATCCGAAAAATATTCTTGTAATTTTTTTCTTGTTTTGTTTATAAAATCGTTGTGCTCCGTGAAAATTTGGATACGGAAAGACAATTAGACTTCGGTCGGTAGGCGAATCAATACAGTTTGAAATCTGATCACTGCAAACAATAGAAAAATACTTGCCTCTCTTCATTGTAAACTTTTAGCTTTTTGTTTGTCTTTAAAATATTTGCCGAAATTACCATTCTCTTTTAGTTTACTAATTTTAAGTACTTTAAATACCTTAAATAAGTCAATCGAGGAAAAACCTCTTAAGGAGGGAGACAAAGAAAGAGAAGAATTTGATAATTTTTAGGTAAGCAACGGCCCTGTTCTGTCATTTCGAGGGAAAACACTTTAGAAAAAGTATTTTCGGCTACAAAACTGAAACTAGCTACCGTACAAGTAAATTGCTTTCCAGTGGTGGTTCGTTTGCTAAAAACATCAGGTTGGGTTATCTGTAAAACGGAGGTGAGTCCATTGGTTATCAGGGTAAAAGAGCTTTAGGTTGACCACCCCTAAATTATTAGATAAATAACCCGCGATCGTTACAGTAGTGCAGTTAAGGGATTAAAGTAAGATTGCAATATTTTGATATTTATTTCTAATTTTTATTTTGTTTAAATTGGTAATTTTTTTCCTATTGTACAGAATTACGGTTTTTTACAATTTTTTTTTTTTTTTACTTTTGCAACTAAACTATTTTAAGACGAACCTATTGGACACCAAGGTTGAAAACAAACGCTGAATTCAAATCAACATTGATTTTCCCTTTTTTCATTTAAAATGCGGTAATTAATAACTCACCAACATACGCGAACGAACACCCGACATCAAAATTTTAAGAGGTCGCCGCGTCTCGGTAAACAATCAAAATTGATCAACCCACAACATTAATTAAGTCGTGAATAGTTTACGTTTTGTCCCAGACTCTACAATGTCGGCTAAGGCAAATGCAACGAGAATTCCCGGCCTCCTGCACGAAGCTCCACGCCCTGCAGACTCAACTTAGAAATTAATCATTAACGTACAGGTCTGCTGTAGGTTTTCAACGTTAGGTTTTCCGCTCCAGATCTTCCATTCTTCACCAGGCACTCAAAATAAATTAACTTAACCCGAATAAATATTTCCATGTGACTTTGTACAGTTGATAATTGACTGAATTAATTAGTAACAATAATCCGTGGGGTTTGCAATTTAAGAACCAAGTTAGATTTTTCCTATCCCGATCTTCCGTTTTTCGGTTAGGTATTATACGTACATAACTAATACTCGCAGGTAATTATCTAGCTGATTACATTATGCGACGCACTAAGGCGCAAACTGTCAGAGATAAATTGCTCTGCATTACGATGCTCGCCTATTATGCAGTACGATTCATCACCTGAATATCATTACTTAAGATACAGACTTGCGCTGCAAAATCTTGCCGAACGCTTCGGGGGCGTCGTCATCCTAGATCATCGAGCGTAAACCGGACAACTTGTTTTTTTTTTTTTTTTAGTCCAGTTAGGAAGGCACTTTTTCATTTATTAATGTTGATTCAATTCGTTGATTCATGTTGATGGAGCTTGGTTCACGTGCAGCTTAGCTTAAAAAATCCACTGAACGTCCGAGCGATTGAAATCGGAATACTGACGGCCCACGCCTTGCACCACCGTCAACGCAGTCGACATTTTGGCGCACCTTGAGATCATCGGCATTCTTCAACTGGTGTCGATGCCGTATCTATTGATATGATTAAGCGTTGTTGCCCCTACTTGCTTCCTGTTCTTACTCACATTTTTAAATACTGCTTGAGCACGGGTACTTTTCCTTCCCATTGGAAGCACGCTAAAGTAATTCCAATAGTGAAAACGAGGAAGCCATTAAGTTTTCAAGATCTCCGACCAATTAGTATCTTGCCGACCTTGTCGAAAGTTTTGGAGAAAATCATTAATAAGCAATTGCGGCATCATTTAGCATTATGTAATTTATTGCCCCCTTTTCAATCAGGTTTTCGACCTGGCTATAGCTGTTCCACAGCACTTTCGCTTATTATAGATGATATTATTAAAGGTATTGATAACAATAAACTTACTGTTCCTATCCTGCTTGATTTCTCCAAGGCCTTCGACATGATCAATCACGACCTACTCTTGGCTATCTTACACTATTGTGGATTGAATGCTGTTGCGATTGGATTGATTGGTTGCTTCCTTTCGGGTAGGACACAGTCGGTTGTTCTAAATAACTTTAAATCTAATAATGTGAGTTTAAGATCAGGTGTTCCTCAGGGTTCTATCATTAGGCCCTTGTTATTTGCCGTATATACTTCGAATTTTTTTACCTTCTGGAACACGTTTTGTAAATGCCATATGTTTGCTGACGATACGCAGCTCTACGCTTCTTTTGATATTTGTGATTTACAAACTTGTATGACTGGAATCAATAATGATTTAAATGAATTGCTTAAAATCTCTTCCAAGCATTGTTTACAAATTAACCCTAATAAATCTTGCTTTTTATTATTTGGAAGAGATCAAGCACGTAACATTGCTTTACCGTTACTTGAAATTAAATTAAATAATGTACGTCCCTCCCATCGTGATTGTGTTAAGAATTTAGGCTTACATATCGAATGTAAATTACGTTTCAGGGAACATGTCTCTGCGTGTATCAGTAAAGCCTATTGTAATTTAAAAATGCTATATCCTAACAGACACATTTTAAACACCAAAGCAAAAGCATCTCTTTGCGAAGCATTAGTTTTATTTCATTTTAATTATTGTGACGTGATTTACGGTTCTTGTTTGGATTACATGGATTCGAGGCGAATACAGGTAGTGCAAAATTCATGCTTGCGATTTATATACGGCATTCCAACATATCTCACATAAGTTAAATGACGCAGGTTGTCTTAATATGGTAAATAGAAGATATCTCCATCTCGCATGCTTTTGTCAAAAAATCGTTTTTTTCAAGACCCCTCCATATCTCCTCTCCAAAGTTAGGTATCGTACTGATGTTCACAGTATTAACAATGATTTTGAGTCTCACTTAAAAAACTTACCACCAGTATCTTTTAAACTTAAATTGAAAAGTAGTTTAATTTTGTTCAAATGAGGTAGATAATCTTTATACCTGCAATACTAAGTTGCATCACTTTTCATTCATTTAATGTCTATGTGATGTATACCTCCAAATGCTGATCCTTGCCTGATGATTTCTCTTTTTAATTTTTTTCCCCATTTTCTTTTGCATTTTCATTTTCTTCTTATTTTCTTTTAATTTTTTTTCCTTTATTTTCTTTCCTTTTATTTATTTTCTAGTATTTAGTTTTATTTTAAGCTAGTTTACTAGTCTGGGAGGCCGGGTAGAGCAGTGTAGCTACTTGTGTAGCACAACTAATGGTCTTCCATTTAGATCATAGCGTATTTTGACTTTTTTTTCTTGTAACGTTTATTGTTTTGTTTCTTTATTCGCTGTTGATCTAATAAAACTCTTATTATTATTATTATTATTATCAGAGGACAATTTCCCAGTGGCGTAGAAATCTCCTGCCGCCCTTGACCTTTGAGGTCCTGAGAACCAGCTCGAGACAGCTGATTGTCTTCTTCAGCGCTAATTTGCTACCGTTTTTCGCTTTATTATTCAAGAAATAAAGTAAATTCATTCAGGTGGTAGCAAAGTTTAATTAATTACCGGAACAATAATTTAAGAGGGAAGTTGGGTTTTCCGTACCGGATGTTCCATTTTTAACCGCCGCGCATCATTAAAAACGGAATAACTTCGGGCAATCATTATTTTGTCCGACCGCCGCCGTTTAACTAAGTAAGTTTCAACACCCGCCATTTTGACGTGTAAAATTATTATCTAAATTTTCCTTTTGGTTTTTTAAGAGCCCCCCTCCCCACTAATCTCTTTGGGATCCGGTTCAAGTGTGTTTGTTGGAAATTATCCTCTCTCTTGGGAAGATTTCTGGAATCGTGTTGGATTGACGTTTATATCTCCAATTTGGTTGCCCATCGTCCCTGAGATAACTTCTCCCTCTTTATTGGAGTACGCCGCTAGAGGTTTCACCACGTAGATGCGCAGCGGTGACGTCAGCTGACGCAGCATTGACACAGAGGGAAGGAAAGGAGAACCGATTCGACGCTGAATCGGTTCTGTGCGACGTCCTCTCCTTCCCTCTGTCAATGCTGCGTCAGCTGACGTCACCGCTGCGCATCTACGTGGTGAAACCTCTAGCGGCGTACTGCTTGTGAACATCGGATTCCAGCTAATGTCCGTCCACGTAGATGCGCAGCGGTGACGTCAGCTGACGCAGCATTGACAGAGGGAAGGAGAGGGCGTCGCACAGAACCGATTCAGCGTCGAATCGGTTCTCCTTTCCTTCCCTCTGTGTTAATGCTGCGTCAGCTGACGTCACCGCTGCGCATCTACGTGGTGAAACCTCTAGCGGCGTAATGCTTGTGAACATCGGATTCCAGCTAATGTCCGTTTTCTTCACCTCTCTGTAAATCTGGCAGGTAATATCCTTGGAGGAAACTATTACCGATACAATGGTTTCCAAGGATAATACCTGGCAGATAAATTTATCAGCAGGTGAAGAAATCGGGCATAAGTCAACTACACGTTTATGTTCTTGTCCTTCTGTTCTCTTTTTTTACTATATCGCCAGTTATTTCCTGCGTACATATATATCGGAGTTGTGTAACATCTATATCGGAGTTATACAGGGTTAGTTAAAAATATGGAGACGGCCATTTATTGCCGTTAATATTCATTTTACGAAATTATGTGCTGTACGAACGTTTCTTTACCATTCGGTAGAGTATTTTTTTCTCTTTCCAACAGCACTCTTATTTTTTTTCAGAATTCAGGGGTTTCCAAAAAAAACAACGATTCTAAGGTTCATTTCCCGCCGTGCTTGTTTATCAGCTTCAGATCAGGTACATCTAAGTAAGCGGTAAACAAATTCAAGCGAATAATTTTATCAGTAATTATTGTTTAGGTCAAATTCAATTGTGCAATTTACCGCGACCCATTTCATGCCGCTGATAAGCATGCACTACCGGAAATGAATACCTGAACCGTTGTTTTTTTCTCGAAAACCCCTCAATTCTGAAAAGAAAACGAGACTGCTATTGTACAGGAAAGAAAAATGCCGTATTGAATGGTACATTACAATTACAAGTCTCCATTAAAAAAGAAAAAATTACACTGATAGGCGTAACTCAAAAACGATTGAGGAAAAGGGAAATTGAAGTACATTCCAACTGTAGATAAAAATTTCCCAAAAAACTTTCATAACAGACATAATTTCGTAAAATGAATATTAACGGCAATAAATGACTTTTAACTAGCCCAGTAGAATTTATTGTTGAAAAAAAGGTCATGAGTACATTTATTTCGGAGTTGTATATTTTATCATCGAATAAAAGTTCACGCCATTGCAGTAACTCAGTTTAGCTTAATCGAAGCCGGTTTTCTTTTTTTTTACCGTCGTCGCGAATTTGCAGATTCAGCCGGCAGTGTGGGGCTTTTGCCGTGCATGTTAATTCGATGGCCATGCGAATGTTTTGCGGCGCTACATGATTTTCTTTTCCATTCCTTTCGCGAGCGGGTTCAATTTTGCCCGCGCATTAACCGGCCGAAGCATTCGCTTGATTGTTGGTGTGAGCCTCTATGACCCTCAACGTTATTTAAGCCTTCAGTTACCAGGGAAAACCCCGATAACATTGTCTCCTACGACCAACAAAAGCGTTATTTACCTAGCGATTTTATTTTGGCGCGTCACGATATATCTTTTCCCGCTTCTCCCTGTGGATAAGTACAGCAGATGAGGTACCAAAATTTAGCATATGGTGGCGCTGTTTGACAAACGACCGGTCCCAAGCGATTGCGTTAGCCAAGGTCTAACACCCCGTCTTATGAGTCATCGATGCGTTGGTTCATTCCTCCTGGTGGGTATCTATCGTTGTTGCGGATTTTACAATATAAGTTGGCCCTGTGGGGAATTTGTGTTTCTCTTGCCTGAATTGCGGCGTATTAATTGACGTCCAGCACTCAAAGTACGTACAGCGTGACAATTTTTACGTCAATTTTCTTCGCGTTTTATAGGTACTTAAGTCGAGCTGAGAGTAAGTGCGATGATACAAAACGGACGGCAACGCAAACAAGAACCGCACCGATTTTTTTTTTCTTTTGTTTATTTTCGCCGAGCTCGATAAATAAGTGCACACTTTGTAGCTACGTGTACGGGTAAAAGTTTCCCGCTTACTAGTTTATAAAATGTCGGATAGTGAAGTATCTACATTACATTCAAGCAGTATCGCGGAGTTGTGCAAGTTTCGTGGGTAGGATGGAGGGGGGAGGGGGCGTTCTGCGAGGAAACTTTTCGGATGTATGTATGCATGTATGTACCGTGATGCTCGCTTTAAACGATACACTACATTCACTTTTACGTAACAGTAATAAAAATACGTGCGGATTACAAAATGTGCAACACGATATAATTAATCGCACTTGAGGCAATCCTAAAAGATGCGTGCGTGCCAAATGTTACCGTTCAATTTCTGCCCGACCCCGAAACACCCTGTATATTGTTTTCCGTGGAATATTTTCACACACCCGCCCCAGAGAACTCTTTGCGTTTCGCCGATTTGCTTTCAAAGTGATTCCCCAGCGTTATAAGCTTTCCCGTAAAAATTAGGATAAGGGAAAATTGAAATCTGAAAGTTAATTTTCGGTCGAATTGATTCTTTATTTAGTATTTTTTTAGAGTTGCACAATCTGGCAAGACATTTCGACATCAGCGTCTTCGCTCTCACGGAGGCCGTACAGAAATTGACCCCCGGTATTTAAGCCCGTTGGTTGTTGTTGACGTAAGATTCTGTGGTGGTTGGTGTTCGCATTCCACCTCTCCTTTTCTCTTACACCGTCTCTTTTTCATCCGCCAGTTCCGTGCGATTTCAGAACGCACTTTACGCTGTATCCCTCGATGTAACAGCACGTTTTGTATTTGTGAGTTCAAGTGCCTTGTTTTCGCCCAAAATTTGTGTTGGGGAATTCAACTGCAGCATTCTGTTGGATTAATACGCTATTCGAGGTTTATTAATGCGTTCGCATTTTCTACGCCTGTTCCCCCAAGTAGCTTTGTGATCAGGTGAGTCCACTCTTTGATGTTTTGATTCGCTTCGAACGTTTCTATCGTGTAATTTTCTTCCTTACAGGCTTTACCTTTATCTTCACGTTTACGTTTACATTTACGTATCGATTCACGTAACTTCTGTGAGTCCTTTTGTTCCGGCTGTTATTGCCGCATTTTCGGGGACCCCTTCTTCGACGCTTTTTACGACTGGATTTCCCCGGGGTTTGGATTCTCCCGACCGCCCAGACCGACGACGTGCCCCAGGTCTCTTCCCCTCCCCGCCGGGAAGCATGACACGTGACCCATTGGTGGAGGATGACTTCGGCTAATCAGGTCGGACTAAATTTTGAGGAGCGAGATTACACGCAGAGTACTTAAATTTAATTTGATTGCCTAATAAGTACGTCTTTGCACGTCACGACGTTTTAATTTTAACTTTTGTTTAAGAAGAAATTGTAGACAGTTGTTTGGACTGTGTGCGGCGTGATTTTTCCGGTCCGAAAATTTGAGTTCATTTAATGTATCCGCTGCTAATTGCTTAAGTTAATTTTCTTTTGAATTTTTTTTGCACGTGCGTCGTTTCTGAACTTTCGTCGATGTAATGTATTGATTGTGTGTTCTATTTTGTTTGTTTTAAACAAACTAAAAGTGTTGCAAATATTTTGGATGAGTTCCCTACAGCCAAAAGAATTAAGTGGCGCCTTTCCATTTTTTTTTTTCGATTTTGTTTGTGAAGACTTTGTACTAACCCACCCTATCCCACTGAGGCTGGCCGGCGACGCCGAAATGTCTGTCACGGCGATCACTTGCAGATACCTAAGCAGGTAGGTAGCACAAAAAAGAAAAAATGATTAACACAGAGAGCAAACGTTCGGCAATTCACCTGCACTTGTTGCGCATCGGTCGAAGAAAAAAAATGCCGTGTGGAGCATTCGTTATACTGCGCGAAACGCGACGTTTATTTGCCGAATCGCAAGTCTATATGCACAAACCCGCACTCGCCCAATTATGAGCGGCAGCGCAGCTTTGTTAGCACAGCTTTCGCATACCGTGCATGCACACTGTTGCAAAATCAAACACCAAATTCCCTCTACCGAGCAAACAGCGGTTTATGTCTCGTATAAATACATGTACTATATTTCACTTTCGATGATGTTTACAAGGGGGGTACAAAAAACCCCCACCCCCCTTTCGCCCCCGCCCATGCACGATTTGTATGTATTTCCGGGGCGCCGACGGTGAATTGTGAAAACGAAAATCGTCTACTTCAGTCGACAGTTGGCCCCGCCCGCGCCCCTAACCCACTTAAAAACATTTACTTCAGTTAATCCCGCGGGTATATGCATGATGCAGTGCGGAGTAGAGACATCGTCGTCTCTTTACTTATTAATCAAAAATTTCACGTCACCTCCATCCACAAGTCGTCTTCGACGTCTTGCTCTTTCGCCGTTGGGAGGAGGGGGATCGTCTCGGGTGGGCGGGCGAAACAGCGAAAAAGAGATTGTTGTCAGATAATCGGGTTTGTTCGGGGAGTAATAAGAACGGATTATATATTTATGAAAATTCGCGGGGATGCCCGGGGGCGGGGAGGCGAGAGTAGCGCAGGAAGCGATGCTGCTCTTCCCGCCCAAAACCTGACGTTTAATAAAATTGATTGATGAGAGGAAGGAGGACGAGGAGACCGAGAAAACAAACTCCTCGCTCGCTTGTTTTCGTGATCGTCGAGCAAATTCGAAAAGGTACATAAGTCGGGGGGGGGGGGGGGGGGCGAAAAAAAAATAACTTTCATAATTCGTTTGAGTGTCTACCGGGTTCTTCTTCTGGTCACCGATCCGGTTACCACTTGCGTCGACACGAACTATGTACGTCTTAGCTTTAACCTAACCTAACCTCTCCGATTTTAACAGGAGAACCGAGTCGAGCGTGATTGACTCATTTTGAAAATGCGTTTCAACCCTAGGCGATAGGATCGTGAACACTTCGGTTACGGGCGCGACCAGTAGGCCACGGCGGATAGGGCGCAACTGTTTGGCCGTGCGACACTAAGGCGTGAAAACACTAGGGCGCGAATACACTAGGGCGCAGAAATCAAATGAAAACGAAAACATAATAATGTGTATGTATAATTTTTATTTACTTAACATAACATGTTGTCTTAAAATATATTGGAGACTGTGGTTTGTAGTGCAAAGAAATTGGATTTAACCTCCTAACCACAAAAAGTTTTAAGTACAAGGTTTTTATAATCTCAAACCGGACAGAAAAATGAAGGGAAAACACTCAACAGTTCGCTATAGATTTATAGCTTCGTCAGGAGATTAAAAAAACTTTGTACTTACAATTTTCATCGGACAAGAACCAACTTCAATCACAAAAAGATTGTTTAAAAACTAGATACGTATTTCGGCAGCTATGCTGCCATCTTCAGTAGATGCCTTCTTCTTGATCACTTCTCTTCTCTTCTGATCAAGAAGAAGGCATCTACTAAAGATGGCAACATAGCTGCCGAAATACGTATCTTGGTTTTTAAACAAACTTTTTGTGGTTAGGAGGTTAAATCCAATAACAGGTCATTTTAAAAATTTTGAATTGGAGTAAGCTAAGACTTTTATAAACCAACAGATAAAGCAAGCTATTAATGAATAAACAGGCCTTAATTGATTCAGTTTGAATTATTTGACAATCTGATGATTATAATCAAAACTTCAGTTGTCTTATCAGAATTGCCAACAACCTTTATCAAAATCATGGATTACTCCAATCAAAAATTTGAAAAATGACCCGTCATGATACAACAGGTGTACACTGTGTTGAATTATTGTACATTTCTTTAACAATCATACCTTCTGATGCATGAATGCAACGTTTGCAACCACTATTCTTTCGTTCACATCGCTCAAAATCACGAGTGTAAATGTGTGGATAATTGACAACAATGAGTTTCCAAACAAATTCGCGCCATAATGTCTTTACGCCGTAGGGGACTTGCACCTTAACGGCGTCGCGCCCTACTGGCGGCGCCCATTTAGCCGCACCCTAGTTGCCGAGCCCAAATGTCCGGATCCACGAACGTTTTGCTACCTACCATCTGAATGAATAATTAACGAAAAACGGTAGCAAATTAGCGCTGAAGACGTCGATCCGCTGTCCCGAGCTAGCTTCTCAGAAGAAGAAAGGCGAGGTCAAAAGTCAAGGGCGCCAGGGGAGTGACCCTGGCTGATTTCTACGCCGCTGCGGAACCGTCCTCCAAGGATCGCAGCGTGCGACAAAATTTCCTGGAGAATAATCCACTCTTGCAACCAAAAATAAGTGTTCGCCGCAACAGAACCACAGGTCTTACTTAAAACTATAATAAAACAAAAGGTAAATAATTTCATAGTACAGAAGACAACGGCACAACAGGATTGACTCTGCCAACTGCCAGGCGTCCGTGAACTTAGCAATGCCCTCACGTATTCGACTTCGTTATATAATGGAAGCTGTGATATCAAAGCGCCCAAACGGAAACAGCAGTGTGGCCAACTGACAACCACTGTATCGCACCATTCAGTCGTCTTTATCAATTACCTCTCCTACTGTTGCTTTGCGCCTAAACCAGAAACGAACAGTCTGGCCAACTGACAACCACTGTATCGTACCAACCGCACATGAATGTTAAAAAAAGAATCAGGGAATTAAACTCTAACAATTTGCATTATAAGAGCAAGTTGACCGTAGCGGCGGCGAGAGAGGTCTCAATCTGCGTACTACTACTACTACTACTACTACTACCCAGCGTCGACTAATTACATAACCTTTGGAAATACATATTTCCTTTTTCTGGGCATCTTGACAAATCTGTAAAACGCGGACAGTTTAATGATTTCTTTTAAACAAATGCACGTACGTCGTAGCATGTTTTGCGCGAAATAAGATCTGGTAAATTTTATAGACTAAATATGATCCGGAGCGAGGAAAACATATTAAGCTCCGACTGGTTTCGCGTGACGCGTATTTCCCCGGAGAAAATCGGCCTGTACGTATCATGTTCGCGGAAGACTGTCGGCGAGCGTTGCCGACAAGGAATCCTGAAGTTGCGCTGCTTTTAAATAAATCGGAAATGCCGAAAGTATTATCGTCGATTAATAAACTATTAGATTGTTCAAAGGAAGAAGTCACAATTCAAGCAAAATTAATAACATTTTCTTGAATGATTAATGCAATTGAGATTCTGTTTGCAAAGAAAGTCAGACATTCCATTCCTGATATTCCATACCTCACGCATTCAAAATTTAAAAAAAAAGGTGGACACTTATTTTTATTTGATAAATAATTTGTACCGCTGACATTCGTTCGATTTCTGAGTTTCGTGTTTTTAGCGTAGACTGCACAATCTTCCGCGAGGCCGCATTTCATCATGTTTCGTGGGAATTAAATTGATTGCTTATTCTACACGAGACTGGTCCTAAAACTCGGCGACGCCTTAGTTTTTAGGGAAATACGGTTACTGCAAATTACGTCTTTTTTATGGCACTTATTATTTCGACGTTGATACTTGACATTTGTCGCCATTGATTACTCCTCGCATCATCTAAGCACGATTGGCTTTTGCTTATGTTAGGATAGGTTTGATTCGTCCAAACCCTTTTCTTCGTTAGGGGTGAAGCGCCAAGTTCGGCATTATTAATTTGGGGCGTGCCTGAAGCTAGCAGGCGTCGTTGTGATATCATCCTCAGAGCAAGGTGATGGTTTTATTTGTGTGTGCGGCCTGCTGCTCCAAGCTGCCTCTAATCAGTGGAAAAATTAATAAAATTTTAATAATTATAATTGATATAATAATAATTAAAGAAATTGAGATTGTATTTGCAGTTCAAAAACAAAGTCAGGTTTTACGTTCCGGATCTTCCATTTCTCACGTGTTCAAAATTAAACAAACGTGGGCAATTATTTCTATTTGATAAATATTTTGCACAGTTGACATTTAGATCGATTTCTGAGTTAAAAATTTTTAGCGTTGATTGCGAAATGTGCCGTGAGCGTCCGCAGTCGTACTTCATAATATTTCGTGGGAATTAAATTGAATGCTTGTTCGAAACGTCGAGACTGGTCATAAAACTCGGCGACGCTTAAATTTTTGTGTAATGTGGTTTCAGCAATTTAAGTTTCTTTGTGCACTAGTTACTTCAACGGAAAGAGAAATTACGTTCACACTTTTTGACATTTGACGCCATTGGTTATTCTTGACGTCATATATGCACCGTTGGCTTTTGCTTATATCAGTACCATTTCCCACGAGCTCTAAATTAAATAAACGTGGATAATTATTTTTATTTGATGAATAATCAATACAGTTGACATTTAGATCAGTTCCTGATTTTTGCATTTTTAGCGTAGGTTGCCCAATCTTCCGGGAGCGTCCCTAGCCGTATTTCATCATATGTCGTGGGAATTAAATTGAATGCTTATTCTAAACGTCGAGACTGGTCATAAAACTCGGCGACGCCTAAAGTTTTGTGTAATGTGGTTTCTGTAATTTAGATTTTTTGTGTCTACTCGTTATTTCAACGGAAAGAGAAATTACGTCCACACTTTTTGACATTTGACGCCATTGGTTGTTCCTGACGTTATATATGCACCGTTGGCTTTTGCTTATGTCAGTATGATTTTTATTCGTCCAAGAGCCCTTCTCTTCTTCGTTAGGGGTGAAGTCAAGTTTGGCTTTATTAATTTGAGACGTGCCTGTAGCATACAGGCACCGTTGTGATATCCCCAGGGCACGGAGGTGGTCTTGTTTGTGTGTGCGGGCTGCCGCCCCAAACTGCCTCTAAATCAGCAGGAGAAATTAATAATATTTTCTTGAATAATTACAGCAACTGAAATCAGGTTTTACTTAATTTTTATTTGATAAATAGTTCGTGCAGTTGATATTTGGTTCGATTTCTGCGTTTGCACAATCTTCCGCAAGCGTTCCCAGCCGCATTTCATCTTATTTTGTGGGAATTAAATTGAATGCTTATTCTAAAAGTCGAAACTGTCCGGCGATGCCCTAAGTTTTTGTGTTGCATGGTTTCCGTGACTTGTGCTTTTTGTTGTCTACTCGTTTATTTCGACGGAAACAGAGACATTACATTCACACTTGACATTTGAGGCCATTGGTTATTCCTGATGTCATCTGTACACGGTTGGCTTCTGCTTATGCCAGGATGGTTTTGTTCGCCTAAGCCCTTCTCTTTTTCGTTAGGAGTGAAGTCAAGTTTGGCTTTATTAATTTGAGGCGTGACGGTAGCATACAGATGCCATTGTGATATCCTCAGGGGACGGTAGTGTTTTGTTTGTGTGCGTGGGCTGCAACCCAAAACTGCCTTTAAATCCGCAGGAGAATTAATAATGTTTTCTTGAATAATTAAAGCAACTGAGATTCTTTTGTAATAAGTCAGGTTTTACGTTATTTGTATTTGATAAATAATTTGTACAGTTGATATTTGGTTCGGTTTCTGCGTTTTAGCGTTGATTGCATGATTTTCCGCGATCGTTCCCAGTCGCATTTCATCATATTTTGTGGGAATTAAATTGAATGCTTATTCTAAAAGTCGAGACTGGTCGGCGATGCCTTACGTTTTTGTGTTGCATGGTTTCCGTGATTTACATTTTTTTTGTCTACCCGTTTATTTCGACGGAAAAAGAGACATTACGTTCACACTTGACATTCGACGCCATTGGTTATTCCTGATGTCATCTATACACGGTTGGCTTTTGCTTATGTCAGGATGGTTTTGTTCGTCCATTGCTCTTCTCTTCTTAATTAGGGGTGAAGCCAAGGCTTTATTAATTTGGGGCGTGCCTGTAGCATGCAGTCGCCGCTATGATATCCCCAGGACACGAGAATGGTTTGTTTTATATGTGTGCGCCTCTAATCCGTGGGACCAAGACAGATCTGTTGGTACCGGCAGGACTTCGCGGAAGAATTCCTGGAATGAATGACGACGTTTATCAGTTGTGAATTGGTGCCCTGGTGAATGAAAACTCTTCCGAATTTGTCTCAGCCTATCCCCGTTTTTATGGACAGGTATGTATGCATTTGGTGCGCTTTTTCGCGCAAACTACTATCGTCGTACTTTTCTTTCCTTACAGGCTTCAAGTTTCGGTTTCGGTTTATATTACAACCTTAAGTTTTGGTTTTTCGTACACAAGTTTTCGTACTGGCTATCGACTTTCTAAAACCGGTGACGGATCCGCCATTAGCAATAAATAATTCACAACAATAAAGTAAAATAGAAATTAGGTTTTCCGTTCCCGATCTTCCATTTTTCACCATGCATTAGGAATTTAATAAATTTGAACTGAACGGCTCCATTTTACCAACCTATGGTGACTAACGCACTAAACATGTTTTGACAGTGCCTTCAGATTCGAAAACAACAGTTGCACGATACCAATACTAATGTAGCCTAGAAAATGGGGAAACTCGAACCGACCTAAACACCTCTCCTTGTCTACAGAACAAACATGTTGACGAAACCCGAACGATTATTAGAAGAGTGCGAAAAACACATGAAAGTCGTAAACAAGTACGCGGACCGTCGCTGGCAACTGCCGCACCTCGGCGCTGTTTTGAATTAAGATTAAACTGAATTTACGCCGCACTCAACTCCGTATAAATAACGAACGCATTCGCGCCATCATCTCTAGGCGGCAACGAGATGGCGGCCGTAAAAGGTTACGGGCTACAGTAAGTGGCTGCGCCGAACAAGTAATCTACTTTAATACCGTAGGTGTTACGACCAGATGAAATCAGATCGCTAAATTTTACCGGATCTCACTTACCAGGAGGAGGATTCCGTGCGGAAATTAACTTCTCCACGTTTCCAGTTAAATAATCATTAGTTTTTGGTCGGCTTGCGCGGTTAGTTTTGGGATCAATTAATTACAACAGGTGAAATCCTAATACTCAAGAGCTTGTAGAAAATGTTTTCGGCAAAATTGGCGAGTTAAGTTAAGGCATGTCGCTGCCGTAACAGAGAAAAGAAGAAAGAATTTTGCGTAAAGACTTTAAGAACAAAGTTAGGTTTTCCGTTCCCGACCTTCCACTTTTTCGACAGGAAAATGAAGAATGCGGCCACGGGATGACGCTTAATCACCGGGACACATACCTTCAGATTACAAGAATCTGTAATCCATTGGCATGAGTTTGACTGGAATGAATTGAGCTCTGGGTGTCTTTTAACGTGTGTTTCAAACACACGTCAGGACACGTAGGCAGGCAGGACACGCACATATTTTGAGAAACTGTGCAAAATTGTGCTTACAAGATTCATGTAAATGAACAGTTGGCTGGAATGAATTGAAGTCTGCGTGTCTTTTGACGTGTTTCTCAAACGCTGGAGTGAATTGAGCTTTGCGTGTCGTTTGACGTGTTCCTTAAACTCACGTCAAAGGACGGCAGAGCTCAATTCATTCCACTCAAACTGTTTACATAAATCTTGTAGCATAAATTTACAGATTATTAAATCGCATTGCAGAATGAGCGAACGAGCGAGCGAGCGTTTTTCAAACACACGTCAGGACACGCAGGCAGGCAGGACACGCACATATTTTGAGAATCTGTGCCAATTTGTGCTACAAGATTCGTGTAAATAAACAATTGGCTGGAATGAATGAAGTCTGCGTCTCTTCTGACGTGTTTCTCAAACGCTAGAGTGAATTGAGCTCTGCGTGTCGTTTGACGTGTTCCTCGAACTCACGTCAAAGGACACGTAGAGCTCAATTCGTTCCACTCAAACTGTTTACATAAATCTTGTAGCATAAATTTACACAGATTCTTAAATCGCACTGCAGAATGAGCGAGCGTGCCACAAATGGCTGCCGGAAATCACTTTGATGCAAAGCATGGCTTTCCAATCGAAAAATAGATTGGCTGGCCATAGATGGATAAAGAAAGAACTTAAGAACGAAGATAGGTTTCCCGTTTCCGACCTTCCATTTTTCGGCGCGTATTAAAAATTAAATAATTTCAGGCAATTAAATAAATAATAATAATAATTTATAAATAATAAATAATTTGTGCAATTGATGAGGTTCAATTATAATTAACAACAGTAAACCATTGTGTTGATTGTGTTGATAAATTAAGAACGAAATTAGATTTTCCGTTCCGGATCTTCCAAATTTTTCACTACGCATTCAAAACCAAATAAATTAGGACAATCATTTTCATGCGATAGCGGCTGACATCTAAGTAGGTTTCCATCTTAAACTATAAAAAGCTTCCAGAAAAGTGTTTTTCTTGTTAATTCACGAAGCTTTTTAAATCTGTGTCACATGAGCGGAGGAGGCATCGCGCCTTTGAACTTGACGGGTAAACCCCCATCAGAGTCGGTAATCTGTTGACGTTAAGCCACCAGTGCGTAAGCCGTGGCGTAGTAGGGTGGTGGGGTGGGGGGGGGGGGAAGAAGGGCGAGAAAGGGGGTCGAGTTTATGCAAATTCCGTCGTCTAATTGATTCGACTTCCTCGCGCGAGTTAAGCACGACAAAAAAGCCCCGGCGAAACTAATCGGGGCGCGATAATTACGATCCCCCGCAATCTGAGATATGACCCGGGGGGGGGATTAGGGCCCGAACGTCGCCGCCGCCGCTGTCCCCCCAGTCCCGAAACATCAAACGCCGCTGCCCTTATATCGGATTTAAATAAAGAGAGCGCGGCGCGTTCGATTTCATTGTGATGCAAAAGAGATTTTATTGGATTTTGGGTGGGGGGAGAGGGGGCACTTCCTCCCCACCGCCCCGGGGGGTTTCAATTAGATTCATAATAATGTTGTTATCGGGCTCGCGTTGTTTGGGAACCGCGGGGTAATGAAGCCTTTTAATTTATGCGTAACAATATTTGCCAGGAGGAGGAAGTCGGAGGGGGGGATTAGGAACGTCGGCGGCGTCGGAATTCGTCTGTGTCAGGGAGGGAAGGGGGATGAAAATTGATACGTTATCTTACACGTCATCGTCTAGATGAGTTTGCTAAGATTTGTTTTTAATGTCCGAACGAAATATTGTTTACAAAATGCGTCGAGATTTATGAAAGTGATGGCAAAGATCAAGTCGTAGATTGTTTAAGGAAAAAATATGGTTGTAATTAAGATTTCTGCAATATCAATCGTTCGATCGTCAGAAACACCGGGGGAGAGGGGGGGCTTGAGTCAAGCGGTCGTTTAGATATGACAAAATAAACGTCCACGCGATAGGAAATCTGAACGCGCGAAAGACGACCGGCGCCTGCAATCAGATAGAATACCTAATTTCCGATTTAGAATTTAATAGTACTCAAAAAGGGTCTCCTTAAATAGAGGGCGCCACTTCTAAGGGGGGCTATCGCATTCAAAAACCCATTGGGTTGATAATCTAAGAACCAAGTTAGCTTTTCCGTTCCCGATCTTCCATTTTTCAACACGCAATAAACACGGGCAACTGTTTTTATATGCAATAAGACAAAGCTTTCAAATTTTCTTAAATAATTTTCTATACTTGAGGTTAAATTCAATTAATTAGGAGCAATAAACCATGTCGTCTATAACTTAAGAACGAAGTTAGAATTTCCGTTCCCGATCTTCCGTTCTTCAACGCGCATTGAAATTTAAATAAACTTGAGCAATTGTTTTTATGTGGCATGCGGCATCTACGCGATCAGACAGAGCTTTCATATTTTCTTAAATAATGTGTGCACTTGAGGTTTTGTTTAATTACAATTTAATTACAAGAATTAATTAAGAACATTCTATCACTTTATTACTTGTACGGTACGCTGCTGGGTAAATTACGATACCTGGTGGAAAGTTAGCGCTGTGTTATCAACAGCTATCCCCAAGCTATACTCAGAAGGAGATGGGCTGGTTTAGAGGGCGCCAGGGAATAACCCCAACCAGTGATCGATTACACTACGAAGCCGCTTCCCGAGACCCCTCACCGTGTGCTGGTGAACAAAAACTGTCGGGAGATTCATCAGCACTCGTGCGTTCAAAGGAAAGTCAGAGACAAAGCGAAACACCGTAACGCAAAAAAAAAATAAATGTATTAACACACTTTAAATTCTTACAGAACAAGTTAGTCCTCGTGGCTTAAGTGAAAGAAACAGATAACGGTATTTTACAACTCATCTTAGACAAATAAACAACATAACTCGCGGAAGATCAGTACTGATCGAACAAAATGACTCGAAGTCACAAAAAACGTTAATCTGCTTGACTTAGGCCCGGTTTTTCCATCACCGTTTAACTTTAGGCTTCGTTTTATTCCCATGGTAACAATTGTAAGGACAATTGTTTCTACAGGAATAAAACGGAGCTTAAAGTTAAACCCCAATTGAAAAACTGGCCCTAAGTTAGGTTTGACTCTAACGTCAGCAGAAATTTAATGAAAAGTTTAAATAGCCACATCCTGCGATTGCTTTTGAACTGACATTGCATTAGAATATACAAGCTGCGGTGTCAGTGTTTGCTACATAATAAGTCACCCCTTATAATTTTTTTTTTTGGAAATGTGCCAGAAATATTTGCGCTTTGATCGAAAAACATAATAAAATAAACATGCAGTGTGTACATTACGCATACGTGATCAGCTGTCCACTGTCGTACGTTCACGCATCGCTCGATGTTAATGTGCCGCGTCAGCGTCACACACATCGACTGAGCGCTGAATTACTGGTCGGACTTCGTTTGGGCATGTGGCGACTCGGATCGACAAACCCGATGGACTTATGTGGTTAGACAAAGACGTATCATCGTACCTTTCAGCGGTTCCAAAGTACTCGGAAATATACCCCGTAGTGAAAAGGGATCTATTGTCAACAGGAAAATGAAGAATACCTTCGGATTACACCACTCTACAATCCGTTGGCATAAGTTTCACCGGAATGAATTGAACTCTGCGTGTCTTTTGACGTGTTTCTCAAACACACATCAAAAGACACTCAGGCAGTCAGGGCGCGCACGTATTTTAAGAATCTGTATAAATGTGTGCTACAAAATTCATGTAAATAAAGAGTTTGACTGGAATGAATTGAGCTCTACGTGTGTTTTGAGCACTGGAACGAATTGAGCTCTGTGTGACTTTTGACATGTTTCTCA
Organism: Prosopocoilus inquinatus; assembly: GCA_036172665.1. Taxonomy (NCBI): domain Eukaryota; kingdom Metazoa; phylum Arthropoda; class Insecta; order Coleoptera; family Lucanidae; genus Prosopocoilus; species Prosopocoilus inquinatus. Next base: position 11,681,201 of record CM069871.1, on the reverse strand, counting down.
AACACACATCAAAAGATACTCAGGCAGACAGGGCGCGCACTTATTTTAAGAATCTGTGTAAATGTGTGCTACACAATGCATGTAAATAAATAGTTTGATTGAAATGAATTCAGCCCTGTATGTGTTTTGACGTGTTTTCAAGCACTGGAATGTATTGAGCTGTGTGTGTGTTTTGACATGTTTCTCAAACACACATCAAAAGATACGCAAGCAGGCACGGCACGCACGCATTTTAAGAACCTATGTAAATGTGTACTACAAAATTCGTATAAATAAACAGTTTGACTGGAATGAATTGAGCTCTGAGTGTGTTTTGACATGTCTTTCAAACACTGAAATGAATTGAGCTCTGGGTGTCTTTTGACGCGTTCTTTAAACACACGTCAGAAGACAGGCAGAGCTCAATTCATTCCAGCCAAACTGTTTGCACGAATCTTAAATTTACACAGCGGATTCTCAAAATACGTGCGTTCCCCATCGCGTCGCATTGCAGAATGAGTCAGAATGCCACAAATGACGGCCGGAAATCACTTTGATGCAAAACATGGCCGGCCAATTCAAAAATAGAGAAGCGAAGAACGCGGTTACGACAGACCATGGCTTTTATAACTTAAGAACGCTTCCGATCTTCCATTTTTCACCCCGCATTAAAAATTAAAACTTCGAAGAAAACAAAAACCTGTCTCCGCTTATTTGCTGTCGCATGTGTTTTTCCGGCGTAAAACTTTGTGTGGCGTCGTAGGAAGAAAAAAAAAGCGCTGCGCCAACTGATAAGATAAGTAGGTCTTCGACTTTTAACGTCGGCGTTAATCGAAGAAATTAAATTCGGCAAAGGCACCAGCGGCCGTAAACCTTTATTTTGGTTTAAGGTCGAGGCGTAGCACGCCAGGAACAGCTGTCGGCGATGTTCGAGAGAGCTCAGCGCCGTTGTTTAACAGCGCAATCAGATAAAGAGGACGAAAATAAAACGAGAAATAAAATATAAACGTTATCAGGCGGAATGAATCTTTATCGACAGCATAAAAGATAGAGAGAACCGGAATCGTATAGTAGAGTCGGTTAATCGTTCCAAGGGCCCGTCGGTACATAAAAATTCCCGGGGGGCTATCAGGTATAAACCTCGGAATTACCGACGAAGTCTTAATCGAACGTGTGTGTGTGGCGGTGGTAGGGGGTGGTGGTGGTTGGTCGCCCTTAATTCCGGGAGCTCCCGCGTAAAAAAATTTAATTCGCGGCGGTTCGATGCGAAAACGAATCGAAACGATAAACATTCCCGGCGCGCATAAGTAATAATAACGCCCCCCGTCCGCCCGCCCGCCCGCTCTTGAATTATGTTTCTCATAACGCACGTCTGCGAAAGAGGGGGGGCGCGGGCGGGCGGGCGATGCTGAAAGGCCCTTCGAGCGCGCTTATGAAAGGTGCGGGCGAGAAAAGAACGGTCTAAATCATTTCCTTCTTTTGGCCGCCGAATTTTCGCTGAGGCGCAACTGAATTTTTTTTTATGTTTCTGACGGTTTCTCTTCCTGCCTATTACGTCAAATAAAAATGTAAGAGAAAGAGTATTTCGTAAAGAAATTACGAAATAGTCGTCTTGTTATGCAACATAACAAGCCATGTTAAGAGGGTGGAGTTCATATAAGCATTTCTGAATATTCTAATTTGCAACTGAATTTAGTATTCGATTGAAAATCCACGTTTACATTCGCCGCCTGTGTTGTTACTGCTCTTCTGACTTGCCCACATATTCGAACAAAGGGCCGTAAAGAGCCTTAAATTACCAAAGCACTGAAATTACCGAAACGATCGAACTGAAGTCGCGCGGGAGGGCGGGCGGCGACGGCGGCGGCGTCCGCGTCGTCAACACTCAAGCTCGTTGTTGTATTCAGAGGAGCTTACGCACCGAGAGCGAATGTAAATACCTTTGCTGTAAAGCACACCTCCCACCTTTGATGTAAATATGTTTTCCGTAATGTAAATATTGAAAGGTAAAACGATTTCCCCAAATATTATTTCCGAAAACACTTTCGTGTTTTCACTGGCAATATTTTCGCGTCTTCTCCTCATCATCATTCGGCATTGGTTTCGTTCGTGGGGGGGTGCTCTCCCTCCCCCTCCTCACCTCCTCGTGTTCTCAAAACAAATCGTCCGTCAGTTTTGGAATTTATTTTTATTGCAAGCAATAAGTTAATTTAAAAAAAGAATATTCGGCCAGGTCCGACCAAAATAATTACACAATTGCGTGAGGATTCGAATTTCCTAACGGTACGCAAAAACAAAGAAAAAGGAATTTAATTTTATTTAACCTCCGGGTCGGAGATAAATTTTCATTTAGACTTGCGACGCCAGCATATTTCTTCAAACAGGTCATCGTTTGCTTCGATTAATTAATAACAGTAATCCACTGCGTTTATAATTGAATCGATGAGTGCTTATAATCGTGTTCAGTCCAAATTTACCGTGTTTAGAAAACGACAAATAACTTTCTAGATTTTTATTTTAAGTGAATCATTGACTTAAAATTCTTTCAGATAAAGATACCTGAAGTCTACTGAAGCCAACAATTGCTTAAAATATTAATCTAGAGAAAGTTATTTGTTGTTTTCTCAGCTCAGTAAATTTGGACTGAACACGATTATGCACTCGTCGATTCAATTTAAGAACCAAGTTAGGTTTTCCGTCTCCGATCTTCCATTTTTCAACACGCGCTCAAAATTAAATTAAAAATGTGTGCAATCGTTTTTTCTTTTTGATAGTTCCTGGCATCCCAAGTAACCACGAATGCTTCATTAAACTCTTGTGAATGTTTATAAAGAATTTCTGGTTACTTCGGATCTACGCAGCAAGCCAGGACTTCCGTATTTTCTTAAGTGATTCATGCAGTTGAGGTTTAACTCAATTAATTACCAACGTTAATCCAATACATTCATAATTTAAGGACAAAGTTAGATTTTCCGGTCCAGATCTTCCACTTTTCACCATCACATGTTAAGAAATACATGAATTTGGGCAATCGGTTTTTTCTTTTTGTGATAACCGGCATTTCGAGAAAGCTTTCATTTAGACTTGCGATGCCAGCATGTTTCTGCAAAACACGTCATCGTTTGCTTCGATTAAATTAATAACAGTAAACCACTGCGCTTATAATTGAATCGCTGAGTGCTTATAATCGTGTTCAGTCCAAATTTACCGTGTGTAGAAAACAACAAGTAACTTTCTAGATTTTTATTTTAAGTGAATTGGTGGCTTAAAATTCTTTCAGATAAGGATACCTGAAGCCAACAATTACTTAATAAAAATCTAGAGAAAATTATTTGTTGTTTTCTTAACACAGTAAATTCGGACTGAACACGATTGTGCACTCGTCGATTCAATTTAAGAACCAAGTTGGGATTTCCGTTCCAGATCTTTCACTTTTCACCATCACACCTTAAAAAATACGTGAATTTGGGCAATCGGTTTTTCTTTTTGTGATAACCGGCATTTTGAGAATGCTTTTATTTAGACTTGCGATACCAGCATGTTTCTGCAAAACACGTCATCGTTCAGTTCGATTAATTGATAACAATAAACCATTGTGTTTATAATTTAAGAACCAAGTTGGGGGGTTTTCCGTCCCAGATCTTCCATTTTTCAACACGCGCTCAAAATTAAATTAAAGATTCGAGCAATTGTTTTTATGTGATAGCTCTGGCATCTATGCAGTAAATCAGAACATGAATTTAGCCAAACATTTTTTTATGTGATAGCCGGCATCATTATAGTAATATAGATTTGAATTTCCTATCGGTACGAAGAAGAAAAGTATTTAATTTTACTTAATATCTCGATCTATGAGAAAGCATTCATTTAGAATTGCGAAGCCGACAGATTTCTACAAGCACGTCATCGTAACGCGACACCTTCTTGTTTGTGAGATGTCATGTGCTACGTGAAATAGAAGCCGCAAAGCATGTCACAGCGACTCAGTTTGTTGCGCGCCGCAAGAATCCGTTTCACACACATTCAAGACAAAATAAGCCCGGGCAATTATTTTTATTTGATAAAAAATTCGTACAGTAGACATTTGGTTTTTGGATTAATTAAATAATAATAGTAAACCATCACGTTTATAATTTAAGAACAACGTTAGGTTTTCCGATCCAGATCTTCCACTTTGCACCATCACGCATTGAAAATTACATTAATTTGGGGCAATCTTTTTTTCATGTGATAGCCAGCATCTTTGTAGAAGGCAGGGCTTCGCCTGTAAGAATTTGAATTTCCCGCCGGCATGAAGAGAAAAATGTTTAATTTTGTTTAATCTCTCAGTCTGCGACGAAGCTTTCACTTAGACTTGCGACGCCGGCATATTTCTGCAAGCACGTCATCGTAAAACACGACACCTTCCTGTGAGATGTCATGTACTAAGTGAAATAGGAGCCGCGATACACTTCACCGTGACTCAATTTGCTACGCACCACAAAAACATGACAAAGCAGTTCAAGTTGGAATCTTCCGATGCAGGTGCATCAAAGTTCGAAAAGTAAGGCCAGCCTGAATCGTCACGCCATCTAGCGAGAGAAAGTGTTTGTTGAGTAGGCGCTCTGATTTTACACCTGACCGGAGTCCATATAAACCTCTCAACATTAGAACTGCGCTTTTTAGTTCCTTCGTGATTTTCGAAGCTCATTCTTAAGCTTTTGTCGTACCTCGATGGCGGGCGATTCTTTTTTTGAAAGCAAGGCTTAATTTCTGCTCGATTAAATTTAAATATTGATGACGTTGAAACGTTTTAAATTCAAAAAATTAAAATTTAAAAATTAAATTAAAAAAAGAATTGAAAATAAACTAAATATTGAAAATTAAAAATCGATTTCGGCGAGAAACAACATGGGGTCCATATAAACCACTGATATTTGAACTGCGCCTTTTAATTCCCGAAAAACGGGACCCGTATGTCGTTTACAAAACGTCATAACGAAATTTTACAATAGTTATTAATAAATTTTTAAAAAACATTCTTGGAGATGTTATTCACAGGCACACACGCGCGTTGCTTCCTAATGATGTCACGATGTGTCCGATTCGTGTCTTGTTACGGTTTGGAAAACCGCTTTTCAGGAAACATTCCTTACATCGAGTTTTAAATCGCATTTATTCGCAATTGTGCAACATTAAGAAATTTTGTGCGTGTGTGGGAAAACGCTTCGAGCCGCGTATTTCCCAGTTTTGATTTTTTCAATTTTTTTTTTAGAGTTGGACTTGCTTAAGTTGATTTCATTCAGGTAGGTTTGATCTTAACATTAATCGAATAAAATTTTTATTTTTTTTTTAATTTTAAACAAAAAAAGCATCTTAACGAAATTTTACAATAGTTTTTAAAGAAAAAAAGATTGTTGCACATGTCGTAATTCACACACGCAAAAATTGTCCAGGAGCGCCTTCAAGGTTATATAAACAATGCAAATGATCAAGCGTAAATCAACGTCGGAACTCATTCGAATTGAATACGAAAGTGAAAACCGAATAACGGGGACCGTATTTCGTTTACAAAACGTTTACGAAGTACGAAATATTCAAAATTATTTTCTTGGGTTGGATCCGCTTACATTGATTTCCATTGAGTTGGGTCGACATTGTGATTGATTGATTCGAAATTTTTTAGTTGTTATGTAAATAATGCAAATGATCAAGCGTAAGTCAACGTCGGAACTCATTCGAATTAAATACGAAAGTGAAAACCGAATAACGGGGCCCGTTTGATTGAATTTAATCATAATTGATTCGAAATTTTTTTAATTTTTCTAGTTTAAATTATTTATAGCTTTACTTGAATTGAAGTTACGCTGAGTTTAATTGAGTTGGATTGACCTTGCGCTTGACGTCGAGTTGATACAAATTGAATTTCAATGTTTTAAATTTTTTTCTCAAAATCATTTTCTCAGGTCGACTTTGTTTAAGTCGATTTCAATTGGGTGGGATTGACCTTGACTTGATTTTTATTGCGTTTCAATTTTAGGCGCTCTGATTTTACACCTGACCGGAGTCCATATAAACCTCTCAACATTAGAACTGCGCTTTTTAGTTCCTTCGTGATTTTCGAAGCTCATTCTTAAGTTAGTGTCGTACCTCGATGGCGGGCGGTACTTTTTTTGAAAGCAAGACTTAATTTCTGCTCGATTAAATTTAAATATTGATTGATTGTTGAAACGTTTTAAATTCAATAAATTAAAATTTTAAAATTAAATTAAAAGAGGAATTGAAAATTATAAATTATTTCAGAGTAAACTAAATGTTGAAAATTAAAAATTGATTTCGGCGAGAAACAACATGGAGTCCATATAAACCTCTGATATTTGAACTGTGCCTTTTAATTCCTTCTTGAATTTTAAAACTTAATTTTAAGCTTGTGCCTTATCTCGCTCCCGGGCGATCCTTTTTTGAAATCAGAACACTTAATTTCTGTTTAATTAGTCAGTAATTCAGTTTGATACTTGATTTTAATAGCGGGAAGACGATACGTGACCGGAGTCCATATAAGCCTGTGACGTTTGAACAGCGCTTTTTAGTTCCTTACAGTTGAAACTTAAAAATCACTTTAAATTTTCGTCTTATAATTCCATTCATGTTCGTCTTTACAACCCGCAAAAAAATGTGAAAAAAAAATTTCTTCTTGAATTTTAAAACCTAATCTTAAGCACGTGCCTTATCTCGCTCCCGGGTTATCCTTTCTTGAAATAAAGACTTAATTTCTGTTTAATTAAATCCAGTAAATTAAGCGGAAAAACGACACGCGGCCGTAGTCCATATAAACCTCTGGCCTTTGAACAGCGCTTTTCAGTTCCTTACAGTTGAAACTTAAAAATCACTTTAAATTTTCGTTTTATAATTCCATTCATGTTCATCTTTACAACCCGCAAAAAAAACGTGAAAAAAAAAATTTCTTCTTGAATTTGAAAACCTAATTTTAAGCACATGCCTTATCTCGCTCCCGGGTTATCCTCTCTTGAAATCAAGACTTAATTTCTGTTTAATTAAATTCAGTAATTCACTTTGATACTTTATTTTAATAGCGGGAAGTCGATACGTGACCGGAGTCCATATAAGCCTGTGACGTTTGAACAGCGCTTTTTAGTTCCTTACAGTTGAAACTTAAAAATCACTTTAAATTTTCGTCTTATAATTCCATTCATGTTCGTCTTTACAACCCGCAAAAAAATGTGAAAAAAAAATTTCTTCTTGAATTTTAAAACCTAATCTTAAGCACGTGCCTTATCTCGCTCCCGGGTTATCCTTTCTTGAAATAAAGACTTAATTTCTGTTTAATTAAATCCAGTAAATTAAGCGGAAAAACGACACGCGGCCGTAGTCCATATAAACCTCTGGCCTTTGAACAGCGCTTTTTAGGTCCATATAGTTGAAAATTAAATTTCAATCATAAATTAAATTTGTATTTTATTATTCCATTCATGTTTGTGTTTACGAGCGGCAAGAAAAATTGTGAATAAACCTAAATGCCAAGTATTAATTTCCTTCCTTTTCTTTCCAATGATTGATTGAGTGATTCGAGTTCTCGCGGAGCCAAAAAAAAAATCAATCGATAGAAAGAGAATGTCAATTAAACGCGCGCGCAATAAAAATAGTTTTTTTTTAAGAATATTTTAGCAGGCACGTCGACGCAGAAGTTTTATCGCGAATTCAGTAGGCAATTAAATCGCCGAAATTAAGACAAATCGCCGGATCTGACAAGCTCGAACTTCCACCACGAACTCCTCGCCCCCTCCCCCCTCTCAGTTGATTATAACATTTACTGCCGCGTTTCGCCTTAGCTCAACAGATGGAGCTTTAACTTAACTAACTAATAACGCCCCACTACCTTCTTTGCTTTCTGGTTTAGGCCGACGCAACGTTGAAATTGAATAGGTTTTCGTTTTATTTCATCCGGTCTTTTTATTTTATGGGGCTTGTAATAGTGACGAGCTGAAGACGAAACAAAAAAAAAAGAACTAGTTTTGTTCTAGTAGTGTTTCAAGGAGGGTGTTCGGGGACGACCCTCGTCACGTAGAACACTCGCCCGGATGAATGTTTCATAAAAAAACATAACCGGACTTGAAAAACAAACTTCGCGATGGTGATCTGGTCCCGACCCCAATAAAAGGAAGCCGCCGCCGACGCCGCCCCCCCGACTCCCCCCAACTCCCGGCCCGAATTTACAGTGCGACCCCGTGTTCTGCTTCTTATCCTCGTCCGTTTCTCGTTTTGTTTCCCTCGAAACCCACCCTCTCCCCCTCTCGCACTAACCATTGTCGTCAAGTTTTACGACACTAAAGTGAGATATTTATTGGCGCGTATAAAGATATTTCGATATTAAGATTACGTTTTTAGCGCGCGGCCGGCTTTGAATTATACCAATTTTGTCATTTTTTTACCGCCTCCCTTTATGTTATTGTTATTTCTGTCGACGCGCACGCCGCACGCCTTTTAAATTATGTGCTGACTAATTTATGTTTCGCGGGTGTTCCGAACGTCGCGTCGGTCGTGGATGGCCGGCCGTAAAATAAATGCGAATAAGTTACGCACTTTACGTTCACCGAACGCTTACGTCAAAATATTTCCATGATGATTTCATGATTCACTTTCTAATCAATCCGTTTCGGAAGTGTATGCATAATGGCTATGCGTATCATTACATAAGATGAAAGTTCGATCCACCCTCCTCATCCCTCCAAATGAGCTAGGGAAGTCCACGTATATACGACAACGCACATTTCTTGCTACTCTTAAAAACTGATTCCATCGTCGGAAGTTCGACCCACCCTCCTCATCCTCCAATTGAGCTACGGAATTTCGCGTGTATTCGCCAACGCACATTTCTTGCTACTCTTAAAAACTGATTCCATCATCGGAAGTTCGACCCACCCTCCTCATCCTCCAATTGAGCTACGGAATTTCGCGTGTATTCGCCAACGCACATTTCTTGCTACTCTTAAAAACTGATTCCATCGTCGGAAATTCGACCTACCCTCCTCATCCTTCAATTGAGCTACGGAATTTCGCGTGTATTCGCCAACGCACATTTCTTGCTACTCTTAAAAACTGATTCCATCGTCGGAAATTCGACCCACCCTCCTCATCCTCCAATTGAGCTACGGAATTTCGCGTGTATTCGCCAACGCACATTTCTTGCTACTCTTAAAAACTGATTCCCTCGTCGGAAGTTCGACCCACCCTTCTCATCCTCCAATTGAGCTACGGATTTTCGCGTGTATTCGCCAACGCACATTTCTTGGTACTCTTAAAAACTGATTCCCTCGTCGGAAGTTCGACCCACCCTTCTCATCCTCCAATTGAGCTACGGATTTTCGCGTGTATTCGCCAACGCACATTTCTTGGTACTCTTAAAAACTGATTCCATCGTCGGAAGTTCGGCCCACCCTCCCCATCCTCCAATTGAGCTACGGAATTTCGCGTGTATTCGCCAACGCACATTTCTTGCTACTCTTAAAAACTGATTCCATCATCGGAAGTTCGACCCACCCTCCTCATCCTCCAATTGAGCTACGGAATTTCGCGTGTATTCGCCAACGCACATTTCTTGCTACTCTTAAAAACTGATTCCCTCGTCGGAAGTTCGACCCACCCTTCTCATCCTCCAATTGAGCTACGGATTTTCGCGTGTATTCGCCAACGCACATTTCTTGGTACTCTTAAAAACTGATTCCCTCGTCGGAAGTTCGACCCACCCTTCTCATCCTCCAATTGAGCTACGGATTTTCGCGTGTATTCGCCAACGCACATTTCTTGGTACTCTTAAAAACTGATTCCATCGTCGGAAGTTCGGCCCACCCTCCCCATCCTCCAAATGAGCTAGGGAATTTCGCGTGTACACTCCAACGCACATTTCTTGCCACTCTTGATGCAACCCCGCTTCCGACTATCACCTTGATTCAATTTGAGCGCACCAAATAACTCAAAATCGTTTTGAAAGAGCGCCGGTTATTGCACGCTTGCCTTAATTCGCACACGAGAAAATCATAAAAAGGTAAATTCGAGGTCTCGCAGATACCAAATAATCAAGGTTAAATTAACATAAAATTACCACAATGAACTAAATGGAACTGGAAACCGAAAAACGGGACCCGTATGTTGTTTACAAAACGTCATAACGAAACCTCACAATAGTTATTAATAAATTCTAAAAAAAAACTTTATTGCACATGTTATTCACACACGCGCGCGAAAATTGTCGAGGAGCACCTTCAAGGTTATATAAATAATGCAAACAATCAAGCGTACATCAACGTCGAAACATATTCGAATTAAATACGAGAGTGAAAACCAAATAACGGGGTCCGTATTTCGTTTACAAAACGTTAAACGAAGTGCGAAATTTTCAAAATTATTTTCTGGGCTTGGATCCGTTTACACTGATTTCCATTGAGTTGGGTTGACCTTGGGACTGATTGATTCGAAATTTTTTATTTGTTATGTAAATAATGCAAATGATCAAGCGTAAGTCAACGTCGAAACTCATTCGAATTAAATACGAAAGTGAAAACCGAATAACGGGGCCCGTTGAATTTAATCATAATTGATTCGAAATTTTTGATATTTTTTTTAGTTTAAATTATTTGTAGCTTTAATTGAATTGAACAGAGTTACGCTGAGTTTAATTGAGTTAGATTGACCTCGAGGCTGACGTCGAGTTGATTTAAATTGAATTTCAATGTTTAAATTTTTTTTTCAAAATTATTTTCTCAGGTTGACTTTGTTTAGGTCGATTTCAATTGGGTTGGGTTGACCTTGACATGATTTTTAATGCGTTTCAATTTTAATTTTTATGTTGGTTGAATAAAGATAGGTTGAATTCAATTGGGTTTTAATTGACCTTGAGTTGATTACATTGAATTATATTTTCAATTTTTTCGTTTTAATTTTTTGTTCCAATATTATTTCCTCGGATTGAACTTGTTTATGTTTGTTGATTTTAGTTGGACTTGGGTTGACCTTGAGTTGATTTATGTTGGGATTTAGTTTTAATTTAAATTGAATTTCAGTGTTTTAAATTTTTTTCTCAAAATTACTTTCTCAGGTTGGCTTCGTTTAGGTCGTTTTCGATTGGGTTGGATTGACCTTGAGTTGATTTTTATTGAATCTTAGCATTTTCAATCTTCTCGTTTTAATTTTTTTCAATATTATTTTCTTGGATTGGACCTCTTTATGTTTGTTGATATTAGTGGCGTTGGGTTGACCTTCAGTTGATTTATCATTTTGATTTTTTTTGTTTTAATTTCTTTTTCCAATATTATTTTCTTGGATTAGACCTGTCTAAGTTTGTTGATTTTAGTTGGGCTGAGTTGACCTTGAGTTGATTTATCATTTTGAATTTTTTCGTTTTAATTCTTTTTTTCCAATATTATTTTCTTGGATTGGATCTGTTTATGTTTGTTGATATTAGTTGGGTTGGGTTGACCTTGAGTTGATTTATCAACCTAACTCGATTGAAAGTTTTCAAAATTATTTTCTGGACTTGGACCTGCCTACAATGATTTCAATTGTGATGGGTTGACCTTGGAATTGACTGAACTTCAATGATTCAAAAATGTTTATATTGTTTTCTAGTTTAAATTATTTTATATACTTTACTTGGGTTGAACAGAGCCGCGCTGACTTCAAATAGGTTAGAATAATCTTTCGATTTTCTCTTAACGAAATTTTGAAATAGTTGTTAATAAAGAAGAAAAAAAAAGTTATTGCACACACTCGAAAATTATCCAGCAGCATCTTCAAGGTTATGTAAAATAATGCAAATAATCAAGCGTAGGTCAATGTCGAAACTCATTTAAATTGAATATGAAAGCGGAAAGCGAATAACGGGGCCCGTACTTCGTTTACAAAACCTTAGCGAGATACACTCGGCAAATCATTTAACTTACATTGTGACTACTGACGTCAAAAGTTAACAGCGAAACAATTATTTAAAAAATGTTTATAAATTAAATAATCCAAACTTTGCCTTTTTCAAAATTAATAAAAATAATGCAGCAAGTAGAAATTATATTCGGAAGAGAAATTGTAAATAAAATATGTAATGCGACATGACCCTGAACAAACGGAGACTTGCTTGCATAATGCAGAGTTCTGTGCCGTGTGCAAAGATTTTAGATGATAGGGGACAGAGCCTTGATCCTAACGAATCAGATTAAGACAAGATGTTTTCTCCCTTCCAAAAAAAAACACGTCATAACGTCTTTAAATACTGGAACGCGCATTACGCACAGCAAAAAATTTTTACTCGGAGCAAATTAGGCCCCCTTCTCTATAAGAACCCCTGACAACTATTAACTAACTACGAAAGTTTTAATGCGTCTCGGCGCTTCATGAGGGGGAGAATCGTTGCGAGCCCACCTCTCGATCGCCCTTTAATTGGCCAATCAGGAGTCGTCGCCCGGCCGCATTAATTAACCACTTAGCCCGGCGTCGTCGCCGTCGCGTCGGTCGGCGGCTTTTTATTATAAATTCTCCAGATGAGGTAATTTCCGACAAACCCGAGCCGCGTCGTTCCAGAAATGTCCCCGGGACGCGCAGTTAAACCTGCGGGACGTGAGCCGAATCCTTATGGACGTTTCGATTTGTTTCGAGGACTCCGCCGCCATAAATTCAAAGCCGGCTTTGGAAAGAAGAAGAAGAAGAAGAAGTAACTTACATGAAATATATTTCGGGGGAGTTTTCGTCGGTCGGATTAAAGGGGGAAATATTTGGTCGTCTTAAATCATCTTATGATCAAATGGACTAAACTCTTTCTAAATGTTCCAATAACAACGACGACGACGATAAACACAAATGTGGATAGTATCTGAACGTGGTAAAAACTTGGTGACGTTCAAGTCGATAGTTTTGATAGCCGTTTCCGACTTGGGCTGGAAAATTTTGGTGGCGTCGCTCGTCGTCGGGCATGTATCGGACGGACTATACAGGAAAATATCGGCCCGAGTTCAAACCCGGTCATTTGGCTAACGGCCAACTCCCTCTGAGGTCGATAAAGAGTACCAAATTTATTTGGCATGTAAATTAAGAGTTTAGCGACGGTCTAGACAAACTACACTCAAAGAAGCGACTGCGACGCTCAGAATAAACCATACATGGAAGATAAGCTACTCGTATTTCAGGCAGCAGCGCTTTGCTACCAAATAATTAATTACTTATGCACGGTAGGACTGTAATGTATTGACTCGGACGGTAAGTTAGGGACCACTCGGCTGGCAGACATAGCAGAGTATTTTTGCTGGACTTTATTACCGACTGGGACAGGTAAGTCAGAGACCACTGCCCATAACTTACTTGTCCTAGTCGATAACAAAGTGCAGCAGAAATACTCTCCGATATCTGCTGGCTCAGTGAATACAAGTAGGACCCTCTTCCGTTTCTGAACAGTAATTACAAAAACAAATCTCTGCTTTTCATTCTATATTTGGAACTCATTCGAATTAAATACGAAAGTGAAAACCGAATAACGGGGCCCGTTTGATTGAATTTAATCATAATTGATTCGAAATTTTTGATATTTTTTTTTAGTTTAAATTATTCGTAGCTTTACTTGAATTGAACAGAGTTACGCTGAGTTTAATTGAGTTAGATTGACCTCGAGCCTGACGTCGAGTTGATTTAAATTGAATTTCAATGTTTAATTTTTTTTTTCAAAATTATTTTCTCAGGTTGACTTTGTTTAGGTCGATTTCAATTGGGTTGGGTTGACCTTGACATGATTTTTAAAGCGTTTCCTTTTTTAATTTTTATGTAGGTTCAATAAAGATAGGTTGAATTCAATCGGGTTTTAATTGACCTTGAGTTGATTACATTGAATTATATTTTGAATTTTTTCGTTTTAATTTTTTGTTCCAATATTATTTCCTCGGATTGAACTTGTTTATGTTTGTTGATTTTAGTTGGGCTTGGGTTGACCTTGAGTTGATTTATGTTGGGATTTAGTTTTAATTTAAATTGAATTTCAGTGTTTTAAAAATTTTTTTCTCAAAATTATTTTCTCAGGTTGGCTTCGTTTAGGTCGAAGTGCAGCAAAAATACTCTCCTATATCTGCTGGCTCAGTGAATACAAGTAGGACCCTCTTCCGTTTCTGAACAGTAATTACACAAACAAATCTCTTTGCTTTTCATTCTATATTTGAATTCCAAACTTTAAAACCACGCGAGCCAGAAGAAATAGTAAGTTATGGACCTCTCGTCTGGCGGACGTAGCAGAGTATTTTTGCTAAACTTTAATACCGACTCGGACAGGTAAATTAAAGGCCACTGCTCATAACTTACTTGTCCTAGTCGATAACAAAGTGCAGCAGAAATACTCTCCTATATCTGCTGGCTCAGTGAATACAAGTAGGACCCTCTTCCGTTTCTGAACGGTAATTACAAAAACAAATCTCTTGCTTTTCATAACATATTTGAATTCCAAATTTTAAAACCACGCGACTCGGAAGAAATACACATGTTCTTTTTCTGATCGTCAGTGTTCTCCCGCCCAAAACGCTTTCATCCCTTAACTTGCTTAAGATTGTTAATGTTTTATAATTTTTGCTTGAGTTGAATGTTGAATTTTGACGAGTTCAGTCGAATTGGGTTGATCTTGAAACTTGTTTTTCAAACTTGAATTTTGGTATTATATTAGTTTTAATTTTTCTCGACATTATTTTCTAGGATTGGATCTGCCTACATTGATGTCAATTGATTTGGCGTTAACCTTGGGGTTCATTGAGGTTAATAACAATTAAGTTATAAAATGGTTTAAACTAAAAAATATCAAAAGTTTTGAACCCCAACGTCAACCCAATCTAATTGAAATTTTTTTAAATTATTATCTAGATTTTTTAGGTTGTTTTCAACTAGATTGGATTGACCTTGACTTGATTTTTATTGAGTTTCAGTACTTAATTTCGTAATTTTGAATTTTTTCAATATTTTTTTTCAAGTTGGACTTGCTTAAGTTGACTTCAGGTTGACCTTGACCTTGACCGAATGTAATTCTAATGTTTTGAATTTTTTCAATTTAATATTTTTTTCCAATATTATTTTCTCGGGCTCGTCTTATTATTATGTTTGTTGATTTCAGTTGGGTTGATTTGACCTTGAGATTTAGTTTTTAATTTTTTATTTGACTTGAATAAAGTTAAATTGAATTCAGTTTCTACTGAAATCTGTGTTAGGCTTAATTTTTATTTAAATTTAATTTTTTTCACTTGGGTTTGAATTTCTTAATGAATTTTGGTGTTTTATTTTATTTTTTCAAAATTATTTTCTGGGGTTGGACGTGCTTAGATTGATTGACAGTTAAGTTGTGTTGATCTTGAGATGGGTTGAGTTTAATTTAAACTAACAAGAAACAAAGAAGTAAGTCTTGTTACGGTTTGGAAAACCGCTGTTCAAGAAACACCCTGTATATTGAGTTTTAAATCGCATTTATTTTTGATTGCGCAACACTAAGAAGTTGTGTGTGTGTGTGTGGGAAAACGCTTTATGCCGCGCCTGTCGCGTCTGCTTTTATTACGTCAAGAAAGATTTTTTCCATCATCGCCCCATTGAAATATTTAATTGAATTCTTTATAACACAAATGGTCTCACGCTCTGTTTTATTATCGTAATTGAACACACACGGTATTTTTTTGCATTCGTTTGATTACCGTCGGTCTTTTACAGCTTTAAACAAATAATACCGTCTGGAGTTTCTATTTTTAGAGACATAATTATCTCATCTTTTGCAAGCGTCTGCTAGTGCACTTCGGATTTTCCGTGGGAATAGACTATATTCAAAAGGTCAGACGGTCATAAAATTTCGCCGCCGTTCCTTTTTTTTTGAGTGGCTAGTTCATGTGAATTGCAATTTTTGCGAGTTGTTATTTCGACGGAGAAATTAAATTGCGTGTGTGGGAAAACGCGTCATGCCGCGACTGTCACATCTGCAATTATTGCGTTAAAAATAGTTTTTTTTCACCATTGCCCCGTCGAACTATTTAATTGAATTCTTTATAAAGCAAATGGTCTCACACGCTGTTTTATTACTGTAATGCAACTCAGACGTTTTTTTTTTGCATTCGTTTGATTATCGCCGGTCATTTACTGTCTTAAATAAACAATACCGTCTGGAGTTACTATTTTTGGTTGTAATTGCCTCATCTTTTGCAAGCGTCTGCAAGTGCACTTCGAGTTTTCCGAGTATTTCGAGTTTTGTCTACATTAAAACGGCGAGATAGTCATAAAATTTCGCCGCCGACTCTTTTTTTTACGTGACTAGCTCATGTGAATTACAGTTTTTAACGAGTTTTCGACGGAGAGATTAAACTGCGTTTACACTCGACCTTTAACGCTTTCGGTCCTTCTTTATGTCATCGTATACGCGGTTGGTTCCTACTGATGTCATGATACGTGCCGTGCAAACATTAGGGGGCATGGCTGATTCACGTTTCACGCCAACAGAAATACATTTTTTAACAAAAGATGTCGCTATTTTATATGTTCAACATTTTTTAACGTTGCCGTGCTATAGTAAATATTACGTGATTGTTTTATCTCTAAAGAAAGTGATGAATCCGCCATTTGTTGAATTCATGTGAAGGTGTCATAATTGCGATCATTTTTGCTGTTACTTATGTAGTTTCAATAATGTTTAAAACCTTAAGGCGGGGTGATATTAAGGGTGCACGCACATTTTGACTCGATCGATTGTTATTAAAGATTGTTGCGTAAAGTGACTCATTTTCCTTTTTACTATTTTATAAATTTGTCCGAGTCCCATTTATCGCGCACGTCAATATCCTTATGTAAAAGCAGGTGCGCTTCTCAAGTGCTAGTACATAAATATATTCTGGTAATTGTTTATTTCAGCAAGTTAGGATTTAATCTTTGTAGTGCTAAGTATGCATTTTTCTTATACGTTACAAGTAGGCAATAAAATTACGTTATTATTATTCAAGTTTTTAAAATATCGCCGCTCGCCGCTCGCTCGTATAACATAACTTACGTTCCATTACTTTATTAAAAAAACAAAAAAAAAAGGCAGACGTACGGGGGCATCGCGCAGTTTATTCGCGCGCCCCGGAAACACCAAAAAAAAACGAGGATTAATTTGCGCATTCATTTCGCTCTGGGGTATTATAAATAAAGACCGTTGCGTAAATTTCAGGCCGAAAAAAATGCGCGCCGGGCGACTGTAAAATCGACGGAAAATAATGGGCCCCGAATTGAAAAAGAGCACGCCGCCGATGAAATGCAAACGGCGCGCTCCTTTATGTAGATCGCGGAGCAATGGTAAGCTCCACGAGGTAGTCAGGGCCGTACCGGACGTAATTCGAAATAAACGGCAAAAAGTTTTCGGCCGGATGCAACGTTTACAAGTGTTACGGTTTGAAAAACCGCCTTCCAAAAGTCACCCTGTATATTAAGTTTCATTATATTAATTAAGTGTTGGAACGTCTAGCGTTGTATTTTCTCGTCTGCTTTTATTACCTTCAAAATAATTTTTTAGCAACATTTTCGACGCGGTATAATTTTATTTTTATAGGTAACACAAATTGTCCCTCGCCTCAATTTAGTTTTGTGGTGTTATTCGCCGACTGTCTTTTTTTATACTGTGGCACTCCGGCAGTAAATCTTCTTACGATTTTCGCTGTATCGGTACTTTTAATTGCCTTTTATCGGGTTTTAACCGCTTTACAAAAGTCATCCTGTACATTAAATTTATTATATTAATTAAGCATGGGAATGTCTAGCGTTGCATTTTCTCGTTTGCTTTTATTACCTTGAAAATAAGTTTTATCAACATTTACGTCACAATATAATTGGATTTTTATAATACAAATTGTCCCTCGCCTCGATTTAGTTTTGTGGTGTTATTCGCAGACTGTTTTTTTTTTATATTGTGGCACTCCGGTAATAAATCATCATACGATTTTCGATGTGTCGGCATTTTTAATTGTCTTTTATCGGCTTTTAACCGCTTTCCAAAAATCACTCTGTACCATAAGTTTATTGTATTAATTGAGCGTAGGAATTTCAAGGCTTGTATTTTCCAGTCTGCTCTCATTACGCTGAAAACAAGTTTTTATCAACATTTTCGTCGCAGTATAATTGGATTTTTATAACACAAATTGTCCCTCGCCTCGATTTAGTTTTGTGGTGCAATTCGCACGGTTTTTTTTATATATTGTGGCACTCCGGCAATAAATCATCTTACGATTTTCTCTATGTCGGCATTTTTAATTGCCTTTTATTGGCTTTTAACCGCTTTCCAAAAGTCACCCAGTACATTAAGTCTATTGTATTAATTGAACATGGGAATGTCTAGGCTTATATTTTCTCGTCTGCTTTCGTCGCAGTATAATTGGATTTTTATAACGAATTGTCTCACGCCTCGATTTAGTTTTGTGGTGAAATTCGCACAGTTTTTTTTTATATATTGTCGCACTCCGGCAATAAATCATCTTACGATTTTCGCTGTGTCGGCATTTTTAGTTACCTTTTATCGGCTTTCATCCGCTTTCCAAAAGTCACCGTGTACATCAAGTTTACTGTAGTAATTGAGCGTGGGAATGTTTAGAGTTGTATTTTCTCGTCTGCTTTTGTTAAGTTGAAAATAAGTAGTTTTTATCAACATTTTCGTCGCAGTATAATTGGATTTTTATAATACAAATTGTCTCACGCCTCGATTTAGTTTTGTGGTCTAAATCGCCGATTTTCTTTACGTTGAAAACAATTTTTTATCAACATTTTCGTCGCAGTATAATTGAATTTTTATAACTCAAAGTGTCTCTCGCCTCGATTTAGTTTTGTGGTGCAATTCGCGCTGTTTTTTTTTTTTATATTGTGGCACTCTCGCAATAAATTGCCTTACGATTTTCGCTCTGTCGGCATTTTTAACTGCCTCTTATCGGCTCTGTAGTTTCTGTTTTTAGAATTGATTGCACGATCTTTTCCAAAACGTCTGCAGCTGCGTTTCGTGGGAACATTTAGAAGAAGAGAAAAAAAAGATAAACAAAAGACGATCAACAAAGGCATCTTAGCGTAAAAGCTCCAAACCCGGAAAACGGAATCACGGTCAACTGAAAAACTTCTTCAAAAACAAAAGACAAGAGACAAAGAAAACATATTATAAAAATCTAAAAGCAGGAAATCGAGACGAAGAAATGTGAAACAAAAGAGTAACAAAAGAGTAAAAAATCGTCTCTGACCAGAATGTTTAAAAATGAAAAAAAAAACAAATGTCAGCTGATCGAAAAACAAATGATTTCCGAAAAAAGCAAAACATGTTTAAACCGAATGTTCAAGATTGTTCAAAAAAGAAACAAAAAAGACTGTTCAGAACGAAAATTTGAAGAGAAAAAATCGAGATGAAGATCAACCAGCGGGAAAAACAAAATTCGATCAGCTGTTCCAAAATTGTAAAACAAAAAAAAATAAATTTCACTTGATTGATAAACAAAACTTGGAATTTGGAACAAAAAAGAAACGAAAATTCGAGACGACGTGTGGCGATCAGTGTAAAACAAAATCCAATCGATCGTTTTTATATCGAAATGAATCGAACATTCAAAACTGAAAAAAACACAAAAAGAAAATAAATATCACCGGATTGAAAAACAAAAGACTTTCCGAAAAAAGTAAGCCGTCTTCGAATGGGATGTTACAAGGAAAAAAAAAACGAAATACTAATAACAATGGTTTGAAAAACAAAAGACTGTTTGGAACACAAAAAAGAAACAAAATATTTGAAGAAAAAAAAATCGAAGCGACGCAACGCGACGCCGACGTGTGAATCGTTTTTAAATTGAAGGTTCAAAACTGAAAACGAAAAATAAAATATGACGTGATCGAAAAACAAAAGGCTTTCGGAAAAAGCAAAGCGTCAAAATCAAAACAAAAAACGAGACGATCGGCTGATTGAAAAACAAATGATTTTCGAGAACAATGTCCTTGAATTAAAAAAAAATCAAGATTGAAAAGAGAAAAAACTATTAATGTGATTAAAAAACAAAACACAAACATTTCGAAAAACGAGGGTAAGAAACGAGCGAAAGATCCGTTAATTATGAAACAAAAGACAATCAACCTTGGATAAAACGTCGAACAATTTGAAAACCAACAAAAAAAATAGGAGGAAAAAATCAACCTGTCCTAAAACAAAAAACTGTCTTGGACTGAAACCACGAAATAAAAAAAGGAGACGCACAACTGATTGAAAAACAAGGTAAGGCTATTTAGAACACAAACGTAAAAAAAAAACTGAACGGAAAAAATCGAGGTGAAGGCCAACCAGTGCGAAACAAAAGTAAGTCGTCCTTGAATTGAAAGTTCGAACTTGGTTTTTGTGTTATACGGTTCTGCGATTTACAATTGTTTTTTTTTGTATACTTGTTATTCATATACATCTATGCGCAGTTGGCTTTTGCCGTTGTCAGGATGATTTTGACTCGTCCAAGTTCCTCCTTCCTTCCTTCTTTATGGGCGAAGCCAAGTTTGGCTTTATTAATTTGTGGCATGCCTGGAGCAGGCAGTCGTCGCGCGTCGTTGTGATGTCCCGCCTGTAAGTTATTTCCTCAACACAAATCATGTGTCTACTCCAGGTAAGTAGCAAATCCATACGCGTCAAGTTGAATTTCATCCAGTTTTTTTTGTTTTTCTTTTAATACACACATACATATATTATTGATTGATTCCGCTGCATTCACCCACTCCCTTCCCTCAATGTTTGATAAGCTGCTGCCAGAATGAGAACTCGAAGAAGATTTGTCGGTGGCGCGATTGCACAACCCCCTTCCTGCTCCTCCTCACCCTCGGCGTTGCCCCGCGCGCGCTTTATTAAATAAAATATGAAACGAGAGACGATGCACATATTGCGGGCGGGCGCAACTTATTTCGTAGCCGCGCGGCGCAAAGTTATAACTAGTTTTGTTTGAAAAATGTAATAAAGTCGCGTTTGATGCATTTCAGACTTGTTTAATCCGTTCTGCAGCCTCCTCGTGTGTGACGTGCGTTCCGCAAGGAAATTAGTATTTAGTCGTCGGGGGGGCACTGCCGAGCTTGGCGGTTCGTTAATTAAAAACTCCGGAAACGTCACTGCGTCAACTTACGAGGGGAGAGGGCACAAAAGTCTTTGTGATGAAATTATTAAACTAATTATTATTATTACGGAATATGGAAAGCGATTTAGTTTGGATTAAAAAGTAGGGTTACCTAATCGCGAGACGTGATTATCTAACAATGGTGACCAGCGTGAAATTAGTCATTAGGATTTTTCAAGAATCACGCGTAAGACTCAAATGAACATCTGCATGATCGCGCAGAAAGTAGGTCACCCAAATTAAATAAATATCTGTTACCTTCATGTGTGGGGTACGATGCAGTGGTTGTCAGTTGGCCACACTGCTGTTTCCGTTTAGG
This sequence comes from Prosopocoilus inquinatus, assembly GCA_036172665.1. Lineage (NCBI taxonomy): Eukaryota > Metazoa > Arthropoda > Insecta > Coleoptera > Lucanidae > Prosopocoilus > Prosopocoilus inquinatus. The sequence continues at coordinate 11,659,781 of CM069871.1, read as the reverse complement.
CGCTTTGATATCACGGCTTCTATTGGATTATAAAGGTCATGTGATCGCTTAATACTAAATTTTATTCACTAAATCAGTCCTACTGAGATAAAAAATTTTAATTTCTGAATTCTAATTGGTTAGCCATCTTGATTTCCTTGAGTCCTTCCATCGTCCACTGCACGCTTTACTTTGCATTTCGACGTTACAAGGTGCAGACGTGTTAACGTGTATCAGGAATTGTTGCTAATTCTATGCAAGATTTTAATTAACTATGGTGTTTACAGGAATTCTTTGGAGCTTGTGAACCGGCTGAATTGCTTTAAATGACCCGTTCTTTCCACCGATCAATTTAATTAAAGGTTATTTGAGACTTCTTTTTGGCTACCCATGTTTTATACGATTTCTTTGTTCCAACAGAGGAATTCGCTTTTCGTTTCCGCTTTCTCGTTTTGGGCTTTTCTTCGGGCACTGTTATATTTTTCTAAATTGAATTAAAGTTAATCTGAGACTCCATTTTGGCTACCCATGTTTTATACGATTTCTTTGTTCCAACAGAGGAATCCGCTCTTCACTTCCGTTCTCGTTTTGGGCTTTTCATCCGGCTCTGTTATATTTTTCGCCGATACTTCTCCATCGCTTATCGTATCCCGGAGACGTATCAAGTGCAACGAAGGTCGAATACCTGAGGGCATCGCCAAGATCACGGACGTCCGGCAGTTGGCAACCGTCGACACACACGAAACTCGACGTGCCGACGTCGGGTGGCGACACTACGTGATAGTTGAATAACGTTTGACATCTGCTTGCACGCAACCCTTATGACATGCACCAAACGTTTTGTATTATTTTAATTATGTTAGGTGTTTAATGCATGTTTGTGTGTAACACAGATATACCGGCGTACATTTAGTTTAATGTTGTCGCGAATAAATTAAGCTGCGTTATAATTAAGTCTGATAGAGTACCGATTCAAGTTTGTGAAGATTAATATTGAAGTTTTATTTAGGAGATTACGTCACATATTTTCAACGCTGCGTACGTACTTGTGATTTGTTAAAGTCAGGCCTGTTGTGACGTTTTCCTTTGTCCTGTCGTATTGTTTATCTTTTACTTATCTTACTTGCTTTGTTGTTTTTTTTTCTGTTGTTGTTGTTTTCTGTCTTGAAATTCCTTGTTCCTTTCCTTGTTTGAATTGTTTTGTTTTGTTTGATGTTTTATTTTCCAGACGACTGTCTTTGCCTTTTCTGTTTATCTTCCAATTTCATTCATTCGGATTGGTTAAGGACGTCTGTCATTTGTTTTTTCTTTTCCTTTCTTTAACATTTTCGTCATTAATGTTGTGCCTCTTTTTTAGCGCTTGAGTTCCACTTTTTCTTTGTTTTCGCTTGTTTTAGTTTTTCAAACAATTGCCTTTTATTATTTCAGCTCTCTTACCATTCGCTTTTCCCAGAAGCGATTATCTCTTGTTTATTTTTGATGTTTTCTTTTTCTTGGCGCTGTTTACACTCTTGAAATTCGCGCTTTGCTTTTATTTTCGATTTTTCTTTTCATTATAATTGTTTCTTGTTTTGTTCTCTTTCACTTTTTTTTAATTTTACTTGTTTTAGTTGCTTTTTTCTCCTGTTTTCTTTTTTTTTTCAAAACGTCTACCTTTTTTTCATGCTATTCCCTTTCTTTTTTTTGGGTTGTCATGTTTTTCATTTTTCTCGTTTTGTTCTCCTGTTTGATTTTCAAAACGATCGCCTTTTGTTATTTCAATTGTCTTGCTATTCGTTTTCTTTACGAACGGTTAACTTTTGTTTTAATGTTTTGCGTTGTTTTCTGACTTGAAATGCACTTTTTGTTTTTTTTTTTCAAATTTTACCATGTTATTTTCGATTTTCTTTTCATTCTAATTGTTTTTTGTTTTGTTCTCTTTCACTTTTTTTAATTTCCTCGTTTTAGTTGCTTTGTTCTCCTGTTTTCTTTTTTTTTCAAAACGACTACGTTTTGTTCATGCTATTCCTTTTCTTTTTTTTTTGGATTGTCATGCTTTTCATATATCTCGTTTTATTTGCTGCTTTGTTCTCCCGTTTTATTTTCAAAACAACGATCGCCTTTTGTTATTTAAATTGTCTTGCTATTCATTTTCTTATTATTTTTTTTCTTTTAAATTTTACCATGTTATTTTCGACTTTCTTTTCATTCTAATTGTTTTTTGTTCTCTTTCACTTTTTTTGAATTTTTCTCGTTTTAGTTGCCTTGTTCTCCTGTTTTCTTTTTTATTTTCAAAACGACTACCTTTTGTTCATGCTATTCCTTTTCTTTTTTTTTTTGCATTGTCATGTTTTTCATTTTTCTCGTTTTATCTGCTGTTCTCCAGTTTGATTTTCAAAACGACTGCCTTTTGTTATTTAAATTGTCTTGCTATTCGTTTTCTGCCTTGAAATTCACTTTTTGTTTTTTTTTCTTTTAAGTTTTACCCGTTTTTATTTCGATTAAGTTACATATTGTTACAGCCGTAACGTGCAAATAGATCTGTTTTTAGTAGAGAGTCACGCTATCTTGCGTCACAAGATGTTATTGAAATTTCTCGTTGGTTCGCGTTCATTCCAGCAAGTTCGAGCAAAACAGAGATCTGCTATAAAAGTCGTAGCAGTCTGCCTGGAGGGCAGTTAGAAGTTAGCAAACGAAATTCGTAACGATATTTTCAACGCCGCGTACGTACTTGTGATTTGTTAGAGTCAGGCCTGTTGTGCCGCTTTCCTCTGTACTGTCATATTGTTTATCTTTTGTTTTAATATACGTTTTAAGTACAATCTGTGGTTTTCTTGCGACGAACAATTATTTTAGATGCAAGAGTGGATTAGTTATTCTCCTGGGAATTTTTCGCGAAATTTTGGCGCACGCTGCGATCCTTGGGGGACGGATCCGCAGCGGCATAGAAATCAACCAGGGTCAGTCCTCTTAGCACCCTTGACTTTTGACCTCACCTTTCTGTTCGTTTCCTGCTGGTGGAAAGCTGGGATCGTGTGGGACCCTATGCCTCGGTATAAGTGTCCTTCCGTGACCCGGTTGGAAATCAGAAAGGGATCTTTGGGCATGACGACCCCACCCCAACTACCCGAGTTGACTGATCAGAGCCGGGGCTTGCAAGGGCCCCATCTGAAGGGCTTCGGCCCGAAACGGCCCAACAGTGACGTAGGCTGGTACTATGGGGACCGGTTGAATCCCGGGGGTGGACTAGCTTGCTGGTCTGCTCCCGTCCGGTCGATTGGGTTGGACTCGTAGTGGCAGTGGTTAACAGCCCGCATGGTGGGCTAGGGGTGGTTTCTCCACCCCGGCGGGTGAGCTACGTTTTTAGCTGGGGCACTAGTCCCGAGGGGGACTGGCTTGCTGGTCTGCTCCCGTCCAGTCGATTGGGTTGGACTCTTAGTGGCAGTGGTTAACAGCCCGCATGGTGGGCTAGGCGTGGTTTCTCCACCCCGGCGGGTGAGCTACGTTTTTAGCTCGGGTACTAGTCCCGGGGGTGGACTGGCTTGCTGGTCTGCTCCCGTCCAGTCGATTGGGTTGGACTCGTGGTGGCAGTGGTTAACAGCCCGCATGGTGGGCTAGGGGTGGTTTCCCCACCCCGGGGAGTAAGCTACGTTTTTAGCTCGGGTACTAGCCTGCAGAGCTAGTAGAGCGTGGATAGCCTCTCGCCTACACCAGAGGGGGTGCGGCGCTTGCAACCCAATCCATTCTGGGAGTCCGCATGTTGATCAAGACGTGCGGGCGCGTTGATTGGGCGTATCTCAATCCCGACGCCATAGGTGGCCGTGTAATCGAGCCCTTTGGGCGGATGTTGCACGTAAAATCCTCAGGACTTCTCGCCTTTCTGCTTCTGAGAAGCAAGCTCGGGACAGCGGATCGTCTTCTTCAGCGCTAACTTGTTACCGTTTTTCATTAATTATTCAGGAGATAAAGTAAATTCATTCGGGTGGTAGCATGTCGCTTCTGTCTAAACACCAATCAACCAGACAATACACCGAAGGTCCGCAGCCGGACTTAACGTGACGAGTACGCGAACTCATTTCACAATCATGTAAAGTGTAAGTTGCTGTAATGTCATGTACAGCACTTGTTGACTAAAAAGCAATAATAAAATAAATCCTGAACGTGACTTTTTGTTTTTGTTTGTTTTTTTTTTCTCTCCTTTTTCCGCCGTAAAATTTTAAGGGTAGTTTTTACAGCCGCGCGCCGCAAATAATGCTGAAATATGAGCCGACGTCAGTAGTACTCGTGTTCCTCTTGTTATCAAAGCACGCCCTACGTATATACATATTATTTTTAACGCGCCGAGACGAGACCGAGGAAAGAATTGGAACGATAAATCTTCATAAGGCGAGCTTACCGCGCGTTGCATTTTCTTTGATTGCCGACGTGAAAGATTAAAAAACAGAAAAAAGCAGACGACAGACGACTTCGGTCGCGCGCACACACATACAGGGATCCTCCCGCAGATCAAATCATTGGAAATTCAAACAACGTATCAATGCCGTGACACGGCCGCAAAACGAGAAAATCAAGAGACGGCCACGTCTTTGACGTCGCGGGAAAATAGTCTGCCTCTATTGTTGTCGGCGACCTCGATCTCTTTGAGCTGCTGGAGGAGGCCGTGATGTCGTCGTCTTGTTGTCGAGTCCGAATTTATGCGCTACAATATATACATAACTTGTGTTTACCACTACATCATCTCCGACGCTACGTATCAACCGAATCGAATCAACTCCGATATGATACATTTTAACAAAAGCTCGCTCCATTGTGTTTGATTCGGTAGATATTATTATTTTCAGTCGGCCGGCCATTGTTACGTACTTTCTGTGTGTGTGTGTGATATTTCCTCTTTTGTCGGGCCGATTTTATTTTTTTCCCCCAAATGGAAGAAATTCTATAATCATTTCGCAAAAGCTACACCGAAAGAGCATTAACCGAAACCAAGAGAAAACAGAAAAAAAAAAATCTTTTTCTTGTTTAAACGCACGATTCTCGTGAAAGTTGGGGAAACTCGAACCGGACGTCTGCGTTAAGGTTTCTAATTCCAAATGCTACAAAAATATTTAAAAAAAAAACGGTGTGCTGTTACTGAGGAGTAACAGTTACTGAGGAGTAACAGCATACCGTTTTTTTTTTTAAATATTTTTGTAGCATTTGGAATCAGAAACCTTAACGCAGACGTCCGGTTCGAGTTTCCCCAACTTTTCGAGGTAGGTGCTGTTCCCAAAATGCCATGAACCCACATCAAATTCACCTCCTAAGAAATCTTGAACTTGAACGTTTTGGTAGAAAATTGGCGCTGAGGAAATTAACACACAGCACCGCACAATGGTCCAGAATGGAATTCTACTGCGACAAAATTATTTTTTTATGTGTGAGTTTCGAAAATGATGAAAATAACAATACTGTGTCTTTTTAATTATATTTTCTAAAGAAATTGTGTGTTAGTATCACAATACTACAATTAATTCTATAAGGATTTTTGCCTAATTTTAGGGCGATTATGTTACCTTACAAGAAAACCTAAATTTCTGTACAGGATGTTAAAAAAAAAACCTGGAAAACGTTTGGCAGATGAAAACAAGAAAACAATTTTAATAAACCCGTGTCTAATACTCAATATAGGGTGTCCATGCTATCTGTTCACTCTTCTAGAATTTTTATTTTATACGAAAAATTTGAAACCGATAAATTAAATAAAAAGTTGAAGTTCTCGACGTAGCACCGGCCACCATACGACTTCCGGTTTCACCGGAAGTGACATCAACTTTCTTATTTTAAATGGAACGGTCTATATATTTGTACATATTTGGAATCTACAGATCATTGTGAGTCCGAATACGTAATTTTAGTTTCCGTGACAACGAAATCTTTTTTTTTTAATTTTCAAAGTTATAAATCCTGTATTTTCGTTCTAATGCGATCCAATAATTCGAGAAATCGACTCCTTTGATTGCATTTTGGTTTTTAACATTTTTTGCAGCACATGAAATTTTCATTAGGTGACAAGATGCTCCATTTGAAAAAAAAAAATAACGAATGAAATGAAATTTTATGTGCCCTAAAAATGTTAAAAACCGAAACGCAATCAAAGGAGCGGCTTCCTCGAATTATTTGTTTGCATTAGAAAATACACGATTTCTGGCTTTGAAAATTAAAAAAGAAAAAAACAAATAAAATTTTTGGGGTTTTCGGTCGAGTTTTAATTATCAAACGAGCAGTAACTAAAAACACAAAGCCCAAAATAGGGTAACCTTTGCTTCTGCAAGAGTACTCTAGCGTCTGCGCACAACAGTCTAACATATAACAGATGGTAAAAGCAGATGCAAAAGCGCACGAAAACCAAGGCAAAATAAAACACTAAAATTCATAAACTATAGTTAGTTTGAGTATGTCACTTTGATAACAATTTTCAACTTTGAAAGAAAGTAATTCCACTCTGAAAGAGCCTCAATTTAACAAATAAAAAAAACGATACAGAATAAATAACAAAGTATGAACGAGACTTCAACCACTACTCGGAGATCTCCAAAAGATTATGTAAAGAGGTAAACAGTAGAGGTCCAACTTAATGAGGTTGCCGCTGCGAAAAAAAATAAAACCGTAGGTTCACAACCCTGCCGTCGACGCCATACCCCGCGTAACATCGAAATCGGGACTTAGCCGGTGAGAGGACAAGAAAAGACAGAAATGGTTCGAGCTTACGTGGTTGTCGAAAAAAAAGACTGGTTTCCGCGATCCAAACAGATCCCTCCTGCGTCGGTTTCCGAACGTTCGAGTTTTTCCTCTCTAGGGCATTGGCTGAGTCGACGTCAGAAACAAGAAAAGGGCGAGCCAAAAAGGCTGAGCTACGGCATCGGATTCCTCAACTTGAATCAACAGGCTTCCTTACAAACGGGGAAAAGGGGGGGGGGGGTAGTGTATCGGCTGCATGCAAGTTGCTTTAGGAAAGAAAGGGGAAACAAACGCAATTAATAAAACGCCACAAACAAAACGAAAATGTCGTCAGTAAATGGCGCTCGTACAACAGACAGAGAAAAAAATGGAATGTACATGAGCATCCTCGCACGTCGTTAATCAAATCCGCCAAGAGCGGTCCCAACATCAACGGGGAAAACTTTCTTGCGGTGCAAAAGCCCGAAGAAAAACGGAGGTTCAATTAAACTTCCAAACAAACATAGAAACGACCACCACCGCAAGCGACGTGCGTAAGTAAGTAAGTGAAGTCAGTGCGTGGCACCCAAGAGCATGAGCAAATGCGCCTCAAACGGGACGTGTTCCGCGATCTTACGGACCACGACCGAACCCGCAACAGAAATTGGAGACACACTCCCCTCAACACAAAAAGGAAACTCTAGCAATGCGTCGCACGAATGCGCGAATGAAAACCAATCTAATATAAACCGAGCCAATCAAGTATTAGTCTGAAGTTAATGGCATTAAATGTCAAATGTGCGGCGAAATGAAACATAAACGCACAAAAACTTACAAGTCGTTTGAGCTGAGGTAACTCAAAAAAAAAGAAGAAAAGGCAAGACGGAAATTTTATGGTCGTGAGGACATCTGAAATAATTATTTCGCGATAAAATTGCACAAAGAAAACAAATCCCATTAAAGGAAATAAACGACGCTCGCGCTCGTTTCGAAAGACCTCGTCCCACTAAAAGAAATGAAATTTTCACGTGATATTATTTATTTCAATTTCCAAAAACAGCAAAGAAATTCATTCAGTAATCTACGGCAGAAATTATTTCGAACGAGCAAAGCGTGTTTTTATTTAACGAATCCAAATGTAATTATTCCACGGCAACAAAAACTAGTCTGAAAAGGCAATAAAATCGACGGAAGAAAGTTTTGGGTGCATCAACTTGATAAAGCGTGCATAAACCAAGCGCTGCGAAGGCGGAATAAAAAACGAAAACGATTATTTTCTTTTGTTTTCGATGTTTTTTGTTTGTTTTCGATACTTTTGTCGTTAATGATTGGCATTTTATTTCGGCGTTTTTTTTATCTGCTTATTCATTTCCGTTATAAACGATTGACTTTTGTTTTGATATTGTAGAAAAGGCGAGCGAAAAGCGGGTCTTCGAACACGAATGGCCGCGATCGGTAGTCCAGGTCAAGCTGGCGCCTGCGCCTAATTCGACGGACCACATACTTTTGGCGCCCAATGTGGGGCTAGGCTGCGTCATCACACATGATGTTCATTTCTCTCTGTGATTTCTTTTCGGTAATAAATTATTATTGAACAATATGTGAGAGCCCTTATCGAGTGTCCGTGCGAGCACGTACTTTCCTAATAGGACGGCCCCCAATCCGCCCGCCGCCGCCGTGCGCACCCCGAAAGTTTTAATACAGCCCGCGGGCAATAATAATTTCGGAATTACGAATATATTGCAGCGCGCATAAAGTTCAGAAACGAATAAATTAAAAGCGGAATATTCATCGCCGGCGAAATTGTTGTAACAAACTTTTACAACACTCGGCCGCTTTAATTGCGCCATGAATCTCGGCCGCGCTCTCTACCCCGAATTAATGGCCTTTAAACTGTCTCGTAACGGCACGGCTACGTAAAAACTTGACTTTGATTTCGACGTTTCGAATTAAGCCGAACTGCCCGATAAAACGGCGGCGGCTGGGAAAAAGGTCCGCCGCCGCCCGTAAACTTAACGGGCGATCGTGTTCATAATTTTTTAATGATCGTTGTCGGTGTCCGAGATAATTTTATGCTGCGCGAAACATTGTAAAGCGCTGTTTAATTAACTTGAAATTACTGCAAAGAAATCCTCCTCACCTACCACCTGTTTATTTTCTGATCGAACCTCGTATTGTAACGTTCACTTTATCACTGACCGTTACTTTACATTCTTTCATCTGGCTGTGTGAATTCTTCGTTGAAATTCATATTTCCCGTGACTTTTGTTTTAGTTTCAATTTTAATGCGGAGGCTTCAATCATACTGTGGCCGTACTGCTTTTATTTTCGGAAACTAATCTTTAGATGTCGCCAGCGTTCAAATAAATCAATAAATATATCGATTCTTTCTGTTAACGTAAGCGGAAATTACGTAGTGTTTTTCGTGATGTATTTTTCTTCCCTTTGGAGTTCATCTCGTGTGTGTGGTTTGGCACCTCCATTTTACAGACGCGTAGATACATGTCACATTATAAACCTCATAAAAAAGCGCAACAGAATTGTGTAAATGACAGACCTGGCTTGAACTAATCACCTGCAGGCGCGTGAGCTCTGAAACTGTACAGGGTGGGCCAAATTTGATACTTTTAAAGGGAAACACCTGTTTTTAGAAGAGTTAGACAAAAACCGACCTCGGTGTCTGAAGCTCGATTTTTATGACAGATTCAATGGTAAAAACCGCATTTCGATATCTTGAACCGTTTAGGCGCTAGGGGGCGTTTTTCAAAATTCTGCGATTTCTAAAAACCTTTATAACTTTTTTGTTTATTAAGATTTTTAATTTCTGTGGAAACTTCTTTAAGGCGCTCTTTTATGCAGAATTCACTGCCCTAAATTACTTTTTTCTAGAGTGTTCAATATTTGAGATATAAGCCAGAACTTTAATTTTTTATATGGAACACCCTTTATATTTTTACATTTTTGAAAAGAGCAAAAAATTCCGTTTACGAAAACATAAAACACTTGATATTTTAATCAAACAGTTTTTGAGATACATGGCATTCAAGTTTTAATTAAAAGTTTAATGTTTTTTGCAAAAATCAAGTAGGCTATGAATGACAATAACTAAATATGTTTTATATTTAAAGGGCTATGAACAAATATTGTTTTCTTATTAACAAATATGTTTAATTAATTAACGGTAAATTAAAAGTGTTCAAATTGTCCACCATTTTGCTGCAAACATAATCGGCACCGTTTTCTTACAGCTTGAACTGAGTTTACCAATTCAAGGGCACGCAGAGAATCAAAAGCTTGTAGCACCGCTGCCTCTAATTTCTCTCTTGAATTGGGAGACCGTTTGAAAACGAGATCCTTTATCCTTCCTCACAAGAAAAAATCCATTGGCGTTAGGTTTGGAGACCTTGCCGGCCAATGTATAGGACCCTGATTTTTCATCCAATTGTTGCCAAAGAGTTGATTTAAAAAATGGGTAACAACTCGAGCATTATGAGGCGGTGCTCCATCTTGTTGGTAGTAAACCGTTTCCAGTTGAATGAGCGACAGTTCATCGACAAGACTTTCAATTTGTTCCCGTAAAATTTCTAAATAATTTTGTGACGTAAGGGTAACGTTGTAAATATAGGGACCAATAATTCTGCCTCGGAAAATGCCTGCCCATACATTGAAACTGTAACGCCCTTGGTTTCTCCTTTCAACAGTAATATGAGGGCCAAGTATAAAAATTATATCTATTACAGACCCCTGCAATGCTTATGTTGGCTTCATCGGTCCAAATACAATTTAGGAAAAAATCATCATATTCTTCGCACTTTCTCAAGAACCACTGAGAAAATTCCACAAGGTCATTAAAATCTTCGGGATGGAGGTGTTGCATTTTTCTTGTGCGGTAAGGATGGAATTTTTCTCTCTTTAAAATCCGTCTTGCAGAAGTTCTTGCTAAGCCAGATGTTTCTTCCAACTGTCGCGTGGAAAGGTTTGGGTTATTTTCGATTTGTCACAAAACTACGATCTTTTCTAATTCTTTATCTCTTCTTCGAGATTCGTAATTTTTGGGAGTTGGTCGTTTAAATGACCCAAAATTTATTAAATTGTTTTTCAACCTGAAGAAAATATCTCGAAAGGGTTGTCTTCTTTCAGGATATTGCTCGTAGTAAAGATTACATGCTTCTTCTATATTCTCACCAATTTCTATAAAACACCTTTAACATGTCGTACTTTTCGTAGTTTTCGTACATTTTTACTTATTTTCATACCTTGCACAAGTGTATCTTTAGAAACGCAGAAGTACAAAATAAATGCAAATGCATGGTCAAATTTTGACAGCAGCCTACCAAAATTACATAAAAAAACTTAAATTATTTAGTTATTGTTATCCATAGCCTACTTGATTGTTGCAAAAAACATTAAACTTTTAATTAAAACTTGAATTCCATGTATCTCAAAAACTGTTTGATTCGTAAACAGAATTTTTTGCTCTTTTCAAAAATGTAAAAATATAAAGGGTGTTCCATATAAAAAATTAAAGTTCTGGCTTATATCTCAAATATTGAACACTCAAGAAAAAAGTAATTTAGGGCTGTGAATTCTGCATAAAAAAGTGCATTAAAGAAGTTTTCACAGAAATTAAAAATCTTAATAAACAAAAAAGTTATAAAGGTTTTTAGAAATCGCAGAATTTTGAAAAACGCCCTCTAGCGCCTAAACAGTTCAAGATATCGAAATGCGGTTTTTACCATTGAACTTATCATAAAAATCGAGCTCCAGACACCCAGGTCGGTTTTTGTCTAACTCTTCTAAAAACAGGTGTTTCCCTTTAAAAGTGTCAAATTTAGCCCACCCTGTACAAGCAAATAAAGCCCGACAATTAAGAAATAGTAATATTTATTTACTTTAGTTACCAAATAACGCCACGCCAGTCTTCGTAATAAAATCGAATCGTTGACTTGGCGAAAAACACGTCGAAACACCCCCCCGAAAATTCATTTCGCTCCTTGCCAACCAACCTTAATGGGCCGGCGTGTGCGTGCGATAAATCCAAGTCAAAGTCTCTCGGCAAAATACACATATCCGCGAAACGAGCAAATCCTCTTACGAATTTACATACAAAACGCATAAGAGCCTGCGTCTAAAAAGGACGACAGATTTAGCCAACTTTGATTAATATTTATAAGCGGTCGCGCGCAAGACGACGCGCGGCGGCCCAAAAAAAAAAAAAAAAACCGGCCCCGCCGCACCCCCCCCCACGTTTCAGTTTCAGCGCATGTTACATGCAGTTTAATTAACGCGGAGGCGTTGTGTGTTCGCCGTGCTTTGTTCGCGATCGGTGCATACGCGATTTAAACAAAACAAGGGAGCGATTTCGGTAACGACCGAGCGAGAGCATCCGGGTCCGCCTGAAACGTGTTTTCAAGCCGTGAAATTTTGTTAAGGGGGAAGGGATGCAAGCGAACGCCGAACGAAACAATCAGCGGCGGTGCGGGCCAATAACGGAAGAAATACGTCGCGAAAGCTTTCATTTTATTATTAACCAAGCAATACTTGATGTAACTACGTCTCAGATAAAAATGATAAATCAGTAACTTGATTCTTCTCTTATGGATCCCGATTAAAAGAAAAATCTCTTGCAGTACATTTTATTTTTGAAGAAAAAAAAAACCCTTTTAAATGCCGCGTTTCGCGAAATAAATCGCACGTAATAACGACGCCGACGTCGCGTACGGATCACGGCACTTAATCTCGCATCATTTGTTAAGAGCCGTTCAAATATTAGTCTTGTAACGTATTAAGATCGGTCTTTGTCACTGCGTTGAGGTCTTGAGAACTTGATTAAGCACGAGTACGTCTCTGGCGCTTGATTAATTCTAACATCGCGCTCGTTCAAAAACACATCGTGGAATTTCACAGAATTAATTACTTTCGATTTTTTTACAGACAGATGTAAATGTAACCACCACCCACTCGACCTCACCCCCACCATACGGGACTAGTTAAGTACATCGCAAGCAGCGCCTACAAATAATTCTTTGTAAAATATGCTTAACCTTACGCTTTAATACCAACAACAAATAATACAAAGATTCAGTTTTCATTTCAATAATACTTAAGAATAAATACACAAGTGACAGTTCTTCTTGCGTTTAGGGAGATCATCTATTTCATCTACGGCGAAATCGATTTGGTTTCAATGTTCCTGACAAATATTATGGTTTTGTAAAAATCTGTCCTTTTGATAATGATCAGGTAGTCTAGACCATACAAACTTCATATCGACTGCTCTGACACTTCCAGACGGGTATGATTTTGAAAAATAGTCCTCAACTTCTATATCGCTAAACGAACCATTCCTTTCGTATTTATCGGTAACTTCACCCCCCCAATTTATCTATAGTGTGCTTAAATAATTTTCTTGCAGTAAATCCGTTGCGAAGGCGAACTTCTCTTACAAAAACTACGGATCCCTCATATTAAGATTGATGGAAATAGTATACCGTGTCTTTTAAAATGTTCCTTTTCAAAACTATTATGTATAACTGTTTAGACAACTCTGATGTGCAAAACCTACTTAAGTAAAACGATTGTCCGCTGTTGTGCTCTCAAATTCAGAAACTAATTAATGTTCCCCGAACCTATTGCAGGTGTCGGAGGCGCTTGATAACGTTGCCGTTTTATTTAGTTAAATCGCGCTCGTTCAAAAACACATCGTATAATTTCACAGAATTAATTACTTTCGTTTTTTTTACAGGCAGATGTAAATGCAACCACCACCCACTCGACCTCATCCCCACCATTCGGGACTAGTTAAGTACATCGCAAACAGCGCCTACAAATAATTATTTGTAAAGTATGCTTAACCGTACGCTTTAATACCAACAACAAATAATACAAAGATTCAGTTTTCATTTCAATAATACTTAAGAATAAATACACAAGTGACAGTTCTTCTTGCGTTTAGGGAGATCATCTATTTCATCTACGGCGAAATCGATTTGGTTTCAATGTTCCTGACAAATATTATGGTTTTGTAAAAATCTGTCCCTTTGATAATGATCAGGTAGTCTAGACCATACAAACTCCAAATCGACTGCTCTGACTCTTCGAGACGGGTATGATTTTGAAAAATAGTCCTCAACTTCTATATCGCTAAACAAACCCTTCCTTTCGTATTTATCGGTTACTTCACCCCCCAATTTATCTATAGTGTGCTTTAATAATTTTCTTGCAGTAAATCCATTACGAAGGTGAACTTCTCTTACAAAAATTACGGATCCCTCATATTAAGGTTGATGGAAATAGTATACCGTGTCTTTTAAAATGTTCCTTTTCAAAACCATTAATTATAACTGTTTAGACAACTCTGATGTGCAAAACCTACTTAAGTAAAACGATTGTCCGCGGTTGTGCTCTGAAATTCAGAAACTAATTAATGTTCCCCGAACTTATTGCAGGTGTCGAAGGCGCTTGATAACGTTGCCGTTTTATTTAGTTAAATGGACTAAAGCGCCCTTAATCACATTTCCACGTGTGAAGAAAACATTTCTAACTCGATAGGGGGACGACACGTGTCGCGCTAGGTGAGTTATTATCGCACTTCGAGTTATTAAAGAGATGTATCATGTGAACGCGACGGCGTGTTCGAAAAGTGTAGAGCTAACTCCTCGCGACGCCAGCGACATCTCTCTCTCTCTCCCTCGCGCTCATTACGTATTTGTGAAGCCATTAGCGTCCCGGCGGTGCACCGGAGCAACGCAGCAAGTGAGAAATAACATGAATCAGGCCGTGAAATATAAATGACTCTTCCTCGTCGGCGTGTATGTGTGTGTGTGGTAGTACTGCATGGAGGAAGTTTGAAACTGGTATGTGCCGCTGAACGGGGGCAACTTTTATGAAGTCTGAAAAGTTGCCTGCCTGCCGCCCCCGGTGTCACGGCGGAAGGAAAATTCCGTCCGATAATTTTTTCGCAAAATAATGACGCGGGGAAAAGTTTCCGGGGGATTGTAAGTTTTTCGGCTGAAAAATTGATTGGGGGCGCGGAGGGAGAACTCCAAATCGTATTTCAAAAGTTATTACGCTCGTAAAATGGCGCAAGCTCAACTGTAACCTAGCTTAATTAGTAACTGGGGTTGTAATAATAAAGTCGTGACAATTTTTTTTTTTTTTCATCTAAGTGGAGAGCGGGTCGTGGACAAAAAGAAGGGAATTCCACAATAGATGTGCATTTTAAATTATTTACCGAAAGGTGCCAACTGAAGTAATAACACCACAGGTATTAATACCATAAATAACTTCAATTTTAAAAAGATGGAGGTTCCAAGACAACAATCCAATGACGAAATGGCAGTAATATTTTTAAAAACTGTTTAAGTCAAAGTTCGATATCGATTAAACTCAAAATTCAAAAATATTTTAAAATATTTCACAAACACGAATTAGTACGTACGTAAGGAAATTTCCTTTGGTCTCACGGTGATCGAAAATTTGTGAAAATTAACTCTAAAATTATCAATTTGTTCAAAACCAAGCAAGAACTAGCAATTAAATTCGATTTAGACTGAATTAATTTCTATTAAATTGAATTAGATTTTAGACCAGTGAAGAAGCATTTCTTTCAAGCGCCGCGAAGAACCTGGTTTTTATGCTCTAAATGAGCGTCCCCTCTAATGTATCATGTGGATCACTTTAGAGGGGACGCTCGTTTAGTACATATAAACTCGACTGCCCGAAACATTCCGACTGACGGGCTTAAACGTCCTTTTTCTGATTTTGATTGATAAGTTTTGTGTTACCAACTGAAATGCACACGTTGGGTTACAGTAGTGTACATAAAATGGGGTAGCTTTTACCTGCGCGTACACTGAATTCGTCATTGTTGCATGGGGTTGTCAGATGTCGTCCTTTATTTTAAAGGACGTAACCATTTTCAGACTCAAAAATGGATCTTGTCCCCTATTTTGAAATCGAGAATAGAGTACACTACCTCGTATTTATTACTTTTGTTCGTCATTAAATAACTTAATTAAAAATAAATTTTGCGCAGTATAAGTTCAAACCCCTGGCCACCCGAGGGCGCGCCTTGAGCTGTTAACTAAATACTTACTATTGATGGAGAACGTCGCCTAAAATAAAGAACATCTGGCAACCCTAGTACTGCGTAATACCAGCTGGCAGCTCATAAATTCGGAGAGGGGGTCGTGGGCAAAAAAAAACACGGGAATTCCACAACAGACTTACATTTAAAATTATTTACCGATAGGCGCCAATCAGCTACATCCAACTATAAATAAATTCAATTTTAAAAAGGTGGAAATATCCAAGACAACAATTCAATGACGAAATAAAAATAATATTTTAAAAAAAAAAAGTCAAAGTTTGGTATTGATTAAATTCAAGAATATTTTAAAATATTTCGTAAACACAACTTAGTACGTACGTAAGGAAATTTCCTTTAGCTTCACGGTGATCTTTAACAGTACGAAAATTTATGAAAATTAACTCTAAAATTGTTCAAAATTTGTTCAAAACCATGCAAAAACTAGCGATTAAATTTGAATCAGACTGAATTAATTTGAATTATATTGAATTAAATTGTCAATACCGAAGCAAAACGAAATTTGTCAAGCGTGACCTGAATTACTTGAAACTTACACGGAAATAAATTCCGGGATACACGATTCACAACGACCATCCGCAATGAAGGTGAACAACGGAAAAGATTTACCCGGGGGGGGGGGGGCAGATGGGTGGCGAAGACCGCCCAGAATAATACTGCCGAGTCCAAAAGTTCCATCGTGCAAGCAGCAAGGAGGTTTCTTCTTTTCTTATAGAAACTAACTAGATCTTCGAAGAGCCAAAAGCTTTAAACGTTCTTAGAGCTGTTCAATCGTCTGATACGTCTTCGCAACTCAGAACGCTTCGATAAAAACTTGCCGTAACACAAATTGCTTACAAGCGAACAAAGAACCCCAAGTCAAATTCTGAGAGGAAACAAGAGAACTTACCAAGTCAGTCCAACAAAAAAAAGAAAATAAACCAACAGGAAGGTTTAAGTAGAAGGTAGAATAAACTGAGCTTAACAATAACTTGAAGAAGTGCAACTTCGCCTGTAAGTTAAGCCGACGTCATAAAAGATTAAAAAAACCAACCCCCCCCCCCCCACAATAATTGGAATGGCGAAAAATGAAAGGCAAATGCCGGATTAACACTGATGAAACCTCAAATGGGGGTCGAGACTCGAAACGCAGGTCAGGGGAGTTCTAAAATTCACTAAAAGCAAATCGACCGTTAAAATATTGAATTATCTTGGCAACAATGACGACCAAAAATGGCTACCAGGTAAAAAATTATTTGCAGAAATGCTTTGGCGAATAACTCGACCAAACGGGCGAATGGAAGATTGGAACTCAAGTACCCACCCTCTAGGGAAACTAACCTAAATATTTAGAGAGCGAACGGAGAGAACGAAAGAGTTGAAATTTTATTATCAAGCAGTAATAAGAGAAACAGCCAGGTTCAGATGACATAACGGGGCCAATAATAACAGAATGGAGCAATGCATCTGAATTAAAATGAGAACGCATGCACGGCCCCCGTAACCACGTGTGCAAAGCGTGCAGTGCACGCGGGCGCCATATTCAAAGGGCGGCAATTAGCTTCTTGGTCACTGGACATGTTTTGTCATATTTTTCGCAAAAAAAAAAAATAAATAAAAACAATGGGAAATAGTTTCTTGTCTGGTATAAATTATTCGAAAAACTAGCCACAAGTCTAGATGAAGCCGTCAACCTCACGGCAAAACGTCGACTAAAATAGAACAGTTAACTGCGGCAATTAAAAGGAGAAAACTCTAATTTTTGTAATTTTCGTTTGCTAAATTTTTCGTAAAAATTTAATAATTTTATTGGGTACAAAATAAATTAATTATGTAAGCTTTTACGGTTTGGTTAAGAAAAAAACAAATTGCATTTAACTTTTTAAGTTTTTATAAATTTAAGTTCCTTTTGCTTGTGTGATTTTGTTCATTTTTTCTAGTATTAGGAACTAGCGGGCTTCGCGGGGGGGGGGGCGTCTAAACAGAGGCCTTTTCGGTCAGATGAGTAGAAAGCGCTTCACTTCGTTTTTAGGGGCTCGCGGCAGCTATAAACTTGAAAAAATGAAGGAAAATGTCCTAAGTTCTTTCCACTGTAATGTTTGATTTTACAAATTCAATGTTAAATGACTCAAAGGAAAATTTGCTTTGTAATGTAAACATAACTATATTTTTAGATTTTTTTTTTTCCTTGTTAAAATGACATGTCATATCCACTCACTAAATAGTGGCCACAATGACCAATAAATATATTATTATTATTATTATTATTAAATGTTTAAATAAAAGTGAAGGAGAATGCTCAAAAAAAGTGAAGGAGAATGTTTAAAAAAAGTGAAGGAGAATGTTTGGAAAAAGTGAAGGAGAATATTTAAAAAATGTGAAGGAAAATGTTTAAAAAGTTTTCTGTTTTTTCCTCTTCTTTTCTTTTAATTTTTAATAATTTTGATGATTGACTGTTTTTGTTTGCCCCAACTCATCTGTCAGAGGGCGCCAAATTATGGATTGGCATGCGGGCGGCTTTTGGCCTCGCGGGGGACTGAACGCATGCAAAAATTAGCGGGCAATGGCTGGGTTCAGATGACATACTGAGGCAAGTGGTGATAGAATAGCGTAATTCATCCAGAATGAAAATCAGCCCGTAACATGAAACTTGTTTAAAATCGCAACATTAAACATGCCACCCTGCAGGTGTTCGCACGACCAATTTTCTTCAAAGTTCGAGTTCGTAGATGAAACCGAACCGAATGCAGGTGTGGCACCGCCAAAGGAAATTAAAATCTTCAAAAGCGATGTTATTCGAAGTTCGCATCGACGGTATCATCCGACGTTCCGGTTCTAAAAAATTAAAAACGTACGGTTATCCTTTTTTTTTTAATCGAACGGAGAAAATTTGAAGCCGTTAAAGAATTTTAAACCCTCGTTTTTAAGACGCGTAACACGAAGCCAAACGTATCGCCCCAATTAATTTTCATCTCTCTCTCACTCCTCTCCGCGCCTCATCCGATATCAGAAAGTAATTTTCAATTTTATCGGGCTTAATACGAAACATAATTCCGGGTCCGGAATTGAAGTTTAAGGAAGGGGGAGGGGGCGGTCGGGCGCGCTTTGGGTAATGACCTCACGCCTCCGTGAGCTCGGCGTAGGTCATAATTCCGGTCAACCCCGGAACTTCGCAGGGCCGGGGGAATAGGCCAGAGAGAGAGAGCACGTGATTAGCAAACTTGGAAATATAAAACGACGAGCTGCTCTTGTTTTTCTACGGGCTTCTGCTGTGTGTTTATTCTTCCGTTTTACGGGAGTGAGGAGGAGGTGGGAGAGGGGGGGGGGCGTCCGGTAATTACTGCGGAACCGTTCCGCGGTCGGCTCTTTAGGCCGATTTAATCGAATAATTTTTTTACAAATTCTCGCAGCACCACACACGTTTTTGCACTTTTCTAAATTGTCACGGTGACGACGCGATACATTCACGTTGTTCTTTTTTTTTTTTTTTTAGTTGGCACCAAAGTGCTTTCATTATTTAATTTGAACAAACGACTAGAGAATTGCATCAAAAAATTATGTAGAAAGTGGGACCTTTGTTAATTTGATTAGTTACGCCACCCCTCTTTTCCAACGACCCCCCCCACGCCTTCCCGCCGGTGAATTTTCAAAGAAATGGTCTCCATCAGACGCTTCGATTTTGTTGAATAGATCACGCGGCTGATTTGTTTGAAAAATTCAGAGGCGCATCCGTTTTTTTTTAGCTCCGAAACTGTACAAGTAAATAAAACCCATTTTTTTAAACACAAAAGGAGGGAGGGGGGGAATTATTCGTATAATTCTTTTTACCCATAACCAGAGAATGAGATTTATTGAGAAATTCAAAGGTGCGTTTTTTTGATGAGCTTTGAAACTGTGCAAGTAAATAAAGCACATTTTTTAGCACAAAAAATTTTGCCCCTAAGAAATTTAATAGGTCTCTAGAAACTAGAGTCGAACGACCCCCCCCCCTACCCCTACCGGATTTCTTGGTTTTCAACATGCGTGTTTATTTATTTTAATTAAAAAAAAAAATAAAACGGTAAAGGAAAGGAAAAAGTAAACGAAGAAGTCGTTGCGCTTGAGCGCACGGTTTAAGCTAAAAAAACAAAAACAACATAATTTAAAAGAGAAATAAAACAAATGAAAATATGATTTAAAAACGAAAAGCAATTGGAAAAGAAAGACAAAGAAGCAAATAAAAGTTGCAAGAAATACAACTGACGAACAAAGAACAAATTAAAATGTAAAAATAACCGAAAACGAGCAGCAGCAAAAGGAAACAAAAATATTAAGAAATAAAGTAAGAGCTTGGTTTGACAGGAAACAAAAAAAAAATTCAAAATGGTAATTAAACGTCAAAAAACACAATTTTGAAAGCGAAGAGAAAAACTGTAGACAAATATAATTTGAAGTCGAAAACAAAAACCAAATGAAAAGGGACAAATTAAAAGCGAAAGAGAGTGCAACTAAAAACGATAGTAATGACCAAAACAATAATTGAAACAAACAAATTAAATCGAAAAAAAATCAAAGCAATAAAAAAACGCAAAAAAACGAAAAAAAATAAATAAAATAAAGAACAAGAGCTTGTTTTTACTTTAACGGGAATTTAAGAAAATGAACAGTAAAGAAAGTAACCAAAAAAAAAATCAGAAACACAATTTAAAGAGAGAAAATGAAACAAATGAAAACAAATCATAAATTGAAATTCTAAGAGGAAACGAGAAAACTTACCAAGTCAGTCCAACAAGAAAGGAAAATAAACCAACAGGAAGGTTTAAGTAGAAGATAGAATAAACTGAACTTAACAATAACTTGAAGAAGTGCAACTTTGCCTTTAAGTTAAGCTGACGTCATAAAAGATTACGAAAACCAACCCCTCCCCCACAATAATTGGAATGGCGAAAAATGAAAAACGCAAGTGCTGGATTAATACTGACGAAACCTCAAACGGAGGGTCGAAACGCGAAACACAGATCAGGGGAGTTCTAAAATTCACTACAAACTCTTAGCAAATCGACCGTTAAAATATCGAATCGAATTATCTTGGCAACAATGACGACCAACAATGGCTACCAGGTGAAAAATTATTTGCAGAAATGCTTTGGCGAATAACTCGACAAGACGGGCAAATTGAAGATTGGAACTCGAGTACCCACCCTGTAGGGACAGTAAATTATACTGGAACTAACCTAAATATTTAGAGAGCGAACGGTTTCGAAAGAGTTAAAATTTTGTTATCACGCAAGAAATAAAATAAAGTGCGACAATTTAACGCTAAACTACTGTTCCATTTAGGCAACTCAAACCACTCTGATGTGAAAAATTTCAGTTTTTACTTTTTCCTCTTTGTATAATCGCAGGTGCACTTCACGCATTTTTTTCGGCAAATTTTGATTTATCTTTGTGGTGCTAAGTGTGTATTAATTATAACTGTATATTGAGGAAATATATTTTGCGCGGTTCAAATTCTAATGAAGCGGGCAATATAAGATATTAGACCGTAGCGTGTAAACAAATGCGAGGACTGCGGAGACAATTAACGCCGCTACAGCAATGGTGTTACTCAGTATAACAAAAAAACAGAGCAATATTGCCGCAATACAAAATTACAGTTGTGTAATCAACTCTTCTTGTTTAAATGTGTAAAGATTTTCAGAGTAATTAGTTGACCAGTTGTACCTCGACCGCCGGAATTTATTGCGACATTACATCATATAGTAAGAACGCCGTAAATTATTTTCACCGTCCCATTAGACGATGTGCCTGTTCGATACATTTTTACGGCGTTACTGAAGCGATGGCGTGTACAGAGTGGGCCAAATTTGACACTTTTAAAGGGAAACACCTGTTTTTAGAAGAGTTAGACAAAAACCGACCACGGTGTCCGGAGCACGATTTTTATGACAAGTTCAATGGTAAAAACCGCATTTCGATATCTTGAACCGTTTAGGCGCTAGGGGGCGTTTTTCAAAATTCTGCGATTTCTAAAAACCTTTATAACTTTTTTGTTTATTAAGATTTTTAATTTCTGTGAAAACTTCTTTAAGGCACTTTTTTATGCAGAATTCACTGCCCTAAATTACTTTTTTCTAGAGTGTTCAATATTTGAGATATAAGCCAGAACTTTAACTTTTTATATAGAACACCCTTTGTATTTTTACATTTTTGAAAAGAGCAAGAAATTCTGTTTACGAAAACATAAAACACTTTATATTTTAATCAAACAGTTTTTGAGATACATGGCATTCAAGTTTTAATTAAAAGTTTAATGTTTTTTTGCAACAATCAAGTAGGCTATGGATAACAATAACTAAACAATTTAAGTTTTTTTATGTAATTTTGATAGGCTGCTGTCAAAATTTGACCTTGCATTTGCATTTATTTTGTACTGCAGCGTTTCTAAAGATACACTTGTGCAAGGTATGAAAATAAGTAAAAATGTACGAAAACTACGAAAAGTACGACATGTTAAAGTGTTTTATAGAAGTTGGTGAGAATATAGAAGAAGCATGTAATCTTTACTACGAGCAATATCCTGAAAGAAGACAACCCTTTCGAGATATTTTCTTCAGGTTGAAAAACAATTTAACAAATTTTGGGTCATTTAAACGACCAACACCCAAAAATTACGAATCTCGAAGAAGAGATAAAGAATTAGAGAAGATCGTAGTTTTGGGACAAATCGAAAATAACCCAAACCTTTCCACGCGACAGTTGGAAGAAACATCTGGCTTAGCAAGAACTTCTGCAAGACGGATTTTAAAGAGAGAAAAATTCCATCCTTACCGCACAAGAAAAATGCAACACCTCCATCCCGAAGATTTTAATGACCGTGTGGAATTTTCTCAGTGGTTCTTGAGAAAGTGCGAAGAATATGATGATTTTTTCCTAAATTGTATTTGGACCGATGAAGCTAACATAAGCAGTGCAGGGGTCTGTAATAGATATAATTTTTATACTTGGCCCTCATATTACTGTTGAAAGGAGAAACCAAGGGCGTTACAGTTTCAATGTATGGGCAGGCATTTTCCGAGGCAGAATTATCGGTCCCTATATTGACAACGTTACCCTTACGTCACAAAATTATTTAGAAATTTTACGGGAACAAATTGAACCTCTTGTCGATGAACTGCCGCTTATTCAACTGGAAACGGTTTACTACCAACAAGATGGAGCACCGCCTCATAATGCTCGAGTTGTTACCCATTTTTTAAATCAACTCTTTGGCAACAATTGGATAAAAAATCAGGGTTCTATAAATTGGCCGGCAAGGTCTCCAGACCTAACGCCAATGGATTTTTTCTTGCTGGGAAGGATAAAGGATCTTGTTTTCAAACGGTCTCCCAATTCAAGAGAGGAATTAGAGGCAGCGGTGCTACAAGCTTTTGATTCTCTGCGTGCCCTTGAATTGGTAAACTCAGTTCAAGCTGTAAGAAAACGGTGCCGATTATGTTTGCAGCAAAATGGTGGACAACTTGAACACTTTTAATTTATCGTTAATTAATTAAACATATTTGTTAAAAACAAAACAATATTTGTTAAAAACAAAACAATATTTGTTCATAGCCCTTTAAATATAAAACATATTTAGTTATTGTCATTCATAGCCTACTTGATTGTTGCAAAAAACATTAAACTTTTAATTAAAACTTGAATGCCATGTACCTCAAAAACTGTTTGATTAAAATATCAAGTGTTTTATGTTTTCGTAAACAGAATTTTTGCTCTTTTCAAAAATGTAAAAATATAAAGGGTATTCTATATAAAAAATTAAAGTTCTGGCTTATATCTCAAATATTGAACACTCTAGAAAAAAGTAATTTAGGGCAGTGAATTCTGCATAAAAAAAGCGCCTTAAAGAAGTTTTCACAGAAATTAAAAATCTTAATAAACAAAAAAGTTATAAAGGTTTTTAGAAAAGGCAGAATTTTGAAAAACGCCCCCTAGCGCCTAAACGGTTCAAGATATCGAAATGCGGTTTTTACCATTGAACTTGTCATAAAATCGAGCTCCAGACACCGAGGTCGGTTTTTGTCTAACTCTTCTAAAAACAGGTGTTTCCCTTTAAAAGTGTCAAATTTGGCCCACCCTGTACTTATTCAAATCCTATGCTTAATTATAACGTATAATCAAAGTGGTCGCGAAATATAACTTTTCGATTTAGAAACGTTATTATATTTTGACGTAAAAGGATAATTTAGGTTTCGTTTTTTTTTCTCTCTCTCTCCGCGCTAGACTTTCTAATAAAAATTGTGCTAAATAAACGAAAGTATCCCGAAAATAGCGAGCGAACGGGGGAATCTAAAGCTTTTCAATATAGCAGCGACGTAAATCGATCAGAAATTCAACAAAACGTCAGTCCGGAGTCGCTAAGCGTTAAATCGGGAAAGCAGCGGCAGAGGGCGCGCCCGAAGAGACGAAGATTTACCACACTCTTTACCCGATCGAGATTATGTAATTATTTACATTCCCATTCCCTCTGATAGCAAGCAATTTTACCAACGTTCGAATGCAAAGTAATCGCGCCGCGGGTCGCTTTGATCCGCGGCAATAAATTCCGAAATTATTCCATTCCTCCGGAGGAGGAGGAGGAGGAGGAGGAGCGCCGAGCCCATTTAGCGCGCGGCGTGAAACTGAATTTTCTAAAATAAAACTTCTCTCGCCCTCTCTTTTGTTGTGCCCCAGCTCGGAAGCTATATAGTTTCGGCGAAGTTGCCGCCGGAATAATGGAATGTCAATAGGCAAACAAAAAATGAAATAAATGACCTCCGAGACCGGCATTGGTATTCAATCCTGGCGTGCTCTTCTACACAACTAGAACCACCTCGGGGAGAAAACAAGGGGCGAAACAACAACAAGGTCCGCTTTGACCCCGATCCATCCTACCTACACGCGTTACATAAACGCGAGGAAAAGAAAAGAATCGCCTATTATTAAATGCAACACCGACCGACGACGATGAAGACGATGATGCGACAATAGGAACGTTTTAAAAACGAAGAAAAAATAAAATAAAATGAGCGAGAGGCGGTCGCGCAATCTCTCGGTTTCCTTGATGGAAGGAAACTTTTGCGAGTTTACGTCTCCTCCGATCCTTAATCTTCTTAAATAGTAAAAGGCGACGTAATAAACGAGGTAAAACTAACTTTGCAATTTCAATCTTCATTAAACACACGAGACGCCGCGCCGGCAGCTTTCGCTGATATAATGACTTTTTTCTACATTATCGCACTGAAGAGACAAATCTTACACGTTACAGTCCGGCATTACCGAAATCGTTAAACTTTTTACAGAAAATGCCGACATATTTCCTTAAAACGATTTTTTTTATACAGGGTGTCTCTAAATTTCGTGGACATGACTTAACCACGGATTCCTGGGCTCAAAATAAGACGATTTAACCAAACTTATCTATATCCATAATGGTCTCGTTAAGCCGGCATTCTTCTTCAAAGTTCTTGAATAGAAAATTAATATTCCTTATAACAAAGGAACGGCTGAACCGATTTGGGTGAAATTTGGTATGGAGGCCCACAAGAAGGCAAGTCATATTTACAGGTGACTTTAGTTACTTGCAGTGAACCGCTAGCGTGAAAAACAAGGTTACCACAACACGTATCTTACTATAACTTTTTTGAGGTTAGGAAGATAACCTTAGTTAATAAATTTTTAGAAAGAAGCACTCGATAGGAAACTTTTTCGTGTCTTTGTAACTTTTGATATTTCTTACGGTTTAGTCACAAAATAACAAAATGTAAGTGACTGCAGCATTTTTTATTGCCTTTTAATTGCCTAATTTATTTATTTTGAGAAAAAAAAAACATTAATTAGTAAACTGTATAAGGCATTTGTTTTCTTGTGTACGGTCTGTTAACTTGAGATTCTAAATTAAAACTTTTTGCAAAAATTGCACTTTAGTCATTTAGATTTTGCCATTTTCTTACTAAACCGTAACAGTTAGCAAAGTTGGCAAAGATACATAAAAAGTTACTAATGAATGAAAAAACTCTTTCTGAAAATAAATTAGTTATACGCCTAGAATGCACTAGAGCATACCCGTTTTCCATAGGTAACTCTGTAGCCATTTAGTTTTTCTTATTTTGTGACTAAACCGTAAGAAATATCAAAAGTTACAAAGACACGGAAAAGTTTCCTACCGAATGCTTCTTCCTAAAAAAATTATTTATCAAAGTTTTCTTCCTAACCTCAAGAAACTTATAGTAAGATATGTGTTGTGGTAACCCTGTTCTTCACACCAGCGGTTTACTGCAAGTAACTAAAATCACTTGTAAATATGGCTTACCTTCTTGTGGTTCTCCATACCAAATTTCGCCCAAATCGTTTCGGCCGTTCCTTTGTTATAAGAAAAATTATTTTTTCCTTCAAGAACTTAGAAGAAGATTACCGGCTTAACGAGACTATTATGGATACAGAAAAGTAAGACTTATTTTCAGCCCAGGAATCTGCGGTTAAGCCATGTCCACGGAATTTAAAGAAACCCTGTATAATTGGGGAATCGAACAAATCCGATTATTGATGGGGAAAAAGACGTGTAGGTATCTATCGCTAAATCTTGACGTCACAAGCACTTTAATAAAAATAAATAAGTAAGCGCATGTCGCAAAGCAAGAAATGCTTCTAGCTCAGATGGAGATGGTGGTGGTGGATCGAACTTCGACGATAATTTTTAATTTTAATTTTAAAGTGCGTCTGAGTTAATTATCCAATAGGAACCTTTTCGTGCTGCATCGTCTCCACTAATTCGCTACGTTAGACGTTTATCAACATTAATTGGCCGAAGCTACACGCGCCGGGGTCTAACGCGTCATAATCCCGACGGTCTGTCTATTTTCTGGGTAACTTCATGGACGGGAAGACGCTCTCGAACGTTTGACCGTTGCGACATTCATCTGACAACGGAATTTTCCAGATTAGAAACTCCAAGAAAAAGAACCCGGCTATAAAAAGGCGCGTGCGGAGAATGGAGTCAGTCATCGACAATTCGAAGTAGAGTTTGTAAGTAGTATCGCTCGGCTATTGTTAAGATAAATTAGTGAATATAATAAAAAATTAAAGTTAGTGTTAAAATCGTTAATAAATTAGTCTTAGTTTCATCGAATATTATTTTAAAGCAAAACAAAACGAACCCTAAAAAACGTAACTGTTCAATAAAATATAGAACTTTGCTTACAAAAAGTCAATGCTGAAAGGTTTTGAACGAATAAAATATTCTGGGGCAGTTTCAAATCTATTTGATAGGATAACTTCGTACTTTCACCAATAGATGTCACCACGTCAGCTTTCTGAAAGCTTTTCTTCTGATGATCGTCGAAAATTTTATGCAAAATGTAAGCAAATGAATTACTTGTTAATTAAAACAAAAAAACATGGATGGATTTATGGATGCATTTGTGGATGAATTTATGTGTGGGTTTGTAGATTGATTAATGGATGGATTTATGGATGGATTTATGGATAGATTTATGGATGGATTTGTGGATGGTTTTATAGAATTTATGAATGGATGTGTTAATGCATTTGTGGATGGATTTATGGATCGATTTTTGGATGGATTTGTGGTTGCATTGCGGATTTATTTATGGATGGATTTATGGATACATTTGTTGATGGATTTGTGGATGGATTTGTAGATAGATTTGTGGCTTAACTTAAGGATTTGTGGATGGAGTTATGGATGGATTTGCGCTTGTATTTATTGATGGATTTATGGATAGATTTATGGATGGATTTCTAGATGGATTTATAGATGGATTTGTGGATGGATTTATGGATAGATTTATGGATGGATTTATATATGGATTTGTGGATGGATTTATGGATAGATTTATGGATGGATTTATGGATGGATTTATGGATAGATTTATGGATGGTTTTATAGAATTTATGAATGGATGTGTTGATGCATTTGTGGATGGATTTATGGATCGATTTTTGGATGGATTTGTGGTTGCATTGCGGATTTATTTATGGATGGATTTATGGATACATTTGTTGATGGATTTGTGGATTGATTTGTAGATAGATTTGTGGCTTAACTTAAGGATTTGTGGATGGAGTTATGGATGGATTTGCGCTTGTATTTATTGATGGATTTATGGATAGATTTATGGATGGATTTCTAGATGGATTTATAGATGGATTTGTGGATGGATTTATGGATAGATTTATGGATGGATTTATAGATGGATTTGTGGATGGATTTATGGATAGATTTATGGATGGATTTATGGATGGATTTATGGATAGATTTATGGATGGTTTTATAGAATTTATGAATGGATGTGTTGATGCATTTGTGGAAGGATTTATGGATAGGTTTTTGGATGGATTTGTGGTTGCATTTGCGGATTTATTTATGGATGGATTTATGGATACATTTGTTGATGAATTTGTGGATCGATTTGTAAATAGATTTGTGGCTTAACTTAAGGATTTGTGGGTGGAGTTATGGATGGATTTACGTTTGTATTTATTGATGAATTTATGCATAGATTTATGGATGGATTTGTAGATGGATTTATAGATGGATTTGTGGATGGATTTATGGATAGATTTATGGATGGATTTATGGATAGATTTATGGATGGATTTGCGGATGGTTTTATAGAATTTATGAATGGATGTGTTGATGCATTTGTGGATGGATTTATGGATAGATTTTTGACTGGATTTGTGGTTGCATTTGCGGATTTATTTATGGATGCATTTATGGATATATTTGTTGATGGATTTGTGGATGGATTTGTAGATAGATTTTGTGGCTGAACTTAAGGATTTGTGGGTGGAGTTATGGATGGATTTATGTTTGTATTTATTGATGGATTTATGGATAGATTTATGGACGGATTTGTAGATAAATTTATAGATGGATTTGTGGATGGATTTGTGGATAGATTTATGGATGGATTTAAGGATAGATTTATGGATGGATTTGCGGATTGTTTTATAGAATTTATGAATGGATGTGTTGATGCATTTGTGGATCGATTTATGGATAGATTTATGAATGGATTTGTAGATGGATTTATAAATGGATTTGTGGATGGATAGATTTATGGATGGATTTGTGGATGGACACATGATAAATAACAAGGCAAATTAAATAAGGAAGAGCGAAAAAATAACAGCCGGTTTGGGTTAAAAACGAAAACAGAAGACGATCGAATCGTTTTGCGTTTAAGGAGTTTTATTCATTTTTGATTTAAGAAAAAAGACTTGAAGTTAATTCAGGCCAGTGAAATTTTATTGCGTCTCTATTCGTCCGTTGATTTGAGTGATTTGAGTTTGTAGTATTTTACCATTTGTAATACTAAGTAAATGGATAAATCGAATAAAGTAGGCTCAACAAGAAATCAGATATATTTTGATGGAATTGAAACCTGCCCCGCGCGCGATTTCCTATTTTCCACCACGGTTTCAGTCGAGAACGAAAAAAAATATGTATTGAACGTGAAAGTGAAAACGTCCTCTTTATACAGCTGTCTATAAATTCATAATACATCATATCCGGCGAATCAAATTCTTGCACGTTTCGGGGGCGTCGTAAAGCCGGCACACAATTCGAAAGTTATACCGCGGACGCTGGCGCTGGTGCAGCCCCAAGAACTAATAAAACGTTCGCTTAATATGAAATATGAAAGTCACGTCGTGAGGTGGGCGCTCGCCTATACGTCATCAGGTTCTTATTTTGTACGGAGTGGCGCGCCGTGCAGCCCTGACATATGAATATGGGGGATGTTGGTCGTGACGTCGCCAGGGGCGGCGGGGTCATTTTTGCGAGCCAACCGGGTTGGATAATGTCGTCGGGAATACGGACACTTTGTCATTCATGTCTTTACACGGTTTCGGAACATTATCGCGGGAGAGTTTAGAGGAAGTGTTGCCAACCCCGAAACGAGATTGGTCACTAAATGCAATCTCAAATCTCTTGAACCAACCGTTCCTAAATTTCTGTTTTTTTTTTATAAAAAAAAATTGAAGAGAAACAACGTAAAATGAAACATGTTAAATAAAAAAACAAATGCCACGGCGTCTCGTTTACGATTATCCCTAAATTACTTTTCCCCCTTAAAAAAAAATCTAATTCTCAAATATCTCCAAGTTTAGGGATAAAATTTCTGAGTTGGCAACACTGCATCGCACCAACTCCGATTTACATTAGCGTTGAGATTGAAAATAGTAAAAAGCAGAAAAAATATAAACCCCAATTTTGGCAGGGGGGAGGAGGTAAATATAAAGTGCCTGTAAAATAATAATAATAATGATAAGTCGAAGTTAAATTGTTTTATTTAATATCCCCCGCCCTCCGTAAAAAAAATCCTATTTGCCTCCGTAAATAAAAAAAAGTCTTGTTCTTCAAATAATATCCCTCAAATTTAGGAATAAAATTCCTGAGTTGGCAACATTGCATCGTACGTTCTCCACGTTAAATGTGCATGTTTCGGAGAAGTTAAGTTGGACAACGGTTAAAAAAAAAATTATTAAACCCCGATTTGGGGTAAATGTAAATGCATGCAAAAGAATAATAACAACAAATCAAAGTGTAAATAGTTTTTCTTTTTTTTTTAATTCTTCCCCCTCCTAAAAATATCAATAACGATATAACACGTCAAATGTAAAAGTTTTTTTTCTTATTTAATTCGCCCCCCCCCCCCCCCCTAAGAATATCCCTAAATAATTTCCCCATATCCCAAAAATCGCCGCCGAAGTTGGCGACACTGTATTGCACTATTGCTCCACGTTAAATGAGTCCATGCGTCTCAGACGAGACATATATAAAAATAATAATAAATCAAAATATAGTTTTTCTTAATTCCCCCCCCCCCCCTATAAAGATAACTCTCAAATCATTTTTCACCTTGAAAGTTTCAATCTTTAAATAAAATCCCCAAATACAGGGATAAAATCCTTGAGCTGGCAACACTGCATCGCATCGGATCCCTGACGAGGCAGGTGTAAAAAAATGGTTAAGTTGGAAACAGGGGCGGATTTAGGCATGATCTCTATGGGCTGCAGCCCAAGGTCTCGTTCAAACAAAGGGCCGCGATAAGAAAAAATAAACAAAAGATCTATATTACATTATACGACTTCTAGAATGTTTTATTTATAAAAAAAAATATTGCAAATCGTTTTTGATTGCAGTGAAACCCTCGAACCGCCTCTGTACAGCTGTTTCAGCCCTATTTGGGGATTCTTCAGCAGAAACGTGGTTCGAGAAAAAACTGCGATCGCAGGATGGCGCTGTTTTCTATTCGTTTTATTTATAAGAACAAAAGCCGCTTTACATCATCGGATTGGTCACTTTTAACTGTGAATTTGACTTTGACAGAAATATAAAATATATTCTTCTTCTTCACACCGTTTGAGTTTCTATTTGAGTTGTGCGCAGTGGCGTAACTAGAAGTTAGGCCGCCGAGTAGCGCTTTTTAACAAGTAAATTCACATTTTGAAAAAGAAACACTGTTCATGTGTGACGTAAGGGGTAGCGACTGTCAAATTTTTAAGTTAAAAAAAAGAATCCGGGCAATTTGACGTGTCATGTGCATTTGTAGGTCTTGTTTCTAACAAAACATAAAATGGCACGTCAAACTAATTTTAAAATATGCTCCACATTCTCCTGTGAAATTTTCATTTGAAGCATTTTTTCGTAAAATTAATAACCAGAAAGGTATGAAAGGATCCGCCTTAAGTGAGACACCCTATATAATTAACTGAAAAATCACTCAGTTACTCTTTAAAAATGCTTAGAAAATAATTTTTTACGCCATTTTTCTCAGAAACAAAGGTCTTTTGGATGAAATTTGTTAATGAAAGTTCGATTGTTTTTGGCAGTTCCGAAATTATCGAGATTAAATCTGAATCATCCTGTATACTGGGTGATTCAAAATAAATGTCCGACCCATGAACGACAGGGATTACACAGAAAAATAAAACAAAAAGTCTGTATGCAGAGGGAATCTAATAACTATAGTTTTTGAAGAAAAAATTGTGCAAATCGTTTTTGATTGCAGTGAAAAAAAAAGTGGACTTATTAGGAGCAAATCCAGCTTCAATTTGTCTACCCTACTGCAATGTCAGTTCAGAAAGCGATCGTAAGATGTCGCTATTTTATCTGTTCATAGTTTTTGAGATAAATCCATTGATGACAGATATGAATTGTTTGTCGGGCACTAGTACAGCTGTATTGCGTTACAAGAGCAATGAACTCGCCTGGAAGAGAACGAAACACTAAGATCATCTACCTTGAAATGAAACTGTAAAACGTTTTTACTTACGCCGGAAAAAAAATTTGATACGAAATTTATTCATTCGAGTTTCTGACTTGTGCTTGTATACGTAAGAAATGAATCATGATTTCCATTTTGGATTCAAATGAAGTTGATTTTTCAAATACCTCTGATACATTTATTTAGTTCTTGCAAATTCGCACTTGCTAGACCTTAGTGAATACGGTCCTAACGAGTCGGACACTTATTCTGAATCACCCTGTATAAGCAAGTTGTAAGTAATGTTTTTGTAAAACAGAAAATGTTCGCTTTTTGAAAGTAAAATAAATATAATTAGGTTAACATCAGTGAATTATATTAACAATGCGAGTGAATTGCTATACGCTTGGGATGTAATACGACCTTGAATTTCAATTTAAATGTTCGGAAAGGATATATGGCAGATGACTTACCTTTTCCTTCACTATTACAGCGGAGCACTTCCCGATCGCGTATATTTTAATAAACAAACTGTCTCAATAATATTGCAAATTCGCAAATAAGGAAAACTCGCACATTCCCTACTCCGATATCTGATAAGTTACTGACGACAAGGGCGAATTAAGAAATGAAGAGGTGGCCTTGAAATACTCTAGCTCTAGTTTTTTGCGCGTTTTTATCATCGTGCGTGATCGATTGCGCACTTGCACGCCGCGTCGTGCACCGTCCCATTAAATTACTTTCAATAACACGGACTAAGCGAACTCACACTATAAAATTTTTTTTTTTGCTTTACATGGAAATAAAAATATCTGAGTGTCGCCCGAGTTTAATTTGATTGGAAAAAAATGCTTTAATTAATTTAAAATTCAATCGTTTTCCGAAGGAATGCGGTCGTTGATTCGGTGCAAAGAAATAAATACTTGTAAAGAGCGTCAACGACAAAAAATAATCCTGCTGTTTTACATTTATTTTTTTTATAGAAAATACTTAAGGCAATTGATTTGTTTAAATAAAGCAAAGGAGATGCTAATATTCTAGCAATTTCCCTCTTTTTGGTTTGGTTGATTGTTAATAATAAATCAATATTTGAATTTGCCAAAACGTCCAAAAAGTTCGCACCACATGGCAAAAATTTTATTACTGATATTTTTAGAAAAACTCTTGCGCCAATATAATTTGTGCATTGTTCGATAACCAAATATAAACACATTTAAGTGCATAAATACTCACGGCGATAACAGGATAGGTTATTTATAAATAATAAATTTCGAAAGGAAACATTTTTGTAACTTCCTCCGACAGAACCCCCCGGTTGTAAAAGCGGCTTTTAGCATTGCATTTTTCCTTCGTTTTCTTTTTCTTCTTGGTTTTTATTCTTGACTGAGAATTTGTTGTTTGGTTATCTTGTTTATTATTAAGAGTAATACCTAATACATTTTATTTTTTACTTGTTTGATATCGGTTACGAAACCATTTTTCATTATAACCGTATACAGGGTATCCCACTTAAGGCGAATACTTTCATACCTCTCTAGTTATTAATTTTACGAAAAAGTGTTTCAAATGAAAATTTCACAGGATCATGTGGAGCATATTTTTAAATTAGTTTGACGTGTACAGGGTGTTCCGTTTAGCCTGGTCGTTAGGTCACTTGGTTATTTTAAATGGAACAATCTATATATTTTTACATTTTCGGGTTCTGGATAGAATTTTAATGACCTTGTGTACCATACATAGGGCCTTTTTCTACAAATTGACAAATGAGTCCTCACAAACCCAAAACCTAAACTTGGATTAATTTATCTTTATTGGGTAAGCCCCTAAAGAGAACTGTAGCCCAGGGCCCCCAAAGTTAACGGTCTGCCCCCGTAAAAAAAAAAATTGTTGACCCCGATTTGGGGTCAGATGAGATCATAAAAAGCGTCAACTGTTTTAATTATTTTTTGAGGTTAGCTTGGTCTATTAAGCGATTTTCAAATTTGCTTACCTATTTACTTACACTGTTGCCATTTTAGTGATTTCACTAGTTTTGATGAAGTGAATAGGCGTCCCTACTAGGCGAAAACTTTTTCTACAAATTGACGAATGAGTCGTCACAAACCCAAAACCCAAACTTGGATTAATTTATATTTATTGGGTAAGCCCTTAAAGAGAACTGTAGTCCAAGGACCCCAAAGTTAACGATCCGCCCCTGTAAAAAAAAATTGTTGACTCCGATTTGGGGTGAGATGAGATCATAAAAACCGTCAACTGTTTTCATTATTTTTTGAGGTTAGCTTGGTTTATTAAGCGATTTTCAAATTTGCTTACCTACTTACTTACACTGTTGCCGTTTTGGTGATTTCACTAGTTTTGATGAAGTGAATAGGCGTCCCTACTAGGCGAAAATTTTTTCTACAAATTGACGAATGAGTTTTCACAAACCCGAAACCTAAACTTGGATTAATTTATATTTATTGGGTAAGTCCCTAAGGACTAGTAGTACAGGGCCCCCAAAGTGAACAGCCCTACTTTTAACTTGTTTCTTATTTATTTTTTAATAATAATAAAAAAAAAATTATGCACACAAAAAATTGAAAATTTGCATTTTATTAAAAACATTTTGAAAAACAAAAAAAAAACTAAACTGAAAATAATCTAAATAAAATTAGAAAATCAATGAAGCTGTCTATAAATACTTATTTTCTGAACTGTAAATGCACCTAACTTTTCAAAATTTAAATGAGATCGAAAGGGACGGAAATTTAATTTATTGTTTAAGTTAAACTATAAGTAAGAATCAAGTAAAATTAAAAAAATACATTGAAACATTGAATGATACAGAAACAAAACAAAAACAAACCTTGAAGGAGTGGTGAAGAACACAAAACCCACACGGGGAAAATTTCAACTCCGCCAAGGTCTGCAATCTTGAAATTTCCAACAAAAAATTCCAACTTTTTGTCGAAATGGAAGGGAAATTTAAACACCAGAGTTGAAAAAAATAACCCCCACCCTCCTTTAAACAGCAAATTATACAAAATAACAAACTTCGTGGAAAACACAGAACATGCACGGTGCAAATTTCAATTCCACCAAGGTCCGCAATCTCGAAATTTAAAACAAAGAATCCTAACTCATTTATCGAAATGGAGGGAAATTTGAACATCAAAGTTAAACGGAAAATAATAATAAAAATAAAAAATTATTAAAAAAATGAAACCCCAGTTAAACTGAAAATGGCGCCCAAAAATAACCACACAAACAAACCTTGGTGAAAAACATAGTATCCGCACGTGGTCAAACTTCAGTTCCTCCAAGGTTTGCAAACTTGAAATTTCATGTAAAAAATTCGAAACGGAAGGGAAATTTAAACAGCAGAATTGAACATTAAATTAAAAATCCCCCCGCTTTAAATTAAAAAAAAAAAAATATCGACAAGGCGGGAATTTAAAAAACAAAGTTAAACAACAAGTAATAAAAAAATTAAAACTCCCGATAAACATGATGCCAAAAAAAGACACAAACAATGCTTGGTGGAAAACACAGAACCCATACGGGGCAAATTTCAATTCCACCAAGGTATGCAATCTTGAAATTTCAAACGAAAAATTCGTATTTTTTTTATTAAAGAATTAATAATGTTTAATGTTTTGCAATTGCAATATTGAAAAAAAAAGTTAAATTAACTAAAGCTAACAAACAAACAAACAAAGAATTTTTTGTGACGTTAGAAAAAAAGAAAATCCAAGATGAAGGCAAAAATTTATCAAAACTGGAAAAAGTCACAAGTTTTTATTTTATTTTTATTTTTTGAGGCATTTAACGCTGAAAATATATTAAATACAAAGTGATCAGGAATGACTGTTTAAGTTGGCAATACAATTAAGAGCATTTTCTTATTTATCGACTAAGTATTTGTGTCCATCTTGTTGGTTTATTGGACAGATTTTTGAAGTAACATCAACAGTGACGAGTTTGTAGATTCTAGGTTATGTTCAGCATTGGGTACATTCTTTATTTCAATGCAAATTTGTGATTGAAAGCATCAATTTTGGTACTTGATACAGTGACGTCATCTGCTAATGGATACAACAGATTAGGAATAAGAAAACGGCTTTGCGTTCAAATAAGATTCTTTTCTAACCTCAAAAAGATATTTTATTTATATTCTTAAAATCATTGCGCATCTCATCCAACTCTTGTTTTGCATTAAACAAACGGTACAGATACTAATATAATTTCCTATTAAATTTAGGTTTGTTTCTAAACTTTACACTCCTGTTTATTCATACACATCTTATTTTAGAGGAGCGGTTGGTACAAAGTGTTTTAAAAAGTGTAAGAAAAGGTGACTGCTTTCTCTTAAAAGTTTGAATCGTGTTTGGAATAGTTTGTACCTAAATTTCGTAGTTGTTGCAACAAACCACGTGATTCGAATTTTTGATTGACATTTCATTTGCAAATAATCATAATTCAGTCCAAACAAAATGAGAGATTCAAAAAAAAGAATGTCTGTTTTTGAATCGAAACACGTTTGGATCACGATTTTGTGAGTGAAAGAAAGCACCTAAAACCAAAGCAATTTTCACTTACGTTTGAAAGAGTGAGGTTAGGTTTGAGATTTCAACTTTCAAACAGTTCCATCATCTGAAACCAATCATGGATTTGTAGGTAATGCCATCTGATTAAAACCAACTAGAATAAAAGAACGACTGTCGATGAATGAATCCGAGTCATCCGTCAAGCAATAAAAGAACGGGTTTGGTGGAACTGATGTCATCAAGCGGGCTTGTTGATGAAATTGAAATAAAGAACGCGGCCATTTTAATTTGAAAGTGTAATGTTGTCAAATGCTGTCACGTAACGCGACGGTTGTCAGTGTCAAGTCGTCCAACAACCGGAAGTTCGTCGTCAGTCGTGTCATTTAACTTTTTGTCGAAATGGAAGGGAAATTAGACACCGGAGTTAAACAATAAAAAATAAATCAATAAGCAAATGATCCAAAAAAAAAAAAAAAAAACAACACGAACAACAAGCCTTGGTGGAATACATAAAACCCGCACGGGGCAAACTTCAATTCCACCAAGGTCTACAAGCCAATTTCTTTTTTCAAATCAAAAATTGCTCATCGCTGGAACTAGAGGTGGGAGGGGTAAGGAAAATACAACCCACTCCGACACTTTTTTTCACTGAAAGACTTTATTATTTAAATATTAAATATACAATAACTAAAACTACACAGTATGTAATGATTGATAAAATGTACAGCAATTTTTAAACACTATGACTCTCCTCTAGGAAAATGGTAGACAAGAATTACACATGCAAATCGGTAAGGAAAAGAAATCATCCGGAATGACTGTCACTTATTTATTTATTTATTTATTTATTAACTTAGGCAATTGTACTGGTATTTGTAGTAGTCAGGTGTTTTGCGGTTTATGCATTTTAGAGTGCCGCATGTATAGAATTTGTTGACCGCGGTTCAAACTTTCCTTGGGCTACAGGAAAACAAACGCAGGTTTTATTTTATTTAAAAAAAAAAAAAAAAAAACGGAGCTAAACTAAAATTGGCATTGATTGGCACGAGGCACGAGAAACTGAAATTAATTAATTAATTAACGCTTTATGCTATAGTGCCACCTAATTAAAGTTACAGTTACAATCAAACTAATAAATTCTTACACAACAGGATACAAATCTAAATAATAAAGTTGGCACATGGGTTTTTTCTCTTTTTCTTTTTCTTCTTCTTGCTCAAAAAACACTCTCTCAAATTATATACATATATAAATTTTTTTTGTTTAATAACTTGCTAGAAACTAACGAACGATAGCAGCCGATTAAATAATATATAAAAGTTTATATTAGCTACGCTTTCTCCAATAACAAAAAACAAAAAAGGTTCAAACGAAATTTAATTATTAATGATATCGATTGATATGTACTTCGTCTAGCTATACTTTAATAATTTTTTTTTTGCTCGCTTTTCAACTTTAATACGCATAAACTTGATTAGTGATTACCAGGGAAAAGAATTCGGCCCACACTTAGTGTTGGACACTTTTTACACCGAATGTACTACTTACTCCTTCCGCGGCTCCGATGCATTTAAATTGCTATCGAGTGGAAGGGGAAGGGTTACAGCGTTCGCTCAACGCATAAGTTACTCTGGGCAAGGACCAGTACTGTCCGAATAATAAATTTTCGTACTGCTTTTGGAACAAATGGGCCGATTTCTTATCCCTGGCGATTACATATACACACACACTCACACACATACGCGCGCTTAAAAAGAAACTCATCTCTATGTACACTTAGCACCTTGACAAATACATAAAAAACACAAAACCGAGGTAGATGGCTAGGATAAAAACTTACAACTTAAAAATAATAGTCAATCAATCAACCAATTGATTAATTAGTATAAAATAAAAAGAATCAGCAATGCGAAAAACTTCAATCACTTCGAAAGGACCCGACACTTATTAATAACAAACGCGTTCGCTTGAGGGGAGGGGGAGTGGCGGAGGGAAGGCGGGGAGCGGCTGGAAAATGTAATCATTTAAATTCAAAAAATCACGTTTCGCTAGAACTTACTAAATATGTATTGTTAACAAGAGGCAAGATATGTTCCAATTCCCATGAATTCATTTTTTTTTATTTATTGATTTATTTTATTTTAAGTCCATAGAAGAAACGCTATTAAATTCTTGCGAGTGCGGAAATAATAAACACATCGAGGTCGTCTACGGGGTGATTCAAAATAAGCGCGTATGTTTTTGTTGCTGCAGCAAAACGAAAAAAAAACGCAATTCTCATTGCCCGGCGTTACGTGAGTCACTCATCGATCACGCAGAC
Source organism: Prosopocoilus inquinatus (assembly GCA_036172665.1). Lineage (NCBI taxonomy): Eukaryota > Metazoa > Arthropoda > Insecta > Coleoptera > Lucanidae > Prosopocoilus > Prosopocoilus inquinatus. The sequence goes on along the minus strand of CM069871.1, from coordinate 11,620,943 downwards.
AAGACCCGGGCACTGAAAACAATTTATTTTAATCAGCTCATTAAACCAATCTGGCTGTTGAACTAATGAGGGCGGCCGTTTAAACCAAATCGGGTTTTTGGAAACATCGGATGTCGAGCACAGGTGGCGCCACTACCTTCCCAGTAATCTAATTTTCTTTTGCACAATTTCCACAAGAAATAAAAGTTGGAATACTAAAAACGGAATGAAAACGCGTTTAGGGCAGACACTTAATTGGCGCATGCGCGATTTATGAAATCTACATTTTCCCTCCCTTTTTCTCGATTTAAGTAATACTTTTTTCACGGAAAATTAGGTTTTTTCAAGGAAAGTGAAAAAAGTATTACTTAAATCGAGAAAAAGCGAGGGAAAATGTAGATTACATAAATCGCGCATGCGCCAATTAAGCCAACGGACCAGTGCTAGGGATCACGACTGATAGAATTCTATTTTCGTGACGTCACGTTGCCTAGCAACGGCAAACGCCCACCGCCATTCAACAAGCAGTGGCGCCTAGAGACGATGTGACAAAAATAGAATTCTATTCTATTCGTCGTAATCTGCATGCGGTTTGCGTTAAATTAACTGAACATTGACATGTTTCCAGAATCTCATTTCCTATTTTAACGAGAAGTTAAACCTAATCGGCTCATTAAATTCGTTGCAGAAAGTGACTGGCTCTAAAGCCTAGGTTTCCTAGGATAGCGGCACCGTGAAGTAGCGGCCGTAAACAGGCGGTGAACGACGTCAAAAAAGAAAACGTGCTGTGAACATTAAATACGTTTGGTTGTTAGAAACCGGTAGACGGGACCGTCACATAAGAAAATGCAAAAAGTTATTTTGGACAGTTAAAACAGCGCTTTTTGAAAGTTCGGAATCTTCCTTTGGTGACTTTCGTCATTTTCCAAACATTTTGGTAATGTCTGGTCAAGTTGGATCTATTACGAAATATGTGGAATTATACAGGGCGTGCTGTGTGCAAATAAAAAAAACCTCAGTATAAGTACACGAAATGCTATCTTCTGCGGGTATTCTTTGGTGGCTACCGTATCATAGCCAAAAAATTTCGGAGGTACCACTTGTTTGGAACTGTTGAAATGTCCGAGAAAAAAAAAATATTTAGGTCAACGACGCCTTCTTCTCGGTGTGAAGACGCCCACCGACGCCACACTCGATCTTCAACGCAGCGTTCCGTAATAATAATCACTAATATCGTTTATTAATTAGCTTATTTAAAGATTTAATTCATTGAGCGAAGTAATATTGCATTTATTTATTTTACGGTATCAAGCATCGATGAATAAATATGGAAATTTATGCTCCAAGTAGGCAAGCGCGTTAAAAATGTTCTTCCTTCTCCCTTTTACGTAAATCAACTTTTGCTATAATCTCGCTGCTAGCTATGAAAGTTTTAGTGCTTACGGTCTATGGAAAAAAGCAAACGTCAAATTTTGATAAGTCTATAAAAAACACCAAGTACAAAGTATTTTTAATCTCAAACCAGACAGAAAAATGAAGAGAACACACTCAACGTTTCGCTATAGATTTATTGACGAAGCTATAAATCTAACCTTCATTTTTTTTGTCCGGTTTGAGATTAAAAAAACTTTGTACTTACAATTTTCATCGGACAAGAACAAACTTCAATTATAAAAAATACATATAAAATGAGAAATTACAATTTGTTAGGTACCTCGCTTTTAATTTGTGCGGCAACTGCGAACCACAGCTCCTTGAATTGCACTAGTTTTTAATTTAAAAACACTTAAACTTGTAATTACTTAGAGTGAAGTTACATTTATTTATTTTAATAAATCCAGGCACATTGTAAACGTTTTGATTGATCAGCTGACCGTTCGTGCTCAAGATCAAGTGAAATGCCTGCCCTATCTTGGGCTTCGGGTCATAATTGAAGATGCGACCGCGTTCCACTTTTAACTATGCCAGCGGCTCTGAAACGGTCCAGTGAAAATCTGCCACTGCATTTTTCTCGAAAACTATTAAATTTTTGTTACATAGGACATATGAGTTCAATCGTTGCCATATACGGTGATATATTACAGGTTTAAATATTTGCACACAGCAAAAAAAAACACCCAGTATACACAACGTCACTTTTTTTTGTTTGTTTTATGTCAATGTACATCGTCGTTTTTCAACACTACGTGATGTCATCCAGTTACGACCGCTGCATTACGATACCGTCATCCTAGGAAAGCAAAGCTTAAGGCGCATGACAAGAAGGTCACGTTGGGTGTCTGTTGTAAAAAGCGTGAGTTACGTCCCATAACATTCGCGCTCATTGCTGACTATCTACAGAAAAAAAAAACATTTCCAATAGTCATAGTCACATAACATTCCCGCTTTTTGCTGAGTTTCTAAAAACAAAAAACATTTCCAAATAGTCATCGATGCTATTTAAACGGTTCCCATTTTAGGGTTCAAAAGCGCCAGATTGATGCCTCTGATAAATTAATTTTTTGAAATTTGCATGACCTTAGTAAAACGCCACCTGACGGGCCGGGCACTTATTATGAATCACCCTGTATAACACAAATATGATACGTTATACAGGCTGCGTCATTGGTTTTCACTTCTTCAATAGCCCCTCAAATAATAAATCGCTTCCTACAAAAATTATCAGATATTATACAGCGTGTTCCAAAAGGGAGTTATTCACCAATCTTATACTTTCTTAAGAATAGAATGTACTGTTTTTTTTTTTTAATACATTTCGATAAATCTCTTGAAATCAAACGTGTTTTATTCAGCATTTAAAGCGCTGAATTGAAGCATTTGCAATTTACAGCCATTCAAATGTAATTCTTTTTTTTTTTGACGCTGACTATGAATAAAATACCTTTACATTTCAGCTTTTTAATTCACGGTTGCTTCGACTTAGGACCGATTTCTGAAAATGAAGTTAACTGGCCGATTAGATTCTTTCTTCTACCCGTTAAAGCAGGATTTGATCCTTTAATGCTCCGTTAATTTAACGCGACAAACAGGTTGGTTAACTTAATTGGCACGTGCGCAATCCACGTAATTCTGCATTTTCCGCAATCGATTCAAATAATACGTTTTTTTTTTTACTTTCCGTTTAATGTGTGCGTTTTCCTTTCCATTTTTGGTATTCGAACTTTTTTATTTGTGAAAAGGAAGTTAGGCTGAAAAAGAATTAAAATGCAACACTGGAGAGATACTGGCGCCCTCTCCTGGCCATTAGAGTAACTCCTAGCTCAGGATCAAACCTGGCCATGTTAATCAGATGTTTCTAGAAATCAGATTTGATTTAATGAACTCTTAACTTAACAGTCGATTAATTTAACAGACCGATTAAAAGTGCTTACAGAAAAAGGGTCTTAGGACCACAGTGACCGAATATAAAATGTTTGACTTTAAGAAATCTGTCGAAATGTGCAATAAAAATTAGTACATTCCATTTAAAAAAAAATATGTTTGGTGAATAACATTACTTTTGGAACATGCTGTATATGTGAAAATAATTTACTAATTCAGAACTCGTTTCAGGCGATGACTTTTGTAAAAGACATTTTCTTTTATTATGATTAATAGTTAAGGGGAGTATTGAAGAAATCGATGTCAACGATGACGCACCCCGTATACAGTGTGCTCCAAAACTAACAGTACACAAAGCAACAGTGGATTCGTGGCATCAAAATATTGCGATTTGGCTAAACTCGCTTAGACCAAAAGTTGATAATAAAGGAGATACAGGGCGTTTAAATCAAAATGTCAATTTCGATTTCCTTCGATAATTCTTGAAGTTCTAGACGTACTGCCTTCAAAATTGGCACACGGGGGTTTCTCGGGACGAGGAATACTAATTTGTCATAAATTTCGATGTAGCAAATAGAGGGCGCTGCGTATGGTATCAATCTTGCCTTTAAAATGCTCCGACTTTTTTACGAGCAGACTTCTGCAACTCTTAACAAAAAAATTTTGTTCTCCAATCTCTTTTGCACAATATTGAAAAACGTCGGGCGAATTACAAAACGAAAACAAAAAGCCGGTCGTTTTGTACGAACTCTAAATTAGTCAGCGTAAGACGAATAAATAAATGAAATAAGGAAATATTAAAAAATGATTGATTTAAAAAATAAAAGGACAAAGAGGGAATAATAATTTGCCCTTAGTTTTCACATCGAGGATAGAGTTTTCATCGACCCCTTTCCTCCCAAATTTAAACTTAATTGTTACTGCAACGATCTGATGCACGAAACGGAAGATTCGAATAACGCCATCTGTTGTTCGAAAGGGACGAAACAGGATTTTGTTTGACTACTTTTTACCTTCACGCTGACGTTTCCAGCCAAATCCCGGCATTCATTGATATTTATTTCAAAATTTAATTAAACAGACCTGGACAGGACTCATTCAAAACGCCATTTCTTGATCATGCTTAACAGCTTTTAATCCTTACACTGACACTGTCAGACGAGTCCTGTCTTCTAGCTTCTCAATTACTTTAATTTCAAAAATTATATTGAAAATCGAGAAAACGGCGTGTTTGGATGGGAATTATTCGGGGCGCCATCTTTTATCCAAAAATGAAAACTATTTCGTTCCGATTCCAATCAGCAACACATCACATTTTAAACAATAACTCCGCGTTCTGCCTTTCCGTGTATCTGGATTTTATTTAATTTCATTTTATTTTGTTTTATTTATCTTGAGAAATTCGGAAGATAAAACGAAACGAATTATTTGTAGCGCCATCTCTCGGCTCATTTATCTTTATTTGTTCGAAACGAAAGTTGTATTCATCGAGCTTCAAGAGCGAGAAGTCGTTTTTTCTTCGAAATTATATCAACAGTGTAGAATGAAAGAATATAGTTACTTAGGGAATCATTTAGAACGCCATCTTTTGGCCAAAAAGAATGCACCGTACTGATGGAATTTTAAAAAATATTTCAACGTCGAATCTTTTAATTTTAGCTTTAAAAAAAGGAAGTTTTATGACTGAATTAATTTCAAGCAAAACAAAACGAGATATAATGGAGGGGACATCATTATCATTTAGAGCGAGCGCCATCTCTTAGCCGAAACGGAAACCTATTTTGATATTTTTTTTCTCAATATTTTATGGCTGACGTTCTCATCTCTTCTACTAATTTCGGCTTTAAAAAAAAGACCGAATCCCTTTAATTGCTAATCATTATTTTCAAGGAAGTCGTCACGATTTAGAGCGCCATCTCTTGACCAGTAGGGAAACGTATTTTAATCGAATTTCAAAAATATTTGATCGCTGACGTTCTTCTGCTTCGTTCAAGATTCTAGGTGCATTTAAAAAAAAAAGAAAGTTTATTATTTTCAACGAAAACAAAAGAAAATAGTTTTTAAACTTCAATCCGGTGACCTTTAAAATCGGAAAAAAAAACACTCAACGTTTCACTGTCGCCTGAAAGCTTCGTTTCATTATGAAAACGAAATTTTTAACGGGAAAAGAAAAAGAATAATTAGGAAACAGATTTTTTTTGTTCGACAACCCTTTCATCGACCCTTTTTTAAGTCGCCATCGACCCCGTTGGGAACACCTGATCTAAACGATTTTTTTCGTAACCAATAAACATCGATTATTTCTCGAACGCGACAAAAACTATCACGAAAAGGACCATGCGCATTCAAACGTTCTAAAACAGCAAATATCTCGAAAACGGATAATTTTAGCGCTATGGGGCAAGTACATCGAATTGGTTTAAAAGAGATGGGAGAACAACATTTGCTTGTTAGAAGTCCCAAAAGTCTGCTCAAAAAAAAATTAGAGCGTTTTAAAGGCAAGAATGATACCGTGCGCAGCGCCCTCTGTCTGCTACATCAAAATTGAGGGCGAATTATTATTCCTCGACCCGAGAAACCCCCGCATGCCAATTTTCAACGCAATAAATCGAGAACTTATCGAGTTATCGAAGAAAATCGAAATTAACATGTTTGATTGGAACGACCTGTATCTCCCTTATCGTCAACTTTTGAACTAAGCGAGTTTAGTCAAATCGCATTATTTTGTGGTCAGGAATACACTGTTACTCTGTGTGCTATTGGTTTTGGAGCACCCTGTATACAGGGTGTTCCGCTTAAGGCGGCTTCCTTCATATCCCGCTAGTTCCGCATTTTAGAGAAAAGTTTTTCAAATGAAACTTGCTTCACATCACGTGGAGCATAATTTATAATTAGTTTGGTGTATACAGAGTGTTCCGTTTGGTCTGGGCGTTATGTAACTTGGTTATTTCAAATGGAACACCCTGTATATTTTTACATTTTCGAGTTCCGGATCGAATTTTAACGTGACTTTATGTACCACACGTAGGGTCTAAGGGAAAGTGTTCTCGCGTTATTCAATTTTTTTTTTCTTTTAATTTTCGCCGTCGTCAAACAAATGCGAATATCTTCCGAACAAATGACGCTAGAGGCTTGCGGTTTTTTGCAAAAGTTTCGTCTTGAAACTCTTTTTAGTTACACCATGAAACGCGTCTTACAAGACTCTGCTCCTTATACACCAAACTATTTTTTTTTAATATGCTTGCACATGATGCGCAGTAACTTTCATTTTTTTTAACTTTTTGTTTGTGAATTTGTGTTAACCAGGGAGGTATGAAGCAAGCCGCTTTAAGTTGAACACCCTGTAGATTGACATATAAAAATATCTGAATTTGACCCGAAATTTTGTCGTGGGGGTGGGGGCGATCAATGAACGAACTGCATCACAAGTCGAACAAAATAAATTAATACATGATATAACAGACAGTGATTTAAATATTCCTATGTATGTACACGTTACAAGCAGTATTTAAGTAAATAGTTCATCGATCGTCCTTGACAAAATTACACAGCAAACAACTAGTTAACTCTCGCTCAGATTTATCTGCCTGTACATTAAATTTTTTTCTAATAAATTTTTTCTGCTACTTCTACATAACATAAATTGTTTTTTTTTTATATAAAGTAATAATAAAACATCGATTGCTACTATACAAGTTTCAACAGTTAGATCTTGAAGAGATGACGATACAATAACTATTATGTATAATATTTCGAAACGTCCAAAACGTTTCTATGAAAAATACCACCAATTGGGTACGTTTTTCTTTTCTTTTTTTTTTGGTTTATGAAAAATATATACTTAGAAAAATTGCACGCTCTTCAGAAAAATATTATTTCGTCTTGTTCCATCTCATAACAGCAGAATTTTGTTTTCTCGTGTAACAGCGACGCTATTTACGTTCCGGCTTATACATATTTACATATTGCTAATAATAAAATGTACATAACTGCCAGTTTAATATAAACTATTAAAAAAGTATAATAGGTATCCCATCATAATATATAGTAATAAAACAAACTACTATTACGGCGCGGCGGTGCCCTCGGCGTGACTTTCACTTTCCAAAAAAATTTTAAAGGAAAAAATCTTGCGTAGTTTATTTTACTATTACATCTCATTTTACTATTTGTTTATTACTTTCTTACCCCGAATATCTTACACATTGCTTAAATTTGTACTGACAGAGTCAATAATATAGAAAAAAAAACATATACTAAGATACAGATTAGTGATTACCACAGATCGGAACCACATATTTCGACGTCATCGCGCTCTGTGTTGTTGTAAATTCTAATTTGGAAGTACGCCAGAATATGCAGAAATTCCGAAAACAAAAAATCAAACCCGACCACTCTGTTTGAGTGCGAATGAGAATGAATTACAAATAAATTTGCATTTCGTTCTTAAACAAATCAATCTTGCTTGACGACGCGACGTCGTCAAAATATGTGATTCCGATGGCTAGTGATTGACTACCTTACGAATTAAATTGTACGCAGGAAACGAATCGATCGACCTCAAACAAAACACCCATTACGTTCTAAAACACATTTGATTTTTAACTTTTTTTTGTTAATTTTTTGTTTTCTCAGTTGCATTCTCACGCGTCCACATGTCAGTTCCACCACACGAAAACTAGAAAAAAATAACCTTGGGGGGGCGGGGAGTTTGTTTATTATTTTTATTTTATTTTATTTTTGGTTTGTTCATCATCATCGAGAGGAGGGGGTGGAAGAAATCTTCTATTGTTTTGGCACGTCGGTATAAAATTATTATTATTGTTTGTGTTGAGTTGTGTTTCCGTGTTTGAATCGTGCCCCGAATTATACTTACGAGAATTACGTGTTCAATTCAATTCAATTCAATTCGATTCGATTCGAAGCGTAATCCCGAGCACGCTCTTGGCTATTATTTGAAAATAAATTATTACAGGCAGGCAAGTGTGGTAACTAAGACACATTATTTTTAAACTTCCCTGTGCCAGGTACTACAGCGATGCAGGTACAATTTTTCAGACGATGTTGCCCTCTCACATCCCACCACCTACATGCTACTCTCTTTCATCTCGACTAGCAGCGAGTCGTTCTCGATCTTCCAGCCAACGGGGCACGTTTGATAACGACCTTGCAGGACGACTCGTTCCACAATGCATGAAGCGGACAAGCGAGCTTCAGCATCATGATCCCAACATTCCTCCATCGTATCGCATAAAGCTGTCAAACCCTTTGAACAGCAACAGATAATTAAAAAAACCAGGACCACTTTCAATTTTAATTAAAATATGAAAGCAGTCTTAGGTATGTTTATTTCAAATAATACTTTTGAAAGCACTTTCAAATTATTTGTGAAAATCCCCATTTAATGAATAGAGCCTTCAATAACAGGCCTGAGTCATCAAGTCACCAATTTTCAAGTGCCCCCCACCTAATGAATTAGGCCTGTATGAAGTGGGAGTTGATGCAGCCCTTTAGACTTTATCATTTTGCAACTTTATTTTTCGTTCGTAAATAAAAGAGTGACAACGGAGTTGATCTGCAAATTGCATTTGTTTTGTTATTCATACCTGACCGGTTTCGTCGCACCTCATTTTCAAGTGTTACATATACAGAGTGCTGCATTATGAAACGCTACATGGGAAATCTCATGTTTATTGAAAGGTGCTCGATTGAATATTAGCTTCCCTAATTATTTTACAACAAAATTCCATCGAGGTTTTTTGAAAGTACTCTTCAAGATGAATCTGTCTGTGAAGTTTTCGAATTTTTCATACGCTGAGTTTTAAGACATTTAAAAAAATATTGTATCGCAGCACCCTGTATAATAAAATTTAGTGCGAGCTATTTTTCAAGCGGATGAAGACAAGTAAAAAATGTTCGACCTTCAGAAGTCGGACGATGAAATGTCCGATAAAAATTAGGCGTACGTTCCATCTATAAAAAAATTTAAGTAAAGTTTAGTGAATAAATCACTTTTGGAACACTCTGTATGTGAAAATAATAATACCATATCGTCGCTTAGCTTAGAATCCACGTTTCGCATTCGTATAAATCGATCTTAATCGTCTTATAAATCCTTAACGTTGTGTTCCTCGATGGCTTCTTCTTTAACCTTTTGAAATAGTTCGTGGTTTGAATTACGAGTACGTTAAGTTGAGATGGGGTGGGTGAGTTTGCTTGGATTGGACGACTTAATTCCAATTGAGCCATTAATTATTGTTCCTTCCAAATTCGATTTTCTCGTTCGATTTGACTCAAATCATTTGAGCTGACTTGAGATCATTTGTCAAGCAGAGAGCATGGCTTCTCTTAATTTCTAATTTTTTTTAGTTGAATTTGCTGGTTTAATTTCATTTCAATTTTCTCTGAAGCTCGATCCAACAAACAAATCAAGCTGGCTCAATTTAAACGTTTAAAATGAGCTGGCTCGATTATCCAAGCTTTATTTTCTTATTTTTTTTTTTTAATGTTGGCCTTTTTTAATTTCTGATACCGCTTGGTTTGAGTTTAGGTTGAACTAATTTAGACTGATTGTGAGTATTAGCTGTTCACATTCTTTTTAGACTCAGAGTAGGCCCTTTTAGGGTGACATTTTTGTTGGTATTACCACTGGTATTACTTAAAAAATATGGACGTCGGGAAATTGGATTAGAATTTCAAGATTATTGTTTCGGAAGATCGGAGCTCCCAATAGAAATTGTTATGAATGATTTAATTTCCTTTTATCTTACATTACCAATCATGATAAGTATTCTTCCAAATCATTAATACAGCCATTATAACAAAGTAGGAAGCTACATAATTTTTGACAGTGTCAGAATTTGACTTCCATCAAAACACATGCATGTAACTTAACGAAAAAAAAAGCACGAGTCTAAAAAGAAGGTGAACAGCCAATAGAGTTAGTATTGATGTTTTAACGGTTTGAGTAAAGTGAAATGAATTGAGTGGAGACCTTTCGTTTAGATCGGAACTTAACTCCACTTGAGCATTAATTGATTATTTTTGATAAGTATGTTATACTACATTCGCAACAAAACAATCGTCTTTTGTTTTAATTTTCTTTTTCTCTCTCTCTCTCTCTGGGTCGCGTTCAGAAATTGTGTAGCGAGAACACTGTGGGCGTTTAAAATGGAAAGCAAAATGCTCAAAATCATTTATTTACATGAGAGAGAAAGAATATTATCCAGACCGCGTTCATTTTTTCCTGAACGGGCCTCTGCAGTCTTACTTTGATTCGTCTCGGTTGTTTCAAAAGGAATGGCACTTCAACATAATTTTTTTTTGTTTTCTCATCTTAAGAATTATTTTGACAAGATGATCGTCTTTTGTTTTTTTTTTTCGTAACTGTGCATCTCGTTCTTTTTGCTTTTGTTTTCTTTCTTCATAAAAAGTCGACTTTTCATTTTCTTTTTCTTTTTTCAAAAAATTTTCTTAAATGTTTTGAATTTATTTTCTTTTAAGGTAGGTAAGAAGAAATTTAGATGACAAGACGATCAGTCGTCTTTTCTTTTCGTTTTTCGTAATCCCTCGAACTCTTTTCCTTTTCCTCTTCCTCCGAGTTTTCATCATTTCTTTTAAAACGAATCGTTAGCATTCTTGTTTTTTTTTCGTCTGCTCTTCCTGCGTATAAAAACAATTTCGATAACGAAATGATTTGTTTTTTTTTGTTGTAGTTTCACGTTCTTCTTTTTTCTTTTTTTTTCTCGGTTTCCCTTTCGCCTTAGACAAGATGACAAGAAGACAAAATGAGCGTCTTTTGTGTTTTTCTTTGCAATTCCTATTTTTCGTTTATTTTTTTTTTGTGTTTCGATTTGTTTTCTTTTTGTATGTTTTGATTTGTCACAGAAATGTCATCGCCTCAGACCAGATGACAAGAAGACAAAATGAGCGTCTTTTGTTTTTTTCAATTTTTTTTTGCATGGTTTGATTCGTCACAAAAATGTCATCGCCCGAGACACGATGACAAAACGACAAAATGAGCGTTTTTTGTGTTTTTTTTTTTGCAATTCCAATTTTTCGTTTATTTTATTTGTTTTTGTGTTTCGATTTGTTTTTTTTTTGTATGGTTTGATTCCTCACAAAAATGTCATCGCCTCAGACAAGATGACAAGAAGACAAAATGAGCGTCTTTTGTTTTTTTTTCCTGCAATTCCCACTTTTCGTTTATTTTTTTTTGTATGTTTCTATTTGTCTTTTTTGTATGTTTTAATTTGTCACAGAAATGTCATCGCCTCAGACAAGATGACAAGAAGACAAAATGAGCGTCTTTTGTTTTTTTTCCTGCAATTCCCACTTTTCGTTTATTTTTTTTTTGTATGTTTCGATTTGTTTTCTCTTTTTTGTATGTTCTGATTTGTCACAAAAATGTCACCGCCTCAGACAAGATGACAAGAAGACAAAACGAGCGTCTTTTGTGTTTTTTTTTCTGCAATTCCCACTTTTCGTTTATTTACTTTTGTTGTATGTTTCGATTTGTTTTTTTTTGTGTTTTGATTCGTCACAAAAATGTCATCGCCCTAGACAAGATGACAAGAAGACAAGATGAGCGTCTTTTGTTTTTTTTTCCTGCAATTCCCACTTTTCGTTTATTTTTTTTGTATGTTTCGATTTGTTTTTTCTTTTTTGTATGTTCTGATTTGTCACAAAAATGTCACCGCCTCAGACAAGATGACAAGAAGACAAAACGAGCGTCTTTTGTGTTTTTTTCCTGCAATTCCCACTTTTCGTTTATTTTTTTTGTATGTTTCGATTTGTTTTCTCTTTTTTGTATGTTTTGATTTGTCACAAAAATGTCATCGCCTTAGACAAGATGACAAGAAGACAAAATGAGCATCTCTTGTGTTTTATTCTGCAATTCCCACTTTTTGTTAATTTTTTTGTATGTTTCTTATTTTCGTTTATTTCTTAATCGCCTTACGCTGATTCATTTAGAGCAAAAAACGATCGTCTTCTGTTTTCATATTTTTTAATTCACCGGACGTTTTTCTCATTTCATACGATCGTCTTTTGTTTTTGTTTTTTTTCTTGTTGCCTAGGTACTCTTGATTCGTTCATTTCTTGTTTCTTGATTTGTCACAAGAAAGTCAACTTTTCATTTCTTTTTTAAACAAATCGTTTTTCAGCATTGATTCTTGACTCTACTAATTTCATGTTTTTTTTTTGGGGGGGGGGGACAGTAGATGACTTTTTCTTTCATTAAAAATACGAAAAGTCTGCTCACGAGTAAGGTTAAAAGGCATTTTAAAGGCAAGAATGATAACGTACGCAGCGCCCTCTATCTGCCGTATCAAAATTGAGGGCGAATTATTATTACTTGTCCCGCGAAACCCCCGTGTCTCAATTTTCAAGGCAATGCGTCGAAAACTTTAAGAGCTATTGAAGAAAATTGAAATTAAAATTCTGATTTTAACGCCCTGTATCTCCTTTATTATCAACTTTTGGACGAAGTAAGTTTAGCCAAATCGCTTTGTTTTAATGTCACGAATTCACTGTCGCTTTGTATCCCGTCACTTTCGTAGCACCCTGTATAAGTTGATGGACAGGGTTAACACCCCAGTGCGTTCTCGGGCTATATCTCGATAATTACTGAAGATACGAAAAAAGTTTCAAGACATTTCTGCTTTGAATTTTAGAGGTGTACAACGTAAGATCATTTTCATGTATACAGGATGAATCGAAACAGTGCTGCTGGATGCAACTTTTTTTTTATTTCAAATGGCTCAGTCTATATGTGATGTCAAATACGGACGGTCCATAAAATTCTTCACATTTCTTGTGTACCGTTAGCTGCACCTAAACCTAACGGTTTTTGAGATATTTAACATTTTATCTAAAAACTGTCGTTTGCAACCATTTGTTCTTATTTTATTTATTTTTAACTCCAAGCAAAAGTTTTTTCGGTACAGAATTAGTCGATACTTAAACTTATTATAAACCGCTATTAAATAGAGTATGTTTCTATTTTTACAGGGTGATCATGATGCTAGATGCAAAATCTCAAAGGCGAAACCAAGAACAAGAAAAAAAAACAAACAAATTTGCAGATCGACTACGTTCCTTCATTTATGAATTAATCATTCTGCAATCAATCCTAATTTCATTTTGGCATTATCGTAGGGCCGATATTTTTATTTGCCAAATAAGTTGAATTTTAATTCGTCAAATAAATTGATTAGGAGGTTGGAAGTATCAGGCCTTAGTATACAAAAATTATTTTTAATTTGCTTACCACATGATTCTTCCAAGTCTGAGGAATAGTAGGCCGCACCTTCTTCTGCACCACCGACTCCTGCATGTCCTCCAAAGTGGGATGCTGCCCGACTTCCTCCTCGAAAGGCAGCCTATACTCAGATATCAGCCCATCTATGGCGGTACATCTTGAAACCAACTCCCACAAGACCAGCCCACATGCATACATGTCAATACGCAGGAATGCATCCTGCGTAAAATTGATGGCCCCCTCTAACACCTCGGGAGCCATGTACCTCCTCGTTCCCACTTGGCCGTGAGTGTCCCCGCATGACTTGCCCGGCTCGAAGACAAGAGCCAGACCGAAGTCGGCTATGCAAACAGTCATGTCATTCTTGAGCAGCACGTTCTTGCTCTTGAAATCACGGTGGGCAATCGATGGCTTGGCCCTGTATCCGTTCTTCGACGGTATCTCCTCATGCAGATACATCAAACCTGACGGGTGATTGCAAAGTTAAGAAGTTCAAGTGAACCCACAAGAGTAAGCAGCAAATACCTTTCGTCATTGTCTCGACCACACGACATAACTCGGGCCATGTCAGAGTGTGCGCTTTCAGGAAGTCGCACAAAGAACCCCGTTCATGGTAAGCAGTAATCAACCAGAACTCAGTGCGAAGATTATCGGTGTATTTTTGGACACCGATGAACTGAAGTATGTTCGGATGTTGCATGAACGACAGCTTGTATATTTCTTGTTCGGTAATCCATGATTGCTTGTCCTGAAAATTGATTTATTTTGTTAACTATACTGTATATTATAACAATTGTTACAAATAGAATCTGGCAAAAACTAATTAATCATAATTTATTTTGACTTGGATTGGATTTTGATTCTGTTGACACTATTTCTTTTACTGTTGTTTGTACACTCTCCTTTCACCTCTACGTAACAGTTTACAAAACAAAGGTTTATATTATTATCATCATTATTATTATTACTAATTTTTGTACGAATTTGTGCCAATAACTTAATTATGACTGAACAGTTAACAAAAAAAGACTTCTTACTTGAGGTGGAAATATTTTGACTGCAACCTCCTCGGTTTTATATCGTGCTTTATACACAGCACCGAATCTGCCCCTCGCCTTTTCCTCAATCAATTGTATCGGCACCCCGAGGTAAGGTGACGGGGGGGCCAGCGGTTGGGGATCCGTCGTAGGTATCTGGAAGCGAAACAAATAGTGCAGCTTTCTCTTGCAAGACCACCAACACGAAGTACTTACGACCCACTGCTTAAGAGAGCAATGCATGCATGAAACACACAATTGTAATCACTCCGAACGACTTTGGGGGGCGGGGGGGTTTGAGGGAGTACGACTTACCTCGTTAAACACATGCTTGTCCCTTCGATAAAACCAGTAGAGGAACCCGACGAATACCAAAAGCACCGATAGACCTCCTAGGGTGCAGATGAGTATTATTGTCGTCAGGGATATTGTTGGTTCTGATGGCTTATGAGCTGAAATAATGAAATAAAAAATTTTCAAGTTTTAAAATTTGATACCAAGAAGGATAAATGAAGTCTGATGAATTTTGTTTCACTCCTGACGAAGCTATCAAGCGATAGTGACACATTGAGTGTTCCTTCGCATTTTAAAAAACAGTTTAAAAAAAACTATTAACTCTCACTAAAAAAGATAGTGAATGTTGTAACGGGGAACTTACAAAGTAACGGGGGTGACGTTGGAGCCGGATCCCACGTGAAATTTTGATTGCACATGCTCCCCTCGCAACAGCAGAACATGTACGTCGGCTTGTGGGACCTTTCGACACACCGATTCTTATTGTAACATTCCTCGTGGTTCAAGAAGCAACCCTGCAACAACGTTGGAGGTGTTAGTTCCATTCGAAGGCGAAGCTTACTTACGCCACCTGTTTGTGGCCGAGGTATATTTCAAGAATTCGCGAAGAGGGAAGACGAAAGCCGTGGCATTTCAAGACTCGCGCGTTTTGACATTATACAGTACTATAGCACTATACTAAGTACAAATAAAAAAATTCCGATCTCCGATTGACTGCACTAGTGCGCACCGAGCCTATTTTCGTCTTGATCGGTGACATCGCAAATTTTAGCACAAAAATTTAACTTAAAAAGTGACATTTACAATAATCCACAAATCTTTCATCTTAGGACTGATGTTTTAACTTACTAATAAAAGGTGCTTTCTTTCGGTTAAAAAATTTGAATCGTGTTTCGAATAGTTTGGACCTGAATTTCGTAGTTGTTGCAACAAAACTTCTGACTTGAATTTTTGATTGACAGTTCATTTTTAAATAACCATAATTCAATCCAAACAAGTTTTAAAAATAGAGAGAAAAGAATGGGCGCGTTCAGCGGCTGAATTGCTTACTCAGCAATCGATTGTGATTGGCTCACATGAAGATAATAGCCAACCACAAAAGACTGCTGAGTAAGCAACGCATCCGCTGAACGCGCCCAATGTCTGTTTTTGAATCAAAACACGTTTGGAACACGATTTTGTGAGCGAAAGAAAGCACCTAAAGTTTCTAATAACGTTATTTGGCGAAAAAATTGAATTTTATGAATGGTTGTCACGGTGATTCACGGAATTATTCGTCAAATAAATTTATTAGAAGGTTGGAAAGATTAGGTCTTTATTGAAAAAATTCATTGCTGAGGAGGAAAGCCGCCGGCCGAGCTTATGCTGTGGCTGAGGTATATTTCAAGATTGGTGGAGCGAGAAGCCGAAGGCGGAGCTTACCCCGTGGCTGAGGTACATTTCAAGATTCGCGTGTTTGGACTTGCAGAATAGCATTAATCTCTACCTCAGGCTACTAACAGCTTTCTCGACTGACTACACTACTAGTGTGAAGTGAACCTTCGATCCCTCAATGACATTTCAATGGTAGTTACAGTTTTCTATAATCGAAAACTACGACTTTTAGGCATTTTTCGTGCTCGCAACTGTACTTAGTCTGCGGCAACGTCACAAATATCACTACAGCCTGGTTTATTTTTTCTATATTAATACCAGTGAAATGTTTCTAACGTTGGTAGAAACGTTTACCTAAATTTAAGCACTATATTGTCTGAGTGAAATTATAAGATGTATAATTATTTTGCTTTTATTAGACGTTTCGCTTTGTATTTGACAGCTTCTTAAGGAAAATTCTAAATGACATTTCTGTCATCATTTGACAAATTAAAAATTGAAACGCAGAGAAAATATATCAAGAAAATTAAAAAGCAAAAAAAAAAAACAAACTGCAGTGAACAAGTTGAACACGTAAAATATTTTAACCTCCAAAATTTTTTAGGGAAACGGTAGGAAAAGTCATCGGGCCGGACTCTGACAAGTAACGTAGACAAAAGAAAGCTTTAGTTATTTTTGCTCGCACTGTCATGTCAAATCCAAACATAAATTGAACATGACGTGAAATAATTTTTAAAAAGCCGATGAATATTATTCATTGATGACAGCTGACAGCTTTCGGTTGTTAATAACAGAAGTGCCGCGATGATTTCAGTCCGATGAGTTGACAACACTGACGTAAACTGTCGGGAAGCGTTTATTATGTTATACCAGCGTTGCCAACTTAGAGAAAAAGTCGTTAAATCTTCGGATAATTTGAAACAAAAGGGAAAAAATGCAAAACTCGTTAAAATCAACTTCTTAGTCGTAGTTTTACGAAAGAAACTAAATATTTTTTAATTGAAATCGACTCATCCGGTGTAAGAACAAATTCAGGGCCAAGGTTCCCTTTTTTGTTATTTTTTTTTAATATGTCTCAATTTGAGAGAGTTCTTAATCAAATTTATTTGACAAACTTGTGGCGGCGCCCTTGCTTTGAATTTACTGATTTTTTTTTGGTGAATTCCCCAAAATTTTTTAGTGACAACCGTTTTCGTCTGCTGGCAACACTGGGCTGGTTCGTTGCGTCGCTTTTAGCTGCGTTCGAACGCACTTTCTGATTGCTGCAGCAAAGTCCATCAAAGTGTAAGGTTAGGTTGTTTTAATATTGTTCTTTCGTTTGTTTAACAGTTAATTGCAGAAAAAATTTATATATTTTTTTTTTACTTTTTAAAAAACACTCCTAAAGTTACCTACGTACGTATGTTAATAAATATTTTTTGTTTTATTTTAATTGCTTTTTTCGCTTTAATCTCCTATTTAAATTTCCCTGATTAATTTAGGGAATGCTATGGAGATACCGTATGCTGAAAAGGAAAATTTTGTCGAATCGGTTGGCAATTGCTTTATTTTTAAAATGTTGTGGCATTTTCAAAATAAAGCAACTATGAATTCTGTTTTGGAATTGTCATCAAAATAATAGACGAAGGTTCGATTTATACATTACAAAGGTTGAGTTAAGTCAATGGTCAAATTGTACGAAATCGTCAAAGGTAGCAGGTAGCGTGGTCCGACCGTTGAGGACCACGCTACCTGACCAATCAGCGATTGGGAAAAGTGATCACGTGGTTTAGTCTGATCACTTCGACCGTTCACTTACCGCAGTCAAAATTTCGAATTTTTGACAATTTGTCAATTCTCAGTGTAAACTGATTGGCGGTGTAAACTGATCCTAAATCTGAAGTTTCTAAACGTCACTCGGATCACTCTAAAGCCACATTCATTGCTAGGCGTTTTGCGTTAGCGTTAAAATTCTACACGATTCTATTGGCCTAATTTAAAAGTACATATTTTGTTTAATGAAACCAACCAATCAAGTAACTATTCCGTAAGGCGGCGATGAAAAATCTCCTAGCAACGAATCCAGCTTAAATTCTGCTAAGATCTGTCAAATTTGACACTGACATCAAAATGATAAATGAAACTTTCATTTACACATTACGAAAATACGAATTTTTGACATTGATGTCAATTTTCAGTGTATCAGTTTTCAAGGGCCGAAACTGTACTGTTTAAATACGACTTCATGGATTTTACAAATGTTTTAAGCGTGTCAAATCTGAAAGCTTTCAAAAATTTGAAGTGTCAACTGTGAAGTCGTATTTGGACCATACCCGAAAGAGAGAAAAAATTACAGAAAACTGTTATTGTCTATTTTCTTCTTGTTTTCGCAAGCCTGTTATTTACTAAGTTAATGTTTTAACAATTACATCGTTTACAAGTACAGTAGGAAGCAAAAAAAAGTAGACAAACTACAGTTTCCTGTAATAATTCTTTCTGAAAATGGCGGTGATTAAAGACGACTTCACGGATAACATTTAAAAAAAAATATAAAAGCTTTCAAAATTAACAAGTTTAAAACTTTGGTAAAATCTGTGAATTCGTCTTTAATCTATAGCATTTTGAGAAAGAATAATTACAGGAAACTTTAATTTGTCTACTTTTTTTTTGCTTTCAACGGTACATGTAAATCACAGCTTCCTAGATGAATGAAGGATGCAGTCGTTTAGAGTGAGTTCTCAATTCAAAACCATTTTTCTGTGCTGAAGAGGGAGCCACCTTCAGCTTGGATTGGAGTGCATTGAGTGTATCTTTGTCTCATATTATTCCATGAGGTTAAAGAGAGATGAAGATACACTCAGTGAACATAGTGCATGCCAATTGAAAGCGTCATCGGAAAATTGAATACCAGGAATCAGCATAACCTGTTAAAACACAGTATTTTCAAGCGATTAAGGTCCGATCTTACCACCTCCCGATAAATTTAACCGCCGGTTAATATCCTAAGAAACCATTATCGGCACAAAGGTTTCTAACCGACGGTTAAATTTATTAAGAGGTGGTAAGATCGGGCCTAAATGCAGTTATTATCGAAACCGACAAGAAAATTTACAAAATGTGAATTCAAATTGAAAAGTCAAAACATGGTAACCATGACAACGGCAGAAGTTCAACGCAAAATTGTACAGAGGGAGCCACATCAACGAGAACCGTCACAGAACGGCTCTTTTTTTCTTCTTCTTTTTTTTCCTAATAAGGTGGCACGCTGGGATAAAGAACGTTGGCCCTTTATTAATTGTTTTATGAAATGAACACATCATGTGTGACAACAATGTGATCTTGAAATTTACAAAATGTGAATTCAAGTTGAAAAGTCAAAACATGGTAACCATGACAACGGCGGAAGTTCAACGCACAATTGTACAGAGGGAGCCACATCAACCAGAACTGTCACAGAGCGGCTCTTTTTTTCTTTTTCTTCTTTTTTTCCTAATAATGTGGCACGCTGGGATAAAGAACGTTGGCCCTTTATTAATTGTTTTATGAAATGAACACATCAGTTTGACAACAATGTGATCTTGAAATTTACAAAATGTGAATTCAAGTTGAAAAGTCAAAACATGGTAACCATGACAACGGCAGAAGTTCAACGCAAAATTGTACAAAGGGAGCCACATCAACGAGAACCGTCACAGAACAGCTCTTTTTTTTTTTCTTCTTTTTTTCCTAATAAGGTGGCACGCTGGGATAAAGAACGTTGGCCCTTTATTAATTGTTTTATGAAATGAACACATCATGTGTGACAACAATGTGATCTTGAAATTTACAAAATGTGAATTCAAGTTGAAAAGTCAAAACATGGTAAACATGACAACGGCGGAAGTTCAACGCAAAATTGTACAGAGGGAGCCACATCAACCAGAACCGTCACAGAGCGGCTCTTTTTTTCTTTTTCTTCTTTTTTTCCTAATAATGTGGCACGCTGGGATAAAGAACGTTGGCCCTTTATTAATTGTTTTATGAAATGAACACATCAGTGTGACAACAATGTGATCTTGAAATTTACAAAATGTGAATTCAAGTTGAAAAGTCAAAACATGGTAACCATGACAACGGCAGAAGTACAACGCAAAATTGTACAGAGGGAGCCACATCAACGAGAACCGTCACAGAACAGCTCTTTTTTTTTCTTCTTTTTTTCCTAATAAGGTGGTACGCTGGGATAAAGAACGTTGGCCCTTTATTAATTGTTTTATGAAATGAACACATCATGTGTGACAACAATGTGATCTTGAAATTTACAAAATGTGAATTCAAGTTGAAAAGTCAAAACATGGTAACCATGACAACGGCGGAAGTTCAACGCACAATTGTACAGAGGGAGCCACATCAACCAGAACTGTCACAGAGCGGCTCTTTTTTTCTTTTTCTTCTTTTTTCCTAATAATGTGGCACGCTGGGATAAAGAACGTTGGCCCTTTATTTTTATGAAATGAACACATCATGTGTGACAACAATGTGATCTTGAAATTTACAAAATGTGAATTCAAGTTGAAAAGTCAAAACATGGTAACCATGACAACGGCAGAAGTACAACGCAAAATTGTACAGAGGGAGCCACATCAACGAGAACCGTCACAGAACGGCTCTTTTTTTCTTCTTCTTTTTTTTCCTAATAAGGTGGCACGCTGGGATAAAGAACGTTGGCCCTTTATTAATTGTTTTATGAAATGAACACATCATGTGT
Source organism: Prosopocoilus inquinatus (assembly GCA_036172665.1). Lineage (NCBI taxonomy): Eukaryota > Metazoa > Arthropoda > Insecta > Coleoptera > Lucanidae > Prosopocoilus > Prosopocoilus inquinatus. Next base: position 11,599,951 of record CM069871.1, on the reverse strand, counting down.
GACAACAATGTGATCTTGAAATTTACAAAATGTGAATTCAAGTTGAAAAGTCAAAACATGGTAACCATGACAACGGCGGAAGTTCAACGCACAATTGTACAGAGGGAGCCACATCAACCAGAACTGTCACAGAGCGGCTCTTTTTTTCTTTTTCTTCTTTTTTTCCTAATAATGTGGCACGCTGGGATAAAGAACGTTGGCCCTTTATTAATTGTTTTATGAAATGAACACATCAGTGTGACAACAATGTGATCTTGAAATTTACAAAATGTGAATTCAAGTTGAAAAGTCAAAACATGGTAACCATGACAACGGCAGAAGTTCAACGCAAAATTGTACAGAGGGAGCCACATCAACGAGAACCGTCACAGAACAGCTCTTTTTTTTCTTCTTTTTTTCCTAATAAGGTGGCACGCTGGGATAAAGAACGTTGGCCCTTTATTAATTGTTTTATGAAATGAACACATCATGTGTGACAACAATGTGATCTTTTGAGTACCGATTTCAGTGATCGTTTGAAACCCGATTTCAGTTAATGCACATCTAGTCCAGGCGTGGGCAAACTTTTTTTGACCACATGCGATGCATACATAAGAAAGCAGTGGTCCGTGGACCGCAACAGGTTATAGTTAGTCAGGGTATAGATAGTCCCCATATCAGTGATCTTTTGAATCCCGATTTCGGTTAATGTACGTCTAGTCCAGGCATGGGCAAACTTTTTCTGATCGCATACGATAAGAAAGCATGTGACCCTTGGCCTGCAAGAGGCTGTAGTTTGCCCATGCCCGGTCTAGCGTAAACAACAGTGATGTTCATAAAATAAGTACATAATTACCTTCAGAGTGACGATTAGATTTCCTTTTTCATCATTCCGCCACACAACGAAACAGTGATTTCGTTTACCATCTGTGGGCAGCTCGCACTCTTCCCTCCCGCTGCAAGATTTGGTAGGATCCGTGCACATGGTAAGGTTATAGTACTCGCAATGAGTGGTGGTCGTCGCCACCGCCGCCGTGCTTATCAGCGGATCTGAAGGAGCAGAACCACGAAAAAAAGAAAGAAAAAGAAACGCGTAAATATTACCGTCATAATAACAACACACACACACATCAGCTGAATCGAAAAAGGCGACAAGGAACTCGCTCACCTCTGCCCAGGATGAAGAACAGGAACAGGATCATGTTGAATTCCACGGCGGTTTCCAGCTGCCGCATATCAGTCCGTCGTCGCTGGCTTTGGATTTGTTTATTTACGTTTTTTGCGTGTTATTTTGATATCCAAACATGGATAACTTGGGTCAGGTCAGGATTTACGGGCGCGTAATATTAGCGGCGAGAAATTCGCTACCATAATCGCGCGTGCCAACTTGACGCCGCCGAAAAAACCGAAACGCGAAACAAACGCACGATTTTAGCTTAGCTGCAAAACGAATGCGATAGTGACGGGCCGCCGGCCGCCGTGCATAATATCTGGACGTTCGCTGGATGCGTCGTCAAAGTATTCCGCTGGAATCGGACACGTACAGAAATGCGACGGAAATAGAAAAGCACGCATTCTTGTCGTCGCTGCGCCTCTGCATCGCAGCCAACATTTGGAATAGGAAGCACAACTTATCACATCACAATCACATCACCTATTTTCGTCGTGCGCCTTGGGTCGGATCGTATGGTATTTGTTACGAACGGGTGCTAAACATAGAAGCCGATTAATTAAGCGGACACTTCTCTCTCCCTCTTGTGCTTGGGATTTTCACCAGCTCTAAACGCACTGATAGCACACGGAAATAAACACACGACGAGTTTACAGCACTCCCACCACCGCCGCCGCTGCCGGTAATTTGTTATTTAATCCGTTCCCGATAAATTCATCGCCGAGTTTTTAGTTTACAACGGGGCAGGGAATTGCACCGGCTTACGTTGCAACATGGCGTAGCTATCCGACTGGTATTTATTAATAAATTAAGGAGTACTGCAGTTAAAGTGCAACACGCTATTTAGAAGGAGATAGAGTTGGATGCCGAACAGCCGAAGTATTTTTTTTAAGACATTTCCGGGAAATTAATAGTTTCATTAGGAAAGAGACACCTAAGTTAGAAAAGAATTATTTGTGTACTTTTATTTACATGATCTAATTATATAGATTGTATTATGGCGTTAAGTCATTAATAAATAAATTAGTAAATTAACATTAGGTAGACACAGTCGTCGCGCTGTCCTCTGGTTCACGCCACAAGCAGTGTTGCCAACTTAAAGGATTTCTCACTAAATTTAGAGGTACAATCGCGAGCATAGATAAAAGATACATTAGATGCAGAGATTAGATGTCAAAGCCAACGTTGTATATCACTGTTGCCAGAGGTGGAGATTTATCACCAGATCGGGAGACTTTTGTTATTTGTTAATTACCTGGTGATTATTTTTAAAAACTCGGAATTATCTGGTGCTTTTTCATAAAACGTAAATAAGAAAAAAATTATAACATTAAAATGATTTTAATAGCGTTTTTTGCTGCACCAGTGAGTGTAACTCTATCTCGTTTTATTACATAAAGCTGAACCGAGATGGAGATACACTCAGTGCGCACTGGTGCAGCCACTGGAAAACGCTATAAGTTTCAATGATAAAGGTGGAGACGCATCTTTTTGCGATATTCAATATCGAGCAACTGTCAACACTGTCAATCGTCACTTTTTTCCCACCAATTTAAAAATGTTTCCAAGAAGGCACTTTTTCTTCGTAAACTGTAAACTCTTTTGTACACATTCATATATTTTTAGTTGTGTCAGAATTAGAAAATTTAAACGACAGACATTTTACAATCGAAAACAAAAAAGTACTCCTAGTAAGCGGTTACAGTTTGCTGTAATTTTTTTAAACTATAGTTTCCTGTAATTTTTTAAACACGATTTCACAGGTGACACTTCTATGCTTTCGGCTTTGACAAGTTCACAACTTTTGTAAAATCTGTGAAATTTATTTCATTTAAATAATTTAATTTAAGCAACAATTACGTAGTAAATATCTTAAAGAAATTATTATATTTTTTTACTTTGTTGGTGAGAAGTTTGTGGTGGAAACGGGAGCTTTTCGCCATTGAGAAGTAAGGTTGGTGACACTAAATTTTGTGAAACGCTTATAAATAATTTATTCGGAGTTCTTGCACAGGTATTTTTACGTTATAGCACAGCACAATACTGATAATATGTTTTACTATTTATTGTAATAAGTTTTATGTGATTCACTTATTACGATTTGACAACATATGAACATTGACGTCACACGATCAGAATGTGCGTTTTGGCGGGAATTCAACCAATTCAAATTTCTTTAATTTTTTACGACTTTAATATTCATTTATGAAAAAAAAAGAAATATATCTAAATTATCGCATTTTTACCTACTTTCAAATAAAATCTTTAAAAAAAATGTTCATGTACCCTATTCTGTCCGGTTCGAGATTAAAAAAACTTTGTACTTATTATTAGAGAGTTAAGGTTACTTAAATTTGATTTCTGAATGGCACCTTAAGATGTTTCAGAAAGTTATGCTAAATAAATTCAACTGGAAATTTTATTCTGGGATTACCCTCAGGGAAAAGTGGTAAATTCGAAATTAAAACTTTAAGCAATCGTGCGTGTGATAAAATTGTTCTGCAATGAAAATATTTACATATTTATAATATTTCGGTTTCATTAGTTTGAAACGGGATTTGCAATCGGCAAGTGCTATAAACAACGTTGCCAGATTATTTTTGTCTATAATAGTAAATTGATGGGAATAGAAAAACAAGTTTTTGACAGCCAACCAGTTGGCCAGTCAGCTGATCAGCTGTCAAATATTCAATATCCGATATGGTTGGTAAAACAGGCAACGAACTACACCTTGACTTATTAAATTTATTTAAAATAAATAAAAAATTGCGAACGAAAATTATCATTTTAATTTGCTACAGCGATAAACGAGCGAATTCCGGCGGTGACACTGGTTGGTTACACTTGATTGGCTATTGGTAGCGCTGAAAATATGGAAAACAAGTTTGGCCTTGACTCCGTATGTCACTTCGCTGCAGCGTCGAGTGATTGCACTTTTTGTGAAATAAAACCGCAACCAAATTAATTCGCCGTCGTACGCCCATCCATGTAGTCAAATTCGTAAACGAAACATCAAAAAAGCAGTGCACCAGACGCCCCCCTTTCTCTCTTTCCCTCCGCGTCGACGTAACCTCAAAACAAAAAACAAAAAGCATCAGACCTGGAGGAAACCAGCCCGGACATGTGGGATTCCGCGATGTTCCTGAGCACCCTGACGCCGAAGTTTTACGTGGCGTTGACCGGGACTTCGTCGTTGATATCGGGCCTGATATTAATTTTCGAGTGGTGGTACTTTCGAAAGTACGGCACTTCTTTCATCGAGCAGGTCTCGCTGAACCACATAAGCCCTTGGATCAGCGGCGTCGACAGCAACGAGAACGGCAATTCCGGCAACAACGGCGGAGGCGGCGGCGGCGGTAGCACGTCGACCGGCCAGCAGACTAATGTTCCTGAATGCAAGGTATGGCGAAATCCCTTGAATTTGTATCGGGGCGCAGAGTATCAAAGGTTCTACTGGGCCACGAATAAAGAACCGCTGACGTACTACGATATGAATTTATCGGCGCAGGATCACCAAACGTTTTTTACTTGTGAGGCAGATGCCGGCAAGGCGGAGTACGAGATAATGCAGACGGCTTGGCGAGAGCGCAACCCGGTTGTGCGAATTAAGGCAGCGCACAACGCCTTGGAAAGGAACCCCGAGTGCGCTCCCGCTTACATTCTCCTAGCCGAGGAAGAAGCCACGACGATCACCGAAGCGGAAAAAATCCTGAAGCAAGCTTTGAAAGTCGCCGAAACAAACTACCGCAAATCCCAGAGCCTGCAACATCAAGGCACTTTGATGGAGTCGCAGCACCGAAGGGACACGAACGTTTTGATCTATATTAAGAGGCGGCTGGCGATGTGTGCGCGTCGCCTCGGCAAATTAAAAGAAGCCGTGAAGATGTTCCGGGATCTGGCGAAAGAAGTCCCGCCGATTATGAACGTGCTGAACATACATGAGAATTTAATCGAGGCCCTGCTGGAGATGCAAGCGTACGCCGATGTCCAAGCCGTTCTGGCCAAGTACGACGATATTTCCTTGCCCAAATCAGCCACCATCTGCTACACGGCTGCGCTATTGAAAGCACGTGTTGTGGCCGATAAGTTCTCGTCTGACATAGCGAGCAAGCGGGGTTTGACCACCGCGGAAATGGCTGCGGTCGAAGCCATACACCGCGCAGTCGAGTTCAACCCGCACGTTCCCAAGTATCTCTTAGAAATGAAGCCGTTGATTCTCCCCCCGGAGCACGTCTTGAAACGGGGGGATTCCGAAGCGATCGCCTACGCCTTCTTCCACTTGCCGCACTGGAAACAGATGGAGGGCGCCCTTAATTTGCTGCACTGCACGTGGGAGGGCACGTTTCGGATGTTGCCCTACCCCCTGGAGCGCGGCCATTTATTTTATCCGTATCCGACGTGCACCGAGTGCGCAGACCGCGAGTTGCTGCCGTCATTCCACGAGGTGTCAGTCTACCCCAAGAAGGAATTGCCCTTTTTTATCATTTTCACAGCGGGCTTGTGCTCATTTACAGCCTTGCTAGCGCTCTTAACGCATCAGTACCCCGAGCCCATGGGGGTCGTGGCGAAATCCGTACTTAATTGGCTCTCACTCCCCGTGTATTACGTCTACGAAAAGGTCGAGGGCATTCTACCCTCTAACCTGTTGCAACAGCTGTCTCGAATCTAATTCGATTCACATCATGGAAATGTTAAAAACATTTGTTTTATTCTGTTCCTCGTTTTCTATTTTAGGCGGTGCTCATTTGTATTCTTGCCTTCTTTTTTTTAATTTGTTTTTTTTTATTTTATTTTAATAATGTGTTCGGTAGAAACGATTTTATCGCGCTTTGAAAAGGCAAAAGACGAGAACGTGTGAATCGCGGTTTATTCAAAACGGATCAATCCAATCAATCAATCATTCGTTCATTCATTCGAGCAAGGTAAGACTTAATTAATTAAGTTGTGATTATGTCGATGCGTAAAATAAATCAATCCTGCAATTTACTTTGGCATTTTTTAATTTTATCGAAGTTCTCCCCCTTTTATACCTCTTTAATAAACTTGGAGGTCACACCTTTAAATTTTATCGAAGTTCAGCGAGCAATGTTGCACTTAATTACGCAATCGCTTAGGGATTTTCCACGCGTAGAATATACAGTCGGATGTTGTTCCCCTCTATCAAAAAAAAAAGGAAAGGGAGAAAGCCTTTAAGAAGGACTGCAACATAACGAAAAATCGAAAAAGAAAAACAAATGACAATAGAATTCTGTGAAATAACAAACAACTGTCGAAGTTTTGGCGTTCACCTCGTTTTGAAATAAGAAAAAAAATCTTCAGATTCGGGAAACATGAAATAAAAAGAAGTTGGAGAAACGAAAACATATGGCATCTGAATTCTCTGAAATAACAAATAAGAGCTGGGTTGACTTGTTTCAAAATTTCAAAAAAAAAAAAAATGGAGGCTCAGAGAACGATAATTTACTATCGCAACGGCAAATAAAATGTGAAAACTTCCCCTAAAACAACAAGTAGTAAACGAACTTGTTTTAAAACAAAAGAAAAATCGTCGGAATAAGAAAGCTAAGTTAAAAAACCAAAAACAAATGACAACGGAACTCTCTGAAATAACAAACGACAGCTGAAGTTATGGTGTTTGCCTCGTTTCGAAATAAAAAAAAAACTTCAACTCAAGGAATGAAAAATCTTCAGACTCAGGAAAATATAATGATTAAAAATAACACAACAATAAAAAAAAAACAAATGAACTTTGAAAATTCGACTTGTACCAAAATAAAAAGGAGATGGAAAGAAAAACAAATGAACCTGAATTTTTTCAAATGAAAAATGACACTTGGATGTTGAACGTTTGACTAGTTTCAAAATTAAAAATAAAATTGACGCTCAGAGAATGACAAATCTAAAAAATCAATGACAAATGCATTTTGAGAACTTTCATAAAATAACAATTGATAAACGAACTTCTTTCGAAACAAAAGAAAAATATTCGGAGTAAAGAAGTCAAGGTAAAAAAAAACACCTGGTTTCGAAGTAAAACAGAAATCTTCAGATTCAAGGAATGAAAAATCTTCTCATTCAGGAAAAAATGAGAAAAAGAGACAAATGAACTTTGAAAGTTTGACGTGTTCAAAAATTAAAAAAAAAAAAACGCTGAAAAGGAAAACAAATGACAACTGAAATCTCTGAAATAAAAAATGACAGCTGAACGATTCGCTTCAAAATTAAAAAAAAAACTCGATACTCGGAAAACGACAGCAACGACAAATGAATTTTGAAAACTTCCCCTAAAAATAATAACTGATAAACTTGTTTCAAAACAAAAGAAAACTCTTCGAAATAAGGGAACTAAAACAAACAAAAAAAAAAAAACAAATGACAGTGGAATTTTTCGAAATAGCAAATGACAGCTGCCTCGTTTCGATATAAAAATAATCTTCAGACTCAGGAAAAAATGAAATAATAAGAACAAAAGACAAACAAAAACAAAAAAGAACCTGAAAAACAAATGACAACTGAGAAAATGACAATAAATGTCAGCCCGACTATGACCTGGGGGCATGTCCACGTTGTTTAATCATAATAATAACGCTGTCGCGATATTAGTGCTCGAGTGGAGAGAGAGAGAGAGAGAGAGAGAGGGTGGATCACTAAATGACTGAAAACTATTAAGGGCGCCAGGGAAATTTACCCGGCTGAAGGAAACACTACGAAGCATTTCCCAAAGCTCCCACCGCATGCAAAGGTAAATTCTTGAACCCCCCGGAAGATTTTCATACACTCGTGCGGTCAGCGTAGGGATAGACAATAATACAACAGAGTCGACATAGATATATTATTAATTAAATCGAAATTATCTCAGCTGAAGGGTACATTACGAAGCAAGTTCCCAAAACCCCCACAGCATGCAATGGTACTCTTGAAAGCCACCCCCCCCCCACATGGAGATTTTCGTACACTCTTGCGTTCAGCGTAAGTACAGACAATAATGCAACACAGTTGACATCATAGATGGAAATATTAATTGATTTAATCGATACAGCAAGATATATGTGCTTCGGCGAAGGCCAAATGTCAAAATATAAGTGACCACAAGACAATTTAATGCGAAGGAGCAGATCTGATGGAACAGCTGAACTTTTGGTCTCGAAATGCTGCATAATTTAAACTAAAAAAAAAAAACGCTTATCTACTCTTTTTAAATTATGCATCGCGTCGCGCCGATAATGTTCGCAATTAAATAGACAAGTAAAGCAAAAGGGTGTGCTTTACAGGGTAGGTGCAGCTGATATTCTTAAATTATGCAGTGCGTCGTGCCGATAATATTCGCTGTTAAAGAGACAAGTAAAGCAAAAGGGTATACTTTACAGGGTAGGTGCAGCTGGTATTCTGCCACCGGGTTCAACGGTTCGTCGGTAGAGTTTCCGAGTCGCGCAGACATTGCCTGTTGCTTCCAAAGCAAAAGATTAGCCGCGCCCCGCGGGTGAGGGTGACACAACCAGTACGAAGAAACCGAAGAGAAGATTAATTGAGTTGGGGTGGATCCAATTAGACGAGCGGACTCCAGTTAAGAATAAATTTTAATAAACACGTAGCTCCAGTAAAAATAAACTCCACTTAAAAACGAACCTAAACGAAAGAGATAACGTCAGATAGAACATACCTGTTTAAATTAAACAGGTCGTACCGGCTTAAAACATACCTGTTTAAATTAAACAGTTCGTTGGGTCGAGATGTAATTTAGCACTCCTGTAGACACGACGAGTCAAACAACTTCCAAATAAATAGGAAAATATGAAAAACTGACGGTCTAAAAATAACAATCACAGCTGAACTTTGAAAATTTCCGCGTGCGTGGTAGTGGTGATAAATGGAAGTCATCACTAAAATTTAGAGAAAACCAATTTTGAATGAGGAATAATTTATAAGATTTTTTTAAAATACTTTTTAGTTTTCTTTTAGAAATTTTTTAATTTTTTTTAAATTTTTTTCAATCTTTGCCCTAATTTTTCAATTTTACCTTCCTTCATATTTTTTCCGATTTTATTTATTATATCATTTTATTTATCTTTATTCTTTTTTAACATTCTACTGTAGCGTGGTCGAAAATAAACACTTTGTACAATCTAAGTATATTCAACATAACATTGCTTTCAACAATAGGAATAATCATAACAATATATATGCCAACCCCCAACTCGCTTAACTGCCGACCTTTCTTACGGATCGCGACGACTACTAGCCCGCCTGCGCGACATCAGCTGTTCTTCCCCGCATCTTCGCTCTGCTTTCTCCACACCCGAGAGCATGTTTTCAATAGATGCTACATTATTCCCCCTCTTCGGTAAGCTTCCTCCTGGAAGCAAAGATATTGTCATCTCCATGGGATTGGTCTTAGAAAAGCAATCAGGTAGTCTAATTTCCCTTCCGAACATTAGGGCAAAGGGTGTGTGCTTTGTGCTTTCATGGCGACTACTTCGATAGGCCATCATCACTTGTGGAAGTTTTAAGTCCCACGACTTTTGATTTTCTCCCGCCCAGTGACTCAGCATGTCAAGAAGAGTTCTATTAAATCTCTCGATCATTCCATCGGATTGTGGTCTAAACGGTGTAGTTCTTGACTTATTAATATCAAACAGTGTACAAAGCTCTTGAAACAATTCTGACTCAAATTGTCTTCCTTGATCTGTATGAACTGTTTCGGGAGCACCATATCTACATATAAATTCGTCCGCAAAAACACGGGCCACCGTTTCAGCTGATTGGTCAGCAAGAGGATATGCTTCGGTCCATTTTGTAAAATAATCACCAACAACCATTACATATTTATTTCCCTTCTCTGATGTTGGCATACACAGTATATCAATAGCTACACGCTGAAGTGGTCGTGCAGCGATGTCCGTTCGTAATGGAGACCTCGCTTGACGTGATGGAGATTTTCTTCGATTACAATCTTCACACTGCAGACAATAGTTTGTAACATCTTTCCGCAAATTAGCCCAGAAAAATCGATCCTGTATTTTCGAAATGGTTCGTGTTACTCCAAGGTGTGCACCAGCGGCCGCTTTTGCGTGGTATGACGCTATGACTTCGGGCACTAATGATGACGGAAGTACAACACGATAACGTTCTTGTATTCCTGTCTTGTCCACAAGACACAAAATGCCATCCACTAGCTCTGGCCTTAGGCCATACAATTTGTGTGCCGATGGGGGCAATTCCATATCACATTCGGCTTCACCTTTAATGATTTGTAGGATAGCGCTACAACATTGGTCCTCTGCCTGCGCATTCTTAATTTGTTGTAGACAGTCGTCTGAAAGTGTATCATCAATGGCAGTGTTTATGTCAGGAACACTCGCCGACGTTTCAGGATTCAGGACACAAATTTCCTTCTTAATATCTTCTTGCCCACACTGAGAACACGGACGTCGGGATAGGCCATCTGCATTCGTATGTTTCTTTCCTGGGCGATGTATAACTGTCATGTCGTATTCTGATAAGGATTCTAACCACCGAGCGATTTGACCTTCGGGTTCGCGAAAATTTCGTAACCATTGTAAACAGTTATGATCAGTCCTCGCTATAAATGGAGATCCCAACAGATATCCTTTAAAATGTCGACATACCGCGACAAGGGCTAGCAGTTCCCGCCGTGTCGCGCAGTAGCGTCTTTCAGGTTTCGTCAATGAACGACTGAAGTAAGCAACGACACGTTCCTCGCCCTCTTGAATTTGGCTTAGTACTCCTCCAACTCCAGTCCCGCTAGCATCAACGTCAATAATAAATTCTCCGTTGGCTCTCGGATATGCCAATACCGGTGTTCTAGTTAAACTATTTTTCAGCTGTATGAAGGCGTCCTCACAATCATTGTTCCATTGAAACCGTTCCCCTTTATTCAAAAGTTTATGTAAAGGTGCAGCAATACTTGCAAACGATTTTATGAAGCGTCTATAGTATGATGCTAAACCCAGGAAGGATCTTAGTTCATTAATGTTTATTGGAGTAGGCCAATCGCGCACACTCTGAACTTTATTTGGATCAGTGCGTATACCCTCTCCGCTCACAATGTGACCAAGGAATTCCACCTCACGATGAAACAGACGACACTTTCTGGGATTAACTTTAAGCCCAGCCTTTTGTAATCTCTCAAAGACTGCTTCTAATGCCGTTAAATGTTCTTCAAAGTTTCTACCGAAAACAATTACATCGTCTAAATAAACCAATGCCGACTGCCAATTTAATCCCTCAAGGACAACGTCCATTAGGCGCTGGAAGGTTGCGGGTCCATTGCAAACTCCAAATGGAAGAACATTGAATTCATAAAGGCCCGTTCCCAAAGAGAAAGCCGTCTTCTGCCGATCTTCCTCAGCAACTTCACACTGCCAGTAGCCGCTTTGTAAATCTAGGGCTGTAAAAAGGGTAGACCCAGATAGCGAATCCAGTACTGCGTCTATGCGAGGCAAGGGATAACTATCCTTGACAGTGACCTCGTTGAGCTTTCTAAAGTCAATACAAAACCGTACAGATCCATCTTTTTTCCGTACTAAAACGACGGGGGAACACCATGGAGAAGTGGAAGGACTTATCACTCCCATTTCTTGCATTTTCTGTACTTCATGTTGCGCGATCGCCCGATGAGCTAACGGTAAACGACGAGGAGCTTGACGAATAGGATGCGCGTCACCCGTGTTAATACTGTGGCTTAAAATATTGGTACGCCCGGTATCTGTCTTATGCTGAGCGATCGCACTCGCGTATTGCTCCACACATTGTTTTACTCGCGCTAATTCGTGCTTATTTAAATTTTTCTTTGCTTCAGTCCAATCGAACTGATTCACCGCTAGTTCTCGGTTATCACTAACTAATGTGCACACGAAAGCAGTCCCGATTCTAGTATTTTTCCTCAAAGTTACCGGCTCAGTAGTCGGATTGCGTAGCAACACTGCCCCATTAACCCCGGATACAAGAGTTCGTCCAATCATACACCCAATTTTTTCCATGCACGAACGAGACGGTTCGATTACTCGCGAAACATCATATCCCTCGTCTGAAATATTTACTTGTCCTATCACTTCAGAACGCCCAGGAATAACTATAGTCTCATGTAAACTTACCACAGCAGGGAGTACAGGGCACTCGGTGATGCACTCTCCATTAATAAGGACACAACGTTTTGCAGGATCAACGATGCATTTATGCTTTCTGATGAAATTGCATCCGATAATAAATGATTCTGTCAGATTTTCACAAACAGTAACTTCCGTGCTTGAGACAAAGTTCCCCAAAGTTACTTTTACAGTTCCTAGTCCGATTACGCGCAATGGATCACTGTTAGCTTGTAAAATTTTAAAGTCACATGATCTCAAACGTCCGTTTCCCACCAAATTCCATAAATCTTTATGAATGAAACATCGCGTGGCACCTGTGTCTATTAAAATTTTCACCTCATGATTGTTTATGTGTCCACTCACTATCACCAAATTACTGTCTCCGTTTACAAGCCCCAATTCTAACGCGGGCGTCGGTGCGGGGCCAACTGACGCCTTGTTTCGTTTCCCTGATTTTCGCTTATCATTTCCGTTCGCTGTAACGGACTAGGACATTCTCTGCAAAGATGACCCAGTCCACCGCAGTTATAACACCGTACAGCTGAGAATTTATCAGGTGATTTATCTCTGTAATCACCAGAGCAACGGCTTCCACGTTGTTCATCCTCTTGAAAATATGTTCTTTGTTCGAATGGTCGACGCACAGGAGAACGCTCAACTGTATGTTGCTGTCGGGGAAACCCAACCGGTGACCGACGAGCTGCACGGAACGGCGCACGTTCCGGAGAACGCGAACAATCAGTTGCTTCCATAAGAGGTGATCGAAAACGAACACGTCCTCGATTTTCTCTCATTTCGTCTCGCCTATGTTTCACTACCAAATTTTGCACTATATCAGTTAGTTCATCAACTCTGTTTTTAATGTCCGCCACACTATTATTCAAATCCGTCTGTACTACATTTACCTTGCTCTTAGCTCCTGTTTTCTCTTCAACTTTATCATCATTTGCTTTCCGTTGTCGAATCTCACCGATAGATCGCTTAACACGTAAAGCTGTTTGTGCTGCAGCGACTGCGTCCGATAGCGTTTCAGGATTTTTACGTGCAGTTTCCTCTGCAACTTCCATATCCAACCCGAATAAAAATTGCTTCAGCAATAGTTTCTCACGTGTAGTGTCATTGTGATCAGGAAATGCACAATTACCAAGCGTTTTTAAACTAGCCGCGAAAGCTGCAACCGTTTCTTCTGGTTGTAGTCGACGAGCGCGAAATATTTCCTCGGCTCCGTCCTCCTCGGGCTTAAAAAGCTGTTTGAGGGCGGCACATGCATCGCCCCAACTCGCACGTTGCGTTGGTGACAAACTTTGATAAGCTTGCTTTGCTGATCCTTCAAAAAACAAAGGCAATACTACAGTTTTTCTCGCTTCGTCCCATCTTTTCAATTGAGCGAACGCGTCAAAAATATCTAGCCATTCGCTAAAATTCCCGGTATTAAAACGCGGGCACTGAATATTATCGGCCATTATTTACGCAGTCCACACGTATTCGTTATTACAACGTTAACACTTGAGTTCAGATATCACCGCCGACACCAAATGTAGCGTGGTCGAAAATAAACACTTTGTACAATCTAAGTATATTCAACATAACATTGCTTTCAACAATAGGAATAATCATAACAATATATATGCCAACCCCCAACTCGCTTAACTGCCGACCTTTCTTACGGATCGCGACGACTACTAGCCCGCCTGCGCGACATCAGCTGTTCTTCCCCGCATCTTCGCTCTGCTTTCTCCACACCCGAGAGCATGTTTTCAATAGATGCTACACTACATTATTTTCCATTTTTTTTCTTTTTTATTCCGCCACAGAGAATATGCGATATTTTTTATTTTGTTTTGCTTAAAGACAAATTTTTAAAAATTTTCCCGATTTTTTCCCCAATTCTTAAGATTTCTTAAAATTATTTTTAAATTTTTTTCTTTTATATTTTACTTCTCGGCGCCGGTAGGCTTTATATAAGTTGGGTTGGGTTGACCTTGAACATCTTTTTTAATTTTCAATTCTTTTTGGAAATTAAAAAAAAAATAATTGTTTTCTTTCAGTTGTTTGGTTCTCTCTTCAATTTCTTTAAATTTGTCGTTGGGTTAGCTTCGCACAGTTCGGTTTCAGTTGGCTTGAATTGACCTTGAAACCACTTAGACGTTTTTCGGCAATTCCGATTATGTTGACCTTTAAACTTATTTTTTCGTTCAAAGTTTCGACATTTTTCTTTAAACCTCTTCAAACATGGAAACGTAAATTTTAAGTTTTCGTTCCTTTCCTTTTTTCTCTCTAAATTCATCTTGTGTTTTTTTTCATCTGTTTCGTTAGTTTTCGTCGCTAGATTGACATAAACTGAGTTGGATTGGCCTTGAATTGCTTCTTTCGTTCGACTTTTCGAATTTTTTTTCAATCGTCGATAATTTTAATTTCTCGTTTTTTAAAATTTTTCTTTGTAAGTTGGTTTCAGTTGGGTTGGGTTGACCTTGAACTTATTTGTTGAAATTTCGTACATTTTTATTATTTTCTTTTAATTTTTTGGTTTTCCGTTCAATTTTCTCGAGTTTTCGTTGTATTGCCTTCCCTCTGGTCGGTTTCAATTGGGTTGGGTTGGCCTTGAAATTTCAAGGTTTTTTCGGTAATTCCGGTTGGGTTGGCCTTGAGCTTATTTTTTCATTTAAAATTTCAACATTTTTCTTCAAAATTCTTCAAACTTGGAAACGTAACTTTTAAATTTTTGTTCCTTTCCTATTTTTTCTCTTAATTCATCTGTTTTCCCCCTCTTTTTGTTAGTTTTCGTCGCTTGGTTGGAAATTTCCGCGTGCTTGGTGGTGGTGATAAATGAAAGGAGTACAACGTGTAATACGATTTAATTTTTTTTTTACTTAGGCAATTAAGATAAATACACATCATAAATATAATAAAATACCTGTACTAAAAAAATCTCTCATGAAAAAAAAAACATGCATTTATAATGAATACAAATAATCCTAATATCAAAGATCAGTTTAAATAATTTATTATTATGTACAACGATGCATTGTAGTAATAAAGAGGATGATTCGTTAGTTAAATAGTTAATTTTAATTAATTAAAAGCGAAGTTCCGCTGCAAAAAGTCTACTTTTACAATGAAGAAGAGCTCAGTCTTTTTGCATTTTTGTTTCAGTTTCCTTCTTTTTTTTTAAATTAATTTTTTTATTTTTACAATCAGTCAGAGAAGTATTATATATGACTTGCGATTAATATTAATATTATTATTCCCTATTAAATATCGACCTAATTTGCTCCTCTACTTACACATGACAATGGATGGATGCGTTTATTTATTTATTTACTCATTAAATAACAATCAACGTCGTTGATTTTACAGTTTCTGTTTGTTTGTTTTTGTTTTGTATTTTTTTTTTCTTGTAATTATTATTATGTATATACAACAATCATTTATACATTCACTCAAAACAAAAAAAAAATGAATACAATTCACCGAATGTTCCTCTCTTAACAACAAACAACAGCAACAACAACACTGACATTATTCACCTTATCCACTAGACACATTAATTTTATTTATAAAATAAAATCGGGGGGAGAAATCGCGATGATTAAAAAATTATTTCTTGTTGATTAATGCCTGCTGCAATAAAACATGTTGGCGGGGAGGGAGGGGTGCAGGATGGAAGGGGGCGAGAGGGGGGTTTGTTAAACTATTATTGTGCGGCCTGCGGAATCGTTAAGTGTTAAAATCAAATAAAATTTGGAATGTTTTGTTTAACAACAATAATAATAATAAATGGAATGAGTTTTATTAAAGGAAAAAAAAATAATCAATCAACCAACAAAATAATAATGATAATGCAAGTTTAAAGCGCGACGATGAGAAATGAGTATTATTTATATGTAAAATGTTTTTCTTTTTAATTAATTTTTTTTTCTTCTTCAAACACATGGTAACTTAAAAAATATTTACAACTATTTTTATTTATTTATTTATACAAGTTCGTATCGTACGCGATAGTAATAGTAAATAGTAGTATAATATAGTAATACATTAACAATGGCAACGTGTTTTATTAAAATTTTGATTCAGATCTTTGTTTATTTTGTTTTTAATTAATTAATTAATTAATTACAATTACACGCTTACTAACAGTAGACTTACACGATACGAGTTCAAAACTCTCATCACACTTAATGATTACGACTGGTGTTTTACCTATTTTATGTATTTTTAAATTGAGCATTGGCTTTCTCAAACGATGTGTTGATGAATGCGGGGGTTCCCCCCACTTTATTTTCCCCAATCGAACCATTCCCTGACTTTTCAATTTCTTCCCGATTCCAAAATTGCTACAAAACCGATAATTTATTAATTAATTCTTTTTATTATTGCGTGTATTACGGTGCAAATCGTTGAATGGCTTTAAGAAAATGCCAGAAATTAATTTTAATAACGCGCCCGTTCGTTAAAAAAATAGATTCTTCAACAGAATATGAGAAGTCTTAGTGTAGGCAACCAAGGTAACACAGTCGTCTAGTTGCCTATCTATATTGAAGGCACCAAGAATTTATTTTTTCTTTGTTAAAAATGTCATGAACTTTTTTTCTACGTTTCGCTTAGATCAGGCGAATTTTTGACATTTAAAAAAAATTTTCTTTTTACTAATTAAAAAAAACACGTTCCTCAATTGATTTCACTTTGACTTTTGCGTTCAACGAAAAGGAAATTGGGGTGTGAATGTGGAGGGAACCCTGCGAATAACATCTCTCGATTCAATTCGATTTTAATAATTAGGAACAACCAATCAATAATGTGGGTAATTATACAGGGGTGTCCTAATAGAGTATCCTCAAGCAGTAATTATTGAAGATGCGCAATAAAAAATGTTTCGTTTTGATTCTAGAGGTCTAGCCCTCAAAATTATTTTCATCTGTACAGGGGATGACTGGAAACAGTAGTGCTGGATGCAACATGTTTGTTTTAAACGAGGTTGCCCCCACTTTATTTTCATTTTAAGACATGCCCTGACTTTTCCTTCATAATATGATTGCGATTATACAAACTTGTTGCTAAATTTAAAACAGATTTAAACAACAATTTTCCTGATTTTACAAACCTAGAAACTAAAATGAGAAACTCTGTCATCTAAAAGACAGTGAGAAAGATTCAAATTATTTTGTTATGTTAATCATTTTCACAGCTCGATGCATTCGATGCATAATTTTCTAACTAAATCAAAAGCAAATGATTCTTGTTCCATAAGAAAACCATAAAAAAGTCCTTTTCGAAGACAAATATTCATAAATTTTCTTTCTTTTTCCCTAAAACAGTACAAGAATGGAATAATCTAAACGAAAAGGATTTAATTAAGTTATTAGAAAATTGTGTGACCAAAATTAATTAGGCCATTGTCCGCCTAATTCATAATAATAATAATTTATTTATTTTTTTAAATCCCACGTATAATGATGGAGAAAATGATTGAATTACATTTAGGAATTTGACAAAAAAAGACAAGACGCCTTAATGTACGCAATCCGATGATCACGGACGTGCATGCGGTTGCCTATATTAAAGGCGCTAAGCACCTTTTTCTTTTAATATGATATGACTGGATACACGGAGATTATGCGATCTTCTTAGCCTTTTTTTTTTAATACTTAGAACAATTTTCCATTTTTCTTAATTGACAGGAAACAAATTCGCACTTCTATTAGGTACATAAATGTTACTAATTAAAAAAAAAAAACGTCACCAAAACAGAATTCATTTTCTTTTCCTGTTTCAAGGAAAATAATGGAGAAAATTATTGAATTACATTTAAGAATTGCAGACAAGAAAAAAATACAAGAAGCCTTAGTGTAGGCAATCCGATGATCACAGGCGTTTATGCGTTTGCCTATATTACAGGCGCTAAGAAGTTTCTATTGCGTTGTCTCGATTTACGGAGATTATGCGATTTTCTTAGTTTTTTTTTAATACTTAAAACAATTTTCCGTTCTTCTTAATTGCCAGAAAACAATTTTGTACTTTTATTAGGCATATAAAAAAAATTACCAAAACCTTCATTACTAAATACATTTAAAAAGCAAATCAAATGATCCCAGTAAGAATTAGATACTGCATATGCATAGCGTATGTCAAGCCCTTTAAAAGGCGCATCAAATCAATTCTTATAGATCTGTGTCCGTACAACTTGGGGGACATTCGTTTCAGTTAATTTTAAAGTCAGTGTTGGTTTATATTTTGTATTGATTTTGTATTGTTTCTTACTGCTAAATGTTTTTTGACTGAAGTTTACTTGTGTAAGCCTATCTATGTATTTTTGACTAGTCTTATGGCTTTTGTAGCTCTGAAAAGACAATAAAGATTATTAAGATTATTATTATTATTTGCATGTTCTTGAATGAAATATATTTCCACGTTGTTCGTATCAAAATACCAAAAAAAAAAAATGGAAACAAAAAATATATTGACTCCTTTAATCTTTAATTAGTTTTACTTTTTATCAAAGGAGAAATTGGATTTACTTTCCTCCAAAAAGTCTCCAACAAACGGAATTTCTTTGGTATCCATCTTTAAAAACTTGTTTAATTAAACAAACAGATTTTTTTGTAAAAATATATGAAGAGAAACAAATGAAGAGAAACAAATAATACTTCATACGTTTGTTGTATGAAGTATTATTTGTTATTATGCAAATTTACGATATTTTGTTTTCACATTTAAAACACTTACAATTCGCCAATCTTTTTTTCTTTTAACTTCAGAACACATTACATTACATTTAAATTACCTGTAAAAATCATAAATAATCAACGTTTTATTTAAAAAGTAGACATGTAGTCCTGATATAGGCAACCCAATATACACAGTCGTTCGTGTGTTGCCTACATTCATTCATTAAAAATGTGTTAACTTTGTTACTGATAACTCACAGTATGCAATTTCTTTTTTTCTACAAAACGTATTTTACAAATGTATGGACAGAAATAAATAATACTGCACACAACAAAATATTAAATTTAATTTCCAGTTCTTCGATTAGTTTTACTGACTTTTGTACGAAAACAAACGATTCCCCCGACTTTTGCGCGAGGTTTTCCCGTGGAGTTCAAGGTCATCTCTGACTTTATCTAAAAAAGACACTTCTTCCTGCGATCGTGCAACTTTCCTAATTTTTATATGTTTAATCAATCAGGAGGAGAAATTCTGATTTCAGAACGGAAATAATTGATGTGCACAAACTTGATAATTTATTAATTTTTGTTCATTACAATGCGTATTACGGAGAGAATCGTTAAATTTCTCTTAAAAATCATGAGCAATTAATTTTAACATACCTGTATTAAAAAAAATATATAAAAATTAGATTTTTCAGGAAACAAGAAGTCTTAGTATAGGCAACCTTATTAACACAGTCGTTTGTATGGTTGCCTATATTAAAGATGTCAAAAATCCTTTTTTTTTTGGTAAAAACGAATTTTTTTTTCACAATTCACTTATTAAGTTTTCTTTTTTAATATTTGTTTATTTTTTCCTCAAATTTATAATTCTTCAATTAACTTCACTGAGTTTTGATTTTAAGTGACAAGCATGAAAAATATGTTGCGTGCCATCTGCCGGACGTTTCACAAATTGTTGCGTTCTTTTCAGAAAACGGGGCTTTTGAAGTGTTTTCTTTTTTTTTAATTTGAATTTTCTGTTTTCTTTTGAGATTTTTAAACAAACCAGAGTTGGTTGTATGAAAATCTCAAAAAAAGAGTTGGTTTGTTTAAAAACTTTAAAAAATTTATTATGTGCAAAAATTAGTTATTAGTTTTTTTTTATTTACCACTTGTATTGTGGCCAGAATTGTTAAATTACGATTAAAAATTATAAGCGATTAATTTTAATTAAAAAAAAATAAAAATAAATCAGATGTTTCAAAAAACAAAAGTTTTAGTATAGGCAATACAATTAACACAGCCGTTTGTATGGTTGCCTACATTGTAGATCACAAAAATAATGTTTGCGTTTATGCGTTTGCCCATTTATATTAATGGCCAGAAAGACTTTTTTATATACATAATTTATTCATATATTATCACGTATATTTTACAGAAAATTATAGAAATTATAATCAATTAATTTTAATAACATTCATCTTCTACAGATGAAAATAATTTTTAAGTTGCAGACCTCTTCTAAAATTGAGAACAAAAACGTCTTAGAAACTTTTCTTGCATCTTGAGTAATTAATCGAGAGTCCGAAAATGCACAGGCACATACCCTGTATGTGCTCCAAAAAATGACGGGACACGACACAGATATACCCCTAGGAACACCCTGTATTAAAAAAAAATGTTAACCAATTTTATACTACTGATAATGATGAAACGCAATTTACAAACTCTTTTATACCATAACTTTGTTTGTTTGTCCTTTTGTTTGTTTGCTTGTATTAAAAAAAAGAGACACACAAATTCACTTGATCACTTGTACTCGTTTGTTTGCAACCCCGTTCAAGGAAGTCCGTTTATTCCAAAAAGCTTATAAGCTTAAGCTTAACTTAACAATCAGACTAAGAGAACGCACCGTTTAGTTATAAAATTCCGTTCGTGAAGTACTGGTAGTTGTCGTACAACTTGGTGGAGAGCGAGTGGATGCTGCCCTCGACCATCCGGTCCACCTCCTGCTGCATCTGCTCGTCCGTCATGTTTATGTGGAACCTGTTCTTCAGATTCTGGACCGTCGCCGCGCCGCTCTTGAAGCAAGGCAACTGCGAACCTAAATCCACCCCCTTGATTATCACCACACACAATTCGATTGATGATTTTAAACAACATACCGGATCTCATGATTTCCACCAGCGGAATGATCATCTCCTGGTGCTTCTTCGCGGCCAGCAGGCCCTGCAGGATTAAGATCTTGAAGTACTTGAACATGTCCGAGTCCATTCCGCCCATGACCTCGACGAATTCGTGCGTGAGCTTGAAGGGGGAGGATTCGAAGCCCAGGTTTCTGGGGGAGGTCGAAAGGATGAAGCCGAAATCGATGTGTATTAGGTGGCCATCACTGCTCAATAGTATATTGCCATTGTGCCTAATAATAAAAAAAAGTCATTATTATAGTGGGGCACAGTCAATAAGTGTAGACGACATGCAATGATGGTGAGAACTGAAGAATTTTTTTAATTTGGTTTAAATAAATATTGATATTAAAAACATTCTGATTTAAATGACTGTTCTGTAGCATAGAGCACTTCTTACTTAACTGTGAATTGAAATATTTCCTGACATTTCCACGGGGTTGTCACTTTAGTTTCATTAAAACATTCCATCCCTGAGTTTTCGTCAAAAAGCTTTTGTCTGCGATTATGATCCTTTTTTTTTAATAGATACTAAAAATGGAAAAGAAATAAACAGACGTACAAAAGTTGCTGCTTATTAAAGTACCCTAAATTTTTTAAAAACTGAGGGTCGATTTCATAATAGGACTTTAAATTTAAAGTAACCTTAACCCCAAAAAATACATTTGTTTCCCTATTCTTAAAGTGTCTTTAAATTAAAACTTCCTTAAAATCAGATTATAAAAATGGCTATCAAACTTCAAAAGAAACGAAAACTCGTAGTATAGTATAGGTAACCCAATGTACACCGCAGTTTGTATGTTGTCTACAGTGAAAGCCTAAAAATATATTTTTTTCTGTTGTTAGAAACGGGCCGTCCAGCTGCAAAACTCACTAAGTCCACGTTATCTATTTTCTTCAGAAGTGAAAAATACAAGAAAAACTTTTAATACTGAAAATCTACGCTTTAGTGTGACACAAGTAATTACAGTTTATTTTCCCTCTCTTCCAAATTACTTTTTGTTAATTAACTGAAGAAACGAAGTTGGTTTTAAATTTTACATGTAACGGCGTTAAGATTTAATTTTACAAAAATGGAGTTATTGGGGTTTGCGTCCCCCCAAACTTTATTCCGATACATTTGGATTATGTAATATTCTTGAATTTTCTTTTCATATTTAAAATAGTTACGGTTCTCCATTCTTTTCTAATTTCAAAGTAAATGTAAATTCCCTATAGAAATTAAAAACTTTTACGACACCGTCTGTTTTGTTTAAAAAAATAAAATTTCTCAAGCCGAACGAACTCTTAATATAGGCAACCAAATGTACACAGTCGTTCACAAGTTGCCTATTCTGTAGACCTTAACAATTACTATAATTATTATTGAAATGTACTAAAATTTATTTTTCAGTGAATGGAAACTCTGTTTCCCGTAGGCAACTAAATATACACAGTTGTTCATATATTACCTATACCGAAGACCACAAGAATTTATTTGTTTATTTGTAAAAATGTACTTAACTTTACTTCCCAATGAGTGGGAATCGTGTTCCACGTCCCCCCCCCCCCCTATAGGCAACTAAATATACACAGTCGTTCATATGTTGCTTACACTGAAGACCTCAAGAATTATATTATTTGTAAAAATGTACTAAACTTTATTTCCCAATGAGCGAACGTGTTCGCCTCCCGCCCTCCCCTATAGGCAACCAAACATACAAAGTCGTTCATATGTTGCCTACACTGAGAACCGCAAGAAATATTATATTTATTTGTTAAAAACGCACTAAACTTTATTTTTCAGTGAATGGGAACCCTGTCTTCCGCCCCCCCCCCCCCCCCGCTTTTCATCGAGAAAACTTCACTGCTGACTGCGATCATGCAACTTTCCTAAGTTTTACATGTTTAATCAATTATTCTTTCCTGATTTCAAAACAGAAATTATCGATGTGCAAAATTTGGTAATTTATTAATTTTTGTTCATTACAATGCGTATTACGGAGAGAATTGTTAAATTTCTCTTAAAAATCATGAGCAATTAATTTTAACAACATGCCTGTATTAAGAAAAAAATATAATAAATTAGATTTTTCTGAAAACAAGAAGTCTTAGTATAGGCAACCCCATTATGTTTGTATGGTTGCCTATATTGAAGATGCTAAAAACATATATTTTTTTGTTAAAAACATGATAAAACTTTTTCACAATTCACTTATTAAGTTTTATTTTTTAATATTTGTTTATTTTTGTCTCAAATTTCCAATTCTTCAATTAACTTCACCGAGTTTTGATTTTAAGTGACAAGCATGAAAAATTTGTTGCCCGCCATCTGCCGGACGTTTCACAAATTGTCGCGTTCTTTTCAGAAAACGGGACTTTTGAAGTGTTTTTTTTTTTTAATTTGAATTTTCTGTTTTTCTTTTGAGATTCTTAAACAAACCAGAGTTGTTTGTTTAAAAATCTCAAAAAAGGAGTTGATTTGTTTAAAAACTCCGATTTATTTAAAAATGATGAAAAAATCAAATCAAAATACTTCAAAAATTGCGCTTTCTGAAAAGTGCAAGCCATTTGTAAAACGTCCGGCAGATGGCGCGCAAGAAATTCTTCATGTTTATCATTTAAATTTGATGATTTCGACTCAGACGTCTCAAAAAATTAAATAAAACCAATTCAAACCAGTTCAAAATTTCTCAAATTAAAAGGCGAAAGCGTGGAAATTGCCTGCGCCACCTAGTGAACGCTGAAGAGAATAAACTGTTACAAGTTGAAACGCTCTAATTTTTATTCGTTTTTCAATTCAATTTCTGTTTCCTATTTTTCAAAATTTCACATCGGTTTTTCGAAATTCCACGAAATTTATCGTAAAAGCGAAAAATTTGTCGCGCCATCTACCGGATGTTAATGGAAACATTTCTTTTCAGAAGTGATTTCTGTAGTATTTTTTTTCCATCATTTGTTTTAGAGATCAAGTTCAAATCAGATCCTGGGGGTGTTAATTTTGAAGAAAATTTAAAAAAAAAAGAAACCGTTAAGTTAAGAGGCTCTACTTTTTATTTATTCTGTTTTCAAAATTCCTTAAATTTTATCTTAAAAACGAAATAAAATTCGTCGCGCCATCTATCGGGTGTTACTTTATTGCGAAGTAATTTTTAAATATAACAATTTTTCTCCATTCGTTATGAGAGATTTTTCAAGAGCGAAAAATTTGTCGCGCCATCTATGGGATGATAATGAAAACAATTTAATTTCTTTTTTTTAGAAGTGACTTTTGAGCAATTTTTTTCTCATTTCTTTTTGAGTTTCTCGAATCAGATCCTGCGGATATTAATTTTAAAAATAATAGATTTAAGAAGAAATCATTTAAATTAAATTAGGCTCTTAATAAGTAGACCTGGCAACACTGTCTGAGCATGCTCCAACTCCAATGTCGTTTGTTAATGCGGATGTTAATTTTAAAAATAATAGATTTAAGACGAAAGACGTCATTTAAATTAAATTGTACTCTCTTGACAAGATCTAACAGTAGACCTGGCAACACTGCCTGAGCGTGCTCTGGCTCGAATGTAGCTTTTAATTAACTAATTAATTTCACTTACCTATCTTTAACTTGAATCAAATACGAGATGAGGCAGTAGGCGGCGCAGCTCTGAACGAAATTGTTCTGCGCCGTGAGGAATGCTTCTGAGTTGTGGGGCCCATACTCCTTCGTGAAGTACTCCAGCAGGGACAGCTGCGAGTTCTTCTTGATTTGGTGCAGGGAGACCGTGTTTAAGATCGGCTCGATCAGTCCGCTGTCGTTAGACAGACATAAAATTCTAAAAAAAAAGCAAGAGAAGATCATTATTAAAAATCATCTGCGAGGGGGCGCCCTCGACTTACTTGTATGGATGGACCCATAAAGGCACGTGTTCCATCTGCCAGATCTTCTGAAACATCTGCAGGATCTGCGAGGCCATCAGCTCCTGGCGAAGGTCATCACCGCACTTGACGATTACGGAAAGCAGCTTCCAGTTCGAAAGGTGGCCGTAAGGGGAACTCTCTCGCACTCTTCTTTCTTTGTCCTGATAAAAATTAGAGTCGTTTATAAAACTGAACGAACAAAAAAAAAAGTTTTTAAAAAATTCGGTTGCAAATCGTTTGTGATTGCAGTGGATCCCTCGGGATCCACTGCAATCAAATAGTTTCAGATTTGTCAATCTTTATGCAATGTCAGGTCAAAAAGCGATCGCATAAACTTTTTATTAAAAAAAAAGTACTTGCCTTCCATGGTTCTTTCAAAGCTGCGGCTGAAGGGTCTTCAGGATCGTGAGTGAAAGTCTTGCTTTTGCCCTCGTGGAAAGAATCCGAGAGCCGCCTTCTGATTTCACCGGCTGCAATCCAAAGGGGAGGCTCACGGGAATCACTCGATTCTTGACTCAGTTGGGATATCGTGTCCCTATCCATGGGTTTCTTCAGTTGGGTATACTGCAAGAGATTCAATGCCATCGAGTAAATCCATTAAGTAATAATCAGCAAAAGAATCTGGGTCACACAACAGCGACAACTTTCAAATAATCTGTTTCACCTGCTGCGTGATTTCGTCATCCTCTTGGCTCCAATCCGGATCGTTATCGTCGCAGATGATTCCGCACATGCTGAAAGCCGAGAGCGAGGCGTTGTCCCCCCCGAGATTCTCCTCCGACCTGGTGTGCCGCAGCGAACTCATTATCTTCGTCGGGACCGGAGACGTATACAAATCGTCGACCTCAAGAACCTCCACGTAAATTATATAAGGCGCCTGTTGCCCCAAAAAAAAAAAAAATTTATTGAAATGCTTCTTCTGACTTCCAAATGTAAAGGATCGAATATTCACTACGTAGAGACGCACGCAATATTGCACCTAATTATGCACTTGATTAAGGATATTTCTTGCGTAGCAAATGCAACATCCGATATTCCCCACTTACGTAACAATCGGCAGGAGAAAAGTGCTTAAGCAAGAAGGGACCGTACAAGAAATCGATCTTCCGAGTCCCTCGAGTAAAGCCTCTTGGAATAGTTACGTTGCGTTTCTCGTTTAAGTTTATTTCTTTTATAATTTTTTTTTCTAGTCGGTCATCGGTTTCCTTAGTTTGACATTAATGTCGCGAATGAAGATACCAACACTTCACGGCAAGTTTTTTTTTATATAATGAATTTAATCGTAACCCATTTTTTTGTATTAATTCAATATGGAGAGTTAAAACAAAAAAAAAATTTCGCGTAAAGAAAAGCTTTCTATGCATAGGAAAATGCCGTCGATACATCGTATGATGTCCCCCCTCCCCCTTTGCATACAAATCAGGGAGATTTTCTTTTGCATAGCAAATGCAACACCCGGTATTCCCCCACTTACGTAACAATCGGCAGGGGAAAAGTGCTTAAGCAAGGTGGGACCGTACAAAAAATCGATCTTCCGAGTCCCTCGAGTAAAGTCTCTTGGCCTCGTTACGTTGCGTTCTCGTTTAAGTTTATTTCTTTTATAAACATTTTTTTTCAATCGGTCATCAGTTTCCTTAGTTTGAAATTAATGTCGCGAATGAAGATACAACACTTCATGGAATGTTTTTTTTTATATACCGTTTTTTTGTCTTTTGTTAATTCAATTTAAACCCCGTGTTTCAAGAAAGTCAGCATTGAAGAGTTAAAACAAAAAAAAAACTATTTTGAGCGTAAAGAAAACATTTTTATGCATAGGAAAATGCCTTCGATACATCGATTTTTTTTCAAGGCAAATGCAACATCCAATTTGTTTGCATAGCAAATGCAACATCTGATATTCCCCACTTACGTAACAATCGGCAGGGGAAAAGTGCTTAAGCAAGGAGGGACCGGACAGGAAATCGATCTTCCGAGTCCCCCGAGTGAAACCTCTTAGCCTAGTTACGTTGCGTTCCTCGTTTAAGATTACTTTTTTTATAATCATGAATTTTTTTCAGTCGATCGGTTTCCTCAGCTTGAAATAAATGTGAATAAAGACGCAACACTTCACGGTATGTTTTTTTTTTATAATCAATTTAATCGTAACCGATTTTTTTATTTGTTGTTATTAATTTAATTTAAATTCCGTGTTTCAAGAAAGTCGACGATGGCGAGTTCAAACAAAAATCTATTTTGTGTAGAAACAAACGCCTTCGTGTGCGTAGGAAAATGTCATCGTTACACATCCCCCCTCCTTCTTGGATACAAATCAGGGAGGAGATATTTTTTTTTAATAACAATTGCAACATCCGATATTCCCCATTTACGTAACAATCGGCAGGGGAAAAGTGCTTAAAAACGCCGGGAGCGTAAGAAAACTCGATTGGATACAAATCAGGGAGGAGGTATTTTTTTGCATAACAAATGCAACATCCGATATTCCCCACTTACGTAACAATCGGCAGGGGAAAAGTGCTCTTAAAAACGCCGGGAGCGTAAGAAAACTCGATCTTCCCAGTCCTACGTACGTGTTCCGTTCATCGTTGAAGTTATTTTTTTAATTTTGATTAACTTTTTATTTATCAGTCAGTTTCCTCTGTTAGCGCTTAATTTCGCGAATGAAGATACAACTCCTCACGGTATGTTTTTTTTTGTAATCAATTTAACCGTAACCGAATTTTATTAATTTAATTTAAATTAATTCAAGAAAGTTGCCGCCAGTCAGCGTTGGTGAGTTGAAAGAAAAATTTATTTTCGTGTATAAAAAAAATTTCACATCTTAATTAACATATTTTTATATTTCTATATTCTTTACTAAATTGTACTGTAAACTAAATTTCACATTCTGGGCATTTTTTATTAAAATATTCTCGAAAGTAATTAAAGTTTTAATTCTGTCCAAGGAGAGCAAAACCAGAAAGAGATAGAGCAAGGGGAGGAATAGGCGACGTATTTTCGACAATTCTGAAATTACAAGTAAAACGCCATTCGAGCAACCGCGGAAAACAAATTGGAGAAACAATTTCTGGCTTTTCACCGAAAACCAGAAACGCTACTAACAAAGAAAATCGAGATCCAATTTTGTACGGATCGTTTAAAGAATTGGGGACAAAAAAATAAGGGATGAAAAGTAGGTTTTCAACCCCCGTCCGTCAAGTTTTCACAAAAACACAACAGACCTTGTCCTTGGAATTTAAGACGGCCGAGACTTGGGGGGGTATCCTGACCACGTGGTGGGGGACGTCAACGTTTAGGGGCAGCCACACCCTCGCGGGGAGGTTCAGGTTCAGCGTGGTTAATTCGGCGACCAACCTCGTCGTTTTCGCTTCCTTCGTTGGGATGGAACTCAGCAGTTTTCCTATCGAAATCAGGGCTTGCATGAATTCCAATTCAGGAGACAACCTTGGGGCCTAAAAAAAAAGTTAATTAATTAATGTAGGTATATACATTTTAAGTCGTCATTCCAATAGACAATTCACTTAATCAATCAAGCCATTTTAGAAGTAGAATGGGTTGCCTATTCACCTCTAATTTTAAGACAGACGACATCCTGTATGGTATTGTTACGTTTAAAAAATTATATTTTAAATTCGTTTTTTACGTCAACGACACCGGCTTAATGAAAACTGTCTGCTTGAATTACCGACGTTTGCTTTGTATGCAAAGCGAAGCCTTTTTCGGTCGTTGGAACTTAAATTAACGTTTTAAATGAGGGAGTTCCATGCTGACAATTAAAATTCAAGTTGTTGAACTTACTTGAATTTAATTGTCAGCGTGGAATCCCCTCATTTAAAACGTGGGTTTTCAAAATGGGTTGCCTGTTCGCTTCTAATTTTAAGGCGACATCATGCATGGTGTTACGCACATAATAAGAGATAGGAGTAGTGAATACTAATTTGAAAGTTGTATGTATTTATTTATTTACGGATGAATGTGTTGATTGTAATTTGCTTCTCGGCTTCCTCACAGACGTTCTTGGAATTCGTTCATCAAGATAAGACGAAATCAAGACAGTCATGTCTTATTTTGTACGTACGCTGCTATTAATACATGTACGAGACGTCGTCGCCGCCGCCGCCGCCACCGCGGGAATGAAATGAAAATAAGAAGTAATCTGTCCGGCTGGTGCAGACATAGATTGCATCACCACGCATTTCAAAATGCACGTAAATCAAGGATTAATTTCTTCAGAAGCCAAGAGAAAGTTGTGTACCTATTTTTTTGTTGATTATTTGAAAAATAAATTCGCTACTCTATTCAAAAATTTATTAAGATTGATTAGTAGTGGATCCGAGTGAATAATTTTTATGTGCGAATGAGAATGAGACGATCTCACAATGAGATGCTCGGAATAATAATTAATCGAAACTGCGTCGTCGTTTTGTTCCATGCAATTGCTGTTGAAACAGCTTCAATGTTAAATTGTAATTAACTTCTTCTTCGCAAGACCAAATAACGTCGCCGCCTCCGCCGCCGCTGCTCGATTCGAAATTCAATTAAGTTTATCTGTTGGTGCAAGACGAGATTTTCTCTTTGTTTAAATAAATTAACTGCGAAATTTAGTTAGGAGTTGATTTGTTTTTCTTTTCTGTGGCAAAATGAGTGTTCATCAAAACTTCTATTTTCTATTTCTCAAGCCTTTCTTGTTCGAATTAATTCGATTTCTTACCATTTGAAGTGTCTATTGTTTGTTACAGTTTTCAAGTTACTTAATTTTCACGTTATTTGTCCATTTTAAATTGTGACGCCTTAAAAATCGAAAATAGGCAACTCTTTATACATTTATGCTTTTAATTATGAAAAGCTTAATTTTAGTTTTAAAACATACTTCGTCGCTAACCAAACTAATAACAAGTTATACTCGAGGAAAGTTAAAGGAAACATTATCACCATCATTTATAGCGCCATCTTTTGGCTAAAAGGAAAACCTGTTTTCGATTTCGATGAATTTATTTCGTTTAGGGCACCATCTCTTGAGCTGAAAGGGAAAATTGTTTTCAATTTAGTTCTGAAATGATTCTTCGAAGAAAAAAATTATTTTTTTAAAGTAAATATGTAATGATTACATTGAAGGATAACTAATGGAGGCGTCATCATTATGTAGTGCGCCATCTCTTGACAATCATTTTTAACTGAATTGTAAAACCACGGCCAGCTGAATTGATATGTCATATACGACCAGTCCAAAGAGCCTAAAAATGTGTTCCAGTAAAGCAATCCGTGAATTGTGTCAACTTGCGCCCTCTAACACTCATTAATTAGGCGTTACCATGGTTACGACACCGACGGTTATTTTGACAACTTAAATATCAAGACGAATTGACATTACTCATAACCAAATGTTTCAAGATGACAATAATTTTGACACTAGTTTTGAATTTGAGAGAGCGCCACTTGACACACGCTTTTCATTTTTTCCAAAAACATTTTTTAATGTTCTCTGGACTGGCCGTATATGACATATCAATTCAGCTGGCCGTGGTAAAACATACTTTGTCGCTGGTGTTTTCATCTAAACTTTTAATTTCAGTTAAGAAAAAAGAATCAATTATTTTTTAAATAATTTTATATTCATGGAACACTAAAGGAGACGTCATCATTTACAGCACCATTTCTTGACAACTATATTTATTTAATTTTAAAATGTACTTCGTCGCTAACGTTCTCATCTCATCTTTTAATTTTAGTTTAAAAAAACCGTTTATTTTTTTACTACTTTACGTTGAGGGAAAACTAAAGGATGCATATCATCTTACAAAGCGTCATCTCTTGAGCAAAAGGGCGAACTGTTTTCAATTGTTTTAAAACGTGTCTTGTTAATAATTTTTTTTTTTTAATAACTAATTACGTTCAAGGAAAACTAAGAGAGGCGTCATCATTATTTAGAGCGCCATCTCATAACCAAAAGGAAAAACTATTTTAGTTTTAAAAAAAACATACTTCATCGCTGACGTTCTCATCACTTAATTTTAGCTTAAAAAGATCATTTATTTAAAAAAAAAAACTAATTACTAACTAATCAGCGTAAACTCAAAGGAGGGCATATTTTCATTTAGAGAGTCATCTCTTGAGCAAAAAGGAAAACTGTTTTTAATTTAGTTTTGAAACAGGGAACACTAAAGGATGCATATCATCATTCAAAGCGTCATCTCTTGAGCAAAAGGGCAAACTGCTTTCAACTTATGTAGTTTTAAAACATGTCAATTTTTTTTTTAAACAACTACAATTACAACAATTACGTTCAAGAAAAATTAAAGGAGGCGTCATCATCATTTAGAGCGCCATCTCTTAACCAAAAGGAAAAACTACTTCAGCTTTAAAACATACTTCATCGCTGACGTTCTCATCTCTTAATTTTAGCTTAAAAAGATCATTTACTTTTTAAATAAATAATTACTAACTAATCGGGGAAAACTCAAAGGAAGCGTGTCATCATTTAGAGTCATCTCTTGATCAAAAAGAAAAACTGTTATCAATTTAGTTTTGAAACATTCATTTCGTCAAAAAAAACTAATCTTTTTAAATAAATAATTACATTCAAGGAAAACTAAAGGAGGCGTCACTAAGGCATCATCATCATCGTTTAGAGCGCCATCTCTTGACCAAAAGGGAAAACTATTTTTAATTTAATTTTAGCTTTAGAACATACTCTGTGCTGATGTTCTTAACTTTTCTTTTAATTTCAGCTTAAAAAATCATTAATCATTAATTAATCATAAAAGAAAGCATATATCATCATTTAGAGCGCCATCTTTTGACAAAGGGAACGACTATTTTTAATTTAATTTGAATTTTAGAACATACTTCTTCGCCGACGTTCTCATCTCTTACTTTTTGTTTAAAAAAAAAAAAAAAAATTAATATTTTAAGTAACTAAAAATTAAAAACTAAAGGTCTATCTATTGTCTTTCAGAGGGCCATCTCTCGACCAAAAGGGAAAACTATTTTTAATTTATTTTTAATCTTAAAAATGTTTCATCGCATTCTCTTTAATTTTGCTTAGAAAAAATAAGTTTTTTTTTTGAATAAGTAATTATTTTTAACAAAAACAACAGAAGTTTAAAGAGTGCAACGAAATGAAATAATAGAAAATAGAATAACAGAAAACAGACGTTTTCGTTCGACGATTCCTTGACCCCCAAAATGACACCTAGAGGTTCATTAAACCCCAAACCAAACCAACCCCCACAGGTTCATCGATCGTTTTTACGATTTCATCGACCCCGTTGGAACATTCCCGCTTCAGAATCTAAACAAACAATTGAATCATTTCTTAAAAAAAAGAAACACCGACGATTTCAATTCACAATATTTGTGAGCTTTCTTTCCGAAACTCACTATTTTCGAAAAGCCAATTTCTTTTTTCAGAAACTGCGAAAATCTGTCTAGTCAATAACATTTTTTTTTCACTTAAATTTACTGTACGTATAAAGTACCTTTTTTGTGTACAATAAATTTAAGTTAAAAAAAAAATGTAATTGGCTAAAGCCCTAGACAGATTTTTGCAGTTTCTCAAAAGAAATTGGCTTTTGGAAAATAGTGAGTTTCTGAAAGAAAACTCACAATTGGAAGGTGAAGATTTTAAATTATTAAGACCCGGTTTCACCATCACAGTTTAACTTTAAACTCCCTTTTATTCCTATGGAAACAATTATCTTTGCAATTATTACTATGGGAATAAAGCGAAGTTTAAAGTTAAACTGTGATGGTGAAACCGGGCCTAAGTAAATTGTTTTGAATATTAAAGCATTACCACTGACTTGCAAAAACGTGGATCAAAACTGAAACATTAAACGATTTTGATCTCGTAAAACGATGGAATTCAATGAATGCAATTGTAACTATACGTGATAGATAAATGTACGTATTGACGACGACTATGGGGGTAAGGCAGCGTTCTATTTTTAAATTCCCCCGAAGAAAACATAAATTTTCGCTCCCTCAAGCGTAGAAAAGTTGTTTGTTTTCCTTGGGGCCCATAATAAGCAAGCCATCGAAGCGTAAAAATAGCCGCGGGGAGTAAGTAATACGAACCTTTTTCTTTCCACAGCAATAACAACAAAACCGGCGGCTTACAACATACACGTTCACATACATAAATACATATCAAGTGAAATATTTTTTGCCTGTTACTATTAAGCCGGGCGGCCACTGTGAGCGAAGCTAAGCTAAGCTGAGCGAAACTAATTTTTTTTTTAAATTAGTTCGTATGTAATTTCATATAGACGTGGCAACTAAAAGCTAAGCGAAGCGCAATTTGGCTAACGAAGATTCCATAAAAAAAAATTACTTTGACTGCAAGCATGGCCGCTTTGCATGGGGTGACTTATTCTGTGGCAAACCCACTTCAATTTGTCAATCCTTATGCAACGTTAGTTCAAAAAGCGATCGTAGTTTTATCTACTGAAGATTACGTAGAAACAAAACTTAGTTTCGCTTAGCTTAGCTTCGTTCGCAGTGGCCGCCTGACTTTATTAGAGTTCTTAGTTCTTACCGAGCAGCTGCAAGTTGTTTTTTGCCCTCTGAGGTCGTTTACGACGCCCTTGCAGCTTTCGAAGCAGACGCAGCCGTTATCGAAAGCCCTGCCCGAACTCAAATCGCCGAGGCTGAGTTTGCTGTTGCCGGAGTTGTTCCGCTTCGGTACCGGAAGCAAAGCGGACGCGTCGCTGTGCGACCTTTGGTGGGTCTTTTTGCCGGGGGGCGTCGGGGGTTGGAACACCGACGGCCTCTCGCTTGTCGCGTTCAGCGAGCTGGTCATGTTCTGATCCTTCGGCCTTAACTCGTCCGAAAGGATCAGGTTGCGGAGCTTGATGCCGAGCGGTTTGCGTTTCGATGGTAGCGAAGAGTCGGAGCTGTACGCGTCCAACAGCCAGGCACATTTCAGCGAGAAGTCTATCGATTTTCTACACCTGAAACGAAAAAAAAAAAACAAAATAAAATAAAAACGCGGATTAGTTTTTAAAACAAACACGTCAAGGAAAAATTCATATAATTATGCATACATATAGAGCGGTTCTAGAACGATAACGTCCATTCATACGAATAACATGGATGCGTGGCGGCGTTCAGCTGCTTGCACAATGGAGGTAAAAGCTTTAAAATTTAATTTAACTGCTATGCAAGGTTTTTGCAACCTGATTTGATTCTGACAATCATCTGCTTACAAAAGATACAAGAAGAAATAACGAAATATGAAAAGAAACAAATGAAAGTTTGAGATTCAAAAGTTTCGCGCCGGAAATCGTAGATTTTTCATTTGTTTTTGGCGCACCTTTACTTTTTTGGCTTACTTTGTTTATTTCCGGAAAAAATAAAACGTTAAAATGTCAAAAAAAGTAAAATAATTTTAAAAATTCGAAAAAAAATATTTTCAAGGAAAATTGTCGAAAAAAAAAAATATCAAAGCCAGACGAAACTATGCTCCAAGGTCAACGCAACCCAACTAAGCACAAACAAACGACCAAAGAAATGGGAAAATTGAAAAAAATAAGAAACACTGAGCCCAAGGTCAACCCGACCCAATCGAAGTGAACCAAGCCATCACAAGTAATAAAAGAAATAAATAATAAGGAAACAAATGAATGCCTGATATGATTTTGACAGTTTTCAATTGGAAGCCGTCTGCTTACAAAAGGCACAAGAAAAAATAAAGAAATAAAAAGAAACAAATGAAAGCTTGCGATTCAAAAGCTTCGCGCCATAAATTGTCGATTTTTCATTTGTTTTTGGCGCATCTTTACTTTTTTTTGCTTACTTCGCTTGTTCCCAGACAAAAAAATAAGGTTAGAGTGCCAAGAAAAAGTGAAAAATTAAAGACCTGCCAAAAATTTTAAAAATTCGAAAACAAATAGTTCCAAGGTAAACCGAATTGTCGAAGAAAAACAAGAAAAAAAATGAAATGAAAAGAAACAAGTGAAAGCTTGAGATTCAAAAGTTTCACGCCGGAAATCGTCGATATTCATTTGTTTTCAGCGCATCTTTACTTTTTTAGCTGACTTCGTTTGTTCCCAGAAAAAAATATAACGTTAAAATGTCAAAAAAAGTAAAAAAAAAATAGAAAAATGGTCAAAAATTTTAAAAATTCGAAAACAAATCTTTTCAAGGAAAACCGAATTGTCGAAAAACTGGAAAAAAAATTATCAAAGCCAGACTAAACTAAGCCCCAAGGTCAACGCAACCCAACTAAGCACAAACAAACGACGAAATAAATGGGAAAATTGAAAAATTTAAGGAAAACTGAGCTCAAGGTCAACTCGACCCAATCGAAGTGAACCAAGCCCCCACAAGTAATAAAAGAAATAAATAATAATAATACGTAATAAGGAAACTGAAGAAAACAAATGAACGATTGATTTGAATTTGACAGTTTTCAATTGGAAGTTGTCTGCTTACAAAAGGCATAAGAAAAAAAATGAAGAAATGAAAAGAAACAAATGAAAGCTTGAGATTCAAAAGTTTCACGCCGGAAATCGTCGATATTCATTTGTTTTTAGCGCGTCGTCACTTTTTTCCTTACTTTGTTTGTTTCCAGAAAAAACAAAACGTTAAAATGTCAAAAAAAAGTAAAATAATTAAATTAAAAAAAATATTTTCAAGGAAAATTGTCGAAAACAAAATAATCAAAGCCAGACGAAACAAAGCCCCAAGGTCAACGCAACTGAACTAAGCACAAACAAACGACCAAAGAAATGGGAAAATTGAAAAATTTAAGAAAAACTGAACCCAAGGTCAACCCGACCCAATCGAAGTAAATCAAGCTAATAAAAGAAATAAATAATAATAATGAAACTGAAAGAAAAAATGAACGCCATATTTGATTTTGAGTTTTCAATTGGAAGTCTGTTTACAAAAGACAAAAAAAATAACCAAATGAAAAGAAACAAATGAAAGCTTAAGATTCAAAAGGTTAGCGCGAAATCGTCAATTTTTTGTTTGTTTTTAGCGCACCTTTACTTTTGTCTTGCTTACTTCGTTTGTTCCCAGACAAAAAATAAGGTTAAAATGTCAAAAAAAGTAAAAAAATGGAAGAAATGCCAAAATTTGAAAATTCGAAAACAAATAGTTTTAAGGCCAACTGAATTGTCGAAAAATTGGAGAAAAAATTAAAGCTAGACGAAACACCAAGTAAAGAAATAAATAATAATAATAATAATAATAAGGAAACTGAAGGAAACAAATGAACGCCTGATTTGATTTGACAGTTTTCAAGTCGTCTGCTTACAAAAGACATAAGAAAAACTAATGAAATAAAAAGAAACAAATGAGATTGAAAGGCTTCGCCTCGGAAATCGTCGATTTTTCATTTGTTTTTAGCGCACTTTTACTTTTTTTTGCTTACTTCGTCTGATTCCCAGACAAGAAAACAAATGTCAAAAAAAAGTAATAAACTAAAGAACTGCCAAAGATTTTAAACGTTTTTCATCGTAAGCCGTCTGTTTACTAAAAGACACAAAAAAACGAGGAATAATGAAATAAAAAGAAACAAATAAAAGTTTGCTTTGCACCGATTTTTAACTGCGTAAAAACTTTCAAAATTTAATTTAACTGCCATTCAAAGTTTTTGCAACTTGTTTATATTTGCATTTAATTTACAAGCAAAAAAAAAAAATAGTAGACAATTACAGATTCCTGTAATTTCTCCTTCTCGAAAATGACCCTGTTTAAATACGGCTTCACAGGTGACTCTTACCTAAACATTTTTAAAGCCTTCAGATTTGACAAGCTCTCAACTTCCGTTGACTCAGTGAAATAAGTCGTGTTTAAACAGAAAGAAAAAGAAAAATTACAGGAAACTGTAATTGTTTTACTATTTTTTTTTGCTTTCAACAGTCGTTGACATTTTTTTGCAGGTAAAATATTACCCTGCATCTACTACTACATGACCTTCAGTTTAATCTGTGACCGAATAAAAATAAAAAATTGTAATTTACAACTTCTGTATCCGGTTATTATCATTCAGCGCACACTTTTTACCGCAGACGCGATGCACCCACCCATCTGGATTAGGGCACTCCCACATTTCGCGATGATAAGTATCAACGAGGTCGGAAATAAAAAAAAAAAGTTCAGAGCGAAACCTATTTTCGTATCGATCTTTGATGATGTGTGAGGGATAATAAACTGCCGCGTGAATTTAGGACAAATTAATCATTTCTGTTAGAGTGATTATTATTTACGATGGCACGATGAAAAATTATGATTTTTCTACCGGTCATTATACTTGTACTTTAAACTCCGTTGCTGTGGCTTAAGTATTTCATTCAACTTTTGCATCAATTAAATAATTTTCTCGTTACAATAAATTATAGTCGCGAGACAATTCACAACCGTTAGCTGTGATACACCCTGTATATTACTTTTTTTTTAATTATTAAAAAAATTCGCTGTATACGCCTTGTTATTATACTTCCACAATTTTATTCCAGTCGATTGGGATCCCATCTTTAAAAGCTCTTTATAAATTAAAAAAATATATTGTAAATAAGTACTAAGATAAAATAATAAAACTTGTTTTTAATAACGTGACGTCAAGGAAAAAGATTACGAACAGCTTAAACCTCCAGATGATTGAGAGCACTGCGCAAGCGCAATTGTAATTTCTGAAACAAAAGAATACTGGCGAAGTGAGAGACATTCAAATCAGCAACAAAAATAACCAATAGAATAATCTGTCGAACGTCAATTAAATAAATAAATGAATGAATGTAATTAATTCGTTTATAAGAAAGCAAAGGAACTCAACCCAACCGAAGCTAACCTAAGCGAAGGAAAGAACCATCGAAAAAAAAAAGAAATTATGAAAAGTTAAAACGAGAAAACATTAGAAAAGTTCTTTAAAAAATCTAAAAACCTGCCAAAATGGATAGAAGAGGAAGATGAAGAAAAAGAATAGTTTCGAGGCCAAAAAAATTGTCAAAAAATAGGAAAAAAAAATTAATTAAAGCTAAGAGCAAAACCAATTATTGTTAACAAGTTGGAAAAAAATTAAAATTAATTAAAGCTAAGCAAAACCAAGCACACCTAAGTGGAAGCAACCCAAGAAAAAAACGATTAAAAAAAAACAATTCTGAAGCCAAAACGAAAAATAAAGTTAAAATGTCAAAACGATGAAACTCCTAAAAAAATTAAAGAACCTACCA
Organism: Prosopocoilus inquinatus; assembly: GCA_036172665.1. Lineage (NCBI taxonomy): Eukaryota > Metazoa > Arthropoda > Insecta > Coleoptera > Lucanidae > Prosopocoilus > Prosopocoilus inquinatus. The sequence continues at coordinate 11,561,797 of CM069871.1, read as the reverse complement.
AAAATTTTAAAAATTCGCGAAGAATTTGCTTCAATGTCAACGGACTTGTCGAAAAATTGAAGAAAATAAAATAAATTAAAGTTAAACGAAACTCAGCAACGCAACCCAAGTATACCCAAACAAACGACAAAGCAAAAAGAAAAATGGAGACATTTCGGAAAAACTGAACCCAAGGTCAACCCGACCCAATCGAAGTGAACCAAACTACCAAGTAATAAAAGAAGTAAATAATAATAATAATGATGATATTGAATGAAACAAATGAACACCTGATTTGATTTGCAAAGTTTTCCATCGTCTGCTTACAAAAAAAAAATAATGAAATAAAAAGAAACAAATGAAAGTTTGAGATTCAAAAGCTTCGCGCCGGAAATTGTAGATTTTTCATTTGTTTTTAGCGCGTGACTATACTTTTTTTGCTTAGTTCGGTTGTTTCCAGACTTCTTTTGTTTTTTATACATACTATTTTGCATTTTGTCGTTTTCTGTTTTAGTTCCTTTTTGTTTCTTCTATAATTTGTTGTAATTTAAGATTCAAAAGTTCCGCCCCGGAAATCGTCGATTTTTTATTTGTTTTTACTTTTTTGCTTACCTCGTTTGTTCCCAAACTTTTTTTTTTCTGTTCATTCTGTGCTGTATTTTGTCGTTTTCTGTTTCAGTTCATTTGTTTCTTCTTTAATTAATAACCCAAGTATAATCAAACAAAGGACCAAGCAAAAAGCAAAATGGAAACATTTCGAAAACAACTGAACCCAAGGTCAACCCGACCCAATCGAAGTGAACCAAGCTACCAAGTAATAAAAGAAGTAAATAATAATAATGAGATGGAAAGAAACAAATGAACACCTGATTTGATTTTGAAAGTTTTTCATCGTCTGCTTACAAACAAAAATAATGAAATAAAAAGAGACAAATGAAAGTTTGAGATTCAAAAGCTTCGCGCCGGAAATCATCGATTTTCATTTGTTTTTAGCGCGCGCCCTTACTTTTTTTTTGTTTACTTCGTTTGTTCCCAAACATTTTTTGTTTTCTGTTCATCCTATTTGGCATTTTATCGTTTTTTGTTTCAGTTCATTGGTTTCTTCTTTAATTTGTTGTAGTTTGAGATTCAAAAGATCCGGAATTTGTAGATTTTTCATTTGTTTTTAGCGCGTGTCTTTACTTTTTTTGCTTAGTTCGGTTGTTTCCAGACTTCTTTTGTTTTTTATACATCCTATTTTGCATTTTGTCGCTTTCTGTTTCGGTTCTTTTTTGTTTCTTCCTTAATTTGTTGTAATTTAAGATTCAGAACCTCCGAGCCGGAAATCGTCGATTTTTCATTTGTTTTTAACGCGTGCCCTTACTTTTTTTTGCATACTTCGTTTGTTCCTAAACTTTTTTTTCTATTCATTCTATTTTGCATTTTGTCGTTTTCTGTTTCTGTTTTTTTTTCTTCTTTGTCAGAGATTCAAAAGCTCCGCGCCGGAAATCGTCGATTTTTCATTTGTTTTTAGCGCGTGTCTTAACTGTTTTTTTGCTAACTTCGGTTGTTGCCAGACTTTTTTGTTTTTTTTTACATCCTATTTTGCATTTTGTAGTTTTATAGTTCAATTCTTTCTTGTTTCCGTATTGGCGTCTTTTTCTCACCTTTTTAGAATCAGTAATCATCAGTTCGATGTGATTTCGTATCGTATATTTTGAGGTTATGTTAATTTCAGTTACCAAACTCGTTCCTTTAATTGAGAATCTTTTGTTCGCAGTAAAATCTGTTCAGTTCGAAATCAAAACCGTATGATTTTGGCTGAAGTTAATTTAAATTAAAGGTGGTTATGCTTAAAATACTCCCGAGGCCAGTGTTGCCAACTGAACTGTCGATTCAGTTCAGTTTCTCCAGCATATCGCGTTTTCGATTCGCTTGTACTAGTTGCACTCCGAGTATTTGCATCTTATTTTAACCTCATATGATAAAACGAGATGAAGCTACTCTGAATGCATCCAGTGCAAGTGAATTGCACTTTCAATACTTTAAGTATTGTCTGTCAAACTTGTTTCAAAGTGAGGTGTCGACAAAGTTTCTGAAGCGCTTTGTATAGACTTTATTTATTTTTTCTCTTTCTTTCTAAATTGAAGTTGTTTTCCTAATTCGCAGACGTTTCATTTTCTCGCAGACGGAGTGAAGAAAAAAGCGATTGAGTTTCAAAAATACATCCGGTAGTTTTTTCCTTAAAAAAAAAAAACGTGGATGTGTCAAACTTGCCTATAAAAAGCAGTTAATTTTTGGAACCACCCTGTACAGAGGGCTGCCTTTGTGTTGGTTACAAAAATTTCCACTGGTATTTTAATTGTCAAGGTCTCACCACCAACTTGCACGGATGTTTCTTTAAAGTTGCAATAGAATGGTAATATGTAGATATCATCAATGCTGCCAACCCTCCGCGTTCCAGTTCCCTTTTCTTTTAAAAAAGAATATATACGATTTATGAAATGGAATTTATTGATAACAGAGGACGCGATATATAATATGAAACCAAGGTTGGTAAAACTGATATTGCATCTAGCAGGTTACCTCGTTCCCATTTAATAAGCAGTTTGAAATTTCCTCCCCGCAAAAGTAACTCGTGACGTCACATGAAACTTCTATCTGTCACAGAGAATGAGTTTTAGGTCCAGTTTTACAAATGCGGTTCAACTTTAAACCGAGGCTTAAACCCTTAGCAACGATTATTTCATCAATTGTTGCTAAGGGTTTAAGCCTCGGTTCAAAGTTGAACCGCATTTGTAAAACTGGGCCTTAATCTGTTTCCTAATGGTTAATCTAATTCATTAAAAATGGAATCAATTCTGTTGATCAAATAATGCAAAAATATCTTTAAAATGCCCAACTGAAGTTATCACGTGACCTTCTAATATACAATCCAGTTCTACCAACCTTGATATGAAACCTTTTTTTAATTTACGAAAATATGTTTCGCCAATGCCATCTAGATATACTGTGCGGAACTGGGATTGTTTCGGCGGGAAATTAGAAATGAATTATTCTATTCCTCTTTCACTTCATTTTCGGCTTCTTTTGTTTCAAATTTGCGTCGTACAAATTACGACGCTCGTTAAACTCGAGCCTAATCAATGTTATTAATTGAGGTGTCACACAAGTCGACGTCGCATCGTGACGTAACGTGCGGTTTTAAAAGCATCGATAAAGTGAGTCACTTGTGCAAACGCGATTTCGTGCGTGTGATTCAGAAGTCCTGCGATTAAAGGATGCGGCGACGGCTGATAACACAAGAACATCGAATTTGTTGCTGCGTAAAAGCGAAGCAAAGGCCAAAAGATAAATCTGCACAAAACAAAACTCAAATCATAAATATTATCTATTCGTTCGCTATTATTTGTCATTGCGATAAGCTGCGATTTTTTGGTTTTAGTAGGTTGGCTACCATGTTAATTTCGTGACATTGACATCAGTTAATTAAATTTAACTTCATTAAATTGTGACAATTCAAGTCAGAGTTCATAGATTTATGGGTGTTGGCAACTATTTACTTAAAGGAGTTTCCATTTTTATTTTCCACGTTAATTCTTTTTTTTCCTCTGCGTAATGAACAATTAAAATCACTTGACTTTTACTTGACTTTTTTGAGTTGCCGTCACTGTTACTAACCTAGTGATTTTGTTACTAAATCCAGTCAAGTCTTTAAGAAGTTTCCATTTTTACCTCCCAGGTTATTTTTTTCTCTTCGTAATGAATAACTAAAGTCACGTGACTTACTTTTAAACTTGACTTCTTTGAGTTGCCGACACTGTTACCAACCTAGTGATTTTGTCATTAAATCTGGTCAAATCTTTACTTTAAGGAATTTTCATTTTTACGTTCCACATTAATTTTTTTCCTCGTCGTAGTGAATAACTAGAATCACGTCACTTTTACTTTTGAAACTTGACTTCTTTGAGTTGCCGTCATCGTTACCAACCTAGTGATTTTGTCAATAAATCTGGTCAAATCTTTAAGGAATTTTCATTTTTACGTCCCACATTAATTTTTTTCCTCGTCGTAGTGAATAACTAAAGTCACGTCACTTTTACTTTTGAAACTTGACTTCTTTGAGTTGCCGTCACTGTTACCAACCTAGTGATTCCGTCACTAAATCTGGTCAAATCTTTAAGGAGTTTCCATTTTTGCCTCCCACATTAATTTTTTTCCTCTTCGTAGTGAATAACTAAAGCCACGTGACTTTTACTTTTGAAACTTGACTTTTTTGAGTTACCATAACTGTAACCAATATGTATAGTGATTTTGTCGTCACTAAATCTGGTGATTGTTAGTTGAAAATTCAGAGAGATTTTAGTAAATTCAGAACTTTGGTGACTTTGTAACCGGTTTGGTGACAAATCTAGTGATTTTCTTGTTTAATAATCATAGTATCCGAGTTTATCGTCTTTTTTTTAATAACTCTTGTCACAAAATAGTTGGTAATGGTCACCAAGCATAAAAATCGAGTCTTTTTACCGACAAAACTGCAAACTCATAAACTTATGATGGTCAAACGCCGCCAGTGATTATGACGCTCTTTCCGACAGAAAGGAAACGACGAGAAAAAAAAATTGAACGACGATCGATTTCTGTCCACCCTTTCTAACAGAGAGGAAAAAAAATCAAACAGTTTTCCCGTCTACCATCGAGCGTGTTATGTTTCTTAATTTATTTCTACGTCTTCGAAGGTAAAGAAAAAAAACGCAACATAAACACAACGTAATCTGTTTGACAATCGACGACTCTGTATTAATGTAAGGCGAATCTTCAAATGTACCTCAGCCATAGCAAAAGCTCCGCACAAATCTTGAAATGTACCTCTGACACACCACAAGCTCTGAGCGAATTTTTAAAAGTACCTCAGCCACATCACAAGCTTTGCAGGAATCTTGAAACGTACCTCAGCCACAACAAAAGCTTCGCTTTTGGCCCTTATATATCGATTAAAATCTAAATTTCATCCGTCAGTTAAAAGTTTGAGAAATCACGATTATGATTATAACAAGCAAATGATAAAACGCTTTCGTGTCTTAAAATAAATATGTATACATATTTTTTGGCTGCATCGACCTTATGGTTTCAAATTTTGATTGAAAGAGATCTGATTTATTCTACTATGGATGATGACTACAGGTCATAGAATTTTGTCGAGGGATTGTTACGTGAAGACAACAATTAATCCAATCAGGCGTCTCAAATAAGATTTTTAGACGTCTCGAAACTTCGTCCAAACTGGCAACCCTGCATTGACGTAAGGAAAATCTTAACATGTACGTCAGGAACAGCACAAGCTCCGCACGAATCCTAAAACGTACCTCAGACACAGCACAAGCTCCGCGCTAATCTTGAAATGTACCTCAGCCACAACACAAGTTCCGCGCGAATCTTGAAATGTACCTCAGCCACAGCACAAGCTCCCCCTTTGGCTTTTAAATAATAAATCAATTAAAATCCGTCAGTGAAATGTTTAAAAAATATGCCATTATTATAATCAGCGAATGATAAAACGTTTTTGCGCTATAAAAAGTCAATTTGTTGTCGCTAATTTATCATAGCCGTCCCTCTATTTACGACACATTTGAATTCTAATCGATTTAAAAATGACTGATTGGATTTCACTTGCATTTATTCAGTTGGCTGTTAGTGATAAAGAAGCGATTGCGTTCCTCCTCCCTCACCCCCTAGTGATCAAGCTGGGTTTTACAATCAGTATTCAGTTTGATGTGATTTCCGTACATCTATTTTGAGGTTAAGTTCATTTAATTTTAAAATATTATTCCTTTAATAAAGTTTCTGTTCGCTTTAAAATCAGTTCAGTTCACTGTCTCCAGAATCAAGTCAATTTGATTTTGGATGAAATTAATTTAAATGGAGGAAAGCTCATAATGGAGGCAGGCCGAATAATACGCTGTGACTGGCCGAGGTACTTTTCAAGATTCGCGTCGTAAGGCCACCACACACGAGGCGTTTTACCTTATGTTTTGCATGCACAGTTTTTAGACGTCAAACAAAACGGATTGTTTTGTGAGCTTAAAACGACATAGACATGACCTTTATTGTCTTTCGTTTTAAGCACACACACGCTCAAGTGCAGCGGGCTCACCGTAAGGCATAGGATTTGTTTTTTTTTTCTAGAGATGGCGCTGTGTAAAGGCCACCACACACGATGCATTTTACCTTACGTTTTGTCTGCACAGTTTTTAGACGTCAAGCAAAACGGATTGTTTTATGAGCTTAAAACGACATAGACATGACCTTTAATGTCTATCGTTTTAAGCACACACACGCTCAAGTGCAGCGGGCTCACCGTAAGGCATAGGATTTGTTTTTTTTTTCTATAGATGGCGCTGTGTAAAGGCCACCACACACGATGCATTTTACCTTACGTTTTGTCTGCACAGTTTTTAGACGTCAAGCAAAACGGATTGTTTTATGAGCTTAAAACGACATAGACATGACCTTTAATGTCTATCGTTTTAAGCACACACACGCTCAAGTGCAGCGGGCTCACCGTAAGGCATAGGATTTGTTTTTTTTTTCTATAGATGGCGCTGTGTAAAGGCCACCACACACGATGCATTTTACCTTACGTTTTGCGCGCACAGTTTTTAGACGTCAAACAAAACGTAAGGTGAAATGCATCGTGTGTGGTGGCCTTTATATAGCGCCATCTATTAAAAAAAAAAAACAAGTCCTAGATCTTACGGCGAGTTCGCTAGCACTTGAATGAATTGTATTTATTAGATTGTACCGAGGAGAGCCTTGAAGGGAAATTACAATGCAATTCCACGAGAAGAATGCAGAAACAATTTTCTGTTTTTTTTTTCTTTCCTCTTTATTATTGTTGCCAGTCCCTGGCGCTTTCTGAAAATTCCTAACAATCAACAATACAAGGAAAGCGCACTCGCTCGCGAGAATGAGAACTGTACTTGGCGTTAGAAGTTATTAAAAATTAAAACGTGTGAATCTGAATGAACGAATTAATTAATCAATAGTTAACACATATTTCCCTTGTATGTTTGTATAATAGGAGAGCAAGTGCGACGACAGAAAGGGGGGGAAACGACCAATTATCAGCGTTCTCTCACCTTGTGCCACTTTTAGAAAAAGTTCGTGACATTAATGCGACGAGACGGGGGCAATTGCTTCGTTTCGAGTCTGTTCCAAATACGATCGTAATAGCAGCACTTCGACTTAATTCGGTGATGATGACAAAGATAAAAACGATAAAAGAAAAAAATTACCTACTCACAGTGAGGAGTGAGAAAAATTAAGGCCACGACGAACGACTAACACAGAATATAGTATAGATATAGATCATGCTGCCCCCCTCCAATAGAAAATAAAATATCAGAGGAAAACTGATTCATTTTTTATCTCCAGAAAATGTAGGCGGCAGCTTTTACAAGGAAAAAAAAATCTCTGCGCCGTATAAGCTCCATCACCTTACCTCACCTCACCCCACCTCACTTCACCACAAATGTTATTCACATATTTACGCCTTACTCATGCAGGTAAGCAAATTAAATGGAAAAACAAATCCGCCTTATCTTTGCGTTTAATAATTTTTTTTATCGCTCAAGTACGTACAAGGAATTTGTTTACATTCTCAAACGAATGCCAATTATTTTTTTTTTGTGTGTGCATGCCATGCAGCTCTCCCGTTTTTCTTTTTCGAAAACCTTTTGTTTAGGTTTTTTTTTTGTTGTAAAAACGTAAGTTGGTTAGCGCATCTGATTGTTCTGATTGTTGTGATTGTGACACTTCCAAACTTCGGAAAACCACATTGCGAATCGCCTAAAAATAGAGAAAGAGAGAGAGAGAGAAAGAAAAAGAGAGACGAGATCTGCTCCTCACCTTGGCGCTCGTCCAGCCGCAGGAGTCTCGCCGTCATCGTTATTACGCTCGAATGAGCCACGTGATTTCGATTTATTTTCGTAATAATCAAGAGGAAGAAGGAAGAAGAAAAAATATTCGTCGCACCTCCTCGCACTTTCGCCCGGAATCGCTTTTCACGGGGGCGCGCCGAGTTTCCGGCCATCGATTTGCGCTAGATTTCTTTAACCCAAATTTCTGGAAAACACCGCGGACTACTTCTGCCTGGACAGATAAAAGAAAAAAAAGAGAGAAAGGGGCGCGCGAATTTAATGTCAGACGGCACGAAGTCTGGCAATTACGAGAGCGTAATCCTAGATTTAGTGGGGACCACAGGGCGACATGGAAGGGCCCAACTATAACAAAGGATGTTGATGTAAAAACTAAAAAGTACACAACATTTTAAATTAAAATTAAAATATTATGTTAGCCATTTTTTGTTTTCATTGTTGCCAATGTAATTCGATAATTTGACCCTCTATCTTAGATACGTATTTCTAATAGTGGATTTTATGCTAGCAATGGACTTGCCTGACCTTCGCTTCCCCTCGCGCGTCCGTTCGTTCAGTAACAATCTGGCTCATGTATTAAATGGCTGTGCCACACTGTCGCTCCGGCCTAATTTGCTGAAGGTCTTTAGTTGGTTAACATAACCTTCTTGATGACGCAAGCCTGAATCGAAGCAAATCTCCTTTTCCCTTTCGGAACTGTTACTACTCTCAGTTATTTTCAAGGCCATTCGATCCGACTCCCGTTTGTAATTTTTGGCATAATATTCGGATTGATTTGGTAAGTTACTTTATCTTATTCTTATCTTATTATCTTTGTATTTTGGTTTTCATTGTTGCCAATACGATTCGAAATTTTGACTTACAATTTTAAATACCCATTTCTAATAGTGGATTTTATGTTAGCAATCGACTTTCCTTCCCGTTAAAAATTCAAAGATTATGTTAGCCATTTTTTGTTTTCATTGTTGCCAATACAATTTGATAATTTGACCCTCTATCTTAGATACCCATTTTTAATAGTCTAATCCGCTTCCCGTTCGTTCAGTAACAATCTGGCTCTTGTATTTATTAAACGGCTGGAATTTGCTGAAAGTCTTGAGTTGGTTAACATAACCTGTTACTCTCAGTTACCGTAATTTATTAATGCTTACAATCTAATTTATTTGTAACAATTTATTTACACACTAAAATCTAACTTCGACGATCGCTGTTAGAATTCGACTGACTGCTGAGTCCACCCCGGGCGATTTTATATCCTTTGCTGCCCTCTCGAATTTTCCAACGCTGGAAAATTCGAGTTTGTTCGATGGTGGCGTGACGGCCGATGACGCATAATAATGATCCGACTTCTTGATGCCTTCAGTGTGACGTAGTGCTGAGTGGCTCGCCACAATACTCTCAGTTATTTTCGAGGCCATTCGATCCGACTCCCGTTTGTAATTTTTGGCATAATATTCGGATTGATTTGGTAAGTTACTTTTTCTTATTCTTATCTTATATTTTGGTTTTCATTGTTGCCAACACAATTCGAAATTTTGACTCTGGATCTTAAATACCCATTTCTAATAGTGGATTTTATAAGTACAAAGTTTTTTTAATCTCGAACCGGACAGAAAAATGAAGGGAAAACACTCAACGTTTCGCTATAGATTTATAGCTTCGTCAGGAGTACAATTTTCATCGGACAAGAACCAACTTCAATAGTGGATTTTATGTTAGCAATGGACTTGCCTGTCCTCCGCTTCCCGTTCGTTCAGTAACAATCCGGTTCTTGTATTTATTAAACGGCTGTATCATTTTGTCGCTCTGGCCGAATTTGCTGAAGGTCTTTAGTTGGTTAACATAACCTTTTTAATGACGCAAGCCTAAATTGAAGCGACTCTTCTTTTCCCTTTCGGAACTGTTACAACTCTCAGTTATTTTCGAATCCATTCGATCCGATTCCCGTTTGTAATTTTTGGCGTAACATTCGGATTGTTTTGGTAAGTTAGTTTGTCTCTTTTCTGAAATTATACTTAGGATTTTTTGGTTCACTTGCAGGCAGACATTTTCCATTGCCCTTTAAACGGCCTTCTTGTTGATCCGCTCTGTATTTACGAACAAGTTCCAGGAGTTTTATGAGCCCTAAGGCCACTCAAATTCATGAATCAAAGGACCTTCTCTTCACCCTAGCCAATTCTCAGCTGTAAGCTCGTCCTGCAGAAGACTTGGGTTTTGAATTGACTGTGCTTGCTGGCGTTCCGAAGAATATTTGTACCCCCATCCCCTTTCCCCGTCTGGTTCAGTGCGATCATCGTAACGCAGTCAACGTTACCTCGAGTTAATCTTTATCATCATTATCTTGATGATCGATGACCGTTGCGAATTGTACACTGCGGAATATTTTTACTTTTACTCAACTACCGAATTTAAGTCACGTTTGTTGCAACTTATCGTTAACTTAATTTGACAATTGCTTACGTCAATCTGATTCAATTTTTAGTCATTGTTCTTTTCTTAAATGTTAAAAAAATATTTAAAGTTAACCTTCATAATTTTAAACTATGGGGCACTTGCGTGAGGCGAAGGAAATTTCCCAAATACGTACCTAAAACCAGTCGCTCCATAATTATACATAAACGAAAAGTTAACTGGAATTAGCTTCTCGTTAAAACAAAAGTGCAGGCGACTTCGTTTGTATTAAAGTGCAAAAAATTTCCTAACGAATACTTGAATGTTCACCAACAGTTCTTTACTTTCATAATTTCTTTCCAGAATAAATATCTCCCGGTCTCACGCCTGCACAAAACGTGCTGCATTAAAATCTCCAGTACAACAATGCTTTCTTCTACAAGGTACTTTCTTCGATAGAATTCTGCGCGTGACAAAATCCACCGATTGTGAGAAGAAAGTGTTTTATGGGAACATCACATCTGCGTGTGCAGAATAATAATTATTAAATTCGAACTCGTCCCTCGCCAAATCCCAAGTATTTTCAGATAACCTTGGATAAACTTTGAACAATGCACACTCACTTACATATTTTATTGTAACAGATAATAAACATATCTTGTAATTTTCCGCTGCGGAATGGAGGAGAATTTCGTAAAGCAAACACTTCTCTACGTAACCGAGAGAAAACAGACGTTATGAAATCCCACTTCTGAATAAGTAAACAGACGATTAAACGATGACATTTCATTTATCCTTTGCAAAGTAAATTCATGTTTCACGTCATACTTAGAAGAACAACGATTTACATGGATGACATTGGGGCGTGCTACGCTCCCGTTGGTCAGCACTCGTTACGCACAAAGAGGAGCAACAACCAATGAGAACCGACGTGTAGATCCACCTTTACATTTCGGATGATATAAGAACAGATAAACTGATTACTGTAAGGCAAATGAAATGAGTTCTACGGCTATATCAATTTGATTTTACTTTATAAAGGAGATGGACAAAGAGCAAGAAAAAACACATCTCCACTTCCGATTGTTTAAGAAGAATCCAGACCTGAAAGCGATCGCTGGTGATCCCCTTGCCTAACGCGCTTAACACCTTCTGGTAGTGCCCATCTTCTCCGTTCTAGGCTATACCAAAAAGAAAGAGAAAGAGAAAGCTACTCCAAATTCTTTGACGCAATGCTGTGGAATCATTAAACGAAGCGAAGAAGAAAAGGAAACAAGGACTTCAGTTATGCCCATTCTCAATGCCAATGAAACTGTTCACAGCCCAACAGTGCTAACATTAAAGGCAAAAAGATTATTCAAACTTTTCTGATGTTAAGGCGTAAGGGAAAAAGAAGAAGAAGAGAAAAGACCAACAATGCTAAAATTAAGGCGTAAGGGAAGAAGAAGAAGAAGAAGAGAAAAGACCAACAATGCTAAAATTAAGGCGTAAGGGAAGAAGAAGAAGAGACAAAGACCAACAATGCTAACATTAAAGGCAAAAAGAATTATACAACTTTTCTAACAATAAGGCAGAAGGGAAGAAGAAGAAGAGGCAGAAACTTCAATAACGCCGACGACTCTCGATACCAATTCAGAAGAAGACATCAGGGAAGTTGCAGAAGATTAAGGAGGAAGCGTGTATGATGTTGAACGTGTAAGATACATTTCATGAAGTTTTAAGGGCCGTGAAAATAATTCGCTTAGGAGAAAGAAAACGACTGAAGAAGAAACATAACCCAATAAATTCGTAAACCAAACTTTCTGCATGATCAAACAAGAAATTCCAGGTATTACAAAAAGAGCAGAAGACCGAGACTGCGACAGAGTTTTGATTACATTCTTCGAATCACATTTTATTATAACAGAGGTACATCCTATCATATCCATTTAGGGAACACAGGGTGACGTTTAAGCGTCAACTGTAGCGAAAAAGAATGTTTCTAGAAAGAGATGAAAAAAAACTTTTTGTGGATGGGTTTTCTATAGTTCTCTTTCAGCTCTAGGCATTTGGTCTAATGCTTTTCAAGACCTCTTCCAAAAAAAAATTAGGTCAACCTAAATCTTCGAAATATCCATTTACAGCTTCGATAATCGAGAATTTCTCCCCCAGTCAACCGTTTCTCGAGGTTTGGAAACTGAGAGGAATCCAACGGAGCCAAGTCTGGCGATGATCAATTAACAAGAATCGTAATTCGTGAAGCTTGCCATTGCAATTATAAAATTGACAGTAAAAAACAATTTTTCTTAACCAATTGAGTCTTTCTAGCCAATAACGATATTTAATTACTCGCCTCTTATTGTCTTTTCGTGTTGGAAATAATCGATAAAACTTATTCCTGAAGAATATCAGTCAGATAGAATAAATCATCGTCTTGGCCTTCTTTGGAATTAGTTCAACCCACGCTCTTTGGTTTCCTGAGTCTAGCGACGTCATCGGTAGTTATAAAATGTCATTTGAAATCTATTGCCATGGCCTTGAACATATTCAGATGTTGTTGGATAATGTTACAATTACTCTAGCAACATATTCTATCTTGTGAAGCCAACATCAAGCGGTCTATCATCGTAATTCTTGCTCTTTGAATTGCCCCATGGACTGTTTAAATTTTCCGCTTTTATTTCCTCTTGGGATTTCGGATTTTCAGTAAGAAACGCCTTATTTCATCACTGTATGGAAGTAGATAGCTTTCATTCACGAATTGAACTGATTAGTTCAGTGACAGCGGTTGTACGAAAAATGGCGATTTCAAAAAAAAGTCATCAATATCTAAGCAACAAAAGTTAGGGGAGTGAGAGGAAGGAAAAATCGCGCCATAAAGTCCAGAAATTACGAAGAAAGAAGAACTCAACATGTTGACTACTGGAGGTCCCGTCGCTCGTGGATTTGTGACAGCAGGAGAAGCAGAGGGAGAGGAGAAAAGGTTTTCCTTACATTTTCCAAAACCGAAGCCCTCAAGTCTTAATAAAATCTCAATCCTTTTGGTCATTGTAATCCGTAATTCCTTCAGCTTTAGCCTTCTTTTTCCATCGCATGCAGTGATTTCAGGCGTACAGAATTCTTCTTCTCCCCAAATAAAGTAATTTGCAAAACTTTGCTCATAAAAATATGCAAATATACCGTTTTGCATTCTGCAACTCGCAGGACGAAGTTCGTTTCCAGAGGTTTATTACCGCGCTCGTGTTGCAACTATTTTTATTATGTCCAGTGCAGCTGAGGAGTCTTACCCACCAAAGTTACACGTGTGCACACAGAGCTCATTCGCATATTCTCACGTTCGTAGTGATGTAATTTTAACTCGCACGCAAATCGTAGCTACGTGAAATCATTTAATGTTTAATTAGCGGAGTTGTTTGCTTGCTTGCTTGCACCTTGGCTTTCGAGTAAACTGTTCGTTCCTCCATGCAGAAAGAAATCATTTCAAGCAGGCAGCCACTATAGGAAAAGACCAATACTCGCTCTAAGTCCCCCAATGATGACTCCTCTATTTTGGAGATTCATTTAACGAAGTACGGTGGTGAGAGTCTTTCAATTACGGGGAAAAACCGAAGTTGGTGCTGCCATTAATTATATTAATTATTCAAGGCGCAATCAATCGTCATTACGATCGTCCTTTTTTGTGAAAAATGCGCCCGGACTTTTAACGTCCGATTGTTTGCCCGTTTTCCGGTGATAAATGGCAAATGGCCTCATCGCTCCTGCCCGTAATTCCCCGCCGGCGGCGTGGGCAATAAAACATTAAGGCTGGAGATAATGAAAGAGAATGTCGGTGTGGAAGCGAAATTCTTTTATATCGCCCCAATTTTTTCTTTCATGGCGCTGTAATCTCGTAATGTTGAAAGGAAGAAGAACGACGACGACGACGGTGATGATGACGGCGATCAAATCGACAAAATCGAAAGCCAATATTTCAAGAAGAGATTCCTGTATTATCCGCGTTTTCTTTGGAAGGCAACTTCATTGTATGCAGTAGTATAATTTCCAAAATAGGAGGAGTTTTAATTGCGCATTACTTCACGCCGCGCCGTCGTCCAAGGACAACCTGGTTGGAAGTTGCTTGCAACGTCTTCACTCCACTCCATTCATGAATGCAATCAGGAACACAAAGGATATTTTAAAACGACGTTAATTAATACATCCTGGGGAACACCATCTCGCATATTTATTTGTGTAAAGCGTAAAGCCTGGGCGGCGTTTTATGATCATCGCCTTGCGCGTGGATGGATGCAAAACCGGGTCAATGTACTTCGTCTTCTTCTTCTTCTCCTTCAAACATGGAAGTGGAAGTTGGTGAAGTTACCTACCGTCGCCTGCCGGCCGGAGTTTTAAGGAACTGAAGAAGATAATCTCCCTCCCGGAATCATGCAGGAGTGTCTGAAATGATTATTAGCATTACAATGTAGCAGTCTGGCTCAGAAAAGTGCATTACGTATGCGTTTCTTTGTTGAAAAGGAAACGGGAAGCTGAGTAATTAATTGACTTGAAATGCGAGCTTCAAGATGTGCATTCACATTCCCAAAGAAAAGACGCCTTTGTTCGTTACTTCGTGTTACGAACATAACCTATAGTTAGCGACTTCAAGAATCTTTTTCTTCCGGTAATTCTCCTCCTTATTCGGCGACTTTTTACGTAACGCTTTGTATTATGAAGAGTGAGTGAGTGAGTAAGTGCACTTTACATACACCTGGCCAAGTGTAGACGAAGCTCGATCAGAATGTGGAATACACACACGTCCGGTGAATACCTGAACGTATCCAGGATTGTTTAATCAATCGAGTTATTTGCGAACGCTTCGTTTATCTTCGTTATTATTTTTTCCTGTTGCCCTGTCGCCTAAACGTTATACCCACTCATCATCATCTCTTTCCTCTCCGGTATCATCAAACGTGACGTGCTGCATTATCGAAATGATTTTTACGTTTCCGTTGAAAACACGCCGGATATCCCCTGGCGTGTATTCCACTCGATTTTTTTTTGTTTTTAATAATAATCTACGTGATTTGCATCAAAACGTAGGAACAATAGGACTCGTCAGATTTATCCATCCAGCAACGATAAAATTATTTTTAAATGCAAATGCAATTCCAACAACGAACTGATGCTGCTCTATTACTGTAGTGTTACAGCCGTGACGCGCAAACAGATCTATTTTTAGCATCAGTACGCCACCTTGCGTCACAGAACATGACCGAAGACTACTCGATCATTCTAGCATGCTCGAGCAACAGAGGGCTCTGCTATATAAGACGTACGATCCGCTAGGAGTGATTAGTTATGAAGTTAGCGAGCGAAGGATTCGTACCTCGAATAAATAGAGAGTACATTTTGTAAAAGTGTTATTTTCTAGACAAGCTCTTTACAATTGTGTTGTTAATTGTGAAAAGCTTTTAATTAAAATGTTCTGAAATTTAACGACTATATTTTGTGAACCCCAAATTCGTAACAGTAGTTACGAGATTCCTTTTCTCATTTAATTCTTGGGTAAGTTTAAAGCAAGTGTCAATAGCACAGGGATTCCTCCAATCTCTGCTCTTCTCCTTCTAACTCTTCGTGTTTTGCTGTAAGGAAGATCTACGCATGTGAATATTTTCAGTTCCAAGTGCTTTATTATAGTACAGTTTAATTCCCATTTTATTCATGGATAAGTCTAAGGTAATTGTCAATAGCATGGGAATTCCCTCGATCCTAGCTCTTCTCCTTCTAGGTCTTCATATTTTGTTTGTTGTGATGAAGGTCTACGCATATAAATATTTTCCTTGCGATGGTACGGGAATCCCCTAATCCCTTCTCCGTCTCTCTCTCCCCTTTTGGTCCTTCATGGTTTGTTTGTTTTAATGAAGATCTACGCATATTAAAATACAAATATTTTCCATGTGATCTAAGACTTTGTTTGTTTTTAATTTTTTTTCTAGGCGTTTTGAAACGTTCGCTAAGCGCGTGCCTTTGGATTTTAGATTGCAGGATTTTACAATACCCCCCCCCCTCCTCGACTTCATTAATTTTTAAAGAATCAAAACCTTCCACCCAATCTCCTTAGTTCAATTACTGCCCGCAAGATCGAACCATCCTATTACTTACGTTCTAGTGATGTGCCGGATCGTTGAAAATCAAGATCCGCGGATACGAGGTTTTTTATATCTTGATTCGCGGATACCGACACGAAACTTGCACTTTTTAGACACCAAGTAAAGTGAACGGGACGGCCTAAAAATGATCGAACAAACGCCTATGTTTGCGTGCAAAAAAAAAACAACAACAACGAGAAAACTGACTTACCAAACAATCCGTGCAAAAAAAATACCAACAAATACAGAAATCGGATACCGATTGGCCCAAAATAAAACTTGAAGTATGTAAATAGACTTGAAGTAAGTCAACAAGAAAAAGTTTAAGGTTAACCTAGGAAGGCATCCACAGCGCCAACGAACGTGATCTTTCCAGACAAAAGCGCAACAACGGAATAGGCGGCGCGGGACGCAGAACGATGTCCAAGAAAGTAACCTTCCGGCATTAAAAATGTACACAAGGGTTATTTATGAAGGCACGTTAAGAAATCGTAGTAAATTTGGTAGTAACGGAAAAATTTTGAACGGTGACCCTCAAAAAAAAATCAAACACCATTTCATAAAAATCTCACAGAATCCGTTGAAACACATCATTCAACGAAATATAGAGCCTTAGCGGAATGGAAGGCAAGTACAAAAATAGAACAAATATTCACTGAAAAGAAACGAATGAGAATCTTTTTTTTTCGCGAATAAGGATATCCGGAACATCACCAGTTCGTCCTTGCTTCGGATTTTTTTTCCTACCGACTTCCTCGCCTTCACTTTATTCGTCATTGCCTATAGTACCTATAGTATAGTTTTCTCCTGTTTTATTTTAGGAAAATCTTTAATATTTACAGAAAACTCTGTAGAACTGAAGAAGTCTTCTAAGTTTTTTTTTTTTGGTAAGTAGATAAGGGTCAGCATCCCTTCATCACGAACAGATATAATATGACAGGTAACAGTGCGATGATTCGAATTTTTCAGTACTCATAAATTATTAAAAATTAAATCACAACAGAACACGTGCAAGGTCAGGCTTGAAGAATAGCATCTTG
Source organism: Prosopocoilus inquinatus (assembly GCA_036172665.1). Classification (NCBI taxonomy): domain Eukaryota; kingdom Metazoa; phylum Arthropoda; class Insecta; order Coleoptera; family Lucanidae; genus Prosopocoilus; species Prosopocoilus inquinatus. The sequence goes on along the minus strand of CM069871.1, from coordinate 11,544,367 downwards.
TTTTCGGAAGTCGACTGACTACGCGTCGGCGCCACGGAACAGACAACGAGGATTATCTGCGACTTTGCATCTTGCTAGATGCGCAATATTGCAGTAATTAAGCAATGCACTATCATGGAAATCGGGTGAGAAAGACACCTTTAAAAAGAAGTAAGTTCCGGAAGTTCCAGAGTTCCTGATTTGGCTGACTGTTAACGCGTTTCCTTTTTTTATACATATATTTAAATTTTTATCATTTGTCATTTTCATCCACATACATATTATTAGTTTCTTCTAAAAAAAAAAGAACTTAATTCTATTAAAAGCACGATAATTAATGTAAAGTGCAATTTTCTTCTGTACACAATATTTCACGTTTTCATTAAAATAATGAACTGTACTTAAAGATTTGCTGTTTTCGTTAAAAATATTTTCATAAGTAAAGCACTTATCTGAAATGACAAAAGAGAGAAATAGCGAACCAATCGCGACTATTCAGAAAGTATAAGGGAACGTCATTCAAGCAAACTTTGGAAAACGAAGTAGAAATCGATTTATAGTTTCCGTCCGAAAACCAGAGCGCTACTAACAAAGAAAATCGAGGTTCATCATCGTACGGACTGCTAAAAGTATTGGGAACAAAAGGGGTTGAAAAGTGAGTTATTTCGTATTCTGACTAGGTCGAAGTAACTACCCTTGTTCACTTGTATAGCACTTTTATTAAATTTATTAAATTTTGAAATAAAGCTTCACAGTCTAAGTCACACGACCACGGTTCTTACAGGCAATAGGCTCTTAGACTGTTCCATTTTTGCGACTTTTCAGAGCAAATTTCATTACCTACCTAAATTTCATCAACAATACGATGCAGACATCTACCAATTGACCCAGTTACTTAAAAATGGAAGTTTAATGACTGCAAAAACGAGTAAGCAAATAAAAACCAAAAACAAGCGGTTCATTACCAATTTTGAAGGAAAGCTTCACAGTCTAAGTCACATGACCGTGGTTCTTAAAGGCAATAAGGCCCTTAGACTGTTCCATTTCTGCGACTTTTACCTAAATTTTTGTGAACATGCTCAATAAACGTCCTAAGACTCACTCACCTATGAACAAGATAAGGATGTATCACTTCGGCAACGTCATGCATCTGAATGTACATGCAGACCAACTGCGGCAAATAAAAGTCCACGTCGGAGTCCTCAAAACTGAACATCTTATTGGCAATGTAACTCTGCACCCCCGGCTCCTTGCTCTTGAAAATATAGTGCATGGCCATGCAGATGTCGAAGACCTTGCTCTCCAGGAGGCGCAGCATGCCGAAAGTCTGCTTGGGGGCCTCCCCGCCGCAACACTGCACCACCTCTGTTGTAATCCTCCCCGACTCGCAGCACACTTCCCCCTTCGCACAATCACTCGCGGCGTTCGTCACCACCTCACTTTCGACGCAGTCGTCCTTTTCGGAGGTCTCCGACGCGGCGTCCAGGCTCTCCTGGCTCTGATTGTTCGTGTTGGAGAGGAACTCGACGCTGGATTCGCGCGTCGTGTTCGAATCGCTGGAACCGCTGTCGGAACCGCAGAGGATTCCGGAATCGTCCGAGCCGAGACTGGCCAGTTCATCCCGCTGGGTTTTGGTCGACGTGGTGTTGGTCTTGCACGGATGCGATTCGGACACCAAAATCGTGTTCACCGTCTCGCACTCGGGGCTTGGCGTCACGTCCACCTCCGGGATTCTCTGGAGGGCGGAATCCAAGCTGCGGTTTCGGTGGTGCAAAGTTAGGTGGTTGCTGGTGGCGGCCGTGACTTGGGGCACCGGAGGTAGAAGGATGCCCATTGATCTGAAAACAAATTCAAACTTTTAAATATAATCAATACGGATTACGGTTTGGAAACTCGTTATTTTTGGGTCAGGTTGTATGTGGCGTTTGTTGCGTTTTTGCAGACTACTTATCGCTTCAAGGGCATATTCGCAGCGATGTTTAGTTATTTCGCAGTCTTGCGGATTTAATTTCCTTGTGTAAACACCGCGCTTATCTGTGAGTTCGTAGTTTTTTGCATTATTAAGTTCATTATTTGCGATCCATTTCGAATTACGTCGTGAGAATTATGCTAGTTTGTTTATTTAAAGGCGAGACAGGATCGTAAATCGATTTGACGTCAACCAATTTTTTATTTCGGTTGCCAGCGTTTATATAGGCGTTGTTGTACGCCTATGATACGTACTTTTCACACGGACGACCTTGTTTGACGGGAAGACACTTGACTTTACGTCATTTTAAATCACTTTGGATACAGCTTATGTCAACCAGGTTCTCGAATATTCGAACTCCTTTCATGTTTGTTTTGAGGCGAAGTCAAGTGGTGGCTTTACTAACTTGAACGCGAGCTCTTTCCATGTTGGTTTTGGGGCGAAACCAAGTGGTGGCTTTACTAACTTGAACGCGAGCTCTTTCAGAAGAGTGTGCTTTAAGGGGGGTTCGGCCCCTTTCTTAACGTCTGGTCAAAATTAAGTGGCGCATTTAATCAAACCTCACGTCCGTCACGACTGAGCCGTAACAACAAACGATCGCAATCTCTTCCAGGATGCGGCAGTTATATCGCGTTTCCACACGAAACAATCCAATTTACAAATCCCCATCGCATATACAGCGTTCACTGTTATTGTTATTGGTAACGAATTAACAAAAAAAAAAGTTTGGTATTTGCTTTTGGCGATAATCTTTCACCTTATCTTATCTAAATAAGTGATCCCAAAATGACTAACGGAATTCATAAACGGCGGTTTTAAACTCGTGAACTTTGCGCGCATTTTTCCCCGGCTGCAAAATTCCGTACATCACCACCAACACAAATCTTCTTTGGTTTAATTAAAACCGGTGCGGTGATTAGGTTTTTATCATCAGGAATTTGAAAAATCTGGCTGATCCACGTCACTCACGATAACTCACGACTACGAGAGGCCGAATATTATTTAACGAATTGGCAAAAACAAACGTGTTTTGAGTACTTACAACAACTGGACGTGTCCCGAAGAAGGCATGTTGGGATGTTTCGAAACGGCGCGGCGCACGTTCAATTGTTTGCCTTATCAATAAATATATTGCCGGCAGTGTCTATATAATTCGTTATCGAAATTCGAGCGAGTCCTGATAAGAAGTACACGTGAAGGACGTCAGTATAACCCGATTGTTGTTTTTTTTTTATTTTTATACGTTGATAAGTTCGTGTTAGAGATTGTTGAAGTTTGATTTGCGATTTCTCGTTGATTTGCCTCCTGGCCTAAATGAAAACAATGAAAGACAGATTTAGTTCTTGCAAACAAATTTGGGGAGGTCCTAACGTTTCTTCAACCTGACTGGCCAACCGTCTTGTCTAATGTAAACGACGACGTCATTCCATCTGGTCAATACTCCATACCAGCAGCTTTCAAGGTAGCGTACTTGGACCTCTTTATCTATACATTTTATACGGTATACAGTCTCCAAAATAAATAACTTATTCACTTATTCATGATCGTATATGAGATGATAAAGAGGTTTAAACACGCTACCCTGAAGGGCGGCTAGCTCCGTTGCCAGTTTTTTATTTTTTAAGGAGGGGAGGATCTTTTTTTCAATGTTGTAAAGGAGGCCAACCACAGCGCCAGATCTTAACAAAGAACACTGCTATCTTGAACGCAAGATACCTGCTAAGACCGTCGCTTACAATTGGAAACGAGGTGTATAAAGCCAATAATTTATTTGCGATCATTGACGTTGTTCGCCTTAGACACGTATTTCTCACACGGACGACCTTGATTGACAAGGAGAGGCTTGACTTTACGTCAGTTCAAATCAGATTGGATAATTGGATACAGCTTTTTTACTCCTTTTATGTTGGTTTTGGGACGAAGCCAAGTGGTGGCTTTACTAACTTGAACGCGAGCTCTTTCCATGTTGGTTTTGGGGCGAAGCCAAGTGGTGACTTTATTAACTTGAACGCGAGCTCTTTCAGACAACTGTCGATTTGAGTTCTCCAAAGCAAGTTAGTGCTTTAAGCTATAATAAGAATAATAATTACAGTTTGTTTTCTTTGCAAATAACAATTTTTCATGGACCTTGTCATTGTTTGGTTCACGCTAAAATCTTACAAGGACATCAAATTTTTCATTTTTAAAAAACGGAGTTACTCTACGCCGTTCATCGTTTCTCTGCGTTCATTGATCTTCGAATCTTCTCTTTTAGTCAAAACTATTTCTATTCCTTGTCGCAATCGCATCAACGGCTTCGCTTTCTCCTTTAGTTATTACTTGATATTTTATTATTATTTTGTTATCAGAAATAGTTTTTCCTGGATCTTGGTATTGCTAGGACTAGGCTAATGGGTCTATAAAGTCTTACAAATACATCTGCTCGGTGTCCAGTTTTATTCCCCCAGTGACCTCACTGACCTTCAAGCATTTTCTTAGCAGCCAAACTTGGTATTGTGAGGATTAGGCTAATGGGTCTATAAAGTTTTACAAAAACATCTGTTTCGCGTCCAGTTTTATTCCCCCACTGACCCTCAAGCATTTCCTTAGCAGTCAAGACCACTTGTATTTCACCCTCGGCGTTTTGGTCTTCTTCCTTTTGGACACTGCTTCAGATCATATTTTTTTTATTGTCAATAACGATTTTGCACGATCTTGGCATTGACCTTCAAGTTTTTTCCTTGCAGTCAAGACTATTTCCATTCCTTGTTGTCGTCGGCAACTTGATCATCTCTTTTTCTATCAGCGCCCATTCTATTAACCCTGCATTGGAAATGTGCTTTTCCTCAATTGCTTAACGCCTCCAATCCAGAACAGTTTCCTTTCGACCGTCAATTATTCAGTTAACAGTTTTTCCGACATGGGTCTTTCGTTATCCTTGATTTTATTTGCCTGGTGACCTCCGCACCAAAGATCTATTGGGAGAACTCTTTCCTCTTCCGACCACACTGCTGCATCCGTCATGCTTTCAACCCCCTCGGTGGCGAATGCTTTTCTCTCTCTCTTTCTTCGTAGTTTGTTTAGTCTTTGACCTCCTGGCACGGCGTGTTAATGGCGACTCCAGTGATAATTACTCACTGATCCATTCAAGAATTTCCAAACAAAGAGAAAAAATCGAAGCGCATTTTCATTAAATTCTAAAATAAAGCTTTAAACGACGGAACGCATTTTCCTAATAATTCTAAATAAAGCTTTAAACGACGGAACTTTACTTCGCAGATAATCCATCCTCTTTGTCTTTGTTTTGCAAAAGTGAAATGAAACTGCAAACGAGTTTTCTTACGGCGACAAACAAATTAGAAAAAAAAAAGAAACTCTAAAAAGACACAAACGCCGTCGTCGTCGACATGGAAACGTGATTAAACAAAGAAGGAAAAAAGCAGCAGCGTTTTTCTTTTGCTGAACCGCGGCATTCCCATTCTCATTCTCATTCCTACAAAGCCCCTCACGATAGTAGGCGACGAGATAACGTGTGGATGCAAGAAATATGAAATGTGTTGCGTCAGCAAGTGTTTACGTTCACTGCAAACTGCGAAAAGTTTGCATAGTTTCCTCCGCGCATTAAAGCCTCGTCGTCGTGAACGTATTTAAGGGGATTCCTTTGTTAAATGTCAGATAAGACCTACGACAACCTCGTCGCGAGGCGAGCTGACGAATTGCATAACGCGAAATGTCACGAATTATTCGAGGACGTTTTGCCTTTTAAACAACTACCAGAAAAGCCAACGTTGAATTAATCTCATGGTCATTTTGGGATCTCTGTGAATCTCCTTCCGGTTAGTTTGAACATATTTTAGTTTTGCAGTGATGGTTAAGATTGAATATTGCCAAGTCCATGGTCTATATGTAGAGGATAGAGTTCTTTCAGGTTTTAGCTTCTTCCATCCAATTTGTCACTTTTAACTTTTTTCCTCTACGTCCATAAATGGTCGTCTCCTCAATTTATGGATCGTAAGTTCCGGCGATGAAAGGCCTACCAAAAAAAAAAAAAATGGAGCTTTCACTAATTAATGGGTGATTTATCGGAACTTACCCTTATCTCCTTCTCATGAATTCCAAACACTCTAACTCTTCACTAGAGGCTAAATTATTATTGGCAAATAATACACTGTGTGGAATGAATATTCACATCACTATAATCTCTCTCACAACCAGTAGAAAAACGAAAATAAAATTGAATGACAGCAATTACACGAGTGTACATCACAACGTCGTCGGGGTTTCCCCCCCAACCTAACATCATAATGAATGTCTTTACAACACTCATTCTTCATTCATCATGCACTTCCATCGTTTACTCTTTTATGTAGTTTTTTCCCCCGCACTAGAATAGATTTATACAAATTACATTATACGCAATTACATGAGTGCTGCAGGGGCTTCCCCCTAAGTGTAACTGGCATAGTATTTTTCTTAATAGCATAACTGAAATAAATCACTGTCTGTTGTTTAATGTTCCGGATTAATCCGAATAAATTACAAGAAAACATAACAAACAGTATTAAGCATGGCCAGAGGAAGAATCAAGTCTGGAGTCATCATTATCATCACCATCATCATCGGGCGAAGAGGAAAAGACTAAATTAATTGCCGTCGATTGGCTTGCGGAAAATGGTCGGAAATAATTAGATTTGCACATGTCTGCTGGCGAAAAGAGAGCGTTGTCGTCAGCCATTACAGCTGTAACCTTGTTTCGTTGGTGATGGTGAATGTGTGTTTCTTGCGTCCGGCTGGTTCCAGACCCGAAACACTCATCGTATCAAATAAAAAAAAAGACAGATGGAGGAATGTGGGCGCCATAAATGTCGTTTGCTAATATGGGGGCGGACGTTGAATAGTGGAGGAGACTCATAGATTCTTATTGGAATAAAAAAAAGAAATGAACCAATTTTTTTACTTGTTAATCCATCCCTTGGTGTTATATAAGGTTAAATCAAGATAAGAATATAGTCCTGAGAGTGTGCTTCAGGGCAGACAATCGACACTTTGGAGTTAAATACCAGATAAGACTTTGTCGAAAACATATTTATTTACCTACTTTAAAATAAAATAGAGGAGAATAATACTACATGTCAGGTCGATTACGAAAGAATGCAGATGATAAAGTGCGCAATTTAGATTCCATTAAAATCACATCAAGATTTGATATAGCTTTTGCTAATTGCACAGATAAATAATACACCGACACCGTCATAAAAAAAAACCTTCGTGATTAAATAATCCTATTGTTTTTATTTTTATTATTATTATTATTAAGAGGCAACTTACAGAAGAATTAAAAAAATATTACTTTGAGTTTGAACTCGGGAATTTTTTTCTTTTTTAATAAACTCGAAACGAATTGAAACCGAATGTATGTAAATAAAATTCAAAACTGAGAAAAAGTTAAAAGTCAACTGAATACAAAAAATGAAAATTCAATATTAATTAAGTCCAACTGAAGCAGAGTTAACTCAAATCAAATCAACCTAACTTGGCTCAATACAAGACAAAGAAAAATTAATAAGATTCGAAAAAAAAAACTTTCAAAGCTTTAAAACACCAAAAGAAAATTGAACTTAACCGGAATTAAGATAACTTGATTCCAAAGTATCATTTTTTTGCTAAAACCAATGCTCAAAAACTAGAAAGTTTGAAAACTCAAAAAATAAATTTAAAATTGAAAGCAATCAAAATTCCGTTCAACCTAACTCAAGGTTAATTCAACTCAACCCGTTCCAATTATGACTAGATACACTTAGCCTAAGCAAAAAATCAAAAATTTAAATAATTAAAACATTAAAAAAAGTGTCACAAGGTCAATTCAGTCAATTCCAATAAACAAATGTCAAAATTTGCAGGGGAAAGTTTCAAGGTCAATCCAAGCCACTCAAAAGCGAATTCAATTGAAGCCAACCTAAGCCGAAGTAACCCAAGCAAAAAAATTAAAAAAAAATATATATGCAAAGTTAAAACGAAAAAATTTTATCTTTTGTAGGTTTATAGTTTTGCTTTTGCATTATTTGAACTTGTAAAAATTTGACAAATCAATAATCAATTATTACTTGATTGCCATTGACAATTTTACTGATGAGTTTGGATTAAAATTAAAATGTTCGAAAATTCAAAAAATTATAGAGAAAGAAATAAATATTTAAAATTAAAACAAAAAAAGTTTCAAGGTCAGGCCTCACAAAAAGTTACCGGAGTAACTATCAAAATTACTAAATTGGCAACACTGAAGTGAACTTCGCTTTATTTTAGACCACTGATTTGGTAAGTGAACCAAAACATTATTCGTTTTTTTATAAAAACAAAATTATTGTCTCACCCCATTCATTAAATTTATTTTTATATTTCTCATAAAAACAGGTTGGCAACATTGTCGTTTATTTCCTCGAGAAAATATCGGGTACTTTTTTTTAATTTGGCGCCCAGCATGCTGTGAATGCTTTTGTATGTATGCGTTTTAAATGGATCGCGTGCTAGTCACAGCCCGCTGGACGCCACATTAAAAAAACACTTATATACAGAGAAAAGAATTCGGCCCACTTAGTATTGGACACTTTTTACACCGAATGTACGACTTACACCTTCCGCGGCTCCGATGCATTTAAATTGCTATTGAGTGGGAGGGGAAAGTTACGGTGCAGATGTTCGCGCTTCACATAAGTTACTCAGGGTGCTGGGGACTAATACAGTCCGAATACTAAATTGTCGTAGTGCTCGCGGAACTAGTGGGCCGATTTCTTATCCCTGCTTATATTCTACTAGTTTTTTTTTTTTTAAACAAAACATTTATGAATTTTACAGAGCCATTAAATATCTTTTCCTCGACGGGATAAAAAATATGTCCGGGCAGTGTTGCCAACAAGTACCTAGTGCAAGGGTGCCAAACCTTTTTTAAGCATCGACGCCTTCGAAGAAAATAGAAAAAAAATGACCCCCTTTGCCCTCCTTTCAAATGTAATTAATATTTCTGAAACGTTAAACCAGAATCTTGTTAAAATGCAATCTGTGATTCTATTTGACCTTATTTCGTGTTTTCTTTTTGTTATTATAATTTAATTATAAACCGATCCGATCGTCTTTTGTCTTTACTTGACTCGCGTTGAAAATTTGATCGTCTTCTGTTTCTTTATTTTGATCACATAACTTTGTCTCTTGATTTGATCTGGCTTAGATTAGAAAATTAACAATTTTCATATTTTCATTTATTTATAATAAGGTTTTGCGCTACAAAAGTCAGCCAGACTTACAAAATTTGAAAGAATTCAAAAAAGTATTTAAAAAAACTAAAAACTAGTAAAGTAAAAATGAAGGTAATTAGTTCTGCTTAGAGAGAGAGAAAAAAAAACTAAACTTCAGATTAAAAGTAAGCAAAAGCAAAAATAGAATTCTGTGTGAAACAACAAATAAATGGACAGAGCTCTAAAGGAAAAAAGAAATTTAACAAAGAAGCAAACAGTCTAGTACAAATTCATCTATATACGTAAAACTACTAATTGTTAAGTCAAAGCGACCTAACACTGGCTGACAGTAGTAACAATCTAAAAAAACTAAAGTATAACGACAAGACCTAAATAGATAAACTGAAAAATAATTGAGAAAATACAAATCAGAAACAGAAAACTGAAAAGAAAAATAAAAACAATTCGTAAACTACAGTGAACCTTTAACCAAAGAAATACCAAAACTAATAAATAATAATAATGATAACAATAATAAATAAACAAAAGAAGAGAAATTTCTTGATGATAAATCAGTGTTGCGATATCTACACAAATTACAATAAATTACAGTATAAGCCATTGTTTATTGTTAGTTGAAGAAGAAGAAGAAGTTTGTAAATACATTTTCTGCACATTGCAAAAATCTTCTTACATTAAACAAGACTGAAATGTGTCTTATATTAAATATGACTTGCACAAACCTTTTATTACAAGCACCAGTTAATATATCTAATTTTAATCATGTCGAATAAGTAAGTTATTTTATGTAAAGTTATTAAAAACGTTTTGCAATAAAAAAAAAAAAATTTTTGTCAGTTGCTAGGTACATAAGCTACAGATATCACGCATGCATTTGATAACCAAGCATACAACTTTTGCGAGAAATTAATTCCTGTTGATAAGCAAGCACATTTTACCATAATATTAAAATGCCTTCCACATTTTCCTTCTCTTTAATTATCACATAGTGTTTAACATCACGCAGCCAGAGAGTTTTTATCAGTGACAAACACAACGAAAAGTTCAATGTCAAATCAGTTTCAAGGCAACAGCAGTCTATGACAAACGCTGTTGATGTGATGATGTGATAACACGCATTCCATTCTCATGTCATTATGTTATTATTGTCCGTACGAAATGATCTGAATACTCGTAGCAATAGTCGGGGGGATTTTGATTTTTAGAGTTTTCTACTGATTGCTCAAGAACAAAGGTTCCCAAACTTTATCAGTCACGGAGCCCTTTTTGTAGCAAAAGTGTATCTTGAGTCATAGATAGGGATTTTGATTATTAGGGTTTTCAAGTAATTGCTCTAGAGTAGCAGTTCACAAACGTTATGAGTCACGGAGCACTTTTTGAAGCAAAATTGTCTCTTGAGTCATAGTTGGGGATTTTGATTTTTAGAGTTTTCAACTGACTACTTTAAAGCAGCAGTTCCCAAACTTTATCAGTCACAGAGTCCTTAGTGAAACAAAACTGTCTCATAGGCCTCAAACTATGTTTAATATTTTAACTCTTTATAAAACTTATTACATGCGATAGGTACTGTCACGAGCAATAAATTTTGGTCATCATTGATTGTCAAAGGTTGGCACCGATCTTATTTTTCTTATTAAAGATAAGGAGATTCCTGTTTTAATTTTGAATGTTGGGAACAGTCTCTTAAATACTAAATTTATTTTCGACACTTTCTTGGTAAAACAACAAATTTATATGAAATTTATGGAATTAAAACTGACTTTTGTTGGAGACAGTGCTGACCAAAATTTAATGCTCGTGACTGTACATACGTATATACAGATTTGAAGTATGATTACGACTGATCAGTTAAGGAAAATTCTATAACTGGGGTGTAGTCAAAAAGGTCAATTAATACTGCAGCCCAGTTATAGAATTTTCATATACAGATTAATATTTTCTGTCATTTTCACAACTGCCCCAGTTGGAGATGCTATCTGTGAGTGGTCCGGAGCAATGAATTATTTAATTTACCTGAAATCCAAGCTTAAATTCCGCTGGTGATTGCTGAGCCTGGTCCGTATGTTGAGGGTACAGCTGGGCCTTCCGTGCACCGAAGGCACGTTATCCCTAAGCAAGTTCAGCTTCTGCCTCTTCATGTGTGCCATCTCGGCCTTGATAACCCCAGCTGGAGCAACCTCACCCATGTCTTCCTATGCCCCGAGCATAACCCGGCACTTCCAAGCGAAGAAGCGAATCGAACCGAACACAGCGCACATTAATTTATCTCGGCAGCAAGAAATCCTCCGCGTTCTTCGACTCGATTTGAAAAAACTATGAGATTATTATTGAGAGCATGACCCACTGAAGAAGCGGCGTCGACAGTGACAGCTGTCACCGAAACTGAAAGCATCAGGCCTATTGTTGTTGTTAATAACAATAAACAATGCGAAATTTCTCTCCTCCGCCGCTTAATTAATTCGATTAATTAATTGATTAATTAAAAAAAAGGAAGAACACGACGGATGACGCTTTGCTGTGTTTTCACAACAGTCTTCTTTTTCTTCTTCTTTTCGTCGTTCAGTGCAGGTGCAGAAGCAGCAGCCCACAATTCATGGGTGTGCCGCCGCCCTCGATTTTCTTATTTGTAAACACAACCCCAGTCCCCCGGATATTATTATTATTACGAACGAAAACAAACCACCAAATAAATAATTCACTTGCCGCTGTTACACTTGACGCGTGCTGGGACTAGTTCTGCGCGTAAAATACATTCGAAGAAGCATGGTTTACGACGTTGTTCGTGCATTCATTGCAAACGGTGTAACCGCCGCCGCCGCCGCTGTCCTTTCGCGGAAGAAGACTTCAGCACTTCTTCACCTAATTCACATATTTCTTACGCGCTCTCCTTCGAACGATACGGAGGAACTTTCGCGAGCTTAAACACCGGAAACCGCACTCTTAAATTACCGTCATTGTTATTATTGTTCTTGCGTCTAACGCACTAACACCAAATGCAACACGAAACACAACTGCCACGAAGATAGCGCCATCCTGAATTGCTGCGCCGCGAGTGGTGAGAGGGGGGGATGGATTGGAACTCGGGCGTACCAATCGCTGATATGCAAAGTTCCTAGAAATTGAAGTTACTTCTTCGAGCGGCGGCGCGACGGCGGCGAAATTATTCACTTTCTTTTTCCTTTACACTTACGTAATTCGGTAGGTGATAATTAGCTAGGAATGCGATTCGTATTAATTAATAAAAAAAAAAAAATTGGAATTCGAGGTAGTCGTGAATGTTGGGATGCGTTCGAGAACTGTAGGTGTTGTGCATCGGGGGGCGTGCAAAACGCATCTCTCTCACTCGTTTTCGGAACGCAAATGATTGATTGTAAAAATTGAATTAAAATCAATAGTCAATAATGTGATCGACATTGATAATCAATCAGTCGTCGTTAATGAAAATTTTCGATCAGCGGTTCTCAAACTCGCCCCTCCCCCACCTCATAAAATTGACGTTTCGTTGTGTGTTGTTACACTACTGTCGAAAAGTTTTAAGACGAAAAGTAAATCTGTAAATCTGTTGGAATTTGAGCCTTATTGAAATAGCCCGTCTGAATTTAGAACCTTCTGCATTTGAGCCTCCCCGTCTCTCTCTCCCTCTCTTAACCATAACCCTTATTTATTTATATAGCTTGCCGCCGGCCGTACCATAAAAGCAGGTCAGCCGGCTAAATGTTGTTAAGGTTCATAATTGCAATCCACGGATATTTATACGGCCAGGGGTATTTCTTTTCGTCTTAAAACTTTTCGACGCCACCGTAGGTATTTTTCGAAATTATTTATCCTGAAGAATAACAAGAATTTTAAAGTTTTAAACACTTCGGGGGAGATTGTGTAACTCTTATTTAGGGTCAGTTGCAGCAAATACTTAAACCGACTTTAACTTTAAGTGCCGCTTAGGGCCGCTTTCATAATCAGAGTTCAAATTTAAAGTTACTTTAACCTAAAAAAAAATACATTTGTTTCCCTATACTTAAAGTGACTTTAAATTAAAGCTTCCTTAAGGTCTGATTATGAAAATGGCCGTCAGACTTTAAATTTAAAGTTACTTTAACCTAAAAAAATACATTTGTTTCCTTATACTTAGGGCCGGTTTCATAATGGAATTAACGGAGACTTTAAAATTAAAGTCACAGTCAGATGTCAAAACAAATGCGAAAACATAGTTATTTATACATCGGAATCTGACTTTTATTTTTAAGTCTCCTTTAATTCGATTATGAAACCGGCCCTCAAAGTGACTTTAAATTAAAGCTTCCGTAAAGTCTGATTATGAAAATGGCAGTCAGACTTTGAATTTAAAGTTACTTTAACCTAAAAGAATACATTTGTTTCCCTATACTTAAAGTGACTTTAAATTAAAGCTTCCTTAAAGTCTAATTATGAAAATGGCCGTTAGAATGTGAGTTACATTAATATTATGCAGCCCCAAACATCACATTATAAGTGATACTTTTACATTTAAGCTCGGCTTAAGTGTTTACAGTTTAACTTTAAACATCGCTTTACTCCCGCGGTAACAATTGCAAGGATAATTGTTTCCATAGGAATAAAACGAAGCTTAAAGTTAAACTGTGATTGTGAAACCGGGCCTAATTAGGAGGTTGTAAAAATTTAAAGGTGCTTTAAAATTTTAAATACAGCGTTGTAATTGGTTGTTACCACAGCAACAAAACTTAACAGCCCTCTAAATTTAACGCTTCTGATACAGAACAGGGCCCTATTTCATAATCGAACTAAGGCCCGATTTCACCATCACAGTTTAACTTTAAACTTCGCTTTATTCCCATGGTAACAATTGCAAGGATAATTGTTTCCATAGGTATAAAACTGAGTTTGAAGTTAAACTGTGATGGTGATACCGGGCCTAAAAGAGTCACATTCTGATGTGGTTATTTAACCATGTTTTCGCTTATCTTGACATATGACTGTGACTTTATTTTTGAAGTTTCTTTGAATCCGGTTATGAAATCGGAACTTGAGCCTCTTAGGGCCATTTGCACCACTTTCAGTTAAAATTTAAGGTCCACTTAACTCCATAGAAACGTTTGTTACAATCATTATTTCTATGGAGTTAAGTGGAGCTTAAATTTTAACTGAAAGTGGTGCAAATGGCCCTTAATGAGTATTATTAAATTGCTGGACCAAATAAAGTAAAGAAGAAGAAGAATTAAAAAATCGTCGAAGATTTAAAAAAAAAATTGAAAAGACAGATTCAAGGTCAGCCCGTCCCAACCCGACCGAAGCCAACCTAAATGGAGACAACACAAAGAATTATTTAAAAAAAATTATGAAAAATTAAAAAATAATAATAAAAAACAAAAATTAATAATCAAAATTAAGCAAAACCAAGTCCAGCCCCAAAGTAAAAAGAGAAAAGTAAAAGAGGAAGTAAAACAAGTGAAGATCGTAAAGCAAGACGCGATTGCATGCAAAGTTTTTGGAACGCAGGTGATTGATTGTAAAAATTGTAAAATCAATAGTCGATGACGTGATCGACATTGACGTTCGATGAACGAAAATTTTCGTGTAGCGGTTCTCAAACTCGGATCCCCCCCCCACACCTCATAAAATTGACTGAAGAAGAATAAAAATTTCAGTGTTTTAAACACTTAATGAGCATTTCATTGCTGGGCCAAATAATGTCAAGAAGAATTAAAGGATTGTCAAAAATTTAAAACATCTGAAAAAACTGTTTTCAAGGTCAGCCCAACGCAACTTAAACCAAGCTAAATGAAGACAATAAAAAGAATTATTAAAAAGAAAAGAATTATGAGACATTGAAAGAAAAAAAAAAAAAACAAAAATCAATAAAAATTAAGCAGCCCCAAAAGGAAAAGAAAAGTAAAAGACGAAGGAAAACAAATGACGCAAGATGCGATCGCACGTAAAGTTTTCGGAACGTAGGAGATTGTAAAAATTGTAAAATCAATAGTCAATGATTGACGTTGACAATCAATCAGTGGCTCGAGATTTTTGTAAATTTTCGATTAGTGGTTCTCAAACTCGGACCCGCCCCCCACCTCATAGAATTGACGTTTTGTTGAATGTAAGAATGGGAACACTTAATTGCTGGTCCCAGTAAAGTAAATAAGAATTAAAGAATTGTGAAGAAAGTAAAAAAATTGAAAAAAGAAAAACACTCAAGGTCAATCTGACCCAACTGAAGTCAACCTAAATGGAGACAACGCAAAGAATTATTTACAAAAAAAAATTATTAGAAATTGAAAGAAATAAAATACAAAAATAAATCAAAATTTAGCAAAACAAAGTCCAAGGGCAAGCCAAACCAACCGAACTCCACCAAACTAGTAAAAGGGAAAAATGTAAGAAAAATTAATCATTAAAAATATGAAAAATTAAAATAAAACAAAGATATTAAAATTAAGCCTAGAAGACGTAACATTGATGAAAGAAATCAGAAAAAAAAAACAAGTACGTGATGATATTTTGAAAAGTGAAGAGAAACAAAACGCGCCCATATTTTAATTTTTTAATTTTCGACTTTTACTAGAAAATTAGAACAAACAAAGAAGAAACAACAATTAAATAATAAAAAAAGAAGATAAAAAAGGGAATATAAAAGAAAGTTAAAAATTAATTAATAAATAACAAAGAGAAGAAAATAGCAGACTAAATAGTAAAAAAATTGAAAAAAAAATAGTTTCACGGCCAATCCAACACAAAGAATTATTAAAAAAAAAATTACGAGAAATTGAAGAAAAAATTAAGCAAAATCAAATCCAAGGACAACTCAACTCAACCCAACCCAACCCAATTCAACTAAACGACCAAGTAAAAGGCCAAGTAAAAGGGAAAGTTGAAAAATATAAGAAAAATTAATCACTCAAAATATTATGAAAAATTAAAATAAAATAAAGATATTAAAATTAAATCTAAAAGACGATTGATGATTGATGAAATAAACGAGAATTTATATTTAAAAAAAAAGAAGAGAAACAAAACTCGCCCCACATTTTAATAATTGAGTTTTACAAGAAGGAAGTTAAAACAAACAGGGAAAAAACAGCGACTAAAAAATAAAAAGAAAAAAGGTGCATGTCATAGACAGGTGGAAAGTAACGAATAAATAATAAAATAAATAATAAAATAATAAATAATAAAATAATAAATAATAAAAAAAAGAAAATAGCAGTTCGAAAAATAAAAAATAATATAAGTACAATATAGTAAAAAAAAAAATTAAACGAAAACTGTCTGAAAATTGAAACATAGGGCAATAAAAAATTTTAGCACATGCGTTTTTAGTTATACGCAAGTTATAATAAACAGAGAAGAGAACCGAAATTACGACAAAGAAATAAAATAAAAGAAAAACGAAAGGATTAAAAAGATTTTAATTTCTCTTTAGAAAAAGAATGTTGTTATTGGATCAATTTCTTTTTTGATTATTTTCACTTGATACATCCATACATTTTTATAATTCGACAGTACAGTCAATTGTGTCAATCCAGTAATATTACATTGGGCTTCAGATTAAATTAATTACATGTGAAACTATTTATAGCTGATGAATTAGGTGGTGAAGACTTCGGTGGATTAGCCCTAATCACTTTATCAACTTATACATTACCTAATTAGACAGATTAACACTCAGTTATTTAACTTAATAATATGTATATCAAATGTATTAAATTAAATTTGGTTTAGAGTAAATTATGTAATACTTAAAAAAATAATGATTATATGAAATATTCACCTGAGAAAAGAAAAGAGACTATTTTTTTTTAATTTAGAAAAGGCTTGAAATCAAGTAACCTTTTATTGTACACATGATTGATTCATTGTTTAAACAGTTTTAAAGTAAAAGGCCTTCGACAAAGGCTTACGTGATGGCTTTTACACAGCAACAATGTGACCATTTTTGTGTGTTTACTATATTAAAAAAAAGAAACTTTAATGCAAAGTCAAATAAAGCAATATTAAAAAAAAATACTTTTAATAAATAAACAAATATTAATTATACCTTTCGAATGCAATGCATTAGGCAATACAACCTCCAAGAAAGTCATTAAAAGCGAATAAACAAACAGTTGTGGGGACTCCTTTCAGAAACCATTATACCAGCGTTTCCCAAACTTTTAGGTTTCGCGATCCCCTTTTGAGCCGCATATGATTCACGCCCCCCTTTCCCATCGTATCTCGAACTTGAACACTGATTTAAATATATATATAATAAATATAATAGATATGAAATTTTGTTAAGTCGTGACAATTTATTATTCTATTTGTCTTTATTTTATTTTATTTTTTAATAATACGATCGTCTTTTTTCTTTTCTTGATTCGATTTCAGTTTGATACTCTTTTAATCAAACACAATTAATAATTCGTCAATGATCAATGATGATGATTTTATGTTAATTTTATAGATTTTTTCTTTTAGTCTCATCTTCGTCAACGACGATCGTTTTTTAATTCCTTATTCGAATTTATTTCATTTAATTTTCAACTTGATCAACTGATCGAGTTTTGTTTTTTCCTTTTTTTTTCAATATATTTTATTCGTTTTAGTTTTCGTTTATTGAGTGTGAATTTATTTTACACTTTAATTCCGTCGATTGATCGCCATTTTATTTTCTCTTTTATTCGATTTGACTTCTTTTTATTTTAAAATGATTCACTGATCGCCCTATTTCGTTAAAATTTACAGATTATTCTTTGGATCGTGACAAAATAATTTTTAAATCAATTTGACTTGTTGCTACTTTATTATATAATTTTTATTTTAGTCCTAATTTCATCATCAGCTTTTATTTTTATATAATCCTCATTTGATTCTATTTTATTTAACTTTTAATATAGCCAATTGACGAACCTTTGTTTTTTCTTTAATTAATTGATTTCATTCGTTTTATTTTTTTACTTTTAAATTAACAACTAATCATCTTGCTTTTTGTTTTCTCTTCGGTTTGATTTTATTTGATATGAGTTGATTTTTTTAGTTTAGTCAATTTATTTCCTTTTTTTTACTAGATTTAAGATTATTTTATTTTATATTTTAATTCCGCTAATTGATCGTCATTTTCGGCAAATTTATTTTATTTTTTAATTATTAAATTGAATTAAATTTTTGGTTCTCATGAAAGTTACTTTATGTCGATTTAACTTAACGAGTTTCACACGGTTTTTATTTTCGTCCTGACTTGTTTGACGATCGTCATTTGTTTTTGTTTTTTTTTTCGATTTTATTCGTATTTTAGGAGTGTTTTGATTTTGATAATCAATTTTTCTCCTCCACTCGAGCTAATTCAATTTCATTTAATATTATATGTAAGTTTTTAACTTTTTTTTGTAAACTATTCAGCAAGACCTTCAATAGAGAAGACTTAACAACTCCGACCCCCCGAAGACACCCCTAGCGAACTCCTAATAAAGGTTCACCGATCCGTTTCAAGTCTTCATCGACCTCCAAGGGGTCGATACCGATTCCGTTGGAAACCCGTGGTATAAAAAGGTGAATAATCGTCTCTTAAACAAAATGTTAGGTTTTAATTAAAAAAAAGTTTTAAAAAATAAGAAAAATAGAGGCGATTACTATTTCAGATTTCAAATAAGTATAAAAACATGAAGTGTTCCGTTTAAAAAATTAAAATTTCAGCTTATATCTCAGTTATGCGATGTTCGTTTGTTTTCCTGTAAACATCAGCAAACACTTTGAATCAGTGTATATAAGTTTTATGATAAAGACTTCTTCCTAAAATCAAAAATAAAGAAGTTGAAGGGGATGAGAATTCTCACGTAATCACCCTGTATAAGCCATTTCTTGTAAAAAAAATAAGATTATAAATTAGTTGCAATTTGCGTATATTGAAGACTTATGCGCCCCCCCCCCCCCCCATGGAGGCGGGCCCCACAGTTAGGGAAACGCTGCATTATACAGTGGTTTTCTTGTGAAGGAATCTTTCCAAAGGGGTGAGACCAATCGGTTCAATTCTTTTAATTTTTTTAAAATTATATTTTATTATTTTATTCGTAGAAATTTGTTTTAAACTTGAAGCTGTCATAAGAATGAATTTTTTTTTAAGTACTTCAGTTGCTCAGAGTTTTCGGCCGAATACTTTTGATAGGCAGTGTACCTACTAAGCGTAAAAAAACTAAAGTTTTCCACTTAAATCAACCTTGATCTTGCCAAAACACCCACAAACGCGCGTTTATAATTAACTGTGATCCCACATTTCTTTTTTTCTCTCTCTCTCATTCTCTCTGTATGAAATGAGTCACGTGTTTTTTTTTTCGTAATTAAATTCCGAGATACCAATCGCTCGAATAGATCCAACTTCCGGCGGCGGCCGGAGATCTTCACTTATCTATCGCAGCGTGAAGTTATTTTTGAAGGGGGGGTTGAAGCGTTCCGAAACCAAAAATAGTTGTTGCCCTGTGGACGCGGGTCTTCGTGGGGCGCCTGCGAGGCAGCAGATGTTTATTGGCATCTGGAAGAGAAAAGAAGAGAGAGAGAGAGGAAAGACAAAAAGCGAAAAAACCAAACGCGGACTTAAAAACGCTTTAATGTTAATGAGACGTCTTCCAGCTGCCGACTTATCTAAACTGCATTTAATTATTTATTGCCGATGCCAGCTTCCAATGATGGTTTTAATTTCTTTTATTTCAATTTTCTTTTATTATTTTTAAGTAAATAAAATGCATTGCAGAAGAAGAGAAAATACAAAAGAAGGAGGACATCTGTTACCTAAATTTGGATTTCATAGATAAATAAATAAAATATTGTCTATTTTGTAAAGCATATATTAAAGTATTTTCAATTTTTATTATTTTATTATAAAAAAAATTTCCATTCCCTTAAAGTAATTTATTGCAAAACGCAGGAGAAGTCACTGCTGCTGTTGTTAAAGTTAACCTTTTCAATTTAAGAGATGGCGCCATAAATAATTCCATCTCGTCTTAATTTAATATTTTCAATTTAATTTTGAAACGAATGCGAAGTTTGAAGCTTGCTGGGAAGTTGAGAGGAACGTCGTCAGTGGAAAGATGAAAAATCTGTTGTGC
Organism: Prosopocoilus inquinatus; assembly: GCA_036172665.1. NCBI lineage: Eukaryota > Metazoa > Arthropoda > Insecta > Coleoptera > Lucanidae > Prosopocoilus > Prosopocoilus inquinatus. The sequence continues at coordinate 11,524,121 of CM069871.1, read as the reverse complement.
TGTTCCGGGAAATTCGATCTTTGAATTGTTCTCTCTTTCGGCCAAGAGATGGCGCTTTAAATAATTCCCGTTGCGCCTTAGTTTTTAACTGGATTGAATTTTGAAATTCAAAACTTTGCAAAGTCGCGCCGCATCGCATTGGCGTGAACACGAAATTAATTTACTTTTAGAAGTTAGATGGCGTGCATAGATTTTATACTTTCGATTTAATAAAAAAAAAGAAAAAAAAAGTGTTTACCGAAAATTTAAAAACGAGACCGTTTTAAGTAAAGTTGGTACGATGGACGACTTCGCCTTCGAAGTCATAATTGTCTTTTTTTTAATTTAAAAATAAAATTCGCAAATAAGCAAAAGAAAAGAGGAAGAAATGGCAACTGCTAAAATTAAACAAACAAAAAAGTAAAAGTGGAAACAATCTAAAACGAATGACAAGCGACATTTTTGACGGTCGAGAAATAATCGAAGTGAAATAAATAAATAAATAAATAAAATAAAATTCTCAACGGTAGTAATGGTAATTTGAAATTCGCAAAGAAAAAGAAAGAAAGAAAAATGAAAACAAATCACAATCGCAGGATTTCTGAGAAATGGTAAACTGAAACAAAACAAGAAAAAAAAAATGAGAACTCTTTACACGATCGAGAAACATAATTAAAATGGAAAGAGAAATCGTGAACAAGAGAGAGAGAGAGAGAGAGAAAACAAAAGACGATCACAATAAAAAATAAAAGATAAAAAGCTTTAAAATTTCTTTAAAAATTATATCTAATAATTAGGAATGTTTGCTAAGGGAGAAGAAATTTGGAAATTCCTAAAGAAATAACAAAAGAAAAAGAACATCAATGACTCCTCGGAGAAGTAATCGACATGGAAAAAAGGTAGCCCCAAGAAGAAAGAAGAAAAGTAAAAGAGCAAATTGTACGAAAGAAAAAGAAATTAAATTACGAAAAGTTGCAGTTGCAGCGAGGAGAAAAGAACGTCAAAAGAAACGTTTCAAAAAAAAAAAAATTGGAAAATTATTTTTTTTTAATTTTTTTTGTAGGCAAAGTTGAAGGACACAGCTTTTAATGAGAACGCCGGCGATAAAATGTTTTTTTAATTCGATTAGTTTCCCGCTTTGGCTAAGAGATGGCGCTCTAAAAAGTAAGGTTAGGATTTAAATTTTTGTTCAAATTTTTTTATTAAACGATTCTTGTTAATGATGCAACATTTTTGCCTCTTTCATTTCAATTAAGCGCAGCTTACGACTAATGATTATTATTATCATTTATCAAGAAATCCGAAGCAGTCACGAGACAAAAGAAAGAAAACGGAAAAGGAAAATCGAACTTCAAAAAGTTGGCGGAAAGTTTGAGAATGAATTTCAGATAAATGACGATTACAGAGAAATCAAAAGGGCGGGAATTTCAAACTTAAATCAGCCATTTTTATTTATCGTATTATCATTAATAGTAATAATAATAACGATAATGTTAAATAAGATTGGCTGTTTTTGAGTTCGAAATTCCCGCATGATCGGCATTTGTTTGTGCGCTGCAAATTTTTTTTAAGAGAAAGTTGGAGGACGAAGCTTTTGATGAGAACGCCAGTGATGAAATATTATTTAAAATTCGATTAGAATAGTTCTCCGTTTCGGCTAAGAGATGGCGGCTTTTAAAAAACAAGGTTAGGATTTTTTTTAAATTTATTAAAGAAACGATTCTTTACACCGACACCTGATATTACATCTCGATGTTTTTTTAAAAATTATTTCCGTTAAAAATAATTTCCTGATTATAAGCATTATTCGCGCCAAATTCTTTTTTGAAAAACAAAGGTTTGAATGAGAACGCCAGCGATGATATGGTTTTTAAAATTCGATTAGTTTCCCGCTTCGGTTAAAAGATGGCGCTCTAAAAAAAGTAAAGTTAGGATTTACATTTTTCTTAAATTTTTTTTGTTCAGCGATTTTTGTTACTTGATGCTACATTTTTGCCTTTCTCGTTTTAAATAAAGTTGGTACGATGGACGATTCCGCCTTTAAAGTCATAATTGTTTTCTTTTTAATTTAAAAATAAAATTCACAAACAAGCAAAAGAAAAGAGGAAGAAATGACAACTGCAAAAAAAACAAATAAAAAACTAAAAATGGAAACAATCTAAAACGAACGACAAGCGACATTTTTGACTATCGAGAAATAGTCGAAGTGAAATAAATATGATATGTTTTTTTTTAATTCGATTAGCTTCCCGCTTCGGCTAAGAGATGGAGCTCTAAAAAAAGTAAGGTTAGGATTTAAATTTTTGTTTTAATTTTCTTGTTAAACTATTCTTGTTACTTGATGCTACATTTTTGCCTCTTATTATTATCACGTATCACTAAATCCGAAACAGTCACGAGACAAAAGAAAGAAAACGGAAAAGGAAAATCGAACTTTAAAAAGTGGCGGGAACGTTTGAGAACGAATTTCAGAAAAACGACGATTACAGAGATCAAAAGGGCGGGAATTTCAAATTTAAAAATAGCCATTTTTATTTATTGCATTATCATTAATAGTAATAATAATAATAATAATAATGATAATGTTAAATAAGATTGGCTGTTTTTGAGTTCGAAATTCCCGCATGATCGGCATTTATTTCTGCAAATTTTTTTTAAGAGAAAGTTGGAGGCCGAAGCTTTTGATGAGAACGCCAGTGATGAAATATTATTTAAAATTCGATTAGAATAGTTCTCTCTTTCGGCTAAGAGATGCCGGCTTTTAACAACTGCAAAAAAACTAAAAATAGAAACAATCTAAAACGAACCACAAGCGACATTTTGACTATCGAGAAATAGTCGAAGTGAAATAAATAAATATGATATGTTTTTTTTTTTAATTCGATTAGTTTCCCGCTTCGACTAAGAGATGGCGCTCTAAAAAAAAGTATGGTTAGGATTCAAATTTTCGTTTAATTTCTTCTTGTTAGACGATTCTTGTTACTTGATGCTAGATTTTTGTCATTCTCGTTTTAATTAAACGCAAAATTACGACTAATAATTATTATTATCACTTCGTGTTTTATTTTGTAATCAGCGGACAGGAAATCGTAAAATATCGTAACCCATTCGAGTGAGTGACTTCCGCTTATCATAAATTACCACATTCACGTTCACTTATCTGAGGCATTCAAAAAAATAATATTTATTCTGTTGATCAATTTATTCTCTTGTCGCCTGCCGCCCTCCTTCCCCCCTGCCCAACAAATCAAAGAGATGGAGACAGACAATTTTATCAAAAGCGATCGCTTCGAACATTCCGGACTTTCAGAGTGAACGTTGGCACTTACTTATATTTCTACAAACAACATTCTTCGCCTCCTTCGCGCTAATTGTAATAAATAAATAAATATGACCTAATAAATATAATACAGAAAAATACGAGACGCGGCGAGTGATTGTCGAAGGGCCTTGAATTCTCTTGCACGCGAGAACGGAATCTGAAAGAGAATTTTACAGCTAGCGGTACAGCACTTTTTAAATTTCGTATGAACATTAATTACAATTACGTTTTTATTAACTGTATACGGCATGTTTTTAAAAAAAAAAAAAACAAAGCCTTTGCAATAATAAAATAAACGCAAAATGCATTGCTAAATTAGTAAAGTATGTGTTAGCGTAAATAAATTTATTCAAAAAAAAAATAGCGCTAGAAAAATTTCCACCACAATCTAGATTCGAACTCGGGTCTTCTTGGTTGACAGCCAAGTGCTCTACCGATTAACAATTTAAGCTTGTGACATTTTCAACTACTTCTGCCTATCAAATTTGCAACGATGGAAAAATATAAAAGCAAGATGTGATAGGCTGGGATGTAGGATGAGATATTGAACGGGATGCTTAGAGCGCCATCTCTTGACCGACTAATGTCTCTCTCTTTATTTTTTTCATGGCCAACTGAATTGATATGTCATATATGGCCAGTCCAACTCGCCTAAAAACGTGTTCCAGTAAAGCAAGCCATGGAGCGTGTCAACTAGCGCCCTCTTACACTCTTTAATTAGTTATTACCATGGTTACGACACCGATGCTTATTTTGACAACTTAAATATCAAGACGAATTGACATTTCTCATAACCAAAAATTTCAAGAAGACAATAATTTTGATACTAGTTTTGAATTTAAGGGCGCCACTTGACACCCTCTTTTCATTTTTTCCAAAAACATTTTTTAATGCTTTTTGGACTGGTCTCTCCCTATATTTTTTCATTGCAACTGAATTTATATGTCATATACGGCCAGTCCAATTCGCCTAAAAACGTGTTCCAGTAAAGCAAGCCATGGAACGTGTCAACTAGCGCCCTCTTACACTCTTTAATTAGTTATTACCATGGTTACGACACCGATGCTTATTCTGACAACTTAAATATCAAGACGAATTGACATTTCTCATAACCAAAAATTTCAAGATGACAGTAATTTTGACATTAGTTTTGAATTAGAGGGCGCCACTGGACACCAGCTTTTCATTTTTTCCAAAAACATTTCTTAATGCTTTTTGGACTGGTCTCTCCCTTTATTTTTTTCATTGCCAACTGAATTGATATGTCATATACGGCCAGTCCAATTCGCCTAAAAACGTGTTCCAGTAAGGCAAGCCATGGAGCGTGTCAACTAGCGCCCTCTCACTCTCATTAATTAGTTGTTACCATGGTTACGACACCGATGCTTATTTTGACAACTGAAATATCAAAACGAATTGACATTTCTCCTAACCAAAAATTTCAAGATGACAGTAATTTTGACACTAGTTTTGAATTGAAGGGCGCCACTGGACACCCGCTTTTCATTTTTTCCAAGAACATTTTTTAATGCTTTTTGGACTGGCCGTATATGACATATCAATTCAATCGGCCGTGTTTTTTTTTTAATAAAATGCCATCTGTCCATGAACCTGGCAGATCTCGCAATAAATGTCGTTCTCTACTAACAACTGCGATTTTGTCAGCTTCGTAGTCTTATTAAATTACACCTCATAAAAAAGTCTGTTTCTCCCTAGATGACGCTGTTAACTATTCATTTGTTAATTCGTTAGAAACAGTTGAGTTTTCTTGTCTGGTTTTGCTCAGGTTGAATTGAGTCGGACCGGGTACAAAATTTCGTATGTACATTCGAAATGCGGCCGTCACGTCAGTGCCATCTATTAAAAAGTAGAAAAAGGATTTCCTCGAGTTTCATTTTTCTTTCCATTTTCTGTCTCCTTTGAATCTCAAATGGATTTTCTCTTGCGCTCGATCTTACTTACCGCAGATTAAACGAATCGAATTTTGTTAAAGAAAGATGGCATAGACTTGACAACGCCATCTGTTGACGAGGACAGGAACGATTTCCTCATGTTTCATTTTTTCATTTCTCTTTTCGTTTTTTATCTCTTTTGAATCTCAAACGGATGGCCTCTTGCATTCGATCCCACCGTAGATTAAATTTCTTATTCTTAATTAAATTTTTAAGGGAGATGGAAAGATTTAGCAACGCCATCTACTGAAGAAGAGAGGAACGATTTCTTCAAGTTTCATATTCCTTTTAATTTTCTTGTGTTCCTTGAAGTTTACAAACGTAGAGTTTCTCTTGCGTTCGTTTTTATTACTTACCCCGGATTAAAATACATATCGAATTTCTATTTTGAGATTTTTGTTTTTAATCGCAGTCTAAAATAGATAGGTGCCATCTGTTGAGAAGTAGCTGAAATTCTATCGTAGTTCTAATTCTTTCTTCTATTCAGTTTTTTTTTAATTTTCCGTGCTTTAATACGACTTAATTAAAACCCAGGTTATTACTCCGTGAATGGGCGCCATCTGTTGTTGACTGGCAGAAAAGATTTCTCGAGGATTTTCTTTTTTCATTCCGTTGGGGAAATGAAAATGTGTTTCTCGTCCTCTTAAGCTTGATTTGCTAGGAAATTAGTTCGTTGTGAAAGCAACCCCTCTGTAATTAAGAAGTAATTTTTCTTTTTATTTTCAGTCCGAGTTCGTACCCTAAAAGAAATTTAAAAAACTATTCTTAGATTCTAGTTAAAACTAGTTTCCTCAAGTAGAATTGATCCTCTCGATTGGTGGTGGAGTCTGTTTTGAAAATTATTTCGTCCCCTGAAATTAATCGATCTTTCATTGTCAATTTTTTGATTTTTTATCTTAAAATTAAACTTCTTTTTATAAAAAATTAATTAAAATAAAAAATCCCCTACAATTAATAATTAATTTTTCGCTTCCTTTTCATAAAATAACATGTAAATTTTTTTCACTTTGGCCGCCAAACACTAGTGGCGCCATTTATCTGTCCGAAGAGAAACAATTTTTCATAACGTTCTATCGCCGACGTGCCCTTTCTTCTAAAAGTAATTGTTATATTTACTTTTTAATAGCAAATAGAATTATTTTTAAAAGGGACACTGAGTTTGTCTAATTTATTTAAAAAAAATTAAATTGAATAACAAAAAACAGACTCGCAGTCTATGACCTTCAAATTCTTTGACCGACCTCCAAGCCGACTGCTACAAAACCCCTTGGAGGTTAACGTCAACTCCTTTGGGAAGTCTCAATCTGCCTACTCTTTAATCTCGACTGAAAATATTTGATTTTATACCAACCAAAACAGGACTCGACTTCGCATTGGTTTAACTGGTAGAGCACTCGGCTTGCAACCAAAAGACTCGGGTTCGAATCGTCATTACTTAATTAGCGTTTTTTTTTTCTTGCTGCGATTATTTAATGAGAGCAAAACACATTCGTAATTGTAAAATAAAGTATTAAATTAAATAAATATTAATAAATAATTAATATTACGCGTTCGTAATTGTAAAATAAAGTATTAAATTAAATAAATATTAATAAATAATTAATATTACGCATTCGTAATAGTAAAATAAGTATTAATACATAGTTAAAAATTCAGATCTCTATGATAAGCAGACTGAGGACATTTTCAGGCGTTGCTATGGTTGCGCGGTTAGCGATCCAATGCAATGTGCCCCTTAAATCTGAAGCTAAGGAAAAACACGTAATATGCAAACGGAGGAATTTGAAAGCGAACCACTTTTTAAGGAAGTGCTCCGCTTAATTTATTTCAATACTTAATTATTTTCAACGCAGACGTTCTTCGTTTTACGTAACGACTCTCATTTACCATAAATTACCAGATGAAACATTCGATTCGAAAACAACTCTTCCGTCTCGTCATCGTTGCCATTAATAATGTACACTCACAGTCCTGCTGTGAATTTGTGAAATGTGATGACCAAAGCGAGGATTAAAAAGTCCCTGTCCCAGTGTTTGTCCATGCGATTGCTCGAAATCGGACCATGTGCGCCGCGTCGGTACTATTTTATCCTCGCTTTGATGATGACCGATTTGACAGATCGCATTCCCTTTTGCTTGCGCCTGCCTGAGGCTTTAAATCCACCACTTCTTTACATCATCTTCCGAGGAGATACTTACGCGTTCATTAATTAATTAACTAATTTATAATCAGAGCTCCTAATGTTCTTCCTGGGGCTTCGTGTGAAATCTGATCAGATCGTAAACAAATCAACGACATTACCTTCGTTGGGCCTTCACTTAAGGATATGAGAAACAACGAAGAATAAAGAAAAAAATAAATGCAAAATTTTGTTTAAGGGTTTGAAGCAGACGAGCATTCTGTTTTCTGTCAGAGAGAAAGAGAGTGAATTTGTGAAATATGATGACCAAAGTGAGGATTAAAAAGTTCCTGCCTCAGTGTTTGTCGATGTGATTGCTCGAAATCGGAGCGTGTGCTCCGCGTCGGTACTATTTCATCCTCGCTTTAATGATGACCGATTTGAAAGATCGCGTTCTCTTTTGCTCGCGCCTGCGTGAGGCTTTAACTGCACCACTTCTTTACATCATCTTCCGAGGAGATACTTACGCATTAATTAATTAATTAATTAATTAATGAAGGAGCAACTAATTTATAATCAGAGCTCCTAATGCTCTTCTTGGGGCATTGTGTGAAATCTGATCAGATCGTAAACAAATCAACGACATTGCCTTCGTTGGGCCTTCACTTAAGGATATGAGCAACAACGAAGAATAAAGAAAAAAATAAATGCAAAATTTTGTTTAAGGGTTTGAAGCAGACGAGCATTCTTTTTTCTGTCAGAGAGAAAGAGAGTGAATTTGTGAAATATGATGGCCAAAGCGAGGATTAAAAAGTCCCTGCCTCAGTGTTGGTCGATGCGATTGCTCGAAATCGAACCATGTGCGCCACGTCGGTACTATTTTATCCTCGCTTTGATGATGACCGATTTGAAAGATCGCGTTCCCTTTTGCTTGCGCCTGCGTGAGGCTTTAAATGCACCACTTCTTTACATCATCTTCCGAGGAGATACTTACGCGTTAATTAATTAATTAATTAATTAATGAAGGAGCAACTAATTTATAATCAGAGCTCCTAATTTTCTTCTTGGGGCTCTGTGTGAAATCTGATCAGATCGTAAACAAATCAACGACACTGCCTTCGTTGGGCCTTCACTTAAGGATATGAGAAACAACGAAGAATAAAAGAAAAAATAAACGCAAAATTTTGTTTAAGGGTTGAAGCAGACGAGCATTATTTTAAATTTTAAAGTTTATTTTAAAAAACTATTTTTTACTAAATGATTCAAAGGACAGAGATTCTCCAGGAAAAAGGAAAATTTAGAATAGTAATTGTACTTTATAAAAATACTTTGAAAACAATAACAAAACTAATTTGAATTAAAATTCATAAGCAGTCTTGGGACATTTACAAGGCGTTGCCATGACAACGCATACAACCAACTCGTCGTCGTAACTACAGCAACGCCCAAAATTGTCCTAAGTCTATTCACAAGGCAAAAACTATACTCTATTTTCTAATTAGAAGATTTTTAAGCTTTAAACGGACGGTATTCAAATTGGAAAAGGCTCTCAACGTTTCACTACCGATTGATAGCTTCGTCAAGAGTGAAGAAAAAGTTGTCATGAGAAACAAATAGTCAAGAGAAACAAAAAGGTTACATGATTTTAAACTAAAATACGAATTGTCCGGAGAAACAATTTTTTGTCTACTTTTTTGTCACTCCTTACGATGCTCTCAATCGATAGTGGAACGTTGAGTGCCTTTTCCAATTTGAATAGTGTCCGCTTAAAATTTGAAAACCTTTTAATTATAATATTCATCGAACAATTTTCGATTATATTTCGTAAGAACATTTTTTATTGACTGGCGATTGGATTTAATTGATAGCGATCAACTTTTTCCCATTTGACGAAAACTTGATTGTTAACTCGGTTTCCAGCAATTTAAAAATATCTGATCTATGACGTTTCAAAGAGCAGTGTGAATTTCCGAAATTATTTTGAAATAGAAGGCATCTGCTTTCGACATTTTTCAAAAAAAATTTAAATGTAGCAAATATAAAATTAGTTTACAAAAATATGCACTTTTAAAAACAGATTTAGTTACCAAACTGAACTAAACCTTCCCTTTAACAGAAAGAAAAAGAAAAATTAACATTATCTCAAAAATTAAAAACGAGTGTTTTTAAGTTATTGTTAATAATAACAATCTTTTGATAATTTATGGAATAAGAAAAATAACTACGTACCTAAAATGCAGGCAGAAAATCAACATAAATTAAATTGAGATGCAATTCAAGTCTGCGTTCCATAAAAATTGTACCTTCAAGAAGTAATAAAGTTAAATTCTTGAAGCTTTGGTATTTGCCTAATTAAGTTGAGTAAATGACATTTACAAAAAAAAATCTATCAGATCTAATAATGGAACAATAAAAACGAAATGAAATTTGAAATTTTTAAATCCTTGAGAAACAACGAGGAATAAAGAAAAAATAAATGCAAAATTTTGTTTAAGGGTTGCAGCAGACGAGCATTCTTTTTTTCTGTCAGAGAGAAAGAGAGAACGCGGAGGCACTTACTGCATAATGCACTGAGTGCCTCCGCCAATTGGCGCCCAACGTGGGGATACAAAGAAAGATAAGACAAGATGATTGGCGCCCAACGTGGGGCCAAAAGAAAACGATAACGGATTTTAAAAAAATTTCAGCACGTGACTACTAAATTAGCCACCTTTTGTATTATAGGAAAATTTGTTTTTTTCTATTATCCTGATCGATCGATTGATCGATCGACTTTCCTTTATTTCGTTTGGCACTCCAAATTGATCAACGAACATTACCTTTTCATCTTTAACTGTTTTATTCGGTACCATCGACTCACTTTCAAATTAAACATTTAAAGTAAACCTGACCGGGGCGGAAGCGGGCGACGAGTTCAGCGATCTTCGGATCCGAAAGTCGCGCGCGCTTAAAAAAAAAACTTTCTTCAGAAAAATTCGACGTTGCCCCCCCGCGTGTGTTCCTCGTACTTGCTCGCGCTCGGTAAATCACCCGTCTTTTCAGTCAATTAGAAAACGTAGAATGCGCAAAGCCTAATTAACAACGAGCGAGTTTAATTCGCCCGCTGTTGCTTTCGAAACGTATGGCTGTTTCACGATGCTCTGAACTCGAACGCATAGTTTTTCCTTTCGTTAAAATCTAGGTCAATGTAACTAACTATTAATGTGCATTTTATTTTATTTTTTTTCGGACTTAAGATACAAGAAAGTTGTATAGCAAGGTGTATACAGCGCTGCTATTGAGGTTATGTTTCTGTCAAAACAAAGATTTGAAATGTCAAATGTCAAAAGTAAAAACTGGACACCGTCCGAGCTTTATCCAGCAAGTGAACGTTTTCATAATCAGACTTTTACGGCCATTTTCATAATCAGACTTTAAGGAAGCTTTAATTAAAGTCACTATATAGAGGGTGTAACAAAAAAACAGGCCGCTACTTCACGGACGTATTCTACAGGTCAAAAGAAAGAAAAGACGATCACAATAAAAAATAAAAGATAAAAAGCTTTAAAATTTCTTTAAAAATTATATCTAATAATTAGGAATGTTTGCTAAGGGAGAAGAAATTTCGAAATTCCTAAAGAAACAACAAAAGAAAAAGAACATCAATGACTCCTGGGAGAAGTAATCGACATGGAAAAAAGGTAGCCCCAAGAAGAAAGAAGAAAAGTAAAAGAGCAAATTGTACGAAAGAAAAAGAAATTAAATTACGAAAAGTTGCAGTTGCAGCGAGGAGAAAAGAACGTCAAAAGAAACGTTTCAAAAAAAAAAAATTGGAAAATATATTAGAGAAATGCCAAAACATGTTGAGAATTTGGAAAAAGAAAACTTTCAAGGCCACTTAGAACAGAAGCTAACCTAAGTGAAGGCAACCCGAGGAAAAAAGAAAAGTTAAAAGAAAACAAAACGTTAAAAATTTAAAATATCTAAAGAAAAAATAAAAATTAAAAACAGCAAAAAATACGACGGAAATAATAAGAAAGAGAAATGATTTGACAAACGAAATAAACAAAAAATTTTAAATTTAAAAAAAAAACTTTTTGTAGGCAAAGTTGAAGGACACAGCTTTTAATGAGAACGCCGGCGATAAAATGGTTTTTTTTTAATTCGATTAGTTTTCCGCTTTGGCTAAGAGATGGCGCTCTAAAAAGTAAGGTTAGGATTTAAATTTTTGTTCAAATTTTTTTATTAAACGATTCTTGTTAATGATGCAACATTTTTGTCTCTTTCATTTTAATTAAGCGCAGCTTACGACTAATAATTATTATTATCATTTATCAAGAAATCCGAAGCAGTCACGAGACAAAAGAAAGATTTGAAATGTCAAATGTCAATAGTAAAAACTGTCCGAGCTTCATCCAGCAAATGACCGTTTTCATAATCAGACTTTTACGGTCATTTTCATAATCAGACTTTAAGGAAGCTTTAATTTAAAGTCACTATATACAGGGTGTAACAAAAAAACAGGCCGCTACTTCACGGACGTATTCTACAGGTCAAAAGAAAGAAAAAACTTCATATAAACATGTGTTCACGGGTAACTGTAACTACAGTTAACTCTCTTATTTGAATTTTTACGAAGTAACTTGTATTGGAAAAGTTTCAGAACCTTGTCTTGCCCAATTTTATAGCAATATCGGAAAAACAAATGACTGATGATTTTCAATTGTTTTTAACGTTTTTTTAATAAAACATATTTTTTTTATCACCGCATCGCATTCAGAACGTTACATTAATTATGTTTTTAAAATATTTTCTTCCAAAGCCTAGTAGTTTTTTTTATTAATTGATAGATAAATTTTATAATCAAGGAAAAGCCTACAACAGCTAACCTTTTTATTTGAATTGTTAGTAGGTAACTTAAAATGGGAAAGTTTTAGGACCTTTTCCGTTAGATTTTATGACAGTCTCGGAAAAACAAATGACTTTTTGGTTTTCGAGATTTTCAATTGTTCTTGTATTTTCTTAGGGATATCAGCTTTTTTATCACTGCATTCCGTGTCTAATTAAGTTTGTACCTAGAAAAATATTTTCTAGCTATCCATATGCTTTCCCGCGAACACCCTGTATAATAGTAATAAATTTTATAAATTTATTTATCAAATTGCCTTAGTACATAAAAGAAACACATGGACAATAGATAATACATGTTTAAATGATTTTTTTTCTACATTTACTTTAACATTTTAATCAAAATTAAATATTTAATTTTCAATTTGATAATTTTAATAATTTAACTGTAACATAAAAACAGCTGATTTCTTGGATATACGTTTGTTTGAACTTTTTCTTCATTTTGGTCAGTAGAATATCTTAGAAGTAGCAGCTACTTCAATGATATATCCCACAGATTAAAGTAAAGAAAAAAGAACATGTATACAGGGTGTTCGCGGGAAACCGTATCGTAGCTAGATTTTTTTTTAGAGGCATGCTGAATTCTTGAAAGTGTTGCGATGATAAAAAAAAGTTCCCTTAAAAAAAATTAAAAACAATTGAAAATCTCGAAAACCTAACAGTCATTTGTTTTTCCGATATTGCTATAAAATTGGGCAGGACAGGTCCTGAAACTTGTCCAATTTCTCGTTATCCGTCAATGGCTCGAATTCTCACCACGTGATTAAAGTTGTCTCTGACTAAAGTTCACCCTAGGGGGTGAAATATACCACACGGCCTTTGGCCGACTCTGACGGGTTTACTTAAGGTAAGCAGCGTTTTCACGCGCTTTTGCCAACTTGGTGCCCAATCTCGCCAGGTGAGTTTAATCGTTGTTGGCTTATCCGATTTGTGATTTACGATTTTCTTTGTTTCCCCGTTAGGCTTTTAAAATACATTAGAAATGATATAACTTCATGTTAATTTAATGTGTAAGAGAGAGACGCCTTTATTTTTCATGTCAACGTCATGCAACGTTCATTCGACACTCTCTTACGTCTAAACACGCGCATCTTGAAATGTACCTCAGCCACGGCCTGCGAATCTTAAATCGTACCTCAGCCTTAGCATAAGCGTCATACTAATAGCGTTATCTGTTGTCTATTTTCAGAGAAGTGAAGTGATTCTGTATATGACCAGTTAACTGAAGCGTTAAAAGTCCGCTCCTGGTCATGCAGCAGGAAAACGAGAGGGCCTAAAATCGAAAATTTTATTTTTCTTTGCATTAAACGAAATCGAAATAATCTCTGTTGTATTTATATCAAAAAGAAAGAGATCATTGTCGCGTAGCAGGAAAATGAGGGGGCCTAAATCCAAAATGTCGTCATCATCAAATCAGGAAAAGAAGCGGCTCCATCATTGAACAGGCTACCTTCTGCCATTGAAAAACGTCCAAAATTTCACTTCTTATTTTTCAAGGTTGGTAAAACTGATATTGCATCTGACCCACACTTTTTTAAAGTAATACAGATTTTCCTATTGAGTCGGACGAGTGTGATCGTAACACAGTCCAGCTCTACCAACCTTGTCATTTTTTACCTATACCGACATCTACCACTCAGGTGGGAAAACAATGCTTTTTGGTTCAGTAAAAAAACATTGAATTAATCGGAAGAGGGAAGATCATGCTCATGAGACAGGAAGAAGAGGAGGAACTGATCCTTCATTGCTGCGTGCGAGTTGATATCAATCAATTGGTAGATGATAATAATATACATTCTGACATGAACCACTCAGGTAGGAAAATAACGCTTTCTGATTCGACAAACAAAACTGAATTAACCTGTTGTATTAAAATGGAAGAGGGAAGATCATTATCATGTGACAGGAAGAACAGGAGGACCTTGTTCTTCATTGATATCTACCAATCAGCTAGATATTATACATTCTGACGTCTGTCACTGATGCAGAAAAATAACGCTTTTTGATTCGGCAAATAAAATTGAATTAAACTGTGATATTAAAATGAACGAGGCAAGATCATTATCATGGGATAGGAAGAAGAGGAGGACCTTGTCGTTCGTTTTATGTGCGAGCTCTGATGTCTACCAATCGGATGATTAAACAAAGTCCTCCGAGCCGCCCTGGAAAATATAATGGCTAAATGAACTTCATTTCGTTGTTAAAATAAGGAATTATCTGGTTCTTAAAAATATGAGAATGAATGTAATAAGGTAAGTGGAACTCATACCTAGTTTAAGTAGGTACACAGTTTTGAGAAGAATAATAATAATAAGAAGAAGAAAAGCGTGTACTAATGTATTAACAACAGAAACGAGAAGTCATTTGTGGTAAATAAACAGAGAAAGCATCAAATAAAATAAAATGCAATGACTAGAGAACATTTTAGGAGTCAAAAAAATTGAATGGATCACAAGCACAATTGTTTCTTGTGGTTGACTTTACGTAATCAGGTCAGCGGTTCTTACGACCAGAAGAGGTGTCCCGCAAGGCTCTGCGCTCGGGCCTCTACTGTTTCCGTTATTCATTTTTAATGATTCACGTGCAATTTACTTTCGTTTACTAATCACCGGAATGACTTACTTACTATTTATATTTTTGTTTATTGTTTTTTTTTTTTCGTTTGACTTTTTTAAATAAGTCGTTTTACGTTGTGTTTTCCTCGCGTTTGTTTTTCTTTTTTCTTCTTCCAAACGCTTCGTTTTCAAACGATCGCTTGTTGCAGTCGATCGGAACGAGCTGTAATAATAATTGAAAACACGATTCATTTCTTCGTCTCGCCTCCTCATCACAATGGATGGAATGTGGCGAGTTATAATTAGCGTTTTGAAATAAATAGGCTCGAAGTCATTAGCTCGCGTGAAGTACGTACAACAGTGCAACAGTGCATTCCTCTAATGATGGATCAGCCTAGAGCAACATGCGCAGCAGAAAAGAATTTGCAATTTAATGTTAGGCACCGACGAGTAAAATATGTTATTAATTTCGAGGTAAGCTATACGAAATGTCATTTAGTAATTTTGACGTTTATTGTAGCTACATTTTACTAATAATAGTAATAATTCATGCGTGCATTTTGGCAAAAAGCTTAATTTTGGAACGATTTCATAATAGGACTTCAAATTGAAAGTTACTTTAACCTAAAAAAATGCATTTGTTTCCCTATTCTTAAACTGACTTTAAATTAAAGCTTCCTTGAAGTCTGATTATGAAAATGGCCGTAAATGTATTTTTTTTTTAGGTTAAAGTAACTTTATACTTTAAAATCCTATTATGAAATCGGTCCAAAATTGAGATTTTTGCCAAAATCCACGCACGAATTATTATTATTATTATTATTATTAGTAAAATGTAGCTACATACATTAAACGTCAAAATAACTAAATGACATTTCGTATGCGTGCAAACGTCACAATCTTAAAGTCAGGTTTACATTATCGAAATGACTTGCCCCAATTTTATCGTCCGCCACCTTACCTCGAAATTAATAACATATTTTACTCGTCGATCCCTAACATTAAACTGCAAATTCTTTGCTGTTGCACATGTTGCTGTAGGCTGATGCATCATTAGAGGAATGCACGTTGTACTGTTGTACGTACTTCACGCGAGCTAATGACTTCGAGCCTATTTATTTCAAAACGCTAATTATAACTCGCCACATTCCATCCATTGTGATGAGGAGACGAGACGAAGAAAGAATCATCGTGTTTTCAATTATTATTAGAGCTCGTTCCGACTGACTGCAGCAAGCGAACGTTTGAAAACGAAGTGTTTGGAAGAAAAAAGAAAAAAGAAAAACAAACGCGAGGAAAACACAACGTAAAATGACTTATTTAAAAAAGTCAAACGAAAAAAAAACAATAAACAAAAATATAAATAGTAAGCAAGTCATTCCGGTGATTATACCGAAAGTAAACTGCAAGTGAATGATTAAAAATGAATATCGGAAATAGTATAGGTCCGAGCGCAGAGCCTTCCGGGACACCTCTTTTGGTTGTAAGAACCAACCGCTGACCTGATTACGTAAAGTCAACCACAAGCACCAATTGTGTTTGTGATCCATTCAACTTTGTTTACTCCTAAAATGTTTTCTAGTCATTGCATTTTATTTTATTTTTTTTTGACGCTTTCTCTGTTTATTTACCAAAAATGACTTTTCGTTTCTATTGTTAATACATTAGTACACGCTTCTTCTTCTTCTTCTTCTTCTTATAATTATTATTCCTCTCAAAACTATGTTCCTACTTAAACTAGGTATAAGTTTCACCTACCTTATTACATTCATTCTCATATTTTTAAGAAACAGATAATTCCTTATTTTAACATCGAAATGAAGTTCATTTAGCCATTATATTTTCCAGGGCGGCTCGGAGGACTTTGTTTAATCATCCGATTAGTAGACATCAGAGCTCGCACATAACAACGAACGACAAGGTCCTCCTCTTCTTCCTATCACATGATAATGATCTTGCCTCGTTCATTTTAATATCACAGTTTAATTCAATTTTATTTGCCGAATCAAAAAGCGTTATTTTTCTGCATCAGTGACACACGTCAGAATGTATAATATCTAGCCGATTGGTGGATATCAATGAAGAACAAGGTCCTCCTGTTCTTCCTGTCACATGATAATGATCTTCCCTCTTCCATTTTAATACAACAGGTTAATTCAATTTTGTTTGTTGAATCAGAAAACGTTGTTTTCCTACCTGAGTGGTTCATGTCAGAATGTATATTATTATCATCTACCAATTGATTGATATCAACTCGCACGCAGCAATGAAGGATCAGTTCCTCCTTTTCTTCCTGTCTCATGAGCATGATCTTCCCTCTTCCGATTAATTCGATGTTTTTTACTAAACCAAAACGCATTGTTTTCCCACTTGAGTGATAGATGTCGGTTTAGGTAAAAAATGACAAGGTTGGTGGAGCTGGACTGTGTCACGATCACACCCGTCCGTTTCAGGCCCGATCTTACGACCTCCTGATAAATTTACCTGCTGGTTAATATCCTGGGAATCTATTGTGAACACAATGGTTTCCAAGGATACTAACCGGCAGTTAAATTTATCAGGAGGTGGTAAGATCATATATCAATAGGAAAATTTGTATTACTTTAAAAAAGTGTGGGTCAGATGCAATATCAGTTTTACCAACCTTGAAAAATAAGAAGTGAAATTTTGGACATTTTTCAATGGCAGAAGGTAGCCTGATCAATGATGAGGTCGCTTCTTTTCCTGATGTGATGATGACGACATTTTGGATTTAGGCCCCCTCATTTTCCTGCTACGCGACAATGATCTGCGACAATTTGATATAGATACAACAGAGATTGCTCGATTTCGTTTACTGCAATGAAAAATAAAATTCTGGATTTTAGGCCCTCTGGTTTTCCTGCTGCATGACCAAGAGCGGACTTTTAACGTTGCCGTTAACTGGTCATCTACAGAATCACTTCACTTCTCTGCAAATAGACAACAGATAACGCTATTAGTGTGGCGCTTATGCTGAGGCTGAGGTACGTTTTAAGATTCGCAGGTCGTGGCTGAGGTACATTTCAAGATGCGAGTGTTTAGACATAAAAGAGACACGAATGAACGTTGCTTGACGTTGCCATGAAATAAAAATAGAAATAAAGTCATACATCATTTCTAATGTATTTTAAAAGCCTAACGGAGAAACAAAGAAAATCGTAAATCACAAATCGGATAAGCCAACAACGATTAAGCTCACCTGGTGAGATTGGGCACCAAGTTGGCAAAAGTGCGTGAAAACGCTGCTTACCTTAGGTAAACCCGTCAGAGTCGGCCAAAGGCCGTGTGGTATATTTCACCTCCTAGGGTGAACTTTAGTCAGAGACAACTTTAATCACGATGTGCGAATTCGAACTATTGACGGATAACTGATAACAAAAGAAGATCGGCGATCCATTAGTATCAGGGTTTCCAGATTTTTTGCAGCAATGTTGCCAACTTGTTGTGAAAAAATGTAGCTAAGGAGCGCCGATTTCTTTGTAAAATCAAAAACAAATAAATAAAACATCGCCGATTGGGGATATCAGAAAATTGGAACACAAATAAAAATAAAACGAAGCCTGTAAAAAAAACTCAGAAAAAAAGAGAAACGAAAGCAACAGCAACAAAATACTGTATGCGAAGTGAACAAAAATAAACAAAAGAACATCGACGACAATAATCTGAACAAGAAAACACAATTTTTTCGGACGCATCAAAGAAAATGGCATAAAATTAAAACAATGAGACCGTAAAAAAAGACAAAAAAGAAACGAAATGTAATGTCCAAAACAAAAGATGGACGCAAAACAAATGAAAAACGACGAACTACAAAAAGAAAAACAAAAGAAGATCTACGATTGAGATAAAAAAAAAACAATTAATCTTCAAACGAAATTTTTTTTTTAAATAATAGAAAATAGAAGATAACTGTAAAAAGAGCGTCTTATCAATAACTAAAACAAATCTGAAAATCAATTTCATAAAAATAAACAAAGGAGAAATACGAAATACAGAAAACACAAGAGAATGAACAGGCAAGAAAAATAAATGAAAAAACGGGGGCGGTTCTCCGGCCGAAAATTTTTCTAAATCATGAAACTGGCAGGAAATAAAAGAACAAAATAAACGAACCGTGAAAAAAAGAAACGAACCGTAAAAAAAGATAAAACAAAAAAGATCTACGATTGAGATGAAAAAAAAACAATTAATCTTCAAGGGAAAAATTTTAAAAAATAATAGAAAATAAAAGATAACTGTAAAAAGCGCCTTATCAACAACAACAACAACAAATGTGAAAATCAATTTGATAAAAATAAACAAAAGAGAATTACGAAATACAGAGAAAACAAAAGAATGAACAGGCAAGAAAAATAAATTAAAAAAACGGCGTGGCGGTGGTTCTCCGGCCGAAAATTTTTCCAAATTATGAAACTGGCAGGAAATGAAAGGACAAAATAAAACAAACGAACTGTGAATTAAAAAAAAAAACAAAAACAAAACATCAATTCCTTAAAATAAAATAAAACAACAAAAGAGAAAGAAAAAAAACGAAATAACAAAACAAAACGATACTCGAAGTATTCTCGTCATATTGTAAATTTTTTTTGTCCTTATGAGAAGACAACGACAAAACTAGCCCAAATCAGGCGCCAGGCGCCAAATGAGATTTTTAAACGCCAAATACATGTAAAATAGTCGAAATGGCGGAATTTCGCCCAACCTAGCAACCCTGAGTAGTATGGTGCTTGTGCTGTAGCTGAGGTGTGTTTCAAGATTCGAATGTCGTGGCCAAGGTTCATTTCAAGATCGCGTGTTTAGACATAATCAGGCATAATTATGCCGAAAAAATCTTTTTGAAACGTTACAAAGATAATTTAGAGTTCTTTTTTGGCCGCGAAGAGGCCCTTTGATTGAACGGGACCCTGGGCTGCAGCCCATAAGGGCCTTGCCTGAATCCGCCCCTGTGCATGACAGTGATCCCTTGCATTTTTTAGAACTGGTTAATTTCGATTTCGTCTACTGACGGACAGTACAAGAAATTGAGATCTACGAAGGGTCATTCAAATGTGTATTAACATTTTTTTTTCTAATTTGGAAATTTGAAGGGGGACTGCAAATTATTTTCCCACCTTTTCCCCCAACTTTCACTTGTTGTCGGTTTGTTTGCTAATTATAAATCAGGAAACGATTTGAAAAAACATCAAAAAGTTTTGTTGCAAATCGTTTTTGATTCCACCACGAGCCTCTGTACAGCTGTTTCAGTCCTATTTGGGACTTCATCAGGAGAAGCGTAGCTCCAGAGTTCCACTGCTGACGAAGGCCCAAATAGGGCTGAAACAGCTGTACAGAAGCTGCTCGAGGAATTCACTGCAATGAAAAACGATTTGCAACAATTCAGGAGTAGGTTAGCTGCATCATTTTACAAACATTTGAATATTTGAAATTTGAAAACTCTAACTTACCCACACAGTATTTTTAACATCTGGTCGATAAAGTTTTTTTTTTTTTTTGAGTAATTACACAATTTTTTTGACCTTTGGTTCATAATTACTTAAGTATGAAATAGTCGTAGCATATTTTGCTTTAAATGCAAATTATGAAAAACCGTAAAATGTGTGTTGTACACGTATGTAAATCGACAAAGATAACGTACGTAGAACGACCTTCACCACAATAATTGTAATAATTTAATTCGCAGTGTCATTCTGAAAATAATAGCGCCTATTAATAACCGCCTGCAATGAGTTTGTGCGCTTTAAAAAATTTACTGTTAATAAAGTCCGAAGTCTTTCGACTTGTGCAATCAAAACAGATTACATACATTTTTTTTTTTTTGGTAAAATCTAGTTTCATCACAAAATACAGGGTGACTGTAAAATGTGACAGTATCCACGTCACAGGTTACAGGAAAAATTTAAAAACAACTTCTCTTCTCAATTTAAAAGAAGTGCAGGTTTTCTGATTTCTTTTTAAATAGCCAACCCACATATGGGTGCTCCATTTTAAAAGAGATGGAGAATGTCTTTGTAATTGAAATACGAAGAGGCGTTAATAGCATAGGTCGCATACCGTTATAGATGCGGGTACCTTCATGTACACCGTTACGTTATATTCCATTCAAATCAATGCCTTTATGACCTCACCATGAGTTTTATGTTGCGCCAGCACGAAAAATATTCCGCTATGGTACGCACAGTCATGGACCCTATTATTGTTATTAGGGTTGCCATATTATTAGAAATAAAATAACGGACAAACTATTTTTTATTTACTTTGCAGCGATGTTGATGGTTGCTCGCTCGATGGTACATTCAAGCTCTTTAGTAATGTCTCCCCAATACAATTTTAAGTCGCGATCTGAGAGAGGTAAACAGATCAGTGTTGAATTTTATTTCATGTTTTTATTTTGCGTTTATTCATCTCCTTGCCCGTTTGCTTGTCTGTCTGTCTGTCTGTCTACCAAACGCAGTGGTCAGAAGGCATTAATTTGTTTTTTAACATTTATAGGCGAGACATTACTAAAGAACTTGACTGTACACACTCCTTCAATAATTACATCGTCCTGCCAATCAATTCGATCAAAATTAATCAAGCAAATTTAAATAGGAGTTAAAAACGGTTTTTTTATTTTTTTCTTTTTTTTTTCTTACATTATATTTATGCTTATACCTTTAGTTGTATATCTATATATCTGTAGGTGTACAGTTTTCTTTTGTTTTGGTTTAGGTTTTAGTTCTATTCCTTCTATATCTACTCTTTTTTTTCGTCCTGTAATTGGGATTATCCTGTTGGGCGATTACCTGAATAATAATAAAAGTTAGAAACACGATTAGAAAGAAAAAAAACAATATAAATTTATTTATTAACACACCTAAACAGATAAATTTCCTTATAAATTTTTGCTGCAATTAACTGTTAAAACAAAAGAAATGAAGTTCTTAAAACAACCTAATCTTGCACTTTGCAGCAATCCGAAGCAGTATTGTCAACCCAACAAATTTCGAAATTCGTATCTTTTTTTAAATAGAAAAAATCGATTTTGAAGTTACAAATCGTATTATCCCGAGAAAAAATAAAAAAAACTGAAATAAAAAATTATTATTGAATAGGAAAAGGTTAGATTTTCCAAAAAAAAAAATTATTTGTACTAGTTTTGTTTCTTGGATGTGACGCGATCGTCTCTTGTTTCTGAATTATTGTTTTTAAGTTTGAAATTCAAACATTTACGTCCCTTTTTCATTTTTTCTGCGATCGTCATTTGTTTCCATCTTCAAAATTTCTGTCACTTTCTGATTTTTTTCTGTTGGGTACTGTTGTCGTCATTGTTTAAAAAGAGACGCCGTTTCGAATTATGTAATAATTTGTTTTTCTTTTCTTTTTTTAAATTTATATCTTGAAACTGTTTCGTTTTCTTTCGTATTTCTTTGTGACTTTTCGTGGTGAAATTCACAAACGTCATTTGTTTTTCATTTTCGT
Organism: Prosopocoilus inquinatus; assembly: GCA_036172665.1. Lineage (NCBI taxonomy): Eukaryota > Metazoa > Arthropoda > Insecta > Coleoptera > Lucanidae > Prosopocoilus > Prosopocoilus inquinatus. The sequence goes on along the minus strand of CM069871.1, from coordinate 11,501,825 downwards.
TCTGAAATTAAATAATCAAAAATTTCGTTCACTTCTTTTTCCTCCGCGAATAATTAGTCATTTGTTTTCTTTTTCTTGTTTTCTTCGGAAATTTTTATTTCGTAAATAAGTATTATGCTAGAGATTTGTTTTTGCTTGTTGATTATTGTAGTCTTGAATGTTCTTTATTATTATTATTTCTTTTTAAATTTTAAATCTGCAATTCGTTTTAGGTTATTTTCTTCTATGTGTATGATCGTCATTTGTTTTTCTTACTGTAGTCAGATTTTTGTTTTAATTTGTAGTGATTTTCCCGATTGTCAAAAATGTTTTTCATTTTTTCTGAATTGATTCTAATTTTACAAAAATCAAATAATAGAATTATTGTAATTTTTTTGTCAATTTTAATTTTTCAATCGTATTTCTGGGTCATTAAAAATGTTTTTTTTTTTGTTTCTGTTTGTTGACCTTTTTCTATCTTTCTGTCTGAAAATGTTGTTCTCAAGAATTTGAAAAATTCTCTATATTTTAATGAGTTTTTGCTATTTTTTCCTTTTTCCCTTTTGTTTGAATATATCCCTAGATTTAACGACTTTTTACGATGAATCTTGTCGTTTTGTCAGTTTGTAAAAATTTGTTTACTTTTATTGACTTATTTGTAAATTTAGAACTGCAGTTATTCCATTCTAATAAATAATAAAAGTAAATAAATGAATGGGAATAAACGCTTCGAAGTTGATAAGTGATGAGGTGTCAAAAATTTTTAGGTTAGGAAAGAAAAAAAATGGTAATAGTAATAAGTTAGAACAGCTGCTAGGCTTAAAAATAATAAATAAAAATTGTGAACAAAGAAACGAATGTCTGCAGGATTCTTCCTAAGTCGATAAGTGACAAGCTGTCAAAAAATGTTAGGTTAGGAAAGAAAACAAAAATGATAACGGTAAAGTAAGTAGTTGGAAGAGCTACTAGGGCTAAAAATAATAAATAAAAATGGTGAACAAAGAAACGAATGTCTGCAGGATTCTTCCTAAGTCGATAAGTGACAAGCTGTCAAAAAAATTTTAGGTTAGGAAAGAAAACAAAAATGATAACAGTAAAGCAAGCAGTTAGAACAGCTGCCGGTCTTTTATTTTTTCCAAACTCTTCCGGAGAGTAGTCGACGTTCATTTGTTTTTGGTCATCTTATTATTAGTATTTCGTTATCGCTTATTCAGATTATCTTGTTTAATTTTTATTTATTTTTTTTTAATCGAATTCAGAAAAATATCAATACAGTTAACTGTCGGTATTTGGTTTTTTTCTCGCTTCAAAACTCTTTTAAAGAAAGAGCATAGCAGACGTTCATTTGTTTTCCGTTTATCCTATTAGAGTATTGTTCAAATTTTCTTGTTTTTTTTTTCTCTATGTTTTCTATTTTTCCGAAGTAATTTATTTATTTTTTTTTTCGATTCAGTGTTTCGTCTTGTTTGTTTTTTTTTCTAATTCTCTGTTAGTCTTTTGTTTTTATTAAAATTCCTTTTTGATGAAAAATTTTTTGATTCGATTTGCTCTTTTGTTCATAACATTCGGTTAAAAAATTCGTCAAATCTCTTGATTCGGTTTTACTTACAATTATTGGCTAATTTTTATTTTCGTCTTATCTGTCACCGATCGTCTTTTGTTTTTGTTTTTTTAATTTTTTTATTTGTCTTTTTAATTTAATTTTTAACATAATTAATTTATCCACTTTTTTTCTTTTTTTCGACATTTCATTTTATTTGTTTTCATTTTTTAACTGTCAATTTATCATCTTTCGTTTCCGTTTCTTCTTTTCTTTTTTGCTTGATTTTCTTCGACGTCTATTTATTTTTTAATGGTCAGTTGCTCGTCTTTTTTTCACTCGATTTGAGTTTAATTTATTTCACATTTAATTAGAAAGAAAACGATTGTCTTTTGTTTTTTAAATTATTAACCGAGTCGTTTCTAATTCGTAGATATTTCTACGGGTTAAATTTTTGGTTCGAATAAAATTATTTTAAAAAATTTGCTATAAAAATGTTTCAAACTTTCATTATGCTTGACAGCAAGCATGGCCGCCTTGCTTGGGATGACTTATTATGTAGCAAACTGGCTTCAATTGTTCAGTATTGTTCAAATTTTCTTGTTTTTTTTCTGTTTTCTATTTTTCCGAAGTAATTTTTTTTTTCGATTCGGTATTTCATCTTGTTTGTTTTTTTTTTTAATTCTCTGTTAGTTTTTTGTTTTTATTAAAATTCCTTTTTGGTGAAAAATTTTTTGATTCGATTTGCTGTTTTGTTCATGACTTTCGGTTAAAAAATTCGTCAAATTTCTTGTTTCGGTTGTAAATTATTGGCTAATTTTATAGAATTTTTTTTTTTAATTTTAGTTTTATCTCCTTCCCGATCGTCTTTTGTTTTGTTTTGTTTTTTTTTAAAATTTTTTATTTGTCTTTATTTTTAATTTAATTTTTGACGTAATTAATTTATCCATTTTATAAATAATTTCAGCCTCTGTGAACCTTCTTAAAATGCACTATTATTATTATTATTATTATTATTATTACATTAAAAGAAGCGTTCGTTATCATCACCTGGCAACAAATTCTTATTTACTTGCAAAGGAATTCTTCTATTTTGCATCCTTCTTCCTTATTCTTATAATTTTTTTTTTACTTAAATCATTTTTCAAACTTATTTCCTGCAATGCTAATTTAAAAAATGGTTTAGTGTACTGGTTTTATGCACCCCATGAGCCTCTTAGTATTTACAATAATCATCTTGTGCTCTGCCACACTGCTACAGAAACCATTTTAAAATGGGAAAATTATAACAGAGATGATATGATTAATTATTGTTCGTAATGATCTGATAAGGCAGCAGATACGTATACTTAAAATTTTACGATTGCGAAAAATCACAGTTATTTACAAACGGATTTTCCAGAAAAAAATTATTAGATTTTTTTTAAAGCGAAACTGCAGATTAACTTTTTTTGAGTCGTTATGAAATCAAATGTGGGCTAACAGAGCCCAGTTATTTAGGATGATTCACGTATACACGAAACACATGTTCGCCTCGTGCACGACACGACCGCATTCTGTACATACAAGGATTTTTGCTATTTAACAGAGACGGAGAGAGAAACAAACGCAAGTCGACTTAAATAATTAAAATTGCGTCATCACCTTCGGCGTCAAATTATCATCTTCTGTGGCGACTTTGGAGATCGTATCACAACATGACGCACTTGTTATGCAAAGATGAATAATTATGTCCACTTGCAACATTTCGAACTGTATCATACTTTTTAAGCAGAAAATTATCAGAACATTAAGAGAAAAGAAAAACAAAGAAAGAAACAAAGAACCTTTGGCCCAAACACATATAACGACATCGTCAAAGAATAAAAAATCAATATATTTTGAACAATCAGCATTTTTATATTTTGATTGATCAAAAAAATTGACTAAAATCTTCACTAGAATTTAGAGTTGGCAATACAATCAACAGCATTTTCATATTCAACTAATTGCAACAATGCAATTGTTTTGTTGGTCTATTTGACGTAGCTGGACGTATTTATGTAATATCAATCGCGTGACAAGATTGTAGGTTATGTTCGGCCTTAACGTTTTGAAATTAAGCATATGATTGGCTGCTATCTAAATCAGGTCCTCAACAACCGGAAATTTTCTGCAAAATAAAATTTACCAACGCCAACTCAAACCCGTATTACCTACTGACTGCTTTGTAAAATAATATTTTAATAAACTACTAATCTATTTTAATAATCTACTTAAACCTGCTAGGATTGGCAACACTGTCCCCGGTGCTAATTAAAGTTAGCCCAACTGAAGCCATACTAAGAGGAAGCAATCTAAAAAAACTGCGTCCTCTTAGGATGACTTCATTAAGCAAAAAACATTCAACTTAGCTTAACTTAATCAAATAAAGGCGAAATTTAAGAAAAATTGGTTATTAAAAAAAAATTAGGAAAAATTTAAACAAAAGAAAATATTAAAATTAAGCAGAACTGGCCAAGGTCAACACAATTCACCGAAACTGAACCAAACCACCAAGTATAGCGGAAAAAATTAAGAAAAATTATAGATCAAAAGAACATAACGTCAAGATTTAAGCATGATTATTAAAAAAGTTGAATTATATTAAAAAAGAAAAAAACAATTATATTGTTTCTACATCTTGTTACTACTATTACGCGAAAAAAAAACCGATTTTTGTCAAAAACATGCAAGAGACGCATCGAACGATAACCAAAATTAAAATAAAACGCAGTCAAATTGAACAAAACAAAAACAAAAGACGATCGTCGGTGAAGTAAGGACGAAAATAAATTTTCTAAAATTAACAATAAATTCATATAAACACTCCCGAATTTCAACAAAATCAAAATTTTAATCAATTGATATTAATAATAAAATAATAAAATAAAGTTTAATTAGTAAATGTAAAATAAATTAAACGCAGATCAAGTGAAAAAGAAAACGAGGAGCAACCGACCATTAAAAAATAAAATCACATCGAATGAAATCAAACAAAAAAGAAAAGAAATGAAACAGAAACGAAAGATGATAAACTGACAGTTAAAAAATGTGACAAATCAAATGAAATATTGAATGGAAGAAAAAAAAAGACCGATCTCAATTAATTAAAAATTAAATTAAGACAAATAAGGAATTTCAAAAAACAAAACAAAAGACGATCGGTTTTTAATTAAACGTAAAATAAATTCATATCAAGTGAAAAAAAAGACGAACAATTCGACGATTAAAAAATAAAAACAAAAGAAAACGAAAAGAAAAAACATAAACAAAAGAATTGATAGTTAAAAGATGAGAACAAAACAAATGAAATTTCGAATAAAAGAAAAAAAAGGCGATCAAAATTAATTATAATAAAAGTTAAATAAAAATAAAAGACAAGGATTTAAAAAAAAAACAAAAGTCGATCGGTGACAAGGATAAGATGAACATAAAAATTCTACAAAAAGGAAAAATGTCGATCAATTAATTAAAAATTAAATTAAATTAATACAAATAAGGAATTTGAAAAAAAACAAAAGACGATCGGTTTTTTAATTAAATATAAAATAAACTCATATCGAGTGAAAAAAAGACGAACAATTCGACAATTAAAAATTTAAAACACCTTGAATAAAAACAAAAAAAAAACGAAAAAAAAAACAAACAAAAGAATTGATATTTATAAGATGAGAACAAATCAAATGAAATTTCGAATAAAAGAAAGAAAGGCGATCAAAATTAATTATAATAAAAGTTAAATAAAAATAGAAGACAAGTAAGGAATTTAAAAAAAAAACAAAAGGCGATCGGTGACGAAGATAAGACGAAAATAAAAATTCTACAAAAAGGAAAAATGTCGATCAATAAATTAGAAATTAAATTAAATTAAGACAAATAAGGAATTTGAAAAACAAAAACAAAAGACGGTCGGTTTTTTAATTAAATGTAAAATAAACTCATATCAAGTGAAAAAAGACGAACAATTCGACAATTAAAAAATAAAATCACGTCGAATAAAAACAAAAAAAAAAACGAAAAGAAAAAACATAAACAAAACAATTGATATTTATAAGATGAGAACAAACCAAATGAAATTTCGAATAAAAGAAAGAAAGGCGATCGAAATTAATTACATTAAAAGTTAAATGAAAATGAAGACAAGTAAGGAATTAAAAACAAAAACAAAAGGCGATCGACGACGGAGATGAGACGAAAATAAAAATTCCACAAAATTAGCCAATTATTTATTGTAAGTCAAACCGAATCAAGAGCTTCGACGAATTATTTTTAACCGCAAATTTGAACAAAAGAGCAAATCGTACCAAAAAAAATTTTCTCCAAAAAGGAATTTCGGAAAAAAACAAAAGACTAACTGTTGACAACAGATAATGACAAGTAAAACAGAAAAGGAATTTAAAAGGAAACAAGAGGAAATACGGAATCAAAAGAAAAGAAAAAAATGTGCGGGCAAAAAAGAAAATAAAAAGAAAAAAATTTTGAAGCAGACAACATCGAAATAATAGTAGAACGAATGGAAAAAAAACAAACGAACGACGACTATTCTCCGGAGAAACAATAAAAGACCGACAGTTAACTAATTTAGGCGCGATCCTACCACCTCCTGATAAATTTAACCGCCGGTTAATATCCTTGGAAACCATTATGTCGACAATGGTTGACAATGGTTTCCTAGGAAATTAACTGACGGTTAAATTTATCAGGAGGTGGTAGGATCGCGCCTAAATTAGTTAACTGTCGGTCTTTTATTGATCAGAACTTAGACCCGATCTTACCACCTCCTGATAAATTTAACCGTCGGTTAATATCCTTGGAAACCTTTGTGCTGATAATGGTTTCCTAGGATATTAACGGACGGTTAAATTTATCAGGAGGTGGTAAGATTGGACCTTAATAGTTTAATAATCAGTTAATTGTAGGTGCTTTGTTGTTTCTCGCTTCAAAACTCTCCCAGGGAATAGTCGACGTTCATTTGTTTCTTCCGTTCGTTCTAATGTTGTTTCGATGTTGTTTGTTTCAAATTTGTTTTTTGTTTTGTTTTCGATATCCTTTGGTTTTTGGTTTTTTGCCGCATAATTTTTCTTTTCTTTCAATTCTGAATTTCGTTTCGTTTTCTTTTTTTTAATTCTCTTCTTTCGTTCGCTGTTAATATTTTTCTGAACGAAAATGAACGAAGAGAATAATTCGATTATAAACACAAAATTAAAGATGAAATGAGAAAATTTGAACGAGCTGTAGCAGGATAAACGAGAAAACAAATGAACGTCGATGAATTTCGAAGCTAGAGACAACTGATTATGATTGCTGTTAATATTTTTCCGAATAAAAAACAAATAAACGAAAAGAAAAATTCGATTAATTTTGATATCGAAAATCGAAACACCAATAGCAGGATAAACGAAAAACAAATGAACGTCGACTATTCTCCGGAAGAGTTTGGGTAAAAACGAAACCAACCAGCGGCTATTCTAACGGGTTACTTTACTGTTAACATTTTTTCTTGCCTAACCTAAAATAATTTTTTGACATCTTGTCATTTATCGACCTGGGAAGATTCCTGTACGCATTCGTTTCCTTGTTAACAAAAAAAATGAATTTTTAGGCTTCGAAGCAATTGTTTAGAAAATACAATAATAACTGAACGACGAGCGATACAGACAGCTTCGGATGAAGAAGTTAGATTAAATAAAATAACAGAAAAAGAAGAAGAAAAAAACAGAAGAACAAATTCCAACTCGTTGCAATTTATTTTTTTTTCCTTTCAATACGCCCTCGTAATTTTTAGTTGAAGGATAAACTTTATCACCGATTGTGTGAAAGAAGAAAAAATAAAATAAAATAAAAATGGAAAACTGCAGCACGACATAATGGAATACGTTATGCACATGTTGTGTATTTAGAAAGGCATAGTTAGAACCTCCTGTTCCATTGTACATTTACATTGTTTCGCGTGACTTTCGTTCACACAATTACTTTCTACATCATCATCATCATCGTTTGCGGCGTTAAATTTAAATAAAACCGAACGATTTACATGTGCTGCAGGGTGATTATTAATTAGAGAGGAGGTCAACTGTTCTATTCTATTCTATTCTATTCTCGTCTTGGTTAATTGATTAAATTTAATTTCACGGCAGCGGAGGAGAATACGACGTATCTTGCTTTATACGGGGTGTCCCACATAAAACGGCTCATGACAACTGCGTTTATCAAATTTTATCTTCGATGTTAGATACAAATAACTGGTTTGAGTCTTGATGTCATCCATCAGTCTGAATCATCTAAAAGAAAACTTAGCTGATGGTCCCTTATTTCTTTTTCATGTCTTAATTTACGACTCTGACATCCTTATTCAGGTGACGCTTATCGATACCTTAACAAGATTGATATAAGGGGAAATTTTTAATTGAGCTACAAATAAATTTTTGATCTACTTAAATGTGCATTAATTTATCTGAACAAGCTATATTTAAATTTTTATTCCTCAAATAAACAAAATGATTTATAAAACTAGATCCATAAATTATTACTAAGCCAGCAACAGAATTGTTGAACATGAGCGTGACAAATTTCTACATTATCTCCCAAAATACTGAGTGAGCATCTTTCTTCCTAATTGATCTTTATTATTTTAGCACCTTTTTTCCTAATTGATCTTTATTATTTTAAGTAATTTGCCGTTTAATATTGATGAATGAGGAACGTTAGAATCATTCAAAAATCAAACCAGAAAAAAACTTCAAAGATGATTTTGGTTCCCGATCGATCAACAAATTTTTGTTCCTTTGCTGTGATTGTTTTCACTTTTTTCTGCGTTTTGTTTTCTTCGTAAATGACGCGATTGATTGTCAGTCGTTTCCTTTTTCCCGTGAATTACGTTTTGAATATTCAGTTTTGATTAATTTTTTTGGATTTTAATTTTTCATTGCGGCGGTCATTCGTTTTTCATGCTCCATCGGAACATGCATCCGAATTCATAAAGAAATAATTAAAAAATTACTAACAAATAAGATTAATCAAAAACGAAAAGAAAAAAATTCAATTTTTGGCGAGAAACGCAGTCTGGATGACAAAAATTAGAGTTCCTAAAGGAATTAAGAAAAAACAAATGACGAACGAATAAATGGCAAAAAATAATTACCAACAAACATTACGCCTTGAAGGTAGGCCACCCATATAACAAAGGACGTTGACCTATCTAGAACGGCCCACACATTCCCAAAACGTAGGCGGATTTTTTAACGAAAAGAAAAAAATCAATTTTTGGCGAGAAACGCAGTCTGGATGACAAAAATTAGAGTTCCTAAAGGAATTAAGAAAAAGCAAATGACGAACGGATAAATCGCAAAAAATAATTAATTACCGACAAACATTCAAAACCGAACGGCATTTCTAAATTCGCAAGAAAAATTAACAAAAAAAAAAGGAAGCAAGATAAAAGAAAGGAAGTGAAATACAAAAAATAGAAAATTCTTGCAAAATGCCACAGAATTGAAAACAAAACAAAAAAACAAATAAAGATTTCGACACTGGAGAAAACCAATCGAAATGAAAAACACATGAAAATTCCCCAAGAAAGTAAGAATCGCAAAAATTACCGGCGAACAATCAAAATTAAACGGTAATTCGAAATTCACGAAGAAAATATAAAAAGAGAAGGTGAAACAAAAGAAAGTGAAATAAACAAACAAGAAAAGAAAGATTTTAACAGTCGAGAAAAAGAAAGCAAGAAAATCAAATGACGATCGAATAAAACAAAAACAAATCGCAGGAAATAATTACCGGCAGACGTTCAAAACGTAAATAATTTGGTAATTCGAAATTCACAGGGAAAATAAGAAAAAGGAAACGGAACAAAAGAAAGAAAGTGAAACGCAAAAAAATTAAAGTTCTTGCAAATAGCAAGGGTCAATAAAATTGAAAACAAAACAAAAGGCAACGAACGAAGAAAAATTTTGACAATCCAAGTGAAAAAATAAATAAATGAAAAATATTGGTGACGCTCAAGTAATAACACTGATCTGTTACCATAGTAACTAAATCAAAGTCACGCATACATAATAGGTGCTTTCTTTCGCTCACAAAATCGTGATCCAAACGCGTTTTGATTCAAAAGCAGACATTCTTTTCTTTGAATCTCTCTATTTTTAAAACTTGTTTGTATTTAATTATGGTTATTTACAAATGAACTGTCAGTCAAAAATTCAAGTCAAGTATTTTGTTGCAACAACTACGAAATTCAGGTATTCGAAACAGGATTCAAACTTTTAAACGAAAGAAAGCGCCTGTAACAGCGTTTCAATACGATTAGAAAACTTGACCTTGAAATGACCTCGACAACGTCCTCGAAGTATCATTATTAAAACCGCAGACGTGTGTCCCCTCAATTTAATTACGGGTCCATTATCAGCACACACGCATCATTAACTAAGGCCCGGTTTCTGGAAGCGATTTATGGGCCGATTAGTTTAACTAATGATTAGAATGTGACACACTAAGCAGTATAAGATAACGCATGTCACAATCTAATCCTTAGTTAAACTAATCGGACCATAAATTGCTTCCAGAAACCGGGCCTAAATGCTTTGGTTTGCATTTGTTTGTTCTTTCTTTTTACTATAGACCAGTGATTCTCAAACTTTTCTAGTTTCGCCCCGTTTTGGTTCAGATTTGTTTTTTTTTTATTTTAATCCAGGCCAGCGAATCCCAAACTTTTCTAGAGTCGCCCTCTTCCGGTTCGTGTTTGTCTTTCGTTTTCAATGAAAATCGGTGATTCTAATTATTTTTTTAATAATTTAATTGGCTTATATTTTTTTGGTGTTTGCATTTGGTATCACACATTGATTCGTGGCTCACGTAGAAAAGCTCAGTTAGTATTTTAGAGGACACTTTAAATTTTTTTTGCGTGCTGAAATCGTAATATTTAGATGTTCAATTGAATACGTGCCATTGATAAGTAAATATTAGGGGCTATTTTGTATTGTTAAACTGTTGCTATGGTAACAAGCCTTTATGATTGCCTGTTACCATAGCAATAGTCCTTTAAATTTAACGTACTCGATACAAAATAGCCCTTAATATTTACGAACAGATAAAACAGTGACATCCTACGATCGCTTTTTGACCTGACATTGCAGTAGGATAGACAAATTGAAGCGGATTTGCTCCTAATAAGTCCCCCATGCAAGGCGGCCATGCTTGCTGTCAAGGCATAATGAATGTCGAGCTACGTCTCTGCTGATGAAGCCCCAAACAGGGCTGAAACAGCTGTACAGAGACTGCTCGAGGTTTTCACTGCAATCAAAAACGATTTGCAACAAATTTCTTTTATAAACTTAATATTTACCTATTGTTGTAGTTATTTATTTTAAGTTAAGAATTTAAGAAAGTTTATGCATTCTCAGGGTATCTCTGAAGCACTATCATATTTGTGTACGTTATTAGTTTGATAATATGATATGGGGGCGTGTTTAGTCTTGGCAGCAAAGAAACTTTAGTCTTGGCAGCAAAGAAACGGCAGAGACGGCAGTCTCCCGAGGGATAGCGCGGAAGTCGAAACGTGTAGGTAAACGGGGCCACGGATGGGCCTGGTGATATATGTGGTGGCCGCGGTGTGTTGCCGGGCATTAGCTAGAGGGTGTCTGCAGAATATGACCTAAGATGGTATGTTCTGGCAGAAGTGCTAGGGCGGTACTTTCTCACGATTAGGCAATGCGGTATGAGGGTCATGATTTTATGCAGAGGTATTCTGGTAGCAGAATATTGTCCGGGATGCGATCCGGGGCGTTGACCAGAGAATTTTATCGTACACCAGCATACGGTATCATGGGGCTTGTCGCGGTGTACAGGCAGCACCGATGAAGCAGACGGTACCGGCAAAGCAATTAGCTGTATTCTGCATTCATTAAAAGTCTCACATGATGATGTCATTGGACCGGTATGGAGTGGTGCTTGACACTTACGCAGTTGATGACATCGACTAATCCTGAGAACGTATGCTCGGGAGGCAAGGTATGCTAATATCCAATAGGAGGGGTGGCTTTTGTATCCACAGGTGAATGTGTAGGGTAATGCATGCGAAGCTAAGAAGTCAACGTGCGAGGATGACTTCCCCAGTGTCTAATATCATCATGAGGGAGCTGCAGCTTCTAGATTCGCCGCTGGAGCAGGTGGGGCCTGGAAAACGGCCCTGGTAAGTGGAATGTTCCATTTTACTGAATAGATACTCGTATAGGGTTACTTATAATTTGCATGGTCCTTATCGAATTGGAATGCGATGCCCGGGGGCTAAGACGTTTACCTTCAGCGCCTGTTGCGGTCAGGGAAGCGAGAAAGAAAGAAAGAAAGAACATTAGGAATGAGAGACCTAACCAATGGTGAATGAATGTTTATTGTAACTCCGTCCTCAGATAATATTGTTTGTCTATAATATTTAAACAAAAAAAAATCTAGCCAACACTATCAACCTTGTTAAAGTATCATGCATCAACTGAATAAGGCTATTAATATGTAATCTGTTTTTACTGTCCCTCAATCTCAAAGCTGTTTTCTTTACTTCTTTTTGAGTGCAACAAAATATGCGAACAGATGTGCGCCAGGTAAGATACGTGTAATAATTTCTGCTGCACCTGCAGTTTTCCAATTGGGATTAATTACATCCAGCAGGCTGCGACGACTTGTATTCTTGCAACCTAAGCAGCTTGAGTTTCACGCCAAGTCGACTTCTGCGATGGCGATGGGAATGGGAATGGGAATGGGAGTGAGATTAGTGAGAATGAGAATTGTGTGGTCGTTGAAATAGTATTAACTTCCATGACGTAACAACGAACGTGGACCTTGACTAGGTCGAACGTACCGAGCGAATGCAATCGCTTTAAATAAATATTTTGAAGCGATCTGCAATCATTTACTTTACCGAGAAATCCGCAGGGACTTTGGATAATGGATGGATTCGTTAGCGTCCATGAATAATAATAGTTGCCGATGAAATCATGAGTTTATTTTTAAAACAAAAGAACCAATTAAGTAATTCCGAAAATTCTGAAAAACGGCAACACCGCCGTAGAGAACAAATGACAGCAGAGTTGATCGAAAGTTAATACCTAAAGCCTTAGGTTTTTACAGTTGCATTTTCATTTTGCTCTAATAGAATTCCACATCGCTATTACTACCTACTTGAGGTGACCATACGTCCCGATTTTGGTGGGGTAGTCCCGTTTTTTTTTTGTACGGCGTCCCGCAGAGTTTTAAAAAAGTCCCACTTCTTGAAAAGAATGCACCTTTTATACATTAAACGTTCTAGAATAGATTCCTAAACCAATAAATTATTAACTAGGTGTCTTTTGGGTCGACTGTGAGTCTATTAAATAATTTGAAATACTTTTAATTTTTTATACAGCGTGTCCCACTTAAGGCGGTTTCCTTCATGCCTCTCTAATTATTAATTGTACGAAAAAAAGTTTCAAATGAAAGTTTCACAGGATCATGTGGAGGATATTTTAAACTTAGCTTGACGTGTACATGGTGTTCCGTTTGGTCTGGGCGTCAGGTCACTTCGTTATTTTAAATGGAACACCCTAAATATTTTTACATTTTCGGATTCTGGATTGAATTTTAATGCGACCTTGTGTACCATACATAGGGTCTATTCTAAACCGTTTTCGCCTTATTCAACTTTTTAAAAAAATTATCGCTCTTGCGGTACCTCAAACAAATGCAAATATCCTCCGAACAAATGACGTTAGGGACTTGTGGATTTTTGCAAAAGTTTCGTCTTGAAACGCTTTTTCAGTTACACTGTTAAGAAAAAATTCTAGCAACATAAATTCTTTAAAAACAAATTAATGAACTTGAGAATACTCAAACTACGATAACTATTTTTTTTAATGGAATGCCATGCGTTATTTAATTCTCTTTTCAATGATATAGGGTTGTCAATATCTGTCGTTAATAGTTATTTCAGTATTAATTTTTTTTTTATGATTTTTAAAAATACACGGAAGATATTTGCATTTGTTTGAGGCACTGCAAGGGCGATAATTTTTTTTAAAAAGTTGAATAATAATATATTAGATCCTGTATATGGTACACAGAGTCACATTAAAATTCAATCTAGAACCCGAAAATGTAAAAGTATTTAGGTGTTCCATTTAAAACAACGAAGTGACCTAACGCCCAGGCTAAACTGAACATCCTGTATACGTCAAACTAATTTTAAAATATGCTCCACATGATCCTGTGAAACTTTTATTTGAAACATTTTTTCGTAAAATTAATAACTGGAGAGGTATGAAAGAATCCGCCTTAAGTGGGACACGCTGTATATTATGGAATGACAGCGCCCTCTTTGAAAACCTATTTATTTCCGTTGAAAGTTAATTAGTGGTTAAAAAATACTCATTCTTTCTAAATGAGACAATGGGCGCGTTCAGCCGCTGAGTTGCTTACTCAGCAATCGATTGTGATTGGCTCACATGAAGGTAATAGCCAATCACAAACGACTGCTGAGTAAGCAACGCATCCGCTGAACGCGCCCAGTGATAGGAGACAAAGCTGTCGATGAGTAAATACGTAGCGATGAAATATTATTCTATTCAAATAAGTTTCCCCTTTTGGCCGCCAAGAGATGGCGCTCTGAATGATTTCTGTCTCTATTTCTGTCTTTACTATCGCGCTTTGAATTGATTGTTTTCAATTTGATCATTCATCAAGAAGAAATTGCGTTTTTGAGGTTCGATTAGAGCAACTTTCCTTCTTGGAAAATGAAGATGAGTGAACAACAAAGAGATGGCGCTCTAAATCATTCACGACGACGCGTTCAGTTTTAAGTTTCAGAGTTACCTGAAGATGCTGCAAAGGCGGCAAAAGTAGAAGTTATTATTGAGAGTGTCAACGTCAACGCCATTTGAAGTTGCAACATAATTCATGAGATGGCGCTCGGCATGATCCCTTCACAACTCGATTTTAGGGTTTCCATTTGATTTTTTCAGATTAAAGTCGCTGCGAAGTTAAAAGACCGATCATGTTGCCGAGAACGTCAGCGATGGTCAAGAGATGGCGGTGGTAATTCCGATAATCCAAGGTTGGTAAAACTGGTAATGCATCTAGCAGGTTGCCACATTCCCGTTTAATATGCAGTTTGAAATTTTCTTCCCGCAAAAGTAACTCGTGACGTCACACGAAACGTCTATCCGTCACAGTGAAGTAAATAAGAGTGAGTTTTAATCTGTTTCCTAAAGCTTAATCTAATTCACTAAAAATTGATCAATTCTGTGGTCCTATTGATCAAATAACGCAAAAATCTCGTTATATGCCCGATGGAATGTATCACGTGACGTGACGTAACGAGATACGCACACTCTGTACACTGTACTGTACACTTAATTAATTTTCACTTTGGGATAATAGATGGCGCTTTAAGCAATTCCATGTCAACCTGGACTGGTAATGCATCTAGCAGGTTGCCACATTCCCGTTTAATATGCAGTTTGAAATTTTCTTCCCGCAAAAGTAACTCGTGACGTCACACGAAACGTCTATCCGTCACAGTGAAGTAAATAAGAGTGAGTTTTAATCTGTTTCCTAAAGCTTAATCTAATTCACTAAAAATTGATCAATTCTGTGGTCCTATTGATCAAATAACGCAAAAATCTCGTTATATGCCCGATGGAATGTATCACGTGACGTGACGTAACGAGATACGCACACTCTGTACACTGTACTGTACACTTAATTAATTTTCACTTTGGGATAATAGATGGCGCTTTAAGCAATTCCATGTCAACCTGGACTGGTAATGCATCTAGCAGGTTGCCACATTCCCGTTTAATATGCAGTTTGAAATTTTCTTCCCGCAAAAGTAACTCGTGACGTCACACGAAACGTCTATCCGTCACAGTGAAGTAAATAAGAGTGAGTTTTAATCTGTTTCCTAAAGCTTAATCTAATTCACTAAAAATTGATCAATTCTGTGGTCCTATTGATCAAATAACGCAAAAATCTCGTTATATGCCCGATGGAATGTATCACGTGACGTGACGTAACGAGATACGCACACTCTGTACACTGTACTGTACACTTAATTAATTTTCACTTTGGGATAATAGATGGCGCTTTAAGCAATTCCATGTCAACCTGGACTGGTAATGCATCTAGCAGGTTGCCACATTCCCGTTTAATATGCAGTTTGAAATTTTCTTCCCGCAAAAGTAACTCGTGACGTCACACGAAACGTCTATCCGTCACAGTGAAGTAAATAAGAGTGAGTTTTAATCTGTTTCCTAAAGCTTAATCTAATTCACTAAAAATTGATCAATTCTGTGGTCCTATTGATCAAATAACGCAAAAATCTCGTTATATGCCCGATGGAATGTATCACGTGACGTGACGTAACGAGATACGCACACTCTGTACACTGTACTGTACACTTAATTAATTTTCACTTTGGGATAATAGATGGCGCTTTAAGCAATTCCATGTCAACCTGGACTGGTAATGCATCTAGCAGGTTGCCACATTCCCGTTTAATATGCAGTTTGAAATTTTCTTCCCGCAAAAGTAACTCGTGACGTCACACGAAACGTCTATCCGTCACAGTGAAGTAAATAAGAGTGAGTTTTAATCTGTTTCCTAAAGCTTAATCTAATTCACTAAAAATTGATCAATTCTGTGGTCCTATTGATCAAATAACGCAAAAATCTCGTTATATGCCCGATGGAATGTATCACGTGACGTGACGTAACGAGATACGCACACTCTGTACACTGTACTGTACACTTAATTAATTTTCACTTTGGGATAATAGATGGCGCTTTAAGCAATTCCATGTCAACCTGGACTGGTAATGCATCTAGCAGGTTGCCACATTCCCGTTTAATATGCAGTTTGAAATTTTCTTCCCGCAAAAGTAACTCGTGACGTCACACGAAACGTCTATCCGTCACAGTGAAGTAAATAAGAGTGAGTTTTAATCTGTTTCCTAAAGCTTAATCTAATTCACTAAAAATTGATCAATTCTGTGGTCCTATTGATCAAATAACGCAAAAATCTCGTTATATGCCCGATGGAATGTATCACGTGACGTGACGTAACGAGATACGCACACTCTGTACACTGTACTGTACACTTAATTAATTTTCACTTTGGGATAATAGATGGCGCTTTAAGCAATTCCATGTCAACCTGGACTGGATAATAAAATTCATTATAAGTCAAATTTATTTCTTTTATTTGTAATTAATTGTAGTTTCTGTTTTTACGTGGTTGTGGCAATAGTTGAGTTTAAAATAAGAGAGGTCGACAGAAACATTCTTTTCTTTTAATAAGGGGTCGATGCTTAAAACAAAAGTTTGTGATTTCCCGATTTAAATGCAAAGTTATTTTGTTGGTTGGGTTGGATTGGGTTGTCCCGCCTTACCCAGATTAAAATCAGGTCACTTTAGCCATACTTCCGTTACTTTTTCTGTAGGCTTGCCCATTCCCAATTCCATTCATTTTTTTCGACTGTAACACTTTTTGAGTCCACAGCCAAAGCCCTTCATTTTTTCTTAATGCCTTCATAATCTGGTGGAATCTTATCTCTTCTATTTTGAAGGACGAATCGCGTCCTCTCTGGTTTTCGGCCGTACTTGCATCCCTTATACACATGTACTTTCCTTCCGGCCTTATTCCTCTCGTCCTTCTTTTGATAATAATCAAATTAAGCGAATCTTTTCTTCAATTTTTGACAAATGAAGTCGGTTGACTTCATTCTTCATCTTTACCTTCTTCTTCTTCTTCTTCTGTGCTTTGAAGATGTAGTTATTTTCATTGTTACGCCTTGAAGGTAGGCCACCCACATAACAAAGGACGTTGACCTATCTAGAACGGCCTGCACATTCCCAAAACGTACCCGGATTTTTCTAACTTCTTAACTTTAGGTCGTTTTGTATAGTTTTGTGGCCTTGTTTAATATAATGGAATGGATTGGAAAAAGCGTAAGCCGGAAAACGGATTCGACTTTTAAAAAAAAAAAAGCGGCCGCTTAATTTCCTGTGTTTATTCCGGCGAACGCGGACTTTAATAGCAGGTGTGTCATGCATGCACTCTAAAAATATCGGCTGGCATTTGTCGTCGACCTTTCACTTTTACCGCCGAAATCCGCCGACGATTTTTCCTTCTTCTCCTCGATTTCGTCGTCCGTCGGCGTCGCGGCGGCGACGGCGTCGCTTGAAAACGACATTTCGGCGAAACGGCCTGTCGACGATCTACGAAATTAAACTCTGATCGAGTCTCGAGAAATTGTTTGTTTGTTTTGTATGGATTTTTAGAAAATTCGAATAAACGAAAAAAAAATAGCAAAGTTCAATTTACCTTACCCCCCGACGTTAATTAACAATAAAAAGAGATATTTTTCTTTTTTTTTTGCTTGTAGCACGCTTCAAAATTTACTTAAATAAAATATTGGAAGGCGGGGGGAAGGGGGGGGGGGGTATTTCTAAGTTCTGATTTTCCTTAATAATGAAGGAAATAAAAATGATGAAAGAGTTCCAACGCTGTAACCAATTATTATACAGGGGGTGGAAAGCTGAAAAGTTAGCTTGAAAATAAAGATATTTTTTTAATACGTAATCCTATCAACTGGCCCACAATTTGTGTGTGTGTGTGTGTGTGGGGGGGGGAGGAGGGCGAGGACTGAAAAGTCGCTTTCTACTGCTGTTAGTGTGAGTGTATTTGAAAATGAAAAAATAACTGAATAATAATAATTTTGCGGCCACCAAAAAATGAACAGAAGCTGAAAATTCTTCCATCATTTATTTTTAATCGATTTGAAAATTAGGAAGAGAGAAAAACACGGCCCAGCTTGAAAAGCGCCAGACGTAAATTTTTTTTTTTTTTTTTTGGAGGAGAAAACCCGGTCGATTTCTCTGTCTAAGTCTCAGCGAACTTTGCCCCGAATTTCGTCCCCCCTGAGGGTTGCAAAAGCCTAAGCTTCATCTCTTATTACGACGTCGATATCAATCGGGGGATCTTGCCTATAACGTCTCCGTTTTTAATCCCTTTCTTCTCATGTATGTATTTGCAAAACAAAAAAATGACAAAAATCCTGCGCTTGGTGTCGGTTTCGAGATAATACAATCATGCCATACTTTGTGTTTTGTTTTTAAAAGAGAGTGTAGGGCCCGAAACTCTCTCATCACCTCTTGCCCCCCCCCCCCCCCACAGAGAAATACGTTACTTTTTGCTACACTTTTTCCAAATGTTTTATTTTTTTTTAATTTTTCTGTTCTCCTTAACTTTTCGTATTTTTATTTTGTTCATTTTTAGATTAATTTATTTAGATCTTGTCTTTTCATGAGTTTGGCTTTGCTACTGACTGGATTGGGTTGACCTTGGGTTTAGTTTTGTTTAATTCTCAATGATTCAATTAATTTTCTTGTTCTCATTTTTCGAAATTTTTTTCCGATGTTTCTAATTTTTTTCATTTTCCATTTGGTGGCTTTCACTTAGCTTGATTTCGACTGAATTGAGTTGGGTTTAGTTTTTGCTTAAATTTCAATAATATTAATCTTTTGCTCTAATTTTTCGAAATGTTTCTAAATTTCCAGTTTTTTTATAATTTTTTATAATTATTCCATTCACTTTCTCGTTGGGTTGGCTTTGCTTAGGTTGGTTTCGGCTGAATTCGGTCCACCTTGTGCTTAGCTTTGCTTAATTTCAATAATTTCAGTCTTCTTGCACTAATTATTCGAACTTCTGTATTTTTTCTATATTTTTTGTTATTCGCTTGGCTACACTTAAGCTGGTTTTGGCTGGGTTGAGTCGCCCTTGGGCTTAGTTTTACCTTAATTTTCGATAATTTTAATTTTCTTGCTCCAATTTTCCGAAAATTTTACTTTCCCCAATTTTTCTAATTTTTTTAACTTCATCTTTTTCATTTTTCCTATGGTGAGTTTCGCTTAGCTTGGTTTCAGCTGAGTTGAGTTGCCCGTGGGCTTAGTTTTGCTTAAATTTCAATAATTTTTATTTTTTTGCTCTACTTTTGCGAAACGTTTTATTTCTTCTAAATTTTCTGATTTAACATTTTTTTTAAATAATCTTTTCATTTTCTCATTCTTCGCTTAGTTTCGGCCGAATTATGTTGGCCTTATGCTTACCTTTGCTTAATTTCAATATTTTAATTTTTTGCACTACTTTTTCTAAAAAAAATTGTCATTAGGTTGGCTAGACTTAAGTTGACTTCAGCTGGGTTGGATTGAACTTGGTCTTAGTTTTGCTTGCTTTAAGATAATCTTCATTTTGTTGCCCAATTTATTTTTTGTTTGGACAGAGTTTGAGTCTGTCAAGTTGAATTGACCTCGAATTGGGTTGGCTTTAATTTTATTTTATTGAGTTTTATTTAATTTTTAAAATTGTCGATGATTTAATAATATTAATCCTTGAAACACTTTCCGATGGTTAGAAAAATGTTGACGTTTCTCTGCTGCGTGTTTGACAACTGCAGAAGGCAATTCAATCTAGATTTTGACAGCACCCGGTGATCAACAAAAGAAAAACCAAAACAAAAACCGAATTCGCTATTTAATCGAGATTTTGACAGTGACCGGTGGTAAAAAAAATACTGAACTGGGCGGTGATCAAGAAAAAAGAAAACAAAAGACGATCAAGTTTTCAACAACTAACGATGACGAATGACGATAACAAACGAAACAAAAGATGATCGAACGAGATTTCTACAACTAATGGCGTTCAAACAAAAAACGTTGACGTTTCACTGGACGGTGATCAATCAACAAAAGATGATCGAACGAGATTCCCACAACTAATGACGTTCGAACAGAAATCGCGTTGACGTTTCACTGGACGGTGATCAATCAATAAAAGATGATCGAACGAGACTTCTACAGCTAATGACGTTCAAACAAAAAACGTTGACGTTTCACTAGGCGGGTTTCCACAAAAGACGATAAAGTTTTCAACAACTAACGGAAATTACATTCACAAACGAAACAAAATGTGATAAAACGAGATTTTTACAAATAATGACGTTTAACAAAAAAACGTTAACGTTTCACTGTGCGGTGATCAATTAACAAAAGATGATCGAACGAAATTTCTACAGCTAATGACGTTCAAACAAAAAACGTTAACGTTTCAGTAGGCGGTGATCAACAAAAGACGATCAAGTTTTCAACAACTAACGGAAATTACAATGACAAACGAAACAAAATGTGATCGAACGAGATTTCTACAACTAATGACGTTTAACAAAAAAACGTTAACGATTCACTGTGCGGTGATCAATCAACAAAAGATAATCGAACGAAATTTCTACAGCTAATGACGTTCAAACAAAAAACGTTAACGTTTCAGTAGGCGGTGATCAACAAAAGACGATCAAGTTTTCAACAACTAACGGTAATTACAATGACAAACGAAACAAAATGTGATCGAACGAGATTTCTACAGCTAATGACGTTCGAACAAAAAACGTTGACGTTTCACTAGGCGGGTTGCAACAAAAGACGATCAAGTTTTCAACAACTAACGGAAATTACAATAACAAACGAAACAAAATGTGATCGAACCAGATTTCTAGAACTAAAGACGTTCAAACAAAAAACGTTAACGTTTCATTGGGCGGTAATCGGCAAAAGAAAACAAAAAACGATCAAGTTTTCAAACAACTAACGGAAATTACAATAACAAACAAAACAAAAGATGTTCGAACAGGATCTCTACAAATAATGACATCCAAACAAAACAAAAAACGGTTTTCAAAATATGTACTTTTCAATCGAAAGTTCAATGGACGGCGTGAGAGGAAGGAAAAGAAAACGATCTGAAACAGGGTTGCCAACCTGAGCGAAGTACACCTTCAGTATTGAACTTCTTCTGTGTGTAATAAATTTGTAACTTCAAGACCTCATCCGATCTGTGATAATTTGGGAACGGAATTGTATATTTTGTTCGGTTAAACACAAACGAGGCGGCAAACGTATGACGCGTGAATGGACAGACTCTCGTTGCCGCCTCGTTCGAAATACACCGAACAAAATATATAATTCCGTCCTGTAGTGATAATGATAAAACAATTGGCTAAATCGTCGATTAAAAAATAATATAAACGTTCATAAATTCGAGTGAATATGAAAAAGCGAATTTTGATTCGTCCTTGAGCAGACAGACAGACAGACACGAATATCTGTTATCATCATGTCAAATATTTAAAATCATGTTTGTGGAAGTCATTCCTTTAATCCTTGTTTACAGAGTCGAGTCTCACCGACGATTGTCTTGCTTTATTTAGTCTGCAATTTATTTTGCCAAGCTAAACAAACCCGGCCATTAAATCCTCTTTTAAACCATAATAGTCAAGTTAGTCATGTACACAGGGTTCGTCTGAAAATAAAACTTTCAACGGTCGTCTTGAGGCGGATGTCAGAAATTTATTAGCCGACGCCCGACGCCTTCCTTAAAAACCCCCCAATCAGTGATTTACCACAGGCGCGTTCAGAAGAGTTAGCTTCCGGTTATAAAAAATCAGCCGTCGACAAGAGACACGCATAATCTATTATTATAATCGACGTGCAAGATCATTTTTTCATCACCGCAGAAAAAGACGGACGCACGAAAGGAAACGCTTCCGTAAACGATGAATCATTTCTCAGGACCATCGTTATTTATCGCTTAATTATGCTGCGGATGTAGAGGACGGCAATAGTAATTTGTTTTCTTTTATTTTGTTTTCGTTTTTCGAATGTATGCATCGCTTATCGTTTCCGACTGTATGAATCAGAATCAGAAATAATCAGAACGGATCTCTTTAATCAGTTTTCTTTTTTTGTATTGGCAGCATTTAATATGTCGATTAAATCTTTAATTACGTTTTGATCGAACTATTCCTTTGCATTCACTTTTGTTTAACTTACAGTTTTTTTTTGCTCGTCTTATTAAATTGATAAATACCGTGCGATCATGAAAAAAATTATACCGGTTGTCTCAAATAAAGTGTCCGTCCTTCATTATACCTCACAAAAGTTGAGGTTATGTATGTTTTTAAACAACAGCGACTAACCTAGATCCATTCAAGTTGTGAAAAATATTCAACACCGAGCGTATAAAATCGTAAAACGTTTATAAAAGTGACTTTTAACAAAATTCCACTTTTTATTTTTGTTTTCTGTTTTCCGATGCTCTGTGTTTTACAGACAGTTGAGGTTATGATTCAGTTTAAACAACACCATCTGATCTGCCATTGCAACAGACTTCAAATTATGAAAACTGCCCGTTAGAGGGCATAAAATACCATAAATGTTATCGGACGTCACTTTCGAATTGTGGAAAATGTTGAAGAACGTATTCAACATAACCTTAAATCGAAATGTCAATTTGTAATTGGAAATAAGAACAAGATGCCAACCGACAAAAGTGACTTTTAACAAAATTGCACTGGAAATATTTTTCACTTTTGTTTTCTGTTTTACCGACGACGCTTTGTGTTTTACACTTGAAAGTTGAGGTCATGATTCTGTTCAAACAACACGATCTGATCTGCACTTTGCAACAAACTTCATTCAAATTACGAAAACTGCCCGACAGAGGGCATAACATATTGTAAATATTATCAACAGATAAAACAGCAACATCTTACGATCGCTTTTTGACCTGACATTGCGGTAGGACAGACAAATTGAAGCGGATTTGCTCCTAACAAGTCCCCCATGCAAGGCGGCCATGCTTGCTGTCAAAATGTTATCGGACGTCACTTTCGAATTGTCGAAAATGTTGGAGAACATAACCTTAAATCGAAATGTCAATTTGTGATTGGAAATTACGTAAGAATTAGATGCCAGTGCTCCCAACCAACAGGTTATTATTTTTTTAATCAATGTTTACCATGCATTTGATTGATGCTGGGTTTTCACACCTCCGTTACACGGCATCCGGAAACTTTGTCATGATTGGTTGGTTTCTGAATGTTACAACGTTCAGAAATTTGAAATCAACCAATCGCGAATAGAGTCCCGGATGCCATATGCCGCCGGAGATGTCGAAACCCAGCATGAGTCCTTTCTTCGTTAACCAGAGAAATGAAAATTAACTGTTTCAGAAAACGATTAATAACAAAAAATAAATTAAAAAAAAGGAAACGATAACAAAAATCGATCAATTTTCAACAACAAAATTGCTTTTCCACGATCGATAAAATAGCAGCCGATAAAGATAAAGAAACAAATGAAGTAGGTACTAACAACACAGAAGATAAAAATGAACGGAAAACAACAGACAATCGAATTTCGTAACGTTAACATTAAAGATCGAAATACAGATGGCGATGGAAAACAAAAAACGAACGAAAGGTTACAAAATAACATCAGTTTTCACGACAACGAACGTTTTATTTCTTCATAATCGGTAAAACAAAAGACGATCGACCTTCGACAGTAAGCTGTTCACAGCATAATCAGAAATACAAAAATTGAAGGCAAACAAAAAACATTTGATGTGTAATCGGAATGCAGAACTCGAAGATACACAAAAGATAAAAAATAAAAGAAAAAAAAGACGATCCGTAACAAAGGCAGGCCAACTGTCACGACACGATGGTCTTTTGTTTTTCGTAAAGGGAAGAATAGCACGTGATTAAAAAAAAAACAAAAGACGACCGAACAACTCGAATTAAATTTTTTTGGGAATATCAAGAACAGAAAATAATGGAAACAAAAGGCAACTGAATTTCATAATAAATTATGTACTATGTACTTACTTATTAGTTAACAATTGAAAGAGAGAAGCCGAAGAAAACCAAAAGAAAAAAAAAACAAGAAATAAAAAACAAACGCTACATTGTTTTGTTGTCCTGTCTTAAAAAAATTACACCGCTAGCATTTTTCGTTTCTATTTTTTTTTACTTGAGTTGAGGTTATGTTGTTACTTTCTTTGAACAAATTACGATAAACGTCTGGCACCGAACGTAAGATATTCTTTAGCATAGGAAGTTGCTTTAGGAATAGGAGAAAATTGAAAAACATAACCTTAAATTGAAATTGTATGACGTCAAATTGTAATGGAAAGAATAAGCAGTGTTGCCAACACACTTTTTCTAAATTTCCCTTCGAACTGAAAGACTTTTCAGATCGTATTACACTTTATAAGTATGAAATCATTTAAAAATAATCTTTATTAGAAATTACTTTACTTAAATGTCAACTGCGCAAAGATCGGAGAAAATAAGCAATGTTGCCAACACAGTTTTTTTAAGTTTCTTGTCAAACTGGATTACTTTTTCGTATCGCATTATATTTTACAATATCATTGCAAGTTAGTCGATTATAAATGTAAAAATATTCGTTGTTATCGGAAATTACTTTCGGAATGGGAGAAAGTTGCAAAACAAAACCTTAAACCGAAATGTTAAATTAAACCAAGAACGGAAATATATGAAAACATGTAAGAATATTCTTTATTATCAGAAATTACTGTCAAAGTGGGAAAAAGTCGGAAAATTTAACCTAAAATCGAAATGTCAAATTGAACAAGAAATGGAAAATGTAAGCAGTGTTGCCAACACACTTTTTCTAAATTTCCCTTCGAACTGAACGACTTTTCAGATCGTGTTTCACTTTATAAGTATAAAATCATTTAAAAATATTCTTTATTGGAAATTACTTTCTGTATAAGAAACAGTTGGAACCTTAAATCGAAATGTCAACTGCATAAAGATCGGAAAAAATAAGCAATGTTGCCAACACAGTTTTTTTTTAAGTTTCTTGTCAAACTGGATCACTTTTTCGTATCGCATTGTACTTTATAATATCGTTGCAAGTTAGTCGATTATATGAAAACATGTAAAAATATTCGTTGTTATCTGAAATTACTTTCGGATTGGGAGAAAGTTGCGAAACATAACCTTAAATCGAAATGTCAAATTAAACCAAGAACAGAAATAAATGAAAACACGTAAGAATATTCTTTATTATCAGAAATTAGTAATTACTCTCAGAATGGGAAAAAGTCGGAATACATAACTTTAAATTGAAATGTCAAATTGAACAAGGAATGGAAAAAGTAAGCAATGTTGCCAACACATTTTTCCTGAATTTCCCTTCGAACTGAACGACTTTTCAGATCGTGTTTCACTTTATAAGTATGAAATCATTTAAAAGTATTCTTTACTAGAAATTACTTTCTGAATAAGAAACAGTGAAAATGTTCTTAGAATGGGAAGAAGTTGCAAAACATAACCTTAAATCGAAATGTCAAATTAAACCAAGAACGGAAATATATGAAAACATGTAAGAATAAGAATATTCCTTATTATCAGAAATTACTGTCAGAATGGGAAAAAGTCGGAAGACATAACCCTAAATCGAACTGTCAAACTGTATACAAGGAACGGTATAACCTTAAATCGAACTGTCAAACTGTATACAAGGAACGGAAAATGTAAGCAATGTTGCCAACACACTTTTTAATAGTGTTTCAGTTTAGTGGATCTGAAGACATGAAAATCAAAACAGCCATCACGTCCTACATCGTCCTACGTTACAGATTGAGATTACAATCGCGGTGGTCGCGACGGCGGCGAAGTTATGGGATGTAAGCAAGCTCATAATCGCAACCAATTAATTCAACCATTCCCCCGGCGGATACATTTTTACGTGTTAGAAAGTAACTAAGTATAGTTTTGCTCTATCGCAAGTTCCTCAGGCAATTAAATATTAATTAATCAAGTTCTCGCGTCGTTTCTTTTTTTTTTTGTTTCCTTGCAGATAAGTGCAATTTACACCACACTAACTGTAAGTACTTTATTATACAGGATGCAGAGTGGGATGCCCCGCATACTATAATTTAACGCCGATGACATCGAAAAAAAAATGAGGACGTCAACAATATAATGGACTTTTCAACTTTTCGGGGGGGAGAAGGGGGAGGAAGAGGACGATTACGCAGCACGCAAGAAGAATAAGTGTGGAAAAGGGATGGGCCGGGCCGGAGGAGGGTGTGTTCGGTTTTTGGGGTGCAATGATCGATATTTTTTGATGACACACTCACTCCGCAGCCGGCACGGATTCGAACTCCTATCGGCAGCTGTTTCTTTTCATTAATTATAATTAGCCTGACTGAAACGTCATGAATTCGCAGCACATGTCTCGTGGCGTCGAAAGATGCGATCTAATTACCATGTGCCCCCCGCCCCCCGCGCCCCTCACAGGAAGAACAAGAACGTTTTGCCGCCGGAAATCGTAAAATGCGAAAGCAAATTGTAATATGTAATGTGAAATCGACCTTGACTTAATGTATAGGGTGTCCCAAGAGTTGCGTTCTCGGAAAATAACTCGATAAGCAGTGGCGGCACGTCGGGGTGGGCAAGATGGGCACTGCCCACCTTGCCCCCTACTGAAATTGCAGTTGAAATCTCTGATGGTGCTTTCCCGATATTTATAAATCGGTAAGTTCCGATTACAATCATAAAATAAACCTTCTTTCCCTTTTGCAGTTGTTGCCAGGGTTGCCAAATAATTAAAAATAAAACTAATAGAAAAGAGGACGGCAATAGTAATTTGTTTTCTTTTTTTTTCGTTCGTTTCCGACTGCATGAATCAGAATCAGAAATAATCTTTTCTTTGTTTCGGCAGCATTTATTATGAATTATATCTTTAATTACGTTTTGATCGAACTATTCCTTTGCATTCACTTCTGTTTAACTTACAGTTTTTTTTTGCTCGTCTTATTAAATTGGTACATACCGTGCGATCAAGAAAAAAATATACCGGTGGTCTCAAATAAAGGCAAAAGTGAACGGTCAGATTGCACAAAATCGTCAAGTCAGCTGTCCGACTAAACCCTCTGACCAATCAACAATTGAGAAAAGTGATTACGTGATTTGGTCTGACCACTTCGACCATTCACTTACCGCGGCCAAAGTGTCCATTCTTCATCATACGTCACAAAAGTTGAGGTTATGTATGTTTTTAAACAACAGCGTTTAACGTTTCATTCAAGTTATGAAAAATATTCAACACCGAACGTATAAAATCGTAAAACGTTCATAAAAATGACTTTTAACAAAATTCCACTTTTTATTTTTGTTTCCTGTTTTCCGATGCTTTGTATTTTACAGAAAGTTGAGAGTTGAGGTTATGATTCTCTTCTTTCAAATTACGAGAACTGCCCGATAGAGGGCATAAAATACTATAAATGTTATCGGACGTAACTTTCGAATTATGGAAAATGTTGAAGAACGTATTCAATATAACCTTAAACCGAAATGTCAATTTGTAATTGGAAATAAGAACAAGATGCCAGTGCTCCCAACTGACAAAAGTGTCTTAACAAAATTGCACTGAAAATATTTTTCGCTTTTGTTTTCTGTTCTACCGACGACGCTTTGTGTTTTACACTTGAAAGTTGTGGTCATGATTCTGTTCAAACAACACGATCTGATCTGCACTTTGCAACAAACTTCATTCAAATTACGAAAACTGGCCCGACAGAGGGCATAAAATACTATAAATGTTATCGGACGTCACTTTCGAATTGTGGAAAATCTCGTCTTATTAAATTAGTAAATACCGTGCGATCAAGAAAAATTATATCGGTTATCTTAAATAAAGTATCCATCCTTCATCATACGTCACAAAAGTTGAGGTTATGTATGTTTTTAAACAATGGCGTCTAACCTAGATAAAATATTCAACGCCGAACATAAAATCGTAAAACGTTCATAAAAGTGAGTTTTAACAAAAGTGCACCAGCAACATTTTGCAGTTGTTGCCAGGGTTGCCAGAAATTAACGACGAAGTACAGCACATGAAACAAAATATCACAAACTGAGACAAAAAAAATAATTAAAAATAAAACTAATAGAAAACAAAAAGCAAGCGTGAAACAACG
Organism: Prosopocoilus inquinatus; assembly: GCA_036172665.1. NCBI lineage: Eukaryota > Metazoa > Arthropoda > Insecta > Coleoptera > Lucanidae > Prosopocoilus > Prosopocoilus inquinatus. The sequence continues at coordinate 11,473,408 of CM069871.1, read as the reverse complement.
CAAAATGTGAAAAATTAAATTGATAAAAATAAACAAAAAAGAAACACAAAAGCTTGAAATGAATTAAAAAAGAAGCAGAAGTACCACGATAAAGAGATTTTAGAAAGTTTTGGCACGTCAAGTTTCAAACACTGGTTTAGTTTAAAACGTCGTATTTTTTTAGATCAAAAAAATATAGCAGAAAGGAACAAAAGAAATTTCAAGCAAAGAACAAGATAGAAAAAAAAAACTGACGGTGGGTTTCACAAACGAATTGTTAATCAGCGATTAATTTAATTCTCTGATTAGGGAACGCCATTGGATGAACAATAGATTTGAAACAACCAATTATATTGTTTCGCTCAACCAATCACAGGCTTTAATCACGCTGTCAAATTAATCAGTGATTAAATAATATTTGTGAAACTGGGGGTAAAAGTCGCCGAATTGTAATTTCAAAAATCGGAACAAATAAAAAAAAGAAACCTACAAGAAAAATTAGAAATGAAAGAGAAATAAAAGAAACATAAGGTATAACTTAAACACCAAAAAAAGACAAAAGTACGTAAAACAAAAGATCACAATTGAGAAGAAAAATAATTAAAAACAACAAAATCACAAAAGAAATAAAAAAGGACAAAATGAATTTTTAAAAAGCACGAAATGAAAATTGACGAAATTTTTGCCAATAAAACAAACTCGTAGGAAAAAAGAGAGTACTGTAAAAATGAGCAAATAAAGTGCGAAAACTGATACTTTTAAAGTAAAATAAATTACAAAAAAAAACAATAAAAACAAAAGAACGGTTTCCCCCCCCCAAAAAAAAAAAAAAACATAAATGAAAAAAAGACGATCCCCGGCGGAAAACTGGCAGGAAACAAATGAAATGAATTAAGCGAACGGCGAATAAAATACAAAAACAACAATTCTTTAAAACGAAAAAGCAAAAGAGAAAGGAAAAAATATGAAACGAACAAAAAAACAAAATAAATCACATTGTATATTTTTTTTTCTTTGCATCGACTCTGCGGTGTTAAATTTTTGGATTATATTAGATGTAAATTTTATTGAGGTGAAGACAACAACAAAATTAGCCCAAATTATACATCTACACCAAATATATCTAAAATGTAGCCGAAATGGCGGAATTTCGCCCAATTTGGCAACTCTGATTGTTGTCCATCCGTAGTAAATCATCACGAGCCGCCACTGTCGATAACTACTATAAGATAGAGGAAAAAGTTTTGTCTAGAAATTCGAAATTTGAATTCAACTTGCTGGGAAGAGAAAAAAAAGGGAAAAGAAGTTTTTTTTTCGTCTGTTAAGGGAGAAATTGCGAAAGCTAGAATCGGTATAGTATAGTAAACGAAACAGTGAGATGATTCATTTTTATGAGCCGCAACATAATAATGTAATTAAGGGGGTAAACACCCTCCGAATTTACATTTCACAGGTCAACAGAACGGGGTCTTGTGCAAACGAACGCACGGTTAATTAATTAATTAATTAATTAATTAATTAATTAATGAGGTGGGAAAGAATTTATGGTTCGCTTTAAATCTCACGAACTTAAAATTAAGTATCCCGAAGAAGCCGTCTGACACGTAGCGAAACGTCGAACTTTAATGCAGTTTTTCGAAATGTCCCATGCGAAAACCATTACTACAAATTTTATAATAATTTTTTCGTCAGACAAGACGGCGCTACAAAAAAAAACGTGACAAACATCAACGTCAAACATGACGTATTATTTGACGTGAAGTTATAAGCAAAACATCACCACAATTTTGTTTGACAACTGTCATTTGTCAAAACGTCAACGGATTATGTGTTGTAGTGTTGCAAACACGTAAAAAGCGGAAATCCCCCGAGAGTTGCCAAAAACTGTGAAAATCCCTCAATTTATCACTAGATTCGTGAGTACATTTAAAAAAAAAACGTAAAAACCTTTTAAATGCATAAAGTGAAAAAAGAGAAACAAAAGACGATCGATTAAACAGCAAAATTCAGTAAAAAACAAACGAACGCATGGTTAATTAATTAATGAGGTGGGAAAGAATTTATGGTTCGCTTTAAATCTCACGAACTTAAAATTAAGTATCCCGAAGAAGTCGTTTGACACGCAGCGAAACGTTGAGCTTTAATTCAGTTTTTCGAAGTATCCGCGCAAGAACTGTCATTACGAATTTTAAAATAATTTTTTCGTACGACAAGAAAATGAAGAAGCCGTCTCACACGCAGCGAAACGTCGACCTTTAATTCAGTATTTCGAAATGTCCCGTGCGAGAATCATTATTAAGAACTTTACAATAATTTTTTCGTCAGACAAAAGAGAGTGCTATAAAAAAAATTAAAAATAAATTAATTCGAATTCTATTTGCGTCAAACGTCAAACGTGACATATCATTTGACGTGAAGTTTTAATCGAAACACCATCACAATTTTGTTTGTCAACTGTCATTTGTCAAACGTCAACGAATTAAGAAGTAATGTTGCAAACACGTAAAAGGCGAAAATTCCTCGCGAATTGCCAAAACCTGTGAAAATCCCTCAATTTATCACTAGATTTGGGAATACATTTAAAAAAAAATGCTAAAACTTTTAAATGCATAAAGTAAAAAAAGGGAAACAAAAGACGATCGATTAAACAGCAAAATTCAGTAAAAAAAATTAAGTTAAATAAAAAAAAATGAAAATGGAAAAGAATAGTAACAAAGCAAAGAAAATGGGAAGGAATGGTAATAAAGCAAAGAAAACAAAATGATAAGAAAATAAATAATTAAAAAAAAAAAACTAAAGCTCGGGTGAAGTTGAGATTACCAGAACATTATTTTAATTGATTTTTCATTTTTCATTTTTTAAAGCTTTCTTTTTTCACTTTTATTTTATTTTTCTATTTTAGTGTCTTGTTTAATTTCTTTACTTACGTTGAATAGAGTTAGTTTGAGTTTAGTCGGGTTGGATTGATTTCGAAATTTGTCTTGCACTTAATTTGATTAGTGTCTTCCATTTTTTTTTTAAGAAAAACGTAAAGGCCTTTTAAATGCATAAATTTAAAAAAAGGAAAACAAAAGACTGTCGATTTAACAGCAAAATTCGGTTGAATTAAATGAATAAATTTAAAAAAGAAATTGGAAAAGAATGGTAACAGAGCAAAAAGATGAAAATAAAAATAAATTAATTTAAAAGAAAAACTAAAAAAAAAATTTAATTTATTTTTAATTATTCATTTTTTAGAGCTTCTTTCATTCTTTTTGTTTTAATTTCTTGTTTAATTTTTTACTTGCGTTAAATAGAGTTAGTTTGAGTTTAGTTGGGATGGGTTGACCTTGCAATTTGTTTGGACATAGTTTAATTATTTTCTTTAATTTTTTTTTAACGTATGCTTAAAGCTAAGAAAAGGAAAACAAACAAAAGACTTAAAAGAATAAATTTTAAAAAGAAATCGGGAAAGAATGGTAACAAAGCAAAGAAAACAAAATGATAATAAAAATAAAAAAATTAAAAAAAAAAACTAAAGTTGAGTTGACCTTGAGATTAGCTGCACTTAATTTCAATTGATTTTTAATTTTTCAATTTTTTAAAGCTTTTTTCATTTTTCGTTTTTTGTTCCTGTTAGTTTCTCGTTTAATTTCTTTACTTGTATATACTACAATTAGTTTGAGTTTTGCTGGATTGGGTTGACCTTGAAAATTGTTTTGAACTTAATTTAATTTTTTTTAAATAATTTATTTTCATATAAAAGCAAAAAAATAACAATAATAATCCTTATCCAAAAAATTTTTGTTAAAGCTTTTTCATTTTCCATTTCTTTTTGTTTTAATTTCTTGTTTAATTTCTTTACTTAGATTGAATAGAGTTAGTTTGAGTTTGGTTGGGTGGGATTGACCTTAAAATTTGTTTTGGACTTAATTTAATTAATTTCTTTAATTATAGTTTTATTTAGTTTTTTTTTTAATTCTTTATTTTCTAACATCGTTTGAACAGTTAGGTTAAACTGCGATTGGGTTATTCTTAAGGTCCGTTGGGTTCCATTTTAATTGATTTTCCACTGTTTAATTTTCATAGCTTTTTCCTTCATTTGTAAATTTTTATTTCAGTTTTTCGTATTAATTTTTTAATTTTTCACTTGGTTTGGACACAGTTACTTGGGTTGGAAATTTTCCCATGAAATTAGTTTAGATTTTAAATGATTATTAACACTTTTATAATAATTAAAACTTTTCTTGCTCGAGTTCGTTGGGTTGGGTTGACCTTGAATTTTTTTTGGAACCTAATTTTTATTTAATTTTAATTTTTTCATACCTTCACTTTTAATTTCTTTAATTTTTACCTTTTGAAAAGAATCAGATTGACTGGGGTTCAGTTGGATTGACCTTGAGATTGGTTGGGCTCGTTTTTAACTGATTTTTAACATTAATTGTTTTTTAATTTGATTTTATTTTTTACTTGGACTGCGTTGACCCTGAAGTAGGCTGGAGTTTTATTATCAAAGAAAAATTGTAAACTTATTTTTCATTTCTTTATTGAGTAAAGTTGAGCTGACCTTGAGATTCGTTGGGCTTCACTGATTTTTACAATTGTTAGGTTTTTTTTTTTTTAATTTTAAATTTCAATGGTTTGGGTTGGATTGGCCTTAATATTAGTTTCTAGTTTTTATTTATTTATTTATTTATTTTGAATTTCCTTCTTTTTTCTTCTTGACAGATATCCGATTATCTTCAAATTACATTTCGGTCGATACCTGTTATTTCCTTATCATTAATTGTGAATTACTGTGAATTTAGCACTTGAAATAAATTGGTTTATTCTGTGGAAGTTCGTATGTGTTATTATTATTATTTTATTATCGTACATTAACCACATGCTTTCAAGAAGATAAAATTTTATTTATAGATAAGTTTGTGCGATGAAATACCGTTTTAATTTTGGGACTTAACAAAAAAACGTTTTCCTAAGTCTTGCAATTGGCGTTAATAATTTTTTTGTTTTACCTTCAGTAAAATAATAAAAAAAAAAAATACGTATCATTTTTGTATTAGCTTCGATCTTATACAGTCAAAGCAATTATTATGTAAAACTTTTAAATTAAATGACAATTCAAAGTGAATCCGGAACGGTGCAGGAATTGTTTTTTTTTTTTTGTAATTGAAGATTACGAATTTTCTCATGAAAATCACAGGATGTGTAACGCTCCAAGTGACTGAGCACGCCTTAATCAGTTAAAAAGGGGTTCGCTTACAATGCAGCGGAAACGCGACGAAGGTCTTGAGGGGTTACAAATGTCATTAAAATTAACTAGGCGTAGTTCGAGCGGAGACATGAATATTACCGGGGCCTTCTCTTTCTTTCTTTTTTTATTTCGTGACCTTTCAGTGGTGGGTGGGAGCTATTCATTGAAATTAAAAATAAATAAATAAACGCGTAAAGTACACCGAGCGAATTATAAACTTCAAAGACGTAGCTTTTACAGTTTATATACAAACCAAAGAAAAAGATCGACGACCAATAAACCAAAATTGGTCTTCGGTCTTCTTCTTTGGATCCTCGACCGAAAACATTTTAAATTTCTATCTAGACATGCAAAATATGTTCAATAAACAATTTTTGTAGACATCTGTACATGATGGAGACCATTTAAATTTCCCGCCTTTCAATTTTTTTCTTGAAAAAAGTCGAAGTCGGTGACATGCAGTAACGCACAATGGGATGCAAAAGTAGGATTAACGTAATGACGATTCATTAAGGCCCGATTTCATAATCGAACTAAAGGAGACTTTACAATAAAACTCACAGTCATATGTCAAAAAATTGCGAAAACTTGGTTACTTACTCATCAGATTGTGACTTTTATTTTAAAGTCTCCTTTAGTTCGATTATGAAATCGGGCATTAATAAGTGAATAACACGAATTAGGTCCGATTTCATAATCGAACTAAAGGAGACTTTAAAATAAAGGTCACATTCTGATGTATAAATAACTACGTTTTCGCATCTTTTTGGACATATGACTGTGACTTTTATTTTAAAGTCTGCTTTATTTCGATTATGAAATCGGACCTTAATGTATTAATGTTTAAAATAATATTAATTATTTCAATCGAGAACTTTGTGGTTATCATTGCTTTTCACGAGGGGCACACATCAAAAACAAAAATCACCAGCTGGAAACGCGCGAAATTCAAACTGTTATCCACCATTTTCGCTCTTAAATGTGCGAATCTTGAAATGTACCTCAGCCACGGCATAAGCTCCGCCTTCGGCTTCTCTCCTCCCTAATAGGTGCTTTCTGTCGCTTACAAAATCGTGATCCAAACGAGTTTTGATTCAAAAACAGACATTCTTTCCTTTGAATTTTTCTATTTTTAAAACTTGTTTGGATTGAATTGCGGTTATTTACAAATGAACTGCCAATCAAAAATTCAAGTAATTCAGGTGTTTTGTTGCAACAACTACGAAATTCAGGTCCAAACTATTCGAAACACGATTCAAACTTTTAAGCGAAAGAAAGCACCTAATGATTATTAAAATCACATTTTACAATGAAATTAGATTATTAATATCGCAAATGGCTTTCACACGACTTCCTCTTGCGACATACAGAAAATCAATTTTATTTTCCTTCGCTAGGTGACGCTGAATCAAGTGATGAAAATTTCGAAATTAATCTCGACACGATTTCATCGCTAGATGGCTCAGAATTAAAAAAAAAATACCAAAATTTACAAAAATTTATACAAAGTTAGTGTTATTTTCCTTCGCTAGGTGATGCTGAATGAAATAAATAAAAATTTGAAATTGATTTTCGAAAAATGATATTATATTTCGTCGTTAGATGGCGCCAAACTGAATAAATAAAATTTCAAAAGAATTAAAAAAAAAACAAAGGATTCGCATTGGTTTACAAAATTTAATAGTAGTAAGAAAATTTTAGGTGAGTTTTCATCGTTGGATGACGCTGAATAAAATGAACATAAATTCAAATAGAAGCAAAGGAGAAAATAATATCACTTCATCGCCAGATGACGATTAACCGAATAAAATTTCAAAAAACATCACAAAGAAAATTCGCTTAAAATGAATTAACGAAATTTAAGGAACACTTAGGACTTTTATTATTTTCCGTCGCTAGGTGGCATAGAATAAAATTAATATTTGAAAGAAAAATAAAATAAATGCGAACCAGAACGACAGCGCTTTGCTTTAATCGCGTAGAGTCGCTACCCGCCCCTTGTAGGTATTTCCATCTTTATCTGATATACATGAAGACAACAAGTATTACTCTGAAGCAAACAAGAACAACCTAAATACAATGCACCATAAGAACACACGAAACAGAAAGAGATGGAGATGTAATGTAATGCAATGTAATGCAATGTAAGTTATATAATTTAATGACAGCTATCTGCTTTCTTATGATGTGCTTTCTTTCGCTCACAAAATCGTGATCCAAACGTATTTTGATTTCAAAGACAGACATTCTTTTCTTTGAAACTCTCTATTTTTAAAACTTGTTAGGATTGAATTATGGTTATTTAAAAAAGAAACTGTCAATCAAAAATTCAAGTCTGGTGTTTTGTTGCTACAACTACGAAATTCAGGTCCAAACTATTCGAAACACGATTCAAACTTCTAAGCGAAAGAAAGCACCTATGAAAATAGCCACTTTAAATTTATATTAAAATTTACGTTTCGTATCTTGGAATTAAAATGGCGGCAAATTGCGCTACTTTATTAGTTCTAGGGTTTTTATTCACAACGCGTATCGTAGCGCCGTCTATGAAAAGCTTAGTAGAACAATAGAAAGTATGTTGATGACGTTGATGTTGACCCTTCCTTAAATTAAAGCATTTTTTTTATCATTCTGTTTGTTGTTGCTCAGCGAATACAAATTAAACCGTATTTGCAGGTTACTTAAAGATTTTCGTATTGTAAATACAGATTGCCTTCATTGTAGCAGCGTCGCAGTTGGTACCGCGCGTTTCCCTACAGCTTCAGTTTTTTTCCCCGTCGTTCATCTGTCAGGTAGTTTTGATTTCGATCATGTCAAAAAATATCAAACGTCAAAGTTTATTTACGTCTTAATTAATGTCAGCCGGAGTCGAGTGCGAAAGAAAACCCGACCGAAAATGTACTATAGGCCATTTCGTAACTAGCTACTAATTAGTAACAGGCGTAACCTTGCCGGATTTGATCACTCAAGGTCCTGATTACTCGTTTTTTTATTCTGACTTCGGATTCTTTTCAGGTTCTACAAAATACCGTTCACGGGCGACGTGTACAGCGAGTTCTCGCAGGTAATCGTCGCCATCGCCATCGTAATCGTCCGTAAGTGAAACGGACCACTTTTGTGTGCAATATGCTAAGCGAGTTACCTTGCAGTAAGTCTAGCTTGGTGGACGACGAACATTCGAGAGAACTGGCACGTGCGGACCGTGTACTTCTTTGACACGAGATTGAGAAGATCCAGGCATTTACAGCGGCTAACCAACCACACGGTGTCATCGACGCTTGTCGAAAGTATTTACATGCAAACGAGCTAACTCGTTGTCTTTTAAAATTAAACACTGTGTACGCGATTATTGCAGGCACACATCCATCTCAAGAGGCGGCTGCAGCATCTGAAAGCGGCGAAGCTGTGGCAAGCCCCAATAATAATTCGGGGGGAAACACAGACGAGAACAAGCCATCGGATTCGTCGTCTTCCGGTGCAAACTCGGAAGTAGCAAGCTCAAGCACCCAGGAAGACGAACGTACCAGAATAATTCAAGTGATGGACGCGGACGCCAACGTCCTACGACAAAGACGCATTGCGTTTTTCGAAGGGAGAAGAGACACGTTGATAAGTAAGCAGAACTGCCCCTTGAAAATCTGATTATCTAACAACAATTTGCATGTCAGCGCCAACCGAAGACCCAACAACAAATTCCACATTCGTCACAGTAGACCAACAGCAAATCGAAACAGTCTCGGATTGCCCCATCATGGAACATAATTACGCAGATAGGAATGATGCCAGCACGGAAACACAAGACGCCGAAGAACCCCCGGACAATAATATTCATGACAACATCCGAATAAAACTGAAGTACATCAACGACGACCTTAAACTTGTAGACGGTAGGTTAGAAGAACTCTTAGGTGACTTCAAGCGGTAATTACAATCGTTTTCATTTGAACAAACAAAATAATAAGCCGCCTTTCATTTTATTTTAGGCGACATTTTCAAGTGGAACTCGCAACCAACAAACTGGTGAAGCTAATATTCAACGGGCAGGTCTTGCAACGCGATAATGACACTTTGCAGAATTACGGCCTGTTCGATAACTGTGTTGTTCACTGTTTGATACACCAGCAACGTGTTAGCCCCACCGAAGAAACCGGCAGTGGGGCCTCTTCTTCTGCTTCGATGTTAGGCAACAGTAGCAGCAGAACGATGGGCGGCGGCGGTAGTAGCAGCAATAGTAACAACAACAACAGAGATTGGGACCTCGGAAATTTATTAATAGTCTTAATTAGTTTCTTGTTAAGTTCTGCATGGTACTTCAGGTAAACCATTCTCCTCTCACTAATAACCATTAGGTTCCTTGGAGCTGCTCTAAACACTGTAAAATGTAGTTTTCAAACACACTCCGAATTAAACAAATAAAAGCCGGTATTTTCATCTCTCATTAATTTTAATGGTTGATTTATCCTATAGTTACAATTATAGAGACAATAAATTAATCAACGGGTAAAGTTAATCAGAGATGAAAAGACCAGGCATAGGACTACAAACTAGTTTTATAGCTTTTAGAGCAAATCCAATACAAAGAAACAAACAAACCCATTCTCTCTCAATCTCTTTTCAGGTATCAGTATCCTCAGTTTTTTACGGTTACTGCGACCGTAGCTTTAGTAGCTATAACAGGAATCTTCACCGTGGTTTCCATTGGAATGTATTTTCCTGATCCGGAACCGGTCAGACCGCAAGCGCATATTTTACGTTAAACAGTTACGTTATTTTTATTTTTTATTTCTTTTTTAAGTTTGAGTTGTTTGAAATTATATGAACCCATACACATTTTTTTTTTCATTTAAAGGCTTGTGTACTAATATGTAAATTATGTGTTAAAAGAAATTAAAGAAACTTTTCCTATGTATGTATTCTTATGCGTGTGTGTTTTCTAATTGAAGTGTATTTTTTAAAGGTTAAAAAAAGATAGTGGAGCAAGAATATCGTGCTTGAACGTTTTATGTAGTTAGAAGCAGCTGGCTTTTACACGGTCTCTGAATGAAATATTTAGATGGCAACGTTAAGGAAATTATGAATTTATTTATTTTTCGAATATTCGGAAAAAACAAATCCGAAATTAGAACTTTATTTCTAATCTACTTAATGTTCTGTTTATTGAAATTAGAAACGCTTTTTAAATTTGTAACGAAAAAACTTAGAGCCTTCCGTGTAGGCAACCAAATAAACGGCAGGGTTTACCGTTTGCATACACAAAGGTTTGTTGTTTGAGGTCTAAATAATTTATTATTTTTTAAGGCAAATAGGCATATCATTAAAATTAAATGCTTATCATATTTAAATTCAATAATTTTATACCTTAATACAGGTGAACATTTTACACAGGGTGATGCACAACGAATCTACCATTTCTCTAAAAATATTTAAATGGACCGCCTCCTGTATATGAAAATATCTCAGCTATAATTGTAATTTATAAATAAAACTGGATTTTTTTGTTTCTGTTTGCGTACATTTAATAATAACATTGTTAATAACTTATACCCTTAATGATAATAACATTAAATTAATTTTAATTGTTTTTAATAAAAAATTTTTGTGCAAATCGTTTTTGATTGCAGTGAAAACCTCGAGCAGCCTCTGTACAGCTGTTTCAGCCCTGCTTGGGGCTTCTTCAGCAGAGACGGAGCTCGACATTCCCACTGCAAACAAAAACGACTTGTCCAATTTATTCGCAATTGCAGTGGGAATGTAGAGCTACGTCTCTGCTGAAGAAGCCCCAAGCAGGGCTGAAACAGCTGTACAGAGGCTGCTCGAGGTTTTCACTGCAATCAAAAACGATTTGCACAAAATTTTTCTAAAAACTTTCATTATTCTTTGACAGCAAGCATGGCCGCCTTGCATGGGGGACTTATTAGGAGCAAATCCCGGTTCAATTTGTCTATCCTACTGTAATGTTAGGTCAAAAAGCGATCGTAAGATGTCGCTATTTTATCTGTTCATCTGATTTTAATGTTTGAACCAACATTTAGAACACGTAGACTTTATATTCTAGTGTTCTCTTCTTATGTTATAGATACGGTTATGTCGCCGGCGCCGTTTATTTCCATGTTATATATACCTATATCTCTCTCTATCTTATTATTTCATCTTGCAGTAATTCATAAAACTTTTATAGCTAAATTTGAAGCAAAAAAAAAAACTTATGCCCTTTACGAAAATTTCAAAACGTCAGTGAATCGCAAAAGAAGTTTATCGCTTTTTTAACAATGAATAAATAAAGAAATACTTAAAGCGTTCAGTGTAGGCAATCGTACAGACCGTGTTCGTCGATTGCCTAAATAAGACATCTTGTTTTCTAAGTCTAATTTACTATTTATTTTAATCGACCACTAGTCTATTAACTAAGATTCCCTTTGTATTGTTCTATTTTTTCACAGAACTCAAGAGGAATTGATTTCTTTTTTAACTGTTGAGCTCACTGATTTGCTTATATTAAGGCGTTCCGTTGAAAAAAAAATCTAATTTGTCTATTTTTCTTTATTTACACATAATTTACTTTTACAACTACATACTTAATTATAGCCAAACATTTGATAAAATAGAGAAGTGTGATATGCCATAGTATTGTATAATAGGGGGTGTTGTGAACCAGATTCCATGAACTACTCACTGAGGAAAATGGAACACAAATTTTAATCCGCAGATGCGGACCGCGAGGGCCATAATTGCGTCCGAGGTTAAAAACATAAGTGAGGAACAATGTTATCCGAGGTTAAAAACATAAGTGAGGAACAATGTTATGGCCATATCAGCCCCCGATATGTACCGTTCAATTCCTCCTTGTTTGAAAGCTTCTATAACAACTTGTAAACAATTATTGAACAGGAAATTATATCCGGCGACTTCACGAAATATCATCCACCAGTTTTTTATGTTGTCCTCGTCGAGTTCTAAGTCAAAACTCTCAACTTTTTCCGCGTGTCGGCCTTCTTCCTTCACATCCTCTTCATATGTATTATATTGGCCATGTTTTCTGTTCTTTTTGAAACCTTTTTTAGTTCCTGCCGGCCAGAAACTAATATAAGTCCCGTCGGAGAGACTCATTGCAACATGGCCAATCTGGCCTGTAGTCAAAATTTGCATTTTCCAAAAATAGACGTGTATCATTTATATCGCTTTAAAAAAAAAATCAGAAAAATGTAGCACTGTCACTAGTTTTGTCACACAACGCACTACTTTTCAGATGAGTAACTTTCTTATCGGCGATTAAATTAGATTAGTAATCCACAATTTAAAATCGACATTTCCAGGAAACTGATATATCAGTTTGCGCGTCATTTTTCAAAATTTTCCAAACAACACGGAGCTTTGATCTCGAATAACTAATTAATACTCCTATTTTTTTTTTCGAACAGTAACTATTAATTTGGCCTGTAGTCAAAATTTGCATTTTCCAAAAATACAAGTGTATCATTGTCGGCTTTAAAAAAAAAAAATCAGAAAAAAGTAGCACTGTCACTATTTTTGTCACACAACGCACCACTTACAGATGAGTAACTTTCTTATCAGCGATTAAATTAGATTAGTAATCCACAATTTAAAATCGACATTTCCGGAAAACTGATATATCAGTTTGCGCGTCATTTTTCAAAATTTTTCAAACAACACGGAGCTTTGATCTCGAATAACTAATTAATACTCCTATTTTTTTTTTCGAACAGTAACTATTAATTTTGCATAATTATTAATTAATTTATCTAGCCAGTACACTTACATTTTACTAATAAACTTAATACTATTACACCGCTGACTAGATTTATTGGCAAAATTTATTGATATATTTTATTCTGTAAGCATGAGTGTAAGTTTGGTTGCCGAAACGTGGACGAACATTCGGAAATAGTTCCTACTCCTTCATTAAAATAAATCTGTACTTATTCATGATTTGCAATATTCTTTTTATCGGTGTTTAATTAACACTTCTTAAAAGAAATATGTTAAATTTACTAAGTTGGTTGGAGTGACCAGGCACGCTTGCGCAATTTTATTGTGTTATACCTTATTTTTTATTTCGGAGGAGTACTTTGAAATTTTGGCGCTAAAAGCGAATTTTGCCATTGGTCAAACGAGCTTCGTCATCGGTCAATTCCGGCAAGCTACCAATGACAAAGCTCATTTTTAGCGCCACAATTTCAAAATACTCCTCCGAATTAAAAAATTAGGTATAGCACTATAGTGAGATCTGCTTTCTAGCTTTATAATTGAACATTAAACTTTTTTTTATACATTACAGAGAACCAGCGCCTCCTCTAGAAATACTTTCGTTTCCGCTCAAAATACTTAGTTATTAAAAATATTAAATTTACCATATAATATTAAAATTCGATTGAAATAGTTTCGGTCAACAGAAGGCGCTTTGAAATATTCCTTTCTACTTTGCAATTTAATTTTGATGTAAAAATACCATGACATAATATAAAAATATACCTGATGGAAAGTTTCAAACCCGAACATAGCAAACTTGCATTGAGAACTACGTTTCTGCAGATTACTGCTCGCCATTTAAAGATACAAAAATGGTAATGGCATTAAATGACAGGTAAAATTAAGGCCAATATTATCCTGTTAAAAATATTCCTATTGTGTTAATACTTTTGAAACATAAATTAAATTTTTTAATTTCAAGTGAAAAATGTAATCGTCTTAAGGTCAGGTTAACCCAAACTCTTGGTTTATTTCCATGGTAACAAGTACGAAGACAATTGTTTCCATGGCAACAAACTGAATGTTAACGTTAACTTACAGTTAACTTGTAGCTGAAAAATCGGCCCTTAGTATTTCAGATTTGAAATTTGCAATTCAATAACCAAAATTTTGTACGATGTTTCTTATTCAAAAAAAAATTTCATTCATCTGTGTAGCATACACACGATGAAAAACTATTACGATTTATTTGTTCCTCCATCAGTTCACAAAATACTTTCTTACTTTTCTTGTTAATTTCAAAAAAATGTTGATGGCAAGTGGATTTGTGGAATTTATGTGGTATTTTTTTAATTATTCTTTACAGTTGTGTGTTACTTATTCTTGAACAGTGCTTAGTACAATTGAATTTAAAACTGTATTTTTTATGCAATGACGTAGAATACAATTGTCATTCTAATAAAGAAAGAATAGTTTTAACTTAAACGTCAAGAGTACCGACCTATTACATGTTCTGTACAATAATTCATAAAACCTTTTGACTGACGTATAAACGTGGTATAAATTATTTTCCATTAACTGAAAAGAACTGAAAGTTAAGTTCAGTTGTTGGATTGTACGATTGGTGAACCTTGAGATTATTCGAGATGGGCCTTCGTCGTCTTTTAATTGACACATTTTACTTTTTATTTTTTTAAATTTGTTTCTTTGATTGAATACAGTTAGGTTGAGGTTGGTTGACTTGGGATGGCATTGATTAAGCTACATTTTTAACTGATTTTTAATTTATAAAATTCTTTCACTTTAAAGTTTCAGATTCAGACGTTTTTTGTTTTGCTTTTTGTGATTAAAAAATAATTTAAATTTGGGCGGAATTGGCGTTGGTGATTTTTCCCACGGAAAGTTGGCGACAATTGGCAATTATATACCGTTTTTTTAACTTTTTTTTAATTTTTAAGTTTAACACTTCCTTGTTTCAATCTTTTACAGTTTTTTCGAATTTCCGTATAATTTTTAATATTTTTGTTTCCGTTTTTAATAATTTACTAATTTTTTAATCTTTTGTAAAATTACTTCCTTCCTATTAGTTCATTTTAGTTGGAATGGTTTGACCTTGAAACGTTTAGGTTCACTTACCTTCGGTTTACTTGGGTTGGGTTAGCTTAATTTCGGTTTGGTTCGGTTGACGAAGCATTATTTTTTTTTTAATTTTTAAAGATATTGGGCCGTATTCTCATCTCACGATTAAAGTCGTTTCTAACTAAAGCCGTGATTAAAATAAACGATACAGCTATAAGCGAATTTCATGAGTAAGAGAGTGAAGGAGAATTTATAATCACAGCGTTGCTAAATTAAAAATGAGGTGAGAATACGGGCCATTGTGTTTAAATTTTCTGTGGTTTTAATTTTTTATTATTAATTTTTAAGATTTTTTGTTTCAATTTCCTTTAGTTTGATTTTGGATAATTTCTTACGTTTTTTTATCTATTGTAATTTTTTTTTTTGGTTTGGCTTCACTTAGATTCAGTTCAGTTGATTTGGGTTGACCTTGAATTTTTTTTTTTTTAATTTTAAAATATTGTATTTAAATTCTTCATTTCTTTAATGTTTAATTTTTTCTCGAATTTAACATTTTTAATTTTAATTTCGATATGATTATTTGATCTGAGTTTGCTCTTCCGTAAACAAAATCCTGGTTACGCCCATGAAAGAGGGGATCGATAGAAACTTTCTATTTTTTTCTAAGGGGTCGTTCTGATTTTGCAACCAACGTTACATGTTTGTATACAAGAGAGCATACATGACGCAGAGTAATTTTTTAAAGTGAAATTATAAAGTTACACTTTTTAAATTAGGCAGATTACTTTTTCTTTTTTTTGATTAGGCAAACGACGATTTTTTTTTAAATTATGCAAGCCAGAATATTATTTAAATTATTAAATATTAAATGGATTTCGTGATTAAAATAAAGGATACAGCTAGAAACGAATTTCATGAGTAAGAAAGTGAAGGACAATTTAATCACGGCGTTGCTAAATTAAAAATGAGGTAAGAATACGGGCCATTGTGTTTAAATTTTCTGTGGTTTTAATTTTTTAATTATTAATTTTTAAGGTCTTTTTGTTTCAATCTCCTTTAGTTTGATTTTGGATAATTTCTTACGTTTTTTTACCTATTGTAAATTTTTTTCTTGGTTTGGTTTCACTTAGATTCAGTTCAGTTGATTTGGGTTGACCTTGAATTTTTTTTTTTTAATTTTAAAATATTGTATTTAAATTCTTCATTTTTTAAATGTTTAATTTTTTCTCGAATTTCCTTAACATTTTCAATTTTAATTTCGATATGATTATTTGATCTAAGCTTGCTCTTCCGTAAACAAAATCCTGGTTACGCCCATGAAAGAGGAGGTCGATGGAAACTTTCTATTTTTTCTAAGGGGTCGTTCTGATTATGCAACCAACATTACACGCTTGTATACCAGAGAGTATAAATGACGCAGAGTAATTTTTTAAAGTGAAATTATAAAGTGACACTTTTTAAATTAGGCAGATGACCATTTTTTTTTGAACATATAAAATAGCGACATCTTACTATCGCTTTTTGACCTAACATTGCAGTAGGATAGACAAATTGAAGCGGGATTTGCTCCTAATGAGTCCCCCATGCAAGGCGGCCATGCTTGCTGTCAAAGCATAATGAAAGATTTTAGAAAAATTTTGTGCAAATCGTTTTTGATTGCAGTGAGAACCTCGAGCAGCCTCTGGACAGCTGTTTCAGCCCTGCTTGGGGCTTCTTCAGCAGAAACGTAGCTACGTTTCTGCTGAAGAAGCCCCAAGCAGGGCTGAAACAGCTGTCCAGAGGCTGCTCGAGGTTCTCACTGCAATCAAAAACGATTTGCACAAAATTTTTCTAAAAACATTTTTTTTTGATTAGGCAAACGACGTTTTTTTTTTAAATTATGCACACCAGAATTTTATTTAAATTATTAAATATTAAATGGATTTCTATTTACTCTTTTGTTTGAAGAATTAAAATAATAATTTTTCTGTATTATTTTGCATTAAACGAAGCGTTGCATTTAATTCCACCTTTAACTATTGTAATTGCTAGATTTGGTTCCCAAACGATGATGATTAAAGAACGATTATTGTATTAACTGCGAAGTTTTAAGATAATTATTTCTAGCGATCCGACTTAAGTATTTACGTATTCTCCCTAAACCTCTAAGCAAAAAAAAAAAAAAAAACTGTGATAAAATGTTTTTTTAAGTCAACTCAATTCCGGCTGTCACCGAAAACTCGATTTATTTTTAACCCGTCTCTTAATTTAAAATCGCGAATGCTGCACGTATAAATAGCATTCGGCAACCTTGATAATTGTAGAATGCTAATTTAACTAACACTTCCTGCTGCAGTCGTACACAGTGACATATGACGTTAATGAATTAAACCACTTAAAAAAAAGAACGCAAACACAATGAAGTAAGCAACGCTGAGTTCTACATAAACTGAAACAAAAAACAAATGCATACATGCCAATTTAGGTACTGCTTTTACCGACAACAAAAAATAAATGACAGAGACGTTTGTTTACTAAAAAAATTAAAGTTCTTGTTTGTAATTGTTTGTAATTAGTGGAAGTTTTGAGCAAACACATTTAAAACTTTCCAAATAGGGCCTTGTTAATAACAATTTGCTCTAGCTAGCAACGAGTGTGACGTAATGGATGATTTAAATGAAGGAAGCATCGAGATATTTGATGCAAGGGGACTAATCTAATACATATGGCTAATGGTAGGAAATTTTTTGGCATGTCGTCGCTGTCAAAAAAAAATAATTAAGCACGCTTTTATCTATATTTACTGGCAAAGCGCGCGCGCAAGGTTAATTTTCGGTCATACCAAGCTAATCTGGACGACCTTACCGCCTCACACATGATTGGCGCGTCACTATTAAGCTGGAATCTCATTGGTAGAAATATTATCTGCACCTTTTCTAAAATCGCCTGCAGGCCGACTATACGTAAGAGTTGTCGTAGTGATAGTATAGTACGCACGGTGGGATACTCGCAGCGCGGTTTTCACTCGTCAATTCGTGCGTATTTTCGGCCTGACGTACAAAATTCAAGTAAAATGTCTCCACACAAACCCAAGAAGGTCTCCATCATCGGCAGCGGAAACTGGTAAATATGCCACCTATTTGAAATTAAAATTAAGACGACCCCAGCTTCCAAAAAAAAGGAAATAGAAAAAAAAGAGGCGACATAACCTCACTTTATTTTTGGATCACTCGGAGCGATTGTAAATAAACAAGAGACGCTGGGGCGGGCTCACTTCCTCCACCTAATCCCTGTCTGCCTGCTAATTGTTGTTTTTTTATTTTAGGGGTTCAGCGATCGCTAAAATTGTCGGAAACAATGTGCAACATCTCAATCAGTTTGACAACAAAGTTACCATGTACGTGTATGAAGAGATAATAAACGGAAAGAAACTCACGGAAATCATCAACGAAACGCACGAGAACGTTAAGTATTTGCCGGGGCACAAATTACCAGAGAATGTCGTAAGTACACTTAAACTTTGTTTCTATTATATGCATCATCAGTTTGAATACAAACAGTTTTAACATCCATACCAATATTAAATTACGTGCTTCATGAACACACCACGTATTAAATTATGTGCTTCATGATCATGTTGCATAACTTCCTTGAAATATCAGAGTGTCAAGCCTGCATTCGTTTCAAGAAACGTATGTTAGTGTACTGTACTTTAAACCTTGAACTTTCATTAAAGTAAATTTGATATCATGCAAACACTTAATAAATAGTTGCACTGTAATCTATTGTGTCTTACATGGAAGTAATGCAGTTAATTCAAAACGGTTTATTGTACTTTAAACCTTGAGTTTCCTTTGGAATTAAAGCACACAAGCGGAATATTTTGCAATCAAAATGAAATGCAACGAGTTTTAGTTACTAAATCATTAATCACTTAATCATAATTTAATATTTTCTGGTGTGTTAATTAATATTTTAATGATATTAATACGTTTAATTATTGGAAAAGAAATATGAAGAAAAACCTGCAAGTTCAAATTGACACGCGAGTTTCTGTCATTTACTGTCAGTGTTGCCAACTGTGTGGAACCGATTGTGGCCAACCGCGGGTAGGAAAAGTCTCCCACAATCGCCGATTCCGTCCAAATTAAAATTATTTTTCTATCACAGAAAAAAACAAAACATATTATGTACATAATTATAGTTGGCTTGGACAAAGGTAAAAGTCGTTTTAAAAGTCGATGAACAGCGACTTCCGAATGACTTTTGCAATAATTATTTATTTTTATTTACACTGCTTCCATCCAAATTGTAGTACGTCAACCAACATAAAATTATTTTCGAAATGAATTTTGACGATGGTAATCATAAAAAATTAAAAGTAAAAATGTTAGAAATTAAAAAAAAAATCTCAAGGTCAACTCAACCTAAGCCTATTCAATTAAAGTAAAGAATGAAAATGTTAAAAATTAAAACAAAACGCTCTACGAATTCCAAATTCCAACAAAAAATTCAAATTCAAATCAAATTTTCGAGGTCAACCCAATTCGACTGAACTCAACCAAACTTCTTTCAAACTAACTAAAATTAAAGGTTAAATGTCTTTATTCCCGACTTAAAATTTATACATAGATTAAAATGAGGCTCAAACAAACTCTAGGTCAACTCAACTGAACTCGATCTAACTTCAATCGAAAAACTCGAAATACAAAAGAAAATAATATCAAAAAAGTTCAAATCGATTAAAATGAAGCACGACCTATTTCAAGGTCAACCCAACCCAACTCGACAATTGAACTTGACTCTAAACGAAAAAATTGAAAAACGGTAAAAAAATTAATTAATTAAGTTAAATATTAGACGTTAAATTCAAAAGAAAATTTCAAGGTCAACTCAATTCAACTGAATTATACCCGAGCTTTCAATTCAGTCTTGATACTCAACAATTTCAAGGTCAACTGAACTCGATCTAACTTTAATCGAAGCAAAATGATTCAAAAATTAAGCAAGATCAATCCAACTCAACTCGACAACTGAAATCTACTCTGTTCAACCCAAGCGAAAAAAAATATGAAACAATATAAAATTAAATTCAAAACAAAATTTTGAGGTCAACTCAATCTAATTGAACTCTACCGAGCTTTTTTCAAACTAAGTAAAAAAAAATTACAAAAATTTAAAAAAATGTTCAATTCAGTCTTTATTCCTAATATGTTGAAATTTATACATATATAGATTAAAATGAATCTCAAGGTTAACCCAACTCAATTAAACTAAATTCAACCTAACTTCAATCGAAGCAAAAAGTAAAATAAAAAACAAAAAATAAAGTAAAAAAAAACTAAAATCATCTTTCAACCAAATTGTATGTACGTCAACCATCCTAAAATTATGTTCGAAATTAATAAAAGATAACGATAACGATAAATTATAAAAAAATTAAAAGTAAAAACGTTAAAAATTAAAATCAAATCTCAAGGTCAACTTAATCTAAGTCTATCAATTGGAGCAAAGAACAAGAAGTACAAAAATAGGAAAAAATGAAAAAAAAAATGTTAAAAATGAAAAAAAAACGGTTAAAATTACACTCTTCCAATTTCAAGGTCAACTCAACCCAATTCAACACTAAACTTTACTCATTTCAAACAAGAAATTAAAAAACAATAAAAAAATTTAAAACTAGATAATAAATTCAAAATAAAATTTCAAGCAGACCCCATCCAACGGAACCCCTTTCTAACCAACCTAAAACAATTAAAAATTAAAAGTAAAAAAGAATGTAAAAATTTATAGTGAAGCTCCAACCAATATCAAGGTCAGCCAAACTCAACTGAAGTCAACCTTACTGTATTCAATTTATTTAAATTTAAAATATAAAAAATAAAAGTAAAAAAAATTAAAAGCGATTAAATTTCAGTTCGGCCAATCTCAAGGTCAAACCAATCCAAGATCTCAACTCTACTTTGTGTGCTTGTTAGTTTAAAAAAGATAATAAAAAATTAAACCTAAATATTAAATTCAAAAGAAAATGTCAAGATCACTTCAATCCAACAAAACTCCTTTCGAACCAACCCAAAACAATAAAAAATTTAAAGTAAAAAGAGAATGTAAAATTTTTTGCATGAATTAAAATTAAGCTCAGCCTATGTCAAGGAGAACATAACTCAAGTGAACTCAACCTACTTGAATCGAAGCAAGAAATTTAAAAATACACAAAATAGAGTAGAAAAAATTAAAAACGATTAAATTTAAGTTTGAGCAATCTCAAGGTCAAATGAACCCAACATTTGAATTCTACTCTGTTCAATCCAAGCGAAAAAATTTAATTCAAAACAAAATTTCAAGTTCAACCTGATCCGACAGACTTAATTGAATTCTTTTCAAACTTTGACCAAACTGCTTTCAAACTACGTAAAAAAAATTAACAAAAATTAAAAGTAAAAAAAAAATGTTAAAATGTATACATATATTAAAATGAGACTCAACTAAATCTCAAAGTCAATTTAACTTCTTATTAGTGTCTTATAATTCTGAGAGTGATAATTCTAATTTTTATTTTCTTATTTTTTTTGCTTGAACGAAAAATAATTAGAGCGTTTATTCTAACAGGATTTTTTTTAACTTTTATTCGTAATAAATATATCGAGAGATTAAAATTGATTATCCCAATTCTGTGAATTTGATAGCAATATTTACATCTACCAAACGAAGGTTAACAACGAAAAGCAGTGGCGTGCAAGAGAATATTTACTAAGAAAAATTGTAATAATTATATCGGGAGACTGAAATTGATTATCCAAATTCTGTGAATTTAATAGCAATATTTACATCTACCAGATGAAGATTAGAACGGAAAGCAGTGACGTGCAAGAGAGTATTCATAAAACTTACATCTAACCCTAACCTAATTAATAAATACATTCGGCAGGTGTTTACGTAGGATCAAGACAATCAATTTCAATCTCCCTGTATATGAGCTTTATAGACAAAGCAAATATCTTCAATGAATCGTTTTTTTTTTTTTTTTTCTAGAGGTTTATTCGAAAATTGATTCTCACTATTATTATTATTTTGCTTCTTCCATAAGCAGCTTAAGTAATTTTTATTTCTTTTACAGAAATCAGAAACTCCTTACTTAGATCAAGTTTGATGAGTTTTCGATATTTTTTTTTGCCTCGGTCGTTCCTGCTTCATTTAATTTATTCTGTGTTAAATGTCAAGTGAAAACTTGTTAATTAAAACAGTATGGTGTGATAATTAATTTTGAAGAACAAAAAAAAATGTCTATTACATACTGAATAATAAATTGTGCAAACTGAGAAAGATTAGAGCATTTTTCGATTATTCGGTTACACATAATTAGATTTTAAATGAACTTTGAAACGTAATTTGATTATTGCTTCACAGCTGAGTTTCTGCAACATAATACTCCATCACTTAGTTAGTTTTGCTTTAAAAAGCATTTATTAAATATAATCGATACATAATATGAAAAAACGAAAAAAAAAACAAAACAGATTTAGGAGTATTAATCACAATATTGGTGATTAATTAATTTGTGATAATGTTCAATGGAGAAGATATTGTTGTAACTATAAAGAAAATAGGAGTAATTAATTATTATACAGGGTGATTCAAGGAACCCGTTCGTTGGAAGTTTGAATTTCAGTTTCATATTTTGCAGTTGCTGTCAACTTTCTTATTTTAAATGGAATAACCCCTTTTTTATTGCATTTTTGAATTCTTCATGAAATGCTAGAAATACTATTTTATTCAGCACGCGATGCAAGACAAATTAGCCATTTCAGAGCTATTTCCATATATTTTTTTTAATTGGTTTTAATTTTTTTAAAGAATCCAAACATTTTTCCGAATACACCTGAAAGTATAACAGTAAATAAATTAGGCGCACCTAGCATATTTTATACATTTGTTGTAGAAACGTTGTTTAAACATGTAAAAATTAGAAGAGTTGCATAATCGCTGTTAATAGTGAAAGGTTTTTGATGAAAAGTCGGGGAAAAACCTGGAAAAATCAGTCAATGAAAATAAAGTGGGAGTGCTGTCGTCTGTCAAAAATGTAAAAAATAACAAAACTTCAATGCTTTTTGTAAAACTTTGCAAACTGTTGTAAAAATTAATTAATAAATTGTTAAAAATTGAAGTTGTTTTCACAGCCACTGAGTTGTTTATATATGCAAGTAGTAGTACATATTACGTTATATAACAGCTCAAAAATGTAAATGTATGCAAAAGTGAAAGCGTAACGTAATTTTTTAAAACACACAACAGCTACATCAGTAGTTTCCAAGTCATATAACAGCTAAATTAAACTGCAGTGTACTTTAATCCTTGAACTTTGAGATTATAGAATTTACTTTACAACCAATTTTTTCCGTAATCTTTTAAGTGGCGTGGTGCGTAGTATAATTGTTGGAAACAACTTTGTTACACATATGTACTTTAAATACAGAAGGTCTTATTCAAACAACATCAATTTCAGTGTGGGGGGAAGGGCAGATAGTAGATAGAAAGGTGATATTATATTGCATGTTTATGCAGCTGCATACTCCACAAAACTTGCTTCTTTTATTGCATTCCTGTAAGTGCAAAAATGATATTTTTGAATTCATAACACAGGTTATTGAAAAAAAAAAATGTGATCATATTTGTTTATACATGGACATGGACCTATTGGGAAAGTAGACGAGTACTTATATCAGCTATAAGTATTTGTTTATTCTCCTATCTGTTTATCACAACGCACTTACACAACATTTATTTTTAATTAGGACATGTTGTCATTACAGATAAATAAATGTGTTTAATTGCACTATTACAGCCACTAATTTAAACGTGATGTGCAAACCAAAAAAGCCATCATAAAACCAATAATTTTAATATAATAAAGCCGAATGACTTGCTCTATGCAAATATTTACGAAATCATTTTTTTTTACCTCTAATCTAATCACACAATTATTTGCTTGAATTCCTGGATTATCAAGAAACTTTGGGAGTTATTCTGACGCTCGTCTTATTTAAACTTATTTAAATTTAAAATTGTTTTCAATTTAAGGTTGCAATTCCGGATGTAGTGGAAGCGGCCAAGGAGGGTGATATTTTGATCTTTGTCATACCACATCAGTTTATCCGCACCATATGCTCGACGTTGTTGGGGAAAATTAAACCAACTGCGATAGGATTGTCGTTAATTAAGGTAAAAGATCATTAATTGATTGATTGAATTCCATAGCACCACACCCAATTTGATTACCTTGAAAACCAGTTTCCGCTTTTTCTTCTTTTTAAATTAACTTTCACCTATTTTCTCAATATTAACAGCAGATTAGTGTTTAGTGATTTAATTCACAATTGGAATCGACTCTTGTCCAATGAAAATTATAGATAAAAAAAAATAAATAGAAAAATTAGAATAGAATAGCACGCAACGTTTCACTATCGATTAATAGTGATTTCTAATTTTAATACTGTCCGGTTAAATTTTAAAAACCATTTATTTGTATTTGTTCATTATAAATACTCCATTGCTTTATTTTAATTAATAAGAAACCCTTAATTAGGTGATTATTGAAATATAATTGCAAGATTGCCAGATTTTTGGCAGGCAATGTCGGCGACGTGATAAAATATAGTCAAAGAAAACGTCTATTTTTTTAATTATGGCGGAAAGAAACAAAAGGAAATATCAAGCATAGAACGAAGATACACGAACAAAAACAAATGAAGAATCGCCGACTTGGGACTTCAAAAATCAGAACAAATGAGAAAAAATCAAATGAATCGTCAAAAAAAAATCAAAAACAAAAGAGAAATCAAAGCAACGACATGCCAAGTGAACAAAAAATAAAAGAAGACTGATAACACTAAGCAAAAAACAAAAACAAATAAAAAATCGCCGATTTGGGATGTCAAAAACCAGAACAAATTTAAAAAAATTAAATCTGTAAAAAATCAGAAACAAAAGAATAAATTAAAGCAACAAAATATGTACAAGGCATGAATTGAAAAAAAACAAAAGAAGATTGACAACAAAAAACAAATAAAAAAAAAACAAATCGTAAATCTCCGTCGATTTGGGATAAGTATAAAAAATCAGAACAAATATGTAAAGTAAAAAAACAATTGAAACCTGCACAAAATCAAAAGCAAAAGAGAAAAGCAACAAAACGCAAGACATCAAGTGAACAAAAAACAAACAAATAAAATAAAGAAACAAATGAAAACTGGAAAAAACAAAAAAACAAAAGAGAGATGGTAGCAACTGCAACAAAATAAAACACATCAAGTGAACAAAAAGAAAACAAATAAAAAAACAAAAAGAAAAAATCGCCAATTCGGGTTTTATCAAAAATCAGAATAAATAAAATTAAAAAAAAAAACAAATGAAATCTGCAGAAAAAAAAACAGAAACTAAAGAAAGATGGAAGAAACAACAAAATACAAGACATTAAGTGAACAAAAAATAAATAAAAGAAGACCAAGCAAAAGAATAAAAACAAATTAAAAAAATCGTTTGGGTTATCAAAAATCAGAACAAATAAAATTTAAAAGAAAAACAAATGAAATCTGCAAATACGTCAAAAACACAAGAGAGATGGAAGCAACAGCAAAAAAAATACAAAATGTCAAATGAACAAAAAAGAAAGATTGAGAACACCAAGCAAAAAAAAAAAACAAAAACAAAAAGGAAATAAAATGTCGCCGATTCGAAAATCAGAACAAATTAAATAAAAAACAAATGAAACAAGCAAAAAAAATCAGAAACGAAAGGAAAAATGAAACGAACAGCAACAAACTACAAGACATCAACTGAACGAAACAAAAACAAAAGAAGATTGACCACATCAAGCTAAACGAAAAACAACAACAGTTTTTCGGACGAATAAAAAAGATCGTAGAAAATAAAAGCAAACTGTAAAAAAAAAAAAGAAAAAGAAAGAAATGGACGAGGAAGTACAATTGCGTAAAACAAGAGAAGATCGCGACTGAGATGGACACAAAACAAATCTAAAACGACGAACTACGAAAAAGCAACGCGTAAAACAAAAGAAAATCGCAACTGAGATGGACGCAAAACAAATGAAAAACGACGAACTACGAAAGAGCGTCAATAAAAAGCGAAAAATCAATTCGATAAGACAAGCAAAAGAATAGAAACAAGGCAGGAAAACATAAAGAACGGAGAAAACAAAAGAAGATTGACGACTAAGACGAATAAAAAGATATATGAATCACCGGATTTAAAATAAAAAAAACTAAGTTGTAGGGTAAAACAAGCGGCAAGCGACCATATGTGAAAATCAATTTGAAAAAAATAAACAAAACAGAAATACGAAAACATGAAATAAATTGGAAAAAAAAGAAAGCAGGACTATAAAATAAAATTCTAGGAAAAGAAACAAAAGGAGAATGGAAAAACAAACGGCGATTTTCAAGTCGAAAACGTCTGCAAATCAAGAAACTAGCAGGAAACAAAACGAAAAAGAAAAGAGAAAGGAAAAATGTGAATAAAATGAAAAAGAAAGAAAGAAATGTGAAATGAATAAAAAAAAAAGAAAACGATACTCAAAGTATTTTCATCACACGTATAAGCAGCAAGGACAAATATTATTGATCGCGTTGTATATTTTTTCTTTTAGTTTTTACATTTTTAGTTGGTAGTATACTTTCTTTCCATGGACAAAATTAAATGTAGACTTTTGTTGAATGTCTTGAATGTGAAGACAACAAAAGAAGAAGCCTAAATTAGGCGCCCTATTTCGCCTAATCTGGCAACCCCGAGGGGAAGGAAGATTAACAACAAACAAACTATTTTATCATTGTCCTTGATTTATGCCTCCGTATTGAAACAATTTATTAGAACACGCTTGTTATTTTAAAGTCCAAGGCAAAGAAAGTAATAACAAGATTCCCACTTGCCGGGAAAATAAAACAATACTGTTTTTAGAGTCTTCAACCATACAAACGACTGTGTACATTAAGTTGCCTATACAATTTTTTTTAAGCTTTTATCCAGTTTTTAGCATTTGAATTTTTTTTTTTTTTTTTTGAAAATATAATGTAGGAGTATTATCTTTTTTACGACAAAAATCTGGAAAAATCGGAGAATGTTAAAGTGAAAAACTATTTGAAAATTAATTTCTGTTTCAATTACTGTTTGTCACGCAGGGTTTCGATCAAGCTCCGGGTGGCGGAATCGAGCTCATCTCGCACATCATAACTCGCCACCTGAAAATAAAATGCGCCGTCCTGATGGGGGCCAACCTCGCCGGCGAGGTGGCAGACGAGAAGTTCTGTGAAACGACGATCGGCTGTCGCGATTCAAGACTGGCCCCGCTCCTCAGGGATATCATCCAAACCGATTACTTCAGAGTCGTGGTGGTCGACGACGAAGACGCCGTGGAAATTTGTGGTGCACTCAAAGTAAATATAATAATTTTTTTATGTTTTAGTTTAGTATTAGAGGTCTTAAATCGAAAATTATTTTGTTACCGATTTAGAAATCATTTACATTTCTATGCATTTTTTAATTTATAGAACATTGTTGCTTGCGGAGCAGGTTTTGTTGACGGGTTAGGTCTGGGTGATAACACCAAGGCGGCAGTAATCCGCCTTGGCCTAATGGAAATGGTGAAGTTCGTGGACGTTTTCTATCCAGGGAGTAAACTATCAACGTTCTTTGAAAGCTGTGGCATAGCCGACTTGATCACCACGTGTTACGGGGGTAGAAATCGAAAAGTCAGCGAGGCCTTCGTCACAACCGGAAAGACCATAAAACAACTGGAAGACGAAATGCTCAACGGGCAGAAGTTGCAGGGCCCCATCACCGCCGAAGAGGTGAATCACATGTTGAAACATAAAAACATGGAGAGCAGGTGAGGGGATGAATATTTCTTACAATACACAGTTTCTTTTTTGCAATTTGGAATTTTAGATTCCCTCTCTTCACCGCTATACACAGCATTTGCACCGGCTTGACGAAACCTAGCGAAATGATTAACTGTATTAAAAACCATCCGGAGCACATGTAAGTGCAGTATTGTTTTGGGATTTAGAATAAGTAGATAGAGAGAGAGCGCATGTTGGCATAGTTTTGTAGACGTTGGTTTGGTTTGGTTTGGTTCTTCTCGTTAACCATACTCATTTTAATTTTTTTTAACTTACAAAAAAAAAATTGTTGGTTTTATGCTCGTTTCTAAAACTTGTTAGTTTCGTTTTTATGGGATTTTATGAATGAGTGGCAGGCTCCCTTGTTAATAATTATGTTATTGTTATATTTGTTGAATCTTCTTTTTTGTAATTTGATAGTACAAAGTGGAACGAAAGATTTCTCATGGAATATGCAGCGGTAAAAAAAAATTATTGAATCTAATTTGATTGATTGCAGAAAATTCTCAGAGAAACCCCAAACTTTTGCACAAAGACGAGGGGCTTCCAAATTATCAATTCAACAAAATTTAATTTGCAAAATACAATAATAATTAAATATGTCTATTTAGTGTTAGTATTCGTTACGCTAATGGGGAAAATCTTCATTAAAAAAAAAACTCTAACTTTGTTTTTCATGATTCATTGTTATGATTTTTTATACCGAGTAACTATCATTGACCGAGATTTATTTTATTAGGTTGGCAACACTTTTCAATGTTTACGTTGGTAAATGGCTATACAACTCCAGTAATTTGACAATTTATTTTATTTACCGATGTATAGTTCATTTTAAAAAAATGGTGCACAAGGTGATTTGTAAGAAAAAAAAATGAGTTGGTAGAAATTTGTCTCACTTAAATTGATTGTGCCAAAAGACAAGTCCAATAACAATAACTTCCAATTTTGCAATAAGATTTAGGTTTTCTCGGATGAGAGCGTCCACACTAGGCACATGTATCAAGAATTATTGTTGTTTCAGGTATATCCCCAAGAACATATCCTTTTAAATAATCCCCCTCACCCTCCCGACAAATCCTTTTCACCTTCCCAATTATTTTTAAAACGGTTTTTATTTTACTTTATTGGACCTCGTATATACTATATTAAGTACGTGCAAATAATGGATATAAGTGTAACCTATTTTTTTATACATGATGTAAAAGTGTTTTATTTACGTGTTATTAATAAAGTCAAACTGATTTGTGTTGTTTTCTTCTTTTTTTTCTGTATTAACCGATATTAACCCTGCCTTGAAACACTGTCTTCCCAGGTTTCAACTCGATTCAGTTATAGCCACGACTAACAAATTTAATTTCATTAAAAAAAAAAATCAATTTAAACAAAAACAAGACATTAGGATTAGAGCGAATAACATTATTCATTAATTACACTACTCAAAAAATAAAAGCAAGCATTCTTGTTTGCTGGCATGTGTTTAGATTATTTCTTTTTTTCTTCAAGTAAACAGAGTTACAGATTTGATGACGAACGAGTCTTAGAAAATCTTAAGCTTTAATTTTCTGAGCAGTGTATGTATGCGTATTAATTAATATTTGGATAACACAATTGATCCCACCACCATTAAATAATATAACATGCGCGAAGCATTTTTAACAAGGTTGAAATCGTCATACTGATTTTTGTTTTAGGAATCCTACCATTGACCGTCAGATTCCATCCAAACTTTAATAAACCATCTACTAACTCAAACCACGGGGGGGCTTTAAAACGAGTGCTCCTTTCGATATTCAATTGCTATATAGATAAGACTAAACCACTTAACCTAGCAAGTTTTTTTTTCTTTTGTAAGATTTATTCGCCGCATCATTGCTGAAGTATCGATCATTGCATTTATTTTGTATGTACTTAACGCATGAACCTGTGATGTGTTCCTTTGTAAGTTTTACAATTTATTTTTTAAGTCGTTCAACAAATAAACACGTTGAAATACACACGTTTTGTTTTATTTTTTTATTTTTCTAGTTGCAGGCAGCTTTGAAGTGTTACTGGTGTGCAGTTTTTGGGTTTGTGTGTTTAACGGTGCCCTAGTTCAAACATCAATTATAATAATCTAATCAGATCTAAAATTATTGATAACTAACTCAAATAAAGAGGCTGTCAACCTATATTAATTTTATAATTTTATTAATAACAACAACGTTCGCCTTTTGACCATTTGAACATTGCAATCGAAAACGATTTGCAACAAATTTTTTTAAAACTTTTATTAATAACATCGTCTCACTTTATTAATAAAAAACATTCTGGAATTGTCACTTATTATCACTAAAAAAAAAAAAAAAATAGCCTCTAAGATTTGGTTTTGGTTTAGTTTTCTTAATTAAACTAAAAAGTAGAACTAGTGCACTTGTACTAATCAAAAAAAAAAATTAATCTAAACTTTGAATAAACTGAATTTGATTACAGGGTCAAAATAGAGGCCACGACTAGTTTAGTTGATGAAAATGAATGAAAACATGTGATGATTTACCCCCCCAAAAGAAGAATCATGTGTTCAATCGAATAAGGTACCGGGGCACGCATAGATTCCTGGGGAAGCCCCCCCTATTTTTTTTCTAGCTGAAGAAAACCAGTAGCATAGTAAGAGTTACGTAATTACAGTTTTATTGATGATGACAAAGTTAATAAATAAATCATCTAAATATTTTATTATCAGGTTGTTTACTGAGATAACCGTTGTAAAAGTCAGTCGCCGTCATCACTCTCTTTTTGTGAACACCAACACCCTCAACACTAATCCAGTCTCCCCCGACACAGAACACTTTTATTAATTTATCCTTTTTATCGTACACTAAAGATCCTGGGGTGAATGGCAACGAAAAGTTCGGCGGCGCATCGCAGAGTTTAACCCCGAGTAACTTAACGGACGTGTTGCCCCATTTAGTTGATAATAAATACAAGCCGGTTAGGGCTCTTTCCAAGTCGTATACTTTTTTAGCTGACATTTTCCCCCAGTCGATCGAAGCAAAAGTGGAATTAATTCGAGGTGCTAAAAGCAAAGCAATCCTCATTTTTACTTCCAACATCAAAAAAGTAAAACAATTATGCAAAAAACTTACTTACTTACCATAAGTAACACCTAATTCCGGTTGGGGTTTTGCTTGGTGTAAAACGTCAGGCAATTTGGTTACACACTGCACTAGAGCCTGCGCCCCCAGGTTCGCTAATTTCTCACTTAAAGCAACTCTCGTCTCATCATCTGCAACATCCGCTTCTTTCTGAAGGATGATTTCGCCTACGTCGAATTTCTCCGGCCTAATCCGCATTATAGTGATTCCAGTCTTGGCATCGCCGTTCGCAATCGCATAAATTATCGGCGCAGCCCCCCTCCAACGCGGCAGAAGACTTGCGTGTACATTAATCATACCTCTAACATTACACTTTCTTCTATAACAAATAAATAAATTCCACACGCTCAACTTACAATGGAAAAGCTTGGATTATGCTCGCGGGGATTAAGTACCCGAATGAGACGACCAGGCCGATGTGGAAACAACCATCCGAGAGCTGCAAGGGCCATTCGTGCACCGGTAGATTCTCCTGCTCTGCAAAGCTTCGAACAGGGTTCGATTTATTCTTGAATGAGGTGACCACCTCGAGTTTCTGCAATGTATTTCGTTTTCTGCTAAAATACTTCACAATGATCCTGCTACACTCACACGATAATGAGTACTCACTATTCGGTACAGATTGCCTTCAAGCTGGTCACGGAGAAGTCATCGGTCCCGAAGAACAGGACCTTCCAAGGTGGCTTGCATTTATCGAACGCTTTCCGCGCACAAAATCTGAAACCAATTCGGTAAAATGTGCTAAGTTTCTTTACGTTGCAAGTTATAAAGAGCATTTCGGTTTTTATTTTTAAGCTGGACCGAAAATTAGGTTAGAAGTGTCGCGGACTCGTTTACAGATACCTACCATACCTACAGTAAGGAACTTGAGCGCCATCTATCGACTATCACACGAACCGACCAGATTTAATTCTAAACATTTAATTTTGATTTGAAGCAATTTAAATAACGTCGCGAGATTTAAAATCGAATAAGCTAGTAAAAGCGTCCATAATTGAACGAAAACATAACCAAAAGTCAATTTTTTAAACTTTATTCACCTTCAAATAGCGCATGTCGATAATGTCGGTATCTAACTTCGAACTGTCAGTGAAAAATTAATTTCGTGGTTAACTTGTTCCTTAATTAAAATATTTATATAAACACAGAACTAATTCAAGGTTCTAAATTAAAAAGAAAAGGAAACCGATGAACTTGAAAAGCACTGTTTTAATATCTTCAATATTACTGGGGTATGTAGTGTCAGAAATTAACAAAAAAATATTTGTCCTATTAAGAAAAATTGAATTTTCTTAGTAAATTAACGATTCTATATTTTAATACCTCATACAAACATGTTGTATTATATCCGTGCCATATTTGTAGTATTTTTGATTAATTCCCTAATTGTATTCATCTGGAAATTTAGGTTCTTATTGCTTGACTTACCAGAGTGTGTCATTTCTATTAACTCTTTGAAAAAGAGCCTGAAAACTGATGGAACTAAACAGACAAAATTGTAAATTACAGTAGATGTATGCACCAAGCATTCGTTCTAGTATATTTCCACAATTTATCATCATAAATGCGCTTATAAATATGAAATAAATTATGCTAATGACAATTCAAGCCTTTGCTTATCTGCCTACGCAATCTAAACATTCAATTTAAATAATACATTTGCTTAACAAACGACACGGTCTTATTTATTAATGCTAACGAGTCTATGAATGCAAAAATCGAAATTAGCAATTCAATAAGAAGTGACACCTTTTTATGTAACCGTGGTCATTGCCTCGATAATTTGAAATTTCGATGAGGCTATTAGGCTCGTCGGATCTCCCAACAAACTAATTTTTTTTATTTTACTGATTTAGAATCGCCAAGAGGAATTTTGCACTGGCCGGCGAAATGTCAGCGGAAATATCCACCTCGAATCGCACGACTTACATCCCGGGAACACATTCGGTGGCTTATGTCACGACCCCGACTGAAGAAGTCGCGAAGAAACTGGCGCACGGCTTGGTTTCGAAGAAGCTGGCCGCCTGTGTCAACATAATCCCGAAAATCATTTCTGTTTATGAATGGGAGAATCAAATAAACGAAGATTCGGAAGTTCTGATGATGATTAAAACTAGGTCGTCTAAAATTGATGAACTCACCGAGTACGTCAGGAGTAACCATCCATATTCCGTGTGCGAAGTAATTGCTTTGCCGATAGAAAATGGCAATGATCCTTACTTGAAGTGGATTAGTGAGATTGTACCTTGAAGAAGTCAAATTGCTTTTCAGTCATTCTACTTTCCTATTCAGTAGGTTTAAACATTTCTTCATAGCGCTATCGATTGGCATGCGCTATGTGCACTGAGTATATCTTCAACTCGTTTTAACCTCATGGAAGAACATATACTCAGTGCACATAGTGCACCCCAATCGAAAGTGCTATCAGTTTTAAGAGCATGTTTTAATGCTGTAAGCTTATATGTATTAAGTTGTTAAATTATGTGAATTCGTTAAAATTAAATAAATAATTCAAACTGCCTGAGTCTGAGGTTTTAAAAAATATTTCATCGACAAAAAATGAGTGGCGTGGTGCTATAAGACACTTTGTGAACTAAATGTAGTCCAAGGATGTTGTAGCCACGAAGTGTGGTTACTACAAGAAGTTGGTTTTCATAATTTCAAGTAAAAGTTAAAATAATTTCATCAGGTCTTCAAAAAAAAAAAGTTGAGTAATGTAATGAGTTTTATAAAACATACAAGGCAGGTAATAAAAAAAATTAAAAGTAATTGTTTGTTCACACTTCAATAATGCTCGGAAGATCGTAAAAATAGTTTGTGTGAAAGGAATTAATTATTAAGCGTCTATTATGAATTTCAAATGGATTCAAAAAGACACGTTCCTATGCAAAGAATTGTTTGTTTTTAAACCGTTATTATTAACAGCAGTTTAAGGTAGATTTATATTATTTGAGAAGCAATCGTTACGCAATTTTGTTTATTTAGTTGTGTTTTACGATGGTTCAAGTCTATTCCAAAATCAACATTTTCAAAATCGTAAATCATTTTAATTAAAGTCGACACTTTATTTTTTATGGTCGATAATTAAATATTATTCCAATTTAGAAAAAAGAAAATAGATTCTTCACACTGCCAATTCCATTTAAAAAAAAAGTTGCAATTTTAATTTTTACAGCCGAATATAGAGGCAGTCCGTATAACACATCTGTTAGTTGGGTTGCCTATAGGCTAAAAAAAAAAAAAAAAACATTTTTAATGCAGTACAAATTAATGATTGATACCGATTTTTTGCATCATTTTAATTCTATCCAGAGAACATGCGTTTTAATCAAAGCACGTTGAATAAAAAATTCAGGTCAGGAGATAAATTGCGTTTACCACAAAAGAAAAAAAAGATTTTTACTTTTCTTTTGGATGATGCTTGTGTAGACAGTCCACGTACCAGATCTGTTAGTTAGGTTGCCTATATACCAAGCTTGACGGATAATTATGAAAATTATTGTAAATCATTATAATAAATTAAATAAATAGGGGGGAGAGACTTCGCACTATTGAATTTATTGAAGTTTTCTAGCTTAAACAAATTATAGAAGACTAAATTCACTTTATTTTTCGAAGTGGCAATTAGCCAATCCTAAAACGTTACTTCAGGTCATAAAGTGTATCGGTTTGACAGATTTAAATAAAAAAATAAAGGAAAGAAATGTTAAAATGGAAGGTGAATTGAAGGTAAAAATCGATTTGAAATAAAAAGCAGTTTCAGAAAATGAAGGCAAAATGAATTACGATCAAATCGTTCCGCTACTCTATCACAGATGGCGCTGCTATTCCTGATAACAAGCAGCAAAATTCAAAAAATTAAAAAGATGTAGATATAAAAAGCAATCAAAATGAAATGAATATTAACTCTGGAGCATTAAAATCTGTACTATTCGACTGTGTTTGTGAGTATCCTTGGTCGCAAGCAACCGACCAAGAAGACTCGAGTTCGAATCTCGATTGCGGTGGATTCTTTTCTGTTAATATTTGGCCGGCGTTTTATTTTTTCAAAATTGCTTAAAAAATGTTTAACGGCGAGGATTTTTATCGCAAAAGGTTATTTGTTATCGACGAAAATAACCGGACAAATTACAAGAATTAGACGTCGACATATACCTGTATAAAAAAAATGTAGGTCACTTTTTAACGAACGTTTGTCGCATTCAAAATTGATTTGGAACTTACCGTTAGCCGAACGCCACTCCCACATAAATTATTTCGTTAATTTCGGTGGGACGGCTTACACGAAATCGATTTGCAATAAATAAATATTTACTGAAGCAGAACCCGCCGGAATGATTATGCAAATTGGGACGGCATGAATTCGATGAACTTGAAATTTCATCGAGATTCACCTTGCGTGCAGGAACAGAGGCTCTTTAATCAAAATAAAAGAGCGCCGTCGTCTGATTTTATATTTAATTTTTACTTCTTTTATTTTTTGAGATTATTCTTCATTTAATTTCAAAGTCTCGGCGTTTCCAGTACGTCAATCTGAATTCACGCAATTATTGAAACTATTTTCTCTTCTTTTTAAATTAATTTAGCTATTTTTAACTTACTTTTACTTAATTTATTTTTCGAAAAAATTAATAAATAAAAACGACAGTTTTGTACCATACAGGGTGATTCGCGGGGAACTGTAATTGTAATTTTATTTACTTTTTTTTTACTTTAACTCAACAGCATTGCGGCTTGATTTTAATTTAATTTGACCCTATTTTTAACTTCGAAAAAATGAATAAAATAAACAAGAATAACACTTTCGTAATATACAGGGTGATTTGATGGAGTCTGTGCAAACTACGACAAATGAAAACAGACGTAATTTTACGAAAAAAATACCCAACCAACACAGGTCCGATTTGCTTTTGTTTAGAAGTTACAGCGTTTTGAATTTTATCCATGACTAAAGATATACCTACTGTATTTAGTAACAAAAATTATTTAGTGGAACGACACGGACACAAAATTATAAAAAAAGTAATCTGAAAAAAACAATTGAATACCGCGTTATCAAAAAAATGTATAAAAGTTTTGCATTACTTTTAGAGGAATACTCTGTATATAAAGGTATTATTGTATTCCTGAGTAAATTCTAGCCCGAATTGATGGGTCGCACGATGGGTCTAACGCGAGGGGTTACTGAGTTTTTTCATTTGTTTTTCATAGCACAACTTGAAAACCAATCAAGATAGACCCGTGGTGCGACCCATCACTTCAGGCTAGAATTTTCTGGGCTACTCAAAAATTCAACAAAAATTGCAATTTTCTTATGTTTCCCGAAATTGCGTCGCTCATTTCCTTCTAATACAAATATTGTTTCAGAGCGCGAAGTCGGATCTTTATTTTATTTGTCGAAAAGAATTAAAAAATCTGACGTTATAATTATTTTTCGAAAAAAATTCAAAAATCTAACGTTATAATTATTTTTCGAAAAAAAAAGACAGTCTCGTACTATACAGGGTGATTCGTCGACCCCTTCACAAACTTCGGCAAATGAAGGTATACGTAATTTTATGGAAAAAATATCCCACCAACACAGGTCCGATCTTTTGTTTAGAAGTTAAAGCGTTTCGAATTTTTTCAATAACTAAAAACGCATTGTATTTAATAACGAAAACCATTCGGTGCAATGAAACAGTACGAAATTCAAATGATAAAATTGTATAAAAAAAGAGTGTAAAAAAGAAAAACAATTGAAGATCGTGTTATCAAGAAATACGTATTATTTTTAGCGAATCAGTTTATATATAATGGCGTTTTTGATTTCCTGAGTAAATTCTAGCCCGAGTTGATGGGTCACACGCGAGCGGTTTCCGAGTTTTTTCATTTGTTTTTGACAGTGCAACTCGAAAACCAATCAAGATAGACCCATGGTGCGACCCATCATTTCAGGCTAGAATTTTCTCAAGAACTCAAAAATGCAAGAAAAAGTGAAACTTTCATACAATTCGTGATTTTTTTTAATCGCACGATGGGTCCAGCGCGAGCGGTTTCCAAGTTTTTTCATTTGTTTTTGACAGCGCAACTCGAGAACCAATCAAGAGAGACTCATGGTGCGACCCATCACTTCGAGCTAGAATTTTCTCGCGGACTCAAAAACGCAACAAAAAGTGCAATTTTCTTCTTGCTAAGAAAGCTACACATTATTTTTAACGAAACACCCTGTACATAGTGGCGTTTTTGAACGCAATTTTCCTATGCTTCGCGAAATTGCGTTGCGTATTCTTTCCTTTCCATAACGCAAACAGGAACCGCTTACGAAAAGAAAAACAATTGAACAACGCGTTATCAAAAAACAGTTGAAAGTTGTATTTTTTTTATTGGATTCTGGTCTATAATGGTACTTTTGAGTTACCGAGTGAATTCTAGCTTGAATTGATGGGTCGCGTGGGTCTAACGCGAGAGATTTTCGAGTTTTATCATTTGTTTTTGATAGTGCAGCTCGAAAACCAATCAAGATAGACCCATGGTGCGACCCATCATTTCAGGCTAGAATTTTCTCAAGAGTTCAAAAATGCAAGAAAAAGTGAAAGTTTCATATATTTCGTGATTTTTTTTTTAAATAATAATCAATTATTCTTTGGAACGCAAAGTCTGATTTTTATTTTATTTTCCGAGGTGAAGTCAAAAATGTGACGTGGACTTATATTTTAAAACTGTTCGCAGGAAGTTATTAAACATCAAAAAAATTAGCGATGTATTTTCGTTTGTTTTTAAATGCGAATTGGGTCGGCATGAATTTGATGAACTTGAAAATTTCATCGAGATTCACCTTGCGTGTGCAAACGAAAGCTCTTTAATAACTTCGGTTAACCTTGTGTTGTGTGTACCTCTGCGTGCGTGGGAAAACAAATTTATCGATCTGCCAAGTGGAAATTGTTTTTCGTTGACGGAAATTATGTTTCGGGGCGCGGCGACGTTTCCACCCTTGCGATTTATTTTTGGAAACGAAAGATCGATCCGAACGAACAAAGCCGTGCGTGCGGTTTTCCACGAGAATAAAAATCGAAAAAAAAACTCAAATTCAACGACAGTTGAAGTTCGAAAATACTGCTAACATTCAGTTTGATTTGGCTAACTTATAAAAGGGCCTTCCAAAATTGGTTATATACCGGTTGTTGAATCGAACTGAGAACATACCACGCCTTGATTGTTATACCTACTGAAACAAAAGAAATTTTTGAAAAATAATTTTTTAATGATTTGAAATTACCCCAATTATAAGGATTGAAAAAGTTTTAGAATTTTTTCCATTCTTCTAATGTTTTTTATTTCTGCACATCTTACAATTTTTTCCCTAATTTTCGTTCAGGGCGCTTTCTGTTGGGTTGGGTTGACCTTGAACCATTTTCCAAAAAAAAAAAAAACTTCATGAAATTATAATTCTCCCTTTTTTAATTTTTTTTTGCAAAATTGGTTATATACCGGTTGTTGAATCGAACTGAGAACATACCACGCCTTGATTGTTATACCTACTGCCTATGTTCTCATTTTACAACAACAATCCGTGCAATGCATTTTTTTATAGTAAATCCAAGCAAAATAACAGTTTCTGCATTTCATCACACCATCAGAAAAGTAAATAATTGCCACAACATAATGACAACTTTGCGAACCCACTGTACCGTACCTAACAATTTGAAACGTCGCCGAATAATTGCTTTCGCAATGAAATCACTGATGTGGCAACATTCTTTGTCCATAAATAATGACCTATAGGTACAACGAACCATTTCTCGTTTCGCTGAAATAACTTTCATATTTAAATACGTATAGTATTCCCATTTTAAATAGGACAACAATGATTTAAACGATAACTGGGTGGTAAAAACCATCAATTAAAAAAAATGGGATTACTATTTTGCCCTACTTTATAACAGAGTGATTAGATGGGAAAGTTTTCGATTTTTCGAATTCTCAAAAGCGCCTCTTGGCGTTAATGAATTGCCCCTTGCCCATAAAAATTAAATTAGCAGCTCAATGTCGGTTCAGTTCTTGAGCGCTAAGTAATTGAAACTGTGCATTAACTTGATTACTTGGGAGGGGTTTGTGCGTACACGACAGGTGAGCAAACAGTAGCGGCGGTAACAAGTCAGTCCTAGAAACGGTTTCGGTACAGTGGATGGTTGGTACCGTCCGCGGTGATTACTATTACGCAGAAGGTAAGAGAGACATTGAATAGAATTACGTTTTCACAAATATACACAAACTTGTGTGTTTATTTACATATGTACACGAGTGTTCGTACTTGAGAGAGTTTGCGGCGAGTTAAAAAAAAATAACGGAAAACACGTGCTGCTTAAGCAATCGTTCCATTAAAACTGCTTTTACTAATGACTATCACCAATTCAACAACAATTAACAGAATTATTAAAAATAATTTTGTTAATCTCAAAACCCTCCAAATCCATCATCAATTTCTGTTTATTTATTTTTTCGAATTTCATTACAATTTGCCGTTTGTTTAATTAATTGCATGTCACACTATGTTATAAAGTAGAAGTCAATATAAAAATGAAAGTTAATGTAAAATGAAACTGCTCACCGCGCTATTTATGTATTTTTTGTTACTCTCCTTTCGTTATATCGAAACACCCTCTATACACGCTCGTTTTGTCATTTAACGAATTCACATTTCACTTGTAAACGCGGTCGTTTTCAATGTCATAATGTTTTAAGTCAATTTAAATTCATGTTTTCGCTCGTTTTGTCATTTAACGAACGCACGTTTCAGTTGTAAACACGGCCATTTTATTTTTGATCTGTGGTATTTCCCCCAATTTACATATATTCATGTATTTTTTCCTGTAATTGTAATTTATTTTTTCTTTTTTTTTAACTTTAACTCAACAGCATTGCGGCTTGATTTTAATTTAATTTGCCCTATTTTTAACTTCGAAAAAATAAGTAAAAGAAACAAGAATGATTTCGTAATATACAGGGTGATTCGTTGGAGACTGCAGAAACTTCGGCAAATGAAAGCAGACATAATTTTATGAAGAAAATATCCCATCAACGCAGGTCTGATTTGCTTTTGTTTAGAAGTTATAGCGTTCTGAATTTTTTCAAAGACTAAAAATGCAGTGTGTTTAATAACGAAAACTATTTAATGCAATGACACGGTAGAAAACTCAAAGTTACAAAATTATAATAAAAGAAAACCAAACAACAAAAAAAACATCGCGTTATCAACAAAAACATCAAAATCATAAATTATTATTAACTATAAATTATTTTTAATGGAACACTTTGTATGTAATGGCATTTTTGAATTCTCGAGTAAGTTCTAGCCTGAATTGATATGTCGCATGATGGGTCTAGCGCGAGCGGTTTCCAAGTTCTTTCATTTGTTTTTGACACTAAAATCAGTCAAGATAGACCTATAATTCGACCCATCAGTTCAGGCTAGAATTTTCTCGGGAACTCAAAAAAAAAACTTTTTTTCAATTTTGACTTTTTTTCAATTATTTTAACTTTTTCAATTTTTTAATTTTTCATTTAAGTTTTTCTTCGATTTTTCAAAATTTTTCTAAACAAAATGTGGAAAATAATAGCTTGTATAAAAATGGAAAAAAATTAAAAAAATTAACCAAATAAAAAAAATACAAAATTCTGAAACAAAAGAAATTTTTGAAAAATAATTTTTTAATGATTTGAAATTACCCCAATTATAAGGATTGAAAAAGTTTTAGAATTTTTTCCATTCTTCTAAT
The DNA here is from genome assembly GCA_036172665.1 of Prosopocoilus inquinatus. Lineage (NCBI taxonomy): Eukaryota > Metazoa > Arthropoda > Insecta > Coleoptera > Lucanidae > Prosopocoilus > Prosopocoilus inquinatus. Next base: position 11,432,631 of record CM069871.1, on the reverse strand, counting down.
GTTTTTTATTTCTGCACATCTTACAATTTTTTCCCTAATTTTCGTTCAGGGCGCTTTCTGTTGGGTTGGGTTGACCTTGAACCATTTTCCAAAAAAAAAAAAACTTATAAAATTATAATTCTCCCTTTTTTAATTTTTTTTTGCTCCAAGATAATCTGATTTTTTCCTTTGTGTCGTAGTTTTCGTGGTTCTTATTCTTGCTTAGGTTGGCTTTCAGTTGGGTCGCATTGACCTTGAATTTCTTTTAATCATTTTAACTTTTTTCAATTTTTTTCAATTATTTTAACTTTTTCAATTTTTTTAATTTTTCTTGATTTTTCAAAACTTCTCTAAACAAAACGTGAAAAATAATTTTAAAAAATAAAAGCTTGAATAAAAATAGAAAATTATAAGGACTGAAAAAAGTTTTAGAATTTTTTGGATTTTCTCCATTTTTTTTAATGTTTTGTTTTTCTGCACATCTTACAATTTTTCCCCTAATTTTCGTTCAGGGCGCTTTCTGTTGGGTTGGATTGACCTTGAACCATTTAAAAAAAAAACATCTTCATGAATTTATAATTCTCGCTTTTTTAATTTTTTTTTGCTCCAAGATAATCTGATTTTTTCCTTTGTGTCGCAGTTTTCGTCGTTCTTATTCTTGCTTAGGTTGGTTTCCAGTTGCGTCGGATTGACCTTGAATTTCTTTTAATTATTTTAACTTTTTTCAAATTTTTTTCAATTATTTTAACTTTTTCAATTTTTTTAATTTTTCTTGATTTTTCAAAATTTCTCTAAACAAAATGTGAAAAATAATTTTAAAAATAAAAATAGAAAAAATTTAAAAAAAATTAAACAAATAAAAAAATACAAAATTCAGAAACAAAAGAAATTAAAAATTAATTTTTTGAATTATTTTTTTAATGATTTGAAATTTTCCCAATTATAAGGATTGACTTTTAAAAAAGTTTTAGAATTTTTTGGATTTTTTCCATTTCTTTAATGTTTTTTATTTCTGCACATCTTACAATTTTTTCTCTAATTTTTGTTCAGGGCACTTTCAGTTGAGTTGTGTTGACTGTGAACCATTTTTCAAAAAAAAAACATCATGAATTTTAATTCTCGCATTTTTAATATGTTTTTTGCTCTAAGATCTGAATTTTTCATTTGTTTCGTAATTTTCGTCATTCTTATTCTTATTCTTGCGTAAGTTGGCTTTCAGTTGGGTCGGATTGACCTTGAATTTCTTCTAATTTCAATTATTTCGTAAATATTGGTGGAATTTAATTTTTTCGTTTTCATTTTTCATTTAGAAATTTAGTATTTATAATACAATTAGTTTTAATATATTTTTTTTAAATTTATAGAATATGTACACTTGAGAATGTTTTCTTGACGAAACCGGTCGGATGAAATTAAGGGAAATTAAATTTGTAGAAAAGACAAAGCATTTCAATTGTATAAAAAAAAATATTCTAATTTTATTGATTCTTCTTTCAAGGATACTACACACAGTGAATATTCATTTTCATTGTAACTATTGCATTTGTAACACAAGTTGCATCAGAATAATAATAATAATAATTTGGGCTTGGTCGGTTCTAAAAAGTGACTGACTAGTTACCACAAAACCGAGTCCCCGCCCAACATAATTTTTTTATCTCGTGAAAGACATCGATTTGCATTGTATGTTGATTTAGAAGAAGACGAATTAAACCCGACCTGTCGGAATTTCCGAGCAATTAGCAAACAGTATTAAACATTAATGTGTATGCACAACGTAATTATAATTTTAATGTGATAATTTCCTTATGTAACGCGACGACTTTGTTTACAAAGCGCTCGGATTTCTTAAAAGTACAAGAAGCCGTCTGACAAGAGGAGGCATTATAATTATAAATTATAGCGCGGGGAATAACCGGTCGCTTTCAACAAAAAAAAAATGGCCAAGAGCAATACCGCAACGCGAAATTAAAATAACGAGAATGTAACAGTATTCTGAGCTGGGCAAGAGCAAGAGAAGTCAGAGTTGAAGAACCATTATATCTTCCCGTTAGGATCATATCGAGTGCGCAATTTTTTCTTATGGGGCTTTTAAATAATCGAACCAAGAAAGAACGCGGAAATGAACTGTCGAACGAAACGTTGTATAATCTTAAAGTGCGACAAAAAAAATCGCGGATGTTTAAAAACGTTTCAAGCTCTTAAAAACAGCAACAATAACGAATTAACATAATTAACAGTTTCGGGTATTATAAAAAGAGTTTACTAGATTTTTTTATTAAATTAATTGTGACGGTCCATGTCATAGTTTGACAGGTTATAGTTATCTGTCTGATAAACGTGAATTTAGGTTCAAGAAAAAAAAGTGTCGAGCACTTTTCGCCCCAAAAATTTCAGACGTCATGTTCTATAACGATTCTATGAAGTTTCAGTTTCAGGAAAAATGACGTTGAATATTTGGACATGGGGGTTCTTTCTGTGCGTGACGTTGTCAAATGGATACCGCCTGCCAGAGTCGGTTCTCCCCAAGGACTATAAGCTGGAGATCATCACGAATTTGGGGGACCTAAACGACAGCTTCACTTTTTCGGGAAAAGTTTGGATAGAGGTAGGATATAATTTTTTTTCTTCGATGAAAAATGATTTCATTTAAAAGACTTATCAAGAACGCAGACCAGCGTAATTGACCAAAAAGAAAAAGTTGTTTTAACAAAATTATAATTTAACCAAAAAAAGTGGGGTCAATGAGATTCATTGATGACTCTCCTCCTTCCCCCCTTTCCCTTTTTAATAAAACGCTAGAAGTGTTTTTGAATAGGCGAAGTTTTTTCAATTTTTTTTTCTTAATATATTTTATACAGGGTGTCTCGGACTTGACTCCAACAACATCACTGGATGCTAGCTTGGATGAAAATAATTAAAAAAATTTACATGATATGTTGCCCTAAATGTAACCGTTTTCGAGAAAAAAAATGTTGAATTTCAAACATCCAAAGGCAGTATTCATTCATAAACTCTTTACAACGTCACTACTTATTGAAATTCAACGACAATCAAGTTTTCTGTTGTATTAAAATTTCAAGATATAAACGCCTTTATTACAGTAAATTTCCGCCTTGCAACTTGTCAAGGTCACGGTTAATATCACCGTCATAAAAAAAAGATGTGTTTTGCGTTAGCTCATTTCATAACACACAAGTTTTGTAGAGAACTATCACGAAGTAGTTACGTGTCACTTCCGAAATTATTGTGTGTTTAGCTGCAGACAATTTAACTTGTTTAATGTTTAGTTACGTGCGCTTTTATGAAGCTCATGCCTCGCTTTAACCATGTTATAGATTTTTATGTTTCATTAAACTACCTATTTTCATACAATGTTCGTCAGCGAAGCCATAAATTTAAAAAAAATCATTACAAATAAATTCATTTATTACTCAATTATTATGTTTTTAATACGCGAAAGAGAAATGTAAATGTTTCTTTACTAATGCAGAGTTTGCATCTACACCACTCTTGCGTTACAAAATTTCTCTTCTTATACAGAGCCTTCATAAATAACTAAGAGTCACGTGACCTTGACGTACTTTGAAGAACTATAAAACATCGCCGGGGATTAACAAAGAAATAATTGTTGTTTAGTTTTGCTTGTCTACAACAACATTACACATCTTAGGTCCGATTTTTTCATCTCCTGATAAATTTATCGTCAGATATTATCCTTGGAAACCACTGTATCGATAACAGTTTCCGAAGATATTATCTGGCCGATAAATTTATCAGGAGATCATAAAAAATTGGGCATTAATCACACGTGCATTCTTTTGGCATTCAATTTCAAGCCAGGATTAAATTTAAGCTTCACTTAGACTGTGACACACAATAGACTACTCGTCATGCTAACTGTCATATTCTCAACTAAGGATTGTATTTAATTCTGGCTTAAATCTTTTATGCAACTCGCCCTTAATGTGACATTGAGCTTCAGATAAATCGGGACTTACCAAAAGCTTAATCGCATTAAACGCTTGGCAGCTGCTTGTCAAGGTCATGGTCAAGGTCACCGTGAAAAAATCGTAACAATCGAAAGCTATCTCGAAGTATTTTTTCATTTAAGGCAGTGTCCACGTCTGATAATAATCGTGTGCGTGCCTACAGATAATTTAATTTGTTTAATGCTTTTAATGTTTAGTTACGTGCGCTCTTAGGAACTTCATTCGTCGTTCTTCGGTGAAGTCAAAATTTTTTATAAAATTGAATTTATACTAACGTCTAAAGTTGCAGCTAGAATTTGTTTTTAATGTTACGTTATGGACTTTATTATGGATTATGGACTCCAATCAATAAATTCAAAATTTTTTTCGGAGAGAAAGACATTGTTGTACAGAAAATAAAGCATTCAAACATTACAGAATTAATTAACAATACGCTTATCAAAACAGAATACAAGAAAGTTTGATATTTCTCGACGAGGACTATTTATACATGGTGACCTTCGGTTTCGGCTCTCGATAACCGGTTTTTCATGAGCTGAGTAACCCCCCCCCCCCTCCCCTCCCTCTTTCACCGGTGGGTGCAATTATGGGATTCCTAGATGTTCTATTTAGCTTAGATAACGCTATGCATGTTTTCCTTTGAAAATCCTTAATGTCACGCGTGCATTCGTGAATCATTTTGCGTGAGTCACTCTGCATCTGGCGAACGGTCTTGCAGTGCTTTCGGAGAATTATTCTACAATAGTTCGCTTACTCATCCAGATCCTATACTTTCGTAATTTTCCGTTATTATTTTTTTTCCAAAATTTTGGGGCCTACTGTTGCAATTATTCTCGTCGACGACAATTTTGTTTCTCTGCGATGAATTATTAATAATAGTTAGTTTTTGTTGGCTACGGCATAGCCATGTGCCTGATAACCATAATAAAAAAAATTGCTAGCATTTTCGTTGAGCGAAACCACGTACGTCCATGCATTAACTTGCTTGGAACAAATTCAAACTTTCTCTCTTAATAATAATAATAATAACAACAAGACCTGTGGCGTGTGCACTCTTACTTTCTCGTCAAGATAAAAATAACTGCGGAATATAAGGAGTGTTTTTTTTTTAAATCTGGCGTCCAGTGGGCTGTGACTAGCACAAGGTCCATTTACAATGCGTACAAACAAAAAAAGCATTCACAGCACTCTGAATGCCAAATTAAAAAAAAAGCACCCGGTATTATTTTCTCTTGTTAGGGGGTTTCTATTCTTATTTAGAGAGGGGGGGGGGCGCAAAAAAATTAAATAATTTCGATTTCATTGATGATCTCCTCGACTTTATATAATTTATATGTATTTTCAATGACAATTTATGAATGATGACGCATTCATGGTTTTTTTTAACACCGGCCTTAGAAACAAACGCGGGTGCCGTCATCAGCGCCGTCCGTCATCACGTGCCCCGGAATGTGGTACTGATTCAATTATTATAATTTACCGCTTAAACGTATATTTGCTCTTTTGTAACGTGCGATTTAATTTATGACAATTGATTGAAATGTTAAACGATGCTTTCAACATGAAGAAAACAAATGCAATGAAGTTATTAGTGTCAATTACTATGATATACTTAAGATGTTATGCGAATTACTAGTTTCATTCATTTTTTTTTTTTTTCTTAATAAAAAGATAAATTTTGAAAAATTCCGCCGTAAATTGTACACCTGATTGGTTTTCGGGAGGCCGAACTTGAAATGTTTCGCGCTCCATTTGGGGGAGTTTAGGGGCGTGGATTAACTAACCACACCCTTAAACTTCCTAAATGGGGCGTGGTATTAACTAACCACGCCATTAAACTTCCCAAATGGAGCGAAATTCAATTTCTTTTGCTCTTAATACATTATTTTTTCGCGAATTGATTGATTTTTTTAAACAGAAAGTCAAACGTTGGAAAGTACTGTCACGAAGTCTTAGCACTTGATTGGTACAATTCGAGAGGCCAAATTTCAAATGTCTCACGCTCCAATCAGTGACGATTGGGGAGTGTAGGGGGAGTGGTTAATTAACGCACGCGAAATTCAAATTTTTTCTTCTCTTAAGACACTAACTCTTCTGTAAAATTACTTTTTCTTTAAACAGAGGATCGACATTTGAAAAAACTGTCGTGAAGGCTTAGCACTTGATTAGTACAATTCGGGAGGCCAAATTTCAAATGTTTTGCGTTCCAACCAGTGATGACTGGGGAGTGTAGGGGGAGTGGTTAATGAACGCGCACGAAATTTAAATTTTTTCTATTCTTAATGCAGTATTTTTTTGTAAATTATTTTTTTCCTCAATAGAGAAACAACATTTAAAAAATATTTTCACAAAGGCCTGATTGATAGAAATCGGAAGACCAAATTTCAAAAGTTTCACGTCCCAATCGGTGATGATTGATGAGTTTAGGGGCGTGGTTAGTTAATGCGCGGGAAATTTAAAACATTTTCCGCTCTTACTGCACAATACTATGATTTGCATTCGGCTCATCAATACACAAAGTGATTTTTAAAAATTTAAATTTACCGCGTGAATTCAAACGCGAAATGGCGCCAAATTCAAACTATCCTCGATCATTAAACATCACTCAGCATATTTACAAATAGGTATTTTTTTTTTAATTAATTCAAATATCAACAATGTTTTAGGTGTCATGTATTCAATCGACCAACAACATCACATTGCACTCGAAGAACCTAAACATCGACAAGGAGAACGTGCACGTGAAGAGCGTGCATTCCAAATCGAGCAAAAGCATGGAAATAACGTCGGTCAACAGCGACAAAGAGAACGAATTCCTCGTCATACACCTGGCGAAGGAATTGCAAGCGGGCAAAAAGTATGAAGTGTACATTCCATTCTCCGGTGAAATAGAACAAGGCCTCGCCGGATACTACAGAAGCAACTACATCGACAGCGAGACGAAAAATCGGAGGTGGATCGCGGTTACCCAGTTTGAGCCCTCGGATGCCCGTAGGGCCTTCCCCTGCTTCGACGAGCCGGCCATGAAAGCCACCTTCACCATCAACTTGGGCAGACACAAGAAATACAGCTCCATCAGCAACATGCCTTTGATTAAGACGGAGCCCATGTAAACAAACAAATTAATTTTATTATCAAATTATCAACACTCCCCCCCTGACTTTTAAATTTATTTAAGGAAGGACCGAGCGGGATGGGAATGGGATAGGTTTGAGACGTCCGTTCCAATTTCGACGTACCTAATCGCGTACGTCGTTTCCGACTTTGAGTACAAGATTTCCCCCCAAGTTGACGACAACAACGTGACCTTCAGGGTTTGGTCGAGGAAGGACGCCCTGGAGCAAGTTGAATTCGCCAAGGAGATAGGCCCGAAGATTTTGAACTTTTACGAGCACTTTTTCGACATCCCCTATCCCCTTCCGAAGCAGGACATGATAGCCCTTCCCGATTTTGCGGCGGGGGCCATGGAAAATTGGGGGCTGATCACATATCGCGAAACGTATCTGCTTTACGACCCGAAGGTTTCGTCCACCACCAACAAGTTCAACGTCGCTAGCGTCGTCGCCCACGAAATAGCTCACCAGTGGTTCGGAAATCTGGTGACCATGAAGTGGTGGACGGATTTGTGGTTGAACGAGGGATTCGCCACGTACATGGCCGCAATCGCCGTCAACGAAATCTTCCCCGAATGGAAATCCCTGCAAGGGGAAACCGTCGATAATTTGCTGGGGGTGTTTTCCTTCGACTCGTTGCAAAACTCACATCCGGTGCGTGCACTTTGATTGATTTGCTTGATCCACATCCGGGTAATTTAATTAATTTCGTATAGGTTTCGGTGCCCATAGGAAATCCAAAGGAAATCCAAGAGATCTTCGATACCATCTCATATAAAAAGGGATCGTATTTGCTGCACATGATGGCGAATTTCTTGGGCAAAGACGTCCTGAGGAAGTCCGTCAGCAATTATTTGAAACTGCACGAGTACAACAACGCCGAACAGGACGACCTCTGGGAATCCATCACCGCGGAAGCGCACAACAACGGGGCTTTGCCCAAAAATCTAACCATGAAACTCATTATGGACACTTGGACCTTGCAGACTGGCTATCCGGTCGTCACAGTGACCAGAAAATACGGTCAAAACCACCTCGAAGTTAAACAGGTAGGTACTAGTTTAAAATACCGAGACATCAAAAATTATAATTTTGACCAAGGGTGGTCATGAAATGTAAAGTGACTGGTCTATTAAAAGCAAGTGAAACCAAGCTTCCGTAAATAATAATTTTAAAAGAAAAGCCTAAGTAGCGACATCCCGCGATCGCTTCTTGACCTGACATTGCATTAGATAAGTCGTTTTAGTTTGCAGTAGAACTCTCGAGCTACACTTCTGCTGACGAAGCCCCAAATATGGCTGATCGAAGTACCTGTACAGAGGATGCCCTCGGGAATTCACTGCAATCAAAAGCGATTTGCAACAAAATTTTTAACAATTTTAAAATCCATGACTATCCTTGACCAAAATAATTTTGTATGTCAAACTAGATACCCCCCGCCCCTACCTCGTATTTTTGACGTAACTTACATTGTTTAAGAATATCTTCCTGAGGAACACCTTGAATACCGAAGATGTAAAGCGCTACTGGTACATTCCATTGAGCTATACGACTGAAGAAGAACAAGAATTTAACGTGACCAAACCGAAAATGTGGATGCCTCCTGTGTCCGACACACAAATCCTTGAGGGATTCCCCGATGATCACGGCTGGGTAATATTTAACATTGGCGCTTCCGGTAAGTACGGATTGTTTCGTTGAAACTTAAAAAAAGGCGGAGGCTTCGCTAAGACACGCCCACTACATTAAACCACTTAATTCACGTGAAACTTGAAAAACATTGCGAAGTTATTACAGGCTGTATTACATAAAAAAAAATTCGAAATCATGACATCAGTAAAATTAAAAAAAAATACTCCTATATGTTAGTTCAATTCGCTGTAAATTTGTTTTTAGGTTAGAAACAAAAGAAAATATATCGCGATTTTTCTTCATCGTCGAAAACAAACGAAACAAAAAACGGTTAGTCGATCGCTAGTCGATTCGTAGTTCGAAAATACCAAAGATTTCCTTTTTTTTCTTAATTTTTCTAATGTAAAGGAATTCTTTTCTTCAAACGGTTCGAAAAAAAAAATGATAATCGATTTTATGATCTATTTCGAATTCCCTCCCGCAAAAAATGTTTGTATAAATCATTTCAGTTTAAAGGAGAAAAAAAATTATCTTTCGACGCCTTATTACGGCTCTGCTTTAAACTTGAATGCGTTGCGCAGTGGCGGCTCGTGATTATTTACTGCGGGTGAGCAACAACTGCAAAAGGAGAAGATGTGTGCATTTTTCAGGCAAATTAGTTTCACGGGGCTGTCGCGATATGGATCCAGAACGTTAAAATTTAAATATCGAAACAGTTCCCTCACAGAGTTGAGTGCAACTGCAACATAAAACTGCCCACTTCACCCACCCCGACGAGACGCCACTGATGTTGCGTTAAAGTAATTGATTATATTTAAAAAAAATTCTTAAATTTTAACAATTGATTCCTCGAAGAAAAATTATAAAATGAGGCAACAACACGCGGTGTTCCCAAGAAAATGCGCGTTTATTTTGTATTATCGCCAACATAAATAAAATAAAATTTCGATTACTTTAGTGAGCTACTTTATGAAACCGAAAAGACTTTCATAACGCAGACATTAAAACTCCAAAATAGAAAACGATACTTATTTATGAATAGATAAAAAAAATACACAATCTTCATATTTGGAATTTACGAAAATGGGCGCCTAAATTTAGAATCAAAATGGCCGCGGTAATTTCTCCAAGTTTATAAACTTTACTGACGAATAACTCATAAAACTTGATAAATTTTCAAATTTATTGCATTAATCCAGTAAATAATCAATTAATAAAAGCACCTTTCTTACCTTACTTCCTGAACTTTACTCCTGTAATGCATTGCAACTCCTCAATATTTTCCCGACGTTTTGAATTATGGTTGCACGTTTCACAAACTTCAGCACTTCACAACGTTCGCGTTTGTTAGAGTTTTCGTTATTCTCGGTAGTATTTAAAAGGAAATCACTCGGATTTTATTAAACGTTGAACTTTCTAGCAATAATAAAGAAGCAACCCAACGATACATCCATTTTGTTAGATTTACTATCTAACTTACCGACCGAATTCATCTCTTCTGATAGCCCGCCGAAATTTAAACTTGTTTAGGCGCTGAACTTAAAAAAGAATTTACAAATTGATTCATGACTCTCTTACTTAGATAGAGTCATAAATTCTAAATGCATTGCATTATTCTTTCAAATGTTTTTCAATAAAGAAAAGAATTCTTACCGTACTTGGAACTCTTTCTAGAATTTCTGGATGTCTTGAATGACTTTTGATAACTTCAGCACTTCACTGTGTTCGTTTTTAATAATTTTTTTGCGGTAATCATAAGGCAATTCATCAGATTTGTTTAAATTTTAAACATTTTTAAAGACTTTTTTTCCGAAAGTAAACACAGGAAAGCAGCCGTGCCGTGTTTAATTTGATGTGTTTTCTAACTTACCGACCGGCTTCATCTTTAAACGCCTGCCGAAATTCGAAACTGTTTATGCACTACGGGTTTAATAAAAATTTAGAAACTTCATTTACGAATGTTCTTCATAATATACCGCCATAAATTCTAAACGCGTCGTACAATCCGTCAAACGTTTTTCAATGAAGAAAGGAGTTTTTTCTTACCGTACTTGCACTCTTGCAACTCTTCCAATTTCCGGACGTTTTGAATGACTTCATGACAGCGGCACTTCACTATGATCGTTTCTGACAAATTTTTAGTCATAATTATAGGTAATCGTTCGGGTTTTATTAAATTTTAAGCGTTTTAAAAGCTCTTTTGCGAAAAGTAAACGCGACTGTGCGTGTATTAATTTGCTACATACTAACTTACCGACCGTCCAATCCGCTTCAACTTTGAAAGCCCGCCAAAATTTAAAATTACTTTTGCCAATACGAACTTTGCTGTCAAAATCATTTTAACTTTTCAGGATTGTACAGAGTTAATTACGACGAGAAAAACTGGAAACTCCTAATCGAGACTTTGAAGAGCGAATCTTTCTCGGAGATTCCGGTCTTGAACAGGGTCCTGCTCATCGACGATGCGGCCAATTTAGCATGGGTGGGCCAGCTGGACTACGGGGTGTTCTTTGATGTGGTAACTTATTTATCTAAGGAAAGCGAATACTTGCCATGGAAGGCCGCACTGCGAAATATAGGGTCACTGAAGAATCTCCTGAAGAGAAGCTCCACATACGGGCTTTTCAAAGTAGGTTCCTCCAAATTCTTTTTACGCAGCAGCAGTTTTGATGCCCCCTAATCATTAGGAATACATGACTAAGTTGCTGAAGCCAATCTACGACAAGATCGGTGGCTTCCATGAACCGTATGAGACCGATAACAGTTTGGATGCGGTTCAACATAGGGTTCTTATAACTGGAGCGGCTTGCAGGTACAACGTTGATCACTGCGTTACAGAGGCAGTGAAGCTGTTTAAAAATTTGCAGGAGTTTCCCAGCGAAAAGGAACAGTGAGTGCGATTGATTTTTTGATGTGGCAATCGAGTTAATTTTGATTGCCCCTAGTATACCGAAGGACTTGCGTGGAATCGTTTATTGCAACGGAATAAAGTACGGCAACGAAAACGACTGGGACTTCCTCTGGAATCAGTACCTTACTTCAAACGTTGCCGCAGAAAAGAACACCATGTTGAGATCGTTGGGCTGCACCCAGCATATTTGGTTGTTGCAGCGTTATTTGGAGTGGGCACTCGATCCAAACTCGAGGATCCGCAAGCAGGATATAGCCCAGATATTTTCGTCGGTCATAAACAACGACATTGGGTTTTATATAGCACGCAATTTCATCAGTGAAAACATTGAAGGCCTTCACAAGCGGTAAGTGCAAGGTTTTTTAAATTAAAATTAAATCAAACGACTAATTTTTTTCCTTTTTTGTTTAATAACAGTCTTCACCCAACTGTAAATAAACTGTCGGGGATTATGAGTGCTTTATCATCATATATGGTGACTGACAATGATTATGAATGGGTAAGTAATTATGAAGGATGATTAATTAATCGATCTTGTTTTAAATAATTTAAGTCGGCTATTGTCCAATGACATATGTAAGAAAATAGTTTTTAAGCTTTAAACAGACACTGTAAATTCGCAAGGAACACTCATCGTTTCGCTTTCTTGTTTTAGTTGCAGAATTTCACAAGGACCAATGACAAATTCTTCAAGGACATTAAAAACGGCATCAGTCAATCCTTGGAGACGGCGAAGCTGAATGCACAGTGGCACCACGAGAACATGAAACACATCCGCCAGTTGCTAACGCACTACATCTAAACAAGCTTTATTTAATCTCATCAATTCAAACCGCTGCATAGCAAATAATAAAATATTTTTGAATCAAACGTTTATTAATTCTATTACTATCCATACCTTAGAAGATACTTACAATATTAAATACATACAGTACGAAATTGTAAACAAATAATTACTCTCGACATACCTAAGTTTTACCTCGAGTACGAATTACATTTTCTTTCGCGCGAAAACTCCTTTAATGCAAATTTAAGGCTTCGGCTTTTAAGTGTTCCGCGGTGAGAAGCAGATGAGGTGCAGCAATAAACTAAATTTAACAATCAATAATTAATTTTATTACTTCAAATTCAGTACATTATAATAATATTAACAAACTTTCCATAACCACAATCTCGGCTCTGCTTATTAATTAATTAAATAAATTTAAATTAGGTTTTAGATTGTTAAAGCAACATTTGAAGTCACAAATTCGTGTTAACTAAAAAAAATATAACGAACGTGGGAATGCATTTTGATGATGATGATGATGATGAATAATAGCAGCTTTGACTTTCCTCCTGTTCTCCTCCTCTTCCTCCTCCTCCTCAATGAATAAATGACTCAGTTTTTTTTGATCGGCTACAAAACGAAAAATGCCACTTCACACTATCCTAAATTATAATACTGCTGATGTGTTCTATATTAATTAATAATTAATTAATTAATTAATAGAGTATATACGAATTTTCCCAAGAATTTAGAGCAACTACATCTTAAAAGAGACACAACAGAATGTGAATATTTCTTCTAAAGTTAATCAACAACACTCATCGAATTTCTTTATGAGGCATATGTATTTATGTATAACACTTAAAAGAAGCAACTATTTTATAATATGAGATGTCGACTTTCAATAAACTATTTCATATTTAACACGGTTTTTATTATTTGACATTTATTTATAGAGGTACCATCGATTTATCGTTAAATTCAGAAAGCGAAAAGTAATCAAAGTGTGATATCACAAACAAATCACTATTTTGTACTCACAAACAAAATAAACTCGTCGTACGTAGTCATAGTACATGCCTCGTGGGTGGGGGCGGGCATTAATTAATTAATCGTCTAAGACGTCCGTGATCTTCGAATAAAACAATAAATACGGGGTGGAAGTGGAGTTCGCCTTGAATCCAAGTAACTCTTGAAATTCCTGACTAGTTATAGGCCTTATTGTTTCGTCGTCGCACTCTAGCCACATGTCCTGTTGGAAGTCACCTTTCCAAGCGACATCCTGTCCGTTTCTGCGAGCGTAAGAGTTTATGGCGTTCTCGACCACGTTCTTATTCATTTTGATCCCGCAACAGTTTTTGCTCTTGCACACTCGGACTCCGTTTAGAACATTGTTTTTAGACGTTGGCAATCCATTTTTCGTATCCGACAGGGAAGACGGTTTTAAAAACTTCAAAATATTCAAACCTTTCTCACTGCTGCTTGCCGAAAGGCTTCCTTTAGGTAGATCACGTGGACAGTTGGCATAATCGTCCTGCTGATCCGAAGCTCTCACATACGCAATGTAATGGCCCGAAGCCATCGTCCCACCAAGGTGCATTATCACACAACATAATTGATAGCGATGTCGGCGCAGCTCTTCGGATACCTGACAGCAAGTATCACAGAAACACGCCATTTCCAACGGCGTCGGCATGTAACTGTTAACCTTCTGTACCCCTGACGTTGTGGTCGTGAACCTTTTCAATTGCAAAACCATTATATTCGGCAGCTTTTCGAAAGAAACCTCCCGGCTAGCTTCATTGTACCTCTTGCACTTCTCGCATAAATATTTATTGGAATCGCAAAGCTTCTCTGAGGTGACGCAGGCCTTCCTGTATATATCATTGGGACTGTCGTTGAAGTCGGTGGTTTCATTTGAAATCGCGATGGGCACGGGAATATCATAAAAGGACTCCTTGCGTTCCGTAACACACTCGCATTCCAGACACTTTGTGCGCCTCAACGTAATCCCCTCGAAATCCTCGGCCACGAAATTATACCCCAATTTCTTCAACTTGCTCCCGTCAGAATTCCCATCGACGGAACTCGCGTCTTCCGTATCCGTCACGCACGCCCCATTAGTCTGCTCCTCGCTTATGGATTCTTTGACAGCCTTCTCCTTCTTCTTCTGTGTTTTCTTCCAAGACTTACGCACAGGCCACAGCTTCGAATTTGTGGTGCTCGACGGAGCTTCGCTCGCCGTCAAAACTTCCGGGTAATGCTGTATTTGTTGCGCTAGCAAATCACAAGTCTCGCGGATGTTATCGAGCAAATAAACCAGCAGCTCGTGCGCGTCTTGCTGGTGATTGCCCTCGAAAATATAATTTGCTTCCCGAACTGCTTGCAAGAATGCGACGGGCTGGAATGCTTCCGCCGGGTCTTTCTTCTTGTTCTCCTCTAGACTGTGCAAAGTCATGAATAACTCGTGGAACTTCTCGGTTACGATTTGCACTTTCGATTTGGGTATGATGTCGTTGGTGCCGCTGCCCAGGGACAGTAAATCTTTGCTGCTGGTGCTTCTCGAGCTGGGGCCGGAAATTGGCCCGGTGCTTCTTCCCAAGGACGAACTCTTAGCTTTGTTTTGGCTAAGACGCGAGCTGACTTTCGCCAGGTCATCGATGAGATGGTGGAGGTTGTGTAAAAAAGTTGGTGCAAAGCGTAAGGTGTATATTACACTGTTTAAAAAACACGTGTTTCCCATGTTCGCCAACGTCGCCACCGGACAGTCGTTGACGACGTCACCCGAGTTACGATGGACATCATTAGAACGATATCCGTTTATCATGTTTTCGGTTGCTTGCTTCTTGATGGGTATGCTATGCTGGGTCGCTCCTTTCCTTTTATACTGGCCAGCGCTGGAGTGCGATGATATAAATTTCTTACCTCTGTAATTCTTCGATAGAGATAGTTTGTTGCGAGCAGGTATCACATCATCTTCCAGAACTGTCATCTTCTTTAGTAAACCTGAAATTCGACAACGGGCGTATTTAGAAGATACGCTTACGCGCAAACACAGGACATAAATTAACTAATTATGGCATAAATTAGGGCTGACTGGGTATGTGTGACTTGTGTGAGCGGCGGTGCTTTGGAGAGCCGGACTTACATGTGTGATATTGGTGAGTATGATCACAAATTTTTCGGTGCTCTAATAAAATAGAAATTTGTATTTATTAACGTAGGTTTTTATTATTAATAAGGAACTATCATTACGGCACTAATAAAAAAATCAACGGCTGCGCGACACTGGCACGGTTATTATTACACAAAATTACGTTGCCAACCTGACGCTTTTAAAAACACCAACGCGTTACGTCATTTTTCAATTTACTAATAATTCTTTTTGCAGGATTTGTGACTTGTATTGCTGCAGATTTCGTAGGACGGCATGTAAGAAAACACAAGTGACTATCGTAATCATAAGAGAAGGGCCCTCCGTCACAAATTTGAAATTATACGTGCCTGAAATAGCAAACACTGGAATGCGTTCATAAATGACACTCGAGCGACGCTCTGAGTGAACATTCACACAAAAGTCGTTCATAAATACACACTCTGGCCAAGGAGTTACTTGTTCCAGCGTTAATAAATTACGCTCTTGGAACACTCGGAGTGCAACAATAGGTGTTTTCCCGTTAGCTCTGAATTTTGCGTTTCAAGTACACTTGGGTTTTAAACGCGTGACCTTCATGTATAAACTTATGGACAGTTGTCTAATTGGAACGTGCGCTTCGCGTTCTTTTGCGCTTTTGAGCTCGTTTGGGTGCACAAATTGTGTAACGGGAAAACAGCTAATATCGCCAGTCTCAAAAGCCCGGCGATAAAACATTCGGCATGCACGTTAGTAATCCACAAGAAAATATGTGGGTTTGCCGGTTTAGTTTGTTACTTATGTCATGTGTGTTTGATGCCTTTATTTAAAAGTCAATACTAACGGAAACTCTGAAGATTAATAAATATTTATCGATAACAAAATGAAAGAAAATCTTGTTAGCAATATCATAGTGGTGCATGCCAATGAAAGAGTGTTACAAATGAAGAATGAATTTGTTTACGAAGCAAAAAAAAGGTAGTATTTGGATATCAGGCGACAATTTTAAAACTCAAAACATTCTAAACCTTTCATAAATACACAACACTGAGGTGACACTCTGGCAGATCACTCGCGTTACTCTGACATCAAACACTTCAACACAATCGCCAATTTATGAACGCACTCCTGCTAAGAAGTAAAGCTTTCCTGCTTTGGAGAGTTAAAGAATTGGGTATTTGGGTAGGCTGGCCAGACTTCTTCTGTTAAAGAGTTTTCCATATCTGCCTTAACTTCTTTATCTTCATCTTCTTTCATAGAATATATTTACCTTCTTTACGTTTTGCGCACAGCATCATTTCTTATTTTGTAAATAATGAATGTGAGGGGAAAATCAGAGAATTAATTATTAATTTCTTTTTCTCAATTTGTTTCATGCTTAATAAAATTTTCATTATTATTATTATTATTATTTTTAAAAAGAGGACATGTCCTCTTTTTTGATATGGATTTTTCTTTTTCTTCTTTTCTAAAGGTATGCTTTGTAAATAAAATAATAATGCAAAATAGATCCCAATATCATTTATTAACCACCGCCACATATAACATGATGGCATACACAGATAGGGCAGTGATGAGATTTTTTTTTCATCGTGTCCTCTTTTTTTGCTTAGGAATCTAGCCACCTATATTTGGGGGGTTTGGGATTTTTGGAAATTGTTGTCATTGGCTCTCATCCTTCACTGGATGAAAGTTATTGGTTACCGTTGATCACGTGATCAATGAAAACTAATAGCAACATTCCCCAAATACCCAATCTTACAAGCAGGAAAAGTAGGTCAAGACGATGCTTATCTTGTTTTTGATAAGGTTTTTCACATTGAAACGTGGTTGAAACCCTTTGTTGGATGGGTTGGATGTCACCTCGCGTTTTTCAGCGTCTTTGTAGCAATCGGAGCAATCAGAGGCAGTATTGCCAACTCATCAAATTTTGAAGTAACTTTCTTTTAGTGAAAAATCGATTTTAACGTTACAAATCGCATTATTTAGAGATGTCGCTTAAAAATAATAAGAAAAATAAAAAAGAAACTGGCAAAAAAATAATTATTATTGAATAGAAACGGAGGGTCTACAAATAGAAAACGATAGCAGCGCTTCAGTTAGATTTTTTGAAAAATTTGTTTGCAGTTTTGTTTTTTCGAATGTAACGCGGTCGTCGCTTGTTTATGAATTATTGTTTGGAATTTGTTCTCAAATATTTCCTTCCTTTTTTGTACTTTTTATTACGATCGTCATTTGTTTCCGTCTTCTAATATTTGTTGTTTTTGTGAAATATAAATTATTATTAGCGTTGAATGTTACTTATAGTTATTGTTATTTTTTTTAATCTGCAATTCATTTTGACTTCTTTTCTTGAATATGTATGATCGTCATCTGTTTTTCTTTACTTTAGTTAGGGATTTTTTCATTTGCAGTGGGTTTCTCAATAGTCAAAAACGTGTTTCGTTTTTTTAATCGCTTCCAATTTTTCCGAAATAAAGGCTACGGTAAGTGTCGAAGTGGCCGGACCAAATCACGTGATCACTTTTCTTAATTGGTGATTGGTCAGAGGGTTTAATCGGACTGCTGACTTGACGATTTTGTACAATTTGACCGTTCACTTAACGCGGCCAAAATAAGTATTATAGTTTCTTTGGAAATTTTAATTTTTCCACTTCTATCGTGTTTCTGAGTCTAGAAACGTATCTTTTTTATTTCTGATTGTTTATCTTCGTCTTATTCTTGCAAAATGTAGTGATTGTCTTTTGTTCTTAAGGAAGATTCCGTAGATTTTAATGAGTTTTCCCTTTTCCTCTTATATTTGAAATTGTCCCTGGATTTAAAACGACTTTCTTCCTGAGTTGGTAACACTGCTGCACCTCTTAATTTCTTGACTTATCGAAACGTGATCGAAACCTTCTTGAAGCAGCGAAGGCTATAGCTCTTCTTCGATAGAGGGCGCCACATATTTTTGTTGGCAGGCATTATATTTCGGGTGGGTCAAAGAAATAGAACAGATTTAGTATCCACTAAGAGTTTATTAATTTTCGTCATAAAATGCTTTCGTTACATGAATATTCGCAAGTTACAGCTTTCTCTTTCACTTACTACTGGCTTTAGATGATAATGCAGATGGTTACGTTAATTACGTATCAAATAATGACTAACTAATTAAATAAGTTCAACGAATAATAATTCCATCGATGTATGGATTTAGTTAAGCGGATATCAAACGTTGGTATGTACTCTCGGTGCGCAGACAAAAAAAAAATAATTGCAGACTACCTACGCTCAATTTAGTTAACCGTAAGGCGACATTCGATTGTTTAACCACGTCTCCACCGATTTGTAGTTCATCTGCATCCACTTGATGTTCGTCTTGACCGCTTCGATCGCGTGCTCGAAGGCTTGCTCGGTGGTTCCCAGGTTATTCTTGTTTTCGTTTTTAAAGTCTTCCAGCTAAAAAACAAAAGAAAAAAATGAATGACAGAGTGTTTTATTATTGGCCGCGTTCAGCGGATGCGTTGCTTACTCAACAGTCGTTTTTGATTGGCTATTACCTTCATGTGAGCCAATCACGATCGATTGCTGAGTAAGCAACTCAGTAGCTGAACGCGCCCATTGATTTTCGTCGCATCTGCAAACCTCTTTCAGTTCAAAATCCGTGTGCATGTAAACGGTTAAAGATTCGACCATTTCTCTGACGGTTCCGAAGGCGACGCCATAGCTGAAAAACGAGAAGTAAATCGATCGGAAAGAGATGGACGAAGGTGAAGGCTTACTAATCGTTTATTTTTTGCCAGTTGGATCGTAAGAAGTTGAAGGCCAAATGGCGGCCCGCGAAATTGCGTGCAATCGAGCTAAACACCAACGCGCCATCTTGCTTGCGAATAACGGTGTTGTTCTGCATCAACATATTCAAATACCTGCAAAAAAAAAAATGAAAACGTGCAAGATGTACAGTTGCAGAAAGAAAAATTCGGACACTACTGACATACCCATCGACATAACAGTGTGATTCGGAACAAATAACCTTACTTTTGGCTTCTGTCATTTTCATACTTGCCATTTTGTCAGCAAGAGCAGTAATACTAATCAATCACAGAACGGAGAATGCATGTGATTTCAAGGCAAGTGGTCATTATTGATATTCATTTAATTCTAACTTTATTGAAATATCATATGCCTGATACTCGACATCTAATAGAAAATAAACTTTGAAATTGAATTTCCAAACGTCAATCAAAAAGGCAGTAAAGCCTTGATTCCATCAAGCATTGTTTCTCAGAAGAATAATGTTGGCGTCCGAAATTTTATGCCCGCAACTGTACATACATACGTACATAACACATTGTGAATCTATTTTCGTGAATCGTAAAACCAGAGAAGCACGAACTTACTTGTAATTTCTTATTTTTAGAGCTCGTTGCAATGAACAGAGTTGTTTATTTATCTGTGTGCTTTACTTTTGTGTTTTCAAAGACAACCTAGGGTACGCGGAAACCTAAAAAGACGAGACCCACCTGGCTAGTAACCATTCCTTTGAACTGCAGCCCAAAGCTTGAAGGATGGTTTCCTTTTCAGAGGCGGACTTGCTCTTCAAATAGACGTTGTAGGCGAAATTCCATTGGGCCTCGCCTTCTTCGCGAAGCGCCGTGCAGTAAATCACATCCCGTAAATTTGGTCGTATTCTACAAAATGAAACAGAGGAAAAAAAACATATTTATTTGTTGTTAAAAAAATATATTTGCTTTTTTGTAGAGCTATTCCGACGTTAGTTCAAGCTCACAATGAATTTTCTGCTCAAATCGATCTCGGAAATTCATAATGAGTAGCTAGCTACAGTTACTTATTGGATACCTGTACAACGATGCTCACCATAAATGATACCATTTGACAGTTTCGTAGCCCTTACGCTGAATGTTCTTAAGGGTGTGGTTCGCATGCAGGAGTATCATTTAAGTTGAGCATAGTAGTACATCTTCTACAAGCTTACTTAAATAGTTGCCTGTACGGTATAGAATGTGGTAATTCGAACGCAAGGGGCTGTAAATTATTTAATTTTCACTTTAACACTAAACTGTTGATATTTTTGATATTGATAATTGAATAATTAATAATAATGATGTAAACAATACGTCTTTTACATTCACCGATGAGTTAATCGCATTATTCATCGAAAAATTTCCCAAAAGCATTTTGGGTTCGAGGCTAACGCGTTTTGGGGTCGAGATTATTTATTGTTATCAAATTCAAATTCAAGATGGTTTGATTATTTTGGGAAAGAAGAATATTTATGAATTCGTTAATTGTGGTGCGTCGATTACTTTTATTCAAAGACTTTGAAGATTTTACGCGAAAATTCAGCGGTCATAATCGTCGGCGTCGGCGCGGCGTTTAACGGTGCACTTAACCTCGAAAATGTTTTTATTTGCGTAAGTACTTTTTTTTAAATATTTTCAAATTAAATGTTGTACATACGTTTTTCGTTTCATCGATGAGTATAAATCTTGTATATTCACTCATTTATATACTCACTGATTTTGTATTAGGTAGTTTTAAATGATCAGTGTTGCCAGATGGCAGGCATAATCCCTCTGTGGAAGGATACTTGGCATCTGGTGCCATTAAAGGGATTTTGAATACCTAAATGGAGGCATTTCTAATTTTTATTTGAAGTGTTAGCTTCAAAATTTAATCCTTTTTCCAAAGAGAAATATCCTGTAAATATCTTTTTTTCCCTCTAATGCATAGAATTTGTTAGTTTTTTTAATGAACTTTAAATGCATCTGGCAGCATTGCAAACTATGTGCGGCATTTTCCAACGACGTCACACTCACCGATCGACGGAATAAATCCATGAATAAAATAACATCTTACATGTAAATACGTAAACAAATTGAATTAATTATAACACAGTTACGTAATGGTTAATTATAAATCAATACGACGTTAAGAGAAGTTGGTAAATTGTTTCCGAAATGTTAAAATGTCAATGTTAATAAAGCTAGGGGAGCTTTTGTTTTCCTTATTTGCCAGGGACGGGAATCACATATTTCGCCGTCATCATTAATGAATGATTTGTTTATAAAACAAAGACAAATTTATTTGTAATTCGTTTAAATCCTTTCCGGAACGATCCGAAACCGAGACATGAGTTCTTCATGGTGCATCATAAATCATAACATGTGATCATAAAGTACCGCCACTCCCTCTTAGAATGTTTTTCTTTAATAATAAAATCCCGTCACCCTAAACGTATGTTTTTTTCTTAGAGCATTTTATTAGTCAGAATCAAAATGACATTAATTTCATCTGTACATGTCAAAACAATTTAAGCAAAGACTGACGTTTAGACATCCAAAGCCGGGACTTTTTGATCACATGTTACTTATGACAATCACAGAAAATATAGTTCAGTGCTGCCAACCGACCTAGCGCGTATTTCGGAATAAAATTGTGAAAAATTTCGATAGACGTCTCTGAATTTCGGTATATTATTAAAATGTTTCAAAAGGACGTGTAAAGCATCATAAAATAAACAGAAATATTAATTAGGTTAATTATTATAATAATAAAAAAACAGCATCTTTATCAAAGAAAAATAAAAACAGCAAATAGGTGTTATGTAAAAATTTAATAAAAACGTTCCAAATGTAAGTGTGATCAAAAAAATCTTAAAATGAAGCTAAACTCAGCACAAGGTCAACCGGATCCAACTGAACTCTGAACCAAATAAAAACGTGCCAAATGTAAGTGTGATCAAAAAAATCTTAATATTAAGCTAAACTCGGCACAAGGTCAACCGAGCTGAACCAAGTAATAAAAAAATTAAAAATCAAAGATTATTAGAACAAAATACTCCTCATAAAATAAATAAAATAAATGAAACACTTTAACGTCTGATTTCAAAAACATATCAAAAAAAAAGTATAATACGTTGGAAATCGTCGAATTCTATTTGTTCTCAGCGTTCAGTGACTTTTACTTTTTTTTTGTTTGTTTCATTTAGTTGTTGCCAGATCGTCTTTTGTTTTCTGTCCTGTTCGTGTTCCAGTCTTTATGTTAATTTGTTAGTTGTTTTTATTTAAAAAGAGGCACGGAAGCGTTACAAAACTCACAAACAAACATTACAATTTAATGTCTTTTATAGGTTAATGTTAACCAAATGTCAATGTTTTCCTTATTACAGGGACCTTCACAAAACTTCCGCTAGATGTCAGTCTTCATGTCGATTTCTCGTTGAAATAAATTTTACAGTCTTTTTCTTTTGGTTTTCTCCCTTGTTAATTATATTTCCCCATTTGTCAAATCATTTTCCAGTTTCGGAAATGTCAAATCGTGTTTCAAATAGGAAAGTCATTTGACAAATTGGGAAATGCAATTGTCGAAAGGGGAAAACCAAAAGGAAAAAAAAGAGTGTGATAATAAATTCGTTACTTTTAACTTGAATTTTGAATTTCAGCCGATTGTTGGCGGGCCTGGCTTTTCGGGATAATATTCCGTTTATGTTTTAAAACTTATAGGACTTCCCTAAACAAACGAACTATAGGTTGATTTTGATTGACACTTTTTTTATTATTGAAGAAGCATCTTGTCCGACGAAAATTATTATGAAATGTTTAATTATTTTGGTGCGGATACTTTGAAAATTGTAGAATTAAGTCGACGTTTCACGGAGTGTTTGACAGCTTCTTCATTTTTTTTTTTTTCAATTTTTCTAAAGGTATATTTTATTACTTTTTTTTAAATCTTACAATCATATTGCTTCTGAAAGCCCATGTGAAACTTCAGTTTGTTTTTCTAGGAAAATTCCCCGGCTCACTACCGTACTTCTTGCGTTTAGTATCTGGATGGTATTAGCTGCGTTCCTTTTGTCTCAAATCTAACCTCAGATCAGATAAACGTCATTTCCGTTATCACGAACACGTTAGTTTGAACTGAGATTTCGACTTCCCGCCTTACTGCTCGAGCACTCCCATTGGTTGCTAGGCCAAGAGATCCGTTCAAACGTTCTTGTTCATACTAACGTAAATGAAGTTCGTCTGATCTGAGGTAAGATTTGTGGCAAATGGAAAGCCCTATTATGTTCAGCGAAAACGGAATTGAAATAAACTCACATGATTCCATCGGTCATCCAATTTCTGAAGGAAACGCGTGACTCGATGGTACACCCGGACTCCTGTTTTTTGCAGGCCCACTCCAGAACGATCCTTCGGATTCTTTGCACGAGGTAATTATCACCGGGAGCGTCGTCGAAGCGAACGTTATCGAAAGCAAAACTATACGATGCAGCAACGAACGCCTATAAATAAACACATAAATTGAAACTTGACCGAGGCCTCAATCTGCCTACTCTTCTACGGTTTACCCCCTCAAGAACTTAGTCTCACTTGACAAATATCATATTTTCAATAGGATTGTGATTTATGCTAGACTTACTTCGAAATTACCAAACGCAGGGGTCGACTTCAGGATATCATGCAGGAAATTGAGTTTCTCGAAGACAGTCATCGTCGGTACAAAATCAATGTTCCTATCGCGCGCGCCCATGAACTCGATGATCTTCAACGGGATATCATAATCGAGCAGTCCGGCCCTGGCCAGATCCATCGAATCACTGATCAAATTGGCCCGCATCACCGGAGGGACGTTCATGATGGTTTCGATGAGCACCCTCCAATTATGCTCGTCGTAGTTGACGATGTAGTACCCTAAAGGAGATCGATGTCGTCAAGCCAAAGCCAAACACGCGCGCGCATCTTGGAACTCACCGGCTTGGTTGAAATTCAAGAGGTACCACTTCTTCAGTGTTAGATTCAACGTGACGTCGGATTCGCCTTTCATCCAAGCATCGGGTTGCCTCTCGCCGAACGAGGGTTTATCGCTCGTGGTGATCCACAGGGGGATCCACCACTTAGTCTTGTCCTCTTCGTCTTTTCCGTGTAAAAAGAAGCGTTTCTAAAATAAATATGCATGTGCACCCAAGTATGTCTTAACTTTAAACTTTAAAGTTACTTGGGTTAGACGTATTGAATTGTTCGCATAATCCGCGGTCACGTCGACAACCGGAAATCCGGGTTGGTGAAGCCACGCGTCCATGATTTGGTTCACGCTTTCGTTCGCCTTTAAAACCTGATCGTCATGGGCTTGTTGCGACAGGGCTTCCCAGAGGTCGTCGTGGTTGGCGTTTGTGAACTGTCTGGCGATCAAGAATCTCTTCAGGCCTTCTTTGAAAGTCTTCTCCCCCAGGAAGTTGTACATCATCCTTATTAAAGCGGCGCCTGAAACACCAATCAAATCTGCAAGCCCACCCCCAAACTCGCTTTTATGTACCTTTGGAGTAAGAGATTGCATCGAACGCCTGCCTAATCCCGTCGCTGTTTTGGACCTCGAAGTGAATGGGCCTGGACGATTGGAGGTTGTCTAACTTGAAGGCCTGCATCGTCTCGTAGAAGTAAAACTCGTTTGTGATCTTCCAGGAGGGCTCCACCTGAAGATGGGTGGATTTCAAAATGAAAGAAAGTAATGATGGTTTGAATTGGGGAAAATTACGTGGTTGGTTCCTAGATATTCGAAATACGTGGCGAATCCCTCTTTCAGCCATAGATCGTCCCACCAACTCGGAGTGACCAAGTTTCCGAACCACTGGTGCGCCAGCTCGTGCGACAAAATCAACGCGATCTGCCGCTTTATGTCGATGGTGGAAGTTCGAACGTCGAAAAGCAATTTGCTTTCCCTAAATTAAAAAAAAAGAATGCAGATGCATTGAAAGAAAATGTTAGTGATGTAATCACCTACCTGAATGTAATGAGGCCCCAGTTTTCCATCGCCGAGAAGCCAAAATCTGGAATTGCGACGATGTCGATTTTCGGCAGGGGATAAGTGAGGTTGAAGAAGTTTTCGTAATACTGAAGAATCCGGGGGCCTAAATTGATGGCGTAGGCTGTATGTTGTTGGCTGTTTTGAGTCGTCCAAATCGTAAACAACTTTCCAGAAGAATTGTGCCGATAAGGGACAAAATCGAGGACAGCGAAAGCCACCAGGTACGACGACATGGGCGGCGTCTCCTCATAATTATCCCAGGCGAGGTTCTCATTAAGTCTAAATAAATTATTTTTGAATTGAATTGAATCTTTAGAGGAGATCAAAGTAACTTACAAGGCCAGCGAGTTTTTCTTCGGCATGTTTGAGAGCGAGAGCATGTTTATGGGGCGAGCCACGCTGATGGTAAAGTTAGCTTTGAACGAAGGCTCATCGAAACAGGGGAAGGCCCGACGTGCGTCCGTCGGGGAGAATTGGGTACTGGCTAACCACCTAGGGAAAAATATCATTTCGACCTCTAATTGATGATTATTTTTGATATACCCGTACCTCGTGGTGTTGTATCCATCGACGTAATGGCTTCTGTAAAACCCGACCATGTAGTCGTTGAGTTCACCAACGAAGTCCAAGGTGAGTTGGTAATCCTGATCGCGAAGCAAATTTTCTTCCAATTCGATTGAGTAAATTTGTGCTTCCGAATTGTAATCCTGCTTTTTTATTTTGACGCTCGTGTTGCGCCCCAAATCCACCACGCTTACGGAACTGTCGACTACATCTAGGTCTTTCGCGTTGAGCGAGATCTTGTTGTTGTCTTCCTTAATTTTCAGAGTGATGGTAACATTGCCTTGGGTGCTGAAGTTTCCGTAGAGGAAAGGCAAAATGTTTATTCTAAAATAAAATAATAATAATGAATCTTTCTCTTCTTTTGGTTTTTCCCCTTCTGTCAATTAAGTTTCCCTATTTGTCGGTTTTGAAAATGTCAAGCCGTATGTCGTAAATGATAAAGTCATTTGACAAATTAGGAAACAACGAAAAAGGGGGAAAGCAAAAGTTCCCTACTCGTCAAATTATTTCCCAATTTCGAAAATGTCAAGTCGTATGTCTTGTACCGAAGTAGGAAAGTCATTTGACAAATTGGGAAACATAATTGACAAAAGAAATGTCAACTCGTACGTCATTTAAATAAGTAGGAAAGTCGTTTGACAAATTGGGAAACATAAATGACAAAAGGGGCAAAGCAAAAGCAATTAAATTTCCTTGTCAAATCATTTTCCATTTTCGGAATCGCGTTCCAATTGTTTTTTTTTGTAATTTTGTTTTCTTTTGCAGTTTATTGGTAAACGTAACAAACAAATAATTCAATTAATGGAGAATAAATTATTTATTACCATTACTTAATTGCAAGTAATCTTCTTTTATTTATATATTATTTAATGGCAGGAAATCTTCTTTTATTTAACTCGTTCAACTTAATAATGTTACAAAAATCTCAATGTCTTTGGATATCTCCCGGTTCTGATTTACGAAACTTAGAAGTTGACAGCCCTATCCGACGCATCTCAAGCCTGATTATGTCGAAGCACGCGAATCTTGAAATGTACCTTGGCCACGACATTCGAATCTTGAAACGCACCTCAGCTACAGCGTAAGTACCATACTAACGGAATCATCCGTCACCGTTTCCATTTTTAGAGAAATGACGAGTCATCACGTCAATGCACGTTGCATCCGCAACCACTTGCAGAACGTAACCTCTCTAAACAATTGGTCTAACTGTGACATCGTCTGTGCAAGTAATTATTCTACAGGTGCTTTCTTTCGCTCACAAAATCGTGATCCAAACGTGATTTGATTCAAAAAGAGACATTCTTTTCTGTGAATCTCTCTATTTTTAAAACATGTTTGGATTGAATTATGGTTATTTACAAATGAACTGTCAATCAAAAATTCAAGTCAGGTGCTTTATTGCAACAACTACAAAATTCAGGTTCAAATTATTCGAAACACGATTCAAACTTTTAAGCGAAAGAGAGCACCTTTTATTTTAAAGCAACATTTACTTTTAAAGTATGTTTGACAGTAGCAGTTTCAAATAATTTTAAATTTATGATCGCAAGCCAGACTTACAGATCTGAAACAATCTCGTCCTTGTTTTTTTTTAGTTGGCAATGGCACAGTCGGCATTCACAGTATTCAGTTTTAGTGATTGGCAAATACGTTATTGCGTTGCAAACGTAACTTTTCAAAGAAACTCTTCTAATAAAGATTTAAAAGGTCCCAACTTTTTGGATTTTTCAAAGAGAACGTCCCTATTTACGAATTTTAGAAGCTGGCAGTCCTATCCGGAACATCCCAAGCCTGATTATGTTTAAACACGCGTTCTTGAAATGTACCTCGGCCACGGCACGCGAATCTTGAAACGTACCTCAGCCACAGCATAAGGCGTTATCTGTTAATATTTTTAGAGAAGTGAAGTGATTTCTGTGGATGACTGGTTAACGGCAACGTTGCCTTTCGAATTATAATTAAGTAATGAGTGATGATTTGAGAGTTAGCAGATATAAGAAAATATTAAATTTATTGTTCGAATACTCATACTCTATATAAAAAAAGTGCACGCGGAATGCACTCTGCATTTACACCGAAAATATTTAGAGGGGGGCCTCAAAATTGGATTGTGCCTCGGTCCTCTCAACTTCTAAATCTGCCTCTGGGGAAAAGCGAAAATAAAAGTCAAAGTCGTCACGAACCATTTTGGGCGCAACTTAACAAACAAAAAACAAAAGATATCTCAACAGCCAAGTAATATAACTAACTCGCATTGGTCAATATGAATGTCATTTTCAACAAAACCACCAGAAAAGCAGTTCTTTTGTTCGTCTAATAAAACCTGTCGCTTGCGAAAATTAATAAATTAATGCGGTACGCCCACGTCATCATACCCTAAAAGCGTTGTATATTAATTAATTTTGCTTGCTTAATCAGATCTGCATAATTTAGTGTGCACGTTTTTGGGGGGTAATTACCTAATGCGAATTAGTTTTGGACATGCCCCTAATAAACGTCGCCGCATTAATAATAATAAATTAATTATACTCAATTTTTTTTTTTTTTTAATTTGGAGGAGTACTTTGAAATTTTGGCGCTAAAAATGAGCTTTGTCATTGGTCAATTCCGGCCAGCTACCAAAAACAAAGCTCGTTTTTAGCGCGAAAATTTCAAAGGACTTCTCCGAATTAAAAAAAAAAAAAAACAGAACATAGCGTACCTATAGTGCGTAGGTTCTATATTTCTTGGTAGCCTGACGTACTCTACCAACGAGCTGTCTTTCACCATGACCTCTTCGTTTTTCCTGAGTGATTCGGGGGTGGAATGGGAATCGCAACGGGGTAGTAAAAAGAATGTGACGACGGCCGCCACGGCGGCCAATAGGAGAGCCCCCATTACGAAGAGGGCGCATGCAGGTCGGGAGATGGAAAGGTCTCCTTTGGGGCTCCTGTTTACCGTGTACTTCGTTTGGTTGCTGTTGTTTTCCAGTTCCGCCGAAGTTGGCACACCTGCAACAAGTAGTCAATTCAAAACTCAAAAACAACGGCGGTTATTCGTTTATATTTAGTATAAATCAATTATAGCAAACATAGGGGCGTATTCTGCAACTTATTAACGGGCTGTTAAAATTTAAAGGTCCTTTAAAATTTTAAATAATTACAGTTCTATGATTGGTTGTTATCGCAGCAGCAATTTAACAGCCCTTTTAATTAACGCTTTTGATACAGAATAGGCTCCATAGTTTGCTATATAATTGATTCAGTGCGCTTAAATTCCTTGGATACCGTAGTGTTGAAAGCGCCATATTGTGGGTGGCAAGCGCCCCGCTCACTGAATCCGTTTTCCGCGTCGGCGTCGTCTCCTTTAATACTAACTCAATGATTTCAATTGAACCAGTTGTCAAACTTGTAAAAAAATTTAATCAGAATTTGATGAAGAATTTAATAATCTAATATTAAATAAACGATTTATGACATACCTAATCGTTCGGCGTCCGTTCAGACAGAGAGGGGGGAGACGTTTTGTTTAAATAAAATCCATGACGGAATATTCCAAACTGAATTATTCTGAGAAAACAGAAAAGACAAAACCGCAATTACGTTATCCCAAATAAATAAAGTGTTGACGTAATTTTAAGCGCGGTTTTGAATTTCTGAAATGGCCGATTGCCAAACATAATATCGTCGAGGTTAGTATGTACGAGAATGTAACCGCGAAAAAAAAATAGTTCTTCTGCACGTCGAGAAATTTTGAGAAAAAGAATAAATTAGAAACTGCAGTGTTCCTACGTAAAATATTAAATGTAGGATTCCATAGATGGCATTGGATTAAACTTAAAAGTGACCGGCAATGGGGAAATAAACTACGTAGAATCCAATAGATGGCGCTAAGTTTAACTCTTGTATCCTACAAAAAAAAACGGAAGAAGCCGAATTAATTGTTAATTGAAATACGTAGTAGATGAATCATGCAATGGGAATCTCTGGCGATATAGACACGTTTTTCTTTTCGAAGAAAGTACCTTGCTGTGATAACCCATAGATGGCGCTGAATTTAACTACAATTTTAGCTATAAATAAAACTGAAGAAGTCGATTTAATTGTTGGTTGAAATTCGCAGATGAATCGCGTAATGAGCATCTTTACCAACACAGACAGGTTTTTTTCTTTTCGAAGAGAGTAACTTGCTGTAACGACTCATAGATGGCGCTGAGTTTAATTCTTGCTTGGTTTAAATAACCGTAGAATTCGATTTAATTGTTAGCTGATATATGTAGATGAATCGCGTAATGGAAAACTCCGCCAATACAGATAAGACGCGCTTTTATTTTCGAAGAAAGTAACCTGCTGTAATAACTCATAGATGGTGCTGATTTCAATTCGCATGAACTTAAATATGTATAATGCGTATATTTTTCTCATTACTTTGCATCATCTTTTATTTTTATTTGCGGAGATAAAATTAAAAT
This sequence comes from Prosopocoilus inquinatus, assembly GCA_036172665.1. Taxonomy (NCBI): domain Eukaryota; kingdom Metazoa; phylum Arthropoda; class Insecta; order Coleoptera; family Lucanidae; genus Prosopocoilus; species Prosopocoilus inquinatus. The sequence continues at coordinate 11,402,281 of CM069871.1, read as the reverse complement.
TAAAAAAGCAGATCTGACATCGGAGTAAACTTTAAACGTAGGTTTCCCTAGATGGCGTTGTATTTCAAGTTCGTGTAAACTTCAAAATGATCGATAGGGGGTCGATTTAAGCGGTACTTTCAAACACAATGACTTAAATGGCTAGAAAAATGGCATTCGAAACGCACTGTTTCTCTGCCAACATTTAAACATTAAAATAGATTTCTGAAATTGAAACGAAATTTAATCGAAATAAATGATGTAAAATCCAACAGAGAGCGTTGAGCTCAACTCCCGCATGCTTAGAAATCACCGAAAAAATCAATGTGAGTCAGGTAATGACGTGAGTGGCTAACGTAAGTTTTCGAGATTTCCTGAGTACAAAAATAAAATAATTCCGTGTAACGGCTCATGGATGGCGCTGATTTCAACTTGCAACAAAATCAACAATTGTTTATTTATTTCTCGCTTTTCCTTTTTATTTTTATTTTCTATTTTCTGAAAACAAAAGAAAACAATTTCATTTTATTTATTCCTCGCTTTATCTTGTCCATTTTTTCTATTTTCCGAGAAGAAAAGAAAATAATTTAATGTAAGGGATCATGGATGGCGCTGGTTTCGACTTGCTCTTTAATCTTTTCTTTATTTATTTCTCGCTTTATCTTTCTATTTTTTCTATTTTCTGAAAACAAAAGAAAATAATTTCATTTTATGTATTTATTTCTCGCTTTATCTTGTCCGTTTTTTTTTCTATTTTCTGAGAACAAAAGAAAATAATTTCATGTAACGGCTCATGGATGGCGCTGGTTTCGACTTGCTCTTTAATTTTTATTTATTTATTTCTCGCTTTAGTTTATCTATTTTTCTTATATTTTCTAAAAACAAAAGAAAATAATTTCACGTGACGGCTCATGGATGGCGCTGATTTCAACTCGCATAAACTATCGAAAAAATTTTCTCGCTTTTTCTCATGAATAGCAATTACCAAAATAGATGGAACTAAAAATCAATTGCTTTTGATTAAATCATAGCAAAAATAATTCTTTTAAAAGCATCTCGTTTGTAAACTTCATTTTAGCAGAATTAATTTGGAATTAACATTTTCCAATTGTTTTTAAATTTTGAATATTTTTGTTTAAAATTTTTTATATTTTACTTTTTGGAGCATTTTTTTTTAAATTCTTTTCTTAGGTTCGGTTCACTTAGGTTCTCTTTATTTGGATTGAATCTTCAATCATTTTAATTGTTAAAAGGAAGTTAGCAGAAAATATTTTTAGCGAAAATGTGAAAAGAAAATACACAGGAATGTCAAAAGAATTAAAAACTAGTGACAGTCGTTATAAAAAGAGTAAGACAGTAAATTTGAATTGAAGCAAACAATAATAGCTAAGACAAAAAATGACCAATTCGTTTAGAGCATATTATAATGGTTACAGTTGGTTGCACTACCTAACACCTATTGAGTTGTCAAAATTTGACAGTTCTTTATAAATTGCAGATTAAATCTAACCTCAAACTGAATAGTTGTTTTGTTTACTCTCTTAACCTATACCACTACGTGATCTAAACCACGGTTTGCGCCGATGATAAATTTAATTAATATGGAGGTTTCAAGTTGTTAAGAACTCCAACGTTTGGAGTTGGCATTGAATTATTAAATGTACGTCAATGATCCTCTTTTAAAACTGTTCTTTATCACCAATTTTTTATCGCTTGGTGGTGTCAAGAACTCCAACATTTGAAGTTGGCGTTGAATTGATAAATGTACATCGATAATCCTCTCCTAAAACTGTCCTTTATCCTCAATTTCTTATCCCTTGGTGGTGTCAAGAACTCCAACGTTTGAAGTTGGCGTTGAATTGATAAATGTACGTCAATGATCCTCTCCCAAAACTGTTCTTTATCCTCAATTTCTTATCTCTTGGTGGTCTCCCGCCTTTCCTAGGATTCTTCCTAAAATGGCTATTCAAAAACAGTTGCAACTCTGATGACGTTTTAAAGTTGAAGTAATTCTATTTCTCTTTCAAAAATGTTAACGAATTTTAATGGAACTTGGAGTTATTCTACGTTGAAGATTTCCGTAATAAGTGAAGACTTGTCATATTACTTGCTATCTCAAGTCATGGCCAACTCCAAACGTGAGAGTTCTTGAACGCACTTTACAATAACAGGATGGGAAAAATTATTAATTAGGACAAACCATTTTTCGTAAGTAGGGGTAGAAGGTCATAGATAGAACAAGCAATAAAATAAGAAAGACGTCGTGGCCGGCGAGTTCCTGGAAACATCTTCGTTAAATTAGGCGTCCGCATAAGGGTCGTAAAACGTTCGCCTGTAAAAGTAGGCGCGTAATAAAACGCCCGATCGCCGCTAATAACGCGTTTACGCACGTTACAATTCCGAACGTTTCGCTCGCAAAATAAAGTTTAGCGCGCCCATTAACTATCGGCCGAAACATAATCGCTGCCAAGTTTATGTTCAGTTGGCCTGTGACACTGGGATTCTTCGGGGACGACAAATCAAGTGGCGGCATACTTTCTCGCGAAAATATTTTCGGTTACGTCAGCGGATTTCAGTTTTTAACTCTTGATATAACGCCTCAAGAATTTAGTTTTTTTATTTCCTGAAAACAAAATACGTACGTTTAATTTTGCACACAAGTACATTCCGCTGGAAAAAAAAATATGGTATAATGTTATAAAATATATTATATATGTTATATTAACTGTAAAAAATTTTCAATATTCCAAATGAAAGTTTCCTATTTCGTATCATGTGGAGCATTTTATATTTTTATTTGAATAATCCATCGGCCTTATACCGCCATCTAGGGCCGAAAAGTCGAAACGATACGATTTTCGACCTCGTCGAGACGTTTCATCTGATACGCAATGATTCATTTGATATGCGACGTGTCATTTGATATGTGACGAAGCGCGCTAATCGAAAGCAAAATCGCGAATTTTTTTCGACCCCTGAACGGCGTCAGAACGCGAAACTGTAACTCTTTTATGAGTAAAAAATTCCAGCTAATCCGATGGTTACATCGAATTGTGGATGCGAACGCGCGTAGATCCGGATTTCAAAAAAGAAAAAAAAAACGTACGTCTTCGGTCCTTCAAAATAATCCATCGGCCTTACGCTGTTATCTTGGATCGAAAAATTAAACCGACACATTTTCGACCTCCACTTGCAGAGACTTTTCATCTGATACGCGAAGAAGCGTACCGACCTATTCGAAAGCAAACTCGCGATTTTTTTGACCCCTAAATGGCGTCAGAATGCTGAACTGTCACTCTCTCATGAATAAAAAAATCGAAGAAATTCAATGGTTGAATCGAATTTTGGATACAAAAAGCTCGCAATTCCGGATTTCAAAAAAAAAAAAAAAAAAACGTACGTCTTTGGCTCTTTAAATAATCCGCCTGCGTTCTATTGTTATCTTGAAAAAGTCGCCCCGAAACGATTTTCGAGCTCCACTCGTCGAGACGTTTCATCTGATATGCGAAGAAGGTACTGACCGATTCGATAGCAAACTTGCGATTTTTTTTCGTCCCGTAAACGGCTTCAGAAACTGAAAACTGCCACTTTCTTATGAGTAAAAAATTCCAGGGAATCTGGAATTAAAAAAAAAAAACGTACGTCTTCGTCCCTTTTGATATAATCCAGCGGCATTATACAGCTGTCTTGGATCGAAAAGTCGAACCAGCGCAATTTTCGACCATTGCGCTGCCGCCGCCGTCGCTCATCGAGTCCTTTCATCCGCTGTCCACTCGTCGAGACCTTTCATTTCATCATTCTTGCGTCTTCTTATTCAATTTATTCAACAAGAAAATAAATATAAAAATAAGGCGGATAAAACGCGATTTCCTGCAATAAAAATTAGTTTGGTGTATACAGAGTGTTCCGTTTGGTCTGAGCGTTATGTCACTTCGTTATTTTAAATCGAACACCCTATATACTTTCACATTTTCAGGTTCGGGGCTGAATTTTAATGTGTTATTCAACTGTTGTAGTACATCAAGCAAACACGTTATTTATTATTTCTTATAGTGCGCTATGCATATTAAACAATTTTATTATTTATTTTCAACTATTTTAAACGTCACCTGCTCAGTGTTTTTTTTTCTTCTTAATTTTATGCAATCTCACAGTGTCTTTTGTTTTTCTTTTTCAACGACGATTGTATTTTTATTTTTCTTTCTTTTTTTTGATTTCCTCGTTCAACAACTGTCTTTTTTTTCATTTTTGCGGACAAACATTTGGTTCATTTTTTTTTCTATTGTCATTTTAGTTGGCGAGTGTTTCTTGTTTTTTTGTTTGGTTTTTGTTTTTTTTTTGTTTTTAATGCACAGTTGTGTTTTTTGATTTGTAATATACAGTTGTGTTTTTTTGATTTTTAATATACACTTGTGTTTTTTGATTTTTATTTTCGACCATACTTTCTTATCTTATTTTTTTTAACACTTGCGTTTCATTCAGTTTTTCGCTTGTCATTTTAGTTGGTGAGTGTTTCTTGTTTTTTTTTGTTCTCTTTGTTTTTTAATATGTATGTAGTTGTTTTTTGTTTTAAAAAAAATTATAATAAAAAGAATTATTTATTTTCAACCATTTTAAACGTCACCTGCCGGAGTGTTATTTTTTTCTTAATTTTATGCAATGTCACCGTGTCTTTTGTTTTTCTTTTTCAAGGACGACTGCCTTTTATTTTTCTTCCATTTTTGCTATTCATTACCTATTTTTTTAATTTCCTGGGTCAATAACTGTCTCCTCTTTTTTTCATTTTTGCGGACAAACATTTCGTTCATTTTTTTAATTGTCATTTTAGTTGGTGAGTGTTTCTTGATTTTTGTTTTTTTTTTTTTTTTAATACACAGTTGTTTTTTTGATTTTTAATATACAGTTGTGTTTTTTGATTTTTAATATACACTTGTGTTTTTTGATTTTTATTTTCGACCATACTTTCTTATCTTATTTTTTTCTTAATACTTTCGTTTCATTCAGTTTTTCGCTTCTGTCATTTTAGTTGGTGTTCTTTGTTTTTTAATATGTATGCAGTTGTTTTTTGTTTTAAAAAAATAATAATAAAAAATATTGTATTAATGTAAACAAGCGCGGATTAGTCAAAACATAACCAGCGATTTGCAACACAAAATAAAAAATTAAATTTCTAGAGGAAAATGAATAAATTTTAAACCGGGATGTGATTTGCCCGCGGGCCTTAGCCTTTGCGAATAGAAATGATTCAACCTACTCCTTCAACATACAGAGTGATTCACTCTGCATTTTATTGCAATGTAAATTAGGCGCTTACATAATGCAAACTTAAATAATCGTGAGCGGAATCATTCAGATTTTTTTTTGCTTTTAATATTTCGAGCTCACCTCGTCGAAAATGTAGGTCAAACTTTTTCGCTAGTTTTGTGTGCAACCTTTAGGAGTATAGAGCGACATTTAAATGACATTTTCAATTTATTGATAAATTCTTTAAAAAAAATAAAACAAATAATAATCTAAACTACCTGCTAATAAGAATTAATAATTTACGGGTAATAATTTATTATTGTTATTTTTAATTTACGGTTTCAGTTGGGTTCCCGATTCAAAAACAAACCGAAACTAAAAATAGTCGCCTTACTCATAGCCGAAAATAAGAGAAAGAAAGATATGCCGCATACCTTGGCTGTAATATCCGACCATTTCGCACTAATTACCGTCGCACTAATTAACACGTCCCATACGGGAATCCCGTCTGTCGGGAAGAGTAGTACACGAGCCACCCGTCTGCGTTAAGTCGACGCTGATGACGGCGGCGTCGAAAGCTGAAACGTGTAGGCGCGCTGAAAACAATTCGCGCCGCCTGAAACCCAAAGCTCCAATCACATCGCAACTTGTTAATTGGGCCATCCATCAGAGGACGACTTTGCAACATCCTGTAAACTATACGATTTTTTTTTATCGCTTGTAAATTCATTTGTATTCGGGGTCGCCCCGCCCGTGACGTGCGCCGCTGCATAGATAATGCAACAACTATTTCGAATGCTATAGAGAGGCTATTAATGGCTTTTCAAAATATGCAACTTGAAATAACTGCGCTCGTTCGAACACGTTTGATTGCATTATAGAAACAGAAGCGCTTCTGCATGTTAAAATAATAATCGTCTTATACGGGGTGACTCTTAAATAATTTGACAAAATAAAATCAGCATACGAGAATGGATGTCATAGATGGAAGTGACCAAAAATTTTATTTTTAAACGCAGTAGGTCGAAATTAAGTAAGTCGAAGGTTGGCTGGTTTGTAAAGTACTTCCCCTAATTTGGTATATACAGGGTGTTCTCTGATGTAACCGACAAATTAATCCATTTGTTCTAGAGGTGATTCTGAACAAAAAGCATCTTATACATTTTAGATCGTTTCCTTTCCGTTCTTCAGATATCGACAAAAGAAGAAAAAAAATGTGCATCCTTCGTGTATTTAACCATGAAATGTCATTTTATTATTTCAGTAATGTATTTAATCATGAAATAATCGTGTATTTTTCATTATTATTATTTTTTTTTAATAAAAAATTAACTAACTGCTGAAACATTTTCCAAAGAGTCACAATCAGTCACATTTCCCTAGAAATAAGAATTTCGCGAAGGCGGAATGAAAAGGTGTTTTGATAATTCAAAAATTGTCAAAATTGCGGATTAGTCAAAACACAAAACAACGATTTGCAACACAAAATAAAAAATATTTCTACAGAAAAATAAATATCTAAATAATATTTGTATAGTAAAATAAATAAATAATATTTCGACTAGAAAATAAATAAATAATATTTCTACAGAAAAGTAAATAAATAATATTTCTACAGAAAAATAAATAAATAATATTTCTACAGAAAAATAAATAAATAATATTCCTACAGTAAAATTAATATTTCTACAGAAATAAATAAATAAATAAATAAATTTAAACCGTAATGTGTATTTTGCTCGGGGGGGGGGAGGGGGGCTAAGCCTTTGCGAATAGAAATGAATGCAAATTTAAAAATTAACAAAAGAAGGTATTGCAGAAACAGGGACGCCAATACATTGCAATAATTAATAATAATAATAAATAATAATATTTATTCATCAATCTGAATTACATTAAACGTCAAAAAAAATGCTAATTATTTAGAAATAGAATAAAAGAACTTCGAAAGAAAGAGAATAAAGAAAATTAAGTAACAAGAAACGAAAGAAAAACTAAAACAAACGACACACGATAAAAAGCAGAATGGAATGAAAGGAAAACAAAAGACTGCCGTCGTTTTGTAATGACCTAGTTGCAGCTAAAATAAGCAAAATGAAACTGAGAACAGAGCAAATGTTTTCATCGACGATTTCCGGCATGAAGTTTTTGAAAGACAATTTTTTATTTGTTTGCAAAGTTAAATCAAGTGTTCATTTATTTCTTTATATTTCATTATTATCGTTATTATTAGTCATTTCTTAAGAACAGAACAAATGAAAAATTGAGGATTTCCATTTTTATTTCTTACTGTAAGCAAACAAATGATGATTTCCAAAGAAAATCATTCGGAAATGGCAAATGTTATTTTCTTTTGTTTTCTGTGGTGGCGATTTGATTTGCCGCGTCCCATAAACGCCGGTCTTCTCTTGTTTTTCCTATTCGCCGTTTTTTTTCGTATTTCACCTATTTTTGAAAGACACATTTGTTTCTTTGCATTTCATTATTTTTTTTTATTGTAGCTATAATAAATGACGATTTTCAACGAAAATTGAAAATGCATTTTCTTTTGTTTTCTGTTTTGACGATTTGATTAGCCGCGCCCTAGAAACGACGATCTTTTTTTATTTTTCTAGCTCCGAATCTGTTCACTTTTACAGTTCTCTTTTGTTTCCCAAGAGTTTCTTTTTATTTGCAAAAACTTTCGTCGATTTTAATTTTTCTGTTCATCTTAACTTCTGTTTTTTTTTAATCCATTTTATACTTATTTCTCTTTTGTTTATTTTTATGTAATTGATTTTTGATATTTTATTGATAAACGCTTTTTTACAGTTGTCTTTTGTTTTCTACTAATTTTTTTTTTTATCTGGAGATTCATTTATTTTTAGTTCATGCAGTCGATCTTCTTTTGTTTTTTTTTCCTGTTCTTTACGCTTTTGCTCTGTGTATTTCTCTTTTTTGACTTCTTTTTTGTTTCCTACGAGTTTCTTTTTATTTGCAAAAACTTTCGCCGATTTTCATTTTTTTGTCCATCTTAACTTCTTAATACGGCATTTCTGTTTTTTCTTTTTTTTATTAATTTTACTTATTTCTTTTTTGTTTATTTTTATGTAATTGATTTTTGACGTTTTATTGGTAGACGCTTTTTTACAGTTGTCTTTTGTTTTCTGCTAGTTTTTTTTTCTTTTTCTAGAGACTATTTTCGTTCGTGTAAGCAGTCGATCTTTTTTTGTTTCTTTTTCCTGTTCTTCACGCTTTTGCACCGTGTATTTCTCTTTTGTTTTTGACTCCTTTTTGTAGTTCTCTTTTGTTTCCAACGAGTTTCTTTTTATCTGCAAAAACTTTCGTCGATTTTTAATTTTTTTTGTCTATTCGTTCGTCTTTTATTTTTTCTTTTGTTTTGACTCCTTTTTACAGTTCCCTTTTATTTCCAAGAAGTTTCTTTTTATTAGTAAAAACTTTTCACGATTTTCCTTCATCTTAGTATCCTAGCATCGGTTTTCTTTTTTTTTAATTCACTTTATGCTGTCCGTATATCTCTTTTGTTTATATTTGTCAAATTGGTTGTTCAAGTTTTGTAAATTGACGCCTTTTTATCTTTTGTTTTCTATTAGTTTTTTTTTTAATCGTCTGAAGATTTATTTAGTTTTTGTTCATCTCAATTTTCTTTTGTGTTTTTTTAGTGCTTTCGTGTTATATATTTTACTTCATCTTGGTATCCTGGCATCTGTTTTCTTTTTTTTTAATTCACTTTATGCTGTCCGTATATCTCTTTTGTTTATATTTGTCAAATTGATTGTTCAAGTTTTGTTGTTGATTTTGTTTTCTATTAGGTTTTTTTTTTAAATCGCCTATTTGGTTTTTGTTCATCTTAGTCGTCAATTTCCTTTTGTTTTTTTCTTTTAAATTTTTTATTTTTCTTTTCTTATACAAGGTGTTAATAAAAACCTGTCTAATGTTGTACAGGTTTTTTATTAACACCCTGTAGAACTAATTTTGCGCATTTTATTGGTTTGTAGTTCCCCGTTGTTCATTTGTTTTGAGTTTTACCTGTAATCTTTCGTTTTGCGCACTGTATTCTGTTTCCTTTTTTTATCTCGTATTATCGACTTTTCTACAGTTTGCTTTAATTTTCTACGAATTGGTGCTGTCGAACTTCCTTTGTTTTTTTTTGTTCACCTCACACATTGTATTTTGCTGCTGCTGCTTTAATTGCTCTTTTGTTTCTAATGACTTTTTAGCAGATTTCATTTGTTTTTTTTATTTGTCCAGATTTTCACGGCGAGTTTTTTTGTGTTTTTGTTTATTACTAGACTGAAAAAATTGGCGCCTTCTGGCTACATTTTGTCAACAAGTTAGCGAAGTTGTCTGCAAAAATCTGGCAACCCTGAACGATCTAGCGACAACTTCGGAAAATATTAGAAGACAGAAGACAGTTGAAGAATCACTTGTTACTACTGAGCTCATTAAGTACATATTTACTTACGCAGATTACGCGTGTAAATAAGTGATTTAAGTAGAACAACAATTTTTAATACGCGTGAGATAAAACCTTCCCACGAAGCAACTGCTTCCGTTTCATTCTTTTTTATTAAAGTGAACCTAAAACTAAAATTTTTTTAAGGCACGGTAAAATTTTGACAGGCAAGTTAGGCGTAAGAAAAAAAAAGAAGAAGAAATTAAACAAAACAAAAACCGAAATCATTTTTAAATTTCGTAATTCGTGCCGTCATCGATTACAGCGAATACATTTTATAATTGGTGTTATTAGCTGGTTTTAGAATGACCGGAAGATGACGGCGATAAAAACGTTGGCTTCGCGGTTGTTTATTACACGGAAATTTGCAAAAACTGCAAATGAGTAACCGACTGGGCATGTCCAACCTCATGCTCGCCAACCGACCACATCAGCGAAATTAAAACACCCCGCAAAATAAACATGTTGCAATCAGGTTAGTGGGTTACTCCCCCACGGCGCATTTTCTAAAATCGATTAGCTCCGACGTAACAACATAAGAGCAGGTAACCTAATTTACGACGGGTAACCTTTAATTTTCTTTGTTTAATGTCCTGCAGGTATAATTTCCCTGGGAAGTGATGCTACCGCAAACATTACTTCATTTCTAAAGTTGGCAAGGGAGGATATTTTTTTTTTAGCGAAACGTGAAATACGTTGAAAATCATAAGTGAAAAAGCATATAACTAAACATTAAACAAATTAAATTTGATATCAGTGACCAAGTATTGATGATATCTATGAAGATGAACTAATTGTGCAGATAACTGAACATTAAACAAGTTAAATTAAATTAGGTATCAAACGTGGATTGTCTTCAATGACCAACTAATTAGCTTCTTGGATAGCTCCCGACCCATTACAGAATATTTACGACTAAACACAAAGCATATTGATCTTAATCGTGATCAAAACTTTAAGATTACTTATTTACTTTTTTTTTTAATGTAAAGTGAAATTTCCTGGAAATGATTTTGTAAGTGTGGCGCTATTGTTTAGCACATTACTCACAATAGCTCCGTTTACCTGACCCAAAACCGCAAACAAACATTTGCCAGCTATAAAAAGATGTGACTAAACAACAATAAGCGAAGTGATTTCGGAGCAACGAAAAAATCAAAGTGTGCAGGAAACAAGGAGTTAGCGGTCGTAATATCGATCGCTTTCAACGACCACCGGAGGTATGCATGACAGCTTGATGTTCTATTTTCGTTTCAGGACACCGAGCCCTAAAGCCTCAAGACGTCGGTCGTTCTGACCAAATATTATCTTTATTTTATCACCGCCGACAAGAACGGCGCGGCGCTCCCACGACGACTTTAATTCGTCTACGTCCATCACTTTAATTAGCTTGCGGAAAAACAAGAAACGCCGCCGCTGGTTAAAGTTGCCAGCTAAACAGTAATCATATAAAAAAAAATCAACGCAATCAAGGTTTCATTGTGCGTTTTTAGATCTTAATTGAAGCTCGACATCTAAAATCTGGTTTCATCTGAGTTTGAATGGGAGGTCATTCTTGGTAAACATAATAGTTCGCTCGCGTCCAGTTACGTCGTATGTTAAGAAGGCAAATAAAAAAATGTGTTTGCCTAACAAATATTTGGCTCGACTTAATATAGTATTGACAGTCACTTCAAAATAAACTATTTCGAGAAAGTGAAGGACTCGCAAATCTAAATTATGATGGCGCATCCCCACTCACGACCACCGTTTATTATATTCGTTGTGTGCCATGCTCATTACCTAAATGGTGGCAGACAGCGGTGGGATTTAATAATAACCAGGGAAAAGAATTCGGCTCACTTAGTGTTGGGCACTTTTTACACAGCGAATGTACTATTTATTCCTTCCGCGGCTCCGATGCGTTTAAATTGGTTTTGAGTGCGAGGGGAAGGGCCGATTTCTTATCATCCCTGATAGTAACAAAAACCTCATTCAAGAGTAGACCACTTATATTAAATGATTAAATGGTGGCAGTGGTGTTTTTTTTTTTTTTTGAGCAACGATAACAAGCCTTTCTTTTATTATTTTCAAGTTTCATTGAGAAATAGATTTTTGCGAACGATAAATGTCACTTTTGATTGTTTATTCTTTTAAAAAAAGTTTTATGTTTTGCCCATATTTAGTTTAGTTAGTAACTTAATTTTTAATTTAAGAAAGTGTCCGTCGAAAGTTACAGCCGTTTTTTCTTAAAAAAAAAGTAATAAATAAAGTGCGATACTTCATAATAAAATTTTACACAAGGGGTCTCAAACGGAGTGGATGTTGACCCCCAAATGTATCGGTGTACCTCTGTTGTTAATATTCTACTTTGTTTTCATTAAAATAATTAAAGATAAATATAGAATACAGTAAACGATGAAATATAATTAAAGAAAAAATATTAAAACACTTTTCCCTTTTGACCAAAAGATGACGCTCCAAATAAAACGCTATTCATTCGCTGTGGTGGATTTAATTTTAACTTTCGATTTCCCTGAAATGAAATCGCGCCTTTTATTTAGATTTTCTAAAATCATTGCTAGCGCAGGAGGTTTGGCTGGGAACGTAAACGTGAAAATAAAAAGGTGCTGGTGCAGGAATTTCACTTAAAATAGTTTTGCTTTCGGTCAAGAGATGGCGTCTTGAATGATTCCTGTCCGTAGATTTATTTATTTATATTTTGAAATTAATGTCATTGCGAATTTGCCAAAAACGTAGCCTGTGATAGGAAATTCAATTAAAATAGTTATCAATTTTGATCAACAGATGGCGAGGGCGCGCTTTGAATGAACCTTTGCGTATCGAGATTTTATTTATTTTTTGTTTAACTTTAAAAATTATTTTTACTGAGAATGTAACGACATTGAAATTCGAATAAATTAATAACACAGTTTGGGAAAATAGATGGCGCTTCGAAGAGTTCAATATGACGCGTATAAATTACCCTGTATATGAGTTCGAAAAATTCAAATTGAACATTTAATTTATAGAAAACTCTTTTACGTAAACCGTGACAATGCGGCAATAAAATTCTCATTCGACAATTGACTATATTGCATTAAATGGTGGCAACGGTTGAATTACCATGGTTTTTTTTTTAGCGGAAAGTAACAAGTTTAAATGAACCTTTGCGTATCTAGATTTTAATTATTCTCGATTTAATTTAAAAAAATATATTTTTAGTGAGAATGTAATGACATTGACGTTTGAGTAAATTAATTTCCAATTTGGGAATATAGATGGCGCTTCAAAGAGTTCAATACGACGTGTGTAATTTATTGTTAATGTGAAAATCTCACAGATGGCGCTGTTGAAGTGGAGAATATGACGTCATTTATGGTACCTTTATTTTAAATAACAACGCCAAATTTTTTAGCAAAAATATAGTTTTGTCCTGTCTTCCTGATTATTTTTAAAGAAACATTAGAATTTCATGTTTATTTGTAAATAAAAGTCATATCGCCAGCGCATAAAAAAGACGGAATTTCGTTAAAAAATATAAAGTTGCTACTAAAAAAAAAAACCGTCGTGACGTCACATTCGCAAATTTATACGTGTCAAAACGCAGACAAGAAAAAAATATCAAATGGACCCGTTCGAGGATATTTGTTTAGAAAATGCATGTTTCAATTTAAATTCCAAATTATTTTTCGACGGCACTCATTGGTGGCGGTTCGGTGGGATTTCACGATAATAAAATCTTCTTGCGAAGGTAGGCCACTTACAAAAACCAGGGCAGCGGTGGGATCGTTCATTTTTTAAAAAGAAAAGCGACAAGAATTTTTTTTTTTTTTTTTAAAGTTGGAATTTACTTTAAAACTAATCCGAAAAGCTGCCAAAGAAAAAAGGGAATAATTACAAGGCAAATAAAATCACTTTCTGAAAAGCCCCTTGTTTAAGACGTGTTTATTTGAAACCTAAATATTCGACGATCGCCCGGAAACTCCGACGAGATCATCCGGAGAAGTGCGATTTGATTTTCGCGGGCGACAATAGACTTGTTTTGGTTTTCGAAAGGACAGTCCTAGCGCTGTCAGGAATCTCCGCACAACAAAAAAAGGGTTTCGATTTTCTTGTTACGCGCATGCTCCTGAAACGGTTCCAGAACTGTTCGTATGAGAACCAAAACAAACCTAACATGTACACTTGCAGACACAACGACTGAGTCGATCTCTACTTTGATTTCCACGGTTTGCTGGACTGCGTCTACTTAGATTTTCAAAATTGTCGAAATTGGTTCACTCTTCTCGGTCTCAGGTGGGTCCTTCCTTATTACAGCAGTTTAAAATCTTTAAATAACAAAATATTCAGAAAGGTGTAAGAGAAAATTTCTTACGACTTTAAGAAGATCCGTACAGCTGAATCATTATTATTGTTAAAGGAAAGTTTGCAATTTGTGACATTGACAATTTTAAAATTGTCTTATTTTAATTTCGACAACTCTGAAAATATAAGTAGGCGCCGTCCAGCAGCAAACCGTGGGAAACAAAATAGAGATCGACTTCCAGCTACATTTTCGAAACAAGTTTAGTAAATTCAAGCTTTGCGCGGACTATTAAAAGTATTGGAGGCAGAAGAAGTGAAAAGCGATTGTTTGGTTTCCGGCTATTATTGAAACGTGAAGGGGAAAAAAACTGCGTGCATTAAATGGTGGCAGCGGTGGGATTTGACAGTAATGAAATCTTCATTCTACAATAAGCCACTTACAAAATTAAAAACGAGCACTCAGTGTCAGGTGTCAAAGTTGGCCTAAATAAATGAGCAGACGTTTTTCTAGGTACTGTCGGAAGCAAAAAAAAAGTAGACAAATTACAGTTTCCTATAATTATTCTTTCTGAAAATAGTAGTGATTAAAGCCGACTTCAAATTTAATACCTTTCAAAATTAACAAGTTTAAAACTTTGGTAAAATCTGTGATACATAAGCTGCCAGATACACGTGTTTACAACTGAATTCAAAAAGTCGGGAAATATAAAAAAGTATCCACGATTTTCTTAGTTTTTCCATGCTGTGAAAATGATTTATTAGTAGAGATCGGAATCACATATTTTTCGTCATCATTGGGCGACGCTTGTCATGCTGTAGCAATGTTGCCAACCGTATGATTATTTTAATAGTTGGTACTACAAACGATTTCTTCAGAATCGTGTGTAGGTATGCTTGGGGTGGATTTTGGATTTTGAGAATGAAGATGAATTTAACGGATTAAGAAAAGAAAAAAGGAAACAGGAGACAATCAAAACAGCTTGTAAGAAAAAAGGTATAAGTAAAGAAAAAGTTACACAATGTAGAAATTTTCTGATAATCAAGAAACACAATCAAAAACGGGAAAAAATAAAATTTCTACAGAAATTATACTTATTTAATTTAAGAAAAATGGAAAATATTGAGAATAAAGAAACGTGTACTTTTTAACAGTCGAAAAAAATTAAAATAAAATTTCCCAACGACAGTTATTACATTAAAAAAAAAAAACATTATACATTTAAGACATAACAGTAATTCGAAATTTACAAAAAAACGAGCATACAAAGAAAGAAAATCACAATCGAAACAGAAAAGCAACAAAAACAAAAGCTGATTGTAACGGTTTGCAGAGTGCAGAAAGTTTTTATTCTGTTCAAAAATATATGACAAAAAAAAGAAAAAAGAAGAATATTTTCGACTTTTGGAAAAATGTAATCGGAATGGAAAATGAAAAAAAAAATGGATAACTCCAACGAGAAAAGGAATAGAAAGAAAAACAAATGACGATCGCACATTTTACGCAAACAGAAAAGAAATGAAAAAGAAAAGAAATGAAACAGAAAAGAAACAATTTCAGAAAATATGGAAAATAAGCGAAAAGACTGGATTGATTAATAATTCAAAATTGTTGGGAGGTAATCTCGATAATTGAAAAAAAAATGATCTCATTACGTTTGAAAATACAAAAACAAAACAATAAATAAATTGAAAAATAAAAACAGAACGTAACTGCCTAATAATCTCGCTGTTTTAATAATGCTTGATAATACGATTCGTAACGACAAAATCAATTTTTTTCTACGAAAAAATCGAATTTGAAACTTGATGAGTTGGCAGTACTGTGCCGCCCCATTATGAAGAATTTCAGCAAACCAATTGTAGGACGCCCCTTCCCGAATTATTCCGGAAAGAATTACGTCATAAAAACGTATTAAAAATAATTTTCTGTGCAAACCCAATCTCCTATTGATAACGTCAAAATATGTGATTCCGATCTCTATTTATTAGAAATAGATTAGAATTATTTGACAACGGTAGGTGAAAATTGACGCTTTGATTTCCCCTTTTTTTTTGGGAGTCGACGAGTTGATGATTCTCGTCCGACTCTTCGATTGTTTTTTCTCACTCTTGCATGCACATTCGTTGTTATTCACATTTTTGGTCACACCGTACAGTTGCGGCCCTTGAAAACTGGTACACTGAGAATTGACATCAATATCAAAAGTTCGTAATTTTGTAATGTGTAAATCACTAAATCACTTTCATCTATCATTTTAATGTCGGTGTGAAATTTGACATCCTTATGGTCGCTTGCACCATGTCTAGTTAAAAATTAAACCAGGTTTAACAGTAAACCTAGTTTGCACCGCGGCTTAAGCCGTAGTTAAAAACTCGTTAAACAACTCAACGTTAAACCATTACGGAAGGCGGATTAAATTGAGTTGGTTTAGCGCGTTTTTAACTACGGTTTAAGCCGCGGTGCAAACTAGGTTTACTGTTAAACCTGGTTTAATTTTTAACTAGACATGGTGCAAACGGCCAATAGTAGTGTTTAGAGTTATTTGAGGAACGTTCAGAATTCAAATTTAAGATTAATCATGGCATTTTGAGGAAGAATAATTACAGGAAACTGTAATTTGTCTACTTTGGTTTCAACTGTATTTAGAATCAGATTTTTGCATTGACATGAAACAATTGTTAGCAAGTATGTACCTAAATGTAACAAACAAGAAAAATTTCGGCATCATCTCATTACTTAGGCCGCCTTAATAAAGTAACAGTCTTGACCTTTAGAAATAAAAATAAATAAATTAATGCATATGATATTCTCATGGCTACACACACATACTATATTAATTTGTTTTAATTAATGAGAGGGGCTTTATTAGACAAACGCGCGTTTCCTGTTCCTGTCAAAAATGTTTTTAATGGTACACTCGAATAAGCCCGTTAGAATCATACTGTGACGCTTCTATATTTTATATTAACATAAAAAAACGATTAGCATATTTAAAATGAGAAAGAAGAAAAAAATAGAATGCGCGCGCTCGACCTTTGCAACCTCGCATTTAAAATTATGTACTAGCTACTTACTTGCGTAATTGAGAGTTTTTCCCACCATGCTGATATCGATTGATTTCTTAATTGTTTATTAAAACAGGAAACTCTTTTGCACGGTTTTTCCGACGACGACGACGAGACTTATTCGATGCACCACCGTCGAGCGCGCGACATGTGTGTCTATTGCATCACGAGTTACTCACACTACACACATATTTACCTGTCATATTAGCATTTCGAAAAAAAGTTCCATGATAAATAAAATCAGCGACCGGAAAGGTTATTATGCGCGTTCTAGAAGAAAGCCTGCTTCCACGTGCAACGCCGCGCGGAATCAGCGTAAAACTGTTCGTCCCAAAAAAAAAAAAAAATTTAAAAAATTAAAATCCTTTTCCGCGCGAGCAACCCGGTTTACCCACGCAACTCGAACGCAGCCTTACGTCAAATATTTATTTAACGCAAGGATTAGTTACATAGTTTAGTTGTTCGGTTAATTGGCGTGTGATGTGATTAGTCATCGAGTCATCAACGACCACAACTGTACAAAGTGAATAAGTAATAATCCTTTTGGTTTCTGACAATACCACATAAATAAGCAATAAAATTTCTCGGCCTTATACATCACCATCACATGTCGTGATGTCATAATTGGTTGGTATTGGCGTGATGACGGCGACGTGTGCGTGCCCACAAATTAGACTCCTCCAAACTTACTTCATTTTGCGGGAGCGCGCCTCAAAAGAAACAAACGAATCCGTTCCTCGCCAATAACCCATAAATTAATTTCGCATTCATTGTGTTCGGTTGGTAATGAATCAACGTGCATTGATCTTTTTGATTTGAGGTGTGCGCGCACGCAAAATGTACATTTCGCTGATAATTGTTCCTGCATCCGTTATTTTGCCGAAGAAGGAAAGCGATTCGAATGCCTAAAGTCAATAATGATCGGAACAGTCGAAACTAACGTTGCCAACTTAGCGGATTACCCGCCGGTTCTACATAGCATAGTTGGAATCTTCTCTGGGGTCAGAATTTTCCATCTAGTTGCTCGTGGATTTTCTAGCACATTTACGTGTTTTGTTTAGCGGAAATATGGGTTATAAATTTGGTAAAAAAATTCATATTAGCTACAGTAATGAAGTTACAATTGGCAAGCAAGCAAAGATTTATCTAATTATTTCATAGGAACGATTGCAGCTTGTTCTTGAGTAGCTTTACATTGGATGGGATGTTTCCATTCCACAGTGTTTTAATTTTGTTAAGACATAACAATCCCATGTATTCAGGACCTTTCTGACTTATAGCCAAGCGATTGAAAGGCAATCTCCAATCATCACGATGTCTGGTCAAGTAGTCATGGAAGTCGCAATTTTTATTTATACTTTGAGTAATATTTGTCGCATACAAGATTAGCTGATATATATAAAGAGATGGTAGCGTCATTATACCAAAACAAGTAAAAAATTCTTGACAACTCCTACGGTAAGGGATTCCTGCCATAATTCGAATAATCTTCTTTTGTATGGCGAAGATATTAAACATATTACCACTGCCACCCCATACAAGTAAGCCATAAGAAATATTTGAATGTACAAGACCAAAATATAATAAACGCAGTACATCAGATGTTACAGTATCTTTTAGTCTGTATATTAGAAATAGGTGTCTGCTTAACTTCAATTCAAGATCTTCAATGTGTCGACTCCAAGTTAACTTCGCATCAATGTGGACACCAAGAAATTTAACGTCGGAAACACAGGTAATAGAGGTTCTTCCAGATCGTACTAGGGGATATGAGTCGAGAGTAGAATTTTTTGTCAAGATCGGGACTATTACGGTCTTGGAAACATTAAGCAGTAAGCCATTAGATGAGCACCATTCTTCCATTTCTTTCATTGTATGATTTGCCTTAACAATAGCTTCAGATATGAAATTATCTGAGACAACAAACGTTGTATCATCCGCATATATAGTTGTTAATGAGGCTGATGGACATCGACTCGGCAAGTCATTTATGAATAAGGCAAACAGGATTGGGCCCAGTATAGAACCCTGGGGTACACCCGCATTCACCTCGGCAATGTCAGAGAACGTATTGCTTATAACTACCTTTTGGGATCTATTGGAAATATAAGATCTAATCCAATTATTAGCTGTGCCTCTAATACCCATTGCATCAAGTTTATCACATAAAAGCTGATGGTTTACCGTGTCAAATGCACGACTTAAATCGCAAAATATGGTATACGTTTTCCTTTTGTTGTTTAATTCACTAAGTAAATAGTTGTATGTTGTGGTTTTGGCAGTAATTGTTGATTTGCCTTTTCTGAAACCATGCTGAGAGTCATTATAGAGGTCGTGTGCATTGATATATGAATCAAGTCTTTTGTGAAAAATTTCCTCAAATATTTTTGAAATTTGATTTTGAACAGCAATGGGTCTGTAGTTGCTTACGTCATGAGGACTTCCTTTGTTTTTGTATATAGGCACAATCTTAGAGGACTTCAAAGCAGAGGGATATATTCCTTCACAGAAGGATTCATTAATTATATGGCTCAATGGAAAGGCAATTAATTCAGCCACTGATTTCAGAACAAAACTGGGAATATTGTCTGGTCCAGCGCATCGCTTCCTACATTTTTCGTTAACTGTGCGGATAACTTCTAATGGATCAGTCGGAGATAGAGACATAGACTGCATGAAATTTTCCTTGGAGAAATTATTATTTGACACAAAATTGCTAGAAGAACTTTCAATGAAATAGGTATTTAGCATGTTGGAAACCGTTTTTGCGTCAGACACTTCGTTATTCATTGAATCAAGGAGCGTAAACTCTGGGGTACTCTTGTCGAATCTTTCGGTATTAATTATATTCCAGCATTCACGATTCAGATTGGAGGCTTTAATAATCCTGTTGGAGTTATAAGTATGCTTAGCCGAATTGATTGTTATTTTATACAATTTTTTTAATTCCAAGAATCGTTGATGATACCAGTCATCGTTTAAACGTTTATCAGTTTGATTCATTTCAGTCAACATCTTACTTAATTCCTTAATGTGATGTGTCTTCCATGGAAGCTGGTTTGTAGGTGTTTGTATTTTTCTGCGGACAAGCGGAAAAGCCATATTAAAAAAATAGGAAAGCGTTTCCATAAATGCAGTGAACTTTTCATTGGTGCCACTGGCATTATATACATCATACCATTCCTCAGAAATTAAGTAGTTCTTGAAGATATCAATATTTTCCTTTTTAAATTGTCTTCTGAATTCATAATTCGGCCCATTGTTGAAGTTCAGTGTAGAAATGTTGATATTTTAATAGGTATGGTCAGATAAATGAGTATCCACTACATCGACATTACATGAGAAATCAGTGAAACCGTTATCTATGCAAGATACTGAATTTTTATTTCTTCTTGTTCCCTCAGACGTTTCACCTTCAATGTAATATATTGTAATCTCATCTTTTATCGTCATTAGTTTTTAAAATTTCAAAATTGACATTCTGCATTTCATGCTCTAGCTATGTACAGTTGCGGCTTTTGAAAACTAGTACACATTGACAAATGCAATATTTCGACGATGTAGACTAAACTTAAATTTAAATTCTGAACGTTCTTCAAATCATTCTAAAGCCAGATACATTGCTAGGCGTTTTGCGTTGGCGTTAAAATTCTACACGATTGTATTGGCCCAATTTAAAAGTATATAATTTGTTTAATTAAACGAACCAATCAAATAGCTGTCCCGTGACGCGGCGATGAAAAATCGCCCAGCAATGAATCCAGCTTAAACCCTACTATGGATGTCAAATTTCACACCGACATTAAAATGATAGATGAAAGTGATTTACACATTACAAAATTACGAACTTTTGATATTGATGTCAATTCTTAGTGTACCAGTTTTTAAAGGCCGCAACTGTACGGTGAGACCAAAAATGTGAATAACAACGAATGTGCATGCAAGAGTGAGAAGAAAAAATGTAGAGTCGGCCGAGAATCAACTCGTCGACTCCAAAAAAAAAAGGGAAATCAAAGCGTCAATTTTTCATCTACCGTTGTCAAATGATTCTAATCTATTTCCGCCTATTTCTAATAAATAGAGATCGGAATCACATATTTTGACGTTATCAATAGGAGATTGAGTTTGCACAGAAAATTATTTTTAATACGTTTTTATTACGTAATTTTTTCCGAAATAATTTGGGAAGGGCGTCCTACAATTGGTTTGCAGAAATTCTTCATAATGAGGCGGCACAGTACTGCCAACTCATCAAGTTTCAAATTCGATTTTTTCGTAGAAAAAAATTGATTTCGTCGTTAAAAATCGTATTATCAAGCATTATTAAAACAGCGAGAATATTAAGTAGTTACGTTCTGTTTTTAATTCTCAATTTATTTACTGTTTTGTTTTTTTTTTCAAACGTAATGAGATCATTTTTTTTTCAATTATCGAGATTACCTCCCAACAGTTTTGAATTATTAATCAATCCAGTCTTTTCGCTTATTTTCTATATTTTCTGAAATTGTTTCTTTTCTTTTTCATTTCTTTTCTGTTTGCGTAAAATCGTCATTTGTTTTTCTTTCTATTCCTTTTCTCGTTGGAGTTATCCATTTTGTTTCATTTTCTATTTCGATTACATTTTTCCAAAAGACGAAAATATTCTTTTTTCTTTTTCTCTTTTTTGTCATATATTTTTGAACAGAATAAAAACTTTCTGCACTCTGCAAACCATTACAATCAGCTTTTGTTTTTGTTGCTTTTCTGTTTTGATTGTGATTTTCTTTCTTTGTATGCTCATTTTTTTGTAAATTTCGAATTACTGTTATGTCTTGAATGTATAATGTTTTTTTTTTTTTAATGTAATAACTGTCATTGGGAATTTTTATTTTAATTTTTTTCGACTGTTAAAAAGTACACGTTTTTTTTATTCTCAATATTTTCCATTTTTCATAAATTAAATAATCGTAATTTTTTTTAGAAATTTTATTTTTTCCCGTTTTTATGATTGTGTTTCTTGTTTATCAGAAAACGTTTCCATTGTGTAACTTTTTCTTTACTTATACCTTTTTTCGTACAAGCTGTTTTGATTGTCTCCTGTTTCCTTTTCCCTTTTCTTAATCCGTCAATTTCATCTTCATTCTCAAAATCCAAAATCCACCCCAAGCATACATACACGATTCTGAAGAAATCGTTCGTAGTACCAACTACTAAAATAATCATAGGGTTGGCAACATTGCTACAGCATGACAAGCGTCGCCCAATGATGACGAAAAATATGTGATTCCCATCTCTACTAATAAATCATTTTCATAGCATGGAAAAACTAAGAAAATCGTGGATACTTTTTTATATTTCCCGACTTTCTGAATTCAGTTGTAAACATGTGTATCCCGCAGCTTATGTATCACAGATTTTCCCAAAGTTTTAAACTTGTTAATTTTGAAAGGTTTTAAATTTGAAGTCGTCTTTAATCACTACTATTTTCAGAAAGAATAATTATAGGAAACTGTAATTTGTCAATTTTTTTTTGCTTCCGACAGTACCTAGAAAAACGTCTGCTCATTTATTTAGGCCAACTTTACCTGACACTGGGTGCTCGTTTTTAATTTTGTAAGTGGCTTATTGTAGAATGAGGATTTCATTACTGTTAAATCCCACCGCTGCCACCATTTAATGCACGCATTTTTTTCCCCTTCGCCTTTCAATAATAGCCGGAAACCAAACAGTCGCTTTTCACTTCCTTTGTCTCCAATCCTTTTAACAGTTCGCGCAAAGCTTGAATTTACTAAACTTGTTTCGAAAATGTACCTGGAAGTTCGATCGATTTTCTGTGTCTCATGTTGACAGTATTTATATTTATGCTCTGTCATTTCTCAAATTCTCATCTGCGTCAAGATAAATGTAGATATTTTTTAACGAGTTGTCATTGTTTTAATTTTTATACCTAGATTTATAGCTTATTTTTCCATAATTTGGCGGAATTTCAAGTTCTATCTGGTGGTTTAAATTTTTTGATAGTTGTCATCATGGGACACACTGTATATATGTATAATTTCTTATTTGTAATATAAAATTTGTTCACTTTCTCAACCTTTGTTTTACCCACTTGACCCCCTAGGTCTTGTGCTTTTGTTGCTCACATTTTACGAAAACACTAAAATTATTTCTATGCTCCGGGTTGCGCTCCGTAAACGCTTATTATAGTTATTATTTTTGGACGCGGCTCATTTTCCGTTGTTTATTACTATAAACAGAGAACGGTGAGAGTGGTTCATCTGCCACAGAAATAGAATCGACAATGCAAATATTTGAAACTTTATTTTTAAATATTGAGGATAGAATTGGAACCTACGAGGCGGAATAAATTTAATAACGTTCACTAAATGTAAAAGAATTATTGGTGGCATCGTTAAATAAAAGGAAATGATACAAGAACGTAAAAATTATTGAAAATTAAAGAAAACTAGACCCAACCCAAACCAGTCGAAACCAAACAAAAGTAAATACAAGGTCAACCGAATCCATTCGTAGCTAAACCAACCCAACGAAGAACTGAACATAAAAGTAGAAAACAATATTAAAAATTGAAAAATTTAGCGAAAGATTAAAAAAATAATAAAATTAATGAAAATTAAGCAAAACTAAGCTCAAGATAAACATAAGAAAAGATTTTTTATGTTAAAATTAATGAAGCTTATTCAAAACGAACTCCAAGGTCAACCCTATCCAAACGAATTCAATCTAAGTGAAGTCAAATCAGCAACGAAAAAAACGAACGAAAGTAAAAAAAATCAGAAAAAAAATTTCGAAACATTAGAACAAAAGTATTAAATTAAAATAATCGAAAATTAAGCAAAACCAACCCCAAGGTCAACTCAATCCAGCCGAAGCCAACCTAAGCGGACCAACCGACGAAAAAATGAAAGAGAAATTAGAAGAAAATAATTTCGAAAAGTTAAAGCAGGAAAAGCGAAAAGATGTGTTAAGTCCAATTAAGTCCAATCCAACTGAGCTCAGCCAAATGACCAAATACGTAAAACGAAAAGTTATTCAAAATTAAAAAAAAAAAACAGAAACTCTCTAAAATAAAAAAAAACACTGCTTTACGAAAACAATGATACTTGTTACGTTACATAACCTCAAAGTGCAATTAGAAAGTGATAATCTACACAACCATGAAATGATAAAGCCGCCACTCTTTCAAATTCTCATGATTTTCTCGTTCAAATTTGATTGATTTCACTTAATAAAACCTAAGTTTAAGTTAATAAAACTTTACTGATTCAATTGATTGACAGCTGACAGTTTGATGACGGAACTAGTTTTTTAAATTAAAATTTAAATTACGTATAAAAAATTTAGACATAATTGTTACTTTTTTATAAAAAATCCAACAAAAAGTAGTGATTAAATTAATTTTGTTTTGGCTTTTAGGCGAAGAATAGAAATTTTTACTTCCGCCCGCTTAGGAGATGTTAATTAATTTTAAAGTGGAGTTTCAGCTTCGAAAGTTCTTAGTTAATTACTTATTTATTTTAGCTGTGCGTTAATTAAATGTTGTAAATTTTATTTTATTGTGATTTTAATAAGGCAGTAATTGCTTTGCTTAATTATTTTAATTATTAAAAATTACTTTTTTCTAAGACGCCCATAAAAGTTATTTTTTTCATTTGGATATAGTGGCATCAGGTATCCGATACTGTTACGTTTCTAGGGTTTGAGTTTATTTATTTAAACGAATAAAACACTCGATAAAATCTTAACCGTAATTTAATAAAGCTTAAAAACTAATTTATTTGTAATAATTTATTTTCACACTAAAATCTAACTTCGACGTTCGCTGTTAGAATTCGACTGCCTGGTGAGTCAACTCCGGGCGATTTTATATCATTTGCTGGCGTCTGGAAGTCTCTACGCTGGAAAATTCTAGTTTGTTCCATGTAGGCCCCGGCCGCGTGACGGCCGATGACACATAACAGCGGACCGACTTCTTGACGCCTTGCGCTAAGTCAGGTTGGCTCGCCACACTGCCCCCTTCTTAGAAACGTTTCGTCTCGAAATGTTCCTGGTGATAGTCTTGAAGGAGGGTGTCGGAATCTACATGCTGGCCCATTCTTGCAACTTCCCGCCTGGAAGAAGTAACAGTCTACGGTTTTGCTGTTGCTGACTGTTGCCTGTGGGTGGTGGCTGCAGACTAGGACTTCGATTCCCGTTCTGTGGAAGATGACTTCCAGCATGCTTCGAATTACTCTCCAGTCTAGTCCGTCCAATCCGCAGCCCAATTTGGGGATGGCTAACTTCATCTGATGGTTCTCTATTAGCTGTCTCCTCAGGCTATATAGGGCTCTCCACATAGTCACATAGTCAGGTTTACCGCTTGATGTCTTCTTAGTGACTAAATAATGCACGTGGCGCCTCCGATCTGCCGTCGAATCAATGATCTGCAAGCTCTTGCCTACCACGGGATGCTGTCTTCGTAGCTCCTCGATTTGGCCAAATTTCTTCCTAAACACCTGAGCGATTCCTTTGGACATTTTCAGGTCTTCTGCTACGCAGTGGGCCAGACTGTACTCCAGTGGCACTTTAAAGAGATCTTGTTGCTTCTCCGTGGTCACTCCAAACCGTGCCTTGCTTCCTTCGGCGTGATGAGACATGAAGGTTTCGAAGTTCACTTCGGAAACTTGCGCCCTTTGTACTGTCCCTTCATCTGCTTCTCCATGGTAAGGGGCTATCCGGTTGAAGTTGATTACCTTGGGTTTGCCATGGGGGACCTTCCTGATGCGGTAAACGACGTCGTTGATCCGTTTCATCACTTTGTAAGGACCTTCCCAAGAGGTCTGTAATTTTGGGAAGAGGCCTCGACGTCTTTGGGGGTTATAAAGCCAGACCAGTGCTCCAGGTTGGTATCCCCCGTGTTGAGCGTTGATGTCATAGTGCTCCTTCATCCGATCGCTGGCCGTCCATCTGTTTGCCTTTGCTGCTGCTTCGAACTGTTTGAAGTAGTTGGGCCAAGAAGACTTTCCATCGAACGTTGGTGGTTTTATTTTTAATTTCGAATTTTCTGCTGGTCCTTCCACAATTCGAGTTTCATTATTTTCTAGTACTTCTACTGGTGGCTGATCCCCGAACACTCGCAACCCCGCCATGATTTGGTCCAGATTTTTGATTTTGTTATTCTGCTGGAATATTATTTCTTTCACATTTTCTTGCAGGTTTCTTGTTTCTTCCGATATTTTTACCACTAGTTTATCTTCGAGTCCTTTCGTCTGTTCTAGAAATTCGCCCTTCAAATTTCCGGACTGTTCTAGAAGTTTCTCGTCGAAACTTCTGGATTGCTCTAGAAATTTCTCGTCTAAGTCTCTAGATTGTTCCAACAATTTATTTTGTAATTTGTCGAAATTTCCAGATTGTTCTAGAAGCTTCTCCTCTAAATTTCTGGATTGTTCTCGAAGCTTCTGTAAATTTCCAGACTGTTCTTGAAACTTCTCCTCCAAATTTCTGGATTGTTCTCGAAGTTCGTCCTTGAAATTTCTGGATCTTCACTAGCTGTCAACAAATCGGATCGGAGACGCTGTTGAAGTGCGCCTTTCAAACCACAGGTTTCTAACTCTCGTTCTTCCAATTCGGTTTTTAATTCGGCC
The DNA here is from genome assembly GCA_036172665.1 of Prosopocoilus inquinatus. Lineage (NCBI taxonomy): Eukaryota > Metazoa > Arthropoda > Insecta > Coleoptera > Lucanidae > Prosopocoilus > Prosopocoilus inquinatus. The sequence goes on along the minus strand of CM069871.1, from coordinate 11,375,626 downwards.
ACTTTTAAGTCTTTCAACAACACTTTTCTCGTAGCCATTGTTTTTTTTTTCTGTACTGTACTTATTTAATAATCTGATTAAATTTAATTTACTTTAAATTGTTTATTTATTTGCACAAACCCGCACACCGACACCACTGTTACGTTTCTAGGGTTTGAGTTTATTTATTTAAACGAATAAAACACTCGATAAAAACTTAACCGTAATTTAATAAAGCTTAAAAACTAATTTATTTGTAATAATTTATTTTCACACTAAAATCTAACTTCGACGTTCGCTGTTAGAATTCGACTGCCTGGTGAGTCAACTCCGGGCGATTTTATATCATTTGCTGGCGTCTGGAAGTCTCTACGCTGGAAGATTCTAGTTTGTTCGATGTAGGCCCCGGCCGCGTGACGGCCGATGACACATAACAGCGGACCGACTTCTTGACGCCTTGCGCTAAGTCAGGTTGGCTCGCCACAATACGCACTTGCTTGAATTCCACTTAATTCTGATTGGGTTTTGTCTTGAGTAACTTAATTTTAGTTTTAATTATTTTCGTTTTTAATTTTTTGCTTGGACTCGACGCAGGTTCAGTGGAGCTGTATTAACTTTAAGATCGTTTTTATTGAGCTTTGAGGTGTTTTGAGTTTTCAGTTTCTAATTTGTTATTTTACTTTACTTTTTGAGTTTCGATTTTATAAATTTTAGTATTTTAAAGTCTCAATTTTATGCATTATTCGAGACGAGTTAAGTTAAGAGTTGAATTCAGTTGACCTTAATTTTTTTGAGTCGTCATATTTAGCTTGGGTTGAGTTTTGAGTTTAGTCGACCTTGCTTAATTAAATCGAATTGAATTAGTTTGAACTTATTTAATTAATGGACTCGGTACAGTTAGATTGAGTAGAGTTGGATTAACTTTGAAATCGTTTATATTGAGCTTTGAGGTTTCTTGAGTTTTCAGTTTCTTTTCTTTATTTTACTTTACTTTTTGAGTTTCAGTTTTTAAACTTTTAATATTTTCAAGTCTCAATTTTATGCATTCGGTGAGACAAATTAAGTTAAAAGTTGAGTTCAGTTGACCTTAATTTCAACAGAATTCAAACTTAGTAACTTTGGGTGTTTTGAGGCTTTGACATTTTTTTAGCCTTTCTTTTTTAATTTATGACGATTTTAATTTTTTTTTAGTCGTCATTTTTAGTTTGTGTTGAGTTTTGAGTTTAGTCGACCTTGCTTAATCAAATCGAATTAAATTAGTTTGAACTTATTTAATTAATGAACTCGGTACAGTTAGATTGTTTGGAGTTGGATTAACTTTGAGATCATTTTTATTGAGCTTTGAGGTTTGCTGAGTTTTCAGTTTCTAATTCTTTATTTTAATTTACTTTTTGAGTTTCGATTTTATGAATCTTAATATTTTCAAGTCTCAATTTTATGCATTGGTCGCGACGAGTTAAGTTTAGAGTTGAGTTCAGTTGAATTTAATTTCAACAGAATTAAAATTTAGTAACTTTGGGTGTTTTGAGGCTTTGACATTTTTTTAGCCTCTATTTTTTAATTTATGACGATTTGAATTTTTTTGAGTCGTCAATTTTACCTTAGGATGAGTTTTGAGTTCAGCCGACCTTGCTTAATTAAATCGAATTGAATTAGTTTGAACATATTTAATTAATGGACTCGGTACAGTTTGGTTGAGTGGAGTTGGATTAACTTTGAGATATTTTTTTTGAGCTTTGAGGTTTTTTTGACTTTTCAGTTTCTAATTCTTTATTTTACTTTACGCGTTCGTTGCGTTGAGACGAGTTAAGTTAAGCGGTGAGCTGAGTTGGCTATTTTTTAATTTATGACGATTTTAATTTTTTTCTGTCATAATTTTTAGCTTGGGTTGAGTTAAGTTTTAACGTTTTTTTTTCACTTTCGAGTTTCAATTATTTAGTTCTAATTTGTATTTAAGTTTTATTTTTTTATTTTAAGTTTTTTTTACACAAACAAGACATATTATTTTGAGTTACTTTTAAGTCACTTTTTTAGTCACTGAGTTACTATTTTTACTTTCTTATAGTCTACCTGCAATCCTACCCCTAATAAAAAGAAAGTGCGTGTTGTTTTATATTCCTAATAAAAATTAAAGGCCACAATGGAGGAGTATAATCAACAAAATTTCATTGTTGCTAACTAGGTCATGCTTAAAAAAAAACATTCACAAATTGTTTATTTACCTGCACATGTGACTTTGGACATCAGACGTAGTATGTCATGTCTATTTTTAGTGGCATGCATTTTCAAGGGGAAACATGAAAAGTGCCTTCCCATATTATACCAAACATACTTTCTTCTGTGACTCGGACTTGAACGCGATTTATCTGCCACATACGCACATACTCGTCAAGCATTTTTTAAGCGCTCCTTACTTATACTTTAATGACTTTCACAGGCGCAAGCTTATTAATTTCGAACGTAATAATTTTTGTGTTGTGTTGAGAAATGTGGGAGTCATAATATACGCAGTCGTATATCAACACGATTTTTTTTTTGCGCGCGCGTCCATCGCCCATCTCGTTTATGATGAATTGGGTGCCTTTTTTTAAAAATTTTTGGGGGATTTACTTACTACCTTCTGGTGGTGATGGTGGTGGGTGATGGAATTTGAGCCCTTGCGGGTGGTACTTCCGCCAAAACTCGCGCGGCTCAGACTGCTTGGCACCAAAACTCTCGCTTGTTGTTGTTTCTGTAATGCGACACTTTTCGCTTTTGTGTCTTTTGACGATTTATGTTTCCTGAAGAAGAAGAAGCAGGCCGGGCAGGGTCGAGGTCGTTGCCTCGAATATACTCATAGGTATGCGGCCACCTTAATTCGGCGTTTGTAAAAAAATAAAAGAAAATTTTCTTTTTCGTTTCGTCTCGCATCTTCGTGTTTGACAAGACGAAACAAGACACTTGCAAGTATAATTGCTTCGCATAATTAGGTGTTTCTGGATGTCACACGTCTTGTCTTGTCAGCGGATGGAGGCGTCGGATGGAGCTTCTGTAAGCGCCTACAAATTTGCTAATTATCGAAGCTAACGACACCCGACAACTGTTAAAATATTGTCACAAACGCTCGACTGTCGCATGCCTCGTTAAAAAAAAAATACAAGAAAATAAAAATTATGTGCAGGTATACGCTCGTCCTCCCCCACATTTAGCCGCAGCTTGAAAACAATGGAGAAGGGGGAGCAAAAATGAACAAGTTGAAAAAAGTTGAATTCACCCCAGAATTAAAAAAGAAAAAACATAAATTAATAATCCAACTAACACAGAAGAAAGTATCTATAATTATAAAAAAATATTCAAATAGCGCTGAAAATATTTTATTTTATATAGGGTGGGTAAAAAAAATTACAACACCAAGTGAAACGGCCTGCGAACGTTTTAATATTTAGTTTTCACTTGTTTTCTATGATGCGTATGAGGCGTTTACCGGATACAAATATCGTGAATTTTTGAATGTCGAGAAGGGTTTTAACTATACGTGTATCATTTTCGTAATAAACACACTATGGCCAGTTGCACCAAACACCTAAAGTCAGCTTAGAATATCGCTCTTGAACAATCTTGTGTAACTTCACGTTTTGAGCAACATTTAAATTTAAGCTCGCCGTAATAAACTCAAATAAATTAACAAAGAGATGCTCGACTGATAATCAAAATAAAAATAAAATACCCTTAAATCTGATAAAACAGAAACAAACGATGGTCGTGGATGCAGATAGCACGAAAATAAAAATGTATGAAGTTAATAAATAATAAGTCAAATCGTTATAAAAATTGACAACAAAAAATTTAAACTGTTTACAGAAAGAAGAAATAATTAAAAAAAATAAAATAAATGCCAATCGACAGAATTAAAATGTAAAATAAATTAAACTCAAATCCAGTAAGTTAAAAAAAAAAAACAACAACAACAAAAGTCAATCAGATTGTAATAATAATAATAAAATCAAACAAAAGACTATCAATTGACAGGCCAAAATAAAAATTATGTACAACTAACAATAAGTTAATTTGATTTAAAAATTGACGAATTTTATCTTAATAAAAAAATTCATCTCTAAACGTCCAGTATCTGTAGATAGTATAAAAAAAAAAATAAAGTTAAATCGCTTAAAAAAGAAAAAAAAAAATGGAGATTGATCAAAGGTATTAAAATAGTAAAATCGAATAAATAAAACAACAAAAACAAAAAACCGGAATCAATTGTTGATTAAAAAATAAAAACATATCGAATAGAAGATAAGTTAAAAAAAAAAATAAATTCAACGAAATCGGTTAAAAAAAACAAAAGGCCTAAAAAAATCGTGAATTTTTGAATGTTGAGAAGGATTTTAACTGTATCTGTATGGCCAGTTGCATCAAATACCTAAAGTCAGCTTAGAATATGACTCTTGCACAATGTTGTCAAACTTCGAGCATCACATTCTAAGCGATACTTAAATTTTAGCTCGCCTTGAGTAAATAATTCGTGCAACTGGCCGTAAGAAACAAAACACTGTTAAAACAAATTTAGACAGTTCCGGCTTGAAAACAATGAAGTGATGAAACGTAAGATTTAAAAATAAGTCGACGTCACATGCTTGATAACCAGTCACTTGTCACAGCAATCAAACGCGATTGGCCGAGAGAAAGAGAGAAAAAGAGGAGGAATGAGGAAAATGAATGAAAAAGAAAAACAGGAAGAAGAAAAGGGGAGAAAGAAGGAGAGCAAGAAATTCTTTGAGTCGAAGCACAGAACTGAGTCAAACAAAAATAAAAGATCAAAACAATAAGAGGATGAAGAAAATCAATGAAAAAGAAGAACATGAAGAAGAGAGGAGAAAAATGAAATTCTTTGAGATGAAGAACAGAATTGAGTCAATCAAGAATAAAAGATAAAAATAATATTTAAAAAACTGTCTTCCATTTGAAAAATACTCGAAAATTCAACATTTTTGAAAATAATGAAAAAAAAACAGAAACCAAACGAAAAAAAAAATAATGAAGAAACTGAAAATGAAGAAGAGGTTGGCAAAATTCTGCTTCAAGGTGAAGAGCAAAAGCAAATTGAGGAGCACAAAGATTACATAATAAAGAAATTATTTAAAACAAAAGATGAAGAACAAAGTCGGAAGAATGAGAAGAAACAAATGATGATGAAGAAAAATTGATAAATATGGAAGCTGTATGAAAATAAAATTACAAAAAAAAAAAAATTTGTGGCACTCCTGCACAAAAAAAAGAAAAAGATTCAAAATACAATCTACTTTTGAAAATAACGAGAAAAAAATGAAACCAGACGAAAAATAAAATAATAAAAAAACTGAGAAAAAAATTGGAACAAATCCGGAAGAATGAGAAGAAAGAAATTGTAATAATAATGGAAATTTGAAACAAGCAAAATAAAAATGGACAAACACATAAAAGACAACATAAATAAATAACCTTCGAATCGATATTTAAAACAAGCAAAAAAGAAACACGATTTCAGTTGTTGAAGATAATCATTTGCACAAAGCAAGCAAAATTCAAGCAAAACTTAAACAAGATATTCAGACACGTGACTTATACTAACTACTTAAAAAAAATTATTACACGCCTATTTCAATTTTCTTTTTTTTTCGTCTTTTGTATTATGACTGAGCAAAACACATTTGATTGGCGATGAAATACAAAAAGAAGAAAAAACAAAGATTAAATTAAGCTTGCCCCAAATCAAATTCGAATATTTTATCGATAATATATTATCTTTTTTTTTAATAAATACGAATTTACAACAACGCACATAAATCAATTAAATTTTCATCACAAAACTGAACTTTGATCAAAAAATAAAAATAAAAACTTTACTCTTCTGAAATGAGCCCGAATATTACCCCCCCCCCCTCCTGCTCTACCTACATTGAAGATTGCGTACGTGTTAAAAAAAAATTGGTATTTTTTGTGACAACCACGATTTACGCAGCCCCGGCGCCAGAACGCGTTTAAAACGGGGGCGGCGCCTTTGAATTTTCACCCCAATTTGTTTCAATTAATCCGAACGATGAGAACACGAAAACAGAAACGCGGCGCTCTCTGACTTATTGTTTATAATAAATCAAGGGGCGTCGGGGGGTTACTTCCTCCTAACTTCGCCCCGGTTGTGATCGTGACGCTCTATAATAAATCTGTCCTTACCTTAAAAACAGTTGCTGCTGCGGAAAGAAATGGCCGGAGGACGGCGGGCGAACACGCGGTACATCAATGTTTCAACCGTTGAAATTAATAAAATAATAATAATCAGGAGAAGAAGAAGAAGTGGAAGTCGATGTTTACTCAGGCTTCACCGTTATCTTCCGAAGAAGAAACTGGTTATAATCTGGAAGGAGACTTGCCCGATGTGATTTAAGAATGTGATAAAATACAATCCCGAATCGTCTTTTTTTTTCTGGTACAGCAATACTAAAAATACTTAAAATTTAATAATAATACTAATTATTATTATAATCCATCGAGAGGAAGGATGAAAATGTAGTGCATTTTTGCAGTACAAAGAAACAAAACAATAAAACAATTGATCAAAGGTGTAGGTATATGAGACTCGCTTGTTCTTCGTCATAAACAAAAAATAAAACAGAAACGCAATCGATGTACTGCACATTTGCAATACATTATAAAGAAATAAAACACAAAAAAAAAACAATTGATCAAGCGAGCAAATACTTACGTGAGACTTGATCGTTGTTCATCATGAACAAAAAATAAAACAAAACGCAATCGACGTAGTACTCTTTTGCAATGTAAAGAAACAAAATACAAAAAAAAAACAATTGATCCAGCGTTTGTCCGCGAGAAACATTTGGTCGTTTTCTGTAAACAAAAAATAAAATAAAACGCAATCGAATCAACAATCAAATTGTTCTCAACAGGCCCATACACTAGTTTTATTTATAAAAGACGATCAAGTCTTTCTTGCAAACGGTCGATCAATTGTCCTTTTTTCTTTGTACATACGTACTGCAAACAAGCAATACGTTTTCTCTTTTTTGTATGCAGGAAACAGTCGAATCTCTCATTCGATTATTTTTTGTTTTCTGGCGTTCGTCTGTCATAAAAATAATTGAATTGATTTTCGCACCTTCTTTTCTCTCTTCAAAGGACGATGACTTTTTTTAATTTAACCAAGGAATAATTTTTTTTTTTTTGTTAAAAGCAAATCACGCCAAATTATCTTTCGTTTTTACAAAAAAAAAGCGATCATCCATTTTTTCTTACATCAAACTATCGCTTGTGTTTTGTTTTATTTTTATTGTTTTTTCTTTACAAAATCGACCAAGTCTTTATCGCAGACACGCCCGATCAATTGTTTTTTGTGTTTTGTTTCTTTTCTATCGCGAAAGAGCACTACTTTTCTCTCTTTTGTACGCAAAAGACAATCGAATCTCTCGATCTTCGTCTACCACAAAAAATAATTGACTTTTACTTTTTCTCTCTCTCTCTCTCTCTCTCTCTCTTCAAAGGGGGACGAAATTTTTATTTAATGTTTAATAACAAAAAGAAGAAAGCAAGAGTTAATTTTTGTTTATGACAGACGTCTGAGACGAACAAACAAAACAAACAAAAAAATCATTGTCGAATAAAAGAGAAAACAAAAATGGATCGATTAATCGGCGGAATTAAAATGTAATCCACTAAATAAAAAAAAAACAAAATATGATTAATTGGTAATTAAAAAAATATCACAAAACAAATTAAAAACGACAAATTGAAGTCGAACAAAAGAAGATGCAAAGATTGACCAATTGATTATGTAAAAGAATGAGTTAAATAAAGTATAATAGGGAATTAAAATAACAAAAACAAAAGACGGAAAGGTGAAGATAAGAAGAAAGTAAAAATTCTTTAACACGGAATTAAAATTTAATCGAATAAATAAAAACAGAACATAATTAGCTAATTGATAATTAAAAAATAAAATCACGTCGATTATAATCAAAACAAATTAAAAAAAAAACAACGAATTGAAGTCGAGTGAAAGAAGAAACAAAGGTCGACCGACTGTTTACATTAAAAATTGAATTAAATAAAGTTAAGTAAAGAATCATGACGAGAAATAAATAAAAAGTCGATAGTCAATTAATTTTTCTTTTCGGCGAACAGACGCCAGGAAACAAAAGATGATCGTCATCAAATCTTTTGCAAGTAAAAAAAAAGCAAAGAGAAAAAGAGAGAGCTGGTCGTCTTCCGCAAACCGAAATGAAACAAAACACGATCGATTGCCTAAAATAAAACGAATTTAATCAATCTTTTTTAAACAATAGATTTTTTTTTTCTTGATCTTTTGACAACTGATGGTCAACAAAGGCGGGAAAAGAGGAGAATCGATCAATCGAATCTCACTTATTTTACGTAGGTTCGATCGTTTTCTGTCTTTTTCTCAGATCAAAACGAAAAATAAAAAAAAAGAGTTAGACGTCTTTCAGCACCGCACATAAGAACGAGTCCGTAGATTTTTTTGCAGAAGAAAGAAAACACCTGTTTTAACAAAAAAAAAGAAATTATTAAACGGCACCGAAAAACAAAAAACGGTAGACCACCGGTTAGCAGAAACCAATAGACAATCGATTGGTCTTATCGTCTTCGTGGGATTTGATTGTCTTTTGCATATGTATAAAAAAGAAGAAAGTTTAAAGTTAACAAAGAAGACAAAAGACAACCGTTTCACCGCCGTGGTAAGAATGTCAGATACAGAGAAAAAAAAATGAGAAAATGCAGAAAACAATATGACAGACGCAAAACAAGAGATAATCGATTGGTCTCATCATCTCCGCGAGATTTCTCTTTTATACGTGTATAAAGAAAAAAAAAATTGAACGTTAATAAAAGAAACAAAAGACAACCAAGTCGCCGTCGTGCGTAAGAATATAAGATATAGAGAAAAAAAATGAGAGAATGCAGAAAACAACATGACAGACGCAAAACAAGAGACAATCGATTGGTCTCATCATCTCCGCGAGATTTCTCTTTTATGTGTGTATAAAGACAAAGAAATTGAACGTTAATAAAAGAAACAAAAGACAACCAATTCGCCGTCGTGCGTAAGAACGTCAGACAAAGCGAAAACAAATGAGAGAATGCAGAAAACAACATGACAGTCGTAAAACAAGAAACAACCGATTGATCTCATCATGTCATCATCTCCGCGGGATTTGATTGTCTTTTGCATGTGTACAAAAGAAAACAGAAAATTTAAGGTTAACAAGGAAAACAAAAGACAACCGATTCGCCGTCTTGCGTCAGAATGTCAGACAAAGGGAAAACAAATGAGAGAATGCAGAAAATGACACGACAGACGCAAAACAAGAGACAACCGATTAGTTTCATCATCTCCGCGAGATTTAATTATCTTTTGCATATGTATAAAAAAAGAAAATTTAAGGTTAACAAAAGGAAACAAAAGATAGGCGATTCGCCGCCGTGCGTAAGAATGTCAGACAAAGGGAAAACAAATGAGACAATGCAGAAAATGACATGACAGACGCAAAACAAGAGACAACCGATTAGTCTCATCATCTCCGCGAGATTTAATTGTCTTTTGCATATATATAAAAAAGAAAATTTAAGGTTAACAAAAGGAAACAAAAGTTAACCGATTCGCCGCCGTGCAGAAGAATATCAGACAAAGGGAAATCGCATGGTTTTTGTTTGTTGGTTGCAAATTACAATTACGTGATGACTTATGCGATTACTAAAAAAAAATAATTATTGCACCCCAATTTCGAAACTATTTTTTTCTTCGTGTGTGCCAACACAATGCTACAACTAAAAAAAAAAAAAAACAAAATGAAACGAGTATAGAAAAACTATTAATGGTGACCAATGTGCTGTACCGCAGGCGAAGACGGTCCCTCCTCCAACCACTGGCGACAAATTCCCATTGGAGAGTCGTCGAAAATGTGTCACATGCAGATGAGACGAGTCAGCTTCAGGCCAAGAGCTCAAATCTTAATTACTTTAGCATCTAGTGTGCGTAAATTAACAGTGTTTACTAATTTTGAGTGGTGCGATGCATTTCATCAAAATGGAACCGGATCACTTCGTACCTTCATCCAGTCCGACCTCGTGCAACAACCCCCTGCGTTCACCCTCGGCCTACAACAATTACTTACCGATACAGTACCCCTACAGTCCATCCCTGTACTCGAACAATTACTCGAACGATTCACTTTGCGATTATCAACAAGAATCACCGCATCCTTTCGGAATGGGAATGGGGATGGGAATGGGGATGGGGATGGGGATGGGATTGGGGATGGGGGTCAGTTTTGGATTATACTCGAAAAATGCGATTACGAGGGGTATAGAAGATTTGTTGGGGAAAGACGCACCCTCGCGCAATGTTTACTGCTATCAGCGTTTCGACGATTACTCCGTCGATCATCAGGAACGAAAGTACGGCGAGTTCTTGCACTGTAATAGTAGCAGCGAGTACAGATTTTGCGACGGGGAGGACTTGACCACTACAGGAAATTGTGCGCCCGATTGGAACTACGATGTCGGGGGCGATGTGAAAAGTCAGGGTGAAATTTACGGAGAAGACAGCGGCCCCATTGATTCGCCCCAGTCCGATTTTGCAGGTATTTAAAAAAAAAGTATTCCTCCTGCCGCGCCGCTTGCAAAGCTAAAAGTATATTAGAGGGTTTGGAAATTGGGGGGTTGGTAAGATTGACTCTACGTAGCGCTAAACTGTCAAATTTAATGTCAAGAATGAAAATAAATGTAGAAGAAAGTCATGGGTTCCTTCTTTGAATGGGGGTCGCTAGACAATCGAAGATTCATCATGATAATCTGTTATCAATGTGATATGTTCACAGAATAACGCTATACTCCAATTTCCAGACACCCTGTATAGGTCGTTTCAGTTAAGGAGGCTTCCATTATATCTCCCCACTTACTCCTTTGAGAACAAAAAGTTACTTGGCATTATGTGGAGCACATTTTAAAATTAGTTTGGTGCATACAGAGTGTTGCGTTTGGTCTGGGAGTTATGTCACTTCGTTATTTTAAATGCGACACCCTATATATTTTTAAATTTTCGGATTCCGGACTGAATTTTAATTAAAAAAAAAATATCGCTGCTTTTCGAATCGAACGATTCATTATAACGATTATGTTACATTTTGAATCATGCACTAAAAAAAAAAAATGAGAAGAGAATTTTTATCGCACATCTACAATTTCAATAAAAAATAATAGTATACCGGGTGGGCCACCGAAAGCGGAGCATACCGAATCACTTTCAGGAAAATGCTTATTATAATAAAACATGTAGATTTTTAATTCAGGCGGAAGGAGTGGGCGCTTTTCTATCCTGTACTCAACTGTCCAAAATTGAATCTTTTGAATCAATAAAATTTTAAAAAAATACAGAATGCAATGTGAGCGGCAAGTAATCGAAAAGGTAATTTTATAAAGAGAATTCTACAATATGAATTTGGTCACCCTTGTTAACCCCTCCCGCAGGGAGAAAATGAAACGTTGCATAATCCAAAGTGTGACAGTTCACATGACAGCTAAGCTGCGAAAGCATGACAGAAAAGCTCCCGCCTCCCCCTGTCTTGGATTAATTAGATCTAGGTGTTTGAGCGTCATTTCAAATAAGAATATTCCTGGAAAGTTTGCGTTCCTGAAGATATTTGATCTATTTCGTTTTCAGCGGACCACCCGGTACATTTTTTTTTTTTTTCAATTTAAAATTTTTGATTTGAATTTATTTCGGAACATTAACGTTCTCCACGGACGACACATTTTATTATTATTACGACCATTATTTCTTTACTTTACCCCACGTTTTTTTTTTAACTATAAGTTAAAATTAAAATCTCTTCAGTGCAAATACAGGATGTTCCAGTTAAGGCGGCTTCCTGCGTACCTCTCTAGTTAATCGTTTTACGAAAAAATGTTTCAAACGAAAGTTACTTGGTATCATGTGGAGCATATTTTAAAACCGGTTCGGTGTACACAGAGTGTTCCGTTTCGTCTGGTCACTTCTTCGTCTAAACAAAACAGTTATCGCGTTATTCAACTTAAAAAAAAATATCGCTGCTGCAGTACTTCAAACAAATGCAAATATCTTTCGAACAAATGACGTTAGAGACTTGTGGTTTTTTGCAAAAGATTCGTCTTGAAACGCTTTCTAAGTTACACCGTCAAGCAATGTAAGTTCTTACAAAAGAAATTAATAAACTTAAGAATATTCAAACTACGATAACGATTTTTTTAATAGAATGCCATATATCTATTACCATCAGTAAATGCGCTATTTTGTCTTTTCAATGATATGGAGTTGTTGATATTTGTCGTTTGTTCAGTATTTAGATTTTTCTGTGATATTTTGAAAAATACACGATATATTGTGACAACTTTATTAATTTTGTTGCTAGAAATTATGTTACTTGGAATTTTTCTTGGCAGCGTAACTAAAAAAGCGTTTCAAGCTGAAACTTTTGCAAGAAGCCACAAGTCTGTGGCATCATTTGTTCGGAAGATATTTGCATTTGCTTGAAGTACTGTATCAGCGATATTTTTTTCTTAAAAAGTTGAATAACGCTATAACTGTTTAGTTTAGACCCTATATGTGATGCACAAGGTCACATTAAAATTCAGTCCGGAATCCGAAAATATAAAAATATATAGGCTGTTCCGTTTAAAATAACGAAGAGACATAACGCCCAGACCAAACGGAACACTCTATATACACCAAACCGGTTTTAAAATGTGCTCCACATGATACCAAGTAACTTTCGTTTGAAACATTTTTTCGTAAAGTGACTAACTAGAGAGGTACGCAGGAAGCCGCTTTAAGTGAAACACCCCGTATTTGCACTGAAGAGATTTTAATTTTAATTTATAGTTTAAAAAAACGTGGGGTAAATTAAAGAAATAATGGTCGTAATAATAATAAAATGTGTCGTTCGCGGAGAACGTTAGTATTCCGAAATAATTTCAAATCAAAAATTTTAATTAAAAAAAGAATGTACCGGGTGGTTCGCTGAAAACGAAATAGATCAAATATCTTTAGGAATGCATACTTTCCAGGAAAATTCTTATTTGAAATGACGCTCAAACACCTTGATTTAATTAATCCAAGGCAGGGGGAGGCGGGAGCTTTTCTGTCGTGCTTTCGCAACTTAGCTGTCATATGAGCTGTCACACTTTGGATTATGCAACGTTTCATTTTCTCCCTGCGGGAGGGGTTAACAAGGGTGATCGAATTCATATTGCAGAATTCTCTTTACAAAATTACCTTTTCGATTACTTGCGGCTCACATTGCATTCTGTATTTTTTTTTTTTAATTTTATGGATTCAAAAGATGAGGAACAATTTTGGATTGTTGGATGCAGAAGGGAAAAGCGCCCCCTCACCCGCCTGAATTAAAAATCTACGTGTTTTACTCTAATAAGCATTTTCCTGAAAGAGATTCGGTATGTTTCGTTTTCGGTGGGCCACCCGGTATATTATTATTATTTTTTATTGAAAATGTAGAAGTGCGATAAAAATTCTCTTTTCATTTTTTTTAGTGCATGATTCAAAATGTAAAATAATCCTTTTAATGAATCTTATTGAATCCATTCGATTGTCCGTACAGTGGCGGACAAAATAAAATGTGAAACGTCATTGTTTACCTGTTTAATATTTCGACGCGAACAGTAATTCTGAATCGAAGTTGAATATTAAAAAGGGAAACGCAGCGAAATCGCGCGCAATGTTTAATTTGTTTGCCTTTTTCGAAAAGTCGCGGATTGTTGACAGTTTCGTGATGGTTTGAGGTTAGAATTCATCAAAAAGCTAGTTAAACTTGGCCTATTTTTTTTACTTGAAAAGAGCAGATTCACAACATAGCTGTCTGTAACCGATAAGAGCTCGAATAAAAGTTAGGCAAATTTTTTTAAAATCTTATTAAAATTATACAGGATGTATCAAGGGTGCGTTCTCAGGCTGTATCTAGATAACTACTGAAGGCACAAAAGAAGATTCTAGACATATTCGAGACATACTTAATTTGATATCCTGAACGTGATTCGATGGTAAAAAGAACATAACGTTTAAAAGTTGAAAACAGTTGAAGGTCTCGATAACCTGATACGCATTTATTTTTCTGATGGTACCCTAACCAAAATCGAGCAGGAAAGGTCCTGAAACTTTTCCAATTTAAGTTGCTTCATAAAAATGCACGGCTTCCCCTAAACACCCTGTATTTAGATACACCTTAGGGTTTCATCTAAAAACTGTCGTTTGCAACAATTATTTTATTTGTTTTTAACTCTAAGGGAGAGGTTCCCTACCCTTTTTTTAAGCATCGAGCCCCCTTACAAGAAAATAAAAATTTCCATCGAAAAATTTTGTTAAATTATAATCTGCGATTTTATTTGACCTTATTATAAATATAAACAAGTTCGATCATCTTTTGTCTTTGCTGCTGGATTCGACTTGACTTTATTTTATATTCGCATTATCGATTGGTCTTCTTTTGTTTTTCGTCAATGCTCATGATTCGACCCAACTTGATAACTAATTTCGCAGAATTTTTATTTTCGTCTCATCCTCACCACTAATCGTTTTTTTTTAATTTTGTTATTATAACTTATTCGATATTTATTTATTTCAATTTATTTTCAATTTTTCCTCTTTTTCTCGTCTTTCTTTTGTTTAATTTTTGAGTTTATTTGAGTTGATCTTTTTGATTTTTTTTATTATAACTTATACGATATTTATTTAATTCAATTTATCATCAATTTTTCCTCGTTTGTTCTCGTTTTTTACTTTTGTTTAATTTTACGATTTTATTTTTTAACTATCAATTCATCGTCTTTTATTATTATTATTTTTTACTGGTTGAGATTTATTTTACTGTACGTTTTCTTTCCGTCGATTGATTTGCAGATTAAATTTTTGATTACGTTCGTCAATTTTTACGTCGATTTGACTTAAACGCAGAACTGTCGATTAAGTGTCCCGTTTTCTACGTTCGTCATTGTATGTACAAAAGTTTAATTCAATCTTCACGCTGCATAAAATTTAATTAGGCGAGAATTCAGAACTCCGACCCTTAAAAGATCTCTACAAGTTCATCGACCCCCATCCGACCCCTATAAGTTCATCGACCGTTTTTGCTATTATTTTTTTGTTTTTTTTTTATTTTCCTTCTATTTTTTACGAGTCTTGAATTTCCTTGTTCGCCGATATTTACTTGGTTTCTCCGACGCATTTTTCCTTGCCGATTGTCATCTTTTTTTTTCTTATGATTTGAGTTCTATCTCTTCTATCGACGAGTTTTTCATCGTTTTTTTTTGAATTTTTACGCTAGCACACACTCTTTCTTTAGTTTTGTTTTTTTTTTATTACGGTCGCAAATATCACTAACTTTTTCTTTATTTATTTTTCTAATTTGACGACGTTATTTGTTTCTTCTATTGATAAATGAAAATACTTTATTATCGTAATCAAAGTTTTATTTTTTTATCGTTCGCTTAAAGCCCGTCGTCATTTGTTTTAAGCTAACTTTTTCTGTCTATTATTTTTCTTATCTTTTGCTCCTCTTCTTTTTTTGCGCAATTAATTTTCACGTCGACCATCATTCGTTTTTTCCAGGCAAATTCTAGCGATAATATACCTATCCCGAGGATGCAGTTTCGGGACATCCTGTATAGTCACACATATTTTTGTTTGTTGGCTAAACCGAGTCACACACGTATTTTCATCACGTGATTCACATTAGCAACAACAACCTCACCTACTTCGTTTCGTATTAACGCGACCATTAATCAAAGTTCAGGAGATAGATTTAAACGAAGCCGTTCTCCTACGCAAAGGATTAAAAAAAAATTATAAATGGAGCAATTTTTTTTTTGAATTTTTTTTTCTGCGCGAGTCCATAAAGCAAGTTGCTGCTCTAAATTTAACGGGGCCGCCCTACTTTAGAAAAATAAACTCCCGGGGATTTGATTATTTGAAGAAATGCGAAAATTGTCGGGGGCTTAAAATTATGTGGTTTTCATTTTATTTATTTATTTCTTGTTGATTTATTACATTGCAGATTATATTACCTTATGTATACATTATTTCCATGACAACGGGTTATCATTTCACATCCCACTTGTAATAAGTAAGTGAGCATTTAACGGATTTTTTAGTTTTTTTTTTTTAATTTTCGGCTTGGGTTGAATAGAACTAGGTCGGGTCATGTTGACGTTAAGGTTGGTTGATCTTCATTTTAATTGATTTGTAATTTTTAACAATTTTTTTACTTTTCAATTTTTTTGCAATTTTTATTCTTGTTAAGTGGAGCTAGGTTGAGATTAGTAGGGTTGAAATAACCTTGATCTTCTTTGAACTTGATTTTAATTGATTCTTAATTTTCACTTTAATTTTTCTTGCAATTTTTAATGTTCTACTTTTGTTGGATAAAGTTAGGTTGATGTCAGTTAGATTGCATTGACCTTGAGAGATTTGTCGAGCTTAACTTGAGTTGGGTGAGTTCAGTTGACCTTGAGATTTGTCGAGGTTTACTTTAAACCGTGCATAAGTTTTAATACATTTTTTTTGTCTACTAATTTTTTTGTAATTTTTAACTTGAGTTGAATGAAAGTTGAGTACAGTTAGATTTGGTTCGCTTTAGAAATCTTTTTTCATTTAATCTTTTTACTTTAATATATCACTAGTTTTTGATTTTTAATTTTTTGCTCGGGTTGAATAGAATCGAGTTTGGTTGTTGGGTTGACCTTGGTATTAGGCAAAAGTCACTTTTTTTGCTTCAATTGAACACAGTTTGGTTGAGTTCAGTTTAATTGGGTTGAGCTTGATTTTTTACTTTTAATTTTTTTTTATATTTCTTTTTTTTTAATTTTTTTATTTTGGTTGAACCAAGTTAGGTTGGGTTCAGTTGAATTGGGTAGACATTGAAATTAAAAAAAAAAAATTTGTCTACTTTAATTTTCTTAATTTTAATTTTATTGTTTTTTTATTACGATAAAAGTTGAATTGAGTTAACCTTGAGAATTGTTGAGCTTAATTTTTACTTTGATTTTTCTAATATTTCTTCTTTTTAATTTTTTTGCTTTGGTTGAACCAAGTTAGGTTGGATTCAGTTGGATTGGATAATCATTGAAATTTTTAAAAAAATTTTTTGTCCATTTTAATTTTCTTAATTGTAATTTTTTTGTATTGTTTTTTATTATAATAAAAGTTGAATTGAGTTAACCTTGAGATTTGTTGAGCTTGATTTTTACTTTGATTTTTTTAATATTTCTTTTCCTTAATTTTTTACTTTGGTTGAACCAAGTGAGTTTTTTTTTTATTATAATAAAAATTGAATTGAGTTAACCTTGAGATTGGTTGAGCTTGATTTTTACTTTGATATTTTTAATATTTCTTTTTCTTAATTTTTTTACTTTGGTTGAGCCAAGTTAGATTGGGTTCAGTTGGATTGGGTAAGCACTGAAATTAAAAAAGAAATAATAATTTTGTCTACTTTAATTTTCTTAATTTAATTTTTTCGTGTTTTTTTTATAATAAAAGTTGAATTGAGTTAACCTTGAGATTTGTTGAGCTAGATTTTTACTTTGATTTTTTTAATATTTCTTTTTCTTAATTTTTTTACTTCAGTTGAACAGTGTTATAGGTTGGGTTCAGATGGAATGTGTAGAAATTTTTTGTTTTTTATTTTAGTAAAAAAATTAAATTAAGAAAATTAAAGTAGGCCCAAAAAAAATTTAAAAATTTGCTGTGTTAAGTTGGGTTCAGATGGAATGTGTAATCATTGAAATTTTTTGTTTTTATTTTAATAAAAAAAAAAACTAAATTAAGAAAATTAAAGTAGACCAAAAATTTTTAAAAATTTTCAATGTCTACCCAATCCAACTGAACCCAAGTTCAACCCAAAACTAAACTCGATCCCATTCAACCCAAGCAAAAAATTAAAAATCAAGACACAATGGAAAGATTAAACTAAAAATCTAACTGCACTCAACCTAATTCCTTTTTTTTTAATTTTTTGGTCTACTTTCATTTACTTAATTTTATTATTATTATTTTTTTTTAATTGTTTTGCTTGGGTTAGAGTCGAGTTAAGTTCTTGGATCGAGTTTGGTTGACCTTGAGATTGTTCGAGCTGCGCTTTAATCGGTTTTTTATCAACATAATTTGAAGGACGATTCAGGTATAACATCCTGCATAGGATGAACTATTGGAAATAAAAAGTTGCGTCCAGCACCGTTGTTTTGATTCACCCTGTATAGATGAAAATAATTTTCTAGACCTCTATGATCTAAAACAAAAATGTCTTGAAACTTCTTTTTGTTTCTTCAGTATTTATCGAAATGTTGCTCGAGAACACACACTGGGACACCTTGTATAACAATAAATAAATAAGTACAAAGTTTTTTTAAATCTCAAACCGGACAGAAAAATGAAGGGAAAACACTCAACGTTTCGCTATAGATTTATAGCTTCGTTGAATGTTTTCCTTTCATTTTTCTGTCCGGTTTGAGATTTAAAAAAACTTTGTACTTACAATTTTCATCGGACAAGAACCAACTTCAATAATAAATAAATAGGCAAGTACCCCGTTTGAAGACCACACACGCTAAAAATTCTCATAGAACAAATTCCCTGGCATTAAGGGATGATGAACATCGACATTCGAGTTTGACAAATAGGTCGCTTCCCTCATCCCTCTCGTTCCGAACAGATGGGTCAACATTCCGTGTGACATTTGAAGACTGTTTTTGCAAGGGCGTGATTTATTGCAGGTGGGAGTAACTTTTCGCCGACAGATTTACATTTTCCTTTTGCCACTGACTACTGACTTCATAATAAAACGAATGACACGATTATAATAATAGCAATACATCGAATGCTATTGGATGATGATTCACATTCACATCCACATCCATGACATGTACCACATGCGCCAAGAAAAGATTTTCATAACCCTCTCGATCATAAAAAGCCTGGCTTACACGATTTCAGAGCTGTTTTTTTTTTCAGCGAGGGAAATCTAGAACAATAATTTCGGATGTAATTCGAAACATCGCGCTGGTTTATTATACTGCTGTTTATTTAAAATGCTGCTGTTTTATGGTGGTTATTATATAAACATATTTTGAAGGAGAGAGAGAGAGAGAGAGAGGGAGATCAAAGCGTCCGCCTCCATAAAGCACAAAATACGTGATTCAAGCCGGATTTAGAAATACGTAGCCGACATCATCGGCTCGCATAAAGAAGGTCCTTTGTTTCCTGAAATTTTGCAATCGCGATTAGCATCATCGCTGATGTCGTCACTTCTTTGCTGATCCTCGCCGAGGAAGATCATTTTCTTTTCTTTTTTTTTTTTTGAATTAATGACGGCCGGCGAAGAAGGGATGACAACAGCAGAACGTTGTTAACGTATCATCGCGTCGTTATGCTCGATGATTTATCGTCAAAAACCTTCTATGTACTGTGACTTTTTTTTTATTACTTATTAAATCTGGTCGCCTGGGGTATTAGTCACTCGAACTCGAACAAAAACTGTCTCGTCCGTGGAATAAATAAGTAGGCTTTGATATGTCAGCAACCATAATATTAAAAAGCACACTCCCTAAACTAGTGAAAATAAAAGGTTTTGCTAATACGAGGTTCTCTTTGTTTAATTTGTTTAACGTGTTTAGCAGCGTTTAATTAACTGTGAATAGTTGGATTTAATAAAACAAAGAAACGCCATTGTGACAAACGCCCTCTCTCGACGGCGTTAAACGACTATAATAAATGTGCATTGGCAGGGTTGCCAGATCTCTCTTGAGAAATATAGCCGAAGGTATTACAAAAAGTAGCCGCAATTACGCCAAACTCCAAAATCCAAAAAAATATTAATTAATAATTGTATTACATTCTTTGAAATATTTTGACATCAAAAATTATACTGATCAAGGGTAGCCACGGATTTCGAAATTATTTCATATAAAACAAAAACGCATCGTTAATTAATTACGCAAATGTAATTCATTTGACAGTTATCAAGGTGAGCTATTCTTTTTTTTTTGTTTTTTTTTTCTAAAAAGTAGTGGCAGAAAAAAACAAAACAAAATTTGAAAAAAAAGGAAGAAATTAACCCGAGAAAATTTCAGAAACGAAAGAAAAATTAAAGAAACAGTGACAATATACAGGAGGGAAAAACAAAAACAAATGCAGATCGACAAGCTGACCTAAAAGCGACAGTTTTCCGGACGAATCGAAAAGTTCGTAGAAAATAAAAACAAAAACAAACGAAGATCGACAAGCTGACCGAAAAGCGACAGTTTTCCGGACGAATCAAAAATTTCGTAGAAAATTAAATCAAAAACAAAAGAAGATCGACAAGCTGACCTAAAAGCGACAGTTTTCCGGACGAATCAAAAAGTTCGTAGAAAATAAAAACAAAAACAAAAGAAGATCAACAAGCTGACCGAAAAGCGAAGGTTTTACGGACGAATCAAGAATTTCATAAAAAATAAAAACAAAAGGAGATCGACAAGCTGACCGAAAAGCGACAGTTTTCCGGACGAATCAAAAAGTTTGTAAAAAATAAAAACAAAAACAAAAGAAGATCGACAAGCTGACCTAAGAGCGATAGTTTTTCGGACGAATCAAAAATTTCGTAGAAAATAAAAACAAAAACAAAAGAAGATCGACAAGCTGACCGAAAAGCGACAGTTTTCCGGACGAAACAAAAATTTCATAGAAAATAAAAACAAAAGAAGATCGACAAGGTGACCGAAAAGCGACAGTTTTGCGGACGAAACAAAAAAAGAAACGAACGACGAAATACAGTGGTGCGTAAAACAAAAGAAAACACAACTATGATGGACACAAAACAAATTAAAAACGACGAATTACGAAGAAACGCCAATAAAATGAGGAACATTAATTTGATAAGAAAATGAATCGAGAAATCCAAAGCACGAAAGCATAAAGAACAGAAAAAAAGCAGAAGAGAAATGATGACCAAGATGAAAAGCAAAAGAAAAGCAGCAGAAAACAAAAGACTACTACTACAAAAAAAAAACGTGGTTCAACAAAATGTGAAAAAAATTGACAAAATGAACAAAAAAAAACGAAAGTACAGAAAATAGACAAAAGTGCAATACTAAGATGGAAAACAATGAAAATCGACGAAAGTTTTTGTAAATAAAAATAAACTTGTGGGAAACAAAAGAGAAGAAAAGAGAATCAGTGAAATTCAAAGATCAAACGAATCAAACGGACAAAACAAAAGAAACGAAGGGTGAATAAAATGCGAAACGTCAATTCCTTAAAACAAAAGAGAAAGAAGAAAGTATTAAATAAACAAAAAAACGATGTTTAAATTGTGTACTGTCAGAAGCAAAAAAGTAGACAAATTACAGTTTTCTGTAATCATTCTTTCTGAAAATGGTAGTGATTAAAGACGACTTCACAGATAACATTTAAAAAATTTAAAAGCTCTCAAAATTAACAAGTTTAAAATTTTGTAAGCACAATTTTTTTTTAAATCTCAAACCGGACAGAAATATGAAAGGAACACACTCAACGTTTCGCTACAGATTTATAGCTTCGTCAGGAGTGAAAAAAAGTAAATAAACGACTTGTCAAGAGAAACAAGTCATCAAGAGAAACGAAAAGGTAAACTAAAATACGATTTGTCCGGAATAAAGGGAAAAGTAACTAGAACTAAATTAAAATTAATTTAAAATGTTGGTAAAATTTATGAATTCGTCTTTAATTTATGGCATTTTGAGAAAGAGTAATTACAGGGAACTGTAGTTTGTTTACTTTTTTTCGCTTTCAACTGTACATATTTGCGGTTTCAAGTAGAATATAAAATTTTGTCGAGTATTGTTACACAAGGCGGCAAATACGATTTTTAAATTTGCGATCTTCTCTTGTTTTTTTTTTTTTTTTTTTTTTTTTCATTTTCGTCTACCAGTTCAGTATTTCGTTGTTGTTTCGCTTCAAGATTGTCTGCAATAAAAGAAAGAAAATTGAAATCCAACGAATCAATTTTAAGTAAATTGTGTTGGGGTCGGGACACATCGACGCGTTTGCGAACTTTCATAAATTTAAAGTGCTTTCTAATTTCAACATGCTTCAAAAACATTATTTTCTCCTTCATCAAAATTAAAGGAATACATATTTCAGAATTTTTAGAATCTTCTTAACATTTATTTGTTTTATTTTCAGATGCCAAACGGCCGGAATGCGGCAGCTCCAAGCCGAGAAAAGAGAGGACGGCGTTTACGAAGAGTCAAATCAAAGAATTAGAAACCGAGTTCAACCATTCGAATTACCTGACTCGTCTGAGGAGGTACGAGATCGCCGTCGCCCTGGATTTAACCGAAAGACAAGTAAGCATTTAAATTACTTTTCCGTTTAAATAACTTTCTTTTTATCAAATTAGAGGCCTAGTTCGGTCATTCAGATTACTCACACGTTAAAAAAAAGTTATCCTACTGCCGAAAGTGCGCTTCAATCCGGGCTCTAGTTATAAGGTTGCTCCGTCCTGTTTTTAATCGATTTAATCGAGAATTAAGAATTGAAAGCTTCATTATTGAGCTTTCTGTTTGTTTGATTTTTGTTTTTTCATATTTATATATCCCTTTTAGCATTTCATACTTTTAAAAACCGTGGTGGAAAGTTAGATTCCCCAATCGGGCAACATCGTTTCCATCACGGTGTCGCATTAATTCAAATTCTTTTGTTTTTTAACTTTAAGCATTATTTTAACTTTCATTTTAATTAGCGTTTCTCTAATAGTGGTTCAGTAACTTTAGGTTTAACAACAGTTTAGGTCGCAATCAGAACTGACTTGCAACTATTTTTTTTTGCGACTACTCAAGTCCAGCAATGTTCGTTAATTAGTAATGGATTAGACAAAATTATTTAACATGTTTTTTGTTTTTTTTTGTTTTTTTTTTTTTTCTTTTTTTTGTTAGGTTAAAGTTTGGTTCCAAAATAGGCGCATGAAGTGGAAACGGACCAAGGGTTTCGATAAAACCTGCAATAAACGACAGACCAAACGAAAAGATTAATTCATCTTACTATAATAAGAATGTACAGTGTAAATTTAGTTTAGTAATAATACTCACATTTTAAAATACGTATTTGTAGAACTACAGAACCATAAATATAATTTAATTCTTGTTTTTTTTTCTTTTTCATAAAATCCTCAACGGACAAATTGGATTACGTATGTGGGGATAGGCACAAAATTGTGTTGGCAATAATGCCGTAAGCTTACGCGTAGAATTTGACGTTTAACTGTTTGAGGTTATATTTAATGCATTTTCCAACGTCCTCTCATCGAAAATTAATTTTTGATCATTTTTATTTTTACGATTAAGGCCCAGTTTTACAAATGCGGTTCAACTTTGAACCGAGGCTTAAACCCTTAGCAACAATTGTTGAAATAATCGTTGTTAAGGGCTTAAGTCTCGGTTCAAAGTTGAACCGCATTTGTAAAACTGGACCTTAGATAAAAATTCAATACGCTTCTGCAGAGAGAAATTAAATGTTGTGATTTTCTTAAACATAACCTCAATCTTACGTCAAGAGTGGTTTCAACTGTAAGGGAGTATTTTTTAATTCAGCACTTTGCTGTGATGGTTGCCGCCTCCACGGCACCATCGAAATGTTAGTTCTACTTTCACTACTTCTATTAAATACACCAGTTTAACTTTATTACGTACGCAATAAAGTGTTACAGATTTAACAAATTTAATGAAAAGTAGCAAAATAACATATTTTGTGAAACGCTGTTCTGTTATTAAGTTGGTCGACCTGAGAACTTGGCATTTGCGAATCTTGAAATGTACCTCGCAACATTTTAAAAATATCGTTTTTTGTTCATAGGTTTTCGCTGCATTTTTAAAAACGTGGAAAAAAAGTGGAAGCGTTTTCGAACCAATCAAATTTAAATTGGCTCCCTAGAGAGGGAAGCCGGAATGCTGTGACTGAGGTACGTTTCAAGATCCAGTTGACATATGGCATAATGTTGCCAACGTAGGGGATATTTCCCTAAATTCAGGGGTAAATTCGAATGTACGAAAATCATTTTTATTAGAGAGTTAGGAATCAGAAATGGACATAGTGTGTGGGAATACTAATTTTCAGAGTGCAACAACAAATTTATTTGATGTTTGAGTTTGACATTACCTAACATAAGATCATATAAGATAATTAAAATTATTTTGACGTCTTCTTCGGAACGAAGACGCAAGTGAAGGTACGTTTCCATGCATCCGTCATGCGCAGTGTTGCCGGACGATCAAAATTTAAGTCACCAGTTTGGCTGACAAAAAGTCACCAATTACCAAGTGAAAATCACCAGTTTATTTTTTTGTACTAATTTGTCGTTCATTAAAATTTTTGACGTTATTACATTGACGCTTCAAAATTGTTTTATTAAATTTAGGTACAAAATGATAGAAAAAAAACAAGAGCTTTAAATACTTTTCCTAATTAGCTTTAGGCGAATGTACAGTCGAAAGCAAAAATCGATAGTAGACAATTACAGTTCTCTGTAATTTTTCTTTCTCAAAATGATATTTAAATGCGATTGATTTCATAGATCTTACAAAAGTTGTGAACTTGTCAAATCTGAAAGCTTAGAATTGTTTTAAGTCACCTATCATAACGTGTTGGAAAAATTACAGGAAACTATAGTTTAAAAGAAATACAGGAAACTGTAATTGCCTACTAGGAGTACTTTTTTGCTTTCGATTGTAAAATGTCGTCTGTCGTTTAAATTTTCTAATTCTAACACAACTAAAAATATATGAATTTGTACAAAAGAGTTTACAATTTACGAAGAGACAGTGCGTTCGTGCAAATATATTTAAAATGGCGGGAAAAACCTGACGGTTGACATTGTTGACAGAAGCTCGATATTCGATATCGCAAAAAGACGTCTCAACTTTTATCATTGAAACTTAAAATCATTTTAATGTTATAAATTTCTTCTTATTTATATTTTATGAAAAAGCACCAGATAATCCCGAGTTTTTAAAAATTATCACCAGGTAATTAACGAATAACAAAAATCTCCAGATCTCGTGATAAATCACTTCCTCTGGCAACACTGGTCGTGCCTCTTTCCGTTGGCAATTGTTATCGGTTCATTTTAAATATTTTTCGAAACCGCCAAGAGATTACGCCGCTGCACCATTAACAAATTGACGACGAAACGGCGCACGACGGATGCATGGAAACATACCATAAGCATTTTTCATGACCGACTCTGCCCTGCAGCTTTCAATAAATCGCACTGTAGTTTTTCCGAGAAGAAATTAGGGAAACTCGGTACCAATTCAGGAGGTTTTCAATTAAGTTCAGGGGAAAAATTCATGGAAGAGTTGGCAAGTCTGGTTTTGCGTCATTGTCGTTTATCAGCTAATGTCACTCGTATGGTTCAGTTCGATTGATTGATTCTGCGAAGATAAAAACTGAAAAGAACATGAGACTGATAATTTTTTATTAACGCAAGTAAAACTAAATGTTATCAAAATGTGCGGCGGATTCACGTGCTCGAAGAACGCTTTGATAGCACTCAACGTGCTCTACATAGTGAGTACCTACATATTATTTACATTAAGATTAGAGTTCCAAGTTAGCACAATAAATTGTATTGCGTTTTTAGATCGTCGCCTCGATTTTAATCACCGTCGCAGTCTACGGAAGGGCCGCCTCTTTAGTAACGAACCTGCCCATCGTGGGCGGCATTCTAGCATGTGGAATAATATTGATTTTAATCTCCTTATTGGGGTTAGTCGGTGCTGTCAAGCATCATCAGGTGATGCTGTTCTTTGTATCCTTTGTGTGTTACAATAATGATAACGAGCGTCGGCTTTAAACGTAATTGAGGATGTTGTTATTGTTAATTCAATTGACATTTGAGCGTTTCTTTTTTTGCGGGCCGAGAATTTAATTGAAAAAAGTTATTCCTGAACGCGTGTTCACAGTACATGGTGATCTTATTCCTGCTGTTCTTGATACAGTTTAGCGTCGCGTGTGCCTGCCTGGGGGTCAACATGGAGCAGCAAGAGCAGTTGGCAAAACAGGTATTTACATTGCCCACTAAAATTAAATTCTTTGTTAATGCTGTGGCTGGTTTGTTGTGGTAGGGTTGGGGTCGTGTGGATAACGCAACGAAAATGGAGGTGCAGCAAGTGTTTTCTTGCTGTGGTTTTAATAAGGAACATACCGCTGATGATCCGAAGATGGGTTACCCCAGTTGTGAAGCCATAAATGTAAGTAAAATAGTAATAAGTGCCCTTGCTTTTCAAAATTTAAAGAAATTCATTTCATGTCGACACAATGTTTGGTGTTATTGAGGGAGGCCATTTTGTGTTTTATATTCGGACTGAAACAAAAGCAATTCCTGAAAAAATTTTGATTGGGTAGATTGTTGCTAGGAGATTTTGATTGGGTTAATTGATTAGTATGAGCCAAAAAACAAATGACATGCTTAATAGTTGACGTGAAAAAATTAAAAAAGAAATTAAGTATATCTGTTGCTTTGCGTTAAAACCTGCGTTAATTGTACTTAGAAGACATTTTACAGATAATATCATCGCTATTTATTATGTTATCTTGTAGCACTATTTTTATTCGGGGTGCGCTGCTTGCTGGTTTAACAGCAAAAAGTAAATAGAAAATTAAAACAGTACTTGTCTAAATGGCCTAGTTTGTTGTCCAAGGACATTTCACTCATGTAGATGCTAAACAACTCTTGAAATGTACCTCAGTCATAGCACAAGCTCCATTCACCTTTTATAAAAAAAAAAGACAAGTCAAGTATATTTGAAAAAAAAGTATTTAAATCAACAGTTTCAACATCAGATCTTTTCAAATACGTTAGAAAAAATTATACCCACAGATTGCACTGCAGTTATTTTTTTTTTTTATGGCGTGGCTCTTCATCAACTGACAGAATTTTTTTTTAAGAATTGGGTTATGTATTTATTTTATTTGAACGATTGCGAAACGGTGTTTTTTTTTAAGTTAAAGTTGACAGTTCCTGGTCTGACATTTCCAAAATTTGTAGAAAGAAACACATTCTATCTTAAAACTTTGCTTCGATATTTAGTTGGTACTTCGTACGACCAACAGATGGCGCTTTAGTCGATGAATAAATTGATTCTAAATTATCATCTTTTACGGGGTGAGTGAGCCACCCTCCTTCCCTCCGTTTTAAATGAATAGAAATTCGACGATTTTATAATATGTGCTTTTAACTAAAATATTTTATTTAATAAATGGTCACATTCTAAATTTTTTCCCAACTGTAATTACTAAATGACATTTCAAGCGCACATTAAAAAAAATAATTAATTTAATTAATTTAATCTGTAATCAAAATCCGTTTGACGACCAACAGATGAAGCTTCGGTTAAAAATGGTAACAAAAGAAGACATTAGAGTTTTGACTTTTTCTTGGTAAAAAAAAAAAAAAAACAAAACAAAACCGACCAACTGCGAAACATTATTCGCTTTGCTTTCTTGATCGAGGAAAGCTGTCGAATTTAATTCAATTATTTTCGCCGTATTAAAAATTCGTTTGACGACTAACAGATGTCACATTTGTTTTAGAGAAAACCGTTGCATGTTGGAAAAATCAATTAAGAACGGTAACAAAAGACGACAATTGAAATTTGCGTTTTTCTTTGTAAGAAAAAATTCAAAACGAAACAAAACACGATCGACTGCGAAACGAAATTGTACGTAACCGTCTTGTATTCATTCAAAGAAGGAAGAAAGAAAAATACTCCTATTAAATTGTCTTTTTTGTTTCTGTTTTCTCTGCAATTTATGCGGCAAATGCAAGAATGTAAAAAATAGTTCAGTTTACACCCACTGTTGGTAAGGCAGAACTCTGTTTTTAAGCCTGGCGAACAGTCTTTCTCCTTTAAATTTATCATTTTTCTAAAAGCAGCCTCGCCAGAGACAACATGTAATATTGTTGTAAACTGTCATTTTAACAGGCTGAGGTACATTTCAAGATTCGCATACCTTGACATAATCAATTAGAAATGGACAAAAAACTCGCCATATCTATAACCATTGGTTAAAGAGGGACAAGACGACGGTTTTAATTATTTTTAGCAAGAGCAAGAATCGTCCAAAATTTCTAATTTTTGATCCACTTGTAGCTATTATAAATAATTGCCTTTTCGCGTTAATTCCATTACAAAAATATTTTCAAATAATTATTTCATTTTTAAATATTTAGCTTAAAATAATATAAAACCGTTAGATTGCGTTCAGATTTATAAGGTAGGATGCAACCGGGGTGTGTAATTGCACCTCTCTCACTCATATTCAAAGATTTCTTGTGTTTACATCACTGCTGTGGCAACGGGCGAACTTTTCTCATCCCACTATTTGGATCGGACGTGAAACTTCGTTAGTTGCCATGGCAGTGATGTAAACACATGACTTCTTGAAACGGATGAAAGAGACGCAAGATATGTCAATAATCGTGAGTGAGAGAGACACGAATACACGTCCAAATCGCATTTTACCTTATAAATCTGAACGCAACATTTGATGAGATGAGCGCGTATTACCAATTAATTTAATTACATTGCCTAGTGAGTAGTGATAATTTTAGTAACTTTTTGCTTTTTTTAGTTTGGTGACGTGCAACATATTTGCTTTTATTAGATACTAACAATGCAAATATTATTATTATTAAAACGCCTATTATATTCTTGTAAGCCTAATTAAATTAAGGAAAAAAATAAATTAGGTAGCACTTGTCTAAATGGCAGTATTTGTTGTCCAACGACATTTCACGCACGTAGTCGTTGGACGAAACTTGAAACGTACCTTAGCCACAGCATAAGCTCCACCCTTTTACAATAACGGAACTTATTTCAAAAATTAATTACGCCAAACGTAAGTACATAAATAAACAAGGCATGCCCACCTTAACACTATTAATTACTAAAAATTTTCTCATCTAATCTTGATGAAAAACGTCATTGCAAGGCGGAGTTTGCGGCGTGCCCAAGGTACATTTCAAGATTCGCGAGTCATTGCCACAACCATGATTAGAAAATGACCGAAAACTCATCGCGTCCATAACCATTGATTAAACAATGACAAAACGACGCGACGATTTAATAATAATTTTAATTGACTTTTATTTTATTATTTTTTCATATGAAATACATTAATTAGATAAAATAAAATAAATAAATGAAATTGGATGTTTTTATGACAACAAACCAACAAAATATGAGATGGAGGCGTAGTCCAGTTCGACAACTTATCGTCAACTGCTGCACTTAACCAGTGTTGCCAACAGAATAACATGGAAATATCCCACTTTAAAAACCACCAGAAAACACCAAATTGAGACAGCGAAAAATCTCCAAACTTTTATACTGAATGCAAGAAAGTATTTGTAATCTGAATTAAACAATTTATGAGTTAAAAAAGTTAAATAGAATTTGTTTGTGACGTCTGGATAAGTTGCACAAAGTCGAGCTGTTTAACAATGTTCTTTTAAACGAATAAATATGTAAAAGTGCTTTTAATGAATCAGCTTACTTTTTGTTTAGCGTTTCTTAAATGCCAACTCACACTAACATTTTATTTTAGTACATTTTAATATCAGAATAAACATTAACTGATTGTTTGCCGTTGATTAAAAAATTTAAAACAGTGAGAAAGAGAGGGAAGTTTGGCCATGTTGACTACCAACCTTAATATTAGAAAAATTACTACTGCATATGTACTCGAACCTTCTTTAATTTTTATTTATTTATGTCAATTTTGATTTCTCGTAAAATTCGCACAACACTTTAGAATTCACCAGTTTTGAGACAAGTCGCAAATCATGTCAAAAAGTCGCAACCACTTGAAACAAAATCACCAGATCTGGTGAAAAAGTCACCGAATTGGCAACACTGCATTTAACCTTCAAGATTAATGGTAATTACTTTTTTTTAATAAAAAACGAGGTGTTTGTCCCTATTAGCTCAAACGAAGATAAGCCAGCGGCCACTTGCACTTCCGCAATTGATTTAAATACAAGTAAAGCAATCCCAATTTTTCTTTTTTTTTTTGTTTTTAGCCCAAGTGTTGCAACTTCCAAGAAACTGAACCCTGCAAGTGCCCGTACTGCATGACCAAGCTACAGGACACGATTAATTACGCCTTCAAGCTCTGCGGATGGATAGGTTTGTTTTTCAGCTTCACCGAGGTAAGTTATCCGAATGAAATTACTTTTAATACAGTCAGTTTGATAACAAGATAATTTGATTAAATGAAACTCTCTTTGGAACAACAGTTAATTAACAACAAATAATAATTAATTAACGGTTGTTCTAGAATTGCATTTACCATCTGAACGCTTTAGTTAATAACTAATTGTAAATTGTGAATACACGATTGCATTTTAATTGAAAATGTACTAATTTGAGGTGGCTTGTTTCGATTGTACATATTTTTGGTGACTTGTGATTTTTTTTAGAGTCTAACACCGGGTTTGTTGCATGTTTCAGTTCTTGGGGGTATGGTTGACTGTTCGCTATCGTAACCAGAAAGACCCGAGAGCTAACCCTAGCGCTTTCCTCTAGTCATCCCTCGACGCATTGTCTTTTTGGGGATGTGTCGCTTCGACCAAATCCAACTAACGTGTCTGTCTAATCCAATCAACTTCTTGTTTTTTTTTTTATTAATTTATTTTATTTAATTTTTTTTTAATATACATGTATATTTTTTTTGAATTTTCTAACGAAAAAAATGAATTTCGCAGATTGTAGGTGTCCTCTTGACGAGGCACTATCGCAATCAATCGAGGCCGGATGATGATAAATTCGCCACCGCCGTTTTTCCCCGCCATAATTTTACGTATTGAAACAAATCTAGTCCTATTTTTAATTTAATTGATTTCGCCATACCAAAGGAGTGTAACTTTACTTTAGATTACGCTTAAAACTGATTTCTTTACGTAATTAAGTCATTTATTCCAAGTAGCATTTTGAGTTTCAATTGTGGGCTCTCAATAGCACTTTGTGTTTCAGTCGTAATAGGGCACTCTCTCGAATAGCTCTTGATGTGTGCTTCCATATTTATTATTATTATTACTTTTTTTTGTTTTCATCCATCGTGTTGCTTTTCTGTACCAAAACAGAATTCTCCCTGTATCCGATACATTACTATACGTTACGGTCATATAAGAGCTTAGCTACTAAACTAATAGGGTTTTAGTTTTAGAATGTAGCGCGCGTTAGGCTTAGGTGTTACTGAACCAGTTAGGTCGTAAGGAACCAGTGTTTCAAGGCTGTTATTCGAACAAATATTTTACTAACCAATCTTCCTATTAAATATGTGTGCGTACAACGTTGCGTTGATGTGGTGAATATCTCCCTCGAATAGTTTGTTGTTCAGTAGAATTAGTCGTAGGTTTATTTTTTCATGAAAGTCAGTTGCGCGCTCTTGTAAGTTGATGGTTTACAAAAAAAAAAGACATTATTTAGTTAAATTCGATTGTTGTCGATCAGTCGACGTAGAGCAAGAAAAAAGTTGCACATTTTTGTTTTTTTTTTTTGTTTGATTTGTCATTAATTCGAGAATGTCTGCTGCATTCGACTTTTAAAAGACGACTTTTAAACTGCTTTGTATATTTCTGTGTAATGTATTTAAAAACAAAAAAGTAATAAGTGCGTACAGCTATTTAAACAATTTGGATTTGTTCTTTTTTTTTTTGATTGGCTTCAGTTATAATAAATGTAATAAGGCTGAAATAGTCAAATAAAAATCCAAGTTATCGTTGCGCCTTTTACTTTTATTATTCCGGAATTACGAAGTGCTTTATTTACGAGCGGCTAAAACCTCCAGGCGGTTGCGAACCAATCTTGCCAACTTTTGCAAAACTCCCGTGTTCTAGGGAATTCCGAAGACGACAGGGACTGGGGGATTTTTCCACAATCCAGGGAATTTAAAAAAAAAATCAATTTTCAAGGAGGTAATTTTTAAAATATCGCTTCCAAATGATGTTATTCTCAAAGAATTTTACGTAACCGAAGACAGTTTCTTTCTTTTTTTTTCGTAATTGAAGTCTAATCTTGTCCGATGAAGCTATCAATCGATAGTGAAACGTCGAGTGGTCTTTTCAATTTTAATAGTGTCCGGTTAAAGTTTTCAAAACTTTTCTTTTTTTCCTGAATTTAAAATCTAAAAGGTGAAACTTTCATGCCCGATTTCATCGACTGCTGTTCAAGGAAAAAAAAATATTCGTCGATTATAATGTGCCAGAAGTGTATGCTGTACACAGAGAAATGTCACATTATAAGCGTCAGACAAATTTATTCTTTGAATAACTAGGGAGAAATTTATCTTCGACTAATGTCCGATTTCTTCACCTCCCGATAAATTTATCTACCGGGTATTATCCTTGGAAACCATTATATCGAAAATAATAATTAAATTTATCAAGAGGTGAAAAAATTTGGCCTAAGCGACTAAGAAATCAGGAAAGTCAGGAAAAAAAGTTGGCAACACTGCTGTGAACGAACATCGCTCAGATGCTGAACGTTTGCGCGGCGGTTGTTTTAATTTTTTTAGAACAAAAGAACATCGATAATACTCTGATGATTTGTCCGACATTCAAATGTTGCCAACAGAAAAAAAAAGAAAACGACGAAAGAATTATGTATCTGCACGAATTGTGCAAAGCGAACGAAACCATAATAAATAATTCGATTATAAAAAAAAGAAAAGAGAGTTTCGAATAATGAACGAAACAACGAAATAATAAGAAGAAGAAGAAGATGAACGAAAAACAGAAGCGGGATTGTCGAAATACCTAATAGAAAGAAAACGGGAAACAAAAAAGTAAATAAAACAAAAACAAATGAAGATCGGCGCTTCTTCTGTGAAATCGTTAGCAGAAAACAAAAGAAGATATCACGCGAAGCGTTTTCGCAACACGAAAAGTTAATTGCGACGAAGAGAAATTAAAAGAAAAATAATAATTAAAAACCTCGTTTTGATTTTCGAGAGCTTCGCGCCTCCGACAACCGTTCGTCTTTTATTTGTTATCTTCTGCTTGCAAAGAAATAATTTCAAAAACAAAAGAACATCGATAAAACACTGCTGATGTGTCCGATATTCGAATTGCCAACAGAAAAAAAAAAGAAAATAACGAAAGAATTATTCATCTGCCCGAACTGCCGAAAGCGAATGAAACTAATTCGATTAAAAGAAACAAAAGATAGTTACGAAGAATAATGAACAACGAAATAAGAAGAAGTTGAACAAAAGGCTGAATTCAAATATCAGAACTGAAAAGAAAATTAAAGAATCCAAAGAATTGAAGAAAAAACATCGAGATATTTAATAAAAAGAAAACGGTGAACAAAAAAAAACAAAAACAAAAGAAGATCGGCGGTTGTCTGAAATCTTAACAGAAAACAAAAGAAGAAAGCACAAGAAACATTTTCACAATAAAAAAAAAACAATTAAAACTTGATCTGATTTTCGAGAAATTCGCAGAAATTCCGTTCGTCTTTCATTTGTTATTTTCTGCTTACAAAGAAATAACTTCTAAAACAAAAGAACATCCGACTTTCGGATTATGCCAACAGAAAAAGAAAGCAGCAAAAGAATTACCTACACGAATTGTCCGAAGCGATTGAAACTAATTCGATAATAAGAAACAAAAGAATAATGAACGGATAATGAACAACGAAATAAGAAGAAAGAGAACAAAGAGCAGAAATGACATGGTTCAAATATCAAAATTGACAAGAAAACTAAAGAGAAAACAAAACAAAAACGCCTGAATACCTTGAAAGAGAAAAAAAAACAAAAAAGTGAAATGAAGAAATCAATCGTTGGCTGAAAACAAAAGAAGAAATTGAAAAGTAGAAACTGCACGAAGCGTTTTTGTAAAACATAAAAAGTTAATAAATACGACAAAAAGAATTTTAAAAAATAATAATAATTAAAAACTCATGATTTGGTTTTCCAGAACTTCGCGCGATGAAAACCGTTCGTTCGTCTTTCCTTTGCTTTATCTTCTGCTTAACAACAAACAATGAAACACGAAGAAAGAAGATTTTTCTGGCTTGTAAAAAAAAAACAAAATTACAATCCAAAAAGAATACAAAAACAAACGAATGTTCGATTTGATTTTGAAAGGTTTCCGACGGAAGTCGTCTAATTTTTTTTTCTCACAAAACACCGGGTGATCAATGGAATTCATAATTAGAGGAGGCTGTGATTGGAGCTACTTTGTTCTGTGTGGTTGGATACGATGAGAAATAAACAATAAGTTGACAGTTGTCATATTTGAGGTTATGCTCGTGCTTTATACAATCTTTATTTTGTTATTTTATTTTGTATGGATGTTGATTTAAACGGTTTTTAGAATATTATGGAGAGTTCCACAAGAATAATCCGTTTATTATCAATCATTAAAAAAAAACATGTCAATTCTGACACTCAAAATGTTTAATTTCAAACTGTAAACCTGTGTTGCCAACTTTTTAGAAAATATCACAGCCTGCTCAAATTATAAATTCCGTTGATCGCATATGGTAGTATATACAAATAAATAATGAAGTGAAAAAGATAAGTAAAAGTTTTTTTTTTTTTCATAAGCTCCAAGCCAAAAATTTTTCATTTGTTCTCAGCTCTTCTTTTGTTTACGATTTCAGTTGCTCCTCGGCGAACAAAAATCGCCGATCGTATTTTGTTTTTCC
This sequence comes from Prosopocoilus inquinatus, assembly GCA_036172665.1. Lineage (NCBI taxonomy): Eukaryota > Metazoa > Arthropoda > Insecta > Coleoptera > Lucanidae > Prosopocoilus > Prosopocoilus inquinatus. The sequence continues at coordinate 11,340,883 of CM069871.1, read as the reverse complement.
GTCCATTCCATTCTGCACGTTGCCATCAATTGTTTCAGTTTCAATTTAATTAATTTTCATATTGTATTGGCCGGCGTCTCTGCGTATGCAGTACTTCTTTTTTTCAATTTTTTAATTTTTAAGGCTAGCAGGTTTTTCTGAACAAATACGGCAAGCAAGTTGTCAACTGATTTTTTTTAAGAAGAAACGACCAATACTCGTTCGTCACTGAATTTTTTTTTTATGAGAAAAAATTGTCAATTCGTTTCGCCTAGTATTTTTAATTAGATTTTTTTTTATTTGCTTTGTGGGGGGTCCCTCCTGCGATTCTATAATTTCCCCCGTGTTTTAACAATTTACAACAACATTGATGACAATAAAAGATCAAATTTGAACGAACCGCCGGTGGTTTTAGCCGCTTGTGCTTCGTTTTTATTGCACATGCGTAATACGGTGTTCGCCTAAAATGACGCTTTACTTTGCGAAAACTGTCATTTTAGCCGAGCACCATTGTGGATGGCAAACATTTTATACTGTGTTGCATTCAAGTCTGCCCCGCACGAAATTATTTTAATAATGTATTTGAGCATCGAGATTGTTTGTGCAATGAACGTAGAAATAAATTTTTATTTAATTTCCTCCGCCTTTCATTTCATTCAAACAACCCACTGCTCGAACACGCTTTATTTTACTTTTACAATAAATGAATAGATATAATACATAATTAAACAAACATAAATATTTTACTATACACAATGTTATAACCTACTTATGACTTAAATAAATTCGTTGTGCTTTTATTTATAGTCTTGGGGCCGACTGAAACTGGCCTGAAATTTTTTTTTTTTTAATAATCGATTTTTTTTAATGATAGAACGGAACGTAGTAGGGATGGTGCTTGAAGAACCTGCTGGATTCTTGATGGCCAAGAAGAGACTGCTGGTCGATTCCGTTGTTGGCCCCGTAGATCTGCCCGTTTCCGATGTACTTCTTCTGGTCGTACTGGCCCTGGTCGGCGTTGTTCTTGTCGAGGAACTCATGGTTGTTGTAGTGGCCTTGTTTCTTGCTCAAGTCGGAGTTGAATTGGCTGTTGTCGTGGCCGCCCTTGAACGACGACTGGTTGTCCTCCCCGAATTTCCCGGCCTTCCCCTGGAAGTTAAAGTTGTCGCCTTCGTCGTGGGCCTCGTCGTAATACTCTTCGGTCCTGCCCGTTTCGTCCTTGTGATGGGAGGACTTGAAGCCTTTCACCACGTGTCCCTTCTTATGCCCGGATTTTTGCTTCTTTTCGTCAGCGTTTTTACCTGCGAAAAAAAAAATTCCGCGATCAAAAATAATTTGGGACATGGGCGTTAGTATTAGTACCTTCTTGGTTGTAGTATTCTCCGCCCTTGTAGGATTTTCCATCTTCGAAGATTTTCTTTCCACCCTCTTCGTCGTTGTAATAGGCCGCATCGCCCTTGCTGTTTTGCACCCCCACTTTCCCCAGGGAGAAGCCATTTTCGCCTCGATTGACTTCCTCGCCCTTTTTTCCGTTGAGCTTCTCGTAGCTTTCGTCGTTGAGGTTCTTCTTTTCGCCGTTGTACACTGTTTTGTCTACTATTTCACCTCCGTGTCCTTGATGGCCGATAAAACCTCCCCCAACTCCTCCAATTCCATAACCACCACCACCGCCGCCGCCCACGCCAATTCCATGCCCTAGACCAGCGCCACCCAATCCAATTCCAGCACCGCCCAGTCTTCCATATCCAACTCCGCCTCCTAAACCTCCATATCCAGCACCGCCTCCTAAACCTCCATATCCAGCACCGCCTCCTAATCCTCCGTATCCAGCACCGACTATTCTAGCCCCGCCTCCCAGTCCGCCAATTCCGCCAACACCGCCCCCTAATCCTCCAATTCCAGCACCACCTCCCAGTCCCGATCCTCCGCCAATAAATTTGGGATTAACATATCCGCCGCTGACTCCTCCGCCAATACCACTTCCTCCATAGCCAATGCTTCCGCCTTCATAGCCTCCTCCTATTCCTTGTCCAAAACCACCTTGACTTATTCCACTTGAATATCCTCCACCAGAAGAGTATCCTCCTGAATACCCCCCGAGTCCTCCTCCACCGGAAGAGTATCCTCCTGAATAACCACCGAGTCCTCCACCTGAAGAGTATCCTCCTGAATATCCGCCGAGTCCTCCTCCTCCTCCCCCGGTATATCTTCCACCAACAGATCTTCCAATTCTATCCTCGGGATAGTAACCACCTTCAACCACGTGGTACCCATGCAAGGGTATGTTCGTCGCGGCGCTCTTCATGACATCTTCAGTTTCGTAGCGGTACTTGTAGAGAGGAACCTTCTCGTTTCCTCCGACGAGGACGCACGCCGCCGTCGCCAGCAAGGCCCAAGTGAACGAATTGCGCATTTCGGTGAGGGATGGAAGACTGACTGACCGAAGACAGGGCGACGGTTTATAAGACGCGGGTCGCCGGCGCTGCGGTCCATTGGTTTGCCGCTTCGGCGGAATTTTAACGCGATTAGTCGCCCGGACGGTTGTGCAAGAGCAGTGCAGATCGGCCTTATCAAATTAAATTGTCAATTAGGTAGGGGGCCTTGAATTTTCTCCAGCAGGAGTCGAGGAAGCACGGATTAGGGCCCCCGTTGAAAAAAGCGAGCCGCGCGCCGGTGCTTTTAATGCGCGTGACTCCGGTTAATTAATTCGCGATTGTTGTATTAATTTAAGTCGGCTTAATGTTGACGGTGTTTGCAAGAAATGTTGCGTTTCTTGTGGTCAGGCCGCAAACGGGAAATGTGATTCAGTATTTTTTGAAAGTCCGGACCTTTCTAAGTGGCACTCATACGCAGGACGCAACATTTTTGCAAGTCAGTTTGTAGAAAACAAAACAACTTACAATTTAGAATTGAAAAAGAAAAACAGGGGAATGTCAGTTCCAAAAGAAGGCAGCATTTTTTCCTCCGCCGCTGTATACTTGCGTTACCAGTTATTTCTTCAATTACTGTTATTAATTACATTCTCGTTTGTTTCCTAAATTTCTGTAATATTTACTTTTACTAAACATTCATAAAATAACTAATCAAGAAGACTATAACAAATCTCAGCGACGATGCTGACATCTAGTGATGGAAAATGTAAGTGCGAAGGGAAAGACTGCTCCATCTCTGAGAAAACTGACGCTTCTCAATTCAGCCTTTCGTAAAAGTCTGAGAGATTATTTCTCTTTGCAAGCGTATTTAGATTAACCAATTAGACAACCATAATAATGTGATCGCATTTCGTTCGTTTTACGTTTGAGTGCAACAACTGTGACAGCTGTCAAACTGACAGTTTCATTTAACAATTTGTTTGTTTGGGTAATGTAGAAATCAATCAGACACTGCGTTTGTTGACCATGGCGCATTTTTCGAAAAAAAAAAGAAAAATTAAATTGTCAGTAACACTTCTTTTTACAGCTGTCAAAGTGAGAGTGTCACTTAATAATTTATTTTGTAGATGATTCACAAAGACATTCGAGTGTATTTTCCGCATCCGCTATGTATCGAAAATTCAAATAATCTCAACAATCTTTACTTGACAGCTGTCAATCTGCTAGTTTAAATTCAATAATTTATTTGGAGAGTAATGTTATAAGAGTCAATTAAAGACATTGCGTTTGTTTTCTCTGGCCACTCTTTGTTAAAGCAAAATTAAAATTTTATTTAATGATGGTGTATTAATAGTTAATGATAACTGTCAAACTAACTGTCCTATCTGATTCTTGTTTGGCAGGTGAGGAATTGGAAATCATTCACGCGCTATGTTATCCAACACCAGTACCACTTTATCAAAAATATAAATGATCAACAACACATTACCTGATAACTGTCGGACTGAGAGAAAATTTATATAACTAACAGCTGTCAAACGGACTGTTTCATGTGATATATACATTTTTTTTCTGGTAGGTAATGTACGAATTAAACGGACATTAATTTGCTTCTTTTGTTTTTTCATAGCCGTTCCTAATCAAAAATTTTAACGATCGGCATTTTACTTATTAACTGTCAAAGTTATAATAATTCATTTGAGAGGTATTGTTACGTAAATCAGTTAAAGATATTGCATTTGTTTCCATGAACAGAAAACTTTGCGCGGCGAGAAGAAAAAATAATAGGCGTAAAAAGTTTGACAGGTGACTGGTCTAAAATATGACGAATTCAATATTATTGTTATTCTTGAACTAAACGTAATCCATTAAATTACCAAAAATTCAAACGATTGACAATTCTTCATTTGACACCTGTCAGGGTGACAGTTAGCTTCACTGAATAATTTGTTTCGTCAGTAATATGTGACTCAATCAAGATATTGTAATTGTTTTCCGTGACTATTCTCCAACAAAATTGACAACAGTGCTTGATAATTGTCAAACTTGCAGTTTGCTTTAATAATTTGTTTGACAATCAATGCATGTGTCAATAGATAGCAATCATTATTTATAAAATAAAAATTAAATGGAAATAGATTAACAACGCTTTACTTGAGAGCTGTCAAAGTGTCAGTTTGATTTAATAATTCGTTTTACAATTAAAAATAAATGAATCAAATCAATCAAAAACGGATTTATTCTGCATGTTCGCTAAAATTTAAATGCGCACGTCAAAAACATTTTATATGACAGTTGTACCGACGTTCATTCAATAATTTGTTTTAATAATAATATCGTGTGATAGTAATGTATGTTTGCTTCAGCCGCGCGACAACTGTCAAACTTATAGTTTCCTTTAATAATTTGTTTGGTATGTAATGTGGTGTAATTCGATCAAAGACATTGTTTTTTCTTTCTAAAACCGCTGTTTAAATCTTTTAAAATTAAATTTAAATAATGTATATCAACAATGTATCACTTGATAGCTAGCTGTCAAAATGTCAGTTTCGTTGAATAACTAATGAATAAATTGAATAAATCAGTCGAAAACGTTGGATGTGTTTACCATGGCTGTTTTTTTTATCGTAAGAAAATTAAATATTGTTAACAACACTTTATTTAATAACTGTCAAACTGTGTCAGTTTTATTTCATAATTTATTTTGCAAATGATGCAGGAAGAATCACTGGGAGACATTGCGCTGATTTTCCATAGTTAGTCTTTACCAAAAAAATTATTTGTTCCAGAACACTTTATTTGACAGACATCAAACGTTAAATAAAACTGTCAAATTAACAGTAATGTGGAATAAATCTATCGGAAACGGAAACGGATGTGTTTACCAAGGTGGTTTTTTTTTTATCGTAAGAAAATTAAATATTGTTAGCAACACATTATTTAATAATTGTCAAACTCTATCAGTTTTATTTAATAATTTAATTTGCAAATGATGCGTGAAAAATCACTCGGAGACATTGCGCTGATTTTCCATAGTTAGGTCTTTATCAGAAATTTATTTGTTCCAGGACACTTTATTTGACAGACGTCAAACGTTTAATAAAGCTGTCAAATTAACAGTAATGTGAAATAAATAAGTCGGAAACGTTGGATGTGTTTACCACAGCCGTTTTTTTTTAACGTAAAGAATTTAAATATGGTCAACAACATTTTATTTAATAACTGTCAAACGGTATTAGTTTTATTTAATCATTTATTTTGCGGATGATGCGGGAAGAATCACTCTGAGACATTGCGCTGATTTTCCATAGTTAGTCGTTATCAGAAATTTATTTGTTCCAGAACACTTTATTTGTCAGACGTCAAACGTTTAACAAAGCTGTCAAATTAACGGTTTCGTTTAAAAAATTAATTGGTCGAGATAGCATTTGTATTCTTTTCCATGAACGCCCCTCTTTATCAAAAACTTACATGATCAGAAACACTCTACCTGTCAGCTGTCAGATTCATTTGACAGAAATTTGATTTGTCGAGATATACTTTATTTTCTTTTTCATGGTCGCTCTGCTCTTTGTCAAAAATGTATTTGATTAAGAACACTTCACTTGACAGCTGTCAAACTGAAAGATTTACTTAACAGTTTGTTAGTCTGCATTTGTTTTCTTTATCGAAAAGTCGCTCTGCTCTTTGTCAAAAATGTATTTGATTAAGAACACTTCACTTGACAGCTGTCAAACTGAAAGATTTACTTAACAGTTTGTTAGTCTGCATTTGTTTTCTTTATCGAAAAGTTAAATCATCATGTCTAACTGTGAAAATTGAATAATCTAGACTTGCGGTAAATGAGATCGAAATTATTATTTTTGTTGATTTTAACAATGTAAAAGAATATTAAAAAAAAAAACAAAGAAGGCGCAGAAGATTTTTTCTCAAAAACAAAAATTCGCGAACGTAAGGAAAATAGGAAATACACAAAGCACCTGAAATAAATCGGGGGCTAAACTAATTAAAAATAAAGAACGGGAAAAAGTTATTAAAATTTAGATAAATTAAAAAAGACGTGAAATGCAATGAATTTTTAATGTCTCCGGAAAAACAATGAAAACAAATTAAACCGCAAAGACTATAAAATAAGACATAAAATGAAAATTGAAGGTGGGGGAACGTTTCGTTCGGCACGTAAAGAATGTTTTTTGCGAAAGTTTTCTCGGAATACCTTGGGGGGAAAAAACGCAAACTGTAATTTATTAATTATCAAGTGAAAATTATCTTTGTTTGCTTTAGCTTGCGTCAGCAGCACATCGCAAAAAACCAGACGTGTTTTTTTTTTTCGTCGTTCTCTGTCTCTCTCTCTCACTCAGTTTTTTAACGCGTCCGAGACGAATGTACAGTTAAAATTGAAGTACCTGCGTACAAGGAGAAATACTATCGATTTATTTATTTATTTTTTATTGCCAATCGCGTTTTATCGGGGAGTGTTTAACACGAAATGTAATAAAGTCGCGATAAAGAATTTTTTTTTTCTGTCGAGAGGTCGCGACTGCCGCGAAAATCCTGCTGGTGTAACAGGGCGACAGGACAACCACCGACGCAACGCGACGCGACGCCTCGCCTCGCCTTCAACCCCCTCAAAAGGACGAAACGTCTCGCACGCCCTTAGTTCGACGTGGTCGATCCGTGAACCACACGAGCCAGCAGCGTCGCGCCCTTGCGATACACCACCAGTTTTATTATTTAGTGCCTAAATACTCTGCTCACTTGTTTTGTTTTTTTTATACATAAGATAAAACTACCTAACTTGCTAATTAATTAAGTGAACGTAGATTTTAGTGCGCGCACCCTCCCACACGAAAAAAACCCGCAGACGAGAAAAATGTCGATTTCAGACGAAGAACGAGACGAGTAAGTAAATTTTGATTTTTAATAGTAACAGCGCAAGTATAAATAAATGAATAAATTTATGTAACGCGCGAATTAAAAATAGCAAGAGCGTAAGTAAGGTGCAAATTCCTCTAGGGTATGCTCTAAAAAAAAAGCCGACGAAGCAGATTTAATTTTTTTTTTTTTGCGAAACAAAACGAAAAAGAAGGACACTTGGGACACTACAAAACAAATGATGAAGAAATCGATTTTTATGGTAATTTAAAGTGGCGAAGGTAAGAAAAACCGTTGAGATTCGCAACAGGTATCTCGAAGAATAATATATTTACAAAGGGGATTATGTGTTCGAAGTAAGGAGGGTCGAGGTAATACGAGCAGCAGCTGCGATAATTGAATGTTGGTTTGGATCATGACGCTCAGAATTTTCGGATTCGGAGTTTCCAGATGCTCGCTTACATTTAAACTACTCCATCTATCGATCGGTTTCGTTGTTAAACGTGAGCGACCGGAAATAACAATGACAAGAGTGGAAGAGTGTACACAATTTAATTTCATAAGCACGAGACTATCGACTTAATTGAAAGCGTTTATCTTTATCTAAATTAAAAATCATAATAATAATAATATATTTAAAATGGTAAAGGTAGAGATACAAACGAAAATTAATCTAAATCTAAATACAATCTTATAAGAGAATTGACTTAATTTAATTTAAAGTTACTTTAATTCTTCAATTAAAACGAAAACGATTTCAAATCTTTTATTTTCGCTTTGCATTTTATCGTCCCTCTTCTCTTATGTTCATTAATTTCTTTTCCTTACGTCATTTTCCTTCTTTCTTCAAATCTTTCCCGTTTTCCTCTTTCTTCTTCTTCCTTCCCTACTTCTGATTTTGCAGTTGAATTTCGTCTATTTCATAATTTTTTTTTGCACTCATCGATCGTCTTTTATTTCGATCTTTTTTTTTGTATTGCATCTCGTCTCGATTGGTTTCTTTTTTTCTTCGTGCATTCCGCGACATCGTCTGGACTTAAGTGAATTAATTTAATGATTAATTCGAAATCACAATTCGCTTTTTTTCTTAAAATCGATCGCCTTTTGTCGACATTTGAGGTTAAAAGTGGAACTTCTTTCGTTCGAGATCGTTTCGTGTTCGTTCAAAATCGATTGAAATCGACCGGCTCTTGCTTCAATCGTTTTTACTACTATTATTTTATTATTATTATTATATTATTATTTTGTTTAAGATTAAAAAAAAAAACTTTTTACTTACATTTCTCATCGGACAAGAAACAACTTCATTTGTTGTTATTTTGAATGCTTGTTTTATTTTGTTTTGATCGGTTCTGTTTAAAGTCGATCGTTTTTCTTTTGTTTTTCGGTGAGAGGGGGGGGGGGGGAGCAAATAATTTTTATCATCCGGTGACGTGCCGCTGTGTTTTTTTTTTTATTATTTTTTGTCGATTTTATTTCGTCACTTTCTTTTCTTTTTGTCTCCGTCCACTCCACGACTTTCGACTTAAAACCGAATTGTTATTATTTTGATCGTTTTATTTGATTAGTTCCGCGTAAAATCGATCGTCTTTTGTTTCATGGTGGGGCGCAATTAATTTTTGTTTTTTTTTGAATTATTTTTTATCGATTTTGTTCCTTCCGGCAGTTTGTTTTGTTTGGCTCCGCCCATTCCGGATTGTTATAATTTCGATCGTTCTGTTTGATTAGTTCCGCGTAAAATTAATCGTCTTTTGTTTTTCGCCGGGGGGACGCAGTTAATTTTTATCCGATGACGTCCTGTTTATTTTATTTTTTTTTATTATTATTTTTTGTCGATTTTGTTTCGACAGTTTCTTTCGTCTGTCCCCGCCTATTCCACGACGTAAATCCGCATAAAATCGATCGTCTTTTGTTTTTCGGCGGTGACGTGCTGCTGTGTTTTGTTTTAAAATTATTTTTTGTTTTGGTTTCTTTTGTTTGTCAGTGGCAGTTTCTTTTGTTTGTCTCCGCCCATTCGCGACTTTCGACTTAAAACCCGATTGTTATGATTTTGAGTGTTTTGTTTTACCAGATTACGTATAAAATCGATCGTCGTTTGTTTTTCGGTGGGATGCAATTAATTTTTATCCGGTGAAGACGTATTGTTTTTTTCTTTTTCATTATTTTTGTCGATTTTGTTTGGACACTTTCTTTTGTCTCCGCCCATTCGATGACTTTTGACTAATGCCCGAACTTACCACCTCCTGATAAATTTAACTGCCGGTTAGTATCCTTGGAAACAATGATCTCGAAAAAGGTTTTCAAGGATACTAACCGTCAGTTAAATTTATCAGGAGGTGGTAAGATCGGGCCTTAACTGAATTGTTATTATTTCGTCGATCGCCCTGTTTGATTAGTTCCGCATAAAATCGGCCGCCTTTTGTTTTTCGATTGAACGTAATTAATTTTTATCCGGTGACGTGTTGTGTTTTTTTTTTCTTTTGTTTTTTTGTCGATTTTATTTCTTTTGTCTCCGCCTGTTCTACACGACTTTCGACTTTGAAACTCTTTTGTTTGAGATCGTTTTTTTTCGTTCGGAATCGATCGCCTGTTGTTTCGATCTTTCTTTTTTTTTGTTACTATTATTCGATTAGTACTGGTTAAAATCGATCATCTTTTGTTTGTGATGTGTTTTTTTTTGATTATTTTTTGTTGATATTTTCTTATTGATCGTCTTTTGTTTGTGACGTGCTGTTTTTTTTTTATTTTTCGATTATTTTTTGTCGTTTTCGGTTCGATGTTTTCTTTTGTCTCCGCCCATTCCACATGACTTTCGACTTTGAACTTCTTTTGTTCGAGATCGTTTTTTTTTTTTTCGCTTTTTCGTTGGGAATTTGTTGTTTCGATCTTTCTTTTTTTTTATTACTATTATTTGAACGTCTTATTCGATTAGTACTGGTTAAAATCGATCGTCTTTTGTTTGTGACGTGTTTTTTTTTTGATTATTTTTTGTTGATATTTTCTTTTGTCTCCGCCCATTCCACATGACTTTCGACTTTGAACTTCTTTTGTTCGAGATCGTTTTGTTTTCGTTCGGAATCGGTCGCCTCTCGTTCCGATAGCTTTTTTTTATTATTGCTGTCATTACTTCGAAAGTTTTGTTCGATTAGTTCTGCTCAAAATCAATCATTTCTGTTATTTTTTTTTTGGATGGGGCAGGGGGCGATTTTGTTTCGATAGTTTCTTTTATATCTCTCGTGAATTCCACGACTTTTGAAAATTGAATCTCATTTATTTCAGTTCGTTATTTTTTTTTTGACTAGATTGCTAATTATTATTGTTTTTCGGGAATGCGTTTAATTAGCTTTTGTCTAGCCGGGAGCGCGGGGGGGGGGAGGTTGTTTCGATAGTTTTACTTAAAATGGTGAATTTCTTTGTTGGACCGAATTAATTTTCAAGTCGGAGTATTCTCCCACCTAATCAATCAGGCCTGTATGAAGTGGGCGTTGACTCATTCCAATGATTTTCTCTCGCTGAAAATATGCGATAATAAAAGTACACGATGGCTTACGGTACTTCATTCGATTTATACAGGGCGATTTTTTAACTAGCGAATTTGTTAATTAAACATCTGACATATGGCCTACAAAAAAGAAGAATCTACGTATTCATGCCGGATTGATATTTTTTTTTTACAACAGCTGATAAGATAAGGCGCCCGATGTGGGTGTGTTACGCACTAAACAGCCGAAAAACCGTCCTTAATCTGGGCTTACACATCGCAGATTGCACTTTATCTGTGACTAAACACAATTGGGTTTCATCAGAATCCGACTAATCATAGAAATCGTTTCTGTAAATAAATAAAATAATTTCTGCAGACAAATCAAAAAACGTTTGTGGCGTCCAAAACTATTTGTATATACGAATTTGTCAAATTTTTTTCGTAATTTTAATCTCTCAGTAAGTTTTAAAATTCATAAAATTAATTGGCAACACCGGCCAAGGCCGCTGGGCCTATTAAAAGTCGTTATTAATTTTGCAAGTCGTCCGATAATATTAAAAATAGAAAGGAGAACGATACTGTCGATTTTGCGATCACTTTCATCGAATCTTCCAGCCAATGCACTTTATTATTATTAAAAACAAAACAAAAGAGAGGTTAGGAAACTGTCAAAAAGCAGTTTCGAGGAGTGCCGTTCAACAACACTTGAAAGACCACCGCGTCTAGCAGATTTCATTGAACGCATCTAAAGGGCCAAATTCTTTCGTAATTTTAATCTCTCAGTAAGTTTTAAAATTCATAAAATTTATTGGCAACACCGGCAAAGGCCGCCGGGCCTATTAAAAATCGTTATTAATTTTGCAAATCGTCCGATATTATTAAAAATAAAAAGGAGAACGATACTGTCAATTTTGCGATCACTTTCATCGAATCTTCCACCCAATGCACTTTATTATTATTAAAAACAAAACAGAAGAGAGGTTAGGAAACTGTCAAAAAGCAGTTTCGATGAGTGCCGTTCAACAACAATTGAAAGGCTACCGCGTCTAGCAGGTTTCATTGAACGCATCTAAAGGGCCAAATTTAATAAAATATCCGAATTAAATAAACGTACTGGATTATAAAAAATAATAATCCTATAAATCTGGATTCTTACAGTCTTTTCTCGATTCAGTTTGATTTACTCTGGTTTTGGTGTCAAATTTTCTCGATTTCTCGATTCGATCTAACTTTGAAATTTAATTTTTATCTTATCTTCATCGCCGATATTCTTTTGCCTTTTCTTGACTCGGTTTGATTTGATTTTACATACGTTCGCATTATTATTAGCTTGATTCTTTTCTGTCTCTTTCTTACTTTTGGTGTCAAACTTTCTTTCTTCATACGATCCGACTTTCCAGTCAGAATTTTATTACAACCGAAAGTTTAATCTGTAAATATCAAAGAGAAAGACGATCAGTTAATAATTGAAAAAAAAAATCATACCTAATATCAAATAAAAGAAAAATCAAAACACACGCCATCTTGGACGCCATTTTGGAATTCAACATGGTGGCGCTAGAATGGACGAAGCCGTTCGCGTAGAGATGAACCCAAGATGATAAATTGATGCAATTTAAAACGGCCAGAGGTTTTGACCTTAAACTGTGCGAAAAATAGCGAACAACAACCATGCTGCTGTCTCGTAAGCAATCACGCGCAAAACGGTCAATGCGGTCACATTTTTTTTTTAGTTAATCTGATAAAGTTTTTTATCCGATTAATTTATTTTTGATATACTGGCAGTTAAAAAATACAGACAAATCGAATAAAAGAAAATATAAAGGCGGATCGTTTGATTGCATTAAAAATTGGATTAAATAATCGGCTATGAAATCGGCTATGAAAATAAGACGATAAAATAAAAATTCTATAAAATTAAGTCAAATCGAATCAAGAACATCGATGAATCTTTAAACTTTCTAATTATCAGCTGATCGTCTTTTGTTTTTGATTTTTTTTTTTATTTATTACTCGATTCGAGTTCATTTTACATTTTAATCCCTTCGATCGATCTCCAATTTCGTCTTTTCTTTTGTGTGATGACTTTATTTTTTAATAATATTTTTTTCTTTTGATATTTAACGATCAATTTTTTTTATATAGTTTTTATTTATCTTTCGTTTTTTGTTTTTCTTTTTTTGTTTTGTTTGATTTTATTTGATACGATTGATTGATTGACTGCCGTTGTTTTTTTTTTTCATTTACACGATTTGAATTTATTTAATTTTACATTCCATTCTTTAATATTTACAGATTAAATGCTTGGTTGACAGTCGTTTTGTCTTTATCTTAGTTTTACACATGTCTATTGGCGTTCTATCTTCATCGACGACAGTCTTTTGTTTTTCTTGAATAGATTTGATGATATTTTGTTTTTGTTTCGATTATCTATCATCTATCATCTTTCTTTTTTTTTTGTTTTTTGTTTGTTTTGTTTGATTTTATTTGATACCTTGCCGTTACAGAACGTTACCGAAGCTTCGCGTTCATTCTAGTAAGTTCGAGCAAAACAGGGATCTACTGTAAAAGGCGTGACGGTCGGCCAGGAGTTTAGTTATTAAGTTAGCAAGCGAAGGGTTCGTACCTCGAATAAATAGAAAGTACATTTTGCAGAAGTGTTATTTGATAGACAAGCTCGTTGCTATTGCGTCGTTAATTGTGTTAAGCGGCAGCTTGTAATTAAAATGTTCTGAAATTTAACGACTATAATTTGTGAAGCCCCAAATTCGTAACAGTATACAGGCTGTCCGTTTTCCGAGTGCCACTATGGGGATCTCGCTTATCTTGAGAGATACAAAGTTGGTTAAATTAGGGCAAAGTTGCGCATTTTCATGCTGAATAATAATCTGAAATATCTTCAATGGTTTTGAAAATGTCGCAAAAGAACAAAAATTTTTGATTTTCGTTTTTAATTTTTTTAACCTTAACTAATCTTACTAGGCATTTCTAACCCAGACACTTTTTTGTGAGGAATTCGAATATGACATTCCCTTTTCGATAATTTTCAAGATGGCGGAGAAACATCCAGAAACTTCATTTTTTCGCAAAAAATGAAAAATTGGATTTTTTGGCAAAAACGTGATATTGGACCACCATGTGTGAGGTATCGTTGTAAAGAGAAAAAAAAACGTAATCTGAAATTGTTAAAATCCAAAATGGCGTCCATAAGAAAAAGTGAAGTTACTAGGCGTTTCTCCGCCATCTTGAAAATTATTGAAAAGGGGATGTCGTATTCGAATTCCTCATAAAAAAGTGTCTGAATAATGTCTTGGTTAGAAATGCCTAATACGATAGGGTAAAAAAAATTAAAAACGAAAATCAAAAATTTTTGTTTTTTTGCGAAATTTTCAAAACCATTGAAGATATTTCAAATTTCTTTTCGGATTATTATTCAGCATGAAAATGCGTAACTTTGCCCTAATTTAACCAACTTTGTGTCTCTTAAGATAAGCGAAATCCCCATAGTGGCACTCGAAAAACGGACAGCCTGTATAGTCATGTGAAATTTATTTATTTCTTAGTACAATAATCGAATTTAAAACTGATTAGTATCGACGGGTAAGGTATCGATTGACCATGGCACCCTGTCAGGTTCAGATTCAATGATTGATAGCATCAGAAACAACAGTATTTTTGTACGCAATGACGCAGAATACTGATTTTAGTTTCCGTTAGTTGAAAAGAACTGGATGTTTCAAATCTGACAAATTTTTTATTTAAGATTTTAAAATTTAATTTATATGCCGAAAGTATTAATATTTAGAAATATTAGGCCTGTTCCTTTTACTAGAATTTCAAGTTCTGAACTGTCTAAATCATGCGCAGTAATGAAATTATATATAAATTCGTGCATTGCGCTTGCTCAGTATGGATTTGAACGGTTCAGAACTTGAAATTCTGGTGAAAGGAACGGACCTATTTCTAATATGATAGTACTGACAATAGTTTTCTCTTTCTTTTAATACCATCACCATTTTTGTATCTTTAAATAGCGAGCAGAAATCTAAAGAAACGTAGTTTTCAATGCAAGTTTGCTATGTTCGGGTTTGAAATTTTCCAATCGGTAGATACACAACCAACGCATTATTTCTATTTCTAGTCACATTTTTCTATCGTATAATATAAATAACTTAATAATTTGCACGATTGCTTTTTATTTACCTAACAGCATTTACTATTTGATTTGACGTAATTGTTTCAAAGCAACCTCTGATAAGGGGTTTTGTTTTTACGGCCATAGTGATTAGTGTGATTGTGATTACGCACCGGCGATTCCGCAAAAAATACCCGTGGGAAGTCCATACCGTAACACCACCACAATCAGCAATTTTCTCCATCGTTATTATAACGCAACGCTCATGCTTCGTTCGGCCTCGCAATCCGATTACAATCACAATCAGTAACAAAGAAAGAAGTCTTGAGAGTGCGTTTGTTAAAAGCGCGCGCGCGCGCCCGCCTCTAAACTTAACTTAACTAGATTTTTAACAAGGCGTTAATCGACTAATCGAATCAATCGCGCGTGTAGTGCAGCAGGCGTCGCCGAATCAATTAAAAGCATCATCCTCTCATCATCATCCTCTCTTTTTTTATTATCTAATCTGCGGAATATATTTTCTGCAAAGTTTGTTTTGTTGTTGTCGGAGCGAATCGCGTGTATATGATGATTAAACCGATCGTATCTGCACACACATAAAAGCCCGGTTGTGAATGCGGTTTTATCAGTTAGTTTGTGGAGCACTTCTGCTGCAGTATTTAATTTAATTGATGATGATGATGATGATGGCGGCGGCGGCGGAAAGCGCGCCAGCGCTCGACGAAAAGTGCCTGTGCGGAAAATGGGAGTACGACCTGTATAACGGAGTTCGGAACGGAGATGATGCAGCAGGAGAAGATTATTGCGCGTTCTGCACCAAATCAAGGTATGATTTTTAATTATTTAATTGAAAATTAACAATTATTAAAAAAAAAATAATGTTGCTTTAAGTTACTGAAACATCAAAAAAAAAAAAAACAAATAAATTTGTAATTTAAAAGGAAAAATGAAGACGATGATCTTGCGCTATTTTTGATAAACGAAAATAAAAAAGAATTCGACGATAACATTTGACCTAAAATCAGCTGAAATTTAATTTAATCAGCTAATTTGAAACGACATAAAAATTAAAATCATTAAAGTTAATGGAAGGTTTTAATTAAAAACCTAAGTAAACTCGGTGCCGGAGCGTTAAAATAAAGTTTACTTCAAGTCCGAAGGCATAAGTACCAAAAAAAAGGAAATTAAAAAGCAACAGAAAATAAAATAAAGCCATAAAAAAATAATAAGTATCCTGAATTAAAAATTAAAACATCATCCGCCTTTTTTTAAAACGGCGGTCAGATTTGAAATCAAAAAATTAAACAACTCGTATTTTAGTTTAAAATCATGCTACCTTTTCGTTTCTTTTAACGACTTGTTTCTCTTGACAACTTGTTTCATATTTCTATCCGGTTCAAGATTAAAAAAGAAAAAACTTTATACTTACAAAAAAATTAAACATTGCAAAATGATTGAAAATTAAAAAAATAAGATAATAAGAATAATTTTAAAAAGTATTTATTCAAGACAAAGTTAAAAAATTAAAGGAGAAATAATTTGCTTTTATTTTTTTATTTTTTGAAAACGTTTGCAATTTTGATTGTTCTTTGTGTGCGTATGTACTATTATGCTCAACAAAACAATGCTCCTGCATGATATCTCTTTTTTTATTTATTTACTTACCATCGAAGTATGTCGTGAAAGTTTCGGGAAAAAGTGGTACTTATGCAAGTAACTAAACTCTGATAATGAAAGTCATTTTGATTTTGAATTTAATTTTAATGCGAATGAAACACTGTTGCAATATGTTCTTTTCGTCGCAAGGTGTATTCACATCCAAATTTACACACCTGATATTTTTCATTGGGATAATTCATATTCGTGTTTAATTTATTGTTAATTATTTACGTAACAAATTGACTCGTAGAATTAACATATTAGATAAAAACGGATATTTCTTAAAGTTGAGACTTGACAACACCGGTTGATCTATCCGATTTGAAGTGTCACATTTTGGCATATGTCATAATGACATGAAATTAATTTGTCTAATTTTACTTTAATAGCCAACCTAATAAAATAAAATCACGACCTACTTGATGGTAAATAAATTAAAAAACAGATATTATAAGCCACATCCTTAAGTCTCCATCTGAGAAGAACACAACGACTTGGCTTGGATATTGTCAACAAAACTTTTTTTTACACATAAAGTTTGGGCGACGAGCACAATGCCAAGACACTTGACACCTGACTTTCCAATCTTCATTTTACAAAGTTTCTCATTATGGCCGATTCCAGAATATCTTATCACGTAGATATCTTTAATTATCTCAAATCACTATACAAAGTTTTCTTGGAAATTGAGACTGCCTCACTAAAGCTGATTCCGAAATATCTTGACACGTTAATTATCATCTCAAATCACTCTGCAATGTTTTCTTGGTAATCGAGAGGAAATGAAGGATAATTGTACAAAATTTTGTTGCAAATTGTTTTTGCTTGCAGTGAAAACCTCGAACAGCGTCTGTACAGCTGTTTCAGCAATGTCAGGTCAAAAAGCGATCGTAGGATGTCGCTGTTTTATCTGATAATTGTAAACTAAAGTCGGCATATGCGGAATACCCGGTATTTTTTAAATAAGAAGCGCCATCTGTTAAACGATTCTGGAATTAACATCAGTTTCGGCATTGTAGGTCACTACTACAGAGGTTCTCAGCCGGTAAGATTGCATAACTTTACAGTACATGATTTTGTGAATTTTTCGTTTTGAAAGTTTTCGCGCGGTACCAGAAAAATGTACCTTGGCGTATTTTTTAAAGTGAAAATTGTTTCTCACACCAAATTGAGTTTGTTATAGTGTAGATTAGTACAACAGTTGATATTTCACCTTATTAATTCAAAGTGTTGCATATTTTCCCTTATTTCATATTACCCGCCATCAGGGCCCCCGCGAGGCCAAAACCCGCCCGCGTGCCACTCCATACTTTGGCGCCCTCTGACAGATGAGTTGGGACATACAAAAACAGTCAATTATCAAGATTGTTAAAAAAAATTAAAAGAAACAAAAAATGGAAAAGACAAAAATTTTAAAAAATTTGAAACGGAAAATTTTTCAACTTTTTAACTTTTTTAAAAACATTTTCCTTCACTTTATATACATTTCCTTTATTTTCTAAACATTTTCCTGTACTTTCTAAACATTCTCCTTCATTTTCTAAACATTTTCCTTCATTTTCTAAACATTCTCCTTCACTTTCTAAACATTTTCCTTCACTTTTTTAAGTTCCCAGCTGCCGCGAGCAACCCAAACAGCGCGAAACGCTTTCTTCTCATCTGACTAAGGAGGCCTCCGTGCAGACCCCCCGGTATGCAAATGGGCGAAGCACGCTTGTTATTAATATTAGAAGAAAAAAAGAAACTAAATCACAAAAGCAAAAGGAACTTAAATTTCTGAAAACTTAAAAGGTAAAATGTAATTTGTTTTTTTTTTTAACCAAACCGGAAGTAATAGCTTACGTAATATATTTTTTTTACCTTCATCAAGACAGTTCGGTCTTGTGGATAATTTTTTTTGAATTTTTACCAGACAAGGAACTATTTCCCATTATTTTTTTTTTGCCAAAAAAATCACATAACATGTGGTCAGTGACTAAGAGGCTAATTGCCGCCCCTTGAACATGGCGCCCGCGTGTACCGCACGCGCTGCACACATGGCTACGGGGGCCCTGCCCGCCATTTTAAATCATATCATGAAAATGCAGTGTTTTTATTTTGTTGCGGAATTTTCCCAAAAAAATATTGCTACCTTTCTAGGGTTTAAATTAATTTATTTAATCGAATAAAACACACGGTAACAAACTTAACCGTAATTTAATAATGATTACAATCTAATTTATTTGCAACAATTTATTTTATACACTAAATCTTACTTCCACGATCGCTAATTAGAACTCGACTGGCCCCTGAGTCAACTCCGGCCGATTTTATATTCTACGCTGCCTTCTCGTTTGTTCCATCTTCGTTGATGCTAGAAAAGTCGAGTTTGTTCGGTATAGACAGCCTGGCTGCGTGGCGTGTCGAACCGTCTTCTTGACGCCTTTAGTGTGACGTAGTGAGCAGGGTGGCGCGCCACAATATGTATTTCTTAGATTTATTATATGCAGCCGCTGGAAAACAACATAAAGTATTTTTAATTGAAATATCTAGATATCTAAATATATTTAGTATCTTTAGTTCGGAATTTATAACTGCCCAAAGAATGGGTATTCCATATATGCCGACTTTACTCTAAGTAAATAATTAGAAAGGAGAGATAATTATGTCCGCAGAATTTTCGCATCCGAAAAAATCATTTAAATCTTATAAGACTTTTATTTACTTTCCGCACAAGTCACATAAAGTCATTGGTCCCGTTCAACGACTGAGTTGTTGCTTAGCATCAGTGCTGCCAACCTCACCGAACGCTCTTTTGCCAAAAGTGTGTCGAATAAATTAATTCTTTAAGGCCCGGTATTATAAACGCAAGTTAAATTTACTCTACAGTTTAATGCCTTGGTAACCATTGCTTTTGCATTAAGCTGTATAGTAAATTTATTTTACGTTTATAATACCAGGCCTTAGAGATTAATTACTCCCAGATTCAAAATTAATACATGAATCTCCTTATTTTTAGTAAAGTATAAGTCGAGTACAAATCTACGACAGTCAATGATGACCAAACTTTATTGACCGCGGCTGTACTTACATACATACGTTCAACTTCCTGAGCGAAACGAGTAAAAGTTGGGAGTTCATTTAGACTGAAAAGCAATCGATTGCTCTCTTATTCCACCTAGGGAAAAAGCTGTAATGTAAAGAATAAACAGAAATCAAAAGTCTCGCAAGTTTTCGGTAGAATAATAGTGCCGGTAAAAATGTTAAAAATCGGTAGATCCGCCGAAAAATCGGTATGGTTGGCAACACTGCTTAGTATGTCTGAAAGCACGGCCAGGGGCCGTATTCTCGAATCGAGCGACAAGAGTCGCATGCGAAAATGACGTAGACTCTTCCACAAACCTTCATAGATCGATCGAGAATTGCGTCATTTTGACGTCATTTTCGCATGCGACTCTTGGCACTCGTTTTGAGAATAAGGCCCCTGAGTGTCAATCTAGCTTGAAAGCATGTCCGTTCAATAACTTTGCCGAGTCAGAGTCAGCAACTCATCCGCTTTGGTTGCTTGAACTCAACCAATGTGGCTCCGAATAAAAGCAGGGAAATTTGAAAACGCTAAAAAATGGCATTGGCCATTTTTTTGGACAATAAAGTAAAAGACGACTTCGTTTTTTCTTCTGTTACGTCAGAAAATAAATTAAAAACGATGACAAAAGACGTTAATTTTTTTTTTCTTCGCGAATCGCGAAATGAATTTAGGATAATCACGTGTTCTCAACCACTATTTTCTTTCTGCACTTCGATCCAATCCGAGTCAATCTTAAGCGATCGTTTCTTGCTTGTTATCAGCTTTCCGTTATTTTACTTCTAAATTTTGCCCCAAGTTTCTAAAAATTTGGAATAAAACTTTAAAACTCAGAAACTGACATGAATAGGAATTGTAATTTATTTTAACACATTTTTATTTTGCTTGGTTCCATAATCGAGAGACGGTACGTCCATGGTATCTCAATTCTTTTATTTAGGCAGCATGGTTTTACTTTTCCGTTTTCATAAGGTGCTTTGTTTCGCTTAAAAGTTTGAATCGTGTTTCGAATAGTTTGAACCTGAATTTCGTAGTTGTTGCACAACAAAACACCTGACTTGAATTTTTGATTGACGGTTCATTTGTAAATAATCATAATTCAATCCAAACAAGTTTTAAAAATAGAGAAATTCAAAGAAGAGTATGTCTGTTTTTGAATCAAAACACGTTTGGATCACGATTTTGGGAGCGAAAGAACGCACCTATGGTTTTTCTCTGCGTTACAGCAAAAAGGATCAGATCGCTCAATAATTAAATTACGTTTTATGTCAAATCTGACATATTTCCTCGTACGTCAAATTCCTTTTTTGACATTCTGCATGCCTATTACAATAATTATTAACGTCAGAAATCAACTCTGTCACCTTCCAACGTCTTCCTGAGGTAGCACAGTATGTATTGAAGCTTGAAGTGTTTTTCTTGCAGGTTAGATTTTTGCGAATTGATTGAATATTGTCATTAAATTAAAGTGACGACGAGATGGCGAGACCGTGCGCTTGTAAAAAATCGGAGAAACCGAACGAGGAGCTCAGGTAATTAATACATGTCCGCATTTAAAGTATTTTTTTCTTCGGTAAGGGATCCCTTAGAATGAATGCTTGGGATATGTAATAGGGTACATGACAATAATATAAAATTATTAATTAAAGCTCTCTAGTCGAGACTATAGTCAATAACATACGCGAAAACACCAAATTTGTACGCTGTTTCTATTTATTATTCTCTTAAATTAATAAATAAAATCGAAAATATTCAAATATAAATCACGTGGTTTCGAAAGGCTTCCCATTCGTTGTGACGTCAGTGTTCATACATTGTCCTTGACGTTTATGTTGTATGCAGACCCTTGTCAAACACTTTGAATGTTTTCTCTTAATATGTGCTGAAAAATATAGTTTTAATTTAAGCAACAATTACGAAGTGAATATCTTAAAGAAATTATTATATTTTTTTACTTTGTTGTTGGTGAGAAATTTGTGGTGGAAACGGCAACTTTTCACCATTGAGAAGTAAGGTTGGTAACACTAAATTTTATGAAACGCTTATAAATTATTTATTTGGAGTTCTTGCACAGGTATTTTTACAATATAGCACAGCACAATACTGATAATATGTTTTACTATTTATTGTAATAAGTTTTAAGTGTTCGTATTGGTATTCACTTATTACGATTTGACAACATATGAACATTGACGTCACACAGTCAGAATGTGCGTTATGGCGGGAATTTAATCAATTCAAATTTCTTTAATTTTTTACTGCTTTAATATTCATTTATGAAAAAAAAGAAATATATCTAAATTATCGTATTTTTGCCTACTTTCAAATAAAATCTTTAAAAAAAAAACGTTCATGTGCCCTATTACTGCCTTGCAATACCTGCAGAATACCCATCGTAAGGCGTTATTAAAAAAGGAAAAATTTTGCCTAAACGCTTTCAAATTTGTATAAATAAAAATTACAGCAAGACGTATAGATGAAAAAGCACTTTGTTGGTTCTATTCGATGAACACTGACGACGTCAAAATATGAAGTTCCGAACCCTACTTATCAATCCTCATAAATTAACGTGTTAATTGATGAACAATTGTTAGTTTTATATTGCATTTTTCAGATTGG
This sequence comes from Prosopocoilus inquinatus, assembly GCA_036172665.1. Lineage (NCBI taxonomy): Eukaryota > Metazoa > Arthropoda > Insecta > Coleoptera > Lucanidae > Prosopocoilus > Prosopocoilus inquinatus. The sequence continues at coordinate 11,318,696 of CM069871.1, read as the reverse complement.
TTTAACATCACTTTAAAAATACAAAGGAAGAAAAATAATAGGCTCTCTTCCTAGTCAAAATCAATTGCAATTTCCAGGTTACCGCGGGAAATGGTTCTCGCGAGTTTGGTTTATTTTCTTTTGGGGGGTGAAGCTAATGTACACTTATGCCCGTTTGCACCACTTTCACTTAAAACTTTAAGTCCCACTTAAATGGTTAAGTCACTTAACCATTTAAGTAGGACTTAAAATATAAGTGAAAGTGGTGCAAACGGGCCTTAAACACTTAAAAGAACTCCCGCGGAACTTTCCCAAACCCCGTTTTCGACTTCCTCCGACTTTTTCACCGTCGCATTTTTCCAGATACCCGGACGGATCGATCAAACTCAGGAATCCGCACATAGAATTGATGGACCAGGACATCCTGTATCACCTGGCTTTGGGCAGCGGTTCGCATGATCTGGTGGAAATGTTCGGCGACGTCAAAGTGAGTTTCTCAATCCGTTTAATTTAATTTGTGTTTGATTATAAGCTTGATTGCTTTCGCAAGTTTCGCAAATATGTGCTGCAATAAAAAAAAAAAAACAGAATTCACCAGGGGCCTTGTCCTCGAAGATAGTAAACACAGAATTACGCAAATTTCTTTCATCATCGTCACACTCATTCAGAGGCGGGAATCTGCTGAGTGCAAGGTTTCACTTGAACTTAATTAAGTAACGCGAGATAACCCAGATAGGACCGCGCCAAAAATATAAAATCCAGTGAACCTTAATACTAAAAAGCGACAAATTAGTGAAAAATGTATTTCGTTCCAATTATTCACAAATGTTTTTTTACTTTGTGTAGGATACAACATTTTTGCAATACAGGGTTACAACTAATTAAAGGACCACTATGAGGATCTCGTAAACTATAAGAGATACAAAGATGATTAAATTACAGAAAAGTTGCGATATCTTGAGGTCTAAAATAATATGTAAAAAAAAATCTTTTCTATTTTCATTCGTTTTTAAAGTATCTTCAAAAAACTGAAATTTCCATTTTCAAAAATCTCGAATATCCTCTTTATTTCTTAAGATAAAATCTTAAAATTCGGTGTTTTTATCTTAAAATTCGATGGACAATCTAATGCAGTTCGAAGAAATAGATTAGCTTTGACAGTTTCGTAGATACGACTGTCAACTGTTTGCTTTCTTATGGAGCTATCTTAGATATTCACAGCACGTGATGCAGAAATGAGTTTTGAATACAACCATATGAACATTTATGCTTTTTTTTTAACAAAATATTACTAGGTTACTAAGAATTTTTGTTAAAAGGTAATTTTTTTATGTAAATATATAAATAAGTACAATAATTGAATAAGATTTATTAATTTAATAATAATTTTAGTTGTGAAACGCATCCGCTTGCTAGATACTTTTTTTTTTCAAAATGTTGTGTACTACATAAAAAGCATAAGTTTGTCGTGTGATCGTAGTCAGACTTTGGTTTTGTATCACGTGACATGAATACCCAAGATAGCGGCCATAAAAAATAAGACAGTTGACAGTAGTATCTGCAAAACTGTCAATCCTAACCTATTTCTTCGGACTTCGGATAGATTTTTCATCGAATTTAACACAAAAACATCGAATTTCATGATTCTATTTTAATAAGTAAAGAAGATATTTTCGAAAATTAGTACATTCAGTTTCTTGAAGATATTTCAGAAACGAATGAAGGTAGAAAAGATTTTTTTAAATATTTTAGTAGGCTCCAAAATAGCGCAACTTTTTTTGTAATTTAACCGTCTTTGTATCTCCCCATGGTGACCTTTTAATTAATTGTAACCCTGTATATGTACAATGTGAGCAGCAAAAATGTGTGAAATTGCAACTTTATGTTCGACGCACTCAGTAGCGGATTTAGCACTTGAGTGTCCTCATGCGGATTTAGGTTTTGAGGCCCCCAGCATGAGGATCTCGCTTGTAAAGTATCTAATACGCCAAAAATTTATTACAGAAAAAGAAATTAGATATTTTTGTTTTGTTTTTTTGCTCTAATTTCCGATCCCAATGGAATTTTCGCACGTTCAAAGCAGCTCGTAACTCCTCAAATGCTTAGCAATAATTCATCTAATTTAACCGAATTCGTATCTCTTATAATCAGGGAAAACAATTCGACCCACTTAGTGTTGGACACTTTTTACACCGAATGTACTATTTACTCCTTCTGCATTTAAATTGGTTTTAAGTGGGAGGGGAAGGGTTACAGTGCGAGCGTTCGCACTTCGCAGAAGTTACTCCGGGCGGGGGTTAATACAGTCGGAATACTAAATTTTCGTACTGCTCGCGGAGCAAGTGGGCCGATTTCTTGCCCCTGCTTATAATAAACGAGATCGCTATTCTGGAAATGTTATCAGGTTCATCTACAGAGTGTTTTTTTTTTTTAAATACATGGTTTTCGTGTTTCGTTGCTGTTGCTTGCAATCTTGCAACGCAGAGGTGCATAGAGCTCTGATTCTTTTTTAATTAAATTTCCTGTCGATTCTAACAGAAATACACGGAAGTCTATTGGTGCGCCATCTTTTAGAATAATTTTATTGAATGCAATAAGAATGTTGATATCACTTCCGGCGAAACCGGAAGTCCTATGACGGCTAGTCGTACACTGGAAAAGTCCATTTTTTGTTTAATTTATTGTTTCCAAAATTCATGTAAATCGATTAATAAATGAAGATTCTACAAGGGCGAGCAAATGACGCGGGACACCCGGTATATATTTTTTTAATTTAATTCACAAAAAATGTGTTTTTTTTTATAAAAGAAAAAATTGAATTTAATGTTGTAGAAAACAAAGCAAGCAACTTTTCGAACAATGCAACTTTTAGTGTTATTTTTTTATAACTTTGTTATTAAAGTAATAATTTTTTTTTATTTTTCTTTTAACTTCTTATATCAAATTAGGAGTATAGTTTTATCCGGCAACGATAATAAAAATGGGTGTAAAGAATTTAAAATGAAACAGTTTAATTTATTTATATACCGGGTGTCCCGCGCCATGTGCTCACCCTTCTAGAATCTTTATTTATTAATCGATTAACCTGAATTTTGGAGACGATAAACTAAACAAAAAATGGAATTTTTCGACATACTGATAGTTGTCATAGGACTTCCGGTTTCGCCGGAAGTGACATCAACTTAAGAAAGTTGATATATAAAAAATATGTAAAATATATAGGGTGCTCCATTTAAAATAAGAATTTTAAATGGAGCACCCTATATATTTTTACATATTTAAAATCTACGGAGCATTACGAGTCCGAATACGTATCAATTGTTAATTTTGGTTTCCATGACAACGAAAAAAAAAACTTTTTTATTTTTCAATTGAAAAGGCTATGAATCGCATTTTTTGGATCTAATGCGATCAAGTGTTTCGAAAAAATCACTCCTTTTATGGTATTTTGATTTTTAACATTTTTACAGTATTTGAAATTTTCATCAGCTCTTAACTCATTTTTTTCGATAGAATCTCATATGTTTCTTAGCTTAGTTCAACTGAACATTTTTTTCTGAATACGCTGATACCAAATACGTCATATTTTCTTTGAAAATAATTTAAAACAGAGCTTGTTTTATTGAAATTTTACACTCCCTTTATTTCAAATGACTTTCAAAGAAAATATGACGTATTTGATATCAGCGTACTCAGAAAAAAATGTTCAGTTGAACTAAGCTAAGAAACATATGAGGTTCTATCGAAAAAAATGAGTTAAGAGCTAATGAAAATTTCAAATACTGTAAAAATGTTAAAAATCAAAATACCATCAAAGGAGTGATTTTTTCGAAACACTTGATGGCATTAGATTCAAAAAATGCGATTCATAGCTTTCTAGATTGAAAAATAAAAAAGTTTTTTTTTTCGTTGTCATGGAAACCAAAATTAACAATTGATACGTATTCGGACTCGTAATGCTCCGTAGATTTTAAATATGTAAAAATTTATAGGGTGTTCCATTTAAAATAAGAAAGTTGATATCACTTCCGGCGAAACCGGAAGTCCTATGACGAAAAATTCCATTTTTTTTGTTTAGTTTATCGTCTCCAAAATTCAGGTTAATCGATTAATAAATAAAGATTCTAGAAGGGTGAGCACATGGCGCGGGACACCCGGTATATATATATTTTTTTGAAACCTGAAATTTGAGGCCCCCTTGATTTAAGAGGTCCCAGGTGCGCCTGTGCGGAAACCCGCCACTGAATACACTGCAATCCAAAAGTTTGAAAGAAGTAGTACAATGAGGAAGAGAAAGCTGAGCGCTGTGACAAGTGTTTAATTGAAAAGTTCAGCAAGTTGGCTTTAAATTTTTTTTTTTAACGAAAAAAACAAAACTTCCTAAACGTTAAGATGACAGCTGTCAAACAATTATAGTGGCGTATGCTTATAACTTCTCGTGACCTATAAGGCGACTTTTTCATAAAAATGTATATTTTGTTTTTTATTAATAGGCGATAAATGACATCATAAAAGAATGTAGTTCTCTTATCAGTGATTTGTTCATATTTTTTTTAAATTTTATTAAAATAGCATAATAATAAATTATAGCAATCTGTAAAATCCGCCTATCGATAAAAAATAGAGTGTAAATAGTTCAAGACATGCCTCACAATATTATGAAAAAATCAAAACCTACTTGATGAAATTTTCAATTAAAAGAATACTTGATACCATAATTAATTAATTAATTAATCTGTACTCTCGCCGTTTTTAAGTAGATCTTTCTGCTTCTGTTTCGCCCTGTACCACGCACTCTGTTTCTTTGAGCACTTATTATTATTATTATTATTAATACAGTGTCTTCATAATTAATTGTATCCCACGTGATCGCCTTACAAAAAAGGGTTTTCATCCTTGCATTTATTTTTATTTTATTTTTTCTAAGAAAGAAATTCACAGAGTTTCTTTTACTAAATAAGTTAACGCGAGCGCAGCCTTGAAGAGAAATTCTTCACGTATCTTTCACTTAATTAATTCGCAATTTGTTAATCATACACCATGCAACCTTGACTTAAACAGTAGTTAAATTCCTTTGCCTATTTTCATTCGCAAATTCGTTCGCGCCTTTCTTTTGTTAACTAATAACAGCGTTTTCTAATGGTTGCGCTGAGGCGTGTTCAGAAACTGTAACTAGAATGCACACTGGGCGCTGCTTAAAATGAAAAGCAAACTGCGTAAAATTACTTGCACGAGAGAGAAAGAATTTTCTACTTCTGAACATGCCCCTGGTGTACAATCAGTGTATATCCATCTCTTATTATTACATGAGGTTAAAATGAGATGAAAATACACTTGGTGTGCACTAGCGTAGCCCTTGGAAAACTCTATAAAACACGATCTGTTTCATCCCCTTGAAGTTCGTGTGCATGGGTGGAACGCCGAAGAGGATGGCCGACTTCGCCCATTACATAATGAAAGAAATCGGGCACAAACTACCGACGGGAACCTGCCTTTCCGACATCAGCCAATATTCCTATAGGTACAGCATGTACAAAGTCGGCCCTGTGCTTTCAATCAGTGTAAGGCGCCCCTCTCAGCCCCCATCGCATTTTATTATTTCATTCGTTTTTTTTTGTTAATTTAGCACGGCATGGGAGTCCCCTCGATCAGCATCCTCCTGCACGAGGTCATCAAGTTGATGTACCACGCGAAGGCTAAGGACCCGATCTTCTTTAGGATCGGGACGTGCGGGGGCGTCGGAGTGGATGGGGGGACAGTGGTTATATCCGATGATGCCGTTGATGGAATGCTGAGGAATTATTACGAAGTGGTAAGTCGATAGTTTCATATTTATTAAAAAAAAAAAATTGGTTTGTTCTTGCACTCTATTTGAGGCTTGCTTGTGTGTAGAGTTGTAAAGCCGAAATATTTCACATGAATTTCATTGTATTGAAATATTTCGTAGCATTTAGAAATTTCATGAAACTTATTTTAAATTTGGCGCGCAGAAAGTGTCTGCGCATGATTTGAATTTGGATAGTAACATAAATACAAGCCGAATACATATATTTACAGCTGAATTCAAAAAATCGGGAAATATAAAAAAATACATGATTTTCTTAGTTTTTTCATAGTATGAAAATGATTTATTAGTAGAAATCGGAATCACACATTTTGACGTCATCATTGGGCGGCGCTTGTCATGCTGCAGCATATAATTATTTTAGTAGTTGGTACGTACTATGAACGATTTCTTCTTCAGAATCGTGTGTATGTATGCTTGAGGTGGATTTTGGATTTTTAAAAACGAAGATGAAATTTCTCTTCCTTTTCCATTTAGTCGTGTAGAAAAGGAAAAAGGAAACAGGCGACAATCAAAACAGTTAGCAAGAAAAAAGATACAAGAAAAGAGAAAGTTACATAACGAGAAACAAGAAAAAAGCGACAAACGAGAAATCGAGAAACACAATCAAAAATGGGAAAAAATAAAATTTCTAAAGAAATTATGAAAAATGGTAAATAAACAATTGACAATAAAAGAAACATGGAGAATTTTTTAACAGTCGAGAAAAAGTAAAAAAAAAATTCCTAACTCCAATTATTGGATAAATTAAAAAAAAAACATTACACAACATTAATTCGAAATTACAAAAAAAGAGCATACAAAGAAAGAAAATCACAATCAAAACAGAGAAGCAACAAAAACAAAAGCCGATTGTTATGGTTGTAACGCAGAAAGTTTTTATTCTGTTCCAAAAATTATGACAAATAAAATAAAAAGAAAAAAGAAGAATATTTTCGTCTTTTGGAAAAATGTAAACGGAATGGAAATTAAAAAAAATGTACTGAAAAACTCAAACGAGAAAAGTAGAGAAAGAAAAACAAATGACGATCGTACATTTTACGACAATCAGAAGAAAAATGAAGAAGAAAAGAAGCAATTTCAGAAAATAAAATAAGCGAAAAATTGATTAATAATTCAAAACTTCTTGGAGGTATTCTCGATAATCAAAAAAAAAAAAAAATCGCACGTTTGAAAAACAAAAACAAAACAATAAATAAATTGAAAAAAAAAAAAAACATAATCTCGCTGTTTTTAATCATGTTTTATAATACGATTTTTAACGACAAAATACAATTTTTTTCCACGAAAAGTCGAATTTAAAACTTAATAATGAGTTGGCAGTACTGGGCCGCCCATTTATGAATAATTTCCGCAAACCAATTATAGGACGTCGCACCTCCCTCCTCCCGAATTATTCCGAAAAGTATCACGTAATAAAAACATATGCAAACCCAAAGTCCTAATGATGACGTCATAATATGTGTTTCCGATCTCTATTTATTAGAAAAATGTGGAATTAGGTTAGAATTATTTGACAACTGAGGCGAGTTCAGAAACTGTACCGGGAGTGCACTACCGCAAGGTCGCGTTCAGAAATTGTGTAGCGAGAGTACTTTGGGCGTTTAAAATGAAAAGCAAAATGCACAAAATTACTTGAGTGAGAGAGAAAGAATATTAGCCAGAGCGCGCTCTTTTCTATTTCTGAACAGGCCCCTGTAGGTGAAAATTTAATCTTGGGTAATTTTTTTTAGGATTCGAAGAGTTGTTGATTCTCGATCTACTCTTCAATTTTTTTTTTTCTCAATCTTGCATGCACATTCGTTCTCGTTCACATTTTTGGTCGTCTCACAGTTCACAGAACATGAAATGCAGAATGTCAATTTTGAAATTTTAAAAACTAATGACTACAGGACGGAATTATATATTTTGTTCGGATTATTTCGAACGTCATACGTTTGCCGCCTCGCTTGTATTTAACCGAACAAAATATACAATTCCGTTCCCTACTAATACCACTGAAAAAACAAGATTACAAAAATTACAATATATTTCATGAATTATTTCAAAAAAATATGTTCCGTGAAATTTTTACATCATTGCTTGTGTTTCTTAAAATCGGCGGCCATTTTTTTAATAAAACTCCGCGCAATTGACATGTTAACGAAACGGCGACAGCATTGGTTGATGACTTTTACTAAATCTCCTTTTGGCGATCTAACTTTTTTATTTTGATGGTAAGACTCAAAATTGCGGATGAATCGTGTCCACATCATGCAGGTTAAGTAACTGGAGAAGTAAGAGGCGAGCAGAAAACGAGCCGACAAAAATAAAGAGCACCACAGAACGCAACATGTGCGTGACAAAGTGCGCGATACTCTACACTCCGTTCGTTTTGCCATACTACAGACCCGCGGCCGTACCGGCATTTACTTAACCTCGATGGTGTCCACATAAAACACATAAATGGAACTCTACTTAGTTTTAGACAGTTGCAAAAAAAAACTTGGCAACGTTGCCTTCCGATCTACGTCAAAGTGCCTGCGCTTTTCTATAAAAAGCCTAATAGATATGCAAAATTCAAGTTCGCGATTACAATCAAAATCTGTTTCTTTTGTTTACAAACTTACGTAACGTAAGCTAGCGGCCACTTAACCTCGAGAACTACATAGATAGAATCGACCATCTGCCCAAATTAAAATTCTTTATCTCGTCGTCGTTTTTGTTGTTGCTATCGTGGAGATCAAGGCACTCGAAGAAAACTATCACTCGATGAGAACGTAAACGTCTTCCTGTAATTAAAAAAAAATGCATGCAGGTATCGAATGATCAATTGAATTTTACCTCCAGTGAGTTTTAAAAATTAAAAACAAAACTCATCTTAGTTTAATAACCTCGAGCTTCGCCTTATTGCCGTGGATACAATTATCCTTACAGTCATGTCACTTTACACACACAGAGTTTAAAATTAAATCCCGATCGAAATACAGGCACTAAGTGTCCAAAACACGCGAATCTTGAAATGTACCTCGGCCACGGCATAAGACTTTCCTCGCAAATCTTGAGGTGCACCTCAGCCACAACCGGCTTAATGATCTAATGAGCTAGATGATCGATCGTCTTTTGTTTTTCATTGGTTACTATTTCTCCGATGATTATTTTTTTCTTTGGAAAAATAACGAGTCAACGAATTGTTTTTTTTTTTAATTTTCTTTTTCTTGTCTTTTTTAATTTATTTTTTTAACCTATATTTAATTCATTTCAACTTCTTGATTTAATCGTTCAATTCAAATTTTCTTCAAACCATATTGAAGATTCGAGCTGTCTAATTTGAAATTTTGATTTTTTTTTTAATGTCACAAATTTCATTCTTTTTTACTTAATGTGAAATTTCTTGGAAATTTCATTGTCGAAACGTTTCCCTTTAAAAATATTGAAATTTCCACGCTTCTTTCAAAGAAAAAATATTTTATTCAAATTTCCACATCCCTAGTCCCAAGCAGTGGCGGCTCGTGATGATTTACTGCAAACAACTGCAAAGGGGAAAGTGGGTACATTTTTCAAATACATTTGTTTTTTGGGGCTTGTAATTTTTGAACTAAATTTAAGCGTGAGATTTGCTGAGCTTTTTTTTCAACTTTCCAATAATGCCTTTTACCAAAAAAAACAATTGACGAACGAGTTATCGAGTTACAATCAAAATTCAAAAGCAACACGTATTTGCCCAATTAACTGAACGTCGCGATTGCACTTATAATTTTTGATTCAGTTTAAGTGGGGGATTTACTGAGCTTTTTCTCAGCTTTCCAGTCGCCTTTCACCAAAAAACAATCGACAACAACTGCAAAAGGGAGAGTGGGTGCATTTTCCAAATTTGTTTTTCGGGGTTGCCCGGATGAGGAACCGGAACGTGTAACTTCATGGGACAGGGTGCGCACTGCCCATCTTGCCCACCTCGACGAGCCGCCACTGGTCCCAAGTGATCTCTTGCGGACAACGTCTGCAACGATGTCGGTACTGGTACTGACCCGTTGAAGACGGGACATGTGGTCCCTTTATGCATGTAATTATCTTTACGAGACGATACGTTTTTTTTACGAGGGAAGCCAATGTCGGAGCTTGGCTTAGGTACGTTTCAAAATTCGTGTGCTGTGACTGAGGTGTGTTTCAAGATTCGCGTTTCCCTCATCTGCAATGAGTTATTTCAATTATGAAAGCTTTGCAGGCTATCGCAAATGCCATTTTTATTCAATTTTTATGTCAAAATTTGTGATATCACTACATAATGGTCGCGTTCAGTGACGCTCAGCGGCTGAGTTGCTTACTCAGCAATCGTTTATGATTGGCTCACATTAAGGTAATAGCCAATCACACACGACTGCTGAGTAAGCAACTCAGCCGCTAAGCGTCCGCTGAACGCGCCCAATGATACAATACCGCCGATAATCTGAATTGACCAAAATCAAGAGACGCTGCTAAACCTAACCTAACTTTAACGGCCGGCGTATGATGGTGCGTGCGGTTCTCGTTTCTCGACGTACGTTTTCGAATCTACGCCACCATCAAAACAACGAAATAAAATTTTTAAATATATTTTTTTTTTAGCCGATGTTGGGAAAACTGGTGAGACGACCTGCAAGGCTGGACCGTAAGTTAATCCGTGAACTGAAAGCCCTGGCCGAACCCGAAGATCCTTACGAAACCGTCACGGGCAAAACGATGTGTACCTCCGACTTTTACGAAGGTAAACATCTGCAAACAAGGGAACAAAATTATTGGAAAACTGAAACTGTGTGGGTTTTATTTTGTGACAGAGCAAGGGCGATTAGACGGGGCCTTCTGCGAGTACACGGAAAGCGACAAGCTCGAGTATCTGACGAAATTGAAGAACTTCGGCATCGTGAACATCGAAATGGAATGCGTTCCCTTCGCCGCCTTGACCCACCACGCCGGAATTAGGGCGGCGATCGTTTGCGTCACTTTGTTGGACAGACTGAAGGGAGATCAGGTGAGTTCCAAACCAAAAACTCACTTAGGGATGGGATTTGGGATTTTTTTTTTATATTGCGGTGATAAAATTTAAAAATCGTAACAGTGCAGTGTTGCCAATGGTCTGATATAAAATGTACCACAGTTTTACGTGGAATCTCACACTTTTCATGTTATTGAAGAGATGCAAGTTTGTGGCAAAGATTTAGAAAATTTCCAACCGGGTTAAAAATTTATGTGGCCAAATTATGACAGTCCACCAGCATTATAATGGTTGTAATAGTGTACATGACAATAATATAAAATTATTAATTAAAGCTCTCTAATCGAGACTACAGTCAATAATACACGCGAAAACACCAAATTTGTACGCTGTTTCTATTTATTATTCTCTTAAATTAATAAATAAAATCGAAAATATTCAAATGTAAATCACGTGGTTTCGAAAGGCTTCCCGTTCGTTGTGACGTCAGTGTTCATACATTGTCACTTGACGTTTATGTTGTATGCAGACCCTTGTCAAATACTTTGAATGTTTGCTCTTAATATTTGCTGAAAAATATAGTTTTAATTTAAGCAACAATTACGAAGTGAATATCTTAAAGAAATTATTATATTTTTTTACTTTGTTGTTGGTGAGAAGTTTGTGGTGGAAACGGCAACTTTTCACCATTGAGAAGTAAGGTTGGTAACACTAAATTTTGTGAAACGCTTATAAATAAGTTATTCGGAGTTCTTGCACGTGTATTTTTACATTATAGCGCAGCACATTACTGATAATATGTATTACTGTTTATTGTAATAAGTTTTATGTGTTCGTATTGATATTCACTTATTACGATTTGACAACATATGAACATTGACGTCACACGGTCAGAATTTTTTTTTCTTATTATACAGGGTGTAACAAAAATACAGGCCGCTACTTCACGGACGTATTCTACATATCAAAATAACGAAAAAAGTTCATGTGAACTAGGGTGTTCACGGGAAGCTGCAACAACAGTTAACTCTCTCATTTGAATCTTTACGAAGTAACTCGTATTGGAAAAGTTTCAGGACCTATCCTGCCCAATTCTACGGCAATAACAGAAAAACAAATGACTGTCAGGGTTTTGAGATTTTCAATTGTTTTTAACTTTTTTTTAATAAAACATAATTTTTTTATCACGGCATGGCGTTCAGAACGTCATATTAAATATGTCTCCAAAATATTTTCTTCGAAAGTCTAGTATTTTTTTTATTATTTAGCAAATAAATCGTGATGATTAAGGAAAAGCTTACGACAGTTAACTTTTTTTTTGAAATTTTACGAGGTAACTTAAGATGGAAAAGTTTCAGGACCTTTTCCGCTAGATTTTATGGCGGTATCGGAAATACAAATGACTGTTTGGTTTTCGAGATTTTCAATTGTTTTCGTACTTTCTTTCTTATCACTGCATCCCGTTCAGAATGTCTAATTAAATTCGTTTCTAAAAAAAAAATATTTTCTAGCGATCGAAACGATTTCCCGCGAACACCCTGTATACACGTTTAAATGATTTTTTTCTCTACATTTACTTTAATATTTTAACTGAAATTAAATATTTAACTGTAACATAAAATCAGCTGATTTTTTTTTATATACGTTTGATTGAATTTTTTCTTCATTTTAGTCAGCAGAATATCTAAGTACCAGCTACTTTAATGATATATCCTGCAGATAAAAGAAAAAAAAAGTGTATACAGAGTATTCGCGGGAAACCGTATCATTGCTAGAAAAGAACTTTTTAGAGACATATTGAATTAGATATCCTAATCGCGTTGCGATAGTGTTGTAAATTTACCGGTAAATTATATAAGTGACTAAATTTACCGGTAAATTAAACAGTAAATAAAGTAAATAACAAAATGAAATAAAACTGGCTCTCTAATATGTTGTTTCTTACTTAACCTTTCTTTTCGATTTTATGAGAAAATAATATTTTTCTTATTTATGAATAATAATTAAAAGTTGAAATTGACTCTTGTCTCATAAAATTGTAAGAAAATGGTTGGTTTTTAAACTATAAACAGACACTGATAAAAGTGTAAGGAACGTATATTGTTTTCAATTTTAAGTGTCCATTGAAAGTTTAAAAATAATTTTCTAATAATTTAAAGCTTATGTTATGATCTTATAACCGGAAGTATTATAATAATTACAGAACTTTCTCCCTACGGTGGACAATAAAGTAAAATGTGTGTGGAATTTCGAAGTATATATTATATCCATAACCTTCAATGCAAAAATGACAAGTGCACTTTGTAAATTATTGTATTTCAAATTTTCCTTTCCGTTTTATTAAAATTTATGACGTCTTATAAAATAGCGTTAATTTGATTCCGCTAATCGTTAAAAACAAAAAAGTTGAATTGCAATGACCTTAAAGAATTTGCGCCAAATTCAAAATAAATAAGCACAGGTATATAACGTAATTTACAGAGTGTTATTAACCGGATAATTAACCGGTAAATAACCGGTTAATAATCTGATTTAGAACACTAGTTGCGATGATAAAAAGCTATTATTCCTTTAAAAAAATTGAACAAAAACAATTGAAAATCTCGAAAACCTTATGGTCATTTGTTTTTCTGATACTGCTATAAAGTCGAGCGGAAAAGATCCTGTAACTTTCCTAATTTCAGTTATCTCGTGATATTTCAAATAAAAAAAAAAGTTGGCTATAGTAGACATTTTTCTTGACAACCAAGATTTATTTACCAAATTATTAAAAAAAAAAAAAAATAGTAGGCTTTGGAAGAAAATATTTTAAAGACATAATTCACACGACGTTTTGAACGCGTTGCGATGACATTTAGGTGCTTTCTTTCGCTGAAAAGTTTGAATCGTGTTTCGACTAGTTTGGACTTGAATTTCGTAGTTTTTGCAACAGAACACGTGACTTGGATTTTTGATTGACAGTTGATTTGTAAATAACCATAATTCAAGCCAAACAAGTTTTAAAAATAGAGAGATTCGAAGAAAAGAATGTCTGTTTTAGAATCAAAACACGTTTGGATCACGATTTTGTAAGCGAAAGAAAGCACCTATAGATTGTTAGGTTTTGTTAAAAAAAAGTTCAAAACAATTGAAAATCTCAAAACCTTGACAGTCTGTACTTCTGTTATTGCCGTAGGATTGGGCAAGACATGTCCTGAGGCTTTTCCAGTATAAGTTACTGCGTAAAGAATCAAATAAGAGAGTTAACTGTTGTTGCAGCTTCCCGTGAACACCCTGTACTCATGTTTATATGAACTTTATTCTTTATTTTGATCTGTAGAATACGTCCCTAAAGTAGCGGCCTGTATTTTGGTTACACCCTGTAGATATAATATTTTACGCATTGTACAAGGTGACTACGCAAGAATTCCTACCCCCTTTAACTCCTTTATTTTTGATTTAATAAAAAAATATTTAATACAAAACTTATAGGGACTAATTCAAAGTTTCTTCGTGTGTTCACAGAAAAACAATTGATGGTCGGTTAAACGAGATATAAAATAAACTTAAGTTTTTTTTTTTTTTGATGGAACAGCCTGTATATTATTACGATTTTCGATTCTAAATTAAATTCTACTGAGACTACGTATATAATAAAACCAATAATATAGAAGGTGTCCATGAAATAATTCCTATTTAATTTATTTTATTTTTGAATTTTAGAAGTAGAAAACTTGAATAATGATTCTTTTATACTAAGAGACGTGAATCAAAACATGTTAAAAAGATTTACACTGTGCGCAAAAAAAAAAAGTTGAAGATGCTTTGAATATGTTTTACGTTAAATTTTTAATCATTTTTTAAAATTCAATTTTTCCTAAATATTTTTCGTTTCTCATTAAAAAGTTAATTTTTAGAAAACATGTAAATCGATTTAATATGGTAATGGTAAAATTTTATTTAATGTTCTTTTATTTAAAACCAAAACTTCGTTTATTTTTTTTGGGTATCCGACTATCAATTGTTTGTTGTGAGTATCTGTAGCAGTACTGAAATAAATTCTACAATTTTTTTATCCTTTTTTTTTCTTTCTAAAATTACAAATTAAAAAATTAAGCAGGAATTATTTTATACACATCTTCTACATTATTAGTTTTATTATACATATAGTCCCATTAGAATTTTATTTCGAATCGAAGAACGTAATATAATACAGGATGTTCCATTTAAAAAGAACTTAAGTTTAGTTTATATCTCTTTTATCCGACCATCAATTATTTTTCTGTGACCACACAGAGAAACTTTGAATTAGTCCCTTTAAGTTTTGTATTAAACATTTTTTTCTGTGTTCAAAAATAAAAGAGTTAAGGGGGTAGGAATTCTCGCGTAGTCACCTTGTATGAAACTTATTCAAAATTTTGCTTCAGAATCTGGTGATTCTTTTTCTTTTTTTCATCTGATTATTAATAATTATGGTCCCGGCACTACTCTACCAAGCAATTTTATTTCTACATGTAAGATTAACGGTTGATTTTTTTTTGCTTAGTCAATGCTTAATTAATTAATAATAAAATTACGAGAGACTCCTAGACCTACATCTACATATATCTCGAAGTCATTGACACCGATGAGTAATTGAGTGCTTTCCTCAAGGTGTCGACGCCCAAAGAAGTGCTGAACGAATTCCAGCAGCGACCCCAAAAGCTGGTGGCCAGGTACATCAAGCGCTACCTGCAGAACAAAGGGCGGATATCCTTCGACGGACACGGATCGATGGCGGTGAAGAGTCCGCGTCGGTTCAAGCTCGTCCAGCAGGAGTCCGAGACTTTCGAGTAAATTCCTAACTTACCAACCAAGCAAAACAGGTGCACGAGACAGCAGAATATTTATTATTATTATAATTTTTTTTTTGTATCATTGCCTATTACTATTAGTTAATTTAAGTTGAGCTAGAATTAAATTTAAGAAGTAATTCAAACAATCAAGATCGGCTTTCCATGTTTGTAATCAAATATTTGTTCGTTTGTTTTTTTTTCTTTCTGACATAAAAAATTGAATTCGCTCGCTCACTCGATCATTTAATGCCTTCTTTTCTGTTGGAGGCGGCTAGATAATTAAAATTTGCTGCGTTTTTTTTTCTTTTTATAATTAAGGCCTCACGCTGTGTGTGTGCAAAGTAATAATAATCAATGTAGCGTAGCATAATTAAGTAGGTGCGGATGTAAACCGGAGAGAGAAAGACTCTTGACTTCAACGGGGTCGACCTTCTCTCTCTTTCCATTATCAGCAATGTACCGGTGGTGCGAGGGAGGGGGGATTGAAACTCGCATAGAAAGTCGACTCTCTTGAAGAGGAGGTCTCTCTCTCTCCTCCAATTAAGCGATGAGAGGAGCATAGTTCAGGTTTGGAATTATTCATTCGACAATGTGATCTCACTTGCAACCTCAAACACGTTGTTAAAAAAAAAACATGCTCAAACTGTTGTCGTTTTTATATTACGTACGTTATATTTTTGACTCGTTTAAAAACAAACTAGTTTTTTTTTTCTGTTGTTAAAACTTGACTCTAACACTTGATTAAACGAATGCCTCCTCACATTTGCAGTCGGAAGCAAAAAAAAAAAGTAGACAAACTACAGTTTCCTGTAATTATTCTTTCTGAAAATGCTAGTGATTAAAGACGACTTCACAGATAACATTTAAAAAATTTAAAAGCTTTCAAAATTAACAAGTCTATAAAACTTTGGTAATGTCTGTGAATTCGACTTTAATCTATGGCATTTTTAGAAAGAATAATTACAGGAAACTGTAGTTTGTTTACCGTTTTTTGCTTTCAACTGTAAATGAGTTTCAAAATACATATATACCCACAATCGTCGTTTGTTTCTTTGAAAGACGCGAAAGTTTGCCGTCAAGATCGACCATTCCTAACCGACTTATTCTTCTTCTTGTTCTTCTTCTTGTTCTGCACAAGACATATCAACAAAAGAGACTCACGTTTTCTTACATGCAATTACAATACAAATCTAATGTAGTAGAGTCGACGCGCGAGAATACGATTATTGAATCAAAATTTATAAGAAAGCGGCATTTTTTGCTTATTAATGTTAGTACTTATGCAATCTTAGGACTTAGGGCGACGAGTTACAAAATGAGAAGTCATACACCATCTGTTAAATCAAGTAGGTTAGGTTAGAACTAGCCAGTATTACGTTGTGCATTTTTCGGGGGCGAAACTTGAAACGTACCTCGGCCACGGGCTAAACAAAAAAAATGTCCCCCTCAGCATCATTGATAATAATAATAAGATAATCTAGATTATTAACTTCGCAAGCAACTTCCTGTTGCGACCTTTTTGAAAATGCAGCGAAAATCGTAATGAAAGCAGGCGGGGAGAATCCGAATGCTATGACTGAGGTACATTTCAAGCTTCGTGTCATGGGTAAGGTACATCTCAAAATTCTCGTGTTTTGAACATGCGCATCTTGAAACGTGCCTCAGTTGCAACGCGGGGGCGAAACTTGAAACATACCTCGGCCACGGGCTAAACAAAAAATGTTCCGCTCAGCATCATTAATAATAGTAATAATAAGGTAATCTAGATTATTAATATCGCACGCAACTTCCTGTTGCGACATTTTTGAAAATGCAGGGAAAATCGCAATGAAAACAGGAGGGGGAAGTCGAATGCGGAGGTTGTGCTATGACTGAGGTACATTTCAAGCTTCGCGTCATAGGTAAGGTACATTTCAAGATTCTCGTGTTTTGAACATGCGAATCTTGAAATGTACCTCAGTTGCAACGAGGGGGCGAAATTTGATACATACCTCGGCCACGGACTAAACAAACAATGCATCATTAATAATAATAAGATAATCTAGATTATTAATATCGCATTCCTGTTGCGGCATTTTTGAAAATGCAGAGAAAATCGTAATGAAAGCAGGAGGGGGCAGTCGAATGCGGAAGTTGTGCTATGACTGAGGTACATTTCAAGCTTCGCGTCATAGGTAAGGTACATTTCAAGATTCTCGTGTTTTGAACATGCGAATCTTGAAATGTACCTCAGTTGCAACGAGGGGGCGAAACTTGATACATACCTCGGCCACGGACTAAACAAACAATGCATCATTAATAATAATAAGATAATCTAGATTATTAATATCGCATTCCTGTTGCGGCATTTTTGAAAATGCAGAGAAAATCGTAATGAAAGCAGGAGGGGGAAGTCGAATGCGGAAGTTGTGCTATGACTGAGGTACACTTCAAGCTTCGCGTCATGGGTAAGGTACATTTCAAAATTCTCGTGTTTTGGACATGCGAATCTTGAAATATACGTCAGCCGCAACGCAAATCTTGAATTGTTCCTCGGCCGTTGAATAAGCTTTACCTCAGCTTTATTATTAATAATAAATAAATAATGTGTTTTCGTATAGGTTATTATTACTACGAGTAACTTCCTCTTGCCACATTTTTTAAAGTGCAGCGAAAACATGCTAGAGGGGGAAGCCGAGCGCGGAGCTCGTGCCCGTGGCTGAGGTACGTTTCAAGATTGAAATGTTTGGACATGCAAATCTTGACGCGTATTCAACCAAAGCGCGATTCTTAAAAAATGTACCTCAACCACGGCATAAGCTCCAGCTAAACAAAAAAAATACCAAAGAATAAAGCATTTCCATCTGGATTATTAATGCGACATTTTTGAAAATACAGCGAAAATATGTGATCGTGATGAAAAGTGTCTTTGAATAAGGGCGGAGCTCGTGCTTGTGGCTGAGGTACATTCAAGATTCGCGTTGTGGCTGAGGTACATTTCAACATTCGCGTGTTTGGCCAATCATATCTTGAAAAGTTCAAACATGCGAACCTTGAAATGTACCTCAGCCACAGCGCGAATCTCTTGAATTCATAACAAAAATACGTAACTTGCGTAGTTTCCTCTTGGCGACGTTTCTGTCAGAGTTCGTGATGGAAACTGTCACGGCAAAAAAGGTGGAGCGTGTGTTATGGCTGAGGTACGTTTCAAGATTCGCTTTTCGGGGTGGCAGCGGTGCTCATTGCCCTTCGGACTCCAACCCCGTGGGGTCCCGCGCGTGTGCACCCACCCTCCCCTCCGTTAATTTTTGACAATATTATTCTACGTTCACGCGTTTTCCTTAGCGTTGTAGACAACGATGAATCAAGTGATTAATCACCTAATTGCCACAATCCACATTGGTAGTAGGTAGGTAATAATGAATTGTTATTGTTATTATTATTATAATTATTGCTTACTGTTGATACAAGACGATGTTATTTGTGGACTTATACAATACATATTTAAGCGTACTTAAATAAATATATTATTACAGTGTGTGGTTAATAACGAATAATAATAATAATTGTTAATTTTAGCGAAATTTGGCCTCATTATGTAAACGGTAGCTTTGTAGGAGACGTTGTTGAGCCCCGTATTTAAATGTAGTGTCCTTTCAGTGTCATCATATTATACAATAAACAATATTAATTCTTGATGGGTTTACTACATATTACGTTCCTGTTTTCTCGAGTGGACTTACCGGAGTAGAAGAAAAAATGGTTACAGTTGAAAGCAAAAAAAAAAAACGTACACAAACTACAGTTTCCTGTAATTATTCTTTCTCAAAATACCTTTGATTAAGATGAATTCACAGATTTTACCAAAGTTTTAAACTTGTTAATTTTGAAAGCTTTTAAATGTTTATTTTGCTTCCGACAGTAATTTTCTATTCGTTGGTTGCATGTTTGATGGAACGGCGGAAAATTTAATTTCTTCATCGAAACAGAGAAATTAAATTTCCCGCCTCCACATGGTCAATACTCAAACGGATCTAAAGCTTTACCTTACCAATTCACAATTGGAAATGATGGACAGATTTAAAATTCCCGCTGAAACGGGCATTTTCCTCATGCGTGGCAACATTGAATATAATATGCGGTCAAAGGAATTTACAAATTAGAGCAGGCTGTAGTATTTTCCAAAAAGTTGGCAACACCTGCTGACAATTTGAAGTTAAACATTTTAAGTGTCAGAATTTTGACATTTCTTTTTAAGAATGTTTCAGTTGTCCATTGCATTGAAGACTTTGGATATTATTGTAGAAATTTTCATTTTTTTTTTCTTCAAACTTATTTGATTTCTGCATATAAACAAAATAATATTTACTATATCATAATCAAACATCGTACAAAGCACGAACATAACCTTAAATATAACAACTGTCAATTTATTATTCATTTCACAGTGTGCCCAACTAAACAGCATAAAATAGCACTAATCATAGCCTCCTCTAATTATGGATTCCGTTGGTCGCCCGATATTTTCTTTCTCTTTCTCTATTGAGATAATAGTCTTGCCCTATGAGAAATCTTAATCTTCGAATAAAAATATATTCGTACCTACAATAAATGGATTATCATTACCATTACCATGTTTAGACAGGAAACATCACAGCTTAAAAATTGTGACATTTTTTTAATGACTGCTTATAAACGGATTTGTCTTGCGGAACCCTCCCTAATATTTTAAAAAAGGGTTTAAGCCAGCATCCATACTAAATAAAATAACAAAATAAAAATTATGTAAACCATGAGCATAACCTCAAATATGACAACTGTCAACTTATTAAAATTTTGTTGCAAAAAAAAGCGATCGTAGGATGTCGCTGTTTTATCTGTCAACTTATTATTTGTTTCTCATTGTATCCAACCACACGGCATAGCATAGCACCAATCACAGCCTTCTCTAATTATGAATTCCATTGATCACATGGAACATCACCATAACATTATTAAGCGGGAATCTTGAATTCTACCGCAGGCAAACTACAAAGTGCTTCTCTTCGTTATTTAAATTTGAAGACGCGGAAACGTTTTATAATTCCCATATTATAATCGTTACTATTTTTCAAATATTTAATTGACTACAATTTTGATTTTGACAGATCTACAGCAGCCGAAGGCGCAGCTTATGTCGTGGCTAGGGTACATTTTAAGTTTCGCTTATTAAATGTCTTATTCTTATCACAGACAGCAAATTGTCCGAAATATCGTCAAAAAAAATAAGTTATTACACTCCCCGAAACTAAATTGACCTTGAAACTACTGTAAGTAAAATGCCGTCCAAATTTTATAGCAAGAGTCGATAAAAAAAAATATTTTAAATCGGTCGGTACTTACCTACTTACACATCGTGGGCTGGTTTTCAAGAAGGCTTTGATTTTAACTGTGACATTTCATAACAAAGATAGAAATGTCAGGCGCTAAATTCATCCTTGTATATTATTTCCATTTTTAATCCATCATCAACATGGCCGAAGATCCCGCCAAAGTCAAGCCTTGCGGGTGTCCCGTTCGACCGAAAAAGAATGCTTCCGGCACAATCCCCAAATCCATCCAGGTTCCGATCGAGAGTACACCCGAGCCCGCTCCCCCCGACAAAGTCGAAAATGACGCTCAGGAGCAACCCGAAAGCGAAATTAAACCAGACGAATCCCCCGAAGAAGTCCAATCTCCAACCGAAAGTAAACCAGACGAATCCCCCGAAGAGGTTCAACCTGCAGCCGAAAGTAAACAACCCGACGTGCCCTTCTCTTCCGGTAATCTTCAAGAGGGCGTCACAGAGAAACCTTGCGGATGCCCGATTCGAACACAACAGGACGCAATCCCCAAATCCTCCGAGGTTCCAATCGGAATCACACCCGTACCCCCCATTCCCGACAAAGTCGATGATGATGACATCCAGGAGAAACCCCAAGAAGACGTCACAGAGGCACCTCCTCCACCCATTCCCGACAAAGTCGAAGATGACACCCCGGAGAAACCCGAAGAAAACGTCACAGAGGCACCTCCTGCTCCAACGGGAAGGTTAAAAAAAGAACATGAAATCAACACAATACTATTTTTCGTAATTTTAGAGATACGGATGGTTTAATTAAACTTCCGAACCCCAACGTTAAGAAAATGGCGCCGGATCAACTTCAGTATCTCGCTATGAACACTCGGGAACATAACCTGGCGGAAATGTTTGGAGATGTCAAAGTAAGAGCTTCTTTTCTTGTTTAAATTCGTTCGCGAGAGTTACAAATATTGAAAAACGTGCGCGTCACTCAAATCAAATCTGAAAGTATGGGAATGAGTTTTCGTTTCAGAGCCACCGACAGATGGCAGTGATCTCCTTCTCCTTCAATGTTTGTCACTGGAATTTCTATACATAGGCCTTAATTTTTCTTAGTTCCGTTGCACGTCATCAAAGCAACAATCAGTCTTGCCAATATTCAGCTACAGATGTAACCATATATTTACGTATAAATAATCCCTCCGTTTTAAAAGTTTGTTGGCAGTAATTTGCAAAGTTGACAAATTTTAATTATCAAATTTACTCTTCATAACCTTTAAAACTCGGCAATTAGGCCAAAAAAAACTAGCAAGAAGATAACCTTTAAAAAATAAGTTCAATATTTATGGCATTTCTTATTGAGAGCACGAAAATTTTGCGAGACGTTGAATTTCTTTTATATTTAAAAAAGAATACATACAGGTCTGTACGATAACTCTACTTATTAATACAAATTCGAAGCTGATTTATGTTTGTTTACATTCCGTAACAAATCATACAGTTTTGCATACGTTACACCTGGCAACGATGTCGAAACTCTACGTCATCATTGACGATGTGCAACGGAACTAACGAAAAATAAAGTATATAAAGTATAAACACTAAAGAAACCTTGCGAGCCATAAATTCCACGCAAATCAGTTTCGGGCTGAGATTCTTTAATTAGATTGCAGAGGTTAGGGAGAGCGAAGTACTCCTGGGAAAATAAAAGTCTTTTATTTTTGAGCATCTGTAAAAATACTGTCTTTAAAAATCTACTAAAAAGACAACACGCATGCACTTCTTCTTTAGCCACCCTACAGAAACCTGTAATTATGCTAAAGCTTGGACTATCGATCGCTGAAGGGCGTAGGCAATTTCGAATTGATAAAACTTAAAATCTGAATCAAATAAGATTATTTTGTTGCGTTATTATGAACTGCCAAAGAAAAATAAGAAGACGCCGTGTTTTACTGTATTTACATATGGAGATATTTACTATAAATACGTCATACCTCTCACTTTTAACTTCATACCGACGAAGGTTATAAAGCACTGACAAGTTCCGGGGGTGGGAAGGTGGGCACTAAAATTTCTATCAAACCTCAAATTCTACCCACAAAAGTCGTGAAATTGTTTTAAAGTTTCAAGCTAAGATTTTTCAATCAAATTGATAGGTTAGGGGAAAGGAAGTAACGCCGAGAAATTAAAAATCTTTTATTTTTGTACGTCTATAAAAATTAATATTTTTAAAAATCTTCCAAAAAGTCAACTTACACGTCTTAGTTACTTTACAGAACCCTGTAATTCTCCTAAGGTTGGACTATCGATCGCTAGAGGGATCAGAATCTAAACAATTTTCGTCGACATTCACTAATATAATTGTGAAAGAGGAACGGGAGGGGGAGTTCCCCGGGGGAAAGGTTTTTAATTTTGAGTGTTAATTGAAACGATTAAAACTCTTGCTTGCGTGCGCTTACTAGTCTTACAGAATCCTGTAATTTACCAGGCAGCTTGCATTATCAGATAATAGATGGCGAAAGTAAATGGAGTGGTAGCGTTAACTAATAACTACGTTCGCTTTTTCAACTTCGTTCGCTCTATTTACTCCTTTCATACTTCTGACTCACTTCCACTTGTATGAAAAATGAGACAAAAGCGCGAAGAGTAAATAGAGTGAATGGAGTTGAATAAACGAACGCAACTCGTGATGACGCTAGTCATTGCAGTTTTATTTTGAATTTTAAAAAGATTTTCACCTGACAGTTATTAGGTTTGTTCGTAGAACAGCTTCTGACTGTTTATGGTTCGGAACCGTCAGAATCAGTAGCTTTGCTCAGTGCAGAGTGGTCATGTGTACAAATTTGATTGTTGCACGGTTTTGACAGTTGTTTCCAACTAGTCAGAAACAAACAAACCTATTATCAACTACTATCTGTTTGAAAAACAAAAAACCACCAACCTCGCAATTTACCTCCTGGACACAACCGGCAACACTGCTGCAAAAACCTGCTAGTTACAAATTTAGGGAGAAGAAATGTAAGGTTATATGCAGGGTTATATGTCAAAAATGTTTCAAGTTGACAATTATAAGCTGCCAGAAGTACAATCATTAGCGTCAAGAAAAAAATATATAAAATTCGGGCTTTTAATGTTGAATAATATCACACAAATTTATCAGTAATAATTACACAATGATACAAACGTTCAACGTTAATATGAAAACAGAAAAGGAAGTAAATTATTAAGATAAAAGTGATCGAAAAAAGGTCTGCTACTTTTTTTTTAATTGTCGTTTCGTTAAATTTTCAATATCACTGTAAACTTTAACAAAAGCTTCTTTTAACTACGCGCTTAAAAGTTTTCTGTGTTTTCGCGGCACGGTTAAAATTTCGTGCAAATTTGATGAAATGACAATTCAGATTTTGACTGACACATTAAAATTACAGTTGCAACGTGAAATACCAACCAATTTCAACTAAAGTATATCTAGGAAATTTTTGGCAACTTAATTCAACAGGTGGTGGTTTCTTAATTTTGAAATAGATAGTACTTACCTTTTTTTTGGAGAATCTTGAAATGTACCTCAGCCACGGCAACAGCTCACGCTGCGGTAGAGCTACATTTTAAAATTCCCACCTTTTGCAATGGGCGCGTTCAGAGACACTCAGCGACTGAGTTTTGCTTACCCAGCAATCGTTTGTGATTGGCTCACACTACGGTAACAGCTAATCACAATCGCTGAACGCCCCCAATGTTGCGTACTTTGAAGCTTTAAAGCAAACGCGTCTAAAAATTGTCTTCCGGAGCATTTTATTTTCCCAGACAAGAAATGCGCTTTCGAAAATCTGTTTTTTCTTGTTACTCCTCCCACAGGAGGTATATATGTTTAAAAGCGTCGTTTCGTAACCACGGCAACAAAACAATAAATGCGCGCCAAATTTAAACCGACCGATCTAAGAAAAGGAAACGTTTGCTCTTAGTTCGTCGTTATGTCAGTGGCGAAGAAAAAAATGGAATACTTCACGAACTACATCAAGAAAGAAATGGGTATACAACTGCCACTAGGGGCAGAGCTCATCGACATCAGCAAAGCACCAAACCGGTACGCCATGTACAAGATCGGTCCTGTCCTCGCCGTTAGTGTGAGTAAATCCAAAGTCTTTCGCTTTGTATTATACCTAAACATAACCTTGCCATAGCACGGCATGGGGCACGCAGCCGTAAACATAACGGTGAACGAGGTCATCCGACTTGTGTACCATGCCGGAGCCAAGAACCCGATATTTCTGAGGACCGGGACATGCGTTGGAATTGGTTTGGAACCCGGCACGGTGGTGATCAGCGAATCTGTTTTCAACCCCGCATTAAACGAATGCCAGGAAATAGTACGCATTCATATCTTCTGTTTCTCGCGCGCACACACCACACTATGAGCTGTTTCAATTCCAGTCGGTGATGGGGAAGACGGTGCAGAGACCAGCGAAACTAGACGAGGGTCTCGCTAGAGAATTGCTGGCCCAAGCAAGAGCAGATGACGGTTATGAAGTTGTAAGCGCAAGGACCATGAGCACCAACGATTTGTACGAAGGTCAGTTTTAAGTTTAATGGTGTTGCTTAAAAGGACTCTCTGAATATCTCCGTTCCTGTATTAACAGAGTTCCCACTAGAATATCTCCGTCCCTGTATTAAGCAGGGTATTAAGAGAGTTCCCACTCATCGGAAAAATTAGGGAACTGTGAAAAGGTTCACAAAGTCATGGTAAAGTCAGTGAATTTGCTTGTTTTCTTGTAAAATTAATTGTTAAACCGGAAACTTGTTTTAAATATTAGAAAAATTATGAGAATTACATAATTTAAGTGAACTGTGAAGTTTTTAACAAAAAAAACTAATCTTACCGGTATCTTCGTTGTAGGCAACCATACAAGCAGCTATGTGTAGGGTTAGTCTTATAAATGAGAACCTCCTTTTATTATTTTAATTATTAAATAAATGCCCTGAGAGGTTTTAGAGCAGTTAACTGAAAATGCTGTAATATGTATTCTTGACGAGTACTTTTCGTTGTTAGAGCAGGGACGGATGAATGGGGCTTTCTGTACTTACTCGCTTGAAGAAAAGGAGGAATTTCTGAACAAGCTCTCTTCCCAGGGGATTAAAGCCATGGACCTGGAATCTCTGCCTTTCGCAGCAGTCACATATAACACCGGAGTTTTGGCAGCTAATGTAACCGTCGTCATTTTAAACAGACTCGTCGAGGATGATGTATGTGCACAAGCCGGCTGCGTATAGCGAAAGAACCCTTTTTCTTCCTCTTCTTTTTTTTAAGGTGTCCATCCCCGATGAGAAAGTCGAGGCGTTCCAACGAAGACCCTGCCACCTGGTGACTAGGTTTATTAAAAATTACTACGACAATGTTGACGTTTAGTGCGAGGAAAAAATCAATCAAAAACGAAATTAAATAGTATTACACAAATATAATACAATAATAATTTACAATAAATAATATTGTCACCTTTATATTGGCATCACTCGTACATCGGTGATGTAATTTGCACTAGTAGTTTTTTTTATCACAAACGTTGGCAACACTATGTGGAAAGTATGACAAACAATTGATTTTTTCTTTCTTTTTTTTTGTAATACTGAACGTTTATTACACTTTAAAAAACGTAGAAAATTATGCCTGCTCGGATAAATAAATTTTGTTTTGCTTGCACGCATTGATTATTTTTATTATTATTTATGAGCACGCTCGTCATCTTCTTTTTACAAAAATACTTTACGCTGTCGCTTCTTACTACATCTTTAAATTATTCAATTGTCCATTGTAAGTTTTAGGTAGTACAGTAAATTTTGATGCTGCTTTCTTTCTGTCTGTCTGTCTTTCTTTCTTTCTTCTTTTCTACCTATCCATCTATGTATGTATCGATTACTTTTACTTTTAAAGTGCCAATTCACGTGCACTCGCCGTCTTCGTCCTTTTTCCACAAAGGCTACCTATTGTCTTCCATCACGACTTGTTTAAACACCTGCACCCCCGTCGACATCTGCGATTTGACCTCGTGATTCCCCAAGGCCGCTGTCCCATCCTTCGCTATAAAAAGCTGCAAACCCGATGCTAAAACAAAACAGATTGGTTTTCGGATTTTCATGTACGGCCGAGCAAAACTTACTTTCAGCGGACTCATCGGATTGCTCTAAATCTAGTTTGGTGTTTTTGAGCAGTTCAGCGATGAAATCATCCGGGTTGACTCGGGTTACCTCAACTCGACCGGTCGTGCTGCTGGTCTCGGGGGGTTCTTGAGCTTGCGACTTCTTTCTCCTTTCGAGAGCGGCCTTCGCACGGTCCAGTGAACCGGTTTCCGACAGGACCAGACTGCTAGAGCTCGGATTTCTGAAAACACACAATTCATTTATAATTTACAATTCATAACTTTTTACATACCACGGTGCTGCTTAATTTTATATTACATACCACGGTATTCACTAAATTTATAATAGAAGCAGACCATAATTTATAGTTGCGCAGTTGGTATCAGCTAGGGTCCCTGGATTTGACCGACGTTCATAGTACAAGTACAAGCGAAGTGTTTAATTTGAGGTTAGATTTATGAAGAAATGTCAAACCCAACATGCGTCAGACAGCACAGTGCGACCAACTGTGTAAACTGTAAATCAAAGTCTACTCTAATTATAAATTTAATTGACAGTAACAACTAACATAACACATACAGTGAGAGCCTCCACTGAGAAGGCAAAATGATTTTTTTTTTAACAAAACAACAAAATGTGCTGCACACAAAAAAAAAACAAACAAAGACAAAAGAAACGACCACCCCTAAACATGCTTTTTATGATGTGAGCGTTTGAACTAATTGAATCTGATCTGAAATCTTTAAGTACTCCCTAAATTTTGAACCGCTTTCTTTCTTCCTTTCGAATTAACATGCCGCATGCTCGCAGGTGATTCTCAACAACCAACGCGTGAGTGTCGTTTTTAATCGCAAATCGGGGAAGCCCATCATGCTCATTTTAATAATATCGTACATCGTTACATCCACTTAATATATTTGATTAAAAAGTTTTGACGCCCCTCCTTGGAAACTGAACGTTAAAAATTAAGGAGGACTAGATGAAAAACGAACAAATTCTGAGAAAAAGCAGAACTTTTTTTTTATCATATAATGAGCCAGGGTAATCACCAATATTGCCAACAATCAGCTACACAATTTTATTAAACAAACGCCATACGAAATTCCACTAAATAAAAGGTTAGTTTAGAAAACTTTCAGGCGTCCTGTAGCTTATTTCTTAACCGGGCGGATTAAATATTCAAATTCAAATTTCCTAGTAAATCAAATTTCCCGCCAGAAATTTCGGTTTGATTGGTCGTGTTCAGGTGACCACAACGGCTGAGTTGACCGCGTTCAGGTGACCACAACGACACAGTTGGTCTCGTTCAGGTGACTACAACGGAAACTGAGTTGCTGAATCAGGAAAGTTATTGAACAGACGCTCTAAATTCAAGCAACTAGCATTCCCGCATACGCGAAGCACTTTAGAAACACGAGCCGCTGTGAGTGAAAAAAAAATACCAAATAGCAACTCAGCCGCTTGGTCATCTGAACGCGACTACTGCTTATCGACAGCCAGTTTCACGCGGCCATTCAAAAACAAATTTTAAAATTGACATCTTTCCGCAATTCAAATAGCAACAATCGGTTTCTTTCAGTTTTAAAATTATAAGCCAATCTATTAGTAGGAAACGGTCACACGAACTCTACAAACAAATCGAAATTAATTACAGATTTGTAATGGAAATGACATTTGGCTTCTGGTAACAGTAGATTTTTTTTGAGGCGTTAAAAAATTCACGAGTGACAAAAAAAAAACAATTACAGAATTCTACTATATCGGCAAGCTCACCATTAACAAAATCAAAAATCAGCAAACGCGACAATTTGCATATTTCCGAATATATTTCTATCTATTAAAATCCTAATTTATTTTTTTATTTGACGGTTAATCAAGTTCATAATTAAGTAAGGAAATGACTTCTAAAGATACTGGAATCTGACAAGAAAAATTTAACAATTCCTCACCACCGGCCGCGAAGCTTGAAACGCACCTCAGCCTCAGCCTTCGGCTTTCCCAAATATTAAGACAGTTCTCATTCGATCACATTTTCGCTTCCTTTTTGAAAATGTAGAGAAAGAGAGACACTTTTGACATTAATCT
The DNA here is from genome assembly GCA_036172665.1 of Prosopocoilus inquinatus. Taxonomy (NCBI): domain Eukaryota; kingdom Metazoa; phylum Arthropoda; class Insecta; order Coleoptera; family Lucanidae; genus Prosopocoilus; species Prosopocoilus inquinatus. The sequence goes on along the minus strand of CM069871.1, from coordinate 11,289,591 downwards.
ATCATTATTTAGATCAAAATGTTTTATTTATGTAATTGTGGCGCAATTAATCCGTTCTGTTCTTACAAAAGGTGGAGTTTATAGTGTGGCTGAGGTACACTTCAAGATTAGCCAAACAATCCCATTATGTTGCCACATGCGAAGTGACACTTATTTACGATTATACAGGGTGTAACTTTAATGAAGACCCAAACTTTAAGGGCCAGTTGCTCACACCGAAATATGAAGAAAAGTTTATATAAACATAGGTCCGCAAACGCAGTTTCTGAGATATAACAAAATCATCGTAGGCAGCCACAATTTCATATTTGAAATCTCATAACTTTCCCGAACAACCTTCTCTAATAACATTTTCGCGTATCTTGAAAAATAAAGGTACTTTGCTCTTATGTTAATTTCAAACATTTCGATTTCCTCGGTATATGCCGATAGATATTCAGAATTTGACAAGTGTATTTTAGGTTTGAGAAGATGCGGGAACTTTCATAAAGAATAAATTTTTCTGAGAAATCGATAACAAAAAAGTTTCCCAAGTTATTTCCGGACCCTGTAACTCTGAAACTGTGCGCTTGCCGACATATGCTTATATGATATTTCTTTATAATTCGACGTAAGCAACTAGCCCTTGACGTTTGTCCCCTCATAAAAGTCACACCCTGTATATGACATAATTGTTAAATTAAAAAAAAAAACAATTCATGAAACATTTACTTCATGTTATTTTTTTTTAATTTAAGCCTAACTTAGATTGTTTGACGCAATATTCAGTACGTTATCTTATCCGTCACAAATAAGAGTCCTATAGACTCCATTTCAAATTTCGCGCCAGCTTTAGCACCGCCCAATTTTTCGCATCAATTCACGGCCTGCTGAATTGGGTTGCGTTCAAAAACTGTAACGGGAGAGCACTCATTAATCAGGCGTTACCATGGTTACGACACCGACGCTTAAAATGACAACTTAAATATCAAAATGAACTAACATTTCTGGTAACCAAAAATTTTAAGATGAGAGTAATTTTGACGCTGGTGTTGAATTTGAGGGCGCCACTTGACACGCGCTTTTCATTTTTTCCAAAAACGTTTTTTAATGCTCCTTGGATTGGCCGTATATGACACATCAATTCAGCTGGTCGTGACCTATTGTTTCGCGTTATTGGCAACACTGACGATAACCCATTCGTGATTTTGAATGCAGTTTTCTTCGGTTAGATTTCCTGCTTTTTCTTAGTTTAAACGTTTTCTTTTTATAAGTCACAATTTCGGGCGTCAAAACCATTTATGCGGTTCGTAAACAAACAGTGCACCAAAGCCAAACAAGTGCGAGTGACACGAAACACCACGAGACACGTCGACTTAACGGTGAAAGACACTAACGTTGTGACGCTGGGGCGGCGAATTGCGGGGATTTGTGAGCATTCGGACGACACAGTGGAAGGCGCCGCTTCGTCGGGACTGATGGCCAAAGGGGCCAGCTTACCTCCGGCGGAATTGCCTTCCAGCAGCTTTCGATGAGGTATGCTTCTGCAAAACCAACCGAAAGATTTTACAGGGCAATTCCTCTATGTACCCGCCCTTAATAAAACAAAGTTACTTTCTTTTTAAGATCACTATCAAAGAAAGAGATTAAAATCAACAGCAAAACCTCACACTGGAATTATTAAATTAAATCACTTCATAAAACATCGTTCATCATCATCGGTTTAATTAAATTATGACGAGCATGAGATGTTTGTTACTGTTACTAATAGGTAGGTAATTTTTTTTTGGTTTGTTTTTAGTATTGTTAGTTGATTGATTGATGATGGCGCCAAATAAGAAAAATAATAAAGCAAACAACTCGACAGAAGAAAATACGGTCGAAAGCAAAAAAAAAAAACGTTTACAGTTTCCTGTAATTTTTCTTTCTCCGAAACAATAGTATTTAAGTACAAATTTTTTTAATCTCGAACCGGACAGAAATATATTCTTTAATAGTATTTAAATTTTTAAATCATTAAGGCTCGATTTCATAATCGAACTTTCGGAGACATTAAATTAAAAGTCACAGTCACATGTCCAAAAAGATGCGAAAACGTAGTTATTTATACATCATAATGTGACTTTTATTTTAAAGTCTAAAGTTCGATTATGAAATCCGGCCTAAAAATGACTTCACAGATTTGACAAAATTTTTATACATGTCAAATCTGAAAGTTTTTAGAAAAATTTTTTGTGCAAATCGTTTTTGATTGCAGTGAAAACCTCGAGCAGCCTCTGGACAGCTGTTTCAGCCCTGCTTGGGGCTTCTTCAGCAGAGACGTAGCTCGACATTCCCACTGCAGACCAAAAACGACTTGCCCAATTTATTCGCAATTGCGATGTAAGAATGATGAACAGATAAAATAGCGACATCAAAAAGCGATAGTAAGATGTTGCTATTTTATCTGTTCATCAAATCTGAAAGTTTTAAAAAATTTAAATGTCACCTATAAAGTCGTGTTTAAACGATATCATTTTGGCGAAGGAAATATTACAGAAATCTGTAATTGTTTACTATTTTTTTTTTTTTACTTTCGATTGTAATTACGATGTTTTAGTAGTAAGCTGAAAATTAAAAAAAGCGAAATTAATTATGTATTAAGAAAGAGATAAAACGCAGGGCGTTATACGTACGAGTTTATTACGCAGCCCAATGCCTGTTCTGAAAAATAAATTCGATTGTGCAAGCGTTTGTGTGTGTTCGATTCAAAGCATGGTGACAAATAAATGACGTTTCTTCTCACCCAAACTGACCACAATGAAGTTCTACACAGACAGCAAGTACCACACCACTCAAAAAATAAAAAAATAAATCTCTTTTGCAAATTATTAATTAGTAGGTATTACTAATGAAAATATGTAGTATACAAGTGTTAATAAAAAAAAACTTTGAGTGTGCGCTTGTTTGAAATTAATTACCTTAAAATCTGCTGATTATTGACATGAAGACTTTCGGATCCTTGAATTCCTGTCTGGAGGGAAGTCAGGGATGTGGTGCGGGTTTGTGGTAAGCTGGCGAAAGAAAATTTCTGAACGGGTGAACCGGGCATAAAAATCGACCTGCTAGACGTGCTCAGCTGTTTCGGAGTCGAGTGATTGTTGTTTTCTGCCAGGTGCTGGGCCCTTCGCTTCGCAAGCGGAGTCAAGAACGCGATCATGTTATCGGACTTTTGTGCAGCAAAATTATCGAAAAAAGAAGTGCCGTTGTAAAGAAACGAAGGGCTCAGGCGAGGGATTTGGTAATCACTCTTCGAACGCAAGACACCTTCAGCTGGTTTCTGATTTTTTCCATCGTCACCACCATCTTGATTACTGTCGTTCATAGAAGGCAAGATCTTACGATGAGTGACCGTGTCGGTGGAGAAAGACTTTTGCAACTCGAGGAAATTCGTCTCGGTTCTAATGATGCTACACTCGGGGGTTTTATATTCCTCGGCGCTTGAGTTGCTCATTTGATGGTAGTAAGCGCGGGGGGTGTAATACACACTATTGGATGAATTTAATGTGCCGTTTTGGGTTGCAGCGGCGGCGGTGGTGGTAGTAGTGGTAAAATTCGGTTTTGACATCATCACCCCCTTGGGGGTACTGAAGGTGTCTTCGGGCGGCGATTTTTCTCCGTAACCGGCGCCGAGGAGGACGGTTTTTATGCGCGTGGGACCTGCGGAGGAGGAGACTTCCGGAAAGGAACTGGGAATATTAAAAGCCGTTCCCCGTTTTGGCCTGAGGAGATCCCTACATAAACAAAAATAAAGTTTTCGCATGCAAACCCCATCGTATATAAACCAAAACACAAAAAGAAGAGATTGCCCCAAACGAAAAAAAAAAAAAAATAGTTTGTCGTTGCAATTTAAGTGTCTTTCGACCTTCGAGGTGGTTTCCCAGGGGGGCGAGACAGTTAAAGTGCAAGATTCATTTCGTGTTTACACGGGAGATTAGATTGATCGCAGAGTAACATATACACCTGTTCCTTGCAAAAATCTGAAAGGTTTTGTGAAAATCCAATCCAAAGCGTACATTTTACAAAGAGAAAGAAATGGTAGAAAAAAATAATCTTGTTTAACAAAAGTCTCCTTTCCTCTATATTTAATACGTGCAATATTCTCACTCAGTTTTCTCGTCAAAGCAGGTAAAGTTCTCGTTTCTTTAAGTTGTCGGCATGACTTTCAATGCTTTTTAATCGGTGCTAGAATCTGACATGAAAAATATGACAATTCCACACCACGGACGGCGAAACTTGAAATGCACCTCAGCCACAACGGCGAATCTTGAAACGTACCTAGGCCACAGTACGATAATTTTGGCTGCCTTTTTTAAAATGTGTGAAATGTTACTTTTAATATTAATAATCTAGTTCAATATATTATTAATAATGTTAAAATGGGTAGTGTTTGTTTATTTATGTTATTATGACGTAATCAATTGGTTCTGTGCTTATAACAGTTCGAGTTTATGATGTGGATAAGGTACATTTCAAGATTCGTCCACTGTCCGCCGTGATTAATTAAAAAATAAACAATTTATGAAACAATTATTTCTAGTGTTGTTAAATTACCGGTAATGTTACTGTAATATTACCAATTACAATCACTGATTGTATTTCACTTGCATTTATTCAGTTGGGTCTTTCGTCCTCCCTCATCTCCTACTGATCAGTATTTCAGTAAATTTAGTTTGATGTGATTTCATACATATTGTGAGGTTATGTTCATTTCTTTTCAAAATATTATTCCTTTAAGAAACTTTCTGTTCGCTTTAAAATCACTTCAGTTCAAAATCAAATCAATTTGATTTTGGATGAAATTAGTTTAAAAGGAGAACGACTTATGTTACTTACTAAAAGAAAATGACATTTAAATCAAATTCACAAAATGGACACCGTGGAAACACAATTTACATATTTTATTTTATAATAAAAAATGACGCAGTGGTAGGTAATCGCCGGATATTAAAAAAAATGGTGAAGAGTCTGATTTTTAATGACGTTAAATTGTTATTACGTTGGCCATTCACCTTCACTAATCAATATTTGTTCATCGTAACCACATTTGTAAACATCAAATATACTAAAGAAAGATTAAAAATTATGGTGCTTGAAATTCAAGGACAGTTCGAATTAGTTCGAAGACAATTTGAATTTGGCGCCATAGTTAAACATTGTAGCTGTAGCTCTTGAAAGAGGATCTGGTTGGTAGAAGGTGGAATGTTAATGTATTTTTATAAAGTGTATGATGTAAGACGGTTACCAACAGTTGGCAACACCGCATCTTCTGACGTTTATACTTCATTGTGATACCAACAGAAATGTCACCAGATCGCCTACTTTGACGATGAAACCGAGTAAACAGATATTGTTACATAGTATTTTTAATATTCCTTTTTTGTTTTTCGGTTTAGACTATGGCCAAGTAAAACCCCATTTATTTTTTTTTATTTTCACCCCTTTTCGCTGCGCTTTTGTGTACATATTAAAACTTGTTTAAAATGAGTAAACCTACGCTAAAAAGCAAAAGCAAAAAACGATTGACAATTACGGTTTCCTGTAATTTTTCTTTCTCCAAAAATACGACTTCACAGATTTTGCAAAATAGTTTTGAGCTTGAAAGGTTACAAATTTTTTTAAGTTTTTCGTCCACGAAGTCGCCTTATTTAAACAGTATCATTTCGCAATACGAAAAATAACAGGAAACTGCAATTGTCTACTATTCTTTGCTTTCGACTGTATACATAAGACTGGATCGAAATTAACGAATTAAGGGGGGAACAATGCATAAAGAAACTACTCGGCATTTCATAATCCAACAAACACAACCCTCTTACTCTTGCCTTCACATTTTTTATTGGTAGGTTTAATGTTAGGCTATCCTCTGCTTTGTATTAAATATACTCTAAACAACTAACTGTTACCACTGACATGTCCCATCTGATTTCTGTGAATCAGCACGTGGTGAATAAAAAACCAAATCAAATTAAATCAAATCCTCCACGGAAACAAAAATTACTTTGATTTTATTTTTAGTTAGAGACAATAATTCTTAATTTTATTTGAATAGTATAACCAAAGAGGCTCTTTAATTTAAACAAGATTATCCGCTGTACACGGGGGTAACTAATTAATGTAAATAAAGAAAGAAAACTTCAGTACCTGATATGTCCAGAATCACCGGAACTAGACTGTCGACTGTGGGAATGCGAGTGAATACTGCTGTAGCCGGACGCCTTCGACATCTGACTCGTATTGGAAGAGTTCCTAGAGTGACCGGGCTCGCAGGGGACCTCCTCGACCTCCGAAGGGGGGACTGGAATGTTTTCGCAGCCATCGATTGCAACCGTCACAGCCGGCATGTTGCTCTCCGAGAGGGTATGTCCAATAACTAGCTCTGCAAGACAAAAAAAAAAAAAATAGGTAATAAAATTCCTGACACGTAACAAAGAAAGTGAGAGTCGTTTACCAGAAGACAAGAGTTGGGGGCGTTTCTTGGGCAGACTTCCGAAGCCAGAGCTACCGCTAGCAATCGAACCAGCTAACGAACCGCTGGAGAACTCATCTAAGTTTCTCGAGTCACCTGAGTTTTCTTCCACTGCCGCTGCAGTGGTCGAAGTTGCCACCTGCTTGTGCTTCGAAGATGGGGAGGGGCTAAAAATTGCACAGCATTTTTGGTTTATTCAGATTGAAAATTGAAATATGATCAAGAGTTACAGTTTCCTGTAATTTTTTTTTTCTCTAAATTGGTAGTACTTTTAAATAGGACTTCACGCTGATTTTACAAAAGAAGTTTTGAGCTTCTCCAGCCTTCAAAATTTTGAAGCGTCATCTACGAAGTCGTATCGTACTATTTTGAAGAATGAAAAATTACAGGAAACTGTAATTGCTTCCGACTGTAAAACTTACACTTTAAATAGTATATCTCCGGAGAGCATGTTCATTTTGATGGAGAACCTGAGCATGCTGTTGTCCTGTCTGTGACGCGCGTCGTATCCTTCCAGCAAGGCCTTTTTAAACGTCTCTCCGGCGCCGGCGTACTCGGCCAAGTTGAGGTCGACGAAGCCGAGCTTGGTGAAGGAGCGTCCGCCCTTGCACTCCTTGCGAACGGATATCCGGAGGACGCAGCGCTCCAGGACCCCCGTGGAAGCGTTCGCCATCATTTTGCACGGAAACGAGAAGCGCGCGCCCCATTTCACCGTGTGGTCTCTGACTTCTTCCCTGAAACATAAAGGGAGAGAAAAAATTACTCTTAATTTTCTTTTTTTTTTGTAGGATACAATTAAAGAAAAATTTTGTGCAAATCGTTTTTGATTGCAGTGAGAACCTCGAGCAGCCTCTGGACAGCTGTTTCAGCCCTGCTTGGGGCTTCTTCAGCAGAAACGTAGCTCGACATTCCCACTGCAGACCAAAAACGACTTGCCCAATTTATTCGCAAATGCGATGTAAGAATGATGAACATATAAAATAGCGACATCTTACTATCGCTTTTTGACCTAACATTGCAGTAGGATAGACAAATTGAAGCGGGATTTGCTCCTAATGAGTCCCCCATGCAAGGCGGCCATGCTTGCTGTCAAAGCATAATGAAAGATTTTAGAAAAATTTTGTGCAAATCGTTTTTGATTGCAGTGAGAACCTCGAGCAGCCTCTGGACAGCTGTTTCAGCCCTGCTTGGGGCTTCTTCAGCAGAAACGTAGCTCGACATTCCCACTGCAGACCAAAAACGACTTGCCCAATTTATTCGCAAATGCGATGTAAGAATGATGAACATATAAAATAGCGACATCTTACTATCGCTTTTTGACCTAACATTGCAGTAGGATAGACAAATTGAAGCGGGATTTGCTCCTAATGAGTCCCCCATGCAAGGCGGCCATGCTTGCTGTCAAAGCATAATGAAAGATTTTAGAAAAATTTTGTGCAAATCGTTTTTGATTGCAGTGAGAACCTCGAGCAGCCTCTGGACAGCTGTTTCAGCCCTGCTTGGGGCTTCTTCAGCAGAAACGTAGCTCGACATTCCCACTGCAGACCAAAAACGACTTGCCCAATTTATTCGCAAATGCGATGTAAGAATGATGAACATATAAAATAGCGACATCTTACTATCGCTTTTTGACCTAACATTGCAGTAGGATAGACAAATTGAAGCGGGATTTGCTCCTAATGAGTCCCCCATGCAAGGCGGCCATGCTTGCTGTCAAAGCATAATGAAAGATTTTAGAAAAATTTTGTGCAAATCGTTTTTGATTGCAGTGAGAACCTCGAGCAGCCTCTGGACAGCTGTTTCAAAAAAATTGGGCAAGTCGTTTTTGGTCTGCAGTGGGAATGTCGAGCTACGTTTCTGCTGAAGAAGCCCCAAGCAGGGCTGAAACAGCTGTCCAGAGGCTGCTCGAGGTTCTCACTGCAATCAAAAACGATTTGCACAAAATTTTTCTAAAATCTTTCATTATGCTTTGACAGCAAGCATGGCCGCCTTGCATGGGGGACTCATTAGGAGCAAATCCCGCTTCAATTTGTCTATCCTACTGCAATGTTAGGTCAAAAAGCGATAGTAAGATGTCGCTATTTTATATGTTCATCATTCTTACATCGCATTTGCGAATAAATTGGGCAAGTCGTTTTTGGTCTGCAGTGGGAATGTCGAGCTACGTTTCTGCTGAAGAAGCCCCAAGCAGGGCTGAAACAGCTGTCCAGAGGCTGCTCGAGGTTCTCACTGCAATCAAAAACGATTTGCACAAAATTTTTCTAAAATCTTTCATTATGCTTTGACAGCAAGCATGGCCGCCTTGCATGGGGGACTCATTAGGAGCAAATCCCGCTTCAATTTGTCTATCCTACTGCAATGTTAGGTCAAAAAGCGATAGTAAGATGTCGCTATTTTATAGATACAATTAAAGTAAAACCGATTTAAGGATGAGCAAAACGAGCGACTATTCGTAGCGCACGGGTCCAATGTTGCCATATCAATATTACAGTCATCCTCGGCGAATTAATTTAATTTTACGCAGAAGCCAAAGTTATCGGCAGATTCTTTTTTTGTAGGCAATGTCGCCATCTTGTTCACAAAATGCGCGCCAATTTTTTCTAAAGTCAAACCAAAAACAAAATGGGATATACAACCCAAATCAGAACAAATGAAAAGAAAAACAAAAAATTAAACCTGCAAAAAATCAGAAACAAAAGAGAAATGAAAACAACAGCAACGAAGTACTGCGTGACTACAAGTGACTGAAGCAAACTGGTAGGTTGGCAACACTTTCCGCTGTTTATGTTATATCCACAATGTCCACGTAGTACAACTCGTGAAGTGAACAAAAAAAAAAAAAGGAAGATCGACAGCACCAAACTGAACGAAAAACAACAGTATTCCGAACGAATTAAAAAATTCGTAGAAAACTGTCAAAATAATACGACTAAGAAAAAAACAAAAGAAACGAAATACAATGCGCAAAACAAAAGAAGATCACAGCTGAGACATAAAACAAATGAAAAACGGTGAACTACAAACAACCAGTAAAATACGAAAAATCAGTTGTTTAAGAAAATCAAGAGAAAAATACACAGTACAAAAGGAGAAGAACAAAAACAAAACAAAAGAAGATTGACGACTAAGTAGATTTTAATTTAATTTCATTTAATTTCTCTAATACAGTGTCTCGTCATTTGTTTTTTTTTTGTTTTGGTTTCTGAGTTTGCCTTCAGTCATTCGTCTTCTGTTTTATTTTTTTTTAATTTTTGTTTTGGTTTCTGCACTTTTTCTTCTTCAGCTTTTGATTAGTGACAACAAAAAATAAATGAATCTCCTGACGAAAATTGATGAAAAACAAAAACAACTGCAAAAAAATGTCAATCAACAAAATGCGAAAAAATCAATTTGATGAAATTAAACAAACGAGAAATACGACAGCATGAAATGAATTTAAAAAAAAAGCAGAAGTACCAAGATACTACAATGAACAAGAAAAAGAACCGAAAGTTCTTGCAAATAAAAAAAACTCGTAGAAAACAAAAGAGAACTATAAAAACGAGTCAAAAATGTCAAAAACCAATTTGATTAGAAGAAGAAGAAAAATGCAAAAAACATTTAAAAAACAAACAAAAGAATGGATAGAAAAAATAATTAAATGAAATAATGTCGCAGTGATTCTTTTGTGAAAGCTTTTGCAAATTAAGAAACTGGCACAAAACAATAAAAGGGCAAAATAAAACAAACGAATCGTGAATAAAGTGCAAATAACATTAATTCCTTAAAACAAAAAATACACAAAAGAAAGAAAAACATGAAATGAACATAAAAACGTTACTCGGAAGTATTCTCGTAATGTAATACCTAATGTAGCGACTGCGACAATCATTATTGACCGCATTGTATATTTTTCATTCGTCGTTATGTGTATTAGCCCAAATCAGTTGCCGAATAAGATTTTTAAACGGCGAATACAACACAAATGGTGGAATTTCACGCAATCTGGCAACCCTGGTAGAAGCTCACGTTTCAAATCTGCAAGTTTGGTTGCCTACCTAACTGGACGTGGATTGAACACTATCATCCCTGATCTAAAATTGCTTTCCATTATTTACGATAATAAAAATGAATTGATAAGTCGCCGTATTAAAATTAGAATAAGCGTTTTTACTTTCGTTTCGTTCTGCACTTTCATTATGCTATTTATTATATTACATAACGCCCCACATTCATACGTACAATAATAATAATAATTTATTTTAATAATGGCAGAGTTATCGAGCGCTGGCTGTATGTTGTTAGTTAAGTTCCTGTCTGGTGAATTAATGTGTGCAACAGGAAATACTAATCTGTTAAATGTATTCGTGTCAGCATGCACGCCGCTGGCTGGCTGTTACTAAAAGCGAATGCGGAAGGAAGAGAAAATGCGTGGGTTTCCTTTTTACGACAACGCTATCAACAACCCGAAAAAAGGGAGCTCCAATCACTTCGAAAAATGTCTGTCTGTGTTTATTGATTGGCGACGATGATGATGATGAGATGAAATATTATCTAACGACCTAGTCAGCGAAAAACCTGTTTTGCTTATTTATTTGTTTGTTTGTTTGTTTGCTCGCCGAGAAAATCTTAGCTAATTTGTATAAATAAATCGAGCTGGCTGTAATTACTCTCTGATTTCCAGTTTCTTACATAAATACTCCATTCGTCAAAAAAAAAAAAAAACAAAAACCACGAATAGACCTAACCCTATTTATTTTCGTATGTTTCGGATTTGATTCGATTTTTACAATAGTGTTTGGAAGAGGGATTAGAATTCGTCCTATTTTAAAGACGTTTTTGATTTAATTGTTTATTAAATTCCTTAAACAATTTTCTCTTGGAAAGATCTACCCAAATATAGGAATGAAGAAATAGCAGCGCTGTCAAGAACGCATGAAAAACACCAAAGTCAAACGAGACAACGTCAAATAATAACAAATATGTACACAGGGTTGATCAGATTTTTTGCAGGCAGTGTCGCCAACTTGTTAAAATGTAACCAAGAGGCGCCAACTTTTTCCTAAAATCCTATAGCATGTTATGGTCGAAAACAAAAAGTAGTAGACAATTACAGTTTTCTGTAATTTCTCTGTCTCTGAAATGGTGCCGAATGTTTCCACGTTCGAAAATTTTAAATCAACCAATCACGAAAAGGATTCCGAATGCCGTGTGCCGGAGGTGTGGAAAACCAGCATTACAAGTTTCGTCGTTCATGAAGTCGTATTTAAACAGTATCATTTTGGAATAAGAAAAATTACAGGAAATCGTCTATTATTCATTGCTTTCCACTGTATAAGACAAGTTTTGAACTTGTCAAATTTGAAAGCTTTCAAAACGTTGAAGTGTTATCTGTGAAGTCGCTTTTAAACAGTACCATTTTGAAGAGAGAAAAATTACAGGAAACTGTAATCGTCGTCTATACTCGCTGCTTTCCGTTGCTTTCGACTGTAGGTAATTTATTTAATTTAAACCAAACGAAACTAGCAAACGAAATCAGAAACAAAAGAGAAATTAAAGAAGAAACAGTAACCAAATACAAGGCACGAAGTGAACAATAATAAAACAAAGAAGAACGCTGAACAAAAAACAATTTTCCGGGCGAATAAGAAAAATTCGTAAAAAAAGCGAACTGTAAAAAAGTCAATATGGTCGAAAAGAAAACAAAAAAAAGGAAATGAACGATCAAATACATGCGTAAAACAACAGAAGTGCGTAACAGTCATGAAAATGCAAAAATAAAAGAAACAAAAAAGGATCGACTACTAACAATAAGACTAACAAAAAAAAATGTTGTTCCTAAACGTTTTTGTAAACTCAGGTCAAAAAACGATAGTAGGATATCGCTATTTAAGCTATTCAATTAACATTTCAACAAAAACAAATGAATCTCCAAACGAGGAATTAAAAAAAAACAACACTAGTAAAAAACAAAAGACAACTGTGCGAAAGTGTCGATCAACAAAGTGCGAATACTAGAAAGAGAGAAAGAGGAACATTTGCGAAAACTGCCGTCGATTTTCATTTTTTATCCATAACTGAGATGGACGCAAAACCAATGAAAATTATGAACTACGAAAAAGCGCCAGCTAAAAAACTTAAAAAATCAAAATTCGATAAGAAAAGCAAAAGAAAAATACCGTAGTACGAAAGCATAAAAAGGACAGAAACAAAAACAAAAGAAAACATTAACAAAAACAAATGAATCTCCAGACGAAAAATTAAATTAAAAAAAGACTAATAGAATGCAAAAGACAACTGTGCCGATCAACAAAATGTGAAAACTCTGGTTTTCCAGAAAACTGGAAAGAGAAATATTCGCAAAAACTGCAGTCGATTTTCATTTTTTTTTATCCATAACTGGAGATGGACACAAAGCAAATTAAAATTATGAACTACGAAGAACAAGAAAATTCAAAAATCAAAATTCGATAAAAAAAGCAAGCGAAATAAAAAGTGCGAAACCTTAAAAAAAACAAATTGACGACTAACAATAAGATTAACAAAAACAAATGAATCTCTAGACGAGAAATAAATTTAAAAAAAAAACACTAGTAGAAAACAAAAGACAACCGTAAGAATGTGTCGATCAACAAAATATTGCATTTGCAAAAACTTCCGTCGATTTTCATTTTTTTTATCCTATTTTGTCTTGGTATACAACAAAAGAGAACAGTAAAAGAGCTGTCAATAAAATGCGAAGACCAATTCGATTAAAAAGAAAAATGCCAAAAAAAAAAAACAAGTAAAATGCATAGACCAAAAAATAATAAAAATAAAAAACAGGCGATTCTCCGGCGGAAAACTTTTGTAAATCAAGTAACTGGAAGTAACCAAAAGGACAAAATCAAATCAACGAACTGTGAATAAAAAAAATAATAGAAAAAGAAAACCTATGAAAAAATTAACAAACAAACAAAAGCCGGCCGAAAATTTTTGCCAAGTCTAGTAATTAATTGATGGGAAACAAAAGAACAGTGTGTTTGGTTATGTGAGGGCAACAAAAAAATAGTCCAAATTTGACGCCAGGCGCCAAATAAGATTTTTAAGGGCCAAATATGGTTAAACAGCGGAATTTCGTCCAACCTGGCGCCGATTTGAACCGGCCACCTTACTTAATATCTGTTTTTTCATTTATTTACCATCAAGTAGGTTGTGATTTTATTTTATTAGGTTGGCTGTTGAAGTAAAATTAGACAAATTAATTTCATGTCATTATAACATATGCCAAAATGTGACACTTCAGAAAGATCAACCGATGTTGTCAACTCTCAATTTTAAGAAATATCCGTTTTTATTTAGTAAGATACTTCTACAAGCCAAATTGTTATGTAAATAATTAACAATAAATTAAACACGAATATCATTTTCCCAATGAAAAATATCAAGAATGTAAATTTGGACGTGAATTCTTCATGACGAAAAGAAAATATTGCAACATTGCTTCATTTGCAGTAACCTTAAACTCCAAATCAAAATGACTTTGATTGTCAAAGTTTAGTTACTTGCATAAAGTACCACTTTTTCCCTAAACTTTCATGGCATACTTCGATGGTAAATAAATAAAAAACAGATATTATCTCAGTGTTGTCACTTCCAAGAAAACAAAACCTAATTTAAATTGATCAAGTAGGTTGAAATCATTTCTGATGTCATTGCAATTAGTTTGATTGCATTGAAGCAAATTTATAAATCTGACTCGTAATTAAAGGATTCAGATAGAAATCCTTTAGTGATTCATCCGATCGCGTCAACATCCTTTACCTTTCATCTCGAATCATCTTTTAGACTTTACTAGAACGAACTCTTACGTGCACAAGCACATGTTACTAGTTCTGTCAAATTTTACTAACTTCACTTCATTGGTTTCAGTTCACTTTATCAAAAACAAAAAAAAAAATCAAACGACCGGTGACGAACAGAGGCGTCACACCATTTTATCCGCTGCCAATTTTGATTGAATTAAAATTAAACAACCAACGTTTTCTTCTGACACGTCATCAGTCTCCATAATAGAACACAAATCACAAGCTCGCACAATTATTTTGAACTTTACGTTGACCTTGTGTTCCAAACCTACGTTAATAATGCTATTATTAAAAACCGGAGGACGAATTCGCACGATACGATAATAATAGATAATAATTGCTCGAAATTAAATGAAATGTGCATATTGTTAAGAACGTCGCGAAAAAAAGTATTATTTATTCGCTCTGTTTGTCATTTTCAAAACCATAAGTACGTTTACGAAGAAATGATAAAATTTACATCAAGATTAACTGTTTTAATCAAGGCCAGCTGAAATGATATGTCATATACAGCCAGTGCAATTCGCCTAAAAATGTATTCCAGGAAAGCAAGCCGTGGAGACATGGCCAACTTTATCAATAAGCGTCAAGCTTATTGATAAAGTTGGCCATGGTGGAGACGACAATTAGCGCAATCTAACTCTCATTAATTAGGTGTTGCTCTGGTTACGATACCGACGCTAATTTTGACAATTTAATTATTACGATGAACTGACATTTCAAAACCAACAACTTCAAGATTACAATAATTTTGACACTAATTTTGAATTTGAGGGAGCCACTGTCGTACGCTTTTCAATTTTTACAAACACATTTTTAATGGACCGGCCGTATATGACATATCTATTAAGTTGGCCGCGGTTTGACACCTTGATTTCAAGATATGGCAGCACAATTTCAAATTCAAATGCAAATTAATCAAAAATTAATACAACGAACATAACCTATAAACTTATCGCCGTTGATTTTACGTCAAAAAACAATATTCCATTTCAGTGTTGCAAATGGTCGAATAAGAACTCTTTCTTGATTGTATTGCCAACTCAAACAGTTATTCTCGATTACCTAGTTTGTATTATGAGCGAAAATGTGGAACGTGGAAATGAATTAAGAGTTTCTTTGGAACTGTTTAAATTAAGAGTTTATAAAAGAAAACTGATGAAATCATAACAGCGAAAAATCCAGAATCTTTAAAACCGCGATTAAAACTTGAGTCTAGAATGTTGGCACAAGATCTCGAGTTTAAATTAGTAAAGTGTTAAAATCCCAAAGATAAATATTATAAGAAAACAGCTCCTGCTTTCCTTCGCGAAAATTACTTTGCAAGCTTACAGCAGGACGATTTAATTATTATAAAAAGAAATTCCTTGCGCAAATTAGATTTTTCGCTGCTGATCTGATTCATCGGAAATTATTTTCGCGCCGTTACGTTTCTGCATAGTATAATTTACTGCGTTTTTTTTCCTGCCCGACTTTGCAATGCCTGTACATTGGTACGCCTGTTTGTAGATAAAGCCAGGCGTCCAAAGAATGCGAGCAAAATAAATAAATATCAGTGCGCAGCGCCGTAATCCTGTGTGGAATGATACTGTTTCAGTTTATCAAACAAAAATCAAGCGATATCTTTATGGCTGCTGGCACATAACAATGATACAAATACGTTATTTAAATTTAAAAAAAACTGTTTAGATCGCGACATCGCGCGCCCAATTTTTCATCTAATATTGAGAAAAACGTCAAATAATAACAACCATTTTGCTCTTGCCTAACTAATTTAATTAATTAAACAAAACTTCAAAATACTTTATTTAAATTTTATTTTTACTTTTAAAAACATCTCTAAATTTTCGAAATTTTCCTAAATCTGGCAACACTGTGCACAAAATTTGTACACAGTCTGAGTGAGAGCAAAAAATCCCTAAGTGCATGTTTGAAGTTTGGAGTTTAAATTAAAAAAAAAAAGAAAATCACTCAATATTTACTAGTACTCTTATACTGGGTGGTCGAAAATTATATAAAATAAAATAGGACATCTGACATGTGAATTCCTGACAGCAAAACAATTTAACTAAACTCACTTGTCAAAAACATTAAGAATTACTGAAGCACATCGAAATTAAAATTTTAATTTTAACGCCCTGTACCTCCTTTATTATCAGTAAGATAACGAGACTAAGACTCGCTTTCCCAATTGGTCAGTTAACCTTAACCTCCTGTTTATTCCCATAGTAACATATATTATAAAAATTATAAAAAATTATAAAAAATACGAATAAATTGATTAAATAAAAAAGATTAAAGTTAAACTATGACTGAGAAAGAAAATGTCCCAAGTGAGTTTAGCTAAACTTCAATATTTTGTATGTCAGGAATCCACTGTTGTTCCGCACTCCATTACTTTTTTTGACCATCCTATAGATTCTAGAGAGTGGGTAACTGATACAAATAGCAGCATTTGCTGTTTCGTATATTTCATAACTAGAAATAACTAACATAACCTGTATAATATCAACATTGCTTATCAACAACCAATAGATGACGCTTTTAATAAAAAAAAGAGCTGTCACTAACCTGTTTCGTTCGATCCGTTCATGTTTCTGTTAGCTTTCTTAATGTGTGTTGCGCTATACCAAAAGTATAGAAACGTCACACACAAAACTATTCAATTTAATGGCTTTTTTTATAAGTTAACCAAATGCAGGGTTGCCAGATTTTTCTTGAAAACTTTAGTCAAATATTTTACAAAAAATGGTCCAATTCCGCCAAACTCTAAAGCGTAAACAATTACTAATTTTATTACATTATTTAAAATGTTAGTCCTTGGTGAAAAAGAAAACCCAAAAAATGACAATTTTATCTGAACACAGAATCTGAATGAAAAATATTACAGTTCCACACGACTCACAACGAATGAACCTCAGCTGCAACGTGAATCTTGAAATATACCTCAGCTATAACGCGAATCTTGAAATGTACCTCAGCCACAAAGCGAATTTGAATTTTTAAATGCAACTTAGTCACAGCCCCCCCCCCCCCCCCCCTTCCACAACACACACACACACCTTTTGTTTTCGCATTTTTTTTTCTGCGATCAATTTTGCATGTTTTTTGCTTGCCTTTTAAAGAAAATGTGACATGAAGAAGTTACTATTCATTTTGTTACTTTATTTAAAATATGTATTAGCCTTTGGTGGAAAAAAAAACCTAAAAATGGTAATTTTATCTAAACGCAGGAATAATAATAAAAATTCTAAATTTTTGAAATAATAAAAGAACACAAAATAATTAATCATACAACCGTACAATTTAATTTGATTGTTTATTGTCTTTCTCGCACTAAAATAAGTGATACAGTGGAACAAATAAATTTATAATATAATCACATAAAAGAAAAGAAAATCATCTTTATCACATAACACCAGTTTACTTTGACATCTGTCAAAATTAGTAATGATTTCTTTTTTTTTTGTACAATGCGAGCATTAACTTTTGTTTATCATGTTACGTATGTTTGACGTGAATTGTTAAGAGAAATGTGAAGACAAATTTACAGAAACAGCTGTGTTGAGCTAATAATAATCGCCCAAGCGTCTTAAAATTGTCCAAAGAAAAAAAGTTGAAACCCCATTTTTTTGGAGATTTTTTGTTAATTGCTTCCCACGCCAGCAGGGAAAGTGATCACGTGATCTACAAAAACCAATGACGGTAATCCCCCCAAATACTCAATTAACGAAATCTCCAAAGCCGGAAAAAGCAGCTCTTAAATTTCGAAATGTACAAATTTAATGTCGAATGTCAATTATAATTATTATTTCGTGCCAAAAAGAAAGTCCCCAGACGATTTTTTTACGCCAAAAGACTCACAAAAATAGTCCAAATAGCGAAATTTTGCTCAATCTGGCAACATTCTCACCACATTTCATTGAAATGTTTTCGTTATTACAGGGCGCTTCACAGAACTTCCGCTAAGTGTCAGCCAATCCGTCTTTTCACCGAGGTTCTAAATCGACACACTTCGTGTTCAGATAGCGACATTAGTGATTTTTTTTTCTATCTATCCTTGTCGCACAATAAACTCATCTAGGGGTAAAAAAAACACGATCGAAAGCTTGTTATTTATTCAAAGTGAAGATCAGTGTTGCCAGGTATTTATCACCAGATCTGGAGATTTTTATTATTTGTTAATTAATAGCGTTTTTTGCTGGCTGCACCAGTGTGCACTGAGTGTATCTCTATCTCGTTTTATTACATAAACCTGAACCGAGATGGAGATACACTCAGTGTCAAAGCAACTGTCAACACTGTCAATCGTCACTTTTTTCCCGCCAATTTAAAAATATTTGCAAGAAGGCACTTTTTCTTCGTAAACTGTAAACTCTTTTGTACACATTTATATATTTTTAGTTGTGTCAAAATTAGAAAATTTAAACGACAGAAATTTTACAATTGAAAGCAAAAAAGTACTCCTGGTAGGCGATTACAGTTTCCTGTAATTTTTTTAAACTATAGTTTCCTGTAATTTTTAAACACGATTTCACAGGTGACGCTTCTATGCTTTCGCATTTGACAAGTTCACAACTTTTGTAAAATCTATGAAATTTATTTCATTTAAATAATACCATTTCGAGAAAGAGAAATTATTTTGAGAAAGAAAAATTACAGGAAACTGTAATTGTCTGCTATAGATTTTTACGTTCGACCGTACATTCGCCTAAAGCTAATTACGAAAAGTATTTGAAGTTTTTGTTTTTTTTTATCACTTTGTACCTAAATTTAATAAAATAATTTTGAACATCAATATAATAAAGTCAAAAATTTAAATGAACGACAAATTAGTACAAAGAAATAAACTGGTGATTTTCAGTTGGTAACTGGTTACTTTTTGTCAGCCAATCTGGTGACTTAAATTTTGATCGTCTGGTAACACTGGTGAAGATTCACAAATGGCAATTTATTGTGGCTGCATAAAATGACATAACCTAACATATTTTTGATTAGACAGTCGGCCGGAAACCACTACCATCGTAGTAACCAGAATTCCCTAAAAGTGTTGCTTTCCTTGTTGCTCTTGCGACATTCATATTTGTTATCTTTATTACACAATAAACTCATTATGAACACGTAAGTGTGTTGATTTAGTGACCTTAACCCGAAAACCGTTCGAATTCTAGTACAAAATGAAATTGCCAAGCTTTACAATAACAAAAAATTGTATACATCGTGATTCAGAAATGTCTCCCGATATTTTCAGGGTGAATAGAACATCAAAAAATAAGGTTGAAAATATTGGGAGACATTTCTGAATCACCGTGTATATAGAAAATACGGGAACAACAAAGAGCCGTGCTTTTAGAGTTCTCCAACACCCCAAATCTCATTCCTGAAAATGCTCTCTGCGCTGATGTTATTTCGTTCGTAGCGACGGCCGAGAGAAAAATGTGGAACTGTGACGTAATTTAGCTAAAAATGCGCATTTGCATCCGAAATAGATGTGAGCTGCATAAATATACATATTCGCTTGTTTCGAAACTGGAACTTTTTCTCTGAATTCAATGAACTGACTGTTTCTCTTTTTTTTTCTTTATTGGAGTAAATCATTCCGTCTTCTGTTCATTATGGTTCTTATGATTACGCATTTGATGTAGTTATGTACATAATTTAAAACTGTAAGCCACGTGCGCTATGTCGATTTCCGCAGTTAATGAACCTTGAATCAACAACATCCGACTTCCACGCCGATAAAATTCAGTTATTTAAAACGGCTGGCCGCCGTTCGTCCATTTTGTTTTAGGACGGCCGTAAAAGTTTGCGAAGGAAGTTCGCGTGGCCGCCACTTAAATTAGTCCGGTTTAAAAATTCGATCGGCACTGCGCAATGCAGTTTTGATTAAAACTTCTTTAATCGTAGCCGTAGTCGTTATTTTATTTATTTTTTGTACTGCTACGCTTCCTTTCTTGAAAATATGTAACTATATTCGAATTAATAAACTTTACGCCTGAAATTTCAACAGGAAGTCACCAGAGATAGTGCCAAAATCTTCAATAACAAGATTGGCAACAGTGTCTTTGAGAGCTGGCGATTTTTCACTAATCAACAAAAAGAAGACGTTACGACGCAGTCGGTAAAATCGAAAACTGTAAATTGCGGCGGCGCATTCCAAGGACGTTATGCTGTGACCGGAATGGCTACTTACTACCAAAAATCAAAAACAATTAATTCAATTTTATACCTACGATTCGTAAGACGTCGAAAGTTAAGTTTACTTTTTATCGTCAACTGTCTTTTTATGGGTATTAACAGTTGTCCCCCGTTTCTAACACCACAACAAAAACAAACTTCACGTGTTTGTTTTGGGGGCCGCGCGGACGTTTCTGTCGCTTCATCTGTTTGTTTATTTTTACAGGTCACGGCTAAACACTTCCTCGTTACGCGAGCTGCTGCTAATTGTTCGCTTTGTTCAACCGCCCGCCCCGCCCGATATGGTTGCTATTTCAAGAGCGAGAAAAGTCAATACCTCCGCAAACATCCGCCGAAGTGTTTTGTTTTGCATGTGCATAAGCATAAACGCACAAACCGGCATAAACCTATGTTCATGAAATATTGCGGTGTGAGTTTTTCTCTGACCGCAAACGTTTGCGAATGCAGAAATTCCTGTTTCCGCAAGGAAATGAATTTACAAAAAAAAAAAAAAACGCGCGGTTGAGTTTCGCGACGACTCAAATTGAAACGTTGAAGTAACAGGTATTAGAAATCAGATCAAAGCAATTAAAATATTTTTTTGTCAAGAGATGGTGCTCTGATAAATAAAATCCAACCGCGTTTTGATTTTTGATCCCAATTCTAATTTCCGATCACGAACGTCAGCAGAAAGGTCCACGAAATGATGAAATTAAATTTTACCGATCATTTTACCACTTTGTCAAACGATGGCGCTTTGAATAATTCCTGTCTTATGACGTCTGGATTTTTTAATTGCAGTTTCGATTCTGAAGAAAAAAAGACTTGCGATAAATGGCTATTTGAAATTTGATTAACACAGTTTTCACTTTTGGCCAAGAGATGGCGCTCTAAATAAAATCCACCGAACGCATCTTGATTTTAGATTTTGAAATCCACGCAGAGAGACTTTGCCGGGAATTTGAAATTTGAAAGAATAAACAAAACAATATTTTGTCGAGAGATGGCGCTCTAGTAAATATGGAATCCAATCGTCTGGATTTTTATTTCGGAGTTAATTTTGATAAAAAAAAAAACTTAAGATAATCTGCTATTTGAAGTTATAGCTTTAATTATTCGTCAAGAGATGGCGCTCTAATATGTATAACGCATGTCGATTTCAGATTTTCAAATTTAATTTTGAAAACCAGGCAGGGATTTTGATAGGAATTTGGTTAATTAGGTTAAGCTAAATAAAAAATTGTCAAAAGCTGGCGAAATAAATAATAATTAAATCGCATCTTGATTTTAAATTTTCAATATAACTTGAAGTTCGTGCGGTAATTTTGCCGATAACGTCAGCAGGTAGTTATAGGAAATTTGATTAAACTTTTTAAATTAAAGTTTTCAATTTTGGACAACAGATGGCGCTCGGAATGTAAATTTTTACAGTTTATCGACTCAACGAAGAAAAAAATATTTTGATTGAGAATATAAAGACGAAACTGTATTGTTGATTTGATTTTCAGTCATATTAGTTTCCACTTTGAGATCATAGATGGCGCTTAGAAAGTTCAACACGACACGTTTATTTATAATACGAATCAGCTCGAAATGAAAATGGTAAAGATTAATAACTATTAACAACTTTTACTAAGAAAACGTAAATACGGAAATTAATCTCTTAATCGGCACATAGATGGCGTTCAATACAATTCAGTGAAACTAAATAACAGAACGTCTTTGATTTTTTTTTTTTTTTTTGAAATCAAGTAATTGTTAATTTTCTTTGTTACTCAAGTCCAATTGGTAAACGAAATAGTCCCTCTTCATCATTTATTAAGAGGGATAAAGAAGAGTTGGTGTGTTAGTGGCAGATCAAGAAATGCCGAAACAGAAAAAAAACAGTCGAAGATCGTGATTCTGAAACCATGTCAAAATAACCGTGAAAGTACGTTTGTTGTCCGAGTTGCAGAAATTTCGTTTTTAACTTACTTACAGGGTGATCTTAAAAAATGTTCTAATCTAAAAAAAAGTGTTAAAATTTTTTTTTTGCTAATCGTTTTTGATTGCAGTGAAAACCTCGAGCAGCCTCTGTACAGCTGTTTCAGCCCTGCTTGGGGCTTCGTCAAGCATGGCCGCCTTGCATGGGGGACTTATTAGGAGCAAATCCGCTTCAATTTGTCTATCCTACTGCAATGTCAGGTCAAAAAAGCAATCGTAAGATGTCGCTGTTTTATCTGTTCATTAAAGAAAGTGCGTAGACTTCCCATTTCATTCGAGAAAATCGAAATGTGTTTGCGGCCTTACTGATTTTCTTATTTTCTTCCATACTAAGAATCAATCAAAACTAGTTGATTAATAATAAAATAATAGAAAATAAAACTTCTCTGTTGGGTCTTCTTCGTCGACTCGGATATGATTCATAATAATGTAAACAACTCTTGCATTACGAATTCTTTGAATGAAACATCGTACAGCACTCTAGTTTCTTTGAACTCTATAATTAAACAGGTATACGTAGCAATCATTTGTCGAGTTCGATGAATTGAACAGCGCGTTCGTTCTAATTCCCACATTACTCTTGCATGATAATTGGGGTGGTTTTCCAGGTGAGTCACATCTCTCCAGAGGGGGTAAACGCCCGGCGGCGCCCGTGTCGCCGCCACGCGAGCGACGGAATCGACGCCAATGAATTATTGATGTTGAACAAACGCAGGTTCGCAAAAGCGGAGTGGGCGAGGAAGTGGCGCGTTTTGTATACGTTTTTGCATCGTCTTCGATGCAGCGATGACCTAAATTGGGCGTCGCGGTGATTTCTTTTTTTTTTTTTTGATGGGGTGGGGGGACCAAACACCCAACGCATTGTTTAGAGCAGTGGAGTAGCAATTCTAGGGCAAGGCAAAGTGATACAGTCAGTGATGCCAACTTAGCCCTTTTGGGGCTAGATTTAGCTCTTTTCTGAAAGATTCAGCCCTGTAAATTTTCAAATCGCCTTTGAGGGCTATTTTAGCCC
The DNA here is from genome assembly GCA_036172665.1 of Prosopocoilus inquinatus. Lineage (NCBI taxonomy): Eukaryota > Metazoa > Arthropoda > Insecta > Coleoptera > Lucanidae > Prosopocoilus > Prosopocoilus inquinatus. The sequence goes on along the minus strand of CM069871.1, from coordinate 11,266,106 downwards.
CAAAATTAATTTTCGTTCAATTAATAGTGGTTTTATTTTATTTAGCGTACTTTTTAAATTTAAAAGTTGTTAAAAATATATTTTCTCTTATTTATTTTTTACAAGAATTTATTTTCAGTTTTCTTTTTATATGACATGCATTTATATTTCGTTGGATTTGTATTTTATTTACAGTATTTTAAATATTTTTAAATAAACAATTGACTAGATGAGATTCGCAATAACATTTTTATTTATTTTATTTTATTTATTACCAAACAAATTAATAAAAATGCTTATTTTTAACTTAATGCAAATATTTTTAGCCCTAAGCCACTCAAATCTAGCCCTATTTTGGCTTCCGCCTAGCTCTTTTCTAAATGTAGAATTGGCATCACTGGATACAGTGCACTCAACAAGATTGTTTAAAGTTTAAACTCCTCCTTGCTTAGCCAAAATTTATTATTCTGAAGAAATTACGAATTTAATAAATTTTTACTTTTGCTAATGTCATTTTTTTGGTTAGCTTCCCCTCTCTTCTCTCCCCCCCCTCCCCGATTTACGAGCGGCTAAAACCTCCAGACGGCTGAGCGCGAGCACTGCGCAGACGTCTGACATTGGCATTAATTTCAAAAACAAAAGAACATCGACAATTCATTGTTGAAGCGCGCGAAATTCAAATTGCTTGTAACTGTATCTAAACACTTGACAACTTGATTTGACATTTAAAAGATTTTCGTTGGAAATCGTCATATTTTCTTTTGCTTTGCAAAGAAACAAATGAAAGCTTGATTTTCGCAGGCTTTCCACCGAAAATCATCGATTTTTCTATCTTATAAAAATACAATAACGATAATAATGACATACGAGGAAACAAAAAAGACAATTTCCTTTGATTTTTAAAAGATTTTCGTCGGAAATCGTCTTTATTTTTCTTGCTCACAATTTAAAAAAAAAAAAACAATAACGAAATGCGAAGAAACAAATGAAACCTTGATTTTCAAAGCTTTCAATCGGTAATCATCATTTTTTAATCTTGTAAAACAAAATAATAACATTAATAAAAAATATATAATAAAAAAACAAATAAACACCTTATTTTGCAAATAAACAACGGACAAACAAATAAAAGTTTGATTTTCAAAAACCGCCGCCGCCGGAAATCGATTTTCGATTTTTCATTTGTTCTTAACTTCCTCTTTTTTTGCTTATTTCAGTTGTTCCTCGGCGAGTGACGATGAACGACAATCTTTTTTTTTCTGTTCATCCTGTTCTGCACTTTGTCGTTGCTCGTTGCTGTTTCAGTTTTTTTTTGTTTTTGTTTTTAATAATCGTATTGCACTTGCGTCTCTGTCTATGCAATACTCTTTCTTTTGTTAATTTTTAGAGCGTATCACTTTTTAATTAATAAAAAAAAACAATTTGTCTCAGACTATTTTTACATGTAATTTAACATCTTTCACACATACATATTTCATAATAATTTCTTTATTAATTTCTAATTATTTGTTTTGTAGGTTAATTTTGATTTACATATTATTTTTCTTTTTTTTTTCAAATAAACAATAAACACTGAAACCTAACTGAAACTTGACACCCGCGTCTGCGCCATCTTCAGTTAAGTAAAAAAAAAAACAATAGCAGACTGTGGGAAACTATAGTTGCTGTTTCTCCAAAATGGATTTTTTTAACTAGACGCCACAGGTGACACTTGAAAATTATGAGAGCTGTCAAATTTGACGAGCTTAAAACTTTGGCAAAATCTTCACAGTACAGTTGCGGCCCTTGAAACTGTTACACTGAGAATTGACATCAATATCAAAAATTCGTAATTTTGTAATGTGTAAATGAAACCTTCATCTATCATTTTAATGTCAGTGTCAAATTTGACAAATTCATAGGAGGATTTGGAGTAACCTGAGTGACGTTTACAAACTTCAGATTTAGGAGCAGTTTACACCGCCGAAACATTGTATTTGTCAAAGTGTACGAGTTTTCAAAGGCCGCAACTGCACCATTTTGGAGAAAGAACAATTACAGGAAACTGTAATTGTCTGCTATTTTTTTTCACTGGGTTTGAGTGTCTCCGAATAAACTGAATTAGGCCGGTTGTAATTATTATTATTAGCAAACTGTGTACATCATGAAAATTGTTATTACTGCTAATGACTGTACTCTAATGGTGCTAATAAATTTATGAAGCGACTTTTCTGCTGAAGGATGTTTCAATGAATTCAATGAACTGTTCCTTGAGTTAATGCTTTTGCTTTTTATTGCATTTTTTATACATAATTCCACCACGTGTTCTGAACATGCCATAAAAAAGGCGTATAACGGCCATCTGTTTCAGAGTTACATATGACAGGCGAGTATATCTATGTGTATGTTTTTGTGTGTGTGTGTTGTATGTGGAAATCTATTTTTTCGGGTGCCTCGTCCTCTTTCCCATCACCCACAACGCGCATTCGTACACATCTCTAGAGACCGATAATATACAAAACACTTGTCGACTTGATAAATCAGAATGTGAAATTTACAAAACCGAATTTAATATTTTCAACTTTTAATTATTCGCACTACTAATATTATAGGTAAACTCGAGGGCAAAAAATAAACAGCAGGCAAACAATTTCCTGTAATTGTCTTTTTTCAGAATGCTACTGTTTAAATACAAATTTTTAAAATTTTGACAGCTTTCGAATTTGGCCTGCTTAAACCTTCTAAAATATTTTGTAATATCGCATTTAAACAATACCGCTTTGAAAAAGAAAAGAACAATTGCAGGAAGCAGTTGTTTGCTTTCAACTGTTGTCGTATTTGAGCTTAATTTGTATATTTTTTTGTAAATGAATAAAAAATGTTATTAAGCCGCAGCATTTGACTTCACTTCTGTTCTAGAATAAATTTTGACTAATGCCATCTGTTGGCGGTCTTTCAACTTTCAAGTTTTCATCATGACGCCTCCCAAATCACTTTTGCCGATTGTGATTTTGTCACTAGATCTGGTGAGTTTCTGTTAAAATCACAGAATAGTTTCATAATTTAAAAAACGATTTTAAAAATTAGAATTTCCGAAGAAATTATATTATTTGAATTCTGAAAAATGGGAATTAAAAAAAAATATTCCTGACAATCTAGAAATCACTACAAACGAAAAAATTCTTAACTAAAGTATAAAAAAAAATAACGATCAACGATAATTTTATTGATGAAAGGATAAAGCAGCGACATCCTACGATCGCTTTTTGACCTGACATTGCAAAAACGATTGGCAACAAAATTTTTGATGATTTTATTGTGAGATACTATTATTATTATTATTATTACATACAGAAGAAGGGAACTCAAAACGAACTGTAGATTTAAAATTAAAAGAACAATAATAGTAAGGAACGCTTAAGACTAATAATAATTCAAATAAAAATTTCTGAAGAAAACAGGAAAAAAAAACAAATGACGACTAATTATTCGCGGAGGAAAATTTAATCAATTCAATTAACTTCAGATCGAAAAAGAAAAAAAAAAAACAAATGACGATCGTAAATTTCACCACAAAAAAAGAAAAGAAAAAACAAATTATTAATTCAAAGCGAAGTCTTCTTTTAAGCGACAACGGCAACAGCGCCGAAAAAATTCAGAAAGCGACAAGTAATATTTAAAGATCGAAACAAATATTCATAAACAAGTAACGATTGCGTTACGTAGGCACGAAAAACAAAACTGCAAACAAATTTTGAAAAATTCTCTTATTATTAAGCGCCATCTCAGGATAATACGGTTTCATACGTCAAAATCAATGATTAGTTGGCAACATTGCTTCTGATTACTGCAAAGTGTAAAGGTTAGGTTGTTTTACTATTTTTGTTTCGTTTGCTTTGACGGTTAATTGAACAAAAAAAAATTACAAATTTGCCTGTGTAACTTTTGTTTTTTTTTAATTGTGTTTTTAACATTAACCTCCTATTTAAGTTTGTCAGGAAAATACTGTATGCCGAAAAAGGAATTTTTGATCGAGTTGGTTGGCAACACTGCGTGTAAGCCACAGAGTCTTTTTTTTTCTTAGTTGGCTAAGAAATAAATCACGTATGTCGCAGTTATATTCACTTCACCTCTTACAACTTTGCTGCTGTCAACCTAACCAAGAAGTATTAATATTACACATAACTTCTATATATGTATCTCTCTCGTTCATGGCCAACTCAGAAAAAAAAATCTCTTTTTTAAGTGTAAATGTTCACTACATTATGCAAGAAGACATTTAAGGAAATGTAAAGATCTCCAACACTTGAAACACTTTATACAGGGTGTTCTCTCCATAAAGTTGGCTATTTTGTAACGCGTTTTTGAATTTTCCAATGTAATAAATACGCCATATAGACTATGACTTGATTAGATTCAGTTTTAAGTTACCTTCAACTTTTATTAATTTAATAACGCAGGAAGTCATGAAAAGTGACAGTTTGAGTTGGCAATACCGATTTTTTCTTAATGGTAGGTACTGGTAGAGGTTGCTGGAGTAACTTTCATTTGTTGGTGATTTGATATTGACAGCCGTCATTATTGACAAGATTCTAATTCAAAGCAAACCAAGTTAATCAAGGAAGTAAACGCTGGATAAAACCTACAATTACATCGCCGCGTCAAATAAATCATCAAAACAATATCCGGTTACAATGTTGCAAATACTGTCGGAAGCAAAAAAAAAGTAGACAAATTACAGTTTCCTGTAATTATTCTTTCTGAAAACAGTAGTGATTAAAGGCGACTTCACATTTAACATGTAAAAGCTTTCAAAATTAACATGTTTAACGGCCATTTTCATAATCAGACTTTAAGGAAGCTTTAATTTAAAGTACACTTTAAGTATAGGGAAACAAATGTATTTTTTTAGGTTAAAGTAACTTTAAATTTAAAGCCTGATTATGAAAACGACCCTAAAACTTTAGTAAAATCAGTGAATTCGTTTTTAATCTGTGGTATTTTGAGAAAGAATAATTACAGGAAACTGTAACTTGTCTACTTTTTTTTTTGCTTTCAACTGTACTTGAATAAGAAAATGCTTTTAATTATAGTGCCAACTGAAGCACTGACACTTTATGGTATGATTTAAATATTAAATCGGAGTATAATTTTTAAAACTAACATAATTTGGCTGTTTTAAAAGCCTAATGAATCTAAACGACGTGTTGTTTTCGCTAATGACTTTTTAGTGATAACATCATAATGTGTTTACGGAAAAACGAAATTCACAGCTACTTCCAAATCATGCTAACAGAAACACTTCGATTATGTTATACGGTTAAGTTGTAACGTCCAGATTTTCTAGAATCGTAATTAAGAAACCTTATCAATACGAAACCATATACGCATCGGGGAAAAGAAGCACGTAGGGATTTTCGAATTAATTTATTACAAGGCCGGCCGCTCGTGTAATCTTAATAAGCCGACTGTCAATGGCAATTAGCGATTCGCGCGGACGAGGAGGGCAGAACATTCCAGGCGGTTTCATCTTTTAGTTTTATTCTGAAGGTCAAAAAATACGAAACAATAAAATCCCAGACAAATTATTCTTAATTCCGACGGACAGCATGTAATTGTGCTTATTACTTCCGCTGTGACGATCAGCTTGAGAAGAGGGGAAAAACCAAAAGTCGAATTTTATTACTAAAAAAAAAACTACTTTCAATTGCAACTTAATTTATTTAAAATTACTTATTATGAGACATTAGACTTTGGATTTTTATGTCGCCGAATAAAAAAAATCTAAAATCCAAATATTTTGACAGGTACATGACATTGTTGCTTTATTTTTAATTCCATGGCCTCCTTAGGATAACTTCTAATTTCTAGTCTTATATAAATATAGATATAAATAGAGATAAGGGGCTTACGAATTAATTTATATTTTTTGTGAAATCGCGTCCTGCAGTTATTTTTTTTTTCTAAACCCATTGTTACACAAAAACGAAAGCAAAGCCGCGTTATTTCCCGCTTTCGCTAATTTTCAAGTCCGCACCGACGTTAATTAAGAGGTATTCCGTCCAGAGGCGTAAAAAGCGTCGATAACGAACCGAGAATTTTAAAAGCGTAAATTAACTAGCGCTTACGTAACGCGTCGAGGCATTTCCAAAATTAAATTTCAAAAGAGAAACTTAATCGAAACGAATGCATGCTCGTCGGTTCGTTCGTCGCATCGAGAATTGAACAGTGTTGCCAATGAAAAAAAAAAAATTTCCTGACAATGGAACCTTGCATAAAATAACGATAGATGGCGGTAGAATAAGTGCTTTTACTTGGCATTTAAGGTGCTTTCTTTCGCTCACAAAATCGTGATCCAAACGTGTTTTGATTCAAAAACAGACATTCTTTTCTTTGAATCTCTATATTTAAAACTTGTTTGTATTTAATTATGGTTATTTACAAATGAACTGTCAATGAAAAATTCAAGTCGGGTGTTTTATTGCAACAACTACGAAATTCAGGTTCAAACTATTCGAAACACGATTCAAACTTTTAAGCGAAAGAAAGCACCTCTACTCTTCTAGACGTTTTACAAAATTATTGACTTTTTAAAAGAGGGAAGATGAACTTTTATGCCACAGTTCCAGATCAGATCCGGTCTAAAAATAACAAATTTTCTTTTCTTTTTAGAGAATAAAAAATTCTCACTCATCAAAATCAGAAAAGCGGAAATTATTGAGGACTGTACACGCGTTATTATTTCTTCTAACGACACAAAAAAAAAACTAGTAAATGCTTCTTGATTAGTAAATAAATACCATATTCAACTGAAACAACAACACATGTTCAAATAATCCCCGAAATCAAGCCGAGATTGCCGATAAAAAGGATTTATTTAACTTCTTTAAATTAATACCCTTTTTGAGTGAGTACTTTGACAGGACGCTAAGAGAGGGCAGCACTTAAAAATGGGAACATGTAATATTTTGGTTACAATCTATGCTGGCGGATGAATTGAAATTATCACTTAAAACTATAAATTATTTTCATTAAATTAAAAAAAACACTAAAAATACTACCTAACGGTAGATCTGGCAACACTAGGATGCGTTCAGATGCCACAAGAGCACTTTGTCAGTGTTGCCAACTTCGTTGATTTTACCGCAAGTTTAGTGGTTTTAAGCTTAAGTTTGTAATTTTTTTTTTTTAATTTAATGTTTGATGATAATGTTTTCAATTTAATATTATTTGACGATAACATTTGTAATTTAATGGTGTTTTGACATTTTTTTTTAGGCAAAACATGAAATCTTGAAAGTTTTCGTCAGACGGTTGTAGTTTGGGACGTCTTTCTAATCAATCAACGCAGCAATGTTGTAAAATTTGCTAAACTGAAGCCGAGTGGATTAAATTGTTGTGTTTTCTTGTTGTGAATTTTTATGTTCGTGTTATTTCTAGTTTCTGTCAACTGTCAAATTTCCAGACGCGGTTTTCCCTTCCATTCGTGCATGCAAGTTTACTAATCCATGCGGACAAGCCTGTAAGAAGTTTACTTTAAGTACACTGAGAAAAAGGAATCTTTACATTAAAGAAATTTTTATGTTTAACATTTTTTGTTAAGTGATATAAATTTATATTTCATTGGAATAAATGCTTTTTCAGTCAAATATATCGTATTTTTCTTAAAAAGACATGAAAATAATTTATTATCCCGAAAGAAATATATCTTTGCTACTATTGAAATATATAGCTTCCTTAAATCAATGAATTATTTTTCTCTGTGTACGTAAAAAAAAACAAATTCAAGCAAAGATTACTGATTTTAGTTTAACTTTTTTCATTTGTTTTATTTTAGAGATTTTAATGAAAAGTATTTGACAAGCTCGCGCCGGGGCACATTTATTTTGAATTTAGTGTATTTTTTGCGGTTTCCGACACCCGTTCCAGTGGAAACTTTTTTCGATTAAATCTGCGCCTTTACTCCTAGACATGGCTCATCATTTCTGAACGCTCTACGTGTAAGTAGATTTAGATTTAGTATTTCTGAACGTACCCCTGGTACCATTTGTTTATTCGAAGTATAAATTAAATACACCTATTGTTTTACTAGCAGATGATTTTGATCCTTATTAAAATTTACGGAAGATAATGTAAGTTCGTCCTCTCGCCTTATCGCGCACCTTATCTAATCTGGGCTCTCTTAAAAAAAGATTTTGAGGAATTATGCATAAAAATTGTTGCTCATTACAACATCGCTGTTGACGTGCGAACATTACTCATTTCTCCTCATCTGACTTATGCAAAACAGGTTGAGTGAATTGATTGTTTCTCGCTTTGTTAAACACAGCCGACTTTTTCATTACTTTTATTTTTACGTCGAGGATTACACGTGCTCGTTTAAAGAAATCGATAGATGCACACCTGTCATTTGTTTTTTTTTTTTTACCTGAGCAGTGCCTCACCACATCACATCACCTAGGCAACGATGTGATTGTGATGCGCTTTCGCGTCGCGTTAAAAAAACGCAATTGTCAGGTCCGAACGGAAGCCGGCAAACAATATTATTATTATTGTTATTATTTATCAAAAGTGCTTGGCTCTCAATTGGTCGTAATCAATATTTAATATCACCTATGGTAAACGCGTGGAGATAGCACAAGTGCTTTCAATCAAAATGAAATCAGAATTATTAATTCCTTTGAGAGTCATCATCAACATCATCACCATCACACACTATAGAGTAATACCTAATTGAATTTTTTATTTCACTGTTTATAGTTGTTGCTTTAATAACCACATTTTGAAACTCTATTGGGCTTCTTACACATAATCCAGAATTTTGCTTTTTTATGTTGGCGGCGACATTATGACGTGTCGCATTTTCTTTTGTTAATCTTCGAATTTTTAATTCAATTACAAAAATAACCTCCAAATTGATATTTGTTTAAAATTGTTTTAAGCGTCTGTTTAATTTCTCCGACTATCGCACAACAAACCAGATTTTTTTTTTAATTTCTGAAAACCAAAGTTAACTAAATATACAATGCACTTGTGTATTCAGAACGGGACGCCTGGAGCGCGTTCAGAAACTGTTCCGCGAACAGGTAGCCAAACATATACAGGGTGTAACTTTAATGAGGGGTCAAATTTTAAGGGCCAATTCCTCACATCGAAATATTAAAAAAAGGTTATATAAACATACGTCCTCAAACGCGTAGTTTCCAAGATAAAACAAAACCATCGTAGACAACCACAATTTCATATTTGAAATCTCATAACGTTCCCGAACAACTTTTCCAAATAACATTTCCGCGTATTTTAAAAAATAAAGGCACTTTACTCTTACGTCGATTTCAAACATTTCGTTCTCCTGGGTATATGACGATAGATATTTAAATTTTGACAAATGTATATTAGGTTTGGGAAGATGCGGTAACTTTCAAAAAGAATAAATTTTTCTGAGAAATCGATAACAAAAAAGTTTCCCAAGTTTCTTTCCGGGTCCTGTAACTCAGAAACTATGCGCTTGCCGACATATTTTTAAATGAACTTTTTTCATAATTCGACGTGAGGAACCAGACCTTGACGTTCGTCCTCTCATAAAAATTACACCCTGTAGAATAAAGTAGAGGCACGGTCACTTTTGATAGCATTGTATATTTTTTTCTGTGGTTCGACTCGAATTCGAATTCATATTTTTGGTCGGCGATGTACTTTGTTCCACGGATTATATTAAAATGTAGAATTTTGGTGAGTGTCGTAACTGAAGACAGCAACAAAATCGGGCGCCAGGCGCGGAATAAATGTTTCAAAAATGTAGCCCAAATGGGCAAACTTAACTCAACCCAACCCAAATGGCGAAATTTCCTGACCGCGAAGCAATTTGGGTGTTTAAACACAAAAATGCAGTCACTTACAAGAGATAAAAGAAAACCAGAGCGCGCTCTTTTTTATTTCTGAACGGGCCTCTGCGCTATTACAATCACGTCTAAATGAAACTTTTTTTTTTCTAATCCTGTCATTTGAAATAATTATTTTTCCATTTTCTGCGTTTCATTTAAAAGAATCATAGAGTCAGTCAATTAATTCCACGTCATAAATTGCACGGCCTCCTTGAAACCGCTGCAACAAACGCGTACCTGGACGACAGGCTCGGGTTACCTTGGAAACATCCTTGCCGACAGCGCGACCTACACGCGTCTGACCGACTACATAATAACATCGTTTAAAAGCAGGTCGCGAATCTTAATTGCTTTACATATTTACCAAGAGATTACTCAAAGAACGCTCACTTTCACGTGCCCGTGAACGAAATTCGCGTACTTACTCCATTTTAAGCGTTTCGTTTTATTTTTCTTTTAATAATTTATTTACGACCAATCGTGTCACCGATTACGTCAATTAAATGAATAGGTATTAAACATTTTACACCGTCATCACTTAATTTAGTGGTAAGTAATACCCCGACAATAAAAATAAAAATGGTTTTCAGATACGTATGTATTTACGTACATCAAAATACGGTCGCCAGTAAGAAAAATGGAACGCTTTTTTTGGATAGTTCTGAGTTTAGGTTGTACAATCAAAATTCTAACAATTTCAATACGAACATCTACACTTGAATAAACATAAATAACACATCTGTCAACGGTGGTGGGTTGCAGTTTCCTGTAATCGAAAAGGACGATCACATATAGACTGTCAGATATATATCGCGTTTTCCCTCAGGGTTGCGTTCAAAAACTGTAGCGGGAGAGCACTTTGGGCGTTTAAAACGAAAAGCAAAATATACAGAAACACTTACACGAGAGAGCGAAAGAATATTATTCAGAGCGTGTCTTTTCAGTTTTCCGAACCAGCCCTAGTTGTCAAAATGTATGGCACGCGATCCAATATTATTAGAAATGTGCCTCGCGGAAAACATTTCTACAACTTGATTGACAGCAAATAAATGCCTTCTTTACTCCACGCTTTTCCGCAGTCGCAAACGAACGAGTTTTCCGCCTTCCTTATTTTATTTGTTTTTTTGATGAAGCGTTGCCATGGCAAAATTAAATTAAAGAAAAAAACTTGCCATCCTGGATTTTAATTTAATCGAAGCAACTCATGTCCATGTGCAAATTGGACGGCTTGTTTGTGGTAGGCGAGAGAGCAAGAAACACGAGCGTTTGGGCAGAATAAATTCCCTGATGAATAACTGTTTATAAATAGCAGCTGATTTACGAAGTGGAATTAACAGACGACTTGTTCTTATTCGTTCAATCGCCTTGAGTATGACATAAGACTTAAATATTCTGGAGTTTCCCGCACAAATTGCAAAGGCGACTCGAGATTCTTTTTAACCAAATATAGTCTTGTCGCGCACCACCAAGAAAAAATATTCTGTTACCTGCTGCTATGATCTTGGAAATTGCCCCCATCCATAAGTCGAAGTTTGGCGAAAAGGACGGCCGAAACGAAAGGCACTTCCAGCAGCTCCTCGAGGCACACCTCCACCTGGAACTTGTACTTCTTCTTCTTCGTCATGAACGACGCCATAGCGGCGCCGCGTCCGTTTGTCATATAGAACACCTTAGGGCATTGCGTCGAAGGGCACGGCGCGACGCCCCCAACGCAACACTACGAACCTTTAACTAAAAGTCTTCTTCAAGGGGAAAAACCAACTCGTCCACGTGAAGTCCACCTGAAACAGACAGGAATGCGTAAACCTGCGAGCGTTCCAATATCATTATCACTTGATAATCTTATCGATAAATATTGAAAGCGAAGGCGTGTTTTTCTTTCCTTTTTTTTAATAAATCAAGGTTTTTAATAACGTGATGATTACAAGCGAAAATACAGTGTGATTAATTATTATAAATAATCATTACCGGGGATAATTTGAATTTACCGCCATAATTACGTTGGCAATGTTGCCAACCATAAAATGTATGATTTCATCTTCAAAATTTTTTGCATAAATACGACTGTTTTTTTTTTAAATAAACATTCTGATATAAAATATTCGTTTAATTTCCGAAAAATGGTGTAAACAAAGAAAACTTTTGACATTCACAAAATCCAATCCAAAAAATTAAAATTCCCGACGAACGCAAAAAAAAAACAACGACGATCATTATACAAAAACATAAATCATTAAAAAAAGAATTGTTCACAGAGTAATTAATAAAAATAAATAATAACAATAATTCGAAATTCACAAAAAAAACGCATGAAAACAAATCACGATCACAGTATTTATGAAACAATTTCTAGCGTAAGAAAAACAAAAGAGATTGCAATTATTAGCGAAAGAAAGAAGGGCGTAAAACAAACGAAAGAAGACATATGAAGATCACAATATTTATGAAATGAACATTCAGAAGAAAATAATAAAATAAAAAATAAAACAAAAGACGCCTTCAATTATTCGCGAAAGTGAGATTAATCTATAGCGAAACGTTGAGTGTATTTCCATTCATAATTCTGTCCGGTTCAAGATTAAAAAATGTTTTTCTGACATTAAGTTCGAAAAAAAAACAAACAAGACAATAAATAAATTTTGAGCAATCCAACAAAAATATTATTTCTCCTTTAAGAAAAAAAATAAGAAATGTGAAACTTAGTGTGGACTGGCAACACTGTACGTTGGTAACAACCGCTTCAGGTTGTCAATCATCTGTCATAATAAGGGTACGTTCAAAAACTCTAGGCAGAGTATTCGAATGTTTTCGTGCATTCAAAATCTCTGGGCTGAGTTTTCGAACGCGCTCTAACAGCCCGAAGGAAAACATACCTTAAATAATTTCAAGTCATACAGAAAAAAGTGTTTAATTCAAGACTGTTTTCAAACAAAACTTGTAAAAACGACAAAAAAATTAAAAAAGTGAAAGAATTTTGAGGACGGTTTCAAACTCGAAAACAAAAATTAAATTAAATCCTAAATTAAAAAACAAAAATAAATGACATCAGGTTTGAAAAAAAAACAAACAAGAAAACAAATTTTGAGCAGTCTCACAAAAATGTTACTTTTTCTTCAAAAAACACAATAAGGGTGCGTTCAGAATATTTGAACGTTTTCTGCATTCAAAATCTCTGGGCAGAGTTTTCGAACGCACTCTAACAGTCCACTCTGGAATTTTTACATGGAATAGTCGACATTCCTCCAACGTAACCAACTTTACAACGTGAAATACGTTAGAAACTGTAGCGCCAAATTTAAACTATCCTCATTCATTAAAAATCTCATAACCCTTGTTGTTCTTATGCTTTCCTTTTTGTTTGTTCCGTACTACGTTTTTTTTTAAATTTTATTTTATTTTTTTCTCGTATACAAATCAACTTCCTCCCTTCTTTATTCTTTTTCTGCGTAAATATAAAACATTTGCAACAGGGCTCTCTTGAATTGTATTTGATAACGAACAGTGATAATTAAAAATAAAAAGAAACAAACAACTTTTTGTCGAAGGCGAATATTATTTTATCCTGACATGACATGGTTAGGAGCATTTAAAAGTTTCACGTTTTTTTGTTGCAAACAGATCTTCGACCCCCTCAATCGTTACGCCACTGAGCCAGCAATTTAATTAATTATTTTAAATGAGAGATCAGATTAATCTTTTGTGATACGAACAAAACATAAGTTGCAGACGCAGATAATGAGTGACTCATTTTTATTACCGGCTTGGTTTATGGTTCGGTAACAATTAGGACCATAAATTGTACATCACAACGAAAAGATTAAAAAAAATTGTAAAAAGATTAAATCGACATAAAGTCTGTTATCATCTTCCACGTATAGCCAAAAATATTACTCTGTGCACTTGAGAGAAAAGTGTGGTGTAAAAAATGTATTATTATTATTATCATAAAGAAGTACACATTTACATCATCGATTGTAATCAATACTTGTCTTCATGTTTTAAAATTTTTAAACGTTCAGGTCAAAGCAAACGTAAACATTTATGAACAAATAACAGAAAAACTTGCCGAGAGCAACAGCGAGCCCCGTTACTTACTCATAAAAAAAGTCGAATTTAATGCCTGTTTAAGTTGTTTATAACCGGCTGTCATAATGCTAAAGCAGTATTCACACTTGCAAGATTAAAATACTCGCAGTAATTGTACCGTGCGTTCAATCATTTAAATTCCTACTCAAAGTAGACCATGATTTCAACGTTTTCTTTTTCTCTCTGTTTGTAATACTGACAGCTGTCCAATATTATTGTCGAAACATATCTTGGTAAATAGTTTCAAAAACGAAAACTGACAGTTATTGACAACTGTCATCTCGCTCGTTGTATACGTCACGTCGGTGTCACCAACTTCAAAAATATAAAATAAATCTCATAACAATTATTTGAAGTCTCTGTGTAACTAAAACTAAAAACACAAAGTAACAGAAAATGAAGATCCTTTAATTTAAAGAAACTAACGGTCATTGTTGGCAAACGAAATTTTTTGTAATATGTTTTTTTTTTATATATATATATTTTTTTGATGCGTATTAAATTCAGAAACTAAACAGTAATTTATTTATCATGAATATTAATCAAGCACAGGCTGTGTATGTTGTGTACACATTAAGGCGGGTTCTATATTAACTCGTTATCTCTGGGCCCGTTTTAACAGGATTCGCCGTGCACGCGCAAAAACCACGTTTTGCATACAAAACGCTAATTCGGTTCACTGTTACCTGTAGATTAAAAAATCATATTACCGCCGCCGCCAACGTGATGAGAAAACTTTACAAGTGGCTACTTAGGTAGTATAAACAAATGGTTACGTAATAACCATTCTTTCACTTTTTGTGATCAAAGTCAAATTTTGACAATCAATGTCATTTCGATTTAGATTTTAAGGTTAGGCAGTCAGAATTAGGCAATGTTGCAATATTCTCTTTTCATCACGAGGTGTATTGTTCTTATTCCCATCAAAACTGACAACATCGCTTAATATATTCGATTTAAACTGTCACAATTTGACGTAGGTAAGTTTTAATGACATCACACACCAGTAAAGTATTAAATTTGATTAATTTAACATGGTAGCCAACTTACTAACTTATTAAATTCACGGCCAACTGCGATAGCAAATAATAAATGAATACGTAATATCTACATTAAAAACAAAACAAAAGTTGCAAGCGGTAGTTTTATTAAAATGTGGGTGGGCGAGTTCGATTTAGAAGGAATACACGCCGCTTTTGTTAAACGTTGTTTATTTAATTTTTTTTTTTAATAGTAATTACAAATCCATCGATTTTGTCTGCCTCTCTTCTGTAAATACAGAAATGTAAACACGCTATCAATCATCGTCCGTTAAATAT
The DNA here is from genome assembly GCA_036172665.1 of Prosopocoilus inquinatus. Classification (NCBI taxonomy): domain Eukaryota; kingdom Metazoa; phylum Arthropoda; class Insecta; order Coleoptera; family Lucanidae; genus Prosopocoilus; species Prosopocoilus inquinatus. The sequence continues at coordinate 11,250,859 of CM069871.1, read as the reverse complement.
TGTTTTGAAAAGCCGCCGCTGCGTTCGCCTTTTTTTTTTCTGGCTACGTTCCAATATTGGATACACGATAAAATCTGAGCATGTTTCAAAAAAAATCGCTGCTTAAAAAATCTGTGGTTCCAACTTTTTTTATTTAAAAAGGTGCAAACATGATGAATTATTGACTTTTTTTGTTTTTTAATATTGAAATTAAGGTTGGATATGCACTGAAACATTTGAGGTTAAAGTGTGTTTGCATTGCAATTTTGTGACGTGGCATTTCTTTTTTTTTTTTTATATGATCCAATTTCCAATATTGGATAGACGCTAAAATAAAGTATGTCGGAAAAAGATTGCAATCGTGGAATTGTGATAAATTATTTGAATTTTTATTTGATGTTGAAATTAGATTAAAGCCAGATGCACACTGACACATTTGAAGTTCAAGTGTGCTTACACTGCTGCCAATTTAGTGATTCTGTTACTAGATTTGAAGACCTTCTCTTGACTGTTCAGACAAATTTTAGATTTTGGGGCACATTAATCACTTTTTCATTACGATAACTAATTTGCATAACTTTGCTAATAAAAAAAACGAGCATAAAAACGAGTTCTTTACAAAAACAATTCCAAACTTATGTGCAATGTTGCCAATTTAGTGATTCCGGCACTAGATATGGTGTCTTTCAATAAAAAAATTTCGCATAACGTCTAATAACTTCAGACACGTCGAAAATTTAGTGTAATCATAACCGGTTTGTTTTAGTGTCAAATTTAGTGATTAAAAATTTAATCAAATTTAAAAGTTCCCAAAAAAATATTATCATTTCATTTAATTCAACAATACACAAACACGATTTTTTAACGTTTTTGTAAAAACGCTGTTTTGCAATGCAGAATATAATGACATGATGAAGAAAAATATGAATAACGATGGGTTCCTGCTCCTTTTTTTTCACAAAAAAAAAAATATACAAAATCGATCGTCTTTTGTTTTCTTCTTAGACCACTTTTTATGTATCTGTCAAAATAACAAGCTGAACAAAGATTAATGGTTGTTGCAAATATTAAAAAAAAAAAGAAAACTTAACCTCAACTTTATGTTACAAAACGATGATAAAACAGAAACCGGCAATCGATTGTCGCAAACCATACCAACATAATTTTCAGTTTTACGGCGATACATGCAATAATTTTTCGAACATACTGTATTAAAATTGCTTATGAATCATTTTATGACAGACGTCACCACAAAAAAAAAATAAACTGAATTATTAATTACGTACAGGGGTCGGAAACTTATTTCGAATCATTCAGTTTTTTCTCAATAAAAACCCGGATTTCTCACGCGATCGCTAAATTTTGACTTATCTTGCTAAAAACTGGCACCAAAACCAAGTGAGAAAATCACAAAGTTGGCATTACTTAAACAAAATTATACTCGCAGTTTCCGATTAAAAAAAAAATGTATATCGACACCATTCAAAGTTATTAATCGGCAGTGTTGCTAGACATGCGAGAAATTCTCGTCTTAGCAGGAAATTCCAAGATGTATAGGAAATGAGTTTTATGTCAAAACTTGCACAGCGCGGCGTCTTGCAATCGAAATGCCATTATTATTATTTTTAATAACATTTCAAGTCTGACCTTGCCAAAAAGCATCGAGTTTATCAAATAAATGTAAAAAAAAATAAGTGCTGGCGATGCTGCCAACACAAAAATCAATATCACAACGTCGTTTTCTCTTTTTTTTTCGATCATATTGTATCGAGACTTCATTTAATCTTGCATCCCACGTGATCTGTGACGTAAATAACCCTCACAGTACCTAACCTAAAAATGACAGTACACAGGAAGTCGGTTCGGAAAGCACGTTATACAAAAAATTAAAAAAAAAATGAAGTTAGTTTCTCATCCGACTAGTTCGTTCAGTAAGCATCGCTTTTAAAACGTATACCTACTTGCTTTACTTTATATTAAAAGTGGACATTGCCCTGGCGCAATGTTCGTTATTAAATAATAAGAGGGCGAAGTTCCACAGAGCTCGGTCTAATTAAAATGAAATTAAGGTAGATAATTCGTTTTCGATTAATTAAAAGGAAAAAAACAGGAGCGTGTATGTACTTTATAGAAATGTGAATTCAAGAACATAACGTTTTTATGGCCGTAATCAAACTAATAAAATGCAGCTGTGGAATGCACGAAAGAAAATGAACCCATTCATAAAAAAAAGAAAACAAGATAACCTATTGAACTTCTAATAAAATCCATTATTGTAGAATAGAGTCGGGAACAAGAAATCTAATTACTTGAATGTCTTAAATATTTAAAAACCTTGTAGCCGGTCGTATCGTATAATATTATGGTAAACATGTTGGAATGATGTTGAATTATTTTTTCGCAGAAATTACCTACACGCCAGAATAATAATTAAACTAATTATAATCGTTTAAACGTGCAAAGTTTGGAACGGCGCCAGGTGTAATTCTGTATTGGCGATTTAAGTTATTTATAATTTTTCTTTTATTCACAAAAAAAAAACGCTATTATTTTACGAAAGTTAAGCCGGACAAAGCCACAGTTCATCACAACGTTTATTTATTTCTTTATTTACTTCCCTCAGATTGGATATCTGAGTGGTTTGAGTTCAATTTTTGAACGGTTCGAGTTCAATTACCTAATTTTTAATTGGTTAAATTATTGGGCAATGTTCAAAAAAAATTGGTGCAGGTTGTGTGCACTACCATGAACGAAGAAACTCTCGCATACTTTTCTAATCCCAACCAACTCCAAGAAATTGCAGTTGCACATTGTGGTGGTTGGTAAACAGGGCAAAACAGCTCTCCGAAAACGATTTACATAAAGTACAAAAATACAGGTGTAAAGTTAATACGGCGGAAGACTTTACGGAAGATTTTACGTTGAGGTAATGAATTAATACGCACCTGCCTCACTCACATATGTTCGAAGAAAACGTTCGCGAACCGTCTCCGACCGTAATTAATATTCACTCCGACGCGAATACGAAACACCACAACACAACAGCCATTTGTCTAACATCGAACTGACAACGACAAGCGATTCGACGATTGAAGCGAAGTGCGAATCTTGGTATGTACCTCGGCCACGGCATACGATTTGAAGCGAAGTGCGAATCTTGAAGTGTACCTAAGCTGCATTCGCGCTCTTGTCAAAATTTAACACGAAAATACAGTCGAAAGCAAAAAATAGTAGACAGTAACAGTTTTCTGTAATTTTTCTTTATTATTATTATAAATTCGACAAACTTGAGACTTTTGTAAAAATCTGTGAAATCACCGTGCTTAAAGTTTAAACACTATCGTTTTGGAGAAAAAAAAATAACAGGAAACTATAATTGTCTATTATTATTTTTTATTTTCGACCGTAAGTAACTGTTTTCGATAATTAGTGAAGTTTCGATGTTTCAAGTTGTTTTTAAATCATATTCATTTCTTAAAAGAAAAAATATTATTGTCAGCATTCCATCCGTGCATTTCAGCTTTCCACTGTAGATACAGGCACGAGAAATTTGCTCGTTCTAGAATTAAACACGTAAATAATTAAAAAAAGAAAAACGCCCACCTCAATGTTATTCGGATTCACGATTTTTCAAATACATAACTGATTGAGTGATGTGATGGAACTATACTTAGAGGGGGAAGCCGAAGGCGGAGCATGTGCTGTGACTAGGGTACATTTCAGGATTCGCTCACGAAGTTACAGCGTCGCAGCCAACGTTACAGCTGTGATATCACTTTGTAATCGCGTAGCGAATTCAGTGTTGCCATCTGATCGCTACGGATGAATACTGAATGGTTGAATGTTTTTACTTTGGTGCTTAATTTACAGAATAAAATAACTTCGCAACATTTGAAAGTGGTTATCGGGCACAATGTTGAAATTTTTTGCTGTACTATAAAAAAATTCAGTGAAACTATGCAGACGAATCAAAATTATCGCAAAAGAGCTTATTATAATGTTTTTAGGGCATATAGTATTTTTTTAGACATTTTTATTGTGAATTGTTTTGTAAAATTTAACTTATTTGAAAAATAAGACACAATTCGAAAGACAGGTTTACATCATCAAAAAATTGTAAAAATGTTTTCCACTCTCGATATTTCCGGTGTACTTGATTTTTGTGTAAAATCCGTACGCAAGCAGTTGCAGGAACAGTGTTACCAATCCAGTGATTTTATCACTACATCTGGTAATCCACTCTTCAATGTGAAACTCCATTAATAAAGGTTTGAAAATAAAAGCACAAGAAAATTACCATTTTTATTATAATAAATTCGTATTAAATAAAAACTCGAATAAAAAAAAATTATCGCCCCCTACCTCTACCCCTGGGAAAAGACCCTCTTCCTCGTCCTCCCGAATTTCCCTTACCTTTCGGTGGAGGACTCTTAGGCCTCAAAGCTTCGATGCGCTCAGTACAGCCGGTCGTCAAGTTATTCGTGTCGAAATAGCTGCAGTACAGATCGTCATTGAAATTGCTATTCGTCAATTCGGGCCCGAGCGTTAACCATCCGGGCCTTATGGTGCTGTCGCGTCCGAAAATGTGCAATCTCCGCCTGCCCAGGCAAAAGTGCTCAATTATATGGAATATTTCCACGGGTTTCTCCAGGCTGCCATATTCCGTCTCCTCAGATATTATTAGGTCAATATCAACGTTCGCATGGATGAAGTCACCGTCGGTCGATCGGCGAACCGTGCCCTTGATGCCCATCAAGCAATGTTCTTTCGTTCGTTGAAACACGGCTTTTGCCTCGAGGTTCTTTGAATGACCAGGATTTTTTATGTTTGTTTTGATCCAGGAAATATCTTCGCATCTGTAATTTGGAACAAAATAAAATAAAGCAGCAAGTAAATTGATTATGAAGTAAGCACCTTCTGAAACCCCATTTTCGTAAGCAAACCCTCCCCATATCCAGTCCCGCCGAGCTTCCGCACCACAAAAACACGAAACTTCTCTGCGCTGCAACTTCTCCAACGTCCAGGTTCATGATTTGATCCCAGGACCAGAACTGCATGTTCGTTGCGCCCATGGTTCTTTGGTATTCCTCGAGTGGAGGCTCGATTAAAATAACATCGTACTTACAGTTTAAATTTTTGAGGTCAAACGTTGCCAGGTCACATTTTAAATACATGGGTGGAGTGGCTGTCTGTGCTATGAGTTCATCTTTAAGCTTGATTAGCTCTCGCAGCTTTGGGTACTCTTCAAATCGGTCTGCTAGGCCGACGTCTCGAATAAAATTCTGGGGCCTCTGGCCGGTGTCGACAAAATGCTGACAGTAGTCATTGTGAGGGTTTGATGACTGCGTCCCCTTTACAGAACAAGCTCACTCGTGTTGCGTTGCAAAGAAAAGAAGAGGTGTTTGACTTACCTTTAAAAATGTAGAGGAGTCTCTGTAGACGAGTTCGTCTGATGAGTCATTTCTCGACTCGTGTTTATCGAGCGGGTCGTCTCCGTTTTCGTTTCGGACTCGCTTCGTGACTTCCGCAGACGTTCCCAGCACTTGCTTCAACTCTTCCACGCAGGATACTCCGAGCTGCAAAATGTTACGCTCAGGTTATGTTCATGCGATAAATGTTCAAGGCGTACTGTTTGCGCTAGAAGCTGCTTCCTCTTCCTGGATTTTTCACGCAATTCTTTCATCATATCACCCATTTTAATTTAAATTATTAAGAAAAACTAATAAAAATTATTTATATACAAACAACGCCATGTCAAATCAACAGTGTTGCCAAAATCATCGTCCAGTCACCCCAAACGAAAGTCGAGTAAAAACTAATACACGTTTCTAATTTAAAAATTAATTTGTTCAATTCTCAAATAATTACGAGAAAAAATAAATAAGTGTTATAAGCTAATAGCTTATATTAATAACATTATTTGCAGGGAAACTAAAGACAAAACTTGTCTCACAGATGTCGCTAGAAAAGGCGGGAAATTTAACGAGAAATTGAAACATGTTCATTTTAACAGGCAGTCGAAATTATTGTAGACCGGGGGCCCTATTCTCAAGTCGAGCGACAAGAATCGCATGCGAAAATGACGTCAAAATGACGTAGACTCTTATACAAAGCTATACAAATCGTTCGAGAATTGCATCATTTTAACGTCATTTTCGCATACGACTCTTGTCGCTCGATTCGAGAATACGGTCCCGGGAAAAGCTTTGAGAATTCCAAATATTTCGAGCAAGGCGCGATTTTATGAGCACACAGATAAAGATAAAAACACAGTAAATACAGATTGCGAATGATAACATTCATGTCACATTTACGTAGCAATTTTGTGACATTAGAAAATGGTGCGAAAGGTCAAATATAATAAACGCCCAACAGATTTTTATCAAACAGTATCTTAACAGTTTGAAAGCAAGTCATTCTTGCAATACTATTTTTTTAATTGTGCTATAATTATCCACACAATCATACCAAAATGTCTGTCTTGGATAAATTAATTAAATTAATACAAAAAGTTAAGGGTTTCGATACCGTCTTAAACAAGGTATTCAAACAACTTTATTGAAACGATTACACAATTTCATGTCTTCATCTAGGTTAGGATCGTTTCGGCTGGCAATGGTTTATGCGTGGCCGAGTTTAAAGTGGAAGAGGAGCATACGAATCCCATGGGTGGATTACACGGCGGTTTTTCGGCCACCCTCGTCGACACAATCTCCTCGTACGCCCTGCGAACTCTCACAGGCGAACTCGTCCACGTTTCAGTGAACATGCAATTAACGTAAGTGCAAGAAATTTAAGGGAAAAAGGAAAACTTGTTTAGCTTGTTTCTTTTGTAAAAGGTATTTGAAGGGGGCGATGATCGGTGACGAAATCATCGTCGACGCTAAGACCTTGAGGGCCGGAAAAACGCTGGCGTTTCTGGAAGTGGAAATCAAAAATAAGAAATCGGGGGATTTACTTGTCAAAGGATCGCATACTAAATTTATTACTGACAAAAAATTACCTTGGTAATTAATTAAACCAATCAATACCTGTACATAATTTAAAATAAATTAAAATAAGTCCCTGAGTTTATGCAACCAAATATACACGTACGCATTGCTGTTACGTGTTTCTAGTAGGAAATTTACATCTAGTAGGTTGGTTGCAAGTCAAGTTTTTGACAATTTTGTGACGTTCCGTTAGACAGCAGTATATTTTTGGAAATGTTTGTGTGGTTTCGTTTGAATTAGATCGGAAGATCTTACAATCTAATGTCGAACAATAAAGTGAAAGAACATGATTTTCGTATTTCATTCGCTGTATTTCCTCCTGCGGCACTTCCTGCAGGCTTACTACAAATCCAAGGAAATCAACGACTTGCGGAGGCAACATTTTTTTCTCGAAAGTGAGGTTAACTTCAGCAACACTTGCCGGTTCGAGGAGGACAACATCTCGTTCGACCCGCCGATTTACAGGCTGCGCTACGCGGCGGTGCAGCAAGTTCTTTTACACGAGGCCTTCCGAACGCACATAACCAAGATAGTGGATTTCGGATGCGGCGAGCTAAATTTATTTCAGTATTTGAAGCGGTTGTATGGCGTCCAGGATATTCTATGCGTTGACGTAGACGAGGATCTCTTGAAGGAATACCTACCCAAAGTTCACCCTCTCACCATCGACTACTTGAAAAGAAGAAACGATCCTTTACAAGTGCAAGTCCTCTGTGGAAGCATCGGCGATCCTGACCACAGGCTGAAAGGAACTAACGCAGTCATATGCGTTGAAATGTACGTGTCAATCATTTTATAATAGCATTTTATACATGATGATACTTTTTGTTATAGCATAGAACATTTATACCCAGATGTTTTAGAAGCTTTACCCTACAATATATTCTATTTCATTCAACCTTTGGTGGCTGTATTCACCACGCCGAACGCTGATTTTAATGTGCTGTTTCCTAATCCTAGTAAATTTCGGCATCTGGATCATAAATTCGAGTGGACCAGGGAACAGTTTCAAGATTGGTACGTCACCTTGTTTTTACTTGGCTTGTCATAACTGTTATTGCGCTGTTTTAGGGCAGATAATATAACTGTGAGGTTCCCGAATTATACGGTAATATTCGAGGGGATTGGGCAAGGCCCCCCGGGCTCTGGTCACCTAGGATGTTGCACTCAAATGGCGATATTTGTCAGGCGTGATGAGCAACTCTGTGAAGTACCAAGGTCTTGTCGGGAGATAGCTAGGGACATGAAGGGGATAGGGAAAGAACCGCCAATGACGACGTCACATGGAATTTGCACTTACTTTAGCTACAGTTGCCAAATAAGTAGGTATGATGAGTGTTCGCAAGCTGAAGAGAATTCATCCGACGTGTATTACAAGTTGATTGAGAAAGTTGAATATCCATATGAAGTGGATAAGCGAAGCGCAGAGGAGAAAATATTGCAGGAAGTCTTGTATAAAGTATACAAGTACACGTCCGTCAATAGCAGGTTTTACAACGAAGACACGGAAAAAATTCACCTGCCTTTGAGGGAGCTCACTTCAAACGAAGAGGGATATTACACGACAGTCCCCGAAGTTAAGTACGTATTATTAATTTTTAATTAATTAATTGATTGCACAACTAACTTGATACATTTTTTACATGTCAGAAGTGACACGTTAATTTGGCACCTTAACATTTCAAAATTTCCTGTGGTTTAAATAAAAATACCATGTCCTCCTTGCAGAAAGTTGTTGGAGAAAAAAGGTTTTAAAATAGAAGAATGTGATTTACCTGGCAGCAGCGAGCCAGCCTTGTGTGTTATTTATGATCCGAATATGGACAATAGAAGCCCCTCCCCAGGCAACGAGAGCAACAGTTCCGAGGAGAAAAATGACCGCCCCAAGCTCACCACTTACACATCGAACGACGAGACAGACTGGGACTTAGACCAGTCCGAGTCGTACGCCTGGAAATTAAATTTGGAACGATGTCAAAACGAGCCTGACCCCAAAATAAACGAGTCCAGTAAATCGTCCTCCCTCGAGGAAACCTGCAAGCCCAGTGAACCAAACTTAGCTAACAATTCAGACCAACACGAATTAAAATACGCCGGCAACTTACACGTCGATGTAACTGGGGGGGCAACAGTGAACGGCGAACACGAGAATGCTCAGCACCATAAAGATTTGGACTCGACGAAAAAAGCAAAGGTCAGCAGCCAAAATAAAGCTCAAAGTGAACCGTCGGCTGGAAACAAACGTGTCCCAAAGAAAGGAACGAATACCAAAAATTCAACTCAACAAGGTTCAGGTTCAAGCAAAGAGCCGATTTTAAAACCTGCACCTAAAAAGAGCCCTGATGTTTCAAGCAAACATACGATGTCTAAAAATAGTTGTGATGTTGCAAAAGTAAAGGAATCAATGCATAGCGTTGTAGCCCAAGGAGGTCCCAATTTTGTAAAAAAATCTATTTCAAACGATCCCCCCTCACTTAATAAACCCCCGAGTGTTAATAGGAAGTCAGTTCAGAAGAAAGACGAGTCTCTGCCGGGGACGTCGGAGATTAATGCTAAGAAGAAAAAATCGAAGAAGCCTGAACTCGATGATTTCGCCAAGGATGACATGAGGGATATAGCCGAGTGCATTCTATACAATTCCTTGAATAAAATCGATGATGTACAAGATATAGAAGAAATGGAGGAGGAGCCGCATCTCGAAGAAGTTATTCGAGTGCAACCGGCAGTCGAGAATGGGGACTTGGCTAATAATAACCGAGATCTGGAGGGCAACAATTATCCAGATGAAGTGGTAGAGTTCATGGAAAGGCCGAATGAAGACAAAGTAAACGATAATGTGCAACAAGTGGAAGCTGAAGAAGGGGTTAGGAATCAGGACTTTCAAAACAGGAACAACGACGGCGCAGCCGAATTGGATGTCCCCCAAGCCAGAGAGGATTTAGCTTTGGGTCAGGAACTAAACCATGCAAGCAGAGAAGCTTTATTTGATCCGAACTCTGAAGTGGACATGCTGGAAGAATTCGAACTACCCTCGCCGTCAGCCGCAAGGCCGACCAGCACAAACACATCACTATTGGACAGTCACAACATAATTTTGATCAGCATAAACCAAACCGATGAAGATAATGTAGGTATGAGCAGTTCATTCGTTGTTTAAAATTTGCATGTACACGTCAACAGTTCAATTCGTTTTAAGACAACGATAAAATTGTTTTAGCTCTACCGGAAAATGCAGATCCCTTTCCCAATTGGTTGTTACAGTTATTAGGAGCCAACGTCGAAGAAGGAGAATCACACGATGAACCCCATTTTTATTGCCAAGGCGACGGAATAGGTAATTACTGTTTAAATATGAGCTAATTGATTTAAAGTATAAGCTCAATTAGGAGTTCATCCGTCAATTGTCGAGGTAGAAATTGACGAAGAACAGTCGACGTCAGAGTCCTCGAGTAGTAATGACGAAGCTGAAGCAGAGCGTACTATTTCAGAACCGGGGGTTGGTCCGCTGCCAAGCGACGAAATAGACGGGGAAACCGTGCAGATGCCGAACGAGAGCCTCACAATCACCGGCACACCTTTAGTTCCTGCGAGGGTCCAAGCTCAAAATGTCTCCTCACCGGGAAGTAACAGCACTGCGGACAGCGGAGATGAATATTTCGACAGTGTGGATGAGACGCTGTTGCTCGATGAAGCTTCTCCGAGAACAAACGTGCAGGATTAAAAATCAATCGAAAAATTCCAGTACTTTCTTTTATTTTGCTCCGGGTAGGGACGGTTCAGTGGCTATTGTGATATCTCAGATTTACAAGACTGATGGAGCACTGTATAAAAAATGTTTTCTTTTTTTTTTGTAAATAAAGATTGTTTATAATTTGTTGTTTTTAACTTTTCTTTCACTTGTCATTTTTGTGTTTAATTTTTGTAGAAACCTAAGAAGGAATAATTTTTGCTTTTTTCTAATATTTTGTATTAAAGAACGTCTAATTGAATTATTAATTAAATTCGTAACTAATACCGTTAAATGTCGGACTTAATTTTTTTGTATTTCAGAATTGTATCTCCAAGCTAAATATTTATTAGCTGTTCGGCGTTTAATTATTGTATAAAACGTCGCCCAAATTTAAAAAACGAAACGGATTTGAAGAACTGCTATGTTGGCAGAAGAATCTAAAGGTACCATGCGCGTTGGAGGCAGTGATGAAAGAAATAGACAGAATTCTAAATAAGGTCTAAATGACCATGAAAAAAGTTCCAAGTCATCAGCAACAGCAAACAAGGTCCTGCTATTTAAATTCCCATGCATGTAATTATTTTTTTAATGAAAAATTAAATTATCAACTATTTGCTGGGGACGATACTTCTCGTTTTAATGGAATGTTCAGTCTTGCTTTAGTCGAGCTGGCAACAGTGGCAGTGGTAGTTTTCAAAAATATAATCATAAAGGCCAAGTTAAGTGAAATGTCGAATTGTACAAAATCGTCAAGTCAACGGTCCGACTAAACCCTCTGACCAATCACCAATTGAGAAAAGAGATCACGTGGTTTGGTCTGACCGTTCACTTACCCCAGCCAAAATTTAAAATAACCGTCAATCAATTTTCTGACGTCTATTTCATTGTGATACCAACAAAAATGTCAAGGCCTACTCTGAATCTAGAAAGAAGGTGATCATCTAATTGAAATTAATTTGACATATCCGCTCATTTAGCAACAGATCACCGCAGTTGGCAACACTATTTACGGTGACGCATGCGCAGTCGACCTACGCAACGCGTTTGTGATGAATCTTGAAATGTACCTTAACCACACCTCGACTTCTCCTCTTGTTACGACAGTTAACTTCTTTAAACATCGATGATAACCGAAAGTTACTTACTTACGATATTAATAATCCGGATCAAAATATTATTAATGATGATTAAGGTGGATGTTCCTTGTTTATTTATGTAATTATAGTGTAATTACTTTTTCATATGCCGTGGCTGAGGTTCGTCTCAAGATTCACATCGATACGCGTTACCGATGTTGCCAATTTTACTCTTAAATTTAGTGGTTTTTAGTTTAAAATTGCATCTTTTTTTTTAAATTTAATGTTTAGTGCTCTTTTTGTCTCGTAACTTATTGTAGGAGCCAATTTTAAAAAAAAAACATTGAAGCCAAGCACATTTTAAAAGCTTCATAAAGTTGTGACTAGGTTGAAAATCTGGAATTTACTGGAAATACGTAAGCCACATAGAAACTGTTTCATTTTCAAATAAAACAGATAGGCAGGACTGACGAAAGGCGGTAAGCAAGGGATCAGAGCGCCGATGCAAGAGGGGCGCCAAAACGGTATAAAATTGGATGCGTTCAGGAACGCTCAGCGGCGGTTTGTGATTGGCTTACCTAAGCCAATCTCTATCCAGGAAAAATCACCCACGCCAATTCCGTCTAGATTAAAATTGTTTCTTTTATCACAAAAAAATAAAATAACATTAGTAAAAATTGATGCAAAAGTCGACGTACAGCAAAATTTCTGAATCGGTGATAATTATAAAAAATTAAAACTAAAAATTTTTATAACTTAAAAATCATTCAAATTAAAAAAAAAAAACAAAAATTGGCAACTACTGCTGCGATCGATGTCATACACTTTGTGAACAATTTTTAATTTTTGTACTTTTCCAAATTCCAAATGAAGCTAATAAGCTCAAAGCGTACTTATTTTGAACTGTTCGACGCCCGCTTTAGTGAAAACGTTTTTCGACTGTTGGTGACATTGCGCGTTACCGACTTCACGTTTGTATTCTGTGGTAATAAAAACAAAGGATATAAAATAAAAGGTTATCTCCAATAAAATTAAATTGAAAAGCGAAGTGTTACAACAAAATGAGCGCCAAACGCTGGGGGGACATCGAGTCTTGTACGTCTTCTTCACCACAAAAAGAAAAACGGGACATGTCAATAACCTGTCTTTTCCTTTTTCAGTTAAATACAGCGCCGCGAAACCATCGAACGTTAAACACTGGGGCGAAATGGAGGAAGCGGAACCTCGAGAGTCGCACGCCCCCGACGTAATGGAGGACATAGAGAAGTCCATGAATAGATTCTGCCTGCCAGAATTCGACAGCGATTACGACAGTGAGAACCTGCACAGATCAGAACGCATCTGGTAAGCAAGCCCTTCTTACACAAAAATAAATTACAGCCCGTTGGTTAACTTCAAATTGCAAGCCTTCCACCTGCAGACCCCTTAATTCTTTACGCGGTTTCCCTGCACAAGTACTGCAACGATCTGACTGACTTGATAATTGCGACTGAACAGGCAGTTGAATCACATCGCGTTCCTCCAGAAAACATGATGCAAGCGATCCCGGACATGCCAGAAATCCCCCCCAGGAAACACGTCCGAAACAACTTGAATTACATTCCCAAGGAATTTACGTATGTAAACCATTGGAAAAAAATTAAAATAAAAACGATTGTTTTTTTTTTTATAGCCCATTTTCACTGGGCAGTGAAATCGACGTTCCTGAGTTAAGCGAGGCAGTCGTCAAGCAAATATTAATTAAGTGTGTAGCTGTGCTAACTGCTCATATTGGTTTCGAAAGTACATATTATTTTTAATAATTAATTCTTAGATTAAAAAGTTTGCTCTTGTAAGCCTGTGACTTTTTTTTATTTAGTTTGAAAATGTTTGGCGGTTAGGGTTCTTTTTTTTGCGCTTGGCTTGCCCTTTTTTGTACCTCGGCTTGCCTTATTCAGTAATTGAATTTTACATAAAACTTTTTAATCTAATGATAATAAATTTAAAAAAAATAATAGTCTGACTTAATTGAATTATTATTATTTTAAGCTACACATCAAAGCGTTTTGGATTTATTAACAGACGTCCTTGAAGCATTCCTCGTGAAAATTTCCCAACGATTAAAAATCGCTCAGGAAGACGAAGACAACGATCAGCTTTATGGATTTCCTGTACGTCCTGTATTTTATTTTTTTGGAATAAGTACGACTGTTTGTTTTCAGAATATTGCAGAACGTGTCTTGATTGAAATGGGGTTGGGGGGCGTAGGAGGCCTGCACGATTATTACCAGGCCCGAGTTGTTAAGTACATAAACGTGCTGCAAAGAAGGTGCAGAGAACTGAACGAGCAGTACGCAAAATTGCTTGTGCCGAAAAGTATTTCACCAGTGGACAGTGTGAGCAAGTAAGTAGGGAAACTCTACAAGTTGGCTTTTAAATTCTAATCAGACAGAATTATAATTCTGTGCAGTTTTAAAAACGATTTATTTGCAATTTTCATCAGACAAGAATCGACTTCAATATCTCCAAGTTTTGTTGGCATTATTATTTTGTTACTAGAAGTAAAAGAGAGAAAGTTGTTGAAGAAGACGTCAACGAAAGCGACATACCTGAAGTGCACTTTTCTACAATCGTGGGTGAAGTCGGCCTGACCTTGGAAACCGGATTCCAATTACTGAACAGCCTGGAAGCTGAAACCAAGTAAATTGTAAAAATAAACAGGGGAATTCTACTGATGAATCAATTTTCTTGCAGTTTACAGAATTTAGCCGAGGGGGAGGAAGACATCGCTGTGAACACCTCGCCAGGGGTCCTTTCCATTCCGGAAACGGAAATTCAGAGCTCGAATTTATCACCGTTTGCCAAGAAAAAACGAAATAAATAAATTTCTTTTAAACCAATTACATAGATGTTACATCAAGCTTTATTTCTATGTAGTTACAAAAATAGATGTATTGTTAAATCGACTTCGCTTTAGATTCCATCAAGGATATCAGAAGAAATTACTTTTACATCAGATTTTATCATGGAAATAGCTGAAAGCTTTATTGTAATCAAATCAAGATTGCTATCTAAAAGCAATGCTAAGAGTTTCTTTTCTACCATTAGTGCATTGATACTCAAAGTGTACTGACTATTAGTATTATTAAAAATGAACAGAAAAGAAATTTTGAAATCGATAAAGCAATTCGGTCAAGAAACGACAATACAGGGCGTTTTTATTCTAGCAAAATACAAGCTGCACTTTTTAGAAAGGTAATTAAATACACAGTGTTTATTTTCAACGACCTCCGCCCTTCCCTCAACACTAACACTCAAAATTTAATTAATTAAGGCTCTTCTGGATTTCAATCATAACTTTAGCAGCAGGCTCCGCAATTGCCATGTGCCTGTCGAACTGGAATCATTACTCGGCAAATCCCACCGTGGTCTCCTTGCGCAAGGATTTCAGGAACTGGAACAATCCTTTCCCGGCTGCGACCGGCTGTTTCCTGCATAAGACAGACGAAGAAGCCGCAAACGAATTCATCGAAAAGTAATACTGATAAACACCAATACAGTCGCCAAACTTTATCATTATTTCATTCAATGACAGCACAGCGTCTTTGCAGGACCTGGAATGTCAACTATTCCCATCCTAAGTACAATTACTACCTGGATTTTGTGAAAGCCGTGGCAAACATTTCTTTCGAATCATTGGATGTGTTCGCACAGTTTCAAAACGACCGTTCCCTAAGCGATATAGACATGATGGGGCTGGCAGCCGAAGTAGATGATGTCCCCCCTCGTATTATTGACTTAATTATATGTGATTGCGATTTGATTTCTTTAGGTCCACCCGAAATTGACGGGCACTCTTGTGACATTCGACACGAAGCGGCCAAGCAAGTGGAAGCTCGTCGTTACAGAAATGGGTATTTGCTTTACGCTTAATACGCAGTTTGCCGGAGTCATCTCGTTTAGGTAATTTAAAAAGTGTAAATTTACTATCAATTTCAGGATTCCCACTTTGGTTTTACATTCCCCGAATTTTCATCCAAAAACTTCTCCACCTTCCTAATTTGTTACATGTGCCAGATTTCTCTAAAAAAAAATTTGCTGAACGTTTTGTAAAAATAAAAAGTAGCCTAAATTATACATCTAATCGATATTTCTTAGGCCAAAAAACTTACAAAAATAATGCAAATGACGAAATTTTGCCCAGTCTGGCAACACTGCTATCAGAACAGAAATATTTGATATCCAAAAAATTAGTAATTTATTAATTTTTTATTATCGCGTGTGTATTAGAGAGAGAATTGTTGAATTAGCTTTAAAAATTATAAGCAATTCATTTCAATAACGTCTTCGTTAAAAAATCTTAGTGTAGGCCACCAAATGTACAGTTGCTTGTACGATTGCCTATATTAAAGGCGCAAATATTGAAAAAACACTGATAAACTTTTCCACAGTTGCTTAAATTTTCTAGCTTCTTTTCTAAATTTTAAACAATTTTCAATGTTTTTCCAATCTTTAGAAAGGAAATTTGTATTAAACTTTCCACTTTTTCAATTAAATTTCACCGACTTTTGCATTAAAACAAGCAAATTCCCCGACGTGCAATTTGCCGACATTTCCTTGCGAGTGGGAATCCTGAATTATAGCTGCTGTAATGATTGAATTCAAGGGGGCACAGTGTTGACTACGAACGCGAAGATTTTAACAACGAAAACGTTCCGATCCTACGATGCCATTACATGAACGGGCTTTGCTATGCAAGATACGACTCTGATCCAGATGCCCCTGTGAACGTAGTGTACCCCAAAAGTTATTTGCAATGTTGCTAACCCAAAAAATAATTTATTTTTTAGTTTTATGTGCATTCGTACTTAGATATTTTGCATGCGACGCATGAAGCACCGTGGTACGCAAAAGAAAGCCAGGAATTAGAAATTAACTATCGCATACAGGAGACAGTCTCAGACGTAAGCCTGTGGTCTCTCACCCCTTCGCAGCGTAAGTGTCGATTCGAAAATGAACCGATTACCAGAGACGTCCCAGTTTATAGCCAAGGAATCTGTTACATGGTCTGCAGATACAAACTAGTCATGAAGCTGTGCGGATGTCGACCTTATTTTTACAATAATTTAGGTATTTCCTTACGCTTTTAATTTTTCTATTTCAATTTGATGTCCCCCCCAGGTGGGAAAGTGTGTAACGCAAGTGGGTTGTCATGCGTTGCTAAACATGCGCATGTACTGATGCAACCCCCTTCGAAACTGGGGTGTGACTGTCCGCAGTCGTGCAATATCATAATGTACTTGCCACAAATTCCAAAAATTAATCACTGGTAAGTAAGGAAGTGAAGATTTCAAACAAATAATAAATTACGAAACAGGGAATATGGATATTTCGATCAAAGAATCACTTTTCGCTGGGGGTTACTGCCACCGACCACGAAATATCACAGAAATGTCCTGTTCGGTTTCGAAGATCTAGTCGGTAAATGACCTTACGTTACATTCAGCAATTAGTTTTTGTTAATTATTAATTCGTAGTTTCTTTCGGTGGAACGATCGCTCTATTTCTTGGCATTAGTTTCATGAGTTTGATCGAGGTGATACTGTTCGTGCTTGAAAATGCCTTGTGCTTCTGTTTCTCTCGGCTATTCAATAGAAAACCAAACGGAAAGAAACTAAAGTCGGCAGACAAGAGAGACGTTCGCAGAATAAATGTAAAAAGCACTCACGTACAGACAAGTTTCTTGTTTAAACCGTCTTCAACCAGGATTCCGTTCACCAAATAATAACTCTGCAGAGTGGCTGGGTTGTGTGAATAAAAAATAAACACCTTCTTATTATTTTTTATTTACGACAGACTTGACAATCACAGATTCATGTTGTTGAGCCTGTAAAAGAATGAAATGTTTTTAGTTTATTCGTAACTGTGTTTCACAAAATGAAAGGTAGAGAATTGTTTATTATCAGATAATAAATAGGTATGTTTATCTGCACAAAATTTAAGAGTGGTGCAAGGAACCATTCATCATTAAATAAAATCTTGCAATTTTATCTTAATTTTTTTCTTAATAAAGCTTAACATGAAAAAAGCAAAGAAAAAAATATTCTATTGTTATTTTTTTTGTATGTACTTACACGTTGTAGCTGTGACTTTTTCATTATAGCAATTTTTACAACATCTTACAGGAGTTCCTAAAAATTAAAACATTTTTTTAATAAAGGTCAGTACTACTGCTAAAAGAAAAAATTCAAGACAATCATAATCAGATAGGAGCGAAAGACGTTTCAAAACTCATTTCATTATAATTCAATTGAACTATGAAATCATCATATTTCTTTCTGTAATTGATGACAAGATTTTAATTAAAGGAAAAATACATAGAATTATTCAAACACTTACGTGGACTTCAAAGTGGCGGTGTTTCTGTTCTCGCTCTCGACAGCATCTGCTTAAAACAGAATTTATTTTATTTTAAATATATTGTATAGGAAATGGGATATATTTTAATACTAATAATAAGAACGGTCAGATAGGAGCGAAAGACATTTCAAAATTCATTTCATTATAATTCAATTGAACTATGAAATCATCACTTTTTTCTTTAATTGGCAACAAGGAAAATGCGTAGAATTATTTAAACACTTACAGGCACTTGAACTTCAAAATGGCGGTGTTTCAGTTCCTGTTCTTGGCTGCATCACCCTAAAACAAAATATTTTTTGTTTTAAATACAATGAAAAAAAAAGTGGGATATATTTTAATAATAACAATAAGAACGATCAGATAGGAGCGAAAGACATTTCAAAATTCATTTCATTATAATTCAATTGAACTATGAAATCATCATATTTTTTCTTCAATAAATTGGAAAATGAATCTTACAATTATAAAATTATTGAAGTTGATTCTTGTCCGATGAAAATTGTAAGTACAAATTTTTTTAATCTCGAACCGGACAAATATGATGGAAACACACTCAACGTTTCGCTCCTGACAAAGCTATAAATCTATAGCGAAATGTTGAGTGTTTCCATCACATTTCTGTCCGGTTCGAGATTAAAAAAATTTGTACTTATAAAATTATTGAATACTTACATGCACCTCACTCCGAAATAAACATCTGCATATTCTCGGCAGCAATTCCCAATAGATTCTGAAATTAAAAAAATGTTTTTAAACAGTACATTAATAACATAGCAAGTGAAATATTCTCTTTTTATAATACTGACTCAGATAGGAGCAAAAGACATTTCTGAAACTCATTTCATTATAATTCAACTGAACTATGAAATCATCATTCGCATTATTTTATTTGAAATCCTTTTCTTACTTTCTTATGAATAACAGGATCACTTACCAATACTTAATTATGCATTTCTTTTCTGCTTTGCTCGCAACTTTTCTTGATTTGGACGCTTTTGCTACCACGAAGGATTTCAACCACATGGTGGATAGATTACTTTGCAGAAAGTTATCTAACTGCAGTGAGCTGATAAAATTTTGAATTTAACTGAATTAAGTTTATAAAAAGTGCGTCAGCCCTGCGTAACTGAAAGCAAAAAAATATTAATAAAGCACATAAATTAAAAAAGAATTCTAAGAACTTACCACGACAGCGTGCCATGGCATCCGCCGGCCATTTTGGAAATTCATTTCAATCCACGGTTGCCAAGTGTCTGCAGCCCAAAGTAACCGGGATTTTATTTTAATGAAATCGACAGCTGCGTATGTTTTATATGGAAAAGCTTTTATTACCCGTTTAATAATTTGAAATTGCTAGCCAACTTATTTCATGTAGGCCCAGTTTCTGAAAGCAATTTTAATCGGCCGATTAAATTAAACTAAAGCTCAATTCTCACATAGCAGCGCGTTGGTTGTGTCGTGTCATTAACCAAAATGACGCTACATGACACACTGTGACGGCGACGCGCTGCCCGTGTGAGAATTGATCCTAAAAGCTGCTTTTCCTGCTGTGGAGAATTGGGCACAGCAGAAATGGGTATTTGCTGTCAAAGAGCGAACATTTTACGGAAAGTGAAAAGAAGGTATAATTTGCATCGATTACGAAAAAGTGTAGGATTACATAAATTGCGCATGCGCCAATTAAGTTAATGGACCGGTTTTCCGTATTAAAATTAATCAAAGGATTAAAATGTTTCCAGAAACTCATTTACGTTAAACATAACGGGCAGTTATCTTTTTTTGAAATAGGAATTTGAACGTAAACTCGTCGAAAACGTCACGTTATGTTTAACGTAAATGGATATAGCATATGAGCGAATATCTTTTGTTTTGCACAGGAATCATCTAAAATCTGAACGGCGATAAAGCGCTAAATTTCGCAACCCTGTTTCGATTATTTTTGCGAACCTTGAAACGTACCTTAGCCGTATCACAAACACTTCGGTTTCGGTTTAATGATATTAAGGAGAATATTCCCTGTTTTTTTTTTTATTTATGTAATTGTTGTAATTTTTTTTTTGGAACAGGCTTCGTTTTCATAAAAAGTGAAGTTTATGCTGTGGCTGAGGTACATTTCAAGATTTGCCGATTATGTTGCTAAACGGCCGATTATAATCGTATTCATATAATTATTTATTAATAACGCATTTTATCCATGCGGTTCACAAACTGCGGCTGCCAACTGTCGAACATTCATTCAAACAGCAACAACAAAGGAAACTCAAAAAATGACGGGAATATTTGAGGGCGAATTTCAAACTCGGAAGCAGACGATAAACAAATGACAATATCCAAGGGAAAAATCAAAAAGGAGCGGAAATATTTGAGATATTTTTAATATATCGTTGTTATTATTAAACGCGTTAAACGGAGATGATCGATTTTTAACGAGACAAAATAAAAATCCTCTAAAAAAATTTAAAAAAAAACGTGAAATGTCAAAAAATGACTCTTTTTGGTTTTTTCATAGTGTTTTGATAGGTTAGAATTTACAACAGGAAAAATTTCATTTCGCTTTTGTTTTAAATTCAGCTGTACAAAGTTCGAAAATTGGTGAATTGGCCCCACTGGTTGTTAGTAGCGCCATCTAGGGCGTCCTTATTCTTTTATAATTTATAATAAAACCGTCCTGCATTTAAGTTCATTTCGTCTAAAACCAAATTAATTTAATTTTGAACTGAACTGATTTTAAAGCGAACAGAGAGTTTCTTAAAGGAATATTTTAAAATTAAATGAACTTAACCTCAAAATACGTAAGAAATGACTTCAAAACTGAATACGAATTGTAAAAACCAGCTTGATCAGAGGAGGTGAGGGAGAAGGATTTCAATCACTTCCTTATTTCCTGATTGCTAACTAAATAACTGCAAATGAAATGCAATCAGTGATTTTTGGGACGGCTAAAGTTTATAACATGTCCTTTTTAAAAATTATTAAGTTATTGGAGTGTCATAATTTTATAAAACTTTTTGGCAATCCTGAAAAAACAACTGAAATTTTGATTTTAAGTCATCAGATTGTCAAAAAATTGGAATAACTGAATTAATTAAGACCAACTGAGTTCCACTTAATTTTTTTTTAAATGACTTGCTATAAATTAATACACTGACTCATTGATAAAAGAAATATAGATTTGTAATTATACAGAATATAAGTCAGATAGGAACAAAAGATGTACTAATGTTAATACCAATGTATTTCAATTGAATTATGAAATCATTATTTTAATGATTTTTTTTCTCATTTTTTACTTCCAAGTAGGCAAGTATTTAGGCATTACAACACTGTCATCAACAATAGAATTTGCTGCTCCATAACATTATTTTATTGTCTGTACAATGTCAATGAAACTATTATTGATAGTGAATAGCTCTTGTGAAATGAAAAATCGAGAATATTTGAGAAGCAAACCTTTTATCGCAGTTGATCACATTGTATTTGTTAAATCTGAATATGTATATCTTTTATCTTATATAGTACTGAATAAATTAAAGATATTTAAAAATATGATATATTCACCTAATTGAGGAGTTCCATTCGGAGCAAAACCGAAATCAGCTGAAATCTGAAACGAAAAAAGGGGTGTGTCATTCACACACTTTCTTAAAATTAAATTAAATTAAACTAGCATTGTATCAGATAGAGCTAATATAGAAAATAAATCAAAGAAAATTCATAAAATGGTTGATTTCATCAGTTCAACATAACAGAATGGCAAACATAAAAAATATCAAGCCAATAATTATATTGTTTAAAAGGCTCTCATTCTTATGAGCAAAAAAAAAATGCTGTTTATATTCTCACCTTCATTTCTCAGGTTTTTTAAACTTGGCCTGAATGAATATCCTAGGCACGTCGATGTTCTCCTTCTTATTAACAGTTCTGCGGTGCACATACACGTTGCAAACTTTTTGAAATCCAGCCTGATTAAAAATTGCATCGAGATGGCAAATAGAAAAATAGAAACTCCTGCAATTTACAAAAAAAAATTTATGAGTTTATAATCGCCTTTATATTCTCATACCTTGTCCCATCTTGCCTCATGTAGAAATTTTCAGCTATCTTATGCCCTGCTTTAAACCTCAACTGTGCAATATCGTAAAGGCCATAATCTCTTAACAGCACAATGCCCCCAGGTTTTAATACCTTATAAATATTTGAAAGGGTTGCGATGAACTTATCAGGATGTATGGCGGACAACACAAAAATTAAAGTCGCTACATCCACACTAGCGGCTTGCACTTCTGAATGAATGTGGTCAGTCGTGATGTCCGTCTGGAAAGCTTTCAATCGTGCTTCATCGTAATTTTCATGGGATTTAACAAATTCTATGGCTCTTGGGGAAAAGTCGCATGCGATCACGTAAAAATTGAATCCTTCCTCCAAGAGAGGAAAAATGAAATTCCCCACACCACACCCGACTTCCAACAGGACTTTGCGTTGCGAGCAATCATTATTCAGAAGATCCTTAAATTCCCTCGTGGTCCAGTGGCGGTCTCTAAAGAACCGGGTCTCATTGCGTTTGTAAAACAAATCCCAGTACTTCCGGGCGTTTTGCTCTAGATTCAGGGCCTTGTGCTCCGATACCAGGCGCGTGTCCTGCAAGTCTATGCGCTTCTTTTCTTCTTCGCTCAGAACTTTCTCTTTTGTTAAAAACTCGTGGTCCATTCTAGCAAAACGCCAGGTAATATTTGATGTTGAGAGGCCCGCAAGTTGATTTCGTTGGGCTGAAGTTTCTTGATTTGGGCACGCTTTTTTTTATTTACGGGAAGGATTCCGACCACGTGGTGGACAGTTTGCAGGAAGTTATCTATCTATCTAATTGGGCTAATTTTGAACTATCTGGCTTGAGTTTAAGGAAAATGTACCAGCTCTATGTAAATAAAATTAAAAAAATTATTAATAAAGCACACAAATTATAATGAGTTCTGAGAACTTACCATAAAAGCGCAAAGGAAAGCGCCCAAAGACGATGGCGTCACTTGCGGCCATTTTAGAATTTCATTTCACATTTCATTTATTCCAGCAGAGTTGCCACAAGCAATAAAAATATTTTAATAAAATGTAATGAATTGTGGTCGATCATAAATTGTTAAAATTAACTTATTAATTACAGTTGTTAAATTACCGGTAATTTATTTTTAGTTTTACCTTTCCGGTAATGTAACATTACCGATTACAACTCAGGTGGCGACATCTCGCGCCGGAGTTACTAATTGCGCTTTAACTAAAAAGGTTAATTTTCTGATTAATTTGACATGGGATACTCATTACATTTTTGTCTTTTATTAACAAATAAAGTTTCCAATAAATCTCTCTATTTCTAAAACTTGTTTGGATTGAATTATGGTTATTTACAGATGAACTGACAATGAAAAATTCAAGTCGGGTGTTTTGTTGCAACAACTACGAACTATTCGAAACACGATTCAAATTTTTAAGCGAAAGAAATCACCAAATATTTAAAGCAAATAATGTAAAATGTAGAAGAAATTGAAATTTAAATGTTTTATTTTACGTGGCGCCATCTATGATCTATGATGTGTTTTTACCGGTTTTTTGAGGTTATTTCATCATGTAAGAACTTAATTTTTAAATGAAAAAAGGATCGTATTATAATAAAAATGGCAATTAATTTTAATTATTTAACACAACTAAGTGTACACTAGAATCAATTGTCTGCGTTCATTTTGTTTGAGAAAAAATTCGAGTAAGGATTTTTTAAACATTTTATTCAACAGCTCTTTGCACATTTGCAGCGGTAAATTGAAAGAATAAAATAAAGTGGCTCACAGCTTATCCAGTGTCTTTGAACTCATGTACTCGCCTGTGAATTAAAAGCCAACTTATTTCTGTAGTAAACATCAATCTCAACATAATAAACTGCAAGTATCTCAATTTTTTTAATTTCCAAACTTGCATATTTCAGGAAGATTATGTCGTCCTATAAGGAAGCTTTGAAGCAACTGCTGGAGGTGGACTTGAAACCAAAAAAGAAAAAGTACAATTTAAGAAACGGCCCCGCGGTTTCATTCGACCTACAACCCTTGGAAAGAAGAAAGAAGCCGATGAAACGAAAACCACCTACACCGTATAAGGCAACCATTTCTGAAAATGAAGAATTTGAAGTGCACCAGAGAAATGAAGTGATAACTGAAAGTTATCAAACAAATTCATCAGACTATGATGATGAACCATTCGTTGGTAAACTCAAACTAGTCAAGAAAGAATTAGATTTTAATGATGTACTCAGTGATAGTTGTGGTGGGAAAATGCAAAGAGTGGATGAGTGGGTGAAGGAAGCTGACTGGGCAGTATCTCCATCTGCTTCTGAGTTTTCTACGAATAGAAAGAAAAGTACTAATTGGATAACGTCTTCATCTACTACGGAATTTTCTCGTTCTCGAAATAAAGAGAAAGAAACTGACTGGACATTGTCTCCGCCTGTAAGTACATATCAAGAACAAGTCAAAAAGAATGATACTGATTGGGCGATGTCTTCGTCTACAATGGAACTTTCTCCAAGCAAAGAGCAACAAACTGCCTGGACAATGTCTCCATCTGTAAGTACATCATATCAAAAGCAAATCAGTATATCAGTGGAATACAATGATGCACCACGCTCTGATTTGTCACAAATTTTTGATTGTGCTTCTTCTGATTCATCATCATCATCGTCAGACATAGAAAGCTATATTAATTTGCTCCCAAAAAGTATGACTTATTCATCTATTCCTGAGCAAGAATCTGCAGATGATGCAGTTATAAATAATGAAGCCTCCGATGCAGTTATAAATGATGAAGTTTCTGATGCAGATATGAATAATGAAGTCTCCGATGCAGCAGATGAGGGCATTATTAACGAAACCCTCAAGGAAGATTTATACAACAACATAATCTGGGAAATCCCTGGCGGCTGTATTGTACTACTTAACCCGAATTCACCGCTTTATTTTCATGGGGCGTTTGTAATGTCTGTTTTGTACGGTGCAGTTGATATTTTAGGTCATACTATGACACCAGCTTCCAAGGAAATCGAAGTGTATTCACTTCGTGGTTCGTCCTATTTATTTTTTGAAAATAAGTGCAGCAAGGGGGAGCATGGTGAACGTTCGGAGATGAACATCAAACGTGTATTAACCACTGGCCTGCAAGTAGAACACGATGTGATACAAAATATTATGGAAAAATGGTCAGAGTCTGCAGCAACGATTATTTTTTGCAAAGTGCTTGTGAGTCAAAACTTGCAGTTTTTGGAAAAGCACGTCGCGCAGCAGCTCTTACCAAAGCTGACCGTTCACGAATTGTCGTGCAAATTCCGTACTGATCCTGGTGACTGGAATGTTTTAAGAATGAACAGCGATTGGGAGGATCTAGCCGAGCAAGTCGATGCGAATTCACGTGTAATACTTTGCGGGGGGAAAGGCGTAGGAAAGAGCACTCTGCTGAGGTTTCTCATAAACAGATTGCTAATGACGCACGCGAAAGTTTTAGTAATAGATTTGGATCCAGGACAGCCTGAATTCACCGTGTCGGGTTGCGTCTCGGCTAGTGTCATGGCTAAGCCGGTGTTCGGCCCCAACTACACTCACTTGCAGACCCCAGAAAGATGTGTTTTTGTAAGGAACATCAATATATCATATGATCCGAGTGAGTATCTGAATTGTGTGGCCGAGTTAATGAGAGCATGCACAGATTTATCAACAAACGTGCCCACGATCGTCAATTACATGGGATATTCGAGGGGGCTCGGCTTGAATTTAATCGCCTCCGTAATTCAGCTGGTTTCTCCCACGACAGTAGTACAAATCGAGAGTGCCAGAAGGCAACGCAATTTTCCACAAAAATTATCTGGTGATACAATTCGGACAAACTCAAAGTTGCTCAATGTAAATTCAATCTCTGAAGTCGCCGTGTCTTACAATTTAATTGTGCTGGAATCAATGACGGATGACTATGAAGGTTGGCAGATGGAGCCCCGAATTGTGCGGGAATTAGGCGTTTTGTCCTACTTCAGCGAAATGTTGGGGCCTAACAACTTCTGCTTAACCAGCCGCCAGGTCCCCATGTACAAGTGAGTATAATTATAATCATACGCAGTCTTATTTTTTTTAATTTAACTGAAATTAGGGTGAATCTTTCGAATGTATGCATCATGAGTGGTGAAAATATAAATGGGGCAGCAAGCATCAATGCCGGTATGGTGGCCTTGTGCTCCATTTCAGGGGCAGTAAACATTTTGAAGTGTTACGGTTGGGGTAAGAAGTAGTGTTCCCCCATACTTTATTGAAATTAATTCGTTAATTTTCACTTATTCAGGTATTGTGAGAGGCGTAGACACGGAAAGTAATGAGCTATATTTATTGACCCCACTCCCTCTAAATGAACTGGAAAACGTCACTCACCTAGCACTGGGCTCTGTAAATCTTCCTCCGGCTGTCTACATGGCCCAAAACGACAAAGCGGGGCTCGTTCCTTACGTTTCACTCGGATTGATCACCAACTTTAACACTATTCCGAAAAGAAGTCATCTGCATAAGAGCACTTACTCCACTAATAACATGCCGGGATAATTTATTATTTGTAGGAATAAAATATACTGTTTTCTATTTATCTCTGAGTTTGAATGATTTGAATTTATCGCCAAATTAAGACGACAAATATGATATTTGCAGTTATTAGTAATTAATAATAATTTGAAAAGCCTTCAACTTCAATTTATTAAATAAGTTGCAATTGAAGATTTCAAATTATTAATAGCGATTACAGTATACTACTTTACCGACAATTTCGCTTTCTCACGCGAGTTGCATATAAAAGTAAGGATTTACATATTTCCCAGTAAACTCCTACTAAAATCTTCCTTTTTAAATGGAACCTTTTATTTAAATTCATAATTACGGAATTTAGGTTAATAAAATATCCGAGCGATAACAAAAAACGTGTTTCTAATAGATAAAACAGCGACATCATACGATCGCTTTTTGTTTCTAATAGTTTGCAACACTGCTTATGAAAACGTCACTATTTCATACATAACCTAACTTATTTGAAAAACGGTTTGTTACAGAAATGGAATTGAATTCGGATTTAATCGCAATTCAAGGTATTCTAATAAGCGTTGTCAAATCCACAGGCGAATTTTCGAAAATTCTTCATAAAGGAGGTACAATTCTGCTTTCTCGCTTTTAATCTGCGCGTTCTTTTGAGATTATGTTATTTCAGGCAATGAGCAGAAGATCGGCTTGGTTGTTAGAGAACTGGAAGAGTACCTCGCTTCGAAACAGTATTTAAAAAAGCAGAGAAAGTCGAACAAGAAATACCAGTGCGAACTGGAAAACATCTCCTTATTCTTCATCCTCAATTCGGACCTTAGAAGTGAAACCCTGTCGGAAATAAAAGAGTTCTCTCATTTGCTTAAGATCGCCCCCGTTTTATCAAAGTGTTTGCTTGCGAACGTGATCGTTGAATTGGACTTGTTGGAGTACTATTGCGCTGCGTTGCACAAATTGCCTTTTGAATTGAGCGAAGAATTATTAAGCGAATTTGTGCCCTGTGTAAGACGGATCGGAATTAAACAATGCTTGGAATGCTCATACATCATGTTATTGAACATTATTAAAAGAATCGGTTCCGTAGATTCCTCTGTTAATAAGGTACAGGTCTTATTATTTAAGTGAAGCTTCTTAAATTAAATCTTGCAGGTTAATGAAATGATGAAGAAAGTGGAAGATATTGCATTAGAAGTACTATTAAATATGTCGGGGATAAATCCAGAACAATTACAAGGCTGGAGCAAACTGAAAGTGTACAAACACATGGGCGTTACGCTGATAAAATTGCTGAACCTGTTACAGTTTTGCCAGCTGGAAAACCCCAACTTACAAAAGATAATCGAATTCTTATTGTCGACGGCGTGCTCGGTAATCAAGGCCGTAACAGTGGACGTTTACTGCGGATGGGCTGAAGTAAATTCTTTTGCACTGCCTACAATCATCCTCGATTGACTGTTTTATTTTTATTTTTAGGTACATTACAGAGAGCAGGTGCTTCAAACCGTTGTCAGCTCTGAAGCATATTACGTCATTGAAAAATATCATAAACACGAATCAGCGCAGCAGCTCATACAGATGTTAGGATCGTTTGCAAAGAAACCGGAAACCCTCGCGGAAACTATACAAAAAGCAGACATCACTACGATCATAGCCAACGTGAACGAGTGCAATTTGAATCATCAAAAAGCTTGGTTTACCGCCTTGTTGAATTGCAGCCAGGTTTTGGAGAACGACGAGGCTTTAAACTGCGTGCGAAAGTGGTACAAACTGTGCGTGCTCGAGGACGTCACTCGTCTGCTTAACCTCGGCAGTAAAACCTGCAACAAGAAGCCAGAAGTGCAGAAGTTAATTGTGAAGTGCGCATCGCATTTAGACGAGTCTGATCTTACGTTGGCGATCTCCAGGTTTTTCCACCAGCACGGCCTGAGGTGCTGCCTTCGTTTCGCACTTGACGAGGCCCAAACCGAGCTGACCAAAATCTTGAATCAACTGGGGGCAGGAAGGGGCGACGTTTTCAGGCGGCAAATCCTGCTGTTGTTATTGCAA
The DNA here is from genome assembly GCA_036172665.1 of Prosopocoilus inquinatus. NCBI lineage: Eukaryota > Metazoa > Arthropoda > Insecta > Coleoptera > Lucanidae > Prosopocoilus > Prosopocoilus inquinatus. The sequence goes on along the minus strand of CM069871.1, from coordinate 11,222,040 downwards.
GACCCAGACGCTGTGGTCACGCAGATGTTCAAGGAATGCGTTAAGAGCCAGGTGATGCTGGCTTGTTTAAAAGAAACAATCCAGGATTTGGCTAAGATAATACAAATAGAAGACTTGTCTACGAGGACTCTAGAAAAACTAATGCAAGACGTGAAACCCAACGCTGACAATATTAATAATTATGTTGAACTGTGTCAGGTTATAATGGCGAACACGTTTGCAGGATGCAAGTTGGTGGAACGAATCATTAAAAATTACACCGAGGCGTGTTACGAGGGGGGACAATTCGATGAGCTGAAGTACGCTCTAGATTTGTATTATGTAAGCCAGGTATGGGGTAAGTCAGTTTAAAATTAATTAAGCAATTCAAATTGCAGAATATTGTCGATAGGGGCTGCGACCAACAGTATTCTGCATTGTTTTTAATAGCTTTAAAAATACTGGATGGGTGTCGCTGGAAATTCTTTGATTTCTCATTTCTGAAAGCAAGTTTATGTGAGAAATGCGTTTGCATTTCACTGGATTACATCAAGTTTGTCGATGAACGCCAAATTACATTAGGTAAATGAAGATTTTTTTATGTACTTATAAAATTATACGTACAATTACATTTTTTTTTTAGTTGAAGAAGTACAATCTGCAACGGTTGAACACAATCTAAACAAACATTACATTTCCCGACTGCATAAATCTGGCTCAGACACATTTTTTGATTATGCCTGCCCCTCATTCAATCCGGATAATCATTCAGAATCAGTGTGTATTCTGATTAAGGTATGAATGACATTCACTGTTATGAAATCAGACATTTACTTTCAGTTTCTAGTTGCTTCCAATTTGTGTTCCCCAAGAAGTAACCGACTTATGCGAATACTTACATTGTAACTACGGCTGTGAGAAACTCCTGTCGTTATTAACCGATGCCCTCATGCTGATTTGCGAGGTTGCAAAAACACAAAAGCAGAACGACAGTGCAACGAACTGTTTAAAGTATTGCATTCAGAATTTTGGGGCCGCAATAAAGGTAATAAACAGATTAAATCAAGAAAAAACGAGGTTAATGTGCAAGTGGTAAATAATTTTCTTTTTATCAGAATATTATAGCACCGTTGAAATGCCTGGATGCCGACGTGCAAGTAAATAAAAGCATATGCCGATTGCTACGTGAAATTCCCCCCGAGATCCAAAGCACGGAGGGAATGTCCCTGCTTAGTTTAATGACTGAGGAATCGTTGAGGAGTTCAGTTCAAGACAAAACGTTTATTTGCCTGGTGGCCGCAATTCAGGATGTCAGTGTGTCTAGGGTTATTGCGAAAAAAATGCTCTCGTAATTTATTTATCTTGTAATAAATGCATATTTGGTTAATCTTCTTTTTTTTAAAACAAGTGCAACACATACTAAAAGCGTTTTCCACTGGCTGTGCACTCAGTGCATTTCCATCTCAGTTCAGATTTATGTAATAAAACGAGATTGAGATACACTCAGTGCACAGTGGTGCAGCCAGCGGATAATGCTATAAGAAACAAGGTTATGAATAGAAGAGAGGTAGAGCAGCATTATTAACTCCCCACATTTGTTGCAGATTAAGATTAAGCATCGGCCACTTTCAACACGCTGCGAATGCTGAAACCAAAATGATAAATTCAATGTGGTTTCAATTGCTAATTATTATAATTTACCTTAGGCCTTCGTGCATGAGATGAAACGCTTCGTTAATCTCCTCAAACGGTAAATTGTGAGAGACGAACTCGTCGAGTTGCAACTTCTTTTCTAAATACTTTTCAACGAGGAGCGGAACACTATCACGACTCTTCCAACCTTAAATTACAAAATTCGCCACTTGATTTTGATTTCTAATTATGGGGGCATACCTCCGAACGCAGTTCCTTTCCAGACACGCCCCGTGACAAGCTGGAAGGGTCGAGTGCTAATTTCCTGTCCTGATGCAGCCACCCCTACAATTGTCGAAACCCCCCATCCTTTGTGGCAAGCTTCCAAAGCCGCCCTCATAACCTGCACGTTCCCCACGCACTCGAATGTATAATCCAATCCCCCGTCAGTTAATTCAACTAGGACTTCCTGAATTGGCTTTTCGTATTCCTTGGGGTTCACAAACTCAGTCACACCAAATTTTTTGCCTTAAAAAAAAAGCTCTTGCATTTGCGATCTTTCATTTTGGGTTGTCACTACGTACCTATTTCGAACTTATCTTTGTTAATGTCGACTCCGATGATGCGACTTGCGCCTGCGGCTTTGCATCCCATGGCAACTGCCAGGCCAACCGCCCCCAAACCAAAAACTGCGCAGTTACTTCCGGGTTCTACTTTCGCAGTGTTCAAAGCAGCACCATAACCGGTGGGGACGCCGCAGCCCAGCAGGCAGATTTTATCAAATGGGGCTGCTGTGTTCACTTTCGTAACTGAGATGTCGGCGACGACGGTGTACTCGCTGAAAGTGGAACATCCCATGAAATGGAAAAGTTGTTTTCCCTTGGCGGAGAAACGGCTTGTACCGTCTGGCATTACGCCTTGGCCTTGAGTGATGCGAATCTTCTGACAGAGATTGGTCTTGGTGGACTTGCAGAATTTGCATTCGCCGCATTGGGGAACGTAAAGTGGTATTACGTGATCCCCTGTAGAGTGTTATTATCTATTAATAATGTTATCCATTCACAAAGCTCCCGTGATATTTATTTTAACATTAAAACTTTTAACATTGATGATTCTGATGAGGACTAATTTTCTAGAATATTTTTAAAAATAGTATTCTTTTCCATTATATTTTAAATTTAATTAACACAAACTACTAAAACTTAAATTTGAATTTAAAAAGTTGCCAATATTAAACTTTAAAAGTTACTGGACAATCAGGGCTATTCTGTAACATTGATATGGTCTTCAATAATTGAAGAGAATTTGTTACAATTTCATAACACTTCATGTCGATAACCGACCGCAAATTGAAGAGAGATGCATAATAACTCGAGAACACTTGAAACGGATTGCAAGTTGTTACGAAACTATTTACAGAATACCAATTTTGCAAGAGCACTTAAAACATATCAATATCAAATCCATATCAATGTTACAGAATAGACCCCATTGTGACAGAAATTTTTATATTAACACATAACTTTTTTTTTTGGGATTTTTAAAATAATTATGTAATAAACTGTAACGTTAACGGACACAAAAAGTACTTTATTAAAAAAAAAAACACCTGGTTTTACGTTAGTAACTCCTTCTCCGACACTCTCGACAATTCCAGCCCCTTCATGTCCGAGTATCACAGGGAAGACTCCCTCGGGGTCGTGTCCTCCCAAGGTATAAGCATCAGTGTGGCATACCGCAGTGAAGAGTATCTTAATGCGAACTTCGTGGGCTTTCGGTGGGGCTACTTGAACGTCCTCGAAGGTTAAAGGTTGCTTGGGGGCCCACGCCACTGCCGCTTTGCACGTTATCACCTGCCGAAATGATTAAGTAAACTGAAGTTTCTTTTTTTTAATTATTTGCTTCATACTAACCTGTCCTTCAGTATTCGACATTTTCTGTTATAAATGCAAATAGAAACTTGAAATAAGTATAAAACTGGAAACGCCGAACGAATTTCAAACTCAGATTAAATGATAAATATAAAATAATCTTGCATTAAGCTTTATTCAAATCACGCTCGTACCGTGTGCACCATAATTTGTTTTGTACAGCAGCGAACAAAAATTTTTGGACACCATAACTTTGTCATTCCACCGACATCCACTAACATAAGAAGAGGTAATTCAAGTAATAATTTAAAACATTTCTTACTTCAGTAAGTTAGTTTATAGTCTCATTTTCACTGAGATATAGACATAAAATTTTCAAGATTGCCTTCTGTCACATAAAACGGAAACGCCTACTGTTACGTTACCAATGCTGCCTGAAATTTTCTGCCCGCGTGTGTACAAAACGTTGATCGGTTGAAATCTGATAAATCCACAGCAAGAGTGATAGTAATAGATAGAGATGGGATTCCACCCGGTGCATTCGTTTGCACCGGTCGAATCATAGAATGCACCCACAATGCACCCGGTGCATTGGGTGCATTGCCCGGTTGCCTACATTTACATAAGACCTAAAAAATGCTTCAAAATTGCACTAAATATAATACATTTTGTACGGATTATCGCTAGACAATTATTTTGTAATGTTAATTTCAAAAACTTACTCATTTTGTTCAGATTTTAAGCTATAAAGCTTTAACTTAAACTTAAAAGTTTACTATTTAGCTATTCATCACACACTATAAAACATTAAACCTTCTAAACCACCTGCAAACAATTAAATAATATCAAGAAAAGGTTATTTCTCGTTCCATTTGCGTGGGAAATTTAAATTTTTAAATGCATCCGGTACATTCATGTATGCATCTCTAGTAATAGAAGCTTAATAGCGTTTTCCACTGGCTGTACTTGTATTCACTGAGTGTATTTCATCTCGATTCAGCTTTATGTAATAAAACAAGATAGTTACACCCAGTGCACACCGATGTAGCCAGCAGAAAACGCTACAAAATTTAGGATTAGTTTACAATGCCGAAAGCCTTTCTTTCGCTTAAAAGTTTGAATCTGCTTTCGAATAGTTTGAAACTGGATTCCGTAGTTGTTGCAATAAGACACCTCGGATTTGAAATACTGATTTATAGTTCGTCTGTAAATAACTGCGATTGAATAGCTCTGTTTCTACACAGTTCTAAATTAGTTCAGAACTGTACTGCTCATGCGCTCTTGCTGAAAATGCTGTGCATTTTGCTAAATACACAGCATTTGTGGCAAGAGCGCATGAGCAGTACAGTTCCGAACTGATTTAGAACTATGTAGGAACAAAGCTAATACAAACGAAACATAAAAATAGTTTGATTCGAAGGGCAAAGGGGATTACCGATCCGGACTGAAGTTTCATTTGCAAAAGAACGTCTGTCTCTGACGTCCGTCTTAGAATCGAAACGCGTTTAGACCACGTGTTTGTGAGCGAAAGAAAGCACCAATTATGTTTGTCATTAATTTTGTACTTATGTACAGTTTTATAACTACATTGTTTTCTTCTTCACATTTTAAAGTTGTACATAATTAATTATTTACAGTCAAAAGCAAAAAAATAGTAGACAATTACAGTTTCCTATAATTTTCTTTCTCTAAAATTGTACAGATTAAATACGACTTGAAAATTTTGAAAGCTTTCAGATTTAATAAGCTCAATTTTTTTGTAAAATATGCGAAGTATTTAAACAGTATCATTTTGGGTAAAGAAAAATTACAGGAAACTGGAATCTCGAGAAAAGTTGTGTTTTATTAGTGTTGTGAGTCGGTAATATTACCACGTTACCTTACGGTAAATTTCCAATATTACCGGTAAGGTACCATATCTTACCTCAGTTGTCAACATAACGTAATTATGATTTTCGGTTACACGCGAATTTATTTACTGGAAATACATAATATTAAATATTGGAACCCTTATTATTAACAAAGACAAAAATGTAATGTGTATCCGATATTGAATAAATCAGAAAATTAAGTAAATATCACATTTTTATTTAAAAGTGTAATTGGTAACTCCGGCTCGAGATGTCGCCACTTGAGCTGCAATTGGTAATATTGCGGTAACATTACCGGTAAGGTAACATTAAAAATAAATTACCAGTAATTCAACAACACTATTACATGATGTTTAAACAAGATGCAAATATTCCGAGTGCAACCAGTACATAAGAATCGTAAAAAAAAGCGCAGATCAGTGTTAGTAATTACGAAAAGTATTGCAGTGGAAAACTGTGCCACCATTTTTACTCCGATTTCGAGTTCCACTAATGGCAATTTAATTCATCTTTTGCCATGAAATATTAACGAGAGTAATTAAAAATAGGCATTAGAGCAAATACCCCGTAGGCCCCGTACAATTTAGCAGAAATAACCGAGTCATCCAGTCAATGAAACAACCGCGCTACTTTCTACATTCATCGAATTAACAAAACCTTTCGTTCCATCTTTGTTTGATTTTAGCTACGACATATCTAGCCATCTTTCACTGAGCGCCGTGTTGACACTTGAGGCAAAGGTGAAAAATTATTTTGTTCCCCCCCTGCGTCTTCGACAGTGGTTCGGTGGCTTCGTTGGTGATGGGTGTAACTGATATGTAACGGCGTGTCAATGTAGTCATGGGCGATTCAAATATTATTTTATTAATTTTCGTAGTAATCCTGCATTTATGTTTTGCTGGTAAGTTCCTCCACCTTCTTGAATACACCATCCTTCTGTTTTTCTAACCACCCTCCACCCACACAATCAAGCGTTACAGCACAAGGGTGTAATCTTCACTTCATCATGAAGAGGTCTTTATCAAATCACACATCATAATTATCATATGTTATCCAGAACCAACCTACATTTCCATTTTGTTGATGGCACATTAATCATGACTCATCATGCTTGATGCTTGATTCATATTCATTCGTATTTTACATTATTTATTTACAGATGTGTACGACTACTACGAGTGCAATAACCCTCTTATGAGTAGAGCGCAAGTCAAAGCCACATCGTCTATGCGAGATAGGGGACCGAAAAACGCGGTGTTATACGGTGAGTCACCCTTAAAACCAAACGCTGTCACTGCCCACCTAAAGCATGTCCACTTGAAACACGAACGAAACGTATTTATGGAAGCACGGTCGAGTTTTACACTGCTTTCCGTTGTCTAGGTTCGTATGGTTTACTCGAGACTAATTAAAATGACGAGCGAAAGCGTCCGCTGGGCTTTCAACTTTAACAGGTGGAGTCCCTCGGATTCTGATGTTTTGTTAGCGACATCTTGCATACAGCCAGAGGAAAAGGAGCGCCTTGCAAAGTTCGTCTTCAAGGAAGATTTTAAGTCTTCTTTAATCGGGCGGTTAATGATGCGCAAATTCGTGCACGATGTGGCTAACATACCCTACGATAAGATCGAATTCCGGAGGGACGATAAGGGGAAGCCGTTTTTGTGTCGGGCTGACGGACATGGTGGATTATTGTGTTTCAATGTTAGCCATCAGGGGGATTATGTGGTTTTAGCTGGGGAAGTAGGCATTGGGACCGTCGGGTTGGATGTAATGAAATTCGGTTATCAGGGGGGCGGTAGAAGTTTGAGCGAGTATTTTCGAATCATGGCGAGGCAGTTCTCCGAGGGGGAATGGCGAACCATTAGGAGTTGTGAGGGCGAAAGGGAGCAACTTGCTATGTTCTGTAGGCACTGGTCACTCAAAGAGAGTTATGTTAAAGCTATAGGGGTGGGAATTACTGTGAGTTTGCAGGACATTAGTTTTAAAATTAATACGCGCAAGCTTAAGCGGGATTGTTTGGTGTGCGATACCGAGTTGTTTATTAAAAATGAAAGGCAAAATTGGTTGTTTGAGGAGATGATGATCGACGAGGAGCACTGCACCGCTATTGCTTTGCAGAAAGATGGCATTAAGAAGGATAGGGGCGCTGTTTTATTCAGAGAAATTAGTTTTGGGGAATTAACTCGCAATGCTGTACCTTTATTAGAACCGGATCGGGAATATACTCGAAATTATTTTTTAAAATTGGACAAGGGAAAATAATTTTGGGGTTAAGTCAGAAATAAAGATTTAAGAATGTTAGTTTTGTTTTAATAGTTAATATTGTACTTTATGTCTAAATGTTGTTTATTCAGCAGCGTTCTCACTTCCCATTCACTGGGAAAACTTAGGGAATTGAGAAAAAATTCGCGGTGTCAGGGAGTTTGCTCGTTTTTATGCAAAAGTCGGGGAAATTAATTGAAAAACTGGAAATTTGAATACAAATTTGTTTTCTAAAATGAGAGAAAAAATTGAAAATTGTATAATCTAAGTGAATTGTGAAAAAATTCATCGTTTTTAGCAAAAAACATACGTTATTGGATTGGTATCTTCAATGTAGGCAACCATGCAAGCGGTTGTGTTCATTAGATTGCCTATATTAAGATTTCTTATTTTAAAAAAAAAATAATTTATTATAGTTTTTTTAAACGAACAGGTATATTATTGAAATTAATTGCTTTTTAAGACAATTCAACGATTTTCATAATACACATGATAATAAAAAGAATGAATAAATTACTTTAACTTGAAGGCTGAATAAATTACTGATTTTTGTGCATCTGTTATTTTTGTTCCGAACTCAAGAAAAAAATCTGTAAACATGTAAAAATCAGGGAATATTTCAATGACAATAAAATGGGTAAAATGGATGATTAATTAATTATTTAAGGTAAAACGTTTCCATGGCTTCCATAAATACTGTCGTTTGTAACAGTTTGAGTGCCCTTTTAGTTTGTACCACTCTCTGCGTGGCACCGTTCTATTTTGATTAGTTTGTTGCATGTAAATGTTACGCTAGAGATTGACAGTAGGATTTATGATGTTTGTTAGTTTGCATGTCTGTAAAATAAACTCGTAATAATTTACAGTTTTCTGTTTTTGTTTTCTTTTTTTTTCAATTCACTTCACATCTCTTCGGCATTATTATTTCAAACTGAATACAAACAATTAAATGTAACTGTACAAAAGAAAGAAAGTAAAAAAAAAAAAAACTACTGTCATTCAAAGAATAGGCCGGCCACGACTCTTCACTCATGCTAGCTGTTTTGATGTGGTGAATTTTTTTTTTTATTGTATGTGTATAAAGAGGGGAATGCCTGGACGGCAGCCGAAAGTGACTTTGACCAGCAGTTTATTATCGATCTGGGGCAAGTCATGAATGTCACTCGGATATGGACGCAGGGCCGTGCTCATAGTTCTGAGTACGTAATGGAGTACAGTATCAGTTATGGCACAGACGATTTAGATTATGTTTACTACAAAGAGCCCGGCGGTAACACTAGGGTGAGAATCATTTCAAAAATAACTAATAGTAAAATCATTTAGGTTTTAAATCCATACATATATAAAACGACAAAGTACATATGAAAGAAATTAGGTTAACATGTCCTTCCTCTTTTTGTTTTGTGCATTTATTAACTTTGTCTTTTGATTTGTAGAGTATTCAACAATAATAATAATATAATGTGTTTAGTAGTCGCATTGCAATCAATAGTTTTTGTGTTGTGTTATTGTATGTTGTAAAACAAACCTTTATTGTTTCCTATCATTTTATGGTAATCACCTATTAACACTTGCTTTCTCTTCATTATTAACTTAACTTTATTGATGTCATTGCGTTAGTAGTTGTTGTAATATGTGTTTAACTGCATGCTGTCTTTTTTTTTTTTTTCGTCATAATCATAGCAATTTTACTATTTACCCATCGATCATCAATACATTTTGCTTACTAATTAAACTTTTTAATCGACAGTTTCCATTTCATACTAACCTTGTTTTCATAACATCACTGTAGGAGATTCAGCGTGGACGCCTAAGGAAAGCACCTACTATCAGTTTCTAACGCTTGATTTGGGTAGTCGATTTGAAGTGCATTCAATTTCTACGCAAGGTAGAAGTAACTCGGCTGAGTACGTGACTGAGTACGTAGCTCAGTTCAGCGATGACGGGGAGAGCTGGCGCAGCTTCACCGACTCACACGGAGAAGTTGAGGTGGTCCTAATTTACTCTCATTACTTTCTCTCTCGCTCTTTATTTCACTTTTAACTCATAGAGGTTTGCTTTATTTACTTAATAGATTTTTATTCATTCAAAAAAAGCAATGCAGACACAAAAAAATCCATTCAACATCATCGAGTTATTACTACACGTTTTATACTTAAGACGTCACGTTGCAGATGTTCAAAGGTAACAGCGATGGGAACTCGGTGCAAAAGAATGAGTTCGAAGTCCCGATCATAGCGCAATGGATCCGGATTAATCCGACGAGGTGGAGAGATCGGATTTCCATGCGGTTAGAGTTATTCGGCTGTGAATTTGGTATTAATTTCACATCAAAAATAATTGCAGTATACTATGTGAAATAATCCACGTTGATTTTAGCATCTGAAAATTTGTATTTCAATGGGACTGCTTTGCTGAAAAAAGATTTGCTGCGTGATCCGATTTCAGCACAAAGAGAGAGCATCCGCTTTCGATTTAAAACATCCATGGCCAACGGCATTATACTTTACAGTCGGGGGTCCCAGAAGGATTACATCGCATTGCAACTGAGAGACAATAGATTGCTTTTGAACATCGATTTGGGTAAAAAAAAAAATCTCCCACCATCTTCACTCTTCGTTCTTACCTCCGAATTTCATCCTTCGTAGAATAAGTGAAAAGAAATTCGAGTCGCGCATGATTGCTTTGTAACTTAGCTTTAGTTTTCCAATTCTAGGAAAAAGTCAGGATATTTGCTTGTTTTAAGGCAAAAGTCAGCGAAATCAATTGAAAAATTGCAGGTCTTCGAATAAAAATTTGTTTCCAATAATTACAAAAAAATGGAAAATTGTTTTAAATATAAAAAAAAATTGGACTGCATGATCTAAGTCTAATTGTGGAAAAATTTAACACGTTTATAACAAAAAAAAAATGTTACTGACCCCTTCAAAGTAGGCAACCATAGAAGCAAATACGTTTAGTGGTTTGTCTTTTTTAAGACATTTTGTTTTTGAATTGTGAAAAAATTTATCACGTTTTTAACAAACAAGAAAATGTTATTGACCCCTTCGATGTAGGCAACCATACAAACAAATACGTTTAGTGGTTTGTCTATATTAAGACATTTTGTTTTTGAATTATGAAAAAATTTATCACGTTTTTAACAAACAAGAAAATGTTATTGACCCCTTCGATGTAGGCAACCATACAAACAAATACGTTTAGTGGTTTGTCTATATTAAGACATTTTGTTTTTGAATTATGAAAAAATTTATCACGTTGTTAACAAACAAGAAAATGTTATTGACCCCTTCAATGTAGGCAACATACAAGCAAATACGTTTAGTGATTTGTCTATACTAAGACATTTTGTTTTTGAATTGTGAAAAAAATTATCACGTTTTTAACAAACAAGAAAATGTTATTGACCCCTTCAATGTAGGCAACCATACAAGCAAATGTGTTTGGTGTTTTGTCTATACTAAGACATCTTGTTTTTGGAAAATCCTAATTTTATTTTTTAAACGGACAATTATGTTATTAAAATTAATTGCTTGCTTTTGTTTTTTTAAAGGCAATTCAACAAGTTTCTCTGCAACACACTTGATAATGAAACGGAAATAAATTACCTATTTTTGTACATCTATTATTTCTGTTCTGAAGTCAGGAAAAATATTTAAACATGTAAAAATTAGGAAAGTTTGCAGTCAATAGTGTAAGTTGTTTGATGAAAAGAGGGGGAAAACCAGGAAAAGTCAGGGAATGTTTCAATTAAAATAAAATATGGCAGTTCTAAATAGATTCGACTTAATTGTGATGATTGGAATTCTACTAACGTTGGCCAGTGTGGAAGACAATTAAAAAATAGAATTTCAGAACATTTGAAAACCCAAAATTCTATTTTCCACAAACATTTACAAATTTATTCATTAGTCATTTTATTTTTGAAACGAAAAGTTGGGCTCGTTTTTCTTTTTCCTTATTCTACATAATTTTTTTTCTTTAATGGATTTCCGACCAGAGATTCATCCTTCACATTTTAGGATCTGGAACTGTAACAAGCCTCTCAGTAGGTAGCCTACTCGACAATAACGTCTGGCATGACGTTGTCATCTCAAGAAACCGAAGAGACATCCTGTTTTCGGTAGACCGTGTGGTCGTTGAAGGCCGAATCAAAGGAGTGTTCACGAAGCTAGATTTAAACAGGGCAGTGAGTATACCCCACGATTTAAAAATTAAAATCATCGAATTAATGCCTTTTTTGTATGCACAGTTGTATATAGGTGGTGTGCCGAATATTCAGGAAGGTTTGGTCGTCGTGCAGAATTTCACCGGCTGCATCGAAAACCTCTACTTAAATTCGACTAACCTCTTCCTCGATGTCCGTGAGGCCTTTGATTATGGGGAGGCATTGCGCTATGAGAAAGTCAACACGTGGTACACTTGCCCGGTACATTAATCAATTAATTAATGATTAAAATATTATATTATAAAATTTTTTCCTTGTAGGAGCCACCCGTAGTTCCCTTAACGTTTTTAACCCCCAGGGCTCACATGGTTTATAAAGGCTACGAAGACATGAAGACCTTGAACGCATCCTTCGCTTTCAGAACGTATGAAAAAAATGGGCTCATGCTGTATCACGCTTTTTTAAATGATAATTCCTACGTTGCTGTAAGTCACTGGCGTATTTTCACTAGTAAGGTCTTCCTTCATGCTTTTTTTTTTAGGTTTTCTTGGAAAATGGAAAGATTAAGGTGGATTTAACCGTCGATAAGAATCCTAAAATTATTTTAGACAATTACCCCAACACGTTCAACGACGGTTTATGGCACACGGTCGTCCTGACCATCTCACCGAACTCTTTGCTTTTGAACGTAGACAAACAACCCATGCAGACCATCCGACAGCTAAACATAAGAACGGGGCCATTATATAAAATTGCAGGTAGATAATTTAATCCTCGCTTTTAATCGAATGCAAATTAACACACGCTATTTTAGGTGGTGAAGATCAAGTGGGTATCGACCTTGATAAGAAAATGAACGGTTTCATTGGATGCATGCGTTCTGTTACCGTCGATGGAAACTATGTTCAGTCATCGGATGTAACCTCTAAATACTGCCGGGGATGTGAAGAGGAAATAGTGACCGGCACATGCAGAATGGATGATCGATGTAATCCGAATCCCTGCGAGCACGGAGGTGTATGCACTCAAAACTCAATGCATTTCGAGTGCAATTGTGTCAATGGTTACGGTGGCTCCGTCTGTCACGTATCACTCCATCCTTTATCCTGCCAGGCATACAAGAATGTGCATGTCGTCGGGCCCCATTCGGATATCCACATCGATATTGATGGAAGTGGACCGCTGGATCCCTTCCCTGTCGTTTGTGAGCATTATTCAGATGGACGCATCGCAACGGTGCTGCAACACAACAACGAAAGGACTACTTTGGTCGATGGGTTCCAGGAGCCCGGCAGTTTTAAGCAGGATATTCATTACGATGCCAACGATGAGCAGATCGAGGCATTGATAAATCGATCTACTACTTGCAGGCAGAATATCCGATACGCCTGCAAGAATTCCAGGCTGTTCAATTCACCTTCGGATGAGTCGAATTATCACCCGTTTTCTTGGTGGGTGTCGAGGCATAATCAGAACATGGATTATTGGGGAGGGGCCTTGCCGGGTTCAAGAAAATGCGAGTGTGGCATCTTGGGAAACTGTCTTGATCCGACTAAGTGGTGTAACTGTGATTCTGGAAATTATTCGTGGACTGCCGATGCAGGTAAAATTTATATTATTTTGTTATGTCATTAAGTGCATCATGTTGGCAACATTTCATCAGATAAATGAATGATTATTATTATTCAGCTCAACTATTGAAAAACAAAACTGAAAATAACAAGTGTTTAATCATAAATGACAAGTTGGTTACTAGCTGACAGTGTTGCCAATCCTGACCATTTTTCCCCTAAATGTTAATTGAACTCCCCAAACAAGTTAGTATTTGGCACTGAATTCCCCAAAAAACTACTTCATTAATAGAATGAATCTGAAACTCAAAACTCACAATTTTTTTATTAAAAACTACTTGAATCTAACATGTTTACGAAACTGCAAGATTTGAAATTCTTCCTATTGCAGGTGATATAACCGAAAAAGAAAACTTACCAGTTCGACAGCTACGCTTTGGGGACACGGGAAACGCACTCGATGACAAGGAAGGCCGTTACACCTTAGGCCCGTTGATCTGTGAAGGCGACGACTTATTCAACAACGTAATCACATTTCGCATCACCGATGCCACGATCGATCTACCCACCTTTGATATGGGCCACAGCGGAGATACATATTTCGAATTCAAAACTACGATAGAGAACGCAGTTATCTTCCACTCGACGGGCCATAGCGACTACATCAAGCTGAGCATCATCGGAGGAAATCAACTTCAATTCCAGTACCAAGCCGGTTCAGGCCCCCTGGCCGTAACAAGAGAAACTTCGTACAGGTTAACCGATAATAGGTGGCACTCCGTGTCGGTGGAACGCAACAGGAAATCAGCGATGATCATCATAGATGGGGCAATGAAAGCTGAGGTTTTAGAACCCCCAGGACCTGTGCGAGCTCTGCATTTAACTTCGAAATTCATTCTTGGAGCGAGCACGGATTACAGAGATGGCTTCACCGGCTGCATCCGGGCTTTCCAAATCAACGGACAGCTCATTGACTTAAGAGGTTACGCACGCAATGGAATTTATGGCATCTCGGAGGGTTGCATCGGAAAGTGTCAGAGCAACCCCTGCTTGAATAATGGCACTTGCCACGAGCGTTACGACGGATACTGGTGTGACTGCCGTTGGACTGCGTTTAAGGGACCCATCTGTGCTGATGAGATCGGAGTGAATATGAGGCCGAGCTCGATGATTAAATACGACTTCATGGGGTCGTGGAGGTCGACTATTGCGGAGCACATACGAGTGGGATTCACCACGACGCACACCTCCGGTTTCTTGCTGGGATTCTCATCGAAGATATCTGGCGAGTACCTGACGATAATGATTTCGAATTCGGGGCACTTGAGGGTAGTGTTCGACTTTGGATTCGAGCGGCAGGAAGTTATTTACCAGAACAAGTACTTCCAGCACGGGCAGTTTCATGATTTGCGTTTATCCCGAAAGAATTCCGGGGCTACGCTTGTGCTACGAGTGGACGACAGTGAACCTCAAGAGACTTCTTTTAATATCAAGGCCTCAGCCGACGCACAGTTTAATAACATACAGTACATGTACATAGGGAAGAACGAGTCGATGAGCGAAGGCTTCGTCGGTTGTGTTTCGAGGGTGGAATTCGATGACATTTATCCTTTGAAGTTGCTGTTTCAACAGGGAGGGCCCGATAACGTCAAGTCACTGGGGAGTGAGTTTTTGGTTGGGTGAGTAAATGAAATACGTTTTGTTAATTCGATGGTGATTTTAGCTCCGCTGACTGAAGACTTTTGTGGGGTGGAACCAATCACTCATCCGCCTGATATTATGGAAACAAGACCTCCCCCCATACTTGACGAGGAAAAGCTAAAGCAAGCTTACAATCAAACCGATTCGGCCATTTTAGGCAGTAAGTACATATTACTTGTTGTATTTTGCAGGGTTTCCACTTTATTTTCATTGAATTTTTCCCTATTTTGTCCAAGTTTTTCCTGAGTTTTTATTAAAAAACGTTTACCATTGAGTGCGATTAAGCTACTTTCCTAATTTTAACATGTTTAAACCTGCCTGTTACTTTGTAACTGTCTCTCATTTAGAACGTTTTTGTTTTGGATTTTTTTTTCTTTGTTTAATTTTTTTGTGTTTGCTGTTCTTTTGTTTCTATTCGATTTCCGCTAATAAAATGTGTGTATTCTTTTTATTTATTCTTTTATTTTTTTTGTCTTCGAATTTGTTCTAATTTTTTTCTGCTTTTTCCATACAATCGTCCTGAAAAAAAAATTCTTCGCTCTAAATCTATTGCTTTTAAATTTGTTTCATTTTTTTTATAGTATTAACTGTCTCTCCCATTTTGAGCGTTTTTGTTTTGGATTCCGTTTCTTCTTTGTTTTATTTTTTGTGTTTAATCTTCTTTGTTTTTTTTTGTGTTTAATCTTCTTTGTTTTTTTGTGTTTAATCTTCTTTGTTTTTTTTTGTGTTTATTCTTTTGTTTTCGTTGTTCTTTTATTTCTGTTGGAAGGAAACGGGATTTCAGTTAATAAAATTTCCTTTGTTTTTAACTTCTTTTAATTATTGTTTTCTTCAAATAAGTTTTAATTTTTTCTGTTTTTGTTCAAATCTCGTTTCTTCTTTGTTTTGTTTTTTGTGTCCATTCTCTTGTTTCTGTTTTCGAAGGCAACGGGATTTGAGTCAATAAAATTTTGTACACTCCTCTGTTTTTAACTTATTTTGTTTTTTCTGACTTTGAATTTAAATTTTGGTCACGACCAAATGCAGGTATTTCGTAGAACTAACGTTTTGAGTAATTTTTTTTTCTTGTTTTTCCCATACGATCGTTTTTGTTTCGTCTTATTTTTCAAGAACGATCGAGTTTTCTGTTTTTTTCTTTTCGAATTTGGCTTCAATCTGACGTTAAAAAAAAATTGAATTTGAGAGTTTCGGTTTCTCTAGTATCAACTGTCCTTGCCATTTACAGTGTTTTTGTTTCTTTGTTTTCGTTCTTCTTTTGTTTTTGTTCGAAGACAATACGGTTTCAACTATTCAATGTTTATGCACTCTTTTGTTTTTAACTTTCTTTTATTTCTCTTGGAAATTTTGAATATTACTTTCTTTTTTCTTTCTAGTTTCCTTCTCGGCCTTTGTTGCGTATTTTTCAGAAGTATTTGTTTGTTTATTTTTGCCCTTTTCGAATAGTTTTTGTTTCGAATTTCGTTTCATCTTCTGATTCTTTCGATCTTTTTTCTTATTATTATTCCGTCTTTGCTGCGCTATTTTGTTCAGCTTTCAACTTCTTCTATTTCAGGCTTTCTTTTTAAATTTTCCCCCTTTTCGAATGTTTTTATTTTGAATTTTACTTTTCTTATTTTTCTTCCCCCCTCCCCCCCTTTCATTTTTGATTAATTGCTCTTGGATTTGAACAAATTTTAAAAAAAAAAAACAAATTAGATTTTTCAGAAAATAAAAAGTCTCAGGATAGGCAACTCAATCAACACAGTCGTTTGTATGGTTGCCTATATTGAAGGCTCTCGCGAATAAATTCTTTGTTTAAAACGCGTTGAATTTTTCCACAATTCACTTGAATTAGGTAATTCTACTCTTTTCTTTAAATATTTAAAAGCATTTTCTTGTATTCAATTAATTTCATTAATTAAGACAAAACAAGCAATTTCCCTGATGCTGTGAACCTTTCCTTAATTCCCTGACTTTTCCCTTTCCGATGAGAGAGAACCCTGGTTTTGTTGGAATTAAAATGTTAACGTTAAATTACTTTCAGGTATTTTGGCCATTTTATTTTTGGCCCTCGTTATCCTTGCAGTACTCATCGGAAGATATCTGCATAGACACAAAGGCGAATACCTAACTCAGGAAGACCTTGGAGCTGACAACGCAGACGATCCTGACACTGCAGTTGTCTTAGGAACGACCGGTCATCACGTAGAGAAAAAGAAAGAGTATTATATATAGTATTTTGAAAGTAAGCAAGGCAAGTGCAGTTTTTATTTTATTAATTGTATTATGTATATCGAGATGTTATAGGGCCTAATAGTACAAGGTTACTTTTCATTATTAATTAATTTTACTTTATACTACACACCTTAGGAAACCCATTGTCTGTGTAAATATAATCTCATGTGTTCACCTCTAATCTCTTTACGTTGTTTAATTTAGCAAGTAAATTTAGAATAGGTTTTTTTTTTAATGTCATAATT
This sequence comes from Prosopocoilus inquinatus, assembly GCA_036172665.1. Lineage (NCBI taxonomy): Eukaryota > Metazoa > Arthropoda > Insecta > Coleoptera > Lucanidae > Prosopocoilus > Prosopocoilus inquinatus. The sequence continues at coordinate 11,204,526 of CM069871.1, read as the reverse complement.
AATTTCATTGTCTGTCACTCTTTTTGGATTGGGTCGTTTGTTTAGGCTCTGTAAATATATTAATGGAGTTTAATTATTCGGCTTAATTATTATTGTGTAATTTACGTTGTAAAGGCTAATCCAAAAAGACTGCGTAATTGTTTTGCAAGGCACAAATTTCACAATAAGAACTTTTGTTTATTTAATAAATTAAAAGTTGCAGGATAATTTGCAAAACAATTCATCGTACGCGTACATTCAAGCAAGGCAGCAGCAATTTTATTTTATTTAATTTTTTTAAACCAAGTATTATGTTTTCCGTCCATTTTTATTTATTTTTCTTGTGTTAAGCACCGACTAAAAGAAAAAAAGAAAAAAAACTCCATCGTGTATGTTGTAAACAACATTCCGCTTTAAGTGTGTTTTCGAAGACCGCTCTTCCAACTTTTACTTTGAAGCAATGCCTTCTTCCGGGCATGTTTTTCGTTGATTTTTTTCTTTATGACTTTCGTGTCGAATGATTACATCGCATAAGAAAAACTGTACATTGATTCAAACGACAATGTATAAATAAATTTTTTTTACCAATAAAACAAACACCTTTCTTAACCATTTCTTTCATTTATTTTATGCGTAATAAAAATATATATTCAGCACGGTGTACAAAATTAAAGATCGCAAAACAACAACAAACAAAAAGCAAAACGTATTGTTATTGTTGGCACATTCAATGATGATCAATTGATGCTACTCTTAAGTAAATAAATGGAATGAAATAAACTAATTAAAAATTGTACTTAGAGTTGGACAAAAACCTCAATACTTTTAGTTAAAAAAAAAAAAATTTCCTTAACAGAATTCAACAAATTAAAGATCCAGCTCTATACATAACAAAAAAAATAAATAATACTAAAAGCCTCACTATAACCAATGATCATTTAAACCTACCTAAAAATTATTCTATATTTGCACCGGAGCTACTGTAAGCACTGCTACTGTCGGATTCATGAACATGCGTTACAGGAATTTGTTTCAAACTTAAAAGATCATCATCATCGTCATCTACAAAAGAATAAAATAAAACACCTTGACCTTCATTCGAAAAATAAATACCTGTGTCATCCAAGTCGGAGTGTTCCCTGGGGGACAACTTGCACCCCCTTGCCAAATAAGACTTCAATTTATCCTTTGCGGCTAAAATTAGGCCAACGAAAGGTGGAGATGGGGTCATTGGCCTTGAAAGATACTCTGGATGGAATTGCACTCCAATATAGTACGGGTGGCCTTCCAATTCGAAGATTTCCATTCGCTCAGCCTCCAAATCTAACCCTGCAAATTCAAGGTTATTTCCCAAAAGAACCAAAAAAAAAAAAATGTACGCACCTACAAAATGTAGCCCAGCACTCTCAAGATCTTTAATGTACTTGGGGTTAACCTCATACCTATGCCGGTGCCTTTCTTCTATAGATTCCTTCTTACCATACAATCTTCCTTTAAAAATAAATAGCATAAAACACGCTTGTTGCAGCATGACAAAAAAAATTACTTACTGATTTTACTTGATATGGCGGATTCTTTAAAGACGGTGGTCCGCTTGCCTAACCTCATGGTCCCACCCATCTGCCCGTTGTTATGTTCTGGCATGTCGATGATGACGGGGTGGGCGACTTCCTCGTCGCACTCGGCCGAGTGCGCCCCTTCTAACTTCAGAACGTTCCGGGAAAACTCCACGACCGCAGTTTGGAAGCCCAAACAAATCCCTAGGAACGGTTTCTTATTTTCACGGCACCACTTGTTCGCTTCTATTTTACCCTCGATGCCTCTCTTTCCAAAACCCCCCGGCACAATAACCCCACTACAAGACACAACGTTAATTTGTTTCAATGACTGTCAAGTGAATTTGCTTACTCGATTTTACAAAGCTCATGCCAAGCTTCGTGATATGCGGCGGGGTCTTCAGAGAGCATCCCCCTCTCCAGCTTGGAAGAATCTATGAACTTCACGTTCACTTTGTACCCCAAGGAATTGGCTGCGTGCTGGAGCGCCTTCGTTATTGACGTATACGAATCTTCTAGCCGCGTGTATTTTCCAACGATGGCAATGTTGACTTCGTTTCTTAAGTTTTCTATGTTTTCCGACAGCTCGATCCATTGCTTCATGAACTTGCGAGTCGGGGGCATCGGGCTTATGCCCAATTTCAGCCTGTCGTTTAAGTACTCGACGATACCGTGCGTTTCCATGAATATTGGCACCTTGTAAATGGAAGAGAGATCTGGAATGCATATTACCTGGAAGAATGAAAAGTTTGAATATGAAAGGGAAAGCCAGAGAAGGCTGCACTTACTTGATCAATTCCAACGTGACAAAAATTCGATATCTTATCTTTCACGCTTTGATCGATGGGCTTCTCTGACCGGCATACGATGATATCAGGTGATAATCCTAAGCCCCGTAATTCGCGTACGGATGACTGCGTCGGTTTGGTTTTGTGTTCACCTGTGGAGCGAGGCTAAAACACACAAATTTAATTTTCTCGCCGTGACCAGGGGGGATGACAAAACTCACCTGTGGAATTAGGGATACGTGTGCAACACAGAAGTTCTCTCTCTTCACCCGAAATTGAAACTGGCGAAATGCCTCGACGAAAGCCATGCTTTCTATATCGCCGATGGTCCCTCCCAATTCAATGATGCATACTTCAGGAGTCTTTTCGCTACTCGACACGGGGATTTGAGCCACCCTCTCGACCCATTCTTGAATCGCATCAGTGATGTGGGGGACAACTGTAACTCGTCATTATTTTCAATCAAACAGCACGAAACAACACGGCAATCAAATACCTTGAACAGTCTTTCCCAAATAATCCCCATGCCTCTCTCGATCAATAACCATTTGATATATCTTCCCCGTGGTTATATTATTGTCCCTGTGCAAAGTGATGTTGAGGAACCTCTCGTAATTTCCTAAATCTAGGTCTACTTCGCCGCCGTCGTCCAAAACGTACACCTCTCCTGCAACCACAAATTCAAATCAACCGCCTTTCGCACCGGCGCGAAGTTAGGCACGCAAAGAAAAACCGCGTGGTTCTCGGCGTGGCGTGACACTTTGTAGCTAAGTAATTTAAAAAATATATATATTTGTGTTTTAATTCCTGGCTCACCGTGTTCGTAGGGCGAGAAAGTTCCGGCGTCCAAATTAATGTACGGGTCGATTTTGATGGAGGTTACCTCGATGCCGCAACATTTCAGAATCGTACCGAAGGAACTGGAGATGACGCCTTTCCCGACCCCGCTAATTACACCGCCCGTAACCAAAATGTACTTCATTTTTTGTTTTTAAACTTTCGGTTGCGTTTTAACGACGAACAAGCAGGTACGTTGGAACAGCCGACGCGAACTTCGCGGCGGAGGACGTCAATCAAGATGCTGATGAGGGCGCAGATGCAAACCGAACGCAGCATCTGCGCGGTTAAATTGAAGTTCACGTGACTTGAAAACATCGATTTTTAATGCAATTCTGAAGCGGTAGGTAAATATTTATTAAATAAATATTGTTTGAGGTGCGTTGAGATATTATGGGTAAATATGTCAGTCATGTCCGCACCTAAACAAAACATGTCTTCTTCTCATATCAGTGTTTTGTTTAAATTACGACGCACTTTCAAGGAAACAAAATCGTTATTTTTAGATCATTATAAAATCGCAGACATAAACGGACATAACGTCAGTAAATTCCTAAAATGTTTCTGCCTCTATTTAAACTCGATTTGGAGAAATGGGACAGAAAAATGTTCTTCATTGTCTTTTTTTTTGTTATTGTTTCTGTCCTATTCTCGCAATCTTTCGGTCTTTTTCTCTGGTGAATTTCATTAGGAATTTTTTTTATTAACCTGATTTTTTGTTAATTTAAATTTTAACTTTGTATTCCTTAAAAATATAAAATAAGTTTATTAAAAGAATATATTTATATAATAATGTATGTCGTACCAACTGCTAAATACGACTGTAATAGTACGGTTGCCAAACAATGGGCGCGTTCAGCGGATGTGTTGCTTACTCAGCAGTCGTTTGTGAATGGCTATTACCTTCATGTGAGCCAATCACAATCGATTGCTGATAGTGTTTTTCGCTGGCTGCACCAGTATGCACTGAGTGTATCTCTATCTCGTTTTATTACATAAAGCTGAACCAAGATGGAGATACACTCAGTGCGCACTAAGTGCAAGAAAGTGCGACCAGTGAAAAACGCTATGAGTAAGCAACTCAGCCGCTGAACGCGCCCAATCAAAAGCAACTGAATGAATCAAGGCAACGCGAACTTTGCCAATTATTTGGGGTTTGGCTACCTCCTCTATCTCTGGACTTGACCCTGAGCCTGAGAATTTTTCCTATTTTTCTGGGCCTGATACATAATCAGCAACTTTAAAAAATTAAATTTCCGAAGCAAAAAATAATTATCTTCTTTCGAAAGAGTTCAACTATAAAGTTGAAAAATTTTAATGAGTTTTTTAGCTGTTTTCATAATCAGACTTTAAGGAAGCTTTAATTTAAAGTCACTTTAAGAATAGGGAAACAAATGTATTTTTTTAGGTTAAAGTTATTTTAAATTCCTAGTATGAAATCGGTCGTTAAAGCCTTATTATGATACGAGTGTATTTTTATAAATAAAAATTATTCCGGAATAGTTTTTACGTTCCAAAAGCGACTAAATCCTTTCGGTTGGCGATATTGAAAAGAAACGTCCAGAATTTTTTTAAATCTGACATTTCCTAATAGTGTCTGATGTGTATAGATGTCACCACTAAGATTAAGAAAAAATAACATTTAAATTAGAAAAAACCTGTAATTTCGAATTAAATTTAAAAACGAGATGATCGAATGTTTAGCGGAGATTTATAAAAGTAGATCATTTAAATAATTTATTCGATTTTGGTTATTGCTCCGACTATAAACAATAATGCCAATTACGATTAAATAATCGTTATCGGTCAAATTGTTCGTCCTTGCAGCATCATCCTCACGTCTAATCACAATCAGTCTTGAAAGTCGAGCGATTTTGGAAGGACGAGGATGTGCATTGCACGTTTGAAAATTGGATAGTGAGCGTTTTGGTTATTTTTCTTCTTCAAGCGATGGCGTTAAGGGGCGCGCTCAAGTGTAGAATAGGGCCTTCGATATTGAACTCCGATTTATCGCAGTTATTCGTGGAATCGCAACGTCTGCTGGATAATGGTGCTGACTACCTCCACCTGGACGTCATGGACGGCCACTTCGTACCTAACCTCACTTTCGGCCACCCAGTCGTGAAGTGCCTGCGAGGGAAAATCAAGAACGCGTTCTTCGAGACGCACATGATGGTTTCAGACCCCTCGCAAGTACCTTTGCTCACCTCCACCACACTGTAACATATTGTAACAGTTTTTTTTGGGTTTTAGTGGATCACACCCATGGCAGATGCGGGGGTTAACTTGTACACGTTCCACGTTGAACCGGTTACGGAAGTGATGAAAGTGTGCAGGCAGGTGAAGGAAGCCGGAATGAAAGTCGGACTGGCCTTGAAACCGGGCACCGGGATCGAAGCAGTTCGGCAATATATAGATTTAGCCGATATGATACTTATAATGACCGTGGAGCCTGGATTTGGGGGGCAAAAATTTATGAGCGATATGATGCCGAAGGTGCAGTGGTTGAGAAAGAATTACCCTCTCCTGGATATCGAAGTTGATGGGGGGGTTGGCCTTAATACTATTAATGCATGTGCAGAGGTAAGTCCGTGTTTCATGGATAAGATTTTAAAAAATAGTTAAGATTTTAGTGCATTAACGGGACAATTTATAAAATAATGTGTAAATAATGGTTTTTTTTTATAAATTTAGTTCAATTTCACAACTGCAGTTAGGTTAGAGGACGAATCTTGAGATGTACCTCAGTCACACCATAAGCTTCAACTTTTACAAGAACAGATTAATTACACCATACTTAAATAAATAATCAATGAATACCTAATATTTTAATCTAGATTATTAATGTTACATGCCAGATTTTTAAAAAAATAGCGAAAACGTGAATGTGATGAAAATTGTCCTAGCACTGTAAGAGGGAGAATCCGATGGCCGTGCCTGAGGTACGTTACAAGATTCGCGATCAGCGCTGTGGAATTGTCTTATTTTTTATGTCAGATTCTGGCATTTATAAAAATTCATGCCAGCAACTTAACGAAACGAGAACATGACGTGTTCTGACGAAGAAATTAAGTGAAAGCATTTTGATTCAGTTTGCAAAACTGTCGGATGATCCAATTCAAAGTCTTCTTTGGAATTGGCATTGAACTAAAATTCAGTAAATTTGAGAATGCTGGTTGTATCCTTAGCTTGCTTTTTCATTTTTTTTTGTTCTGAAGAGGGAGCCACACTCCTACAGTTTTATTACTATCTTCAGAGGAACTATCAAATGTTGATTGGATTACAATTAATTACACAACACTTTGGCGTTTTAAGATAATAAAAATACAATATAGATATTTGCAATTTTCAAATTGTCTCAACCTTGCACAACATTTGAATTAAATCAAACATCAAATGTGAAAAATATTAAAGATAACTTTGGCAATAAGAAACAGTATTGCCAACTCATCAAATTTCGAAGTTCGTACCTTTTTTTTTTTTAGAGAGAAAAAATGGCATTTTGACGTTAAAAATCGTATTATTCCGAGATGGCGTTTAAGAAAAAGAAACTGAAAGAAAAAATTATTATTGAATAAAGAAAGATTGCGCGATCGTTGGATTATTCAATTTATCGTTTTTAAATTTGAAATTCGTCCCCAAACATAATCATAAAATAAACCGAGAACACATTTTTTAAATAAAGATAAAAGTATAGGCAATCACATAAACAATTGTGTTCATTGCGTTGCCTCTCCTAAGGCCTCTTAACTTATTATTTTTGAACATGTAGGAGATTAAAATTATTTCTTTTTTTTATTTTTCTTTAATTGAAAATTAAAAAAATAAATTAGTAATTTTCTTGTACGTCTATTGTTTCTTTTCTGAAGTCAGGAAAAATTGGAAAATTGTTCAAACATTTCAAAATTTTTTGACAAAAAAGAATATTTGTACCGCCTTTAGTGTAGGCAACCATGTGGACTGCTGAGCTCCTTAGTTTGCCTGCACTTAGGCTTTTCGTTGAAAATATCTTTTCTTATTTATTTTTATATGAACTGAGAACTGGCACGTTATTAAAATTATAATTTTTATAATTTAAAAAAGTATACACTATTATTATTTAAACCGTCTAAACAGGGTTTCCATACATGTTCATTCAAACATTCCCGGACTTTTCACAATCATGCACGGAGATTAAGCAATTCTCCATTTTTTTTTATAATTCAGAGCAATTTTATATTTATTTTGCTTGAACGCATTCGCTTGTTTGGTTGTCTATAATATAGACTTCAAGAATAATTTATTTTTCTTAAATGCATGATTTTTCTAAAAACAAGAAATCTATAGGCAACTTCCTGAACGCATTAGTATCTTTGGTTGCTTATATTGAAGACTCCTACAACAATCATTTTTATTACTTAAAAAAGATTAAGCAATTCTCCATTTTTTTTTTTAATATTCAGTACAACCTCACATTTTCCGTTAATTTTCGAAATCAACTTATATTCAAATTAATTTTTTTTTCAAAACAAGAAGTCTTAGTATAGGCAACCCGATGAACATATTCGTTCGTTTGGTTCCCTAGGTTGAAGGCACAAATAACAGTCATTTTTAGAGAGAATTCCTTGTGAGATCTGTGGTAGAATAAGTAAACTATTAATTAATATAGAATTTGCTTTTGAAAAAGCAACTTTTAATCAGACTGCAAATCGAAGTACAGTTTCGGGTTTTATTTCAGGCGGGTGCAAACATGATCGTCGCAGGGACTGCAATAATAAGCTCACCGGACCAAAAAGCAGTGATCGCAAGTCTCCGGGAAACCGTGGAAAGTTCAATACACAAATGCAATGTTTAATATAGTGACTCGATTAGAGTAATTGATCATGACACGCGCCTAAACTAATAACAATAGTGTATACTTAAAAGAAAAAGAAAAACTGGTTGGTAAGTTGTTTTTAGTTGGAAGAAATAATTTCATGCGCAGATTCGATTGCCATTTCGCTGTAGTTTTTTCATAGAGAGGGGCAATACGTACAACCTATAATCAGGGAAAAATAATTTTAGCTGACGTTTTAACTAAATTGAGAGCAGTTTTATCTTTGGCGGGGTTCCGAAAGATTAGTGTTTGCCTTAGTGTGTAAATAATGGGGTTTACTCGGTGCCTATTCTGTGAAAGTAAAAAAAGAAGGTGTAACATCTAAGACCTATACAATTTTGGAACAAGTAAGGTGGTTTACTGTTATCACTGCATCAATTATCATATCTTAAATAAATGGTATTTCATATTGTTACGTTTTAGTCCAGTGCACTGATGTTAGCTTTGTTAGAATCAAGGTCAAGTAGTGGCCATATTTTTAATTATCCATCTGACTGACTGACATCACATTCACATCAGTGAATTGGATTTTAGCATAAATTAAAAAAAAATTATACAGGAGACTTTCCACAGCGAAAGTGTTTTGTGTAACGTCTGTTAATCATTAATGAATCTAAAGGTGCATATTAATTTTTATTGAAAATCTCGTTTCTTTGTGGATTTCCCCCGATTATCGTAAGGCCGTAATATTTTCGGTGATATTTTTTTTATTATTCGAAACAAATCGCAATAAAAAAAAAAACTTTTCCAAAGAGAATTAAGACTTGACTGATGTTTGTTAAGTTTCTAAACGTAAGTAAGTAACATTGTTGAACGAATTTATTGTAACTAGTACATATTAAGAAGAAGCATTTTCCATAATCATGTTTGAAAAACGCATTTAGATCTGCAAGTCTGTTAAATTATTATTATTATTATTAATATGGGAGACTGGTATTAATTACTGGACGAAATTAATAAAATGTGCCACAATTATAGATCTTTTATTTACAAAACTAATCAATTAATCGAATCTACTCATGTCATTCTGTTGGAGTGGAACCGTTCTCGTAGAATGTTCAGCAGCCTCTACTACCTCGCTGTGTTGAATAAATTCTTTCGGTTTGTATTTGTAGTTTAATTTGGGCTTAATCACAGCGAGGCTAATCAAGATCGCCTCCTCAGTTCGGATGGTTCGTGAACCTTGATCGGGTAAAGTATTCAAGTAATAATCAAATAACAACCGGGGATCATCCGCTTTCATCATGGCATCGTTTTCTAATGCGGCTTCTAATCCATGAAGGCCCCCGAACATTATCAGCGCATGATGAAAAGGCGAAGGATTGGCGAAATCGTTTACTGAAGAGCCTTTATCCGACGTCCCAATCATCAAGTCGTACCTACAACAAATTTTAAATGTTTTTCACAAATACAAATAATGGCAATTCAAAAACATCATCCTCATCCTACCCTTCTTTGAAAGGCGACTGTGAAAACACATGCGAGAGTGAGTTGGCGATCCTGACGGTGTAGCCCCAGTATACGCCGGTTTCTTTCCGAGGTGTGCTGGGGGAAACAATAAATCCCTTACGTTTTTTGCTACCTTCCTGAACTGGCAGTAGTTTTACGGTACACCTTAATCCGGGTGTTAATAACTTATCAACTTGAACGTCTTGCAGTAGGCCTACGTTGATCAGAGATCCACGTCCTGACTTTACAGGTTTATTTGAAACAACACCCTCTCTGTAAATACACAATACATTAATGAAATGCGCAGTTCTTTATCCGGCTGGTTGCATTTTTTGGTTCCGAGTCACTATTCCATACTGAAGGAGCCAAAGTACAGTTATCGAAGTTATGTCTGTTACTATCTTCAGATAAATGATGTCCAGTGAAAGTATTGCAATTAAATCAAAATTACTGAAGGATAGTTTAATAACATTGACTATTAATAGTGCTTTTTCTTGCGTTAAGAATGCAATAATTTATGACTTATTATTCAAACGGGCGTAAAATGTAAAAAAAAAAATATCGAATTCAAACATATAGTAACCACGGCAACAGTGGAAGTTTACTTGAAAATTCTATAGAGGGAGCCACACTAAATTGGTGATTTTTCTTTTTTCTACTTGATTGTTTAATCGCGAAACGAAAAAAATGATTACCTGAATTCAAAATTATTGTGTTGGCGTAAGTGATGAGGCGCATCCAAAGGATTTAACAGCCCCGCGAATTTGAGATCTTCGTGTATCGGAAAGAAGAACTTCCTCAAGTATTGGGGACACTCTAAATACTGCAAAATCCTCCCCAATTGGACGCAACAGCGTCTCGCCGTCGTAAGTCCATTCGTATCTTCGATCCTGGATTTCTTGGCGTTCGCCTCGTCCGCGAAGTCGTCGAAAACGACCACTTCGTCAACTTGAAACAGGCACGCGGCTCTTGCGATTTGCCCGGCCAGGTACGTCCTCAATTCTGCTGACTGCGCGTTCTCCAGAATCGACCCGGGCACGGCTATACTTACTGTGGAAATTTTGCTTACGGTCTGAGCTGGAACAGGCGCGGGTTGGTTCTCGTTTGAGGTTATGGAATGCGACTGCTTCGATTTTTGCTTTTCCAATTTCTTTATGAGGTGCTTCTCCTTCCATTTTTTGCGTTCGTCTTTCGCTTTCTTCAGTTCTTTGTAACTGTTCTTTTTGTCTTGTGTTATCGGCGCCATGTTAAAAAAATTTGACAATTTCGAACTGTCAACCGAGCGTCGCTGCCAACTTGAGAACGAGGAGGAAAAGAACACTCCTCTTATGTTTATTATTAAGTGAACGGTCGAAGTGGTCAGACCAAACCACGTGATCACTTTTCTCAATTGCTGATTGGTCAGAGTGTTTAGTCGGACCGTTGACTTAACGACTTTGTGCAATTTAACCGTTCACTTAATTCGGCCTTAATTTAATTTTCAGTTATGACCAACGACTGCGACCTAATTACCATCAACAATCAATTGAGACGACAACCCTATATATATAAACGAAGTTTTAAACTAAAGCACCACCGGAAGTCATTAAATAAATAATCTTCAAATTAAAAGTACATTCATTCGTTTAGCTATTTATTCGTTATGTTTACCGATAAATTGCTAGAAAAAAAGCAAATAATACTAAATAAAACTGAAACTTTCACTTTTTGTTCTAACATCTTAATTATGTTTAGTGTTTCGAATCTTCATCATTTGTTATTTCCTAAGAATTAGTTTTTTGGGCACTTCTGTTACCTTGTAACTACCTGTTTATAAAGACGTTACATGTTATACATTAGCTTACCCATGACGCATAGAATGTTAGGGTGGCGTTTCTGGAATCATATTTACGCGCTCTTTTCTGACGAGCATTCCCACTATCATGTCTGACCATCTATGCACTCCTTTGTGACGAATATCCCCATAATCATGCCTGACCATCTATGCGCTCCTTTTTGAAAAGCATCCCCACAATCATGTCTGACAGTCTATGCGCTTCTTTATAACGAGCGTTCCCACAATCATGTCTGAACGTCTATGCGCTCCTTTCTGATGAACATACCCACAAACATGCCTGACCGTCTATGCGGTCCTTCTTGACGAGCATCCCCACAATCATGCTTGACCGTCTATGCGTTTCTTTCTGATGAGCATTCCCGCAATCATGTCTGACCGTCTATGCGCTTCTTTCTAACGAGCGTTCCCACAATCATGTCTGAACGTCTATGCGCTTCTTTCTGACGAACATTTTCACAAACATGCCTGACCGTCTATGCGCTCCTTCTTGACGAGCATCCCCACAATCATGCTTGACCGTCTATGCGTTTCTTTCTGATGAGCATTCCCGCAATCATGTCTGACCGTCTATGCGCTTCTTTCTAACGAGCGTTCCCACAATCATGTCTGAACGTCTATGCGGTCCTTTCTGACGAACATTCCCACAAACATGCCTGACCGTCTATGCGCTCCTTCTTGATGAGCATCCCCACAATCATGCTTGACCGTCTATGCGTTTCTTTCTGATGAGCATTCCCGCAATCATGTCTGACCGTCTATGCGCTTCTTTCTAACGAGCGTTCCCACAATCATGTCTGAACGTCTATGCGCTCCTTTCTGACGAGCGTTCCCACAATCATGTCTGAACGTCTATGCGCTCCTTTCTGACGAGCGTTCCCACAATCATGCTTGACCGTCTATGCGTTTCTTTCTGATGAGCATTCCCGCAATCATGTCTGACCGTCTATGCGCTTCTTTCTAACGAGCGTTCCCACAATCATGTCTGAACGTCTATGCGCTTCTTTCTGACGAACATTTTCACAAACATGCCTGACCGTCTATGCGCTCCTTCTTGACGAGCATCCCCACAATCATGCTTGACCGTCTATGCGTTTCTTTCTGATGAGCATTCCCGCAATCATGTCTGACCGTCTATGCGCTTCTTTCTAACGAGCGTTCCCACAATCATGTCTGAACGTCTATGCGGTCCTTTCTGACGAACATTCCCACAAACATGCCTGACCGTCTATGCGCTCCTTCTTGATGAGCATCCCCACAATCATGCTTGACCGTCTATGCGTTTCTTTCTGATGAGCATTCCCGCAATCATGTCTGACCGTCTATGCGCTTCTTTCTAACGAGCGTTCCCACAATCATGTCTGAACGTCTATGCGCTTCTTTCTGACGAACATTCCCACAAACATGCCTGACCGTCTATGCGCTCCTTCTTGACGAGCATCCCCACAATCATGCTTGACCGTCTATGCGCTCCTTTCTGACGAACATCCCCACAATCATGTCTGACCGTCTATGCGCTCCTTTCTGACGAGCATCCCCACAATCATGTTTGACCGTGTATGCGCTGCACGTCAAAAAGGAGCGCATAGACGGTCAGGCATGATTGTGGAGATGCTCGTCAGAAAGGAGCGCATAGACGGTCAAGCATGATTGTGGGGATGTTCGTCAGAAAGGAGCGCATAGACGTTCAGACATGATTGTGGGAACGCTCGTCAGAAAGGAGCGCATAGACGTTCAGACATGATTGTGGGAACGCTCGTCAGAAAGGAGCGCATAGACGTTCAGACATGATTGTGGGAACGCTCGTCAGAAAGGAGCGCATAGACGTTCAGACATGATTGCGGGAATGCTCGTCAGAAAGGAGCGCATAGACGGTCAAGCATGATTGTGGGGATGTTCGTCAGAAAGGAGCGCATAGACGTTCAGACATGATTGTGGGAACGCTCGTTAGAAAGAAGCGCATAGACGGTCAGACATGATTGCGGGAATGCTCAACAGAAAGAAGCGCATAGACGGTCAGGCATGATTGTGGGGATGTTCGTCAAGGAGTGCATAGACGGTCAGGCATGATTATGGGGATGTCCGTCACAAAGGAGTGCATGGACGGTCAGGCATGATTGTTGGGATGTTCGTCAGAAAGGAGCGCATAGACTTTCAGACATGATTGTGGGAATGTTCGTTAGAAAGAAGCGGATAGACAGTCAGGCATGATTTTGGGGGATGCCTGCTAACATGCTAATTATTCACGTCTCAAATGCAAACGCAAAATAAACTTCCCTTCATAATTATTTAAATGCGGCGAAAAGAAAAAAAAACGAAGCAATTGCAAATTAATTTATTCACTCGTGTCTGTCATGTTTTTTATAAAATTCTATTAAACGCCGAGCCTGTTGTCTTCCTGTTTCGTAACCTCCATACGTTGTAGAGAAATGATTCGGATGGGCTGCTTCGCCAGCGAATAAAACCCTAGGGATTTCGTTGACCGTTACAGGAGTGGACAGGGCGAAAGGCCCTAAACCGGATTTATCACTTGCAGGAGTCGTGTAGCTGTAGCCTCCTCTAATCCAAGGGCAAGACGTCCAAGAACTCCTGCAAATAAACGCTGGTTGCATTAAAGAATTTCCAAGCATAACAAAACAAACCTAAAAACTTTGAGGGGGTTTGGTATTGCCTCGTTTTTAAGAAACCGCCTTAGCAAATCAACGCAGTGGTCGCCCACCACGTCCTCGGGCAAATTCTCCATAACCTCCACGCCATCTCCACCAATCCATCCCAGTAACATATTCGGCTGATTTAAAACCACGTCGAAGCCGGTTATAAACTTAATCCATTTCCTATCGTCTGGGAGCTCGGCGTCTCTTCTCCAAATAAATTGAAACCCCTCGGCATTCCACCATTTCGTCTCAAACAGCAAGAATATCTTGCCTATTCCTTGGAACCCCAAGTTTGAAATCGCACTCGACAGCTCCTGTGGTAGCTCAGGGATGAAATGCATGAGCCCCTGCTGCAAAACTCCGATGGAGGAAGTCACTATTACATGATCAGCTGAAAAAAGCGAACCCCGCTCGGTTTTCAACTTAATGCTATCCCCGGAGTAATCGATTTCGACTATCGGAGTATTCAGTTTTATGGTGCTTTCGGGGAACGATTTGATTATCACGTCAATCAAAGATCTGTACCCCTGCTTAATATTCAGATATTCTTGGCCATCTTCACTTATACATAAGAACTTGCCCCAATCTTTCGCCGATATATTCCGCAGGTCTTTGCAAGAGTTGTCAATCAGCTGAAAGCGAACATGCCAATCATACAGTTCCCATTTCATTTGCTTGGTTGCTTCATCCGAAATGTCATCTTTGATTAAATTGCTGAATTTCTCTTCTAAATAATCACCGAATGAAGGGGGGTACGTATCGCTATCGACAAAGTCCTTGCAAGTTTCGATGAGGCTTCCGATTTCGAAACTGACTTTCTCCACGAAGAACGGATCGAAAACGTATCCGTCATCCCTTACGTACAGTCCTTGGCCTTCAAGTGATTTCTCAGGTAAAATTAAACCGTTGCGTTCGGCTAATTCAAATAGTACATTGCCTGTACCATGTAACCACTGCGCCCCCAATTCTATTACACCACCATCACCGACGTTCAGGGTTCTGATTCGGCCCCCAACTTTGTCCTGCGCTTCCAGGACGGTTACGTTTGAGAATCCGGCCTTGAGTAGAGTTTGAGCGGCCCCCAATCCGGCTATGCCAGCTCCGATGATTGCAATTCTTTTATTCCAACTCCTATTAAACGAAGGATAACTTATTACTAACGTATGGTTTAAGAAAGACTGCGTTTAGCACAATAAAAATTTAATTATACCTTTCCACTACATAGTTAAAAAATGCCAACTGTGTACCTAGTTCCAATAAGACAGAAAACTTAATCTTCACGTCCTTCATAGCGTATAGAGTCCATAAAAGCACTCACGTATACGTATCAATCAGTCTCTCTGCTTCGCGGAATCCACTTTCTACGGCACCGTGCACCGTTGAAAAGTATTTGGTATGTGTGGCTTCGCCGGCGAAGAGAAGGCGAGGGGCACCATTGCATTCAATTGGCTCGGCAAGTTGATTAATGCTGGCATTCTTTCGATTGCTTTCGATGCCGTGGTAAGACCAACAGCCTCGGTACAATGGATCCGAGGCCCATTTAGAACTGAAATCATAAATGCATCGCATTTCGAGCTTTCGCATTTATCCCTAAGAATGATTACCACAGTATATTTTCTGGCGTGGGAATAGTGAACGCGTCTCCAAGGAATTTATTAAGCAAGTACATGCAACCGCTGAGTATGATTTCATCCGGAAGCAATTCGACTTTTGCAACGTGTTCACCGACAATCCAGGCTAATAAAGTATTTGGATCGCTGTCTATCACATAGAAACCAACTAGGTCTTCAAGCCAAGAATGCCCGTTCTGTCAATTAATTAATAATTGATTAATTAAGAAAGGCGGTTGGGTTATTTCGGACTTACTGCGGATGGCCCGTATGGAAAATCGCTTGAAACATTCACTGCATCGTCCTTGTGCCAGGTCAAGCAAAAACCTGGGCAGTCATTTGGCCACCACCTTGCCGGAAACTTCAAGAAAACTTTGCAGACTGAGCCGATGCTCAATCCTTCGATGGCATTCTGCTTATATGAGGGGAGTTCAGGCTCGAATAATTCCCTGTGTTTTTCCTTCAGCACCCCCAACGACGCTGTCACTATAAGATGATCAGCTTTGAAGGACGAGCCGTCTTTACACCGCACCACAACTTTGCTGGCCCCCTCACTCCAATCGATCTTACACACGTTCTTATTAAAAATAATTTTATCGCCGGCGTTCCTTGATTGACTTGACTGACCTTTTGGGTATTGGTTCTGCAAATAAATTAATTAAACAGTACATTAATTTAATACCGTTTTACCATTAATATGGAGATGAACGCGCCGAATCCTTTATCTTTCCAATGCAATAACTGATTCCCCCCACAACGAACGAAGCCGTCACTACCACCAACCGACAATTCGAACCACGAGGGGGCAGAGTCATAACACAAAACGAATCTACCGAACCAATCCAGCATCTGCTTTGCCAGGCGAGTATCATCGCCTTCACCAAATTCCCTGGCCACTTCTTTGTTGTAACTGGAACAGAACAAGTAGGTTACACGTGTAACAAAACAAATTATTTCAATTACTGCACCGTTGTATGAAGTGTTCTCCGAAGGAGCCTTGGATGTCTTCGGCCTCCTCAATTTCTTCACTTACATCGCTGAATATTCTAAACAATTTATTGGTTAAGCCCTTGTCGATTTGCTTTCCCCTCGAATCATAAAACACGTGATCCGAGTAAGTGTTGAATGAGACATCCAGCAAGCTCAAGTCCTTCACTAGGTCGTAGACCACATTGCCTTCCTGTCCGTGGCACCATTGCGCCCCCAATTCGACTGGTGATCCTTGAAAATCGACGGTTTTTATACGGCCCCCTAATCTGTTCGACGCTTCCAGGACCGTCACGTTCGTTAGGCCGTTTTCGATCAGTTTTCTAGCGGCTGATATTCCAGCAGCGCCCGCGCCAATTACAACAATGTTTGGATTACCTTTTAACATAGTCTGAAAGATTCGAGCCATTTGATTTTGCAATTGCAAATGGTTTAGAGTTTATTTCGATTGATTGTTGTTATGTTTGTTAGAGTGAAGTCTACTCGAGGCCAACATAAAAAAAAGCCATTTTTTTTTTAATTATGGTGAGTTCATGTCATGTTGTGTGAAGTGTGAATTGTTGTCTTACGATTGCAACATTTCTTCCAATGAATGAACGTTATGAATTGAAATAAGCAAAGTAAATGTAGACAGTGAAATCAAAAACTTCTCTTATCTTAATAAGCCAGTTAAGCAAATTCCTGAAGATGTGCACATGCATTAGTTAGGGCAATTTCCGAGTCAAAATTTGCTGAGACTGGACCACGTTTGCCTTGTACTTGAGTTTGATTATTTCAAGAATGTTGCGCTCTGCATGCAATGTTTGTGTTCGTGTTTGGTGTAATCTGAAACATGCATCCTTACTAGCTAACAGTGCTTTTGCGATTAGGATAATCGAACAGTATTTTTAAATGAAATCACGTGGATTAAATACTTACAAGCGTTATATAATTGCAGCAATCAGATATTAATAATCATCGCCGTATCGTATTTCACCGGAACCTTGCTGGCGTCGAACCTTCTCGTCCATCTCGCACAGGAAATTAAATTAGGTAAGGAGCACGTTCAGACACTTGTATTTTAAGTATTTAAGTGTTTAAGCATCTTTGAGGGGGCAGAAATCACGAGATAATTTCGTTTTTCATTTACAAATATCAGTATTGATTTGGAACTCAAACATCCGGTGACAATGTTGGCAGATCCGTTGTGTACGAAAAATTCCCGTTGCGATTCTTCAAATTCTCTGCTTTTGCATTCAATTTCCCGCGGTAACGGGTCGAGTTTTGAGCGGAACTTATGTTTTTCCCTTGATTTAAAAATAGATTCCCTCGTAACTTGAAATTCTATCGAAATACCAATTTTTCGCGTATCTGGCAACGCTGTACTTTTCCATGCGTGAGAGAATTGAAACGTACCGTTGCGACGCCGAGCTCCTCCCACCACTTAAAGGCGGTAAATTTAAAACTCATATAACGCTATACTTGGGCGCCTGAAAGCGAAATAATATAATTTCTGAAATACCTATCCGTATTTTTTTGAACAGTTGCGTGAGCACGAAATTCTAAATAAATTAACGAATGTAATTATTAATTCGTCTATAAGAAACAAACGAAAGTATTTACGAATATTGAGCGAAGGAGTAAGAAAAAAAAGAGGAACGAAAAAATAAAGTGCGGACTTTTCGGAAATTAAAACCGTCGAGAAAAGAAAAGAAGAAACCGAAAAAGAACTGAAATACAACGTCGAAATACGAAGAATACGTAGCAAGAAAAACAAAATAATAATAATTTCATTAGTTTCTTTTTTGTTAACACTTCGCCAGAGAATTGTCAATATTCTTTTGTTTCAAAAATTCTTCTTTTTCTTCTTGCTAGTTATTTTGGCCTAATTGCCGAAATGCAATATAGCCATGGTTAGTTTAAAAAATTCATGCGTAATCTATGCGTAAGCCGTCCAGGATTGCCAGATTTTTTGCGGGCAATGTCGCCAACTTATTGACAAAATGTAACCAAAAAGCGCACTTTTTTCTAGAATCAGACGAAAAAAATCGCTGATTTGAGATATCAAAAATCAGAACAAATAAAAAAACAAAAGAAACTTTGTTGAAAAAATCAGAAACAAAAGAGAAACGAAAGCAACAGCAACAAAATACAAGGCGCGAAGTAAACAAAAAAAAAAAACAAAGGAAACTCGACAACACCAAGCTGAACGAAAAACAACAGTTTTCCGGGCGAATTAAAAAAAATCGTAGAAAATTAAAGCAAACTGTAAAAAAAGTCAATAATACTATTTAAAAAACAAACAAAGAAAGAAACGAAATACAGTGCCCAAAACAAATTTAGATCACAACTGAGACACAAAAACAAATGAAAAACGATGAACTACAAACAAGCCTCATTGAAATGCGAGAAATCAATTACGAAAGCATAAAGAATAGAAAAAAAAAAAACAAAACAAAATTGACGACTATCATGAACAGACGCCAAATGAATTTCCAGACAAAAAGTTTGAAAAAAATTTCGTTCTTGAAATGCATCAAATGCACCTAGCACCATCTATTGATTATATTTCTACGCTTCATAAGTACAGTAGCGAACAATAATATTCAGACACATAATCTGTATGTACAGTAGCGGACAATGAAAAACGGGCACGACATTTCTACAATATAAATTTGACTTTAATATTTTGACGTTGAAGTTGTGTACAAAATGTCGCTAGTAATTACGTAAAAAAAATTAATAGTTTTTGTTGTTGCATTTAATGACCAAGTATCTTCTTTAGGTTCCGCTGAAAAAGTAAGAGCATAAGTTTTGTCAGGTAAAGTTTGAACAAAAAAAAAAGAGTTGCTGGAAAATTTCAGTTTTTTATGTGTCGATGTAAACGTAACCTCAACAAAATCATTATTTTTATCAAATTTTGGCAATAGGTGAATCGAAAACGCTATAAATATGCATTGTCCGCCACGCTGTCGCATGTTAAAATATGTATAAAACTTACGCACTTGTCCATTTAGAAATCTCGTTTTCTAAAACTGGACGCGCTCTGAAATCATGTCATATGAACAAAGCCTATCAAATTTAATTCACTTTTCACTGGCATGCCATGTGTAGACGGGTTCCGCGGTCAACGAGTGTTGCGTATCCCGGTAGGATTTAAATGTACGGCGCCGAATGGCGTTGAGTGGGAGGCAGTTACGCGTTCTGGAATTATCTGTGATAGGCTCTGGTTACGAAACTTATTCCTTAATATACTATGTTTATTACTTACACAATGTCACTGGTAATTCTGACATTTAATTCTATTCTTGCATAATTCGTATTTGTCTCCTTTTTATCTTGCACTTTGAGAAAATGGCACACGACATATTGATACTGGCACATGAAAGTAAAATTGTTTACGCGTCGGGATAGCACAAATAAAATGTGAGACGTTCCCACGACACGTTGCGCGTGTTGAGGTTCTCCTTATTGCACTACTGTACACTTGTGTCGTTTCGTTGCGTTTAAAAAGAAAACCAGTTAATCTGGTAATCGTTTATGTTTGCTGAACGCGACCAATGGTGTCCCAACGGGACGCTTCAATTCTCGGTTCTCGCGTGCAGAAGCTTCGTGCATTTTTTAACTTTTTCGATTCGCTTGCATTAGCTGCACTCAGAGCATCTCAATTTCTTTTTATTACATGAGGTTAAAACAAGATGCAAACACTCTCAGTGTGCAATCAGTGCAAGCGAATCAAAAACGCTACTTTTTTTGTTGTCGACTTGACCAGCCAGCATGCAGCAGATAATGCAGGAATTTTTTCTTTTGTTTTTTTTCACTGCTGTCAAAATTTCCGTAACACGAGTAAATGATGTCAAGGTTTAAAATTTGAAAAGGATTTTTTTCTCGCATTTCAAGCAAATCAACCCCGTCAATTATTGAACATGTACCCGGGAAAAGTGTCTTACTCAATACTGCCCACGAAACACAACCTTAAGAACGCCGTTCTAGAAACGAAAAACTGCACAAGACACCTGAGATGCTATTCCCTGACCCTCCGGTACTTCTCCGCCCTGGAATCATGCTCGAATCTGCGCTCGATTAAGAACCGGCTCTTTAAACTGATAGAACAAGGCCAAGCTCTAAAGTCCTTGCGTGAGAGCCTCTCAAACATGAGCGATAGTCTCAAGAGTCAATCGTCCAGTACGCTTCGCGTGTGGACGCGGCAGTGTGAGTGCGTGGTCGCGCAGAGGCTTCGCAGGGGCCAGCAGATGTTTTGCTTGTATTCGAAGCTGTGGGAGGAGCACGCCTTGAGGGAGTTTCTAAATCGGATGAGGCAGCTGGTCACTAGAAGAAGCAAGGAATTCGTGCTGACCGCGGTCGGAGTTGCCGCATACAACTGGGATGAAAAGCGTATTCCCGATGACGAAATCAAGAAGTACGTGAACGAATTAGAATACATGCAAGTCTTGAAAGACCGCACCATGATTTGCCAAGAATGCGAAAACAACAACAAATCTGATAAGTCAGCTCTCCACTGCGACTGCCGCGATCGCCAAAACGTGTACTTGTCATACGATGATTGGTCGGTTTTCATCGAAAAGGAGGACATGGTGGTGTGGCGCAGGCAGCACAAGAGCGGGGGATACGAATATAAAGTGTACGGGTCGTTCAGCGACGTTTGCGCCGATGATTTCCTCAACGTTCAAATTGATGTCGATTACAGAAGGCAGTGGGATCAGACTGCCGTGACTCTCAAAGTCATTGAGAAAGATCCGAATTTATCATCGAATAGCGACATCGTTTATTGGGAGATGTTATGGCCGGTAAGTTCCGGTTATTAATTTTATTTAATTTTGCACTCGCTTTTTTTTTTTCTGTTCCAGTACCTATTCGCAAATAGGGATTACGTTTTCAACCGGCGGTACTTGGTGGACGTCCCACGGAAAACCTTGCTTATCGTGAATAAATGCACGGAGCATCCGAGCTGCCCCGTCGCTTCAGACAAGCAAAGAGTCAAGGAATATTATTCTTACATGGTTATAAAACCAAATGCAAAATTTTCTGAGCCCGGCATAAAGTTCGGCTTGACGTACTACGATAATCCGGGGATAAATATTCCGCAAACCGTTTCCGCTTGGGTCGCTTATAGAGCCATGCCCGAGTTTCTCTCTCGCTTGAGGATCGCCGCACAAGATTATCACAATTACTGTAGCAAAAATGGCTTGAGAAAAATCTACTGTTGGAGGAAATCAGGCGACGAGGAAGGTTTCCAAAAGCTGTTGGAAGAAGAAATGGAAATACAACGCAAGGAGGCTGGTTTAATGGCGGGCGCCCCCGATGGAAGTGTTAAGGTGCAAGAATCGACACCCGGCTTCGAGATAATGACTTCACCATCACCGATAGTTTCCGCCGAGGTCAACAAGCACAACTACTGGAAGTATTTGCAACCTACTTATTATTTCAGTTGAGTTTGTTTTTTGTAGTTTTTCAAAAAAATGAAAAAAGAATATTTTAAGACTGCCAGACTTAGAAGAAATAAACACACCAAAGGTAAACTTTTTGTACTTTTTATTTTCTATGTATGTGTGCGTGTGTAACACACTTGCTGCAATATATTTATAAATAATTATACATTAACATAAAGGTGGTTTTAATTTCCATCGTACTTCAGGATTTTTTTTTTAATAAAATTTATTTGATACTTCAGTCTCAGCTTTTATACAAAAGGGATGAAAGTGAAATGCAAGGTGTAATTCGAAAGTTATTATTATTATTATTACCCAATAAGGAACTACAGTTTCTTTTTAAATTTCAATTTACTCAACACGTAAGTACTAAGGTTTCCATTTGAAAAAAAAAAAAAAGGAAACTAAATTACATAAAATAACAAAATCGTATAATACAAACAAGAAATAACAAATTAAGCATCTGATAATTAACGCGCATTAGTCTTTACAAGCAGAGAGCTTCCTTAAAATGAAAGCAGACATATATTTTTTTTTTAATAGGGCGCAGGAAATTATATTGATTAATATTTGATTGTGAGGAGTGTACATGATGATTATGTAAAATAAATAAATAAATCTTCGCCTCACTTTAATTTATTATCTAATAAAAAAAAAAATGCTGTCTTTATTTTACGAATAAAAAAAAAGTGCAGGAGAATGATGATCAGCGGAGTTGTAAGAAAATAATAAGTTGTAAGTACATCATAAATAATTTTTTTTTTAAACGTACTCTATATAATATGCATTTATTTATTTAACATCACATTAGAATTATCAGAGATTTTATTTCTGGCTTTCAGAAACACACATAAATATCTACTATTTTTTTTTCTTTGTAAATCTATAACAACAAAGCCTCCGTTGGCAAATTATTATAAAAAAATGAAATAAATAAAAAATGTGGAGGAGACACTAAATTACATTAAGTACACTTACTGTGCTAGTAGAATGTAGGTTTTCAAAAAAGAAAAAAAAAAGAACGGAAGGTCTATACCATACATAATAAGGAAATTGTAAAACACACTCTTGTATTTACAAAAAATAGAAGCAAAATAAGATTTTTTTTTATAAAGAAATTACTTTTTGCGTCAGTCACACCTATACATTGTTTTTGTACCTTTAAGTCACACAAATTTTAAGTCGTCGTCTTTAGGGCATTCTTCTAACAGCTATCGTTTACTTTCTAACTACGATAATAATAATATTCTGGTTAAATTATTACATTATACAAAGCACCACCTCATAAAAAAAATTCGTACTTAAAAGAACATGCTACAAAATATAAGTGCTCTCTCGTTTCCAACCCCCCGCTGTCTGGGGAAGTGTTTGGCTTGAAACTATTTTAAAGACTAAAACGAAGAAAAGAAGATTAAGTACCCAATGTTGCGCAGTGCTATTCGTTGTTGACTCCCTTCGCAAGAGTCGAGAGGTTCGTGTTATGACTTTCTCGACGAGAGCAGCTTGACTTCCTCCTCCGGTATCATGCCGTCCGAATGCTTCTTCAGTGCCCCGTTGATGTCACGAACGCGTGCGTTCAGGTAATTCCCACTTGTCGGGCTCACCGTTGACGTCGGAGTCTGCAACTTGGGACTCGTGAGGTTTGACGTGGGTAAATGTTCGTTGTGCGAGCCTTTAGTGATTATTGAACCCGGTTTCGGTTCCGGTGTACTCCTACCTAGGCTGTCCTCTTCACCAAGTGAATGCAACAGCTGAACAAAAATTACATTTATTATAAAACCACCGTTCCAAGAACATTTTGTTTTGTTATAATTCATGCAACCATATTTTTTGTGTTTTCCAAAAAAAAAATATGCATTCAAAGCACACGGAATATGTCTTATAAATATGGTACAGGTTTTATCTTCTTAATATTTATTCATGAATTAAAATGAATAATATTTACAAGAGGTTGCTGTTTCTTTACGTTTATAAATTGAAAAACATTGAACTGCCAAAATTAAAATAAATAAATCAATCTTTTGGATGACATCATATAAAAACCATGCAATAAAATATTTACAGTAAATAATAAAAAATTTTGCAGAGTGTATTTTATAGTGTGTTGTAACACGTATGGAGCTTACTGACAATAACTAATGGAGTTTCGACTTAAAAAAAAAAGTTGTAAAAACTGAACCGAAATCACGATGTAAAAATCAACGATGCTGCGAAAACTCCTTTTGTTACGTCAGGTAACAAAAAAAAATAGGATCGATTTTACCTGGAAATTTAGCTATACTTGCTTTGCTCCAGCATTTGCAAACTTTCCTCAGATTCTTTAAAATACTGGAAAAGGATGGTAGGGTAATATGAAAACAAAAAAAAAAAAAACAAAACATCAATCTCGATGTGATCACGAGGAACAGGACGATATTAACGGATTGTCTCTGGAACAGGGCACAAGAAAAACCTCACCTTTTCGACTTCCTCATCGAAATCACCTGGCGTGCTCATGTCCCGCTGAGAGCGTTCCATCAGTGTGGCCTTCTTTGCAGCGAGATACAGGCTGCGCTTCACCTTGAGGTACAGTACTTCAGAGCACGCTCTCACGGTATAATCCGGAAGGAAAGTGTAACGGATCATGGTGTCCATGTTAAGCGATTGCAAGCTTCCCATCGTTGTAGGAGTATCAACTGCAATACGTTGAGCTTGATTACACACAGAGACAAGTGGCAGAACTTGATTTACTTACCAATTCCAATATTCTGAGTTAACGCTTGAGTTCCGAAATAAGTAAAAGGCCCGCTCTCAAACACAAGGCCTTCCTGACCAATCGTCACCTCGATTCGCCCCTCTAATACAAGCACGAAATAGTCCACCGCTTTATTCTGTTGGTAAATAACAGTGTTTGGGTCGTTACGCCAGTCCTTGTTCCTTCTTATATGGTAAACTATATCCTGTTTTAACAGACGTCGCAGAATCGTTTCTGATATATTATTCGGCTTGAATAAGTCGACGCCTAAAAGGACAAGTCAGCGACATAAAAATGAAATTAAACTATGTGAGAAAAAAACACAAATCTGCTCCACTAAAGTTGATTAGAAGAAGTGCTTACTTGTGCTGAGGTACTGGAACGTTGCTAACGTCAGCTGCGGACTTATTCGTATCCGATTGCTTTCTCCCTTCCTCTCGGCGAACACCGTGAAGTCCTGTTTGGACCTGTTCGCTGTTCTTTTCCGTCTCGAACGATTGTCAGCTGCAACTTTCACATTACGCAAACCCCTTCTATGCACTATCTCAAAAAACACTTACTAAACACATCAGTTTCGTCCATAATCTCCGCTTGGATCAATTCTTCAATGACGTCCTCGAGTGTAATAAGCCCAACAGTCTCGTAAAACGGATCCCCCTCGCCTTCGCTGTTGACCCGGTGGACGAAAGCCATGTGGCCCTTGTTGCCTGCAAAAAAGTAAAAAATTCGTTGTTGGTTCAAACTAAAAGCGTTTTCCATTTGCTTCCACTACTTGCACTCAGAGTATCTCCATCCCGTGTTATTACATAAGAATAAAATAAGGTGCACATACTTTAAGTGCAACTAGTGCAAGCGAATGGAAAACGCTGTAAGTAAGTGTTAGGGTGGAAGGAGGGGGGCCCTTACCATCTTTGAATTCCTTGAACATAACATCCAGCGTCACGTCCTCGAAAACAAAGTTGCACGGGTTCTGGTAGAACTGGCAGAGGGTTTTCAGGGGCGTGTTATCGTCAGGGTCCACAAAGGCCAGGTCCTTTATGTACAGAGTTGTTACGATCTTCTTCCTGTCTCCTTCATAAACAGGTATGCGAGAGTAACCTAAAAAAAAAGGTGACGGCTTTTAAATTTCCCGCTGTTTTCTTTTCACGATTGCTCTTAAAAATAAGCGGCGGTTAATTTAATTTAATTTACTTACTTTATGCTTGTGTTTATAAATAAAGAGCATCATCGTAAAGACCAAATTTGTAAATAAAATAAAAAATTTGGTTAAAAAAATATGGCGGCATCGGCTTCTCGGTGAGAGCCAATCATATTACTCCATTTTTGCGCGCATTTTAAATAATAAACAAAACTGTATTTGTAGGCAACCAAATTAACACGTCTGTTTGAAATTAGCCGAACGACTCGCCAATTTTAAATCACATAAAAAATAATTTCCTTCTTGTATTAACCCCGCGATTGTTACATTTAAAACGTTCTTTAAATGTGAATTAATCGCAGATACATTATTTTTCCAACGGGAAATTTACGTAACTTTAATTTTTGTTTTCTTTTTTTCATTTTACGAATTAATTGTTTATGAACTGAATAACGAGCATTTACCAGATTTCATGATTTCAGAAACCGTCTCAAAGTCCAAGGTGGCGTCGTACTCCAGCATGAAGGCATCTTCGATGCGTGTCATGACATCCGCAACGGTCTTCTTGCGAAGTTCCAAAGCGCCGCTGATGATGTTCACTTCGTCCTTGTCCAAATCATTCTCACCGGTCGTCACCTAAAAATTAACAAACTATAAACCCAACTGTAATGTGCTTCCGATGTTAGGCTATTTCGGTAAAGACGCATTTCGATTAAAACAGAATTTAAAAACAAAAGATAATGGATCAATTAAGAGTGCGTTTGATGCAACTTGGAGATTGCAAAATAAAAAGTTACTTTACATATTATACCTATAAATTAAATTATTAATTTCTGCTGTGTGTTAACAACGTTAATAATAAAAAGACGTTACAAAATGAGGTCAGACTGTAAAACGTACTCAATAATCCTAATGCCATTATTAAAATAACATATTTTTTTTTGTGGAGTCCATTGCAAAACAGAATAGAACCTGTTCGTTCTCGATTTTATCACAGATTATATCGACATCTGCGAGCACACTTGACTAACAATTAACGATAACACCGTTTGCAGTTATCTCAAAAAAAAAAAAAAGTTGAAGGGAAGAATAATATTAGTACTTTGTAATTGCCACATAATTGAAGAATCAGGTATTTTTCGTTGGCAGTACACCAAGTATCGGGCTATTAATAGAGCTACACGCGAAAGCAAAAAATTGTACTAGACAGAAACAGTTTCCTGTATTTATTGTTCTTTCTCCAAAATGGTACGACTTCACAGGTTTTACAAAAAAGCTTGTTTTATTTGACAGCTTTCAAAATTTCAACTGCGAAGTCGCATTTAAACTGTACCATTCTGAGAAACAACAATTACAGGAAACTGTATTATTTGTCTACTATTTTTTGCTTTCGACTGTACCTAAGCATTAGGTAATTATGATTTTGATTTAGGCGAGTAACCAACCGACTACATAGTAGTTCAAAGTATTTACCAACCGGTTCTGTCCGGATTGAAAAATCTGATTATCCCCCAGCGATGAAACGAACGGATTTATTTTCGACTTTCGACTTCTTAAATCGCCGCTTGAGTTTCCGCGTCTGGACGGACGGACGGCCAAATTCTTTCGCCATTTATTTTCTAATATTAAATCGATGTGTCTAGGAGTCTTGACGACAGAATCACATACGAACAGACGTAGGTGCAATGTAAACTTATTTTTATCAGTACGCTTTACCGCGGTTTTAAGTTGGATCTCCGCCATAATTATTTCGTGATCTAAATACCATAACAGCGAGAATTGTAGCACGGATGTACGAAATGTTTATAGCTAATGAGAACTTCCACCTGCTGATCTAATGTGGTTAAAACATAAATAATTGAAAGATTCATTTATGTAAACATTAAACTACAGCAGTTGAAAAGAAAAAAAAAATAGCAGACAATTGCAGTTTCCTGTAATTTCTTTTGCAAAAAAAAATGCTATCGTTTAAATACGACTTCACAGGTGACACTTAAAAGAAATAAATTTTGAAAGCTTTCAGACTTGACAAGATCAAAACTTTTATAAAATCTGGAAAGTCCTATTTAAACAGTACCAATTTGACGAAAGAAAAATTAAAAGAAACTGTAACTATTTAGTATTTTTTGCTTTTGAGTTGAATTTGACATCTAATTACTTCTTTTCTTGAGAGATGTAGAGGTCCTCAACTCTAAGTTAACAATGTTTTCAACTTTTTAGCATTTAAACAGCCAAAATTAATCTCAGCTTTAAACATTCTAATTAATTACTTCGACTGCGCCGAAGAAGACGTTTCTAAAAATGCAAAAATGGATTCATCTGAAAAAATTAATTAAACATGAGATGAAAATGTGGCTCAATTAATATCTATTATGTCTTAAGACCCCGTTGGGTAACCATTCAGTTTTAGGATCAGTTCATCGTCAAAACATTGCGTATTATATGTCGTAGTGTACTAGTTTTCAAGGGCCACAACAGGATTATAAATCAAATCTTGCATGGTGTGATACGGGCCTTATAAAATAACAATACTGTTGCGTGCAATCGTTAACAGATGGCGCTCAGCTTGTCACAAGTGCGTAAAATTTTCCGCGCGTTTTTTCGTTCTGCCAAACTGAAAAAAATTCTTTACGAAAAAAAAATTAATTAATTAATTCAACAAAGCAAAAGTAATATGGAACAAACAAAAGTATTACAAGCACAAGAATTAATTAGATAAGGAAAAACAAAAGGGAGCTGAGAACAAACGAAAAATCGATTTCCGGCGCGCCGGGCGCCTCCCTTGAAAATCAAGTCAAGCATTCATTTGTTTCTTTATGTTTCGTTACTTCTTTTTATTTCTTTTTAAAGGTCAAGAACAGATGAAAAATCGACGATCCGTCAGGTCGTACAATTTCTTCTTCTGGTTTTGTTTGTTTTTTTATTGGCGATTTGATTTTCTTATGCGCCGTTTTTTTTTGTTGGCGACTTGATTTTCTTAAGCGCCGATCTGGAAACGTCGACTTTCTTTTGTCTTTTGTATTTTCCGTAAATGACAATTATGTTCCGAAAAATGGAAATGAGAAAGAAGCTTTTGAAAATGAAATCAAGCTTTCATTTGTTTCTTTATGTTTCGCTTGTTTTTCCATTTCTTTTTATAGGAAAAAAAGTCGAGAACAAATGAAAAATCCACGATTTTCGTCACTTCATACAATTTCTTCTTGTCTTTTTTTTTTGTTGGCGATTTGATTTTCGTTTGCGCTTGTTGGCGACTTGATTTTCTTACGCACCGATTTGGAAACGTCGACTTTCTTTTGTTTTTTGTATTTTTCGTATCCCGTTGTTAGTCTTAATTATTTCTAGTCAAAGTGTTTTCTTCATAGTTTTGATTTTTGTACAATTCGCCTTTGGTCGCTTTCCTTCGTGTTTCTTTGTATTTTATTTCTTTCCTTCGCTCTTTAGAGCTCTTCTTTTGTTTCTTTTTTGTTGTACGTTTGTTTCGGTTCTTCTTTGTTCTTATCGATTGTTTCTTTCCTTCGCTTTAGAAACATAGAATTTCTTTTGTTTCTTTTTTTATTGTATGATCGTGTGGGTTCTTCTTTGTTCTTGTCGATTTCTTTTTTATCTTCGTTTATTTTTAATCAGTTTTAATAGTGTGGGTTGCACAAAAGTTTTAATTAAACTTAGATTAAATTTAAGCGTAACTCAGAATGTGACAACACGATATACTGTGCGTCACTGATCTGTCACATTCTAACTCAGGATTAAATTTAATCCTCGATTAAATCTTTTTTTATGTAACCCAGACTAATAAATATTTGAAGTATTCAAACAATCCGTAATTATTTTGTTTAGCTTTTTCTTCGTTCTTCTTATATCGTTCTTTATTCATTCGAGTTGTTCCTACTTTCTGATCATTCAAATTAATTTTTTATATTAAATCTAGCCGATTTCTGTTTTTTTTTCCTTTTTAAATTCCCCCCTAAACATATGCCTGAATAATTTTTCTCCCTAAATAATCTCAAATAATGCAAGAATAAAAACTTCTGATTTGGCAACACTGGTTTCTACGTGCTTGCTTACCACCTTAATAAAAGGGGTTTCACTTATTTAGTACATGTACCATGCCTTCAGATGAATTCCTCAGTAAAGCACGCCGTGATTTTTTTTATACTATTGGCAACACTTAATCTAGGAGTGAGAGGACTGCTGTCTACAATTGACACTGACTATTTTCTATATTCTAGCTGATCGAAACTATCTTTCAGTAATAAAAGAATTGTATTGTAATTCTAACATTTTACATATAAATTGAAAATACAAAGTGTCACAATTTGACATTTATTTAATTGAAATAATTGGAAAATTGTCAGTGTTCCAAACATTTCGGAGAAAAAAAAAACACCGAAACCACAGTCCGCTTTAATTAGGAATTTGTTTGAAGGCCCGGTATTTGAGTTGGCGCTTGACTAAAAAATACCGTGGTGTAAATTCAGAAACGTTTCTTGGGAAACGCCAATTCCACCAAATAATTTTAATAATGCAAAAAAGAAGTTCCGTACGCATTTCTTTATTTTGTTGGTTTAGGTGTTTAAAAGTGGGCTTCTGAAATTGGCTCACACGAAAATATGTTGTAATAATGTGTATGCAAAATGTAGGCGAAAAATAATTTCGCACGGAGAATGATTCACAATTCCGGATATTAAATTAACACGCGACGAAGACTAGACTGTCCCATATAACTAAATTAAATAGTCCGGCAAGGCCAATCCATTTTCCGAGTAGGTATTTTCATTTTCACCCACATAACGCATTATAGTCCGGTACTGGTTAAATACAATAAAATGTTAAATTGCAGAGTGCCAAGGAGTAGGAAGAAAGAATGAAAATTCCAAGACGCGTCACGCACTGCTTCTAAAAATAGTTGCTTTATAACAACCCGATAATTACGCCAACCGAATACAAATTGTGTTAATCTAACCCCGGCGACGCACGTTTTGCCAGCTGTCAGGTTAGCCAAAGTACAAATACTTAAATCTTTGTATTGGAGTATTCGAATTCCTCCGCGTTGAGAGTCGGTGCCCGGCAAAACGGCCTCGATGCAACTCCGGTTCTGTTCCGGTTAATTTCGGTTTTATCTCGGACGTAACTTCGGCAGGTATACGATGATAATGATGATGATGATGATGACGAGTGTGCCGCAATCATTTTATACCGTCTGTATGTACTTACATACTTACATATTATTTAAATTATGAATTCTTGTTTGCCGGTTGTTCAGTTAAGTGGAATCAACACGTAATGCGCGTTTCCATTGAAATCACGCTTCTAATTTCTTCATCACCTTTTTATCGTCCCCGTTAATTCTTCCGTGTAATAATAATTTAGCACCTGTGATTACTTGGCGTTTGTGAAAATGTATAGTAACATCACATCAGCCAAACAATGACTGACCTTTTATGTTGCATGCGGAAATGTCACGCGATATAACAAATTGATGGAGTGCGCTTATTTTCTGGCTATCGTCCTTTCGGCACGGAAATAACACAAGATAATGATTTTTTTTTAATAGTGTGTAGTCTCGATTACGGCCTAATTAAATCAAATATCATACCGGAGGAGCTCAGTTTGAATTTGCCCCAAAAATAATCGTGTTGGTACCGCTTGACTTGCGAATCTTGAAATGTACCTTAGCCACAGCACAAGCTTCTCCTTAAGTAATTTATTAAAATAATAAAGATGTTATAATTTATTTGAAGTAAGTTAACTTAATTTTTCATCTCCTTGCATAACAACTTCAAAATGTGTCGATAATCGAACAGCTTTTATATCAGTTTGATGAATAATTATTTAATCTAAATTAGTTACATCAATATTTCCGTTTATATAATTATTTATTACTATTACAAATACGTATTGTTGCTAAAAATAGACTAAAGTTTCTGTGCCTTCAAATTTTAATTACTTCTCGATAATTCACATTGACTTATGCTGTGGCGTGGCTGAGGTATATTTCAAGATTCGCCTTGATTTTATGACTAATGTTGCCAATAGTAGAAATTTTTCCCTGTTTGTAGAAGAGCCTGTCATACGAGATTATTTACAAGAAACACTTTTATTCAAAAATCAACTGTAGGCACAGTTTAAAAATGCAGAGTAGAGACTTTCGAATGTCTTTTATTTTAAATTATTTTGTGTATTTCTCGAGCGACTTACGACTCGATCAAAATGCAAGAAAATGTCCGATTGGAAATATGTAAATCACATTAAGGGTCCCTAATGAAAACTAATCTCACTGGTTAAGCAGCGAAATGCGGACGTAGGAACGTTAAAAATATTTTTTGACTTTTCTGTTCAGTTTTAGAGTGATTACGTTATGTCACTAGTAGATCCGGTGATGTTCTGTTGAAACTTCAAAGAGATTTTTGTAATTTAATTTTAAAATACAGTTGAAAGAAGCTCTAGCATGCTTTGAAATGAGAAATGAACAACGATTGTGACCGGTTTGTTATTTTTCTTAATTTTGTAGTAATTTTTGTCGTAAAATAACTAACGAGTTCTTCTTTACCAACAAATCCGGTAAACTTATGCCCAATGTTGCCAATTTAATGATTTTGATCATAGATCTCGTGACTTACAGAAAGGAGGCGAATAATGATGGATTCCCATCCGTGCTTTTGAACGAAGAAAAAAGACAATCGTAAAATCTAATCTCTAATCTAATCCAATAGTATTTTGTTTCTTAATTTTATTTTTGTGTTTCGAGGATAACGCTGCAGAAACATTTGTAAATGTTTGACAGTTTTTTTGCTTATCGCTTTCACTTTATTTTCTTTTTTTTGCATTCGTTGAACATTCGACCGCATTTTGTTTATGTTTTGGCAATTGTAATTTTAACAAAAAAAAAATCATCAAATTGTTTAGTACTTTTAAGCTGAATATTGATATAAATTTTTAGTGGTTATTAAAGTCAAAATTTCAGTTTTCTTGCGAAAGTTCATTGGCAACACTGCATCAAGGTGTAACAGAACTGAGATGTGAATTCAGTAATACGATTTTTACTTGCCTCAAACAACTGATATCAAATTTGCACTTCAATTGTTTTCCTCTTGCTTTTATCTGATTTGTAAATTTTCTAAGATGCACACATTTGCACTTGCTCAGGATAAAATGTGATTAACCTAACCTCAAAATACGTGAAGCAAAGGTAACATGAGATTAAAAATTAAAGTTTTACTTTTCAATCACTTCCCTTAATTTTTCTTTGTGTTGTTCAGACTTTGGGCGAAAGCTTATTGGCAACACTGATTCAAAGCAGTCCTTCCGTTATAAACCAGGGACTGCAGGGTGGCTCAGCGGTTAGCCTAGCCGACTTTGGAGGTCGTGTCACATTGCACTCGTTGCAGCGTCTGTTCAAATCTCAGCAAAGAGCCATGGATCTTGGTTGTGTCCGTTGATTATTTTAGTATAGTTATTATTAACAAAAAAATCACAAATATTCTTGCAAGTTCGAAATTACTGAGTATTTACTTACATCAGTCGAGGTCATGTTACTAAAAGTTTAAAAAACACACACAATTTTACAAATGTGGTGGACTTTAGATAAAAAAAAATAAAATAAACGTCTCCATTGTTGACAGAGTTATTATCGCTAATCTTTAACTAAATAATGTTTTACGATAAAAAAATATCCATATTTTTCCCCTGCTAAAATAATATGTCCTAGAAATTTACTTAATTTAATATTATGTACTTAATAAAAAAAAAGAAATATTCTGTACTAACAATTAACAGATAATTAAATATTGTAAATGTAAAATTGTTAAAACTAGCTTTAAATTGATCATATAATGTAGACCTTCAATTGATAAAACTAGTTTTAAATTTATCATTTAATTTAAGCGTATTTTTTGCGAAATTCTTTTTTGTTTGTACATCGTATTATGTTAAAAAAAGAAGAAGAAGGACGAAGTGGAAAATATATTTTCCGCACAAGGTGACAAACTGTCGATTCAATTACATCGAGCTCTCGCCCCTCATATTGAGAACCCCTATCAAACACTCGTCGTCACCCCCCTCGCTCGCACCACGTGTTTCATCGATTCCTGGTGGAATGGAAAATTTCGACGGACGTCCTCAATTAAGTAAAATTTCTCTCTGCTGCGATGCGACGCGACGTCGAGAGAAAAATTCTCAGACGGTAATATCGTCAGCGCGCACTCATGCCAGAACCTGTACTGGTTCGCACTGGTAAGCACGACCTAATTCTGTAATTCTGTTTTCAGGACAAAAAACACGATCGAGTGTTCCAGGTGGATTAATTAAGACCTTACCCCAATACATATCAATGAAGTTCAGTATCAGATAGATCACTTTTTATTGCAATGTTAAGAGTAGGCGATCAAAAAAACTGAATAGATTCACAATAAAAATTAACATAATTACAAATCACTCTGCAATACAAATTTTTTTACTGAATATTTAATTACTTACACTCCTGATGATTTTATTTTCGATTAGGCAACACATCAAGCGAGTCAGTATTTTATATGCACGTAAAGCACTGGGGTAGAATGGGTTGCCTATTCTCTAATTTTTAAGGCGTTGTTAAAAGTCGATTGATTTTATTTCATGAAAGGTTCTATCTAATTCTTGTGAAGTTGTTAAGAATCGTTAATCAGGGCAATAGTATCATTACGTTAATCATTAATCAATTATTTATTAATTAGTAAGTAAGTAAGGAAGTTAGTGTAAAATACTATTTAAATATTGGCAAAGACACACTAACTAAACACACATGTCAAAGATAAAATAAAATAAAAATTCCGCCGTATTTGTGATTCGAACTCGAGTCTACGAACTCGAATTTGAATCTCGACTGCGACAGAGGAAAAAATTCCGCCAGGTTTAAGGTTTCTTTGGCGCATTTGTTTATACATAATTGATTAATTTGTGTGGTAATTTCAATTAATTAAATTCACAATTTACTTGTTCTTTCTTTTTAATTGTTGACAATTATTGCAATTCCGTGGATTTTCTATTGGCCATTATTATTGTTGACCTTGATGAGGCTGTGACAATGTTGTGTTTATGCATTTATGAACAACATTCCAGGTAATTCTGCTTTCTTTTATTTTTCGTTGAGGAACTCGTCCGATTATTAACTAACCAACAACTTTCACAAATGAACTTCGTTATCACTTCTATTTTTAGTTATCATAAGTGAACCGTTAACCAAAGCTTTTTTTTGCGTTAACCGTTAATACAACTCGATCTTGCTGAATAATCTCTATTAATTTTGATTAATTATTTTATTATTTATATATTTATATATATATATTTATATTTATAGATAAAATCTAATTTTACGATGAAAGTGTAATCTTTTATTTAAACTATATAAATAGGATTATTTAATTATTATCTTTCGTTTTGTCTTTTAACAAATTTTTGCAGATACATTTAAATCTTCGATTTCGAACCTAAAAAATTGCCTGTCAATTTAGGTAAGTTGGCAACACTGTGTCGCACGCTGAGATCCCATCTATAAATAAATTAATGGTGGAGGTGAACGCGTCACGGCTTTCAAATGGGAAGAAGAAGAAGAAGAAAAAGAAGTATTTACGACTTAATGACCGGCTAATTTTACGTGCCGTTATCGGTTCCTTGAGGCGTTGACTTCTTCGCGAGTAAATACGATTAGGCGAGCTATGAAAATAAGTTGGACAGCACACATTACGTAAAATGTATGCACAGACATGGATTAACAATTACTAGGAAGGTACAAATTAGTATGTGCATTTATTTAATAGATCAAGTTGCTATTTGAGCTGCAAAAAAACCTTGACTTTCTTTTTTAATTTTATGTTTTCCGTTTCCACCAGCGGTATTGCGTTCACAATTTTAATGTAGATTGCAAACTTGAAGTGTAATAGTATCTTTCTCACTCACGATGTGGCTGAGGTACATCCCAAAATTGAGGTTATGGCTGAGGTACATTTCAAGATTCGCATGTTTACAGGCACAAAGAGCACTTATTTCTAGAGATGGGCCAGGGAATGAACCCGGTGCATTGAAAGCACCCACATGGGTGCATTCAAATATTTAAATTTCCCTCGCAAATCGAACGAGAAATAATAATTTCTTGATGTTATTTAATTGTTTGCAGATGGTTTAAAGGTTTAATGTTTCATAGTGTCTGGTGAATAGCTGAATAGTAAACTTTTAAGTTTAACCTGAAGCTTTGTAGCTTAAAATCTGAACAAAATGAGTAAATTTTTGAAATTAACGTTATCTGTCTAGTGATAGTCCGTACAGAATATCGGGTATTTGGTGTTATTTTGAAGCATTTTTTATGTCTTATGTAAAGGTAGGCAACCGGGCAAAGCATCCAATGCACCGGGTGCATTCCATGATTCCACTGGTGCAAACGATTGCACCGGGTGGAATCCCATCTCTACTTATTTCGTAATTGCGTTGTTTTATAAAATTTCAAAGGAAAAGAGATGCGAGTCTTCTTTTTTTTTCAGCACACACACTTCTGCCACCTATCCGCATTAATTGAAACTTCGCCGAACATAGCGCGAGCGCAAAAATGACCGATATGTACGAAGTTGCAGCTTATACATGACAACAAAAAAAAATTACTTACCCTAACTAATTCCTTCAGTCTTTCTCTGGTATAAACGGCTCCGATTTCTTCGCCCAATAAAAAGTCCAACATCTTCGAAACGGGGTAAGATAGCGGAAACGTCAAAATCATAACAAACTTGGTAATGTAGATAGTTTTTGCACCGATGGCGAGTCCATGCCTCGAGCATACGGCCTGCGGACTAATCTCACCGAACAAAACGATGGCGATAGTGGAAAATATAACAGCGATCAACCCCGACGTCAAACTATCCAGGAGAATAGTGAAGGTGGAGTTGACCAAAACGTTCCCCAAGAGAATACTGCACAGCAAATAATTCCCCGTGTTCCTCACCGGCTGAATGATTTTGGCGTACTTCTTTTCCTTCGCAGTGCCCGTATTGCACAAGATCTTCAGTTCGGTCCTGTCCAACGACATGAGTCCCAAATTCAAGCCGGAAAAGAGCGCAGAGAACGCCAAGCAAACTACGATAATTATAATTGCCGCCCATACGGGTACCAAACTTTTGTGAGTTCTTATACTTCGCCAGGGCTCAACCCCCTGGTGACGAAACGACCCCGACGTGTTTCGATCTTTGACGCACAGGTAAAACGCGTCGCCCCCGTCGAGCTCGGGCAGCTCCACCTCGACGTTCACGGTTGCATCTTGCAACGTACCATTTTTCACCTGGGGGAGAAAACCGTCCGGTTCATGCTGCGACCTTGATTTTCAGTGGAAGAGGAAAACTTACCCTAAACACGTTCTGTATGGGGAATTCGCATATGTCGTTGGGTTCGCCTAACTTGCTGGTGAATGTCACCAGCATTTCGTTGGAAAAACCGCTTCCGAACAGACGAAGGGTCGCCTTGTGGAACGAAAGCAAAGAAGGCACGCCTAGCTCGTCTAATTCCGAGTCGCCCGAAGCTTCCAGGCGTAGTCCAGTTATGTGGATGTTGCTTTGACTGCTTGCTCTGAAATAAAAAAATTAATAAATAAATAAAATTCTCAGATATGTCTGTTACTTTCGAGAAAATATAAAGTGATCGAGAACGATTGTTTAAGTTGGCAAGACTGAGATTTATTGCTAAGTGGTACAAATGAAATCGACTCTTGTCCGATGAAAATTGTAGGAAAATAGTTTTTAAACTTTAAAACACGGCCACTATTCAAATCGGAAAGAGCACTCAACATTTCACTCTCAATTGACGAAGCTATGGATCAATAGTGAGACGTTGAGCGTTCTTTCCAATTTGAATAATGTCAGTGTTGAAGTTTAAAAACTATTTTCTTGGTAAATGGTACAGTCGCGATCATCCGAATCGAGTCCACTATAAGCCAACTGCGCTCTATTAACTTGTCAATCGGTCTCGATTACCTTGATCGCGACTGTACAGTTAGAATATAAAGGGTGTTTCCTTAGGTAACCACAAGTTCTGGAGATGATTCTGAACAAAAAACTTCCTATACACTTTAGGCCAATTCCTTTCCGTTCTTGAGATATCGACAAAAGAAAAAAAAATGTCAAGCGAGGAAAGGAAACATTAGAGAAAATGGACACGCATTTTATATTTCTACTATTTGACGTTGTTACTATACTAGTTGTTTTATTTTCTTTTGTGTGGTGCAAATAAATTATTGTTTTGTTTTTTTTTTCTTCTTCTTTTAATTTCAATTTTTATTTATTTGCCGTTTTTGGTTCCCATTCTATTACGTCCATAAAATGCTGCCGAGTGAGAATTACGACAGTTGTCAGCTGTTTAATAGCAATAAGTTGTCAATTGTAAACAGTGATTTGAAAGAACTACCAACAGCAAAAAAAATATACAAACCTGCTAAAAACAAAAAAAAAAGTTTTCAGCATCCAACGATTCGAAAACAAAAGAAGTTAGTTTAAGCAAATGCAAGCAAATTACGTTGGCTGTCATTTTCTTTTTTTAATCAATAAAATTATTGTCATCGAATTTTGTTCAATTGTCAAACAAAAGAAGACGATAAACAAATGCCAGCAAACTATGTACGCAGTGAACAGCGCGCCCAATACAAAAGAAAATCAGTTTTAATTTCAGTAATACTAGTGTCAAGTTTTGTTGATTTTTGACAAACAAAAGAAGTCCATAAATAAATGACAGCAAACTACGTATAATAGACGTTGACGATTTTATTTTATTTCAACTGTCAGAAAACAGTGCGTGGAAAACAAAAGAAAGTCACTTTTAATTTCAGCAGTGGTTACTATTGTCAAGGAGTTTTGTTGATTTTTTTGACAAACGAAAGAAGTCAATAAACAAATGACAGCAAACGATGTCAAATAGACGTTAACGGTTTTATTTTGCCATGGTTATGTCACATTAACTTTAAAATAAAAGTCACAGTCATATGTCCAGAAAGATGCGAAAACGTAGTCATTTATACATCAGATTGGGGCTTTTATTTTAACGTCTTTTTTAGTTCGATTATGAAATCGGTCACTAAAGCAGTGTTGACAACCTGTGATGAATTCCACTTTTCGTGGGGGATGATAATTAGAGCTCAACCTGTAGCGAATTCCCCGTTTCACGGGGAAAAATAAAAACAAATTTAATAAATACAGACAAAATGCAAGATTTTAATACCAAACAATTTAAAAAAATTTAAAAAAAAACAAAAAATCTGCTGGGCTTTTGATATTTCTTCCGGCTGAAAAATACACAACGAACAGTGTTGCCAAGCTGCACATACTTAACCTAGTCGAGAATAAATTTAATAAATAATAATGAGACAAATTACAAGCCTGAAATGACAAACAATTTTCCAAGCAATAAATAAATACGGAGCTTTTGATTTCTTTGTTTCTTTTTTTCGATAAAATAAATGACTTTAGGACAGTGTCGCCAACCTGCAGAGAATTCCCCGGTTCACGCACGGAAAAAATTAACAATAAATTCAATCAGAGAAATTAAAAGCTTTTAACAGCAGAGAAAAAAATTTGAATAAATCACAACTAAAAATTTTTTGGTATTCTTTTTCGTTTTTTCTTCAAGAGAAAATGAACGGGTAGTGTTGCCAACCTGCATGCGGGGAAATTTTCTTTTGTTTCATGAAGAAAATTAAGAATAAATTTAACAAAAATAACGGAAATTATAAGCTACATCTTTTTTTTACTCGACAAAATAGGGCAGTGTTGCCAATCAACCCAGAATAATTCTACTTTTCGTGGAGAGAAAATTAATAATAATAATAACAAATAAACAAACAAAACAAGAGAAATTCCTTGGTGGTAATAAATCAGTCGTGCCACAAATTACTATAAATTACGGCGTAAGCCTTTGTTTATTGTTAGTAGAAGTGAGAATTACATTAGATAACGGCGCTTTGCACTCCGGGCGACGTTTGCTTTGTAAAAGAAAAAGTTCAAGCTTCCTTTTTTAAACGTTCCAGAAAGTGCGTCGTCTTTCCAAATGAATATAAATTAATAATTAATTAATCTGTTAATTAATAATCGTTTGATAATCGTTGACAGAAAAGAAATCTGCTGGATTTTTTCGAACAACTGCAATACAGTGGTTCTGACAACTTTCTCTCTTGTTTTTATTAATTTTTTTATTGTTGGCGTTATTAATTGCGTTGTTTAAAATAATGTTGTCAAACTTTTTAATAGTTCACTTTGATTTAGTATGCACTTAGTAACAGTTAATTAACCTGTGCAGTTAAATTTATAATTTTTGAACACTTCGTCATGCTTCGCAATACATATACAGTTGGTCACACTGTTTGAGTTGTCAAAACTTGACAGTTATCGAGTTGTCAAAACTTGACAGTTATCGAGTTGTCAAAACTTCACAGTTATCGAGTTGTCAAAACTTCACAGTTTCAATTTTTGTTTACCCATTTATACTAACTGCGTAAAAGAAAGGTTTCCATTTATTTCCAATGAATCGGTGTATTCTTTATTCAAGTATGTACGCAATCGATTATTATCTACAATCTAGATCACTCACGAGAACTTAATTAACTTCTACGGTTAAAATCTGTAAATCTTAACTTCAAATGATGCATAAACATTTTGTTTTTCTATCGTCGCGAAAGTGCTTGCTTGAACCACTTCAAACTATTATCGAAAAAAAAACATCCATGTTAGCCAATTTCAAGTCATAAAATAAATATCAACTATATTGCCCTGGTATTACTGCAAAGTTTATCTAAATATGAGTATTTATGTGCAAAGATAAATTGATAATTCTGCGCCTCGCTGTAATCGCTGTACAAAACAAGAATATTTTTGTTATGCAGAGTTGGATTTACACTCAATAAAAATGTTGAACGCTATCAGGTTTGACAAGCTCCAAGCTTTTGTAAAATCTGTGAAGTTGTATTTAAACAGTAACCTATCATTGTGGAGAGAGAAAAATTATAGGAAACTGTAATTGTTTACTATTTTATACTTCGACCGTAGAGATAGAAGGAGAACAAGAAAATAAATTTGAGAGCCCCTAAAATTCTTTTTAGGCCTTAAGGACGGCCCTGCTGGTCCGATAAACTGTGTGAAAAGCGGAGCCGCAGTGGTCTCAACAGTTACTTGCGGTGGCCAAACTGATAAGTGCGTGCGTGTGCATTGTTATTGTTTACAAAAATTACATATTGCGCACTTCCCACGATTGTAAACTTACACGGACGCAGCGTTTCTTCCGAGAAGGTTTATTTGTTGTTTTAAAATTCGAAGTAGGTTCTCATACAGGTGTTGATTGCGTCGTTAATCAACTATAAAAATATTATTTTGCACCATTGGCAACACTTTTTTTCGTTCTACCTAATCCTGCCTTGTCTTTCTTTAAAACTAAAATCCGCCACGCAATTGCGATTGAAATTGTTTCGGAGCCAATCTTACATTGCTTCCTTGTTGCCACAAAGTGTATTTGGCGTCGTTTCCTCGGGCATAATTCATTCGAAATTTGGCAACGTTCCAGCTTATGAAGTTTTCCACTCGCAAATTAATACGCCGTGTATAATAACAAATAATTACAAGAAGCAAATAATTAATTACACCGGGTGTCCATTCTCGAAGTCGTAGGTAGGTTTCTAATTAAAAAACTAAACATAAAAAAATTATTGTTGATGCATTTAAATTTGCCGCCCATAAACGTACAAAGTTTAAAACTCTAGTACACCAAGAGATGTCGCCGTTTTCATAATCAGACTTTCAATTTAAAGTTACTTTAACCTAAAAAAGTACATTTGTTTCCCTATTCTCAAAGTGACTTTAAATTAAAGCTTCCTTAAAGTCGGATTATGAAAACGGCCATGTCATTTTAATTTTTAAAAATTACTTAATTTCTCACAGACTTCACGGTAATATGTGTCAACATGACGAAAAGAGAATAAACGCGGAGTAAACAACCACTAGTGTTATATTGGTTGCCTAGATTTATAATGTTTTGACGTAAAATGCAACATAAAGATATGTTGCAGAATAAAATAAAAGCACTGTATAGGAGTATTAATATATTTTTAAAATGGCGCCATAACACTGACCGAATAGTTTCCACAAAGTTTAATTTGCGATAGACAGATAGCACCATATAAATGTGCAGCGTTGCCAGAGGATCTTGCAGGCTAGCCAAAAGGCGTCAATTTCTTCTAAAGTCCATAGAACGTTAAAAACGTCGTATTTTTAAATAAAAAATGTGGCAGAAAGGAAATGCGAGAAACAGCAAATACAAGGCATGAAGTGAACAAAAAAAAGCCAAACGAAAAATAATTTTCCGGACAAATAAAAAAAAAATCTGTGAAACGGTCAATAATGCCATAAAATTAAACAAAAAAAAGAGAAATTATCGAC
Source organism: Prosopocoilus inquinatus (assembly GCA_036172665.1). Classification (NCBI taxonomy): domain Eukaryota; kingdom Metazoa; phylum Arthropoda; class Insecta; order Coleoptera; family Lucanidae; genus Prosopocoilus; species Prosopocoilus inquinatus. The sequence continues at coordinate 11,162,252 of CM069871.1, read as the reverse complement.
GAAATGCAAAGCGTAAAACAAAAGATCACAACTGAGAAGGAGACAAGACAAATGACTAAATACTGTACAAAAATGCACAAATTAGTAGGTACTTAATTGCCCCGTTGCCAATAGATGGCGCTGCAAATACGCTATTTAGCTAACTTTTTGAAAGAGCTATTTTGAGTAGTTTTTTTGGTCAATTGTTATTACTTTTTAACTACCCACTCAGAACGGCCGAACACTCAGTGTTGCCAATCCTCTTTTTAAAAAGTTAACTAAATTTAACGCATTGGCAGCGCCATCTATTAGCTGATGGCTACAGTATGATAATATGGAATGCTCTTTTCTTATCAACTAACAAAAAAATGGAGTTCGTAAATTTTAGGTATTAAAACCTGTTTTAACAAAAAAAAAAACTATATTTTTAAAAAGTTAACTAGAGTTAGTTGCGCATTGACAGCGCCATCTATTAGCTGGTGGCTACAATACGATAACGTTTGGAACGTATATTTCTTACCAAGAAACAAAATAAATTAAGTTCCTAAATTTTTGGCATTAGAGTCGGTTTTAGCAAAAAAAAAAAACTTTATTTTATCGTTTTAAAGTTAACGCATTGGCAGCGCCATCTATTAGCTGATGGCTACTGTATGATAATATGGAATACTCTTTTCTTATCAAGTAACAAAAAAATGGAGTTCGTAAATTTTTGGTATTAAAAGCTGTTTTAACAAAAAAAAACTATACTTTTAAAAAGTTAACTAGAATTAGTTGCGCATTGACAGCACCATCTATTACCTGGTGGCTACAATACGATAACGTTTGGAACGTATATTTCTTACCAAGAAACAAAATAAATTAAGTTCCTAACTTTTTGGCATTAAACGCGGTTTTAGCAAAAAAAAAAACTTTATTTTATCGTTTTAAAGTTAACTAAAGTTAACGCATTGGCAGCGCCATCTATTAGCTACAATACAATAACGTATGGTTTAGCAAAAAAAAAAAAAAAAATAATTTTTTTCCCTTTTACTGTTTAAAACCACTTAAACCACTCTATTACCCTTCCATTAAAAAAAAAAGGTTATTTAACCCCTTAAATAAGTAAAGTTAAAAAAAATCCCTTTGTAATACGCGTTGTTAAAAATAAAAATTTACCTGATTTTTTTTTTAATCGCAATTTTCTAGGTTACAGAATTTATTCCAGTTAAACTTTACATTCTGAATATATTATTTTTCTGAAGTCAAATTCAAAATCAAATGGAAAATGGAGGTAGTGTAGAGCAGCTTTAAGGAAGCGCATTTTGTGCTTTTAATGCCGTGGTGGAAAATTCGAAACCCGAACAGGAAAGCGTCATTTGCTCCACGGTTGACCTAATACTTTAAATCTAGCCAACAACTATCGTACCTTTTTTTTGAAAATTCTTATTACGCGAGGTGAACCTGCGCTTATGGAAGTTATTGAGTTTATTAGGAAATTCGATTTTCGACGTTCTGCACATTTTATTTGCGTACGCCGAAAAAAAAACAATTTGTGCACATCTTGCCGCAGCGTAAACACCGAACTAAAAATAATAGCAGGCGCCCTCCTGCACGCTACAGCCGAGTTCAATCGAAGGAACGTAAGTTTACAACATTCATTGGGCAGAACCTACGACTTTTCATTCATTCGAATTCGAAGAAACATTTTTTACAACCAGAGAGATGAGCCTTCTTTTGTTTTTTACATTATGCTACGCATTTTCAAGCCATTTGTTTCGCTTCTCTTTCGTCAAATGATTATTACAGTTTCTTCCTTCCTCAGTTTCGATTTTTAAACAATTTGTCTTTTCAGTCGCAAAAATTCTGTAAGTCGGCAATAATTACGGTTTTAATTAATAATCACTGAAGCTGGGTATACTTTTTGATTGAATATCATTAAGGCAAATATGTGCATGTAAGTACACTAGTGGCCAAAATAATCGTTTCAATTTAACAGACAAACGACAACAATACGAGTAAGAGTGAGGTTAGCACAATTTTGATGGCCACGAGTGTACATAGATAAAAATCTATGTCAATGCTTTTCATTAGTGATCTTGCAGCGAGGAATGTTCAATTCCTTCACGATCCAGCTCATCATCGATTACGTTATAACCTCGCCGAAACCGATTCGACATTCGAACTTGGCGCCATTGGCGCGGCGAACCGGTTGTGCAAGGCAACTATCGACATGGAAGTGAACGTCCCAAAAAAATACTTGCGAACCGGTTAAATCCGGCGAGGGCCGGATTAAGAGATTTAACACAATCGCGCATGTGAATTGCAGCCGCAAGTAAATTCCACCTAATCCGCACATGACTGGGTTCCCCAGCACAGCACACTTTGTTCCTTTTCCGATTTACAACAACCTAGCAGAAAATCGCCCAGCTAAATTCTGAAATGGAAATCGTAAATTGTTAACGGACGAGCATGTGCTATTGCCACAATTAAAAATCAATAAAGCCCGGAAATATACGTGTGGGTGGGTTTGACGGACGCAAGAAGTGAAGTTGAACGAAAAAAAAATTATAAAAATAACATTTAAAGGTTAAACGTAAACATACATTTTTGCAGAAAACATTTTTTTTGGGTCGTCTGCGAAAAAAAAAACAATTCCTGTGTAATTAAATCAAATAATACATTTACCGTGCATGCAATTAGTGAATTCCGGATTAAAGCAGTCCATGATTTTTTTAATAAAGTTGGCGACGCTTAATACAAGAGTGACAGGACAATTGCCAATACCTGTTAGCGTCCATTTTTCAATCAACCAGTTCAAAAATAACTCAGTCCAAAAAAAAAAAAAACCAATTACTGTGTAATTAAATCAAATAATTCATTTACCGTGCCTGCAATTAGTGAATTCCGGATTAAAGCAGTCCATGATTTTTTTAATAAAGTTGGCGACGCTTAATACAAGAGTGACAGGACAATTGCCAATACCTGTCAGCGTCCATTTTCCAATCAACCAGTTCAAAAATAACTCAGTCCAAAAAAAAAAAACACAAACAATTACTGTGTAATTAAATCAAATAATACATTTACCGTGCCTGCAATTAGTGAATTCCGGATTAAAGTAGCCCATGATTTTTTTTTAATAAAGTTGGCGACGCTTAATACAAGAGTGACAGGACAATTGCCAATACCTGTCAGCGTCCATTTTCCAATCAACCAGTTCAAAAATAACTCAGTCCAAAAAAAAAAAAAACAATTACTGTGTAATTAAATCAAATAATACATTTACCGTGCCTGCAATTAGTGAATTCCGGATTAAAGTAGCCCATGATTTTTTTTTAATAAAGTTGGCGACGCTTAATACAAGAGTGACAGGACAATTGCCAATAACTGTCAGCGTCCATTTTCTAATCAATCAGTTCAAAAATAACTTTCAGTCACAAAAAAAATTATATTGTAATTCTAACATTTTATAATTTGAAAATACAAAGAATCACAGAATTTGACATTTATTTAATTTGAATAATTGGACAGCGGTCACTGCTGAAAACTTTTAGTAAAAAAAAACATTGAAATCAAAAGCAAGATCAAAGAATGTCAAACGTAAGCTCCGGTGCCCTCAACTTCCACATGAATTAGGATAAAACAAACCTCCAACGAAAATCCAGAATTTTGACACCGACAGGTACAGCAAACTGTAACAGCAAGAAAGGGAGCTCGTGCTGTGGCTGAGGTACATTTCAAGATTAGCGTCGTGGCCGAGGTACATTTTAAGATTCGCTTAGCTTTTCAGACTATCGCAAATGCCGCAACCTAACCTAACTTTACCAGTCGGCGGATGCTGCATGTAGTTGATTTTCTTGCGATTTTAGTGTTTTTGAGTCATGGCCAACTGTGAGGTAATCACCCGATATGAAGAAACAGAAATCAGTTTACTCTACAAATAAAATAAAGCAAATTAAAATTGTCAGACACTCATAGAGCACTTTCCGCTTAATTCCAAGTGTAGACTTTAACAAACTTTTATTGCTTGGAGGGCGGCATTAATCACACGAAATAATCGAATTTAAATTTAAGTTTTAACTTTGTAAGCAAATATTCACATGTCAACTGTCAACCAACGCTGTATGCAGTGTTGCCAATTTTGAGAAAAAGTCGTTAAATCTAGGGGTAGTTTTAAACAAAAGGGAAAACGGGGAAATTGCAAACACAAGAACATTTTTAACGATTCAGAAATACGATCCAAGTGGAAAAATTAAAATTTCCAAAGGAATAAAAATAAGAGTAATTAAAAAAAAAAATTAACAACGTTTTTGACAACTGAGAAGTCCACTACAAACGAAAAAAATCCAGACCAGATCATACGTACAGAAGAAAAGAACTCAAAACGAATTGTAAATTTAAAATTACAAGGAAAAAAAAAATACTAAAGAACATTCAAGACTAATAATAGTAATTCGAACTTCACAATAATCAACAAACAAAAACAAATTTCTGTCATGATGTCGCGTATTTACGAAATGAAAAATTCTGAAGATAGCAGCAAAAAAAACAAATGACAAATCATTCGCGGAGGAAAAAGAAGCGTAAAAAACGGTCGATCAATTAATTTCACAACGAAAAAGGAAAAAACAAATGACGATCGTAAATTTCACCGCGGAAAACCGAACAACAAATAAATACGTAAGGAAACGAAATAATTTCGGGAGATGTATAAAAAAAAAGAAGAAAAAATCAATACGACGCGACGTCTTTTTATAAACAATAAAAGCAACAGCCAGTGGCGGCGATAAGGTTGTAATTTATTAGAAAAGTAAGGGGCCCTCTGCAGTCAGTGGCCCCCCGCACGGCGAAGTCTGCGGGGGCCTTATTGCCGTCACTGGCAACAGCACCAAAAAAAAATCAGAAAGTGACAGAAATATTTGAAGATGGAAACAATCGACGATTGTAAGAAAAAATTCAAAAAGGAACGGAAATGTTTGACGACGAATTTCAAACTCAAACTTAAAAACAATAATTCGTAAACAAAACAAAACCGGAAATGATTTTTTTTTTTAATCTAACCGAAGTACTACGCTATCTTTTTTTTATATTCAATAACAATTTTTAATTTTAGTTTCTTTTTCTTATTATTATTAAGCGTCATCTCGGGGTAATACAATTTGTAACGTCAAAATCGATTTTCTTCCTCTCAAAAAAAAGTACTTCGAAATTTGATGAGTTGGCAACGCTGCTTCTGATTGCCGCTGAGTGCTATGTTAGGTTTTTTTTTTTTAATATTTCTCTTTAGTTTGTTTTAAAAGTTAAGCGCAGAATTCTTTTATAAATTTGCCTGTGTAGGGTATGCTAATAAACATTTTTTTTTTTTTTGTAATCGTGTTTTTAACTTTAACCTCCTATTTCAAATTTGCCAGATTAATTTAGGGAATTCCAGGGAAATAATAGGTGCTTTCTTTCGCTTAAAAGTTTGAAGTGTTTTAAATAGTTTGACATTTCATTTGTAAATAACCGTAATTCAATCCAAATAAGTTTTAAAAATAGAGAGATTCAATGAAAAGAATGTCGATTTTGGATCAAAACACGTTTGGATCACGATTTTGTTACCGAAAGAAAGCACCAAATGAATGCCGAAAAAAAAATTTTTCGTCGAGTCGGTTGGCAACACTGGCACCGTATGAAAACCAGAAAATACAAGACGTTTCCGTGTGAGAACCAACCAAACCGAGAATAACGTGACTTTAGATAACACAGGAAGCCTTTCTTCGATTAGAAAAAATAACGTTGTTATTGCATGTAAATACAAAACGAGGACAATTATGTTTGAACTTAAAACAGCGATGACGTGAGAATTCAAAAAAACCCACCGGGAGATATATATATTTTTTTAATAAGTCAAAAAATCTTTATCATGGGGTAGGATGGAAGGAAGATAATTAAATAATTAAATTATGCACACCTGTTGCACACATACACATACACACACCTCTTTAGGTATTTAGGTAATTTTTACTGAAACCCATTTATTACTAGTTAGTCAGTTACTCGTTAGTTATTTAAAAAAGTAGATAATAGATAAAACAGACAAGGATAAAAAAAGTTTAGGTTAATTTACAAAATCACTTTATAAAAAAAAAGAAGAAAAAAAAACAAGGCCGTTTAGCATTGGCTATCAAGTCGAGATTAGCAAAGGAAACAGACGAGGTCAAAAGTCTTCTCGAGCTTGCGTTCGCTTACCATTTTTTTTGGGTAACATTTTAAATTGGTTCAAACGATTTAAATTAGAGCAATCTCCAAACCGTGCGTTCGCATGCGTACCAATTTAGCCTAATCCTAGATCTAATTAGAGAATCAGATTGTGCCCTCGAGACGGACGCCTACCAATTGTTTCAATTGAGCAGCGCTTTTTAAAGATTGACGCCGGCCGCCGCGTTTAATATCTTTCAATTACATCGTCTTACATAACTTGTCAAAATTTTTAATTGAGAGAGAGGACCACGCTCTTGTTATTATTAAGAGTTAATGACAAATTCATTAAAAGAAGACTGCGGGTTGTTAATTGTTGTGAATGTGATATTTTAGCGTGACATTCACGAACTTCTAATTAAGTTAGGTTAGGAGTAGTTGTTCTGGGGGAGTAGGGGACGGGGCGAACGTAGGGGTGCGTGCCGTCGTAAGTCATCTTTGAGGAAGCTCCATCATAAGAAAGTGTATTGTTTTTTTTTTATTGATTTATCGCTATATAAAAGAATTCCAGAATTTATTTTCAGGCTTGAAAAAAGCTCTTGCAAAATAAGGGCTGTTCTAGTTTTCCCGCACTAGTGCACACTCAAAGTATCTTCATCTCGTATTAATGTATAAAGTTAGAACAAGACACAAATACTTTAGTGTACACAAGACAACAAACACACCTATAATTATTGTTTATTTAGGGGTCTATTCTGTATCAAAACATTTGTTCTTTCTTTTTTGTTTTAAGGAATTCATATTTTGCATTTTAGCGTTTGACGTATGTAAGTACTCTGTACATTCACACTAATAAATATTATTATTATTAACATATAAAATAGCGACATCTTACTATCGCTTTTTGACCTAACATTGCAGTAGGATAGACAAATTGAAGCGGGATTTGCTCCTAATGAGTCCCCCATGCAAGGCGGCCATGCTTGCTGTCAAAGCATAATGAAAGATTTTGGAAAAATTTTGTGCAAATCGTTCTTGATTGCAGTGAGAACCTCGAGCAGCCTCTGGACAGCTGTTTCAGCCCTGCTTGTTAGGTCAAAAAGCGATAGTAAGATGTCGCTATTTTATATGTTCATCATTCTTACATCGCATTTGCGAATAAATTGGGCAAGTCGTTTTTGGTCTGCAGTGGGAATGTCGAGCTACGTTTCTGCTGAAGAAGCCCCAAGCAGGGCTGAAACAGCTGTCCAGAGGCTGCTCGAGGTTCTCACTGCAATCAAGAACGATTTGCACAAAATTTTTCTAAAATTATTATTATTATTATTTTATTCGCGGTTCGCTTGTTTTATTTTGTTCTTTTGTTTTCTGCTAGCTTCTTGACTTGCAAAATCAAATCGAAATCCCGCATTTTATTGGCCCCTCTTTACAGTTCTCTTTTGTTTCACATGAGTTTATATTTATTTGAGAAAACTTCCGTCAATTTTCATTTTTTTTTAATTCATTTTATACTTTGTATTTCCCTTTTGTTTATTTTTTGATTTCTTCACTTTTTCTTGGTTGATGCTTTTTTACAGACGCCTTTTGTTTTCTGTTAATTCTTTTCGTCTGGAGAGATTCATTTGTTTTTGGTTCATTCATCTAAGCAGTCGACCATCTTTTGTTTTATTCTATTCTTTATGCTTTTGCACTAAATATTTCTCTTTTGTTTTTGACTCCTTTTTACAGCTTCTTTTTATTTCCAAAATCTTTCAACGATTTTCATTTCCTTGGTCATCTTAGTATCCTAGTACTTCTGTTTTCTTTTTTAAATTCGTTTTATGCTGTCGTATTTCTCTTTTGTTTATATTTATCAAATTGATTTTTCATATTTTGTTGATTGACGCTTTTTTTTCAACTAGATTTTTTTAAAATTTTTCGATTGGAGATTCATTTGGCTTTTGTTCATCTTAGTCGTCAATCTTCGCTTGTTTTTTTTGCGCTTTCATACTATGTTGTATTTCCCTTTTTTACAGAATTTCTTATGGAATTGATTTTACGCATTTTATTGACACTCGTTTTTGCAGTTCATCGTTTTTCATTTGTTTCAAGTCTCATATTTCATTTCCTTTTTGTTTTTTTTTTTATCGTGTTATTGACTTTTCTCGAGTTTGCTTTTGAACACGAAAAAATGACTTAACAGTAAAGTCCCATTCTTTTATAACTTAGAATTTACCGCCTATCAATAGAAAATAGAGTTTAATGTAGTGAGTTTGTTTACAGTAATTAATTACCTACCTATTTCATTTTGTACTGAAATTAAATTACTAACTCAGCACGAAATTCAAGAGTAGATTACTTTATTATCTACTGATTCAGTTTCTTTGATCACTTTTTTTTAACGTTTATTTTCAGTATGTGGTCAAGTGCGATATAATCAATAAATTTTAAAAAAGTTAGAAAATGAAATAATTAATTTTTTTCGTCTTTAAGTTTCTTTCCCTTGCCCTTCCCCAGACGGTTTTTTCTTACCGAAAATTTCCAAAATAATCTACGTGTGAAAGGAAAAAAAATTGTAAACAATTACAGTTTCCTGTAATTTCTTTTCCAAAAAAAGGTACGACTCACAAAAGTGCGGACACAAGTCTGCAAACTTTCAAAATTTTCAAGTCTCACCTGTACCTAAACAGTAGTTTTGAAAAAGGGAAAATTACAGGAAACTGTAATTGTAAACCATTTTTCTTTCGACTGTACGTAAGTATTAGAAACTTTTGTAGATGGCGCCACACAATTTTTTCAGCATTTTTTAAGACTTCTCGTTTGAATTTCTTCATTTTTCCAAATGTTATTAATTTCTGAGAAAATATTTTCTTACAAATTTCGTCGAATAAGAATCGACTTCAGTTATTAATTTCGATTATTCCGTCCGTGATTCGATGACTTACTAACAGTTAACACCTACTTAATAGATGGTGCCATTGAATTTTATATGAAATTCTCATCTTCGAGCAAATGGCAGTATTTTTTTGTACAATTTCTTTTTCTTTAAAGCGAACTAACGAACGAATTAGTCAACAGTAGATGGCGACAGTGATTTAAAAAAAAAATACCGTACCAAAATTACCAAATCTTACACTCAACCAACATTAAATGGCCACAATGATTCTTTTTTAAATTTGTTCAAAAGAAGATTAAATACTTTGCATCAAAGCAAATAAATAAAACTGTCAACTGCCTAGCTCATTATTCATATATACAAGGCGAGCAAATTTGCGATTGAAGTCACATGACCGAAAAATTTATAAAAAAAATTTGTTGTAAATCGTTTTTGATTGCAGTGGATTCCTCGAGCATACTTTGTACAGCAGTTTCAGCCCTATTTGGGGTCTCGTCAGCAATAGCTGACAGCACGCATGGCCGCCTTGTATGGGATGACTTATTATATAGCAAACCGGATTCAATTTGTCAATCCTAATGCAATGTCAGATCAAAAAGCGATCGCAGGATGTCGCCATTTTAAACTTTTGAAAAATTTATAGAGAACGGTGGGGTTGCGTTCATATACTACACCTTGAGGGTGAAATTACTTCTTTCTCGTCCACGATTTTTGACATATATCGTCCATTTATTTATTTATTTTTTTCGGCAAATGTCTTCTTTTTTTTAATTTTTAAAGTAAATTGTGGCACCTTATTTATTTTTATTTTTTACGAAAATACCTACTCGTTTCGATCATTGTGTTATTTGTTAAGACTCCATCTTTTTCTCGTTATTTATTTAGTTTCCGTTAGCTTCAAAATTATATATTTTTATCTACTGCGACATCTTTTAATAACGAAAACAATTAAATTCGGACTAAAAGTACGCTTTAGGGTCGACACATGGCGAGCGAGAGTACATTTTATCGTCAAATGATGGCGCTTACTCATTTTCACTCATTCATTTTTCCTAAAGTGATTCGGTTTTTTTCTTTTTTGTTAAATATGGCAATATTTCAAAAACTGGCATTGTTGTGTTGTCAGATTCAAAATTATTATTTTTACCTACTGCGACATATTTTAATAACGAACACAAAAAATTGTAACAGACGGCGAACAGTAATACAGTTCACCGTCAAATGATGACGCTAGTTCATTGACACTTTTTTTAGTTTTCGTAGAGATTGTTTTTTTTTTTTTTAGGGGGGAACGCTTCGAAACGTGACAACGTTGGAAAATTCACCCGATTTTTTCTAGATTTATAAAAACAAGGACGAGTAAATTTGCTGCTCCGGATCAGATTGGCGGTAAATTTGAAAATTTCATTCTTTTTTGTCGAATTTAATCAATCAGCTGTAACTGTTACGATCTAATCTAACCAAGGCTAGCATTGAATTTGGAACAGCACGCACGGATTTCTCGATAATTATACCACTTCACCAAAAACAGATGACGTCACTGCTGACTCACCGGACGTCATAATGATTTAAAAGTTGCACAACATGCAACCATGTATTTTGCTTAAAACAATTAATCCGTCTGAATTTTTCTGGTAAATCTTCTCCCATTTTGAAAATGAGAATACGAAGGAGGAGAGTCCTTTTTCATAACCTTAATTTTAAATTTTAATTAATTTCCGTTCGGTTGGTAATGAATTTAAAAGAAAATCTTTTGTTTTTCGATGCCTACCTTAAATGACAGACATTTGCGGGAGGCTAAATCAATTACTTTACTGAAAATTAAGCAATTTCTATTACTGAATAATTTGTAATCATGAATCAACCAACCTTGATGATTAACAGAACGTTACTAATACAAATTCAGCAACAAAAGAAGAGACCATTGTGTATTGCATATTATTCGCAATTATTCATAAAGGAAAGATAAACGATTTAAAAAAAAAGGCCCATTGCGCAGGCCGTAGCGGAAGATCTTTTGTAAAAAAATTGATATTTGATTCTTGTTTTTTCTAATTTCGATTGTCATTTGTTAGTAAAAATACTCGTTGAGCTGAGAGGAGGGGAAGCGCAGAATGTAACTCGATATTTCCAGTTTTCTCTTAGCTATAGCCAAGTACTTTCGCCTAATTTTAGTAGTTTTGGGTATGTTAATGAAATGCCGATTTTGCCGGCGCGTTGTTTGTCATAAGGGGAAGAGAAAAGAAAACTTACAGGATCACTAGGTTAGCGGCATCCGGTATATGGACACTTCCTTGATGATACATCTTTTCTCCACCTATCAAACTGGATTCATAGAATCCATCGTCCTTTCCGACCACATGGGGCAGGCAGAAATACAAATTGCCACGCTCGCTTTCCGGCAACGTTATGACATACCGCGCGAATGTTTCTTGAATGGCAATCTCATTGATGCCATAATCCGTCAAGTCCTCACAGATAGAATCTCGATCAGCCGCCGTTTTCGTCGCTTTGAGCTGCATGCCGCTGAAAAAATTTCGACCGCGCACTTCGAACTCCACTTTCTTCGCGTAGGACCCATTTGTGATGTTCGTCACCGAAAGTGATTGTATTTCCGGAAAAATGTTTTGTGCGTTCGTTCGCTCGCTATGCGCCAGCAGAAGGCAGAGAGTCAGTAAAAAAACTGTCAGGTGCCACTTCTTGCGAGACACATCTCTCGCCATGATATACAAAACTGACGATAATAAACAGAAGTAGGGCTTATAACCATAATCGAACGTCAGAAGACAGAACTGTCAATTTAAAAAAAAAAGAATATATGCTGCCAACATGAAAATGCATTACAGATTCCTGTAATTATAAATAACTTACAGAGATCTTGTAAATACACGTTACATCATGAAAATTGATTGTAATATTGCGATTACAAAACCGCACATAAAAAAATTAAGCGCCCCTTTTTTTCAAAGATTTCGATTTCATGACGTTAATTAGTAAAGCAAGTTAAAAACAGAACGCTTATCTTTTAAAACTTATGCATATTACTCCCGCTGGTGTATAAACAGTAGTCTAATCAAAATTAGCATAAGTGCTGGGCCAACACAGAAGAATAAATTTATTTTTCGAAAATGTCTCTAACAAGATATACGCTTAAGAATGTGCGGTTCGCTATTCTACAACAAAATCTCACAGGAAACGTCCGCAAATTTTCATCGTCTGCACCTCAGGTAAGCGCTAATTTAATTAATTTGCCCTAAAATAAACACAATGCAACTCTTGGTGATCTCCTTTATATTGGGTTGGTGGACCTGGTAAGGCGGGCTTTTTGAAATTTCAGGAAGCAACATTGCAAGTTAAAGGCCAAACGATCAACTACGTCAAGGCCGGCAATGGAAATCACCCGCTCCTGTGTTTTCCTGGGGCCCTAGGCACAATCTGGAGCGATTTCGAACCCCAAATTAAAAACTTAGACAAGGAAAAGTTTACGGTCGTTGCGTGGGACCCGCCTGGCTATGGCCACAGTCGCCCCCCAAACCGGAATTTCTCAACGGAATTTTACGAAAACGACGCCGAAATGGCTCACGACTTCATGAAGGTATTGCCCTTTTACCCGACAATAATTAATTGTAGCTACTAATTCAGATTTTGCAGGAACTAGGCATTGCAAAGTATTCTTTGCTTGGATGGAGTGACGGTGGTATTTCAAGCATGATTCTTTCAGCGAGGCACCCGAACGCCGTGCTTAAGTTAGTTGTGTGGGGGGCGAACTCTTACATCATCCCTGAGGAAATACAATCATACGAAAGTAAGCGTCCCTGTTTTTTTTTTTCTTAATCGCTTGTTATGATTGCGTCATTCGCTTTCAGAAATAAGAGATATTAGTAAATGGTCGGATAGAATGAAGGCGCCCCTAATCAAACTGTACGGGGCGGAGGGTCTCCAAAGCATGTGGAACGGCTGGTGTGATGCGCTCACTGAAATGTACAAGCGAGGAGGAGACATCTGCAAGAACGACCTCGCCCTCATAAAATGCCCCACACTGATCATTCATGGTGATAAGGACCCCCTCGTTGCAAACGAGCACCCCAGTTACTTGCTGCAACATATTGAAGGGGCCCGGTAAGGTTCTATGTTGCATTCTGTCCTTCTGGGAAATCCCCAAATCATTTTTAGGCTTCATCGATTCCCTGAGGGCAAACACAACTTGCATTTAAAGTATTCTGAAGAGTTTAATTCGTTGATTACAAAGTTCCTACTCGAAAGTAAGTAATTTGAAGCTTTATATTATACGCAACTGTCAATCTAGGAAATAAAACTTCGACTGCATAATGCTAGTTTGTTTTTATTAAGAAAATGATAACACAGTGAAAAAGAACAAACTCATAATTTATAGTATGAAATGTTTGGGGGGTGGGGGGTACAGTGCAATGATGTTAAATATTATTAATATTAATAAAGCCGAACAATTTATTTAGTATTTGAAATATATGTGGAATTAATTAATCATATAATTCACCGCTTTCCATCGCATCTCTGTATCCCTTGGTGTTCTTCTGCTCGGGATCCAGCTTTATCATGTCGTCTATTCTCAAAATAGTAATCGCAGCCTCTGTGGCAAACTTGAGCGACTTGATCTTCGAGATGGTCGGCTCTAAGACCCCCGCTTTCTTGTTGTCCCGCACCGTCCCCTCAATCAAATCCAGGCCGACCCATTTGAGGTGAGCGTGATCGATTTTAGTCTGGCTGGAGTTCTGGTAGGCCCTCAACTTGGCGACCAAATCGGTGGCATCCTGGGCAGCATTTACGGCTAGTGTTTTAGGGATGACCAACAAACTTCTGGCGAACTCTGCGATTGACAGTTGCTCGCGTGAAGACAACGTGGTGGCGAAATTTTCTAAGTAAATCGAGAGGGCGGCTTCCACTGAACCTCCTCCGGCGACGACACTTTTCGACTCCAAAACTCTTTTCACCACACAAAGGGCGTCGTGTACTGACCGTTCCATTTCGTCACAGTAGAAATCGTTCGGACCTCGCAGGATTATTGATGCGGCTGTGCGTGCTTTAGGACTGTAATGCAAAGAAAATTATTTAAAAGATCTGGATTTATTTGATTAAGGCCCGATTTCTTCACCTACAGATAAATTTATCTGCCAGGTAGTATCCCCGGAATCTATTATTGATATAATGGTTTCCAAGGATAACACCTGGCAGATAAATTTATCAGGAGGTGAAGAAATCGGGCATAAATGACTGAATATCAAATGAAATGGGTCTAATGAGCAGAAAGCAAAGATTTTTGTACTTACCCCTTTATGAGAATCAACTCATCATCTGCAATTCTTTCTTGTACGACCTCAGCTGCTTCACCAACCATGCTAGAATCGAAACTCTCCTCACCTATAAATCGATAATAAACGAATTAATATGTTTAAAGCATTTGTGAATTATTTACCGTCCATATTGGTGAGCGAAGTTAGGAAAGCGGCCCCAGTAGCTTTCGCAATCCGTTTCAGATCCGCTTTGGTCACACGCCTGACAGCCAGTGCCCCGTGTTCGACAAAATACTTCAAGCACAGATCATCCACGCCCCCGGTGCACAAGACCACGTTAACTCCGGTGGACAAAATCTTTTGAATGCGCTCCTTTGTGATGTCGAGCTCGCGATTCCTAATCGCCTCCAACTTTTCGGGATCGCTAATTAAAACCTGCAAGGATATTATTAATAATGATGGATTCAAAGAGAAGAAGCAAATCGAAAAAAACCTGAACCCCCATCTTCATTTTGACTTTCTGCAGCGAAAAATCTAAGCAGGCGATCTTCGCATTTAAGATTCGCTTGGGCATGGCTTGGCTTGCAACGGTGCAATTGAGGGCGTAACCCTGTATGAGAACGCTTTCCCTGGCGCTACGCCCGTGGGCCTTCAAGATGTTTACGGCCTTGATTGGGTACAGGGCATTTCCTTTCGAGTCGGTGATTTTTACAGCTTGGGCAGCATCAACTACCATTGATGCAAATATATCGGCGTCACTAAGAAAGCATTAAAGAAAAAGAAACCTGCGAACATTTTTGAGTTTTGTAAAGAGTAGAAAAGGATACGCCCCGATGATCTTTGAACTCAGCGAAGTCTTCGCAACGTTAACTATACATTCACGTCCTAATTCGTCTACTGGAATCGTAAGATGTTCTTGTATGTACTTGCAAGCCTCCTTGCATGCGAGACGGTACCCGCTGATGATTGATGTGGGGTGAATTTTTTGTTTGACGAGGTCATCAGCATTCTGAGAAGAAACAAATGTACAGCACATTTATAACTTGGAACTGAATTAAATAAAAAATTAAAAATTTTCATTCCTATAACAGATTGTACCTTTAATAACTCGGCTGCAATGATTACGACTGAAGTTGTTCCATCGCCGACTTCCTCGTCTTGCAACTGCGCCAGTTCTACCAACACTCTGGCCGCAGGATGCTCCACCTCCAGTAGTTTCAAAATGGTTGCACCGTCGTTTGTTACGGTTACATCCCCGATGTCGTCCACTAACAT
Organism: Prosopocoilus inquinatus; assembly: GCA_036172665.1. Lineage (NCBI taxonomy): Eukaryota > Metazoa > Arthropoda > Insecta > Coleoptera > Lucanidae > Prosopocoilus > Prosopocoilus inquinatus. The sequence continues at coordinate 11,146,700 of CM069871.1, read as the reverse complement.
TTTGTCTAGCCCGACTGGGCCAAGAGATGACTTTACGATGTTTGCGATCGTTGATGCTGCCATAACTAAGAACACAATAAATTTCAAGTTTACAGAGAGAACGTAATAACACAGAGTGTGGGCAGCATAAGTGCAACGGTGCGGTTTTTTAAACTGTCTTCTAAAATCTAACCTGATAGGGAGTGTCACTAGTAATGATAAACTAATTTATACTTTATGTGTACGAAATGGTTTTCGCTTTCTGGAATTGCTTGAAAATTTTACATTTTGTGTATCTTTATCGCACGTCCTGCAATATTTTAATTTTTTCGCAGCTGCGGCACATGATGTAGATTAAGGTTATGTACACAAAGAAAAGTGCGTTACTTACCGTTTTGTGTGCGGACCGATTGACCAGATGTCCGGGTACCGGCCACGGATAAAGGGCTTGCTAACATCGACATCCTTTTTATTGATAAAATTAACAGACCACAAATTATTCTAGAAAACGCCGAGCAGCCATTAACTCAGGACAGTATACGAATCTTGAAATGTACCTTGGCCACAATGTTGCCAATAACTCGATCAAAAATTCCTTTTCTTCGCATACAGTATTTCCCTAGAATTTCCTAAATTAATCTGGCAAATGTTAACGTTAAAAGCACGATTATAAAAAGAAACAATAAAAATGATTCCTATTTATTAGTATTATTACAGATAGAGTAGTAAAAACTTTTCTGCATTAACTGTTAAAACAAATGAAACAAAAATATTGGTTGCGTTCAGGTAGAAAATTATTTACCACCCTGCAGCACCGCTCGAAGCTGTAGCACTTTAAATTACCTGAACCGAGATTCTATTGTAGAGGTTATGAATATGAGTCATTGGGCGCGTTCAGAGACGCTCAGCGGCTTATGCTTATACAGCAATTGTTTGTGATTGGCTCACACTAAGGTAACAGCCAATCACAAACGACCGCTGAGTAAGCAACTCAGCGTCTGCTGAACGCGCCCATTGTGCATAATGCAGCGTAAAAATTTCACGCTTGACTAATGGTGGAGGTTTTAAGAAAGTGCTGCAAGTAATGACGTCACATGCACCTAGTTCAGACTTACGCTTTAGAAAAACGCTTCAGCGCTGCGGTTTCTTGAACACGATCATTAAAACAACCCAACCTTGTACTTCGCAGCAATCAGAAGCAGCATTGCCAGCCATCTGCCAGCTCATTAAATTTTGAAGTTTGTACATTTTTTAAGAAAAATTCGATTTTGAGTTACAAATCGCATCTAACCGTCTTTTTCTATTCAATAATAATTTTTTATTTCAGTTTGTTTTTCTTCTAATTTTAAAGTAAACTGAAATAAAAAAATATAATTGAATTTCGAAGTTCATACCTTTATTAATTTTAAAGGTGCTTTCTTTCGTTTAAAAGTTTGTATAGTGTTTGGAATAGTTTGGACCTGAATTTCGTAGTTGTGGCAACAAAACACTTGATTTGAATTTTTGATTGACAGTTCATTTGTAAATAACCATAATTCAATCCAAACAAGTTTTAAAAATAAAGAGATTCAAAGAAAAGAATGCCTGTTTTTGAATCGAAACACGTTTGGATAACGATTTTGTGAGCGAAAGAAAGCATTTTTTATCTACAATTCATTTTGAGTCCTTTGCTTCGTTCACTTTTGTTTCAAGAATTGATGCTCTGCATTTTATTCACTGTTCGTTTGTTTAGCCCTCTTATTTTTTTGTTTCTTCGCATTCTTTTGTTTTTAATTTAATTCAATTGGTTTTCGCGTTCGTTATTAAAATAGTAAGAAAAAGAAAAAGAAAAGTAAGAAAAATAAACCAATAAGAATTATTATTAATTAGAAAAAGATGGTTAGATTTTTCAAAATTTGTTTTTCGAAAATATTGCTATCGTCACTTGTTTTTACGTTTGAAAATCATTCTCTTTTTACTTGCAGTCATCATTTGTTCCCATCGTATATTTCTGTCATTTTATGATTTGCTTTTTGGTGCCGTCATTGTTTAAAAGAAGACGTTTATTTGTTTCTCTTTAATTTTTTTGTTTATCTTCTGAAATTATTTCGTTCCCTTTGTTCTTCTTCGTTTGGTTTTCCGCGATTAAATTTACGATTGCCATTTGTTTTTTTTCTATTTTGATCTGAAATTGATTAAACAAACATTTTTGTGCACCTCTTTTTCCTCCGCGAATAATTAGTTGTCATTTGTTTTTTTTTTCCTGCTTTTTCAGAAATTTTCATTTCGTAGTAAGTCTCATGATGAAATTTGTTTGTGTTTACTGATTATTGTGCAGTTCGAATTATTAATATCGAATGTTCCTTATTATCCTTTTTTTTTAATTTTAAATCTACCAATTCGTTTTGGGTCCTTTTCTTCTGTATGCGCGATCATCATTTGTTTCTCTTCCTTTATTCAGAAATCTTTTTATTTGCAGCGCGTGTTCCTTCTCTCGATTGTCAAAAAACTTTTTTAATTACTTCCGATTTGTCAGAAATTAAATGACTATTGTAATTTCTTTGGAAATTATTTTTTTTCATTTCGACCGTGTTTCTGAGTCTTTGATAAAAATGTTCTTGTTTTTTTCTGATCTTTTGTTCTCAAGAAGTTGAAAAATTCCTTAGATTTCAACGAATTCTTGCAATTTTTCCGTTTTGTTTGAAATTATCTCTAGATTTAACGATTTTTTCCCTCACTTAGCAACACTGCTCGGCCACAGTATATACGAGCTTCGCACTTATGCCTTGGCTGAGGTATATTTCAAGATTCGCATGAAAATAGTGAATTGCAAGAAATTCGGTGTTGCCCAAGTGCCAACCTCTTCCACCAGACAAAAAAAATACGTAAGAAATAAATTTCAGTGTCACTCAAAAAAATATAGGAGTATTTAGTTAAAAGTAGGAAACCTTCCGAATGAGAGTTTTATTAGAAATAATACATGAGAAAAATAAACGTTACATGTCTACTATAAACACTATAAATATAGTAACAGTTTTAAATTTTACATTAATAAAAATACTTCCATAACACTAAAGTAGGATATAATTTACATTTATGAAAAAACCATTTAAAACTAAGCAAGAAAACAATCTGCTCCCTACGTTACAACTGTACTCATGTTCAACATGCAGTTACGAAAGTATAAAATGACACTCGGTACTTAAAATACCTTTAATTATTACATTTTACTCGTTTAGTTCTTTGAACAAAATCAGAAGAACATTCAGAAAAAGGATGAGGTCATTTCATACTCCAGAGTAGGAAATGGCAAAAAAATAAACAATTCTTTCATTAAAAGTATTTTAAGTATGAAAAGGTAATACTCAAAAAAAAAAAAACTTGTATAAGTATAAAGTAGTACAAAGTACATGAAAAATAACCGTTCCTTGACTAGATTTTGTCCATTTTATTTAAGAATACTAAAAGTCAATTATATGAAGATCTGAATAAATAAAGACATAAGTATAATAAAATTCTATTGTTGTGCACAGATAAAAAATTACATGTAGATAGATAGTTTATGTTTTACCTTCAAAAAATAAAATATGTACTCTTTAACTACAAATTAGTAAACGAAAAATGGACAAAATATACAGAAAAAAAAAAGTATTAAATATATTTACAACAACTAAGTTGCCCTTTACGCTTAGCCCTTTGGTGAAGATTTGTTTGTAAACTTTTTACATATTTCACTTAACTTAGTGTAATGCCACCTTAAGTGAATCGCCTCAACGAAACAACTTGCTCCCGTCATTTACAAATTTAAATAGAATATCATAGAGTTAAAGTTCAACTGGTAAAATATACACGCAAATCTCTACGAAAATTTCGTTTAGTCAAATAGCTCTCAGTATAAAATCTACCGGATCATGTAACAATGCAGTTATACTTACACAGATTATTTACACAACAGTGAAGATCACTTGGAAAATAATTCTCGTCGAAATCACTGTGACGATGGTACTATAATAAAAATTAAAAAAAATGGAGATTTCACTTCGCACCAACAATTCAAACGGAATATGTACACAAGAGGAAAACAATCATCAATCATTGACCTACATTTACAAATTTTTTTTTTTTTACAAATGATTCGGGTTATCAAATTTAGGTCCCTTAAGAACAAAGATTTCGCTGTATGGTCCATCTTGTTCCAGCTCCAACACTTGAAACTTCTTCAACACCAGCAGACTGTAGAATTTCTGCGCCGCCTTCAAAACATACACAAAATTAATTACAAAAAAAATTAAACGATTAGGATATGACACCAACCTGTTTCCTCGAATTTCTATGGCACATTTCCAACAGTGTAATCTGATTTGTTTGTTGCAGTTTCGATCTGACCGCTGTGAAAAGCTGATAGGCCCTCTTGTTGAGGACCCTCTCTTCAAACTGCTCGTCGGTTTCATCAACTTGTTGTTCATCGTTCTAAAACAAAAATCGGTTTTATGGCCTGAAAACTGCCGAAATAAAAATTAACTTACAGGACCGACTGAGTGAGGAAACTCGTAATCCCCTTGCCAAGGTGACTGAACTCGCTCTGACATATTTCCAGCCGGCTGCTCGGGTAAGTGCTCGTCATAACCCATGTTAGCCATTTCTATCTGTCCCTATCGAACAAAACGTGCAAATCCTAAACGACTCAACGAAATAAAAAACTTGCACTTACTTGTCCGTAGCCTGCAATCGTCGGTAAATGCTCCAATACATCCAGGCTTTCGTGGTGTGGTGTTTGGGGAATTCCAATGCCATGTCTTAGGAGGTCTTCACTCGTGGCTGGTGTCATTGGTGGAGCATACGTTGCCAATGACTCCTGTTCTTGTAGTAGAGAGCGAACCTGGACCAAACAGAAACAATTAAAACCTGCACGTTTTTTTAAAAATTGTAAATTTTACCTGCTCGGGGGGTAACTGGGGCATTTCAGCGATGTGAGGTAATGGCGTGGGGGGAGGAACGACTGTGCTGGAGTATCCTAAAGGAGTCGGTGGAGGACGCATTTCTTCATGTATCATATGTGAAGACCCTGCGACCATCATCATGTGCGAAGTAGAAGGTGCCATGGTTTCCAAACTGCTCGGTGAAGTTGTAACCAAGTGTTGAGTCGGATATCCGGGTGTTTGGGGGCCTAAAGGTGTAGCTGGGGTTAAAGGAATTGGCACGGCTAAAGGAGTCGGTGGTGCTAGAGGTGTGGGCGGTGCTAAAGGCGTTGGAAGACTTAAGGGTGTTGGGGGAGCCAACGGTGTCGGAGGAGCTAACGGTGTAGGTGGGGCTAAAGGCATAGGTGTTGGCTGGGGCAAAGGCGTCGGAGGTGCTAATGGCGTGGAGGGCATCAAAGCAGCAAGCGCATCTTCCGCTTGCATCATAGGAGGCATCTCAGGCTCTGGATGTAAAGGCGTTCGACCCTAAAAAATTTATAATTAAGTATTAATGCAGAAACAAAAATGCAAAATACTTACTCCATCATCAACAATCTTTCGCTTGCGACCTCGCCTTGCTGGTGTGTGTTCAATAATTTGCTGTTGCTCCTCCGCCTCACGTATTTGATCTAAAGCCAGCGAGTCTGGATCGCCTAGCATGGCAAAATCTTCCGTGCCAATCGCTTTCAACACAAGATGTCTCTGATAATTCTAAATTGAGGAGGAATTTAGATCTGCATTAACAAGTAGAGCAGGCTTACCATAAAGAGAGCTCTGGCTGGGATTGGGCGAGCTGGTAAAGCGAATAATTTCTCAACACCCCCCGTCTCTTTCCAATGCATCAGGCGTTTGGTGGGCGGTGCAAGATCTAACGTTGTTACAATGTCGCTTGTGTCTGATAATTGGTTCTTCATTTCTTCACCCGATATATTTTTGACCTCGTCGACAATGAGCTTTCGTTTTCGCTTTGTTTTTGTAAAACCTAAAATGATTGATTAATTGATCTAACACAATTGACATCAAAAGAAACCTAAAATTTTATGTTGTCTTTGTTAACCCTTATTGTATTGACTTGCATTATAAAATACAATACAGTTTACCTCTTAACGCAGAAGCATCAACCGGTGCTAAAGCAAAGCTTTCCTCTTCGTTCTGCAAAAGTGTTGTTTGATCAAGAGGTGTAGCAGGCCTGACTGGTTCCTCTTGCTGTTCAATCGGTGGTTCCGGTGGGGGAATTGACGGTAGTTGAGGAGGTTGTTCAATTGGTACTGGTCCTAAAGACGAAGCAGGTCTTGAATCATCCGAACTGAAAACCAAAATAAATTAAAATCAAGCACAAAAGTCAGTGCAATCAGTAGATACCTCACTCCACCGACAGATGGTGGTCCCCCAAATTGATCCATGTCATCATCACTGTCAGGAGGTTGAGGCGGATGCGGTGGTTCTTGCAGATGCGAATCCACCGGGGGAACATCCCCCATAGGGGCATCATCGAATAATCCCCCTTCAAACAACCCACCGGCTATGGATAACAAACCATTAAAATGAAATCAGGTTTACCAAAACAAATTTTTCTCCGAATTACCAGTGAAACCGTCATCCCGAATGTGAGTGTCGACTTCCATTGGCGTATGTTGGGTGCCCGAAGTAGAAGGAATCGGTTCTCGGTCTTTATCTATTCCTACACCATCTAGTACCGGTCCGTCACTGAACAACAAATTACTCTAAAAACACAAAAATGTTCGTTATTTACAGTTAATAATTAATCGATTCCTTGGGAAATAATCGTCGATTAACGTTAATCAAGACTAGTATAAATGAGGCTAAATCTTATTATTCATCTAAGAATTAATTTCTGACTACCTGTTCCATAGATGGCTCTAAAGTTGAAGTGTGTCGCATTAAATCTGGGGCATCAGTATCAAACCCCATATCCCCGAATCCGTCATCGTTCGTAACCAAGGACATGCTACCATAATCTTCGCGCATCGTAATTTCCTCGGCTCTCGACTGATTCAAGCTAAATTGCGCTTCTATATCCACATCACTGTAATATGAAAAACTACGTCGTCATATACTCAATACAACTTATCTTACAGCAAACTTACTTCAATTCCGGCATGGTGGTGTCGAAGTCGTGGAATACCTCGGGTAAAGTAATTGCGTTAACCGCAGCCTCGCGGTGCTCCTCGGGTAGGTCCACCATTCCCGGCCTAAAGGCCATCTTGATCTTGACGAAGGCCTCATTGCAATCGGCCAAGAGGTACTTGGCTTTGCGCGAATAAATTCTAACCACACCTAGTAATAAGTGTCCGGAGGTTCTGAGGGCCATTTTCACTTTGGGTTGGAGTATGCCGTCCACGGATTTCTCTATGTTCGTTTCGAAGACATGGGCCTTCGTAAGTTTCTTGTCCCAGTGAGCGGCCAGCCAGATCCTGGCTAGGGGGCCTTTCTTGGCCAACACAAAGTGCGCGTAAAACATATTTAACCACTTGAATTACCGTTTATAACAAAATAAACAGGCGATATGATCGGATAACCAAAGAGCGTTGGCGCTCAAACATCGCCTTCCTGCAGACGTCCGATTATAATCCCGGCGTGCGTTAAGTAATAGACGGCAACGAATTCTTGAATTCCTCGCAATAATTAACGTTCTTTTCCATACCAAACACGTTAAATAAACTGGCTGCGAACTTTTTGTAAACACAACAAGTACAAACACATCTCGGTGTAAAATGGCGGCAACTGGAAGAGAGAAGCCACAGTTGCATTTTCTACTGCGCATGCGCACGACAAAAGACGATAACGCGCGCAGATTCAAAATTATCCGTCAGACTTTTTACAAGCACTTTTTACACATTATTTCTTTTTACAATGAACAAGTTTTTATTAATATTTACAATATTTTTACTTTTGTTATTGAATTATGCAGGATGCGCCAAGCGTTTGTGCCGGAGAAGAATGAACGCAGCAATGAAAAACGCAAATCATATGCTGAAAAATTCCACTACGCCACCGCAGCTCATTGAGAACGAAGAAGTGGCGACGACGGCGGAGGTACAAATCGAAGAAAAAGATAACGACGATGATGATAATGCTTGCCGGTTATATGATCCAGGCGAGGCGGATAATCATTTGCCCATGCAAAACTGCTATTACGGACCGACCATGAAAGGAAAAGTCATCAACCCTTTCAGAAATTACAAGAATCACACGCAGGACATATTTAAATCGGCCTGCATGAAATGCGCACTTTGCCTTGCCGTGGCCCAAAGCGTACGAAGTTTCTCTTGTTGCACAATGTGTTCCTGGACGTATCATTCTTCATTTCAGATGAACGAAACACTTCAAAGCAAGGATTTAAACATCGAATGCCCCGTGCTGGGCAAGAATTGCCTATGCAAAATTCTAGAACCCGTGTGCACCAGTGGATTTAAAAAGTTTGAAACGAAGCCGGGCTGTGCTAATATTTTGCTCGTGTTTTACTCGCATTATAATTTTCAGCTATGACTTGCGAAAGGTAAACGAAGAAGACATTTTGGTGACGGCGTCTTCCCCAGGAAGCAAACACGTGCCAACCAGCTTCGACGGATCCTGGACTGAGAAGTTAATAAACGAATTTTAATCGATCAGTTAAATACGCATTAATTTTATTTTCAGGCTGAGGGAGACTTGCCGCAGGTACTTCGACAACATGGACTGCGACCTGTACGAAACACTGAAGTCCCGAAGCACGAGTCTCGTTGATTATTTATGCAAGTATGTTGGAAGCGAGTTGTTAATTACAAAAGCGTTCATTGATTTTTCCACCAGCGGTGATGGCCTGTTTCGTGACTGTCGGAATATCAAGTTGAAACTCGTAGAGATTCCTGATCGAAAGAGTAAGCTATGTGCGAAATGCGGTTAATCGATTGAATACAATGATTTTATTAACATTTGGTTTTATTTGCTAATCACGTTATTACAATATTTAAATAAATAATCTATTTAAGGAAAAAAGAACAACAGAATTAACATACGGTAGAGAGCGAAAAATAATAGACGATTACAGTTTCCTGTAATTTTTTTTTCTTCAAAATGGTACCGTTTAAATAAGACTTCCCAGATTTTGCAAAAGTTTTCAGTTTGTCTGATCTGAAAGCTTTTAAAATTTATTATTATTAATAACTATTGAAACAATATATTTTGGAGAAAAAGAAAAATAAATTACAGGAATCTGTAATCGTCTGCTATTTTTTGCTTTCATCTGTACTTACATAAAACTTGACTGTGGAATTTCTAAATCCGTAGATACAGATAAAACCACTTCAAATAGGCACATAATTTAAATCGGCATGCATTTGTACCGCATGTACGCGCTTCGTGCCTACTTAATGTGGCGCAATCGGTAATATGTAAATACAAAGTGATCAAGAATGACGGTGTGAGTTTGCATTTGCAAAACACTGTAACCGAGTGTTTTGTTCCGTTATTTATCATAACATTATGATTCCAGAACGATGATCAAAGTGCCCCTCCTTTTTTTGGCTCTACAACACATTCACACCAGCATTCGTTATCCATTTCTGTCACGTGTTGCGTTGCCAAAAAAAAGTTTTTTTTTGTAATAGATATTTCTTCAGTTGCCTAAAAGATTTTCACATGTGGTGACAGAGATGGCGTTAACGTAATTATGGTCGTAGTAACGAGTGTCTAAATAAAAAACTGGTCAAGCAGGCTGTGGAAAAATTCACAAACAAGGTTTGCACGTCTTAGATAATTTCGTACTTTTAGCAAAAACATTAAGCCCCATATGGTAATTCGTTAAATGTTATTTCAGTGTCAAGGTAAATGCGAAACATAACTTTAAAACAGGTTCCCAAAAAATTAACATGACATTTATAAAAAATAATTAAGAAAAAATAACGGAAAACGTGGTTATTCAACAGCAATTTTTGACGTTACATTTGACAGCTTCGCAGTTGAGCTTAGAAACGAACAAATTCTTGGTCATGGCCTACTTGATCAGATTTTTATTATTTAGACACTAGTTATTAAAATGCGCTGTTATCGAGTTTTTTTTTTTTTTTTACTGAAACAGAAGGTGTGCACGCGCACTACTTGTTTGACATTTTGAATAATAGATGGTGCCGAATTAAGCAGAATTTTAGGCTAGTTCCACAGCCATCTGTTGTGTAAGTTGTAAAAAAGTCATCGTTAAACGGCATTTAGAATTTTTTTATCGCACAGTTCTTTTTAAATAAATCCCCAAAACAAAAGATGCGCATGTCCCCTAATTATTTGTCGTTTTGAACAATAGATGGCGTTGAGAATTTACCAGAATTTTAAGCGAAATTTAGAATTTTTGTTATCGACAAGTTTTCTTTTATATAATTACCTGTAACAAAAGATACGCACGCGCACTAATTGTTTGTCATTTTGAATGACAGATGCCATTGAATTAACCAAGTTTGTTATTAAATTAAAATTAAGTGATATACCGATTCGTAGTTGAAGAAAAAAAAAAAATTAAAAAAGTAATCCAAAATGAAGAGAAAAGATTTTAGCAATTAGGTTTCAGTAATCATTACGAACGTAATACTCTGGACACGTGTCAGCCGTCACCAACCAATTCAGCACCGCCAACTCAAACAGCCATTCTCGATCACTTTGTATTTCTGCAGAAAGTTAACGCATTCGATTAGAAATTAGAATTACCACAGTAACTAATAGCGTAACAAATACATAATAATAAAATAAAGTTCACCATGCAAGTAAATAATAGAAAAGATTATTAAAAACATGTATAGACAATATAAAATTAATGAGAAATATGACTAGTTGCATTTCTTCTAAGATCTATTTTCACATCGTCTGTCGCTTGCAATTCAATAAAATAACAAACCTGCACCGCATTAACTGGAAACATAAACGTAAAAAAAACATTGTGGCAGAGCTAAATACACCAAAAGGAATATTATGGCAAGTATAACAACAACTATAAATAAACGAAAAATGTACTAGGCCAGAAGAAGCAAATAATGTGAGAATGTGAATGATTCGATGCCACCACGTACAGTCCTATCAAAATAATTATATATTTAAAATTGACAGTCTTCCCTTTACGAACCCATTATGCAATAGACAAGAACCAAGTCTGATTTGCTCACACCTTTTATAAGACGAGCTAAATTCAGTTTCTACATGAACACGTTTACATTTGTACACCCCGGAATTTCAATAATTGAATTCGTTAATTAATTAATTAATTAATACTTCATGCATTAGGTCCCTATTTAATATCATCAACATTTATATTATGACTACTGCAACATTTCTTTCTATCAATAAATAAAGATTTCGATGATTTTGATTTTTTTTTGGTTTTGTAAAATGGTTTTAAACGTTAGTCGGTGCCTCTAAGCCGCAGATGATGGCTTTCATGACGCTTGCTGCGGCCAAAGAAGCGTACGGCTGCCACTCTTTCCTTCTGGTTCCGTCTTTGTAATCCGATATGCCTCGAATGCAGATGAAGCTGTCCTTGCAGTTACCGAGGACTGATTCGATTACCGTGTCGTATTCGCAGTCGAAAGCTAGAGCACCGTATTGGCTGGCGAATTGTTGCCGCAGCTCTTCTGATTTCACAACTTGCCTGCCGGAAGCAACCGGAGAAAGATGGATGCGTGGACAACCGTCTTGTCTGTTGCGTAACGAAACGTTATTAAAAAAGTCTGTAGTACTTTACTCTTTACTTTACCTTTTTGCAGCAGCCTTATCTAAGGGAACAGGGTGAGCAACTTCTATTAAATCTCTATCACCAATTGACATGTATAGTTTATCAGTCTCGGAACTAGGCGGGCTAAAATCCTGCTCCGATTGAGAGCTGAGCGTGTTCAATCCGTTCCTTATGTAGGTTAACCAGGGGGGAATACCATTTTCATTTGAGTCAGTGGATGCTTTCAATTCGTTAGCAATTTTCTGGAGATTCAAGTTAGCCGGTCGGTATGGTTTGATTTCAAACTCGAAACCCTTGTCGGTCGACTTGGCATTGTCACAATACACGTACACATACCTGAAGTTATTTATTATTGATTGAGAGTTCGGCGCGTAAAATTAATAAATAAATCATGTTATTACTTGTTATCTTTGGCAGGACATGAGATGACTACATCACCTAACCTAACGTGCTTATTATAGTCTGTGTAGTGAGGAACTCCGCCCCCCAATCCGACCAAAAAAACGTAATCGACCTTTTGGAATGTGCCCAGCAATCTCGTTGTTGTGTTTCCTGCAGCGGTCATTGCTTCTCGGGTGTGACCAACAGTTGGCAACTTGGTGCAGACGATTCTGTGGGCCCCAATGTTGCCCATTGTGTACACATTCGATTCACCTGTAAGAAACCAGCTTGAATTTCGTGCAACAAACGCATTTCCTCTTCTCTATTTCACCCCCAATAATTAAAAAATACAAAATCTAAAGTTCAGATATTTATGTATACTATTTATTTGCATTGATATGTACATGTTTTCACATGCTGAGTGGCATTCAGAACTAACAACCAGTTGCATTTTGTTCGAAATAATTTATTTTAATACTCGTGGCTGAAGAGAAAGACGTCTTTTGTATTTGTAATTGTAATTAATTAAATTTGTGTTCTTTAAACTAAAACACTACGTGGTACGTACTAAGAAGCAACAAAAAAAAAAGAAGAAAACATGTAAAGCACGAGGTGAAGACGAAAGTTTCTCTTAAAAAAAAAAAAACTTCGGGTAGTCCCCCGGATGATGGTATTTGTGATGGTGCATTAATGTATGTACAAACACAGGTGACATCACAGGTGTGTGCATCTAAACCCCAGAAGCAAAAACCATCTAAAGTCGAAAGTAGTTTTAAATTCTTACCGAACCTAGGTCGGGGGAGTTCACCTGACGGACTGCTCGGACCTGCCATATATTTTATTGAAGATTAAATATTCGCCAATTTTTTTCATTAAATTGTTTGTTAATTTTTGCTCGTTAAAAATTGCTAATTCAAGAAAGAAATTTGAATTTGCCGCCGAAACAAAAAAGTCGCGGGCTTTTATTACTACAATGTCGCCAACTGTACAATTACTTAACATAACTGTTTTTTAATAAACATTTTGAAATTAGATTATTTTTTAGTAAACATTTTGGCAAGTATTAATTTTCTTTTTCATCAAATTGTGCGCAAATTCCGACAAATTTCTGATTTTTTTATAGAGTTGGTAAGGAATAAAACTCGAAACAAATTAATATTTAAAGTTTCTGCACAAAAATAAGAAAAGGAGTGAGGAAAACAAATGACGATCGCAACAATTTGCGGAAAAAAGACAATTACAGTTTCCTGTAATTGCTTTTTCTCCAAAATGTTGCGGTTTAAGTGTAACTTCAACAAGTTGTTTTTACATTGTGTGCGTTCAGCGGCTGAGTTGCTTACTTAGCGACTGTGATTGGGTCACATGAAAGTAATAGCCAATCACAAACGACTGCTGAGTAAGCAACGCATCCGCTGACCGCGCCCAATATCTTGAGCTTATCAAATCTGAAAGCTTTCAACATTTCTAAGTGTCACTTGTGAAGTCGTATTTAAATAGTCCCATTTTAGAGAAAGAAAAATTACAGGAAACAGTACTTGTCTACAATTTCTCTTTTTTTTGCTTTCGGCACTGTAACTATTATGTTTCCGGAAAATGTTAAATAATTAAAAACAAATAAAAATTCAATGTTTATTGACTTTTATTCTCGAAAAAAAGGAGAAAGGGTAAGAAACAATCAGAAACAAAAAAAAATTAAAACATTTTTCATTAGGTATTAAGAAACACGTCGAAAATGAAAAAAATAATAATTTCCAGAGAAATTATAAATAATTATTTAATTTCTGACAAATGATGATTAAAACAAAAAAAATGAAGAACGTTTCCTGACTACGGAAAAAATCTCCAAGAAACAAAAAAAAAACAAATGACGATCGTAATAAAATAAAATGAAAATTCAAAACGAACGGTTTAAAATGTCTTTAAAAATGATTAACAAGAAATAAATAAATAAATAAGAAAAACAAATGACTATTGTAATTATTCCCGAAAGAAAAGAAATTCAATAAATGTAAATAAAAATAAAAAAGAAACAGACATTTGTCTCTTGGAAAAATGTGATCGGAACGGAAAAAGAAAAATACGGCAACTTCTAAAGAAAAAAAGAAAGAAAAACAAGCGACGACCGTAAATTTTACAAGAAATAAAAGAAAAAGAAAAACAAATGACGGTCGCGAAAGAAATTCAACGGACGTTTTATAAATCAAAAGAAAAAATAATATTTTTCTCACTTGGGAAAATGTGATCGAAACGGGAAAACGAAAAAAACACAACTTCAACAAGAAAAGTTAAGAAAAACAAGTGAGATTGTGAAATTTCAAAGTTCACAAACAAATGACGACCGCGTAAGATTTGAAAAAACGAAAGAAAACAACAAATAAATTTTGGAAAATTTAACCACGACGTAACCGAAGTATTATTTTGTCCGATAAAAATTTTTCTGAAGAAGCTATCAAACACACAGCGAAACGTTCGACTTATTTCCCAATTTTTCCGAATGTCCTTACAAAAATAATTACTCCTATTATTTTATAACTGTTCAATAAATTTCGATCTTTTTAATAATGCGAGAATTTTATTATTAACAAAAAAAACAACTGATTACTGAGTTTGAAATTTAATGAGTTGGCAACACTACCACAACATTTTATGTTGGCGGCAATTCCCAGTGAAGGGAGTGCCGCCGTGAAATACGTCACACGCTTGCAAACATAACCTACAAATGCGTCGCAAACAAGTTTTCACGCGCGAATTTAAGGAAAAACGCTCATAACAAGCAAAAATGATTACGCCACGCTTTAATTTATCGCAAAACGAAGACTCCTTGACCATAACAATACGGGCACCGTACTGCAGCCTGCGCGAGCTCGATATCAGCGTGGAAGACGACGCTTTTATTTTCTTTTGCCGTCCGTATTACCTACGCCTGAATCTACCGGGCAACATACTCGAAAACGACCGGGCGAGAAGTAAATTCGACAGCGACGAGGGCGAGTTCACCTTTACATACGACAAAGAAAACCCCGGCGAGCATTTCCCCGATCTGGAATACATAACTAAGTTCTTGTGTTCTAAAGTGGACGTCGAAGAGGGCGGCAGGAAGATCGAGCTGCTAGCAACAGAGGGGGCCAATCCGGAGGGACTGGAACCGTGTGTTCCCGAAGTAAACAACGAAAAGTACGGATTCGCCATGCGAGGCGGCTACAACATAAACAATTTGGACTCTGAGTTCTGCGACGTCTTCAAAATAAACCCACACAAGATTAAATTAGGTGAGCGCGCAGCTCTGCGCATCAAAGAAGAAAATGAGAAATTTGACCCGGAACATTACAGGGCCGATTTCATGGACGATGACGAAATTAAAAGCGTTTGCGCCTTCGATTGTCCGTGGAGGACTATCGGCGAAATAAATTTTACCTCAAAAGAGCTGGATTTTTTGAAGGATTTGCCAAATGTCGAGTATAATTTAAGCGCAAGCCAAATCTCCTACTGCCACAATAGTTTGTTGGAAATACTTTACGCGTACTGCTATGATCGGCGTAGCACGTTTTTCGAGGGGACTTGCGAGTCTGGTTGGACGATTTCCACCGTGAGCGCTTCTCTTTGTTGGTTCGAGGGTTTCCCCGACGTAAAATCAGCGATGGTTTGCGCATATCGACGCAGTTTAATATTCCCGTTGCACCGATCGTTCCCGCTCTGCCAACAAGTTTTCAAGGACTTGAAGGCGCTGTTGGCTTTGGGAGAGAAGTTTTTGATTCGATGTTTAATCGAGATTTATTACGTGTTTCTGGGGGGCGATTCGGGCCGGTTTATCTTAAATAATCTCTTTGTAAAGGACTACATAATCTATGTGATGAAGTGGAACAAAAACCTGTGGGCTGAGGTCATCAAAGAATTAGACTCGATGGAAATTAAAAAAGAAGAATTAGGTCTTGGCTTGTTAGAAATTGAAGAAGAGTCGCGCTGCGGTAATTTAATTAATGGCTTGGCCGATTTAAATCTGGGAGACGATTCTGATGATGATGATGACGATGATGATTCTTCTGATGACTCATCATCTGATTCAGGTGACAGTTATTCTATTATTAGTGAGAGTGAGGACGATGTGCTAAGTGAACTATCGACGATAAGTCGTGAGCCTAATTAATTTAGTGTGTAAGTATTCCGCATTTTTGTAAATAAAACAATAAATGTTACTCACCGACTGTAGTATATCGCACAAACGTTTCTTTATTTTCGATTAGGGCGTCCACAGCCAGCTTTTCGCAGTACTGCGCGGTTATAATCGCGATCGTCGGTTGTTTCGAACTAACGATTGTGGGCATCTGCTTGACGACTGTAACTTGCACATCGTGCGATTGCTGACGTGTGAACGCACCGTGATCCATCGCTTTGACGAGCCCCCTCGATTGTAACTCGGCCAAGTGATGAGCGACCTCTTCTTCATCCCAGCCATTATCTCTGCAATTAATTTTGTTTTGTTTTGATTGATGGATTTTAATACACGGTTTATTTACTTACCTTGCGACATCGTGGATTGTGATGGGGTTCGGGTAAGCCGATTCTATCAGCTCAAGCACTTTTTCAACGGAAAGCAGTGCAACGTTACCCAGGGAGTTTTCGTCGGCGGAAACTGGAAGAATTTTTTTGTTAAAATCAGCACCGTGAGGCGACGCATCTAATACGACTGTCTCTTAGGCCCAGTTTTACAATGATGGTTTAACTTTGAGCGGAAGCTTAAATCCTTCACAACAATTGTTGAAATAATCGTTGTTAAGGGTTTAAGCCTCAGCTCAAAGTTGAGCCTCATTTGTAAAAGTGGACCTTGATTCCATATTTCGCTGAGAGTAAAACTCGCTTCAACAAAAATTAATGTGTTAAAACGACAGCCAAATTATTTGAAAATATTTAACCTCTTATATTTCTTAGATTTTATATTGAGTGTTCAATTGAAAAGTTCATCGAGCAATCCTTGAATTTTTTATTGACGTCAAACAGTTCTTAAATTAGATTTGTGTGAAATGTCACTTCAGGTTTTAGGTCATGTCACGTTAGGCTATAAGCAAAGCGGTACATTTATTTGACGACAGTGGCCCATTCAAGAATAACAAACTAAAAAGAGCCCACTCTGAATAACATTCTTTTTCTCTCATGTAAGTGTTTTTGCGCATTTTGCTTTTCATTTCAAACGCCCAAAGTGCTTTCGTTTCTGAACGCACCCCAGCTCTAGTCATCGACCGTCGTCATCAATCAATCGTCAATCTTGACGTATAGGAAGTCATCTCTTCTTTCATCAAAAAATCAGAACCTACTCGAAGGTACTTTTCAATTGAACTATTGAACACTTTTTAGTTTTGTACGTTCATAAATGCCAATAGAATGTAGAAAGTTTTTTTTTTATAATTTACTTCCATCTGCTCTTTTAAAAATAGAAAGAACATTTTAGAAAGCAAGAAATTTTCCACACAACTTTTATTTTTTACGGTGTTCAAAATTTTTGAGTGCGAAAAATGAATTACTAAGAAAGCTACGGTTTCCTAGGAGAATCAGGCGGGCTGAAACCGACCGCGACCGACGTCCGCTCTAACTAAAAACAATGAAAACCGGGCGAAGTCTAGAAAACCATCATTATTTAATTTCTCGCTTTTGATTAGAGCGAACGTCGCGTCGCGCCAGTCGCGGTCAGTTTCAGGTTTCAGCCCGACTGACTCTCCTAGGAAACCCCAACTTATGAGTGCCTAATACGAAACAATAAGAGATTTAAATAATTCCAAATACGTTATAAAAGCACAAAGTATAGGTGTAGTTGTCTGCCCTTGTATGCATATAACTACTTATGTAGCTAAAAATAACAGTGTTTATTTTGGAACCAGCTTCAAATACGCGCATGCTTTCCAAATTTTACGTAAATTAAAACTAAAAGAAACAATCAAGTATAGTATTGGGCGATCAATCGAATTTTACATCGCAGTTACCCACGAGGCATGACTTGAAAACGTGTGTTTACATCCGCCATTAGTGTTGTTAAACTATCGGTAATTTATTTTTAATGTTACTTTACCGATAATGGTAGATACCGTATTATTACTAATTATAGGTCAAGTGGCGACATCTCGCGCCGAAGTTACCAATTACACTTTCATCTAAAAATGTGATTTTTACTCAACTTTCTCATTAATTTGATACCGAATATGCATTACATTTTTGGCCCTTGTTAAAAATAAGGTTTTTTAGTATTTATATTTTTCTTAAGTAATCAAAAATATTCCTTGACCATTTCTTTCATTGGTTTACTTGAATTTTGTAATTGTGTGACCCGAAATTACGTTATCTTGATGACAGGTAACAAACGATAACAAATTAATTCAAAGTACCCAACAGTTGATTAAAACCAGAAACATGTTTCATTTATATTGGGTATAAACAAGTTGGAGCCGTTGAACGCTATGAAAACTATTGTTTATCAATCAACATTTGTCATGTGCAGTGAGGTTAGATTTTAGTACATGATTACTCGACGTAAATATAAAAACTTGAGAAAGCCGCCAATCCGAAAGAGGTTAGAATCTGTCATCGGAATAAACAAATGACGAACTGGCACCGCACTCACCGTAAATGATTTCTGGTGAGTAAATTCGACAATTGTTGATAGTCAACGTAAGTAACCATAAACCGTTCATCGTACTAAACAAGTCAACATACCCAACCGTTGTGTCCGCTTAACGCGCCCAATGTTACCTTGCCGGTAACATTGGAAGTTTACCGTAAGGTAACGTGGTAATTTTAGCGACTCAGAACGGTGTTCACAACACTGTCCGCCATCTACCGAATGATGAAGTTAGATTAAATTTAGCGTTTATTTTGACGTTATCGTAATTATATTGTATGGTACTGGTATGGGGGGATCTCGGAAATTTTCGCACAAAAATTGAATAAAAATGGCATTTACAACGGTCCACAAAGTCTTCATAATTAAAAGATTTCGTTACGGAGGAGAGAAGTCGAAACAGTCGTGGCTGAGGTACACTTCAAGATTCGCATGTTCAAACACAAATTTATGGCATTTTCCGCTGGCTGCACGGGTGTGCACTGAGTGAATCTGCATCTCGTTTTATTACGTAAAGCTGAACCGAGATGGAAATACTCTCAGTGCATGCTAGTGCAGCCAGTGAAAAACGCTATTAGAAATGCACATCAGCTATAACGAGTATCTTGAAATGTATCTCAGTCACAATGCAAATCTTAAAACGTACCTTAACCACTGCACGATCTCCGCTTGATTAATTTTTAAAATATGCTTGGTTCTTACAAAACCAAGATTACTGAAATAAATACGAGTTACACAGGCTAAATTCTGTGCGGTCAAATTTAAATTTGTTCCCGGTAATTCATTATAAAATAAGAAGGTATGGCTAAGATACATTTCAAAATTAACGACAGGTAGGTTTGGAAACAAAATTAATAGGGCCAATAATCAGTTTAAGTAGTACTCGTTAAAATAGGAACTGAGTTTATGATTCTGAATCACTTTAATGTCTGGTTAATTTAACGCAGCAAACGGGTTTCTTAACTTAATTGGCGTATGCTTAATAAAAATAACCCAACGCGATCAACGGAATTTATAATTCGAGCAGGCTGTGATATTTTCCAAAAAGTTGGCAACGCAGGCTTGCAATTTGACATTAAAAATTTGAAATGTCAGAACTGTGACATTTATTTATTTTTAATGATTGGTAATAAACGGATTTGTTTTATGGAACCTCCCATAATATTCTAAAAATGGACTTAAACCAGCAACCATACAAAATAAAGATTGTACAAAGCACGAGCATAACCTCAAATATGACAATTGTCAAATTATTATTTATTTCTCAGTCTCCTCTAATTATGAATTCCGGTACTTGCTTGCACTCTTGGTGAAATGTTTACGCGTTTTTTCTTTTAGCATTTCTAGATTTGAATTGTAAATTTCGAAGAGGAATCGTGTCTTGAAAATCAGTTTCTAGAGGAGATGAAAAAGAAACATCTGTACAGTCTACTATTTGACTGATCTCTGCCCGAATTTGCATAAACACTCTAATGATCAGCTGTTTATTATGGTTACTGACGTAACCAACCTTTCCCCAATGTTGTCTTTTTCAATAAATAAATCAAATTTAAGAGGTTAAACATGGCCTGTTTTCGAAATTTATGATTCAGTGCTCGCGTTCAGGTAGCCGCAGCACTAAAATTTTTTCTAAAGTGTAAGCGTGAACGAGGTGCATATGATGTCATTACTTGCAGCGCTTTCTTGAAGCAGCCACCATTAGTCAAGCGTGCTATTTTTACGCTATATTCCAGCGTCGCATTAAGCACAATGAGGTTATAACCTCTACAACAGAATCTCGGTTCAGGTAATTTAAAGCGCTGTAGCTTTGCGCTGTGCTGCAGCGCTGCAAATATTTTTTTGCCTGAACGCAACCATTTACTGAAGAAATAGTGGCGACATCTGTTCAATATTAGAATAACTGTTACTTCAGGCTAAAGCTCGATTCATTGCTAAGCGATTTTTCATCGCCGTGTTACGGAATAGCTATTTGCTTGGTTGGTGTAATTAAACAAATTATATACTTTTAAATTGGGCTAATAGAATCGCGTAGAATTTTAACGCCAACGCAAAACGCCTGGCAATGAATCTAGCTTAAAACCAGGTCTTGCTGATTTAATGTTAAAAAAAAAACTAATTGTTTGCTAATTGGCGGATGTTTTCAGAAACCCGATTCAGTTTAATGGGCTCGTAAACTTTAACGAACAGTTAGTTTAATGGGCCGATTACTTATTTATATTTTTTCAGAAACCGAAGCTTAACAAACAATCTTAGTGCAGATGCATCCGGATACACGCAACATTATTTTTTGCGGATCGTTTTTCGAATGTTTCTCAAACAAAAAAAGACATCCAATCAAAAACAATTCGGAGTGCCCCTGGACTAACCTTAAATATCGTTTTCAAAGCCCGCTAGAGAGGTAAAATTTAATTGATCGCTCGACGTGTAAACGTATGTAAATGTGCCGGCTACAAACACAGTTAAACTTTGATGCGTTAATTAGTGTAATGTGGTAAGTCCGTTTTAATTCGCACACGGGGAATTTATTCCGTCGCCAGATAAATTCCACTTAATCTACTCGGGGATTAAAACGGTACTTAACCTACACGGCGGCGGCGTGATTGGCTGTGGTGGACGTCTACCTAATTAGCTATTATGTACTGTAATACAGTTATTAGTGATGTTTATTCAATCTATGCAAACTCTGCACAAATAAAAACCACCAAACCTGAGGGTGAACTTAAGAGGGGTGGCCTTAGCTGTATATGAAGGTAGCCTGGCCGAGCTACAAGAAATAAATTCCATGAAAACGGACGCATCAGAGCAAGTAGTTAGTTTTACGACAAAGACGAGATTGCTTTCGAAAAGAAACTCCGATACTTACGAGGTCTGTTTGGCACGGCGGCTTCCTCGAGTTGTTTCAATTCCACCTCCAGCTTGCTGATCGTCTGGTAACTATGCTGCATTAATTTCATTATTTTCTTTATGAAGCCCACATAATCTGCAAGGGGAAAGCGTGTGAGAATCTCTCAACATTAATAATTAATTAATTAAGGAAAATTACAGACCTCTTGGGAACTCCTGCGGACTAACCAAGGCCCTGAAAAAATCTTGAGCCACGGCAGCGTGTTCGGTGCCATTCAAAACGTGATCTACGTCGCCGTTCTGGATTTTTATAGAACGAAACCAGAACCTCAGCGTGCGAGATTCCTGCGTGTGCTTCCCCGTCTGCGCGCTGACGAGGAAAACACGAAATTCCAGTGACAGCTCCGCTGGGTGTGTTTCGCCGTTCTCTGCAGCAATTCAAACAAAAAACCAACAATTACAAAATCCAAATTAACTCGCTTCAAACACTACCAGATGCCACTTCCTTGTTGATGACGATCCCCGTGTGTTCACCCCCTGCGACGTGCATCTTGTCATTGGCCTTCTTCACGGCCCTTCTTTCGATGATTAGGGTCGTCGAGTTCGCCGTCTTGCACTTGGGGGTCATGACGACCTGCTCCTGCTCGGTTGTCTCGGTCATCTTGGGCCGTCTTTCGTTCTGTAAGTCAACGAAACTCCAGTAAATTATAAAAAACTTGTCCATATCGTTGTGGTTGAAGCGCAAAGAAATTAATAATCGGGAAGCACTCGCGCGAGAAGTATAAATACGACCCGCAATTATATTATTAGGAATGAGAATGGAAATGTGAAAACGTTAGGCGTGATGTTATTTGTTTATTTATTTATTAAGTGCGACCGGGAAGACTTTCTATTTTATTTTCAATTTTTTTAACATCATCAGAGTTTAATGCGAAATTCGTCTTGTGTATACTTAATTGTATCCCTTTTCCTTTAAAACTTTATTAAAAAACAGCTGCATTGTGTTCTTTTAAGATTTGAGCCTGTGGATATGCGAATCTTGAAATGTACCTCAGCCACAATCTCAATCTTTAGGTGTACCTCAGTCACAAGCCGAATCTTGAAATGTACCTCGGTTTAGTGTCCGACCGAAACCGATTTTCTCGCCGAAACCGAATTTTGGCCAATGTCTCAGTGTCAACCGAAACAGAAACTGAAACAGAATCTTATTCGAAAGAAGTTACAGATAGTTTTACTGAAGTCTAAATTAATAGTTTTATTTATTAATAACTGAAATTAAATAAATTTACATTGTAAGACAGAAACAAAAACAATTTTAAGTTAGTTTTATTTATTAATAATTAAAATCAAACAAACTTATATTGTAAGACAAAAACAAAAACAATTTAAAATTTTCGTCTCTATAATATTTTACAAAAGTCAAAAGAGAATTTTTTTCCAGCTCTCAAACTGGGGAATTTTGAATCAGCTTTTGAATTGGGATCGGTCATATTTCAAATATGCGGTCAAGTATGAGTTAATGCAGCTTCACTGTCAAAATTGACATTTACCCTGTTAAAACTGAGTACCACTTTATTTGATATCCAAAAATTAATCAAGTTTAAGATTAATATGCATTTAAAGCAGAAAAAAGAAAATAAATGTAGTTTCGGTTGTAGCCGAAGGTTCGGCTGTTTTTCGACCGAACCACGAAATTATGGCCGAAACCGAAACTGAATATTCGGTCGGACACTACCTCGGCCATAGCGCGTATGTTGAAATGTACCTCAGTCACGCCATGGGTTCCTCGCTTCCCGTCTAGAGCGTGTTCAGAAAGTTTATCGCGAGAACACTTTGGGCGCTTAAAATGGAAAGCAAAATGCACTTACATGAGAGAAAAAGAATATTGCCCAGAGCGAGTTTCTTTCTATTCCTGAACGGGCCCTGCTATGCCCAGTGTTGACATTTGACATATGCGCTTTAGCACCAAAATGGAGCAATGCCCAAAGCATACGACATTTATTTTAACAAAGTGAAAGGAGTTATTAACGGCATAATAGGCAAGAAAAAAGTAACTGTCGACGTACGTTTCGTTCTTATATATCCTCATCAACACAGTACAACCAAAGTGTAAGGTGTTGACAACTTGGAAAGTTATAACATAACCTCCAAAATTTCAAGACCAATACATAACTGTGTGAATAAAATGAAACTGTTTTTAAATGATGGATCAGTTCTTTTGTCGGCAAGTCTACAACATAACTAAAAAAAAAAATAAGTTTATAAACGTCATTTCCTCGCGACGCGACATCAAAGTAAGCAGGCAGCCGACTAGATTATACGAGCAACGATTAGGTATTCAAATCGACGTTTAGCATTTGTTCGATTCAGAAACGCTCTTTATATTTACGCAAAGGAAATAACGGACGTTCCGATCCATTAATAACGCGTGTAAACGCGGGAAAGAGGAAGTCTCAATTTTCATAAAATACCTGCGCCGCGCCGCTTGATTTTCTGATAAAAAAAGGGGGCGTGCGGGGCGCGGCCTGTTTGTGTTGCTAAATATATTTACGTGTTTTGAGCAAAATTATGATGAAATATTGATTTCGCTGCTAATGTGCTCGCGCTCTGCTCGAGTTAAATGATTAAGTGATTATCTCGCGAGTTTGAAATGGCACTTAATTAAGTAATTTATTGCGTGAATTTTGCCTAAAACGATTTTCCAAACAAAAGTTATCTTTTTCATTTTTTTACCTGTTATTCGAAAACTGTTACGCGTAGCAGTTTTCGAATAATAATTCATTAATTTATATAAAGTTAACGGTATACGGTCGAAAGCCAAAAAATAGTAGACAATTAGAGTTTCCTTTAATTTTGCTTTCTCTAAAATGGTATCGTTTAAATGCGACTTTGCACAATTTTACAAAAGTTTTGAACTTGTCAAATCTGAAAGCTTTCAAAAATTTAAGCGACACCTCTGTAGTTGTATACAAACAGTGCCATTTGGAAATTACAGGAAACTGTAATTGTCTACTATTTTTTGGCTTTCGACTGCAACTTTCAATTTATTAAAAGATTTCCTAAAATAAGTTCCAGACAAAAGATTTTCAATGATTCAACCAAAGAATTATGGCTTCCGAAAAAGAGAAAAAGACAATGCAATTCTCGCCGTACTTATTTTTTATTGCAACGTCTAAAAAACAGGTGACTGTGACGTACTGCAAACTAATAATTTCTAAATTTAGTTGGATGTACTTAGAGCTGAGTCATCAACTGGTCGTGTCAATGCAAGATAAAACTAATTTTCACTTCGCCGTGCAGAAGAATACACAAACCAACAGACCGCCAACCGTGTTACGAAGCGCAAAAAAAAAAACGAAAACGACGTAACTAGAGCGAGTCAGAACATTAGTAAGAGTGGTAATAGCGGTACATGGATGATTAATACTGACCTAGAAAAGTAATAGGTGTACTATAGCGTGTAATAATCAGAACACATTCGAGTATATTATATTATAGTGTCTCCCTTTGTTTATGTGTGACGTTTTTTTAAGAGGACATAAACAAAACACACATGTCAACAACCTTAACACTGCGTACAGAAGTACAAAAATTAAAACAAGTAGTGTTTTCGATTATCTCTTGTTTTGTTTTTTATTAAAACTGTAATGTAATGCCCGTGACAATAGTAGCTTGGAGCACTTGGGGCTCCTAATCCAAAATATACTTTTGGTCATTCGTTAATATCTTGGATAACCCATGTTGTCACACAGCGTTTTCGACTGACAGCTCTAGAGCACTCTGTTTTTATATGAGGTTAAAACAAGATGGAGATACTCAGAGAGCGCTTCCGAACGATCAATGGAAAACGCCAAAAAAAGACGAAGTCCCGTCGAAAGCAAAAAAAAAGATTGTCGACAAAAACAGTTTCCTGTAATTGTTTTTTTCTTCTTCTCAAAATGGTATCTTTGAATACGGCTTTACAGATTTTGCAAATGTTTTAAAGCTTGTCAAATTTGACAGCTTTCGAAAGTCGTCTTTAAACAATATCATTTCGAGGAGAAAGAACTATTACAGGAAACTGTTTTGTGTCTTGAATTCCTGATCCCCTTTATTTCGAAATCTGGCGAACGTGTTTTGTTTTGTTTGGGTTTACTTTATTACGTTAAAAAGATATTTTTCGACGTCTTCCGTCATCGTCGGTTCTGTCAAATTTAAATCTCAGTGGAATCCGTCGATCTTCATCCGTTTTTATTTGATCGTTTCCATTGATTTTTTCCAAACCGATGTTTGTTTGTTTTTTTTATTATTAAGATAAGATTAATATTTTACGACTTCCGTCAATCTGTTGATTTCCTTTTGTTTTTATTTTATCGTTTTCATAGATCTTTTTGTCGTCGGCGATCGTGTTTTGTTTTTGTGTTTATTTTAATTTTTTTTTTAAATACTTTCCGACGACTTCCTTTGTGGTCAGTTCTGTCAAATTTAAATTTCAGTCGAGTCCGTCGATGTTCTTCTTCTGTTTTTATTTTATCGTTTTCGTTGTCTTTTTTTTCCAAACCGATGACTTTTATTATCAAGCCGTGTCGATCGTCTTTTGTTTTTAAAACGCATTTTTTTCCTTGATTGATGTTATATTTTTAATTAACTTAAACGTCAATATGCCGATCTTCTTTTGTTTTTATTTTGTCGTTTTTTTCAACCTCACGGTTTCGTAAGTTTTTTTTCCAAATTTAAATCGTTTCGTATTTTCTACATATGGCAACCGTCGATCTTCTTTTATTTATTTTATCATTTTTACAGATTCTTTTTTAGTTTGACGTTTTCGCTTTTTTTCCCTCAAATTTAAACCATCTTGTACGTATTTCCAAACAAATCTGTCGATCTTCATTTGTTTTACTTTCATTTTGTTTTATTGACATTTTCCAAACCGCTCTTTTTTAAATTGAATTTTTGCCGATCGTCTTTTATTTCCCTCGACTAAAATTTTTGTTTTCAACTTCCGTCGAATTTTAATCTCCTGTTTCGACACGGTCTCGCTTTTTATTTCTTCCTCCTTATAGATTTTTTTCCAAACCATCGTTTTTGTCTCGAATTGTTTCGTTTTTTTTACTTGAATTTAAGTCGTCTTTTGTTTTTTCGTTTTCTTATGTATATCTTCTTTCCGAATTGTTTTATTTTTTTTTTAATTGAATCACTTCCGAACGTCTTTTGTTTCTACATACATATTTCTTTCGTTAATTGATATTTTACCGAATATAAATCGTCTTTTGTTTTTTTTTCTTTGAATCTCGCATTTTGCATCGAAATTTCGAGCATTTCTTGCTATATTTCAATGTTTTTTTTTTTTTATTTGTTTTTCTTTTCTACGCCATCCACTCTTTGATCAACAAGTTCGAAATTTGTTGATCCCCTTTTGTTTTTTTTTTTGAATCTCGCATATTTCTTTCGTTAATTGATGTTTTTTCGAATTTAAATCGTCTTTTGTTTTTTCTTTGAATCTCGCATTTTGCTTCGAAATCTCGAGCATTTCTTGCTATTATTCCATTGTTTTTTTTTAAATTCGTTTTTCTTTTCTACGCCACTCTTTAATCAATAATTTCGAAATTTAACGATCTTCTTTTGTTTTCTTTTTTTTTTGAATCTCGCATCTTGCTTCGAAATCTCGAGCATTTCTTGCTTGCTATTTCGTTGTCTTTTTTTAATTCGTTTTTCTTTTCTGCGTCACCCTTTCATCAATAATTTCGAAATTTGTCGATCGTCTCTTGTTTTTATTTATTTATGTATTCTTTGCTTTCGACTACGTCTTTTGTTAAGAGAGAGCATTTTTTTTAAATCAAAATGAATGACATTTCGTTTAAGATATGCGCCTACATTTCTAACGTCCATGGGATTTTACGATTACGTGTTACGTTGACAACGCGTTTCGATTAATTTCATCAAATGGCAATAGCGCTTTAATGAATTAGGTATCACCTTTTAAAGAAGTAGTAAACGTGTTCTTATTAACTCCGATTAATCCTTGTAAGGCGAAAATTATGTGACATTCGAAAATGAGTGGCTAGGAGGCGCGAAATTATCATCCAAGGTCGGCAGATAAAACGAGGACGAGTGAAGGGGGGCCCCACAGTTTGCGAATTAGCATTTAAATGGATGCATTCGCCGATCGTAGATGTGGGCAGCGGTAGTGTTATTGATGACGTGCAGATGACGCCATCGACGAAGAAGTTGCGCGTGATGGCTGAGTCATGGGGTGATTTGACTTCCTCGAATTGTCGATGATGTTTGGAATTTCTTCCGGAACAAACGGATCTATTATTTATTGAATTTAAGCAAATAATAATGATTCTTAATCAAGTACTCGTCGTATTTGTTGGCTGCTAATCGAGGACAGTCATCGTCACCAACCAAACCAAAAGCGATTTGAAATGCGATACTCACGACACATTTAAATTATGAGAGCAATCACTCTGTCTGGTCTGGTTTGGTCTGGTGAAGAAGAAACCAATTAAAGACCACATTGCGACGGCGACGACCGGAAACAACAACTTGACGAACCCCCGACAAGACGACGAATCGAATAAACAAAAGCAAAAATGAAGATGACTTCGTTTTATTATTCGATCGAAGCGGGCCCCTTCGTTTCATCACTTGACACAGGGTGGTACGAATTGGAAGCCCGCACGCGAACGAACGTGCTGGAAAAAATGTGGAAAACCAAACTGAAATTCACGCACTTTCGAAGCGAACGCAGGTTCCAATTCCGGCAGACCTCATACAGAGGTGTCCCTTCTTTTTGACTTTGTCCAAAAAAAAACCCACAGTGTAAAAAAATCGGAGTTGCAAAGGGGACGGGTAGGCTACATTGAAACAAAAAAATAATAATCTGTCAAAAAAAAATTGACAGAAAAATAACCTCAAAATAATTTTCGTTATGAGAGCAGCCGCACAAAGTAATTATTTTCTTTTAGTAATAAATACTTCACAAGAGATGATGCAGTGTTTCGACAATTTGCAGATGCAGGGAATGATTAAAAAGAAAAAAAACACGAATTCATCGAAAGCTTCTTTTCTAGCATCGATCGTGTTTTGTTTTTATTTTTGTACATTTCGAAGAATTTTACGATTTAGTAAATTTGTTTGACAAGGGACAGCATTTTATATCAATAACAAAAAATTGACGGAAATATAACCTCATACCACTTTTCGTTTTCGTTCAAAAGGCAGTTTTACATTGTCAAAAAAAAAAAAAAAATAGAAACTCCACTGACGGGTGGTGTCCCGGTTCTTTATGTTTGCAACCGCACAACAAAGTATTTATTTTCTCCTTGTGATAAATACTTAAAACAAATGGTGGCAGCGTTGGGATCTATCATAAAATGACGAGCCACTTTCGCAAGTCTTAAAAATCGCGTTCTTCATTATCGACACTAACATAAACAAATGATTTTTTTATGTTCTTGCGCAAACGTAAGAAAAAAATTGATATTCGGCTGGAATGCGAAAGAATTTAATCGCATTTAATTTTTTTTTTTTTGCAATGCGAAACGGGAAACGAAAGGTTTCCCTTTATTGAAGTTGTCTAATATTTCTCGTTTCTTGCATTTTGTTTATGTTCTTGATTTAAAAAAAAAAAACAGTTTTCTTTGTGACTGTAAAGGTTTGGTTGTAAAAGTATCTAGTGACATTTTAATGTCTATTCAAGCTAAATGTTCAGACTTTTTGCGAAAACCTGTCGGCAACACTGATCCTGTCATTTACTCCTCCTCGTATTTATTTTATCCTTCAATTTTTTTGGTAATTGAAAACGACGAAAATATCTTCCGTCCGCACAAAGATGTTTCAAGGAATGCAAGAAAGACTAGGATGCCATCAACTATAACCTAAAATAAATTTAATACGACAGATAGCAATACTGTCAATTTAAATATCAGACTTTCCACACGTAGATAGTTCGAAAATACAAACAACCTTGAATGATGGTGTAAATATGAATTAAACTCACGGAAGTGATGTGGCAGCACTGGTTTCACGAAAAAAAAAAAAATTAAGACAATTTAAACGTCACATGTCATTTTGATAGTTCATTAGTTGAGATTATCCATAAAACGTGATTTCTTAAGCTAAATATAATTTTAAAAAAAATTCAACAGCAATCCTTATTACAATCCAAGAAAACTAAAACACTTTTAAATTAAGATTGTAAAACTAGAAAAGGTAAAACTGTACAATAGATGGCGCTATTTTTCAAACACAATAGGTGCTTTCTTTCGCTTAAAAGTTTGAATCGTGTTTCGAATAGTTTGGACCTGAATTTCGTAATTCTTGCAACAAACGAACGTGACCTGAATTTTTGATTGACAGCTCATTTGTAAATAACCATAATTCAATCCAAGCAACTTTTAAAATTAAAGAGATTAAAAAAAAAAAAAGAATGTCTGGTTTTGAAACAAAACATGTTTGGATCACGTTTTTGTGAACGAAAGAAAGCACCTTATATTCTATATACATTTTAATTCAATTATCTTCTTTTAGTAACTTTTTAGTGTTTTTTAATGTAAATGTTTAGACTTTTTCTAAAAGACTATTGGTAACAATGACAACAATAGTTTCACGTAGTTTGGAAACTGTCAACCGTTTTGAAAGTTTTGTAAAATCTGTAAAGTTGCATTTAAACAATCCGGTAGCATTTCGGAGGAAGAAAAATTACAGGAAACTGTAATTGTCTACTACGTTTTAATTTCGACTGTAATTCTTTCTGTACGTCTATTTTTTTTAGACTTTTAAGCGGCAGAAAACGTCACAGTTTTGAATTTTCGAATTGCGAGAACCTGGTTTCCAAACGGCCAAAAGCTTCGCGAACTTTTGGCGGTAAATTTAAATTAATCCACCTGAGGTTCAAATTTCACAACAGTTCCTTGCAGTATGTATTTAACTTGAAAAAAATTCTGAATACTGCTTTCACATAGAAGCTGCAATGTATTTATTAATGTTGTGGTGAACAAATCGGATTTTCCAGGACTTCTTTTAATGCCATTAAAGCCGGACTGGATTTATTTATTACATAAGCAATCGGATTTATGCTGCATTAAACCACAAAAAATAATAAATGTCTGAAACCATGCAGACTTGTAATAAATATAAAATAATTCTATTAAATGCAGATGCCAATGTAAAAGTAGTATATTTTTTTACTACTTGAGATCGCTCTACTAAACTCGAGTGCTTTTAGTGCCGAGATGTTTTCATTTTGTTTATTATATTTATTGTAACTTTAACCTTAAGTGTGATAAGCAGTCCATCTCTTATACGATATGAAGCCGCTCTTTATGAGTAGATATAAATAGCGAAGCAAATCAAATTAAAAAAAAAAAAAAAAAGAAACTGCGACAGGAATGTGAAGGAGCCAAGCCGAAGACACGGCGACTGTACTAATTTTAAAACAGGTCATGTCTAGGGAATTTCAAACTATATATGTAAACAAAGTGCAGTGGCGAGCATGAAAAACAAAAACTAAAATGTTTAATTAAAATTCTGCTATATGTGCGATTACAGAAAACTGTAATTATCGGTGAAATGTCAGCCAACAAATATTGACATACGTAACGTTTAAAAAAACCTTCACTTTCAAGTTATTAGACACAATTCAGTTAAGTTTTTTTTCTTATTGTTCTGTCAGTACAATCTAAGTTGAACAGCCTCACAGTCTAGGTATAGTTGAGTGTTACAAGGTAAATGCTGCGACCTTAGCCTGTGACTGGTCGCCACAATTTTCTATTCTAGCTTTATGCGTTTATGCTTCGGGTCGATTTCCAAAAAAATATTTTTTTACATTGGACAATGTCTGTAAAAAAATAGGCCACTTATTTAAGTAAAATTAGAAGAGTTCTGTTGTCAAAAACGTACCGTCCCCGGGAATCCCCGCACAAAAAATGTAACTGATGGGGTTGATTGATTTGTCACGCGGGAATCCCCAAGCAACAAATTAAGTTTTATTAGTTAATGCTAGGGCTGACTGATTTAGAATTCCACACAAGCTTTTCTTGTTTCTTATATTTAGTTTATGTAGTCTCACAGTCTAAGTATCGTTGGGTGTTATACGTTAAGATGTTATGACCTTAGACCGTGCCTATTACATATTTTATTACAGTCGAAAGCAAACGATAGCAGATTGTTACAGTTTCCTGTAATTTTCTTTTTTCCAAAATGGTACCGTTTAACTACGGCTTCACAGGTGACACTTAAAATTTTACTTTCAAATCTGACAAGCCGAAAACTTTTATCTACGAAGTCGTATTTAAACAGTATCAGTGCAGGGAACTGTAACTGTCGACTATTTTTTTTTTTTTACTTTCGACCGCACTACGACAAATGTCGCTATATTATTTGAACATTTTGATTTTATTTTTATGGGAAAGGTCAAGTACAGTTTTGATAAATCCGCTACAATAACGAACAAATACATATATTAAAAAAAAAATTGTGAATGGGTATCGCCATCTACCGGGCAAGTAGCGAAACCAGGGCGGCAAAATACACGCGTCAGTTCAGAAAACAGAGTTGCCAGGTTTAGCGAAATTTCGCCAGTTTTGCCGATTTTAGATACAATCTGGTGATGTGATGAACATTAAAAAAACGAAAAAAAATTATTTTGAAACGCTGGGATTAATTTATTAATATTTTTGAAAGCAAAACTGCGGTTTTATCGTATTTCGGGTTATTTCAGTGTCCTACTTACTTAAGCATTACGTCATCAATTAAATTTATAATTATAGGAGGTCGTGATTTGTAATACACAGTTGGTCACCCTGACTGACGCAGCTAGAATTGTTAAAATTTTCGACAGTTCTGTGTTGAAAATTGCAGCAAATTAAATCTAACCTCAATTTGAAAAGTTGTTTCATTTACTCACTTGCACCAACCGCGTCCTTCAAGCCGTGGCCTGCTCCAATTATTATAAATTGAACTGATACCGTGGACGTTATCAGTTGATTTTATACCTAATTACAGCAGACCATGATTTGCAATGCATAGTTGGTCAACTGTCTGACATCTTGAGTGGTCAAAATTTGACAGTTCTGTGTTGAAAATTGCAGTAAATTAAATCTAACCGCAATTTAATTTTGATGGATTGTTTTATGTACTCACTTGTACCAAATGCGTAATGCAAACCGCGGACTGTTCTAATTATTATAAATTTAATTGACACCTTGGACGTTATCAATTAAATTGATAATTACAGTAGGCCCTGATTTGCAATACGCAGTTGGTCACATTGTCTCACGCATCTTAAGTTGTCAAAATTTGACAGTTCTGTGTTAAGATTGCAGCAAATTAAATCTAACCTCAAATTAAAAAGTTATTTTCGATTATAGAATAATTTTTGGAGTCATTTATGCAAAATTAATGGCAAACAAACGACGATAAACTAAAAAGAAAAAAAGTCAAACACAAAGGGTCATTAAAATGAATTGAAAATATGAAGAATTTCTAAGACAATCAATTACCATAATAAAGGTCTTCGGATTTTTCCAAACCGTTCTTTTTCTCACTCTTTTTTCAAATTTATGTCGTCTCGTCTCGATTTCAATCGAATCCGTCAATCTTCTTTTGTTATGGTTTCTTATGTTTTATTTTTTCCGAACTGTTAGGTTTTTTTTTTACTTGAATCTCTGCCGAACATTTTTTGTTTTTACATACATATTTCTTTCGCTAATTGATAATTACAGCAGGGCCTGATTTGCAATACACAGTTGGTCACATTGTCTCACGCAGTTTAAGTTGTCAAAATTTGACAGTTCTGTGTTAAGATTGCAGCAAATTAAATCTAACCTCAAATTAAAAAGTTATTTTCGATTATAAAATAATTTTTTGGAGTCATTCATGCAAAATTAATGGCAAACAAACGACGATAAACTAAAAAGAAAAAAAAAAGACAAACACGAGGGGCCATTAAAACGAATTGAAAATGTAAAGAATTTCTAAGACAATCAATTACCATAATAAAGGTCTTCGGATTCAACGCACGTACAATTACATAAATTCAAATTACAGGGCACACTAAAATAGGCTAGGGTCACATCATGAATCATTCATTCATTTGTTTTAATTGGCAGTGATTCGTCGCGTCGCGGCGCACTGGATCTAATTTTTATCTTAAAGAAAAAAAAACAAACAAATAAAATAACAGAAGCAATTTTACTCGCGATTAATTTTTAATTAAACCGAGCGTCGCCCCACATTTTCTTTTCTTACTTCCCTTGCGCTTCATCTCGCCGAGTATTTTCCCACGAATTGATCAGAACGTAAAGATGTTGATTGTCGGCCCCCAAAAATTTTCGTTTGGAGAGGTCAGGTAATAATCAGGATTTGGCAAAGACCGTTGCGTTTGCATAGGTTATGGTCGAATGTTATACTTACGTGTGCGGTTAAAAAATGTAAGTCTATAGTCGTTTAACACCGATCTGATTTCGTTTCACTGCACTCGCACTTCTGTTGCTCTGTTATTGTCGCTCTCTCACAGCATCACAGTTATAACCGCACCGATGATGGAACGAACGCGGCCTGGAGTAGGGCGTTAAGTCTCCGCTCGCGTCGCTGGATCGAATGAGCGAAAAGAAACGAGATCGAAAGCTTTTGTTTTGAAAGTGAGCGACGACGATGATAACGCCCCCCCACCACCACTCGTTGATTGTACAGCGTGTCCGAAATCTGGCCCGAAACAGTGCAGTTTAATTTATGAAATGGCAAAACTGTAGGAAAGTTGTTCAACTGTGTATTCGTATTATTATACATGCGCATACATCCGTGCCCTAAATGTAAATACTCACGGCGGTGCAGCGGTTCTTCCGTCGAGACACGTGCGCGTTAAAAAAACGAGTTGCCGTTAAATTACGAGCGTGGGAGGGAATTATAAAAATGCAAGCGTTATTTGAATGATGTCATAAGCCGAAGTGGAAAATAGAATTATTACAAATCACAATCGCGAGAGATAAAAAAAATGAATTTTAAGCACGCGTCTTAGTACAAATCTACTAACAATAAAGTCACGTGATACATTCTTAACATTCTTTTCATCATAAATCGTTACTGTCCTGAAATATTTAATACCTTTTTTAAAAGAACTAAAAAATGAAGTGATAAGAACTTATACGTGTAGTACTCAATTTCTCACTGACTGTTAGGCAACCAACTATACAAGCGACGAAAAGTAATAAACCATAATCTAGTTCGATTGCGGCTGTTAATCAACCGACAGTCATTTTTCAGTACGGCCACAGGTACGGCAACGAACTTTGTTTCAGGCCCAATTTCATAATCAAACTAAAGCAGACTTTAAAATAGAAGTCACATTCTATATATATAAACAAGCACGCTTTCACTCTTTTTTGATATATGATTGTGACTTTTATTTTAAAGTCTCCTTTAGTTCGGGCCCAACTGTTACGATTAATGCCACTATTAATTATTTTAATACTGCAGGGGTGCGTTCAGAAATAGCACTGCTTGGACGAACCTCAATAGATTAGGAAAGTGGGCGGTCGTAAAGCTGGCGCGAAATTTTAAACGAAGTCTATTGGACTATAAAAATGCATCGGTTCCGTCAAACAAACTGAAAATACTCGCTTCACAGAGAGCTGTTGGGGAAACTTTTGCTTGCCACTAAAACTTAGGATGAAAAGCTTCAATAAGATTATTTTAGTTGTGCTTATTGTACGTAATTAGTTAATTTATTTGTTATTAAAAAAACGTATAAATGCTTGTCTGAGCTTAGTTCCGCTGCAGGTCAACAAACCATTAATAAACATAACCTAACGAAACAAAATTCAAAAAATGTGTGCGGACAAGCATGCGCTGTGTTTGTCAAGCATTTTCCAATACAATGTATAGGATATCAACTTAGAAAACCGTAATATCTTGTTTAATTTGGTTGTCTTAACATTCTGAAATGATAGGTTATGTTCAGGTCAAGTCCAGTGTTACAGCGACAGTAATTTACGACAAACGTCTGATTTATTAGACAAAGATAGTAAATGACTCAGCTCCCCCTTCTATGACACTTACTTTCCTTTACTTTATATTGTCAAAATCTCCAAAGTAAGCACTCTGAGCGAGATGAAGGTACTCTGGAACTTGAAAAAAATTTCCCCGTTATAGGGATTTCTTGATTTCATGTGGGGAAAATTTATGGAATTTTTATTCAAGTTCTTGCTCGCCTGTCCTTGTTTATAATATTTATTTTCTTTACTAAAAGAAAAGGAATTTGTAGGGAGATTCGGATTGAGAGGTTGGTGACACCGCTTTTAAACAAATTAAAAATTTAAAGGTATTATTATTTTTTCTTCAAGTTTTCTCCATTTCGAAAGTAACTTTAACTTTTAACAACAATTAATTTTAAATGTCTCTTTATTATAGAGATTAATAATTATTACAGTTGGCGACGATTTTAAATTTTACGTCACCTTGACGTTTGACATCATAAAACGCCAATTTTCAAGGTATATTTTGTTGATTTTAATAAATGCTAATTTTTTGTTAGCAGTTTAATTAATTAATAGCGTTTTCGATCGCTTGCAATAGCCGCTCTCTGAGTATCTCCATCCCTCGTCGTTACATGAGTTTAAAACAAGATGCAAGCACTCTGAGTGCAATCAGTGCAGGCGAATCGAAAGCGCTATAAATTGCATTTCACGAGAGTGAATTTTTCGCCAACTTGTTTGGAATTTTGGATTCAGTAGATTGGCAACACTGGAAGCCGAGTGAAAATAGATTCGCACAGAAGAGCAAAGCAGTATAATATAGACTAATAAGACTATACTTGATTAATGTGAAAATGAATGCAATTAATGGCGGTCGCTTCAAGAAAGCACTGGAAACTGCAACGTCTTTTATGCATTTAAAAAGTTGCAACGGTGTGGTTACCCTGAACCAGGTTCAAAGTGAACAAAATTGTATAAAATTTTGTTTATGAATACGTTAATTGTCATATGTCCTTAAAATCCTATGCGAATTTGTTTTCTTTGAACCTGGTTCAGTTGAACGTCAGTTCAAACATCATTGGTACAACTGGTCCTCAGCGTAAGGGCTACGAAACTGTCAAATGGTACCATTTATGGTAAGCGTCAACAATTTCAGATAAGCGTTTTCGATTCAGGTGCAACAAACGCTTAATCCAAATATTTTCATCTTCTTTTAACCTCGTGTAATAAAACAAAATGGAGATATTCTAAAATCGTACCCGATTCATTGAAGGCACTCAAAGGTAATATTACATGAGCTTAGAGATGGGCCAGGCAATGAACCCGATGCAATGAAAGTACCCATGTGGGTGCATTCAGCAGGGTGCATATATGAATGCACCGGGTACATTCAAAAATTTAAAATTCCCGCTCAAACCGGACGAAAAATTACCTTTTCTTGCTGTTATTTAACCGTTTACAGGTGGTTTACAGGTTTATATGTTTTATAATCCGCGGTGGAGTGTTAGTTTTAAGTTTAAGCCAAAGAAAAAATTTGTGCAATGTTAGGTCAAAAAGCGATAGTAAGATGTCGCTATTTTATATGTTTAAGCCAAAGCTTTACAGCTTAAAATCTGAATAAAATATTGAATGTGTTTTCAAAACTAAC
This sequence comes from Prosopocoilus inquinatus, assembly GCA_036172665.1. NCBI lineage: Eukaryota > Metazoa > Arthropoda > Insecta > Coleoptera > Lucanidae > Prosopocoilus > Prosopocoilus inquinatus. Next base: position 11,109,634 of record CM069871.1, on the reverse strand, counting down.
GTTAGGTTGGTTAAGTGTTACAAAATAATTGTATAGCGATAATCCACGCACAATATGTTACATTTGGTATAATTTTAAAGCATTTTCTATTTCTTACTTAAATGTAGGCAAACGTAGGTAAACTGGCAATGCACCGGGTGCATTGTGGGTACATTCCACCGATACAAATGAATGCACCGGGTGGAATCCCATCTCTACATGAGCTTAAGGCAAGACGCAAGTACTTTGAGTGCAATCACGATACCATAGTGATTAAAATCGGTGGAAATTGGAAACTCCTTGGGAAGTTTCGTTTTGAGGTTAGAAATGAATGACCGGTCTATTATATTGTGCTCTAAATAAGACTCGCAGAATCGCATTTAAATAATTGACTTGACTTTGCTAAGTAAAAGTTGGACAAAAGAAAGAGCTTTCATTTTATTAACTTTGACATTTCAATTTTCTTTAATATTTTAGGTGCTTTCTTTCGCTCACAAAATCGTGATCCAAATGTGTTTTGAGTCAGAAACGGACATTCTTTTATTTGAACCTCTCTATTTTTAAAACTTGTTTGGACTGAATTATGGTTATTTACAAATGAACTGTCAATTAAAAATTCAAGTCCGGTGTTTTGTTACAGCAACTACGAAATTCAGGTCCAAACTATTGGAAACACGATTCAAACTTTTAAGCGAAAGAAAGCACCTTCTGGTGATTTTACAATTTATGGGAAAACGCTCAGTGCGTCCATTTACTTAACGCAACCCAGACTACCCAGAGCAACCATGTTTGGTCGAACAAAAGGTGATGAAAAGCCAATGAGACAGTTTCAAAGTAAGTATTTTATTCATAATACAATCATCGAAATAGCACGTAGTTTTAAATAATTCAGAATTTGACTGCTATAATCACCTATTTAAAATGGAAATGTCTTTTTTAAACGAAATGCAGGAGAACGCAGAACACAGGAAGAAATTTTTGTGTTAAACTTCGTTGATCGTCCAATAGATGGCGACTGTGCTTTTCAACAATCTGGCAAACTTTGCACTACGCACGTGTTCGAGTAAGCACTTCTTAAAATACTGCGTTACATAATATTACAAAGAAAAACACTTCAAACGTTCACATACGTGTAAGAAATTATCAATCTTTCGTTCACGAGTGTGTTTATCCGTTGTGTATCACATGATTTTGATATCTGTAGCTCATTTCACTGCGTTCGTTGTTATAAGATGATTCACCATATCCTGTTATCACGACGAACTACTGCGTTTTGCGCATGTGTGCAGCACGGGACTTTTTCGTACATCCCCTTTCCCTTATTTCCTCGGTGGCGTCCATAATCACGCGATGAATGTGTTCTTTCTAGGGGGAAATACCTTCCTACTCAGAATGCTTAATGACGTGACGACTTCAGAGAATCGAACTGTGGTAAGTAATTACTTGAACCGTAGTCGGGAACGTGAACGTTACGGGTCAGAAAGTGTTTAATCGTTTGCCTGGGCGTAATTAGTAGGTTATATCCGTTACGATGTTAGAAGTAAACAGTTTGCATTGTAGTGAACCAAACAATAAAATGGGTGAGATGACCTTATGCGAAAGTCAACGCGTTAAGGACGCACTCTATTTATTTTCTATTTCAGAAATGAACATTTATCCGAATATTTTGACACCCCCGTCTTCTAGCGAAGAGTCACCGCAATCGTACACCATGCCTTCGCCCCAGTATTATTACCTCACATCACCCGGTGAGAGTTACGCAGCCTCGCATTTGTTGCTGACAAATCAGCAACAACTGTTAAGTCCTGGAAGTCCAAACATACGTTAGTATTTCGTGGTCGATGTTACTATTCCAATTTACCTTTTTGTTTTTTTTTTTTTTTTTGGACGTGCAGGTCAGAACTCACCGTATTTGAAAATGATTGAACAACCTGTTGATAAGTTTAGATTCCGGTACAAATCCGAGATGGCAGGAACACACGGTAGCTTAACAGGGATCAACTCGGACAAAACACGAAAACAGACGTATCCCACAGTAAAGGTAAACTATTTCATAAAATAAAACAGTTGGCAGCGCATACTACATACAACTGAAAGAATTAATGAGGAATTGTGCTTGTGGGGAGAAGGGGGGAGATGGGGGAGGGTAATGATGACGTAACAAACTCATAGGAGCTCTGGGAAATACATAAAGTAAATTTGAAAACAAACTAATTTAAGAGTTACTATTCATATTGATACTTTTGTTCAAACTTTAAAGAAAAATAATTATCTGTAGGATAGGTTACATTTTGGAAGCAAGATGGCGGTGTCTCGATATCATGTTTTCTGTCATTTCCGATTGTTTTTTTTTTTTTTTTAATTGTCTTAAACAAATGCCAACTTGATGTATAATCTTTGCAAGAATAGAAGGCTTCAGGTGGTTACTTATGTGTTGGATCATTTTAAATTGTAGTTGCTCACTACGAGGACCAATGAATAGTGTGCGTTTTACACGTGGCCATAGCATCGCCAGAAACGTCAAAAGTCTGATCGTTTTCAATTTGCTTTTATTAATTGAAAAGAAGGTTATGACTGACATAGCTGGTAAGGATCAAAGTAACTGTTGATATAGGTTTCGGTCTGTTTAGGTCTCGTCAGGATACTATAACCAAGGTGTCAACATGTTCTTTTCACTTTGTCAGAATACCTGGCGTTATCCTTTCTTTTTTACTTTATTTTGTTGAATTAAACTAAGCAAATGGAAATCAATTGTCTGTTGTGTTTTTCTTTCTTTCTTTCTTATCAAAAGCAAAAAAAAGATAAACGAAATATAAATCATCTCCTTTCTAGTTTTTTTTTATTGCCTTCAAGAAAAAAAGTAAAAAAGAAAAGATAGATTTGACAGATTTCGAAAATTGGCCGCGAGATGTCGCGACCTAAAACTAAACTAAAATCAATAAAAATAAAAAGAAAAGCGAAGCTTATTTATTTATATCATTAATCATCATGAATAAATGAAATAAGAATAAAAGAAAACATGTAAAAACCAAACGTGGCCTTTGTTGTAGGATAGTTGTAGGTATTTTTTAATTAATTTTATTTTAATTTTAACTTGGTTTAACCTTCATTTGTTAAAAAAAATAAATCAAAAGAATAAAAACAAAAACAAAACAGTAATAAATAAATAAGAATAAGAAAAACAAGAAACAAGTTATGGATGTATACATTTTTTTAAAATTTTGTCTGTCACATGACCAATGTAGTTTTTCTATAAAAATAAATAAAGAAGAATCAGAAAAACAGAAGAAACAAAAGACGATCTGTATTTTTTTTTTTAATTTTGGTTAACAAATAACCAATAATATTGTTTTTTTTTTTTGTAAATTTGAATAAGTTTAACCTTCAATTATTCAAAGAAAAGAGAAAAACAACAGTAATAAATAAATAAATAAATAAATAAGAATGAGAAAACCAGAAGAAACAAAAGACGATCTTTGTTGTGGATATACATATATTTTTAATTTTCGCTGACACGTGACCAATAATTTTGTTTTTCTGTACATCTAAATGAATTTAACCTTCAATATTCAAGAAAGAAAATGGTATAACAAAATAAAAACAAAAGACGATCTTTATGTAGGTGTATTTTATAATTTTGGTCGACAAACGACCAATAACGAAACGATAATAAAACAGTAATAAATAAGATTAAGAAAACCAAAAGAAACAAGAGACGATCGTTGTTGTATGTGCATTTTTTAATTTTGGTTAATAATTGTCCAACAGCGTTGTTTAAACAAATTTAATTAAGTCTAACCTTCAATTGTTCACAAAAATTAAAAACAAAAACAAAAAAGAAACAATAGACTATGGTTGTAGATGTTTTTAATTTTGGTTGACAAAAGATCAGTAACGTTTTTTTTATAAATTTAAATAAATTAAATTGTGGAAGATTTTTTTTTTATCCAACTAGTGTCTTCACAGTCAAAAACAAAGAAGAAATGAAAAACAATGAAAAAACAAAACAAAAGACGATCTTCATTGTAGATGTTTTAATTTTAATTTTTCTGTTTGTCAAGAAAAAATAAAAGAAAAACAAAACATTGGTAAATAAGAAAAACAAAAACAAAAAAGCAAAAGTTATTTTAAAAATCTAATTAAGACTGCGGTACAATAGTGATCACAGGAATTAAAAAATAAAAAACAAAAGACGATCTTTGCTTGTAAATGTTTTTAATTTTGATTGACTAATGATCGGTAACGTTTTTCTATAAATTTAAATAAATTGCCGAAGCAATTTCGATGGTCGAAAACAAAAGAGAGATGGAAGATAATAAAAAGATAAAATAAAAGACGATCTTTATTGTAGATGTTATCTTAACCTTCAGTTTATCACAAGAAAGATGATAAATACGAAGAAAAGAAAAACAAAAAACAAAAGTTATTCATATAAGAATCTAATCAAGTCTAACCTTCAATTGTTCACAAATTTTCAAATTAAAAAACAAAAGACGATCTTTGGTTCTAGATGTTTTTAATTTTGGTTGACAAAATTAGGTTCAGTTATGGAAGAAAATTTATTTAACGAACAATTTAGTTCTCAGTTATCAAAAACAAAAGAGAAATGGAAAAAAGTAAAAAACAAAACAAACGACGATCTTCATTGCAAATGTTTTTAAATTTTAATTATTGGAAAGTCAATTTTGCAGTAAAAATCCGGGCCATCCCCTGGACAACAGTTTCTGCCCTATTTGGGACCTCCTCGGCAGCAGAATTAGTAATTTTCGCCCGTTTATTGTTATTTCTTCCTTGAAATTAGGAAGACATGAAAAATCGTTTGTTTAAATAAACATTCAGAAATTAGGAAAACTGTTCATTGCTTTGCCTAACTAATGCTTCTTGTTTATTCATTTATTATCAGGCAGTTTTAAAACTACTGTGTAACAGTTTTATTAATTTCAATAAAAATAATAACAAAAAATGTAAATTCAAAGCTATAATTAATATCTACAACTGTAAACTGCTTCAAGGTTAAAGATAAGACAAGAGCTTGCGATTGATTGTTAAAGGTTTGTGATTCCCCATTCAGCCCAGGGCCTCTGGGGTTACTGAATTAACTCAATAAACAAGTAAATCCCCTGCTTCCTCTTGACTTTGATGAAGATATAAATAATCATAATCTATGTTTTATAAAGTGCTTCACAATTTGAAATTAAACATTTTAATATTTAATGATAATTTGTAGCAAATACATTCACGTAAAACACATTATTATTTTATTGATAAGTGAAATGTTATTAACTATAAAAAAAATAGTTAATAACATTTCACTTATCAATAAAATAATAATTTAATTTAAACGTGAATGTTGATTGTTGTTGTTGAATGTGAATAATGTTTTCAGCTGTGCAATTTCAAAGAACCAGCCGTAATCAGGTGCACGCTGTACCAAAATGGAGCCTCGGAAGAGGACAGACAGCCCCATGCGCATCGCTTAATCAAAAAAAATGGCAGCGAAGAAGTCGATGATCCGCACCATTTAAACGTGCAGGAGCACGACGGTTATGAAGCATGGTAATCGATACAACCACCGTCTGTTCTAGTTGATGATATCTACAGGTACTTTTCGTTTGTTTAGTTTCCACAGCATGGGTATTATTCACACTGCGAAGAAGCATTTGGTGGAGGAGCTGAAACGGAAGAAGACGATTTTGAAGAAGGAAGACGTCGCAAGGGCAGAAGGACAGGAAAGACCACTGAATAAAAAAGAGGAAATCGAGGTATAAAATACACATTTAAGTATTTGCAAAATTAAATAATTGATTGTTGTCGTATTAAAAAAAAATAGATTGCGTCTATGTCGGAAGAAGAATCCAAGTCAATCAACTTGAACATCGTTTGCCTGAGATTCGATGCGTTTATGAAGACACCCTCGGGTATCTTGCAACCCATCTGCCCCCCCATTTATTCGCACGCTATTAATAACCTGAGTGAGTATAATTTTGTATAATGAATTAAAGTTGCATTTAATTGAGCTTGATTCCTTTCAGAGAGTGCCCTGACCGGTGAGTTAAAAATTGTCCGAATGGATCACTCGAGCAGTCCGAGCAATGGAAGCCGGGAAATCTTCATGTTAGTGGAGAAAGTCACAAAAAGTAACACGCCTCTTAAATACAATTAAATCTAAAATGGTCTACACGTTTGTTGTTTCAGAAAATATAAGAGTGCGCTTCTTTGAATTGGATGACGATGACAATGAAATATGGTCGGATTATGGAAAGTTCAGCGATCTAGACGTGCATCACCAATACGCCATTGTATTTAGGTAAAGTATGCGAAGCTGATTATTGATGGCATATCAGGTTGACTCATTTAATTTTAGGACACCCGCATACAAGCAAGTGGATATTGATCGGCAAAAAACTGTGTATATCGAGTTGCAACGCCCCTCCGATGGTAGCAGAAGCGAAGCAAGGGAATTCACCTACTTTCCGTCAAAGATCTACAAGCCTGGAAGCAAACGCTCCAGATCATCCGGGTACTCGAGTAGCGGAAGCTGGTCCAACTCGTTTAACAGTGCAGAACTCCCCGTGACGGTCATGAACTTGCCGAATCTGGATTTCGCAACTTCCATTCCGCAGGTGAATAGTTCAGATTTGGAGATTGCTTTGAAGAATGTGGATTCAGAAGAATTCAAGAAGTTGTTTTCCGAAATCAGCCCCCAACTTGGGAATCACATGGATATTTCGCAGTACAGCGAGATGGGGGTGATTACGCAGTTGGAATCGTTTACAGTGGACGCCCCCGGTGCTCAGCTACAAGCATCAAGAGGCAGAAACGTGTAAGTTTATCTTCAATTTAATTTTCCTTTTACCATTTAGTGAGACGAGTCAGAAAATCAATTACTTATTGCTTTATGGTCTTTATTTTTAAGAAAAGTAACTGTAATAATAATTTTAAATGAGAAACAATATGTGAATTTGTTAACTGTGACTGTACAGGTGCCCCATGACACAGCAGTCATAGCTTAAATTGAGAAAATTGCATTATTTCAGTCAAGTATTGTGTTCATTAGACAAAAAATATTATTCGCCCCTGTAGTGTAGGCAACCGCATGAACTTCTAAATTCGTCGGTTTGCCTATACTGAAGGTTTTTTGTTTGTTGAAAAAATCTAATTTATTTATTATTAGGAAAATGGACGTGCTATTAAAATTAGTTGTTTATGATATTTTAATGTAATTCAATAATTTTCTCCATTCATGAAGTTGTAAATTAAAAAAGAATATATATATTAATTTTATCTGATATTCCTTTTCTGAAACCAGGAAGCTTAAAAAAGATTTGTTAAACATTTAAAAATTATGACAATTGCTTAATCTCAGCCACTTCTGACGATTTATAAATTTTTTAATAATAGGAAGTTATTCTTAACGCCTTTAGTATAGGCAACTTTGCTAACTGCCGAAGTTCGTTGGTTTGCCTATACTAAGTTGTTTTGTTATAAAAATCCAATTTATTTATTGTTAGGCGAACTGACGTGCTGTTAAAATTAACTGTTTATGTTTTTTTTTAATGCAATTCATTAATTTTTTCCGTTATTGCACGTGAAAATTAAAAAAGAAAATACCCGTTGACTTTCGTAAATCTTCCGAAGACAGAAACAATTTTCTAGTCGAAACTAGTAAGGGATTTAAGTTTACGAAATTTGTGTAGAATAAATCGACTTCACATTTTGCATTTTTATTTGGTTTAGTTCTTTTTAAAATTAAAAAGCTTAAATAAGCTTCAATTTTTGGTAATCCACTTCACTACAGATTTTATGCTTTTTTAATGATCATTATGTTTTCCAGAGAGAGAGAGAGAGAGAAAAAATAAATTTCCAAAATTATTACTTTAAAATTTCAAAATTAATTAAATTTGTTTCATTCTAATGCACAATAGACAAGGGAACAGTTTTCGTTTTGTAACTGTAATTTCTTTGCAATTATTTTTTTTTCTGAAATTGGGAAAAACTGATTTTTTTAAACCACTTACCAATCAGGAAAATTACATAACGTCAGTCAGTTACGAAAATTTAAATTAAAAGAAAATTCTTAACGCCTGTAATGTAGGCAATCACACAAGCTACTCTGTTTATTAGTTTGCCAACATTAAGGCGTTTTCTTTGTTGAGGAAATCTAATTTATTTATTACTGAGCAAACTGGCACGTTTATTAATATTATTCGTTTATAATTTTTGAAGGTAATTGAAAAGAAATTATTAATTTTGTACATTTCTGAAGTCGGGACGAAATAAAGACCTCTTAAGCTGTGCCCATTGTGTCATCATCTTTGTTTGCACAATGCCGTATTTATGCTTGCATTGAATTATTACCAAAATGGAATGAAATCGCATTATCAAGTAATAATTCTAATTAATTTAATTTTAGCAGAATTCCTTACACTGACCACACCTACACAATCACCGACACAGATCGCCAAATAATGAAGCGAGTCCACGACGAATTGAACGCATTAATAAAAACAAACCCGACGAAGAGGACCGTCATCGAAATGCTGGAACACCTCTTCCAGAAATACCTCGACGACGACTTCCAAAACAAGTAAGAGAAGAATTTTTATTTATTTTTTTTTAATAATAAGAAGCCCCTGATTTGTTTTCTCTTTCTGTTTTTGATAATTTTTTTTTTTTTTTTTAATATTCTAGTGCCTTACACTTGGCAGTTATCGCCGAAGATGTCAAGGTCATGACTTTCCTGCTCAAAACCATCGGCTACTTAAAAAAAGATCACCTGATCAACAGGGTGAACGTCAACAAAGAGACGGTAATGCATTTGGCTGTCGCGCAAGACAATCTGGAAGTAGCTCTAAGAATCTTGCAACACAAGCCGGACCTCAGCATCCAGGATGTCAACGGCGACACGGTTTTGCACAGGGCTGTGAGGGCTTCGTGCTCGAATACGCTCCTTGCTACCATCTTAAATTGTGGCACTTTACTAAAGTTGAATGTAAATGCCAAAAATAATGGTAATTCAAGATTTTGTGTTTTTTTAGGAGGCCCCCATATGACTTTTTTAAACTTAAAAATTAAATTTCATGACTTTAATAAGGAAGTTGGAAGACCGGTCTAGCTAGCCTTAAACGCACTAAAGTGTTGTTAATAATAATTTATTCCAGTCTTTACAATTTGTTTACAAACCAAAATATGTTTTATACATGTAAGAGTCAGGACAATTTTTTTAATTTGCAGACAATTACACAGCGTTGCACATGGCAGTTAAATCAAATAACCTGTCGTATGTAGAGTCGTTGTGTAAATACGATGCAGATGTAAACGATCCTGACAATAAAGTCGGTGGGTCCGTGCTGCACATTGCCATAACCGAGCAGGCATTGAACATCGTGATCTTCTTATTGCAACATCCGACTTTGGATTTGACAATCAAGGATTTCGCAGGGCACACCGCCCTACAACAGGCTTACCTCATGAAGAACGAGGAAATATACAAGCTTATAGATGAAGCCCTGGTAAGTGTTGGCTGCCCTAAAAATTCCAGGACCACGAGCTAAAATTTTTTTTTGTTTCGTTTATAGAGGAGCAGAGGTTTGTTCGGTGAGTGCATCGTGAAGGAAGAAGAGGAATCCGAGGAGGAGATGGAGGTTTGCTATTAATGATTAAAGCAAGCCTGACACTTATTTGAGATTAATTAATTTTTAGACGGATAATATTATCGAATGTAAATCTGAACGGCTAACACCCGAAGAACTGTCTAAGTTGTATGAGAATGTCAAGACGCTTACGCCTGAATGTCTCGATCAAGTCTCTGAGTTGCTGGACTTATCCGGTAGTTGGGAATGTCTGGCGGATTTGCTCGATTTAGAACACCTAGTGCACACGGATTGGTTTGCGAAAGCCAAAAGTCCCAGCAAGGCGTTATTGAATTCTGCAATTGTAAGTTACTCATAATATTCTAATTTCAAGTTAACTTTAACTTAATTGCCTGCAATAAAAAAAAAATTGTTGCCTTGCCACGGAAACAAACCAAAAGTTAAAGTTAAGTTGTCTTCAGAAAATTAAACTTGTGTTGGTTTAATCAATTTTCATTTGTGTTGTGTTTGTAGACTTTCGGTGATGTTTTGCACATTCGAAACTTCCTCGAGAACCTCGAGGAGTTGAAGGCGGTCGAAATAATCGATCGAATGGTACTGTCATCGAAACAGTAAACTGAAATAAACGCCTCGCATACATTCAGTTAATTAATTGATTAATACTTTTTGCATTGTACATACGTTTTAAGCGGTTTAAATTTTTTTTGTGCCAGGTTAAAAAAATAAATAAATGTATGCTGCTTTTTTTTCGCCTCCGAATTTTTTTGCCCCCCATTTAATGTCCCAACTCCTTCGTTCACATTCATAGGCAACTTAATTTGGAACTCGTGATGGAGCTATGAATTGTTAGTGAAACGTATGCTCTTTCTAGTTAAAGTTTAAAACACTTTCATTTTAATTTCGAACATTAAGCTCCACTTAAATTCATAAGAGACGATTATTATAATAATTGATTCTATGGGTAATAATCGCCGATTGAAGTGGCAAACGAGGCTGTACATAAATTTGAAGAATATTTTTATGTGTTGTTTGCGTGTGGTAGTTGATAATGATGCGTCTGTCTCTGTTGAACCTGAATTGTGTAGTGGAGGAATAATGTGCGGTTTGTTTTGTTATCACTTCTTGTTGTTGGGCAGCAGAAAACAACGGTAATTGCAGATTGGTGTCGAAGGTCAAAAAAATATTGTTGTAAAACATGTTTTTGCCCTCACGTGCAGATTAGATGTGCATTCTAATAATAACTTGCAACATGATAACCTGCTCTTTATTTACATTTGTTTTTCTGTCCCTTTATTTATTAGATTTTTTTATTAATCGGTTAAAATTTGCCACACCACTCATTCCTTTCATTTAGAGAATACTTTTTTCTTGTGATCAATGTTTTCCATTCATTAATATTTTTTTTAATTTAACTCTGAATTAAAATTTGTTGAATTTTTCTTTTTGTTTATATGATTCTGTGTTTGTACATAATTCGTGCTGTTCTATTACACATCTGTTTCCTTCATGATCTTGTCTTTTTTCTGGTTTTGCTTTTTGTCACGTCTTATCTCATTTTTTTTTGTCTCCAGCCGATTTTATTTATTTATTTTTCATTGGACAACGCAAGACAAGAATGATTATGTAAAAGTATGATTACATTGTTGCTAATTTGGAAGAAATTGAAGCAAAAAAAAGGTAATAGCGGACAAAAGGCTGTAAACTAAACGAGAAAATGACAGGAAAAGAGTATTCTTATGCATTGTGAAACAGAATAAATGCAGAAAATATTAAACAATAAGGGAAACTAAATAGTTTCTTAACTATACTGAAATTTATTTAATTATTTCGGAATTCAAAAGCAATTAGACTATTCAAAAGTGAAGAAACGGAGCATAATTACTACAGAAATATTGAAATACAAGTAACTAATGAATTCTCGATTTCAAAAAACAAGAAAATCTCAATCTCTCAATTTTAATTCAACTCTACTTTCAACTTGCATTTCCATACTGATTTTCGGATGCAAAAGCAAACGAGAAGGAAGAAAAAGAAAACAAAGTAATTATTGTATAATAATAATAATTGTATAGTGTAAAGTCATGTAGAAAAAAATTATGAAAAGACAATGCTCTTCACAAAGGAAACAAATATGAAGTTAACGAAAAATATAAACGCCCCAGAAAAAGGATACAAAATCAGTTTCTTATACTTTGCGAAAATGTTGTTTAGTAATTATTGTCTTAGTTCTTCTTTCTTGTGTAACTTTATCATTTTTGGTGTTATTTTATTTTTTCTTAGAACTCCTAATTTTATTTTGTTGATTTCTCCGTCAATTTTCTTCTTCTTTTGCTATTACTTCTACTTCTTCTTTCTGTTTTTTTTTCATTTTCTTTCTTCTATTTGTATTTCAGCTTTGTGTCGGTTACCTCACCTTCCTCTGTTACTATATTTTTTGTTTGCCTGTAGTATTTTTTATCCTTGGTGTTTTTAGTTCAAAATTGTATTTCTTCGTGTAATCTGATCAACTGTATTTGTTTTTATCATTTGAGCGTTTCTGGTTGTGTCGAATTTAATCTTCATTCTGCCTCCAATGATTCGCGTTTCTTAATTTTCACATTTCTTTTTTTTTATATTTCTTATAATTTATAATTGTTAGGTGTTTTTGCTTTATACGAAATTCCTTGCATCTGATTTGCTTTGTCTTTTTTGCGATTTTTTCTTATTTCACTGTCCTTGTAACTATTTGTTACTATTTGTCTGTTTCGTCACCATTAATTTCTTATTTTCTTTTCGTTTGATGCTCATTGTAAACAGTGCAATTTTGAATTATGTTTTTTAAAATTGTTTTTCTGATTTCTGTCGCCTTGAAATCATTATTATTTTTTTGTGTTCTTAGTAAAATTTTAAAGCACAAGCTTATTCCAGAAGCTGGAAGCGAAATAAAATTAAAAGCCCCATGAAATTGTAGTGTCTTGAAAATTAGAGATATGCAACCCATTCTACTTCCGTGCTTTTATTATTAAGAAAACGCGGAATTCTTTTCTGATTTGTTTGTTTGACCGGTTGCCTATTCTAAAATATTTCCTTTTTTTTAAATACTCATTTAGACTTTATATATTTAATGATTAGTAAATGGATGAAATTTTATTTGACATGGGTGTTTGTTTTCGTAATCTTATGTCTTGTGCTGTCAAAATTTATTTTTACCTGTCAAATGTTTTTGACGTTGGTAGAAATGCTACCTAATTGCAGGGTTGCCAAATCCAATCAACTCGATTAAAGATTCCTTTTTCGGCAAACGATATTATTTGCCTGGAGTTCTTTTAAACAGGAATTTAAAGTTAAAAATAAGATTACATTGAAACGACGAAAAATATTTATTAACATAGGTAATAAATAGGTAAATCTATAAAAAAAAATCTGCAATTAACTGTTAAAAACAAACAAAAGAAAAATTAATTTTTAACCTTGCACTTACCTAGGTACTTTACGGCAATTAAAAGCAGTGCTGCCAACTCATCTAATTTTAAAGTTTTTACCTTTTTTAGACAAATAAAAAATATTGACGTTAAAATTATATTTCCCTGAGATTGCGCTTATTAAAAATAATACGACAAATAAGAAAAAGAGACTGAAATAAAAAAATATTATTGACTACAAAAGGTCAGCTTTTTTTTCAAAATTTGTTTGCAGTTTTATTTTTGAAATGTAAGCGATCGTCACTTGTTTTATGGATTACATTATTTAAGTTTTTTGAAATTCGTCTTCAAGCATTTCCGTCCTTTTTCGAATTTTTTCCTGTACGATCATCTTTTGTTTTCATCTTCAAATATTTGCGTCACTTTCTTGTTTTTTGTCGTTGTTGCCGTTATTGTTATTGTTTGAGACTGTCTCGCGGTAGTTTTGTAATTTAATAATTTCTTTCCTTTCCTTTTTTTGTCTCCTAAAATATTTTTTTATCCTTCGTGAATATTACCGACGTCATTTTTTTTTTCGGATTTTCGATCGTCATATGTTTTTTTTTTCCTTTTCGCTCTGAAATTAATAAATTAGGGAATTTTTTGCACTTGTTTCTCCTTCGCCAATAACAATTACAGTCGTCACTTGTTCTTTCCTGCATCCTTCGGAAATTTTCATTTCGTAAATAAGTATTATGGTAGTACATATTTTATTTTTGTTATTATTAATATTATTATTTTAATTTTAAATCTGTTATTCGTTTTGAGTCTTTGCTTCAGTATTATGTGTGATTGTCATTTGTTTTTCTTACTTTTGTGTCGTCAAACCAGAAAATACCTTCGAAAAATTTCAACTAAGATGTTGAAAAATTTCCTAGATTTTAATGAGTTTTTGTAATTTTGCTCTTTTTGTTTGAAATTATCCTCAGAGTTAGCGACTCTTCCCTAAGTTGGTAACACTGCCTAATTGTTAGAAACCCTCTTCGTAATTAGTTGACTTAAATTTTCCGAATGTTTCAACGTTCAGAAATCTTAAATCAACCAATACCGAAGAGGAATCAAAAATGCTAAATAAATGTTTGGGGAACTTTAGTTTATCATTTGACAGTTCTGTCATAATCTGACAAATTGGAGGTAAAACTTATTTTACATATTTCTTTGCGATCTCTTTCTTTTTTTTTTTGATATTACTGTCTCGATAGTACTTTACGGCAATTATAAGCAGTGTTGCCAACTCGTCGAATTTCAAAGTTCGTAACTTTTTTAGACAGAAAAAAATATTGACGTTAAAATCATATTTCCCCGAGATGGCGCTTGATAATAATAAGACAAATAAGAAAAAGAGACTGAAATAAAAAAAATATAATACAGAAAGTTAACTTTGGTTAGATTTTAGATTTTTCAAAATTTGTTTGCAGTTTTGTTTTTCGAATGTAAGCGATCGTCACTTGTTTTTATGGTTTAGAGTAATTAAGTTTTTTGAAATTCGTCTTCAAGCATTTCCGTCCTTCTTCGAATTTTTTCCTGTACGATCATCTTTTGTTTTCATCTTCAAATATTTGCGTCACTTTCTTGTTTTTTGTCGTTGTTGCCGTTATTGTTTGAAAGAGACCGTCTCGCGGTAGTTTTGTAATTTAATAATTTTTTTCCTTTTCTTTTTTTAATCTCCTAAAATATTTCTTTATGCTTCGTGAATATTACCGACGTCATTTTCTTTGCGGATTTTCGATCGTCATATGTTTTTTCCTTTTCGTTGTGAAATTAATTAATCAGAAAATTTTTTGCACTTGTTTCTCCTTTGCCAATAACAAATTGTGATTTTTTTCACCAGATCTGGTGATTTTTTTCAACTGGTTGCGACTTTTTGACATGATTTGCGACCTGTCTCAAAACTGGTGAATTTTAAAGTATTGTGCGACTTTTACGAAAAATCTAAATTGACATAAATAAGTCAAAAAGAAAAAAGGTTCGAGTACAGTAATTTTTCTAATATTAATAATAATGTTAACGTTTATTCTGATATTAAAATGTATTAAAATAAAATGTTAGTGTGAGTTGACATTTAAGAAAAGTAACACAAAAAATAAGCTGATTCATGAAAACATTTTAAAATATTTGTTCGTTTAAAAGAACATTGTTAAACAGTTCAACTTTGTGCAATGTACGCAAACGTCACAAACAAATTCCATTTAATTTTTTTAGCCCATAAATTGTTTAATTTAGATTACAAATACTTTTTTGTATTCAGTATAAAAGTCTGGCGATTTTTCGTATTTACGCTGTCTCAATTTGGTGATTTCTGGTGATTTTTAAAGTGGGAAATTGAGATTTTCCATGTTATTCTGTTGGCAACACTGATCATCCGACAAATTGTAGGAGATTAAACTTATTCTACATATTTCTCTGCGACTCTTTCTTTCTTTTCTTGATATTACTGTCTCGATAGTTACACATTTTAACTTTGTTACTAAAACGTTACCAAAAATCAGCTGGTCAACACGAGCTACGCTTCAAACAGGCATCCAATAGAAAGCCTAGAATTTTAACATTGCAGAAAATATTATTTTCTACCATTGGCAATATTGAATACTAGTGAAAATTGAAATTCATGATTACGTTTTGATCAGTGGCGTACGTTCTAAGTACGTAAATATGTATTTATTGTTCTTTATTAATTGTTCCTTGCTAGATCGTTTGATTTATAATAATTTTACCTACCACTGCTGTTACAGAAATAAAAATCAGTTATGGCAATCACAGAAAGGCACTCATGCCAATAGTAAAATACACATCTGCTTTTTTTTTGTTTGTAGGTTAGCCAACTGTGGAAAATTGTTGCCTGGGCCTACAGAGACATGCTCACTCTGTATTTACATTTTGCATACTTTATTATTCGTTTTTAGTCAGTGATTTTCCAGAGATTTAATAAATCAGTTGATGTTTGTACAACAGAACAACTTAAACAGTGCATTCCTCAATTATCTACGTACTAATTATTTTGGGGGCAAATTAGTTACACCCGGGTCAAAATAATTATTATTATGAATTATTTTCCCCGATTAATTGTTTATCAGGCGCTTATCGTGACTCACCCGGACTTATTATTTTCGAATTAAAGAGAGAGAGGAAAAAAAGGAAGAAGAAATCGGAGCCGGGCGAAAACAAGCAATAATATTTATGTAACGGTAATGAAATATTGTTATTTCCTCGTAAGCGACATCTATCAGCTAGGAATTATCGGCGCTCGATAAAAGCGAAGGCGGGGATTTGCGATCTCGCTCTCGTCTTGCGTATAAATAGCTGTCGAAATAGCTTCAAGGCGACTCCTGTATAGTGTGAGGACGAGCGTTTTTCAAGTCGACGATATGGTTGGTCGAAATATTAAAATTCCGCAAACTCAGGTACGTCTTTCACCCCTTTAATAAAATTAAAAAAAAAAAAAAAAGAAAACGTCCTGCCAGATGTTGTCCTAATTCTACTCACCGACTGCTTAGCGTGTTCTTATAAATATTAGCTTTAATCGCGCGCTTGTTTTTATCTTGCTTGAAAAGTGCCGGCCTCTCTTTTTCTTAATATTAATTTTTTTTAAAACATTTTGTTTTTGATTATTGATTCATTGATTGTACTGTGCTCTCATTTTGTCTGTAATTTGTAGTATTTTTTCTTTGCTGTTGGATGAAAGGTCTAGTAG
Organism: Prosopocoilus inquinatus; assembly: GCA_036172665.1. Classification (NCBI taxonomy): domain Eukaryota; kingdom Metazoa; phylum Arthropoda; class Insecta; order Coleoptera; family Lucanidae; genus Prosopocoilus; species Prosopocoilus inquinatus. Next base: position 11,092,931 of record CM069871.1, on the reverse strand, counting down.
ATTATCTCGTTTTTTTTTTTTCTTTTAAGATCTACATCACGATATCACTATACAGGGTGATTCGTTAGCCTTTCTGAAAATTATGGCAAGTGAAAGTGCGTGTAATTTTATGAAAATAACATCCTATCAACATGGGTCCGCCTTGCTTTTGTTTAGAAGTTACAGCGATTCAAAGGCATTTAAAGACATCCTCGATAATTTGACGTAAAATAATTTTACTTTCTAAACGATAAACAAAATATTCCTCGAGAAATACAAAAAAAAAATGACTCGGTGACTAATTCAGAAAAAAAGAAGGGTAACTCATTCTCGCGAAATATACAAAAGTTGCACTTTTCTTTGCATCTTTGAACTGCTGAGTAAATTCTAGCCTGAAATGATGGGTCGCACCATGGGTCTACCTTGATTGGTTCACGAGCTGCACCATTAAAAACAAGTGAATAAACACGAAAACCACTCGCGCTAGACCCTTGATCAGATTGGAATCAACACGGGAGTTTAAAAATGCCATTAATTACAAAATGTTCCGCTAAAAAACATAATTTCGAATTTTTGTGCAGTAACCACACAATGTCAACTGCAAACTATATGTTTTGAAAGAACTCTGTCGACCACAATTTAAATTTTGCGAAACAATGCGTAAGTGTCACGAAAATGAATTATCCCCCACATCTCCGAAACCGCCAATTTGCGGACCTATGTTCATTAAGAGTTTTGTGCATGTTTTTGATAATACTACCATCCCCTTCAGATTTGTGACACTTTTTTTTAACACCCTGTATTGCTTTGTAACGCGATGTTCAATTGTTTTTTTTTAAAGCGTAAACCGCACCAATCGTTTTCATTTTAAACATCTATAACCTTAACGGGCAATCCTAATAATACCAACATTTTGGTTCCAAACAGCGGGTGATTCGTTCGTTGGGCTCTTGACAAACTTTGGCAGCTCAAGTGGTGAATAGCGCGTTAGATGCCGTTTACGAAAAATAAAAATAAAAAATTGTACGTGGCGTTACCAAGATACATCCAAAGTCGCATTCTTCTGGCGAAAAAGTTTCATACCTTCGAAACCGTGCATTTGCGGACCCATGTTCATTAAGACTTTTCTGCATATTTTGGGTCATACTCTCCTCCTCCGTCAATTTTTATGTAATTTTTTTAACACCCTGTATATGAAAGTTGTGTTTTTAACGCAACACTCTGTGTATAATGGCATTTTTGAATTCCCCAGTAAATTTTAGCCTGAATTGATGGGTCGCATCATGGGTCTAGCGCGAGCGGTTTTCGAGTTTCTTCATTTGTTTTCAACGGGGCAACTCGAGAACCAATCAAGATAGACCCATGGTGCGACCCATCAATTCAGGCTAGAATTTACCCCGGAGTTCAGAAATGCAATAAAAAGTGCAGTTTTCGTACATCTGCCGAAATTGCGTAGTTAATTTTGTCACGTCCGTGCGGATAAGTGTTTGATTCGTATTGCGGACATCATCAAAACCCTTTTCTGACGATAACCGACGTCGTCAACTTGAAAAGGGTTAGTCTTTAATTAAAATTAAATAAAAAAAATATTCCAGCTGTTCATTTACAGACCCATGTTAATTAAGACTTTTCTGCATATTTTGGCCAATACTCTTCTCCCACGTCAATTTTTATGTAATTTTTTTAACACCCTGTATATGAAAGTTGTGTTTTTAACGCAACACTCTGTGTTTAATGGCATTTTTGAATTCCCCAGTAAATTCTAGCCTGAATTGATGGATCGCATCATGGGTCTAGCGAGAGCGGTTTTCGAGTTTCTTCATTTGTTTTCAACGGGGCAACTCGAGAACCAATCAAGATAGACCCATGGTGCGACCCATCATTTCAGGCTAGAATTTACCCCGGAGTTCAAAGATGCAATAAAAAGTGCAGTTTCCGTACATTTGTCGAAATTGCGTCGCTCATTTTTTTCACGTCCATGCGGACAAGTGTTTGATTCGCATTGCGGACATCATCAAAACCTTTTCCTGACGATAACCGACGACGTCAACTTGGAAAGGGTTAGATTTTAATTAAAATTAAATTAAGAACTTTATTCCAGCTGTTCATTTGCGGACCCATGTTCATTAAGACTTTTCTGCATATTTTGGGCCATACTTTTCTTCCCCACCAATTTTTACATAACTTTTTTTAACACCCTGTATATGAATGTTATCTTTTTAACGCAATACTCTGTATATAATGCCATTTTTGAATTCCCCAGTAAATTCTAGCCTGAATTAATGGGTCGCATCATGGGTCTAGCGTGAGCGGTTTTCGAGTTTCTTCATTTGTTTTCAACGGGGCAACTCGAGAACCAATCAAGATAGACCCATGGTGCGACCCATCATTTCAGGCTAGAATTTACCCCGGAGTTCAAAGATGCAATAAAAAGTGCAGTTTTCGTACATTTGTCGAAATTGCATCGCTCATTTTTTTCACGTCCGTGCGGACAAGTGTTTGATTCGCATCATTTCATCATTTCAGGCTAGAATTTACCCCGGAGTTCAAAGATGCAATAAAAAGTGCAGTTTCCGTACATTTGTCGAAATTGCGTCGCTCATTTTTTTTCACGTCCATGCGGACAAGTGTTTGATTCGCATTGCGGACATCATCAAAACCTTTTCCTGACGATAACCGACGACGTCAACTTGGAAAGGGTTAGATTTTAATTAAAATTAAATTAAGAACTTTATTCCAGCTGTTCATTTGCGGACCCATGTTCATTAAGACTTTTCTGCATATTTTGGGCCATACTTTTCTTCCCCACCAATTTTTACATAACTTTTTTTAACACCCTGTATATGAATGTTATCTTTTTAACGCAATACTCTGTATATAATGCCATTTTTGAATTCCCCAGTAAATTCTAGCCTGAATTAATGGGTCGCATCATGGGTCTAGCGCGAGCGGTTTTCGAGTTTCTTCATTTGTTTTCAACGGGGCAACTCGAGAACCAATCAAGATAAACCCATGGTGCGACCCATCATTTCAGGCTAGAATTTACCCCGGAGTTCAAAAATGCAATAAAAAGTGCAGTTTTCGTATATTTGTCGAAATTGCGTCGCTCATTTTTTTCACGTCCGTGCGGACAAGTGTTTGATTCGCATTGCGGATATCATCAAAACCTTTTCCTGACGATAACCGACGTCATCAACTTGAAAAGGGTTAGTTTTTAAATAAAATTAAATTACAAAAAAATTATTCCAGCTGTTCATAAACAATCAGTTTGTGAATGCTGCGAGCGGCAAAAAGTTCCCAACGATCAACCCTGCGACTGGTGAAAAGATCGCTGACGTAGCAGAGGCTGATAAGGTAAAAAAAAAATCTTTGTTATTTTCGTAAATGTTTCGCACTAATTTGACGGTTATTTTTTTTTTTGCGTAGGCTGACGTTGATATCGCAGTAAAAGCAGCTAGGGAGGCCTTCAAGCGCGGTTCTGAATGGAGAAATTTGGACGCGTCGGCAAGGGGGCGGCTGCTCTACAAGGTAAAAGAACGCTCACTCATCTCCAGTAATAATAAAAAGAAAATAAATCTCGCCCCTTTTTAGTTAGCTGACCTATTGGAGAGAGACATCGACCAATTGGCCGACCTAGAAACCCTAGACAACGGCAAACCCAAAGAAGACTCAATTTTCGATATAAAAATGGCGATCGACGTGTTCAGGTACTACGGAGGCTTGGCCGATAAAATCACCGGCAAAACCATTCCTTCAGGTGAATTCTGTTCAGTTGTTTCCCGCGTTGGTGGCCAATCCAATTTTTTTTTTCTTTTTTGAAAATTTAGATTCGGGATTACTGACGATGACTATACTGGAGCCCATTGGGGTCGTCGGGCAAATTATTCCGTGGAACTATCCGATTGTGATGGTGGCTTGGAAGTGGGGCCCGGCCCTTGCAGCGGGTAACACGATGGTCCTCAAGCCCGCCGAGCAGACTCCGCTTACGGCCCTGCAATTGGGGGCGATGGCGAAGGAGGCAGGTTTTCCGAAGGGCGTCGTGAATGTGCTACCTGGGTATGGGCCGACGGCAGGGGCGGCTTTGGCTTTGCACCCGGACGTTAACAAAATTGCTTTTACTGGATCTACAGAGGTAATTTATTATTGGTTTTACCTCTTCTTAAATTTATCGTAATTTCTCTTAATGCAAGAACTAAATTTAAATTTTGTATTCCTTTATGAAAACAAAATTAGAACTTGTAAAAAAAATTAATATCTAAGAAATTAGAAAATATATGGTTCGAAGATAAAGAAATTTTTGAAAAATCTACTAAATAAGCTGCGAAACGTTAAATCTATCTGGCTATCAAAAAATGTTTTACTTTTCTTTCTTCTTAATGTACAAAATCTCATCATAAATAAACAAATAATTTCCTTAAATTTATTTTCGTCGCATTATCATCAGACTGTTTCGCAATACCAATTAGATTGTTCGTCACAAAATCTTGTTTGCTTTTTAATCCAAGGTTGCCCGCGTTTAGTTTCTCCGCGACGGTTAAATTCACTTGTTTCAGAAGGTACTCTGTAATCACTTAATTGCATGATTGCAGAAAAAGGAACGCAAGGATGTGTGATCAGAAATTGTTAGGCAGGCACATCCTGCCATTGTTTTTTTGTTTTTAATAAAAAAAAAATAATCATGACATAATGAAAGCCAATAATGTGGTTAACGTGAAGCAAATCTTCTCATGCAACAATAAATTACGATTTTATTGTTTTTTTTGTGCCACTTCAGGTAAACAAAAGCAGAAGAATTTAAATTTACTTTGAGGGACTTGTTCCTAAACTTGTTCTCTTTAATTAAAAACAAGTCTCATTTGTTAGAAATAAAAACAAAACAAATATTCGTTGCGAATTCGAATTCAATAATTCAATTACTCCTTCTCAATAATAATAATAAATAATAATTAGCGATTCCAAATGAATAGTTTAAACTGCGCGCCATTACGTTCCTAATTTGCGAGAGTCGGCGGAAATGTGCGTAAAGTTTGTCGGAATGTGACAAGCGACAATTATATATAAAAAGTATGTAATGAACACAGATCGGAATTACATATTTTGACGTCATCATCAATAAGAGAACGAATGACTTGCACCTGCATGGAAGAAAGATAAAATTATTTCTATTTTTAATTTTCGTTTGGAGGAATAAACTTCCAACAAAATGGTTTACGATCCATGCTCACGACAACATACATGTACAGCATACGTCAACGTCATGATGACGTAAAGAATATGGGACCAATTAAATTAAAGCAAAAGTGGTTATTGAAATCTTCTGTTTGTCCGACCAGAGAAACACGAGAACTTGTAGTTACGTGTTCCTCGACAACATGACGATGACGTCAAAATATGTGATTCCAATCTCCAGTAATAAATTATTTTTTCGCCTCTATAAATTCTAAAGTAATAATTAAGTTTCTAAATGATATGGACTTCATTCTCTCTTTCTCGAAAATATAAGAGTTTAATGTCAAAAAAGAGTTTGACAACATGACGATGACATCAAAATATGTGATTCCGATCTCTAGTAATAATAAATTATTTCCTAACGCTTACATTAAATTTATTTTGAGATTTTAAAGTACTATTTAAGTTTTCCGGTGATATGAAAACTTCAATTTCTCTCTCTCTCTCTCTTTTTCTCGAAAATACAAGAGTAATTAAAAAAACAATAAATCTGAAATGGGAAAAATAAATTATTAAAAATTAACGCTTAAATTGAAAACAATTGAGTCAAAGAAAAATGCGATTTGCTCTACACAAATTTCTTCGTAAATTCACATCCCCCACTAGTTTCGACTAGAAACAGACATCATCGGAGGAAAATCTAAAATCTTCTGCAAAATTTCTTTCTTTGTTTATTGAAAAAAATCTGATTTTTTTAGTTTTATACTTAGTTTTTTTAGTTATTTTATATAATTTTAATAGCATGTCAGTTAGTATAAAATTAAAAAAAATAGCTTTTTTCAATAAAAAAAGAATTAAAATTTTTTTAAAAGATTTAATTGTATATAATCTTAATAGCATGCCAGTTGGTATAAAATTAAAAAAAAATACTAGATTTATTCAGTAAACAAAAAAGCGTTAGTATAGGCAAACCAATGAACTTGCAGGTTTGCACGGTTGCCTATACTAAAGGCGGTAAGATTTCTTTTGCCCAAAAAAGCTTTCACAATTCATCAATGGAGACAATTATTTAATTACTTTAAAAAACTATAAAATTGTTTTCCTTCTTAATTTTTTTTAAATAAATTTAAATGTTCTAGGTTGGAAATAAAGTTATGGAAGCCGCTGCTAAGACCAATCTCAAACGCATCTCCCTGGAGCTCGGGGGTAAAAGCCCTCTCGTCGTTTTCGACGACGCCGACGGTACGCATTGCTTAATTTCTTCTCTTTTTTTTTTTGTTTGACATATTTGTTTGCAAAACACTGGGGCACAATTACTGCAATAATATAAATTCTATTTTAAACAGCAATTAATCGGAGAATAAACAAAATTATCGTGTCGTTGGCGGTTGAGTAAACATTGCGATTTGTATAAAAAAACAGAAACAGATTTTATTGTCCACTCGACTTTAATCTAATCGCGGGCGGCACAAAATACAAATAAACGATCAGGTTTCCCACTTTATTTTCATTAAAACGTTCCCCACAAATTAAAATAAATTAATTTTCATAACTAGCCGGTTTGTCTAAAAATAAATAAATTAGATTTTTTTTTTCAATAAACAAAATGTCTAAGAATAGGCAAACCAAAGTTTGTATGGTTGCCTACACTAAAGGGGACAAGTCCGAAAATATGTATTTTTTTAATTTTAACGCGTACTAAGGTAAAGAATTATTGAAATACTTTCAAAATCAAAACCTATTTATTTTAATAACATGCCAGTTCCAACAGTCAACATGTCTAAGAATAAATAAATTTAATTAAAAAAAGAAAGAAAATGTTTTGGAGTAGGCAAACTAAAGAACTTGAGAAGAATGAATGGTTGCCTACACTATAGCCGGCATGAATTTTTTTGTCAACTTATATTTAAAACTTTCGCTTTCATTTATCGGGACTATGTAATTTTCCCAATTTTTAAATATGTGAACAGTTTTTGATATCTTCCTGATCTTACAAAAGAAATAATAGATATACAATATTTATTTATTTTTTAATTTTCGCAGCATTAATGGAGAAAATTATTGAATTAGGCTTAAAAATTACAAACAATTTACATTAACAACATGCCGGTTCATCTAAAAATAAATAAATTAGGATTTTTCAATAAACAGAACGCCTTAATCTAGGCAAACCGATGAACTCGGAAGTTCGTGCGGTTGCCTACACGACAGGCGTTAAGGATTTTTCTTTAGCAGAAACACTGAAAATCGCCTTCGGAATTTTGTTAAATGCAAAAAACTATCGCCTATGGCAATATATTAACTCAGATTTCCAGTTCTTCATTAATTTCCCATTTTTAGTCAGTTTTCGGTGAGTGGAAACCCTGCAAATTTCTTTTGATTACATGAGATAATTAAGTGATAAAAAATTGTAAATTTTCATATTTAACAAACGTTTTGGCACCCATTAAAACAAATTTTTCCAAAATGAATTTTCCTAATATTTATCTTGTTATAAGTAAAAAGTCTTTTTTAATCTTAAACCGGACAGAATTATGAATAGAAATACACTCAACGTTTCGCTATAGATTTAAAGCTTCGTCAGGAGTAAATCTACAGCGAAACGTTGAGTGTATTTCCATTCATAATTCTGTCCGGTTTAAGATTAAAATAAAACTTTTTACTTACATTTCTCATCGGACAAGAAACAACTTCATTTATCTTATTATAATAAAAACAAAGGGATCTTTTTTGGCATTTAAATAAGCTGATTGCTTCTTTTATTAGTGGATGAGGCGGTTGAGATAGCCCACAATGCCATTTTCGCCAACCACGGCCAAAACTGCGTCGCCGGCTCGAGGACCTTCGTCCAGGCCAGGATTTACGACGAATTCGTGAAGAAGGCAGTCGAAAAGGCCAAGCAACGCAAAGTCGGCGATCCCTTCGCAGAAGGAACTCAACAAGGCCCGCAGGTAACAACAAAACACTCAAATCAAAAAAAAAATACAAACGTCCTTTTAGATCGATCAAGAACTCCTGGATAAAATCCTGCGTTTGATCAAAACGGGCAAGGAAGAAGGTGCCAAGCTGGAAACAGGCGGGGAACGCGTGGGCAAAACCGGATATTTCGTGCAGCCGACAGTATTTTCGAACGTAAAAGATGACATGACCATCGCAAAAGAAGAGGTACGCTTGAAGCACTGCGCTTTATAAATGTGACAGGAGTTGACTCTTGCAGATTTTCGGGCCTGTCCAAACCATCTTGAAGTTCCAAACCCTCGAGGAGGTGATCGAGAGGGCAAACAACACCAAGTACGGTTTGGGTTCCGGTGTCGTCACGAAAAACATCGACAACGCTTTGCTGTTTGCGAAAGCAGTCGAAGCAGGATCTGTTTGGTGCGTTGAGTCATGTCATCACTTTCGAAAGTCAAGGTCGCCGAATGATTGATTGATTGTGTCCTTTTTATCTTGTAGGGTTAACACTTATGATGCAGTCGTACCTCAAGCTCCCTTCGGTGGTTTCAAGCAGTCGGGAATGGGGCGCGAATTGTAAGAACCGATCGTAAATCGAGGGGGTAATTAGTTTAAATCACGTTCCTTTTCTTTTAGGGGGGAAGATTCTATTAAGGAGTACACGGAGGTCAAAACTATTTCCATCAAGTTGCCACAAACTTCTGGAAATTAAAAGCGTCCTTTCTATACATTTGTTAACTGTTTGATAATAAAATGAAATGTATAACTTTGAATTTGCTTTTTTTTGTCTCCCTTCTTTTTGACATTTTGCCCCAGATAGATGCGAAGGAGAGAAACGGAATTGTTAAATTGTTAATAATGCTCAGGCCTCCATAAAAGTGTTTGAAGCTTTCTATAAATTTAATTTTGCTTATAGAGAAAAAGTTCTAATCTGCTCTATACAATACTTAAGGTCCTCTAGGACTATGTAAGAGACTATTCTAATTCTTGATGGGCAAAGTATTTGAAAGGGCCAAACGTATTTCTACAATCTACAAGCTTTTTGCTTTTTCAAAGTTGTGAATGCTTATACAGAAACAGTCGAAAGCAAGAAATAATTGACAATTACAGTTTCCTGTAATTTTTCTTTCTCTAAAATAGTACAGTTTAATTACGGCTTTGGTCAGACCAAACCACGTGATCACTTTTCTCAATTGTACCCTGGTGGTGATTGGTCAGAGAGTTTGATTTCACGATTCTGTGCAATTTGACCATTTAATTAACTCGCCCTTAGTGACACTTCAAAATTTTGAAGGCTCTCAAATTTGACAGCTCAAAACATCCCTAAAATCTATTAAGTCATATTTAAACAGCGCCATTTTGCAGAAAAAAAAAATACAGGAAACTGTAATTGTCTATTATTTTTTGCTTACCACTGCAGCATATATTATATATATATGTATCTTTTATCTATGCACTGCAGTTCATAAGGACATCATTTTACTAAGGAAAAAAAAATAATAATTTGTATAGTTACTTTTATGTAGATAACAACACCTTTAAATCCATGGCATTCATTAAACTAACCGTTGAATCCGTTGCCATATGCTGTCAGTACCATCGTAATCCAACTAATTAACTATGCGAGTTTCTCTGGGCCTTTTTGTTATTATTCCTCTAGCGGTGGTATTCCCAACTCTTCGTCCGTCCAATTGCTCGCATTGGGGTACTCAAATTCACCCTGCGAACCACCCCTTAATCAGCATCACCTCGCTTGCCAAACAATAACAGATTCTCGCATCAACTTACGATAATGTGCCCCGGCTCGGTCACGATGTGCCACAACATCCACCACCAAGCAAAACCCATGACGAATTCTGCCATGAAAAGGATGCCTTTAGGGGCTGGCGGCGCCGCCACTCGGTAATTCCACCTGAAATCGCGGGCCCCGTTAATTAATTAATTACATAAGAAGACGAACGTAACCTCACTTACTGGTGATGTCCGTTTCTCACTTTCTGCTGGAACTGGCCTGCGTTGTTCGCCCTTAATAACCGGGCCTGCCTCAAAATCAGTGCTGTTCTCGAAGTAATCATTTTACTTTTAATGAATACTTCAAAATTATATGATAAATAAACACACTAAACAGTTGAAGTCTCCATGAAATCACTGAAAGTAGAACTGAACAGTGTTGCCAATTGTTGTTTTCATTCACAAAATGTTATGATTCACTTGAACCGGTTGCATCTAAAATTTAAAATAGAGTTTCTTTAACTCGTCTTTTTAAGCATGTGGTTAAAGCAAGATGCAAACACTTTGAGTGCATTCACTGCAATAAGTTCTTGCAAATATTTCCCGAACGGGAAGACGAATCTTGAAACGTACCTTAATTACAGCCTCCTTGGGGAAAAATTTAAATTTGGAAGCACCCCTTGTGACATTTGTAAAAAATAAAAAGGCAGCGAAAATGTATGACTAAAAAACTACGAATATACGACTTTAATTATTTAAGTAGAAAGTTTTTTTAATCTCAAACCGGACAGAAAAATGAAGGGAAACACACTCAACGTTTCGCTATAGATTTATAGCTTCGTCGATCTAAAAGGACGTCGAAGCTATAAATCTATAGCGAAACGTTGAGTGTGTTTCCCTTCATTTTTCTGTCCGGTTTGAGATTAAAAAAACTTTCTACTTACTATTTTCATCGGACAAGAACAAACTTCAATTTAATTATTTAATTGGTTTGCAGAGAGAAAGCTGAAGACGGAGATTACGTTGTGGCCGAGGTACATTCCAAGGTTCGCAACGGAAGAGTTTGTTTACTGCCAGCGGAATTTTATAGGAATTGCAATTTCAAATTCTATTATTTGTAAGTACTATTTAAATGGTGTTATAAAATAATAATCGTAAACCAAATTATGTTTCCTTCAGAGAGCGGTCAATTAACACTAAGTGCTGTTCTGGTGCTGTTATGAGAAATTTCATCTTGCAGGTACACGTAAATTTTTATCAAATTTCACGACTAATTCAGTCTTATGAAGTGTCTGTCCAAATACAATTACATTTCTTTTAAATAATTTGCATCGGGACAAAAAACTTTTCACCGATGAACTAATCGATGGCATCCAATACGCGAGTTATAAGTAGGCCTGTTCATTTAGCTATGCAGCTTCACTTTGTCACTTTTTAATTATACAATTACACTAATTAGGGATCTCACCATCATTTATAATTCGTTAAATAAAATTTGATTGATTCGATTATAGGGATAATTCACAATTCGCAATTATTAAACTTAGTGTGGTGTGGTAGTATTGGTTGTCATTCAACGAGACTCCTGCTTGTGAATTAATTTAAATTATCTTCCAAAATGTCTCAAATTTCAGCAAACGAGGTGCCCCACATGCAACAGATCGACTTAACCACGCTGAACCTCCAACAGTTAACCACCTTGAAACAGCAGCTGGACCAGGTGAGTAAACATAACCTCACTTTTGACCACACGCCGTTCGAATCGCCTCTACTTTAGGAGTTAACTTTATTTCAAGAATCTCTGCAGTCGCTGAAGATAGCGCAGACGAAGTTTCAGAATTCAGGCGAGTGCTTGGAGAAGATAACCCCCGAGTCAGAGGGTAAATCCATATTGGTTCCATTGACCGGTTCAGTATCCTTCACAGCAGATATTTATAGTGTTTTCGATTGGGCTGCGCTACGGACATTGAGTGTCCCTTCATCTCATTTTATTAAAACAAGATGAAGAGGGGTACAATCGAAAACGCTGTTAGTTTTTATCTTATTTCTGCACTCAACAGGAGTTATTTTCTTTAAGAGGTTTTAGATGTACGTTCCGGGTAAACTGGTGGACACTAAGAATGTTATAATAGACATTGGCACCCGGTATTATGCTCAGAAGGTATTTATGTTTGTTTATGTAGTGGTTTTTTTTACCTTTGATGTGGGGGATGTTTTTGTGCAGGACATCGACTCGGGCAAGGACTATTTCAAAAGAAAAATCGATTTCGTGACCGAGCAAATGGAAAAGATTCAAGTGCTAGGCCTCGAGAAGAGCAAGATACGTGACGCGGTCGTTGAAGTGATGGAAATGAAGCTGCAGGCGCAGCCCGCATAAGACGACGGGACTACTCTTTTTTTTTTTTCTGAGGTGCTTTTCAGTTGCTTTAAACTTGCGCGTGCCGTCGCCTTTAGTTTCGAATAATAACAATAATGAAACCATGTTATTTATATAACAAATAATTTTATTGTGCACTAAAATTATTATTTACAAAGGGTCCTTTTGCTCACAGTCTACCATATAACAGTAAATACAACTTAACGTTAACTCTGTACAAAGTAAAAAGGACTAACGAAGTTACGTTAGAAAATAACTTTGACATTCTAGTGAGACACTTCAATGTTATTTTCAGTCACATACATTACACAAGTAAGTACCTCCTAGATTTATACAGTAAAATCACATTAATTTATCAGGTCCGAGCGGCTTAAAACGATGGGCCACCGAAAATTAAGTTCGTAGGATATGTATTACACAAAAAAAAAAAACATAAACGTCCGTTACATGCATTCAGGAGTACAGTAAACGAGCTTTTCCCAAATCAAAAAAGTTTAACCGACCGTCTTTAAAAGAGCTTTCGAATTTATCTTAATTAAAATGTAGGGAGACTTTTTCGTATCTTATTTTATTAAGTTGAATCGAAACGTGCTTGAGATTAAAATACAAAATAAATACACTTGAAGTATTGATTGCGTTTTTCTTTCTTGTTTAATCCTTCGTTGAAATCATGTCGATCCTTGGAAATACTATTGAGAAATTCATATGTTTAATTGACACGATGCGATACATGAATGAATATGAATACAACAAATTTCTTATAGCGTCTCAAAATCCGAAAGTAGGCAACCCATTCTACTTCGGAGTGTTGCGGCACTACAAGCACCGAATTGCTTCGAATTTGTTTTATGGGTTGCCTATTCTGAAATCTTGACGGGCTTACGATACAAACAGTAACAAACAATAAATAGTTAAATCTTTTAAACATTTTTTTTCTTTTTCATTTAATCAACCTTGTGAACATTTACGTATACATTTAAATAAAATCGTCTTCAACAGGAAAAATTATGTAAAATTCGTAACAGTCTTATCCTTTTTTTTTTTTTAATTAATTAATTAAGAACGTGTTTTAAGATAAACAATGTCTCTAAAAGGGTATTGCTTAGATATATGTACACGATTTATTGTTTTATTTTTCGACCATTTATGTAAAAAATGTCAATACAAATACTAGTACAAATACCACAGATCCAATTGTATCTGAAACAAACGCACTTGCGATTATTAAATGGATCTTCTTCGACTCTGAATGGTTGATTACCTACGAACGCGCAGGCTGCGACTGCGACATCTCTCGGGGGCGTGTAGTTTTCCTCCTTGTCGAGGAAAATATAGGTGGCGTTGAAGCCGGTCCCGTCGAGGCGATCGTTAGACCGGAAGGTCACTCTGAAGAACTTCCTGTCGGATTCGATGTCGAACTCCTTCAGCTGGCCGCAGTGACGCGAGTACTTCCTGTCCCTGGACATGAAGTTGGAGAACTCGACGTAGTCGCTCGCCGACACCGCCTCACACCTAAGAGCAACCCCCCAAAGAACATGCAAATTTCGTCATTAAAAACTACTCTGAAGTTTTCCCCGTCAAGAAATTTACATAGTCGGGGCACAGGCATGCAAATTACAAGATTCAGGACAGAAAGGTTTTTGCTGTTTTGAAAACCTACGGAAGAACTCCCTCCACGTCGAAGTAGTTGAAGTGCAGGTGGACCTTCCCGTGCTGGTTTCCGTAGAAAAAATAGTGACACTCGGTGTCTCGGGGGTAGAAACCCGGGTAGTTAGGACTATAAAAGAATCCGCTCGTGGACTCGTTACTACTAAATACGAAGGCACATGGGTAGTCCGGCAGTTGGGTGCCGGTTTTTATTCCAAAATCTGCAAAACACATCAAATGAATCACTCGTTTAGTTGCCTTTAATTCTTCCGGCTTCCCTGTTTTTTTTTTAAGTAGCCTAACCTAAAATGTTGTAGAAAATTAATTATTCTACATCGCGAGAAAAGTTTGGGATACAAATGAAACGACGCGGCGGGATAGAATTCTCCGAAAACACTGCAAAACCGTTCGTCAGGTGCAAAATGAATCACGAATGCACGCGACACTAAGAATTTTCCCACTAGAAAAACATTCATGGGCGTCATTTAAACTGAATAGAACATCTGATGATGCATGAAAAATTTGTGACGCCGCCGTACAACCGGAAGCCAGAAGACCAAATGAATTAATCAAGTGATTAAGGAATAGTTTGAAAAATTCTACATTAAAAAATGTTCGTCTTGTGCCGATCATTGTCGAGTATCACACATAATTACTAACTTTCTGTGAAGCTGAACGTGGCCTTGAACCCTCTGGAGTAGCGCGATGCAAGCAGGCTCTGGAATTCGAGTTTCAGCCGCGGTCCGTTCGACATGACCGGTTTTGGCAAGTTGTTGCCGCAGAAGCTGTCAATCTTGTCCATCCGGCCGTCGATGTGGACGAAGGCCATCAGAGAATCGTGACTGTCGCAGCTGCAAGCAAACCTCTTTCACAATTCGGTTCTTCAAATACAGTCGACAGCAAAAAAAAAACAGTTTCCGGTAATTTTTCTTTCTTTCCCCAGGAGAGTGTTTAAATACAATTTCACAGATTTTACAAACGTATCGAGGTTATCAAATCTGAACGCTTTCAACATTTTTAAGCGCCATCTGTGAAATCTTAATTAAATTATACGAGAAAATCAACTACAACAGATGGCGCTTTTAATAAGGAAAACGGAGAACTGTCATTCATGTTATTCAATACAACTTATTTTATTCGATTCTTCAATGTTTTTGTCAGTTTTATTATTTATTTCTACAAACGTACGTAGGAGTACTTATTCGTGTGCAAACGTCACACACAAACTATATTTATTTCTACAAACGTACGTAGGAGTACTTATTCGTGTGCAAACGTCACACACAAACTATTTTATAGGTTAATCAAATGTCATTCCTTATTAGAAGGCCTTTCACAAAACTTCCGTTAGGTGTCAGTCACTTCGTGATGTTCTGAAAAATTACAGGAAACTGTAATTGTCTAAGGTGTTTTGCTTTCGACTGTATATTAACCGATGATGAAGAAGTACTCTTTGGAATTCTCGTTGGGGTGGTACAAATTGAAGTCCTGGAACACGATCTGGACGCGCTCTTTCCCTCGGCCTTGGAACTCGTAGCGGCAGGTCGTCCTCGAGGGGTAAGGGGCGGGGTAGGATGGGCTGGAGATGGTCCCGTTTTTCGAAACGTCGCTGTTGAAAACTGCATCACAGCTGGACCCTGCAAGCAGATAAGAAAATTGACTTAATCAGAGAAAGTCGCAAGCGAAATTAAATCACGTGGCTCAAGAACGCAAAAACTTACTAGAGTTTCCTGTAATTGCTTTTTCTCCAAAATGGTATTGTTTAAACACGGCTTCTAAATCTTACACAACTGTCATCCCCTAAACGCCAACAATCGTTTTAGGAAATCATGTTTTTTCGCTTTATCTTCTTTATTAAAAATATCAAAAGTTGAAGCTTGTTGTGGAATTTGGAAGCTTTCAGAACTTTTAACTGTCAACTGTCACCCGCGAAGTCGCATTTAAACAGTACCATTTTAGAGAAAGAAGCATTACAGGAAACTGTAATTGTCTACTGTTTCTTTTTTTTGCTTCCGACGT
This sequence comes from Prosopocoilus inquinatus, assembly GCA_036172665.1. Taxonomy (NCBI): domain Eukaryota; kingdom Metazoa; phylum Arthropoda; class Insecta; order Coleoptera; family Lucanidae; genus Prosopocoilus; species Prosopocoilus inquinatus. The sequence goes on along the minus strand of CM069871.1, from coordinate 11,077,057 downwards.
ACATACAGTCCTTTTTTATACTTATTATTTACAAGTTAAAAAGTTTTAAATTTAACGTTGCTCAAAACGCGAGGCCCCACACATCAGCTCCGGTGTCAATGCATTCGAAGCGATTCGGGGGGGTTAAATAAAAAAAAAAGATAAGGATGAGTTACTTCGTGTGAGATTGGATGTATAAATAGAATGCCCCAGGTGTAATCGGGGATGGAGGGCCGGAAGGGAGATCGGGGGGCAGAAAATCACGGTCTCGGGAAGTCTCTACTATATACAGTCGAGGTTAAAACTCGATTATCGTCTCTTGGCAACGCTCATCGTTGCTCTCTGCCCCAGGTCGATATCTATTAGGAAAGTTTACAATTAGTTGTCACTTTATGATGGAGAGGATGGGGCGTCGTAAACACTTAAAGGAAGTGTGACAGTTCGACGGCAAGTTTCGGTAATAACTTCCGACGACCTAACGGGATCAAGCCCTGTAATTGGTGAACAAGAACAACCCCCCAGGAGTGATTTAACCCCTCGCCAAGACCGTCCGATTTATTTATACTTTTAATATGTCGTTAGTTCATCAATCAACACGATCTGTCAGACTCTTCTGCGAGGTCTTTAATTAAAGTAAATTTTATGAATTGACAGTCAATAGTTAAACTGTCATCTGTCATTTATAGAGTAGTGCTTGTTATTTATTTAAAAATTGTTAGATTTTGTGTTAATACTGCGGCGGTTAAGAGCAAAAAAATAGTAGACAATTACAGTTTCCTGTATTTTTTCTTTTACCAAAATGGCTGTTTAAATACGACTTCACTTCACTCAAATGTCTCGAAAATGGCAATGACTGTTTAAATACGACTTCACGAAGGTCTTGAGCTTGAGAAATCTGAAATTGTTCAAAATTAGCGTCGCCTGTGAAGTCGTGTTTAAACAGTACAATTTTGAAGAAAGAAAAATTACAGGAAACTGTAATTGCCTATTACTATTTTCTTTCTCTCGACTGTAACAAAACTAGGGGCCTGTTCAGAAATAAAAAAGAGAGCGCTCTGGGCAATATTCTTTCTCTCTCATGTTTCGTGCATCTTGCTTTTCATTTTACACGTCCAAAATGCGCTCGCTGCACAATTTTTGAACGCGACCCAGCAATTTATAAGTGACGGTAAAAAAAATTGGTGTTAGGCAACCATATCTACACCCACGTTTCGTGACTGCGTATTTACTTTGCAATTTCGCCAAAGTAGTTTTCGAACATCTCTCGTCATAATTCCAAGCAAACGACGGAAGCGCTGCCATAAATAATGACGTAAGTTGGGCAAAACTATTCGAAATCCGGCTGCTTATTTAGACGAATTTATTGCGCTCCTTGTCAACCGTTCGCGTGAAATTCTATCGGCGGATTGCGGGCGTAATTAAACTATGTACAAGTGGGGCTATCATTAAGGGAAGGCTCAAAAGCCCTTCGTGAGTTATTGCCGTGAAGGGCTGTAAATTTGTCAAGCATGATTTTACACTCAGGAACTTACACTATTATTATGACTTCATGTCAAATCACATCATAATCCTCAAGCTTGGGGTATCCATTTCTTCCCAAAAATAATAATTTTCTACTAACTATTTAATAAAATATATAAAAAAAATAATAAAATAAATATAATATAGATGAATATAAATATGTATACAAATACAGTTGAAAGCAAAAAAAAACTAAACAAACTACAGTTTCCTGTGATTATTCTTTCTTAAAATGCGATAACACTTACATTTTTTAAATGTTATCAGCGAAGTCGTCTTTAATCACTACCATTTTCTGAAAGAATAATTACAGGAAGTTCGTAGTTTGTCTACTTTTTTTGCTTCCGACTGTATGTCCGAAAAAAAAATTGGGTTAATGGTTTTCTGTTTTATCAACGTCTGTGTGTTTTATAGTTGAGGTTATGTTCATTAAAAAAGGTAACAAATAAGCAATTGACATTAAATTTTTATTCGAATTATGGAAAAATTCTGTAAGTTTTCTGTTTTATGGACGTCTGTGTGTTTCACAGTTGAGGTTATGTTCATTAAAAAAGGCAACAACTGAGCAATTGACATTAAATTTTTATTCGAATTATGGAAAATATTTGGTACATCGCACGTACTTGTTTGCTTGCTTTACTTTGCACAGTCACCCGCACCAGTGTTGCCAGATTTTCCTTGAAAAATATTATAGCCAAACTTATTACAAAAATTTGACAGTTGTCGAGGAAAACTTCATTTTCGTTTTTGTTTTTTGCTAAGAAAACCGAGGCAGGAAGAAAGAAAAGAAAATTCAAGCAAAGAACAAAGATGTTCACCGACTCTCTTTAAGTGTTCATCGGCCATTTGGTTTAAGTCAATATCTACAACTTTTGAGTTCAAAAATCTGCGAAATTCTCCGAAATGCGCTGTAAACATGCGCATGGGGGCTGAAAAAGTGACAGATTACACGAAGAAAGGGGGTTCTTTTATTTTCTCTACAAAAACCAAATAACTACTTTTCGCCCCCTTTTTATATTCAATTCTTTTCCCAGTTCATTCGATTTTCTTTGTTAGCAGCGCTTGGTTTTCTAAAAGGAGACCAGAAATCGATTTCTACTTCGTTCTCCGCGGTTTCCTCAAACGGCGTCTACTTATACCATGCGATCAATGGAAATTATAATTAGAGTAGGCTGTGAGATTTACCATAAAGTTGGAAGGCAACACAGGTTCGCAGCTTGAAATTAAAAATTTGAAGTGTCAGAATTTTGACATTTCTTTTTAAGAATGTTTCAGTGGCCCATTGCATTGCATTGAAGATGACCAACATAACTATGAAAGTTATCGTAATTTTTGTGGAAATTTTCATTTTTTTTCTTCAAACTTATTTTATTCCTGCGTATAAACAAAATAATATTTACTATAACATAATCAAACATCGTACAAATGCTCGAACATAACCTCAAATATAACAACTGTCAATTTATTAACCATTTCACAGTGTGCCCAACCAAACAGCATAAAATAGCACTAATCCTCTAATTATGAATTCCTTTGATCACCCGGTATTTTCTTTCTCTTTCTCTATTGAGATAATAGTCTTGCCTTATAAAAAATCTTAATCTTCGAATAAAAATGTATTCGTATCTACCATAAATTGATTACCATTACCACTTTTGGACCGGAAACAAACATCACAATTTAAAAATTACTAAAATTTTACCAATTAATAGTAAAATTGAAATTAGAATGTGAATGAGGGAAAAGGGAAGATGAAGAAATCAGTACCTACACTTTTATAGTCTGCGTTAGGTGCTAAATTTGAAGCATTATTTTATTAACAGATAAAATAGCGACATCTTACGATCGCTTTTTGACCTGACATTGCAGTAGGAAGACAAATTGAAGCGGGATTTGCTCCTAATAAGTTCCCCATGCAAGGCGGCCATGCTTGCTGTCAAAAGCATAATGAAAGATTTTAGAAAAATTTTGTGCAAATCGTTTTTGATTGCAGTGAAAACCTCGAGCAGCCTCTGGACAGCTGTTTCAGCCCTGCTTGGCGCTTCTTCAGCAGAGACGTAGCTCGACATTCCCACTGCAAACAAAAACGACTTGTCCAATTTATTCGCTTTTGCGATTTAAGAGTGATGAACATATAAAATAAAAAAAAAAAACATATAAAATTAAAACAAAGCTAGAAAATTAATTAACAGAGAAATTTGGTTACTTTCGCGACGAGGAAATTTAAGACGCGATGTCCAGGAAACAAAGTCACGTTCGGAACTGGCGCGAGCTTTCTCACTTGTCATCTGTATTTATTATGTTGCTCGGATTTCTTGGAATTTGCTCGAGTTGAAAGCTGTGCTCCTGTGACTTATTTCTGATTCAACAATGATTGCAATTGCAATTTTTTTTAAAGAAGCTTTCGTTCTGCTCGAGAAACTATTTAAATCGACGATCTGCTGTTACGGTGTTAGTAAAATCGTCGTCGTCGTCGCGTCGTAAAAGTTAATAGCTTCCGAGCTCTAATTTCCGCCGTCTCCGATAAAACGTCAAAGCTATTTTACTATTTCGCAGCGCAGAAAAGAAGCTTTAATTCTGAACGCGATAAATTTTGTGACTTTGTTATTCCTTTGTTACTTCGCAACAAAGTTCTCCTAAATAAAAAAAAAAAAACTTGTCCGTAGCACGAGGAGAGCGCAAGATAAAACTCTTTGTGTACTTACATCGACGGACGTAAAGACGTAAAACCCGAAAAGGTCTTACCGTTTTTCTTTTTTTACGGTGGAGGTAAGTTATCTTGGACGTTAGCCGGAAGACTTCTTGCCCCGCGGCGGTGGAAAGTTTCTAATGAAAAGTCATCTCTTCGAACTTCTTTCCTACCGATAACGTGTGGTGTTTAGGAAGGAACGACGCGCAGCGTCGCGTCGCGTCGCTTGGAAAATCGAGGATCGAGCTCGCACCATAACATAATATATGCAGATCACGTTTTTCGAATACGTTATTTATTAAAAATTGTCGAGCCCCCGGATCCATCCCCAATGGATATCGGAAGCGATAAATCAAGCGCCGAAAAGAACGGCCGGTTTTTTTTTTAGCAAGCAGGGGAATACCGCGGCGGTGTTTTTCTTTTAAGCCGCGGAGGGCTCGACGTTGGACAACTAATAAATAAATTTCGCATAAAAGAGTTCCTCCGACGAAAACATTGCATATATCACAGCGCCTATGAATTTCAATGCCCGAATATATTATCTTACGAAAACAAACGCCAAACATGCATTACTTATTTTCGTCTGCTCTAACAAGCTGTATATTTTAAGATTAATTTACAATCGTTTAGCGCGTTTTGTACTTCGAGCATTTTACATCCCGTCCCCTATAATCTCCCTGCAGGCTCAAGGATAGCTAGGATTTTTTATTTTTTTTCAAATTATAAAATGTCTTTGATTAATGCAGTGATATTAATGAAGAATGAATCAACTAGTAACTTGAAATGCCTCGCTTAACATTAAATGCAATGCAAAACGAATTCCCCTACAAGAAGAAAAAAAAAACGAGGGGATTTGTGAATGCAAACGAATCTCCTTAAATGCGATCTTATCTCCACAAACAAGATGAACTGAACGCCGCCCGCGCCGACGACGACGTCGAGAACATCTGAAATAATTCAAGCAAGAAGAAGAAGAAGAAGTAAATTTTTCAAAAATCAATTCCGGAGGAATGTTTAAACCGTAAATTCGGCGCGTTTTCCTTCCACCGTCGTAAAGCACGAAATCGAAAATTAATCAAACAAAGGACGGACAGACGTCAGTGACCATGCCGATCGAGGGGTGAGGTGGTGGAGGGAGGGGGCGATTGAGGGCGGACGTCCGGGGGTCCAGAGTCGATGATTAATCGGCGCTGCTACTTTGTTCCGAAATGCATTAGATCGGCTGCAACGCGCCGAATTAAACGCGGACGGAAATTTCGGGAACAAAGCGCCCAAATCTATTATCGCTTTATTAATCGGCGGCGCGCTTAATATTTATCGGAATTCGTTCCGAAATTGCCCGGCGCACTTTATTAATTGCTCGCTGACGAACGAAGGGGGGCGTTTCATTTTCTAATATTCCGGGATGAATCCTGCAGAGAAATCCTTTTTTTACATCCCGTCCCCCAAAATTCCCAGGAGGCTCAAGGAGAGCTTGTAAAACAAAAGGTAAGAAAACCTCCGAAAATAAAAAAAAAAACTCTTTTTAGTAAGTGTACAAGGATTCGGTTTTCGAGTATTCTTGTAAGTTTGGTTGCCTAATTATTATTTTGTTTTTTTTTACAATATTAAAAAAACTAGGAGGTTTTCGTCAAATCTAAGACGATACCCCTGTAGATATTTTTATGCTCTGCAACGTGATACAAGTTTAATGACTATTGAACAAAATTTGTCCATAAAATCCGAAATTTTGTAAAATCCTGCAGAGGAACCCTGTTTACATTCCGTCCCCCAAAACTCCCAGGAGGCTCAAGGACAGCTTGTAAAAAAAAAAGGTAAGAAAACCCCGGCAGTCCCCGAAAATTAAAAAAAAAACTCTTTTTAGTAAGTGTACAAGGATTCGGTTTTCGAGTATCCTTGTAAGTTTGGTTGCCTATTTATTAGTTTTTTTTTTTTTTACAACATAAAAAAACTAGGAGGTTTTCGTGAAATCTACGACGATACCCCTGTAGATATTTTCATGCTCTACAACGTGATACAAGTTTAATGACTATTGAACAAAATTTGTCCATAAAATCCGAAGTTTCATAAAATCCTGCAGAGGAATCCTGTTTACATTCCGTCCCCCAAAACTCCCAGGAGGCTCAAGGACAGCTTGTAAAAAAAAGGTAAGGAAACCCCGACGGTCCCCGAAAATTAAAAAAAAAACTCTTTTCAGTAAGTGTACAAGGATTCGGTTTTCGAGTATCCTTGTAAGTTTGGTTACCTATTTATTAGTTTGTTTCTTTTACAATATAAAAAAAAAACTAGGAGGTTTTCGTCCAATCTAAGACGATACCCCTCTAGATATTTTTATGCTCTGCAACGAGATACAAGTTTAATGATTATTGAACAAAATCTGTCCATAAAATTCGAAATTTTGTAAAATTCTGCAGACGAATCCTGTTTACATTCCGTCCCCAAAAACTCCCAGGAGGCTCAAGGAGAGCTTATGAAACAAAAGGTAAGAAAACCCCGACAGTCTCCGAAAATTAAAAAAAAAAAACTCTTTTTAGTAAGTGTATAAGGATTCGGTTTTCGAGTATTCTTGTAAGTTTGGTTGCCTATTTATTATTTTGTTTTTTTTTACAATATAAAAAAAACTAGGAGGTTTTCGTAAAATCTAAGACGATACCCCTGTAGATATTTTTATGCTCTTTAACGAGATACAAGTTTAATGACTATTGAACAAAATTTGTCAATAAAATCCGAAATTTTGTAAAATCCTGCAGAAGAATCTTGTTTACATTCCGTCCCCCAAAACTCCCAGGAGGCTCAAGGACAGCTTGTAAAAAAAAAGGTAAGAAAATCCCGGTAGTCTCCGAAAATTAAAAAAAAACAAACTCTTTTTAGTAAGTGTACAAGGATTCGGTTTTCGAGTATTCTTGTAAGTTTGGTTGCCTATTTATTATTTTGTTTTTTTTTACAATATAAAAAAAAACTAGGAGATTTTCGTCAAATCTAAGACGACACCCCTGTAGATATTTTTATGCTCTGCAACGACATACAACTTCAATGACTATTGAACAAAATTTGTCAATAAAATCAGAAATTTTGTAAAATCCTGCAGAGGAATCCTGTTTACATTCCGTCCCCCAAAACTCCCAGGAGGCTCAAGGACACTTGTAAAAAAAAGGTAAAAGGGACCCGGCAGTCCCCGAAAATTAAAAAAAAAACTCTTTTTAGTAAATGTACAAGGACTCGGTTTTCGAGTATTCTTGTAAGTTTGGTTGCCTATTTATTATTTTGTTTTTTTTTTACAATATAAAAAAAACTAGGAGGTTTTCGTCAAATCTACGACGATACCCCTGTAGATATTTTTATGCTCTGTAACGAGATACAAGTTTAATGACTATTGAACAAAATTTGTCAATAAAATCCGAAATTTTGTAAAATCCTGCAGAGGAATCTTGTTTACATTCCGTCCCCCAAAACTCCCAGGAGGCTCAAGGACAGCTTGTAAAAAAAAAGGTAAGAAAATCCCGGTAGTCTCCGAAAATTAAAAAAAACAAACTCTTTTTAGTAAGTGTACTAGGATTCGGTTTTCGAGTATTCTTGTAAGTTTGGTTGCCTATTTATTATTTTGTTTTTTTTACAATATAAAAAAAAAACTAGGAGGTTTTCGTCAAATCTAAGACGACACCCCTGTAGATATTTTTATGCTCTACAACGTGATACAAGTTTAATGACTATTGAACAAAATTTCTCCATAAAATCCGAAATTTTGTAAAATCCGTATTTTAAAATCTTAATCTTCGAATAAAAATGTATTTGTATCTACAATAAATGGATTACCATTACCATTTTTAGACAGGAAACATCACAGTTTAAAAAAAATTACCAATTAACAGTAAAATTGAAATTAAAATGTGAATGAGAGAAAAGGGAAGATAAAGAAATCAGGGGTGCGTTCAGATTTAGAATCTGACGCTTCTCAAAGCGTTCATATTTAGAAATAAGAGCATCCGATAAATTAACTCTTACGTTCAGATTTAGATAACTGACGTTATCCGACGTGCAGCTTTCTACCCTTCTCTGCTACATGGATAACATTTATCCGACATGCGCAGAAACAATGTCGGTTGTCAGTAGGTTATCAGCTGAGGAGTGATGAGTAAATTATAAGGTAAATTATAATTATGTTATTGTTTAATAATTATTGTAATAATTTATTTTAGTTTCAGTATTTCACATTTTTTTTCCCGTTTTCGTAAATATGAATAGCAGACAGCTTACGTTATTTGATGCTGACACGGCAACTGAATATCATGTAAATTTAAGTATTGATGATTACGAAAGAGCTATAACAGGTAATGCATAATATTAGCTCTGTTAGTGGAGGTGGTCAGAACACGTTTAGCAATCATTCAAAATCCTCTATTAAAATTATTAACAATTTTCATAATTGTGTTAATGTGTTTATTGTAAGAATTTTGTGTTACATTATTTTCTTCTTCACTTTCGCTACTTGTGTCACTAAATACTATAATATTGCAAAGAGCATGGACTCCAGCCGGTTCTTCGGCTTGTTCCATCCTATGAGCTTTCCTTAGTAGTTCTCAGCGTTTTTTATATTTTTGTAGGTTAAGTAATATCTTGTCAAACTGTCACCTATTAACGAAATCGTTCACATTTGTTCGATGTGTCGCATAAAGACATCATATTTATCCGATTTATCCAACGGCTGACGCGGGTAGTTAAATCTGAACGCACCCCAGTACTTTTATAGTCTGCGTTAGGTGCGTTTATTCAAATTCAGCCTCGCCGGTCGTGCGTGATTATTTCTTGGGTACACGGTACACTGCATTTAAAATTAAAACAAAGCTAGAAAATTAATTAACAGAGAAATTTGGTTACTTTCGCGCCGAAGAAATGTCCAGCAAAGAAAGTCACGTTCGGAACTGGCGCGAGCTTTTTCACTTGTCATCTGTATTTATTATGTTGCTTTGGGTGACTTGGCTAGCCCGGATTTCTTGGAATTTGCTCGAGTTGAAAGCTGTGCTCCTGTGACTCATTTCTGATTCAAATTTTGTAAAATCCGTATTTTAATTAATTATAAAAAAAGTAAAGTTTTTTTCAAGAATCTAAGACAATACCCCCGTGGAGATGTATGCTGGACACCCATAAAAATATTGATAGTGTCTCCAAACTTAAGATTACGAAAAAAAAAAGGAATTTCCTGAAAGTCATTCTGCCATGTAGCTGCATATCGGTACGTACCAAGGAGCCTTAAACTTAAACGCAGTGGCAGCGTGTATATTTTTTAAATCGCTGCATTTTGCTGTATTGTAAAATTCTCCTTCGTGAAAAGAGACAATTATTATTTCTGCAACAAAGAACTTTCCATCGTTTATTTCTTTTTTGTATTGAACGCGTTTACCATTCACCTGTTCGTTTTCTATTTCCTTTCAAAACTTATCTACTTCCGCAGATCTTCGTACCTACACACAGAACCGGGCGTATATATTTTAAACTACCCGCGGGCGATTCGTGGAAATGGAAGTTTTTGTGCGCTGCTGCGGCAGCGTCCCATTCGGATTAAAAACAAAAAAAAAAAACGAAAAAGAAAAAAAAAAATCCATCTCCGGGAAGTTGAAATTATTTTTTATTAAAAAATTACCCGCCACTGCGGCAAACTCTTATTAAGCGTGCAAGACAAATAACCGACCACATTATTATTCATCGTTAAATTTTCATCTGGTCGTTTTGCGAGCGGCGGCGGTGGCGGTGGTGGCGGCGGCGGCTAAAAAATTGCCCCGGCCAGAGGCAATATACAGCCCGCATTTGATGGCCTACGAAATAATATAAATGAAACCGTGGCGTTTTATGTTTTTGACGAGGACGGGTCAGGGTTATACATATAGCTGTGGGGGTGGGGGGGGGGGGGCGGTGACCACTTCATCACTATTTAATTTGCACGACACGACGACCTTAAGAAAATTACTACAGGAAACGGGTTAGCATATTTAAATAAAGTTGAGTTTTGCCAATGACCGGAACCTGCACCCTTCACTTCAACTTAAATTTTTTTTTTAGTATTGTTACAGCCGGGACGCACAAACAGATCTATTTTTAGCATCAGTACGCCACCTTGCGTCACAGAACATGACCGAAGACTACTCGATCATTCTAGTATGTTCTAGCAACAGAGGACTCTGCTATATAAGCCATACGATGCACCAGGAGTTATTAGTTATGAAGTTAGCGAGCGAAGCTCATTATAATTGTGTTGTTAATTGTGAAAAGCGACAGCTTTGAATTAAAGTGTTCTGAAATTTAACGACTATAATTTGTGTACCCCAAATTCGTAACACTATTTTAAGGACACATTTTTTTATTGTTCTCGGATCATGCGCAGTGCTCTCTTATTTGTTTATTACTTTAATATCTAAGCAAGTGTTACTATTCCTTATTAAAAAAAAAATAACTGATTTATAATCTCAGAAGCTGACTATTTATATGCCTCTACCTGACCTAATTTCCACTTTACGTAAGCTTTAGGTGAGGCGTTGGTCTTGGAAAATCCCGATCACTCATTTTGCTTTACTGACGACCCTCATTAAGTAACCAATGTGACCGATGTGCGATCGTAAGCCAAGGTTTGCTTGCAGAAATCAACTCGCGCGTTCGGCGTAGGGAGTAGACAATAACACAACACAATTGTCGATAACGTATCCATTAATTTAATCTTTACAGAATACGTAAGCCTCGGCAATGGTGGGCGAAATTAGCGTTAATTTACCAGAGCAAAGAAAAGAAAACTTTTTAATCACGTTCCGCAGTTCTAAGAACTTGAAAAAAAAAACAGAAATTTAAATTTTAAAATTAACATATTCACCTTATGCGAATGAGCCCAAGGAAATTAACTAATAAGACTTTTCTGGCATTGAGTGCGCCGTCCAATTCATTGTTGATTAGCAGTTATGTCTTGGCTTGACTGGCAGCCCTAATTTCCCTGGGGACCTCGACGTTTCGAGAGCCACAGAACGTTTCTTCCTTGCAAAAAAAACCCACCCTCCAACTATTTCATCTTTATTTAACAACTAATTTATTTAACAACTACTTTAAAGCGCTTTAAACTTGAATGATTAAACGAGGAACAAGGTATTGTGAACCAGGCTAGGCGTAGTGTTGCCAACACTGCAGTTGATTATTCTCCTAAAACTAAAATTGAAACTCCTTAAATCGGTACCGAATTTTCCCAATTTTTCTTTTTTTTTTTCAAAAACGTAAGTCACTTTTATAATTGTTTGCATTAGTTGTTTAGTTGGTTAGTTAGTGAGTTGACAAAGGGGTTAATCGTTGCGGATGTTTTTTCTCAGTTTTGATGTCGTGCTGTAACGGAAACAAACCCTTTAAACAGTGTTGCCAGGTTATTTTTGTTTATGACAGTGCGGATGATGCGGCAGAAAAACAAAACAGTAGATGGCAAAGAAAAACAGTTTTTTGACAGCTGGCCAGCTGTCAAATCTCGATAAGATTTAACCAACTGTTAAATAAATACATATTTTCTTTGCAAAACAGTTATTGCATCATGCGTATTGATTTTTAATTTCGAATATTCCTCTTTCCGCCTAAAAATAACCCCAAATAAATTTCGTCCCTAAAAATCACTCGCATGAAAATCTATCCCTAAACTGCGAGAAATTCGAGAAAGTTGGCGACACTGGGCTAGGCACTAAAAGTCGAAACGCTAGACCGAGGCAGTGATGCCAATTTATTTCTGCAAAAGATCTGAACGTTTCGCTTAAATAATAGTCACTAAAAAGTCGTCAGAAGCGGACAATAATTCACTATAAATTTCACTAGAAACAAATGCGCTGAAATACGAAACCGTATTATTTGTACTACTTTGTCAAGTACTTTGAACATTTCAATATTCCGCTTAAGAATATTAGGATTAATAATAAGAGAGAAAAAAAAACAAAAACAAATAAAAAATCGCTCATTTGGTAAATCAAAATTCAGAACAAATAAAAATGAAACATTACTTAACCTGCAAAGAAACAAGAAGCAAAAGAGAAAAGGCATGAAGCGAAAAAAACAAAAAAAAAAAAACAAAAGAAGATCGACAACACCAAGTTGAACGAAAAAGCACAGTTTTCTGGTATGGACGAATCAAAAAGTTCGAGAAAATAAAAGCAAACCAAGCAAAGTATAAAAAGTCAATAATACGATAAAAAAAGAAACTAATGACAAAATGCAACGCATAAAACAAAAGAAGATTACAACTGTGATGGACACGAAAGAAATGAAAAACATCGTGCAAGCGTTAATATAACACGAAAAATCAATTCGATAAGAAAACCAAAAGAGAAATTCATGGCACGAAAGATAAAAAAAAACAAAAGAAAATTGATGACTAAGATGAATGAATACAAATGATTTTCCTGTCAAAAAAAAAAACTAGTAAAAAACAAAATGTAAAAAAGGAATTTGATAAAAATAAACGAAAGTAAAATACGAGAGTAGAAATTGAATTAAAAAAAAAATAGAAATACCATGACACTAAGATGCACAGAAAAATGAAATTCGACGATTGTTGCAGATAAAAACAAACTCATAGGAAACAAAAGATAATTATTGTAAAAAAGTAGTTAATAAAAGGCAACAGCCAATTCGAGCAAAAAGAAAAGAACGTGAAAAAAAAGACACATGGATAAACAGAAATAATAAATAAATAAAGAAACAGCGACTTTCCGCCGCCGAAAATTTTTGCAAGTCAAGAAACTGGCAGGAAGCAAAAGGACAAAACAAAACAAACGAACCGTGAATAAAATTTGCAAAACATCAATTTCTTAAGACAACAAAAAAAAAAACACAAAAGAGGAAGAAGAAATATGAAACGAACAAGAAACAAAAGAAAACGAACGTCATTATTGATCACACTGTATACATATATTTTTTTGCATTGACTCTGCGGTTTTAAATTTCAATCGATTTTGTTCGACGGATTATACAAAGCGGTCAAGTAGAACCATTTGAGTTGGCAATGCTGTTACAAAATTTCAAAAACAAACATTGTACAGTCGATTGTTTTCTTTTTTGACAAGAAAAAACAAACAACGTTCGCTTTTGCGCCTTTATAACAAATTAAAACCGGAAACAAGAGAGATTCGAATTTTAATCGAACTTCGAACTGTCACTACGTTATGTTTTTGTTTAAGAAAGGGGCAGGAGTCGATTGCTGCTCACTTTCTTTCTTTTTTCATTTTCCTCACCACTTCTGAAAAATGAAGTTTTTACACAGAAATTCCTTTTTGCAAATTGTCGATAAAGAAGGACGCGATTCTTCTGTGCTCGGCGAATATGGCCAATCGTTTTGTGACAAAATCAAAATGTTAGAATGCAGACAGAATAAGCTGAAAGAATAGTTTATTTTATAGAGACCATTAAGCCTGAAGTGTTTTATTTTTAAAGGAAATCACCAGATTTGTCACTAATAAACAAACTGTGACAGTGTTGCCATGTAAGTAAAACTCTTGTGTCTTTCACTGAGATCAAATATTTCAGTACAACTTAAGAGGAGGGTGCAAGCAACGAAAAACTATAAACACTTTTTTTAAATTAACATATTTTATATCTGAATTTAATATTATTTTGCAGAAAATCATGATTAACCTCAAAAATATTCCAAAATGGGATTATTCGCGAATCTTGAAATGTACCTCAGCCAGGTCGAAGGTGGAACTTGTGTTGTGTCCGAGGTACATTTCAAGATTCGCGCTGAACTGATTAGTTAAAGTTGCTAAAATTTTAAGTCACCAGATCTAGTGTCGAAATTAATAGATTGGCAACATCGAGCACGAGTTTACGTGAGTAAAGAGGAACTCGTGTTTTTTTTTCCAGTTATAATAGTAACGTGACGCAATATGACAGTCTCAAACAATTGTTCCTCTGACAGATCAAAAAACAATTTACAATACGTAAGAAGAACGAGACAGTTTTTTTTTGTCTGTAAGTGTACTAATTGTAAATATCTCAAATAACTTATCATGTTTTAGTTTGTGAGAAGTTTTAAGAGTCTTCGTAACGCATTAAGGACCAGCTTTTCAATCAAGGTTTAACTTTAAGCTCAGTTTTGTTTCCATGGTAACAATTGTAAGGACAATTGTTTCCATATTAATAAAACGGAGCTTAAAGTTAAACCTTGATTTAAAAACTGGCCCTAAGGCCCAGTTTTACAATGACGGTTTAACTTTGAGCCGAAGCTTAAATCCTACATAACAATTGTTGAAATAATCGTTGCTAAGGGTTTAAACCTCAGCTCAAAGTTGAACCCAATTTGTAAAACTGGACCTAACCCCCTATTCTATAATTCATAACGACATCGTTAAACAACGAAAATCGGTAAGTGTCGTATTTTGACCAATCAGACGTTAGATACAATGCATTTCTATGCACTGATTGGTCAAAAAATGTCACTTAACGATTCTCGTTATTTAACGATGTCGTTATGAGTTATAGAATAGGGGGGTAAGTGTCTAAAAACATCGTTATACTGAATTAAGCAACTTGAGTATTTTCTTATTTATTATATTAAGCGTCTTATAAGTATCGTCATATCGTATTGGGTAAGTATCTCAAGTGATTTCATGTGCTCCGAGGAGCATCTTATACATTTTCATATTGCGTTGAGTATCTTCAGCAATAAATTTCGGTCGCCATTGATCCTCAAAGGTTTGTGTTTTATTGAAAATAAGGAGATCGATGTTTTCACTTGAACAACTATGTACTTTTTATATATCTAATTATTTTAGACATATTTTTGGTAGACGACTGGATATTAGTATGAACATTTTTAATGTCTGGATTTAAAACTGACCAGACAACCAAATTTTAATGCTCACGATTGTACAACATGTTTAAAAATCCTACGATTCTTCAATTTTCGTAGGTGGCGCTAGTAGTATTCAGCTGTTTGTAAACGGCTGCTTCTTGTGTGACGTCATAGCTTCGTGCGGCGTTCATTTTGTTTTCGCGACTCGCGCCTCATGTCGGAGCTTTGAATTGTGTTTCGAATTCTCGGTAAATTTTATTTTGAATCGTGAAATTACCGCCACGCCGATTTGGTAATAAACTCAGTGTGAACGATGTGTTAAGAATTTAACCCGAAAACGCGGTTAGAAACGGTGAAAATTCAGTGTTTTGTAGTGTGGGTGATGACGCCGCCATTGTGTCGAATGACCGGTGCGCCGGACAGGGAAAACGGTGACTTTTACGAGCGCCGGTGAATGTGGGACCCGCGCCGAGACGGGCATCCAACACGGTGAGTGCTTGTTTCTTATTTCGCGCAAGGTCGCTATTTTCTAAGGCCGAAAATGATTCGAAAATAACCTCTTGCTTTAGTGCTTAAATGTTTGCATCATGCCGGCTAAAGTAGGAGGCGCATGCGCGGAGGACGCGAGCGGAACCATCTCCGGCCAAGCCAAATTCAAATGCACGCGGGAACACATCCGGCGATTAGCTGAATTTTTATCTCGCGTTTGGCTGTGACTTCGGAAAGGTGTAATAACCAAATGCATCATCCGCCCGAAAAGAAATCATTTAATGCGGCGTTCAAACTAAAATATTAAAAGCGGAATTGAAATGAATTACCATTTTCTTTTTCATAAGGCACAAGTCAATTGTCAAACAAACTATATCTCCGAAAGACAAAAAAAAATTAATTAAGAAAAAAAAAATAGAAAGCGATTGATAATTCTACTTAGGATCCTAATTAGGACTGATAACAATGGCAATACTAGCTTCGGAATTAAAAAATTAAAACCCGTTAAAATTACGAAAGCAAACTACAGTCGACGGTTTCTGTCGGAAAATATAAACAAAAGACGATCGACAAATTCAAGAAACAAAAAAAGAATTTCGAACTGTCAAACAAACTACGTTGTTTGAGAAAGGCACGGCATACGAATCAATTGCTTTGGGCGTGTACTTTATTTCATCAAAAAGCCTGTTGGATGGCATCAGTACCATCAAAATCGTTTTTTTATTTTAGTTGGTTCTCATCAGATGGCATCACAAATTCATCATTCGGTTCAGATGATGGAGTTGTTTGAAAGTTGAAATCTCAAACCTAACCTCACTTTTTTAAACGTGCTTGAAAGTCAACTGAAAGTTTTATTCGTTTTATTTGCACTTTTTAAAATTGCCGCTACTGGAAAAATGAGATGTTTATAAATAAGTAGGAGTGTTATGTAAAGAAGTTAAAAGTCTAGAAAGTGCAGAATAAACTTAAAATTACTTGGAAATTGTACTAGTGTGTGTATCATGTTTAGGACAATGCAAGAGTTGGATGAGATGATCAATTATTTTTAGAACGTAAATAAAATATTTACTTTTTAAGGTTAGAAAGAATTTTATTTGGGCTGCGGTAAGTGAACGGCCGAAGTGGTCAGACCAAACCACGTGATCACTTTTCTCAATTGGTGATTGGTCAGGGGGTTTAGTCGGACCGTTGACTTGACGATTTTGTGCAATTTGACCGTTCACTTAACTCGGCCTTGAACGCAAAGCGTTCTTTTATTCCTAATTTGTTGCATCCATTAGTAGATGACGCCACTGCATCAAGTTCCAACACTGATGCTTTCAACCACAAAATTGCGTTGAAATAAAGAACATGTCCTATTCACTTTTTTCTTTATTTCATTTTTCCTCACTGCTTCTGCGAAATGAAGTTTCTACATCAAAATTCCTGATTGCAAATTGTCGATAAAGAAGGACGCGATTCTTCTGCTCGGCGAACGTGGCTAAGTCTTTTACGGCAAAATCAAAATGGATGCAGATAGAATCAATCGAAAGAATGGTTTAGTTTGGAGGGTTTTGTTCTTAAAGGAAATTCATAGATTTGTCGCTAAGAAATCGGTCGTGATTACAAAAATTTTCGACATGCGACAGACACTGTTGCCACATGAGTAAAACTTTTGTTTATTTCACCGAGCTTAAAGATAAAGAATATTTTTTATACCTACTTTTCCAGCACAACTTAAAAGGGGGTTACAAGCAACGAAAATTTTTTTTTTTAATTAACAGTATTTTGTTTGTGAATAATGTATTTAAACAAGAATGTACTACTACCGGGTGATCAATAAAATTCATAATTAGAGGAGGCTATGATTGATGCTATTTTATGCAGTGTGGTTGGATACAATGAGAAATAAATAATAATCTCAAATATGACAGTTGTCATATTTAAGGTTATGCTCGTGCTTTATTCCATCTTTATTTAGTTATTTCATTTTATATGGATAATACCGGTTTAAACCCTCTTTTTTTTAGAATATTAGGGAGGGTTTCACAAGACAAATCCGTTTATTATCAATCATTAAAAAAAAATGAATGTCACAATTCTGACATTTAAAATTTTTAATTTCATACTGTAAGCTTGTATTGCCAAGTTTTTGGAAAATATCACAGCCTGCTCTAATTATAAATTTATCTGGCAACGTACTATTGCGACTATTGCTTGTCAAGTAGTCTGATCTTATCGAAATTTTAGTGTTCCTACTTGAGAAAGCATGTTATTTGGCATTTTAAAATTTAAAATCTGTTATTAACAATAATTAAATATATTTCTTTTTGGACTGGTTATTAAAAACAGTATTTACAACGAAAAGCTGAAGCGTGCGAAAGTTTAAGGCCGCAAGAGTACAGTCGCGAGCATTAAATTTTAGTCATCACTGTCAATCAATCGTCAGTTTTAAATATGCCAAAAATTAGAAATTTTCATGTAAATTTGTTGTGTTGTATCAAGAAAGTGCCGAAAATAAGTTAAATATTTAAGAGACTATTTGCAGCATTCAAAATTAAGATAGGAATCTTCTTATTTTTAATAAAATATAAGTCCGATGACAACCCTTGAGACAATCAGTGACGACCAAAATTTATTGCTCGCGACAGTACCTACATGCAGAACTCCTGAATCTTGAAATGTACCTCATCCACGGCAAAAGGTGGAACTCATGTTATGGCTGACAGCCGAGGTACATTTCAAGACACGCGCAGAACTCATCGTTCAAACGCTGCTGATCTCATCAGTGAAACTCTGCTGATCTCATCAGTCAAACTCTGCTGAAATTTTTAGTCACCAGATCTAGTATCGAAATTATTTGATTGGCAATATAAGTTTACGGAGTTTTAGATTCTGTTGGTAAAGAGGAATTAGTTTTTTCTTGCTTGACGAACATCGTCAAGTATTTCTTTAATCAAAGTTACATAGAATTAGGAAAATTATCAAATTAGTTATCATTAAATGAAAAAAGAAATTCACCAGATTGACAAAATTATTAAATTGGATCATTGGATCGATGTCGTGGCTAATAACCAAGTGAAAATTAACTTTAAGAAAAAATCGTTTACGTCATATTTACTCTTTACAGATGAGATGAGGTTCATTTTCGAACAATTTTATGATTTTGTTTCTTGTCGTTTTTAATGCCGATGATGGTACAGTCGCGAGCAATAAACTTCAGTCGTCATTGATTGCTAAAGATTGCTGTCTGACTTATATTTTACTAAAAATAAGGAGCCTGAGTCTTAGTTTTGAATACTGCGAATAATTTCTCAAAAAATCTAACTTACTTTCGATACTTTTTTTTGCAGACGTTAGGATATTTAACTGAAAATTTTTAATTCCTAGAATTAAAAGTGATGTTTGATTGACGGTAACGACCACAATTTAATCCCCGCAACTGTACATACATACATTAACATGACCGATGTAAAAATGTTAAAAAGTCGACTCGCTTGTTTTACGCTGCCCGTATTAGTTGGTGCAGGTTGTGCAGAATTTACAGCTTAGAGGAGCAGCAGCAGCAGCACTCCATTAAATCCTGCAAAAATGCACTCGGAAAATAGCGGTTCACCCGAAAATAAACGAGTTTCGCAACGCCCGCCGCCCGGTGTAAAACACACACGGAAAAAAAATTGAACAAAACAAAGGCCACCGGGCTCCATTAAACAAGAGAGGATTTGAAAGTACGGGTTAAAAAAAAGAGTAAATTTATTATTTATTTTGTCGGGTATAGGAAATGATGACGAACTCGTTTTATGTTGTTAAACAAACGTCGCGTCGCCGTCGGTGGATATTTATTTTTAATTTGGGACTCGTATTTATTAATATTTTGTCATATTTAATTAACGGTCGTAAAAAAAATAAAACTGTGAAAAATTATTATTTTGCATTTGACGAAACGACGACACAGCGACTTTTAGTGGGCCGTGACAACGCTTGATGCTGCTGTCCTCTATTCCGTTACCGAGGAAAAAGGATTAATTTTTTTTTGCCTGCGACCAATAGATGGTGCTGAACATTTTTTATTGTCTCATAAGTAATTTGTTCAGTCAAGGCAGTAGGACACCTTATTTTGACTGGCCGTCGCCCATTTTGACATAAAATGAAATTACACATTGCGTTAAAACGGCCGGCGTGATTGAACGAAAAGACGCTGCCTTTTGTTTCGAGCAGCGATCAAGAGATGGCGCTGTGAAAACAGATTCAGCTTATCCTTAATTCATAGAGGTTACGCACTGGAGGAGTAAATAGCGAGCAGAAATCGAGCCGATTGTCCGACGCGCGCTCCTCTCTCTTGTATGGCAAAAATAAAGAGCATCAGAGACCGCAACATGTGTGTGACAAAGACCGGTTTTCAGTAATAAATATGCGTTATATGGTACGGCGTCCTCGAGGAGTATAACTCGTTGCTTTAAGCTAGATTCATTGCTAGGCGTTTTGCGTTGGCGTTAAAATTCTAAGCTATTCTATTGGCCCAATTTAAAAGTGCATAATTTTTTTAATTAATCGAACCAATCAAATAGCTATTCCGTAAGCGGCGATGAAAAATCGCCTAGCAATGAATTCAGCTCTAATCTGACGTATTTAAATGGCAAGGCAAAGAAACTCGCTTAGTAATCAATAGATGGCGCCATAAAATTAACAGCAGATCACGGCCCCCGTAACCATGTGTGCAAAGCGTGCAGTGCACGCGGGCGCCATCTTCAGGGGCGGCAATTAACCTATTGGCCACTAGATTTTTCTGTCATTAATCATTTTTTCGCAAAAAAAAAAAAATTAATGAGTGTCTGGTAAAAATTATTCGAAAAAACTATCCACAAGTCTGAACTGTTTCTATGAAGCCGCCAACCACACGGCAAAACGTCGACTAAAATAGAACAGTTAACTGCGGTAATTAAAAGTAGAAAAGTTTTGTAATTTTCATGTGCTAAATTTTTCATAAAAAGTTTATTGTACTTAGTAAAAAAAATAAATTATGTAAGCTGTTACGGTTTGGTTAAAAAAATAACAAATTACATTTTACTTTTTAAGTTTTTAGGAATTTAAGTTCATTTTGTTTTTGTGATTTTTCTTCTTCTAATATTAATAACAAGTGGGCTTCACCCGCTTGCATTCCGGAGAGGTCTGTACAGAGGCGTCCTTAGTCAGATGAGAAGAAGGCGCTTCGCACTGTTTGGGCTACTCATATTTGGGGGTTCGCGGCTATTAAAAACTTGAAAAAAGTGAAGGAAAATGTTTGCAAAATGAAGGAAAATATTTGAAAAATGAATGAAAATGTTTAAAATTTTTTAAATTTTTTTAATTTTTCCATTTTTTGTTTCTTGTAATATTTTTAAAATTAATGGGAGTTCTGGTGAAGCCTTCAACCTGACGGCAAAACATCGACTAAAATAGAACAGTTAACTGCGACCATTAAAAGTAGAAAAGTTTTTCGTGTGCTAAATTTTTCATAAAAAGTTTAATGTACTTTATAATTTTCTAAGTAAAAAAGTAAATTATGTAAGTTGTTACGGTTTGGTTAAAAAATACAAATCACATTTTACTTTTTAAATTTTTAGAAATGTAAGTTCATTTTGCTTTTATGATTTTGTTTCTTTTTGTCTAATATTATTAACAGCTTGCTTCACCTACTTGTATTCTGGAGGGGTCTGAACAGAGGCCCCCTTAGTCAGACGAGAAGAAGCGTTTCGCGCTGTTTGGGTTACTCGTTTTTGATGGTTTGCAGCAGTTAGGAACTTGAAAAAAGTGAAGGAAAATGTTTTCAAAATGAAGGAAAATGTTTAAAATTTTTTTAAATTTTTCCATATTTCGTTTCTTTTAATTTTTTTTTAATTAATGGGAGTTTTGATGAAACACGACTAAATTAGAACAGTTAACTGCGGCAATTAAAAGTAGAAAAGTTTTCTAATTTTTTTGTGCCAAATTTTCTATGAAAGAAATTGTATGTATGTATTTAATAATTTTGTTAGGTAAAAAAAATAACTTGAAAAAAGTGAAGGAAAATGTTTAAGAAAAATTGCCTAATGTTTAATTTTTTCTTTTTTTTCCATTTTTTTGTTTCTTTTAATTTCTTTTAATAATTTCGATAATTGATCGTTTTTGTGTGCCCCAACTCATCTGCTAGAGGGCGCCAAAATATGGAGTCGCACGCGATTGTATTTTGACCTCGCAGGGGCCCTGCAGCAGATGAAAATGACAAACGAATATCTACCTCGGTCTACTTTCAGAGAAGAGGTCGCTGCACACCACTTCTTCTCAAATATATCAAACATGGTTGAAAACTATACTTAACGAAACGAATCTTTTATTCAGGTTCTTTTTTGGTAAATTAAATGTCATCGCTTTTTGAGACCCGACTGTTCGGTCAGTACTGATCTTTCGCGTTGAATTGTTAGTTGAACATTTAAGTTTCGTTTTTAACTTTCCAACGCTTGTGCCGTAATTGCTGGCCTTCGCTGAACCACGCGTTTTCCTTGTCACGATTTTACGTTAATAGATATTTTTTACAAATGAATTTATTTCTTGTCCGATGAGAAATGTAAGTAAAAAGGTTTTTTAATCTTAAACCGGACAGAATTATGAATGGAAATACACTCAACTTTTTGCTATAGATTTATAGCTTCGTCAGGAGTGAAAAGGAGCTATAAATCTATAGCCAAACGTTGAATGTATTTCCATTCATAATTCTGTCCGGTTTAAAATTAAAGAAAAAACCTTTTTATTGATATTTTCTATGTTTACTGCGTTACATTATTTGTCTAACCCTACGTTGAACGCACGAGTGAATGAAAATCTCCTGTTTAAGTTAAGTTTAAGATCCAGAAGTATAACGTAAAGACTTTAAGGGAGTATCTTTTTATTTTAGAGCCTCCTTTAGTTCAATAATGAAACTGACATATATTTTTGGCGTCGGTTGAAGCAAACGCATCGCATCATCAAAATTAGGCTGTCTAATTTCATTGTAAATTACTGTCTGCTTAATAATATTCTCACACGATATTGAAATAAAATTCACTCGAAGTCCATAAATTATCTGCGAGAAAACCTATTATAAATCCTCGCGGCAAAAACGTCGAGAGCAAAAGCTATCGGTATTTACGCCCGGCCGTAAACGCGAAAAAATATCGACAAGTTAACGTCCGATATATCACGAGAGCTCAGGAAATTTTCTTTCTCTTTACGCCCGCCTGGTGTTTCGAGTTGCCAACGTAAAATATTCCAGTTCCCATTTCGGATTTCATCTCGCGACATAACGCTGATTTACGTACTTGCAGCGACTCGTAAATAGTTAATATTCAAATTTGGCGCTAGACAACGAACGGCGAGGCCGCCGTAAACGACATTTTACTGAACTATAAAATGCAGTTACGACACATAAATAACGGCGAGGAATGCCCCGTGGACGGTGCAAGCCGAATTATTTGTGCACCGGCTCCGAATTCAACACTTTTGTTTAAGGTCAGGGCGGCAAAAAAAAAGAAAAAATAGTCAAAAGATGTAAAGACAAATACATAAATACATTCGAGAACGATTCGTTAGCTTCAGGAAGGGTCGCTTTGAAATTCTCCCTTTGGCGAGTTCGGGGCTGAAACAATAAAACTTCGGCAGAAAGATATATATCTCGTTTTAACAGTTTTTTTTCTTGTACTTCCCGAAAGAATTTCGTCGAAGTTTCCAAACTGTACCGCTTAAATTTCGAAATTTATCGCGTTCCATTTTTCAGCATCGCGCGCTAGCATAAATTTAAAAGGCCACACATGGGTACTAAAGAGGGCGTTAACATTTTCTAGAATATGACACAAATATTTACAATGTTTCATAAGCTTTTATTGTAGTATATTGTGTCACTACACTCTATTTTTTAAATCGGAGGAGTGCTTTGAAATTTTGGCGCTAAAACCGAGCTTTGTCATTGGTCAATTCCGGCCATCTACCAATAACAAAGCTTGCTTTTAGCGCCAACATTTCAAAGCACTCCTCCGAAATAAAAAACAGAGTATAGGGCAGAAAATGAGCATTAGTAACCCGCGGCTAAGAGCTGCACCAGCGAGGGTAGCTCGTAGCTAAGGGCTGCTAATGCCTTTCTGCACGTGTGACACACAACTGTTTTTCGTCTAGCACTAAACCAAAAATAATTCAAAAATTATAACAAAATTCTTTAATTTTTTAAAGAAATTTAAGTTGTAACAATCACTCTTAGGCTGCATCATTTTATGTTATATTTAACGTGCCGTTATCGATGATTTTACGTTATGTAATAGGAATTTGAATATGAAATCAGCGACAACATTATGTTATGTAATATAAAAGACGGTCCAGTAGGCTGTAGCAGGCTTTTGTTGTCGGGAACGCAAGTCGTGATTAACATCGTTTGCATTTCAACTTTGACAAGTTGACGGTTAACCTAACCAACAAAACCAGAAAGCTGCTCCTGCATTTTTTTTTCTCTAATAATTATACTTATTATAAATCTTAGGTAAAAACGTTTCTTGTTGAAATGTTTTCTTCTTTGAATTAAAGTGAGGTTAGAGATGCAAGTGACGCTTCACGCTAGTCGTATGAAGAACACTACGCTAGACGTTCAGAATAAATTCGTGGCTATCTAGACCGTCTTTTTAATTGAACACTCGTTATAAATGAAATGATACAACATAGGGGAGTCATTCCACGTGAAATCGCACAAAATTTGACCTTTATGTCTCCGATTTTAATAAAATTAAATTTATATATTTTACAAACGAAAACATTAAACCCGTATTTTTTATTAATCTTTATTTTAATTGTTTTGGCAAACATGGATCAATCAAATTTATGAAACATTGCACGCATCATTATAACTAAGTCAGAATATTTCTGGTATTAAACATCGGAGAAATACGACCTTTGGCTCATTTTTAAGGTTGTAATATGTACTTCAGTTACACCTGAAATAAAAAATAATTTTTTAAATTTTAATAATTTTTATAAGGAACCAAAATGTATAAATGACAATTTTAATGTCAGCGACTTGATCAAAATTTCTAAAAAAAAAAATCTCAAATATGCCTTTAAGATACCCAAGCAATCCTAGAAAAAATCAGGATGGAATGCCTAACAGTTATTGAGAAATTAAATCATTTACAAGGTCATGCGTTGTGAATCAGCCGACTTGCCGTAGCACTGAGTCGTTCCACGAAAAGTGTTATTCCGAAGGTTTCATAAATCGCAAGTATTTCATGCTTACTATTTTTTAATGTTCAATTAAAGTTTAAAATGCGCCCCTTTTACTTTACAAAATCTAAAAAAAAGGATTATTATTTCTTTAAACTTATTTACGTTTAAATATACTGGTTTGGAAGTAACTTTACTTCTTAGCGACTTGCTTTACAAAATTGAAAAAAATATCATTATTTCTTTAAACTTATTTACATTTAAATATGTTAAACCCCTCCAAATTAAAATTTGGTCGAATAGCCCACTTAATTAAAATTAGCAGCTAATGAAGTTTTTTTTTTAAATTAAAATAGCTGCTAACAATGGTTCTAAAAAGTGTACAGAATTTTTCGTCCCTTTTCTCTCTCTCTGTCGTACACTCATTATTGCAATTTCATTTGTACTCTTTCTTAATTTGTTCAATCGATTCTTTCTAGTTTGTTTTTCGCGGAAGGGCGAAAAAATTCTCTTACGGAATTTATTAATTAACTCAAGGGCAACAATTTAAACCCTTTCCAATTAAAATTTGGTTTCCTAAATATTGAATTGCGCGAATAATTGTTCAAGATCTGCGATGGTGAGGTTAAATATAAAATTGATTTAAAAATGTTGTTGGAAGTCGTTTTTGATTGCAGTGGATTTCTCGAACATCCTCTGAACAGCTGTTTCAGTCTTATTTGCAACGTCAGGTCAAAAAGCGATCGCAGGATGTTGCTACTTAAGCTTTTTATAAAAAAAATTGAGTTTGAGAGAAATCGCAGCGTTTGCGAATTCGACTTCAAGTTTTGAAACTGCAATATCTTCCGAAAGGTGTCAACTAGTCAACCTATCTTACTGTGATGTTCGTTGAATAAACTTTTTTGGAAATTTAACCCACAAAATTTTATAATGACTCGAGGCTTCTCTTTCGAAGAATTTTATTAAAAATGTTAATGAGTTTTCTAGTCTCATGGATAATCCTCTGATTTTATAAAATCGTTGTTCAGAAAAGAAAATAGCAATTAACAAACGCCTTAAAAAGTATACAGTGTTCTTCCCTTTCCTCTCTCTTTCGCATACTCATTATTACAATTGAATTGATGTGTACATAATCACGATCAGTCCAAATTTAATGTGTTAAGGAAACAACAAATAACTTTCTAGATTTTTATTTTAAGTGAATTATTGGCTTAAAATTCTTTCAAATAAGGATATCTGAAGCCTCCTAAAGCCAATAATTGCTTAGAATAAAAATCTAGAGAAGATTATAGGTTTTTTTTCTCAAAACAGTAAATTTGGACTGAACATGATTATCGATTCAATTTCATTTCATTATTTAGTCGATTCTTTCAAGTTTGTTATTCGCAGAAGAACGAAAAAATTCTATTACGGAATGAATTAATTGATTTGAAGCCAATAGCTTAAACCCTTCCAAGTTAAAATTTAACTTCCCGAACATCGAATTACGCGAAGAATTTTCAAGACCTACGTTAGTGCGTTTAAATATACAATTTTTGAACAGATAAAACAGCGACATCTTACGATCGCTTTTTGACCTGACATTGCAGTAGGATAGATAAATTGAAGCGGGATTTGCTCCTAATAAGTCCCCCATGCAAGGCGGCCATGCTTGCTGTCAAAGCATAATGAAAGTTTTTGAAAATTTTTTTGTAAATCGTCTTTGCTTGCAGTGAAAACCTATTAGGAGCAAATCCGCTTCATATTGTCTATCCTACTGCAATGTCAGGTCAAAAAGCGATCGTAAGATGTCGTTGTTTTATCTGTTCATCACTCTTACATCGCAATTTGCGAATAAATTGGGCAAGTCGTTTTTGTTTGCAGTGGGAATGTCGATCTACGTCTCTGCTGACGAAGCCCCAAGCAGGGCTGAAGCAGCTGTACAGAGGTTGCTCGAGGTTTTCACTTCAATCAAAAACGATTTGCAAAAACATTTTTTATAAAATTTTTGTTCAGAAAAGAAATAGTAGCTACCAGGGCCTTAAAAAGTGTACAGAATTTTCGTCCCTTTCTTCTCTTTATCGTGTACGCATTATTGCAAATTCTTTTCATTTATATTTTAATAGTTCAATTTTTAATATTTTAACACTGCAACTTCTTTTCTGATTTGAAATAATAAATTCTCTGCACGGAACAGTTCGTAATCCTCAATAATTAGAGTTGAAATCTTAATCACCACACGGGCTCAATATCGTACACTTGTATAACATTTTACGAAAAGAGGATTAAGTTAATCGAATTAGGCGCGAGTACACCGGCCTCATTGTTTCATTCCAAATATTACATTGGCAACAATGCGGCCGGCGAAGAGTAATGGAGCTCCCTCTAACAGAACAAACGCAAGCACGTATTTACCATTCTGAATTAAGTTTGTTTTAAGAGCTTCTATAGCTGGTTCGGTGAGGTGGGAGGAGGTACCCGAATGGGGGGAAGGGGGAGTGCGAGCTCAAATATTTAACCAGATTCGCAGTTTAATTTCGAAATTTCCCCGGCTTCTCATTTCCGTTGCCTCCGACGCGTCATATCCGCCGCTCGGGCCATCCATTTTTCACGATCAATTCTCGCTTTTCCGATTCAAGAAAACAGCTGAGCTCGACCTCACGCTGTGAAAGAGGGCGTGGGGGTGGGGGAGGGGAGAGTATCGTAATAAACGTTCCGCGCGCAAAACCCCGTGCATATTTAACGAGGGCGCGCGGCAGCAAAAACCGCCTAATCTCATGCATATGACACCGCCTGCCACACCGACTATGTAGGTTATGTTGCACGCGTTACTGCGGAACGCTTAATATTGGATGTTATGATGCGAGTTTCTTTCGTGTTTTCAGGCGAAACGGAGGGGTATTAGGCGTTTAATAATTGATGAGGCGTGTAGCCGGACCTGCAGCGATGTGAACGTTCTGTTATGGTTCTCATGGCCGTTTCACAAATTAGGGATTTTTGACTATCGTATACGAAACAACCGATATTTCCCTGGGGAGCGGGGCGGGGGGCAGGGGGTGTTATAAGTCAAACTAAAATGTCAATTCCTACACTAAAACTCCCAATCCTCAAATAACATTCCCCAAAGCAGGGATAAAATCCCTGAGCTGGCAACACTGCATTCTTCGTAATTTTCTTGTGCGACTGTTTCGTCTCTGTGGATTTGGAACTCTCGCCTTTTAATTTTTTTTAAATTTATTAGCGTATTTAAGTCTTGTTTATTACTGTCGCTAGGTTATTTTCTGAAAAATGTAAAGGAGACAGTTAATTGTAAACAGAAAATAAATAAAAATATTTATTTATTTATCACAAACAGTTTATATACGTAGATGTGTGTTTCGTGAGCTAAGCTTCCATTTTCAGTACGCTTACACTCGCAAACATGTTAAAAGCACGCTGGAATTTCCGGATGTTCGCCTCACCAAATCTCGAGTTGAAGTGCGCTTAAATATAAGAGATGGTTAAGCGCACTTCAACTCGAGATTCGACGAGGCGAACGTCCGGTTCCTACCACGCAGGAATTTCATGAAGTGCCTTTAACTTTAACCAAACCTCTTATGAGAAAAATTTTTTTCGTTTGATTCCCGATTCATTTTCTAGCTTTTCTGCTTGTTCATCGGCCAACGTGAGATGTTGACTTTCATTTGTTTGTTAACCCAATTTTCGTATTTCTTAAAAATTCTTTAACTTTCAGTCTTTTTTCCTGTTTTTTTTTTGTCGAAGATTTTCCATAGATTTGACAACGCTGGCTCGCACGACACATCTTAAGTAGAATCGTTCGCGCAATCCAGCGTTGCCATGTCACAGAGATGGCCACCTAATTTCAAAGGAAATTCTTGAATTTCGTCGCATTAAAATTTGAATTGGAACTGATCTTTTTTCTCCTTTTTATAAAAAGAGTGTTTTTAAAACGTTATTTTTGAAAATGAAAGCTTTTATTAAGGAAGAAAAGATTCTTTTTAAATTTTCTTATTACATTGTTTTAATTTTTTTTTGCGTTTGCGTTGGCAAATTTTACTTTTACTTTTGCAAAAGTCAGGTTAAAGATCACTGTGAGACGAAAGGAAATTTCCTTACGTACGAACCAATTTATGTTCATGAAATATTTTTTAAGATATTTTTCTAACTTGAGTCGAGGTTGGGATTCTTACACGTCATGAGAAAGTTCCCACAAAACGGCGATTTTCCGTACGTTTGGCAACACTGGGTTGCACGGTACACCTCAATTGGAATCATTCGCGCAATCCAGCGTTGGCTGTACCATAGAGATGACCTAATTTCGGAGGAAAATTGTTGAAATTCAACGCATTAAAATTTGAATTGAAATTGATTTTTTCCTTTTTTTTATTTGGAATTTTCCGTACGTCTGGCAACAATGGATTGACGACGTGGACGAAGTCGTTCGTGCAAACCAGTGTTGCCAGAGAAAAGAAATAAAGATCTTTTTAATTTCAATCTCTGCTTGGGTTGACTTGAATTTGATTAACCTTTAGTTTTTTGAGTTTCAAGAGGTTTTTAGTTTTTGAGATTTAATTTTATGAAGTTGTAAAATTTTTAAATTTCTATCTTTGCTTGGGTTGAGTACAGTTAAGAAGAGTTCAATTGAACTTAATTCTAATCGAGTTTCATTTTTATTTTTTTGTGTTTTGAGACTTTGCGTTTAAGTTTTATTTTTTATTTATTTTTTCGATTAGTTTGAATTTTTTGTCTTCTTTTGCCGCGGTTGAATCAAGTTAGGTTGATTTCAGTTAAGTTGACCTTACTTTGGTTGAACTTAGTTGCCATTTATTTTGAATGTTAAAGTTTTTCTGGGTTTCAATTTTTTAAAGTTTTAATTTTGTTTTTGCTTTAAGTGTTTCATAATGCCTAAAAATGACGCATTTTCTTAATTTCGAAGTAACGTAAACCGCTTTAAGATACTTTTAAAATCTTTTCTTTTACTCAGTTGACTATTATTTTTACTTTTTTTAAGCCTACTTATATTCTAATTGCTTCGCGTAGGCGTACGAAATGGACAATTCCACGACATCTATTGGTGGATCTGTTTGGTCTAGAAGATACGCGCGAGTTAAAAATATTTCAGGAAAACAAAGGAAAAGCAGTGACATCAGAAAGTTAATGTGGCATTTGAAGAAATAGAAAAAAAATCCGGAAAGGTTCTTTTAAATCTGAAATAAGCGAAAAGTGTAAATGCTGACATTTAGGTTTAATTTACCGTGGGTTTATTTATCAATCCCGAGGCGACTTGCCTAAAATTAATTAAACATAAATACATGGTTCCCGGTCGATACTCTCTATTACGTGCTAGTTTGAGTTCCGCTTGTGTATTTACTCATTCGAATATGTTTATATTAAATCTCCGTGATACTGCATTATTTACACGAATTGATTATTATATCTTGTGTATCTACGTTTGCACTAATCTCCTTTTACATCCTGTAAGGTAGAAATTAGAGTCACCGACGGCTTGTAACGTTAAGAAAAAAAACGATTGCTTCAATTATTTCGTTTGTTTGAACAGTTTCAACGCTAAAGAACTTTTTGGGGTTCTTGAGCTCTGAAACTATACAAGCAAGTGAAGTTCTGCCACAAAGAATTTATTTATTTTAAAAAAGGCGAGAGACTGGTCATTTGTTAACGAATAAGAAATAAAGAAGAACATAACGTAGAAGAGGGAATAGTTGCCCGAACTAATAGGGTTGAACAAGCAACAGAAACTGAGGGCTTTCGATCCGCTTTCAGTATCTTGAGTGTGGTTTTAAATCACGTGGTTTGAACTGACCAGATCTTACACACTAAAGTAGTTTGGGTTGTCTAAACGAAACTTGATGGACGACGAATCTATCGAACAAATAAAATGTTGGGAAAAAAACATTAACATGAATAATGAGATTATTAAAAATTAAACAGTTAAAACATAACTGAAAT
Source organism: Prosopocoilus inquinatus (assembly GCA_036172665.1). Classification (NCBI taxonomy): domain Eukaryota; kingdom Metazoa; phylum Arthropoda; class Insecta; order Coleoptera; family Lucanidae; genus Prosopocoilus; species Prosopocoilus inquinatus. The sequence continues at coordinate 11,046,461 of CM069871.1, read as the reverse complement.
AAGGTTATACTAATGAACTTACGATAACAAGAGTGAGAGGGAGAGAGAGAGAGGAAGCATATTTTAAAAGCCGTTCTTACTTACTATCTTGTTTATATAAGTCATAAATCCAGGTTTTCTGAAAAATCTAACACAGAATACACTCTGAAATAACTAAAAAAAGAAAGAAAATCAAAAAAAGAAGAGAAATCAAGATTATCTTTTGGGGATATTACTAGATAATAATTTGAAAATAACTGGAAAACGTCCAAAAAAAACTACGTTTTAAGTGCCAATTTCGAATGAACGACGTTTGCAACGCCACCTATTAATCCGAGCTGTAAATTTGTAATTTGCCCGGAAGAGATGTGTACTGCGAAGAACTTTGAACAAATAAAATTTTATCCTTAAATAGTTAAAGCGAAAGAATTTACGAGCGTATGTGGCGCCATCTGCTACCCTGAGACATAACAGCCTTGCACTTTTTATTTACCGGAAAACAACTGAAAAACTTAAGAACGTTCAAGGCCATAAAACATCTTTGAATACAAAAAAAAACGTTTGTGACGCCATCTATTACCATGAGTCGTAACTTTGACGTCTTAAATTGTGTGAAGCAATTTCAAGGCAACCGAAAAACGCCGAGAAAATTCAAGAAATAACGTTACAAAACACAATTTCGTATAAATAATGATAAAGTTGAACAGAAACGGTTAGAAGAAATTTTCAGAGAAATATTAAACACGTTCAGCGCCATCTGTTAATCTGAGGCCGTAATAAGTTTTTGTCACTTAAAAAAATTCATTTTCAAGACAGTTTCAAAACAGTTGAAGAAACAAATTTAGTCGAGAAAGTGTTTGAGAAACAATTTAAACGTACTCTGCTTAGCGCTGGTTTTCTAACCTAAAATTTTGACAGCTCTGTTTACTTTTGCAATGGTTTGAATTAATCAGGTTTTGTGCACCAAGGTCGTTTGAGTTGTCTAAACGAAACTGGGCGGTCGACCCAAGACGAAAATAGGCACGAGACAACACAAACTCAACATGACTCACGGCAGTCTGGCAAACATTCTTAAAAAAATTACATAATTGAACGAGAAGATGGTTTAGTGAACGCTGAATTAATTTTTTGAGTTTCAACGTTCTCTCTCTCTCTCTCTCTAATTTTGTCAATTATTAATTTCGTTTTACTTTGTTGTTGACAATATAATTTAATTTAATTCAGTCTAATTAAAATTTAATCACCTTGGTTTCTGCTTGATTTTGAACAAATTGATAATTTTAGAATTAATTTTTACAAATTTTTGAACGGTTAAAGATCACTGTGAGACGAAAGGAAATTTCCTTACGTACGAACCAATTTATGTTCATGAAATATTTTAAGATATTTTTCTAACTTGAGTCGAATTTGGGGTTCTTACACGTCATGAGAAATTTCCCACGATACCTCCCCCTGGAGCGTGCTTACATTTAAAAATCACGTGAGATGCATCCAAGAGTACGCATAACTCGGTAGGCGGCGGCTTTAACTAACCGGGTTTCGTTTGCGTAATTTTATCAATTATTAATTTCGTTTTACTTTGTTTTTCGCAATTTAATTCAGTCTAATTCAAATTTAATCACCTTGGTTTTTGCTTGGTTTTGAACAAATTGATAATTTTAGAGTTAATTTTCACAAATTTTTGAACTGTTAAAGATCACTGTGAGACGAAAGAAAATTTCCTTACGTACGAACCAACTTATGTTCGTTAAATATTTTAAGATATTTTTCTAACTTGAGGCGAGTTTGGGGCTCTTACACGTCATGAGAAATCTCCCACGAAACCTCTCCCCGGAGCGTGCTTACATTTAAAAATCACGTGAGAAGCATCCAAGAGTAGGCGTAATTCGGTAGGCGGCGGCTTTAACTAACCGGCTTTCGTTTACGTAATTTTGTCACTTATTGATTTCGTTTTACTTTGATTTTGGCAATTTAATTCAATTTAATTTAGTCCATTTAAAATTTAATCAGCTTGGTTATGAACAAACGGATAATTTTAGACTTAATTTTCACAAATTTTTGAACTGTTAAAGATCACTGTGAGACGAAAGGAAATTTCCTTACTTACGAACCAATTTATATTTATGAAATATTTTAAGATATTTTTGAATCTTGTGTTTAATCAATACCGAATTTTGACTTTAACGATTCATTGATATTATTTCCATTTCATTGTTGCGTATCATTCATTGTTGTCCTGAACACCTCCACTTTTTTTAAAACTCAAGTTATTTATGGTTGGATGTATTAGATACCTTTGGTGTGTTTACTTCAGTTGGTGCCTACCGGCGAATAACTTTAAATCTATTGTGGAATTCTTTTTTTTGTCCACGACCCACTCTCTGAAACTCTCGTGCTTGCCGCTGGTATTAAGCCCTGTGACGACAACAATTCAGTATATGCAGGTGATAGCTGCCCTGTTATATGACACACTTTATTAAAAGAGGTAGGTGTAGCAGTTTATAAGGGACAGTTATAGAAATTAAGCGATGTACATCAGTGGCGTAGAATGACTTTTCAGAATTGCACTCTACATGCTTTGAAATTCGATTTTGATTTGGAGCTTGGCGTTCGGTAAAGGGTTGATGATGGAAATGCAAATGATGCAAATTAGGTCGAACCGAATCAATAAGTGAACAACAATTTTCTCAGTAATAAATTGGACGAAATTAGCGCCGCACCGCGGTCTGTTCGCTCGCAATCGATACGCCCTGCAAATCGGGGGGAAACCCGCCCGCATTTCACTTGCTTGTATCACTTATCATGCAAATGATGCAATCTGCAACGCGGGCGATTTTCCAGAACATGTGTTCGAATTGGCAAGCCGCGATCCACTCCGCATAAAATTCCCACCGTCGCACCGCACACCGGCTGCGTGAGTTGGTACGATGATAAATGTTGGTGGAATTTATCCTTGCGTGAATTTTTTTTTGTTTTGTCACGAGTGGGTTGCGGATGAGGAAAATGCTGATTGTGAGTTATCGGATGGCGTCCCGCGTTCGGTCTTTTTCGGGAACTTAATTGGCGGAGGCTATATTTAAGGCGAAACCTCGTCGTAATCGGGTCCGTTAATTCCAGGGCCGTGTACTACGAGCGCAATTAGAGATTTAGGTTTCTGCCCCAATTATCGTCGGGGCCGAACGCAATTAGTGAAGCGTTTATTATGTTTTACGAGCGGGCCACCGCATGCACAAAGATAAACACGGCTTCCTTGCTCAAGATAAGCCGACGCCTGGACACTTACTTTAAACCCCCTTTTAAACATCAGCAAATTAAGTTTGGTACAATTAAAAAAAAAAGAGAAAAAGTCGTTTCTTATTAATAGGTAACATGAGTGTTGCGAACGACCAGATCTGCTGTAAAGGTTCAGATATTCATACGTAGAGATGCAATGTTCAATAAAAATTAAGTTGCGGTTAAATTATATTAAACCGCCTACAAGGTTATAATGAAACGAGAATTAGAATTTCGCACACGACGCAGCACGTGTCCGCCCGCCCCGAGAGAAAGAGATCGGGCGGGCGGAAGTCTCAATATTATCCCTAATTTCTGCACTCAATTAAGGATAATTTTTGCATAGCAAATGCAACGTATCATATTCCCCACTTGCGCAGCAATTTGGAAGGGAATAATGCTTAAGTAGTGCGGGAGCGTACAAGAAGTCGACTTTCCTAGTTCTTCGAGTCGAAGCCTCCTCACCTAATTACGCGTCTTGTTTCTAAATGAAAGACTATTTCTTTTTTTTATTTTAATAAAAATAATAATGTTGTGTACTCTTTTTCTCTTTTGGTCTCTCAACCTAAATTGTTACTGCAGTTATTCTATACTAAATATGGATTGTTTTTTGTTTTTATTTTCTTTTGATTTCTGTTGTTTTCAATTAGTTTCATTAAGTGTTGTTGGTATCTTTTTTTTGTTCTGTTATCTATGTTTTCTTTGTTTTTTTTTGTCGTTGTATTCTTTTTCTGTGCATTTCTCTCTTCTTTTAATTTTCTCTCTTATTTTCTTTTGATTTCTGTTGATTTCCATTAGTTTCATTAAGTGTTGTTGGTATCTTTTTTTTGTTCTGTTATCTATGTTTTCTTCGTTTTTTTTTGTCGTTGTATTCTTTTTCTGTGCATTTCTCCCTTCTTTTAATTTTCTCTCTTATTTTCTTTTGATTTCTGTTGATTTCCATTAGTTTCATTAAGTGTTGTTGGTATCTCTTTTTTTGTTCTGTTATCTATGTTTTCTTCGTTGTTTTGTTGTACTCCTTTACTGTGCATTTCTCTCTCCACTTTTAATTTTCTCTCTCACCTTGCTGCCTCCTTTGTTTCTTTTTGCGAGTAAGTTCGCTTTTTATTTCATTGTTTTTTTTCTTTATATTCGATTTCCGCATTTCTCTTTTTTCCTCTGTCGTTATTTTAATCATTTTTTTCTTTTTTGGTCGGCCTAAAATGTTGTAGTTATTCTACGCTAAACAACGATTGCCTTTTGTCGTTATTTTATTCTGATTTCTGTTGTTTTCCATTCGTCTCTCGTTAAGTATCGTTCTCGTTCAAAATAACGATTGTCTTTTGTTTTTATTTTGATGTGTTTTCCATTCGTCTTTCATTAGGTATCGTCGTCTTTTTGTTTTCTACATTCATTACTTTGTTTCTGCTTTCTTCTTCTTTTTAATTATTTCTTATTTTATTTTGTCGTCTTGCTGCCTTTTTCTTTGTTTTTTTTTTTCTTGTATTTGTCAAGCTTCTTCTTGTTTATCTTTCTTTTCTTTGTTCAATTTCGCTGTTTTCTCTTTTCTTTTGACGTTATTTTACTCTTTTTCTTTGGCCGACCTAAATACCTTGTCGAAATTGCGTACTTTCAAAATAACGATTGTCTTCTGTTTTTATTTCGATGTGTTGTTTTCCATTCGTCTTTCATTCGGTATCGTTGTCCTTTTGTTTTATACATTCATTGCTTTGTTTCTGCTTTCTTCTTCTTTTTAATTATTTCTTATTTTATTTTGTCGTCTTGCTGCCTTTTCCTTTGTTTTTTTTTCTTGTGTAAGTCAAGCTTCTTCTTGTTTATCTTTCTTTTCTTTCTGCGATTTCGCAGTTCTCTTTTTTCCTTTGACGTTATTTCACTCTTTCTCTTTGGCCGACTTAAAAATATTGCTTAATTTGCGTACTTTTAAAGTAACGATTGTTTTCTGTTTTTATTTTGATGTGTTGTTTTCCATTCGTCTTTCATTAGGTATCGTTGTCGTTTTGTTTTCTATATTCGTTGCTTTGTTTCTGCTTTCTTTCCCTTTTTAATTATTTCTTCTCTTATTTTGTCGTCTTGCTGCCTTTTTTTTTGTTTTTTTTCTCGTGTAGGTCAAGCTTCTTCTTGTTTATCTTCCTTTTCTTTCTGCGATTTCGCAGTTCTCTTTTTTCCTTTAACGTTATTTTACTCCTTTCTTTGGCCGACCTAGAAACATTGTCTAAAATGCGTACTTTCAAAATAACGATTGTCTTTTGTTTTTATTTTGATGTGTTGTTTTCCATTCGTCTTTCATTAGGTGTCGTCGTCCTTTTGTTTGTTTGTTCTCTTTGGGAGAACATCGCCCACATCGTCACCCACACGCTGGTGCAAGGGTAAACCTGATCTTATTCATTCGCCCGTTTCAATTCACCTTGCAAGGGTTGAATTGCAGGTTTTCGGAGGCGAAGAAGTGCTCGAATGGGGGCCGGGCCTTAATGCAACTGGACTTCACGCAGTTCCTTTCGAAATTCGAGAAAATTTCATCGCTACGTCCCGTCCCGCACAGAGAATACGTGGAGAATTACGTCAAAGCCTACTACCTTCCGGAGAACGAACTAGAAAAGTGGATACGTGAACATAATGTAATAACACCCCTTCTGATCATCTCAAATTTAAGTGAAACATTTTTTTTTTTTAATCGTAGGAATATTCGACGAAACACTTGTTCAGCCTTGTCAGCTGTGCCTGTCAGAACAACAAGAAAACCAAGCAGAAACTGATCCAGGTGATCGAAGAGGTCGAAAGAAACGGCTTCAGATAGCACAGCGAGCTCCAATGTGTTAGTTAACTAACCGACATATCTTTACAAGAAACTCACACCCGAGGGGGAATTGTCACCTTATCATAAATAGCTCTCTTGTGCTTCTCCTCCACTCGCTTGATCGTAATATTCAAATCCTTACGTCCGGTATTCCCACAACAAACAATTCCATATTTTTTTTTTTTCCTTCTTCTTTCGTCAGTAATTTCGTACTTATTTGTTTTCTTTATTTAAGATTTATATAAATGTATTATAGTGTAAGTTAAGTATGTAACAACTTGTTGTTAAATGGATTAACGTAAACCAAAAGTAAATACTGAACTCATATTAACGACAAAAAATAAAATATTTATTTTACCGGGGCTGTTTCAGTTTCTAAAAATAAGAAGAAAAAAAAAAGGTTGGTTTGGGTCCCCCGTTTAATATCCGAAACAAGAAGGAAAAATAAAAATTCGAGATTAAATCGAGCAACCTCTGCAACGCCATCTGTTATCCGATACAATAAGCGCACTGCGAAAAAAAATTGAAGCGAGTGGAATTCAGGACGCCGCGCCGTCTGTGATCCAAAACAAAAATGGGATAAGACAATGCGACAGAGCGTAACAAATCGATCATTAAAAAGTCTCAAAACAATTGATTAAAGTGAATTTGAAGCGCCATCTGTTATCAGTACTTGAATATCTCAATAAATAATAATAAGTAAAGATAATTAAGTGGAACTTGGAACGCCACCTATTATTCAAAAAAAAAAAAATGAAAAGTTTAAGTAGAGACATCCTGCGATCGCCTTTTTGACCTGACATTGCAAAAAATTGAAAAAAAAAACGAAAGGACTACAGGATGACGAAACTGGGACGAAACTCTATTACGACTCCTTTCATGCAATTAAAAATTAATTAGATCAATTAAATACAATTAAAAAAAAGAATGCCTTTAAAGTCAGGGTAAAGAGATTTGCAGAGTTAAGGTTAAAGCAAAAAAAAAAACGCCATCTATTATCAGATAATAGCTTAGCTTTTCTGCGCAATTGTCCTCGGTTTTAATTACGCGAATAACTCGAATTGTACACAGCGCCATCTACCGGACGGCACAGATCTTTTTCGTATTGACAATTAAACAATTAAAAAAATATAAATTCAAAACAAAATACTTCTATCGGAGATTAGCTTAGCTTTTCTCTTCGATTTTAATTACTAAAATAACTCAAGCTGCACACAGAGCCATCTACCAGACGACAAAGAAGATTTCTTTCATCAACTATTAAACAATTTAAAGAAATACAAATTTGAAACCAAATATGAAGTGCAAGATAATAGCTTAGCTTTTCTGCGTAATTCTCCTCGATTTTAATTACTAAAATAACTCAAAGCACACACAGCGCCATCTACCGGACGACATAGAAGTTCTTTTTGACGATTAAACAATTAAAAAAATACAAACTCAAAAACAAATATCAAAATTCTCGAAATGTTAGGTTAGGAAACTTCTTGTTTATCTTTCTTTTCTTTGTTCAATTTCGCTGTTTTCTCTTTTCTTTTGACGTTATTTTACTCTTTTTCTTTGGCCGACCTAAATACCTTGTCGAAATTGCGTACTTTCAAAATAACGATTGTCTTCTGTTTTTATTTCGATGTGTTGTTTTCCATTCGTCTTTCATTCGGTATCGTTGTCCTTTTGTTTTATACATTCATTGCTTTGTTTCTGCTTTCTTCTTCTTTTTAATTATTTCTTATTTTATTTTGTCGTCTTGCTGCCTTTTCCTTTGTTTTTTTTTCTTGTGTAAGTCAAGCTTCTTCTTGTTTATCTTTCTTTTCTTTCTGCGATTTCGCAGTTCTCTTTTTTCCTTTGACGTTATTTCACTCTTTCTCTTTGGCCGACTTAAAAATATTGCTTAATTTGCGTACTTTTAAAGTAACGATTGTTTTCTGTTTTTATTTTGATGTGTTGTTTTCCATTCGTCTTTCATTAGGTATCGTTGTCGTTTTGTTTTCTATATTCGTTGCTTTGTTTCTGCTTTCTTTCCCTTTTTAATTATTTCTTCTCTTATTTTGTCGTCTTGCTGCCTTTTTTTTTGTTTTTTTTCTCGTGTAGGTCAAGCTTCTTCTTGTTTATCTTCCTTTTCTTTCTGCGATTTCGCAGTTCTCTTTTTTCCTTTAACGTTATTTTACTCCTTTCTTTGGCCGACCTAGAAACATTGTCTAAAATGCGTACTTTCAAAATAACGATTGTCTTTTGTTTTTATTTTGATGTGTTGTTTTCCATTCGTCTTTCATTAGGTGTCGTCGTCCTTTTGTTTTCTGCATTCATTGCTTTGTTTCTGCTTTCTTTCCCTTTTTAATTATTTCTTCTTTTATTTTGTCGTCTTGCTGCTTTTTTCCTTGTTTTTTTTTCTCGTGTAAGTCAAGCTTCTTCTTGTTTATCTTTCTCTTCTTTGTTCGATTTTGTTCTTCTCTTTTTTTCTAAGACGTTATTTGACTCTTTTTCTTTGGCCGACCTCAAAATATTGTCTAAATTGCGTACTTTTAAAGTAACGATTCTTTTGTTTTTTTTTTGATTTCTGTTTTAAAATATTTTTTTGTTCGTCTTGCATGAAATCTATCTGTTACGTGTTTCTTTTTTTAGTTCTCCAATTTTTAATTTCTTTTTCGGCTTGATACCAATTGCCCTTTTGTTTTTGTTTTGGTGTAATTTAAGTTTTCTCTTGTTCATTGTTTTCTTCTTTCCATTCGATTCTCTTCTCCGTTTCTTTTAACCCTTGTCGTTATTTCATTCTTTTTCTTTTCACCAACCAACGATTGCGTCTTGTTTTTATTTTATTTTGATTTCTTTTCTAAAATCTGTTGTTTTTCTGTTCGCCTTTCATCTTAACATAAAATAGAAAGTCTGAGAAGAGAGAAATTAAAAAAAAGATCTTGCAATAAATAAATCTGATTGTTGCATCCTGGAAGATAGGCCACCAGTAAAGCAAAGAGGTGTGGTCTGTTGCCTATATTCTCGATAAAAGCATAAGTGAGTCCGGGTTTTATTCGACTGCGCATGTCTGGAGAGTGATATTATAAATATATAGTAATTTAATGGAAACGACTTGAATATCCTTGGGAAACTTAAATTAATTAAACTTGTTTTATTTGTCATACACAAAATAGCGCTTGAAATCGCATCGGAAAAATCGATTTCCTTTACTTCGTCGCTTTCTTTCATGTTAACTTCCACGTAATCGTTTCTTTAATTAGAGAGACAAACGTCTGAATGTTGTAGAGTTGGAAAGGAAATTAGTTTTCCGGAAATGGACGCAGCTCATTCCGTTAATTCATTCATTCGCGAAAGCACTACCAAACATTAATAATAAATTAAAACTGCGCTCGGTCTGAAGAATGTTGCTTACGAAACTACTTTACAAAAAAAAAAATATCTAATTTGCAATCATCGTAATGAAAATGCAGCTCTGCATTTGCAAATTGGAGGAAATTTACGCGCGAGGAATAAGTTTTAGGACTCGTCCCTTTCAAAAGAGAAGAGAGTAATTTCCAACTAACTACTTCGATTAAAAACGGCGCCGAAAAAAAAAACCTTGCGTTTTCTAGAAGAGAACAAAGCAATTAAAACTAGCGCTCGAAGTTTTCCGTTTTCCCTCCGCGAGCAACTTAATACTTATAAAGAGCTGCGAAAATAATTTCCGAGGAAAATGAAGTGAGCAAGGGCAACGCGGAGTTATTTTTAAGAGTTTTAAGTTCCCCGGTCATATTTTAATTTGTTGTTAATGAGTCGTCGACGACGTCGGCGTCGGATTAAAACGCCTCTCGCGCTCGAAACAATTAAGAGGATTGCGGGGATGTCCCGTTTTGTTTCGTCTTCGAGGACGTCAGTTTTTAAGTTGACCGTTTCATTTCATTGTTACTGTTTTATTTAATTAATTTTGATAACGGAAGCACGTACGAGGTTTTCAGTTTAACAGCAAGAAATTTATGTTTTCATTTTGCTCGCTCCAACTACCTATTTATTTCTTTTTCTTGACCATCTACTTGAACGATTCAACCATTAAAACATTTAATTAAATTTGCTAAACGACGCGATGAGTTTTAGTTTTCTGCTCTTACCTTACCATACAGCGTCGCGAAAATCAAATTGAAAGGAAAAATTGACTGAGTAAATTTAGAAAATTGCAGGAAATTCACAACGAGTAATAAGATAGGTGTTCAAAACATGCAGGCAGAACTTGATGGTCACGTGGGATACAATCAATGGCCTGTATTCTTTGGTAATACAATTTCTTTTGAATTAGAAATCCAAATTGAGTATGAAAAACACGATCTCATTATCATACAGGTTTCAAGATTCACTAAAACGGCATGCAAAAAAGGTGGGTAACAAACAGCGCCATCTATTGTACGATGATGGAACAATTTGATTACGAATGTATAATTTTATTTCCTACTTAGTTTTACAATCAAACCGTTCGATACTATGCGAGATTTGATGTGGCTAAAATCTTTTATTTTGATAAAGAGGTAGACAGAGAAAGAAATATCGAATCGACCAATCAACAGTTACAGCATCTTCTTTCTCTTACTTCATACACGATTTTGTTCTTCTTCTTTTTTTAATAATCTGTCTTAATGCCTCGAGTTTCGCGGATTTTCTTTAGTTGCATTGAAAAGACACCACAGCACCATCTATCGTACAGTTTGGATACAAATTTTTCTTCAATTTTTGAAACGAAAAGTAAACCATAAAAAAGGAGACCTCAAGACGGAGCAGATAAATGAATTCAGCTTGAAAGGTCCAGATTAAAAGCGATCCGAACTTTTCAATGTCACGTTTGCAACAAAAAGCGCCATCTGTCGAAGAGCAGGGGGAGCACACGATCGCCACCAAATGCAACGAGTTTCGTGCACATTCTCTTTAGTTACGGCGACAAATTAACAGCGCCATCTAACGTACAGTTTGGGTACAAATTTGCTTCAATTTTTGAAACGAAAAGTAAACAAGAAAAAAAGAGACCTCAGGACAGATCAGATTCAAATCAAAAATAATCCACGCTTTTGAATGTCATGACACGACGGTCACCTTTGCATCAAAAAGCGCCATCTGTCGAAGCGCAGAGGAAGCACACGATAGCGAGCAGAGCAGCGCAATCTCTAGCAGAACAACGCGAGCAGCGCCATCTCTCGAATGGCAGAGGAAGCACACAATCAAAATAATTACATTTTTTTTAATTTCTTTCTAATTTTCGAATTGCAGTTAAATGCCAAAAACAAATGACGAGCGGCTGTATTAGAGAAATTAAATTAAAGATAAAATATCTTCAATTTCCTCAATGCAGTGTTCGACTTTCTTCGTCACTTTAACAAAAAATAAAAAGTAAAATAAGTGAGTGTGTAATAAATTACAAGAAAAAAAGAGAGGAAGAAAACAAAAGCTATCGCGCATCGCGCTTTTTTTGTTTTGTATCTTTAAATTTTTATTTCTTCCTTGAAAAAAAAAAACATGACGAAATCGATCGTCCCGTGCAAGTTTTTTGTTTTTGTTTTTGTTTTTCTTAAGGCGAACATAAAAATAATTGACGATCTTTCGTCCATAACGTGTTGGAAAAAAGAAAAACAAAAGCTAACACATTTTTTTTGTTTGTTTGCAGGTGTCTTTAGCTTTTCATTTTTTCGTTGAAGAAAGAAAAACGTCTGTTGCAAGTTTTTTTTTGTTTTTTCTTTTTCAAAGGCAAACATAGAAACAATCGACGATCGACCTCAGTCTTTTTGATTTTAAACAAAACATAACGAAATCGATCGTCTCTTGCAAGTTTCTTTGTTTTTTTTTCAAGGCGAATATGAAAATAATTGACGATCGATTCCGATCTTTCGTCTATAACGCGTTCGCAAGAAAAAAGAGAAGAAAGAAAACAAAAGCTGGTGCACTCAAAAAAAAATGCGCCAGCGTTTGTTTTCTAGGTTTTTTAGATTTGCATTCTTTCGTTGAAAAAAAAAAAAAATAATGAAATCGATCGTATTTTGCAAGTATTTTTGTTTTTTTTTTTACTTTTGTCAAAGGCAAACATAAAAGCAATCGACGATCGATCTCATTCTTCTTGAATTTGACGTGTTTTTAAGTTGAAACTTTAATGTTTTTGAGTGTTTTTAAATGGAACACCCTGTATCTGACAACGTTTATTTACGCAGGAAAATTATCATCGTTTTTATGTAGCACGTCTTATCCCCCGACACTCAAAGGGTTAAACAAATAATATAATTAGATATTACAAAAGATAATTTAATATTATCCTGCTCAAAAACAAAACATTTTGAAAGAGCGTTTTACAATAAATTAAAAGGAAGAAAAAAAGTTTTTCAATTATTTGGACAAAAATCGCCGTTTCTTGTATTTAAAATCTATTATGTACAAAACAAGCACGAACATGTTTTTGCAATTTTAATAAATTACCAACCACAGAATTAAGTAAGTAAATTTCGACTCGATGAGTTAATCAGATTACTACCCAAAGTTGAAAGGTTATTTTTTTTTTAATCTTCTTGATGATTGATGATACTCTTGTGCACGCGCGCAGAATTATTACATTTACTTTTATTTATTTTTTTTTTGTTGCGCGTAGAAAAAAGAATCAAACAATCGTTTCACTGACCTTTGCTTCTTTCCCTCATGTCGTGAGCGTCTTTGCAGTGAATCGCCAGGAGTCGCGCCAAGAACAGAAGAAGCGCGAGGTTTGATATGTTGACGGGCATCCTCGAAGGTAGGTCGGGGAAGTTTTTCGGCCGCGGAAGACAGAGACGCCGAAAATTACGACTTGTTTACAATTCGCGCTGGTGCGACGCCGGGAACGGTGTGTGCGTCCGTCGAGGTCCATCGGCGTCTGCAAGAGCGCGCGCACGCGCACCGGAAACTATGTCTTCGCGAGTTCATTAGGTCTGCGGTCATCAAGACGACGACGTTATCAGATTTATTCGCTGCACGTCACCTGCGATTGACGACGTTAACCTCCAAGAAGAGGTGTGCGTCAAGAGGAGCCAAAGAGGAGCTTTAGTTAAAAAATTGAAAAGCAAAGGACATTTTAAATCGCGACGCCTTAGTATTTAGAAAATAGGCAACCCATTCCACACCTGTGCATTCAGTGTTGCATAACTCAATAAGTCAGTTGTTTCCGATTTGATTGATGGGTTGCCTATTCCACGATTTAAAACCATTACTTGGACAGTGACGTAGTATCGCAGGGGGCTGGGAGGGGGTAAGATGCTTACTGGGGTCTTCGGTCATGTGCATTCAGTGCTGCGTAACTTAATAAGTCAGTTGTTTCCAATTTGATTGATGGGTTGCCTATTCCACGATTTAAAACCATTACTTGGACAGTGACGTAGTATAGCAGGGAGCTGGGAGGGGGCAAGATGCTTATGGGGGTCTTCGGTCATTAGCTCAATCATCAGAATCATGCACAACGCATAAACCTATGCTATTGTAACTCAGGACGACAATTTTGAAAAGTAACTACCGAAGAATATTTGTAAAAGAATGTTAGAAAAGGCGTTGAAGAGGTTAGGTTTAAAAGTTGAAGCGATCTGCAAAGTTGAGGCGATCGATATTCGATTGAGGATTTTGAACGCGTTAAACTTAAATGAGAAAGATTTTAAATTAAATCGTAAAATTTCAGTTCGGGAGAAATCTCCCATCATAGATGGCGACACTCAAACCGCAGTATTCGAGGGGTCGCGTGCACCAAACAAGTTTCAAAAATTCTTTCTTGCCATTTACAAAAATCACCTTGCGTTTAAAAATCGATCACAATCAGACTGTAAGGAAGCTTTAATTTAAAGTCACTTTAAGAATAGGGAAGCAAATGTATTTTTTTTTTTTTTAGGTTAAAGTAACTTTAAAATTAAAGTCCTATTATGAAAATGGTCATGAGACAAGGAAAGCGTGTTTTTTTTTAATTTAGCGCGTGAATAATTCTGTTTCGGAAAAAAATCATAGATGGCGCCAGTACTTTTGTTTCTCGGCTGATTTTTTGCCGTTTCATTCTGTATATTTCTATTTTGCCACGAACGTTTGTCACTTCTTTTTTTTCTCTTTAAATTACTTAGTTTTGCTTAACGATTTCACAATTTTCTTTTGTTTTTCTGAGACGAGTGTCATCAATTGTTTTCCTTTATCATAAAATTGCTGTGAGTTTTTTTCTTAGCGAAGAAAGAAAACAAAAGCTGACGCACTTTTTTTTGTTTTGTAGGTATCTTTAGATTTGCATTCTTTCGTTGAAAAAAAAAAAAAATTAACGAAATCGATCGTCTTTTGCAAATTTTTTTTGTTTTTTTTTTGTCAAAGGCAAACATAAAAGCAATCGACGATCGACCTCATTCTTTTTGAATTTGACGTGTTTTTTTAAGTTGAGTTTTTTTCTTAGCGTTGGCAAGCATACATTAAGTGTTTTTCTTCGACGTTAATCTTTGATTTCACTGAGCGATCGTCAGCTGTTTAAACTTCCTTATAAGTTGCTGTCTTGTTTTGTCGGTTTTCTTTTGTTTTTCGTGATTTTTTTGCTGTTTCATGCGCGCGCATTCTTATTTCGTCACGAACGTTTGTCACTTATTTTTTTTCTTTTTGAATTATTTAGTTTTCCTTAACAATTTCTCTTCACAATGATTTTCTTTTGTTTTTCCACCATCACCAACTGTTTTCCTTTAACATAAAATCGCTGCGTTTTTTTTTTCTTAAGGTTGGCAAGCCTATATTAAGTGTTTTTTTGTTTTTCTTCGAGCATAATCTTTGATTTCACCAAGTGATCGTCAGCTGTTTAAACTTCCTTATAAATTGTTGTCTTGTTTTGTCGATTTTCTTTTGTTTTTCGTGATTTTTTTGCTGTTTCATGCGCGCGCATTCTTATTTCGTTACGAACGTTTGTCACTTATTTTTTTTTCTTTCTGAATTATTTAGTTTTCCTTAACAATTTCTCTTCACAATGATTTTCTTTTGTTTTTCCGAGACGAGTGTCATCAACTGTTTTCCTTTAACATAAAATTCCTGTGATTTTTTTCTTAGGGTTGGCAAGCCTACATTAAGTGTTCTTTTGTTTTTCTTCGACGTTAATCTTTGATTTCACCGAGTGATCGTCAGCTGTTTAAACTTCCTTATAACTTGTTGCCTTGTTTTGTCGATTTTCTTTTATTTTGTTTTTCGAAGGTCTTCTTGCCGTTTTTATTTTCTTTTTAAAATATTTTGTTTTCCTCGACAAGATCACATTACCAAACGTTTATTTTTATAATCACTTTTCTTTTGTTTTTCTTCGATGTCAGTGTTTTTCTCTTTGACTCGCCAGAGTGAGCGTCAGCTGTTTCGTCTACCTTATAAATTCATCTCTTATTTTTCTCAATACCGAGAAGTCGTCGATTTTCTCTTGTTTTTCGATGACTTTCTTGCCGGTTCATTCCACACATTTTTATTTTGTCGTAGACGCTCGTCGTTTCGTTTTCTTTGTTCTTATTTTTATATCGTTTTGTTTTCCTTGACAATTTCACTTTACAGAAGTTGTCTTTTGTTTTTCGACGGTTTCTTTTTGCCGTTTGTTTCTAGACATTCTTATTTTGTCGTGTACGTTCGTCATTTATCTTCTTTTTTCTGATTTTTAAATTATTTTGTTTTCCCAGCGTTTATTGATTTGTCGGAATTTAAAATTCGAAAATTCTTTTCGTGTGCGTTCTTTTTTTTTAAAGCTGGTGAGAGCCGCGAAGCATTCTTCTTTAAGTTGATCAATGATTGACGGGTTGCCTATTCCCATAATCTTCAGGGGTCAGGACGTAATGTCATTTCTCTTCCCGACGTTCCTCGTCTGTTTGGTTAAGCGGCTTATCAAGTGTGGGCAACCGAACTTGTCGGCGCGCGCTCTTTTTCCGCAAAGTTTCAGCACGAAATCCTGAAATTCGGAGCGCGATGCGCTTTCCGCTGCACAATGCGTAATGGCGGTTTCGTGTTCGGTGGTCTGAGGTGGATTACGCTGAAATTCGCGAAACTTTGCGCTGGGAGCGTGATGTTGTTTTAGACGTGACGTCGCGTCGCGTCGTCGTCCGTGATAACTAATGTGCGGACAATCTCAGGTATAAGATAAACAGACAAGTGGAACAACGAGTAAGCAATACGACGCCGGTCCACCGCACTGATTAGTCAGTCAGGAGTCAGAATAACTTTAATCGGCGATTTTTTCTCATGGAATCAATTATTATAATAATAATTTTAATTGAAAGGGGTGCACACGGCCCTATAAGGAATTATTTAATCCAAAAACTGTAGCAGTCAGAATGTGTTTGGTTCTTACTCCCCGCACGCTCGTGCATAAAACCTCGCCTTGATTTGTCCGCTCTCAAGTGATAACCGATCCTCAACACTGTACATACAGTTGGTAATCACGCACTCTGCAAGTTTAATGGCCTGTTCGTACTAATTAGTGGAAAGCCTGAATACAATAATAATTCAGGCGAGCGAAATTTTTACTGCGGGTCTATCCGTGCATTATCTACTTCTTTTCCGCAATCTCCTCGATGTTTTTTTTTTGTCCGCATAAGACGTTCTTGTCTAGTTAATAATTTCAATTATTGCTCCAAGTTGCACCACACTAGAACAAATATTTTCCAAAGTCAATACGAGAGGATGATGAAAACTGTGTAATTGCAAAGTTCCAGCGCGTAAGAGAGAAAGAGCAGTAAAATAAAGTAATATTAATCACAGCTCTTCACGCTTGCTTTAGTCATAACGCGCGGGGGAGGAAGTCGTGTAAAGGGTAGTAGTAAGTACGTAAGCCAGACTCCACTCGGGTGGAGCTTTTAATTAGGCCGCGTCATCATTACTCTCCGGGAGCTTTCTTCGCGCCAGTTTACTTACTAATCCTTGCACGCCGTGTAATATTTCTCTCGCCGAACCCGATTGTGTTACTTTTCGCTTCCGCCCCGAATCCGACGTGGCTCGGCTTGCACTTACACGTGGTGCAAAGTGCCCCTTTGTTAGGTTAATTTATTTAGAGCGCTGTGCGGCTTTCAGGGGCCTTCGTTTGTTTTGTATTTAATCCCTTCAATCGACACGCCGCTCTATGATTTTCAAAGGACTCTTTTCTTTTTCTTTAGTTTAACTCATGACTACTTGTATAAGAATTTTAAAAGAAAATTTTCAAAGGGGTTGTAAAAAAGGAAGGGGAGGAAACAGAAGAAATTACCGTGTAATTTACTTACGGATTGTAGGGCGGTAAAGAATGGCCCCAGAACTTACTTCTTCGAGTCGGTAATAAAGTACAGCAGAAATAAACTCCTATTCCTGCAAGCTCATGGAAGCTGGAGGGGATGAGGGGTGGGAGTGGATTTCATTTTAGAATAAAGCGACTGTTTTAAAACATAGGAAGAACCTAGGCAAACCAGAGGTTTTTAAATAATGACACAACAAGAACGTACAAGTCCAAGAAGAGGAAATAACCTTAAAAAAAGAGACCTAATTAAAGAATGTGACAAGAATGCGAATGTTTATTTTGAAAGCATATTTAAACTGCCACTTGTCTTAAGAGCTCGAGACCTAAACGCAGACGGGAGTGGAAAAGGGGGAACCAATAAAACAAGATGGGAAGACTTAAAGTACGCATTCCAATAATAACTAAAAAACCAAATAATTGCTTTTCACCTACTTTTTGTTTTCAGTTATTCTTTTCTTAGTTCGTACAAAGCTTGGATTTTTTTTTGTTAGTAGCGTTCGAGCTTTCGGAAGGAAGCCAAAAATAGTTTTCTGCCTTGTTTTCCTCGGATCGCTCGGATGGCGTCTACTTATATTTTCAGAATGATCGAAATTGATCCAGTCTTCAAGTCTTTCTCAAATTGGGGAAACATTCTTCCCCATTGCAATATAACAGAAAATTTTGTATGTACATCAACTGATAAATGTGAATAGCTAGTTATTACTATGAGTACAGAAAGGTTTATAATTTTATTACAGTTATTTTCTTTCTTCCTTGTACACACAAAAATACTATAAATATTGATAAAATTAAATTAAATTATTTTAATTAAAATTTAACAATTAACGTAAGACCACATCATAAAAGCAACAACGATACTATTTTAGTCAAACTCACCCCCGCCGCACAGTGGGAAGAACTTATTGGTTTTGCCGGCCAAGACTCGATTTTTAAAAGTTTTCTTTACAAATATTTTTTCTGCCCGTATTAAAGATGAAGGTGACAAATTCAAAAGAAGACTGTTCTAGGTGCTTCTATTTTCAACTTGCGCGATGTCAAACTTTAACAACTGTTAACAATCTGACAAATTAATATTTCCTACTATTTTTTTTCCGTATTAGAAACACATTTAGTTAATAAATAACTATATATGTATATTTCTAGAACCTATAAGGGATTACAAATTAAATAAACCTAATATAAATAATATTTGTTTATACTTGACAAAGATATAGTAATTTAAAAATGCATATAATTAACACAGATTTCTTAAGATTTATCAATTCATAAACTAAAACCATTTCACGATTTCAATATTATTATATTATTATTGCTTAGTCTCTATCAATATTCAAAAAATCATAATCGTCTAAAGCCGTTTCCAGAAGTAATAAAACTTTAAAGAAGAAAGCACTTCATTCTATTAAGAAAAGGCGAATGACGAATTTTTTATTTTTACTGATATTTTTGTTTTGTTTTTTAATTGAGTTTATACATTAATAACTACTGAAATGTACAGAAACTTTATAAATTTATATAAAATCGTGGTTTGTGTAACACTGTTTTCGAGAATCGATATACAGGGTGTGTCTTGATCAAATTAACTTTCTTATTACGAGGAACAGAGTGAAACTTTCTTAAGAGAAGTTGAATCAACCTGAAGAACTTTAATGACCTCTATCTTCAGTTGCTTCGAAGCGGCACGCCTTCTTCGATTTTTTTTTAAACGGATTTTAATAGACATTTGTAATATAATCTTGTAAAAATTATCAAATCCCTTATAATTTCGAGAAATATGCAAAAAAAAATATTGCAGTATGGTAGACCATAATACCTTTCATATCTTTACTTTTTTAACAAATAATGGCCATTAATTATTTATTAGAAAAAGCAGAGATATGTAAACATTTCCGTGCTACCTCAACGTAACAATTTTTCGCATTTCTTCTAAACTACTTGACTACATCGGGGATAAACTTTCCACAATATTAAATACAGATGCCAAATGTTAAAATCCGTTATAAAAATACAATCTGCTGTTTAAAAAAAAATTAAAGAAGACGTGATCTTTTCGACACAATTGAAGATATAGCTCATAGGATTTCTAAGAATTAAATAAAAAAGTAATTTTGAAACTACAAAATACTGACTTTTCTTGTATAAGTGAAAATTTACTTACTTTTTTATTTTTTCTAAAAAATCAGCACTATTGACGTTTACAAATAACAATTATCGCATATATAATTTTTGATTTAAATTCATTATAATTGTGTACATGTGAAAACGGCGCGAAATAACAAATTCTTAAAGGTCTTATTTTTCTTGCACACGGGGAGGTTACTAGTAACATAATATTTAATAATTTTCTTCTCTGAATGTTGGTAAATATAACGAGAAAGAAAACACTTGTTGACCGCTATCCGCATAACAGTTATAGATTTCTGGCCACCAAAATTACAGTTTTTTCACACTGTGCGCCGGTCGCTTCTTAGGTACACTTTATTTAAATTAAATAAGGGAAATTTACTGATTATTTCAGATTTTAAAATTTCTCGACGCAGAAAATTGAGACGCGCTTTCAATTAAAAAAAGTCACGTTCGCCCGCCCTCTCTTCTCTTGTGGTGTTTATTGTTACGAATTTGGGGGTTCACATATTACAGTCGTTAAATTTCAGAACACTTTAATTAAAAGCTGTCGCTTTACATATAACAACACAATTGTAATGAGCTTGTCTATCAAATAACACTTTTACAAAATGTACTTTCTATTTATTCGAGGTACGAACCCTACGCTTGCCAACTTAATCACTAACTCCTGGCGGATCGTACGGCTTTCATAGCAGAGCCCTCTGTTGCTCGAATGTACTAGAATGACCGAGTAGCTTCGGTCATGTTCTGTGACGCAAGGTGGCGTTACTGATGCTAAAAATAGATCTGTTTGCGCGGCACGGCTGTAACATTATTATATGTTCCAGGGTGACGTGGGCAGCTTAAACTAGCCCGGATTTCCCGGAATTCGCTCATGCTGGAAGTTGAGTTACAGCAACGCATAGAGTTTTCCTATGAGTGACCATTGATTAAACGAGATATTTTACTCTGCAAATGCAATGTAGTTACTTTTTTACAGTACATAATGCAAACTCGTTTTTTGTTTTTGAAACTTGTAATAAAGTGGTAAATACGCAAACCGTTACAAAAAAGGCAAGACGCGGCCTCGGAACGATCACTTCGCTGGTCCCCCGCAGGGTCATAACTTAATCTTGCCTGATGTGATCAACCGGGCGTTTCTTCCTAGCTTCTGCTGGTCAACCGCAGGATATTAACCTTTCCCCTCTGGCAAGCATTCTGCTTGTCATCTGCAGCGTATGAACCGGTGCCCTCTAGCACATATATTCTGTTCGTTATCCGTAGGAGTTTTTTTTTTCTGAATTGCTCAAATGACAAGACTTCCTTCGGTGTTTGTTTTATGCCGTCCGAGATATCCGCGTGTGAATACCACACAATCGAAGAAAATAACGGGTTTCCTCTGATTACGGGCGACACTTAACTAAATTCTGCAATTTCACCGTTAATTAACGACGTGCCTCGATTTGAAGCAAAACATAATCGTCATTAAAGCAACCGGCTAGGCATCAACATCAAATGACGTGTGAAATTTTAATTTGGCACGGGACGGACGGCGAGCTCGCGTATGAATAAATGGCGGGTGTCCTGGCAGAGCAGCGCCGCTCATGCATATTTCAGCGAACATTACTGAGTGCGGTTATTACGCCGAGATTAATTTATAAGGGCTCTGATGTACAGCGGCTGTTTTGCTCCATTACAACAGCGCCGGCACGCATTAAAACGCGCCGCGAAAATTCCGCGTCGCGTCGCCGTATAGTACCCCTCTGCGTCTTTTCGGGGCTTCCCCGGTAGGCGTAACGAAATACATAGTTTGCTCGGAGAACCTAATCTCCTTCCGCGGGAGGGATCCTCTCGCTTGTAATTAGTATTTATGAAGTTATTATTTCGGTTCTAACTTTTGGCGGCACTCACAACACGAGTTTGAGTTTAACTAACACGCGTAGACAAAACAAAACACTTCTCTTGACAAATTGACGACAATAATTGTTTGAATTGGATTTGAATTCGGGGAATGTAAAAACCGATAAATGCGATTAAAAAAAAAATGGAAATGCAAGCATACTACGCGGTGTCCATCCCGAGAAAAAAATAAAAAATTAAAACAATAAAAAAATTAATTCAATAAAAAAATAACTGTTCTATCTCAAAGCCAACCCAAAAGCAAAAGAAATTAAATAACTTAAAACCACGAAATTAAATTAAAAATGAAAGGTTAATTAAATTAACGTCGAAAGGTTAATTAAATTAACTTCGAAATCAACCACACCCGAGTACGTTCAAATCCAACTCTGTCCAACATTTATCAAAAATAGAAAGAAATAGAAAACGCTTGTTCTGATGAAACCTCTACTAGAGCTGAAATAGCTGTACAAAGGCTGTTCGAGGGATTCACTGCAAACAAAAACGACTTGCAACAAAATTATTCGAAAATTTAAACTTTAAAGGTCCAGGAAAATATTGAAAACAAAAAGAAAAAAAAAATGAAAATGCAATGAAAATTAACTCCACCCCATCTTAAGGCCAACCCAATCCAACTAATGTCCAAACTGAGGGAAAACTAAAACTAAAAAATAAAAATTTTTGTTGTAGTGAAAACCTCGAGCCGCCTCTGTACAGCTGTTTCAGCCCTGTTTGGGGCTTCATCAGCAGGGACGTAGCTCGACATTATTAGTAACGAATCCGCTTCAATTTGTCTATCCGACTGCAATGTCAGGTCAAAAAGCGACCGCAGAATGTCGCTGTTTTATCTGTTAAAAAATAAAAATTTTTAAAATGTTTCATTTTATAAA
Source organism: Prosopocoilus inquinatus (assembly GCA_036172665.1). Lineage (NCBI taxonomy): Eukaryota > Metazoa > Arthropoda > Insecta > Coleoptera > Lucanidae > Prosopocoilus > Prosopocoilus inquinatus. The sequence continues at coordinate 11,024,296 of CM069871.1, read as the reverse complement.
AATAACGTCAAAGTTTACTCAACTGCCAACAATAATTTAAAAAAAAGTAAGTAAGATTAAATCCAATTTATCTCAATGATCGACAAATTTGGATGTGAACTTAACACAAGTCAAGCTCAACCTAACTCTGCTTAAAAAAGTTGCAATAAATTAAAAAACCAAAGTAGTGCCAGAGAAAGCAGAAACAGATGAAAATCAAAATAACAATAATTTAGAAAAAAAGAGTGTTAACATCTACCTAGTAAAAGAACAGGCAAAATTAAAGAAAAGCTGTGGACATCGAAATTAATTCCAAACGAGTTTTTATTTCGAACTTTCCAGGCGAGCGCGTCAGGCGCTGACGTATGTAGCTCGGCGTCAGGCGCTTATCGTAAATTATTACCAAAACCAAAAATATAAATATTTATTTATTTTTTTTCCAAAAACTAATTTAAAAATCAAACTCAAACCCATAAAGGACTATAGAGATGAAAAGAGAAAGAAATTTATACAAAAAAAAAGAAATATTGTTGTAAGACACAACAAGCGAAAAACAGTCAGGTGTTAAAGAGTCAGACAAAAGACAACACTAAAAAAGATGTGTAACCAGTGTTGCCAAGCTTCTTTCGCAAAAGTCTGAGCAATATGAGTTTCGATAATAATAATAATAACGGTGAATAGATAAAACAGCGACATTGACCTGACATTTTAATTTTTTAATAATAATAATAATAATAATAATAATTGATTTTTTATCCCCACCAATACAACGTAACAAAAAGTGTAATAGTACAAGCTTAGGGAATTTGAGGCGAAGTTCAATGAATTCAGCGAAAACATTGCTCTACCTCTTAACCTCTAAAACTTATCCAAAAGAAAAATAATGAAAATTAGAGATGCATGAAAAAGTTCATCACTAAAATGTCACTAGAAACAGGCAATAAATAATTTACTAAAATTTTCGCTAAAAACGGTCCCAATAATGAAAGGTCGTTAAAATTACAGGAAAAAAAAGGGTGCTTTTCGTCAAAGACAACAAAACAAAAGACAATCGACTGATAAGTTAAGATGAAGAAACGGGAAAAGTGTTTTGAATTTGATTTGAACATAATAACGCCTTTCGTTTTCAGTTTTGCGTTATAATTTTTTTTCGTTCAGATTATAACAGTTCGTGAACATCTCCGATTTATTTAAATTATTCCTGTTCGGTTGCTTTACACCCCCCCCTCCCCCCTCCATTTAATTTATATTTACACAGATAGCATGCACAGCTAGGCAAGTATGAACTTATCGTTGTTTAGTCTATTGAATTTGCTGGCCGACTCTTATCTTCTGCGAAAGTTTTTCTTGTATTGGAAAAAAATTTTATCACGGAAGCAATTGGGGCGGAAATGAGTGACAGATTAAACCCAAGAAACCCAAATAACCCCCTCTTCACCCCCTTTTGCGTCCAGGCCAGTTTTGCATTAAAAATTTTCTTTTTCGTTCAGGCTGTAAAGGTTCGCGAACATCTCCGATTTAAATTATTCCAATTCGGTAGGACGACGAGCGACGGCAACTGTTTTCGAATCTCCTGAAGTAAGCTCGATTAACCGAAAAGGCGAAACAAAACGACCTAAGTAAGTGCCCCAGTTTAGCGAGCAATTCAACTTGAACCTGCCTCCACCATCACGAGCAGTTAATAGGATTAGCGGCGAACTGAACGCTTATTACATGTGATTGATATGGCTTTCCGGCGTTGCAGTTAACCCCCCCCCCACCCCTCCCCGTTCCGGAAAGTTTATACGACGACGTCAAAATGGCATTCGCGCTCCCGCTCCGTTTAAATGCGCTCTCGCAGGACGCTCGAAGCTCGTGTTTATTTGACACCTCGCTGTCTCTTCATCTACTATTAGATTGTCAGAAGGAAAATTTAATTAGGAGACTGCAAAACAGTGTGCACGGTGTTGCTTATTTGGAAACTGAAGGAACTGCTAAAAACACTAGACGATTCAGATAATGCGTGAGAATGTTTAACTGAGCTCACATCTACACGCGGAAAAACGCTGGCTTTTTTGAATAGTATAAAGAAAATCCCACCGCTGCCACCAATTTCTAAGGGGCGGAGTCCTTGCCATTCATTTTTACTTTTTGTTCGCGCAGGCGGCGTTCTTTAAGCAAGTATGAACTTATCGTTGTTTCGTCTATTGGATTTGCTTTCCGACTCCTATCAACTGGGAAAGTTTTTTTTTTGTGTAGAAAGAAAGAAAATAATCCATCATTTTTAATTTTTGTTCGCGCAGGTAGTGTGCTTTAGGCAGGTATGAACTTATCATTGTTTCGTCTATTGGATTTGCTCTCCTACTCTTATCAACTGGGAAAGTTTTTTTTTGTGTTGAAAAAAAATCCATCACGCGAAGTAATTGGGGTCTTTGGAAATTGCTTCGAAAACAATGAAATACGCCAGTGACCTTGGGGCCCACCTGGCTAGAGGCAAAAAGTTTTTTAAAAAGACGCTAACCTTAAGTAATCATACTTACACAAGAATATGTAAAATTAAAAGGGAAAATGGCGCTCAGTATATTTTATTCCGGAGCGTCGCGTCGTGTCGTACAGAGTTTAAGTTGTGCTGAACATTACAGCGCCAGTTCTCTTTCTTTCTTTCTTTCTTTCTCTCTCTCTCTCTCTATCTCTCTTTGATAAACAGTCAGCCATGCATCAAGAGGCGAAAAGACGGAAGTGAAAGACGTCGTCGCAGACTCGCTAATCTAATTATGCCGGCGAACAACGAGAAACAATAAGTTCCTGTTAAATGAAGCGATAAAATCCCGTTCCGCCGTCGACGTGTGATACACGACGCCATCGGCGGCGGCGGCGGCGATGTTTCAAAGGCGCGCGCGTAAATCTCGTCTCGGAGAGGAACTTCAGCCGCATTAATCCGTCCGTCGGTCGGCGACGCCTGTGTAAGCGTCGCGGCGCTCAAAGCGACGCCGGTGTAATACGCTGATCTGATTTCAAAGCTCGATCCTGGACTGCGACGCTTTCAGCTTCGTAATAAGTAATACGCGCCCTGGAAAATTGTAGAAATCTATTTTGCGGAAGTGATTCGATTTTAGAGCCGGGGATTGGATCCAGAAAAGGATCTCGATTTATCTTTCTTTATTTAGGTTAACAACTACGTTCGCTCTGAACTACAACGACCGGTATATTATGTGTCAAGTCATAACTTACACCAACCTGCGCACAAGAGAAAATTAACTGACGCTTAATTGAGTTATTCTTGGCGTCTCGATTATCAAGTTAGAAAAAATGCTCTTAAAATGTCTTGCTTGTTCACTCCGGCTGCGATGCTTTAGTGGCGTCCGAACGGAAGAGATTTAATCCGTGGTCTCTGCGCAAATTCACTCATGCTTTTCAAAGCCTGACAAACTTCATTACTCAGGTATTTATGATCAGCGATTTTTGTGAGCAAATTAGTACGTAATGCCCGTGTCATTCTTTCTTAATTAGGTTCTTCATTTAGGGCTGTGCCTATTTAGGGTGCTCCAAAACCGAACTTGACGAATTAGGTAGCATTGAGCATTCTGTACGTCTGGGCAGACCGAATGATTCATATCATTTTCGTAATTTTGACAGTAGTAGAACAAATTTAAACGTATTACAACAGCCTATTGTATAATATTGTATTTATTCAAGAGCCTTTTATGTAAACCGAGGTGTGATAACGACGCGCCACGTGTACAACAAACACAATTCACATCAACAAATCTGCAACTCATCAAAGCTGCATCCGTGATTGATGTTTTCCGGCGTGCGTCCGATTAATCGGGCGTTTGTTTCGACGTCGGTGTCCGGCACGATTTACGGCGGGCGCCGCGGCGCGCGGCCGCAAAGTCCGGCGAATAGGTGAGAATTAAATTATGCACGCCGCAGGTGGGCCGGCGCGAATCGCATTAAACATGTAAACATGATTTGCGGCGGTGTCCGTCGGGGGCGCGAGGCGGACGCCGGCAGAGCGTGCGGCCTGACACCGCTGTCGTCGCCGCCGCCGCGGCGCTGCAGGTGCAATCGAAGCGGGCGCAGATTTTTCCCCGACCGCGCCGTTTCAAAAACGACGTTGTGCATGCAAATGCGCGTATCTATTATTTATGGTTTCGCTTTGTACGCGGGGCCTTTCAGAGAGAGCACGCGTTTGCGCATTCTTTTATTTTTCCAGAATGTAGGACAAATTTATTCTTGCAAAGGAATACTGTCTGAGGAAAGATTCTGTCGGGTATTATTGATGTACAAAATACGTCATAAAATAAGACGACGCTAAGATGCTGATTGACCTTGTGATCAGGTCGCCTGAAATAATTACTCCGCGGCCAATGAGAAGCACCTAGGAGGATCGGCTGACTCATGAATGATGACAAGGTAAAGTGTATTTAAGAAGAACTTAAAAAACGGACTGTTTCTGACGACGAGCAAGTCCTCGAGACGCTCGGCATACATAATACGAGTAAGTCCTCGAGACGCTCAGGCCAACTGTTATTTCAACCAATGAATGAATTAGGGCTAACTAAAAAAATAAAATCAAGGCTTTCAAACGAAAATCGTTGAAAAAAAGCCAACTGTGAAATATTTTATAAATGTCGAGCTCCTAGCAATCAGAGAGCATCTGTTTTTTAATAATGCAATTTCCCTGCGTTTTATAGGTACTTGTTTATGTGATTCTGCAGTTTAGTGCAACGTTCATAAATCATTTAAAGATGGGGGCGCATTATGTAAATGCGGGCGGGCATCATTTTACGGCCACTCGTGGCAACTTCTCACTTGGCAAGTTTTAAATATTTCAGTTTGTCCGCTTTAATACAGCCAGCCCCGTATGATTTATGGGACTCCGTTCTGAGGGCGGCAATTTTTCACCTTGTTCGCCCCCCTCGTCCGTCACCCCGCAACACCGGCTGAGATTGTTTTATTTATTGTCGTCCACCGCGCTGCCTGCGCGCCGCGTAATCGTTAATTATTCGTACACAACGCTCCATCTGAATTAAACAATATTAATTGCGTTGGTGCGGAAACCCCAACCCCCCTTTCAACCCCCAACCCCACAGAATCAATAGATAATAGGGATTTATCACTGACGCGACGCGACGGCTTCCCCCCCCCCTCCCCCCCAACCGTCGATGGTTGCAGTTAACGATGCGTTCGAGTGTAACCCGGAAGGATCTATCCGGGGATCTTTATGCGGCCATCTATCATTTTCTTTGCCAGCCCGGATCTATCGGGGCGGTGGATTCGGAAAAATGCAAATGCCCCGGAAATTTCAGTTTCTTTTTCCCGGTGTAAATACGATCGTTTCAGACTTTTTTACGACCTGCGACCGTAGATTCAGATGTCCGCAGTTGATTTCAATCTGAAAGCAAATGGGATTTTAAAATTGTTCCAAACATTATTAAAACGGTTTGCCCTGCCGTACTTTTTGGTGTAAAACAAATTTTCCTGAACGTACCGACCGATTAAGTTAAATACTTAACTTGGTTTCATGAAATCAAGAGTGTGATGTCACTAATGTCATGTCGATGGTCGGTGATGTACGCCGTCTTGTAATGGAATTCGAAAATCACTGCAAGATTAATGTCGGTGGTCTGCGATGTACCCTTCTCGTAATGTAGTTCCAAAGTCGTCGTCTTGCCTTAATGTTAGGCAATATTTCTTTATATGGCAAGTCACAAGCGGCGTCATTAAAAAAACATAATCGCGTTTTTTCTGTAATAGGTTAAAGCGCGTCCTGCTCTGAAATGAAGAGCAAACGAAGTTAGTTACCTTTCGGAAAACTCGCGAAAGGTCGAGCGGGCGGCGGAAACGAGAACGCTTCATTAACCTGCACATAATCAGGAAAGTTTACGTCGAAGAAGTAGGGCGTCATCTTTATCGGCGAACGTATAAAAATTCCCCATCTAATAAACGTCCTTTGATAACGGCCGAGCTCGTTTCTGCCGATATTCAATCGCCTCTCGCATTTTCGCCGTCGCGTCGCGTCGCGCCGCCGTGCCTCGCCGCGACGCCCAAATAAAGAAAGTTTCATCGCCGCTGCTTCGACGCCGTTTTTTTCTTCTCCGCCTTTATGCGAAACCAATTTATGGTTTTTATGGCCGCAAGAATTTAATGCGCGTCGTAAAAAATCGCCGGGCGGTTATTTATTTGCTTGCGGCGAAAAACTCTTAACTAAAAAAAGCAACCTTAAGAAATTTTCTTTTTCTTTGAAAACCAAATAGACCGCTTTTCACGAAATTTCTTCCGGTGGTGCAACACTTGCAGTCGGTTCAGTGCAAGCAGTGCAAGAAAATACTTGATACACTATCGCGAAACATCTGACAAGAGCGTTTCCTTCGTCATCGCTTAGAATTGACGTCTTTGAGAATTTCAAATAAAATTCGGAGGCTTTGAAATTGCACCGACAAACATATTGCTTACGCAGGTGTGCACACGTCTCCTTTTTTGTACTTCGTCATAGCTTAGAGTTGACGTCCTTGCGAATTTGCACCGACAAACATACCGCGCATGCAGGTGTGCAACACACGCTGCGCTGCTCGCAATTACGACGAACGTCACAGATGATTGACTTTCTTGATCGATGGTCTCGATCAGATGTCGCACCGCCAAAAGAAATACGTTAAGAGCGCTGTACTGCATGATTATTCTGCGACAATCTTTTACTTCAGCTGTAACGAGGTCTTTTAAAAAGACTACAGACTTTTTGTCCCTTTTCTCTCTCTATCGTAAGTCCATTATTGCAATCCTGTTTCAGTTATATTTTAATTGTTCGCTTTTTTAATAATCTTAGGACAAAAAAAAGTTGGAGACTGACTTTTCGAAAACCAGGTCAGCGTCTCTAGTTTTGAGTAAAAAAAGGCCAGAAATCGATTTTTCCATTTGTTTTCCACGGTTGCTCGAATGGCGTTTGCAACTTTCAGAATTGTCGAAAATTAATTCGTTCTTTCTCTCCCTGGTTTTGCTCTCCTTAGATTTCAGAGTAAACACTCTACATATCAGAAAATATTCAATAAAAAGGTCTAAATTTTTTAAATATGGAAATACGTTTATTAAAAACAACGTAAAATTTGGTGTAAAATACAATTAAGGAAAAAAACTTTTAAATACAAAAATATATTAACAAACGTGAAATTGAATTATACGGTAAATACGATAAAAAGAAAATTACTTTTAATATGAACAATTTTTTTTTTTTAGTTAAGACCGTTTGAAATATTGAAAATTTTTGTTTTAATTACTCACCAACGCGGAGCTGGAATTTTTCTTGAAACACAGAATTTAAATTAAATTATTGAAAGAAAATTCGGATACGATTACTCCGTGAAGAGTCGTATCTTCAATCGCGAAATTAATTTCAAGCTGAGAAAACTGACTGAATTGATAAAAAAAAAATTTAAATAAAAAATTCAAAACTATACGAAGCGCGAAATTAGGCTAATGAAAACTGCATTGCAAGAGATCGCTTTTCTTTCGTCCGCTGCGTCTGCTTCCATGCACTACTTCTCGTTTAGATTCGTAATAAGAGGGGGACATCATATAAGATGTATCGATGGCATTTTCTTTGTATAAAAAAAACAATCCTTAATTAAGTGCATAATTAGAGGAGCAATATTGCAACTTCAGCAGGTCCGATTTCGTTGTTCCCTGTTGCAAGTCGTGCCGTGTGTATCTCAGTCCCAGGAAATTCCGCTTATACAGCTCGTTCTGACCTCGTTCGTGTTTTATAAACACGTTATAATATAATTTAATAGTAGCTTAATTTCTATAAAAACATTGCATATCTACGTACTGAATATTCGAGCCTTTACATAGTTGTTCATATAGTATATTCAGTGTTGCCAACTCGGTCCCCACGCTTCCATTCGACTGAACTTGGATTAGCGGAAACTGACGGTCCACTCAACGCACCGTCGTCAACGCAGCTTAGATTGGAGGGGGTTTTAGCGGAATTTTGTAACACACGCGCATTTATATCGAATCGAATTATTATTGTATATGTATAAACACACGCAAAAGCAAATATGTTTAAAAAATATTGTCAAAAGAATTTTCTTTTTTTTTTTTAAATAATACTCCTAACATTATAGTGTTTTTTTTTCAATAATAAGGCATTTATTATTTGAAAGTCCTATCATCTATTCTAAATTGCACTTTCGTGGAATAAAATAATGCAGTGCTTGGGCCTTTTTTTAAAAAAAAATAAATAAATAAAACATAACCACTTTATTCTTAAGGCATCTTATTAAGAGCGAACTCGAATGCGGGGATTTATTTACAAGCGACGTTTGTAATCGGATTGCTTAAAATCATTTCTACCTATAGATTTATTTCCGTTGACGAAGACAAGAAATAATTGGCTTGACGAGAAGTCCGATTATTTTCGTCCAATAGAAACAAGCATTAATTTCAGAAATTTCAGATGGAATACGAAAAATAAAAAAAAACACTTTAATGCGAACTTAATAATAAAATATGTTTAGCGGTCGTATTAAAATGTTTTTATTTTTTCGTGTTCCACACCTACGAATGCATATCGCAAAATAATTAATTCTACATTCCGACTGAATTGAAAAAAGAAAAAAAAACAGCTATACTCACGTGTTTCGCTGACGTTCGGACCGATTACAGTTGGGTAGGAATGCGTGCCGGAATTTTTATAACGGTCAGATTCTGAAAAAGACAATTGCTTTTTAAGTAAATAAATAAATAAATAAATAAATAATTGCAGGTGGCGCCCGACGTGGGGCGGTTAATTTTTCTGTAGTTCATTAAAAAAAAATCCTCTGCGAAACGTTGATACGAGCGGAGCGGCGCAAAACAAACAAACAGCGCAGCCGTTATTTCTCAAACAAAAGAATATCGACAACTCTTTAGTGAAGCGTGCGATGTTCAAATTGCCAACAGAAGAAAAAACAAACAAAAGAAAAAAATTCTGAAACGCCGAACCTAAATAAACGTATGAATGAATTATAAGAAATAAAAAAGGAAACTCGAATAAAGGGGTATTAAGAAAGAGATTGACGAAAAACAAAAGGGGAATTGTTTGAAAATCCACGCCCACAAGAGAAAAGAAGAAACTGAAACAAGAACTAAAAGGAAGTCGAAATTCAGTGCTACGAGCACTGTATCGACGCGACGGCGATGCCAAACAAACATAAGCGCAGCCTTGCGTGCAGGTTGGTAAAACTGATATTGCCTCTAGCAGGTTGCCTCCTTCCCATTTAAATGTGTAGCTTGATCCCCCCCCCCCCGTGCGATGTTCAAATTGCCAATAGAGAAAAAAAGATTAATCTGAAACACGAAAGCTTGAAAGGACGATTTAAAAAAAAAATAAAATTGAAAATTGAGTTACGTGAAATAAAAAAGAAAGTATGGGTTACACAGAAAAAGATGGATGAGGAACGAAAGGCGGACAAGAAAAACGAAGAAATTTAAAAAGATCTAAAATAAAAAAAAACAAGTCGAAAAACGAAGTTTAACAAAAAACAAAAACAAAAGAGATCGACGTTTCTGGAGCGGAGTAGATCAAATCGCGTTGCTGTGACACAAAAACAAATGCCTGCGACGAAAAAACAAACTGAAAAAGATAGTTAAATAGAAACAAAACAAACTAGATTTCATTTTCGAAAGCTTCGTGCGGAAAATCAATGATTTTTCAATCGTTATTTTGTGCTGAAATTAAAAAAAAAAAAAACGTAGCAAGTGCAAAGAAACAAATGGAAGCGTGATTTTCAAAGTTCTTCTTTGAAAAGTCGTTTTTTCTTGCTGATGAAAAGAAACGAAAAACCGTATAACGACCTGCAAAAAAACAAACGATTTTCGAAAGGCTCTTATCGGTAATCGTCGTTTTCTTGTTTACGAAATAGTAATGCAAAGAAACAAATGAAAGCTGGAGTTATGGGATTTTCAAAGATTTTCTGTCAAAAACCATCGATTTCTTTTCGGTCATAAAAAACATATAAAGACAATAAAAATGAAATATGTAGGAACAAATGAAACCTCAATTTGTGATTTTCAAAGATTTTCTGTCGAAAACCATCGATTTCTTTTCTGTCACAAAAAAAAAACAAACAAACAAATATTGACAATAATGAATGAAACACAAAAAAACTAATGATTTTGAATCTTGAAAGGTTTTTCATCGAATCGATAGAAAATAGAAATAGAAAACATTCTTCCAAACGGGCAGAAATCTTTTCCTTAATTTTGATTGGCGGTGTGACAACTAAGAAAAAGGGAAGTGGAAATTGCACCGACAAGTAGGCCGCGTATGCAGGTGTGCATACGCCACGCTGCTTGCTGCCATCATGACGAAGATGACGCAGATGATTAGCACCTACGCTAACGCCGACTTATCGCGTCCCAAAAAATATATAAATAAAATCTATTTGCCAACCACATCAGAAGGAACGCGGGGATTTACAGACGACGACAACGATGCGACGCAACGCCTATAATCAGATTGCTTACAAAAAAATAAAGAAAATCAGGATAATTGGCTTAGCGAGAGGATGTCCATTATTTTCACCAGTAGACTGACAAAACAAGAAAAATAAAAGAAACACTTTAATACGAGCTAAAAATATTAACATTATCATATAATTATCATTTAAAGTTGTATTTTTTTAAGGGAACGCACGGTATATTATTGCTTGATCGAATTCGCAAGTAAATTCTAGTCTGAATTCATGTGTCGCTTGTGGGGTCTACGACGAACGGTTCTCGACTTCCATCAGAGTGACCTTGAACAAGGAGTTCGAAAACTGCTCGCGTTAGACCCATCATGCGACACATGACTTCACGCTAAAATCGTCTCGAGAATTCAAAAATGCATGATTAAAGAGATGTTTTTAATAAACGGGGGGAGTTTTCATCGTTATTTTAACGTATTGGAAAATTTAATCAATATAAAACAATAATTAATTAAAAATTTCAACCAATTCGGACTAAATGAAACAAATAAAAAATAATAATTGGTGCAGCTGCGGACTTTGAAAACTGGTACACTGAGAATTGACATCGCTGTCAATTTTGTAATGTGTAAATCAAACCTTCACCTATCATTTTGATGTCGGTGACAAATTTGACAAAACCATAACAGGGCCCCCGTAACCATGTGTGCAAAGCGTGCAGTGCACACGGGCGCCATCTTCAAGGGGCGGCAATTAGCCTATTGGCCACTAGATTTTTCTGTCATTAATCATTTTTTCGCAGAAAAAAATTGTTTGGGCTACTCGTATTTTGGGGCAACTAAAAACTTGAAAAGAGTGAAGGAAAATGTTTTCAAAATGAAGGAAAATGTTTTCAAAATGAAGGAAAATATTTGAAAAATGAATGAAAATGTTTAAAATTTTTAAAATTTTTCCATTTTTTGTTTCTTTTAATATTTTTAAAATTAATGGGAGTTCTGGTGAAGCCTTCAACCTGACGGCTAAAGATCGACTAAAATAGAACAGTTAAATGCGTCAATTAAAAGTAGAAAAGTTTTGTAATTTTCATGTGCTAAATTTTTCATAAAAAGTTTAATGTACTTAATAATTTTGTTAGATAAAAAAATAACTTGAAAAAGTGAAGGAAAATGTTTAGAAAATGAAGGAAAATGTTGCTTAATATTTAATGTTTTTTTTTAATTTTTCTGTTTTTCCATTTTTTGGTTTCTTTTAATTTCTTTTAATAATTTTGATAATTGATCGTTTTTGTGTACCCCAACTCATCTACTAGAGGGCGCCAAAATATGGAGTCGCACGGGATTGGATTTTGATCTCGCGGGGGCCCTGAACGTGTAGAAACTTCAGATTTAAGATCAGTTTACACCGCGGAAACATTGTATTTGTCAAAGTGCACCAATTTTCATAGGCCGCAACTGTACAAAAAATATTTAGCCTGTAAACATTTTTTAAAAAATTTCCAGTGCACAAAACTCAATGTTTTTGGGGTGGATTGCGGCGACGGAGGGAATTTTTAGACATATTTGGCAGCACTGCTCATAGTGTTCAAAACATTGATTGATGTTTTATCACGCAGGAAACTGTTCATTCGGGTTTGCCACCCCACTAAACGCAACTGTATTGATCAGTAGCGCCAGTCGAGATTTAAACCGTCTCCGCTGGCGGCGGCCCCTGCGAGCGAGCCCGCGAACTACACATAGCAGGGCCTTTAAAATTTCCATTAAACGAACTTAATTAGATCGGCGGCGGAACAAAGGCGGCGACGGCTAATAATTAACCACCTTTAATTAACCGAAATAATGAAATATACATATCGCCTCCTTGCCCGGAAAGTTTTAATTTGATTTCGCGAGCGATTGTTCGCGAGTTATTAAAAGTCCAATTTACACGCAGGCGGAGGGCGAGGAGGCGCGCCCGCCGCCCCAACGTCTATCTAAATTGTTGCATAATTAGATTTCGAATGACTTTGTAATTAACTCGAAAGGCAATAGGTATTTATTCCGGCGGAGCAATTACAAGAAGAAAAAGAAGAACGCCCTCCACTTTGAACGCACCACCTATATTTCAAATTGCCTAATTTTATTCTAAAAACTTCTCCCCCGCCCCCCTGCTGTTTTATGGGGGTGATCGTTGATGGATAAATCGACGGCTCGATAATTAATTATTCAATCCGTGATGTAACAAAACACAATGAAACAACATGAAATGACAATGAACGACGCGAGCGCTCGGTTGTTTTGCGCGGCGCTAATTGCGTTAATTACATAGAAAATTAACGCCCGCTAACTGTTTGCTCGCAAATAGTGCGATTATTCAGTCGTTCCTAATCAATTTAATTTGCGCGTCCGCTACGCAATTAAACGCGTAAGCCGTCGCCGCATCGGTGTTTCAAACAAAAACAAAAACAAAAACAAACTACTAATCCTGCAACGTTGCCACGGTCATGATTTACAACAACCCGCCTCTCAAAAATTGCATTCGAACACGAAAAACAAATTAAAAACTGAATTATTTAGTCGCCAGCTATTTGTGGAGTGGGGTTGAGGGTATGACGTCGTCTGAGTTGCCGCTTCCGCGCAGAGATGGCGCGGCGCTCGTCTCATCCGGGTTTATTTACCTAGCGAATTGTCTTCGACGGGTTGAAATTGATAGCTGGCCTTGAAGCCCTGCCCGGGCCAGTCCGAGTTCGCGACGAACTCGATGAAGAGCTCTTGCCCAGTCGATAGGATCTCTAACTCGGCCCCTTCGTTGCACAGGACCGTAATGGCAGGATCTGAGGATGATTTGCCGTCGTAAACGCGGACGATATCCGCACGGTTGATGCAACTGAAACAAAAAGAAAACATTTTTTCCTCATTCATATTTTTTTTTTAAATTTTTGATGAATAGGAGGTTTAGCAGGGCAAGCAACATTAAAAGCTCAAAAGAAGGGGGAGGGGGGCTGCTTTAATTTAATTAATAAAAACAAATCCTTTTTCGCATAATCTATAAATATTAAAGAAAAAGACGATGATCCGTTAATATTAAAAAAAAAAATTAAATAAAGTTTTCTTTATAAAGAACTAAAAGAGAGAACAAAACTGGCGAGGTCAATCGACGAGATTAAAATGTAAATAGAATAAATCCAGTAAAAGCAAAACAAAACAAAGGACGATCGACGGATAATGAAAGAATAAAAAATCGTATCAAATAAAATCAAACCAAAGAAAAAAAAAGGTGATAAACTCATAATGGAAAAATAAAAACAAAACAAATGAAATCGATTAAAAGAAAACGTCGATCAATTGATTATGTTCAAAGTTATATAAAACAAAGTCAAACGAGGAATAAAAAAAATTAAAGATAATGTTAGCACAAAAATAACAGTTATAGGTATAAAACTAACAATAAGTCATAATTGAAATTAACCTCCGCCCACAATAATTTTTATATCCGTAGATACGTATTTGGGCAGCTAAACTGCCATCTTCAGTACGCTACCAACTTAAAAACACTAAAAAAGGATCTAAAAACAACCTAATAATCACACTGATAAAATCATATAAATGTTAAGCTTATATGATTATATGATTTTATCAGTGTGATTAGGTTGTTTTTAGATCCTTTTTTAGTGTTTTTAAATTGGTAGCGTACTGAAGATGACAGTTTAGCTGCCGAAATACGTATCTACGGATATAAAAATTATTGTGGGCGGAGGTTAATTTCAATTATCTCTTAAACCACAGTCTCCTTTACTATTTTCGTTTAACAATAAATCAAAAATTGATTAAAAAATTTGTCATAACTCAAATATTTGTAAATATTAAACGATAAATTAATAATGGAAAAGCAAAATCGAATAAAAAAGAAAAAAAAGGCGATCAATCGACGAGATTAAAAGTGTACAATAAACTCAGATTGAGTAAACGAAAAAATAAAAAGCAACTTACAATTAATTAATTAATAAAAAAATAAAAAATACCCTTCACATCTTCAACTTAACTAAAAGATATCCTTCACGTATTTCCTTTTTTTTTGAAAACCCAGCCTCAAATAAAACCACTTACGACGAATTTGCACCGACAAAAATACCGCGCACGCAGGTGTGTACACAAGCCACTGCATCCGCCATTAAGATGAACGTCACAGATCTAAAAATGGCGATAAATGGACGGGATTAAAGTGAAAATAAATTCTGATTGAGTAAACGGAAAAAAGCAAAAATAAAAGACGATCAACTGATAATTAAAAAATATAAATCAGATCAACAAAAATCAAAAAAGAGAAAAGAAAACAAAACGTGATAAATTGATATAATGTTTACAGATTCATTTTTAGGTCATGACAAAGTTCGTCAGTTTTTAAATCAATTTAACTCATTCTTAGTTTTACGCACCTTCTATTTGGATCCTAACTTTACAATCGTCTTTTATTCTTCTGTGTGTTGTAGTTATTTGTTTTAGAAGTTTAGAATTTATGAAAGTTTATGCATTCTCGCGATATCTCTGAAGCACTGGCATATTTGTTTATGTTATTAGTTTGGTAATATGATATGGGGGCGTGTTTAGTTTTGGCAGCAAAGAAACGGCAGAGACGGCAGTCTTCCGAGGGATAGCCCGGAAGGCGAAGCCTGTCGGTAAACAAAAAAAATCTAGCCAACATATGCCTCATTTGACTTTATTTTCTTGTTAGTTTTGCTTCTCGAATTTAAAATCCACGCATGAAGGAGTAAATGCAAGAGTTATTCAGAGTACAGGATTGTCCAAAAATGATTTTCTTTATTCGAATTTCCTTTCCATCTTTCCACGCTGACAAAATCCCCCCTCCCCTGCCTTCTAATTTTGCAGTGATTTGAATTTCAAAATGAAAATACGACGTGACATTAGAAATTATTCGAAATTCTATCTCTTGGACCAACAATTTCAATCGAATTTAAACTTCCCGCTGACTTCCTCAACAAAACAAAACTTTTCCTTCCAACTTCGCAAAAAAATTTGTTATTTACGAAATACTTCCCAATGAATTTATTATTTTCAACATGAATTTGGAAATCTGTAATCAAGATTTATTTACGTAAAAGATTAGGTTACTCGGAGCGCCGCCTGTAGATCAAAAATGAAAGTTTCTTTTTTTTTCTGATTATTCTAAGGCCCGATTCCATAATCGAACTGAATCAGACTTTTAAGTTAAAGTGATATGTCCAAAGAGATGCGAAAATGCAGTTATCTATACGTCAGAATGTGACTTTTATTTTAGAGTCTCCTTTAGTTCGATTATGAAATCGGCCTCAAAGCTTCTATATTCCGATTTCAAAGAGAAACATTTATTTTTACGTCGAATTATGGATTTTTCACATCAAAATTAAAGTTCAAAATTGAAGACAACGTTTGCCTCTTAATTTCGTGTGCAACGAAAATCTAAAATTAAGTCGTGACGGCTTCGCAAAAAATTTTTATGTTAAATTGTGACCACATCAAAGTTAAATTTTAAAATAGAAGTCAATTTCTTTGGTTTCTAATAAAAACCGATTTTCTTTTCTACTTTTCTGTTTTCCCCGCGCATTTTTTGTTTCAACTCACCTAGCTGACTTACTCGAAACACTTGAAGAACTTCTTTCGCGCGTAATTAACTACAAACCTTGAAAATTGACTGATTGAAGAAAAATTTAAAATAAAAAACACAAACTTCGACGAGGAATGCAGCGCGTAGTTAGGTCTAGAGGCATCACTCGAGGGACTCGGAATTTCGGTTTCTTGTACGGACCCGCACTACTTGAACATTATTCTCTTCGAGATTGCGGCGCAAGTGGGGAATATCGGATGTTGCATTTGTGTGCAAAAATATCCCTAATTGGGTGCATAATCAGGAATATCGCAGCTACCGTAAGCTCGATCTCGTTGTTCCCGATTGGAGTCGCGTTGTGCGATCTCAGTCCAAAGAAATGCACGAATGTTTCTAGAACCCTGCAAGAATTTCGTGAAAATCGTGACTGCAGCCATGCACGGATTTTGAAGCAAGGAATTTTTAAAATTTGGTTTTGAAGAATAGAAGTTCAAATTCACAATTATTGAACTCCTCGTTCGGCGGCGCGCAAAATTAAAACTTTTTCTTTCGAAATGCAAATTCGCTTCGCTCTCCTCGGAAACTTTCGCATTGTGGGGCGGGCGGGGCGAATTTATTTATTCGTTTGATCCGGCGAATAATAACGGTTCGCCGCCGCCGACGTCGCTCGGTTTCGTCTTTCGGATCTGATTGAATGAACCGCCGGGGGACCGAGACTTACAAAACAGGGGCGCTAATTAGGAGTCAGGGGTATTTGAGTTCCACGGACGAAAGCGCAAAGCCCTAATGCCGCCGCCGCGACCTTTGACCTGCGGTATTTATTTACGTCCCCGCATCAATCAGGAGCCCGCCCTGCGGCGCGCAATGGCCCTTTTCTGATCGAATTTGTGTCGTCGGCTCTTTTTACTGAAACCCTTTTTAAATGGAGGTGTGTCGATTGGAATTAGAATTTTGTATTGAGTTGAGTTGAAGATAAAAACGCACTTCTGTTCCCCACATTCCCCCTTACCCCAAATTCTTCTCGTCCGACACCTCCAATTGTAAGTAACGTACAGAGGAGGTTTGATAAAGGAAACGAGACTGAAGAAATCTTCCTTTAATCACAGTTGTGGTTAATAAATAATAAATTGTAACGTTAAGTCAAGTATCCCGAAGAGAACAAGGCCGAGAAACGATTTTCAGCGGCGCTTCAAAAACCGGAAAGCTACAAACAAGGAAATCGAGACTCGAGTCTGCTGAAACACTCCTCAAATACAGCCAAGTTATGAATAAAATGATGAATGTCTCCTTTCATCACTGTTGTGGGTAATAAATAATAAATTGTAACGTTAAGTCAAGTATCCCGAGGAAAACAAGGCCAAGAAACGATTTTCAGCGGCGCTTCAAAAACGAGAAAGCTACAAACAAGGAAATTGAGCCTGCTGAAACACTCGTAAAGTACAGCCAAGTTGAATAAAATGACGAGCGTCGCACTCGTCGATGAAGTTAAGACGAAAATAAAAATTGTGTAAAACTCAATTCACAATCAAATTGATACAAAAACTGATGAAAACATTCGATTTTCTTTGTTAGCAGCATTCTGGTTTTCGGAAGGAAGCCAGAAATCGATTTCTCCTTCGCTTATTACGGTTTGTTCGAATTGCGTCTACTTATGCACAGAAATTAAAAAAAGAACATATCGCGAAGAGTTTTTTTTTTTTTTCATTTGTGAGAATAATAACAGGTCTGACAAAAAAATTAAAGGAACCAGTTGGGCGTTGCAGGAAAAATTTAAAAAGCTAAAATAAAACAAAAATCTCGAACGAGGTAAAAGGGCAAAAATTCTGACACTTAAAATTTTTAATTTCAAACTGTAAGTCCGTGTTACCAACTTTCTGGAAAATATCACAGCCTGCTCTAATTATAAATTCCGTTGATCGCATATTATTTACACTTATGACTATTGCCCTGTTATAAAAACCAATTTAAAATCGGAATGCTATAGGTACAAGTCGCAAAAAACAAAAGACGATCTGTTGATAATTAAAAAAATTAAAACTATGACAAATATAATCGAATAAAAGAAGAAGAAAAAGAAAGAATTGATAATTAAATAATAGAAACAAATCAATTAAATTGAATAAAAGAAAAAACAAAAGATCAGTCAATGGATTGTGTTAAAAATTCTGTTAAATAAAGTCAAATAAGGATTAAGAAACAAAAGACGATCGGTTTATAATTATAAAAAGAAACTGAAATAAATTTTGATAAAAATCAAGATTGCAAAATAGTAAAGTATAAAATGTCTTCATTAAGTGCTTTTACTTCCTTTATACTTGATATTGAGTCAAGGGTTTCCAACTTTTTTTTTTTAATAACGACCACTTCTAAGTAAATAAAAATTTCCACCGACCTCCCTTTTAAATTTAATTAATGTTGACAAAACAGTACGTGTAAATATGTTAAATTTAAATATTGATAAATTGCAATCTTGATTTCTATTTTAGAACTTTATTTCAATTTCTTTTTATAATTATAAACCGAATATATTTTGTTTAATTTCTTCCTTGACTTTATTTGATTGAATTTTTAGGTATAAAAATATACTAGGCGTTTCATTTAAAAAACATGACTTTTCGACAGTTGAAATTAGTTCGAATAGAAGTTACTTTTCAACCAGCCTATAAGCAATCAAATGCAAAACTGGACATGATCTGAAAGAATATTACTGTAGCCTACTACAGGCCAAAAATGGGCATCATGTTTTTTTTTTTTACACAAAGATGGCAGTATCATAAACAAGGTTGTGCAAGTCTGAGTTATTTTTAAAATATGAAAATATCTCGGAAACGGTTAATTTTCGTTGTGTCACACGTTGCACAAAATATTTTTAGAATTTTATGAAGATTGCAAAAATTCATTAGAAAATGGGGTGTTCCATTTAAAATAAGAAAGTTGGCAGCAACTTCCGGTATAAGCGGTGTAAGTGTCCGAAAATTGAAAATATTATACTTTGATAGATCATCATCGTTAACTTATAATTGCAAAATGTTAAACAGAAATTCAAAGAAGAAGTTCGTAAACTTTTAATGAATGTGTTGCTTGAATCTCCCTGTATATATATTTTTTTAGTTTTGTAATAAATATATGTGCAATTAACAACGATGTATTTAGCGTAAAATTTATTAAATGCCTAAACCTATTTAATGTTTTTCCTTGAGATGCTCATCAAATCTGTTTTGAAGTCTATTTCATTTATATGTTTTTAAGGCTGTAACAAAGGCACCTCAATTTATTTGTTGAACGCCGTAGTAATATTGATAAAAGTTTTGTCATAAATGGGATAATTTCAGCGGATGTCCGGAATGTTCCCAATTTTGGTAATAGATAAGTTTTGAAACATTCGAATCTTTACAAGCGTAAACGAAAATTTTGAAACGTAACAAGCAATTCCGGCTTCGAATTTTGCGTTATGTCACAACCATTTTTCAATAAAGCAAAGCAAATGTCCCAGAGACATTTATTTGTAGCTCCATGTACGGTGTCACAAAAACTTGGCCGTGCGTAGTGTACATATTTACAATCTATATAATAATAATAATAGAAAATCGTAAGTGAATGAAAATAGAACACAATTATCTTGGGGTTACTTGCTTAGATGATTAATTTAGAATTTCTTACGGTCTTTGAGTTTCATCTTTCGCATTCGCAATGGCTTCTTGCGCTTCATGAATATTTTTTCTCTTTCTTATTAGTCTCTCTCTTTATAAAGTCTGTAGTTACAAGAATTTTAAATAGTCACGCCTTAAAAATTGAAAGCAGGCTACCCATCCTGCACCCGTGCGTTTATGAAAACACACGAAGTTGCCGCCTTCTTTCCGGTTTGATTGATGGGTTGCCTATTCTAAAATAAATTGTGTGGGGGGGGGGGGGGAGAGGCGTGAGTTGTTGGAAGAGGGCCGGAAATAAATCGGAATTATTTTTGCATCGTCTGCGGGGCCATCTGTTACTTAAAGAGGTGCGTAATGGAAATAATTCCGGGGGCGCTCCTCCCGACATAATTAATCATACTCAGCCCGAAATAACATCATTAGCGCCGCGAGGGTATTCCCGGCCGAAAATGCGGTTGATAAATATGGAAGAAGAAGACATCGATCATATTCTGCCCACCTTTCAATGTCATACGGCGGACGGGACCTCTCGCTCTCTACCATTAAATATGCACGCTCTTTACTTTCGGTATTCGAAATGTAGATACGTATGTGTTTTATTGATGATCTCGTAGTACGTATATGTGTTTTACTGATGATTGATTGATCATGACATAAAGGAAGATGCGGCAGTTTCATATTCAATATTGACGGAGAGACGAAATTGAAAGTCGGCAGAAGCAATTACCGATTATTTTCCCCTAAAATAAAAAGAAAAAAAAAATTGGGAATCGGGAAAGGGAGCGTGCGTGCGTGCCGCAGACAAAAACTGAATACATTGAAGGGGTCTATTGCCTTCATAGTAGGACATGTGTCTTTCTTCATTTCGCCCTCCCAAATTGACGGATTTAACGCAGAAGTTGAAATTGAATCTATCTCTGCGTGGTTGTTATTTGAACACGTGTCATCCAATTTATTTTCGCCTCTTTTGTTGGCTTTACGGGATCTTTCTTTTGTGGGATTGTCATTGAATAATGTAATAGCCGGATGGTAATTTTAGGCGGATCAAAGGAGAGTGCGTTTCGTTTCTTCTTTGTCCCCAACCCCTTTTTTTTTTTTCGTGTTTGTGCGTGTGTAGATAATGAGCGTGTGTGCTGTGACTTCACAAGAGTTTAGGAGGGCCCGGCCCTGGCCCCGGCCCGGCTTTGTTTGAAATACTAAGACCTTCCGCAAAATGTTTTACGCAAGGTCAAACTCAAATGTTCAGCGCGTTGTTTTTTTTTTTTTTTCTTGGGGGGGGGGGTTGTATAACGAACTCGAGCTTTAAAGATAACACGTTCTTTGTGTATGTGTGTCACCTGCCTGTTGCAAAAAGTATTTCGCAACGGAATTAAATTGTAACGCAAATCCGGCATCCCCAGGAAAGCAAGGTTGAGGAACGATTTTCGGCGACATTTCGAAAACCGCAAGGCTGTAAATAAGGCAAGAAGGAAGACTATAAATATGAATGTAGGCTACCAATAAAGAAAGAAGGCTACGAATAAGGAAATCGCGACTCGAACCTTACACGAATTTTCTAAGAGGATTTAGTAAATGAGAAAGAGTTACTTCAAGAGATGGCGCTCTATGTAAAACCGTCACAACTTGACTTTAGATTTACATGGTGTGTGAAGTTAAAATAGCTGAAAAGTCAACGCCTATTTTGATATTTAAATTTGACGTAAAAAGGCACCACAATATGATATATAAAAATAAATACGACATTCTTTCCTTTGAAAGCAGAATAAAGAAGCTTGGAATAACTAGCTTTCACGATTCATCAAGAGATGGCGCTCCATGTAAACCCCTCCAAGGTTGGTAAAATTGATATTACATTTAGAAGGTTGGCTCGTTCTAATTTAATATGCAGTTTGAAGTTTCTTCCCCGCAAAAGTAACTCGTGACGTCACACGAAACTCCTACACGTCACAGTGAAGTAAATAGAGTGAGTTTTAATCTGTTTCTTAAAACTTCATCTGAATCACTAAAAATGGAGTCAATTCTGTGGTCCGCAAAAATCTCGTTAATATGCCCAATGGAATTTATCGCTTGACGTGACGTAACGAGATACGCAACCTTTGCACCCTCCGCTGATCAAGGCAACCTTCTAATACACAGTCCAGCTCTATCAACCTTGAACCCGTCCATGGCCAATTTTATCAATAAACTTGACACTATAAACCATAAGCGTCAAGCTTATTGATAAAGTTGGTCATAACCCCTCACAATTTGATTTTGTAGCGCAGAGTAGTCCTACGCCCTCTCTGAAAGGGTGAAAGTAAACCAAGAATAGTGACAGAGACACAAACAATTATCATTTTTACTTTTAAGAAAAGAGTTAGTCATTAGAGAACCATCCATCGATCAGCTTGCAATCACGGTGCGCGTTTTCGGTGAAGTTTAATTTCATTTTGTCATCAAGAACTTCTTTTTCTTTAGAATTATCTTGTATTTCGAAATCAGTTAAATTAAAGTAGATTTAAATCAAGTGAGTTATCTTACTTGCGGGAAACTGGAACCCGAACCGTTACAATTTTAGATTTTTGTTACACGTGAAGTTAAAAGGCAAAAGTTGACTTTTGGTTTTGTAATATTGTTTTTTTTTTTGGGGAAAATTTCGCATATAATATTTCAATCTGTCCTAATTAGCGAACACTTGATTTTATTAAAATTAATAACTTCCCGATTTTAATAATTGTAACGTGCATTTAAAAAAAAAAACTCTATTGTAAACCAAACTTAACGTTTTTATTAATATACAGATTTTACAAACAAAAATTTGACATTTTTATTTATTTATACACCTGCAAGTAAAGCGTCTAGGTGAAGTTAAATGAGATTAAAACATGAGAGAGAAAGAGCGAGAACCAATTCTCGACAAGTAAACGCCGTTCGAGCAAACTCGTGGATTCAGATTTCTGGCTTTCTCTCCGAAAACCAGAGCGCTACTCGAAGTTATTATGTGGGAAGTTGCCTCATGCAATATCGGACGGATTCGACATTTTTCGTATGGCTCTCGTCCAAGCTGAAGCTTCATTTAAACTCATCAGAATAGTTGCGTTGTTATGGCAACGGCACCGACTGTGCATGCGTCGTGGATCGCGACCAATCGAAATCGAAACAATCTAGTCTGACGTCACGACAGTCCGCACGGACACCCCCACCAGCGCGACCCGGCATTCGGCTTTATGCATGTAAATCCAAGCTTATGAGACAACTTCTCATATATTAACTTTGAGCGCTACTAACAAAGAAAAAATAGAAATCTAACTTTGTATGGACTGTTAAAAGGATTATGGACAAAAATGGCGCGCAGAGCGGATTATTACCTTTGTTTTTGTTATTCTGTCATCTTTTTAACCCCCGTCTATACGTTTTACAATAAGTTATTCACCACTACCCTGAACGCATGACGGTTTTCATAACAGTGAAAGGAGTTATTATCGGCATAACAGGCATGGGAAAGTAACTGTTGACGTACGTTTCGGTCTTGTAGACTTCATTAGGACAATATAACCAACTACAACCAAGGTGTAAGGTTTTTATAACCTCCTGTAAAAACGTCATGCAGGTTCAATTTAGTGTTTTGGGAGCAATACTTATACACTGTCGTATCAACGACAACGATGTTCACCCTAGCTGTTTTCTCTTTGGAAACCCGGCCCCTTCTCCACTGAGCTAGCCGAAGGTTTCAGTGGTAGGATACTTGAAGCTTGAAGTGAACTACATTTCTTTCAAACGACCCAGAAATCGTTCTCAAAGTAATTTTGCATTGGATTTCTTTTAAAAGATTGACAAATCGGACTCCCTCGAGTCAAGTGACTGTTCAGATATGCTAAAGTAAATATTCACGCGGAACGGAACTCTCGACATACGAGTTTTTAAGTTTCAGACACAGTGTTAATAAAATCCGAAAGCACCTTCTTCGGTATTTCTTGTGAATTTTATCACTTGCGCTACCACCACCTTGATTCCAGTGGTGGCAGCGGAAGTGATAAAATTTATGTAAAATTTAGCAGCGCACAATTAAAAAAATTTTAGAATATTTTTTTCATAAATACCTTAACGAAGTGGAAAATTCTTGTCTTTCACCCCCTCGACTTATCCCACACACATTTCATCACGTTAATTAATAACTTTGAGATGGAACTTTGATCACCATATCAAACGTCTTCTTCTCGTTCACTCTTGTTAATAATAATAATAGAGTTAGTCTAGTAATTTCTGAGACACGCACGCAAAGTTAGGAGTGTGTTTGTATTGTACTATTAGTTCGTGGATGAAACAACAAATTTTCCAAACCCACCCTTGCGGAAATTGAACAATTTCGTCGTAAACCGGCGCACAAAAGCGTTCGGGGCACTAATGGTAAGCGGCGGGCGCAAAGGCAGCGCCCGTTCCGATCGGATGTTTCGGCAGCCCGCATGGAAACAAATTATTCGCCGCCAATCGCTGCATAATTTACAGCGACGGTCGTAATTTATTGTCCGAATTTAATAATATTGAATTATAGTGTCATAATGTTACGCGGGGGAGGGGGGCGGATTTGTGGGGACTTTCCCCGCACCACACCCGAAAACGCTGACGCGACAATTCCAATTAAACACATAGTAATCGAATTAACTGCGCCACCCCCCGATGATCATCAAAATAAAAATAACTCGAATAAAAGAGGGGTGGGGAAGAAATGAAATTCAATAAAGCGACCGCCCGACGATGGATTTGATTTCCTTTTGCGCCCTCAACCCCTCAAAAAAAAGAAAAACGTGACAATCGCAGGTGTATTTCTTTATTATTTTATTTGAAGGGAGGGTGGCGTAGCTGGTAGGATCTCTTCGACTTTGATCATGCGAAAATTGAGACGACCGACGACGGCTTTAATCTTTCGCCCCGCGACGACAAATTTATAGATCCTTTGAGTTCGCCTTCCACAATGGATCGTCCGGTTTTATTCGATCGTTTGTCCGGGGCGCATTTTCCGTCAACTGCTTATCTCGCCCCCTTTATGTCGAGGTGGTGTGGCGCGCCGCCGTCAATCGGAGAGCCGGAGGTCGGCACTTAAATTACGGCCCGGCAGGTTGTACCGAGTCTTATCCTGTCGCTGGAACATCTTTCTTCTGGCCCGAAGTTCGCAAGCCCCGAGATAATGTGGGGAGAGAGGGATTTGCCGCCGAACGGAAAGTTTCCGACGAGCGCGCGGGGCGGACTATTATCTCTCCGGAGGGTGGCGAGCGGATGTTTGGCAAACTTTCGCATTATTTTATAACTGTTGGGGAAATTAAACAAGTTTTTTACAGCCCGAGTTATCCTCCTCGGGGGTCCTTGAAGTGATTATGGTGACAGAATTAGTAAACGAAGCACTGCTCGTGCTGCATTTAATTAAATTGCGAGGAGTAAAACCATGTTTTCGAAGATAAACAAAAGGGAACGACAGTGAAAAAATAGGAAAAGTTCAGAAAATGACCTGCAAGACTATCATGAAATGAAAAGTTTAGAAGAATTGATCCGAACTCGGAATTACCAATTCCAGAATAGTATGATCGGAATCTCTAAATAGAAAGATGCATTCCAGATTTTTCCAAATGAATCCAGATTAGTAGTGGGGGATGATGAATCACAAGGCGACGCACTGAAACGAAACATCTCTTCTAAAGTGTACAGTCTAGAAAACCAGAATAGAACTTCGAATGGCCGAATAGAATTAATATTGTAAAATAAAAGGCTAAGTGTGAAACCAGAATGCAACGATTGATTAGATTTAATCAGTATGTTTTACAAATTTATCCAGATCCTTCCAGATTAGACATTGCTGAGCTCTGCCGAAAAAACAGTTTAATTTCAACGCGACGCATTGAAACAATGTGAAGTTTAGTAGAATTAGATCCGCACTCAGAATCGCTGAATAGAATTAGTTGGAAACAACATACAAACAAAAAATTCAAACTACCAGTTCCAGAATAGAATGGTCGGAATCTCTGAATGTAATAAAGTCTTCCAGATTTTCCCGGTAAATCCAGACTAGTATTACGGAAGATTAATCACTCACCATAGGACGATGATGCATTAAAATGAAACATCTCGTTCTTTGCAAACTACCAGTTCCAGAATAGAATGGCCGGAATCTCTGAATGTAATAAAGTCTTCCAGATTTTCCCGGTAAATCCAGACTAGTATTACGGAAGATTAATCACTAACCATAGGACGACGATGCATTAAAATGCAACATCTCGTTCGTTGCAAACTACCAGTTCCAGAATAGAATGGTCGGAATCTCTGAATGTAATAATGTCTTCCAGATTTTTCCCGGTAAATCCAGACTAGTATTAAGGAAGATTAATCACTAACCATAGGACGACGATGCATTAAAATGAAACATCTCGTTCTTTGCAAACTACCAGTTCCAGAATAGAATGGTCGGAATCTCTGAATGTAATAAAGTCTTCCAGATTTTCCCGGTAAATCCAGACTAGTATTACGGAAGATTAATCACTAACCATAGGACGACGATGCATTAAAATGAAACATCTGGTTCGTTGTCCTAAGGTGTAGAGTCTAGAAAACCAGAATAGAACTTTGAATTGCTCATTAAAATTAGAATGATTTATAATTAATATTGTAAAATTAGGCTAAGTATGAAGCCAGCCAATACCAAAATGCAACGATTGGATTTAATCAGCAGAAAAATGTTCTTCAGATTTATCCAGATCCGCCCAGATTAGAATTTGCTGAGCTCTGCCGAAAAAAAAGAACCTTTTTCCCATACGACGCATTGAAAGAAAACATAATGTGAAGTTTAGAAGAATCAGGACTCGCACTCAGAATAGCTGAGTAGAATAGGGACGACGAAAACATACCAACAAATAAATTCAAGTTACCAGTTCCAGAATAGAATGATCGGAATCTCTGAATACAATAATGGCTGCCAGATTTTTCCAGGTTAAGAACAATCGAATTTTCTGAAACAAAAGAGCTTGCTTTTTGCTTAAGGCAATCAGAGCTTACGGCCACTAAAACCAGAATAGAAATTGGATTCGCTGAATAGAATTACAGCTCATTCGAGTAAACAAAATGAAGTAGAAAGCTAAACGCGAAACAATCAATGCCAGAATAGAACAATCGGATTTTCTTAGTAGTAGAAAAGCATCACCCAGATTTTTTCAGGTCAATCCAGATTAGAACTGGGCGTTACCGGAATAAAATTGTTTAAATACAAGACGATGCCTTGAAACAAAATTCTTTGTTGCTTGTTCTAAGGTGTACACTCTATAAATCCAGAATAGAACCAGAATGGAGCTTGGATTCGCTGAATACAATTTGAGCTCTTTCGAGTGAACACTATGGAGTAGAAAGCTAAACGCAAAACAGCCAAAGCCAGAATAGAACGATCGGATTTTCATAGTAGTAAAAAAACGTTTATAGATCAATGGAGATTAGAAATGGGCTCTGCCGGAATACAACAGTTTAAAGACATTATTCTGGAACAAAATCTCTTGTATTCTGTTTTAAGACATGTAGTAAGTCAATCCAGAATAGAATTTGGAATCGCTGAACAGAGCGTTCTTGAATGAAAAAAAGTCTAAGCGCAAAACTGCCAATACCAGAGTAGCATCGATCGGAGTTTTTAATAGGAAAAAGTTTCTAAACATTTCTCAATCAGATCAATCCAGATTAGAATTGAGCTCTGTCGACAAAAAAAACAGTTTAATCACAAGACATGAAACCAGAATAGAACCCTGAATATATTTGGGATGCTCTCGAATTACGAATAAAAAGTCTAAGCGCAAAACTGCTAATTCCAGAATGGAACGATCGGGATTTCGTGCTAGAAATGTGAACTTAAAAAAAAAAAATTTATCGAATTTTCGCCGTTCATCAAATCGCGAGTCAAACAAATGCATTTCTTGAATCAGCGATTCGTCACCAAACCACTAAAAGCCTCCACTTTAGAACGTCATCTCTTAACTGAAAACGGAAGCTCTGTAATTATGTTCGAAAATCTCTTTTAATTTTGTTTGTAAAATCTTTAGGAATCCATCAGATCACGAATCAAACGTTAGCGCTGAACAAATTATTATTATGAGAATTAGTCGACAGCTACAATGACCAATGGTTATTCGTTCCATCCATTCCAGCGCCATCTATTCGACAGTTGTGGTAGTTTTTACGGCAGCCTAAGTCAGCGAGCTTTCAGTTTCGAAGCGGATCACATTTTTTTCAAAACACTGAGAAATCATTCTTAGATACTATATTTCTTTCAAAAAACTGAAATTTTAGTTCAAAATTCGGATAATTACATATATAGGATATTACGATGTTAGAATCAATAAAAGTTCTTAGCGTCATCTATTGGTCGAAAACCGTATGCTACGCATCTTTTATTAAATTGCAAATAATATTTCAATTCTATTTACGCCGAGCGTTTATTCGTACTGCCATCTATTGGACGGATACATCATTTTCTTTTCCATGGTCTAACCTGTTTTTTTTTGCGGACTTCAACTTTTTTTATCTCGATTATGATTTTTTTTAAATAATAATACCTAGATATGTATTGTATATGCTTTGAAGTGTGAACATTTTTTATTTTATTTTTGGTTGTGACGCGACGCTCTATCGGTCACATTAAAAATAGATGCTCTTTTTTCATAATTATTTCCGTGAAGTTCGGAGCGCCACCTGTAGGATGGATACGGTAGTCTTTTGTATTGCGACCACGTACTCTATATGACCACAAATTTTAATTTTTTTAATTTTTATTACTTTATTTAATTATTGTTTCGAGGATACGTGATTTATCAACGCATGATTTGAAAAGGCACTATTGCAATTTTATTCGAAATTTCGACAGTTTTTCGACAGTCAGATATTACAATATCGGTGTCAACAAGGGTTCTATTGCTCGGGAACATCATTTCATTTGATGTACCTAGAACAAATTTATCAACGGATCGTGAATAACGGTTTTATTTCACATATATGTCTAGGGTTTGTTCTCGGCGCCATCTATTGGGGGAATACATATTTTTTTTTTCTATAATGTAACGCGTTTTATAAGCTTGCATATGTTAATTCTTATATCTTGCTTGTGTGTGTGTGTGTGTTTCTATTTTTTTTTTATGAAAGTATTGTATTTTCAATTTGGTCGCGATATTTCATTGTTTATATTAAAAATGTCGATTGCTTTTCACAATTCTTTTCCGTGAGGTGTTGTCCTCTAGTGGAGTTCCTCTATAATTAATGCCCGTACAGTTTACAAAAGGGAAATCGCACTCAGGAAAAATACGAAAAGCGACCGGCGCCAATTTAAAGCGATATTTATTTAAGGTAATTAATTTTTATGGCGGAATTGAATTTTCCTGCCCCCCCTTCCCGTAATATTTTCCCTACAATTCACCCTTCTAACTCTGAATAAACATCTGCGGCAATATATCATCCAATAATATTTTCGGTTCCATTCCCAAACGACTACTTCGTCGGGGTCTACCACTGCATTGCGTTTTTGTTAGTGCCAGTGGCGGCGGCGGTTAATTTATCCCATAAATCTTCGTCCGGGGCGTTTTCTTTTTCTTTTTTTTTTATTACGCGAGCAATTCAACAGCTCCCAAGATCCGAGGAGGAACGCCAGAATATGTTGCCATACAAGAAGAGACACATTCACATTCACGTCTCAATCTCCGTCTCTCACAAATGATAATAATCGTAAAAATAAAAAGTCCAATAAGCTCGGGATTAGGGCGACTTAAAAAGTCGTCCGCTGGGGGGAGGGGGGGTGTTATTAAAAAGTTCGAGGATTTGGAAATTTGATTTTAATGTCGCCGAAACGGAGGAACTCGTTAAAAACAAATTTGAACGCGCGCCCCTTAATTGACTGAAAAAAAAATTAAAATATTTCATAAAACGGAAGGTGCGTGCTGCTTCCGCCGGTGAATAAAACGATGGCAGGAGGGGGGACGCGGGGGGGCGGGTGGCGGTACGGAAACGCGATAAATTAAATTGAAGAACCGTCGGCGGCGGGATGATTCCGAAAACGCCTGTAATTACGGCAACAAATTAATGTAGATGAATGCGGTACGTTGTAAAGTTTACTTTCCTTGCTTGGGGGAACCACCGGCACCGTCAACAGGTTTCGCGCTTTATTGATCCAGGAATCTCTCGAATTCCTTTTCTTTTTTTCTAACTTACGTAAGTGCTAATGAATTAATTATTATTTAAACATTAGTGTTTACAAAATTCTAAATTATATTACGGGTTAACTCCTACTTACTTTCGGCAACCACGTGTGGTACGTGCTTGATTTCGTAAGGTACGTTCCGGAAGTGACGTCGTTGGAAATCGAGACCTCAATGCTCATGCTTTTCGCGTCCCGTGCTCGCACCGGCAGCCATTTTGCTGGTTGAAAATCGTTTCCGGTATCCTCGATCATACGCTCCGGCAGACATTACCGTTTCGACACGTTAAAGTGGTGTATATCGTGAATTTGTGCATAATTGAGTTTCCAGCAAAGTTTTAAAACACCGTGTATCTAGAGAATACTTTAAGCCTTAAGCGTCATCTGATTTACTTTTGAGCAAATTCTTCCGAGCGGGTCAATTGAATCAGCATTAAAAATCGGAGGTACTTAGGTTGTCAAGTTAGCGTAGGTCACGTTTGTAATGGATTTCTTTGTTTCTTCACAGAGGAATCCGTTTCTAGCTCCACGCCTTTTTGTTCTGTTTCTATTTTCGATCCTACGTCCGTTTACGGTGACGGCTTCATTTTCTTCGAGGTCGCCAATACGTCGCCTGGCTCGGAGTTCATTGCGATACGATAAGGGTACCCGATTATTAACCGAGATTCGATGTATTCGCGAGACAGGGCGTCACCCTGCCGACAACCGACTGCGACCGTCAAGGCCGCCTCATCGTTTAACATTTGGAACTAGAGAAATGTACATTTTTGTTTTTATTTAGTTGAAAATCGTACCGCGATTAAGTTTATAGATTATGTTAGGCCCCTCGGGTTATTGTGTTTCTTGTTGTATTTTGATTTCACGTGCCTAAATGTATTGATTTTAAGTACATTTTGGTGTTTTGCTGCGTCGACAAACTATCTTGATTGTTCGAACGTTAAGATATCCACCGGTAATTTTCGAACATCAGCGCAAGCTGTGGATTCTTGGGAATCGATTCCATAGCGCGCATATCAATTGGGGTAACTCCTTGGCACCCTTATTATTATGCACACCCTCCTTCTTCAGAGACTAGCTCGGTACAGCGCAACTTGCAACCAGATTACGGTAAGTGACCAAGAGTTAACGTAATTGCATTAAGGAGGTAGCAATTTAATTAATTAATTTGATGATTTTTGTAAAAAAATGTAACTCGGTAATCGACAAGGTGGAGACAATATTTTTCTTTGCGTTTTATATTGTAACAGAAAAAGGAGCGATGATTCACACAAGCAAAAACAACGCCTACATCCCCCAAGCTCAAGAAGTTAGCAGTTATGTAACATCAGCTGCAGTATATTATGAGTCATATCTGCATTATTTTCATGAAAGTTATTATTTAGCTCCACTGAATCTGATTACGTCCACCAACCCCCGCCCTCCGAAGACTACTGCAACATATTTCGAACTAAACGCAAAAAAGCGAAACGATTTCGCCAGAAAATTTCGGCCGTTCAGTTTTTTTTTTGCTCGGCCCGCGCGCTTGATGAATTACGTCTTGCGGCCGGAGTGAAACGTCGGCATTAGCAAATTGAAAGAAGAGCAAACGCCCCCGGAACAAAAAGCGTCGCTTTTTACTGGCGACAAGCTCCACGGGACATAACAATCAGAGGATTGAGTCCGCGCGAGCTCAAGTAGCCCGCTATCCTTTCCCTGACGCTTATGGTTCATCAAAATAATTGATCGGCCCAGTCAGCAGGATCAGGAGTCCTGGGCTTAATGGCGCACGCGATTACCATCCTCTCTAAATTTCGGGGGCTTTCCTCGTTGATCGCGGCGGCGGGGCAAAGGTTATGTTCGCACCTTTTCACCTTTTAACGTGTTATTTAGGGATTGGGATGCTTTCGATAGAAAGGGATGAATTTAATTAAATTAATTATCTATTATACGCTCACGGTATAGTTAGGTTAAGTTCTGCGTTTGAATTGGTGCAGAGAAAGGTTACGCGACGTCTACCGGTGAGTGCAATTACAACATACCAGGTCAGGAACTCGCAAGTATCGCTTGCGTTTGTTTCGTTCAGCATTGAAAATGAAACTCAACAATACACACTAAGCGGGATATGTTTCCGTTTTTGTATATGAAAAAAAAAGAGAGACGTTAAAAACCGAGAGGGAAAAAGTGTAAAACCAATAAAATAATAAAATAAATCAACTGTAACGACGTTGTCCGGCCGCCCCGTAAGGAGGAAGAGATAGAAGCGATATTTGATTGCATAAAATCTCGTTGTTGTACAAAATTAATTGCTCAGGTTCGTAAAAGTGCAATTTTTTAAAATCTGTAGTGTTTGCCCAACGGGGTCCTAAGTCATAGACTTGTCAAGACCTCAGGAGTAGATGTGTGTCTTTGTGTGTGTAAAGTGTTCTATGGCTTTGTTACTTCCAAATCTCCTCGTCGTTGAAGGGGAAGCAGTGTCGAATTTTCTCCCCAACATTAAAGGGTACCTGAAGTGAGTAACGACTCTCGAGAAATGTGTCGAGCGGATGCGAACCCACGACCTTACGATTGCAAGGCCGGTCTCTTACCAACGGACCGTTCAGGCGTTAAAATAACTGAAACAGATGTGCAACGAACGTTAGAACCTGTCCAGGAAGGTTAGCAACTATCCTAGAATGTTAGAAACTATCCTTGAACGTTAGATTTGGAGTTTGACTTGAACGCTAGATTGACAATTAAGTTACTTAGTTTGATTAGGAACTATGGTAGAAGACATTTATTTAAACGGTTCGAATTGGATCTGCCTTTACAGTTAACTATGAGAGGAACGAGTCACTTAAGTGTTAACGCTAGACGTTTTCCGGCGGTATTCTTGAACCTCTACGTCTATAGATCAGGGTGTAATGGAAGCGCTCGAACAGCTGATGTTACGTAATTAATTCGTGGGGAACTTATGTGTAGGCGGTGTTTCCCTTTGATGTTAAAAACTGAGAGAGAAGAGAAGTGGAGAACCTAATTTCGGCAAACTCGGAAATAATCCCGCAGCGACATCCCACCGCCCTGTAAAGAGGTTTTTCAGGTTCCCAAAAATATAAAATAACTGGAATATATGTGCAATGAACGTTAGAAACTATCTTAGAACGTCATATACCATCCTAGAAATAAGATTTGAGTTAGAACGTTAGATTTGGAATTTGACCTGAACGTTAGATTGACGACAATTAAATTGTTTAGTTGGATTAGGAAATGGAAAACCTAATTTCGACAAACTTGCAAATAATCTGTAGCGTCGTCCAGAGAAGAAAGAGAAGCGATTTTCGGTCGCACAAAATCTCATTGTTATACAAAAATTAATAGTGATGCGGGGGGTATTCTTCAAGTGCGTCAAAGTATAAAATCACCGGAATAGCAACGAACGTTAGAAACCATCCTAGAACGTTAGAAACTATCCTAGAAATTTAGAAACTGTCCTAGAACGACAGAGACCACTAGCACCATTAGATTTGGAAATTGACTTTGAACGTTAAAAGAGAGAGAACTGATTTTCGGTTGTATGAAAGCTTGTTTTCATTATTATAAAAAAAAAAATTAATAGTGATGCGAGGACACAGGATGACATTTCTCTTTCTAAAAGTATAAAATAACCGGAATAGATATGCAAACTATAAGAATCTAAAGGATATAAAGAAATAGAGCAGTCAAATTATCTATCATATCCTAAAACGTAAAACGAAGCTATCCCGGAAATTTAGAAACTATCCTAGAAACTTGGAAACTATCCAAGAAACTTAGATACTATCCTAGAACGTTTGAAACTATCTTAGAAATTTAGAAACTATCCTAGAACGACAGAGACCACTGGAATTAGATTTGGAATTTGACATTGAACGTTAAAAGAAAGAGCACTGATTTTCGGTTGTATAAAAGCTTGTTTTCATCATAATAAAAAAAAATATTAGTGATGCGAGGACATAGGAAGACATTTTTCAGGCTCCTAAAAGTATAAAATAACCGGAATAGATGTGCAAGCTCTATGAATATAAAGAATATAAAGAAATAGAGCAATCAAATTATCTATCATATCCTAAAACGTAAAACAAAGTTGTCCCGGAAATTTAGAAACTATCCTAGAAATTCAGAAACTATCCAAGAAATTTAGAGACTATCCTAGAACGTTAGAAACTAAATGTGTTAGACATTTTGACTTAGAACATTAGCTTCAGAATTTTATTTGAACTACTAAGGCAGAAGAAACCAAGCGATTTTCGGTTGCAGTAAAGCTCGTTTTCATCATTATACAAAATTAATAGTGATGCGTGGAACAGGGAGACATTTTTTAGACTCCTAAAGGTATAAAATAATAATAATAAATAGATGCGCAAGCTACTTGCCGAGGGGATTTAAAGCGATGGCGGATATGGACGGGACTTTCGTTTCCGGGTCGCATGAATATAAACAAACAGGGGAATTAAATAATCCATGATATCCTAGAACGTTAGAAGCTATCCCAGAAATTTAGAAACTATCCTAGATTTAGAAGCTATCCCAGAAATTTAGAAACTATCCTAGATTTAGAAACTGTTCTAGAAATTTCGATATTATCCTCAAAAGCTAGAACTATCCTGGAACTTTAGAGACTATCCCAGAACATTAGAAACTAGATGTCTTAGATTGACAATTACTCAATGTGGGGCACCGAAAGACATTTTTCAGGCTCCTTAAAGTATAAAATACTGAAATATGTGCCAGCCACGTGCCGGCATATTTTAGGGATCGAACGCGAACGAGAACGCGAACGGAACTTTCGTTCCCTCCTGAATATAAACAAATAGGGGAATCACGTGGGTCGTAAATCTTTCTCGCTCTCACTTACCTGAGGTCGCCTTTTTGTAAGGACACTTCTTCGAAGACGACGCGTATCCTCTCCTTCGTCCTGAAAAATCGCACAAATCAATTTAATGGGCTTATTAAGCGTGCCCGAATTTGGGCCAAGGCGCGCACTTAGGTGTTATAAATCTGACGTAATCGCGCCGCCACCAAATCCGAGGCATCTGCCCGAACGCGAATTAATACGGCCCTAATAAATTCCGGCGTCTTCTCCTCTCTCTGGTTTAAACCCAAATTGGAAGAGCTGCTAGAGTCGAAGTCGATGTTATTGGGAGATCCGTGCGGATTAATTATTATTATTAATCTGTGTTTTGGCGGGGGGGGGGGGGGCAGAGGAGGAGAAATAACTTCCCTTTCCTTCCCAGGGCCCTAATTAACAACGAGCCTCTGAACTTGTTTTCGAACTTAAAGACCCCCCGAGTTATAAGAGCCGCGGCGATAATTACGTGTCCATCAACTTTTAATTAGCGATAAAAACTCGCAGGCGCGCGCGATAATATTCTTTAACGGTCACGGCGGCGGTGCAATATAAGTTTAATCAACCCCCACATAAAAGCCGGCCGTAAATACAGACCTCGCCCGGAAGCGGTACGAGCAGCGTATGTTCTTGGGGTAGCTGGATGGATATCGGGGCGAGTAGAACTTTCCGTAGCTGGGTGTGTACTCCGAATTTCCGAACTGGTAATCGCACATTGTGCCCATCACCTCCTGTCCGTCTGTCTTGAACAATCCTGGAACACACACAACGACATCAATGACAGGCGGATGAAGCCGTTGTTGGAATTACTCAAGCGTTGAGACGACGAGGACGCGCGACGACGCGACGCGACGTGATAAGGGAAACGTTTCTTGATCGCTTATACAAAAAAATCGTTCCATTTTTGTGCCGTCAATAAAATACAGACAGCATTTCCTTCGAACGTGTTCAGTTAAAAGAAAACAAGTTATGTACGATAATAATTAAAGTCGCTGTTAGTTATCGAAAGTTAATTGGCAAATAAATGCATTTTGGCTCACCAAACTGTACTAATATTCAAGAGAATCGTAAATTCTCATTAACAGACTATGACTAGAAACTATCCTAGAACGTCAGACACTGTCTTTGAATGTGAGAAAATATCCTAGAGCATTAGATACTATCCTAGAACGTTAGACACTATGCTGGAACGTTAGAAATTATCCTAGAGCGTTAGATACTATCCTAGAACATTAGAGACTATCCTAAAACATTGGAACCTAGATGTGTTAGGCATTTGGGGTAGAAGCTATACCTACGCTATATGCGATTTTTACAATAACAATTAAAGTCATTCTTAGTTATCGAAAGTTAATTGTTAAGTAAATTAATTTTGACTCATCAAACTAAATATTATGATGTTCAAGAGAATCAAATCTCTTCAACGCCCTATTACTAGGACCTATCCTAGAACGCGACATAATTAACGTAATTGAAATGCTTCAAGCGAAAGAAAATAATTCAAGAGAGTGAAACCGCGAAACAAAACAAATGAAAAAAAAATAAAAAAAAACTTCGGTCGTTACAGTTTAAACTTCATTTTCCTTTGATGATTGGATTTACGACTTTAAATTTAAGGATGGCGGTCTGACGAAGGTTTAACAGCCGAAACCGGTGACTATATTTGAGAACAGACGACTGCCAAACTTTATTATTTAAACAAATCATCAAAACTTTCGTCCGAACGAAAAAAGAAACGCAAACATCTTTATTACAGAAAAATAACCGTCTAAGGAACACAAATCGAGCGCCTCGTGACAAGCGAGAAACAAAAGACGATCAACGTCCTTGAGAAACAAAAGGCGATCGACTTTTTTCGAAAAATCGAAAAAAAAAGAGAAACGTGACTAATGCTCGGAAAGTAAAAACGTTTTCAAGAGGGTTTTATAAAAAAAACCCAAAGGAGACGATCGTGCGCTCTTGAGAAACAAGGAACAAAAAACGATCGGACCCTTGTGAAACGAAAGACGATCGACCCTTGAGAAACAAAAGACGATCGACTTTTTTCGAAAAATCAAAAAAAAAATAAAGAAACGCGACTAATGTTCGGAAAGTAAAACCGTTTTCAAGAGGGTTTTTATAAAAAAAAAAAAAACCTGAAGAAGACGATCGTGCGCTCTTGAGAAGCAAGGAACAAAAAACGATCGAACCCTTGTGAAACAAAAGACTTTTTTCGAAATATAAAAAAAAAAAAATAGAGAAACGCGACTAATGTTCGGAAAGTAAAACAGTTTTCAAGAGGGTTTTTATAAAAAAAAAACCTAAAGACGATCGTGCGCTCTTGAGAAACGAGGAACAGAAGACGATCGACCCTTGTAAAACAAAAGACGATCTACTTTTCGAAAAATTAAATAGAAAACGCGACTCACATTCGGAACGTGAAAATGTTTTTCAGAGGCATCGGGTTTTTACAAAAAAAAAAAAAAAAATTAAAGACGATCGAGCGAGCCTTAAGAAAGTTAGAATAACAATCGACCCTTGAGTAACAAAAGACGATCTTTCTTAGGAAAAAAATTAAAAAAAACACGTGACTCACATTCGGAATGTGAAGACGCTTACAGAGGGTTTAAAAAAAAAAAAAATTATAGACGATCCAGCGACTCTTGAGAAAAGAGGAGCAAAAGATGATCTATCCTTAAGAAACAAAAGACGATGATCTACTTTTCGAAAAATATAAAAAAAAGATAATACGACTCATACTCTGAACGTGAAAATGTTTTCAAGAGTCATTGGTTTTTTTTTTTAAAGTAAATACAATCGAGCGACCCCGAAGAAATGGTGTATAATAGACGATCGACCCTTGAGAAACAAAAAAACGATCCACCTTTGGAACCTCTGAAAAACAAAAGACGATCTACTTTTTGAAAAATCAACAAAAAACACGACATATTCGGACAGTTCAAATGCTTTCAAAAGGCAACACGTAAAAAGAAATTAAAAACGATCGAACGCATCGGCGTCGATTCTTGAGTGAAAAACAAAAGACGTTCGGCCTTTGACAAAATAAAAGGCGATCGACTTTTCAAAAGTAAAGCGATTTTCAAAATGTGATCGCTTCCTACTAAAGGCAGTCAATCTTCAAAAAAAAAAAACAAATACAAAAACAAATAAAAATTACAGAGAGTATCACCGAGTAAAAACAGAAGACAGTTGGGTTATTGCAAAAAGAAAAGACGGTCGATTTCTTAAAATATTCACGATTTCAGAAGCCATCGGATTCATTAAAAAAATAAAATAAAATAAATAAATAAGACGTTTGGCTTACATACGCATCGGTTCCAGAATGAAAAAAAAACAAAGACAACGACGACGACAAGGACTTTTGAGAAACAAAAGACGGTCGACTTAAAGGCGAAGCACTGCTGATTTTCAAACGTGATCGTTTTCCAATAAGGGATATCATCCTAGAACATTAGAAACTATTCTAGAACGTTAGAAACAATCCTAGAACGTTAGAAACTATCCTGGAACGTTAGAGATTATCCTAAAACATCGAAAACTAGATGTGTTTGGTATTTGGAGTAGAAGCTACACGCTATACTCGATGTTTACAATAATAATTAAAGCCACTGTTAATTATCGAAAGTTAATTGGCAAATTGGCAAAAATTTCAGATCACTTTTGATCACAAAATATTGCTCAGTTCTTAATTAATAAATGTTATTATTCGTTCGATGAATTTATGCAGGACAACTCGTTTTGAATGAAATTAATTTAATTATTTGCCTGTGATGTACGTATACTTACTTATTTTATATTATTGATTTCGATACCTTTCTTTTAAGGGTTTTTCTTACTTACATGTATTTATGCTACTGAATAATCCAATACCATGTATCATTACAGTAATAATGAAGAGAATCGTGAACTTTCATTAATACACTGTGACTAGAAACTATCCTATAACGTTAGACGCTATCCTAGAGTGTTAGACACTATCCTAGAATGTTAGAAACTATCCTAGAATGTTAGACACTATCCTAGAATGTTAGACACTATCCTAGAATGTTAAAAACTATCCTAGAACGTTGGGTATTCGAGCTTGTTTACATTAGCCTTACGACGACTCGTCTGTATCCCTTCGTAATACTTTTCCAGCGTTAATTAATTCAAAGAGAAATAATAAATTAATTTCGTATGAAAACAGCGGTTCGTCCGCCGTCGGGTCGGCGTAACGTAATTATTTCTTTTTATGTGTGTCACCGTGTCATCAGATCAGAAAACACGAGTAGGTTAATTTCATTTTGCATGTTAGTTTCGTCTAAAGTCACGCAGCCCCGCGAATTACCCCATAAAAAGAAAAAAAAAACTTAATTTATTCCTCTTCGTACCGACGTCGGACGTATTTTATGTCGCACGCGTTTCGTTTAAACCGTAGCATGTTTTCAGCTCTTATTTTTAATCTTATCGCCATGAAAGAAACTAACTAGCGCGGTGCCTATTACAGGATTACGGATGATCGCGCGCACAATCGAGGTCATGAAACAAAAAGAGAAAAAAATGGCAGCTTTCGTTTGCAGACTTGCCATGAGAAGTCGATTTGATTTAATAAATCGTTTTGACAGATTAGAATTTCAAACAAACGCGAAAATAATTTAGAAACAACTTTGGTCCAAACTTTTCCACCGAACATCCCTTGTGTGTCGACTGAAGTAAATCGACTCGTTCTACATAGAGTGCCTCGTCGCAGTCTAAAACGCTCCGCATAGAAATGATCTGCAGGTGAATATGATTAATTAAAGCGACAGGTTGGCAAGCGTGCATGCGTTTGACGGCCTGGCACCAGTTGAGTTTCAAAGCAAGCGCGTATCGTACCCGTTACCTTTGCAGAGGGCGCGCAACCCTATTATATGCACATAATATTAGTTTAACCCTCGCATGCTGCAATCCACGCAAGATAATATTCCTCCTCGTATTCGCTTTGCTTCCGGCGATGTCAAAGACACGCCCCGTGATTCAATTGCACAAGTGCGCCGCCAGAGATTTTTCCCGTTTACATTATTTTTGTTTTGCATTTTTACCGTTTCACGTTTCCGGTAATAAAAATTGGTACGTTTATTTGACTGCTATTGAGACGTATTTTGCCGGAGCTTCACGAAGCCGGTCTATTTCCTCATCATTCACTCTTTTATATAAATATCTTTCACATATCATTATTTTTCCAGAGAGTCTTGGTTGAATGTTTGTAGAGTCTTATTTAAGTCTCGGCAATCTGCAAACACTATTAAAGTTGTAACATTCAATTATTAAATACAAGCGTTAAGCTTTATAAGTTCATCTATGATGTCCTAGGAAGTTAGAAGCTACCCTAGAGCATTACAAACCATCCTGGAGCGTTAGAAACTATCCTAGAACGTTAGAGACTATCCTAGAACACTGGAAACTAGATGTGTTAGATGTGCGTTCGGGCCAGAACGTTAAAGTTGAAATATTGTCTGTACGTTGTGACTATTAAAGTTACGTCATGTCATTCAATTACTGTCGTTAAGATCGTAAATTAAAAAATAACTCTGTTCGTTCGCGTATTTTTATGCATTCAAACTAATGTACCTAAACAGAGTCTATTACGACGCAGGAGAATACCAGAAAAGCGAGTCACCGCCGAGGATCACAACGAGGGCGGCGAATAAAAAGCTCGGGTATGCGGCGCGCAAAAACCAACCCCCCTCCGTTTAAACAATTCCGTAACAAATCGGGGCTTCAAAACCATATTTACGGGGACATCGTTTTTGAGGTCGTTCCAACCTGAAAACTTTATTAACGCGGATGTTTCAGAGTTGTATGACCTACTCTCTCCCCCTTTCCGCGGCGACCGACCCTTCCCCTTCGAAAGGTTTGTCGTTCTATTGTAGTTGCTCTTCTTGTAGGCCCTTCTCCATCATCTCCGGCCGGCGTTGCGTTATTGCTTTAGGTGCGTTTCGCCTTACAAAACCGTTTATTTGAAGAAAAAGTACTACAAAAAAGCTGACGACTTTATAATGTAATGAAAGTAAAGAGCCTAAATTCTTAATTAAATTTAATGAAATTATGAAAATTGAAATTGAACGGTGGGCGGACACGTCGTCAAAACAACAGGCCGCTGGAATGTTAAAAGCTATCCTGGAATGTTAGAAACTACCCTGGTAAGTTAGAAGCTATCCTAGGACGTTGGAGACCATCCTAAAACATGAATCGGTACATATACGCGCCCGGGCGAGGTGTTGGAGGCACTTGTATGAAGATTCTGAGAATGTAAAATCTAGCCAATACGAGCACTTTTTAACAAACATTTAATTTGGAACGTTGTGTTA
The DNA here is from genome assembly GCA_036172665.1 of Prosopocoilus inquinatus. Lineage (NCBI taxonomy): Eukaryota > Metazoa > Arthropoda > Insecta > Coleoptera > Lucanidae > Prosopocoilus > Prosopocoilus inquinatus. The sequence continues at coordinate 10,983,305 of CM069871.1, read as the reverse complement.
TTAAAATAGACCGATCCGGTTCGAAAACGATCGCCGACTTAGTGAAGTGTAGGAGGCCTCGCTGGGACCTGAGCACTCGGAGAGGTTATACTGCCACCATCAGTACGGCGTAGTCGGGGATCGGCCCCAATAAGTAACACTAGCGTCTTTCGACGATCTCTCAAGTGTGCCGTAGTACTGGCACTCGTAAAACAACATCGTCGGAGAACGGTCCCAGTCAAGAAAATTGGTAGAGGGCCAACATCTGATCTGGCTCCCAAGTACAGTCATGACTTACTACCGATGGCATTTGCTTCGAATGTGCGAAGTTAAAAGAAAACAAGAACTGTGAAATCTCTGTACGGCGTCATGGAGGATCGGCTCCATTAAATAGCTCTAGCGTCTTTGGACGATCTCTCAAGCATGCCATTGTATTGGCAACCGTAAAACAACATCTTATGGCATTCTGGCATTATGGCATCTTTTGGCATATGTTTCGAATGTGAGAGGAAGAAGAAGAAGAAAACAAGAATCGTGAAATTTCATTAACACACTGTGACTAGAAACTATCTGTGCACTCGGAGAGGGTATGCTGCCGCCATCAGTACGGTGTCGTCGGGGATCGGCCCCCGTAAGTTGCTTCGAATGTGAGAAGTTAAAAGAAAACAAAAACCATGAAATTTCATTAACACACTAGAAACTACCCTAAAATGTCAGGCACTATCCTGGAACAAATCGAGAACGTTAGAGACTTGCTTAAAAAATGGCAACTAGAAATGCCCTGCATTTGGGGTAGAAGCTACACACTATACACAATGTTTACAATAACAATTAAAGCCGCTGTTAGTTATGGGAAGTTAATTGGCAAATAAATGCATTTTGACTCGCCAAACTGTACTGTATTCAAGAGAATAAATTTTCATCAACACACTATGACTAGAAACTATCCTAGAACGTCAGACACTATCTTGGAAAGTTAGAAAATATCCTAGAGCATTAGATACTATCTTAGAACGTTAGACACTATCCTGGAACGTCAGAAAGTGTCCTAGAGCGTTAGATACTATCCTAGAACGTTAGAGACTATCCTAAAACATTGGAACCTAGATGTGTTAGGCATTTGGGGTAGAAGCTATACCTACGCTATATGCGACTTTTACAATAACAATTAAAGTCATTATTAGTTATCGAAAGTTAATTGTTAAGTAAATTAATTTTGACTCATCAAAGTATGATGATGTTCAAGAGAATCAACTCTCTTCAACGCCCTATTACTAGGACCTATCCTAGAACACGACATAATTAACGTAATTGAAATGTTTTAAGCGAGAGAAAATAATTCAAGAGAGCGAAACCGCGAAACAAAACAAATGAAAAAAATAAAATAAAAAAAAAACTTCGGTCGTTACAGTTTAAATTTTTCTTTGATGACTGGATTTACGACTTTAAATTTAAGGATGGCGGTCTGACGAAGGTTTAACAGCCGAAACCGGTGACTACATTTGAGAACAAACGACTGCGAAACTTTATTATTTATACAAATCATCAAAATGTTCGTCCGAAAAAAAAAACGCAATCTTTATTATAGAAAAAGAAACGACTAAGGAACACAAATCGAGCGACTCGTGACAAACGAGAAACAAAAGACGATCGGCATTCTTGAGAAACAAAAGACGATCAAACTTCTTTCGAAAAAGCAAAAAAAGAGAAACGCGACTAAAGTTCGGAAATTAAAAGTTTTCAAAAGGGTTTTTATAAAAAAAGAAGACGATCGATCGTGCGCTCTTGAGAAACAAGGAACAAAGGACGATCGACCCTTGTGAAACAAAAGACGATTGACTCTTGAGAAACAAAGGACGATATACTTTTCGAAAAATCAAACAGAAAACGCGCCTCATATTCGGAAAGCGAAAACGTTTTCAAAAGGCCTCGGGTTTTTGCAAAAAAGGAAAAATGAAAGGCGACCGATCAACCCTTGAGAAACAAAAGGCGATCTATTCGAAAAATAAAAGAAAAAACGCGACTTACATTCGGAGCGTGAAAACGTCTATCAGAGGAATAGAGTTTTTGTAAAAAAAATAAAAAAAAAAAATTAAAGACCATCCAGCGACCTTTGAGAAATTCGGAATAACAGACGATCGACTCTCGAGAAACAAAAGACGATCTACTTTTCAAAAAATCAAACATAAAACGAGCCTCATATTCGGAATGCGAAAACGTTTTCAAAAGGCCTCGAGTTTTTGTAAACAAAAATGAAAGGCGACCGATCAACCCTTGAAAAACAAAAGACGATCTATTCGAAAAATAAAAAAGAAAAACGCGACTTACATTCGGAACGTGAAAGCGTTTATCAGAGGAATCAAGTTTTTGTAAAAACAAAGAAAAAAAATTAAAGACCATCGAGTGACCTTTGAGAAATTCGGAATAACAGACGATCGACTCTTGAGAAACAAAAGACGATCGACTCTCGAGAAACAAAAGACGATCTACTTTTCGAAAAATCAAACAGAAAACGCGCCTCATATTCGGAATGCGAAAATGTTTTCAAAAGGCCTCGGGTTTTTGTAAAAAGAGAATGATAGGCGACCGATCAACCTTTGAGAAACAAAAGACGTTCTATTCGAAAAATAAAAAAAAAAACTTAAAAAATTAAAGACGATCGATCGACCCTTGAGAAATTCGGAATAACAGACGATCGACCCTTGATAAACAAAAGACGATCTTCCTTAGGAAAAAAAAAAAAAAATTAAAAAAGTTGACTCACATTCGGAAAGTGAAAACGCTTACAGAGAGCCTAGGGTTTTTGTAAAAAAAAAAAATTAGACGACCTAGTGACTCTTGAGAAACGAGGAACGAAAGACGGTCGACCCTTGAGAAACAAAAGACGAAAAATAATTAAGAAAAAAAAACGTGACTCACATTCGAAAAGTGAAAACGCTTTCAAACAGCCTCGGGTTTTTGTAAAAAAAAGGAACAAATGATGATCGATCCTTGAGAAACAAAAGACGGTCTACTTTTCGAACAATAAGGAAAAAGCGCGACACATTCAAACAGTGCAGGATCGAAATGCTTTCAAAACGTTCGAACGCATCCGCATCGGTTATCGAGTGAGAAACAAAAGACATTCGATCGATTTTTCAAAAGTATAGCGATTTTCGAAAAGCGGCCGCTTCTTACCAAGTTCCCCAAAAATTATTTAATCACTGATTAAGAAATGAAAGGCGACCGATCAACCCTTGAGAAACAAAAAAAATACGCTTACAGAGAGCCTAGGGTTTTTGTAAAAAAAAAATTAGACGATCCAGCGACTCTTGAGAAGCGAGGAACGAAAGACGGTCGATCTTTGAGAAATAAAAGACTTACCAAATTATACAAATTATAGTAATGATGAACAATCAACATACCGTGACTAGAAGCTATCCTAGAACGTTACACGCTATCCTAGATCGTTAGAAACGGTCCTAGAACGTCAGAGACTATCCTAAAAACATTGGAAACTAGATAGATGTGTTAGGGGTTTGGGATGGAATCTATACTTTACACGCGATGTTTATAATAATAAGTAAAGTCTTTGATAGTTATCGAAAATTAATTGGCAAACAAATTAATTTTCGCTCAATAAACCGCAGTAGTGCGGTAAGAATTGTGAACTTGGCTATTAGTTCGACATACTATGATGTCTTCAGAAACTATCCTAGGTCGATAGAAACTATCCTGGAATTATAGAAGCTATCCTAGAATGTTAGAAAGTATCCTGGATTGTTAAAATCTATCGTAGAACCGCCCTAGAACACGTGGTACATCTACGCGCCCGAGCGTGGTGTTTGAGGCTGTTGCAGGAAGATTCTGAGAATATAAAATCCATCCAACACGATCTATTATTTAATTTTTGACGAATATTTCGTATAGAATGTTGTGTAATTTAAACAGACCGATCTGGTTGGAAAATGGTCGCCGAACACAACCGTTTACTCCCGGAGTTAATAACAAAGAGGCGATCAACACGCGCGCAGGGGAATTACCGTGTACGCTAATAACCGTCCTGAAATTTACACCGAACACACGGCCAAATGTTGCAGCGCTGGCGAACACACACACATAAAAGAGTTGTTTATGAATAGGGCCTGCGGAAAGGTTCAAATTGCAACCTGGAACAACAGCCCGTCGATTCGTGACGCGCATAATACCGAGTGTCCGAGCGCTCTTTCATATCCGTCGGTCGTCGCCGCCGCCGCAGCAGTAGCAGAGGCGGCAGTCCTCCAGGAACGTTTTTATTAAAGTCAAGTGAAAATTTATTGGTTTCACGGGGACGTGACGGGGTTCGCAATTCGCCAGGGCGAGGATGACCGAACTCGCAGCATTATTTGCTCGGGATTTATTATTCGGATTCTATTTATTTATTTCGCGCTGCGTAAACATAGTTTGGAAGGGTAAATATTATGTCTAGGTTTGGAACGCGACCGGAATTCCTCTGAACGGACTCACCTTTCACGCCCCTTAAATATAACACCTCGATAAATATTTATTCTGTGTTGTTGTTGTTATTCGAGTTTACGAGTTTACGAATTTGAGGCTCCGCATTACCGCTCGAAAATTTAAGGCTATCAATACGGAAGGAATATAAAAATTGCACCGTATTAATACTAAAGCCGAAAACTAATTGATTAATTTGATCGTCACGTTATGACAACTTTAGAAAATGTCCTAGGACGTTAGAAACTATCCTGGAATGCTAGAAGCTATCCTGGAGCGTTAGAAACTATCCAGGAATGTTACTAACTATCTTAGAATGTTTGAGAGTATCCTAGGCGACGCGATCTTTCAATCTTTTTACATCGTATGTGATATTGTGTAATTAAATCAGCTCGATCTGGTTGGAAAACTTTAGTGTTGTGTTTGTTTAATGTCTTGGAGACTGTGGTTTGTCTAACAATAAATTTGGATTTGACTCCTAACCACAATATGTTTCTTTAAAAACTAAATACGTATTTCGGCAGGTATGCTGTTATCTTCAGTAGTTGCGACTACTATCCTATTAAATCACAGGAGATCTCCTGTGACCTGACCAGGTGATGGCATTTTCAGCTCAACGACTCAATTCAACTCAAACGAAATATTTAGAGTAAAAGAAATTGATTAAAATGATTATTTAAAATTTAAATCGGATTAGTTTCAAGGTCAATCCTACTCAACTCAATCTAAACTCGAATCGCAAAACTTGAAAAATTCTCTGCAACCAAAACCAAGTCAACTCAACCTAGGAAAATTTATGCCTCTTAAAAAACTCAAAATTTGATTAAGTTCAGAACTCTAAAAAAATGAACTAGATTTAGGTTAAACTCAATTCAACCCAAGAATAAATACAACTCAAAAATGATTCAAAACTTAAAAAAAAAAACTAAACTAGGTTTAAGCGCAGCTCAACTTAAATCAAGAAACCCTAAAACTCAAGAAAAATTAAAAACTAGGAAACGCCCATTTTAAAACAAAAAATTCAAATGCCAAAAATACGCTCAATTGTAATCAAGCCCAATCTGCCTAAGTCAAGTCAAGTACAAAATTAAAAAATTAAAACAGATTATTAGAAATTATGTTCAAGTCAACCCTACCCGGAAAAAATATTAAAAAAGTTATTAATTAATACACCCAAAGTCCGCTCAACGGCTCAACTCGACCCAGCTTTACCAAACCAAACCAAACAAAAAAAAATTGAAATAAGAAATTGATTATCTAAAATTACGATTGTTTTGAAGGTCAACCATATTTAACTTAATCTCACTCTACCCAATAAAGAGAAAAACAAAATTTACAATCCAATCGTGAATTCAGCTGAACGACTCAACTCAACTCAAACAAAAAATTTAGAGTAAGAGAAATTGATAGAAATGATTATTTAAAATTTAAATCGGATTGGTTTCAAGGTCAACCCTACTCAACTCAATCTAAACTCGAAATGCAAAACTTGAAAAATTCTCTCCAACTGAACCCAACTCAACTCAACCTAAGAAAATTTACGCCTCTCAAGAAACTCAAAATTTAATTAAGTTCAGAACTCTAAAAAATGAACTAGATTTAGGTTAAACTCAATTCAACCCAAGAAGAAATACAACTCAAAAAAGATTCAAAACTTAAAGAAAACCTAAACTAGGTTTAAGCGCAGCTCAACTTAAATCAAGAAACCCTAAAACTCGAGAAAAATTAAAAACTAGGAAACGCCCATTTTAAAACAAAAAATTCAAATGCCAAAAATACGCTCAATTGTAATCAAGCCCAATCTGCCTAAGTCAAGTCAAGTACAAAATTAAAAAATTAAAACAGATTATTAGAAATTATGTTCAAGTCAACCCTACCCGGAAAAAATATTAAAAAAGTTATTAATTAATACACCCAAAGTCCGCTCAACGGCTCAACTCGACCCAGCTTTGCCAAACCAAAGCAAACAAAAAAAATTGAAATAAGAAATTGATTATCTAAAATTACGAATGTTTTGAAGGTCAACCATATTTAACTCAATCTCACTCTACCCAATAAAGAGAAAAACTAAATTCACAATCCAATCGTGAATTCAGCTGAACGACTCAAACAAAAAAATTAGAGTAAAAGAAATTGATTGAAATGATTATTTAAAATTTAAATCGGATTGGTTTCAAGGTCAACCCTACTCAACTCAATCTAAACTTGAATCGCAAAACTTGAAAAATTGTCTCCAACCGAACCCAACTCAACTCAACATAAGAAAATTTACACCTCTCAAAAAACTCAAAATTTAAGAAGTTCAGAACTCTAAAAAATGAACTAGATTTAGAGCTATTCAGAAAGGTCTGACATGATGATGTTGGACTGGTACGGAGTGGTGCTTGACATTCACGCAGTCGGTGCATCAACTGATCCTGAGATCGTATGCTCGGGAGGCAAGGTATGCTAATATCCATTGGGAGGGGTGGGTTTTGTATCCAGAGGTGAATGTGGGGGGTAATGCATGCGAAGATAAGAAGTCAACGTGCGAGGATGACTTCCCCAGTGTCCAATATCATCATGAGGGAGCTGCAGCTTGTAGATTCGCCGCTGGAGCAGGTGGGGCCGGGAAAACGGCCCCGGTAAGTGGATTGTTCCATTTTACTGAATAGATACTCGTAAAGGATTACTTATGGTTTGCATGGTCCGTATCGAATTGAAATGAGATGCCCGGAGGCTAAGACATTTACCTTCAGCGCCTGTTGCGGCCAGGGAAGCGAGAAAGAAAGAAAGAACATTATGAATGAGAGATCTAACCAATGGTGAGTGAATGTTTATTGTAACTCCGTCCTCAGATAGTCTCGTTTGTCTATTTTTAAACAAAAAAAAAATCTACCCAACATTAATTTGTTTCAAGAATGATTTCGTTGAAGTTGGTTTTGCTTTCTTGGTGGCACTTTCCAAGACGTCCTTTCTTAATGCTCTAAACTTCGCTAGTTTGAGTCTGGGGTGGCGAACTTAAAACAAAGGCGGTGAATTCGATGTCAATCAAGCTTTGTGGAAACTAATTTTCTTTTTGGATGAAATGAAAGGGCCCAGGCGACACCTTCCCCGACAGACAGGCGGAAACGCGCTTTGACTTCGGAAAACTAATCGGCGCTCTACATTACGACCGGAAAGCAATAAAAGATAAATATTTGTCGGCCAAGTTAGAGATCCGCGATTTAATTTCGAGAAAGTCGAGGAGAAGTAGGGAACTTCGCACACTAACTAGTTCGCTCTTTACAATGTAAAACTTCGAACTTCGTCGAGAACTCGCCCGTTTGATTTTATTGGCCCCGAAATAATTACAGCTTGCGAAAAATAAGTTTCGAAATGACAGAGCAGTTTAAAGCGCGAGGGCTTTTTTTTTTCCTCTTTTTTTTTTGCTTCTTCCGTTCCATTCGCAAGTTTGTCTTACTTTAATCTCGGTCGCGCTTTAATTTACTTTTTTAATTAAAATTAACTCGCCGAGTTCTCACTAGCAGCGCGTAGGTCTTGGCCAAGTAAATATTGCTCTAAAATTATACTTGCATTTCATAACGAAACCAAAAATGTAATTGCGCTATTTATTTATTATGAAATCCGTCCGAGGTTTTCTCATCAAGTTTAAAGCGAGCGAGTATCTTCTTCCCCATTCACACATGTATGTATGTATGGTTGCAGTCGGCAATCAACATCACAATCGCCGCCGCCGCCGTTGTGATGCGATGAGAAGGAATATGAAGGTTCCTCTCTCCTCTCGTTTCGGAGCTAAAGGACTAAATGAAATTCTTCCGGGGATATTTGCGATAAATAATGTCTTCTACAAATCGCATCGGGCCGTTTTAATTTAAGAAATGAAATAATTTCATTTCGCCGCCGCCGCTGTTGCGTAACGGTTTGCACAGGAGGGCAAATAAAGTCGAGATTAAATTCCGACGTTTGCTTTTTTCGCGGGGCCGTTGCTGCTCCTTTCCGCGCGGCGTCGATTTTCTACTTTTGCCCCCGAAATTTCCTGCTGAGATTTAATTTGAGCCGCTGCCGCCGCCGCCGCCGCCGCCTCGTCCCGGATGGCCGCACGAAAGCGTTTGTTTATTTATTAAATTTAATCAAGTAGACGCAGGTTTTTTTTCCTTCTTTTTAAACTATTATTTAGAACTGGTTCGATTCCGAACCTTTTCAAGAGAAATTAATTTTTTTTAATTTTTAATTTTTCGAAATTTATTTTTTATTTTTTCTGATTTGCTTTACTATTCTCTCACTCTTCAAACTTTTGATATTTTTTGTTTCAACAATTTTTCAAAATTTCTTTGTATTTTTTAATTATTCTCTGCTTAGGTTGCCCTTACTGATCAGCAGCTTTTATTAGATGTCTGATGTAAATAAGTTGTTGATAAATTTTAATGAAATAGCATTATTTTTTCGTCCACGTACGCTTACATTAAATTTTATTCGTTTTTATTAGTCATGCCAGTTAATAGAATCTGTAAGGATTCGAATTTTTCAGTACTCATTAATAAAATGAATTAGAAATTAAACCGCAGTGTGCAAAACAGAACACGTGCAAGGTCAGCCTTGAAGAATAGCGTCTGGTTAACTCAAAATCCTCGGGCCACGAAAAACAGAGCGAGTTTGCATTTTGTAAGATAAGCAATATTGCAGTTGATTATGTAATCGATGGGGGTTTCCCCATGCATTTGCAGTGCAATCGCATGACATATCTCACCATCAAGGCGGAAATCGGGTAGGAAAAAGTCTTTTGAATTAATATTTTAATCATTTTAGGTGTCGTTTTTGGCATTCATGTTGCACCTGGTTAGGCCACCCATTTCCTCCTATTGTCGTGTGGGTTCTCTTTGCTCGCCGAGCGAGTGAGATTTGCTAATAAACATTTGAGCGACTGCGAAAGTCGTCTCGGCCCCTTTATTCTGTTAGATGTGACTGTGTGGGAGGTGTTCAGACACTTTTGTGGTTGTTTTTTGTTTGTTTTTTGTTACGTCGTGTGCCAACCGAAATTACGTCGAATTATTAAAGCAGTTTCTAATATTTTTTATATTTAGAATTTAAAATATTCAGTCCAAACCAAAATGTCGAAAATTTGAAAAGTAGTTCAAGATCAACTCAATCAAAATTGCCACAAAACGTCGAAATTTTAAAAAGTAGTTCAAGATCAATCTAACCCAACTGCAGAAAGAGCAAATCAAAAGAAGTAAAATTAATCAAGGTCAACCCGCTTCAACCCAACCGAAACCAGCTTAAGTGAAGCCAGTTCGACGAAAAACTGAGAGAAAAAAAGAAAAAAGCTACAGAAAAAGAGTCGAATGTCGCTAATGAAAATTGCCAAGTAACGTTGAAATTTTGAAAAATAATTTCAAGGTCAAGGTCAACGCAATAAAACTGAAACCAACCTAAGCGCGGTTCAACTCGACGAAGAAATGAACAAAGAAAAAAATTGGAAAAAGAAAGGAAAAATTAAATTTATGAAAATTACCAGAAGATGTTGAAAATTCGAATTTAAAAAGAAGTAGTTCAAGGTCAACCGAATCCAACTAAAATTGCTAGAAAATCTCGAAAATTTGAAAAATAGTTCAAGGTCAACTCGATCAAAATTCCAAGAAATGATGAAATTTTAAAATGTAGTTCAAGGTTAACACAATCGAATTTAAAAAAAAAGAATAGCTCAAGGCCAACCCAAGCTAACTTAAATTATAGAAAATATCGAGAATTCGAAAAATACTTAACGTCAACTCAATCAAAACTGTTCAAGGTCAACCCAATCAAAATTGTTCAAGGTCAACCCAATCAAAATTGTTCAAGGTCAACCCAATCAAAATTGTTCAAGATCAATTTAATCAAAATTACCAAAAATGCCGAAATTTTATAAAGTAGTTCAAGGTCACTTCAACCTAATTTGAGTAAAAAATAATAATAACTCAAGGTCAATCCAATCTAACCGAAATTGAAGGAAAATGTCCAAAATTTGAAAAACAAATCGAGGTCAACTCAATCAAAATTATTCAAGATCAACTCAATAAAAATTGCCAAAAAATGCCGAAGTTTTATAAAGTAATTCAAAGTAACTTCAACCCAATTTGAGTAAGAAAAAGTAATAACTCAAGGTCAACCCAACCTAACCGAAATTGATAGAAAATGTCCAAAATTTGAAAAACAATTCGAGGTCATCTCGATCAAAATTGCCAAAAAATTCGGAATTTTCAAAAGTAGTTCACGGTCAATTCAAACCAATTTGAATTTTTAGAGAAAAATCGTGTAAGAACGACTCAATAAAAATTACCAAAAAATGTCGAAATTTTAAGAAGTTACTTCAAGATCAAACTAACCCAATTTCACGCAATTTGTCTTCATTTTAAAAATTATTCTTTGTTTAGGTTATCCTTACTAATAAGGCAGGCAGGATTTTTTTTTTTTAACTGTTATTTATAACTATTCGAATTTTAAACACCTTTAGTGTTTACAGCAAGGTTTCAGTTTCAAAGTACATAATAAAATAATTGTTTGTTGCAAGTACTCGGAACGTGATTTTAGTTCACATTCATCTTCAGTTGTGCCGAGTAATCACTGAGTGGCACCCCCAATTACAACGCCTACCTGTGCAAAACACTACTTTCCAACACCATCTCCACTGAGTGGGCACAATTACGCAAAGCATACTTTTATGCTCCGTCCTCTGAACCTAGAGGTGACAATCGACTTCGTTTCAGGTGATCCAGTTTTGCACAACAAGTAAAATAGAATACGACGCTTCTTATTTTTATTTGCATACCAATTTTTATTTCACTTTCACTATTTATGACTTTCATAAAAATTTGATATTTTTAATCACGTTCTCCTCGTTTTTCTCATTTCCTCGTTCAATTTTCACATAATTTTCAAATAATCATTCTAACACGGGATGTTTCATAATAATTTTAAGCCCGCATTCTCTTTTTGGTGTAGTTACGGGGTGTAGGCTAAAAACTTTCCGGAGCAGGTCTTAAGTGTATACTTGGAGGTCGTAGGTTTAATCATCTTCCGCCGGCAACTCGGAACTACAACATTAATGCCCCCTCGCAACTATCCGGCCACTTGTTTACATAATGGATGCGCCTCGAACGTCTTCGTTCCTCGTAAATTACGCGATGCGGCCCCCATCGTATGGGCGACGCACCTTGCGGTTGGAACCGCGCCATGCATTCCTGAGCGCGCCGCGCGATTCGTTACCTGGGTCATTATGCGGTTCCTAATTAATTTTGCCGAGCCCGTACGCACTTGTGTGCTTCCCAGTAATCAGGGGGGAGGCTTCGAGTTTGCGGCGGTGGAAAGCGCGGTTTGTGTTTGCTGTTCCAACATGTGCTCACATCAATTGCGAGCTACTCGTGCGTTACGCGCCACCTGCTGAATTTAACTAGATACTAAACGCCTTATTATGTGTAGTTTACGTCGAGTTACATGAAGGGTGATGAAGGGGGGATTTGGTTATGTAAACGAGATGTTTTCCGTTCCTGAAAACGTAAAATTAAGAAGATTTCTGGCAGACTCCACCAAGCTGTAACGGTAATTTTGTAGTAAAAGTTGGACGCGTAGTCGGATTTAGTACATATTCTCCTCTACACCCCCCAGTGAGAGGAATATGTGCTGCGGAGGGACGATGTATTTATGGAAATGCAATGCCAAATTTCGCGACAAAAATTTCAATATTTATATGATTTCAGTGACCTGATTTCAGCGAGAGCATCGGTTTGGCTTACGTAACACTCGAAGGGAACCTCAAGATCTAGGTCGGGGTGCGGTTGGGATTTGATTAGTGAGGGTAACCTAAAAAAAGAATAATTAAAAAAGAAATTAGAATAACTCCCGCACGCAGCGCGTTTACCGCGGTCTTTACACAGTCAAGTCTGGCGGGACTCACGCAACCGCTCAAATGTTTACCAGCAAACCTCATTCGGCGAGCAGGCATCCCGCATGACAACACGAGGAAAAGGGTGGCCTACTCAGGCGTAACATTAACTTCGAAAATGACGCCTAAAATGATTAAAAAAAACATTAATTCAAATGGTTACAGACAATTCAGAGCAAAATTTGAGCAAGTTATTAGTCACTTAAAATAATAAATACGTGGACGAATCAATGTCATCATACACTTAATGGATTTTTCGACGTTTTTTGAAGATAACTCAGCTTGACATTGAGCTGACTTCAACCTACTTCTTTCTTTAGATGCTCGCAGCATTTTTAAAGGCTTTTTCCTACCCGATTCTCGATTCCCACCATGGTGATGGGGGCACGTCATGCGAATGCATGGAAAACGCCCCATCGATTGCATAATCAACTGCAACATAGTTTATCTTGCAAAATGCAAGCTCGTTCTGTTTCGCTCTTGTTTCTGTTGTCATCGAAGCGTCGTACAGTGGTCGAAACGCCTAATCTAGCTGTGCAAAATTCAAAGCATAAAAGATTTTAATGAATTGAAAAATAGTTTTTAAATAAAATTTATCCATTTTCACTTTCAAATTCGGTTTTCTTCATCCCAGATGAAATGAAAGAAAAAATGTAATTATTTGTGTAACTAAGGATAGGGTTTTTAAATGCATATAAAAAGCAGTAAACGAAATTCTCATATTCGTCTTAAGCTTGAAAATGTGTTATTTTTAATAATTTCGGTTTTCCCAAACTTTCTTCTAATTGAACATTGAAGATACCATGATGTTAAATTTGAATTGTTCTTTTAAATCAACTCGCACGTTGTTGAAGTCTATTGCTAATAGTAACCATAGTCATATCCGTTGATTTTCGAGTTCAGATATGTTTGTGTAAAATCACTGGTTAATTAACGTTTACAAAAAATTGGAAATAAATATATACAGTGTGAATAAAATTTAGGAATGGGTGGTCGCTGTTATAGGTTTTCCAAAAAAAAATATTTTAAGTAAATGTTAAATGGCTAATTATTTGCCACAAACTGGCGTATTTAATTTTTTTTTCTTGCGATGTCATAATTTTGAACTGTGACGTCATCAATAATTTTCTTTAAAAATCTATATTTTTCTTTCTTTTATTTATCTTATAAAATATTATACAGATAAGAAAAATTTCGGGGAAATTAACTTTGTGAGATCTTTATTTTGTGACATCTGAAAATTTTTCTTATAAAATCCTGTAATGTATTTATATGGCCGTAAAGAGAAAATATATATTATCAATCTGGGTAGAAAGAATTAGACATTGTTAATTTAAAAAATCATTGATGACGTCACAGTCCCAGATTGTGACGTCACAAACCCATATTATGGAGAGTTAACAAGATGACTTCTATTCTTCAAGGCTGACCTTGCACGTGTTCTGTTTTCGCGAAATATAACATTACATTTACATTTACTATAATCAGAAGTGAGCCACAACTAGAAATCTCTCCTGGATTCTAAGGAAGAGGCTGACACAAGCCCTGACGACCTATCAATCCTCCAAAGCTGCGTAAAACCCGACTAAAGTGAGGATATCGCTAAACGGCTGACTTGCTCTCCATGCACGTTACAAGTTAATAAAGCAAAACCAGCCTTGCCCACCCCCCAATGATCGAAGCACGAATTGGAAATACAGGAACCAACCGAGTATCAGATGACGTAAAGAGAGCTCAACGGCGTTAAAGGTCGTATGTGAAGGCAATTTAATCTTTTCGTCGAAATAATAACTCTCAGAAAACTGTAATTCACATGAACAAGTCATCCTAGTAAAGAAGTAGATGAAATAAATATATACAGTGTAAATAAAATTTAGGAATGGGTGGTCGCTGTTATAGGTTTTCCAAAAAAAAATATTTTAAGTAAATGTTAAATGGCTAATTATTTGCCACAAACTGGCGTATTTAATTTTTTTTCTTGCGACGTCATAATTTTGAACTGTGACGTCATTAATAATTTTCTTTAAAAATCTATATTTTTCTCAATTTTTTTCTGTTCACGAATTTATAAAATATTATACAGATAAGAAAAATTTCGGGGAAATGAACTTCATTTTGAGAGAACTTTGTTTTGTGACATCTCAAAATTTTTCTTATAAAATCCTGTAATGTATTTATATGGCCGTAAAGAGAAAAAATATATTATCAATCTGGGTAGAAAGAATTAGACATCGTTAATTTAAAAAATCATTGATGACGTCACAGACTCACAGACGTCCCAGATTGTGACGTCACAGACCCAGATTATGACGTCACAGTCCAAGACTATGACGTCACAGTCCAAGATTATGACGTCGCAAGAAAAAATGAAAAATGCCAGTTTGTGGCAAATAAATAGTAATTTAACTTTTTTGTAAAACCTATAATAGCGGTTCTATCATCAGATCAACCTTCCTTACTTTTTATTCACTCTATATATTTGTTTGCAATTTCTTTCACACGCTTTTTTTTATTAATTAAATGCAAACATTCTTCGTGATTGTACACAAACACATTTCAACTCGAATATCAGCGGATGTGAGTGATTACTACATCATAAATTTCAACAGCGCGTCAGTTGGCATAAGGGAATTATTCAAATTTAAAATGGTGGCTATTCAATATTTATATTACCTGTAGGAGACTTATCCATAGTTTCGGAAAACGCAAGTTGCAAGAGATTCTTAAAAACAAGACGCACACTTTCAGGCTTAAGAAAAATCAAACGTGAGCGTTTTGTGTATTTGGGTTTGAAAGCCCTACGCTTAGTTACTTAAATAACTAAAAATTTTATGATGTCGTCCTACTAACTAACGAAGTATATTACACAAAAAAAAACGTCGACTTTTTTAAATTGGTACTGCTTACTTTTATATTTTTGCACAGCTAGATTATGTGCGTCGTCAAGTTCCGAGAAATTTGAGTTAACAAGACGACTTCTATTCTTCAAGGCTGACCTTGCACGTGTTCTGTTTTCGCTAAATATATCGTTACATCACATTTTGGCTTAATTTCTAATTCATCTCATTAATGAGTGGTGAAAAATTCGAATCCTCCCACATGCTATTAAATGACAAGACTAATGAAAACAACAGTAATTTAATGTAGGCATACGCGAAGAAAAAAAATAAAGCTAGTAATTTTTATAAGCGAAAAGATGCTTCGTTAAAATTTATCGACGGTGCCTGTAATTTATTTCCATCAGATATCCAATAAAAGCCGAGAGAAATTTCTGAAAATTGCTTGTAACGTCCGCCGTGTATCATATATAAAAGAAGACGTTAGGCCGGAATTTATATCAAGCTGAGTGCACTATAATCCTTTTTATGTCGATATTAAGCTACCTTTTGGTGGTGGTAGTAATCTTGGACAGGAAAGCTTTAGCCCTCCTGGCGGGATCGCCCGGTAAACCTCATTAAGGGGGATGTAATATTGAAGTGGTCGCGCCGCACAACACACGAATTATTCACCGGGCTTCGCAAGACGGGGGATTTACCTGAGGGGGCGAAGCCCTCGCAAATCTGTCCCGGTTCGATGCGAGGACGTGTCATAATAAATATTGCTCGCCTGAAAAAAAAGAAGAAAAAATGTGTCGGCCGCGCAACGCCTGATTTATTTTATTGTAAATTCGCACGCAAAAATCACCAAGGCAAATGAAATGTTTCGCCGTTTCGCCCGGGCGGCGCTGAAATATGAGACAGCGGGATTCATGTTTTATGACAGGTGTAAAAATGTAAAAGACTCATGACGTGTTTAGAAAACCTCTCATTTTTACATAAATATATTTTTATCTCGCGGAAAGTCGTAACTGATAAGTTTCTCTTTCTTCCTCTTTTCACAGGATCTCAGAATTTCAGGATGTTGTACAAGTGTATCTTACTCATACCCGTGCGTATTAACTCTTTTAATAGTTAACTCCTTCGCTTATAACGTACGCGATGGAGTATGCCTATTGCCTGGATTAGGCATTTCTGCCAAAACACCGGAAAATATAAAGATTTTCTTCGTTCGAACTAATTTGCGCACAGAACTTGCTCGCCATAAATACTTGATTAATGAAGTTGGTCAGGCTTTGAGAAGATATTTTTTTTTAAATCAAATCCACTACACCCTAACGTTGCTTATTTTTGTTAAAGCAAGATTTCAATTAATTTTCAATTAATTAAATTTTACTGTAATGGTAATGAAGCCGCCAAAACTAGTAATAACTAGACTGCGGAAGTTCAGGCATTTGTCTTTTCTATTTGTTAAACACTACTTTGATAGGACCTTGTTACGAATACGTTTTACATAGTTACTGTTCAAGTAGTAAAGTTTAATAATGCCTATTTTTGCCTATTCATGCCTAAGTGTCTATTTGAGATAAAAATGCCTTTTTTCTAAAAATTCTCAGAATAAAGTTTTAGTTTGCATAAAATCGGTATAAAAACGGTTAAAGGTTGAATCCAGTCGCTTTTAACAAAAAAAATCAAGTGTCTTCTTTCATCCCCGACTTTTGTTTTTTTTTTTTTAACTAACAGTTGATCGCCTTTTGTTTTGTTTAAATTTTCTTTAACTAACTTAACCTAACATTAACTAAATTGGAGTTCATTTTATTTGACACTTTAATTCCGTCGATTGATCGCCGATATTGTTTTCTTTCTCTGTTATTCGATTTATTTTATTTATTTATTTTTATTATTTTAACTGTTGGTCTTTTTTTTTTACCTAATATTTCGCAGACTAAATGTTCGATTGCGTTCGTCGTTTTTTTAACATCGATTGGACCTATCGTTGATTTTAGCGCAATATTTCTTTTATTATTAACTAATTAAATTAATTTGTAATCAATGATTCCATTTGTTTTAATTCAATTTTTAATTTAATCAATTGATCAACCTTTATTTTCTTTTCTCTCTTTGATTTAATTCATTTGATTCGTTGATTTATCATCTTTTGTTCTCTTCTGTTTAAATTTTATTTGACGCCATTTTATTTTATTTTTTAACTATCAGTCGATTGTCTTTTGTTTTATTGCATTTTCTTTTACTAGATTGGAGATTACATGGAAGTTCATTTTATTTTACGTTTTAATTCCTTCCTTCCTTTTCTTTCTCTGTTATACGATTTATCTATATTTCATTTATTTATTTTTTATTATTTTAACTGTTGGTCTTTTTTCTTTACCTAATAGTTCGCAGACTAAATTTCTGATTGCGTTCGTCGTTTTTTTTAATATCGATTTGACCTATCGTTGGTTTTAGCGCAATGTTTTATTTTCTTCCTCTAACACATCGACGATCGACTTTTGTTTTTCTTTTCGTTCGTTTTGACTGAATTTCATTGTTATTTTAATAATCAATAGACCTTCTATTTATTGTTCTTCTTTTAGTCAAGTTAACACCCTGTAAAATGTTTAATTCACGTATATACAATTATTCGTAAATCTTCTACTTTTCTTTTAATGAACTATTCAGATAGGCTTGAACTAGACAAGAATTCATAACTAAATCCGACCTCGTAAGGAGACCCTTAGAGGTTCGATGGCCCCCAGCCCAGCCCTCTGGGTTCATCGACCTCTTTCTAGTCTTCATTGACACCAAGAGGTCGATTCGACCCCGTTGGAAACCCCTGGCAATAAATTAAACAATAATGTCCAATTGTACCAAAACTTTTAAGATTAATTTTAAATGCCTTTTAGAGTGTCAAATGTCACATTGTAAGCAAAACTTAAATTTAAGGCCGGCTTAACTGCTCGGTGCAACTGGCCATAAGTAAGTTTCACTTTTTGGTTTTTACACAAAATTCAACACACGTATTTTAGGCAAGAATTGTTCGGTTGCATTTCACAGGTGCGGTTATTAACATGGGTTTGACATGAATTGACCGACGCGACGCTATGCGACGTTTGCTTACATTGCAGATCAAGTTTCTTAGGTCAAGGAACGTACGCAAACGAACGTATAATAGAAGGAATTTCTAAAATGTATCTATATTATTTAATTGTTTAAATGATTCTAAACAAATAACTTCCGCAGTCTAGTAATAACGAATAGATTATTGCTTTTATAAAATAATTAAAACTTGAGAGCTGATCTCTTATTATTATACCCAACCCGGTTGAGCCGCAGCGTTATTATTAAAATTTCACCCCCTTATAATTTTTTTTCTCCTGGCGAAAGCTCAGGCACGTTCGACAATACCAGCCGCCGCCTTATCTGTAATGACTTCTCTTCCTTACGGACTATCTCCTAATTAAATCTACGGGCCCCGGATAATTGTTTTATTCCGTTTATCCCACCTGGTTTATTGTTTGCTCCCCTGATCGCTATCTCGAAAATGTTATTAGCACGTTCAGTGGCGGCGCGAAGGGAACGCTTCCGATAATATTTGCGGTGCGTATTCTGATGGTATCGAGAATTTTGTTTTCCGCCGTTGCAAGTTTCATGCAAAGCCTCAAATTTTTTTTCTTTCTTTTTTAATAACGGCCTTTGCCGAGCAACGATGCGCAATCGCTGTAATACAAAATCAAACGACATCGTAATTTGTAACGCCCCGAGCGTTACGTGCAGCAAACCGCGCGCCGCCGTCTCCGTTTTGTTTAATTAAAGCAGGACCGCATTATGTTCAATCCGATCCGGACAATGTGCAAACGCGCATAAAAGCTTTATTATAATAGCACGCTGCGCCGTTGTGCAACATATTCGGGCGTAACGAGCTGCAAGTTTCAAAACAAATACTGTCAACGTCGATGCAGTTAACGCTCTTTGTTTTGTTCTTGCATGCACATGGCGTGTGCAATGTTAATTTTTAAATTGTCTCGATAACGTCATAATATAACCTGCTTACTCGCTTAATTGTACGAATATTTCGTCGGTCAAAACGATAGCGAAAATAAAACATACATAAATTATGTATAAGAAGATTTCGTTCATATTTTGCTGCTATTGGTTACTGTTTACGTCATCAAACCGCACACTGCGACTTTAAATTGATTGCTGTGTGTGCGTAATGTATTTCGCCTGCCGGAAGCCCTAACCGAAAAAGAAACTTAATTACGGTCTACTCTGTTTCGTCCAAGGATAAAGACTGAAGGTAACGTAAGGTTAACCATAATCAGAAGTGAGCCGCAACTAGAAATCTCTCCTGGATTCCAAGGACGAGGCTGACACAAGCCCTGACGACATATCAATCCTCCAAAGCTGCGTAAAACCCCACGAAAGTGAGGATATCGCTGAACGGCTGACTTGCTCTCCATGCACATTACAAGTTAATAAAGTAAAACCAGCCTTGCCCCCCCCCCCCCCTCCAATGATCGAAGCACGAATTGGAAATACAGGAACCAACCGAGTATCAGATGACGTAAGGAAGGCCCAACGGCGTTAAAGGTCGTATATGAACGCAATTTAATCTCTTCGTCGAAATAATAACTCTCAAAAAACATGAACCAGTCATCCTAAAAAAGAAGTAGATGGCGGTCGTGCATTTTATTTTAATATAAACAATCGCTCTATTCTCCTGTGGAAAACTCGAAGTACACCTGCATACGCTTGTAAAAGATGAGGCAATGAGGTCTAAAAATAGAAACTCCGGACGGTATTCTTTATTCAGGGCAACTAAAGATGAGGCAATGAGGTCTAAAAATAGAAACTCCGGACGGTATTGTTTATTCAGAGCAACAAAAGATGATGCAATGAGGTCTAAAAATAGAAACTCCGGACGGTATTGTTTATTCAGGGCAATAAAAGATATTTAAAAAATCGTCGTTACATATCAAATTTCAATTATATTCGCAATAATTATATTAATAAATTTTAAACCGCAACCGTCAGAACACCTTGATTATAGCTGAATTAATAAAGTAAACTGTATTTATCTCGTAATTAATTTTTTTTTTTGCATTGGATTAATTGCGGATCGTCTTGTTTAAGGTGCGTGGCCATGAAACTTTCGTAAGCCCTTCGTTCTCGGTAACGAGCTTCTCGCTCACCTTGCTCCTGCTCCTTCTTGTTCTTCTTCTTCTTCTTCCTCTTCCCACGGATTCTGCGGCGGTTCGGCAGTTATTAATGATTGGCGAGATTGATGCTGCGAAGTCGGATTCGGGCTAATTCATCTTCGAATTCAGACGCAGCAAATTAACTATCTTACACAATTTGTAGCCCATGCCTCGCGTCATAATTAATGTGAAGCGAGCAATAATGCCCTCTGCCGGGCTATTAATAACTCGCCCGAGTCGTAATTAATCTTTAATTATCAGCGCAGAAATTGCGAACTAATTATCAATTTTATGGGCGGCGCGCAAGAAACGGTTTCGGTAATTATTAAGCGAAATGCGGATTAAATTATTACTATTCAATATTGTTTTTTTTTTAATCAGAGAACTGAATGATTTTGTTAGTCTCTTGAGAAAATCATGAGAAACCATACAAGTTTTTTGAAAGTTAAAAACACTGAAAGTAAAGGAAAAGTGAGAGGCGAATAAAAATATGCGTTGCGTAATTGTGCCCACTCAGGGGAGACGGGGTGGGAAGTAGTGTTTTGCACAGGTAGGCGTTGTAATTGGAGGTCCCACTCAGTGATTTCAATTTACAATCACGTTCTGCGTACTTGCAACAAAAAATAATTTTATTATGTACTTTGAAATTCAAAGCTTATTGTAAGCACTAAAGGCGTTTCAAAATTCGAAAAGTTATAAATAACAGTTTGAAAAGAAAAAATCCGTCTGCCTAATTAGTAAGGATAACCTAAACAAAGAATAATTTTTAAAATGAGGACAAATTGTGTGAAATTGGGTTAGTTTGATCTTGAAGTACTTTCTTAAAATTTCGACATTTTTTGGTAATTTTCATTGAGTCGATCTTACACGATTTTTCTCTAGTAATTTAGGTTAGGTTGGGTTGACCTTGAATTCTTTTTTTTTTCTAAAAATTCAAATTGGTTTGAATTGATCGTGAACTATTTTTGAAAATTCCGAATTTTTTGGCAACTTTGATCGAGGTTTTTTCAAATTTTGGACATTTTCTATCAATTTCGGTTAGGTTGGGTTGACCTTGAGTTATTATTTTTATTTTTTTACTCAAATTGGGTTGAAGTGACCTTGAATTACTTTATAAAATTTCGGCATTTTTTTGGCAATTCTCGAAATTTTTTTACAATTTAGGTTAGGTTGGGTTGGCCTTGAACTACTTTTTTTTTTTATTCGGTTGTGTTAACCTTGAACTACTTTTTAAAATTTCATCATTTTTTGGAATTTTGATTGAGTAGACCTTGAACTATTTTTCAAATTTTCGAGATTTTCTAGCAATTTTAGTTGGATTCGGTTGACCTTGAACTATTTCTTTTTAAATTCAAATTTTCAACATTTTGGTAATTTTCGTAAATTTAATTTTTCCTTTCTTTTTCCAATTTTCTTCTTCGTGCGTTTCTTTGTCGGGTTGACCTGGCTTAGGTTCGTTTCAATTTTGTTGCGTTGACCTTGACCTTGAAATTTCAACGTTGCTTGGCAATTTTCATCAGCGAGAGTCGACTCTCTTTCTCTAGCTTTTTTTTCCCTCAGTTTTTCGTCGAACTGGCTTCACTTAAGCTGGTTTCGGTTGGGCTGGGATGGGTTGACCTTGATTAATTTAATTCTTTTTGATCTGCTCTTTCTGCAGTTAGATTGATCTTGAACTACTTTTTCAAATTTCGACATTTTGTGGCAATTTTGATTGAGTTGACCTACTTTTCATATTTTCGACATTTTGGTTTGGACTAAATGTTAAAAAAAATATTAAAAATTGCTTTAATAATTCGACGTAATTTCGGCTAGCACACGGAAAGGTGTATAAAATTTGATCAGTTTTAAGTAATAGTCTGCAAAGAAAAACCCTGATTTTCGTTACAGTTTAGACCACCCAAGCAACACCCACCAAAAAATTCCTACACCCTCCAGAATTTCGCGGATGTTTTCATCAACACTACGCCGTTTTAGATCATTCACATTTAAGTAAGAAGTTCAATGCGCCGCTTTTTAAACGTAAGAAGTTAAACTGTTCGTAATTAAAATCTTGAATTTATTATTATTTTTTTAATTTGAAATGCGGAAACATTTTTCTTGCGTTAACCCGAAAGCTGTACGAGGCACAAGGATAGACAATGAAAACTAATCGGTACTGAAGCGGTACTTACTACGTTAAACGCCGAAATTTACGAGTAGTAACTGCGGAAAATTTAATTCCGCTAAAACGACGGAGGTGTTCCTCACGTCCAATTCGCGAAGCCGTATTTCAGGCGGCGCGTAGTTAACGTCTGGAACAACTGTAAGCATTATACATCAAAATTACATTAAAGTTATGAAAAATCTTGAAATTTATGGACGCCATAAACGGGCGAACTTCGACAGTAGTTATTCAGATAGACTCTCTCGCCCCCTTCCCCCCCACGGAAAACAACTGATGTGGGGGTGGGGAGACGTCCATGAAATATTTTCAATTGCCTTTCCTGTATTCTACATTACGCTGTGCTTAATTATTAATTAAAAGAAATACGTACGTTTTTATTTGAACATTTAGGTTTTACGTAACTTGTTTAAGACTTTTCCAACGTTTTATTTTGCTTCAAAAATCCCCAGTTCGGAAAAACAGAATTGGAACATGTTTGTAAATTCAGACAACTAACTCTAAAGTCCCCGACAACCACAGAGTGGGTCAAGAAAAAGTTCATCGACCCGTTTGGGGAAGAGTCAGACGCTGAGCCATCCCAACCAACAGACCCAGGATGTTCCTGAACGGCCTTCGCAGCCTTGTTAAGAGTTTGTCAGGGAGCTTGAGAAGGGATAGAGTTTGAAGAAGCCATCAAGAAGCTTCTTAAAGAACCGAAGGGGCAATAATCGGCGGTTTATAAACCTGCCTGATGGTTCAAAGCTCAAGTTTTTGAAGGTTGAGACAAATTCCCCGACAACCACAGAGTGGGTCAAGAAAAAATTCATCGACCTGTTTGGGGAAGAGCCAGACGTTGAGCCATCCCAAGCAAGAGACCCAGGATGTTTCCGAATAGCCTTCGCAGTCTTCTTAAGAGTTTGTTAGGGAGCTTGGGTCGTTGGGAGTTTGAAGAAGCCTTCAAAAAGCTTCTTAAAGAATCGAAGGAGCAATAATCGGCGGTTTATAAACCTGCCCGATGGTTCAAAGCTCAGGTTTTTGAAGGTTGAGACAAAGTCCCCGACAACCATAGAGTGGGTCAAGAAAAAGTTCATCGACCTGTTTGCGGAGGAGTCAGACGTTGAGCCATCCCAAGCAAGAGACCCAGGATGTTCCCGAACAGCCTTCGCAGTCTTCTTAAGAATTTGTTAGGGAGCTTGGGTCGCTGGGAGTTTGAAGAAGCCTTCAAAAAGCTTCTTAAGGAACCGAAGGGGCTATAATCGGCGGTTTATAAACCTGCCTGATGGTTCAAAGCTCAGGTTTTTGAAGGTTGAGACAAAGTCTCCGACAACCACAGAGTGGGTCAAGAAAAAGTTCATCGACCTGTTTGCGGAGGAGTCAGACGTTGAGCCATCCCAAGCAAGAGACCCAGGATGTTCTTGAACAGCCTTCGCAGCCGTCTTTGGAGTTTGTCAGGGAGCTTGGGTCGGCGTTGGGAAGGGGCAGAGTTTGAAGAAACCGTAAAGAAGCTTCTTAAAGAACTGAAGGGGCAATAATCGGCGGTTTACAAACCTGTCTGATGGTTCAAAGCTCAGGTTTTTGAAGGTTCAGACACAACGTCTGGTTCTCATCTCTTTGCCTGTGGTTGAGAAAAATTAAGTTTTCAGTTTAATAGTAGCGTTTTAATTTTTGGAATTTGAGGTTATGTTAATCAATTTTATAAGTTTTTGTATACAATTTTGAGTGGGGCAGAATTGCCATGATTTCAGGCTTTCTTGGGCCATTAACAATTGCAATTCAGATAAAGGTGGTAAGAATTCTTAAAATATTAAAATATTTAATTTTGTAACTCGTATCAAACTTTGCGCAAACATTTGATGTTTTGAGTATCGTATAAGACAGACGTGGCCTTTATTCCCGTCTGACTGTACTTAGAATTTTAAATGACAGAACAGTCCGGATGTAATTTGAATAATAGGGTAGCCATCGTCCTGATTTTTGGAAAGACAACGATTCGGTATTTTTGCTGTAATGTTGTGCCAGAACACTCATGCAAGTGAATCGACTTTATTTAAACCCGGATAATCAGTGTGAAACTAACAGTCGGTTTCATAGTCGAATTAAAGGAGACTTTAAATTTAAACTCACTTTCAAATATCAAAACAAACGTGAAAACACTTTGACTGATACATCAGATTGTGACGTTTATTTTAAAGCCTCTTTTAGTTCGATTGTGACGGTGGGCCTTAGATCGATAACTTTTCTGGGAACAAATTACATACGCTGCAATGATAACGATTCGGTGTTTTTGCTGTAATGTTACTGTGTACACTGAAACGTGGCTTTCTTCAGTTTTGGTGTCTCATTAGCGACATTAACAAAATCAAGAAAAAATACACATACGCCATGACATGTCTAGAGTATTCATGTTATGTATTTGTTAAATTAAACTGTCGGTAAAACAGATTTAGTTGCGTGTTAATAAACTATTTCGCATTGAATTTTTGTTGTACCTACCGTTTTCCACTTGCTAATTAATTTTCATTTTAAACAAGTCAATTTCATCATTTGTTTGCTGATAGTAGCGACATCTATTAACCGTATTTGTACGTCAACCCCGCACAGTGTCGATTCAAGTCGGAACTTCGCCAAAGTAAAATCATTTTAGGCCACGAGATTGAGTTCAATTTATTTAAAATTAAATTTATACGGAAATACGTATTCTTCTTCTTCTTGTTTTTTTTCTGCGTGCGTGAAAGCGGCCGGATAAAACCGCCCTCCCCGCAAACACAACCCCGACTAGATCTCTTCAAGGACCATTATTTACTTAAAGCGGGCACGTTTCAGACCTGTCAATATTACAAAACGAATATAAAAAATGATGCGGTGCGGGTCTCCGTCTCCTCCCCATTACGTTCTTTTATTTAATAATGCAGACTGATCGGTTTACTGTGGGAGGGGGGGGGGGGGCATGGGTGAACGAGGGGCGTCTGCGACGACGACGATGATGATGACAACGAAAACACACAGAGCATAATACATTGTAAATACAAAGTTTGAATTGGAGAGGGTGAGAGGGAGGGAGGAAGGAAGGAAGGCAGGAAGGAAGGAAGAGTGAACTTCAGAGTGTTTGCCTCGAAAAATAAATAACTGCGCCCCCCTTCGTTTCGAATCTGATCCCATCTAATGTTTTACAGATGTCAAAAGGGTGACAATAGTGACTATAAAACGAATTATTACATTTCATTCTAAAGTACTTATTAACTACCCCCAAAATATCTAATCAAATTAAAATGCCCACACGTTTCCAGAAATTACTCGGATGTTTTAGTCGACACCAGATCGTTTTCGACAAGTTAGTCAGTCTGAATCGGTGCTTGTTAATTTTATATATTTTTGTTTAATCTAGATTATGAAAGAGCGAAACTTGTTGGTTATATCTCGCGGTCGCGCGGTGCTGTTTTAAACCATTTTATTTGCGAAAACAACAATAATTGAACAATTTATTAATTATAATAAGGTACAAACCAAGTGCACACTTAGCACCGCGATGATTAAACCAAGTCTTGCTGAAAAAATAATAATCGGGGTGAATTTCTACTACTAACACGTGAGAAGCGCACCTGTAATTACATAAAGGAATCTAACACAATAAACAAGGCTAAGGCTAAGCATCATGCGATTCAGTAATTGCATTACTTACATTGCCTGTCATAAATATTTGTCAGATTTAAATTTTAAATTACGTTTTCCCTTTTTTTTAACAAATTGGAAAAATTAAAGTACATTCATTAAGAGTAATGAGGGCGGGCTTGTTTATTACCACCGGCAATTATTCAAATGTGTTTACGGAAGTTAGTAATTAAAAAAATAAATCAAATCATCCTCATTAGGATGATTACGTACATAGGTTAAAAACACGCTTGTTTGTTTTGCTTTTTAAAATTGTTTAGTGAAATTCCGGCGATTTTTTTGTTTGGCCTTCATTACGATTGCAGGCAGACATATTTCGGTGGACAAGCAAAGATGACCGCTTTTTCTATTTGAAATTTAAGAAAAAAAAAAATTAAAGCGAAAGAATAATAAGAAAACGATAATGATGAAACATAAAATAAAGAGAAGGCAACATGACTAGACAATGGAAAGAGAAACAACAATGAAAGAATTAAAAAAAAAGGCAACATGACTAGACAATGGAAAGAGAAACAACAATGAAAGAATAATAAAAAAAATAAGTCGTGAAGGAAATAAAGTGTGACGGTTTGGGAAATCGCCTCTCAGGAAACAGCCTGAATATTAAGTTTAAGTTTAATTTGCATTTAATTCTCGATTGCACAATCTTAGGATACTCCGTGAACGAGAAAGCGCTTCATGCCGCGCCTATTTCGCTGGATTCTATTGCGTTTAAAAGCAGTCTTTTTGCCATCGTCTTCGTCGCCAGAATATTTAAATTCGCAGAACGATTTAACGCTTTCTGGTTTACAAAAGCGCCTTTTAAAATACTCCGGCCAGAAAAATGGTGTAAAATTCTCGGATGTGGTTTTAATTAAATGATAACTTTCGAAGTTTCTATTTTTATATAGAATTGCCTCATCTTTTGTAAACGTTCGCAAGCGCATTTCGTCTGTTTCGTGAAAACAGTTCGAAATTATTTTCCCACGTGGTTAGACACTCACAAAAAAAGTCCACCGACGTCTTCTTTTTATACTGGACTAGAGTATGAGAGTCACAATTTTTCTTCACGTGTTGTTATTTCCACGCAGAAATTAAAATTGCGTCTCCTCTCGGCCTTTAACACGATTAGGTTTTCTTGAAGTAATCTGAAATACGGTTGATTCCTGCTGATGTCGCGATGTTTCCAACTCGTGCAAACCTTTTCTTCGAACAGGGGCTTGACTGGATTCAGATGATAATCCGGGGCCTCAAAATTGAATTTAGCAACGAAATGGAGCATGCATCTAAATTAAAATGAGCTCGTAATAGGAGATGGGGTGGGTTTTAAACGATGTAAACTCAGGGCGCTATGTAAAAGAACCACTGCGGAACGATTCCCGAGGGCCCAACAGCGTGCGAAAGTACTCTTTAAACCCCCAGTAGATTTTCGTTTACTGGTGCGTTCAGCTTAGGGAGTAGACAATAACACAACACAATGGCGAATTAATTTATTAATTTTAAGGAACGAATAAGATGACGTTTGCTTATTGGCAGTCGAGTTTGCACCAGAAAGTAATGTGCACTTTAAGGGTTGCGGGGCGCATACAGATTAAGCACAGCACAAAATATGTAAGGTACATTTGTTGGAGTTACAAAATACAACTTACATGACAAATCGAAGAGGCACCTGACTAGACGACATGAGTTCGTGCTGTGGGTTAAGGGTCTTTGTCGAACTGATTTATGATCACAAGAGCTGACTATTTATACTCGTTGACTTCACCCACTTTTCATTTTCATTTTACGTAAGTTTTGGGCGAGACGTTGATCTTGAAAAATCCCGATAAGAGTAATGAAGGCGGGGTTGTTTATTACCTCCGACAATTATTCAAATGTGTTTATGGAAGTTAGTAATTAAAAAAAAACAAATCAAATCATCCCTATTAGGATGATTACGTACATAAGTTAAAACACGCTTGTTTGTTTTGCTTTTTAAAATTGTTTAATGAAACTCCGGTGATTTGCACCAAAAGTAACGTGTACTTTAAGGGTTGCGGGGCGCAGACAGATTGAGCACAACACAAAATATGTAAGGTACAATTGTTGAAGTTGTAAAATATAACTTACATGACAAATCGAACAGACATGTTATAGGCGTTGACTTCAGCTGATTTTTATTTCACAAAAGTTTTGGGCGAGGTGTTGGTCCTGAAAAATCCCGATGACAAATTTTATTTTACTGGCAGTTGTAATATGTAACCAATGTGCAACTGTAGGTCAGAAATTTGCTTACATAATTATTTCTTGTCACAATAATGTAACCTTGTAAAGGATTGGCAGCATTTTAAGACACTTGGGGACGGGGTATGTGTACTAAAAAGCTTGGATATTGGAAAATGCCCCTTCCGTTTATAAATTGTGTCACAATTTGTCGCATATACGTCGCATACGATTTTCGTTATTCGCTTATTCTCGACAGTCAGAAATTTCGCAGTACGTGACAGTTTCTCCCCGTTCGGGAGGGTAAAAAAAAGGGAAACGTCTAAGAAACAAAAGAAACCGGTGCGCCGAAAAATACGGCCGCCCCCGATATTGAAACGTAGCAAATTTATATATGAAAACTGTCACGTGTCGCCGCCGCCTCGCAAGAACCGTGTAACAAATGCGTTATATTCTGCTGCACAGACGAGCATTTAATTTGCAAAACACACTTGTCCCCCCCCCCCTCTCCCGCCCGCCCCGGGGCGGATAAGAGCTTGAAACACGTGCACGTTTATAATATTAATTAATGAAACAAAGTAACGAACGGATTTTCTGTCTGACAGTAGAAAACGCGGGGGCGGGCGCCGGCTGTATGTGCGGTGCGGTGCGTTTCATAAAAACCAAATCCCCCCCCCCCCCCGCGCCGCTCGTCTTTGTGTCTGGCTTAGCGTTGGGCGCGCGAGAATTATGAGACTGTCCACCCCCGCATCTGTATCATAGATTTATTCTCTCCGAAGCTGCCGCGCAATAAAACTGTCTATTCGATCTGTTTCATCGATGTTTTATGCGACGCTTTTGATTATCGACGGGGGGCCCGGGGCGTCCTCCGACCGACCGACGCTCTTGCCAAACGTGCGCCGCCGCCCGTCATTTGAATCGTACTCTATTTTGGCAGCTCTTGTTTAATGAACGACTCTTCTCATAATTATCCGAGCAATTCGCGTCGCTGTTTTATTGCGATGTGTTTCGGGAAATTATTGTCCATACGTGCAAATTGCGACAATAATGGAACCAACAAACATACTAGATGGTGTTAGAAGCTATTAAGTGGTTTATTATGACAGTATTAATAATTTAAATGGCACATAATTATTTGTATGCACCAGATCGATTCTGCAGTATTTGTTGTTTTTAATAACGCGTTTGTATTTTCTCATTACTGGCGACGCGGATCCTGTTAGGTAGGTACGTTTCAAGAATCCTGTTTGGAGTGGTGGCAAACCTGACAATGTTTGTTTTGAAAAAAAAAAAAATTCGGATTGCGTAGGCGTACATCGCGGACCATCGACGTTACTGATTGCCGCCTTACCTCTGACTGTGGCGTACGCGGAGTTAATTTCAAGCTTACTGTGGTTTCCTTGCGGCCATTGAATTAGTGTCAATTAGTGATTTAATTTAGGCCCAACACAAGGCCCTCAATCTCAATTATTCCAGACTCTCTGATCGCCCTCACCCCGATGATAATCGATGGGTTGCTTCACGCTCAAGAACGAAAAAAAAAGAAACATTTACGGATGATCCGGCGTGCTAGCATAAAATCGAGGATCAATTAGCCGCAGGAAAGAAGAGTGCCGCCTCTTACTTACTTCTTCCACCTCCGAGAGCTAATTTTTTCAAAGCGATTGTTCGGATCCCCGAAGAATGAAATTTATTCGCGAGCTCGCGACGGTTCGGTTTAAATCGAGTGTCAATTAGGCCCTCGGATTGGAAAGATTCCGCCGATTAACGATTAAATTGGCTATCGTGCGATTTGATGAAAGGAACTTAACAATTGTGTGTAAACCAGCGGTTCTAAAACTTTTCCAGCCACATTTTCGAAGCCAAAGAAAAAATGTTTAATACTGTTACGACTTCGGGGTTCACAAATAATAATCGTGACTGGATTTCAAAAACTTTAATTAAACACTAGCTTAACACGGTTTAAATTACACAATCAATAATGTGCAACACTTATTTTAATAAAGAACACTTCAATATTTCACCGTATATGTCGCCCAAGATGCTCGCACTATCGCTCGCTAAACGTAGACTTGTTCGAATTACGCGCCGTCCTCCTTTTAAGTATCCAATACAGTCGTTACTAGAAACGCCTCGAACGCTATGGAAGTAACACGAACTTTCTCGAGCATTCCAGATAGTAGGTGGTCGCGTAACACTCCATCAATTCACGAAAAGTCTTGTAATATGTTTTACAGGCAGATAGCATTGTTACAGCCGGGCGTTAATAATTTTATTATTCAGATAAGTGGCGTCATCTGTTAGTCAACTAACAGATGGCGCCACTTGTCTGAATATTAAAATTGTTAGCGTCTGGCTATAACAATGCTATCTGTCTGTAGTACGTTTTACAGGCAGATAGCATTATTCAGCCGAACGTTAATAATTTTATTGTTAGTGAACTAACAGATGGCGCCACTTGTCTGAATAATAAAATTATTAACGTCTGGCTGTAACAATGCGATCTGTCTGTAAAACGTATTACACGCGATACGTTCACGGCAATGTAGCCAACTTTATAATTATAATCGCACGCGCAGTAAGTAAACGTTTCCCTGTCAAAGTAACGACAATCTCAATGGATCATCCAACAGAGAAAATCGCATCAATCTATCTCTTTTCGTCTCTGAGTAATCGCAAAATTTCTAAAAAAAAAAAAAGGTGGATGCGCCCAAAGTTACTATATGGGAAGTTGCCTCATGTAATATCGGACGGATTCGACACTTTTCGTATGGGTCTCAGGTCTAAGTCACTCCTCTACACTGAATCTCCATTTAAAATCATCATAATGGTTACGTTGTTATGGTAACGGTACTGAGTGTGCATGCGCCATGGATCGCGACCAATCAAAATCGCCACAGTCTAGTCTGACGTCACGAGAGACCGCACAGACACTCCCACCAGTGCGACCAGGCATTTGGCTTTATGCATGTAAATTCAAGCGTGTGAGACAACTTCTCATATACTAACTTTGGGATGCGCGGGGTTAACAATCAAATTAAATTCAGAAATTAAGGAAAAAAGAATAAATTACGACAGTTTGCGGAAAAAGAGATGGTAGAAGAAAAATAAAACACAATCAGAAATAAGAGAAGAATTAAAAACATTTCCTACTCAATAGATGTCGCTGCGAAACGACTCATGCTTCTTCTTTGCTATTGTAAAAACGTTTCTGTTTACCAATTGTTTTATGTTTATAAGAGAAAAACAAAAACAATTGTGAAACTAGAATGCGCCTTCGTTACTCTTATTTAAAAATTTCGCAGCTTAAAATGTCCTCTAGAAACAAAAGAAAATCGCTGTGCAATATATTTTTTTTTCTGGTAGAATCACCGTGGTTTCAAACAAAACACTACCAGAGCGATTACACACCCAATTGTTTTTGCGCATTTCAATTATTGAAAACGAGGTTAAAAACAAAAGAAAATCAGCGTTAAATTTATATTTTCTCTTGTTTTGAAAACAGTTTTAATTAAAATTATTCGTTTTTTCTTCTGCTTTGTTTTGCCTTCGTCAAATTTATATGAAGAAGCAAAAAAAAAAAAACAGTTGCTCACATTACTTCCCGCGTAGCAGTCTTTTGTTTTTTCTTGACGATAGTTTCGTTGTGAGTTTGATGGCTTCTTCGAAAAAATTCTAAATAAACAAGTTGTCATGGGGAAACTACAAAGAAAAGATACGCTTTGCCAACGGAAACTAAATAAGTTGTCGAGAGTAACTAAACAAGAAAATAGATTTTTTTTAAATAAATAATTTAACTTCTTTTTGTTTTTTATTTTTGCTTTTGAAAACAATGGATTTTTCTTTGAATAATTTAACTTCACTCTGTTTTTTTTTTTGTTTTTAAACACACAGCGAAACATCGACATTAAATGTCATTTTCGATATTTTAGTTCGTAGCATTTAAGAGAATTGAAACAAAACACTAAGAGAATGATTGCAGACTCAATTGTATTTACATATTTGAACTAAAAACGAGAATCTTTTTCGTCAAATTTGTACGAAAAAAAAAGAGAAAAAATAATTGGGCGCATCACCTCTCACGCAGTACTTTATTTTTGTTTTTAATGAATTTAAACAAAATACTACTTACTAGAATATTTTTTGGGGCGCATTTGTTTTTGAATATTTCAATTGATAACGAGATTAAAAACAAAAGAAAATTGTTGGATTTATTTGTTCTGGTGACTTTCAAGAAAGAGAATGACATCGAGCTGGCGGAAGCCGTAATATTAGTACTAATGTCTGCACTCAGTTAAGGATAATTTTTTGCATAGCAAATGCAACATCCAATATTTCCCATTTGCGCAGCAATCTGGAAGGGAATAATGCTTAAGTAATGCGGGTGCGTACAAGAAATGGATCTTCCTAATTCTTTGTTAAAGTTTTTTCAATCTTTCTTATTGTAAATTTTTTCAATCAGTCAGTTTCTTCAGTTTACCACGGTATGTTTGCTTTTGTAATAGATTTAATCAGCGTAACCGTATTTTTCTATTTTTATTAATTTAATTTAAAGTCGGTGTTTCAAGAAGGTCAGCGTTGTTGAGTTGAAACAAAAAATATTTTGCGCATAAAGAAAAGTTATATTCAAAAATGCAGCGTGTCTCTAAACCTATGTCTTTAATTGAAACCACAAATAATGGTCAAGAAAAGAAGCAAAATTTGTTATACAACTATTGGTCAGGTAGCCATAATAACGCAGATAAAAATTATTTTACTTTTTCATAGAAATTGTTTGAGGGTCGCTGAATGCAGCTTAAATGTTCCGGCGGAGATTGGTTTTCAACTATTCTCCGACGTTCGAGGCTATAAAAAGATATTGTACTTAAGGTAGGTGAAGTATTGTGTTTTTTTGTTAATTTTAAAAGCAGATAAATTCTGTAACTTAGTAAGTTCTTAATAGTTTAAAATATTCCGTGCGTGTTGCATTAATTGATGATTAGTTTTGTGCTAACAGTAAATAAAAAAAATTCAATCTAAAGGCGATAGAAAAAGTGGAAATTCTTACATCATATTAATTTGTAAATTGTCAATAATCAACTTACAATGTTGATTACTAAAGTTTATTGTATTTGTACAGCAAAAATAAATTTGTTTCTTTATTAAAACTTCGAATAAACGACGAAATAAACGTATGCACTCACTAGGCGAAAACTTTTATGTCTTTATGGTTTAACCCGACGCAGAAATTCAGGTTCAATATTATCCTTATAAAAACATGTGTTCTGTGTTGGAATATAAACAATGAATAAAATAGTTCGATTGAGAGCTAGCGAAGTTATTCAATCGCTTATTTTGAATCCATAGATTATTGTATGTACAGGCAATCTAATTTATTTAAATTTTTCATCGTATCATACTCTAATTCTTGCTTTCCGTTTTTTTACAATAGGAATAGTTTCTGCTGTTGCAATACTTAGTCTGCAGCTATTAGTGTGATAATTAAAAAAATAATTTCACGCATTTTCAACGCAGTTACAAAACTAGCGTACGAAGATGTTTAATTACTTCAGCAAAAATCTAACGAAGATTAGGTACTCGTTTTTAACATAATTGTTATTGTCTGTTTACAAAGAGGTGCGTAAACAAACGTTCTTACTTATCGCATGTTGAAAATAAAAATAAACACGCCGATGTTCGCAAGCCAGATTCATATTCGTATACAATAAGATCTTGACCGAGTTTTTCTAAACGTAAATAAAAGTTTTATTGCGGTTTATTGCTTTTATCAGAATAAATTGCTGAAACAAGTTGTGAACCAAGCAGAGGTTTCAAAACAGAGGGACTACGCCCGCTTGTGATAGGTCGGTTTTTTATTTTTGGGCAAAAAATTTCAGATTTGGAGAATTAATCTCTTATGTAACGAGGAACTTACAGTTTCATTTAAAGGCAGAGGTTTTGAGACACCTGTATTAGAATTTGCGCAAACACATCGTTACGTTATAAATGCAAACGAACAGATTCAAATATTAACTAAATTGAAGCGTATATTTTCCAAATTTTGTGCTTTTCCTTTCCCTTTTAAAATATTAACTACCTTTTTTTTAAGTTATAGCGATGCATTTATAACAGAACGGTGCTTTTGCGCAAACTCTATATTATCAATCGAGAAAGACTTATACAGGATTGGTTGTAGACAGGCTTCAATCTAAACTTTAATTTAAAATAGTGTGGGAGGCGTGGCGTGGGTATGAAACTTTAAATTGCGAGCGCGGAAATGAATTCGCACACCACGTATTTGTTCTTCGTCGAGTTTCAGAAATTCATCTGGAACACATTAAACTGAGCGTAAAGAATGATTACAGTTTCTCGTTGACGATTACGCGCGATTACGTCCGTCACTTTCAATATTCTTTGTTAATCGCTGTTCTGTGTAAATGATGATGCGATTCACTTGAATCGAGAAGCCTCTACGTTCCTCCTGGTGAACGTGTTCTTCCCCCGCACGGTGCGTGTGCGTTCTATTGTAAACGCAATATCCTCAATTATGAAAATCCGGGGGGGCATTTATAAATAAATTCCGCCGCCGACTTATTCGAAAAATTTAATATGCACCCTTGCCTGCCATCTCCTCAAACCGCCCTCCGGCGAACGAACGACGAGAGACGTATTGCAAACAGCCGCCATTTCGGCTTCCTCCGGTTAATAAGCCCTGGCTTCGACCGCATGGTCTCCTCGCAGCAACGAGCAAGGAGGAGGTGATGACTTTCCGCTTAAGACTGCTGTTTTATTAATGCGTTTAAAATTTCAACAGCTTCCGAAAATAATTCCGCCGCCCAATCCAGTCATAAAGTTATATTGCAATCTCATGTTTCAAAAAGCAAAAAAAAATGAAGGGGGAAGTGGTGGTGCCCAAGTTTCTTCATCATCTCGTGCGTGGGAGCGTGGGATGTGGGATATCGCACCTTCGTTAGCTGAGGAATTAGCGGCGTTGGCGGCGGAAGTTTTGTAATCAGGGAAGTTCGGCTTTGGCTTTCTAAGCGATTGGTTAGGAACTTTTACTATAAAATTCAAACGTGCTTCAGAGCAACTCCGCGTCACACGGAATTATGAGAACGCCACGCTGATAATTTTTATCAGGTACTCTTGTACCCGGCTTCCTCAAACCTGAGAACCTATCCCCCCAACCCCCTCGTGTAATGGAGGCTACAAATTATTCCTACCTTTAGGAAGGAAGATCGGCATGCAGCGGTTTCTCTATTGTTTTTCTTCTTCGAGCTCTCCTTGAGCCTCCGGGGAGTTTATGGGGGGCGGGATGTAAACAACAACAACACTCGCCGCAAAATCGCGCCCCCTTGTACGCTTCCTCCATCTCTGACTTTCCTTTCCTGGCGGGCGCACAGTGGTCTAGACTGCAGTTTTAGCGCGAAATAATTATGAATTCATACATAGTTCTTTTTCGTAATGAAACAAATTTTCAAGAAACGTAAAGTATACTGTAATAACAAGCGAATAATTTTATACTCTAAAACAGTGTTTCCCAACTTCTTTTTAGCAGTCACACATTTTAAAGCCACTGCTTTCGCCATAACATATTATTTCTGTATTTATCTGATGTTGTCCAGGTGTTTACAGGTAATTCCTACAGTGAATAGTATAAATACATACAGATTAGGTATTGTTTCTACCCCCCCCCCCCCCCAAAAAAAAAAAAGAATACAACACGAGCAGTTGCACAAGTGTATTCAAGTACTCGTATTCTGAACAAATAATATTTCATGAATGTATATACAAGCCTCCCTCCCCCCTGTTAAACATACTAGATCTTTCCCAGAAAATTTTATTGAAAAGATTAACTGTATCAGGTAAATAAAATAAATATAAGTAAAAAAAAGATTTGCTTCAGAATTAATATGTAAATTTATTATTAGATTATTATAAACTTTCCTAAATTAAATAACAATAAAAAAAAACATTTTCTTTTCTTTTCTTAGAGAACGTTAGTAATTATTTAAATTAATAAAATTAATTCTTCATGTATATCAATATTTCTGCGGAACCTAATTGGAAATTGTTTTTTTTTATTCAATAATATATTTATTTTAATTAAAAATAGTTCTGATCACTTCAAATATTCCTGTTCTTAACATCCATCAAGCAAGTCCATGTAAATGTTGTTATAACATTGGTTATGTTTACGTTGCTGTACTAGAACACTCTTTGTTATTCTTTTGTACGTTACAATAAATATTATTATTATTTATTTATTATTAGTGATGCGCGTTCCTAGAGATATTAAAATAAGTTGGAAAGTCGCACATAGATGCATTTACTTTCTTAAATATTGTATTCTGAATATGCATTAATCATAAAAAAGGACATTTCAAAATCTGCGGAGACCTACCTTTTCGTGAATCTATTTAATTTTTAAAATCAGAGAATTAAAATAATTTAATAGGGGAAGCCCTAGTTTTACATGCAGAGTGGGGGGTTCCGAGGCATATAATAGGGAACTGTAAGTTAAGATTTTTATTTCATTTAATAATATATTTGTTTCATTTAAGAAAAGAGCTCAGATCTCTTCCAATATTTTTTTTCCATAGCGAGTCCGTGTGCTTAACAGTTGTAGTGCACCTCAAAAAGAAGAATTGAAAATAAGAAAGTTTGACACGCAAGTAATTTAGCAAGCAAAAAAATATTTATATTAAAGACAGAATAGTAACAAATGTGTTACATATTACATTACCGACATTCAATCAAATTAGTTCTCGTTGTGGGACGATAGATGGCGCTTCCGACGTTCAATACGACACGCTCGCTTATATTTAGCAGCCAGATAACTGAACCTGAACCTAAAAACAGCACAAAAATATAATAGCCGATAAGTTTACTGAGGGAACGTAATTAAATTAAATTTCTTAACTGGTTCGAAGATGACGCTGGTTTTTACTTTTAGACAACAGAGGGCGACCTGAACGCTAATCTTACTTACGCAGATTTTAATTTTTTTAATTTAATTAGAAAAACGATTACGTTTATTGAGAAAAAAAAACATAAAATCGAAACGATATTATCGACATTAGGTCAAACTGGTTTCCGCTTTGGGACGACAGATGGCGCTTCCACCAGTACGACGCGTTTATTTTTAGCAGGCAGATAATTTGCAACTGAACCGGCCCGAAAAAGAAATGTAGAAAATTTTAATAACGGACAATTTTACTGAGAAACATAATTAAATTAATTTCTTAATTGGCTCATAGACGACGCTTCTCTTCACTTTAGGACTTTTTTAAAAAATCCGAACAAAGTTGTATGTTCATTTTTTTTGTTAGTAGCGTCCTGGTTTTCGAATGGAAATGCCAGAACTCGATTTTCCAATTTGTTTTCCGCGATTGCTCGAATGGTGAAAACGCATATGTTTTCAGAAACATAATTAAATTAATTTCTTATATGGCCCAAAGGTGACGCTACTTTCCACTTTAGAACAACAGTTGGCGCTCTGAAGAACGGGCTCGACGAAAACTTTTTTTTCTTTCAAGGGATCGAATTAAACTGACGTTCAACTGAACCAAGTTCAAAATGAACAAAATCGCATCAAAATTCTGTTTACGAATGCATTAATTGCCTTAAGTCCTTAAGATTCTATGCGAATTTGTTTGCTTTGAACCTGGTTCAGTTAAATTTGAGTTTAAACCGCCTTTGTACAACTGGCCCTAAGCGTACAGCTTTTTAAGCTATTTTCAGCGGCGACCGTTTTCCAACCAAATTCGTCTGTTTTCATGATATTTTCGTTAAGAATTTAAAGTCTAGTGAGAATGTGGTTGGTACTTGTGTGTACGTAACGAAATCTTGACAATCATTGTCATTTCGATTTAAATTTTAAGGTTAGCTTCGAATTAGGCAACCACGCAATCAATATTTCATTTTGTTATAAATTGAATTCACGTTCAGATTTACTTAATCGACAACATTGCCTAATCCAATATTTTTTTTTGCGTCGATCCCTTGGCCTTGGAAGAAAAAAAGTTTTCATCGAGCCCATTCTTCAGAGCGCCAACTGTTGCTCTAAAGTGAAAAGTAGCGTCATCTTTGGGCCATTTAAGAAATTAATTTAATTATGTTTCTGAATACACATGTATTTACACCGTTCGAGCAATCGCGGAAAACAAATTGAAAAATCGAGTTCTGACTTTCCATTCGAAAACCAGAACGCTACTAACAAAGAAAATCGACATTCAATTTTGTTCGGATTGTTTAAAAGAGTCTTAAGGTGAAGAGAAACGTCACTTTTGGGCCAATTAAGAAATTAATTAAATTATGTTTCTCAGTAAAATTATCAGTTATTATAATTTTCTACATTTTTTCTCGGGCCAGTTCAGTTGCAAATTATCTGCCTGCTAAAAATAAACGCGTCATACTGGTGGAAGCGCCATCTGTCGTCCCAAAGCGAAAACTAGTTTGATCGAATGTCGATAATATCGTTCCGATTTTACGTGTTTTTTTTGCTCAATAAACGCAATCGTTTTTCTAATTAAATTTAAAAAAAAATAAAATTTGTGTAAGTAAGATTAGCGTTCAGGTCGCCGTCTGTTGTCTAAAAGTGAAAACCACGTCATTTTCGAGCCGGTTAAGAAATTTAATTTCATTGCGTTTCCTCAGGAAACTTGTCGGTTATTATAATTTTGTGCCATTTTTATGTTCAGGTTAAGTTATCTGGCTGCTAAATATAAGCGAGCGTGTCGCATTGAAGTGTCGGAAGCGCCATCTATCGTCCCACAATGAGAACTAATTTGATCGAATGTCGGTAATCCGTTTCGTCTTTATGTTTTAGGCAAACACAGTCATAGTTCTTCTAATTAATTCGACAATTTAGAATCTACGCAATTAAGGGACCTTCAGAGCGCCATCTGTCGTCTAAAAGTCAAAACTAGCGTCACCTTTAGGGCCAATTAAGAAATTTAATTTGATTACGGTTTTCTTAATAAAATTGTAGGTTATTATAAATTCGTGCTGTCCTCAGTTCAGATGTTAAAAATAAGCGTGTCGTATTATACTACTGGTGGCGCCATCTGTCGTCCCAAAGTGAAAACTGATTTGATTAGAATTTAGATATCACCGTTTCGCCTTTACATTCCCGATAAACACAAATGTTGTTGCTCCTATTGAATCGAAAATTTAAAATCTACGCAATCAAGATGCCCCGAGGACGCCATCTGGTGTGTAAACTAGCGTCAAATTTAAGCCAGTTTAGAAAGTTAATTTAATTTCGTTTTCATGATTTGTCTCGTTTTGTTATCTCGCTTCATTTTCCAGAACGATTGTCTTTTGTTATTTCAGATTTCAGTTGTCTTGCCATTCATTTTCTTCATGAACGACTGTCTTTTATTTTTATTTTTTGTTTTCGATACTTTCGTCCTTAACAGTGTGCGTTTTCTGTCTTGAAATTTACTTTTGTTTTTTCTTTTCTTCGTTTGAATACGCTTTTTGTTTGTTTAATTGCTCGATTTTCCGTATTTTAATTAGTCGTTTCTTTTGTATTTGTTTTTTTTTTAATTATTTCTGTCATTAATGTTTTGCATTGGCTTCCGTATTGACATTCGCTTTGTTGTTTTTTTTTTTCAATTTATCCCTGAATTTGAAAAGTAAATGCAAAAAAATATATATATTGTAAAGACGAAAAAAATAAGAGGCTACCAGAAAATAAAAAATAAAATTTTACAAAGTTACAAAGATTTCAACATTTATAATGTAAACCGCTATTTAATATTATTGGAAAGACGAAAGAATCCATGACTTTTCTTTGAGTCTTTGAATTCTGCACTTTGTATATTTAAGTTATTAAGTCGAGACAGGATTGTACAAACGTACAGACCACCAGCCGATTTTTTCTTCTGGTTCTCGAACAATTTGGTATTTTTTTCTTTGCGACCGTTGTTATTTCGGCGGGGTTTTAAAAAATGCACGCACATCCGACTTTCAGAGGTTCAACTTATTTGTAAAATTACGCTCGGGTTGGTTACAGTTTATGTCAGCTAGTTTTTGATTGTTCGAACTCCTCCTTCGGTGGGGCGAAGCCAAGTGACGGCTTTATTAACTTGAATGCATGCTCTTGCCACCAGGGTCGTCTCATGGAGCACTTCTTTCTTTGGTTTCTCATCGAGGTTTTGCTGCATCGTCATTCTATCATCTATTGCGATTACGTTTCGATCTTTTATGAACCGTATCGACTTTCTAGCACCGACATTCTATGCGAAGATCGATAGCAACAACATGAAATGAAGAGATTTTGCCACCAGCTATTTCACGCGTGCAGGACCGGACTGGAACCACTTCAGATACAATCTTTATTGATTTAGCAAACTGGTACACTGTCGAAATTACGTAATAATTGTGTGTATATTTGCTTTTTTGTACAATTGCACTTCACTAGACAAACCCATTACGTGTACAGTCCTTCTGTAATTCGTAAAATTGGTGAAACTAAAATGACCTTTTAAATTTGAATTACATATATTTTTTTAAAACATTTGTTCTCTCAACGCCGCTGCCCTCTCTCCCCGCCCCGCTCAACCCAATCCAAGAAAAAAACCTGTGCACGTTTTCGAGTTTTAAAAGGCATTAGAGTGCGCCCATAGCAACGTGGTGAGGATTTTACGGCTTCGATTTTTCGACTGCAGCTTCACAAAACGCATTAGCCAGAGCATTATCCGCCGTCGACGGCCGTCTATCGCGTTCGTCCGGCCGGCAAAACCGGAATCGATACTTTTTAATAAGC
Source organism: Prosopocoilus inquinatus (assembly GCA_036172665.1). Classification (NCBI taxonomy): domain Eukaryota; kingdom Metazoa; phylum Arthropoda; class Insecta; order Coleoptera; family Lucanidae; genus Prosopocoilus; species Prosopocoilus inquinatus. The sequence continues at coordinate 10,942,192 of CM069871.1, read as the reverse complement.
AAACGCGATGCAACGCAGCGATCAAACAGAATTAAAAAGCGACGAGAAAATCCGCACGCCCTGTTTACAAGAGGATATATTAAAACTAGAAACTATCGCGGCGCATTGCATTCTCCCACGCCCCCTTCGCCCTGCCTTCGCCGTTTCAACGATTGTCGAAATTTGCCTGCGCCACCTATCGGGAAAATTGCCGTGTTCGAAGAGGAAATAATAAATTTCACCTGGAGTAGTGATTTCATTTTTTTTGTACCGTTGAGCAACACGTGTACATTTTTTAAATTTTGTTGTAGCGTTGAGCAACACGTGTACATTTTTTTTATTTTATTGTAGCGTTAAGCAATATAAGCCTCGTTTTCCTCCACTACGATCGCTGGTCGTCGACGTCCGCAACTAAGTAATATCGACAGCCAAGTGATACTCGGTCACGGTCGTTGGCGTTCGGCGAACGTGGAAAGGAAAGACGGGCTTTCGAAATCCGCGTCGCGACGCAACGCCCCCTGCGGCCCAACAACTTACGACGACAGTGTTTAACTTGTACCTTCCGTTCTTATTTTGCTCCTGGCGCAATTCCACTAAATGTATGCCCCAGTGCAGAGAACTGAAACACAAAGCGTGACACTTTACCTCGCCCCATTTATTAAATTGCTCCGACGCCCACCGCCACCGTCCGTCCGTCCGCCTTCTTACATCTCGTCGAGATTATTCGTCCTAATTGGAATTCGCGAAACAGGAAGAAGACACTACACTGACGCTCCGAGCTAGTTATCCGCTTTATCTAACGAGAGAGAGAAGAGATCCTTTCGTTCTTTCGTTTCATCCTGTCTGCGGATATTTCCCCCCGGACTTTGTGTAACTAGCGTCGCCGAGTGCCTTCATTACCTTCTTCTTTTTCAAACTTCAATATTTACATTTTCAGAAAAAAAGAAGAAGGAGAAAAAGCTGATTTTCACCCGGACTCCTCCGCAGACGTGGGAATTTTTTATTTCTCTACCTTATCTAAACATATTATATTATGACCGGCGCGGCGGTAATAAAACACGACATTAACTTCATAGCGGCTGAGCTTAATTATACTAAGCTTTGAGTTTTTCAATTGTCACGTGACGTAACAAGAGGGGTGCTTAGCGAGTTGCGACCCAACCAAAGAAAGAAAATGAAGGGGCCTGCGTCAATCCGTCATCTATCGTATCTCGGTAGGTAGGGTCGGTCGTTCTCCTAAAGACTATGATGTAGAAAAAAAGTTGCCCACTCAGTAGAGACGGTTTGGAAAAACTCAAAAGGTGTTACGCTTAAGGGCGGCACCCATCGGCGGTTAGGTAACTTTGAAGTATCGAATAGACACAGCCGAGAAAGTGTATCATCCCTCTTTGTCCCCGAAAGGTATAACTCCCCAGGACCCACTTCTCTTCCTCGGTACAGCCCCAAATGGCGATCGTTAGATAATGAAAGAGAACAAAGGAAACCCAAAAAAGAAAAGGCACCTTTTTTTTTGAAACCCCTCCCCAAAGATATACGTCCCAACGATAGTAGTTATTCAACAAATAAACACTAGTTCGGCCCAAAAACAAATCGTTTATTATAAATTCAGTGATAGAACAAATCCCCTGGCGGGGTGATCGATCTTATTATTATTAGGATAATGCAAGTTATAAGGTCCAAACCGAGGAGAAAAGGCGCTTTGACGTGAGTACTCTCGTGTCGGCTTACAAATACCAACATCAAACATGTTTATAACAACAAAAACAACTTTGTGCGTGTGGTGCATCTGCCGAAAACTGCATAAATTTTCTTTTGCACTCTAAAGGACTCAACATTTCAAACAGTATACATTGAACTGGGTATAAATAAAGTTGCCAAAGCAAAATAGACAAGACGGTGTAAATATGACTCTAAAAATTTGTGACGTGAACAGCAAAAGAAAAAGAAAACTTCCCCTTGCCACGTTGCCCAAGAAATAGCGCATTCCTCTCCGCTGATTTCGTTGTCGAAAACTCCCGCAGCCCAGTTCAATTCTACGCCACTGGCGAAACGCGCGCCCGGGGCAATGACGTCACGCAGACGAGAGAAAAATTAAGGATTTTCTTACTCAAGGTTTCCTCCGGGGTAAGACGAAAGTGCGTGGCTGTGTCAAAATCAAATCGGAGGCGGCAATACATTCTATCCCTTTCCAGCGAAGGCTCGAAGGGGGGACGGGGACGCCTCCGGAGCACAGACGTGGCTCACCAGGTTAAACCGAAGCACCCGACGCCAAACTACCGGTGGCAAAACTGTCCCTTACCGGTTGCTATAAGGGAGACGACGAAATAAAATGAACGAACGCGAACAATAAACGCACGTGGAAAACAGACAGGTAACAAAATAGTGCTTACCTTGCTGCGAGAAGCAAGCCCGAAAAAGACGTAACTGCCGTGTCCACAAAACCTGTAAAGCAACGGTCCCTCCAACAGCGGAGAAAAATCTAACGGAGCAAGTGTATCCGCAAAAAAAAAATTGTAGGGTAACCAAATCCAACGCTTCACACACCCAACTCGCTTCGTTAACAACGTGAAAAGCGCACCTGTCTCGTCTCGTGGCTGACAAGGAAAAACAGATGACCGCCTTCGACCCAGCAACCCAGTGACGGACGGTCAACCGCGCTCAAGTCATATGTGCACGAAGGGAAGCAAATAACACAATTAAATATCGAGAGGCTGTTGCCGTTTGTTGCAATAATTATTCGTGTCATACCCAAACGAGAGCAACCTGTTGCAATCTTACTCTTGTATAACCCATGTACCACCCGCCAAAAACTCCAACTCGCTCTTTTTTCTCAGCGCGATTCGTATCTGAATTGCCATTCATGGCTGGGTTTTACTTCATCCTACGACCTTCTCCACTGAGCTGGTCGGGGTGGACAGCCGATGCAAAGCAGTGGAAACTTGCCGCCTAATTTAACTAAGCATTAACAAGAGTAATCAATCCGATGATTATATGCAGAGCGATCTAGATTTTCCTTTTTTTCCGACGCTCTTATTATTTCCCGAAAAAAGATTTAATCACGCTTTTATGGCTGGATCGTTAAGATCTCCGACACAATAAGCTCGGCCGACATATTGCTCTAATGGTCACCTTTTTCTTTTTCTTTGTCGTAAATTGTACCATGAATAATAAAAAAAAGGCGGCGTTGCAACGCGTCGCCGGCGGCGTCGGTCCTCTTTTATTCGCGCCCCACAATTAAATCGGAATCAGCGAAATCGACACTGTCGAGCGAAAAATGGAATACAGAAAAAAACGCGCTTTTGTTGTTGAACACGGCGAATGAATGTAGATGACGCACGCGAGGTGGAGGGGAAGGGGGGTGGGGTGGCGAAGGACCTTTTGCCTGGCGGCATCGATCGGAATCCGCTTAGCGTTCAAGGGAGAAGAAGAGATTTCGGGGGTTTCCCGCGCCGCTCCGCGGCGATAAACGCGAGCTTTTGTTCCGGACAACCGCCTCCGCGGGTGTATTTCATTTCTGTTAATTAACGCCGTAAAGGTTTCCGAATTTGTGTGCGCGCCACAATTTCGCCTGCCATACAAATTCACTCAATCGACCCCGTAATTTAATTATAACATACGTATGTAGAGGGACACATACATAATGTTTAATTTCGTTTCATAAATTGTGGGAGGCCATCCACCCGCACACAAATTTGTGGGACTAAATATTCACGTTACATTTTATATGCGAAGTATTAAACGCAACGAGCGACGTTTGTTTCTGGATTAGGTAGTGGTAAATTATTTCTAGGATAGTTGATAGAAATTTTTTTCTAGGTTAGTTAGGGAGGGGGATAGGCAGTAGTACTTTTTCTTGGGTGAGTTAGTAGTAATTTTTTTTCAATTTTGGGGCGAAACCAAATGGTGACTTTATTAACTTAAACGCGTGCTCTTTTGCTCAGTATTTCGTCGGGAGGAGGGGGGGGGGGGATTTAGCTTGATTAGCTGAAAACTTATTACGGTATCAACATACATTATATTATACTTATTTTATGGTAAGTTATTTATATGTATAACGGAATTTGTTATTCTTTCGCAAAATTTAATTTTTTTGATGACTTTCCTGACGTAAGTAGACTCCCCCTCCCCCAACTTTGAATACACTGAATTTCTCAAGTGTTCGAAACACTTAAAGAAAGCGCTTCGTCCTACAGGGACAGGTCGGTTATTTAAATTCGGAAAAAAGCAATTTTGGGGCGAAGCCAAGTGGCGGCTTTATATTAACCTGAATGCGTGCTCTTTGCGCCAGTTCCCAATTCGACTTCCCCCCCCCCTCCCCCTCCCCCCCTCCCCCTACCCAACAGAGAATATACTGAATTACTCAAGTATACCAAACATTCAAGGGCGTCCAACTCCATTTTTTTTTTTCTAAATCAACTATATCTCAACATTGTTATCTAGAGTTTAGGAGTTTTTAAATTAATTTATTGTCTTGTTTTGTACATTTGTATAGTTTTATTTATATGATGCTGTAGCATTCTCCGTTTCAGATGATACACTCACTACTTCATTATTTTCCTTAATTTTACTGCAATGTTAGGTCAAAAAGCGATCGTAGGATGTCGCTATTTTATCTGTTCATCTTAATTTTAAAGACTATGTCGTACCTGATGTAAAAGATTAATAAAGCTTATCATTATGACTACGATTATAAAAGTGCTTTGTGCTATAGGGACAGGTCAGGTATTTAAAAAGAACGCAATTTTGGGGCGAAGCCAAGTGACGGCCTATTAACTTGAACGCTTGCTCTTCTCGCAGTATCGCCTCGGCTTCTGTGCGACAGTTATTATTCTTTCGGAGTTTTATCAAAGCGCATAAACATCTGAGCTTTGCTGGAACGAAATATTCGCGTTACATTTTACATGCGAAACATTAAACGTAACGAGCGACGTTTGTTTCTGGATTAGATAGCGATAAATTGTATCTAGGATAGTTGGTAGAATTTTTTTTCTAGGTTAGTTAGGAGTAATTTCTTTCTTGGATAGCTAGTAGTAATTTTTTGCAATTTTGGGGCGAAGGCAAATGGTGACTTTATTAACTTAAATGCGTGCTCTTTTGCTCAGTATTTCGCCGGGAGAGAGGGGGGTGGAATTTAGCTTGATTAGCTAAAAACTTATTACGCTATCAACGTATATTATATTATACTTATTTTATGGTATGCGATGAAAATAAAGTAATAACTTACGACGGAGCTCTGTTTTACTCATACCTTGCATAATTCCTCTGGCCGTCTAATACCCCCCCCCCCTCCACCCACGTTCCTTTTCGCCAAGGTCCTATCGAACGTTATTAGCTGAGGCATCGTTTTAGTTCTAAAGTTATTTATATGTATAACGGAATTTGTTATTATTTCGGAAAATTTAATTTTTCCGATGACTTCGTGACGTAAGTAGACTCCCCCCTACCCCAACTTTGAATACACTGAATTTCTCAAGTATTCGAAACACTTAAAGAAAGCGCTTCACCCTACAGGGACAGGTCGGTTATTTAAATTCGGAAAAACGCAATTTTGGGGCGAAGCCAAGTGACGGCCTATTAACTTGAACGCTTGCTCTTCTCGCAGTGTCGCCTCGACTTCTGTGCGACAGTTATTATTCTGGCGGAGTTTTATCAAAGCGCATAAACATCTGAGCTTTGCAGGAACTAAATATTCGCGTTACATTTTACATGCGAAATATTAAACGCAACGAGCGACGTTTGTTTCTAGATAGATAAATTGTTTCTAGGATAGTTGGTAGAATTTTTTTTCTAGGTTAGATAGGAACAATTTTTTTCTTGGATGGCCAGTAGTAATTTTTTTTTGGGTGAGTTAGTAGTAATTTTTTCCTACGATGGTTTACAGTAAAATTATATTTCTAGGATGGTAGGTAAATTAAAAACTTACTCCTGTCTAAAAACTTGAACGTTCCTGAAAACCCGGACGCGTTGACCGTATGGGGTTCTGAGTGGAATTCGAGGACCAGGCCTGGGCCCGAAGAGTACAGCACAGTGGGGATGTCGGCGAGGTTGCCGCACAACAGCGCTTCCCAAGGAGTATACTCGTTCACTTCGCCTCCTTCCAAGTGCAGGAAAAGTTTCAAGTAGTCGCCTCGAATACAGCTGGAAGGATATGAGAAAACATTTCAAAGCTCAGACCAAAAATAAAAAAAAAAGTATATTTACAGGTACTTTTTTTACTCTTTTCGTCGAGCGCACGCGTTCGAATTTAAGTTATTTATTACTTAAGCAAACAGACGGAATAGTTTCACAAACACGAAATAAGACGCGTGTTATGCGAAAAAAAGATTTTTTTTTCTTGAATTACACGCAGCGAATTTTCACCGCTAACGACCAACCCGCAGCACCTGCACGACTCCGTTTTCCCATTTTCTCTTCTGTCAAATTTAAAATAATCATTTATGAGGGACGAAAATATTTTCGGATTAAAGTGTGTTTTCCGCGTTCCGTTCACAGAGTTTGCATGTCCCAGAAAAAAAAAAAAAGAAAAAGACCATTAGCTAAGTGAAGGGTTGTAATTTGAGTGCTCTCCGGATGGTGGTGTAACGCTTGTTATCGTTGTCTGGAGGATTGATTATCGTATTAGGAGGACAAAGTGGCGGAATTTGACAATCATCTGTCAGTTAAGGTGATTGATGCTGGCGCTCCTCTTTGTTAGAGCCCGGGTGCGCCTGATACCTCTCAATTATGGCCGTGTTCACATAACATGCTCCGGTGGTAACTGTACGTCGTACGGCGTGTACTACAAACGACCGGTCATGATGTATGACCGCCCTCCCCCGCCCCCTGCCGCCCCCTCCCCAAACCCTCTCACACTCCTGAGAAATTATTTACGGGCCGCTTTGCGCTTCATTGGGCGTGATAGATTGGGGCACACGCATCATCGAATTACGACTAACGTCCGGTGTCCCCCCCTCCCCTTGCTACCCCCCATTAATCTACCTGAGCGCGGAAAAACTCCTTCAAAATCAATGAGTACCTCGACGGCCAGGCGATAATTAATTAATTAATTAATTAATTCCCAAACTCAGGATGTGTCTAAACTTACACATTGCTGCGAAATGCGTACGCCCCGCATATTTCGGGGGGGTCGGGGGAGAGAGAGAGGATCGAACACTCCGGCTAAATTAAATTACTGGAATAGTTGGAGGGTGTTGTAGTTTCGATTTCGCTGGTAAACAAAATTCCCTAGACGTTTCTGACACGCAGATTCGTAACAATATGCTTTTATTTTTGTACATATGTGAAATAATTGCGATGTGTAAGTAAGAATAAGTATACGGTTTTTGGTTAAGATCAAGTGGTGCTTAATTTTTCTCGATTAATTAACCCCCACCTACTTCACGACTGAAGCTGCTGGCTAAACAATAAGTTAATATCTGTTGTTATAACTCAGATAGTATTCCACATCGATTGATATTACTTCTGATACAAATATGTGTAATCCAGCTCTTTGTTATGACAAGAAAAACCCATCACCATCTTCACTGAACTTAATCTCTGGTTAAGATCAAGTGGTGCTCAATTTTTCTCGATTAATCAACCCTCACGTTCTTCACGACCGAAGCTGCTGGCTGTACTATAAGTTAATATCGTTCAGCACAATCTTGTTACAACTCAGATACCAACTCACATCGACTGATGTTACTTCTGATACAAATATGTGTAATCCAGCTCTTTGTTATGACAAGAAAAACCCATCACCATCTTCACTGAACTTAATCTCTGGTTAAGATCAAGTGGTGCTCAATTTTTCTCGATTAATCAACCCTCACGTTCTTCACGACCGAAGCTGCTGGCTGTACTATAAGTTAATATCGTTCAGCACAATCTTGTTACAACTCAGATACCAACTCACATCGACTGATGTTACTTCTGATACAAATATGTGTAATCCAGCTCTTTGTTATGACAAGAAAAACCCATCACCATCTTCACTGAACTTAATCTCTGGTTAAGATCAAGTGGTGCTCAATTTTTCTCGATTAATCAACCCTCACGTTCTTCACGACCGAAGCTGCTGGCTGTACTATAAGTTAATATCGCTCAGCACAATCTTGTTACAACTCAGATACCAACTCACATCGACTGATGTTACTTCTGATACAAATATGTGTAATCCAGCTCTTTGTTATGACAAGCAAAACCCATCACCATCTTTACTGAACTTAATCTCTGGTTAAGATCAAGTGGTGCTCAATTTTTCTCGATTAATCAACCCTCACGCTCTTCACGACCGAAGCTGCTGGCTGTACTATAAGTTAATATCGCTCAGCACAATCTTGTTACAACTCAGATAGCAACTCACATCGACTGATATTACTTCTGATACAAATATGTGTAATTCAGTTCTTTGTTATGACAAGCAAAACCCATCACCAACTTCACTGAGCCGGGTCGATCCGGGAGTAATTTTTGCGCGGCACTCTACTTCACTCTGATCGACTCATATAAGAAAGATATGAAACAAATAAAGACACTTTAGAAAACGAGCTCAAAATGTAATTTATTACCTAGGTAGGTGAAACGTATGCTTAAGGGGCCTCTCTACATTGTTCATTTTTAACTTCGGCGATAGCATCAGCACAAAATCAATCATCTCAAGTGAATACGCGAAACTCTAACGTATTGATTACGTCGTAAAAACAGCAAGAGAGGTAGGCAGCTGCAATTACCATGAACAACGCAAGCGCGCAGAGCGAAGTCCTTTTGTACAACAGCCGAAACCCATCTCCATCTCCACTGAGCTAGGTCAGTCGGGGAATAATTTCTACAGCACTTTACGATCAACTCTCTGCTAGGTATGTTTTAGGAGGTTCTCTATGTGCTCCATTTTCAGTTTTAGCACAAAATCAATCATCCGAAGCGAATACACGAAACTGTAACATATTGATCACGTCGTCGTAAAAGCAGCAAGAGAGGTCGCTACAATTACCGGGAACAACGCGAGCGAGCGAAGCGCTCTTTCATCACATCATTCATTCACATTCACAGTAACTAGAGAAGTCCAATCAGCAGTGCTCTCGTTTCGTTTTGAAGGGCGTTTCAATTTGTTGCTGCGAGCTTTTTGTTCTCTTCTCTCCCCCGGAAAGTTAATATTGCTTTCCGGTGGTGTAATTCGGGGCCTCGTCGTTAGCGTGGACGGGCGCCGTCGACGACGCGGTCTCCGGCAGAAGGACGACGCAAACGCACACGCTTCGAAGTTATTCGGAATAACTTAATTTCGGAGGCACGAGCAAGCCTTCTCCGGCAGACAAGTCTCTTCTGCGAAACACAAATTGTCGTTTGAGAGAGCGCTAACGAAGAAGTGGCGCGGGGCGTGGGGCGGCTGCATGGGCAGGCAAACTTCCGCCGGCAATTAATTTAATGGCAGCTGCGATTAATTGAGTTTGATTGTGATAATTTAATTAAATTAGTTTCGGGGAAGAGTTTATTGTGGGGGAAAGTTGTAGCGACGCGCACTAAGGGCGTCGATTTCGATGGGTACCACTTAATAGGCGCTTCGTCTTATCTAATCCCAATTGGAAGTTCTTCCATTCAATTCCCAAGTAGTTATAGAATGAGCATTTATTCAACCGAAACGGCGCGCGGCGCTTGTGAGTATTTCTCACACAACAGTTTGCCATCATTTAATTGGATTTATGAATCTAAGACTGTAAGCAGAAGCCTCGGAATCTACCTACAGGAGTTGATAAAAAAAAGTCGTAACGAGTTGCAGGAATTTTCAAGAAACGAAAATGAAGCTTGTTGAGTTGAAAGCGAAGGAGATACTTGAGGAATTGGACGTAAGATGTCTGGAAACAAGATCGTTTTACAAGAACGGCTAAAATAGTGTCTGCAGCTTTGGACAAAAGGCATCGATAATTTAATTAAAAGCACCAACGTTGAAATCTAGGCAGTAGCAACGAAAAGAGCAAGCGTTCAAGTTCATAAAGCCACCCTATGCGACACTGACAAAAACAGCAATCATTCAATTAATAAAGCCGCCGCTTGGCTTCGCCCAAAAATTGCGTATTTAAAATTTGGAGATTATAAGGATCCCCAGATGCTAACAAATCAAAATTGGCGCCGGAGTGAACTGACTTATCACGCAAGGCAACGTAGTAAGCACGACAATTCCCGATTCGTCCGCCAAAAATGCAAAAACACGTGTGTATGTCGGCAAGGGGAATTAAATTAATCGAGGGGGCGCTGAATTTTAAATGAAAATATATTTGAATGAATTGTGACTAAGACTTAACAAACACTGTGTACAGGCTGACACTAGCTAAGCGAGTTTTTGGTCCACCAGGGCACTAAATTAATAGCCGGCCACAGGCACGGAAATTTAAGAAACTTTCCTGAAGTCCTTTCCGCAAAGCAATACGAAAATATTCCTGGTTAGAAGACGTCAATGATTTAATTGAAAGCATTAGTGTGCCCGGGAGAAGTGGAGGCGACACTGGCGCGCTGTTCAAGTTAATAAAGCCACCACCTGGCTTCGCTCCAAAAATAACGTTTTCCGAAATTTGAATAACTGGCCTGTACCTGTAGCGCGAAGCTCTCGTGATGACGTAGAAATATGTAATTCCGATCCGTGCATGTAACTTTTTCATAAATTAAAAGAACAAGTTTAACAATCAAAAACTAGCTGATATCAACGATAGCCAACCCGAGGTAATGTGACGTAAAGCACAGCCAATCCCTGCGAAGGTCAGGTGTGTACGCGTTCTAATATAAAAGTCCTCCGGAGTAACAACGGTCACCAAAAAATACCAAATTGTCTGCCTCAGAATCAGAGCAAAAACTAGGTTGACCGTCCGGACGTTTAACAATCCTGTCTCGACTTGATAACTTTAAATAAACAAACTGTAAGATTCTCCTCACGACTTTGTGAAATAAATGCAGATGATATAACAAGACACTCACACTTACTTAAAATTACATATTTCTTAGCGATCGATGTAAGCTTGAAAACTTGTAGAAAACTTAAGGGCTCGAATGTTTTCATCGTGTGACCTACATATACGGTTTCGCATGTGGTCGGTCGGTTGGTAAGAGGGTGAACGGAATCATTTGATGTGATTTAGTAAACCGGAAACTTGACGTCATGGACCGTAGCGAAACACATCCGAATAAACAGTTTGCCATGCAATAATATAAATCCGGGGGCGCTTCATTATTTCAAGCCGAATGTCCTTCCGTATTTCTCTCGCCGCGGCGCAATATCCCGATCCTTATATGCGTTTACAGTGCGCGCTTCCTGCCCCGGACTATTTACAACCGGAAACCTATTAGCGTGGGAGCCGGTCCAATGGAGGGCGGGCGGACATTATACATTTTGACTTGACTGCAAATTCCGCCGCCGCCGTCGCGCAGAAATCGCCTCATTATTTCAACTCGCCCCGAAGCGCTGCTCATAACGGACACGAATGAACGTTTGTGGCTTGTTTTTCTTGGAAGGGGGCGGAGAGAGTCGCTGCTGCATTTCCGGAATGCGAGTTTGAAAAATTGGCGCCGACTTAGCTGCTCTGCGTTTCCGTTGTTTACTTGGTTTTCGTTCGGGGAAGCGAAGGAAGTCACCTTGTAAAACTGACTTGAAAACAAATCAAGTTTGTTATGTTTAAAATTGAGGATGATCGCAGGCTGAGTTTCGTCATCATCGGTCGGATTTACCGCAATACGACGGACGTAAACTGGCCCTAAATTATTGAGTCGAAATAAAAACGAGGAGAAATTCGGGTTTGCCTTGTTACAAAGTAAGTTGTGTGTGTTGGTGTGGACTAATGTCTAGCCCTCGCACACTTTTTTTTTTTTAGATTGTCCAGATTGGTCCATTTGCTTTTGCAACCGCAAACTGCAGCCTAAATGACTACAAACAAATTGCAGGCTATCGTCCGTCCCTTAGCAACTCTCTGAATTGGCTTCAACTTAGGTGGTGTAAGGATCTGATACACATCATACTGTCACGATTAGGGAAAATTTGAAAATCGTATTTAATTAATTTAAAATGTATTTTTTCCAATGCAATACGAGTTACTTGCTGATAAGCGGTTTGCCGGTGCAACGACTCAGGCGATGAACTTGTAGCGTGAATCCGCAAACTTGCAAATACGCAAATAACTGGAGCATTGTATAAGTGTTTAAACACAATCAATTATTTCACGATTTAATAGAAATGACGATTGGAAACAACCTGACATCACCTTTTCAGCGTATTGTGATGTTACGAAACAAGCTTGCAAATAATTAATCTATTGTAAACAAAATTAAAATACGTCGAAGACAGTATACAATGGAACCGCTAACAGTGTTAAACAAGAGCGCCCATACAAGAAACAGATGAATCGTAAACAAGCTGTCCACACATTGACCCAGTAATTAAAACCTGAGAATTTTCCTGGGACAACATAATGCATAACAAGCCAAACTGAACATCAGGCCATGGGAATTACACCCACTGGTGACAGGACGAGTGATATAAGTACAGGTTTTTAGGACTTCCAGGGCATTCAGTATTAATAAGGTTTTCGTTCAGTATTGATTTATTATTAAGTCAGTGTTGAGTTAGCGTTCTGTTATTACTGTTATTTGTATAATTTCGTTTTTTTTTTGAATTAATTTTTTATAATTTCGTTTTTTTTTGAATTCACTCCCTAGATTGGTTTTCACTTAGATTGTCTTCTGTTCAGGGTTGGATTGACCTTATTTTGTAAAGCCCGTACGGTCGGGGTTGGAAAACTAGTTTTCATCCCCTTTTGTCCCCAATTCTTTTAAACAATCCATACAAAGCTGTACGGCAAGTCTGCTCAGATTGCAGTGGAGCCTCTCAAGCATCCACTGTATAGCGCTATTTCGGCCCTAATTGGGGCCTCATCAGCAGAAGAGTAGCTCGAGAAACTTCACCGCAATCTAAACGACTTGCCCGATTTTAAACCGGTAAGCCCAGTAATAGCAGACAGTGAAGCCTGATTGCCTGAAGCTGCAATCCGTACAAATTTGGATCTCAATTTCTTTGTTCGTAGCGTAAAATGGTTTAGCCAAAAAGCCAGAAATCGATTTTCCAATTTGTTCTCCACGGATGGCTCGAATGGCAGATTAGCTGTATTGTCAGAATTGTCGAAAATATTTCGTTCTTTTCTCTCTCTTTGATTCTTGCTCTCCTCGGACTTAAAAATGAAAACTTCACTTACGAGAATATCTCAAATAAAAATGTCCAAATTTTAAATGTAACAACATAATTAAAAAGAAGGAAAAATTTGGTTTACAAAACACTTTCGAAAATTTAAAATACAAAATATAAGAAAAAACAGAAAAAGTGAAAAATACGTTTATAATTTGAAAAGATTTTAATTAGAAAAATATAAACAAAATTGAAATTTAATTCCAATACAATTACGTTGAAAAAATTAATTTTAATGTGAATAATTTTACGACGAAACAAAAACTATGAAATTTAAATTTTTGTTTTGAAAATAACAAGTTTTTTATCTTTTTTTGCTTATAACTATAGATTGGAATCGCATATTTTGACGTCATCAATAAGGGAGCGTTGACTTATTCATGAAGAAGAGGCGAATTTATTCTTGGTTCGTTTTTCTTCGTTGTGGAATAATCTGAGGCGAATCCACAGAGTTCCAATTTATTTGACGCAGTCCGCCGTAACTACATAAGTAAACAGAGGGTGTAGCTCTCGTGAGGACGTTGAAATATGTTCCGATCTGTACTTAAAACTTTCTCATAATTTAAAAAAAAACAAGCGTAACAAATTAAAAAAAAATAATTTTAAGGTGAATAATTTTACGACGAAACGAAGAGAATAAAATTTATTAAAATATCAACCAAAAATTTTACAAATAACCTCGAGCAATTCAATTTAACAAAATAAATAAATATCAATGAAATGAAATTATAGCGTTAAATTAAACAAAAAAAGAAGGTTTTGGGGGAGAGAAGGCGAACGTTCGGTATAAAAAAAAAACAAAGATAAAGCTTGTGTTAAAATAAAATAATTTCATACGTAAAACTCACCAACATTGTTGAAATACAGTTCAAAATTAAAATAGAACAAAATTCGGTCACGATTCAATTGATCTTTTTGTTGCAAATCGTTTTTGATTGCAGTGGAAACTTCGAGCAGCCTCTATGCAGCTGTTTCACCCGTATTTGGGGCTTCTTCAGCAGAGACGTCGCTGTTTTATCTATTCAATTGATCATTAAAAAAAGAAGTTGTTTTTTCCTTTCACGATATTATTTCAAACACAGAGATAAATATTAAATTTCGACAAGCAACGGATCGCACACTTTATGTGAGGTCAGGAGAGAAACTGAACTGGAATTCCTAATTTCAGCCTCTGCAAAGCCTTTTGTGCATTATCCTCTCACTTAAGTGAGGCATTAAATGTGGTCTTTGTTAGGCAAAAAAATATCCTCAATGAAATAGAGTGGGATAGAGAACTCGGTGACTTCGTTAAGTATTTGAAACTTTCCTAATAATCAAACATAATTCAAGGGAAACACTCACGATAAACATTTTTTAAAAATCCGAATAACGGGGCCCGTATCTCGTTTACAAAACGTTATTATAAACACCCGACTTTGAATGCGACTAAATGTGTGGTCAAAAATGAAAACCTAAACAATTAATAAAATATTAACCATAAATTAGATAATCAGAATGAAGTGAACTCCGACCAACGGTGCGCGGCAGAAAGCCTATAATAAAAAAGCCAAATTAAGGAAGAACGAAACAAGCGTTACAGACTAATTAACGCACGGAAATCGCTGGTCATAAATACCTGATTAATTTGAAGTTATCCTCTCACTTAAGTGAGGCATTAAATGTGGTCTTTGTTAGGCAAAAAATATCCTCAATGAAATGAATTAATTAGGGTTTAGATTGCGTTCGTTCTCATTCTCCGGCAGAAGAGCGCTGCATCGTAAGCAAAGCGTACCGGGCGCATATTCTCAGAAACGTTCGGACTCGCTAATTTAATTGCAAATCTTTGCATTTCTATATACCTAATTTTTTTTTTCTTTGTATAACCCCCCCCCGGATAGAGAACTCGGTGACTTCGTTAAATATTTGAAACATTCCTAAAGTATTTGAAGAAAGCGCTTCGCGTTACGAGGGTCGCTCGCTTTTTAATTTTAATTTTTTTTTACTTTTCGTTTTAGTTGGTCGTTTGAGTGCGATTGGATTGGGTTGACCTTGGGCTTAGTTTTGTTGCCACAATAGAGAATTCGTTGATTTCGTTAAGCATCTGAAATGTTATTGAAATATTTGAGTGAGCGCTTCGCGTCATGTCATGACAGTTAGAAAGCTGACCTAAGCCTAAATTTGCTCTTAATTTCTAAATAGTTTTAATTGTTAATTTTTTTTTACTTTTCGTTTCAGTTTCTCGTGTGGTTGAGCTTTGGGTTGCGTTGGTTTTGAAACTACTTTTCAAATTTTTGAGTTTTTGTTTGCGTTAGCTTCACATGGGTTGGGTTGGGCCTTGAAAGTACTTTTCTGATTTTTGGGTTTTTGCTTGCGATAGCTTCAGTTGGGTTGTTTTTTTTTGTAATTGTCTACGACTTTCAGGAGTTTTCTAATTTTTAACGTTTTTTTGGATGATTAAAAAGGTAAAGGTAAAGGTAAAAGGCAGATCAGGCCTGGCACTTAGCTGCGACATTATCAGACTAAGGCCCGATTTCTTCACCTGCGGAAAAATTTATCTGCCAGGTAATATCATCGGAAACTATTATCGATACAATGGTTTCCAACAGGGCCTCCGCGAGACCAAAAGCCGCCCACGTGCCAATCCATATTTTGGCGCCCTCTGACAGATGAGTTGGGGCAAACAAAAACGGTCAATTATCAAAATTATTAAAAATTAAAAGAAAAGAAATGGAAAAAGCAGAAAAATTTTTTAAGATTTTCCTTCACATTTTTTTAAACATTCTCCTTCACTTTTTCTAAACATTCTCCTTCACTTTTTCTAAACATTTCTCCTTCACTTTTTCTAAACATTCTCTTTCACTTTTTCTAAACATTCTCCTTCGCTTTTTTTAAGCATTCTCCTTCACCTATATTTAAACACTTTCCTTCATTTTTTCAAGTTCCTAGCTGCCGCAAGCGCCCAAAAACGAAGGGAAGCGCTTTCTTCTCATCTGACCGAGAAGACCTCTGTTTAGACGCCCTCCCCTTCCTAGAATGGGCAAGTGGGCGAAGCTCGCTAGTTACTAATATTAGAAAAAATGAAACAAAATCACAAAAGCAAAAGGAACATAAATTTATAAAAACTTAAAAAGTGAAATTACATTTTTTGTGTTAACCAAACCGTAACAGCTTACATAATTTATTTTTTTACCTAATAAAATTATTAAATTTTTATAAAAAATTTATTTAGCAAACGAAAATTACAAAAATTAGACTTTTCTACTTTTAATTGCCGCAGTTGTTCTATTTTAGTCGACGTTTTGCCGTGAGGTTGACGGCTTCATCAAAACTTGTGGCTAGTTTTTCGAATAATTTACACCAGACAAGAAACTGTTTCTCATTAATTTTCTTAAAATATGTCCAGTGTCCAGCCGCCCCTTGAACATGGCGCCCGCGTGCACTGCACGCTTTGCACACGTGGTTACGGGGGCCCTGGTTTCCAAGGATAATACCTGGCAGATTAATTTATCAGGAGGTGAAGAAATCGGTAATTAGGTCCAAGTTTACCATCTCCTAATAAATTTAACCGTCGGTTAATATCCTTGGAGACCTTTGTGCCCTAAATGATTTCCTAGGATATTAACCGACGGTTAAATTTATCAGAAGGTAGTGAGATCGGGCTTTAATTGTAATAAAATCGGTTCTTCTGAAGTCACAGTCACGTGTCATCTTGTTTGGATCGATTTTTTTCGTATTCCTTTCACGTTCCCCGGCACGCTTTGAAATTGTTTCCGATACAAGAAATCGCTTGCCGTTACACCCCGTAATGTTTAACATAAACAGCCGAGATAGGAAGAGGAACTCCGACGTAATGGGCAGAATAAAATAAATCCCAAGGACAAGTAAATACGAGGACGAAAAAAAATCGTTTTTCCTCTGTTATGATCTGGGAGTAGTGTTTATTGGAGGCGAGAGCGAGGTCGGGGCCCAATAAATTTCAAATTAAGATAATGCATCTTATGAGCATCGGCAGCGGGCAGATAGTAAAACGATATTGGTCATTAAAAGCGAAAAGGAGTCATGAAACTTGATGGTGCGCCGTCGTCGCGTCGCTTCCTCGGTCGGAACACGAGGAGGAGGAGGAGGAAGAGGAGAAGAAGAGTCGTCCGGCCATTAAGGAAGAAGCTCTCTCTCTGAGTTTAACGTGATCGAGTTTTATGTCAGGTGGCGTTTTAAAACTTGGCTCGGCGAAATCAAAGCGGGACATATGTTCGCGTCCTTAAATATTTTATGGGGGCGCTCGCGAAGAATAAATCCGCGCGTCCTGCTGCTTTAGCAGGCGTTAACTTTGCACGTTAAAGCGGTTATGCCTTTGACGCGAAATGTAACTGATTTGACGCCAGACGTTCCTTTTTAATTTAGAGTCGGAGCAACGAGGACGCAGATTAAACTACCCTTTA
Organism: Prosopocoilus inquinatus; assembly: GCA_036172665.1. Lineage (NCBI taxonomy): Eukaryota > Metazoa > Arthropoda > Insecta > Coleoptera > Lucanidae > Prosopocoilus > Prosopocoilus inquinatus. The sequence continues at coordinate 10,924,597 of CM069871.1, read as the reverse complement.
ACGCGGGGCGGGAGTCGTTACTAAGCGACTTGATGAAAAAAAAACAAAATGCTCCGACGTGGTTATGGTTTTCCACTTTAAAGTAAAGCTAATACACAAATGAAATAAACGAACTTCCGCGTTCAGTTTGCGAATCACAAAGACCCCTCTCCCCAGAGCTAAAGCTCCGTCGAATAACTTATTTTTATCACTTGTATAGTCTCTTTGCCGTCAACGTAGTCCAAATGCAACAGCGTACACACTTTGAAATGTGCAAAAGCTCTTGCTAATTACAAAACGTTCCGGCTTGTCAATGAAGCTTAGCGCGCCATTGCGAAGAAGTAACGCGCGTTAGTTGCCGGCCCCATTATTTATATCGTAATTCATTTGCAGAATTGCGCTAACCACCTACACACTATTTACACGAGATAATTTATGGCGCATTAGCTTCGTAAATAAGGGCGCGAATATGTAAACATTCCGCGGCGAATTTAGCCGGAACAAATCGGCGGCGTTGCGCGTTGCGGATTCGGTTGGTACTCCTGGGGGTTAGCATAATTCAAGAATTATTTCGAGTTTCGATGTTGCAAACGCTAACGTAGTTAGAGCCGCCGTGACGAATTCGTTATTAACCCCCCAAAGAAACGCACTTTATTGCAATTGCCTTTCATATTTATACACGCAAAAATCACCTTCATAATGTTACGATTACATTTTTTTATAACATCGTTTAAAAATTACGGAAATAGGTTACGAAACCCTAAAACTCAGCGAAAAACGACGTGCGGGTTATAAAACTGGAACGGGAACTTTATACTTGTAAAGCTGGCGTTCCAGTTTTATAAACCGCTAGTCGTTTTTCGCACACTCAGGATTATTCGCGACCCACACACATAAAGATTTTTGGGATTAATTGTAATCTGCCCATTCAATGTTAAATATGGATAAAGTGTTATCTGAAAAGTTGTTAATCTTCATCGAATTTGGCGTTATTGTTCTCTTTTTCCGACTAAATTATATCTAAAAGTGAGTGTTTATTCCAACAAGGATAAACTTAACTCTGCTCTATTACGTACGTTTAAATGGTAAACATCCTAACTCCGTTTTTCGTAACTCCGCAAACGGATGGACGCGAGGGAATACCGGAAAAGTGTTCCCTGGCGTCCAAAAAGTGTTAGAATTAATTCCAGATTTTTATCAGTGTAGTTAAGCAAACAAATTTTCGTAAACAAATCCGCGTAAATAGTTCGAGCCGAATTTGAAATGGTAACGCAGTTAGAGCCGCCGTCGAATTCGTTATTAACCCCCCCCCCCCCCAAGAAACGCCCTTTATTGCAATTGCCTTCCATATTTATACACACAACAATCATCATCATAATGCCACGATTACATTTTTTTATAACATCGTTTAAAAATTACGGAAATAGGTTACCCTAAAATTCAGCGAAAAACGACGTGCGGGTTATAAAACTGGAATGGGAACTTTATACTTGTAAAGCTGGCGTTCCAGTATTATAACTGTTGGTCATGATGATATTAGTGTTCATGTTTTGCGTTCATGTATCCCATTTTTATTGCCATATCTAACTCATATAATCAATTTTTGCAACAGATTTTCAGTATTTCCAACTTTATGAAAAAAAGCTCTTATTATACCTTTAGCAAAAATTAACAATCCTCGTGAGATGAAAGATTTAAGACCAATTAGCATTTTACCTGTGATGTCTAAAATCTTAGAATATATTATGGCGAGTCAACTCAGAGATCATCTTGCAATAAACAATATTTTACCCCAGATTCAATCAGGCTTCAGACCGGGATTCAGCTGTAATACAAGCTTGCTTGCTGTTACTGATGAAATTCTGAGGGCAACTAATTCTGGCAAAATATCTCTCTTGGTTCTCTTGGACTACTCTAAAGCGTTTGATACGCTTGATCATAGCATTATGAAGTCCATATTACATTATATTGGGTAACAGTCTAAAGCTAGTCAGTTGTTATCAAATTTCATGAGTGGAAGATGTCAGGCGGTAAAAATCAATAGTTAAATTTCTACTTATCGTAACTTAAAGTATGGGGTCCCACAAGGTTCAGTTTTGGGTCCTTTACTCTTCTCAATATACACTATAGATTTTGAAAATTATTTTAAAACCACAATTCTCTATTTTTACGCTGATGGCACTCAAGTGTTTACTTCATGTTTTCCAGAGGATATCAAGAATACGTGTCTGCGCGTAAATGATGATTTAAAAAATCTGGCGAATATGTCAAAGCAACATCATTTAGTATTAAATCCGAACAAATCTAATGTGATCCTATTTGGAAATAAAAATTATAGACATAAAGTTTCAGGTCAGATTGAAATAATAGTGGATGGTAAATCCATTCCTGTTGTGAGTGAAATAAAAAGTCTTGGACTAATACTTGATGGCGACTTAAGATTTAAATCTCACATATCTAAGACTTTACAAATTTCATATGCATATTTAAAGCAGATATTTGTTAACAGGCACGTGTTAAATCAGAAGCAAAAATTTTTATTATGTGACAGCTTAGTTTTGTCGCGTCTAAATTATTGTGATTCTGTTTATCACTCTTGTTTAGATGTAACTGACATAAGTAGAATCCAAAAATTACAAAACTCTTGTCTCAGGTTAATTTTCGGCATCCGCAAGTTCCAGAGAATATCCCATAAGTTAACAGACGCAAATTGGCTTTGTATGAAAAACAGACGTATACTCCATTCTACGTGTCTTTATCATAGCATAGTAACTACAAAAAATACCTCCTTACTTATATCGTAAAATAAGTTTTCGTACTGACATACATAATTTAAATTTAAGATTTAAAGGTCTCTTTACCCCAACATTACACAGAACAGAATTGTTCAAAAGGTCTTTTTCATATCAGATATCGTCGGTGTATAATAAACTTCCGGATAACTTTAAAAAGCTTTGCTTATCGTCATTTCACCGCCGCATGCGTCAGTTACTTTTTCGGGCATAACATTTGAAAGATTTTAAAGACTTTCAGAGGAGCAAGAGACTAATTTGTTAAATCATTGAATTCATCTTTTTTAGTTGCATTAGTTGTACAAAAAGGAGAAAAGAGAGAGAAGAAAAATAGTAATAAATAAATAAATTAAATAAAATTGTAAAATAAAATTTGTATTTCATTGCTGCCAAATTATTATTTATTATTTAATGTGTTTAGGGTTAAGTGGAAGAGCAGAATGCACGTTCATATGCAACCTAGCTTTCTGAACTTCGCCCTACTGTTAATTTGGTAATTATATACTTTTATATTTAGTTATACGTGACTAATAAAGGCATTATAAAACTGGAACGGGAGCTTTATATTTGTAAAGCTGACGTTCAAGTTTTATAAACCGGGAGTCGTTTTTCGCACACTCAGGATTATTCGCGACCCACACACATAAAGATTTTTGGGATTAATTGTAATTTGCCCATTCAATGTTAAATATGGATAAAGTGTTATCTGAAAAGTTGTTAATCTTCATCGAATTTGGCGTTATTGTTCTCTTTTTCCGACTAAATTATATCTAAAAGTGAGTGTTTATTCTAACAAGGATAAACTTAACTCTGCTCTATTACGTACACTTAAATGGTAAACATCCTAACTCCATTTTTCGTAACTCCGCAAACGGATGGACTCGAGGGAACACCGAAACAGTGTTCCCTTACGTCCAGAAAATGTTAGAATTAATTCGAGATTTTTATCAGTGTAGTTAAGCAAACAAATCTTCGTAAAAAAATCCGCGTAAATAGTTCGAGCCGAATTTGAAACGGTAACGCAGTTAGAGCCGCCGTCGAATTCGTTATTAACCACCCCAAAGAAAAGCCCTTTATTGCAATTGCCTTCCATATCTATACACACAAAAATCACCTTCATAATGTTACAATTACATTTTTTATAACATCGTTTGAAAATTACGGAAATAGGTTACGAAACCCTAAAACTCAGCGAAAAACGACGTGCGGGTTATAAAACTGGAACGGGAACTTTATACTTGTAAAGCTGGCGTTCCAGTTCTATAAACCGCGAGTCGTTTTTCGCACACTCGGGATTATTCGCGGCCCACACACATAAAATTTTTGGGATTAATTGTAATCTGCCCATTCAGTGTTAAATATGGATAAAGTGTTATCTGAAAAGTTGTTAATCTTCATCGAATTTGGCGTTATTGTTCTCTTTTTCCGACTAAATTATATCTAAAAGTGAGTGTTTACTCCAACAAGGATAAACTTAAGTCTGCTCTATTACGTACGTTTAAATGGTAAACATCCTAACTCCATTTTTCGTAACTTCTCAAACGAATGGACGCGAGGGAACACCGAAAAAGTGTTCCCTGGCGTCCAAGAAGTGTCAGAATTAATTCCAGATTTTTATCAGTGTAGTTAAGCAAACAAATTTTCGTAAACAAATCCTCGTAAATAGTTCGAGCCGAATTTGAAACGGTAACGCAGTTAGAGCCGCCGTCGAATTCGTTATTAACCCCCCCAAAGAAACGCCCTTTATTGCAATTGCCTTCCATATTTATACACACAAAAATCACCTTCATAATGTTACGATTACATTTTTTATAACATCGTTTGAAAATTACGGAAATAGGTTACGAAACCCTAAAACTCAGTGAAAAACGACGTGCGGGTTATAAAACTGGAACGGGAGCTTTGTACTTGTAAAGTTGGCGCTCCAGTTTTATAAAGCGCGAGTCGTTTTTCGCACACTTAGGTCCAGTTTTACAAATGGGGCTCAACGTTGAGCTGAGGTTTAAACTCTTAGCAACAATTATTTCAACAATTGTTGTGAAGGGTTTAAGCTTCGGCTCAAAGTTAAACCGTCGTTGTAAAACTGGGCCTTAGGGTTACTCGCGACCTAGTTAAGCAAGCAATTTTTTTTTATAAAACCCGTGTAAATAGTTCGAGCCGAATTTGACACACCAGCCGTTATTACGATTCACCCATCAAGAGTGATTCGCATTTTTACCATTCGAGATTAGCGTCAGCGTCACTTAATTATAAGTAAAAGGGGGGAAATAGTGCGTATTTAACAATTATCAAAAGGTAAAAACAGTAATTGGGTTCGTGGTAAGGCGCTAGGTGGGGGAGTGGTAACAGTGCTCGATCTAAGCTAAATGTAGGTACTCTAAAATTTGTTTTCATTGATTCAATTTAAATTTTAGTTTTCTTGTTGTGAAACGTTTTTAAAATGCTTGTTTTATTAAATTGATTTTTTAAGATTTAAATGTAGTCCCTAGTATCCTACGCAAAAACCCTTACCTCCGTAGCAGTTTAGGACAAGTTACTACCCGAAGGGATAACACTGTAACAAACTGACATTTGTTCCTAGAATTATTTTTATTTTGTACAGAATTTATTGTAAATAGTAGTTACCATGCGAGATAAACTTTAATTCACGGTGGGGTCGTTGACAGAGTGGGGACCCTTACCATTCCCGGGCCTATATAAGTGCGTACCCGCACGCCCATAGGATCAGTCATTGTTATTTTTACCTGATATGGGTGTCTCGTGTACCTACCGCAGAATGGGTGTCTCACTTTTTCTTAAGTGACACGGTTGTCTCGTGTACCTACCGCAGAGCGGGTGTCTCACTTATTCTTTTCTGACATGGGTGTCTCGTGTATCTTCCAAAGAGTGGGTGTTTCACTTATTCTTATCTGCCACGGGTGTCTCGTGTACCTACCGCAGAGTGGGTGTCTCACTTATTCTTACCTGACACGGGTGTCTCGTGTACCTACCGCAGAGTGGGTGTCTCACTTATTCTTTTCTGACATGGGTGTCTCGTGTACCTTCCAAAGAGTGGGTGTCTCACTTATTTTTATCCTGACACGGGCGTCTCGTGTACCTACCGCAGAGTGGGTGTCTTACTTATTATTTTCTGACACGGGTGTCTCGTGTACCTACCGCAGAGTGGGTGTCTAACTTATTCTTACCTGACACGGGTGTCTCGTGTATCTACGGCAAAGTGGGTGTCTCACTTATTACCGTATAACTCGTCCGATGTTCGAACCTCGAACGGTACCGTCGACTGTAAGACAATCGTCCGTTTTTATGTTAAGGATCTTGTATATATTGTAAATATAGACTTAAGACAATATACGTGAATGGAAGTTGTGTTGTTGGATTGTTCTACGTCTTTCATTTTCACTGAACCTGGACACAGACGAGCAAACCCGGATTCCTGATCGACGAGCCGACGAGGACATCGGAGGGACGTCGGGAAACGACACAACAGCTGGAGAAAGACGAACCGTTACAAGAGCATAATTGAAAAATTATTTCGAGTTTCGATGTTCCAAACATTGACCGTAGTTAGGGCCGTCGAATTTGTTATTACCTCCCCCCACCCCCCAAAGAAACGTCATTTATTGCAATTGCATATCGTTCATTCACACACAGAGAAAAATCATCATCACAGTACCACAATCAGATTCCTTACAATACGATTTAAAAATTAATTGCGGAAATAATTAATACACTGCAGTCACATTCCGGTTACGAAATCTTAGAACTCGGTGAGAAACGACGTGCGAGTTATAAAACTGGAACGTAAGCATTGCAAGTATTCCACACACTAGAGTTATTTCGCGACCTACTTAAGCAAACAAATTTTTGTAAACAAACCCAAACAATTTTTGTAAACAAATAGTCTGAGCCGAATTTGCAACTTCAGTCATTATTACGATTCACCCATTGACAGGTGTTGCTCTTTCCACCTCGGATGGATGCGACTGGTGTGCACTGAGTGTATCTCCATCTCGTTTTATTACATAAAGCTGAACAGAGATGGAAATACACTCAGTGCACGCTAGTGCGGCCAGTGGAAAACGCTATTAATCATGTCGCCATTGGACCTCAACTCAACATTCAATTTCTGTCGTCGCCTCGCCGCCAGAGTCAGTTAATCGAACACCCCGGGAAAACCGTGGAAAAGCCACAGTGAAACACATCAAGGCCACCGAGCTGCCTATAACAGCGCCCCGAAGTAGTCCACCCCATACGACCCTGTACCGTCTGCGTCGAGGTCGAAAAGGAACTCCGGATTGGCAGAGGAAAACCGACGCCCAGATATAAATTTAAAGCAAATTTAATTAAAGAGTGAAAGGAGTTATTATTGGCTTAATTGACAAAAAACTGGCAAGAAAAATGTTATAATCTTTTTTTCACTTGTATCACTAAAAAGAGGTATATTTGTGTAATCGATTGCTTAAAAGCTTCACCTACGCCCCTACAAACCCGGAAGCTACTAGAGACTTTGGTGGCTCTCCGAATAGCGTAACAATAGGAGTATCTTCAAGGTCACGTAAACACTTCAAATAATCCAAAAAAATTCAAGGAAAACACTCACGATTTAAATCTTTTTTAAATCCGAATAACGGGGCCCGTATTTCGTTTACAAAACGTTATTAGTAAACACCCGACTTTGAATGCGACTAAATGTGTGGTCAAAAATGAAAACCTAAATAATTAATGAAAGAATGGAGTTAATTCCAAACAATGGTGCGCGGAAGAAAGCCTACAATTAAAAAGCCAAATTAAGGAAGAACGAAACAAGCGTTACAGACTAATTGACGAACGGAAATCGCTGGTCATAAATACCTGATAAATTTGAAGTTGTCAGGCTTTGCAAAGCATAAATGAATGCTTTGATTTACACGTAGATGCGTTTTTTTCAGAACACGGCGTAGATATCTTCTGTTCAGATGTCACTAAAGCATCCCAGCCTGGGTGAACAAACAAAATGGCCGCACGTAATGATACTACCAACTGCACTCTTTTCTACGGAAAATGTCGCAAACGAAGAAACAGGTTCTTTTTAGCCAATCGAAAATTGCATATTTGCATTCCACTTGTTGTTGACGCCGGATTTACTTTTTAGCACAATTCCAAAAATAAAATTACGAGGACATCTGCGTCGTCAGTCAAAGGAAAGTTCCAGTAGAAACACGAGCAGATGCACGCGGCCAATCAATCGAAGAACGCAGGAAAAAAAAATTGTCCGGTCGAGTGCGTGATCTTGAAAGTGCATGTAATCTTTAGTCTACCTTCTCTGATGATTAAAAATTCAATAAGATTTTAAATTCAGTAGATTCTAGAAATTAATAAAAAAAAGAACATGAGAGCCTTCGGAATAATTTTTTTTTTATTGCCAATAATCCATATCTCAAATAAATTCCGCGCTCCAACCAAGTTCGAAATAAAAACAGGCGCGCGCGGCGGTCCGTGTTGAGAACATAATCTTCTTAATTTTCAGATCTATATAATAGTCGGCTTGGAGGGGGAGGGATTGGGATTAGTGCGGAATGCAATCGACGAGAATAGAAGAGTTTTTGTTGTCCGGAGCGGCTTTCGAACTTTTCTTTATTGCGGCGCCCCGCCCCCTTTCGCGCGGCGCTAATGTGCGCCAAGCCGATAGGAAAAATAACAATAGCGGCGCTAACGACGCTTTCCACGTTTTAGCGTTTCGCTCACGCGATCATAACAACGAGCGGATCAGAACGTACATGTTTTTTTTTCCCGTCTTATTTGCGTGGTGTACACGCAAATGGAAAATTAATCGTGTATTTTATTCGAGATTTCAATTTAGTTTTGCTTCATGATTACTACTCATTTCAATATAAATCAGTAGATAAGACCAGGATAGGAAAAGTTATAGTCTAAACAATAATAGTTTCAGGTTGCATTACCCGTAGAAACCGTGCGAATACGTTTCTGTTCCCCTCCCCGTGCCAAACTTAAATTTAAAAGCTTGTTAAAGTTGCTCCCTGATTTAGACAACTTTTGTAATGTCTGCCAGTTAAGCGGGGAGAGGTGGAAAAATTTAAAGTAAACAATTAAGCATCGTGGCTTGAAAGAATGCAAAATTAATAAATGTCTGTCCAACCGTTCTACCATGCGGTTGTTTTTTTTTTTGCCGAAGCAGTTTAACCCCCTACGAACTCCTTTAGGGTAACATAAGTGAGTGTACGCATGTTTGTATATGCAGCATCGAATCTAATCGAAGACCTCCTGGGGCATCCCGGAGTCCCTGTTAGTATGTGCTGCCTAAAAAGGTATAGTAATATCATGTTCCCTTATATAAATTATAATATTTTTAGCGATTGTTTATTTTTTAAATCCATTGTAGCACATGAGGTATTCTATTTCTTGTACAGTTTCTGAGGCGCCTCTCGAAAATCAAACTAAGGTAAAGAAACTGAGCATTTAAATAAATCTTGATATTGTTTAATTGCTCGCAGTCTGCCGTGTTCCTCCTCCGAGAGAACGAATAACGTAATTTATTCTCGGTGATCCCCGAGGCGAAAAGAATCCAGAAAAGAAAAACTCTGCTGCTGCAGCAGGTTAAATAGTACCTTCCTCATAATAATAAAGCCGGAACATCTTTTACATTTCTTATCGTTATCATTTAAAGAGAGTGCATCAAGCGAAAACATTGTGGAGAGGAGCGCAGAGAACTCTTTTTACCCCCCCCCCCCCCAAGCCCCCCAATCCACCCGTTGGACAAAAAGACGAATCAAAAGTTGATGCCGGGAGGATTTAATTTAAAATAGGATCCTAATGGAGACGGGGCATAAAGAATAATAAAAGAGCCCCCTGGCGGAAGAGTAAATCATTTATGGTAATCCGGCGCGTAATCAAATCCAGAGCAGCGGCACTTAAGCAAGTTTCTTATCTCGTCCTAATACAACACAGCAATAAAGTATAAAGATTTGCACAAAGTAAATCTCGCTTAAGTAGTGGAATCACGTCCGGGAACCGTTTCCGGTAAGCGTGCATTTATAGCCGGCCATCAAACCACTTTATGCCAGTAGGATGGTGGCGGGAGGGGAGGGGGAGGGCTTCATTTTGGTCGGCGCGAATGCGATATGACACGTTCCCGGATTATTCCAGTGCTGCCACCCATCCAATCACTCGAAAACACAGCAGCACACAAGACTCTCGACGATACTGGCGTATGACGGATAGGTGTGTTGAACACGTGTCATTTCGCGCGCGCCGTTCCGGAATTGCGTCGGAAACTCGCCGGAATTAAATTTTAATGTACGGTTTCGAAACTGTAACGCAATTTCGCCCGTGTCCTCTGAAATTCATCAAAAATTCGCTTCCGCCGGCGGTCCGCGAGTAATTCGCGCGTCGTAACTAAATTAGTCAATGAGCTCTGGAATCGCAAATATAAATTCCGATTTAACGCGCGCATTTGTAACTGAAATACTACTTTCGGCGGCTGCGACTTTACATTGCAACTGAGAAGAAATTTTTTTCATTTTTCTCAAATTTTTTCAAGGATGAGAATTATTCAATTTTCAAAAAAAGTGACGCTTTTTATTTAGATCAGTTATTTTTGGTGATCTTACATTTCGAACACCAAAGTGGGTTGAGTTCAGTAAATTGATTGTTTAATATAAAGCTGCACGCGGACGGACACATCACAAGTAGTTCTAACGCGCGCAGCATATCTAAATGAACAGTTGACAAAAGAGAGCACTTAGAATTTTTGGCTAATTCCAATCTTTAACCGGAAAGTCAAGCTATAAGTGTGCCTGTTAGGTTTCAATAACACTTCATTCATAGTGGAAAGAAAAAAATGAAGACGCTCTAAATACACTTCTCTTTACGATGTCAGCACAATCCGGTGGCTCCCATCAAGTTCAGGTGTCGAAAAAATTCGTGAAAAGAGGCCTGTAAGGTACAAAACCTGGAGGAGCTAAAGTCCAGACCCCTCGGGTATTCGCCCCCGCCGCCGCCCTGTGATGGTCAATCTCTTCGCGACCGCCACTAAAAGTCGCTCAAAGTGTGTGTCCAGAACGCGTTTCTACGAATTCTTAGTAAGCCTCCTGTGGTTTACGCAATTTCGGGAAAATCTCAGAAAAACTCAATTTGCAGAAGTTTTTCTTCCTCAACGCAGTTCAGATGTCGAAAAAATTCGCGAAAAAAGGTCCGTGACCGCCATCAAATGTCGTCTGAGGGGTTGAACCAGAAAGCGCTCTTACGTATTTTGGGTGAACCCCATCCGGTTCATAAAATTTCGAAAAAAGCTCCATTTTATGTACTTTTCCTTTTTCAGCGAAGTTCAGGTGTCGAGAGAAGTTCGTGAAAGGACGTCTGTTAAGTCCAACCCACTCGTGTATTCGCCCACGCTCCCGCCGTATGACTGTCTATCGCTTCGCGACCACCACCAAAACTCGTCCAGAGGTTTTCTCCAGAAAGCGTTTTTACACATTTTGAGTAAACCCTTTGTGGTTCACACAATTTCGAAAAAACCTCAGAAAACCCATTTTCTGCAGCTTTTCTTTTCAATCGAAATTCAGATGTCAAAATAATCCGAGAAAAAAGGTCTGTAAAGTCCAACCCCCTCGGGTATTTGCCCCCGCCTTCGCCGTGTGATGGGCAATCGCTTCGCAACCGCCACCAAAAGTCGCCCAAGAGGTTTGTTCGGAAAGCGTTTTTACAGATTTTGGGTAAACCCCTTCCGGTTCATACAATTTTGAAAAAACCTCAGAAAACTTTATTTTCTGTAGTTTCTCTTTGCTAGCGAAGTTCAGATGTTGAATAAATTCGCGAAAGGAGTAAAGTCTGTAAAGTTCAACCACTCTGGGAATTCGACCTCGCCGCCCACGTGTGACGGTCAATCACTTCGCGACCGCCACCAAAAGTCATCCGAAGGGTTGGTCCAGAAAGCGTTTTAACGGATTTTTGGTAAACCCTCTGTGACTTATAAAGTTTTGAAGAAAACCTCAAAAAAGTCCATTTTACGTCGTTTCTCGAAATTCAGATGTCGAAAAAATCCGCAATATAAGATTTGTTAAGTCTAGCGACCTCGAGTTTTCGCTCCTGACGTTGCTGTGTGACGGTCAATCACTTCGCCACCAAAAGTTATCCTGTTTTTTTCTGTGGTTAACAAAATTTCGGAAAACCTCAAAAACTCCATTTTCTGCAGTATTTCTTCGTCATGTGATGGGTAATCGCTTCCCAACTGCCACCAAAAGTCGCCCAAGAGGTTTGTCCGGAAAGCATTTTTACAGATTTTGGGTATACCCCTTCCGGTTCATACAATTTTGAAAAAACTTCCCTCCGGGAATTCGACTCCGCCGCCCACGTGTGACGGTCAATCACTCCGCGACCGCCACCAAAAGTCATCCCAAGGATTGGTCCGGAAAGCGTTTTTACGGATTTTCGGTAAACCTTCTCTGACTCATACAATTTCCAAGAAAACTCAGAAAACTCTATTTTATGTCGTTTTTCTTTTTTAGAGAGATTCAGATGTCGAAAAAATCCGCGAAAAAAGGTCTGTTAAGTACAGCGCCCTCGAGTTTTCGCTCCCGTTGTCGTCGTGTGACGGTCAATCACTTCGCGACCGCCACCAATAGTTGTCCAAAGGGTTTGCCTAGAAAGCGTTTTTACGGATTTTGGATAAGCCCCCTTCGGTTCATACAATTTCGAAAAAATCTCGTAAAACTCCATTTCCTGAAGTTTTCTTTTAATAGCGAAGTTCAGAATCCGAGAAAGTCCGCGAAAGAAATAAATTCTATAAAGTTTAACTCTCTTGGGTTTTTGCCCCCGCCGCCGCCTGACGACGAGCCATCACTTCGCGACTGCCATCAAAAGTCGTCCAAAGGGTTTATCTAGAAAGCGTTTTTACGGTTTTTTGGTAAACCTCTTCTGACTCACACAATTTCGAAAAAATCCCAAGAAATACCATTCTTTTAGTGTTTTTTCGGTGGGGAAATCATCGCCGAGCAAAAATTCAAATATCGGGACAACAGAAGTTGCTCGCGACGAATTTGGCCTTCACGCAAAAGCTTAACATAAGGTTAATTGACCTCAACTTTAGCAAGTTGGTGGGGCGTTTTGGTTAAAAATACCTCGCTTTTTATAGAATTCACCTAAAAAGCGAGGCCTTCTATTTGGCCAATCTTTGGGCTTGTTAAATTTCGCACATCACAGTGGTTGGAGTTGACTAAATTGATTGCTTCATTTAATGCTGCGCGTGTGTACACGACAGTTATTCTAACGCGTTGAGAGTATTTATTGTTTACTTTGCTTTGGGCACATCTAAATGACCAGTTGATAAAAGAAGAGCAAGTATAATTGAATTTTTCTTAAGGCCAAATTTTAACCGGAAAATTAAGTTACAAGCGGACGGTTGACTCCTGTTAGGTTCTGATAACGCTTCCTTCACGGCGGAAGGGAAAGAAAGTAAAACGGTGTGGAACACACGCGAATGAAAAATGTCGCCTTCGGTTGACACGCTTATTATGGGGCGAATAAAATTTGCATAGAATCCCGCTCTCCTTTTGATATTTATGACGCACAATATTTTTTGCAGCGCACAATACGAGTCTGCGTTTGCGTTCTGACAGCGCAATCGCTCCTGTAAATAATACTCGACGAATAAATACATCAGGAGGAGAATATTCCGCGAGGAAATTTCCCACCCGACTTTCCGGTCCGGCCGCCGCCGAATTTTGGAACGTGGAGTGCAGTGCGCTTGGTGAAATTTTAATTAGGGCAATTCCGCTGGCTGTGATTTTAAATGGATGGTGTGTGGTGGGTGGTAATGGAATTAAGGTCCGCATTAACCCAGTTCCAGTCGATTGCCGGTCGTAAAGTCGGTTGAGATCGATTCGAAATAAAGATGAAGCAGGCAAAATAGAAATCTCATCCTATTGTGGCGTGATGTATTCGGGATCTCTGGTTTGAGCGGGAAAGAAGTTTAGGGATTCCGGATTGATTTCCTCGAGGGATGATCGATTATACACCTGCCGTATCTTCACGCCCCCACACACACATACATATTCCGCGACCCTCATACACTCGCACGGGGCGAGAAAAAAAAAGGCGAAGATCCAATTTAACTTACATCCGTTTGTCAAGTTGAATCCCTCGTGCGTCGTGATGTGCTACCGTTAGAGCACTAGCAGTCTCCTAAGGTATCACATAATTTTGCCTTTATTGAGACTACGCGGTAGTTGTTTAAATTGCGAAAGTTACTTTTTACTATGTAAAACTTTTATTATCTACTGTCATATACATATAAACACCCCCGGCGTCACTTTTCGTGCGCTGTTTCGGTAGTTTCGCATTTATTTAACTCGTGCTGTTTCTCTAACTAATTTAAAAAAAAAGTTTAAATGTGAGCGAGTGTAATCACCATGCTCCGGTTAAGTTGAAAGTTTCCCAACTAAACATTAAACAAATTAAATCATTTATACACGCATTCATTTAAAAATGATTTGCAATTTATTCATTTATCCCTTTGGAATTGCTTGTTCCCGGTTATAATCGTTCGGTTCTTGATAATAATTTAATTCTGCGAAACTACCGTGAACGCCGAAGTTTAAACGAGACGGAAGCCTTTTCACTCGTTCCGGGGTTTATTCTGTTACGCGAAGTTTTCTAAAAGTTAAGTGAAACACACAGCTTGTTTACCGTCTCAAATTTGCTGAAATTAGTTTCGAAAAGTCCGAAGCACGGAGAAGAAATCTAATATAATAATCAGATCGATATGCGGGCGGGGGTGGCGGTGGTGTTCGGATTCATGAAACTTCCACCCGCCAAGAACGACGACGACGTGAATTTGAATCCACAATGCCCGAGTTGCCGGAGACACCGCCGATAAAGAACCGCAAACCCTGCAGGAGTAGTTAGCCGCGGACCGAAACTACGTAAACTACAAACGAGCCCCTAATCTCTTCCGGGGGTTATGTGCCACCGCCGCCGCCTCCGTAAACTTATCATCGAAATATGTGCGCCTCCTACTAGATTCGATTTATGTTAATATTCGGGGAGGGACGACGAAAACAAGATCGTTACGGAATTGGGGGGGCGGCGGACGCAAAAGTGGCGTCCGCGCGGTTTTATTTATTTTAAATATTGATTTCCAGGTTGTTACCTGTGACAAACTGCCTGAATTTTCGGCGAACGGGGGTAATATTTTAATTAATTTGCGCTTGACCGGTGACAACATCCCCCTGTATTAAAACATTCGGGAGCGCAATTATTGCCGCGTTTGTAAATAACTGAATGGTAGATTAATAACGGGGGGAGGAAAAACACCAAAATATTTGCCCTGCGTCCGTTTCTATTACGCCTACAGTTGTAAGGTGACATTTCCTTGAAAAAGTTTCCTTTAGTTATTTTAGGTTTATCATACGCAAGGTTATTTTAATAGTTGTTCTAATAATAGATTTCAACAAAACAATTTGAGTCGGTTATTGGTACCATATAGAAAAAAATTTCGAGAATTTCTCGAATACGGACCTGTGCTCGTTTTCCGTGGCATCGCAGTGGAAAATGGATGTTACCGTCGAATTTTTCGGTCCTATTTACCTACGGTGAGAGGATAATTCGGTCGCTTCGATCTCAAGTTCAGATACCGAAAAAAAATCTTGAAATGTGGCGCGAAAGGTGCAACCCTTTCAGGAATTCTCCCCCGCCGCCGCCGCGTTTGGGGCGATCGCTTGACGACCGCCACCAAAAGTCATCCCAGAGGTTTGTGCAAAAAGCGTTTTTCCGGATTTTCGGTAAACCTCTTCCGGTTCACGCAACTTCGAAAAAACCTCGAAAAATGTCCTTTTTTTGAGTTTTTCCGAGGGAAACCGCCGCACTGCTAAGTAAAAATTTAAAAATCGACCAAGCAGAAGTTGTTCGCGTCACATTGACCACGAACTTTGGATAAACCCCCTGCGGTTCACACGATTTCGAAAAAAAACTCCATGTTCTGCAGTCTTTCTTTACTAACGAAGTTCAGATGCAAAAAAAAATCGTCAGAAACAAAATCGTTAATTTAATGCGAATTCTGGGGGGTGGTGCTGTCGAACTCTGGAATTGTGAAACTTCACGAGTGCCACTGGGAGTGTATTAGGGCCTATTTTATATTGACGACTTAACTTCTCGGTTTTTAGGGCGAAAATAGGCAAACAAATTCATTCCTTACCGGATGCCTGTATGGTGCAATCCCCCTCGGATATTTGCTTCCGTTGCTGTTGCGCGATTGGCAATCACTCCGCGACCGTCGCTAAAAATCGTCCAGATGATTAGTCCAGAAATTTTCGGTAAACCTTTTCCGGTTCACAAAACTTTTCAAAATCTGAAAAATATGATATTTTGGGAGTTTTCCGAAGGGAAAGAGTTCAATAATCGAAGAAAAATTGCAAAACGAGATCTGTAGAGTCCAACCCTCTTGGGTATTCGTTCCCGCCGCCTCTGCGTGACGGTCAATCACTTAGAGACCGTCACTAAAAGTCGTCCAAAAGGTTTGTGCAAAAAGCATTTCAACGAACTTTGGATAAACCCCATGCGGTTCACACAATTTCGAAAAACCCTCAAAAAAACTCCAATTTCTGTAGTTTTTATTTATTAGCGAAGTTCTGATGCAAAAAAAATCGCCGGAAATGGTTGTAAAGTTTAACTCACATAACATAAGCTAACACCAACAGATGTTATTTACGGCCAATCACGGTGAAATGTCAAGTGTGCAAGTAATTTGTAATTCCGTCGAGATAACAAGTTACTAAGAAGTTTACTTCGCAGGAAAGATGATGACACAAAAAACAGATGGGGCGTCGAGTTTTACAACCTAGTCTCGATGTTTAGAATAAACAGCCTATTTCATTCCCACGAAATATTGTTAAACGCTCGAGATAGATCGAAGATGAGGGATGTAATTAGCGTAATAAAATACACATCTGTACTACGACGGAGATTGCAACACAAGAAGTTATTTCCAACGTAACAAACGAAGACTGCCAACAAAATTCATCCAAAGGGTTTATCCAGAAAATGCTTTCACGGATTTTTGGTAAACCCCCTGTGAGGGTGACACAATTTCAAGAAACCTGCGAGAAACGACGTTTGAAATAGTCTACGCAACGCGCTAGCGACAAAGGGGGGAAGAGAGAGTGTACCATATTCCTACTATGTTCTTAGCGTGAACAGAGTATAGTCAAATTCTTATTAGGGCTAGAAATTCGGAAGGTAGAGGACCGCTTTTAGGCTGCGGTCACCCCTAACTTAACTATTATGGTTTTATTACTGTTCGACAAACCACTTCTCAGGAAACAACCTGCGTATTAAGTTTGAAAAATGATCTCACGCTTTGTGTTTTAACTCAGACGTTTTCGTGCATTCGTTTCAAAATACTCCGGCCATAAAATGGCTTAAAATTTTCGGTACATGTGGTTTTAATCAAATAATATTTTTTAATAGTTTCTCTATGTTTTGATAGAATTGCCGTCTTGTTTTATAAACGTTTGAGAGAGCATTTCATCTGTTTCGTGATACCCGTTTGCGAATTATTATTCCACGCAGTTGGACAATCATGAGATTTTCGTTGCCTCTATTTTTAATTTTTTTTTTTTTACTGGACTGGTCTATGTGAATTACAGTTTTTTGCGTGTTAATATTTCGACGGACGGATTAAATTGGCGTCGTTTTCGAACTTCAACGCCATTGGTTTTTCTCGACGTTAGCTGATACTCGGGTGGCTCCTGCTGATGTCACTAAGTTTCCAGTTCATACAAACCTTGCTTCTGTCGAACATTAGGGGGCATAACATATTTCGGGAGGTACTCCCAAATAACACTTTTTGTTTACACGTTTCTGATTGTGATACACTTTGTTTATACATTTCCACAATGCACCTGATTGTTGAAACGGCAAGCCGGATACATTTTCGTAGTCTGCAGGTAATGTCTGAACGTTGAGAGACGCTCGATTGCGGCGTGACTCAGATTGTTTCTTCCTTTGTTCCAAAACCAGGCCAACAAAAAAGTCAGTAAAATTTACGGTAAGCGACTCTCTCTCTCTCTCTCTCTCACTCTCAAATTAACCATTCCCTGTTACTGCGTAATTCGACAAAGAATTTTTAATTCCGCCACCACGCAATCCTAGCGGCGCGGCGCGCGGCGTCATTAAAAATTCACAGCTTACGCCGCAAAGTCCGCGTCGGCCTACTAGACGGAATTAATTAAAGTGATTAGTATAATTAACCGAGGAGGGGACCTCCGTGCGAAAGGTGCGAACTTTAATTAAAAAAAAAACCGAAAAGTTTAAACAAAAATCCTAATTGAATACGCCGGCGGGCGCGCGGCGCCAATTAAAAGCTGATTTAATAACGCGCGAAAATCCGAAAACCGATTTTGATCGTGAGGGTGGTGGGGTGGGGAGGAAGTTGGCGACGATGACGACAACGCGAGGGAGGGTGATTACTCCCTTCCTGCGCCCCCGCCAATTAGGCGACATCAAATTTACACCTGGACGTCTTTTCCGAAGATAACTCGATTAAGGTATATTACCTGCGAGATTGGTTCGATTAATTAAGTATCGTCTTGGGCGGCTTCAATTTTAACTAGGGCCACCCCACGTTCATTTTAACACTTCATTTATTACACCTTTAATTTATTAATTACACGAACAATAAAAAAATAATTAAAAATGCGAACATTTTAAATGGTATGGTAAAGCCTCACCGGTGGAAAGTAGGCAACCAACTATATTTTTATGCATTTGGGAAATTTAATTGATGGGTTGGTTGCCTATCCTAAAATCTTCGGGAGTCACGTTTAATGATAAAACGGACGCGGCGGCGTAGTACATTTAATAATAAAGATTAAAAGTAGTAACGCTTTTTAAACAATACGACAAACGTGTGGTGATCACACACTTGCCGCGTATAATTTTGTTTTAACGCACGCGATTGTTTGCAACAATTGTTTTGCGCGCATGCAGGTTTACACAACGCAACAAAGCACGAATTATTGACACTGACGTTGATTTATTTATTTTTCGTTATTAAAATTTACAAAACATACACATCAACATTAACGCCAGCGTCGATATTGCATAATTGTGCGTTTTGAATTCTGTCACTTATCGCCCGTATCTAATTGTTTACGGTTCATTGTTTTCGATAATTATTTGTTTTACAAATCGCCGGCCATTATTTATCCTCCTCCCTCACTCCCTACCCGCCCGCTTAACCAATTCCGAAAAAAACAATTTCGCTTTGTTTTACGTTTGCTATTAATTAATTAATTAATTAATTATTCCGCTGCTTTTCATTCGAAAGGGCATTACAAACAAGTTGAGGATAAAAAGTCAATCAAACAGCGCTTGAATCGTTTTAACCTAAGCAGAACGTAAAGCAAAACTTACAGCCTGATTGAGTTCTACTCAAACGGGGACAAGCTGAGACAAGCAACGAGAAGATTTTGATCCTCCAGGGCACACTGTCAATATTCTACCGAAGTTGGAAGCTAGAAGTCAACGCCTGAATGGTCCAGTGGTAAGGGACCGGCCTTGCAATCGTAAGGTCGTGGGTTCGCACCCGCTCGAGATATTTCTCGAGGGTTGTTGTTCACTTCAGGTACCCTTCAGAGTTGGGGAGAAAAATCGACACTGCTTCCCCTTCAACGGCGAGGAGGTTTGGAACAAAGCCATGGAACACTTTACACACACAAAAATACACTTCCACTCCTGAGGTCCTGACAAGTCTATGATTTAGGACCCCGTTGGGTAAATCGCCCCAGATAGAAAAAAAGTCGCAGAAGTGCAAGCGGCTTCCCCGAAGCCCTTGCTGGTAACGATACGCAACATTGCCTTGTACGCGCGCCGCCTATAGAAATATAGGCCCCCATACTAAACACCACCGTGCCCTGAACGTATCGCGACGACGACTGAACGCTGCATGCTCGTAACAAATTAATAAAGCCAAACCTGGCTTCGCCCCGAAATACGAAAGAAGGAGTTCGAACGATCGACGTGACATAAGTCAAAACCAACTGAGTAAAAGCTGATGTCAGTTAGAGCCAATTGCGGTAAAGGTCAAGCGTGAAAATAATTTGTAACTCCGCCGAGATAGAAAGCCTACAAAAAGTTTATTTCTCAAGGAATAAGATGACTCAAAAAACAGACGCGGCGTCGAGTTTTACAATCTAGTCTTCAGGGCCGGAGGAAGGTCGCTCCTTTATGCAAATTCACGTGAATTTATACAGTTGTTTTTAAAAAAAATAGTATGCATCCTCTAGGGCCAGTTATATCAAGGACGGTTTAAAGCGTTTATAACTTGACATTATTACTTCCGACAGATTACGAAATCAATTCGATTCGATTTTAATTGATTTTTAATTTTTAACAATTTTTGTACTTTTATTTTTTTGAAATTTTTAATAATAAATTTGGGTTAAATGGAGATAGGTTGAGATCAGTTGGGTTGGGTTGACCTTGACGTTCGTTGAACTTCGTTTTAATTAATTTTTAATTTTTTTTATTCCTTGCTTTTCATTTTTATTCTGCTACTACACTAAATAAAGTTAGGTTAATGTCAGATGAGTCAGATTGATCTTGAGATTTGTTGAGCTTAATTTTAATCCATAAATTTTAACATTTTTTTCCTTTTAATTTGTTAAGCAATTTTTTTAAATTTTTTACTTGTGTAGAATGGAGTGCAATGTGATATAAAAGTTGGATATTTTTTTAGTTTGGATTGAATTTCAATTGAATACGGCTAGGGTCAATTCAGTTGAGCTGGGTCGACCTTGAAATTTGTTGAGCTTGATTTTACCTTTTTTTTACTTTTATCTTTTTAAATTTGTCTTTAAATTTTTCATTATTTTTTTTTACTAGAGTCGAATGGAGTTAGTTTGGGTTCAGTTGCATTGTGTAGACGTTGAGAATTTTTTTTGTCTGCTTTAATTTTTTTATTTTTTGCTTGGGTTAAAGAGTTAAGTTCAGTTGTTGGATCGAGTTTGGTTGGCCTGGAGCTGTCCGTTAATTATTTTATAATTAACAGAGTTTGGTCCCCTTCTTCCATCGGCGGGGCGTCTTCATGCCATGCTCAATTTGCTTACCGCCTTTCGCCGGCCCTGCCAGTCTCGACGTTTAAAATAAACAATCTATTTAATTCCCACGAAATATTCAGAAATGCAGTTGCAGACGATTGCAGATAATTGCGAAATCAACGCAAAACACAGACTCCAGGCTGATAAAAGTTTAAATTAAAGCAACCCAAGCAACCACAAATGCTTAATTAAATTCTTATAAATGTGTCCAAAGCATTTTTATGCTTTATTAATTTCTTATAAAGGTTTATATGGTTACTTGGGAAATATAATGCCGAAATAGCGAAATCGTAAAAAGATTTATTGCGAGAGTGTGCGAATTAATAAACAATCTATTTAATTTCCCCGAAATTATGTGAAACGCAGTCGCAGACGATTGCAGATAGTTGCGAAATCAACGCAAAAAGAAAACAACACAGATTCCAGGCCGATAAAAGTTTCACTTGAGGTAATTAAAACAGCGAAATAGTGAAATCGTAAAAGGATTTATTGCGGGAGAGTTTTGAGATGTACAAGAAACTGTCTACGAATTGCAACACAAAATGGATCGAAGACGTGGGAAGTAATTAGCGTAATAAAATACACATCTGCACTACGACGGAGATTGCATCTGAAAAAGTTATTTCTAGCGTAATAAGCGAAGACGAAGACAACACAAAATGTTTAAGAAAATAGTTTTTAAACTGCAGTTACAAAATTTTTAAGTGAGAATTTTTGCGAGGGGAAGAGACGTCTTTTCAGGCAAGAAAAAGGAGCCATCATAGATCGAAGATAGAGCGGCTTGGCATGAAACCGGACGATATGGGTTCAGATTCGAGTCCCACTGACGGCCACTCATCCCTTAGTGTTTCTCTTTGTGTTATTCGTTATTATTTAATCAACACTAATACTTTAGATTTGAGGGCAAAAGAAAATCCTCCCTGGTTCTGAGCTTCTGGTTCTTCAGGTAATGTTTCTAAGAAAATTCTAGCAACTTTTCTCTTGGAATTGACTCAAGATTCAAAATAAAAATGAAACTGGTGGACTTTGATCTTCTTCTTTACTTTTGGAAGACTTGTCGCATTTTATTTTGGTGAAAAAAAAACAAAGTAAATTTACTTTTGCTTTTGCCTGTACAAGAGGAATGTGTTATGCACTCGTATTTCAACTGCTTTGGAAGAGAGAAAAGAGGTTTGTAAATTATTTGTGAGTGTATTCCTGTCATCCTAGTGACAGCTGCAGTTTTCCTATTCACAGTGCGCCCGAGTTCCTTAACGAAGATAATAAAAACATGAAGCCAAATTATATTTTGCATGATATTCATTACTCGTTTAGCCCCCGAGGGGGCGCCGTCATCATCGTAACTGCACGAATAGTTCCTTGTAAGACGCAGCCTTCTCCGGGGAAATTGGTTGATACAACTCAGGTCGAGTTTATTTATTTCGAATAAATTCGACGAGAGAGCAGAAGGAGACGGGGGGAGGGAGGGAGGGAGAGGGTGCACCACCGCAGCCCCTAAGAATTCACGTGACGTCGTGACAACCTGAACGTTCTCCAGCATTGATTTACAACCCTCCTCGCTTCCTACTTGTCGCCCCGGCTGCTTTTCAGAAACCGGTAAATCTTTCCTTTCCCCGGCGCGGATATACGTGTCAGGACTGTCATTAAATATGGCAAGTATGATCAGCACCCTCAAAAGACAATATTTATGTTGCGCCGCGCGAGCGCCGAGGCCCGAGGCCGGAACGAAAAAGTTATGTTTGCGGAAGGGTGGCTGGTTGGTGGGAGTTTTCTAACGTCGTAAAGTGCAGGCGGTTTTCTAATGTTTGCCCTGCTCTTGTGATACATATCTCTTGCAAATATTTTTCCAGTTTCTTCTACTCACCCTTTGGTTGAAAATGGGAAAAACCTTCACAAAATGCCACCGCCTGAATGAATTTACTTTATCTCCTGAATAATGAACGAAAAACTTCATTTTTCAGGAGATAAAGTAAATTCATTCAGGTGGTAGCATTTTGTGAAGGTTGTGAAACGGTAGCGGGTTAGCGCTGAAGAAGACAATCAGCTGTCCCGAGCTAGTTCTCAGAAGGAGTATCGGGAGAGGTTCCAAATCAAGAGCGCTAGGAGGAGCGGCACTGGTTGATTTCTACGCCACTGCCGAACCGTCATCCGTCATCCAAGGATGGCAGCGTGCGCCAAAATTTCGAAAAATTCCCAAGAGAATAATCCACTCTTGCATCCAAAAATACTTGTTCGTTGCAACAAAACCATAGATCGTACTTAAAACAAAAGATAAATAATATGACAATAGTACAAAAGACAACGGCACAACAGGCCTGACTCTAGCAAATCACACGTACGTACGCGGCGTTGAAAATATGTGACTTAATCTCTTAAATAAATTTCAATAATAATAATAATAGTTTCAATTTTAATCTTCACATAATGTGTATCAGTACTCTACCGGACTTAAATATTACGCAGGTTAATTTATTCGAGACTGGACACACAAGTGCTGGTATATCTGCGTTATATACGAACATGCATTAAACACGTAACATAATTAAAATAATAGAGGACTGTACACGAAAAAATCTGGCCACTTAAATATGATAGCTGACGTTATTATATGTACAACAAATAATAAGACGGCCTTGGAACAATTGTTTGTTTACATTAATATGAAACAATAAGACGTAGTGTCAATGTGTTTTCGTTGTGTCATTTTGAAATGAAATCAAAAGAATACAAGAACCGCCAAAATATCTTGCGCAAGCATTACGATAATCCTGAAATGTCATTTCGAGAAATTGGAAAACATCTAGAAATTCCGAAATCGACAGTTGCAAACGTTTTGAATAATTGCTCTGAACGCTTGACACTAGATAGGCAGCAAGGATCCGGAAGAAAACGAGGTGCAAGATGTAGAAATACGGAAAGAAAAGTGATCGAAGCGTTCAGACGGAATCCAAACTTGTCGACGAGTGATGTGGCGAAAATAGTCAAATCATCTTCGTCTTATGTCCAAAAAGTAAAAAACAGATGCGGATTGAAAACATTCAAGGTGCAAGAAGTCCCAAATCGAGATGCAAAACAAAATGAGAAGGCAAAGACCTGTGCTAGAAAACTCTAGGAATTTCCTTAAAAAAGTAGAATATGACGAGACATACGTCAAAAGTGATTTTCAGCAGCTTCCCGGTCAAGAATTTTTTACTTGTAAACAACAAAGTGAAGTTGACAACAAATACAAACTAAAAAAAAATTGCTGGAAAATATTTAGTTTGGCAAGCAATTTGCACTTGTGGCAAGAGAAGTTCAAGTTTTGTGACAAAGGGCAGCATCAACTTCGAAATCTATTTAGAAGAGTGTTTGAAAAAACGCCTGCTACCCTTTATAAGAAATCACAATATTTCTTATCTATTTTGGCCAGATTTGGCCACTTGCCATTACGCTACGAAAGTTTTTAAGTGGTAAGAAGAAAAGGAAATCACTTTTGTTCCCAAAGACAGTAACCCGCCGAACTGCCCTGAACTGCGTCCAATCGAAAAATATTGGGCTATTGTAAAGCAAAGCCTCAGAAAAACGAAAGAAAATGCTAAAGATGTTATTGATTTTCAAAAAAAAAGTGGAAAAGGGCGTCAGAAAATGTTACTACTTCCACTGTACAAAACCCAAAACTTGATGTCCACTATAAAACCAAAAGTTAGAAATTTTAGTTGTGGACTTTAAAAATACACATTATAAGTATCTAAATACTTGCAACAGTGTTAGAGTTTAAATAAATTTTAGTTTCGAGTAATAAATACTGTCAAAATTTCCTGGTTTGTTTTATTTTTTATGGCCAGATTTTTTCGTGCACACTCCTGGGTAATGTTTGGCGAAAGTCGTAAGGGTCTCTCGCATGTAGATGTTAAAAGTTACTCAGCGGTCACGTAGTGTCGCCACTTCACGTCAGCATGTCGAGTTTCGTGTGTGTCGGTGGTTACCAACTGCCGGACGACCGTGACTTTAGTGATGCCCTCACGTATTCGACCTTGGTTGGGCTTGATTCGTCGTAGTTGGATACGATAAGCGATGGAGAAGTATAAGCGAAATATAACAGAGCCAGAAGAACAACTCAAAATGAGAAAGAGAAAACGAAAAGCGGATTGCTCTGTTAGAAACAAAGACATCATATAAAACATTTGGATAGCCAAAATGGAGTCTCAAATTATATTTTCGAGACAACATTAAATTGAATGTACACGCAAATGCCGGTATATTTGCGTTACATACAAACATGCATTAAATATATAATTAAAATAATAAGTTCGGCGAAAGTCATAAGGGTTGCTCGCACGTAGACGTCAAACTTTACTCAGCGGTTACGTAGTGTCGCCACTTCACGTCGACATGTCGATGTCGATGATTGCCAATTGCCGGACTACCGTGACTTTAGTCCCGACCTGGGTTCGGCTTTATTCGTTGTTGTTAGATACGATGACCGATGAATAAGTATAGGCGAAATATAGCAGAGCCAGAAGAACAACTCAAAATGAGAAAGAGAAAACGAAAAGCTGGTTTCTCTGTTAGAAGCAAAGAAATCATATAAAATATTTCGATAGCCAAAATGGAGGCTCAAATTATCTTTTCGAGACAACATTAAACTGAATAAATGAAATTGGCGTCCTGTTTATTAAATTTTGAAAAACGTGGTAGTTGATCGGGTTTTTAGGACAAAAAAAAATGATTCTAAATCATTCAGCTGGCCAGTTTTGGTTTTATTTTAAAACCTTCCTCAGAGCCTAAAAGGTATACCGTGAGATTCTATCAACTAAGAATTAAAAAGATTTTTACCTCTGATTAACACAAAACGATAAACTACAAACCATCGTACGATTTCGAGTGAAATTTACGCATTAAAAGCCGCTGTAAAAAAGAAAAAAACAACAGTCAGTTTAAGACTGGTAGATACAAAAATGTAATACATTTACGGTTCCATTAAAACATGTTTTAATGGATAGAATCTCACTGTATACCTTTTAGGCTCTGAGGAAGGTTTTAAAATAAAACCGAAACTGGTCAGCTGAATGATTTAGAATCATTTTTTTTTGTCCTAAAAACCCAATCAACTACCACGTCTTTCAAAAATTAAACTGAATGTACACGCAAATGCCGGTATATTTGCGTTACATACAAACATGCATTAAATATATAATTTTTTAAACGTTTGGCGAAAGTCATAAAGGTTGCTCGCACGTAGATGTCAAACGTTACTCAGCTTGCCTACTCGATTCCCTCACGTATTCGATGTTCTTTGCACTTGATTCGCCTCCAGAATATTATAAGCGATTGAGAAGTCTCGGCGAAATATAACTGAGCCAGAAGAAAAGTTCAAAACGGAAATCGAAAGCGGATTTCTCTGTTGAAATAAAGAAATCTTATAAAACATGGATAGCCAAAATGGGATCTCTTTCAATTTATCGGGAAAAGAACGGGTCATCCGCTCGGTAAAAGTTGTCTAAAGCAACTCAACAATAGGTTCGCAAGGCACAAAGAATTCCAGTGTAAACACTGCAGTTAATTAGGATCTTGCATAAAATTAGCAACGATTCCCGATACACGTTAACACGTCTGCACTTTGTAACGACGAATTGCAAAGTAAAGCGTGCAGTAGACGCCGGAAGGACTAGTCAAGATGGCTAGCCTATTAGAATTCAGAAATGGGTCACATGACAACTAGAACCAGGGCCGTAGCCAGACTAAATATTCAGGAAAGGCTTATCGAAGTGTGGGGCAGGCTCTACAAGTTTTTTGAATTTTTAAAATATTCTCCGAATGAAAAACACAACAAAGATAAATTATTATCACATAAAATAGTAACATTCAAAATAATTGGAGTTTTTGTAATATTTGAAACAAATTCTTTAGTTTTTTTTACATTTAAATTACCCAATAGGTGTTAATTATTATGAAAAACACAACAAAGATAAATTATTATCACATAAAATAATAACATCCAAAATAATTGCAGTTTTTGTGTTATTTAAAACAATTTTTTTATTTTTACATTTAAATTGCCCAATAGATATTATCCGTTCGCAAATGGAAAGATTAATTCCAGTGTTAACTTTGTGAAACATTAAACTGGCAAGCAACATCTTGTTGTAAAAAAAAGCAAAAGGAACGCTTTGCGCGTATATAAAAGCAAGACTCGCTAATTTCAACTGCAATAATAAAAGAGCGTTTATTTTCTTCGACACAAGAATAAAAGCAACTCCGCAACAGAGTTGTCAAAATACATGTTTGCAATAGTCTACAAAGTCTGAAATAACGGGCGTCGGCGCGTTAGCGGGAGTACTCACGCATAGCTTACACCAACGACGGGCACTAGCGGGAAAGCGTACTCCCACCACGTATTATTTCATGTCAGATTGGACCATCGCGTCGTAGGGCAGGCTTAAAACTTTCCAGGGCAGGCTCAGCCTCCCTTGACGCCCCTCTGGCTACGGCAGTGTTGCCAGAGGTGGTTGATTTATCACCAGACCTGGGGATTTTTGTTATTCGTTAATTACCTGGTGATTATTTAAAAAAAACTCGGGATTATCTGGTGCTTGTTCTTAAAATATAAATAAGAAGAAATTTTCAACATTAAAACGACATCGCAAAAAGACACGTCTCTACTTTTATCACTGAAACTTATAACAACATTAGAATGATTTTAAGTTTCAGTAAATAAAAGTTGAGACGCGTCTTTTTGCGATGTCGAATATCGACCATGTATCAAAAGTCAGTGTTTTTCCCGCCAATTTAAAAATATTTGCAAGAAGGCACTTTTTCTTCGCAAACTGTAAACTCTCTTGTAGAAATTCATTTATTTTTAGTTGTGTTAGGGCCGATTTCATAAGAGGAATTTAAATTTAAAGTTACTTTAATCTAAAAAAATACAATTTTTGTCCCTATTCTTTGTCGCTATTCTTAAAGTGTCTTTAAATTAAAGCTGCCTTAAAATCTAATTATGAAAACGGCCGTTAGAATTAGAAAATTTAAACGCCAGACGACATTTTACAATACAATACAATCGAAAGCAAAAAAGGGGAAATTACAGCTAGACAATTACAGTTTTCTGTAATTTCTTTGAACTACAGTTTCCTGTAATTTTTTAAAGGTTTGACAAGTTCACAACTTCTGTAAAATCTGTGAAATCAATCGCATTTAAATGATACCATTTTGAGAACGAAAAATTACAGGAAACTGTAATTGTCTACTATCGATTTCTGTTTTCGATCGTACAATCGCCCAAGGCCAATTAATGAAACAATTTTGAAGCGTCAATGTAATAACGTCAAAAATTTGATGAATGAACGACAAATTAGTACAAAAAAATAAACTGGTGATTTTCAGTTGGTAACTTTTGTCAACCAATCGAAGCTGCGACATCAAAGCGCCCAAATGGAAACAACTGCGTGGCCAACTGACAACCACTGTATCGTACCACACATGAATGTTAAAAAAGAGCCAGGGAATTAAACTATAACAAAGTCACCCCAGACCTAGTGATAAAATCAAGAAATTGGCAACTGTGACTGACACCACGATTACCGACTGTGTTACCGACCCACGATTGCCACCACTAAAATGATTGATTGTATTTCTAAGTTTTCCAATAAATGAATTCGTGACCTCACTTCGACAAACAAGCTAATTAGGCCCCACTCGAAGGCAAGAAAAGAACAACGAAATGAGAAATTAGTTAATCCCGATATCTGTTTGTTCAGGCGCCCCCTTTCGCCGCGCCGGCGAAGATTTATGCGGCACGCTTCAACAACAAAAGAAATCGAGGAGTAGGCTATTTGTTCGGAAAGTATTAAGCGAAACGCGGGGGAATTCGACGTGCCCCGTCGTCGGACGAATTTAAATGCAGAATAAATATAATTAGGACTACCTGGCCGAAATAATTACCGTCGCGCTGCTGCAGAACAAACAAAGGATCGCAGCAGCTGCTGCTGCTGCTTCTTTTAATTGCCTCCGGCCCCTCTGTTACATACAGATAATGAACGGGAGGGAAGGAGGTGCTCCAGGACAAAAGAATTCGCAGCTCGTGCTACTTTTCTTAAGGGGAACGGACGGCAGGAGCACGCAGGTACGTTTAATTAAATATTCAGGAGTTTTTTGTTGGAGGCGGCGATGATGAGTTGCATAAAGTTTCTGCGTGATATTCATTTATTAAAAAGCTGAAATGTTACGAAATTACATCGAAAACAAAGAAATATGGCGTACGCCGCCGAGGCAAGCAATGCGGCCCAGCTCAGTGCAGATGGTCGTGGGTGAACAGGTAGCAAAATTCGCAAGCCTAAACCCAAACTCAGGCCCTCTTCTGCAATCACTTAGTTTAAGACGCTTAATTTTCGAACGCACGGTACAGTAATCTGCGACGTGTACGATCATAAACGGCGCAAATGAGAAAGTGAAGTGTTGACATCTTTATCATCATCGACATCATCATCAAATCAAATGACCCCGTTGAACAAGAATTATCGAACCGACTATTCCAATGAAATAGTTCCCATTCACACCGCAACCGCAATCAAGTTCGTAACAAGCCACTATTCAATTCGCGGCAATTGAATGCAGCGAATAATTTTGTGGCGACGCTCGTTCGCCGCCGCCGCCGCCGCCCCCCCCCCCCTCCCCCAACCCCCGAAACTTATTTAAATTCGTCGGCATTAAGGAAAGAAAGGCGGATAACAAGAACACATCGAGAGGACACCGAGCGCGGCAGTCAATTATTCATTGATGTGCGCCGGGACAAAACGGCGATTCCCATTCCGAAGGGGCGGCGGCGATTTAAGGGGGTCCCCGGAAGGCGCGAGGCGACTTTCGCGCGCGCAAATTGAATAAATCAGTGCTGTAAATATTGCTCGTCACGTACGCGCGGAGGGCCCAGGCGGCCCCGGATATCTTTCGCCTTAACTTTTTTGTCTCCGATTCCGATCGATCTGGAAAGAAGAAATTCGGGGTCGGGGGGGCGTAGTTTCAACCCTCTCTCCCGGACCACCAAAAATTAAGTCAAGGTTCGCATGAATTTATACTCGCGTAGAAACGGTGAAATGTCTTTACTAAAATCAATTAAGACGAACCCCACCTACCCCCTTCCCCCGTCATTTTGATACTACAGGCGGGGTGGGATTATCTCTCTAGATGCTTTGCCATATCGGAGCTTAACAGCACATTATCCCATAGTGCTCTATTGAGTTCTGAGAGCGAATATAATCACGCATACCAAAATTGGCTTCTATGTGTACAGGTTTGATCATTTAATGAAAGTAAACGCCGTCGTTACAACTATAACTATATAACAAAAGAATTTCAGGTTATTATAAATGAGTTTGAAAGAGGAGACCAAGAGCCTAATTCAAAAATTTACACTGTGTCCTTGAAACAAACGTTTGAGTTTGAGTCAGATCTGGCTGGTTTTCACAAACAAAAACAATCGAATAATGAGTTGTGGTTAATTAATTATTTATTAGCCGATTGCGAAATTCGGAGCACACCTGCGATGGTCGACTGATAGTCCGCCTCAGTGGAGATGGTCGTGGGTGAAAGTCAAGCTGATAGGTAGCCAAATTCGATAGAACAGGGGGGCGTAAAATGATTTACCTACCCAAGGAGCAAAATGTGCTTGCGAAAGGTTCCAAAGACTAAAACTACCACTTCTCTACAGTTACGTTACCCTCTTGGTTACTTACGATACCTGGTTAGCAAGTCGCGCTGAGATATCAACAGTTGTTCCGAAGCTAGACTCTGAATGAGATAGGGGGTGGATTAGATGGTACAATGCGGGCGTCAGGGAACTACCCTAGCTGACAAACGCAGTACGGAACCACTTCCCAAGGTCTGATAACATGCGCTGATAAGCGAAAACTTCCAGGAGACTTACTGACACTCGTACGTTCAAGGGAGGGTTTGAGACGTAGCAAGAAACCGTGACGTAATAAATAATAAACATATTGGCACACTTCTATAACTTTTAGCTACGGTGCAAACCTGCCTTAATGGCTCAAAATAAAGTAAATACTTCACAAAAACTCAGCAACTCAAATACGACAGACAATTAAAGTAATTTAAAATCAGTACTGACCGCACAGGATCGACTCGAGGTCGCAAAACCTTAACACTAATCAACTAAGTTAACTTCGACTTAAAAGTCACGGTAATTCTCCAATCTGAAACACAATATGTGGCGAAAATGTCTTTTTTTACGTTCGAATAAAATTAAATAGATAGGAAAACGTGCGGGGTACGTTACGGTAATACTGCATCAGCTGTTCGTTGATGTTTTACTTCAAAAAAGGGATTTTTTCATTAATTAATAGAGAATTGCGAAGTAGTCAATAGTCTGACGACACTGGACAGAAAGCGGAGAGAGGGAGAAGAATTCTCTCAAATGCAAATGCACGGCAACGTACACTCAGGTAATAAAAAAATGTTGTTACGGTGTGAAAACTGCTTTTCAGGAAGCAACCTGTACATTAAGTTTGACTCACATTTATTCTCGATTGCACAGCTTCAAGAAACCACGTGCGTCAGTAAGCGCTTTATCTTGCGCTTATCTCGTCGGCTTTATCGCAGTAAAAAAAAAATATCATCTTCAATCAAGTTTGATCTCACGCTTTGTATTTTAGCTCATACGCTCTTCTTGTATTCGTTTTAACGTATTCCGGCCATAAAGTAGCATAAAATACTCTATGCATCGACCCTCCTTTGTGGTTTAAAAATAAACAACATCATTCGGAGATTCTAATTTTAGATAGGAATGCATCATCTTTTTTAAACGTTTGCAAGCGCATTCTTTTGTTTCGTGAGGGCCGACCGAAAGGAGACAGTCACAAAATTTCCCCCTAGACTTTCTCGAATCTTGAAAATCCGTTAGCAAAGACGCTCAGCACTTCAACAGACACGTAGAGCTTGATTCGTTCCAATCAAATTGCTTTGTTTGAATCTTACACATAAATTCCCGCGATTTACGAAACACGTGTATATGTTCTCGTAGCGACCGGTAGAGTGAGAGTGGTTGCCAGAATCTGTGTTCCGAGCGAACATGGCGGACCAATCGGAACACAGATCGCGAAGGACCTGGTTACACTACAGCTAGACCAACGAAAGTCTTGATTTCAAACGGCGCGCGAACCTCACTCGCGGAAAGAAACGTTGCCATCTTTATAACCAACGCACATGCAACACGTAGTTGCCGAAATGTCTTATTAATTTTACTTTAACAAAACCCCCAGCTGATTGTGAACTTCGGAACATGTCTGTGATAGCCGAAAGATTGTTCGGACATGCCTAGCTCAGTGGAGATGGTCGGGGGCGAGTTAATCCGATAGAGTAGAGGTTGTCACCTCACGTAAAATGATTCATTTACCCGAGCACAACGTGTTTGCAATTTTAACAAATCCAAACCCACCCAACAACGCCCCCTTCTCCCTCCAATCTCATGAATTTTATTGTTTATAAAACGAAACGACGCGCACGATAAGTTTTCTATAAGCGGAAACGTTCACGCTGCAATTTCCTCGATGGATGATCATGATCAGTAAATATTTTATGCGACGGGCCGCCGCCTTCCGTCTCCCTATCACTTTCTGCTCGCCAGCGACGACGAGTCAAATTTTATTTTACGCGGAGCGAAGCCGTTTACGTTTACGTAACACAAGATTAGGGCGGTTAAAATAATTCAGCGCGCTCGGAAATATCGTGCTGATGGTGTATTACACGCATAGTTTAATGTAATTTATATGCTAATAGGTTTGTATCGGGGTCTCTATGTGCCGTGCATGCGTTTCTCTCTGTGCTTTCTCTCTCTCGGAAGGTTAAACGCTCCTGTCCTCTCGCGACCAAAAAAAGTACGTCGCGTCGGTGGAATGTTACAAAACAAAAGGAATTTGTATGC
This sequence comes from Prosopocoilus inquinatus, assembly GCA_036172665.1. Taxonomy (NCBI): domain Eukaryota; kingdom Metazoa; phylum Arthropoda; class Insecta; order Coleoptera; family Lucanidae; genus Prosopocoilus; species Prosopocoilus inquinatus. The sequence goes on along the minus strand of CM069871.1, from coordinate 10,891,823 downwards.
AGTTAGTTAAGTTAGTTTTTTTTTTAATGAGTTCACGTGACTCATTGTCTGGTATGCACGGTATTTGATGGTGGTGGTTGTAGAATTAATCACAAAATGATTTGTGTACATAGGTATTTTGATGAAGGAAAATATGCCATAATGTAAGTAACTTAATCGCAAGGCGACTTGCTTGCTCAAGGCGGGCCGCAGGTTAATAAAGCCAAGACCGACCCTACCCTTAAAGTACGAAGGAAGGGTTTGCACAAATCAAAAACATCATAACGGTATCAAACCCATCAAACCCAATTGAATAAGAGTAAAGGCTTGGCAAGACCAATGGTGAAAGGTCAAACGTAAACGCCAGTTAAACTCTACGTCGCGTTATGTGTAAAAATTGTAATTCTCAGATCCGGCAGTAGCAATAAAGTTAGAAACGTAAAAAAAGACCAGAATAGACGCGGTGTTGTTTGAAGTTGATGCAGGTTCATTGAAGAAGGACAGAGCGTCTAGGCCAGCGACTTCCAACCTTCTTAGCTTTGCGACTTCCCAAATAGTAAATACAAATGAAATTAATATTTCATCACCTATAATTTTATGTCGCTCGGGTATGAATTTTTTTCTCATAGAAACTCTCTTGGGGGTCGCGACCCCCAGGTTGAGAAGCGATAGTCTGGGCTTATATAAACAATCCAGGGTAATTGACATCTACGTCATTGGTGATATCTTTTGATCGTGCCGATCCGCAGAAACCGCGTGCACTTTATAAAAGGAAGACACGCCCCTTTTGCCATTTGAGTATAGTTCGGCAAAGCAATAAACAAACGGTGGCGAATGTAACCTCAAAGCTGACGGCATTCGTTTTTTTTTGCAAAATCTGGGCAAGTGTTTCGATTGAAAGTCGTTTATCATACTCCTATACGTCAACAATATAATATAATACGACAATTAATGAAAATGGGAAACATAAGAGACTAAGACTAACACCTGACCACATCTAAATCATACAATTGGTGGGCAGGAAATATTTACGATCAAAAGAAAGTTTAAACAAAAACGAACAGAATTAATTGTCACAGTTTTAAGTCAGATTACGGTAATTTTTTGTTGTCGCAGAAAACAACATAGAAATTCGAAGAAGCGATTTTTATTTTATTTTTTATTCTACACGATTCATAAATATTAGTTGCGGTAATTAATTTTCTTTATGAAAAAAAAATGTATTGTATTAAGAATAATTCCCTTTTTTAAGGTTGCTTTCAAAATGTTGATTTTGTATTTTAGTTTGGGCTATTTTCGAGACCTCTCTTGAATAACATACGAACTCTGTTTGGAGTCGTGACCCCCAGGTTGATAAACGATAGTCTAGGTTTATGTAAATAATTCCAGGTAATTGACATCTAGGACTTTGGCGGTATCCTTTGATCGTGCCGATCCGCAGAAACCACGTGCACTTTTTAAAAGGAAGCCACGCCGTTTTGCCATTTGAGTATAGTACGGCAAAATAATAAACAAACGGCGGCGAATGTAACCTCAAAGCTGACGGCATTCGTTTTCTCTTTTTGCAAAATCTGGGCAAGTGTGTCGATTGAAAGTCGTTTATCATACTACTATACGTCAACAATATAATATAATACGAAAATTAATGAAAATAAGAAACATAACAGTTTAACGCCTGACCACATCTAAATCATACAATTGTCAAGTGCAATGAAATAATTAAACAAATAAACAAATAAATCAGAAAATGGGAAGACAAAAGAATCTCGACGATGTGAGAGGAAAAACTGTAGGGTCACATTTTCACGAATTAAAATAACAAGAGAAAGAAAACAGAAAACTGTAAGACTCGACGATGTAATGCAAAAAAATTACATAAAATTAGGAACAGAAACAAACAAGTAAAAAATGCAAAACAGGATGAAAATTAGGAAAACGAAAAACAAAAAAAAAATAGCGACACAGTGAAATGAGACACTGTAAGTCGTGTAATGTTAAGAATTGTTTGAAGAGAAAGGAGAAAGAAAATTCGGTTTAGTACGAAAATGAGAACTGAATCGAGCAGCAGAATGCGAATCACGAGAGCAGAAAAACAAAAGAATGTCGAACGGGTGGGCAGGAAATATTTACGATCAAAAGAAAGTTTAAACAAAAACGAACAGAAGTCAGTCAATAAATATTGGCGGTGAAAATATTTTGGGCAGCATAATAAACAAAGTGACCACAAAATTTCAAAGAAACTATTACTATTACTACTAACTTTTTTTTAATCATTTTTTGATGCCCGTACATCATTCAAATTCCTAGAAATTTTAGATGAACGTGGGACAGACGTATTATTTTTTAATACACAGTTTCTTTTTGTTGTCCTTCATTGAAAGAATTTTTATTATTAATTTTAATAAAGTCATTTTTTTACAGTAGTTACTGTTCTATTTTCCCCATTAAAATTGAATTTCACTTCAAAAAAGGGAATTTCTCCATTAATTAGTAGAGAACTGCGAAATCGAAACACTGGACAGAAAGTGGTACAGGCAAAGCAAAGAGAGAAGAACTCTCACAAATGCAAATGCATGGGAACGTACACTCACACGGTAATAAAAAAATATTGTTACGGTGTAAAAACTGCTGTTCAGGAAGCGACCTGTATATTAAGTTTGACTCACATTTATTCTCGATTGCACAACTTTAAGAAACCGCGTGCGTGAGTAAGCGCTTTATGTAGCGCTTATTTCGTCGGCTTTATCGCAGTAAAAAAAACATATCATCTTCATCATCGCTGGAATAATTAAGTTTGATCTCACGCTATGTGTTTTAGCTCATACGCTCTTTTTGCATGGGTTTTAAAATATTCCAGCCATAAGATAGCATAAAATATTCTATGCATCGACCCTCTTTTGTGGTTTAAAAATGAACATCATTCGGAGACTCTAATTTTAGATGGGAATGCCTTCATCCTTTTTAAACGTTTGCAAGCGCATTCTTTTGTTTCGTGAGAGCCGATCAAAACGAGACAGTCACAAAATTTCCGCCGTCGCCGCCGCCGTATTTTTTCTGCGTTATCGGAACAGTTTCTTGCGAGTTAATACTTCGACGGACAGTTTAAATTGGTCTCACCGTCGCCCTTTGATGCCATTGGGGTCTACTTACGTCAGGTTGATACCCGTTGGTTCCTACTGCTGTCACGATTATTGTTTATGCATTATTTTAAATTTCTTTTGATATTGAATTTGGTGAATTTTTGCAAAGTTTGATTTGATGTTTTAGGTACTGTACACACTTGGTGGTGTTAAGCCCGCCGTCACACATTTGGCGATGTTTTGTTTTGACGACATTAAAGGTTATTGCATGAGTTGAGTAATTTCCTTTTCCCTACCCTCTCCTCGTCTCGGGTTAAGATTAGGTGGCCCTCAATTATTTCTCGATTTCAATTAACACCCACACCCGTCATGACTGAAACTGCTGGCTGTGCTGCACGTTAATTTCCTAAGCCAAAAATCTGCATCTGTAGCTCGTCTTTTCAATTTTTAATTTACTTTATCTTAGCCATTATTAGCCTCTATTAAAATTTATTTTTTTAATACAGCTGCTTTGTTTATTTGTTTGTTTTTTTTGTCGTTTTGCAAGCTGCCAGCTTTACATTACCAAATTTCCTTAATTCCTGATTTGAGAATGAATTAATGAACAGTGACATATGATGATTAAAATAATTAAATTAATTATTAACCAAAAGCCATTATATTGAATAAGAAGAAGAAGAAGAAGAAGAAGGCTTAGTTTTTCCATCTCATTTTAAATTTAATCTTCAGTTTATCTCCATATGGTCCTATTAGGGATAAACTGACAATTAAACTTAAACTAAGATGAACAAATCGGGTCTAAGAGCGAAATATTCTTACAAAAGTATTTTAAGAAAAATTTTAAGTACAAAGTTTTTTTAATCTCGAACCGTTGACTGTTTTTCCTTCATACTTCTGTCCGGTTTGAGATTAAAAAAACTTTATACTTACAATTTTCATCGGACAAGAACAAACTTCAAGAAAAATTTTTTTAATTAACGGGGTGTGTAAAGAACATTAATCACGATAAATTAGGCCTGAAAGAGTATCTACGTTTCAGAGCCCGCATGACATGACGTCAATTTTTATGTAAAATTTGTTAAAAAAATGAGAAAGAGACAGACTGTCACGGTGATCTTTAATTGATTCGATATTCCTCGTAGCTTTTAATAAATTTTATACAAAAATATACAATATACAAGTCCAATAAAAAAAAATGTTTTATTAAAAGAAAATTAATTTAAAAATCTAAAGGAATAGACTGAAGTAATTTTTTTGGTGCCATCTATATTTTATTTCTTACTTCTTACAATGTGACACACAATCATAATATCTGTCACATTCTGATCTAGGATCAAATTTAACCCTGGCTTAAATTTCTTATTACAACCCAGTTTAAATCAAACTACATTTCTTTAATTTTCTATTCTCTCGATTTTCTTAATGTAAAAGAAAAAAAAACACCAAACACCAAAGAAACGGTAAGATTAACAGAAATTTAAATGAATAACAGAAATTTAAATGAATAACAGAAATTTAAATTAATTTTCCCCTTAATAATAAAATTAAACGTCGCTGGCGCCACGTGTAAAAACGATTTTTTTCTTGCGCCAGTTGTACTTAATTACTTGAATTATTTTAAAAAGTTATTTCCTTGATATTAAAAATGAAGTTCAAGGACTTGGTAGGCTTAACATCGCTTAAATTACATGGAACATTCCCCTTAACATTGTTGCTGTTTCATTGGAAAATTTTAACGAAATTTTCCTTAATAAAGAAATAAAGAAAACTTCGCTGGCGCCATCTATGAGTACTTCTGTTGAATTGCCGATATGTAAGCGCCAAATTTGAAATGACATAAATGGCATCTGCTCAGGTATTTAGCAATGTCTGCCCCCCATAAAATGTAAATGCAAAAAGTAATGATCGTTTTTACGTTCTAGTCTCTTGCAAAGGCGTGGCAATGTACACTCAGGTAATAAAGAAATGTCTCCCCTGTAAAAATGTAAATTTAGTTTAGAACGCTACGTATATCGAATAAGTGGACATTGGAACGGAAAATGCCACCCCCGGCTGAGGAGTACATGTTTTCTATTTGCTTGGCAAAGTGGTTAGCAATACTATAACACCTTTTCGGGCTGTTATTGCATTTTGTTTAGCTTTATGATTAAAAACTATGTGTGAGGACCAGAGGAATCTGACCGAGGAGTTCATCGAAATTCTTTGCCATAGTACAAAACAACAAGGTTATAGGAAAAACATTTCACCGCCGCCGCGCCGCGGCCGCCCCCATTGAAAAACAACGTCGTAAATCTCGGCCGGAATTTTAGATTCGCGCGGGGCGATTATAACTTGCGCGTTTTTATGATGCGCACGGACATAAACTCGAAAGTTGGCGGCAATAAAACGGGGGCCCCGCGCGTATTCGAAAACCATAACGGAGGCTGGAAACGTACGCAGGTACTTCCGCCCCATACGATCCGCACGATCGCTCAACGCGAAACGCGCGAGCGGCGAACTTTGTTTTGCACGTCCCCCGGGGGATCAGGACTACACCTGCAGAGTTATCTCTTAGAGGCTTTTAGGAATTTATTAAAACGACCGATAAACTTTGTTAATTAATATGTTAGTATTGGCGGAGGCTCCTGAGTTTTCGTAAATCCCCCGGACCCCTTTAATTTAACACGCGCACGGAATATTTTTGAGTACGAACGACACGCGCCTTCGCCACCGCCTAGCATATGAAATAGCAGGCAACCATTCTTGCTCTTGTGTATAAGAAGTGGCTCAGAGACAATGATTGTTAAAAATGAGTTACGTTTCCTTCCGGTGATGGTGGAACAATTACCCGGCACTAAAGAAAAAGAAAGCAAGACGCAAAGCGTGATAAATAAAATTCCTCCCCTCCTCCGGCGGCGTTCGTACTCCCTTCATAAATTCGGGAAAAAATATGCAATTACATGTTTAAGGAAGGCATTCTTATCTGGAGTGCGATGTTAGACGAGATAATGCGAATAAATGGTATCGCGTTTTCTCCAGTTCATAAAATTGTACCGAAGGGGGGGAAGGAAAGAAGGAAGGAACAGAAGCACCAGGGGCGGGTGAGGAACTGCGAATGGTAATTTATAAGATTACCGCCGCGATTTGGCGCGTATACATCGACTCTATTAAGCCGGGGACCGAGCAAGCAGGGAAAGAGCATCAGTTTGCGGCGAGAAGTTATCATTCGGCGGGTTATTACCTTGCTCCTAATAGATACACAGCTGCTGTGCTTCCCCCGCGCGCGCACACGATTTAAATACGCCTGCGATTCACTTTGTCCGCCCCATTTCGCGACTCTTAATCTCCCTTTCGCTTTGTTTGCAGCAGTCGAGATGCTGCTGCTAAATTTTAATTATGAATGAAATTTTATATTAATTTTACTTATCGTAAACTCGAACTCACTCATAAACAGGTTCGCAAAATAATCCGAGGACATGCCCGTTTTGATGAAATGTTAGAGAATAACGAATAAAATTATGACACGTTGAATGCCAATGCCTTTAATTAAATTAGTTATAATGCTAAACGAGAGGATGCAATTTTGAATGTAATTAAAAACTTTTTAGAAAAATTTTGTTCGTAATTAAAAACGTTACGAAGGTGCACCGACGTGAGTACTCTCGCATCTGCTTACAGTCACCAGCGACGGATATAAAGCAACAATTAAGAAAAAGAAACTTAAAGTGTTAAGCGCACAGGCCGAAATGGCTAAAATTAGTGAACTGAGAAACCCTCCAAAACTGCAAAAAAAAATTTCGAGCTCTGAATGGGCCAACTATCAAAATAATTGTACTACGTAAAGATATAATTGCAAGGGCAAAAAGTAAGGTTAATAGACAAAACAGTGTAAATATGATTTTAAAAGATAAGACGAAAGCGTCGGCCACGTTCCCTAACAAACACTGCATCTCTCTCCGCCGATTTCGTAGTCGAAAGCTCTCGCAGCCGAACTCAATCTACGCCACTGATGGAATGCATGTTCGGGGAAGTGACGTCACGCAAAATTCCGCAGGCAAGAAGAAAAATTTGGAATGTTCTTGCTCAAGATTTCCTCTTGAACAAGATCATAGTAAGCGGCTGCGACGAGTCTAAATCGAGAGCGGCAATACCTTTTTTCTTTCTTTTTCAGCGAAGGCGCGAAGGGGCTGTGACGGCTCCCGGAGCACAAACGTTGCTCACGAGATTGGACGGAGTCTTACAACCTGCCGGTGAAAATCTGCCCCTTACCACTTGCTATAATGGAGTTAAGTATTAACGAAGGCATGCAATGAATACACGTGGAGAACAGACAGGTAACAAAATGGAAAAATAAGATGGCGCTTGCGCTTACCTTGCTTGGGGAAAGCAAGCCCGAAAATGTTTTGGTGTTTTTCACCTCCACAAAACCCGTAGAAATCGATCCCACGAACAATCGGGGAAATATCTAACGCAGTGAGGACGGTGGGGTAATCGAATCCAACTCACCCAAAACTCAGTACGTTAATAGACGTGACAACACCTGCACAATCTCGTTGCTGGCAAGGAAGAAAGAGAAATTAGCGGCCCGGACGAATAGCGACCCTACAGCGATCAACAACGCCCAAAACAAACGTGCACGAAGGGAAGCCTACTCGACCGCTAAGACAAAAGCGAGATGTGATTGTAACAATCGATTGCTTTAATAACTCGGATTAAAAAAAAAAAAAACTTTACATGTACAGGTGTACATAAACAAGGAAAGCGGCAAGCATCTTACTTGTTAAATAGCACAGATGTTTAGATCTAGTGTAGTAAAATACAATTTGACATTGAAAAAAAAATAAAGCTACATGTGCCCTTGTGCGATAGCAGAAAGTAAAATCCGAGCAAAAAATTTACGTATTGTCACGCGTCGGTCGTCTCCAGCAGGTTACGAGCTGTCGGCGTCCAGACGCGGGGATTGCGTAGCTTGGGGGTAAAAAGGGAGTAACAGGGAAACTGCAAACTAACTCATTAAAACAACAACGATTACCTTTATTGTTTAAAGGTCAGAAATACATATAACTGCATCCCACGACGACGATAAGATTAACTGATACCTTTTACAAATTACGCCCATCTTTTATAAAGCCAATGTACGTGACGTCTTGACCAAATTCCGCAAAACTTTAATTGAACCCGTACTTTGCTTGGTTGCTGAAAATGTGATGTCAGGATTTTCACTTTGTTTCCAATCGTCATTTCTATTAAATCGTGAATTAATTGATCGTGTTTAAACACTCATACAATGCCCTAGTTATTTGCGTATTTGCAAGTTTGCGGATTCACGCTACAAGTTCATCGCCTGAGTCGTTGCACCAGCAAATCGCTTATCAGCAAATAACTCGTATTGCATTGAAAAAAATACATTTTAAATTAATTAAATACGATTTTCAAATTTTCTAACTAAGAATTAGCCTGTAATGTTTGTTTTTCGAAACACTACGATGCCATTCCTCTGCATCATAGATAATGAAAATCCAAGTAACCACGAATGCTTTATTATATAATAAGCATTTACAAGAGTTACTTGGGAACTGACGCTTGGAATTTTTGCGTTTTAAGCAGCGAAATTTTAAACCGTAACAAACGATAACTGTTGAACTTTAATAAAATGTCTGCAGAAGGATTACTGTCCATAACTTTCCGACGAGTTTACAGACTCGAATTTAGTCGATCGAAAATTGAGTGCAGGTTTACTCGATTGTACCGTGGCAAATTCCCCCGGAAGAAAACTCGACCGGCCTTATCGCAGGAGATTGAACTCTCTCAATCTTGCTCGCCCGCCGCTGGCTGCCCGCTCGTCCAATTAAGAATCCATAGAAAATATTCGGCGCCCGCGCCGGTCAAAAGATTTATAATTAATTTTTGCCGTTCAATTGCTGCCGAGCAGCAAAACTCCTCCTCGTGTAAAGGCGGTCGTTAGTCGTCCCCGGAGAGATTAGCCATTAGAGAACACGCTTTCAATGGATGCGCCGCGGATGATTAGCACTTGTAGAACTTCGTTTTCAAAAAAAAAAAAAGGAAAAGAAAAGAGTTTCCGAACTTCTCTTCTCTTCGGGTTGCGGGTCACATATTTCTGTGGACAAATTTACTTATGGCCTTCGATGTTTGGAAACGAAACGTTTAATTGCGATTGTCTCCCCCGGCCCCCCGCCTTCCCTGTCATTACAGCACTAATAATGTATATTAATGCACTTCGGCGTCTACGGCGTCTTCGGCGTTTAGTACGTTCCGACAAAGCCAAAACAAAATTGTTGAGTTCTGAGTGTAAGAATTCGTTCGTAATATTTTAACTTGGTAATTTTTTTTTGTCTGGAAAAGCAACACGTTTACATTTTTATTGATTGCGGTAAACTGTCTCGTCTCAGAAACAACTCGTGTACAGTTTTAACAAATGTGGTAAAATTTTTGTAGTAAACCGAGTGAGCCGAATTTACACACATAAAGCCCCCTGCGCCCGCTATTACTCATAACTCAAATATCTGTAAATATTAAACGATAAATTAATAATTGAAGTTCTTTTGCGATGAAAATTGTAAGTACAAAGTTTTTTTAATTTTTTTTAAGAAACGGCAGAGACCGCAGTCTCCCGAGGGATAGCGCGGAAGGCGAAACGTGTCGGTAAACGGGGCCACGAATGGGCCTGGTGGTATATGTGGTGGCCGCGGTGCTTTGCCGGACATAAGATGGAGGGGGTCTGCAGAATACGACCTGAGATGGTTTGTTCTGGCAGAAGTGTTAGGGCGGTACATTCTCACGATTCGCAATGCGGTTTGAGCCATGAGTTATGGGGAGGTATTCTGGTAGCAGAATATTGTCCGGGACGCGATCCGGGGCGTTGACCAGAGAATGGTACCTTGCACCAGCATACGGTATCGGGGCTCTTGCCGCGGCGTGCAAGCAGCGCCGATGAAGAGCACGGTACCAGTAAAGCAATTAGCTATATTCTGCATTCTTTGCGAATGGGAATTCGGTTGATTGCATTCCTGACCAGGTGATGGCATTGAGCTACCCAGAAAGGTCTGACATGATGATGTCATTGGACCGGTGCGGAGTGGTGCTTGACACTTACGCAGTCGGTGACATCAACTGATCCTGAGAACGTATGCTCAGGAGGCAGGGTATGCTAATATCCATCGGGAGGGGTGGGTTTTGTATCCACAGGTGAATGTGGGGGGTAATGCATGCGAAGATAAGAAGTCAACGTGCAAGGATGACTTCCCCAGTGTCCAATATCATCATGAGGGAGCTACAGCTTCTAGATTCGCCGCTGGAGCAGGTGGGGCCGGGAAAACGGCCCCGGTAAGTGGATTGTTCCATTTTACTGAATAGATACCCGTAAAGGGTTACTTATAATCTGCATGGTCCTTATCGAATTGGAATGCGATGCCCGGGAGCCAAGACGTTTACCCACAGCGCCTGTTGCGATCAGGGAAGCGAGAAAGAAAGAAAGAACATTAGGAATGAGAGACCTAACCAATGGTGTGTGAATGTTTATTGTAACTCCGTCCTCAGATAATAGTGTTTGTTTGTAATATTTGTAAAATCTAGCCAACATTTGCGACTTTCGATTAGAAAAGTCGATTTTACTTTCTTTTATTTTTATTTACTGTAACATTGAATACTTAGCTCACTCCAAATGTATAAAATAAATAAATCGTTTATTGCAATACTTATCCCATCACGTGATTAAATTTAGTCACAGTTTCAGGTGTGTATGGGAGGGGGAGGGGGAGTGACAGGGGGAGGGGCGGGCTTATAAATTCATATTTTACAGGCAATCAGGACCATGTGACAGAACGTGAAAATAACGACGTAATTATAATTTATTAACATTACACGCCGCCGCACTGCCTCCATAATGGTTCCACGGTGCGTTCAGCCGTATAATAATTCCTCTGGAATAATTTTTTTTTTTACATTGTGTTGTGGAAATCAATCGATATTCGCATCATAATCCGGCTATAGGCAAACATCCGATACTGTTGTTATGATCTGGCGCGCTGCAACATCCATGGGCGCACTCGAATTAAACTATAAATCGCAGACGGATTTAATCGCACGTCGGTCGTCGGTTTTCCGAGGGCAACATGTGCGCGCGGATTTGGAGACGAAATTTAATATGCGGGGGCAATTAAAACTTGCGTTCATTTTGAAAACGACATCCGCTTCAATCGTGTGTGTATCCGCTCCGGAACTAAATCGGCGGCGCCAGGAACTAATCGTAAGGCAAAATCGATGTGTTTTGTGCGCCGTAGATTAATTTCTCTGGTTGTTCTGATTGCTGCGGTGTTGGAATGAAAAAAAAATAGCAAAGAGAAAAGCGCAGTTCGAAAGTAATAATTTCTTTGATGTGGAGCGCGGTATTGGAAAAGTTTCCGCTCGATACAGAACAGGCTACCAACATTTTTTGATACGCAAGGATTTGGGAGTCGCACAAGTTTGCAAAACTCGGCTGATTTTATCTTTAATTAATTTTTGCTGTCCCCCAAGCAACGCGGATTACAGTTACCTTTTGTAAGGTGGCTTTCAAAACGTTGATTTTGTATTTTAGTTTAGGCTATTTTCGCGACCTCTCTTGAATATCATACGAACTCTGTTTGGGGTCGTGACCCCCAGGTTGATAAACGATAGTCTAGGTTAATGCAAATAATTCCAGGTAATTGACATCTAGGAATTTGACGGTATCCTTTGATTGTGCCGATCCGCAGAAACCACGTGCACTTTATAAAAGGAAGCCACGCCCCTTTTTCCATTTGAGTATAGTTCGGCAAAACAATAAACGAACGGCGGCGAATGTAACCTCAAAGCTGACGGCATTCGTTTTTTCTTTTGCAAAATCTGGGCAAGTATTTCGATTGAAAGTCGTTTATCATACTCCTATACGTCAACAATATAATATAATACGAAAATTAATGAAAATAAGAAACATAAGGGTCTAACGCCTGACCACATCTAAATCATACAATTGTCAAGTGCAATGAAATAAATAAACAAATAAACAAATAAATCAGAAAATGGGAAGACAAAAGAATCTCGACGATTTGAGAAAAAAAAAAACTGTAGGGTCACATTTTCACGAATTAAAATAACAAGAGAAAGAAAACAGAAAACTGTAAGACTCAAGATGTAATTAAAAAAAATTACATAAAATTAGGAACTGAAACAAGCAAGTAAAAAATGCAAAACAGGGTGAAAATTAGGAAAACGAAAAACAAAAAAAAAATAGCGACGGGGTGAAATGAGACACTGTAAGTCGTGTAATGTCAAGAATTGTTTGAAAAGAAAGAAGAAAGAAAACTCGGTTTAGTACGCAAATGAGAACTGAATCGAGCAGCAGAATGCGAATCACGAGAGCAGAAAAACAAAAGAATGTCGAAAGGGTGGGCAGGAAATATTTACGATCAAAAGAAAGTTTAAACAAAAACGAACAGAATTAATTGTCACAGTTCTAAGTCAGATTACGGTAATTTTTTGTTGTTGCAGAAAACAACAGGGAAATTTTTTTGTTTCACAGGCAACACGTGTACAGATTTAAATGATTACAGATTACATCACATCGAATCTTAAAAGCGTTTAACGTTCAATCGTTCAATTAAATTAATCGAAATTAATAATTTCCCGATATTAAACACAATATTGCTTAAAACTGACGATTTCACAAGGATTTCGGAATCCTGTAGATCTGCATCCGGACGTTCGCAAAACTCACCCGATTTTAACAATTAAAACTATGTTGCCACTGCGACGATTTAAAAAGAAATCGTCGCAGTGGCAACATAGTTTTAATTGTTGATTAGATCACATCAAACATCAGTTTTTTTTAGTCAATTATGGCATTTTTTTGTTATGGAAGCAACACGTGTGCACTTTTAATAAACAATAGATTTCTCAATTAGATCACATGAAACATTAAAAGCACTTAACATTCAAATTGCGTCCCGCAAACCAAATTTCTTGCGGCGTAATTCCCGTTCAGACGGCCTTAAGCAAATATCCTCGTAATTGTAGCGATGAAATTGGACGTGAATTTCATAATCGCTCCGCGCAGTGATCCCGTGGAGCGGGTAAGGTACCTACTACGTAGCTTAATATCCCGATAATGGGAATGCGTTACGTCTATTGGGAACATATTTCCCGAGTAATAATTTACGGTCTTATGTAAATTGGAGCCGTCGCCGTGGAAACACTGCCGACAAAGGGCCGCGCGCTTATTGATAAAAGTCGCGCGCCTTTACACCTCGTTACGGAGAATGAACCCATGTCAGTTGCAAGAGGAGCGTTTTTGTTACTACCGAGGGCATTCAATGCGTCCTGGAACTGTAGCAAACAGATTGTTGTGTCTCGACAATGCCCCCGCATTCAATGAATATTGAACGCCTACCAAGTCGGCGACGAAATTTCTATTGAAGCCAGCACAATGCAACGAGTAACTCGGGTTCGATGCAATGCCCCATATGCTTGTGAACGTTTACGATACTAAATTTGATGCAGCACAACTAACGAAAAAGAGCCTTCAATCTCTATTTCATTCGTACGCCCACATAATTCAACTGCCATTTCTTAATTCCCCCCACCTCTTAAGACCCTTCGGTATCCCACGCCAACAGTTACGTGAGTTTCGGTAAACATCATTTGCTGTGTTGTGTAAAAAATCCTGAAAAGGACGGCCGATCCGGACTTTTCGCTTGGATACACTCTTATCTGTCTGTTTTTGTTGGTCTTCTTCAACCTGAATTTTTTGTTACAGTTTAATTCCTTGGTTCCTTTTTAACATTCATGTGTGGTAGGATAAAGTTGGTTGCCAGTTGGCCACACTGCTGTTTCTGTTTAGGCGCTTTAACATTATGGATTCCATTGGGTTCCGGAGTTCATGTGACCCACTTCTGATCTCTAGTTGGTTAGCCATCTACACAACTTTTACCAAGCCGAACAGACCTGTTCTTTCCCCGATAAATTTAAACGTAAACTGAGACTCCATTTTGGCTACCCATGTTTTATACGATTTCTTTATTTCAACATAGAAATCCCCTTGTGATTTCCGATATCTCGTTACGGGCTTTTCTTTTGGCTCGGTTAAATTTCGCCGATACTTCTCAATCGCTGATCATATTCTGGAGGCGAATCAAGTGTCGAATACGTGAGGGCATCGCTAAGGTACCGGACGTCCGGCAGTTGGCAACCATCTACACACACACGAAACTCGACGTGCCGACGTGAGTTGGCGATACCACGTGACAACTAAGTAACGTTTGACATCTACGTGCGAGCAACCCCTATGACTTTCGCCAAACGTATTGTTTTAATTATGTATTTAATGGCTGTTTATACGTAACGTTATTCAGGAGATAAAGTAAATTCAATCAGGTGGTAGCAACTTTGTGATGAAATTTCTGACAAAGTTTGGCGAATTATGAAATTGATCGTGATTTCATGATCGGTTTAGTGACATATTTAGTGATTTTGTTTTAATTGTGTGGTGTGGTAAAATTATTGCTGAGAATTGGAGTTGTCATCAAACTTAAGAATCGAAACCTCCTGTTACGGGCCCAGTGTGTCTCAGCTCGCGCTTTGTCACCTAAACCCGTCCATTTCTATCTTGGGTTTTTTACTACCGTAGCCGGTCAAACCTCTGACTTTTTTAAACCTTTCGCCCCTTGTTTACTTGGCTTCTAATTAATTTACTGTTTATACTGAGCGAGTTACGCTCTCCATTTTAACCGCGTCTTCGAGTTTTCGATCGAAACGTCTTCGTATTTTTTTTTGTCAAACGCGTGGCCATGTTCCTTCCTCAGTGTTGCCTCCAATTTTCAACTCTGTTACGGTCGAAGTCGCTTGTATTTGTGGAAAATCTTTCTGTTAGACGAATGGTAGCCCTGATCTCTACTCGACTCCGCGCGTTTATTCCGCCTGCGGTTCAGTGTTAAACTCTCTGTGGTCTGGGGAACATGTCGTTGTGTGTGTGGCTCGTGCTGAAGCCTTAGCAGTTGTTGAAGCTATTTTTAATCGGCGTAATCATCTTCCCCCTGAGCGAACTGTTCTTCTTCGCTGTAGAAACACTTTCGGTGTCGAGGTCAGTCATTCTGTACTGTTCTTGAAACTGACTTGGTGAGTTCACTTTTTCTTTTTTCGAAATCTTACATAAAATTTGTGTTGCTTTTGTAGACAAGTCGTATCCCGCTTCCGATTACGACAGTACTTTCATCCTATCCGTTCCGATAAACCTTTGGGTACCAAGCAGTCGTAAGGAAGTCTGTTTATTCCAAGTGAAGTTTCGAGCACTGTTCAAGCCGCATTTTTCCTGCAGAAAGCTGGTGTCGTACTTTGAGGACGACTTTCGAAGAAGCTTCGCGAACGATTCTCCGTATATTGTCGTAGGTTCTGCCGTCAAGGTAACCGTTTATATCTTTTTCTCTCCGTCATTCAGGATTGATCATCGCTACTTAGCTACGGACTCTTGTCACTTAACTGACGTGCAACTTTGGTTGCCTAATTTATGCCTCACCTAGCGTCAGACAAGTCAATTCAATTATTACAATTTTTTATTTATTTATTAAAGTTAATTTTTGCTATTATTACTATATATCTGTCAACGTTTGAGTCGATTCAAGAACTAGAGTTTAAATTTCTTTTTGTTACATGAGTTATTGTGAGACGATAGGAAATCTCCAACCTTACGAACCTTTTTGTATTTTGAAATATTTAAGATTATTAGATCAAATACGAACCTAACGTTAATGCTACATTTATTGCTATTTACAGTAAATTATAATTTTTTCTGTTATTGAATTGTTGTCTTGGACACTTTCCGCCTTGTTTTTTGTTGATTTCCATCTTTTACTCCACGCCCTCTCTCAGACTCTAGAAAGCTGCCGTTGGTATCACGCCGTGTCGCTTAGGTAATGACAACAAGTCAACTTCTGGAAATCCCGCGTACGCAGATAAGAACTGCCCTGCTTCGTTCTATGTACAGAGTGGACCATTTTTGTTGGTTTTACAGGGTTTCTCAGTTATTTATAGGAATAGAGGAAAACCGTTTTTCATGTTACGGTTTATTTAGTGATTTGATGCAATATTTTGCCAGCCAATACGTTGTACAATTGTGTCGTAACAATTTGGTGCCCCAACCTTCTAACCATCGACGACCAATCGGTTGGTGTGACGTAATACTCCTTTACGAACAAAACCTGTAAACGTACGTGAAGTGTTGCGAACTTAGTGATTCGAAGACTATTGTTTCGATTTTCATTTTTGATGACACGTGGTCGCATTCAAGTAAAACGTTTTGTCAGATGTGTACCGTTAACGTTTAGTAAACGAAATACGGGCCCCGATATTCGGTTTTCGTTTTCATTTAATTGAATTTTGACTTTTTGAAATTTTTATGCTCTAAGGATTAATCAAATTATTTGAAAACCTCAAGTCCAGTTTGGAATAAATCTGCGAACCACTGCAGTAGAACGCGCCGCCGAAACATGCGCCCCGTTAAGAAGTGCAACCAACCTACAAATACATAAATACCGTTGCTGCTGCAACTCCGTAATCGTTTTAAAACGACAGACGACTTGGAGCAGTAAATCTTCCCTAAGACCACAACTTTGAAATTCACCGTCGTCGGAACAAACCCACTCACTCATTTCACTCACGCCTCATCACCCCCCGCCCCCACCCCGACTATTTAATTTAATTACGAATTGGGTCACACAAATGCATACACGCATCTTGCGCAAATTGCGATTGGAAATTCGCCGCGCGTCGCTTCCTCAATAATAACAATCGGGGGTGGGGGTGGATGGGGGGCGGAAGTTGGGCGCGGAAAGTTTATTCATCGCGGCCGCAATTTTATTGTTATGGCTTATGACACACGCGGCTGTATCAAATGAAACGCAATTTATTTGCGGAAATGTTTTATTATTGATTCGTACAGTGAATTTCGTGAGTTTGAATGACCGGGGGGGGGAGGTAGGTAGGGGGAGAGGGCGATTCGTCGGATTTTAAAACGCGAAAAATTCGAACACTCCCTTTTCATTTCGATTAAGAATCTGCGCCACGAAAGAAAAAAGAAAACGATTGGCGCCCGACGTGGGACCGTTTTAAAATCGCGGTGTTCTGGAACAAATAAATTTCTGATAAAGAGTACATATGGAAAATCAGCGCAATGTCTCCGAGTGATTCTTCCTGTATCATTTGCAGAATAAATTATCAAATAAAACTGATACGGTTTGACAGTTATTAAATAAAGTGTTGTTAACAATATTTAATTTTCTTACGATAAAAAACAAAACGACCATTGTAAACACATCCAACGTTTCCCACTGATTTATTCCACATTACTCGCGAAAGGCAAGTTATTCAACGCAACTGACACTTTGACAGCTAGCTATCAAGTCATACATAGTTGGTATACATTATTTAAATTTAATTTAAAAAGAAATTAAACAGCGGCCTTGGAAAGCAAAAAAAAACAATGTCTTTGATTGAATCACACTGTATTACATACCAACAAACAAATTATTAAAGGAAACCATAATTTGACAGGTGTCGCGCGAGTGAAGCAAACGTACATTATTGATTTAAACTTCTGTTAACAGTTGGCCGCGCAAAATAAATGCGAGTATCTGATTGATTGATTCACACGATGTTATTATTAAAACAAATTATTGAATGAACGTCGGTACAACTGTCAAATAAAATGCTTTTGACGTGCGCATTTAAATTTTTGATAAAAATAGCGACCGTGCAAAATAAATCTGTTTTTGATTGATTTGATTAATTTATTTTTAATTGCAAAACGCATTACTAAATCAAACTGACACTTTGACAGCTATCAAGTAAAGCGTTGTTAATTTATTTAAATTTAACTTTTCTTTTATGAATAGTGATTGCTATCTATTGACACACGCATTGATTGTCAAATAATTTATTAAAGCAAACTACAAGTTTGACAATTATCAAGCACTGTTGTCAATTTTGATGGAGAATAGTCACGGAAAACAAATATAATATCATGATTGAGTCACATATTACCGACGAAACAGATTATTCAGTGAAACTAAATGTCAGTCTGACAGGTGTCAAATAAAGAATTGTCAATCGTTTTAAATTTTTGGTAATTTAATGGATTACGTTTAGTTCAAGAACGACAATAATATTCAATTCGTCATATTCTCCAGACCAGTCACCTGTCAAACTTTTTACGTCTATTGTTTTTTCCTTTTCACCGCGCATAGTTTTCTGTCCATGGAAACAAATGCAATATTTTTAACTGATTTACGGAATAGTACCTTTCAAAGGAATTACTATCACTTTGACATTTAATAAGTAAACTGCTGATCGTTTAAATTTTTGATTAGGAACTGCCGTGAAAAACAAAAGAAGCAAATTAATGTCTGTTTAATTCGTACATTAGCTACCAAAAAAAAAAATGTATGTATTTACATGAAACAGTCAGTTTGACAGCTGCTAAGGTGTTGATTATTTAAATTTTTTTCTCAGTTCGACAGTTATCAAGTAATGTGTTGTTGATCATTTATATTTTTGATAAAGAGTGGTGCTGGTGATGGATAACAGAGCGCGTGAATTATTTCCAATTCCTCACCTGCCAAACAAGAATCAAATAGGACAGTTAGTTTGACAGTTATCATTAACTATTAAAACACCATCATTAAATAAAATTTTATTTTTGTTTTAATAAAGAGTGGCTAGAGAAAACAAACGCAATGTCTTTAATTGACTCTTATTACATTACTCTTCAAATAAATTATTGAATAGCAACTAGCAGATTGACAGCTGTCAAGTAAAGATTGTTGAGATTATTTAAACTAGCAGATTGACAGCTGTCAAGTAAATATTGTTGAGATTATTTGAATTTTCGATACATAGTGGACGCGGAAAATACACGCGAATGTCTTTGTGAATCATCCACAAAATAAATTATTAAGTGACACCCTTACTCGCGCCACTTCTTCGCAAATTCCAAATGCGCTTCGTCCATTTTATGCAAATGCAGCAACCCAATTATAGCATCGCAGGGGCCATAAAAACGACGGCCATTAATCAAATTAGCCGGCGTAAACTGTCACGATAAGTCCGGTACCGATGCGATGCGACGCGACGCGACGCCGACGCCGACGTCGCTCTCCCCACGCTCGCTAATAAATGATAAGCGTGGTTGCAAATGCACGGTTAATGCATAGTTTGTCAAAGAGAGATATAGTTAGATCCCTTTAATAGTTAATTAATAATAAATTATTTCAAGAGTGGGGGGGGAGTTAGGGGGGTGGGGGAGGTCCGCCTGATCTCAAGAAGGATTAATGACGTCGCCAATTACAGAGACGACAAAGTGGATCATCTGCCCCGAGCTCCCCTGACCCGGAAAAGAGCGACAGCTGTGCGTGAAAAGCGCGCGCGGGCCTCTGCTGGTCCGGCTCTTCGCAAATTGGTGCCCTGGGAGCCGCAATTTGTTATGCTTAAACGCAGCGCGAGTTTTTTTCTTCCTCGTCCGCCGTTCGCTCTATTGTATCGAAGTCGGCGGCGGCATTTATTTAATGCGAACGCTTTCCCTTCTCTGCGTTTTTTTTAGTTTTGCCCCCGCCCCCCCTCCACCCTCTCCCCCGATGAAATTTATACAACGAATCGACGATGTCACATTTGCGGACATTTATATATTACCTCCGCTTATAAGAAGCGGACGATTGAAATCTTTTGCCGTCCGGCGGCGGTTCTGAGTATTTTATTTATTGTCGTCGCATCGCGCGCACAAAGAGCAACGGCGCGTTCTTCCTCCTCCTCCTCTTCCTCCTGCTCAGATTTCACCCCGAAATGATCGTCCTCGTTTATCAAAGATTCTTTCTTTGATTGCCACCTCTGGGCTATTACGACTCACCGACGTCATCGACTAATATCAATAATTAGAAACGGTTGATACCGGGCGATGGCTGGGTTCAGATGACACACCGGCGCTAGTGGTGACAAAATGGAGTAACGCATCGCGAAATCGAAATGAGCCTGCGACATTCCTTCACGTTAATTAATTACGCTAAATAGTGTACTTCACTAAGGTCCGATCTTACCACCTCCTGATAAATTTAACCGTCGGTTATTATCCTTGGAAACCATTGTGCCGACAACTGTTTCCTAGGATGTTAACCGACGGTTAAATTTATCAGAAGATGGTAGGATTGGACCTTATTTAGAAATAAAAGGAATTTTAACAAAAAAAAAATTATTCACCTTCCAAAGAAAAACATGAATTCACTTGTATGACTAGATTTTACATATGTACATTAAAATCGTAGGTTCCCAAAATTTTTGCGGTCGCCGCACACTTCGCAAGACAAGAAATTGCTTAACGCCCCCGAAAACATCCGAAACCAACCTAAGTGAAGCCAATTCGACGAATAAAATGAAAGAAAAAGATTAAAAATTGCAATGATTCAGAGAGGAAGTTGTTTGTTGAGTAATTAACTTTGAAGGAAGGTGACTATTACGAATTATAACCTCTTGGATGTCGTTCTTCGTGTTTCTTGTTTAAAAACCGCCGTTAGCTGTTTCACTTCCACTTTGCTTGTGCTCGATTTTGCACTTTGTTTTGGACCTGTTTGGGTGGGTTTCGAATTCTGCAGTATTCGTAAATAAAATAATTTAGAGAAATTATTATAAATCGCAATATGGAATAATATTATAACGCGAGAGCAGAACACGTGCAAGGCCAGCCTTGAAGTATAGCGTCTTGTTATCAAAAAATTTTAAAGCTCACAAAGAATAATCAGGTAATTGTAATTGTAATTAGGAGTTGTGTTAAAATTAAAGGACTAACCGAAAGCTCAAGAAAAGCTTGAGAAGTTAATTAAAATTGAAAGATCAGAACAAAAAATTCATATGAATTAAGGTCAACCCACCCCAAACCACCCGAAACCAACCTAAGTGAAGCCAATTGGACGAATAAAATGAACGAAAGGAATTAAAAATTGCAAAGATTCAGAGAGGAAGAGCGAATGTCGATGAAAATTGCCAAATAATATGGAAAATTTAAAAAACAGCTGCAAGGTCAAGGTAAAACTAACTGGGACCCACCTAAGCGAAGTCAACCGAACGAAAAAATTTAAAAACACAAAAATTTAGAGAAGAAGTTTCGAGTGTCGATCGAAATTGCCACAAATAAGGTTGAAAACTTGAAGAACAGTTTCAAGATGAAGGCCAACGTAACAAACCTGAAACGAAACCTAAAGGAGGCCAACCCAACGAAAAAACGAACAAAGAAGAAAAAATTGCGAACAAGAAAAATTAAATTTATGAAAATTGCCAGAGAATGTTGAAAATTTGATTAAAAAAGCAGTTCAAGGTCAACCCAGCCCTATCAAAGTCGCTAGAAAATGACGAAAATTTGAAATGGTCAACTCAATCAAAAGCGCTAAAAAATATCGAAATTTTAAAAAGTAGTAGTAGCAGCCTCTTCTCTTTTTCTTATCGAATTCATTTCAAAAAGAAATTTATTCGATAAGAAGAGATAAAAGAAGTCTGAGACGAAAACAATAACAAAGTACAAAATTAAAAGAACAGAAAATGGAACGTAAAGACTGAAAATTCTCCTGTGCGAGATTAAATTAATTTAATTAAAATTCAGAAAGATAATTCATACTAAAAATACAGATTCCTTAAAAAAGTTAGAACTTTAATAACTTTAAAAAGTTTTTTCGTTTTCTTAACTATCGACGCTTATTCATATTCTTCTTGCAGTCTGTGAAAGAATCCTCGTTTTTTTTTTGTTTTTGTTGCGCTTGCTACCACCTGACTGAATTTACTTTAACTCCTGAATAATTAACGAAAACCGGTAGTAAATCAGCCCACTTTGCAAGACAAAAATTGCTTAACGCCCCCCAAACCATCAATAATGCAGAACTTAACTTTTCAATGATTTTCTGATTTCAAAATTTATTATTAACCTCGCCACCCAATTCCCCGTGAACTCGCTACCGCCCCCCTAGAACGCTTCAGCGCCCACTGGTGCGCGCTACCGCCCACTTTGAGAATATATGATTTAAATAATATCTAATAATAATGAATATATAATTTTGAGTATTATGAACAGCCCGATTTGAGGAGTCTGTGTGATTTCCCCCGAAAAACAATCAACGACGTGACGTCACGTGATGAGAAGGCAGAAAAAAATTCGAGATTCGAAGTCGAGGTATCTAGCCTCGATACATTATCTCTGGCCTGGATGCCAAGAGGCTCGAGTTCGAACCTGGATTGTCAATAGTTAGTGTTTCCATCACATTAACTACCTACGTAATTACACTAACCTACGCTTTACTAATTTAGTAATAAAAAAAATTTTAGCAAGTAAAAATTCTTTATTACTTCTTCAGAAAAAAAATAGGAACTGTTTTGTATGACTAGATTTTACATACACTTTTAAATAATAAATAAATAAATAAATAAATAAATAAATAAATAATTTAGAGTAGAGTATGAACAGCCAGTTTTGACGACGTCAGTACGATTTCCCCGCAAAAATGTTAACGATGTGACTAAAGGACGGGCCGCCGGGGGCGGTGAAGCTCCTGGGGTTCTCCAAGTCTTTCGCATTAATTTAAGCAACTCAGGACGACCTAACCTCCAATCGTCTTCTTGTTGCGATTTTTTGCTGATCCGTTCCACACCCAAAATTGAAAGTCATTCTCTCTGGCGATGGTGAGTTTGGATGAAAAGCCCAAGATGATGCTCACCGACACGTACGTTGTCTTTGCTCATCGAGAACTGAATTGTGGATGGAAAGTAGGATTCCCCCGGAAAAATTAAACGCTGTGACCAAAGAAAGGTCCTGAAGTCGACGTCTTCTTCCTCTTTGCCGTTAATTTGAGCGACTCTTCAGTTCAGTAGAATCGGCTTGACTTTTGCACTTGGTCTCGACTTTTTCTTCTTACAGCGATCCATTCCAGCCCGAAAGTAGTAAGTCATCCTTTCTTAGGGGTTGTGGGGGGGGGGGGGGGATTGGGCGAGGAGGCGAAAGCCCTCGGTGATTTCACCAACAAACTCTTTCTTCCCCTTAGCTTGAGAGCTGAGTTGCGAATGGCAAGTCGGTATGATTTCCTCCGCATAAAAAAATTAAACGGTGTGACCAAAGAAGGGCCTGAAATAGACGTCCTCCGCCGGCGTTAAATCGTCGTCTGCGACGTTTCTGGGGTCCTCCAAGTCTTCGCCGTTGATTTGAGCGACCGGGGACGGTTCGATCGACCTAACCTCTTGCTCTTCGGTTTTTGCTGGGCTTGCGCCAGCTTGCTTGTTGTCTTCGTCTTGTCCTAACGATCTCTTGCTGATGCGTTCCATGCCCAGAAGTTGAAAATCGTCCTCTCTGGTGATGGTGGGTTTGGACGAGGCGAAACTCACGACCAGGCTCAAGAAGGCGACGCCCACCAACAAAACAAGCGATGTCTTAACCATTTTTGTTTTATTGCTTTGTTCGCTGCTCTCGTGAACTGAGCTGAGCTGTGAATGAAGACGAGCGAGCCGTTTCGCCTTATATACTCACCTCTCGCCCACAAACTCGCTCTCTCTAATGTTTTCTAATTGGTGAATGACGCGAGTTGCTGCGCTGTTAATTTTCGCGTGCGTAAATGGCGGGGTCGCGGACGTAAACCGATGAATATTAAAACGTAAGTCACAAAAGCAAATTGGTAAACAGCCCGTCCTAATTAATAAGTACACCGTAAGACAATCCAATTCTCCTCTGACGTCGGCAAAACGTACTAACTACTAAATCAGAAGTCCCGATTTAAATCGTGTCTTGTTAAGTTGCGCGCAGTCGGGGCTGTAAAAACGCGCTCGCGATTTCGAGCAGACGACAAATCGGATTCATTAGCCTAAAATTTAATCGCATTAGACGAACGCACGAGACCGAAAAACAAAGAAGTGGATAGGGATCGGGTATTCATCCATCCTGCATTGGCGGCGGGGGAGGCACCAGGGGTACGGGGGGTATGATTAAATTTTTAATTCGTGAGGAGAGGACTTAATCGGCGTTGTTTGAGTAATTAACTTTGAAGGAAGGTGACGATTACGAATTATAACCTCTTGGAAGTTGTTCCTCGTGTTTCTTGTTTAAAAACCGCCGTTAGCTGTTTCACTTCCACTTTGCTTGTGCTTGATTTTGCACTTTGTTTTGGACCTGTTTGGGTGGATTTCGAATTCTACAGTATTCGTAAATAAACTAATTTAGAGAAATTATTATAAATCGCAATATGGAATAATATTATAACGCGAGAGCAGAACACGTGCAAGGTCAGCCTTGAAGTATAGCGACTTGTTATCATAAAATTCTAAAACTCACAGAGAATAATTGGGTACGTGAGTAATAAAATGAGGAGAATAAAATGAAGAAAGATAATCGGCATTTCTCAGAGTGCGGCGAATTCTGTAGAATATCGTCTTGTTATCAAAAAATTCTAAAGCTCACAAAGAATAATTAGGTAATTGGAATTGTAAATGTAATTAGGAATTGTGTTAAAATTAAAGGACTAACCGAAAGCGCAAGAAAATCTTGAGAAATTAATTAAAACTGAAAGATTAGAATAAAAAATTAAAATGAATTAAGGTCAACCCACCCCAAACCACCCGAAACTAACCTAAGTGAAGCCAATTCGACGAATAAAATGAACGAAAGGAATTAAAAATTGCAAAGATTCAGAGAGGAAGAGCGAATGTTGATGAAAATTGCCAAATAATGTGGAAAATTTGAAAAAACAGGTTCAAGGTCAAGGTAAAACTACCTAAGCCAAGTCAACCCAACAAAAAAATTTTAAAACACGAAAATTTAGAGAAGAAGTTTCGAGTGTCGATCGAAATTGCCAAATGAGGTTGAAAATTTGAAAAACAGTCTCAAGATGAAGGTCAACGTAACAAAACCTGAAACCAATCCTAAGCGAGGCCAACCCAACGAAAAAATTAACAAAAGAAGAAAAAATTGCGAAAAGGAAAAATTAAATTTATGAAAATTGCCAGAGAATGTTGAAAATTTGATTAAGAAAATAGTTCAAGGTCAACCCAGCCCTATCAAAGTCGCTAGAAAATCATGAAAATTTGAAATGGTCAACTCAATCAAAAACGCCAAAAAATATCGAAATTTTAAATAGTAGTAGTAGTAGCCTCTTCTCTTCTTATCGAATTAATTTCAAAAATAAATTAATTCGATAAGAAGAGACAAAAGAAATCTGAGACAAAAACAATAACGAAATACAAAATTAAAAGAACAGAAAATGTTCAGTAAAGACTGATAATTCTCGTGTGCGAGATTAAATTGATTTAATGAAAATTCAGAAAGATAATTCATACTAAAAATTCAGATTCCTTAAAAAAGCTTTAATAACTTTAATAAGTTTTTTCGTTTTCTTAACTATCGACGCTTATTCTTATTCTTCTTGCAGTCTGTGAAAGAGTCGTCTTTCTTTTTTGTTTTTTGTTGCGCAAATCGTCGTATTGCTACCACCTGGATGAATTTACTTTAACTCCTGAATAATTAACGAAAAACGGTAGCAAATTAGCGCTGAAGAAGACAATCAATCTGTCCTGAGCTAGTTCTCAGAAGGAGGCGGACGAGGTGAAAGGTCAAGAGCGCCGGGAGGAGTGACCCTTACTGACTTCTACGCCATTGCGGAAGCGTCCTCCAAAGATCGCGGCGTGCGTCAAAATTTCGAAGCAATCACAGGAGAATAATTCACTCTTTCATCCAAAATAATTGTTCGTCGCAACAAAACCTCAGATCGTACTTAAAACGTATATTAAAACAAAAGATAAACGATATGACGGTATAAAAGACAACGACATAATACGCTTAACTCTAGCAAATCACACTTACTTACGCGTCGTGATATCAAAGCTTTCAAACGGAAACAGCAGTGTGGCCAACTGACAACCCCTGAATGCTAAACAAAAATCAGAGAATTAAACTGTAACACGTTTTTGATGGCACGGACACAACGGTTTGTCGGGTGTGTATCGTTAACGTTTCGTAAACGAAATACGGGTCCCGTTATTCGGTTTTTCGTTTTCATATTGAGTTTTGATTTTGAGTATTTGAAGTAATCAAATTATTTGAATGCCTCCAGAAGACAAACTGTTTCGCTCACTTAATATTTTGGACTAAATCTGCAAACCACTTTGCAGTAGATCACGTCGCCAAAACTTGTAGCCCGTCAAGAAATGCAACCTTGAAAGAGCGCCGTCGGCGTCGAGTACATAAACGCCGTTGCTGCTGCAATTCCGTATCGTTAAACGACAGACGACTTGGAGCAGTAAATCTCCCCTAAGACCGCAGCTTCGAAATTCACCGTCACGTTGGAACAAACCCACTCACCCCCCATCGCCCCCCTCCCCCCTCGACAATTTAATTTAATTACGAATTGGGTCATACAAATGCATACACGCATCTTGCGCAAATTGCGAACGGAAACTCGGCGGGCGCCACTTCCTCAATAACAACAACAAGAAAATCAAAAGTCTGTAATGCTCTGTTTTTTGTTTTAGTCTAATTTCCATTTCGTTTTCCTCAAATTTAATTTATTGGCGCTTATTCGTCTTGTTTTATTTATTAATCTGTTCGTTTCAAAATTTCCAAACACTCGCTGAAGAATCGTCATTTTTTTTTGTATTCGTTAGCGTCCCAACTCGTCGTATGCCGTTTCCGATTACAACTTCTTTTTCTTTTTTTTTAAGTAACTTTATATTTTCCTTCTCTTACTTCTTCAGTTTCGTAATTTTCGATTTATTTGATTTATTATGAGTACGTTGTTGATTGTTTCTGATGCTCATTCTTGACAACAGGAAGTCGCATTCAAGTTTTGTGGACCGTGTACTGTAATGTTTTGCAAATGAAATACGGTCCCCGTTATTCGGTTTTAATTTTGATTTGAATTGTTGAGGTTCGACTTGATTCGCGTTTGATTATTTGAAATAATGACGTGAGCTTGAAGGTACTCCCGTATGATTTTCGGTTCCGCTTGCTTTTTTTTTTAAATAACTACTGGTAGTTACTTGTGTTTAATAATTCCAACCAACCCGTTCTACTGAATTATATTTCATTATTGCCTCAATATTAACTTTTTCCAAAGCCTTTGCTCTCTAAGGCCGGTTTCATAATTGAACTAAACGAGACTTTAAAATGAGAGTCACATTCCGATGTGTAAATAACTATGTTTTCGCATTTGTTTTGACATCTGAGTGTGACTTTAATTTTAAGGTCTTCTTTAGTTCGATTATGAAACCGGCCCTAAGTATTTAGGCGGCCAATTTTCGTGTCAATTTCACTGTCCCTACTGAGTAAGTTCCAAGTATTTCTGCAAATATTTTTTTTATGATAGCCATTGTTAGTCGTCATTGTTGCCAATATAATTTGATATTTTGATGGCCGATTTGCCAAGAGTTTGTAGTGATGTGGAACTCCTCTGACCTGCATTTCGCATCTCTCCTTTGTGGTTTCGTCAGTATTAATTCAGTACTTGGAGTGATCAGCTGCGTTTCATTTTCCAATTATTGTGGGAGAACTGTTGCTTTTCATAACCTCTTACGATGTCAGTTTAATTTAGAGGCCAAGTTACACTTCTTTGTGTGTAAATCCAGTTATTGTCAAGGTCAGTTGATTCAACCATACTTAAACTTTCTTGAACAGATAAAACAGCGACATCCTACGATCGCTTTTTGACCTGACATTGCAGTAGGATAGAAAACTGAAGCGGATTTGCTCCTAATAAGTCCCCCAGGCAAGGCGACCGTGCTTGCTGTCAAAGCATAACGAAAATTTTACAAAATTTTGTTGCAAATCGTTTTTAATTGCAGTGAAAACCTCGAGCAGCCTCTGTACAGCTGTTTCAGCTCTGTTTGGGGCTTCATCAGCAGAGACGTAGCCCAAACAGGGCTGAAACAACTATACAGAGGTTGTTCGAGGTTTTCACTGCAATTAAAAACGATTTGCAAAAGAATTTTGTTAAACTTTCTTGTTGGTTTATTTTTGTTGGACTGATTTGGTAAGTTTTCTTGTTTCCTTTTGGAATTTTACATAGGGTTCTCTGTTCACTTGCAGGAAACCTGTGCTCCGCTGCCGCCTTTACCGACAAGCTTCCTGCTTGCTTTGGTCACATCGTTAAAATTTTTGCGAGGGGAAATCGTACTGAGTCGTTGCCTGATTCGAACTCGCGTCTTCTTGTCACCTCAACGCCAGTAACATACGTCAATTTCGAATTTTGACAATTCTCCTGCCAGTATTCTTTCCTTTGCAAATTATTTTAATATACTTTTCTCTTCAATTAATATTTGCGAGGGCCCGAAAGATTCACGCGAGCAATATCGAGTTCCTCTTCCTCTTCCGAGCATCACGACGACGACGACGACGAAAAGAATACGGAGCCTTCTCGTCTCGCCTTACAAAAAAAAAAAGAGGAGAAAGGGGAACCCGAACACAAAGTCAGATCATTTTTCTTTCGTTTAAAATTACTTCGGTTTCGCCTTCTTCTCTCCCCCTGTTTGTTAACCCGAAGGGGCGAATTCGGACGTGCCGATTTCTTATGCGGATGCGCTCCCGAGTGCGTGCGTGCGTGTCAAGGTCGCGCCCGTCGCATTAGAATCTCAAATTAACCTAAACTCACCTCTTCCCCACCGCCCCTCGCCATAACTTCTTCAGCCCAGAGCCGGATTAAGGTAAGATCTGGCAGTTTAACCGCCGCCGCCCGCCGAGGGTATTATCAAATTCGCAGTGGCTTATGGAATTAGAATTATGCGCTGCGCCCAGTTTATATCGTGGGGGCGCACAGTTTTTTTTTTTTTTTTTTTGAAATAGGAAACCCAACCAAGTAAATCAATTTTGTATTGATGACAGATGAGACTCTTTTTTTGGATTAGGCAACTCATCAAACCCAAACTATTCGTCAAATCGGTAAGTTTGGGTTAACGACAGAGTCTTTGAATGCACGGGAGTAAAATGGGTTGCCTACCTTCGACTTTTTTAAGGCACCTTGCGCAATCGCCGAAGGTTTTGAAAAATCGTATGCAGCGGACATTTTTCCGTTTATTAATGTGCGCGGTTCGTGTCCCTTTCCCCCTGGTTCGGAGATGATGCCTTCAGAAATTCCTGCGCGCAATTTTCGCCTACGCAAACTGAGTTACGGCGACGCCAACGCGCCGTCCCACAAATCATCATAAATTACGCGGCTTAAGGACGGTAAGCGTTCCTCTCTGTTTATTAATTTTGCTTGTTCATCACCTGAGTCGTCGGCGTGTGCAATCGTGGAAACGAAATTCCCTCCTCCACGTCTCGTTTCAACGTTCCCCCCTCCCCTCCTTCTTCGCCGTATCAAGAACGCTCGGATATGATTTCGTTTGGGGATTTCATTCTAATTTATTAATAATACTCTCGCAATACGTATTATTTCACATTTTGTATCATCTACTACTTTATAATTTCATTAAAAGAGCGATCGCAAAATGTTTCGCGAAAACCATTTTTTCCCCCTTCTTTTATAAAGTCGAGACATTTTTGTTCCTTACGACGTGACGTGATGTGACACTTCTAGTAAAGGACTCAAACGCGATTGTAAAAAAAACGATTGAGTAGGTGGATTCGTGGCTGTTTAAAAGAAAAGCTACAGACATAGCTCGAAAAAAATTGCAAAAGAAATTAGGCACGCCGCTGTGGCAATATCGCAATAACAATGTAAGACGTTGGCGCCCAACATGGGGCTAAATGAGGATCGATACGAAAGGTAAAGGTTCGGATGTTCAGTACGCACAGATGCTGCGATGTTTTGTATAAAAATTATTTTGCGATTAAATAATGTAATGAATCCTGACGCATATAAGAGGTCGGGGTGAAGTAGCAAGACCGAGCATTTCTTAGAATTTTTCACCCGACGCAGCACATGTCCGCCGAGAGAATGAGATCGAGCGGGCGGAAGCCTCAATATAACCCCTAATAACCCCACTCAATTAAGGATGATTTTTGTACAGCAAATGCAGCATCCGATATTCCCCACTTGCGCAGCAATCTCGAAGGGAGCAATGCTTAAGTAGTGCGGGAGCGTACAAGTGACCAGTTGCACCAACCGCTTAAGCCGAGCTGAAATTTAAGTATTGCTTATAATGTGACATTTGATTTTACGTAACATTAATGCCACTCACATTCTAAGGGGCGCTTAAAGTTAAGCTGACCTTACGAGTTTGGTGCAACTGGCCAAACAAGTCGATCTTCCGGGTGTTCTTCGAGTCGAAGTCTCTTGACCTAATAACGCGTCGTGCTCCTCGTTGAAAGATTACTGTTTATTTTTTTATTGTAAATTTTTGTTAAATCAGTCACTTTCCTCCAGAGACTTAACGTCTATCTTAACCTAGCGGGACAACACTGGAAATAACATTAGAAATCCGAAGTATATTTTGTCGTCCATTCGAGTGATTATTAAAAATCTTGGCTTGTTCTGACTGGTTTGAATGTAATGGCAGAGTGTAGTTAGAGAGGGGTGGAAACTGTGAATTCACGCTCAAGAACTTTTTAGTCTGACCAACAACGAAACCACCCAATTTATTCTTTTTAGGCAAAGCAGACACACCTGGGAGACGATCTTCTAGTTTGTAACCTGTTTTGAAGATGCGTTTCTCAGAAGTTTTTCACACGAATGTCAGAATAGGGTCGTTGTAGCCTAAAGCTTGTCTCGTTTACAGCTCCTTTCTCCACCACCCAATTTACTCTTTTTAGACAAAGGAGTCACGCCTGAGAGACGATCTTTTAGTTTGTAGTCTGTTTTGAGGGTAAAACCGAAAATGCGTTTCTCAGAAGTTTTTCGCACGAATGTCAGACAGGGTCGTTGTAGCCTAAAGCTTCTCTCGTTTACAGCTCCAATCTCCACCACCCAATTTACTCTTTTTGAGGGTAAAACCGAAAATGCGTTTCTCTGAAATTTTTCACACGAATACCAGAATAGTGTCGTTGTAGTCTAAAGCTTGTCATGTTTACAGCTCTATTCTCCGCCCCTCTCCCAAACACTGTCTCTCTCTCTATTCGATGGAAAATGATTTTTATTCTGTCTGAGGTTATCTTATAGTATAGAGCTTAATATACAGGGAAGGGCAAAAGTATGGAACCGGCTTAATATTTCGAAAACTGTTTGACGTATTTGCTTAAAATTTGGTATGTGATTTAGAGTCGATGAGACCTATTTTACCAATTTGTTTCAATTGTTGACAACCTGCTGATTTTTTTCTTTATTTAATAGCTCGTTTAATTCTCTAAACGACCACATACAAATATTTAACTATTACATAAGAAAATTTTCGAGAAAAAAGCGTTTGAATGAAAAAGTTAGGAAAAATGGTTTATTGTCTGATATTCGACAAACGTTCTAGTTCGAACAAAAAAACTGGAAGACCACAAGATTATGGCCTGTTTTTAAGATAGCACTAAAGAAAATTTTAATAAAAATTGCCTTGAAAACATGAAAACAAATACCAAATATCAGCGTAAACCATTTTTTCTATTTTTTTCATTCAAACATTATTTTCTCGAAAATTTTCTTATGCAATAGATAAATATCTTTAAGTGGTCGTTTAAAGAATTAAACGAACTATTAAATAGAGGAAAAAAATCAGTAGATTGTCATTTAAAAAAAAATCAAGTAGGCGTTGGATCTCAGAAACAAGAGCAGATAAACAATTGAAACAAATTGGTAATGTAGGTCTTATTGACTCTGAATCATACACCAAATTTCAAAAAGATACGTCAAACAGTTTTCGGAATATTCAGCCGGTTCCGTACTTTTGCCCTTCCCTGTATAACAAAAAATGATAAGTCTAACAAATATACTATTAAAAAGAAATCAAAATTAAGAAGAAGCTTGTAGACAACAGAATCATAAAAGTAATAATTTTAACTATGATTTTAACAGAAAAGACAAAAGAAACAGACGAATTATACATATATTAATCAACGCCAAATGAAATTTTTGCAAAATTCGACTCGACATTTACAACACCTTTAAAAAAATGAAAATTTTATCGATTACATACACCATGAAGCAATACTTTTATTTGCAAAATCAAACTTTGAGAAAATTAACTTACATTGATTAAAATTAAACAGGAAATAAGAATAAATTCAGTGACGAGATTAAACGTGAGCTTCTCAATAAGCTAAAGTCGACTGTCTGCACAACTGTCAGCTTTAAAAATTACAATCGCATGACAATTTCCCGCTACTACGTTTCAACAGACTTTTTTCCGGTTGCGGGACGGGGGGTGTTGGGGGGGGGGGGGGCTAGCTGCTATTCTAATTAGCATTATTTTGGTTTTATCATCATCATTTGCCTGTGCAAAGATTCGCAAGCAATATTCAACTTAAAGCTCGGCAGAAGTTTGATGTTTGTAACAACGCACAGTGCGAGAATTAATTCAGGGTTGTTCTTATTTTTACCTGAATTGTTGCAGATTTTGGAGGCAATGTTCTCAAAATCGCATTTAATTCAAAATGTGTTACCATATTTTCTTAGAAAGGCAATTTAATTTAGAGTAAAGTTTGTTGAGTTTGGTGAAGAAAAACCTACGGAGCTTCCTACATCGAGTGGAGGTGAAGAACCATCTTTCAAAAAAATAAACAAAAAGGAAAGGGCACAATTACGTTCCTCTGTTAAATCTCGAGGAAGTATTGACATTTATGAGTGATCCGAGAACATAAGTTCGCTACTAAAACTGCTTACAACTGACATGAACTATAGGTATACATAATTACTATAAAAAAATTCAAAATGTAATTTTTATCTAATGAAAATTTAACTATATTGATCCTTAATTTATTTTCAACATCTAATCCATATCCAACGCTAATGATTTGTTATTGAAAATGTTTTAGCCTCTAGTATTACTTATTTTTTTTAATTCGACAAAATACGATTGAATATTAAAAATGGTAAGACATGCGTTTGCAAAAAATTAGCTAAAAATCATTAACCAATATTCAACAGTTCCCAAGATATCGATTGAATGTTGAAAATAAATTTTCATTAGATAAAAATAATATTTGAAAGTTTTTTGTTTGAACTTTAGCAATTAATAAATTTAAGTTGTAAGAATTCCTTATAGTAAACTTATATTCTCGGATTACTTACAAATGTCAATACTTCGTTGAAATTTAATAAATCTAATTATGCCTTTTCTTTTTTCTTAATTTTCTTTTCTTCGTCAGAAGTTGGATCATACTGTAGCTATTCAGTTATGTCAAAATATATAAGGCGTTCCATTTAATTTTCTTATAAAATTTAAACCTTTAAGTTTCAATTGTTTCTATGCAAACGTACAGCTGTGCGCACCTTCAGTGCTACAATTTGACA
This sequence comes from Prosopocoilus inquinatus, assembly GCA_036172665.1. Taxonomy (NCBI): domain Eukaryota; kingdom Metazoa; phylum Arthropoda; class Insecta; order Coleoptera; family Lucanidae; genus Prosopocoilus; species Prosopocoilus inquinatus. The sequence continues at coordinate 10,858,384 of CM069871.1, read as the reverse complement.
TTACTGTGAGACTTGTAGCATAAGGTCTTAAGGGTAAAGTTTGCGTGTAGTTGGTGCATTTTAGTTGCGCATGAATGTACATCAAAAATGTTACTTTTACTCGTAGGGAATATTCTACACAATATTTATAATTAGTTAGATAAGTCTTCGGCGCTGATTAAGAATAAAATACTTCTATGTTTTAGCTCTTTAATTCAATGGAAGAGCTGTAGTTTCGATTTAGGGCTACAGTTGTAAGTTTGTAAGAAATCTATCGAAATTGGTATATTCTTTTTAAAAAAGTATAAGTTTGGTAGATAACTCACTTATGGAACATGCTGTACATGTGAAAATAATTTTCTGATATAGAGCTAATTACAGACAATAACTTTTGTATAAGACATTTTCTTTGATAATTAATAGTTAAGATGCTGTTGAAGAAATCAATACTAATGACACGCCCTGTATATTCTAGTGATACTATTCTATTTTCAATTACTGCAACTGTTTATAATATATTTCCAAGACCAAAAAATAAGAGAAAGAAGAATTATGATTTTTGTCCATTTACGCCTATCATTCGACGCACTGTGCAACGTCTGGAGTGTGCGAGAATTAACAAAAACAAAAATTGTGCGAATCGGATGCCCCGCTTGTATATGCTGGTGTCGTAACTCTAAAAGGGAAAGACTATCGTCGCAGACTGGAATACTAATAATAAATTCTATTTTTTGTGCAGAGGATATGACCAGTTCAGTGGAGATGGTCGTGGACGAAAGTCGAGTTGAGAGGTAGTCAAATCCGCCAGAGTAGAGGCGTAGAATGATTTACCTAAACAAAATGTATTCCCATTTCGCACACCGAAGTATATAGAAATGCGAATTCTTACATGAATTTGCCTGAACTTCATGTTGGTGTTACGAAGATTCTTCGATTTCGATTCCTTAGTTGTTTTCGTAAACCAGATTTGGCGAGAAACAATTTGTGGTGTGAACTTTGAACATGCAATTTTTCTACGCAGACTTAAATCCGATTGATTGACGACACAGTGATGACCGATCGAACATAAATAGCGTTGCGTGAATTTTAGAAGATTTATTGGCAGTTTGTTTTTTTTTTGAGATTAAATGGCCATAGAGATTTGATTGTTCCCAAAGCACAGTTTACTGAACAAGCACCGCAAGTACACTGCATGACCAAGAAAAAAAGAGTGAAGCTGTCGAGCAAATATCTCTTTAATCACTCTTGCGAAAGCAGCAGCGCCGGCGGTCAGATTATAAACTCCGGAAACCGGAAACGTAGGTCGCACACGAGCTTGCAAGAACAAGATTTATATCGCCGCGCGCGCGCAACTCCTGAGAGTGCATCTGAAATTGAATAAGTAAGCTTCCGTGCGCGGATTTTTTGATTTCATGAAAGCAATCTAAGAAATTGAAAACCGAAGGGATTTATGAAGAAGAGCCGGGGCTTAACATACACAGACTCACTCGCCAAAACTCGGATGTAGGTACGATACGAGCATAAATAAAACTTTTATTAAACCTTCGAACTCGAAACATTAATTAATTTTTGTGAGGGACGCGAGGGCAGGGGGGGGGGATTAAAGGCGAAGCGCAAAGTGCAAAACACGAAAAGAGTTTTCGGATTTTTCTTTTTTCGTTTTTGAGATAAAACAAAATCGCCCTGTCACTTTTTTGTTTTGCGTTCCGAGCATGGGCGAGCGAGTGAGTACAAATGCGTTTACTATCGTTTAGGTTTTTCCCCGGTCGGCGTAGCGCCGCGTCGCGGCTGTGTTGCCTCAGAGATACATTCTCCATCATAAATGCATTCAGCAGACAGAAAACAATGAGGGCGGTCGCAAAAAAAGCGTGTCCGTCCGGGAAAGAAGTTTTGCGCGCTCTGCCCCGGACAGAGACTGATCGCCTGTTTTCGAAAGGACGAAAAGAAACAAATTGACCGCCGAAAGGTGCGCATTATCCGTTACGGACGGGAAATGAAGGGTGTCCGATATATCGCCATCTCCGTAATGACGTCGTATGTCAGGGTCGGCGGCGCGTGCGAAGGAATATTCACTATCCCGGGCAGAGATACATCAAGGTCAATAAATTATTTCGTCCAGAGCGACTGCTAATTTCTGCTGCGCGAGCGCGCCACCCGTCAACTTCAAGGTCGGATTTATAATTTGATACTACGTGCAGGTTCATTAACTTACTCCAGATTGGTTTTCCTCACGTCAAAGTCGAGAAAATTGATTTCGATTATTTCATCCTGATTGCCGATGAACGTGTAGAGCAGGCAGTCGATGTTCGCCGGGTAGGCTCTGGGGAAATCGGGGCTCCTGAAGGTGCCCTTCTCTTTGCCGTACGTCGACGAAAACACCAGGCACTCGCAACCTGAAATCAATAGTCAAGATATTACAAGAATTCAGATTTTCATTGCAATAATATTGAAACGCAAAAGAAACACGTGGAAGGCCAGTCTTGAAAAATTTCTCAATTTCCTATCAATCATTTTACTTCATTTTATATTTTCTCTTTCGCGAATGAAGAGACAATTCTTGAGGGTGTGTGCACTCTCAAACTGAATTCAATAGTCAACATATTATAAGAATTTAGATTTTCAGTGCAATATTGAAACGTAAAAGTCATGTGCGCAAGGCCAGTCTTGAAAAATGTTTTCAAATTCTTAATTTTCTATCAGTCATTTTCCTTAGTTTCGTATTTCTTTTACGCGAATGAAGAAATAATTTTGCACGGTGTGTGCACTCGCAACCTTAAATCAATAGTCAACATATTAAAAAATTTTTGATTTTCAGTGCAATAATGAAACGTAAAAGTAACAGGTACAAGGGCAGTCTTGAAAAATTTTTCAAATTTCTTATTTCCTAGCAGTCATTTTCCTTAGTTTTGTATTTTCTTTTTCGCGAATTAAGAAACACTTCTTCACGCTGTGTAGACTCGCAATCTGAAATCAATAGTCAGGATATTATAAGAATTTAGATTCTCAGTGCAATACTGAAATGCAAAAGAAGCACGTGCAAGGCCAGATTTGAAAAGTTTTTCAAATTCTTAATTTTCTATCAGTTATTTTTTTTTTAGTTTTGTATTTTTTTTATGCGAATGAAGAAACAATTCTTCACGTTGACGAGTCTCGCAACTTAAAATCAATAGTCAAAATACTATAAGAATTCAGATTTTCAGCGCAATATTCAAAGGCAAGGCCAGTCTTGAAAAATTTTTTAAATTCTTAATTTCCTATCAATCATTTTACTTAATTAAAGTTTGTTCTTGTCCGATGAAAATTGCTGGTACAAAGTTTTTTTAATCTCGAACCGGACAGAAAAATGAAGGGAACACACTCAACGTTTCGCTATAGATTTCCTGACGAAGCTATAAATCTATAGCGAAACGTTGAGTGTGTTCCTTTCATTTTTCTGTCCGGTTTAAGATTAAAAAAACTTTGTACTTACATTTTACTTAGTTTTGTATTTTCTTTTACGCGAATGAAGAAACAATTCTTCACGCTGTGGCGACTCGCAACCTGAAATCAATTGTCAAGATATTGTTACGACTTCGGGGTTCCTAAATAATACTCGTTGACTATTCTTAAACACTTTCTTAAAACACAAACGTCTACTAAACAGAATCCACTAGAAATATTCTATAACACTAAATTTAACAAATCGCACTTCTATTACGTCGCCGTTTATAGCTTCGAAATGCCGCGCATTCTTCGCTTACTAAATAAGGACTGCCAATCGTTCGATAACCATCCCATTATATAGAATTTATATTTTCAGTCTTGAAAAATTTTTCAAATTCTACATTTCCTATCAATCATTTTATTTCATTTTATATTTTCTCTTTCGCGAATGAAGAGACAATTCCTGAGGGTGTGTGCACTCTCAAACTGAATTCAATAGTCAACATGTTATAAAATTTTAGATTTCAGTGCAATACTGAAACGTAAAAGTAACATGCGCAAGGCCAGTCTTGAAAAATTTTTCAAATTCTTTATTTCTTAGCAGTCATTTTTCTTAGTTTTGTATTTTCTTTTTCGCGAATTAAGAAACATTCTTCACGGTGCGTAGACAAGCAATCTGAAATCAATAGTCAAGATATTATAAGAATTTAGATTTTCAGTGCAATACTGAAACGCAAAAGAAGTACGTGCAAAGCCAGTCTTGAAAAAAATTTTTTAATTCTTAATTTCCTATCGATCATTTATCTTGGTTTTGTATTTTCTTTTACGGGAATGAAGAAACAATTCTTCACGTTGTCAAGACTCGCAACCTAAAATCAATAGTCAAGATACTATAAGGATTTAATTTTTCAGCGCAATATTCAAAGGCAAGGCCAGTCTTGAAAAATTTTTTAAATTCTTAATTTCCTATCAATCATTTTACTTAATTTTGTATTTTCTTTTAAGCGAATGAAGAAACAATTCTTCACGCCGTGCAGACTTGCAACTTGAAATCAATATTCAAGATATTGTTACGACTCTGGGGTTCTTAAATAATACTCGTCCACTATTCTTAAACACTTTCTTAAAACGCAAACGCCTACTCAACAGAATCCACTAGAAATTTTCTATAACACTAAATTTAACAAATCGCACTTCCATTACGTCGCCGTTTATAGCTTCTTCGTTTACTAAATAAAGACTGCCAATTACTCGACAACCCTCTCATTATATAGGTAGGCCAGAAACAACGAAGGCATGGAATTATCCAGAACTCTTCAGGCACTTGCCAGAGAATTCTATGCCCTTCCGGAACCTATCGGGGATTAATCGGTCGGATCCACGCCGTTGATCACCCGGGCTCAAGGCGTAACAATATTATAAGAATTTAGATTTTCAGTGCAATACTGAAACGCAAAAGAAACACGTGCAAGGCCAGTCTTGAAAAATTTTTCAAATTCTTAATTTCCTATCAGTCATTTTTCTTAGTTTGGCATTTTCTTTTTCACGAATGAAGAAATAATTCTTCACTGTGTGCGTATTCGCAACTTGAAATCAATAGTCAAGATATTATAAAAATTTAGAATTTCAGTGTAATAGTGAAACGCAGAAGAAATGTGTACAAGGCTAGAAATGCTGAAATGCGAAAGAAACACGTGCAGGGCCGGTCTTGAAAAATAACCTCGTCGAGAATTTTGCAAATCCCTTTCACTTTCTTTGGTTTGTATTTTTTTCTCGCAAATAAAGAGACAGTTCTTCAGGTGTGCGGCAACCAATTTAATCCAAGCCGAATTTTTTATTGCATTTAAATTCGCAAAGTGTCCCAAAGAAATACTCAAGACCGACGTTGGCGGGTTCAAAATAAAAATCGTTATTCCTTAAAAAAAAAAAAACTAGCACCTAAAAAGGCAGTGATTGTGCCCAGACTTCTTCGTCTTTTCTTGTAAAAGAAACACGTGCGAGACCAGTCTTGAAAAATAAAAAATAACCAAAAATACTAAGGACGAAGAAGCCTGTACACTTTTAAAGCCTCTGCCAGGCTAGTGCTGGTTTTTTTCTTGTTTACACAAAAATGATTTTGTTTTAACATATCAACGACGGTCTTGAAACTTTCTTTGGGATGCAGGATTTAAATAGAATAAAAAATTCGGTTACGATTCAATCGGTTGCCGTAAACTAATTCGCACAGCGTGAAGAATTGTTTTTTCATTCGCGAGAAAAAAAAAACACAAATGAAGGAAAATAAATGGCTGACAGGAAATTTGGAATGAATGAAAAATTCTCGACGAAGTTATTTTTCAAGACTGACCTTGCACGTGTTTCTTTTGCAATTCAGTATTGCATCATATTGCGTTGTAACCTTTAATTTACCGAATTTATTTTAGCTCAGTAACATTTCTCCCACGACCCTTATCAGTTGGTTAACTATAATCATCGATAAATATTTTGAAATCTTGAATTTTTATAATTTTTTGGAATGTAATTTTAACTAAAAAAATATTTTTTGCTCTGATGCAGATGCGGACAATAAAGGTTGTCGAAAGCTCAGCATAAAAATAAAAAAAAATCTTTTATTGACCACTAGCCCGATATTTTTGATAATAGCATAACTATCTGCAATATTACTTATTTTTTTTTTTTTATTTGGTGGTATGTATCTACTTACAATTCGGTTAGTTTTATTAAGACAATGAAGTTCATCCCCTCGGAAATTACGCCCCGAATCCGTTTACCCCGGCGATAAAATCCTGATCGGCGTAAAACAAAAAATAAAACTTTAATTTCGGGCCGGATCTATATTTAATGAAGGAAGGTGAGCGCCGAGCGGTCTTGCGGAGGGCGGACGGGCGGGCGGGCGGCAGGGCCGAAGCGGTAAGGCCGGGGTAGATTTCTTGTTCAAATGAGATTGGTTTCTTATATGAGGGGGCGCTCGAGTATGAGTAATGGTTTGAAAATTTCCGCGGAAAAACTGAAATCGATTTATAAGCTCTCGTTAAAGTTGACACATGTATGCCTCCACGCCGACCGGCCTGACAGAGGATCAATATAAAAGAAAAAAAAGATTACTGCTTTCCCTCTATTTCTATAATAACACGAAACATAAAAAAAATCTTCTACTACTAACATGTGTTTATTTATTTATTTATTTATCATTAAAGAAGATTGCTTTCATTTTATTTTATTTTTTTACGTTCTTGATAATAACATAAATTCGGATCATACCGATTGTCTCACATCAGCATTGCACAGATTATGTTAAAGTCGAATGTACCGTGCGTGCGAGAATAAAACAGAATTTGAGAATTGGAAGTTTTCATAAACAGCTCGTCCCTCGCCCACGACCATCTCCACTGAGCTGGGCATTTCTACAAAATTTCTAACCAACACAAGTTTTCAAACGAAGCAATCAGCTGTTGTAAACAGATGTGACGCCTGTTCCAACTACAAAAATAGAGAACCAATTGCGACATGACGTGCGTTCTGACGTGGCGTCGTTCTTCTTTCCCTTCGGAACTTAAACCAACTTGAATAGCGCGTACGGAAAATCAAGGCGGGGGATTCACAACACGTTTTCCATCGCAGCTACACAACAACAGATTCCATCGATTCTTCGCGTCTTTCCCTCTTATATCGTAGCCGGTGACGTTTCGGCGGAACACGAGTTAATTCGAGCCGCCAGATAAAGAACAAGAGCAAGGGCGCGACGAGGGGGATGGCGATATTAAATTGTTTTTCTTAGGCGGGCTCACAGGTGAAAGAAAGCGCGAGGGGGAGATAAAGCGACGCTCAAAATTCCACCGCCCTTCGAGATTTAGTATTATTCACTGCGGGGGAGGGAACATGATACTGATGAGTATTTGAAATAAGTCGGATGGGAGGGATAAAAAATGATTTAATTCTCAGACTTAAATGTGTTAATGAAGATAAGAAGTCTGCTGTTCGTAAATTTAATCTGCTTTTGCCCTCTGTAAACAACACTCCCAACAAACGAGTTAATTTTTTTTATGTTAGGCGCTGGTTTTTTCTTTTTACGCAATTGTGATTATTATTTTAACACACCAACGCCGGTCTTGAATCTTTCTTTGGAACATAGAATTTAAGTGGAATCAAAAATTCGAGACCAATTGTGTCTTCAAAAGTGAGGAAAGTGAAACTGAAGAATTTTAAAAATTCTCGACGAGGTTATTTTTCAAGATTGGCCTTGCACCTGTTTTTTTTACGAGAAAAGACGAAGAAATCCGTGCACATTCAACGCCTTTGTTAGGTGCTAGTTTTTCTTAAGGAATAACGATTTTTTTTGAACCCACCAACGCCGGTCTTGAATACTTTTCTGAAACACAGAATTGAAATGGAATCGAAAATAATTCGTCTCACCTGAAAAGCTGCTTCTTGATTGGCGAGAAAAAGAAATATAAACTAAACAAAATGACTGATAGGAAATTAAGAATTTGAAAAATTCTCGACGGGGTTATTTTTCAAGATTGGCCTTGCACGTGTTCCTTTTACGAAAAAAAGACGAAGAAATCTGTACACATTTACAGCCTTTGTTAGGCTAGTGCTAGAGTTTTTTTTTCTTTTTGGTTTTAAATCACCAACAACGGTCTTGAATCTTTTTTTGGGATACAGATTTATATGAAATAAAAGAAATTCGGTTACGATTAATCTGATTGCCGCAAACTAATTTGCACGCCGTGAAGAATTTTTTTGCGAAGTGAAAACACAAACTAACGGAATTAAAAAATTGAAAAATTCTCGACGAGATTATTTTTGAACGCCCTTGCACGTGTTTTTTTTATGAGAAAAGACGTACACATTCAATGCCTTTGTTAGGTGCTAGTTTTTTTTAAGCAATTATTATTTTTTATTGAATTCACCAACGCCGGTCTTGAATACTTTTTTGGAACAGAGAATTTAAAATGGAATCGAAAATTCGGTCCACCTGAAGAACTGTTTCTTCATCCGCGCAAACTAAACAAAATGACTGATAGGAAATTAGGAATTTGAAAAATTCTCGACGAGGTTATTTTTAAAGATTGGCCTTGCACGTGTTCCTTTTACGAAAAAAAGACGAAGAAATCTGCACACATTTATAACCTTTGTTAGGCTAGTGCTAGAGCTTTTTTTTCTTTTTGGTTTTAACTCACCAACAACGATCTTGAATCTTTCTTTGGGACACAGATTTAAATGGAATTAAAAAAAAAATCGGTTACGATTAATCTGGTTGCCGCAAACTAATTCGCACGCCGTGAAGAATTGTTTTGCGAGGTGAAAAATACAAAACTAAGGAAATTAAGAAATTGAAAAATTCTCGACGAGATTATTTTTGAAGGTCCTTTGCACGTGTCTTTTTACGAGAAAAGTCGAAGAAATCCGTGGACATTCAACGCCTTTGTTAGGTGCTAGTTTTTCTTAAGCAATAACGATTTTTTTTGAACACACCAACGCCGGTCTTGAATACTTTTCTGAAACACAGAATTGAAACGGAATCGAAAATAATTCGTCTCACCTGAAAAGCTGTTTCTTGATTGGCGAGAAAAAGAAATATAAACTAAACAAAATGACTGATAGGAAATTAAGAATTTGAAAAATTCTCGACGGGGTTATTTTTCAAGACTGGCCTTGCACGTGTTCCTTTTACGAAAAAAGACGAAGAAATCTGCACACATTTACAGCCTTTGTTAGGCTAGTGCTAGATTTTTTTTTTCTTTTTGGTTTTAAATCACCAACAACGGTCTTGAATCTTTTTTGGGATACAGATTTAAATGAAATAAAAGAAATTCGGTTACGATTAATCTGGTTGCCGCAAACTAATTGGCACGCCGTGAAGAATTGTTTTGCGAAGTGAAAAACACAAACTAAGGAAATTAAGAAATTGAAAAATTCTCGAGGAGATTAATTTTGAAGGCCCTTGCACGTGTTTTTTTTTAATGAGAAAAGACGTGCACATTCAACGCCTTTGTTAGGTGCTAGTTTCTTTAAGCAATAATTATTTTTTATTGAATTCACCAACGCCGGTCTTGAATACTTTTTTGGAACACAGAATTGAAATGGAATCGAAAATAATTCGGCTCACCTGAAGAACTGTTTCTTGATTCGCGTGAAGAAGAAATATAAACTAAACAAAATGACTGATAGAAAATTAAGAATTTGAAAAATTCTCGACGAGGTTATTTTTAAAGATTGGCCTTGCACGTGTTCCTTTTACGAAAAAAAGACGAAGAAATCTGCACACATTTATACCTTTGTTAGGCTAGTGCTAGAGCTTTTTTTTTCTTTTTGGTTTTAACTCACCAACAACGATCTTGAATCTTTCTTTGGGATACAAATTTAAATGGAATTCGAAAAAAAATCGGTTACGATTAATTTGGTTGCCGCAAAGTAATTCGCACGCCGTGAAGAATTGTTTTGCGAAGTGAAAAATACAAAACTAAGGAAATTAAGAAATTAGAAAAATTCTCGACGAGATTATTTTTGAAGGCCCTTGCATGTGCTTTTTTTACGACAAAAGACGAAGATATCGGTGCACATTCAACGCCTTTGTTAGGTGCTAGTCTTTTTTAGCAAGAACGATTTTTTTTGAACCCACCAACGCCGGTCTTGAATACTTTTTTGGAACACAGAATTGAAATGGAATCTAAAATAATTCGTCTCACCTGAAGAACTGTTTCTTGATTCACGAGAAGCAGAAATATAAACTAAACAAAATGACTGATAGGAAATTAAGAATCTGAAAAATTCTCGACGAGGTTATTTTTCAAGATTGGCCGTGTTCCTTGTAGGAAAAAAAAGACGAAGAAATCTGCATACATTTACAGCCTTTGTTAGATGCTAGAGTTTATTTATTTTTACGCATGAATGATTTTGTTTTATTGAAAAATAACCTGGTCGAGAATTTTTCAAATTCTTAATTTCCTATCAATCATTTTTTTCTCGCGAATGAAGAAACAATTCTTCACGTTATGCGAATTAGTTTGCGACGACCAATTTAATCGTAACCGAATTTTTTGTTCCATTTTTAATTCTGTGCCCCAAAGATAGATTCAAGACCGGCATTGGTGAGTTAAAGCAGAAATCGTTATTACCTAAAAAGAAAAAAAAACTAACACCCAACGAGGGCGTGAGTACAAACTTCTCCGTTCTTTCTCTCCGTATCACATTCTAGCTTCAATTATAATTTAATTGTTGTTATTAATCTTGATATTTTTATAAATACAATACATTTCAGTGTGTCCTTAACAAGAGAGAATCGATTCTTTTAAAATTAGAAACTTTTCTTTAATAATAATAATAATAATAATAATTTTTGTACCTACAATTACATATAAATAACTTCGTCTCTTTTCTTAAGTGAATGAAATAATTTTTTTTTATAAAAGATTTAGTATTTTTTCTTAAATTCTTTTTGTAAGTAAAGCATTTTTCTAAAAAAACAAATTGAAAGGATTTATCAAGCTAAAAGGAAAAGCGAGAGAAAGAGCGTTCTAATTTCGACAATTTAAGTCCAGCAACCCGTGGGAAACACTGCCCGGCTCAGTGGAGATGGTCGTTGGCGCGAGCCGAGCTGTAATTGGGAGGCAGCAGCCTGCATGTGCTGCTCAAGTTGCTTGTACTGCATGATGCTGACGTGATACAAGCGGTATGGTTTAAATGGCTTAAATGAGAGTGAGCCAACCTAACTATACCTAACGTTATTAGGCCCCGAGTTGAGCGCCATTTATGCCGTGGCGAACATTCAGAGGCAGGGGTTGCAACAATAACAAATAAATCTCGCCCGAGGTATCAAGTTTGCTTTTACCACCGCCCTTTAACATTCCGCGTCCATTTTAATAAAAAATGACGTTTTTTGTGTGTTAATTCCGCCGCCGGCAAAGAGCGTGCGTGATGGTTATTTATTGTTGCGTAATATAATTAACGTCGTCCACTCTTTGCCAATTTGGCGTGTGTGCGGGCGCGGACACGTGAAATTTTTACCGCCCCGTACGCGCCGGCGCCGCCGCCGCGCAATCATTTTCAGAAGCGCCCCCTCCAAACGCCAATTATTTTCCAATAAAGGCGGTCAATTGAAATAAATTCCGGGAGCCTTCCTCATCCCATCTCGCGCGCCCCCCGATTATTCGGGCCTTAACGAAGGAGGTCCTCATCACAAAAAATATTTTTGTGTAGCGGCGGCGGCGGGTGAAAATTCGATTTGCTTGGGGCGTGTGATGCGACACCGAAACAATTGCCGCCGTATGTTTCAGGGGCGAGTCACAAAAAAAAGGCTGTAATTATACACAACGAGGTAAATTGCAGGGGGGAAAGTACTCATCAGTTTATACAATTTTCTTTTTAATTTTATATTAATTTTAATTAGTGGTCGAAAAAATCGTTGCGGCGCAATAGAGAGTTTTATTTGTTTGTACAGGAAAGTAGTTTTTTTTTTTTTTAATTTTATGTCATGGTTTAATTTATTGTGCGTCGTGCGATTATAGAGTTATGTTCCGCGAGGGCTTTTCCGGGGGTCATATACAGGCTGTCTCGCAACTGCCTATGCAGGAGTCTCTCGCCCACGACCATCTCCACTGAGCTGGAGAAATTCAAAATATTTCTGATCAACACAAAATTGAAGTCGGCGGTCACAGATCTAAAGAGTAAAGAACAAACAGCAAAACTAAAACGCACACGATTTTTTTTTAATAACCTTAATTAATGTTACATGATTTGTTTTGGGCCACGCGATTTATTAAACACAACAAAGGGCTCTAGTAAACAGGAATGATTACATACAAATTCTGGCTTGCATAGTTCTGTCACCAGACGTGTTGCTTGTAATCTCGTCGGCCAAATACTTGAAATTACTTCGCGTATTCCCCCCGTCCCGCCCGCGCCGCCGCCCACCGTCTTCCTCGCGCGGCAGCTTACATTTGTTTGCTCTTCCCTAACTTTCCGAACTTGCCTTTTGCGAAACGAGCGCACCTGCGACGTCGACGTCGCCGACGACGCGAGTAAATAATTTCTTATGGGGCGAGATTAAAAAGCTTATGGGCTATCTTATAGGTATCGTCTGTTCGCCGCCGCCCTGGCTTTATAAAGGAGGGAGGCTATTGTTGCGGCGGTTACAACTTCGAGCCGCTCCATTATTGCGAAGTTAATTAAATTTTCAACATACTTTGTGCAGAGCATCATTGTTCTAGTTAAAGTAACTTTTTGCGCTAGCGATAGTGCTCTCCCCATTGAACGCGCGATATTCTCTCTGTACCGGAGTCATCGACGTGCGCTTTTAACGAGATTAAAAACGAGAATTCGATCGCGAAAATTTATTGCGAAATTCCTTCGGATTTAGTTTTCACAGCGCGCACGCCATTGGCAAAGGTTAGGTCACATAAATATTACGAATTTTTAGGATTTTAATTTTATTCTAGAAGGATTTAATATGTACCGAGGGACTATAATAGTTGCGCAATACAACCAACACAGATGAGGCCGCTTTTTCGATTCGCACCATAAGCGTTAGTAGTCTGTCGAATATTCATGGACGGTTAAATCATCCTCCTCCAATCCATTATTATTAATTTACGTTCCTTCTTCTCTAATTCATAAATAAATAATCATCGCGATGACATGTAAATAATTAAAATTTATATACTCCCCGATGGAGGAATGAATAAGTGAGCGCCGACGGAAAACTAACGGTCGATAAAAGTTACGATAATGCCGTAACGTCCGCCGCGTCGAAGCGAAACTATTCCGGGACTAAAATTTTAATTTTAATCGAGATGGGCTTCGTCTATAAAGAGTGACTATGATAGTTGCGCAATGTAACCGACACAGATGCGGTCGGTTCACTTATAACAAAGCCGCTTCTTTGATTCGCACCGTAAGCGTTAGTAGTCTGTCGAATATTCATGGACGGTAAAATCATCCTCCATCCCACCCATTATTATTAATTTCCGTTCCCTCTTCTCTAATTAATAAATAAATAATCATCACGATGACATGTAAATAATTAAAATTTATTTATTCCTCGACGGATGAATGAATAAATGAGCGCCGACGGAAAACTAACAGTCGATAAAAGTTACGATAATGCCGTAACATCCGTCGCGTTGAAGCTAAACTATCCCGGGACTGAAATTTTAATTTTAATCGAGAAGTATTTCATCTATAAAGAGTGACTATGATAGTTGCGCAATGTAACTGACACAGATGAGGCGGGTTTACTTATAAAAAAGCCGCTTCTTTGATTCGTACCGTAAGCGTTTGTAATTTGTCGAACATTCATGGACGGTTAAATCATCTCCCTCCCATCCATTATTATTAATTTACGTTTTTTTCTCTGATAAATAAATAAATAATCATCGCGATGACATGTAAATAATTAACATTTATTTATTCTCCGACGAATGAATGAATAAGTGAGCGCCGATGGAAAACTAACGGTCGATAAAAGTTACGATAATGCCGTAACATCCGTCGCGTTGAAACTAAACTATCCCGGGACTGAAATTTGAATTTTAATCGAGAAGGGTTTCATCTATAAAGAGTGACTATGATAGCTGCGCAATGTAACCGACACAGATGAGGCGGGTTTACTTATAACAAAGCCGCTTTTTCGATTCGTACCGTAAGCGTTAGTAGTCTGTCGAATATTCATGGACGGTTAAATCATCCTCCATCCCACCCATTATTATTAAATTACGTTCGTTTTTCTCTAATAAATAAATAAATAATCATCGCGATGACGCGTCAGTATTTAAAATTTATTCCCCGATGAGTGAATGAATAAGTGAGCGCCGTTGGAAAACTAACGGTCGACAAAAGTTACGATAATGCCGTAACGTCCGTGGCGTCAAAGTGAAACTATTCCGGAACTAAAATTTGAATTTTAATCGAGAAGGGTTTCGTCTATATAGAGTGACTATGATAGTTTCGCAATGTAACCGACACAGATGAGGTGGGTTTACTTATAACAAAGCCGCTTCTTTGATTCGCACCGTAACCGTTAGTAGTCTGTCGATAATTCATGGACGGTTAAATCATCCTCCATCCCACCCATTATTATTAAATTACGTTCCTTCTTCTCTAATAAATAAATAAATAATCATCGCGATGACATGTAAATAATTAAAATTTATTTATTCCCCGACGGATGAATGAATAAGTTAGCGCCGACGGACAAGTAACGGTCGATAATCGAGGAGGGTTTAATCTATAACGAGTGACTATAATAGTTGTGCAATGTAACCGACACAGATGCGGTCGGTTCACTTATAACAAAGTCGCTTCTTCGATTCGTACAGTAAGCGTTTCTAATTTGTCGAACATTCATGGACGGTTAAATCATCTCCCTCCCATCCATTATTATTAATTTACGTTCGTTCTTCTCTAAATAAATAAATAATCATCGCGATGACGCGTCAGTAATTAAAATTTATTCCCCGATGAGTGAATGAATAAGTGAGCACCGACGGAAAACTAACGGTCGATAAAAGTTACGATAATGCCGTAACGTCCGTCGCGTCGGAGCGAAACTATTCCGGGACTAGAAATAAAAACGGCCTTATGAGCGAAGATAAGTGCGATATTGCGGCATCAAAAAGCCAATTTAAAATTTATGCGGTCAATAATAAATGCCGCGCAGTGTTGTTGTTGTGTAGGTCGTCGTAATTCGCGCGTTGCGCGGAGTTAATGTCCTTATTAAAATTTCAGCGCGGAAATGAAAAATGCGGGACGACTTCGCTTTTGAATGCGTCCGTTTTGTTTTTGTTTTTTTTTTGTTATCGAGTTTGTGCTGTTTTATGTCGGGAGCCTTTTTCGAAACCTTCGAAATTTTTCGGCCTGGCCGTATTTCAGGAATTTTTACAAAACTCAACAAATCGAAAATAACCGAAATGCATCGATGTTAAAACTAAATAAGCAAAATGCGACGCGAAATGAGCGAAGAAGCAAAGGGCTTAATGACACCACTTGAAGCGTCGATTTCACTGGATGAGCGGCTGCGGTGGCGGCCACGGACGGCCACGGTCGCAGTGGCGTTTAATCTCTGCTATATAGGCCGTCGTCGATGTGAAGGCACCGATGAGTTTACACAGATTGCGTTTGAACGCCACCGCGGCCGTGGCCATGGCCATCACCGCAGCCGAGCATCCTCTGGAATCAATGCTTAATTAGTCAAGTTTGGCTTCGAAATATATACGCCAAATTGGAAAAACCGACAATGAAGAACGCCTAATTAATAAGGAAGAACGAAACGGACTAATTCGCGTACAGAATTCGCTGGTCATAAATACCTGATTAATGATTAATGAAGTCGTCAGGCTTTGAACAGCCAACCTTCTTCGCTGGACTAACTGAAGCCGCGCTGGTGCGAATTGTGTTCGTGTACAGGAGTGTTCTATCTTAAATTTATAGCGATAGCACAACGTCGTTGTTAACGCAGAGCACGTTATTTATTTTAACTGTAATTAAAAAACTTTCCTCTACCGAACACGAAATTGGAAAGTGTCCTTCACTTGAATTAAAAAAAAAAGTATTTCGAAACAACGTGCGCAGCAAGTGAGAAGGAAATGGCTCGCTGAAAATGGAATTTCGATTGTATTTAGTAAAGAAAAAGGAGTTTTCGTCGGTATTGGTTGTAAATTAATTGCACGCGAGTATTTAGTCTCAAGTCACGAGCAAGAAGCTCGCTCCTATCCGCCGGCATTAATTTCCACTCAGCCGGGATTACAATTCCTGAACGGAAATGCGGCCAGAAAGCACTCGCTGCCCGCTCGATCGATTTTAAGCAGAAACACAACACCCTCCGGGATCGTTTTTCTTATTAAGCAAACACACATCGGAACTTCTTCGTCTTCGGTCTTAGCGTTTTAATCCGGCGAGGATTGAAGGTCTCGGCGCGCCACTCAAAATATTATTCCCCCCCATAACCTCAAAAGTTCCGTCCACTGGCTTTCGATATTCGGCCCTCCACTCTCAAATCTCTAATCAGATTACAATATTCAGTCCTGATTTCCATATTGTATTACGGATTTAATATAATAGGTAGGTAGATCGATTTGTATTTATTAGATTCTCGTAAGAGAAGCTCCTTGACTCTTCCTTGCAGCATGCGATTTATTTTGCTCGTGATTTCAGTCTTAATTACTTTCGAGTCCGTTGCGGAATTGTTAATGCGCTGATTTCATCCTTTGTAAACATCAACAAGTTACAACATCGCATCGGGCAGATCCGCCGGCTGCTGCGTTAAAGACGAAGCAAAGGCTTTTAATTAATCGCTTCGTTTTGTTCTTTCAAGTGCATTTCCGAAATCCCTTTCGCTCTTCCTTTCTTAATAACTACCCTTCAGGCGTTTTTGAAATGAACTTCTTGTTATCGGAAATTGTAATTAACTCGTTGCTTATCCCACCACGTATACGTAAACGACAACTTACTCGGGTAGTTATCGGAATTTACTTCACATTTATCCCACCGCTGCCACCATAAATGTAGAACGCGGAAGTAAATTACAAAAAAAAAATAGTGATTTTATCAATATGCAAAGGCTCGAAGGGGTCGAATACAACCTTAATTATAATATTTAGCTGACTGTGCATGCGGTTGCAACAGCAGCGGCAGCAAATTATTGAATACAGAGTGCTGACTCGCCACCACCGCGTTCGTGTAAATACTGTCGGAACAAGAACACATTTACTATTATAAGGTGTAATACTATCGGAAGTGAATTGCACTTGCGAAGTTGGAGAGCGCGGAATTTGTGCACACAACTCGATAATAGATATTAATGCAAACCGAGTCACTTAACGTGCAGGCGTCATTAATTCAGCGCCGCTTGAACAATTACGTTCGTTATATTAAACGCGGCCGAATCTCCTCCACCACCTCCTCCTCCTCCACTTCGCACTTCGGAGCTTTCGACGACGAGAGCTCTCGGTTTATGGCCCCGGCTTTGCAAGATTGGATTAAACTGAAACATGTCCGAACTTGAAACACGGGGCGAACCTCTCGGCGGATCATCGCTTGCCTAATTTGTGCAACGTCCGAAGTGGATTTGCTTAATAGATAATTAATTCCGCCAAGAAATTATTAAGAGATCGCAAGTGATCGTTGTGTTGTAGTTATTTATTTTAGAATTTATGAAAGTTTATGCATTCTCGGGATATCTCTGAAGCACTAGCATATTTGTTTACGTTATTAGTTTAGTAATATGATATGGGGGCGTGTTTAGTCTTGGCAGCAAAGAAGCGGCAGAGACGGCAGTCTCCCGAGGGATAGCGCGGAAGGTAAACGGGGCAATGGATGGGCCTGGTGATATATATGGTGGCCGGTTGAGGGTCATGATTTTGTGCGGAGATATTCTGGTAGCAGAATATTGTCCGGGACGCGATCCGGGGCGTTGACTAGAGAATGGTATCGTGCACCAGCATACGGTATCGGGGCTCTGGCCGCGGCGTGCAAGCAGCGCCGATGAAGAGCACGGTACCGGCAAAGCGATTAGCTGTATTCTGCACTCATTGTGAGTGGGAATTCGGTTGATTCCATTCCTGACCAGGTGATAGCATTGAGCTATCCAGAAAGGTCTGACATGATGATGTCATTGGACCGGTACGGAGTGGTGCTTGACACTTATGCAGTCGATGACATCAACTGATCCTGAGAACGTATGCTCGGGAGGCAAGGTTTGCTAATATCCATCGGGAGGGGTGGGTTTTGTATCCACAGGTGAATGTGGGGGATAATGCATGCGAAGATAAGACGTCAACGTGCGAGGATGACTTCCCCAGTGTCCAATATCATCATGAGGGAGCTACAGCTTCTAGATTCGCCGCTGGAGCAGGTGGGGCCGGGAAAACGGCCCCGGTAAGTGGACTGTTCCATTTTACTGAATAGATACTCGTAAAGGGTTACTTATAATTTGCACGGTCCTTATCGAATTGGAATGCGAGGCCCGGAAGCTAAGACGTTTACCTTCAGCGCCTGTTGCGGTCAGGGAAGCGAGAAAGAAAGAAAGAACGTTAAAAATGAGAGACCTAACCGATGGAGAGTGAATGTTTATTGTAACTCCGTCCTCAGATAATATTGTTTGTCTATGCTATTTAAACAAAAAAAAAAGTTAGCCAACAGTTCAATTTTTTTTAATAAAGAAAACTATACTCTAACTTATCTTACTAACCCTAAAACGTTTCGGTCTCACGTGAAATCCACGAAAGCGTCCAATAGTATTCCTGTATCTGTATATTTTGAGAATTTCCATGCCTCTTCACCTGATTCCGTACGTGAAGCTTTTAGACAATATTTTGCCTCAATTTATGAGCGCCCTGAAGCAAATCGTACAAATTTAACTAATTTAGCTCCTGATTCCAAATTTTCTAATTCCTCTGCTCTCTCAAATGTACTTGTGATAGATGGTGCTCATTTAAATGGATAAACTTTTCAATAAATGTCGAGAAGAAAACATTTTCATTTTTATAAGGCGAGCGCCAAAATCAAATATTTTTTTTATCTATTTCAATTCAAATTATCTTTTGGATTTTCTTTTCTTCAAAAACACATTGATATGAGTCTCCATCACTAGATGGAGACTCATATCTTCTTCTGCTGCACTTTGAAATCGATTCCGGCAGGTATGTTTCTAAGACAAATCTTTAATAATCTAGAGGGCGGCAAACAAAGCATTTTTTTTTCAATTTAAATCAATTTGGTTAGTTTTAAAGAAGGTTTACGTGATTTTCCATCACCACCAGACCAGATGGGTTTGAATAAGATTTCAGAAAACAGCCGGACACACAAATGAACTTAACAAAAAAAAAAAAAAAGGAAATGCAGAGGCAAAGGAGCTCACTTCTGCTGCTTTTTAATATCGACTTCGAGAGGTATAATTGGAAGTCAAATTTTCAATAAACTAAAGGGCGCCAAAATAGACCATTTTTTTTTCAATTCAAGTCAGTATGGGTACTTTTCTTAATTTTCCATGATGTTGAATAAACTTTCAAATAATATTTCAAATAATAGCCAAAGAATGAGATTCGATTTGAACGAACTAGAAAAAAAAATTGCATTGACTTACGAGCTTACTTCTGCTGTACTTTGATGTCGACTCTGACAGGTATGTTATAGAGCCCACCCCTTTACAGCCAAACTTTTACGATTACCATTTAAGTTTTTTTGGTATCTAACACATCGAACTAGCAACAGTGATGTTTCAAAACACGAGAAAGGAAGGGAGAAGGCCCAATAGTTAAAAGAACATCCTCCGGCTTTGTTTATTTCATACGCGAGTCACTGCAAACATTTGGCACAAAAACGATAATCATTTCAGAAAAGTGCTCGTTGCTTTTTCGTTTCAAATTTGAAAGACGTTGAGTATCTCACAGATACATAGAAGGCAACGTAAAACGAATATACTGAACCCATTAAGCCAGATAACAGATAATACTAAAAGAGCCGCTCTTTGCGAAAGCCCTCGCTACCATTACTAAACGCCGATGGTTTTTAAGATATACATCCATCCGTTTCTTTTTCTAGCATAATAATGATAAAAATAATAATAACAGGAGTAATAAAGTCGGCGCGGAAGTCGGTGATAAAACATGATCCGGAATGGAATGCAAATGCGGCGCTCTGCTCGTCGTCTTACGTAAATACCCGAAATGATCTCGCGCGAAAGCGTTTCACCGAGTTGTTATCATCAGTTATGTCGGATGTAAAAATACAATTTTAGAAAGCTGCGGCGCTTGTGCTCCACACACATCCATAAATATGAGCGTTGTTCAATTTGAGGCCAATTTCTTTATTCCAGGCGAAATTTATTTAAGCGAGGTGGTTCGAGACGCATCGATCCGCGAATTTTTATTTCATTATTAAGACACGACCTCCCAGCTCCTTGCATTATAAAAAGGAAAAAAGAATCCTCGTCTGCTGTCTCTGCTTTACTCTAAGTAAGCGTGTTTTCTTTTTTTTTTAACTCAATATTGAGAGGCGGCGAGAATTCTCCGAGCGTTCCGTGTGCACGCGATGAACATTCCAAAACTTTGCTCTACGTCCGGCTTTTAATTCTGGTCACCGAAACGTATAGTTACGTAGCGGAATGAAAGATAAAATTCTGATTCGAGCAACTTTAGTTTTGCCCGTGACTATCAATCTAACTCCCAATCAATTTAAGTGACACCGCAAGGAGTACTTCAAATTTATTCTAGGAAATTTGGGTGTTCTTGAAGCGGACCATGAATTGCATCCACTCTTTGACACGTAAGTATTTATATTTTACAAACATGCCGTCCGGAATCATAGTGTATGTTACAGTCAATGAGGTAGACGCCGTTTTGAATACTTACAAGGCGGCGGCGTCTTTGTCGGCAGATTTCAAGAGAAGCCGACAGTCATAAAGTCAATCATCCACGCCAGTATCCACAGATGGCAAACGATTCACATTTTATGTTATTATTATTTATTAGTTGGGTGTTGCAGGAAGCAGTCAATTTAGGGTAGACAAAGAATTACTCTATGCCTGGCAAATCACAAAGAGTAATTCTTTGTCTGCCCTAAGTTGACTGCTTCCTGCAACGCCCAACTGGTTCTTTAAGTTTCGCAGTCGCGATTCGACTGTACATTATTATTTATTGTGCGATCACCTGCTTGTCGGTGTCTTTGTCGGCAAATTTCAAACAATCCGTATATTTCGCAAACATACCGGTCGGGATCATAGTATACGTCACAAACTTTTGAATTGTAGACGTTGGCTTACTTAGCGCACGAATGTAGTCTTCTCAAAGATCGATTCGTAGAATCACTTTCGTTTCTAAGCAAAACATAAACAAAACGTCCTATCCCTAGGAAACGAAATCGACGTGGCCATTACCTTCCGAAAGTTCATTTCAACGTACAATATATAATAATAACAAAATGAAATGTGTTACAGTTGAAAATTTCGTTTCTTAAAACGCAAAATATCCTAACGTTTTTCATCACAAGAGACCGCCCCGTTCATTTCACCTTTGTTTACTTCAGAAGAAATGAGTCGTAGCGATTTAAAAAGCAAAGGTCGCTGACACGCAGTTCGTCTCACCTCGTTTTGACAGACGGTACACGCCGTGTCGAACGCTTGCAAGACGGCGGCGTATTTGTCGGCAGATTTCAAGAGAAGCAGACAGTCTTGTGGCCAGTTGTACTAAGGAGGTTTAAATAGATGTTCAACTGAACTAGGTTCAAAGTGAACAAAATCGCAACAAATTTTATTTATGAATGCGTTAATTGCCATACATCCTTAATATTCTATGCGAATTTGTTCATTTTAACTTTACTTTTCCCTACCTTCCTTAACTTCTTTATCTTTATCTTCTTTCATAGAATATATTTACATACTTTATGTTTTGCGCACAGCATCATTTCTTATTTTGTTATTAGTGAGTGTGAGGAGAAGATCAGAGAATTAATTATTAATTTCTCTGACCTTGCACCATTTAAGCATGAATTGTACTGATTTTGGCTTTGTTAATTTCTTTTTCTTTTTCTGAATTTGTTTCATGCTTAATAAAAAAAAACAAAAAAAAATCTGGTTTCGTTTAAATCTCCTTGGTACAACTCGCCCTAAAAGTCAATCATCTCCACCAGAGGGTTCACAGATGACAGACGATTCGCATTTCATGTTATTATTATTATTTATTGCTCGAGCACCTGCTAGGCGGTGTCACAGTTCACCTCGCCTCGATTTGTCAGATGATAGACGTCGGCCGTGTTGAACACTTGCAAGGCGACGGCGTCTTTGTCGGCAAATTTCAAGAGAAGCCGACAGTCTTATTACTAGTTGTACCACCGAGGAGGTTTAAATCGACGTTCACCCGAACCTGGTTCAAACTGAAAACAAAATCTCGTCAAATTTTATCTATGAATGTATTAATTCCCATACGCCATTAAGATTCTATGCGAATTTATTTATTTTAAACCTGGTTCAGTTTAAATCACCTTGGTATAACTGGCCGTAAAAGTCACGTGTTCTGTGTCACAGCTGTGATGTAAATGAACAAATAAATAAACACAAACACAATCATCCCCACCAGAGTGTCCACAGATGGCAGACGATTCGCATTTCATGTTATTATTATTTATTGTTCGAACACCTGCTAGGCGGTGTCACAGTTCGCCTCGCCTCGATTTGTCAGATGGTAGACGCATGCCGTGTTGAACACTTACAAGGCAACGGCATCTTTGTCGGCAGATTTCAAGAGAAGCCGACAGTCTTAGTGCCAGTTGACCAAGTTCGTTTAAGCGGACATTCACCTGAACCTGGTTCAAAGTGAAAACAAAGTCGCGTCAAATTTTATCTATGAATACATTAATTGCCATATGCCTTTAAGATTCGATGCGAATTTGTTTATTTTAAACCTGGTTCAGTTTAAATCTTCCTGGTACAACTGCAGTCCCCGCCAGAGTGTCCACAGATGGCAGACGATTCGCACTTAATATTCTTATTATTATTTATTATTCAAACACCTTCTAGGCGGTGTCTTCGTCGACAAACTTCAAACAAACCGTACGCGATATTTTCGCTTTTATTTCTGAATTTCGATTTCAATCAAATTTAGTAAGGGGCGTTTGTGACTGTTCGGGAAGAACAACTCCTATTGACCAATTGGACCATACGTCTATTTTCGGTTATTTAAATCTCCACCGAAATATTTGACCATCAGACAAGAGTGTCGTCCCTCGCGTTGACTTTCAGAGCGGGTATTAAATATCGATGATATCGCGTACGTAAGCGAAATACGGGGCCCGTTATTCGTAAAGTAACGTTGATTCATGTTGAGTCATTAGTGTTGCTTTTGTTTCCGAGATTGCGTTTGTTTGTAACGTTAAATGAATTCTAATAACTAAAAACTTGAACATTTTATCAATTTCAAGTAAGTTGGTTGGCGGTTTGGTTGAACTCACCCCATTTTCTGAGCGGGGTCGATTTGTTAATAATTTCCCAGGCTCACGGTTCTTGTTGCTTAAGGTAGGTAGCTTATCAGGGGACGTTTGTTTTTGTTTTGTCGACAAAGCCGACCGAATTGTGACATCGTACCTCAGCATACGATATCGTTGTGACTTGTCGCAGTGGCAGCAACACTGATGCAGTACAAATATCGGCAAGACAATTAACTGCTGCAGCTGTATTTCAATCGCTTTCTCGTTAGTCGTCAGCACTATACATGAAGGCGTATGAGGGCTTGTGCAGAGATGATTTCCACTTCACTCTAATATCTGGGTTACTAATTTCTCAAGCGGAAAAACTGTCGGAATTGATAGCCCACTATTGGTTGGTTAGGTTGCCAGTACCCTGGCTTGGGTTATCGAAGGTCGTCAGCCCAAGCATCCTAACAGTGACGTTAGTTCGTACCGCGATGGCCGGGGACTATGCTGAGTTTGTTACGGTTTAAAATTTCGTTAACACGAAAAATATCCTAGCTTTAATCGTCAATGAGACCGTCTGGAACACTTGCTGCCATTTCATTCGTTTACGTCGTACAAAATACGTTGTCGCAGGGCTTCAAGCGTTGCCGATTTACCTCGCCTCGATTTGACAGCTTTATATCGTCAAATAACTATTTCCTTTGCGGTGAGTTCCGCGTACTCGTCCATTGTGTTTTATGGTGATCTGACGATCATAAATGCTAATCACCTGTCACCACGGCCGGCAGTTTGTGGTGTAGGAACACCTGCAAGTTGGTACGTTTGTCGGTGCAATTTGAAAAAAGCCGAGTGCGCCGAGTGGGGGGGGTAGAGTAGCGCTTAAATTGAGAAAGAAGGTTGTGGATATTTCAAAATATATTTTTATAAGTATTAAAGGAACAGTTACATTTGACCCGTTTTTCCCTTTAATATTTGGAGAGGAGACTTAATTTTTTTTTAGTGATAGTGACGGGAGAGGGGGGCGAATTGGTTTTTCGATTAGTTTCCATTCCAGATAGAATCTGGTTGTGCACAAATCAATTTATCCGTCGCGTCCGAACTTCATAAACAAGATAATAAAGTAATTATGAGAGTTTATGGCTCAGCAGCGCCGCGAAACGCGCCCAATAATAATCGGAAAAGCGCGCGCGCTCCCGCCCCCGCCCCCGTCCCAACCCGCGAACCTTATCCCAACTTTTCGCGTGATGAATGATCGTAATTAATACATTTACGGGGGGCGGTATGCGAATGATGCCCGGGTCCGTAACAAAGGGCCGCCCGGTTTCAAAGTCGGACGGGATTCAATTTAAATGCAAAACTGCTAAACACGGGCTTTGTTTTCGATCATACGAATACCTGTCTATATTTTTCCAATCAACCGTGCACACGCCGCCGCCGCGCGCCGTGATTTTCCCCAATTTTTTTTTTTTCGTTTTTGTTTTTGTTTTTGTTTTTGCGAATCGCCGTAGCGGAAACTCACCGAGCGCGGATTTGCTTGTTTGATTTCGTTCTAATCGCACAAGGGCTTCGCATAAATTAATTTGACAGCGTATCAATTGGCCCGTTGTGCTTTGTGCGAGAGAATAAACGCGCCGTGAAAAACAAGCGCCGATCGGTTCGTTCACATTGAAACTTTTGTTTTTTGTTTTTTTTTAGTTCGCCTTGTATTTGTCTCAGAATTAAAGTTACTCGCTCGTCAGTTTTCTTTCGTGATAACAAAAGTCACAACCTTCGCTGGTCAGAAACGCTTTATTTCACTCATATTCCTACACAATTCAATTGTCGTTTTTTTTTTTTTTAACAAGCTTCCTATACGTGTGTTAGCTCATCTGCAATTGTAACGCGCATTTTTCGTCCAGTAATTATAATCGTCGGCCTATAATTTGAAAATACTTGAAAATTTAATTACTTACTTATTTGGAGTGAGGTTACATTTGTTTTAATAAATACAGGCGGGTTTAAAATGTTGATTGACCGGAAGAAAAATAAAACGATGGATGACTGTGACGTGATTATCTAACTCAACTGCATTTTAAGGCGCATTTTTCGTACAGTAATCATAATCGTGGGCCTATAATTTTAAAATAATAAAACCCTAATTGCTTATTTGGAGTGAGGTTATATTTGTTTTAAGAAATCCAGGGGGGGTTAAAATGTTGATTGACCGGAGAATTTATTTATTACTTGTGAAAAATAAAACGATGGATGACTGTGACGTGATTATTTAACTCATCCGCAATTTTAAGGCGTATTTTTCGTCCAGTAATAATAATCGTGGGCCTATAATTTGAAAATACTTAAAAATCTAATTACTTATTTGGAGTGAGGTTACATTTGTTTTAAGAAATCCAGGCGGGTTTAAAATGTTGATTGACCGGAAGATTTATTTATTACTTGTGAAAAATAAAACGATGGATGACGGTGATGTGATTATTTAACTCGGCCGCAATTTTAAGGCGCATTTCTTGTCCGGTAATTATAATCGTCGACCTATAATTTGAAAATACTTAAAAACCTAATTTACTATTTGGAGTGAGGTTACATTTGTTTTAATAAATCCAGGCGGGTCTAAAATGTTGATTGACCGGAGGATTTATTTATTACTTGTGAAAAATAAAACGATGGATGACTGTGACGTGATTATTTAACTCATCCGCAATTTTAAGGCGTATTTTTCGTCCAGTAATCATAATCGTGGGCCTATAATTTGAAAATACTTAAAAATCTAATTATTTATTTGGAGTGAGGTTACATTTGTTTTAAGAAATCCAGGCGGGTTTAAAATGTTGATTGACCGGAAGATTTATTTATTACTTGTGGAAAATAAAACGATGGATGACGGTGATGTGATTATTTAACTCGGCCGCAATTTTAAGGCGCATTTTTTGTCCGGTAATTATTATCGTCGACCCATAATTGAAAATACTTAAAAATCTAACTACTTATTTGGAGTGAGGTTACATTTGTTTTAATAAATCCAGGCGGGTTTAAAATGTTGATTGACCGGAGGATTTATTTATTACTTCTGAAAAATAGAACGATGGATGACTGTGACGTGGTTATTTAACTCATCCGCAATTTTAAGGCGTATTTTTCGTCCAGTAATTATAATCGTCGGCCTAAAATTTGAAAATACTTAAAAATGTAATTACTTATTTGGAGTAAGGTTTCATTTGTTTTAATAAATCCAGGCGGATTTAAAATATTGATTGACCGAAAGATTTATTTATTTCTTGTGAAAAATAAAACGATGGATGACTGTAACGTGATTATTTAACTCAACTGCAATTTTAAGGCGCATTTTTCGTCCAGAAATTATAATCGTCGGCCGAGCGCGCGGTTTTGCTTATTTGATTTCGTTCTAATCGTGCAAGGGCTTCGCATAAATTAATTTGACAGCGTATCAATTGGCCTGTTGTGCTTTGTGTGAGAGAATAAACGCGCCGTGAAAAACAAGCGCCGATCGGTTCGTTTACATTGAAAATTTTGTTTTGTTTTTTTTTTTAGTTCGCCTTGTATTTGTCTGAGAATCAAAGTTACTCGCTCGTCACTTTTCTTTTGTGACAACAACAGTCACAACCTTCGCTGGTCAGAAACGCTTTATTTCACTTATATTCCTACATAATTCAATTGTCGTTTTTTTTTTTAACAAGCTTCCTGTACGTTTGTGTGTGTGTACGTTTCAAAAAGTCAGCGTCTCACAAAACCACAGTGAAAAAGAAAGCGCGTTAATTACATTCTAATAAAAATAAAATCCGCCGATGCAGCGGTAGCGCAAGTAAGGTTTAATGACATGGAATTCACTTATCTAGGTCATTAGATTTGCAACGTAAACAAACGACGCGGTCCTCAATCCACGCTTGCTAAACCCGTGTCAATAACCGCACCTGCGAACTGCAAGTAAACAATAAAATACGCGTGCTGAATTTTGCGTAAAAGCCAAAAGTAAAACGTGTTTAGAAAACGATTTTTTCAAATGTGACGGTATTTGTTTGTAAAACTATTTCGTGTCGCAGGTATTTACGACAGCGACGGCGGGCGGCACGACGTCGTTCCTTCCGCATTTATAATAATACAGGTTCGTAATCATAAATAATCCGCTCTGCGGGGTTGAATTTACATGAACGAGCATAACGGAAACGCTGCTGCATCAGAGCATGTCGGATATTCACAAAGGATATGAGTGATGTCCTGTCAGGAGCGATCGGCCGAGCGGGTCCTTAGCGGCGTCGATAATTTTATTGAGCCGATGCGGGCGGGCTGATGGGAGGTGGATGCCGGAGGGATTGGTGTTATTACGCGTGCCCCAACGGCCCCCCAATGTAAATATTGGTTTGTCCTGCTGAACTTCGGACGCGCAATATCCTGGCCTCCTCTGCAACCGCGACTTGATTAACTAATATCGTTCGCAAGACTGAGCCGGATATTGGCGGCGGCGACGGTCGACGCAGGATTTTAGCACGAGGGCGAGCCGGGGAGGGGGGATGGGAGATTAGAGAAAGTATTGAAGAGAGTTCCGCGAAGAAGCAACCGACCATTAACTATTTAACTGCGTTCCTTTGACTGTACCGGAGCTTTCCGGGTTCACGTCTGATCAATTATGGAGCGACTGCGAATTTCTAGTATTTACACACGGCGGCGGGGGGCGGCTTGTTTTCACTAAGAACTAAGTTTAATGCCCCTTTCAACACCCCCCCACCTCCACCACCATAAAACTCCCCGACTCCTGTTTAATTCGGCGCTATTTAATATTCGTTTGAATTGTGTGAAGAAACTGCCAGGCGTTAAGCTAGTTAAATTAAATTCAGGAAATGATGACACAAAGAGATTACGTTAGAAAGAGACACAAAAAACCGGCTGCTTTACACTCTTAACAAACAAGAAGCGGAATGGGCGCGTAACGACCGCGGATTATTTATTTAGCTGTTTAGGGGCGGTTAGTCTGAATGCTCAACTTAATTCTTTTTTCTAACTGGGAACGAAACCACCACCTCCGCTTACTTACAACCCAATCTATTTTCTTTTTTACCAACGAACTACCCTTTGGAAAACGATTTTCTTATTTGAGGTTAGAGCCGAAAATGCGTTTCCTGAAGTTTTCGCACGAAAGCCAGAATAGATGCGCTGTAGTCTAAAGATTGTCAAGTTCTTTTCCCTCGCTGTCTGTTTACCTTTGGTTAATAGTAAGTAACCAACCCAACCCAATCTACTGTTTTAAACCAACGAACTACTCTTAGGAAACGATTTTCTTGTTTGGCGGCAGGTTTGAGGTTAGAGCCAAAAATGTGTTCCTAGAAGTTTTCACACGAGAGCCAAAATAGAGCCGTTGTCAGTCTAAAGATTGTCAAATTCTCTCGCTGTCTCTCTCCCTGTGGTTGATAGTAAGTAACCAAACAAACCCAATCCAATCTACTGTTTTTACCCAATGAATTACTCTTGGAAAACGATTTTCTTGTTTGGAGGCCGGTTTGACGATCGAGCCGTTGTAGTGTAAAGATTGTCAACCTAATCCAACCCAATCTACTGTTTATTTAATCAAAGAACTACTCTTGGAAAACGAGTTTCTTGTTTGGAGGCTGGTTTGACGATAGAGCCGAAAATGCGTTCTCAGAAGTTTTCGCACGAAAGCCAGAATAAAGCCTTTGTAGTCGGAAGTATTTCAAGTACCTTTCCTCCGCTGTCTGTCTTCCTATAAGGTTGATAGTACTTATCTCAGTAGAATAAAAGAAAGTGGTAACTTCGTCTCTACAGTTAGAAAATCTTCAACACGAGCGTTTACAAACACAAGTGAAGAATAACGGGCGGTTTTCCCCTCCGTACAAACGACGCCTACGAGTAAAAATGAGCAAATTCAGATGCTCACGGAACAGAAGGTTTTTACAACCGGGATTCTCTGAATCAATTCATGCGGGAGAGCACGAAACACACAAAAAAAAATAAACAGGTTGTTTTACTGTGTGCAAATAAAAGAACCTCGGTATAAGTACATGAAATGCTACCTTCTGTACGTATTTTCCGATGGTTACCGTATTATAGCCAAAAAAATTCGGAGGAACCACTTATTTGGAACTGTTGAAATGTGCGAGAAAAAAATGGTCGCAACGCTTTCCTACAGTCGACACCGACACCGCGCATTCAAACCCATTTCCTAACGTTTCGTAATAATAATTAATCAATGATCACTGATATCGTTTAGTAATTTTATTTAAAATTTTACTTCACTGAAGGAATTAATGCTACATTAATTTAAATACTGCCCTACCTTAAGCGCATCAATCGAAGATGCGGCCGGCGTTGTAAAAACACATTCAAGAAATGGAAACGCATTTATTTATTACTTATGAAAAATAAAACGATGCATGACGGTGATGTGATTATTTAACACATCCGCAATTTTAAGGCGCATTTTTCGTCCGGTAATTATAATCGTCGGCCTAAAACTTGAAAAAATGGTTTAAAATGTTGATTGACCGGAAGATTTATTTATTTCTTGTGAAAAATAAAACGATGGATGACGATGACGTGATTATTTAATTCAACCGCAATTTTGAGGCGCATTTTTCGTCCAGTAATTATAATCGTCGGCCTATAATTTAAAAATACTTGAAAATCTAATTACTTACTTATTTGGAGTGAGGTTACATTTGTTTTAATAAATCCAGGCGGGTTTAAAATGTTGATTGACCGGAAGATTTATTTATTTCTTGTGAAAAATAAAGCGATGGATGACGATGATGTGATTATTTAACTCATCCGCAATTTTAAGGCGCATTTTTCGTCCGGTAATTATAATCGTCGGCCTATGATTTGAAAATATTTAAAAATCGAATTACTTATTTGGAGTGAGGTTACATTTGATTTAATAAATTCAGGTGGGTTTAAAATGTTGATTGACCGAAAGATTTATTTATTACTTATGAAAAATAAAATGATGGATGACGGTGACGTAATTATTTAACTCATCCGCAATTTTAAGGCGCATTTTTCGTCCAGTAATTGTTCTTGAACGGTTTAGTGGACTGTATATTAAATGGCGTAAGGACGATATAGTCTTTTAATGGACACTACAACTCACATTTCTATTTTTAATTGGGAAAAATGGTACATGCAAAATTATAAAACATTTTCAATGTCAAACATACCTCCTTAACGATAGGAAAAATAATTGAATAAAAAAGATCATACGCTGGCCATGGACCTAACGGATCACATGAATTGGCAAACAGTAATTATAATCGTCGGCCTGTAATTTGAAATACTTAAAAATCTAATTACTTATTTGGAGTGAGGTTACATTTGTTTTAATAAATCCAGGCGGGTTTAAGATGTTGATCGACCGGAAGATTTCGTAATCGAATTAATTCAATCTGTAATATGTAAGATCGATTCTTTTTTAATACTTCGTCAAAATGAATATGAACTCTTGTAAACCGTTTTCAAAATTCGTTTTCTTCCGCGTGCAGAAATTTGCCAAACGGCCGTGAGACTTCCGGCAGGTCTTTTTACCTGTTTGCAAAAGCCGTTACGATCTGTTAATACGCATCATACGAATCAAACATATGTTCGTTGACGATAGGGTACATGCACAAGGTTAAGGCTCAGTTCTCACACGACAGCGCGTCACTCGCGTCATTTTGCTACTTCTAAAAGTTGCCATAGTTTTAAATGAAACAATTCTCACTCGACAGCATTTTATGTCAAAAAATTACTTGTAAAAATATGACGCGACGCGACGCGCTGCTCGTGTGAGAATTGAGCCTAAACCACGTTAAACACTGACCGACTGACCTATCTTCGTGTCGTCGTTCAAACAGGCAGCTGCGTGCGCGAGAGCTTAGCCACCTACACTCCTTAGTTATGCCACCAATTCTAAAACGGTTTAGCGAAGATCTGCCAATGCCTTTTTCTCGAAAATTATTAACTTTCTGTTAAGGACATACGAGTTTAATCGTTGTCATTTATGGTGATGCATTACAGGTTTAAATATTTGCACACGGTAAAAGAACAGCCTGTATATACTTGTATAAATGAAGAAGTCGAAAGTCCAGGCTGAAAATGAACATTTCAAAAAAAAAAATTCGCTCGCTCGCTTTCCACCCGTTTATTCCGACCTGCGAGCTAACGACACGTGACCTGAAAAGTCGCGGTGCATTCACGTGGAGAGTCCCGGATTACCGGCGCGAAAAGAACGCGCCGCGGCGGCGTATTTTAACCGGAAAATAAAACCGCTGGAAATAAAGCTGCGTGGCAGTGGCGGTGACGAGGGGGCGCGGAGAAAAATTGCATTATTTTCGGGTAATAAAATCGAACCGCCGCGAAATAATGTTCAATATTACACTGCATTGTTCGAATACAATGATGTCGCAATCATTTTATGCGCGTTTCCGTCCGTTTATTTATGACGAGTGCGCGAGTAATGTGGAGCCGTTAATTGTTTTGATTTCACCTTTGATGAGCGTCATTCTTTTTTTAAATTGGCATTACAAGCGGATCACAAAAGCGTAAACTTACTATTAATTTAGCTGGCTTTGTTAAATATTTACGGCCTACTACCTACTACCTTTTACGAATAGCTACGTTGGCTGGGCGTTCGCTCGTCGGCATTTGTTAAGGACTCCCGTTGGACAATTATCTCTGGCGCGCTTAAACAAATCATCGTCGAAATACGACCCCCTCCCCCTATCACCAGCTGACCTAAGGAATTCCCCGCGTACCTACGAAGCGACGCGTAAGTACGACCCCCCTCCCCATCTTCAGCTGAGTTAGGGATTACAAATTGCGTATGACTGACGCATGTTACTTGCAATTGTTTTCCACTTTCGCTCCGCAAGTTTTCAAGATACGACTAAAAAGAAATCGTTAAATAATTTCCCTCCGTTACAACATCCAGCAATATTTAATAGCCTAACCTCTTCAAAACCTCTCGTGTGTGTGTCAGCTGAAATATGCATGCATCCTGTTGAGAGAATTTCTACAATACAAACAATTTCCGTCCGCGGAAAGAAAAGATTAAGCGATACGCTGTGGTGGTGGTCGCTTTGAAAGGGCGAAGCGAATAGTAACTCGGCCCGCCGCGAAAGAGAATTAAATGCATATTAAATCGAGCAAGTGCATTCGCTCGCTCGTTCGCGAGCAACAAAGAAAGAAAGATTACAGAAATGAAGTAAACGGAACGCTAACGAGATTTCTTTTATATTTTTCAGAAACTGCGCTCAGAATAAACACGCGGCGGAATTAAAAAGTGCGCCCGGCCGGTTATTTTCAGTCGGCGAAATAACGTTTAATAATACGTTTACGTAGTTTATAATAAAATCCGGGGAATCTCAAAAAGAAAAAGAAAAAAAAGATGCAGTATCCGGCGAGGAATCGCCGCTGCGCTATTTTAAAAGCGCGAGCGCCGTTTTTAATTGGTTTTAATTTTATTGTCCTTATCGCTGTGCATATTTTTAAAATAATAAAATCCGGCTTGGTCTACTAAGTTTTCCTTTCTTTATTACTATGTACCTGCATTCAGTTAATTAAAAGAGAAAACTTTTTTTATGAAATCAAATGAACACTCATATTGAATCGGTAGTTACCAAGTTCCAGCCGGCTTTTATCCTAGAACTAGCTCTGTGAAGAATGGGGTGGGTCTTAATGATGTTAAAGTGGGCGCCAGGGTAAACACGTGACCCCCACCTAACCTTAATTAAATTCTCAATTTGCCCTGGTTTCGCAAGGATCGGACGTTCAGGTTTAATAAACGCACAAAATGCAAACGATTGTGATTTAATCACAAAATTAAATATAAACCGCCCTGCGTTCGCGTTAAATTAGTGAAAAACCTGAAAGCGATTCAGGCGAGAGGAATTAGTACCGCGTGTCTGTTCGACCGGCCTGAACTTTTAAGAATTTTTCAAATGCGTACAGATTACAACGACCTCTGTACATTCCAGTCCCCACTTCAACTGTTGCCGAGAACCACCCTCGAGTTTTT
The DNA here is from genome assembly GCA_036172665.1 of Prosopocoilus inquinatus. Classification (NCBI taxonomy): domain Eukaryota; kingdom Metazoa; phylum Arthropoda; class Insecta; order Coleoptera; family Lucanidae; genus Prosopocoilus; species Prosopocoilus inquinatus. The sequence continues at coordinate 10,825,065 of CM069871.1, read as the reverse complement.
TTTTTTTTTTTTTAATAAGAATTGCGTATACTGATTTTCTTATTTATTTATAAAATGAAATAATGAAATAAATAAAAAAAGAAATTTACTGAATTGTCTGGGAGGATTAGTTTTTGCTGGAAAAGAATTTCAAAACAACTAAAAAACGCTAAGAAAACTCACGGAATACGTTTCAAGCGTTAACTTCGAATGAATGGCATTTGTGACGCCATCTGTTAACTAGCGCCATGTATTTGTAATTTGCCGAGAAAATATATCAAAAAATTTAAAAATGTTAGGTTAGGAATGTTTAAAAACAATGTACTGAAGACAACTTCGAATAAATAAAATTCAAATGTAAAGCGATAGAATTTATGAAACTAATTTATTAGCGTTTTTGGCGCCATCTGTTACATTGAATCGTAACTTTATCCACTTTACTTGAGGGGAAACAATTCCGAAGCAACCTAAGAGCGCTAGGAAAGTTCAAAAAATAACGTTCTACAATTTCGTATAAATAAAGTTAGAATATAAGAAGTTTCTAACATAAGTGGCACCATCTGTTAATTTGTAGTCCCAATTAATTTCCTTCCCTTTCAGGGTTGCCAGATTGAGTGAAATTCCACCATTTCGGCTACATTTTAGACAAACTTAGCGTTTGAAAATCTTATTTGTCGCCTGGCTCCTGATTTGGGCTAATTTTCTTGTCATCTTCACATAATGACACAACGACACTCAACAAAATTATAGTTCTCTTTTGTTTTCTGCCAGTTTGCTTTCATTTGCAAAGACTCGTCGATTTTCATATTTTTTTTGCTTATTTTTTTTTAAATTCATTTTGTACTCTCGTAAATCTCTTTTGTTTATTTTTATCAAGTTGATTTTCACATTTTGTTGACTGACGCCTTTTTACAATTGTCTTTTTTTTTCTATCAGTTTATTTTTTGCCTGGATATTAATTTGTTTTTTTATTCATCTTAGTAATTTTCTTTCGTTTTTTTTCCTGTTATTTATGATTTCGCACTATGGATTTGCCTTTCCTTTTCTTATCAAATTAATTTTTCTCATTTTATTGGTGCTTCTTAGTAATTCATTTTTCGTTTTATTTTTGATAGTTTTTTTTTTTGCTTTTGTTTGCTACGAACTTTTTGGTTCGTCGGGAAAACTATTGCTTTTCATTCGTCTTGTCGATCTTTTCTTTTCTTTTCGCTTTACGCCTTCTATTTTGTTTTGCCGTTTCTTTTATTTCTCTTTTGTTTCTGATATTTTTGCAGGTTAGTTTGTTTTTAAATTTCTTTTTGTTTTTTTTCTGTTCGTGTTTTTAGCAAAAAACAAGAAAAAATTATTCACCTTGACAACTGTCAGTTGTACGACTAATTAATAAAATTAATTAATAATTTATTCCCCTTTTATTTCTGATTTTTTTCCAGGTTACTTTGTTTTTAAATTTCTTTTTGTTTTTTCTGTTCGTATTTTTAGCAAAAAACAAGAAAAAATAATCCACCTTGACAACTGTCAATTGTACGACTAATTAATTAAATTAATTAATAATTTATTCCCCTTTTGTTTCTGATTTTTTTGCAGGTTAATTGTTTTCAAATTTCTTTTTGTTTTTTTCTGTTCGTATTTTTAGCAAAAAACAAGAAAAAATAATTCACCTTGACAACTATCAATTGTACGACTAATTAATGGTTACTTTCTGTTTTTTTATTACCGCACCTCTAATCCGTAAATTTTTTGTATTATTTTAAGTTGTCTTGTTATTAAAGATATTCTTTAATTTATTTCTGCTAATACCGAGACATCACAAATTATTTTATTAAAGGGTGGTTGTGAAATGGAAAGCGACTGTCTGTTAACAGCTAGTAAAAGCGAAGCTCGAACAATCATTTTAAAATCCGGGACAAACCTTGACCAAAATAATTTTTGATATTTCAAATTGCAAGTTAATTAATAGTTTTTTACACTTCGGAGCTTGGCGTAATTGGGTCACTTTTTGTAATACTTTTGGCTATAAAAATTTGGCAACCCTGTTCCCTTTAATTGTCTGCGAACAGTTTCAAAACAACTAAAAACAAATTTTTCTTCAAGAAAGTGCTTGAGGAGAAACAACGTAACGTATTTTCGCTTAGCGTTAGTTTTCGGGAGTTTTTCTAACCTAAAAGTTTGACAGTTCTTGTCACTTTTATAGAAATAGGATAATCCAGAAGCAATTGAACAGTTTTGATTTGCCTAGAAAGCAAGCAGTAAAAGAAATTAACGTCTTTTTCTTAATTTGATTCTTGGAAGTTTTAATGAAATAAGTAAATGATTTTTTTTTTAATTTTACTTTGATGAAGAATTATAAGGTGCCGTTAAAAATTTTGCAACCCGGCGGCTTGACTTCTATTTGCTCCAATGAACAGTTCATTCACCCTCAAATGACCCCTAGAGGTCCTTTGATTCTCAACCGACCTCTGTACATTCCAGTCCCCACTTCAACTATTGCCGAGATCCACCCTCGAGTTTTTTTTTTTTTTTTAATTAAGAATTGCTTATACTGATTTACTTATTTTCGAATATTGTGTTTTACGCTTAAGAAATATCTAACATTAATTTTATTATTTTAATTTTACGGGGGCGGGGGCGAGGGGGGGACGGTTGGAATGATCGTTAAACTCGTTAGAACACGACGAATCATCGCCGGAATTTCCACGAATAAATATTTAAACTAGCCTCGCCGCCGCAAGTGGGGTCCGCAGCTGCGGCGGAAAATGCGGTGTTCTGCGAAAATGGCACGTGAAGTTGTGGTCGATCCTTTTCGATTAGAGCTCCCATCCCCCCTCACCCCAGAATAATCGCGAGTTTGAAACGATGCGACGTTATCATCACGCAAATAAACCCGCGACCGATTAATAAATGTATCTATTAATAAGAATTAAAGTGAGAAGAATAAAGCCGACGTTTTAAGAAATGGCAGACGCAGCGCAAGTTGGCGCCCGTCAACGTGGAGCTCAAATTGCAAACGACTTTACAAAAGAAAATCAATTTTAGAAACGGGGGGTTGAATTCACAGTAAATATTTCCAAGTAAAGGAAAGAAATACTCCTATTTTTTCTTTCAAAAGGTACCTACGTATTCAGCGATGCATGTTTGGTAGAAAAACCTGGAAGGAATTCAGGCGAGAGAAATAATTACTGCGTGTCGTGTTCATCCACTACTTATTTCTTTCGTTGCGGGTTTTGTTATAAAAGTTTCTTGTCTTTCTGAAATCATAAGCTAGGAAGTTCTGCTAGGGTATATTTCATATTCTATTCTATTGATACTGCCATGGAAAGTCTTCTGCACCTTCACCATGTCACGTGGTGGCTTTCAGGGTTGCAGGGGCGTAGGTAGAGCTTTTAAACCTTCGAAACAAAAAATACAAAAAAATTAAAAAAATTAACTCTTTATTTTATATCTGATTAAATTAATCTCTGGTGGTCCATGTCTCACGCAGAAGTTTTCAATGGTTGTAAGGGCGTAGGTAGAGTTTTTAAACTATCGAAAACATACAAGAATATACCTCTTTATTTTATATCTGTTGTAGGAGCTCGGCATGTGGTCAGATAAAGTGTATTTCATATTCTATTCTAGTGATTCTATCACGGAAAGTCTTCTGCACCTTCAACATGTAACGTAGTAGCTTTCACGGTTGTAGGGGCGTAGGCAGAGCTTTTTAAACCATCGAAACAAAAAATACAGAAAATTTAAAAAAATAACTCTTTATTTTATATCTGATTAAATGAATCTGTGGTGGTCCAAGTCTCACGCGGAAGTTGTCAGGGTTGTAAGGGCGTAGGTAGAGTTTTTAAACTATCGAAAACATGCAAAAAAATTACAAAAATATACCTCTCTATTTCATATCTGATTAAATTAACCTCAATCTCTGGCGGTTCATGCCATGTAGAAACTTTTATGGTTGTAGGCGCGAAGATGGAACTTTTAAACTATCGAAAAAAAAACAAAAATATACCTCTTTATTTTATATCTGTTGTAGGAGCTCGGGATGTGATCGGACAAAGTGCATTTCATATTCTATTCTATTGATATTGTCACGGAAAGTCTTCTGTACCTTCACCATGTCACGTAGTGGCTTGCAGGGTTGTAGGGGCGTAAGCAGAGCTTTTGAACCATCGAAACAAAAAATACAAAAAGAAATTAAAAAAATTAACTCTTTATTTTATTCTGATTAAATTAATCTCTGGTGGTCCAAGTCTCACGCAGAAGTTTTCAGGGTTGTATGGGCGTAGGTAGAGCTTCTAAACTAACAGAAAAGTACAAAAAAATTACAAAAATATACCCGTTTATTTCATATCTTTCATATCTGACTAAATTAATCTCAATCTTTGGCGGCTCATGTCACGTAGAAGCTAGAAGCTTTCATGGTTGCAGGGACGTAGGTAGAGCTTCTAAACTATCGACAAAATACAAAAAAATTACCAAAATATACGTCTTTGTTTTACATCTCAATAAATTAATCTCAATCTCTGGCGGTCCATGTCGCGTAGAAGCTTTTATGGTTGTAGGGGCGTAGGTGGAGCTTTTAAACTATCGAGAAAATACAAAAGTATACCCCTTTATTTTATATCTGTTGCAGGAGCTCTGTATGTGGTCGGATAAAGTGGTTCTTCTTGTTGAGTCGATGGCCGATGGCGACTCCGGTGACGAACGTCGTTCGATGTAGGACGGCCGAAGATTTCTTGAAATGAATCGTGCTACTGGTTAAGGTCCAGGGGTAACGGCGGCGACGGCCATCAGGTTAGAGACGGTACGGCCTCTTGAAAGCGTTTTCAGGTTCTTTCAACTTCCGAATTCTGCTCGGACTGTTTATGTAAGGACGGGTAGTTAAACGTTAACAGAATTACCACTTTACAAGGACTCGTCCGGTTCAAACCTACTATATCTCTAGGACATACGACTAGGTTGGGAAAGATTTCTGAATTACAAAAAAAATTCTTCACTCTTTTCTCCGAAATTTTGAGCAACTATCAAAGACCCAGAGAGCAGTTAGTTCCCTTGTTTAAACGTTTCTGGCTCGAGCTTATAAATATCCAGGAATTACTTTCAGCCCGTTTTTTTTTAATGATTGGCATTTTGACCTTAGCTCGCCTTACACGATATTTTTAGGGATGGACTCTCTTTACCTAAATTTATCTTCCTTTTCAGAAAATTTAGATATTCAATAAAACTACAAACCCGTTAGAAAATGATACTATAGAGAAAATTAAACAGGTTTTAACAACAGGTGAAACTATTTTCAGAATAAAATTCATCTGATTAATGAGAAAAAGGAAACAAGTAAGAAACAATTAAAATGGATAAAATCATAAAAATAAAGAAAAATTTTAGGAGAGGAAAACAAAAATACAATTTGAACAATTTCTGACATAACAGTACTTCTGACAAGCATTAGAATTAAATTATATTAAAATTAATCACAATAACAATAATTTTGTATAATCAGACAATAAAAAAATAATTTCACAGATAAAGTACAAAATGGCCAAATGCAGATTAAGGATTTGAAACAAATAGAGAAGGAACATGAGATCGTGCGTTATATTTAAAAAAAATATATATATAAGGCAATGAAATAAAATAAAAAATGAAAGCTTTTGTTAGTTGTTGAAACAAATTAGCAAATAAAATAATTTTATTGCTTACCGAAATCACGGAACTGGATTCAGAGAAAGACACGGATCAGCAACGAACACACACGCACACACACATTCACACAGTCGGTCTTTTTCACTCGCGGTCAATTCTCCCGTCGACTTTGCTCAACATTATCGAATGACGTGATGAACTCCGATTTCATTGCCTTTTTAAAGGATTAAAAACAGTTTTTTTTAATCCTTTCCCGAATCGCTGCACTAACTAACTAACTAACTTTGCATCAGGTTATTGATATATACACACGCATACCTAAAAATAGATCACCGGTACAAACAAATACAGATATTTGTTTCAACTTGTTCGTTTAAAAACGTAAGTACAAAATTTTGAGGTTACAGAAATTTTCTAAGGTACGATCTCAGGTTCTTACATTTCTACAGGTTTGTTGACAAACATACACAAAGATCTGCTTGCTTAACTATGGACTAGCCTATAGTTTTAAAGCATTGTGCTTAACTATGTACATACTAGCTTATACATTTATTGAAGTAACACTTGAGTATGCGGAAAGATTGCGCAATGCTTGCGTTCTGGTTTCACAATTTAAGTGTGTTAATTATTTCCGTAGCTTTTTAAATTGTTCTATAAAAAATCTAATCATGGCAATACAATCAAGTTCTTCGAAAAGGTAGTTAAAATAAAAATTTGCTATTAATCGAAGCAAAACAAATTGTTTAATTTTAACGATTTGTTGCAAACCGTGTGTACAAACCTGCGCTTATAGTTTTTTTTTTTTTAATAAAGCCACTCAACCCCCGTTCACGATAATAATGATCACATGAATTTTCACATTTTTATACTGATTATAAAAGGAGCTCCTCCTTTGTAAAGGAAGCCATTCAGAACCCTCCGCGCGATGCACCTGAATGTACCCACCTACTTCGTACCTACATCTTCCAGATTATCTCGTTAACTCGAAGTGTAGCAGCGCCAGGAGTGGAAAGTGAATGGAACTTGAAGCGCGCCCCTAATCAGTATTATGCGCAGCCCGGAAACGGGGTGAAGTGCGAGCGCTTTTTGCTTTCTTTTTTTTTTGCTCGATTCGATCCGGAGCTCAGCTGTGACCCCATCCACTCTGATCGGTGTTCGCAAACTTCGTAACTTAATTTAATGGTAATATATGTTTTAAAAAAATTGTAAGAAAACGAGATTTCTTTACACGCAATTTCGCAAATTTGTTACATAAACGTTACATGTTACGCGATTACTATAGCTTCTAAGGATGGTAACACAAATACAAGTGAAAAATACAACAAAAAAAATAAGTAAGTAACGGACGAACAGACACACAAAATAATTTCTCTCACCTGAAAAAAAATTTTTTTGGGGCGGAAAATTAGAAATTACTCGTCAATTGTGACAAAAAAAGGAAGAAATTAATGACTGTTTTTTTTTTTTGCAAACATCAAAACGTCACAAGTAAATAAAATCCAATTAATAACGTAATTGTTACGGGCGGCGTTTTCTTGGATCAAAGAACAGTCGAACGTCTACTTTTAGTGTAAGAGTAAGAATATTGATGGCACAGTGAATTTCCAGGCAATAAATCTGCTGTAATATATCGAAAAAGTCCAGAGGAAAAGCTCGAACGCGTCGAAGGAAAACGTCTAGGTATTTCAGTTCAGGACGGGGCGAGCGTCCCAGTTTTCGATCTTTTATTTGCTAAGCAGCAACTTCGCCAGTATTTCTCTCTCTCTTATTAGTTAGAAAATAGTTCCGTGTACCTACCTAGTTTCTATTTGATCGGGAAAAGAAAAAGAAATAATAAATTCCGCGCGCCCAATTACACAAACCGTTTTTTTTTTTTTTTTTTTTGGTCTTTATTGATCGATTCATTTCAAACGAATCGTATATCTGTTTTAAAAACAGTTTGATCAAATTTGAATTGTACGTATCTGATTGGGGGGGGGGCGCTTTCGGTTTAATCAAGAACATACAAAGTGAAAACTTCATTTCTGAGTGAGGAGCGCAACTGGAAGTGAGTTCGACTTATTGATTCAATTTAAACCAAATCGAATCCATTTTAAAAACAGTTTGATCAAAATTTAAATTGTACGAGTCTGATGGTGGGGGGAGGGGTTGTGCCGAGCCCAGAGTGCTTTCGGTTTAATCACGAATATACAAAATCAAAACTTTCATTTGTGAGTGAGGAGCACAGCTGGAAGTGAGTTTGACTTATTGTTTCAATTCAAACGATATCATATCCGTTTTAAAAACAGTTTGATCAAATTTGAATTGTACGAGTCTGATGGGGGTAAATTCCGTGCGCCCAATTACACAAACCGTTTTTCTTTGTCTTTATTGATCGATTCAATTCAAACGAATCGTATATCCGTTTTGAAAACAGTTTGATCTAATTCGAATTGTACGTATCTGATGGCGGAGGAGGGGAGGGTGGAGCTCCGGAGGCTTTAGGTTTAATCACAAAAAGTATAAAATCAAAACTTTCATTTGTGAGTGAGGAGCACAGCTAAAAGTGAGTTCGACTTATTGTTTCAATTCAAACGAAATTATATCCGTTTTAAAAACAGTTTGATCAAATTTGAATTGTACGAGTCTGATAGGGGGGAGGTGTTGTGCTGAGCCCCGGGGGCTTTCGGTTTAATCACGAACATACAAAATCAAAACTTTCTTTTGTGAGTGAGGAGCACAGCTGGAAGTGAGTTCCACTTATTGTTTCAATTCAAACGTAATCATATCCGTTTTAAAAACAGTTTGATCAAATTAGATTTGTACGAGTCTGATTTGGGGGGGGGGGGGGAGAGTTGTGCGGAGCCCCGGGGGCTTTCGGTTTAATCACGAGCACACAAAATCAAAACTTTCATTTGTGAGTGAGGAGCACAGCGGGAAGTGAGTTTGACTTATCGATTCAATTTAAACCAAATCGTATCAATTTTAAAAACAGTTTGATCAAATTTGAAATGTACGCATCAGACGTAGAGGGTTGGGGGGAAGGGGGAGCGGTGGCGGTGGTTTCCGGTTTAATCACGAGCACACAAAATCAAAACTTTCATTTGTGAGTGAGGAGCACAGCGGGAAGTGAGTTTGACTTATCGATTCAATTTAAACCAAATCGTATCAATTTTAAAAACAGTTTGATCAAATTTGAAATGTACGCATCAGACGTAGAGGGTTGGGGGGAAGGGGGAGCGGTGGCGGTGGCTTCCGGTTTAATCACGAACACACAAAATCAAAACTTTAATTTGTAAGTGAAGAGCACAGCTGGAAGTGAGTTCGACTTATTGATTCAATTGAAACGAAAACAGTTTGATCAAATTTGAATTATCCGTATTATATGGTGGAGGGGGGGGGGAGGAGCGTGCGGCGGAGAGGCTTCCGGTTTAATCACGAACACACAAAATCAAAACTTTAATTTGTGAGTGAGGAGAGCACAGCCGGAAGTGAGTTGTTTCCTCTCGACGTTGCGAGACGCGACGCCAAACAACTTCACTTACAGGAAACGGCGCGTCGCCTTCCGCGAACGTTAATTAGTTAACTCTAATAGTACAGTCGGAGTCTGGTGTATCGGGCGCAAACCGGAACTTCAAAGAGTTAAATATGGGCGACGACGCTTATTTTTAATTATCACTTCCGCTTCTCGTTTAATCACCTGCCTCTTGTTATAGCATTGTTATTTTTATTCTTGTTCGCGGTGTCATCCGAATGCAGGACGTGGCAAGACGCGAAGCACTCTCGTTCGTTCCCCGACATACATACAATGAAATCGGGCACTAAAACTCGTCACGGATCACGAACACGCTCGCCCATAGTACTTGTTTAATTTACCTTTGCGCAAACTTTATTACGTTTCCTGCCTTCCCCCAACCTACTCCCCGCCCCCGCCCTCGGCGAATTTCAACTACTTTCCTGTTTGCATTCGTAAGAAGAAACCGAGCAAAGTAACACCTGCATATGAGCGACGATGTTACGGTGAATAATGCAATCGCTTTGCGATTTTCCACGCATACGAAATGCAATCGGATGATGTCCCCCACTCATAAGAAAAAAACAAGTGGAAAAGTCTTTAAAAAAGGGCTGCAGCACGCGAAAAGAGATTATCTTCGAGAGAAGTTTCAGAGTTCCTGACCTGTCTGTCTGTTAACGCGAATATTTGAGGACTTTGAAATGACAAAAAATTAATTATAAAATTAAATCACGATATGATGATTATAGCATAAGGGTTATATAGTGAGATTGTCGGGACGCGTCCACTAAACACTACAATCCGGGCCTGGCGTATGAGCGCGCAATTTGCCACAAAATCGCACTTAAAGTAAAGCAAACAATTCGAGATTAATAGAAATCCAGTAAAGTGATCGAAGGGCCGCCAAGCGAGTGGCATTGCTGTATATTCTTTATGCTGTGATGTTATTATAATGCGTAGACAAACACATGTATGAGGTCAAATAATTTCGTGCTGTCTGAATTCTCGAAAATGTTCGCGAGCCGACGACGCAGAAATAGAGCGGAATTACGGTGAATTTCCATGCACAGGAAATGCAATCAGATGTCCCCAACCATCATAAAAAAATTAAGTGGGGAAGCCTTTAAAAAGGGCTGCGTTAGTTAGCAAGTAAACGGGTTTCTGGGACACGCTGTAAATCGACAACTATGACGTCACTTGAAATTTTCAAAGCACTTACAGTGTTGATTTTACCGTGCGTCGTCCACTGAGACGGTCGATGAACTTTAGATCGTTGTCCAAATCGGATACACAAAATTTTATCGGCGAAAGATGGACCGGCATTAAACGTAATCAATCGGGACAAAAATAGCAGCTTGAAAGACCGATAACAAGTTGCAGGGCGATAAAACTTGAAGGAGTTAAAAGCCGACGGACGGAAAAATGTTGACAAACGGGTTTCTGGGACACGATGTATACCGTCAACTATGACATCATTTCAAAATAAATTTTCAAAGCACTTACACTGTTGATTTTAGCGTCCGTCAACCGGTGTTGAGACGGTCGATGAACTTTACGTTGTAGTTCAAATCGGATACACAAAACTTTATCGACGAATGAAGGATCTGCGATAAACGTAGTCAATCGGGACAAAAATAGCAGCTTGGAAGAACGATAACAAGTTGCAGGGCGATAAAATTTGAAGGAGTTAAAAAGCTGAGGGGCGGATAAAGCTTGACAAACGGGTTTCTGGGACACGCTGTATATCGTCAACTATGACGTCAATCGAAACAAATTTTCAAAGCACTTACAGTGTTGATTTTTGCATGCGTCGTCCGGTGTTGAGACGGTCGATGACCCTTAAATCGTCGTCCAAATTGGATACACCAAACTCTATCGGCGAACGCAGGACCAGCAATAAACGTAATCAATCGGGCCAAAAATGGCAGCTTTGAAGAACGACAAGAAGTTGCAGGGCGATAAAACTTGAAGGAGTTAAAAAGCCGAGGGGCGTAAAAAGCTTGACAAACGGGTTTCTGGGACACACTGTATATCGTCAACTATGACGTCACTTCAAGATAAATTTTCAAAGCACTTACAGTGTTGATTTTAGCGTGCGTCAACCGGTTTTGAGACGGTCGATGAACTTTACGTTGTTGTTCAAATCGGGTACACAAAACTTTATCGGCGAATGAAGGACCGGCAATAAACGTAATCAATCGGTATAAAAATGGCAACTTGGAAGAACGATAACAAGTTGCAAGGCGATAGAACTTGAAGGAGTTAAAAAGCCGAGGGGCGCAAAAAGCTTGACAAACGGGTTTCTGGGACACGATGTATTTCGTCAACTATGATATCACTTCAAAATAAATTTTCAAAGCACTTACAATGTTGATTCTAACGTGCGTCGTCCGGTGTTGAGACGGTCGATGACCTTTAGATCGTCTTCCAAATCGAATACACAAAATTTTATCGGCGAATGATGGACCGGCAATAAACGTAGTCAATCGGGAGAAAACTAGCAGCTTGAAAGAACAATAACAAGTTGCAGGACGATAAAACTTGAAGGAGTTAAAAAGACGAGGGGCGGAAAAAGCTGGACAAACGGGTTTCTGGGACGCGATGTATATCGTTAACGATGACATCAGGCTCAGCACGTATTAGCGTCAAAAGAATGCTTTCCAAAGCCGGCAATTCGAATTATGTCCACACTTCTAACTTAAATTATCCAAACGAAACCAAAACACAACCGCACTCTTTGAGTGTTTGTCCGAGTAATGGAGGATGCCGAAATGGCTGTCTGTGGCGCGAAAACGAATGTTCTACGTGCTAAAACTAGTCAATCGTAAATTAGGATGAACTCTTATGACTGCGTGTTATGAACGTGTGACCCCTAGAGTAAAAAAGTAATAGATAGTATCGGCTTCACAGAATAGAGTATGCGATCTATCGTTGGTGAAAGTAACGAGGTTGCAAAAGCAACTGTAACAGTGCGTCACACAAAAAGTTAAAATGTTTTGTGGTGCCCCTTTGACCTCGTGCACGAAAACGTATTAAATAATCGCGTCGCAGCAGCTGATTTATCTACGGCGGCCTCGCCGTCGGACTCGCTCCATTACTAATTGAATCGAGGGGGAGTCCGAAATTACACCGGCTGACCTTAGCCCCATCCCGAAAGTGCCCTTAAGTGCATTAGGAAATTTACGGTCGGCAGCTTTTCGATCCGGCCGCCATCCACCTTTTCATCGTAATCTGCATTGTCTGGCCGATGCGATATTGCTGAAACTGCAGAGGCCTTCGACCGTGTAAAACAAAAGGCCACCTGACATTTAAACCGGGAGGGGAGGGGGGAGGCGCAATGTCTACAATTGGTTAAAAAAGAAAACAATTACTTGCAACGGGGCAGGGCAATTTTTAATTATTTATTTAGTTATTTATTTATTTTCATTACGAATGATAGTTGAACAGAAGAAAACGGGTTTTGATCGCCCTCCTCCCCGAGGATTCGCGAAGTCTTTTCGAGAGGTCGCGTCGTTCGATTGTATTTCATTTCATTTTTGTCGTCTGCGTTTTATTTCCCAGTTGGACTCTCGATATGAAAATTGTCGGAGCGTATGAGCACTCTTCTTCATTTCTCCATTGAAGATGAATTCAACGAGGACGAGAAGCCGTTCAGTCTCATGAAGACGATCTTTTTAAATAAAAGGTCACGTTTTATTAATTGGCGCCCGAAGTGGGGCCACTTTTCCATCAGTGCGACTTAGTGGTGCTTCGTATCTTAAACCCTGCCTGTGACTTACCTTAATGCATTTTTTGTAAACTCGACACGAGAATGGAGGCGGTCAAGCTGTGGGCGTAGTCCGCGCGGTGTTCCTAGCTCAAATGGTCAGTTGCGAGAGTGGGTCGTACCTCGACGATAATTATTTTTCAAAGGCGCCAGTCGAAAACAACCCTTACACAGGGCAAAACGTAGCTCTGCGTCTCTGACTGACTTGCTACAACGTCGCATCCACGAATTCAGTATGTCAGGTGACCGTATAATTTAATAATCCAATCAATTCAATTCAATTTTAACATTAGTTAGACGATATGGATCTGTTGTATTGTGAGTAATTATTATAAGGTTCAAATTAGTTGTAAGAGATTTCCGGTTTCCTATCTCAGCTGGAAAGTTGCGGGGTGGGTCGTACCTCGGCAGTTTTTTTTTTTTATAAAGGGAGCTATGCCGGAGATAACCCTTTCAGAAACCAATGCGTTAGCTCTGCGTGTCTGAATGCTATGTTGCAATGTCGTATTCACTAATTCGGTGGGGTAGGTGGCTGTGGGTATATATTTTAATAATTCAATAAAAAATACATCAAATTTTGCAACATTTTAGTTACACAGTGTATTGTGAATTACGATTACACAGGTACAACGTTCAAAAGATTTATACGAGAGGCCCGGTTTCCTAGCTCAGTTAGAGAGTTATAGGGGGCGGGAGAGGGGGGGGGGGGTCATACCTCTACAATAATTTTCCAAAGAACGTCCGAGATGATTAATTTTGTCAGTTACTACTTTTTTTTAGTGATTAAAGCCTGACCGGACCGAACGTCTAGGGGTGGTCAGCCTCAATACTGAGAGAGAGAGAGAGAGAGATTAACTAACTGTTAATTCAAATGTCTACGTCTTTTTTTGAATTATTTCGCGATTTTCCCCCACGTACCAGTGACGAGCTTCCACCCTAGATGCTTTCAATAGCATAACGATGTCACTTTGCGCTGTTTTTCAGTTTTGTTTTCGGACCAAAGCTTGGAATGCTGAATCGACCGAACGTGCCAGATTAAACAGAAATGTTTTCAGACCAAAGCTTGAGATGCTGAATCGTCAGAACGTTCCAGATTAAACAGAAATGTTTTCAGACCAAAGCTTGGTGTTTCGCTATGAAACAAATAATTTTTATTTCTTTTCAAGTTTATAATTTTTAGCGTTTATATTTTTACATGTTTGATTGCCCGCATATTCTCGTAAATTTTGTTATTCATAGTCATCTAAAACACATAGAATTTCTTTGTAAATTTTGTCCAATGACTCAGATTCTTGTAACCTGCTTATCTAAGCGTATTTAGTAGGTAAGATATTTATCCACTACGGGGCATGTTTCACATAATGCTTTTATTATGTTTTGTCAGGGCGCGGTCCTTCTTAAAAACAACCAACCAATCGCCTATCTTACTTACGTAAGCAACAACAAATCACGTTTTACCACCCCAGAATTATTCTGGTATAAACAGTTTTTAAATTCCTCAACACGGGGTTAATAAGCAGTTAACAGTCAGTTAATCGGTAACATAACATAACGCGACTTAATTAAAATAGTGTAGGGGATATTAGGTTTAAGTGATTGAATTAAGTTAAAAAATAACGACTTTTATTTAGTCACACCTATTTTTCAAATTAACTTTTCCACCGACGATGAAATAAAGGTGTCTATACGGCCTTACAACCCGTGGACGGTGAAGTGTCAAGCAACCAACGCAAACACTTGGAATGCTGAATCGACAGAACGTTTCAAATTAAACAGAAAGGTTTTCTGACCAAAGCTTGGAATGCTGAATCGACAGAACGTTCCAGATTAAACAGAAATGTTTTCAGACCAAAACTTGCAATGCTGAATCGACAGAACGTTCCAGATTAGACAGAAAATGACACATAAAGATTTTACAAAATATCGTATTGCATTGAGTACGCGAAACATAAGAAATCATATTATCTTTTTCTCGTGGAAAGGACTGTCGAAGCAGATCCCACAGTACTTGACACAGAAATGAAATTAAGTATTTTTTACTTTACATGTATTGAAATATTCGAATTCTTAAACTATAACATAATTAGGGGGGGGGGGGACATCCTTCTGGTTCATAACAAGGTACTCTTACGCTTTCTCCCTAAGGAAAAAATCAAAAACGTGAAGTTAGTGCATCGTAAAAAAAAAGAAATGTGCTGGCCGGCATTGTAATTTTGAAATGCCCTGCGAATTAAATTTTCGCAAGAAACGACGAGAGAGGATCCACAACGCCTTCAAATAAATGACATTACCTCCGTAATTATTTGTAAATTGGAGCGAGTTCTGTGCGCGCAGAGGAGGCCGGGAGGAATTAAGGTAATTAGGAATTTTTAATGTCAAAAATGAAACGCGTCGACGCGACGTTTTAACAGCGCCTTCCATTATCGTTATTTTATTCTGCTCGACCCCATCCCCCCTCACCCCCGCCCGTGCCGTCGAAAATTCTGCGAGGCGGGCAGGCAGGTTTTATGAAAATGAGGCTGACAAAGAGATCGGGGGGGGGGGGGGCGGGGGCGAGAATTCGAGGAGAGTAAATTGCTCGGTGATGTCATGTCACGGATTTAAACTCCAAGCGCCAATGTCTGTGCGACTTCTTCGTCTTCTTCACTTTATGGCGTATCCGAGGAAGAAGGACTTTCAGTAACGCTGCTCATGAATGAAACATGTCCTTAAAACTTGGCACTAAACGACGCGACGCGACGTTCGGTTGCGCGAACTTTAAAAAACGGGTCAGCGTCGAGGGCGGCGACGCTTCAAATCGCTTCGTGTCATAAAACAATAATAAAAAGTTTGCGCCGTTGTGCGGTTTCCTTTTTTTTTTTTTTTGAGAGGGCGGGCGAGCGGGGTCGTAAAATTCCGCCACTGTCAAAAACACGCAGTCGCCGAGCCGGAAAAAGCAAAATGCAGTGACGCTCTTTAATCCCGTCGTAAAATTAATACCTACCTGCTCTTTGCTATTTTGCTATACAACAGCTAATTGCGGCTTTTACGAACCTACCAGTGTTGGGTCAAAATTTGTTCGGATATGCACCCAGCTCTGTGGAGATGGTCGACGGTGACAAATGCGTTCGCTAGTCTAACCCACGACCATCTCCACTGACCTCTGCGAACCTACTCTGTTGGTCAAACTTTGTTTCGTTTATGTCCAGCTGAGAAGAGATGGTCATGGATGACAGACGAGTTAACCAGTCACCAATTCGGAGCTTATAAGAGAAACCGACCGGGAAGCAAAACTATTAATTACGTTTAACAATTCAGTAACAATCCCTTAAGTCCAGTTTTACAATTGCAGCTCAACTTTGAGCTGAGGTTTAAACCCTTAGCAACAATTATTTCAACAATTGTTGTGAAGTATTCAAGCTTCGGCTCAAAGTTAAACCGTCATTGGGTCTGGGCCGGCTGAAAGTCATTGTAAAACTGGGCCTCAAACAAGAAGCTCTCTTACTCTAGGGCTTTACGGGTCACGGTGTAGCCAAATATATTCAACTCTGCGGCTTCCACACAGAAAAAACTGTGTAATAAAAAGTACTACAATTTGTAGTAAAATAGGGGATGGTTACAAATTTTAGACATTTTTCACGTAATTGTAGTATCGTAGTAGAATTTAAAATGTGTGTGTAGTAAAATGTCCTTCAATTTGTAAGAAAATTTGCTGCAATTGTAGCTATCCCATATTTTACTACAATTTTTTTTACTGTGCAGATATCAAACGTACTCATTCTCTCAAGGAAAAATACGCTGTTCAGTTTCAGCCTTCTATTATGCCTCCTTTCATCCGTTAATTATAAATTGGGGGAAGCGGGGTTATAAAATCACCATCGGCATCGTCAAGGACACGCGGTCCTTGGTATATAAAAAAAAACAAATTGCATTCCACTGATCCTTAATCCTGACGTGAAACTGATACCCGCTGTTTTCTCTGACCACACAACAACTGAATGCGACTTTTGTGGAGGTCTATATGCAAAAGGTCCAATTTTGTTCGGACATGCCCAGCTCAGTGGAGATGGTAGTGGGTTACAAACAAGTATCCGAAAGAGAATCTCGCAGCAAAACAAAATTATCAACTATGCTTAACGATACCTGATTACTATCACTCGAACAAGGAAACTCTTTCTCTCTAGGGCAATTTTCTTGTTGGGTAGCTAGTTTGAGTTAAAAGTCAAAAATAAACTTTCAACGCTGTTTTCCTCGAAAAGTCGAAACAGTACCGTTTTAGTTTGCCTGGAGATTGTCAATTTTTTTTCCTTTCGTTGTCTCTCTGCTCAACTATGCTTTACGCTACCCGATTACAATCACTCGAACAAGGAAACTCTTTCTTTCTAGGGCAATTTTCTTGTTGGGTAGCTAGTTTGAGTTAAAAGCCAAAAATAAACTTTCAACGCTGTTTTCCTCGAAAAGTCGAAACAGGGCCGTTTTAGTTGCTTGGAGATTGTCAATTTTTTTCCCTTTCATTGTCTCTCTGCTCAACTGAAACTCTTTCTCTAGGGCCTCGTTTCTCAACCTGACGGTCGCAATCAGACAGACGAGATATGAGGAGCCTCAGTCAGTCAATAAATTAGACACTTACTTGAAAAAAAGCTTTTTGTTAATAAAACGTAATCTAAGGTCGACAAGGTGTAAATTATGGGGGCGTGTGGTTAACTGGTTTTCTTTTTCTTCTTTGGGGGGGGGGAGGAGTTACTGAGGGGTGGTGAGGCTTAAAAGCTTGATTTTTGAGCTTGCTGGAGGTTGCGAAGGAGCGCAATTAAGACTAGAAGGTTGAGAAACGATGCTCTAGTTACACCCTACACTGTGTGCATAAGTTCTGAAAAGAAGATCTGAATCGATCGGAATTTTACTATACTGGGGCGGAGGGGGAGTTACTGAGGGGTCGTGAGGCTCAAGAGCTTGATTTTTGAGCTTGCTGGGGGTTGCGAAGGCACGAAATTAAGATCAGAAGGTTGAAAAATGATGCTCTAGTGTTAACGTCTTAATTCCTGGTTATTTTCAGCAACCACCTGTGGTACATGTTTGCTATAGTAAGGTGGTAACATTGCGCCCCTTGTTCTGAAGCCGCGCCGTGCTGTTTGATACCAAAGCTTTCATTGGTTTTGGATGGCCACGCTTATCTACGTTCTGTGTTCTGATTGGCCGCCATTTTGGGCTAGTTGACATTCGCGTCCTGCATCCTCACGTTCTTCGTTACGGCGTCATTGTTCGTTTTGATACATTAATGTACACGCGCGTGTGTGTGTGGTCTTCCGAAAATTATGATTAAAAATTCTAAAAACACAGTGTTTCTGGAATCCGTTGAGCCTTGAGTGTCGTTTGGTTTATTTCAAGCAAATTCTTCCGAGCGGATTGACCGTTTCTGTACTGGAAAACAGAGGTAAATATATGAGAATATTAGCGCGTGAGCAACGCTTATAATTGATCTCTTTGTTTTGACAGAGGAATTCCCTTCTTTCCCACTTTATCGTTTCCCCGTTTTCTTTTGGGATTATCCTTACTGTCGATGGCAAATTCTTCCGAACGGATTGACCGATTCTGCATTGTAAAACAGAGGCAATTAGATGACGATCTTAGCGCGAGCCGTGCTTATAATTGATTTCTTTGTTTTGACAAAGGAATCCGCTTCTTTTTTCGCTTTATCGTTTCTCTGTTTTCTTTTGCGATTCGATTATCCTTCTTGCCGTTCCTGTGTACAATTAGAATACGCACTGGAGTACTTTCATTTTCACATGATCGACGCGTAGTAAACGACGTGCCCTCCCGAAGATCATCAGTGTACGACGACAGTTGGTACAAGCGACATAACTGAACTTCGATGTTTCCACGAGTGGCGACGTTGTCCCGTGACGTTCGTTTATGATTGATGAGAACTGACCCAAACGAAATTGTAACGTACCCAATTGTTTCGTATTTAGCGTGTGTGTTTTCATATGATGTAAATATTCCGGTACATGCTCGTCCAATAGCTTAACCTGGTCCAGTGCAATTTAAGTTTAGTTTAATTTAAGTAATATGGATTAACAGTTCACATTTTGTGCAGGCCAGTACTGGACCTGATTGAACCTCGCTTACTATTTAAACTGATTATGTTAATATTACTTTCGGGAAGTGTAGGTTATATAATTTTAAGCCCCCGTCAAGCATACGGGTTCTCGTGGTTCTAAATTTGCCTTTTAAGTAAATTTTTGAATGTTTTCGCTGCATCGACTAACCTCCTTGAATGCCCGAGCGATGAAGTTTCTCCTGAAAGTCATCTAGTATTAGCGCACGCTGTGAACTCTCGTGAATCGGCATCACAGAGGGCAGAGTTCTCTCCCTGGCGCCCTTAATATTTGCAAACCCACCCCTCCCCATCAGAGTATTAGTTCGGAACAGCTCTCGGGACACTCAGCGCTAACTTTCCACCATTTTTTATTTAGGTGGCAGCACTAAGGCTTACCTGTGGCGGTCAAAATTTATTCAGACATGCTCAATTCAGTGGAAATGGTTGTGGGTGATAAACACTTACTTACAAATAATCATTCTGTTAATGAATCGTAATCTAATATCGATCAGACTTAATTTACGAGGTTGCGAGGTTCTCCGGCTTATGTTTTGGGGGTTATTGAGGGGTCGCGGCGCTTAAAACGTTGATTTTTGAACTTGTTTGAGGTTGCGAAAGCTCGTAACTAAGACTAAAATCACTAGACACAACGCCCTAGGGCTAACCTTATCTTAATAAATTTAATTAGAGCAATCTAATGTCGATAAGTCTTAATTAGGGGGTCGTGAGCTTCTCTAACTTATTTTTGGGGGTTATCGAGGGTTGTGAGGCTTAAAATGTTAATTTTTGAGTTTAATTGGGGTCGCGAGGCACATAGGGTTGAAAAACTATGCTGTAGGACTGTGATGGTCAAAATTTGTTGGAATATGCCCCGCTCAGTGGATATGGTCGTGGGTGATAATCGAGGTGGCCAAATCTTAGCTTGAAAGAGAAACTCGCAGGGAAGCAAAACCATCAAGCAGGCTTGACGATACCGGTTACAAGCGTTCTATCAAGAACGCGCTCTCTCTCTCTCTCTCTCTCTCTCTTTCACACACACACACACGTAAGAACAAGTAGGCTCCACTTTAAGTTTCTAACGGCCATTTTCATAATCAGACTTTAAGGAAGCTTTAATTTAAAGTCACTTTAAGTACAGGGGAAAAAAATGTATTTTTTTTAGGTTTTTTAGGTCTTATTATGAAAACGGCCCTAATATGTGTAAAAAAAAATTCCTTTTTTTTCGGTTTAGTCCGATTTTTCCCGAGCAGTTCTCCTCAATATAGGACGATAAAAAAAATATTATTTCTGTCCTTTACTTAATTAAATGGCCGCGTAAAACAGGAGACACAATGAAGATCGACACGCCGGAAAGCCAAAGGCAAGTTGCAAATCAAGCTTAAACTCGGCGGCAACTTCGCAGCCAGCGTTAACCAACTCTAATGCATTCGCCACGACAAACTCCGCGTTAACTCCCGCGCCTTAAGACATCGAGTGATCTCAAAGCGCATCAATTAGTATATTATACGTTAAGCAAGCGAAGTACAAGGGGCGCATCACCACCCCATCAAAATAAATACCAAAAAACCATTTTATTTGATCTTCAGATCAAACAACATTAAAACTTTAAAAACTTTACAAAAGAACTTGGCACAAATTCAAAATGCTTTTCGGAGAGGGAGAGAGAGGTACATGAATAGTTTTTGTACAGACATTAAAGGTAACTTGGCACAAATTCAAAAAGCTTTTCGGAGAGGGAAAGAGAGAGAGAGAGAGGGACATGACTTTTTGTACAGAAATTAAAGCAAAGTATTGGTTATTGAAATATTTTCTAAACTTGAAGAACACTACTTAGATATAATTTTTGGTAAGTTCTTGCTCGTGAGAATTGCAGAGAATATGAAACAAATAAGAAAGCTTTTTAAAACGAGCTAAAAGAGTAATTTATTGACTTACTTGACGTTTCGCAAATATAATTATTTGCTTTATCAAAAGTGAATAACGGAAACTATAAACAATTTAGCCTACTAATTTATTTTTTAAATTAAATGTGAAGAGATTGATAGTGGTAAAAAAAATTATCAGCAAAGATATTACTTGAAACCAAGAATATCATTACTGATGCGGCCAGGCCCGTCTTAACATATACTCCAGTATTTACTGCAAGAGTTAGGGAAATCCTGGTAAAACCTAACTAGAGTATGCAAATAAATTGTTGTAACAAAATTTCAACAATTCTAACAATAATAAACCAAAAAAATAAGTTTTTCTAATAAATAAACAGGGAAGATTCCGATTATTATGTCTCATTTAATGAACTTAGAAAACTACAAAATATATCGTTCAAATTTGCAAAATCTGTACTTTTATTAATTGAATTATTACACATTTTTATTTTACACATTTCGATAAATCTACGTTTAAACGTGTTAAACTCCTGATAATGTATTTTAGCGTTTTCAAAATCAAAAATATGTTTAGTTAGAAGTGAACGTTCTACTAACATTGAATGACTCTCATTCTTTTTTTGGATATAATATTTATGCTGATCTAACCTTTTTTTTTAAATTTTGGCTAGTTTCACCTATATAAGCTGAGTTACAACTTACAACAATTTCCCTGATAAACTGCATTTGGAGTTTGAAATTTAGGTGTTTTTGTTTTTAAATTAGTAAAAATAATGTTAAAATTATCAGAAGATTTACTGGATAAATATAAATTAAATTTTTTTAAAAAAATTTTTATAAGAATCATGTAAAGTTTCTATATAAGGTAATGATATGTATTTATTTCCTGATTTTTTTGTGAATTGTTAGATATATTAATATTTTTTAAATGCTTTAAACGATTATTTATTACCGAGTCAATAATAAATAAATGGCTGAAAAATTATTCAGGTATTGAAATTCCTCAACACTTAAAATATATTTTTACGTTGGGAAAAAAAATTTCATTTCCAACTTTTGACCGTAAACAAGTTTAGAATTAGGTATTAAATCTTTAGATTCAAATTAGAAACAAATTTTGTAATGATTTTTTAAAATATATTAAAAGTATTGATCAGACTTTTCACAAATCAAAATGTAAGATTTTAATTCGTGATCTTTTACAATATAAAGCATTTCTTAAAGCAAATCCTAATATTAAATAAATAATATTAAATAAAGAAAATTATTTTCCTAAAGTTAATACCATATTGTCTGATAGTACCACATATCTAGAAATCAATCACGATCCTACACAAAATTATCAAAGAAAAACTCTAGCTATGATCAATAAATTACAAAAATCTCTAGAAATTAGTGATAATGTTGCAAAGTCTCTGAAATACGGAATCCTATTTTTCCAAAATTATATTGTATTCCTAAAATTCATAAACCAAACATTCCTCTCAGACCTATTGTTTCCACTGTTGGCTCTCCTGTATATTTTTTGTCAAAATTTATTTCTAAAATTATTAACAATGTTACATGTAAATCTGATTTTTTTGTAAAAAAATTCTTTTGAATTGGTGAAAAAAATTAAAAACTTTGTTGTACCAAATGATAATATTCTTCTTTCTCTAGATGTCGTTTCTTTGTTCACTAATATTCCAAAAGAACTTGCTTTACAAAGTATTAAAGATAGGTGGTTAGAAATTAAAGAATATACTGACATTTCATATAATAATTTTATAGAAATAATAACTATGTTCTGATACTTCTTATTTTGCTTTTAATGAAAAAATTTATAGACAAACTTCTGGTACAGCAATTCTCCTGCTTTAGCTGAAATTGTTATGCAAAAATTAGAAAAAAGTATCATTAATTCGTTACCTTTTGATTTAACTTTATATTATAGATATGTTAACGATATTTTATTAATTTTACCTCATGATAAAGTTGATTATATTTTAAATAAATTTAATTCTTTTCATAATAGGTTACAATTTACTGTAGAAAATAATAATTCCATAAGTTTTTTAGATGTAAATATCATCAGACAAAATGGTAATTTGATAACAAATTGGTATCATAAACCTACATGGTCAGGTAGATATATTAACTTTAATTCCTATCAACCAAAAAGTCACAAAATTTCAACTATTATTAGTTTAACTGACCGTGCAGTATTACTTTCAGACAAATTATTTATAACTGAAAATTTAAATTTAATTAAAAAAATTCTCATTCAAAATTCTTACCCTGAAGAGCTTATTGACTCAGTAATAAATAATCGTTTAAAGCATTTAAAAAATGTTAATGTATCTAACAATTCACAAAAAAAAAACAGGAAATAAATACATATCATTACCTTACATAGAACCTTTACATGATTCTTATGAACATTTTTTCAAAAAAAATAATTTATATTTAGCCAGTAAATCTTCTGATAAGTTTAACATTATTTTTACTAATTTAAAAGCAAAAACACCTAAATTTCAAACTCCAAATGTAGTTTATCAGGTAAATTGTTGTAAGTTGTAACTCAGCTTATATAGGTGAAACTAGCCAAAATTTAAAAAAAAAGGTTAGATCAGCATAAATATTATATCCAAAAAAAGAATGAGAGTCATTCAATGTTAGTAGAACGTTCACTTCTAACTAAACATATTTTTGATTTTGAAAACGCTAAAATACATTATCAGGAGTTTAACACGTTTAAACGTAGATTTATCGAAATGTGTAAAATAAAAATGTGTAATAATTCAATTAATAAAAGTACAGATTTTGCAAATTTGAACGATATATTTTGTAGTTTTCTAAGTTCATTAAATGAGACATAATAATCGGAATCTTCCCTGTTTATTTATTAGAGAAACTTATTTTTTTGGTTTATTATTGTTAGAATTGTTGAAATTTTGTTACAACAATTTATTTGCATACTCTAGTTAGGTTTTACCAGGATTTCCCTAACTCTTGCAGTAAATATTGGAGTATATGTTAAGACGGGCCTGGCCGCATCAGTAATGATATTCTTGGTTACAAGTTATATCTTTGCTGATAATTTTTTTTTACCACTATCAATCTCTTCACATTTAATTTAAAAAATAAATTAGTAGGCTAAATTGTTTATAGTTTCCGTTATTCACTTTTGATAAAGCAAATAATTATATTTGCGAAACGTCAAGTAAGTCAATAAATTACTCTTTTAGCTCGTTTTAAAAAGCTTTTATATTTGTTTCATATTCTCTGCAATTCTCACGAGCAAGAACTACCCAAAAATTATATCTAAGTAGTGTTATTCAAGTTTTGAAAATATTTCAATAACCGTTTTAAAAAGCTTTCTTATTTGTTTCATATTCACTACTTAGATATGGTGAACACTCGGTGTCGGCTTTGTGTTATTGCCCTGGGGGCCATGAAAGCTTGACCTAATGCAGAGCGAGGACAGGTTATTACCGAAATACTTTTAATTGCTACATTTTCAACTTTTTGTTCCAAATTACCCCCCTGTACAATTCCCGCGACCCTCGTGCTGCAACAAAATCTAATCTAAATTTTTCCGCCCCGAAAATAAAACACGTAATTAGATTTGCACCCGGGGCATGCTCCTCCAGCCGGGCATAAAATAATTCGCTGTCGCGACGCGCCCAGCAAGCGCATTTCCGGTTGCGAGTTATGTCGCCTTCGTGTTTCGTCTTGCAAACAAAAGCGCAGGGGAAGTCAGATATTTAAGAAGACGCGGGAGGAGAAAGACGAAGAAGAACCACCACGACGAGACGCTTACGTTGCGCGCAAATGTAATTATTGCGCGCAAAGTTTTCTCCTCGCAGACGCGCTAATGCACCCAATTTCAAACCGGCGGACGAGTTTTAACTTGTTTTAACTGCGATAATGCGTCCTGCCAGGATGTGTAACTTTACGGGGCGCGGGAGTAACGTTGAAGTATTAATTTCGGTTAATTAAGTACGTTTTCCTTTGGTGGTCCCTTTTTCGGATATAAATACAAAACATAAGTAAGATAGACGCAGTAGCTCTATTTCAGACATACCTTGCATAATTCCACTGTCAACTATAATTACCTCCCTCCACCCGCCAAACCGCACCGTCCCGCCGGTAATAATCACATGGCGGATAGAAAAAAGTGTAACTCTTTACTATTGTAACGAAGCGGTGCGATGTTATAAATAGATTGTGTACACGCCTCAACATATTTGCCGGCGCAGCGCGTCTAGCCGATAGTGAACAATCGGTAAGCCAAAGAAATAATGCATGATTCACAATAAAGTCGCGGTTGACTGCGATGTTCGGACACGATGCGCATGAGAAAGTGTGCTGCAGAGATGTGTCGTGCTTCTATTTAATTCAAATCAACTAAATTGTTATTTCTAAATCCAAGAAAGAGCTGTTATTAGCTTCTGGAATTATATTCGCGTTTTTACCGTGACGACATTAGACTGATTGATTAAGAATCACGTATAAGCGGGCGAAACATTTAACGCTTCGATTTAGACCCCCGCGTCGAGTCGGACTGCCGCTGTCTCTAACTGGTTTCAAGCCAGTTCACTTTCTTAAATCCTCCGTTTGGTAATAATAAACTTTAGGATCTTCGGTATTGCTTGCGGTTCACGCGGCAGTCGCATTTGCCGCGTGTGATTTTTACTTGAATTTGAATTTCAATTCGTTGAAGAAAATGGGCGTCGTGGTGTTCGTTAAGAGTATTTGTAGGTATACAGTGTGTCCCCGGATTGACCCCGCGATACGTATAATAGACGAAAAATTTTTGAATTCAGATTTCATGTTTTGCAGTTCAGGTCTGCTTGGCGCGAAATAAACGTGTGCCAAATTCCACGTTGAATTTCTTCAAGGAAGCGGAATTGACACAAGAAGA
Source organism: Prosopocoilus inquinatus (assembly GCA_036172665.1). Taxonomy (NCBI): domain Eukaryota; kingdom Metazoa; phylum Arthropoda; class Insecta; order Coleoptera; family Lucanidae; genus Prosopocoilus; species Prosopocoilus inquinatus. The sequence continues at coordinate 10,799,331 of CM069871.1, read as the reverse complement.
AATAAAATCTGTGCATGTAAAGCCTGCCTTCCTTTTGAATTTAGGGAGTTATGCCAAATTCGAATCAAGGTTGGTAGAGCTGGACTGTGTATTAGAAGGTTGCCTTGATTATCGGATGGAACAGAGGGTGAGTATCTCGTTACGTCACGTCACGTGATAAATTTCATTGGTCATATTAACGAGATTCTTGCGTTATTTAATCAACAGGGTCATCGAATTGATTCCATTTTTAATAAATTAGATTAAGCTTTAGGAAACAGATTAAAACTCACCCTATTTACTTCACTGTGACGGATAGAAGTTTCGTGTGACGTCACGAGTTACTTTTACGGGGAGAAAATTTCAAACTGCATATTAAATGGGAACGAGGCAACCTGGTAGATGCAATATCAGTTTTACCAACTTGATTCCAATATCCAATAACGCCATCTATATATTTATTGACCAAAATACAAATAAAAAGTGATTATTCAAATAATAGTCCACCCCTGTTAGCATCGCGTTAATTTCTTACAACTGTAATGAAATACAAATACTTTAAATAAAAATAAGTCTAACTGAGACCCGGCGAATTGATAAAAAAAGTCGGTAAAATATAAATAGAAAAAAAAAGAAACGAAAAAACAAAAGACGATCGAATAATGTTTCTAAATAAAATGAAAAAAAGGAACACAAAAAATTCTTTGCGCGAGCGACAAATAAAGAAGGAACGAAGACAAAGTCGATCGCTTTAATTTTCAAAACAAGAAAATCAAACAAATATTAAAAATCGAAGGCACAATGGGAAGAACCTTGGAAAGGATCCTCTTTCGAAAATTTGGAGAAAAAAAAACAACAACAAATTTTCAGAAACAAAAGCGATCGCTTAAAATTAAAAAACAAAAGATCGTTCAAAATAAAGAAAAAAAAAAACTACTTTATATGATGGACAAAGGCAAATTGAAAAAATCAAAAATCGAAAAAATTTTAAAGATAAGGTAAAAGCACAAATAAAAGACGATCTTGCTAAAAAATGCAAAAAGCAAATAGACAAACAAAAAAAAAACAAAAGACGATCGAACGATATTTTTAAAGGAAATAGAAAATGACTTGCGCAAGCAATAAATAAAAAAAAAACTGAAAATATCCAGGAATGGCAAACAAAAAACGAACGCTTAAAGTCAAACAAAAAACGAACGCTTAAAGTCAAACAAAAAAAATCAATCAAAATAAAATAATAAAAATAAAGTAAAAAACAAGTAAATTGAGAAAAAAATAGGAAAAAGTAACTAAATGTAAATTAAACAAGAAAAGAACAAAAGACGATAGAACGATATCGTTAAAGAGAATGGAAATTTATTTGCGCGAGCAATAAATAAAAAAAAAACTGAAAAACTGAAAATATCCATTAATGGCAAACAAAAAAGAACGCTTAAAGTCAAACCAAAAAAAATCAATCAGAATAAAAAAAACGTCTAACGCTGGACTGGACAAAGAAAAGTTGAAGAAAAAATCGATTGTTTAAAGAAAAGGAAAAAAGAAAAAGGAAAACAGAATATTCTTTGCGCACGCAACAAACAAAAAAATTCATAAATTTCAGAAACAAAAGACAATCGCTTTAATTGAAAAGAACAAATTTCAAATTCAATCAAATAAAAAAAAAATTAAAGTATCTTAGGCAGGATTCTCTTCTTCGAAAATTAAAATTAAAAAATCAATTCGAAAACAAAACGCGATCGCTTATATTTAAAACAAAAAGAAATGTTCAAAGTAAAATAAAAAACTAACCCTGATTTGGATAAAAAACAGGCAAATTTAGAAAAAAATAGGAAAAAGTAACTAAATGTAAATTAAACAAAAAAAAAACAAAAGACGATCGAACGATGTTGTTAAAGGAAATAGAAAATGACTTGCGCAAGCAGTAAATAAAAAAAAGCTGAAAAATTGAAAATATCCATTAATGGAAAACAAAAAACGAACGCTTAAAGTCAAGCCAAAAAACAATCAATCAAAATAAAGAAAACGTCTAACGCTGAACTGGACAAAGAAAAGCTGAAGAAGAAAAAACGATTGTTTAAAAAATAGGAAAAAAGAAAAAGGGAAACAGAATATTCTTTCCGTATGCAACAAACGAAGGCGACGACAAATCTCACAAAATGAAAAAATGATAATAATTAAAAATGGTAATTATAAAGTTAAAAATAAAAACAAATGAATGAAAAGGACGTTGAAATTTGGAATATTTCCAGAATTTCAAACGAGAATCATTTTATTTTACTACAATTTTCTCCCAAATTCAAAAGGAATGCCATTCTATCTTCACTTATTTTATTTCTTCTTGTGTCAATGTCGTCACCCTGAAAACTTTCGAGGTCAAATTCCGCACAAATTCATTTCGCAACAAGCACATCTGAACTGCAAAATGTGAATTCCGAATTAAAATTTTTTTGGTTCATTATCACTGAAAGGATTGGAAAAAGTGGTACGGGTTATTATTGCAACGAAGCGGCGAGATATTATAAATACAACATCTAGGCGACAGTTCTACGTATTTGTCGGCTTCGCGCGACTAGCAATATTGAACAATCGGCGAGTCAGAGAAGTAGTGCATTCATGGGGGCGGCGTTACTCACAGTATTGTACTTGGTTAAATGGATGTCTCCCAGAGATGCGAGCGAGAAACCTCCATGTCAGTAGCGGTCGGGCGCCGCGCGATTTTAAATACATATTTATATAATAATTTATTATATTTTACTTATTCAAAAGCAGTGAAGAGTTATTGTTATCTATTGGAATTTCCAATTGCGAATATTCTGAGGATATCTAACTACGCGAAAGCCCGAGTGGTCATGTATGATGAGATATGAGCGCGGGTAACACAACGTAATGCAGGTTCCGTGCCGGGGCTGCCGCTGTCTGAAACCAGATGAAACCAGTTCACTCTTTTAGATCCGCCGTTTCTTCATTACACGTAACACGAACTCAATCCGGGGACACACTGTATGACTGACTTACCTGGGTGAACAGCGTGACCGACTATAGCGAAATATAGTTCCAGTACCAGAAGGAATAACAGCACCTGCAACAAAAAAAAAAAAATAGAATAAAAATAAAAATAAATCAAACCAGTGCTTAAGGCAGTTTTAAATGACGTGCGGTTGGAGTGAAGAGATAAATGGTTGTGATGTGTTTAGAGGTGGGAAAGTATATTATCTCGTACTTGGCGGTCTCCGGGTTCCCGAAGACAAATCGACGACAATCATCACTTGCAGCCAGTAGCCGAGAGGACAAGAAAAATGAAAAACGTGACAAGTTTATGAAGAGAGGCGTGCTCGTTTCGGCAATATAAATCAGTGTCCCCCTCTTGTTTCGGACCGTTACATTAAGCAAGACGAAGAAGAGATTTCCGCGAGCCTCGCTCGTCTTGAACAAACCAGCGGCGGCGGCGGCGAATCGATGGGGGAGCGGGAAGGGCACTCGATCATTTAAAGTTCTGCTCAAGTTAATGGAAAAATAGACGGATCTCGTCGTCGTCGTCGCGGGGTATTATAAGAGTGCTTGCTCATGGTGACGACTCAAGGAGAGAAATTTAAATTGTGATGTAATGACGCAGCAAACGAAAATTCGACCAAAGAAAAAAAAAGACGTTCAGGCGGATTAAACTTCGCAGGGTATCATAATTGATTGGATCAATAATTGGACTGGAACGCAGAGGGAGAATGCCTTCCGAGCCAATCGACATAATGATGACCGCAGATAAATCCGCTCGGTTTTAAAGAGCACCATTGATTTTCAATTGAGAAGAGAGCGACCATTCAGCGGGAAAATGCTCGGGGTAATTCAATCTTATCTTTTAATGTGCGCGGGATCTTGATCGGCAAAATCGATTATCATCATCTCGTAGGTACCTTGCAATTATTCGTTCCGCCCTATGAATTAAAAAAAAAAAAAAGAAATCACTTCGCAAAAGCTTCGGAAAGGTCGTAGCGTCTTAGTACTGACAACGATCGGGCTTAAGAAGGCCAATTAAGCAGCATAATCGGCAACTATGACGACTTTATAATTTTAATAACAAGAAAATCGCTTCGCAAAATTATCGAAAAGGTCGTAGCCCCAACGTGACGTCTTAGGCCTGAGCATGATCGAACTTAAGAATGACAATTAAGCTTTGGCGACTTTATAATTTTATGATTTTAATTTAACAAAAAATTACTTCACAAAATCTATTGAAGAGATCGTAGCCCCAACGTGACGTCTTAGGCCTGAGAATGATCGACTTAAGAATGCCAATTAAGCATCATAATCGCAGCTTTGACGACTTTATAATTTTATATTTTTAATTTGTCCTAAACTCACTTCGCAAAAGCTGTCGAGAAGGGCGTAGCTCCAACGTGACTTCTTAGGCCTGAGAATGATCGGACCTAAGAACGCCAATTAAGCATCATAAGCACAGTTTTGACGACTTTATAATTTTAAGAATTTAATTTTAATTTAGAAAGAGTCACTTCGCAAAAGCTACCAAGAAGGGCGTTGCTCTAACGTAACTTCTTAGGCCTGAGAATGATCGGGCCTAAAAACGCCAATTAAGCATCACAATTACAGCTTTGACGACTTTATAATTTTATCATTTTAATTTAAAAAAAGTCACTTCGCAAAAGCTTCGTGAAGGTCGTAGCGTCTTAGTACTGAGAACGATCGGGCTTAAGAACGCCAGCTAAGCAGCACAATCGACAACTATGAGGACTTTATAATTTTAATAACAAAAAAAATCGCTTCGCAAAATTATCGAAAAGGTCGTAGCCCCAACGTGACGTCTTAGGCCTTAGCATGATTGAACTTGAGAACGCCAATTAAGCGTTATAATCGCAGCTTTGGCGACTTTATAATTTCATGATTATAATTTAACAAAAAATTACTTCGCAAAATCTCTTAAAGAGATCGTAGTCCCAACGTGACGTCTTAGGCCTGAGAATGATCAGGCCTAAGAACGCCAATTAAGCATCATAATCGCAGTTTTGACGACTTTATAATTTTATGAATTTAATCTTCATTTAGGAAAAATCACGTCGTAAAAGCTATCGAAAAGAGCGTAGCTCCAACGTGACGTCTTATGCTTGAGAATGATCGGGCTTAAGAACATGCAATTAAGCGTCATAATCAGCAGCTTTGACGACTTTATAATAATAACGACGATTATAATAATAATAAAAAATCAGTGCAGTACTGTCCGTATAAGCTGACTATAGGTATGCATAATGACAGCAAAAAAAAGAAAAATAATTACTTTTGTGAGGTTATTGATGATAATAGAAGCATGGCGTCTTAAGCAACTACGGCGTTTGAATTTGTTTATCTGAATTCGAAATGATCACAAACTCGCGATTTTTTTCGACCCCTAAACGAGGTCATAACGCAAAAGTGTCTCTCCCTTATTAGTAGAAAATTCCTAGGAATCCGATGATTGCATCGAGCTCTGGATGCGAACGCGCGCAGATCCGGATAAAAAAAAAACGATCGATAAATCGAACCGCATTACTTCACTGGTCGAGACGTTTCATCTGATTTGCAAGGAGGCGTACTGACCGATTCGAAACAAACTCCTGAATTTTCTTCCACCCCTAAACGAGGTCATAAGGCAAAACTGTTTCTCTCTTATGAGCAGAAAATTCCTAGGAATCCGATGGTTGCACCGAATTCTGGACGCGAACGCGCACAGATCCAGATTTCAAAAATAAAAATTGGTTCGAAAAATCAAACACGACACGATTTTCGACCTCCACTCGTCGAGACCTTTCATCTCATCATTCTTGCACGATATTGATTCAACAAAATTTATAAAAATGTAGAAATAAAACAATGTTATCAAGCTATAAAAATTCGGCGCCCCTCCGCTTGATGCGCCCGCGGCCGTCGCCCCTTCCGCCCCGCCCTTACTGCGACGCTGGTCCTCAACGCCACGATAATTTTAAAATAAACACGTGGTGCTTTTGCTTTCATTGGCGTACTTTTTTCTTTTTTGTTAAATCCTTGAGATATTGCTTTTATTCATGCCAGAAATTTGGGATTGATATGCGAAGGAGTTTTTTTTTGTTGAACATGGGAAACCAAAAGAAAAAATCAACGACCTCTTATAGTCAGCGGCAATTATGCACAGTCGTCCGACCTCAAATGCTACTATTCGAGATTGAGATTTCTCCGAGTCTTGCAATAGATACAAAATGGTGCCCACTCAGTGGGGACGGCGTGAGAAAAAAGTAGTGCCCTGCACAGGTAGGTGTTAAATTTGCGGTCACCCGAGAATTTATTTCATTTATTTATTCATAGAAACAAACAGGAAATTCCTAATACTTATGTTTCTATATAACAATTTTTAGAAAAGAAGAAAAAAACAAAAATTACAAATACACTATAAAAAATAATAGCGCTTTTTTTCCAAAAGACTTTTTTGATTTTAAGACGACTTTTTATTACACTTTACTAATTATGATGAGAGGGGACTACAATATTATAAAAAAAAGAAGAAAAACTATTTTTAATTAGTGAAAAATGGCGGACTTGGCGGATTTAATAAATTTACCCTTCGATATTCCGAAAATTTCTACGGATTGGTAGTGTTTATTAAACAGTTTAAAAATTTTACTAACTGGAGATAAAGTATTTGAACCGACGTGCATAGGGGGTTGAGGTCTAATGCTATAAAAAAGGTATATGTAACCTGAACGGTGACAAGAGCCGGGCGTTATCGACAAAATTATTAAATATTTTAAATAAGATACGCAGCATTGCACCCTTGTTTAAGGGGCGGGATTGAAAATTCTGATCTTATGTGAGCATAAGATTCAAAAGGAGGATTTCTTTTATATTTCTTGTAATACAGAAATGTCAAGAACTTATTCTGAACTTTCTCGATTAAAGTCTCATCTGACTTAGTTGTTGGATACCAAATAATAGAAGCATATTCCAATTTAGGACGCACCAGAGTGTTATATAAAGATATAATTGAACGAGTATTAGTGAAATCTAACGTGTTGCGTATAATAAATCCCAAACTCCTAAATGCATCGTTTATAGCGATGTGTATATGTTCTGTAAAACGGAAAGAATTATCAAAAATTACACCCAGATCTTTCACTGACGATTTACGAGGTAAAGAAGCATTGTTTACTAAATAGTCATAGACAATGGGGTGTTTTCTCTTAGTAAATGTGACAACAGAGCACTTGTTTACATTTAATGGTAACATATTATGAGCACACCAGGTCAATACATTGTTAATGTCGTTTTGTAAGAGCAATGGATGTTACAGGTTTATAAATTTTACAATCATCGGCAAAAAGTGAACGTGTGGAATCTGTTACATGTGTTACAATATCGTTAATGAATAATAGGAATAAGAGAGGTCCTAAATTACTTCCTTGAGGGACGCCCGATTGAGCTAAACACAAACTGGAATAAGCTACTCTATAGAAGACGAGCTGGCGCCTGTTATTTAAATAAGAACTAAAAAACAGCAATAAATCATTTGAAAATCCGCCTCAATTCAAAACTATAGTCGGGCCGCCGAAGAAACGGAGTAATAATACTGCGTGATATACACGTGATTGCTGTTTCTGCGAGCTAAGTATCGACAGATTTACACTAGCCTACAATGACTATGAGAGAGTAACAACGTGGTCATATTTCCAGTAGTTAGTATTTTTCCTATTTTTAACAAATTGGCGTTATTTTTAATCGGTCTTTCTTAAGACTTAATTTAATATTTGAATAAAATAGTGGTAAATGGTAATTTCTGGTGTTTGATGTAAATACGGCTTTCCGTGTCGGTGTCACAAGAGCAGCGCGTGATCACTCCGTTTATTCGGCGGCCCGACTATAGAATTATCGACGACGCGACGTGACCTTCTCCGAGAATGATGGGGCGAAGAAACCAGGCTTAATGAGAATAATAGTGATAATAAAATCGAAGTTTCTTTAGGCAAGTGATCTGGGTAATCTGTGATTGTTGGGTTTAATTCTTGATTAGGCAGTTTTAATGCAATAAACTACTGCGAATTATAAAATCTGTAAAGTTAAAGGAACTTCAACGAATTCACTCACTCGAAGGGTATAAAAATAAAATAAAATCGCTCGCAATTCTCCGCGCTGAATTAGCAAAAAAATCTGGATGGAGGTCATGTCGACTTGGCAAAAGTAAATCAAATATACACGAGCGATGGCGGTATTGTTAAGAAATTGGCGCAGATTTGCGGGCAATTGTGCACGATTCAAGCCGAATCCATCAAAAATACACATAAACCGCATGTATGAAGTTTTTCCCTTCACCAATTCGCCTCGGCTCGACTCGCCTTGCAACGGCGACAGTGACTGATGCGTTCGCTTTTCGAACGACGCCGCTTTTTATTCCCCCCCGGATTCGTATTTAATGACACGTGCATAAGATTTATTTCAAGGAACGTACTCGCAATTCCGCCGCTGCTTAAATTCGTGAGTGGGAGTGGGGGGGGGGGGGGTGCGTGACCCGAATGCCGAATCACAAGCGGGGGCGCGGAATTTTCACTGTTGTTCGTCGGCCACCGGAAACTGCCTCGGCGCTCTCTAATTATAAAATATTCGGATTTTTCCTTTTCGTTTTTCGTTTTTTTTTTTTTTTTTTAATGGAATATCGCGAGCGCAAAATACGGGCCTGTAATGGAGTCACGCGATTCCGGGCAGACGTATTAAATAAATCTGCGCCGGGTGCTAACTCGGTACGATTTTTAATTGTGAAGCACGTCGCGAAATTTAATTGCACGTGCAACTGAAACGATTTTTGCTGCTGTACGGATTTACATAATGTTCGTTTCCGTTCATTTAATTTTTCTCACAGAACTTACGTCACCTACAATTGAATCAAATCAAACCTAAAATATGTCTAAATTATTAGTTCGAATATTAATAATATTGACAAAACCCAGGGAAATAATAATTTGTTGTTTAGACTAAGTCTTCGTCCTAAAGTGACATTAAAAAAAAAATACAAAATATAAAAAAAAATACAATATAAAAAAAAAATTATATACGCAGGCTGAAAATAGAAAACATACTGCTACTACTTGAATGAATTTACTTTATCTCTTCTACGCCACTGCGGAATCGTCCTCCAAGGATCGCAGTGGCCGTCAAAGTTTCGTTAACTTTTGTTTTAATATACATTTTAAGTACGATCTGTGATTTTGTTGCGACGAACAATTAATTATCTTGCATGCATCAGACATAACAGAAAGCGGAAACGAAAAGCGGATTCCTCCGTTGAAACAAAGAAATCGTATAAAACATGGGTAGCCAAAATGGAGTCTCTAATTAACTTTCAATTTATCGGGAAAAGGACGGATCATCCGCTTGGTAAAAGTTGTTTAAAGCATCTCAGCAGGTTCACAAGGCACAAAGAATTCCAGTAAACACTCCAATTAATTAGACTCTTGCATAAAATTAACACTTGGACTATTCTCAGTACACGTCAACACGTCTGCGTACACCGTGATTCAGAAATATCTCCCGATATTTTCAGGGTGAATAGAATATTAACTTTTTTTTATAAAAATTTTTGACGAAATATGTAAAAATCAAAAAGTTAGGGATAAAATACTGAAAGCTACCCTTACAAAACTACCCGTTAAAAAGTACAGAGGATCTGACATATATGTTGTTAATGTGTTAATATGCAGTTAGGTGATATTGCCAAAATGCAAAATTTTTCACCCCTCTTTCTGGGGTTATAACTCCCTGTTAATGTGCAGTTAGGTGATATTGCCAAAATGCAAAATTTTTCACCCCTCTTTCTGGGGTTACAACTCCCTTATTATACATACACTTTTGGAAAAAATAATATATAAGAAGGTGACCTTATTTTTTGATGTTCTATTCACCCTGAAAATATCCCTGTATTGTAACGACAAAATACAAAGTAAATCGTGTAATAGAGTGATAATAGAGTGAGTCAAGATGGTGAGCCAATTAGAATTCAGAAATGGCTTACGTGAACTCTAGAACCAATAGAAGCTGTGATATCGAAGCGGCTAAAAGGAAACAGCAATGTGACCAACTGACAACCGCCCGCCGTATCGTACCACACATGAATGACTTGGGATGCAAGCGAATGAATTTAAAAAATGCAGGACGTTGACCTGCGCGTGAATAAATCTAAAACTTTCTCAATTATCTTCCCCCTTCCCCCCTCCTGCCCCCGTTCGCGTGTTTCTGGGATTGCAACAAATTAATACATAGCAAAGCAGGCGAGCGAATAATTTATCACTGCATCGAGGTGCAGGCAGAGAAAGCAACAATGAACTTTCGCATGCCGCTCATTATGTCGAGGGGGGGGGGGGGGGAAATTAAACCTGGCGGCGTCTTTCCAACATTTGCATGCCCCTGAATATTTATAAGAATCTGGGAATCTATTCATTAACCGAGATGCGGCGGCAAAAAAAAAAAATCCGGCGGGGATTCCCCGCAAGGTCGTTAAAGAGACCTCCTCGCCGCCCGCCGTCCGCGAAACGGGAAGAACAACGTTAATCCGACGGCGTTCGCCCTACTCGTTCGTCCAAATAATCTCGAGTCTCATCCCATCTCACCCTCCAAAAGCTGACTATTAAAAAAAAAAGGAACAGGGTGGCCCAACGATGCGTATTTCTTCTATGAGGCCTAGAGGAAAGAAATTAGGGAAAAAATCGATAAAGAATTTTATAATAGACAATATGCGGCATATTGTAAAATTATTTTGAAGTATATAGAGTGTTTGGAAAAATTTTGTGCAAATCGCTTTTGATTGACGACTTGCCCAATTTATTCGCAATTGCGATGTAAGAATGATGAACAGATAAAATAGCGACATCTTACTATCGCTTTTTGACCTGACATTGCAGTAGGATAGACAAATTGAAGCGGGATTTGCTCCTAATAAGTCCCCCATGCAAGGCGGCCATGCTTGCTGTCAAAGCATAATGAAAATGTTTAGAAAAAAATTTTTTGTGCAATTGCGAATAAATTGGGCAAGTCGTTTTTGGTCTGCAGTGGGAATGTTGAGCTACGTCTCTGCTGAAGAAGCCCCAAGCAGGGCTGAAACAGCTGTCCAGAGGCTGCTCGAGGTTTTCACTGCAATCAAAAACGATTTGCACAAAATTTTTCTAAACATTTTCATTATGCTTTGACAGCAAGCATGGCCGCCTTGCATGGGGGACTTATTAGGAGCAAATCCCGCTTCAATTTGTCTATCCTACTGCAATGTCAGGTCAAAGGTCAAAAAGCGATAGTAAGATGTCGCTATTTTATCTGTTTATATAGAGTGTATAAAGTATCGATCGCTCAGTATAATGCAGAATGATATCTTAATTTTGTTCACATTTTCATAAAGGCTAAAGTCCTAAAAATATCGTGTTAGATTTCGTTCGTCTGTGTTACCTCATTAATCAGAAATTCAAATTCAAACTTACTGAATTTTTGCAAAATTCTTCAAGAAAAAAAAATATTTTATGAAAGTTATTCAATAAAATCAATATATCTTTATACCGCTGTAATCAGCTTACTGTGGCGCATTCAAATATCTAAAAATATACAGGGTGTTCCATTTAAAAAAAATCAGTTTCCACGAACCACCATTTTTCTGATCACTCTGTATAGTTCAAAATAATTTTACAATATGCCGCGTATTGTCTAGTATAAAATTCTTTATAGATATTTTTCCTAATTTTTTTTCCCATAAGCCTCACAGAAGAAATACGCATCGTGGGGCCACCCTGTACAGGGTGACTACGCGAGAATTCATACTCCCTTTAACTCCTTTATTTTTTATTTAAAAAAAATGTTTAATAGAAAACTTATAGGGATTAATTCAAAGTTTCTCCGTGTGCTCACAAAAGAACAATTGATGGTCGGATAAACGAGATATAAAGTAAACTTAAGTTTTTTTTTAATTGAACATCCTGTATATTATTACGATTTTCGATTCTAAATTAAATTCTACTGAGATTACGTATATAATAAAACCAATAATGTAGAAGGTGTCCATAAAATAATTTCTATTTAATTTATTTTATTTTTGAATTTTAGAAATAGAAAACTTGAATAATGATTCTTTTATACTAAGAGACGTGAATCAAAGCATGTTAAAAATATTTACACTTTGCGTAAAAAAAATTGAAGATGCTTTGAATATGTTTTACGTTAAATTTTTAATCATTTTTTAAAATTCAACTTTTCCTAAATATTTTTCGTTTCTAGTTAAAAAGTTAATTTTTAGAAAACATGCAAATCCATTAAATATTTTAAAGGTAAAATTTTATTTAATGTTATTTTGTTTAAAACCAAAACTTCTTTTATTTCTTTTGGGTATCCGACACTCAATTGTTTGCTGTGAGTGTCTGTAGCAGTACTGAAATAAATTCTACAACTTTCTTTATCCTTTTTTCTTTCTAAAATAAAAAAATTAAGCAGGAATTATTTTATACACATCTTCTACATTATTAGTTTTATTATACATATAGTCCCATTAGAATTTTATTTCGAATCGAAAAACGTAATAAAATATAGGGTGTTCCATTTAAAAAAGACTTAAGTTTATATCTCTTTTATCCGACCATCAATTGTTTTTCTGTGACCACACAGAGAAACCTCGAATTAATCCCTTTAAGTTTTGTATTAAAGATTTTTTTCTGTGTTCAAAAATAAAAGATTTAAAGGGGGTAGGAATTCTCTTGTACGATTTACAACAAACTGCACAAAAGGGATTTTTTTTTTTGAGAACCTCTCCTTGTGGCAATTCCACCTTGTAGTACTTGTTTCAGCTACGAATTAATTACGAATTTAATTAGTTGTACCTGATATTACACTGATGGTAGATTGAGGGGGGGCGGGGGGCGGGCGTAATTGTCGAATTGTCTGTAGTAGCATAGACGAACATTGTTCAAATAGAGAAACTGCAAAACGTTTGAAGTTCGACTGGAAGCCCTAGGTAATTAGTTTGTTTGAGATTCCTGTGCCGGGGGGATACCCCCAGAACGTCATACTTTAAACGCGCATCTATAACTACCCTACAGCGCGCTTGCGCCCCTGCTTCTTACTGTTGCTTATTGTAATAATAACACCGTTCGCTTCTTGTTTATTTAGATAGACGAAATACACGTGGTAGAATAGGCGATGTTTTCCTTCGCTCCCCCCCCCTCCCAACCCTCCTCAATACGAAACACAATGGGGCAAGAAGAGCACATAATTAAAAAATAAAAATAAAATCCGCGTCTCGGGGATTTCATCCCCCTTCGGCGGAGGAGTTATTCGTTCGTTCTGATTAATGCAGGATGTCGCCGCAGGTCTTACAGCTTTATTTCCAAGTAACTTAATATTTAAATTCGCGAATAAAATTTGAATGAATTCGGCCTGAAATCTCTTCTTCTGTTTCGTTGCTTTGAGCGGCACGCGCGGTGCACGGTTTCGTCGAGATGATAACTTCCGTGATGTGATTAGAATGTCGTCGGGTGACGGGGTGGGTGGGGGGGTGGGGGGCAAGCCCGCGGAAATTATTCGATCTCTTTCCGACGCGAAAACTCTATCAGATCCGCGTTACGTCGAAGCGCTAAATTAATTAATGCCTTGTCTTAATAATCGTCGACGTACACTAATGCTTAAAAGTTTCGAAATGAAAAGCAATAAAATCGTTCGAATTTGAACCTTATTGAAACGGGCCTAATATATTTCGAACCTTAAGGAACAGAGACACTTTCTTCGCACCCCGATAGGAGGGTTGTTTACTAAGGTCCTATTAAACCCCGGCCGGTGCAGATGTTTATGGTTTGTTGAATTTCGTTGCCAGTATTTGGTTCCGAGTATTTATTGAGGCGACGCGCGGTTGCGAACGCGGACGCGGTGGCGAATTTGTTTGTTCTCTTTTGCTTTAACTTAAAAATTGAACAAAAAATGTTTTTTTTTAATTAGAATATTTTATATTGTTAAATAACAGGATTTCAGATCATATTATTAAGACATATAAATGTTAAATTGCTATAAAGGATCGACGATGTTAATTAATCTGAAAAATTATAATTATACCAAATTTCTGCCTTTATACACTTCTGGTTTGTTTGACTTCACAAAAATTTTATTCGTTTGTAGTTTGTGTATGTTTTTCTGTGGATTCTAAAATTTTCATTACGAGAAATACATAAATAGATTTTTAGTAAATATGAAATACAGGGTGATTTATTAGCTCACCGACAAGCTTTGCCATACGGAAAGCTCACATAATTTTAAGAAAATAATAACAATTAGGACATATGTTCGATTTTATTTATTTTTAAGTAAATAGAAGACCTCACAATTTTGATTCTAGTTATTTTGTCCCGTTCCTCTGTACAGCTGTTTTAGTCCTATTTGGGGCTTCGTCAGCAGAAGCGATCGCAGGATGTCGCTATTTAAGCAGTTTCTATTATGCTATTTAAGCATTTCCGTTATATTTTACATTTTTTCACGTCATCTTTATTTTATAAATCTTAATATATTGATATTTTCAATTCAATTTTATCATACACGTCTTATTCACATGTCAAAAAACCTATTCATGTAAAATATTTTCGACATCAAGAAAAATTATGTTTCATTTTACCGAACCTCTGTTTTATGATACCCTTTTGTTTGTTTTGTTTGTATTGAGAAATATGTCACAGTACTATTGGGCAGGTTTTTTTTGTTGTAAATATATACTTGAATTATTGTTTTGTTAATTTTTACTTTAGTTTTGTTTTTACTTGTAATAAGTTTTTCGTTGTTCTCAATAATAAAGTCTTGAATACTTTTTCCAGTGTATGTTATTCTTTTTTATACGGTATCATATAATATTGTAAGAATTTACAGTGAAATAAATTTAAAATAACGTAATTTCATTTAAATAATAAGTTTACTGATGATATTGATCGAATAATTAACTCATTAAAATTATTCAGAATCATACAAATTTAGGAAACTTAACAAATATAGTATTAAACTCCTAGAATATAGAATGATATGTGTAATACTTAAAAATTGCAATACTTGCGTTAAAAATAATATACATATTTCATTCTACGCCACAGAGGAAAAAATAATATTCTTCTTTTTAGTTTCTTCTCAAATCTGACATCAGTGAAATAAGTTGAAAAGTTCATCAACAAAGTTTGGCAAGTTTTCATTAATCTAGAAGTTAAGAGAAAATGATTAAATCGTATAACATTTATTTTGTGAAAATATGTGAATGATTTTTGAGTATTTGAAAAAATATATAGAATGAGCTAGATTATTTAAATTTGTTTCTTATTATAATAATATAAATGCTAAGAAGTTCTGCTCAACAAAGCTATTAATTAGTTGCAAAACATATGTGTATTTAATGAAACTAGAAAGTTAAATTTAATTAACGAAAAATAACAGATTTTATTTTATTGACTTATTTAATTTCAATTGCCGAAGTTTCAGAAATTTTAATTTCATAATGCACACATTATTTACTACACATGTTATAATATTTAGAAAATAAATTTTGTTAAATTTCTTTTCCATCCAACTACAATGAAAGTCTTTCTAGCAGATTATTCAAGTTGGTTGAATAAGTTCGCTTCTGTGTTAAATCGCTGTGTTTGCGATGACCGGTTTTATTATCGGGGTAGCAGGTACGGTTGTAAAAGCTATAAGGTTCATAATTGCAAAGCATAAAATTTCTTACTGCCAGTGGCATGTCTCGTACTCCGAAAACTTTATAGCAGAAGTGTACATTTACTTAATATTTGCTTTTATTTGGTTGAATTCTCTGAAGGGTCACGCATTTGCGTTTGTTTTTTGTTCATTTGTTGTTATTTCGACGGTTCGCACTTGACATTTGACGCAATTGGTTGTTATTGACGTCGGTTGTGCAACGTTGGCGTTTGCTTATGTCACGATGATTTCGTGTTTCTTTTACTTTTCCTTTCTTAGTAAGGGGTAAAGACCAAATTCGCGGCGTGTGTATAGTAAGCAGTTGTCGTTGTGTTATCCCCAGGGCACGGTCTTCGACGGGGGGCTCGTCCCCATTTTCGCGATGCATTCGTCTGGGAGACGCCGCACAATTTTCGTATTGACGAGGTACTGCGTGGGAGGTTTCCGACATATATCGGTTTTTACCATGAGATTTTTTGAAAACAGGCCAGAGTTGGCTTTGGAGTATTCAAACGTACGTTTGAAATAAATTTACTGACAATTAATTTCCAGATTTGTCAAAGAATAAACCTTAACAATATGTTTAGAACTGTGACCAGAATGAACAAAAACCGTTTTCATCAGGAACTTTTACCGCATTGCAATAAAAATGAGAATTATTTGTGAAAACATTGACTTCCGGTGTGCTACACATAAAAATTTTGGAGATAAATTGTTATCTTCCTAATCGATAAAAATATTATACAGTACGTTCCTTAAGTTAAGTTGATTATAAAGAAGTGATAATAACTCACAAGTTATAAACTTTAAGACCATAAAATATGGTGTGGTTGCAAAGCTCGTAGGAAGTACTATCCAAATATACTATTATATACAGGGTGTTCCATTTGAAAAAGAAAAATGACTAATTTTACAATACGCGAACTGAATCGCAGTGTTGTAAATAGTCGCTAGGTTTTTAAAAATGATGAATATTATGAAAGTAGAGAGATTTAGATATTTTTTAGTCCAAGGTTGATTGTCGTATCATTAAAATTGACGATTTGACAGACGATCAAACATGATCCATCTTTTGCATAAAATTAAAAAAACTCGGTAAATATTAAAAATAAGTAAGTATAATGTTATAATCATTTTTGTCGTCTCTTCAAGGACTAACCGAAACTGCAATAAAATATGTAGTGTTCCATTAAAAAAAAAATAATAAGTTAGGTTTGTAACTTATTAAATGAATAGCCTGTATATTTGAAAATAATTTCAAATTATGAGGAATAAAAACCTACTGCGGAATGAAAACCTACACAACTTTTGCTAAGACATTTTCTTGATAAAATGAATTTAAAGGGCCATTGTTGGACTATTCCAGAGGTCTGGAATACCCTGTATAAAGAATTTATTGTGACGCTTTGACATTACTAAGCTAAAATTATTTTGAAGTTTGTATTAAAAGTAATCCTATTTACGACGTAAGTTTGCATTTCTCATAGCTCATTCTGGCCTGTTTTCAATAAATCGCATGGTACTTGGTGCCCAAGTTTGGCTTTATTAATTTGTGACGTGCCTGCTGCGAACAGACATCGTTGTGATATCTCAAAGACACTAAGGTGGTGGTGTTGTCACAATATTCGTGTCGACAAAGAACCTCGTGGAAAATTTTACTGCAGCATTTTTTTATTGAACTGCTTAATTTATTTATTTTCAGAAAAAGTCTTTAATTACTTCACTACATTAGACATTTGTTTTTTTTTGTGTATAGTCTGCTAACTTGAAAATGTAATGTACAAAGGCGGTTAAAACTCAACTTTAACTTTAACCGAATAAACAAATTCACATAAGATTTTATGGACATATGGCAATTATTGCATTCATAAATAAAATGTTGTTCACTTTGAACCTGGTTCAGTTGAATGTCACTTTAAATCTCCCTTGTACAGGTGACTACGCGAGAATTCCCACCCCCTTTAACTTTTCGAATTTTGAATTTAGAAAGAAATTTTTCTAACAAAACTTATAGAAACTAATTCAAAGCTTTGCTGATATTTACGAAAAACAAAATGAGCATCGCGTAACTGAGATATAGACTGAAATTATATTTTCTTAAATGGGACACTAGGTATAATTTTACATATTTGTATTTTAAATTAAATTCTTGTGGGATATTGGCTAAACAATGTGTACATAAAATGAATATTTGTCGAGATATTCGCATTTAAAGTCGTTGTTCAACTTTCTACGAATGAAGTTCACCAAAGCTGTTGTAGAATGTGTAAAGTTGATATTTGCGAATAAAATATAACGGCTTCGTGTAAACAAAGCTTAGAAAAATAAATTTTGCGTGAAGTCTTATGGAATATGTATAACCGGTGATGGCAAAAATTTAATACATTTTCAATAGAAATTAAAAACTATTTTGAGAGCGACCTGGATCGGAGAAAAATATTAAATAAATATTGAATGTAAGAAAAAAAATGAAAGTTTTTCTTTAAAGATCTGCAAAATAGTCTATCTTTCCTCACAAATGTTATAAATCTAGTGAAAAAATATTTCTAGTGATTTTATGAAACTGTATTTTTTTTTAAATTTATATAACGGATTTTCTTTTAAAAAAAAAATATATTTTTAAACCTTTGTTCAAATAGAAATTTTACTTGGTGCCTTGGTGGATGAAAACTCATCCGAGTTTGTCTCAGCGTGTCCCTGCTGTTACGGAGAGGTACGTTTGCGATTGAAGCGCTTTTCGGCGCAAATTATTACCGCCGTATTTTTCTTCACTTACAAGCTTAGTTCGAGCTTAAATTTCGGTCTTTTTCCGAAGTACTGCAAGCTTTCTGTGACGATCCTTTTTGGGGGAGAGGAGGTGGAAAATCGTGTCGGGGCAATTTTTCGACCAAGATGGCGGTATATGTCTGGTGGATGATTTAAAGGGCCTTCTTTTAATCCGAACGTGCGCGCGTTTTCATCCAGAATTGTTTTTTCGAGGGGGCGGCAAGGGTAAATTGGACGCTTATCCCCCAAGCGCAAGATTTTCTTATTTCGGCACTATTGTTGAGAAACTCTGCTGAATTCACTGAATTCAATGAACTCCTGCTTGCTGATAATTGAAGAATAAACACCCGCGAGACTACGTGAAACCAGAGTTTAAACCTCCGAGCCACAACATTTCCTGCATTTATTTAAAATCGTTTTATTTAGTTGCATTCTTGGAAAGTCACGCATTTCCATTTAGGTTGATGAGGTCCAGGTCGTATCAAAATTTTGTTGTAAATCGTTTTTGAAAAAGCGAGTTAATTCGCTACCTAATTGGTGGCAGCGGTGGGATGACCGATTTTTTTTTCATCCAGTTTAAAAACTCGGCCAACCGAAAATGAATTCTGTTTAAATTGAAATTGTGGTTGGAGATGTACACACATAGAATGTTGCGTCGCAAACACATTGTGTTTATAGCACGCCGGATTCTAATTAGACAGCGCGTTACCGCCAAACATCCCCGCGAGCGTGTCGACATTTCCCCGCGCCGCCCCTCGCCGTCGATGACTTCCAAATTTCAAAACGTTTCGGTTAAGCTCCCAGCTCAACTCACAGATCGTCCGAACTCATCGCTAATTAAAGCAAGGAGCGGAAATATAATAAATTGCTGCTGCGCGAAGTCTGCAAACGCGATTTCCGCCCCCGTCGTGCCGGCAATTAACTGGCGCTGTTGAACCTTCCTCTTCGTGTAACATGTGTCGGTGGCGGAGGGTCATTGCAGGTTGGCGTTATGCTAAACATGCAACCCGGGGGGGGGGGGGGGGCTATGTAAATTTAATTGATAGCGCAACCACCGCCTTCCGTTTATCTAGCTGCATACACAACACTGCCGCCGCCGCCGCCCTGGTTTGCGCAGATAATCGGGGCGGTCGGTGCTGAAATGGATCGCCTCCGTGAGTTTTATCGCGCGCCCCTGATAATTAGTGCGGTGGGGAAAATCTGCATCTGATTGCGTTTCGAACAATTTGAAAGCCCCCACGTCCAAATCGCAGACGACGAGCCACCCCGCCGCCCCCCTTTTTAGCCTGCACTCTCTGGAAATCGCTGCGAATAATCTAAATAAATGACCCGTCACGCGAACATACATAAAACATAGACGCTTTACGACAGAGAGATAGATCAACTACTTTGACTTGGCTTTTATTACGTACCCTTTACATTTTGGGAATGCTGTTTGTTTTGTTAGGCTAACATAATTTATCGCTGAGCTTACCACTCAAACAAAAACGTACAGTCCAATTGTGTTTTTCTCCCACTCAGTAATAAGGAATTATAAATATTACTCTCTAGACAAATTCGTATTAGTGACAAGTATTCACAGATCTTAAACTTTCAGACGTTAGTGTACATATATTGCTCTCTCTACCTTTATGAATTAACTAAAATGTAAAGAAAAGTGGAATAAATTTCCATTTAATTAAAAAAAAAATGATGATCGAGGAACGGCCACGGTCGTTCGTTCCATATTTCGAGGTGAATATCTTAAGATGAACCTCGAACTGAAAGAAATTAAAAAACGCGAGTGGGACGCAGTCACCGGAATCCGTTAGGATGTATTAAATCCGGTAATGAAAAAGGATTTCTTTTATTTCAAGGAATGACGGGGCGGGCGGCGCGTTGACGCGCTTAAATTAAAAAAAAATCTCTTCCGGAGATGTACTCCGAAGAAATTACTCCATGGACGAACAAATCCTTTCTTAAAAAAAAAATGATCAGATAATTCACTATTATGTGTGCGAAAAATTCAGAAAAAATTTTAGTAGAAAACAAAAAATTACTGTAAAAAACGCCGTTCAACAAAATCTGGAAAAATCAATTTGATAAAAATAAAATAAACAAAAGAGAAATATGGGAGCATAAAATGTAAAAAGAAAACAAAAGATGTAAGACTGTTTGTAAAAAATCGCCAGTCAACAAAATCTGGAAAAATCAATTTAATAAAAATAAAATAATAAAATAAACAAAAGAGAAATATGACAGTATAAAATGTAAAAAAAAAAAACAAAATATGGAAGACTGTATGTAAAAAAGCGTCAATCAACAAAATCCGAAAAATCAATTTGATAAAAAAGAAACAAAAACAAAAGAGAAATGCCACCGCATAAAATAAATTTAAAAAAAAACAACAGATGTACCCCGGGGTACCACGACGAGCAAAAAAAATGAAATTCGACGAAAGTTCTTGCAAATAAAAATAAACTCGTAGGAAACAAAAGAGAAGGTCAATAAAATGTGAAAGCCAATTCGAATAAAAGAAGAAAAATGCGAAAAAAAAACAACAGAAGTACCAGGTTACCACGATGAGCAAAAGAAAAATGAAAATCGACGAAAGTTCTTGGCCATTTCGATTGAAAGAAGAAAAATGCGAAAAACATGAAAGACAAAAACAGAACAAGAACGGATAAAAAAATTATTAAATGAAAAACCGGGAGTAAAATGCAAAGCGACAATTCCTTAATAAAACAAAATCAACACGGAAACAAAAAAGAAAGAAACATTATGAAATGAAATAAAAACAAAATACAGTGAATTAAACAAAAACAATAGACGGTCGTAGATGAAGTCAGAAAGAAAATAGTTATTTTTCTTAATTTTTTTTTATAAATTAAATTAATAAATAAATAGTTAAAAAAATAACTACATGTGAAATGAAATTAAGCAAAATAAAAACAAGAACAAAAGATGTTAAATTGAGAGTTAGAAAATAAAAACAAATCAAATTAAATCGAATGAAAGAGAAAAAAAAAAAACAAAATTCAATCTAATGATTGATTATACGTACGACAATTCCTCAATAAAACAAAACCAAAACGAAAACAAAAAAGAAGAAAATATGAAATTAAATAAATATATAGAACAAAAACAAAAGACGATCGTCGATAAAGTATTTTTATTTATTTATATTTATTTATTTTTTAGTATATTTTTTTATAAATTAAATAAATAATAAATAAACAATTAAGAAATAAAATCGTGTGATGTAAAATGTAGTAAAAGAAAAAGCGATAACAAAAGATGCTAAATTGACAGTTAAAAAATAAAAAATAACTTAAATCGAATAAAGGGAAAAAAAAACAAAATTCAATCTCTTGATTGATTATAAGTAGAACAATTCCTCAATAAAACAAAACCAAAACGGAGATGATTTCGTAAATATCTCAAGGAATCCGTTGAAATGAGACTTGAAATTCGTTCAATAAAATTTGATTCAAGTACTTAAAAAGTACTTAAAAATATATCGGCTCGAAATAAATAAATGAATTCATTATAAAACGCTCACAAAAACGACAGAGTCGGATTTAGGGCCAATTCTGATGAAATGAACGCCGGAAAACTTAAAATTTAGGTGTCTTGCACCAGAGTCAAAATCGTTGACGCAAGCATGATCCTCAAAGAAAAAAACAAACTAATTTGATTTCATAAATATCTCAATGAATCCGTTGAAACAGGACTTGAAATTCATTCGATTACATTTGGGTCACTCGTATAATCTGATTCAAGCACTTAAAAAGATATCTGTTCGAAATAATAAATAAATTTAACGCTCACAAAAACGATGGCCAGAGCCGGATTTTAACGCTCACAAAAACGATGGCCAGAGCCGGATTTAGGGCCAATTCTGATTAAATGAGCGCCGGAATATAAAATTTAGCTGTTGTGTGATTCTCAAGAAAAAAACAAACGAAGATGTTTTCGTAAATATCTCAATGAATCCATTGAAACGAGGCTTGAAATTCGTTCGACTAAATTTGGGGCGCTTTTAGAATTTGACTCAAATACTTAAAATGAGGTCGGTTCGAAAAAATATTAAGTTAAACGCTCATAAAAACAAAGGTCAGAGCCGGATTCAAGGTCAATTCTGAATGAAAGGAACACCGAAATACAAAATCAAGTTGCTTATGGTGGAGTCAAAATGCTCAGCTTCCTCTGAAAAAAACAAACACAGATAATTTCGTAACTATCTTAACGAATCCGTTGATAAGAGACTTGAAACTAGTTTAACTAAATTTGGCATATTTGTACAATCTAATTCAATTATTTAAAAAGAGATGGATTCGAAAAAAAAAATTAAATTTGTTGTCAAACACTCACAAAAACGAATTCGTTGAAAAGAGGCTTGAAATTCGTTTAACTAATTTTGGCATACTTGTACAATCTGATTTAAATACTTATAAAGAGAGATGGGTTCGGAAAAAAATATAAATTTGTTGTCAAACGCTCAAAAAGAAGTTGGTCAGAGCTGGATTCAGGGCCAATTCTGATAAAACGAACACAGAATCCAAAATTAGTTTGTCTGTGTCGGAGTCGAAATGGTCGGCGCAAACGCATGATCCTAAAAAAATAAAACAAACATGTTTCGTAAATATCTCAACGAATCCGTTGAAAGGAGTCTTGAAACTCATTCAACTAAATTTGAGACACATGTAGAACTTTATTTATGTACTTAAAATAAGATCGATTCAAGAAAAAAAAAATTGAAATTTATTGTCAAAATGATGTTAGGAGCCGGATTCAGGATCAATTCATCAAACATCGGAGTATCCTTGACGATGTCCAATTCAATTCAATACTGCCGAATGCCAGTAAACGAACGACGGGTGAGCAAAAAAAATTGTACACCGTTTAGGGTAAACAAAACTTGCTTACAAATGAACGATAATTTAAATCTGCTACGAAGGTATCATCAGATAAAAACGATCTTCCCAAACATCAGCCAAATGCATACTAAAGTGTCTGAGCTGGTGGCGTACAAACCTAACTCGTCTCGTTGGGGGTAACCTCCCGCTATTAAAAATGTAGTAAGTAGGGGCGTATAAACAAACTCCGAAATCCGGACTTAAGTTTGCTGGGCCGGAGTCAAAATGATCGACATGAGTGAGCATACGATCCCCAAAAAGAAATATAATAAAATAAATAAGCAAAGATGATTTCGTAAATATCTCAACGAGCATTAAAATGAGGGTTGAAATTCGTTGAGCAAAATTTGGGGCACTTGTGCAATGTGATCCAAGTATACTTAAAATTAGGTCGGTTAGGAAAAAAATGAGATCTGTTGGCAAAAGTTCGCAAAAGCGATGGTCAGAGCCGGATTCAGGAACAATTCTTGTGAAATGAACGCCGAAATGAAAGATTAAGTTGTCTGCACCGGATCAAACTGGTCGACGCGACGCAAGCAAACGATTCTCAAAACAAGAAAGCAAACAAAAATGATATCGTAAATATCTCAATGAATCCGTTGGAAAGAAGCTTGAAATCAGTTCAGCAAAATTTGGGGCACTTGTAAAATCAGATTCAAGCACTTAAAAGTAGATCGGTTAGAAAAAAGAAAATGAAATTTGTTGTCAAAAGTTCACAAAAACGGTAGTCAGAGGCGGATTCAGGACCAATTCTTTTGAAATGAACGGTGAAATGCAAAATTAAGTTATCTGCACAGGAGTCAAACTGGTCGACGCAAGCAAACGATTCTCAAAACAAAAAAGCAAACAAAGATGATATCGTAAATATCTCAAGGAATTCGTTGAAATGAAGCTTGATTTTAGTTCAACAAAATTAGTAATCGTCTTTTGCAAGCAAATAATATTTAGAGCAGAACACCGTTTGACATTCGCAATCAGTTTAAGCTACAAGCTGCATTTAAAACAAAAACTTGCTCGTAAAAGTATTAATAAAGGAGGGCCGTGACTGCACAACACCCGGACGTGTGTGGAATACTTCTTTCCGAACGTGTTTAAAGTGCTTTGCAAAACTGTAAAACGTTGGAAGCGAAAACGCAATTAAATTCCGCGGGCTGAATTTATCCGCGAATAAAAGAAATTATTAAGCGGCAAGCTTTTATAAGCGCGCCGGCATAATTTTTACTGCACTCTCGTCGTCGGTCGTCGTCGTAAAGAAAGCATCTCGTTATCTTGAAACTTTAAAACGTTCGTCGTTTTTTTCGCATACATTAAAAGAAGTCTTTTTTAACTCGACAATAAATAAGACTGCGGCGGCGGCGGCGGCGGCATTCTTTTAAAAATTAAACGTTGCGAAGGGATTTTGGAACTACCGTCGTCGACGCCGTAATGAAATTTTTAACGTCGCTTATGAAAGCATTCCCGTCAGCTTATCGTCTCTAAATAAATACAATAAGCGAGAAAGCATGCAACGGAAACTGATGAGGCGATGTCGTCATATTCGAGAAAGTTCCGCCGGAATTTATTAAAAGTCGAGGCATCCACGTAAAATAAAGCCGGGCGGCATCGTTCACAACCATCCGCGATATTATTAATTTAATCTTAGAAAAATGTTCCGCCCGTTAAAAATTCAATTTTCTCGTGCATCTTCGCGATAAAAATATTTGCAGTTGAAATAAAACGTCGAGACAGGATTACCTAACGGCCGGCGTGCTTCAAAATCATACTCGCACTCGCAAAGTTGCATGCGTTTGCTTTGTTTTGTTTTTTTCTTGGGTAGCCAACTCGACAATTCATGTTAAGCGTGTTATATAGTTACAATTTTTTTCGCAAAAACTTTTCCAAAAAAAAAGAAATGTTTTAATTCAGTAAACTTGATGCAATGTCGCTATTAAACTAAGTTTCACTGTAAATTTATTTACAGATAAAATAGCGACATCTTACTATCGCTTTTTTTTTCTAGTAAATTTATTTGTTGATTGTCGTTCACTTTTTTATCAGTATTTTTTTAATTTTTTTATTTTATTTATTTATTTCTAAACGGTTTCTTGTTTCTTACAGTGCAAAGGTGGATTTTACAGCGTCAATAACTTTAACCACGTTTTCGGTTTCCATTTTATTTGGAATTGGTGGACGTTTTC
The DNA here is from genome assembly GCA_036172665.1 of Prosopocoilus inquinatus. Lineage (NCBI taxonomy): Eukaryota > Metazoa > Arthropoda > Insecta > Coleoptera > Lucanidae > Prosopocoilus > Prosopocoilus inquinatus. The sequence continues at coordinate 10,773,821 of CM069871.1, read as the reverse complement.
TTGTGCATTTTAGAAACGCTTCTTGCAATAAATAGATTTTTACGAGCGAGCTCACTACTTTCCGTACCATAAATGCGTCATAATGTAAACGTCTTGTCGGCTTCAAGTAAGTATTTTTTGGGACAGTTATTCGCAATCGGCAATTCGTGGGAATTAAATAGATTGTTTATCTTACATGGTGACTAGATCATAAATAAGCCAAGGATTTTAGGTTCAAAAATAGGTCCGAGATAGTTGAACGATTTTTTATTAGAAGGAAAAAAATAAGGAATTAATGAAAATGACCGGTCGAGTTGAGTGAGGCAAAGGAGAAATATCGCCGGAAATTCGCGTGCAAGTAGGAAAAGAAATTTGCTGGAAAAACTAGAAATAAAGTAGGAAAATGTCGTGAAAAACAAAAACGAAACAAATGAAAAATGACTGATCCAAAAAGTGCAAATCTCCGATGCGTAAGAGAATTAAAAAGGTGAAAGGTAAACGTTTAGAGCATTCTCATTTATTGCTTTGGAAATAACTTTTTATATTGCATTTTTCGTCGTAGTGCAGACATGAATTTTACAGCGTTATTAACTTCTCACGGTTTCAATTTATTTGTTTGCAATTTGCAGACGTTTTTTGTTCATTTCAGGCTGCGTCTTGCAATCAATAGATTTTCGCGAGTGCTCGCGCAATTTTCTGCGCTATAATTGCAGCGATATAAACGTCTCGTCGATTTGTAATCAAAATTGTTTGCGGCATTTATTTGCAATCGGCTACCTTTGTGTTTAACGATGTTTCGTGGGAATTAAATAGATTGTTTTTCTTACGTCGAGACTATAATAGATCAGCGGTTTCTAAAGTTTATGTTACTACGCCTCCCTTTAAAAAAAATGTAACCTTGGCGTCTCCACCTCTCTCTTTCTTTCATAAAATAACATAGAAGTTTATTTATACGAATATATTTTGTTGTTAATTTGTCTTGTTATGAAAATTACATTCCTGTTAAATTTTCGTGCCTGTCTGTGCACCTGCCCACGCCTGCCAATTTGAAAATCGAGGACATACATCATAAAGCTTGAAATCGCGTCCGTTTTTATGTCACCTTGTTCCAGTGAAATCAGTTTGGTACTTCGGCGGAGTTACAATTTGCGTTAACCTTGGGATTAGCTCCAATTGATATCCGAGTTTACTCGATTGGTTTTGGCTTATGTCATCAGGCTTTTAATTCGTTTAAACTCCTTCCTAACAGTTTTAAGGCGAAGCCAGCTGTCGGCTTTATTAACTTGTTGCTTGCTCATGTCGTTTCGACCTTTCCAGGGTGGCACGATGGCGTTTATTATTATCGGCAAGAGTTGGAACGTGTAAACATAATTCGATTAACATGAATTGTCGAGTTTTGCGAACAAAAATGATGCAAAAATTTAGAAGAAAATAAATGATGAAGAAAGAAATAATGAAGTCTTTAGAAATAAAAATGTCGAGAAGTAAGTAGAGGTATTTCATCATTTGGGGAGGGGTGGGGAAGGCGTAAATGATTTTTTTATTTTGTCATTATTTGATTCGAGCTGCAGACTTACAGAATCATCGTCGCTGAGCTCTTTTCTCTCCAGTAAATTACAACTCGAGCTACTGCTACCGTCATCTGTCTATTGCACAGAACTCAGCAGACAATATTAGTTCATTATTCACCTGCGTAATGAACGAACTCTACCCAGTCGCATCGCCGCCGCCGCCAGGAATTACGGTTTCGGATTGCAAAATTAATTCACGTTTTCGAGGTGGCGCGGCGGCGATATTTTTAGCGCGCTCGTCAGCGCAATTTCCTCCATTCATCCGAGCACAATAAAAACCGGCGCAATAATCAAAACGAATTCCTCGCGCTGAAATTTTCTTACCTCCATTACATTATCTCCGCCGAGCATTATTCAGCCTCATTATCCTCGAGGGGAGCGGTCATGATGCGAGCAAATGGTCCCGTGCCATTGTGTGCCGTCGCCGTTCAAAACTGGAACAAACATTAAACATTAAACGCCATTGTGAGTGGTGGAATAACTTCACCGCGCTCAAGACATTCCGTCCCGCTAATAGAATTTATATCGGGAGCGATAATTGAATAATTGAATCTAAACAACGCGCGCACGTTAAAACCGGTACGAGACAAACTCGGACAGGGGAAGAGAAGCTTTATGTGTTTTGGCGATTGTTTACTTAAACGGTGCGCGTCTGAAACGCAACCCGATAAAGCGGGGCGAGAGAGAATTCAATTATAAATTATTTAAACAACGCCATCTACCGGGGGAGTCCCAATACGGGTGGCCCCCGGCGATATATTTTAGAAAACCGGTTTTCGCTAGCGTCCGCAGCTGCATTTCATCACATTTCGTGGGAATTAAATTGAATGTTTATTCTAAACCATAAAATATTTTTAAATATCAGAGTTGACCACAAGAATGATATTTCAAAATATTTCAGATGGAAACCTTTAATCTTCATGGATCAAGGTGTACCTATTTCGTAAATATTCAAAGTGCTTTCCTTCATTTAACATTTTATTGTTGACTGCTTTTATTTGGTACCTGTGACTTTCTCGTTTACGCGTTTGTTTACTGACTTTATCAAAATGTTCTCTTAACAGGGTGTTACGGTTTGGAAAACTGCGTTTCAGGCGTCACCCCGTATATACGCAAATTATCTCTGTAAAGCGCAAAGCTGCGATTCATCTCTCGCGCATTTCCTATTCATTATTTAATTTCATATTTAAACCGACGCGACGCTCTTGACATTTCATGTCAACCATCTTATTGCGTGTCTGCGGCATGAAGATCAAAGAAAATAAACATTTATGAGCATGATTTACGACTTGCGACAGGAAACACCTGCTTGCTCCATTGCAAAAATTAACGCACACCGCCTTTGTGATCTACTTGCCGCCTCTTGTCGTCACAGCGAATTGTACGTAAATGTCTGAAGGGAGCGGGACTTCTTTTAAAACGTACGTGTTTGTGGTGATGCGCGATCAAAGGCTACCGCAAAGTCGTAAACGTCGATCATCCACGGCTTCATTTACACAATGTAGACGTCTATTTCCTCTTTAAGTACCCACCTGCAGAATACTTGAAACACGCAGGTCTACACTTTGGTCGGTTTGTTTACCTTCCATATTTTATTTCTAAATCCGGTCCTGCGAATTTCAATTTCTTGACCGACGCGACGCGCGACGGAGAGATTAAATTGCGTTCACATTTGATCTTTCATACCATTTACTTTCTTTACGTCAGGTTTTACTTGGTTACATCTTGATGTTGTCACGATTCGTGTAAACCGTTTTATACCTGGAAAGGGCGTGTTTGTGGTGATGCGCGATCAAAGGTTACCGCAAAGTTGTAAACGTCGATCATCGCCGGCTTTATTTACACAATCTAGGCGTCTATTTCCTCTTTAAGTTCCCACCTGCAAAATACTTGAATCATGCGTCATGTGGTCTGTACTTTGGTCGGTTTGATTACCTTCCAAATTTTATTTCTACATCCGGTCCTGCGAATTTCAATCTCTTGACCGACGCGACGCGCGACGGAGAGACTCTTTTCGTTACAATAACATTTAGGAGACTCGGTAATTAAATTTATGATAAACTCCTGTTTTATTTACTACGACTTTATTATAAAAATTTTAAGAACATTTTCCTTTGTGACAATATTTTTCTGAAATGTTCTTTTTTTGTTTTATTCAACTGCCACGATAAGAGATAGTATAAAAAAATAGTAACAGATCCTTTCAGTTCTCTCATTTGATAAGCAATCAATCAATTAGAAAGCCAGCTTAAATAATAAATGTTTTTTTTTTGAGTTTTGTTATCATCGATTCCAAAGTTTTATTTCACACAGATTATTTTTTAATTTTAAATAAAATTTCGCATTTTTTGATCTTTTGATCTTTTTTTTGGACCGTTTACCGTTGTAAAGCAAAGTAAATTCATTTCGAAATTATTGGGCAATTACGTGCGTTACAAAATTGTGCACCATCAGCATCCATTGAACGCTTTCATTAGGTTAATAGCGGTACACACGCTCCAGCGGGTTTATCTGGAATGAAGGAAGCTCTACGTATCTTTTGAGGTGCATTTCAGCATCCTTGCCAGTGGATATTCGAGTTTCGTGAAGATTAGAGTTGTGTGGTATGATTGTTAGGCGCGGATCCGCGGTCAATTATGTTTCCTTTGTTTATTAAAAGGTAATCAATCCTTGACACCGAGGGGTATAAGACTGAATACTCTGTGGATCGTTGCGAGTAAGGCAGATCTCGTTCTTGTGGCTGTCTCATTTACTCTTTTGTTTCTTGAAAGAAAATCAATCCGTCTGACCGAGGGGTATAGGACTGAATACTCTGTGGATCGTTGCGAGTAAGGCAGATCTCGTTCTTGTGGCTGTCTCAATTCCTTTTTTGTTTATTGAAAGAGAATCAATCCATTTCACCGAGGGCTATAAGACTGAATACTCTGTGGATCGTTGCGAGTAAGGCAGATCTCGTTCTTGTGGCTGACGCGTACGATAATGGAATCGAAGTTCGACGTTTATCCGTGTGACACGTTAGACGTTATCATTTCATTTTGACCCTCATCGACTACCTTTACAGAAGACAATTATCTGAATTGTTTAATATTTAGTGGTGCGCGTTTTTAGTTTAGTTTTCAAGTTCACATTCCGTTTCCCCGCAGGTAAACTTTTCAATAAGAAAGTTCCTGTTACAAATGCAATTAGGCGCGGTGTTAGTTTCTAATATAACAAAGTTTGACCGAACTTGCGAAGCTGTTTTGTTCGGTCGTCGACGCGACGACGCAAATGCAATATACAAACCAGCGGTTAACGAACACTTGTTAGCAATTTGTACCGCAAACATGAACGATTTGCATCCGTACGGCCCCGCCCGGTAAATTTGAATACTTGGCCGGTATTCGAGCGGACCCTTCTTCATCAAGGGGTCATTGAGAAGGGGAGTGTTTCCTTTTAGTAACAAGGTTGGGCGAAATTCAATGTAACGCAACTATCTGTGGTTAGCGCGCCCGCGGCATTCCGCTCCTCCTCAATTTCCGACGATGGGAAACTGACGCGGAAGTTTGAACTTATCTGCGATGTTTTCGTTCTTCGCAGACTGCGCTTGAATACAATGAGTGGCGTGCCCCCGAGCGCCGCCGCCGCTGCCGTCGCTGCATTGTTTTCGCTGATGAATATGTTTTGGTACGGCGGGCGACGCGACGGAGTTCGCGGAACTTCGTGATGCATTAGGTTATTTGCGTGAAAGTTCAGGCTTTATTTCCGCCCTCTTCTGTTCTACAAGAGATATAGACCTTTTCGTTGACCTTTTAGCTTTCGGAAGTAAATGCCTTTCAACTTATCTATGAAAAGAAGACGAAAAGTAGAAAAAGAGCGAATGCTTTAACTATACGAGAGCTGCTTCACTATAATTTACAGAGATGGAATCTGTACGATAATTAAGGCGGCTGGTAGATTTTTTTTTTATCCAACTCACCCCACGTACACTCATCTGACAATATCAAATCAGTCATCCATCCATACGTCCTGTTGCGTTTTCTCAACCTCCAAGTGAAGTGCCGTTATTATTAACTGAGGTCCTCTTAGGCCTGATAATCAAACATAATCAGGATTCTATGCCGGATATCTGGACTTATCTGAATTGTCTCAGCCTCAGTCCCGTTAATCTATTTTTTTTATTAATCTTAGCTTTAAAAAGACGTGTAATTATTCTATTTATTATTTACTATTATTTGCGAGAACTAACGGAGGCATCACCATCATTTAGAGCGCCATCTGACGGTCAAAAGTGTAAGCTGTTGCAGTCGAATTTTAATTATAAATTATTTCACCGCTGACGGTCTTTCGTGTCTCGTCTTATAAGCATATGTTAAAATGGAAGTTTAGAAATAAAATTAAATAGAATAATAGAAAATAATTTTTTTTTGTTCGACCTCCAAATGGCCCCTAAGTATTCCCTGACCCCCAAGCGACCTATCGGTATCCTCCTTTAAGTTTTCGTCGACCTCTTTGCGGTCAAGATCGACCTCATTGGGAACCCTTATTATAAATCCTTGCCGTTTATAAAAAAAAAAGAGAAAGACGCCCTCGCAAATCTGATTTATCTCCCGCCCCCCTCCCCCTCCCTCACTGTAATCCGGATTTTTCGCGTTCAGAGGAAATCTACATCTGATAAAGTCGGGGAGGCTTAACGGATCCGTCGTTTTTTTTACTTGTATCAAAATTAAACCCCGGGGAATCCCGACGCTTTCTTTAAAATTTCATAATAAATACGTTTCAAGGTCACGGCTTGAAGAGTTTCAATCTTCGCGATGTAAGTATATTTGATCGAGTGATCGAGGTTTTCGGGTGAGCTCTTTACGATCCGTCGCAATGAAAAGCCCTGAAATATTCAGGGGGGACCAACCGTTCGAGGGTTTAGCAAGAGATTTCCGCTTTCAATAATGGAGTGGAGGATGAAATAACACCCCGACGTCGATTTTATATTTATTATATTTTCGCTGTGCAGAGTAATAGTGACTTACGTAGAGCTGCCTAAAAAGATTCGGAATCGCTACGTAGACCGAGACGTATAAACGAGAATCGCTCTATTTCACGCATACCCTCGCATAATTCGACTGTTATCATTAAACGTCCCCGGCCCCCATGGCTTATAATGTCACTCAAAATCAGAATCTATTGTTAACTTCGTCCAATGACGTTGCTTAATCAGAGAATTAAATTAATCGCTGATCGCTTAACCTTTCATGCCATTGGGCTTTCTTTACGTCAGCTCGATTGGCTTTCGATGCTATCACGATATTTTCGATTCGTGCAAGACCTTCCTTATTTCGAAAGGGGACGTGGCCGGTTTTGGCTTTATTAATGTGCGGCTTGTTTGGAGTACGCTGATCCGTCGCTGTGGTATGTTTCGCGTGTTGTTAAGCCCCAACCTCGAAGTATCGTTATTATTATTTGAGGTTCTTCTTCGTAAAGTCGGCTGGGGAAACTGCTATTTCGAATTGGCCACCCTGAACACATATACATTATGGATACTTGATGGAAAATTAAGAATCGGCCGAATTTTAGGGAACAAACCGGCGGGGGGCTTAAATCACGGATTCCAGGCACACGAGCCGCGGCCGCATGCAAGAAGCACATAATCGCCTTCCGAATGACGTCGGAAATGAAATATCATCCGGGCACGGCAGAAATCCGGTTAAACAAACGCAAGCGACGCGCCATGCATGTCTTAGCAGGAAGCAGGCTCGCCGCGCCGCGCCGCGCCCGTCGGCTGGATCGGCATTGTCAGTCCCAGATCCAGCTCCTGGGTTAATAAGAAGCCCTAAATTTAGATGAGCACGTCTGAGATTAGCCGGGCGAAGGGTCGGCTTTTTGTTACGAGGGGGGGATTATTAGGAACTGCAGCAAAAACGACCACCAAGACGCGAGTCGAGTGCGGAGGAGGTGAAGTGGACCGCCGCCGCTGGAGTTCTAAAGTACTAATTCTCCTTCTGTCAGATTTGAATACGTATTTATCAAGGTTAAACAAGTGCATGAAATGCCAAAACCGATTATACAGTACGTACAGATTAAGTGCAGACAAATTCATCCAATCAAAATAGAAAGAATTCTTCGCGTTTCGTACTTTTTCATAACTGTAGAAAGTCTTAAATTATTGAATTATTTAAAACAAGGCGACTTTCTTATATGATGGTAATGGATGCTTAGTCAAAACACCGGGGGGTCCGGTTTAAATATTCCAAAATAAATACTGGAAAAGAGTAGACAATCTTTAAGCAAATAGCGGCTCCATTCTGGCTTTCGTGCGAAAACTTTTGAGAACGCAATTTCGGCTTTAAATCTAAAACCCAGCTGCCGAACAAGAAAATCGTCTTCCAGGAGGTGACTTGATGGTTAAAAAGAGTAGATTGGGTTATCAGTAGTCGGGGGTGGTTCCATTGTCAGTCAAAGCAAAAAGAATTTAGAATGAATATATCGCTGACCCCGCCCCCTCCATAATTGTAAGAATTCTCGACGTGTGAGAACTGCGCGACTGGAAGGGAGGGAGGTGGTAATCCGGATTTTTCGCGTTCAGAGGAAATCTACATCCGATAAAGTCGGGAAGGCTTAACGGATCCGTCGTTTTTTCTTTTTGTAACAAAATTAAACCCCGGGGAATCCCGACGCTTTCTTTAAAATGTCATAATAAATACGCTTCAAGGTCACGGCTTGAAGAGATTCAATCTTCGCGATGTTAGTATATTTGATCGAGTGATCGAGGTTTTCGGGTGAGCTCTTTAGGATCCGTCGCAATGAAAAACCCTGAAATATTCAAAATATTCAGGGGGACCAACCGTTCGAGGGTTTAGCAAGTGATTTCCGCTTTCAATAATGAAGTGGAGGATGAAATAACACTCCGACGTCGATTTTATATTTATTATATTTTCGCTGCGCAGAGTAACAGTGAATTACGTAGAGCGGCCTAAAAAGATTCGGAGTCGCTACGTAGACCGAGACGTATAAGCGAGAATCGCTCTATTTCACGCGTACTCTCGCATAATTCGACTGTTATCATTAAACACCCCCGGCCCCCATGGATTAAAATGTCACTCAAAATCAAAATCTATTGCTAACTTCGTCCAATGACGTTGCCTAATCAAAGAATTAAATTAATCGCTGATCGCTTAACCTTTCATGCCAATGGGCCTTCTTTACGTCAGCTCGATTGGGTTTCGATGCTGTCACAATATTTTCGATTCGTGCAAGACCTTCCTTATTTCAGAAACAGAAAGAATTCTTCGCGTTTCGTATTTTTCATAACTGTAGAAATTCGTAAATTATTGAATTAATTAAAATAAGGCGACTTTCTTATATGATGGTAATGGATGCTTAGTCAAGACACCGGGGGGTCCGGTTTAAATACGTCAAAATAAATAGTGGAAAGGAGTAGACAATCAAATAACGGCTCCATTCTGGCTTTCGTGCGAAAACTTTTGAGAACGCATTTTCGGCTTTAAATCTAAAACCCAACGGCCGAACAAGAAAATCATCTTCCAGGAGGTGGCTTGATCGTTAGAAAGAGTAGATTGGGTTATCAGTAGGCGGGGGTGGTGCTATTGTCAGTCAAAGCAAAAAGAATTTTAGAATGAGTATATCGCTGACCCCGCCCCCTCCATAATTGTAAGAATTCTTGACGTGTGAGAACTGCGCGACTGGAAGGGAGGGAGGTGGTAATCCGGATTTTTCGCGTTCAGAGGAAATCTACATCCGATAAAGTTGGGGAGGCTTAACGGATCCGTCGTTTTTTCTTCTTGTATCAAAATTAAACCCCGGGGAATCCCGATGCTTTCTTTAAAATTTCATAATAAATTCGCTTCAAGGTCACGGCTTGAAGAGATTCAATCTTCGCGATGTTAGTATATTTGATCCAGGTTTTCGGGTGAGCTCTTTAGGATCCGTCGCAATGAAAAACCCTGAAATATTCAAAATATTCAGGGAGACCAACCGTTCGAGGGTTTAGCAAGAGATTTCCGCTTTTAATAATGGAGTGGAGGATGAAGTAACACTCCGACGTCGATTTTATATTTATTATATTTTCGCTGCGCAGAGTAATAATGAATTACGTAGAACGGCCTAAAAAGATTCGGAGTTGCTAAGTAGACCGAGACGTATAAACGAGAATCGCTCTATTTCACGAGTACCTTCGCATAATGCGACTGTTATCATAAACATCTCCGGCCCCCGTGGCTTAAAATGTCACTCAAAATCAAAATCTATTGCTAACTTCGTCCACCCACTGACGTTGCTTAATCAGAGAATTAAATTAATCGCTGATCGCTTAACCTTTCATGCCATTGGGCCTTCTTTACGTCAATTCGATTGGGTTTCGATGCTGTCACGATATTTTCGATTCGTGCAAGACCTTCCTTATTTCAGAAACAGAAAGAATTCTTCGCGTTTCGTATTTTTCATAACTGTAGAAATTCGTAAATTATTGAATTAATTAAAATAAGGCGACTTTCTTATATGATGGTAATGGATGCTTAGTCAAAACACCGGGGCGTCCGGTTTAAATATGCCAAAATAAATACTGGAAAGGAGTAGACAATCAAATAGCGGCTCCATTCTGGCTTTCGTGCGAAAACTTTTGAGAACGCATTTTCGGCTTTAAATCTAAAACCCAACGGCCGAACAAGAAAATCATCTTCCAGGAGGTGGCTTGATGGTTAGAAAGAGTAGATTGGGTTATCAGTAGGCGGGGATGGTTCCATTGTCAGTCAAAGCAAAAAGAATTTTAGAATGAGTATATCGCTGACCCCGCCCCTTTCATAATTGTAAGAATTCTCGACGTTTGAGAACTGCGCGACTGGAAGGGAGGGAGGGGGGTGCACCGGACTTTATTTTTTTCTAAGCCAGACGAAATTCATTAGAATCGAATAACCAAGGAGGCCAAGTTATAGGAGAGTTTAGGGCGCCACTTAAAAAACTTCGATCGTAAATAAATCCTCCGTTTAAGCGCGCGATACTTAATTTAAAGTGGCCGTTTTTTTTTATTTGCAGAAGAAGAAGAAGCCCGCGAATCGCTAGCTACTATAACCGTTTCGAAAACAAAAACAAGTTTCGACAATGGCGCGCGACGACGAAAACTTCCGGTCTTACATGAATATTTCAGTTTTACGCGTCGCTCCTCCCAACTTCACGGGTGTTTACTTTTTAAGTTTGAACGTGAAGTGTAAAGCGCGCGCCGCCGTTGTCTTCGGCAAGTTTTAAGTTCGTTTGAGGTCTACTTTGGCGGGGGGCGGCGGGAGGGCGACGAGGGGCCGCATTAAAACTTTCCGAGTCTTCTTACAGGCGCGGAAGCGGCACTCTTCAGATTAACAACATTGTTTGTCTGTGCGGAAAAGTGCTCGCGTAATTTTTGGTTTTTATTTGAAATACATTTTATTTTTTAATAAGATCGGATCGGATTCTCATACTTTAAACGCCGACTAAAGCTCATTAAATACGAATTTTGTTTCCTTCACCTCAACCACCAAACGTCATTGTTACTATTATGTGGGATCTTCTTAGGACCGATAATCAAACACAATCAAGATTCTATGCCGGACGTGTGGTCTGGTGGTGTTCGGCAGAAATTTTGTTTATTCCCTTTACCGCAACCTCCAAGTACCTTAATTATTATAGAGGTCCTCTTAGGCCTGATAATTATGCTTAATTGGAATTTTTTGCCGGATGTCAGATTTTTAAGATTAATTAAGATTTTTCTCCCTTTACCCCTTATTATCATTTCGGGTCTTCTTAGGCCTGATAATCAAATATAATCAATTTTCTACGCGGGATGTCTGGTGGTCTCAAGATGCAATTTCGTTATTTTTAATTCAACCTCCAAGTCTTATTATTATTATTATTAAAAATGAAGTTGATTCTTGTCCGATGAAAATTGTAAGTAAAAATTTAAACTTGAAACGGACAAAATTATGAAGGGAAAACACTCAACGTTTTTGCTATTGATTAATAGCTTCGTCAGGAGTGAAAAAGTTTATTTATTTATTTTTATTCACTCTTGACGACGCTATTAATCAATAGGGAAACGTTGAGTGTTTTTCCTTCATAATTTTGTCCGTTTCAAGTTTAAAAAAACTTTTTACTTACAATTTTTTTATTATTATAGTTATTTTGGGTCCTCGTAGGCCGGATAATAAAATATATTCAAGATTCTATGCCGGATGTATGGTGGTCTTCAACGAAAATTTTATTTTATTTTATTTTAACCCGCGGGTTTCAAACGAGATCGATGAACTGATTTAGAAGGGATCGATGAACCTCTAGAGGTCTTTTGGGGGGCCAGAGTTATTATGAATTCTTGTCTAGTGGAGGTCTGTCGGAATGGTTTATTAAAAAAAAAAATGGAACTAAACAAAAGAAAAGCGAAAATGCCACGGCAAATGAAATCGATTTAAAAACTGAAGAACTTTATTGCAACTTAAAAAAAAATCAATCGAATATTAAAGAAAAAAGACGATCGGTTAAAAATAAATCAAATAATGCCGAATCGAATAAAAGAGAAAACAAATGAAGAACGATCGGAGAGATTAAGATTTAAAATTAATTAAGCCCGAATCGAGTAAAGAAACGAAGCAAGAGGCGATGAATTAAATGATAAATAAAATCAAACGAAAGAGACAATGAAAACAAAAGATGATAAATTGATTATTGAGAACTAGAAAACAAATCAATATCGAACAAAAGAAAGAAAAAGAAAACAAAAGCCGATCGATCGATTGTGAGTGAATTAATTTGGTCAGAGTCTAATAAGGAATTAAGAAAAAAAGAATCAAAGAATCATATTGAATCTAGACCGACGACGAATTTTTAACCGTGTTTAAAGTTTGAACGAACGGAAAGAAAAATACAAAAGAGAATAAAAATCATAATTGGAAAATAAAATAAGTCAAATCGGGTCAAGGGAAACACAAAAGACGAACGGTTTCTAATTAAACAAAAATTAAAGTCAGAGTGAAATAAAATCACAGAATGTTTTTCGTGTGCGTTGCCATTTCGACGGAGAGATTAAATTGCGTTCACGCTTAACCTTTGATGCCATTGGGCGTTCTTTACGTCAGCTCGTTTGGGTTTCGATGCTGTGACGATATTTTCGATTCGTGCAAGATCTTCCTTACTTCGAAGGGGGACGTAGCCGGTTTTGGCTTTATTAATTTGCGACATGTCTGGAGTACGCAGAGATCCGTTGTGGTATGTTTCGCGTGTTGTTAAGCTTCAACGTCGAAGTATCGTTATTATTATTTGAGGTCTTCTTAGACCTGGTAATCAATCAGAATCGGTTTCTTCTTTGCTGGATGTCAGACTTTTTTCCGATTTTCTCCTTACTAGTATTTGAGGTCGTCTTAACCAGGACAATCAAACATAATCGGGATTCTTTGCCGGATGTGTGTAAGTCTTTAGAATTATATCTAAAAATCGCCTCGTCCTTGTATTTTGAAATCACGTAACTAATTTCGAGCAGGTTTATTATTTTTCTTCTGCGATTCGACGTGGGGTTGGAAGAGGAGACTCTTCTGAAAGCTTTGTCGTGTACGTGAGGGGGGAGGGTGGAGGTCTTGTCAGCGGGCGCTAACATAAAATATCCCCGTTTCCCAGCAATTGAAATTATGCGCTCGACATGCATTATCCGGCTATGACATTATGCAAATTCGCTTTGGAAAAGACAGACCATAAGTTGGCCCACAATCGATACTTGGAACCGGTACGAACATTGCATTGCATATTTATCGGTGCAACACGCCGCACCCGGGCCATAAAGTATGAATAAATTGCGCTTCGTTTTGGCGGCGGCGGCGGTGTCGCATGCGGGGCGACGATAAAATTCCGGAAAATTCACACGGTTATCCAGATCCGATTTTCGATTAGAATATTTTTTGTATTTATAAAAATGACCGACAACTATATTTTTATTTGCTTCTTTATTTTTCGGTTCCGTCACACGTTTTGTTTTGTTGTTGGTGACGAGAATTTGTGTAAAACTGTGTTACAAAATTCGATAAAGCGGGTTTATCTGGAATGCAATGAGCTCTACGTGTCTTTTGAGGTGCACTTTAGCATCCTTGCCGGCGAAATTTCAAGTTTCGTGAAAATTACAGAGGTGTGTGGCATGATTGTTAGGTGTGGGCTACTCTGGAATGAGACAAGCTCTACGCGTATTTTGAGGTGCATTTTGGTATCCTTGCCAGCGGATTTTCAAGTTTCGTGAAATAAGAGATGTGACTGTTAGGCGTTGGCCCGCGGTTATTTATATTTTCTTTGTCTATTGAAAGACAATCCGTTTCACCGAGGGGAGTACAAGACTGAATACTCTGTGGATCGTTGCAAATAAGGCAGATCTCGTTCTTATGGTTGTCTCAATTCTTCGGAGAGGGTGCATTGAGGGTCACCGAGCGACGCTGGCGTTCGACGTTTACCCGAGTGAGGCGCTAGACGTTGACATTTCACTTCGACCGACGGCAAGAATCAGCTGCGGGGCGACGATAAAATTACGAAATATTCACACGGTTATCCAGATCCGATTTTCGATTAGAATATTTTTTGTATTTATAAAAGTGACCGACAACTGTATTTTTATTTGCTTCTTTATTTTTCGGTTCCATCACACGTTTTGTTTTGTTGTTGGTGACGAGAATTTGTGGAAAACTGTGTTACGAAATTCGATAAAGCGGGTTTATCTGGAATGCAATGAGCTCTACGTGTCTTTTGAAGTGCACTTTAGCATCCTTGCCGGCGAAATTTCAAGTTTCGTGAAAATTACAGAGGTGTGTGGCATGATTGTTAGGTGTGGGCTACTCTGGAATGAAACAAGCTCTACGTGTATTTTGAGGTGCATTTCGGCAACTTTGCCAGCGGATTTCCAAGTTTTGTGAAGTATGAGATGTGACTGTTAGGCGTTGGCCCGCGGTTATTTATATTCCGTTTGTCTATTGAAAGAGGATCCGTTTCACCGAGGGGAGTACAAGACTGAATACTCTGTGGATCGTTGCGAATAAGGCAGATCTCGTTCTTATGGTTGACTCAATTCTTCGGAGAGGGTGCATTGAGGGTCACCGAGCGACGCTGGCGTTCGACGTTTACCCGAGTGAGGCGTTAGACGTTGACATTTCACTTCGACCGTCGGCAAGAAGGCAGTAACAACGATCAGCTGCGGAACGACGATAAAATTCCGGAATATTTACATGGTTTTCCAGATCCGATTTTCGATTAGAATATTTTGTGTATTTATAAAAGTGACCGACAACTATATTTTTATTTGCTTCTTTATTTTTCGGTTCCGTCATACGTTTTGTTTTGTTGTTGGTGACGAGAATTTGTGTAAAACTGTGTTACAAAATTCGATAAAGCGGGTTTATCTGGAATGCAATGAGCTCTACGTGTCTTTTGAGGTGCATTTTAGCATCCTTGCCGGCGGATTTTCAAGTTTCGTGAAAATTAGAGAGGTATGTGGCATGATTGTCTTAAAAAGAAATATTTTGTGTGTGGGCTACTCTGGAATGAAACAAGCTCTACGTGTATTCTGAGGTGCATTTCGGCAACTTTGCCAGCGGATTTCCAAGTTTTGTGAAGTATGAGATGTGACTGTTAGGCGTTGGCCCGTGGTTATTTATATTCCGTTTGTCTACTGAAAAAGAATCCGTTTCACTGAGGGGAGTACAAGACTGAATACTCTGTGGATCGTTGCGAATAAGGCAGATCTCGTTCTTATGGTTGTCTCAATTCTTCGGAGAGGGTCACCGAGCGACGTTGGTGTTCGACGTTTACCCGAGTGAGGCGCTAGACGTTCACATTTCATTTTGACCGCCGGCAAGAAGGCAATAGCAAGGATCAGCTGCGGGGCGACGACAAAATTCCGGAATATTCATAAAGTTCTTCAAATCCATTCGATTTTCGTATTTATAAAAGTGATACGGCGACTATATTTTATTTTACGTGCGCTGCTCGTGATCCTAAAGACTTTAGATTAGGAAACCCATTAATTAGATCAAAAATCACTCACAGAGTACTATTTTAACAAACCTGAAAGCACGGACGTAGAATGGGTTGCCTGTTTTCAATTCTTAAGGCATTAAATGGCGAGCGACGCGACGCTCTAAAAAGTGAAAGTGGGCAACCCGACCTACCGGTCGTGGTTATTTTTTTGCATTATGAAATTAATATGGCGCCGGTGTCCGAAACCAAATAATGTACTTCTTATTAGAACAGAACGGACGAAGACGAGACGTGTTTAAAAAAAAAATGATACAAATAATGAAAGAAAATCTTAAATAGTAGATCGGGTCTGCGTTGACTGCCCTGCGAGTGATACTGATCACGTACTAAAGAAATCAATATTTGATTTAAAGAGTCTTCGTCAATAAAACCGAAACATCCTCGCGTTCGAACAGACGATGCATTTCGCTGAAGTCTGCTTTTCATTTGATGTTATTGACGATAATAAAACTTACTGCGGTCATAACATACCCGCCGCTCCAATCAGTTCAGTGAAGCGGTGATGGTGCATCACCTTCTTATTTGCATGAAATATTGTCGAATGCGCTCGTGCTTCGATCGGTTGATAGGATTTATGCGTTTTGAAATTATACAGATGTCGCCGTCACTCTAAAACCTCCAAGCCGGTTTAAACTAAAAATTTATGCGTTTTAAAATCACGCAGATGTCGCCGTCACTAAAACCTCCATCCAAAAACAAGATACTCGCCCCGGTTTAAACTAAAAATTTATTATGTTCGTTGGGATTCGGAGTCGTAATGGAAATTCGTAAATTTATTTAGGAGAGGAGATAAGCGCCCGCCCGCCCGGTCCGGGACTGCGGGCTTTCGAAATAATTTAATTCTAAGGACGAAATTATTTTATTGCGGGGGAGAGGTTTTTTATTCGCGCTGATGAGGAACCAACGCGACGCGACGGATGTTAATGTGACCCTAATAAAAAAAAAGAAACGTTCTCTTGAAGATGTCTTTGAAAAAGAAAAATCCTACGTTTAGCATAAATGGTACGGCAAACATGTTTTATAATCAGCCAGTAGCGTCGGCTAATTAATAATAATAATTTATTAGTGATACACATTCATAGGAATTAAATTAAGTAATGTGGAGCGAGCGCGTTAATTGTTTTAAATGTAATGCGATCCGCTGGTGCAGCATTGTAAGTAAGCTCAACAACTTGAATTTTGATTCACAGCATGGAATCCCTCCTCGTTTAAAACGTTAATTTTGCCTTGATTCCAAAGATCGAGAGTCACTTTGATCTGCAAGCAGAGCAAACGTCGGCATTTCATATTGTAGACAGTTTCCACGGCAGTTAAACCGGTGTCGGTGACCATACTTGCGAAATGCTAACTAAACAATTTTGTCAATTTAATCCTAAAGTACACGCTTTTTATTTTCTGTAAAACTAAAGGTAAAAAACGAATTTAAAATATAATTTCTTGTTGTGCTTCAAGTCAGCGGAGAATTCAGTCTGCTTTTGTTATTTGTACACTAGATTAACCTGTTATAACATACTGTAGCACCAGAAAATGTTTCACTTTCAGTTGTTATGCATTGGCAATGGTTTCGGTCTAGTTACAAAAGAATGTGCAGCATGTCTTAAGTGGCCTGACTGCAACAAGCTCACACACCCACCACAACTTTCAAAACCCAGCAAGTGATTCATTTATAAAATAAAACCGCCTTTTAAAGTGGCTAATAAATTTATTATGGACGCCGCGTCATGCAATGTCAAGTGATCTCCTCTCGTTTTAATGATCGCCTGCTTAGACGAACGAACGCGCAATGTCAACAAGGGAAAGGTAGAGGTTGCTCTACTAACCCACAATTTTCGAGTAATTTCAAGCTTGCACGTTCGACTGACCTTGAATCAACTGGTTAAACTTCTGTGCAAACTTGAAATTAATTATTATTTAGATTCGGATATGTTTTATTTGGCGATTGGTACTGATTTAAGTTCCTTAAATGACATCGGTCATGGCAGTGGGTGGTCACAATAAAAATGACCGTCACGTCACAATGATGGTCATTTTAAAATGACCCCGTGAACGATACATGACCATCATTTTAATAAAACACTGTCATTTTAATAAATGACAGTCACAGATACGTGCAAATAGGCGTGTGTACAGTCGCGATCATCCTAATCGAGAGACGGCTGCAAGCTAACTGCGATCTTATTGACGCTTGTAATAAGGATTATTTTTGTTTGTTGTAAATAAACTAAAGTGTTGTAAATATTTTGGATGAGTCGCGTTTTCTTGATTTTCCCACGGTCCCCCATAGCCAAAAAAAAATTAAGTGGCGCCTTTCCTTTTTTTTTAATTTTGTTTGTGAAGACTTTGTACATACCCACCCTATCCCACTAGGGTTGGCCGGCGAAGCCGAAACGTCTGTCACGGCGATCACTTGCAGATACCTAAGCAGGTAGGAGCAGTATATACAGCATAATCTGAGTCATTTCCGTTTCCCATTTACCTTAATCTTCTGGTCTCTGGTTAGGATTAAGTGGCGCTCAATTTTGTCGCGTTAATTAATACTCACACCCGTCACAAGTGAAGCCGCTGGCTGTGCTGCACTTTAATTTCCTCAGCACAAATCTCGTTTCTACTCCAGGTAGGTAGCATGATTTCACTTCGCCATTTTCTCATCCACTTCTTTGGAATTACATATCACACTTTTTTTTAAATCGAACTACTAATTTGTTGTGGTGACCCACCTATGCCCTTTGCTGCGTAAGGAATTTGCAGTATGCACTTAATTGGTCCTGACTTTGCGTAATTCTAATTTGTACTGACGTTAACTTGAATTTTGAAATGATTATTATAATTATCCTATCCTGTTGAAATCAGGTAACTAAAATCATATAATCACAGTGAACGTTACAATACTAAAAAGGAATAAAAAGTCTAGTGGCTTCCTTGTAAAAAAGAAGAAGCATGACACTGAAGTCACGTACGTCTAAGTTTTGCCATTTTTTTTACCTTTCGGTGTAGTTCACTTGCTTGTAAAGCTTCCGCCAACCGCGCGCCTTGCCGGTTGTGCTCGAATTATGAAAAGACGAGGAGGAATTTTCCGTTTGCATACGTAAGTACGTCAGACGACGGCGGCGTACATACGTAGCCTGGCAATTTACATGCGGTAAATCATCGCGAAGCCAAGGCAAGAAAGTACAACATAGTAACTAGTTACAAAATGCAGAGTATCGTGTAACACGAAATCTGATAACGCCAAGCCGCCCGCGCCGCTCCGCGTAGCGTAACACGTGAATAATAGACGCATCTGAATTTTGATACGCCGGCGCCGCCCGTCGCTAAGGATATTAAATATCTATGAACATACAATAAAATGCTTTCGCCGGTACAAGTTGCGCCTAAAATAAAAATGACGCGACGGATGAACGAACGAAATAAGCGAATCGATAAATTTTACTACAAATCCGGAAATAAACGCCGCCGCCGCCGCCGTCGCGACGTCCCACCTGAGTCAATAAAGGCGCATTGTGCTTTCTCACATTAATTTCCACGTCTTCCCCGTGCCACATCCTTTATCGGGACGAGCGACGCGGCGACGACGCGCGACGTAACGATTGTTTTCGGATTTATGCGGCCACGCTGATTTGTTATGGAGGGAGTGGGACGGAGAACAAAAAGTGCAGCACGCAGGGTGGATGTGGGAGAGGAAAATTTATCGCGCTTGCAAACCCGGACGTTATATGTTTTCACAACCGTCGCATTTTTGTTATAGTGGTTTTTAGTTCTTGTGACCAATGTAAAATGTACGACAAGTTCCTCGCCAACACACGATAATTTTACGCCGTCCACCAGACGGATGGACACAAAATGCGAAATGGTGCCGAGCCCCCCCCCCCCCCTCAAAACATCAGCATACCCTGGGAATATCGAGACGACACTGAGCGCAAAGAGCACGCTTCAAGTTAATAAAGCCAACACTTGGCTTCGCCTCAGAAGTGGATGGGAAAAGAAGGAGTTGATGAACGAAAAAAAAACGCTCGGTGACATAAGCCAAAACCAACCGAATAAAATGTGATGTCAGTTACAGCTAAATTCTTTTAAGATCAAGTGTGAATGCAATTTGAATAACGATAACATGAGATGTTTAACGTAAAATATATAACACAATTTTTAATATTACTTTATGAAATTTGCTTGTTTCCGCCAAAACTACATACATTCAATTTCTTTCCTAAATTTCTGATTCTTTAGATCAACTAAGATTGTCCTACCATGTACTTATATTTATAGATATAACTTAGTTAAGTTTAGTTATGTTCGGGTTGGCAGGTAGAACAGTTTGTTGCATTTGTTGTAGTAAACTGATGCCAGTCCCATTGGATTCCTATCATCTGTTTCATCACTGTAATTTTTTTGTTTTTCTTTGAAATGGTCCAATAAATTTATTATTATTATTATTATTATTTATATATTATTTATTTTGCTGGTATGAGATAAGAAAATAGATGCAGCGTCAAGTTTGATGACTTCGTCTCTACTCCTCGAAATGGGGTCAAGACCCCCCCCCCCCCTCAAGACGCCAGCGTACCCTGGGGATATCTAGATGACACCAAGCGGAAAGAGCACGTTTCAAATTAATAAAGCCAACACTTCGCTTCGCCTCAAAAGTGATAAAGAATGAGTTGAACGAAAAAAAAACGCTCGGTGACATAAGCCAAAACCAACCGAATAAAATGTGATGTCAGATCAAGTGTGAATGCAATTTGAATAACAATTTATTTATTAATTATTTATTTTGCTGGTACGAGATAGTAATAAAAAGATGCAGCGTCAAGTTTCATGACTCCGTCTACTCCGCGAAATGGGGCCGAGCTCCCCCCCTCTCCCCTTCTTTCCCGTTCTCAAGACACCAGCGTACCCTGGAGATATCGAGATGACACCGAGCGCTTCAGGTTAATAAAGCCAACACTTGACTTCGCCTCAAAAGTGCTAAGGAAGCACTACGAACGAGTAAAAAGCTCGGTGACATAAGCCAAAACTAACCGAGTAAAATCTGCCGTCGGTTAGAGCCAATCCCTGTAAAGGTCAAGTGTGAATGCAATTTGAAACTACGTCTAATAATAATGTATTAATTAATAATTTATTTTGCTGGAACGAGATGGCGTTATTCAAGTTAATAAAGCCACCACTTGGCTTCGCCTCAAAAGTGCTAAAGAAGGAGTCCGAACGAATAAGCCATAAGCCAAAATCAGCCGAGTAAAATCTGCTGTCAGTAAAAGCCAACCTCTGTAAAGGTCAAGTGTGAACGCCGGAATAACAAGCTGGTATTTTGAAACACAAGGTAGCCGATTCCAAGAAAATGCCACAAAAAATACTGACTTAATAAAGCCGACACTCGGCTTCGCCCTAAAATTGATAGGAAGGGGTTTGAACGAATTAAAAGCCTGATGACAAAAACAACAGAGTAAACTCGGATTCCGCCGGAATAACAAGCTGATAACAAGTATATTTTGTTGGAACGAGATGACGTAAAAGACGGACGCAACGTCAAGCATAACGACATAAGATAAACAATCTATTTAATTCCCACGAAATATTGCGAAGTATAAATGCAAACGTTCGTGAATAATTGCGAGACCAACACCAAAAAGAAAACGCTGCCTTTCAGGCAGACGACGTTTACATTATTGCAATTATAATGTTGAAATAGCGAGCTCTTAAAATTTATTACAAGAACGTCCCTGAAATGTATGGAAACACGTTGATGAGTTGCGAACAAAATAGATCTAAACGCGCGGGAAATTATTAACGCAATAAAATCATGCCTTGCACTACGAATAAAATTGCAACATAAAGTTATTTTTAGCGCATTAAATGAAGGCAAGGCGAAGAAAACAAAAGAAAACCAAACGTTCACAAGTGTCTTTGTTACCATAGGATTATTGCAAAATTAACATTAAAATTATTGTTAACCCAAAAGTAAGCAAAAAAAAACAATGATTAAATTGAATTAAATTGTCTTAAATTGATTAAGCGCAAGTAAAATGAAGTTTTAATTAAGTAAGTAAAATGAAATCTTAATCAAGAAGTAATGTAAGAAGTAAGAAGTAATGTTTTGCAAGATACGATTCGCAACGGTCCAGAGGTCTAGGGTGAAGGCTATAAAGAAAGGTTTCAAGTCCAGGTGATGTTATCTACGTTACTGGGATCGCACAGAGCAGCACGGCGTGTCCACAAGATCTCTGAAATGAGCAGCGACGACATCATATCATAGCCAAATTGATAAACTAAGTCTTCAAGCCTTCAACAAGCTGATAGCCTGAGGGCCTTAAGTCTGATAAAACGCCTGGTACTTGTCCGTCGATCAGAACGGGTTAACAACAATCGCCGTTAAAAAGCAATCGTATAATTCTAGAAAGAAAACAAGATAACTTACCAAGACAGTCCAACAAAATAACCAGAAAAAAGTTTATAAATTGTAGAATCGACTGGCCTTCACTATAACTTAAGTAAAAGCGCTCGCAGGAATGACAATTCGCGTCAGTTCAGCGCGCGTCCCCCAGAAGAGGTTAAGTTAACCTAGCAATAGCCAAAATTGGCTAAGATTGATAGGTAAAAGGCGAGATAAAGGGCGAGACGTAGGTCAGGGGAGCTCCACTTTTAGCACAAAATTCACTAGAAAAGGGTATCTAAAACCGAACGTCAAAATATCGAATTACATTGGCAACAATGACAATCAACAATGGCTACCACATAAAAAATTATTTACAGAAATGTGAATATCTCTCGACGGGAACTCATTCAATAGGGAAGTTTGGAACTCATTCAATAGGGACTTCGGAAGATGCGGAAAGTACTAGAAAGCGGACGGTTTTGAAAAGTTAATGAAATTAGGAAATTAACAGAATGCATAAATTAAAATGAGCCGCCAGTAACACATTCTTTTCCTTGGTAGACGATAATATAACATAATTAATAATGTGATATGATTCAATCAATGTTGCATTTCGCAAGTTGTTTTTTTTTTTAATTTTAAATCGTCGCGCAATATAACTTTTTTGGCACCTTTTTCCATTTACTGTTTTTCTTTTTTGGCTGTTTATAGTTCAGTGTTTTAATTTAAAATCCTTTCCGCTTTACCGAGATCGTTCTCATTAAGCTTCGTCCCATTGTTGCTGCTGTTGTTTTATTTAGCTCGCCTCTCTCTCTCTCTCTTTCTCACTAAATCAGACCGTCTGCTCCTGTGATGTTCCTCCTCACAATTATTAGCCGGCTCGCTTGAACTAGTCGCTCGCTCTTCTCCGGTAGTTCTAAAGAACAAAAATGTTTCGTCCAATTTGTCTTTACGTTTCGCGTCGTTGAGCTCTCTAGGTGGAAAATTGCGAGTTGCACGCCGCGTGCGGGGGGGGGGGATAGGGTCGTTTCGAAGTTCACGATGACGTCATCATATCATGGTCGCAGGCAAGCCAAATTTCGAGAGTATCGTCTATTTGTTTAGAGAAGAGAGGCATCGCAATCGTTATCTCTGAATTCGAAGTTCTGGTGCTGCTTCAAGTTCTGCTTCTGTGATTTGAAGTTTGCGTGCGCCCCAAACGCCCCAAACCCCCTCCCCTTCACCCCTTCCCCCAGCGGCGGAATATCAGATATTGTTATTCACGTAGTATTGAGGTGTAACTGTAACTTCCGAACTA
This sequence comes from Prosopocoilus inquinatus, assembly GCA_036172665.1. Taxonomy (NCBI): domain Eukaryota; kingdom Metazoa; phylum Arthropoda; class Insecta; order Coleoptera; family Lucanidae; genus Prosopocoilus; species Prosopocoilus inquinatus. The sequence goes on along the minus strand of CM069871.1, from coordinate 10,750,594 downwards.
TTAATTCCGCTTTCGGCAAGTCGCTTTGTTCTCCTCGTCCACGACGTGATTGGTGACTCTTGCGTTGAAATAAACTTTGGGGGAGGGAGGGGGAAAGAGGGAAAGATACCACGAGGGAAAACATGAATTATTATTAATAAGCTATTTTATTTTGCGACTCGAACGAACGTGTTTTAAAAAAGAGAAACTGTGTTGTTTTTATTGAGTTTGAATCCGTCTCTGGCCAATCGTTTTTGTTGAGATCTTGACGAAATTTTCAATTTTTCTCAATCATTCGCACTTCTAATCAGATTCTACACGAGCCCCAGATCTTGCTGAGCGAATTTCAAGCCTCATTTCAACGGATTCGCCGAGATATTTACGAAATAGGCCTTGTTTGTTGTGTCTTTTTAGGATCTTCTGGTCACGCCAGCCATTGCTTCTTAAAAGGAGTGTTAGATTTTAAAACGTGGCAACAACTCACCTCCACCGAGTTTCGTGTTTATCTGGCAACACTGTATGCCGTTGCTTCTCCTCATTATCTGACCAAATATGGTCACGGGCAATTTCATTGGTTATCGAGGCATTAAAGCCGTCGTATTTGACCTTTCAGCTGATTGGCTGGTATTCTTAGCTTCGTAGGGCGTTCCGCGATTATTTGTTACATGTTGTTCTGCTCTCGGCTGCTAAAGGTGTGTTATGGTGTTGTGGTGAATTTAACGAAGTTCTTGCTGGAATTTAGCAGAAGAGCTTATCTGCGGTTGTGCCGGAATCTTCTCTTACACCACCAGCGAGTTTTGGGGTACTTTAAAGCCCGTTTGTAAACTTCGTTTTAGGCTTTCAGTTTCAGCTTCAGTTTTACTTTCATCTTCAGTTGCAGTTTTATTATCGTTTTATACTTTTCTGCCTCAAGTACGATACTACCCCTTTGGTAGATTAATCGTCTTATCCATGCGATTTGAGTTTTTACCGAGACGGACTCGCCATCTCCTGGCCTGACGTCGAAACTCTTCCGCTCACACCTCATATCACCAGGTGTCGCTGCTTGCACCAGACGCCGCAACGGGGTTTAACCTGATTATAACCTGACACATTTGACGTTCGAATACATGAGTCGATCATATGTTGTTTTATTTAACGATTTTGATATCGCGTTTCGATGAATGCATGCCCGGATGTACGTGTAGTTTAAGTAGTGGTAACTATAACGTAAGTTTTATTGTTCGCGATCATTGTACTTACTAAATCTTGTTGTAGTTTAATAAAGACAGAATTTTGTGGATTGATGTGTTTCGTTCGTATTCTGCCTACAAGTAAGATACGCTCAGCCTCGAGTTTTGTTTGGAACCTTCTGCAATCACCAAGTCAGTCCGGGGACGCTGACGAGGTGCTTTTATGCAATCAGCTTGGGTTTGACTCCGTACTGGCGCCCAAATACTTTACCATCATAATATTATCTACCATCATTTTCGCTGTGAAAGACCCAGCGCAGACTTATCACCAGGTCCAGCTAACATTGGAGGCTATTCGTTTTACAGTAAATGCGGTGACAGGAGGTTAAAAGCGAAGGTCGATCGATCGTTGCGTACGAGATTTCTCGTTTTCGTTTCATCCTTAAAAGGCGAACGCGAACGAATTAATTCAGGTAATTGAATTACAACGGATTCAATGAGTTATTTACGAAATAATTTGTTTTTTTTTGAGGATTAAAGAAGTTAAAAGCGAAGGTCGATCGATCGTTGTGTACTTGATTTCTCGTTTTCGTTTCTTCCTTAAACGCGAACGCGAACTAACGTCGAAATTCTTGTCGAGAAGAACTGACAAGTGAGATACGCTTAGCCTCGAGTTTTGTTTGGAACCTTCTGCAATCGCCAAGTCAGTCCGGGGACACTGACGAGGTGCTTTTATGCAATCAGCTTGGGTTTGAGTCCGTTAAAAGGCGGAGGCGTACGAATTAGTTCAGGTAATTGAATTACAACGGATTCATCGAGATATTTACGAAACAATTTTTTTTTGAGGATTAGAAAAGAAGTTAAAAGCGAAGGTTGTGATCGTTGTGTACGAATTTTTCGTTTTAGTTTCTTCCTTAAAGGCGAACGTGAACTAACGTCGAAATTCTTGTCGAAAAGAACTGCGTATTTCATTTCTTCATTAAAAGATAACAAACGCAGATCAGTTTCGCGATTAATTTTAATTTGATTTTAGGTGAATAAGCGTTGCTACCATTTTTTTGTTTAGGTTCTCGAAATGCTTTCTTTCGATATGTCGCGAGGTCGAACGATGTCTTCTCCGTCTCGTTAAAAGTTGAGTTAAAATTTTCCAAAAAAAAAAAAAAAAAATGTACACTGAAATTATGAAAACTTGTAAATTGAAACAATGTTTTAAAAACGCTAAAGAATCCCCGAAATATAAAAAATTCAAGGTCAACCCAAGTCAGCGGAGGTGTATCTAAGCGAAGTTAATCCAAGGAAACAATGAAAAAAACTGGAAAAAAAAACTAAAAATTAAAACAAAAAATTGAAACAGGCAAGAGCACTTGAAATTTTGATTTTGAGAGATAGTTGCAAGGTCGATCTAACCCAACTAAGGTGAACCTAAACGAAGCCAACCAAGCCGTTTTAAGAATTTCTTAAAAATTAAAGTAGATAAAGAAAATTAGGAAAGAAAAATTCAGAATTTGGAAAACTCATCAACGAGGAATATTAAGACGCCATATCAGTTTGTTTGCTTGATATCGCGTCTTAATTTTTCTCGTCAACATTCAGATTCGGAACAATTTTTTTGAAATAAGAAATGATTATCTTGTTTTCGAAATTTATCGCTGCGTTAAGTGCCGTCGCTCATCTAAAGCGACAAACCATTGAAGAAGAACACACTTTGCACAAGAAAAGCGAAATTGTTGCGCACCCCCTGACTTCCGAGACAAAGTTCGCGCCGTGAAAAGACGTCGTTCGCCATTGTTCCCGGAGCTTAAAAGCGTTCAGACCGCACGAAAGAAGCGACAAGCAAGAAAGTGGGCAAAGAAGCAGCAGACGTGCACTTTGCATTCCGCGATCGAATTTAAAAGCAAACACTCGTCCAAGTTGAAGTGGATGCTTTCAAATGGGGAAGTAAGCAGCGCGGGCGTTCTCGAAACGATGAGTTTTCGAAGCAGGTATCTAATTATGTTCACCGAGCTCCGCGAAATAGTGATTTATTTTTGCTCAACGTCGTCATCCCTTGCGGAAACTCCATTAATTTTAACGTGACACAAGGCAATAGAATAAATATTGCAGGAAACTTTGTTTGCTTGATATCACGTCTTAGTTTTCCTCGTCGTCGATGAATTTTCCAAATTCTAAATTTTTTCAGTTTTGTTTTAATTTAAATACAATGGCGTACCCAAGAAATAGGGTGGCTCATGCGAAATAAAATTATCGCAGCTTAAAAATTTAAGAACCGATAAATGCTTTAAGAAGTGTATAGATTTCTTCGTCCCTTTTTCTCTCTTGTTTTCTTCTCTTTTGTTTTTATTTTTGTTTTTGAATCACTTTGTTGTACGGTCACATCCGTCGCCCTTAGGCCACGCCGCGTCGATCGCCGCGCCATCGCTGATCCGCAACGAAAAATAAAATCGGTTGATGGAGTTTTAAAATCGCACCAACTCGTCACGTTCGATATCAACGGCGGCGACGGTGAACGCAACAGGTCGCCTGTTTATGAATTCCCCGAATACGTCGGATTTTATAATCCTACCGACGGCGGGGGGGAGGGAAAAAAAATCTTGCGGAACGTGAAAGCGAAGTCGCGCAATTCACGCGAGAAAGTAAAACGACGAGCCGGTTCTTCTTCTTTTCCTTTTTGCCTAATAAAATCTGCGTGCGTCGAATAACTAACTTTAAAATGGAACTTTTACACCAGCCCCCCGCACACCCTCCCGTGATCATGGGACAAGATTCAAGTTTTCAAGTGAAATCGGGAAACATTTACCGAATATAAAATCTGAAGGGGTGAGTGAGTACCCTCACTTATTTTATACAAATAAGATATTATTATTATTATTATTACTAGTAATCATGGTACAGAATAATATAAGATAATACGACAGAGCATTCGATATGGACCACGAACGTAATAAATGCTTTAATGAGCGGTAGATGTTACGGTCTCGGGTATTTTTAATCAAATGTTTATTAAATAAATTAAACATGACTTTGTTCTTTGCTTTAATTAAACTCAAATTTCAATCCAGGTTTTCCATTAAATTAAATATCACATAAATAGCAATATGTAATTAATAAAATAGCGTTATGAGTATTAAATTTTGAATGTAGAGTTGATCTGGCTTTAGGACGAAAAATCAATTCAAATCATTCAGCTGACCGTTTCGGTTTTATTTCAAACCCTTCAACAGAGCACCCACAGTAATCGGAGTTAAAAAGCAAAAAAGAAACAGCAACTGGAAAAGAGAAAAAAGACTGAGCTTTGGTTTTTTTTCCAGTTGCCGTTCCCTTCTCTTTTTTTTTTAACTTTGACCACTATGGGTTATAGCTTTACATACGTTAATCAGATGTAAAACTTTTTCTAAATTAATTAAATTGACTCTTAAGTCATACGTTGATTAACGTCATCAACTACTTCGGCTGTGCGCACAGTTGGTCTTCCGCTTCCAGCTTTCCGTTATACACTTCCTGTACTGCGGAATAAATCTACAGAATAGCGTATCATATTTATAAAATTTGCTTTAAGGAATGTCAGGTTGAGGAATTTTGCGCGAAATTCTTCCATGCAAGCAGGAATATTGTATATCCTGTGACAATTGTTTTGACAGTTCTCTTCATTTGGAAATTTAATTGAATTAATTGTTGAGGGAATTGGTACCTTGCCGCCATCTAGTTATGGGTAGCCTAAATTAATTCAGTCGTTAACTGTATTAAATATTCAAATCTCTCTTATCAATATGTAATATTTTAAATTTGATTTTCTTTTCTTTTAAATTTCCTAAATATTATTTCCTCTTTTGGATTATCTGTTGGCACTTATTTGGATCGCGATTGCATCGCATTTGAAGTTTCCCGGGGTTTTGCCAAATTTTCGAGCGCATCCGTTGATCGCAGGACCGGATCTGGGTGAGCTATTCGCTTGAGGTGCTTGAGAGAGGCCATTTCGGCATGTGAATTTTACTGTTGAAATTTTGTGTTTCTTGAAAACCATCTACCTTCCAATGGCATCCTAAATTTTGGTTTACACCCTTAAAAGCAAGGTGAGTTTGTTATTCCACGTTATTTCTTTGTCTTCGCGATCCGTATTTCACGAGAAGAACGTGCCCCTTATACTAGATATTTGTTCTAGTTATCATTCTAATAAAGAAAGAATCGTTGTAACTTAAACGACAAAAGTATCTGTTATTTAGCCCATATAATTATTCATAATCATAATACTTTTTGACTGACGTGTAAATTATTTTCCGTTAACTGAAAAGAACTGACAGTTTCAAAACTGACATAGGCGACTAAATTATTCATTTAAAATTTGAAAATTAAATTTTTATTCTGAATGTATTAGTATTTAGGAATAATTTTAACACCATAATATTGGCCTTAATTTTCTCTTTCCTTTCATACCATCACCATTTTTGTACCATTAAATGGCGAGCAGTAATCTGCAGAAACGTAGTTTTCAATGCAAGTTTGCTATGTTCGTGTTTGTAACTTTCCACCCGGTATATATTTCTTTTGTAACTTTTTTTTTTGGTGTCTCAAATTATTCAAATTTCATTCAATTTCATTAAATTTACTTAATTTCATTATTAACTATTATATTATAACTATTAATATTAACTTTCAATTTCATATAAATATTACTTACCTATATTATTAATCATTTTCAACATTTAACTTTTGGTTGGAATTTAATTTTCATAGCTAACAATTTACATATGTCAAAATTAACATATGAGAAGTTGTCTCGTAAGCTTGAATTTATATGCTTGGTCGCGCTGGTGGGGGTGTCCCTGCGGTCTATCCTGACGTCAGACTAGACTGTGGCGATTTTGATTGGTGACGGCGCATGCACACTCAGTGCCGTTACCATAACAACGTAACTATTAGGCTCAATTCTCACACGAGCGCGTCATATTTTTACGTGTAATTTTTTGACATAAAATGCTGCCTAGTGAGAATTGCTTTATTTATAACCATGGCAACTTTTAGAGGCAGCAAAATGACGCGTCGTGACGTGACGCGACGCGCTGGCGTGTGAGAATGGAGCCTTATGATGATTTTAAATGGAGCTTCAGCTTGGACAAGTGACGTAGATCTAAGACCCACACGAAAAATGTCGAATCCGTTCGATATTACATGAGACAACTTCTCATATGCTAACTTTGATGTTATGTCATGCTCAAGACGTAAAAACTATTGACTCGCACTCGGATCTTTTTGCCTTCCTATTTTTAGCTGTCTCTCTCGCACATTGATCTTATATTTGAATGCACAGTCGGATCGCCTACATTATTATTATTATGCACCGTGCTAGTTAGTAATCCAAGCCTCATGAATACGTCATCATACATCACATCATCCTTAAGATTTCATCGTCCATTAGTGCAAAGAGGTTTAATTAATCAATCATGTGCAGCGAGGACCGATTTACTTGCTGGCGCATTCGCTCGCCATCAAGTTTGAGTTATGATGAGGAGAGGAGAAGCTGTCGGTGACGTCCTCCAGGCGTCACCCTGCCGGACGTGGATCGTGCCGGCTGCATGGGGAAGATTTTGAAATTTGCGTGCGTGGCTTCCGGTGACTGCGCGAATTTATATCGGCTGACAGTTCCGTTACGAACAACATAAAAGCGCACTGACATCTAATATATTAGACGTGTCTCGTGGAAAAATATCGCGGCGAGACAGAACACGGGGCGAAATTCATTTTCATAATGCGGCGCGAAATTTCGTTTTTAGTTTTGTTTGTTTCAAGGTTATGTAAAATATTAAACAAACGAACGTGATGTTCTGGAAGAGACGAGCGGGGTAAATCAAGCAATGCCAAGAGCTAACTAGAACAAGACTCAAATATCATGTATGTTCAAGAAAGTAGTTTTTTTTTTTTTTTTTTTAATTGCAGGTCCCAATTCAACCAGCACCTACTAAAAAGTCAGGACAGGTTTGGAGTGGGGGGTGGTTCTAGATTACTTTAGGGACACCCTGTGTAAGAAAAGGGACGGATTCTGTATAGAAGAAGATGCAGAAGAAGAACGAAACCCAATCTCTCTCAACGTTCACTTGCGGACAGTCGAATTGTTTCGATCAATTACATTAACAGGTATAATTAACAACAATTTGGAGCCTTATCTTTTAATATAATTAATTAATTAATCGTTTCTGTGTTTAACCTACTCCAGACATTATAATATGAACTTGTAACGCAGAAAATCCAACATTTTTGCACGCTTGCATCCCTTCCCCCTTAATCCTCGTTGTCGTGGAAGGTTTTCAGTTTCAACAATTTCTTCGATAATTTTTCTAAGACAAATCAAAATAACACAGCAATATTCGTATGTTATGAGCTGACGACTTGTACAGTCGGTTGTCGGCGAAAACGTAAATTTTGTAAAGGTCGTTGGTATACGACGACCTCGACGCCTTTTCCGGAGGACCGTAAACAGCAGCAGTAAAATACGTCTTTCTGAAAATATGTAGCGGGCGAATTCTGTTTCACCGTTCCTCGGAACGTACGTAAGTGAGAGAGCGTCACGCGCCCTTGACTCTGTTTCCCAAGGCAAGGGCGCCCTCTCGTCCGGGGGCAAGGCTCGCGCTTCCACCCGGATTCCCTATATAAAACCTCCGACTCGCCCGACTCTCGCTTAGTGACATAACAATAGTGTGTTCCGGAGCTTCAGCTAAATTCGACTCGAGTAAGTTCTGTAAACACGCGGGGCGGCGAATTATTAAAACGAGGGCCGGGCGGATTCTAAACGTGATTTACGCCCCCCCCCCCCTCCCGAAAATGCGTGCCACCGCCACCGGCCTGCCGTGAATTATCCGAAGGGAAAACATCGGACCCGCCGGCGATTCAAATTCAAATACATACAAAAGATTAGTAGAATGAATTAATTTCGAAAGTGAAATCTCAGAGGGCAGGCAGGTTGTGTTTACACGCTCTGCTGCGCGCAGTTAATTTTTGCAAAACGGTTTTCTGTTTTCAGTGAACGTTCGCCGCGGTTACGCAATGATTTCCGCAAGCTGTTGCTAAATCGAAACAAAATTGTATTATTTTTTCATTTACGCCGTTAAGTGAAAAGCGATGGCCAGTTGCACCAAAACACCGCTTAGAATGTGTCTTACGCAATGTTGTGTAACGCCAAGCGTCACATTCTAAACGCAACTTAAATTTACGCAAGGTGCGACTGGCCATGATGATCATGAATCGCTCTACTCCTCCTAATCGCGTAAAATTAATGCGGAATGATACAAGGAAAGGGCCAGGAGGTTGCATACTCTAGGGAGGGTTCCGTCGTGTGAAAAAAATACACTGTGGAGAAAATCGCGAAAAAGTGCAAAAACGTAGTTCTCGTGGCCCCTTTTCAAATTCTGGAATACATCCGGGTCAGGGTTCACATCAGTAAAAAAAATGAACCAAGATACATATACATTCCGAGTTTGGTATGATTTGGTCCATAAATAAGTTTTTAAATGGCTGAAAATAAAAGCGATTTTCGTGAATACGGGCCTGCGCTCGCCCTCGGAACCACCCCAGCGAAAAACGGACTGCACCATCGGAATGTCCGGTCCTTTTACCCATGGAGTCGAGGAATTTTGGCGAGATAAACGAAAAAATCGCGGTCTTCTTGACCCGGTTCGAATCCAGGACCGTACTCAGTACCGAGCTCGCATCAGTAAAAAAGAATGGGTCAACATACATATGGATTCCGAGTTTCGTCCGATTTGGCACCTAAATAACTTATTTATTGGGCAAGACCGGCCATTTTCGTGAGTACGGCCCAGCGCCCGCTCTCGGGGCCACGACAGCGCAAAACGGTCTTCACCATCGGATTCTCCGGGCGATTTTACTCAATGGGTCGAGCGATTTTGGCCCTCCGATGACGTTTGATGCCGAAAATATTCGTGAAAACAAATCTCGGCAAGGCGAAAGCCTCGCGACCGCTACGAAAAATGGTCCGGGTGGGGTATCTAAAAAACATGTTTGCGGATTTTTATATAAATTGTTCAGGCTGCGAGAAAATCGCGGTTTTCGTGGCCCCGTTCGAATCCAGGACCGAAATCAAGATGGAGCTCGCATTATCAAGAAATAGTACGAGGCAGAGTACGCATACAATTCGAATTTGGTCCGATTTGGCTATTTTTTTCAAGTAATAATTCGATACCCAACGGTCCTTGCATATTATAATATTTTTGAAATGAACAATTTTTAAATGACCAAAAACATCGATTTTCGTGAATACGGATTTGCGCCGCGCGCACTCGGGGCCACCTCAGCAAAAAAAAAAAACCGCCTCCATTATCGGGTTCTCGGGTTCTTTTTCCCATCGAGTCGAGCGCTTTTGACCCCCTGATGATCGTCGGGTGTGAAAAAAGGCAAGCGCAAAGTGCAACCCCTTCCCGATCGCAGGCTAAAAATCGTCCGGGCGATGTATCCAAAAAACGGATTTGCTTGATTTTTAGTAAAATAGTTCCGTCTGCGAAAAAATCGCCGAAAAAGTTAAATGATCGCGGTTTTCAAATTCAAATCCAGGACCGGATTCAGGGCTGAGTTCGCACAAATAAAGAAAACTAGAAGATACACGTACGTTCCGAGTTTGGTCAGATTTAGCCCATAAATAATTTTTTTAAAGGCCAAAAACTGTGATTTAGGTGAATACGGCCCTGCGCCTGCTCTCGGGGCCGCGACAGCGGAAAACGGTCTTCACCATCGGATTCTCCGGGTCATTTCACTCAATGGACCGCGCGATTTTGACTCTCCGATGACGTTTGGATGCCGAAAATATTCGCGGAAAAAAGTCTGCCAGGTGCAACCCCTTCGCGGTCGCCACCGAAAATCGTCCGAATAGTGTGTTTAAAAATCGTACTTCTGGATTTTTGCAAAAATTGTTCCGAAAACGACATTAAGAAACGTGATTCGCCCATCTGGAGCGTTCTAATTGAAATATATATATATATATGTATATACGAATATAATCTTAATATATCCCTGTCTACCTAAAGATGTACGGAAGAAAAAAATCTGGAACCAAAATAACGTATAATCTAGAGGACAAACACACGTTAGAATGTGACAATCAGGAACTACAATTACGTATTTCCGAAAATCTTGTAATTTGGATGCCTAACACCGCCTGTTTAGAATGTGACTTGCACTGTGCTGTGTACACTGAAGTGTCACATTCTAAGCGATACTTAAACTTGCGCTCTGTGCAACTGGCCATGACGATGAATCGCTCTGCACCCAATCGCATAAAACTAACAAGGAACTGTTTAAAAACCAGGGGCGTGGATATGTTACGTTTTCAAACCATTCTTTTTTTGTTGTCGTGGAAAGTTCAAGGTGTCTTTATTACCGACGTAAATTAAAACTGCGATCCCCGATCGAAGAATTTACTTCTCCTTGGGTTTACACCGCAAGGTGAACCGGTGATTTATAACGGCGGCGGTGTTAAGCGAGCGTTGTTGCCTGCAAAAGTGAACGTAATTCTTGTAGTTGCTTGGTCGTCTCGAATATCCCACGCCGGAGGAATTCGCGCGGAGTGAAGTTTCACTTACACCCGATTACTTTCTCGTTCGCGTGCGGTACGTGCGTGCGGTCTCAAACGAATCCGTTACAACTTCCAGGCCAGAAAGTTACTTTTATGAAAAGGCCATCGCCACCTGACTGCTAAACGCTCGATGTAGTCGAGGAAGGACGCTACTACGTTTGACCTTGAACTTTTTCTCGTTTTGCGTTCGTTATCTTGGCCTTTGCGACCGTCTTTACTAGAGCTTTCGCGAGAAACGCGTGACCAATTCATCTATTACCAAACAATGCTATTGTCATCTTGATGGATAGGCTACCAATAATACGGAAAGGAATCTAATTTACAAACGCATTTAAAGATGATTTCGTGGCTACATATTTTCAACCAGATGGAGAGACCACCAACAAACTGAAAGAAATCTAATTCAAGTACAAACGTATTAAGAGATTATTTCGTAGTTATTATCACCCTGATGGATAGGCCACCAACAAAACCGAAAGACATTAGCAGGTCATTCAGGTCTGTTTTGCTGGTGGCCTAATCACCGGGATGTAATACCAGGCGTGCTTTATTCAGCGTAATAAAAATTATACTCGGGGCGTAATATTTTACATGTTGATGTTCTGAAAACTTCCGCACGTTCAAATTTAATTAATTTTGTTAATTAATGAGCGCGAAGTTTTTATGTTGTCGGCGGCGGCGGCGGGGGTGGCGGGGTCCGTGGCGACGGGTGGCTTCCATTCATTTTACAAAAATTAATGAGTTTTACTTTGACCATACATACACTACGAACCTAACTTTTTGGAAATTGTTTTCGCAATCAGATGATGTAATTCGCCGCCCTTCTCGGATTTCTTTCGCAATCAAGGAAATCGAGATAAGCGTAATCCGCGTGTACGCAAGCTCTTCGGTCGCAATTTCTTCTTTTTTTTTTCTTCTTTTTTTACGGCCGCGTACCGAATAATAAAGGGGCCGCAAATGGAAAAATAATGTGCTCTCGTGATACCCCCTCCGGGGAAGGAGAGGCAGGCGCAAATAAAGAAATTGAAAACTCCGTCGTTCCCGACAGAATTTTTATTTCGCCGCTTTACTTTCGAGAACTCCTTCATATTTGTTCCCTCCCGCATTCCTTGCGGTCCGCATTTGAATATTATGGAGATATACGTTTCGTTTATTTGAAAACTTTATAAAACTCTCCGGCGGCGGCGGCGGCGAATGAATCACGACGGCCGTTTTAAAACTAATAAAATGTTTTTCGTTTGATAGATTGGACGGATTCATTTCCGGATTTTTAATAGATTTCATCGATATAAGTAATATTTGCAGAGCCATTCACTTTTTTATACCAATTTCGATATAAAGAATATATGTAAAAAAGCGAGACGATCAACCCTAGAAGGAGAAAATGTGAAATAATTGTGACGAAAATAATAATTGTAACGCAAGCCCAGCATCCCAGAGGAGAACGAGTTGGGAAATGACTTTTGACTTCATTTACAAATTAACAGCCGCAACAAAAAAAAAACCTGTCTCCGGCTTTGCACGGATCTGTTAAAAGGATTTGCGTTAAAGGGGCGAGAAGGCGGAAATAAATTAGATTTTTCTTTTTTTTTCGCAGTGATTAAAGATTTCTTTATGCTTTTCTGCGTTATCATTTTTTCCGCCTCCGTCGGTACGTTATAAATTGGTGGCAGCTGTAGCGACCCTCGGAATATACTGTACACCATCGCCCCCGCTGCTCCCTCGCGAGATGCCGAGGGGTGAAAGCCGGCGAGATCGAAGCCCCGACCATCCGAATTTGGGACGATAGCGTGGTATTTTAGGGCCTGGCCTACATACTTGATTTGTTTACACCTACGCCAGTATACGAAAAAGCGGCCCCATTCTAAATACTGCCATGCCGTCCATACCGACGATGACTTTGAAAGAACGCTCCCGAAAACCTATCTGTGCGGAGATGTCAGGCCCAACAAAATATCATATATTCCTCAACACGTCGATCCACGAAAAGGGACTAGGGGTTGCCTACTTTAAAGACAGGTCTGACGTGCGAGAAAGATTTTATGAACGCGTTTACACAAAAATCGCGAGATAAGTGAAAAATTCGCGATTTTCATGACCCGGTTCGAATCTAGGACCGGACTTAGAACCAAGCTTGCATCAGTAAAAAATGGGCCAAGATACATATGGATTTCGAGTTTGGTCCGATTTGGCCCGTAAATAAATTTTTAATGTACAAAATCGGCAATTTTCGTGAATACGGCCCTGCATCCACTCTCGGGGTCACGACAGCGAAAAACGGTCTTCACCATCGGAATCTCCAGTCCATTTTACTCGTTGGGTCGAGCGATTTGGTTCTCCGATGACGTTTTGGTGTCGAAAATATTCGCGAGAAAAAATCCGCAAGGTGCGATCGATACCGAAAATCGTCCAAGTGATGTATCATACTGGCGGATTTATAGAAACTCCTCCGGCTGAGTCAATATATAAAAAAATATGTTAAAGAACATCATTTGCGTGCCCGTACCTTTTTTTTTATTCAAAAGAAAAATTAGGATGAAAATAACATGAGTTGCAAAAATCTTGTCTATGACCAGTAAAATGTACTTGGTCGAATTTTAATCCGTAACTAGTATCGTCCATTGGATAAGTCGTTTTTTTTTAAAATAATTTAATTATTAACGAATTTTGTTGCAAATAGTTTCTGCAATGCCAAGTCAAACAGCGATCGCAGGATGACGCTACTTAAACTTTTCATTAATTATTAAAGGTTAAAAGTCGAGGAATGGTGTGTCGGTTACAAGCGTCTCGATTACAATTTTACCTTAAAGGACACAGGTTATAACGGACACAGACTAATGGGGGAGGGGGGGGGGGAAGCTTATCGTTTTGCGTTTTATTTTAATTTGTTAGTTAAGTACACGGTTTCAGGTTCCCTGTTCGTTATTGAGTGATCCCGTAAAAAGTCCTCTGCATTGTAATTAATCACGTTGAACAACAATGACGTAACCTCCCCCCCCCCCATAAATTAAACTGCCATAATTTATAATGGTACTGCAGGTCAACATAAATTTCCGCAGGGCGTAATTACCGCTGCGTCGCGTTGCCCGGCAGGTGTTGAAAGGGGACTTAAGACACAAAGCGCCCCTCCACCCCCCACCCCCCCTCCCATCGTCCCAACAAATCAGGCTTATCTAAATAATTAACAACTGTAATTACACCGCACACATAGTTCCGTTTACTCTGCTTCCTAATCTTTAAATTAATTGGCGTTTTGTTTATCGTTGCTTGCAGAATAATGAGAAACGTATTTGCGGTGGTCGTCGTGTCGCTGTTGACGTCCGCGGAGGGACAGATATTCCCGGGGGCGTTCAATTTGGACGCCGGACTGACGGACGTCAACGCCGTGGACGCCAGGGGACTGGCTCATCCTGCCGTTGTGGAAAACGCCGTCGCCGAATCCCACCTGCCACCTGAATTGTTGAATCCGTTCTACAAAAACCCGGCAGTCGCGGCGGGCCTCGCCAAGGAATCGTGGTTCGGCCACAAGGAATTCCCCGTGTACCACCGCGAGGCGGAGAAAATTCCGCGCTCGGAAATACTCAAGATCGTCAGGAGGATCGAGCATCAACGGCGGCGGCGGTAGATCGCCCGATTTTGTTTCCCCATTTGTTTGGAAAATCATTTGTTTTTCTTCTTATTTATTCTTCGACCGCTGCTGTAAATAAAGTGCTCTTTGTTTTAGCGTTTTATTTGATCGTGCGGATTCGAACGTAAGATGTAAGAGTCGTTAACCAGTTCCATCATTTTGTAGGCGATGGGGTGGGTGTGGCTGCGATTAACGTGGTATCGTCGTCAACTATAGTCAAGCTCAGAGCATTTTCAAAATTAATAATAGTAAGAACTTTAAGTTTCATAACGCACCCGGAATATTCGACCAATTTTGGGTAGCGACAGCGCAGGGATCTTTTCGTGAATGTTTTCGGCACTCAGACGTCATCGGAGCGCCTAAATCGCTCGACTCCATGACATGACCGGAGAATGCGATAGTAGAGGTCGATTTTCACTGAGATCACCCTGAGAGTGAACGCAGATCCGTATTCACGAATATGACTGATTTCGGCCATTTAAAAAATCGACCAAATCGGACCAAACACGGAATGTATGCGTCTCTATAGGCCGATGTTCTTTTATTGATGCGAGCTCGGCCCTGAATCCGGACCTGAGTTCTAATGGCGCCACGAAACTTAAACTATCTCGTACATCGCAACCGTCCTTCACGTACGTAACTTTCCGTATATGAATTCGTAGAGCGGAAATATGATTTTTTGACGACGTCTGAGGTCAGCTAGGTTTATCAGAAAAGGAAAATGGACCAAGATGGATGTATATTTTGAGAGTTTGGGCCAATTTGGTCGGTAAATAAGTTTTTGAACGGACGAAAACAACCATTTTCGTGAATACAGATCTGCGTTCGCTCTCGGGGCCACATCAGAGACAAACTGCCCCCACCATGTGATACTCCGGTCATTTTTTCCATGAAATTGAGCAATTTAGGTGCTCCGATTACATCTGGGTACCGAAAATATTCGCGAAAAAAGCTCGCAATCATTATAAAAAATCGTCCGAGTGATGTATCTGAAATACGTATTTGCGATTTTTTATAGTAATTGCTTAGGTAGCATCAATATTAAAAAAAAAGAACATTAATTAACACTAATTTGTGCAGCACCAGACATCTTTTTACTTGGAGAGAAAAAAAAAATACGAAAAGACGACGTTAACGACGACGAAAATTGTGATCTAGATATTTATGACCAGTAAAATATGTTTGCGACCTAGCCAACTAGTATCGTCGATCAAAAGATTTTTGCAAAACTGTATGTTACGTCAAGCAAGGGTACGATATGCGGCAAACGATTGAACTGGGGCAGTAACACTTTTAGGAAAGTAAGTAACTGTAAGTGAACAGGTGTGATATCTAAACTCAGGCTAGTGAGCGTGAATTATAATTTTGATTTATCTTGTTATTTGAAAACTCACCCCATAAAAAAGGGTGAGCGCGTCTTGAAACCGTAACACGTTAGAGGTGGCACCGTAACATGTTGAGGTTGGAATTACGGCATGGTGGAGGCAGAAACCGTCTCGTTATAGAGACGCAATTATTACAATACCGGTGGCCTATCTATTTCAACTGTACGTACATTACAAATTAAAAAAAAAAATACTCGCATTTTTACTCGCTTGACAAGAATTCGACCTGACGTGTACCGTAACATCGAGGGGATTGCTTTCGTCATTGAAGTATACGACCAACCTAATTACTTTTTCCGAAACAGTCGCGGAAATCGTCGAGCAATTAAAACTTTCCAACTGGCTTTAGAAAAACAAAAACTAAAGCTAAACCAATCACAACAAATCCCCGGAGCAGGTCGCTTCGACGCAACGCGACGATTAATGAAAACTGGCGGAAAAAAATTACATGCTTCTGAAAGTCACGGGGTAATCAATTAGCTGCAATACAGTTTGACATGTTAGCGAGGAGGAGGAAGGGGCAGGGGGTGAATTGATCAAGATCGCCGAGGCAATTCCTCACCAAGACGGATCCCGTCCGGCGACTTCTACCACTTCACACCGAACCGTAACATTCTCGATATCAAATCGCATCGCAATATATTCCGGCGGGCGACTCGACTGGAGAAAAGCGCCTCCCTCCGTGTGTGCTCGAACGACGAAGAAGATAAATAACCGGAAGAATTAAGCGCGGAGAAATTGGCCGCCGGGTTCATACAAATTAGTGCGGTTTTAAAGTGTAGTAATGTATGGAGGTCTGATGGAAACGAAAACAAATTGGGTCGGCCGGAATTAGGAACGAAGGAAACGCGTTGCGCGCGTTTTTCGTTCGTCGGGCTCGCACGATGAATAGCAAGTGCGGGTTCGTGAGGCTGATTAATTGTTACAGGCGGAGGTAAACCTTATTTGGGAGAGAGGTAGAGAGAAAAAAATGTTGCCGGGCAAATGCCGAACCCTATTTTGGATTCAACTCTACACTTTTTTTTTAGATCAGAAAAAAATGCAGCGAAGCAGTTTATTCAATATTCAATTGTTATTTTCCGAAAGGTAAAACGTGCCAATTTTCAGAACGCGTACGAATTCCGGTCACGCCGGTTTCCAAGAATGGTGAGCCGGAATACTGCACTACGTTAGATATAATTAAAACGAATTTTTGAACCGTAACATTAGAGTGATGAACAGATAAAATAGCGACATCTTACGATCGCTTTTTGACCGGACATTGTAGTAGGATAGACAAAATGAAACGGATTTGCTCCTAACATTAGACTCTGCAAACTCCGTAGCGTTTGCCTTTTTGGTTGGATATCGTGGAGATACTGGTTTTGATCTGCTTCATCCAAAAAAAATGCTGAAGAAAGGAAAGATCAAAGTATGGCCGAAAAAATTTGCCCTGTCGTCGTCTCAAATTCTCAAACAGCCGTCTCAGGCAATAGTAAAAATTCCCGGAGCTTATTTACCGTACGAATCCGAAAGGGTATGTGTCCGACATCAGTTTCCAAAGAGCGCTCCAGAAAACCTGGCTAACCTGAGACATCAAAAAAATTGTATCTCCGCTCAACGAATTCATCTACGGAAATGTCCCGGGGGTTACGTACCCCAAGAGCGGTTGCGACTTACGAGAGAATTTAAAAAGATTCCAAGGTCACGTTTATGAAAAAATAGCGATAAAGCGAAAAAATCGCGGTTTTCGTGCCCCTGCTCGCATCCAGAACCGGATCGAGAGCGGAGCTCGTATAAATACCGAAACCCGAGACAAGATACACCCGCATTCCAAGCTTGTTCCGATTTGATCGACAATAAGTTTTTTTAATGGCCAAAAACTGCCATTTTGATGAATACGGACCTGCGCTCATTCTCGAGGCCAACTCATCGAAAAACGGTCTTCACCATCGGATTTCTCGGTCCATTTTACTCAATGGGCCGAGCGATTTTGGCTCTCCGATGACGTTTGGATGCCGAAAATAATCGTGAAAAAAAGTTGGCAAGGGACGATCGCTACCGATAATCGTCCAAGTGATGTATCTGAAAATCGTACTGGCGGATTTTTA
Organism: Prosopocoilus inquinatus; assembly: GCA_036172665.1. Lineage (NCBI taxonomy): Eukaryota > Metazoa > Arthropoda > Insecta > Coleoptera > Lucanidae > Prosopocoilus > Prosopocoilus inquinatus. The sequence continues at coordinate 10,732,763 of CM069871.1, read as the reverse complement.
TGGAAAGTCGTCCGGCTGCATCAATATATTAAAAAGCACATCCTTCCGGCTGCTTCAATATCAAAATAAAACATTAATAAGGTCATTGGGCGCTTTCGCCTTTTATTAAAAATTAAAAGACGGAACTAAAATAACGGATGTTCCGAAAATCTTGTAATTTAGATGTCTAGGACCAGTAAAATGTACTTGCATCTAATTTTAATCTGCAACTAATACCGTCGGCCAGATAAATCCCAAAATTTTTCATTTTTTTGTTAAAATTTGATTGATAGTACTTGTTTACGGACAAATCCAACTACCCTGGGGCAAAAAAAGAAAAGATCAAAGGATACCTGTTTCTTCTAAGAAATAAATCCGAATGTATTCAGATAAGAATAATTCCACAAAGAAACTTGTTACTTTGTGTACTACAATTTTTATCTCGCCGCGCAAGATTTCTTTTACGTCGTTTTCCGCCTCCGCCGCGGGATTTATTTCCTCGTTCCGCAAGTGCGGCTTTTTCAAGCAGCGACCGCCTTCCCCGGGCATTTCCAGAGCAGATAGGTCAGGCTGATCTCCGTCATTTACAGATGAAAGCCGATCATTAAGGAACGTTAGTATCGGAAAGAGGCTTACGACGTCGTTACGGCCGAACTCGCAAGAGTGCTAAGTGCCTTTGATTAAAAGCGCCGCTTCGGTGATGACGGTCTGTCGATCGGTCGGTCCGTCGATCGGCACAAAGGAACGATGATGATATCCGTTCGTTAACGCTCGGACGCGCCCAACACCTGCACGTTATGTGCTGTTATCCTTGGAGACCGATGGACGTCGCGACGCATCGCTCCCAACAACCTGTGACTCGCTCGCCGCGATAATAACGCCAATTAAAATTCCCGCCGGCTTGGAACGGTGTTGTTGGAATACACGAGCGGACGGGATAATCCTTATTGCCGTCCCTCGAGATTATGTCACTCGACGGATTCACTCAATTGTGTGGTTTTGTACGAGGGGGCGCTTGAATCCGGAAGATCCTTAAGACGGCTGACATTTTTTCCACCCCGACGGACTGATTTAAAACAATTACCCGGGCGCAACAAAAAGATAGCAAAACAGCCACCCGTTCCTTATCAGATAAGTCAGTCGTACTTTGTGAAAATTGCAGGGGATGTCACGCTTCAATTCGTAATGCTTATTTCGACACAAATACCACCAATGAAAGTTATGCCCAAAAAGTACCTAGGTAACGATAATAATAATGACGAAACATCTAACAAGAATAACGGCTTCTTTTATTATTTACCGCATTGTCAATTCAATCACAATTACTCAGAATTACGAAAGGACGTTTGTGCCGGTCGCGCGGACTGTTTCTTATTGGCTCTCATGATTGATTCATTAGAGGAGACGGTCATTTAGAGCATATAAACTCAGTTGCTAGCGGGGGGCTCTTGGTAACGTCCAGGGCTGTGATAATTGGACGCACTGAGTAACATGCCGTCCGAACAGACTGTGACGGCATATGACAAACGCCATCTTGATTAACATCCCCAAACATCACCAAGGTGATAAAGGCAAACCAGGTGGGCAGGACATTTTTGCCTTCTTTTTCAAAAAATGTTTTCAGCAACCGATTTTTTACTAGCAACGTCTTCTTAAAAGCCAGGTTTTACCTTTACAAAAGCTTCTTTCTGCCATGTCTAATCCCTTCACTTGGAGAAAAAAGTTCTTTGTCACTGTTACGGGCCCAGTTTGCCTCAGCTGCATGACACTGGTCGCGCTTTGTCACCTAAACCCGTCCATTTCCCTCTTGAGATTTTTGCTGCCGTAGTCAACCAGAATTTTTGACTTTTCTTTAAACCGTTCGCTCCTTGTTTACTTAGGTTGGCTTCTAACTGATTTACGGCTTATACTGAACGAGTTACACTCTCCATTTTAACCGCTTCATCGAGTTTTCGACCAAAACGTTTTCGTATTTTTTTTGTCGAACTCGTGGCCATGTTTCTTCTTCAGTGTTAGCACCAATCTTCAATTCTGTTACGGTCGAAGTCGCTTGTATTCGTGGTAAATCTTTCTGTTAGACGAATGGCAGGCCTGACCTCCTCTCGACTCCGCGCGTTTATTCCGCCTACATTTTAGTGTGAAACTCTCTCTGTTCTGGGGAACACGTCGACGTGCGTTGCTCGTGCCGAAGCCTTTAACAGTTGTTTAACCTATTTCTAATCGACTTAATCATCTTTCCCCCTGGGCAAATTGTTTTTCTTCGCTCGAGAGACACTTCTTTGGTGTCGAGGTCAGTCATTCTGTACTGCTTTTGAAACTGACTTGGTGAGTTCATTTTTTCTTTTTTCGAAATCTTACATAATTTTTTTGTTACTCTTGTAGACAAGTCGTATCCCGCTTCCGATTACGACAGCAATTTTACCCTTCCCGTCCTGATAAACCTCTGGGTAGCAAACAGTCGTAAGGAAGTCTGTCTACTCGAAGTGAAATATCGAACGCCGTTCAAGCCTCGTGTTTCCTTCAGAAGGCTGGTGTCGTACTCTGAAGACGACTTTCGAAGAAGCGCTTCGGGATCGATTCACCGAATACTACCGTAGGTGCTGCCGTTAAGGTAACCGTTTATACCTTTTTTCTTCGTCACTCCAATTGATCATCGCTACTTATCTACGGACTCGTCTTACAAGATACTTTTTTTGTTCTTTTACCTGACGTGCAACTTTGGTTGCCTAATTTATGCCTCACCTTGCATGCATTGCATTGCATGCTAATTCAATTATTACAATTTTCTTTTTATTAAAGTCAATACTTAATTTTTGCTCGTTAATATTTGTCAATCGTAATTACACTACTTTTGTTAACGTTTGAGTCGATTCAAGTACTAGAGATTATTTTTTTTTGTTACATAGGTTATTGTAAGACGATCGGAAATTTCCAACCGTACAAACATTTTTGTATTTTGAAATATTTAAGATCATGTTACACTTTGTTTAGTGATTTGATACAACAATTTTCCACCCAAAGTGTTGTAACTATAACGTCGTAACAACACCTATTTTCATCTTTACAGGGCGACCAAATCACTTTAACGCTGTGTTCTTCAAGAATATTTCACAGCTTCATGTTTCCCTTGGATACCAAGTACCAAGAGCAAGTCTTCAATCATCTTTTGATTCACAACGCTATTTTCCTAAAACTCGACAATTCACCGGGAATCCCAGAAATTAAAATAATTTTAATTAGCTGTGTTTAGCTCTTCCGCTACTAAACATTGTATTTCAACTCAAGAAAGTTTCACCAACCGCCGACAAAGTTGCACCCGTCTCATTGTTAAGTTATTCTTAACACTGAAGATTTTATTACACCACGACAAGGAATAACTTTCGTGACTTTGCCCTGAAAGGCATTTGTCGCGCGCAAATATGCATAAACGAGGAGCAATTAAAATCCGCAACTTGCTTGTCCTTTTGCGAAAACGAAATATTTAACCACCGATGTCAACGTTCGTCGCCGGGAAGAATGGAAGTTGTAAACAAGCCGGCGGCGAAGTTGAGGGCGCACCCTTTCGCTTCCTTTCGCGCGCGGCGACGCCGACGACGTCGCGTCGCTGGTGGTAAATAAACGTCGTCGGTCACCGCATGACATCTTTTGTGCTAATGCGCTTAACGACGCCGACGGAAAATGGTATAAAGCGAAACAAGGGCGAAGCGACGATTTATTCAGCCCCCAATAGTAGACGGGGGTAATTAATAATCAATTAATTAATCTTAGGGACCTGGTTCGTATTCTATTAGGATGGTTGAATGTTGAAGAATTAAATTGTTATGAACGTGACTAAGTTCAAACTGTTAGTTCGCCAATAATAATAATATGGGCTTGAATTTAATCTTCAGCAAACACCGTTTTTGGTAAACGGAACCTGCCTACAACTGATCTAACAAAAAAATCATATCTCTGTCAACGAGTCGTATACGAAAAGGGCCTAGGGGTTACCTATCCAAAGGTCGGCTGCTATGTGGAGAGAGTTTAAAAAATTCCATGGCCAGGTTTGCGAAAAACTCGAGGAAAAAGTGAAAAAGTCGCGATTTTCATGGTCCAGTTAAAAATTCACGTTTACGAAAAAATCGAGGAAAAATTGAAAAAGTCGCGATTTTCGTGGTCGGGTTAAAATTCACGTTTGCGAAAGAATTGAAGAAAAAGTAAAAAAAGCCGCGATTTTTGTGGTACAGTTAAAATTCACGTTTACGAAAAAACTTAAGAAAAAATAAAAAGAAGTCGCGATTTTTGTGGTCCGGTTAAAATTCACGTTTACGAATAATAAAATAAAAAAAAAACCCTGTACCAAAATAAATCTGCATTTCGAATTTAATCCGATTTGGTCGATAAATAAGTTTCTTTAAGTGAAAAACGAAAAGCGGTTTGCACCATCGGATTCCCCGGTCCAAGTCATGCTAGCAGTCCAATATTGATCCCCTCTGGCCGGCAAATAAGTTTTTAAACCGCCGAAAATAGACATTTTCGTGAATACGGACCTGCGCTTGCCCTCGTGGGCTGCCTCAGCGAAAGTCGGCCTGCACCACTGAATTCTCCGGTCTTCTTTCCCATGGAGTCGAGCGATGTTGGCCCCCCCGACGACGTCTGGATGCCGAGAATATTCGCGAAAATAAAATAATGTTCATTTGGCTGAGTGACAATTATGAAATAAGAAAAAAATAATAAGTTTGACATTTTACTGTTTTTTTTAGTTTCCTTATTTTTATTATTTTAATTTTTTGCTTGGTTTGAATAGAACTAAAACGTCTTAATTGATTTTTTAATTTTTAGCATTTTTTTATTTTTAATTTTCCTTGAATATTTTAATTTTTTACTTGAACCTTGTGAGAAAGTTTACGTATCGGCAGTTAATATGGAAATAAACCTTGAAGTTCAATTTGGATCACCCTGTATAATACACCAATAAGTAGCTTGAGTTCAGTTAGATTTGTCGAGATTCGTTTTAATCCATGTATTAATTTTATTTTCAATTGTTTTACTTTCTTTTACTTGAGTTGAACGGAGTTAGATCGAGTTTAGTTGCATTGGGTCGACACTGATTTTTTTTTTAATTTTATTTATTGTCTTTTGAAACAGAAATTGCATATTTTTGCTAGAATTAAACAGTTGGGTTGACCTTAGAACTCTCTTCTTTTTTTAATTTAATATCTAGTTTTAATATTTTTATTTAATTTTATTTACTGTTATTTTTTTCAAATTGTTTGCTGGGGTTAATTAGAGTCGAGTCGCTCTTTTTAAATTGTTAACGTCTTTTTGCTGTAATTTAATTTTTTTTTAATTATATCCTACTACAATGTCAGGTCAAAAAGCGATCGTAGGATGTCGCTGTTTTATCTATTTAATTTTTTTATTTTTTTGAATTTCTTGCTTACTTGCTCTTACCTTAGAGGCGAGTTCAGTTGTTGAGCAGTGTTGACCTTGAGGTTGGTCAAGCTTCGCCTTACACGTTTTTTAATTGTTAACATTTTTTACCCCCAATTTCTTCGAATTTTTAATTTCTTGCTTCGATTAAATGGAGTTAGATGGAGTTCAGTTGAATCGAGTTTTTTATTAATTTTTTTTTCATTTTTTACATGGGTTGAATGGAGTTAATTCCAGCTCAGTTGGTTGGGTTGACCTTTTTTAAATCTGATATCTAGTCTAATTTCATTTTATTTATCGTTTTTTTTTTAAATTTTTTGCTGGAGTTAAGTAGAGTCGAGTTCAGTTCTTGGGTTGGGTTGACCTTGAGATTGGTCAAGCATTGCTTTAATAGTTTTCTTTAATTGTTAACATTTTCTACTTTCAATTTTCTTGTTTTTTTTTTTTAATTCTTGCGTGGAATGAATGGAGTTAGGTGGAATTCAACTGAGTCGAATCGACCTTGAATTGACTTAACTTTTAATATTTTGTTACTATTAATTTTTTTTACATTTTAATTTCCCGTTTCGATTGAATGTGGTCAGATGGAGTTCGGATGAATTGAATTGATTTTGTTTTGACTGAACTTTGTTTTTTAATATTTCTTTACGACATTTTTTTGCATTTTTAATTTTTTGTTCCAAGTGAATAGAGTTAGGTGGAGGTCAGCTGAGTCGAGTTGACCTTGACTTGACTTAACTCTTAGTTAAGCTACATTTTTGATTTTTAATTTTTAACATTTTAATGTTCTTCATTTGTTTTTATTGTCTTTTGAAATTGAAATTGCATATTTCACACCGTTTGAGTTTCTATTTGAGTTTTTGCGCAGTGGCGTAACTAGAAGTTGGGCCGCCGAGTAGCGCTTTTTAATAAGTAAATTCACACTTTGAAAAAGAAACACTCTTCATGTGTGACGTAAGGGGTAGCGACTGTCAAATTTTTAAGTTAAAAAAAAGAATCCGTGCAATTTGACATGTCATGTGCATTTGTAGGTCTTGTTTCTAACGAAACATAAAATGGCACGTCAAACTAATTTTAAAATATGCTCCACATTCTCCTGTGAAATTTTCATTTGAAGCATTTTTTCGTAAAATTAATAACCAGAAAGGTATGAAAGAATCCGCCTTAAGTGAGACACCCTGTATAATTAACTGAAAAATCACTCAGTTACTCTTTAAAAATGCTTTTGACGCCATTTTTCTCAGAAACAAAGGTCTTTTGGATGTAATTTGCTAATGAAAGTTCGATTATTTTTGGCAGTTCCGAAATTATCAAGATTAAATCTGAATCATCCTGTATACTGGGTGATTCAAAATAAATGTCCGACCCATGAACGACAGGGATTACACAGAAAAATAAAACAAAAAGTCTGTATGCAGAGGGAATCTAATAACCATAGTTTTTGAAGAAAAAATTGTGCAAATCGTTTTTGATTGCAGTGAAAAAAAAAGTGGACTTATTAGGAGCAAATCCAGCTTCAATTTGTCTACCCTACTGCAATGTCAGTTCAGAAAGCGATCGTAAGATGTCGCCATTTTATTTGTTCATAGTTTTTGAGATAAAATCCTTGATGACAGATATGAATTGTTTGTCGGGCACTAGTACAGCTGTATTGCGTTACAAGAGCAATGAACTCGCCTGGAAGAGAACGAAACACTATGATCATCTACCTTGAAGTGAAACTGTAAAACGTTTTTACTTACGCCGGAAAAAGAAATTTGATACGAAATTTATTCATTCGAGTTTCCGACCTGTGCATGTATACGTAAGAAATGAATGATGATTTCCATTTTGGATTCAAATGAGGTTGATTTTTCAAATACCTCTGATACATTTATTTATTTCTTGCAAATTCGCATTTGCTAGACCTTAGTGAATACGGTCCTAACGAGTCGGACACTTATTCTGAATCACCCTGTATAAGCAAGTTCTAAGTAATGTTTTTGTAAAACAGAAAATGTTCGCTTTTTGAAAGTAAAATAAATATAATTAGGTTAACATCAGTGAATTATATTAACAATGCGAGTGAATTGCTATACGTTTGGGATGTAATACAAGCTTGAATTTCAATTTAAATGTTCGGAAAGGATATATCGCAGATGACTTACCTTTTCCTTCACTATTACAGCGGAGCACTTCCCGATCGCCTATATTTTAATAAACAAACTGTCTCAATAATATTGCAAATTCGCAAATAAGGAAAACTCGTACATTCTCTACCCCGATATCTGATAAGTTACTAACGACAAGCGCGAATTAAGAAATGAAGAGGTGGCCTTGAAATACTCAGCTCTAGTTTTTTGCGCGTTTTTATCATCGTGCGTGATCGATTGCGCACTTGCACGCCGCGTCGTGCACCGTCCCATTAAATTACTTTCAATAACACGGACTAAGCGAACTCACACTACAATATTTTTTTTTGCTTTAGATGGAAATAAAAATATCTGAGCGTCGCCCGAGTTTAATTTGATTGAAAAAAAAATGCTTTAATTAATTTAAAATTCAATCGTTTTCCGAAGGAATGCGGTCGTTGATTCGGTGCAAAGAAATAAATACTTGTAAAGAGCGTCTACGAGAAAAAATAATCCTGCTGTTTTACATTTATTTTTGTTACAGAAAATACTTAAAGCTATTTATTTGTTTAAATAAAGCAGAGGGAATGCTAATAATCTAGCAATTTCCCTCTTTTCGGTTTGGTTGATTGTTAATAATAAGTCAATATTTGAATTTGCCAAAACGTCCAAAAAGTTCGCACCACATGGCAAAAATTTTATTACTGATATTTTTAGAAAAACTCTTGCGCCAACAATTTGTGCATTGTTCGATAACCAAATATAAACACATTTAAGTGCATAAATACTCACGGCGATAACAGGATAGGTTATTTATAAATAATAAATTTTGAAAGGAAACATTTTTGTAACTTCCTCCGACAGAACCCCCCGGTTGTAAAAGCGGCTTTTAGTATTGCATTTTTCCTTCGTTTTCTTTTTCTTCTTGGTTTTTATTCTTGACTGAGAATTTGTTGTTTGGTTATCTTGTTTATTATTAAGAGTAATACCTAATACATTTTATTTTTTACTTGTTGATATCGGTTACGAAACCATTTTTCATTATAACCGTATACAGGATATCCCACTTAAGGCGAATACTTTCATACCTCTCTACTTATTAATTTTACGGAAAAGTGTTTCAAATGAAAATTTCACAGGATCATGTGAAGCACATTTTTAAATTAGTTTGGCGTGTACAGGGTGTTCTGTTTAGCCTGGTCGTTAGGTCACTTGGTTATTTTAAATGGAACAACCTATATATTTTTACATTTTCGGGTTCTGGATAGAATTTTAAGATGATCTTGTGTACCATACATAGAGTCTTTTTCTACAAATTAACGAATGAGTCGTCACAAACCCAAAACCTAAACTTGGATTAATTTATATTTATTGGGTAAGCCCCTAAAGAGAACTGTAGTCCAGGGATCCCAAAGCTGGAATTGAACGGTTGGGTTGGATTGACATTTTTTTAAATTTAATATCTAGTTTTAATATTCATTTCATTTATTGTTTTTTTTTTCAAATTTTTCGCTAGGGTTAAATAGAGTCGGGTTCAGTTATTGGTTTGGGTTGACCTTGAAATTGGTCAAGCTTCGATTTAATCGTTTTTTAACTTTATTATTTTTTTTTTTTTTAATTTCTTGCTTCGATTGAATGGAGATAGGTGGGGTTCCGCTGACTCGAGATGACCTTGAATTGACTTAACCTTAATTTTTAACATTTTTTTACTATGTTTAAGCATTTAAAATTTCTTGTTTCGATTAGATAAAGTTCGGTGGAGTTCAGTTGACGAAGAGTCGAGTTGACCTTGAGTTGACCTAATCCTTAGTTAAGCTACATTTCAATTGATTTTTAATTTTTAACAACTTTCACTTTGAATTTTTTATAATTATTATCGACTGAGAAGTCGACGTTTCGGCGTATATTTGAATCGATTTTTACCATTATCCAAGCAATTAAAATTACATAATTAGTTTTTTTTTTCTGAAAAAAATTGTTTTTTCTTTACTTGGACGGAATTGGCGATTATGGGCGATTTACTTGGCAGAAACTTGGCGAGAGCGACATTTGGTTGTATAGTTGGCAACTCTGATTTTTCTTAGACCCCCTACGCCACCTGCAGTTTCTTTTTTTGCTCTGCTCTGCTTTTCGTGTACTAGAGTAACCGGAACGCGCAAGTGTAAACACTGAGATTTGAAACACCAACAAAAATCACTGCCATAACCATAACCAATAACAACAACAACCAACTCACGTTTTGAAAATAGACTCGTCCTAATGACGCCACTTGTCAGGTATTTATTTTGAATCATCCTGTACGTATTAAACACTAAACGATTTCCCTTGCTCACCCGCGCAAATTCGGCAATAGACCTGTCCGATCAGGTACTTATTTTGAATCACCCTGTATTCATTAAACACCAGTTTACTTTAAAAAAAAGTTTCACACTGGAATTAAGGTTGCTAATTATCAAAAGTTTCGTCATAATTAAGCTCGCAAAGTTGCCAAGAGAGGGGAAGGGGGCGGGAATTCAGAAACTGCATCGAGTCTTAATTACGAGCAGCACAAACTCAAACATTTCGAGGGCGGAATGGCTTTGATGACGGTTTTAAATACCCTGGCGTTTCTTAAAGTTTTAAATTCGTATTCGGCGTGATCATTCTTAAGCAAGCGACCGCCATGCGGAAAATTCCCTGCTCACGTGATAACCAAGCCCTTTTCATCCTGCGAAATAATAATTAATTGTTTGACAACGTAAATTGCGACGGTACGGTGCGTTGCGGAGCAAAAGCGTCCTCTGCCTGCATGCTGGGAGAGTAATGGGGTGGTTTGCGTTTGACAAGGGCCATTTTGCTCTCTGACTTTATGTAGTAGTTATGATGAAGGCCTAGCTTTTCATGGCGAGCCGATGAAACAATACCGTGGAATTGCGTGTGAATGAAACAATTTCTTACATGACAAAAACCTGTGACGTACAGGCGGGGGTTGAAAAAAAAATTAAAAAAAAGATGGTGTAGAGCTAGCTTTGCTGTCAACATTGCCAACCTCGCCCGGAGTAGTAGCGACAAGGTTTTCTTTTGGATTCTTGCAAAAATATTTTAATTTATGTTTTTGTGCTCCGCCACCTTCAATTTCAGAGTCGACACCTTAACTTCGTATTGTATTTTGGCGTTCGACTACACCTACCCATTTAAGGCCCATTGGGGAACATGAGTTGGTTGTTATTGTTATAGGTTATGGTAGTGCTTTATTGTTGGCGTTTCAAGTCTCACCGTTTACCTTCGAGTGTTCCGGTCACTTTAGTGCACGAAAACGCAGAGCGAGAAATGAAACTGCAGGTGGTGTCTAAGTAAAATCAGCATTGCCAACTATATGCAAGCAATTGTCGCCAACTTTCTGCAGACTAAATCGCCCATAATCGCCAATTTCATCCAAAAGAAAATAATTTTTCTATCACAAAAAAAAAAACTAATTTTGTAATCATAATAGCTTGAATAATGGCAAAAATCTTTTGATAACTAGCAACCCTTAGTGTGAAACTTTTTTTTTAAGTAAACTGGTGTTTAATGAATATAGGGTGACTCAAAATAAGTACCTGATCGGACAAGTCTATCGCCGAATCGCGAGTGAGCAAGGGAAATCGTTTAGTGTTTAATAAATACAGGATGATTCAAAATAAATACCTGACAAGTCGCGTCATTAGCACGAGTCTATTTTCAAACATGAGTTGGTTGTTATTGTTATTGGTTATGGTTATGGCAGTGATTTTTGTGATGTTTTGGTGTTTCAAAATCTCAGTGTTTACATTTGCGCGTTCCGGTCACTCTGATACATGAAAAAGCAGAGCAGAGCAAAAAAGGAAACTGCAGGTGGCGTAGGGGGTCTAAGAAAAATCAGAGTTGCCAACTATATACAAACCAATTGTCGCCTTCGCCAACTTTCTGCAAAGTAAATCGTCCATAATCGCCAATTCCGTCCAAGTAAAGAAAAACAATTTTTTTCAAAAAAAAAACTAATTATGTATTTTCATTGCTTGGATAATAGTAAAAATCGATTCAAATATACGCCGAAACGTCGACTTCTCAGTCGATAATAATTATACGAAGTTCAAATTGAAAAATTGTTAAAAATTAAAAATCAATTGAAATGTAGCTTAACTAAGGGTTTAGATCAACTCAAGGTCAACTCGACTCTTCGTCAACTGAACTCCACCGAACTTTATTTAATCGTAACAAAAAATGTTAAATGCTTAAACATAGTAAAAAAATGTTAAAAATTAAGGTTAAGTCAATTCAAGGTCATCTCGAGTAAGCTGAACCCCACCTAACTCCATTCAATCGAAGCAAGAAATTAAAAAAAAACAAAAAAAAATTAAGTAAAAAACACGATTAAACCGAAGCTTGACCAATTTCAAGGTCAACCCAAACCAATAACTGAACCCGACTCTATTTAACCCTAGCGAAAAATTTGAAAAAAAAAACAATAAATGAAATGAATATTAAAACTAGATATTAAATTAAAAAAAGGTTAACCCAACCCAACCGTTCAATTCCAGCAAGAATATGCAATTTTTATTACAAAAGACAATAGACAGAAATTAGGAACATTAAAATGTTAAAAATTAAAAATCAAAAATTTAGCTTAACTAAGGGTTAAGTCAAGTCGAGGTCAACTCGACTCAGCTGACCTTCACCTAACTCTACTCACTTGCAACAAAAAATTAAAAATGCAAAAAAATTGTAAAAAAATATTAAAAATCAAAGTTCAGACAAATCAAAATCAATTCAACTAATCTGAACTCCATCTAACCACATTCAATCGAAACAAAAAATTAAAATGCAAAAAAATTAATAGTAACAAAATATTAAAAGTAAAGTCAATTCAAGGTCGATTCGACTAAGTTGAATTCCATCTAACTCCATTCAATCCACGCAAGAATTAAACAGAAGAAAAAAATTGAAAGTAGAAAATGTTAACAATTAACAAGAGAACTATCAAAGCGATGCTTGATCAATCTGAAGGTCAACCCAACCCAACAATTGAACTCGACTCTGTTTAACCACAGCAAAAAAATTTAAAGAAAACAATAAGCAAACTGAAATTAAAAAAATTAAAACTAGATATCGGATTTTAAAAAAGGAATTCCAAGGTCAACTCAACCAAACTGAGCTCGACTTAACTCCATTCGACCCTTGTAAAAAATGAAAAAAATGAAAAAAATGAATAAATAAAAAAAACTCGACTCAGCTGAACTCCACCTAACTCCATTTAATGGAAGCAGAAAATTAAAAAAACAAAAAAATTGAAACTAGAAGAAGTTAACAATTAAAAAAATTACTAAAACGATGCTTTACCAACCTCAAGGTCAGCCCAACTCAACAACTGAACTCGACTCTATTTACCCCCAGCAAAAAATTAAAAAGACAATAAATAAAATGAAATAAAAAAATTAAAACTGCATGTCAGATTTAAAAAAAAAAGAATTCCAAGGTCAACCCAACCCAACTGAGCTCGACTTAACTCCATTCAACTCATGTAAAAAATGAAAAAAAAAACATCAGCTGAACCCCATCTAACTTGATTTAATCGAAGCAAAAATTAAAAATACGAAAAAATTGGAGGTAAAAAATGTTAACAATTAAAAAACGTATAAAGCGAAGAATTCTAAGGTCAACCCGTCCCAACTGAGCTCGACTTAACTCCATTCAACTCACGTGAAAAATTAAAAAAAAAATAAAAACTCGATTCAGCTCCATTTAATCGAAGCAAAAAATTAAAAATACGAAAAAATTGAAAGTAAAAAATATTAACAATTAAAACACGTGTAAAGCGAAGCTTGACCAACTTCAAGGTCAACACTACTCAACAACTGAACTCGGCGCTATTCGACCTAAGCAAAAATTAAAAAAAATATAATAAATAAAATTAAAATTAGACGTATAATTAAAAAAAAAAATAATAATGTCACCCAACTCACTGACTTCAATCTAACGCCATTTAACAGAAGTAAAAAATTAAAATATTCAAGGAAAACTAAAAGTAAGAAAAATGTTAAAAATTAAAAACCAATTAAAACGTCCTAGTTCTGTGCAACCCAAGTAAAAGAATTTTAAGAAAATAATAAAAATAAGAAAAACTTAATTAATTTTTTTCGTAATTGTCACTCACAGTCAAATTAATTATCGCCGATAAATCATCACTGTTGGTAACACTGAGAAAAACTGTATTGAAAATTCAGATAAAAGTTGATTGGGGGCAGTTGGGCTAGGAAACAAAAGCAAGAAACCCTCGCGAAGCAAAACGACACACCGAACTTGTTCGCGCATGCAGACGTGAGAAATGAATCACGCAGAATTTTTTACGACGTGTTTTCTAACATCTCAAACCAACGAGTCGAACGATTCTTGAGAATGCAGTGTGATCGATTATTAAGCGTAGACACATCGCTACATTCTTTATTTTCTGTTGGTTTTTGTTTTTTTTTTTATTGAGGGGAATATTTTCGTATGCATTGGTAGCAGTTGAGAGGTACGGCGTTCCGAGTTGCTTTGCGGCATTCATCGTCTCAATCAGTCGCAATCCTGAGAGAGAAGTCGGTCCTTTAGTTCAAACATCGTCATATATAAATCCGAAAAGAGCTAGCTCGTAGTATCCCTTTTCTTCGACGGTCTGAATGAATCCATTAACAAATAAGTGTGATCTCATGGAAGCCACAAAAAATATTCGTGTCGCATTGGTTGTTATAATTAGCGAGTAACTAATATTGCGAAGCGCCTGAAGTTCGCACACGGTCAAGCGTTGAACTAAAGCAGACGTTGGCAGGGTAGGGGAGCATGGCGGGGTATATCTCCTATACCCCGCCTTGCTCACCTACCCTGCCAACGCCTGCTTTAGTTCAGTGCTTGACCGTGTGCGAACTTCAGGCGACGTGGACTGCACACGCCCCCTAACTACGGAACACCGAAGAAACGAGGTAGTCAGCTGTTACGTCACATGTTTTAAATTATTACGTTCTTCGATTAAAGTCAGAACGGTTCCGGCATTAATTATAACGTACGAGCAAAGTGCATACTTATCATACAAAGACAAATGAAGACTTGCTGACGGGTAAGAAGCGTAACTGTGATTATACACAAGGTTCTACTGTTCTAACAATAATCAAGGTGAAGGCTAACTAAGTAGCCAACCCCGTTTTAAAATAAACACCGTACGCATCACACTTCCATTTTATTTCTTGCATTTTCGTACTTCCATGACGGCAGTAAATACGTCCCACCGCAGCTCGCACCCCCTAATGCTTATTCTGAACGACCCTGTACAAAGAGGAAAATGCGTGATTGATTGCATCGCTCCCCACGTGTCCGCACAAGTGTTGCTAATGACCAAGGTTGAAACTAACTCACCCTCCCGTCCCTCTCCCGATGGTGCGCGGTCCACCCGGTTATTACCCGGATTAAAAATTAATAGCCCGAAAAAGTGGCTTAAAGGAAAACCGCCGAAAGCACACGGCGCATTCCGGAGGTGGGGGGAAGGGACGAATTCGGGGGATTTTCCCCTCTGAAAAAAAAAAATTAGTTAATTAATTCTTAATTAATTGGAGCAAAAAAGGAAACTAAAGGGCCACCGTTGGAATCGGGGCTTCGCCCCGTCCCACCCCCACTTCCATTTCCTTTTATTGCAAACCCAATAAATACTATTTTGGAAATGTCGAATCGCACTAAACTAATAATAACTGTATAATTTGAACGGGGCGGGGGAATCCCCGGTCTCGGCCCCGGCCCCGGCGAGCAAAGTGAATTTATTAACGCATTTCAATTAGCTCAGTGCCGATGTTTGGCGTTGATGACCGCAATAAAATTTAATTATGCTTGAATATAACCGAGTCGGAAATCCACTCTGCTGTACAGTTGCATGTTGTACGACGTGCTTCCTCGCAAAACAATGTGAACATTCTGGGGCAAACGGCGTGGCGTCTTAATGCTAACGGACTTAATAATAGTCGACCCTTATGGCAGAGCAATCGTTTACGGAGAGTACTTAAGTTGCCTACCGCATAGGACAATAATCAGTTTTACAAAATGTGATTCGGTTTTCTATCAGACTTAAATATAAGTGCCGGTATATCTGCGTTATATACAAACATGCAGCCAACCTACTTCGATTTGTCAATCCTTATGCAATGTTAGGTCAAAAAGCGATCGTAGGGTGTCGCTGTTTTATCTATTTATACAAACATGCATTAAATATATAACATAATTAAAATAGTACGTTATGTTCGGCGAAGGTCATAAGGGTTGCTCGCACGTAGATGTCAAACATTACTCGGTTGTCACGAAGTGTCGCAACTTCACGTCTGCACGTCGAGTTTCGTGCGTGTCGATGGTTGCCAACTGTCGGACGTCCGTGACCTTAGCGATACCTTCACGTATTCGACCTTCGTTGGCAAATGGCGTGGCGTCTTAGTGCTAACGGACTTAATAATAGTCGACCCTTATGGCAGAGCAATAGTTTACTGAGAGTACTTAAGTTGCCTACCGCATTGGACAATAATCAGTTTCGACTTGGAAGCTCCTCATTCTTTACAAAATGTGATTCGATTTCCTATCAGGCATAAATATGTGGCGGAATATCTGCGTTATATACAAACATGCAGCCAATCCACTTAAATTTATCAATCCTTATGCAATGTTAGGTCAAAAAGCGATCGTAGGTTGTCGCTGTTTTATCTATTTATACAAACATGCATTAAATACATAACATAATTAAAATAATACGTCATGTTTGGCGAAGGTCATAAGGGTTGCTCGGACGTAGATGTCAGACGTTACTCGGCTGTCACGTAGTGTCGCAAATTCACGTCTGCACGTCGAGTTTCGTACGTGTCGATGGTTGCCAACTGTCGGACGTTCGTGACCTGAGCGATGCCTTCACGTATTCGACCTTCGCTGTACTTGATTCGCCTCCGCTATACGATAAGCGACAGAGAAGTATTGGTGAAAAATATAACAAAGCCAGAATAAAAGCCAAAACAAGAAAGCGAAAACGAAAAGCGTTTCTCTGTTGGAACAAAGAAATCGTATAAAACATGGGTAGCCAAAATGGAATCCTAAATTATCTCCTCCGGGATACGATAAGCGACGGATAAGTATCGGTGAAAAATATAACAAAGCTAGAAGAAAAGCCAAAACGAGAAAGCGGAAACGAAAAGCGGATTCCTCTGTCGGAACAAAGAAATCGTATAAAACATGGGTAGCCAGAATGGAATCCCAAATTACCTTTAAATTTATCGGGATAAAGAGCGGTCATCCGCTTAGTAAAAGTTGTTTAAACCGACTCAGGAAGTTCACAGGCCACAAAGAATTCCAGTAAACACTGTGGTTAATTAGAATCTGGCATAAAATTAGCGACTTTATCGTATCTAAATGATTTATATAATATATATAGTTCTTATCTTAAAGCAAAAATTTAAAATATTTTGCTCGGCCAATCCAATATCAAAAGAGATATGATGATAATCCGAGCAGGAAAACTTCCGAGTTCATTAATCGAGGTAGGGGAGGGGGAAAGGATCTAAAAATGGGCCTCGTAGCAGAAATTTCCGGTTCGCAATCCCGCCGCGCACACGAGGATAGTTACGGGATAACTGGTCGTCATTAGGATCTTATCGCGCTTGGAAAAGGGTCATTTCAATAATAAGATTCCGAGCAGCCGGACAAAAGTGTCCGGAGATAACCGTGGTGGAGTTCAACGGACACCGATATTATTAATTCGCGGCGGGGGAGATAAGAGGGCGCGCTATTAAATTAGCATATGCATATGGTTATACGTGCGCAAATTACAGGGGGACGACGACGTGCGATTAATTAGCGCGTAATTTTTCGGTTTAATATTTTTTTTTAGATACGTTTTAATTTTTGCTGAAATATAGCCTTCTAGAAAACTTTTATACTTTTATTAAAGTTAACGTAGATACATTTAGATAAATTAATTACAAATTAAAAAATAAGTCGCAAAACGTGTGACAGATCAGTCTTGATCAACATGCCCAGCTCAGTGGAGACAGTCGTGGGCGAGCGCGATCAAACAAGTAGCCAAATCACGAGTTATTGAAATTCTAAATAACTGAGCTTCGCCAAACCAATGTAGGAATTAGCTTATGGAAATTAACAACTATTTGCTATTTGTGTCTTATTCTTCGTCGTGAATTTTCTTCTACAATTCCTTAATAATTTATCCAATTTTTTAATTGGTAATATTTGGTAAACAATCCAAATGGGAGCGAAATATTTCCAAATTCAAATTTAGTGTCTCATGCCGCGCCGCCCGCCAAGAAATATTCAAGACCTGTATCGGTGACTTTAATTTAAAAATGTTGCTTGGAAGAATCAGCAACAATTTTATTATTCTTTGTTGCAACCTATTTTCTACTTTTAAGTAGAATAATCAGCTGACTGTGACCTTTGGAAACCTACCGGTGTTGGCCAAAATTGTTCGGATGTGCGCAGCTTAGTCGAGTTGGTCCTGGGCAAGAGAAGACCTATTAGTAGCCAAATTCGGAAATATTGAGGGCGCCGCGCCATCTTTACGTAAATGTCGATACCAACCAATAGCTGCTACTTATTCATTTTTTTCCGAATAGGAAATATGTTATCTCCTGTATGAATGAACGGTTAAAAATCTCGGTTTAGCAAAAAACAAAATTTGCTTTTCCTGTGCGATTCAACGCCATCTCTTACCATTAGTAAGTATTTCTCGATTTTCTTTTTCTTTTTCAATAGTACGATTACTTATACTAAATAGAATTTATTGTACTTGATGAGAGGTTAAAAAAAATCTTGATTGTCACAGTTCTCCATAAAACGGCGATACATAAAATTGGCATTTCTTTTACAACTCAGCGCCATCTCTTAGCAGAAGTGAGCATTCCTTAAATTTCCTTTCTACTCTCCGAGAACGAATCATAATACGATTACTTATACTAATTAATGGCATTCGATTAGCGGTAAAAATAATCTTGATTGCCGTAGTTTTCCGCAGAACAGAGAAAAATAAAATTTGCTTTTATTTTGGAAGTCAACGCCATCTCTTAGCAG
Organism: Prosopocoilus inquinatus; assembly: GCA_036172665.1. Classification (NCBI taxonomy): domain Eukaryota; kingdom Metazoa; phylum Arthropoda; class Insecta; order Coleoptera; family Lucanidae; genus Prosopocoilus; species Prosopocoilus inquinatus. The sequence goes on along the minus strand of CM069871.1, from coordinate 10,714,185 downwards.
AAGTGAGTGAGTATTTGTTGAGTTTTTTTCTTCTCTTCTTTCTTTCAAGTATATATAACGACTTGTATTGGTATTTAATTGTATTCAATCCGTTGACAAAAATTCTCGATTTTCACACTACGTTAAAATTAAGTATGGCCCTCGTCAAGGTCAATTCAACACATACAAAAAAAAATAATAACATAAAAGTCAAGTCAGGTACAGCTCAAGGTCTACCCAACCCGACTGAATTAAATGTGCCAAATCCGAGGAAAAGAATTTAAAAACAGGAAATAACGAAGAAATGAAAATGAAAATAAAAATCAAGTCAAATACGTCTCAAGGTCCACCCAATCCAACTGAATAACTAAACTAAATGCCAAACCTAAGGACAATATTTAAAAAAAAGTAAATGAAAAAGTAAAAAATTAAATTTAACTAAATCAATTACATCTCAAGGTCAAACTAATTGAAACAACAATGTCAAACACAAGGAAAAGAGCTGAAAATATCAAAGACCTGTGTGGGTTGCATTGTTGCTCTTAATTAATGTAATCAGCTAATTGCGACCTTCCGAAACCTACCCTTGTTGGTCGGATAGGTTCAGCTCAGTGGAGATGGTCGTGGGCGACAGACGAACAAGTCGCCAAACCTAGAGGTATCGATGACGTAAAATGATTTATCCTATTCAGTACAAGTTGTAAATAACAAAGCGTCGCCAAAACAAGACAGCTTTACAAATTCGAACTTTCTGAGCGTCCGTCGTTCAAATTTCTCCGGAAGCTGCGATTGAGGCGTTGAAATTATTTCTATCAATTTCGAGCCCGTATCAACACTTACATGATCGACCTGGTCCTAGGAAACCTGGACGATGGTTAAAACTTCAATTGTAAAGCCTTCTGTCCACTTTGAGTAGCTCGCATGAGAAGAAGGATTCTCGTGCAAAAAAATTTAGAAGGTGGAAGTTGCAATCGTTTTTATTTTAATTGTTGAAAATATTTAATCATCTCATATTTTTATCATGCCTTAAATAATCTTTTATTGTGACGCTTTTAAAAAAAAATTTTCTTGCTCGGAGAATGTGCCCAACTCAGATGGCAGATGGGGTGGACCGCCCCCTACCACCCGGTTTTGTTTTGCTACCGACAATCGTATCGTGGCCCACCCCGTTCCCCTGAGCTAGGCACATTTTACAAGTTTGCTTCGTGTGAAATTTAATTTATTTATTTAGTTGTAATTAAATTCACCAACGTTTGGTGATTATCACGGAAAAGAATACAGGCCACTTAAACGCTTTTTACATCGAATGTACTATTTACTCCTCGCCACCTTTCCGCGGCTCCCATACATCAAATTGTCACTGAACGAGAGGGGAAGGAATGCAATGCAAGCGGTCTCATTTGGTAAATATAAGGCGGGGCTGTTACAGTCCGAGTACTAAAGTTTCGTACTGTTCGAGGAACAAGTGGCCCGAATTCTTTTCCCTGGTGATAATAATAAAGACTTCCATCACCTTTTCAACCTCGTCCGCGACCGTTCGTTATACGAGTTTTGCGAAAGCAAAACGAAAGTGTGTTTTGCTCAAAGCTAGAATCCGTCCGTCACAACTAACTTTTGAGCAGGAGAGAGGACGGGGGAGTGCATAGGTAGCTGAAAGTCTGTTCTGTTCTATGTTGGAACCTAACCTGTCATAACTTGTTCGAGCAGGAGAGAGGACGGGGGAGTGCATCGGTAGTTGAGAGTATGTTCTGCTCTGAGCTGGAACCCACCCTGTCACGACTAACTCGAGCAGGAGAGGGGGCGGGGGAGTACATAGGTAATTGAGGGTGTGCTCTGCTCTGAGCTGGAACCCACCCTGTCACGACTAACTCGAGCAGGAGAGGGGGCGGGGGAGTACATAGGTAATTGAGGGTGTGCTCTGCTCTGAGCTGGAACCCACCCTGTCACGACTAACTCGAGCAGGAGAGGGGGCGGGGGAGTACATAGGTAATTGAGGGTGTGCTCTGCTCTGAGCTGGAACCCACCCTGTCACGACTAACTCGAACAGGATGCTATCACCTGAATATAATTACGTTACCTCCTGAATAATTAACGAAAACGGTTGGAAGTTAACGCTGAGAGAGACTATCGGCTGTCCCGAGCCAGAACTCGCAATGGACTGAGTCAAAGTTCAAGGGCGTCAGGGAGTAAGACCCCAGGGGTGTGAGAGGGAGTACACAGGTACGTTTCGGGTGGTAATAAATTAAACGCATTCAATAAAATATTAAAGCCTGTCATGCACGAATAATAAATTTTTATTAGTCCCGGGACGATAATCATTTGAATGTCAGCGAGTTACGTCGCCGTGAAAGGCCGATTTTAAAAATCGGCGTTCGATTGTTATTGCTGATGGTCACGTAATAAATATTATTACAAATTTAAATGGCACGTGCACGCTCTGATTTATAGATTTAATTGCCGCTATTTCAATGGACGGTCAAAACTAACCGGCGGCGGCGCGGCAGTTGTTAAAAGCTAATAAAAAGGTTTTTTCTTTTTTTTTCGGTAAAAATAATAATAATGTTTTTACACTTTTATATGTTTTAGTTATTTATTTTACAAGTTAAGAATTTAAGAAAGTTTATGCATTCTCGCGATATCTCTGAAGCACTGGCATATTTGCTTATGTTATTAGTTTGGTAATGTGATATGGGGGCGTGTTTAGTCTTGGCAGCAAAGAAACGGCAGTCTCCCGAGGGATAGCGCGGAAGGCGTCCGTAAACGGGGCCACGGATGGGTCTGGTGATATATGTAGTGGCTGCGGTGTGTTGCCGAACATGAGATAGAGGGTGTCTGCAGAATATGACCTGAGATGGTATGTTCTGGCAGAAGTGTTAGGGCGGTACATTTTCAAGATTGGCAATGCGGTTTGAGGGTCATGAGTCATGAGTTATGCGGAGGTATTCTGGTAGCAGAATATCGTCCGGGACGCGATCCGGGGCGTTGACCAGAGAATGGTACCGTGTACTAGCATACGGTATCTGGGCTCTTGCCGCGGCGTGCAAGCACTGTCGATGAAGAGCACGGTACGGGCAAAGCAATTAGCTGTATTCTGCATTCTTTGTGAATGGGAATTCGGTTGATTGCATTCCTGACCAGGTGATAGCATTGAGCTATCCAGAAAGGTCTGACTTGATGATGTCATTGGACCGGTACGGAGTGGTGCTTGACACTTACGCAGTCGATGACATCAACTGATCCTGAGAGCGTATGCTCGGAAGGCAAGGTATGCTAATATCCATCGGGAGGGGTGGGTTTTGTATCCACAGATGAATGTGTGGGATAATGCATGCGAAGATAAGAAGTCAACGTGCGAGGATGACTTCCCAGTGTCCAATATCATCATGAGGGAGCTACAGCTTCTAGATTCGCCGCTGGAGCAGGTGGGGCCGGGAAAACGGCCCTGGTAAGTGGAATGTTCCATTTTACTGAATAGATACTCGTAAAGGGTTACTTATAATTTGCACGGTCCTTATCGAATTGGAATGCGATGCCCGGAAGCTAAGACGTTTACCTTCAGCGCCTGTTGCGGTCAGGGAAGCGAGAAAGATAGATCATTAGGAATGAGAGACCTAACCAATGGTGAGTGAATGTTTATTGTAACTCAGTCCTCAGATAATATTGTTTGTCTGTAATATTTAAACAAAAAAAAATCTAACCAACATATAAATAACATATTATTATAGGAAAACGGCGGGACTCTCAAATTTAAAATCGTTAGGTATCCACTTTTACTTTCGTTCGTAACAGAACGAAGAGGAGGAGATTCTTTAGGGTTCCATAAAAACGAGGGCGCAAGGGAAATTTCACTTCAAAGAAAATACAATATGAAATATGCACATATAAACATCAGTGTTCCTTTTACCCCGGCAGACAAAAATAATAAACATACAACGGGATATGTATTAGTCGTCGTCGGCGGACGTATATACCACACGAAGAAAAATACTCTTCGCCGCTACGTCCTTTAAAAATATTTTCGTTGCATTTTACTGCTCGCGCCCCCGGGGGGGCCCCGAGGACGGCGGCGGCGGCATCCATCGACCTAAACCAGACGCAAAACAAAATCAATAAGAGTATATTCTCACTTCGCGCCCGCCGCCGCCGCAGAATGTAATATGCCCGCCCCCTCATACATACAAAATTACCGGGCGAGATGTTTTCGTGACACACCAAAAATTATTCGCATCTTTCAGCTGGAAATTGCCCTGACAGGATGATAATGCGCTTAGGAAAGTCTCCCTCCGGGGGAGTTCTCTCGGAAAATATTTCGCCTACACGTATGAATATTATATTTATGTACGTAAGTAAGCACATGCACGCGCGCTCGCGCTACCGCCCCACGAATACAGTAAGAAATTCCACGCCAATCATAAATAATTCCGCGGGCGCAATTTAAATTTCGGGGGTGGGCGGAGGGAGGGAGGGGGCGCGTGGAATTACGTTTTACCTTAGCACCCGGCGAACGAGGAGGAAAATTTCGGGGCGAAATTAGAAGGCGCCACGCGATCGTTACAGTTAGTTATTTTCATGGGAGGTGGGGGTGGGATCGCGCGTTAATTTACATAGCCGGTTAGGTCAGAAAGGGTGTGTGCTGCACCAATGAATTCGGGATCACGGAGTTTACAGTTGTATCAAGCGAGCGAGACGCTTAAACAGACCTCGGCTTTAAGCTCTTCAAACAGACCGCCCCGGAGGATGGGAAACTTAAACGTGTTGTACACGTCGCGACGGCGACGCTGTGCTGCTACCTTCCGCCTTATACGACCGCGATATCCTAATTTACGACGCGTCGGGGTACTATTCATTATGACGCAATAAACGGCTTACGGTTTAGGTAAATGCAATTTTCCTCAGAACGTACGTAATTAACACAATTTGGATATCTCTGGTAACTTTTTTTAACAAAATTTTGTTGCAAATCGTTTTTATACAAAAATTATCAGTGACGTATAGGCCTATAGATTAAATTAAGCAATAAATTGCTTCGTATCAGCTGTTCGTATTAGTCACCTGTCGAGAAGGAACGTCTAGAACTCCGCCAGGGATGAGCAGGCGTACAGATATTGCAAGATATACATTATCTACACCTGTACGCCTGCTTATCCCTCGCGAAGACGTACAGGTGTCGATCTTATCGACTCCTGTACGCTTGCTCATCCCTCGTGAAGACGTACAGGTGTCGATCTGATCAACATCTGTACGCTTGCTCATCCTTCGCGGACATTTCCTTCAACTTGTTCAACTTCTCGAGCTAGATACCCACGAAATGAGAACGTTAATACTTTATTGAAACAAAAGGCCTGAAAAACGACTGTTGTTTCCAAGAAAAAAGAAAAAACCTACGTGAAACAAATTAATGACTAATAGATACGGTCGTAATGGTATCGTACGTTTATGTATGTACCTCACCTCGTTTTCTATTAATACAGATTTTGAAGATTTCGAAGGAAACATACAATGTATGTCAAACACATTCGTCGTTGTGAATTCCATGAATTTTTCCGAGTTTTCCAAGCAAAACATCCCAAAATACCACTTTATTACAATTACGTTAACTCCTCGTCAGTTATCAATACGTGGTGGCAAGTTGCGTTGCGAAGTCAATTAGCTGTCCCAAATCTAGTCTTTGAAGGAGGTGGGTGTGGGTTAACGAACAATTAGGGCGTCAGGGAGTAACCCCTGGTGATGCGCGCGCCGCCGCGGGCCGATGGAATCGACTCTCAAGGACCCGCGTTGATCACCGAAAACTTTCAGGGAAATTCTGACACTCGCTCGTTCGTGAATGTGAATTCCATAAATTTTTCCGAATTTTCCAAGCAAAACATTCTAAAATACTGCTACCACTTTATTACAATACGTTAACTCCTGGTCACTTATCAGTACCTGGTGGAAAGTTGGGCTGCGAAGTCAATCAGCTGTCCCGAATCTAGTCTTTGAAGGAGGTGGGTGTGGGTTAACGAACAATTAGGGCGTCAGGGAGTAACTCCAGCTGATGCGCGCGCCGCCGCGGGCCGATGGAATCGACTCTCAAGGACCCGCGTTGATCACCGAAAACTTTCAGGAAATACACGCGCTCGTTGAAGACAGCTTTTATGACTTGGCAAAACACCGAAACGCCCTTAATAATAAATATATTTAAGCACACACTTACGTTGAAACAAAATATATATTTGCCTGAAAGGCTCAAAGTAACCTAAATATTTTAAAACCGAATGGCGGTTCATTAATATTCAGATAGGCCCAGTACTGACCTTCACAGAGTCGTAAAACATTAATTAAAAATTTCTTAAATTAGGCTTATCTTAGAAGCCGCGCGGAAACGTTAAATTAATACACAAAAATATAATAACGCAATAAAATAACATACGTTAATTAAGCAAGAGGTGTGTACGTTACGATTTTAGTTCCAACTGTTTTGTTGTGCTCCGTCGCCTGACAGTCCTAATCAAATTTCAACGGTGAAGCGCCACGACTCGTGAAAACGTCGAACTTCGGTCAATGCTATCGTACCAACTATCGTACAGCGATGGGCTTCGGTCAGTTAAGTCGTTCACTGTACGTTACGGTTTTAGTTCCAGCTGTTTTGTTGTGCTCCGCCGCCTGACAGTCCTAATCAAATGTCAAAAGTGAAGCGCCGCCACTCGTGAAAACGTCGAACTTCGATTAATGCTATCGTACAGTGATGAGCTTCGGCCAGTTAAGTCGTTCACTGTACGTTACGGTTTTAGTTCCAGCTGTTTAGTTCTCTCAATCAAATGTCAAGGATGAAGCGCCGCCACTCGTGAGAACGTCACACTTCGGTCAATGCTATGGTACCAACTATCGTAGAGCGACGGGCTTCGGCCAGTTAAGTCGATCCCTTAACGTCGCGTCGCTTCGACCACGAGGAAATGGAACTTCTACAGGATATTCAGTCGTACCCCCCCGCCCCCCAGTCTTTCCCATAAAACTTTTGATGCGTTTGGATAGAGAATTGACTGAGCTACGAGAATCAAGAAAAAAATTAGGGGGTTGCTATTTGCTAAGAAAAATATGTCGATGACGTCACTACTCGAAAATAAAAAATTATTTTTTACTTGAAAATGTGTGTTTTTCAAGAAAAAGCAAAATTCACTTGTCCTAGCGTTTTTTCGAATCGTCAAAAATAAAGAAATTACGATTTTTTTCCATACTTTGCTTTCATTGTACCAAAAAAAAAGAAAAACCTTCAAACTAATGAGGTAGACAAAATTGTGAAAATTCTTGTCTCTTTTTCCTTCCTCGTCACGCCCTTAAATAAATATTGCAGAGATTTCGGCGGAATACAGGCGAGAAAGTCTCCTGAGCAAATCGCGAAGCGCTAACGCAGGGTTTATTAACGTGTCACGATCGCGTTTTCCATTTCGGGGAGCCTGGAAACGGCCATCTCGCGTGCGGTTTACCCCTCGGGGACGACGACGCGACGACCCGATTTCCTCGGTTTTTAAAAAAAGAATATTCGCTTTAGGCGTTGCTCAACTCCGGGAATCCGGTCCGGAAACTTTCCCATATAATACGCATGATGCGTCATCCTTCAAACTAATTAACGTTTCAAAAATTCAGAAATCTGCAATCGCCGCAAAATGCTGCCTTTCTTGGTCGTTTTTATTGTCAAGATGAAGAAATGTCGTCAATTGTTTCTTTGTTTTTAACATTGAACTTTTAAATCGAAATTGAGCGCAAAATCAAATGAATCGCACCGACGACGCAGAGAAAAAAACATCATTTGTCAACTGTTTCTTTTGTTATTAACGAATTTTGAAACGCAATAAATTACGTCGGCAAAAGAAAGGCCGCCAATAAAAAAAAAGTCGTCAACAGGAAAATCGATCGTAATTTTTTTTCTACCTAGATTTTCAAATTATTGCGTTGAATTAGATAAACCATCGACAGAAGAAAAAAATGACGATGAATGTTGTGGTAAATTCATTCTCTTTTTATCGACAAAAAACAATGGCGACTGACACAAAGAAATTGATCGTCAATTGTTTATTTTATTATTCAATTCGGTAATGTCTTTAAAAGAAAACTGATTCTCAATTGTTTACTTGAACACTTTGTCAATTGTTTTCTTCAATAAAAAAATGATCGTCAGTTGTTTCTTTTATTTTTCAATTCAATTTTTTCTTTCAACTAAATTGATTGTTGATTGATTCTTTAAAAAAAATTCGTTGTCAATTGTTTCTTTAAAATATATTGGTTGTCAATTATTTCTTTAAGAAACTTGATTGTAGATTGTTTCTTTGAAAAAATGATTGTTAATTGTTTTTCTTTTATTATTCAATTCAGTGGTGTCTTTACAAAAAAAATTAGTTGTCATTTTTCTTTAAAAAAAAACTGATCGTCAATCCAATAGTTTTTTTTAAAGAAATTGATTATCAATTTTTTCTTTAAAAAAATTCATCGTTTCTTTTATTATTCAATTCAGTAGCTTCTCTAAAAAAAAATGGATCGTCTATTGTTTCTCTAAAGAACATTGATCTTAAATTGTTTCTTTTCATTATTCAATTCCATAGTATCTGTGGAAAAATGGATTGTCAATTGTTTGCTAGAAAAAATTGATCGTCAATTATTTATTTTATTATTCCATTCGATAGTTTCTCAAGAAAAAGATTGTCAATTGTTTTCTTTAGAAACAAAGAAATTGATCGTCAATTGTTTATTTTATTATTCAATTCGGTAATATCTTTAAAAGAAAACCGATTCTCAATCGTTTACTTGAAAACAAATTCTTTGTTAATTGTTTTCTTTAATAAAAAAATTGATCGTCCGTTGTTTCTTTTATTATTCAATTCAATTTTTTCGCTCAAAGAAATTGACTGTTGACTGCTTTTTAAAAAAATGGTTATCAATTGTTTCTTTAAAATATATTGGTTGCCAATTATTTCTTTAAAAAACTTGATTGTTTCTTTAAAAAAATTGTTTCTTTAAAAAATGATTGTTGTTTTTTTTATTATTCAATTCAGCAGTTTCTCTGCATCCTCTCTTCGTTTCTCTTTAAAAGAACTGATCGTCAATCCAATAGTTTCTTTTTAAGAAATTGATTATCAATTGTTTCTTTAAAAAAATGCGTCGCTTCTTTTATTATTCAATTCAATAGCTTCTCTAAAAAAATTGATCGTCGATTAGAGACCATTGATCTTCGATTGTTTCTTTTCATTATTCAGTTCGATAATTTCTGTGGAAAAATTGATTGTCAAGTGTTCTCTAGAAAAAATTGATCGTCAATTATTTATTTTATTATTCCATTCGATAGTTTCTCGAGAAAAATGGTTGTCAATTGTTTTCTTTAGGAAAAAAAAAATTACCGTCAATTGTTTCATTCATTGCCATTGATTTTCGAAACGCCAATCGATAATCAGAAAACGTTGTCATTTTTTCTAGATTTCTCGATTAATTTAAAAAGTTGATTTTTTTTAATCAAAGAGATAAGACATTCAAAAGAGCGCAATTCACCGGAAAAAAAGAACGACTCAATTGTTTTCTCCGTTTTAATAAAATCCTTAAAGGAAGGTGGATAGTCGAAACGTCAATCAATCAATAGACGAAACGTATCAATTGAAAATTTGTCAATCGCGTGCCTTCTCTCACCTGCAGTTAGGCAACCACACCTACAACCTACAAATTTATAAAGTTGGTTCCATTCAACTCGGGCTCGTGCTGACCTGACTGTCGATTAAATCTCCTCAGTAATAAAATAAGCAATTATGTCGCGACTGGAATCAAGATTTAAAATTCCGCCCTCCGGTCTCTTTTACTTGCGCGGGGAGGGGAAAGACATTTTATTAAAGAAGTTCTTCTTAAGATGAATCCCAAACTGAATAACTTCGGGAATATTCGTTGGCCGTGATATATCGCAGCCGGCTGCGAGAGATTAAAGAAAGAAAGAACGACGAAAACTCGCGAAAAGAGAAACACGATTACTGGAAGTGCACACAAAGCAATCGAATTATATCGAAACCCCCCTGTCCCCCACCACCGGTCTACGCAATCCCGCACGTATTCACAATAACTAAAATCCGTGGTGAAAATACGAACAAAGTACATACAAAAGCCTGCGACATTCTATGGGAACTTCATTTAATCCTGCATCTCACGTGACCTATGACGTAGGTAACCAAAAACCCATTACTGGACAGTTGAATAATTCAGGGATGTCGTGGAAAATTAATAACTGCCGTAGTAGCGCATTGTTGGCTGTCTATCAGGAGGCAGACTTGGGATCACGTCACGTCACAATCAATTGCCAACAATGTATTATTATTGTGAACAATAAATTATGAAGTACCTCCGCAAATAAATAAAACAAATAAAGTAAACGAACTTCGCGGCCGCCGTCGCCGAAATCAAAGAAGAAGGGGAGGAAAGAAAAGAAACAAAATTTGGAGCGTAAGATTTTTGACAATTGTTATTTCTTTTGGAATTTTCTATTTTTTAACTTTCTATTTGCCTTAATTTTCCGTGATTTTCTTCTGGTTTAATTTCTTTCTTCCAGTTGGCTTCAACTAAGTTTTCTTTAGTTGGGATAGGTTGTCCTTGAAATTACTTTTCGAATTTTGACCGTTTTCTGGCAATCTTTTTCCCAATTTTTCTCAGATTTGGTTAGCCCAGAAACTATTTTTCAAATTTTTAACATTTTTTAGCAATCTTTATCTTTTCAAATTTAATTGGATAGTTAGTTTCTTAAAAAAAATGATTGTCAATTGTTCTTTAAAAAAAATCGATCGTCAATTGTTTATTTTTTTATTCAGTTCGAAGTTTCTTCAAACAAAAATTGCTTTCAATAAAAATAATTTGATCGCGATACACCTTTTATTTCTTTATTTATTTTCTTTCGCGTCACAGAATAGTCTTTTATTCTCTTTTCTTCTCCTACTACTTCAAGTACCGTTATTCTTTTGTTTCTGTTCAGGACAATCGCCTACTTATTGTATTTTAATTTCATTAATTTCTTGCGCAATAAATTTGATTTTTCTCAATTGTGTAATTTTTAATTAACAATTACGAGCACAGGACATATTTTTTTTTGCTTTTTTTTTATTCGCGCACAGAAAAGATTTACTAATCTTTTATTTTTCTTATTTCAGAAAGCATCATTTATCGTTTCTTTCCGTTTCTCTTTTGTTTTTGTTTTTAAAATAATTATGTTGTTGTTGAGTCGGTTCATTGTTTTCAGTTTTTTCTCAATTTGTTTCTTCTCGTAGGGAATTCATTTGTTTATTTTATAATTTTATAATAACTATAATTTTATAATTTGTTTACGTAGTAAATCATTTGATTTTTTTTTTATTATCAACTACGATTCATTCCCTTTAATTAATTTATTTATTTGTTTTTTTTTTTTTAAATCCAGAACAGTTTTCTCTTCTTTCTTTCTTACCTTTTTGGTTTTTCAATTTGCGCGTAGAACAGTTTTTTAATCTTTTTTTTTATTTCAGAAAGTATCATTTGTCGTTTCTCTTTTATTTTTTATTTTTTGTTTTTACAATAATAATGTTTTTGACTCTGTTCATTGTTTATCGTTTATTTTTCTTCACAGTAATTGTCTTTTCATTTTTTTTTAATTTTTCCTTTCGTAGTGAATTCATTTGTTTATTTTTTTATTATCGAGTGCGATTCTCCTTTCATTTAATTGTTTTTTTTAATTCTAAAAATTCTAAAAAGTACCGCTTTTCTTTTGTTTCTCTCTAGGACAGTCACCTGTGGATTGTCCTTTATTTTTTTGTTTAATTTGGTGCGCAATAAACTTGATGTTTCTTAATTATGCAATTTATTAATTTAGAATCAACAATTTACTAATTACATTTTTTTTGTTTTTTAAAGTTCTTTTATCTTTTATTTTCCTAGCTACAGAAAGAATTATAGATCATTTGCTTCGATTCTCTTTTATTATTGTTTTTATAATAATAATGACGTCTAGTCTAGTCTTTTATTTATTTATTTATTTATTTGAATATTATATAATTTGAAGTCAAATAAATTAAACATCTACCGACAATCGAAAATAAAGTAAAAGTGACGGGCGCCAATCGAAAATAAAATAAAACTGACAAGTGGTGACAATCAAAAAGAAAGTAAAACTGACAATTAGTGACAGTTGAAAATAAAATAAAACTGACAAGTAGTGACAATCGAAAACAAAATAAAAGTGACACTCACAAGTAATGACAAACAAAAACGAAGTAAAAGTGACGGGCGCCAATGGGAAATAAAATAAAACTGACAAGTGGTGAGAATCAAAAAGAAAGTAAAAGTGACAAGTAGTGACAGTCGAAAATAAAATAAAAGTGACACTCACAAGTAATGACAATCAAAAATAAAGTAAAAGTGACAGGTGACATCAACAACAACAAGAAGACAAGCAAAAATGACAGGCGATGATAAAAAATAAAGTAGAATAAATTCAGGGAAAAAATATTTTTAAGTTTCGATAGCTGATATATTTTTCGTCTTGGTTTTCTTTTTCCATTCATAAAACTCATATTTTTTTAAGCGAAATAAAAACATAACAAAATCAAAAAATAACAATAAAATAACTTCCTCGTAATAAAAAAAAAGAAACGTGCAACAGTGAACAATAAGAGTAGGTATTATGAAGTACCTTCGCAAATAAATAAAATAAACAAAGCGAAGGAGCTCCGGCCGCCGCGCCGCCGAGATCAAAGAAGAAGACGAAGAAGAAGTGGAAGAAGAAATAAGATTTGCAGCGGATTATCCGCGCATTATTCGACTCCTCTAAAGCAGAGTGTGCGTTTAATCAGGGCGATATTCTGGCGTAACTTATTTCATTGTTCCTGTCATTATTTATGTAAATTTCTTGCGAATCCCTGCGCCGCTACCGCCGCCGTCTAAACGCACAACAGGATTCGCCGCCGCCGCTTGTCGTCGTCGTAATTTAATAAATTAGCCGCCGCTCGCGGATCTCAGATTTGGCAAAGTAGTCGTCTCCGAAAAGGTAGAGGAGGAAGAGAATTCAAATTAAATACATCAGGCACATAAAGTCTAACGAAAATTATTTATATTATTATTAATTTACATCTTACGATTTCTTTTTGTATTAAAAGCTAGCCTAATTATGGATATAAGATTAATGTTTGCTGATTTACTAGTCATCACATTCCCGGAAGAATTGTCCATTAGTTTACTGCTCATCAAATTCCTGGACGGTCGATTTGCAAATTAATTAATTTTTGGACAAGAATTAATAATAAAATAATAAACAACGCAACAAAAAAAAGAAAATCTATTGTTTGGTGTTGAGGCAGCAGCATCGTGTGAAAAATTCAATCAGAGAAACGTGCTCTCGCCTCCTTTAGGTCTTCCTAAAGGAAGTAGTTCTGGTAACAGTTGCCGGCCGCCCCCCCAAAACTTGCTATAAAGTTTCACGATTCGGTTCTGGCCGTACATAACTGTGTGTATGTGTGGTCGGACGCAAAGTTTTAATACGGAAACTTCAAAGAGTTATTTATGTCCGGGTCGAAGGAGAAGAAGATGAAGAACGGTTGCTCTCTCGTCCTGCAACCGCCGCCGGTAATTACAATCTGATTAAGCAGAGGTTTAGGGCTGTTACGTGTGGAGGAGGAGGGCTTTGCGTTGTGTATGTGGATGGAGGAGGGAAAACAATTAGGTAACTTCAAGGCAAGGGGAAGGATGCTTTTTTTCTTTGACTTGTTTGCGAGCGCTAAGTAAGTTAATTACGGTTCCCGAACAAGATGGGCAACATTTTATGGGCAAGAGTTCTCTCACATATACAAAAGTCCATCACATATTCGGCAAAGAATCAAGATTATGTTTGATTATCTAGCCTAAGAGGGCCTCAAAAATTAATTAGGGGTAAAGGAAAAAAAAGTCCGGAAAAAATCCCGATTAAAATTGCAACACTTGGAGGTTGAATGGAATCTCGATTAGCGTTGTTTATCTGGCCTAAGATGACCTCAAATAATAATAACGACACTTGGAGGTTGCGTTCGCCGCACATCCGGCATAGAATCTCGATTACCGTTGATTATCAGGCCAAAGACGACCTCAAATAATACTAACGACACTTGGAGGTTGGATTAAAGGAAACAGACAGATTTTTTGCTTAACACTACCGCACATTCGGTATAGAATCTCGATTTTGCTTAACACCACCGCACATCCGGCATAGAATCTCGATTACCGTTGATTAATTGGCGTAAGACGACCTCAAATAATAATAACGACACTTGGAGGTTGGGTTAAAGGAAACAGACACAGTTTTTGCTTAACACTACCACACATTCGGTATAGAATCTCGATTTTGCGTAACACAACCGCACATCCGGCATAGAATCTCTATTACTTTCGATTATCAGACCTAAGACGACCGCAAACAATAATAACGACACTTGGAGGTTGGAGTAAAGGAAACAGACAAAATTATTGCTTAACACCACCGCACATCCGGCATAGAACCTCCATTACCGTTGATTAATTGGCCTAAGACGACCTCAAATAATAATAACGACACTTGGAGGTTGGGTTAAAAGAAACAGACACATTCTTTTGCTTAACCCCACAGCACATCCGGCATAGAATCTCTATTACTTTCGATTATCCGACCTAAGACGACCTCAAACAATAATAACGACTCTTGGAGGTTGGGTTAAAGGAAACAGACACAATTTTTGCTTAACACCACCGCACATCCGGCATGGAATTTCGAATACCGTTGATTATTAGGCCTAAAACGACCTCAAATAATAATAATGACACTTGTAGGTTGGGTTAAAAGAAACAGACACATTTTTTGCTTAACACCACCGCACATCCGACATAGAATTTCGATTACCATTGATTATCAGGCCTAAAATAATCTCTAATAATAATAACGACACTTAGAAGGAAACAGACACAATTTTTGCTTAACACCACCGCACATCCGGCATGGAATCTCGAATACCGTTGATTATTAGGCCTAAGACGACCTCAAATAATAATAACAACGACACTTGGAGGTTGGGTTAAAAGAAACAGACACATTTTTTGCTTAACACTACCGCACATTCGGTATAGAATCTCGATTTTGCGTAACACAACCGCACATCCGGCATAGAATCTCTATTACTTTCGATTATCAGACCTAAGACGACCTCAAACAATAATAACGACACTTGGAGGTTAGGTTAAAGGAAACAGACACAATTTTTGCTTAATTCCACCGCACATCCGACATAGAATTTCGATTACCATTGATTAGAAGGCCTAAAATAATCTCAAATAACAATAGCGACACTTAGAAGGAAACAGACACAGTTTTTGCTTAACACCACTGCACATCCGGCATGGAATCTCGATTACCGTTGATTATCAGGCCTAAGACGACCTCAAATTATTATAACGACACTTGGAGGTTGGGTTAAAGCAAGAAAATAAAGATTTATATTGACCACCTTGTACAGTCGGTTCTGCTCTGCACCATCTCGTCGCGTCAAGGCGCCAAACCAAAATGGCTCCGGTTCGAAGTCTGCTTTCTCGAAAGCCGGGTCCACAAATGAGTCAATACGAGTCTTAACTTGAATTAAAAATTCTATAAGAACTATAATTTTGATGTTTGGACGCCGAATAATATTGTTCTTGTAATCATTTTTTGGTTAACAGCAAAACAAACGAATTTGAAAACCGCGCTTGTAAAGTGTCGCCGCCATCTGTTGACAATCGATGAAAGTTTTTTAAACAGGTCTGACTTTCTTTTGGCTTGAACTATAATTTTGATGTTTGTACGCCGAATAATATTGTTCTTGAAATCATTTTTTGGTTAACAGCAAAACAAACGAATTTGAAAACCGCGCTTGTAAAGCGTCGCCGCCATCTGTTGACAATCGATGAAAGTTTTTTAAACAGGTCTGACTTTCTTTTGGCTTGAACTATAATTTTGATGTTTGTACACCGAAAAATATTGTTCTTGAAATCATTTTTTGGTTAACACCAAAACAAACGAATTTAGAAACCGCACTTGTAAAGTGTCGCCACCATCTATTGACAGGCGATGACAGTTATTTTAAACAGGTCTGATTTGGGAGTTGCCTATCCACCAGGGGCTAACACTGAAAGCAATTTATTTATCTGCAACCCTTGCGCAAAAAAAGAAATCCCCGTCGTTTTTTCTTTGCCAACGGATACAAAAAAAAAAAAAAAAAAACAAAAGGAAATAAGTTTGGTAAAGTTTTTCCCCGATGTCAATAAAAATGTAAAACCGGCGATATTGCAGGGGCGCGTTCGATAAAGTTCTTGAATAATTTTGTGTACATTAGACACGAGACTTTCATTTATGATAATTTTCGACAAACATAAATCACCGGAAGGCCAAGCCTAAGACCACACCATATACATATGTATTTTCCGCCGAGTTTTCTTTTTTCTCGCCCCCCCCCTCCCCCTCCCAAACATGAAATATTTTTCCTTTCTTAATATTTTTGCAAATCAAATGGCACACGGCCAAACCTCCTCGGCGATTAACACGTCGAAACTCCGGTATTAAATTAGCTCTTGCGGCTTTATTGAAACCGGAAAAAGCGATGGTCGGTCCTTCGAGGAGGAGGGTGAGGGAGAGAGGGGGGGCGCGCCGCCGTTTTAATATAAAATCCCCTTTCGTGGGGGGTATTCTTTCGGTGGCGACGCCCGGGGCGGATGTGAATCACGAATTTACGAATTTCGAAAACGTACGGTTTAGGTTTAGTGTGCTCGGCGTAAAAAGTTAAAATGTGGGCGAGCTTCCCGGATCCGAAGAGCTCTAACGGCCCTCCATTTGGGGGGGGGGGGGGGGGGCGCTGAGAGAAACTTTGCGGAATTTATTATCGGAAAATCATATGAAAGTATCGCAGGCAGCTGTTACTAATAGAGCGAATTTATCACGGCGCGCCGCGGCGTCGGCGCTCGGATTGATTCCTTTTTTTTTTTACAAATCGAATCTATTTAATAGAAACATTCGTCTTTTATTTAAAATTTCGCGTGCCCCCGCCCCTCCTTACACGAAATTAATCAGGCTCAAAACTAAAGTTTTTTTTTTATAAAAATTAATTCATTAAATTTATTGGAACCAATCGTGCCTTATCTTAATGTGCTTGGCAGTAATTCAAACGCCAACGTCTTTATTCTACGACTTGCGTAAACTTGTATAAATGTTTCGGTGATCAATTAAATGAGTAATGTATTCGCAATAGTAATAATCGTTTATAAAAGAATGCAGTATGTAATAATTTTAAGGGCGCTTCTCCAGCAGCAATACATACGACCAAGTTAATCAGGCTAAAACACATCCACCTACTGGAAAATATCATTCATTCTAAATAAACGAAAGCTTTCGGTCGTCCTAACTCTTATTTATTCAGCGTGCTGCATACATAATAGATTAGGTAATGCTTGTGTTCAATTCGACGTCGACCATAAGGAATAAAAATCAATGCGCGAAGTAAAACCTTATTTGTCGTGGGACATCGAAGGGTGTGTTTTAGTCTCCGTGCATGTGCCGCGTTTATAAATAATCCGGAAACGGTTTCCCTGTCCTTCGTCCGGAGAATTTATCGTTCTTAATCTGCATTAAAGACTCGAAAATACGTTTTGAAATACATTCGCGGCGGCAATTCAAGTGATATACTGCGTTTTCTTAACGGGTATGTAAGAAGTAGTTTTGTGATGTGAGGTAACTTGACCGACTATTTTAAAATCTAACATTGCACGTCATTCTCTTTTCGCGAAAATCTCATCTATTTATTTTTCAACATTGCTAGTTATAGTAATCAATCAAAGTATTACACTTATACAACGATCACCGCGCTATTTCTATCTCTATCTCTATCGACGTGTGGAGACGCCAAGACTGCTTCGACGATAGCCGGCAACACATTTCTGCTGCCCTCGAAGGATCGTCGGAGATAGCTTACTCAACGTCAGAATTGTACAACAAGTCTGCACGCACAGACCGAAACTAAAGATGCATTATAAGTCGAAGCTTAAAGTAAAAGTACGAAAAATAAGCCGTACGTGAAAGCCTGTAATGGAATAAAAGCACGACAGTAATAATTTGCGGGGAAAAGAGAGCATCAATCGCAAACAAACATGTCCACAACATCGGGGACGAGGCTGAGACAATGCGAATAAGTTTCCGTCCTCCAGGGTACCACGTGAAAACAGACAAAAGTCGTACAATTGAGGAAATCAATCGCAAACATTCCTGTCCATCGTTGGGGACGAGGCTGAGATTACCCGAATGAGTTTCCGTCCTCCAGGGCACCACGTAAAAATAGACAAAATCAATTGAGGAAACCTCGCCAATGTTCCTCGACAATATTAAATTGTGGATCGCATGGACGCATCGCGAAACTGGGGGCCGAGTTCCCCCTCAAACAAAATCACCGTGCCCTACGTGGGACACCACAACATTACAAACATTACTTAGGGGCGTATTCTGTGACTTTTTAACAGGCTGTTAAAATTTAGAGGTCCTTTAAAAAATAAAATACAGTTCCGTGATTGGTTGTTGCCGGAGGAAAAAAATTTAACACCCCTTTAAATTTAGCGGTTTCGTTACAGAGTAGACCCCTTATTATCTTAAATCGTATATTTCCGAGCCTTGTCATACGTATCTCTTACACTTAGAATTGAATTGATTTTGTGCCCTAGGTAATCACTAAGTATCATCACTAATTGGCTTTTTTTTCAATACACACCAAATCATTTGTAATAACTTCATCTATATATTTTTCTCTCTCTTTGTATTATCCAGTAAAGGTAGGATAGAAATAGCCTGACGTTTATTATTATTATTGTTATTAATAGAGCCAAACTTGGCTTCGCCCGTAATGAAGAAAGGAAGGAGTTGGACGAATCAAAATCATCCTAAATTAGTTTGCCGAAAATCGATTAGTTACGAGTTAAGTAAGGAGCAGGGGAATGGGGGCAATTCTTCATAACGGGGCAGTATCGCCAACTCACCAAATTTCAAATTCGATTTTTTTTTGTGGAGAAAAATTGCAATTTGTCATAAAAAAATAATAATAATAAATTAAACTCAACAAACCAACAAACCGAAGACTAGTAAAAAGAGCAAAGAAACGTTTTGTTTTTTTTCAAATTATTTATTATTTTGCTTTTCTTTTCTTTGACATAATGCGATCATTTTTTTATCGATTATCTAGAATATCTCGTAGCAGTTTTCAATTATTAATCAATTTACCCTTTCCACTTATTTTCTACGTTTTTTGAAATTGTTCTTTCAAACTTGGCTTCGCCCATAATGAAGAAAGGAAGGAGTTGGACGAATCAAAATCATCCTGAATTAGTTTGCCGAAAATCGATTAATTACTTGTTAAGTAAGGAGGAGGGGAGCGGGGCAATTCTTCGTAAATGCGGCAGTATCGCCAACTCACCAAATTTCAAATTCGATTTTTTTTTTGTAGAAAAAAATTGTATTTTGTCGTTAAAAAAATAATAATAATAAATTAAATTCAACAAACTGAAGACTAGTAAAAATAGCAAAGAAACGTTTTGTTTTTTTCTTTAAATTATTCATTGTTTTATTTTATTTTTCTTTTTGCACATAATGCGATCATTTTGTTTATCGATTATCTCTAGAATATCTCGTAGCAGTTTTGAGTTATTAATCAATTTACCCTTTTCGTTTATTTTCTACGTTTTTTGGAATTGTTCTTTCCAGCTTGGCCTCGCCCGTAATGAAGAAAGGAAGGAGTTGGACGAATCCAAATCATCCCGCATTAGTTTGCCGAAAAATCGATTAATTACGTGTTAAGTAAGAAAGAGGGGAGTTGGGGCAATTCTTCATAATAGGGCAGTTTCGCCAACTCACCAAGTTTCAAATTCGATTTCTTTTTTTTTTGTAGAAAGAAATTATATTTTGTCATTAAAATAATAATAATAATAAATTAAACTCAACAAACCAACAAACCGAAAACTAGTAAACAGAGCAAAGAAACGTTTTGTTTTCTTTTGTTTTTCAAATTATTTATTGTCTTGTTTTTCTTTTCGAACATAATGCGATAATTTTTTTATCTCTATCTCGTAGCAGTTTTGATTTATTTTTTTTTTCAGTTGCAGTTTTCTGAAATTGTTTCCTAAAAAGCTACCTACTTGTTACGATCGCTGTTTGTCGTAAAACGTACGATCGTCGTTTGTTTTTCTTTCGCTTCTTTTCTCATTAGAGTCATCCGTTTTTTTTTCTCTTTTTTCAATTTCATTTTACAATAGCCGATATTCAGAAATCTTTGGAATATGCAATGAAATTATTATTTAAAAAAGGCCTAATTCGAATATCCGATTATCCAAAAGACAAAAATATTCGAACATTCCGTTATCCAAATATAATTGAATGTTATTCGAATAATCGGTTTCCGGTTTGTTTAAATTCGCGAATAATTCAAAACCGGTTAACCGATTTGTTTGCCAGCACTAATTTATATAGTATGTTCACAGCCTGAGTATTGCCAACCACGCGTAGGTGACGCGAATAACAACCAACGGCATGAAATTTCAAACGTGAACGTAATTTATCTTTCCGTCGAAATAACAAGTGACCAAAAAGAAACTGGTATTGACGCTTGGAATAAACATTCACTTTGGTTCCCACGGAAAACTCGAACAACTCAGCTGCGGATGTTTGCAAAAGATTGTGCAATCAACGTTAAAAATAAAAAAAAAACTCCGAGCCGATAAAAGTTTGCTTGAGGCAATTAAAGTGCCGTCACAACGAAAATCATACAATGATTTATCGTCAACGTATTCTCAGACGTATAAAAAAAACGCAATCTGTTTTTTTGTTGGGCGAATTGCACCACAAAAGTAAATCGAGGCGTGGGACAATTTGTGTTGTAAAAATAGTAACTTCTTTATTTTCCACTTCATAATATGACAATATAATGGTAATGATAATGGTAATATACATAAAAAGAGATATGATAACAATTTAATATAATAATAGAGAAAATTAAACGAACATTAACTTTTGATTGTTTTTTTTTTTTTTGACGGGGTCGAAGCTAGATCGATGGTCGATTGTCCTTGCCTTTTCACTCTCTCCTCTTTTTTCTAAAGGGTTCAACAGTTTTTTTTTCTTTCTTGCACCGCGCGATTATTAAACAAATATTTAGACAAGAAGGGGTGAATAGTACTTGCGCCCCCGAGTTATTTGGATTTTGAAGTAAACTCGCGCCGAGCATAATCGTTTCGATTCGTGTTCCCGTTCCGGAATAATCGGCGAAACCTAGCGAAAACAAATTTATTTCAGTTGTTTCTTTGTTGATTTAAAATCGAGGGAGCGCTCCCTCGGGTTCTCTGCTTCTAATAGTTAAAGCAATTAAAAAAAAAGAAATAACTCACCTCCTCCCCGACATTCCTAAATTAATTATTAAGGTGTCGTTATTCTTCAAAATTGCACTCCATTTTCCCCGCACCCCCTACCAAATTGCACTCTATTTTCCCCGCACCCCTCACCAAATTGCACTGCATTTTCACCGCACCCTCCACCTAAACAGGTGATGCTGGCAATATCGTAAGAGTGTTAGCAATGTTCTTCAAAATTGCACTCCATTTTCCCCGCACCCCCTACCAAATTGCACTCCATTTTCCCCGCACCCCCCACCAAATTGCACTTCATTTTCCCCGCACCCTCCACCTAAACAGGTGATGCTGACAATATCGTAAGAGTGTTAGCAATGTTCTAGTTCTAATTAATTGGTATGTTAGGGGTGGGGGCCAATTTCCCTCATACGTTCTAGATGGTTGTTATAAATGTGTAGGTATGGTTGCCTAATTTAGTTTCAATTTTAGGTCAGGAGGTAGAAGTTTAATAAATGAGAACGGATATCATTTGCCGTGCTGTTATTTATAAACTGCCACCTGTTTTTCCTTTTTTTTTTTGAAATTTACGCGCACTCCACTTTCGACGGGAACAAAAAACTTAAAAGGCCTGAAGAGACAAAATCCAAAACGAAATAGGATCACATACGTGCGTTGTTTAAAAATATTAATTCACATCAGCTTCTGTCCTCCCCCCTCCCCACCGAGCGAGCGCTTCAACTATAAATTCCACCCCGCAAACATTAATCACCCGAACTTAATTCTAAATAAACAGCGGCGCGGCTTGATGTTTAAATGCTTCAGAAAGGCGCGCGCCCTTAAAGCAAGCAGGCAGGCAGGCAAACTCGCAAGACATATTCAAAACAGATTAGCAAAGTTGTTTTGTGTTTGTCGACGCTCTCGCAAAACATCATCTCACGGGGGGTGCGTGGATGATATACATCCCTCATCGTCGTCTCACCGTTAGGATTAAACGTCGCCCTAACAATATCAACCTCTAATAGTACGCACGAATTTGTGATGAATCCTAATCAGCACATCTCTTTTGAATGTTTTACCATAAATTAACTCGAGTTAGTTGGTTTAAATTGACAAAATTGTTTGCTTAATTGCATAATTAGAAACTGTCTACGATATGAACTATCGACGTTTGCTTTGCTTGCGGATCAAAGAAAATCTGTTTCGGTCTTTGGAACGCCGCGCCGGCACAATTACCGTTTTAAATAAAAGGATTCCATGCTGACAATTGAAATTTAAGTTGAAATTGAACTTACTTGCAATGCTGCACCTGCAAATCAAAACAATTAACGAGCTCGCTCATTAATTTAGTGTTTCAACGAGACGCTGACAGTTTTGATACATCGACTTTTGGACTCGGACTTTTATTAGAAAATGCACTTCTTTGTCACATCCCGTACGAATAGTTTAGAAAGGGAAATTTGTAAATCAATTCATTCATTATTAAAGAGTCATTATGAGTTAGTAAATCAGTGATTGTTGGCCTCGGATGAAGATCCAAACAACAGCCAAGCGAGTGTCGCCTGCTTTATAATGTAAAAAAAAATGGTTTTACATTATAAAGCAGGCGACACTCGCTTGGCTGTTTTTTGGCTCTTCATCCGAGGCCAACAATCGCTGATTTACTAACTCATAATGACTCTCTAATAATGAATGAATTGATTTACAAATTTCCCTGTCTCTAAAATTTAATAAGAAATTAAATATGTATCCTGGCTTAACATGTTAAACATTTTAAACGATTAGTTCAATTTAAAGATAATGGACCAATTTACTCCGTTGTTGTAAGAAACTATTATGAAACTATTATTAATCTAATCGTTTAAATGTAAGTTATGGCCAGTAGCATCAAACGCTTAAGCCAAGCTTAAATTCAAGTGTTGGCTCTAATGTCCGGTTGCACCAATACTTTAAGTAAAACTTAAGTTTAAGTCATGTTTAGAACATAACAATTATGCATGGTGAGTATAATGTCACATTCAATCATAATCTGACTGACACTTAAACTTCATTTAAGTATCATATTAGAATGTGTCTGACATTTTGTTGAACTTACATAAAATGTCATGTTCTAAACATGACTTAAACTTAAGTTTTACTTAAAG
Organism: Prosopocoilus inquinatus; assembly: GCA_036172665.1. Classification (NCBI taxonomy): domain Eukaryota; kingdom Metazoa; phylum Arthropoda; class Insecta; order Coleoptera; family Lucanidae; genus Prosopocoilus; species Prosopocoilus inquinatus. Next base: position 10,690,693 of record CM069871.1, on the reverse strand, counting down.
TATTGGTGCAACCGGGCAGCAATTTATGGGCCGATTAGTTTAACTAAGGATCAGAATGTGACATACGTTATGTTATACTGCTTACTGTGTCACATTCTAGTCATTAGTTAAACTAATCGGCCCATAAATCGCTTCCAGAAACCGGGCCTTAGACGTAGACATTTAACCCCCGTGTTGCTTAGACATTATAACCTCCCCCCCCCCTTTTTTTCTGGTTCGCGATACAAGAGAAGAAATCTCGAGCCAGTTAAAACTCAAATAAAATTACTTATCATCCTTTTCAAGGTCAACCCAACTCAAAGAAAGGCCTCTCTTCTCAAGCTTAACCCAACTGAAGTAAAAATGTCAAAATGCGAGGGAAAGAATGTAAAGAAAAAAGTAAGAAAATTAAAACTAAATGTAGATTAAATTAAGTCCAACTCAAAGTCAACCCAACTCAATAGAACTAAATAAGCGAAACTCAAGGAAAAGTTTAGAGAGTTTAAAAAAATGAAAAAAGTAAAAAATTAAAACTAAATAAAAATCGAACCCAAGAAAAAGAAATAAATTAAAATATTCAAGACCTAAGTTTTAACGTAAAATTAATAAATTAGCAACACCTTCATTTTCCTCTCTTGCTGTCTGCTCTTTGCTCATAACTGATGTAATCAGCAGCTGATCACTACCTTTGGAAACCTACCCGTGTTGATCGGATACGCCCAGCTGAGTGGAGATGGTCATGGGCGAGAGACGAGCTAACAGGTAGCCAAACCCTTCACAAGCAGCACGTCTGTTCATGTGGTGCAAAAGTTTGGGTTCCGGTGGAAAAAGTTCATTATCAACTGTTACGGAAACGAAAACCAACAATTACAACGCGGAAATCTTGCGGTGTTGCAAAATTATTCTCAACAAACGATGCATACATATTGCGTTTCGCGAGTTTGCTCCCTTGTTTGTTTTCTTTTTTTTGTTTTCGTTAGTACGTTGGTTCAGTTAATGTTCAATTATTTTAAATTTATTACACAGTTGGAGTTTTCTCCTTTTTAGTTTATTTATGTGCCCGCGGGGCCTAATTTTGCGAGCGGAGTGTACCAATGCCCCTCCTAGTTTCGTTTTAGTGTTAGAGAATTGTAAGCTACGCGTGAGTACTCTCGCAGACGTACGTCATAGTTTCTTTTTAATATTAGAGAATTGTAAGCTACACGTGAGTACTCTCGCAGGCGCGCCGACGCCCTTTGTTTTGAGGGGGCTTTGTAAACAACTTTCACACGTCAACCCGTCAGCACAATTGCCCAACACTTTCACCTACCTCACTCGTTCCCCGAAGGTACGATCGAACTCGCTTCCAGGGAAATATTTCCACGGTAAGTTACTGTTTTAAAGACTTCAAGAATCGATGAGTAAATTGAAGCTTGCTCCGAGTAAATTTTATGCAAATTAAATGCGAAATTGAAGTTTAATTTTTTTAATTTATTCTCGAACGGGGGTGAAAAGTGTCAGTTTTCCGGTTTTAAAACCTCCGTCGGCAATAAGGGCGAGACGTTGAACGACATAACTAATGCAATTAACATAATCTTACACGTTTAAATCGGGAACTTTGCATTTTCGCCGTCCCGGCTTGCCGCCCTTTGTATGTGGACGGGAGGGCGGGTGGGCGGGCGGGCGTACTTAAGAGCGCGGCGACGTGTCTCGTCGAAAGCAGTTTTAATCAGTGGAAGCCATTACGCAAAACGGCCTTAATTCAATTACAGCTTGATGTAACTCGACGCAGATTTGACGACGGGCGCCCCGGGGCGAATGCAGCTTTTAATGCAGCGCAGCGAGCTTTTCGTATATGCGCCACGACGCGAAAGCGTCGGGTTATTATTCTAACTGGGGGCGAGCTTTCTACGTCCCCCCCCCATTCTACGCTGCCTCCTCCTCTCCCTGCTGCGAATAAACTGGCGCCCCTGCAGGTGGAAAATGATTTTCGCAAATGATGACGCAGAACAAATATTTGCGGGGCCGAAACGTCGGCGAAACTTAACTCTTTTAATTTGATGTGCGCCCGACCGAGAAAACGAGCGCCGGATAATAGCGGCAGATTATCCCTTTTTTTTGTGTGCGCTCGCCCCTTTACGTGGAAGAAATTAGACAAATACGTCCGGATTTTTTGAAATATGTGCCATTTGCACGGCGAATAAAAGTTCACCGACAGTTTAGCCCTCATTTGAAAAGTTGGGGGAGCAAAACTGACTCGAATTAGTTTTTCTGTCTGGTAAGAAAAGGATTGAGCTGGGACTCACGTGACTTTAATAAAAAGAGTGAATGTTCGTCTGGAGCTCTTCAAGCTTGGTCGCATGCTTCTCTCTCTCTCTCTCTCTCTCTCTCTCTCCATAATTTTCAACTTTTGACCTTTCACTATTTTAAATAATTAAAAAATGTTCTCTCTTACAAGCTTAAGGACGAGGACGTCCAAACCATAAGGATGTTACTTTTCTTATTCCTTTTAATCAACAGGTGTCGCTGTAGATTTCTTTTTCTTGAAATTTCGACGTGCGTTCTTCTTACTTAAATCTTGACGGTGAGGTCAAAACGTCTTTTGAAATCCGAAAGCATTTAGGGTTAGAATTAATATAGAAAATAGGAAGAATTACTTTTCCTCCGCTTAAACAACAGATGGCGCCACAGAATGATCACTCTGAGCAGATATTAGCGCGCTTATCGCACTCAAATATTCGTTTTCTTTGAAGTCCGAATGCATCTTGAAGGGTTTATAAAGGAGGAAGAAGAGCTTCTAGTTTGTTGCACTTGATAAGCAGATGGCGCTGCAGAGTTGCCAATCTAGAGTCTCTAAAAATTCCAACAACATTTTCGTCGTTCCTGTGCCTTAGCCTGCAGTAAACATGTTTTAAAATTCGAGGGAGTCTTGAAGTCTTAACGAAGGAAACGGCAGACTTTCTTTTTGTATTCCGCTTGTATTACCGACGACAGATGGCGCTGTGAACATTTCCGCGGCGAAATTTTGAAATTTTGATTTTGAATTTGTTAGTAACTCGTTTTGAAATTCGAAGGTGGCACCTTTTCAGACTTAATAAAGCAGAGAGGATTGTTATTTCTTGCTCAGCGTTACTAAATAGATGGCGCTGCAGTCTTGTCGTTCTTGAAATATTGACATTCGTGCGTTTCTTTCGTCTTTTTCTTGGGGTCGAACGCATTTTAACGGTGGGAATGGAGAAGAAGACAGTTCAATTTTGTTCCGCCTTATATAAAATAGATGGCGCTAAGTGCGTTCTTAACGTTTGTTGTCGAATTTAAGGGTAGCTCGGACATACTAATATGTATATTATCAATTTTGTCGTGAGTGCTTGTTTTTTAAAGCGTAAGAACGTTTTGTAGATAAGATAAATGAAAAACTGGGTGAGGGGTGGAGGGGGGTTAAAAGGGGAATGATATTTACTTCATCCTTTCTTTCGAAATAGAAGTGTTTGAATCTCGGAGGCATTTTCACCTTTTCACACCCTTTTTACAATAGAATTGAGGCACCGCAAAACCGAGAGGGTGAAAGAAAAATGGTTGAATGTTTGTCTGGAGCTCGTCAGGCTTGGACGCATGTCTCTCTCTCTCTCTCTCCAGAATTTCCAGGTTGGCTCATTAAAAAATTCTTTTCCGTACGACCTTAAAAATCGATCGATTTTTTAATCGAAATAATTACAACCACGTCGAATCATTTCAAATCAAAGGGAAACAAAAGACGACCCATGTCTTAAGCAACCATAATAATTTTATTCGTACCAAAAAAAAAAAAATAGTAATTGCAAGCTGAGTTTTAAATGAACAAAAAAAAACGCTGAAAATGAAAACAAAATTCAAAACAACAAATAAAAATCGAATTGAAAAAAAAAAATAGAAGTGCAAACGGAGTTTTAAATCGGGAAACAAAAGACGCTCGCGGTTATTCGTAAATAGGTCAAATGTTAACAAACAAATTCATGTCGAGTTTTAATTCAAGAAAAAAAAAAACAAAAGACGACTGCTGTCTTAAGCGACCCTCATTATTTTATTCTAATTAGAAAAAAATAGATAGTAAATGCAAGCTGAGTTTTAAATGAAGAAACAAAAGACGCTCGATGTCGTTCGAACTCAAATGTTAATAAACTAAGTCAAGTCGAATTTTAAGTCAAAGAAAAACACGACTGCTGTCTTAAGCGACCCCAAATTGCTTTTTCTTAAAATTAAAAAAAAAATCAAACTAATAAGAGCGCATTCAGTTTTAAATTAAGAAACAAAAGCCGCTCGCGGTCATTGGAGCTCAAATGTTAATAAAACGAAGTCACGACGAATTTTAAGTAAAAAGAACAAACAAAAGACGACTGCTGTCTTAGGCGACCACAAATTGCTTTCTCTTTAAATTAAAAAGAAATACAAACTAATAAGAGCGCATTCAGTTTTAAATCAAGAAACAAAAGCCGCTCGCGGTCATTCGAACTCAAATGTTAATAAAACGAAGTCACGACGAATTTTAAGTAAAAAAAAAACAAAAAACAAAAGACGACTGCTGTCTTAAGTGACCCCAAATTGCTTTTTCTTTAATTTAAAAAAAAAAAAACTAATAAGAGCGAATTGAGTGTTTAAAATAAATTAGGAAACAAAAGCTGCTCGAAATCATTCGAGCTCAAGTGTTAATAAACCAAATGACGTCGAATTTTAAATACAAAATGAAAATAAAAGCGAATTAGAAAGAAAACAAAAACTAGTAAAGGCGTCTCGAGTTTTAAATCGGGAAACAAAAGAAAGACGTTTAAGATCGTTAAGAGCTCGAAGGTTTAAATTAAAAAAAAAATAATAAAGAAAAACTTTGCAAACCGTCTTTTGTTATTTAATAATAATTATTATTAGTAATTTTATTGTTGCTTGTGTTTCATCATCGCCTTTTCTTTCGAAGTTCAAAAGCATTCTAACCGTGGTGGAAATGGAAAAGAAGAGTTCGGTTTTGTTCCACTGGATAAAAACAGATGGCGCTGAATTCGTTTTTTTTTTTTTTATGTTTGCCATTGAATTTAAGAGTAGTTCTAACAGACCAAAGGAAGACTCTGAATGTATATTATCAACGCAATCCAAGCAAGAAATTAAAAAAAAAATTAAAAAATGGAACTGGAATTATTTTTTTTAATTCAGTGACAATCAAATTCAATCCAACTCAAGGTAAGCCAAATCGAAGCAGAAAAAAAAATTAGTTAAAAAATTATAAGCCAATGCAATTGATAAAAACAGATGGCGTTAAAATCGTTTTTAATGTTTTTTGTCGAATTTAAGAGTAGTAGTAGTTCTAACAAACCAATAGAAAACTCTGTATGTATATTATCAACGCAATCCAAGCAAGAAATTTAAAAAAAAAGATTAAAAAATGGAACTGGAATTATTTTTTTTTATTTAGTGACAATCGAACTCAGTCCAACACTCAAGGTCAACTAAAATGAATCAAAATAAAATTTGAATCAAAACATTTTTAAGCCAATGCAAACTCAACAAAGCGAAAATTAAGAATTAATTCAAGTCGTGTCGAATCTCAAGGTCAACCCAACCCAAGTAAACGTAACCTGTTTGACCCAAGCAGAAAAAAATAAAAATTTTTAAGAAAATAAAAAAGGAATCTTTAAAAAAATTTAAAATAAAAACTAAAAATGTCAATCCAATCCGGCCCACCCCGAGCAAGAAATTATAAAAATTAAAAAAAATGAAATAAAATAAATTTGTAAGAATTATGAATGAGGAGGTCATGGGAGCATTTCTTAAGGTCAATGAAAATCAAGAGTAATTCACCTCAAGGTCGACCCAACTGGAGCGAAAAATGAGAATTAAAATTAAAATAAAACTAAGAAAAATTAGAAGTCAATTCAAATTGAGATATAACTGAAATAAGCAGAAAATTAAAAGCCAATTAAAGAAAATTAAATCTAATGAAGAAAAAGAAAAGAAAAATGAAACCAAAACAACATTAGCTCCGAAGCACTATTCAATTTCAGTAAAAAGTTAAAAATTAAGGAAATTAAAAGTAAAAAAAATAAAATTATAATTATTGTTCAGATTCGCTTTGAAATTAATTTTTTAACCTCGACTAGCTCTTCCAGCCGATCGCGCCGCGCACCCATCCGAAGCAATAATTCGGCGGAGATTTATTTCCGGAAATGCTTAAAGGGGAAGGTCTTAATTGGCCCCGGAGTTTTCGCGATGATTCCCTGTAATTTGAATTTATCGCGCCTGTAATTGCGCCGTTAACTTTCAGTTTAATAAGTGCGGCGGCGGCGGAATTTCAACACCTGATGGAAATTTAATATGCTTCATTAAATCCGTTCCATTACCTAAGTCAACCGTGAATTTAATTATATGGTTGGTATGACTGCGGCGGCGGCGGTTCCGACAACCAGCGCCGGGTAATGTACGACCTGCTTGATAGTTTCGGGTCACATCGTCGTCACGAACTATATTGCGATCGTCATACTACATTAAACGCTTATTTAATTCCCTCGTTCCAGATTAATTTTAATTTTTCGATTAGAAAGCCACACTTAGTTAGGCAACCATACCTACATGTTTGTAACTCCCATATAAAAGTGTTATTTTCGAAATTAATATGAAATCCCACCGCCTGACCACCGTTTATGTACATAGGTTGGTCTTTCCAAGTTTTGAATTTTCTGACTTTCTAGAAAGTAAGACCGAAATAATCCCAACCCTGCAGCCAATTACGTAGGGGCGGGGGTTCTTAAAAAAAACGTCAGTTTGAAACAATTAGGCAGCGCTGTCGCTTTAAAAATAAAAACATTTTTCTTTTTTTTTAATAATTTACAATTACGCTGCCACCAGCTGCCGCCTTTGAAGGCGAAACCCAAACTGATAATTACAGTTTAAAACAAAATAAAACAGTACCGTCATTAAATAAAAGACGAATGTGAACGGAGGCTGTGGAAATCCTTCCAGGCTTGGAACTGTGCGCGTAAATGTATTCTATTGCGTCAGCGTACCTTGATTTAAATGAAAGAACCCGTGCTAGTAACTAAGGTATAATTATGCAATTAAGTTTGCGTGAAGGGATCGCATGTGAAATGTCCTTAACATGATGCAAAAACCCTACCTTGGGCGAGGGAGAAGCCCTTCGCAGAAACCTCTTTTGGTCGTCTGCTCGAGGATCTTGATTAACCGCCCCTCGAGACTGCACGTCACTAACATGGGTAATACACGCATCACTATAGTTAATTTTACTTACTTATAAAAAGGAGAATTAAATTTAATTGTTAAAAAATAATCAAAGGGATTTAACAAATTTGGAAATTACGGAGAGAGACGTGCGGCCAAGCCTAAAGAGCTTTAGACGAACATTTTTCCACGACAAAATCGATAATAAAATGATTTAATTTTGTTATTTTTTGCTTAGGTTGAATAGGGTTAAGTTAGGTTGAAATTGGTTCTCGATCTAATGTTTATTTAGTTTTGGTTTTCTTTTGCTTCTAGTTTTTTTTTTAATTTTTTTCTAATTATTTTATTCGAAGTAAATGCTAACAAACAAATTCATGTCGAGATATAAGTCAAAAGAAAACAAAACTGTCTTAAGCGACCCTAATTATTTCATTCGAATTAGAAAAAAGAGAATAGATGTTAAAAGAAAGCTGAGTTTTAAATCAAGAAACAAAAGACGCTCTCGAGGTTATTCTCAAATAGCTCGAATGTTAACAAACAAATCCACGTCGAATTTTTAGTAAAAAGAAAACAGAAGACAGTTGCTGTCTTAAGCGACCCTAATTATTTCATTCGAATTAGAAAAATGAGAATAGATGTTAAAAGAAAGCTGAGTTTTGAATCAGGAAACAAAAGACGCTCTCGACGTTATTCTCAAATAGCTCGAATATTAGCAAACAAATCCACGTCGAATTTTAAGTAAAAAGAAAACATAAGACAGTTGCTGTCTTAAGCGACCCTAATTATTTCATTCGAATTAGAAAAAAAATAGGTGTTAAAAGAAAGCTGAGTTTTAAATCAGGAAACAAAAGACCCTCTCGAGGTTAGTTTTTTTTCTTAATTTCTTTTCTAATTATTTTATTCGAAGTAAATGCTAACAAACAAATCCACGTCGAATTTTTAATAAAAAGAAAACAGAAGACAGTTGCTGTCTTAAGCGACCCTAATTATTTCATTCGAATTAGAAAAAAAAATAGATGTTAAAAGAAAGCTGAGTTTTAAATCAGGAAACAAAAGACGCTCACGACGTTATTCTCAAATAGCTCGAATGTTAACAAACAAATCCACGTCAAATTTTAACTAAAAAGAAAACAGAAGACAATTGCTGTCTTAAGCGACCATAGTTTTATTTTATTCGAATTAAAAGAAAGAAATAGGTTGTAAAACCATGCGGTATGAAATGGTAAACAAAAGACCGTAGGACCAGTGCAATTAATAAAAAAAAAATACAAAAAAAATTGACCGGCGCCGAACGTTTTTTGTTTTTCTATTTAGATTTAAATAAGTAAAAGAAACGCCAATGCGAAAACCAAAATATCGTTTTCAAGAAAGATACCCCAAACAACCGTCGCGACGCCCGCTCTCTTTTTTTAAAATAAAATAAAAATACATTACATGCAAATGGCCTGCCGATCGTCTTTTGTTTAAATTCAAAGAAACGAGAGAGAAACGCGAAAAGTGTTTTTTTTCTTCTTATTTCTTATTTATTTAGACCCAAAAGAATAAACTGCCCTGGATTTTAAATTACAAAACAAACGACGACCGGGCCATTTGAACTGGCAGAAAAAAAAACGGAAAGAGCGACTGTCTTTTCTTGAAATGACGACGCGCTGAAGATGTCCGCATCGAGGACGAAACATGAAAAAGTGTTCACACGGCCGCAGAGACTTGCGCATTTTCAACGTGTTTAAATTTGGCGACGCTAACACAAAAAAAAACAATAATAAAAAAAAAAGAAAAACTTTAACCGGACGCGATTAAAATTGGAAAGAGCGCTCAACGTTTCACTATCGATTGACAGCTTCGTCAAGGGTGAAAAAAGCAAATACTTAAACACTTCTGACGAAGCTATCAATAGATAGTGAAACGTTGAGTGGTCCTTCCAATTTTAATAGTGTCCGGTTAAAGTTTAAAAAGCTATTTTCTTACTAATAAATGAAATTGATTCTTGTCCGATGAAAATTGTAAGTACAAAGTTTTTTTTTAATCTTGAACAGGAGGAAATATGATGGGAATACACTCAACGTTTCGCTAAGGATTTGTAGCTTCGTCAGCGAAACGTTGAGTATGTTCCCATCATCCGGTTCATCGTCCGGTTTAAGATTAAAAAAAATTGTACTTACTATTTTCTTACTGTTTTCATCGGACAATAATCGACTTCAATTTGAATAATTTTTAAAACAGGAAACTAAAGATGATCATCAGAACATGGGTATCCGCAGAGGGGGCGAGGGCGAGCACTTGTCCCTTCTCTCCGCCATCCCTCAACCATGAAATCAACAGCAAAAATTCTAAAAAAATTTGTGCCTGACTGTGAGGGCGATTAAAAATTTATTGAGGCGGATGTCTCCAGATTTTGTGCCACTTCCCCGCCTCCTCCAAAACCCCCGAACAATTTTCTGTGTACGCCTCTGCCCGTATTGGGATCTAGCCGAGGCAGGGCACTTTGTTAAACAAAATCCGTTAGTTTATTAAATCACCTAAAATTTATTTTTATTTTTCCTAGTTTATTACATTTAGCGCGAATTACACTAACGTGTGTAACGGGAGTTTTTAATGTGACTTTGGGGTTTTCTACCCCCAGACGTTTCGGGGCGTAATTATCTATCTGCGTTAATCACAAATATGAACAGAGTTGTTTAAGAACAGAATCGGCACCGCCTTAAAACTAAAAGTTAGGCAACCAATTTTACTTCTGTGCATACAAATAGCGCGCATTACAAAAACGCGTGAAACGAGGGAATTTTTCATTTGATTGTGGGGTTGTCTACCCCCCAGGACCTTCGGATCACGTTTATCTACGTTAATGACAAAAAATATAAAAAGAATGCTGTTGAAAGAAATAATTGCTTAATTTTGAATGGTGATGCCTCTTTAAAAGTAAAAGTTAGGCAACCAATTTTACTTCTGTGCATACAATTAGCGCGCATTACAAAAACGCGTGAAACGGGGCAATTTTTGATTTGATCGTAGGGGTGCCTACCCCCAGGACCTTCGGATCACATTTATGTACGATAATGACAAAAAATATAAAAAGAATGCTATTGAAAGAAATAATTGCTTAATTTTGAATGGTGATGCCTCCTTAAAAGTAAAAGTTAGGCAACCAATTTTACTTCTGTGCATACAATTACCGCGCATTACAAAAACGCGTGAAACGGGGGAATTTTTGATTTGATCGTAGGGTTGTCTACCCCCAGGACCTTCGAATCACATTTATCTACGTTAATGACAAAAAATATAAAAAGAATGTTGTTGAAAGAAACAATTGCGTAATTTTTAATAGTGATGCCTCCTTAAAAATAAAAGTTAGGCAACCAATTTTACTTCTGTGCATACAGTTAGAGCGCATTACAAAAACGCGTAAAACGGGGGAATTTTTTATTTGATCGTTGGGTTGCCTACTCCCAGGACCTTCGGATCACATTTATCTACGATAATGACAAAAAATATAAAAATAATGTTGTTGAAAGAAACAATTGCTTAATTTTGAATAGTGAATAGCAATTATGCTTCTGTGCACACATTTAGCACATATTCCAAAAACGCGTGTAATTAACAGGGTTGCCTACACCTAGAGCCTTCGGGCCATAATTATTTATCAGCGTTAATAACAAACATAAACCATTTTGCCGTTAAAAAATTTAAAAAAAAATAAACAAATGCCAAATGTATTTCGACGTGCGCCTCTCACACTCGTTCGAATTGTTTGTTTAATTTTTATCGCGTTTTTGTGCGCGCCCGCCGTGGGTCATTTTCGTTTCAAATGACGCGTGATATTTGTTTTCGCGTTTTATTTATTATACATAAAATAAAATTTCGCATGTGCACGGCGCGCAAACAGGGGAGGGGGGCGAAAGTAAATCGCGGGAATTTATGCTGCGAATTTGCATCCATCCAAAAGAAAAAAACAAAAAGCAACAAATATACATTTGTTAAATATTTGTTGCGCAAAAAAAATTGCGCTGTTTCAAATTAAATTACAGAATAAATTCGGATAGTGTTTTTTTTTTTGTTGGGAAAACAAATGTTACAACAGAGTTATAGAAATAATTACTTTAAATAATACAAATCCTGAATATGTTGTATAGGTAAAAATGTTGAAATATTCGAAAAGTTTTTCTTCCTTTCTTTTTCATGAGATGAAGTAAGTGAGTTTGAACGATTAAGATTATGATGAGAAATGGCAGAGATATTTTCGAGAAGCGAACGGACGCCTCGGAAGTTAAGACTTAAAATTTAAAACTTTAAATGCACTTGTCCGCTGTGACAGCGGGGGGAGAAACTTCTCGAATAGTTTGACGATAATGAAGATCACGCTCGAGCTTAATACTCACCGCTAGAGTTAATAATCCAAAAATAATTCCAAACTCCGGAAGTTGAAACTTTATAAAATTCAATTAAGCCGAGGTCGCAGCGTGGCTGCCTGCTACGATCGAACACATGTCCGTGCACGAGAACGAGCAAGTTCGGTCGCGGGAACGAACACAAGCGGACTGGCGGCGGCGGCGGCGGCGGCGTCGCGACGCTCCGTACGTACCCTTGCGGTCGAACCCCGCATAAACCGAACACGCGCGCGCGCGCCCCGGACCTCTCCTGAAATAACAAACAAACGTTTTCATCATCCATCTTTTGCTTCGTTCCGGGCGCGCGCGAACGAAGGTGAGATTAAGACGTCGGCTGCCTCGAGAATCTTCCGCGATCCCTTATCTCTTTCTCTTCGTCATCTTCTTCCTCTTCAACCACCTCCTCCTCTTCAACTTCCACTTCCTTCATTCAGCTGATAGATTGACCTCCTCGGCGCATGTAAATTCCGAGAGCAAAGCAAATTCGCCTCGGCCTCTTAATTTATTAAGAGGTAAGGAGGTATCAAGTTGCGTCTTGTAAACTTATTTATTCATTATTAGGTCATACATAAATGAGAAAAGAAGAAAAGAGAGAAAAGAGAAAAGATAAATCAAATTTCAATACTTACAACATATTTATGATGCAGGCAGTAAAAATTTTACTGATAAGCTAAAATCTTCTGAACGTGGCTGGCTGAACCCCCCTCCTCCTCCTCGAATTGTGTTATTGCTTCTGCCCCCCCGCCCCCCGACCAATCTAGTTTGCAAACAATATTTTAAGCTTCACCCCCCCCACACACACAACATAAATACACGTTCCGAAACTATTCTTGCGAGCGTATCCCGGAATGTTCCGTGTGTATTGTTGCTTGCTTAAACACGTAGCAATTACATTCCGGTCGAATTATCAACGTGAATGAATCTTCAGTTGCTCATGCACGAGCTTGCTCATCATCAAACTGCTCTTTAGTGTATTACTATTTTTTTTTTTGTAAGAATTGCACTAATCAAAACCAACGCGACATCAGCAGGGACCAACGAGTATCAATCTGACATAAGAGAACGCCAATAGCGTCCAATGTTGTTAAAGAATGTTATTATTAATTTATTTTTTTTTGGTAAGGATTACATGAAGCGAAACCAACGTGACATCAGCAAGGACCAACGAGTATCAATCTGACATAATTGAATTGAACGCCAATAGCGTCCAGTGTTGTTAAAGATTGCTATTATTATTATTATTTTATTTTTTTTTGTAAGTATTGCACGAATCGTAACCAACATGTCATCAGCAGGGACCAACGGGTAGCAATCTGACACAAAAGAACGCCGAGAGAGCGAAAGGCGAAGAGTAAGACCAATTTTATTAAACTATTCGTCGAAATGTTATCTCGCAAAAGTCTGTAATTCACATAAACTCATTTAATTAAAAAAAAAAAAAAAAAAACAGAGGGCGCCGGGAGTTTCCGCGCCACAATTCTCACGCACCAGAATAAGCAGGTGAAATACGCTCGCGCTCATTTTCAAAAGATGATGCAATCCTATTTGAAAAAAAAATGAATCTTAAATTAATTAATCATAATTTCGAAACGAAATCGTGGAGCGCGTGAAGTTACATAAACTTGTTTACATTAAAAATCCAAGGAGATTAGATAATACTTTCGCGAATTATTAAATAAATAAGTTTTGAAAAAAAAACATTGTCGCATTGTCATGAAATATAACCATTCTTGCAACCGCACTGTAACTAAATACCCAGAAATTACAATCCGGTCGAATTATCAACGTGAATCTTCAGGTGTTCATGTATAAGCACGTTCGCCATCAAATAGTATATTATTATTTTGCTTTTGTAAGAATTCATGTTTTTGCAATCAACGAATCAAAACCAATATGACATCAGCAAGGACCAACTAGTATCAACCTGACAAAAGAGAACGCCAATAAGCCAAGGGTGAGACCAATTAGTAAACTATTCGTCGTCTAAATGTTGGCTTGCGAAAAGCTTTAGTTTCACACAAACTAATTTAATAATTAAAAAAAAAAAAACAGATGGCGCTGGAAACTTTACGAGTGTCTGAGAACGGGTGGAATAACAATTTCGCACCACAATTCTCACGAACCAGAATAACCGGATGAAATACGCTTGCGCTCGTTTTTCAAAAGATGATGCAATCCTATCTGAAAAAAATAGAATCTTAAGTTAGGAGTAATTAATTACAATTTCGAAACGAAATCGAATCGTGGAGCGCGTGAAATTACATAAACTTATTCACATTAAAAATCCAAGGAGATTGTATCATACTTTCGCGAATTATTAAATAAATAAGTTTTGAAGAAAAAAAACATTGTCGTTTTGTCGTGAAATATAACCAATCATTATTTTTACTTTTTTCTTGCTATCGTACTATAATTAAATTCCTAGAAATTACCATCCGGTCGAATTATCAATTATCAGGTGTTCATGATGTATAACCACATATTTTATTTTTGTAAGAATTCAGGTCTTTGCAATCAACGAATCAAAGCCAACATGAGATCAGCAGCTATCTGACATAAGAGAACGCCAATAGCATCAAAGGTGAGATGAGACCAATTATTAAACTACTCGTCGTCTAAATGTTAGCTTGCAAAAAGCGGTGGTTTCACATAAACTGATTTAATAAATAAATAAAAAACAGACGGCGCCGGAAACTTTACGAATGTCTGAGAACGCATGGAATAAAAATTTCGCGCCACAATTTTCACGAACCAGAATAACCAGATGAAATACGCTAGCGCTCGTTTTTCAAAAGATGATGTAATCCTATCTGGAAAAAAGAAACAAATAGAATTTTAAATTAATTATTATACTTTCGAAACGAAATTGTGGAGCGCGTGAAGTTACATAAACTTATTCACATTAAAGATACAAGGTGATTAGATAATATTTTCGCGAATTATTAAAGAAATACAGTTTGGAAAAAAACATAATCGCTTTGTCATGAAATATAAGTGTAATCATTTTTTTTTAAATTTATTCTTGCAATCGCACTGTAATTTTTATTTTACACAAGAATTAACTTCGCGTCGTATAGCTCTCTAAGAGTTCAGATTTTTGTACACTTAAATTAATGATAACTTGGAGAAAATAAATCGCGAGGCGTGAATCATCGAAATCGCATAATGAAATCTTATTCGCCAAAAATCTCAGGAAGTTAAATCATACATTCGTATTGATTATTGGTGGAAAGCTTCGTAGAAGCCATCGTCTAAATGATGTTACGGTGTGAAAACCGCTTTTAGGGAAGACCCGCATATATTAGTTCCGATTATTCGTGAAAAGCTTCGCTAAAGCTTCTCGTCGTGCAACATCTGAATGATGTTACTGTGTGAAACCCACTTTTAGGAAACGACTTGCTGTATATTCAGTTTGACACGCATTCATTCCCGAACTCGCAATATTAAGAAATCCGTTTCATTTGCCGCAGCCAGTTCATTGGAATTTCATTGCGATAACGGGCAGTTTTTTTTTCTTATTGTTTTCATCGTCACTGAAATGATTGGAATTCGGCGAATTTCAACTAATCTCGCGCTTTGCGTTTTATTTTAGACGCCTGTTCGGTCTTTCATTTTAAAAAAACTCCGACCATAAGTCAGCGTAAAATTCTCGGGGCCTCGGCACTCCTTTGTGGTTTTAAATAAACAACATCATCCGGCGATTCTATTTTTTTTTTTTTTTTAGATAAGATTGCATCATCTTTTGAAACGAGTGCAAGCGTTATTCTGTTTCTGGTGAGAATTGGGGCGAAATTGTTATTCCAATCGTTCTTAGACACTCATAAAATTTCCGGCGCCGCCGTATGTTTTTTTTTTAATTAAATCAGTTCGTGTGAACTACAGGTTTTTGCGAGCTAACATTTCGACGAATAGTTTAGTAATTAGTCTTACCTTTGGCCTTAGCCAAATTAGCATCGCTGACACGTGACAAGTCAGTTCAATTCTTTTGGGAATCCACCTAAGCTGGTCAAAATTATCCGGATGTGCTCAGCTCAGTGACGATGGTCGTGGGCGAAAGACGAGTTAACAGGTAGCTAAATATGAGGGCACCGAGCGTAAAATTGAAAATCCCCTGAACGTTACGAGTTCAAGAGAAAGAACCGTCTGGCTCTGCATTCACTTATTACGCCCTCTAAATATTTACTTCCAACTGAAAACTCTTTTAAAGTCCCGCAATTAATTACCCAAATTAGCTCCCATTTCATCGTTGACACGTGACAAGTCAGTTTAATAGCGCCGCAATTTTTCTTCCCTTCTTCTCAGCGCCCGAAATAATAACTGCAACACACAAACGCGTGGGGGCACGAGGGTGCTTAACTCGGAGGCGACGCTAATTACCGTAATTTGGAAGTCGGAGGGGGGCGCGGAGTTTTCGGCGTTGCAGTTCGCAGCAGCGGCGAGGCGCGGCGCGGCGGGGGGGTGAGAGTAATTCGGGGAATGCTGGATATCAATTATGTCGGCCGGCCAAGAATGGGAAAGCTTTTAAGAAACGCGGGACGTGTTTTGAATTCACGAGCCCGAAATATATTATGTCTTTGGCCGGCGCGCATTTTAGGGGGCGCTTCCTTCCGCGCTGGGGTTAAGTAACAAGTTCGTGAAGGGACGACGGACGACTCGCGATCGATTCTTTCTGCTGTAAGTTCCGGGGCAACTTGGGGCAAATTAGTGTGGGAATCGTGCCCTTGCATATGTGTGCTAGTCACAAGATGTAAACCTACACCTTGAACAACTAGCTCTAAAAGTTTCTTTTTTGTTAATCGAAATAAGAAATTCATAACTAAGAGTTATATTTATGATAACGATAAATCCAAAGTAAATTTGGATTCAGCGCTTAAGCTGTTCTAAAAAAGGTGATTTACAATCATACGTCCTTCTGTTAAATAAATTAAAAAAATGTTGTTTGAAAAAAATGTACACGTGTTGCTTAACGCTACAATAAAATTAAATTACTACTTCAAAGTCAATTCTCACTCACTGCTTGAATAGATCTTGTAATGGGGTGTGTTTCCTGTTCGGATCGGTACGGGTTAACTCGCCGGTGTCCAGGTTCGTAAACTGAGAAAGCTAGTTTAGGCAGACAAGACGCTTGTCTCGGATTATGCAAGACGTTTACACTGGAGCAACAATGCTGACAAGACGCTTGTCTCAGGTACCATCACAGACAATATAAACGGAACGAGAAGCAGCAAAACTGTGCGAAATTCGACCTTATTGCATCGCACGGGCGAGATATTTACCCCGACAGGTAATGCAATAAAATGTGCAGTAAAGCTCAGTTTCGCTAGGCCCTAAGATTCATTAGTGCCAAACAAATTCTCAATCGTTTCGTTTATATTGTCTGCGATAGTACGTTATTAACGAAAAGGGCAAGTAAGTTAACAAAAAAAAATGTACACGTGTTGCTCAACGCTACAATAAAATGAAATTACTACATCAAAAAGTGAATTGCAATATTTTAAACAAATAATTTTTTTCGATGAAATAACAGTTATGCTATTTCTGTTTTGCTGTACTGCGCTTCATGTCATTATACATTGTATGAGAAGGGATGGATAACCTAAATGATCAAAATTTAATATAATACTAATTTGAAAGTAACTACAAGTCCAGTCGTCGTTCGTCGTATTGTAAAATGCACATTCGTCGTTCACAAGTGAGAATGAGGTGAGAGTCCTATCAAATTTCGAAATAATACGAGTGTGCGAAGAAGTGTACGATAATCTTTTAAATACGAGAAAAATGTTAGGGCAGTGAAAACAAGGAAGTTATATATTTGGTGGCAGCGGTGGGATCTATCGAAGACTCACCCCTTACTACATCAAAATCTTATTTATCTTTACTAGTTTCTTGCCGTCTTGTTAACTGAAATACAACTAAAGTCGATATAGACAATCAGTTAAGGACTATTTCTTAACAAATAAATGCAATCACTAACTCCAAGTAAATTCTCATTTGCGACTTAAATAGCTCAAAAAAAGTTTTTTTTTTCTAGAGTGACGTATAATCGTACAAAAGTTTCTATTAAATAAAAAAATATATTTCTGATTAAGAAAAACAATGTTTCTCTTTTACTCTATTGCTTTATATTGTTTGGGAGAACCTGAATAGTTAAAACATACATATGCGCATCTTTAATGTCGCTCGACGCTACAATAAAATACAAAGTAAATTTTGACTCAGCGCTTAAGCTGTTCCATAAAGATGATTTATAATCCATATTTTAAAAAAATAAATAATTTTTTTTCACAAAAATATTATTTGAGAAAAAATGTACACGTGTTGCTCAACGCTACAATAAAATAAAATTACCACTTCAAAGTAAATTCTCATCTACGGGCTTAATGTGATTCTCAAAAGGTTGTTTTAAGTGATTTATTTACAATCGTCCGTCCATGTTGTAAATAAATAAAAAAATATTTTTTGACATAAAGGGCAAATATGTTAAAAGACAATTCGCATTCTCAAAATATTTACATATGTAAAGTGTTCTTTAACGAAACACCTTCTATTTTTTATTGGCACATAAAAGAACACTAAGTTCTAAATACAAATCACTATTTACTAGTTCTGACTTAAATGAATAATAAAGGAATTATTGCGATATTTGCATTCATCATTCACAAAGAAAATTCTATTGGACGACTTAATAAAGTTAGCAATAGCGCGGCAGTAATTTTGATCAGCCTGTATATAATTAACTACTAGTTATGTGCACATATAACAGATAACATTTTGGGTTCGGACTACGAATGACACTTTGAACGGAATCGGGAATGTAGACAAGACGCTTGCCTCGGTTTATGCAAGACGCTTGCACCGGAATGCAGACAAGACTCTTGTCTCGGTTTATGCAAGACGCTTGCACCGGAATGCAGGCAAAACGCTTGTCTCGAGTTACGCAAGACACTTGCACCTTCTTTTCAAGGGCTCTATCCATTGACTATACTTGATAGTTCTTTACGTACTTATTAAGCAACGACAGTAACGCTAAAAACATTCTCCTCAAACAATTACATTCATGCATAAGTGGAAACACATTTCGATTACTACCTCTTCATTATCAGTCCTGACCTAATAACAAAAAAAAAACGAAGAACGAGCGCAAATTTGACCGGAATCGCAAGAAATTGGACGTTTCACATTTTTCGACGCCATCTGTTCATTGGCCCGTTTTTAAAACTGGTTTGGTTTGGTTTTTCTTCTTTTGATTTAATTTTTAGTGCCTCTCTCTGTTGACTGGACTCTGAACTTAGTAGCTCTGGACATACCTCATTTAATTATTAAACTAAATGTTTTTTTTTCTGTAAGAGAAAGCACATTTCGATAATTCTGTTTCTTTTTTGTTTTCATGTTTTTTTTTAGTGGCTCCATCTATCGACTAAACTTAATAAGCTATTTACATATTACGTCATTTAATAATTTCTTTTAAGAAGAGTAACATTAATCTTTTTTTTTTAAATAAGAGAAAGTACATTTTGACAAATTCTAGTTGTTTTTTCGTTTTATTTTTATTTTGAGTGGCTCCGTCTATTGACTAAACTCATTAACTGTTGATATATAAACATTTTGTAAGAACAATAACGTTAAATGTTTTTTTTTTCTGTAAGAGAAAGCACATTTCGATAAATTCTGTTTTTCTGTTGTTTTTGTTTTTTCTTCTTTTTGTTTTTAGTGGCTCCATCTATAGATTAAACTTAATAGCTATTTATAATAATAATAATATATATTGAACTTCTGTAACAGTGGTGTATAATAAAGGAGTTATTGCGATATTTGCATTCATCATTCACAAAAAAAATTCTATTGAACGAGTTCGTAGCTCCAACTATAACAAAGTTAGCAATAGCGCGACAGCAATTTTGATCACCCTGCGTATAATTAACTACTAGTCATATACACATTTAACAGATAACATTTTGGGTTCGAACTACGAATGATATTTTGAGCGGAATCGGGAATGCAGACAAGACGCTTGACTCGCGTTAAGCGAGACACTTGCATTGGAGACAAGACGCTTGTCTCGAGTGATGCAAGACACTCATCCTGGAGCAGGAATGCAGACAAGATGAGAAATACTTGAGTTTCGTTTTGATTTACGTTCGCATTTTTGCAGTTTTTTTTTAAGTTTTAAGTGAATTTAAAAAACTTGACAAGAACGGCTATTATATTGTTGCAAAAAAAAATGTACACGTGTTGCTTAACTCTACAATAAAATGAATTATCACTCTGAAGTAAGTTCTCATTTGTGAGTCAAATAGGTTTTTTTTTTGAGAGATATAAAATCGTACAATCATATTTTAATTAAAAAATAATAATTTTTTGATAAAAGTACAACTGTGCTAGGTATGCACTTTGCTTGCTATTGTTATGTTTCACGTACGTGTACGTATGTATATATGCATGTTTTTTGAACAAGTCCGCCCGGTCGTGGTCGTGAAATATAACTCGAGTTTTGTTTTTATTTATGTTTGCATTTCTTTTTTTGTTTTATTTTTATTAAAGTCATAAATTTCTCGAAGCAACCGGAGAATCCGAAGCAATTTGCATTCGCAAATACTTATTACTCGAGAGCCAGTCGTGCAAACCAAAGGCTAGACTGCATTAATCTAAATATCTGCAGTTATATTTCCGATTACCGGCGCTCCATTAGCCGTGCCGAACACGACTCCGGGAAATTAAAGATTTATCCGGGGGCTCCGGGCTGGGGGCGAGGGGGCAGGGGGCGCTTCGTCTTCTCGAGCTCGCCGATAATGACGACGCAGAAAACATGAATGCATCTCGTCCGGCAATAAATTACCCTTGCGTTTTCTATAATTCTGAGTAATCTCTTTTCGCTCACGTTTCAAGGAAATTGGAATAGTGTTCGGGGGTGCGTGTGTAGTTAGGGGTTGATTAATCGAACGGGGTGGGGGGACGCGCGCGGAGTCGGCGGCGTTTTTCTTCTTCTGCTTCTTCTCCTCGTCCTCCTCCGAGCTGTTTACCGGATTTATTTCCCGACGTCCTTTCAAATCATTTCTATTTAGTCTTTTCATGGGCGACGCGGACAAATGTCCGCCCGAGCTTTCTCGAAAGGAACTGCCCGCCTGTGAAAATCAAAACGGGACAGATAAATAAATAACGTGGGTTAAAAATTAATTGCGCCGAAAAGAAATATGATACCCGCCTCAAAAAGAAAAAAAAAACAGACAGTTTAGTTATATTTCACGACCAAACGATAAACGATATTTTAAGTGCATACTTAGCACTACAAAGATTAAATCAAGACTTGCCGAGATAAATCTTATCGTACTAGCGTATGAGAAGCGCACCTGTGTTTATACAAAGAGACGCACAATCATATCCGAACGTAAAACAATTGCAAAATAAAAAAAAAACGTGCAGACAAAAATAAGTTAAGTAATGAACTGCACATTTCCGATAAAACAGAAATTTACCGTGAACTCTCTCTCTCTGTCACACACACACACACCCATGAGATTTCGCTGAATCGTATTTACAAGTGATTTCCTGTCCCCTTGCCTGCAATAAGCAGTTTAGAAAGCTCCGCTGCACACAAATAAGTTCGAAGCAGTTTAGCGCCGTCCGTTGTCTTCTGCGTTGAATCTCGGAAGTAATTCCTAGAAATGAAGAGTAAGCGTGGATGCGCCCTGCAGGCTGCACCGTTCAAAGTTTCGGATTACAGGCGATTGTCATTTCTTTTTTTTTTTTTAAGTAAAACAAACTAAACAAATGTACACGTGCGTATGTTCAACGTTGCTCGACGCTGCAATAATAGGTATAAAAAAAAACAACTTAATTTGGTACGCCGCGCCGGCCGCGCCGCGTGTTTTAAATATGGCGTGGCGCCATCTGTTGATGAAATTTCGCAACTACCAACGAATGTAAAACTGTTTTTTTTTTTAAACAAGACTATTAAGGTACAGTCGTTTTTATTTCTACTATTGTCCCAATCGTTTCCGGGATTTGGATCCTATCTATAAATACCTTTCTATTTTTGTATTAAAAGCTTTTAGTGGCTCCATCTGTTGCCCGAACACCGTTGTTATTTACCTACGTCATATAATTATTATCGTTTTTAAAAATAGCAATGCCGGGGCTGATTCCAGAGTATTATCTAGAATTAAGCGGAAGCATGTTTCGATTACGATGCCGCCATTATCAACACATATCCAATAGTGAAGAAAGAAATCAAAGGATAAAAAATATTCAGTCCGACGCGATTTTGGCTGAAATTAAACGTTCGGCAACTTTCGGCGTCATCTGTCGGTTACATTTCGCAGTTCTTTGCATCAAGACGACGATTCCTTGATGTGATAACTACCTTTCATATGGTTTTTGTTTTTTGTTTGACGATTCCTTGATGTGATAACTACCCTTGTGGTGGTTTTTGTTTTGCTTTCAAGGGCTCCACCCATTGACTATACTTCTTGACGTACTTATTATGTCATTTTAATTACGAAGCAACGACAGTAACGCTAAAAAAATTCTCCTCGAACAATTACATTCATGCATAAGTGGAAACACATTTCGATTACCACCTATTCATTATCAGTCCTGACCTAATAACAAAAAACGAAAGAAAAATCGGCCCAGCGCAAATTTGACCGGAATCACAAGAAATTTGACGTTTCACATTTTTTGGCGCCATCTATTCATTGGCCCGTTTTTAAAACTGGTTTGGTTTGGTTTTTCTTCTTTTGTTTTTATTTTTAGTGCCTCTCTCTGTTGACTGGACTCTGAACTTAATAGCTCTGGACATACCTTATTTAATTATTAAATTAAATGTTTTTCTTTTTTCTGTAAGAGAAAGCACATTTCGATAATTCTGTTTTTTTTGTTTTTATGTTTTTTTTTAGTGGCTTCATCTATTGACTAAACTCATTAACTGTTGAAATATAATTATTATGTAAGAACAGTAACGTTAAATGTTTTTTTTTTCTGTAAGAGAAAGCACATTTCGATAATTCTGTTTTTTTTTGTTTTTATGTTTTTTTTAGTGGCTCCATCTATCGACTAAACTTAATAAGCTATTTACATATTACGTCATTTAATAAATTCTTTTAAGAACAGTAACATTAAATATTTTTTTTAGTAAGAGAAAGTACATTTCGATAAATTTTGGTTTTTCTTTCGTTTTATTTTTATTTTTAGTGGCTCCATCTATTGTCTAAACTCATTAACTGTTGATATATAATTATTTTGTAAGAACAATAACGTTGAATGTTTTTTTTTTTCTGTAAGAGAAAGCACATTTCGATAAATTCTGTTTTTCTGTTGTTTTTGTTTTTTTCTTCTTAGTGGCTCCATCTATAGATTAAACTTAATAGCTATTTGCATATTACGTCATTTAATAATTTCTTTAAGAATAATAACATTATTATTTTTTTTATTTATAAGAGAAACAGTACATTTTTATAAATTTTGTGTTTTTCTCGTTTTGCTTCTTTCTTAGTGACTCCATCTATTGACATTTTTTAAAAGCAATTACGCTAATTTTTTTTTGTCTATAATAGAAAGTACAGGGTTCTTTTTTATACTTTGCACCCTATCTAGAGGATTTATTTTAGGAGCTAGAGAAAAACTTTGAACACAAAATTTGTAGGGTTTTATGCCTGTTATCTTTTAGGGTTATCATAAGAAACAAAAGCGCATCGGAAATTGGAGAAAAAAATATAATTTTTGTTTTTTTTAATGGAACACCCTGTATATTGTTTGCTAAAATGAAAGATCATATTTTTCTCATTTCAAAAATTTAAATGTGTTAATATTTGGAAGAGTCGTTTATGAGGTATTTGAGGTTAGAATATCAATGAATTAATGTTTAAAATATTAAGGCGGCTAATCCATTGTGTAGAGTTTCCAGTAATCGAATTTCTATTGTTTTTCTGCTAACTAAACCAGCCATTTAGAACTTTTGTAAGCACTATCCAGGCCGTCTTGATTTTTTAAACGTCATTAGGTTGATATTTTAAACTTAATTATATCACGAACGATTCCTCCAAATCTCAACATATTATATATTTTTGAAATCAGAAAAATATAATCTTTCATCTTAGCAAACAATATACAGGATGTTCCGTTTAAAAAAACAAAAATTGTATTTTTTTCTCAAATTTGCGATGCGCTTTTGCTTCTTCTGATAACTTTGAAAGATAATAGGCATAAAACCCTACAACTTCTGCGTTCAAAGTTTTCTCTAACTCCTAAAATAAACCCTCTAGATAGGGTGTAAAATATAAAAAAAAACCTGTACATTTCGATAAATTCTGTTTTTCTTTTGTTTTTCTTTTTTTTTAGTGGCTCCATCTATTGATTAAAGTCATTAGGTTATGACATTTTTAATTAAGATTTGATAAAAGTAACGTTAAAGAGAGAGCACATTTCGAATTCGATGTCTTCGATATCAATGCGAATCTGATAATTAAAAAAAAAACTATATAAAGAAAGAACAGAAATGAACAAAAAACTTAGTCCTTGGCCTTGAGGCTAGGCAATGGAATTCACTGCGGCGCCCGAAGTTTAACGGAATATAAGAGATAGAGTGTAACAACTCCCTGGGAGATTTAAGGGGCCCCCTTGAGTCAAGTGTCCGCAAATAAAACACGCAAGAACTCGTGTCACGTGAAAAATGCACAGAAAACTCGGTCCTTGACCTGGAGACTAGGCGACTGAAGTGACTCCGGTGGCCGGAATTTAACGGAATTTAAGAGATGGAGGATACCAACGCCCTGCGAGATTTATTTTTTGATCGCAGGATCCCCTCGAGTCAAGTGGCCGCTTAGATATGCCGAAATAAAACACGTAAGAATTGCGACGCATAAGAAATAAACAAGAAACTTAGTCCTTGACCCGGAGGCTAGGCAACTGAAGACACTAATAGCACTTTCTAATGGTTGCATTGGTACACAATCAGTGTATATCCATCTCTTATTATCACATGAGGTTAAAACGAGATGAAAATACACTTGGTGTGCACTAGTGTATTTATTGGAAAACGCTGTAAGACGGCCGAAATTTAACTGAATTTAAGAAAAGGGTGCTAACTCCCTGCGAGATTTATTTTGTGCCGAAATAAATACTCAAGAACTCGTGGCATGTGAGAAATGAACCAAAAACTTAATTCTTGACCGGGAGGCTAGGCAATTGAAGCCACTGCGGCGGCCGAAATTTAATGGAAGATAAGAGATGGACGATATCAACTGGGAGATTTGTATTTTGTTCGCGGGGCCTCTTTAAGTCAAGTGGTCGCTTGGGTTTGCCGAAGTAAACACCCAAGAACTCGTGACCTGTGAGAAACTTAATTTTTGATCGGGAGGATAGGCAACTGAAGTCCCTCCGGCGATCGAAATTTCACGGAATGTAAGGACTCCCTGTGAGATTTATTTTTTGATCAATTCTGTTGGGGCCAGTTCTTTAATTATGCCCGGATTTTTTTTTTTTGAATTATCATAGAAAGCACTATGCCAACTTCGAAAGTAAAGTGAATTTTAACTTCGTCTGACATGAGTTTGAAACTTAACAGAAATAAAAGCGTACATACGCTCCGTATACTGCGGTAAGGCGATCCGAAGTGATCAGATAACAAGATGATGGATGGGCGAAGATCACGCTCTTCATAAAAGCAAAGGATGCCCTTCATTTGCATACAATCTCAATCATCTGCACGTTTATGCGTTTTAATATTTATGACCGAGGCGTAATTTATTTCGGAAAACAGTTTTATTATCATCGATAATTGCGACGTGCTTCCGCTTGCCGCAGTGGCGTACTCACATACCTAACTCTTGATGGTTTATTAAAAACATTAAATTAAAAAATTAAAAACTGTATTACGGTTTCAATCCAAACCTCTACGAAGGCCAAAAAAAAAATAATGCAGTGCGAAATTTATTTATTTAACTTTACGTAGGCCAATGTGTATCGGAATGATTTTTCTCTTCGCGCGTAAAAACCGAATTTTCAAGGAAAAAGCCAACAAAAACCCCCTCGGATTTTTTGCCCCTCCCCGGGTTGGAGGAGAACATTTGTTTTCGTTTTTCGGCAAAACGAGAGAAGTGGCTTGTCAGATGCGCTAAAATAATATTCGCTCTGATCAGAGAGAAATCGAGCCGCCGCTTTTTACATTTTCGGTCGTCGGGGCGGAAGAGGGGGAAGGCGGGGGGTCGCGTCGCGTCGCGTCGGGATGCCGGTCACGTTTCCAAAGAGGGGCGATCATTTTCCGCCCCCCCCCCCCCCCGTACACTCTAATTCACCGCGGCGTAAAAACGTGTAATTGCTCTCGGCTTACGTCTCCGCTAGCGTCGCGGCGGCACGTCTCTTTCACAAAGCGAAATTTCTAATTTGTGCGTCGTTTCATTTATGTCTTACGCCCTGTAATTTAACTTTGCGTTAAGCGATGGGTTGGGTTTCACATTCAAAAGCTCGCTTATAGTCGCTGCGAAACTTTGAGAGATTGCGTTACTTTATTTCTAATGTGTACAACATTCAAAAGGTTTCTCATTGTCTCATCCAATGAGAGCATGCGAAGAATCCTCCAGTCCAGAGGCCACTTGGATGTGAGAGAATTCAGATTTCTAAATGTTTTATAGTAAATAATTTAAATCGAAATCAATTTAAATTCAGACTTCCAAAGAAAAATTCAAGACCGGTTTTGGCGAGCTTCAGTTTAAACTCACCAAAATAGGTCTTGAACTAATTTCGATTATTTCGACATATCTGCTTGGATGAGTCATCACTTCTCTTTCTGACAGAAAAAGGAGAACGCAAAGAAAGAAAAAGGCACAAGAAAACTAACACGGAAACCTAAAGGGAATTGAAAAAAAGACGTATGTATAAATACCTGAGTACAAAGAAAACACCGTCGAATAAAAGGAAAACAAAAGAAAACCGGCGTTTGCAGATGAAATCGTCAATAGAAAACAAAAGAAACGTGAAAAATAAATACGACTATCAGGAATTTAAAAGACCTCTGATTTAATTTACAAAATCTTTGCTCTGGAAATGGTCGATTTTTCATTTGTTTCCAACTTTTGTTTATTTCAATTTCCTAAACGAGCGCAGCGAGAATCGACGATCGTGTTTTGTTTTTTGCTCATGGTGTTTCGCGTTTTGTTGTTTTTTGTTTGTTTCATTTTTTTGCGTTTCTTCTAATCTAATTAATTTTGTCGTATTATTGGCATCTCTTTATACGCATGACTTTTTTTTCTTGATTTTTTTAATTTTTATTTGTAAGGCAGTGTTCTCTTTCCATGGCGAAAATCTTGCCATTTCTAAAAAAATACGGCAGGTTATCATTGCTTGCCAATGATCCAAGGTTTGTTTCTTTTTTTCATCACGCGCAATTAATTTTGTTTATAAGCATGTCTTAACCGTTCCTACGTAAATGGTGGCAGCAGTGGGATGCACAAAAAAGAAACAAAGAAAGAATCAAGGATTCAATTAAAATAAATTTCTTTCTGAGAAAAAGAATGGTGGCAGCGGTGGAATGCACGAAAAAGAAAGAACGACTGAAGAAAAAAAATTAAAGAAGCCATTGTTCTAGCAAACTCTACGAAAATAATTAAAACAATAATAAAATAATAAAAATGACAAATCAAATAATAAAATTAAATTTCCTCCGTAAATACTCGTCAGTCGTTCCTACATAAATGATGGCGGCGGTGGGATGTACAAAAGGATAGAAAAAATAAGAAAAATAATTAATTAACTTGGTTCTACTAAAATAATTAACGAAATAAAAAAGAAGGAATCAAGAAAAAAATTAAATTTCTTTCTAAGAAAAACAGTGGTGGCAGCGGTGGAATGCACGAAAAAGAACGACTGAAGAAAAAAAGTCATCGTTCTAGCAAAGGCCATCTTACTTGGCTCTCTATGAAAATAAAATAAAATTTCTTCCTAAATACTCGTCAACGGTTCTTGCATAAATGATGACAGCGGTGAAATGTACAAAAAAAAATAGAAAAAAAGTGAAGAAAAAAATGAATGAAGCCATTGTTAAAGCGAAGACCATCCAACGAAATAAACATCAAATAATAAAATTAAATTTCTTCCGTAAATACTCGTCAATCGTTCCTACATAATTGATGGCGGCGGTGGGATGTACAAAAAAAAAACAAAGAAGGAATCAAAAAAAAATCAAATTTCTTTCTAAGAAAAACAATGGTGGCAGCGGTGGAATGCACAGGAAAGATTGAACGGCTGAACAAAAAAAATTAAAGAAACCATCGTTCTAGCAAATGCCACCTAACTTGGATCTCTATGAAAATGAAATCAAATTTCTTCGTAAATACTCGTCAACGGTTCTTGCATAAATTATGACAGCGGTGAAATGTACGAAAGAAATAGAAAAAAAATGAAGAAAAAAATTAATGAAGCCATCATTCAGGCAAAGACCATCTAACGAAATAAAAATCAAATAATATTATTAAATTTCTTCCGTAAATACTTGAAGGAAGGAATCAAGAAAAAAATTAAATTTCTTTCTAAGAAAAACAATGGTGGCAGCGGAGGAATGCACGAAAAGAATAGAACGACTGAAGAAAAAGAAAGCCATAATTCTAGCAAAGGGCACCTAACTTGGCTCTCTATGAAAATAAAATAAAATTTCCTCCGTAAATATTAGTCAGTCGTTCCTACATAAATGATGGCGGCGGTGGGATATACAAAAGGATACAAAAAATAAGAAAAATAATTAAATAACTTGGTTCTACTAAAATAATCAAAATAATAATAATAATAATAAATTGTGTTTTCTCTAAAGATGATGACGATGAGATCTTACCCCACTCACTCTTTCACCCGCTAGGGGCTTCCCACGCGAGCAACAATAATAAAACAAAATTGCGTGTCGTACACACCCGTTCCTGTTTAGGTAATAAACGGCGATCTAAACTCGTCCCTTTAATTTTCCCTTATCAAGGTAAAAGCTTTCCGAACAATAAAATCAAACGTTCCGTGCAGTTACAGGGCCGTAATGAAGCCTTTTATTTCTCTATTCGTTTTACGACTTTCCTCCGTCGCCGTCGTCCGCTCGATCGCGCCTAGCGAAATAATCGGTTTGTTAACTGCAACCCGGTTTTGCAATTTCCATATTATTAATAAATACCACTGGAAAATGGAAATTTCAATTCGACGAACACATGTCTGGGCACAGTGACGGCCGATGTTGATGTAACTGGGCCATGTTGCCGGGGGCGGGCCTTTCGGCACTTCGTACTTTCAAATTTAGGAATTCAAAGCTGTATGTCGCCGTATCGAGACACCTGGTAAATGGTGGCAGCGGTGGGATTTACTACGACTGGAAAATTTTAGTGGTACAACTTCAGAATTGGCTGGTTGGTTTAGTATTTCAAATCGAACAGCAATCAAGTTTTTATTGAGTTCTGTATTGACGACGACGATGACGTCTTTCTTTTTATGGGCCGTCCGATTTGCATTTTGACGATCGGTGAGAGAGCGAAATGCAGACAATAATAAAACTGGCACGGCAGTAAACAGAGACTTCGCCCTCGAACGACTTTCAAAAAGGAAATGTCTTCTTAAGTTTTATATTTAGTCTAGTTACGTCGGGTCTACGACAGTGGCGTAGCTATAGGGGTTGCAGGGATTGATTACAAAGCAACCCGACGCTAAAACGCCATAGAAGCGCCTGATCGAAGCCATTAAAAGTGAAAATTTTTGTCTGGATCTCTTAAGATTCACAAAATTATTATTTGTAGGTTACACTTCAAAGATTTCTGAAAAATGTGTATTTTCAAATATAGAATTGTCTGGAAAAAGAATAATAATAACAAAATTTTGGAGTTATTATTAGCGGAAAACAATTATTTCAATACAGCTGGAAAACGCTGAAGAAAAAACTAAGTTTTAAACATCAATTTCGAGCGAACGACGTTTGTACTGTTTGTAGCGCCATCTGTTAATTTGAGGCGTAATTTTCCAATTTTGTCGGGAAGAGATTCCAAAACAACTGAGAAACGTTAGGAATCTTCAAGAAAAACGTCCTGAAAAGAACTTCCGCCGAATAAATAAAATTTTATGATTAAATAGTTAAAGCGAAAGAATGATTTATATGCACATGTAGCGCCATCTGTTACCCCGAGCCACAACATTGTACTCTTTATTTACCGGAAAACAATTGAAAAACCTGCTCTGAAGTTTCAAAGAAATTTCAAACATAAGTAGCGCCATCTGTTAATCTGCTTAGATTTTAATTTTGTATCCCCTGATTCCGATCGTTTCAAACTAGACCTGAAAACAAATTTCAAAACGTTCAAGAACAACGTTGTTAAAACGATTCGTCCTTTGAATGAATAAAGAAGAACACTTGTGGCGCCACCGGTTACCATGAATCATAACTATGTGGGGAAACAATTTCAAAGTGGTTACTGAAAATCGACAAACATTTTTTTTTTTAGAAACGATGTTACAAAAAAAAATAATTTCGAATAAACAAAGTTGAACAGAAGCGGTTAAGAAAAACGTTTCGGGGAAATTTTTTTAAGCAAAAGGCGAAACGTAATCAGCGCCATCTATTAATCTGAAGTCAGTTAATTTCCTTTTAAATTCTGTAAAACAGCTGAAAGCAAATTTCTTCAAGAATGTGATCGAGAAATAAATAGTTTAAGCGTACTGCGCTTAGTACTTTTTCTTTGGTAGCTTTTCTAACCTAAGATTTTGACAGCTCCTGTCACTTATTCGAAATAGGATAATCCAAAAGCAATAATTAAGAGGTCTTGATTTATTTTAGTATTGAAAGTAAGCGGCTAAAGAATTATTTTTTTTTAGATTTAAGGCCGTTTTCAAAATCAAACTAAAAAAGACTTAAAAATTGAAATCACAGTCAGATGTCAAAGTAAATGCGAAAACCAAGTTATTTATACATCGAAATGTGACTTTTATTTTAAAGTCTCGTTTCTTTCGATTATGAAACAGTTTCCGCCATAAATATAATAAATAACAGTAATTCAATAATAAATCAAACAGAAATGGTTAAAAGAAGTTCCAAAGAAATTTCAAACATAAGTACCAGCGCCATCTGTTAATCTGCGGCCGCAATTAGATTTTAATTTTGTATCCCCTGATTCCGACAGTTTCAAACTAGACCTGAAAACAAATTTCAAAACGTTCAAGAACAACGTTCTTAAAACGATTCGTCCTTTGAATGAATAAAGAAGAACATTTGTGGCGCCACCTGTTACCATGAATCATAACTAGGTGGGGAAACAATTTCAAAGTGGTTATTGAAAATCGGCAAAGAATTTTTTTTAGAAATGATGTTACAAGAAAAAAACAATTTCGAATAAACAAAGTTGAACAGAAACGGTTACGAAAAAACGTTTCGAGGAAATTATTTTTAAGCATAAGGCGAAACGTAATCAGCGCCATCTATTAATCTGAAGTCAGTTAATTTCGTTTTAAATTCTGGAAAATAGATGAAAGCAAATTCGTCAAGAATGTGGTCGAGAAATAAATAATTTAAGCGTACTGCGCTTAGCGCTTTTTTTTGGTAGCTTTTCTAACCTAAAATTTTGACAGCTCCTGTCACTTATTCGAAATAGGATAATACAAAAGCAATAGTTAAGAGGTCTTGATTTATTTTAGTATTGAAAGTAAGCGACTAAAGAATTATCTTTTTTTTTAGATTTAAGGCCGGTTTCATAATCAAACTAAAAAAGACTTAAAAATTAAAGTCACAGTCAGATGTCAAAGTAAATGCGAAAACCAAGTTATTTACATATGAAACGTTCGATTATGCAACAGTTTCCGCCATAAATATAATAAATAACAGTAATTCAACAATAAATAAAATCGAACAGAAATGGTTAAAAGAAGTTCCAAAGAAATTTCAAACATAAGTACCAGCGCCATCTGTTTATCTGCGGCCACAATTAGATTTTAATTTTGTTTCAGACTAGACCTGAAAACAAATTTCAAAAAGTTCAAGAACAACGTTCTTAAAACGATCCGTTCTTTGAATGAATAAAGAAGAACACATGTGGCGCCACCTGTTACCATGAATCATAACTATGTAGGGAAACAGTTTCAAAGTGGTTACTGAAAATCGGCAAAAAAGACTTTTAGAAATGATGTTACAAGAAAAAAACAATTTCGAATAGGTTGAACAGAAACGGTTACGAAAAAACGTTTTGAGGATTTTTTTAAGCAAAGCGCGAAACGTAATCAGCGCCATCTATTAATCTGAAATCAATTAATTTTTTAATTCGTTTTAAATTCTGGAAAACAGCTGATAGCAAATTCGTCAAGAATGTGGTCGAGAAATAAATAGTTTAAGCGTACTGCGCTTAGCGCTTTTTTTTTGGTAGCTTTTCTAACCTAAAATTTTGACAGCTCCTGTCACTTATTCGAAATAGGATAATACAAAAGCAATAGTTAAGAGGTCTTGATTTATTTTAGTATTGAAAGTAAGCGACTAAAGTATTATCTTTTTTTTTAGATTTAAGGCCGGTTTCATAATCAAACTAAAAAAGATTTAAAAATTAAAGTCACAGTCAGATGTCAAAGTAAATGCGAAAACCAAGTTATTTACGCATCGGAATGTGACTTTTATTTTAAAGTCTCGCTTAGTTCGATTATGAAACCTGGTACCTACCGCTTACTTAGTTTCTTAATAATAAATGTTGCAATAATAAAAGGCGTCGGTAAAAATTTTGCAACCCGACAACTTGACTTCTAGCTACGCCACTGGCCAACGAACACCTTCACCAACCCCCACTTAATTCCAGCTGTAATATAAACAAAGTCGCTGCCGCAACTGCATCGAAAATCATCGAAAGTCCATCGGTACGTACGTCTTCTTGACCCCCCCACCCCCCTCCGTCTTCAATAAGCAACCGGACTTGTTCGATTCCCGAATAATATAAAAACCACGCCGTTCACGATTTTTTCTGTTACTCTAGCGTGAAACTGCCCAACCACGTTAAGTTAATTACTTTGATAGATACTTGAGTTGACTAAAAGCATCGTAAGCAATGTAAGAGCGAGAGAGGTGTTTGTTTTGGATCGTTTTTCTTTTTTCTTTTTATATGTTGGAGGAATGAATGAATGCATGAATGAGATACCATGGAAGATCGAAGTTCTGTGTGTAGATGTGACGCGCCGCGTCGCCGTCGTCGCCGTCGTCCGTTCCATTAGGACGCATTACGGAAAGTCCATTAATATTGGGCCCCGGCCCGGCGCCTTCCCGGGTCATAGCTCCTATTCAGGTAGCGAAGAGACGCCCCCCTGTGATGGTGGAAGAGGAGGCCGCTAATTGACATCCGGCCGGCCCCTGGAGTAACGTTATTCCGAAACGTATCGCCCAGACAATTACCTCCTCGTCCTCCTCTTCCTCCTCACAACTTTCGACCTCTTCTCCCATTCACCCGACGCAATTGAAAAAAAAATGTTTTTTTCGCAAGCGTTGCCCAAGGGCGCATCGATTTTCGCGATGTTCCTCTCGTCCAGGCCGTGATTCTTAAACAGCATTTCGAGGTTTGCTCTAAGATACGTAAATAATTAAATTTCTTCGTAAATACACTCGAACCGTTCCTGCAAGAATGATGGTGGCAGCGGTGGGATGATAAAAAAAATTGGACATAATGAAAATCCCTCCCTGAAAAACCCTCGTTCGCAAGTAATAAAAATAAAAATGAAATAATACAAATAATTAATAATAAAAAAACACAAGAAAACTTCAATAATAAGCAAGAGTAACAAAGAATAGTGATGATCGTTTCGATGCTTCTGATTGGATGAATCACTCAAACCGTTCCTGCGAGAATGATGGTGGCAGCGGTGGGATGACAAAAAAATTGGACATAATGAAAATCCCTCCCTGAAAAACCCTCGTTCGCAAGTAATAAAAATAAAAATGAAATAATACAAATGATTAAATTAAATTTGTTTGTAATGCACCTGAAATCTAAATACACCCCAACAGAACAGAAATGATAAAGAAAGAACAATTAATGAGGCTCTCGTTCAAGCAAGGGTCACCTAACTCAACTCAAAAAATCAAAAAATAAAAGATAAAATTAAAAAAAAAACGTATTTATGGAGCAGAGTAGGTGAAATCGTCAACAGAAAACAAAAGAAGAAACTACACATTATAATGCGAGAAGTTAATACGACAAATAGAAAAAACAAAATCATCAATCAAAGTCATCGCTCCCCTCTCTGTTACTTGATTTCATATACAAATTGTCAACAGAAACGAAACAAAAAAATTACACGAACGTGAATGTAGTGCGAAAAATTGATTCGATTATAAAAAAAAACACAAGAAAACTTTAATAATAAGCAAGTGTAACAGAAAAAGAATGATGCTTCTGTTTGGATGAATCACCGCTCCTCTTTCCGATGGAAGAAGGATGAGGCAAAGATGAAATATCAAGACAAGAAAACGAAGACAGGAACTGAAAAAGAGGCCTGAGCACAAATAAAAGAAAAACAAATCACTATTTGAACAGAAAATCGTCAACAAAAAACAAAACAAACACGAAAAGGAAATTAAAAAAACAATAATTAAAGAACTTGGATTTGATTTTCAAAAACTTCGAAATAGCCGGAAATCCTCGATTTTTCCTTTGTTTTCAAATTTTGTCTTGTTTATTCATTTGTTCCTCGACGAACAACGACAGTCCCCTATCTTGTTTTGTTTTCCGTTCGTATTATTCCGCGTTTTGACATTTTTCCAAAGAAAAACAAAAGAAAATCGGCGATTTCAGATAAAATCGTCAATAGAAAACAAAAGGAACACGAAACGACTAACAGAAATAAAAAAAAGAAAAAAAAATCGATTGGTGATCGATTTGGTGGTGACTGTAAAACTATTTTCCGTCCGCCTACATCGCTTGTGGTGGCGCCATCATCGATAAATATCTGTGGATCACGCCATCAATCAAATTCAAATTTAATAATTTTAATTGAAAAAATCGATTCGCTTTTGTTTCCTGTGATCTTTCAAAGCGAGAAAATATGTTGTGGCGCCATCTCTTGGCATTCTCCGAAGCCAAGCCAAAATGTAGGCGGCAAATTCAAATTTAAACTAAAATCGTCGATTGATCTTTGCTTAAACAAACAGTAACCAGTTCTTATTCTGTGCGCTTAACGCGAAAACTCCTGGGGTGGCGCCATCTGTTCAATGCATTTTTATTGATTTGGAACTTTTCGGTCGTAAAATTTAAATTAAGAAGAACCGATCTGTTTCGAGTAATAACTTAATAAGTATTCTTCGTTTCCTTAGTTTAGCGAATAAATGCTTATAGTGGCGCCATCTCTTGGTATTATTTCGAATCACAGCAACGTTACTGGCGGGAAATTCAAATTTTATTGATTGAAACATTATTTAGCGTTTTTGTTCAGCAATTTGTAAATATTTTTCGTCTGTTCGCTTCAACGATAAGTAGTTATAGTACAGCACCATCTCTCGTTATTTCTGAGTCACGCCGATGTTATAGGCAGGAAATTCAAGTTTTATTAAAAAGATGAATCGCGTGTTTGTTCAGCA
This sequence comes from Prosopocoilus inquinatus, assembly GCA_036172665.1. NCBI lineage: Eukaryota > Metazoa > Arthropoda > Insecta > Coleoptera > Lucanidae > Prosopocoilus > Prosopocoilus inquinatus. Next base: position 10,655,605 of record CM069871.1, on the reverse strand, counting down.
ACTTGTAAATATTTTTTCGTCTGTTCGCTTCAACGAAAAGTGGTCGCAGCGGCGCCACCTCTCGGTATTTCTTTGATTAACATCAACGTAACAGGCGGGAAACTCGAATTTGATTAAAAAGATTTTTTGCTTTTTGTTCAGCAATTAATAAAAAAAAATTTATCTGAATCTCTTCAGCAAAAAGTAGTTCTAGTGGCGCCATCTTTCGTTCTTTCTCCGAATCACACCAATATTATGTTCAGGAAATTCAAATTTTATTAAAATGGTCAATCGTGTGTTTGTTTAGCAATTCATAAATATTTTTTCGTTCTTTCGCTTCAACGAAAAATGGTCGCAGTCGCAGGGCGCCATCTCTCGGTATTTGTCTGAGTCACACCAACATAGCAGGCGGGAAATTCGAATTTTATTAAAAATGTTTTTTGTTCAGCAATTCATAATTATCTTTTTTTTTCTGAATAGCTTCAGCGAAAATGGCGCCATCTCTCGTTATTTCTCCAAGTCACGCTGATAAATTCGGCGGGAGATTCAAATTTCGCTAAAAGAATGATGAATCTTTCGTTAATTTTTGATTAAATCGTTCTGAATTGGCATTGCATATTTCCTTTTCCAGTTCTTTAAGATTTTCGGCGCCTCAAGTCTTTCTGGAAATGAATGCGTGATAAATTTCTAATTATGGAGGTTCGTTACGTTTGGTTCGAACGAAATTAACAAAGTGTGTTTATGTACTTACAAACAAACCCCTCTTCTGCGAACCGTAAAATCTGTTCTACCTACACATTCCTTGTTTACGCTTAGTTTCGATTCTGACGAAATGGCTTTGTCTGCTCCTGAGCTCCTCCTCTGTACCTGCGCCTCAAGATAACAATCCATTCCTGCCTACATCGAAATTAACCGGATTTCTCCAGCGGTTATTAACAAGAAATTTATTTATGTCTCACGTGAGGAAACGATTTTCATCCAGCTGGAAATCCCCTTAACTCGCTACTGCATACGTATGTGCTCCATTACCACCATTGCTCCCCTAACCCACCTCCCCTTTACCGCGGAAAGCAACAGAGACCACTAATTACAATTAGGGGACGAAGTGGAATATGTAGTCAGGAGATAACGCTAATTGTAATATAATCCTAAGCTATCGACCCAAGATAGATACAAAGCTTGACACGTCAGCTTGAACTGGATTTAAAAAAAAAAACGAGGTGGACAGATGTTGGCTTCCCCATTATAAATAATAAATTGCAACGTGCAAAGGAATAATTGATGAATCAATTGAATAATTATTTGAAAGAATCGAAATCTCTTTGGTTTAGAAAGGGACGAGCAGACGAAGTCGAGGGAGGAGGTATTTCGGGCGAAACGCAGGTAGAAAATAAGCTACATGGGGCTGGGGGGGTACGCGCCCTGGGAATTTTATCCGTGCGACAATAAGGCGTCGTAGTTTGGATTTTTTTTGTGTATATTTCGAGGAAAATATGCGTTCAGATTCCTTACCTTCAACTGAATGAAATGCGAACTTTCGAAAGTCAGGTATTCTGGAATGTCACCAAAAGAAAAATCTAGGGATTGCAAAAGCAAACTCATTTCTTTTTTAAATGCCGGCCAAAGTAGGTGATTTAATTTGTTTTATTTCAAGGAGAACTTCGCCTAATTTAATCATCCAAAAAAGGAATCCGCTTGAATAAAAAAGAAGAATGAATTTCGAATTTATTTCATTGAAGATGATTTAATTTTTAATTTGACGACTGTCTTCTTTTGTTTAGTAAAATTATAAAGAAAAAACACGTATTTTTGCGTTCGCGGAAGTTTAATTTTCAATTTAATTGCCGGTCTTGAAAAATATTCGCAAATAATTTAAAAAAAAAGAAATTAAAAAATAAATAGTAGAACATCACGTTGGTTAAAATCACGATTATACCAACAATTAAAAATAAAAGGTTCTAAGGAATAGAATTAATTAAAGTATGTTAATAACCCGGTCGATAACGACCCTTAAGGTCGAAAAAAGAAAAAACTTAAAGCGCGGTGACAATTATGACCTTTGTGCCGAAACCAGTTGGGTAAAAAAAAAAATTTGACGAACGCTGTGTATAGAAATAAAGGACCTTATTTATATATTAAATAGACGACCTTTACTTAAACTTAGAATTTTTTAAAGTTGTGTTAAATACTTTAATGCACGGGTTCCAAACCAGGGTCAACAATGACCTCGAAAGAGTTGATGAGAACTTATACAGAATCGAAGGACGACGTATACAACTTTATTGAAATTTAGGCTCTTTTTACGTTTTCATCAATACCTAAATGCAAGGGGTGGATGGGGGTCATTTTCAACCCCTCACATTAAAGTGAGGAATTACAGACAAACTTCTCGATGAATCCGCCTTGGAATCGATGAAAACTTAAAAATAGTCGATGAACGATGTACAAAACTTAAATATTGGGACTTTAGGGCCGATTTCATAATCATAACCGAACTAAAAGAGACTTTAAAACAATGTCACAGACTAATGTATAAATAACAATGTTTTCGCGTCTTTTTGGACCTATGTCTGAGACTTTTATTTAAAATCTCCTTTAGTTCGATTGTGAAATCGGGCCTTAGACTCTTTTTTCATTTCGATCAATACCTTAAGACAAGGGGTCGATGGGGTCATTGTCGACCCCTTGAATTAAAGCCAGGAATTGATGAAAAACAGCTCGATGGTTCTCCAAGGAATCGTTGAAAACTTAAAAAGCGTCGATGGACCTGTAGGAGTCGATCGTTAAAGGTCTAGAAACGTCTAGGGTTTTCTCGGGGATCGATGATCAACTGAGGGTCGATTAAATACTATCATCCTTTCTATTTTGTTTAATTTTTTGTATAATTATGTAGATGCAGTGTCTCGTCCCTTTAAAAACGTTTTGTTTCTCTTGAAAATAATTAGCGATTAAAAAAAACTCAGCTTTTTAAAGACAAACTTAGAAGACAGCTTTTGTGGAGGACGACATGACGAAATATTATTTCAAATTCTTCTGATGTTTTCCCTTTCGGTCAAGAGATGGCGCTGTGACTGATTCCTGAAATCCCTCCCTGTTGCGCTTTGATGATTCTGTTAACCAATTAATTCTGGAAAAAATATTTGAAATGCCTCAAATTACGATTGCCTTAAAACAAATGCCGAAGCAGAAGGCGAAGTTGTTGTCGAGATTGCCAAGTGAATACACCAGAGAATGAAATAACTTGCATTCTTGGTCCAGAGATGGGGCACTCTGGATAATTCCCCCAAGACGACGCGACGCCGTGATTATAGATATTCAATTTAATTTTGAAACAAAAATAATCGTCAGAGCTTGCTGCGAAAATAAAGTGTCATTATATGAAATTCGATTAAATCCGTTTCGCCTTTTGTTTAAGAGGTGGCGCGCTGAACGATTCCCGTCACGCCTTGATTTTTTTTTTTTTTTCAATTTATGAAACTCAAACCGCCGCGCGTGAAGTTAGATATTTCGAAATTTTTTGAATGTCCGTTCCACGCCGGCGTAAAGATGAAATGCTCTTATAGGCAATTACATTGAAATAGTTTCCACTTTTGGACAACAGATGACGCTTTAAATGACTACGACGTGCGTAGATTTTATATTTTGGATTTAATTAAAGACAAAGATTATTATTTTAGGGGGAATATGATGTTGGGTTAAATCAGTTCTCATTTTGGGACAATAGATGGAGCTTGTACGCTATTTTTCTTTTCAAAAAAAACCAGAATCCTACCTATCAGTTGAATGCGGAACCGTTTCCGAATGGTTTATGACCCCAACAGGGTCGACAATAACCCCCCAAGGAATCGATGAAAACTTAGAAAGCGTCGATGGACCTGTAGGAGTCGATTCTCAAAGAACCGTTGGGGATCTATGAATTGTTGGTATCGATTAACTCAGGTCTTTCATCCGTTCTATTTTTAATTTCATATCGTTTCAAATTCTTCTGATATTTTCTCCTTTGGCCAAGAGATGGCGCTGTGAATAATTCCTAATCATTGTTCCTAATGTATAAAGTCCCTTCCTGTCGCGCTTTAATGATTCTACATTTTTGAATTAATTTAGAAAAAAAAAACATGCTTTAATTACTTTAACTTTCGAAAATCTCCCACGAAGACAGACGGTCAATTTAATTTTGAAATGCTAATAATGGTCAGGGTTTGCTGCGAAAATAAAATGGTGTCACAGGAAATTCGATTGAGACTGTTTTGCCTTATGTTCAAGATTGATTAATAAAATTAACTTAATTAATTAATTTTATAAATTAAAACCAATGCGAAGTTCGAAGGCTCGTGAAGATAATGAAATACTGTTACAAGAAATAGTTGTCACTTTTGGATAAAAGATGGCGCTCTGGTTTACGATTTAAATAAAATAAAATATTTTATAAAAAAAATTGCTCTTAATAGTGAGAAAATTAAAACGAAATCGAGTTTTCGAAGATTATAGCGATTTACATTTTTATAAAAATGTAAATAAACGTGCAAAGAGATGGCGCTCTAAATAAATCGCTGTAAAACATGTAGTCTTAACTTTCAGTTTCCTTAACGTAATAACTTGAATGCGAAATCCTGATCTCTGAAATTAGAAGAAAATAACTTTCTTTATTGGTTCGTAGAAGGCACTCTGAATAATTGTTGTGGCTTCCTGATTTTAGATTTTTGAAATAAAATAGCTTTCTTTATTGGTCCGGAGATGGCACTCTGAAATTTTAATGCTTCGCTGTCTCGTTTAGGTAATTAAATCGTTAATAAATGAAGTGGATAATATAGACAAATTAATTTTAAAAAAATGATTCTATTCTTCTATTTTAATTTTAATTATTTTATAATTGATGTAACTTCTGTGCTTTAAAAGATATTATTGCAAATCAATTAATGCTTTTAAAATTTCATTCAATAATCTGATGAAAACAAAAAAAACATTTTCTTTACCTTATACAGTGTCTTTCAAAAAGTGTGCTACAAAAGGGGATTTTTTCATTACTAATTTTTGTTTAAATATATTGTTTTATTTTTATTTATTTATTTATCGGCACTTGGTTGTAATTTGTTAGGAAAACGATTTCTGTCTCAGTCTCAAGGCAGCTGCAGCATTTTTTTCACATTCAAGCTACGCTTCAATAATATCCACATAATTCTGGTTATCCATTTTAATTTTTTTTTAAATACAAAATGTGAGAACTTTTTAAGTTAGTTTTTGTAAAATGCGCGACTGACAGATAAGACATGTACAGCCCACTTGGTCTTTGTTTAATATCTAAATTACTTTTTCCTTAAATTCTCGTTCTTTTTCCATGCGTGGGTATAATTGTTTAGATTTTCAAATTCATTCTATAAAAATGAGTAAAAAAGAAATAGTAGTGCAATTAAGAAAACAAAAGGTGACTGTCTTCTGTCAAATAACGAAACTCAGAAAAAAATGTGAATTTTTTAAAGTAATTTTGTTTGACGTGTCATTTATTAAAATCAGATAAAAAAAATAGGGACGTTACAGCATCAGAGGCTTTTCATATTCCACCCGGTATATGTATAAATAATAATAAAAAGAAAATTTAATGAGTTTTATGTTTATTTGAGAAAGCAAACACTGAAGAGGCATTTTCATTTCCATCGTTATCGTGTCTCCTCGACGTCTTAACGGATTAGGGAAATGTGCGAAACAAAGGAAGGGATGCGGTTTATGGATTTGGCAGGGGTAAACACCCTTGGCAAATGCTCGCTATAAATGTTGGGCACGAAAATAAGGCGACAATTGCAACAAGTGCGCCTCGTCTTCGTCTTGTCCTGTGACCACCCCGTTTCATTCTATCGTTATTACAGGTAAGCAAACCTAAATTATCTTTCTCGCTCATTTTATTTCATTTTTGTTTTGGACAGAAATTCGAGTTATTTTTTTTTAAATATTTTACTTGTGTTCAGATTTTTACATTCTAATTTATATTTTATTTATTTATTTTTTAATATACGGGGTGTCCCAACAGTGCGTTCTCGGGCTATATCTCGATAACTAGTGCATATACAAAAAAGTTGCAGGACATTCTTCATTTAAAATTTAGGGGTCTACAACATAAAATTATTTTCACGTGTACAGGGTGAATCAAAACAGCGTTACTGAATGCAACTTTTTTATTTCAAATAGCGCACCCTATATATGATGTCAAATTTGGATTGCACATAAAATTCTACATATCTTTTATGTAACATATTCTATGTCTAAATCTAACCGTTTTGAGGAAATTTGATATTTTATCTAAAAACTGTCCCTTGCAGCCATTATTTTATTTATTCATATTTTGTTTATTTTTAACTTTAGAGAAAAGATTTTCGGTACAGATGTAGTTGATACTTTAACTTATTCTACGCCACTATTAAAAGTATTTTTGTCGCTACAGGGTGATCATGGTACTAACCAAAATATCGGAAATTTCAAGATGACATAAGTCAATTTTCTTAAATAGCATGCCCTATATTTTTATATCCTAAATCTAATACAGTACTTTCGTTTTTGTCATGCATATCTTATACCTATCTGCTATATTTTTTTAGAATCCTAGACATGTATGAATTATTTGTTTTAAAACGAGAAATTGTCAAAGGTGGCCATGGAAAACAAACGAACCAGCTGACATTAATAATTAGTTTACCTGTTTTTCCACAGCCACCTTATACAATTATACGTTTTCGAAGAAATAACTCAAATGGATATAAGGCTCTCGAAAAATATTGCAGATAGGTATAGAACATGCATGACAAAAACGAATGTACTGTATTAGACGAACAATTTGAGATATAAAGCGATAGGGCATGCTATTTAAGAAATTTGACATGTCTTTTTGAAATTTCCAATATTTTGCTTAGTAAAAATCTGAACACAAGTAAAATATTTTTAAAAAAAGTAACTCGAATTTCTGTCCAAAACAAAAAATTAAATAATGTATAACAAGAAGCACAAAACTTAATTAATTAAATTAATCTATTCCCACACTTCTAACTTTTTATTTTTAATTATTTTTCTACCAACATTTCAATGATACACGATACAGTTCGTTTTTCTTTTCACATGAAAGGCAAATATGGAAGAGATATTTTACTGTATTTTTTAACGGTGTCCATTAATTTGGGGGTGCAACTCAAAATTAATTATATTTTTATATATATTTTTTTATATTATAGTACCATTCTGAACCATTATACCATGAGGAGCTTGTGGATCACGGTCGTATTTGCGATGGTTTTCGCCACGGTTATGGGGGATGCGGCCCCTTCAACCGCCGCACCTCACGCAGCTGTGGCGGACCCTGCCCCCGTGCCCTACACGACGTACACGAATTCGGAAACCTACCCTTATTATGACCCCTACGCACTGTCGGCGGGGGCTTCTCCAGTGTATGGTTATCTTGACACCCCGACGAATCCGCTCATACCAAATACTCAGGTAAAAATTAATTAGAACTTAATCAAAAAAATAAAAATAATTTAAAAAAATGAAGGGGGAATGGAAGATGGATGCCACATGAAAAGGTTTCTTCCATTTCCATTTTCTGAATCATGATCAATCATGTTTGAGTATTGAGTTTTATTTCACGTTGCATGTAAGACGTAAGTATAATGTAAAAAAGAAACACTCGAAATTTTACACTTGAAAATGTCGTATCGAAGGGCGAAACGTCGCCGTCGATCGTGTTTTAAAAATAAGTTTATTTTCTCCCAATTATGACGTCATAAAGTCGTTTCGGCCTTTCATTTTATTTTATTAATTCCTAAAAAATAATGCGGCGCTCAACTATTTTGATACCTATTTGAATATTGTAAGAATATTGTATTCTATGTGATTTTTTTGTATAAGTAATGGGTATATAAAAAAAATTTTTTTTTTGCAGACATTATTGCAAGGTGCCCTCAAAATATTCACCAAAGTCGGCCTCTTCTTGACCGGTGGTTTGGCTTTGCTTTTGGTGGGCGGAATTTTCACCGCCGCCGTTTGCTCGCTGACGCCAATCTGCACAATTACTTTCACCGGATTCAAGAGCGTCAACAAGGAAACCGTGCGTTCGTTTGTGACTCCGGATAACATTTCCGCCGCCGCCAACTTCGTACAGAACGCCGTCGACAAGTACAACCGCCTCCAGCGCTCCGCCGGCATTTAACTACATAAATTCCTTCGACTCCAAATTAATTCTAATTGTAAAATAATTCAGCAAGCGAGTAAATAATAAATTTATTTTTTAGATTATTTTTGCTTTGCCCAACTCAACTCAACCCCACCTAATCCAACTAATCGCCGCATCTAACTTTAATTATTATTGTAGGTTTTGCAATTGTAGAATAATTCAGCAAGTGACTAAAAGATAAATTTATTTTTTAGAGTATTTTTGCTTTGCCCAACTTAACTCGACTCGACCTAATCCAACTAGTCGCCGCATTTAGCTTCATTTTAATTATTATTGTAGTTTTCGTAATTGTAGAATCATTCAGCAAGCGACTAAATAATAAATTTATTTTTTAGAGTATTTTTGCGTTGCTCAACTCAACTCAACCCAATCTAATCCAACTAGTCGCCGCATCTAGCTTCACTTTAATTATTATTATAGTTTTCGTAATTGTAGAATCATTCAACAAGCGACTAAATAATAAATTTATTTTTTAGAGTATTTTTGATTTGAGACTAAATAATCTCAACCCAACCTAATCCAACTAGTCGCCACATCTAACCTCACTTTAAATATTATTGTAGATTTTGTAATTGTAGAATCATTCAGCAAGCGACTAAATAATAAATTTATTTTTTAGAGTATTTTTAATTTGCCCAACTCAATTCGACCCAACCTAATCCAACTAGTCGCCGCATCACTTTAATTATCATTGTAGTTTTCGTAATTGCAGAATCATTCAACAAGTGACTAAGAAATAAATTTATTTTTTAGAGTATTTTTGCTTTGCGACTAAATAATCTCAACCCAACCTAATCCAACTAGTCGCCGCATCTAACCTCACTTTAAATATTATTGTAGATTTTGTAATTGTAGAATTATTCACCAAGCCACTAAATAATAAATTTATTTTTTGATTATTTTTGCCCAACTTAACTCAACCCAACCTAATCCAACTAGTCGCCGCATCTAAATTCACTTTAATTATTATTGTAGATTTCATAATCGTAGAATCATTCAGCAAGCGACTAAATAAATAAACTTACTTTTTAGATAATTTTTTGCTTTGCCCAACCCAACCTAATTCAACTAGTCGCCGAATCTAACTTTAATTATTATTATTGTAGATTTCAGGAAGTGATTGAGTAATTTGTTATACTTTATTTTTCGATTTCTCCGCATTTATTTTTCCATTGTGTCTGAATCGCAGGAGGCTGCGACGTAATTTGCTGCTCAATTTGCCGCCGCGGCGGCATTGTGTTTATTTCCCACCTCCTCCCGCTCCTCCTCTTTCTTCTTCTTGTTGCTTTGTATTGTCTGCGAGATTGTGTGCGAACGTGCAGGTGCGCACGTTATGACTATTGTAATTCGAATCGATTTCCTCACCTGTAAATAATAAATGTGATGCAACGCCGCCGTTGCGTCAATTCGGAAAATTCGAGAGTCGTCGCTTTGCGTCTGGCGACGCGGCGCGGCGTGACGCGACGCGACGTGGCGGAGGTTCGGCGGCGGCGGCGCTCATGGTAATCCAAGGACAAAGGATAATGGGTGTATTTATCGACTACATAAGTGGTAATTAGCGAAGGGCGGCATCTGAGCTCTTGCTTAAGCGAAATAGATGACAGTCTCATCCCCGGAATTTGTAATCAGATTAGAACCACACTAAATAATGCCGACAGTTTCAGAAGAGATCCTTACAAAATAAAAAATTAAACAGAGTGAATAAAATAACATCCCACCGCTGCTGCCACCAAACTAAAACCGCAAATTAAAAAAAAAATCAATATCAAATTTGAATTTTGGTGGCAGCGCCTATTCAACATGTCTTCTACCAACAATCATCTTCAATAACACGCTTGCGTCATCGCGTAGGAATATCAGACCTCAGGGTATTATCCAGTTTCTGCACACTGGACTAGTTTATTAGTAAGGTCGGTAAAATAACTCTGTGCTGGACCGCATTTCAGATGAATCAATTTTCAAGTCGGGGTATTCTCCTATTCTTCTCCCACCTAATGAATCAGGCCTGTATTAAGTGGGCGTTTCTTCTGTCATTTAAATTTTATTTGAAGAAAATAAACCGTTGGGAAACTCCCACTTCTGTTACTCGATCTAGCTCGATATTAATTTCCTATCAATAATATTTTGTTTAAAGAGATCCTTGCTATAGTAAAATTTTCTGAGTGTTGTGTTCAGTTGCCGTATTCACCGTAAACTTGTCAAAATACCCAAACTTCACATTTTTAAGAAACCCTGAAATAAAACTCTTTTCATAAGAAATTGCAGGTTTATTTAGTTCATTTAAACTGGTTTTACTTTTTTCCCTTCAATACTTTATCTTCTGTTAAAAAGTTCAACGAATATTCGGTTGCTTTTTGATAATATTTTCCGTTGCCTCGTTTCCTAACGAAATGATTTTCCTCGATAATGAACTGAACAAGCATGACGTATAACAACACTTACATATGACAGAACCTACTTGCCTGTTATTTACGACGCATGCGTCTGTTCAGAATAGCGTGTTTTATCTCTGTTTCTTTTTAACATGCAAACGTCTTTAAACTTAACACGTATGATAAAAGAATGAATTTTTAGAGGATACGTACTTGAAAATATAACGTTTCTGTTATCCTGCCTGTTGTTTTCAAACGTTAACTTTAACACAACATGTAAACGTTATGTTTACCTTAGAAAAATTTTTTTGTGCAAATCGTTTTTGATTGCAGCGAGAACCTCGAGCAGCCTCTGGACAGCTGTTTCAGCCCTGCTTGGGGCTTCTTCAGCAGAGACGTAGCTCGACATTCCCGCTGCAAACAAAAACGACTTGCCCAATTTATTATGTTTACCGTTCGGATACATACTCGGGCTGTATGTTGTCTAGTTTTGTTTAGTGAAACAAACGTAGCAAACTTTTTCCCTTATTAGCGGAATGATTAACCGTTTGTAGCGGGCAACAACTTTAAAGGGTTGGCAACACTGCGGTCTGAATTGCGCAGAAATTATTGTGAGCAAGGCTGGATATAATCCGAGCATTAAATTTTCGTCCCGTTCGCAAGAACAAGTGGCCTGAATTCTTTTCCGTGGCAATAACCTTAGGAATATTTTCAACTATATTGCTCTCTGATCAGTGTTGTTAAGTATCTAGATGCAACTATCTAGATACAGTATCTAAATACTTTTTGAGTATCTAGTTATATATCTCAGATACTACTAAAAAAATTTAACTCTTTCTGAATCTAGATACAATTGAAGTGTATCTATTCATTTGAGATACTAAGATACATTTTAGATACATTTTGAACTTCCATAAAAACAGCAGACCTTGGCGGAAATGCAACCTCCGATTTTACAGTCTCTTTCTTTTGATTTTCCCCTCTTGTTAATTATGTTTTCCAGTTTGTCAAATGAGTGTTCTATTTAAAATGCGATTTGATAGTTCAGAAACTTGAAAATTATTTTAAAAATTGGGAAAGATAATTGACGAAAGGAGAAAATCAAAAGGAAAAGACTGTATTGTTGATTTTATCAACTTTTCTTGATTATGGGAACGCACTCTTATCTACAAGGTTGGAACTAAGGATCCTAGATTCATTTGACATTTAACTTGTCTGATACGGAAGTAGAGTCATTTCTGTTGATAACTTTATATTTTACGTTGACTTGACTTGGTTTCATACAAAACCAGGTAATTACTTATCACCTTATTGATCAACTTAATTACAAAGATAAATTTTCTATTTAAAAAGACATACTGCTGAAAAAAATTGTGAAAATTATCACAGATGTTAGTGTGTACATTCATTATTCACATATTGATACGAAAACTTCGTCAATTTTCACAAAAAAAATCGATTTGGATCGCAAATAATACCGTACCTCCACTACTGCAGAGGTTATTGAATTTTACACTTGCAAGTATCTTGATAAACTGCAGATACTTTTTTGTATCTGTATCTGCATCTAGATACATATTTGTGAAAGTATCTGCATCTGAATCTAGATACTATTAGAAATGTATCTTTAAGACACTGTCTCTGATATTAATTAATTATATTAATCGCTCAAGCGATCAAGAATAAAATAAAAGAAAATTTAATTTTTACGTTTGCGTAATTATTTATCTATTATACTTATGCGTAAGAATTCCTGAATTATTTCCGACACCGCTTTGCAATGCAATTATGCCGCAAATACTTTTAATTTAGTTTTATTGAATGTTGGCAGCAGCGATTAAAGAAAAACATCACCGATTACGGCCGCTTGGACGCGAATTGATTTAAATATTTATCACTTAAAAGCGACTGGCTGCACTTCTTTTGCATTTATTCAGTTGATATAATCAGTGGTTAAACAAAAAATGATTGAGTTTTTCCTCCTCCCTCACCACCTGTTTGCTGACCAAGTCACGCTTTTGCGTCGGTAATCATTGTAATCACAATTTCACAACACATATTTTGAGGTTATGTTAATTTCGTTACAAATAGGCATCATTCGTTTAAGAATCTTTTAACTTTTTAAATGTAAGCAAATCAATCTGAATTTTGACTGAGGCAACATTGTTCGATAATTCTTATTTTCTGATCTGGCAACGCCGTAACTGATAATCTCGAACCCAAAACGCGTTAATCTCGACCCCAAAATGGCCGCCGTTTTGCATTGCCCACATATTTTTTTTACTTATTCTTATTAATTATTTATGTTTAAGAACTCCAGGATCATTTCGGACATGACCTTGCAATTAAGCGACAGGGATTTTTAATTTAAGGGCCCGGCGAATAAACAAATACCGGATGACATCTTAAAATGAATCACCGTCACCGCCGGCTACATTTTTTATAAATAATACTCCTACGCTATAACATTTACATGGAAGCATCGATTTTAACGTTTAATTACGAAGTACACTGCTTCGATTAGTTACTTAATAAGACACTTAAATGCGAGAAATTAATGAAATTATTCCTACCTTTCTCTACGTAGTGCGATGCCGGCCGAGGCGATTCCACCAATTCTGCTGCCCAAGCCACGCGCGAACAACACAAGCAAAGACGCTAAACGTCTTTAAACAAACGAATTATCATAATTATTCGCAAGTTAATTGTCGAATCCGAGAAACGCCTACTCGTTACAATGTATATAAATCACCGCGGCACAACTAATCATGATGAACGTACCTAAATTCCGCATTAATTATTATTAAACGCTAGCAATACGACACGGACACCTTCGAATTCTTTGCAACTGTTTCCAAAAACCAGTACTGCCAAATTTTTATGCTTTAGCGTTGCCATCTTGAACTCGGAGAAAACAAAATACCTGCTTCGAACTTCCACCGTTTAAAACTTCTCATCGCACATTACAATATTCGGTAAGTACCAAATGTGCCAAATTTCATTTGATTAGGATTATATGATTTTGATAAAACGCGGGATAAAAGGGAGTAGCAACGACGTGTTATTTTTTAAATAACTAGAGCAGTGGTTATTACTACGTTAGCGCCGGACAGCTGCGAACAATGCGCAGGCGCGCACGCCGACGTCGTCGTGGCGGTTCTTTCAAATTTCAGTGTCAAAGAAGAATGATTAGTTTAAAAATAAAAACTTAGAGAAATACATCAAATGACTATAAAATTTAGACGAACAGATAAAACAGCGACATCCTGCGATCGCTTTTCACTGCAATCAAAAACGGTTTGCAACAAAATTTATAAAATTTAGCAAAAGACAGTCCGTAAATCGCACAACAAAACAAAATAACTGAAATCAATTAAAAGAAAAGTCTAATTTCTGAAAGAAACTGAAACGCGAGAACAGACTGCGCTGTTCTTTTTAAATAAAAGAAAATCGCCTGGCACGAACTCGCGTTCGTTTTATTAAAATAAAAATTGTCGATGTTATCAAGTAAAAAATAAATCACATAAATTCCAATACCCTTAAAAATGACTGTATTGTAAAATTAAAATTAACAACAATAAACAAGAAATGAGAACCCTATTTGGGTGATCTTGAAATTGAATTTTTTTTACTTTTTGTATATTTTTTCTTGCATTAGGCAATCAAGGCGCTTCAATTTAAATGATCATACGATCAAATTTTTTATTTCTTTTCCTGAAGTCGTCTCAAATTGCTTTTCCCCTCATTTCTTAATGCAAATTGCTTACAAAAGGGGATGCACAGGGTCGAGTGGAAGTGGCAAATAAGAAGAATGCGCCATCTTGATAGAAAAAGAGAACGCCGGGTCCGAAATTGAACTTCATTTTATTGTTGAGGGGTGGGGGGGCGGAGGGACGCGTCATGTTATTTTTCTACCTTGTTTTTTTATATTATTATCAAGTAATTTACAAATAAAATTTATTTGATTTTTTCTCTTTACATATACAGATTAACTTCCAAACTCTGGACCCTGGCAAGAAATTGCTTTTAAAAAGATCAAAAAGAGAACAAAATAACGAGTGGTCAATTAAAAAAAAAACGGTCAAGTAGAAAAAAAGAGAACAAAATAACGAGTGGTCAATTAAAAAAAAACGGTCAAGTAGGCTGCAGCAGGCTTTTGTTGTCGGGACCGCATGTCGTGATTAACATCATTTGAATATCAACTTTGACAAGTTGACGGTTAACCTAACCAACAAAACTCGAAAGCCACTCCTGCAATTTCTTTTCAAATATTTGTACTTGATATAAATATTCGGTAATAAGCGTTTATTTTTGAAATGTCTTCTTTGAGTTAAAGTGAGGTTAGAAATGCAAGTGACGCTTCACGCTGGTCGCATGAAGAAGCCTGCGCTAGACCCTCAGAATAAATTCATGGCTATCTAGACCGTCTTTTTTTTTTTAATTGATCACTCGTTATATCAGTCAATCAATCAAGTTATCTGTACGGCCTTTTTTCTAAGAAAAAAAAAAAGAAAACTTGGGATCTACTGCCTGACGACCTTAAAAATCGACCTTTCTGCTTCTTTTTTACCAAAATGTATAATAATTGAGGGGAGTCCAAAGAAGACTAAAGTTATCAAACTATTCCTCGATTAGATTTTTTTTCTCTTGTTTCTTTGGGTGTGGTCGAAATATCAATCGACTTTACTTGGCTAACTTGAAGACAGCTCTAGACCAGTGATTCTCAAAATGTTGGCAAGAAATAGTCCTAGAAGAGTGCTTTTGAAAATTATTGCACAGTTTACAAAATCTCAACCAAAACCATTTTTCCACTGTTAAAGAAAATTAAAATTAAAAAAAATCTTGGGAACCCCTGTCTGGATAACCTTGAAAACTAAATTTTCTTTTTAAAACAATTTTCTTTTGTGAATAGTTTCAGAATGGAGCGTTCGAAAGAATTATTATTTTTTTGCCACAAAATATCCGCGTGGCATTTTTCAAAAAAAAAGTAAAAAGAAATTGAGAACCGCTACCAAATGACCTTGAAAATTGAACTTCTTACAAAATTTGTTTTCAATATATTTTTTTTTATTGACAGGAGAGTTTAAAAGAAGCTAAAATTACAAAACCATTCGCGGAGCAATTTTTTTTTGTTGTTGCTTCTGAAGGCTTTCCTCAATTTTTATTTAGTTTTATTTTTTTGGAGTAGATAATAAAAATATCTAACTAAAAATAAAATAACTGTCAAAAATAACTGTCAAAATTACTCAGCTAGACAGAGGATTGTTCTAGACCAGTGATTCCCAAACTATCGGCAAGAAATGGTCATTTTCAAAATTATTGCGCATTTAACAAAACATCGTTTTTCTACGATTTTCAAAAAATAAAAATCAAATGAAAAATTGGAAAACCCTGTTTAGATGACCTTCAAAAAAATAAAATAATGGAAACCCCTGTCTAGATGATCTTGAAGACTAAATTTCTATTGTTTTTTTTTATAAATTTTGCTCACGTCGTGAAGAGTGTCAGATTTGAAAGTTCAAAAGAATTTTTTTTTTGTGTAAATTCAGGAAATTATCTAAAATATCCGCGTGACGGTTAAAAAAAGAAAAACGTGCAATCACTGCTGAATGACCTTGAAAACTGAACTTCTCCTTTTTTACAAAATTTACTTTGCAGTTTTTTTTTTTTAGTTGTTTGGTGAGTCTAAGGAAAGCTAAGCATCAAACTGTTACCGGATTAGATTTTTTTATTTATTAGGCTTTTGAAGGGTTTCGTTAATTTTTCTTTCCTTGTTTTAATGATGAACGAAATAACGGTCAAAATTACTTGAGTAAACAGAAGATAATTCTAGACCTATGAACCTAGTGAAAAAGTGATTTTGATTTTTTTGTTTTTTATTTGGACAGAACCTTCCAAGGACTATATCTTGCCGAAAATGTCGGCAAGATATAGTCTTTGGAAAGTTCTGTCCAAATAAAAAACAAAAAATTCAAAATCACTTTTTCACTATTAAAAATTAAAAAAATACGATGACCTTGAAAAATGAAAGGAAACTCAAAAAGTAGCCTAAGGTTCGCCTGAAGCTCCTCGAGTTTGGACCTATGTTTCTCTCTCCTTAATTTTCCAATTGGTTAAGTCCGCTGGACTATTTTAAATAATTAAATTTTATTCTCCTTTTTATAAGTAAATAAAATTAATTATAGTATTGTGTGTATTACCCTTGTCAGTGACGTGCAGTCTTGAGAGGCGGTTGATCAAGATCCTTGACCAGATGACTACAAGGGGGTTCCGCGGACGACTTACCCTTACCTAAGGTTAGGTTTTTTAGAAAAATTTTGTGCAAATCGTTTTTGATTGCAGTGAGAACCTCGAGCAGCCTCTGGACAGCTGTTTCAGCCCTGCTTGGGGCTTCTTCAGCAGAAACGTAGCTCGACATTCCCACTGCAGACCAAAAACGACTTGCCCAATTTATTCGCAATTGCGATGTAAGAGTGATGAACATATAAAATAGCGACATCTTACTATCGCTTTTTGACCTAACATTGCAGTAGGATAGACAAACTGAAGCGGGATTTGCTCCTAATGAGTCCCCCATGCAAGGCGGCCATGCTTGCTGTCAAAGCATAATGAAAGATTTTAGAAAAATTTTTGTGCAAATCGTTTTTGATTGCAGTGAGAACCTCGAGCAGCCTCTGGACAGCTGTTTCAGCCCTGCTTGGGGATTCTTCAGCAGAAACGTAGCTCGACATTCCCACTGCAGACCAAAAACGACTTGCCCAATTTATTCGCAAATGCGATGTAAGAATGATGAACATATAAAATAGCGACATCTTACTATCGCTTTTTGACCTAACATTGCAGTAGGATAGACAAATTGAAGCGGGATTTGCTCCTAATGAGTCCCCCATGCAAGGCGGCCATGCTTGCTGTCAAAGCATAATGAAAGATTTTAGAAAAATTTTGTGCAAATCGTTTTTGATTGCAGTGAGAACCTCGAGCAGCCTCTGGACAGCTGTTTCAGCCCTGCTTGGGGCTTCTTCAGCAGAAACGTAGCTCGACATTCCCACTGCAGACCAAAAACGACTTGCCCAATTTATTCGCAAATGCGATGTAAGAATGATGAACATATAAAATAGCGACATCTTACTATCGCTTTTTGACCTAACATTGCAGTAGGATAGATAAATTGAAGCGGAATTTGCTCCTAATGAGTCCCCCATGCAAGGCGGCCATGCTTGCTGTCAAAGCATAATGAAAGATTTTAGGAGCAAATCCCGCTTCAATTTGTCTATCCTACTGCAATGTTAGGTCAAAAAGCGATAGTAAGATGTCGCTATTTTATATGTTCATCATTCTTACATCGCATTTGCGAATAAATTGGGCAAGTCGTTTTTGGTCTGCAGTGGGAATGTCGAGCTACGTTTCTGCTGAAGAAGCCCCAAGCAGGGCTGAAACAGCTGTCCAGAGGCTGCTCGAGGTTCTCACTGCAATCAAAAAAGGATTTGCACAAAATTTTTCTAACATCTTTCATTATGCTTTGACAGCAAGCATGGCCGCCTTGCATGGGGGACTCATTAGGAGCAAATCCCGCTTCAATTTGTCTATCCTACTGCAATGTTAGGTCAAAAAGCGATAGTAAGATGTCGCTATTTTATATGTTAGGTTTTTTGTTTCATGTTAAGGGCATTTCAGATGCGATCCCTTCACCCAAACTCAATTGCATAATTATACCTTAATTACTAGCATGGGTTTTTAAAAAATTTAAATCAAAGTACGTTGACGCAATAAAATACATTGACGCGCACAGTTCCAAGCCCGGAAGGATTTCCACAGCCTCCGTTCATATTCGTCTTTTATTTATTAACCGAACGCGTCCCGTTTTCTTTCTTGTTTTCGACGTTAATTATCAGTTAGGTTTTTACCTTCCTTCAAAAGCAACTGGTGGCAGCGCAAATGTAATTATTCATTAAAAAAAAATCTTTTTATTTTTAAAACTAGCGCGTCGCCTAACTAATTGTTTCAAACTGACGTTTTTTATTTGTATCCCCCACATATTTGGCTGGAGGGTTGGGATTCTTTCTTTCTTTTTAGAAAACCAGAAAATTCAAACTCAGACCACTCTACATAAATGGTGGCAAGGCGGCGGATTTCATATTAATTAAAAGTCTTTTTGAAATAACAATTTTATAAGGACGTTACAAATATGTAAGTATGGTTGCCTAACTAAGAGATAAATGGTGGGCAAGCGGTGGGATTTTATATTAATTAAAAATCTTTTTAAAATAACAGTATTATATGGACGTTACAGATGTGTAGATATGGTTGCCTAACTAAGAGATGAATGGTGGCCAGGCGGTGGGAATTGAGATTGATTAAAAATCTTTTTAAAATAACAGTATTATATCGACGTTACAAACATGTAGGTATGGTTGCCTAACTAAGAGGTAAATGGTGGCCAGACGGTGATATTTTATATTAATTAAAAATATTTTTAAAATAACAGTATTATATGGACGTTACAGATGTGTAGGTATGGTTGCCTAACTAAGAGATACATGGTGTCGAGGCGGTGGGATTTCACACTAATTAAGATTATTATTAATTAATTAAGAATCTTTTTAAAATAACGGTATTACATGGACGTTACAAACATGTAGGTATGGTTGCCTAACTAAGAGATAAATGGTGGCCAGGCGGTGGGATTTCACATTAATTAAAAATCTTTTTTTTTCGAAAATTTTACGATGCGGCCGCCCTTACAAATTCTAATTGTAATACCTTCATTTTTTTTCGCGGCGTCCTAGAATTATGAAACTGTTTACGCGTGTTAATCATTAATTAACAAAGAAAACAAAAAAGAGAAGGACGTGAATTAATTTGAAGTAAATTCTCTGATAATATCGACAGTTCACTCGTCCAGTCAAAGTGACTTGTAACTGAGGAGCATTAACCGGAAAGCAAAGAACAGAATGAATTTTTAATCTATCGGATAACGTAGTAGCGGCAGCCTTCTTTGGTCTTTTGTGTTTGCGTGGCGCATTTCCATGGCGACTTCCGAGCGATATATAACCGCGGTGGAATTACCTGGCGATTCGTTTATTTCCATTCGCGTTCCCATTCACATTCACATTCGCATTCGCATTCGCATTCGAATGTTCAAAATTATGTTGTTCTTCGAAATCGCTGCGTTGTTAAAATTTTAATAATTCAAGCTGGGGAACTGCATGGACAACGAAACGGTGGCGCCCGTTTTCACGAATACAAGGTATTTTTTTTATATATTTTAACTTCGCCCCCCCCCCCCCTCATTTTTAATCAACGCACCACGACGTTCACTTTCGCGTTCGCCTTCGCATTCGCATTCGCATTCGGCTGAAATTTTATTATTTTCTTTCTTTCTTTCCGCTTGCTTTTATTTGGCGGAGATTTAATTTCTGGCTTTTTAATGAGTTGTTAAATATTTGCGCACCGATTTGTTCGCGCTCGGCGGGAAAAATAAGCCGCCCGCACCACCCACCCTCAACCCCCTTTTCTGACTGTCCTGTTTGCTTACGACTACAGCAAAGCCAAGAAAATGAACGCCGCCAATGGAAACGGACCCATTGATTTCTATTACTTTCCGGCGAGTCCACCCTGCAGATCGGTCATGATGCTCGCCAAGGCCCTCGGGGTGCAGCTGAACTTGAAAACCATGAATATTATGGCGGGGGAACATATGACACCTGAATATCTCAAGGTAAAAAAATAATAATAATAATTTCACACCAATATTAAAATCACTTTACTGACTTTAATGACTAAGGTTCGGTATTACTGAAGACAGTTAAGTTTATTCCTGTTGTAAAGGTTCGAATATTCAGTACGCATAGATGCATTTTTTTTATTTATAACAAATTAAACGTTACAGTTAAATTACTCCTTATATTCTTGACGTATTGAATAAAACACGAACGAGGTCAGTAGAAGAAATGCAAATGAATCAAGCGGCGCCGCCGGCCGAAATTTCCTGGAACTGAGATACACACGGCAAGTTTCCAACCGGGAACACAAAATGAATTCGAGTGTATGGTAGTTGCAATTTTGTCTCTAATTATACACTCGATTAAAAAATGTTCTGCTTGCATAGAAAAATGACATCAATACGTCTTATTATATCCCCTTCTTATTAAGAATCCAAACGGGAAAAAATGCTTAAGAACGGTGGAAGCATATGAAAAGTGGTTCTTCCGAATCATCGAGCGCAGTGCTCTCATCTAGTTCTCGTTCCTCGTTGAAGTTTTATTTTTATTTATTTTTTTTTTAATTTTAAACATTTAAGTCAGTTTTCTCAGTTTGTAATTAATTTCGGGAAAGAAAAGACAATTCTTCGCGCTCGACCTCGAGAGGATAAAATCAAGCGGGCGGAAGCCGCATTATTACCCCTAATTTCCGCACTCAATTAAGGATAGTTTTTGCGTTGCAAATGCAACATCCGATTTCCTCACTTCTATAACAACCTGGAACGGACGGAAAAGTCTTTAAATAACGCAGGAGGGCGCAAGAAGTGGATCTTCCTAGTCTTCGAGTCGAAGCCTGTTGAACTAATGACGCGTTACGTGTTCCTCGTTGATTCAAATTTTTTTAAATTTTTTATAATCAGTCGGCTCCTCACTTTGTAATTAATTTCGGGGAAAAAGAGACAATTTAGTAATTAGATCAGGGTCAGATGGCAGAATCAGAATTTCTTCGAAATTTTTGCACACGCCGCAACGCTCAATCGCCGAGAGAATGAGATCGAATGGACGGAAGCCGCAATATTACCCCTATTTTCTGCACTCAATTAAGGATAATTTTTGCATAGCAAATGCAATATCCGATAGTTCTGGTGCAGTTTACTCTCGATCTAATAGAGCGGGAGCGTGCAAGAAGTGGATCTTCTTAGTTCTCGAGTAGAGGCCTCTCGAACTACTTACGCATTATGTGCTCCTCGTTGAAAGATTTTTAATTTCTTTTTTAATTATACAATTTCTGCAGTTTCAAATTAATTTCGCGAAAGAAGAGAAGAGAGAGAGAGAGAATAAGATGAAGTGCTCGGAAACCGCGGTATTACCCATAATTTCTGCACTCAATTAAGGATAATTTTTGCATAGCAAATGCAACATCCAATTTCGCCACTTACATATCAACCTGGAAGGGACAGAGAAGCCTTTAAATAGCGCGGGGGCGTGCAAGAATTTCCTCAGTTTGAAATTAATTCCGCCAAGAAATTACTATACTCACGGGCGTTTGTTTTTTCTTCTGGTAATAAATTTAATCGTAACCGAATTTTTCTATTTTATTAATTTAATTTAAATCCCGAGTTTCAAAAGGGTCGGCGATGGTTCGTCTAAAAATTATAATTTTTTTGTTAATTAGGAAAGAAACACTAATAGCAGGACAGAAAAAATCTGTCACATCCGGGGGTTGAACCCGGGTCACTCGGTTACATGCTGAACGTTTTACCACTAAACTAATCTGACTCCGAAGTTCGAAGGTTTAATTTTTTTTTTTTGTAATTTGATTGGAATTCTAGTTTTCTTTTATTTGATTGGAATACCAGTTTTTTTTTTGTAATTTGATTGAAATTCCAGTGTATTTTATTATCACTCTAATTTATTTTCAAGACACAACGACGGAAATGTCTTGTATGCGTCAAGAAAAATCGACCGTCTTTTGTTTTTGACGGTGTAAAGGTTAGAATATTCAGTACGTGGAGATGCAGTATTGCGCTGCAAGACCGCCAGAATCTTATTTTTCGAGCCCCCCCCCCTCTTCGTTTGTTTCGCGCCGCTTTTGTTTAATCCTGATGCGGTTTTTGAGAATTCCTTGGCGCAGAACGAGGCGGCGGCGTTGACCAAAAAAAAAAAAAAAAAGAAACAGTAGACAGACGGAAAGTCTTGTCGCTTTAATGTTGAACAATTAGGTATTGTTTCAAGAGCCATTTCGAAAAAAAAAATGAAAACGAAAAAAGGGTTACTCCATTCTTTTCCGAACCGTCTCCATCCCCAAAGCGATGTTCATTTGTTTTTCTTGTTTCGACTTCAAAAAGTTTCTGAAAGTCTTCTCGTTCCAGAATACTCGTAACCCCCCCCCCCCTCAAAAAAAAAAAAGAAAAACAATTGACTGCTAAGTTTTTCTTCGGAATGTCCGCTTCATTTTGAAAACGGTTTTCCTTTGTTTCTCTCTCTTTTTTAATTTTGAGCAAATATTTTTGAGAATTTCTATTCTAGGCCCAGAAGGCGTTGGAAAAAAACGAGACAGGCGAAAGAACTCTTTCTCGGTTTAATTTTGGGCAATTGTTTTAAGAAGAGGCCATCTTTGGTTGGTGATTTTCAAAAAACAATAAAAAAGAATTAGTTCATCTCTTTTCCGAACCGTTCCCATTCCTAAAAGATTCGATTCGATTTTTTTTCGATTTCGAAAAATTGCCGAAAGTTTTCTGAAAACACCGCTTTTTTATTTTATTTTTTTTTATTAATTTAATTTAAATACAGTGTTTCGAGAAAGTTTCCAGCCAGCGTTGGTGATTTCATTTATTTTGCGTAAAATAAAATATAAAACGAGTGAGAGTTTTTTTTTTTTCATTTTTATTATTATTAATTATTTCGACTGCAAAGTAATAATGGTAATGGTGAAATAATTTTTGAATTCTAGGGCGCCGCGACGCATTTATTGAATCATTTGTTATTATCGAGCCCTGAATTATGATTATTTCGCCGCTGTTTTATCGCTTTCCCGGTGTTTTTGTTTCGTCGTTTCATTAATTACGAATTACCGTTACGTTAATTGCTGCGAGTAAAACATATTAATTAGATTCGCTGATGGTTTAGCTGGCAATCATCCTGATTCATTCGTTCGCTCATGTTCGAATAATATAATAAATTTGTAGGCCCTTCATAATGTTTTCATTATAATTTTCGCCCTATTTCGATTATTAACGCCATAAATAAATAAATGGCAGAAAGAAAGAGCAAGGCGGCGCGACGTTGAAAAGTTGGAAATTAATTTATCCTGGGAAAATCGAAGCGCGGTTTTTCCGTCGACTTCCAAACGAGTCCTGTTGACCTGCTCCCAAAGGAACTCGTGCGTCGGCTTTACGACGCTCCCGACTAGCGGCGCAACTCGCAGGGCGACGTCGTCGGCGTCGGCGTCGGCAGCGCAAACGCGACGTGAATTCAAAATACGAGCCTGAACCGAATTAGAATTGCACGAATTTTATATTATAAAAAAAAAACAATTAAGCAGTTAAGTTCTCAACGAAATGAAAATAATTATAACAATAAAAGATGAAAGGAAAACGCTGAATTAATAAATCGCATGCGAAGGGCGACAAGGTGTGTGTGTGTCTGATAAGGAATAACATGCAAATGTTTAATTAATTGATTAATTAAGAACGTTTTCTAATTATTGAGCTCTATGATAATAATTAATTATTTTTTCGACGGTTTAATTGCTTCCTGTTTTCGTAGTTTTCCAATCGCGTTACTGAGTTTTTCCTTCGGGTTTTCCTGCGCCTATCTCCCTTTGGTTTGCTATTATCCTGATCCTGGTGCGTCTTGTGCGTCGCCTTGCGACGTCTCTTCGTAGCGGCGCAACTCGTACGGCCGGCGCGGCGGCGCGGCGCGCGGCGTCGCAAGCGCAAACAAAAATCAGCGCGGCGTCGATGGTCCTTTATCAGCATCCAGGACGAAGAAGATAGAATCACCAGGATCCGACGTGCTCGATGAGTGAAGAGTGATTTGCTGTGACGCTAATAAACTATTTTATTTTATTTTATTACTTAACGAAACTATTTAAACAACAAAGCTGCATTTCATAAATTAATCTTTGGCAGATAATAACTGTCAGCTTTCATTTCGTCTAGTTAAAAAGTGTTTTTGAATTTAAAATTACGAGGATTAATTAATTAATAAAACCACGAAAACTAAAATTTAAAAAAAAATATAATACTGGATAAAACTTATTCTGATTTCATTTTTCTAAAAGCCCGCTGTCCGAAACACTTTTATCGTTTTAATTTTATCGTACCTAATTTGTATATATATTTTTTTTTATTAAAGTTTTAATTTTTTTCTTTTAAATTCATATTTTTGTTTCAATTTTCTTTCCGAGTTTCGTTTCTTCAACTAACCTAATCGAAAATTTGCAGCGCCTTTAAAAAATAATTTTAACCGAAACCGATAACTTGTTTTATTTTTTTTAAATGTTTATTTAATAAAGGATTTTCTTTTGTATTTTCTACAAACTAAACTGAACTCATAATGCAATAATAAAATAAAGTCAAATCGAATTAAGAACACACAAAAGAAGATCGGTTTATAATTAAAAGAAATTAAAAAATTAAAGTCAACGTCAAATAAGATCACAGAATGCCAATTACGGCTATTAGTATTATCAACATTTTTAATTTAAGTCGTCCTTAGAATGTGACGTTTTATAAGAAGTTCAATAAAATGTCAACAACAGCATTCTAATTGATATTTAACCTCCAAACTAAGTGCGGATTAGAATGTGAGGTATAATTGTATCATCTTTTGCAAACGTCCGCAAGTGCAATTCATCTTATGTGCACGAACCGATCGACTTGTTTAGTCTACGCGTCTAGACGGTCATAAATCGCCGATGTCGTCTCATTTTTCTCTGCATTGTAAGATCCTGGGAATTACAGTTTTTGTGCATTGTTATTGCAACGGAGAGATTAAGTTGCGTTCAACTTGACCTTTCATGCTATTGGGTGTTCTTTATGTCAGCTTTTACTCGATTGGGTTGGTAGTTGACAACTATGAGCTTTCTTTTCGTCTAGTTAAAAAGTGTTTTTGAATCTAAAAATACAAGGATTAATTAATTAATTAATAAAACCATGAAAACTAAAATTAAAAAAAAATATAATACTGGATAGAACTTATTCTGATTTCATTTTTCTAAAAGCCCGCTGTCCGAAACAATTTTATCGTTTTAATTTAATCGTACCTAATTTGTAAGTATAATATTTTTTTTAAGTTTTAATTTTTTTCTTCTGAATTCATATTTTCGTTTCAATTTTCTTTCCGAGTTTCGTTTCTTCAATTAATCTAATCGAAAATTTGCAGCGCCTTTAGAAAATAATTTTAACTGAAACCGATAACTTGTTTTATTTTTTTAAATATTTATTTAATAAAGGATTTTCTTTTGTATTTTCTACAAACTAAACTGAACTCATAATGCAATAATAAAATAAAGTCAAAACGAATTAAGAACAGACAAAAGAAGACCGGTTTATAATTAAAAGAAATTAAAAAATTAAAGTCAACGTCAAATAAGATCACAGAATGCCAA
The DNA here is from genome assembly GCA_036172665.1 of Prosopocoilus inquinatus. Lineage (NCBI taxonomy): Eukaryota > Metazoa > Arthropoda > Insecta > Coleoptera > Lucanidae > Prosopocoilus > Prosopocoilus inquinatus. The sequence goes on along the minus strand of CM069871.1, from coordinate 10,629,727 downwards.
TTACGGCTACTAGTATTATCAACATTTTTAATTTAAGTCGTCCTTAGAATGTGACGTTTTATAAGAAGTTCAATAAAATGTCAACAACAGCATTCTAATTGACATTTAACCTCCAAACTAAGTGCGGATTAGAATGTGAGGTATAATTGCATCATCTTTTGCAAGCGTCCGCAAGTGCAATTCATCTTATGTGTGCGAACCGATCGACTTGTTTAGTCTACGCGTCTAGACGGTCATAAATCGTCGATGTCGTCTCATTTTTTTCTGCATTATAAGATCCTGGGAATTACAGTTTTTGTGCATTGTTATTGCAACGGAGAGATTAAATTGCGTTCAACTTGACCTTTCATGCTGTTGGGTGTTCTTTATGTCAGCTATTACTCGATTGGGTTGGTGGTTGACAACTGTGAGCTTTCTTTTCGTCTAGTTAAAAAGTGTTTTTGAATTAAAAAATACAAAGATTAATTAATTAATTAATAAAACCATGAAAACTAAAATTAAAAGAAATATAATACTGGATAAAACTTATTCTGATTTAATTTTTCTAAAAGCCCGCTGTCCGAAACACTTTTATCGTTTTAATTTTTTCGTACCTAATTTGTAGATATAATTTTTTTAAGTTTTAATTTTTTGTTTTGAATTCATATTTTCGTTTCAATTTTCTTTCCGAGTTTCGTTTCTTCAACTGATCTAATCGAAAATTTGCAGCGCCTTTAAAAAATTATTTTAACCGAAACCGATAACTTGTTTCATTTTTTAAATATTTATTTAATAAAGGATTTTCTTTTGTATTTTCTACAAACTAAACTGAACTCATAATGCAATAATAAAATAAAGTCAAATCGAATTAAGAACAGACAAAAGAAGACCGGTTTATAATTAAAAAAAATTAAAAAATTAAAGTCAACGTCAAATAAAATCAGAGAATGCAAATTACGGCTACTAGTATTATCAACTTTTTTAATTTAAGTCGTCCTTAGAATGTGACGTTTTATAAGAAGTTCAATAAAATGACAACAAAAGCATTCTAATTGACATTTAACCTCCAATCTAAGTGCGGATTAGAATGTGAGGTATAATTGCATCATCTTTTGCAAGCGTCCGCAAGTGCAATTCATCTTATGTGTGCGAACCGATCGACTTGTTTAGTCTATGCGTCTAGACGGTCATAAATCGCCGATGTCGTCTCATTTTTTTCTGCATTTTAAGATCCTGGGAATTACAGTTTTGTGCATTGTTATTGCAACGGAGAGATTAAATTGCGTTCAACTTGACCTTTCATGCTTTTGGGCTTTCTTTATGTCAGCTTATACTCGTTTGGGTTTTGATCTGTCACGCTTCGCCCAAGCCCTTCCTTACTTTAAAAGGATGTACGGCCGGTTTTGGCTTTATTAATTTACGACGTGCCAGAAGCACGCAAAGATAGTTGTCGTTGGGATATCCCCCCCCAGGCATTGTGGTGTGTTTCGAGTGGGAGCTGCCTATATTGGTACCGGCAGGACCTCGGCGAGGTTACCTGCAATTGTACGGCTACGGTCGGAGTTAATTTAAGGTTCTGAATCAACACACTTAGGTGTTCCCATGAGTTTGCTGTGTAACAAAGATAACAAACGCAAATATCGCAAGAACAACAAGGAAAGTAACAGTTTCAGGAAATTCCGGAGATCCAGAGAATTTCTTGTGCGTTGTTATATCGACGGAAAAATTAAATTGCGTTCATACTCGACTTTTAATGTCATTGGGCCTTCACCTCATAGGATTGGTTGCATTAAAGCATTTTGCAATGTATTTACGTAGTATTATTTATTTTGTGCAGAATAAAATGCAGTTCCAAACAGGAAACTCTAGAAATGCCGCGCCGGATCGTTTGTTATGAACTTCCGCGAACCGTTGAAATAAAATACGCGCGGTCGGTTCGAACCGCAAACACGGGGCGAAACAGAAAGGCATTTTCCAGAAAAGGGCCGAGAGAAAGTCGCTTGGTGCGGAAAAGGGAACGAACAATGGTGCCGATTACACGAGCACCTGCTCTTCGTTCACTTTGTTTCTCGTTAAAACTAAAAGAGTTAAAAAAGGAAAATTCGTTTGCCTTATTCTTTAGTTCTGCTCGGTTTCCCTTTGTTTTACGTTTTGCTCCTGGATGTAATTAACTTAAAATTTAATTAAAAAGCAAAGAATTTAATATAATAACTTCATCGTTCATCGTTCGCTTCGATTACTGTTCTGATCCGTTTAAGTCTGTAACGACCCCTAAGGGGCCCATACCAACCCCGTTAGGAATCCCAGCAAACATTCTGCTTAAGATCACCAGCCATCCAGCGTAGAATCTTGATTATATTTTGTTATCCGGCCTAAGAGGACCCCAAAGTAATAATAACAATAACACTGGTGGGTTGAATTAAAGGGAGTAAAATTGCTGCTTGAGACCACCAGACGTCCAGCATAGATTATGTTTGATTATCAGGCCTAACTAAGAGGCCCACAAATAATAATAAGGGGGTAAAAGGGAAAAAAAATTCTGACATCGATTTTGTTTAATTAACGAACCTAAGATGACATCAATGATAATAATAAAGACACGTGGAGATTGGGATAAAGGCAAAACAAACAAACTTTCTTCAACTTTAAGACCACTAGAGCTCAGGAACAGAATGTTGACTGTGATTATCAGGCCTAAGACGACTCCAAATTGAAACGAGGAACAAAAAAATTATTTTCCAAGTCACGACTCCAATCCGCATTAGTCTAAAAATCAAATGTTCCGCAAACATTTTTGGTTCTTCGAGCCGGATTGAATTTGAATTTGGATATGAACCAGCGGATATAGACCGTACTTTTGGGGCTCTAGGTTTTTTTCCCTTAATTTATTAAAGCGTCTAAATTATGGATCTATTTTCAAGTATGAAGTTTTAATTAACTTACAGTTTCTCTGCCAGCTATTCATTGGTACAGATTGGTTCGAATTAAGCGCAAAATAACTTACAATGGTTATTAATAAAGGAACGCCGGTTATTGCGCACGTACGATAATTAGCCAGCGGAATCCTCAAGGTCACGCAAATATTTCAAATAATCAAAACTCTCAAATGAAGTAATAAATATGAAAACCGAATAAGTCGGCCCGTATTTCGTTCACAAGACGCTTTAACTTTTCGGCGGTTCTTTGTGTCCAATTTCAAAGTTAAATACTTAAGACGTAAGTAACATTTTAATATCTGGTAAGATATTATTTATAATAATTAAAAAGTCACAAATTAAATGAAAATAGAAATCCAACAATGGGGCCCGTATTTCGTTTACAAAAATTTGCAATTGAATTTATCGGTGGTTTTTTAAATCTGATTTCAAAATCGTATCTCCTGTGACGTGACGAATATTTTGATATCTGGTAAGATACTACTTATAATAATTAAAAACTCACAAGTTAAATGAAAATAAAAATCCAAAAATGGGGCCCATGTTTTGTTTACAAGACATTTGAACTTATCGATGGTTTTTTGAATCCGATTTCAAAGTCCAATCTCCCGGGCATAACATTTTGATAACTGGTAAGCTATTACTTATAATAATTAAAAACTCGCAAATTAAATGAAAATAAAATCGAATAACGGGGTCGGTATTTCGTTTTTTTTTTTTTTACAAGACACATGAACTTTTTGGTGGCGTTTTGGTGCAATTTCCTTGGAGTTAGCATTTTGAAATCTGGTGGTAAGATTTGAGCGACAAATTATGAGAATTTGCCTTTCAGTTCCCGGTTGTAAAAGGCGAAGCCCAACCGGATCCGGAACGCGCAGCCAAATAATAATAAGGAAATAAAAGGGAAAAAAAATCTGACATCGATTTTGTTTAATTAACAAGCCTAAGATGACATAATAGTAATAATAAAGACACGCGGAGATTGGGATAAAGACAAACAAACAAACTTTCTTTAACTTTAAGACCACTAGAGATCCGGAACAGAATCTTGACTGTGATTATCAGGCCTAAGACGACCCCAAATAATATTAACAATGACATTTGGTGGTTGGGGCGGCGAAGTAAACAAGATTCCTATTTTATTAGCTTTAGTTGGATTTGGAGATGTATTTTGTCTCTAAACAAAGAGAATTCCAATCTTATTTAAAAATTTATTTCAAATAGAAACTAAAAATAACGCGAGATTTTTCTGCATAGTCAAACAATGTTGTTAATTTGAAGAGGATTGTAAGTCACCCGCCGACGTCGTTTCGGAAAGTTTTAGTCACTTAGTTGATGACAATGAACAGTCAGTCACATTACAGCTCTGAAAAAAATGTGATAATAATTTTAGACAGAGGAAAACGATTTCATTGAATTTCTTCCCCTCCTTCAAACTTCAAAGGGGTATCAAGGGAATGGAAATTTTTCCTCCTCGTACAATCCTCGTCGATTGAGGGCCATCAGCGAAGACTCCAAAGAGATCATAAAGAGTCAGAACTTGGTAACTGCATCTGATGCGAATTAATTACTCCGAGGGATAATAAAGCGAACTTTAAGGCAGCAGGAAACTGCCACAATAATTAATCGACACCGTCTCGCCCTCATTCATAATTAAATTTAACTAGTTCGCGAAGCTCACAAACGAAATGCGTGGGTTGTATGTATTGCTTGCATACGTGATCGAGATTAAAGCACAGAATCCTGTGATTAAAGGGCCGCGAGTGAAGGGCGACATCCAAAAATTACAACGGGTGATTCAAAATAAGTGTTCGACTCGTTAACCGCAGGTAGCACACTAAAAAACAAAAAAAAGTCTCTATGCACATAAATAATCTAGTGTGCATAGTCTCTAAGATAAAATGCATTGAAGTTTCAGGTATGAATTGGTTGATGGGCACTGGTACAGCTGTATTTAGTCACAATAGTAATGAACCCTCGCGGAGTAGATCGTTTGCCTTGAAACAAAACTCGAAAAGATTTTAGTTTATGGCTTTCTGCGGAACGCAGTTCATTCTTTTGGACATCAAAATGTGTATGCATACATAAGAATTGAGTCATAATTTTCATTTTAGACTCGAAGAAGGCTGATTGTTGGAATGTCTGTGATAAATTTATTTATTTCTTGCAAATTCAAACTTGAATGACCTTATCAAGTTCGGTCCTAACGGATCGGACACTTATTCTGAATCGCCCTATATTAGAAACAATTTTACTCGTCACCCTCAGTTGTAGTTTCTTTTTTACTTTTTTTTTAATCGGAACTCGAAAGACGAATGGATCAATAATGGGTGGTAGTACATACCTAGTATTGGTCGTGGTCGTTAGTTGGGAAAGTTTCTCGTGTGACCCGGCCGTAATTACGGGCTCGTTCTTATTATTTATGGGGTTGAAATTTACAGGGGCCCAATAAAAGAAACGAATGCAATAATTTATTGGAACGGAAGGTATAAAACACAAGCTCTAAAATTTGTATGATATTTGATAATAAGGGCGCGATTTTATTTCGACTTCATTTCGAATGCAAAAAAAAAATTAATGGTTTCGTGTGTCGAGCGTGTAATTTACTTGATTCTAAACTAACGGCAAAACTTTCTTCTATCCTCGAATGAAAATAAGTCGGAGTTAACAAATTCTGCACGCGGAGTGCTCCGAAATCTATCTTTAGGGTAGGCAACACATCGCACACGGAAATAGAATGGGTTGCCTACTCTCAATCTTTGAGGTTTCGTCTTCGGCGTGTCACTTTGTAAAGAATCGAATGTTCAGTACGGAGAGATGTAATGGTTTTAGAATAATAAATTAATATTGCGATTAAATAATATTTATGATGAATCTTAACGCGTAATTATAATTAAATCAGGGTCAGGATTTCTTCGAAATTTTTGCACACGACGCAACGCTCGACCGCCGCGCCCAGAGAATGAGATCGAGTGGGTGGAAGCTGCGATATTACCCCTAATTTCTGCACGCAATTAAGGATAATTTTTGCATGGCAAATGCAACAGCCCATTTGCGCAACAATCAAGAAGGAAAAATTCCAGCAGCAGACGAAATCCGATCATTCTGGGACAGTTTACTATTGAACTAATAGAAAAGCCTTTAAATAGTGCGGAAACATGCAAGAAGTGGATCTTCCTAGTCCTCAAGTCTAAGCCTGTTAAACTCGTTACACGTTAACTGTTCCTCGTTGAACGATTTTTTTTATGAACATATAAAATAGCGACATCTTACTATCGCTTTTTGACCTAACATTGCAGTAGGATAGACAAATTGAAGCGGGATTTGCTCCTAATGAGTCCCCCATGCAAGGCGGCCATGCTTGCTGTCAAAGCATAATGAAAGATTTTAGAAAAATTTTGTGCAAATCGTTTTTGATTGCAGTGAGAACCTCGAGCAGCCTCTGGACAGCTGTTTCAGCCCTGCTTGGGACTTCTTCAGCAGAAACGTAGCTCGACATTCCCACTGCAGACCAAAAACGACTTGCCCAATTTATTCGCAAATGCGATGTAAGCATTTGCGAATAAATTGGGCAAGTCGTTTTTGGTCTGCAGTGGGAATGTCGAGCTACGTTTCTGCTGAAGAAGTCCCAAGCAGGGCTGAAACAGCTGTCCAGAGGCTGCTCGAGGTTCTCACTGCAATGAAAAACGATTTGCACAAAATTTTTCTAAGATTTTTTTTATATTTTTCTAGTCAGCCGATTTCCTTAGTTTGTAATTAATTTCGGGAAAGAAGAGACAACTCTTCACGCTCGACGTAACGTAATTTCTGCACTCAATTAAGGAAAATTTTTGCATGCAAATGCAACATCCGACTTCCCCCTTAATTTCGTGAAGAAGTTACTGCACTTTACGGGTGTTTGTTTCTTTTTTCTGGTAATAATCAGTTTAATAACAACCGAATTTTTTGTATTTTATTGAGTGAGTTGAAAAGGGAAACTCATTTTACGCATAAAGAAAAGCTATTTTCTAATACGGGCTTTATTTTCTTTATAGTGAATATTCGGTTTTTTCTCTCAAACCGTTTTTGTTCTATTTAACGCTATAATCTCATTGATATTTATTAGTTTTTGTTAACTTGAATTGTTTTTGGTTATTTTTTAAAATTTTTGGTAAATATTTAAAACTTTACGATTTTTTAATATATCATATTTAAAAATTTGAGCATTGTTTGACATACTCAAGTAATGTTTTCAATAAGTCAAACAGAGAGAGAGAGAGAGAGAAAGAGAGAAAAGAGCGTAGCAGTACAGGTAAGACGCCATTTGAGCAACCGTAAAAAAAAATTGGAAAATCGATTTCTGAAAATGTAATTTTAAATTTGGCGCCGCCGAAAACTGTACTTGAACAAAATCTACACAGATGGCGCCAGCGCGACGCAACACGCAACACGTTTATTTTTATTATTATTTTTTATTAAATCCAGTTCGAAAGAAAAATACATAGATGGCGCTGGTCTATCAGGTTTTATATTTTTTTTAGAATTTAAGCGATATATAGAAAGTTGTAAACAAATTCAATATAAAATCTTTTACTGCGGCTTAAATTAATTAATTTTAAATCATGCATCTATACTCTATGCCATAGGTACGTAGTAGAGAAAATAGATTTAAAAAATTTACATTAATAAGGACCTTATCTACCGAATAGGTACTATTGACCCACACTGTACTATTTTTTTTTTTAAATTATTGATGTTGATGTTAATCCTACAGCGTCAAAACTAAGTAAACGATTGCAAATTGTTGTTACCTAACCTGATGTGATCGATAACAAAGTAATAAGGAAAATTAAGAAGCAGCGAAAAACGTTATTAAAAAATAAGGCGAAAAAGAAAAAATACGAAATGAGGAAAGGGAGCTTTTGAGAAAAAAGTCAACAACAAAAGATTTTATATGAATTTGTTTGCAACAGCGTTTCTAATCTCGCTTAAATTCTAAAAAAAAAATAGAAAATCTGATAGACCAGCGCCATCTATGTTAAAACGGTCAAAACAAAAAAAATATTGACAATCGCTTTTTTTTTCTTTGAGACTAAAACAGAAGGAAAATGTAAAAACATTTGAACAAACAAAAACTGAAAAAATAAATAAAATATCAAAAGAAACCAAATCCTATAATTGAATAAAAATCGAGATCTCAAATGATAAAAAGTGACATTTGTCATTTGTTTTTTAAATACTCTAACGAATTAAAAAAATTAAAAAAATCTATATTTTGGGTGAAATATTAAATACCAGGAAATTATTGTTATTAAAGTTTTTGTGCATTTTTCTTTATTTAGTCGTTCGAGAAACGGAGATTCTGTTGCACTGGCGCAATAATTTTTTTCCGGACGGACTACATTTTTTGCCAATTATTCAAATATTCAAGAATTATTGTTAAGAACTTTGCTGCCAACATCAATAATTAAAAAAAAACAGAGTTAAACAACAGCAAATCTAAAATTAATTGTTAAAATTATATTGCATCAGCGCCATCTGTGTATTGTTTTCGGACTGCCTTTTGTTTATTTACTAATTTATTGGCCGATAATAATTATATTAACAAGAACAAATTATGGATTTGAATAAGACATTAAAAAAAATGAAACTGAAATAAAAATGTGTTCACTGGTGGTGCCATCTACGTGGATTTCGTTCGCTTATGATCTTCTTCACCGGCGGGAAATTTAATTTGAATTTACATTTAAGTAATTTTGCTCGTGTAAGAAAATTATTAAATGTTGTTAAAATTAGAAGAAAGTCTGTTGCACCAGCGTCATCTTTTTAAATATATTTTTTAATTTACGTTTTCCATCATTCATATTTAAGTTATTTTGCTAGTATGAGAAAATTATTGTTTGCAATACGTTTCTGATGGCACCAGCGTCGTCTAAATATTTTTTTCGAATTTATTATTAAAATTATCAATGCGTCTTTTTTTTCGAATTGCATTTTATTGGCGCATAATTTCAAATACTCAAAAAGTATCGACTGTTAAAAATTATTTATTAAAAAAAAAATATTAATTTCAATTAAGTTTTATTGACTGCAATCTTCAGCGGCGCGAAATTTAAATTTAAAATGTAAACATTGCTGATCTTTCTCTCTGCTTTCCTTGGATTAAATTTTATCTGGAAACGTCCTTTGTTTGAATTCTTCCCTTGCATTTTTTTTGATGTTAATTAAATCATTTTTTATATTAATTAAAATCATTTAACCGCCTACAGTTGCGCAGAGTAATACGAAGTTTGTTACCTAATACCCTTTTCAAATAATATCGTTCTCTGATTCGCTCTCATTAACTTCACTCCTGTCATAAATTATAAATTTCGGTACTAGTTCTGCTTCTATAGAGGTTCCGTGTTACGAAAATACTATGGAATGGATTAAAAAAAGATTCGTGCACAGTTCCAATACTATCCGGAGATCACATTTAAATTTTGATAAACTCTTTTTCTTACATTAATTTGCATTTTTCAGATCAATCCGCAACACACCATACCGACCATAAACGATGACGGTTTCATACTCTGGGAAAGGTAATTATTAAAATAATGGATTGGCCTCTCGTGTATTTATAGTTGTTTTCTCTTTCTGCATGTCAATTTATTTAATTTTTTTTATTTTTAAAATGTTTTTTTCTCTTTTTTAATTTGGTAAGTTAAGAGTGAGTACTTCATATCAAATACCATCGGCGAGATTTGAACGAATCTGGCGAAATGATCCTCCTGATCCCTGCAGTAGATGTTCCATTTTTATTTTTATTTATTTTTTTCTTATAGTTCCAATCGTTCTTCTTCGAACCTTTCTTTTGGTTTGCTTGCCATTGGGCTCCATCTGATAATTGCACTAAACAGTGCCCTGATTTTATACCTCTTCTTCTATACCTCTTCTTCTATACCTGTTCTTCTATACCTCTTCTTCTATACCTCTTCTTCTATACCTGTTCTTCTATACCTCTTCTTCTATACCTCTTCTTCTATACCTTTTCTCCATCCTTGAATGTCCTCAGTTCTTCCTCCTGCATACATGGCCACTAACTTTCCAGTTTTGCTCTCCTCCTTAAGTTCTCTTCTGCAATTATTATTAATAATTATTTCTGATATTTATTTTCCGACTAGTGTGAGTTTTAGGTTCTCCATTTTTGTGCTTATCTCAATTGCGTCGCTTCAAATTATTTCGGTTTGCAACGTCTTTTTTGATTTTTATTTTCATCAGTCGGGCAATCCTGCAATACCTAGCGGACAAATACGGCAAGGACGACACCTTAAATCCAAAGGATGCCAGGAAGGCGGCGGTGGTAAACCAGCGTCTGTATTTCGACGCGTGCACTTTGTTCAAGAGCCTCGGCGATTACTTCGTGAGTAGTACGAAGAAGAACGATAGATTTCAAAATGTTGGGTACTTTTGGACTTAGGGAAATGGGCAAGCCAAAAACCACCAAAAAAGTGTCAAAAGTCGAGATGGCTCAAATTAGACCCAAAAGCCCCAAATGGATTCAAAAGTTCAAAATGAGGCAGAAAGATTAAATACTCTAAAGTTTGGATACTTTAAAAGCCGCGTGAAAGGAAAAGACCTAATCATTGGAACGAGGACCAAAAAAATTACTCCTATTTTCCAAGTGACCAATCCAATCCGCCTTAGTCCAAAAATCAAATGCTCCAAGAATGGGGGATTTTTACATTCTATCGTATGTCAAACTCACAGCGGTTTACTCTTTTTAGGCTCGGTCTTTCCACCTCTAGATAAAATTATCTGCTAGGTAATAACCTTGGAAACCATTGTGTCGATAATAGTTTCCCAGGATCTTATCTAGCAGATAAATAATCTGCAGAACCAACGAAATGGCGCCGTTTTGTTTAGGCAACTAAAATCACTCTGATGTGCAAAATTTGATCAGAGAAGTAACGTTGGTTGTCGGGGCATTTGACACGAGTAAAAACAATGTGCTCGGCAGTACAATAAAATTCGAAATTTAATTAACTAAGATTCATTGAAGGATTTCTTGCAAGAACATCCCAAGTAAAAAAAAAAAACAATTTTTCAGAATATGTACTAAATAAAGTTAATATCTTTGATATTATAGTGTTTATCCTGGTTGAACTAATCTAACTTTTTTTTGTATATTCTAAAATGGAATAGTTGTGGTTTCAAACTCAGTCCGTCACGTAACTTACAACTCAAACATACCTGACATTCATTCTTCATACAACCGAACATTGGTTGTTCTGGCAAGAGACCCTGCGATTGGTTGTGTGAATGAATAAAAATGAGTTGTCCACGTTACGGCGCCATTTCGCTTAGGCGACTCAAACCACTCCGATGTGCAAAACCTGATTAGTGAAGTCGCGCTGGCTCTCCGAGATTCAAAATTTAAAAATCAAGAAAAAATCAAATCTAGAAGCAGCAACGGCGCGGTGTTGATTTAGCAATCTTTAGAAAAAATTTCAAACGTTAAAAATACAATAGAAGAAGAAGTTAATAAATTTACCGCAATATTTTCGATTGCTTTGCTAAAATAAGTCAGTTAAATATTTAAAGGACATTTTAAAATTTACTTCTATCTGAATTTGAAAAACTTTTCATAAAGAACTGACGTAGAGCAAATTTTTTTATTTTTTTTAGTGACGAAGGTCAAACTTTTTGATGGTTTGTGTAATTTTAACTTTTTAGCAACGAAAGCAAAAAGACTCGATTTTCAAAAATTCTTACGTCTCGGAGAAATGGCGTAGTCTGAAAAACAATGAATATTATTCAGAATTCTCAAAAATTCTTTTAATTTCTGAGCAAAACATTTGTTTCACTTTAACAATTTGATGGATGTTTATATTCACTTCAGTAAAATTCCCAAGAAAATATACACTTACAATGAGCAAGTATTCTTTTATTAATTGTTGCTCCATTTGTGTATACCGAGTGTCCCATGCCGTATTAAATTCTCATTTTAATTTTATTTTCATGTTTTTTATAAGAAAAAGACATCACGGTGCTCAATGGTACGTCGAAACAACCGTTTTTATCCTTTTCAGATTTCATGTAAATCGATTGAGGGTGTTGGACACATATAGTATACGTGAAACGAAGGGCAACAATGAATAGTTCTCTTTTTTCATCTCAAAAATCTGTCCACCCTACGTTCTGGCAATTAAAATCACTCTCACGTATAAAACCTGATCAGTGAAGTTGCGCTGGCTCTCCGAGATTCAAAATTTAATTAACGTCTGGATTTTCTGTACAAAAGATAAAAAAACAAATCTCGAATAAGTACGACGCGAGCTTAGAAACAAACAAGCTAAAATTTCTCATGAGAACAGACGTTTCAAGTTACTTGGAAAAAGAGAACAATTCAAGGCAAAACCCAAGAGACAAGGCACATTTTGGCAATTTTGCATTTTCACTTCGATTATTGCGATTGATTACTTTATCTTACGGTTCCTGTTTAAAACAAATTATAATTGAATTCGCGAACGATTTTAAGTTATGCACGTTGAAACAAAATACTGGTTTTCCGAGCGATGCGTCCACGCGTTAAATTATATTTTAACAAACGCTTTTGGTTCTTCGAGCCGGATTGAATTTGAATTTGGATATGAACCAGCGGACGTAGACCATGTTTTCGGGGCTCTAGGTATTTTTCCTTTGATGTATTAAAGAAGTGTCTAAATTATGGATCTATTTTCAAGTATGAAGTTTCATTAACTTACAGACTCTATGCCAGCTATTCATTGGTACGGGTTGGTTCGAATTAAGAGCCAAATAACTTACCATGGTTAGGGAAAAGAATTCGGGGGCCACTTGTTTTGCGAACTATACGATAATTTAGTACTCGGACTGTATTAGCCCCGCCCACAACAATCTCTGGCAAATCAAAACGTTCACATTGCACTCCTTCCCCTCCTACTCATCAATAACAATTTGATGTATCGGAGTCGCGGAAGCAGAGAGTATATTCGACGTAAAAAGCATCTGAAACTAAGTAGCCTGAATTCTATTCCCTGGTTATTAATAAAGGAACGCCGGTTATTGCACGCATACAATAATTATCCAGCGGAACCCTCAAGGTTACGCAAATATTTCAAATAATCAAAACTCTCAAATGAAATAATAAAATGAAAACCGAATAAATCGGCCCGTATTTCGTTTACAAGACGCTTTAACTTTTCGGTGGTTCTTTGAGTCCAATTTCAAAGTTAAATCCTCTAGACGTAATTTTAATATCTGGTAAGAAATTATTTATTAATTAATAATTAAAAAGTCACAAATTAAACGAAAATAAAAATCCAACAACGGGGCCCATGTTTTGTTTACAAGACATTTGAACTTATCCATGGTTTTTTGAATCTGATTTCAAAATCGAATCTCCTGTGACGTAATATTTTGATATCTGGTGAGATACTACTTATAATAATTAGAAACTCACAAGTTAAGTGAAAATAAAAATCCAAAAATGCAGTCCCCATTTGTTTACAGGAGTTTTGAATTTATTGATGGTTTCTTTTAAATCAGATTTCAAAGTCGAATCTCCTGGACACAATATTTTGATATCTGGTAAGATACTATCTACTTAAAATAATTAAAAACTGAAAATGAAAACCGAATAGCGGGACCCGTATTTCGTTTTTTTTACAAGACGTATGAACTTTTTGGTGGTGTCTCGAGTCCAATTCCCCTAGAGTAAACATTTTGAAATCTGGTAAGATTTGAGCGACAAATTTTGGGAATTTGCCTTTTAGTTTCCGGTTGTAAAAGGCGAAGCCCAACCGGATCCGGAACGCGCAGCCAAATTCGAGGAAGCCCTGGGGTACCTGGACGAGTTCCTTCAAGGCCAAGTATGGGTGGCTGGTCAGTACCTGACGGTGGCGGATTTTGCCATCGTATCCACGGTGTCCACAGCTGAGGTCTGAGTTTAATTTTTTGTGAATTTGTTTTATTTTTGGAGCTCAATTTAGGACCGGATTTTGCCAAACATATCCACAGTGTCCACAGCTGAGATCTGAATTTAATTTTTGGAAATTTTTTTTATTTTTTGGACTCAATTTAGGACCGAATTTTGTGATCGTATCGACAGTGTCTACAGCTGAGGTCTGAATTTAATTTTTTGTGAATTTATTTGTTTATTTTTGGGGCTCAATTTAGGAACGTTAGTATCGATTGGGACGTTAACACCGATAAGCCGTTATTGCATGCATTACGTCGTAAAACACAATAATTAATTAGACTTCCTAATTAGTAATTCAGTAATCAGTAATCATCACAATCTGTTTTGCAGGCAGTACAATTTGATATCACCAAATACCCTAACGTGAACGCCTGGTACGAGAGGGCACAGAAAGCGATGGGCGGTTATGGTTACGAAGAAATAAATGCGGCTGGTGCCAACATGCTCAGGGATTTCTTCGAAAGCAAACTCAAATAATCAAAAAACGAAAAAGAAAATAGAAATTTTGGGCACGTCACCACTCAAGAATCTTCTTCACCTTTCTCTCTCTTCTTCTTACACACTTGAATATGATTACGATTACTGTTTCAAAATGATGCATTCCGTTTTCAAACGTGTTAAATAAAACAATGTCTTTTTTTATGTTCGTTTCTTTTGCTTTTTGCTTTTCGCTGCAGATTCAATTAAGAATTCGTTATATTATAAAGCTTTAAAATAAGCTTCTAATTTTATTACAGAACTTCCGAAAGCAAGCTCAAAACTACGAATGCTTGAAAAGGTAAAAAAGAAGTTGTTTTTAAAAAAAAAAGAATTTAAAAAAATGCAGGAAATAGGAGATGATTACAGTTTCCTGTAAGTTCTCCTTTTTCTAAAATGGTACTGTTTAAACTCGACTCTCCACAGGTGACACTTAAGAAATTTCTTTTTCTTTCAGAATTTAACAAGCTCGAAACTTTTGTAAAATCTGTGAAGTCGCGTTGAGGCGTCGAAGAAGAAAAACGTAACAAAACTATAATTGTCTACTTTTTTTGTTTTCGATCGTACATAAACTTACGGTCCGCGCAGTCAGATGTCCTTCTATTTGAGCACGCTAGGGTTGGCAACACCGGTCACAAGATTAAATAGAAAACCCGTTAAATTTACAAAAAATAAACAAGCTGTTAATCGTATTTGTTAAAAACTCAAACAAAAGGCAACGGTATCAGACTGTTTAACAAGAAAAAAGGAAACAGAAACTTAAAAGCGATAGCAAAAGACGAACGAGTTTAATTCTCATTTCGAATTTATTCTTCGTAAAAAAAATAATAAAGTACGATCGATCGTGAAAAAAAAATGACAAGAATAATCGCCACTTTTCGCTTAAAAGAAGAAAACACAAAAGAAAAACAAAATTCAAATCATTAGAAAAAGAAACTTTGAAATTTTGTTCGTTTTTGGCTCAAGGAAAAAACAGAGCAGAAAATCTTCATCATTTACTTTTTCCGTTTTGTTTTGTTTTTTTTTTTTTCATTTTACCAACTGTAATTTTGGTGACGTTTAATTTTCTCGTGCTTATCATGAATATTGGTTGGCAACACTTCATCGATCGATCACCTTATGTTTCTCTAATTTTTTAAAAACGAAAGCGAACAAATGCTCAGATGTACGAGCTTAAAAAAAATATAATTGACGTTAAGAACAAATCGTAATTATAATAGCCTTTAAAATCCTTGTTTTTCTTTCTAATTATTAGCAACACTCAAATCGATAAAAGGAAGAAGAAACGCAGTTGGCAACGCTTTCGATCATCTTTTGTTTTTGAAAGGCGAAAATGGAGGTGGGTTTAAATTAAAAAAGAAGTCGACCTGAACGGACTGAATTCTTGAAAAACAAAAGAAATTAGTGATTGCTAATGTTGTTACAAACGATCTCTAAATTCTTTTGTTTTTCAAAAATGTTGTCGGTCGATCTTGTCGAAGAAACAGAAAACAGAAACTTAAAAGCGATAGCAAAAACGAACGAGTTTAATTCTCATTTCGAATTTATTTTTCGTAAAAAATAATAATAAAGTACGATCGAACGTGAAAAAAATGACAAGAATAATCGCTTAAGAGAAAAAAAAAAACAAAAGAAAAACAAAATTCAAATCATTAGAAAAAGAAACTGAAATTTTGTTCGTTTTTGGCTCAAGAAAAAAAAAAGAGCAGAAAATCATCATCATTTACTTTTTCCGTTGTTTTTTTTTTTTTTCATTTTACCAACTGTAATTTTGATGACGTTTAATTTTCTTGTGCTTATCATGAATATTGGTTGGCAACATTTCATCGATGTTTGTCTCATTTTTTTTTAATAAAAGCGAACAAATGCTCACATGAACGACCTTAAAAAAAATAATTGACGTTAAGAACAAATCGTAATTTTAATAGACTTTAAGATCCTTGTTTTTCTTTCTAATTATTAGCAACACTCAAATCGATGAAAGTAAAAAGAAACGCAATTGGCAACGCTTTCGATGATCTTTTGTTTTTGAAAGGCGGATTTGGAGGTGGGTTTAATTTAAAAAAAAGTCGACCTGAACGGACCGAATGTTGTTACAAACGATCTCTAAATTCTTCTGTTTTTCAAGAATGTTGTCGGTCGATCTTGTTGTCAAGCCGAGGGCCTTTCGTTTTCAAAACAAAACAAAAAAAAAACTGTCAATGCTCAAGACGGATCGTCTTCCTTTCTTTTCTTTTTGATGAATGAGAAAGAATGACAATAAAAATATTGAAGAGTGTTTAATACTACAAGAAAAGTAAATAAATAAGAACGTAGAACCGGATGAAGTGTAATTAATGATTTTTCATTTCTTCGACGAAGAAAAAAATTGACGGCGCTGGAATCGATCGTCTTTTGACAGAAAAAAAAAACAAACAAATCGCTTCTTTAAATTTTTCAAGAAGAAAAAAGAATTTAGCGCGCAATAAATGCGGCTGGTGCTAATATGTTCAGGGATTTCTTCGAAAGCAAACTCAAATAATCCAAAAACAAAAAAAAAAATTTTGGGCACGTCACCACTCAAGAATCTTCTTCACCTTTCTCTCTCTTCTTGTTACACACTTGAATATGATTACCAGATGGCGGATAGAAAAAAGTGTAACAGTTTACTATTGCAACGAAGCGGTGCGATGTTATAAATAGATTGTGTACACGCCTCAAGATATTTGCCGGCGCAACGCGTCTAGCCGATAGTGAACAATCGGTAAGCCAAAGAAATAATGCATTCGTTAGGACGGCATGATTCACAATAGTGTCGCGGTTGACTGCGATGCTCGGACACGATGCGCACGAGAGAGTGTGCTGCAGAGACGTGTCGTGCTTCTATTTGATTCAAATCAATTAAATTGTTGTTTCTAAATTCAAGAAAGAGCTGTTATTAACTTCTGGAATTATATTCGCGTTTTTACCGTAACGGTATTAGACTGATTGTTTAAAAATCACTTATAAGCGGGAGGAACATTTAACGCTTCGATTTAGACCCCCACGTCAAGTCGGACTGCCGCTGTCTCAAACTGGTTTCAGGCAGTTCACTTCCTTGATTCCGCTGTTTGATGATTACTGTTTCGAAATGACGCATTCAGTTTTCAAACGCGTTAAATAAAACAATGACTTTTTTTTGTTCGTTTCTTTTGCTTTTTACTTCTTGCTCCAGATTCAATTAAGAATTCGTTTTCTCAAGAGTTTAATATTAAAATTTTTTTTTCTTTTTCTGTTCCGCCCGAGCAAATCCGCCGCTGCTTCAAGACGCGATTTATTTATTTATTAAAATGTAACACGAACGCCCTTTTTCGCCAAAAGAAAAAAAAAGAAGGGGGCGGAAATTCATTTCGGTCGGTTTGATGCCTTTATGCATCGCGGGGTGGGAGGGGAGGAGGCAGGGGAAAGACATAAAAAGCAATGAGCTTCGTGTAAATTTCAAATCGGCGATAAAGTGCCGTTTCCCGAACGTTCTGCAGGAGATATCGAGGAGCCTAGCAGGAACGAATAAAGGATAAACTACGTCGGATAGTTCGGGGGGGTTAAATCGGGGCAATCTTTGCCCGGTACAACGTGTCCAAACTTGTCGGATAAAACCCCGGGTTTCTTTGCCCCTTTTACGTATCGTTCGCTTTTGATTTTCTTGTTTTTAATTTAAAGACGAAATTCGTCTTGTTTCTTTTAGTTTATTTATTCGATCGGGCAAACGTCAGACGGTAACTAATTTTCTTGAACCTTTACTATATAAATCCAGGAATATAATTTTGATTGATAATCAAGGACCTCACGTCGTTGTAGTAAACTTCCGGTAGTAACTTTTGTTTTAAAACTTAAGCTGCTGAAATTGAATTATAAATGAATTCCCTAGATTTCCCTCTAACTTTTCCCGACCTGATTACTTTCAATTTTGCAAAATGAGATTTATTTTTCACAAAGAAAAGAACAGAATAGAATAATCCAATGGTTTATTGAAAATAGAAAAGATTTGTTTCATTTCTGAACGGTTTCAACGTGTACCGTGCATGCGATGTGTTATTTCCGAACGCACCTCCGAATTTTCACCGTTAACAAAATCTATCTGCAAAGGAAGTTTTATTTAAAACAGTTGACTTTTGGATTTTATTATTTTTTGTTTGTAACTGTTTAAATCGCCCTGAATTATAGTGACGCACAATTTTTTTTTCTTTCGCCCCTAAACGAGGCCTTAAACATCGGAAGGAGCTTTTATGGACTCGGCAACCCCGTGTTTGAATTTCCCGCCAATTTATTCTGCCACTATTCGTCATAATTAGGATTACAAATGATTCGTAATTACTTTCTCAAGAAGCAAATTCTTCATATTTTCATCTTCTTCACGGAGGTTAAGTAACTGGAGGAGTAACAGGCGAGCAGAAAACGAGCCGATTTTAATTTTATTTATTTTTTAATTTCATTTTTATTACAACATGGATAATTTAAAAATTTTACAACATAAGTGTGAAAAAGAAGTAATCAAAGTCTGAGAGAGATCGCAATATGTTATGTTGCTCCAACTTTTTTTACTCGCAACGTCCATTCCTCCGCAGTATCTGATGATACACGCGCTTAGCGTTTGATATTACATATTATATTATCGTCTTTAGTTTTCAAGTACAAAGTTTTTTTAATCTCGAACCGGACAGAATTGTGACGAAGCTATAAATCTATAGCGAAACGTTGAGTGTGTTCTCATCATATTTCTGTCCGGTTCGAGATTAAAAAAAACTTTGTACTAACAATTTTCATCGGACAAGAACCAACTTGAATTATTTAGTTTTCGTTTAATTTTTATTTTAGTTTAATTCATTGATCGTCTAACGATAATGTGAACCAAAAACAAGAAGCGAATCACAACGTGGAACGAAAAAATTATCTGCCAAATAAAAATAAAAGAAGATCGGTTTCCTTTTATAAATCTTTTGATTTTTTTCTTCTTTGCATTTTCCTTATCCTATTATAAGTCTTTTATGTGTGTTTTCTTTTACGTTCCATTAATCCTCCGTCAATCTTATTTTGTATAATAAAACAAACGACTATCGGGTTTGCGTTTGCCGTTTTTTTTTATTTTTATAATAAATATTTCGTCTTTGCACAACTACAGTGATCGTCTTTTGTTTTATTTTGTTGATTATTTTAAGATTATTTTCGCTATTGTACTTTTTGTACTTTGTTGTTTTCGATTTTTATTTAATTTGATCGATTTTCTTTGGATTTTCTCTTTTTTCTTGTATTTATCGACTGTTTTTTGTTTTTGTTTTTGTTTCCATTGATCCCCTGTCGGTAACGCAAACGAAAAACAAAGAGCGAAACAATAAATAACCAAAGAAATAAAACAAAAGACGATCGGTGTCATTTTATTGTAACTTTGTGACTTTTACTTCAATTTTATAATAGATCGATTTTCATTTTCCTTGTCGATGACATTTTGTTTTACTGCGTGTCTTTTGTTTCATCCCAGTTTTCCTCATTTGTTTTATTTCGTTGGTTATTTTCGTTTCATTCTGCAGTTCGCTTTTTGTTTTCCGTTTTTTTTTTTTAATTTTTTTTAACTTGTTCGATATTCTTTTTTCGTTTTGGATTTATAAACCGTTTTGTTTGCTTGTTTTGTTGTTCCGTCACTTGTTTTGATTTGTTTTGTTCAGGGCCGTAGCTAGGGAGGGGGGGGGGGCAAGGGAGGCTGAGGCTGCCCTGGAAAGTATTAAGCCTGCCCTACGATTGCCCAACCTGATATGAAAATATTTTAAAAATTCCTGTTTTTGTTTGTAATTGATTTAAATCGCCCTGAATTATAGTGATGTACATTTTTTTCCTTTCGCTCCTAAATATCGGAAGGAGCTTTTGTGAACCTGGCAACCCTGTGTTTAAAGCTCCCGCTAATTTATTCTGCCACTATTCGTCATGTCATAATTAAGATCACAAATGATTCGAAATTATTTTCTCAAGAAGCAAATTCTTCAGACTTTTATCTTCTTCATCGAGGTTAAGTAACTGGAGGAATAACAAGCGAACAGAAAACGAATCGATTTTCATTTTATTCATTCTTTATATTATTTTTATTACAACTTAGATAATTTAAAAATTTTAGTCTAAACAACATAAGTGTGAAAAAGAAATATCAAAGTCCTAGAGATTACGTTCTGTCGCTCCCACTTTTACCCGCAACGCCCATTCCTCCGCAGTCTCCGATGATACACGTGCTTAGCGTTTGATATTATTTATTGTATTATGGTATTTAGTTTTCGTTTAATTTCATTGGTCCTATAGCGATAATGACAACCAAAAATAAAAAACGAATCACAACGTGAAACGAAAAAATTATCTGCCAAATAAAATCATTTTCCAAACAATTTCCTTTTATAAATCTTTTGATTTTTTTCTCCTTTGCATTTTTTTTATCCTATTATAAGTCTTTTATTTGTGTTTCCTTTCATGTTTCGTTAATCCTCTGTCAATCGTATTTTGTATAATAAAACAAACGACTATCGGGTTTGCGTTTGCCGTTTTTTTTTATTTATTTTTAAAATAAATATTTCGTCTTTGCTCAACTACAGTGATCGTCTTTTGTTTTGTTTTGTTTAAGATTTATTCCGCTATTCACTTTTTGTATTTGTTTGCTTTTTTGCTTTCGATTTTTATTTAATTTGATCGATTTTCTTTGGATTTTCTCTTTTTTTTGTATTTATCGACTGTTTTTTGTTTTCCTTTTCATTGTTCCCCTGCCGGTAACGCAAACGAAAAACAAAGAGCGAAACAAGAAATAACCAACGAAATAAGACAAAGGACAATCGGTGTCATTTTATTGTCATTTTCTGACTTTTATTTCAATTTTATAGTAGATCGATTTTTATTTTCCTTGTCGATGCCATTTTGTTTTACTGCGTGTCTTTTGTTTCATCCCAGTTTTCCTCATTTGCATTTCCCGTTTTCTTTTTTTTAAATTTTGATTTTGTTTAATTTCATTGATCGTCTTTTGTTTTACTTCGTTGGTTATTTTCGTTTCATTCTGCAGTTCGCTTTTTGTTTTCCGTTTTTTTTTTTAAATTTTTTTTAACTTGTTCGATATTCTTTTTTCGTTTTGGATTTATAAACCGTTTTGTTTGCTTGTTTTGTTGTTCCGTCACTTTGTATAATAAAACAAACGACTATCAGGTTTGCGTTTGCCGTTTTTTTTTTTATTTTTATAATAAATATTTCCACTTTGCTCAACTACAATGATCGTCTTTTGTTTTATTTTGTTGATCATTTTAAGATTATTTTCGCTATTGTTTTTCTTTTCTGTTTTCTTTGGATTTTCTCTCTTTTTTGTATTTATCGACTGTTTTTTGTTTTTGTTTTCATTGATCCCCTGTCGGTAACGCAAACGAAAAACAAAAAGCGAAACAATAAATTTATTGTCACTTCGTGACTTTTATTTCAATTTTCTAGATCGATTTTCATTTTCCTTATCGATGCCGTTTTGTTTTACCGCGTGTCTTTTGTTTCATCCCAGTTTTCCTCATTTGTATTTCCCTTTAGTTTTGTGTCCATTTTTTTTTTTTTTAAATATATGTATACACATTTTGATTTTGTTTAATTTCATTGATCGTCTTTTGTTTTATTTCGTTGGTTATTTTCGTTTCATTCTGCAGTTCGCTTTTTGTTGTCCATTTTTTTTCTAATTTTTTTAAAAATTTGTTCGATATTCCTTTTCCGTTTTGTTTTTATAAACCGTTTTGTTTGCTTGTTTTGATTTGTTTTGTTCAGGGCCGTAGCTAGGGGGGCGCCAAGGGAGGATGAGCCCGCCCTGGAAAATTTTAAGTCTGCCCTACGATGACCCAACCTGAGATGAAAATATTTTAAAAATTCGTGAATGCATTAGAATAAAAACTTCTACACTACGATAAGCCTTCCCTGAATATTTAGTCTGGCTGCGGTCCTGGTTTTGTTGTTCCTCTTTCGTTTTCGTTTCCATTTAATAAAATTTTACCGTAATCATTTTCTTCTATTAATTATGTTGTTGTCTGTTTCGTTGTTTTCGTATTTCGTTTTCATTATTGCGTTTAAAGTTTTTTTTTAATTTTTATTGTTCTTGTTTTCGTCGGCTTTTGTTGTTTCATTTTCTTGATTATTTTGCATTTCATTCTCTCGTTCACTTTTATTATTTAAATTCAACCATCTTTCCTTGTTTCTTTTGTCGTCTTTGTAACTTTTTATTATCCGCCTCTAGCTTTATTTTATGCATAGTTCGTCCTTGTTTTGTTTTGTTGTCCGTTTTTGTTTCCCATTTGCGTTAAATTTATTTTTAATCTGATTTTATTTCCTGTTGTTATTTGGCAATATTCTGAATTTGTCCCAATTTCGGGAAATTAAATACCTGGGTATTTACCCAAAATTTTATTTGCTGGGTATATTGGCCATCATTTAACCTCGAAGATTTTTTTTATCCTCTAGGCCCGTACAAAATTTCATAAAATAAAATCTTGTATAGTGTGACGCGGGTGCTTTACTGACACCAGAAATAATCAGTTTTTTTTTGAGGGTTGATAACTATACGCAGCAGTAAATTACAGAATTCTTTTAATTAACAGAATATCGTAACAGCAACGCTAAACGTTGCAATCCGAACTGGCCGAACGTTGAATAGTTCTGCAGATTCCTGTAAAACATTACAGAGTCCTTTTTATTTACTGTGCAGCTCGAACTGAGTGAAAAAGCTTTTCTTTATAATCAAACAGAATTCCGTTTTGTAAATTACAGATTGATTTCATCAAAAGTTTGTGAAAGAAAAGCTTTTAGATTATTTGGCACAAAAAAAGTTTTCTTGTTGCGATAAACGAAATAGTTTGAATGAATTTAGTAAGTAAATTGATAATCAAGAACTTCACGTCGTTGTAGTATACTTCCGGTAGTAACATTTGTTTTAAAATTTGCGCTGCTGAAATTGGATAATAAATTAACTCCCTAGATTT
The DNA here is from genome assembly GCA_036172665.1 of Prosopocoilus inquinatus. Taxonomy (NCBI): domain Eukaryota; kingdom Metazoa; phylum Arthropoda; class Insecta; order Coleoptera; family Lucanidae; genus Prosopocoilus; species Prosopocoilus inquinatus. Next base: position 10,606,391 of record CM069871.1, on the reverse strand, counting down.
CCCTCTAACTTGTCCGTAGCTGATTACTTTCAATTTTGCAAACTGGGATTTATTTTTCAAAAACAAAGAACAGAATAGAATAATTCAATGGTTTATTGAAAATAGAAAAGATTTGTTCCCGATTTTTCGGTGGATCTACCGATTTTGAACCCAGCCTACCGATCTACCGAATTTAAATCAATTCTGCCGATATTTCACATTTCAATTTTATACACATACAAAAACACAAGTACAGGAAAATAAATAAAAATAGTAAAATCTTCTTTCCCCAAACCAACTGTCCTCTTCGAGAACTTCAAGGTCGACAGCCTACATTAGAGGAAGAGTTTGATTTAATTTTAAAACAAGTGACAGTTATCTTTACTGTCGTGGTGTTAAAACTAATATTTTTTTAAACTTTAAAATTTTTTTATCATTATTTTTTTACCTATACATTTGGTACGTTTTCGTAAAATTTTTATTATTACATTTAATGGTTATTTTGAAGAAAAAAATTGCTGCAGATCGCTTTTGCTTGCAGCGTTAGGTCAAAAAGCTATCGTAGGATGTCGCTGTTAAAGTCATTCGTTATTATTTTGCTATTTCTATTTTTGTTTAATAAAGATTTGATGTTTTTTTTTTTCTTTTAATTATAGTCTTGGTTCGTTTTTTTTTTAATTTTATAAATGAATATTGCTTTACGTATTGTCTTTTAACCGTTTTCAAGATCTACCGAAATTCAGAAACATCTACCGAATCTTTTTACAACTTCATTTAAACACTTAAATCTTTATAAAATCATTTCTTTCGAAGGAGTTTGATTTAAAACAAGTGACAGTTATCTTTATTGTAATTGTGGTATTAGAACTAATATTTTTTTCAAGGCCAATGTTAGAATTTTTTATCACACTAAACATTTGGTACGTTTTCGTAAAATTTTTATTATTACATTTAATGATTACTATTTTGAAAAAAAAAAATTGTTGCAATTTGTTTTTGCTTGCAGTGTTAGGTCAAAAAGCGATCGTAGGATGTCGCTGTTTAAGTCATTTGTTATTATTTTGCTATTTTTATTTTTGTTTAATAAAAGGTGCTTTCCCTCGCTTAAAAATTTGAATCGTGTTTCGAATAGTTTGGACCTGAATTTCGCAGTTGCAACGAAAACACCTGATTTGAATTTTTGATTGACAGATCACTTGTAAATAACCATAATTCAATCCAAGCCAGTTTTAAAAATAGAGAGATTCAAATAAATTTATGATTTTGAATCAAAACACGTTTGGATCACGATTTTGTGAGCGAAAGAAAGCACCTTAAGGTTTGATGTTTTTTTTTCTTATTATAGTCATTAGCTTTGTTCGGTTTTCTTTTTAATTTTATGAATAAATATTCCCTTACTCATTGTCTTTTAACCATTTTCAAGATCTACCGAAATTCAGAAACGTCTATCGAATTTTTTGACAACTTTCTTCCGAAACGCACGCTAAGACGGTTGGCAGCATTGATACTGGCACTCATTAAGGTGCGTTCACCTCTTCGCTTTTTACAAGTTGACGTTTTTAAACTGTAAAACACTATTACTTTTTTGCTTAATTGGAAAATTGAAGCCCCCTCCCCCGCCCCCTCCAATATGGTAACGTAAACATTTATTCAGTGTTTGAGTGACCGTTGACTAATAGTTCGCTTTTCGCTGTTCACGCATGACACGCTATATAGGTTATGTACACGTCAACAATCGCAAGCAAATAGATAACGCCTTGCAAAATATTCTTAGTATTCGCTTTAATCTTAAACCATACTCTTGCACAACAATCCAGAAAGAACCGAACAGACCGCAATTATTCAATTATGCTAATCACGATTCCGTGCCGCCGGCCGTGCGCGCAGCTTCGAGTGGGGGTTGTGGCGGCCGGGGGAGGAGGAACGAGTTCAGGTTTAGAACGAGAACGACCAGAAATTCGTTCGTCGAAGTTTACCACACTGAACGTAGGAGTCACAGTGTCAGCAACGCTTGCCTTATTCGTCGGCCTTATTTCATTGTATTCTTCAAAGTAAGAAAGAATCCGGCTTCTGAACTTCTTGTGTTTTTCTAACGAACTTGCGTTTCAGCACCAGAATGGGAATCGACTTCTACTACGCCCCCGGAAGTGCACCCTGCCGCACCGTCCTTTTGGCCGCGAAGGCCTTGGGCATAGACCTGAACCTCAAGTTCGTGGACCTGATGAAGGGGGAGCACTTAACTCCGGAATTTGTCAAGGTAACGTAAAATCTTTTTTTCTGTTTTCGCATTGGTTGACCAAAACAACTTTTCGTATCATCACAGAAAAAAAAAAAAAAAAAAAGAGGCTGCCGTAATTAGGTAGAATTAAAAATAAATTGTACAGTGTGATCGGAAATGATTGAGGTGCGTTTGAATTTCCCGCCCCCAATTTAATTCTTTAAGTTCTGGAATAAAGTAAGCCCCGTGATTTTTTTTATATTTTATAAAGTTGGCGATGCTTACTACAAGAGTAAGAAGACAGTTGCCGCCAATAACTGTCAGCGCCCATTTTCTAATTTAAAATAAAATAGATTTCAATCATAAAAATTTTGCACTGTAAAATTCTTCTACAAACATTTTATAAATTGAGAATGCAAAAGAAAAGAAAGAAAAAATTAGGAATTTAAATTATGAAAATAACAAATTTAAATGAAATTTAAGTAAAACTCCATCATATTCAACAGGAACGCTTTGGCGTATATATATATATAAGGTGAAAATTACTAATATGACGACAGCACGCTAAATTCAGTCGTGCCTCCTTCAATCTTTTCTGAACGCACTGTGTTATTTTCAATTAAAAAAAATAGAATTTTTCGTAATTCGTATTTTTTCGTATTTTTTTTCATTTTCGTAAAGTAAAATCCATCATGTTCAGGAGGAATGCCAAATTTATAAGGTAAAATTTACTATGTAACAGAGCGCTAAATTCAATCGTGCCTCCTTCAATCTTTTCTGAACGCACTGTTATTTTGAACTTAAAAAAAAAAAATGAAACCTTGCTTGAGTATTTGTTAAATTATTTTAAAAAAATGGTGTTTTTTTTGCTACAGTAAAAATTGAAGTAAAATCCACCATATTCAGGGGGAATGCCAAATTTACTAATATGTTGACAGCGCTAAATTCAAACGCGTCCCCTTCAGTCATTTCTGAACGCACTGTATTATTTTGAATTAGAAGAAAAAAGCAATAATTGAAACTGTGCTTCAGTATTTGTTGAATTAATTAAAAAAAAAAAACAGTTTTTTTCCTGCAGTAAAAGTTTAAGCAAAATCCATCACAATCAGTAGGCATACCAACTTTTAGATTTTTTCGAATTTTTCGTATTTACGAATTTACGAATTGTGGAATTTTTTCCCTAATTTTTCAATTGTTTTGCTCCTTTAACTTTTTTATATTCTTTAATTTTTTTTAAAATTTTTTCCATGATTTTTCAAAATTTTTTCTTTTCGTCGCCGCGTTTCATTCGAAATCCAGCACGACGTTTATCTTAACGCGAACGATTTCCTCCGTTGTTCGGCCGCCATCTTGGTTCCAAGATGGCGGCGAAAGCGACGTCCAAATTCGTGTCATCGCCATGTTTCATTTTGTCGTTTTGGCACCTCATACGACGGATTTACTGATTTTCTTATTTTTTTCAGTTTTTAAAATTCCTCCCTAATTTTTTTAAGATTTTAAAAAATTTTTTATTATCAGAGATATCTTGTTTTTTAAGATTTTTTAACATTCATTATTATCAGAGAAATCTTGTTTCTAAAAAAATATATCTTAAAATATGTATATCAAAAAACATGAATCGGTTACGTACTTGGGAAATTTCCTTTGACTCACGGAATTCTTTGACCGTTCAACATTTATGAATGCTAACTTTAAAATTATGAAATATCTAAAAAGCAAGCGAAAAAAAAACGATTATTAAATTGAATTAAATCTTCTTAAACTGACATAAGCATTTGTAAAATGAAGTTTTTCTTAAAGAATTATTGGATTTTTTCCATTTTTTTCCCTAATCTTTCAATTGTTTTGTTCCTTTAATTTTTTTACATTCTTTTATTTTTTTAATTTTTTTCCATAATTTATCTTAAAATATCTTGGTTCCAAGATGGCGGCGACCGTGACGTCCGAAATCGCCTCGTCGCTACATTTTGTTTCGTCGTTTTGACACCTCATACGACGGATTTCCTGATTTTCTTAATTTTTTTTCAATTTATAAAATTTCTCCCTAATTTTCTTAAGATTTTTTAAAATTCTTTATTATCAGAGGAATCTTGTTTCTAAAAAAAAAAATATCTTAAAATGTATCAAGAAAAATAAAAATAAATCGGTTACGTTCTTAGGAAATTTCCTTTGACTTTGACGGAATTCTTTGACTGTTCAAAATTTCTGAATATTATGGAAAGGGTATCTAATAATGACCGTCAAAATATCGAATTGTATTGGCAACAATGACAACCAAAAATGGCTAAGGATATGTAAAAACGACCGTGAAAACATCGAATTCTACTGGCAACAGTGACAACCAAAAATGGCTAACACGAAAAATTATTTACAGAAATGCTTTGGCGGATATCTTGACGATTATACAGAAACCTAAGTACTTAGAAAGAGAAAGCGAACGATTTCAAAAAAGTTAACATTCTCGTGAGAAGGCTACAAAAACCAAAGGGCAACAAAAAAAAAATACAACAAAAAGAGTTTTTTTTGTGCACAACAAAAAAAAACAATGTTCATGCTCCTGATGGTTCTAGGACGGTTCTAGACTGTCCTTGCGAGAACCAAAACAATCCTAAACATTTATGAATATAAAAATAAATAGTGTTTTTTTTATAATAGTAAAAATAATTTTCTTAGGCAATACAAATCGGAATGTTTGTGGAATGTACAGTAACAGTTTCTGGAATGTTGCAATAACGCAATCGACCTTGGTTATGCTGCCTTTGAGGAATGTACTTACATTTTAACATACATAAAAGCAGGCCAGCTAGCTCAGTTATGTTTATTTACTATCACGTTCACAATTCATGTGCACAACAAAACAGCACATAATAAATTATCTAATTTTAGAAACGCAAATAAAATTCGCTCGCATTTTTTAAACTTGACCTTCGTGAAGATCGAGAAAGTTGTCGTATATGGGGGGGCCTTGAACCTCCTCACTCTTAAAATAGGACCTGTCCGTCCGTGTGTTTGCTTGCATCTACATACATATCTCCAAGCAACGTGGAATGTGAAGATTGCAGACGTGATGATTGTGATGAGGCAAGGTGTTAAATTGTGGCATGATTTTTAAAAAAAACAGATTGCGCAATTCTTACGCGCCGTCAATTCTTCGAAAAAAGTTTAGGACGAATTTTAACAAGCGGAAGTGTACATACTTACATACGTGTCTGCGTTGATTAAGGTTTAGGTTTGGTCGGTCAGGGAAAACCTTGCTGTTTAATTAAATAAAGACCTTCATCCTGTTTGGCGTATAAATAAACACTTGAGTTCGTCGGTTCGTTTTGTAGCTACGTAGATTAAATGTGGTTAGAAAAAAGAAATGATTGAGGTTTCCTTTCGAAATAATTGGATACGATTTACGGCAACGCAATCTGAAATATTCGGGCTTGCTTCAAAAACTGAGCGTTTCTTCGTAACTTTGTTTTTAAAGAGTGCTACTCACCAACGAAATGCAAAAAAAAACTAAAATACTTTTTGGGGCGAGACTCATAGAGAGAGAGAGAGAGGGACGTGAAATTTTTGTACAGAAATTAAAGCAAATTATTCGTTATTGAACATTGCAAAATAAATTGCTTACCTAAACAGGATGTTGAAATAAACTAAATTAATCGATATTTTCATTAGATTATTGATCTCGCGGATCGCTGTTCCAAATAATCAAGGTCAACCAGATTTTAATTTCGGTCTTTATTTTTAAAGAGTGCAAGAACATTTTAATTTCGGTTTTCATTTTTACAGAGTGCTCGCCAATGAAATGCCGAACATTCACAAATGTTGCGTTATAATTTATTGATCGATCGTAAATTCAAAATACTTTTCGGAGAGAGAAGAAAACGATTTTTTGTACAGAAATTAAAACAAAGTATTCAGAACTCAGAACGGGTTACTTTAATTACTACTAAAAGTACTTTTTTTGCAAGATGTCCTCAAAAGTTACCTTCCCTGTCGAAAAACATACTTTCATAGATTAAGGCGCGCCATTAAGCGGCAAAAGGTTAGACTTTCCAGCCACTTTTCTGCTGCTGAGACGTCAATTAGTGCCGAAATAGTTATTCAGAGGGTGCTTGAGAACCACACTGCAATCTTACCCTTACCTTGCTCCAAGCTTTAAGAGTTAATTTTTATTTCTTCTTAATTTTGTAATGTATTTATTTTAGTTCGGAACGGGTTACTTTATTTACTACTAAAAGTCACTTTCTTTGTAAGAACTCCATAAAAGTTATTAACTTTCCTGTCGGAGTTACTTTCATAGCTTGAGGCGCGCCTTTAAGCGGCAAAGGGTTTGACTTTCCAGCTACTCTTCTGCTGCTGAGGCGTCAATTAGTGCCGAAATAGTTATTCAGAGGATGCTTGAGAACCACACTGAAATCTTACCCTTACCTTGTTCCAAGCTTTAAGAGTTAATTTTTATTTCTTCTTAATTTTGTAATGTATTTATTTTAGTTCGGAACGGGTTACTTTATTTACTACTAAAAGTCACTTTCTTTGTAAGAACTCCATAAAAGTTAACTTTCCTGTCGGAGTTACTTTCATAGCTTGAGGCGCGCCTTTAAGCGGCAAAGGGTTTGAGTTTCCAGCTACTCTTCTGCTGCTGAGGCGTCAATTAGTGCCGAAATAGTTATCCAGAGGATGCTTGAGAGCCACACTGCAATCTTACCCTTACCTTGCTCCAAGCTTTAAGAGTTAATTTTTATTTCTTCTTAATTTTGAAATGTATTTATTTTAGTTCATTATTTCCAGTCCTGTCGCCAAGTTAATGATTTTATCACTGTGTTTTCGGTGATTTTCAGACATTCAGCGATTTCGTTGCCAGCTTAGTGATAAAAATCTAGTGATGTTTGAAAATTATTTTAATTAAACCTCTTAGGATTTAAGTTCTTATAAAAAAAAAAAAATTATTTCAGTCGATTCGGTTTCATTCTGTGATAGCAAAATAGGCCAATATGAACTGCTGAATTTCAATTGTTTTTTTCTTTATTTATTGTAAAAACGGTTAAGGATATGAATTTTACAAAATTAAAAACAAATGACGATCAGAAAACATTAAAGCGGCACTGAAAACAATTTTTTTAGAATGTTTTCTTAATAGAAAAATTCGATTGTTATAAAACAGTGGCGCGTTCAAAATTTGAAAACAACGTAAGGGCGGGGGAGGGGGTGAATTTACAGAGTCGGAAGCCAAGAGATAAATAAAAAAAAAGGTAAACGTCAAATTTTAAACACCGGATTTTTTTTCTTTAATTTTTTCAAAATTTAGACCAATGTGAACAGCTGAAATTCAATTGTTTTTTTTTTTTATTGAAAAACGACTAAGGATGAAAATTTTACAAAGTTAAAAACAAATGACGCTCAGAAAACATTAAAGCAGCACTGAAAACAATTTTTTTAGATTTTTTTTTAATAGAAAAATTCGATTGTTATAAAACAGTGGCGCGTTCAAAATTTTAGAAAAATTCGATTGTTTCGATTGTTATAAAACAGTGGCGCTTTGAAAATTTTAAAACATCGTAGGGGCGGGGGAGGGGGTGAATTTACAGAGTCGGAAGACAAGAGATAAATAAAAAAAAGGTAAGCGTTAACTTTTAAACGACGGATTTTTTTTTCTTCAATTTTTTCAAAATTTAGGCCAATATGAACAGCTGAAATTCAATTGTTTCTTCTTTTTTTATTGAAAAAACGACTGAGGATGTAAATTTTACAAAGTTAAAAACAAATGACGCTCAGAAAACATTAAAGCGGCACTGAAAACAATTTTTTTAGATTTTTTTTAAATAGAAAAATTCGATAGTTTCGATTTTTATAACACAGTGGCGCGTTCAAAATTTGAAAACAACGTAGGTGGGGGAGAGGGGCGATGAATTTACAGAGTCGGAACCCAGGAAATAAATAAAAAAGCGGTAAACGTCAAATTTTAAACACCGGATTTTTTTTCGATATTTTCAAAATTTTTAAAAATAAGCGTCGGGATCTGCCTTTAATGTAGCGTGAGGGCTCCAGCATTTGAAAACGAAGGAAGGTGAATTTACAAAATCGGGAACAAACTACGATCGGTGCGATTTTGCTGCTATTACAGATGCATCAAAAATATATTTTTTTGCATTTTTTTGTTTTTAAACACAGAAATCCGACTTTAATTCAGTGACGTATCAGTAATATCAAAAAAGCGAGGGGTAGGGGGAATGGGATAGGATTCGCCGTGTTAGAAACAAATGACGATCTGAAAACTCTGTTTAAAGTTAATTAATTTAAAAAAAAATGCGCGGGTTTAAGGCATTTTTCAAACGATTTTTTTTTAAATAAAAATGCTCTCTGTACAAAAACCACTCTAATACAGTGGCGTTTCCAAAATTTGAAGTCGGTGTGGAGGGGGTGTAACGGTTTTGCAATATCGGAAACAAATGACGATCAAAAAATTGAAATAAAGGGCGTCTGAAATGATTTCACGATTGAATATTATTTGTACGTACATATAAAATCGGAAACAATTTTTTCTTTTTTACAAACAAAACGCTAAATTACAGAAAAACGTTTTTTTTTAAAATTAATTCAGTGACGTGTGAGTATTTAATTTTTATTTTATTTTTTGAGATACTGCTGTACAAAATAATTTTTTTACATTTTTTTTTATATAAACAAAATGCTGTATTGCAGAAAACCGACTTTTTAATTAATTCAGCGACGTATCCGTAATTTGAAAGCGAGGGGGAGGGGGAAGGGGATCGGATTCGCTTATGTTAGGGACAAACGACGATCGGAAAACTTGAAAGGCACGTAACGTAATTTAAGAGAAAAAAAAAATGCGCGGATTTAAAGCATTTTTCAAATTAGTTTTTTTTTTCTCAGTACTGTACATAGAAAACCCTACTCTAATTATTATAGTTGCGTTTCCAAAATTTGAACTAGGCTCGGAGGGGGCGTGGGGGTTTTGTATTGTCGGAAAAAAAAGACGATCGGAAAATTCTGAAATAATTTAATTAGAATTATTATTATTTTTTTTAACGAAAAGTGAAAAGCGATCGACGACGTGGAGGAGTCTGGCTAAGTGAATTAATTCAAGCACGCTCCGCTCGGCGCTAGTTATCGATCGAGCGCGCTTTCCTAACCTAAAATTTTGACAGTTCTTGTCATTTAAAACCTTGTTGACGGAAAGTACTAAAAGGACGTGTGTTTATTAGAATATATGCTTTTGTTTGATTCTGCGAATCGATTCTTTTGACGTGGTTTTAAGATTTCGGATTCCATTTTTGTAAAATCACTTTCATCATCACTTTGTCACGTCGGCGTCGGTCGGGTCTTGTCGGATGGATAAAATATTAAGATCTCAAGATCCGCCTTTGTTAGTTGCTAGACGCTTTCCAAAGTTGCACACAAAGAAGAAAAATTACATATGCGATATTCGTTGCTGCACAGGAACGAACTGTGATGGCGCGAAAGTAGCAGTGGCAGCGGACAAGGGGGGTGAGGAGGAAGCTGCTAGTTTAAAATTAAGAAAGCAAAAGCCGCGAAAATGCGTCTGCTTTAATTTAATTATTGCAGGCAGCGGCTAGGCTTTCTTTTGTTTTCATTTTTTCGTTGGGTTGACCTTGCTTATACGAACTACTAAATTTCGATTTTGTTTTTTTTTGTTGCCTCGATATTTTCTTAAGTTTTTATATATTTTCATTTTCTGCTTGATTTGACCTTGCTTATATTGCACTCAATTTCAACTGAATTTTTGTTTTATTATTTTAATTTCTGTTTTATTATTTGAGTTGGGTGGAGTTCGATTGGGTTGGGTTTACTTTAATTAATACAGGCAGCACATAGGCTTTCTTTTATTTTCATTTTCTTGTTGGGTTGACCTTGCTTATATGAACTGCTAAATTTCGATTTTGTTTTTTTTTGTTGCCTCGATATTTTCTTAAGTTTTTATATATTTTCATTTCTTATTGAGTTGATCTTGCTTATCTTGCACTTCATTTTAACTGACTTGGGTTTTGTTGGATGTAAATTTTACTAACTTAAAAAAAAATGACGCTCAGAAAACAAAAAACAACAATTTTTTTTAGATTTTTTTTTTATTTTTTTAAAATGAGCATCGGAATCCGCCTTTAATGTAGCGTGAGGGGTGCAGAATTTGAAAACGACGGAAGGTGAATTTACAAAATCGGAAACAAACGACGATCGGTGCGACTTTGCTGCTTTTACAGATGCATCAAAAATATTTTTTTTTGCTTTTTTTTTTGTTTTAAACACAGAAAACCGACTTTAATTCAGTGACGTATTAGTAATATCAAAAAAGCGAGGGGTAGGGGGAATGGGATAGGATTCGCTGTGTTAGAAACAAATGACGATCTGAAAACTTTTCATTTTCTTGATGAGTTGATCTTTCTTATCTTGCACTTAATTTTAACTGACTTGGGTTTTGTTTTATTATTTTTATTTTTGATTTATTGTTTGGGTTGGGTAGAGTACGTTTGAGTTGAGTTGGATTGGATTTTTTCTTTATTATTTTAATTTCTTTAATTTTTTCTTGGGTTGGGTAGAGTTCTGTTGAGTTGGGCTTAATTTAATTATTGCAGGCAGCAAGTAGGCTTTCTTTTATTTTTCATTTTTTTCATTGGCTTGACCTTGCTTATATGAACTGTTAAATTTCGGTTGTTTTTTTTATTACCTCGATATTTCCTTGGATTGGGTTTCCGTTTTATTATTTTTATTTCTGATTTATTGATTAGATTGGGTGGAGCTCGGTTGACTTGGATTGGGTTGGGTTTCGGTTTTATTATTTTTATTTCTGATTTATTGCTTGCGTTGGATAGACTTCGGTTGAGTTGGGTTGGATTCCTGTTTTATTGTTTCTATTTCTGATTTATTATTCGAATTGAGTAAAATTCAGTTGAGTCGGGTTGGGTTGTCCTTGAGTTGAATTGTACCGAATAATTCTAATTGAATTTGGCTTTATAAAAGTTTGAAATATTTTTGGGTTTCAATTTTATAAGATTTTTAATATTTTTGTTTGAATCTCTTGGGTCGACTTGAGTTAAACTCAGTTGAGTTCTTTTGACGTTAATTCCAACTGAGATAAAGGAAAATTTTTCGGTATTTCGTTTTAATTTTTGAATTTTTTAACACTAGTTTATAATTCGATCAAAAACACGTCTATGAATCTTTCTTCTGTAAACTTTCAGAAACTATACATATTCTGTCTATTTTTTCCTCAGACCACAGGACAAATTGTAAGAAATCGGGACTGCCCCGCCAAGGTCGTCACTCACACATATATGTAATTCTCAAGAGCTTTTAAAAGTGAGAGAACCAGAAACGAAACCACAAAACATTTTTTCGTTTGTTATCTCATCTCTCCTCTCTCCCTCCCTTCAAGCCTTCAGGAATGAAACGCGTGGTGGCATGATGAGGATGACGATCCAGAAAATGTTTATTCCGTTACGCCACGGTTTAATGATGATATCTTAATGTAATAGTTACATTCAAGGTCAACGCTATAAATACATGATAAATAGCCAACAATGATAAAAATAATTGTGTTATTTATCCTCTTTCAGTTGAATCCACAACACACCGTCCCTACCATCAACGATAACGGCTTCTCTTTGTGGGAGAGCCGTGCCATCATCACCTATCTCTCAGACCAATACGGAAAGAGCGACTCCCTCTACCCCAAGGACCCCAAGAAGAGGGCGCTGATCGACCAGAGGCTGTATTTTGATATTGGCACTTTGTACGCGCGCTTTGCGGACTATTACGTAAGAGTTAAATTCCGGGAAATGTTTGCAAGGGTTAAAAAATGCTTTTTGGGGGTTTTCAGTACCCGGTTATTTTCGGCGGTGCCAGTTACGACCCGGCCAAGCTCACCAAATGCGAGGAGGCCTTCAAGTTCTTGGACTCGTTCCTGGAGAAATCCGAATTCGTCGCCGGCGATAAGCTATCGCTCGCTGACCTATCTCTGGTTTCGACCGTGACGACCTTCGAGGTCGTCGATTTCGATTTATCGCCTTACCCCAACGTCGCTAGGTGGTTGGCCAAGGTGAAGGCGACCACCCCCGGGTACGAGGAGGCCAACGGGAAGAACGTGCTGATTTTCAAGCAGATGGTTGACGCTCTGACCAAGAAGTAGGAGGGCACCAACCGAAAACCCCGTCGACTGCGTTTCGGTTTTGATCTTCTTCACCAAATTGAAAGAAGCTTTTGTTTGTTGAGTGTTTGCACGTTCGAGAGAATAAAGACCACCGTTTATTAAAACCTTTTGTTTTTTTTTTGTTGCGCTGGAACAAATAAATGAGCGAAGCCAAAATTTTGCGCTAGGCGTTCCTCCAATTTAAGGCGGAGCTGACGCTATCGTTCGTGTACGCAACGCGTCAGGGTCAACGCAGCGTAGACTTGGAGGAAAGTGTAACAAAATTGTCGGCATCGTTGGTGAGGCAACGTTGATCAAAGCGTACTAAAAATTCGGAGGGAGGAAAAGTGAAACACGTTCATGCAGAACTCCCCCAAAGGGTCTAGAAGACTTGGCTATCTCTATCTATCTTGCTTGTCATGTACTTGGTCGGGTAACATTAGCTTCCTCTTTCCATATCTTGCTTTAGGTCTTTTCTTCCCTTATTATTTTCCAACAGTTCTGGACCAACTCACTTTGGATTTTGCAAAAAATAATTTGGCTTCACTTGCCTTCTTGTTTTAGGTCTTCTCCCTTTCTCCCCTTCTATGTTACTTTCCAACATTTCTTTGGTACCCTACTAATATCCGCCGCCCCCATGAACCATCTCGGTCTGGATTTTGTAAAAAAGAAGAAAGTATTGTGCCTCGCTTTGTCCAGTTGATTGAATCGAACTTTGGAAGACCTAAAAGTCTTTGTTGGCTCGCTACCACCTGAATGAATTTACTTTATCTCTTGAATAATTAACGAAAACGGTAGTAAATTAGCGCTGAAGAGGACATTCGGCTGTCCCGAGCTAGTTCTTAGAAGGTCAAAGCGCCCAAACGTAAACAGCAGTATGGGCAACTGATAACCACCGTATCATACCACGCATGAATGCTAAAAAAAGCAAAAGAAACGGAATTAAATGTAGTTCTCTGATAGATTCTGGTGGTTTGTTGAAGACTTCTGGATTTTGGGAGAGGTTGCGTTTCTTGGACTTCTCAACGAAACAGTTGCTTTCAAAACCACAATAATTCATTAAAACCAGTTGCTTTAATTAAAAAAAAAAAACTACACGGGTTGCCCAAGGGTCATCAAAAAACCGAAAAAGAAACTTGGCATTTACTAACAATAAAATAAAATTGATAAGATAGTGACATCCTACGATCGCTTTTTGACCTGACGAAGCCCCAAACAAGACTGAAACAGCTGTACAGAGGCTGCACGAGGTTTTTACTGCAATCAAGAACGATTTGCAACAAAATTTTTAATAAAGAAATACCTCATTTAATTCAGGACAAAAAAGATCTAGAGATTTTATTTTTATTATTTTTGACTGTCTTCGTCGTTAGTGCTGTCGTCAATTGTTTCTATTTTTAACTTCGAACTTTTATATAATCGAAATTGATGGCCAATGACCGATCGATATATCAACGCAGAAAAAAAAAAGTTTTTATTATTATTATTATTAGGCAACGAATTTTGAAACGAAAGTCTGACAATAAAAAAAAAACGATTGTCATTTTTTCCTCCCTAGATTTTGAAATTGTCGCGTTGAATCAGATAAACCATCAACAGAGAAAAAACAGTGATCGTTGGGATCATAAAATTATTTTTTTTATGTTACGTAATTGATTCTTTTTGTAATTGAAAAAAAAATCCAAAATATTGGCAGCTGAAAAAATCGATTGTCACTTGTTTTTTTTTTTACAAAAATTGATCGTCACTCTTTATTTTTAACGAATTTTGAAACGTCCATCGAAGAAGCGTCCTTAACAAATCGATGTCAATTGTTTTCGATTTCTCAATCAAGAAAATGAAACGATTTTTTTTTATCGAAGGGATAGATGAAAATTGATCGTCGATTGTTTCTTTAATAAAAATTGATCGTCAGTCGTTATTTTTAACGAATTTTGAAACGTCCATCGAAGAAGCGCCGTCAACAAATCGATGTCAATTGTTTTCGATTTCTCAATCAAGACAATGAAACGATTTTTTTTTTATCGAAGGGATAGATGAAAATTGATCGTCGATTGTTTCTTTAATAAAAGTTGATCGTCAGTCGTTATTTTTAACGAATTTTGAAACGTCCATCGAAGAAGCGCCTTCAACAAATCGATGTCAATTGTTTTCGATTTCTCAATCAAGACAATGAAACGATTTTTTTATCGAAGGGATAGATGAAAATTGATCGTCGATTGTTTCTTTAATAGAAATTGATCGTCAGTCTTTATTTTTAACGAATTTTGAAACGTTCATCGAAGAAGCGCCCTTAACAAATCGATGTCAATTGTTTTCGATTTCTCAATCAAGACAATGAAACGATTTTTTTTTATCGAAGGGATAGATGGAAATTGATCGTCGATTGTTTCTTTAATACAAATTGATCGTCGGTCTTTATTTTTAACGAATTTTGAAACGTCCATCGAAGAAGCGCCGTCAACAAATCGATGTCATTTGTTTTTGATTTCTTAATTAAGACAATCAAACGATTTTTTTTTTATAATCGGTACAAATGAAAAGGAAGAATAAAATAATGGCAACTGACGCAGAAAAATTGATTGAAAAGATTCAAAACATTCGAAAGAGTGCAATTGACGAGAAAGAAGGTGTGTTAGGGGGTACAAGTCCTTGCCAGATCCCACCGCTGCCACCAAGAATGATTGATATATGACTACCATATCATGTGTGAATGATGAGTGAGTTCATGTGAAAAAAACTGCTACCCGTCGACTTCCAGTCACGCCAAAAAACTAATTCGATTTAGGAAAGGGTTCAGAAGGTGTCCAGTGACGTTCCTTGTAGTGATTAGAAAATATCACACAACCAGGGGTGGCGCTACAGGGATTACAAGCCTTAACTGCAAAGCAGCCCGACGCGACGCCCGCCGGCGCAGAGAAGTCTTATTAGGCGCTTGCCCCGTCGTGCCTACTTCGAAGTCAAGAAATCAAAACATTTGGAAACAAACCCCTTGCCGCTCTTACAGTTTAATTAACGCGGTGGTAAGGAACACGCGACAAAACAAAAATTTATTGCAATAGGGGATTCGGATCGCACCGCTGCCGCCAAAAATGATAGATGCGTGACTGCCCTGTTACGTGTGAACGATGAATGAGTTCGCGTAAAAGAAATTGCGCTCCGTCCATCCGGTCCCCAGATACCTACGCCACTGTTGCATGTCAGAAAAATCCCTAGCTCAGTGGATCGGAAAATAACTTCATTCCGCGGTAATTACAACCAAATTCACTTAACGTCGCTCGATGATTTATTAATTATTAATTTTGCTTTCCCGGGAAAAACACACACACAAATAAATTCTACGCAACACGACTTTTTTTAATTGGCCGAACAGGCCTTCAAAGCAATTAACAAGGTCGAACTAAAAAAAAAAGTTGCTTGCAATGCCTGTACCTAATTACTTAAAGTGTATATGTTTTTTTTTTTTTTTTTTTGGGGTGGGACACGAAGGACGAGTTTGTTGTAAGTCACAAGTTATTCACATCGCCAAGGCAATTTATTGTTAACATAGTATAATAGATTCAAGCCCTCCGCCCCTGGTCGCCCCCTCCCCCGTCCGGCAGAAAGTCGATAATGATAAATGATTTCAACCTGAAATAAATTACTGTGTCACAATGTTCTTTATTAAAGCGAAGAAATAAATGGAATTAATCGTATTAAACGACGACGTGCATGAGTTATTTAAATTTGAAAAGTGATGATTAGCGACCGGAGACACATATTTTGATGTCACCGGCACTTCTAATAAAAATAGGCAAAATTGTTTAATCTAGCGTGTTCGCAGAAGTCGGATTGGTCGTTCGCTCGAACACTATGTTGAAGATAGGAGTTAACAATGTCCACTCAGTGGAGACGGCGTGGGGAAACTCTAAAGGCGTTACAGAAAAGGGCGCCACCCAAAGGTGGTTAAGTAACTGAGTAGTGTCAAAGATACACAATTGAGACAGTACATCCCTGTTCATCTTCGGAAAGTAGAAAACCCCAGGACCTGCTTCTTCGTTGATATACCCTCCCTTCCCCCCTCCCCCACTATTTCAAGCTATGAGGAATGCAAAGAGAAAAGGAAACCCAATAGGGAAATAAACTGCACCTTTTCTTTTTTTTTTTTTGAAAACCAAGACAAAATAACAAATAAACCCTGGTTTAAAACAAATCATTTATTAAAACATTCACCAACACAGAGTTCGGGTGAGATCAAACCCCCTAATGGGATGGTCGGTGATAATTTTACTTAAAAACTTAAATTGAACTTGGTTCTTGTCCGATGAAAATTATAAGTACAAAGTTTTTTAATCTTGAACCGGACAAAAATATGATGGGAACACACACAACGTTTCATTACAGATTTATAGCTTCGTCAGGAGTGTGTTGCCATCATATTTTTGTCCGGTTCAAGATTAAAAAAACTTTGTACTTAAAAACTTAAAGGTTACAGAGCCCAAATCGAGGGGAAAAAGTGCTTCAACGTGAGTACTCCCGTGTCGGCTTCCACAATCATCAAAGTTTTTGCAACAACCCAAAACAATCGTTGTGTGTGAAGCGCATCAACGCAGGTTAATTGGAGGCCGTCAACCGATGCCAAACCGTCATGGCAATTCTGCGCCTTTCCACTTGCTTAAAAAAGGGGAAACGAAACAGGATTAACTATTCTGAACAATAAACGCACGTGGCATACAGGTGGAACACAAAATGGAGAAATTCATCACTTACCTTGCTCTACAGAGCAAGCTCCAAAAACACATTCACTCACAAACCGTATAGCAACGAACTCCCGGCCAAACAGAGAAAGCTTCTAACGGAGCGAAAATATCCGTACAGGAACGGCAGGGCAACCAAATCCAACGACAACACTTCCCACACCCCTTTCGGTTCGTTAGCAACGTGGAAAATGTCCGCCAGTAAACGCTCCGTCGTCGCCGACCGGCGAAAGTCAGAGACGGTCAGCCGCACTCCAATCAACAACGTATGAAGGGAAGCCTACTCGACCGCAAACAACGACGATAAAATAAAAAAACGTTACAAAAGAAAAATCTGAATAATTTCAGGCTTTACACAACTTAGTGTAAACCCAGCAATAACGTCTTTCAAAATATAGTAGAGGACCCACTCGTGTAGCACATAGTGAAGTTATAGATTAACGAATTAAAGAAAAAGAAAATTGTAATCTACTCTCCTGTGGAGTAGTCTTTGACTGAGGCCTCAGAAGCGGGACGCTTTCAGATAAATTACGTCCCTTTTGGGCAGAAATTCTAGAAATACCCAAAGACAGACAAAGACATATAAACAATGAGGAACACAAAAAACGTTCGCCCTCAGCACGGAAAAGAATATGCCAACTGTTAGATTGACCAATTAAAAATTTATATTTTATGACCTGACCTAACAACCTTAATCGAACTTCGCCAAGACTTAGTTAACTGTCCGCAATCGAACACGGAAGAAAATAATAAACACCGTTTAGGGTAAACGGTACTTGGCTACAAACAATTAAACACCTGAGTTTGAGACGAAGACAAAACAGCAGTTGTTATCAAATTAAGTGATGGTGTCATCATCCGAACAATCTCAGATGAATTAAGAACAAGTTAAAAACAAGAAACTTCATTTTGGCTTTTGTTTAAAATTGGATTTAAACCATAATAGTTTGCGTGATTTCCGTAAAGAAATTTATTGCATTGTCCCAGTAATTTTTAAGAGAGCAAGTCGTTTACGAAATAATCTGAAAAACGTCTTTTGAATTCCTAATTAATTTGCTCGAGTTCTTTATAATACGCATCGTAGGGCCGTTTTCATAATCAGACTTTAAATTTAAAGTTGCTTTAACCTAAAAAAATACATTTGTCTCCCTATTCTTAAAGTGACTTTAAATTAAAGCTGCCTTAGAGTCTGATTATGAAAACGGTCAGTAGACTACAAAGATAGAGACGATGACAAGGACGAAGTACAAGGGATGTGTTAATGTGTTAGTGTTAATTAAATAATAATTTAATGCAAATGGAAACATTAACGAATAAGACAGAAAAATCTTCCACTTTACTTCTGTGCCATGGATAGTCCGGAGTCCGAGTATTTCCAATTATGCGAGCCAGGCGATTTCTAGGATTTCTGTTTTTTATTTTACCAGACATCCTAGAATTACCAGATAGCCTAGAATTTCTAAGATATCTGGTAAAAAACCTTTTGATATCCTAACATACTTTTTGATTTAGATTTAAATTTCGCAAATCACAAATAAATGAAGGCTAGAGTAAGTGTAACTAACTGATTTATTTCTTGGCTGCCAGTTTAAGCGTTTGCTTCATGTGTTGGAGTCCACCTTCCACTATCTCTTCGTAACCCGGAATTTCCTTCTTCATTTTCCACAACCACGTCGCTATATTCTTGTAAGGCGATATATCGAAACCCACAGCGTCGGCTCCAGAAACTGTGACGACCAGACTTACGTCGGCTATCGTCAGCTGATTGTCAGCTGCGTATGTCGTCTGGTCCAGGAACGAATCGAATATCTCCATGGCGTCCTGAAGACTCTTGAGTTTTTCGGGGTCGGCCACGGTTTTCCCCATCATGACTGGTCGCTGCGAATTATACAGGGTGTATCAAATAAATGAAACTAACAAAAGAACAATCTATAATAAGATATTTACGTATAGGGCTACATTCATTTTGTGTACGACGGAGGAGGTAATCTGAATCACCCTGTATACAGGACGTCCCACTTAAAGCGGATTCTTTTATACCTTTCTAGTTATTAATTTTACGAAAAAATATTTCAAGCGAAAGTTTCACAGGATCATGTGGAGCATATTTTAAAATTAGCTTGACGTGTACAGAGTGTTCCGTTTAGCCTGGGCGTTAGGTCCCTTCGTTATTTTAAACGGAACAGCCTAAATATTTTTACATTTTCAGGTTCCGGATTGAATTTTAATGTGACCTTGTAAACCATACATAGGGTCTAATCTAAACCGTTTTCGCGTTATTCAACTATTTAGAAAAATTATAGCTCTTGCAGTACCTCAAACAAATGCAAATATCTTCCGAACAAACGACGTTAGGGACTTGTGGTTTTTTGCAGAAGTTTCGTCTTGAAACGCTTTTTCAGTTACACTGTAAAGAAAAAATTCTAGCAGCATAAGTTCATAAGAAAAAATTAATGAACTTGAGAATATTTAAAATTTTTTTAATGGAATGCCATATAACTTTTATCAATATTAGATGCGCTATTTAATTCTCTTTTCAACGATATAGGGTTATCGATACTTGTCGTTAATAGTTTTTTCAGAATTAAATTTTTTTTACGATTTTAAAAAATAGCTGAAATATTGAGACCTTTATGTTAGTTACTAAGGTTACGCAGCAAACAAATTGTTTGTTTATCTTTCCTTAAGATTATTAACTATCACGCGACATTCAAAATGTCCAAATTAATCTTTAAGAAGGTTACTTGGGTAAGAATACTTGATAGGTACGGATTTTACTCCTGCCATAGATATCCAAGCTAATAAACCCTAGGAAGAAACTTCTGTTGCTGGGGATAGATACATTTGGAGACAACAAGACGTATTTCAGCAGTTGAAACATTTTTTAACGAATAAGTGGATTCGTGGAGGAGAACCAGTCAGTTGACCTTCTCAGTATCTTCATTTAGCCGCATTTTAGGGTTTCATAAAACAGCGAATTCGTTTAAAAATGTTCCAACTGCTGGAGGACGTCTTGCTGTGTCCACATGCATCTATCCACAGCAATAGAAGTTTCTTCTTAGGGTTTATTAGCTTGGATATCTATGGCAAGAGTAAAATTCGTACCTATCATGTTTTCTTACCCAAAAAACCTTCTTAAAGATTAATTTTGACATTTTCTATGTCGCGTGATAGTTAATAATCTTAGGAAAAGATAAACAAACAATTTGTTTGCTCTGTAACCATAGCAACTAACATAAGGGTATCAATATTTCCTGTATTTTTAAAAATTCTAAAAAAAATTAATACTGAGAAAACTATTAACGACAGATATCGACAACCCTCTATCATTGAAAAGAGAATTGAATAGCGCATCTAATAATGATAAAAGTTATATGGCATTACATTAAAAAAAAATAGTTATCGTAGTTTGAATATTCTCAAGTTTATTTATTTTTTTTAAGAACTTACGTTGCTAGAATTTTTTTCTTTACAGTGTAACTGAAAAAGCGTTTCAAGACGAAATTTTTGCAAAAAAACCACAAGTCCCTCACGTCATTTGTTCGGAAGATATTTGCATTTGTTTGAGGTACTGCAGCACCGATAATTTCTATAAAAAGTTGAATAACGCGAAAACGGTTTAGATTAGACCCTATATATAGTACTCAAGGTCACATTAAAATTCAATCCGGAACCCAAAAATGTAAACATACTTAGGGTGTTCTGTTTAAAATAACGAAGTGACCTAACGCCCAGGCTAAACGGAACACTCTGTACACGTCAAACTAATTTTGAAATATGCTCCACACGATCCAGTGAAACTTTCGTTTGAAACATTTTTTCGTAAAATTAATAACCAGAGAGATATGAAAGAATCCGCTTTAAGCGGAACATCCTGTATAACTTGATTAAATTCATCATTATCTGATAAATCGTTAAACAGTTTGAGTTTATGGTTCTATTAAAATATTTTCGGATAACTGAGATAGGAGATAAAGAAAATATGTAATTTAAAAAGAAAGAAAAAAATCAGTAACGTTTAAATTCACTTATTATATTTTATTTATAGGCGGCGAACTTCATTTATTTATAATTAAGAAAGTTTAAGTGTTGGAGGGCCATTGAGTAATTTAACTGTTTTGTGAAATTCGCCTTAATCTACCTTGAAATGCAAAAAAAAAATTAATTCCGTTTTAATTGGTTAAATAACTGCAGTTACTTGCAACATTTTTCCTAATTACAAATTACAAAAAATAAGGACAAATAAAAACTCGCATTGGCCAACATAGTTCAGTAGTTTCTTAATTGCAGAATAAATATTTAGTTATTTAATGAAAATAGTCAACCTGTTTAAGCAACAAATAAAAAAAAAAACGCCGCAACGTCGCTGCAAATCAAAATATACGGAGAGATTCGAAACGATTTTTTTGATGTCGACGTTAATAATAAAAATAACAACCTTGCTCGGCCAATCAAGTAATCGCAAGAATTGTAAATAAAAAAAGGTAATAATAATAATAATCATTATAAAAATTAAAATACTACGTAGATAATAAATACAGTCGCGGTTAATTTTATATTTTGACCGAAATATATATTTTTTTAAAATCTTTTTACGAAGAGTGCTGTGAGTGGTGATTGTCAACTTTTCTTTTTTTCGCGGGCGCCATATTTGATTTCTTACATTTTAACCGAAATGTCATTTTTTAAAATTTTTACTAAGAGCGCTGTGTTTGAGGATTGTCACCTTTTTTTCTCACCGCCGCCATATTGGACTTCCACATTTTTAAATAAACATCTTCTCCTCCGATTCCAGTAAAGCATCGCAACGTCATGGTTAATTTTATATTTTAACTGAAACGTCATTTTTTTTTTAATTTTTACTAAGAGCGCTGCAACCTTTCTTTTCTCGCGGGCGCCATATTGGATTTCCAAAAATAAAGAAAACAAATTTATGCTAAATAGACAGTCACGCCGAACTAAATAAAAATATTCACGACTTACGTAACAATCTATGAAAGCGGGATACAATTTGATGCCGTCAAAGTACAGTCTCTGGTCGATGATCGCCCTCCTTTTGGGTTCCTTTGAATACAGGGCGTCATCTCGACTGTACTTATTGACCAGGTATGTTATGATCGCCCGACTTTCCCATAAATAAAACCCGTTGTCGTCGATCGTGGGCACTGTGTGCTGGGGGTTTAACTGCAACCGAAATTACAAACGTGTAAAATCAAGACAATAATCTAATGATGTAAGGGCGATTACCCGCGACATAGGGAACTTTTCAAAAAATAAATTGGGAATTTGTAATCCCCTTAATCTGTCATAACGAAAATTGTTAAGTGAAATATTTTGCTCGGTCGTCTTAATCTTTTTCGTTATTTAACGATGTCGTTATGAGTTGCAGAATAAACGGATTTTGTTGTCCAATCAACGCATGCGATTTAACGATTTCCGTTAACGTTACCATAACGTCGTGAATTACAAAATAAAGTTAATTATTCTGTAATTCATAGAGATTTCGTTAAATAATGACGATCGTTAAGCGTCATAAGTTAACAAATCGGTATACATATGTGATTTAACGATTTTTGTTATCTAACGATGTCGTCGTGAGTCACAGAAGAAAGTTAATAAAATTTATAACGACTTCGTTAAATAACGACAGACGTTAAGCGTCATAGTTTTTGGACCAATCAATACAGGTGATTTAACGATTTTCGTTTTCCAATGATGTCGTCTTGAGTTACAAAATAAAGTGAATTATTCTACAATTCATAACGACTTCGCTAAATAACGGCGATCGTTAAGCGTCATAGTTTTTGGACCAATCAATGTAGGTGATTTAATGACTTTCGTTTTCCAATGATGTCGTTGTCAGTTACAAAATAAAGGGAATTATTCTGCAATTCATAACGACTTCGTTAAATGACGAAAATCGTTAAGCGTCATAGGTTTACACCAATCAATGTATGTGATTTAACGGTTTTCTTTATCTAATCATGTCGCTTTGAGTTACAAAACAAAGGGAATTATTCTGCAATTCATAACGACTTCGCTAAATAACGGCGATCGTTAAGCGTCCTAAGTTGACCAATCAATACATGTGATTTAACGATTTTCGTTATCTAACGATGACATCGTGAGTCACAGAAGAAAGTTAATTTTTCTAAACTTTATAACGACTTCGTTAAATAACGACAATCGTTAAGTGTCATTGTTTTGGACCAATCAATGTAGGTGATTTAATGACTTTCGTTTTCCAATGATATCGTTTTCAGTTACAAAGTAAAGGAAATTATTCTACAATTCATAACGACTTCGTTAATAATGGCGATCGTTAAGCGTCATAAGTTGACCAATTAATACATGTGATTTAACGATTTTCGTTACCTAACGATGACATTCTGAGTCACAGAAGAAAGTTAATTATTCTAAAATTTATAACTACTTCGTTAAATAACGGCGATCGTTAAGCGTCATAGTTTTTGGACCAATCAATGTAGGTGATTTAATGACTTTCGTTTTCCAATGATGTCGTTGTCAGTTACAAAATAAAGGGAATTATTCTGCAATTCATAACGACTTCGTTAAATAACGACGATCGTTAAGCGTCATAAGTTGACCAATCTGTACAAGTGATTTAATAATTTTCGTTATCTAACGATGTCGCCGTGAGTTACAAAATAACGATGTCGTCGTGAGTGACAGAAGAAATTTTTCTAAAATTTATAACGACTTCGTTGAATAATGACAATTGTTAAGCGTCATAGTGTATGTAATTTAACGATTTTCGTTGTCTAACGATGTCATGAGTTACAAAATAAAGGGAATTATTCTACAATTCCTAACGACTTCGTTAAATAACAATAATCATTAAACATCATATTTTGGACAATCAATATCTGTAATTTAACGATTTTCTTTATCTAATCATATCGTTCTGAGTTACAAAACAAAGGGAATTATTTTAAAATTCATAACGACTTCGTTAAATAACGACAATCGTTAAACGTCGTAGGTTTGGACCAATGAATGTATGTGATTTAACAATTTTCGCTATCTAACGATGTCGTCGAAAGTTATAAATTATTCTAGACACATAACGACTTCGTTAAATAACGAAAGTCGTTAAGCGTCATAGGTTTAAACCAATCAATGCCCCCTGTTCTATAATTCATAACGACATCGTTAAACAACGACAATCGTTAAGTGTCGCGTTTTGACCAATCAGATCTTAGATTCAACGCATTTCTATGCATTGATTGGTCAGAAAATGTCACTTAACGATTTTCGTTATTTAATTACGTCGTAATTAATTATAGAACAAGGGGGGAATGTATGTGATTTAACGGTTTTCGTTATTTAACGATGTCGTCGTGAGTTACAAAATAAAGGGAATTATTCTACAATTCGTAATGAACTCTGATATTGAATGGCGGCAACCGTTAAGTGTCCTAGGTTAACATGCGATTTAACGATTTCCGTCATCTAACGATTTCGTCATGGGTGACAAAATTAAAGGAATAATTATTCTATGAATCGTAACGACACCGCTACGTAATGACAATCGTTATATGTGATAGGTTGCCCAATCGACTGCGTTACCTAACGATATCGTCGTTAATTACAACATAAACAAAAACGACAGACACAGGTTAATGTTAACCAATCAAACTATGTGATTTAACGCTTTTCGTTATCTACTGATGTCATTGTAGTGAGTTTAATCGCTAATTCATAACGACATCGTTAAATCCTGACAGTCGTTAACCATCATCGTTAAATAACACGGAAAAGTGACACTCATAACAAAGAACCGCTGTATAGTGTAAGTATTGATTAGTCACTTATACCTAACGGTTTTCGTTGTTTAACGACGCCGTTGTGAGTTGCAGAATGGAGGGAGGGGAGGGGGGGGGCTTGGAGTTTGTAAATTTGCACTAATGTAACGATTACCTTCACGAAATACGGTTTCAGTTGTTCTTGCCCCATGAGATCGATTTCAATCAGGTTTAGCTCGATGTCCAAAATTTTGGCCGTCAGCAAAACTATGCGGCTTGGCATGCTTATGGGGTGGTAGTATAAGTCGATCTTCATCTTGCTGGCAGTGCACCAGGCGAACTGTTGGAGAACTTCACTTCATCGCTGATTATCATCATCATCGGCGTTACACAAAACATGTTTTTGATCGCCTCGATTGCTGAATTTTGTTGTCGTCGCCATTAAAAGCACTTGAGATAAGGATAATTTTTGAGGGTTTAGGATTGGGGGGGGGGGAAAGCATGTTCCTGTAGATATTTTGTGTTCGCAGATTAACATCACACTTAGGTCGTCGTAATTAGGAGATACTCGAAATTCTTTGGGCATGTTTTTTTTTTTTTTTTTGATGACTCTCAAGTGTTAGTTTGGCTCGTTTGATCCAGAGAAACTTTTTTTGGAAGTTATTTGAAGAGACGCATGTGTTGCAGTACGAAAACCAGGAAACGTGCTTTTAATAACTCCGCAGGATTTTTTTGGGAAAAACGTTGGGTTTTGTTTGCATTTTGGCTTTTTTGGATTTTGTTTGGAAATTACTGCTTTTTTTTTGGCGGGAATCGCTGGATTTTGTTTGGGAATTGTTTCCAAATATTTTCCAAAAGGGTCTTGTCATCATCATATTCACATTTTTCTAAACAGAGTTCTACTTCCCATGTTTACCAATTGTTGTTGTAAAGATGAAAAAAAAAAAATTTTCTTTCAGCACATATTAGTTAATTTGCGCTTGTTCCCTTTTCCTTGCATGTTGAAAGCTTGCGCAATTTTGCGTAAATTTATTTTTAGATAAGTGCAGCAAAACCTTCTGACCTAAATAGTAACTGACCTCGACTATCGTCAACAAACAAGACGTGATCATGAGGTCTACCTACAATGGTGGAGGCGATGACTTTGCATTAGCTATCTATGCGTAGAGTGAAATGAAAGTTGCTGAATCAACACCAAGGCAATTCTAATTATTACGTGCTTCCCGACGAGTCATCGTCGTCCTTTGGGGGGATTTAGTAGATACCGCAAGCCATTCATATGAAAATGGCGAGCGCAATTTGGATTGTCATTTCCTTAAAGCAAATTCGGTTGTTTAAATTGTTACCACCATTGCAAGTCATGATTGTAAGCATTTTTTTCTTTTTTGATAGCAGGAGTTCTTAAGAGGACCCTACATACGGGGTGTACCACTTAAGGCGAATTCTTTCATACCTCTCTAATTATTAATTTTACGAAAGAATGTTTCAAATGAAAGTTTCACAGGATCATGTGGAGCATATTTTAAAATTAGTTTGACGTGTACAGGGTGTTCCGTTTAGCCTGGGCGTTAGGTCACTTCGTTATTTTAAACGGAACACCCTAAATATTTCTATATTTTCGGGTTCTGGATTGAATTTTAATGTGCCCTTGTGTGTGATACATAGGGTCCAATCTAAGCCGTTTTCGCGTTATTCAACTTTTTAGAAAAAATATCGCTCTTGCAGTACCTCAAATAAATGCAAATGTCTTCTGAACAAAAGACGTGAGGGACTTGTGTTTTTTTGCAAAAATTTCGTCTTGAAATGCTTTTTCAGTTACACTGTAAAGAAAAAATTCTAGCAACGTAAGTTCTTAACACGTTGACTGCCGCGCTGATTTTCGTTATTGAGTTCCTGGCGCCATGATGTTTTTTTTAAATAAATACCCGTACTTACAAGTTCCAGAAATACATGATTTGTAAAATTGCATGAAAAATTTGATTTGGTACCTCTAATTGCCATGTGCCTAAAATATACACGTGGCGTGTAATTACTAATATTATGTCAGCGCCATCTGTATTCTCCAGAATACACAAGAAATGCCAGTTGAGACTTGCAGAATTCGTATAAAATAGGTAGTTATTCAGACTATAATTATTGCGTGTTCGGTCTCTATTGTTGAGAAGCTAACATTTTTCACCAATTTGAACAATTGGCGTTACAATATGGCATCATACGAAAAAGAGCAAATTAAATTAAAAGCTCTGATGGACGAATGTTTAGACATGAGCGATGAAAATCCAGTTGACGATTCTGAAGAGGATGCAAATTATGAACTTAGTTCTTCTAACGAAAGTAGCGAATCCAGTGATTGTCCTCCAAGAAAAATTAAAAAAACTCATACTAAAAGTTTGTGTTGCAAGTAGCTTATTGTTTTAGTTTCGATAAATAAAATTTATTTTTGATATTCCTGCTATGCCAACAGCTCAAACTAATATTGAAACAAGTAGTGATGAATCACTAAACAATGAAGATGATGAAAATGAAACAAACGAAGACTGGGGGACAATCGTAGGTGCTTTTGATAATTTCATTTCATTAGAAGAAAATGATATATCGCAAAAAGTTATTATTTTGAAAAATGAAAATGAACTAGCGTATTTCAAATTATTTGTTGATGAAGAACTACTTGATAAAATGGTTGAGCAAACAAACATTTATGCGGAAAAAATTATAATTGATGCCATATGCACTGAAACACTAGGAAGGAGTTCTAGACTCAATACCTGGTTTCCTACAAATAAAGAAGAAATGCAACGTTTTTGGGGTATACTGATATGGATGGGATTAGATTCAAAACCGAAACTAAGCGACTATTGGTGAAAATCTACTTTGTATTGGTCAGAGGCGGCAACAATTATGTCTCGCAACAGATTTGAAATTTTGCTGCGTACATGGCATTTCACCAATAACGACTTATGTTTGGAAGGTGATAGATTGGGTAAAATTCAGCCTATAGTTAGCCTGCTGAATGAAAAATTTAAGAAAGTGGTATTGCATGGCAAAAGTATATGTATTGACGAAACGATGATACCGTTTCGTGGACGTTTGAAATTTCGTCAATATTTAAAAGGAAAGCGGCATAAATTCGGTATTAAACTCTTTAAATTATGTCTCCCTGGAGGTTATACTTATCATACCAAAATCTATTGTGGGGCAGATAAAGTTGATGGCATGTCAGTTGCCACAAAAGTAGTTTTTGAGTTGATGAATGAATGTTTAGATAAAGGTGTAACTCTATATACGGATAACTGGTACACAAGTATTGAATTGGCAGAGAAACTGAAGTAACGGAAAACGCATTTAGTCGGAACATTGAGGAGAAATAGGAAGGGAAGTATTGGCCGCCAAATTAAAAAAAGGAGACATAATTGGTAAAGAAAAAAACGGAGTGGTTATCTTTAAATGGAAAGACAAAAGGGATGTCCTGATGTTGTCCACTAAACACACAGATGAATTTGTAGATGTGCCTGGCAAAAA
Organism: Prosopocoilus inquinatus; assembly: GCA_036172665.1. Classification (NCBI taxonomy): domain Eukaryota; kingdom Metazoa; phylum Arthropoda; class Insecta; order Coleoptera; family Lucanidae; genus Prosopocoilus; species Prosopocoilus inquinatus. The sequence goes on along the minus strand of CM069871.1, from coordinate 10,578,017 downwards.
TGGGGCTAGAAGAAAACCAAAAGCTATTGCAGAATACAATAATGCAAAGGCTTATATAGACCTCTCAGACCAGATGTCCTCATATTCGACTTCTCTAAGGCGAAGTATCAAGTGGTACGGAAAAGTTGCAGTTGAACTTATACTTGGTTCAAGTATTGTGAATGCTCACCATTTGTACAATCGCAACGAAAATAAACGTGAAAGTATTACTTCTTTTCGAGAAAAACTTTCTGTGCAACTTTTATCTGTAGGGAAAACTAATTTAGTAGAAAAACAACGTCCTGAAAAGAAACACGTGTATGAGGCATCAGGAAAAAAGGGTCGGTGTACGATTTGCTACAAAAAAAAAATAAAGAAGAAGGAGGGCGTTTACATGCCATGAAGGTAACAAAACAGACATCTTCAGGGTGTTCCAGTTGTGAAAAACCTCTTCTCTGTTTGAATTGCTTCTTTGATACACACAAAATAACTCCAAAGAAATAATTAATTCATTTTCCTATATTTTATATTTTTATATATTTTTTTTTTGTTCATGTAACAATTATTGAAGTTGTACTTTTAGTTTTCGCATTGTATTAAAAAGTAGAGTTACAAAAAACATATTTTTATTGGCTAAGTTGAAAGTCATTTAATTTCACGCCGAACCAAATGATATCTCTATTGAAAACTATATAAAGTGAGCTGCACTGACATACACACGGCTAGAAAGTTAAAGTTGATTGTGTATCTAATAGTATACACATGGCGCTCAAGACCCACTATGATGTGTATTCAAATGTGTACATACGGCAGTTAACGTGTTAAAGAAAAAATTAATGAACTTGAGAATATTCAAACTACGATAACTATTTTTTTTTAAATAGAATGCCATCTGTCGTTAATAGTTTTTTCAGTATTAATTTTTTTTTACGATTTTTAAAAATACCTGAAATATTGAGATCTTTATGTTAGTTGCTATGGTCACGCAGCAAACAAATTGTTTGTTTATCTTTTCCTAAGATTATTAAGTATCACGCGACATTCAAAATGTTCTAATTAATATTTCAGAAGGTTTCTTGCGTAAGAAAACATGATAGGTACGGATTTTACTCTTGCCATTGATATCCAAGCTAATAAACCCTAAGAAGAAACTTCTATTGCTGCGGGTAGATACATGTGGAGACAACAAGACGTATTTCAGCAGTTGAAACATTTTTTAACGAATAAGTGGATTCGTGAAGGAGGACCACTCAGTTGATCTGTTCAGTATCTTCATTTGACAGCATTTTAAGGTTTCATAAAACAGCGAATTTATTAAAAAATGTTCCAACTGCTGGAGCACGTCTTGCTGTGTCCACATGCATCTATCCACAGCAATAGAACTTTCTTCTTAGTGTTTATTAGCGTGGATATCTATGGCAGGAGTAAAATCCACACCTATCATGTTTTCTTACGCAAGAAACCTTCTTAAAGAGTAATTTGGATATTTTTAATGTCGCGTGATACTTAATAATCTTAGGAAAAGATAAACAAACAATTTGTTTGCTCTGTAACCATAGCAACTAACATAAGGGTCTCAATATTTCCTGTATTTTTAAGAATCGTAAAAAAATTTAATACTGAAAAAACTATAAACGACAGATATCGACAACCCTATATCATTGAAAAGAGAATTGAATAGCGCATCTAATAATGACAAAAGTTATATGACATTACATTTAAAAAAATAGTTATCGTAGTTTGAATATTCTCAGGTTTATTAATATTTTTTAAGAACTTGCTAGATTTTTTTTCTTTACAGTGTAACTGAAAAAGCGTTTCAAGACGAAACTTTTGCAAAAAAACCACAAGTCCCTAACGTCATTTGTTCGGAAGATATTTGCATTTGTTTGAGGTACCGCAAGAACGATAATTTTTCTTAAAAAGTTGAATAACGCGAAAACGGTTCAGATTGGACCCTATGTATGGTACACAAGGTCACATTAAAATTCAATCCAGAACCCGAAAATGTAAAAATATTTATGCTGTTCCATTTAAAATAAAGAAGTGACCTAACGCCCAGGCTAAACGGAACACTCTGTACACGTCAAATTAATTTTAAAATATGCTCCACATGATCCTGTAAAACTTTCATTTGAAACATTTTTTCGTAAAATTAATAACTAGAGAGGTATGAAGGAATCCGCCTTAAGTGGCACACCCTGTATACAGGGTGATTCAGATTACCTCCGTCGTACACAAAATGAATGTAGCCCTATAGGTAAATATCTTATTATAGATTGTTCTTTTGTTAGTTTCATTCATTTGATACACCCTGTTAATTCGCAGCGACCGGTCATGATGGGGAAAACCGTGGCCAACCCCGAAAAGCTCAAGAGTCTTCAGGACGCCATGGAGATATTCGATTCGTCCCTGGACCAGACGACGTACGCAGCTGACAATCAGCTGACGATAGCCGACGTAAGTCTGGTCGTTACAGTTTCCGGAGCCGACGCTCTGGGTTTCGACATATCGCCTTACAAGAATATAGCGACGTGGTTGTGGAAGATAAAAAAGGAAATTCCGAGTTACGAAGAGATCGTGGAAGATGGACTCCAACACATGAACCAAACGCTTAAACTGGCGGCCAAGAAATAAATCAGTTAGTTACACTTACTCTCGCCTTCATTTATTTGTGATTTGCGAAATTTAAATCTAAATCAAAAAGCATGTTAGGATATCAGAAGGTTTGTTACCAGATATCCTAGAAATTCTAGGCTATCTGGTAATTCTAGGATGTCTGGTAAAATAAAAAAAAACAGAAATCCTAGAAATCGTCTGGCTCGCATAATTGGAAATGCTCGGACTCCGGACTCTCCATGGCTCAGAAGTAAAGTGGAAGATTTTTCTGTCTTATTCGTTAATGTTTCCATTTGCATTAAATTATTATTTAATTAACACTAAAACATTAACACATTCCATATACTTGAAAGGCAGAAATTTCGAAACTAAGAGGTTGGCAATGTTTTAAAAATGTTTCTCTTAAAGGCGGTTTGTCATCGTCATCATTAGGGCTCGGAATGACATATTTTGACGTCATCGTCTCTATCTTTGTAGTCTACTGGCCGTTTTCATAATCAGTCTCTAAGGCAGCTTTAATTGAAAGTCACTTTAAGAATAGGGAGACAAATGTATTTTTTTAGGTTAAAGCAACTTTAAATTTAAAGTCTGATTATGAAAACGGCCCTACGACGCGTATTATAAAGAACTCGAGCAAATCAATTAGGAATTCAAAAGACGTTTTTCAGATTATTTCGTAAACGACTTGTTCTCCTTTTTTTTGTACCGTCGCGGTTAAAAAATACTGGAACAATACAATAAATTTATTTGCGGAAATCAAGCAAACCATTATGGTTTAAATCCAACTTTGAACAAAAGTCAAAATGGCGTTTCTTGTCACGGTGTTTTTACTTGTTCTTAATTCATCTGAGATTGTTTCGATGATGACAACATCACTTATGCCCGATTTTTTCAGTTCCTGATAAATTTATCTGCCAGGAAGTATCCTCGGAAACTATTATCAATACAATGGTTTCCAAGGATAAAACCTGGCAGATAATATCAGGAGGTGAAGAAATCGGACATTAATTTGATAACCACTGCTTTTTGTTCGTCTCAATCTCGGGTGTTCAATCGTTTGTAGCCAAATACCGTTTACCGTAAACGGTGTTTATTATTTTCTTCCTCGTTCGATTGCGGACAGTTAACAAGGCTTGGCGAAGTTTGATTAAGGTGTCAAAGCCAGGTCATAAAACGTCAATTTTTAATTGGTCAATCTAACAGGTGACATATTCTTTTCCGTGCTAAGGGCGAACGTTTTTTGTGTTCCTCATTGTTTACATGTCATTGTCTGTCCTTGGGTATTTCCGGAATTTCTACTCAAAAGGGACGTAATTCATCTAAAGGCGTCCCGCTTCAGAGGCCACAGTCAAAGACTACTCCACAGGAGAGTAGATTACAGTTTTCTTTATATTTAATTCTAAATGTTAATGATCCTGTGAAACTTTCGTTTGAAACATTTTTTCGTAAAGTTAATAACTAGAGAGGTATGAAAGAATCCGCCTTAATTGGGACACCCTGTAGACTGAGACGCTGGACACCAGCGATCTGAAAGGTCAGTCGAAAATGATGAAACTTCATGAAACGATTTTTCCACCAATTAAAACCGAACAGGATGCGGATCATAATTAACAATGCGTACTTTGAATAAATGCCATTTTCAGTACAGGGTGATCAATCGGAATTTCATGGCACTTCCTGCAATTATCACTGTTATTATTAAATGCTCGAACGGTTTAGATAATTACACATTTCGTTCCTTTGTTTGCACATACATACAAGTATAGGTGATTCTCGTGATGTAAAATATAATTAAGTGCGTGTCTTATTCAATCGCTAATTGCCATCTTGTGCTACGTAAAGATTTTGCTAAAAAGACGCGATTATCAACAGATGGAATGCTGATTTCTGCAGTGCATATCTAAGTGCTATTCGATGTAAAAAAATAATAATTATTATTATCTCATCGATTTTATTGCGTAATACACGTTGATTCATTTGTATTATTAAATTTAGTATTTTTAAATTTGAGAATTAAGATATTATTTTCTGCGTTTTTCAAATCGGATTTCGATTTTATTTTCCTAAATCATTGTATGTACATTTTTTGATTGAATATCCTCTTGGTTTAATTTAGTTTATAGCGTCCGCGGTACGTTCGCCATTCCGAAGGAAACTTCGTCAAGGGAATCCAGTTCTAACAAGAAAGCGTATGACACAACAAAATATGTACTAACAACAAACAAGATAAAGACTTTTGCTGCAAATATTTAGAATAAACACAGATAAGAATGACTTTCGTTAGAAGACGATTGTCACACGATCTTTTCGGTCAAATCCTCATTCAAATGGTGATTTTTTTTTTTTTGTCAATGAAAATACAAATCCTCATTCAAATGATGATTTTTTTTGGTCAATGAAAATACACAGGTAGGTTTTTTTTAATAATTACAGCGTTCAGTTTTCACCTAAAACTTCAGAAATTAAAACTGATACCTTCTGGGATTTATAGATTCACGAAAAGAACATTTCAATTCGGATCTCTATTTTTTTTCACAATGTTGTATAAGTTAAGTCCAGTGGCGGCGATTGGGTGCCAAAACTTGTGGGGGCGGCAATAAAAATTGTTGCTCCAAGATTCGTACCTGACTTATATTTTATTAAAAATAAGGAGATTAATGTCATTCTTTTGAATGAAAAATGAAAAATCTGGGGGAGTTGCGTTCAGTAGGTGAACCCAGAGTTGCCAGATTGAGCGAAATTTCGCCATTTGACTTGTAGTTTAGATATATTTGGCGTTTAAAAATTTTATTTTATTTTATTATTTTATTTATTTTTATATTCATAATTAGAGGGGGCTGTAATTAATGCTATTTTATGCTGTGTGATTGGGCACACAAACAAATGAATAATAAATTGACAGTTGTTATATTTGAGGTTATGTTCGTGCTTTGTACGATATTTGATGATGATATAGTAAATGTTATTTTATTTGCATGTAGAAATAAAATAAATTTGAAGAAAAAATTGAAAATTTCTACTAAAATTACAATAATATCCAAAGTCTTGTTAGTCATCTTCAATGCAACGGGCAATTCAAGCATTCTTAGCAAGAAGAGACGTCAAAATTCTGACAACTGAGCATGTGTTGCCAATTTCATGGTAATTATCACAGCCTACTCTAATTATAAATTCCGTTGATCACATGGTATAATCCATGTAGGGTACACACCACCGACCAAAAATTTGAAACAGCAGAATCGTTGCAAAATATATACAATGTGATCAATAGTGACGTTCCGTTTTCTTCAGTTTCTTGTTCATTTCATACTGTGACGATTCATTGACATTAATGGACGGAGGCTACATGCATCAGAGTCTAGCACGACATAACCTCGAAGCTTCGGCGACAGTGTGTCTGCTTCCGCGACCGAATTTTCGAGTAACTTCCTTAAAGTCAGTCGCCGTCCGCTGCCTGGAATATTCGCCAGGCCGAAATTCTCGCGAACTAACCCTAGATATTTAAGCGATCGGCCGGGGAGACACCGAGAACAGTTCGCATTGAAGTTAACCGATCGTTCGACTTATGTTTAAATAAATTATGTGTGTTAAATAAATTAGTGTAACGTTTTCAATAAATTAGTTTGTTAGTTATATACAGTTTCTGTTTTAAATAAATTTAAGCAACCCTAAATTCCTATCAAAATATTTTTCTTTCTCTTTTGTGTTTGTCTTAATTGATGTGCGTTTTATTCACGGTTCGTTTGGTTTCTTTGTGCTTTTGCTTCCTGCCAGATTCTTGACTTGCAAAAGTTTTCAGTGAAGAATCGCCGTTTTTATAATTGGGCGGCGCTTTTTATACTGCAGCTCCGCAGCAATGTTGCCAACTGTATCATTATTTTGGTAGTTGTTTGGGGGTTGCTCGGAGTGTATTTTGGATTTTGAAAACGAATCTGAAATTTCTCTTCCTTTTATAATTAGTTGTGCGCGATGAAACTCAAAAAGTAACGATTTAAAAATTCTCAAGATGGCAGTTAGTAGCAAATATATTCAAAATTAAATTGATGGATTGCCAAAAGGAAAAAGCAGACAAGAGACAATCGAAACAGTTTGCAAGAAAAAAGGAAAAGGTACATCATAAAAAAATTAAAAATAAAAAAAAATCGATAATCGGGAAACGCAATCAGAACGGAAAAGAATTAAATTCCTAAAGAAATTAGAATTTAATTTGTGAAAAATAATAAACAATTGAAAATTTAAAAAAAAAATACATGAAGAAGTTTTTAATTGTCGAGAAAAAGTAAAATAAAAATTCTTAACGGCAATTATTACAAAAAAAAATTGTTAAGCCGGCAATACATGATCCAATAATTTCATGTAAAAATTCATGTAAACATGTGTGTATAAATTCATGAATTGTAATTTGCAATACAAGTTTCAATTATATTAATGAAAAGATGTTCTGCTAAATAGTAATTTAGAATGTTAATGTTGGTGAAAATGGTAACTCATTAATGCTTCTAACTTCAAGTTATTTTTTTGAGCAGCTGAGAATGTTGGATTATGTTATCAATGGTATCATCCAAACGGAGAGCACATGGTCATCATTGATTAAACTGCCTTGAAGCTAAAATTATTTATAAACATAACCCACATAAACCAGCTGAAGTCGTTCTTCATTCATCTGAGCCAACAGCCAACAGCAATAATCAAAATCACTAGAATTTACTAAAATTTCACGTCAAAAACCTTGAGAAATAGAACTTGCTCTTTGTTTTCAATTTTACGTGTATAAATTCATGTAATTTTCTTTTGCTCGCTATACATGTTGAAAAATAGGTTTTGTCATAAATTACATGTAAATTTCATGCAATTTATGATCGTCTATTGCGGGCTTTAGGTCAAAAAGCGATCGTAGCATGTCGCTATTTAGGCAATTATTACATTTTAAAAAAGGAGAGAAAGACAAATGACGATCGAAAATGACGAATTGAAAAAAACAGAAAACAGAAAACAAAACGTTACTATTAAATTCAACGATCAATGATTCAATGATCTGATTATTTTTTAATCGTGTTTAGTCACAAGTCTTTAGGTGGTTGAGTTTAATTTATTATTATTAAGCGACAAATCGGGATAATACGATTTTTAGCGACAAAATGCAATTTTCTTCTACAAAAAAATCGAATTTGAAACTTGAGTTGAGTGAGTTGGCAATATTGTGGTGCCTCATTATGAAGTTATGAAGAAGAATTACCGCAAACCAATCGTAGGACGATTGGTTCCCCCCCCTCCCCCCCCCCCCCCGAATTATTTCCGAAAGAATTGCGCATAAAGACGTAACAAAAATAATTTTCTACGTAAACCAAACTCTTATTGATGACGTCAAAATATGTGATTCCGATCTCTATTTATCAGAAATAGGCGGAAATCGGTTAGAATTATTTGACGACTGTAGAGGCGAGTTTATAAGTAAGGAGACAACAGACAGGTAGACAAATTGACAAATAGAACCAAATTTACCTTTGGAAAAATTTGACTTTTGAATTAATGAATTTTGAAATTTTAAAAATTAATGCCAATAAAAAATGAGATTACAATATATTTCATTGATGATGAAACATTTCATGAAATATTTCAGAAAAGTATATTTCATGGAATTTTTACATCGCTAGCTGCAAGTTTTCCTGTCGTGGAAATTGTTCATGTGTGAGTTCGTTATAGGTTTTATTATTTTTATTTATGGCTTTCCAGCGTTTTTAAGACATGAAATTAACCGCCGCGTCGCCGCCGCCCGACATTTTTTAAGAAGATGCAGTTGAAAGCAAAGAAAAAATGGAGACAAACTACAGTTTCCTGTAATTATTTTTTCTCAAAATGCCATAGATTAAAGACGAACTCACAGATTTTACCAAAGTTTTAAACTTGTTAATTTTGAAGGCTTTTTTATTTTTTAAATGTTATCTGTGAAATTGTTTTTAATCACTACCATTTTCAGAAACAATGATTACAGGAAACTGTAGTTTGTTTACTTTTTTTACTTCCGCTCGAACTCTCCAAAGTGCAATTGAAAGGCGGTCAAATCAACAGTTGTTAGTACAATCGAAACAAATTAAAATCAGTATTACTTTCGTAATCGTCGCCCTTATAATTTCGAATGAAATTAATTAGAGTCATTAATATTCTGAAATTTATTTGATGACGTATGAAACACGTTCGATTGCGCTCAGTGCTGCCATCTATCGAGTAGCTTCTGTTTCCAACGCTTCATAACCTCTAAATGTCAAGAAGTCAAGCCAAAATCGACTTGACACAAAATTCTACGTCCTGTTTTAGCATTCCGACAGAAAACTAATTCATTTAACAACAATTTAACGCACAACCAAATCTACCGCTCGAGTAATTCGGCCAAGTAATTAGAAACGCTGGCGTCAGAGCGCGTGTCTTGTCATGTTACGTCCGAGGTTATAGCAGATAAGAGCTCAAATACACCAAAAATTTCGTCCGTTCGTCCTTATTAACCTTGGCGGCAGCAGCTGTAAGTATTTCCAGCGACTAATAGTCATTTCTAACTGAAACCATTTCCAGAAACCAACGAAACCGATCATGGCCGTAATCTCGACTCCGACCCTCTTCAATAACCTCTGCAAACTGTTAAATAGAAGAGGATTTTCCAGCTCGAAGACCGCGGCATCCAAGCAGATGACAGTCAGGGATGCTCTGAACGCAGCCATGGACGAGGAGCTCGAAAGAGACGAACGGGTGTTCATCATGGGCGAGGAAGTCGCTCAGTACGACGGGGCCTACAAAGTTTCTCGGGGCCTATGGAAGAAATACGGCGACAAGCGCGTTATTGACACCCCAATCACCGAGATGGGTTTCGCGGGGATCGCAGTGGGGGCCGCCATGGGGGGACTCCGACCTATCTGTGAATTCATGACGTTTAATTTCGCAATGCAAGCCATCGACCACATTATAAACTCGGCTGCCAAGACCTTTTACATGTCCGCGGGGCTCGTGAATATTCCCATCGTGTTTAGAGGGCCGAATGGGGCTGCGGCTGGAGTCGCAGCGCAGCACTCGCAATGCTACGGCGCTTGGTACTCTCACTGTCCGGGGCTCAAAGTTATATCGCCGTATAATTCGGAGGATTGCAAGGGGCTGTTAAAATCGGCTATTCGAGATCCTGACCCTGTCGTGTTTCTAGAGAATGAGATTCTTTACGGGGTGAGTTATCCGATGTCAGACGAGGCAATGTCGAAAGAGTTTTTAATCCCGATTGGGAAGGCCAAAATCGAAAGACCAGGTAAATTAAGCTCGTGTATTTGGGTGGCCCCAATTTTATGGTTTTCTTAAATTTTTGTTTTGTAGGAAAGCACATAACACTCGTTGCACATTCAAGAGCGGTTGAGACGTGCCTTCAAGCTGCCAAACAATTATCGGGGGTGGGCATTGAAGCCGAAGTTATAAATCTGCGCAGCCTCCGGCCACTCGACGTAAACACAATTGCCGCGTCCGTAAGCAAAACCAATCACCTCGTCACAGTGGAGCAGGGTTGGCCCCAATGTGGCATTGGTGCGGAGATCCTGGCCAAAATCATGGAGAGCGAAACCTTCTTCCACCTCGACCAGCCGGCCGTTCGAGTGACGGGCGCTGATGTCCCCATGCCTTACGCCAAGAACCTCGAGGACGCGGCAATACCTCGACCAGGGGACGTGGTCACCGTCGTTAAAAGACTGTTAAAAGTAAAGTAGTCGGTTTAGTAGCGAAATTGTGAAGTGCCCCCGCCTCCCCCCATCATGACGGATATTATTCATTTTACTACTACTCATTGTATTTATTTATGTATACGGTAAATGTGAACGAAATTTTATTTGCCAAGGTCATTGGAGTTGTTACGGTGCATTTTAAATAATATGATATTTACTCTTTTATACTGACTGCGACCATACGTTGTTGTTCTTGTACAGTTTTATTTATATTCGCAATAAATTATACGATGCCTTAATTTTATTTACTGTATATACTGTACATATTACATGAAAGACAATAATAAATTCTGTTGAATCTTTGGGCGTTTTTTTTTTTTTTGTTCCACTAAACAGGTACATAGGAGGAAGTATGTTTAATTTAGAAACGAATGAGTGTTTGCATGGTTAATAAATTTACTAGGTAATATATTGGAGTGATTATGTGCAGATAACATCTTAATTTGTTATGTTTAAGGTGAAGATTAGATAAAAAAAAATCATTCATTCATTATAACATGTGCCTGTACCCAATTGAATATCTACAATTATCTAAGAATGTGGATTTCCTTTTTTTGTTTTGGTGAAAGCAGTTTCACAAAAGGTTTAATTGTTTTCAGAAGTCTAGAAACTCTCTCTTAGAAAAAACGGATGATTACAGTTCGCCCTTTGGCCATCGTCTATCAAGGGACTTCCCCATCAAACTAACATGCACAAACTTGCGTCAGTGTGTGATATAAACATAACATTACGTGTGCAAGCAATTCAATAGGTAACTTAATTAACTCAAAGGAAAACCCGTACAAAACGCTACTGATAACTTTAGGTGCCACAAACGACCTTGAAGACTTTCGTCTTAATGAAAGCAAAACAGAAGTAAACTGAAACTGAAATTTCCCCGAAAACTGTATAATTGCTCAATTGCCTGAATAGAACATGTTTTACGTAACACATACAGGCAATTCATTGAAAGTGAGAACATAGTCAACGTAACAAACAGGGCCGGAGGAAGGGTGGTCGGCGCCCTTTTATGGCAAACAGTAACTACCGGCGGCGCCCTTTTCCAAAAAAAATGAGAAACAAATTCACGTGAATTTATACAGCTGTCTCAAAAAGAATAGTGCATCCTTTATAAGCTAACATTAGTTCTTACAGAGTATAAAATCGATCGCAGAAAAAGTGTTGTAAGTAATTCCATAGTTGCCAGATTTTTTTTTAATTTAAATATACAGGGTGTTTCGAAATAGCTAGTGCAAAAAAAACTGTTGCATCTAGAAGTCCTAAAGAATCAAAAAAAAAACATTTTTTTAATTATAATTTTTTTATTTTTCTTTTTCCATGATATAACACCATATCCGTTGTCAACTCTTTATTTGTGTAAGCGGCCTTCATTTCGGCAATAACAACGTACTGAGTTGTGACTGTTTTGACAGCTTGTTGCCTTAGGTCAGTGGCGCAACAATAATTTCGGCCAAATTTTTAAGATTTTTATCTCAAAAACTTTTATTAGATTTTTTTTGCCGATGACTTCAACTCACCATCACCAACTACCAATTTTTTTTTGTACTAGCAATTTTCAAACACCCGGTATGGATTATTTTTCCGGAATTTATGTTAAAAAGTTAATTTTGACAAATTTTTGCTTAACTTTAAATCAGTTTAAATGATTGCCCCCGAAATGAGCTTGTAACTTAAAAAGTCAAAATCACAAAAAAAATTCGTGATTTATGAGTTAGTCAGTGTTACCAACCTTGGCGATATATCACCAAATTGACGATAAACCGTGGTAACCATTTGGCTTACTTTTTTCCACAATGGCAACTGAAGACCTAAAAGGGCCAATTAAATTTTTTTGACTGTGAGTAACAATTGTAAAATACGGAAAAATTAAGTCCGACATTTAAATGAATTTTTTTGTCTTTTTATTTTTATTTTTTTTTTAATTTTTACTTAGGTTAAATAGAACTAGATTAGGTTCATGTTGACGTTGAGATTGGTTGAGCTACATTTTAATCGATTTTTAATTTTAAACAATTTGTGTACTTTTATTTTCTTGCAATTTTTGAAATTGCAATTTGCATCAAATTAAGGTTAGGTTGAGATAAGTTGGATTGGTTTGTCCTTGACGTTAGTTGATTTTTAATTTATTTTTTAAATCTTTGCTTTTAATTTTTCTGGTAATTTTTTTAATTTTTTTACTTGTGTTACATGATGAAGTTAGGTTGATGCCAGTTGGGCTGAATTGATCTTGAGATTTGTTGAGCTTAACTTTAATCCATGAATTTAAATTTTATTTTTTTAAGTAATGTTTAAAGTTTTTTATAACAACGTGATATGTTTTCTATTTTTTTTATTTAATTTAATTTTTTCTTATTGTTTTTTATTTTTAATTTAACGTCTTGAGTGATCCACAATGGCGACTTGCAACGTAAAAGGGCCAATTAAATTTTTTTTGGCTGCGAGCAACAATTGTAAAATACGGAAAAATTAAGTCCGGCATTTAAACGAATTTTTTTGTCTTTTTAATTTTATTTTCTTTTTAATTTTTACTTAGGTTAAATAGAACTAGATTAGGTTATGTTGACGTTGAGATTGGTTGAGCTGCATTTTAATCGATTTTTAATTTTTAACAATTTGTATACTTTTATTTTATTTTTTTGGAATTTTTGAAATTGCAATTTGCATCAAATTAAGGTTAGGTTGAGATAAGTTGGATTTGTTTGTCCTTGACGTTAGTTGATTTTTAATTTATTTTTTAAATCTTTGCTTTTAATTTTTCTTGTAATTTTTTTATTTTTTACTTGTGTTACATGATGAAGTTAGGTTGATGCCAGTTGGGCTGAATTGATCTTGAGATTTGTTGAGCTTAACTTTAATCCATGAATTTAAATTTTATTTTTTTAAGTAATGTTTAAAGTTTTTTATAACAACGTGATATGTTTTCTACTTTTATTTATTTTTTTTAAATATTGTTTTAAAGCTTTAAACTTTAATCCCTGAATTTAATTTTTTAAAATTTGCTTGTGTTGAATAGAATCGAATTTAGTTGTTGGGTTTCGAATTTAGGTTAAATTTGGTTGACCTTGATTTATTTTTAAATGTTTTTTTTTTATTTTTGATTTTTTCCTCTTGTGTTGAATAGAATCTACTTTGCTTGTTGGGTTGAATTTGGTTGACCTTGACATTGGCCGAACTTCGCGCTTTAATCGCTTCTCCTTTTCTATATTTTTTGCTTTTAATTTTTTACTTTAATTGAATACAGTTTGGTTGAATTCAGTTGAGTTCGGTTGACCTTGAAATTTGTTAAGCTTGATTTTAAAATTTTTTTGTTCTTAATTTTCCTTAACTTTTTGTTTGGGTCGAATGGCGTAAGGTTGGGTTCAGTTAGATTGGGTGGGCGTTGAATTTTTCTAATTTAATTTAATCCATGAATTTAAATTTTATTTTTTTAAGTAATTTTTAAAATGTTTACAACAACATGATATGTTTTCTACTTTTGTATCTTTTTAAATATTGTTTTAAAGTTTTAACTTCGATTGAATGGAATTACGTTGAGAGCGGTTAGATTGGGTTGACCTTGAAAATCTTTCGTCATTTAATTTCTTTACTTATTTTTTTTAATGTTTCTTGATTTATTTGCTTGGGTTGAATAGAATCGAATTTAGTCGTTGGGTCTGGAATTTGGGATAAGTTAAATTTGCTTGACCTTGACTAATTTTTAAATGTTTTTTTTTTAATTTTTAATTTTTTTCTCTTGGACTGAATAGAATCGATTTTAGTTGTTGGGTCGAATTTGGTTGACCTTGACATTGGCCGAACTTCGCTTTAAGCGCTTTTCCTTTCGTACATTTTTTACTTTTAATTTCTTCTTTCAAATGAATACAGTTTGGTTGAATTCAGTTGAGTTGGGTTGACCTTGAAATTTGTTGAGCTTGATTTTAACATTTTTTTTATTTTTAATTTTTCTTAACTTTTTACTTGGGTCGAATGGAGTTAGGTTGGGTGGGCGTTGATTTTTTTTTATTTAATTTTTTCTTTACTTTGTTTTTTTGATTATTTTTTATTTTTTATTTAATATCTTGTTATAATTTATAAAGGTCTGGCTCACATTATCATACTGAATAAAGTCCTTGAGACGCCATCTATTATCCTTAAGAGGACACTGTTTTAATAGAGAGTCAACAGTACGGTTTCGTCTTTATATTCTGAGCGCCATCTGTTGTTCAAAATTAAAAACGATTTAAATCGAATTTTCTATGACTGTACTTCGACTTCATGAGCAAACCCTCGCCTTCTTCTTTGCAATGCTTAGCGAATTTCAATATTAAATAGATAATAGATAATAATAATATAATAAATAAATAAAATGCATAATTCAAAATGAACAACATATGTGACGGGATTATTTAGAGCGCCATCTCTTGACCAAAAATGAAATATATATAATGAAGGATAACATATTTTTATTTTTATTCCATACGGCAAAATTAAATTATAAAAAGATCAAGGTATTACCGCAATTTATCCAAAACAGAGCCATCTCTTGAGCGATTAGAAAAACAATTTCAGTCGAATTTCCCCCCAACAGCGTTGCATTTCATCTTCCTTTTGACGTTCTTCGCAATGTTTTTTAATTTAAAAATCTAAAATCAAAATGTAACTGGATAATTTAGAGCGCCATCTCACGACCAAAAATGGAAGCCATTTAATTCTGATTTCAAATAGCAGAACATTGTATTTACTTTTATACCGCATGATATTTTTTAGCAAAATTAAATTGGAAAATGCAAAAAATTAAGGCACTACGACAATTTATTATTCAAAGCGCCATCTCTTGTACGAATAGGAAGACAATTTCAATCGAACTTCCTCCTAACAGCATTTCATGTTCTTGCTGACATTCTCACCTCAAATCTTCGTAGCGATTTTAATTTGATAATCAAATTGAAAATATAAAATCAAGTTGCGACGGAATTATTTAGAGCGCCATCTCATGACCAAAAATGAAAGCTATTTAATTCAAATAGCAGGACAGTGTATTTATTTTTACATGATTTATGATATTATTATAATATTAAATTGCAAAATAAAATCAAGAAAATTAAAAATTAAGACGTAACAGGAATTATTGTTGTTAAAGCACCATCTCTTGACCGAATAGGAAAACAGGTTCTATCGAATTTCCTCACAAACGCATTTCATCATCTTCCTCAAAGATTGATGCGATTAATTAGATTAAAAATGAAAGCAATTTTATTCCCGTATCAAATTTAATTTAAATAAAACAGGATTTATTTAAGGCGCCATCTGTTGACCGAAACTGTTTTTTCAATCGAATTTTAATCATTACTAGTCATTACTAATATTATTACTTCACAGTTTCAGAATGAAAATATTTTTTTATTGACCGACGACGCGACCTGTCGGGTCGGTTTGTTTATTATACTAACAGTTTGGGAGTCATTGCTTTTAATTCTAACTGTACCCTACCTCCTAATAGATACTTAGGAAACTTTTTATCTTTGTTTTGGCGGATCACGCAGTATTTTTCCAGTGCATTGAAACTCATAAAGCTTGGCTGCAAAGTTTGTTTGGGGCTCTTGCTCCTCGGACAATATTGTTCGGCTTGAGAACTTCTTTATCTTCTTGCGTCTCGGGGAATTACTATTACGTTTTTTTTTGGCAGGTTATCAAAACTATCAGAAGTTACCGGCGAGTTACTTGGTGTACTTTTAAGATCACGAACTATCACAGGCTTTTAATTAATTAATTAATTTTTTTTTAATTGAGTTGGAACAAAACTTAATTTTAATTGATTTAAAATCTTTTGTTTCCTATTATTTAAAAATTCTTCCTTGAGTTGGGCTTGCTTAGCTTGAGGGCTTGAGTTCAGTAGGATTGGGTTGATTTTTCTTGAATTTTAATATTTTAGTTTTAATTTTTTATAAAATTTTCTCCCCTGCTTATGGGTTGGAATTGATTTTGACTGTATTTCTAATTTTTTAAAACTGTTTTCTTTGGTTGGGCTTAAATCGGTTGAGCTCGGTTAGGTTATTTTGACCTTGACTTTTATTGGATTTTTTAAATGTCTTTTTAGGCTTTTTATTTTGATTTTTAATTTTAATTATTTTTCTTGGTTTGTGCAGAGTTAGATTGAGTTTGCTTAAGTTGGCTTAATTTTAATAGTCTTTGATTTTTATTTGGTTTTTAGCATTTTTCGTTGACCTTGAGATGGACTGAACGACTTCACTTCATTGAATTTGCTTTTACTTTTTTACTTTGTACGAACGTCTTGAAAAATTCAAAATCATTCTAAACTTTTTAATTGGGTTTAATTTTTAGGTAGTTATGTCGCACTGTGTTGGACTGACCTTGAAATAAGCAATGCTTAATTTTAATTAATTTTAAATTTTTTGTTTTAAATTATTTCTCGAGTCGGGCTTGCTTAGATTAAGTTCAGACGGGTTGATTTTTCTTGAATTTTAATATTTTAATTTTATTATTATTTTTTTAAATTTCTTCCCCTGCTTATGGATTGGAATTGACGTTTACTGAATTTTAATTTCTTTTACTCTTTGCTGTGGTTCGGCTTAATTTGGTTGAGTTGGGTTGGGTTATTTTTACCTTGACTTTTATTGGATTTTTAAATTTCTTTTTAGATTTTTTAATTTAATTTTTAATTATTTATTTAATTATCTTCTTGGGTTGTGCAGAGTTAGATTGAGTTTGCTTAAGTTGGCTTGACTTTGTGCTTAATTTTAACAGCATTTGATTTTTATTTGGTTTTTAGCATTTTTTGTTGACCTTGAGATCGGCTGGACGACTTCGCTTCATTGAATTTGCTGTTTACTTTGTATTTTTTTTTAATTCTCATTATTTCAAATGTTCGGGCTGATCACATGCGAGTTGAGTTCAGTATTTGAAATTATTTAACTTTATCGCTTACCTTAATTTATCTTAAACGCCTTTCAAAACTCTTATCATTCAAAACTTTTTAATTGGGTTTAATTTTTCCTTTGAAATAAGCAAAGCTTAATTTTAATTAATTTTCAATTTTTTGTTTTAAATTACATATTTAAAATTTTTTTCTCTAGTCGGGCTTGCTTAGGTTGAGTTCAGTCTGGTTGATTTTTCTTGAATTTTATATTTTAATTTTATTATCATTTTTTTAAATTTCTTTCCCGACTTATGGGTTGGAATTGAAGTTTACTGAATTTTAATTTCCTGGTTTTCACTTCTTTTAATCTTTGCTCTGGTTCGGCATAATTTGGTTGAGTTCGGTTGGGTTATTTTGACTTTGACTTTTATTGAATTTTTTAAATTTGTTTCTAGACTTTCTAATTTTTATTCTTTCTTGTGTTGTAGCTTGACTTTGAGTTTAATTTTAACTGGGTTCTGATTTTTAGCATTTTTTTTTGTTGACCTTGAGATGGGCTGGGCTTCATACCATTGAATTTGATTTTTTTTTTACTTAGTCATTTTTTCAGTTCTTATATTTTTTAAATTGTTATTCGGGTCGATCACATGTAGAGTGAGTTCAGTTGAGTTGGGTTGACCTTGAAGTGGGTTGAAGTTGATTTTTACTGAACTTTAATTTTTTAAAGCCTTCTCTAGTTGAACTTAGTTCGAGCTGGGTTGACCTTGAGCTGAACTTAATAATTTTTATTGAATTTGAACGTTTCAATTTGCATTTTCTTTTGGTTTTTATTTTTAATTCTTTTCCCTCTTACTGTGCACATGTAGGTTGAGTTCAGTTGTACTTTGGATTGACCTTGAGGCGGATTGAAATTGATTTTTATGAAATTCTAATTTTTAATTTTTAATTTTTTAAAAGTCTGAAGGTCAACTTGACCTTGAGAAGAACTGGACCTGAATCTTTTTTTCTGCTAATAATTTTCTTCCTTATTATATTTAGTTTGCAATTGCTTAATTTTTAATGGTTTTTCCAAGTTCAGTTCAGTTGGGTTGACCTTGATTTTGAATTCTTTTAACTTTTTCTTGGTTGAACTTAATTCGGTTGAGTTCGGTTGGTTTAATTGGACCTTGAGACGAGCTGGACTTCATTTCTATTTTTCTTTTACTAATTTTCTTCTTTTAATGTTTTTAATTTGTAATTCTTTAATTTTTAATTGTCTTCACAAGTAAAGCTGGGGGATGGTTGAGCTTAGTTTTCGATTGAATTCAGTTAGGTTGACCTTGATATTTTATTTTTTTAACTCTTCTTACTTCAGTTGAGCTAATTTTGGCTGGGTTGACCTTGAGATGAGTTGGACTGTTTTGATTTTTACTGAATTTAATTTTTTTTAGTATTTTTTATGTTTTAAAATTCTTCTCTCGGCTTGGGTAGAGTTAAGTTGAACTTACTTGGGTTGGGTAGAGTTAAATTGAAATTACTTGCGTTGGGTTGGCCTCGAGAACGATTGGGCTTAATTTTAATTAATGTTTTTAATTTTCCAGCTTCGGTTGGCATCGAGAACGATTGAGGTTAATTTTAATTAATTTTTTTAATTATTCTAAGTTTTTTTCTTGCGTTGGGCTCACTTAGATTGGATTCAGTACGGTCGGGTTGACCATGATTTGAACCATGATTTGAACTTTTTTGATTTTTATCAACTTGAGTTTTTGATGAGAAAGAAAGCAAGGCGAAATTAAATAAATTAAAAATAACTTTATCGTCAATTTCGTACACAATTCGAATGAGGATTTTCTTTGGCTCTGAAACTGTGCAAGTAAATGAAACACAAGAAATGCGTATAGAGGCACATTCTACATTTATCTTTTAGCACAGTTAATTAATTAATTAATTTCTATCGCTCTTTCTGTACAAAAAAAAAATTGGCACAAACTGCCATTGCAATGTTTTTATTTTTAAATAATTCGAATGAAGATTGAGGATCTTCCGGGGCTCTGAAACTGTGCAAGTAAATAAAACACAAGAAATACGTATTGAGGCACATTCTACATTTGTCTTTTAGTACAGTTAATTAATTAATTAATTTCTATTGCTCTTTCTGTACAAAAAAATGATCCTTTTCGAGCACAAACTGCTATTGCAATGTTTTTTTTTTTTTTAATAATTCGAATGAAGATTGAGGATCTTCCTGGGCTCTAAAACTGTGCAAGTAAATAAAACACAAGGAATGAGTATTGAGGCACATTCTTCGTTTGTTTTTAAATACAATTAATTAATTAATTACTTTCTATTGCTCTTTCTATACAAAAAAATTATTCTTTTTGGACACAAACTGCCATTGCAACGTATTTTTTGTATGATTTTTTTTTGCATGTTTTCAATTTGCAATTATTTAATTTTTTAATTGCCACTCTTAAGTTAGTGGAAAAGTCTTGGATACTAGATATGTTTAATACGAAATCGTTCGTTCAGTATGATTGTGTATGATACATATGAATGCAAAGCATGCAGACAGGGGCTTAATTTATGAACACGATCTTGTGCCAGTGAATAAACAACCCCCGCATGAAAACGCGGCGGAAATTGAATTTAAGCGACGACATTGACACGATTTCAAAAACGTGCATTTGATAGCCATCAATGATTTGTGCGGCTGGAGTCATCTCGCGGATTTATGGGGGGGGGGGCATTGAGCGAGCTCTTCCGCCCCCAATCGACCAGAACATCGATGTCAATGTTAACGGCAAGAAGTATCATCGTTTTATCCGCTTCCTCCGCCCTTGAACGAACGCAGCCCATCTAGCTAAATGTGGACCACCTGAGTAGTACCTACATATTTCACGAGGCGTGTTAAGATTTAAAAATTGATCTTTAAGGCGCATCCTCCCCACCACCCCCGATAAATTATTCATTCAACTCGCACCCCCCGGCACTGATAAGAAGACATTTTTCAAATAAAAGTTAGCTCGAAGAGAGTTTGCCTTACTCCTCCAGACGTACCTAATTTATTTGGTGAAATACGTTTCGACTTCCTTTCGAGTGTTACGAGAGCTGCGAACACAATGGACTCGATTTTCAATTCGTCGACGACGATAACGCCAGAGGTCGGCCTAATCGAATTGAGAAGGAAGTGCGTCGGCGGTTGCTCCCCCTAATTAATTAATTGGTAAATTTCGACAAGTGACAATTAACTAACTGAAGCACTTAAAATATCCTCAACGTTTTACGAGTTACTAATTAATTACAAACGTCAAGAAAAAGAAATCAATTGGAATGATGAAGAAAAAAATATGGCAACAAGAAATTATTATAATAAAATTTTGTGAGTACTAAAATTTTTGGGCACAATCTCGGGTTCTTACATGTAAGTGGAATTCTCATGTGTCGAGGTTTTTTTACCGGTGTCGATGTAAAAATTTTATATATGTATAAAAAATTTTTTGAAAGTCGAAAAATAGTTGAAAAGAAAAAGTTTAAACAAATATTCCCCGTTACAGTAAAGTTATTTTTTAATTTATTTAATTTCGCCTTGCTTCATTCATTCATCAAAAATTCAATTCGTTAAAAAATATTAAGTTCAAGTCGTCTCAAGGTCAACCCAACCGCACTGAATTCAATCTACGCGCGAGCCCAACCCTAGAAAAAAAATTAGAATAATTAAAAAATTAAGCTCAACCGATCTCGAAACCAACCCAATCTAAGTAAGCTTGACTTAATTCTACTCAACCAAAGAAAATAATTTTAAAACATAAAAACTACTAAAACAATTATGAATTAATGAATTAAATTCAACAAAAATCAAAATAGTCCAACTCATCTCATCAAGATCAACCCAGCCAAAATGAACTCAACCGAAGTAAGCCCAAGCAAGGAACAGTTTGAGAAATTAAAAATCAATGTTAAGCCAACTGAACTCAATCGAAAATTAAGCTCAGCCAATTTCAGCCTAACTTAGGAAGGCAATTAAAAATTAAATAATTGCAAATTAAAAAAGAAAATTATTTAAAAAAAAAAAAAAAACATTGCAATGGCAGATTCCATTGTGCAATTCTTTAATTCTTAATTGTCTTTCCAAGTTAGGTTGAGGTTGGTTGAACTTAATTTTCGATCGAGTTCAGTTGAGTTGACATTGATTTTTAATTTGTGTCCAAAAAGAATAATTGTTTTTTGTATAGAAAGAGCAATAGGTTTTAATTAATTAATTAATTTTATTAAGCCCGAGAAAAGGATTTTAAAACATAAAAAATACTAAAAAAATTATAAATTAATAAATTAAATTCAGTAAACATCAAAACAGTCCAATTCATCTCAAGGTCAACCCAGCCAAAATGAGCTCAACCGAAGTAAACACAAATAAAAAGGAGTTAAGAAAATTAAAAATCAAGGTCAACCTAACTGAATTTAATCGAAAATTAAACTCAACCAACCAAAGCCTTACTTTTGAAGACAATTAAAAAATAAATAATTGAGTTCAGTTGGCTTAAGGTGAGCTGAGATGAGCTGGACCTCATTTCTGTTTTCCTTTTAAAAATTTTCTTTTTTAATGTTTTTAATTTGCAATTGTTTAATTCTTACTTGTCGTTCCAAGTAAGGTTGAGGTTGGTTGAACTTAATTTTCGATCGAGTTCAGTTGAGTTGGCATTGATTTTTAATTTTTTTAACTCTTCTTTGGTTGGGCTTAATTCGGTTGAGTTCATTTTGTTATTGGACAAGCAAGATTAAATTCGACAAAAATCAAGATAGTCTACTAACAAGACTATCTTGATTTTTGTCGAATTTAATCTTGCTTGCCTTAGTTTTTATTGATTTTTAATTTTTTTAACTTTTCTTTGATTGAGCTTAATTCGGTTGGCTTAATTAGACCTTGAGATTTTGACATTTCTGTTTTTTTTATAATTTTCTTCTTTTAATAAAAAAAGAGTTCGGTTGGCTTAATTGGACCTTGAGATTTTGACATTTCTGTTTTTTTTAAAATAATTTTCTTGTTTTAATAAAAACATTGAAAGAAGAAAATTATTTAAAAAAAAACAGAAATGTCAAAATCTCAAGGTCCAATTAAGCCAACCGTACTCAACCGAATTAAGCTCAATCAAAGAAAAGTTAAAAAAATTAAAATTCAATAAAAACCAAGGCAAGCAAGATTAAATTCGACAAAAATCAAGATAGTCTAATAACAAAATGAACTCAACCGAAGTAAGCCCAACCAAAGAAGAGTTAAATAAATTAAAAATCAATGTCAACTCAATTGAACTCGATCGAAAATTAAGTTTAACCAACCTCAACCTTACTTGGAAAGACAATTAAGAATTAAACAATTGCAAATTAAAAACATTAAAAAAGAAAATTATTAAAAGGAAAACAGAAATGAGGTCCAGCTCATCTCAAGGTCAATTTAAGCCAACTGAACTCAACCGAAGTAAGCCCAACCAAAGAAAAGTTTAAAAAAATTAAAAATAAAAAAACCAACTGAACTGAACTTGGAAAAATGATTAAAAATTAAGTAATTGCAAACTAAAAATATTAAGGAAGAAAATTATTAGAGGGAAAAAAGATTCAAATCCAGCTCTTCTCAAGGACAACTTAACCCAACTGGTCTCAACCGAAGTAAGCCTCACCGGAGAAGACTTTTAAAAAATTAAAAATTAAAGATTAGAATTCAATAAAAATCAACTTCAATCCGTCTCAAGGTCAATGCAATACACAACGGAACTCAACTTACAACTGCACCAGAGCAGGAGGGAAAAAAAATTTAAAAATGCAAATTGGAAAGGTTCAAATTCAGTGAAAACTATGTTGTTCAGCTCAAGGATAAGGATTAATTAATTCCAAATTAAAAACATTAAAAAATAAATTTATTAAAAGGAAAACAGAAATGAAATCCAGATCATCTCAAGGTCAAATTAAGCCAACTGAACTCAACCGAAGTAAGCCCAGCTAAAGTCTAAACTAAAGTTAAAAAAAAAAGAAAAATCAAGGTCAACCCAATTGAATTGAACTTAGGAAAACTATTAAAAATTAAATAATTGCAAATTAAAAACATTCAGAAAGAAAATTACTACAAGCTCATCTCAAGGTCAACTTAACCCAACTGATCTCAACTGAAGTAAGCCTAACCAGACAAGACTCTTAAAAAATTAAAAATTCGAATTCAATAAAAATCAACTTCAACCCTCCTCCAGGTCAATTCAATATACAACTAAACTCAACCTATGCATGTACTTGTGCACAGCGCGAAGGAAAAAAAATTAAAAATAAAAACTAGAAAGAAAATATGCAAATTAGAAACGTTCAAATTCATTTAAAAAAAAAATTAAGTTCAGCTCAAGGTCAACCTAACTCGAAGTAAGCTCAACCAGAGAAGACTCCTAAAAAGGTTAAAAATTAAAATTCACTTGAAGGTCAGCCCAACCCAACTGCACTCAACCTGCATGTGATCAATTCGAATAAAAGAATTAAAAAAAAATAAGACTAGCATATTAGCAATTAAAAATGTTGAGGAAATGTAAGAATGCAATAAAGTACGAACAAAGAAGGAAATTTTCTTACCTGCGATCAAGCCTTGGAAAAATCGGCGAAACGTGGATGTTCTAATTTAAAACGCGAAGTGATTTCGTTTTTTTTTTATTGTTTTTTTGATTTTTGGTTTGATAAGGAAAATTTACTGGATGAGGAAAATTCGATCAATTTTTTTTGGGGGGGATTGACCTTGAGGTGGGCTGGACTTAATTCCTATTGAAATTTTATAATTCCTTTTAAAATCTTTTCTTAGATTGCTAAGGTTCAATCACCTGTAAGTTAGTTTCATTCCTAGTTTTCCCTTATTAAATAAATTTGAATTTATTTATCGTCTCGTACAGTAGTTAGAATTTGGTTCTTCTTCTTTTCCTAAATTTATTTACACCTTCTACTTCACTCAGTCAAAGAAATTCATTCATATTCTGTCTTTTATACTTACGCCGCCTTAAACTTCCCCTTTCGTTTTTTTTTTTTAATTCGCTTCCTTTCGTTATTGCAATCAAGACTGGATACTGCTCCTCATTTCCTTGATTTTCTTAATTTTCTTGTTTAATTACTTTGCGTCGCTGTTCCGCTTTGAAACAAATAATAATTCAGTTCGAATTTAAGCTACGCGTCGTGGCTTCTTGAGTGTTGCGTCCACGCGTCAGTTTTTATTTTGCCAATCACTTTTGGTCCTTCGAGCCGGATATGAACCAGCGACCTATGGATACAGCCCACAATCATTTTATTTTATTTTATTATTATTTAATATAATCGACAACTTACACCTACACGCTGATTAACTTTTTTGAAACGGTTTTCGGTTTAAATAAAAACTAAATCGTGTAATTTCGCAACGATGATAACGGTGACGTTAACGAATTGGTATGTGTGCGTCGTTAGGTCGGTTTAATTCTCCTTGCTTCTGGCCGCTAAGTTTCCTCTGCCTCTGTTGTTTCTTGTTAACTTTCTCGGACTTATCTTTCCGGTACGTTGAGCAATAATTTTAATCGCTTCGCTATCGGAATAAGCTGCTGCTTCGTTGTACAGTAAACTTCGGACTTGTATTAGCAGAGATATTATCGTTTACACAGAAAGCGCAGCCGGCGGCGAAAGAGAAAGAAAACGGGAAAAACTAATCGCGCGTTCGCTTTTTGAGTCACGTCCTGTAAATAACTTCCGGGGTGCATTCCGAAGGGTAGTCAAAACAAGTAGTAGGTACGAAATAACAAGACTGAAAAATAAAGTGTTCCACAAGTTTTTATTTTATTATCTATCTGTTAAAATAACGGCTACAGTTTTATTGTGTAGTAGGTAAAGTCATCCTTATATCACTTATATCGCCTAGGTTCAAGAAAGAAAAACGTCGCGTGCGAGGTTTTTCTTTCGCGAAGTTGAACTTGAATTTTCTGCCACGTTTGCTATAGTGATACCTTAAGACTAAATATAACGACGCACGGTATACAAAATATTCTTCGAAAATCAAGCAGTAATTACAATCTGAACGGACCAGCTGTTTTGAGATTATTATTTTTTTTCTTGCTTTCGATCAAAAAAATAAATGCCGTTCTTTTACGTATTTTTTGACTTTGACTTTGCTTTTTCTAAGCGCGCCTAATCAGGAAAGGGGATGAGGAGGAGGGGGGATATAAAGAGGGCGTGCGAGTACTCGTACGTACTCATGTACAAAAAGTTTTTTATGTACATGGAACAAGGGTGTAGGCAAAGCAGGGTACGGCAAAGCAAGTAAAGAACGAAGCGGCTGCATCATTTACAAGAATGGTGGTTGAAGTATTATCCGCGACGGACAATGCACGTCAATGTTTCCATAAGGCTTACTTACTTACATTTAAAAAAAAAAAAAAGAAAAAGCAAAAGGGGAGTTAGTACATAAGAATTTTTTTTTCTGTAATTTCGACTTCCAACACATCCATTACGATCAAAATTGTCGTTACCCTTTTCGATATTTTGATGCGAAAAAAATTGTCCAGGATCCAAAAAAACAAAGGATTGGGAAAACCAGGACAGCAAATCCAAGTTTTGGGTTAAACCCAAAAAGTTTTGGACAAGTTTCAGAAAAGCCCCCAAGCAACAAAAGTAAAGTCCTTTTTCCTTTACCTTTGCTGGCCTGTTTGGATTGGGTGGTTTCATTCTTACTTCTGACTAGGGTCTGTGAAAACTTCTTTTGCTTCAACGTCTACAAGAAAGTTCTTTCGCCGCCTCCTCCTCAGTCTTTCCACGTTTCCATTTCCTGCAAATTTTTCGATGAGAATGGATCGCTTTAAACCAAGCAGAGGAATTTGTGAACGTCGCCAATACCGACCAATCGAAGAACAGGTTTTCCGAAAGAATTGGGCCTAACCGAATTAAAATCAAATTATCCCTTCTGGCACACCAAATCCAAGTTTTGGGTTAAACCCAAAAAAGTTTCAGAAATGCCATCGATTAACAAAAGTAAACTTCTTTCTACGCGGTCTGTCAAAACTTCTTTTGCTTCAAGGTTTATAAGAACGATGGTCTTCTCCCGTTCTCCCCCCTCCAGTTTTTTCAAGCATTTCATTTCCTGCAAATTTTCGACGAGGATGGATCGCTTTAAACCAAGCAGAGGAATTTTTGAACATCGCCAATACCAACCAATTCAAGAGCAGGTTTTCCGAAAGAATTGGGCCTAACCGAATTAAAATCAAATGATCCCTTCTCGCACACCAAATCCAAGTTTTGGGTTAAACCCAAAAAGGTTTGGACAAGTTTCAGAAAAGACCTCAATCGACAAAAGTAAACTCCTTTTTCCTTTACCTTTGGGGTTCTTTGCCAACCTGTTTTGAATTGGACGGTTTCATTCTTATTTCTACATATGTGGTCTGTCAAAACTTCTTTTGCTTCAAGGTATGGGCTTGAGGAAGGAACAGAGTAGGAATAGAAACACCTCGGAAGAAATAGCAGACCAAGAGATGTGCCGATTTGGTTTGTACGGTAGAAAATTCGCAAAAGAAAATCGAGAGGAATTTCAGTCAGAACACCAGGGAGCATATAACCAA
This sequence comes from Prosopocoilus inquinatus, assembly GCA_036172665.1. Lineage (NCBI taxonomy): Eukaryota > Metazoa > Arthropoda > Insecta > Coleoptera > Lucanidae > Prosopocoilus > Prosopocoilus inquinatus. The sequence goes on along the minus strand of CM069871.1, from coordinate 10,551,243 downwards.
GACAATTCGACGTCAACATTGGAACACTTTACCTGAAAAAGCGAAAAGAAGAAGAAGGAAAATGTTCCAGGGCAAAATCGAAAAGGGTGGTGCAGGAAATGGAACGAGCAGAAAGAAGAAAACTTCAAAAAAGGAGAAGGTAGGGACGTCTCCAAATAAAAATTGTTCAAACTGGAAATTTCGGGGGCGTCTTCGACCAAAAAGAAAAAGAAATGAAGATGAGAACGGCAAAAGAGACACAATTTCGGAAATGCAGGCCAAAGACTTCTTTCTGAAAACCCGTGGTGGAAAATCGGGAGGAGGAGATAAAGTTGATTAAATGCAACACAAGAAACGACATGGTCAAGGAATTTTGATGTTCTAGAAATACAAGGTCGTAAACTGGAAAGGAAGAAGGGAAGATTGCGAAGGATCGCCGAAGAAGAATCAAAAAGGAGGTGCAAAATATCTCCGAAGCAACAGAAAGCAATTGGCCACATTTTTCCTAAATTGGAAAAGAAGAAAGAAAAACTTGCCTAAAAGCCAGAGAAGATGAATTGAAGAGGAAACGCGGCCAAGGAATTTTGACCTAATGAAGCAAATAGGAAAATAAAGGGAAAAACTTCCAAAAGTTGTAGACCAGCAGAAGATTGAAAAGGAGGTGCGACTGTTGAGTCCATAAATTAGAAAATGAGAAAAGAAGCTTGCCGAAGGTAATGGAGGAAAAGAAGTTGCAACTAATTCGAAGCAACAGAAGGAAACGTGGCCAAGTAATTTTCTTCTTTTGGAAAAACCAACTCGTATATTGGAGGAAAATAAAGAAAAAGTCGTAGACCAACACCAAAAATTCGAAAAGGAGATGCAGATAATTAGAAGCAATACAGAAAATATCATCAAAAATCAATCAAAAAAGCATCATGGTCAAGTGATTTTGACGAGTTCGTAAATGAAGAAGGAAATCGGAAAGGCTGTGCAAGTAATTCGAGGCGACATGCGACTGACGGAAAAGCGGTAAAGGAGTTTTGACCTTTTGGAGCGAATTGGAAAATGAAGGAGAAAAAACTTGTAGGTCAAACGGAAATTCGTAAATTGGAAAAGGAGAAAAAAGACTTGCCAAAAGACAGAGAAGAAATATTGAAGAGAAAACGCGGCTAAGGAACTTCAACCTTTTGGAGCAAATTGGAAAATGAAGGGAAAGAAACTTGAACCCCAAGCAGGAGTTCGGAAATTGGAAAATGAGAATGAAAGCTTGCCAAAAGCCAGAGAAGAAGAATTGAAGATAAAACACGTCCAAAGAATTTTGACCTTTTGGAGCAAATCGGAAAATGAAAGGAAAAAACTTGTATCCCAAGCTGGAGTTCGTAAATTGGAAAAGGAGAATGAAAGCTTGCCAAAAGCCAAAGAAGAGAAATGGAAAAGCCGAAAACCAACAGAAGAGGAATGGAAAAGGATGTAAAAGTGAAAAGAAGCACCAGAATAAAATATGGCCAAGGAGTTTTGATTGGAAAATGAAGAGGAAAATTTGCAGTAGAAGATGGAAAAAGGGATGCAGGCGATTCGGAAGGACAGACAAGCACGAAGAGTCACTTTTCGCTTCGAGAAAGAAAAAGACGCTCTAAGGGTGGTACGTGTTTCCACCCAGACCAGTTTAAATAACATTTCAGTTTTCCCGTTTCATCACCAATCAGGATGCTTGGTTTGTTTCTTCACTTTTTAATGGTTTTGCTTTTAGGTTTTCAAGTATTTTTCTTAAGCCTATCATTCCAGATTGCCTTCCTACGAGGAAATAAGGGGTTCAAAACAATGGAAGGCTTTCGGGCCGGTTCCAATGACTTTCTGGCTCGTAGGATCCGCAATTCATAATCGTCAAAATCGGAAGTGATTATGAAAAGGGCAATTCTGGGTTCGTTTGTCTTCCTTGGTTTGGTCATCATCGAATAGTCACCTTCTTAGGAGGAAATAAGTGGTTCCAATGTTTTGAAGGCTTCCAGGCCGGTTCCAATGTCTTTCTAGTTCGTGGAACCCACAATTCGTAATCATTCAAATCGGAAGTGATTATAAATAAGGCATTTCTGCGTTCGTTTGTCTTCCTTGGTTTGGTCATCTTCGAATAATCACCTTCCCACGAGGAAACAAGTAGTTCCAATGTTTTGAGACCTTCCGGGCCGGTTCCAATGTCTTTCCAGTTCGTGGAACCTACAATTCGTGATCATCCAGATCGGAAATGATTATGAAAAAGGCATTTCTGCGTTCGTTTGTCTTCCTGGTTTGGTCATCATCGAATAATCACCTTCTTAGAAGGAAATAAGTGGTTCCAATGTTTTGAAGGCTTATGGGCCGGTTCTAATGTCTTTCCAGTTCGTGGAACCGACAATTCGTAATCATCTAAATCGGAAGTGATTACGAAAAAGCATTTCTGGGTTCCTTTGTCTTCCTTGGTTTGGTCATCATCGAATAGTCACCTTCTTAGAAGGAAATAAGTGGTTCCAATGTTTTGAAGGCTTCCGGGCCGGTTCCAATGTCTTTCTGGCTCATGGAACCCATAATTCGTAATCATCCAAATCGGAAGTGATTACGAAAAAGGCATTTCTGCGTTCGCTTGTCTTCCTTGGTTTGGTCATCATCGAATAGTCACCTTCTTAGGAGGAAATAAGTGGTTCCAATGTTTTGAAGGCTTCCGGGCCGGTTCCAATGTCTTTCTAGCTCATGGAACCCATAATTCGTAATCATCCAAATCGGAAGTGATTACGAAAAAGACATTTTTGCGTTCGTTTGTCTTCCTTGGTTTGGTCTTCATCGAATAGTCACCTTCCTACGAGAAAATAAGTGGTTCCAATGTTTTGAAGGCTTCCGGGCCGGTTCCAATGTCTTTCTGGCTCGCGGAACCCACAATTCATAATTGTCCAAATCGGAAGTAATTCCAATGTCTTTCTGGCTCCTGGAACCCACAATTTCTGGGTTTGTTTGTCTTCCTTGATTTGGTCATCATCGAATAATCACCTTCCCGCGAGGAAATAAGGTGTTCCAATGTTCTGAAGGCTTCTGGGCCGGTTCCAATGTCTTTCTGGCTCGTGGAAACCACAATTCATAATCATCCAAATCGGAAGTGATTATGAAAAAGGCATTACTGGGTTCGTTTGTCTTCCTTGGTTTGGTCATCATCGAATAGTCACCTTCTTAGGAGGAAATAAGTGGTTCCAATGTTTTGAAGGCTTCCGGGCCGGTTCCAATGTCTTTCTGGCTCGTGGAATCCACAATTCGTAATCATCCAAATCGAAAGTTATTATGAATAAGGAATTTCTCCGTTCGTTTGTCCTTTTTGGTTTCGTCCAATGTTTTGAAGGCTTGCGGGCCAATTTCCATGTCTTTCTGGTTCGCGGAACCCACAATTCGTAATCATCCAAATCGGAAATGATTATCAAAAAGGCATTTTTGTATTCGTTCGTCTTCTTGGTTTGGTCATCATTGATTAGTCACTTTCCTACGAGGAAACAGGTGGTTCCAATGTTTTGAGGACTTTCGGGTCGGTTCCAATGTCTTTCTGGCTCGTGCAACCCACAATTCGTAATCAACCAAATCGGAAGTGATTATGAAAACGGCATTTATGCGTTCGTTTGTCTTTCTTAGTTGGGTCATCATCATTCCTACGAGGAAATAAGTGATTCCAATGTATTGAAGGCTTCCGGGCCGGTTCCAATGTTTTCCTGGCTCGTTGAACCCACAATTGATCATCATCCAAATTGGAAGTTGTTATGAAAAAGGCATTTCTGCGTTCGTTTGTCTTCTTTTGGTTTGGTCACCATCGAATAATTCAAAAGGATTTCGTCAATCCTCAACCTTTATTGGCGCCCAACGTGGGGCCACAAAGTAAGACATCACTGGCGCCCAAACATCTCAATGAGTTTAATCTTTGTCCAATAAAAAAATGTTAAAGCTAAGAAATGACAATCCTATCCGATTTATTTTCCCGAATAAATAAAGGCGGTGGAATTAGGTGTTTTGTATCTCACTTTTAAACCGCCCCATTTAAGTCTGGTCTCGTTGTTTTCGCGCCCCCATAATATATTAAGGACGCTTCCTCCGCTGTTGGTAGTTTTTTTTTGCGCGCCGACTTAAAATGCAAAATTAATGACTCACTCGGAACAGTTTCTGCAGATCGCTTCGCTACCGGCGCTAACTTTCACAACTTTCCGCCACTTCCCACGCGGGCGGGGAGATTTCTTCCGCCGGCGCGCGTTCCACATCCCACGCATCCATTAGTAGAGCCATCGAAACAGTTTAGAACTCGAAAAGAAAAGAAAAAAAAAATGGAAAGCTTAAGGATTTCTTTTTATTATCGGGCAAATAAATTACGTCACTTCGGAGGGGTTGTTTACACGAAGGAGGAGGAGGAGGAGGAAAGAAAGTGAACTTGTGAAAGAGCGCGTTCTCGATTCGAGGGTTCTAGAATATTTTTCTTTTCGTCGATTGATAAATGTAAGTAAGTAGGAGGCGCTTACAGATTTTTGAAGCTGTTGTTGCTTTATCAATTTTTTTTTTATTTTTGGCGCGATTCCTCGGACACGTCGCCCTTCTTGTGAAGGGAAAATTAATCATCTTTGTCCAGATTATTATTTGGGCGGGGCGAATTGCTAAATATTATTTTTTGAATACGATGGTTAAGAGCGTCGGCGATTTCTAGGATATTTGGGTCGTGCCAGGCATCCTAGGAATCGGGGTCTTACCAGTCATCCTAGGTATCACCGGATATCCTAGGTTTTCCTCGATATTCTAGGATGTCCGGTAAGGATAAGGCAATAAAAGCTTCAAAGAACGCCGGAAACACCGCACCTAACGCGCTTCTTCCGCTTTACAAAAATATTTCCTCTTCGTTTGCGTTTCTGTACAGTTTTCACGCTACTATAATTAAGTATATTATATATTTTTTTTTCATCCTCGCCACACGTCTCAAATATAAACTCATTTAATTTGATTGTCTAAATTTATTTATTACCGTTCCTAGAGCTGGTCGTTAAAACGGAAACTCCAAACCCAAACTTATTTATTTACACACGGGCGCGACTATTTTTTTTTTGTTTTTTGGTTGCTTCTGGGAGACGAATATGGCATGGCGCCACCATCGGCTACAGAGAGAGAGAGAGACTAAATTGAATTGTGTACTGTAAAGCCGCCGTATTGAGCCGGTAATCGTATAATATAAATTTTACGGGCAATAATCATGGTATCGTTTCATTAAAGACGACTTTTAAGGCCGTAAAATCGGAGTGGGGGGGGAGGGGGGAAGGAGGGTGGTAAATAAATGCTGGCTCTTCTCTTAAATCTGTATAACTAAGTACATAGTACTATTGCTAATCTGAACTATTTAAAAAAAAACGGGGTTGTAAAAAAATTCCGCACAGCCGAACCTGAAACAGCGGCGGCGACGGCGGCGGAAATTAACGCTGTACGCCCCCTCTGCACCGGCGTCAATACACCTTAGATTGGAGGGAACACAAGTGTAGCGGTTTTTAAGTTTTACAACTCCGTTGCCATCGCTGGATGATGCCACGCAGATTAGCTTTTTTTGTTTTCTGTTGAAGAAGAATTCTTTGCGTACGCTCCTGATTAAATAAAAATAATAAAAAAAATCGTTCGTTTCATTGAAACGTGAATAGGGGCGGAGACTTGGCGCAATTTTATCTCAAAATAAACGCTCTTCTTTTTCTGTAGGCCGCGCCTTCTTCGCTTTGTTTGTTTTCTTAGCTTTTTTTTTATTAATAGGTTTGGATCAGTGGCGGCGATATGGCACCCGCTGACTCCGCCGTGCGGGGCGGCCCCCGGCTCCTTCTTTTCTAATCAAATTCAAAAGTGATTAAAACAAATTGCAATTTCTTTATTCAAAGTAACATTTCAACTCAACGTAAAACAGTAGTCCTAAATTTGAATTAAATTTTTTTAAGTTATGAATGTGACTAGGGGGCATCCCAAAACCTTATCGCCGCCCCTGGTTTAGATTTGACGAACCTAAAAATTCATCTTAATATAAGAAAGTCAAGGCCGGCGAAAGGAGGTTTACAAGGGGCGCCAAATATGTTCAAGGGTCAAGGTCAACCGAACTCCATCGAATAACTGAACCCAACTTTATTTAATCCAAGCAAAAAAATATATAAAAAATTAAAAACAATAAAAAATTAGTAGCCAAAAAAAAATTTCAACGTTCAGGCAATTCAATTGAACCCAACCTAGCTCCATCCAACCCAAGTAAAGAATTCACAAAAGGAAATATTAAAAAATTAAATTAAATTAAAAAATTGTAAAATCAAGTCCATCCAACAAATCTGAAGGTCAACCTCACCTAACTGTATTCAATTGAAGCAAAACATTAAAAATGAAAAAAATTAAAAGTAAAGAAAATGTAAATAATTTAAAAAAACCATTAAAACAAAGTTCGATCAATGTCAAGGTCAACCAAACTCCATCCAACAATTGAATTCGATTCAAAAATAGTAGATAACATTTTTTTTAATTTTCAACGTCCACTCAATCCAACTGAACTGAAGTTAAAATCGGTGAATCTAAGTAAAAAAATAAGAAAAAGAAATATTAAGAAACAATAAAAGTAAAAGAATGTTAAAATCAAGCTCAACAAATCTCAAGGTCAACCCAACTCAACTGAACCCTACCCTGTCTTCAATTCATGCAAATAAATTATTAAAAATGCAAAAAATTTAAAAAAATTAAAAATTAAAATTATTAAAAGTAAAAAGAAATGTAAATATTCTTTAAAGAAACAATTAAAGCGAAGTTCAACCGAGCTCGACTCAACAACTGAACTCGATTCTATTTAACCCAAGCAAGAAATTAAAAATTAAAAACAATAAAAAAATAGCAGCCAAAAGAAATTTGAGAAAATTTTGAAAGTCCACTCAATCCAACCGAAGCCAACTTAATATCAGCCAAGAGAAACATTAAAAAAACGAAAGTAAAAAGAAATGTTAAAATTAAGCTCAATAGATCTCAAGGTCAACTCAACTCAACTGAACTCTACCTAACTGTATTCAATTCAAGCAAAGAATTTAAAAATGCAAAAAATTAAAACTAAAAAAATGTAAGAATTAAAAAAAAAGATTAATGCGAAGTTCCATCATTGTCAAGGTCAACCAAACTCGACTCAAAAAAAATTAAAAATTAAAAATAATAAAGAATAGTAGACTAAAAAAATTTAAGAAAATTTTCCAAGTCTGCTCAATCCAACTGAAGTCAACTTAATATCAGCCAACCCAGGTAAAAAATTAAGAAAAAGAAACATTAAAAAAATAAAAGTAAATAAATGTTAAAATTAAGCTCAACAGATCTCAAGGTCAAACCAACTCAACTGAACTCTACCTAACTGTATTCAATTCAAGCAAAAAATCTAAAAATGCCAAAAAATTAAAAGTAAAAAAATGTAAAAATTGTTTAAAAAAACTATTAAAGCGAAGTTCGACAATGTCAAGGTCAACCAAACTCGATCCAACAACTGAACTCGATTCCATTTAACCAAAGCAAAAAAAGAAAAAAATTAAAAACAATAAAAAATAGTAGACAAAAAAATTTAAGAAAAGTCTACTCAATCCAATCCTGAAGCCAATTTAATATCAGGCAACCTAAGTAAATATTAAGAAAATGAAACATTAAGAAAAAATAAAAGTAAAAAAAAAATTTAAATCAAGCTCAACAGATCTCAAGGTCAACCCAATTCAACTGAACTCTGCCTAATTAAGCAAGAAATTAAGAATGCAAAAATTTAAAAGTAAAAAGAATTGTAAAAATTAAAACAACAATTAAAGCGAAGTTCGACCATTGTCAAGGTCAACCAAACTCCACCCGACAACTGAACTCAATTCTGTTTAACCCAAGGAAAAAAAAAGAAAAAATAAAATAAAAAAAAAATAAGAAAATTTTCAACTTCCACTCAATCCGACCGAAGCCAACTTAACATCAAGTAAAGGATTAAGAAAAAGAAATGTTAAGAAAAAATAAACGTAAAAAAAATGTTAAAATCAAGCTCAACAGATCTCAAAGTCAACCTAACTCAACTGAACTGTACCTAACTGTATTCAATTCAAGCAAAAAAATTAAAATGCAAGAAATTAAACCTAATTCCATTCAAGCCAAGTTAATGATTTAAAACAATATTAAAAAAAATACAAGTAGAGAAATAATGTTAAAATTTATACATGGATTAAAATGAACCTCAACAAATCTCAAAGTCAACTGAACAAACTTGTTATTTCATATTGCACTTCATTCTACACAAATAAAAAATAAAAATAAAAAAAATACTTAAATAAATTAAAATTAAAGTGAGAAAAAATGATACAGTATTAAAAATTACAAGAAAAATTTAGATTAAAAAAATTAATAAAAGAGTTCAACTAACGTCAAGGTCAATCCAATCTAACTGATCTCAATCTAACACCGTTTAGCACAAATAAAAATTAAATATTGCCAAAAAAGCATCAAAATTGTTAAAGATAATAAAAATGTAGTGATAAATCGCCACGGTTGGCAACACTGTCTGACTCTAAAATCACATACGTATTATTTCTATAATGGTTATTTTTTAAGTCACGAGTTAATTTGGGCAGCAATAATTTAAACGGATTCAAAGTTAGGCAAAACTTTATCAAAATTAACTTTTTAACATAAATAATTCTGGTAAAATAATGGAGACATTCAAATTAGCAAAAAAAAGGGCAAGGAGCATGCGCATTGCGAAAACGTCAGTTGTTCTTTGTTGTGCGCATGCTCCAGTTGGTTCTAGGATCGTCCTTCCAAGAAATAATTTGAACAAGCCTTTCTAATCACCATCTTTCTTGCCGAGAACTGAATTGTGTATTGGGAGGTTGCCTCCTTGCGTTGCGCTGGCGCCATCTGTGTAATTTCTTTCGGACTAAATTTTCGGCGCGTAATTTCAAATACGCAAGAATTATTTTCGCGGATCGTCGAAGGTTTCTTTAGGCGCGAAATTTCAAATGCCTGGTAATTATTGAAACTGAATATTAATAATGAGAAAAAAAAAACCTAAATATAAACTGCAGGAAAAGTAAACTATTTTTTTTTTATAATAATTGTGTTTGCAATAGTGTTTCTGATCTTGCTTGTGAAAGCTTGTTGCACTCAGTGCCATCTATATCTTTCTTTTTGAACTCGCCATACACTCAACGCTCTCAGCGTCAATATTAAAAAAAAATAATAATAATAACGGACATGTACATATAATGAAAGAACTAAAAGAATTTTCTCCCAAGAATGACTATGAAGAAAAACCAAACGTTTTTGTTCTAAATTGATTTGAGAAGTCCTTTCGATCGAAGAGAAGAAAATATTGAAATGACTTAACGCTCCGCCATTTTACTTTCTTCACTTTAAGTGAGGGTGAGTCGTCGGGGTATGCAAAAAATTCTTCTTCAACTTCACCACGCCTTTAAAAAAACAAACTCCACACAAAAATTTCGACTAATTTTTTGCTCAATCACGTCCTCACAGTTTCCAGAATTTCCAGAAACTATGCACGTACACGCAACAACAAACAACAACTACAAATGCATTTGCAAAACACTTTTTTTCCTACGAATTAAAAATTATAACGTACAGCGCTTGCGCGAACAACAAACAACAGCAACACACAACACTCTGTCGGTATTACAGAGAACTTTGCGCTTTATAAAAATACTAATCATAGAAAAACTCGTGTTTAAACGCATACGTCATCACCACCAAAGTCGTTTGCTTTTTTTTTTTTTTTGCAAAACACCGAACGTAACACAGTCGAAAATCGCGCAACGCTTCCGGTCGTGTTGCCTTCCGGGATATAAGCGAGATAGATCATCAGCTTCCGGTCGAAAGTCTTTTTTTTTTGTTTATTGTCTGTCATTGTTGCGATTGTTAAATAAAAGAACCGTAACAACAATTTTCTTTTCTTTTTTGGCAGTGTTTAATATAAAATTACACGCGAAAAATTATAAAATATTAATAATTCGATTGGCGAAGGTCGTCGTAAGTGTTGTAAGAAGCGCGAAAAATCAGAAAATAAGTTTTTTTTGGTTTGATTCTGTCAAAAAAAAACTAAAAATTGTTAAATCATTGTTTAATCATTCGAATACAAATTGAATTAAAAATTACAGGAAAATAGCACGCGGCGATATTAAAGAAATTAAAACAGAAACAAGGGAACGGCAATCGTTAAGAAGATTTTTTAAAAATATTTAAAAAAATCATTTAAATTAAAAAAAAAAAAAAACGAAGGATCGGTATACAATAGATAAAGATAAACAGTTGAGGATTTTAAATTAAGAAAGAAAAAAAATCTCAGTTAGTTGTAAATTGAAATTGAAAGGGCAATCTTTAAAACAATTACAAAAAAAAATTAATGTCTTATTTTGCTCGATTAAAAAGTGAAGGGTGAATGTATAAATGATAGAGTTAAAGAGTCAAAGATTTTAATTAAATTAAAAAAAATCCCAATTGACAAACAACGGAATTAAATAAAAGGCATTCATTAAAAGAATTTTTAAAAATATATAAAAATGTCACGATTTAATGTTCTCAATTTAAAAATTGAAGGATAAACGTACACGAGAAAAAAATTTAAAAAAAGTTAAAAATTTTAAATTAAAAAAATATATTTCTCAAATCTATGAAGAGGAAATAATTAAACGAATTGCAAAAAAACATAGGGTAAATCTACAAGAGGTAAAGTTAAAAGTTTAAAGATTTTAATTAAATTAAAAAAATATATATTTCTTATTTAAAGAAAACGCAGTCATTAAAAGAATTTTAAAAAATAAATAAAAATATTTCGATTTAATTTTACTCAAATTAAAAACGTCAAGGTTAAATTTAATATAAATTTAAAATTGTTAAATCATTCGAATACAAATTGAATTAAAAATTACAGGAAAATCGAACGCGCTGATATTAAAGAAATTAAAACAGAAACAAGGAAAAGGCAATCGTTAAGATGAATCTTTAAAAATATTTAAAAAATCATTTAAATTTGAAAAAAAAAAACGAAGGATCGATACACAATAGACAAAGATAAACAGTTGATGATTTTAAATTAAAAAAGAAAAAATTCTCAGTTAGTTGTAAATTGAAATTGAAAGGGCAATCTTTAAAGGAATTACAAAAAAAAATTAATGCCTTATTTTGCTCAATTAATGTATAAATGATAGAGTTAAAGAGTCAAAGATTTTAATTAAATTTAAAACAAATTCCCAATTGTGAAACAAAGAAATTAAAGAAAAGGCATTCATTAAAAGAATTTTAAATATATATATAAAAATATCACGATTTAATGTTCTCAATTTAAAAATTGAAGGATAAACGTACATGAGAAAAAGATTTTAAAAAAAGCTAAAGATTTTAAATTAAAAAATGTATTTCTCAAATCCACGAAGAGGCAATGATTAAAAGAATTACAAAAAAAATATATTTATATCGCAATGGGAAACATTATGATTTGAAGTGAAGGATAAATCTACAAGAGGTAAAGTTAAAAGTTCAAAGATTTTAATTAAATTTAAAAAAATATATATTTCTTATTTAAAGAAAACGCAGCCATTAAAAGAATTTTAAAAAAATATATAAAAATACCTCGATTTAATTTTACTCAAATTAAAAAGTCAAGGATAAATTTAAATTTAATATAAATTAAATTAATTAATTAAAAAAAATCTCAATTATAAAAAACAGAAGAAAAATTAAAGGAAGAAGAGGCAATTAAATTAGAATAGAAAAAGATAGATGTTCTTGTAGCTTTAACTCATTTTAATTATTAAAATTTATTAAATATTAAATTATTTCCGAGAACCAGAAGAAGTTTTTTGAGAAAAGAAAATTTCAAATTCACACAGACTTTTTTTTTGGCGTGACAAACACGCAAAACATTATTTTTAATTAAAGGAAGAAAAATCTCTTCGCGCTTAAAAATCGTCGGGGATAAAAGGGAGTCTACAGATTGTGTCACGGTTACTTCCGGTCATCGAATAACCGAAAGAGCAACAAGGAAAGAAGATGGGCAATCTCACTTTTCCAAAGCGAACGCGTTATGCTGTCGCCCCGTCGCTAAAAACTGGAACGGAACGAGCTTAATTCCGAATGAGTCCGAGCGAATGAGTGCGCTCTCTCTTACACGAATTACCGTAACCAATAACACGTTAACTAATGACACAACCTGTATATATTAAAAAGTCGAATTGGCTTTTTTTGAGTTTTCAGTCAATTCTGAAGAAGAGATGAAATGTTGCTTATTTAATTACAAAAAAGTCTTCTTTGCGTTTAGTTTGATCTGCTCGAAGCAATTAGAGCAATAATTCGGAGATCTATTTATTTTAAAGTCCAGGGGGGGCTTCAAAAATGTTTATTGCTTTGTTTTGTGTTTCGTTGATTCTCTATACCTACGACGTTTTCGTTGTCCGTAACAAACTCCGTTACGTTCGGTTTTTTGTTGTTTGTAAGTTGTAACAAACACTTACTTATTTATTTATTTATTGATTAAAAACGATTATTGTACGCGCAGTACGTCGATCTTAGTTGATATTGTTCTAAAGGGCAGTATATCATAATGACGACGACGACGACGACGACGACGACTAATTTTATGTATTATGTATAATAATAAGCGTTTTTATCTTCAACTTATTACCCCGCTAGGTAACACATTATTTATTATTATTGTTATTTAAATTTAAATCGAGTCAACATTGATACGCCCAAAATATTTTTTTTTTCAACAATTATTTTACAGTAACAGCGATCGTTATTTATTTATTTATTTATTTATTACTTACTTAATAAGATTACGACTAGGACATCAAACCTTAAGAACTAAAACATTCAAGATTGATAACAACATGCAACTACGACATTCAAAGGTGGAAATTAAAGAGTAGTTTCTTCTTCTTCTTGTTTTTAAAAAATAGCTATAAGTATCTGTAAGTTTTTTTCTTTGTTTTATTTTTTGGAAAAATAGCGTTCTCTAAATATCGTAATATCTTTTCTGTTTGTAGTAATGTTTTAATAAGCGTAATTGCGGACGCCGTGCTAACCTAAAAGAGGAATATCTAATAAATACAACGTATGTAGTAATACGTGCACGCAGGTACATATTATATACAGGGTGGTAAGTAAGTAAAAGTGCAGTGCACATCTACCGAATGAATGAAAAAAGTCGGTTTGAAAATCATAAGACACGCTTGAGGTGATGCTTCAAATGGTTGTTGAATGTGGCGCAAGCGCGAATTGAGGAGGGGTGGGGGCGGGGTGGCGCAGTGAATCGGACAGCCGAAAAAATTCGCCCACCCCTGCGACCCCACTGTACTACTGCTGTTCAAAAGACAAGTGAGTGTTTTCTTTCTTTTTTTTTTAACTACCTCTCTTAATTAAAGTTAAAGCTCAACATTACCTTAAGCTTCTTTTTTTAAGGTTATTTAATTTTTGCCTTCACGAAAATAACTCATCGGCCTTAATTAATCGATTAATTAATTAATTTTACGTCGTAGGTACCTATTACATATATGTAAAATATTATTTCTCCTACAAATCTTATTTTTTCTTCTTCTTCTTCTTTTAAATACACAATAAATATAGTTTTTTTCTCCTATGTGGTAGCTTAGAGTATAAATAGTTTTTTTCTCCTATGTGGTAGTTTAGTTAGAGTATAAGATTTCTGCCTTTATTTTAGACTATTGTTGAACTTGTTCCTATAGTGCTGGCGCAGCCGCTGGTTTTTTGGAAAGTTCGTTCTAAAATTCGTTGCTTTATTTGCCCCACAACAAAAACAAAAGACACCCTTCTATGTGGTATTTTGTTTTTTTTTTTTTTTTTGTTGAAATATCTGCGATTACCCCTATTTTCCTGCTGCCGACGACAAATAAGTTACAGACAAATCTACAATTTTCAATTCACAAAAAGCCCAGGTTATTTTTATTTTTTTTTTTTGGTTTGCCGTCTCGCTCTTCGCTGAGAGACAATTCGAAATTTTAGGGACCAATCCACCGTCGGGTGGCGTCCGCCCGGGGGGTTTACACCCCCGTGTTGTTGTAGATGTAGGAAACCGCTGCCGCCTCCTGAGCCACCGGGGGCACTTTCCTAGTCGACGAATTGTTGTTGTAGAAATGCGACGACTTACGCATACTTGTCGATGATGACATTAAAGCGACGGTCTCGTAGTATCTGAGGCGACCGCAGCACCGGCGGCTTTTGATGATGCCCATAAAGCCCCGCCGGAATTTCTTGTTGAAAAATGCATACAGTATCGGATTTATGCAGGAATTCGACGCCCCCAACCACTGAGCGATCGGCGTCGCGATGGGGAGGATCTCCTCCTCCCAGGATTCGATGTCACCCCCCAACTTGATGCGAGCGAATATCACGTATAGGGGAAGCCACGACACCACGAAAAGGATCACGACCGCCACCAGCATCTTTACGACTTTCACTTTCGATTTCTGCTGCATTCGTTCCATCTGGGCGTCTTTCGTGTCCGTCGGGATGTTGCGCTTCCACACCTTTATCCAAATGAGGACGTAGCACATCGTGATGAGGATCATCGGTAGGATGTAGCAGAAGACCATGTTCGCAATTAAGAAGTATAGGGCGCCATTCATCGAGTCCGGCCACACCTCGATGCACAGCTGGACGTCGGGGGCGTCGCTGAAGATCACCACCAGGTCGAAGAAGATCGCCCAGGGAATCGTCGTCGTCAGGGCTATGAACCAGATGAACATGATCATTATTCTTGCGCGACGCTTCGTTATCTGGCACTTCAAAGGCCACCATATCGCCAGGAATCTGCAACGAAGAGAATAAATAATCAACCATCTAATTGTCACGGTTAGATTTTTTACAGAACAAATTAACTTAAAAAAAACATTATCGTCAGTGCTTAATCAGATTCCATTTGAAATTCCGGCGAAATCGACGTGCGGGTTAGGTTATAAAAACAGAACGCGAGCGTTGCAATCTTTCCGCACACTCAGTGTGTTATTTCAAAACCGCTATAATTGTAATGTAATTTGTTTTTAGCATTAAAGGCTCTGACGTGCGCTTGAACTCGGCATTTTTGACACTTTAAAGGTCACCAAATCGCTAGGAATCTGCAACGAGAAGAATAAATAATCAGTCATCTAATCGTCACGGTTAGATTTTTTCCAGAACAAATTAATTTAAAAAAAAAACATTATCGTCAGTGCGTAATCAGATTCCATTCGAAATTCCGGCGAAATCGACGTGCGGGTTATAAAAATAGAACGCGAGCATTGCAATCTTTCCGCACACTCAGTATGTTATTTCAAAACCGGTATAATTGTAATTTAATTTGTTTTTAGCATTAAAGGCTCCGAAGTGCGCTTGAACTCGGCATTTTTTACATTTTAAAGGTCACCAAATCGCCAGGAATCTGCAACGAAAAGAATAAATAATCAACCATCTAATCGTCACGGTTAGATTTTTTACAGAACAAGTTAAAAATAGAACTTTATCGTCAGTGTGTAATCAGATTCTATTTGAAATTCCAGCGAAATCGACGTGCGGGCTAGAAAAATAGAACGCGAGCGTTGCAATCTTTCCGCACACTCAGTGTGTTATTTCAAAACCGGTATAATAGTAATGTAATTTGTTTTTAGCATTAAAGGCTCCGAAGTGCGTTTGAACTCGGCATTTTTGACATCTCGAAGGTCACCAAATCGTTAGGAATCTGCAACGAAAAGAACCATTGTCACGGTTAGATTTTTTACAGAACAAATTTAAAGAAAAAAAAAACTTATCGTCAGTGTGTAATCAGATTTAATTTGAAATTCCAGGGAAATCGACGTGCGGGTTATAAAAATAGAACGCGAGCATTGCAATCTTTCCGCACACTCAGTGTGTTATTTCATAACCGGTATAATTGTAATTTAATTTGTTTTTAGCATTAAAGGCTCCGAAGTGCGCATGAACTCGGCATTTTTGACACTTCAAAGAACACCAAATCGCTAGGAATCTGCAACGAAAAGAACAAATAATCAACCATCTAAGTGTCACGGTTAGATTTTTTTACAGAACAAATTAATTTAAAAAAAAAAACATTATCGTCAGTGCGTAATCAGATTCCATTTGAAATTCCAGCGAAATCGACGTGCGGATTATAAGAATAGAACGCGAGCGTTGCAATCTTTCCGCACACTCAGTGTGTTATTTCAAAACTGGTATAATTGTAATGTAATTTGTTTTTAGTATTAAAGGCTCCGAAGTGCGCTTGAACTCGGCATTTTTGACACTTCAAAGGTCACCAAATCGCTTGGAATCTGCAACGAAAAGAATAAATAATCAACCATCTAAGTGTCACGGTTAGATTTTTTTACAGAACAAATTAAAAGAAAAAGAAAACTTATCGTCAGTGTGTAATCAGATTCCATTTGAAATTCCAGCGAAATCGACGTGCGGATTATAAGAATAGAACGCGAGCGTTGCAACTTTTCCGCACACTCAGTGTGTTATTTCAAAACCGGTATAATTGTAATGTAATTTGTTTTTAGTATTAAAGGCTCCAAAGTGCGCTTGAACTCGGCATTTTTGACACTTCAGAGGTCACCAAATCGCTTCGAATCTGCAACGAAAAGAATAAATAATCAACCATCTAAGTGTCACGGTTAGATTTTTTTACAGAACAAATTAATTTAAAAAAAAACATTATCGTCAGTGCGTAATCAGATTCCATTTGAAATTCCAGCGAAATCGACGTGCGGGTTATAAAAATAGAACGCGAGCATTGCAATCTTTCCGCACACTCAGTGTGTTATTTCATAACCGGTATAATTGTAATTTAATTTGTTTTTAGCATTAAAGGCTCCGAAGTGCGCATGAACTCGGCATTTTTGACACTTCAAAGAACACCAAATCGCTAGGAATCTGCAACGAAAAGAACAAATAATCAACCATCTAAGTGTCATGGTTAGATTTTTTTACAGAACAAATTAATTTTAAAAAAAATTATCGTCAGTGCGTAATCAGATTCCATTTGAAATTCCGGCGAAATCGACGTGCGGGTTATAAAAATAGAACGCGAGCGTTGCAATCTTTCCGCACACTCAGTGTTTTATTTCAAAACCGGTTTAATTGTAATGTAATTTGTTTTTAGCATTAAAGGCTCGAAAGTGCGCTTGAACTTGGCATTTTTGATACCTCAAAGATCACCAAATCGGTAGGAATCTGCAACGAAAAGAATAAATAATCAACTAACTAAGTTTCACGGTTAGATTTTTTTACAGAACAAATTTAAAGAAAAAAAAAAGGTATAAATGTAATTTAATTTGTTTTTAGTATTAAATGCTCCGAAGTGCGCTTGAACTCGGGATTTTTGACACTTCAAAGGGTACCATATCGCTAGGAATCTGCAACGAAGAGAATAAGTAATCAACCATTAAATTGTCACGCTTGGGTTTTTACAGAACAAAATTAAAAAGAACACACACACACTTTATGCGTCATCAGTGAGTTATCAAATTCCATTTACGAAATCCCAGAACCTAAAAAACGCAAAAATGACGCGCGCGGGTTAAGAAACTAGGATGCGAGCCTTGCAATCTTTCCGCACACTCAGTGTATTATTACAAAACTATAACGGAACCTACTTAAGCAAGCAAATTTTTTGTGTTTGTTTGCAAACAAACGGGTAGGTATAAATAATCAGTTTTTGAAGGACCGTTTTTCTAGTCCTTGCGCTTAAAAATCTTTGAGACAGTAAGAAGGGGTCTCACCACCTGCGGCTGCTCAGTTGCTATTGATGTTGATGGCACTTACGGTACTTAAGGGCACTGATTAGTGCGCATGCACGTCTTCTTTCGTCGAAGGTACAATCATGAGTTACTGTGCGATGTCGTGTGTAGAACGTGGCGATGCAGAATGGCGGGGCGAAAGTATTTTTTTGGGGGGAAATAAGGTTTGATTTCTTTTTGCAAGCTGCTGACAGGTTTGCAAACATACAAACACCAAACATTCTACGTTTTAACGCATGCGCGAACACAATCACAGAAGAATTCGGAACTTTAATTGTGAAACGGTTCACATCGCGAGTCGTCGCCGTCTTCCACCCACGATGGACGTCGCCGCTTTCGCCCCTAGAATTTCTTTTTACGAAATTTACGCTAAAGCTGCCGCCATGTTTAAAATGAAGGTCGTCCTTAAACTCGACTAGCGACAGAGCGTTTTAATTTTTTTTTCTAAGAGGCCCTCATTGCGCTCGCTCCTACAATTTTTTGCGGCGCTTTTAATTTTATTTTCCGTACGGTTTTAGAGCCCGAGCCATTTTAAATAAAATTGTTATTTGTTTGCGGACCTAAGAGAAATTAGTTGAACTCAATGTGCTTGAATAATGTTTTTTTTTTGTTTTGTAGCACCTTTATTGGTTTTCAATTTTTAGTATTTTTTTTAAATTTAGGTTGACCTTGAAATGGCCAGGGTTTTAATTTTTTTTATTTCTAATTCTTTGTTTTGTTTGCTTGAGTTTAGTAGGTTGGGGCTGGCCTTGAAATGGGTTGGATTTTTTATTGAGTTTTAACGTATTTAATTTTCAAAATTTGCGTAGTTTTTAATTATTTACTTGATTTGGATAGAGTTTCTTGACTTTGAAAAGAGTTCTATTCTAATCGATTGATTTGGGGAGTTGGTTCGGGTTGACCTTGAAGCTGCTCAGACTTTATCTTAACTCAGTTTTACTTCTTTAATCTCCAAATTCCTGTTTTGTTTGCTTGAGTTTAGCCGAGTAGGGTTAACCTTGACGCGCGTGGGACTTAAAATTTTATCGAGTTTTAATTTATTTAAATTTTCAAAATTTGTTTAGTTTCAATTTTTCTTTTTGTTTCGTTTAATTGCATTCAGATGGGTGAAATTGTGACCTTGAAATGGACTGAAGTTTTATGTTTTGTTCGTAAATAATTTTCCAGTTTAATTTTTTTTCGCTCTTCCTCCGAGAGGGGAAAAATTGTAGAATAAATGAAGTCTTAATTTCCAAAAAGAATCACCTGGTATCGAGCTCTGTTGAGCTTTTAAAAAACCACGTAGGAACTGAGTTAAGCGCAGTTTATATGCACTCCAGTCACACGTTGTTTCCCGCTACAAAATCAGAGCGTCTATGCAATACACTTTTCTCCGCTAGATGGCGCGGGGATTCAGGTTAGCGTTGTTTTTCGAACTCCGACGCAGATGCGTCGGAAGATTCCAACTTAAACGGCCGTGTTGGCTTTTTTGTAGTGTGCAACAAATTGAGTCGTCGTGACATGTATGGCGGCTTCTATTTCACTTAGCACATGACATCTCGCAAGTGAGGCATTATGTTACACTGGCGTCGGAAGTCTTAAGTGAAAGCTTTAAGTCAGACGGGGATAATAAATAAGATTAAATTCTTTTTTGCTTTCGCGTAACGTTATTAGAAAATTCGAATCCTTACATTGCTGGGGGGTTGCAAAAATTGTATTCAACTCTCCTTCCGGAAAATCCGGAGGAAAGTCCGATACGCACAGCAGCAGTTGCAATTCAACAAAAATGAAAGGGACGTTGATTTAAGAGAAATTCATTGGCCCTAATGTACTCCAACATTTTTTTTCGACACATTTTATTTTATTCTCTTGCACAGTTTCAGCGCTCGGAAACCCCCGTCCTCCGATTTTTTTTCCGAAAATTACACAACAAACTGTTCGTTAATTGACGTTCGTTTCGTTGACTTCTTCAAGATTAAAACATGATTTTCAATCTCCATTTAATCGATACAACGATCCCAAATCCGTCGCGCAAGAATTTTTAACATCGAAAGGAAGACTAATGATAATTTTTTTTCATACAAACTGCACTCGTATAATATCTCTTAGGATTACGACAGCAATTGAAATCCCACAAAACAAAAAGAAAATAATAATGGAAAGGATGAAATTGTCCGTGCGTCAGCTTCGGTGATTGTCCTTCGGAATTGATTTCGTAAGTTCCGCATCAGACGTGAAAGATTACGACTTGAACCCATCGGGCATTTTTTCTTTACAAATTGCTTTTGTCTGACGACTTGCTTTAGGTGCAGTAAGTTATTGACTACTCCCGAAGTAAGAGTAAGACAGAAAAAAATAAATTAAAAAATCCAAGATTAAAAAAAACAATTTTCGAGATATATTTAACTATTAGATTTAATTCAATAATCCTCACTAATTAAATATTAAATATTTCTTTAACACAAAGGGAAACACTAGTCAACGAAATGAGGCAGAAGAATTAGAATTTTCTCTAGCGATCGGGACTCGAACCCGTGTCGTCTGGTTCCGAGCCAAGCCACTCTACTTTTGAGATATTATCGCGATTAGACTTTTTTTACAGAACAACTAAAACAGAAAATTACGGAAATAGTTAACAGAACACTTAAACTTTATGCGTAATCACATTATTTCATTTCCGAAATTCTTAACGAAACTTAACGAAAACGACGTGCGGTTTCTGAAACTTAGGACGCCGAGCATCGCACACTAGGCATTATTTCAAAATTACGACGGGACCTAGTTAAACAGGCAGTAGATTTTTGTGTACGTTTGCAAACAAACCGGGGTGGAAATAATCCCGAGAGAATTCGGAACTTTATTCTTGAAGTCGATTTGCTCCAAGAGGCGTCCCCGTTTTCCACTCAGAACGGACGGGATGTTGCGTCGCCCTCGTCATCCCTGGACTTTAATCGTTAACACACGAAATAAAATTTGAAAGGCGTCGCCCTAGTCATCCCTGGACTTTAATCGTTAATCCACGAAATAAAATTTGAATAAGTAATTAAAAAGCAGTAGAATATTAGGTACAATTAAAATTTATTTCGGTCGTCTGATTTCGAACAAAGCCGCTCTAATTTTGAAATATTATCGCGACTAAATTCTTTTTTACAGAACAACTAAAACAGGAAATTAGGGAAATAATTAGCAGCACACTTACACTTCGTGCGTAATCACATTATTTCATTTACGAAATTCTTAACGAAATTTGACGAAAACGACGCGCGGATTATGAAACTAGGACGCCGAGCATAGCACTCTCGGCATTATTTCAAAACTACAGCGGGTCCTAGTTAAGCAGGCAATAGATTTTTGTGTACGTTTACAAACAAACCGAAAGAACTCGGAACTCTAATCGTGAAGTCGATTCACTCCAAAAGGCGTCGCCGTCCTTCACTCAGAACGGACGGGATGTTGCGTCGCCCTCGTCATCCCTGGACTTTAATCGTTAACACACGAAATAAAATTTGAAAGGCGTCGCCCTAGTCATCCCTGGACTTTAACCGTTAATCCACGAAATAAAATTTGAATAATTAATTTAAAGAGCAGTGGAATATTAGGTACAATTAAAATTTATTTCGGTCGCCTGATTCCGAGCGAAGCCGCTCTAATTTTGAGATATTATCGCGATTACATTTTTTTTACAGAACAATTAAAACAGGAAATTACGGAAATAGTTAGCAGCACACTTAAACTTTATGCGTAATCACATTATTTCATTTACGAAATTCTTTACGAAACTTAACTCAAACGACGCGCGGATTATGAAACTAGGACGCCGAGCATCGCACATTCGTCGTTATTTCAAAACTACGACGGGACCTAGTTAAGCAGGCAATAGATTTTTGTGTACGTTTACAAACAAACCGAAAGAATTCGGAACTCTAATCGTGAAGTCGATTCGCTCCAAGAGGCGTCGCCGTCCTCCACTCAGAACGGCCGGGATGTTGCGTCGCCCACGTCATCCCTGGACTTTAAACGTTAACACACGAAATAAAATTTGAAAGGCGTCGCCCTAGTCATCCCTGGACTTTAACCGTTGTTCCACGAAATAAAATTTGAATAATTAATTAAAAAAGCAGTGGAATATTAGGTATAATTAAAATTTATTTCGATCGTCTGATTTCGAGCGAAGCCGCTCTAATTTTGAAATATTATCGCGATTAAATTCTTTTTTACAGAACAACTAAAACAGGAAATTACGGAAATAGTTAGCAGCACACTTAAACTTTATGCGTAATCACATTATTTCATTTACGAAATTCTTTACGAAACTTAACTCAAACGACGCGCGGATTATGAAACTAGGACGCCGAGCATCGCACATTCGGCGTTATTTGGAAACTACAACGGGTCCTAGTTAGGCAGGCAGTAGATTTTTGTGTACGTTTACAAACAAACCGGGGTGTAAATAATCTCGGAACTTTATTCGTGAAGTCGATTCGCTCCAAGAGGCGTCGCCGTTCTTCACTCAGAACGGACGGGATGTTGCGTCGCCCTCGTCATCCCTGGACTTTAATCGTTAACACATGAAATAAAATTTGAAAAGCGTCGCCCTAGTCATCCCTAGACTTTAATCGTTAATCCACGAAATAAAATTTGAATAATTAATTTAAAAAGCAGTGGAATATTAGGTACAATTAAAATTTATTTCGGTCGCCTGATTTCGAACGAAGCCGCTCTAATTTTGAAATATTATCGCGACTAAATTCTTTTTTACAAAACAACTAAAACAGGAAATTAGGGAAATAATTAGCAGCACACTTACACTTCGTGCGTAATCACATTATTTCATTTACGAAATTCTTAACGGAACTTAAAGAAAACGACGCGCGGATTATGAAACTAGGACGCCGAGCATCGCACACTCGGCGTTATTTCAAAAGTACAGCGGGTCCTAGTTAAGCAGGCAATAGATTTTTGTGTACGTTTACAAACAAACCGAAAGAATTCGGAACTCCAATCGTGAAGTCGATTCGTTCCAAGAGGCGTCGCCGTTTTCCACTCAGAACGGACGGGATGTTGCGTCGCCCTCGTCATCCCTGGACTTTAATCGGTAACACACGAATTAAATTGAGATAATTAAAAAAAAAAAACAATGGAATATTTGTAACGATTAACATACATTTCTGTGTAATTTACACGACGCTTTCTAATGCAAAGCTACAACCGCCGAGGCGGTTTTGACGACAGGTACGATGGGCGCAGCGTGCACGACTGGGGCGGTCCTGACGACCAAGGGGGCGGCTTTTACGACCGGTACGATTGGGGCGGCGTGGACGACGGGGGCCGCGTGAACGACGGGGGCCGCGTGAACGATGGGGGCTGCGTGGAGCACAGGGGCGGCCTTAACGACGGGTACCACCGGCGCGGGATGCGAAATAACGGTGCTGTGGCTGGAAACAGCGGCGTGCGTGGCTACGGGAGCCACGACGACGCCACCTGGTGCGGCTGAGGCGAAAGCGCAAAGGGTGGCAAAGGCAAACTAGAAAATGCAAATTACATTTAAGACAAAACAAAAATAACAAAATAAAAGAGATGAGACCGATTTACTCACCAATTTAAACATCTTGGTGGTTGGTAGGTACTATTCGACTCGTTCGCTTCGCAGATGTTATTGTGACTTGATTTGTGATTCGCCAGAATTATATAGTGCGTTTTCAACCCCCATCTTCTACGGTGGGGTGGAAACTGTACGTACCCGGTTCACCTTAGCATATTATTCATGGCGGCCGGCCATAATAAAGAACGTTGCTTCATCAGCAGTGTCAGATGAAATTCGAATAAATTAAATTATTTTTATCCGGGGCGCCTATCTCCAGTGACAGTTTTATGTCAAGGATAATTCGGTTGCACTTCACGCAGCGCAAGCAAAAGAAAAAAAAAGAAATATTTCGGAGGCGTACTGTTCTAAGGTCAGGCAGGCCTAAATAACTATATCAGTAATTATTGAATGTCGAAAAGTTTTTTATTTTCTCTCTTTTGCTCGAGATCTTATCGAGAAAACAAAAACAGGGGCACGCTTATTAAAATTAATTGCTGTTTTAGCCGGGAGGATAAATGGTCCGGAGCCCGAAATATGAAACAAACAGGGGAAGTAAAACTGTAGAGCCCGCGGGCTGTATTTGTTTGAGCGAATCCGGAGCTCCCGGATTATTATCGTTACATCGTGAAATTGTTTCAGGAATTCATTGCTGCTGACCTAGATCTTCGTTGTTCGAATTTCGGCGAGAACGAAAGTGTGCGGCTTCGAAAAAATTTATTTACGACGACGTCTAGACCGACCCCCGTGAAACGAATTCGACGATTCGATAATGATTTTCCTTGTTTTTGAATTATTTTATTTTTACTTTTTATCACCCGAAAATTGCATACACCGTCGTGCATTCCTCCGGGCCTTGCGTTTTCTTTTTACGGGCTCTTTGTTCTATGGAACGCAAGCAAATTGGATCGTTGCTTCCTGGAATCATTTTATTTGCCTGGTTTTTCGTTTAGGAACCGTTGCGGAACCGCAGCTAAGATAATCACAAGCGGTAAGAAATAAAATTAATAAAACGACATTTCGTTCGTTTTCGTTATCATACCGGAATGCAGAGTATCGAATGTATCATCCCACCGCTGCCACCAAGTTGTAATAATAAAAAAGAGCGCAAGCAAATCGCATCGTTGCTCCCACGAATCATTTTATTTGCCTGGCGCTCGTTTTTCGTGTAGCAAACGTCACCGTACCGCAGCTAAGATAATTAATTACAAGAAGTTCCTCACAAATTTAGTTTAACTTTAAAAACTCTTTTTCTTTCACAATATTATTCTTTCATTGTATTTTTTTTACATCTGATTCTACTTTACTTTTTTCGTTGTGATCACAGAACATCTTTATCTGCATTTTTTTTCTTCTTTCTCTTTCTTTTCTTTTTTCTTGTTTTATATTCTATTTTTTTTTCTTCAAATTTTTAGTTTTAAGCCCTTAGTCTTAGGCGTTTATCTTATTGCTTTGTCATTATTATTCAAGGTTTGGGTGGAAGACCACATATGTGAACCCCACCTTTAGGTTTCCCCGCTTACTTTACATTTATAAATGATGTTCTTGTGTTTTCTGGGAAATAAAGATGTCTATTATTATTATTAAGTGAGAAATAAAATTAACAAAACGACATTTCGTTGTTCATTTCGTTATAATACCAGAACGTGGAATATCGAATATATCATCCCACCGCTGCCACCAACTTGTAATAATAAAAAAGAGAATGCAAGCAAATCGCACTGTTGCTCCCACGAATCATTTTATTTGCCTGGCGCTCCTTTTTCGTGTAGGAAACGTCGCCGTACCGTAGCTAAGATAATTAATTACAAGAAGTAAGAAATAAAATTAACAAAACAACATTTCGTTATCATACCAGAACGCGGAGTATCAATTGTATTATCCCACCGCTGCCACCGGCTTGTAAAAATAAAAAAAGAGCGCAAGCAAATCGCATCGTTGCTTTCATGAATCATTTTATTTGTCTGGTGCTCGTTTTTCGTTTAGGAACCACCGCCGTGCTGTAGTTAAAATAATCACAAGAAGTAAGAAATAAAATTAACAAAAAAACATTTCGCGTCATATCCCTTATCATACCGGTGCTTTAAGAATCCAGATTCTTATCATTATTGCTTTTGTAAAATTCAGTACACTTTATTTAATTAAAATACTTTACCAAATTAGAAATCAGATCGAAGTATGATATGACTCATGTAAAACTCAGTACACTTTATTTATTTAAGATACTTTAGCAAATTAGATATCAGATCGAAGTATAATATGACTCATATGAAAATACAAAATTAAAAACATGCAGCTTATGTGACGAAATCATAGTCAGCTTTGGTCATACTTTTATTATACTATTATAAGCAAGAACGAGCTTGCATTGCACTGTTTGCAGAACGTGAATCAGCGATGATTCATTTTAAAGCCCCATGCGTTGCAAAATGCAGCCAATTCTACGAATTCCAGGGTAGTCTCAGCTACCCACGCCAACCGTAGATTTTGTAATATGTAAATAGGGCGATAGAGAAAGTTCCAGGTCAGTTCCGAGTATCAAGCAGTTCGGGTGTGACACGCGTCTTAAAAATTCGTCGCCGTAAAGTTTTTAAAATAAAACTTATTCCATCATTCAATTACTCTGTTTTAATTTAAATAAAGTGTACCTGAGAAACTTTCACGACCGGTAAGGGTGAATTTGAATAAAGTATTATTTGTTAACAAAGCTTTTTGTACGTAAACAGGTTTTTGTAGATCTACCCTTCTCTCTTTCATTTTCTAGTTTCAACTTTAAGCTTAAATTGTGAAAAATGTAATTAATCTTTTAATTAAATGAAATTCGCGTGTCCTTTGTTTGTATTTTCTTAGTTATTGAACGAACATTTCTCTTATAAGGAACGATTATTAAGTAAGCTGAGAAAGAAACAAGGAGCGGACCATTTTCGACGAATCCCAAAAATATAAGTAGACGCCATTCGAACAATTCGTGGAAAACGATTTGGAAAGCGATGTCTGGCTTTCTATGGCGCTTTTAACAAAGAAATCGAAATTCATATTCAATATTCAACATTCAGAAAGAAATCGAAATTCAACATTGTACAAATTGTAAAAAAAAATTGGTGATAAAAGTGAATTTCAACCCCCGTCGGCACGTTTTACATCAGAACGCAGAGTATCGAATGTATCATCCCACCGCTGCCACCAACTTGTAATAATAAAAAAAGAGTAAATTAAATGCGTACTTAAATTTTTAACAACCGATTCTATTTTATATTAGACGATAACGTCATCCTTCTAATTGCTGTTAATTTGGCAAAAACTCTGTCTGGCAAACGGGGGTGAGGGGGAGAGGTGATAAGAACTTTTGTCTTTGTTTTGTATTTATTTTTCTCCGTGTATCGTACGTAAAATGTAAAAGGAGATCAATTATTCTTTTTTTTGTAACGATTTTTTTTCACGCGTTGCATAAAAATTCAAAACGGTTCGTTCCATCCCGCGCGTAGCTTCCGAACGAAATATTTCCACCGAGACAGAACACGCAATTGTGCATCAGCAATTTTTTTTTCTTTTTCATTTTTTGCACTTTTTAATTTTTTTTTTTTTTGCTGGCTTGGGGAGAGTTAGATTAAGTCGAACTGGGTTGACCTTGCACCGGACTAAATTTTAACCGAGCAGTAATATTCAAATTAACAACTTCTTTTTAAATTTTATTTATGTGAATTTTATTATGTACATTGATTTCATTTTTAATAAAACTTTTTCAATTTCAATTTGATCTCTTAACTTCTCAGTTTTTATTTCATTTTTTGCTTTTTTAATTTTTTGACTGGCATGGCGTGGGGCGCCTTAGATTAAGTCGAACTGCGTTGACCTTGCAACGAAATAAATTTTAATTTTTTTTTTAATTTTTATTTATATAAATTGTATTATGTACATTGATTTTATTAAAAAAAAAGCTTTCAATTTCATGCTTGGATTGTGTGGAACTGGTTGGGCTCGATTGACTTCGAGAAGGGTTTGACTTAACCTTTATTGATTTTATTTTCAATTTTTAATAGTTTTTCCTTAATTTGATTCGGATTGGCCTTGAAATGGCAAGGACTTTAGTTTAACGAAGTTTTATTTTTTTCTGTTTCTAATTCCTTGTTTTGTGTGCTTGAATTTAATGGGGTGGAATTGACCTTAAGATGGGTTGATCTTGACCTTTATTGATTTTCAATTTTTAATATTTTTTCCTTCATTTGATTCGGATTGACCTTGAAATGGCAAGGGCTTTAGTTTAACGAAGTTTTACTTCTTTCTGTTTCTAATTCCTTGTTTTGTGTGCTTGAGTTTAATCGGGTGGGATTGACCTTGAGATGGGTTGACCTTGACCTTTATTGATTTTCAATTTTTAGTATTTCTTCTTTTGATTCGGATTGACCTTGAAATGGCCAGGGCTTTAGTTTAACGAAGTTTTATTTTTTCTGTTTCTAATTCCTTGTTTTGTGTGCTTGAGTTTAGTTGGGTGGGATTGACCTTGAGATGGGTTGACCTTGACCTTTATTGATTTTCAATTTTTAGTATTTTTTCCTTCTTTTGATTCGGATTGACCTTGAAATGGCAAGGGCTTAGTTTAATGAAGTTTAATTTTTTTCTACTTCTAATTCCTTGTTTTGTGTGCTTGAGTTTAATGGGGTGGAATTAACCTTGAGATGGGTTGATCTTGACCTTTATTGATTTTCAATTTTTAGTATTTTTTTCGTCATTTGATTCGAATTGACCTTGAAATGTCCAGGGCTTTAGTTTAACGAAGATTTATTTTTCTTGTTTCTAATTCCTTGTTTTGTGTGCTTGAGTTTAGTTGGGTGGAATTGACCTTGAGATGGGTTGACCTTGAACTGGGCTGAATTTTAACCGAGCAGTAATGTTTAATTAATAATTTTTAAAATTTTTGTTTATGTAAATTGTATTACGTAGATTGATTTTATTTTTAATAAATTCTTTCTCATTTTCAATTTTATGCTTGGATTGAGCGGAACTGGTTGAGTTCGATTGACCTTAAGACAGGTTGGACTTGACCTTGATTGATTTTCAATTTTTAGTATTTTTTTCTTAATTTGTTCAAGTTTTATTATTTTCTGTTCGTTATTCCTTGTATTGTGTGCATCAGTTTATTTGGGTAAGGTTGACCTTGAACTGGGCTGCATTTTAACCGAGCAGTAATGTTTAATTACTAATTTTTTTAATTTTTATTTATGTAAATAGTATTGTGTATATGGATTCTACTTTTGATAATTTTTTTAATATTTTGGCTTGGATTGAGCCGAACTGGTTGGGCTCGATTAACCTTGAGACGGACTGAACTTGACCTTTATTGGTTTTCAATTTTTAGTTTTAGTTTTTTTTTCATTTGATTCGGATTCACCTTGGAATGGTCAGGGCTTTAATTCAATGAAGTTTTGTTTTGTTTTTTGTTTCTAATTCTTTGTTTTGTTTGCTTGAGTTTAGTTGGGTGGGGCTGACCTTCAAATGGATCGGATTTTTTATTGAGTTTTAACGTATTTAATTTTCAAAATTTGCTTAGTTTTAATTCTTTGCTTGGATTGGAGAGAGTTGCTCGACCTTGAAAGGACCCGGGCTCTATTTTAATTGATTGATTTTTTTTGTTGCATTTAGATGGGTGAGGGTGACCTTGAAACGAGCTGCATTAATTTCTTTCCCCTTTTTTGTTTTTATTTTTTTAGTTAGGTTGAGTTTAATTGCGTTGGATTGTTTCATTGATTTTCAATTTTCGATAATTTTAGTTTAGTTTCAATTTCTTGCTTGGATTGGGTGGAGTTGGTTCTGGTTGACCTTGAAGTGTCCAGGCTTTATTTTAAATCAGTTTTACTTCTTTAATCTCTAATTTCCTATTTTGTTTGCTTGAGTTCGGCCGAGTAGGGTTGACCTTGACGAGCGTGGGTCTTAAATTTTTATCGAGTTTTAATTTATTTAAATTTTCAAAATTTGTTTAGTTTCAATTTTTTTTTGTTTCGTTTAATTGCATTCAGATGGGTGAAATTGTGACCTTGAAATGGACTGTAGTTTTAAGTTTTGTTTGTAAATAATTTTCCAGTTTAATTTTTTT
The DNA here is from genome assembly GCA_036172665.1 of Prosopocoilus inquinatus. Classification (NCBI taxonomy): domain Eukaryota; kingdom Metazoa; phylum Arthropoda; class Insecta; order Coleoptera; family Lucanidae; genus Prosopocoilus; species Prosopocoilus inquinatus. Next base: position 10,521,833 of record CM069871.1, on the reverse strand, counting down.
TTCGCTCTTCCTCCGAGAGGAGAAAAATTGCAGAATAAATTAAGTCTTAATTTCCAAAAAGAATCACCTGGTATCGAGCTCTGTTGAGCTTTTAAAAAAACACGTAGGAACTGAGTTAAGCGCAGTTTATATGCACTCCAGTCACACGTCGTTTCCCGCTACAAAATCAAAGCGTCTGTTCAATACACTTTTCCCCGCTAGATGGCGCGGCGATTCAGGTTGGCGTTGTTTTTCGAACTCTGACGCAGATGCGTCGGAAGATTCTAACTTAAACGGCCGTGTTGGCTTTTTTTGCAGCGCGCAACTAATTGAGTTATTGTGACATGTATCGCGGCTTCTATTTCACTTAGCACATGACATCTCGCAAGTGAAGCATTATCTTACGCTGGCGTCGCAAGTCTTAAGTGAAAGCTTTAAGTCAGACGAGGATAATAAATAAGATTAAATTCTTTTTTGCTTTCACGTAACGTTATTAGAAAATTCGAATCCTTACATTGCTGGGGGGTTGCAAAAATTGTATTCAACTCTCCTTCCGGAAAATCCGGAGGAAAGTCCGATACGCACAGCAGCAGTTGCAATTCAACCAAAATGAAAGGGATATTGATTTAACAGAAATTCATTGGCCCTAATATACTCCAACATTTTTTTTTCGACACATTTTATTTTATTCTCTTGCACAGTTTCAGCGCTCGGAAACCCCCGTCCTCCGATTTTTTCTCGGAAAATTACACAAGAAAGTGTTCATTAATTGACGTTCGTTTCGTAGATTAAAACATGATTTTTAATGCCGGGTGGGTTGCAGCAAAAATCGTATTTTAAACTCCCCTTCCGCAAAATCAAAAAGCGTTCGATTCGTTTCTATCGATCTTGAAAAACAAATCAAAAAACGTAACTAACGCGCGTTAGCGTCAACGCAGTTGCTTAGATTGGAGGGAGGGTTTCCACACCCTCCCCCACTAGGCCACTAGATTCGTCATCGTAATTTATAAAGTATTTAAAACGTATCGCTCCGGATTTATGAGTTCTATTTCTGTTCCCCCTTGGATTATTTCGGTCTCGTCGACCCGACGACCGACCACCGAGCGACGATGCACTTCCCTTAACCTTCGCCTTTTCAAGCCCCCTTCGTATTCCGATGTTATCATAAAGCGAAGCAACGTATTTTTATAGCGGCGCGTGTTCCCATCATGAAAATCCGGGCGATCATTTAACATAAGCCACAAAGAAAAATATCTCTACGAGATCGTCATCCCTCCAGCCCACGCCCGCCGATCCACCCTCCCGCCCCGGCGCGGCGTTTTCCATCATCGCGAACGATTTTTCTGCGACAGTTCATTTCGACTCGAGCCGACGCGACGTTAAGACATAATTTGCCTTGACGGAGGCCCTCTAAGACTTTATGATAACACATTAATCCTTCCGCATCCTCGAACAGCTTCAATCCGACTTGAGTTGGGGAAAGCTGCAGGGGCACCGGCAGCAGCAGCCATTGTGTGTTTTTCCGCTTATGCTGCCGAAGGAGGATGAGGGAAGGAAATACACGAACGAACGAACGACATTATGACAAAGCAATCGCTTATTTATGTAAAGTAAGTAACACCCCAGTTTCGAAGGGGAATTTCGTCGAGCCTTGGCCCATTACCTACTTATATACCGCAATTGTGTCGAACATGTCCCCATTTAAAATGTATAAAAGTGTCGGGGGGAGATCCCCCATTTAACCGCCTCGGGACGACAGGACCGCGTTTTAAATTCAAAATTTACCGAATATCCGAATGTTTTCTTTTGGAAACGGGGGGAATGGGTCGAGGACGCGTCCTCGGGGGAAATAAAAAGGGCGCACTTTCTCCGACCCGAATATTTTTCCGCGGAAGTTAACATCCGCGCACCTCCGCCAGATAAAACTCTGATGCCGTGCCATCCATCGATTTCTGAAGGCGAATGGAGTCGTTCTTCACGTCGCTGCGGGCGTCGGTGCCGGGCATAAATTTCATCTGAGGAAGTCGTAAATACGGAGGGAGACAATGTTTTCTTAAAATCGCAGCGCGTCTTACCGCAACTTCATAAAGTCTCTCTGGGAACCCCCACGAGGTGCAAGTTCACTGTAATCAATTTCAGGTGGGGTTCCCGTATTGTCAAAGATAGAGCGCAGATGTATGTTTCTCAAAAAATCGAAAAAGCGAGCAAGCTCTTTTCTCAGAATCACATTCAGCTTCTACTTCTTCTTATAAAATAAAACCATGGTCCTAGAGCGTTCCTGGAATGTATAAGAAAAAAACGTCTACGAGTCGCGGCGAACAAAACAGATCGAGACCGTGGGAAATAATTAACGCTGTAAAATCACGCGAGCAAAATAGAACGATATCATGGGAAATAATTAACGCTGGAAAATTACGCCTTGCACCACGACGAAAATTGCAATATAAAAAACAGTTATTACTTCTACCGCAATAAATGAAGGTGAAGAAAACACGCAGCCAAAGTTGAGCCATGTCATTTGTTTATTATTATTATTATTATTATTATTATGATTATTATATTATTATTTCAAAATTAGAAAATAAATTGCAAAATGTGTTGACCTAACTCAAGGAAAGGTTAAAACTCAAAATCAAATTAAAAAATCTGAATTAAATCCAATCTAACTCAACTCAAGTTCACTCGAACAACCCAAGCAAAAAATAAATAAATCAAAACAAAATATCTTTAGTTACAAATTATAATGACAGTAATTAAAATTAAAAAAAAAAAATAAGAAATTAAAACTCTTATCTAAGCGAGGCGAACCCAACTTAAGCCAACTTAACTTTCCTCGACCCAATCAAAATAATTAACACGCGAGAAAAATTAAAAGAAAATTTAAACGTAATTCGAAAAACTTAAAACTCAAAGGTGAACAATTATTAATTATAATAAAAATGCTCACAACTCAAGTTGCCTAGACTCAAGCAAGGTCAACACAACTCAGTCTGAATCGACCTAACCCAAGGAAAAAATTTAAACTAAAATTCAAAACTTAAAATTTAGAAAATGAAACTCAAATAATTCGAAAAGTAAAAAAAAAACTCAATTGGAGTTAAATCCAATCCAAGTCTCAAGCCAACTTGACCAATAGGGGGGGGGGGGTGGATATGGGTTTTTACGTTGATAAGTTATTCCAAGCAAAATTAAGACTCCAAGGAAATAAAAATTAAAGGAAAAATCGAAAAACTGAAATGAAAAATTGAGATGACTAAAAATTAAAACCCAAACGCGAAAACTCAATTAGCGTTAAGTTTTATCCAAGCAAGGAGAACCCAAATTGGTGTCGTCTAACTCTATTTGAATCAGAGAAACAACTGACGAGCGTAAAAATTTGAAATAACTGTAACGTTAATTCAAAAACTTCAAAACTCAAATCTGAAAAATGAAAAATTAATTTAAAATATTAAAACTCAATACAACTCAAGTCAACTTGAACAACCGTAGCAAAAGAAGATTCAAAATAGATTAAAAATTGTAAAAACTAAAAATTGAAACTCAAACGTCAAAATTCGATTAGAGTTAAATCTTGTCTGAGCGCTTAGTGGGACCCGACTTTAGTCAACTCAGGCAAACAATTATCTTGCGAATTTTTTTTTAAATTAATCAAAATTAAAAAAATTAATTTTAAAAAAAATTTAAAGAATTTAAAAAAAAACTTAAAAAATTAAAACTTGATTAAAGTTACTTCCAATCCAACTCAAGTCAAATCGACCGGCTTAAACAATAGAAAGTAACACTCCAGCGAGTTTTAAGTAAGTAAAAAATTAAAAAAATTAGAACAAGTAAAAGTTAAAAGAAAATTTTTAATTCTTAAAAGTTAAAAACTCAAACTCGATTAGAGCGAATTGTCTTCCAAGCAAGGCGAACCTAAGTTAGTGTAACCCAACTCTACTCAGGCAAACAAATAACATACGGAAAAACTTAAATTAATTGAGTTTTCGGTTGTTTGAGTTAATTTTTTGAGTTTTTCTTGGGTCAGGTCGAGTCGGAATTCATTGAATTACAACTGAATTTCTGAAGCTTTTTGATTATCAACTTTTTTATTTTATTTTTTTAGTATTTTTTTTTTATTTTGAAAACTTTATTCAGCGCTAATTTTAATGATTTTTGAGTTTTTGAAGCTTGAGTTACAATTTTTTTCTGTTTTGAGTTGGATTACATTGAATTCCAATTGAATTTTAATGTTTTTTGAATTTTTTGAAGCTTGAGTTACAATTTTCTTTTGTATCCAGTTGAATTACATTGAATTCCAATTCACTTAATTTTCTTTTAGTTTCTCAAGCTCGAGTTATAATTTCTTTCAGTATTGAGTTGGATTACATTGAGTCTTGATTTTTTTTTGAAGTTTTTGAAGCTTGATTTACTTTATTTTCCGTATTGAGTTGGATTACATTGAATTCCAATTGAATTTTGATTTTTTCTTGAAGTTTTTGAAACTTGAGTTACAATTTCTTTATGTTTTGAGTTGGATTACATTGAATTACAATTGAGTTTTAATATTTTTTGAAGTTTTTAAAGCTTGAGTTACATTTTTTTTCTGTCTTGAGTTGGATTACACTGAATTCCAATTGAATTTTAATGTTTTTTGAGTTTTTGAAGCTTGAGTTACAATTTTCTTTTATATTCAGTTGGATTACATTGAAGTTTTTTGAAGCTTGATTTACATTATTTTTCGTATTGAGTTGGATTACATTGAATTCCAATTGAATTTTGATTTTTTTTCTGAAGTTTTTGAAGCTTGAGTTACAATTTCTTTCTGTATTGAGTTGGATTACATTGAGTTTTGATTTTTCTTGAAGTTTTTGAAGCTTGATTTACATTATTTTCCGTATTGAGTTGGATTACATTGAATTCCAATTGAGTTTCTAAAGCTTTCTGAATGTCAGCTTTTATTTTTCTAGTTTACTATAAAAAGTTCCGAGTTTTTCAAATCTTATTTTTTTCCAACTGGATTTTAAGGTCGTCTGAGAGTCACTTTTCTTAAAATTATTTTTACGTTTTAATTTTTTAATTCTTTAATTTCATTTCTTAGATTCGGTTGGGTTTGGTTGAGTTCTGTGTTGCGTTTAATAGAAATTGAATTTCAAACTTTTTAAAAATTTTGAAAGTTTCTGAATTTGCATCGAGTACCGAGTTTAATTTTTCTTACCGCCCGCCGCCAGTGAGATTGAGTTGTTTGGGCCTTACTTCGGTCTAGTTAAGATGTCCGTTTTTGAATTAATTTTAAGATCTTTTAAGCTGTGAAGTTTTTTTATTTCTTGCGTTCGGTTGGATTTGGTTGAATTGTATTCGACTTAATAGAATACCAATCACTTTTTGAATTTTGAAAGATTTCATTACGCTTTTTGAGTTTTCTTTGGTTCAAGTTTTATTTTAATTTCACTTGTTCTCGAGAGGAGTCAAGCTATGTAAGTTGATTTATTCAGACTTCGGTTCGAGTAATGACAGAACGATTTCATTGGTTGCCACTTTTTTTTATTGCCAGAGCAATTTTTTAGCAAAGGAAAAGGTGTTCTTACAGCAAAGCAAAACTGATACATTATTTAAGGCCTTTACGATCATATTTTCACGGCGAGGGGAAATAATATTTGTGTGAAACTCGCCGCCGCCGCCGGATGTGCTATTATGGGCCTTAGCGGTCTGTTCTAGCTAGGTCTAATGAATTTTAATAGCTGACTTGAAGTACTGTAAAGATATCACCACCTGCATCTTTCCTGTAATTAAATTAGTCCCGAGTCGAAAATAAGTAGGTCGGCGTATAAATTAAAATTTATGAATAGCAAATATTTTTAGGCGCCTCCACCACACCGCCGCGCCTCGCCTCGCCGCAGTAGAAAAATAATTCCCTCGATTATTCAAGATTTACCTATTGCACAAGAGTTAGTGGGTCGGTATTGAACCGTGAGGTAAATAATTGCTCGACATTGACAGGTAGTCAGGCAAGCAGGCAAAGGTCGGCCCCCAGGTTCCTGTATATTTCAGGGCGAGCTGATGGATCGTTTGCTACCGCCGCCGCCGCCGGCAAAAAAATTAAAATTATGTCAATACGAGGCCGTGACAGACAACGTTTAATGGAACTTTCTTGTACTGGTTGGTGCGCTCGGCGTGCTGCAAGTTTTGAACTTGCGACCTTTAATATGAAGTTGCCGGAAAATTTAATTTCGGCTGATGTAGATAAATTGGATTTGGAGGGGGGGAGGGGCGCGCGGGGGCGGCGAAGGGCGGCTTCTCCTTTTGCACTAATTTGCTTAACAAAATCCCAAAACTCTCTTATTTTGGCGGGCGGCGGACGAAATAAATCGAATTGCCTTCGTTAAAAACAAATTACAAACTTACGGAACCTAGGTACGCCGCAGGGAGCGCTGAAGATTATTCGGCGGGTGAGAACCCCCCCCCCCCCCCCGCAAACTACGGGGGCTTTACCTACCTAAATCCAGACGACAATTGTGTCACTTCCTACACTACCGAAGCCGTTATTTGCATATGAAGTTTCAAGTTTCCGGCGGTGCAGTTTTAATTGCGGCGGAAAATAATTGTTTCGTTCGAGAAGAGGGGGGAGGGGGAGGGGGGCAAGGCATTGTATCGCGATCGCTTTTTGCATGAATGAAAGCGCCGCGTCTGTTTGTGCGAGCGGGGGATGATGCAAATGGAATAATACAATTCGCCGCAATTCAAAAATAAAATTTGGGGGTTCACAAATTATAGTCGGTAAATTTCAGAAGACTTTAATTACAAACTGTCGCCCTACACAATACTAATGAGCTGCAACACTTCACGTCTATCAATTAACACCTACAATTTATTCGAGGTATGAACCCTTCGTTTGTTAACTTCTAACTGTCCCACTGGCGGGCCGCACACCGGGACATTAGGAGATAAATCGTGCCAAGGGTACTTTTCATCAATTGTATAATTTGTTAACATAACATTTGTAGTCGCATACTTAATATACCAATTTATTTAAAAAATATATATATAATTTAAGCCAAAACAAATTGATTTTCTATAATTTTTAGCCCTTTAAAAAGATGTAACATGCCGAAGTATTAAATGACATTTTTTAACCTGTTTTTGTTACCTTTAAAATATCATCTGCGTGTTATTCACGCAGATGATATTATTATACCTCATAATTGCGGTGGAAAATAATTGTTTCGTTCAAGAAGAGGGGGGAGGGGAGGGCAAGGCATTGTTTCGCGATCGCTTTTTGAATGAATGAAAGCGCCGCGTCTGTTTGTGCGGGCGGGGGATAATGCAAATGGGATAATACAATTCGCCGCAATTCAAAAATATAATTTGGGGGTTCACAAATTATAGTCGGTAAATTTCAGAAGACTTTAATTACAAACTGTCGTCCTACTCAATACTAATGAGCTGCAACACTTCACGTCTATCAAATAACACTTCTACAATTTATTCGAGGTATGAACTCTTCGCTTGTTAACTTCTAACTGTCCCACTGGCGGGCCGCACACCGGGACATTAGAAGATAAATCGTGCCAAGAGTACTTTTCATCAATTGTATAATTTGTTAACATAACATTTGTAGTCGCATACTTAATATACCAATTTATTTAAAAAAAATATATAATTTAAGCCAAAACAAATTGATTTTCTATCATTTTGCAAATGCATTTGCACTGGATATTTATTTAAATTTATTATTATTTCATAATTTTTATTTAGTATTTTTATGTTTTAAAATTTCTCGGGTTGGGTAGAGTTAAGTTGAACTTACTTGCGTTGGGTTGGCCTCGAGAACGATTGAGCTTAATTTTAATAAATTTTTTAATTACTCTAAGTTTTCTCTTGGATTGGGCTCACTTAGATCGGGTTCAGTACGGTCGGGTTGACCTTGATATGACTTGAACTTGGACTTTTATTAAATTGAGTTTTTGATGAGAAATAAAGCAACGCGAAATCAAATAAATTAAAAATAACTTTATTGTAAATCACGGTACACAATTCGGATGAGGATCTTCCTGGGCCCTGAAACTGTGCAAGTAAATAAAACACAAGGAATGAGTATTGAGATTGAGACACATTCTTCGTTTGTTTTTAAATACAATTAATTAATTAATTAAAATCTATTGCTCTTTCTATACAAAAAAAAGTTATTCTTTTTGAACACAAACTGCCATTGCAATGTCTTTTTTTATAATTTTTTTTGCACGTTTCTAATTTGCAATTATTTAATTTTTAATTGCCTTCCTAAGTCTGAAATTGGCTGAGCTTAATTTTCGATTGAGTTCAGTTTGGTTAACCTTGATTTTTAATTTCTTAAACTCTTCCTTGCTTGGGTTTACTTCGGTTGAGTTCATTTGGGCTGGGTTGACCTTGATGAGATGAGTGGGACTATTTTGATTTGTGTTGAATTTAATTTATTAGTTTATAATGTTTTTAGCAGCTTTTATGTTTTAAAATTCTTTTCTTGGGTTGGATAGAATTAAGTCAAGCTTACTTAGGTTGGGTTGGCCTCGAGATCGGTTGAGCTTAATTTTTTTAATTATTTTAACTTTTTTCTGGGGTTGGGCTCGCGTAGATTGAATTCAGTGCGGTTGAGTTGACCTTGAGACGACTTGAACTTAATATTTTTTAACGAATTGTATTTTTGATGAATGAATGAAAGCAAGGCGAAATTAAATAAATTAAAAAATAACTTTACTGTAACAGGGAATATTCGTTTCAACTTTTTTTTCAGCTATTTTTCGACTTTCAAAATTTTTTTTGTACTTTCAAAATTTTTACATCGGCACCGGTAAAAAACCTTCGACGCATAAGAAATGCACTTACGTGTAAGAAACCGAGATCGTGCCCAAAAATTTTAGTACCTACAAAATTTTTACATTTACTTTTATCATTTATTTGCAATTAATTAATTTTTAATTGTCTTCATAAGTAAGGCTAAGGTGGGTTGAGCTTAATCTTCGATTACTTTACGATTAAACGATTACTTCGTTGAGTTCATTTTGACTGGGTTGACCTTGAGATGAGTTGGACTGTTTTGATTTGCGTTGAATAAAGGGGTGTTAGAGACAGCTAAGTGCATTTGCACTGGATATTTCATAAGGAGAGGACTCTCCGAGATAAAATTTTCCTAAAGTGCTCTTAACTTGCGGTGTGTGGGTGTGATTTGCTCTGATCTGTAGGTTGTTTTTTGACGATTTATACCTAATATATATATTTTATTTTTCAGGATTTTTAGGTCTTTAGGTATCAACTAACAGGGAATTATATTCTTATTTATTCGTTAGAATAAGAAGTTTTTTCGGGGTCTTGGGACTATTTATTTTTGCATTTCCGTGTTGTTTGGTTAGCTCTTATTTGTAAGGTTTCTGATAGTTAATTTTAGGTGTTCACATAATTTTTTTTTCCGATTTATACATAGCATATAGTTTATTTTAGATTTTCGCATATTAATTTATATTTACTTACATTTAGACATATATATCTTTTAGGATGATTAGCTGCCGAAATAAATTAAAAATTAAAAATTATTGTGGGCGGAGGTTAATTTCAATTAATGAGGTTAGGATAGGTTAGGCCTAGGTTGGATTAATGAACACATAAAGTCATCGAACATAAAATTAAAAGAACTTTATTGGATTACGTGTCATACAAAAGATAATGATAGTATAGAACAGTATAGATCTCAAAAAAAAATCATAATAAGCTAATTAATGAAACAAAAAAAAATGTATTTTGCCCAAAAAATAGAAAGTTCCCTGAACAAGCAAAAAACTTTATGGAATCTCGTTAATGATCATCTAGGACGCAACACTAAAACTATTGATATGCGACTTGTAATTGATGAAAAATCTTTAAATTGTCATTCTGAAATATCTAAACTGGCATAACTGAAAAGAACCTAAATTCTGTCTATGGTAACATATACTCATTGGAATGTACAGTGGACAGTATTAATCCCCAAGTCTTTTGCTTTTATACCTACGGATGGTAAAGAAATGAAAATGAAAATTATGGAAGAACTTAAAAACACTAATAGTGTGGGTATCGATAATATATCGACACAAATCTTAAAAGCAACTGACAAATCTGAACCTCTTATAGCCGTTTGCACCATGTCTAGTTAAAAATTAAACCAGGTTTAACAGTACTCTCAGTTTGCACCGCGGCTTAAACCGTAGTTAGAAACTGGCTAAACCAACTCAATTTAATCCCTCTTCCGTGATGGTTTAACGTTGAGTTGGATAAGCGACTTTCTAACTACGGTTTAAGTCGCGGTGAAAACTGGGTTTACTGTTAAACCTGGTTTAATTTTTAACTAGACATGGTACAAACGACTGTTAGTCAAATAGTTAATCACTCTTTCGAAGTGGGTATATTCCCATCGCTATTTAAAATTGCAGTAATTATACCTATCTATAAGAAAAACGACAGTTCGGATATTAACAACTATCAACCTGTTTCAATCTTAAATACTTTATCCAAAGTTTTCGAACGAGTGATCTATGTTAGACTAAAAAAGTTTCTTGATGTATGTAATATATTATCTGATTGTCAATTTGGATTTTGGGAGGGCAAATCGACAGAGGACGCTGCCGTCAACCTCGTTCAATATACCTACAATTGCATTGACGATGGGCATCATGTCGCTGGGCTCTTTTTTGACCTATCTCGAGCATTTGACTGTCTGGATGTTGAGCTTGCTTGCACCAAGTTGAATGCTATGGAAGTAAGGGGTGTGATACTAAACTGGATACGGTCATATCTAACTGCCCATATATTATATGTGAAAGTAGGTAATTCTTATTCTTCCCAGTACGAAACAAAGTTTGGAGTTCCGCAGGAATCGGTGCTGGGACCATTAATTTTCCTTCTATATGTTAATGACTTTGTAAAATATGTTAAATCTGAAAGATTAACGCTATTTGCGGATGATACCTCAATGATTGTCTCGGCACAGACCCTAGCGGAACTCCAGCAAAAAGTCTCGATAGTAAACCCGCAATTAAGTAATTGGTGTTTCAATAACAAATTAATATTAAATACTGAAAACACAATTTTTTTAATTGTCGGTCCACTGGACAGGAAATTTATAAGCTGAATAGAACCAATGTTCAATCGGTAAAAAGTACACGATTCCTTGGATTGGATTGATTGACGAAGTGTATTTTGCGCTACGGCAACTTAAAAATATTTTGCCAGGTGACAGGTTACTCTCGGTTTATCATGCAATGGTCGATAGTGTTTTGGCGTACAACATAATACTATGGGGTAATAATGGTCGGAATAAGCAGAGGATATTTTTTGCTCAAAAGAGGATTATTCGATTAATTTTTAATCTGCAGTCATGCGAATCTTGCAAAAATACTTTCAAGGAACACAAAATTTTGACCTTTCCGGCTGTCTCTATTATGTATAGTTGCTTGATGTATGTCAAAAAAAATGAGGGTAAATTTCGCACAAATTCACATTTTCACGAATATGATACTCGCAAAAAATATGGCCCTTTTGGTACATGATCATAGAACCGCAAAATATGAAAAATCACCCGGATACATGGCCATCAAATTGTTCAATGTACTGCCCGAGGCGGTGAGAAGCAAAAGTTTACCCTCATTTAAAAGTGCGGTTAAATACTTCTTCGCCCGAAAGGCTTATTATTCAGTACCAGAATTTTAGGAAGACAGTGTAAGGGGAAATTTCTTCTCTTTATGAATGTTTCTTTTTTCTTCTCCACAGCTCTATGTTTTAGAATTAGTTAATATTAGTCATTTTTTTTCTCTTTTGACATGTACATCCATCTTCTGTAATGGCCACGTATGAAAATAAAAGATTGAGATTAAGATTGAATAAATATGTAGACTATTGGTTATTATCGGCGTTTGCCGGCAGCTTAAATTTTATATTTACATAAGGAATAAATGTCTAAGAACTGTTTCACTTAAAATTTAGCTGCACCTTTTCTTGTTATCATGTATTTAAGTTGCTCAAAATTCAGGAAATTTTAATTACCTAATACTTCGAATTGAGATGGCCTGGCCCTTGTACAAACATTTTTGGCAAATATCAAAAACAGTTTGGCAGTTTGTTTAGTATTTGTGGACCATCATTTCATTGAAAAAGTTGTTAAATAATGACTATTATTCTCAAAATACATGAACTAAAAATTAAAAATGGTTGCTAATCTACTGTATTTGCTGAAAGTAGAGAAATAAATTTCCTAATTACGAAAATATGTTGTTGAAAAAAGAAGAAAAAAAAACACTTATTTAATCATTTTCAAATTTTCCAAATTTGTCTTTTCAGTTAAAACTTTTTTAAATAAGTTTTACTGACATTCTCTTCTACCAACGCGCGTAATGATACAAGCATCCTTTTTATTGATGTTTCAGTTTCCGTTTTTAACAAATTCGCAAACAAATTAATTATAGAGGTAATAAATTTATGATTTAATTCATCCTCACATTATACTTCTTAAATCGAATGGCGTATTTTGTAATTTATTTTATTTTATTTTATTTTTTTTTTAATGAACGTTTTGAACTATATCTCAAACTTCATCAAGGAAAAATGTTTTTGGAATTTCATATACAGAGTAGGGCAAAAGTATGGAACCGGCTTAATATTTCGAAAACTGTTTGACGTATCTATTTGAAATTTGATATGTGATTTAGAGTCAATAAGACCTACATTACCAATTTATTTCAATTGTTTATCTGCTCTTGTCTCTGGAATCCAACGCATACTTCTTTTTTTAATGACAACCTGCTGACTTTTTTCCTTTATTTAATAGCTTATTTAATTCTCTAAACCACCACATAAAATATTTATCTATTACATAAGAAAATTTTCGGGAGAAAAGCGTTTGAATGAAAAAGTTAGGAAAAATGGTTTATTGTCTGATATTCGACAAAAATTCTAGTTTTAACAAAAAAACTAGAAGACCACAAGATTATGGACTGTTTTTAAGGCAGCACTAAAGAAAATTTCTATAAAAATTGCCTTAAAAAACATGAGAACAAATACCAAATATCAGCGTAAACCATTTTTTCTAACTTTTTCATTCAAACATTATTTTCTCGAAAATTTTCTTATGCGATAGATAAATATTTTTATGTGGTCGTTTAAAGAATTAAACGAATATTAAACAGAGGAAAAAATCAGCAGGTTGTCATTTAAAAGAAAAAATCAAGTAGGCATTGGATCTCAGAAACAAGAGCAGATAAACAATTGAAACAAATTGGTAATGCAGGACTTTGAATCACACACCAAATTTCAAATAATTACGTCGAACAGTTTTCGGAATATTAAGCCGGTTCCATACTTTTACCCTTCCCTGTATACAGAGTGTTGGAAATAATGACAAATACTGGCGTACCCTACTTCCCCCCACGAAAAGCAAAGTTCGGATTAAAATTCCCTATATTGTTTTGTTCTAAAAGTATAACTAATTTTCATGTATAAAATTGCTAATCTATGAAATATTAATTCGTATTATTCAATTAATAGAATATTTTATTGCTGATTTATGAATGATAATGATACTTGTCCAAAACTAAAATTCTGATATAGGTAAAAAATTATTTCAGAGGAAGGGAATCTAATTTATTTTGAAATGAATTACTATCGGTTTTTCTTGATCGTTACAATTGAAATTATCAGATTTATATTTCCTTGCTCATTTTTTGTTTAAATTTTTATTTAAATTACGTAAAAGTGATATCTAAAAACTTCTACATATACTTGATCTAATCAAATCTAATGAAATGAATACAAAATGATTTTTTTCAACGCCCTGTACATCAACAATTATAGTATGTTTGTTCCTTAATTCTATTTTTCCTACATCTCTTTCAAGAAACGAGAACCATCGGTAACATTCTGTGACGCAAGACGGGGTGACTAGTGCTAAAAATAGATCTGTTTGCGCGTCACGACTGTAACAATACGCAAGTTAACAATCAACAAAAACGATTTTGGTGATTTTAACAGGATCGCACCAACACTTTAAGGCCTTCGAATGAAAGCGTCGAAATACTCTTGAGCTTTTAGCGGCCTCTAAGAAAAAAAGTTACTGGACCAGTTGAGTTTTGACCTGTTGAATTTTGAGTTTTTCGAAACTCTTTCTTCTTTATTATTAGAATTTTGAGTTATTTAAGATTTTTCTTTAGTTTGGGCCAAGTGAGAAGGAATTACGTTGACCTTTCTCGGGTCGCGTAATTTCGGCTCGATTTTAAGGTCGTTCGAATTATTTTCATGTTTTTTTAAATTTTCTTTAAAGTTTTTCTTGGGACTTCCAATTCCAAACTTAGAATCTGCGAAAGCTAATTTAAAAACTGACGGCCGCCCTCCCACGTTCCTAATTACAAAGCGTCGTTCCCTTTTGTTGATCAACGAAACGCAAAACCTCTCCTTTGTCGCTTAATTAACGGCCGATTAAAATTCAGCAGAGATCGCCGACGTAACAAAGAGAAGAAGTTAAAGCGGCTTTTAATTTTTCGAGGACCGACCCGGGAATTAAATTATTCAGGGTGAAGAACGACTTCGAGAAGCTTTTCGAGCGCACCGTAATAAAGTTACTTTTAAGGTATTACCGTCACGTCCTTGCGTATTTATACACACGCAACAAATGCCCTTTAATCCGCTTGGAACTCGCTGACAACCGTTATAACCTACAAATAAAAATACGGCCCCAATTTTTCTTGTTGCGTTGCTACACCCTTCCCGACTTACCTGAACACTTCAGCAAAATTCAACACGAAATTGAAAATAGCAAGAAATATGTCTGGTTGTTATAATATTTGCATATGCGCGGGATGCTTTAGCTCAGATGGAGATAGGGTGAGTGGGTCATACTAATATGCGTAGTCATAAGCGGAATTCCTAGCTCAGCTGGTGATAGGGAGAGTGGGTCGAACTTCGACGTTAGTTTGTTTAATTGCGCCAGAGATGATTGTCGATTTTTAGTCACTGATTAACGGCTCTACTCAGTCGCCGCTGTCATTCGATTATATTGTTACGACCCTTTTCTTTTCATTTAACGACCGCGAAATCGAATTTTCCCAATTTACGAGTCGCTTGTAATTTTCATTCGCTAATTTAACAGACAGCGTTTGTTTGTGATCGCTTAATTACGTTTCGGGCCTACACATGACCGAGCATAAATTTCGGAACGCGTCGCTCATAATCACATTTCATTTCGAACTATTCGGCTCATTCAACTCCGCAATCGTCCAAGCGTCATCCGATCTGTCATCATCGTTCGCGTTCGCAGTTTAAAACTGATTCGGAACTGCTGGTCGGTTATGTTCAGCAAACGGAAACACGAGATAATTTCTGCTTTTCGAAAAAGTGTTCCGCCGAATTGTCGTCGTGTTGTTTCATTTCAATTACGTACACGCTCGTTTTCGAGGGGGTGCTCCCCCCCCCCTCCCCTCCCCCGTCTCCTCGTCCGTTTGGCTCCGCTCCAACAAACAACACAAACTTGCAGCATTGTATTGTTTTAAAACGATGCGACGCGCGCGGGGCAAAACAGTGTGCCCCCTCGCCCCCCCCCCCCTCCCCGGCGGTTATTAAAAATTTATTGGAGATACGCCGCGCGAATAAATTACGATTTTATCATCATCGGATCCGAGGGATGAATTCACGGCCGGTGGCGCCCGTTAACTTTGACCCCGAATTCGGGCGGCTCTAATTGCATAAATCGTCCCCCGACGAAAGTTTTTGCGGGGCGAGGGGGGAGGGGGTCGATCATGGCGAAACCGCATAGGTCAGCTGAAACTGAACGCGGGAGAGAGAGACTCTTCTTCGTTTAATGGAATCTGTCAGTCGCTTAAATCGTTCCTCCGAATGAAAAGCTAATTCGCTCCGAGCTGACTTTATTTTCGGAACGTCATCCGTCGGATTCAAATCGAGCTTTAATCTCGTTCGAAACTGAACTGAAATCACTTACGATTACTACAATATTCGTTTAACGCAAAGAGAGAGAGAGAGAAAAAAAAACGCATTCTCAATTATACAGGTTCTTCAGGAGTGATTGTATCCCACGTGATCAAATTACACCTAATCGTTAGGCCACATAATTAGAAATGATTGGCCAAACTATACAAAAAACTTGCCCTTAATTGGAATGAATTGAGTTCTGCGTGTCTTTTGATGTGTTCTTCATTTCATGCTGTAAAGTCTTCAGAAGTGAATATACACCACATGTTCAGAAGTGAGTACAAAAGATTGGCAAAACTATATAAAAAAATACTTACTCTTAATTGGAATGAATTGAGCTCTGCGTGCCTTTTGATGTGTTCTTCATTTCATGCTATAAAGTCTTCAGAAGTGTAAAAAATAAAACTATACGAAAAAAAAACTTACCCTTAATTGGAATGAATGGATTTCTAGGTGTCTTTTGATGTGTTTTTCATTTCATGCTACAAAGTCTTCAGAAGTGAGTATACACCACATGTTCAGAAGTAAGTGCACACGACTGGGAAAACTATATAAAAACAAAACTTGCCTTTAATTGGAATGAATTGAGTTCTACGTGTCTTTTGATGTGTTCTTCATTTCGTGCTATAAAGTTTTCAGCAGTGAGTGTACACCACATGTTCAGAAATGAGTACAAACTATTGGCAAAACTATATGAAAAAAAAAACTTATCCTTAATTGGAATGAATCGATTTCTACGTGTCTTTTGATGTGTTTTTCATTTCAGGCTACAAAGTCTTCAGAAGTGAGTATACGTCACCTGTTCAGAAGTGAGTACAAACGATTGGCAAAACTACATTAAAAAGAAACTTACCCTTAATTGGAATGAATTGAGTTTTGCGTGTCTTTTGATGTGTTCTTCATTTCATGCTATAAAGTCTTCTACATCACCTGTTCAGAAGTGAGTACAAACGATTGGCAAAACTTTATGAAAAATAAAACTTACCCTTAATTGGAATGAATTGAGTTCTACGTGTCTTTTGATGTGTTTTTCATTTCAGGCTATAAAGTCTTCAGAAATGAGTATACATCACCTGTTCAGAAGTGAGTACAAACGATTGGCAAAAGTATATAAAAAAAAGCTTGCCCTTAATTGGAATGAATTGAGTTCTGCGTGTCTTTTGAAGTGTTTTTCATTTCATGCTACAAAGTCTTCAGAAGTGAGTATACATCACCTGTTCAGAAGTGAGTACAAACGATTGGCAAAACTATATAAAAAGAAAGTTACTCTTAATTGGAACGAATTGAGTTCTACGTGTATTTTGATGTGTTCTTCATTTCATGCTACAAAGTCTTCAGAAGTGAGTATACATCACCTGTTCAGAAGTGAGTACAAACGATTGGCAAAACTTTATGAAAAAAAAACTTACCCTTAATTGGAATGAATTGAGTTCTGCGTGTCTTTTGATGTCTTCTTCATTTCATGCAGTGAAGTCTTCAGAAGTTAGTATACATCACACGACCGATAAAGCTAGCTTTCATTCAGATGTGTTCTTGTTTATTTCGACCGCGGTGTATCTAAATGACCTCTTGAGATAAGGGAGGACCAGTATTATTTTATTATCGTATGACAATGTTTATGTTACTATAACCAAAGCTCGAATTCCTTTTGTCCGACATACACACCTGAAGGGATTACGTTACATGTGCATAGTCGCGTCACTCGTCTTCCACTTAATTATCCGCGAGCAATTAAAATGTAACCCTGGCTGTTTATGTGTCTTGCTGAACAGAGGGATAATAAGGGGAGCTGTGTGGTGAACACAGGAACGTGGGCGGTTCGTACATACAAGAAGACATGTCTCCCGACGCTATTGCAAGCGATACATCAGCCCCAGACAGCAATATAAAGCAGGAAGGTGCACTATCGAGCACCATCCCGAAGTCTTATAAATTATCTCGCCGAGTCATCGATTTAATTGAGCCAGCTTAGACGAAATAGACGGACTTAATTAAATCGCCTGCAAATGGGAACGGCGGCGCAGTTGGGCCCTCCGTCTAATTTATTTTAATCGCGTTACACGTGTTGCTGCATTATTGCCGGAGTATCTGCGATCAACCCCCCCGCCGGCCGTGCCGGTGCACCATCCCCGCCGATCGGGATTTTTTAATGTTTAACAAAAGCTGGATGGTATTTGGTTTGGAACATTTTACTAATTGCACGATCGATCCCACCGCTGCCACCATGTGGTGTAAAGTGTTTTCTATTTTGAAATAATTATTTATTTTATTCGAAGATTTAAATTTAATAAGTGGGAAATTAGAATTTAAGTTGGCATTACCTTAAAACAAAAAAATACCAGAAGATAAGCACACACAATTTTTTTTGTTCAAAAATAAATAAAATGCAATTGGTTGTTTAACAAAAACAAAAAGCAGAAAGGAATAGGTAAATAAAAAATACTAATTGTACGATCGATCCCACCGCTGCCGCCATATGTATGTTGTAAAGTGTTTTCTGTTTTGAAATAATTATTTATTTTATATGGAGATTTAAATTTAATAAGTGGAAAGAAATTAAGTTGGCATCACCTTAAAACAAAAAAAAAATATATAGAAAATAAAAACATATTTTTTTTGTTAAAAAACAAACAAAATGCAATTGGTTGGTTAACAAAGGCAAAAAGCAGAAAGGAATAGGTAAATAAAAAGCGATAACAAAAGGTGTTCGCATTACAATCTTGAGTTGACATGAGACGAGCGAGATGCAAAATAAGATAAAAATCGTGAGCGAGAAAGATGCGATTACAACTCGAGCGAATGCTTAGAATTCCGGGCTAGCCTGAGCTAATCACGTGATAGTTTCAAAAGATAGTCAGTTGTAAAAGTGACTTTATTGGCTTGATATCGCGTCATCGCGTCGTAATTTTTTTCATCTATAAATTTTTCCAAATTCTAAATTTTCCGTAACATTAGTTACATATCGAGCAAATGCTAAGAATTCCGGGCTAGCCTGAGCTAATCACGTGATAGTTTTAAAAGATAGTCAGTTCTGAATGTGACTTTGTTACCTTGATAACGCGTCTTAGTTTTCCTCGTCGGTATTTTTTTTTCAAATTTTAAATTTTTCGTTATAAATAATGGAATAACCTGAAATTTATCTTATACAGGGTGATTCTTGAAAAGACCGTCACGAAAGAAAAAACATCACAGAACGTGAGAAGAAAAAATCTAATTTAAATTTTCATCTCTTCATATAGCAGAGAAGGACAAATGTCAACCGTTTTCTTGGAACGTAAAAACAAAAGCCGGTCGGTTTCTTGAAAATAAGAGAGCTATTGACCGCGAATAAAAAGTTTATAGGTACGATTTATTATTATCATTATTTCTTCATCGAAGAGAAAAGAAAATGTTTGTAAGTAAAAAGTTTTTAAATTATGATTTGAAATACACTCAACGTTTCTCTACAGATTTATAGCTTGGTCAGGACAAGAAACTACTTCATTAATGGTTTCTTGGTTTCGTTGTACGTAGGAGAAAAAAAAAACAAATCACGATCGATTTCATTTTTTTCATTAGGAAAAAGGAAAACCAAAAGGTCTGTCACGTTTTTGAAAAAGAAAGAAAGAAAAGAACAAAAGTAAAAAAAATCAAAATCATCCATTCACATGATCCAATCCTCCTTCTCCCCTTCCTTCTCTTTGTCTTTTGTTTTATTTTTCCAATGATGAAGCAAAAAAACTAAAAACAATCGACTATCGATCAGCGAAAACAGTCACATGGAAAACAAATGACGATCGTTTGAAAGAGAGCTTTCTATTAAGAAGAGAGAGAGACAAAAAAACAAAAATTTTTGCCTTTCACTGAAGGCAGAATTGAAAACGTGTGCTTTTGTTATCACATTTTTTTATTTAGACGTTGTTTCAGTTTTGGAAAGTGTTTCAAAAAAGAAACAAAAAACGATAGAAAGACAATCGATACACCGTTTGTTCTTTCTTTTTCTTCTAAATTTCAGTGTTCAGTTCATTATTTCTTCATCGAAGAGAAAAGCAAACTTCGATCGTTTTTTTTTGTGTTTTCTTTTGACAATTCGTTGTATGTAGGAGAGAAAAAAAAAAAAAACAAATCCCGATCGATTACGAAACAAACGTACAAGTAGTGTTTATTGAACCGATCGCGGAAAGCCACAAGAATAATACAAACAAAATACGATCGTTGGTAGAAAAGAAAAAGAAAATTTTCCAAAATTGTTTTTTTTTTCTCTGTCAAAAAGCTCGGTAAAGAAGAATCCGCTTTTTATACTTGGGATTAGGTTTGGGGGGTTAAAATCACAAAAGATTTTTCCTTGTTAAAACAAACAAAAGAGGATCAGTAGTTAAACAAAGACGGAAGAAAGAGAAACGAACTGGTAAATAGAAAAACGATAACAAAATACGTTTGAATTTTCCAAACTAATTTCTTTTTCTCGTAAAAAAAAAATAACAAAACACAATCGATTGCGAAACAAACGTACCGACAGTACCAGTGTTACCAACTTGTGAAACGCGGATGCCAATCGAGAATTGCCAAAAACTCCATTTTGATAAGGAAAATCGCTCGGTTTGTTACTAAACTCTTTTTTAAATTTTAGAGAAATAAAAAATAGAAAAATATTCATTAATACGTAAAGTTAAAAAAAGGAATTAAAAGACGGCAATTTACGTTAGATTAATAAAAAATGTGTAAAGCTAAACTATATTTGAAAAAAAAACAATTTGAAAGAAATTTTTCAAAAGTTTGTAACCAACAGCAGCCATGCAAAGAATTATCTGCAATTATTGCACGCGGTCAACAGGTTATAAAACAAAACTGCAACAGATGGCGCTGTTCAATATTTCATGCAAATCAAAATTGTTTCTCCGTTTACCAACGACAAGTGACCTTTTTTTTATTGGTCTTCCGAATCGCGTAGTTTAGTTAGCGGACCGCCGCTGCCAGTAATAACAAAAATGAAAAAGAAAACTTTCGGTTTGTTTCAACAGGTGGCGTTACCGAATGTCTTATAACAACGCAAGTCAATTTTTAGAATGTAACCTATCAACAAAAACGCCGTGCAAAAAAAGACGACCATCGACAATCGTGCCGTTTAAAAATAAAATTTAATAGACATTGCTTTCAACCACATGCAAACAGTCATTCTTGATCACTTTGTAGAATGGGTTGCCTATTATCATCAATTTTTAAGGCGTCACAATTTAAAACGAAATGGAAATACTCTCTTTTCAAGTTAAAAAAAGACAAAACGCTGTAATAAAATATCGTAGAATCAAAAGTGAGTCATGGGAAAGCCGTAACACAGCTTACAGCTCAAGCGTATGCTAAGAATTCCGGGCTAACCTGAGCTAATCACACGATAGTTTTAAAAGATAGTTAGTTCTGAAAGTAACTTTGTTAGCTTGATATGGCGCTTTAGTTTTTTTCGTCGATAAATTTTTCCAAATTCTAAATTTTCCATAACACAGCTTACAGTTCGAGCGAATACTAAGAATTCCGGGCTAACCTGAGCTAATCACGTGATAGTTTCAAAACATAGTCAGTTCTAAACATGACTTTTTTTGCGATATCGCGTCTTTACTTTCCCCTTCGATACATTTTCGAAAATCCAAATCTTCCGTAACACAGCTTACATCCTGAGCGAATGCTAAGAATTCCGGGCTAGCCTGAGCTAATCACATGATAATTTTAAAAGATAGTCAGTTATGAAAGTGACTTTGTTGGCTTGATATCGCGTCGTAATTATCCTCCTCGTTAAATTTTTCCAAATTCTAAATTTTTCGTAACATTGTTTACATATCGAGCGAACGCTAAGAATTCCAGGTTAGTCTGAACTAATCATTTACAGTTTTAAAAGAGTCAGTTCTAAACATGACTTTGTTTGCGATAACGCATCTTACTTTTCCCAGTCGATAAATTTTTCAAAATCTAAATCTTCCGTAATACAGCTTACATCTCGAGCGAATGCTAAGAATTCCGGGCTAGCCTGAGCTAATCAGACGATAGTTTTAAAAGATAGTTAGTCCTGAAAGTGACTTTGTTAACTTGATATCGCGCCTTAATTTTCCTCTTCGATAAATTTGTCCAAATTTTAAATTTTCCGTAACACTGTTTACCTATCGAGCGAACGCAAAGAATTCCGGGTTAGCCTGAACTAACCAGTTTTAGTTTTAAAAGATAGTCAGCTGTAAAAGTTACTTTGTTGGCTTGATACAGGGCCCCCGCGAGTCCAAAAGCCGCCCGCATGCCACTTAATATTTTGGCGCCCTCTGACAGATGAGTTGGGGCATGCGAAAACGGTCAATTATCGAAATTATTTTTAAAAAAATTAAAAGAAATAAAAATAATTGAAAAAAAATTTACACATTAGGGAAGATTTTTTTAAGGCTTTGCAATTTTTTTTAAACGCTTTCCAAGCATTTTCCTTCACTTTTTTAAACATTTTCCTTCACTGTTTTTCAAGTTCCTAGCTGCCGCGGGCCCCCAAAGGCGAGGGGTGGGGCACGCCACAGAGTGCAATGAGACCGGAGACAAGTCCTCTGCGACCTCTGCCCAAGGAGACCCCTGTTCAGACCCCCCCCCCCTCCCAGAAAGCAAGTGGACGAAGCCCGCTTGTTATTAATAATAGAAAAAAAAAACAAAATCACATGAGCAAAAGGAACTTAAATTTCTAAAAACTTAAGAAATAAAATAAAAAAAATTTTAAAATATGTAAAGAAAATTTATTTTTTTAATTTTCCTTTTACTTTTGCAAATCCGATCGAAAATCGATTTCATTTTTCGCTGTGCTTATGTAAAAAAATAATTTTTTTTACATAATAAAATTATTAAGTAAATTAAATGTTAAATTTAGCACTAAAATTAAATTTTTCTACTCTTAATTGCCGCAGTTAACCGTTCTATTTTAGTCAACGTTTTGCCGTGAGGTTGATGGCTTTATCAAGACAGTTGAGTCTTGTGGATAGTTTTTTCGAATAATTTCTACCTGACAAGAAACTATTTCCCGTCGATTTTTTTTGTCGAAGAAAATGACAAAACACGTCCAGTGGCCAAGAGGGTAATTGGCGCCCCTTAAACATGGCGCCCGCATGCACTGCACGCTTTGCACACATGGTTACGAGGGCCCTGGCTTGATACGGCGTTGTAATTTTCCTCGTCGATAATTTTTTCCAAATTCAAAATTTTTCCATCAATCAATTTTTCCGCGTTGTTTTAATTTTAGTGTACCCGAGAAATATTCATGACCGGCGAGGGTGCGTTAGGTAAATTTAAATTGTTGTAGCTCAAAAACTTAGAAGCTTTAAGAAGTGTACAGATTTCTTCGTCCCTTTTTCTCTCTTTATCGCTATCTGTTTGATTTATTTTTGATTGTTAAGACTTGGGTAGTAATTTTAAAATTTTATACCTAAATAAATTGATTCCAAGTTGTTTTTGTGATTGTAATGGTGATGATAATCTTCGTGTGTCTCTGTCGTTAATAAAGATAAGTTTGACGACGGCTCGCTTTATGCCGGATGTGAAGATCGCCATCTTCGATTTAACACCGCGATATAACGTAACGATTTTACGGCGGCCGTTTCGGCAGAGAAATGTGCTACGTCGGCAAAGCAAGCACTAAGACGTTTGATATCCGCTTTCCGTTTAAACACATTTCTAATACGTTTATCTCGGCGCTCTGGAATTAAATTAATATCCAGACGGCGTGCTCGCGCGCCTTTGAAAAATAAAACAAACGAAATCAGTTTCCTATGATATAAGGTTATAATACGTTCGAGTGGCGGGAAATTAAAAATAATATTAATCGGAAATAAATTTCACTGGTCGAAATTTAATACCGATTTAATTTCCAATTATTGTTTTAAATTTTGAAAACGACGCCGCGTGAAATTATTAACGTCCGTGCGTTTCCGGGCTGCTCCGGATTAATGCGGTGCCTGATCTAGTCGATTAAACAAAAAAAAAAAACAAAAAAGAAAGGCGGCGGGAGTTTGTTTTGTTTTGCATCCTTTTGTTACGTATGTAATATTTTGTTGTTGTTGTTGGTGCTGAACAAAAACCGCGTGATTTATGCACCTGTTTTATGTTTTTAATGGCATTGCATTTCTCGCGCGCTTTCGCCTAACTACATGCATCATCATCATCGTCGTCCTTTTTCGCGAATATTTCACGCGGAGCAAGCTTTCTCGGCCGTGCTCTAAACTATAATAAAAGAAATTCTCTGCGTCACCTTCACCTAATTTCGGCGGAATGTTCGACTCTTCAACGAACCGACTGAATGTGTGCTTCGCTTATCAGCTATCAGAGATCGCTTTGTGCTTATTGAAAACGCTCCTTCAAGGACGATTCCCAAGAAATTGGATCGCCGGTTTTCCTCTTGCATTCCAAAGATTGCGAATTGAAGCCCGTCAAACACTGCTGCGAATCAACTTTGTCTAATTTGTTAAGAATTTTACTGATTGGGTTTCGCTGAAGACTGCATGATTCCAATGAATCACCGTGCATCATTAATCATAACTGCAACGTCTCCTAAACGTGAAAACAATCGAATCGATGAGTGCATAATCGTGTTCAGTTCAAATTTACTGTGTTGAGAAAACAATAAATAACTTTCTCTAGATTTTTATTTTATGTAATTATTGGCTTCAGGAGGAGGCTTCAGATATCTTCATCTGAAAGAATTTTAGGCCAATTAAAATAAAAACCTAGAAAGTTATTTGTTGTTTTCTCAACACAGTAAATTTGGACTGAACACGATTATGCACTCGTCGATTCAATTAATTTTGCGTATTATAAAAAGGAGGAAAATTTTTAATTGCTTTAAATAGTCGAAAGAATGCTACCACCTGACTGAAGTTACTTTACCTCCTGAATAATTAAAGAAAACGGTAGCAAATTAGCGCTGAAGAAGACAATTGGCTGTCCCGAGCTAGTTCACAAGAGGAAGCAGGCGAGGTGACAGGTCAAGGGCGCCAGGAGGAGTGACCGTGGCTGATATCTACGCGACTGCGGAACCGTCCCCCAAGGATCGCAGCGTGCGCCAAAATTTCGCGAAAAATATTCCTGCATCCAAAAATAATTGTTCGTCGCAACAAAACCACAGATCGATCGTCCTTAAAACGTGTATTAAAACAAAAGATAAACCACATGCATGACAGTACAAAAGACAGCGACACAATAGATCTGATTCTAACAAATCACACTGATGTATGCGGCGTTGAAAATATGTGATTTAGGGCCAGTTGCACTAAACACTTTAAGACTAGCTTAACTCTAAGCACCACTTATGAATATGACGTATACAATGTTGTGTAATCTCCAATGACACATTATTAGCAATGCTTAAATTTAAGCTCGACTTAAAGTATTTGGTGCAATTGGCCGTTAATCTCTTAAATAAATTTCAATAATATTAATCTTCACAAAATGTGAATCGGTACTCTATCAGACTTAAATATAACGCCAGCTTAATTTATTCGAGATATCATTGCACAAGTGCAGGTGCATCTGCGTTACATACAAACATGCATTAAATGCATAGCATAATTAAAATAATACGTTTGCGTTTGGCGAAGGTCATAAGAGTTGCAAGTCGCAAGTGGATCTCAAACGCTACTCAGCTGGCTCGCCATCTCACGTCGGCCGACACACATTCTTGCAGCTTAACTTATTTGAGACAATATTATTGTCCGTTAAATGCCAGATTTAATTTTTCCATATTTTAGAATCGCCACTTACAGCCAAATAAAAAATAATTCGCCCATTTTGGTCGCCAGTCGCGAAAAAAGTAAGCCAAACGGTACCACGCCATTACTTAAAAAAAAAGATAACTTACTTCTTAAGTTTAGTTTTGGAAAAGGGCGCCAGTTATCGTTTTGTACAACCCTTCCTCAGGCCTTGATCATTTTATCATGAATACTTAGTGAGCAGTAAACAAGTATTTAAATTGCTGGGCTAAGTACTTAGAGTAAAGAAGAAATAAAGAATTGTCAAAAATGTAAAAAAATTGGGAAAACTGTTTCAAGGTCAACCTGACCCAATCCAACTGGGGCCAACCTAAATGGCGACAATATTTTATTTTCAAAAAATTATGAGAAACTACAAAAAATAAAAAATAAAAATTACTTAGTATCGAGAAAAACCAAATCCTAGGACAATCCTACCCAACGGAACTTAACCAAACGACCATTGACAAAAAAAAATTAAAGAAAAAAAAACAAGATGTAATGATTTATGTATTTTGAAAAAAAGATGAGAAACGAAACCGCCCCATATTTTAATATTCGAGTTTTACAAGTGGGAAGTTAGAACAAACAAAGAAGAAACGACGATTAAATAATAAAAAGTAAAAAAATGAAGATAAAAGAGGTGAGTGTCACAGGAAGGTAGAAATTAATGAACAAAAAATAAAAAGAAAAATAGCAGATCAAAAAGTAAAAAAATTGAAGAAAAGAAACAGTTTCACAGTCAATCCGACCCAACTGAAGCCAACCTAAATGGAGACAACAAAAAATTATTTTTAAAAAAATATATGAAAAATTGAAAGAAATAAACAAACAAAAATTAATCAAAATTGAGCAAAACCAAGTTCAAGAACGACTCGTCTCAACCGAACTCGACCGAACCACCAAGTAAAAGGGAAAGTTGAAAAACGTAATAAAAATTAACCGCTAGAAATATTATAAAAAAATTTAAATAAAAAAAAGATATTAAAATTAAGCCGAAAACAGGTAACATTGAGATAAAAGAAATCAGAAGAAAAAAAACAAAGAAAAACGTAATGATTTATGTATTTTGAAAAAAGATGAGAAATGATACGCGCCCCACATTTTAATATTCAAGTTTTACAAGAAGGAAGTTAGAACAAACAAAGAAGAAACGACGATTAAATAATAAAAAGAAAAAAAAAGATAAAAGAGGTGAATGTCACAGAAAGGTAGAAATTAATGAACAAATAATAAGAAAAAATAGCAGATCAAAAAATAAAAAAAATGAAGAAAAAGAAAACAGTTTCACAGTCAATCCGACTCAATTGAAGCCAACCTAAATGAAGACAACACAAAGAATTATTTTTAAAAAATATATGAGAAATTGAAAGAAATAAAAAAACAAAAATTAATCAAAATTGAGCAAAACTAAGTCCAAGGACAACCCGTCTCAATTGAACTCGATCAAATCACCAAGTAAAAGGGAAAGTTGAAAAACGTAGTAAAAATTAACCATTAAAAATATTATAAAAAATTAAAATAAAACAAATATATTAAAATTAAGTCGAAAAGACAGTTTCAAGGTCAACCTGACCCAATCCAAGTAACGCCAACCTAAATGAAGATAATATTTTATTTTTAAAATTATGAGAAATTACAAAAAATAAAAAATAAAAATTACTTAATATCGAGAAAGACCAAGTCCTAGGACAATCCGACACAACCGAACTTAACCAAACGACCATTGTTAAAAGAAATCAGAAGAAAAAAAAAAAACAAAAATGTAATAATTTATGCATTTTGAATAAAGATGAGAAACGGAACGCGCCCCACATTTTAATATTTGATTTACAAGATGGAAGTTAGAACAAACAAAGAAGAAACGACGATTAAATAATAAAAAGAAAAGGAAATGAAGATAAAAAAGGTGAATGTCACAGAAAGGTAGAAATTAATGAACAAAAAATAAAAAGAAAAAATAGTAGATCAAAAAGTAAAAAAATTGAAGAAAAAAAAACAGTTTCACAGTCAATCCGACCCAACTGAAGCCAACCTAAATGGAGACAACACAAAAATTATTATTAAAAGAATATATGAGAAATTGAAAGAAATAAAAAAACAAAAATTAATCAAAATTGAGCAAAATCAAGTCCAAGGATGGCCCATCTCAACCGAACTCGTCCGAACCACCAAGTAAAAGGGAAAGTTGAAAAACGTAAAAAAATTAACCGTTAAAAATATTATAAAAAATTAAAATAAAACAAAGATATTAAAATTAAGCCGAAAAGACATAACTAAATAATAAAATAATAAAAAGAAAAAAAATGAAGATAAAAGAGGTGAATGTCACATGAAGGTAGAAATTAATGAACAAAAAGTAAAAAGAAAAAATAGCAGATTAAAGAGTAAAAAAAATGAAGAAAAGAAAAATAGTTTCACAGTCAATCCCACCTAACTGAAGCCAACTTAAATGGAGACAACACAAAGAATTATTTTTAAAAAAATATATGAGAAATTAAAAAAAAAAAAAAAACTAATGAAAATTGAGCAAAACCAAGTTCAAGGACGACTCATCTCAACCGAACTCGACCAAACCACCAAGAAAAAGGGAAAGTTGAAAAACGTAATAAAAATTAACCGTTAAAAATATCATAAAAAATTAAAATAAAAAAAGATATTAAAATTAAGCCGAAAACAGGTAACATTAAGGTAAAAGAAATCAGAAGAAAAAAACAAAGGAAAACATAATTATTTATGTATTTTGAAAAAAAAATGAGAAACGAAACGCGCCCCACATTTTAATATTCGAGTTTTACAAGAAGGAAATTAGAAAAAACAAAGAAGAAACGACGATTAAATAACAAAAAGAAAAAAATGAAGATAAAAAAAGTGAACGTCACAGAAAGGTAGAAAATAATGAACAAATAATAAAAAGAAAAAAAAAAACAGTTTCACAGCCAATCCGACCCAACTGAAGCCAACCTAAATGGAGATAACACAAAGAATTATTTTAAAAAATATATATGAGGAGTTGAAAGAAATAAAAAAACAAAAATTAATCAAAATTGAGCAAAACCAAGTCCAAGGACGACACGTCTTAACCGAACTCGACCGAACCACCAAGTAAAAGGGAAAATTGAAAAATGTAATAAAAATTAACCATTAAAAATATTATAAAAAAAATTAAAATAAAACAATGATATTAAAATTAAGCCGAAAAGACGTAACAATGATAAAATAAATCAGAAAAAAACAAAACAAAAACGTAATGACTTATGTATTTTGAAAAAGGTAATAATAATAATAATAATAAATGTCTTTATTACCCACATGCAATTTAAGAAAATGAGAAACGAAACGCGCCGCACATTTTAATATTCGAGTTTTACGAGTAGGAAGTTAGAACAAACAAAGAAGGAACGACAATTAAATAATAAAAAAAAGAAGATAGAAAAGGTGAATGTCACACTAAGGTGGAAATTAATGAATAAATAATACAACGGAAAGAATGAAACAGCTAATTAAAATGAAAGAAAAAATAATAATAAACACAGAAGAACAAAAGTAAACGACGAGAGTACAAAGTACAAGAACTAAGGAACATTGTTAATTGCAACTGAAAGAAAACAAACATAAGAATTGAACGGTGCGCATTTAAATTTAAAGTGATTTGAAAGACGTTTGAAATTGAAACATAGAACGACAAAAATTTTAGCAAGCGCGTTTTTATTTATACGCAAGTTATAATAAATAGAAAAGGAACATAAAATTATTACGACAAACAAATAAAATAAATGAAAAACAAAAGGAATAAAAGGATTTGAATTTCTATTTAAAAAAAATATTGTTATTGAATCAATTTCCTTTTCGATTATTTTCACTTGATACATACATACATTTTTATAATTAGAAAACCAATCCTTTCAATAATGGTATATCTGCGTTATATACAAACATGTATTAAATACGTAACGTAATTAAATAATACGTTACGTATGGCGAAGGTCGTAAGGGCTGCTCGCGCGTAGATTGCAAACGTTACTCCTTACACGTTTCGTGGTGGCCTACTGACAACCACTGTATCATACCACACATGAATATTAAAAAAAGAACCAGGGAATTAAACTGTGACATCTGGCGGGAGGATAGACGTACTTACTAAGTTAAGTGAAGCAGGTTTTTAATTAGCTTGATTCTCAATTTTATTTCCATCTTATTGGATACCATCACTTCATCGGCAATCAATATCCGTCGATAGTTATCTCTCTCCTCCCAACAACCCCTCCGCCCCCCCAAAAAAAGAAAAAAACCTCCTCCACTGGATTATAGGCTAATCTGATTTATTGATACGTTGACTTCGGTTCGCGCTCCCCCGAACTTCAAAGGATTAGCGGGCGAGCTGTTAGGCAAATATAACGGCGCAATTTATCCCGAGATATTATCTCTAGGATCTGTGTTTTACGGCCAACGGGGGATGATTCACTCGCTGTTGAGCAGGTCGTTCCTTTTCGGTTCACCGCCGGGGTGGCGAAAATTATTTCGCCGCAGCGCCCCTTTTTTTTGCGCGCGGCGTCACTTTTATAAAGTGCGCGCTTAACCACCCTCGTCGTGCCTCGTGTGAAAAATGACGCCGCGGCGACGGACGTTCATCACGAGGGTGGGCGCGCAAAAAAAATTAATTTACTCGGTCGTTACCGCCAACTAGCTTCACTTTACGTTTTGCAGTATATTAGGATTGAATGACTGACTCCTTGGGTTAACGATCTAATTCGATGTAGAAGGTATATTAGTATAACAGCCATTATTCACGAGGATAAAGTTTTATGACAGACGAATGGAACAAATCATACGAGTGAATAATGGCTACAATCACGAATGTAGCACCATACTATTTCTACTCCTGTTACATGTACGTATAGCCCAGGAAATAACTTGGTAACTGATCTTCATCTAACAGCATTATTATTAACAATTAACGCAGACGTAAGTCTATCATCTTGGTTTCCAAAATGGCATTAGTTATAACAATCGTCTTCCTCTCTTTAAGACCTTTTATTTGATGAGTCACACATGGGGTTTCTTTTTCATAATAAATGTTTTCAGTTATAAGTCGGCCATCTTGGATTAAGAGATGGCGTTGGAAGTGACAGTCGGTTGCCTTCGTCTCTTCCAGACCTTTCATTTGATAGGTTACATGATGGATTTCTTGTTCAAAATAAATATATTCAATCATAAGTCGGCCATCTTGGATTGCAAAATTGTGTTAGATACGATCGTCCTTGTCTCTAAACGACCTTTCATTTGATGTGTCACACTACGGATTTCCTTTTCTCAATGAACATTTTCAATTTTAAGTCGACCATTTTGAATTACAAGATGGCGTCCGGCATAACAATCGTCTTCATCTCTTTAAAACCTCTCATTTGTTGGTGCGTCACGCGACGGACTTTTCTTTCTCGTAAACATTTTCAATCGGCCATTTCTTTTTCGTAGTAAATATTTTCAATTAGAAGTTGGCCATCTTGGATTACACATGGACTTTTTCGTCAAGGTTATTAATTATAAATATTCAGTTCTTTAGTTCAAGATGGCGTACGTAGGACAGTTGGGTTTGTCTCTTTAAGACCTTTCATTTGATGGGTCACATGATGGGTTTCTTGTTCAAAATAAACATTTTCAATCATAAGTCGGCCATTTTGGATTACAATATGGCATTAGATGTACAATTGTCTTCGTCTCTTCAAAACCTTTCATTTGATAGGTCACACCATGGGTTTATTTTTCTTAATGAACATTTTCAATTATAAGTCGGCCATTTTGAAATACAAGATGGCATCCGGCATAACAATCGCCTTCATCTCTTTAAAACCGCTGATTTGTTGGTGGGTCACACGACGGACTTTTCTTTCTCGTAAACATTTTCAATCGGCCATTTTTTATTTCAAAATGGCTTTCGTATGACAGTTGGGTTCGCCTCCTTAAGGCCGTTCGTTTGATGGGTTTCTTTTTCCTAGTAAATATTTTCAATTAGAGGTCGGCCATCTTGGATTACACATGGACTTTTTCGTCAAGGTTTTCAATTATAAATCGGCAGTGCCTTATTTCAAGATGGCGCCCGCAGGACAGTCGGGTTCGTCTCTTCAAGTCCTTTCATTTGATGAGTCACACGACGTATCTGACTTTTCTTTTTCGTAGTAAACACAAATCCGCCATTTTTTGTTTCAAGATGGCGTCAGTGTGACAGTTGAGTTCGTTTGTCACGTGTTTCAAGATGGCGTCAATATAATGGTTAAGTTCTGTCACTTACTATTCTTTGAATTAACACTAATTTCGTCACATAATTAATATCTACGTATTTTATCTACGTATACCGGGTTTTCAACAATTTCCGAATCCCACGTGATCAAATTGGCAACAATTTTTTGTTTCTTTGGAAAATTTATTCCGCGTAGATTGGCGACCTGCGTTTAAAATAATTACACGTCACTAACGGCCGATTACTTCACCGTCTCTATCCTAAAGTTAATGTATCTGTCAGTTGGAATATGTCACGGTTGATAAGTATGTGTCACATTTTAACTGACGGAAAAATTTGACCTTGGGGTAAGGTGAGCCATAAAAACAGTAATATGGGCGTGTGTGATTTTATTATTGGTTTTAATTAAAAATTATTTCTGTGGCGAATTAAATTATTTCATAACGTGTGAGAGCTGTCAAATTTTGACAACTCAGTATGCGGCAGCCAATAAAACTTCGATTTGTTGTAATTCTGTAACGAAGTGAAGTACGACACAGGTTCATAATTTAACTGACGTAAAACGACTTTTCCTAACAAAATACGCAAGTCTGTTAAATCCAATTGTGAAACACCCTGTAAATAATTCTACCTAATAATTCCTTTTTACGGAAAATAGAATTTTTGCACTTATTTGAGGTTGGCCGATCATGTAAGATGTGTTGCCTATACGGATAGGTGAAGTGGATTTCTGAAACGCTCGCTCTGTTTTACTGATAGTGTGAGTTTGGTTGCCTAACTTGAATGATCAGGTATCAGTCGTTTATAAAACTTGCGCTATTGAAAACTGCAATAAGCACTTCTCCCAATTACTTTTATTTTATTGTTTACCGCATTGAAAAAATGAGATAATTAATTTTTTAAAGAAATAAGAAAATTGTTACCCACCTGTCTAATGAAACCGCGATGAGACTGTAAACGGAGGCGGCGACGGAAACACCCTGTATGTACGGCACCGTCTTGCACATCCACCAGCCGAGCACCCAGGCTGAAACAAGACAGACAGGATCTTTGTAAATCCGGCGGAATGACAATCGTAAATATTAGGCGGGCGGCATTATGTGCCCCATTAATCCAGATAAATTATTATCGGCGCTTAGATAAAATATCGACGCAATAGATTTACGTTATTGGGCTCTGTTGGGGAAGGTCGGGCCCATGCTTTGTCAGATGCACCGCCGGCAATGATGGATTAGGGAAATTTGCATTGCGCACAGTGAGCCCTGGGCCCCCCTTATGTACCTACCTATTATGAAATCAGTTTCGTAACAGCGAGTAAGTTGGAAGCTATTCATCATCATCAGCATGCAACAGGGCCATTGAAAGAACGTTTCAAATTCAGTGAGCGCGGACAAATCGGTTTGGGTTTGAATTCTCCAACATTTTTCTTTAGTAACTTCTTGGTCTGGCGATTGGTAACATTGCCAATTGCCAACGCTTAAACAATTTGTTGAATTTAAATTTATTTATGTAATTTTTGAAAAATAGACGGTTCAAAATGTCTGGGGGGCGACCGAAAAATGCAGTAAGTAACCAAACTTTATGTTATTATGATGAAAACGCACTGTTGTGGCCATCCAAGATGTCCACCGGCCAAGCACTTGGATCTTAACCTCAAAAATCAATTGCATTGGCCTATACTATTTAGGGCGATGATTATTGACCAGGGCCAAGAGTTGCGGTGAGTTTTTGGGGACGCTTTAAATTAATTTGAAATTGGCGCTCATGTGATTAGTTCCAAATACTGCCGATAGTGGAGAGACGCGTTAACGCATCAACCTCCGCTTGAATCTCCACAAGAAAGTTTTGCTTAATTTCGTAATCAAATCATTTAAAATACTTCGTATATCACGCTACGTTATTACCACGTAAGCATTTTTAAAGTTTGTTATAAATCTCGCCGCGATTCTACCTTCAAATTTCTCATCCGGCAATTGGCAATACGCAATACTTAAAATTTTATTTAAATTACCGCTTTTAAATCGCAAGCGAGTTTTATTTATGAAATTTTGATAAATAAACATTCAAAATGAGTAGGGGCGATCGAAAAATGCAGTAAGTAATCAAATTTTGTGTTATTATGACGAAAATACACCGTTATGGCCTTAACCTCACAAATTAGTTGTACGGACCTTTACCTAACGGCCTATGTTATGGTAAGTTTTTGAGGACGCCCAACTTTCTTAACATAATTTAAACGAACCATCAAAACAGATTTTATTTAAAAAGTAATCTGAAATTCAAATTGGCGCTTATGTAATTAGTACAAAATACCGCCGACGGCGCTGATAGTGGCGCTGACGCGCTAACCTCCACAAGAATGTTTTGCCGTTTTGCTTAATTTCGCAATCAAATTATTTGGAAAACTACTTAAATCACGCCACATTATCATCAAGTAAGTATTTTTAAAACTTATCGTCACAAAACACTTTTTTAATTCAACCGTAAAGTCATAAGTTCATCACTACGCGATTCTAACCTAATCTAACCTCAAACTATCCTCATTCTCAGTTTCAAATTTTAGTTTTTATCGTATCGTTTAAGCTCCTGTACAGATTTTCTTCTGCGTTTCAGCTACCTCTCGCAAAATGAAACGCAATTCCCTGTCGGACGTCTCGAACTCCTGCAAGAAAGTGAACCTAGTCGAATCCTCCGGCCCCACGGTAAACGGGGTGACTCTAAACATAGCGAACTGCAACAAAGTCTCGACGTTAGATTTGCTGCAGCTGGCGGAAGAGATCCAGCGCGCCGATTCCTTCGTGAGGGCGACGGCGTGCAGCAAGCTTCAAGTCATAGCCGAGCAGATTCGCTTCTTGCAAAGGCAAGCCGAGCGCGTCCTCTTAGAAGCCAAGCAGAATACGAATTTGCACCACGCGGCTTGCAACTTCGTTAAAGTGCCTGGCAGTGTTTATAGTCTGTATAAGAGGCCGACGGGACAGTTGTACTTCAGCATGCTTTCGCCCGAGGAGTGGCGCAATCACCCCCATGAATTCGTCGGCGGTTACAGATTGGAACTGGATGGGTCTTGGACGCCGGCGGAGAGACTTGAGGAGAAGGATTCTGAGCTAGTTCTAATAAATAAAATTTTAGACGCTAATGAGGATGTTGTACGTAAGAGTTTGCAGGGAATACCAATGGATATGTAAGTAATTATTTAATTTATAGAAAAATAAATTATTTAATTTATGAATATAATAAATAAATAGTGTGTGCGTGTTAAATTAAAATTAGTGATTGTTGATTAATTTTATTCCAAAAAAAAAAAGAAAAAGACTTGTGGTGCACAGAAAACTAATTAAATCAGCAAGTCATCTAAGGAAAGATTATTAAATAAATCTTAGTTTATAAATTAAAGTTGTTAGCACTTTAGAGTCGCTCTATATTTTTGTTTTTCTGTGCACCCGCCGGTACCTGTTATATAAATAAATATTTAATAGTCAAAACTTCTTAACAAGAATACTAAATGTGAAACTGTAAATTTTTTATCTTTCAGCAAACAAAATAAGCAGTGATATTTTGTATGTGTAACCAAAATTTGAATTAACGAATCATAGAAATGATTGCCCATTTTATTAATTTTAAGAACTTGCCTCGATATTCAATTATTTTTTTAAAGTATTGACATTTCGTTGATATCTTTTATGTCTGTAATGTTCTGTCATTTCTTTTAATTTTTTATGTGCAAATTTTTACGTTCATTTCTTTATTGTGTTGTACACACTTACCATAAATATGGCAAGGAGTTATAAACCAATGTAAAAAATAAAAATAAAATATTGTGAAATACAATTAGTGGCTTCAAAGTGTAAACCCTGGCTTTTGCTTGAGACGTATTTTATCCTTTACTTCCTTATCCTTACTTTCAATTGATTGCTCATTTTAACCTCATGTAATAACATGGGATGGAGATATTTTTGAGAGTGGTCTAGAGCTATGAAAACGTGTTTGTTTTATTGTTTATGACAGAAGTTTTTTTTTTATCAATTTTTTTAAATTTATTAGAACATAAAAGTGCTAAGTTTTATAGGTTATAAAAGCTACCGTAATCGGGACTCGAACCCGAATCGTCTGGATTCGTGCTAGACCGCTCTGGGCGATTAGGTCATTGTTTCCTTAGTGTTTTTTCACGACCAAATTATTAACAATTAATTTATAAAAATTTTAATTTATATTTGATTAATAAACCCGAAACTCGGAGTTGTTATAGCTCAATGACTAGAGCGGTTTGCCACGAACCCGGACGATTCGGGTTCGAGTCCTAATTGCGGAAGATTATTTTTGCTTTTTTTTTCATTGGTGTTTATTCGTATCAAATTATTATAAATTAAGCAAAATAATATTAATAATCTTTCACATACTTAGTAGTATTATCTGTAAGTTAGAAGATTTCAATGAAATATTAATAAACGTGTGGTATATGAAAATAAGATTTTATAGTTTAACCTATAGTAACCTATACGGATCACGGTAGCTTTTTTTGCAATTACATATTTCGTTAGTAATTGTTTATTTATATTAAATTATTATGAATTAATTTAATTAGCACTAACATAACCTCGCGTTTCATCATTTACAATACACTGTCATTTATGTTTCTCAATTCTTCAATCTTTTCGCATTATTTTTTATATTCGTTTCCAAGAAAACAGCAACTTGGTTTGATTTTCTTTACTTATCTTTTCAAATTCTCCGTGACTTATGATTTCTGGCCCTTTTTTTTTAAATATGTAACGAGTTATTTGTTTTACGCTAAATTTTGATTTCATTTTTATTTTGTTTAGCTCTTAAATTGGAGGAGCTGGATAATTAATTATAAATTACTCTGTGTGTAATTGATCAGTATTGTTGCAGTGGATCCCTCCAGCATCCTCTGTACAGCTGTTTCAGCCCTATTTGGAGCCTCGCCAGCAGAAGCACAGCTCGAGATTTCCACTTCAAATCACGAAAACGAATTTATTAATGCTTTTTTTTGTCCGAGGATTTTCGCAATGTCCGGTCAAAAAACGTTCGCAGGATGTCCCCACTTAACTTTTTATTCTAAAAAAAAGTTAATATTAAAATTCAATTCACAAATGAAGAAAAGGAAAAGGCATCAATTTAAACAACAATTCGCAATGAAAAGCGGTAGAACAAACAAGAAACAATCAGGAAAAAGCAGAAAAATTAAAAACATTTCTGATGATCGAGAGCAGAGTTGGAAAGAAAAAAAGTTTAAGGTTCTGAACAAAATTATAATTATTAAGTTTCTAAAAAAATCTCAACAAAACCGGAACCCAATTCAAAAAATTATAGGAAAGAAAAGTAAGAACGTTTATGATAATCCAAATGAAAAAATTAATAAAAATTCTGACGAAACTAAGAAAGACAAATAATCATTATACAAAAAAAAAACAAAACCGAAGGACGAATTTTAGATTTGGAATTTCTCAAGAGAAACATAATTAATAATAAACATTCAACAGAGAAACAGGAAAAGAGAGACAAAACATTTATGAAATGAAAATTTGTGAAGAAAATAAGAAAAACAAATGACCACTGTACAGAAAAGAGTATAGAAAATTTTCTATTGTTTAATTATAGAAAACGTTTACGAAATGAAAATTTCTGAATAAAACAAAAAATAAATGACGACTGTACAAAAAGTAGTAAAGAAAATTTTCGTAACAGAAAACGTTCACGTGAAAACTTTTAACACAAAAAGAACAATTTTCTTCTTTTGGAAAAACGTAATCACATTGGAACTGGAAAAAATCGACAAGAAAAGAAAAAAGTAAGAAAAACAGATGGCGATCGTAATATTTACTATGTTTAAGAAAAATATAGAAAATAAACAAGGA
This sequence comes from Prosopocoilus inquinatus, assembly GCA_036172665.1. Classification (NCBI taxonomy): domain Eukaryota; kingdom Metazoa; phylum Arthropoda; class Insecta; order Coleoptera; family Lucanidae; genus Prosopocoilus; species Prosopocoilus inquinatus. The sequence goes on along the minus strand of CM069871.1, from coordinate 10,484,052 downwards.
TAAAAAGCGTGTGATTAATTTGAAATAACTGGGAGGTAATCTTTCATAAAATGATTACAGCAGCAACGACAAAAAGAAATTCAGAAAGCGGCAGAAATATTCGAGGACAAATTTCAAACTCGGAAGAAACATATGACGGTCGCATTACGTTCGAAGGCATAAAATAAATTTGATTCTTTCTGACAATTTGGTTTTTATATGTCTTGAGTTATACTTTTTATTATTTATTATTACTGAGGAGTCAAAGCAGAATGATACAATTTTGAGTGACAAATACGCGTTTTTTTTTTTTTTTTGTAGAAAGTACAATGATTGAAACTTGGTGAGTTGGCAGTTGATATACATTTATTAATGTTTTTTTTTGTCATTTTTGTAAGTTTTGTAAGAAACCGGAATTGCACAGATAAATTTCGGTACTTTAAATTTTTTTTACGTTGAAAGCGAAAATAAGTCAAAAACAAAATTATTAGTCGCATTTTTTGAACAGCTTATCAATTAGTCGCATATTAAATAGGAATAATTAATAATTGCGTTAGTCAACATAATACGACATGGCGGATATGAATTCTTTCTGATCGTATCCGATCGAAGAACCTCGCTTCAAAAGGCCGTTTTCCTAATCACACTTTAAGGAAGCTTTTATTTAAAGTCACTTTAAAAATAGGGAAACAAATGTATTTTTTTAGGTTAAAATAACTTTAAATTTAAGGTCCTGTTATGAAAATGGCCCTTAATCCAGTGTTGTGGCTGATGAGTAATAAACATTCCTTTTTTCTACAGTGAACGTTAAAGTTTAAGTTTTTCCAACTCAAAACGGTCGATAAAATGGAATTTTAACAGCAAGGGTAGATAAAGTACTTTAATTTTTCTTTTTTTTATTTATTAACCATAGCAACAATCCACAGTAGTTACTGGGGGATCATGATCATACAACGGGAATTTGAGACGTGACTGCTTTCTTTATTTGTTGCGAAATTATTTAAATTTTGTTTTTAACATTCACTACAGAGAAAAAAAAATAGAATCTTACACACGACGGTAAAATTTAATTATCGACTCGTGAAAATTAATTCATTTATCAATAAAAAAGTAATTTTATCGTCTTGTATAACAAAAAAAAAAATTATTTGCTACTAATTTTATTTATTTAAAAGACCGCTTTTATTTTGTTTTATTTTATTTTTATTCCGGTGCACAGAATCCGGTGTTTTTCCTCTACGAAATAATTTTGAATTGCTTGAATTATTCGGTTTTACAACAGCTATTCCCAGCTAGCTGTTATAAACAGGTAAAATGTCAACGTTTCGTTGGCTGCAGTTTCACAGCTTTTTTTTCAGTGTAAGAAAGTTAAACGGCTTTAAAATAAAAGTAAATTAATTTTTTAGTCGCGTTCACTTGTTCGTGACTAAACTAATTATAAACTTTCGGTAGTTGGAGAAGCTGAATTGAAAAAAAAAAACTTTCCACAACTGTCAAACCCGGCTTTTACGAGTCTTACAATTTTTTTGGGGGTGGGGTGGCAAAGTAGGGGGAGGGGAAGTTAAAAGAAAGATTAGCGAATTTTATTTACGACGCGAAAACTCTTAAAAATTTAATTAACAGAAACGGAACGGCGGCGAAACTTCCTCTTTCTCGGCGAGTTCCCATTGTTTGGCGCGCAAAACAAGTTTTTAATCAAAGAAATGATTATAGGGCAAAGTTTTCCCGAATATTTTACCGAGCACTCTATAGGAGCATTCCTATCATTTCCGGCGCTAACGTACCCTTTAATTTACACGAGGAATTTTGTCTCTAAAAGCCTCAGAGGTTAAGAAGCACTCGCTATTGAGGAGTTCGAGTACTTCAGACAACTTGGGGGCGAATCGATCCCTTAATTGTCTCTGCATGCGGTACTTTCCCGGCTGCCGATGGTCGAACGTCGTTTATTTTTGCGCCATTGAATCGGGCAATGAATATTCACGTTTTCACATTCTCCGATCGCATGAACAAGATTATTAAGAAATCAGAGGAATGAATTTTTTCCCCTTTTGTGTGTGTTTTTTTTTCTGTTTTGTCGAATGCTTTCGACGCTCTGCCGATTCGAATTTAATTGACATCGATTTCCTATACCATTCTACAAATGTAGCTGCTGACTGCACACATGTACGACTTCCTTTTACAATTGTTATCGGACGCCCCCGAAAGTGGTTTAAATTTTGCAGCAGCACTCGTTCGAATCGATTCCTGTAGTATATAAAATGTTACCTACTTCTGGACCGGGACATTTGGTATACGAAAATATCATTGAGAAACGATCAAACAGGGTTATGAAATAACCGAAAAAGCGCTCAAAATCCAAAAATCTACGCATGCAAGAGTTTTTCAATGGTGGCACCTGTTGTGTAAAAGTGAAAACTATTTAAACGAATTTCCTAGAAAAGCATTTCGTCTTCATGCTCATGCTGAGAATTAGGGGTGCGCGATATCATACTTTCAATATCGGATATCGATAAATAAAAGATATCGATATTTACCGAATTTATCGATATTATCGATATTTATCGACATTTACCGATATTTATCGATATCATCGATATATCGATATTATCGATATATCATATTATCGATATACCGGTATTATCGATATTTATCAACAGATCGATATTAGCGATAATATCGATAATATTGATACTATCAATTACAATTATATTGATATTTTTAAGTTAGATATTGAAATAATATGCACAATATAAAAAACCTACAAACAGCAACGCAAGATTACAATAACACCGATATTGTCAATAATATATATATCATTATCCCGGTAAATATCGATATATGAATACCTGAAAATAATAATATCATTATTCGATTTATTGATACATCGATAAATTCTCGCAGTCCTAATCACAGCGTAAAGAAAATGTTGAATATTTTAATTAATTTCTAGTCAATAGTTATAAAAATAAAGTATTAAAATATTATTATCAATGGTACAACTTAATCAACATAATCTTGCTAGCAGTATGTTTTTAAAATTAAAGTATATTCTTTTGAATAAGGGGAGAAGAATTTAGCTACTATTGTAACCAGGGCCGAGCCGTGCGGGTGGGCATTTTGTGTCCCGTATCAAGGACCAATTTAATAAATTAATTAGTATTACACAAATAACGATAAAAAAATAAATCGTGAGAAAGATAACGATAGCTTGTTTGAAGAGAATAAACCATGAAAATTAACAAAATTTCAACACACTTCTTTAACCGAAATTGTTTTTATTTTGCGACTCACATTTTCTTAATATTTTTAGGAATGTTACATTGTCGACAATATCAATAACATTGATTCCACTGATAATATCGATAACTCTCATATATCGATAATACCGATAATATTGATAATGCCGATAATATTGATAATACCGATAATATCAATAATATCGAAAGTATTGATAATATCGATAATATTGATAATATCGATAATATTGACAATATCATTAATATTGATAATATCGATAATATTGATAATATCGATATATCAAGATAAATTCTCGCAGCCCTACTGAGAATCTCTATTTTCTAACTTTGCATAGATGTTTAATGTATAAAATCTACGTACGCGCAAGAGTCCTTCAGCAGTGGCATCTGAGGTCTAAAACTGAAAACTAAACGGATTTCCTAGAAAGGCATTTCGTCTTCATGCTCATGCTCAAAATCTCTGTCTTCTAATTTGGCATCGATTTTAAATATCGAATTTATGTTGCAAAACATAAAACGAAAGCGTGACAGGAAACGTACAAAGCGCCATCTCTTGAATAACACGGAAAATAATTTTTAGTCGGACTACCCGTAGCAGAATCTCATTTTCACATCGGAACGCTGCCTCCTTTTTAACTAAACGCAAATCTAAAATTAAGGCATCGTCGCCCCTGGGAATCATCCAGAGCGCCATCTCTTGACAAACGCGCCCCATTGAATTGTTTGAAGCGTCCATCTACTATTTCAAAGTGAAAACCAGCTTACTCGAATGCGGCAGTTTAATCGAATGCGAATAACATGATTTCGCCTTTATATTCTCAGTATTTTTTGTTCTGTTTTTTCTTTTTAATTAAAACGTGTGCGAGAGCGTCGCCATCTGGCGTCTAGAAGTGAAAACTACTTTAATCGAACTTCCTATAACTGCATTCCATCTTTACGCCGATGTTTTTTTCATCGGAAATCATAGCAACTGTGATATTTGAAAATTAAATTTAAGAAGGTGCAGTGACAGGAATCGTTTAAAGTGCCATCTCTTGAACATTAACGAAACGAAACGAATTCAAGTCGGATTAACCGTGGCAGCATTTCATTTTCACATCGAAACGCTGTCGTTTAACTTCGCAAATCTAGAATCAAGAAAGGAATTTTTAGCAACTTTCTATTTCAACATTAAATTTCAGAATATAAAATGACAGGAATCCTTCAAAGCGCCATCTCTTGAGCAAAAGCGAAACGAGTTCAAGTCGGATTTCCCGTGACAGCATTTCACTTTCACATCAAAAAAGCTGCCATCTAACTTCGGCAATCTAGACTCAAGGAAGACGCCTTGGAAGTTATTCATTCAGAGCGCCTTCTCTTGACCAAAAAAGGTAGCTATTTTATGTTAATTTCAGGCGGTATGATCATTGTATTCACGTTGACGTTCTCGGCAATATTTTCGCCTTCTGCCCTATTTTAAGGAAGTTGAAACTAAAATTTGAATGCATCACAGCGAATTGTTTAGAGCGCCATCTCTGCGCTCATTTATCTTAATTTGTTAAGAATTGTAAGATGTCTTAGTGGAACTTGATTTCGTTTGAATATTCTCAATAAAATCAATTTTTTTTTTAATTGAATCGAAAACGTATTTTGAATTCAGAATTTTCGTGCTTTCCAAAGTGCGACACGAACACCATCTTTTGGTGGTTGTTTTAATCGAATTTGAATTAATGTTTCATTGCTGACATTCTCATGAAAAAAATTCTCTTGACGAACAGAAACTACTTCCTCAAAATGAAAAGTTTTTTTAATGGGAGACTATCCTCTATGATGTACCAAGGAAATAAAATAAATACAATAATAGAAAATATTAATTTGAGTTCGTCAACTCGTTTTAAGTTTTCGGGGAGCCCTTGGGGTCTTGGTCCAAAATTCTAAAACATGTTTAGAACACCGAACTTTTTTTTTTAACTCATCGCCACCTTGGCAAGCAAAATGGTTGTAATTCGCATTCTACTACCACCAAGCGATAGAATTTTGGTTATTTTCGGTTTGTTTTTGAAATTCCTCTGGTCTATAGATCACCAAAAATTGGGCAACGAAGTAATGCTTGAACGCCACCCAAAATAAATTAGAATTTCTGGACCAATGTGGTTTTGGTAATTAAAGAAAAAGAAATGGCTTCAATCATCAAAAAGAGTTCAAAATGATTTATTTCTTTGAAACCTCAAAATTCCTTTTCATTACTGCACCAAACCAACTGAGCAGAAAAACTCTGTGATTTTATTATTTGTGCTTTTTGTAACAACACAACTTACTGATCGATTTTTCTTTGTTTTAATTAGCTAAGTGATCTTATCTAAGTAAATACGTATTGGGTTTTATTTATTTTTATAAAATAAAACACAACTTAAGATCATTTATCTTAGTTTAGCTAAGTGATTACGCTATTAACCCTTTATACATTTAGTCATCATTCATCATTAACCGAAAGTGTTTTATATTTTGGAAATGTAGCCCTGGTGGATCAGAAACTCGTTATAGCTTGTCCCAGCTTGTCCCCTTTAGTGGACATGTACATTTTCAATTGAAAGTTAGAAATGTTTTAATTCTAAAACGGGTTGGGTCAAAATGCTCAAAATGTCTGACTAGCGCCACCCAGTGTACTCAGGTGTAGCGAAAAGTCGCTGATGGTAACGACTGCCTTCTTTTTTTTAATAGCGACATAGCGGCGATAACATTCAATTAAAACGAAGAATTTTTACCGACATTATTCTATTTAAGCTCCGTTTTATTCCTATGGAAACAATTATCTTTGCAATTGTTACTATGGGAATAAAGCGAAGTTTAAAGTTAAACTGTGATGGTGAAACCGCGCTTAAGAGGAATTAAATGATGACAGAATTCAAGCTTGGTTTGGATCGTGGTTACCTTGCATTTAAAAAAAGCTTCAAAAAGGGAGCGGGTATTTAATTTATTCATGCCAATCACGGGTCGGATAAGACAATACCCGACTTTTTCACCTCCTGATAAATTTATCTCTCAGGTAATATCCTCGGAAACTATTATGGATATAATGGTTTTCAAGGAGAAATTTATAAGGAGTGGAAAAATCAGGTCTAAGAAAAATAACAACCCCGAAATTTATTTTCCCAGATTAAATTCCTGCGGGGGTATTTAAGGGAGGGACGCCGCTGCTGGAATATGTGTGTCGTGTCGCAAGCGGCAAGAAATTTGTTCGCCCTGATTAAACAACAATTTCATGTAAAACAATTCGCATTCAACTAATCCCGCATAATGCCCCGGTTTAATTTAACCGAGGTCGCTACATCTGCTTCGGCATTAATATTCAACTTGGAGGAAGTGTGTAGGGGCCAGGGGTTCGGATTTAACCTCGGTGTTCGTTCGCCCTCCGGCCATGGAGCACACACACTCGTACAGCTCAGAAATCGTGGGGTGTTATCGGCCCTTTAAACTTTACATCCCTCGTCAAACACGCGATAACGCGACTAAGTACGCGACGTTCATTTCGATTTTAATCGATTTGATTTATTTCACTACCAATTTTGAGATATAATTACTCGAATCAAATTAGTTGTTAGTGAGTCCATTAAATCCGCTCGTGTCTGGCTAGATATCACCATCTCTTTTAACCATTCACACGAAAAAATGATTTTAATTAGTATTTGGTCTGAAATAAAGCTTTCATTCAGACTTGCGACGCCAGCTTACATAAACAATAGCTTACATTAACATAACCGTATACCCGTGTTCTTTGTTGCTCTTTATAAAACCACTCTCGACTGATTTACAATTATCTACTTTTGTTAAAAGCAAAGATGGCCAGACTCCCCCAATCTTTAAATGGTATAGTCTGACCAGGTTGTTTTTTTTTTTAAATCTGTTTCGCAAACAACTTTTTTTATTGTAATTATAATTTCGTCGCCGTCAAAAAAATTACTCTCTTACAAATTGTCTCGTCGCAGTTGCTCATTTTGCTTTTAATAAAAGTCGTTAATGAAACAATCAACGTAAATTTATGTTAACGTCTGCGCTTTTTCCCCGCGGAGATAAACATTAATTCTGTGAATCGCCGGCGTAATTTTAATTCGCGCTTGTACAGAAATTATTTCTCGACGACGACGACAAAAATTTCGTGCTTCCCCGGCGAACGAAATTTTTCTCTCGTCGGCGAATAAGTTATTGCGGACGACGGATTCTCTAAAACAAACTCGAGGGAAGCTCGGACGCTTAATTAAAAATTCTGCTCCTTTTTATTGTAAGCCCCGCGAAATTACGAGCGGACTCTAAACTCCTTTGCATTAGATATTAATTTCGATTCGGTGGCGCGGCGGCGGGGCGGGTATCGGAGACCGGATAAATGGTTTAATAATAACAGAGAGCTCCGGCGTCGGTAATTCCCCCGGAATAAGTTCTTTCCGCGGAGGAGATAAACCGGATCGCGTTTTCAATTCGCGAGCATAAATTTCGAACGAATGATATTGAAATTTTGCGTTTCGCGAGAGGTTGAAGTGACAAGCGAAATCGTTACCGCTTTGTCTGCAACTACGTTATCTTCGTGTCCGATGATTTGTCTACTGCATACAGCAGCACTTTCAAGAAAGAAAGATAACTTTTTAGAATTTCACATGTTAAAAAGTCCTACCGAACCGATGGATCTAATAATGGCAATTTTTATAAAAATATCAACAATATTGAAAACTGACGACGCTGAATGGACAATTATATCCATTCCTTGAGCCAGCGACCATTACGATATGTGTATGAGAACTGCGGGCATAGTTAAAAGTGAAACGCGGCCGCCTCTTCAATTACGACCCGCAGCCGAAGTAGGCCAGGGACAGTGCCTTACTGGATCTTGAGCAGGAACGACGTAAATCAGCGCCGCTCCGATCATCCGGTCGGTCAAAACGTTTACAATTTAAATTAACTTAACTGCAAGTTTAAGTATTTTAAATTAGAATCTAGTGCAATTCAAGAAGCTGCGGTTCGTAATTGCCGAACAAATTAAAAGCGAGGTACAAGCAAATTGTAATTTCTCATTCCATATTATTTTCAAAAGACTTATAAAATTGTTACATTTACTTTGTTTCCAAGGACCGTAAGTAGTAATACTTTCATAGCTAGCACCGAGATTATAGCAAAAGTTGTTTACGTAAAAGGGTGAAGGACGCGCTTGCCTAATTGGTGCATAAATTTTCATCGATAGTTGATATCATAAAACAAATAAATGTAATATTATTTCGCTCAGTGAATTAAAATAATTAAAATTAGTGATTATTATTACGAAACTCTGCGTTGAACATGTAGCGGACATCGGTGGGCGTGTTCATACCGAGAGGAAGGCGAAGTTGACCTTCCTATCTTTCTCGCAATTTCAACGGTACCAAACAAGTGGTTCATCCGAAATTTTTTGGCTAAGATACGCTAGCCATCAAAAAAATACCCGCAAAAGGTAGCACTTCGTGTACTTATAATGAGGTTTTTTTTTATTTGTACACAGTAAAAGAACACCCTGTATTTAACGTAAATGGATACAGCATACGGGTGAATATAGAAAATTGACGACGGCCAATGGACAATTACATCCATTCCTTGACCCAACGACCATTAAGATATGTTAAAATAAACGCCTAAGCGATACAGAACCCTTGATGCGTGAGAAACCTACCCACGCGCACGATTTTTTTTAATAAATTGCAACTCTATATTTAACATAATTATCACGGCCGTAGTTAGGGAGGTGGGCGCTAAGGGAGGCTGAGCCTCCCCTGGAAAGTTTTAAACCTGCCCTACGATGACCCAACCTGACATGAAAACGTTTTAAAAATAGGTAAAAGCATTGGAATATAAACTTTTACAGCCTGCCCTGTACTACAATAAGCCCCCCCTCCCCCCTTGAATATTTAGTCTGGCTACGACCCTGATAATTATCTTCCCCCAAAGGTGTTACAGTAATTGGAGGGTTGAGGGGCGTAGTCAGAGTAAAATACAATAAAATACATTATTATAAAAATTAGTAATAGATTCAATTTACATGGGTGTGCACTACACTGAGGGAGGTTTTTATTTAAGGGCTTGATCACTATCAACCAGTGTTGCCAATCAACTCGACTAAAAATTCCTTTTTCGACGTACAGTATTTTCCTAGAATTCAGGTATATTTAAATAGGAGGCTAAAGTTAAAAACGGGAACAATGAAACAATAAAAAATATTTATTAACATACTTACTCGGGTAGATTTATAAAATTCTTCTGCAAGTAACTGTTGAAACAAATGAAAAATATCGAAAAAAAATCTAACCTTGCACTTGCATTTTGCAGCAATCTACAGCAGTGCTGCCAAATCATCAAATTTCGTATTTTGACGTGTTAAATCGTATTGTCGCGAGATGGAGCTTAGTAATAATATGAAAAAATGAAAGAGAAAAAACTGAAATAAAAAAATTATTAAACAGAGAAAGGTAGCAGCAGTTATGTTTTCCAAAAAAATGTTCGCAGTTTTGTTTTTCTAACGTAATGCGATCGTCACTTGTTTTTAAGCTTGAAATTCGTCCTCAAGCAATTCCGTCTAATTTTAATTTTCTTTTTACGATCGTCATTTATTTCCGTCTGTATTTATTTAATATTTTCGTCGCTTTCTAATTTTTTTTTGTTGCTATCGTCATTATTGTCTCGCAGCAGTTTTGATTTTAAAAATTTGTTTTTCTTTTGTTTATCTGTTTCTTTATTTCTTTTCCTTTCGTAAATATTGCGATCGTCAATTGTTTTTTTGTCTTCCTTTTTGTTCTGAAATTAGTTAATCAATTTTTTTGCACTTCTTTCTCCTTCTGTGAGAGAAAGTGAATTGTTTTCGTTTGTTTGCTCGTTATTATTATTTTTTTTTCTGTAATTCAAAATCTATAATTCGTTTTGATTTCTTTTTTCTCGTAGGTCCGATCGCCATTTGTTTTTTTCTTTTTGTTTAACTTTTGTCAGCAGGAATTTTTGTTTTGTTTCTTGTTTCAGTTGTAGTGCATTTTTCGAATTGTCAAAAACGTTTACGTTTTCTTTTTCCCTTTAACTGCTTACTTCGATCATGTTGTTTTCGGGTCATTAAAAATATTTCGTTTTTTTTTTTTGTTTTTGATTGTTTACTTTTTTTCTCTCTTATTCGCTCCAAATATAGCGATTACCTTTTTTTCCTTCCGTTTTTCTTTTTTGAATTTGTGAATTTCATTTTGAATATTTGTTATTCGTTGTTTTTTTTTTGAGAAATTTTGAATCTATATTTTTTTAAATTTAAATTTTCAATTGAAGTTTGTTCTTGTCCGATGAAAATTGTAAGTACAAAGTTTTTTAATCTCAAACCGGACTTTTTTTTCACGAACTGACGAAGCTATAAATCTATAGCGAAACGTTGAGTGTGTTCTCTTCATTTTTCTGTCCGGTTTGAGATGAAAAAACTTTGTACTTAAATTTTAAACTAATTTTAGTTCAAAATCATTTTTATGCAAATAATTTTGGAGCTGAAATTGTACATACGTCGTACCAACTGCCAAATAATCGTAAGAGTACGGTTGGCAACATTAATCGGAAGGAACCGAACGAACCAGCGGCGTGAACTTTGCAAACATTTGGTGTTTTTGGCTTGACATAATCACCAACGTTAAGACATAAAAACAAGAAATGAAATTCCCTAGATTTTGATGAGTTTTTGCAATTTTTCCCCTTTTGTTTGAAATTATCCCTAGAATTAACGACTTTTTCCCTAAGTTGGCAACACTGCTATCAATTGTCTGTGTGCGATGCGTGTTAATTTTTAAAATTTTTAATTGAAGTAAGCCATCATTTTGATAAAGGTTGTTGGCAATTCTGATAAGACGACTGAAATTTTGTTTAATGTATTGGAGACTGATTTAGTAGGATAGAAGTCGCAACTACTGAAGATGGCAGCATAGCTGCCGAAATACGTATTTAGTTTTAAAAAAAAACGTATTGTGGTTAGGAGTCAAATCCAAATTTATTGTTAACTGAAATTTTAATTTAAATCATTAGATTGTTAGATAATTCAAATTGAATTAATTAGGGCCTGGGTCATTCATTGAAAGCCTACTTTAATTAATAGCTTATAAAAGTCATGGCTTACTGCAAATAAAAATTTAGAAAATGAGTAGAATTCTTATCGTCATCTGATTTGTCGGGGCTAATGGAAAATTAGCAGCGCCTAACTTTTTTTTGCACACGGCACTATTCTTCTATTCCGCGCAGGTGTTCGTTCAAGGTTATTTCGCATTATTTTCTTTACAATTATTCCTCGCAATTTAGTTTCTACTCGCTGCCATAAATTTAATAAATTCATGTAAACTCTGAGTACTTCTGCGAGCTTATTAAATACCGTATGAAAATATTCTGGTTTTCCCGCACGGATATAAAATTTTTTGCCACACTACATTTTCGTAAACCTAAACCCCTCGTATAACATCCCTTCGTCGGAACGAAACGAGTTTATTAGGACCTCCCCGGACAGATTCATGAAATACGCCCACGCAGTTTCCGTTTTTATGACGGATGTTCGTTCCTTTGAGGCAAACATGAGTTTGCGACGTCGCGTCACGTTGAAAAGAAAGAAAAAACTGTGAGAAGACTTGGCCACTTCAAAAAGCTAAGGCGCTCTCGTAAAGCTACTTTTACTCGGAGAGCTTTGGTGCGGTCTGCCTAAACGATAATATAATTGATTTTTTAAAAAAAATATCTGCAGTGGCCACATGAAATTAAGTGAATGAAATTTTCTAGATTTATAGCAGCGCAACCCGCCGCCGGCGTGATTCCTAAAGTTTTGGAGAGATTTTTTTTTTAATATAGAATGTAACAACTGTTTGAAGTCAAACAGTGAGCGTATGCGGTTTTAGTTCTCTGCAGTATTTGTATTTACACTTTTGCGCGCTGGTGATCAGAGACGTTCGCATTTCTAAATTTGCATAAGACGTAAAACTGACGGCGCAAAACATATTTGTTGCATGTGTCTCCGCACGATTTGCTCGTGAAGTATTCCTTTCCCGTGGTTGGTGGACATTTCAGAAATAATTTTCTATTCATGTGATTTTAAAATATTTTTATTACGAGAGGCAAAGACGTGTCACGTTATAAAACAAATCAGATTTTTAGAGGAGAATTTAAAATCATCGGAAACGATGAAAAAATAATGTGTAACTGCATTCCACTTACGAAATCACAAAGTCAGCAAAGGTTTCGCACTCATTGGTTAACGGGGTGAGAGTATTTTTCGTAACGGTCTTTATTTTCATTTCAAAACTATAACAAGATCCAGGACTTTTACATCGACGAATTTTTGTGGACCGTATCTCAAAAATTTGTCGATGACATGACGCCGCCGAGGCCCCCCGACGGACGTATTTACGTCGACACCGCCGGACGACAAGATCTAAGTCGTCGTTGGACTCAACTAAGACATCTCTGCAATCGCGAGACGTCTACCCCCGGGCCATTAAGATCCACGACGTCGCCAATAAGTATTCTCTCAACGGATCCATCCGCAACTCCGTAGGCTCGAGAAGGCCACCCTATTTCCATGGAGGACCCAAAAGAAAACCCCGGATTTTCACCCCCGAATTAATGATAATTATTTCCAAACAATATAATCATGTATCAAGTTGTTTCAGGCTCTGTCTACGCCCCTAAAACCCCCAATGCTCCAAAATATGAAAGCGTAACAAGTGTAGAAGTCGCCGCTGCGTGACGTGGTGGAGACTTTTACGTGAGAATAATTACAATAAGAAAAGTGATATTTACAAAACATTAAAGAGACAACATGGCCAGACTACATTATCCTCAAATGGTATAGTCTGGCCAGGTTTAATTATTTAATTTATTAATTTTATTAACAAATGTGTAGAAATTTTTTTTAATCAAAATTTTCGTCACTTTACAGCCCTTTTAGTGAATGTCGCGTCGCTGAGTTCTCAAAACAAAAGGGCAACGGCAGCTCTCTTCAATGTTTAGCTCTCGAAACAAAAGCGCAGCGGTGATTATGTATTTTGGCTGATCCAACGATTGTTTCTTAATTTTAGTTAATTTATTGATTTTTTTATAAATTTGTAAAAAAAAAAATTTTTTTTACGAAAATTTTCATCACTTTTCAATTTTCTTAGTGTTACTCACTTAGGTGTCAAAACAAAAACGCAACGGCAGCTATTTTAACTTGTCACTGCTTGCCCGATGATTTTTGTTAAATTTTAATTAATTTATTAATTTTCTGAAAAGCTTGTGCAATGTTTTTTTTTATTAATACAAATTTCTTTTGTCAATTTTTTTTGTGTATTTTAAATCTTAGCTGTCAAAACAAAAGCGCAGCAGCGACGATTATTTAACTTGTTGGCGGATCAAATTATTTTTTGTTAAATTTGTTCAAATTTTTAAAAATTATTAAATTTTTCTTTATAGACATTTTTCTTTCTTGGTCTGTCAACGTCTAACCTACAAATTAATTTAAAATGGCATGTGAATTATCGTTGCGCTTTTGTTTTGATAGCTAAGTGAAAACTAAGCAGACTAAATACCAACAAAAAAAGTCTATAAAAAAAGTTAACGTTTAGATATTTTTAACTCTCGTCCAATTCTGAATACGACATTATTTTATTTATTTTAATGCTGTTTATTTATACACATATTTGGTGATATTTTATACAGAGCGTTAAAAAAATCGACAAAAGAAGCTGCGCTACAGGGTGGTGAAAAAAATTGGTGACACGAATGCTGCACGTTATGACATTTCTAATGGTGTCCTGTTTTTCTCGTTTTGTTTTATTTAGCTTGCAGTTTTAAACACGTACGACATGAATAAAATTGTAATTAATTTATTGGTATTTGCATGCGTTGCCAAATTTACACGTATACAATTTTTGAAATAAAGAAAAATAAAATAAATGAATTTTGCGATAGCGATTTCTGTCTGTCTTTCTCGACAGCGACTTGTATGTGGTCTTCATTCAGGACTCAATCTGCTTACTCTTTAAGTCGTCGACAATTTTAATGATTTTATTCGTCGAGTTTTACGTGTTAATATTGTTGCCATCCTCAAAAGGCAGCTGTGGTCTTTGTGTTAAGGCCTCAATCTGCCTACTCATCGACGTCGACTATTGTTAAATGGTTTTGCCAACTTGTCAGCCAGGTCCAGTGGACATGTATGATTTTATTTGTCGACTTTTACGTGTTAATATTGTTGCCATCCTCAAAAGGCAACTGTGGTCTTTGTGTTAAGACCTCAATCTGCCTACTCATCGACGTCGACTATTGTTAAATGGTTTTGCCAACTTGTCAGCTAGGTCCAGTGGACATGTATATTAAAAATTCTGTGAAGTTCTCTTTAATTTGCAGCAACACTGAACAACGAAATCGATTATGAAAAATGAGAACAAGTGTGGTCGGAAAAAATTGAAAAACAGGAAGGAATGACAAAATGTTGCACTCAAATGATGCGGGCACTCCTTTAGAAGAGACGAAAAGGCAACAATAAGATTTAAGAATGGCAACCGACAGTGAAGTGGCAACAAATAGAGAAAAAAGTTAAGGAGAGATTGAGTGGAAGTCGATTTAAGAGACAGGAATTGAAGAAGTGGAAATGAAAACGATGATTTAAGGGAATTGAGAAGAAACGAATACGGAAAGGGATGGAGGAGGTAAAAAGACAACAATAAATCTAACAGAACGACAATCAACAATGAAATGAGCAAAATTCACTCCGAGATTAAGATGAGAACACTAGAGAAAGAAAACTGAGGTCGGAAAGAAAGAAACTTGTAAGAAATGCGACAAAAAAGAGACATATGGTCTTATCCGCCGTAAGAAATACGTTTTGATGGGTTCCATGAGAACACCTGCAGAAATGATTTAAAATTTCAACGTTTGTAGAAGTTGCGTGAGATAAAAATTACTCAAATTTAAAAGAATTAAACCGAGTCTCTTAAAACACCCCAACCAGATGTAAATTTTCATAATTAAAATAATGGCGTCACTTCCTTAAGTCATCACCATCATCGTCATCACCATCATCACGTGGTAAAATGCATTTAACAAACAGTTCCTTCCTCGTCAGGTAATTCAAGCGGCGTCGTAACTTCACGCGCGTCCTCCCGCATTAAAATTTTAATTGCGCCATTAACGGCAACTGTGCGGCCGCTTCAGCGTCATCTTCTTGTTCATTTTTTAACCATCGACGGTCGAGAGCAGACTTGTCGCTTGCATCATCTCGTAAAACATCCTTAATCTGTCTCAATTTGTATCAAGTTTAATGCGTGGGCGCCTTCAGAACTCATCCTTAAGCTCCGTTGCTTCCGGAAAATCGAAACTGTAGAAGAAGCTTTATGACACGAAATTCTTTTTTTTTTCGTTCAACTCGCGCCATGTGATTGTTTGGAAACCCATGGTTTAATTGCTGCGTGACTATTTTTGACAAGTGGCGAAATGTTGAACGCCATAAAACTGCCCGTTTGCGCCTTTCCAATTATGAGAGCGCGTCGCTAACGCGTCGTTTGTCGGAGCGCGCGGAGCTTTATTATTATAATTTGTGTCACGCCGGCGCTAATTTATATTATATTCGTGTGTGTGTGTACCGGCGTAATTAAAATTCTGTATCTCTATTTGTCCGAAGGCTTATCGCCTGAATTATGTCCGGCACGCTGAAATTGATCCGAAACGTTCGTTCCGACGCTGGCGCGCGCTCTTCGCAATTAACGGTTTTGTGTGTGCGTTAATTCCGAGCGGGAGATATCATCTCGCGTCACTGATGGAAATTTATGTCTCGGATAATCTTTGATTAACTGGTTCGCGTTGAATTTTTGCGCGCGGCGAGATGGCGCTGTAATTCCGTTTAGTGGATCGCAATAAAAAGGACCAACGCGCGTATTGACCCATAACATCCGCAATTCCTGCCGGAGTTATAGATCCAGAGAGAGAGAAAAAAAAAGGAAACAACCTCAGCGCAAGCTAAAAGATGCAAATGAACAAAATACACAAAGTATTTTATAGTTATGCGACTAAAAAAAAAAAAAAAATGGTGTACGGTACGGTCCCCAAATGTCAAGAGGGCGCAGAGGAAGTTATGCGGACGAAATGTGATAGAGAAGCTAAAGAAAATACTTGATAAGATATTCTAACACGTGAGGACTCAAAGCGCGCGAGAGCTTACACACCCACGTATGGGGCGGGAAGCGATCTACAGTCTATGCTTATTTAGGTACCCTCGTAAATACTGTTACCGTAATTTTGGAATAAGGGAAATGCAGTCAGAAAATACATTTATTAAAATAGCAAAGCGGACTTCCATGATGATTGGGGCCCTACACCTAAGGGATGTCTTGGTCTAAAGACTTGATGACTATCAATTCCGTCTAAAAATCAGAATATCAAAAAATTTATAGACATCGAGATCGTATGATTGGGGGGAATGAGCTGACGCACCATTAGATCGTTTCCAAGAATATGCAACACTCCGGCAGGATCAATGACACTAGCCTGCGAAAAAAATATTTTTTTTTGCGTATGAGATAAGACTAGGTGTTCTTCAATGATTTCGGCATTACAAAAAAGAATCTGTTCTTAGTTTTTTTCTATCACGTCAGGATTTCAAAAAAATTAAATAAATTATGTACAGGGTTTTTGTTTGTGTTTTGAACGGCACCTACACATTTTGTTACTAGACATATAAAAAAAATGGTAATTGCAAAAGTTTTAGGGATTTACCTGAACCCCCAGAATTTACTAAAAAAAAAAAAAACGAATGACGATCGGAATCCTACCAAATGAGAACCGGCTCTGCTATTTTAGATTTAACACACACAGTATATTTTCTCGAATTAACAAAAATCCTTTTTTCCTATTTCAAAAATATATACAGTCGGATCTCTATAACTCGCACCTCCGCTAATCCAAATTTTCTATAAGTCGAAACTTGCTGATGGTCCCTAAGACAATGTTATATAACAAAATAAATTTGTAAAAACATTTCAAAACAAAAATAAATTTCAAGTATCGCAAAAAGGACCAAACATAAACAAACTACAGATTTTTAGAATTATAAAAAACAATCTTTCTTAATTCGTACAAATGTACTGAGTGTTCCATTTAAAATAACAAAATTGGTACTCATTTCTTGGGTTCCGACGACCGTTTATTTCTTTTAAGTAAATACTGGCTGTTTAGGTATAAGCAAAAACTGTACAGCTGTTGTGACCCCGTTAGTACCACTTTTTTTAAATACAATATTTCAAAGTACAGGTTTTTTTTTTTGTAATTTTGCACCCTATCTAGAGGGTTTATTTTAGAAGCCACAGGAAAACTTTAAATACAAAAGTTGTAGGGTTTTATGCCTATTATCTTTTAGAGTTATCAGAAGAGTCAAGAGCGCATCGGAAATAAGAGAAAAAAAAAATAAATTTTTGTTTTCTTAAATGAAATATCCTATATGTGGTGGCGCACCACTCAGCTCACTATGTTACACTGAAGGCGTCAAGAAGTCGGTTCGTTATTGTGCGTCATCGGTCGCCGGGCTGTCTATACCGAACAAACTCGACTTTTCCAGCGTCTTCGAAGATGGAACAAACGAAAAGGCAGCGTAGAAAATAAAATCGGCCGAGATTGACTCAGGAGCCAGTCGAGTTCTAATTAGCGAACGTCGAAGTTAGATTTAGTGTATAAAATAATAAATTAGATGGTAATCATTATTAAATTACGGTTAAGTTTGTTACCGAGTGTTTTATTCGATTAAATAAATTAATTTAAACCCTAGAAACGTAACAATATGTATTGTTTGCTAAGATCAAAGACCATATTTTTCTGATTTCAAAAATATATAATGTGTTGACATTTGGAAGAGGCGCTTATGAGATATTTGAGGTTAGAATATCAGCGAATTAATGTTTAAAATATTAAGGCGACCTGGAATTTTGTTTTCTATTATTAATTCATTGTATAGTTTCCAGCAGTCGAATTTTTGTTATTTTTTGATAACTATAACAGCCATTTAGAACTTCTTTAAGCACGTTTCCAGGCCGTCTTGATTTTTAAACGTCATTATTAGGCTGATATTTTAAATTTAATTATATCAGGAACGACCCCTTCAAATTTGAACATATTATATATTTTTCAAAACAGAGAAATATGATCTCTCATCTTAGCAAACAATACACAGGTCGTTCCATTAAAAAAAAAAAAAAAATTTACTTTCTTTCCACAATTTGCGATGCGCTTTTGTTTCTTCTGATAACTCTAAAAGACAATAGGCATAAAATCTTACAACTTTTGTATTTAAAGTTTTTCTCTAGCTCCTAAAATAAACCCTCTAGATTCTAGTGCAAAATTTAAAAAAAAACTGTACTTTGAAATATTGTATTTAAAAAAAAAATGGTACGTGATGAAAAAATTATTATATTTTCCTCGAACTCGGGAACACCAAATGTATTACATACACCTAGTTCTATGTCATCCGCAAAACCTTCGCAGGCCAGTGTTATTATGCAAACGTGTCTTTGATTTTTACCGCCAGGAACTTCCCCAACACAAATTTTCTCTTGTACGTATTAATTCGATGCTCTATATTGTTTACATCATTTAATAAATGCAACCGATTACGTCGCGTCATAGCGCCGTCAATTGTTGGCCTAACCTCGTGCAGGTGTCGATCCGAGGTCACCTCGCACTAAATGCAACAGTTTATGCCGCGTCGTCGCGCCGCCAATTTTTGACCTAACCTCGTGCAGGTGTTGATCCGCGGACAGCTCGCGCATTATTTATGTACAGTACAATATCTACGCGCTGCGTCAAAAATTTTGTTAAATGTTAATTTAAAACAGTGAGCCAGGCAATATTCCGAAAATCCCGCACGCTTCGAGAATTCGGCTGTGCATAAAACCGCCGCGTTGCTGAAACAATCGAATCACATCGCACACCATTTGGCAAATCAATTAGAGTAGGCGACGATAAAAGAACAGGCCTTGGACTAGTTCGGACGGCGATCATCCGCGCCACTACGCGGCTGCTATTAGGGCGCTATCGGCTGGCGATGAGCTGCTGCTGCTGGAAAATCAGAGCCCCCCTCGTCCATTGTCCCCGACCTGAATGCTTAAAATCTCGAAGGAATTAAAGTTCGGCCATTCTTTCCCCCGCCACTGTCTAATCCATCAAAATCCTCTGCCTTTGTACCGGATTCGAGCGCTTCGGGAGTATCGACGATAGCGTTTGATGATGAGGATGAGAGCCGTCCGTTTAACGAAGAGATTTACAAGGGAAACGGCCTGTTTTTTATAAGGAGATAGAGTATTTGGAGAGGTCATTCGTGTTTAATCGCGAGAGAAATTGGAAAAGTGACAGCTTGGCAAATTAGGCTGGAAGATTTATGCGTTAAGAGGTAATTGACAGCGTTTTTCTGGCGTTGCTTAACTTCAAGAAATGGAATAGTTTATATTTTGTATGGCCCCTTAAGCGTCTGTTTCTATTATTAAATCCATCGCACCGCTGCCACCAATTAAGCCACGAGGATCGGGGTCGAAAGACGGGAACTCTTGCGCTCGTGTCTTTTTAGAAAGCGGCGTGGCATCTTCCACAAGTGACCGTAAAAGTACCGGATACAACGTTAAGGGCGATGGCTACAAAGAATTTGTGTGGTTTTTTCAGCCCTAAACTTGGCACTTTCTGCCGCTTACGGATTATTGAATGCCAGTGGCTTTTTATAAATTGGTGTATTCGAACCCTTTACAAAAACGATCCTCTTGTGGAATGCCGTTTTTGCTTTGTTGCAAAAATATTTCCTCCAAACTGACTGGAAAAAATGAGGTTAGATCAAGAAATGAGGAGGTGATTAACCCAGATATGCCTGAAAAATTTTCAGGGAAATAAAAATATTTTTTTTTGCTGCAATTATCACTTTTGTGATAAAGTCAAAAATATTGTTAGAAATTCACAGTAAATAAGAAAACCTCGAGCAGCCACTGGACAGCTGTTTCAGCCCTGCTTGGGGCTTATTCAGCAGAGACGTAGCTCGACATTCCCACTGCAGACCAAAAACGACTTGCCCAATTTATTCGCAATTGCGATGTAAGAATGATGAACAGATAAAGTAGCGACATCTTACTATCGCTTTTTGACATGAAATTGCAGTGGGATAGACAAATTGAAGCAGGATTTGCTCCTAATAAGTCCCTCATGCAAGGCGGCCATGCTTGCTGTCAAAGCATAATGAAAGTTTTTAGAAAAATTTTGTGCAAATCGTTTTTGCCCCAAGCAGGGCTGAAACAGCTGTCCAGAGGCTGCTCGAGGTTTTCACTGCAATCAAAAACGATTTGCACAAAATTTTTCTAAAAACTTTCATTATGCTTTGACAGCAAGCATGGCCGCCTTGCATGGGGGACTTATTAGGAGCAAATCCCGCTTCAATTTGTCTAACCTACTGCAATGTCAGGTCAAAAAGCGATAGTAAGATGTCGCTATTTTATCTGTTAAACATATGTGGTTGATCAATATACACATTTCTTTTTTCGCGTTGAGAAAATCTTTTGACGTGACGAACAGGTTGTACACCCGCAGCATTTGAGCACATGGTGACTATGCTTTTGTCATTCCACTGTATTGCCATTATTGTCGGAGACTCACACAGTTTATATTCATAATATCCACGAGCTTCTTTCTTCATGCGCTTGGGCGAGAAAGGATTGTTTGACACTCGATTTGTTCTAATTGTTCCAGTGCCTTTCAGTTTCTTTTCAGTTAATATATTTAGATAATCTTTATTAAGTCACGACCAAAGACTTAGTTAGGAAGTAAGTTGAAAATCTAACGGGATATGGTCACTGGACGATTAGTACAAGGCAACTCCTTTGTTTAAGGCCTCAATATTTCGTTGTATTTAACAACTTCATCAGGAGGTTTACTATAAAGTTAACAATAAGTTACATAATCCAAATCTTAAGGTTACACTACTTACAATTAGAGATGAATGAATTGGTCAACAAATACAATCATTGAAGCCACAATTGGGCTGTGATTACATGTTAAAATTACAAGAAAAATAAAAACAAAAAACGTAATACTACGTTACTTAAGTCAGACATGTGCACAAGAACAATGGCGGAATTGGCGGTAATTGTCAAAGCATCAGGTAACCAACTGAACAACTTAAGAAATCTAAATTACCCTAAGTAACGAAATGAGGGAAGATCATAAAAAAAAAATTAACTGAATTGAAAACTATTTTGATGAATTTTTTTTTATTTTTAACAAACCTAAGAATATGAGCATAAATGTTGCTGATGTTGTCAATATCCGAGCTGAAATTGACAGAATGTTCATTCTTTTGAATAGGAATCATTTCTAAGAAAAGTCTGTTCTTTAGATTTTTTTTTCAAGGGTTAAAATGCTAGTATTGTCAAAATCAAATCTGTGATCACTTTCCACAGCATGAGATGCCAAGGCACAAGCTACCTTCCCTGTTCTAATGTCGCTTTTATGTTGGGAAATGCGATTTTTTAACCATTGTCCCGTTTGCCCAATGTATTCTTTTTCGCAATCAGTACATGGTATTGAGTAAACTAGACCGCTGTTAAACAGAAAAGGTGTCTTGTCCTTTGTTTTAGTGAAAACACTATTGATAGTATGATTATTATATTGTACAATGTTCAAAAATTTAAAATCTTTAAAAATATTGATGACTTTATTACTCAGGGAGTTAATGTGTATTAATTTTCTGAATTTCCTATCATTATTGTTATCATCCAGATGACATGGCAATTTGTTGTTTTGGTAAATTAATCTGTAAGTTAATGCTTTGGGGAAACCATTATTAGTGAAAAGTTTGAATAGTTTATCTAAATTTTCTTTCAGAAAGACCGGATGACTAATATGAGTAACTCTGTTTTTCATTGAAATAATTACATTCATTTTTTTTTTGTTTCATTGTATGGCTAGAATGAAAATTAATATATCTGCCAGAGGCTGTTGGTTTTTGATACCAGTTTAGTCGTATACTCTGATCTTCCATTCTGATTACTTGTGTGTCAAAAAGTATCAAGATCAGAGTATACGACTAAACTGGTATCAAAAACCAACAGCCTCTGGCAGATATATTAATTTTCATTCTAGCCATACAATGAAACAAAAAAAAATGAATGTAATTATTTCAATGAAAAACAGAATTACTCATATTAGTCATCCGGTCTTTCTGAAAGAAAATTTAGATAAACTATTCAAACTTTTCACTAATAATGGTTTCCCCAAAGCATTAACTTACAGATTAATTTACCAAAACAACAAATTGCCATGTCATCTGGATGATAACAATAATGATAGGAAATTCAGAAAATTAATACACATTAACTCCCTGAGTAATAAAGTCATCAATATTTTTAAAGATTTTAAATTTTTGAACATTGTACAATATAATAATCATACTATCAATAGTGTTTTCACTAAAACAAAGGACAAGACACCTTTTCTGTTTAACAGCGGTCTAGTTTACTCAATACCATGTACTGATTGCGAAAAAGAATACATTGGGCAAACGGGACAATGGTTAAAAAATCGCATTTTCCAACATAAAAGCGACATTAGAACAGGGAAAGTAGCTTGTGCCTTGGCATCTCATGCTGTGGAAAGTGATCACCGATTTGATTTTGACAATACTAGCATTTTAACCCTTGAAAAAAAAATCTAAAGAACAGACTTTTCGTAGAAATGATTCATATTCAAAAGAATGAACATTCTGTCAATTTCAGGTCGGATATTGACAACATCAGCAACACTTATGCTCATATTCTTAGGTTTGTTAAAAATAAAAAAAATTCATCAAAATAGTTTTCAATTCAGTTAATTTTTTTTTTATGAACTTCCCTCATTTCGTTACTTAGGGTAATTTAGTTTTTTTAAGTTGTTCAGTTGGTTACCTGATGCTTTGACAATTACCGCCAATTCCGCCATTGTTCTTGTGCACATGTCTGACTTAAGTAACGTAGTACGACGTTTTTTGTTTTTATTTTTCTTGTAATTTTAACATGTAATCACAGCCCAATTGTGGCTTCAATGATTGTATTTGTTGACCAATTCATCCATCTCTAGTTGTAAGTAGTGTAACCTTAAGATTTGGATTATGTAACCTCTTGTTAACTTTATAGTAAACCTCCTGATGAAGTTGTTAAATACAACGAAATATTGAGGCCTTAAACAAAGGAGTTGCCTTTTACTAATCGTCCAGTGACCATATCCCGTTGGATTGTCAACTTACTTCCTAATATATTTAGAAGCGGAATGGAAGTGAAAAAATTATCAAAATATAAATGAAACCGCACATCTGGCCATCTAGATTTCAAACAATCTGCATACGTAAGAACAACGCCTGCCCCTACTCCTAAATCTATATTTTGTCCCTAGATGGGTAGTTGCTCCTTGATATGCTTCGAGCCAGTTGACGTACCCTAAACGTGTACATCCCATCCAGAATTTGAACCCATATCGGATAGGTTTTCCATGGATGTATTGCTTACATCCTGGCGCCCATAGTAGGGTATCATAGCTTCGTCAACGCAATGTGATTTCTGAAGTGGTGCAAATTTTAAACATACTTGATTCAAATGAACAAATAAGGGTCTTATTTTTGCAAATTTATCGTTGCGATCAAGAGTATTATTGTCTGTGAGGTGAAAGTGACTCATAATAAATTCGAATCGTTCTCGTGATATTGCTGTGGAGGCAAGTTCGTTGTGCGCGTCTTTCTCTCTTTCCCAAAACATACGGCGTCTTGGGAGTTGCATATATCCACTAAGTATAAGAACTCCCAAGAAGCACTTCATTTCAATTTGGATATGTTACTAGGTTTGTTCTTTTGAGAAGCATATCGATTTGTTTCTTCAACCATCACGTCAATAATATTTTCGTCTAAGAATATTTCAAACAGTTCCAATGGTGTCAACTTTTCTATTGACACATTGTAGATATCAGCAGGAAATTCTTCATCGGATCGCTCAGTCAGATCTTTATTTATCCATTTGCATGTTGTTTGAATTTTTCTCCTTTTATTACTATATCTTGATAATTGAGCGAGTGGAATCTCATCTTCCTCATCGAAGTGTGGATCAAGATGATTTCCTGACTGATATTTACCACTAACGATTACTTCAGCAGTTGCTCTTAGCTGACTAGTCGGTAAATTATTAGGATGAAAATTTCCTTCGTCTCCAGAATCCTCATCAGTAAAGTCAGCACATGCATTCTCTCGAGGAAGCATAACAATATCTGCCCCCGGATGAGAAAAATCTTCATCCTCTATCATAGCCAATGCTTCATTTAGGGTTAAGCCCCCAAAACGAATGAATGAATTTGTTATTTCAGGGTGTATGTAAGGTTTAAAAAATATTGTAACATAGGTCTTGTTACTGACGTCCTATATGTAGGACGTCTTCAAAAAATCAGTCGTAACAAAAGATTCTTGAAAGTAACCTAATAATTAACGCCACCTATGTAAAGTTACAACATTCATTACACCGAATAATTAGTTGTTTACAAAATAACTAAACACTATGCAAAGAAATACTTACCCTGTAAATCTTATATCGCAAAATTCCATTTCAACACAAACCAAAAACAAATTTTTAATTGTTAACGACAATTCCCGCTGAAATGGTGACTTGTCAAGAAACAATGGACTTGTTTGAAGATAAAATAATATATAACAGAGGCAGCACTCGTCATATAATTCAAGGAGGGAACTTTGAATTGTCGTCCTACATATAGTACTATAGGCATATCTGGGTTAAATCTTTTTGTATTGTTGTTAACATAGATCCTGAGAAAAGTTTCTATTTATACTTAGTATGTATCTACAGGACTTAATGCGATTTTTTGTTGTTGACGTTAATCCCTAGCATAGTCTCTACTTGTACTTAACGTGTGACTAAAGGGCCTTAATACGATTTCCTCTTGCATTTAATAAACTGTGGACGCTTCTGGTGAAATGGCCGAACAAAGAGACCACAACATCACCATCGCATCGGCCAGAACATCTCCTGCAAGAAATAGGTCAGTAAAATTATCCCGAGCAACGAAATATGTCAGGAATGAGGAAGAGAGCCGGCAAATTAGGTCACCGGACGCACTTCAAAGCGATCCAACCCCTCGGAATCACAATACTACAAAAGAATTAAAGACGCCGCCGCCGCCGCCGCGCGCGCTCACGACGGAAGCAATAAAAACTGATTTAAGGGCGTTCGCAATTAAAAAAAAAAAAAAAGAAATCATCCTCCCCCGAAACATCGAAACGAGTGTGATTTATTAACGGCGCTCGATTCTATTAACATAAAGCGTTGGGAGGCGGGGGGGTGCGTGCGCTTCGCCCCCGTTTTTCGGCATGTCGAGTTTGACCTACTTAGTTCTTCGGCTGTGATTTTTTAAATATTTAACAGGAAGAAATGTATAGGCGGCGCCGAATCGAAGAATAAATCCGGCGGATGCAATTTCATTTTGGTTTCTCGAGATCCGGATAATCCACTTAAGTTTTGGGGGGCGCGGCAGAATTCGAGAGAAGTTTTCGTAAAGGGGAAATCCACGTTTTGTTGCACGCATAGACGTGACTTAAAATAATTAATTTGCGGACGAGCATAAAAGAAGCCTAACATTATTAGAACTTACAAGCGCGAAGAGATTCTTTTGTTTGTTTTGTTCTTGTGTTTTGTCTTTTTTAATCAATTGTGGAAGATTCGGCGTTGGTGTTTTAAAAACAGACACGAGCGCGAAGGTTCTCGTCTCTTTCGACCCCGCCGCTCTTCACTTAATTGGTGGCAGCGGTGAGATGGATTTAATAATAAACGGAAAGAAAAATAAACGAAATCCGGCGCTCCGCGCTTAATTGGTGGCGGCGTCGGGATGAATTTAATAATAAATAAAACATTATTTGTCTATCCTACTGCAATGTTAGGTCAAAAAGCGATAGTAAGATGTCGCTATTTTATATGTTCAATAAATAAAACGTTTACACTAATCTATTCGGTGAGCGCGTAAGTACAGGTCGAAAACCCCCTTACAATGTTGCACTTTAATCCGACTTATTTATCCTAGAACCGAATCCCCCTAATAATGACCGGGCTTTCAAATGTAACGCGTTTCGAAAAACTCATCGCTAATGAAGAGATAAATTAAAAGCAACCGCCCCTCTCTTCCTCCCGCCCCGCATTAAATTACTCTGGCATTACACCAACAAAGCTTTTACGAGCGGCTCCGTCAGCCGGACTTCTTTTTCCATTTTATTGTTCGGCTGTATCGCAATTACGGCGACGATGATAGTATTACGGCGCGGCGGCGGCGGCGGCGGCGGCGAATAGAAACGAGAGCGCGCGTTTTTTGATTCGCGAGCTCCGCAGACAGATAATTGCAGGGAACTGCAAGGCAAGATATTATTTTGCTTATTTCGTAAGAATGCGCGCGAGGAGGAAAATGTAAAGCTTCCGCTTCCGGGGAAAAACCGGGGCGCGCCTACTATTCCAGCGTAATTTTCACGTATTCTTTCCGGAAGCGATAATAAAACGACTTCTCTTTCGTTTGCCGGGAAGCTTCGCGTCGGAATTAATAGTCGCAAGGTGATGATGCCTTAACCTGACGAAGCATGGTTCAAAGAAACAGGTTCGTGAAAATTCGGCAGCACTGAACCTCCTCCATCCAATTCAATTTGTACGACGCGACGTACCCTTTTCATTACAGCTTAGCATATTATCTTACGGTGTGTAAATAACGAACACCCGACGTCGTTGAACTCGAGCTTTCGAGGAAGCTCCCGAACTGGGTGACGGACGTGAAAGCAGCCAACGTCTTTTACGAGGAGAACTTATTGTTAGTTACAGGAGCCCATTGTTTCCATCATTGACACGTTTCCCCGGGACTTCCCCGACTGAAACACGACGACGCAAAGTGCTTGCCCGAAAGCTTAATTAATGTTAATGTCGTAAATGGAATCGTAATCTGGAGAAACTTCCTGTCTATGCAGAGCAATCTTTATTTCGGGGACGTATTGTGTATCCCGGCGCCCGTCGGCATATGACAGGGTTTGGGAATTAATGTGTTTCGTCGCGATGCAAAATCGTGCATTTCAACTGGGGGGAAGTTATATGTAGTTAAATTTTCATTTAATAGGAATTTGGTGGCAACTATTCATTGGCGAACTAACTCGCGCCCGAATGTGAAACTACTCAAATAGTACTGGAAATTAAAAAGTTGAACAATGTTTCGCAACAGTTCAGAATGTTTTCTTTTTAATTGCAATAAAGGAAGCAAGAAAAGAATCCGTCCCCTAAAAATTTTGGGCGGAACGAAACACAGAGAATTGATAAATTGTGTGTGCCATTCACAGAATCTTGGATAGGGGGGTGTAAATGGAATCCGATCCCAAAAATCAGATGCAGGATGCTAGCGTAGGAGAGGCAGGATTTCGAAGGAAAATTAACTCAGCGACGAGATAACACGCGAGCTTTTCAATAAGCTAAAAACAAAAACAAAAAAAAATTTTAAATAAATGGAGCTTCATTCAGCGCACTCTTCATCGCCACTCTGAATTGTCTTATTTTTTGAACTGCTGGACGCGATTTCGTCATCCATGTACGGGAGGGAAATCTGTCTGACACTGCTTTTTTTTCTTCCTCATGAAACTCCAAGCTGCGAAAGATAGAATTTGCTCTTATCGAGATTGGCGGGAAATTCTAAAAGCATAGCTTGATACCTCTAGAATGTGAGTAATCTAACAAAGACAAACTATAAGAATCTAATAAGCTGTTTATGTAAGCGGACGTCGGGTCGCAAGTCTGAATGAGAGCTTTTATTTCAGGATGGAATAAATTCAATTTTTGTTCAAATATAAATCCGCCACTCTTGCTTCGACTTTCAGTCTAAATCTGATGCTTCGGGGTTGACGATTTCAGAAGTTTCAGTTTTTCCATCACTATCGATACTTTTTTCTGTTTCTGTAACTTCTTCGTCAGTTACTTTAGGAACGTCTTCAGTTGTGCTTGATTGTCCTTCACCCTTGTCTTTCTCTCTTTGCAACCCATTGGCTTGGAGTTCACTTTCTTCGGATTTTGTTGACTCAGCAATTATAATTTGCGTCTCCTCTTGAAGATCTAGCTTATTCTGTAGTCGCTTGCGTAATTCCTCTTTCAGTTTCGCCTGATTTATTTCGCTCCTATTTTCCCTTTTCCTATTTTCTCTTTTGGCCACTCATCAGCAAAGAGTTTATTTTGTTCGGATTCCATCGAACTGGGCTTTTGCTTTTTA
Source organism: Prosopocoilus inquinatus (assembly GCA_036172665.1). NCBI lineage: Eukaryota > Metazoa > Arthropoda > Insecta > Coleoptera > Lucanidae > Prosopocoilus > Prosopocoilus inquinatus. The sequence goes on along the minus strand of CM069871.1, from coordinate 10,455,523 downwards.
CAGAAGATTCGATCTTCTCTTTCTTTTGTAGTTACTTGCGTAGAGCCTTGAGGAATGTTCTCAGTAATTCTCTGTCTTTTTTTTGGAGACCCTAACATGCATTTCACTTTCTTTGGATTTTATTAAACCAGCACAACCTGATCTGGGTTTTTGGTTTCTATAGAGAATTCAGACTCCAAATCCAAAAATTTGGTTAGCTTCGATCAGAAACTCAAGGGATGTTACGACGTCGCTTTTTCTTCTTTTCCCACACTTTAAAGACTATCAGTTCTTTCGGGAATGTTCTGAGGTGTATTTGATTGATTTCCGATGGTCTTCTCCTACTTTTCCTTCTGGCCACTCATCCATGGGTTTGAATTTTTATCTTTCAAAAAAAAAAGACGCGTTGTCCTGTCTGTTTTCTCAACTTCAGAGTCGCGTGCGAACTTTTGCCTTCGTCTTCCTTCATTGTGGAATTCTCTAACAAAGGCGTTTTCTCTTGCCCAGTTCCTTCAGCTTTGACTTGCGCTTGCGGACTCACATCTCCAATTTGTTTTTGTTTTTCAAATTTTTGGTTAAACGGGGAATCCACCGACCTTAGATTCCATTGGAGCAGTTGATGAGTTTGTCTTCTTCTCTTCCTAAATTCTTTCTCATCATTCTTCTTTCTTCTTCTTCTTCTTCCAACAGTTTTAGGAGTAGCATTTGATTGATCTCCGCTTGTGATTTCCTGCTTATCTTATTCTTCTTGTGGCCATTCATCAATGGGTAAACCATTTTCTTCGGACATGTGTGTTTACTGTCAAGACAAAATGGGACGTCTTCTGTATGTGTTTTTCCAAGTTTCGAGGGGGCATGCGGAATTTTTTTTTCGTCTTCGTCTATATCTACCGCCATCTTGAAATCCCCCAAAGACATTTCTTCTTGTCCTACTGTTTCGGGAGGTCCTTCAACTTTGACTTGTACTTGCTTCAATTTATTTTCCTATTTCAATCTTTGCTGTCATCTTGGAATTCCTCAAAGGCCAACTCCTTCAGCTTTGACTTGCACTTGCTTCAATTTCTTTTTCTATTTCAATCTTTCCTGTCATCTTGGAATCCCTCAACAAAGGCGTTTCTTGTGCAACTTCTTCAGGAGGTCCTTCGGTTTTGACTTGCACTTGCTTCAATTTGTTTTTCCATTTCAACCTTTGGTCGAATGGTTTAATGAACTAATCTTTAAATCGCGTTGTTTGAATATTAACCCGTGTAGGCCTTTCACAATCATGTTTGGTCCAGCCGAGGACCACCAGAAGGCCATCGATTTGACGATTCCTTCTAGTGACATTCATGGAAGAACTCGTAGTAGGATGTAAGTAGGTAATGGAAAGTGAAGTCAATTCTCCACGGCTTTCTGCTCCAGTTTAAGATTCTTTGTTTCTTTCTTGTACAAATTGAAGTTTGAAGTGCAATGCATCACCGAAAATCTTGGCTTTTAGTCGATCAACTTTTTGACTTTTCCTATTCTTGACGACTAAGGTTCTTCCTCTTCTGGTTCGTAATCATTTGCTCCTATTTTACCTCCCCCCAAGATTCTTTCACATTCCTTTCACAAATACCCTTTCACCTTCACCACTTGGCTCGATTTTCGTTCAAATTAACTTATTTTTTCTTCAAATTAGTTTTCCTTCTCTGGCATAAATTTTCTTTTTTTTCTTCTTGAATGGTTCAAGTCTTCTACCTTCAAGAACGCTCATGTTTCGAGTGAAACATTTTTTTTATGTTATTTAGGTATCAGAAGTAGTCTCTTAATTTCCCACTTTGAGATTCTTTCTCTTTTCGTTGAAGGTGAAAAGTCCGATTGATCATTGATGATTGTAGGGCCACGTTAGATTTCTAATACAACAATTAAAAGAAAAACTTCGGAAATAATTGGCGCACTTAAAATTTATGCGTAATCAGTGCGTAATCAAGTTGCATTTATGAAATTCCAAAAATCGAAAATTCGAAAACGTCGCGCGGATTATGAAACTAGGACGCGAGCCTTGCAGTTATTACCGCACGGTCAGTGTTATCATTTTAAAACTTTAACGGGACCTAGTTGAGCGAGCATACATCAACAAATTTTTGTGGATGTTTGCAAACAAACCTGTATAAATAATCCGAGGAGAATCTCGGAAGTTAATCGGTAGAAGAATTCGCTTCAATAGGCCGTACCATCTTCCATCGAATGACGAACGTCACCAGCGTCGCTATCGCCCCTGGACACAACATCTACCCTGTCGCCACAAGAACCACGCTGTCGCCACAGACTCTGCCGCCACCTCACCGCTAGAGGAGATCAAGACATCTCAACAACCCCTCGACGTCCGCCCGCCCAATCGAACAACCCTGAATCGTCCGCTCGCCTAATCGAACAACACTGAATCGTCCGCCCTGAAGAATCGAGCACTCCGAGTTTTTAGCATGACACTATTTCTAAATCATTTAAGGTCCGTATTCTTCTATTTCTGCTTCATAAATCAACTTTCGAAGCTCTCCACTAGTTACCGTCCTAGTCTCCTAATTCCCAATTCTTTTTTCTTCCAAAAAGATTCTGTTTTTCTTTTTCGTGGAAGGTTGAAGTTCGATGGATGGTGATCTTAGCCACTATTTCTATCTAATTCTCGACTCTTGCTTTCAACTTAAGGTCCCTCCTCTTCTATTTGAAGACCCAATCTGTTTTGTAAATCATCTTATTTCCCACCCCCTTTCGCATTCCTTTAATAAATATCCTTTTGCCCTCTTCACTTGAGCGGAGGGGCATTTTCGTTATTCAATTCGAATTCCAATTAGTTCTGTGACCTTGAGGTTGCAGCAGCGATTTTTTTCCCTTGCATAGTTTATTTAACGAAAGTTTTGGGGATAAATAACTTTATTTTCATTTTTTACATCCCCGTTTCAACGTGTTTCATAAATACCCTTTTGTCCCCTTCACTTGAGCGGAGGGGCATTTTCGTTATTTAATTCGAATTCCAATTAGTTCTGTGACCTTGAGGTCGCAGCAGCGATTTTTTTCCCTTGCCTAGTTTATTTAACGAAAGTTTTGGGGATAAATAACTTCATTTTCATTTTTTACATCCCCGTTTCAGCGTGTTTCATAAATATCCTTTTGTCCCCTTCACTTGAGCGGAGGGGCATTTTCTTATTCAATTCGAATTCCAATTAGCTCTGTGACCTTGAAGTTGCAGCGACGATTTTTTTCCCTCGCATAGTTTATTTAACGAAAGTTTTGGGGATAAATAATTTCATTTTCATTTTTTACATCCCCGTTTCAGCGTGTTTCATAAATATCCTTTTGTCCCCTTCACTTGAGCGGAGGGGCATTTTCGTTATTCAATTCGAATTCCAATTAGTTCTGTGACCTTGAGGTCGCAGCAGCGATTTTTTTCCCTTGCCTAGTTTATTTAACGAAAGTTTTGGGGATAAGTAACTTCATTTTCATTTTTTACATTCCCGTTTCAGCGTGTTTCATAAATATCCTTTTATCCCCTTCACTTGAGCGGAGGGGCATTTTCGTTATTTAATTCGAATTCCAATTAGTTCTGTGACCTTGAGGTTGCAGCAGAGACTTTTTCCCTTGCATAGTTTATTTATCGAAAGTTTTGGGGATAAATATCTTCATTTTCATTTTTTACATCCCCGTTTCAGCGTGTTTCATAAATACCCTTTTGTCCCCTTCACTTGAGCGGAGGGGCATTTTCGTTATTTAATTCGAATTCCAATTAGTTCTGTGACCTTGAGGTCGCAGCAGCGATTTTTTTCCCTTGCCTAGTTTATTTAACGAAAGTTTTGGGGATAAGTAACTTCATTTTCATTTTTTACATTCCCGTTTCAGCGTGTTTCATAAATATCCTTTTATCCCCTTCACTTGAGCGGAGGGGCATTTTCGTTATTTAATTCGAATTCCAATTAGTTCTGTGACCTTGAGGTTGCAGCAGCGATTTTTTCCCTTGCATAGTTTATTTATCGAAAGTTTTGGGGATAAATAACTTTATTTTCATTTTTTACATCCCCGTTTCAGCGTGTTTCATAAATACCCTTTTATCCCCTTCACTTGAGCGGAGGAGCATTTTCGTTATTTAATTCGAATTCCAATTAGTTCTGTGACCTTGAGGTTGCAGCAGCGATTTTTTTCCCTTGCATAGTTTATTTAACGAAAGTTTTGGGGATAAATAATTTCATTTTCATTTTTTACATCCCCGTTTCAGCGTGTTTCATAAATATCCTTTTATCCCCTTCACTTGAGCGGAGGGGCATTTTCGTTATTTAATTCGAATTCCAATTAGTTCTGTGACCTTGAGGTTGCAGCAGAGACTTTTTCCCTTGCATAGTTTATTTATCGAAAGTTTTGGGGATAAATATCTTCATTTTCATTTTTTACATCCCCGTTTCAGCGTGTTTCATAAATACCCTTTTGTCCCCTTCACTTGAGCGGAGGGGCATTTTCGTTATTTAATTCGAATTCCAATTAGTTCTGTGACCTTGAGGTCGCAGCAGCGATTTTTTTCCCTTGCCTAGTTTATTTAACGAAAGTTTTGGGGATAAGTAACTTCATTTTCATTTTTTACATTCCCGTTTCAGCGTGTTTCATAAATATCCTTTTATCCCCTTCACTTGAGCGGAGGGGCATTTTCGTTATTTAATTCGAATTCCAATTAGTTCTGTGACCTTGAGGTTGCAGCAGCGATTTTTTCCCTTGCATAGTTTATTTATCGAAAGTTTTGGGGATAAATAACTTTATTTTCATTTTTTACATCCCCGTTTCAGCGTGTTTCATAAATACCCTTTTATCCCCTTCACTTGAGCGGAGGAGCATTTTCGTTATTTAATTCGAATTCCAATTAGTTCTGTGACCTTGAGGTTGCAGCAGCGATTTTTTTCCCTTGCATAGTTTATTTAACGAAAGTTTTGGGGATAAATAATTTCATTTTCATTTTTTACATCCCCGTTTCAGCGTGTTTCATAAATATTCTTTTATCCCCTTCACTTGAACGCAGGGGCATTTTCGTTATTTAATTCGAATTCCAATTAGTTCTGTGACCTTGAGGTTGCAGCAGCGATTTTTTTCCCTTGCATAGTTTATTTAACGAAAGTTTTGGGGATAAATAATTTCATTTTCATTTTTTACATCCCCGTTTCAGCGTGTGTCATAAATATCCTTTTATTCCCTTCACTTGAGCGGAGGAGCATTTTCGTTATTTAATTCGAATTCCAATTAGTTCTGTGACCTTGAGGTTGCAGCAGCGATTTTTTTCCCTCGCATAGTTTACTTAACGAAAGTTTTGGGGATAAATAACTTCATTTTCATTTTTTACATCCCCGTTTCAGCGTGTTTCATAAATATCCTTTTGTCCCCTTCACTTGAACGCAGGGGCATTTTCGTTATTTAATTCGAATTCCAATTAGTTCTGTGACCTTGAGGTCGCAGCAGCGATTTTTTTCCCTTGCATAGTTTATTTAACGAAAGTTTTGGGGATAAATAATTTCATTTTCATTTTTTACATCCCCGTTTCAGCGTGTGTCATAAATATCCTTTTATCCCCTTCACTTGAGCGGAGGAGCATTTTCGTTATTTAATTCGAATTCCAATTAGTTCTGTGACCTTGAGGTTGCAGCAGCGATTTTTTTCCCTCGCATAGTTTACTTAACGAAAGTTTTGGGGATAAATAACTTCATTTTCATTTTTTACATCCCCGTTTCAGCGTGTTTCATAAATACCCTTTTGTCCCCTTCACTTGAACGCAGGGGCATTTTCGTTATTCAATTCGAATTCCAATTAGTTCTGTGACCTTGAGGTTGCAGCAGCGATTTGTTTCCCTTGCATAGTTTACTTAACGAAAGTTTTGGGGATAAATAACTTCATTTTCATTTTTTACATCCCCGTTTCAGCGTGTTTCATAAATACCCTTTTGTCCCCTTCACTTGAGCGGAGGGGCATTTTCGTTATTTAATTCGAATTCCAATTAGTTCTGTGACCTTGAGGTTGCAGCAGCGATTTTTTTCCCTTGCATAGTTTATTTAACGAAAGTTTTGGGAATAAATAACTTCATTTTCATTTTGTACATCCCCATTTCAGCGTGAATGCTAATCAGCACAGCACAACATTCATCCCCGTTTTGTAGCCCCGGCAATATTTTAGCGCACATAATTCTCCACTTTCCCTTTTCATCTTTTTATGGCTCCCGGGCTCCCCAAACTCTCTTTCTGTCTGTCTCTCTCTCTCTCTCTCTCTCTCTTTTTCTGGCTTCCACCATGGACCCACCCCCTACATCAAGTCTTCCAGCTCTCGCACGTACGACATTGTATGTAAAATATCAATTTGCCTCCGCCGAAATAAAAAAAAGGAAAAAAAAAAACAACAGGCAGAGACGCAAATAAGGGTAAACGAAACCTCCCCCCCCTCACATCCGCCTGTCGTCGTATCAGAAGAGACCCATCATCAGCAAAGTGGCTGCGTAAATAAACGCGCGCTAAATCATGCGATTAACTGGAGGGTCTGTTTTATTTTCCCCTAAAACGCCGCCGCAGTATTTCCACGTAATATAGCTGGGGCGAGGTTGATAAATTTTTATTGCCTGGAAGGCCCTAAAAACAAAAGCAAAAAATAAAAATAAATAAATGGAGCAGATTGTTTTATGTTGATCCTTAAGCATGAAATTAAGAATGATGGGGGGCGGTGGGGCAGGGGAGAAGACCATATGGCTTGGAACGAAAACGAAAAAAGCAAGAAGAGAGTTCAAAGTTGTTAAAACAATCCTATAACAATAACAGTGATGATAACTATCAGGCGCAGAAAAATTAGTAAGCAACCGTATACATTGTTCATATTCGCACAATCGACGGTTATCGGTTCATGCTTTTATATTTATGACTACGGGGGAACAACAGACATAGATTATATTTATTCAGGCGAGTTATGTTAAACGCTCTATGACCCCTGATTAGTAATATAAACAAGTGACGCATTGTTATTGTCCACTCATTTATCGTTATCTTTACTAAATATACAAACTATAGCATATATATTAGGGTCAGAACTTTAGTTTAGTCATATCTGCAGAACTTGTAACCGTTACTCTGCCCATCTGTAACTTTAATAAATGTTTTAAAAAACATTAACGTGTTTATAAAAAACATAATTGGCGCAGTCAGTAGGATAGTGCGGTCGCGAAAAAAGGTGCATCGTGCAAATTAAAATCGCGATTTGGGACTCCAGTTCCTTCAGTACTACCCAAAAGAACCCTGGACGAAGAAACTTCAAGAGAAATACATCGTGTAAGGCTCTGAAGATACCATTCGTCTTCCAATCCATAGAGGAGATCCACAGCTCTGGGCAACGCAGATATCAACCTTTCACAAAATAGACGACTGGCAATTCCCGGATTTGGTGAGACCAAATTTTGAGTATCCCGTCTAATTTTTTCCATTATTTACCTGATTTCTTGTCTTATATGAACAGCAATTCAGTAAATAACTTAGATTTAGATTCTTTAATCGAAACATTTAATAATAGTATTAATCTATCTAAACCAACTGTAATCCAAGCAAAAATGCCAGAAGTAAATTATCAATTATTAAAATTATATGTAGACACAATTCCATCATACAATGGTGACCAAAATTCATTAGAAATTTTCATAGCGTCCTGCGACTATTTGTTCAATGAAATTAGTAACAACGACCCTCAAATAACTTCATATTTAATTAGAGTAGTAATTGGTAAATTAAAAGATCACGCACAAATCTTAATTGGCACTAGGAACGAATTAAATACTTGGCCTTTAATAAAAAATGCTTTAAGAACTAGTTTCGGTGATCAGAGAAATTTAGATTGTCTCGAACAAGACTTAATCACATTAACACCTTCAAAAAATGAACCACCATTAGAATTCGGCAAACGAATACAAATATTACGTAGTAGATTGTCTGCAAAATTAAACTCAATTAGTACAACGGAAATACCACAAGCCACAAAATTAGTATATTCTAAACAATATGACAATCTAGCATTAAAAACCTTCCTTCGTGGTTTATCGGGTAACTTCCAAAGCATTGTAAGACTAAGAAACCCTATATCACTAGAAAATGCAATGGCCTATGTAATAGAAGAAGAGAACTTTATGTATACTCAAAATCTTCCTAATATATTACATAATAATAAAAGCTCTTCTAACCAAATCAAAACGCAACCTCAAATGTTATCTAAGACGTTCAACTCATTTCCACAATATTCACACGTACCTACATCATTTAATCAATATCCTCAAAGATCTAACATGCAAATTCATCAAACACCTCTTACACAATGGCCACGAAATTTCTATAACCAAAATCCAAGACCCTGGACTTCTAACCAATTCCCTAGTCAACCTATTGACGTGAGACCAAGAGTAGTTCAACAAAAACAATTTACTAACTCTCAAGTTTTTGGTACTCCGAAAAATGTCTTTAAACCAACAGGACAAATCCCAACAAACAAACCGGAACCAATGTCAACCACATCCAGAATCCCAACAATTAGACAACATAATAATTATAATAATTATTTTAAAAACACTATACCAACATCAAGAAATTTTATTTCAGAGGAATTAAATCTCATGGAAAATAATTACTGTAATCACGAGCATACAGAAACGTACCCTGATCCTTCTTTAAACATCCCTGATCATTACGATAACAATATTTGCAATGAGCAAAACTATGAACTTAACAATGTAAATAATGAGACTGACGAAGAGATTAATGACGAATCCCAAATAAACAACTTTCAAAATTTTCAGGATGACTCACTCAACAGAAGACGCGACGTAATTTACGAAATCAACAACACGACTTGTGATAATTCACTACCGTATATTAAAATTCAGAATCCACCTATTAAATTACTTATTGATACCGGATGTTATAAATCTATTATCAGACCTTCTATTGCAGAAAAATACTTCCCAAATAAAATCTCTCAAGAAACATCAATAATTAAAACACCCATAGGAGAAAAGAAAATTAAATTTAAAGCTCACATTCCAGCATTTAAAGAATTAGCAACTGACAAAGTAATTACTTTTATTCTTTTTGATTTTCATGATTTCTACGATGGCATATTAGGATTAGAAGACCTCAGAAACCTAGGAATATCAATTAATCTTGCAGAGAAGAATTTAAGTAACAGTAATACAATCATTCCTTTCTACTACAGATTGCCTAAAGAAAACTCTTTTACAATTAGTGTTAACACCCACGAAATTTTAAAAACTAAAATTCCTGTAAATTCATTGTCACGCCTTGAAACAAACGCTATAGAAGATATTGACGAAACTCTCTCTACAATTGGAAACCCTGGTGACGCGATTGAGACTATCAACCTCTATCTCAATAACCCCGAATTAATAACCGTACCAGATAGTCCTTCTCTCCACTCTATTCTAGGTGACGTTTCTTCCAAAACTCCTAAAGTTAACATAGTTTCTGATATTCAACTGAAACCTCCACAATTGGAACTATCAGACAATGAAACGATACATTCATCTCTAGAAAACCCTGTATTAGAAATTCAAATATCTGAAAAATCTTTGAATCAATTTAAAAATCAGATCATTATTCACGGATCAAACGACATTTTACAGCCTAAAGCAGAAAGAAAAATGTTTTTTAACAAGTCTCGCCTAATAATCTCAATTCCACTAAATGATTTCGAAACGAAATTAATAGATGTTATAAAAACCTACTGTCAACCAAAACAAACGTATGCAGTATACTCAAAAAATCCAAGTATAGCAATCTTGTTTACCAACACAGTACAAAATCTTTTAACAAATTCATCTTTCAAATTCATTAGAACCAACGTAATCCTCCAAGATATAATCGATCTTGATGAACAAAAATTAAAGTTGGAATACCACCATAACGGTAAAACTTGCCACAAAGGAATAAATGAAATGAAAACATCCTTAAGTAGGAACTACTACTGGCCCGATATGATTAAAGACATCACGAACTTTGTTAATAATTGCAAAATCTGTCAAATGGCAAAATACGATAGAAATCCACCCGTAATAAAATTTAATCTTACACCTACAGCCAGTAGACCGTTCGAACATATACACGCAGATACATTCAAAATATTAAACCATTCATATTTTACTATACTAGATTCCTTCTCGCGATATGGTCAAGCATACCCCATCCAATCAAATTCATCATTAAATATAATTGACAACACTTTAACTTTCATGACACATCATGGACTCCCTTATAGAATTACTGTCGATCGTGGAAGTGAATTTAAAAATAACAATTTTGAAGATCTTTGTAAATTACATAAAATAGAACTTCACTACACCACTTCAAAGAACTCAAATAGTAATTCCCCAGTTGAACGATTTCATTCCACAATTGCTGAAGAAATTCGATGTTTGAAATTGGAAAAACCTAATGAAAACACTAACACTTTAATGAAATACGCTATCTTCAGTTACAACAACACTATTCATTCTGTCACAGGTCATACACCATTCGAAGTAGTTAAAGGACACATCCATTCAGACGATCCCTTTGAATTATCTGATGAAAAAATTATCTCTAACTATGTACAAAACCACAAAGAAAAAACAAAGTCATTATACGACAGAATTAAACAAAAAAATAACGATAGGAAAGAATCCGTAATAAAAAAACTCAATGAAAAGAGACAAGAACCAGAGTCATATCAAAACAAAGAATATGCATACATTAAAACAAAAGAAAGAAATAAAGCTAAACCAAAATTTACACAAACAAAAATTGTAGTAGATGAAGGTGAAAAATTAAGAACAAAATTAGGCATCTATCATAAATCAACTATCAAAAAACCTAAGAAAACCTATAAAAAATCTTTGTTACAGGAATCACAGGAAAATGATTCTGATAACGACCCTATCCCTAATACAGCTAACGATAATGACAGCCACAGCAAATGACGACATAGAAATCACTACCATAAATTCCCACATCCTTCCGTTCCACCTTGGTCCATGTAGAATCATAGAAACCAAGCATACCTTTGTCCATTATGTAGAAATTAAACCATTAATTGAGTTACTAAATAACAACATTGATTATTTCAAAACTATTAACGATACTATTTATAATTCACCATCACTTAGAACACTAACGTATACTAATGTCCTAAAAAATACCTTGACACATGTCCACTATCTTATCTCAGAGGCAGAATATAAACTAAACAATCTTATGCCACAGGTAAGAAATAAAAGAGGACTATTGAACATCGTAGGAAAAACGTCTAAATTCTTATTTGGAACATTAGACTCAGACGATGAAGAAAACTTTAATAATGCTTTAGAAATTCTATCACGTAACCAAAATGCATTAGAAAATCAAATGCAATACCAAATGTCCCTGACCAAAAGATTAATAGAAAACTATAATCATTCTATCAGCACTCTTAAGAAAAATCAAGAACTAATAGAACAGAGACTTAATTACTTTCAAGACAATGTACAAAAAATAATTAATGACATTTCTGCATTTATAAGGGCTCAAAATACTCTTGATCAAGTCTTACTAAATTGCCAAAACTTATTAAGATTTCTAGACAATTTGGAAAACGCAGTGGTTTTTGCTAGATTAAATACCTTACATAACTCTGTCATATCATTTGAAGACATGAACAATATGATAGATACATTAGTTAAACTTTACGAAGAAAATAAAATTCTTAAATTCAAAAACATTCATTCTTATTACAATTTAGCTAACTCAAAGGTGACTGTTCATAATGACAAAGTAATCTTCCTTATGCATATTCCTGTCTTCAGTCCTATACAATTTGAATATTACCATATATTTCCTGTTCCTCAAAATAATTTTACCCTTGTACCAAAAAGTCCTTACCTGATACTCAATAACCAAGGCCATCAATATGAAGATGAAGAATGTCCAACGATTGAAAATACCTACATCTGTAATAATAGACCCTTTATAAAAGAGGAAGACTGTGTGACATCCATCATTCAGAATATCAAGACTACTAAATGTCAATTGACTCCCATATCTACGAGTAATACCATTTATGAACAAATCAACAAGAACTACATAATAATTGTACCTGCCAAATTGCCAATAAAATTACAGAAAAAATGTAAAACTACTGGATACAACATAATAGAAAAACCAAGCCTCGTCAAAATCCCTTTCCATTGTCAAGTAATGAACGGAAGCTTCAAAATCATCAATGAAGAAAAAATCATTCAAGGAGAACCCTTCATTCTACCTAAAATGAAAACAGAGGAAATACAAGAACTCCCAAATCTAGAACACCTGCACTTAGAGGACTTGAACCTGGATGACATCTCGAAGTTACAACGACAATCCAGTATGCAGCCAACTTCTAGAACCAGAGAATGGCACCCCCTGAAGATTTCCTTCTTTTTGAGCAACCTAGTTTTAATAATAATATGCTTTGTTTTCGTGTTCATCATACTCAAATATAGAAAGACCCAAAAACAATCAAAAGTAAGAAAAAGCGATAAATCAGAGGAAGCGAGGGATGAAAATAATACTTCACTATTATTTTCCAATTTAAAAAGGGAGGAGTTATGTTAAACGCTCTATGACCCCTGATTAGTAATATAAACAAGTGACGCATTGTTATTGTCCACTCATTTATCGTTATCTTTACTAAATATACAAACTATAGCATATATATTAGGGTCAGAACTTTAGTTTAGTCATATCTGCAGAACTTGTAACCGTTACTCTGCCCATCTGTAACTTTAATAAATGTTTTAAAAAACATTAACGTGTTTATAAAAAACATAATTGGCGGAACGTTCATTGATTATACGATAGGAAAAGAGGTTTTGTTTGAATTGCAAATGGAATAAGCCACTCCCCAAAAACTATAAAAATGTTGGATGACTCGCCGGAATGTTACAAGCAAAATTAATTCGTCGCAATAAATGCAAATAGGCCCGTCTCTGTTTTCATTCGAGAAGAATTCAGAAAAACAAAAGCGATTCCTTCGAGTGGCTAATTGTAAGTTAGAGTCGAAGTTAAAGTTCTGGTGGTGATGTTTTTTATATTACCTTTATCTCGTCTCTACTTCCACTTAAATTTCCCTAATATCCTCAAAAGGAAGACTTTTTTTCAGTTTCGGTAATCGCCCCTTTTGAAGAAAACAAGGCCCCCGTTACATCCGCGCCGTCGGTCGCCCCCCCTCGGGCCACTTATGAATTTTTATATCCAATAAAAACTTTCGACCGGACTTGAACAAGTGCCCAATTACATTTTATTGGGATGCTTCGCCTTAAATACGTATATTCGGCTGCGAAAGGTCGTTCGAGATCGCTTCCCTCCAATTCCGACCGTTACTACCGGTGGTAATTTAGGAATTTGTTGCCGACGTCTTTTGGATTGGGGGGAGGGGCGGAAAAAAGGATGCAGACGGCGGCGGCGGCGGCGGCGGTGGCGTTTAGGATGTAAAGTCGGATGTCGAGCACAAAGGCGGCGCGAACTCGCCTCATTTTATGCTGGTGAAGTTCAACAATGAGCGCTACAATGCGCTAATGAAGTCTGACACAACTGCAGCAGAGTTGAAATTATTAACATGCAGCTGCTTTTGGAAATTAAAATTAAAATTCAACATGCCACGAGACTTACTACGCGTACTACACTTCATATTTCACCAGTCTGACGAGTTAACTTCGCGTAAAATAAATCGCCGCTTATTAAATTAAAAGAATAATTTAGTTACTCCTCGAGAGCATTTAAACACTTCACGCTCGGATCTGCTTTTATAGATGCACCTCTCTATCAAGATTTACGAGAGAATAATTCGCTTAACAACAGGTTGGTAACTTAGGATGGGCACTGTCACGATTAGATTTTTAATTAAAAAATTAAAAAAAAACTACGGAAATAATTAGCACACTTAATCAATAATTCGTAATCAAATTCCATTTACGAAATCCTAGAAACGCTGCGTGGCTTAGGAAACTAGGACGCGAGCATTGCAATCATTCCGCACACTCAGTGTTATTTCAAATCTACTAACGGGACCTGGTTAAGCAAGCAAAGCAAATTTTTGCGTACGTTGCAAACATACCGGTATAAGTAATCCGAGAAGATTCAGAAACTTTAATCGTTAACTCGATTTGAATCAAAAGGCGGCGTCGCCGTCTTCCACCCCGATGGACGTCACCGCCGTTACTCCCGGATTTCAATCGGTAACACAATTCACTTCAAGAGAAATGGTGTGAATGAGGCTTAAAAGTTTAAAGCTTTTGAACCAAGTCATGAAAAAAATTATAATAAACCTAACCCAATTGAAGCCGATCCAAAAAATCTTAAGGGTTTGAAAACAGTTTCAAGATCAACCCAATCCAACTGTATTTAACCCAAGTGGAAGCAACCCTACGAAAAAATTATTTAAAAAATACAATAAATTATGAACAATTAAAAAAAGACGCAATTGTATTAAATCCAAGTGGAAGCAAAGAATTATTTAAAAAAATTAATAAATTATGAACAATTAAAACAAAAAAAGGCAAAGACGAAAAAAGAAATTTCGCATTCGACTTTTTTTTTAAAATTTGCCGACAAAGACACCACCGTGTAGGCGGTACATCGCGACAGTCTGCAATCTTCACGGAATTTACCGCAAAATAAATACATCAAAGGCCACGTTATTTGACGCTCCTAAATCTGTCAAATCAAGACGAGACGAATTGCATGGGGCGGCTAATTTCTAAAAGAAATTCCGAAAGATTGAAACGTTAAATATGTGAAAAGATAGTTTCAAGGTCAACCTAACCCTTCTAAGTGCAACTCAGCCAAAGCCAATGTAAATAAAAACAACTAAAGGAAAAAATTATGAAAGAAAGTTATAAAGAAATTTATAAAAATAAATTAAAATTAAGCAAGGCTAGGCCCAAAGTTTAACCCAATCCAATTGAAGAAAAAAATTATTAAAGGAAATTGTTTTTAAAGAATAAAAGTAAAAACGAAAATTAATTAAAAATTAAGCAGAACTAAGCCTAATGTCAACCCAACCAAACTCAACCAAGGTAGCAAGCGAAAAGAGAAATTTAAGAAAAATGGATTATTAAATAAAATTGTGGAAAATTAAAATTAAAAAGAATATATTTAAAATTAAGCTAAACTAAGCCCAAGGTCAACCCTACCAAGTTTCAAGGTCAGCCTAACACTTTTAAAGCCAATCTAAGTGCACCTTAGAGAATGATTTTAAAAAATTAGAAAAAAAATCAATTAAAATTGAGCAGGGCTAGGCCCAAGGTTAATCCAACCCAACTTAAGAAAAGAATTATTAAAGGAATTTTTTTTTTTAATAAAAACAAACTAATTAAAAATTAAGCAAAACTAACCCCAATGTCAACCCAATCAAAGAATTATTTTAAAAAAAATTAGAAAAAAATGTAAAAAAAACAATTAAAATTGAGCAAAGCTAGGCCCAAGGTTAATCCGACCCAACCCAATTGAAGGAAACAATTATTAAAGGAAAAAGCTAGCAAGTGAAAGAAAAAACAGAAAAATGTAAGAGAATCAATTATTAAAGAAAACTGCAAAAAATTAAAATTAAGAAAAAATAATCAAAATTAAACCCAAGGTCAATCCAACTGAACTCAATCGAACAACCGGTAAAACGAATAATGAAGAAAATTAAGGAAAAAATAAAAGAAAATTTAAGTTTCGGTCAACTTTTTAACCCCAAAAGGCTTATTAAAGAAAATTCCGGAAAATTTAAATGAAAAGAATAATTAAAATCAAGCTAAACTAAGCCCAAGGTCACGCCAACCAAGTTTCAAGGTTAGCCTAACACTTCTAAAGCCAACCTAAGCGGAGGCACGCACCTCAAGGAAAGAATTATTTTAAAAAATTAGAAAAAAATTAAAAGAAAATTAATTAAAATTAAGAAAAGCTAGGCGCAAGGTTAACCCAACCCAACCCAAACCAATTGAATAAAAGAATTATTAAATGAAATTGTTTTTTTAAAAAAATTAAAAACGAAAATTAACTAAAAATTAAGCGGGACCCAACCGAAGTCAACCAAGCTAGCAAGTGAAAGGAAATATAGAAAAAAATAAAAAGAATCAATTATCAAAGACAATAGAGACATTTATTATTATTATTATTATTATTATTATTATTATTATTATTATTATTAAAAAGAAAACTGCAAAAAATTAAAGCAAAACTAAACCCAAGGTCAATCCAGCCGAACTCAATCGAACAACCGAGTGAAACGAATAATGAAGAAAATTAAAGAAAAAATAAAAGGGAATTTAAGTTTCGGTCAACTTTTTAGCCCCAAAACGATTATTAAAGAAAATTCCGGAAAGTTTAAATGAAAAGAATAATTAAAATCAAGCTAAACTAAGCCCAAGGTCACGCCAACCAAGTTTCAAGGTTAGCCTAACACTTCTAAAGCCAACCTAAGCGGAGGCACCTCAAGGAAAGAATTATTTTAAAAAATTAGAAAAAAATCAAAAGAAAATTTAATTAAAATTAAGGAATGCTAGGCGCAAGGTTAACCCAACCCAACCCAAACCAATTGAATAAAAGAATTATTAAATGAAATTGTTTTTTAAAAAAATTAAAAACGAAAATTAACTAAAAATTAAGCGGGACCCAACCGAAGTCAACCAAGCTAGCAAGTGAAAGGAAATATAGAAAAAAATAAAAAGAATCAATTATCAAAGACAATAGAGACATTTATTATTATTATTATTATTATTAAAAAGAAAACTGCAAAAAATTAAAGCAAAATTAAACCCAAGGTCAATCCAGCCGAACTCAATCGAACAACCGAGTGAAACGAATCATGAAGAAATTTAAAGACAAAATAAAAGAGAATTTAAGTTTCGGTCAACTTTTTAGCCCCAAAACGATTATTAAAGAAAATTCGGGAAAATTTAAATGAAAAGAATAATTAAAATCAAGCTAAACTAAGCCCAAGGTCAAGCCAACCAAGTTTCAAGGTTAGCCTAACACTTCTAAAGCCAACCTAAGCGGAGACACCTCAAGGAAAGAATTATTTTAAAAAATTAGAAAAAAATCAAAAGAAAATTTAATTAAAATTAAGGAAAGCTAGGCGCAAGGTTAACCCAACCCAACCCAAACTAATTGAATAAAAGAATTATTAAATGAAATTGTTTTTTAAAAAAATTAAAAGCGAAAATTAACTAAAAATTAAGCAGGACCCAACCGAAGTCAACCAAGCTAGCAAGTGAAAGGAAATATAGAAAAAAATAAAAAGAATCAATTATCAAAGACAATAGAGACATTTATTATTATTATTATTATTAAAAAGAAAACTGCAAAAAATTAAAGCAAAACTAAACCCAAGGTCAATCCAGCCGAACTCAATCGAACAACCGAGTGAAACGAATCATGAAGAAAATTAAAGAAAAAAATAAAAGAGAATTTAAGTTTCGGTCAACTTTTTAGCCCCAACGCGCTTCTGCCAAACTTTTCGAATACTTCACATATTCAATGTGTTTTTTGTTCGGGAGGGGGTGGTGTTCTACTTACAGATGGAAAGCCATCCGAAAAAAAGGATGATTTAAACGAAAGAAAACAAGTGCTACTGCCGCGTGAAACACAAGAAGAGATGCTGAAGAGTATTACAAGCGCAGGAAGGGCGCGGGGGTGGGTGGACGGGGATAACATTGCAGACACAAAAGCGTCCTGAAAAAATAAATTAAATGAAAAATGAGTTTGACAATATTGAAGCAAATCGAATTTATATCCTGAGATTATTGTCACGGCGGGCAAGTGCTACTGCCGCGTGAACCGCAAACGAGTGACGTCCAAGGTGCAAAAGCGCATTACAAGTGCGGCGAGAACAAAAGAAAATAATCTGTATTGTAAAGAAAAATAAAAAGGGGCGAAGAAGAACTTGAAATGATATAAAGACGAATTTGATGCACTTGGAGATGCGGCACTCAAAAACTAATTATCCCCAAACAATTTTACGAGGTGGCAACTATAGCCGTTTTGTCCCCCCGCCCCCTCACAAGTAACAAAATTCAATTTCGTTAAAACTTCGCCATCGATCCCGCGCTCACCCTCGATTTTAATGACGGGCGATAAAAGTGCACATGAAGATATTACTCCGATTTAGTTTTCGTCGTCGATACTTTCCGGCTTCGGTTTACGGCCGCCCGTAAAATAGTTACTGGGGTGTAAAGCTTGCGTAGGGAAATCGAGTTTTATTGGCTGCCTTGTAAATTTTAAATAATACACCTTGACATTTGGGAGACGGGCTAGCGGCGAAGTCGTCGCGTCGGGGATGGACGGATTAAGATGACGACCGAGCGAGTGGAAATTCCGCGTTTAACTGCCACGGCCTTTTCTGTGCTTTCGGGACGTTTACTTTTGTTACCCCTAACGAGAACCGACCCCCATTAATACATGACTTTTTCGTCTGCGACGATTATCTTTAACCTGACCGCGTTTTATTGGGAGCTTTCCTGGAACTACTCTTGGTGTAAAAAGTGCGGACGGGGGTTGAAAAGGTGACAGAATAAAAACGAACAAGGGTAGTTACTTTAACCAAGTCAGAACACGAAAAAACCTAAACTTTTTGCAGCCCGCAGTCCGTACAAAGTTGATCCTCGATTTTTTCTTTGTTAGTAGCGTTCTGGTTATCGGTAGGAAGCCAAAAATCGATTTCTACTTCGTTTCCCACGGTTTGCTCGAATGGCGTCTACTTACATTTTCAGATTTGTCGAGATTGGTTCGCTCTGTCTCTCTTTTGTCTTCAGATCCATCTAAGAGATAAATGCTTAACTTACGAAAATATTTCAAATACACGTCCTTCTTTAAATATAAAGTAAATTCAAATAAAAATGTGAAATTTGTTTACAAAAAGCGATGCACTTTACAATTATTAGAAAACTTTGGAATCAAGTTTTCTCTGATCTAAACAAACGCCGGGCGGAACACTGAAGAACACTGAATTTAAATTGAATTAACTAAAATTCGGTTGTTGCAATTAAATTGTTTACCGTAAATTAGAAAACACTCCGTGAAGAGTCGTTTCTTCATTCGCCAAAATAATTACATTTTTTTTTAATTCAACAAGGAAAAAGGAAACAGTCAGCCGAATCAGGAACACTGGAATATCTTCGCTTTTCTCGCGTATCGTCTCTCCCCTCCCATGACGAATGGGTTTCAAAGTGCTTTTAGTATTTGAACACTTTTTCTTTCAAATAACCACTAAGAAGTACCCGGTTTCGCAGGTGACCCCCAACATATGCTTCGTCATCGATGTCTCCAGAGCACAGCCGGTCAACTGTCTCGTTGACGTGAGTGTTTCGGTCCCATATCAAATGGGTTTTAAACCGCTTTTGGTATTTAACTGTAACTATAACACCATAAGAAATTTTTTTTTCCAAATAGCCACTAAGCAGTACCCGGTTTCGCAGGTGACCCCCAACATATGCTTCGTCATCGATGTCTCCAGAGCACAGCCGGTCAACTGTCTGGTTGACGTGAGTGTTTCGGTCCCATATCAAATGGGTTTTAAACCGCTTTCGGTATTTAACTGTAACTATAACACCATAAGAAATTTTTTTTTCCAAATAGCCACTAAGCAGTACCCGGTTTCGCAGGTGACCCCCAACATATGCTTCGTCATCGATGTCTCCAGAGCACAGCCGGTCAACTGTCTTGTTGACGTGAGTGTTTCGGTCCCATATCAAATGGGTTTTAAACCGCTTTCGGTATTTAACTGTAACTATAACACCATAAGAAATTTTTTTTTCCAAATAGCCACTAAGCAGTACCCGGTTTCGCAGGTGACCCCCAACATATGCTTCGTCATCGATGTCTCCAGAGCACAGCCGGTCAACTGTCTGGTTGACGTGAGTGTTTCGGTCCCATATCAAATGGGTTTTAAACCGCTTTCGGTATTTAACTGTAACTATAACACCATAAGAATTTTTTTTTTCCAAATAGCCACTAAGCAGTACCCGGTTTCGCAGGTGACCCCCAATATATGCTTCGTCATCGATGTCTCCAGAGCCAAGCCGGTCGACTGTCTCGTTGACACGAGTGTTTCGGTTTCGCACCATCCTCAATAAAAAAAAGTACTGCTACGAGGGTTGTTCGTAAATGCAAACGCCCTTCGCCAATTTCTTCAATGAATAACAACTTTTCGTCATCGTCTACGCAAAATCGAAATTTTACAAACAGTTGAAATTTTAGTGTATGTTCTTCAGTTCAAATAAAGAAATGTGAGTTTACGCTTCGCGTTTTGTTTGTTTTGTTTTGTTTCATTCGAAAATTACCAAAAAAAAAAAAAGAAAAACGGTGATGATAGAATTCGGTTGTTCGATTGAGTTCGGTTGGATTGACTTTGGGTTTAGTTTTGCTTAATTTTACTTATTTTTTTTAAATTTAATCTTTTGCAGTTTTCTTTGATAATTGATTCTTCTTAAATTTTTCTATTTTTCCTTTCACTTGCTAGCTTGGTTGAGTTGGGTTGGGTTATGCTTAATTTTTAGTTAATTTTCGGTTTTAATTTTTTTGAAAAAGCAATTTCCTTTAATAATTCTTTTATTCAATTGGGTTAGGTTGGGTTAACCTTGGGCCTAGGTTTGCTCAATTTTAATTGATTTTTTTTTAATCTTTTTCTAATTTTTTTAAAATAATTCTTTGATTGGGTTGACGTTGGGCTTAGCTTTGCTTAATTTTCAATTAATTTTTATTTTTATTAGAAAAAAACAATATCCTTTAATAATTGTTTTCTTAAGTTGGAATTTTTTTAATATAATTCTTTGATTGGGTTGACAATGGGCTTAGTTTTGCTTAATTTTTAATTAATTTTTGTTTTTATTTTAGAAAAAACAATTTCCTTTAATAATTCAATTGGGTTGGATTAATCTTGGGCCTAGGTCTGCTTAATTTTAGTTTATTTTTATTAGTTTTTTAAATTTCTTTATAACTTTCTTCAATAATTTTTTTCTTTAGTTGTCTCCACTTAGGTTGGTTTCGGCTGAGTTAGATTTAGAAGGGTTAAGTTGGCCTTGAAACTATTTTCTCACATTTTTAGCGTTTCAGTCTCTCGGATTTTTTTTTTTTAGAAATTAATCGCCTCCACGCAATTTGCCTCGTCTTGCTTTAACTTGCTTTAGGAGCGTCAAATAATGTGTCCTTTGATGTATTTCTTTTGCGGTAAATTCCGTGCATCCGTTCTAGTGTCCTTTTGAATGGATCAGAAAATACCGACGGTCGTAAACGTCAATCATCCCCGTCAGTGTCCACAGATGGCTGTGTGACTGTCGCGAAGTACCACCTGCAAGGCGGTGTCTTTGTCGGCAAATTTTAAAAAAGTCGATTGCGAAATTTCTTTTTTTGCCTTTGTCTTTTTTTGTTTTAATCGTTCATAATTTATTTATTTTTTAAATAATTCTTACCAAGGGTTGCCTCCACTAGGGTTAAATACAGTTGCGTCTTTTTTTGTTTTAATTATTGATAATTTATTTATTTATTTAAATAATTTTTTCCTAGGGTAGCTTCCACTTGGATTAAATACAGTTGGGTTGGGTTGACCTTGAAACTATTTGCAACCTTTTTAAGATTTCTTGGGTCGGCTTCAGTTGGATTAGCTTTATTACAATTTCTTTCATGCTTTCTTCAAAAGCTTTTAATTTCAGACCTTTGAGCCTCCTTTACACCGGATTAGATTAACTTCAATCGGCGATTACTATTTATCATATAGTAAGCGATTCAGTTATTATAATAAACGCTTTTACGGACTTAACTGGAGCTTAAATTTTAAGTGGAAGTCGTCCAATCCAAACGGCTCTTCAGAATTAAAGGATTTTAAATTTTCTTTTTGAATTTTTTTTAGATTCTTTTTGAAATAATTCTTTCCTCGGCTTGCTTCTGCTTAGGTTGGCCTTGAAACTATTTTCTTAACATTTTTAATTTAAGAGTTTTTGGTTTTGCTTCAGTTGCAATACGCTCTTGCTTTAAGAAAATCAAGTACTGTCATAATTAAAACAAAAAAAAAATCAATCCAACTTAAGAAAATCATTATTTTAGAAAAGGAAATTATATAAGAAAAAATCCAAAACAATTTATAACTCGCGCTGACATTAGACATTATAATGTTACGGTAATTTTGGAACGTGGCCTAGAGATATAAGTAATATCAAATATTCTTATTATAAATAAATATAATAAATTAACTTACATGTTTTGGGGATTTCCATAAGGGGGGGGGGGGGGGTTATTAGAAGGGCTTTAACACTAACAACTATTCTCTGCGTCCTCTCGTCCACTGTGTGCTTCAAGTATTTATGGACGTTATGACGTGTAACTCTTAAGTGAGCGTTATTCTTGTAATTTGATTGGCACACCCAAGGTTATTAGTTTTTGCACACGTTACTATAACGTCCACTGTGTTATTTATGGACGTTATGACGTGTAACTGTTAAGTGAGCGTTGGAGGATTTTATCAATAGCAACTTTCGCTTTGCAAGGTGCGTTCAAGTATTTAAAGACATTGTGACGTGTAACTTTTTAGAGGGAGTGTGATCTTCTTGCGTTTTGATTGGCACGCCCAAGGTTATTAGTTTTTGCACACGTTACTATAACGTCCACTGTGTTATTTATGGACGTTATGACGTGTAACTGTTAAGTGAGCGTTGGAGGATTTTATCAATACCAACTTTCGCTCTGCAAGGTGCGTTCAAGTATTTAAAGACATTGTGACGTGTAACTTTTTAGAGGGAGTGTAAACTTCTTGCGTTTTGATTGGCACGCCCAAGGTTATTAGTTTTTGCACACGTTACTATAACGTCCACTGTGTTATTTATGGACGTTATGACGTGTAACTGTTAAGTGAGCGTTGGAGGATTTTATCAATAGCAACTTTCGCTCTGCAAGGTGCGTTCAAGTATTTAAAGACATTGTGACGTGTAACTCTTTAGAATGAGTATAAGCTTCTTGCGTTTTGATTGGCACGTCCAAAGTTATTAGTTTTTGCACACGTTACTATAACGTCCACTGTGTTATTTATGAACGTTATGACATGTAACTGTTAAGTGAGCGTTTGAGGATTTTATCAATAGCAACTTTCGCTCTGCAAGGTGCGTTCAAGTATTTAAAGACATTGTGACGCGTAACTTTTTAGAGGGAGTATAAGCTTCTTGCGTTTTGATTGGCACGCCCAAGGTTATTAGTTTTTGCACACGTTACTATAACGTCCACTGTGTTATTTATGGACGTTATGACATGTAACTGTTAAGTGAGCGTTTGAGGATTTTATCAGTAGCAACTTTCGCTCTGCAAAGTGCCTTCAAGTATTTAAAGACATTGTGACGTGTAACTCTTAAGAGTGTGTATAAGCTTCTTGCGTTTTGATTGGCACGCCCAAGGTTATTAGTTTTTGCACACGTTACTATAACTTCCACTGTGTTGTTTATGAACGTTATAACGTGTAACTGTTAAGTGAGCGTTTGAGGATTTTTTCAATAGCAACTTTCGCTCTGCAAGGTGCGTTCAAGTATTTAAAGACATTGTGACGTGTAACTTTTTAGAGGGAGTGTAAGCTTCTTGCGTTTTGATTGGCACGCCCAAGGTTATTAGTTTTTGCACACGTTACTATAACTTCCGCGATGCAGAATTACGCAAGCTTCCGTTTGTCGGGGGGGGGGGGGGGGGGGGCGTATTACATACGTTATTTTCCATTTTCTTTTTTTTTTCAATCATTGACTCTCGTAAATTCTTCGAGTGGTGACTGGGAGTATTTTTTTTTCGCGACGCTCCGAAAACTATGCTGCGGACATTATAATATTGGCGCCCTCTTTTCGAGTGCGTTCGAATTCAAGCGCGTGAACGTCATCGATAGCTCTCATCTCATAAATTACGAGGCCCGTGAAACGTAAACACTCAGTTCGCAGGATTCCCCCGAAAAGAATAAAATAAAGTATAAGTATACCAACGCAAAACACAAAACAAAACACCCAAACACAAGTCGGACAGTGATAAACGAGGGCGCAATACTTTAAAATTTATTTATTTCGTCGAACGTCCTAATGAATAATAAATAATCGAATTTTCGCGGCGGCGGCGGCGGCGGTGGTTGTAACGCGCACCGAACCTTGAGCAGAGTAAGGCAGCTAGCAACCCCTTGCAAAGGAGAAAGAGGAGGAGGAGGCCTCGTTTACCTACCCCAGCAGCAGTTCAATGGCCTGACCTAAGCTGCGACTGGTTGACCTGATTTTGAGTGACCTGGGTCAAAAGAGCTCACGTGAGTTCGCTCGAGTGTACCTGATATTGTCTTTATCAGCTGATTCTAGCCCAAACCACTTATTCCTTAAAGAACGCAAGGATTTTTTTTTTGTTTTTTTGAAATAAGAGAAAAATTCTGACAAGTCGAGATTTTTCTTCCACCCTGTTCTATCACCATCTACTGATTGATCGGCTCGGAAAGATAAATTAAAAGAAAGAAGAAAAAGTTGAGGAGGGCCAACGATGCGACGTTTCTAGGTCATTATTGGCTGGTGCTGATTGTTTTCTTGTTTGTTTGTTTTGTCTTCTCCTCTGTTGCGTCTGCGATTCGAGTTGAGTGCATAATGCGTAATCCCGGCGTGTTTGCTGCCCCGAACATAATAAAGATGGTCGGAAGAGGGCGCGCAAATATGTCGGGGATTTCGGTTTGGTTTACGTTGCGTACGTGGTGTGTCATCGCGTGCAGTCGCCGACCCTCAATTTAATAGATGTAACTGGAGGCATATTGTCTGCGCACTTTTTTGCACCCGGTTTTTACGACCGCCAAATGATTCATTGGACAATATTTTCTTTATGTACAAAGTACGTCTCCGGTTAAAGCACAAAGGATCGTTTTAGATAACGATATAAAGACTACAAAGAAGAAAAAAGAAATATTACGAATTGAAACGTATTTCTTTTGCGGTAAATTCCGTGCATCCCATCCGTGCGTTTTCTGAAGATCAAAGAATACCGACAGTCAATCATCCTCGCCATTGTCCACAGATGGTAGACGCTGTGCGTAAACACCTGCAAGGTGGTCTCTGTGTCGGCATATTTTCTAAGAAGTCGCACCACCACATTTTCCCTTTTATCATTCGCATTTTACATTTTTTTTTGAGCCACGTACACATACATGAATATGTCAGAATTTTTTTTTTTTTTTTTAATGGAATAAATTAATTAGAGTACCTAATAATACCTCGGTGTATTTGGGTACGCGCACAACTTCATATGAAGGACACTCGTTAGGCGCGTTGAAATTACTCTCTGTCCATACCCTTTTTCTCCCTCCGTTCCGGAGGGGTAATTTGGGCACTTCGTTAGCAAACAAAATTAAATGTGCCGGCGCGACGCCGCAAATTGATAACAGGTGGCGATATACAAATTACATGAGGCAGGCAAGAACCCTCCGCGGTGGTACGTGACACTTGATTAAATTTTTGCCCCGAATTCATCACGTCCGCCCACCGCCGCCGCCGCGAATATTAAATTTCCGCGACGTTTATCAAAAAAACAGGAAACAGAAAAAAAAACAAGTTTTCTTTATTAATTTAATTCGTTCTCACGCCTCCCCCCGTTCATAAGCGTCAGCAACTTGCGGGTTACGATCTCTTGCTTCGGATAACCGTCTAAGCGCTTGAAGAAGAAGGTAAAGAAAGGTACGCACAAACGAAAAAAGATTACGATCACAAAAGAGAAAGAAATTTAAGCGAAAGTAACGACTGAAAGAGAGAAGCACTTTAAATTTGAAGATTAGCAGAAAACACTCAATGGAATATTGAAGAACAGAAACATCTTTAGAAAATCAAAGATGAAATGAGACATGAACACTCTTCGATTATGTTCGATTATCTTCAAATGAAAAAGAAGTTTACACATAGAAACTCACCAAAACAGCCCAACTCGAGTCAATCCTTTTTTTATGGAGGTCTGGAGAATCTTCAAAAGGTGTCTTAGACGGAAATCCAAGACAATCCCAGACGTGTTGGATTCATTCGGCTACTGTCTCTCTAGAGTTCCGAGTCTTAGTCAAGCTTTAGACATCGCACGAGTAACATGGCTTGTATACCGTTCTGTGAATTTGTGCTAAATTCTTTAAAAGCAAAGTTCAATTTAGGTCCGATCTCTTCACCTCCTGATAAATTTAGCTGCCATATAATATCCTAGGAAATCATTATCGACACAGTGATTTCCAAGGATATTACCTGGCTGATAAATTTTTCAAGAGGTGAAGAAATCGGATCTTAGATACAGTTTGACTGAAACTTGTTCAACTCATCGTGTCCTGAAAAGTGCACTTAGCATTTTGATCGAAAAGATTCTGCTCAATTAAGCCAACCCAACTTAAGTCAAGCCTACTCAATTCAAACCACCCAAATCGGAAATTTTTCGTTAAAACCGATCTTTTTTTTTATAAAAAAATCGATAACTCTGTTACAGTTTAAATTTATCAAACCTGTTTTGGCAACAGCGCAATCGTAGAAGCTGCCGGAGGTTAATGCGTAAACGTGGCAACGTCGCGCGTCTTGCCGGGAATGGTTTCAGTTACCATTTTGAAACGCTGGATGGAGAGCAAGCAAAAAGTTCGCGCCGTTCGTTCTGGGAAAACTGATTTAAATCTTTAAGCTTTTTCCTCCAGTTTCCAATTTATTACCAGGAGTTTCTTTTATTCAATCGATATTATATAATGAAGTCTTTACTTGTGCTATTTGTAAACGAAATTGGAAATATTTTTTTTAATGTCTTAACTCAATTCAAATCAGCCCAACTCGAGTCAATCCTTTTTTTTATAGAGGTTTGAAAAATCTTCAAAAGATGTCTTAGACGGAAATCCAAGACAATCCCAGACGTGTTGGATTCATTCGGCTACTGTCTCTCTAGAGTTCCGAGTCTTAGTCAAGCTTTAGACATCGTACGAATAACATGGCTTGTATACCGTTCTGTGAATTTGTGCTAAATTCTTTAAAAGCAAAGTTCAATTTAGATCCGATCTCTTCACCTCCTGATAATTTTATCTGCCATATAATATCCTAGGAAATCATTATCGACACAGTGATTTCCAAGGATATTACCTGGCTGATAAATTTTTCAAGAGGTGAAGAAATCGAATCTTTGACACAGTTTGACTGAAACTTGTTCAACTCGTCGTGTCCTGAAAAGTGCACTTAGCATTTTGATCGAAAGGATTCTGCTCAATTAAGCCAACCCAACTTAAGTCAAGCCTACTCAATTCAAACCACCCAAATCGGAAATTTTTCGTTAAAACCGATCTTAAAAAAAAAAAAAAATCGATAACTCTGTTACAGTTTATATTTATCAAACCTGTTTTGGCAACAGCGCAATCGTAGAAGCTGCCGGAGGTTAATGCGTAAACGTGGCAACGTCGCGCGTCTTGCCGGAAATGGTTTCAGTCACCATTTTGAAACGCTGAATGGAGAGCGAGCAAAAAGTTCACGCCGTTCACAACACAACTTAAGTAAAGCTTGTTCTCTTAATTACCTGTTTAGACATCGTACGAGTAACATCGATGGTGTGTATAAAGTTTCTAATTTATTACCCGCATTTTTTTTTCTTTAATCAATATTATACAGTGTTTTCCAAAAGTAACGGATAAATTCTATAAAATGGTTGAAAGAAATATTACACGAATACGCTCTTACAGGTCGATTTTTATTTTTAAATTATCATTTGAAGATGTAATTGTCAATCCTCCACCCCTCAACCCCTAAGCCACATCAACCCCAACTTTAAAAATTCAAATAGCAAGGTACTCCTTGTAATACCTCATTTAATAGCATTTTTTTTATGGAGAATACAATAAAAAATCGAAATTTTTCAAAATCGGTTAATAAATGAGACATCCAACAAAAATATATTCAAACGAAAGAAAACATCACACTTTAAAGAAATTAAATAAACAATATTAAAAGTAAATTAAATTTAACTACAATTGTCCGTATCACTTATTGCTAGCGTTGTAACAAGGCCTACTCGAATATTGGCACTTGGAATTCAAATATTTTGCTAAATATCTCAGTTATTTATCAAGCGATTTTGAAAAAGTTTTTTTTTTTTTATTGTATTGTCCATGAAAAATGCTATTAAATGAGGTATTACAAGGCGTACCTTCCTTGCTATTTGAATTTTTAAAGTTGGGGTTGCTGTCGGTTAGGAGTTGAGGGTGGGGGGTTGAAAATTACATTTCCAAATGACTATTTAAAAATAAAAATCGACCTGTCCGAGCGTTTTTTTTCTCAACCATTTTATAGAATTTATCCGTTACTTTTGGGAAACACTGTATAATGAAGTCTTTACTTGTGCTGTTTGTAAACGAAAATATTTCTTTTAATCCCTCAACTCAAATCGAACCAATCCAACTCGAGCCAACTAAATTTAAGCCAAGCCTGTTCTCTTAATTACCGCTTTAGACATCGTACGAGTAACATTGATCGTGTGTATGGCGTTCCGTGAATTTCTGGTAAATTCTTCAATTTATACACACTTATTCCTGGTTTCGAATAACCGTTTTGAAATGCTGACTAACTATACGCTTTTTTATTTTCAATACATGTCCAGGCCGAGATTCTTCCAAGAGTTTTTGGGACTTTGCCGAAGAAGAAGAAGCAGATTTGTTCCAAATATCTTTTGCTTGATTAATTTTGCGTGACTATCGATTTTAGTGAAATTTTGTAAAAGTTTGTAATTCCAGCTCTGAACTTCGTCGCCGTCATTAATAACATCACGTTCGTCCGTTTTTTTTTTTTTTGTTTGCAGCTCCTTACCACGAGTGCCCTCCTTTTTCGTGCGTCAAATTTTTGGCCGGAGTTCCCGAGCAATTAATCAACGTGACGCATCGCAACCGCCACGATGAAAAATCCGGCGAAAATTCGCCCGCCCCCACGTCCGACAGAATGCAATTTTCCGCCTTGACTGACGGGAATCCGGAAGTCGGAGGCCAAAGTACGCGATTTATGACTGTGCGAGAGAGGAAGACCTTGACTTTTTGTTTTGGTCAAGACTGACTATAAGCGTGACGTTACAGCGATTTGTCTCAAGAGTCTAATTAATAAAATACTTTGTTGAGTAACTGAATGCGAGCGCAACTTGATTATCTCCCCGGCGGAAATTAACACGAAACGTCGAGATTTTCGTAAATTAACGCGCGTGAGAGGAAGCAAGCATACTTTAGTGTGTGTGTGTGTGTGTGAACAAGCTCGCATGTGTTTGTGCGCGGGAACATTTGTTATGTTATGTCACTCTCAGCTTTGAATTAATTTAACATTTAAATGGCATTTGAATGTCAGAATAAATTTGCACGCCTCCCCCACCCCCTCGTATTTGCGTTACGTCTACACAAATGTTTTGCTTAAGTATTACCGCGGAATAATTCAGTTTGGGTTTTGTGAATAGGCCACCCGCTTACCTTGCGGAGAGTGAATGACCTGTCTAGAACTGTATACGCGTTTCCGGAAATATCGTGCTTGTTCTAGTCGAGACTTATTTACGTTTTGTGAATAGACCACCCGCTTAACTTAGGGCGAGTGAATGACCTGTCTAGAACTGTCTACGCGTTTCCGGAAATATCGTGCTTGTTCTACTCGAGACTTATTTACATTATTTTACTTTAACTGGAAGATAACGTAAGATAGAATTTAGATACAAAAGAACAAGTCCTTCATCATATAATACGGGCTTAACAAACTCCGCCGGGTGGGGGATGTACATGAATGTATTTTTGTTCCGACAAGAACCCACAAGCTCCAAAGCCCTCGGGAATCGGATACGTTGACTGTGACAATTCATTGTATCCTAGGTAGCACACGAGGCGTTCCGTTCGTTTGCAGCGGAGCACGAGGACGCTCAGAGGAATACAAATGATTCAATCTGGCCGTCCTGATTGATTCCACGTCATTTGTAGCGAGCACAATGTGCATATTATGATTCGGCTCCGGCTGTGCTAATGCTTCCTCCTTTCACGGTCTCCTTTTCCCGCTCACCTCGCAGACGTACGTGTAGGTGCGACGTAAAATTT
Organism: Prosopocoilus inquinatus; assembly: GCA_036172665.1. Taxonomy (NCBI): domain Eukaryota; kingdom Metazoa; phylum Arthropoda; class Insecta; order Coleoptera; family Lucanidae; genus Prosopocoilus; species Prosopocoilus inquinatus. The sequence continues at coordinate 10,425,463 of CM069871.1, read as the reverse complement.
CGTAGCATTTTTACGACGTCTGCGCCAATTACCGATTGTAACGAATACCGAAACTCCGGGGGAAGTTTTAATCGAATGTCCTGCAGTTAAAACTTTGCGCCGGGGAGAGCAAGCAAAAAGTTCGCGCCGTTCGTTCTGGGAAAACTGATTTAAATCTTTAAGCTTTTTCCTCCAGTTTCCAATTTATTACCAGGAGTTTCTTTTATTCAATCGATAATATATAATGAAGTCTTTACTTGTGCTGTTTGTAAACGAAATTGGGAATATTTTTTTTTAATGTCTTAACTCAATTCAAATCAGCCCAACTCGAGTCAATCCTTTTTTTATAGAGGTTTGAAGAACCTTCGAAAGATGTCTTAGACGGAAATCCAAGACAATCCCAGACATGTTGGATTACTGTTTCTCTAGAGTTCCGAGGCTTAGTCAAGCTTTAGACATCGTACGAGTAACATGGCTTGTATACTGTTTTGTGAATTTGTGCTAAATTCTAAATTCTTTAAAAGCAAAGGTCAATTTAGGTCCGATCTCTTCACCCTCTGATAAATTTATCTGCCTTATAATATCCTAGGAAATCATAATCGACACAGTGATTTCCAAGGATATTACCTGGCTGATAAATTTTTCAAGAGGTGAAGAAATCGGATCTTAGACACAGTTTGACTGAAACTTGTTCAAGTCGTTGTGTCCTGAAAAGTGCACCTAGCATTTTGATCGAACGATTCTGCTTAATTAAGCCAACCCAACTTAAGTCAAGCCTACTCAGTTCAAACCACCCAAATCGGAAGTTTTTCGTTAAAACCGATCTTTAAAAAAAAATCGATAACTCTGTTACAGTTTATATTTATCGAACCTGTTTTGGCAACAGCGCCTTCGTAGAAGCTGCCGGAGGTTAGTGGGTAAACGTGGCAACGTCGCACGTCTTTCCGGAAATGGTTTCAGTCGCCATTTTGAAACGCTGACTTCTTATTCGCCCTTTTATTTTGAATAATAATATTTATTGTCTTCGATTTACGAACGTCACTGTTCCAGAAGTTTACACACAAAGGTTTACTTAATGTATGACGTCAGGTACCGTTTTCACAATATTACGACATGTATACGAGTAACATATTATATATTATTATATTTACGACAGTAAAGGACATTTAAATTATAAAAATTTAAAATTTATATACCAGAAAATCCTCAAGACTCATGCGATACCCTTTTCCAATTGGTTACGCCATTTTACCTGAGTAACAAACGAGGTTGTGGCATATGCGAAGCCGCGTTATCTTCATTAGCGTTTTAGACATCGTACGAGTAACATAGACCGTGAATTTGTGTGTAAAATTCTTTGAGAGCTTAAGTTTAATTTTTTAATTTTACTGATTTGGTCGATACGTGGTGGAAATCCATTTAAACGTAGACGTAGACGTAGATGTAAAAAAACTAATCTTTTTTTACTCACAGTTTCCACTATATTATATAGATTATATTTTATTTATATATATAAAAAAAAGATTAGTTTTTTTACATCTACGTCTACGTCTACGTTTTAATTTTTTACACACTTTATTTTAATCGAACGACTCTATTTATTTAAGCCAACCCAACTATTGTCAAGCCTACTCAACCCAAACAAATTGGAAATATTTTTCGTTGAAATCGATTATTTAAAGAAAAATCGATAACTCTGTTGCAGTTTAAATTTATCGAACCGGTTTTGGAAACAACAGCACCTTTGCAGTCGAGGCAGGAGGTTAATATGAATACGTGGCAACACCGGAACGTCTTGACGGAAATGGTTTCGAATCACCGTTTTGAAACGCTGGGTTATTCGCCCGCCGTTTCATTTCGAATATTCATGCGTCACTCTTTTCCGATTGGTTACGCCGTTTTGTCCTTGTAGCAAACCAAATGTGGCTGGAAACTCGCATATGCGAAGCTATGTTCTTTCTCTTAATTACCGTTTTAGACATCGTCCGAGTAACATGCACCGTGAATTTATGCTGAACTCTTTGAGAGCAAAATGCGATTTATGTACAGTTTGACTGGAACTTGATTAACTCGTCGTGTCCTGAAACGTGCGACTAGCCTTCTGATTAATTAATCCAGTCCAACTTAAATCAAGTCGACTCAAGCCAACCCACCCGAATCGGAAATATTTTCCGTTGAAATCCAAATCTTCAAAAAAAAAAAAAAATCGATGACTGTTACGGTTTAAATTTATCGAAGCTGTTTTGGCAACAGCGCTTTTGTAGACGCTGGTGGAGATTAATACGTAAACGTGGCAACGCCCGCTCGTTTTGCCAGAAATTAAATTCGCCCTTTTATTTTGATGATCATGCGTCACTCTTTTCCGATTGGTTACGCCGTTTTGTCCGTGTGGCTAACTAGATGTGGCCGGAAGCCCGAATATACGAAGCCGTGTTCTTTTCATTATCATTTTAGCCATCGTACGAATAACATCGATCGTGCGCATACCGTTTCGTGAATTTGCGCAAAATTCTGTAACAGCAAAGTTCAATTTCGGCACTGTTTGACTGAAGTTTGATTAATTAGTCATGTCCTGAAAAGTACGACTGGCATTTTGATCGAACGACTCCGTTTAATCAGGCTAACCCAACTTAAGTCAAGCCTACTCAATCCAACCCACTCAATAATTCAATTGAAATCTATATCTTTATAAAAAAAATCGATAACTGTTACAGTTTAAATTTATCGAACCGGTTTTGGCCTCAGTTGCCTTCGCAAACGATGTCCAGAGGTTAATATGTAAACATGGCGATGCCCGCAAGTCGGAAATGGTTTCCGGTCACCGTTTTGAAATGCTGGCGTCTTATTCGCCCTTTTATTTTGAATGTTCATGCGTCACCCTTTTCCGATTGTTTCCGCCATTACCACTTTAGACATCGTACGAGTGACATTCTTGAAGAGTAAAGTTGAATTTATGCAGTTTGACTGGAATTTCACCAATTTTGCTTCTTTTTGGCTGGACTTTCTGCCTTGCTAGACTTTACCGTTGTAATAATTTTATTAGGCTGATCCTTCGTATGACTTTATTACCGGTTTTAAGTGATCATAAGAATTTACTCAATAGGGGAATTATCGAAAATTGATCGAAGACGACTTAAATGCAATTGTGTCTGTATTAATAATTATTTTTTCTCTTTCTCTCTCTTTTTGTTAGATTTGTTAAAATACAGCTGTGTATACGATATGACATTTTATTTAAAAAAAAAAATAGTTGTCAGAGTTTGTTCGGCATTTGTACAATGTTGTATTCAAAACTTATTTATTATTTGTACAACAAGGTCGAAACAGCTGTGCAAGGGAGCTATGAATTAGAAGTACCGTCACGTTATTGTTATTCGGTTTACAATTCAAATTCAAACAAATCATATAACGACGGGGGGAAATAAAAATTTCAAATTTTCTAAAAGCGTTAAGAAATGAGGGGGGGGGGTCGGCGCTTTTATTAACCTGAATGTAAATCAAACGGCGCGGCGGTAGATTTATGGCGCGTAATCTCGCCGAACGCCGAATGTTTGGCGCAACGTACGCGCCGGTTCGTACTTCGGTGGTAGATGGAGCTGAATAATTCTCGCGGAAACACTCCTTCAAAATTCCAGTTTTCGCTCTTCTAAGTTCACATGTCTAATTCATAAGGGCGAGGGTTGTACGTGCAGGAAATTGTGAGTTTCGGAATATTCCGAGGAGCTCCCTTACGAGCCACATCTGACTAGAGGAGCAAGAGTCGTGTTTAAAATGTATTTACGCAGGGCAAGGCATTTTCAGAAAGCAAATTATATTTATTTGAACGACAATGAGACTTGAATGGGGGGCCTTTTGTCAGTCACGAATGTTTCGAAACGTATTCACGTAATTTGCACGTACTCGTATCCTACCCACTTAAGAACTTTAATTTTCCGAAAGAGATATAGTTCGTAACGGACTAGACATTTTCTCAGAATTGTACATTAAATAATTTCTCTTAAGACGGGACGATGAAATAATTTTTGTAACCACCTCTAAGAATGTAATAATTATTTCTTGAATCAAATAAACAAATATTCTAAAACATAAGGACAAAAATTAAATGCATTGGCCCGTATTCTCACCTCGTCTTTAATTTAGCAACGCCGTGATTAAATTCTCTCTCACTCTCTTACTCATGAAATTCACATAAAGCTAAATTCTCTCTCACTCTCTTACACATGAAATTCACATAAAGCTATATCGTTTATGCTTATTTTAATATTTTAGGCTTTAGTTTGAGCCAATTTTAATCATAAGATGAGATGAGAATATTGGCCATTGATTATCTTGACTGGAATGGCCGTCAAAGCACCGCTGTTGGCATCTAACAAAGGGCGCCAGGGAATAAACTCAGCTGGAAGATTCGCTGCGGGACTGTTTCCAAGATCTCGACAGCGCGCGAAGGTATTCTTTAACCACCAGGAGATTTTTTTCTAATAGCAAAATTACCTTATCTATGTATTACAGTCGATTGCGTTCTGTCTCCGCCTTTTCTCGAGTATCAATAAAACAAACTGTACGTATTTTCATCGGTTAAAAAAATTATATTGAATTGAGGGATCAGTTTAAGAAGGAAGCATAAAAATGAGGCAGTATATCCCCTTCCAGCTTTGGACAGATCATGAACACTTACAGAATTCCGCTATATTTAAAAGCGAAATTACCTTACCTACATATTTATAGTCGTTTTCGTTATATCTCCGCCTTTTTTCAAGTTTCAATGAAACAGTCTATAAGTATACTGAAAGTCATTAGCAGGGAAAAGAATTCAGGCCACTTAGTGTTGGACACTTTTTACGCCGTATGTACCATTTACTCCCACCACCTCACCGCGGCTTCCGATGCGATGCATCGAACTGTTATTGAGTGGGAGGGGAGGAGTGCAATGCGAGCGTTCGCACGTTGTGGGCGAAGCTGTTACAGTCCGAGTACTAAATTTTTCTACCGTTTGAGGAACAAGTGGCCTGAATTCTTTTCCCTGGTCATTAGGAATGTAACGCCTTTTCTATACCAAAACAGTTAAATTTAAAGGAGCGTTAAATTTTGTTGTTATGGTAACAACCAATCACGGAGCTGTATTTTAAATTTTAAAGGACCCCTAAATTTTAACAGCCCGTTAAAAAGTTACAGAATACGCCCCTGAAAACGTCGGTGGTCGGTTTTTTTCCGTTAGTTAAAATTATACAGAACTGAAGGATCAGTTTAAATAAAAAAGTTTTCTAGTCAGACATCAGCATCAATAAAAATTAAAAAATGAATTAAAAATATAAATTATTTCTAACAACTAATTTCGGCTAAAATCAGTCATTGTCAGGGAAAGATGAAGATCTGAATTGTATAAAAAAACATTCTTAATTTGTCACGTCAATACAAAATAAAATGGAATTGTTATGAAAATTCAGTTCTTTCTTATTTTTTTATTTTTTTATTTGTTTTTTTTTAATATTTTTAATACTCTTATATATTTTTTTGTAATCATTGTTTCATGTTTCAAGCCTCATTTTTTCTTTTTCCTTTCGTTTACTTATTTTTTCCTATCTGTTTTTTTTATTTTTGAAATTTTTTTGATTTTTTTATTACCGAATTCATTTCATGAGTTTTCATTTGCTGGTCTTGCAGTCATCTTTTGTTTACCATTCCAATTTTTTAACTGCAGGTCCCCCACTATAAGATATTCTTTTGTCTTTGATTCGCATTGTTTTCTGTCAATGTTATTTTTTTTTTAATATTTCTCTTATACACTCTTTAATATAGAGTCTCAAAGAATCATCAAGTTTTGTTCGTTTGTTGTTGACGTACTTCTTCTTCTTCTTCTTCTTCTTCTTCTTCTTCTTCTTCTTCTTCTTCTTTTTCTTCTTTGCTTCAGTCCTTTTTTTTTGATTGCTTATTACCGATTTCGTGTTTTTTTTTGTCAATCAATTCTTTCTCCGATAACCTTTTGATTTTTTAATCTTCCCCCGGAAGGTGGTCGATCTTCTTTTGTTTTTTCTGCTCGTTATTTTTTGTTTCGGTTCTCTTTTATTTGTTTGTTGTTGTCGTTTTTCATCTTTTTTGTTTCAGTTCTTTTTTTGATTTCTTTTTATCGACTTCATGTTGTTTTCCCAATTCTTTTTCCAATAGCATTTAATTTAGGAATATTAATCTTCCACCGGAGGATAGTCGATCTTCTTCTAATTTTTTGTTTTGTTCGTTATTTTTGCCTCCGTTCTCTCTTGTTTGTTTGTTGTTGTCGTTCTTTTTCTTTGCTTCAAACCTTTTTTTGATTTCTTATTATCGATTTTGTGTTTTTTCGTCAATTCTTTTTCCGATAACCTTTTCGTTTTTTAATCTTCCGCCGGAAGATAGTAGATCTTCTTTTGTTTTTTTCTTGTTCGTTATTTTATGTTTCGGTTCTTTTTTGTTTGTTTGTTGTTGTCGTTCTTCATCTTCTTTGTTCCCATTCTTTTTTTGAATTCTTATTATCGACTTCATGTTCTTTTCCCAATTCTTTTTCCAATAGCCTTTTGGTTTGGGATTATTAATGTCCCCCCGGAGGATAGTCGATCTTCTTCTGTTTTTGTTTTGTTCGTTATTTTTGCTTCCTTTCTCCCTTGTTTGTTTCTTGATGTCGTTCTTCTTCTTTTTCCTCTTTTTTCAGTCCATTTTTCGATTTCTTTTTATCGATTTCTTGTTTTTTTTGTCAATTCTTTTTCCGATAATCTTTTGATTTTCTAATCATTCCCCGGAAGATAGTCGATCTTCTTTTGTTTTTGTTTTGTTCGTTTTTTTACTCCTGTTCTCCCTCGTTTGTTTGTTGTTGTCGTTTTTCTTCCTTTTTCAGTACTTTTTTGATTTTTTATTATCGGCTTCATGTTTTTTTCCAATTATTTTTTCAATAGCCTTTTGATTTGGGAATATTAATCTTTCCCTGGTGGATAGTCGATCTTCTTCTGTTTTTTTTTTCGTTATCTTTGCTTCCGTTCTCTCTTGTTTGTTTGTTGTTTTCGTTCTTCTTCTTTTTCTTCTTTATTTCAGTCCCTTTTTTGATTTCTTACAATCGCATTCGTGTATTTTTTTCCAATTATTTTCCCAATAACCTTTTTATTTATTAATCTTCCCCCGGAGGATCGTCGATCTTCTTTTTTTTGTTCATACTTCTCATTTCATTTTTCTTTCATTTTATGTTTCACTTCACTTTTGTCTGTTTTTACAAATAGTTTCGGTTTTAGCGTTTCGTCGACGCTTTTTACAATAATTTCATTATTATTTTACCTCATTCTTTGTTATTTCATTAGTTTGATTCTTTTATTGTCGGATTCGTAAGAGTTTTTCGTTTGCATTTCTCGCAGTCTTTCGTTATTTTAAGTTTGTCTTTTTTGTTCAAAATTTTTCATTCTTCCAGGCATCTTTTTTTGCATTTCGTCCACATTATTTTTCGTTATTTGTTTTGAGTTATTTTTCGTTTCTTTTTTTCTGATTTCTTATTTAATATTACGGTAGGAGTAGTTTTTTTAACGTTTCACCGACGCTCTTCATACTTATTTCTAATTTTCGAACAATTCCAATTTGTCAAATGACTTTCTTACTACGATTAGATTGTCTATGAAACCTTTTAAAAATGTACGGAAGTAATTAACACACTTAAACGTTACGTGCAATCAGCTCGTAATCGTTTTCCGATAACGAAACCCAGAACGCGTGGAAACTGTGAAACTGGAGCGCTCACGCGCAGGCCTTTTTGCAAACTCAAGTGCTAATTCGTGACCGAGTTAAGTAAGCGGTGTTTTGAATGTGTGTTGAATTGTACCCAGCTCAAGCAAATCGTTAAAAATAAAAACAATTACTTAAAATAAAAAGGAAAAAATGTAAATCAATTAGAAGAAGAAAAAAACTTAATCCAACCCATGTTCGGTCCAACTCAATTGAACCTGACTGTACCCAGGTCGAGCAAATCACTAAAAATAAAATTAATTACTCCAAGAAAAGTGAATTGGAATTAAGGCCAACCGAACTCAACTGAACTTAACTTGACTCAACACTAGCAAAAAATATTGAAACTGAAAAGATCATATCTCTAAAGAATTGAAACTCAAAATTCTAAAACCAAAAAATCTAGAAACTGAAAAAATAAACAAAAAAAAAACAAAACAATTAAAATTGAGTCCAATTCAACCCAAGTTCAGTCCGACTCAATTGAACCTAACTGTACCCAGCTCAAGCAAAACATTCAAAATAAAATAATTACTCAAAATAAAAAGGAAAAAAAAATGAAAATGAATTAGAAATAAATTTAAACTCTAAACCCCCAATCTAAGCAAGTCTACTGCAATCGAGCACACTCACGTTGACAATAGTTTTTAAGTGGCGACATCGCGTGGACAATTCTTGAATTCTTAAATTGATGCCAAAATTAAAAACTGAAACTCAAAAAACGTTTACCTTTTAAAAATCGAAACCCAATTTAATTAATTGAATTTCCAATTAAGCTCAACTCAATTCATGGTTAATTCAAAATAAGACAACCTGACTGTACCCGAACCAAGCAAAAAATTAAAACTCAAAAAATTAAAATTGTCACAAAAAATCTCAAAACTCAATCGGAATTAAGGTCAATCGAACTTAACTCAACTGAAGCAAAAAAAATATATTAACTCGACTCAACTCAAGAGACTCAAAAATATAAGAATTTTATAAAATTGAAAACCAAAAATTTTTAAAAATTTTAGAAATCAAAACTCATTTTCAATTTAGTCCTTTTCCAACTCAAGATCAATTGAACTCAACTCGACCTAACTCTACCCAATCCAAAAACAACAAACCAGAAATAAAAATAAAACAAAAAAATTAAAATCGTCAAGAATGAAAAGTTTAACTTTCGACCGCTTAAAATACCGAAATTTTTAAACGCGAGGCCAACCGAACTTAATTCGACTCAAAAATATTAACTCGATTCAACTCAAGAGACTCAAAAGTATTCAAATTTTATAAAATTAAAACTCAAAAATTTAAACTTTTGAAAATCAAAACTCAGTTTCAATTCGATCTAATCCAACTCAACCTAACTCTGCCCATTTGTTGAACAAATCGTCGTTAACTAAATCGTTATTTCGTTTCAGTCACAAGTGACTTGCCGTTTCCATTCAACGCAACGCAGAAGTTTCCGTCGCGACGTTCCCAGCAACCCGGACTGGTGGAGAAAACCTCCGACCTCTAAAGATCAGTTTAACTCTAATCTAAATCCAGGAGGTATATTTTTGTAATTAAATTTCGTTGTTTTGATTCACGTCAAGAGACTTGCCGCTTCCATTCAACACAACGCACCCAAAAATCAATTTAACTCTAATCTAAATCCAGGAGGTATATTTTTGTAATTAAATTTCGTTGTTTTGATTCACGTCAAGAGACTTGCCGCTTCCATTCAACACAACGCACCCAAAAATCAATTTAACTCTAATCTAAATCCAGGAGGTATATTTTTGTAATTAAATTTCGTATGTAATTAATTTGTTTTAGAAACTCTACCTATGCCCCTACAAACTGAAAGTCTCCTCTCGTGCCATGGTGAAGCGCAAAAGGCTTGCCATGACAATACCACTTGACGTTTGTGAAACTGGAAGAACGTAAAACGAAAAACGTAACTGACAAAAGAAAAAAAAAACAAAAGAAAAAGACTTTAAACAGAAATTCATCTGCAATTTTAAATGTTGTCCTTCACCTTTCAGACTACTGCAAAGGGCGGAGTTCTACGCTAATGAATGGAGGGATTTGGATTCTTTTTGTACCCTTTTGGAAATAATTTGCTGCTCGGACGTAAAGGTGACGTGACTGCACGAAAACTTTCGGCGGCGGCGGCGGCGTTTCCAGAAAATTACCTTCGTGCTAGCCGTATTCAAGCTGCGGATGTGTTACTTTCATTTGAATGTAAAATGCAGGATTACGCTTATCCCGTGCCCGTTTACATGCGACCATTTGCATTCGTATTAATTAGTTATTTATGCGGCCGCTCGGCCGGTACATGCAAAGCCGTTTCATCACGTATGACGGAGCATGCCGCCGCCACCGCCGACGCGACGTTCACACCACATCGCCTGCTTTCAGAGGAAGCTCAGCAAGTTAATAAATCGTGAATTTTTCATGGGGACTTGTGAGGGTCCACCATACAAGAGAAAAAAAAAAAAACGCGAACCGGAAATTATTATTAGTTCGCAGGTAATCCCGAAAGCTCCAAAAGAATGTGAAATCTTCAACAAACACCCTGTATAATAATAATAATAATAATAATAATAATAATAATAATAATAATAATAATAATAATATAATTTCACTATAAAGTAATTGCCTCCCTTGTCATTCAGGTTCGGACTCAGCGTCTCTGATTCCGCACTCTATTTGTATTTTCCCCTGCACTTCCCTTGTTAACGAAAACGGAAAATGAGGGCTGAAATTGATTGTCTCGTTATTTCGAAGGAGGCCGATGATTATGAGACAGTTTGCCGCCTCCTTAGGGGTGGACATAAATCCGCGTTCGTTTCGCCGCCGCTGCCGCCGCCACGAAATGCGTGCGCCCGCGTGCCCCGAAATTAGGTCACAATTCTGACTGGGATGAATGTCGGTCGTCGCACGTGCGCCTTGCATCGATTTATTGTAACGCTTATAAATAAAAACAATGTACGTTTCTTACGGGTTTTTCTCTTTTTTTTTTGCTTGTAAAGAGAACTTCGACGCTGTTTACTGCAGTTTTCCAACATGTTGTTTGCTTTGGGAGGACGTGAGACACGTGTTAAACGAATTGAAAACCGACAATGAATTCTAAAATCAATATTTTTTCTCTCTGTTGTAATACGTATGAACAATGGCTTCTTGTAAACAACGGCTTTTGTATGAACGTCTCTTACAAAATATGCTTCTCAGAATTTCTGTGAAGTTTGGCGCTAATCATAGTGAAGTAACATAACATAACATGGAAACATAAATCAGTCCAGGTACGCCTGTGTTCGATTTTTGGGGTTGAAATCCATTTGCATCACCCCATCTAAGATTCTTAAAAAAAAAAAAAAAAAAGACGATCGTCGTTGAAGATGGGATGAATATAAAAATGTGTGAGACTACATCAAAATCGATTTAAAAATTGACGATGAATTAATAATTAAAAAATTAAAATAAAAAAGAGAGAGTAAAAAATGGCGATCAATGGATGGGATTAAAATGTAAAATAACTCAAATCTAGTAAAAGAAATGAAAGGATAATCAATTGATGAAGAAAATAAAAAATCAAAATTAAAAAGAAAAGAACAAAAAGCCAAAGATGATCGATCAATTTGACATTTAAAAAATAAAAACAAATCAAAATAAAATCGTCGTGCAATTAATTAAAATGTAAAATAACTCAAATCTAGTATGAGAAATAAAAAGATAATCAACTGATGAAAAAAATCAAAAACCAAAATTAAAAAGAAAAAAAAAACAAAATGCCAAAGATGATCGATCAAACTGATAGTTTAAAAATGAAAACAAATCAAAATAAAATCGTCGTGCAATTAATTAAAATGTAAAATAACTCAAATCTAGTAAGAGAAATAAAAGACAATTAATTGATGAAAAAAATCAAAAATCAAAATTAAAAAGAAAAAAAAACAAAATGCCAAAGATGATCGATCAAATTGATAGTTTAAAAATGAGAACAAATCAAAATAAAATCGTCGTGAAATTAATTAAAATGTAAAATAACTCAAATCTAGTAAAAGAAATAAAAAGATAATCAAGTGATAAAAGAAATCAAAAATCAAAATTAAAAAGAAAAAAAAACAAGAAGCCAAAGATGATCGATCAAATTGATAGTTTAAAAATGAAAACAAATCAAAATAAAATCGTCGTGCAATTAATTAAAATGTAAAATAACTCAAATCTAGTAAGAGAAATAAAAAGACAATCAATTGATGAAAAAAATTAAAAATCAAAATTAAAAAGAAAAAAAAACAAGAAGCCAAAGATGATCGATCAAATTGATAGTTTAAAAATGAAAACAAATCAAAATAAAATCGTCGTGCAATTAATTAAAATGTAAAATAACTCAAATCTAGTAAAAGAAATAAAAAGATAATCAACTGATAAAAGAAATCAAAAATCAAAATTAAAAAGAAAAAAAAACAAGAAGCCAAAGATGATCGATCAAATTGATAGTTTAAAAATGAAAACAAATCAAAATAAAATCGTCGTGCAATTAATTAAAATGTAAAATAACTCAAATCTAGTAAGAGAAATAAAAAGACAATCAATTGATGAAAAAAATCAAAAATCAAAATTAAAAAGAAAAAGAAAACAAAATGCCAAAGATGATCGATTAAATTGATAGTTTAAAAATGAAAACAAATCAAAATAAAATCGTCATGTAATTAATTAAAATGTAAAATAACTCAAATCTAGTAAGAGAAATAAAAAGACATTCAATTGATGAAAAAAAATCACAAATCAAAATTAAAAAGAAAAAAAAACAAAATGCCAAAGATGATCGATCAATTTGATATTTTAAAAATGAAAACAAATAAAAATAAAATCGTCGTGCAATTAATTAAAATGTAAAATAACTCAAATCTAGTAAAAGAAATAAAAAGACAATTAATTGATGAAAAAAATCAAAAACCAAAATTAAAAAGAAAAAAAAACAAAATGCCAAAGATGATCGATCAAATTGATATTTTAAAAATGAAAACAAATCAAAATAAAATCGTCGTGCAATTAATTAAAATGTAAAATAACTCAAATCTAGTAAGAGAAATAAAAAGACAATCAATTGATGAAAAAAATCAGAAATCAAAATCAAAAAGAAAAAAAAACAAAAAGCCAAAGATGATCGATCAAATTGATAGTTTAAAAATGAAAACAAATCAAAATAAAAACGTCGTGCAATTAATTAAAATGTAAAATAACTCAAATCTAGTAAGAGAAATAAAAAGACAATCAATTGATGAAAAAAAATCACAAATCAAAATTAAAAAGAAAAAAAAACAAAATGCCAAAGATGATCGATCAATTTGACATTTAAAAAATAAAAACAAATCAAAATAAAATCGTCGTGTAATTAATTAAAATGTAAAATAACTCAAATCTAGTAAAAGAAATAAAAAGATAATAAATTGATGAGAAAATATCAAAAATCAAAATTAAAAAAAACAAAAAGCCAAAGATGATCAGTCAAATTGATAGTTAAAAAATGAAAATAAATCAAAATAAAATAGTCGTGCAATTAATTAAAATGTAAAATAACTCAAACCTAGTAAGAGAAATAAAAAGATAACCAATTGATAAAAAAATAAAAAATGAAAATTAAAAAGACAAAAATAAAAAGTCAAAAATGATCGATAAAATTGATAGTTAAAAAATTAAACCAAATCAAAATAAAATCGTCGTACAAAAGAAAGAACAAAGGCTGATTAATTGATTAATAAAAAAAAACACACATACACAAAAGATGACGATAAAGACCGGACGGAAAGAAAAATTATGTAAAACTAACAATAAGTCAAACTTATTCAAACATTGACGAATTTTGTATAATACTAAAAAAAAAACGATCAGTAAATAGAGTCACAATTACGGAAATAATTGACAACTTAAACTTCATGCGTAATCACATTCCGTTTACGAAATTCCAAAACTCAGCTAAAACGACGCGCGGATTATAAAACTAGGATGCGAGTATTGCAATCATTCCGCAAACGCAATTTTATTATTTATTTATTTATTTATTTACTTATGAACACATGGCCGATCAACGGATGTACGTCCAGTTACAAGTCGACAACAAAAACATAAACAATATTAATGTCAATATGACACTGTGCAAAAAAAGAGATTAAATTAATAGCGTTTTTCGTTGGCTGCACCGGTGTGCACCAGAGTTTATCTCTATCTCGTTTATTACATAAAACTGAACCGAGATGGAGATACATTCAGTGCGCACTGAGTGAAGGAAAGTGCCACCAGTCGAAAAGTTATTAAATTTAATCTAAAGTTAGTTAAAAAGTTATTTCAAAAAACTATAACGGGACCTAGTTTAACAAGCAGAATTTTGTGTATGTTTGCAAACAGACCGGTATAAATAACCCGAGCAGAATTCGGAACTTTAATCGTGGCTACCGATAATACTGATCACTTTGAAGATGCCGCGCCGGCTTTCGCCCACGATGGACGTCACCGCCGCCATCTCTAGACTTCAATCGCGAACACGATCAAGGGGCGTCGCCGTCTTCCACCCATGGTGGACGTCGCCCACGTTATCCCTGGACTTTAATTGCGTCGCCATCACCCCTGGACTCAACGAGAGAGATCACATTGCCACCTCGAGGCAACATTACAACCTTGAACCGTCCAGCCCATTCAACCGAGCACCCCGAGTTGTACTTGCGACAATAGGTAATCCGTAATTCGAAAATCAAATATAGTTAAATCAAATAAAAGAGAAAACTAAAATGGCGATCAATCGGCGGGATCAAAAAATAAAATAAATCAAACTCAAATCGAGTATAAAAGAAAAACAAAAAGCCAAAAGACGCGATCAATTGATAATTAATATTATGGTTAAATCTTGAAACTCCTGTGAAAATTAAAAGACGCGATCAATTGATAATTAATATTATGGTTAAATCTTGAAACTCCTAATAAATAGTGAGAAAACCCCTCGACCACATTAATTCACTGAAAGCGAATACGTATTTCGGTAACGAAGTTACCATCTTCAGCGCTAAACTGATATTCTGAATATCAGTTTAGCGCTGAAGATGGTAACTTCGTTACCGAAATACGTATTCGCTTTCAGTGAATTAATGTGGTCGAGGGGTTTTCTCACTATTTATTTGGATTACAGCCACAGGTTTTGTGTTGCTTTGTGATTCTTGAAACTCCTGTGAAAATCAACAATCAACAGAATAAATTAAGTAGAAGAGAGGACCCAGCATAGACCCCTGAGGTACACCTGAAGTGATTGGATCAAGATCCGAAGGGGAACCACCCTGACAAGAAGGTTTAGTTGAACGTCCCCTTGGATTCTCTTGGTACAAATGGTCCTGAGATACTCCTGAAGTAACTATGCCAGCTGATCGGTGATCTCGAAAGCTTTAGGAAAATCGGCAACAGTTAAAATGTGAAATGTGTTACGGTCCATTTTTGATGTTGATGTTTCTTGGTGTTGCACCTGGTTAGGCCACCCTTTTCATTGTGCTGTGTACGAGTAGTTGTTCTCACGACTCGCCGATTTGTTCCCGGCCGACATGGCGACGGAAAAAGATTGGTTTCTTTCACCCGATGAGCTCAAATCGAAAAGGTCGTGGAGATTGCATTAAGAGTCGCAGGTGTTTTTGGGCCTTGTGACGACGGTATCTTAGTGATTACGTATTGTGCAGTCCGATGTGGTTTTCGGATTAAAAACACCCGCGCACCGGGTTTCCCCGTGTAAGGGACCGTTCTCGGATTTTTGCTGCATCTCTCGCTGTCCACGGCAGTCCTTGCGTGGAAACTATTTTCGGGTTCCTTATTTTTTTGTCTGTGTCGCTTTTAAGAAACAGTAACGGGCCTATCCCTCGCCGTTTAGACACTCTGCATAAAGCGTGGCTCGAGTAGTCGCCGGTCCAAGCTCTTCTACATTCTTGTATGCAACCAACGCGACGCTGATCCGTTAGGGCCGCCGTCCACTAAGGCTCTTTTCTTTCGACGACCACCTTGCGAGATACCTTGTCCGGAGTAAACCGGAGTAAGAGTTTACGACTCATTCTTTTCTATATTCGTACCAAGTGTGCACTAATCACGGTTAGTTACAGAGGCACAGTCTCCGCAGTAACCGTTTGGTTGGTTAATTCAATAACAGAATTATACACGAAGTACTTGCGATCGAATTGAGTTTTAAAATTCATTGCAAATGCAACAGTCTATTTGAATAATTGTATGCGGAGTCCAATTCAAATAACCTTAATAAAAAGAAAATTAACCTTGACGATAAATTCTTGTTTTTCCGACCCTTGTAGTTAGGTAAACGTATATTTTAAATTCTTTTCGCAGACGTTTGTCTCGGATGACGCGTTGAATGCATCGAAAAGTGCCCCCCGTTTCATTATGCGGACGATTTTGCATAGCTATTTGAATACAGGAGGAAATAACGAAATTAGTCATAAAACTATAATTTCAAAACGGACTTTTCTCTAAGTTTCAGTTCCCTGTTTACCGTCACGATATATTATATTGATTTCAGCTAAAACTGAATATCACGAGCATCCCAGTTTGACGAAATTCATTGGCAAGCCCTTTAAACTTTAAATTGATTACTTTGAATTTATTTCATTGATACCTAGATACTTTTAGTTTAGTTCTCTCACGATCCGGATTTCTCCGTGTAAGGGACCGTTCTTGGAATTTTGCGGCATCTCTCGCTGTCCACGGCACTTCCTGCGTGGAAACTATTTTCGGGTTCCTCATTTTCTTGTCTGTATCGCTTTTAAGAAACAGTAATGGGCCTATCCCTCGTCGTTTAGACGCTCTGCATAAAGCGTGGCAGGAGTAGCCGCCGGTCTAAGCTTTTCTACATTCTTGTATGCAACCAACGCGACGCTGATCCGTTAGGGCCGTCGTCCACTAAGGATCTTTTCTTTCGACGACCACCTTGCGAGATACCTTGTCCGGAGTAAACCGGAGTAAGAGTTTACGACTCATTCTTTTCTATATTCGTACCAAGTGTGCATTAATCACGGTTTGTTACAGAGGAACAGTCTCCGCAGTAACCGTTTGTTTGGTTAAATCAATAACAGAATTATACACGAAGTACTTGCGATCGAATTGAGTTTTAAAATCCGTTGTAAATGCAACAGTCTATTTGAATAATTGTATGCGGAGTCCAATTCAAATAACCTTAATAAAAAAAAAATAACCTTGACGGTAAATTCTTGTTTTTCCGACCCTTGTAGTTAGATAAACAAATATTTTTAATTCTTTTCGTAGACGTTTGTCTCGGATGACGCGTTGAATGCATCGAAAAGTGCCTCCCATTTTATTATGCGGACGATTTTGCATAGCTATTTGAATACAGGAGGAAATAACGAAATTAGTCATAAAATTATAATTTCAAATCGAACATTTCTCTAAGTTTCAGTTCCCTGTTTACCGTCACGATATATTATATTGATTTCAGCTAAATCTGAATATCACGAGCATCATTAGCTTACCTAGCCCAGTTTGACGAAATTCATTGGCAAGCCCTTTAAACTTTAAATTGATTACTTTGAATTTATTTTATTTGTACTTAGATAATTTTAGCTTAGTTCTCTTAGTCAAGTGCTCGTTTACGTGTGTAGCAAATGCTCGTCGAAACGTTATTTTTACTTCCTTTTAAAATTCGTCTTAGGACCGAGAATGGTCGGACCTAAGAATCCCGATTATGCATGATAATAATCGGGGCCAAGACGACCTTATAATAAAAATATTTTTTTAATGACCACCGACAGAAGGGTATAATCAATATAGAGGGTGCCTCCCGGGGAAATTAAAAAAAGAAAATTAAAATGAAGGGTTAGGTCTTTATATGCAAACTTTTGACGGTCCGTTTCGTTGATATATGAACTAACATGAGTAGTTTTGGTGTTCGCTTTGCCAAGTTTAATAAAACTGTAATAATTCAGTGGTGTGTGACCGTTCAATAAAGTAGCGTAAGCGCGTAGGTGTGGTAAACCATCCCCGCTGACTTTTCAATGAATCCCCCCGAAAGTTGAGGCAAGATGATTTATGGAGTCCCGCAGCGAACAAACCGCAGGAAATCAATAGATCACTTAAAAATGATTGACGATGTGTATTTCAGTAAATGATTACACGATGTGCACAAGCCCCTGCCTGCATTGACCCCAATGACAGTTAAATAGGCGGGCCACCCCCCGGCCACACCACCACCCCAAGGAAAAGAAAATGCGTCCGAGGCATGCGAATCGGTGATTTGAAAATTCACGAAACAAAAACGAAACAAACGTGGTAGTAACAAGTCGTGATAAATCAATGCACCTGTGTCAGCCGGTTGCAGCAGTATCCAGGTCAGTACCCCATCAGGTTACGGCGCCGGCGCAGAACGCCGGCCTCGGTCATGCTCTACTATGTCACGGCAGGGAAAGTATACTACATACAACTTGGCCGCCTCCAGAAGAGAAACGACCGCCCTTTTCTTCCTCTCTCTGTGGCTTCACCCCTTTTCGCTTGCTGATTAATTCTTTAATTTACCTGGTGGCTTGTTCGTCGTCGGGGGGGGGAGGGCCCTGCCCTGCCGGGGTCGAAACCCAAAATAAACACCGCGCCGGACTTGAAGGAATGTTCATATTATTCGGATTGTTTTGCATACAAAGCGAATCTGTGATTAATGGAGCTTACTTTGAGGTCGGGCCAACGTTTACCAGACTACGGAAACAATATAGCCACAGACAGCTACGACCATCGCGACGCGACGCCGATGCGAAGGACCATTGTCAAAAATTTTATTCCCCATAAGTAAGATTAACGACCTTCCTTGCCTTTCCTATCCAACGAGTTTGGTAACGTCAAATAATTTTTGGATGGATGTCTTCTGCCAAGATACTCTTCTATGGCTTGATTGGTTTCCTTCTTCCTTTATTTTTTTGTATTCTCGATTGTTGCTGCCCCTTTTTGCTTCGATCACTTTGAAAACGTAAGGCGAACGGAAATCGGAAAGAGGCCACCTCCTCTCCTCAGAGCGAACAACATCGTTTAGCCCCGGCCTAATAGGGCAGATGAAAAAGGAAATAACACTGCCGCCTTTTCAATTAAAGCAAAAAATTAGCCCCTAAAAACAGTCGTCTTAGGACCGAGAATGATCACACCTAAGAATTCCGATTTTGCATGATAATCGGGGCCAAGACGATTTTTGGATGGATGTCTTCTGCCAAGGCGCTCTTCCGTACCTTGGTTGGTTTCCTTCTTCTTTTATTTTCTTGTATTCTCGATTATCGCTGTCCCAATTTGCTTCGATCACTTTGAATACTAGGAATAAAACACTTATTTAATTCGGCGGAAACGTAAGGCGAACGAAAAACGGAAACAGGTCGCCTCGTCTCCTCAGAGAGCGGAACAGCATCGTTTAGCCCCGGCCTAATCGGGCAGATGAAAAGGATATAACATTACCACCTTCTCAAATTAAAAAAAAATTAACCCCCAAGAACAGTCGTCTTAGGACCGAGAATGATCACACCTAAGAACCCGGATTTTGCATGATAATCGGTGCCAAGACGATTTTTGGATGGATGTCTTCTGCCAAGGCGCTCTTCCGTACCTTGGTTGGTTTCCTTCTTCTTCTATTTTCTTCTATTCTCGATTATCGCTGTCCCAATTTGCTTCTATCACTTTGAATACTAGGAATAAAACACTTACACTTAATTCGGCGGAAACGTAAGGTGAACGAAAAACGGAAACAGGTCGCCTCCTCTCCTCAGAGAGCGGAACAGCATCGTTTAGCCCCAGCCTAATCGGGCGGATGAAAAGGATATAACATTACCACCTTCTCAAATTAAAAAAGAATTAACCCCCAAGCATAATCGTCTTAGGACCGAGAATGATCACACCTAAGAACCCCGATATTGCATGATAATCGGTGCCAAGACGATTTTTGGATGGATGTCTTCTGACAAGGCGCTCTTCCGTACCTTGGTTGGTTTCCTTATTCTTTTATTTTCTTTTATTCTCGATTATCGCTGTCCCAATTTGCTTCTATCACTTTGAATACTAGGAATAAAACACTTAGACTTAATTCGGCGGAAGCGTAAGGCGAACGAAAAACGGAAACAGGTCGCCTCCTCTCCTCAGAGAGCGGAACAGCATCGTTTAGCACCGGCCTAATCGGGCGGATGAAAAGGATATAACATTACCACCTTCTCAAATTAAAAAAGAATTAACCCCCAAGCATAATCGTCTTAGGACCGAGAATGATCACACCTAAGAACCCCGATATTGCATGATAATCGGTGCCAAGACGATTTTTGGATGGATGTCTTCTGACAAGGCGCTCTTCCGTACCTTGGTTGGTTTCCTTATTCTTTTATTTTCTTTTATTCTCGATTATCGCTGTCCCAATTTGCTTCTATCACTTTGAATACTAGGAATAAAACACTTAGACTTAATTCGGCGGAAGCGTAAGGCGAACGAAAAACGGAAACAGGTCGCCTCCTCTCCTCAGAGAGCGGAACAGCATCGTTTAGCACCGGCCTAATCGGGCAGATGAAAAGGATATAACATTACCACCTTCTCAAATTAAAAAAAAAATTAACCCCCAAGAACAGTCGTCTTAGGACCGAGAATGATCACACCTAAGAACCCCGATATTGCATGATAATCGGTGCCAAGACGATTTTTGGATGGATGTCTTCTGACAAGGCGCTCTTCCGTACCTTGGTTGGTTTCCTTATTCTTTTATTTTCTTGTATTCTCGATTATCGCTGTCCCAATTTGCTTCTATCACTTTGAATACTAGGAATAAAACACTTACACTTAATTCGGCGGAAACGTAAGGCGAACGAAAAACGGAAACAGGTCGCCTCCTCTCCTCAGAGAGCGGAACAGCATCGTTTAGTCCCGGCCTAATGGGGCAGATGAAAATCCCTCCCGGAACAACGCGCTCTTCGAGAGAGATTCGTAGGAAGAAATAAAATGAAACGGTAATAAATATCCGGTATCAATTCTTTTCTGCAGGCGAAATGCGTTTTGCGCGATGTACTCTTCTACTACATTCACAATAAAGTATAAAAATAGAGGAGCTCGACAAATCATATTATATTCAGGAGGTGGACTCGCTTCTGGATGATACGAGATTCCAACCAGTCCTTTTCGTCTCTTAATTTTATTTTTAGGTTTGAACTTTTGCCCTCATTAAGGACGGAGGAGACGGACGTGCCCGTCTGAGGTGGAAATTCGGCTTGAATTATTTTCGGGACTCTCTAAATCTTCGTCTTTACTTCGTAAATGCTTCAGAAGGAACAGTTTCGGGGGGTACGTTTAAAAATTAAGGTTCGTTCACGTGTAGAAAATGGTCGTTGAAACGTGTTTCTGTCCTCTTTTTAAATTGTTTAAAATTTTTGCCACCTCGAAGAGTAGCCGTCTTAGGACCGTCTTAGGAACCGTTTACTTAATATTTTTTTTATGAATAGCTTAAGTAACGACATCTTGCGATCGCTTTTTGAACTGACATTGCATTAAGATTGATAAATTTCAGCCATTACAGCTGCATAATAAGTCATCCCATACAAGGCTTGCTATGCTTGCTGTCAAATTAAAATGAAAATTTAAAAAAGAATTGCTGCAAATAGTTTTTGTTTCCAGTGCATCCCTCGTGCACCCTCTGTACAACTGTCTCGGCCCTTTTTGGGGCTTCGTTTGTTGTAGAGAGGATGCTCGAGGGGTCCACTGAAGCAAAATTTTTATTATTATTTTTCTTTTATAATAATTTAGCTTGAATTATCGCTTTCTTTTAGCGAATAGTCTTTGAAACTTGTTTTTTCCTCCTTTTTAAATTGTTTAAGAGTAGAGGTCTTAGGACCGAGAATAATCGGACCTAAGAATCCCATGATTACATGACAATCGACTTCGTAATAGTAATATTTTTTCAAATAGTAGTTTGGCTTGAATTATTTTCGGGCACTTCGGGCATCTTTAGTTTCTGAATGTTTCAGAAGGATCACTTTCGGGCACGTTTAATAATTAAAGTTCGTTTGCGTGCAGCAAACGGTCGTTGAAACGTGCTTTTGCCCCCCTTTTTAAATTTTTTTAAATTTTATCCACGAGGAGTAGCCGCCTTAGGGCTGAGAATGATCGGACCTAAGAACCTTGACTTTGCAGGACAATCGGGGCTAAGTCGCCTTCGTAATAACAATATTTTTTAAATAATAGTTTGGCAGGAATTATTTTCTGGCGCTTTATTTCTACGGCTTTAATACGTAAATGCTTCAGAAGGAGCATTTTACGACACGTTTAATAATTAAGGTTCGTTTACGTGTAGCAAAGAGCCGCTAGAAATATGATTGCCCCCTTTTTACATTTTTAAAAATTTTATCCACGAAAAGTGATCGCGTTAGGACTGAGAATGATCGAGTTTTGCAGGATAATCGGGGGAGGGAGGGGGGGGGGTTAAGTCGAATTCGTAATAATCAGGGAAAAGAATTCAGACACTTGTTCGGCGAACGGTATAAAAATTTAGTACTCGGACTGTATCAGCCTCGCCTACAATAATTTCTTTGAAGTGCGATGCCTCCCACTCAATAATAATTCGATGCATCAGGGTCGCGGAGAGGCGGTAGGAGTAAATAGTACATTCGACGTAAACGCTAAGTGGTCTGAATTCTTTTCCCTGATAATAATAATATTTTTTTGAATAATGAATTTGAATTATTTTTGGATGGCTTAAATCAACGTCTTTAGTTCGTAAATGCTTCAAAATCAGCATTTTCGGGTACGTTTAATAATTAAGGTTCGTTTACGTGGTCGTTGAAACGTGTTTCTGTGCCCTTTTTAATTTTTTTTTTTTTTTTAATTTAGACCCCTTAGATTAGCCATCTTAGGGCCGAGAATGGTCTCACCCAAGAATCCCGTTTATACATGATAATCGGGGCTAAGACGACAGAAAATTATTTTCTTATAATAATTTGGCTTGATTTATGTTCGGGTTCTTTAAATTTCCGTCGTCGGTTCGTTAATGTTTCGGAAGGAGCACTTTCAGGTACATTTAATGATTAAAGCTCGTTTACGAAGTTGCTAGCAAACGGTCATTCAAATGTGTTTTTTTTTATTGAACGCAAACAATAATAATAGTGAAAGGCATTGGGGTCCCAGGATATAACAGTGTCCCATGTTTAATAAAAAAAACAGCGGTCTTAGGACTGAGAACGATCGGACCTAAGATCGTCGATTATCCATAATACTCGGGACTAAGACGGCTTTATCATGATATTAATTATTCATTTATTTATTATTATTCGGATGTTTTATACTTGCATCTTTAGTTCGTTTATATTTTAAAACAAGCTCTTTCAAGTACGTTTACTAATAATTGAAGAGTATAACTTCTAAATAATCTAAGTGACAATTTTGTATCAAATATTTTTTTTCATTTAAAAGTACCTCAGATTTCGTATTGGAATTGCAATATTAAAGTGTGATTTGTTTACGTCTTTGTTTTTATACAGGGAAGGGCAAAAGTATGGAACCGGCTTAATACTTCGAAAGGTGTTTGACGTATCTGTTTTTTTTTTTTTTAATGACTAACTGCTGATTTTCCCCCCATTATTTAATAGTTCTTTTAATTTTCTGAATGACCACATAAAAATATTTATCTCTTACATAAGAAAATAACATTTGAATGAAAAAATTAGGAAAAATGGTTTATTGGTTGCTATTCGACAAAAATACTAGTTTTAACAAAAAAAAAAAAAAACTAGAAGGCCACAAGATTATGAACTCTTTTTAAGACAGATCTAAAGAAAACTTTAATAAAAATTGCTTTAAAGACATGAAAACAAACACCGAATATCTACGTAAGTCATTTTTCCTAACTTTTTCATTCAAACGATATCTTCTCCAGAAGGTTCTTATGTAATAGATAAATATTTTTATGTGGTCATTTAGAGAAATGAACGCACTATAAGACAAATGAAAAAAATCAGCAGGTTGTCATTTAAAAAAAAAATCAAGTAGGCATTGGATCTCAGAAACAAGAACAGATAAACAGTTGAAACAAATTGATAATATAGGTCTTATTGACTTTAAAGCACCCATCAAATTTCAAACACATACGTCAAACAGTTTTCGAAATATTAAGCCGGTTCCATATTTTTGCCCTTCCCTGTATAAAATTTATATACAGTTTGCTTTTGTTACTTCAGCTATTATACAGGTTTCTTTTAAATAAAATTGTTACTTAGACAATTTAGAAGTTACACTCTCCAATTAAACTTCGTCTGCGGCTAGCAGATAGTTGTGGAAATCTAGAAATGGAAAGGGCACTCAACGTTTCACTAACGATCGATAGTTTCGTCGGGTGAAATAATAAGAGGTATCGGAGCTAGGGATATAACAGTGCGACCTTTTTAAATTAAAAATAAAAATAGAAAGAGTAGTCCCGAATGACAGTCGTCTTAGGACCGAGAGTGATCATACCTAAGAACCCCGGTTTTGCTTGATAATCGGGACTAGGACAATTTTCTAATAACAATTTTCTTTTTAATAATAATTCAATTTACCGTGAGTATGGCTGTAATAATAATGATGGTCTATAGACAAGAGGAGTTCCCCCCCGGTTTTATTTATCCTTCTAAAAAACGAACAAAAAACTATTAAATCATCAAAAATGAAATAATTTTACCTGTTTGAATTTTTCTATAAATGTCATACGTAATGATTATTTACTCTTCCCACTTTCCCGGCGAATGTTGGTGCACACAGGTACTCCGTGGAGCTTTCGCGAGCAGCTTTTATTCACAGAAGAGACTTGCCCCCCCTCTCCCCCTTCCCCCCCCCCCGCTAACGATCCACCTTTTTCCCACCTGCTGCTGGCTGCACGGTGTCATAATATATTGACCAGGTCACCGGCCCGACTCGGCCTGCCCTACTTTACAATCCGTCGATCATCTAATATTTATATGGATTCGGGCCGCCTGCAAAGATTCACAAATAATAGCACCTGCCCGATCGATGAATACCTCCGCTTCGGGCGCACGATGAATCCGGCGTAATTCAGGGGGGTGAGGGAGGGGGGGGGGCGTGCGACCGACCTACATAAGACGTGCGAATATTTTCCTCAATGAAAAATATTAGCCGTTTGGCGTCGTCCCGAGGAGGAGAAAATATTGATTCCGAGCGTCGAAGAGAATTTACGCAAAAGTTGCTTTGGTGTACGTCAATAACCATCAGGCATTATAAATCTTCCCCTCCTCCTCCTTTTTCTTCTTCTCTTCTTCCTCTTCGCCCGCACGTACTTTCTAATTTAGTAGTATATTATGCAACGCTGCCTGCAATTGCTCCTGCTCAGTTCCATCACTTTAATGAATAAAAAAGAACCAGTTTTTTTCTAATACCTATGGAACTTAAGGCGAAATTTTGAGCCCCCCCCCCGCCCCTCCCTCCCACGTACGCCTTAGCAATTGCCCAACTACCACAACAAAGTTGCCCTAAATATCTTATTAATCAAGTGAATGCAGCTTCGCAGGGTGAGGAAGAGGGATGCGGGGGCGGGGGAGAGGCGGGTTAGCGCATCGGATCTAGATTCTGAAGAGTCTCGTAACTATGCCAGAGTTACTTTAAGTAGCGAACCGCCGATTCGTAGAATCACATTTGAAACTGAACACGAGCAATTTAATCCCGACGATATCAATGCTATCCTATCGGCCTGGGGTCGGAAACGATGGGGCTTAGAAAATTCTGACCCGTACGTACGTCTTCGTAATTGCCACTAAAATGTCGTATTAATCAAGCGAAGCTAGCTTCAAGGGGGAGGAAACGCATCGTCCTGCGGTTTCCGTGTCCTCTTCTGCGAGATCTGTTCGCGCTAACACAATCGGTATCATGCAATAACGAACTCGCGCAAAAAAAAACACTATACGAAAATATTGTGTTTTTACATCCCTTCCCCCTTATTAAATGTACGAAGAGCGACAGGTATGAGGATAGGTCTTCAGTAGACCTAAACTGTACCGCTAATGTATGTAGGTACTTGCTAATGTACGTTTACAATTCAATTTAAAGCCTACGGAATATTTTGCAACGGTTGGCATGGTTACGGTTCAATTACCGTCAGCCATAGAAACCCCCTCATGCCCGTAATACAACGTCTGCCGGGTCGCGCGGTGCGATCCAGTCTTTGGTAGACTCTATAATTGCTAACGTGCGTTTATAACGTCATTTGAAACCTACGGAATATTTTGCAAGGGTCGGCATGGTTACGGTTCAATTACCGTCAGCTATAGAAACCCCCTCATGCCCGTAACACAACATCTGCCGGGTCGCGCGGTGCGATCCAGTTCTTGACAGACTCTAGAATTACTAACGTGCGTTTATAACGTCATTTGAAATCTACGGAATATTTTTCAAGGGTCGGCATGGTTACGGTTCAATTACCGTTGGTCATAGAAACCCCCTCATTCCCGTAATACAACGTCTGCCGGGTCGCGCGGTGCGATCCAGTTTTTGGTAGACCCTATAATTACTAACGTGCGTGTATAACGTCATTTGAAAATCTACGGAATATTTTGCAAGGGTCGGCGTGGTTACGGTTCAATTACCGTCAGCCATGGAAACCCCCTCATGCCCGTAATACAACGTCTGCCGTGTCGAGCGGTGCGATCCAGTTTTTGGCAGACCCTATAATTGCTAACGTGCGTTTATAACGTCATTTCAAACCTACGGAACATTTTGCAAGGGTCGGCATGGTTACGGTTCAATTACCGTTGGCCATAGAAACCCCCTCATGCCCGTAATACAACGTCTGCCGGGTCGCGCGGTGCGATCCAGTTTTTGGTAGACCCTATAATTACTAACGTGCGTGTATAACGTCATTTGAAAATCTACGGAATATTTTGCAAGGGTCGGCATGGTTACGGTTCAATTACCGTCAGCCATGGAAACCCCCTCATGTCCGCAATACAACGTCTGCCGTGTCGAGCGGTGCGATCCAGTTTATGGCAGACCCTATAATTGCTAACGTGAGTTTATAATGTCATTTCAAACCTACGAAATCTTTTGCAAGGATCAGCATGGTTACGGTTCAATTACCGTCAGCCATAGAAACCCCCTCATGTCCGTAATACAACGTCTGCCGGGTCGCGCGGTGCTATCTAGTTTTTGGCAGACTCTGTAATTGCTAACGTGCGTTTATAACGTTATTTGAAACCTACAGAATATTTTGCAAGGGTCGGCGTGGTTACGGTTCAATTACCGTCAGCCATGGAAACCCCTCAGTTTATGGCAGACCCTATAATTACTAACGTGCGTTTATAACGTCATTTGAAACCTACGGAATAATTTGCAAGGGTCGGCATGGTTACGGTGCAATTTCCGTCAGGTCCGGGGGCCAATGAAACCCCCTTCACGTTTACGATTTTCGTAAATCCACAAGCTGTGGTAGTTTTCTAGGTGTGATGAGCGTCTTTCCGATTCCTGTTCCGCTCGCCCTTTCCTTCATTTGAGCAAGTGGTGAGTTTCTGAACGCCACTTTGGCAACGTGTTCGATATCGCCCTAATATTTTTCGCGCCGGCGATTTCCTTGACAGTGTCTAGTTACCCCGACGACAAACTTGGAGCTACCGCTCACGCAAGCGCAGTATTTTGGGGGTAAATCACGGGCGGGTTTTAGGGGTTGATGTTGAAGCTTTGGGTCTCGTTTGATTGAACAGTTCTTTAATGAGTCAAGGGCAGAGATTATTGGTTGATATTGAGGCTGTATCGTTACCCGTCTTGATGTCAAACCTTTGAGCCCGCGAAGAACTTACTCGAGTGAACGGGAGTAAGTTCTTCGCGGGCGGGTTATAGGGGTTGAAGTTGAATCTCGCTGCCTTGTCCACTCCGACGTCAAACTTGGAGGTATCGTTCGTTCGGTGCAGTTTTTTGGCGAATCAAGCGCTGATCTTGGGGGTTGATGTTGAAGCCGGTGGGATCTTTTAGTGAATTTTTTCGAGGTATATCTTCGTCTTGGTAGGACCGATATACACACAAAAGCGATTTCTTTTTAGTGAAAAAGGGGTCGGCGTATTTTTTGAGGACGACGAGAGGGTCTAAATTGAAATTTGGAAGCAATTTTATGATCGTTTTGCCCGAAGGCTGATCCTTCATCATGTACCGACGCTTTGATACACTGTGCTCCCAAACCTCTACCCCTTGTGTAAAGTTGCGAATGGTTTTTGGACAAGGAGTAGAGGTTTTAGGAGCGTATCCAAGTTGAAACCTGGTCTGTGTCGAAATGTAGAAGCAATTTTATGATGATTTTGCCCGGAAACTCGCCCTTGATCATGTACCGACGCTACGATACACTACGCACCAACTCTCTACCCCTTGATTAAAGCTGCGCATAGTTTTTGGACGAGGCGTAGAGGGTTTTGTGGCGTATCGGGGTTGGAACCTGGTCTGAAGCGAAGTTTAGAAGCAATTTCGCCCGAAATTGGTCCTAGATCATGTATCGACGCTACAATACAATCTTCTATCGACCCGCCAAGCTCTGCATAATTTCTAGGCAATACCTATGCCTGTGGTCGATCGTTCACAGCAGTAGGAGATACTAATACGTTTGTGTAGCTGGAAAAAGTCGAAGTGCTCCTCTTCTTGGAGACAAAATAAATCACCAGCAATCTTGTTTATCTTCATGTTGGATTCAGGATCAATGTGGGGAGGGGGGGAGGGTACTCGTATAACGGAGCCATTACGATTTGTTTAACTTGACAGAAGATCCGGATTAATGTTAGAGAGTTCAAGATGGCCAAACGTTAAGGTTTAAAAATTATCGGGTCGTTTCCGGGATGACGTTTCATATTTACTTGTTCCGATTAGCATAATTCCTGCAAACCTGGGCAAAATTTGCAACACGAAATCGATGTTTTGCAAAAACAAAGCCTGCCCGTGACTTGCACTGTAATTGCCTGCCTCTTCGACTACGAGACCGTAAAATATGAGCACGCACGGCTCGACATCGCATCGCTCGAAATGCCGAAGTCCCGGCAGCTGGCGTTGATTTCCTTTCCCGACGCTCTCCCGCTTGTTGCGAGGACGGAGTGGAATGTGACGAACGCGCGCGGAGCTCCTCTTCGAATCCCTGCACTTGACGAGCCACTCATTCTAATGTGCCGAAACGTTCGTCCTCGAGAGCGGCAGGCCGGTCCGGTCCGGTCTTTTACTTCCTTCCACTTGTCTTCGGGGAATTATCGATACACGTTACGGGGGCCTTATCAGAGAAATATATCGGGCGGTAAAGTTTTACGCCGACCTCGTAAAATTGCAGTAAATGTTTTACTGCGGCCAATTTTAAATGAGTTTGCTGCTTTAATAATTTTGATACGGTGTGACACGGGGTATTTCGAGCGAGTATTCTAAAAACTGCAGTGGATTGACGAAATTCATCCAATTATGGGGTCGGTAGGGTGATTTTTGGAACACTTACCACTACAAAAATGTTTTAGAAGAAAAAGTGTTTTGGAAGAAATCTCATCCTTATCTTCGTAGCCTTGCAACCTTACTTGTTTTTGCTTATTGTTTTTGTCTCTCTGGGGGACTTTCCGAAAATTGAAACAAATTAGGGGTATCGCTTATCTGGAAATTTCCTGCCAGATGCTTAAACAGCTGCCGGGGGATAATTGCGTTTATCACCTAATCGTTCGAATATCGTTCTGTGCCCGAGTTGGAAAAATATTCTCGTCCCTGTCTTCAATTGCGTTTTTGGTAATTGTTTTTCTCTCTCGAGGAGACTTTCGGACAATTGAAGCAACTTAGAAGTATCGTTTGTTTGGAAATCACTTGTCAAATGCTTAAACAACTGTCGGGGGATAATTGCGTGTATCGCTTAATTCCTCTGATATCGTTCTGTGCCCGAGTTGGATAAATGTGGGGTGATTTTTGGAACACTTACCATCACAAAAATGTTTTTATGCGGAAGAAAAAAAAAAACGTTCTCATTTCTATCTTCGTGGTCTTGCAACCGTCTTTGTGTTTGCTAATTTTTTTTTCCTATCGGGGAGGATTTCCGGAGAATTAAAATAAATTAGGGGTATCGTTTGTCTGAAAATTGCTTGCCAGATGTTTAAACAACTGCCAGGCGATAATTGTTTTTTTTTCTCGGGGGATTCTCCGAAAACTGAAACAAATTAGGAGTATCGTTTGTCTGGAAGTCACTGCCAGATGCTTAAATAGCTGCCAGGAGATAATTGCGTTTATCGCCTAATCGCTCGAATATCGTTCTGTGTTAGAGTTGGAAAAATGTTCTCATCCCTATCTTCACGGCTTCCTTGTTTTTAGCAATTCCTTTTTTTTTCTCTCGGGGGAGACTTTCCGAAAACTGAAACAAATTAGGGGTATTGTTTGTCTGGAAATCGTCTGTCAGATGCTTAAACATCTGACAGGGGAGAATTGTTTTTTCTTTCGGGGGATTTTCCGAAAACTGAAACAAAACAGGAGTATCGTTTATCTGGAAATCGTTGCAATATGCCTAAACAGCTGCCGGGTGATAATTGCGCTTATCAACAAATCGCTCGAATATCGTTCGATGCCCAAGTTGGAATATGTTCTCATCCCTATCTTCACAGATCCTTTGTTTTTGCTAATTGTTTTTTTTTCTCTCGGGCGGACTTTCCGAAAATTGAAACAAATAATGAGCATTGTTTGTCTCGAAATCGCCTACCCGATGCTTATACAACTGCAGGGGGATAATTGCGTTTATCACCTAATTGCTCGAATAAATATCATTCTGTGCCCGACTTGGAAAACTGTTCTCTTCCCATCCCATCTTCATAGCTTCTTTGTTTCTGCTAATTTTTTCTCTCGGGAGGACTCTCCGAAAATTGAAACAAGTTAAGGGTATCGTTTATCTGGAAATCGTCCGCCAGATGCTTAAACAACTGTCGGGGGATAACTGCGTTTATCACTTAATCGCTCGAATATCGTTCTGTGCCCGAGTTGGAAAAATATTCTCGTCCCTGTCTTCATAGCATCTTTGTTTTTGGTAATTGTCTTTCTATCTCGGGGAGACTTTCGGAAAATTGAAGCAAATTAGAAGTATTGTTTGTTTGGAAATCGCTTGTCAAACTGTCGGGGGATAATGCGTGTATCGCCTAATTCCTCTGATTTCGTTCTGTGCCCGAGTTGGATAAATGTGGGGTGATTTTTGGAACACTTACCATCACAAAAATGTTTTTATGCGGAAGAA
This sequence comes from Prosopocoilus inquinatus, assembly GCA_036172665.1. Taxonomy (NCBI): domain Eukaryota; kingdom Metazoa; phylum Arthropoda; class Insecta; order Coleoptera; family Lucanidae; genus Prosopocoilus; species Prosopocoilus inquinatus. The sequence continues at coordinate 10,394,544 of CM069871.1, read as the reverse complement.
AAAAAAAAACGTTCTCATTTCTATCTTCGTGGTCTTGCAACCGTCTTTGTGTTTGCTAATTTTTTTTCCTATCGGGGAGGATTTTCGGAGAATTAAAATAAATTAGGGGTATCGTTTGTCTGAAAATTGCTTGCCAGATGTTTAAACAACTGCCAGGCGATAATTGTTTTTTTTCTCGGGGGATTCTCCGAAAACTGAAACAAATTAGGAGTATCGTTTGTCTGGAAGTCACTGCCAGATGCTTAAATAGCTGCCGGGGGATAATTGCGTTTATCGCCTAATCGCTCGAATATCGTTCTGTGACAGAGTTGGAAAAATGTTTTCATTCCTATCTTCACGGCTTCCTTGTTTTTGGCAATTGTTTTTTTTTCTCTCGGGGGAGACTTTCCGAAAACTGAAACAAATTAGGGGTATTGTTTGTCTGGAAATCGTCTGTCAGATGCTTAAACAACTGCCAGGGGATAACTGCGTTTATCACTTAATCGCTCGAATATCGTTCTGTGCCCGAGTTGAAAAAATGTTCTAATCCCTATCTTCGTAGCTTCTTAGTTTCTCCTGACTCTGTTTTTCTCTTAGGGGGGGGGGGGCTTTCCGAAAATTGAAACAAATTAGGGGTATCGCACATCTGGAAATCGTCTGCCAGATGCTTAACAACAACCCCCGAGGATAATTGCGTTTAATTGTTTTTTCTTTCGGGTGATTTTCCGAAAACTGAAACAAATCAGGAGTATCGTTTATTTGGAAGTCGCTGCCATATGTCTAAACAGCTGCCGGGTGATAATTGCGCTTATCAACAAATCGCTCGAATATCGTTCTGTGCCCACGTTGGAAATATGTTCTGATCCCTATCTTCACAGATCCTCTGTTTTTACTCATTGCTTTTTTTTCTCTCGGGCGGACTTTCCGAAGATTGAAACAAATGATGAGTATTGTTTGCCTCGAAATCGCCTACCAGATGATTATATATCTGCAGGGGGATAATTGGGTTTATCACCTAATTGCTCGAATATCATTCTGTGCCCGAGTTGAAAAAACATTCTCCTCCCATCCCATCTTCATAGTTTGATTTAATTTTTCAATTTTTTTAATTTTTTTCTGATTTCTTAGCCTTTTAATCTTTCTTTCCTCGGGTTGGCTTCACTTAAGGTGGGCGCAATTGTGTTGGATTAACCTTGAAACTCGCCATTCAAATGTTTTTGACAAGTTCTAATTAGGAGTATCTTTTTACAAAATTTTTTGTTTTAACAATTCTTCCTTGCTTCTATTTTTTTAGTTACTATTTCCTTGGGTTGCCTCCTCCGCTTAAGTCGACTTTAGTTGGGGGTTGAGCTTCTTAAATTTTCAACACAATTTTTTATTTTTTTAATTATTCTTAATAAATTATGATTTGGAAAAAAGGAAAGAAATATTTACAGTTCATCGTGGATTTTATAAATAACTAGAGCCCCCCTCCTCCCACCGAACAGAGTGCGCATCGGTTTTCTTAAGTATTCCAAACTTTTCAAAAAAAATTCATTAATTTAACTTTTTTGTTTTCATTTTTCTAAATATTTAATTTCTCTTCAAATTTTTCTGATTTTTTCACCTTCTCTCCATGACTTCATTCTGGGTGGGTGCAGAAACTGAATTTTCAATTTCTTTTTTCTTAATTATTTTTTCTTTGAGTTGGCTCCGCTTAGGCTGGCTTCGGTTGGGTTCGTTGGGTTTCTCAAATGTTTCCATTTTTCTTAATTTAAAAATCGCTTTAGATCGTACTATTAATTATTGATGTGATTTTTTCCCTAATTTCTTTTTTCATTATTCTTTCCTTGGATTGCCTCCGCTTACGTTGAATTTGGTCGGGTTGGATTTAATTTTACAATTTTTTCTTTTCAGTTTTTTTTTTAATTTCTTTATTTGTTGCTCATTCTTCGCTCGGGTTGGCATCACTTGGGGTGGACGCAATCGAATTGGATTAACTTTGAAATTCTCCATCCAAAGTTTCCACACTTTTGGCAATTTTTAATTAATTTATGTTTGTTTTCCTTATTTCTATTTTTTTTAAATTATTCTTGTCTTGGGATGCCGCCTCCGCTTAAGTCGGATTGGGGATTGAGTTTCTTAAATTTTCAACACAATTTTAACAACAACCCCCGAAAAGGAAACGTATGCATCGAATTTCATAAGTATTGCAAACTTATCAAGAAAATTTTCATTAATTTATTTATATATATTTTTTTGCTTTAATTTTTCTAAATATTTAATTTCTCTTTAGGTGCATAAGCTAGCAAAACATAAAAAGAAAGAAAAGTAGTTTTTATCACTCTTTATTTTTTTGTAGTTTTTTCGGTTTCTCCGAAAAAGACATAGTTCAAGTATTTGTTGGAATTTTCGATTTATGATAAAAAGACTGACGTAAATTAGAAATAAAAAAAATAAAAATAAATAAATCTATGGATGCAACATAGATTTATTTATTTTTATTTTTTTTTTTATTTCTAATTTACGTCAGTCTTTTTACCATAAGTCGAAAATTCCAACAAATACTTGAAATATGTCTTTTTTTTCGAAAACTTTTCTGAAAAGTTTAAGTAGCACAGCGACATTCTACGATCGCTTTTTGACCTGACATTGCGTAAGGATTGACAAATTGAAGTCAGTTTACTACAAAATAAGTCATCCCATACAAGGCGACTACTACTGACGAGACCCCAAACAGAGCTGAAACAGTTGTACATAGGATCCTCGAGGGATCCACCGCAATCAAAAACGATTTGCAACAATAATTTTGAAACATTATTAAAAAAATCAAATTCTTTCTCGATGGTCTTCGACGGTTCTTGTTTCGAATACTCGGAGATTTTCTTGAAATTCTCAAGGGACTTTCAAGGTCATAACCTGCCAAAACAAAAATCAAATAAAGCGATAGAAATCCAAACTTATTTTTATTTTTTAAATGAATTCATCATTTCACTCATTGCTTTTTTTTCTCTCGGGCGGACTCTCCGAAGATTGAAACAAATGATGAGTATTATTTCCCTCGAAATCGCCTACCAGATGATTATACAACTGCAGGGGGATGTGTTCGAAATAAGTGCTCGAATATCATTCTGTGCCCGAGTTGAAAAAATATTCTCGTCCCATCCCATCTTCATAACTTCTTTGTTTTTGTTAATTTTTTCTCTAGGGAGGACTCTCCGAAAATTGAAACAAGTTAAGGGTATCGTTTATCTGGAAATCGCCCGACAGATGCTTAAACAACTGTCGGGGGATAACTGCGTTTATCACCTAATCGCTCGAATATCGTTCTGTGCCCGAGTTGAAAAAATGTTCTAATCCCTATCTTCGTAGCTTCTTAGTTTCTCCTGACTCTGTTTTTCTCTTGAGGGGGGGGGCTTTCCGAAAATTGAAACAAATTAGGGGTATCGCACATCTGGAAATCGTCTGCCAGATGCTTAACAACAACCCCCGAGGATAATTGCGTTTAATTGTTTTTTCTTTCGGGGGATTTTCCGAAAACTGAAACAAATCAGGAGTATCGTTTATTTGGAAATCACTGCCATAGGCCTAAACAGCTGCCGGGTGATAATTGCGCTTATCATCGAATCGCTCGAATATCGTTCTGTGCCCACGTTGGAAATATGTTCTGATCCCTATCTTCACAGATCCTCTGTTTTTACTCATTGCTTTTTTTTTCTCTCGGGCGGACTTTCCGAAAATTGAAACAAATGATGAGTATTGTTTGCCTCGAAATCGCCTACCAGATGCTTATACAACTGCAGGGGGATAATTGCGTTTATCACCTAATTGCTCGAATATCATTCTGTGTCAGTGTTAGAAAAATATTCTCGTCCCTATCCTCACAGCTTCTTTATTTTTGCTAATTTTTTGTCTCGGGAGGACTCTCCGAAAATTGAAACAAGTTAAGGGTTTCGTTTATCTGGAAATCGTCCACCAGATGCTTAAACAACTGTCGGGGGATAACTGCGTTTATCACCTAATCGCTCGAATATCGTTCTGTGCCCGAATTGAAAAAAAAAATTGTTATAATCCCTATCTTCATAGCTTCTTGGTTTTTGGTCTCGGGAGTGGGGGGGGGGGGACTTTCCTAAAATTGAAACAAATTAGGGGTATCGTATATCTAGAAATCGCCGACCAGATGCTTAACAACCCCCGAGGATAATTACGTTTATCAACTAATCGCTCGAATACCGTTCTGTTCCGAGTTGGAACCCGTCCAGGACAGACACGCAGATCGTTCCGATACGATCCAATTCAAGTAGAGATACGGCCCAAACTGAGAAAATAATATACCACGAGGCAATAAATTCGGAGGACCGTTCGGCGTTCGGGGGATGTTTGTTACACACGAATGCGCCGCCATGATTAAATTCTTCCACCCGATAAGTACGTGTGCAACGTCGGAGTAAATCTGCAGGCAGGACTTGTAATGGGGGCGTTTTGAACGTCGTATTGTCTCCGGAACGAACAATACGTATTAGCAGCAGATCGTGTATTGAATCGTTTTAAATATAATTTAACCAAATTAACAGGCGACACTGTATTAAAATGGTTATGGTTATTGAATTACGTGCTGCTGCGATCACCGGTGACCTACATAAATTTAATGTGACCCCGATTAATTTAATTTATGTGAAAATGTAGATGAGACTTTGGTTTCAAATTTGACCGGCGATTCATTATCATAATTTATATTCCAAATTCCTATACTGGTCGTTGATTACCATATAAAAAAAGAAACAATCCGAACGGATTCAAACTATTTTTTTTTTTTTTGGATGCGGAAACATCGGATTTTTTCTTTTTACATCCCTTCCCCCTTATTAATTTCATTATGAATGCCGCCGAGGTGTCTCATTTTAAAACAATTACCTGTATGTATGTGTTTTAGATGGATGTTTCTTGTTGCCATTACGTCAAGTTTCGAATTCCTGTGAAGTTAACTGAGACGATATCGAACCAGAGCAGGCAAACTTGTATTCCGAACAGCCACAAAATCGGTACCGACGCTAATACGACAGCATAATTCCACCCCAAATTGATTTTCGCGCATCTAACATGCAGCCAAGTACCACGGGGGCGCGTTGAAATTAAAGCGCGGATAAATCGATGGATCGGTCGTGATTTAATGATTTCCTCTGATGAATCGGCAGCGGCGGCGGCGGTGGCGGCGGCGACGAAGAGGAATTTAAGCCTGTACAGTGCGGTAGCCAAGGTCTTCAGGAAACTTGGCTTGAAGTATAAAAGAGACGTCGTCGAGCTGATGGACGCGACGCACAAAAGAAATCGGAACTGCTGGCGCCGGGCCAAGCAAATTTACGGAAATTCGAATGCATGCAAATATTTAAACTTTGCAGTCTCGCTCTGTTGTTATTATTATTTTTTGCTTTTGCGAATCGATTCGATTATTATTTATTACGCGGGGGGCAATAATTCATCATCCCTCTGCGCTCGGTTATCAAAACCGCAAACGTAATGAAGTTTTGATTTCCGCGCCGCGTCGCGAAAAATTCGCGCGATTGCTCTCCGGGTCGAGGGGGGCGGGGGCGAAAGAATTTTCTGTTCGCCTTAAGAGGGAATGCCATTTACATAATACCAGCTTATCATCGCTGCATGCCATGGAAGCTGCAAAAATAGTGCTTTCATTATGGTAATGTGTTTGCACTGACTCTCGGCGTCGTAAGAACGACGCCCGCCAGAGAATTTTACACGTTTTGCCGCCGCCGCTGCCGGCAGAGAAAACTGATTACTTACGAATTAATTTTTTTTTATCATACTAGGTGTTTCGGTTAATTTGAAAATGCACTGTTAGAAATTCAGTTACGACTCGGTCGGAATTCGCTGCAGAGCTACGTGAAGTATTTTTTTAACATTCTTCCCACAAACCTGAAGAAACTCGTCAGGTTTGTGCGTAAATTTAAATTTCGAGCTGATTGACAAAAAAAAAAACTAATACCACTTCATTCTCTTAATCCAGATCTCTATTCACCGACGCACATAGGGGTATTGGACACAAAAAGTTGGCCAAAATTATTTTTACGTATTTTCACATTTATTCGTTGACAATAAAGTATTTTAAGCTGAAATTTGTTATCTGTTACCATATACCGAGCGCACACTTTAATTATGCACCATATGAATTTCTTTTAATTCTTGCCCCCCATTGAAGTTATTGTTGAAAAAGCAACATATTGAATATGATCTATCCGTTCGCCGCAAGACGTCTTCTCAATTTCCGAGTTTATACAGGATGTTGATGGGAAGCCGGTACACTAGCAAACTTCATTATTTACATTTTTATGAAGTAACTTAAATTAAAAGTTTCAGGACATTCCTGCTCGAAGTTGGGGTACCATCAGAAAAACGGAGATGACTATCAAGTTTACGAGATTTTTCATTGTTTTCAATTTCTTTAAACAGGACATTACATTTTTTTATCATCGTATCACTTAAAAAAGTTGAAAACAATCGAAAATCTCGTAAACCTGATATTTATTCATTTATTTCTCCTCAGGTACCACTAATTTGAGCAGGAAAAGTCTTGAAATTTCTTTACCCTTTCTTTTACTGAAGTTTCAAATAAAGAATGTCAGCTATTGTAGCCATTTTCCGTGTGTACCAAAATTTAGTTACTAAATATAAAATTAAATTATGTTCATAAAATAGTAAGCTTTTAGAGATGATGTTTTAGAGACATAATTATTTAACATCTTGAATGCGATGCGGTGATGAAAAACCTAAGGTTCCATTTAAAAAAGCTGAAAATAACAAAAAATTTCGAAAATTTGATAGTCATTTGTTTTACAGGATATGCAGAATTTTTAACTATAGCGTTTTGTATAAAGTCTAGTTTTTTTGTAAAGCTTTTTGCCTACTATTGCAAGTCACAGCATTAAGAAAATAATTGTCATAAATTTATAGGCAAACTTCGGCAGCCGAAGTCTTCAGATATTTAAAGTATCTTACCTACTGTAAAACAAAACAGAAAAAAATTGACCCGGAAACGCACTGACGTATAAGAAAACTCTTTTGATATACACTAATAACTGAAAATTTAATGAACATATAAAATAGCGACATCTTACTATCGCTTTTTGACCTAACATAAATAAATAATATATAAATTTGACGTACTGTTAATCTGAAATATCTTAAAACTGATGATAGCATTTAAAAAATAATGGTTGGTATGAATAGCGCTTACTTGGCTGAACATCTTTCGTTACAAAAATCACAGCATATAGCTTCAAAGTAGAATTAGAAACAGTTTGAATTTAATTATTTTTTGAGTTAGGCATATACGTTTAACACAATCGGCTATCAAGGTGCTTGGATCCCTTTGATGGTATTTTGTTCATCTACCCGTGGAAAAAAATAAGATTACCCTCTTAATCCCTAAGTATTGTTCTATCTTAGGTAATAATTATTTTAGAAAAATTTTGTGCAAATCGTTTTTGATTGCAGTGAGAACCTCGAGCAGCCTCTGGACAGCTGTTTCAGCCCTGCTTGGGGCTTCTTCAGCAGAAACGTAGCTCGACATTCCCACTGCAGACCAAAAACGACTTGCCCAATTTATTCGCAAATGCGATGTAAGAATGATGAACATATAAAATAGCGACATCTACATCCTACTGCAATGTTAGGTCAAAAAGCGATAGTAAGATGTCGCTATTTTATATGTTCGTAATAATTATTGTAGTCATTTCACGATTTTGTGTGATTCGACTTTTGGTCAGCTTTTCGGGGCAAATACCCGTTTGTGCGATGGGGGAGTTGATTAGCTTGTCTGTCAGCATAGTCAAGAGAATTTATACACCTTTTTTTGAGAGTATGTTTACATTGTTAATGTCACTGATTTTGTTGATATTTACTTGTTGTGTCAAATGTTACAGTAGATTTTGGCTCTGTTTTGAGAGCAAATTCATGTCAATTTTGTGAGCTTTACTCCCTAGTTTTTTTTTTAAATCGTGTTTGGCTTTTAAATCTGTGCGCTTCGCGCTATTTATTTGATCTTCTTCGCTCTATTGTCACAAGATTGTAAGCAACACGAGAGTACTCACGTCGATGCGCCTTCGCCCCTTTTTGTGCTCAGTATAAAATTGAATTATTCGCTATTTTAACGGTCGTTAACCCTAATCATACTTTTCCCACTGTTGTGCCATAATAAACATTCCATTTTTGGCCGACCTTCTCTTTTTTTGTGTTATAGTTACTCTTTGTTTTTGAGTGAACCAGCGGAGAAGTGGGTTGTGGGGAGTTGTACCTCCTGGAGAGAAACAGGAATACATTTTCCCGGCCATGTATCGCCTTTGCTTAATTTTTTGCTGGGTGGCGCCCTTTACCGTAACATTTTCTGAATCTCCCACGCCGTCTCCAGTGAGAGGGCACAGTTACGCCTGCCGTTCTTATTCACACCTTGGCCTCCAAAGGAACAACTGACCTTGCTTCAAAATGCTTGATAAGTTACTGATTTAGTTACCATTCCAACATTTGCAGAGCTCGAAACGAATTACGAGTTACTTTGATTACCAAGAGTTACTTTCTTTGCAAGATATTACTTTTTCGTCAAGGTTACTTACGAATTAATTTTTTTATGTATACTGGGTGGCGCCCTTTACCGTAACATTTTCTGAATCTCCCACGACGTCTCCAGTGAGAGGGCACAGTTACGCTTGCCGTTCTTATTCACACCTTGGCCTCCAAAGGAACAACTGACCTTGCTTCAAAATGCTTGATAAGTTACTGATTTAGTTACCATTCCAACATTTACAGAGCTCGAAACGAGTTACTTTGGTTATCAAGAGTTACTTTCTTTGCAAGACATTACTTTTTCGTCAAGGTTACTTACGAATTAATTTTTTTATGTATGTTGGGCGATTCGATTAATCTGAAAATGCGTCGTTGGAAATTCAGTTATGACATAGTCGGAATTCGCCGCAGAGTAATATTTCCTGCTTTTTCTCAGTGTATTTCTAGCGAGTATTCTAAAACCTGCAGTGGATTGACGAAATCCATTCAATCATGGAGTCGATAGGGTGTTTTATGGAACACTTACAGCCCGAAAAATGTTTTCAGGTGGAAGAAGAAAAAAACTTTCTCATCCGTATCTGCGTAGTCTTGTAACCGTCTTTGTTTTTGCCAATTTTTTTCCCTATCGAGGGGGAGACGGCACTGTTCTCATCCTTATTTTCATTTTCTCTCGTGTGAGCTTTTCGAAAATTGAAACAAACTGGGGGTATCTTTTGTCTGGAAATCGCCTACTAGATGCTTAAACAGCTGCCGGGGGATAATTGCATTTATCACCTAATCGCTCGAATATCGTTCTGTGCCCTTTAATTACCAGAAGCAAGAAGTTACTTTTTTCGTCAACGAGTTACTTTTTATTTTCAAAAATTTTGTAACACATTTAATTTTTATTCATTGTTTGTAATGCACTTAATTTCAAGTGACTTCTGGGTTTTTGTTTCTTTTTTTATTATTATGTTTATGTTATTATGTTTAGTCGAGTTAGGTTAAATTGAGTTGAGTTGACCTTTCGACTGGAATTGAGTTTGAAAATTTAAATTTTTTTGGATTTCCATTTTATAAAATTTTAATAATTTTGATTCTCTTAGGTTGAGTCGAGTTAATATTTTTTTTTACTTGAGTTGAGTCGAGTTAAGTTCGGTTGGCGTTCATTCCAGTTGACTGTAAACTTTCCGTTAATGTTAATCCGTTGGAAGTTTAACTTTTCATTTTTGATTGTTAATTTTTTGTTTTGTTATTTTTATTTCTGGTTTGTTGTTTGGGTTGGGTAGAGTTAGGTTAAGTTGAATTCACTTGACCCTGAGTTGGATTGAACTGAATTGAAATTGAGTTTTGAATTTAAAAGTTTTTAAAAATTGTTGGTTTTCAATTTTATAAAATTTTCATATTTTTGAGTCTCTTAGGTTGAGTCGAGTTAATATTTTTTTTTTGTTTAAGTTGAGTCGAGCTAAGTTCGGTTGGCATTAATTCTAAAGGAGTGTAAACTTCTTGGTATTTTAATCCATTGGAAGTTTAACTTTCATTTTTGACAATTTTAATTTTTTTGTTTTGTTATTTCTATTTCTGATTTGTCGTTTGGATTGGGTAGAGTTAGATTCAGTTGACCTTGAGTTTGATCTGAATCGAAATTGAGTTTTCATTTTTAAGTTTTTAAAGATTTTTGGTTTTCAATTTTATAAAATTCTTATATTTTTGAGTCTCTTGAGTTGGGTCGAGTTAATATATTTATTTTTTTTGCTTCAGTTGAGTTAAGTTCGATTGACTTTAATTCCGATTGAGTTTTGAGATTTTTTCGATATTTCAAGCCGTCGGAAGATTAACGTTTCATTTGTGAAAATTTTAATTTTTTGTGTTTTAATTTTTTGCTTGGTTCGGGTACAGTCAGGTTGTCTTATTTTGAATTAACCATGAATTGAGTTGAGCTTAATTTGAAATTCGATTCATTAAATTGGGTTTCGATTTTTAAAAGGTAAGCGCTTTTTGAGTTTCAGTTTTTAATTTTGGCATCAATTTAAGAATTCAAGAATTGTCCATGCGATGTCGCCACTTAAAAAAACTATTTTCAACGTGAATGTGCTCGATTGCAGTAGACTTGCTCAGATTGGGGGTTTAGAGTTTAAATTTATTTCTAATTCATTTTCATTTTTTTTTCCTTTTTATTTTGAGTAATTATTTTATTTTCAATGTTTTGCTTGAGCTGGGTACAGTTAGGTTCAATTGAGTCGGACTGAACTTGAGTTGAATTGGACTCAATTTTAATTGTTTTGTTTTTTTTAGTTTATTATTTTTTCAGTTTCTAGATTTTCTGATTTTAGAATTTTGAGTTTCAATTCTATAGAGATATGATCTTTTCAGTTTCAATATTTTTTGCTAGTGTTGAGTCAAGTTAAGTTCAGTTGAGTTCGGTTGGCCTTAATTCCAATTCACTCTTTTTGGAGTAATTAATTTTATTTTTAGTGATTTGCTCGACCTGGGTACAGTTAGGTTCAATTGAGTTGGACCGAACATGGGTTGGATTAAGTTTTTTTCTTCTTCTAATTGATTTACATTTTTTTCCTTTTTATTTTAAGTAATTATTTTTATTTGTAACGATTTGCTTGAGCTGGGTACAATTCAACACGATGAGTTGGGTTGGATTGGACTCAATTTTAATTATTTTGTTTTTTTTAAGTTTATTCTCTTCAGTTTATAGGTTTTCTGATTTTAGAATTTTGAGTTTGAATTCCTTAGAGATACGATCTTTTCAGTTTCACTATTTTTTTGCTTGTGTTGAGTCTAGTTAGTTTTAATTTTTTGCTTGGTTCGGGTACAGTCAGGTGGCCTTATTTTGAATTAACCATGAATTGAGTTGAGCTTAATTTAAATTCAATTAATTAAGTTGAGTTTTGATTTATAAAAGGTAATTTAATTTTAGTTGATTTCGGTTGGTCTTAAATCCAGTTGAGCTTTCGAGAGTTTTGAGATTTTTCAGCATTTTGAATGACAAAATTGAAAATCTTCAAAGTTCTATTTTTTTAATTTTGATCTGTTTTTGTGCTCGGGTTGGTTCAAGTCAGACCGATTTAATTTCAGTTGACCTTGCTATTATGTTTTGATTTTTTCGAGTTCAGTTTCGAGTTTTAATTTATTTTCAGTTTCGATTTTTAATTTATTTTCAGTTAAAAATTTGTTTTTTTGAGTTTTAATATTTTTTAAATGATTTTTTAGTTTCAATTTTTTGCAAGCAAGTTTTTTTTTGAACCTCAGGAAAATCTCCCTCGATATACAAACATGTAGGAGTTATTTTTGAGTTAATTTTTTTTTATCACTTGGTTATTATTTTTTATTTTTTTGAAGTCTGCTTTCAATCCTAGCCCTGTATTAGTATTTTATTGTTGACTTTAGGCGGCATCAATTCACTGCTGAATTTCGGCCTAACCCACCCGGAACTTGGTGTTTTGTTCGAACCTTTCCCTTCCCTAAACGCATGACATTGAATTTAGATGAAGCGAACCTCCATATTATATTGAGTATTGAGTAGATTGTTGCGGGTTCTGCTTTGTCTCGATTTGACATTCATAGCCTGGATCTTAGTTCACCCGTTTAACATCTTTTGGACCACCCCCTTCTCCACTGAGCTACTGAGCTAGTTGGAGGTAATCGACTTAGAATTTCGTCAATTTCTGATTTTTAACACTATTATTATCATTTTCGAAAGCGTCTTACTGTCGGCCTTTATTAATAAACAACACACACTTCAAATTTAATACACCAAGCATTCCGCTTTGAGACTTCCTCATCCGAACTCGAATTACATCGGAATCAAAGACCGTAAACGGGCATCGTAAAGAAGAGCAATGACGAGTTCCGCCTCCGTGATTAAAATTTAGTCGAAATGTAAACGTGCTGCAGATTCCACCCCCGCGCTGCCGCGCACCCCCCCACCCCCCAATCCGCCATCAGTGTAATAAACTTCTTACGATCTTATAATTTCACGCTCGCCGAGCATGTACATAGATTTGAAGTAATAAAGGAGCGCGTCTTATTTTCAGAAATTTTTTTCTTCTTTCTTTTGCTTTCGGATTTAATATGCGACGCGACGCGAAGAACGATTGCGAACTTTTATTATTGGGTGGACGAAGGAAGTAAAACGCTTACTGCTACACATCAGTTTAATGTTTGAGGGTTTACGAGGTGACATGACGTCGCCGCTTAACATGTACAATCATGACTATAAATAATGTCTCCCCCCCTCCCAAAACACTTTGAACACTGCTTGCTCTTTTAATATCTGTCTGTCCACCTATTATAGTGGTTGCAATTTAAAATTTGCCAGGGAGACATTACTGAAACGTATGACTGTACGTACAGATGGAAGTCGAAACGGACGGTATCTACGCTACATATCTCGCCTGCGGACTATGACTATGTCTGACAATCCCGTTCAGTTTCCTATTGATTCGGGACTCCCCCCGTATAATAATGTGGTTCTCGGAACGTCTGTGCGCCGCCATCTGCCCGAAATCCCGCAGCTAATAACCCTCCGTGTAAACATTTGCTTAAGAAATTTTAATAATGTTATCAGAGCGAATTTCGGAGGCGGATGTCGGTCCTCCCCCGCCCCCACCCCTATTCTTGAAGGAATACCCTCCGTCCAAAGTGCTTGTAAATCTGATTTCTGCTTTTCAAACACATTTGTACACAATTTTATGGAAACTTAAGCGACTCATAATTTCGATAACAAGAAGAAGCGCAACAAACTGGCATTCTGCGCATACTATTTGGCTTCTAGCATTGACCAACAGATGGCGCTTCGCTTGTCTTGTCCAAACTGTGGAAGCGCGTTTTGTTTTTATTTTTAATTTCGGCCTTTTGGTTTCGTTTTTTTCTAATCCTCTGTCATCCCGCTCGTCCTCCCATCAATTCAAACTAAAACGCAAAAGAAAACCAAATCAGAAAGCTTCCAGTATTCACCAACAGATGGCGCTGCGACGACCTTTCCGCTCGGGTAAAATTTTTTTTCTTTTCTCTAGTACCACTAACGCTCTCTCACTCTAGCTCTTAAAGAAATGAATTTCACTTCTCTCTTTCTTCTCCTCTGTTCCTGCCGTGGAATTAAAATAATCGATCTTCCATTGTTTTTACACTGTCTACGGAAAAACGTTCTGTTTTTATTGTTAATTTCGCATATTTTTGGTCTTATTCTCTGCGAGGTGTGCTCACTCTCCCATTCAAACTAAAAGTAAAAGAAAACCGAACCAACTGTAAGGCTTCCAGTATTCACTAACAGATGGCGTTGCGCCTGTCTTGTTATCCAAACTGCGGAAGAGCGTTTTGTTTTTATTTTTAATTTCGGATTTTTGGTTTCGGCCTCTTCCCAATCCTCTGTGAGGTTGGCTCGTCTTCTCATCATTCAAAGTAAATTCTGCAAGAGAAGACCAAACTAGAAAGCTTCTGGTATTCACCAACAGATGGTGCTGCGACGACTTTTCCGCTCGGGTAAAGATTCTTTTCTTTAGTACCACTAACGCTCTCTCACTCTAGCTCTTAAAGAAATGAATCTCACTTCTCTCCTTCTTCTGCTCTGTTCCTGCTGTGTAATTAAAATAATCGATCTTCTATTGTTTTTATACTCACTATAAAAAAAACGTTCTGTTTTTATTATAAATTTCGCATTTTTTTCTTATTCCTTGTCAGGTGGGTTCACTGTGTCATTCAAAAGTAAAAGAAAGCCAAACTAACTGTAAGGCTTCCAGTATTCACTAACAGATGGCGCTGCGCCTGTCTTGTTATCCAAACTACGAAAGAGCGTTTTGGTTTTATTTTTAATTTCGGATTTTTGGTTTCGGCCTTTTCCCAATCCTCTATGAGGTTGGCTCGTCTTCTCATCATTCAAAGTAAATTCTGCAAGAGAAGACCAAACTAGAAAGCTTCTGGTATTCACCAACAGATGGTGCTGCGACGACTTTTCCGCTCGGGTAAAGATTCTTTTCTTTAGTACCACTAACGCTCTCTCACTCTAGCTCTTAAAGAAATGAATCTCACTTCTCTCCTTCTTCTGCTCTGTTCCTGCTGTGTAATTAAAATAATCGATCTTCTATTGTTTTTATACTCACTATAAAAAAAACGTTCTGTTTTTATTATAAATTTCGCATTTTTTTCTTATTCCTTGTCAGGTGGGTTCACTGTGTCATTCAAAAGTAAAAGAAAGCCAAACTAACTGTAAGGCTTCCAGTATTCACTAACAGATGGCGCTGCGCCTGTCTTGTTATCCAAACTACGAAAGAGCGTTTTGGTTTTATTTTTAATTTCGGATTTTTGGTTTCGGCCTTTTCCCAATCCTCTATGAGGTTGGCTCGTATTCTCATCATTCAAAGTAAATTCTGCAAGAGAAAATCAAACTAGAAAGCTTCTGGTATTCACCAACAGATGGCGCTGCGACTACCTTTCCGCTCGTGGAAAAATTATTTTCTTTAGTACTTCTAACGCTCTCTCACTCTAGCTCTTAAAGAAATGAATTGCACTTCTCTCCTTCTTCTTCTCTATTCCTGCTGTGGAATTAAAATAATCGATCTTCTATTGTTTTTATAATCACTATATAAAAAACGTTCTGTTTTTATTATAAATTTCGCATTTTTTTCTTATTCCTTGTCAGGTGGGTTCACTCTGTCATTCAAAAGTAAAAGAAAGCCAAACTAACTGTAAGGCTTCCAGTATTCACTAACAGATGGCGCTGCGTCTGTCTTGTTGTCCAAACTACGGAAGAGCATTTTGTTTTTATTTTTCATTTCGGATTTTTTTTTGTTTTCGGTTTTTTTCTAATCCTCTGTGAGGTTGGCTCGTCTTCTCATCATTCAAAGTAAATGCTGCGAAAGAAAACCAAACTGGAAAGCTTCTAGTATTCACCAACAGATGGCGCTGCGACGAACGAAAAAAATCTTTTCTTTAGTACCACTAACGCTCTCTCACTCTGGTTCTTAAAGAAATGAACTTCACTTCTCTCTTTCTTCTCCTCTATTCCTGCTGCAGAATTAAAATAATCGATCTTCTATTGTTTTTATACTCTTTATGGAAAAGCGTTATGTTTTTATTGTTAATTCCGCATTCTTTTGTCTTATTCTCTGTCACTCTCTCATTCAAAAGTAAAAGAAAGGCTTCTAGTAACCATTAACAGATGGCGCGACGCTTGCTTTTTGTGCAAACTACGGAAGAGCGTTTTGTTTTTATTTTTCATTTCGGATTTTTCTTTTTTTGGTTGCGGTTTTTTTCTAATCCTCTGTGAGGTTAGCTCGTCCTCCCATCATTCAAACTAAAAAGCAAAAGAAAACCAAAGCTTCTAATATTCACTAACAGATGGCGCTGCGACTACCTTTCCGTTCGGAAAAATCTTTTCTGTAGCACCTCTAACGCTCTCTCTCTCTCTTGGTTTAACTTTCTCCTTCTCCTCTATTCCTATTATGGAATTAAAATAATCGATCTTCTATTGTTTTAATACTCATCAAGAAAAACGTTCCGCATTTTTTTCTTATTCTCTGCGAGATGGGCTCACTCTCATTCAAACATTCAAACTAAAAGTGAAAGAAAGCCAAACTAACTGTAAGGCTTCTGCTATCCACTAACAGATGACGCTGCGCTTGCTTTGTTGTCCAATCTAAGGAAGAGCGTGTTATTTTTATTTTTAATTTCGGTTTTCTTCTTTGTTTCGATCTGTTTCTAATCCTCTGCGAGGTTAGCTCGTGCTCCCATCATTCAAACTAAAAAGCAAAGCTTTTAATAGTCACTAACAGATGGCGCTGCGACGACCTTTCCGCACGGAAAAATTCCTTTCTTTAGTACCTCTAACGCTCTCTCGCTCTTAAAGAAATGAATTTCTCTTTCCCCTTCTCCTCTATTCCTGCTGTCGAATTAAAATAATCGATCTTCTATTGTTTTAAAAACTCACTACAGAAAAACGTTCTTTTTATATTATAAATTTCGCATTTGTTTTTCTTATTCTCTTTCAGGTGGGTTCACTTTCTCATTTAAAAGTAAAAGAAAGCCTAAGTAAGGCTTCTAATATGCACTAAGAGATGGCGCTGCACTTGCTCTATTGTCCAAACCACGGAAGAGTGTCTTGTTTTTATTTTTTATTTCGGATTTTTCTTTTTTTGGTTTCGGCCTTTCTCTAATACTCTGTGAGATTGGCTTGTCCTCCTATCATTCAAACTGAAAAGCAAAAGAATTTTCTTTCTCTCTCTCATCGTTTTCGTTTATATTTTGTAGCAGCGTGCTACACTTTAGTAACACCGATGGTCTTCCATTTAGTTCGTTGCGCACTTTATACTTTAATTAATTTTTGCTCATTTACTTGTATCATATCGATCTAATAAAATTATTATTAGATATTATTATTATTAAAACCAAACTACACTCGGTTTTTTATTAATAGTCGGTAAATCCAAAGTTGTAAAAAAATGCTGCTCTCCTATTGGACATTGGTTCGCGTTCTTTTTTTTACTTTATTAAAATATCAACTGGTTAGTAACGATTGGGATCAACTTTGTTTTTTTTTTGTCGTCTGTTAGTTACGTAATAAATTATACCAATCTGTAAAATCCGCTTATGAATAAAAAATATAGTATGGAAAGCTGAAATTAATATTTTTGTGCACGATTTGCTCCAATTCCTACAATAATATTTTTTTTTGTAGTATAGTTTTAGAGATAATTATTATTTAGCCCCTTATTGCGCTGCAATTGCAAACAACATCTGTCAGCTGGTATTAACGTGTTTTTTTTTTGTATTCTATCATAAAACGTAAAATGCTGATGCGCAGGGCCCTAAAAATTACCATGTGAGTGATCACAATCTCTCATCATTACGCCTAGGTGTGATCTGCATGGGCTATCAAGAACACGTTCGTTTCTCTTTTCTTTCTTCAGATCGTTTTCGATTCAATTTAGTTTTTCATACAAATTTAAACTGTTTTAGATAGAATGGAACCAAACCTTGAATAAAAAAAAACAGCACTTTCATTTGCAAGGCCACAATTCCCATGAATCGTTGAATTTTTCGCCCCAGGTCCGACACCGTGCCCCCCCCCCCTCCCTCCGCCACCAAACAATTATCGCAAACTAATTTTGTTTATTTTAATTAACCCCCCTTGCCTGCGAAATTCGATGCATTTTAAACGCCAAACGAAATTAATTTATCACCCGGAGCCATTTGCATGCGCGTCGTCGTCATTTCCTGCATTCGCCTCCAACCCCCCCACCCACCCCCCGCCCCATTTGAAAACGAACGCGGCGCGGCACGAAGAGGCAGCGAAAATTTTTATTGCCCCGCGTAAAATTGATTCGCGACAATTAATCACGCGCTAATTATTTACCTCCCCCCTTCCCCCCCCCCTCCCTCTTTTGGAATATCGGATGTAACACGAAGCGAACTGATGTTGCCGTCGTCGCGCTTGAATGGAACCGAAATTTATCATTTTGGTTAAATAAATAATCTTCTTCGCGCATCAAATTCTTAATATAAGAAGAAGAATAAGAAGAAGAAAATGCTACACGGCGATGCGACGCTCGCCTTATTGCGCTGCAACTGCAAACAACATGTGTCAGCTGGAATTAACGTGGTTTCTTTTTTATATTCTATCATAAAACGTAAAATGCTGATGCGCAGGGCCCTAAAAATTACCATGTGAGTGATCACCATCTCTCATCATTACACCCAGGTGTGATCTGCATGGACCATCAAAGAATCTAATCACATTTCTTCTGATAATTAAGTACTTGAGATGCTAGTAGATAAATCTAGATGGCCAATCTTATAATTGCGTTAAACGCTTCGTCAGTCTTAGGGCCGGTTTTTCAATCACAAGTTAACTGTAACCTTCAGTTTATTGCCATCGAAGCAATTGTCTTCGTACTTGTTACCAGGGAAATAAACCGAGAGTTAGGGCTAACCTGTGATTGAAAAACCGGGCCTTATGCCCGATTTCTTCACCTCTAGATAGATTTATCTGTCAGGTAATCTCCTCGGAAACTTTTATTGATACAATGGTTTCCAAGGATAATACCTGGCACATAAACTTATGAGGAGGTGAAGAAATCGGGCGTTAGGGGGGTATATTAATCTTTGATTACTTTGACCCTCTGGTTTTCACCCCACACCATCTTATTAGCTTTTTCCCTCAGGTTCTCACCCCACACCATCTCATTAGCGTTTTAAATAATAACTGTAATCCTTATTTGACAACGAATAACGAATGCATTATTCATTTACATGAGAAGGCCCTACAAATTTTCCATGTGAATGATTATGATCACGCCATTATCGACGATGATTGAATTAACGAGTTTCTATTTTTCATATTCTATCGCGAAAGCTATTGGATATACATGTACTTACGAACAAAAATGTTGGACATCAAAGTGGCTGGTAGACAGAAGACTATGACCAGGATGTCGGCGACGGCCAAGTTCACAATAAAAAAGTTCGTAACGGTCCTCATCCGCGGCGATCTAAAAACGACGGCGATCACGAAGAAGTTGCCGACAATCCCAACGGCGAAGACCAGCAGGTATGCGATGCAGTAAACGGCGGTCATGGCCATGGAATGTCTGTAAAAGAGTTCGGGGACGAAAGCCGACTCGGTGGCGTTGAGGGACGCGTTCATGATCAAGGTGGCACCGTTCGTTTTAATCCCGATCTCGAAGATGGCAGACTTGTGAATGTCACTGGTTTCAGTGTGTGCGGTGACCGCATCCAAAATATTCATCCCGAGATATTCGACGGACAACATTTTATCCGGTAACAAGTCTCCGGGGGGTAGTTTAGTTATGAGCGGTGGTAACGCGCTGGTCGCAAGAAAACCGGACGAGAACTTCCTGCTTCCCTCGTATTGATGGTACTCGTCTTCTTGTTGGAGGTGCAAAGTCAGAATATCTAGTTTCGGTTCGGCCGATTTTAGAACCTCCATTTAAATTAGGGTTCAAATTCCGCCATTACATCGTGAACTTTTTTTCTCTTTCTCTCTCTCTGCAACTCGCCGTTAATTACTCTAATGAGTAATTAGAGGTTACGGTGCATGTCGTCCGGACAGGAAGCGCGCAAGAAACTTATCTCTGTCACAATTCGTGGGGGTAGTTTCACTACTGTACTGAACTTTAGGGGTGATGCGCGGGGCGGCACGTGCTCTCTGCGGCCCGACCGACGCATTCCACGGTGCGACGGCGAATGCAGCGTCGCGGCGCTCTGTACCGATGCAGTTGCGTGGGAGGAAAATTGAGAAGGTCGCGCGTACGATAAGCGTCTGCGCCCGCATTGCTTTCTCTCTTCGTTTCCTCCGAATGCGAACGCGAACGGGGGAGGGGGAAGGGGGCAGGGGGGGGGGGGATAAACGAAGGAAAGTGAGTGGAAAATTAAAGAAGTTTGGGGAAATTTTAAATTAATACTCTCCTATACTATGTAATACTGCAAAAAGGATATTAATGTCTTTATGACATATAAATTTCCAGGCACGCACGCGGGGGTTGTAAATTATCGACTTGGCGAAGTGAAAGCGATTTTCTTTCTTGCGAAAAAAAAATAAGACGAGAAAACTCTCATCGGAAAAAGTAAAAAAAAAAACAGTAATTTTTTCCCCCTTGATTAAGCGACTGCCAGAAACTCGATTATTAAAACTTTGAGACTGATCGACCAAAAAAAAGCTACTTTCATCAATCTGTAGATAAGGAGGGGGGGGGACGCCCTCATTATATCTAATTGTTAATCAAGCAAATGGGTTGCTTAAATAAATGAGAAAACAATTTTAAATAGCAGAAGGACGTCGTACGGAAGTAAGATATAATGTACCACGGCCCCGAACATGAGTGTGCATGTAGGTTTTTCTATTAATATTTCAAGTATTTATCTGGTCTGCAAAATGGTGATTAGATTCTTCGATAGCCAATGCTGACCACACAACTTGGTATAACGGTAAGAGATCATGATCATCTAAATGGGAAATTTCGAGTGCCTTCTCATCGGCACCTGGCGAATAGGCAGAAGATTAGCATCATTGATTACGATTGACTTCAATGCCGCTGGCAGCTTCAGTGATTGGGATTACATCAAACCTACGTGATTTTATCCAAAGGGCGGAAACGCGGGAAAAACTAAGAAAAACGCGCACACGTCCAAATTATACAACAATCCTTTATTTATAACCAGCAATGAGTACACTCAGTATAAAGCACAATTCCATAACGAAAGTCTGTCAAAAGATCTAGTTTTATGTAACGATTAAATCAGAAATTGGGTGCGCACAAAGACAAAAGACAACTGAAAGAGCGCAACAGAAAATAAAACTTGTCTATATATTTAAACAAAATAGTCCACCCAAGTTCTTTAAGCAACTGATGTCCGATTTCTTCACCTCCTGATAAACTTATCTGCCAGATATTATCCTTGGAAAACATTGTATCGATGATAGTTTCCGAGGATACTACCCGGCAGATAAATTTATCCGTAGATGAAGAAACCGGTCCTAAATCGGATCCGATCACGCTTCGTCAGCGTTTCAATCTCAAAATTACAATAAAACAAAATGTCCGGAAGGGACCTAAAACAATTTAAACTCATCTGTATACAATACCTGAAAGGTCACACAATATATTTTAACTAAATTTTAAATTTTTAAAGAGCGGCGTTCGGGTAACATTAATTAACGAACAAGTAAAGAGGAAAAAAGGGTAAACTTCTGACCTTTCTTTGTCCGCCGAGTTACATTGGAAAAGGCCGTTGAGCAGCGTCCTCAGCGGCGGCCAACCGGTTCTTTCAACGACGAGGACGTGATTCCTCAAATCCCTTCAGGAGGGCGTTGATTGGATAAAAGAGGGATCCAGCAGCAGCAGCTGACCCACGAAGTCATATGGAAGAGGTAAGGCTTACCAGAAGTAACCCCACGAATGATTAGTCCCACCAAGGGCAATTAATCCAGAGGGGAGAATAGGTCCCAAACGCCAAGGTAACAACCGACGGAAATCACCAAAGCCAAAAGTAGAAACCTGGAGTAAAACTTGGGGTAACAACCTAGAAGGAGAGAACAAGGGATTAAGTTGGTCGACGGCAAATAAAACTCACTTGGCTGCACGAAAGAGCGCAAGCACGCAGATTAATTCGTGGTAAACCGTCGGAGCCGGCCACCGGCCGTGGAGTATATTTCGCCCCCTGGGGAAATATTACACGAACACCAAAATACTACACGCAAAACAACAAGTAATTTACCCGAACTCTTAAAACAGAAGGAATCGTTGCTAACTCGATTTGGAGGAGAGGGGAAAAAGAGAAGCAAACGAAAAGAAAAGCATCGGAAATAGCTAGCCAACCAGACGAAAACGTGACATAATTGAAAACCAAAACGAAAAAGTAAGGGATCGGAAATAGCTAGCCAACCATATGAAAACGTGACATAATTGAAAACCAATGAAAAAAAAAGGCCGAAGGTTAAGAGAACATCCGAGGTTCGAGCGAGACAGACCGTAAAACATGTTGTGACCAACGCAAGAAAAGCCCAGACTCAACGGCGTCACCCGGAGTAAAATGAAACGCGATTTAAATCGTTCGAATTCAACGAAAATAAAACGAGCTGGTTTCCTGCATTTGTAACAACACTGAAAATTCTGTATTAAGAAAAAGAAACAAGCGTCCCACAAACTAAACTTCGGGTAATTACGGTCGTAGAAGGAATCCACGCTTGAGCCCGAATCGAATATAAAAACACTATCGTGTGGCGTGCAAAGCGAGGTTCGCAGTTAACTCGATCGCAGTTCCTCCTTATCGGCCGGTCTAAAAACAGAAATAACTCCGGCGGATCTATTATACAGGGTTGCACAAGGTACTATGGCAAAAATAAACTGTAACAGTAAATATCGACTACATCTGTGATCATCAACTTATGCCTATTTACTGACAACTTGTTTTTTCTTTTTCACATTTCGTCTAATAATTTACTATTAGTCAGAAATTTCAAACTCATACGAAAAGCAACGCCACATTTCCTCTTCTTAAGCTTCTGAAACTGTACGAGCAAATAAAATTCCCTTACATCGTGCTACAAGGGGCACAATTTAGTGTATGCGTCAGAACAAAACAGAGATAAATAAGAAAAAAAAAATTAAAAGAATAGGAAATTAAAAAAATGATCTGCGACGTACTTACTAATAAGTTTAAGAAATAAGATAAGAAATAAGATGAGAAATAAAATAAGAAATTCTCATACCGTATTGAGTGGAGCGCAGTAATAAAGACTCCGGGTTCTTACTTGGTTCCGGGCTGTTGGGGTCGGCTTCTCAGGGGGTGGTTAGGACACTCACACACTCTTTAAAATACCCTGAATGGGTCACAGTTATTTGCGGTTGAACTAGAAACAGGACGTTGGATTAACTTTTCGAAGCATTAATATTTCAAATAATTATCTGATCTATAAAAGCGCGATTAGATTCTTCTATAACCAATGCTGGCCGCAACTTAAGATAATGATAAGAGATCATGATCATCTACATGGAAAATTTCGAGTGTCTTCCCATCGACATTGTATCTAAATATCGACTAAATTTTTCTATTATCAACTTATGCATATTTACTAGGCATTTAAAACGCGATAGATGATTATGACGTAGGTCGTTGATAGTGACAGGTGACGGTGATAGACGATCTTGACAGATGATAGTGACGAAAAGTCGTTGACGGACAATGGTGACGGTGTTATTCGGTTATCATGAATTTCGGTCGCCCACTCATAAGTTTACATGCACACAAGAACATCATACCTCTGATTATTTACGAAACTATCCCGTAACAGGTTTGTTTTAAAAAGAGGAAAGCTCTTCAAATCTAATTAATTTTCTTTTCAGCCCCCACCGGCCCGGCCGAGAAAGTTTTATATTGAACTGAAATGCTTAAAATTCCAACACGTGCGACGTAATTCCGAAATTAAAGTATGAATTAAATATACGGCCGAAATTCCGGGACGCTCACAAATCTCTCGATGGGAGCTCACCGTGCAAGATATTTTAATCAATTCCCTTCGCGGATTCATATTCGGGGGTTATAACCACCCTGAAAAGTTTTCTGGAAGGCCCCAGGGGCCATATTCTCAAGTCACTCAACCAAAGTCGTATACTAAGCAAAAATGACGTCAAAATGAAGTTGATTTTCCGAAGCTTTACAAATAGTTCGAGAATTGCGTCATTTTGAGGACTTTGATCGAGTGACTTGAGAATAGAGCCCCAGAAGTACGATCCATCGCGAAGCCTTACTCGAGGAAGCAACATTAAACTAGGAGGTACCGCGGAGTGCTTTAAAATTTACTAGGAATGAAGGTGCACGCATATTTTGCAGAAATTAAACTGAATATAAGGATTCGAATTTCCAAACGTCAAGCAAAAAAAGCTACAAAAATAATGTTGTTTAATGTTCCGGTCTGAGACAAAGCTTTCTTTTAAACTCGCGACGCCAGTTTTTATAATCAATGTTTCATTACAAATAACACAGTTATTTTTTGTTAGATGTCATGCACCAAGAGAAATGTGAGCTGAGTTACATGTCACAATGACTCAATTTGTTGCGTACTGCACATTTTACCTTGAGAAGCTGAAACTGTCGACATCAGAATTTCAAATTGGATTTTTCCATTGCTCGTAGGTAACCCGGAGTTCGAAAACAACGACGATTTTACGCCAGTCAGAGTTAAAACTTCCTCTAGTGCAGAAAAATGTATTGAAAAGATGTGCTGTGATGTAAGCTATTGACAGTTAAACAGCTTTTTGTATTTTTAAAGCTTAATAAAGCACGTGTCTTATCTCAATAACGAAGAAGGTGATACCAAAAAAAAAAAAATCAAAGAAGACACTCCTCCGAGTAATTCTTAATTTCTTGACGCGACGACGTTTCGCCTTATTGTTACAACTGCAACATGTGTCAGTTCCCACTTCTTCTTCTCTTCTCTTGCAATTAAGAAGAAGTCATTTACTGAAGATGGCAGCATAGCTGCTGAAATACGTATGTAGTATTAAAAATCATTTTGTGGTTAAGAGATTCAATTCAATTTTGATTGTACTGTGCAAACCACAGTCCCCAATACATCTGAATATCGAATTTTTTTAAATTCTATCATGAAACGTAAAATGCTGATGCGCAGGACCCTAAAAATTACCATGTAGGTGATCATAATCTTCCATCATTATTACGTCATGGCGTGTCCAGCATTGGCTATCCAAGAAAAGAACGGTTTTGCAGATAATTACTTGGGATAAACCTGATGGTCCAATGATACAATTCCATTAAACGTTTTCTTCAGTGGGGGTTGGTACATTAACCTTTGATCAATTTGCCCCTTAGGTTTTCACCCCACACCATCTCATTAGCGTTTGAAATAGTAATTATAATCCCCATTTGATGATAACGAATGCAATATTCGCTTACATGAGAAGGCCCTACAAATTTTCCATGTAGACGATCATGATCATTCAATTATTGACGATGTTTGGATGTTTGAATTAAGGAGTTTTTATTTTTCATATTCTATCCGCGTACGTCACGAGTTAAAATAAAATGTATTGTTGGAAACATGCACTTACGAACAAAAATGTTGGACATCAGAGACAGAAGACTACGACCAGGAGAATTTATTTGTTTATTTAAATTTGATTAATTTGCTTGGTTCACATTTTTTTTAATCTGCGCTAGACTCAATTTTTTTTACAGAGGGAACCTCTATAAAAGCAGAACCGGACGCGCGTTTAAAGCAATTTTGTATCGAATGGGAGTACTGAACGGTTAATAGCGAATCATAATTAACTAACTGGAGTTTTATTTAGCGGAAAATACAGGGGCGGGTTGGTTCATTTTAATGATTTTATATTGCGTTAAGAGCCAAGGACAATTAATTTTATTTTTTTTATTTTAACATTTGAACTTGTTTCGCCTTGAATTTCGAATTCGTAACAATATTCTTTAAGAAATAAATGAGTTTAGAGAAAAATTTGAATTAACCAAGGACAATTAAATTATTTTTTCATGTTAACAAAATTTTGTCGCAAATCGTTTTTGATTGCAGTGAGAACCTCGAGCAGCCTCTGTACAGCTGTTTCAGCCCTGCTTGGGGCTTCGTCAGCAGAGACGTAGCTCGACATTCTCGTCTCTGCTGACGAAACCCCAAGCAGGGCTGAAACAGCTGTACAGAGGCTACTCGAGGTTCTCACTGCAATCAAAAAAGATTTGCAACAAAACTTTCATTATGCTTTGACAGCAAGCATGGCCGTCTTGCATGGGGGACTTATTAGCAGCTCGCACGTTGTTGAAGTCTATTACCTAGTAACCATAGTCATACCCGTTGATTTTCGAGTTCAGATATGTTTGTGTAAAATCACTGTTTAATTAACGTTTACAAAAAATTGGAAATAAATATATACAGTGTGAATAAAATTTAGGAATGGGTGGTCGCTGTTATAGGTTTTCCAAAAAAAAATATTTTAAGTAAATGTTAAATGGCTAATTATTTGCCACAAACTGGCGCATTTAATTTTTTTTCTTGCGACGTCATAATTTTGAACTGTGACGTCATCAATAATTTTCTTTAAAAATCTATATTTTTCTCAATTTTTTTCTGTTCACGATCTTATAAAATATTATACAGATAAGAAAAATTTCGGGGAAATGAACTTCACTTTGTGAGAACTTTATTTTGTAACATCTGAAAATTTTTCTTATAAAATCCTGTAATGTATTTACATGGCCGTAAAGAGAAAAAATATATTATCAATCTGGGTAGAAAGAATTAGACATTGTTCATTTAAAAAATCATTGATGACGTCACAGTCCCAGATTGTGACGTCACAGTCCTAGATTATGACGTCACAGACCCAGATTATGACGTCACATACCCATATTATAACGTCACAGTCTAAGATTACGACATCGCAAGAAAAAATGAAAAATGTCAGTATGTGGAAAATAAACAGTAATTTAACTTTTACTTAAAACATTTTTTTGTAAAACCTATAATAGCGGCTCTATCATCACATCAATCTTCCTTACTTTTTATTCACTCTGTATATTTGTTTGCAATTTCTTGCACACGCTTTTTTTTATTAATTAAATGCAAACATTCTTCGTGATTGTATACAAACACATTTCAACTCGAATATCAGCGGATGTGAGTGATTACTACATCATAAATTTCAACAGCGCGTCAATTGACATAAAGGAATTATTCAAATTCAAAATGGTGGCTATTCAATATTCATATTACCTGTAGGAGAATTATCCATAGTTTCGGAAAACACAAGTTGCAACAGAATCTTAAAAACAAGACGCACACTTTCAGGCTTAAGAAAAATCAAACGTGAGCGTTTTGTGTATTTGGGTTTGAAAGCCCTACGCTTAGTTACTTAAATAACTAAAAATTTTATGATGTCGTCCTACTAACTAACGAAGTATATTACACAAAAAAAACATCGACTTTTTTAAATTGGTACTGCTTACTTTTATATTTTTGCACAGCTAGATTATGCATTTCGACCACTGTGCGTCATCAAGTTCCGAGAAATTTGAGTTAACAAGATGACTTCTATTCTATAAAGGCTGACCTTGCACGTGTTCTCTTTTCGCAAAATATAACATTACATTTACATTTACTATAATCAGAAGTGAGCCGCAACTAGAAATCTCTCCTGGATTCCAAGGAAGACAAGGAAGAGGCTGACACAATCCCTGACGACCTATCAATCCTCCAAAGCTGCATAAAACCCGACGAAAGTGAGGATATCGCTAAACGGCTGACTTGCTCTCCATGCACATTACAAGTTAATAAAGCAAAACCAGCCTTGCCCACCCCCCAATGCTCGAAGCTCGAATTGGAAATACAGGAACCAACCGAGTATCAGATGACGTAAAGAAAGCCCAACGGCGTTAAAGGTCGTATGTGAACGCAATTTAATCTCTTCGTCGAAATAATAACTCTCAAAAAACTGTAATTCACATGAACCAGTCATCGTAGTAAAGAAGTAGATGAAATAAATATATACAGTGTGAATAAAATGTAGGAATGGGTGGTCGCTGTTATAGGTTTTCCAAAAAAAATATTTTAAGTATATGTTAAATGGCTAATTATTTGCCACAAACTGAAATCCGCTTCAATTTGGCTATCCTACTGCAAAGTCAGGTCAAAAAGCGACCGTAAGATGTCCCTGTTTTATCTTTTCATGCTAACATTTAAACTTGTTTCTTCTTATACAATATTCTTTGTGAAATGAACGAGTTTAGAGAGAAATTTGAATTTAAATCGGCGATTCAAAGCGAAATGCTATTTAACAAGGGTATTTAGCTTGCATAATAGCTACACTGCAATGCATCATCACACGATGTGTGGTGGTTCTCTGAAATTTCCTGTGCGACTGTATCGAAGAACGTAATACATCAGAAATAATTGAATTTCAGGATGTAGCTTCATTCTACATTGCGTCTTCCATGTGCTGGCCCCACAATAAAACACACAAATGAGAAAGTTCA
This sequence comes from Prosopocoilus inquinatus, assembly GCA_036172665.1. Lineage (NCBI taxonomy): Eukaryota > Metazoa > Arthropoda > Insecta > Coleoptera > Lucanidae > Prosopocoilus > Prosopocoilus inquinatus. The sequence goes on along the minus strand of CM069871.1, from coordinate 10,366,506 downwards.
AATTTATTACGTCGAGCGTACGTGGTGGCTGTATCTATGTGTAAAGTTAGCTAGCCATGAACTTGGCAGGGGGGGATATAAATACAAAAGAAGACGTTTCCTTGGCAGCCGGCCCTGTCCTCGATTTTCCCTGATTTTCCTGCGGTCAAGGTTGCGGCGCAGGGGTAAGTGATTGCGTAATCCGGAAATTATTGCATACGTTTTCGGATATCGGGCGTCGGCGTCGCCGACGTCGTTTGCACGTTGTACATCCGGAATTTCAATTAACAGTATTTGCTCGTACTTCACTAATCTCGTCGCGAATTTACATAATTATCATCATCACGTACAAGAAAGCACACATACAAATTATTGTTGAACTGTGAGGGTGTGCATGCATAATTTTATGTATCATTAGCATAAGCATAAGTTTTGAACAATTCATTCTTTTATTGAATGTAGTACATTCTGATCTATGTACCTAAGTAAGTGCATTGTTCTTCACGAACACAATGCAGCAGAAGAAACCGCCCTCTGAAATTCCTCTCGGTGTTTGATTTCAATACCAAGAAGACGTGACTTCGACACTTTATTAAAAACGGCCGGGATCCGGTTGCAATTTTTCAAAGCGGAACACCCGCGCTAATATAGACCTTCGACGAGTATGACGGCGACGCCGACGACGACGACGACGACGTTCGAGCAGAGAAGAGTTGCATTCCGGATGCAGGGCGCATCTCGAGTGAATGCATGAGCCAATAAAATTTTAATGCGCGAATACTTTGTGGAAACACGACGGAAGTTTTTGACGTTCGTGACAAATTGAAGGAATGAAGGACGCGTCGAAGTTCCGACGCAAGGCGGGTGGACTCTTTCAAAACCTAAAATTAAAAAAAAGGAAAATAATCGCGCTCGCACCCCAAGAATCACGACAACTTTCCGAAAAACGCAAACTTTATTATATTAAAGTCTACATATTGAGATTCAAGCAACTACCTCCAAAAACGCGATTAGATTCTTTGTTGGCCAATGCTGAACATGATTTGACCTAATGGTGAGAGATCATGATCATACACATGGTCAATTTCGAGTGCCTTCTCATGAGCAGGCTTCATTATTATCATTGAAACACGTGAAATTTTTCTTCTCCTCTTTTCCAGTATTTATGTTGTTAAATTAACATTTTTCTGTTTATTGACGATGTCGGTAAGCTTCCTTAATCTGTCCATAATTGCCATACTCTGTATTTAAAAAAAAAAGAACTTGTTACGCGAGAATTTCATATCAAAACTTTTATAACATTGTTCTCTTTTCCACTGGTTGTAGATCTGGTGAAGGTGTAAAAGCCGAAACCGGTTGTCAAATGAATATCGAGAGAAAACTGGGAAGTATTATTCTTAATTCCGTTTTCATTATTAGTATTTAATTTATTTTAAATTATTATTTGAAAAGGGACCGATAGCATTTTTATTTTCTTGTAAGGGGTCGATTCTTAAGAACGGTTGGTAACCCCTGATTTGCATTTCAAGTTATTTTCTGCAAAAGCGCGATTTAATTACTCGATGGACAATGCTGGAGACCACTTGACCTAATGGTGAGAGATCATGATCATTCTCATAGTAAATTTCGAGTGCCTTCTCATAAGCGAGCTTCATTATTATTATTTTATTTGTTTTATTTGAAAGGGAACCGATAGAATTTTTTATTATCTTGTAATGGGTCGACGATTAAAAAAGATCGGTAACCTCTGATTGACATTTCAAGTAATTTTCTGCAAAAGCGCGATTTGATTCCTCGATGGACAGTGCTGGACCTAACTTGACCTAATGCTGAGAGATCATGATCATTCACATGGGAAATTTCGACTGCCTTCTCATGAACGGGCTTCATGTAAATAACGACTGAGTTCGTTATTGTCAGCTATCGATTATTATTGTTATTATTTAAAGCGTCAATGAGATGGTGCAAATTAAAAGTCCAAGGGTCAAATTCGTCTGAAAGGTTAAAGTACTTCTGGCTGAAGAAGCATGTAATGCAATTATAACATTGGTCGGTCTAGGTACGGGGGGTTCCCAACGGCATCGATAAAGATCTGAAAGGGATCGATGAACCTTTAGAGGTCGACTGGGGATCGATGAACCTCCGGGAGGTCGGACTTATAAATTTTTCATTAGTGGAGATCTATCTGAATAGTTTATTAAAAAGAAGTAATCTGTTAAAAATTGAAACGGGTAGTTTATTTTAAAACAGTAATTTATTAAAATTTCTAAAATACTGTCAAATCGAACAAAATTAAAACAAAAGACGATCGTCGAAAGCACGAAACGTCAAATCTGTAAATATACTACAGAAAAGAAAAAAGAAAGGAACAAAATGACGATTAACTGATGACGATCGAATAGTAAAAGAAAGCCAAACAAAAGACGATCGATTGATAAATAAAAAAATCAAAAATCACGTCAAATAAAATAAAACGAAAGAAAAAAATCTGAAAACAAGATCAGTTGGGAGTTAAAGAATGAAAACAAAAAAAAAAGAAGTCGATTGAAGGAAAATCACAAAGATCAATCAGTTGATTATATTAAGAATTGAATAAAATAAAGACAAATGAGGAATAAAAAATATAAATGATGATGAAAGTTAGGACTAAAATTAAAAAAAAAAACGCGTAAAATAACCATAAACCAAACTCATCTGAAAATTGACAAATTTTGTTATATTAAAGAAAAAGGACGATCAATTAATAATAAAAAAAAATAAATAAATAAAAATAAAGTCAAAGTGATTAAAAGAGGAAACAAAAATGTCGATGAATGAACGGAAAAGAAAAACAAAAGACGACCGATTGATAATTAAGAAAACAAAACCACGTCAATCAAAAGAAAGAAAAAGCGAAAATAAATATAATAAATAATTATAATAAATTGACAGTTAAAAAATAAAAGCAAAATAAATGATATCAATTAAAAAAAAGATTAAAATGTAAAATAAACTCAAATCGAGTCAACGGGAAAGAAAAACAAAAGGCGATCATTGATGATTAAAAGAAAACAAAAGAAAGAACAAACAAAATCAAACAAAAGAAAGAACAAACAAAATCAAACAAAAGAAAGAACAAACAAAATCAAACAAAAGAAAGAAGAAACAAAATCAAACAAAAGAAAGAACAAACAAAAATGAAGATACGTAGTAGCTCAAATAAAATAAAAAGAAAATAAATGAGATCGATTAAAAAAAAAGCAGATTAAAGTGTAAAACAAACTCGAATCGAGTACACTGGAAAGAAAAACAAAAGACGATCGATTAATAAGTAAGAAAACAAAATCATGTCAAACAAAATAAAACAAAAAAAAATAACGATCAATTCATAATTAAAAAAAACAAAATCATGTCAAATAAAATCAAACAAGAGAAAGAACAAACAAGAAACGATGATGAATTAATTGTTAAAAAAATAAAAACAGAACAAACGAAATCGACGATTAAAAGAAAAAACAAAGGTCGATCAAATGATTGAATTAAAAAAAGTCAAATAGGGGAAAAAATAAAAGAAACTCAAACTGATCGTTCAAATATAAAATGAAGTTAATCCGAATTAAGAAAAGAGAGAAAAGGGGCAGTTCATAATTAAAAAAAAATGAAATCAAATGAAGATTATTATTTAAAATGTCAATAAGAGCATGCGAAGTGGTGGCTTGATTCTTAAATTGGTTAAAGGTCAGCAGACCCCGATTTTAAAAAAGCATTTAATGCAATTGAATCAGTGAGAATTAAAAGGAAGTAACTGCCAAACTTAAGAAAAATCTGTCAACAAAATACTTCGATGGAAAAAAGCAAGAAATCGGGTCTTAGGGCCGATTTCATAATAGGATTTTAAATTTAAAGTTACTCTAACCTAAAAAAATACACTTCAGTTCAATAACATTGGTCCGTCTAAGTTAATCTATTTGCATTTCAATTAAATATATGCAAAAGCGTGATTAGATTCATCGCCGGCCAATACTGGACAAAACTTGACATAACAGAAAGAGAGATCATGATCATTTACCTGGAAAATTTGGAGGGCCTTCTCATCAACGCTTTATGTAAGTAACGATTGCATTTGATTTTGATAATTTCTTAAGAGTTATTAAGATTGTTAGATATTACCGATCGCAATCTCTTTATACATTGAAACGCACTATACACGCGGACTTATCTTGTTTATAAGTCGGCGGGGCGGGAGTATGCTCGTAAATAACAATTATTTCGCCGTTATACTAAGAAGTTTGCCTTACGTAGATTTTAAAAGTTTCGAGGAGTTTTGGGAACGGTAAAAGTTTTAAGGCCGCAGAGCAAGGGTATGTTATTTAATTGCCGCTGAATTGTGAATAATCGAAAACAAAACGGTCCAGAGTGGGCCGTGATCCGGATTTTCACTTAATCTACCGCCGCAACGGACCTTTGAAGTTCCGACTCCAAACATTTTGGAACAATTAAGTGCAGTTATTAAATTCAAAAAAAAAAAAAAAAAACAAGCTGAGTTAGTTTTATTTTATTTAATTTTATATTCAGGGCCTACTCTGAATCATTTTATTTTCGATCACATGGTATTTGATTTTCCATATATCTTTCTACAACAAACTATTAAATTACCCATCACCCACCCTCTAAGCTTCCCAAATGCTCGCAGAACTCATGATATAGCCTTCCGCTGTCCGAGTTGTTATGAGAGGTAGGAGGTCACCCTTCAACTTATATAGACTTCCAGTGTCCGAGTTGTTATGAGAGGTATGACGTCACACACAAATTTGCTTTTATTTATAAATGCGTGTATTTATTTTTTTTACAGCTACATCAATCGTGCATCAATACAATTCAAATACAAATATAAAAATACAAATAATAATTCTCAAACCATCTACTGAACAAGAAAATCGTCTTTCGGGGGTGGCTCGTGGGTTAAAAAGAGCAGGGTTGTCAGAAAACGGGGGTGGTTCCGTTGTCTGTTAGAGCCGAAAGAGTTCAGGGTGGGTATTTAGGCTGACCCCCCCTAAATTTCTAAATAAATAACCCGCCATCGTTACATGAGCAACAACTGGTAACCTCGAAGGAAATTAAATTTAAAAAGAAAATCGGGGAAGTCCCCAAGCAAGGCGATTCATCAGAAAACTTACTACAGGCCGCAAAATTAGTCTAAAAAGGTTATGAAAATTAAATCAATTGTTAAAGGCTATGCTATAAACCCTCCACTTCTCACCTAAAAATTACGGTTTTCGTTCAAGGGGAAGTAGGGGTAGTAGTGTAAGGGTATCGTCATAGTTAATACTGGATCCACGGCCGGAACAATTATAAGTAGGTATAATAAACGAGGAAAACGTTAGAGAGGGAGAGAGAAAGAGAGTGAGAGAGAGAGAGAGAGAGACAAGACAACACTCAATCTTATCTGAAGAGCACATTAAAGCGCGCATCAATTTTCGTAATGAATAATTGAAAAATTTCTACACCGCGAGAGCGAGATTCTCATTTCTTTCTATCACGCCAGCAGATCAATTTGAAACGCGTCATTGGTCTGAAATTAAACTGGAGCTCGGGTGGAGAATATTATTAAAAAAAAATAAAATAAAATGAAACTAGCGTGGTCTTTCCTCGAGAGTTTTATGAAATTCTTATCCTAGTTGGATTGAATGTAGCGAGTTTTGTTTCAGTTCAGAGAGAGAGAAAAAAAGGCAAAGATTTATTGTTATTCTCAAAAATAAAACAAAAAATCTCAATGGATAGGGAAATCGACTGCTTCGGAAATATAAAGTCTTTTGTATAGTGAATACTAAAAGATTGACATAGACCCCTAATGTCCGATTTTTTCACCTCCTGATAAATTTATCTGCCAGGTATTATCCGTGAAAACCAATGTGTCGATAATAGTTTCCGAACTAGGCAAATAAATTTATCCGTAGATAAAGACACCGGGTCTTAGAAACGTTTTAAATTGTAATTATTAGTTGATATTAACCAATTTAGTCGTTATAAGCCCACTCGTGAGAAGGTCCTCGAAATTTACCAGGTAAGTGATCATGATCTCTCACCGTTAGGTCAAGTTATGTCCAGCATTGTCCATCGAGGAATCAAATGACGCTTCGCACGACCTCACCAGCATTTTAAGTAATGAAACTAATCGTTAGCTGACAGTAAAGAATGCAGTCGTTATTTACATGAAACGTTCATGAGCAGGCACTCGAAATTTCCCCTGTAAATGATCATGATCTCATTTTCCAATTTCCTTTAACAACATCGTTCGATTGTCTTTTGTTTTTCTTGTTTAATTTATATTGAGTTACTTTTTCCTATTTTTTCACAATTTATCCGAATCAGGTTTTTTTTTTATTTTAAACAATTCTTTGGTTTAAATTTAAGCGAACGCGTTTTATTTCCGAATTGTTTTTTGTTCGTTCTAACTTTCGAAGAAGAGAATCCCGCCTAAGATACCGAGTGATCAATAGAATTCATAATTAGAGGAGGCTGTGATTGGTGCTATTTTATGCTGTGCAGTTGGATACAATGACAAATAAATAATAAGTTGACAGTTATCATATTTGAGGCTATGCTCGTGCTTTACACAATCTTTATTTTCTTTTTAGAATATTGGAGGAGGGGGATCCACAAATCAAATCCGTTTATTATCAATCATTAAAAAAATAAAAGTAACAATTTGGCACTTATAATTTTTTAATTTCGGACTGTAAGCCTCTGTTTGGAAAATATCACAGCCTGCTCTAATTATAAATTCCATTGATCGCATTCTTCCATTTTTGTCTTCGATTTTTAATTTGATTGAGTTTGAGATTTCTTCCTTTTAATTAAGCGATCGTCTTTTGTTTCTGAAATTTATTATTTTGTTATTTATTATTATTATTTATTATTTAGTAAAAGTCTGAAACGTTTTAAATTGTCATTATTAGCTGATATTACCGAATTTAGTCGTTATAAGCCCGCTCATGAGAAGGTCCTCGAAATTTCTCAGGTAAGTGATCATGATCTCTCACCATTAGGTCAAGTTGTGTCCAGCATTGTCTATCGAGGAATGAAATGACGCTTCGCGCAACCTCACCAGCGTTTTAAATAATGAAACTAATCGTTAGCTGACAGTAAAGAATGCAATCGTTATTTACATAAAACGCTCATGGCCAGGCACTCGAAATTTCCCATGTAAATGATCATGATCTCACCATTACGCCCGACGTTGACTATCAAAGAATCTAATCAGGCCTTAGCACATAACTATTTCAAATATTAATAGAAAAAAATTGATGGACCAATTTTATATCCGCATTAAGTGCTTCCTCAAGGCCGGGATGCATTAATCTTTAACAAATTTGACTCTCGGGTCTTTTAAATAATTATTGTAATCGTTATCTGATTATAAAGAACGCAATCATTTCTTACATAAAGCGTTCATGAGAAGGCACTTGAAATTTTCCATTGGCATGACTGTGATCTCTTACCATATACATACAGTGTGTCCCCGGATTCAGTTCGCGATACGTATAATGGACCGAAAATATTTGAATTCATATTTCATATTTTGCGGTTCAGATGCGAAATGAATTTGTGCCGTATTTGACCTCGAAAGTCTTCAAGGCGGCGGAATTAACACAAGAAGAAATAAAATATGTGAAGGCAAAGTGGTATTTCTTTTGAATTTGGAAGAAAATTTTACTAAAATAAAATGATTTTCGTTGGAAATTATTGAAATATACCAACACTCTATCCATTCATTTGTTTATTTTTCTCCTACTTCATATTTACATCGTATTTAACCTTATTTAATTTTTTATTCAACTGCATATTTTAAATGATACAGTTTAATTTTTCACTTGTTTTATTTTATACGTTCATTTTTCGCTTTTTTAAAAACATGAATGTTAGTTACATTATCATTAACGTCTTCTATCATTGATCAAAGTTAGAGCGGTTGTCTTTTGTTTGTGAGATTTGTCGCTGACTTTGTTTGTTGCGTGCGCAAAGAATATTCGTTTAACTTTTTCCTTTTTTTTTAAACAATCAATTTTTTTTCTTCAACTTTTCTTCGTCTAGTCCGCGTTACGCTTCTTTCATTTTAATTGATTTTTTTGGTTTGGCGAGTTAAGGTTTAAACGTTCGTTTTTTGTTTGCATAAATCTATGTTTTCAACTTCTAAAATTTTTGTATTTTTATTTATTGCTTGCGCAAGTCTTTTTCCAATCTCCTTTAACAATATCGTTCGATTGTCTTTTGTTTTTCTTGTTTAATTTATATTGAGTTACTTTTTCCTATTTTGTTCTGAATTTATCCGAATCAGGGTTTGCTTTTTTTTTATTTTAAACAATTCTTTGGTTTAAATTTAAGCGAACGCGTTTTATTTCCGAATTGTTTTTTTTTTGTTCTAATTTTCGAAGAAGAGAATCCCGCCTAAGATACCGAGTGATCAATAGAATTCATAATTAGAGGAGGCTGTGATCGGTGCTATTTTATGTTGTGCAGTTGGATACAATGAAAAATAAATAATAAGTTGACAGTTATCATATTTCAGGCTATGCTCGTGCTTTACACAATCTTTATTTTCTTTTTAGAATATTGGGGGGGGGGGTCCACAAAACAAATCCGTTTATTATCAATCATTAAAAAAATAAATGTCACAATTCTGGCACTTATAATTTTTTAATTTCGAACTGTAAGCCTCTGTTGCCAACTTTTTGGAAAATATCACAGCCTGCTCTAATCATAAATTCCGTTGATCGCATTCTTCCATTTTTGTCTTCGATTTTTAATTTGATTGTGTTTGAGATTTCTTCTTTTTAATTAAAGCGATCGTCTTTTGTTTCTGAAATTTATTATTTTGTTATTTATTATTGTTATTTAGTAAAAGTCTGAAACGTTTTAAATTGTAATTATTAGTTGACATTAGCGAATTTAGTTGTTATAAGCCCGCTAATGAGAAGGTCCCCGAAATTTCCCATGTAAGTGATCATGATATCTGACCGTTAGGTCAAGTTGTGTCCAGCATTGTCTATCGAGGAATGAAATGACGCTTCGCACAACCTCGCCAGTGTTTTAAATAATGAAATCAATCGTTAGCTGACAGTAAAAAATGCAATCGTTATTTACACAAAACGCTCATGGGCAGGCGCTCAAAATTTCCCATGTAAATGATCACGATCTTACCATTACGCCCGACGTTAACTATCAAAGAATCTAATCAGGCCTTAGCAGATAATTACTTGAAATATTAATAGAAAAACCTTGATGGACCAATTTTATATCCGCATTAAGTGCTTCCTCAAGGCCGGGATGCATTAACATTTAACGAATTTGACCCTCAAGTCTTTTAAATAATTATTATAATCGTTATCTGATTATAAGGAACGCAGTCGTTACTTACATAAAGCACTCATGAGAAGGCCCTCCAAATTTTCCATGTGCATGACTGTGATCTCTTACCATATACGTACAGTGTGTCCCCAGATTCGGTTCGCGATACGTATAATGGGCCAAACATTTTTGAATACAGATTTCGTATTTTGCAGTTCAGGTCTGCTTGGTGCGAATTGAATTTGTCCGAATTTGACCTCGAAAATCTCAACATGGTGGAATTAACACAAGAAGAAATAAAATATGTGAAGGCAAAGTGGTAAAATTTTACTAAAATAAAATGATTCTCGTTGGAAATTATCGAAATATACACAATTTCAACATCCTATTCATTCATTTGTTCTTTTTTTCTACTTCATGATTACATCATATTTAATCTGATTAATTTTTTATTCAAGTGCGTATCTTAAACAATACAGTTTAATTTTTCACTTTTTTTATATTATACGTTCATTTTTCGCTTGTTTTTACAAATGAATGTTAGTTACATTATCATTAACGTCTTCTATCATTGATCAAAGTTAGAGCGATTTTCTTTTGTTTGTGAGATTTGTCGCTGACTTTGTTTGTTGCGTGCGCAAAGAATATTCGTTTAACTTTTTCCTTTTTTTTTAAACAATCGATTTTTTTTCTTCAACTTTCCTTCGTCCAGTCCAGCGTTACGTTTTTTTCATTTTAATTGATTTTTTTGGTTTGGCGAGTTAAGGTTTAAACGTTCGTTTTTTGTATGCATAAATCGATGTTTTCAATTTTTAAAATTTTTTGTATTTTTATTTATTGCTTGCGCAAGTGATTTTCCAATCTCCTTTAACAATATCGTTCGATTGTCTTTTGTTTTTCTTGTTTAATTTATATTGAGTTACTTTTTCCTATTTTGTTCTCAATTTATCCGAATCAGGGTTTGCTTTTTTTTTTATTTTAAACAATTCTTTGGTTTAAATTTAAGCGAACGCGTTTTACTTCCGAATTGTTTTTTTTTTTGTTCTAATTTTCGAAGAAGAGAATCCCGCCTAAGATACCGAGTGATCAATAGAATTCATAATTAGAGGAGGCTGTGATTGGTGCTATTTTATGCTGTGCAGTTGGATACAATGAAAAATAAATAATAAGCTGACAGTTATCATATTTGAGGCTATGCTCGTGCTTTACACAATCTTTATTTTCTTTTTAGAACATTGGAGGGGGGGGATCCACAAAACAAATCGGTTTATTATCAATCATTCAAAAAATAAATGTCACAATTCTGGCACTTATAATTTTTTAATTTCGGACTGTAAGCCTCTGTTGCCAACTTTTTGGAAAATATCACAACCTGCTCTAATTATAAATTTCGTTGATCGCATTCTTCCATTTTTGTCTTCGATTTTTAATTTGATTGTGTTTGAGATTTCTTCTTTTTAATTAAAGCGATCGTCTTTTGTTTCTGAAATTTATTATTTTGTTATTTATTATTGTTATTTAGTAAAAGTCTGAAACGTTTTAAATTGTAATTATTAGTTGATATTAGCGAATTTAGTCGTTATAAGCCCGCTCATGAGAAGGTCCCCGAAATTTCCCATGTAAGTGATCATGATCTCTCACCGTTAGGTCAAGTTGGGTCCAGCATTGTCCATCGAGGAATCAAATGACGCTTCACACAACCTCACCAGAGTTTTAAATAATGAAATTAATCGTTAGCTGACAGTACAGAATGCAATCGTTATTTACATAAAACGCTCATGGGCAGGCACTCAAAATTTCCCATGTAAATGATCATGATCTCACCATTACGCATGACATTGACTATCAAAGAATCTAATCAGGCCTTAGCAGATAATTACTTCAAATATTAATAGAAAGAACTTGATGGACCAATTTTATTTCCGCGTTAAATGCTTCTTGAAGCCCGGGATGCATTAACATTTAAAGGACTTGACCCTCAGGTCTTTTATAAATAATTATTGCAATCGTTATTTGATAATAAGAAACGAAATCGTTACTTACATAAAGCACTCATGAGAAGGCCCTCCAAATTTTCCATGTGGATGACTGTGATCTCTTACCACATTCATAAAAATGTTAGAATACGAGAATACCGATCGTGAGACTTTTAAGAACGTTGCGATTTATGAACCGCGCAATATATTTTGTAATTACAGTTGGCTGAATTAAATTGAAACGCACCGCACCATACGTTCATGCATTAAATAAATAAAGTGTTTTTGTTTGCATTGCTTCGCCGCCGCCATCAAGTTCAGGCCGCAAGAGCGCGCTCGCGCCCCTTTCAAGATCGTAATTACTTTAATTGTGGAACTCGCAAACATCGATTTGAAAATATTATGTACCGCCAACCGCGTGATCGATTCGTGTGTTTTCAGGAGGACGCTCGCTGAAATTGGATTGGATCAACAAAAAAAAAAAAATAAACAACATTACGTACTTAGCGCTCAAGGTAAACAAATTTTGTTGTTTACGCATCAATCTCATTTTTTTTGCTTCTTCTCATTTTGTTTTCGAAAACGAAACTAAAATAAAAACAACTTGGCTTAAAAATTGCAGCTTACGTTTCACTTTATTTACAAAATTCTTGCTCTTATCATTATTGTACATACATACATAATACAACAAGAGTTTAATAAAATTTATGATCCTACATATTTGGTACAAGACGATAACTGCGGTGATAATATTGCACTGGAGGCCTGTTATGCAAATGTTATGAGTGGATTAGGTTTGTATTACGATCTAGTTACATGGAATGCAGAGACGGATTTGCCCGCGAAGGCGCAGGGGGGAGGGGGCGGGTTCACATTTTGAAACCAATTTGTTTTTTTTTTTTTTTTGTCTCAATACAAACAGCACACTCAATATGCGAAAGAAAAACGAAATTAATTTTTCATTGAATTAACGAGGTTGCACTGTACGATTTTTCTTTTGGACACGTAATATAATAGTTAGTTAGTAACAAAAGTGCTAATTAAATAATACGTTAGGAAAATTGATATACTCATAAACACTGAAATGAATAAGAATAATGATTATGTGATTGGTGCTTTAGTGATTTACATTAAATGAGTTTGATGATTTGTTAGAAGATGATTTACGTATGTACTATCATGCTCGATAAAAACGGTAATCCCGCAGGCGAACCGCGCCCTTATAAACATCCAGCGGTGGCAAGCTTTAGCCATCCCCGAAATTGTCAAATGGTGTCGTTTTAATCGAGCCTGATAGTACATGTTAACTTTAGGGATTTACATTAAATGAGTTTGATGATTTGTTAGAAGATGATTTACGTATGTACTATCATGCTCGATAAAAACGGTAATCCCGCAGGCGAACCGCGCCGTTATAAACATTCAGCGGCGGCAAGCTTTGGCCATCCCCGAAATTTTTGAAATGGTATCGTTTTAATCGAGCCTGATAGTACATGTTAATTTACTTAGGTACATAAAACTGATATATCATAATAAAATCTGTATTTATATACATGAACACTAAACGTATCAGTCACAAAATATATTAATTATCTTCTATGTACTAGACTAACTGGTAACTTTATGAAATGTGTCGTTGTGTTTTGTTTAGGGGGTTCCCGGGGGCGGTAGGAACATTCAAATATACGAGGGCGGATCGAAATGTAGGTTCGTTTTTAAAAGAGGGCAACGACGCGCAGCGCCATCTCTTGAGGACCGTCGGAAACTTTTTTTCGTTTAATTCGTTGCGAAAGCATCTTCTTTACCCGATTAGGTTGATAACGATTGTTACGATTGATTGAGCACACAAACATGAGGTGCTCTGCCAATTTACCGTACGGATTTCTCCAAAAGATGGCGCTCTAAATTCCAAAACAATCCACTTCTGCATCCATTTCTGGATCAGTTTTTTTTTAATGACTAATATAATTCTAACTTTAATGCTTTGAACTTCGTGTGACATTCTTTAATAGTTTGCCTGGAGGGGGGGGGGGGAGAGACGACGACGATAAAAGTGGATAAAAAATGCATGAAAGAGAGAGAAGTTTTTTTTTTTAAGTGAAGGAAAGGCCATGTCGCTCTGCATAATTTTTTTTCTCTCTTTATTCGATTAAGGATCATTGAACTCTTTCAGTACCTCTCCAACAGCTGATCATCTTTATTTACCCCAGCGGCATCAACGATCAAAAACAGGAGAAGAAACGCAATGGAAGGGGCAACATGCATGAAGGAAAACGATAAAACGAGGTTCTCATCTATCCTTATTTTTATTTTACGGTGAGCTTCAGTTTTCAGCTCGAATTGTAAAGATGTACGGAACTTGGCTTACCAGCAACCAAAAATGACCCATCTCCATTTCCCAAGAAAATAAGAGAAAGATTACCAACAGGAGACAAGGTTATGGGTTTCAAATGGTGTTGTCAAGGTGAAGTCATTCCTCAAACTCAAGTTTCTCTTTTTCCTAAATGCAGACTGGTTGCTCAAACGTATTATTTCCTGGATAGACTTTTAGAATGCAATTTTCAAATTCTTCTTTTACTTATTTGCCAAAATTTGGTGTCTCTCAGGTTTCTTCTTTATTTTCAAGTTCACTGGAGATGTCACTAGCCCCCCATGAAAGAAGCCAAATCCACGCTCCACGCCCCACCTCAATAGGACTTACTCTTTCATGATTAATAATGAGTCTCCTGAAACAAGTGAATGGATAAAAGATACGAGATGAGAAAGCGCCGAGAATTTGCCCACAACGACATCAAGAAATGAGGAGTACAGAAACGTAGATAATAAAAGAAGACAGAGGCTGATGTAGTACCATAAGAGACCAAGTCAGATGGGTAACGGAGAAACAGAGATGAGCCTAGATAAAATTGGAAAATAAGAGACCAAGTTAGATGGGTAATGGAGACACAGAGAGAGATGAGCATGGATATCTTCCCTGTAAAGTCAGGAACCGAAGGGATGACATATAGCAGAAATAATAGGATCAAGTCCAAATAAGAGGGAAGAGAAGGCTTTTGACCAGAAGAGAGGACCCAAGTCTTAGCACGGAGAGGGAGAGAGAGAGGGGTAAATCCAGATCCACATCAACATCAAAGGGCGTTTCAGGGAGTCTCAAGTCAGGAACCGAAGGGATGGTAGATGGCAGAAATAATAGGACCAAGTCCAAATAAGAGGGCAGAGGAAGAGAAGGTTTTTGACCAGAAGAGAGGACCCAAGTTTTAGCATGGAGAGCGAGAGAGAGAGGCAAATCCAGATCCACATCAACATCGAAGGGCGTTTCAAGGAGTCTCAAGGGATGTAGATAGAAATAAATAAAACAAACAAGCAAGCAAAGAGAAGAACAAGAGGAGGAAGCACAGAAATAAAATCAAATGTCACCATCAAAAGTCGTTTAGCTAAAGACTTCTTGAAAGAAATTTAGAAGTTCAGGGTCGCAAGGGATGTAGATGGGAGAGGTAAGAGGGTCAATTCCAAACAGAAATAAGAAGAAGAATAAGAAGAAAACGTTTTTTTCAAGAGGACCCATTTCTATAAAACAAACTGTAAGAAAAAGATAACTCTCAGAATATTATAAAAGACGAAATCAGGTGGGTTATGTCTAAGAGACGCTAAGGAAGGTGTGGAGGTGAGCTCAGAAGGCATTAGGTAGTAGGCCAAAGGTCAAAAATCGTTTAACAGTTTGGACCTCCAAATCGATAGTCTAAAAACAAAACAAGAGAGTTAGAACGAGTTCAAACCACCATCTAAATACCAGAAAGAAGAGGGCTGAGTCCTAGCAAAACAAAACGAGGAAGAAGAAGACGTTGCTCTTCAGAAGTCCAAGACTCTTGCGTTGTTCAAAAAAAAAAAACTTCAAGGACTGAAAGAACCTCGAATCCCAAACACGGGATTGGACTCGCAAGGAATACGCAGCCAAATTCACTACATGGTCTTATTTTAAAAGAAGGCAGAAGAAGAGGAGGGTTCAGAGGTTGGAGAATAAAAAATTGCGTTGCGTAATTGTCCACACTTAGTGGAGACGGCGTGGGGATGCAGTACTTTGCACAGGTAGTTATAACTATGGGTGCCCCCCAACCATTACGTAACACCACGGAAAAGCAAGAGTATACACCCCAATGACCCCGGAAAGGTTTCGAATTATAGGTTGTATAACTCAACGTGATTGAAAATCACTATGAGCAGGCATAAAATTTATAAAGAAAAAAAGTGATAGTTCAGGCTATTTAAAAAAAAATAAATAATAATAAAATAGCGATCCACCCTCGTAAATACCTTTCGCTTAGACTTACAAAATCAGAATTCCTCCGCCCCAGTTCACCTTTTCGTGTGTTAGTAAAACATTTGTCCGTAACACCCATGCGTTTGTTTATTACAGTTTTTCACTCTATCGTTTCGCACTGGGCATCGTCAGGGTCGAAATGTGCGCGTGCGCGTGCGAATGCGAATGGGAATGCGGCGCCGCCGCACTTTTGTGAACGAACGAGGGACGCTGCAGCATCTCGTCGGATAACGAATGCTTCCGATCCCTGTGCGGCTGGCTCGGTTTCGGATCCGGCTGCGACGAAGTCGGGTCTCTGATTCGCTTTCGGGGTACAGACTTCAACGAATCCTCGTAGCTACTACACGAAAATGGCATTTTTAAAAATAACATCGTACATCGATCTTTGAGGTCCGAACGCACTTCGTGGCTGGCATTTCTGAAGGTTCGGGCCCCAAAGTTCGATGTACCAAAATCTACAGCGTCACATTGAAAGACAATTAAGGCGAGCACTTTATTTATTTATTTTTTTGAAGGAAATAGGATCTCTGGTGTAGCATTCTCAAGTAAATTGAAACGACTTGGTGCGTCATTTGTCAGCATGGAATTCCCTCTCCATTAAAACGTTAATTTTACATAAAGGACTTTGGAAAAGGAATTTGATGAGTAGCAAACTAGTGGACATTAACCTCACTTGGATAAATAGTTTTTTGCGAGGTAGATTTTTTTAGGCAATTTGGCTCACATTTTCGGCGAGAATTTTTTTTTTTGTTTTTTGTATAATTTGATTAATTCCAGTTGATTCCATAGATGGTAGCGACTTACTTGCTGCTGTCCTCTGCGGATGATTGACTACTGGATTGTCCGCATTGGCAATGCACGGTCGCGTCCACAATTCCGGAATCGTGTCCGCTGGAATGCAGGGACGTAATCGAGGTTTCCACCCCGCCGATGCTGCGTGAACGCTCCCGAATATGCGGCTTCCTCCTGGCGTACCGCGGACAGTTAACATCGTGCCGATGGCGGTATCCAACATGGGATGGTCCCGAATTCAGGGTGTCCCCGTAATGCAGTCCGTCGCCGTAGCTCGCCGGAAAAAGGCCATGCTTCCCGAGGGTGCTCGCTAACGTGTAACCCATTTGCTGAGAGTGAGCATAACTCTTCCGAAGCAGTCTAACGCATGCAAAAGAGATACTAGTTATACTACGCACGCACCAAGCCAGCCAGTGAGAGAAACCCCTCCAAGTGAAAGATTTTAATTTTTTCGAAAATCACTTACCGCTTTCTTTTTTGGCGGACGCAAATCACCGAGACGGCGGTGACCAGCGCCCCTATGAAGACGATGCAGCCCAGAACCACGACGCCGACCTCGAGGGTCGACAGCAACACCCTTTGATTCCTGGCGTGGTTGCGCTCTTGGGTTCCGCTCACCAACCCGAGAACTTTATGACTTTCAAGTCTGCGCTCAATTTCCGACTGTCTCGTTTGGAGTACCCTGAAATAACTTCTTGTTATTGGAAAAGTTTCGGGAGATAAGTGGGGAATTACCTCTGCAACTGCTCCATATCGACCACCACGTTCAGACGGGGGTCGACCGCGTATAAATACATGTCGGTACTGAAACGAAAGAAGGCGTTTTTAAATAATCAAGCTCGCCGTTAAGGGGTTGGTTGGTTTTACTTACGCGGTGTTATCGATTTGGTTTCGATCCACGTGCGGTTCGATTTTCCGTATACGGACGTCGTATCCGGTCGCGTTGTAAAGCGCCCTTAAATAAAAATTGCAAAAGATTTTAAAATTAATAAATGAAACCCACTACTTCGCAAAAGAGCAATAATTAGAGCTAATCAATCCGACCAATTACTTCGCTTAATTAAAATGCGAAATCCTCGTCGTCGATTAACTTCACATCTACTTACGTTGTAATGCCATCCATACTCTTTTCCACCTCGGTGGGCTTAGATCCCATTACCATTATAAGCTGCTTGTCTTCATTCAATACGTACACCTGTTGATTGTAAAGAGCGTGAGTTCGAATCTAATACCCTTTGTAATTCGGGGGTTGGGAGGGGGGAACTTACGAGAACGTTGGCGATCGATGACTTGCCATCGTCTGCACCCCTGCGATCCGTCGCCTTCACATCGAAACCGAACACTTTGCCCGCGTATTTCGCGAAGCTGGACACGGTGCGGACCTGGCCTGTCACCGAATCGATGGCGAAGCGCCGCGACGTCTCGTCAGCGCGCCCTAGGATCTGATAGCGGACCTCGCCGTTCATCCCCAAATCGGGATCTTTAGCCTGCAAGGGAAAATCGTGAAGTGAAAGTGTTACGAATTAACATTTCCATCCCCAAGTCGACATTTTTAGGTCTGCAAGGGAAAAATCCTAAAGTGAAAGAGTTTCGAATTGACATTCCCATCTCCACCTTGTTGTTAAAAAAAAACTGAGATGCGAAGAGGGTTAAAAAATCGCGTTTTGGTTTGCAGATGGCGAACGATTTGCTTACGTGTAAACGGATAACTTGATATCCAAAATTGGCATTGGAAGGAATGGCTGCTACAATGGGCCTTCCTGTGATCGTAAACTTCGGAACGTTGTCGTTCAAATCGGTGACCCTCACGATGACTTTGACCTCGTTCAACCCTACGGATTAACCAACCCCCTGGTTTGCACGCGTCTTCAAAATGATACATTTCGCCTTACCTATATCGCTGAGCTTCTCGTTGGTAACCGGGTAGACCATCACCGTCATGTCCCTGCCGACCTTGTACTGGTCCAATCTCACCCGGACTTCGTACAAGGCCCGACTTTCCCTATCCGGACTTCGGATTATGTACAGCGACCCGTTCCGGGGGTCAATCTTAAACGTGCGCCTGACGTCGCTGTTTTTATCCCCAACGATGCTATACCGCAACCTATAATTCTTGTAGGGCTCGGTGACGTTCAGCGTGACCAATTTCAGAGGTACGGGGACGTTCTCCTCGACCTCAACCTCGTAGTAGCGGTGCGCGAAAACGGGGTGTTCCATGTTCGTCAGATCCTCCTGGACGTCGATCACGCTTATAATCAGCAGGGCGGTGGAGCTCAAACTGGGCGAGCCCAAATCCGAAGCGACGATAGTCACGTTGTGGTTCTCCACGGTTTCAAAGTCCAACTTGCCAATGTTCGTCACTATCCCCTCTTTTGAGTCGATCGCAAATAGGTTATCCGTGTTTGTTTTGTAAGGGATGTCGAAGAGGATGAGGCCGTTTCCGTTTCCGGTGAAATCGGAATCGTTGGCGAAGACCCTCGTGATCGGCGTGCCGATAGGGGTGTTTTCGGCAGCCGTCGCGTAATAAACCGGCATGATCTGTACGCTTCCGCTGTCCGTAACATCCACCAGGTCGTCGTAACCATAAAACACGGGCGCGTTATCGTTTATGTCGAGGACGTTAACCTCGACGTTCACGGTACTGCTGAGGGCCTTCCCCCCTAACGGATTGTCACGCGCCAGAACGACAAACGAGTACTTGTCTATCTTCTCGCGATCCAATTCGCCGTTCACCCTGAGGATCCCCTCAAATTCCGAAATCGAGAAGGGCAAGTCTTCCTCGTCTAAACTCTTCAAGGAGTAGGAGACGTTTGCATTATTGCCAAAATCCGCGTCCGTCGCTTCTATCTTCCCCAGGATGCTCCTGGAGAATCCGGCTTCCTCCGTGTCGAAATTGTACCACGACTTTTTGAAGACCGGCGGGTGATCGTTGATGTCCTTGATGAAGATCCTCGCGACGATCGAGTCTTTCAGCTCGCTTCTATCCGACGCGGTGACGTTCAGTCGGAATTCGGATTCGGGAGGTAAAGTCCTGGCCACGATGATTTCGCCCGTGGCGGGGTTCACCATGAAATACTGGGTGACATGGAAGGGGTCGATGGCCTGCTCGTTCGGAATGTACGTTTCCGAGATGAGTTCGTACTTGATGAGGGAATTGTCGCCTAAATCCTTGTCTTCGGCGACGAGCTTCAAGATGATCGAGCCGACGGAAATGTCTTCGGGCAACGAAATGATCGGCGATACTTTTCCGCTTTTATCCTCTTGAGATTTGTAGGTGGGGGAGAGGGCGTAAATGGCGGCGTTGCTTCCGTTCACCGGGACGTACGGCGACGATATTTTCGAGCTGGTTTTATCATAATCGAGGATTTCGATCCCCTTGTTTAATATGGCGTTCATCTGCACGAAGACCGGCGCGTTGTCGTTCTCGTCTTCGACCTTAATCACCAACTTGACTTCGCTGTACAAACCACCCTTGTCTTTAGCCACGAGGCGCAGTTGGTACAAGTCTTTTTGCTCGCGGTCCAAGGGAGTTAACCCCCCGTTGAAGTAAATCTTTCCGCTGTTTTTATCCAAGCGGAACATCTCGCTGCCGTTTCCGAAGATGCTGACGATGAACTCGCCGTTCTCGTCGACGTCGGCGTCGCTCACGTGCACCGGGTAGTTCAGCTCCACCTCCGTTCCGGAAACGCTGTTCTCTTTGAGCGCGCCCTCGTAAGAGTCGTGCTCGAATTTGGGGGCGTTGTCATTTTCGTCGTCGACGTAGACGATCGCCTGGTAAATCCCCGAGCCGGTGGAAATCCCCTCGGCGATGATCGTCAGCCTGTACACGTCCCTCTCCTCGCGATCCAGGGATTTCTCGGTGAACAGCGAACCGTTCGAGGCGATGGAGATTTGATCCGTTACATCTCGCTGGTTGGCGATCAGGAATTTGATTGGTTTGGTGGTGGTCGCGTTGGGTGGGGTTAAGGTGCCTATTAGGACTTTGCCGGCTTGGTTTTCTTTGACGTGGAATTCCATTGGTGAAGAACCCGTTCCTCTGGAAATAATGGTAAGGTTTTTAGTTACATCGGAAGGCCAGTGGATAGACAGACCGTTTTGTGGAAGTAAAAAACCTTCCGTTTCTAACCTTCCAAAAAAGAGGAAGTGGTTGGCTTGCGGTAGTTCGACTTAGAATGAAGATTACCCATCCTTAGTCTTGGACCATGCCTATTTAAAGAAGTAGAGATGGTCCAAGATTTAGAATGGGGTTATCTTCGGGAATCTTGAACGGGTATAGATGGTCCAAGACTTATTGGGAGTCCTAGACCAATAAAGGTGATCCAAGACTTAGCATGGGGAGTTTCGGATCACTAGAGATGGTCCAAGACTTAACATGGGGTTATCTTCGGGAGTCTTGGACCAGTAGAAATCGTCCAAGACTTAGCAGAGGCTTATCTTCGGAAGTCTTCGACTATCTCAGCTATAGAACTAGAGGTGGACAAATATCTTAAAATGGGATTATCTTAATTTCTACAAAAATCATCTTCGGGGGTCTTCATTTTAAGTCGCAAGACAACCATTTCTGCAAAAAACGATCTAATTGGGCCACTCACTTAATAAAAATGCCTTTATCAGCGATATCCACCACATGAATGGTTACGTTGGTCACCAAGGAAATATCGACGTCATCAGTTACCACGGCTTCGAACTCGTATATTTGCCTTTCGTACTTCGAGAGCGCATCTACAACCGTGATAGTCCCAGAACGCTCTTCCACAGCAAACGGAACTGCAAAAATTTTAAAAAATCCACGATATTATGGCGGGGGGAGGGGAGGTTAACAGGCGCCACCTTACCTCCATTGGGGTACCCGTGCAACAAATCGTACATTAAATTCTTGTTATTGTTGTACTCATCTGTGATTCTGATTTGGCCGACGCTCGAACCGACATCGACGTTCCCTCCGACCCAAAACTCGTAGGGGGCGCCGATGAAATCCGGCAGTTCCCTAGAATCATCTACGAAATTCCCCAGAATCACGCATCATCCCTCGGACAAACAAGGAAGCTTCTTACCTGGGATCCTAACGTCGATCGTGACCACCGCCAAGGAAACTCGCTTCTCGCTGGGGTTGAGGGGTTGGTCGGACGCTTCCACGAAGAGCAGGTGGCGCCCTACCAAAAGCGGCGTTTCCGTAATGTTCATGCGCCCTGTCCGCGGGTCGATCATGAAGGGGATCGAGGTATTGGGGGCTTTCTGTATTGTAAAGAGGACCAGGCCGTTTCGCCCCAGGTCGGGATCGATCGCGTGGATTTGCCCGATGGGGTCCCCCACTTGCGCAGTGGTCGACACATTGAATTCATAGATGTTGTTGGGGATGAAGGTGGGATTGTTGTCGTTGGCGTCTAGCAAGGTGATCTCAACGGCCACCGCCGACGCCCCCATTTGATTCGTGACGACGCTGGGCACCTTCTCCTTCGCAAAGACCCTCATTTTTATCGTCGAGCGCTTCTCACGATCCAACACCGTTTGGTCTCGCACCTAATTTAATGAACGGATTAGATTTGGTTGGTCAAGTCACGTATCAGGGATTACCGTGAGCCACCCCGTCCTCGAATCCAGGGTGAAGGCCTGCGACTTATCCTCGAGTTGATAGGTGAACTCGCCGTTGTCGCCTTGGTCTTGGTCGGTCGCTATGATTTGCAGGACGCTGAAGCCGTTGGGGAGGTTCTCGACGATGCTGATGTTGTAGAGGTCGACCTCGAATTCGGGCAGGTTGTCGTTGAGGTCCATCACCTCGACCTCGACGCGGGCGACGCCCGTTTTCATGGGGTTGTCGACCTGAGACGCCTGGATTTGCAGGACGAACGTGTTCGCCGGCAACGACCTTTCCGAATCCAGATCTATTTCGCGCTCGAGGAACAACGATCCGTTGACGTGGTCCAAGTAGAACAGGTGTCTTTCGTTGCCGGCGATGATGTCATACCGGATGGGAGTTTCTATTCCTAAATCCTGGTCGTATGCGTAGATCGGGGGGTCAAACTCGAGGAGTTGGTGGATTTTTTCTGTCTGAAATCGAAAAGAGCAGTAATTCACTGTTTTTTTTTTGCGACGTACGAACAGGTGTTCGCGCGCTTGGCCTCACGCAGAAATTAATAAAGACGACGCGGGGAAGAAAGTTTTTGTCCTAATTGCGTGCGATTTATTTATGCTGCGTGCTTTCACTAATCAGTGAATTTGGTGCACTTCTGAGGTATACGGTTGGTGGAGACTTACCGTGAACGGGTATGATTCGGTGACTTTGGTCCTGTAGACTCCTTTGGTGAACTTCGGCGGTAGGTCGTCGTTGTCTTGGACCGAAATCCTAATGGTCGTGTTCGTACTTCTTTGTGGCACACCACGATCCTAAAAACAGGGGGCAAAATGAAAAATTACTATACACTGTAGTAGTAACTTTTAGCTAGCGGCGTTGCAATTGCAATTGCAACTGCAATTTAATACGCATCAAAGAAAGAAATTAACTGCTAATTTTCTTTGATAATTAAAAATAGCGTAATTGCAGAGAGCTGCGTGTAATTAGAAAGCGTAATCGAGAGCGCTTTGTTAAAATCTTCGAAAGAAGTATAAGACAAGTATAATTCTCACGGCGGAAGTTCGCCGATAATTTGTGCTAGTTGCTGCAATCTCTGTGATTGCACGATTTTTTGTGAGCTCGCATGAAGCAACTATTGCGCATCGAAGTTAATTTTTTGTATTTGGAAGAAGGGAAGAAAACCGTTTATAAACTTAATAAATAAATAAATAAATAAATAAAAATTGAAAGTTTTCATTCAAGTATTAATTAACTTAAGCTTTAGAATTTCCTGCAGGACTCGATCAGATAAAGCTTTAACCGCTTTGAGCGTTGCATTTTTCTCTGGGAAACTAAAATAACTGGAGGCAGGAATTTTTCCACTTAGGCCCGACTTCTTCAGTGTCACCTAGCAGATAAAAGTGTGTTGAAGAGGTGATTCGTTATGTAGCGTGAATTGTCACGTGATCGTAGTTCTTTTATGATGAATTGACGGTTGTGGAGAAGGCAGTTAGTTGCGCATCGTGAATTTTAGCTCATTGAAAAGCTCTCGTTTTATCTCGTCGCTGAGTAATCTTCTTCTGTTTCGTAAAATTCTGTTTGATTTTATTCAGTTAATTTTCCCCAAGTTTTTTTTTATTTGCTGCGAAGAGAAAAGCAAGCTGCTTGTCACGGGGTGCCGTAAAAAAAATTTAAACCTAATCGAAAATATACATATTTTTATTAGATTTTTTTTCCGTTGCAATTAAAATTTTTATGTTTCAAAAAAGTGGGTACAGGAAGAATTAGTTAATCTAATCCAGCGGTTCCTAGCCGGTGGTTCGCGAATTCCTAGGGGTACGCGACCACGCGAAATATAGGGTTCGTAAAAAAAAAAACTTGTCATGGCGGAATTCTATGGAATTTCTTTATTAAGTTGCTAGAGGTTTGATAAGAATTGATTCTTATTTGTTAGTATGTAAGGACTTCATTTAGATTTAGAGTTTTAGGAGGGGTGTGCGAATTTTTTTTTTTTTCCCTTGAGGGTGGTTCGCAGAGGGAACAACGTTGGGATCCGCTGCTCTAATCCACTGTCGGTAAGCGGAACAAAAGTTTGTTGTGTTTAAAAATGTATTCGAAAGTAGGCTTAGTTTATACAGAAGGAAATCCGTCCTATCTCTCCGCTTGAAGAATATGTATGTGTCATTCTCATTGGTTTAAAGATATCGTAATTGTTAAGACAGATTTTGTGTCAAAATATCTTTTACAGTCAACTATTTTTTGTTAAAGTCTTTCTGAAAATTATTCTTTATTTATCTTTGTACTGTTCTTCTTGTTAAAATTTCTTCTTAATTAATTTTTCTTTTTTATTTATTAATATATTTATTTGTTGAAAAATGGTATATCTATCGTCAATACATTGTCTTTCGTCCAACAAGTCTGTGGGTTACACACAATGCAGTAAACATCGGATTCTCCTCTTGTTTCATAATTTTTATCCCTTTTTTTCCTCTTACCCTTTCCTCGGGTAGTAATTATCCAATCTTAAAAGGCTATCTGTGCGGCTAACATTGTACGTCACTGTGCGTTTCGCTTAAATAAACGCAATCCACCGAATCTCATGTCTAATCCTCGGGCCAGACAAATATCTCCACGAGTTTGATGCGGGTTCGTGGCATTTCGATAACGGCAGCGTCTCGAACTGACGTGTAAAGTCAGGGGGAAGTTCATCTTGGCGCCCTAAATATCTTAAAAGTTTTTTTGAACCTCTTCCTTTCTTCACCGAGCTTGCCGAGTTGCTACGGCCCTTGAAACGCAGCGCACCGTTGTCACCTTGTCATCATTTGCAAGTCTCACAGGAGTATTCTCCCTCATTACACTTTTTTTTTCGCTATTTCTTACCCAAAAATACCTTTGATCAAAAGAAAAATCCTTCGGCAAAAAAAATACTCCCAATAATTTTTGACACGGACCATCAAACCAAATTCTAAGTCGTGAAACATGTACGGCTCTTAAAATCTTCTTGATTTTAGGATTTGCATTGTGATACTGTGATATCGGATTCTCCTTTTCTTTTAGATTTTTATTTTTTTTCTCACTATCTCTCTCTGCCCTTAACACATGTCAGTTGAGGATCTCCTGATCACTTCCGTGAGTTCGATGCGGGTTCTTGGCATTTTGGGAGCAGCGCCTCGAACAACTTATCGTAGTATCCAACCAGGAGGGAAATGTTCATCCTGGCGCCTTAAAAAATATCTTTTGAACCCCGCCCCCGAGCTTGCCGGAGCAACGCAGTGCAAACTTGTCACTTCAAATTATCTAATTTTCCCTAAATAACTTTTTTTGAACCCAGCCCTTTCTTCACCGAGCTTGCCCGTGCAACGCAGTGCAGACATGTCGCTTCAAATTATCTGCGAGCATTCAATTTAAGCGTTTAGAGTTAGCATTAGGTTATTCTGTCTGTCTCTCTCTCTCTCTCTCTCTCTCTCTCTCTCATTATACTCACTTTTCTTTCTCTGTTTGCTTTTGTGCTTCAAAATGCAAAAATTCCTCTTCCAGGCGCGAGCGTCGATCAATTCAAAAAAAAATCTAATTTCTACGAACAGAAAGTGGCCTGAGAAATTATCAAAAAAAAATAGTAATCTCGTAAATAAAGATGTACAATGCAATGCGAGAATTAATTCGACGAAAAACAAAAGAGAACTTAAACCAACAACGACAGAAAATAAGAGACGACCGTCGATTGTTTTGGAAATAAAAAATGAAAACGCGACGATTTCCGACGCGAAGCTCACGAAAAGCAAACTTTCATTTGTTTTATTTTTTTTTCATATGGGAACAAATCTTTTTGGAAGTAAAAAAATGAGAAAAAAAGACATCGGACGAAAATTTTAGCAAAATCAAATTAACTCTCATTTGTTTCTTTCTCTGTTCCATTGTGTACATATATTTTTCGTTTTTGTTTTTTTTTTTTTGTAAGGAAGAAAACTACGATTTCCGGCGGAAAACCTGTGTAAGTCAAATGAATCAATTTTTCGCTTGTTTCTTTGCGTTTCGCTATTTTTATTTTTGTTTCTTTTTTTGTATTACATTATTTTTTTTTCTTTTTTTAAATCAAATTGAAATTGAATTCCAATAACAAAAAAAATTGTGTTGATGTTTTTTCCCCTTAATTATTATTTTTTGTTTCGCTTTGTAATATATTGACATTTCGCGTTAAAATAAACAACACTTTAGGCATATTCTTCTTTTGTTTTCTATTGGCCGAAATACCCCGATCTTCAGTCTTTTTTTATTTTGCTTTTTGTTTTGTTTCTTTCATCTTTTTCTTCGCACTTCACTATTCATTATTCGAGTTTCCTTTGTTTTGAATAGAATTAATTTTTTCGTTCAACTTTTGATACAGATTATTCTTTCGTTTTTGTGTTGGCACACTTCACCTGCGGATTCTCGATGTTTCTTTATTGCAGCAATTAAAATGACCGCCCCCTCCCACCCCCACCCTATAAAAAGCGTCTGCGCAGTCTTCGCCGCCGTGTGGAGGTTTTGGCAGCTCGTCTGACGAAAACAGCGCCAATTTAAATGGATAACAGCCTCAAGGTCATGGAAACGAGCCGACTTATCTTTATTAGTTCCTTCTCTTTGGCTTAGGTTGGTAACCGTTCAGTGCCGCAGTAAGAAAATCTTGCGCTTGGAGCCAAATACCTAATTTGTACTTCTCCCGAGAGAAAAAAGAAAACAGAAAAAAAAAAAAAAAAAACGAAAGCGAACGTGCGCAAGTCCGGATTTAAAAAAAGGGTACGTCTTCGGCCCTTTAAATAATGCATCAGCTTTAACACCGTCATCAAGGATCGAGCAAGAGAATTGACACGATTTTTTAACTCCACTCGTCGAGACGTTTCATTTGATACGCAACGAAGCCTATCAGCGATTTGAAGCAAACGAATTTTTTTCGACCCCTAAATAGCATCAGAACGCGAAATTGAAACTCTTACGTGAGTAAAAAATTTCAAGGAATGCGATAGTTGCATCGAATTCGGGATATGAACGCGCGCAGATCCGGATTTCAAAAAAAAAAAAAAAAAAACTGCAAGAGCAAGAGAATTGACACGATTTTCCAATTCCACTCGTCGAGACGTTTCATTTGATACGCGACGAAGCGTACGAGCGATTTGAAGCAAACTCACGAATTTTTTTCGACCCCTAAACAGCATCAGAACGCGAGACTGCCACTCTCACATGAGTAAAAAATTTCAAGGAATCCGATAGTTGCATCGAACTCGGGATACAAACGCGCGCAGATCCGGATTTCAAAAAAAAAAAACGTGCGTCTTTAGTCCTTCAAATAATCCACCAGCCCTGTACTCTATTTTGGATCGAAAAATCGAAACGGCACGATTTTCGACCTCCACTCGTCGAGACCTTTCATCTCATCCTCCTTGCAAGATATTTATTCAACAAAATCAACTGTAAAAAAAATACTACTCCTGTAAAAGTAGCATTTCTTCTTTGCTGCGAATTTTATTAAGTTCGTTTCTCAAGGCTGTCAATTACCATCATCGAAATGAAATAACATATTCGTGACAACTAACTCAATTTTATCTTGAAAACGGTTGTAAGTACATATAAAACGATGCTTACATAAACGGTTGTAAGTACATAAAATGATCGTCACATTTCCAAGCATCAAGCCGGGCCGAGTCGATTCACTTTCCTCCTCGAAGCAATCCTAACGAACGCATTGCCATTTAGTTATTTGTTTATTACGCAATTAACTTTTAGAATTCAAATTGTTGCCGGCGAGCGAATCGGCTGGTATTTACCCCCCAAGTAAAATTAATCAACGTTAGTACACCTTTTATTGCTAATTACTTTTAACCGCAGCTTTTCATACCGCCTCAAGTATTACTTAAATCGACGATGTCTAAAGAAAGCGCAAAAATCATTTTACTCATTTTTCTTGTTCAATTCCACATGCCTATAACAATCTTTACTTTATAATGCTGTGGGTGGTATTCTAAAATTCCCCCCTCCCCCTCGTTTAGAGAAGTGACAACCCCGATGGTTATTATTATTATTGAGCATTTTCGGAATCTATGTTGGTTAAGCTGTGACCCCCCAATGATAATTTTTTCATTTTTTTCATTCATGACATAAAGGAGATTATTTTAATACTTTGTCCCCCCTATTGGTTACTGCTTATGTCATGCCAAGTTTTCAAGATTTTTTGTTCAAATAAATAAACCAGTATTACCGTTGCCGCAATTATTAAACCAAACTCCCTGTCGCCGGCATCGTAATCTAAGGCCTTCCTCAGCACCAGAATCGCCTGGTGGCTGTTGTCCAGGCTGAACTTCCCCTTTTCGTTTCCGGCGACGATGGCGTACTGCACGTCGGAATTCGGCGTGTTCGGTTTGTCCTTGTCGACCGCTCGGATTCCCCGGAACACCGTCAATCCTGCAATAAAAACAACAACAATATGCAATTCGCATCCATTAATAAAGAACCCCGTTAATCGATGGTTGTGGTGATGATGATGATTACGGTCGTTTAAATATGGCGCACGCGTCACATTAAATAAATAAATAAATAACACAGCATCAGTGCTCCACTGAGAGCTCTTATTACGTCGACGGAATTACTCGAGCGTGGAGAAATGGGTTTAAAAGAGCAGTTAGAGAGACAGCTAGGCAATGGCCTAGATGATGAGTGAGCTGTGGACGAGCATGATTTATGGCATCCTGGTCATTTGTATAAAGCTGCGCCAGAGACATAGTTTCGTAGGTGGCTTGACAGAAAAAAAGAAAAACTTATCGGGCATGGCAATTCTCTTAAAGGCCGGTGTACAACTACAATCGTGCACCATTAAAATCTAAAATTCATCGCTAATCGGGCCGAGGCGAAGTCCAAATCGAAACGACAGTGTTTGCTGGAATTCTTTGTGCCTTTTGAACCTGCTGGGATGCTTTAAACAACTTTCACCAAGCGGCTAACCCGGTCTAAGATAATTTGGTACTTCATTTTGGCTACCCATGTTTTATACGATTTCTTTGTTCCAACAGAGGAATCCGTTTTTTGTTTCCGCTCGTTTTGGGCTTTCGTTCTGGTTCTGTTTTATTTCGCCGATACTTCTCCATCGCTTATGTTTTCCATGTTTCCCATGTTTTATACGATTTCTTTGTTCCAACAGAGGAATCCGCTTTTTGCTCCCGCTTTCTCGTTTTGGGCTTTTCTTCTGACTCTGTTATATTTCACCGATACTTTTCTATCGCTTGTCGTATCCAGGAGGCGAATCAAGTGCAACGAAGGTCGAATACGTGAGGGCACGTATTCGACCTTCGTTGCACTTGATTCGCCTCCAGGACACCATAAGCGATGGAGAAGTGAGCTCAAAACGAGTATCGCTAAGGTCGCGGACGTCCGGCAGTTGGCAATATCGACACACAAGAATGTGTGTCGGCCGACGTGAGGTGGCGAAGGTCGTAAGGGTTGCTCGCAAGTGGATATCAAACGCTACTCTAGCAGAAACAAAAAGCGAATTCCTCTGTTGGAACAAAGAAATCGTATAAAACATGGGTACCCAAAATAAAGTACCAAATTATCTTGGACCGGGTTAGCCGCTCGGTGAAAATTATTTAAAGCAACTCAGCAGGTTCATAAGGCAAAGAATTCCAGTAAACACTCGCAAGTGGATATCAAACGCTACTCTAGCGTTTGATATCCACTTGCGAGCAACCCTTAAGACCTTCGCCAAAGGTAATGTATTTTTTTAATTATGCTACGTATTTAATGCATGTTTGCATATAACGCAGATACACCGGCACTTGTGTGTGCATTTAGTTTTATGATATCTTGAATAAATTAAGCTGGCGTTATATTTAAGTCTGATAGAGTACCGATTCACATTTTGTGAAGATTACTATTAACTGCTAAGAGATTACATCATCTTTTGTTTTAAAATTAAGTACGGTCTGTGGTTTTGTTGCGACTAACAATTATTTTGGGTGCAAGAGCGGATTATTCTCCTTGGAATTTTTCGAAATTTTAGCGCACGCTGCGGTCTTTGGAGGAAGGTTCCGCAGTGGCGTAGAAATCAGCCTTCTGGCGTCCTTGATCTTTGACCTCGCCCGTCTCCTTTGCTCGGGACAACTGATTATCTTCCTCAGCGCTAATTTGCCACCATTTTTCGTTAATTATTCAGGAGATAAAGACAAGTAAAAGATTCATTCAGGTGGTGGCAAGATTTGGAGCGATTTATTGTAAAAGTGAAAGGCGAGCAGTTTACTGCAATTAATTATATTACAGTCGATGTCCAAACACAAATCAAGTAAGCGGACGGCCATTAATATTTATTGCCCGCGATCTTTTTTAATTAGAAATCATTCGATTGGTCGTCCAGAGAATGATGCACTTTTTTTTCTTTAATTGCCGCCCGTGCGTCGTTCTTCCGATAATTTCAGGCATGTTTGATTGCCTGCCCGCCATCAATACGACAAGTAATTTCCCGGCTAATTAACGTGTCACTTTTGTTTTACGAATGGCGAATAACGTATTAATTATGTGGACGGATTTTTATTTATTTCTTGGCATAAATTGCTTTTCCTTTCGCTGTCCAAATCATTCGGTCCCCATTTAATCTTAATTGATACTGCCTGGTTTTCGTTCGGTGCGCATGCAATATTGAAATTAATCTGATCATACTAAGTAAATAATACTCCTTATATTATTTCAAATAAAATCACACATGCCATGTTTTATGTACTGTTGTTTAAAATCTAATGCTGTTCGTTTTTGATTTTTAAAACCAAGGTTCAAGCCTAACAGGGGAGATGTTCCGGGTCGGCTCGTTTGATCTTTGCCGCCGATTAATTTCTATGACCTTCAAACAGTTATTCATTTGAATTGGCGCAGCCAGGTGGCGTGAAACAATTCACAACGCAAGGGCGTTAGCTTGGCGTACAGCTTTCTTCCCCAAGGACACTTAAATTGGCGTAATCCTTTTCTCTTTTTAATTTGCACTTGTTTGACTGCCTCCTCTTTATTAGCCCCTATGGTCTTTGACTCCGTTGGATATTTTTCTTACTGTCGTTGTTGATTTAATAAAAAATTAGTCAATCATGTTTCATTTCTTTAAAATCATCAGATATTTTGTACTGCATCTCCTTTTTAAGTTTTTCATTTTTTTTAGGAAATACATTAATTTTATTTTTATCATAAAATTTATAATTAGTTTGTCGAGAAAAATCTCTCAATTTTTCCAAGTTTTATAATAGTTTTCATCGGACAAAATAGTATTTCAATTATTTATTTAATAAATAGAAATAAAAAGCAAACAACAATATACGACAAAAAGATATGATCTTTCTGACGTATTTTGTTGTTTGCTTTTATTTGTCGGACATGCTTAATTTATTTATTTATTTTTTATTTCGATGAAGTTTGTTGTAGTTTTCTTTTTCTACTGTTTTTGTTCATTTCGATCTATTTCGTTCTTTGCCTTTTGTTTCTTCGCCTTACTATGTTTATCGTATTTTCATTTTGAAGAAATTTAATGTACTTTCCTTTTTTTACTATTTTAGTTATTTTTTGTTTTTATGTGCTTTAACTAAACAACAGTTTTTTTCCTTTCACTTCTTCCATCCTTGAATTTCTAATTTTCCTTTTTTTTTGAGAAGTGTTTCTGGATTTTGTAAATCTCGTGTTAATTTTATTTTTATCTTTTCTTTCACGTATCACTTATTCTTCCTTCATTTTTTATTGATTCCATTTCATTTATTTGTTTAATTTTTAGTTAATTTATTTCATTTTTCAGCTGGACCATTACTTTTTTCTTTCATACTTTGCATCCGTTTTTTTTTTTTAATTTTTTTTTGCTGAGTTTTTGAAGGCACACGAGACGTACACTACTTTATTTAATTGTTTTTCTGTCACGTCTTGGATTCTTGTTTTTCTAACTATTAATCCTTGTTTTTAAAGACGCTCTAACAATTGCAGTAATTATTTTTTCTAGTTCTTCTATTCTTGTCAATTTTTCTACTGTTTTTGTTCATTTCGATCTATTTCGTTTTTTGCCTTTTGTTTCTCCGCCGAAGAAATACTTTCCTTTTTTTGCTGTTTTTTGTTAATTTTTGTTTTTGTGTGCTTTAAGTAAATAACATTTTGTTCCTTTCACCTGTTCCATCGTTCCATTATTTAATAAATAGAAATAAAAAGGAAATGACAAATTACGACAAAAAATATGATCTTTCTGTCGTAATTTGTTTGCTTTTATTTTTCGGACATGCTTAATTTATTTCATTTTTTTGCTGTTTTTGTTAATTTTTGTTTTTGTGTGCTTTAACTAAATAACATTTTTTTCCTTTCACCTCTTCCATTCTTATATTATTTTAATAAATAGAAATAAAAAGGAAACAACAAACTACGACAAAAATATGATCTTTTTGTCGTATTTTGTTGTTTGTTTTTATTTGTCGGATATGCTTCACTTATTTCATTTTTTTTTATTTCAATGAAGTTTGTTGTAGTTTTCTTTTTCTACTGTTTTTGTTCATTTCAATCTATTTCGTTGTTTGCCTTTTATTTCTTCGCCGAAGAAATACTTTCCCTTTTTTGCTCTTTTATTGTTAATTTTTGTTTTTGTGTGCTTTAAGTAAATAACATTTTGTTCCTTTCACCTCTTCCATCGTTCCATTATTTAATAAATAGAAATAAAAAGGAAACAACAAATTACGACAAAAAAATATGATCTTTCTGTCGTAAATTGTTGTTTGCTTTTATTTTTCGGACATGCATAATTTATTTATTTATTTTTTTATTTCGATGAAGTTTGTTGTAGTTTTCTTTTTCTACTGTTTTTGTTCATTTCGATCGATTTGGTTGTTTGCCTTTTGTTTCTCTGCCGAAGAAATACTTTCCCTTTTTTGCTGTTTTTGTTAATTTTTGTTTTTGTGTGCTTTAAGTAAATAACATTTTTTTCTCTTTCACCTCTTCCATCGTTCCATTATTTAATAAAAAGGAAATAACAAATTATGACAAAAAAAATATGATCTTTCTGTCGTAATTGGTTTGCTTTTATTTTTCGGACATGCTTAATTTATTTCATTTTTTTTATTTCGATGAAGTTTGTTGTAGTTTTCTTTTTCTACTGTTTTTGTTCATTTCAATCTATTTCGTTGTTTGCCTTTTGTTTCTCCGCAGAAGAAATAATTTCCTTTTTTTGCTGTTTTTGTTAATTTTAATTTTTGTGTGCTTTAAGTAAATAACATTTTTTTTCCTTTCACCTCTTCCATCCTTGAATTTCTAATTTTCCACTTTCTTTTCATTTTTATTTATTTTTTTCATTTCATTGATTCGTTTAATTTTTATTTAATTTATTTCATTTTTCAGCTGGACCATTAACATTTTTATTTCATGCTTTGCATCTGTGTATTTTTAATTTTTTTTTTGCTGAGTTTTGAAGGCGCCCGGAATTTTATGTAATCCAGACTTTATTTAATTTTCAAAATATAGACATTCATTGTTTTTCTGTCACGTCTTGGATTTTTGTTTCTCTAACTATTGATCCTTGTTAATTACTTTTCCTACAGCTTCTGTTTCGCTAAACTTTTTTATTGTTTTTTACTCGACTTCGCATTTGAATTTTATGTATTATTATCTTTTCCTATTACTTCTCCAACTTCCTTTGTTCATTTAATTTTTGTTTTGACAAAATCTGTTTCTTTTTAATTCATTTTTTGCCCATATTTTTCTTGACATTATTTTTGAACTTCATTTTTTTTTTTTTAATTTAGACTTAAACAATAATAGTAATCTTTAATTTCTTTACCTTCTTTTTGTTAAGTTTTGAAGGCGTCCAGAGCACTTACATTCAATTTTATTTTTCAAATATCCACCGCTTTCCTCTGTCGGTTCTTGGTTTTCTAATTTTATTGTTCCTTGTTTTTTGTTTGCCCTTTTTTGTTGAGGAGGCTCGAACAATTGCAATAATTTCCAGTTCTTCTATTTTTTGTCAATTCTCTTTTTTTTAAATTTCATTTTAAACGATTTTGTAAATTTTCTATGATTTTTTTTGCCTACTTTTTTTATAACGTAACCTTATTTACTATTTTTCTCGATTGCTTTATCTGTTTAATTCTTGTTTTATATAAATTTGTGTGTATTTACTTTTTACTGTGTGCTTACTTTTATTTGATATTTATTTTTTTTCTTTAATTAATCATTTATTTTTTCTTTACTTTTTTTCTTTCACTTTTTATGTCCTTGTCGTTTTATGTCTTTGCTGTGCATTCAGATTATTCACTGTGGAGACGACTTAAAAACAGTAGTGAGTAGTGAAGTTTTGAAGGCACTCAAAAATTAATTTTTTAACTTCGCGCATCTTGTATTATTGTTTATTTTTCTTCATTGTTCCTTGTATTGCTTATCCAACTAATTTTCTTTCAGTTTTGAAGACGTATTCGTCGCTTTTATATAATTTTTTTTTACTAAATTTTGTAAATATTTTGTAACTAATTAATTTCATTTTTAGTTTTTCTTTTTATTACAAATTTTCTTTGACGAAACAAATTTCTATAGCTAGCGCGCTTAAACAATAAAACGGTTATTTTATTTTTATTCTTCCGACTTGACTTATTTCGTTTTTATTTTATTTTTTTTTTAAGAAACCTGGTTTACATTGTTACTGTTTTTGGACATTTTATTTTATGAACTAGACCAAAAAAACCCCGCTTCGCTTTTTGTGTCCTTTTTTCTAATCTTCCTTTTATTTTGGATTTTTCGTATCTTTTGAGGAGACGATTTAAACAACGGTGATAATTGTTATTTTTTTATTTACTTTTTTGCTAAGTTTTGAAGGCGTCCGAAATATACAATTTTATTCTGGTTTCACTCGTTGTTACTTTTAATTATTTTTTTAAAACTGGTTAACTGTTGTCTTATGTTGTATTCCTCTTCTTGTTTATTCACTTTATTCGGTTTATCGCTTTATTGAAGAGACTAAACCATCATGATATTTCTTGCGAAATAAAATTTAAACCAAAACAATAACAAAAGAATAAAGAGAAATAAAAACAATTATACTTAGGAAAAAAAATAAGTGAATAAAAAAAGTAAAAAAAAAATATATATTTCAGTGTGAACTAGATAATTAATTTTTTTATTTCGCTTTTTATGTCTTTCTCGAATTTTCCTCTTTTCTTTCTGTTTTTTTTCTATTATTTTCAATGATTTAATTTATTTTTCTTGCGAAATTTAGAAGACGTCTATTTTCACCACATTTTATTCAATTTATTAATTATTTTTAAGACATGAATAGAAGTAATTAGTCACTTCTTCTTATATTTCTGTGCTACTTTTCATTTACTTAGTTTTATTTAATTTCTCATATTTAACTGTCTTAATATAATTTTTTTTCTTCATTTATTCTTTGTCAACTATAAGTTTTTATATTTATGAATAAAAATGGAAGTGAAAAATCAGAAAGTAATTTTTATTATTTCTGACCTTGCGACTCATTTCCGTTTATGCAACTAATTTTCAACGAGAAATTTATGTAACAAGAATAATTTAGTAATGATTCAAGATTAAAAACCAAACCGAAGTATAGATGGATGGTAGATTTAAGTATGTCAGAAAAGGAAAATTAAATAAATAAATTAGTAACAATTAACAAATTAACTGATTGATACAGAATTTGGCATGCATCTAAAAAGCATTTTTCTGCCAATATTTACTTCTTACTGGTGTTATCTTTATTTAATTTATAAATAAACAGAAAATTTCTCGATTAAAACATTCGATAAGCTTTCAGCATTCACTACCGAATTTAATTCAATTCTAATTTGAAATCGTTATTTACGAACGAACGCAATTAAATTGCTTAACTTTAATAAGAATTAAAGAAAAAAAATAAAATCAAACCATGCTTCGTCAGTATTAACGGCGCGTAGTTAATTTGCATATCATTTATCAAGAGGCGAGCACTCTTAAAAAAAAAAACCAGCGGAAAATCGTCGCCATTGCAAAACTATCGCGGATTGCGGCACTCGTTCCATTTTTATCGAGAAGAGAAGTATCCATTCATGCTTGACCAAGATTCGGCCTTGCATCTATCTAAGCTAAGTAGTCGTCGTCACACTGACTTCGTAAGGACGTAAAAAGCTAAGCTACGAGGGTTACACTTTGAAAAGAACGCCAATGAATCATTCCACAGGTAGCAATTTGCGTTCTTTGCAGAGATAACGTAACTGATTTTATTATTTATCCAACTCGTGCGTCACTGCCTTTTATCATTTCATTTCAAATCTATGATTCGGTGGAAAATAGCCTTTTAGGCGTTTTATAGGACGCAATGTAATTTCCCGTTACATTTTCTCTTGAGAGTCTTCTTAATGAATTAATTGAAAAAAACTTGGCTAATAATCAGACGGTCTACTTTTTATGCAGCTTAGAGACGGACGACGCGCTTGCGCTCGAGGTAACATGCATAAAATGTGGACTCTCTATTAATTAATAAGACGGCATTTATTCCCATAAAATCGTTGTTAAGGAACGAATTTACTTACCAACTGGGGTTAAGGTTAATCGTTGTTAAGGATCGAATTCACTTACCAACTGGGGTTAGTTCGTCTACTACGATGTGGTAAGGGGCGTTTTCGAAGACAGGCGCATGATCGTTGACGTCCTCCACGTACACCGTCACCGACAAGGAAGACGACACCTGCAAAACGCAAAAGTGTAATTTCCTGATGTATATAAGACCGAACGTACGGACTTGAAAACTTATAAACCACAGTAATTTATGTGGCCAAAAAAAGAACGACTTCGGGACCGGGGTATTGCCACTTTAAATAATGGACTTGGATTTTTATTTAATTGCTTTGTTAAGAAGAAAGAATATGTTTTTCTGCAACCCTTTATGAACAGACATTTTTTTGAGTGACCCCGGCTGATTTCTGCGTCACTGCGGAACCGTCCTCCAAGGATCACAGCGTGCGCCAAAATTTCGCGAAAAATTCCCAAGAGAAGAATCCACTCCTTTCATCCCAAATAATTGTTCGTCGCAACAAAAACGCAAATCGTACTTAAAACGTGTTGTATTTTAAAACAAAAAATGACAGTACGCGTACGTACGCAACGTTGAAACATAAACTCTTAAATAAACTTCAATAACAGTCAACAATCTTCACAAAATGTGAATCGGTATTCTATCGGACTTACATATAAGGCAATGTAACGAACCTGAGATCGTACTTTACAAAATTTCCTTAGCCACAAAATTTTTACTTTCAAAGCACAAATAAATCGAAACAAGTATCTACTTGTTTACAATGGTGATCTATTTTTAGACATGAATTGTCACTAGTCACAGGTGTGTTTGAATCTTGAATGCGATACGAGTGCATCGATCGATTCGGAAGTCGTCGGTTGATTATTTATTAATTAATTAACACACAATAACATATCGAGGGCGAATTATTCGCGCGTGAGATTCCAGTTTCATGATTTTCGCAAGCTCTGAGAATTATTTGCGATTCTGTTTCAATGCCTAACAAAGGCTTTCATTCTATTTCATATTTTTTTTTTAATAGGATGTGCGATCTCATGTTTTTCCTTCTCCAAGAAAATTATTTTAATCATTTTCAGTTTTACTAAATGATTCATAATACTTATTTGTTTCAAATCCTTTTTTTGTATTTTCTCATTTTTATATGATTTTATCTATGAAATCATTTTTTGTATTATCTGGTAATACAAAATTATTCTTACTGATTTTATCTAATATTCTCAAATATTGTTATATCAGAAATTGTTTAGATTGTACTTTTGTTTTCTTTCTTTTTTCTAAAAAAAATATTTTTTTCTATATTTTTGTCAATTCAGCACTCTAATTCTATTTTTTTCGTTCGTTTCCTTTTTGTCGTTACGTTGATGAATTTTATTCTGAACGGCTTCGCTTTATATTTTTTATTTTATTATACAGCCAGTTTTGTGACTCGTTTTTCAAGTTTCAAGAAAACAGAGGGCGGCACGTGAAGTCGGTAATATACTTTTCCCACGGCAATAATGATGTGGGGCTAAAAAATTATTTTTTATTTTTGTCAATTCATCACTTGAATTCTATTTTTTTCGTTTGTTTCCTTTTTGTTGTTACTTTGATGAATTTTATTCTGAAAATAATTTCGTGTATTGCTAAAATTTGTTTAATTTTCTTTATTATATTATTTTCTAACAAATTTGTAGTTTCATCCCAGTCCTCTGATGATTTTAGTAAGCTCTGAGGATTATTTTCGATTTAGTTTCAATGACTAACAAAGATTTTCATTCTATTTTATTTATTTTTTTTAATATAATGAGCGATCTCATGTTTTTCCTTCTCCAAGCAAATTATTTTAATCATTTTAAGTTTTACTAAATGATCCATAATATTTATTTGATTCAAATCCTTTATTTGTATTTTCTCATTTTTGTATTATTTTATATATGAAATCATTTTTTGTATTATCTGATCATACAAAATTATTCTTACTGGTTTTATCTAATATTTTGAAATATTGTTATGTCAGAAATTGTTTAGGTTGTACTTTTTTCTTTTCTTTTTCTAAAAAAATTCTTTTTTTCTATATTTTTGTCTAGTCATCACTTTAATTGTATTTTTCTCGTTTGTTTCCTTTTGGTCGTTAATTTGATGAATTTTGTTCTGAACGGCTTCGTTTTACATTTTTTATTTTTTTTTATTATACGCCCAGTTTAGTGACTGTCGTTTTTCAAGTTTCGATAAAACAGAGGGTGGCACATGAAGTCGGTAATATACTCTTCCCATGGTAATAATGATATGGGGCTATATGCAATTTGGTTTCTTTTTAAATTAATTATTAAAACGAAATCGAATTTTACCGGACGTCTTCACACCTACAAAACGCAAAAGTGTAATTTGCTGATGTATTTAAGACATCGAATGGATTTATTAAAAACCACTGTAATTTATGTGGCATTTATGTGGCCAAAAAAAGAACGACTTCTGAACCAGGATATTGCCACTTTAAATAATGGACTTGGATTTTCATTTAATTGCTTTGTTAGGAAAGAAAAAATGTGGTTTTCTACGACCCTTAATGATTTTTTGAGTGACCCCGGCTGAGTTCTGCGTCACTGCGGAACCGTCCTCCAAGGATCACAGCGTGCACCAAAATTTCTCGAAAAATTCCCGAGAGAAGAATCCACTCTTGCATCCAAAATAATTGTTCGTCGCAACAAAAACGCAGATCGTTCTTAAAACGTGTTATATTTTAAAACAAAAGATGACAGTGCAAAAGACAACGGCGTAACAGGCTTGACTCTAACTAATCACGCGTACGTACGCGACGTTGAAAATATGTGACATAATCTCTTAAATAAACTTCGATAACATTCAATAATAATCTACACAAAATGTGAATCGGTACTGTATCAGATTTAAATATGACACAGTGTAACGAACCTGAGATCGTACTTCACAAAATTTCCTTAGCCTCAAGATTTTTACTTTGAAGGCACAAATAAATTGAAAGGAGTATCTGCTTGGTGGTGATCTATTTTTAGGCATGAATTGCTATAGTCACACGTGTGTTTGAATCCGATGCGATACGAGTGCATCGATCGATTCGGAAGTCTTCGGTTTTCCGATCCTTTATAAAGCGACGGAAAACGGAAGTAATAAACACACAATAACAATAACAAATTGACACCACGTGCCAAATCCTTTATTTGTATTGTGTCAATTTTTTAATTTTATCTATAAAATCATTTTATCTGATTACACAAAACTATTCATATTGATTTTATCTAATATTTTGAAATATTGTTTTGTCAGAAATTGTTTAGATCGTACTTTTGTTTTCTTTTTTTTTTCTAAAAAAAAATTATCTTTTTCTACGTTTTCGTCAATTCATCACTTTAATTGCATTTTTTTCGTTTGTTTCCTTTTTGTCGTTAATTTGATGAATTTTATTCTGAAAATAATTTCATGCATTGTTAAAATTTGTTTAATTTTCTTTATTATATCATTTTCTAACAAATTTGTAGTTTTATCCCAGTCATCTGATGATTTTGGTAAGCTCTGAGAATTATTTTCGATTTAGTTTCAATGACTAACAAAGTCTTTCATTCTATATTATTTGTTTTTTTTTTAATGTAATGTGCGATCTAACTCATGTTTTACCACCAAGAAAATTATTTTAATCATTTTAAGTTTTACTAAATGATTCATAATATTTATTTATTTTAAATCCTTTGTATTTTCTCTTTCTTGTATTATTTTATTTATGAAATCATTTTTTGTATTATCTGATTATACAAAATTTTCTTATTGATTTTATCTAATATTTTGAAACATTGTTAAGTCAGAAATTGATTGGATTGTACTCTTGTTTTGTTTTCTTTTTTTCTAAGAAAAAATTCTTTTTTTCTATTTTTTTGTCAATTCATCACTTTGATTCTATTTTTTTCGTTTGTTTCCTTTTTGTCGTTACGTTGATGAATTTTATTCTGAAAATAATTTCATGCATTGTTAAAATTTGTTTAATTTTCTTTATTATATTATTTTCTAACAAATTTGTAGTTTTATTCGAATATCTAAATTTTCTGAGAAGGAAGATTAGGGGTAAGGACCGTCAACTCGTTCAACACTAAAACGTTGTGTATGGTGGGCAAGAGCCAAAGTTTTCAAATCCTTAAAGAAGGGCTGAAAATAAATTCCGGGCTATTTACGTATAAGCTCGAACCAGAAACACTCACACAAAGGAATTGCTCTCTGGATCTTACATGGTTGATCAAAATTTTGGGGAAAAGAGTGAGAAGAAAGTGTGTGTAAGATTGAAATCCTTCTCGCTCTCGTCGTAAGTTCAAGAGGTTAAAATAGGTTTGAACTGGACGAGCCCTCGTAAAGTGGTAATTCTTTGATCATTTTATCAACCGCCCTTACAGCAGCTTAATTTATTCGAGACAACATTAAACTAAATGCACATACAAGTGCCGCTGTATCTGCGTTATATACAAACATGCATTAAATACGTAGCATAATTAAAATAATACGTATGCGTTCGGTGAAGGTCGTAAGGGTTGCTTGCATGTAAATGTCAAACGTTACTCAGCTGTCACATAGTGTCGCCACCTCATTTCGACCGGCAAGTCGAGTTTCTTGGGTGTAGATTGTTGCCAATTGCCGGACGTCCGTGACGTCAGCGATGCCGTCACGTATTCGGCCTTCGTTACATTTGATTCGCGGGACTCCGGCATACGATAACCGACGGAGAAATATCGGCGAAATATAACAGAGCCAGAGGATAAGCCCAAAACGAGAAAGTGGAAACGAAAAGCGGAATTCTTTGTTGAAACAAAGAAATCGTATACACCATGGATAGCCAAAATGGAGTCTCAAATTAGCTTGTTTTTCAATTTATCTGGAAAAGAACGCGCACAGCTTAAGACGAAGAATGCCACCACTTGAATGAATTTACTTTATCTTCTGAATAATTAACGAAAGAGGGTAGTAAATTAACGCAGAAGAAGACAATCAGCTGTCCAGAGCTGGAGAAGAAGTGAATTCCTCTGTTGAAACAAAGAAATCGTATAAAACATGGATAGCCAAAATGGAGTCTCAAATAAGCTTTTTTTTTCAATTTATCTGGAAAAGAACGCGCACAGCGTAAGGCGAAGAATGCCATCACTTGAATGAATTTACTTTATCTTCTGAATAATTAACGAAAAACGGTAGTAAATTAGCGCTGAAGAAGACAATCAGCTGTCCCGAACTGGAGAAGCGGATTCCTATGTTGGAACAAAGAAATTGTATAAAACATGAGTAGCCAAAATGGGGTCCCAAATTACCCTTGAATTTATTGGGAGGGGAAAAACGGGTCATCCGCTTGGGAGAAGTTGTTTAAGGCAACTCAGCAGGTTCACAAGGCACAAAGAATTCCTCCAGTTAATTAGAATCTCGCATAAAATTAGCAACGATTTCCGTTGCACGTTAACACGTCTGCACCTTGTAGCGACGAAATGCCAAAAAGTAAAGCGTGCCGGAAAGACTTGCGCGAGAGTCAAGATGGCTGGTCGATTAGAATTCAGAAATGGGTCACATGACCTCTAGAACCCATCAGAAAACCGAAACAGCAGTGTGGCCAACTGACAAACACCGTATCGTACCACGCACGAATGTTAAAAATAGAACCGGGGAATTAAACTGTAACATTTTGTTCTTTTGAAGCGTATCCATAAATAAATATTTATAAAGTATAAGTACTTTAAATGACACTGACATATATTTTTTTGAGAAAAATCTGATTTATCCTAACGGTACCGGAAACACGAATCGGTGGCAAATCGCCGTAAGTCCAGGTTGTACGTGTCTTCAGTCTCCGTCGATGTCTTCCATATGTCGTGCATCTAACGGACCATAATTGACGTTGGAAGATTAAATCCAGGTCTGGTTAGTCAGGGTACTTACGAATAGTTGCTAAAACAAGAGCACTTGCGACGACGTGTAACGACCAGGCAGGCAGAGACAGATTTTACTTTCTAATCTTTATTATACGCATTTATCCTTCTGATTGGTAAAAACTGGCTGCTGCGCCTTTATTAGCAGAGCAAGACTCGCGCTCTGCAGAAAAAAGCAAGTTTTCGCATTCCTGGCATCTACGGGAACTTTACGTTATCTTGCTCGCTCAAGCGAAAATCCATGTTTTCCATAAATAGGCCAAGTTTCATTAATCAATAATGTTTGGTTGATTAAACAACGGAAGTGCGGTTTAGTTTTTGTTTCGAAATAGGAAAAATTAATTTCATTTACGGGGGGTCAGGTTCAAGAAACCAAAATTTTGATTCTTTATTTTTTTCCTAGCGCGTTACCCGTCTCACGCATTATTCAGGATGTTCAGGATGAGGCGTATACACAATCTATTTATAATATCGCACCGCTTCGTTGCAATAGTAAAGTTTTACACTTTATTCTGTCCGCCATGTGGTAATAAGTGACAGATAAACACCCTGTACTGAAAATTAAGGGCGGAATTAAGGTTACCAACGTCGAATCGATGTTGATCAGAAGAAATATTATTTCAAATAATTTTGACAGCGTTTTAGGAAAATCCGGAAAGACAATAAGTGACAGATGAAGCTCAAAAGACCCCCTATACTGGAAACTAAGGGTGGAAGTAGGGTTGCCAGTATCGAATCGGTCTTAACTTGAAGGAATAATATTTAAAATAATTTTGACAATGTTATAGGAAAATCCGGAAAGACAATAAGTGACAGATGAAGCTCAAAAGACCCCCTATACTGGAAACTAAGGGTGGAAGTAGGGTTGCCAGTATCGAATCGATCTTAACCTGAAGAAATAATATTCAAAATAATTTTTTGACAATGTTATAGGAAAATCGGGAAAGGTAATAAGTGACAGATGCAGCCCAAAAGACCCTGTATACTGAAAATTAAGGGGTGTTAGGGGTGGAACTAGGGTTGCCAACATTGAGTCGTTGTAGACCTGAAGCAAATATTCATTTCAAGTAATTTTCGTACGAAGAAGAGCCCAATGGTTGAAATATTAATAAGTTTATAACAATCGTAGTAAAAAAAACAAAAAATTCTTTTGCAAGTAATAAAAATAAAATCCTTGAATAATAAATAAATAAAAATAAATAAAAAATTCTTGTGATAAATTGCAAATTAAAAAAAAATCTTGATTTCCATTCTATGTAGCATTCAGAATATGCAATGTTGTCGCTTTCATTTTGTTATTGTTGTAATTTGCAACAGGGCAGGGTTGCCAGATTTTTTCCAGGCAAGGTCGCCAACTTGTTGACAAGAT
This sequence comes from Prosopocoilus inquinatus, assembly GCA_036172665.1. Taxonomy (NCBI): domain Eukaryota; kingdom Metazoa; phylum Arthropoda; class Insecta; order Coleoptera; family Lucanidae; genus Prosopocoilus; species Prosopocoilus inquinatus. The sequence goes on along the minus strand of CM069871.1, from coordinate 10,322,743 downwards.
GTAGCCAAAAGGTGCCTGCCAATTTTTTCTAAAGTCAAAGCCAAAAACACAAAAAATTGCCGAATTGGGATATCGAAAATCAGAATAAATTAAACCTGCAAAAACTCAAGAAACAAAAGAGAAATGAAAACAACACCATCAAAATGCAAGGCATAAAGTAAACAAGAAAAAACAAAGGAGAATCGACAAGGCCAAGCTGAACGAAACACAGGCATTTTACGTACGAATCAAAAAAAATCAAAGCACACCATAAAAAGTCAATAGTACGATTAAAGAAAACAAAAAAGAGAGGCAAAAGAAAAGTTGTAAAAGAACAGAAGAAGACTGACGACTAAGAAGAACAAAAACCAAATCTGAATGAATGAATGAATGAATCTCCTGACGAAAAATGAAAAAGAAATCTTGTGGAGAGAAAAAGATAAATGTAAAAGAAACGTGAATCAACAATATGTGAGAAATCAATTTGGAAAAAATAAACAAAAGAGAAATGCGACAGCGTAAAATGAATTTTAAAAAAGGCAAAATCACCAAACTCGTAGGAAACAAAAGGGAAATGTAAAAAGGAGTCAAAAAATGTGAAATCCAATTGGATTAAAAGAAGCAAAATGCGAAAAATATGAAAAGAAAAAACAAAAGAATGGATAGAAACAAATAATTAAGCAAAACACAAGTTAAGAAACTAGCGGGAAACAACAGTACAAAATAAACCAACTAACAGTCAATAAAATTCAAAACATCAGTTTTATAAAACAAAAAAGAAAAAATATGAAATGAACAACAACAAATCTGGCAACCCTACAGCAGGGGCACAGAACAGAGGGTCACCCAGTGTTGTCAACCTTCCGAGTTCAAAATTCCATACAAGTCAGTGAAAATTTTCCTTTACGTTACCTTTTGTGTATGAAGTGGAATTTAATTTCAACTGCAAATAAAAAATTTATTAAAATACGATAAGCACAACAGATTCTAGGTGGGGCGATTTTTAAGTCGCACAAGCCGCCATTTTTTTTCCTGGAACACCCTGTATATCAGATTCTTTTTTAAATAATTTGTATATCAGTAACTTCCTAATTAGGTTAATGAAAATTAAGAACAATTTAAACAAGTTTATTTTAATTTGCTTGCCGTCTTTCAGGGACACTTTTAATATAATACATATAATATAACACACTTGAAATTGAAGAATTGATTTTCTCGTTCTTTAAATATTTGCAGTTAATTAAGGAGGAAAAGAGATAATGGAATCTTTAATCTAGTAGTGGCAGGCAAGTTATGTATAAAATTACAATTAATCGAAGCACTATCTTGTCCGATGAAAATTATTATAAAGTATTTAATTGTTTTGTTGCGAATATTGGAAATATTTGGAAAAATTGAGACGTCAACGTTTCGCTGTGTGTTTGACAGCTTCAATAGAACAGAGACGAATAAATAAATATTTAATTTACTATAAAAAAATAGTTACTTATCTTCGTAATGCGCTAACGCCCCCCACGTCTGGCGCCATTTACTTGTAATTTTCTTATCGTGGAATGCCCCGATACATTACATTATTGCGGCATTGTTTTGATGACTGAGTTAAAATATGCAGAGGAGGAATGAAACATGAAAAATGAAAAGTACAGTCAAAAAATATAAAACAATAATTTTTTCAACCGTGGTTACACGTTTTAATGCTTATTTTTTTAGCAGTACCCCCACGTTGGGCGCCACTTATATCTAATAGTTGGTTGTAGAATGTCCCACGTTAAGATATAAATAGTTTCGAGGATGAGTTACATTGATTTTATCTCGTTTTTAGATAAAGAAAATGGATTTAATCTCCTAACCACAAAAAGTTTGTTTAAAAAGTAAGTACGTATTTCGGCAGCTACGCTGCCATCTTCAGTAGATGCCTTCTCTTTGGTCACAAGAGAAGTCTTTTTTCTATATCATTTTTAGATTTTAAATTTTTCTTTTCCCTTGTCTCAGGGACGTGCGTTCATCGGCAATCCGGAATTTCAAGTGTCTTGTTGTTCATGGATATAAAAAGATTTCTTTCTCGCAACGTCGGACGCAACGCTTTTATTAAATAATGAAATACAAATGTACGTACGTTGTTGAAAAAAAATTTCTTCGGTGACAGCTGGAACCCAATGAATTTTTCTCTAATTTCCAAGACCCGATCTTTTCATCTCCTGATAAGTTTATGTCCTTGGAAATCATCATCATTCAAGAAAAGTCTTTTTTATATCATTTTTAGATTTTAGATTTTTCTTTTCTCTTGTCTCAGGGACGTGCGTTCATCGGCAATCGGAAATTTCAAGTGTCTTATTGTTCGTGGATATAAAAAAATTCTTTCTCACAACGTCGGACATAACGCTTTTCTTAAATAATTAAATACATTGTACGTACGTTTTTGAGAAAAAAATTCTTCGGTGACAGCTGGAAGCCAATGAATCCTTCTCTAATTTCTAAGGCCCGATCTTTTCACCTCCTGATAAAGTTTATGTCCTGGAAAGCATTGTGGCGATGATGATTTCCTAAGTTAGTCATCATCTAGCAGATAAATTTATCAAGAAGTGAAAATATCTGGTCTATAAAAGAAAAGAAAAAACTGTTTGGAAGCATTTTGGTTGAGTTGAGACAGGAATTTCTTTCTTTTACGAAATTACTTGCATTAAATGTTGCATGCATTAACTCGAGTTATGGTTGCTGTTTAGGAAACCAAAATTCACAATTTCCTAGAACATCCGGCCTAAGAGCAGATTTTTTTCTTTTTAAATTTTATTGCAAATCGTTTTTGATTGCAGTGAAAACCTCGAGCAGCCTCTGTACAGCTGTTTCAGCCCTGTTTGGGGCTTCTTCAGCAGAGACGTAGCTCGAAATTTTCAATGTCAGGTCAAAAAGCGATCGTAGAATGTTTTATCTATTTTTTTTTTAATTACGCGTTTTTAAAATTATTTATTCCTCACTTTTCGACTTCGCAGTTTATGGTTAATTAAGTGACGCTTTTCTTAAATAATAAAATACAACTGCACGAATGTTTTTTGAGAAATTTTTGATCCGATTTGATACGATTTTTAGTCAAGATTCCTAACGAAGTTATTTTTTTCCTTTTATCAGTCAAATGCGATGCAATGTATTTTTCTGAATGTCTTCATAAATTGCATTCACTTATTCATTCACATATCTAGTCTAAAAAAGAAGAAAAAAAACTGTTTGGAAGCATTTTGGTTGAGAGGAGACAGGAATTTCTTTCTTTTACGAAATTACTTGCATTAAATGTTGGATGCGTCAACTCAAAATATGTTTGCTGGTTAGAAAACCAAAATTCATAATTTCCTAGAACATCCGGCCTAAGAGCAGCATTTTTTTTTTTAATTCTGTTGCAAATAGTTTTTGATTGCAGTGAAAACCTCGAGCAGCCTCTGTACAGCTGTTTCAGCCCTATTTGGGGCTTCTTCAGCACAGACGTAGCTCGAAATTTTCAATATCAGGACTAAAAGCGATCGTAGGATGTCGCTGTTTGTCTATTTTTTTTATTACGTGTTTTTAAAATAATTTATTCCTTACTTTTCAACTTGACGCTTTTTTTAAATAATAAAATACAACTGCACGAATGTTTTTTGAGAAATTTTTGATCTGATTTGTTACGATTTTTAGTCAAGATTCCTAATAAAGTTGTTTTTTTTTTCTTTTTGTCAGTCAAATGCGATGCAATTTATTTTTCTGAATGTCTTCATAAATTGCATTCACTTATTCATTCCCATATCTGGTCTACAAAAGAAAAAGAAAACTGTTTGGAAGCATTTTGGTTGAGAGGAGACAGAATGAAATTATCTGCATTATTATGTTTATTATTATTATTATTATGTCTTCATAAATTGCATTCACTTGACTTTCAGGATTCACATCTTCTTATCCACAGACTATCACGTTAATCATCCGGAACGCATAATCGATAATAACACGATTTAGTTTAATAAAATCTGTAATTTTCGTTTTTGATTTTAACTTTCATAGATACCCCAGAGGCAAAGTAAATGATACTACACCTACAATAATAATGGTCGATTAAACGACAACGAGGTCCACGATAATGTGTTATTTTATAAATTGCTCCTTAGATGTCAATTTTTTTTTTAACTTGTTTTAAAAAAAAGTCGAAGCACTACTTCCGGATAATCGGAGTTAATTTCTTGTGGTTTTTAAATCAGAATGAATTTCCAAAGAAAGCAACAGGTTGGCTGACGCTCTCGTTATAAAATGACAGCTGTTTAATTTGATGATAGATGGGGCAGTCAGCAACATGACTGATCTTTGATTGATGCAAACTCACTTTTGATTTTTTTCTTCTGTTTACGCTGCAAATATGGAATTCTTGTACAGGGTGTTCTTTTACTGTGTGCAAATATTTAAACCTGCAATGTATCACCATGAATGGCTACGATTGAACTGATATGTTCTTAACATAAATGTAACAGTTTTCGAGAAAAATGCAGTGACAGATTTTCACTAAACCGTTTGAGAACTGCTGGCATAGCTAAAAGTGGAACGCAGACGCCTCTTCAATTACGACCCGCAGCCGAAGTAGGCCAGGGTCAGTGCCTTACTGGATCTTGAGCGGGAACGACGTAAATCAGCGCCGCTCCGATCATCTGGTGTGTCAAAACGTTTACAATTGAAATTAACTTAACTGCAAGTTTAAGTATTTTAAATTGAAATCTAGTGCAATTCAAGAAGCGCTACGGTTCTTAATTGCCGAACAAATTAATAGCGAGGTACAAACAAATTGTAATTTCTCATTCCATATTATTTTTAAAAGACTTTAAAGAAAAATTTTACATTTACTTTGTTTCCAAGGACCGTAAGTAGTAATACTTTTTTCATAGCTAGCGGCGTGATTGCAGCAAAAGTTGAGTTACGTAAAAGGGCGAAGGAAGAACATTTTTAACGCGCTTGTCTAATTGGTGCAAAAATTTTCATCGATAGTTGATATCGTAAAACAAATAAATGTAATATTACTTCGCTCAGTGAATTAAAATTTTAAATAAAATAATTAATAAACGGATATCAGTGATTATTATTACGAAACTCTGCGTTGAACATCGAGTGCGGTGTTGGTGGGCGTGTTCATATTGAGAGGAAGGCGCAGTTGACCTTCCTATCTTCCTCGCACATTTCAACAGTTCCAAACAAGTGGTCCATTCGAAATTTTTTGGCTAAGATACGGTAGCCACCAAAAAATACCCGCAGAAGGTAGCGGTTCGCGTACTTATACTGAGGCTTTTTTATTTTCACGCAGTAAATATATATACCCTGTATGACTCGCACTGTAAGTTGTGAAACTCATGTTAGGTCCTTATTAAGTTTTCTAAAACCTTACCAAATCTTCCTCATCGTCATAATCACAGGCGACTTTAAACTTGAGGACGTTCTGAGGCTTCTCGCTGTCCACGAGGTCCTCAAGAGATCGGGCCAGCAGAAGAGCAACCGTGGTGCGATTGAGATCTCTGTAGGTGAAGTAACGCGCGTCTTCTTCCTGCAAAGAAAAAAAAAAGAGAAGATAAATCTATCTGCAAATGAGCGGCGTGGCACGTTCGCGTTCTAATAATCATCTCCGCTTGCTTTGTTCCTGGAGGCCATTATGGAACGCTACCGGTACTTAGAATTACACGAAGATACCGATTGAAGACTTTTACTTGAGCCAATAGTGATGGTTCCAATATCCATTTATGTACATACCTATATAAAGTTTAAAAAGAAATTGTTGCAAATTGTAATTTCTCATTCCACATTATTTTTTATTGCAATGAAAACATCGAGCAGCCTCTGTGCAGCTGTTTCAGCCCTGTTTGGGGCTTCATCAGCAGAGACTACTGCAATGTCAGTTCAAAAAGCGATCGTAGGATGTCGCTGTTTTATCTGTATATAAAATTTGTACAGTTGAAAAAAAAACTCGCAGCAATTCATGAAAAATTAACGTGCGTCTTTACTTGATTGTACACTTTTTCACTTTTCACATTTGTTGAACCTAACCTTCAAATTATTCAACTTTAACAGTTTTCAAGTTAAATATTCTATTCGGCAATCTGTTCTTTACCAAACTAAATAAGTTTTTTGCTAACTACTAACCTTCCTACCAAACTTCAGTCATCATGGTGTACGTTAATTGATAATATTGCATTTTTAATGATATAAAATTGAGGTTATTTTACGCGCCAAGTGACAGTTGTAAATAAGAGTGTATGGGCTAAGACATGCGCACCTTTGTTAATTGTTGTCATTTCAAAGCATGCTAGAGTTTTTTTTTTTTTAACTGTACATACGTTACATTGCAAGTAATACTGCGAATACTGCTGGTTAAAGTGAAAGTCCTCAATCGGTATATCGCATTGCGCCGCGGATTTAATTGCGTGGGTAATTAATTCGGAATTACACTTCGCTCTTCTTCTTCCTTGCGTTTTAATATTTATTTAATGATAGGGATCAATTTCTGATTTCTGTCGGTTGAGAAACCGTGTGCAATAAAGATTAATTAATTAATTATTTGCGTTTTCCTAATGAATTATTAATCATTGCTGTTGTTTGTAATTGGAACGTTGGCGTTATAAATAGCGGCATGCGTGGAATTGCAACAACTGTGTACTTACGATTAGGTTGCAAGAGGAAATAATTTATTAGGCAAAGGCCCGATTTCATAATCGAACTTTAGGAGACTTTAAAATAAAAGTCACAATCTAATGTATAACTAACTACGTTTTCGTATCTTCTTGAGCATGTGACTGTGACTTTTATTTTAAAGTCTCCTAAAGTTCGATTATGAAATCGGGCAAAAAAGTTGATATTATTTTTTCCATGTGCCAACTCATTGCCATCATGACAGTCTCAGGTCACACAACATTAACATCTAACAGTCAATGGCCCTTAGACGGTGACACCTCTTAAATAAATAACAGCAACCCATATAAAGTCATGTGAAATAAATTCAATATAATTCTTAGTCAGCCAAATTCGTTTATTTTTGTTTGGAACACAAAATTAAAAAAAAAAACGAATTTTCACGATCTTTTCAAACGTGACTATCGCTTTCTTTATAGTTCCCGTCCATGCGGTAGCCGCCACTGTGGCGGCTATCCTTCATACCATTTTCCCTGTAATGTAAAAATATTTCAACGTCAACCCAAACCTACTCTGCCCAATCGGAGCAAAAATTTTAAAAAAATTGTTGCAAATCGTTTTTGATTGCAGTGAAAACCTCGAGCAGCCTCTGTACAGCTGTTTCAGCCCTGGTTGGGGCTTCGTCAATAGAGACGTACTTCGAAATTCCCACTGCAAACCAAAAACGACTTGACCAATTTATCTATTCACCAAAAATTTCAACTATAAGATTATTGAAAATTATTATTAATCAGAGCAAAAATTGAAAATTAAAGAAAAATCAATTAAAAAAGATCAAGTTCAACCCACTTCAACGTCGAACTGATTCAATTAACTCAATTCAATCTAAGCCCAAGCAAAAAAAAAGGAATTATTTACAAACAAAACATAAAACTACAGTCCATTTCGAGAAGGTCAATTTCCCACATCTAAATGCAATTAAATGATGAAACACAAAAAAATTGAAACCGAAGAATTTTTGAAAATTAAATGAATTAAATGAATTAAAACTCTAATAAAACTACGACGAAAATAATCTGAAGGATAGCCATCAGAGTGGTGGCTACCGCGCGGACCAAGAACGCTTGCATTATTAAATTATTTTCTAATGTGGGTTTAAATCGAACGTTAAACCTTCGCTTTTCCATTAAACCGACCCGTTTGCAATTTGGGTTCAGAACGTGTAGGTGTAGAATGCACAGAACAGGCTACAAGAGCCAAAAATAAATTAAGAAAAACGTCGCTGTTCCAATAATTCATTAATTAATAATTAGGCTTGAAAGCATAAGCGAGAAAGTTTGTTTTAAAATATTTGTGATTTCTTTTATCGACAAAAAAGTGTTTTGTGTGAGTGGCAGTGACGAGAGCTTAGAATAAAACATCTGCCATCCGCGGCGTAAACATTTTAGAATCATCGATCGCAGATTTTTTTTTATGATGGGTTCGGCGGTTTCGCTCCAGTCTGACGCCATCTCTTTCGCACACTGAACTATTTACATGCGCTTATCCGCACCCGAATGTGACAGCGTCGGATCACCTGGCTATCTTAGACCGTGATCGTAATTAAAATGCGCAGTGATTACGTCAGTTCTTAATTATTTCTTTGCACATTTAACAATTTTGTCATCGATTCTGCACTACATAATATCAGTAAGCGGCGTAAGTAGAAGTCTTGTAAAAATTTTTACTAACGCCCCTTATTGTTGTACAGGGTGTAACTTAATTACCGCACAAAATTTGAAGTTCGGGTCCGAAGATCGGCGTATCAAAATAGTCAGCGTCTCCTCGTGACCACATTTAATGAGCGAGCGCGTTAATTACTTCGAAAGAAACACGATCTGCTGGTGTAGCATTGTAAGTAAGTTCAAGCGACTTGGATTTCATTTGTCAGTATGGATTTGAATCAGTTTTGAATCATCGAGCGCAGATTTATTTTATGGTGGGTTTATTGCCATCATGACGTTTTTGATAAAACAGCACAAATTTAGGCGTAAATTAAAGAAAAATTAAAGAAAAATTGAAAATCAGTCACAGTCTCAGATCACACAACATTAAAATCTAATTTGTCAATGGCCCCTAGATGGTGACACTTCTTAAATAAATAACAACAATTAATAGTTTATCAGAGACGATTAAAAAAAATTTGGAATCTAAACGAATTTAACAATAAATAATTCTATTCATTTATTAAAAAAAAAGCTAGACCACAGACACAATAATTAATTTAGTCAGTTAACGTAACGAGATGTGTAAAATACACGTAAAATACAGGGTGTAACAAAAATAAAGGCCGCTGCTTCTCAGACGTATTCTACAGATCAGAAAAAAGAAAAAAGTTCATGTAAACGTATATACAGGATGTTCACGGAAAGCTGCAATAACAATTAAATCTCTTATTTGAATATTTACGAAGTAACTTATTTGGAAATGTTTCAGGACCTGTCCTGTCCAATTTTATGGCAATATCGGAAAAAAAATGCCTGTCAAGTTGTTGAAATTTTCAATTGTTTTAAATTTTTTCTAATAAAACACATTTTTTTATCATCGCACCGCGTTCAGAACGTCATATTAATTATGCCTCCAAAATATTTTCTTTCAAAGTCTGGTATTTTTTTTATTATTAGGCAAATAAATCTTGATCAAGGAAAATGCCAACAACAGCTAACTTTTTTATTTGAAATTTTAGGAGGTAACTTAAAATAGGAAAGTTTTAAAACCTAACAAGTGACTGTTTGGTTTTCGAGATTTTCAATTGTTTTCGTATTTTCTTACGAAATATCAGCTTTTTATCACTGCATTCCGTTCAGCATGTCTAATTAAATTCGTCTCTAAAAAAATATTTTCTAGCTATCGAGAACAGCCTGTATACATGTTTAAATGATTTTTTTTTCAATATTTACTTTAACATTTTAATTAAAATAAAATATTATGAGCTGTTTTCTTGGATATACTTGAATATTTGAACTTTTTCTTCATTTTGGCACTTCAGCAGAATGTTTCAGAATAACAGCTACTTCAGTGATACATCCTACACATTAAAGTAAAGAAAAAAACATGTATAGAGGGTGTTCGCGAGAAACCGTATCGTAGCTAGAAAAGAGCTTTTTATAATACATAATAAAAAAAAAACTGATGTTCCGTTAAAAAAAAATAAAAACAATTGAAAATCTCGAAAACCAAATCCCGTAACTTTCATAATTTAAGTTTTAAGTTATCCCGTAATACTTCAAATACAAAAATTAACTATTGTAGACATTTTTCTCGAACACCAAGATTTATTTACCAAATATTAAAAAAATAATAGGTTTTGGAAGAAAATATTTTAGAAACATAATTAATATGACGTTCTGAACGCGTTGCGACAATACCAATTATAGGTTTTATTAAGAAAAGTTAAAAACAATTGAAAATCTCAAAAACCTGACAGGCATGTGTTTTTCCGATATTGCCATAGAATTGGGCAGGACAAATCCTGAAGCTTTTACTTCGTAAAAATTCAAATAAGAGAGTTAACTGTTGTTGCAGCTTCCCGTGAACACCCTGTATACATGTTTACATAAACTTTTTCCTTTATTTTGATCTGTAGAATACGTCCGTGAAGTAGCGGCCTGTATTTTTGTTACACCCTGTATATTTTCTGTTTTAATTTAAATTTGGTCAAGAAAATATTAATTCTGCAGAGCTTCCACGAATAGTAAAAAAAATCGCTTAACCGCTGAAACGTTTCGACTAACATTTTAATGGCGGAGGAAAAACTTTACTTTTAATACTGAGTGTACACGTGAAAAAAGTCCGAGTTATCAAAGATTCGAGTTACCGAAATTCGACTGTATACAGTGTGTTCACGGATGGGTGACAAAACAAAAAAAAAAACTTTTTTCTTATTGACTTCTCAAAAAAAAATATTATTTATAATAATTTTTGCCGTATTTGAAAATCTTAATTCTCATCTTGCTTTTCCTCCATGTAGTCATTTAACACTTACGTTCGCAAATTTCCACAGTTTTCGACTTTGAAAAAACTTTTGATACTGATACACTTTTTTTAATTGGATCAAGTAAACATAAAAACAGATCTGACGTATTTATCATTTTCACTAAATTCAAGAACAAGCAGGTATTAACTGCTAAACGGCGATTTGATATTTAAAAATTTCCGGTTTTGTATCACCTACCCATGGACACACTGTATAGTTGTATAGTTTGAAACATTACTAAATAATTGATTTTTTTTTAATAAATCTTGCAATCGTTTGAAATTAAAAGCGCAAAGATTTAGGCATCTTCTTAATAACACTTATAATAAAAAGAATGTTTTTGCTACTAACACATTACATGTACTGGGTGTCCTAAAAACATGTCACATACTTTCATCAATCCTAAAAATTCTTAAATTCATTACATGTTGGTTTTACTTTCCAAGTTTGAAGAGTATGATTATGATGAAGAAACGAGTGCACATTTTTCAAAAAAAAAAAAAACACAGACAAAAGAAATCGATGGTAATCGTTCAAAAATTAAACGAGAAATCGTAACATTTTTTAACATATGTTTCAGAAGAAAAATTGACATTTTCAAATTTAAAAAAATATCTGGCGTTCCACAAAAGCACTTACGTAAAATTATTTTCCGTAATCGATTTCATACTCTGCAGGGACTACATAAAAGATGAAGGCCATTTTTGAGACACCCTATATAATGCATACAATCCAATAAAATTTTTCTGATTTTTTTTTATTATACTAATGAGAATTAAACCAAAATTCCAAAGACATACAGATAAAGCACTTTTCTTATTGAACATAGGAGGATTGTGTAAGCGTTCGTGATCTGTCGAAAAACTGACAGGTGCGAATAGTCCGGCAAGTGCCATTCCCAACACAAGTGGTTGTGGCTAGTGATATTTCTTCTTTATTTTGTAGTGCGTTCCCTGTGCCTTTGATTAAATTAAATTATTAATTTTTTCTGTACCTTATCTAAGGGTTGTATGCTGAGATTCTTCCTGGGGAAGACGTCGATCTGCAACACTTCCTGTCCCACCCTGAGATCCTCGGGGACTCGGACGAAACGCAGGTATTCCCCGGGTGGATAAAACTGGCATCCTATAACAACAAAAATATATATATATATATAAACGAATTAATATTGTTTGTCTTTTTTTTTTAATTTGTAAATACAGGGTGTTCGACGTAAACCTAAGTAAGAACTGATTTAACGCGCGGCCCTAACGTATGCGGTAGCCACCACTCTTGCGAAGGCTATCCTCGATGCCATTTTCTTTCTCGCTTTACAATGATGTAAAAAACTACTGGGCAAGTTGCCCGTAATTGAAGAGTTAATTACTAAAGTTTAAAATTACGAATAATACAAAAAAAGTAAATAAATAAAATTCTTGCAAACAAAAAACAATTAAAACAAAACGGAGATTAAGTTTGTCACCCTGTACATCGAATACGAAATTTTTTAGGCCACATATTGTCACGTTTGAAAAATTATATCTAAATTCGTTTTTACTATTACTATTATTACTAATTTGGATTTACAACAAATTTAAAACGCGTACGTTTAGGTTAGGTTTAATTTACAAAATTGTTTACTTGGCATTTTGAGAGTACGGTCATCGACGCAGGTTTAGTCGCCGCGGATATTGCTTAGCAGGAATTGCCGACGTCTGCTTAGCTCGCAGAACAAAGTTCTTTTCGGACAATGCGCAAAATTTTAACGTTTTAATAGAGGGAAAATTTTAACGTTTTAATAGAGGGAGTACCGTGCTGACAAATGAAATCCAAGTCGCTTGAACTTACTTACTATGCTACACCAGCAGCAGATCGTATTTATTTAGAAGTAATTAACGCGCTCGCTGATTAAATGTGGTTTCGACGAGACGCTGACTATTTTGATACGTCGATCTTTGGACCCGAACTTCAAATTTTGTGCGGTAATTAAGTGTTACACCCTGTACAACAATAAGGGGCGTTAGTAAAGACTTTTACAAGACTTCTACATAGTTACGCCGCTCACTGATATTATGAATTGCAGATTCGACGACAAAATTGTTAAATGTGCAAAGAAATAATTAAGAACTGACGTAATCACTGCGCATTTTAATGACGGAAACGGTCTAAGATAGCCAGGTGATCCGACGCTGCCACATTCGGGTGCGTGTAAGCACACGTAAAAAATTCAGTGTGCGAGAGAGATGGCATCAGACCGGAACAACATCGCCGAACCCACCATAAAAAAAATCTGCGCTCGATGATTCAAAAATGATTCAAATCCATGCTGACAAGTGAAATCCAAGTCGCTTGAACTTATATACAATGCTACACCAGCAGATCGTATTACTATCGAAGTAATTAACGCGCTCGCTCATTAAGTGTGGTTTCGACGAGACGCTGACTATTTTGATACGCCGATCTTTGGACCCGAACTTCAAAGTTTGTGCGGTAATTAAGTTACACCCTGTACAACAATAATGGGCGTTAGTAAAGATTTTTACAAGACTTCTACATAGTTATGTCGCTCACTGATATTATGTATTGCAGGTTCGACGACAAAATTGTAAAATTCGCAAAGAAATAATTAAGAACTGACGTAATCACTACGCATTTTAATTACGATCACGGTCTAAGATAGCGAGGTAATCCGACGCTGCTACATTCGGTGCGGGTAAGCGCACGTAAAAAATTCAGTGTGCGAGAGAGATGGCGTCAGACCGGAGCAAAACCGCCGAACCCACCATAAAAAAAAATCTGGGCTCAATGATTCAAATATGATTCAAACCCATGCTGACAAATGAAATCCAAGTCGCTTGAACTTACTTACAATGCTACACCAGCAGATTGTATTTCTTTCGAAGTAATTAACGCGCTCGCTCATTAAATGTGGTCTCGACGAGACGCTGACTATTTTGATACGCCGATCTTTGGATCCGAACTTCAAATTTTGTGCGGTAATTAAGTTACACCCTGTACAACAATAAGGGGCGTTAGTAAATATTTTTACAAGACTTCTACATAGTTACAAAACTGCCGAACCCATCATAAAAAAAAAAATCTGCGCTCGATAATTTTAAAATGTTTACCCCGCGGATGGCAGATGTTTTATTATAACATAACCTCTCGTCACTGCCACTCACACAAAACACTTTTTTCTCGATAAAAGATAAAAGAAATCACAAAATTTCTCGTTTATGCTTTCAAGCCTAATTATTAATTAATGAATTATTGGAATAGCGACACTTTTCTTATTTTTTCTTTTTGCTCTTGTAGCCTGTTTTGCACATTCTACATCTACACGTTCTGAACCCAAATTGCGAACGGATCGGTTTAATTGAAAAGCGAAGGTTTAACGTTCGATTTAAACTCACATTACAAAATAATTTAATAATACAAGCGTTCTTGGTCCGCGCGGTAACCACTACTCTGGTGGCTATCCTTCAGATTACTTTCGTCGTAGTTTTATTAGAGTTTTAATTCATTTAATTTTCAAAATTTCTTTAGTTTCAATTTTTTTTTGTTTCATCATTTAATTTCATTTAGATGGGCGAAATTGACCTTCTTGAAATGGACTGTAGTTTTATGTTTTGTTTGTAAATAATTATTTATTTATTTTTTTTGCTTGGGCTTAGATTGAATTGAGTTGATTGAATCGGATCGACATTGAAACGGGTTTAACTTGAACTTTTTTTTAATTGATTTTTCTTTAATTTTCAATTTTTGCTCTGATTGGGCAGAGCAGGTTTGGGTTTGACATTGAAATATTGTTACATTACAGGGAAGACGGTATGAAGGATAGCCACCAGAGCGGCGGCTACCGCGTGGACAGAAACTATAAAGAAAGCGATGGTCACGTTTAAAAAGATCGTCAAAATTCGTTTTTCTTTTAATTTTTCGTTACAGAAATTTAAGAAACAAAACGAATTTTCTTCTTGGACCTCGCGGTAGCCACCACTTGGGAGACTATCCTTGATACTAGTTATAGTTTCGTTACAATTTTAATTTTTCTAATTTTCAAAATTTGTCTACTTTCAATTTTTCCTTGTTTCATCATTTAATTGCCTTTAGATGGGCGAAATTGTCCTCCTTGAAATGAACCGTAGTTTTCTATTTTGTTTATTTTGTTTTAATTTTTGTTTAATTTTTTTTTTGCTTGGGCTTAGACTGAGTTCAATTGATTGAATTAGACTTAGACAAGGTTTAACTTGAACTTTGTTTTTTGATTGGTCTTTTTTGAATTTTAAATAATCTTTTGGTTTCAATTTTTGCTTGGATTGGGTAGAGTAGGTTTGGATTGACCTTGAAATATTGTGACGTCATAGGGAACACGGTATGAAGAATAGCCGCCGCCGCCGCAGCGGTGACTATCGCGTGTACGAGAACGACAAAGAAAGCGACATTGTCAAGTTTGGAAAAATTATCAAAATTCGTTTTTAATTTTATGTTGTTTCGAGAATGAAAAAAAAAACGAATTTTCATAATTCACGCGTCGTAGTATTTGATAGCGACAAGCAGGTTGAGTTGTCATAATAATTTTTTTTCATTTATTACTATTTTAATTTTTATATTTTTTCTCGGGTAATTCAGAGTTAGGCGAAGTTGAATTCGGTTGACCTTGAGTCGAACGGGTTTTATTTCAGTTGAGTGTTCATTTTCAGAAATATTTTAATTTCGATTTGAAATTTTTTGATTGTCTTAATTAATAATGAGTTGCCTTAATTTTTTCAGGTGTCAACTTTCAGTTGAGCTGAATTGAGTTGACCTCGAACTCATTTTCAACTGTGTTACTGAGTTATTTTTAGAAATGTTTTAACTTCGATTTGAATTTTTTTGATTGTTTTAATTTTTCTTTTTGAATATCATTAATTTTTTCATGTGTTAAATTTGATCGATTAAATCGAATTTATTTTCAACTCCGCTTTAATTGTTTGAGTTATTTTTAGAATTTTTTAAATTCCGTTTTGAATTTTTGATTTGATTTTTTAAAGTTTTATTATTTTGAGTTTCCTAATTTTTTTAATTTCAATTTTAATTTTTAAATTTCATTTTCCTTGGGTTGAATTGAGTTGCGTCGACCCCTCGAGCTGGGCTAGACTTAACTATAAATGTACTGTAATTTAAGTTTTAATTCTTTGAGTAACACATTTTAGTTTTGAGCTTTAATTGTATTGAGTTTAAATTTTTCCAGGTGTTAATTTTTTTACTCGCATTGAATAGAGCTAGGCTAAGTTGAGTTCGGTTGACCTTGAACTTAATTTCAATCGTATTTTAATCAGTTGAGTAATATTTTTTTTTTATGTAAATTAAATCTTAATCCTTTGAGCGTTTTATTTTGATTTCGAGCTTTAATTTTTTTTCGCTTTAATTTTTTACTCGGGTTGAATAGAGTTAGGCTAAGCTGAGTTTGAGTTGATCCTGTACTTAACTTAAATTGTGTTTTAATCAGCTGTAGTTAGGTACAATTGATTTGGATTGACCTTGAGTGGGAGGGCTTTCGTTGTAGTTCAGTTTTAATTTTTAGGGGTTTTAATTTTTCGAAATTCAATTTTAACTTTTTAGTTTCATTTTTCGACTTAATTTTTTCATAAGTTATTTTCCGGGTGTTAATTTTTTTGCTTGGGTTGAGTAAAGTCAGGCCGAATTGAGTTGAGTTATTTTAATTCAAGTTTTAATTTTTTCAGGTATTTCGCTTTGATTTTGTATTTTAATTTTTCCATATGTTAATTTCTTACTCAGGTTCAATAGAGAATTAAAATTTTAATTACATGAAAAAAAAAAATAATAAACCAATTAAAATACAACTGAAATTAAACTCAAGGTCAACCGAACTCAACTTGGCCTGAGTTCGGTTGACCTTGAGTTTAATTTCAGTTGTATTTTAATTGGTTTATTATTTTTTTTTCATGTAATTAAAATTTCAATTCTTTGATTGTCTCTCGTTTTAATTAATTAATTTCAATTGTGTCTGAATCGGTAGAGTAATAATTATTTGTTTTGGTGTTGAGATCGGGTAGGCAAAGTTAGGTACAACTGAACTGAGTTGAGCTTGAGTGAAACGGCTTTCGTTATACTTGAGTTTTCATTTTTTCGAGTTTTAATTTTTTGAATTTCAATTTTAATTTTTAAGTTTCATTTTTCGTCCCAATTTTTTCATGAGTTATTTTTTCCGAGAGTTAATTTTTTTGTTTGGGTTGAGCAAAGTCAGACCGAATTGAGTTGAGTTTATTTTAATTCAAGTTTTAATTGTTTCAAGTATTCTGCTTTGATTATTTTGCATTTTAATTTTATTGAGTTCTTTTATTAGATGGTAAATTTGAGATGAGCTTAGTTGAGTTGACCTCGAACTTATTTTCAACTGTGTACTAATTTTTTATTTGGTTAGGTTGAGTAAACTCAGGCCGAATTTTAATTTTTCCAGAAGTTAATTTCTTACTCAGGTTCAATAGAGATGGGCCAATTTGAATGCGGTTGACTTTAATTTCAGTTGTATTTTAATTGGTAGATTAATAATTTTTTTCATGTAATTTAAATTTTAATTTTTTGAGTGTCTCGTTTTAGTTTTGTGCTTTAATTTTTTTTGAGTTTTAATTTTTTCAGGTGTTAATTTTTTATTCGACTTGAATAAAGTTAGGCTAAGCTGCGTTTGGTTGACCTTGAATTTAATGTCAATTGTGTTTTAATTGGTTGATTTTTCGTTTTGGTGTTGAGACCGGGTAGGCAGGTTTAGATACAATTGAACTGAGTTGACCTTGAGTGGATCGGAATTAATAATGAATGAATTAATAAATTTTTTCAGCTGTTAAATTTTTATCGATTAAATCGAACTTATTTTCAAGCCCGCTTTAATTGTTTGACTTATTTTTAGAATTTTTAAATTCCGTTTTGAATTTTTGATTTGATTTTTTAAAGGTTTATTAATTTTCTTTCAGGTGTTGACTTTGACTTGAGCTGAGTTAAGTTGACCTTGAACTTACTTTCAACTCTGCTTTAACTGCTTGAGTTATTTTGAGTTTCCTAATCTTTTTAATTTCAATTTTAATTTTTAAATTTCATTTTCCTTGAGTTGAATATTGTTAGGTCGAATTGACTTGCGTTGACCCTTCGAGCTGGGCTAGACTTAACTTTAAATGTACTGTATTTTAAGTTTTAATTCTCTGAATAATTTATTTTAGTTTTGAGCTTTAATTGTATTGAGTTTAAATTTTTCCAGGTTTTATTTTTTTACTAGGGTTGAACAGAGTTAGACCAAGTTGAGTTCGGTTGACCTTGAATTTCATTTTAATCGTATTTTAATCAGTTGAGTAATATTTTTTTTTGATGTAAATTAAATCTTAATCCTTTGAGTATCTCATTTTGGTTTTGAGCTTTAATTTTTCTGCGTTTAATTTGAGTTAGGCTAAGTTGAGTTTGGTTGATTTTGAACTTAACTTAAATTGTGTTTTAATCGGCTGTAGTTAGGTACAATTCAACTGGGTTGACCTTGAGTTGGACGGCTTTCGTTATAGTTGAGTTTTAATTTTTAGGAGTATTAATTTTTAGAAATTCAATTTTAATTTTTTAGTTTCATTTTTCGACTTAATTTTTTCACGAGTTATTTTTCCGAGTCTTAATTTTTTTGGTTGGGTTGAGTAAACTGAG
The DNA here is from genome assembly GCA_036172665.1 of Prosopocoilus inquinatus. Taxonomy (NCBI): domain Eukaryota; kingdom Metazoa; phylum Arthropoda; class Insecta; order Coleoptera; family Lucanidae; genus Prosopocoilus; species Prosopocoilus inquinatus. The sequence goes on along the minus strand of CM069871.1, from coordinate 10,304,466 downwards.
GCCGAATTGAGTTGAGTTATTTTAATTCAAGTTTTAATTGTGTCGGGTATTTCGCTTTGATTTTGTATTTTAATTTTTCCAGGTGTTAATTTTTTACTCAAGTTCAATAGAGATGGACCAAGTTGAGTTCGGTTGACCTTAAATTTAATTTCAGTTATATTTTAATTGGTTGAGTAATAATTTTTTTTCGTGTAATTTAAATTTTAATTCTTTGAGTATCTCGTTTTAGTGTTTTAATTTTTTTCGGTTTTAATTTTTTTCAGGTGTTGATTTTTTACCCAACTTAAATAGAGTTAGGCAAAGTTGCATTCGATTGACCTTGAACTTAATTTCAAATGTGTTTTAATCGGTTGAGTAATAATCTTTTGTTTTGGTGTTGAGATCGGGTAGGCAGAGTTAAGTACAATTGAACTGAGTTGACCTTGAGTGAAACGGCTGTCATTATACTTGAGTTTTAATTTTTAGGAGTTTGAATTTTTTGAATTTCAATTTTAATTTTAAAAAGCTTTTTTATTTGTTTCATATCCCCTGCAACTCTCACGAGCAAGAACTATCCAAAAATTTAATTTTTAAGTTTCATTTTTCGTCCTAACTTTTTCATGAGTTATTTTTTCCGGGTGTTAATTTTTTTGCTTGGGTTGAGCAAAGTCAGGCCGAACTGAGTTGAGTTATTTTAATTCAAGTTTTAATTGTTTCGAGTATTTTGCTTTGATTTTGTATTTTAATTTAATCAAGTTTTTTTTTTATAAGGTATTAAATTTGAGTTGAGCTGGGTTGAGTTGACCTCGAACTTATTTTCAACTGCGTACTAATTGTTTATTGTATACGGCGGAGGAACTCAATCGATATACCCAACTATTTTAGACCGTGATTTCGGGCTTATAGTGGCGTTAGTAATTAGTAATTTACACTTCGTAAACACAGAACCGTACTTAACGGATTTTTTGGCACGCCCGGCCGAATCAGAAATATGACGTTACATAAACGGGCGTTCGTTATTAAGCAACGGTTTTCTTTCTAACACGAAAAGGCGTGTTCACAATACGTACAAAAATTCGATTTCGAGACGATTTTCACGCACCTAACGGACCCGGGCGGAGTTGAATGGAATTCGGTGAACTTCTCTAACACAGTCGAGCTAATCGACGGATAAATTATGCAAACTGCGTGCGTAATTACAACACCGATCGTCGATTGTTTATTTTATCGCCGCGATTATTTATTTATCGTTTGACATAAAAAAATTAATTCTATTATTTAATTTGCATTTTTTTGTTGAATAGCCTGTCATAAAAACATGGCCATTAAATTACGCGAACCGTTATCATTATTATCTTCTTTTTTTTTTGAAGCAAGCTCAGGGAAGAAAGTGCCTGTAACAAATTGTAATGATGTAATTTTTTGGGTGGCTACACCTGCGAATGATCGACGACGACGTCTCTTGGACATGTCGCAACGAATTTAACACGGCTTAAGTTAACGGAACAAGTCCGGAGGTTAATTGGAAGGCCACGGAAACGCAAACGAGAACACGCAATCGAGTGTGCGTTGACGATTTTACGCGCCGGCCATTACCGTTACGCGTTGCGGAAGTGTACATCGCAAGCAAGACCAGAATTTGTGGCTTTGCGAGATTTGCTCGGCGATTAATTTTATTGCATGTAAATTAACTGCGGAGTGGTTAATGGACCGGCTTTGTGAATTGTGATGGTCGCCGCCGCCGCTAAATTAGTATGCACGCTTTGTTTTCAGATTTAATCCATCACATTATTTCTAATTTACTTTTAATTAATGATTAATATCAGATGCAGGTGTTAAGTAAATCAATTACTTCGAATAAGTGATCGAAAGTGTACATATTTTATCTTCACCAAGCAATTTCATGTGTTTTTTTGACTCTTGAACGGTTATTTCTGGCGCCCTTATACAAATTACGTTGAATTTCGACCCAACCCCTAACTCCAACCGAGCTAGGGCATCCGTCTATAACCGCCCATATTCCTCGCCATTCTTCATCTTCACGTCGAGTGAAGTTGGACCCAATCCCCCATCTCCATCTAAGCTAGGGTATCCCGCCCGTAACCGCCCATATTCCTCGCTATTCTTCATCTTCACGTCGAGTGAAGTTGGACCCAATCCCCCATCTCCATCTAAGCTAGGGTATCCCGCCCGTAACCGCCCATATTCCTCGCTATTCTTCATCTTCACATCGAGTGAAGTTGGACCCAATCCCCCATCTCCATCCAAGCTAGGGTATCGCGCCCGTAACCGTCCATATTCCGCAACATTCTTCATCTTCGTGTCGAGTTTTGATAATGTTTCCGAATAAGTCAGGGCAATCAGGTTCAAAATAAATAAAATATTTAAAAACTAAATTTAGTTGAATGCGATTTCTAAGTGTAAGAATTTCTATAATCATCTTGAAACAGTTTTTATTTATTAACTTATTGATTTATTTATTTATAAAGATGCAATAAATTTACTTTCCATTGTTAAATGCTTCAAACTGTAATGCAAAAAAGTAAAAGTGAATGATCAATTACTGTAACTGTAACTACAAGGAAAGCTTTTTAATAACGATGAAGGAAAGCAATGGGCTTTACATAAACACGGTTGTCCACAATTAAATACATAAATAATATGGAAATAAATCTGTTTACGGGAAATTATAATGATGTGTGTGTGTGTGTGTGTGTGGCGAATGAAAGTTTCAGGAACTCGATTTGCACTAATTTGAAATAATATTACGATAATAATAGTAAATTGCAAGTGTTGAAGTTTTTATGAACTGTTCCCAACGTAAATAATTAATAAGTAACTGTAAGTGATTATATAATCAAACTTTGGCAAAAAAATTTAATATTTTTCTTGTGTTTTCATTTTTAGAAATCTTCTTTTTTTCTTGTCTTATAATTTTTCTTAAGTTATAATTTTTAGTTCTAATATTTATGAGTTTTTTTCCTTCGGTTGTTAGATTTTTTACTTTATTTAAATATAGTTAGGTTAAGTTGGGACAACTTTGTTTATGTTGAATTCAATTATTGTGTTTTGATTTTTTTGTTTCTTTTTTGCTTTTAATAATACCTACTTCTATAAAAAGAAAAACAAAGAAAAATCAATGTAACTTTTCATGCATAGGTTTAGGTATGGTAAAAAATTTTCAGGAAGAAAGAAATAAAGAAAAAAGTTTCAGGAACTCGATTTGCACTAATTTGAAATAATAATATGATAATAATAGTAAATTGCAAATGTTAGAGTTTTTATGAACTGTTCCCAACGTAAATAATTAATGAGTAACTGTAAATGATTATATAATCAAACTTTGGCAAAAAAATTTAATGTTTTTCTTGTGTTTTCATTTTTAGAAATCTTCTTTTTTTCTTGTCTTATAATTTTTCTTGAATTTTAATTTTTAGTTCTAATATTTGTGAGTTTTGTTCCTTCGGTTGTTAGATTTTTTACTTTATTTAAATATAGTTAGGTTAAGTTGGGACGACTTTGTTTATGTTGAATTCAATTATTGAGTTTTGATTTTTTTATGTTTCTTTTTTGCTTTTAATAATACCTACTGCTATAAAAAGAAAAACAAAGAAAAATCAATGTAACTTTTCATGCATAGGTTTGGATATGATAAAAAATTGTTAAATTAAACAAATAAAATTAGTGAAACAAGAATAAAAAAAAATTACGATAATCGACAATTCCGTTCAGCATTTTTGGCAAGCAAGTTGAATTTTATTTTAATTTTTCGGTTTCATTCATTTTTTCCAATTTCTATATTCGTTTCGAGGGCAGTTTGAGTTAGATTTGAATTGACCTTGAGTTCGTCGGATTTGATTTTAGTTGAGTTTTCGTTTAATTTTTTTCAATTTTGATTTTGTTTTTTAATTCTTTAGTTTCATTTTCTCGTCGGGTTTTATTTTTTTCAGGTGTAAATTTGTTAAGTTAAGTTGACCTTGAGTTTGATTAACTGTGTTTTAATTTTTTTTAGTTTTACTTTTAAGTTTTAATTTTTTTTCTCTGTTTTACTTTTAAGTTTTAATTTTTCTTTGTGTTTTTTGATTTGAGTTTTAAGTTTTAATTTTTTTTTTGTGTTTTACTTTTAAGTTTTAATTTTCAAGTTGATTATTCTATTTAGAAGGAGTTACGAAAGCCAGATTGAAATGTCAACAAGTCGTAGTATTTGACGGGAGCAAGCAAGTTGTGTTATTATTATCATTATTTGTTTTATTTTTATTTCTATTTATTATTTTAATTTTTATATTTTTCCTCGGGTAATTAAGAGTTAGGCGAAGTTCAATTCGGTTGAGCTTGAGTCGAACGGATTTTATTTCAGTTGAGTGTTCATTTTCAGAATTTTTTTGATTTTCTTGTCTTAATTAATAATGAGTTTCATTAATTTTCTCAGGTGTTAACTTTCAGTTGAGCTGAATTGAGTTGACCTCGAACTCATTTTCAACTAACTTTTAACTGTTGGAGTTATTTTTAAAAATGTTTTAATTTCGATTTGAATTTTTTTGATTGTCTTAATCTTTCTTTTTGAATTTCATTAATTTTTTCAGGTGTTAAATTTTTATCGATTAAATCGAACTTATTTTCAACCCCGCTTTAATTGTGTTAGTTATTTTTAGAATTGTTCAAATTCCGATTTGAATTTTTGATTTTATTTTTTAAAGTTTTATTAATTTTCTTTCAGGTGTTAACTTTGACTTGAGCTGAGTTAAGTTGACCTTGAAATTACTTTCAACTGTGCTTTCACTGCTTGAGTTATTTTGAGTTTCCTAATTTTTTTATTTTCAATTTTAATTTTTAAATTTCAATTTCTTTGGCTTGAATATTGTTAGGACGAATTGAGTTGCGTTGACCCCTCGAGCTGGGCTGGACTTAACTTTAAATGTACATGTACTGTAATTTAAGTTTTAATTCTTTGAGTAACTTATTTTAGTTTTGAGCTTTAATTGTATTGAGTTTTAATTTTTCAAGGTGTTATTTTTTTACTCGGATTGAATAGAGATAGGCTAAGTTGAGTTCGGTGGACCTTGAACTTAATTTCAATCGTATTTTAATCAGTTGAGTAATATTTTTTTTAACGTAAATTAAATCTTAATCCTTTGAGTATCTCATTTTGGTTTGGAGCTTTAATTTTTCTGCGTTTTAATTTTTCATGTATTAATTTTTTACTCGGGTTGAATAGAGTTAGGCTAAGTTGAGTTTCGTTGATCCTGTACTTAATTTAAATTGTGTTTTAATCAGCTGTAATTAGGTACAATTAAACTGGGTTGATCTTGGCGGGGGGAGGGCTTTCGTTGTAATTGAGTTTTTATTTTAGGAGTTTTCATTTTTGGAAATTCAATTTTAATTTTTTGAGTACAAAGTTTTTTTAATCTTAATCATTTTTCGACTTAATTTTTTTCATGAGTTATTTTTTCCGGGTGTTATTTTTTTTTTTTGGTTGGGTTGAGTAGACTCAGGCCGAACTGAGTTGAGTTATATTAATTCAAGTTTTAATAGTTTCGAGTATTTCGTATTATTATTATTGATTTTGTATTTTAATTTTTCCAGGTGTTAATTTCTTACTCAGGTTCAATAGAGATGAGCCGAGTTGAGTTCGGTTGACCTTGAATTTAATTTCAGTTATATTTTAATTGGTAGAGTAATAATTTTTTTTCATGTAATTTAAATTTTAATTTTTTGAATAAATCGTTTTAATTTTGAGCTTTAATTTTTTTTGAGTTTTAATTTTTTGAAGTGTTAATTGTTTACTTAACTTAAATAGAGTTAGACTAAGTTGCGTTCGGTTGACCTTGAACTTAATTTCAAATGTGTTTTAATCGGTTGAGTAATAATTTTTTGTTTTGGTGTTGAGATCGGGTAGGCAAAGTTAGGTACAATTGAACTGGGTTGAACTTGAGTGGGACGGCTTTTGTTATAGTTGAGTTTTAATTTTTAGGAGTTTTAATTCTTTGAATTTCAATTTTAATTTTTAAGTTTTATTTTTCTTTCTACCTTTTTTATGAGTTATTTTTTCCGGATGTTAATTTTTTTGCTTGGGTTGAGTAAACTCAGGCCGAATTGAGTTGAGTTATTTTAATTCAAGTTTTAATTGTTTCGAGTATTCTGCTTTGATTATTTTGCATTTTAATTTTATTGAGTTCTTTTATTAGGTGTTAAATTTGAGTCGAGCTGAGTTGAGTTGACCTCGAACTTATTTTCAACTGCGTACTAATTGTTTGAGTTATTTGAACTGGGTTGATCCCGAGTGGGACGGCTTTCGTTGTAGATGAGTTTTCATTTTTAAGTTTTTATTTTATTTAATTTCAATTTTTGAAATTTTTCGTGTTAATGAGTTTTAATTTTTTCGGGCGTTATTTTTTTTAAAGTCAAGGCGAATTGAGTGGAGTAGGTTTTGAACTATGGGGTTGTATTTTAATTGTGCCTCATTTTAATTCAAGTTTTAATTATTCCGAATATTTCGCTTCGATTTTCGATTTGAATTTTATCGAGTTTTGAGTATCAAATTTTCACAGGTGTTAATTTTTCGGGCTTGGATTGAGTCACGTCAGATTGAGTTCAGCTGATCGACTTTATTTTGAATTGAACTTGATAGGACATTACATTACACAGAATAAGCAAAAATCAATATTAAGTTTTTGTTTTGTTTTCCGAGTTTCATTTTAATTTTTTTTTTTTCGAGATTCATTTTTCTAAGTTTTAATTTTTCTTGAGTATATTCAAGTTAAAGGGAGTTCCGCAGAACGACCTGAGCTTATTTCGGATTGGACTTAATTCCATTGATTGAATTTTGATTTTTTTTTTACTTGGTTTTAAGTTTTAACTTTTTAATTCTTTTTCGGTTTTAATTTTTTGACTGAGTTAAAAGTAGAGAGCCAGATCGTTACACACAATGAACAAAAATGTTGATTTAGTAAATAATGAGCGTCGCCTTGTCACCTTCTAACAACTTTTATTCCCGTGGTTTAACAAATCATGTCGAATACATTTTTCACTTTTTAATAATTTTTAAATCGCTGTAACTTCTAAACAAAAGCAAATCGGACGCATGTTGATAGGACGTTTATATCAAAGAATTACATCTACTTTCATTTGCCAAAGTTTTGAAATAGGTTTACAAATCACCCTGTATTTCTCAATTTTTTCTATTCGCATATAGGAGTGTTAGAATAAAAAAAAAATCGAATTATTAAATCATATCGTTTTTAAATAAATTTTAAATCGGTAAAACTTCTAAACAAAAGCAAATCGGTCCCATGATGACAGGACGTTTATGTCACAGAATTACATCTACTTTCATTTGCCAAAGTTTGTAAAGAGGTTCAAAAATTACCCTGTATTTCTCAATTTTTTCTATTCGCATATAGGAGAGTGTCGTTTTTTTAATAATTTTTAAATCGGTACATCTTCTAAACTAAAGCAAATCGGACGCACGTTGATAGGACATTTATACCATAGAATTACATCTACTTTCATTTGCCAATGCTTTTAAATAGGTTCACTAACTAATCACCCAGTATTTCTCATTCTTTTTTCTATACGTATACTTATTAGAATAAGAAAAATATTGAAACTATTTCAAAGTTAAGAAACAGTTACATACAAATTAATGAACAAGGAAACGCCATCAGAAGTTACCATGTACAACTAAATAAGAAACAAATTAAGGACTATTTGTTGAACAATAATAAATTTAATGACGCGGTTAACATCGACTTGAAATTTCGTTCTTCATTCTTTCGTGTAAATGCCATCGGACTGGTTTCCATATTAGCTTACTTGGCTAGATGTAAATGTAAATTACAAGAACATAACACGAACAAATCTTTTTTTCTTTCACTTGTACGGTTACGGTTACCAAGCCAGCTCGAATTACAGGAACAATTCAAGATATAATCGGAATTTCGTTGTTCATGTTTCCTTCCTTACATACAGGCAGTTTAAAAAATACTTTATAAACACACATGTGACTTTGAAGCTATTTTATTAACAAAATGGAGGAACAGGCTATATTGGTTGAATTTGTTAAGCCACGTTTGACTTTCATTCGAAATCTGTTGCAATGATTGTTTTTCTCTCCATCGCACCACCATGGCTTTATCCGAAGCAAGAAGTCATCTTTGGCCATCACTTTCCAATTTTGTTTGGTCACCTTCATTTCTCATTTCTGTTAACACTAATTCAAGAGGAGTTTCTTTTTCTCCTTTTTTCCTCCATTGTACCACCATGTCTTCATCCGAAGCAAGAAGTCGTCTTTGGCCATCACATTCCACCTTCTCTGGTTACCTTCATTTCTGTTAATACTAATGAGGTGTTGACTTTCATTGATGTGATGACGCAACGTGTTTTTTTTTTCTTCCTTTTTTTTATTGTTTTCGCACCACCACGTTGCAACCGAAGCAAGAAGTCGTCATTGGCCATCACATTCCACCTTTCTTAGATCGCCTTCATTTCTGTTAATACTTAATTAATGAAGTGTTGACTTTCATTGACGTGATGACGCAACGTGTTTTTTTTCCCTTTATTTTTTCGCACCCAAAGGAAGAAGTCGCCTCTGGCCATCACAATCCCAATCCACGTTCTACTTTTTTTTTGTTCGCTGAATTCTCACCTTCGCTTCTATTAGCGCTAATCCACAAAGAGGTTGCTCAATTCGCGAGTTTTTGTTACGAGCAAATTCCTAGAACGTTCTGCCAAATTAAAAAAAATGATTTGCCTCGCACACAATTGATAAGCCGGTTAATTATTATTATTATTACGGTTATTATTATTGGCCGTGCATAATCGATTTTTAAATTTTCTGGGAAGTGAAGGCTTATACATGAATCTGTGCGAACCAATTTTCGATTATTTCGATGGCCGATCGAATCGATTTCGTACACTTTTTCCTTCCTTCGAATTTCCGATTATATTGTTACCAATTATTATAAATCCCCTTTCGATTATGAAACGAACTCCTCTGAATGGAAGAGCGTGCCCGGTGGGCAAAAGAAACGTGATTCGCTACGTTATACTCTGATTAGTTCGTTAGCTTTGTTCGCCGCTTCAGTTTCACAACCATTCAGCTCTCGTCGTCGTGATGATGTGCTTGCTCTCGCTGTTTATATTATTATGTTAATTTGATGAAGTCGGGCACAAGTGCGTTTTCACTACTTTCTCGATTGAGATCTGTTCCATTTAAGTAGTTCGTAAGATGCATTATGTAGGCCTCCTTACGTTTTTCCCAATTCTGGCTCTATGAAGGTCATTAAACGACGTAAACGAAAATTAACCCAGCTGAAGGATTCACTTTGGAACGTTTCCCAAAAAAGCCCAAAAACCGTGCAATGGTATTCATGAACCCCCCGGCAGATTTTCATACACTCGTGCGTTCAGCGTATGGAGTAGATAATGATGCAACACGAAGTAAATGTGGCTCGGCGAAGGCCAAATTATACGACACAAATATCAAAGTACATGAAACAAAACAGAAGTGGCCACAAAACAAAGCCCCAACAGCGTTTGACGGTATTCTTGAACCCTCCAGGAGAGGCGTGCGTTCAGTGTAGGGAGTAGACAAGAATGCAATTCAATTGGCGTAGAACTATCCATTAATTTAAACGTTACAAGGTAAATCTGCCTCGGCTAAGGCCAAATAATACGACACAAACATCAAAGTACATGAAACAAAACTGAAGTGGCCACAAAACAAAGCCCCAACCGCGTTTGATGGTATTCTTGAACCCCCAGGAGATTTTCATACGCTCGTGCGTTCAGCGTAGGGAGTAGACAAGAATGCAACTCATTTGGCGTAGAACTATCCATTAATTTAAACGAGTCAAGGTAAATCTGGCTTGGCGAAGGCCAAATAATAAGACATAACCATCAAAGTACATGAAACAAAACTGAAGTGGCTACAAAACAAAGCCCCAACGGCGTTTGATCGTATTCTTGAACCTCCAGGAGATTTTCATACGCTCGTGCGTTCAGCGTAGGGAGTAGACAATAATGCAATTCAATTGGCGTAGAACTATTCATTAATTTAAACGTTACAAGGTAAATCTGGCTTGGCGAAGGCCAGATAATACGACACAAACATCAAAGTACATGAAACAAAACTGAAGTGGCCACAAAACAAAGCCCCAACGGCGTTTGATCGTATTCTTGAACCCCCAGGAGATTTTCATACGCTCGTGCGTTCAGCGTAGGGAGTAGACAAGAATGCAACACAATTGGCGTAGAAATGTCCATTAACTTAAACGTTACAAAGTAAATGTGGCTCAGCGAAGGCCAAATAATACGACACAAACATCAAAGTGCATGAAACAAAACTGAAGTGGCCACAAAACAAAGCCCCAACCGCGTTTGATGGTATTCTTGAACCTCCAGGAGATTTTCATACGCTCGTGCGTTCAGCGTAGGGAGCAGACAATAGTGCTACACAATTGGCGTAGAAATATCTATTAACTTAAACGATACAAAGTAAGTGTGGCTCGGCGAAGGCCAAATAACATGACACAAATGTCAGAGTACATCAAACAAAATTTAAGCGGCCACAAAACAAAACTCGCAACTGCGTGCGATGGTTTTCTTGAACCCCCAGAAGATTTCCATACGCTCGTGCGTTCAGCGTAGGGAGTAGACAATAATGCAACACAATCGGCGTAGAAATATCCATTAATATAAACGTTATAAAGTAAATATAGCTAGGCGAAGGCCAAAGAATATGACACAAATGTCAAAGTATATCAAACAAACCTTAAGTGGCCACAAATCTGATCGAACTGGTGGACTTTTGTTCAAAAGGAAACATGAATTCTTACGAGAACTATTTAACATAAATAACGCAATTAACTCTATTGTACAATATAATAATAATAATAATAATATTTTTTGTTCTTACGTTACAAATATGAACAAAAATAATAAATAAATAAAAGTTCCAAATAAAACATCAATTTAAAACGATTCTAAATGAAGTAGAGACAGAAGAAACCTCAAATGGCGCTGTTAATTACCGGGTTAAAACATACCTGTTTAAATTAAACAGTTCGTTCGGGTTAAAATGTGATTTAACACCTTGGAGGATAGAAGAGTAATAAATAAATAAGAGGTCCAAATAAAACTCCAATTTAAAACGATTCTAAATGAAGGAGAGAAAGAAAAAAAACCTCAAATGGCGCTCTTCATTACCCGATTAAAACATACCTGTTTAAATTGAACATTTCGTTCGGGGTAAGATGTGATTTAACACCTTAGAGGATAGAAGAATAATAAATAAATAAGAGGTTCAAATAAAATTCCAATTTAAAACGATTCTAAAAGAAGGAGAGAAAGAAAAAAGCCTCAAATGGCGCTGTTAATTACCGGGTTGAAACATATCTGTTTAAATTAAATAGTTCGTTCGGGTTAAGATGTGATTTGACACCTTAGAGGACACGTCGAGTCGATCAAATTCCACGTAATGAATCTTGATAACAATAAATGCACAAACTCGCGGGAAAATACAACACACACGCCCTGCTTCGAACGTGTCGGTATCGATAACGGCGAGAAGATGGCCCGCAAAAACGCATTTCCAAAGACCAAATGCTAATATCGTCGTGTTAAAAATAAAACAGGCGATAATCGACGATGATTTAAATCGACAAAAAATAACGACAATCCACGGCACAAAAAAAAAATTAAAAAGAAAAGGAACTGAAACTTATATTTATTGAGATTTTTCTAATCGACAATGCAAGTGCAGTGCAAGAAATTAGAAATCAATAATAACAAATGACAGTCACCGGTACAATAAAAAATGAAGACGAGAACATATCGCGAGAACATTTTTCATTTATAATCGACAACGAAAACTTAAATCTTAAAAGTTTTAAAAAAGGCGAGTCACCAATACAAAACGAAAATAAAATTATCGACAAAGACAAATGACAATCAACAGTGCAAAAGAACGAAGTCGACAAAAGAAATTCAGTCGACAGTGCGACAAGAGCTGATCCATCCAACTTCAGTGTTAAAAAAATTGAAATCGACGAAAACAAATTATTTTAAAACGACATGAAATGATAATCCGCTTTTCAGGAAAATTTAATCGACAAGAACAGATGGTAATGCAAAAAAAATCGAAAAGTCGATCAAAACAAATGACAGTCGTCAGAAAATTCAAATCGACCGAACGATATTTTTTTATCGACGCTTTTTATTCCAATTAAAAAAAAAATTATGACAAAAGTGCAACAAAATTAAATTCGCCAGATGTGACAGCCGTCGTCGGTGCAAAAACAATTGAAATCGCGAGGGCGTCGAAAATTAAAAAAAAAATTAAATAAAGTAAAAATTTCCATCAATCGACGGTGCGAACAATTCGAAACCGAGAAAACATTGTTTTTTTTTTCTTAATCGACGAGAATCGACATTATTCACCAAAGTAGAACATTTTATATTCGACCTGAACAAATGACAATCGTCAATAATAAAAAATCGACGAGAACAAATGACAATTGACGTTTGTCATTTGTTCTAATATTTAAAAAATTGGAATCGACAAAAACCGAAATTCCAATCGAAAGTGCAAGAAATTTGAAATGGACAAAAAAGTGAAAATCAATGTACCGACGAAAATAAATGAAAAACGACAAAGCGAAATATTTTTTAAACGACAGGAGCCGACGTCAGTCGACGGAGGAAGAAAATTTGAATTCGACAGACACAGATGTCAGTCGTCTGAGACATCGCGAGGGTGCGAGAATTTTTTTTAAGAAATAAAAATCGTCGTCAATCGTTGATGCGACCGACGCGACGCGACACGACGCGACAGTGCAAACAATTTTAAATCGTAAAGAAAGAAACAAATGACAATCGTCAGAACAAAAAGAAATTTGCGAAAAAAATCGATCGAAAGCGCAGGAAATTTTAAATCGACAGCAAAAATAAAAAATGAAAACTGACATCAATCGACGCGACGCGACGCGTCGATACAAACAATTTCACGTCGTTTCGGTAACGGTTTAACCTCTAAATCTAAATGGTAGCGGTTACTGAGTGGTTGAGGGCGAAGATACATAATTTATTAGAAGCAACGCATATAATATAATTACAAAACCTACGAACCATCGTCGAAAACTTGAGAACTTGCGAGCTTTTTTTTTACTAGTCAGGAACGTTCGGTCTTTATGTGATTTGGGTGACCTAATTTCCACAAGATCTTGCAGGTACAGGATTAAACGTATATGATTTGGGTGACCTAATTTCTACAAGATCTTGCAGGTACAGGATTGAACGTATATGATTTGGGTGACCTAATTTCTGCATGAACTTGCAACAACAGATATATAGGTTTAAATGGAAAAACGCGATATACCATACTTCCAAAGCGAAGCTAGGTAGTTATTTTGTACGTTGTATTTCGGTCACGTGGGATACAAGATTAAATGAAATCAAAACAATCCTTAAGGTTCATGTAAACACGAAGAATCTCAATTCAAAAAAAAAGAAAAAATGGCCGTTGACTTCAGTGGAATGAATCTCTGGTCTATCGATCTGCTTGGTTTGGAAAACTTTGAAGTCCACAAATCACGATCGGCCGAATGGAAATTGAAGACTATTGATAAATCGTAGTTAAAAATTCTTTTTTTTTTTGGGGGGGGGGGAGGCGGGGAGCATTCAAAGATGAAACAAACCCAGAGAAAAAAAAACACTTAAGTTCTTATGTATTACAATGACTTCTAAAATTTTCAACAGTCGAATCGTATACTATAAGTGCAAAACAAATGAAGGTTTGTAATGGAATTTTCGCAATTAAATCAAGTTGATTTCTAATCCGCGCGATTTTTTTCTTCCTTTAAATCCTGGTGATTATAGATGGCCATCGCTTCACGGTCGCTTAAGACACATTGCAGCAACAAGCTGCTCTGTATACATGTACCTTGAAAGTAAAAATTCTAAAACCGCGGGATTTCTGCGTTTTGCTCCATAAAACTATTCTTCTTTCTAGCCGCCATTCATTGCCATTGTTCGCCGTGTAATTTATTGTGGTAACCTATTTCTAGACCTTCTACTATTTACAGTAATTGCCTTCGCTTACAAAATGATTTTTACTAACAATAAGAGAAAAAGGAACTTGTTTTTTTTTTTTAAAAAAAAAGAATGCCATTGTAATACTTATGTACGTACGACGACATGATTGATAATATGAATTTCCTTGGTAATCTAAGGCCTGGTCTTTTCATCTCTGATTAACTTTAACCGTTGATTAATTCCTATAGAAACAATTGTCTCCATAATTGTACCTATGGCAATAAATCAACGATTAAAGTTAATGAGAGATGAAAAAACCGGCCCTGAGAATATTTATCATTTCATGTAAGTGAAAATATTTATTTATTTTAATAATAAGACTAGTAATCTTGAAGACGTCAAAATCAACTCAACTGGGCGTTTACAAAATGAGGAAAAAAAAAATTAGATGAAAAGTTAAATTTATTTTAAGCTAAAAGTATCTGAAAATTCATCTGCCTAAAATAAGTTAAAGGGAGCGCCCTATTTAAATATTCTTTAATCTCCTTCTCTTTGTGCTCACGCAGTTCATAAATGATGAAAAATGAAAAACGTATTTTAATTAATTATTTGATTAACAGCAAAGTCATAACTAAAAACATTTTAGAAGAGGGTGGCCTTATTTGAGTGACCTTCGAATCGATCAAATTCCAAAATGTTTTTGTTTTAACGACCTCTTCTGTTTTCCTGCTCTGTTCATGCGGCTAATAAATAATTTAAATAAAATGCATTTTAAATTAATAACAACTTGGTAGTAATAGTACTGATTGATAATTATTTTTTAATTAACGAGCGCCCTTTATTTATTAAATGAAATTACAATTACGAACGTTTACGTTCCTACAATTTGATTATAATTATATAATTATTAAATTATTATTATTATTATTATTAAATTAATATTTTTTTTCTGAACGGCTGAACGGTTACTCAGGGCAGTGCCAATGGCGTCCATCAGAGATGAAAATGACGACACCAATTATGTAATTCGAAGTAAAGATTTAGTTAACGATTGAAGTTCCTAATACGGCTCGGACTATTTATACGAGTTTGTTTTTAAAAATTTGCTTGCTTAACACGGTCGCGAAATAACTCTGAGTGTGCAAAATACTTGCGATGCTTGCGTTCCGGTTTTATAACCTGCGCGTCACATTTTGCTGAGTTCTATGATTTCATAACTGGAATGTGATCACGCATTGATTATACATCCAAGTTTGAGTCTATTAATTATTTCCGTCTTATAAAAAATCTAACATGACGACATCCAACTTGATGTACATTCCTAATTAAAAAAACTAGTCTCTCCTAAATAAAAAAACTGATTGTACCTTTCTTCGCTTGACCTTGAAAGATAATTACATCGCCATTAAATGCGTGATTTTTGATAATTTTTTTCCGCAGCTTCCCGTTACATCATATTTTCGAAAAAGAGAGAGCAGTGGTCTGAAACCCCCTGTACACGAAAAAACACCAAGTGCGGGTCTTGAAGGCGGAATCTAAAGTTTCGGATGATCGTAACATTTAATTAAGACAAAGAAACATCTATGGAAGAGATCTATGTGAGATTTACAAATCATGTAATAAGAACAGTCAAAGAAAAAAAAACAGGAGGAACAAAATATAAAGGAATAAGAAAAGGAAGAAGCGAAAGATGCCAAGAACGGTGTATTTTTGCAGAATACAAAAATAAATACGTTTAGAAATTTTGTTTTCTATTTTTTATTGCATTACCTTCTTAAACCTTCCATCACTATGACGTCTCATACTTGATAACCAATAAAATTCTAGTACAAAACCAAAACCGTTCTAGACCGAAAAGTACACAAAAACGCAACAGAAAAGAAAAAAAAACACGAAATAGTACGACAGAGAACGAAACAAAAATGTATTGGCTAGTTGGCTGGCTTGCTGTAAAGACAGATATCAGGGGGGCTAGCCGAACTATTAGTTTTTTTTATTGTTAAATTAAAAAAAAAGTTAAGATGGGAATACTCTGAGAAATTTGACCTGTCTATATATAATGCAGAATGTCATTGCTGAACATCTAACACCTAATTAATATTTTTGTTGTGCTTTTGGCTGGGTATATAAAAGCACGAATCTTTAATTTATAAACTTGTTGAAAAATAATATATACTGTATTGCAAATAATTTATTAGCAAGAGCATATACGAGTGGGAATATAATGTAAAAAGTAGAATGGCTGTGCTTGTCCCCGCACGGTCGCAATTTATTATACTTTTTCAGTGTCTAATAAGTGCATGAGCGCCAGCTTATACCATCCTTCTCTTTCAATATGTACTATTCATTTTACTCTTACACGTAACCAAGACGAGTTAAAATTTTCCAACACGGTATAATGCTTCTCATAAACGAATAAAGCAACTTGAAACAATATGCATAGCATACTCGGAGGAATGATATATTATCGATAAATAAGTCGCGTAAATCTCATAAATTTGTCGGCACTGTTTGTTTTTCGCGTGACTAATTGGCTTAATTAAAAAGACAAGAAGAAAAAAAAACAATCAAACGGTAACCTTGCAAGGATATTATCCGCGTTGTCCTTACACAATCGCAGATAGGCATGCATTTTTGAAACGAAAGGAGTTCATAGGAAAATTATTGCGGCAATATCCAACCTTCACTCTTCCACACGCCACCGTTGCCTCAGATCACTTTTTATTTGTGTTTGATGAAGTTAGGTTGGTTTGACATTGAGATTTGTTTAATCCAAAAATTTTGACATTTTTTGGCTTTTAACTTTTAAAGTATTTTTAATTTTTTTTTTACTTGTACAGAACGGAGTGCAATGTGATATAATAAGTTGGGTGACTTCAGTTGACCTTGATATTTCTCGTGGTTCATTTTAAAATTTTTTTATAATTTATAAATTTTAATATCTTTTTCTACTTTTAATTTTTTAAATATTGTTTTCAATTTTTCACTTCGGTTGAATGGGATTGTGTTGAGTGGAGTTAGATCGGGTTGACTTCGACAATTTTTTTACTTATTTTTTTAACGTTTTTTGATTTTTAATTTATTTATTTTGTTTGTTGTTGGATCGAATTTGGTTGACCTTGACATTTTTTAATGCTGCTTGATTTTTATTTCTTTTTTGCTTGAGTTGAATAAAATCGTTTTTTGATTTTTAATTTTTTTTTTTGCTTGGATTGAATAGAATCAAGTTTAGTTTTGTGCCGAATTCGGTTGACCTTGACTTTGCTTTAATCGGTTTTGTTTGTTTACATTTTTACTTTTAATTTCTTCCATTTAAATTTTTTTACTCCAAGTGAATACAGTTACGTTGAATTCAGTTGAGTTGGTGGTTTGACCTTGAAATTTTTGTGCTTGATTTTAACGGTTTTTTTTACTTTTAATTTTTTTAATGTTTTAATTTTAATTTTTTACTTGTCTAAAGTTGGGTTCAGTTGGATTGAGTGGACGCTGAAATCGCTTTCTTAATTTCTTTTTTCTGTTGTAATTTTTTATTGTTTTTTTTTTATTTTTTATTTTTTGCTTGAGTTAAATAGAGTTGAGTTCAATTGTTGAATCGAATTTGGTTGACCTAGAGATTGTTAAGGTTTCCCGTTAATCGTTTTTTTAGTTAACAGAGTTCGGGGCCCTCCTTGCATCGGCCCCTCTTGCCCCGCTCACCTTGCTTATCGCCTTGCGTCGGCCCTGCTTTTTAATTGCGTACAAAACACTTCACTGTCAATTCTCACAGTAACATAACCTAACTTTTTTTGTTTTTTTTTTGTTGCCAATCACATTAAAGTCAGTCAAAATCACTTCGCTGTCAATTCTCACAGTAACATAACCTAACTTTTTTTATGTTGTCAATGACATTAAAGTCAGCGCTGTCAACTCAGGTGTTTTTTTGTTTACATATATCATTGTTACCAACTTGCCGATTTTTAGTTCAATTTCGTTTTATTTTTCAACTTTGTTTTAATTTTATTTTTATTCTGTAAACTTGCGCGGACGTTGTTTTATACCTATTTTAATATTCTTTTTAATTTCGATTCTCTTGTGTTTTACTTGACTTTCAACTTTCGCTTTTTTATTTTTGAACTTTCTAAATAGACGGAAAAATAGGAAATTAAAATCGCCTGGATATTTTAGAGAAGCGATCGTCGTTTGTTTATGCTTGCTTTGTAAGAAAAGAAAATCGCTTTCGTATTTTACTGAAGCGATCGTCATTTGTTTATGCTTGCTGCGCAAGGAAAGAAAATCGCCTTCGTATTTTAGAGAAACGATCGTCATTTGTTTTTGCTTGCTTTGCAAGAAAAGAAAATCGCCTTCGTATATTAGAGAAGCGATCGTCATTTGTTTTTGCTTGTTATGCGTCGTTTTCTTTCATTGTTTTTGTGTTTGTTTTGTTTTTAAGTCGTTTGTTTGTTTTTAAGTGATCGAGAAAATTGACGAATCAAACAAAACTAGATAGTTTCGTTTTGTGCTCTATTTTTATTTTCCTCGAAATTATTTATAAAATATAATTATAAATATAAATATAAATTATAAATTCACTGTTAATTATTTTATATTTCTATTTTAATTTTGTAACGCCTTTTTTTTAATCCACGGTATTTTTTTTAAATATTTTCATGACTTAAGCATTCCTATAATTTATTTCTTTTTCTTTTTAAAATTATTTAATTTAAGCTGAGCCTTAAAAATTATTTTACGTTCGCCCGCCGTTGGGTTTTGTGTTTAATTTGCATTTTTTTTCTTTTTCTGCTTAATTTCCAAAAAACCGTATGGGCTGCCCCACTGTCTAAGAAACATTGCTTCTAAAAATGTTTGATTCTCTGTTGAATAGTTTTATATTCTCTGATGCAAGATTAAAAAAAAAAATAGATAAATATCGTCATTATTCTGAAAATTAAATAAAATAAATATAAACAATCATTTCCGCTGATAATAATTTAAGGCAGCAACATAAAGCATCAATAAACGAAGAGAAAGGATTGTTTGTGTCGCATTTAAAATCGCCGCGATATGAGAAAAGGAAGCCGTGCAAGGAACAGTTTATTGTTAATAAGCGACGACGCTTAAGGTTTTTTTTTCCTTTTTTAATTTCTTTTCCTTCCGGTGAGCGAGCTCCGTTCGTTCTTCCGAGTGCGAGGCAAATTGTTGGTCGATTTATTTAGCGACAACAATGGTGAGAACTGGCGTTCTGTTATTACACGCGAGCCACTTTCTTCCAACTTACCTATTTTAATAATCTACTTTGCATTCCGCCGAGAGAGTTTTGCATAATAAAACGGGCCCAGAAATGAAACTCGAGAGTTTATGGGAAAAATTCTGTACGCAATTTTTTAGTGTTGGAAAATAATTAATCAAAAATTAGCCTCCGAAACCACGATACGACCCTGGTTAAGAAAGAACAACGGAGCCACACCTTTGTGATTGCAAGATTCATCTGAACAGTTTACAGCCGGAATTCATTGAACTCGATGTGTTTATTTATTGCAGTTCGACATGTCCGAACCGTTTTGGCAACTACGCTTACACGTTTTGGTTCATTCGTCAACTTGGCAACATCTCCCGGACATGACCTTTATGCATTCATTTCAAAAATTTTACCGCCATTTATTTACCGATTGGTTGGCTAGCCATTTTCGCTTTTTCTGAGCCGGCGTTTGTCTCGCCGCCATTTGTAATTCATAGCTCTGCTGAGCGACACGTCAGAGCACGTTTGCGTTGTCCCTAATTTCGGGAATCTGCGTAAACTGTGATTGCAAGATTCATCTGTACAGTTTACAACCGGAATTTATTGAACTTGGTGTGTTTATTGAAACGAATCTGTCGCCGAAAGAAAATAAGAGGTGAAACATCGTTCAACGCGATCAATGGCCACTATCCGCTTGAATTCCAGCGATTCGTTGGCTTGATGTGCGAAATAATCATTGAAGTGATTTCGTTGGCTTGATGTGCGAAATAATCACTTCAATGATTATTTCGCGCATCAGTCGCGTTGCACGATGTTTCATCTTTTGTTTTCTTTCGGCGACAGATTCGTTTTATAAAAAATAATCACTTCAATGATTATTTCACACATTAGGCTAACGATTGCTGAAATTCGAGCGAACAGCAGGTATGTGACCGGCCATTAATCGCGTTGCGAATCTTATTTTCTTTTCTGTTGCGTTTTTCTTTACTTTTCGATCTACAACGGTTTTTGTTTTGTAGTATTAGAATTTTATTGGTTATCAAGTATGAGACATCATAGTGATGGAATTTAAGTAAGAAAATATTTAAGAAGGTAATAATGCAATAAAAAACAGAAAACAAAATTTCCAAACGCGTTTATTTTTGTATTCTGTCTTTGTATTCTTGTCTTCTTTTCCTTCTTCCTTTTCTTATTCTTCGTTCCTCCTGTTTTTTTTTCTTTGACTGTTCTTATTACATAAGTTGTAAATCTCACCTTTTTCCATAGATGTTTTTTTGTCTTAATTAAATCTTATGATCATCCGAAACTTTGGGTTTCGCCCTCAAGATCCGCACTTGGTGTTTTCTTTTTCGTACACAGGGGGTTTCAGACCACTGGTCCCACCCCCTCTTTCTCGAAAATGTGATGCAATGAGAAGCTGCTGGAAAAAAATTATAACAAATGGCACGTTTGTTGTCGATGTAATTATCTTTCAAGGTCAAGCGAATGTACAACGGAGACCTTTTTTGTTGTTTCAAATTTCCTGCGCTTTCGATCGAAATTTGATTTTCTTAGCACCATCGATTTCAATTTCTCTTTTTTCTACGGATTTTCATTAGTTTCTTTTTCTGCGATTTAAAATTGTTTACGCCATTGCGTCACTCGCATCATCGATTGACGTCGATTTTTAATTCTTAAAAAAATTCACGCACCCTCCCAATATGACATCTGTATCTGACGATTTCAAATTTTTTTTTCCATTGTCGATTGTTGTCGGCTTTTGTCGTGGAAAAAACATTTCGTGATGCTGGTTTTAATTTTTTTTTTCCGTAGGTACAATGATTGTCATTCTGTTTTTGTCCGCTTCAAATTTCCTGCACTTTCGAAATTGAAATCGGGTTTTGTCGATTTTTTTTTTTCGTATACAGGGTGCTTCACACTACTGGTCTCGCCCCCTCCTACTCTAAAATATGATGTAACGGAAGCTGCGGGAAAAAATGATAACAAATGGCGCATTTGATGGCGCTGTAATTATCTTTCAAGGTCACGCGAAGAAAGGTACAACAGAGACCTGTTTTTTAATTAGGAATGTACATCGAATTGGATATTATAACGATTAGATTTTTATAAAACGATTTAAAAGTTACGGAAATAATTAACACACTTAAACTTTACGCATAATCAGAGGAGCGCAATCACATTCCAGCGTAAACTGTGATTGCAAGATTTATCTGTACAGTTTACAACCGGAATTTATCGAACTTGGTGTGTTTATTGAAACGAATCTGTCGCCGAAAGAAAATAAGAGGTGAAACATCGTTCAACGCGATCAATGCCCACTATCCGCTTGAATTCCAGCGATTCGTTGGCTTGATGCGCGAAATAATCACTTCAATGATTATTTCGCGCATCAGTCGCGTTGCACGATGCTTCATCTCTTGTTTTCTTTCGGCGACAGATTCGTTTTATAAAAAATAATCACTTCAATGATTATTTCGCACATTAGGCTAACGATTGCTGAAATTCGAGCGAACAGCAAGTATGTGACCGGCCATTAATCGCGTTGCGAATCTTATTTTCTTTCGGCGACAGATTCGTTTTACAAAAAATAATCATTTCAATGATCATTTCTAACATCAAACCAACGAATCGCTAGAATTCAAGCAAACAGCAGGTATGTGACCGGCCGTTAATCGCGTTCCACGACGCTTCATCTCTTATTTTCTTTCGGCGACAGATTCGGCTAAAAATGCAATTGCGGTTTAGAATACATTAATATTACTTTACAGCACTGCTTTCTAACACGGTTACATTTCACCTTATTCTCTTAGCACCATCACTGGTAAATAAAAACTGTTTCGGTAGCGCCGCTTTATAGTGAATGCACTCGCTTCCAGGTACGCGCGGAGAATTCCAGCGCACGGGAATGCTCGGCGGCTTTCCCGAAACAACCTGCGGTATTAATCGCGACCGCCCCCGGCAACCCTTCTCGCGAAGACCGGCAAAGTATCGGGGCGCCCCGAGCCCAACGCTGTTAACAATGTGCATGCCTGGTATACCTGCAGGGTGATTCTCGACAAAACAGTTGATGAATGAATAGACATCACAGAACATGAAAAAAGATTCTGCATGTTTGGTTTGCAAGAAATAATTAATAAAAAATGATTGTCCCCAAAACCCCTGGTTATTAAAAAAGTAGTGAAAAGTTTGTGATTTGATAATTACGACGTCGGGCGTGAACTTGACCTTGAAACGGAATTTCCTGATGCAATCAGGCGAAACAAGAGCACGTTATGCAACTCACCCGAAATAAACTATTGAATGCAAATAAATCAAGCAGTTTCATTTTATTACATTAAAGTGTCCATTGTGATAGTACACAACCTTGCGTAAGGCATATTCCTAAATCTTTTAATTTGTTTAATGCACCAGTTTGCCAGTTATTGAATCGCATTAAATACTTCTTACTTCGTGGTCAAATTTTTGAGGACTTTACGTTTTGTAGCAGTTCGATTTGTCCGAACCGTTTTGACAACTACGCTTACGCGTTTTGGTTCATTCGTCAACTCCGCAACATCTC
Source organism: Prosopocoilus inquinatus (assembly GCA_036172665.1). Lineage (NCBI taxonomy): Eukaryota > Metazoa > Arthropoda > Insecta > Coleoptera > Lucanidae > Prosopocoilus > Prosopocoilus inquinatus. Next base: position 10,281,682 of record CM069871.1, on the reverse strand, counting down.
CCGGAAATGTCCTTTATGCATCCATTGGTCGGTCCATCGTTTCAAACATTCTACCGCCATCTATTTACCGATTGGTTGACTAGCCATTTTCTGAGCAGGCGTATGTCTCGCCGCCATTTGTAATTCATCGGTCTGCTAAGCGACACGTCAGAGCACGTTTGCGTTGTCCCTAATTTCGGGAATCTGCGTAAACTGTGATTGCAAGATTCATCTGAACAGTTTACAACCGGAATTCATTGAGCTCGGTGTGTTTATTGAAACGAATCTGTCGCCGAAAGAAAATAAGAGGTGAAACATTGTGCGACGCGATTAATGGTCGATCGCATACTTGGTATTCGCTTGAATTCCAGCGACTCGTTGGTTTGATGCGCGAAATAATCGCTTCAGTGATTATTTCGCATATCAATCGCGTTGCACGATGCTTCATCTCTTATTTTCTTTCGGCGACAGATTCGTTTTATGAAAAATAATCATTTCAATGATTATTTATCACATCAAACCAACGAATCGCTAGAATTCAAGCAAGCAAGTGTGTCACCGGCCGCTAATCATTAATCGCGTGGGACGACGCTTCTTATTTTCTTTCGGCAACAGGTTCGTTTTATGAAATATAATCATTTCAATGATTATTACGCACGTCAGACCAACGATTGCTGGAATTCGAGCGAACAGCAGGCATGTGATCGGTGATTAATCGCGTTGCATCTCTTATTTTCTTTCGGCGACAGATTCGTTTTATGAAAAATAATCATTTCAATAATTATTTCTCACACCAGACCAACGAATTGCTAGAATTCAAGCAAACAGCAGGTATGTGACCGACAGTAAATCGCGTTGCACGATGCTTCATCTCTTATTTTCTTTCGGCGACACATTCGTTTCATTGCGGAGGCAGATTTGTGAGCAACGGTAGCAGCTGAGAATACGATGAACGTGTACCATAACTTCGAGGTTTCATAGGAAACGCATACAACCTGAGGTACCGTTTCATTTCAGCATTCGACGGGCCCAAATTCGCTTGTATCTGAAAGGGACGTAGCTGTTAATTCAACGCACGACCGTGAGCGACGTTGGAAGCGACGCTTGTTTCAAACGACGCCGACGTGGACTGCATACGCCCTCTAATTACGAAACTGACGTACTTAGCTGGCTGCATCATGTAGCGTACACGTTTACCTTTATTTTACTTCGCACTTTTAAGCGCAAATAATCCGGGCACATCGCAGTGCGTTAAATTACAAATTAATTTGGGTTAATTGAAGTTGATCATAGTGTTTTTATCGTTCCGGGATTTAATACTCAGTTGTTCTATCAGTACTGATCGGTCGCGTTTTCTGTATAATAACCTCCCAAGTCTAGTTACGTATTACCGCGGCGTTTGTTTTAGCTTATACGTTGTATTACAGTATATTTCCTGCGTTACGTTGTTGTGGTTTTGTCTAACCCTACGCTGAACGCACGAGTTATGATCTCTAATTAATTAATAAATTGTTGCCCCTAGAAAATTGCTACCGTGAGATATATTTTTGCTGGTTCAAGAATCGCCCTGTAAGATAAGCCGCGCTTCTTTTATGTGATTCCAAGCTGTTTTAAGCTCTCGATCGTCCCTAAATGGTATGCCAGGAACACACATAATCTATACAGAAATTGCGGTGAGATTTGCTCCGTAGGTTTCACGATCCATTCGCAACGTTGCAACACACACCAATCAAGCAGCCGGTAGGTTGACGTTGCTTAATCATCGTCATCGAAAGCCATCAGTTCAAAAGATTACAAGGTCTAGTTATTTTTTGTTCTTGTTTTAAACGATGCTCTGTGTGATTCCCCTGCTTAGTTAATCCAGGAGAGCAATCGTCCACTTTTTAAATACTCGTAAATACATTCAAATTTCATAATAAACGTAATCAATTGTTTTGCTAATTATTATTATTAGTATTTTTTTTTTTGAGGTAGTGAAGGGAATAAGTTCACTTCCTAATGAAATAGCACGGACGTAAACGGATTTGCATACATACAAATGGTCTCGGTCTCGCTCACATCCTGCAAAACGAGAGTAAAACGCGTTCGAGTTCGGATTTTCTCGAAATGTCAAGAAGTCATCGCCTGCGGTTCTATAATCTAGATTTCATGGTGATTTAGTGCAGCAAAACAAGCGTCTGTGTATATGCTACATGTTGTACATGTTGTAACGTCGATACTCCAATTACGATTATTATTACGAGCATTTCGTCGGAGAAAGGTGTTTTGTTTGATGCAAAAAAAAGAAAAAGAAAAAAAAACGTAATGCACGTACTTGAGCGTGAAATTAGAGGCTCGAGCTCTTAATTGTTAATGTTTCTGTTTTATTAATTTGTGTTCGTTCGATAGGTCATTGTTGTGAAATTTTCGAAGGCGAGGAGTAGGCAATTACTTATTGTACATGCGAGCTGCGTTCATTGCGTAATGTAATTTTTAACGCGATTTAATAACAACTTGAGGGCAGACTTATAAAGTTGTGATACCCGTTGGCCTGGGTTCGAATCTCACCAGGGCCATGGATTTTTGTGTTGTCTTACCGCCTTACCGATAAGACTAAAATGGCGGATACTGCGCATAGCTTAAGACGAAGAATGCTGTTACCACCTGAATGAGTTTACTTTATCTTGTGAATAATCAACGAAAAACGGTAGTAAATTAGCGCTGAAGAAGACAATCAGCCGTCCAGAGCTGGAGAAACGGATTCCTATGTTGGAACAAAGAAATCGTAGAAAACATGGGTAGCCAAAATGAAGTCTCGAATTGCCCTTGAATTTATAGGGGGGAAAAACGGGTCAGCCGCTTGGCGAAAGTTGTTTAAGGCAACTCAGCAGGTTCACAAGGCACAAGGAATACTAGTAAAAATTGTAGTTAATTAGAATCTTGCATAAAATTAGCAACGATTCCCGGTACACGTTAACACGTCTGCACCTTGTAGCGACGAAATGCAAAAAAGTTAAGCGTGCCGAAAAAACTTGCGAGAGAGTCAAGATGGCTGGTCGATTAGAATTCAGAAATGGGTCACATGACCTCTAGAGCCCATCAGCAAACCGAAACAGCAGTGTGGCCAACTGACAACCACTGTATCGCTTAAGACGAAGAATGCTGCTACCACCTGAATGAATTTGCTTTATCTTCTGAATAATTAACGAAAAACGGTAGTAAATTAGCGCTAAAGAAGACAATCAGCTGTCCCGAGCTGGAGAAGCGGATTCCTATGTTGGAACAAAGAAATCGTATAAAACATGGGTAGCCAAAATGGAGTCTCGAATTACCCTTGAATTTATAGGGGGGAAAACGGGTCATCCGCTTGGTGAAAGTTGTTTAAAACAACTCAGCAGGTTTACAAGGCACGAAAAATTCCAGTAAACACTGTAGTTAATCAGAACGTTGGATAAAATTAGCAACGATTCCCAGTACACGTCTGCACCGTGCAACGACGAAATGCAAAAAAGTAAAACGTAAGAGATCTGTGATCGAGTCAACATGGCTAGCCAAATAGAATTCAGAAATGGGTCACATGACCTCTAGCATCAAATAGAAGTTGTGATATCAAAGCGGCCAAACGAAAACAACAGTGTGGCCAACTGACAACCACTGCATCGTACCGCACATGAATGTTAAAAAAGAACCATGGAATTAAACTGTAACAAGAAGAAGAAGAAGAATAAGTTATAGCCAAAGTGTCTGTTAAATATGCACATTGCACCGATGATTCCGCTCGACTAATTAACACACGTCAGCAAACCGCATTAAATACTATCTTATAATTATTATAAATCGAGGATTAATTTGTTATATTATAATCGACTCGTAATAATTTATTGATACCTAATTGATGTAATTCATTCAAACAAAAGCACGGTGCATGATAATAATAACAATGATGAAAAGCAATCAAAAACCATTTGCAATCCATTTTTGTTAATAATAATAATAATATAGGTAATCCGACAGAGTATTCGGCTGCGTATTGGAACATAAGATCAATGTGCGAGTGAGACAGCTGAAGGCAGAAAGACAAAACATCAATGCGCGAGAGAGAAAAGCGTTTACGCTTTGAGCATGACATAACACCTACCCCCTGCACTTTAAAGTATTTCTTACGTTCACGGGCGCGTGCCGAATGCGCCGTCGTATTACCTTATACAATCTTGTACCGTGATCAAAGATAACGAAAAAAAAACTCCTTTTTTAAAAAGAGTGTTCGAAAGAAGATCGTTTTAATTATTTGACAAAAATAACCTAGGCTGGAAATTCCTCTTAAATGTTCCTAATTATATATTATACAATTAATAATTGATTAATATAATTATAGCGTTAAGTTCTTGGATTAAAAACCTAAAAAAAGTCAGGGAATGTCTTAATGAAAATAAAGTGGGAACCCTGAGCATATGATAGTAAAAATGTGATGTGTAACCGATCGCTAACGCTGTCTTCGCCCCTTTATATATTATGGGGCGGATTCTGTAACTTATTAACGGGCTGTTAAAATTTAGAGGTCCGTTAAAATTTAAAATACAGTTCCATAATTGATTGTTATCGTGGCAACAAAATTTAACGCCCATTTAAATTTAACGGTTTTAATATAGAATGGACCCCTATTTGGGGGTTTGTACTCACCCCTTTAATCCCAATGTTCGGTGGTTTCACGCTTTCACCTTTTCCCATGTTTTTTCCTCCCAAGGATTTTGAAGTTCTATTTTTTTCCTTTCAAATAAAATATATCATAAAACTAATTTAAAAATAGTTTAGAATATTTTTGAGGTTAAAAACCAAATTAAGAATTAACAATGACCTCCTCCGCTATTATACTGAAATTTTCTTCACAAAGATGAACAACAATGAATGCGATGTCTCTATCAGAATTTCATGTAAAATTTCTTATATCTTTTTTTTTGCTTCGAATGAACACGTACGAAGAATGGAGAACAAGTTTTTTTAACTCTTGTACACGCTCGTTTTTTTTTTTTTTTTTGATAAAGAGGACCTGAAAAGAAGACGTCATTTTTTTACTCTTTGCAAACGAAACTTTTACGACACTAAATATATCGGCGCGAATCAATTGGGAATAATAAAAATAGCTGAATAAAATATATAAACATTCCAACTTGAAACTAAACCGTTACATTTATTGCAAGTATTCCAAAGCGGACTATAAACAAACATCGGATGAAAGGATGGAACTCAATGTCATTCTCATAAGCGGCACGTTAGGGAAGCGGTATCCCGATCGCGTATTTTCTTCACCTACGGATAAATTTATCTTCAAGGTAGTATCCTCGGAAACTACTATCGACACAGTGGTTTCCAAGGATAACACCTGGCAGATAAATTTATCCGGAGGTGAAGAAATCGGGCATAAATCGCACTAATACCCCGGCGAGCGTGCGCGTTGCATTCAGGAGACGAAGTGACCGTGGATATCCATACAAATGTCCTAAGGTTGACTATAAAAGCACGAAAATATATTGCAAAAAAAACATAGAAATGACGCTTTTAATTTTTATGTACGGCCACAAATCACTCTTCATGTTTCGATCTAAAATTAATTTGGATAAAAGTATATTCTGAATCTTTTAAATGTTAAGTTCTTTTTCACGTTGTTTACAGTTATGCAGTTACAGAATCTTTCAGATCTTATATATACATAGACCATTTGAGATTAACTGATTTTTTTGTTTCAAGATTCGGTTCAACCTCTTCGCCAATAAAAATTATGCAAATCATCTGCAGGCCAGGGAATTGTGTTAGCACCTCGACACATTCATGGCGGCAGAAGAAACCACCAAGACCGCCATTAACTAAATACAAGACGAGTGAACTCAAAAAAAGAAAGACGTGGCCGGTATACATAGTTTATGGCCATGGATGTTTGTGATGTTTTACCGCGTTACCGACAAGGCAAGAATGGCGGATACTGCGCACAGCTTAAGACGAAGAATGCCACCACCACCACCTGAATGAATTTACTTTATCTTCTGAATAATTAACGAAAAGCGGTAGTGAATTAGCGTTGAAGAAGACAATCAGCTGTCCCGAGATGGAGAAGCGGATTCCTATGTTGGAACAAAGAAATCGTATAAAACATGAGTAGCCAATATCATCTATCACCTGAATGAATTTACTTTATCTTCTGAATAATTAACGAAAAGCGGTAGTGAATTAGCGCCGAGGAAGACAATCAGCTGTCCCGAGATGGAGAAGCGGATTCCTATGTTGGAACAAAGAAATCGTATAAAACATGAGTAGCCAATATCATCTATCACTGGAATGAATTTACTTTATCTTCTGAATAATTAACGAAAAACGGTAGTAAATTAGCGCTGAGGAAGACAATCAGCTGTCTCGAGCTGGAGAAGCGAATTCCTATGTTGGAACAAAGAAATCGTATAAAATATGAGTAGCCAATATCATCTATCACCTGAATGAATTTACTTTATCTTCTGAATAATTAACGAAAAGCGGTAGTAAATTAGCGCCGAGGATGACAATCAGCTGTCCCGAGTTTGAGAAACGGATACCTATGTTAGAACAAAGAAATCTATAAAATATGAGTAGTCAAAATGGAGTCTCAAATTACCCTTGAATTTATTTATTGTGATGTCTTACCGCGTTACCGACAAGGCAAAAATGGCGGATACTGCGCACAGCTTAAGACGAAGAATGCCACCACCGCCTGAATAAATTTATTTTATCTTCTGAATAATTAACGAAAAGCGGTAGTAAATTAGCGCCGAAGAAGACAATCAGCTGTCTCGAGCTGGAGAAGCGAATTTCTATGTTGGAACAAAGAAATCGTATAAAATATGAGTAGCCAATATCATCTATCACCTGAATGAATTTACTTTATCTTCTGAATAATTAACGAAAAGCGGTAGTGAATTAGCGCTGAAGAAGACAATCAGCTGTCCCGAGCTGGAGAAGCGGATTCCTATGTTGGAACAAAGAAATCGTATAAAACATGGGTAGCCAAAGTGGAGTCTCGAATTACCCTTGAATTTATAGAGAGGGGGGAACGGGTCATCAGCTTGGTGAAAGTTGTGGGGAAAGTAGGAGATGGCAGGAAAGTTCAAACAAAAAAAAATAAATAAAGTTAATAAAAATAAAATTGAGATTAGTAGGAGAAATCAAGATTTCAGTATTAGTTAATTTGATTGAATTTAATTAAATGAAAATTTAATCTGGAGTTCAATTTGGAACCGACTCGTCTGAAGCTGTCTGACTACACGTAAAAACTGAACTGCTAATTCAAATCTTAATAAATGTTTTATCAACTTCCTTGCTACATCACCCCGCGTCTCCCTCGCGAAGCACTTTTGCCACGCAGACTTCTGCCCGCTAGGTGGCGCAGTGATTCTTTTGGCGTTGTTTTTTCAAAACGTACGGCAGAGTTTCACGTGAGAATCGCATCGCCAGCTTTCATATGCTCAACAGAAAACAAAACGTAAATGTTCTTAACTTAATATCATATTTCAACAAATGCGCGAAACGAAAAGAAAAAGATATTTATTTTCTCGTGGCGTTGGAGTTCTCACTGAAGTTTATCATCTTGTCATCAGAGATGAAACGATACTAAATAGTTTTCCTTTGTACTTACTATTGAAATTTCGATTTAATACAAAAATTAGGGCGTGATTAGTCGATTTTGTTATAACTCCTTCCCCCGCGCCCCGCTCAGAGTTTTTTAAACAATATCTTCAACTTACTTGTTGCAAAATAAGATTTTGTAGAAGCAATAAATTTAATAGTTAATTTCTAATCATTTTAATGCACATATTAGTAAAATTTATGTATGTATTTCATAATTAAAATTTGTCTCTCGCTTCAAAAACTGTTGACTAATGATGCGGCGGGAAGGGGGGCGGGGTTATTGCTATTTTATTGCTATTTTATTATTATTATTATTACTTCTGATGATTAAATATATATAAATAAATTAGACGTTTTACCTGGGGCAATAAATTACCGTCTCTTGTCGTTTTCTAAAGTGATGCGCTTTCCGCTGGTGTACATCAGCAAGCAAAACGCTTTCGTTTCTTCGAATCACGAATCACGCAACAACGACAGCAAACATTAAGAACTTTAAAAAAAAAATTCCTGCAATTCTTACAAAACGTGTTTTCCTGTGACGGCGGCGGGCGCTGACAATAAAATGGAAATGGTAATTGATCGCGTCTGAAATTTAAAAATCTGAAATTGTGCTCGTTTCAGCAACTTCATCAAAAAGAAGAAGAAAAAAAAAGACGAATTAAGTATCTAAATCACAAATAAAAAGTAAATAGTTGAATTATAAATTGAATAGGAAAATGAATGAATAGAAATGTGATGACCAGTAAAGTAGTGGACATTAATTTTTTATTTTGTTTTGGGGGGGTAAATAACTTGAAGACCGCCGCAGCGCCGTTGGCTGGTTTCTTTGATATAATGTCGTAAGCAAATAGTGCAGTGGTACAATTTTTTTTTTCTTCTTGTAGCGAAACGTTGGTTGAAAATATTTAATGAAAGTGCCGTCGCGAGAATAAACAAAATTTTTAGCGAACGCAAAATAAAGCGCAAATCATAAAACCTCAGTCTCACATACCTCCTCGTAAATTTATCTACCTTGTAATAAATATCCTCGAAAACCATTGTCGATAGATAGTTAAATTTATAAGCAGCTGAAAAAAAAATGTATTTTATTTCTGCGGAGTAGAAAGAAGCTGAGACTTGCTGAGACTGCAGGCCAATCGAGTTTTAGGTTTTTTTTTTTAATTTTTAATTTATTTTCGTATTTTCTCTTGTTTTCTGGATCAGGTTTGGTTGGTCCTGCTCGTGCCGGACTTAATTCTGATCAACTATTGCTTTGACTATTTTATTTTTTTAATTTTATTAATCATTTGCATTTTTAATTCGTCCCAGGAGCTCTTGAGTTCGATTAATCTCGACTTAGGTTGGATTTAATTTTATTTGTTTCGATTTTTAAGTTAATGTTTTGGTTTTTCAGATTTATGTTTTGGGTTTTGAGATTTTTTCTTAAATTTTTTGAATTTCGAGTTTAGTTTCTTTTTTATTAGTTTTTTAACTTTTTGAATTTCGGTTTTATAAAGTTTTAATATTTTGTTGCTTGGGCTGAATCGTGTTAAATTGAGTTCGCTTGACGGCCTTGAATCCATTTGAACCTTTTGAAGCTTTGAGAATTTTTTTTCTTTCAATTTTTGACAATTTTATTTATTTATTGTCCTTTGGATTGAGTCAACTTAGATTTAATTAAACTTGAGTTTTGATTTTTCTTAGTGTTTGAGTTGCATTTTAAGTTTTTTTTCTCAGGTTCAAGTTTTAATTAGGAGTATATTTTTTGTTTTAATTTATTTTAAGTTTTAAGTTCAATTCAAATCGAGTTCAAATTGGTCAAATCAAAATCCAATCAAGTTAGGTTAATTTGAGTTGAGTCGACCTGACATGGTTAAGTTGGATTGAGTTTTTTTTTTGAGTAATTTTTTCGGGCTTTTTAATTTTCGAGGTTCTCTTTCATTAGTTTTAAACTTCTTAATTTTGGTTTCATAAAGTTTTAATATATTGTTTTTTTTAGTCTCATACTGCTGTTTGGGTTGAGTCGAGCTAAGTTCGGTTGACGATCTTAATTCCGATTAAGTTTAAATTTGAGTTTAGTTTCTCTTTAATCAGTTTTTTTTTTACTTTTTAAATTAATAACGTACTGAAGATGGCAGCTTAACTGCCGAAATACGTATCTACGGATATAAAATTATTGTGGGCGGAGATTAATTTTCAATTATTTTTAAACCACAGTCTCCTTCACTATTTTAGTTTTGAGTTTCGGTTTTATAAAGTTTTAATATTTTTTCTTGAGTCTCATTTTGTTGCTTGGGCTGAATCGTGTTAAATTGAGTTCGCTTGACGACCTTGAATCCATTTGAACGTTCTGAAGCTTTGAAATTTTTTCTCTCTCAATTTTTGACAATTTTATTTTTTTGGTCCTTTGGATTGAGTCAAGTTAGATTTAATTAAACTTGAGTTTTGATTTTTCTTAGTGTTTGAGTTGCATTTTAAGTTTTTTTTCTCTGGTTCAAGTTTTAATTAGGAGTATATTTTTTGTTTTAAGTTCAATTCAAATCGAGTTCAAATCGGTTAAATCAAAATCAAATCAAATTAGGTTAATTTGAGTTGAGTCGACCTGACATGGTTAAGTTGGATTGAGTTTTTTTTTGAGTAATTTTTTCGGGTTTTTTAATTTTCGAGGTTCTCTTTCATTAGTTTTAAACTTCTTAATTTTGGTTTCATAAAGTTTTAATATATTGTTTTTTTTAGTCTCATACTGCTGTTTGGGTTGAGTCGAGCTAAGTTCGGTTGACGATCTTAATTCCAATTAAGTTTAAATTTGAGTTTAGTTTCTCTTTTATCAGTTTTTTTTTACTTTTTAAATTAATAACGTACTGAAGATGGCAGCTTAACTGCCGAAATACGTATCTACGGATATAAAATTATTGTGGGCGGAGATTAATTTTCAATTATTTTTAAACCACAGTCTCCTTCACTATTTTAGTTTTGAGTTTCGGTTTTATAAAGTTTTAATATTTTTTCTTGAGTCTCATTTTGTTGCTTGGGCTGAATCGTGTTAAATTGAGTTCGCTTGACGACCTTGAATCCATTTGAACGTTCTGAAGCTTTGAAATTTTTTCTCTCTCAATTTTTGACAATTTTATTTTTTTGGTCCTTTGGATTGAGTCAACTTAGATTTAATTAAACTTGAGTTTTGATTTTTCTTAGTGTTTGAGTTGCATTTTAAGTTTTTTTTTCTCAGGTTCAAGTTTTAATTAGGAGTATATTTTTTGTTTTAATTTATTTTATGTTTTAAGTTCAATTCAAATCGAGTTCAAATCGGTTAAATCAAAATCAAATCAAGTTAGGTTAATTTGAGTTGAGTCGACCTGACATGGTTAAGTTGGATTGAGTTTTTTTTTGAGTAATTTTTTCGGGCTTTTTAATTTTCGAGGTTCTCTTTCATTAGTTTTAAACTTCTTAATTTTGGTTTCATAAAGTTTTAATATATTGTTTTTTTTTGTCTCATACTGCTGTTTGGGTTGAGTCGAGCTAAGTTCGGTTGACGATCTTAATTCCAATTAAGTTTAAATTTGAGTTTAGTTTCTCTTTAATCAGTTTTTTTTTTTACTTTTTAAATTAATAACGTACTGAAGATGGCAGCTTAACTGCCGAAATACGTATCTACGGATATAAAATTATTGTGGGCGGAGATTAATTTTCAATTATTTTTAAACCACAGTCTCCTTCACTATTTTAGTTTTGAGTTTCGGTTTTATAAAGTTTTAATATTTTTTCTTGAGTCTCATTTTGTTGCTTGGGCTGAATCGTGTTAAATTGAGTTCGCTTGACGACCTTGAATCCATTTGAACGTTCTGAAGCTTTGAAATTTTTTCTCTCTCAATTTTTGACAATTTTATTTTTTTGGTCCTTTGGATTGAGTCAAGTTAGATTTAATTAAACTTGAGTTTTGATTTTTCTTAGTGTTTGAGTTGGATTTTAAGTTTTTTTTCTCAGGTTCAAGTTTTAATTAGGAGTATATTTTTTGTTTTAATTTATTTTATGTTTTAAGTTCAATTCAAATCGAGTTCAAATCGGTTAAATCAAAATCAAATCAAGTTAGGTTAATTTGAGTTGAGTCGACCTGACATGGTTAAGTTGGATTGAGTTTTTTTTTTGAGTAATTTTTTCGGGCTTTTTAATTTTCGAGGTTCTCTTTTATTAGTTTTAAACTTCTTAATTTTGGTTTCGTAAAGTTTTAATATATTGTTTTTTTTAGTCTCATACTGCTGTTTGGGTTGAGTCGAGCTAAGTTCGGTTGACGATCTTAATTCCAATTAAGTTTAAATTTGAGTTTAGTTTCTCTTTTTTCAGTTTTTTTACTTCTTAAATTGATAACGTACTGAAGATGGCAGCTTAACTGCCGAAATACGTATCTACGGATATAAAATTATTGTGGGCGGAGATTAATTTTCAATTATTTTTAAACCACAGTCTCCTTCACTATTTTAGTTTTGAGTTTCGGTTTTATAAAGTTTTAATATTTTTTCTTGAGTCTCATTTTGTTGCTTAGGCTGAATCGTGTTAAATTGAGTTCGCTTGACGACCTTGAATCCATTTGAACGTTTGAAGCTTTGAAATTTTTTTTCTCTCAATTTTTGACAATTTTATTTTTTTGATCCTTTGGATTGAGTCAAGTTAGATTTAATTAAACTTGAGTTTTGATTTTTCTTAGTGTTTGAGTTGCGTTTTAAGTTTTTTTTTTCAGGTTCAAGTTTTAAGTAGGAGTATATCTTTTGTTTTAATTTATTTTATGTTTTAAGTTCAATTTAAATCGAGTTCAAATTGGATTGAATCAAGTTAGGTTAATTTGAGTTGAGTCGACCTGACATGGCTGAGTTTCTTTTCTCTTAATTTTTGACAATTTTATTCTTTTTGTCCTTTGGATCGAGTCAAGTTAGATTTAATTAAACATGAGTTTTCATTTCATATTTTAAGTTTCCTTTTTCAGTTTCAAGTTCTACTTAGGAGCAAGTATATTTTAGGTTTTAATTTATTTTATGTTTTAAGTTTATTTGTGGGTTTTTTTCTAGTTTTTCGTTCTGTAGTTTTAACTTTTCGAGAGTTTCAATTTTACAGTTTTAACATTTCTGAGTCTCATTTTTTTTTTTGCTTGGGTTAAATCGAGTTCGCGTGACGATCTCAATTCAAATCGAATTCAAATTGAATTGAATCAAGTTTTGATTAATTTGAGTTGAGTGGAATTGACGTTGCTTGGGTCGGACTTAATTAATTAAAACTGTATTTATTTTTTAGCGTTTGAGTTGAATTTTAAGTTTTCGTCAGTTTCGAGTTTCAATTACCCAAATTTGGTCTTTATTAATCATTTTCATTTTTAATTCTTTGCTTGGGCTAGGCGCAGTTGAGTTGGGTTTTGGCTTAATTAACCTCGAATTAGGCTAGATTTAATTTGAATTGCATAGATTTTTAAGTTATTTTTTTTGGCTTTTGAGATTTTTTTAGTTTTTAGTTTTTGAGTTTCTCTTTCATTCGTTTTTTAAATATATTTTTTTGTGTCTCGTGTTGTTTGGGTAGAGTCGAGCTAAACTGAGTTCGGTTGACGATCTTAGATCCAATTAAGTTTAAATTTTTTGACATTTGGAGCTTTGAGAATTTTTTTAGCTTAATTTTTGACAATTATAATTCTTCTTGTGCCCTCATCTTTTTTGCTTTGAATCGAATCAAGTTAGATTTTTTTTCCAGTTTCGAATTTTAATGACATTTTCAGTTTGAATTTATTTTGTGTTATAAGCTTGTTTTTTTTTTGGGGTTTCGTGAATTTTTAGTTCTTCTTTCTGCAGTCTTTAACTTTTCGATTTTCAATTTTATAATTTAACATTTTTTTCGCTTGGTTTATTAAATTATGTTCGCTCGACGACGTTAATTTCTATCGAATTTAAAATTATCGAGAGTTTGAGGTTTTCAAGCTTTGCGACTTTCTTTAAATTTTCGACAATCATTTAATTTTTTTTAATGTCTTAATTTTTTTTGCCTTGGATTGAATCAAGTTAGGTTAATTCGGCGTTGAGTTGGCCTTGCTCGAATTGGACTTAATTAAAACTGAGTTTTGATTTTTTAGCGTTTGAGCTGAATTTAAGTTTTTTTCAATTACAACGTTCGTCTTAATTTAAAGTTTTAGGATTTTAAAGTTTTTAAAATTTTAGTTTTATTTTTAAAACTCAGGAATATGACATTTCTCTCTCTTTATCTCTTTCTATCTCTATCTCCCTGCCGCATGCGCTTTGCCTCTCTCTTACTCTTTCTTCTCTCTCTTTACCTATCTGTTTTATGATGAACGAACCGTCTCAATTCTGACCCCGCCCCTTTTCAAGTTTCAAGGAAACATTCTGTGTTTTGTTAAATGTCAGGGAACAAGACAGACCTAACGAGAGAATGTTTTTAAATTAAATACAATTAGAGAACAAGAACAAAAACAGATATTTATTATTTTTTATTTATTTTTTTAAATAAGTTCGATCGAAGTGCACAACTCGGCCCTCCTGGAATTTGATGAATAGCAAACCAGTGAAGTGGACATTAATCTCGTTTGCATAAATTATTAATTTGTCGGCCAAGGAACGTGATGAGCAGCAACAGCACTTGCATTTTTTCTTTTCACATTTCAATTGACAAATCATCAATCAAAATTAAGATAACCGCGAAAAAAAAAAGAATTACGTCGGCGTGACTTAAAACAATTTACGGTAAAACACGATAACGTAAAAAGCGATTTTATGTTATGTTATGTCGTGTTGTGTTATTTCAGGCCTTGAAAGGTTTTTTTTTTCTTTTCTTTTTTGAACGGCCCGTTACTTTCAACGCGTTTTCTCGACTCATTCGTGTCCGCAACTCGTGCAGTATTCATTCCTCTTCTGCTCACGTCCTCGTCGGTCGGCTGAAATAAAATAATTAAATCCGGGCGTAAAAAGCGTAGCAAAAACAAACACTCGAACGGCTACTTTCATTTATTTAACACACACACAGTTGCAGATGATGAGATGATGATACGGGGAAAAGTGTGTCGTCCAAGAAATCGAAAGTCGCCGAAGAAAAAAGCAGTGTTTGCTGCAGATGACACCGAACGTCATTCACTTATTTATTTATTTATTTATTTATGAAAAAGGTGGAGGAAGTGGACGCCTACGCTGACATGTCAAGTGTTTTTTCCTTTTTCTTTTGTCGAAGATGTTACGCAAAATTCTCCGGTAATTAACGCCTGCACGCCTCTGAATAACTGAATAGTAAATACTAAATGAATATGGAAAGGATGGGGAACAATAGAATCGAAGCAAAAAAAAAAACAGGAAAAATTATGCGCATCATTATAACTAAGGGTCGGACATTCCTAGGATATATGGTAAAAACCAGTATAAAGATAAATAAAGCAGTAGCGTAGATTTCAACGTCGCCGTTGAACGCCTTTTATGCCCGAGGCACTCTCACCCTCGCGCTCATTGCATCAGAAGCAACCGTTTCATGTAAATTACGTGTGTAACATAACTGCCTTTATAGTCTCTTTCAAATTAATAATTACGAAAACATTATAATTTTTTAATGTAACTTTTAAAAAGACTGGCATAATACATTTAATTCATATCAATTAGAGCGCCGTCACTGCAAAAAGAATGCGAGTTTATTTCGGGAATGAATCGGTTATGTAAACAAGTTTTTTTATATCCAGTCGACCAGAACTGTAGTGATTACTGCGTGCCGCATAGACTTCTCGGGCTTCGACTGCTTTATTGTTTTGTTTTTACAGGGCAGACGCATTAAAGATCGCTTCAGCGTATTAGTAGTTCCTCGTATATTTAACGAAACCTTCCGCCTAAAATGCGCCCGGGTCTGATTATAACCGATCGGGTGAATTAATATTTAATTTTGAAACATGTCGTTTTTTTTTAGATAATTTAATTACGCGTTGACGTCGCATATTTCTTTTTCTCCTTAAAGGTGGCATAACTTCGTAAAAACGTTGCCTTAACTGTACAGGTGTTTCAATCAAATATTATTATCGACGGTGTATCAGCCTCAGCATGCGGTCAGTTAACTGTAAGCTGAGTGATCTATTGGCTGGTCTTTAAATAATTATTTTATCAAATTTAAGGTGTGCCCAAAATGCTGTTGTTTGTCATTGCTCACGATCGTTCGTGAAATTCGCGTTTAAAAATTTACTGTGTTCATCATACCTGAATGAGTTTTCAGGTTTTCAGGTCGCAGCCAATCGATTTTCAAATCCTGCTAGTTGCATTAAATTATTACAATTTTTTTACATAATAACATGATGTGGAAGGGAGTGATATATTGGCTTGTGTTTAAATATTTATTTTATCCAAAAAAAAATAAAATACTGTAACATACAGTATTTATTTGTATTATTTTATGATTTGCACAATAAAGTCATTTATTATTACTATTATTATTATCATATTTAAGGTGTTAATGCTATTTGTCATTGCTCATGATCATTAAACTCCAGTTTAAAAAAAATGCTGTGCTCATCATACCTGAACGCGATTTCAGATTTTCAGGTCGCAAGAAATCGATTTTCAAACCCCACTAGTTTCATTGAATTATTATTTTTTAAATAATAACACGCAGTGCAGTGGAGTGATATATTGGCTTGTGTTTAAATAATTATTTTATCATGTTTAAGGTGTGCCTAAAATATTGTTTGTGCTCATGAACGAGTTTAAAAAAAAATGCCGTGGTTATCATACCTGGACGAGTTTTCAGGTTTTCAGGTCGCAATCAATTCTCAAATCTATCATGTTTCATTAAATTATTATTATTTCCATTTTAAATAATAACATGCGGACTTATTTTATGGTTTCTATTTTGCAGTTTTCTTTTTTTTGATATTTTATTTCAGTTTCACCTTTCTTGACCGTCTTTTGTTTCTTAAACGTGCTTTCTCGTCAATTTTTTTAAACGTCATCTTCGACAAAACGATCGTTTCCTTTTCTGAGGAATTTACGTTGCTTTTTACATTTTTGTTTTCGTTTCATTCTTTATTTTTTTATTCCGTCGATTTTTGTTTTCTTTTTTCTGTTAATTCTTCTTTCCTCAGGTCTGATCGTCGCTGGTTTCCTTTTCCTTTGCAATTTTGTAAAAATATTTTGGAGATATTATTTGTTAGGTTTTGTTTGGCCGTCTTTTGTTTACTTTCTCGTAAGTGCTTTTTTTATTTTATTTTTTTAATTTAAACTTCGACATGTTGATTTTTATTTTTATTTAATTTTTAAATGGAGCGATCGATTTTTGAAAATTTCATGTTCATAATATTTTTTTATTCCGTCGTCTTTTGTTTTTTTTTATTTGCTCGTATTTTCTTTTTAAATCGTCTTCTTCGACAAATCGATTTTTGTTTGACTTGTGTTGCTTTTTATTTTATTTATTGATTTTTGAAAATTTTATATTTATAATCTTTCCCATACCATCGTCTTTTGTTGTTTTTTCTCTGCTCCTAATTTTACTTTTTCGTCAGAGCCCATCGTTTTGCTTTCCTTTTCCTTAAAATATTTTGGAGGTTCTATTTACGTATTATTTAAAAAAAAAATTGTTTTTCATTCGTATTTTCTTTTCACTTTTTCTTTCTTTATAATCAAATATCGGAGGAACGTATGGAACTCAATGTCATTCTCAGTCTCATAAGCGGCACGTTAGGTAGGCGG
Organism: Prosopocoilus inquinatus; assembly: GCA_036172665.1. Lineage (NCBI taxonomy): Eukaryota > Metazoa > Arthropoda > Insecta > Coleoptera > Lucanidae > Prosopocoilus > Prosopocoilus inquinatus. The sequence continues at coordinate 10,264,397 of CM069871.1, read as the reverse complement.
TATCCCGATCGCATACTTTGTATCAGGGTTGGGAAAAAAACAGTTTTTCTTTTTAAAAAGAACGAAACTTCTGTTTTTTTTTTGTTTTAAACAGTTTTTTTTTTGTTTAAAACATGTTTATCATTGACCCTAAATTAAATCTGTTTTAAACAAAAAAACAGCTCTTTAAAACAACTTTTAAATGCTTACATTTTACAGCTTACATAAAAGGATAAATATTATTATTATTATTATTTGATATTTGTGTCAAAAGAAGTATTTATTAAAATTCCATCTCTAATTAAAAGAAAGATGAAAAGTTTGTAGTGTTAGATTATGTACCCTTTTAAAAATAATGTATGTACTTCGATAATAATTTAAATAATTTAAGGTAGAGCTTGATTTATTTAGGATCTAAGATCCCGGTGTTTTAAATGATTTTCAAAGAAAGTATGAAGTATTTGGTATCAACATACTGAGAAAAACATTTCCAATAAAAACTAAAATCAAATACAATCCAAAGAAGTATTTTTTTCAAATTACTTGATCGAATAGAAAGAACTAAGATACATGACTCGTGGTTTTCAATACTGGAAAACAAAAATTTCAAATATGTAAAAACATGTAGGATGTTCCATTTAAAATAACAAAGTTGATATTACTTCCGGCGAAACCAAAAGTCCAGTAGGTATATGTCTGAAAATTCAAATTAAATTTTTGTTTAATTCATCGTTTTCAAATTTTAAACAAACCTTAAAATTCTAGAAGGGCGAATATACGGCCTTGGGACACACGGTAGAAATTCATTGTAGACAAATGAAACGATAACGTTATAAATAGTTTAAACAGCGACATCCTACGATCACTTTTTGACCTATCATTGCATTAACATTGACAAATTCAAGCCAGTTTGCTACATAATAACTCATCCCGTAGCCCATAGTATGAACAGGGAAGCGGAGGACCTAGTATGGTTAAATATTGAAAATGTATATTAAAATTTTACAATATAAGTATTATTCTAGTGATCAGTAATAATTAATGAATTGATTATAATCAATCTAATTCAATTTAAATTTAGTTCAAATCAGAGCTACAGTGCAGTCATCACGTCATCAGCTCAGCCACGCATTGTCTACAATTATTAAAACAATTGATATGAGAACGCACTAAAGTTTAAAGTTAATCTGTCAGTGAAATACAGACCCTAAACAATTAACTTCTGGTTACACAGTATTACGTTGAAAAAATAAAACACATATCAAAAGTGTTCTTTTTTAGCTTAAAACTAAAAAAATGAATTTAAAACATTATCAAAAAAAAAAACACGTTTAAAACATTTTGTTTAAAACAGATGGTATGTTTCTAATTCGGTGTTTTAAACGTGTTTTAAACAGTTTGTTTTAAACTTTCCAACCCTGCTTTGTATTCATCGCATTAATAGTCCGGCGCTCATGAATCGGCGGCGAGCGTGCGCGTTGCATTTAGGAGACGAAACGACCGACCGTGAATATCCATACAAACGTCCTAAGATTGATTATAATACTTCTAGGCAAATCAAATCGGATTTAACTATCTTTCATTTCGATTTAATTCTTGTGGTGTTCATTAAAAAAATATTGTAAGAGTTGGGGTTAATGAGTCCAATATCCTACTACAGCCAAAAATTCTTTTGCCATTTCCGAAAAAATAAAATCCCCGTGGGCATTATGCAACAGGTGAAGGTAGTTGGGCGAGATCTAGATTTTGTAATTGGCGTCAAATCGAGAAATAAAACGGCATTCCGAAAGCTGGTGGCCAAACTGGGGCGCATTTAATGTTTCATATTGCTTTGCCGAGTAAGTGTATGTACTTACTTATGTGAACTATGAACAATTTAAAAAGAAAAAAACGTGTGCAACTAGAAATTAATGGCATTTGATCTAAGAAAAGAAAAGAAACAATGTTGGAAGGGGGCGACAAAATAAAATAAAATTTTCGCGTCAAGATAGAGCCCCGCATCGAAGACGAGAATATTAAGTGGCCGGAGAAGGATGAGAGTGGCTTGAATTACTCTTAAGTTCTAAAAATTATTGCAGAAATTGTATGGTAACAAAAAAAGCTGTTTGTATAGTAGATTTAAGAAGAAAAAATGAATGTCGAGTAACGCATTTTCTCAATCATTCATCATAATTAGCGGCTATAAAGGGAAAGGGAAAAAGGGATTCATCTCGCCCTGATGAAGATCTGGAAGTAAAGTTCTACGCGCATCGTTGCGGTATACGCTTAATTTGTTTTCGGTGCTAACGTAACGGAATCCCTTCGAGGCGACTTTAGCAATTTGTGAACACCCCACGAGGTAAGGTTTATTCGTTGGTCGGAAACGATTAGTACTGTGATTATTCAACGATATTTGTCGGAAACTATGTGCGTCAGAGCCTGGGGGGTTATTCTTGAATCGAGAGAAAAGATTCGCATGCGAAAATGACGTCAAAATAACATAATTCTCTTACGATTTGTACGGCTGTGTATGAGTGTCTACGTCATTTTGACGTTATTATCGCATGCGAACCTTTTTGTTTCGATTCAAAAATAATCTCCATGGAGTATCACTGTCTCGAAGCTTCCGCCGCAGAGCGAAAGCGAATAAACTGCGATTCGACCGCACCGCGAGTGGAATGTTCGCCAGATCGAAGAATCTCGCGAACCAGTTCGGCATATTTAAGCGTCGCCCGTAGAAATAAAAAGACAGTTCGCGAATTTTGAATTGACAATTGATCGTTCGGTATATATTTAAATAAATTAGTTTATAAGCGTTATTTTTCGCGTTAACATAAATCAGTGTTTATGGTTACTCAAAATAAATTAACTTTTGGGTAGTTCTTGCTCGTGAGAATTGCAAAGAATATGAAACAAATAAAAAAGCTTTTTAAAAACGAGCTAAAAGAGTAATTTATTGACTTACTTGACGTTTCGCAAATATAGTTATTTGCTTTATCAAAAGTTTATCACTTTATAATTATTTGCTTTATCAAAAATTTATCACTTTTGATATAATATATATTATAATAATTATATTTGCGAAACGTCAAGTAAGTCAATAAATTACTCTTTTAGCTCGTTTTTAAAAAGCTTTTTTTATTTGCTTCATATTCTCAAAATGAATTAGTTCATTAATTAGTTCAATTACATCGAGTTTTTATTTTAAAATAAATTTAAATTCGTAACAGTATATCTTTTCGCATTTCTGTATAATAATTAGCAAAGAGTACGACAGGGAAGGATCTTTGTGATGATAATTTTCAATCCTAAATAATTTCTCCAAGCCCAAGAATTAATTTTAAGCGGAAAACGAGAGTCTTAAAGTTGTTTAAATATCCTGAATGTACATACTACTAGGTTTACAACTGCAATAAATCGTTACGGAACGGAACAACGAGTTTTAACAGTCGTAATACTAGGCATGCACTCAACTTATGAAACAATTCGCGTTACGAAAAATTATTATTATTACGTTTAAAAGCCGCGTCCTCCAAGCAAGCGCAATTTCTTTGCAGAAATATTATTACATCAGCCACTTCATTACTATAAAAAAATAAGAATAATTCAATGAAACTTGCGCGTTTTGAAAATCGATTTCTTGCGACCTGAAAACTTGAAAACTTGTCCACGTATGATGGCCACAGTAAATTTTTAAACGCGAGTTTCATGATAATCATTAATGAGCAGTAAAGCCTGGGTTTCCTAGGATAGCGGCACCGTAATGTAGCGGCCGTAATATGACGGAAAATGATGTCATGTAGCGTTGAAAAATGACGTACATTGGTGCAAAGAAAGCAAGAAAAAGCGACAATGTGTATTTATTTTATATATTTCATAATGGTCTACTTGAATCTGACGTTACTTAATATATTTAGAAAACGAGGAGTCACCAAAAGAGGATTCTAAACGTTCAAAAAAAAATCTTTTACATATTTTAGATGACGGTGACATGACGTTTGGCGTTTTCTAGAAAACCAAATGTATTCAATGTTCTTAGCACGTTTCATGGGACGTCATTCACCGCCAACTTACGGCTGCTATTTTACGGCACCGCTATCCTAGGAAACCGAGGGGACTTAACGAACAACATTTTAGGCACACGTTAAATATATTAAAATGATTATTTAAACACAAGCCAATGCATCACTCCACTCCACTTCATGTTATTATTTGAAAAAAATAATGATTTAATGAAACTGGTTGGGGTTTGAAAATCGATCGCGACTTGAAAACCTGAAAACAGCAATTTTTTGTCGCGAGTTTCACACGAGTTTAAAACTAAAAAAATAAAATGAACGTAAAAATTAATTTAGAAAATTTAAGCAAATAAATAAAAGGAAGAGACATGCTAATTGAATAAATCAGAAAAACAAGAGACGACTGAATATAACTTAATAAATAAAATCAAATAAAATCTCTAAAATATTACTACAGAATTACAAAAAAAAAAAAAATTCAGCAATGAAAACAAAAGACGATTATAGACACCAAAAAATTTAAAAAAATCGAAGCGCTCATCAAAACGAGCGACCTAAGTGAGTGAAAAAAAGTATTGACTTGATAAGATAATGTTAAAAAAAAAGAAATAATGAAAAGAAAGTACGAAACAAGAAACAAAATCTTAAAGCAATACGTAAATAAAACGTCCAAAATATTTTTATAAAATTACAAAGGAAACGGGAAACCAAAGAGGATCGGCTCTGACAGGAAAGGAAAAGTAGGAGCGAAGAAAAAAAAAACAAAAGACGACGGAGTAGGAAAGATTATAAATATAATAATAATAAATTAAAGAAATTAAATTGAAGAAAAAATGAAAAGAAAATACGAGCGAAAAGTAGACACAAAAGACGATGGAATAGAAAAGATTATAAACGTAAAATATTCAAAAATCGATCACTCATTGAAGAAGGAAACAAAAACAAAAATCAACAAAATGTAAAGAACAACGCAGTTAAACAGAAAAAAATCAAAATCGACTTGTCGAAGAAAAGGAATTAAAAAATGAAAATGAAAATACGAGCGAAAAGAAGAAACAAAAGAAGACAAAATAAAAAGGAACCATAAACGTAAAATTTTCAAGAATCGATCGCTCATTGAACGAATTAAAAACGAATTAAAAACAAAAATCAATAAAAATGTGAAGAGCAACGCAAGCTAAATGAAAAAAATATCTACTTTTCGAACATGAATTAAAAAAAAATAAAATAAAAAGAAGTACGAGTGAAAAGAAAGAAACAAAGGACGCCCAATTAAAAAAACATAATAAACGTAAAATTTTCAAAAATCAATACGCTCATCAAAATTTAAAGAGCAAGCAAGTTAAACACAAAATAAAAACCATCGACTTGTCAAAGTTAAAATTACAAAAAAAAAAAAAATAAAAGTACGTGCGGAAAAGTAATCAAAAGACGATCCAACAAAACCTAATAAATAATATATCGAAAATATTTTTACAAAATTGCAAAGGGAAAGGAAACCAGCGACGATCGGCTTCAGGAACAAAGAATTAGCACAAAAAAAGAGGAAGAATTAACAGAAAAAAAAACACAAAAGACGGCGGAATAAAAAAATGAAGAATGAAACGAAAACAAAAATGTAAAAAAAACAACGTAAATTGCACAGAATAAAAAAAAATAATCGTTTTGTCGAAGATGACGTTTAAAGAAATGAAGAGAGAGAGCACATGCAAAGAACAAAAGACGGTCAAGAGAGGTGAAACTGAAATAAAATATCAAAAATCAAAATAGAAGGCGTTTCGCGAGGAATATTAATTTCTGCTAACGAATGAGATTGGAAAAAAAACGTGGGTATTATTAATTAAAAAAAAATACTATACTATTTATCTATCAACAGTACAAACCGCTTCCTGGATTGAGATCTCACGCGCAAATAAATTTGTAAGACAAACAAAGAAATTCCTCGGAGGAAAGCGGTTTTTTTTTTCTTCGGAGTGTAGTGGCACGAGAAAAACGAGTGTTGGCGTTCTTGTTCTCATCGGGTTTTCTAGGTCGCGCGAGCTTCTGCGTTTTCAAGGTCGCCGCCGTCTTCACGTCGCGTCGCGTCGGTCGTCGTCGTCACGATCCTGTCCTGCTTTAATTAAAACCATTTGTATACAGGATGAGATTTAATGGGCGGAACAAATTTTACCGGCATGTAGGAGAGGCTTTTTTAAGTAAAAAAGTTCATACAAACCTACATACAGGGTGTTCATGGGAAGCCGCCGCAACAGCTAACTTTCTTATTCGTATTTTTACGAAGTAACTGAAAATAGAAAAGTTTTCTCCTCGATTTTATGCTGCTTTCGAAAAAGCAAATAATTGCAACCGGGTTTTCGAGATTTTCAATTGTTTTCAACTTTTTTAACTGGAACATTAAATTTTTTTAATCACCTTAGCGTGTTCAGAAATGTCAAATTAAGTACTAGTACTTAGTGATATTCTAGAGACATAATTATTTCGACATGTTGAATGCAATGCGATGATAAAAAACCCCTAAGGTTCCATTAAAAAAAGGTTAAAAACAATTGAAAATCTGGAAAACCTAATTGGCATTATTTGTTTTTTCGAAAGTGGCATAAAATCGAGGAGGAAAGATCCTAACACTTCGTAAGAATGCAAATAAGAAAGTCGGCTATTGCAGCGACTTCCCATGAACACCCTGTATGTAGGTTCACATGAACTTTTTTTACTTAAAAATGTCTCTCCTGCACACTGGTAAAGTTTGTTGCAATAATAATTAATTTTGTCGTCTCATAACTGGACTCCACCAGGCTTCAAATTAAAACTAAAAACAAGTTTTCTTCTGAGCACTTTCAATTCTGTTTTAGTTTTTTTTCTTCTCAGTTTTATTTGATTGTTTTTAATTAAAACAATTTGTACATAATTTGTTTTTAAATCTGCAATAATAATTAATTTTCTCGTCTCATAACTGGACTACTAGGCCTCAAATTAAAACTAAAACACGTTTTTTTTTTTGGTCACTTTCAACTCTGTTTTAGTTTCTTTCTTCTTCTTCTTTTTGATTTAATAATTTCATCGTCCTTCCGATTTAGTTTGATCGATGATGATGAGAACTACGCTGAGATACTCTATTTTAGTTTCTTTTTCTTCTTCTTTTTAGTTTAATAATCTCTTCGTCCGTCCGTTTTAGTTTCATGTATCGTGATGAAAGCGATGCTGAGATGAATTAACTTGTAATTATTTTATTATTTCACCAGACGATGGAATCATTGGCTTTTATGTGTAGAACTGGAGCAAGGAGTTTTTTTTTTTGTCCAATTGTTCCTGATTCTGTTTCTTTTTATTATGAACTCACTCACTGAGCAAAAAGAGAAATTTATCGCTGCTCAATAGTGCATCGCTTCCTCGAATAGTTGATACGCATTGTTATCTTTTGTTGTTGTTGTTTTCTTCTTCTATAATTGTAATAATGGCAATATTAATTATATTATTGAAATAGTTTTTGTGAAAGAGTGCGATGCGAAGTATATCGGGCTTTCGCAAGACTTTTCTTCGCAAGTTGCGGAAAAAAAAACTGAACTGAATTGAACCTGAGATGTTCCCTGCGAAACACCCTTCAAAATCAACCGGAAGCGGTTGTAACTGGATGTTCTTGAAAAGAGCTTCAAAATGAAACTAATTTTGTTTTTGAAAAAGTCTCTTAGCCTGGAAATGGACGTAGCTGGGTCCAATTTTAACGTATCAGCTGAGTTGGCCGTCCTTGAAAAGAGCTTCAAAACAAGAATAATTTTTGCTTGAATAAATCTCTTAGATTGAAAGTTGATGCAACCAAGTCCAATTTTGACATTTCAGCTACATTGGACCTAGCAATGGTTATTAATGTCGATAGTATTTTTACCGTTATAGGGCCCTATTCCGCATCAAAACCGTTAAATTTAAAGGGCTGTTAAATTTTATTGCTACGGTAACAACCAATCGTGGAACTGTATTTTAAATTTTAAAGGACCTCTAAATTTTAACAGGCCGTTAAAAAGTTACAGAATACGCCCCAAAGGTTATAAAAATATTTACATTAATCATTCTTAAAGAAATGATTATTATTGATTCTTACAAAATTCTGAAAAAAATATTTTTGTCGTTTTTAGGGCGTATTCAAGGTCAACCCAACCAACGTCAACCTAAGCGAGGCCAACCCAGACGGCAAAAAAAATTTTAAAAATCAAGGGAACGGAAAAACTTAAAAAATTAGGGAAAAATATTGTAAATTTCGAGGAAAAATTTAAAAAACTGGAAAAAATGGAAAAAAATTCTAAAAATTGAGGAAGCCGATTATTGAAGTTCTACAACTTTTTTAAAATATTTTTCGTCACATTTTCTTACATTTTCCGTCACTCTTTTTTGAAAATTGTTCAACCCAACGGACGCCAACCTAAGCGAGGCCAACCCAGATGACAGAAACTTTTTTTAAAATTAATGGAACGAAGAAACTGAAAAAATTACTACGTTTTCATACCGTTCGTTGGAGAAGTGGCCCGAATTCTTTTCCCTGATTATAATTATATATATAAGTTCCCAGCAAAGTTACATCATCCGATTAAAGTTCCATGCGCTTGCAAATTCAGGTTATTCAGTCAAAAGCAAGTAATATTTGACTGACTTGTATTTTAACGACTAAATTAAAAAAAAAGAAGGTAAGCACATAATACCATACATGGACGTGCTTGTTTTATAAATGTTTTACGAATGTTTTACGATAACGTTCATAACTGGTTGAAGCTGGCATTTGTGCAGGTAACTGTAATTCCAGAAGCCGTATGCAGTTTCACTTCTTCAATTAAAAGTCTTTAAAAAAATTTACATAATAATGTTTAATAAATAGCAATATTGTGATTTACAGCAAATAGAAATTAATTTAATAATTAAAAGTTCATCCGAGAAAGATATTGTTACCTGCTCGTAAATGATGATTGCCGAATTTATTCTTCCAAAGCGTGTCTTGCAACCTTCATTTTTACAATACAGCAGTCTCCCTCTTGTCTCCGCCTTTTTTCAAGTTTCAACGAGACAGTCTGTATGTATTTATTAAATTCGCGGCATTAAATCTTATTTATGATTATGATCATTTGTTTTAAACACTCGAATACAAAATGAAAAAAAAAAATGAAATCAGTTTATGATAAAATAAAAATTGAGATTTTTTTGTATTAAATCAGCTTGAAAATAATTTCGCACGATCGAAACTTCCCGCAAGGCAAAAAAAAATCTCTCTCTCTATTAGCAACATGTCTTGCTTGCAAAAATGGAAATACGGCCCAGTTTCTGATCACTTAGTTCCCTTTCTAATAATAGCAGAGCAAATTATCATAGGCGTGCGGCGGAGGGGGGCGCGAAGGGGGCGAATCGAATGCGGCGAAAAATGCGCGCATAACATGCATTTTAAATTTTCTGGTTGCGTAAGGAAAGCCGTTTGCGTAATTAGTTCCCGTAATTGCGAGGCGAGAACGATTAATAATAACTAATTATAAGTAAGGTAAATCATGATATTCCGCTGTTAAATAGTCCTGAGAACAGACGGTAAACGCAGCGGCGGCGGCAGAAACAGTTTCCTGCACGGCTCGGTTCTTTACCGTTTCCTGCGTGATTTAATCATTAAAGTACGTACGATTTTTTTCTTAAATAAAATATTGTAAGCCTTACCGTTTGCGGAATGCAGCAAGGCGATCACGAACAGAGCGGCGCTCTTCCAATTCATGTTCGACTCATCTGCAGAACATGCGCGATGATGATTCCAAGGTATCAGCTGACATTCCTGAAAGAAAAAAATATCGAATGAAAATTTAAAGTATTTATTCCGCTTTCTGTCTGTCTATCTGTCTGTCATATTGTCGGGTATGTTTTCGTGTATAAACAATCACCTGTATATGTCAGCAGTTTGAAAAAAAAGATTCCTAAACATGTATGACGATATCGTATAGGTAATATTTATCACGCAATTTTCAACGCCCAGTAACTTCATTGCCAGAAAGTTAAGAAGAAAACGCTGCTCTAGTTTTCTGCACAGTTTTTTTTTTAACGTAGAATCACACAGAGGAAATATTTGCTGAACGTTGTAATACACCCTGTATAATAATCTTCCAAAATCGATAAGCATTTAACCTCTTTGTTAACTGCATTGTTAGAATCGTAATTATTAATCTGTAAGTAGAAAGTGATTTTCTGGTTCGGTAGCTACTTTGAGTTTTGTAGCCGAAAATGCAACCCCAGGGGTGTTTTTCTCGAAACGTCGGAACAGGGCCGTTATTCGACTGTCAAAACCTTCTTCCGCGTTGTCTCTCTCCTCGCGAAGTAATTCCCTCCAATGAAGGGATTCCATTCTAACAATTGGAATTCAAGTTGCCGAACTTACTCGATATACTGCACCAAACAACAGTTCGTATTTCATTCAAAACAATTATTAATTTATTGGAGGTAATGAAAGTATTGTACAGACCTAGAATTAGTAAATTAAAAGAGAACGAAAGAAGAAACCACGACTCGCAAAAACTTTACAAAATAAAACTCAGAAACTCTAACATAAGAAAATAAAATTTACGATTTATAATAATATAAATGGAGAGAGGCAAGGGTTTCTCTATCGTTCGCAGTGATTATTCGATTTCAAGCGATATTATTTTGCTCACCGACCGTGAATGTTCATGATGGGACACAATGATTTTATAAAAGTAATGACAAGAATATTTTTCGGATCGGTTTAGGTAACATATGCACACCGCGCGAATAGCGTTTGCCTTTCTTGGCGAGTATCACAACTATTGAATTTAATAAAAAGCAATAATTGAGTCTTAAATTTATTAAAGGATCACCCGGAACGCGATAAGTCGCATCCTTTCTTAAGCTTTTCGAGTCCACGTAAACACACCAAACAAAGGACTTCAAATGTTAATAGTTTTTATAAGCTTCGGTTTTGCGTCATCTCCGTGCTGCTTATCAACACACACTAGCTGGCGCGGCGATTCTGTTCGGCGTTGTTTTTCGAGCTTTCGCACACGTGCAACAGAAAATTCCATCTTAGAACTGCGTTGTCAGCTTTTTATATGCGCAACAGAAAGGAATCATAGTAACTTGCATTCAATATCATATTTCACTAAGTACGTGATAGTTAATAAAGTTGTATTACGAGCTTACAACGCCGCGTTGTGTTGTTTATATTCGCAGAAAATACTGGCGATTCTAACAGAAAACTTTGCCGTCGTCTGTGAGATTAAATAAAAACAAAAATGTATAATAATGTTTCTAAATCAATTAGCGTTTGACGAAGGCGATTTTCTTGTTCGGTAGACACTTGTGAGTTTTAAAGCCGAAAATGCTACCCCAGGGGTATTTTTCTCGAAACGTCAGAACAGGGCCGTTATTTACCTAAAGACTGTCAAATTATTCTTCCTCGTTGTCTCTCTCCTCGCGAAGTAATTCCCACCAATGAAGGGATTCCATGCTAACAATTGGAATTCAAGTTGTTGAACTTACTCGAAATGCTGCACCAGCAGTTCGTATTTCATTCAAAACAATTGTTAATTTATTGGAGGTAATGAAAGTATCTACAACAAAAAAAGAAAACTCAATAGATTAATTAAAAGAATCGTCGTGTGCTGTTAAATGACGCACGCTAACGTGATTGGTCGCAAATATTTAAATGGAACCAGAACGAAAAAAAGCATAAGTTTCTTAATCGCCTATTCTAAAGTTTATGAATGAAATTACGCTGCATTTTCATTTATCACAGCCGTTACTTCGCTCACAAACGATAATCGTCGTAATTATTATCATAGTCAACCCGGTATAGTATTGTCGATTTCAAAAAATAAAAAAATCCTGACATCTCTGAGTTTCAAACACTAACTTAAATTAAGTCCTAAATAGCCTTGTTAATTCAAAGTCGTTTTTCTTTTTCTTTTTCTGATTCAAAATATCCCTCTCGTGTAATTTATTCAGCAGTTTTACTTCTCTCGCTGTTGTTAGTTAATGTACACAAAAAAGAGAAACAGAATTGGTCCTAGCATGGATTCCTGCGGCCCACCATAAGCGAAGAATGCTGCAACATCAAAACAACCGTTCTCTTGTCTTTGTTTTTTTTTACATTTTACACGCGTTTATTTTTTGAGTTACGGGCGTCTATTGATAATAAACTAATAACTATTAAGATAAGTGAATCGATGAGTGCAAAATCGTGTTCAGTCCAAATTTACTGTGTTGAGAAAACAACAAATAACTCTCTCTCTCTCTAGATTTTTAATTTAAATAATTATTGGCTTCAGGAGGCTTCGGGTATCCTTATCTGAAAGAATTTTAAGCCAATAATTCACTTAAAGTAAAATTCAAAAAAGTTATTTGTTGTTTTCTCAACACAGTAAATTTGGACTGAACACGATTATGCACTCATCGATTCAATTATTGTATTTTATTAGATCTGTAACTTCTTTTAACATAAATTAGTTCATCATATTGTCACGGATTGATAAGGGCTTGCTCCACTCACAATCAGAGAGATTATGCAAAAGTTAAAAGTTCGGCGATGTGCACCCTGTTAGAGTAAACATGGTTCTTCTGCAATGAAGAACGGAAACGTCGAGAGTAGAAGAAATCCGAGACGCGTGGTTCCAACCGGAAGCCAAGGAACTTGAATTTCAGTTGTCAGCATGGAATCCCCTCATTTAAGGCGTTAATTTTGCCTGCGTTCTAAAGACCGAAAAGAACTTTGATCTGCAAGCTGGGCTAACTAAACAATTTTGTCAATTTAAACAAAAAATACGCATGTTGAATTTTGTGTAAAACCAAAAAGTAATTCAATTTCTTGCTGCTCTCAAGAAGAAGATTGTCTTTAGTAATGCAAACTTAACATCTGTTTTCGATTAATCGTGCTGGTAATTTTAATTTTAATTTAATGGTTTGTAACACGTAAAACTTGTGACATCACGTAGGGCTATTTTTTTTCTTACAGTTGTGGAGGGAAACTTGTACGGTGGCGGCTCGTCGGGGCGGGCAAGATGGCCACCCTGTCGTATTGAAGTTGCACGTGTCAGTTCGATGTCGGGACAGCCCCGAAAAATAAATTTATTTGGAAAATGCACCCAGTTTTCCCTTTTACAGTTGTTGCTCATCATCATCACGAGCCGCCACTGCACCTATAGCTGCTAGCTTCTTGTTAATGACAAGTTCACGACCGCTGCTGTCTTATGAAGATTTTCTTCAGTATTAAATGCCAGACGTTTTGAATATTTTCATGCGACTTTCCATTAATCGTTCTTGTAATTATTATAATTTTACCAATTATTTTTAATAGCTGTTATTAGAAGTATTTATTGATGATAATTAACTGATCGGCTTTGCTGATGGATTTACTTAAAAGATAAAAAAAAAATTCAAACTCCCTAGCTGAGATTTTTTTTAAAATAATTCCTGTTTCTATTTTCTCTCTTTTAATTTCTTGGCCATTATTATTTATGCTTATTATATTTGTTTTTATTTTTGTTTTATCGCGTTTGTTTTATTTGTTTCAGCTCGGTTATTGCATGCATATTGCGTTGCCACACCTGTTTTCTTGTTGATTAATGTAAAAGGTAATAAGAAGATGAACTTTAATATCGTATTGTATTATTTAATCATTACTGACACATTCTGGTTTATTAAATTAAATTGTTAAATCATTACTTAACTTAATTCATTGATTAAAATGCCACTAGTATTTTACAAGATACGACGAGTTGATCTAATTTCATGTATTAAACTGTACTCATCGGATTGTGCAATAAAATCAGCACAAATCCACGAGAAAATACAACGCACACAACTTACTTCGAACGTGTCGGTATCGATAATGGCGGAAAGACGGCCTGTAAAAGCGCATTTCCGCCTTTTCCCGTTGCTTAACCTTAACCGTACCGAGATGGCCCAATCAATCGGAAGGTCATCCTGGTTTATTAAATTAAATTATTAAATCATTACTTAACTTAATTCGTTGGTTAAAATGCCACTAGTATTTTACAAGACACGACGAGTTGATCTAATTTCATATATTAAACTGTATTCATCGGATTGTGCAATAAAATCAGCACGAATCCACGAGAAAATACAACGCATACAACTTACTTCGAACGTGTCGGTATCGATAATGGCGGAAGGACGGTTTGCAAAAGCGCATTTCCGCCTTTTCCCGTTGCTTAACGTTAACCGTACCAAGATGGCCCAATCAATCGGAAAGTCATCTTGGTTTATTAAATTAAATTATTAAATCATCACTTAACTTAATTCGTTGGTTAAAATGCCATCAGCATTTTACAAGACACGACGAGTTGATCTAATTTCATATATTAAACTCTATTCATCGGATTGTGCAATAAAATCAGAACGAATCCACGAGAAAATACAACACACACAGCTTGCTTCGAACGTGTCGGTATCGATAATGGCGGAAAGACGGCTTGCAAAAGCGCATTTCCGCCTTTTCCCGTTGCTTAACCTTAACCGTACCGAGATGGCCCAACCAATCGGAAGGTCATCCTGGTTTATTAAATTAAATTATTAAATCATTACTTAACTCAATTCGTTGGTTAAAATGCCACTAGTATTTTACAAGACACGACGAGTTGATCTAATTTCATATATTAAACTGTATTCATCGGATTGTGCAATAAAATCAGAACGAATCCACGAGAAAACACAACACACACAGCTTGCTCCGAACGTGTCGGTATCGATAATGGCGGAAAGACGGCTTGCAAAAGCACATTTCCGCCTTTTCCCGTTGCTTAACCTTAACCGTACCAAGATGGCCCAACCAATCGAAAAAAGGTGACGTCAGAATTCTTGAAGTAAAGAAGCCAGCATTTCAAATGGTGGCGGTGTTCTAAAATGATTTCCGGTGAATAGAATGGCGTTGCCACGTGTACGTATAAGCCAATGTGGCGACCGCGGAGGCGCTGTTGCCAAAACCGGTCCGAAAGAGCCAAGATGGCCCAACCAATCGGAAAAAGTGACCACAGAATTCTTGAAGTAAAGAAGCCAGTATTTCAAAGGGTGTTCTAGAATGATTTCCGGTGAATAGAACGACGTTGCCACGGCCCAACCAAACAGAAAAAGGTGACGTCAGAATTCTTGAAATAAAGAAGCCGGCATTTCAAATGGTGGCGGCGTTCTAAAATGATTTCCGGTGAATAGAATGGCGTTGCCACGTGTACGTGTAAGCCAATGTGGCGACCGCGGAGGCGCTGTTGCCAAAACTGGTCCGCAGGATTTTGACTGTAACACTTATTCGTTAGTAGTGCTTCCCCTTGTATTCAATCAAAAAAAATCGGTGGCCCTTTGGCTAAAGCTAGAAGCTTTGGATTAAAGGTTAAAAAATTGATGCAAATACAAAAAAAAATTAATTAAAACTTATGAAATGAAGTACGCATGAATTTTTTTTTTTTATTAAAATTAATGTAATTAGAAGCAGACATAAATAAATTAAGATGAATGTGCCTCTTCATCAACGAGACTGACAAATCTATTCAAGCACGTCTATACCTTTATTAATATAATTTAATAAAAAAAAATCCGATAGTCTTTTACGTAATTTTCTTATTAACGTCTACCTTCCTTTCACGTAACTTATTGAGCTCTTCACGAAATGGAAATGTTCCTGTTCAGATATTCGATCTGCGTCGCTTAATTTTTTTAATCCTCGTCGCCTCCTCTAATTTGCGTAACTCTCTTTGAAGTGGATAGATATTGTTTCGAGATATTTCAAGCGCGTCTATCCACTTGTGAATGCGAACGTTTAATAATTATTAACAAAAAAAAAAAAAAAACAAAATTCTCTTGCGTAATTATTTCGTTAACGTCTGCCTTTCACAAGATTTGCGCGCCCTATTCGAGTAGTTAACACCAACTTTCCTGCTCTGCGGCTTAGATTAGTATCTCTATGTTCGAAAACACGCAGAATGTTGTTAAGCATGGATAATTTAGTAAGTGAAAAAAAAAATTCCTTTTGTTGTTTGAATATTAATTATCGTTAAGGTTGGCAGGAAGCCATTCGTCTCTTTGTGATGGTCTTCGAGCACAAGTGTCCGTTAACGAAGTGAACGTAACATGTCAGGACTTACGTAACAAAACAATTCTGGGCTTGAGGATTTTAAAAAGGGGCATTACTTTTAAATGTAAATGATGCAGCAGATACTTCGGTCTGACATTTAAACAGCAACATTCGCACTAAACGAACGGGTCTTCTAAATAAAACAAAACGCGTTGTAAACGAACGCTTTGTATTGTGGTGTTGCCCGCGCAGAAATGGAAATGTACAGTGTGATCCATTTTTGATGGTTTTACAGGGTTTCTCAGTTATTTATAGGAATAGAAGAAAACCGTTTTCGTAACCCAGTGCTACTTTTTCAAGAAAAACTCAGTGGAGAAAACAAAAGTTAGCTATCTCCATTCGTTCGGGAAATATCGGCAGAAAACGAATTTTTCCGAAAAATTATTTTTCACAATATCTCAGCTGTTTGACAAGATATTTTGAAAATTCAAAAACTGTTTTATTTAGAAATTAATGTAGATTTCGCTGACGTTATTGTCTTTTGTAAAAACTGCGCCAGTTCTGCGAAACGGACTATAACTTTCTAATTTTAAATGGAAACCGTAGTTGGCTATGACACAAATAAATTGCTTATTTAATGAGGTTTTCAAAAATAAAAAGTTTGATATAATTATTTTTTCAAATAATAAAGATACTTATTATTTTTTATTTTCCGGTAGCTAACAAGCCATCCATGACACCAAAAACAAAAAATATAGTTCAATTGTTTTCCCAAAAATCAATTATTATTAAGTAAAACGGTTAATTTAATTCAATAAATAAATAGCTTCATATATCTATCAGAAAGTGACATAAAATCACAAGAACGTAAAAATGGATTAACTCCATTTGAACATTTCTTTAATTATTAATGTGAATAGTTAAGAGATTTTTATAAATTTTAAATTGCATAAGTTAGTGCATTTCTTTAAGAAATAATTGAATTGTCGGATATTTCCTAAGTTTAATAATGCTTTCAAGAACTTTTGTATATTAATAAATGTAATCGCGGATAGAAGTGAAATAAACATATCTAAGAATTTTTGATAATATAAAATTTAAGATTTAATAATTTCAAAGGAACATAGAACATATAATTCTTCAAAGCTGCATTATCAGTTAATCCATATTTACATTACTTGTAGTTTTATGAGATCTCTAATAGCATTAGATATTTATTTTGTTAAATTTAATTACCTGTATTATTTATTCTAATCATAGATTTTTGAGGAAAACAACTGAATTTTCTTTTGTTTTTATTGTCATAGATAGCGTGATAAGTACTGCAAAATAATTAAAATTGATATCTTTGTTATTTATAAAAATAATTATATCAAACCTTATATTTTTGAAAACCTCATTAAATAAGCAATTTATTTGTGTCATAGCCAACTACGGTTTCCATTTAAAATTAGAAAGCTATAGTCTGTTTCGCAAAACTGGCGCAGTTTTTACAAAAGACAATAACGTCAGCGAAATCTACATTAATTTCTGAATAAAACAGTTTTTGAATTTTCAAAATATCTTGTCAAACAGCTGAGATATTGTGAAAAATAATATTTCGGAAAAATTCGTTTTCGACCGATATTTCCCGAACGAATGGAGATAGCTAACTTTTGTTTTCTCCACTGAGTTTTTCTTTTGACCATCAAAAATGGTCCACTCTGTACGCACGCGCGTAATTTATTTGGGGCTTATTTAATTTTATTTAAATTTAGTTAAAAAAAATTAACGACATCTTACTATCGCTTTTTGACCTGACATTGCAGTAGGATAGACAAATTGAAGCGGGATTTGCTCCTAATAAGTCCCCCATGCAAGGCGGCCATGCTTGCTGTCAAAACATAAGAAAAATTTTGTGCAAATCGTTTTTGATTGCAGTGAAAACCTCGAGCAGCCTCTGGACAGCTGTTTCAGCCCTGCTTGGGGCTTCTTCAGCAGAGAAACAGGGCTGAAACAGCTGTCCAGAGGCTGCTCGAGCTTTTCACTGTAATCAAAAACGATTTGCACAAAAATATTTTTAGAAAAAAATTAAGTTTAATCAAAATGGTTTAATGGTTTACAGTAGTACTTTTTTACTAAAGATAGAATCGAGACAGCACGCGGTTATTTTTTTACGTAATATTGTGGAAGCAAACCTGCAGCAGCTAGCCGCCTAATAGTTGATTGTTGATTATTAAGCATTGGATTTGAATAAGTACACGTCATCGTTTCAGTAGCGCCGTAAAAATGTATCGAACAGGCACATTGTGTAATGGGACGGTGAAAATTATTTACGGCGTTCTTACTATATGACGCAATGTCGCAATAAAATCCGCCGGTCGAGATACAACTGGTCAACTAATTACTCTGAAAATCTTTAAACATTTCAACAAGAAGAGTTGATTGCATAACTGTAATTTTTTATTGCGGCAATATTGCTCTGTTTTTTGTTATACTGAGTAACACCATTGCTGTAGCGGCGTTAATTGTCTGCGCAGCCCTCGCGTTTGTTTACACGCTACGGTCTAATATTTTATATTGCCTGCTTCACTAGAATTTGAACCGCGCAAAATATATTTCTCCTATATATATTGATTACAGTTGATTAAATTTGTAAGAAAAAATCAAAATAACTTAGCAATAAATTAATGATACTGCTACATACGGTAAACGGGTCATTGGGGAACGTTGCGTCTTTTTATACTTGCAGGTCACGGAATGTGCTAATCTGCACCAACGCAGTGCATTCAATAGGATCATCCCAACATTCGAGATAAATTACGTAATCCCCCCGATAACATATGCCCGTTTCTTCAAATAAACTGCAGTTCCAATTCTGCATGAAAAATTTTTTAACGAGGATAAACGGCACTTAAATTTCCATAAGCACGGCGATACTTCCCTTCTGATTTTATACAGGGTGTTCATGGGAAGCCGCTACAATAGCTAACTTTGTTATTTGTATTTTTATGAAGTAATTTAAATTAGGAAAGTTTTAGGACTTTCCTCCTCGTTCTTATGGTACTTTCAAAAAAACTAATGACAATCAGGTTTTCGAGATTTTCAATTGTTTTCAACTTTTCTTAATGGAATGTTAGGTTTTTTATCATCGCATCGCGTTCAGGATGTCAAATTAATTATGCCTCTAAAATATAATCTCCCAAAGCCTACTATTTTAGAAATTATTTAGTAACAAAATATTGGTGTTGACAGGAAATGGCTATAATAGCTAACTTTTTCGTTTGAAGTTTCACGAAGTAACTTAAATTAGAAAAGTTTCAGGACCTTCCCTGCTCGATTTTATGGTACCTTTGGAAAAACAAATGACTATCAGGTTTTCGAGATTTTCAATTGTTCTCAACTTTTTTAAATGGAACATTATATTTTTTGTCAGCGTATCGTGTTCAGGATGCTAAATTAAGTACTTCTCTAAAATATTCCCCTCCTAAGTCTACTATTTTATAAATTATTTGGTGAATAATGGCATTAGACATTTTAACATGTCGCGCTTTCAATATTTGGACCCAAGGGTTTTTAGTTTGAACAAAATTTAAACAAATTTTGAATCATGACAGTTCACAAAGGTCTGACAGTTTGAACACACTTCCTTTATTCTCTTGTTTCAACGCGCACCGTGTTGTATTCGTGAATAAAAAGACTATCGTAACGATAAACTTCTTCCCGCGAATATCAAAACTAAATTATTTATGAAATATTCTGTTTTGAGAGATATTATTTCACATACATACTTAATTTGACATCCTGAATGCGATTTCATGATAAAAAAAACGTAATGTTCCATTTAAAAAAAGTTGAAAACAATTGAAAATCTCGAAAATCTGATTGTCATTTGTTTTTCCAAAAGCACCATAAAAACGAGGAGGAAACGTCCTAAAATTTTTCTAATTTAAGTTACTTCATAAAAATACAAATAAGAGAGTTAGCTATTGTAGCGGATTCCCATGAACACTCTGTATATGTATATCGTATAGTATATTGTACTGTGTTATACAGGATAAAAATAAAAATCTTTCAAATCAAAGTTTCACAGGATCATGTAGAGCATATTTTAGAATTAGTTTAACGTGTACAGAGTGTTCCGTTTAGCCTAGGCGTTAGGTCACTTCGTTATTTTAAATGGAACACCCTAAATATTTTTACATTTTCGGGTTCTGGATTGAATTTTAATGTGACCTTGTGTACCACACACAGGGTCTAATCTAAACCGTTTTCAGGTTATTCAACTTTTCATAAAAATGATCACTCTTGCAGAACCTCAAACAAATGCAAATATCTTCCGAACAAATGACGTTAGGGACTTGTGTTTTTTTGCAAAAGTTTCGTCTAGAAACTGTTTTCCAGTTACACTATAAAGAAAAAATTCTAGCAACATAAGTTGTTAAAAAAAAAATTAAAAATGAGAATATTCAAACTATGATAACTATTTCTTTTAATGGAATGCCATATAACTATATATTAGATGCGCTATAATAATAATAATAATAATATTGTTTATTATCAAATATCACATACACATAGATCAAATGATATTGATAAACGTCAAAATAAAATAGAGAGGGTATACAGATAGCATGAATGTTATACGAGAAAATCATCGACGGAGTAACAGCACTTCTGGAACAAAATTAGTTTCAACTCTCGTTTGAAAGTGCTGATTTTAGGTGCATTTTTAACATGCTCCGGGAGGGCGTTAAAAAATTTACATCCATTAAAGAAAACACCTTTTTGATATAAAGCAGTAGAGTGAGAGAAGGGTCTAAGATTTGATTTAAACCTAGTGTGATAGGTATGATTGGCATTATTTGGTGTGAAAAACTCCGAATATTTATAAACAAAACAGCACAACTCAAAAATATAGATAGAAGGTACTGTTAAAATGCGATGGGTTTTAAATGCTTCCTTACAGGAATCACGCCGTTTAAGGCCAGCAATTATACGTATTGCGTATTTTTCTATAGTAAAAACCCTGCTACAATCACCGCTTAATCCCCAGTGAATAATACCAAATCTCAAGTGACTATGAAAATTAGCAAAATATAAAGTACATAACGTTGTATAATTACAGTGCTGAGAAACAAGTCTTAATGCAAAGCACGAACTGTTTAGTTTAGAGCAGAGTGAGCTTATGTGGGGAGACCATTGCAGATGAGAGTCTAAAGTCAACCCTAGTAGTTTATTATTACTAACGATTGGAATGTCCGTCCCCTGTAAATTTACTAAATTGACATAAAAATTAGATCTAATATTTCTAAATAGGATCACTGACGTTTTATCGCGATTAATAGATAATTTGTTCTTGAGCATCCACACTTCAATGATATCATAGATCATTTTGGCAGATTTTTCAACATCTATAAAGTTATCACGCGATATCAATACATTTGTATCATCGGCATAACAAACTAAGGTACAATCACTATTTCGCAGAAAAAAACCGAGATCATTAATAAATGTAATAAATAAGGTTGGTCCCAAGATAGACCCCTGCGGTACACCAAATACAATATCAGCAGGTTTCGAATGATTATTATTAATTACTACTGTCTGCGTTCTGCCTGTTAAATAAGAGGAAAGAAGATTTAGGGTGTTTCCCCTGATGCCGTAGCGTCTTAGTTTCTCTAGTAAGAGCTTGTGATTAACACAGTCAAATGCCTTAGAAAGATCTATGAAAAGACCAAGTGCAGAATTCTTTTGATCTATGGCGCTAACAATTTTGTCGATAAATTGAAATAATGCGGAATCTATATCTTTATTTTTTGTAAAGCCATGCTGGAAGGGAAGAAAAGTCTCATTTGCTTTCAAGAAGTTAATTAATCTGTTATTTAAAATATATTCAAACAATTTTGAAAACGAGGATAAAATACTAATTGGTCTGTAATTAGAAAATATATTTGAGTCACCCTTCTTATACAGTGGTTTAATCAAAGCTGTTTTTAAACGGCAGGGCAAAATGCCAGTTTGAAAAGATAGATTTATAATATAAGTTATAGGATTTATAATGAAATGTTTACTATGTTTAAGGAGAATATTCGATATTTCGTCGACACTAGACGAGTACGAGTTTTTGAATTTAGTGATGGCTTCTAAAACTTCACTTTCAACAACTGGAAATAAAAAGATCGACCGATTCTGCATGGGAATATTAGCTGACAAGAAATCGTAATCAATGGAATCATCATTGCTACATAGGGTACTTTCAACCACAGATGCAAAATTTATTTGCTACGATATTGTCAGGCAGTACTGAGCCGTCCTCTTTGATGATAATATTACTTTTCATCTTTTTTTGTTTGCCTGTAACACTTTCAATTACACTCCACATAGCTTTGCTCTTATTATCCGTTTTAGAGATAACACTATCAAAGTAGTTGCATTTAGACTTATTTAACAAATTTTTATATTCGATATTGATACTTTTCCGAAGCCGCTTGAAATCTGGATTATTAGTATATTTATATATTTATATAATTTATTAGTATATATATATATATATATATATATATATATATATATATATATTAGTATATATTAGTAGGACTATTTAATTCTCTTTTCAATGATATAGGGTTGTCGATATCTGTCGTTAATAGTTTTTTCAGTATTAATTTTTTTTTCCGATTTTTGAAAAAAAAATTTTGAGTCCCTTATGTTAGTTGCTACGGTTACAGGGCAAACAAATTGTTTGTTTATCTTTCCCTAAGATTATTAAGTATCACGCGGCACGCGGCATTCAAAATGTTCAAATTAAATACCATAATAAAAATACTAGAATGTGGAACTGAAATAATTATTTACAATAATAAGGAAACATTAAACGATTATTTTCAAACGAAAAACGATTTAATATTAAACAAAACCAAGATTTGATTAAAAAAATCGATATGTCTGGACTCATGAGAAGTTGTCTGTAATATCAACAGAAAATCACCAGATGTAGTGTCGAAGGTACTAGATTGGCAACATTGGGCTTTAATAGGCAGGTTTTGTCGGTGAAAAAGAACTCGGTGAACACGATTATTTTATAATTAAAATTAAATTTGATAAAATAACCGAATTGGTTAACCTTGGACAATGAAAGAAATCACTAAACACCGTTTATAAAATTTGTAAATTTCGAAATTTGCTGAAATTTATCCAAAATGTCGAAACAGAAAGTCACCAGATCACCAAATTGACAACGGTGTATTGGAAATGACTTAGAATTATTGTTTAAATGAAATGTTTATCAGAAATTTACAGTAAATCGCACCAACTTAGGGGATTTCCCTTCAAATTTAGGAGTGAATTTTTAAGTGTTTTCTTTTTTTTGGGGGGAGGGGAGGGGGGATTTATTTCAGGTTAGTTTTATTGGAATGAAGAAAATTCAAAATTAACATAACCCTGCGTTTGACGCAATTATTTTGTAGTTAAAATAAACATGTATTTATTTGTAATTTCTCGTTCGCCAGTTTGAAATGAGGTGGTCTGTTTTACCGATCTTATCGAGTATTTGACAGTTGAACCGCTGACTGTCAAAAATTTAACAAAAACTGTTTTTCTATTGCCAATTACTATTTCTTGCGCCGAAGCACAGTCGAAAGTAAGAAGTAGTAAGCAATTACAGTTTTCTGTAATTTTTCTTTCTCCGAAACGGTACTACTACGTCTTCATGGGTAACACTTGAAAACTTTCTGATTTGACAAGCTTGTAACTTTTGTAAAATCTGTGAAGTCGTATTTAAACGGTAGCATTTTGGAGAAAGAAAAACTACAGGAAACTGTAATTGCCTACTATTTTTTTTTTTTTTGCTTTCGATCGTATGTACTGTCTACTGGAAACACTGTTTAAAGAAAGATTTCTGCCTCCTTATGAACTACCCGACCGAAACTAATTTACGTAATTATTATTGCATTTATTTTTTTGTTTAATCACCGGCGAGTTTTGAGTTTCATGTCTGAAACAGTTTTTGGAAGAGAAAAGAAAATTCGATAGCAATTTAGAGGATTTTCAGTTAACATTTAGGGGGAAGATTTAGCTATACTTGTAAACCGACATTCAGTACTCACTTCATATAATATTTAATACTTTATTGCATTAATTAGAATTTTTCAAATTTTTTCCAACGAAAATAGGGTTGTCGATATCTGTCGTTAATAGATTTTTCAGTATTAATTTTTTTTTCGATTTTTGAAAACATTACTCATGTTTCCCTACGCACGAAACCTTCTTAAGGATTAATTTGGACATTTTGAATGTCGCGTGATACTTAATAATCTTCGGGAAAGATAAACAAACAATTTGTTTGCTCTGTAACCATAGCAACTAACATAACGGTCTCAATATTTCGTGTATTTTTAAAAATCGTAAAAAAAATTTAATACTGAGAAGACTATTAATGACAGATATCGACAACCCTATATCATTGAAAAGAGAATTAAATAGCGCATCTAATAATGATAAAAGTTATATGGCAT
Source organism: Prosopocoilus inquinatus (assembly GCA_036172665.1). NCBI lineage: Eukaryota > Metazoa > Arthropoda > Insecta > Coleoptera > Lucanidae > Prosopocoilus > Prosopocoilus inquinatus. The sequence continues at coordinate 10,239,876 of CM069871.1, read as the reverse complement.
TCCATAAAAAAAATGGTTATCGTAGTTTGAATATTCTCAAATTTATTAATTTCTTTTTAAGAACTTATGTTGCTAAAATTTTTTCTTCACAGTAGCTGAAAAAGCGTTTCAAGACGAAATTTTTGCAAAGAAACACAAGTCCCTAGCGTTATTTGTTCGGAAGATATTTGCATTTGTTTGAGGTACTGCAAGAGCGATAATTTTTTTAAAAAGTTGAGTAACGCGAAAACAGTTTAGATTAGACCTTATGTATGGTACACTAATGCTTAAAAGTTTCGAAATGAAAAGCAATAAAATCGTTCGAATTTGAACCTTATTGAAACGGGCCTAATATATTTCGAACCTTAAGGAACAGAGACACTTTCTCCGCAGGAGGGTTGTTTACTTAGGTCCTATTAAACCCCGTCCGGTGCAGATGTTTATGGTTTGTTGAATTTCGTTGCCAGTATTTGGTTCCGAGTATTTATTGAGGCGACGAGCGGATGCGAACGCGGACGCGGTGGCGAATTTGTTTGTTCTCTTTTGCTTTAACTTAAAAATTGAACAAAAAATGTTTTTTTTTTAATTAGAATATTTTATATTGTTAAATAACAGGATTTCAGATCATATTATAAAGACATATAAATGTTAAATTGCTATAAAGGATCGACGATGTTAATTAATCTGAAAAATTATAATTATACCAAATTTCTGCCTTTATACACTTCTGGTTTGTTTGACTTCACAAAAATTTTATTCGTTTGTAGTTTGTGTATGTTTTTCTGTGGATTCTAAAATTTTCATTACGAGAAATACATAAATAGATTTTTAGTAAATATGAAATACAGGGTGATTTAGTAGCTCACCGACAAGCTTTGCCATACGGAAAGCTCACATAATTTTAAGAAAATAATAACAATTAGGACATATGTTCGATTTTATTTATTTTTAAGTAAATAGAAGACCTCACAATTTTGATTCTAGTTATTTTGTCCCGTTCCTCTGTACAGCTGTTTCAGTCCTATTTGGGGCTTCGTCAGCAGAAGCGATCGCAGATGTCGCTATTTAAGCGGTTTCTATTATGCTATTTAAGCATTTCCGTTACATTTTACATTTTTTCACGTCATCTTTATTTTATAAATGTTAATATATTGATATTTTCAATTCAATTTTATCATACACGTCTTATTCACATGTCAAGGAACCTATTCATGTAAAATATTTTCGACATCAAGAAAAATTATGTTTCATTTTACCGAACCTCTGTTTTATGATACCCTTTTGTTCTTTGTGATAAAGAGATATCACGTATAAAAACCTATGACTTTTATGCTGTTGTGTTTTTCTGCGGATCCTAAAATGAAGCATCTATACATACCGTGACTTATTTTATTAACTCTAAACATAAAAGGTAAATATTCCCAGGTTCAGTTATAATAAAAAACATGTCAATGCATGGCAGAATATGCAAGGAAGTTTCAATAAAACAAATATGATGTTAATGTCAGTTATGAATGTCATGAATTATGTCTGAAATATTTAAAAAAATACTATGAAAGAATTTGATAATCGTTTGGCTTTAGTATTTAAAACGTGAAGGACATTTGAAACAGTTAAAATGTTTTTACTAAAAATAAGTGTTATTATTTTTTCTAAAATTGACCATAGGGATATTTACATTGCATGTTCAGAGTAAAAAAAACTCATGGAATAAGATGCACAATATATAAAAAAAATCTAAAACAATTTTATATATCAAGTATGCATAAAACAAAAATTATGTGTTGATTATTGGAAACAAGTAAAATAAATGTGTCGGAAATCCCTGTTTAAGATGAGGGTTTTAGTATGAGGGAATTATTGTTTTGTTAATTTTTACTTTAGTTTTGTTTTTACTTGTAATAAGTTTTTCGTTGTTCTCAATAATAAAGTCTTGAATACTTTTTCCAGTGTATGTTATACTTTTTTATTCGGTATCATATAATATTGTAAGAATTTACAGTGAAATAAATTTAAAATAACTTAATTTCATTTAAATAATAAGTTTACTGATGATACTTATTGATCGAATAATTAACTCATTAAAATTATTCAGAATCATACAAATTTAGGAAACTTAACAAATATAGTATTAAACTCCTAGAATATAGAATGATATGTGTAATACTTAAAAATTGCAATACTTGCGTTAAAAATAATATACATATTTCATTCTACGCCACAGAGGAAAAAATAATATTCTTCTTTTTAGTTTCTTCTCAAATCTGACATCAGAAAAATAAGTTGAAAAGTTCATCCACAAAGCTTTGCAAGTTTTCATTAATCTAGAAGTTAAGAGAAAATGATTAAATCGTATAACATTTATTTTGTGAAAATATGTGAATGATTTTTGAGTATTTGAAAAAATATATAGAATGAGCTAGATTATTTAAATTTGTTTCTTATTATAATAATATAAATGCTAAGAAGTTCTGCTCAACAAAGCTATTAATTAGTTGCAAAACATATGTGTATTTAATGAAACTAGAAAGTTAAATTTAATTAACGAAAAATAACAGATTTTATTTTATTGACTTATTTAATTTCAATTGCCAAAGTTTCAGAAATTTTAATTTCATAATGCACACATTATTTACTACACATGTTATAATATTTAGAAAATAAATTTTGTTAAATTTCTTATCCATCCAACTACAATGAAAGTCTTTCTAGCAGATTATTCAAGTTGGTTGAATAAGTTCGTATCTGTGTTAAATCGCTGTGTTTGCGATGACCGGTTTTATTATCGGGGTAGCAGGTACGGTTGTAAAAGCTATAAGGTTCATAATTGCAAAGCATAAAATTTCTTACTGCCAGTGGCATGTCTCGTACTCCGAAAACTTTATAGCAGAAGTATACACAAGGTCACATTAAAATTCAATCCAGAACCCGAAAATGTAAAAATATATAGGATGTTCCATTTAAAATAACGAAGTGACTTAAAGTCCAGGCTAAAAGGAACACTCTGTACACGTCAAACTAATTTTTGAAATATGCTCCACATGATCCTGTGAAATTTTCATTTCATCCTGTATAATACAATACAATATACAGTACAATATACAATACAATATACATATATAAAATCCGAAGGGAAGTATCGCCGTACTTGTGGAAATTTAAATGCCGTTAATCTTCGTTAAACAATTTTTCATGCAGAATTGGAACTGCAGCTTATTTGAAGAAACGCGCATATGTTATCGGGGAATTACGTAATTTATCTCGAGTGTTGGGATGATCCTATTGAATGCAATGCGTTGGTGCAGATTAGCACATTCCGTGACTTGCAAGTATAAATAAATATGCTCCACATGATCCTGTAAAACTTTCATTTGAAACATTTTTTCGTAAAATTAATAACTAGAGAGGTATGAAAGAATTCGCCTTAAGTGGGACAGCCTGTATACTATATTGCTTGTTAACAAACATTTTAGTTTCTTAGAGCTGGCAGGCGCCTATGAGACCCCAGCGCCGGGTTGCTTCGCAACCCCTACTGCTACTTCACTGGATGTTCAGTTACACTTTGGCCAAACCTGTATGTTATCGTCATCATTCGTGACATTGAAGCATCTAAACAGCCCGATTTGAGGTAAACTGAAGGAAAATCGTGCGCAAATTAACACACTTTGCATTTCCTATGCAATGCACGGCGATAATTGCAATGTCTGCACTTTGCCATTGAAAAACATCTGAACGATGCTCCGAGTGCAAATATGTACAGTCGGAATTAACACCTTTTAAATCATCCACTTAGCAACGTCGTCGTTAGAACCATCCATCTATTATCGTGATCTCGGTAGATCAAGCCTCAAACCATCAATCATTTCATTCACATGGTTTAGCTTGCAAAAAAAAAAAATTCGTCAGTGTATAAATCAAAGCTTTGCAAATATTCTTTTTTGCCTGCAGAAATTAATGACGCAACATGTTGATGAAGTCGTCAGTTCAGAAAGAAATGGAGCAAAAAATGTGTTACAAGCACATGCCCGATCGTTTATCATAATTTATTAATAAAAAGATGTCGAGGACAATTACTTGTAAAAATTTATTTCTTGTTATACCTTTGTGCTTTGATTTCGAATTTAAAAAAAAATTGCTTCGCATTTAGACGTTTAGAATGCCAAATTATTATACAGTGCGAGCAAAAACGATTGATGCGTGTGAAGCTGCAGCTTTGTTCACTTATATACATTTTACCGTTGCAATCGCGTAAAAATTCCTCTCTTTGGTTACAGTCGTCTTTGATCTTTCACGAAATTTTCGAAGACATCATTTTCAAATTTCTGGTTACACCAACGTACTCTTTTTCTTGTGTAACCTGTTTTCTGTCATAACTAAGCATAGGATTTGAATAAGTACACGTCATCGTTTCAGTAGCGCCGTAAAAATATATCGAACAGGCACATTGTGTAATGGGACGGTGAAAATTATTTACGGCGTTCTTACTATATGACGCAATGTCGCAATAAAATCCGCTGGTCGAGGAACGACTGGTCAACTAATTACTCTGAAAATCTTTATACATTTAAACAAGAAGAGTTGATTGCATAACTGTATTTTTTTATTGCGGCAATATTGCTCTGTTTTTTGTTATACTGAGTAACACCATTGCTGTAGCGGCGTTAATTGTCTGCGCAGCCCTCGCGTTTGTTTACACGCTACGGTCTAATATTTTATATTGCCTGCTTCGCTAGAATTTGAACCGCGCAAAATATATTTATCCTATATATAGTCATAACAGATCTCTTTGTGAGTCATTGTAAGTCTACGTACGTGAGAAAAGCAAAAATCGTAAAATTTAAACACAATATTTAAAAAAAAAAATTTAAGATATTTCAATGTCGATCCAACTACACGGAACTTAAGCGAACCCAACTCAATTAAATCGAAGCTAAGTGAACCCAACTCTACTAAACTAAACCAAAACCAGTTGAACCCAAACAAAAAATTTGAAACATTAAAAACGTCTCAAGGGCAAACCAATTCCAACTAAACTGAATTTAAGGAATCCAATCCAAGAAAGAAATTTAAAAAAAATATTAAGACGCGTGAAATTAAAAAAAAAAATCGGATAAACATGTTAAAAATGAAAATTTTTATGAAATCCGAAAAAAAAAATATAAAAATTGAAACAAGAAACGATAAACTTAAAAATTAAAAAAGAAATAAACAGCCCAAAAATTATAATGTAAAAAGCGTTTCGAGGTCAACCCAACGCAATTAATGTGAAACCAGCCGACGACGAAAAGATTTTTATAAATTAATTAAAATGGAAGACATTATTAAAAATCGATACAAAAATGCTAAATATTAAAAAAATTTAAAAAGAAATTAAAAAAAAATAAAAACGGAAAAAATTAAGCAAGAGATGTTAAAAATTAATTAAAATGAACTAATTACTTGTAAGCTTTTCTATTGTCTTCCTGTTTTTGTTTGCTTTTCGTTTTCCCTTCTTAATATTTCTTTACTTGGTCTTTTTTCATCTTTTTTTCAGCGTTTTTAAAACAATAACATCCGTTTGTTGTCTTTTTCTTTTGAATTCTTTATTATGTTGTTTCTTCTTTTCTCGTCATTTTTTTTTTCACTCGTATATACATATAACTGTTGAATCTTATAAGAAACCGCACGAAACTCGGATAATAAACGACAAAGTACGAGGAAAAAGAAACAACAAGAAAGGTAATTTGTTCAAAAATCAAGACTGACGTGAAAACAAAAGAAAAACAAACCGTGTTAAACTGTAACGCGAAAAAATAATGCAGAAAAAAATTTAAAAAGTCGATTTTTGGTATTTTTTTTGCTTATAAAATGAAACAAAGAAAAATGAAACGCAAAGAGAAACAAATGAAACCTGAATTTATTTGGTTTTGAAAAGCTTCCCGTCGGAAAGCAGGCGATTTTTTGCCCCCAAAAAAAAAAAAAAACAAAAAAAGGAACTCAAAGAAACAGAAAGTGAAAGTTCTCGTCAGATCTTTTTTTCATACAGAAAGAAACAAAGAAAAATAAAATGCCGAGTAAGAAACAAATGAACATTCGATTTTGAAATTTTTTTAAAATAAGTTTCGCATCGGAAATCTTTGTTATTTTTTTGCGTACAAAAAGAATGACGAAACCCAAAGAAAAAAGAACGAAAGCAGAATTTCTCAGATTTTCGAAAATTCGTCCCTTCGCCGCCGCCGTCAAGTCGGAACCGAATTTTTTTTTTTGCTTACAAAAAGAAAGGAACAAACAATTAAATGAAAAATAAACAAATGAAAGCTTGACTTGATTTTTAAAACTTCGCGCCGGAAATCGTCGAATTTTTCTATCCTCGATTTCTTTTTTCTTTGCAAGAAGAAAAGAAAAATGAAACGCAAAGAAACAAATGAACGCTTGGTTTGTTCTTTTTTTATACAATTCGTTTTAATTTCGTTTAAATTGCGATTACTTCTGTTTATTTTTAAGTTTCCATTTGAATTCTTTGATGATTCTTTAATAAAGTTCGTCGATTATTATTTGTTTTGTATTTTTGTTACATGTTTATATTTCATTGGTTCCATTATAATTTTGTTCTTTACCACGAACTAATTTCCATTCCGTAATTTATTTATTGCTGTTTTGTTTTCTTTTGTTTTCGTTGTCCACTCCGGGTTTTTAATTTTCCAAAGTGCATCGATTTTTGTTTTGTTTATCGATTGTTATTTTTCAACCCCCGAAAGATAATTAAATTGAATATCGACAAACGTCTTTTGTTTTTCACGTTTTTTTTTACAATTTCTTTTAGTTTCGATGAAAAGAAAAGGAAAAAAGAAAAATGAAATGCTAAGTGAGAAATAAATGAACACGCGATGTTTTTTTTTTGAATTTTTAAAAAGTTCCCGTCGCCATCCGCCGTCGCGTTGGAAGCGAATTTTTTTTGCTTACAAAAAGAAAGGAAGAAACAAATAATTAAATGAAGAATAAACGAACGACAGCTTGACTTGATTTTTAAAACTTCGCGCTGGAAATCCGAATTTCTGTTCTCGGTTTCTTTTTTCTTTCACAAGAAGAAAAGAAACATGAAATGCAAAGAAACAAATGAACGCTTGATTTGTATTTCAGAAATATCGCACCAGTTTTTCATTTCTTCTTTTTTGTCTTTTGATTTTCAATGACTTCTGGCCGAATAAGAAGTAACACGATCGTCGTTTGTCTTCATTCAACTCTACATTTCGCCTTTGTTTATTTCAGATTTCTTTTGTTTTTTTTTTGTGTGTACCTACGTAATTATTTTTATATTGTATTGTATTGTATTCAACTAGGAGTATATCTTTTCATTTTTAAATTTTTAAGTCTTTCACTTATGAATAAAATTGTTACGTATTGAGCTTTAGAGAAGCTTTATTAATTCGACATTATTTTAAATGATAAATATCATGCTCGCCAATTTAAATAAGCAGATGGACCTAAAATGACCAAATTTTTTGATCCTAAGTTCCAAAGTGTTTAAATTCTCTACGAAAGTATTTTATTTTATTTTATTTTATCCATCCACAGGGGCCCGTTCAGGAATAAAAGAGAGAGCGCTCCAGGTAATAATATTGTCTCTCTCTCTCATGTAAATGCTTTTGTGTATTTTGCTTTCCATTTTAAACGCCCAAAGTGCCCGGACTACACAATTTCTGAACGCGACCCAGATTAATCAGTCCACGTTACATTCGTTACCAAAAATAGAAAGTGATCGAGAATGACTATTTGAGTTGGCAATATTCGACTGTTTGCAACACTGCAACTGGTTAGGTTAGGTTTTGTTGATTTATTTGACAGATAAGACAGAGAGACCAGATTGTAGGTTAATTGCATCCAACATTTGGATTTGATCTGGATGAGTTATTACGATTACTTTTTATTTCGTTTAGGTACTCGTTTTCGAATAACGATCCATTTGATGCGCCAAATAAAATTTAATCAAACTCTTTACACATACAGATTGAATACAAGAGTGACATTGAAGCTGCATGCATTTCCATTGAACAAAAATGAATGACGTAGATATTTAGTTTCGTCCTTCAAGGTCTCACACACTTAACTTTATCATCAATGTCGATTTAATCAGGGCAACAATTAAGATCTAATTATAACAATGATCCGTCGTTTTCTACTCTCGAAACAGACTTATAATTATACACACGAGGAAATCATAATTAAAAAAAAATGGCTAATACAGGGTTCGCAAGAACAAAGGTTATCGCTCAATTATGCGTTCGCCAACTGATTGCATACTACTTCGGATGAAAAAAAAAAAAGTTGCCTTTAATTCCAATTTTCAAAACCTTGCATCCGACCGATCCGCTGCGATGGGGAAATAGGTAACGGTAATTGCAAAATTGCTGTCTCTCGGAGTTTTCGCACGAACCGAAGCGTGAATGATAAATTTCTTGTCGTCAACGTGCATCGAAAGTTATTACATCCGAGTTCGATTTAGAAAAAAAAACTCACGGGACAACCCAATGACATTTAAAACGCCAATTGCAATCGAGAATAATTTTTTTCTTTATTTTTAATACCCGAGTTCGATTTGAAAAACTCACGAGGCAACCGACCAATGACATTTAAGATGTCAATTATAATCGAATCGATAATATATGTATTTTTTAAAAAACGTCTTTATTTACTTAGAGAAACAATTAAAAGAAGAATTGTTTCATGATCATGAAAGACAGAATGAATCTAATCTAAAAATAAACTTGGTACTACGAGTTCCCCTAATTCCTAGTGCATAACGAAAACAATAAAATCGCAAGTGGTGAGTTATGCGCGAACCGAAGCGTAAATACCAAACGTATTATCCGCATGCAACGACAACCAGCCATTGGCTATTACATCGAAGTTGCATTTAGAAAGAATGATTTTTCAGCAATAAATAAAATTCATCAGTCTGTTCTCAGTCTCTAATGAATGAACAATTATTAAATAATGCAATACACGATTCTGCAAACGTAACCGTTACTTCCTAGCAGTGCACGAACCGAAGCGTAAATGCCACACATTTTTCTCTGGGCGACCGTGGGCGCCACGCGCGCCGCTCTGAATAATTTCGTAAAGCAAAATTATTTAGATTTCCGTGCGTGCCGATTGGTGATTAAATGATTGGATAAGAAAAGGGCTGCTTGAATGGTTGATGGGCGTTCTAAATTAGTGTTAGATGATTGGATAAAAACGAATGGTTGATGGGCGTGCTAAATTAGTATCAATTTAGGGGAGATAAAAATCAAAACGTGTTCGTTCTCGTTTCCTCTAATGAGGAATTGTTGTTGGTCAGCTATGCGCGAGCCGAAACGCAAATACATTGTTGTCGAGCGACGATTGTTTTTGGTTGTTGCTCTCGACCTCGTTTAAGAATCCTTTAGGCCTTATTATGAGCATCAAAGAAAATTAAAATTAAAAAAAACAATAACCTTGTAAATTATTTTGGACTCCTTTCTGAACGCACCCCAGAGGAAGTTATTGTCTGCAATGGCCAATGGCTCAAGCTGCTGATGATTTTATGATTTTGTAAGGCTTGTTCCGTCAGCATTTTTCGAAACCATCAAAGGCATGCACCCAACAAACTTGTACACTGACGGTGGGTTTCACAAAAAAGCCGATTAATTTAATTCTCCGATTAAGGAACGTCATTGGACAACAAGTTAACAATCGATTTGAAACAACTAATTATATTGTTTCACCCAACCAATCACAGGCTTTAATCACGCTGTTAAATTAATCAGTGATTAAATAATTTATGTGAAACCAGGGGTTACTTGATGACGTCATTAAAATCGGCCATTACTTCGGCTAGCCACGCACGAACCGAAGCGTAAATACTGTTCATCGCACCCCAAACAATTCTTTGGGTTTCATAAAAAAAAATTCGATTTTCCGTCGGAGTAAACCATCAAATAGAAAAATGAACGTCGTCAAGTTGATCCAAAGAAGTGCTTACTTTTTTTCCACGTCCGGGAAGCAATATCTATAATAAAAAAAAACAAATGCCATACACCCGATATTTTTGTTTGTTTTTGTTTTGTTTTTTTTTTTTAATTTAATGCATACAGTGCTCTGAATGGTTTTACGTGCACTACAGTCACAGCCCACTTGAAACCAAATTAAAAGAAAAAAACACTCCTTCCTTATAATTCTGCGAGCGCAGCTGTTATTGGTTATCCGTGCACGAATCAATGACTACAGACTACTTGATCATTATCTAACAATTACGTAGATTTCATGTAAAAGTTTCCGTCCGTGTAGACCGTTAAAAAAAGACATCGAGAAGTTGTTCGTCGTTCCAAATGTTTTCTTTGTTTCTTTCTGTATCCGGAAGGTAATGTAATGACAAAATAAATTCTGTGTAAGTACAATGCCGTCAAGTACAATTGTTCTCTGTTGGCATGCACGAACCGAAGCGTAAACAATTCCTGCACATTTTCCCCGAATAAATCCCTAGATTTCATACCGAAATTATTAACGCGGGTTTCATTCATGTAAATAACCAAATTCTGCTTTATTTTTTACCCCCGAAAGATTTATTATAGATTAAAAAAAAACATAGATCTGAAAGTACAATTTAATGTTTAAGACTGGAAATAATAAACAGAGGTTAGGCACTGAACGCTGACTAATCACCGCTCGCGGTTAAATAAGTTCGATTAACTTTTGTATTAACGGTTGGATCGTCTTTTAATTTTGTAGAAACCTCCAGCATAGTGTTCTAAACGATCCTGCCAACTTACATCCCGATCGCACGGCTAGAAAAATTGTTACACCGCTGGAAGCACGTCCGCGCTTCCGAAGCGATTTTAAGCACTTCCGCCCGCCGAATTCTGCCGAGTGCGGTATCAATTTGAAGCTCTCGAAATGCGCTATGCAATGGTGTAAGGAAATACCTAGGTCAAAGTGGAAATAAAAAAGTTTTCTTTGTTAAAAATTTCTACGCCCCGCCGCGCCGATTGAGTCAGGGGATTATGACGTCAGAGGTGGCCCGTTTCTAGAAGTCACCTCGGCCGTCTATATAAAAAATTCACTCGCTCTTAGATCTTCCTAGATTACTTAACTTAACTTTTGTATTAACGGTTGGATCATCTTTTAATTTTGTAAAAACCTCCAGCATAGTATTCTAAACGATCCTGCCAACTTACAACCCCATCGTATGGCTAGAGAAATTGTTACGCCGCTGGAAGCACGCGATTTTAAGCACTTCCGCCCGCTGAATTCCGCCGAGCGCGGCATCAATTTGAATCTCTCGAAATGTGCTATCCAATGGTGTAAAAAAAATAGCTAGGTCAAGGCGGAAATAAAAAAAAGTTTTTTGCTACAACTTTCTATGCCCCGGACTTCCTAGATTACTTACGGGGCGGAGTAGGCAAGTGGAGGCCATCCTTTTGCTAAACCTACATTATCAACCTCAGCCCGTCGCCAGTATCGCTCCGTAAATTATTATTTACTGTATATTAAGCTGTGGTATTGTCACGCTTAGGGTAGTGCCTCCTCGGTAAGGGGGTAGCGTAGGGTTTTCAGAGACTGGCGATCTTGGGATAAGCGTCCTTGGTCTTGGAATGGTTCCGGGTGACTCCCCTTCTTCGAGAGGGCAGATGATGCCAATTCAGAGTCGCTCCTGAATCGACTGCGAGGGTGGCTCCCCTTCTTACAGTAGGCACTAAGCCTACCGGAGTCTGCCTGTCCAAATTTTACTCGCATTTTACTTTTTATATGCAATTTTTGTTGATTCGCGAATCGCGTTATTCGTAACATATTCAATTGTATTACATACTTGATGAAATCGTTTGCCCTAGCTGTCACGATTCTGCCGATGTTTTATTTTGAAACAAGAACCGTGTTAAATCGGGTTACCTCACGCGATGTTATGACACTGCGGAAATTGCCCTCGATTTCACAAGCTCGTGCTTTAATATTTTTTTTATAATATTTTTTAACGAAAAACTCCCATCGTGGCAGTATTATAGGACTTGAACGTATTATTTTTTTATCGCTACAACTTGCCGTTCAACTTTTTTTGGTCCCCCATCCGGAGGGTGCATCGAACTGGCCGTTCACAAATCAGAAGTCGCTTTTCCGGAACTACGAGAAACACCGTTAGAAATAATTCAGGTTCCGTCCGTGTAAATCACTGAATATAAGCGAGAATCGAAATATTCCTAAATTATTTTTTAATTCCCTAAATGAAAAAAAAATAGTTCTGTAAATGCAACGGTTAATAAAACGCTATCGTTTCTGTCACTAACATCGTAGATAATCCTTTACAGTATAATTGTTGCACGGACCGAGGAGTAAACGTTAAGTATGCTACCTACACCGTTCCGCGTAATTCGATCTTTGTATTATATTGTAAATTGTAGCACATTGTAAATTGTTAATTAGTTTTAATCAACTTATTACCGCACGAACGACTAGGAACACATAAAAAATAAAAATAATTTAATCGAGCGCCGTAGCAGGATAGGCTAGGTGAGTGCGCCGGCCAATCACAGCGCGCGGATCTTGTGAACCGATTAACTTCCGTTCCTAGCGTTCGATTAGTCTGTAACTTTAGGGAATCATGCATCATCCTTCCCTTTACCTTCCTACCAAATTTCACCCGGATCGTAGCGCTAAAAAAATTGTTAGCTTTCCAAAGATGCCAAATAAGTTGTAGATTGTCGCGGAAACAAAAAAGTTTTCTTTGTTTAACGTTTCAACCCTTTATTACATGGGGGATTATGATATCAGAAGTGGCCCTCCGACCGAGCCGGTTCCAAGAAATCCCCCAGCGACATGTAAACCATATACAAACGCTCACGTTTGATCATCGTTTCTGTCACTAACATCGTAGATAATCTTTTGCAGTATAATTGTTGCACGGACCGAGGAGTAAACGTTAGTAAGTATGCTACCTACACCGTTCCTCGTAATTCTATCTTTGTATTATATTATAAATTGTAGCACATTGTAAATTGTTAATTAGTGTTAATCAACTTATTATCGCACGAACGACTAGGAACACATAAATAATAAAAATAATTTAATCAAACGCCACAGCAGGATAAGCTAGGTGAGTGCGCCGGCCAATCACAGCTAGCAGATCTTGTGAACCGATTAACTTCCATTCCTAGCGTTCGATTAGTTTGTAACTTTAGGGAATCATGCATCATCCTTCCCTTTACCTTCCTACCAAATTTCACCCGGATCGTAGCGCTAAAACAATTGCTACGCGGCCGGAAGCACTTCCGCACTTCCGCACTTCCCACGCGATTTCTAGCGGATCCGCCCGCTGTATTTCAATGAGCGAAAGGAAAGCTCATAAAAAGAGCTTTCCAGTGATGCCAAATAAGTTGTAGGTTGTCGCAGAAACAAAAAAGTTTTCTTTGTTTAACGTTTCAACCCCTTACATTACATGGGGGATTATGACATCATGTACATACACATACACCGATATATAAACGCGCACGTTTGATCATCGTTGCTGTCACTAACGTCATAGATAATCCTTTACAATACAATTGTTGCACGGACCGAGGAGTAAACGTTAAGTACAATTGTTTCGGGAACCGTCAGATTTCCTATAAAAACATTAATAATCGGACTTCCGTCCGTGTATACACCGTCGCGCGTCCACGGACCGAGGAGTAAACGTTAAGTACAATTGTTTTGGGAACCGTCAGATTTCCTATAAAAACATTAATAATCGGACTTCCGTCCGTGTATACACCGTCGCGCGTCCACGGACCGAGGAGTAAACGTTAAGTACAATTGTTTCGGGAACCGTCAGATTTCTTATAAAAACACTAACAATCGGATTTCCGTCCGTGTGTACACCGTCGCGCGTCGGCGGCGAATAGAAGCGTACGTCGAAAACTTGATAATTAAACATGAACGAACCGCTAAACCGATCAAAGAGGTATCCAATTAGATAGTTTATCGCCTAATTCAAACAAATTCAAATCGTATACCCCTCGGGTTTGGACAGGTATGTAAATTGGGTTGCGTGGAACTCGATTGAAAAGCAACAGGCGATGCAGCGGCGGCGCTTCTTTTTTTTTCTTTTTCTTCGACGTGTACCGACCCCGATGATAAGACGCGATTTATTTAAGTACTACAGCGTACGATAAGAAGACGTAGAAATGTTAATCGTTCGTTCATTCAGTCATTCATTCGTGTGTAAAACCCCAGCTCGTCATTAACGAGCGAGCGATTCTCGACTTTCCGGTTCGTTCGACGTAGTATAAATATCTAGCTTGCTTGGCTTCTACGTCACTTCGCCGGCAATCACCGACTATCTGCGCGAATCACATTCACTTCTATTAAAATAAGTGACCCTGGTCGGTCGGTCGGTGGTGTTCCTGTGATCGGTCGAAGTAGTTCGTTTGACCTACGGCGCGCTCGTACTCAAAAAGTGAGCTATGGCCGCTTCGATTTACAAGAAATCCATGTCCGTTTTGGACAAGTACGTCCCCCATAAACTACAACCACTTTGGCAACATCCCGCAGGTAAATAATAAGTGAATGTGAGCGTGAATGCGAATCCGACACCTGTTTGTTTGGAACGCGTTCTTAAGTAAGCCCGCGCGCGCGCTTGGAGCGCCGCCACTCGAGGACGTTCTTGTAATTTTCCTTTTCTTTTCATTCTTTTATTTTTCGAAAAGTGATGATCGCAATCGCAATCTCAATACATACTTCATAAAATAATTAAGTGATACGCATCAGTTTTTCAATATTTGCACTTGAACAACACGCTTTTGCTTGTTGACTTGCATTTGACTTGCAAATTAGGATTTTTTTCCTTGCAAAATTCCTCGGTTTGTAATTAATTGTATTTATAATTTTGAAATTGTTTTGCAGGTCCGAAAACTGTGTTCTTTTGGGCGCCGGCTTTCAAATGGGTAAGCTTCCTTCTTACGCTTCGAAAACCTCCGTCATCCAAGACTTTGGCTCGCGTACAAGAAATACCGTTACCAGTCTGGTACCTGTGCCGCTATCGGTACCTGTACGTTGCTCTTACATTTCACAGACAACAGTTTACAGTTCGCTGCAATTCTTTTACATTTTGCCTTTAATATACAGGGTGTAACTTTTAATATACAGGGTGTAACTTTTAATATACAGGGTGTAACTTTTAATATACAGGGTGTAACTTTAATGAGCGACCAAACTTGACGGGCCAGTTCCTCACGCCGAAATATGAAAAAAAGTTTATATAAACATAGGTCCGCAAACGCATGGTTTTCGAGATATAACAAATTCATCGTAAGCAGCCACGATTTCGTATTTGAAATCTCATAACTTTCCCGAACAACTTTCCCAAATAACATTTCCGCGTATCTTAAAAAATAAACGTACTTCACTCTTACGTCGATTTCAAACATTTCGATTTCCTCGGTATATGGCGATAGACATTCAGATTTTGACAAGTGTGTTTTAGGTTTGGGAAGGTGCGGAAACTTTCATTAAGAATATTTTTTTCTGAGAAATCGATAACAAAAAAGTTTCCCAACTTTCTTCCGGACCGTGTATCTCAGAAACTACGCGCTTGCCGACGTATGTTTAAATGAACTTTTTTTCATAATTCAACGTGAGGAACTAGCCCTTGACATTTGGCCCCTCATAAAATTTATACCCTGTATATTTACGTGACGCACAATTACATCGCACACGGGCCTTTAAAGTAAAAAAAAAACAAATGTAAATAGTCGCCTAAATAAGCAAAGTTATGAACAAAGATGTCATTAAATTAGAGTGGGAGTTCCCAGCGGAGTCGATATTCGCCTCTAGGCCTCTAGGGAGTCGATGGAAATTTAGAAAGGGTCGATGAACCTATAGGGGTTATTTGGACGTCGATGAACTATTAACGTTCGACTGGGAATCGATTAAAAACATCTCAAAGATGGGATTGCCACCTAAGGAAGGCCTCAACTCAACTCAAATAAATCTAACTCGACCAGGCCAGGCAGCAAAAAATAAGCATCGAAATTGCTAAAAAAAAATAAACAAATTTAAGTAGTCACTTAAATAAGAGAGTTAAGAGCGACAATGTCATTAGATTAGAGTGGGAATTCCCAGCGGGGTCGCGACTGACCCCTAAGGCCTAAGGGGTCGATGGAAAGAGTTGATGAAAAGAGTTGATGATCCTGTCGGGGTCGTTAGGTCATCGATGAACCATTAACGATCGACTGGGAATCGATTAAAAAATCTCAGGGATGGGATTGCCACCCAAGCAAGGTCTCAACTCAACTTAAATAAATCTAACTCGACTCAATCTCAGGTAGAAAAAAAAAATATAAGACACAAGAAGGATTAAAATTGCTAAAAAAATTTTTAATCACAAAAGTTCAAAACAAAAAAAAAATAATTATTTGTATTTAAACTCAATTGGAATTGAGGTCAGTCGAACCAAACTAAAACTCAAAGTTAAGACAAAAAATTAAAAACAAATACTCAGAACGCTAAATAAATTAAAAATAAATACTCTTAATTAAAAAAGAAAAAATAGAAACTGGAAACTGTTAATTCCTTAATGCATATATTGAAAAAATTAAAATTCAGTTTTAAGTTCAACTCCAAGCAAGGTCGACTCAACTCAAGTCCACTTAACTTAGCTCACCCGAAGCAAGGATTGTCTCCCATCATATGCATTTAAAGAAAATTAAAAAAAAAATCAGTCACAAAATGCTTTAAGTTCCAAGCAAGGTTGACTCAACTCAACATCTTAATTCAGCTCAACCGAAACAGGAAATTGTCTCCAGTTATCTACATTTAAAGAAATTTAAAAAAAATCAGTCACAAATCATCAAAAAATTAAAAATAAAGCTAGTTGAACTTGGCTTTGTTCAACTCAATTTAACTCGACTCAACCAATTAAAACTTTAAACAATTAAAACCCAAAATAAATGAAAACTGAATAATTAAAATTCGAAACTGAAAAAGTTAACACTTAATCCTAATGCTCAAAAAAAATCTAGACTCAATTAAGTTCAACCCTAGCAAGGTCGACTCAACTTAAATTAGTCTAGGTCAACTCAACCGAAGCAAATAATTGTCTCAAAAATATGAAGCAAAACAACCAAATTTCCCGAAACGTCATCTAAGTAATAAACTTATATTTTTAGCTCGTTTCTGAAATGTTTTATTCTTACATATCCTTTCTTAAAAAAAAAATCGAATAGAATTAAACAAAATAAAACCATTTCAAAACCACAAAACGTCAAAAAGAAAATTAAATTCGACTTGAAATTAAGGTCAAAAATAGAGTTAAAATTCAAAAAGTAAAGAGAAAGCCGTAAAACTCAAAAAATAATCTTATAAATTAAAACAATTGAAATTTATTCTAACCCTATTCGAGGTGAATCCAACTCTAAGCACTCAACCGATCTGCTCATTAAAATTAAGTCGTTCACAAGCAATACCAACCCAGCTTCACTCAATCCACAACGTAAAATTTTTTAACCAATTAAAAACAAAAATTTAATACTCAGCAAAACGAAAACTCAATTTTAATTAAATTCAACTCAAGCAAAGTCGACTCAACTCAAATCGGCCTCAACTAAAGCTAAAACAGTCTCAAGAAATTATTAAAATCATCTGAAATTAAAAAAAAAAAAAACATTTCAGTCATAAAACGCCAAGAAAAAATAATTCAATTGAATTTTATTCAGCCTAACTGAAGTCAACCCAATTTAGTTCGACTCAAGAATTCAACAGAAAATTGACACTTGAAGATATTAAACTTCATAAAATTGAAACTCCGAAAGTAATTGAAAGGTAAAAATTAAAATTTAAAAAATTAACTTGGATTTCACAACAATTAAGATTCAGCCTCAACTCAAGACCAACCCAACTCCACTCAATCCAAGAGACAAGAAAACAATTAAAACTTACAACTCGAAAAATCTAAACTCAGTTTATCTACAATTTTCCCAATTGAATAAGAGATGGCGGGTCGAATGATTTCTATCCTTTTGGTCAAAAGTTGAGGCTGTCACGCCACGTGCCGCAGTGATTTTATACTTGTTTTGAATTTGCAATCGAATTTAGATTTTTTCTTAATAGTTTACTCATTTCGTCAAGAGATGGCGCATTGCGATTGGTACGAACTTTATTTATATTTATATCACGTCGTGATTTTTTATTTTGAAATTTAATTTTGAAATTAATGCCGTTGCGAAGTTAGGCGAAGGCAGATAACTTCAGCCTAAAGATAAAATGATGTTACAGAAAATTCAATTAATGATAGTTCTCTCTTTTGGACAACAGATGGTGTTCTACATGCCAGGATATCCATACATTACTTTGTTTTTTTACGAGAATACATTGGCAAAAATCGTACTATTGATGATACTCGATTAGTTTCCACTTTGGAACAATAGATGACGCTTCAATCAGCATGATGCGCTTATGAGTTAAGTCAAATTATCAACAGAAATTAAATGTTTTTTTTTAATGGCTAATAGGTGGCGATTAATAATAAAATGTTTTTGAATTTTTTGATCGAGCAATTATTATAATACAGTTTTGTGGTTATGGTCATAGCACAGCTTGGATTGGAAGCAGGGGGTCGATGTGCTACTAAAACTTCGTTTTTTTTTGACATTTATGTCGGTTATGTTCTCAGTGTATCTCAGTTTGCAACGGCCACTGCAATTGCCGTATTAAGTAATATTACATAATAGAAGATACTGAAGATGACAGAATAGCTGTAGAAATAGGTATTTATTTCAATAAACCCACTTTACCTTCAATATTTCCATTAGTTGATTTGGCTTACAAAATAAATTCGTTATCTAATCTTATATTTGAAATACTTATATTAATTAATCCGCACGCTCATTTGTTTACTAGGGCAGTTAATTTATTAATTTAATTTACGCAGGTTATGTAACTTGCATTAGACAATATATTTTCTATTCCTATTCGTGAAAGTTGCAGAAAAGAAAAACGAATTATGTAAACCCCCTAAAATCATCGTAACTATTACTATTAATAGATATCTATATATCTACGCTTTCTGTGTTTCGTGCTAACGTAATTTCGTTCGCCGTTAATTTTGTTTAATTGGCGTGAGCGATGAGATATGCAAATTCGAAATTGTAATCGTCAACGTTTCGCTGTTGTGTGGGTCGGTGGCTTCTTCAAGGTTGAACAGACCTACGCAACGAAACGTCGATTGTAGGAGCGAATTAAAAAGTGTTCTATAGAAATATATTTTTCTTTTTTTTTTAATTTTGAAACAGGCGGTATACGTCGATTATAGAAGCGAATTAAAAAGTGTTAAGTGTAGAAACAAAATCTTCTCACATTCTTTTTTTTTATTTTGAAACCGGCGGTATACAGTGTGTCCCCGGATTGCCTCCGCGAAACGTATAATAGTCCTGCCTTCCTTTTGAATTTAGAGAGATATGCACAAATTACGGAAAATTACTAATCACATATAAATAATATTTCAGTAAAGTTTTAAAACACTAACGGCAACTACATATTTACTGACCAAAATATAAATTGAAAGTTATAATTCAAAGAATAGTCCACCCCTGTTAACACCTGGCGGCGTTAATTTTTTTTACAACTGTACTGAAATACTGAAGTATAAAAAAGCCTGTCTGAGACCGGGCGAATTGATAAAAAAGTCAGAAAAATTAACAAATTGTAAATAGAAAAAGAAGAAACAAAAAAAGAAAACAGAGGAACTCAGAATTTTTTTGCCCGAGCGCCAAATGAAGAAGAAATAGAAACAAATTTCAGACTCGAAAGACGATCGCTTTAGTTTTCAAAACAAGAAAATCTATCCAATAATAAAAATCGAAGACACAATCGGAAGTACATTGGGAAGGATTCTCTTTCGAAAATTTGGAGAAAAAAAAACAACAAATTCCAGAAATAAAAGCGGTCGCTTAAAAACTTAAACAACAAAAGATTAGTAAAAATAAAGGAAAAACCTAACACTGAAATCATAGGCGTAGCCAGCTATGGGGTTAAAATGTTGTGTTTAAAACAGGTTATCTTTTTTTTAACCAATACATCTAAACCTACTATTAAACTATTATTGATTGTATTAATAATAATAATTCCTATATGTATATGTGTATGTAAAAGTATATGCTATATTTAATTATGCCTGGGTTTAGAAAAAAAGCCTGACTACGCCCATGCCTGAAACAGACAAGGGCAAATTTGGAAAAAATATCGGAAAAATTCTAAAAATAAAACAAAATAGCAAAAACAAAAGACAATCGAACGATTTTGATAAAAAATGAAAAAAAAAACAGAGTGTTCTTTGCGGAAGCAACAAACAAACAAACAAAGAAATTAATAAATTTCAGAAACAAAAGACGATCGCCTTAATTAAAAAGAAGAAATCTCAGACCCAACCAAATTAAAAATCGAAGACAAAAATGAAAGTATCTTAGGGGGGGGGGGGGGGGGATTCTCTTCTTCGAAATTTTGAAAAAAAAGGAACAAAATTCAGAAACAAAACGCGATCTTTTAAATTTCAAATCAGAAAATTACTTGAAATTAAAGAAAAAAACTAACCCGGAATTGAATAATAAAGGCAGATTGAAAATAAAATAGGTTATGGCAAACAAAATTGAACGCTTAAACTCAAACTGAAAAAAAATCAATCAAAATAAAAAGGAAGACTAGTATTGGACCGGACGAAGAAAAGTTGGAAAAAAATCGATCGCTTAAAAAAAGGAAACAGGAAAAAGGGAAACAGAATATTCTTTGCGCACGCAACAAACAAAGATAAAAACAAACCTCACAAACAAAGGACAATCGCACCAACAAATATTTCTGTCAAATTGACAAATAGCTGTCAGTAATTTCACAATCAGAAAAAGGCGGAACATTCCAACGCCTCCTATGTCGTTAGAATCATTTATAAAAACTGTGTATAAAAAAATTATAAAAATATAATCAGATTAAAATGAGGTAATTATCAAACAGCGGAATCAAGAAAGTGAACTGCCTGAAACCAGTTTGAGACAGCGGCAGTCGAACTCGACGCGGGGATCTACATCGAAGTGTTATATGTTACGCCCGCTTATACGTGATTTTTAATCAATCAGTCTAATATCGTCAGGGTGAATATAATTCCAGAAGCTAATAATATCTCTT
This sequence comes from Prosopocoilus inquinatus, assembly GCA_036172665.1. Classification (NCBI taxonomy): domain Eukaryota; kingdom Metazoa; phylum Arthropoda; class Insecta; order Coleoptera; family Lucanidae; genus Prosopocoilus; species Prosopocoilus inquinatus. The sequence continues at coordinate 10,218,759 of CM069871.1, read as the reverse complement.
TCTTGAATTTAGAAACAACAATTTAGTTGATTTTAATTAAATAAAAGCACGACGCGTCTCCGCAGCACACTTTTTCGTGCACATCGTCTCCGAGCATCGCAGTCAACTGCGATATTATTGTGAATCATGCCGTCCTAACGAATGCATTATTTCTTTGGCTTATCGATTGTTCATTGTCGGCTAGACGCGCTACGCCGGCAAATATGTTGAGGCGTGTACACAATTTATTTATAACATCGCACCGCTTCGTTGCAATAGTAAACTGTTACACTTTTTTCGATCCGCCATCTGGTAATTATAAAGTAAAAAAAAAACAAATGAATGAATAGGACGTTGAAATTTGGTGTATTTCCATAATTTCAAACGAGAATCATTTCATTTTAGTAAAATTTTCTCCTAAATTCAACAGGAATACCACTTTGCCTAAACATATTTTATATCTCTTTGTGTTAATTCCGCCATCTTGAAAAGATTCGAGGTCAAATTCGGCACAAATTCATTTCACATCAGTCAGACCTGAATTGTATGCAAAATACGAAACCTAAATTCCAAAATTTTTGGTCCATTATACGTATCGCGTACACGAACTCAATTCGGGGACACACTGTATACAGGTGAACAAAACAGCAAGTGACAAACAAAATGATTGGTGAATGAAATGTGCGAAGTGTCAACAGGTGAAACCGCCTCGTCACTTTTTATTTACATCAAAGTATTTTAAGCGTGCCTGTTACTTTATTATCACTATCAAAATACATGAAACAAAATGTTATCGCGGCTTAAAAAAAAGGCAGGCCGCGTGTGTTCTACTAAATGATAAATAATCTTTAGATAGATTACACCGAGATTAGTAATATCAAGGGTATACTGTACGAGCATAATGACAATCAATTGGATACATTTTAAAACAACATATGGCAACTGCCGTTGCCGTTCAGATAACGCTTTTAACATACCTAGCGCAATCTGTATATAATAACTAATAACAATAACTCTTCGACGTTCATTTCGAGTTTCTTGCGGAAGCTGCGAGTTCTACGACCACCGGTCGCTGTAAATTATTTTTCTTTAAAGTTCAGTTAGTTTAAAACTCGTGCTTTCGATTTTTCTGAATTTGCTTCTTATTTTTTTTAGGGTTTAGTTTATTTTATTTTATTTTTTTTAGGGTTTGGTCATAGCAGGAATTAGCGACCTCGCAAGGCCCGTGGAAACCCTGAGCATACCCCAGACGATATCCCTCGCCGCCACTGGTATAATTTGGTCGCGGTATTCTTTGGTCATAATCCCCAAAAATTACGGCCTGTTCAGCGTCAATGTGTTCATAGCGGTCACGCAGACTTTTCAATTGTACAGAGCCATAATGTAAGTATTTGTGCGGTTAGTAAAAAATATACAAGTCGTTGAAGCAAACTGAGATCGTAGAAACTCCAAAAACCACAAAAACTTAAATAATTGGGTATGAGTTAATTTTTTTGCACATATCTCGTCCGTCATCCAAAATTGCAGCCTACACTCAACATCGTTGAAATATTTAGAAATAAATAATTTTCTGTCGCCTTTTGCAGGTACCAAAGGAGTCAAAAGCAGCGGGACGTTGAAAAATGACAAGGAATAACTTCGTAAAAAAAATTAGGGCCCATTTGTACATATTATTAAAAGAAGATCTGTCCTACTGACTATTTTATATGGTGAAATTTACACTTTTAAATAAATTATTTAAGAGAAACACTCGGTGTGTAAATTATTTATTATTCGTTGTGTGTGCGTTTTCTAACCGCAGAAATCCAAGGCTGAGTACAATGTTAAGGATTGAAAAAAAATAAAAATTCTTTACACGGCAGGGCCGGCGCAAGGCGGTGATCAAGGCATGAGGGCGTCGATGCAAAAGGATCGAAGAAGAGGAATTAAAAGATGATTAACGCGCAGCTCGAACAGTCTCAAGGTCAATCAAACTCGATTCAATAATCAGAACTCAACTGTACCTAATTCCGTTCAATCCAAATAAAAAATTATTAAGAAAAAGAAAGATGAAACAACTTAAAAGCTTGAAAAAATGTGAAAATTAAGGCCAATAAATCTCAAGGTCAACTCAACTCAAGCTAACTGTATTTAAAATAAGAACGTTTACAGCAAAGTTCGACCAATGTCAAGGTCAACCAAACTCGACGACTCGATCACTGAAGTCGATTCTATTCAAGCAAAAAAATTAAATCAAAGAACAATTAAGTAGCAAAAAGTAAATGAAAAAAAGATTTCAATGTCAACCCCATCTAACTGTTCTCAAGCTAACCCATGTTAAAAATGTAAAACCAATATTAAAAATAAAATTAAAACTAAAAAAATGTCTAAATTTATACTTGGATTAAAGTTAAGCTCGACAAGTCTCAAGATCAACCCAAGCCAGCTGACATCAACCTAACTTCATCTAACACAAGCAAAAGATTAAAAATTACTAAAAAAATTAAAAGTAAAATTTTTACAAAATTTTAATAATGACTAAAAGTCAATCCAACTCAACCTAACTTCATTTAACACGAATAAAAATTAACAATTACAAGAAAAATTAAAAGCGTAAAAATTGTTAAGAATTGAAAATCAATTAAAGTCAACCGATTTCAACATAGTTTTGTTCAAGCCAAGCAAAAATTAAAAAATTAAATAAAAACAAAATTTAAAAACCGATACTTATTATGTACTTGCGTGTATATTAACTTATCATTTTATTTTATTTTTATTATTATTTTTAATATAATCGATTACATGTTCTCTTGTTAGTTAGGACAGCAAACAATTTTCAGAAGAAAAAAAAATTACGTCAACATTAAAGTAAAAATTATTTTTTCAAATAGCGCAGAAGAACTCGACTCGAGCCTCGACATTTTAATACAATTTAATTATTTCATTCGTGCTTTCATTTTTTTAGATTTCTTTCATATAAACAACTTTGTCGATTAATAAGTAATAAAAATTAAATATATAGATATATAATAATAGAGCTTTGACGTCGATACTATTTAAAATAATGTTTTTTTCTCGTTCATAGCACAACCATCGCTTCGCCAACACTCGTTTTCTACTTTTCTTTTTATTAAAAATTGAATGCTAATAATTTTTGTAAAATTAAAAAAAAAATCGCCTCTCCCTGATGTTAAAAATAGATAAATAAACACAACTTCCGCCCCCCTTCAATAATGGCTTTAAAAAACCTTCTTTACCCTGCACGACATGTACGATATACGCTGTGTCCACGGATTGGGTACACAAGAGGAAAGACTTCTTTATTTTTGAGTTTTCGAAAAAGTCACTCTTTATAAAAGTTTTTGCTTGTTCTAGAACCCCACCCCCCCACCCTAACTGAAATTTCTGCATGTTTAATATTGTAAGAAGTCACATTTTAATTCATGATACAAGTAATATCAGCTGACGTGGTTGTACTAAAAAAAAAATGCATATTTTGCAGTTTTTTGCAGAAAATCAAAAGAGAACTTTCAATTTTTTTCGTTTATCAACCGGAATTTAGTACGTTTTAAGAATTTTTTGGGGGTTTTAGGACAAGCAAAAACATTCATAAAGAATGCCTTTTGTGTTGAAAAACTCAAGAATAAAAAAACTTTTTCCTATTGTGAACCTAATCCGTATTTTATTATTTTTATAATTTTTCATAATTTTTGGATTTTTTGTGATTTCAGTTTTCTAAAATCCTAGGGTCAATGAAAGGTTTCACCCTAATATTGTCATTTCACAAAGATTAAGACTTGTCGTCGAGCTTTAAGATTTCATAAAGAACGATGTTGGGGGGAGGGGGCTGGGCGTTTGTTGGAGAATTCCAGAGAGAAAGAGTCATTGAAATATTTGAAAGAAAAAATGATTTCACAATTTCGACAGGCCAAAAATAAATTAATTTTTTTTACGTGATCAAAATTATTTATACAAAATTTTTCTCGTTTTATTTAATTATTATTTTTTGAACTGGATTGAATTTTTTAAAGCAGTAAAAAATTGAATTTGAAAAAAAATGAAAAATATCTTTTTTATAGCCACGACCACGACATCGCTCTTTCCCATTTTTTTTAATTAAATTTAAAAAAATAAATGGTGATGCATCTGGCCTGCTACCAGGAGCACTCGAAAAAACAATCAATATAATTTAGACAAATCAATTCCCCTCACCACCACTATGTAATCATTTTTTCTAAGAAGTATTTTATTTATATTTTATTAAAAGCCAATTTGTAATTATTGTACAGTGTATTGGACACTTTTTAGCGAACAGTACACATTTCATTTCAGAAAAAACTCAAAACTCTATTTTTTTCCTTCGAATTATTTGTTTTTGTTTTCTTTTTTTTTGTGGATGATGCGATGCGTTCAGATATACATATTAAATTTCTGCATTGGACTGCGTCCAGAAAATGCATTTGTCTTTAGAGATACGTTCAGAAAACGTGTAGATTTTTTTTTTAGTTTTAGAATTTTCCACAATTTCCGGACAATTTTTGGCGAACAGTACACAGAGTGCTTCATTCAAGAAAACACTCAAAATTCTATTATTTTTTTTTCTTCCAATTATTTGTTACCTTTTTTTTTGTAGATAGTCCGATATTAGGACACGATCATCAGACAAGCGCTGCGTTCAGATATATTAAATTTCTGCATTTGGCTGCGTCCAGAAAATGCATTTGTCTTTAAAGATAGGTTCAGAAGATTTTTTTTTTTTTATTTGAGAATTTCAGAGAGAAAGAAAGAAAGAGAGAGAGAGAGAGAGGTAGGTACGCGGCATTATTTTAAAATTTTCAGTCAGAACGATTGTCTTTTGTTTTAATCATCCGTTTAGTATTTAAATTTTCAGTCAAAACGTTTGTTTTTTGTTTTAATCATCCGTTTAGTATTTGGTATTTTATATAATTTTTTCTTTCTCTCTTTATTTAGCGGAGTTATCTTGAAAAGAAAAAAAAAGAAAATAAACTTTGCACAGGGCTATGCTTTATTTCATTTAAAAGATAGATTTTTATTTTTATTTATTTTTTTTATTATAAAATAAATTGCATATTTTTAAGTTTTTTTAAAAACATCGCGGCGTACGTTTCTCTTTAACTTGTTTATTTATTTATTTATTTATTTATTTATTTATTTATTTATTTATGTATTTATTTTCACTCCTGACGAAGCAATCGATCGATAGTGAAACGTCGAGCGCTCGCACAAATTTTCAAAGTTGTCCATTTAAGAGATTCATTTTCATTCGCTCAAAAGTCGTTTTCAATCGTATTTATAACGTTCGAAACTTCAACGTTTCGCCGCACATTAACGGCTCTCTCAAGATAGATCAATTATGAGTATTTCAGCTTTGGCATTAAAAAGTTGTTATCAAAAATGTTCAACAAACGCAAATTGATTTTGCCGTTTAGAATTCGCAAAGAATCTTCTTGCTTGCTCGTCGATCTTGAAGAAAAGTAAACGAAAAAAAAGAATATATACATATATATATATATGTATAGGGAGGGCCAAGAATTTTTTCGTTTTTAATTTAGTTTTTTTAAAAATGGCTGAAATTTTTTCGCTTTTAATTTAGTTTTCCTCCGCAACCCCAGCAAGCGGAGCACACATTAAAAACTTAATTAAAATTATTCCAGAGAAAATTGATGAAATCTTGCTAGCACTATTAAGTATTTGTCTTACTATTATTTATTTATTAATTGATAAGGCGTCTCTTTTCTGACGAGTTGCAGCGAGTTCGAAAGCATGCTAAACTATAAGTCAGTATTTTTCCTTTTTTTTTAAAGAGCACACTGTTTCATCCGTGATGCGGACATCATCAGCAATAAACTGAAAGTTGCTCCACAGAAAAAGCATCGCCAATATTTCATGTCGCATGCTCTCCTATTATTTCATAATTATTAAAAGCCAATTTGTAATAAATACATGATTCATTGTATTCTGGACATTTTTTTACCGAACAATATACAGGCTGTTCCGCGCAAAGAAAGAAGAAAACACAAATTGCAATTTCATTTTCTTTTTCTTCACTTTCCGACGTAAATTTATGTTTCGCAGTAAGTCCAAGAGACAAGACGTGAGAAATCAGTTTAAAAATCGTCTAAATGGAGACAGTCGTGAAATCTGGCAGTCCTGCTTATAACTACTTTTTTTTTATTTACAAACGATTAAAAAATCGACGTCTCGCTGCACATTGAATAACTTTCTCAAGATGGATTGTTTAATAAAAAAATACCTTTTAGAAAAAATCGTTTTTGATTGCAGTGAGAACCTCGAGCAGCCTCTGGACTTCTGTTTCAGCCCTGCTTGGGGCTTCTTCAGCAGAAACGTAGCTCGACATTCCCACTGCAGACCAAAAACGACTTGCACAATTTATTCGCAAATGCGATGTAAGAATGATGAACATATAAAATAGCGACATCTTACTATCGCTTTTTGACCTAACATTGCAGTAGGATAGACAAATTGAAGCGGGATTTGCTCCTAATGAGTCCCCCATGCAATTTGTCTATCCTACTGCAATGTTAGGTCAAAAAGCGATAGTAAGATGTCGCTACTTTATATGTTTAAAAAAATACCGTTCAGAACGTGTCAAAAATTATTTTCACTTGCTCTTGGATTCTGGCCAAAACTAAATCGATGTACAGGGTGGGTCATTTTTTTTATTTATTTTTGTTTAAGGCTGCAGTGTGCATCAGTAAAGCCAGAAGGCTATCCTAATTTTTTTTTCTTGATCCAACACGAGCCCCTACGTCTCTACAAGCTTGCCAGAGAGGCGTCAGCCGCTTGATTATCAGCGCCCCCGTAACCATGTGTGCAAAGTTTGCAGTGCACGCGGGCGCCATCTTCAAGGGGCGGCAATTAGCCTATTGGCCACTAGACAGGTTCTGTCATTTTTTTTTCACAAAAAGAAAGATAATGGGTATCTGGTAAAAATTATTCGAAAAAACTATCCACAAGTCTGAACTGAAGTTTTGATGAAGTCGTCAACTTCACGGCGAAACGTCGACTAAAATAGAACAGTTCACTGAGGCAATTAAAAGTAGAAAAGTGTTGTATTTTCGTGTGCTAAATTTTTCATAAAAAGTTTAATGTACTTAGTAAAAAAAAATAAATTTTGTAAGCTGTTACAGTTTGGTTAAAAAAAACAAATTACATTTTACATTTGAAGTTTTTAGAAACTTAAGTTTATTTTGCTTTTGTGATTTTGTTTCTTTTTTTTTCTAATATTATTAACAAGCTGGATTCACCTACTTGCATTCTGGAGGGGTCTGAACAGAGGCCTCCTTAATCAGATGAGAAGAAAGCGCTTCGTTTTTGAGGGCTCGCGGCAGTTAGGAACTTGAAAGAAGTGAAGGAGAATGTTTTCAAAATGAAGGAAAATGTTTAACAAAAATTCCCTAATTTCTTTTTAATTTTTCTGTTTTTTCCTTTTAATTTATTTTAAAATTAATGGTATTTCTGGTGAAGCCTTCAACTTTATGGCAAGACGTCGACAAAAGCAGAACAGTTAACTGCGGCAATTAAAAGTAGAAAAGTTTTGTGTGCCAAATTTTTTTATAAAAAAATTAATGTACTTAATAATTTTTTTAGGAAAAAAAAAAGAAATTATGTGGGCCTGTTACGGATTCCTCCTTAGTCAGGATGAGAAGATTGGGTTAATCGTTTTTGGGGGTTGGCAGCAGATAGGAAATTGAAAAAAATGAAGGAAAATGTTTTCAAAATGAAGAAAATTGTTTTGAAAATGAAGGAAAATGTTTTCAAAATGAAGGAAAATGTTTTCAAAATGAAGAAACATGTTTGAAGAATGAATGAAAATGTTTAACAAAAATTTCCTAATGTTTCCATTTTTTTTTTTAATTTTTCTATTTTCTCCATTTTCTGTTTCTTTTAATTTATTTTAAAATCAATGGGAGTTCTGGTAAAGCCTTCAACCTCACAGCAAGACGTCGACTAAAATAGAACAGTTAACTGCGGCAATTAAAAGTAGAAAAGCTTTGTGTGCCAAATTTTTTTATAAAAAAATTAATAAGTAGAAAGTTTTTTTAATCTCAAACCGGACAGAAAAATGAAGGGAAACACACTCAACGTTTCGCTATAGATTTATAGCGAAACGTTGAGTGTGTTTCCCTTCATTTTTCTGTCCGGTTTGAGATTAAAAAAACTTTCTACTTACTATTTTCATCGGACAAGAACAAACTTCAAAAAAATTAATGTACTTAATAATTTTTTTAGGAAAAAAAAAGAAATTATGTGGGCCTGTTACGGATTCCTCCTTAGTCAGGATGAGAAGATTGGGTTACTCGTTTTTGGGAGTTCGCAGCAAATAGGAAATTGAAAAAAGTGAAGGAAAATGTTTTCAATATGAAGGAAAATGTTTTAAAAATGAAGGAAAATGTTTTCAAAATGAAGAAACATGTTTGAAGAATGAATGAAAATGTTTAACAAAAATTTCCTAATGTTTCCGTTTTTTTTTAATTTGTCTGTTTTTTCCATTTTCTGTTACTTTTAATTTATTTTAAAATTAATGGGAGTTCTGGTGAAGCCTTCAACCTCACGGCAAGACGTCGACTAAAATAGAACAGTTAACTGCGGCAATTAAAAGTAGAAAAGCTTTGTGTGCCAAATTTTTTTATAAAAAAATTAATGTACTTAATAATTTTGTTGGGTAAAAAAAGAAATTATGTGGGCCTGTTACGGTTTCCTCCTTAGTCAGGATGAGAAGATTGGGTTTCTCGTTTTTGAAGGTTCGCAGCAGATAGGAAATTGAAAAAAGTGAAGGAAAATGTTTTCAAAATGAAGGAAATTGTTTTGAAAATGAAGGAAAATGTTTTCAATATGAAGGAAAATGTTTTCAAAATGAAGGAAAATGTTTTCAAAATGAAGGAAAATGTTTTCAAAATGAAGAAACATGTTTGAAGAATGAATGAAAATGTTTAACAAAAATTTCCTAATGTTTCCATTTTTTTTTAATTTTTCTGTTTTTTCCATTTTCTGTTTCTTTTAATTTATTTTAATAATTTTGATAATTTTGAATTAATGGGAGTTTTGGTGAAGCCTTCAACCTCACGGCAAGACGTCGACTAAAATAGAACAGTTAACTGCGGCAATTAAAAGTAGAAGAGCTTTGTGTGCCAAATTTTTTTATAAAAAAATTAATGTAATTAATAACTTTGTTAGGTAAAAAAATAAATTATGTAGGCCTGTTACGGTTTCCTCCTTAATCAGGATGAGAAGATTGGGTTATTCGTTTTTGGGGGTTGGCAGCAGATAGGAAATTGAAAAAAGTGAAGGAAAATGTTTTAAAAATGAAGGAAAATGTTTTAAAAATGAAGGAAAATGTTCTCAAAATGAAGGAAAATGTTTTGAAAATGAAGGAAAATGTTTTCAATATGAAGGAAAATGTTTTAAAAATGAAGGAAAATGTTTTCAAAATGAAGGAAAATGTTCTCAAAATGAAGGAAATTGTTTTGAAAATGAAGGAAAATGTTTTCAATATGAAGGAAAATGTTTTCAAAATGAAGGAAAATGTTTTCAAAATGAAGGAAAATGTTTTCAAAATGAAGAAACATGTTTGAAGAATGAATGAAAATGTTTAACAAAAATTTCCTAATGTTTCCATTTTTTTTTAATTTTTCTGTTTTTTCCATTTTCTGTTTCTTTTAATTTATTTTAATAATTTTGATAATTTTGAATTAATGGGAGTTTTGGTGAAGCCTTCAACCTCACGGCAAGACGTCGACTAAAATAGAACAGTTAACTGCGGCAATTAAAAGTAGAAGAGCTTTGTGTGCCAAATTTTTTTATAAAAAAATTAATGTAATTAATAACTTTGTTAGGTAAAAAAATAAATTATGTAGGCCTGTTACGGTTTCCTCCTTAATCAGGATGAGAAGATTGGGTTATTCGTTTTTGGGGGTTGGCAGCAGATAGGAAATTGAAAAAAGTGAAGGAAAATGTTTTAAAAATGAAGGAAAATGTTTTAAAAATGAAGGAAAATGTTCTCAAAATGAAGGAAAATGTTTGGAAAATGAAGGAAAATGTTTAACAAAAATTCACTAATGTTTCCATTTTTTTAAATTTTTCTGTTTTTTCCATTTCTTTGTTTTTTTTAATTTCTTTTAATAATTTTGATAATTGACCGTTTTTTTGTGCCCCAGCTCAGAGGGCGCCAAAATATGGAGTCGCACGCGATCGGATTTTGACCTCGCGGGGGCCCCTGTTGATTATCCTTATTATTGCGGCTGCGGCCGACTTACTAGTTGTTAAAAAAAAGACAATTTTCAAAGTTTCAAAGAGAAATGGCTAGAATTTCGCAAGGGCTGTTTCACAAAAAAAAAATTTCGCGCGTAGATAAAAGAATGGTATTATTATACATACATATGTATAGTATATTTTTAAATTGTTTATTAATTTAATACATGTATTTGCTCGTGATGTTTTTTTGTCATTAAAATTATACGTGCTTTTCACAACCGATTTCGCAACACTGACCTAAAATATTTATACAACGGGGCTCGAGCAGCCAAGCAGGAAATCTTAAATCACACTTATGACAGCGACTTTCAATTTCGGTATTATTTTTCTTACCTAATTAATTAATGTTGGTTGTTGCGGGGGGGCCCCTCGTCTCTTGCAAATAGAGAGAGAAGAAAAAAAAAACACGCACAATTAAGTCAATAAGAGCGATCGTTCTCAAAGAAACCGTCCGCTGGTAGTCACATAGTAGTCCTTTCCTTTTGAAGAAAAACCGCCGCGACGTTTCGACCCCCAAACGATCATAATCACTAACGAACCGAACTATCGAGTTGCAGGGGTGCGATTTCGCAACCGTGGAGGAAACAAATAGGAGCACGTACTGCTTCTGCACGTGGTGGACTGCGAGTGAACGCTCGACGGCCGAGACCAGCGGATTTACAAGAACCTGCTCGCCGGTGAGAGTCTGCGGAAAGAGTGTCCGTCCGTCCGGTTTTCGCTATACACTGGCATTTTCGAGGGAATCGGTATTTTGTTACCGCTGAAAACTGTAAAGCACCGGTGAAGAACCGGTTTGTTTGCGTTTTTTTTTTCTTTCTATTTTTATTGAACGCATCTTCCATGATTGCACGATTGTTTCGTTATAATCTCTTAAAAACAATCGTAAACCAATCAAATCGATTTATCTTTGCTCGAACCGAGCTCTGAAGAGAACAATTCGAAGCTGCACAGCTTTAAAAGCCAATTAACGAGTTTGGTTTAATACACGCACCGAAGTCGAAAAGAAATCAACTGAAAGAGACCCAATTCGAAGCTGCACGGTTTTAAAAGCCAATTAACGAGTTTGGTTTAATGCACGGACCGAATTCGAAAAGAAATCAATCCGTAACTGAACCAATAACAGTTCAGGTTTGTGACTAGGCGAACTGGAGCGCCAAAACTAGCCGTTCAAAACATACAAAAAATCAAATAAACGTTGCAGATTTTAATATTTATTTGACATTAAATTGAATTAAACGAAAATGTCACCATCGAAACAAATTAAACAAAAAAAAATAACCTTAGTCAATTGTTTTTTTAATATTTTTTATACTTCTAAAATTTCTTAAAAAACAATCGTAAACCAATTAAATCGTTTTATTTTTGCTCGAACCGAGCTCTAGAAGAGACCCAATTCGAAGCTGCACAGTTTCAAAAGCCAAATAACGAGTTTGGTTCAATGCACGGACCGAAGTCGAAAAGAAATCAATCCGTAACTGAACCAATAGCAGTTCAGGTTTGTGGATAGGCGAACCGGAGCGCCAAAACTAGCCGTTCAAAACATACAAAAAATCAAATAAACGTTGCAAAATTTTAATATTTATTTAATATTAAATTGAATTAAACGAAAATGTCGTCATCAAAACAAACTAAACAAAAAAAATAACCCGTCAATTTTTTTTTTAAATAAAAAAAAGTACTTCGTGAAGTTATGTTGTCTTTCGGTTTTTTCTCTGTTGTTTTTTTTTAAACTTCTAAAATCTCTTAAAAAAGCAATCGTAAACCAATTAAATCGTTTTATCTTTGCTCGAACCTAGCTCTAGAAGAAATAAATTCGAAGCTGCACAGTTTTAAAAGCCAATTAACGAGTTTGGTTTAATGCACGGACCGAAGTCGAAAAGAAATCAATCCGTAATTGAACCAATCATAGTTCAGGTTTATGGCTAGGCGAACCGGAGCCCCAAATCTAGCCGTTACAAGCATACAAAAAATCAACTAAACGTTGTGAAATTTTAATACTTCTATTTAATACTACTTTAATTACTTCGCAACCGTGCAGTAGTTATTTGTCTTTTAGTTTTTTCTCTGTTGTTTTTTTTATACTTCTACTTTTAATTTAATGCCTCTAATAATTTGTAAATTCATTAACTGGGTTGAACACAGTTAGGTCGCGTTCAGTTGGCTTGGATTGGTCTGAAAATTTGTTTGTATGTACTTGACCTGAGTTCAATTGGGCTGATTTGACCTTGAACATCTTTATAGTTCAGTTGGCTTGGATTGGCCTGAAAAAATTGTTTCGGACTCGACATTTGGCCTTGGCTTTAATTTTTTTTTAATTTCCCGCTTATTTAAAAAAAATTGCTTGGCCTGAGTTCAATTAGGCTAATTCAATAGGCTTGAACATTGTTTTGCAATTTCAATCTTTTGCTTTCAAAGACTTGTAATTTCTTTCACTAGAATTGAATAAAGTAAGTTCAGTTCAGGTGAGTTTGGTTAAGCTTTCTTGCTTTATTTATTTTTTTAAGTTTCAACTTCTTACAATATTTTTTAATTTACTTCTAATATTTTATAAATTTTTGCTTAGTTTGAGTTCAATTAAAGATTTTTTTTACTTAATTTTTTTGCAGTTTTATTTATTTTTTGCTTTCAACGTCTTGTTCCTTTTTTACTTGGGTTCATTAGATTTGGTTTAAGTTGAGCTCAGGTGACCTTGAATTTCGTTGATCATTTTTGCTTTTAACTCTTTTATAATTTTCAGCTTTTTTAATTTCCCATTCATTTTTTTTTTAAATTATTGCTTAGTTTGAGTTCACTTGGGTTGGGTTAACCTTGAAGATTCTTTTTACTTAATTCTTTTTGCAATTTTAATTTGTTGCTTCCAACGTTTTGTTATTTTTTTTACTTAGAGTCGGTTTAAGTCCAGTTCGGGTGACTTTGAGTTTCGTAGAGCATTTTGCTCTAATTTTTTATAATTTTCAACTTTTTACTTCAGTGAATTGAGTTAGGTTGAGTTCAGTTGAGTTGGGTTGATCTGGAAATTTGCTTCGCACTCAAAGTCTGCTTAGCTTTAACCTTTTTTGAATTTACCGCTAATTTCTTTTTTTATTTTGCTTGGTTTGAGTTCATTTGAGTTGGGTTGGTATTTTATACTTATTTTTTTGTACAATTTTAACTTTTTGCTTTTAACATTATTTTATTGTATTTTTTTTTAATTTGTGTAGAATAGTCAGTTTAAGTTCAATTCGGATGACCTTGAGTTGGGTTGGACATTTTTGCTTTTCGTTTTTTATGATTTTCAACTTTTTACTTCAGTTGGCTGGGGAAACAACGTTTGCTGAGCTTTAATTTTTTTTTAATTTCCCGCTGATTTTATTAAAAAATTTTGTTTGCTTTGAGTTCAGTTGACCTTGAATAATTTCTTACTTAATGTTTTTGCAATTTTAATTTTTTACTTTTAAGGCTTTAGCTTATTTCTTTTTTAATTTCCCGCTCATTTTTAAAAATTTCGCTTGGTTTGAGTTCAATTGGGTTGGGTTGACCTTGAACATTTTTTTTACTTAATTTCTGTTGGCAATTTTACTTTTTTTCTTTTAACGTCTTGTACTTTTTTGCTTGGACTGAATAGAATCACTTTAAGTTCACTTCGGGCGACCTTGAGCTAGGTTGAGTTCAGTTGGGTTGGTTTGACCTTAACTTTTGTTTTAAACTGAATATTTATTTCAATTTAATTTTTACTTACTTCAATTGGGCAACCACAACAGTTAAAAAAAAAATTATTTATTTCAGTTGAGTTGGGCAGACCTTAACTTTGGTTGACCTTAATTTAAATTAATTTTTGATCTATTTTATTTTTAGTTTTAGTTCTCTTAATCGTTTATTGTAATTTTCTTGCCTGGGGTTGGGTTGGGTTGGACTTTAAAGTCTCTTTTTAAAGATTTTGTTGGGTTTGTAGGTTCGTAATTATCACGGGATTGGAATTTTGGAAGAAGTGCAAATACGGATTTTGGTTTGGAAAGAAAATTTCCAGAAACAAAATAAAAATTATCATGAACATCCTGGTTCTTGAATATCCAATCCAAATTTCTCTCCTTCGTCCAGGCTACTAATTTCGTACTTCCCCCAATGGTGAACCCAAGTTTATCCTCAAAGCAAAATATTGTGTTTTTTAAAGAAAGAAACTAACTGATTTGGGTAGACGTGTTCATAAGTCTTAGAAAATGATTTTGTGGATTAGGTCCGCCATTATCATTGGATTGGGGATTCCGCTTTTTTTAAATACTTGAAGAGGTACTTTAATGGATTTTAGTTAGGAAGGAAACTTTTGAATTCCAGGAAGTAAAGAGAAAACATAACATATTTTGTATTTTTAACGGTATTCGTATTACAACTGCAACTGCTAATTATAAATTATAATGTATGATTATGATCGAGGAAATATTTCCTGCGGAATTAAATACTGCCGAATAAAAAAAAATATTACTCGAGCACGCTCGCAACGATTTTCAACGAATTAGGGAAATTAAATCAGAGCACAAGTTAACAGCCTCACTTTCTTTCTTCGACGTAACCGGGCGATCGCTGAAGAAAAAATCGCTTCCGCCGTAGCGCAATTAGAATTATTATTTTGTTAACATGTGTGTCGACTTCCTTCATTTCGCGACCGATGCCATTTAAACCTAATTGCAAATCGAAACTAAAACGAATTTTTCAAAAAAAAGCGCGACGACATTACGTTACGTCACCGCATACTTTGTATTGGAGGGAAAGTTGACAGCTACGAGAAGGGTGGCTGGCGGGTTGAATGCACTTTCATTGCGCCTTCGTGTGTACGTACCACTTCATAAAAAGTCAATTATTAAACAGATTATAATTTGTGTATCAAACCTAAACTGAAACGAATTTACATTAAATTTACAAGATGATTTGACAGATACGTCTCGCTATTTGCTAGCGACGTTTTGGTGGTTGGTTGAACGCACTTTTACTTACTTAGCGCTTTCGCGATTGTGCCGATGCGACGTGCATGTCATAAAAAGTGAATTATTAGATCACTTGTGTACTGCGTGAATAATTAACGACCGTGGCTAATTAAATTTCGCTCCGATTTTTATTTGAGACGACGTCAGATGGGGGAAGAACGGATGGTTGTCCTCTGGCTGGTGCGATTTGAAAGCGCATACTTCTGCTTCATAAAAATCATTTGAGCGCATCCGATTTCGTAATGAACGTATTATTTCTAAGGCTGGCTACGTAACTTTGTAATATTAACAACTTGCTCCCTTTCTAGCCAAATAAAGTCGATTCACGACTTATGGATGCCAAAAATAATGTTTCCTCTTGTTTTTTTTTACTTATTTTAATTTTGTTTACTTTACTTACTGCCTACTTTACTTTTCATTTACTTATTTTAACCAGATAGAATTTTTAAATAATTTCCTCAATGTCAACCCAATCCAAGTAAATAATTAAACACAGTTAAATTAAAAATCGATCACAATTCAAAGTTCAACTTATCGCAAGATCAAATTCAACTAAAGTAAAACAATTTAAAATTAAAAAAAAAACAATGAAAAAAGAATTTAAGTTGTCCAGTCTCAAGGTCAATCCAACCCAAGCTAGAAATTAAAAATTAAAGATAGAAACGAAACCGAAGTAAAATGAAAATCGATTGAAATTGAACCAAATTTTCCATTAAATTTTTTTTAAGTACAAAGTTTTTCTTATTCTTGAATCGGACAGAAATATGTATGATGGGAACACACTCAACGTTTCGCTATAGATTTATAGCTTCGTCAGTTTAAAATTTTTCTGCCTTAGTTAAGTTTGATGTTGTGATCCGTTGAACTCAAATGTGATTGATTTTTTAATTTTACTTTACTTTTGATTGTTTGCTTGGATTGACCTTGACATGGACTGAACTAACACTCTCTGTTGAGACGCTTTTTTTAATCACAATGTTTTGGAAGCATATCTGCAAACTTTAGTTGAGTTGGGCAAACGTTAACATTGGTTGGGTTTAATTCAAATTAATTTCTAATTTAAATATTTTTTCGTTTTTTTTCGTTTTATTTTTTTTAATTGTTAATTTTCTTGATGATTCACGTCTTATAGATGCCAAAAATAATTTTTTCTCTTATTTTTTTACTTATTTTTACTCTTGTTTACTTTACTTATTGTATACTTTACTTTTTATTTACATATTTTAACTTAAGACATCATTTTTAAATCATTTCCTTCGCGACACCTCAAGGTCAACCCAATTCAAGTAAATAATTAAAAGCAGTCAAATTAAAAATCGATCACAATTCAAAGTTCAACTTATCGCAAGATCAAATACAACTAAAGTAAAACAATTTAAAATTAAAAAAAAAAAACAATGGAAAATGTGCTAAAATTTAAGTTGTCCAGTCTCAAGGTCAACCCAACCCAAGCAAGAAATTAAAAATTATAGAAAAACGAAACCAAAGTAAAATGAAAATCGATTGAATTTGAACCAAACCCAAGCAGGAATATTAACAATTAAAAGAAATAAAATGAAAAAATATTTTAAATAAAAAATTGAGCCAACCCGACCCAAATCCAACCAAAGCAGGAATATTGAAATTAAAAGAAATAAAATGAAAAAATATTTTAATTAAAAAATTGAGCCAACCCGACCCAAATCTAACCAAAGCAGGAATATTAACAATTAAAAGAAATAAAATGAAAAAATTAACAAGAAAGCAAGAAAATTAACAAAATAAACAATTAAAACTAAAAAGAAAATTAATTCAAAATCAATTTAAATTAAGCCCAGACAATGTCAAATAATCAACTCTAAATGATATTTTGACAAAAGAAAATGTAATATATTTTCGAATCGGTTTAAATTCTTTCATACTTATTTCCTTCTTTACTATCTACTACTTTGGGAAAATTAACTTAAAAAAAATGAAAACTGAAAATAAGTTTAATTCCAAGGAATATTAACTCAGCGACGAGATAAAACGCGATCTTCTCAATAAGCTAAAATCCACGGGGCAATTGATGACCTCTGCCAAAACTATAATCACGTGGCATTCCAAAGCGGGACTTAAGAATTCAAACAAAATGGAGCGAGCGTCTTTTAAGCGTACTTTTTTTTTCGCTAGAGGGCGCTGCCATTAAGATTTGCATAGATTTTTTTTTAACTTCCGAACACGATTTCATTATTTATTTTCGGATCGGTTTAAATTTTTTCTTACTTATTTACTTCTTCACGAATATTATCAAACCCGGGGAATATTAACTGAATAAAACTGAAAACAGAAAATGAGATTCATTCCAAGGAATATTAACTCAGCGACGAGATAAAACGCAAGCTTTTCAATAAGCTAAAGTATACGCTTTTCTCCGCTACAGGGCGCTGCCATTTAAATTCGCATAGATTTTCTGGAACTTTTTTCTGGATACTATTTCGTAATATATTTTCGAATCGGTTTACATTTCCTCTTATTTGTTTACTTCTTTACTATTTGCTGCATCACGAATATCAAACCTGGGGGAAAACCAGCTGAAAAAATTAAACAGAAAATAAGATTGATTCCAAGAAATATTAGCTCAGCGACGAGATGAAACCCGAGCTTTTCAATAAGCTAAAATCCACGAAGCAACCGGCCTCTGTTAAAACATTAATTAATCATGACTTAAGAACTCAAATAGAACAGAGCCTCTTTTAAGCCTTTTCTTGCCAGAGGACGCTGCCATCCAGATTCGCATAGATCTTTTTTTAACTTCTGGACACGATTTCTTAATATATTTTCCGATTTACTTTCAGACAGTTTTAAAATTTTTCTTACTACTTCATTTATTTACTTCTTCACGAATATCAAACCTGAGGAAAATTAACTGAATAAAATTAAGCAAAAAACAAAGTGGCAGCTTTTCAATAAGCACCTAACCTCTGTCAAAACAATAATCACCTGACATTCCCCCCGGAGCCCTGGCATTCCAAAGCGGGACTTAAGAGAATCCAAACAAAATGGAGCGTCTTTTAAACATGCTTTTTCTCGCTAGAGGGCGCTGTCATTTAGATTCGCTTTTTTTAACTTCTGGACACGATTTCATAATAAATTTTCGGATCGATTTAAATTCTTTCTTACCTTTTTTTACTTTCTTTCCTATTTACCGTTTCTCAAATATAATTAAAAAATTAAACAGAGAAAATAAGATAATTCCTCGGCGACGAAATAAAACGCGAGCTTTTCAATATGCTAAAATCCAGGAAGCTATTGACCTCTGGAAAAACTATAATCACGCTATGATTCCTCTTTCCGCCCCTTAGCATTCTAACGAGAGACTTAAGATTTTAAACAGAATGGAGCGTCCTTTCAACACCCGCTAGAGGGCGCCACCATGCAGATTTGCTTTATTTTTATTTCTTGAGCTGCGAGATGCGATTTCATCATCCTCCTACTGGGAAATGCTACTGACAGCGCTTTTTCATAGAAACTGCAAGCAGCGTAAAGTAGAATTTTATCTTAGAAAGTTCGGCAGAAAATTCTGAAACCTTTTAATAACTTGAGATACGAGTTGTTTTTTATTTGCAGGTCAGATCAGTTCACTTTTACCCTGGATCACTCATTCAAAAATTTGCCTGTTTTGTTTCGGCTGCATGATCTAACCCAGAGTGATACAAAACACTTCCCGCCTTGCTGATACTACACCTCGGAAATTCTAACTAGGTCAGTTTGGATCAGTTCAGATCAGTTGGTTCACTTGTAGAGGGGATGTTAATTCAGCTGTTTGTGAAATTATATTACTCGACCAACTAACCTCTTGTTTTTGTCTAACTCGTTGTAAAGTGATGCAAAAATAATATCTACATCTGATGATTAAAATGCGGCAATCGCATCTCGCATGTTTTATTTACTATTAAATCGGTCGGTTAAGATCAGTTCGCTTTCAGGTGAAACTGAACTGACCTGAACTAATCTGCTTTGCAAATAAAAGACAACTGTTGTTTATATAAGCTGGCGTCCCAAGTCTGCATGAAAGGTTTTATTTCTGACCGCATTGATTAATAATAATTTAATATTTTCACAGACGACAAGTCCGAGCTTTTACAAATGAGCCACCACTGGAAACCGCAGCCTTAAGTAGACATTCCACTGTCAATATTTTGATAAAATTCCCATCAAATTTTTAATAAATGTTATTTTATGACAGTGGAAACATCTATGTGTTCATGAAATTCTTATAAAAATGTATTGATATTGATCGCGTGATGCAATTTACTTACATATTTAAGTAATATGCTTTATTTTGATGAAAATTTTGATCAAAATATTGACAATCGCTTTAGATGCACGGCAGGGACTTTCATGTCCACCAACTACAGGTAGTAAAGGTATTCTTTTTGAAACCTCTTCGTGTATACACGCCACACACACTTTGCATGGAAATGCATAAGTGTGAATCGCCCCTTAACTCATAACTCTTAAGTATGAATCGCCCCTTAATTCATCAGTATTAGAAATTTTGTAAGAGCTTCGCATATTTTTTTTCTGTCTAATTTCAATCAAATTTCACCTACTCGTATACTTATAATTATTATTAATTAACGAATCAAAAAAAAGCGGATACATTTCCTGGCAATATTCAATGCGCCGGTTTTCTTTTTTGCGTAAGGGCCTGTTCCCACAACGGATGCGGGCAATTATTAAAATCCGAATGTTTTTTTTTTTTTTGTTTGAAATTCTCGCGGTTTACTTCTCATTAGATGCGGGTACATTCCGAAGTGTACGCCCGCAATAAATAGAAAAGCAAGAGCAAAAAAAAAGAACACCCGAAAATTTCGGCTATAAATAATTCAGTTAAAAAAAGAAAAAAACTTTCACGCCGTTTATCATCATTCACCAATCACTCTCGCGAATGGTTAGGTACATTCGAAAGCCACACTTTTAATGAATAGTAAATTATTTATTATTTAATTATTAAAACAAATCCATCTGTTTTTACACTTGTAATCGGCGGCGGCGAATTTTTTACGTCCGTTGCAAATAAATATGTAAGTCGGAATTTATGAATTTGTTCCTATTTACTTCTGATTATTGTATGTATATTATACCGTGCGTACTTAGGTACGACTTTCATGTCATTTACATAATGTGAACCTATTTTTTTCTCTGTCGGTCCCAACCAGAACCTAGCGTTTACGTTCGATTTACTTAATAACAGGTTAGAGCCTTAATACGGGCCGTGTAAATTATCCGGCAAAAGGAAATGCCTCAGTTTGTCAATCTTTTATTTTATGTTGTTTGTATGTAAGTACATATGTAGAACAAATCCTTTCGAGCTGTTAATTGCGCTCGCTTACTATAAAAGCAAAAGCAAAAGCAAAAGCAAAAATCTAAAATGTCGTTGTAAAAGCGGAAACGAATAATGCTCGACGTGTATTTCCTCCTTGTATATACATATGCGTTTCTTTTTTATGCTTGAAGAAGGCGAAGTAAGTCAAACGAAATCGATCAAAACAATCGACGACGTAATTTCACTTCCGGAAAATATTACCATGCCTACTAATTGCACTTCCGGTTTTTCTATTCGGTTGCATCAGCGCACGTGGACTTGATTGAACGCACGCAAAGTGGTGTGTATTTTTTTTTTTTTTTCAATGAAAGTATCTTAGAAGTTTCACGCAAAAATAAAAGAAAGTCTTCTTGGAAATGAATAATTAACAGCCCTTCTATATAGCATACAGAGTTACAACTAATTAAAGGGCCACTACAGGGATCTCGTAAACTGTGAGAGATACAAAGATGGTTAAATTACAAAAAAAGTTGCGCAATTTTGGAGCCCATCAAAATACTCAAGAATTCTTCTTTTCGGAAATATACAGGGTGTCCCAAGCGTGCGTTCTCGGGCTATGTCTCGATAACTAGTGCAGACACAAAAAGAGTTTCAGGAAATTTTTGTTTTAAAATTTAAAGGTCTACGACAGAAAATTATTTTCACCTACACAGGGTGAATCAAAACGGCGGTACTGAATGCAACTTTTTTATTTCAAATGGCACACCCTATATATGATGTCAAATTTGGATTGCACATAAGATTCTACACATATTTTATGTACCATAATCTATGTTTAAATCTAACCGTTTTGAAGATATTTAACATTTTATCTAAAAACTGTCGATTGCAGCCATTATTTTATTTATTCATATTTTGTTTATTTTTAAGTCTAGAGAAAAGATTTTCGGTACAGATGTGGTTGATATTTAACTTATTCTAAGCCGGTATTAAAAGTATTTTTATCGTTACAGGGTGATCATGGTACTAACCAAAATATCGGAAATTTCAAAATGACATAAGTCAATTTTCTTAAATAGCATGCCCTATATTTTTTTATCCTAAATTCTTCCTCTAATACAGTACTTTCGTTTTTGTCATGCATGTCTTATACCTATCTGCTATATTTTTTTAGAACCCTAGACCTGTATGAATTATATGTTTTAAAACGAGTAATTGTCTAAGGTGGCCATGGAAAACAAACGAACCCGCTGACATTAATAATTAATTTACCTGTTTTCCACAGCCACCTTATACAATTATACGTTTTAAAAGAAATAACTCAAATAAGGCACTCAAAAAATATTGCAGATAGGTACAGAACATGCATGGCAAAAACGAAAGTACTGTATTAGACGAACAATTTAGGATATAAAAATATAGGGCATGCTATTTAAGAAAATTGAGTTATGTCATTTTGAAATTTCCAATATTTTGCTTAGTACCATGATCACCCTGTAACTATACAAATACATTTAATAATGGCTTAGAATAAGCTAAAGTACCAACTACATCTGCATCGAAAATCTTTTCTCTTAGTCAAAAATAAATACAAAATGAATAAATAAAATAATGGCTTCAAGAGACAGTTTTTAGATAAAATGTTAAATATCTTCAGAACGGTTAGAATTAGACATAGACTATGGTACAAAAAAAAATGTGTAGAATTTTATGGGCAATTCAAATTTGTAATCATATACACCATTTGAAATAAAAAAGTTGCGTTCAGTACCGCTGTTTTGATTCACCCTGTATAGGTGAAAATAATTTTATGTCGTAGACCTTTAAATTTTAAAATAAAAATGTCTGGAAACTTTTTTTATATCTGCAGTAGTTATCGAGATATAGCCCGAGAACGCACTGTTGGGACACGCTGTATAAACTGAAAATTCTAATTTTCGAAAATCTCGAATATCTTCCTTATTTATTAAAACAGAATCATGAAAATCGATACTTTCATATAAAATTCGATTAACAATCTAATAGGGTCCGAAAAAATAGCTTAGGATTGACAGTTTCGCATATACGACTGTCAACTGTCTTTTTTCTTTTTGACGCTATCTCGGATATTATATTCATACCACGTGATACAAAAACAAAATCTGAATGCGACCATACGACACACTTATGCTTTTGTTTTAAAACAAAATATCAAGATACTACAAAAAATTTGGAAAAAAAAAATACCTTGAATGCGGATGCGTGTAAACATTCAGAACTACAATTATTACTAAATTAATAAATTTTATTCAAGTTATGGTACTGATTTTCATATTTACATTAAAAAAATATTTTTTAACAAGAATTCTTAGTAATCTAATATTTTTTTTTTAACAAAAGCATAAATGTTCATATGGTCGTATTCAAAAATTATTTCTGCGTCACGTGCTATGAATATCTAAGGTAGCGTCCATAAGAAAAGAAACAGTTGACTGTCGTATCTACGAAACTGTCAAGCCTAACCTATGTATTTCTTCGAACTGCATTAGGTTGTCCATCAAATTTAATACAAAAACCTCGTATTTTATGATTTTATTTTAAGAAATAAAGAAGATATTCGAGTTTTTCGAAAATAAGAATTTTCAGTTTTTTGAAGATATTTCAAACACGAATGAAAATAGATATGGTTTTTTTGCATATTTTTTTAGACCTCCAGAGAGCGCAATTTTTCTATAATTTAACCATCTTTGTATCTTTTATAGTTTACGAGATCCCCATAGTGGCCCTTTAATTAGTTGTACCCCTGTATATTTTTTTTTCTTTTATAAGTTGGCCGCACTTTCCTAAACCCATTTTTTTCCGTCAAAATATGATGCAAATTCCTTGTAATAAATTGGACGTGGCTACTAGTGAAATAATTACAGATTAAAGCCGGATGGCCACTGCAAAAGAAGCTAAGATGAGCGAAGCTAAGTTTTTTGAAAATTAGTTCCTACGTAATCTTATGTAGACGCAGCACCTAAAAGCTAAACGAAGCGAAGTTTGGCTAGCGAATGTTTCCATAAGATTACATTGAAGCAAAACTTAGTTTTGCTTAGCTTCGCTCGTATAATGGCTGCCCGGCTTTAGTCAGTAATACACAATTACGTATTCTTAGCTATTAATCACCATTACAATCACGAGAATAATAAATCTAGTAAAACGTCTTTTCATATTCAAACACAGAAAACTAAATTAACAACCGGCCGCAATGACGTGAGTCAGTGGCGTAACTGGAAGTCAAGCCGCCGGGTTTCAAAATTATCACCACCGACTTTCATTATTACAATTATTTATGATTAAGAAAATAAAATCATATAACTGTTTTGCTTCTGGATTACATCGATTATTATTTCTTAAAAAGCGATAACTGATAAGAACTGTGAAACAGTTAGGTTAGAAAAGCCCTAGAAAACTAACGGATTGCGCTTGCTTAAACTGTGTCTCGAAGAAATTCGTTTTCATCTGTCGTTTTGAAACCGTTTCCTGCAAATTAAAAAAAGAATCTTTGTTTATTCGAAATTGTTTTTCGTGACGTTATTATTTCTTGAATTGTTTTTAAGTTGTTTTTTGAAAGTGTTTCCCCACAAATAAGGATACTGCCAGCTGAACTGATAGGTCACATACTTATGGCCAGTCCAAAAAGCATTAAAAATGTTTTTCGAAATTATGAAAAGCGTGCGTCAAGTGGCGCCCTCAAATTCAAAACTAGTGTCAAAATTACCGTCATCTTAAAATTTTTTTTATGAGAAATGTCAATTCGTCTTAATATTTATTTTGTCAAAATAAGCGTCGGTGTCGTAACCATGGTAACGAATCCGAAATCAATTTTCCGATCAGGTTTTTATTTTCTTGATTTATTTTTCTGGTTTTCACTTTGTATGCACGCACCTACAAGATTTTATATCAAACCCTTTCACGGGGGCCTTGTAAAAAATAAATTTGTGAAAGGAATTAAGAGACATCTGTCTGCTGTTTATTAAAAATTTAAACCGATTGCCGGTTCATTAAAAAATTGATAATTCGCTGGACTTTTGTATTCTGCACATTTTAGTATTTAATAACTATGTCCTCCACTTTAAATAAATAAATAAATAAATAAATAAATAAATAAATAAATAAATAAATAAATAAATAAAAGCGTCTCTTTAGGATTTTGAAAGTACCAACGCTCTTGGAGTGGTTTACAGGTTTCTGTAATAGGGCCACTTAAATTTCGAACGTCAAAGCAAATACGTAACATGATTTATAAATGTATTCATTTAAACAACATTCCCAAATTAAAGTCTTTTTTTTGAGGAGATAAATTTGCGTCCTACTCATTTGAGCGTTACAGGTTTCTGTATTAAGCTATGTAAAATGATCGCATTCAGGTGACCGCATAACTAAATTGCTGAACACAATCATTCTTAAAACAAATTTTAAGTTAAGTTAAAACTGAATATTAACATTGCATAATCCACAAAAATAACATGGCAAGGGACGATTAAACATGTATATTAAGCAATTAATTAAATGCTGACCCAAGCCCGCCCTGTCCTTGAACATTATAGGTTTCTGTAACGCAGTTTATCTCAGGTGTTGAAGAAAATACTAAAAGCCAACAGAAAATTGTATTTTAATCGAAAATTCAAAACAGAAAGCACGGAAACATTGACAAAATTAAAGATTAAATAGTTCTCGCTGCCTGTGTTTGCAACGGTGTGGCAGCTTTGGTTCGTCTTCCGACTAGAACACTTACAATTGTTTGGAACAGATGGCGCAGAGTTATCAAAATATTTTAAATATTTTTAAATTGTTATTGCGCTGCCCATTTTATTAAAAATGATAAACAATTAAAAATGCTTAAGCGATAAAAAGCAGCTCAAATAAATAAATTATTTTATTTGATAATAATCCCTTGACTAGTTTACGGACCTCCACGAGTGTTTTTTCTTGTTGTTAAATGGAAGAACCTACTCCTCACTTCATAATACGACTGATGTGAGTAATATATACAGGTGTCCCATAAACCAATTATGGCAATTAAAACAATACAAGCGGTGGTGAGTTCAAGGACACCAACAAAGCGGAGGGCAGTTGCAAGGCAAAGTAAAACATGAAAGAATATAGTCGTAGACGAAAAACAATTGATTACATTTATTTAGGGCCGTTTAAAAAAAAATAGAACTTCAAATTTAAAGATACATATTTTAAAATACATATAAAAAGGCATTTGTTTTTTGTGTACTTAAAGTGGCTTTAAATTAAAGTAATCTTCTTCAGATCCGGCTTCATAATCGAAGTAAAGAAGATTTTAAAATAAAAGTCACAATCTGATGTATAAATAACTTAGTTTTCGTATATACTTGGACATATGACTGTGACTTTTATTTAAAGTCTCCTTTAGTTCGATTATAAAATCGGTTCGTAGTTTTTTTTTTTTTTTTAATGAAAACGAAACTCAACACTTTAAAAAGGTGTACAGGGTATCATGAACTCGAGACTTTGAAACTTTATCGACGTTTACATATATAGGGTGTCATCTAATTTTTGTATAGAGCAACACTTTTATTACATTCGATCTCTTCACACATCTCACATTCTGATGTATAAATAACTACGTTTTAGTATCTTTCTGGACACATGACTGTGACTTTTATGTCTCTTTTATGTTTTTAAGTCTCCTTTAGTTCGATTATTAAATCGGTTCTTAGTTTCTTTTTTGTAATGAAAACGAAACTCAACGCTTTAAAAAGATGTACAGGGTGTCACGAAACTTGAGACTTTGGAACTTTATCGATGTTCACGTATACAGGGTGTCATCTAATTTTTATATAGACCAACACTTTTATTACCTTCGATCTCTTCACACATCTCACATTCTGATGTATAAATTACTACGTTTTAGTATCTTTCTGGACACATGACTGTGACCTTTCTGTCTCTTTTATGTTTTAAGTCTCCTTTAGTTTAATTATTAAATCGGTTCTTAGTTTTTTTTTTGTAATGAAAACGAAACTCAACGCTTTAAAAAGATGTACAGGGTGTCACGAAACTTGAGACTTTGAAACTTTAACGATGTTCACGTATACAGGGTGTCATCTAATTTTTGTATAGAACAACACTTGTATTACCTTCGATCTCTTCACACATCTCACATTCTGATGTATAAATAACTACGTTTTAGTATCTTTCTGGACACATGACTGTGACTTTTATGTCTCTTTTATGTTTTAAGTCTCCTTTACTTCGATTATTAAATCGGTTCTTAGTTTCTTTTTTGTAATGAAAACGAAACTCAACGCTTTAAAAAGATGTACAGGGTGTCACGAAACTTGAGACTTTGGAACTTTATCGATGTTCACGTATACAGGGTGTCATCTAATTTTTATATAGACCAACACTTTTATTACCTTCGATCTCTTCACACATCTCACATTCTGATGTATAAATAACTACGTTTTATTATCTTTCTGGACCCATGACTGTGACCTTTTGTCTGTTTTATGTTTTAAGTCTCCTTTAGTTCGATTATTAAATCGGTTCTTAGTTTTTTTTTAATGAAAACGAAACTCGACACTTTGAAAAGGTGTATAGGGTATCACGAAGCTCGAGACTTTGAAACTTTATCGATGTTCACGTATACAGGGTGTCATCTAATTTTTGTATGGAACAACACTTTTATTACCTTCGATCTCTTCAGACATATCAAATTCTGATGAATAAATAACTACGTTTTAGTATCTTTCTGGACACATAACTGTGACTTTTAGGTCTCTTTTATGTTTTCAGTCTCCTTTAGTTCGATTATTAAATTGGTTCTTAGTTTCTTTTTTTTTAATGAAAACGAAACTCAACGCTTTAAAAAGGTGTACAGGGGGTGTCACGAAGCTCGAGACTTTGAAACTTTAACGATGTTCACGTATACAGGGTGTCATCTAATTTTTGTATGGAACAACACTTTTATTACCTTCGATCTCTTCACACATCTCACATTCTGATGTATAAATATCTACGTTTTAGTATCTTTCTGGACGCATGACTGTGACTTTTAGGTGTCTTTTATGTTTTCAGTCTCCTTTAGTTCGATTATTAAATCGGTTCTTAGTTGCTTTTTTTTAATGAAAACGAAACTCAACGCTTTAAAAAGGTGTACAGGGTGTCATGAAGCTCGAGACTTTGAAACTTTATCGACGTTCACGTGTACAAGGTGTCGTCTAATTTTTGTATAGGGCAACACTTTTATTACCTTCGATCTCTTTAACACGAAGGGTCCCAAATTTTGATTTCATTTATAAAAGCGGCGCGTTTTGATTTTAAAATTATTGTCGGATAAGTGAACGACCCCCCAATTTTAAATTAACATAATTTAGCGATTCAATGAGATAATTAATTAATTAAGTAAATTTACACTCTGTCATCATACAATTATGTAAACTGACGTTTTATTCGCGATGATAATTAAATTAATGGATTAGTCCTGCGAGAATAAATTTCGTTCCCTGTTAACTAACCCAGGTCAACGATTTCCATTTGAATTTTTGGGAATTCATTTAAATTATGCTGTCACAGATGAAACTTGCCAGTAGGTAGGTATACTTTAAACGGTCTTAAAGGTTTTTCTTTTCTTTTTTTTTATTATTAATTCAATTACCTAATTAACAAGTCGTGAAAGTGAAAGCCGAGGTGGAAGAAGGGACAGGACGGTACTTGAAACTTAAAAAGTTTAGAAACCGGCTACAAACATTTTCAATTAGTCGCCGAAGATAAAACGCCTCTTCTCTTATCTTCCTTCTTCACCTTCCACTTTGTATAAAATATAAAACTTTCTTCTTTTGAAGCGGGCACGCAGTGACTTCGTCGCCTTCGTCCCCATAAATTAAAACGTTTTTTTTTTTTTTGTTGATGTACACGACGATTATTGCCGCCGGTATGTATTCGGTAAGTTATATTATATGAGACGCCCGGTATGTAAATTTTTTGAATATAATAATTAAACCCAGCTTTTAACTAAATGTGTTTAAAAGTGTTTGGTAGTGACCCCTTTTTTTATTTTCAATTTCAGAAATGCTTGTTTCTTCTTGTATTTGCCGGACTTATACAGGAAGATGTGGTGGAAGGCAAGAAGGAGGTTCGTCACGTGAGCAAGAAAGAAGCCGCCCCCTCATCATCATCCCCAGTTGCAATCCCCGTGGAAATTTTATACAGGGATTATGTTTTACCCCCCAGATTAAGTAAGTGAGTATGTGCTATGCAATAAAAGGAGTTAATTCATCCCCCCCAGATCATCCCTTGGAAACGGTTGACCTGCACAGCCTCGCCGCAGAAAACCCTCTGCTTGCGGCATTGCTGTTGAGCTACTCGCTGGGAATTGCGCCCAAATCGCCGGGATTCAACCACGCTCAACATCTACCCACGAATCCCTACGTCGCCCTGCTCTTGTCCCATTACGGGAAGTACGTCCCTGCGCACGGACACGCTCGGGGGATTTACGGATACACGGCCGCCAACAATTATCACAACAATCTGCCTTTCGGAGCGTACAAGATTTACGAGGACAGAGACAATTGAATGAAGTTTCCAAAAAATAAAAAAAAAATTATTTACACGTCATTCTAGCAAGACAATTATTTTATTTGACATTTATTTTGTTAGCTGTCCAAAGAAATTGTCAAATTCTGATTTGTTTTCGTTTTGACAGAGTTCGGTTGCTTTTTTTTAATTTAATTAATTAATTAATTTAAAAAGAAAACGGTAAATCCAACTCATTTCAAAGTCTGCCCGAGTCAAATTAATCTAAATCTTCCTAACCTAAGAAAGAAAAAAAATTAAAACATTAGAAAAGGCGGCGGAAAATTAAAAATTTTTAAAAATTAAAATAATATTACTCAATAACAATCCAATCGCGTAGTCAAGGTCAATTCAACCGAAACAGCAACTAAACTTAACTTAAATATTTATTGTTTAATTTTGTTTTAGTTTAAATTTTAATTTTTGTTTGTAGTCTTTTTTGTTTGTAGGTATTTGACGTTTTCTGGCCGCTTGTAATTAACTTATTACAATACTGCTTTGAAATAAAGATTATTATTATTATTATTATTATTATTATTATTATTATTATTATTATTATTATTATTATTATTATTATTATTATTATTATTATTATTATTATTATTATTATTATTATTATTATTATTATTATTATTATTATTATTATTATTATTATTATTATTATTATTATTATTATTATTATTATTATTATTATTATTATTATTATTATTATTATTATTATTATTATTATTATTATTATTATTATTATTATTATTATTATTATTATTATTATTATTATTATTATTATTATTATTATTATTATTATTATTATTATTATTATTATTATTATTATTATTATTATTATTATTATTATTATTATTATTATTATTATTATTATTATTATTATTATTATTATTATTATTATTATTATTATTATTATTATTATTATTATTATTATTATTATTATTATTATTATTATTATTATTATTATTATTATTATTATTATTATTATTATTATTATTATTATTATTATTATTATTATTATTATTATTATTATTATTATTATTATTATTATTATTATTATTATTATTATTATTATTATTATTATTATTATTATTATTATTATTATTATTATTATTATTATTATTATTATTATTATTATTATTATTATTATTATTATTATTATTATTATTATTATTATTATTATTATTATTATTATTATTATTATTATTATTATTATTATTATTATTATTATTATT
Organism: Prosopocoilus inquinatus; assembly: GCA_036172665.1. Lineage (NCBI taxonomy): Eukaryota > Metazoa > Arthropoda > Insecta > Coleoptera > Lucanidae > Prosopocoilus > Prosopocoilus inquinatus. The sequence continues at coordinate 10,188,448 of CM069871.1, read as the reverse complement.
ATTATTATTATTATTATTATTATTATTATTATTATTATTATTATTATTATTATTATTATTATTATTATTATTATTATTATTATTATTATTATTATTATTATTATTATTATTATTATTATTATTATTATTATTATTATTATTATTATTATTATTATTATTATTATTATTATTATTATTATTATTATTATTATTATTATTATTATTATTATTATTATTATTATTATTATTATTATTATTATTATTATTATTATTATTATTATTATTATTATTATTATTATTATTATTATTATTATTATTATTATTATTATTATTATTATTATTATTATTATTATTATTATTATTATTATTATTATTATTATTATTATTATTATTATTATTATTATTATTATTATTATTATTATTATTATTATTATTATTATTATTATTATTATTATTATTATTATTATTATTATTATTATTATTATTATTATTATTATTATTATTATTATTATTATTATTATTATTATTATTATTATTATTATTATTATTATTATTATTATTATTATTATTATTATTATTATTATTATTATTATTATTATTATTATTATTATTATTATTATTATTATTATTATTATTATTATTATTATTATTATTATTATTATTATTATTATTATTATTATTATTATTATTATTATTATTATTATTATTATTATTATTATTATTATTATTATTATTATTATTATTATTATTATTATTATTATTATTATTATTATTATTATTATTATTATTATTATTATTATTATTATTATTATTATTATTATTATTATTATTATTATTATTATTATTATTATTATTATTATTATTATTATTATTATTATTATTATTATTATTATTATTATTATTATTATTATTATTATTATTAAATATGTCTCCCCCTCCCCGCCCCCCGGCCGCAAGAAAAGAATGCTTACACGATTTAAAATTAAAAAAAATTATTTTTTTAACAATTAAGAAGTTAATTCAATGCAAATTCGAAACAATCTCAAGGTAAACCCAACTTAAATGAACTCAACTTATGTCTATTAAAAAAATTAAAACCGGAAAGTTGGAAAAAAATTGAAAAAATTGAAGAAATTGATTCCAAACCCAATCAGCCTAAGTGTGCCTGCCTGCAGATTTTTTTTAAACATTTAAAAGACCTGAGAACCAAACCACAGAAAATTAAAATTCAATAAAAATTGAGTCCAATTCAATGTCGAGGTCAACTTGACTCAAAACAAGTTAATCTAATTGTGTCTAACTTCCGTTTTTTTTTTCTTTCGTTTAAACGTTTAAGAAAGTTGTTGAACATAAAATTCCTTAAAAATTAAGTTCAATTCAATCTCAAGGTCAATTCGACTCAAAATAAGTCAACCTAAGTCTGTCTAACTCCGGATTTTTTTGAACATTAAAAAAACATTAAAACTAAAACATAAAAATTAAAATTCAATCCAATTTTTTTTTTAACTAAACCATTGTAAACTAAATTTCCCACAAAATTAAATCCAATTCAATGTCAAGGTCAACCCGAGTAAAAAACAAGACAACCTTGAAAATTAAATTTCCTTAAAACTTGTTACTTGATGATCAATTCAATGTCAAGGTCAACCCGACGCAAAACAAGTCAACCTGAAAGTGTGTCGAGCTCCGGAATTTTTTTAAACATTAAAAAGAAATTAAAAAACTAAACCACTGAAAATTAAAATTCCTTTAAAATTAAGTCCAATTTAACGTCAAGTTCTACCTGATCTCAACCTCAAAACAAGTAAACCTGAGTGCGTCTAACTCCAGATTTTTTAAACATTAAAAAAAAATCGAAAACTAAATAATTGAAAATGATTAAATTTCCTTAAAAATTAAGTACAATTCAATGTCGAGGTCAACCTCACTGAAAGCAAATCACCCTAAGTGTGTCTAACTCCAGACTTTTTTTTGAACATTAAAAGGAATTAAAACAAAACCATAAATGTTAAAATTAAATAAGAATTAAATCCAATTTACTTTCAAGGTCAACCCAGCTCAATTAAATTCAACCTAATTTTCATCTCAAGGTCAACCGAATCCAATCGGGCTTAACCTACGTGCGCCCGACTCAAGAGGAAATAGTTAAAAAATAAAATCATAAAAATTATTTAAAAAAATTAAAAGCAAACCCAAAGAAGAAAATTCAAATTCAATAATAATTAGGTCCAGTTCGCCGGCTCAAGGTTAACCTAAGCCACTGACCCTCCTAACATAAATACGTCCAACCCAAGAAAAAAAGAAATCAAGGAAAAAAAGAATAATAAGAAATATTGATTAATAAAAATAAAATAAATAAAAGAAAAAATAAAAATAAATAAATAAAACAAATACTACTCAAGTCAATGAAGAAAATTCAACCTCAAAAATAATTAGATCCAATTCGTCGGTTCAAGGTCAACTCAACCAAATTAAATACATACAACTTAACGAAAAAAAATTAAGAAGATTTAAAATTATTTTTTTAATTAGACACATGAGACTTTTTTTTAAATTCGAGGAATTAAGTGCAACATTTGAAGGTCAACCCAACCTCGAGCTCAATCTGTCAACCAAACATAACTAAATATATCCTACTCAAGCAAACAAAAAATTAAGAAGATTTATTGCAAAATAGAACGTATTCTAAATATTTGCTCTCTTTTGCCCTTTCTTTCAAATTTAAAACTTTTCTATCTAGTAAATTTCACGTCAGTATTAAAAGAATTTGTAAACCTCTAATCCTTTGGCCAATCAGTCACGCCCTGCGCTGGGCGGAGCTTTGGCATTCAAATAAGCGAATAGTGACATAAAAAAACACCAGCTCAATATTTTTATTGTAAAAAATCATGGAATTTATTATAATTTGTTATTAAAAAAATCTCCGGCTTTTGCTGTCATACAGAAAATTAAACTTCCACCAGTTTTTAGCCAATCAGAAGTGGGAGGCGTCAACTTTCCCACCAATCGTGTGGTGCCAATGGGCGGAGCGATTAAAACATGTTTGCCTTGACGTATATCAAGCATGCGGGGCAACTGTACGTACGAGTGAAAACACTTCTTTGCTCCCTTTCTAGTTTTTGCTAGTCATGTTTTGTTTTGAGTTGGAACGATCGCTCTTTCTTTCTTGCGCGCGTTTTTCTAACATTCCGTGTGTTCAGAAAGTGTACCAAAATAGGAGTGGTTGCTAAGCCACGCCCATCTTACAACCTTCATTTTACAATGTGGCCAGTTTTGCCTTAATCCGCCCTTTTTTCAAAGTTTAATGAAACAGTCAGTATACTCTTTTATCTGTTTTCTTTCGCTGCGACTTTCGTTCTTAATAAACTCGAGAGAAAAAGATTGAAAGTTCAATCTGATCCAAAACAAATGAAATTGACAATAATTTTTTCTTTAATGAAAAAAGTGTAAACTCAATGAACTCATGAATTTCAAGGTCAACCCAATCGAACAGAACAATCTGAGTCTAATTCGAGGAAATAAGTCGAAAACGTGAAAATAGAAAAAGAAATAAAATAAACGCAAATACTATTCAATCCGAAGAAGAAAATTAAAACTTAATGAAAATTAGGTCCAATCTTACTTCAAGGTCAACTCAACCCAATCCAAATATCCAACTCAAGAAAAGAATACGTAAAGAGAGAAAATTTAATTTAATTTTATTTGATTTTTTTATAAATAAAAAAATTACAAACTCAATAAATATTCAGCGCAACTCATTTCAAGGTCAACCCGATTGAATCACCGTACATAAGCTGAGCGCGTAATTCGACGGAAAGAAAATTTTAAAAATATACAAAAATAAATAAATAAAAGCAAACATTAATGAAAATTAAAACTCTCAAAGAATTAGATACAATTCTCTGGCTCAATGTCGGCCAAAGCCAGCTAAATATATTCATCAACTAAAAAAATTTTTAATGACTTTTTTAAATAAAAAATTGAAAGTTGGTAAAAATTAAGCGCAACTGATCTCAAGGTCAAACCAACACCGACCTCAATCTAAATATATGGAAAACTGAAGTAATTTAAAAAAAAAACGCGTAACTGTGGAGAGAAGGGGGCGGCTCTTGTGGGTTTAAAAGAAAGGAAAATTTAAAGAATTTTTCTTTTGGTTTTTTGTCATAAATTTGTTCCTATTTGGCACTGCTCCTAACGTCCATTGTTTAAGAAATTCAACCAAATCATGCCCACTCGACTGAAATTGCAAGTGCGGAAGCTGACGGTCAACGTCAACGGCCGGCGCCGCCACCGTCAACACCGCATAGATTGGAGGAGGGAGTTTGCAATTTCAGGACTTCGATTCCCTGCGCACTCCTACTAAATAAGAAACAACTGCAATGCTTTTGAAAATTTAATTATTATAACCGCATTCACATGTAATGCCCCCTTTTATTAAGGGGGAAGGGATGTAAACAGCCGGAAAATTTTTAATCAATTATAAATTGTTGCGGGGAATTTTCCTAGGAATTTCCTAACTATCCTCTCATCATCTTTCTTTTATTTTGGTCGGTCTTTTCAGGTATCACCTGTATACAGGTCGTTTAACAGAAGTAGTTTCGGCTTTGTCGCGTTGTTTTGGCTTAACTTCTTTAGTACGTAATTTTAAAAATTTCGATATCTCTTCTAATCTGGCAGCAACATAAAAACGCATTTGTAAAATACACCCCCCCCCCTTCGCCGCCTCGGGCTCATCAAGAATAACATCAGAATTCGTGAAACGAAACGGCTAAAAGCGCCTCGAGTTCGAATCATTCCGGCACGAAACAAATGCGTTCGGCTTATCCGGACGTTAGAGCGGGCGCGAACTTTTAATGTCGGCGTGTGCGAAACAAATACATCCGTTGATGAAACGGCGACGAAGAAGCGGCCGAGAAGTTTCTTATTTGAGAAAAAATAAATGGCGCGACATTAATTATTAAGAGAGAGAGAGAGAGAGGGAGGCGTTCTTCGCCGAGGCACGTCGAGATAAGCTTTCGAGAATTATCTGAAAGAAGTTCGCGGCCACCTGAAATTTATGCCTTCCAGAGAAACGTTCTTAATTCGAGGAGCATTCGAGCGTCATCGCCGTTTAAAAAAAAAATTTTACTATATTTTTAAAAATTAGTTACGTTAGTTTGCTGTTTTCTGCTTTGATTCTGTGTTTCTCTTGCTATGTGTTAAAAAACATGCGAATAAAATAGATTTCTTTGAGTCGAGATGAGCAAAAGCACTCTACGCAAAGCCTGACGACTCATTAATCAGGTATTTATGACCACCGATTTCTGTGCGCAGTGTGTTGAGTGGACGAGCTTGAGACACCGCCAGTTTTGAATTAACTTTAACTATTCGACTTACTATTAGCAGGCTCCTAATTATTTCTAATGTTGTTTTTTTTACGATGCGTAGTCGCTTTGAATTTAAACTAGATTTGTCTCTCGCGTTTACGTTTTGTGAACGAAATACGGGCCCGTATTCGCAATGAGGTTAAGTGAGATTTGTCGTGGGTTTACGGTGTTTGCGTTTTGTAAACGAAATATGGGCCCCCTTATTCGGATTTTCAATTGCGTTTGCAATTGTTGAGTTTTGGCCTTAGTAGTATTTACGTGACCTTGAAGGTACCCCCCCCCCCCGAATAATTTTCGGTTGTGTAAATAAAGGCGAGGTTTAACTCTGTCCCACGTTGAGCACCTCTTTATTTCGTCCCCTATTTATTTTGTTTTGCTTCACTTTCTAATTTGTCGTTTTCTGTTTTGCTGTCAATGATTTTCTTTATTCAAATTTTCTTGATTGATTCTTTGACCGAGCCCCCCTTATTTCTGTCAAATGTTTGCCCTATCTTAAGTTTGCCCACGTAGGGCGCCAAGTATCTGCGGTGTCTTTCGTGCGTCCGGCTCTTTCTTTGTCGGGGTTTCTCTTTCTGTTTTATTTTCGCTTCACCCCTTCTGTATGCCACTGTTCAATGATTTTTGCTTTTTTCAATTATTATTTGCTTTGAATTTTTTCTTCTTAATGGACTCCTCGATTATCATCGATCGTGATCGAGCCTCACAATTCTTCCAAATGTTTGCGAGTTGACTTTTTAGGGCTGATTTTGCCCCCCTTCCCCCACCAAATACTTCACATGTCCGCCTCCATGCATCCCTCTTTCTTTATCTTTATCTTTCTTTATCTTTATTTCTTTTTTCGGTTTCCGATTTTCATTGAACCCCAAGTTGGGCGCCAAACATTTCCAAGTATCTTTGTAGGGTTAATTTTGCCCCACGTTGGGCGCCAAAAGCCCTGCATTCTCGGCGAATTATAGCGGTTTTCGATCCTCATCGAAATCCAGGTTGAGTGCCCCACCAAATATTTCGCGCGTCCGCCGTCCACGCATTCCTCTTTCTGTATCAGCGATTCTCTTTTGTTTTATTTTTGCTTTACTACCCCTTCTGTCTGCCACTATTAATTGTATTTTGCTTTGGATTTTTTCGAATTGACCCGGTTTTCAATCCTCATCGTACCCCAAGTTGGGCGCCAAACATTTGCAAGTTTCTTTCTAGCGTTAATTTTAGCCCACGTTGGCCGCCAAAAGCTCTGCACTCCCTTTCTTCGTTTCTCTCTTTATTTTTGTTTCACCGTCTCTGTCGTCCATTATTTATTTTCCCTTTTTATGATTTTCTTTGAACTTGTATGAATCGATCCGGTTTTCAAGGTTGATCGATTCCCAAGTCGGCCAACAAATATTCAGCGCGCAGCTTATCTCTGGGGTTAACCTTGTTTTCGGGCGCCAAGTAATGAAGTAATCGCTTCAGTTGGGCGCCAATTTTTTGCTGTCTTTGGGGGTGGCTTACATATTTCGGATTGTCCTTCGTCCTGCGTCATCAAATCGCAACACTTCAAGGTCAACTCGTAGAAACGTTTAATTCCCTAATCGAAACAAGCATAAGTCGCGCACGAGGAGCGTTCGTGTTCGGCGGTCAAAGACTGCCTTCCTAAGGCGACGGTCGGTGGAGATTTAAATATCATCAAATGACCGCCCATCTAACGAACCGCATGATTCAACTGGCCAATTGGAAGCATTCCTCCAAACAGACGCAAACGCTCTTTTCTAATTTTGATTGACAGGCGGCGACGGCGGAGAATAGTAAAAGCGAAAGTGTCGCATTCGGATTGTTTGAAATTTTGCTGATAATAGATACAGTTTTGCAGGTGTTCCGCCGCAGCGTCTACCATCTGTGGACACAGGCGGCGGGGATGACTGATGTTTGTGACCGTCGGCATTCTTTGATTTTCCAGCAGTCGCTTTGATGAATAGCGTTAGAATTTTTCCACTCTTTTCCTAAATTTAAGAAAAATCGCGGTACCTATCATTTGATGTGATGCAATTTATTCGATGTGCTCTCTTATCGTTTTTATAATAACAATAATAAAATACATAAAAATTAAGTAGGTTAACGATTCGGTTATCTGAAGAAGAAGCTCTTTGAGGTTTCGACTGGATCTCGACGTGCCATCGTCGTAAAACGAATCACAGATGATTTACAAGTCAATGACATTATACAAATTCAGATCCGTTTTGCAACTTTATAGGAAACTGGAAACACATAACGAGTACAAGAAGCGGACCGAAACGTTGGCAGTAATCTCATTTCTTGTTTACAAACGCTGTCGTCGTCGTCGTCGTCATCATCGTCTCAAGGAAGCCTTTTCTTTGTCTCGCTATTATTTGATTATAATCAAAGGACGATGTTGATTGCGCGCATTCACAACAAGTGCTTGAAATTATCATTATTAGAAAGTCGCATCGTGAAATTATCCCCCGGATAAATGCAGTCGCCCAACGAGAGGAAAACGAAGAACACCAAGAAGAAGAAGAAGAAGAAGATGATGAAGAAAGCTTCTCGATCGGAGCGCCGCCGCCTTGCCGCGGAGAATCCCGGAATTAAGTTAGCGCAGATTGAGAGATGAATATTTTAGGCTGCGAAAAAGCGGGACTTAATCAAGCTTTTATCCTGGCTTTGACTCGCCGTGTTTTATTATAATTTCCGACGATTTACGGGAATTTATTATTTTCGTGTGAGTTACCGTGAAGACCTCCCTTATATCTTCGCGAAGCAAAAGAAAAATTCGCAATAAATTATTTATGAGCAGTGCGGCGGAAAATTTAAATTTCATTTGAAAGCCGAAATAAAAAGAAAACGCGTTCAGGAGTGGGATAACGGACATATTTGAAAGACAAACACGAAACACATATTCACACGTGACCACGTTCCTGCGAATAAGATTTTTTAATAATAATAAATTTTAAGATTTTGATACGAAACATAAATCATCATAAAAAAAATAATAAAAAGGAGTAAGAAATTAGCCAACACACCACAGTTACAAAAAAATCGTCAATCAAATGTGAAAACAGGAAAGAATAAGAACGAAAGTCGCAGCGAAAGAAAACACATAAAAGAGTATAATGACTGTTTCATTTAAACCTTGAAAAAAGGGCGGAGTCAAGACAAAACTAGCCATATTTTAAAATGAAGGTTGTAAGATGGGCGTGGTTTAGCGAGCACGCCTATTTTGGTACACTTTCTGAACACATGGAATGTTAGAAAAACGCGCGCAAGAAAGAAAGAGCGATCGTTCCCACTCAAAACAGAACATGACTAGCAAAAACTAGAAAAGAGAGCAAAGAAGTGTTTTCACTTGTACGTACAGTTGCCCCGCCTGCTTGACTTACGTCAAGGCAGGCATGTTTTAATCCCACCACAATGGCACCACACGATTGGTGGGAAAGTTGACGCCTCCCACTTCTGATTGGCTAAAAACTAATGGAAGTTTAATTTTCTGTATGACAGCAAAAGCCTGATATTTTTTTTAATAACAAATTATAATAAATTCCATGATTTTTTACAATAAAAATATTGAGCTGGCGTTTTTTTATGTCGGTATTCGCTTATTTGAATGCCAAAGCTCCGCCCAGCGCAGGGCGTGACTGATTGGCCAAAGGATTAGAGGTTTACAAATTGTTTTAATACTGACGTGAAATTTACTAGATAGAAAAGTTTTAAACTTGAAAGGAAAGGCAAAAGAGAGCAAATATTTATAATACTTTTTTTTTTTTTTTGCAGTAAATTGCTCCGCCTCATAAAATACGAATCACCAACCACCACGACTTACGACTGTACGCTTAAAACAAAATAATAACTTCTGTACGAGATTTTAACCGCTCCGTCCGATGTACACGTGATTGGCTGGAAGTTGTCACCCTTGATTTTTGATTGGTTAAAAACTAACAGTAACTAAAAACTTGAAAAAAGATAGTAAGGGTCAATGAAATCCATGATTATTTATAACTAAAGTATCGTGCGAGTGTTTTTGATGTTATTACGTTCATTTGAGCGTCAGCGCTCCGCCCACAAATGGGCGTAACAGTAACCGTTGTTACCCGATTGGCCAAACATGAAACTCACCAAAGAAGAAAGCAAAGCAATCTAACGCATTTTCTCATTTGAGCATGGTTTAATAATTCAATCACAAACTTGCTCACATTTTTTTATAAGAAAAGAGATTGGGGGCGTGGTTTTGATCGCCCCGCCCAGTACACGTAAGACTACAAATCGACGCTGTTTTTAAATAAATGTAACTGGGCACTTAATTAAAGGTAATCAAACGTAATGGATAATTTTATTATAGTAAGGTCTTGTTAGGACAAGTAATATAATAATAAGATAATAAAAAACATACATTTTATAAAAAAAAAAGTTGAAAAGAAGTGAAAATCTCAAAACCTGATGGTCATTTGTTTCTCCGATATTGCCATAAAACTGGACAGGAGAGGCCCTGTAACTTTTCCCATATAAGTTACTTCGTAAAAATTCAAATTTTAAAATTTAAAAAAAATTTAAAATTAACTATTGTTGCTGCTTTCCATGAACACCCTATATACATGTTTATACGAACTTTTTTCTTTGCTTTGTTCTGTAAAATATATCCTTGAAGCAACGGCCTATATTTTTGTTAAATCCTCTACAAGCTGTTCTTTTACTGTGTGCAAATATTTAAACCTACAATGGATCACCATAAATGGCAACGATTCAACTCATATGTTCTTAACATAAATGTAATAGTTTTCGAGAAAAATGCAGTGGCAGATTTTCACTAAACCGTTCGAGAACTGCTGGCATAGCTAAAAGTGGAACGCGGCCTCCTCTTCAATTACGACCCGTAGCCAAAGTAGGCCAGGGTCAGTGCCTTACTGGATCTTGAGCAGCAACGACGTAAATCAGCGCCACTCCGATCATCTGGTCTGTCAAATCGTTCACAATTGAAATTAACTTAACTGCAAGTTTAAGTATTTTAAGTTAAAATCTAGTGCAATTCAAGAAGCTGCGGTTCGTAATTGCCGAACAAATTAATAGCGAGGTACAAACAAATTGTAATTTCTCATTCCATATTATTTTTAAAAGACTTATAAAAATTTTACATTTACTTTGTTTCCAAGGACCGTAAGTGGTAATACTTTCATAGCTAGCAGCGAGATTGCAGCGAAAGTTTATTTACGTAAAAGGTGAAGGAAGAACATTTTTAACGCGCTTGCCTAATTGGTGCATAAATTTTCATCGATAGTTGATATCATAAAACAAATAAATGTAATATTACTTCGCTCAGTGAATTAAAATTTTAGATAAAATAATTAATAAACGATATCAGTGATTATTATTACGAAACTCTGCGTTGAACATCGAGTGCGGTGTCGGTGGGCGTGTTCAAACCGAGAGGAAGGCGAAGTTGACCTTCCTATCTTTCTCACACGTTTCAGCAGCTCCAAACAAGTGGTCCATCCGAAATTTTTTTGGCTAAGATACGGCAGCCACCTAAAAATACCCGCAGAAGATAGCATTTTCGTGTACTTACACTGAGGTTTTTTTTTTATTTGCATTCAGTAAAAGAACGCCCCGTATAATTACAGCTTTTAATAATATCAAAGCTTTTCGTTCTTTTTTTTATTATTTATCAACTCGCTAACAGCAATTATTACAATACCGATGACGGTATATGAAATAATGAGTATGAAAACCACATTCTCGACAATAAACGCGAAATTGTATCCCACTCACAATCAGCGTTAGTCTAATTTTCTGGAAATTTCTGCGAACTGGCCCCCGAACGGATTCTCCGGATCAAATTATTAAAACCAGATTTGCACGCACAATGAAAGCGGCTTCAAATGGACGTAGGTGTCATCGGCGATAATTGTTTCGCATGGGGGGTATAAATCCATCAATCGCCCTCCCCTCCCCCCTAAACACCGATGGGTCATTTGATGGCCGCAATTTTTCACCTCGTTTTCCGAAGCGTTTAACCGCTCAATTAGTCGACGAACAACGGGTTACATTCGATGAAAATGTGTATGTGTGTGTGTGTGTGTGTGTGTATGTGTGCGTACGTGGGCGATATAATACACCCTCACGCAGAGTTCCCTTCCCTCCCCCTTCATTATCAACAATGGCTCTGGATTTGAATCCGAACGCTTTAAAAATGTATTTATTTTTACAATACAAGCATGGCAGGGTTTATCTTATGTAACAAAAAAAATAAATAAATTAGATTGTTTTGTTTAGGGGAAGAAGAGCAACAGTATGTACAGGGTGATTCAAAATAAATGTCCGACCCGTCAACAGCAGGTAGTACACAGAAAAAGAAAACAGAAAGTCTATATGGATAGGGGGTCTAATATCCATAGTTTTTGAGATAAAATTCAGATGTAAATTGGTTGATGGGCACTAATGCAGCTGTATTGCGTCACAAGAGCAATGGACTCGCATGAAATAGAACGAGACACTAGCGTTTACCTCGAAACGAGTTTACCTTGAAACGAAAAGAAAAAAATGTGTAATAAGCATTTCATTCATTCGAATTTCGGACTTGTGAATGTATACGTAAGAAATGAATCATAATTTCAGTTTTGGATTCAAAGGAGGTTATTTCTTGAAATGCCTCTGATGGATTTATTTCTTGCAATTTCGCACTTGCATGGCCTCAGTGAATACTACGCTCTTAACGTGTCGGACACTTATTCTGAATCACCCTGTATGCATTAAATCTTGGTAAATACGACGCAGATTGTGCAACTAAAAATTTGGAACGCAACAAATCTAAAAGCTATAAACAGAGAAGGAATTTTATGGTCTATTTAACTTTTATGGACTATTTAAGTGATGAATGCGAAACCGAGTGAACCGAACGAAAGTTTTAAGGGGGCCTTACATACGGGCGCTCGCTGACATTCGGCGGGTTTAATCGCGTTCCCATTCTATCATTTGACCTCCTGGCGACTATATCTAGGAGGGGGGGGGGGCTTTAGCACAATACAAAATACAAAAATCTAAAATGTGGAAAATACACGATCTGACGACGCATATCGACGTCGCGACGTTAACATAAAGCTACATCTTCGTGAATAGTGAATACCGTACGAGCGAGTATTTTAAAATTCATTGCGCAAAAGTAAGTTATCTTAAGGTCGTAATAATAATAATGATGATAGTAGTGAAATGGTAGGAAACTTTCTGGTGGATGGGAGGACGAGTTTGCTTCAACGATCGCCAGCAAAAAGCTCGTCGTAGTTTCGGGGGAGCGGCGCATTAAAATATTTGTCGTGTTTGGAAGGTCTCGACACACGCGTGCACATGCTTGTACACCTGTTCGGAACATGAAGAGAAGTCTTTGTCGACTAGGTGAAATTTTTGCAATTTTTGAATTTTTTGTAAATTAGCAAAATTCTTATAAATAGCAAATAAAATGATATTTTTCAGCAGACAAAGAAGAAACGAACTTGTGTTGCGCCATCTCTGTTTACCTTGCTGATCTATCTTTTTTCTCACTCTGTAGAATGTTTAAAACTCAATCCAATTTTCAAAAAAAAACCCAGAAAATTTAATCGATGACTAACTTGATTTGAAATTGCCTCAAACTATAGGTATACCGGGTGTTTGAAAATGGCTAGTACAAAAAAAAAATTGGTAATTGGTGATGGTCAGTTGAAGTCACCGGCAAAAAAATTCTAATAAAAGTACTTTAGAAATAAAAATTCCTAAAAATTTGGCCAAATTGTTGTCGCGCCACTGAGTTAAGGTAACAAGTTGCCACAACAGAGTCACAACTCAGTACCTTGACATTGACGGATATGGTGTTATTTCATGGAAAAAGATGAGAAATAATAAAAACTACAATAAAAAAATTTAAAAAGTTTTTTGGATTTCTTAAGACTTTCAGATGCCACAACTTTTTTTGTACTAGCAATTTCTAAACACCCTGTATGTATATTACAAAATATATCGGAAAGTGGCGTAAATACCAAAAAAGATTCTATTTTAAGAACAGATAAAGGAGCAGCAAGAAATAAAAAAAAACGAAAAAAAGAAAGCGACGTGTTACATACAAAGAAGTCAGCAAATAAACAAAAAGAAAAAAACGACAATTGTCAGACGAAAGAAACAAATGCTTTGGAAATACGAAGAATAAGGAAATGCAAAAACAAAAGAAGATCAACGACTCTAGAGGAAAAGAAAAACGAGAAACGAAAGAAGGACGGACAATTCTTTCAAATTCAAAAAATAAAATTGGCAGACGTTAAAAGCAAAGAAAAAAAATGAACGAAAAGCAAAAAAAAAATCAACAAAAAAAACAAACAAAAGGAACGACAATTGGTAGACGAAAGAAAGAAACATATGCTTTGGAAACGCGAAGAATAAGGACAAATAAAAACAAAAGAAGGTCGCGAATTTGGAGGAAAAGAAAAAACGAGAAACGAAAGAAGACGAACGATTCTTTCAAAATAAAAAAAAAAAATTGTTCGACGTGAAAAGGAAAGAAAGAGAAAAAATGACCGAAAAACAAAAGAAAACGGCGGGTTATAAAAAAAAATCAACAAAAAGAAAAACAAGAAATTGGCAGACGAAAGAAAGAAACAAATGCTGCTTTGGAAACGCGAAGAATAAGGAGAAATAAAAACAAAAGAAGATCGACAAATCTAGAGGAAACAAAAAACTAGAAGCGAAAGCAGACAGACGATTCTTTAAAAATCGAGAAAGCGACAACAAAACAAAAAATAAACACGTCGAGAAAAGCAAATTAAAAAAAGGAGGATGAAGCGCAAGAAGAAAACAAGCCGAAACAAACGACAGATTTTCAAAAATCCCGCGAGTCGTTTTTCATTTGTTTCCGACTTCTTTTTTACCTACCGAGAGCCTGACGCGAGCGAACGAGGATTCTGTGGGTTTTCGTTTGTTTTCCGTTCGCAGTAAATCTGCATTTCTTTATTGTCTTTTTTTCCTGTTTCTTTTGTTTCTTCTTGTCGGCAGAAGAAAAAGAAATCCACAATGCGGCACGAGTTTTCTTTTGTTTTCGTTGTTCTTTTGTTAATCCCTTGATCGTCGAATCTGTTCGTCGTAGGGGAGGCATCTTGGATTTTCTTCTGTTTCTTGCAACCCCTTTTCTTCTCATTTTAATTTTCTTTTTTGTTAGTCCGTTGATCGTCGAATCTAGTCGTTGCAGGAAAAGCGTTTTCGATTTTCTTTTGTTTCTCGCAGCCTCTTTTCTTCTCATTTCATCGACAGTTCTCATTTGTTTATTTTCGTCTAATTCTTCATCTCATTTTGTTTCTTCTAGCCCCCTTTCTTCTCATTTTATTTTCATTTTTTTTTTGTTAATCCGTTGATCGACGAATCTGTTCGTCGCAGGAAAGGCATTTCGATTTTCTTTATTTCTTGTAACACCTTTTCTTCTCAATTTATTTTCATTTCAATTGTTCGAGAAAAAAAAGAAAATTTAATCGAAGTAAGTTCGGTTTGAAACTGCATTCTGCATTTACTCGTCATTGAAAAGAAAGGAATTTCAGTGGCGCCACCTCTGTTTACCTTGCTGAACTGTCTTTCTTTCTCAGCCTGTAGAATATCTAAAACTCAATCCAATTAAAAAAAAAAAAACAGAAAACTTAATCGATAACAAATTTTTGATTTGAAACAGCAACCTATCTCTACTCTTCATTATTAGAAACAAACGAATCAATTAATTTCAGAAAACTAAGCGAATGTGAAGGAACCCGTCAGGAAAATTTAGGAAGAACCGTGGAAGAGGCATGCTTTATAAGGAAGCAACACAATTCAGATGTTTAGAATGGCTAGGTCTATGCGAGCAAAGGGAAATTCAAAGAAGATAAAAGAAAGCGCAATGGAACTTGCACCAGAAAGAGACCATTATGTTCGAGGTGTAAAGGAATCGATCTTTATGAACGAAGTTAAAAATTTTTTGCAACGAGATTCAAATTTCGGAAATCTAAGCCAACTGGAAGAAAATTCTCGGGATATTTTAAAAAGAAGTGTGGAAGAGAAGCTGCCTTTCCAAGAAAGCAATAGCCCGAAATGTTTAGAGCGGCTGGATCTACTCAAGCGACGAGGATTTCAAAGAAGATTAAAGAAGAACATCGGAAACTATTGCCAGACAAAACAAGAAAAGGAAATTTGGGGGAATGAGGCGCGTGATTTGCCAAAATAGTTAACCAGAAAAAGAAGAAGCGGCAAATGAAAAGGCGAAGCAAAGTAGACATAACCAAAATTACAAGAAGCAAGGGAAAGATGTAAAACTATTTAGTATTAGTACAACTGGTAGAATAAAATATTTTGAAAAAACGATGGCAGCAAGTGGTAAGGGACAATTTGAAAAAAAAATTGATAACATAAAAGGAGAATAAGATCATTAGTAAAAAGAAGTGAACTAACTACTAAGTTCCGATAGAATGGCAAAAGAAAGGAAGAGAGAAAGAGAGATTGATACGGAGGCGTGGGAGGAAGCAATGTGAAAAATAAAGACGGCTGGAGTCCCAAGGGCAGACGAAATTGAAACAGAGCTTGTAAAATACATATAAGAGAAGAACAGTTTAAGGTTTTTTGTCTGTACCATAAGAACAAAAACATATCGTACTTTCAATACATAAGAAGGGGGGAATTTTTTGACATCGTCGAATTGATCTACAAATTTCACTTTGAACTTCTTTTTCTTTTACATGGATAGAATAGGTTCGTATATGAACCATGGCTCTTCTGAGATGGACGTCTAACATTCTTTCCATCTCTTAGGTGGTCATCCTCACGATCTTCTTTCCTTAGGAACTTTCCAGGTTTTGCTTTTTTTGCCAATTTATCATCATCCATTCGTTCGATAAGCTTTCTTCTTTATTTGTACAGCGTTTTGGACCACTGAGATCCAAGGCTTGTCCATCCTTTTCTTCGTTTGCTTTATTTCCTCAGCTTTCTTCTCATATCTTCTCTTCTAGCTTGTTCTGATCGTATCCAGCCACTTCTTTTTCCGTGGACGTCTTCTTCTCTTTTTCCTTCCTTTTCGTTTCTCCTTTCCAATTCAATCTTTCTTCATCCATCGCTTTTCATTTACTTTGACTACATGGTTCAACCAAAGCCTTGCTTTCTATTGGTTTCAAAGTCTCTCAGTCTAACTCATTTATTAATACTCCCTCAATGATCCCCCTCAGTATCCCCCATTCCTTTCTTCTTTACCTTCTCTTCCTTAACCTACAATCCGCATTCTTTGTCCTCCATTCCAATAGTTTGAAATTTGAACACTCTTTCTAATTCTGTCTTTGATTTTATTATCTTCTGCGTGGGCCATAAATTGGTGTGTATTACGGCAAATCGTTCCACGTGCATTTATTCCACTTTTACCGAAAACTACTTCAAGTACCCAAGTTTCTGACAATGGTATTAGCCCTCGTTCGGTTTAAAGTCGAAATAAAAACAGAAAGTAATATCTTGCAACGCCTTTTTCACTCACTTCTAGATCTTCAACTGATAGATGTGTTGCCTCTTTGGCTTGCGACATTTTGTATTTTGCAGATTTCTCTGATCTCTCGGTTTCTTGTCGTGTCATTCTCCCCCAGTGCTCTCATTTCGATAGCTCTCATCATTTACGTTTGGTACTCTCTGCAGTGCACGTCTTAGTGTTTAAGGTTCTAGAGTGAGGTTATCTGCGAAACAAGCAAGTCTGCCGACATAACCGCACGTGCGTAGCCAACTTTATAAAGGCGAACTCTTGCAGGCCGCTCACGTCTTTCCACTTAGGATGCTGTGACTGCCGAACAACACATTAGGGGGGGTTCTTCTTCCTCTTCTTCTGCTCTTCCTCGGCGACGCCGCTGCCGATTGGGGGGTAGCGCGACGCGTAACCGGAATAGGAATTCTGCAACATAACTTTCATGTTTTATGCATGGACTTATGGTTTTCTTTTTTTTTTTTTTTTGGTCTAAAACATCTGCTCGTTCATCTGCAAAATTAAGTTACGTGTGGAAGTTGTTAAGGAGGAAATCTTTGTTCTTTCTGGGTAAGAGGAGGAGGATGCTTGACGTGAGAGGGGAAAGATGTGACGATTTATAATACGTATTTACATCAGGTGTTTAAACTAAAATCGGGTCGACTAAACGGATTAATTGAGATCGATGAGTGACTTGAGGGGGGAAAGATGTAACGATTTATAATACGTCAGGTATTAAATACTAAAATCGGATCGACTTGAGTGACTCGAATGACTTGAGTGACTTGAGGTGGGAAAGATGTGACGATTTATAATACGTCAGGTATTGAATACTGAAATCAAGTGGACTAAACGGATTAATTGAGATAGATGAGATACTTAAATAAAAGTATTATGTATGATATCATACCTCAAGGAAGGAATGTCTGATAGTGATCATAATAATAAACCTCATTAACTGTGACAAGGCGTTCACGTCTGCAGACATTGTCGTAACGGCGGCGTTTAGACAACAACGCGGAAATGCTGCATTACACGTAATAGTGTAATCGTGTGAGTTATGAAACGCTCATTGTGAATACAATAAAATATTCGTTATGATTTAATG
This sequence comes from Prosopocoilus inquinatus, assembly GCA_036172665.1. Classification (NCBI taxonomy): domain Eukaryota; kingdom Metazoa; phylum Arthropoda; class Insecta; order Coleoptera; family Lucanidae; genus Prosopocoilus; species Prosopocoilus inquinatus. The sequence goes on along the minus strand of CM069871.1, from coordinate 10,170,543 downwards.
GGGACAAAGGAGGCCTTATCTCGGCGGCCATTGTTCGGGAACAAAAGTACCAAAGGCAGACGGGGCAGCAGGCCGACGCTGATTTGGCCTCTGAACTCGGTGTCGAGTTAATTTATTGGGACGGGCTTATCGGATTTTCGGACTCATTTCGTACGACGTATTCACGTTCACGTTCACATCCACATCCACATCCACATCCACATTCACCCAGTCCAGGCCAGAACAGAAATTAGGTCATACAGTTTCGATTTACAAAAGAAGAAAAAAAAATTACTCGCACATTTCAAATAATGTACTTTCTTGTTACACCAGCTTTAATGTATACGTGGGATTGGTCTAAAAGCAATTGCGTGTTTTCTCTAATAATCTCTAATAATAATCGACTTGACAAAAGCCGAAAACCCTTTGTACTCTGTTTCGATAGTAGAGCTCCACATCGAAGAGGAGGAAATGAAATGGCTGGAGGAGACAATGAGAGAAGGAAGAGAGACAAACCCGGCTAATTATATTACAATATTAAACTGATTCAAAATCAAACTCTCAGAAAATAGGAGCGAAGACCAGGATAAGTTAGGTTATGTGAAATACTTTTCTTTTTTTTATTTACATACCGCCAACTATTTTGAATTTCGCGCGCTCGTTTTCGACGATTTACAAACCCGCACGCCAATTAGTTAGGCAACCATACCCTCATTTCTTGTTTTTTTTTTTTGTAACGATGCTTTATGGTCCCATCCCAATCATGTAACATACGCGCCTCTTTATTGATGGCCAGATTCGGCAGCAAAAATCGTTCGTTTATTCATGTCAAATAAGAAGGTGTGTGATGGCAAGCAACCGTATTGGGCTGTCGATAACAGTAATATCAAAAATATTATACTTCACAAGGCCCAATAAAAAAGGCGGCAATGGCGCATGGGCGTGAGTACTCTCGCGTAGCTTACATTCTAGGCTATGTAAAATACTTTTTTTTTTTAATTTACATACCGCCAACTATTTTGAATTTCGCGCGCGCGTTTTCTACGATCTACAAACCCGCACGCCAATTAGTTAGGCAACCATACCCTCATTTCTTGTTTTTTTTTTTTTTTTTTGCGACGATGTTTTATGATTCCACCCCAATAATGTAACGTACATGCCTCTTTGTTGTAGGTCAAGGTCAGATTCGGCAGCAAAAATCGTCCGCTTATTTATGTCAAATAAGAAGATGTGTGATGGCAAGCAACCCTATTGGGCTGTCGATAACAGTAATATCAAAAATATTATATTTTAGAAAAATTTTGTGCAAATCGTTTTTGATTGCAGTGAGAACCTCGAGCAGCCTCTGGACAGCTGTTTCAGCCCTGCTTGGGGCTTCTTCAGCAGAAACGTAGCTCGACATTCCCACTGCAGACCAAAAACGACTTGCCCAATTTATTCGCAAATGCGATGTGAGAATGATGAACATATAAAATAGCGACATCTTACTATCGCTTTTTGACCTAACATTGCAGTAGGATAGACAATAGATAGACAATCTATCCTACTCTAATCTATCCTACTGACAATCTATCCTACTGCAATGTTAGGTCAAAAAGCGATAGTAAGATGTCGCTATTTTATAAGTTCATCATTCTCACATCGCATTTGCGAATAAATTGGGCAAGTCGTTTTTGGTCTGCAGTGGGAATGTCGAGCTACGTTTCTGCTGAAGAAGCCCCAAGCAGGGCTGAAACAGCTGTCCAGAGGCTGCTCGAGGTTCTCACTGCAATCAAAAACGATTTGCACAAAATTTTTCTAAAATCTTTCATTATGCTTTGACAGCAAGCGTGGCCGCTTTGCATGGGGGACTCATTAGGAGCAAATCCCGCTTCAATTTGTCTATCCTACTGCAATGTTAGGTCAAAAAGCGATAGTAAGATGTCGCTATTTTATATGTTTAAAAATATTATACTTCACAAGGCCCAATAAAAAGGGCAATGGCGCATGGGCGTGAATACTCTCTCGTAGCTTACATTCTAGGCTATGTAAAATACTTTTTTTTTTTAATTTACATACCGCCAACTATTTTGAATTTCGCGCGCTCGTTTTCGACGATCTACAAACCCGCACGCCAATTAGTTAGGCAACCATACCCTCATTTGTTGTTTTTTTTTTGCGACGATGTTTTATGATTCCACCCCAATCATGTAACGTACATGCCTCTTTGTTGTAGGTCAAGTTCAGACTCGGCAGCAAAAATCGTCCGCCTATTTATGTCAAATAAGAAGGTGTGTGATGGCAAGCAACCCTATTGGGCTGTCGATAACAGTAATATCAAAAATATTATACTTCACAAGGCCCAATAAAAAGGGCGGCAATGGCGCATGGGCGTGAGTACTCTCGCGTAGCTTACATTCTAGGCTATGTAAAATACTTTTTTTTTAATTTACATACCGCCAACTAATTTGAATTTCGCGCGCTCGTTTTCGACGATCTACAAACCCGCACGCCAGTTAGTTAGGCAACCATACCCTCATTTCTTGTTTTTTTTTGCGACAATGTTTTATGATTCCACCCCAATCATGTAACGTACATGCCTCTTTGTTGTAGGTCAAGGTCAGATTCGGCAGCAAAAATCGTCCGCCTATTTATGTCAAATAAGAAGGTGTGTGATGGCAAGCAACCCTATTGGGCTGTCGATAACAGTAATATCAAAAATATTATACTTCACAAGGCCCAATAAGGAAGGGCAATGGCGCATAGGCGTGAGTACTCTCGCGTAGCTTACATTCTCTTAAGAACAACTACAAAAAAAAAGCTACGGCGTGAAGCTTGCAAGACCAAAATGACCGTGAAATGCAAAAAAAAGGAAACAAAATGTAGAAATGTTGCGTTACCGCAACGTGCTCGACTCGCATGTGAAAAGAATAGCCTACCCGACCGGATTGGTCAAATCAAACGTTTATTGTAACAAAGGTTACATTTTCTTTGTTTTTTTTTCTTTTTCAAATTTCTTGCGTATTAGTTGCGGATGACTGTACTTAACTCGGCCTTGTCGTTGATATCCAACGGAAAGTGTGGTTAGGTTTGACTGTTCGCGAGCAGTGTTTTTGTTTGTTTTGTTATTTTTATCCCTTTTCTTCTTCAAATTTAAAATTTTTCTGGTTAATCTGATATAATATTTTTTTATAATCGCTAAGGACTTCTGAATACTTTTTTTGTGTCTAACGCCATTTCGAGCGTGAGCGTCTTTGTCGTGGACCCATTTTAGGTTAGGAACAGTTTTGTCTAGTGAGTTGCAGTATTTCATAAGTCGTGAGATACAAATTTCTAGATCTTTCTTCTCTCGCCAGACATGCACGTATTAAGTTGCGCCCTTGAGTGAACTTTTGGCTTTTTCGCTGTGGTTTTATTGCTTGGCCTGAAAATACGCTTTGCGTAATTCTGCCCACTTAGTGGAGACGCCGCGTGGAAAAAACAGTGCCTTGCACAGGTAGTTGTTATAATAACGGACACCATCAAGCGATTACGCAACACAAAAATGCAATGTTGCCTGAACGATACAAAAATATGGGAGCGACTGAAAGTCACCGAATATCCTAAAATATCGGTTTCCAAAATCCGCTCCGCGTCCCGCGGCAGATCGAATAAATTCGGGGTTAATTCAGCCTTTGAACCCGCGTTCGAAGGCACTATTTTTCGCACGCGGCGTCTCCACTGAGTGGGCAGAATTACGCAACGAGTATTTTCATTTTCCATAGTTTGAACCCATTTAAAAGTTGTACACAATAGATAAAGCGACAAAGAAAGTTTCTTATCTTTATTTGGGGTCGGGACAGTGTTGCCAATCCACTCAATGAAAAATTCCTTTTTCGGCATCCAGTGTTTCTTTAGAACTGGAGTAGGTTTTTCTTGATTGTCGAAAACGTTTTTCATTTTTTTTTTAATTGCTATAATAAATAAGATTATTATAATTTCTTTGTAAATTAAAATTTTTCGACCGTGTTTCTGGGTCATTACAAATGTTCTTTTTTTTGTTTGGTTTCTGATTGTTAAATATTTTTCTGTCTTATTCTCGCGAAACGTAACGATCCCCTTTTGTTCCCAAGAAGTTGAAAAATTTCGTAGATTTTTAATGAGTTTTTGAGTTTTTTTTTTGTTTGAAATTATCCCTAGATTTAACGACTTTTTCCCTAAATTGGCAACACTGCTCCGGGTGAAGTAGCATTCCGTCTCGCTCACTTATGCGCCTGTATATGTGCGGGTAGGGATGCATATTTTAAACAAAATATCGATACTTAATATCGTATGATGCTTTTTTTAATAATATCGATACCATAGGATACTTCAGAGACAGAGAGAAAAAAATAATTAAAAAATGTTATATATCACAACGACGACTGAATGCTACATGTACGTCACAAATTAGTAAAGCCAAATTGAGCTATGCCCATAGTTACGAAGAGAAGGGCTTGGACGAATCAAAACCAACACGAACTGAACAAAAGCCAATCGTGTCTAAGATGATATCAGTAATAACCAATGGCATCAAATGTCAAGTGTGAACATAACTTATATTTCCGTCGAAATAACAAGTGGACAGAAAAACGTAAATCGCAGGAGCCAGATGACACAAAAAATAAAGCCGTCGCAGAGTTTTACGATCAATCTCGACGATTAGAATAAACATTCGATTTAATTCCCACGAAATGTGGCGAAATGTAGCTGCGGACGCTTGCAAAAGATTGTGCAACCCAAGCTAAAAACTAAAAATACAAACTCCGGGCCAATGAAAGTTTAATTTAAGGCAATTATAATGGATTATAAGGCAAATATAATGAATTTATTGCTGGGACGTTTTGAAATGTGCAAAAAATAGTCTGCGACTTGCACCACAAAACTAAATCGTGGCGTGGGACGCAGTTTTATGTTATAGAAATACTATCATTCTGGGACAAAAATGATGATAAATAAATAATGAAACAATCGAGAAACTACGCCGCTCGTCGTGCACACCGCAACTATGTTTCTTTCCGAAGAAAATGTTTGCGATTTAATATACAGGATGACTTTTGAAAGCGGTTCTCCAAACCGTAACAGATTGAGTAATTGAATCGAGAAGACGAGATTATTATTTTTTTATGGTAGGTTTGAGTTATTGTCATTAATTTGGCGATTGCGATACCTTCCGATTCTGAAATGAAAGTATCGGTACTTCAAAAATATCGAAGCGAAGGTATCGGTGTTCCGATCCCGTTCGATACCCAAAAAATATCGATACTTATAAAAGTATCGAAGCACCGCATGCATCCCTAGTTGTGTATAAATAAAGATTGTTGTTCGCAATAGAATTTTGTGACATTCCCAATTGAGGGAGTTACACTTAATTTATTTTGACCCATGTTGTGTCGAAACTGTGATATAGTTTGTGTCTTTTGTCGGATCACTTCGGATCCTGATTTTATTGAGTAAATTGGTGCGAATTCAAGGCACATCGCGAACGCTGTCCCACGCCCTTCTCCACTGGACAGTTTGCGGCTAGAGCGCACGCAGAGCAGCGCGAACTTGCCACCCAAAATATTTTAATAGGAAGTAGGAAAACATGAGTATTCAATTTAAAGGTTTTTTTTTTTGATATAAAGTATTTTTTAAATCCACGTTTCCTTCCAAAAGCCAAATTAATATCGTCGTGACGTTTGTTCCTGTCGACCCTCAACACAGTGAGGGTCAATAACGTCAAGTTTGGTGAGTCATTGAGATTACATTTTCTCCCTTGCTTTTCATGTCACGTAATCGCCCATAATCACAGCGCCCACCTGTGCAGAGCATTTATTTTCCCACGCCTTCTCCTCTAAGTGGGCACAATTTCGCAATTATTTTGAAAGACTCGATGATGATGATACTACGAGAAGCTTCACACGCGCGCCTAATTACCGAAATTGTTTCTTACAGGTTTCCAATATCTCTTATTCCTCCGGTCATTGCGTAAACTTCTCCTTTTCGTGAAAAATAGCGTCCATTAAGAGTGGATAACCGATGACATCACTTAAAGATAATTTCCTCTGAGAGAGAGAGAGAGGGACACGTTGAAGGCCGGTCGTTTTCGTAATAATAATAAGAATTTCGTAATGATGACGGCCATTAAAAGGATTTCATTACATCCCATTAACAATCCTCAAAGGACGCTCTCGCCCAGGACGTTTCAATTAAAACCGGTGTGCAGACGTTCGTTAATTCGGCCGTCTCGTCTGCTCCCACGGAACGCCAAGAGGCAACGGTTTCGATTGATCAGCGCGGCGGAGCTCAGCAGCGGTTAATCGAGACATCCCCGAGGGCGCCCACAAACCTATTTCGATGTTTGATAGCATGCTTGAAAAGTTTCTTCTTCACGTCTGGAACTACTTGAAAGCTTGCTTAAGGATATGTTTTGAATAAGTAGGGTGACCCCCTCAAGCTATAATCTTGATGACCTTGAGAAGGACCTTGAAAAAAAGAACTTTGAAGAAGTCGATTTGGCCAATTTGGTCGATTCCCAAACGTTTTTTTTTAATTTTTATTTATTTTTTGCAAAAATCGGCTGCCTTGTCAAGACATTTCCATTTCTCGAACGTCAGTCGTGTTTTTGCTTTCAAAAATCGATTTTCTTTTGTTTCTCTAACAGTCGATTTTCTTTTGTTTCACGCTCGACAACCGATGCGAAACCCTAAGCAGCCGTCTCCTATTTGTTGAAGGTTTGAATGCTTTTCGCTTGTCAAGAAGTCAATTAAAGTCAATTGTTTTTCTTTTTCACTCTTTCACGAATCTATCAACTTTTGTTTCTTCTGTAAAAGTAATCGATAGTCGATTTGGTTTTCACTCGGAATCCAATAGTTTACGGTTTTCAGCTTTTGCTTTTGTTTTTTTTTTTTGAAGTTCAATTCTCCCAATAGGAAACGATCATCTTTTTCCGAGTATCCGCCGTGTTTTGCCTTGAAATGTCTCAGCCGTCTCTTGTTTTCCCAAGTGTCGATTAATCTTTCGTTTCGCGCTCGAGAATCGATTAGTCAATCGCTTCTTATTTTTGTTGAAACGTCGTGAAGGCCTCTCGCTTGTTTGTCGGAAAAACGACGTCAATTGTTTTTTTCTTTTCACTTTCACGAAACAGTCGGCTTTTGTTTCTTCGAGAGGTAATCGATTACCTTTTGTTTCTTCAAGAGACAATCGATGGTCTTTTGTTTTTCACTCGAAAACCGACACGAAGTTAGCGCGGTGTGTTGTTTTCAATTTTTTTTTTTTTGCTGAAAATCTATTCCCTTAAAAAAGATCTTCAAGAGGTAATCGACAGTCTTTTGTTTCTTCAAGGGACAATCGACAGTCTTTTGTTTTTCACTCCAAAACCGACACGAAGGTAGCGCGGTCTGTTGTTTTAATTTTTTTTTTGCTGAAAATCTATTCCTTTAAAAAAAAGGTCACCCTCCAAATATCGATACTTTTTTTTGCTTTCTTTGGAATTTCGTGATCTCTTGTTTCTCCAAGTGTCGATTATTTTTTGTTTCACCCTCCAAGATTTTTTATACAAAACATTAAACGATTGCCTTTTATTTTATATCACTTTACAGAAGATGATTTTTTTTCCATCTATTGTTACTCGATTTTTCACGAAACTTTCGGCTTTTGTTTCGTCGAAAATCAATAGTGTTTTGTTTTCCAATGTACAGAACCTTGTCTTGTTTTCTTCGGGAACCGATACGCGGGTAAATCAAATTTATTTTATTTATTTGTTTATTTTTTCTTTTTACAAAAATCCGATGACTTCCGAATTCTTTTTCAGTTTCCGAATGGAAGGAGTGCTCTTTATTATGAGAAATCGGCCGGCTCTTGTTTTCCTCAGAGTTAAATATTCTTTTGTTTTCTCTCGAAGATATTGCTTTACTTTGACCGAAAATTAGTCGTGCTTTGGTTTACTTTTGAATAGCCGATCGCTTTTCGTTTTTTAAAGGTCGGGCGTCTTTTGTTTTTCATCGGAGAACCGATGCGGATCGTCTTTAATTTTCTTTATTTTTACGAAAACCCTACGCCTTTTCTAACGTAAACGTCAGTCGCGTTTTTTTTTTTTTATTTTTTGAAAAGTAGATCGACTTTTGTTTCTCAAGTCCAAAGGTTGCTCGAGCTTTTTTTTTTCTCAAGTGTTGAGGGTCTTTTATTCCTCGTGTGTTTCGAGAGTTTTTAGAAAAACCCCACCCCTTTTGAAAACATTTTCAATTTCTCATTATGAGTCGCATACTTTTCAATTTTGTCTTTTGTTTCTCAAGTGTCGATAGTCTTTTATTCCTCTTTTCACAAGAGTCGTACGTTTGTCTTTTTTTTTTAGAAAAATCCGTCCCCTTTTGAAAACATTTTCACTTTCCTTCCCATCGTGAGTCGCACGTTTTCTTTTTATTCGTGGAAAAGTAGATCGTCTTTTGTTTCTCAAGTCCAAGGGTTGCTCGTCCTTTTTTTTCTCAAGTGTCGATAGTCTTTTGATCCTCCTTTCTCAAGAGTCGTTCGATCGTCTTCACTTATTAATATATTTATTTTTTTTTTAGAAAAACCCGACCCTTTTTGAAAACATTTTCACTTTCCCATCATCGTGAGTCGCAAGTTTTGCTTTTTTATTTTTGGAAGAGTAGATCGTCTTTTGTTTCTCAAGGGTCGGTCGTCTTTTGTTTCTCGTTTCTCAAGAGTCGCACGATCTGTGTATTTTTAGTCTGTTTTTTATCTAAGGGTTTTTTGTTTTTATTTTTCGGACGAACGTTTTTGTAATTTTTTTTTAAATAATATTTCATAATTTTCTGGTTTTAAATATACCTATATTGTAGCCATCGGTTTCGGCTGTAATAAGTCCTCATTAGGCTGTCAAATTCAAATTGTAAATTATTGTAGAAGGAAAGATAAAATGAAATTTAAACCACTTTTGTTTGTTTATACTTTGTTTTCTATTTATTTCTGTTTCATTTAAAGTATTTGTCAATTTATTCTTTAATTTCTTTTTTAAATACTTGGTTTATCCTGAAATGCCTAAAATCGATCACGTTTAATTTTTTTTAAATCTAATTTTTGTCTTTTGTGTTCCAAAAAAATCCTATTTTGTTTTTCACAAACCAATATTTTTTTAATTAATTTTATTAATTATAATTATTAAATCAGCGATTTTTTTTTATTTTCCTTATTGGTGCTTTTTTCTTGTTGTAGTGCAGCAAACCGATTTATATCTTTTCCTTTAAGACTTTAAACAATTCTTACCTTTTTACAATCAACAAGTCTTAAATGAAAGAATGTAAATCGGTTTGCTGCATTGCAAAAAGAAAAAAACACTAATAAGGAAAATAAAAAAAAAACGTTGGTAGACTGAATCAATAAAATAAATATTGGCCCGTGAAAAACAAAATGTAGGATTTTTGGAACACAAAAGACAAAAATTAGATTAGAAAAAAATTAAACAATTTTCAAAATTTTCAAAATGAAATTGTTATTTTTTTAACTGCGCACCCTTGATTGCGTTCGTTCATTCATTTTTTTTTTTGTCAACACTATACAAGCAGTTCAGATGCACCCTGTATACGTTCATTTCATTTCAAATAAAAAAATTTCTCGCTGAAGATAATTTGTTATTGAGTCTCTCACAACAATTTAATATTGTCAAGCATCAAGTGAAACATCGAAGTGTATCTGTGGATCCCCTTTTCAGCTAAATTCGTCGCCTCTCCTCCTCAGACGATCTCGAAAGTTCCTTTCCAACGGAGGAATCCTGAAAGCGGTCGATTTTAATATTTAATGTCAATATTTTCGTAAACCCGGCCAGGGCCCGTACATTTTCAAATGATTTAAGAGCAAGCACTCCGCCAAGCCAAGAGAGGAATTTATCATTTATTTACAGACGTTTTCTTTTTTCTTTTTTTGCTGTCACAATTTGTAAACAAATATTTATGTTTATTCATTGACGACATTTGAAAACTCGTCAAGAGAAGTAGGTAAACGTTTCGGTTACCGATTGAATAAAAACAGAAGAGAGAAGAGAAATAGAGTTACCACTCTCTTTGGCTGACGAGACATAATGTTTAAAAAAATAAAAATAATAAGAAAAATAAAACAAAATTCAATTTCAAGGTTTCAAAGTATACATAAATCTACGATTGGCGAATTGATTATTTATGACTTCCTCTTCGCAGTAAAAACAACGCCCGGATGCCAGGCATTCATTATTTCTGTGGGGGATTCACCGTTTTAATTTTCTGTACCGCGAAATATCGGAGAACGATTCGGACAATGTGGGGGGTGGGTCGGATTTAGAGGATGGGGGATGAAAGATAAGAAGCGCGCTCCGGATTTCGGTGGTGACCTCTTGCTTAGTGTTATTGTAATGCTAAGTCGTAATAGCAACCGCTTCTTCTTCATCTGTGGGCGGGGGGGTGGGGGGCGAGCATTGTGTAACATTGTGTAAACCAGCTTCATTGATCCCTTCGGGTTTTATTAAATAAAATGCGACCCTGAAATTTAACGTATTAACGAAAACCGTAAACACGTCCTGGATTTCTTCTATTATTAAGGGGGAAGGGATGTAAGCGACAGCCAATGTAACATATATTTCGTTCTCGTCTCTCTCAAGGACTCTCCGTGTAAATCAGAGAATCCCAAACTTCTTTAAGCATCGATCCCTCAGTACAAAAGGAAGTTTCCATCCTCCCCATCCCCCCCCCCACTGAAAGCTCAATCGCCTTATGATTTAAACTACCATTAATCAACTCTCCTTATTTTAATTCTTAATAAACGAATTGAACAATAATGAAAATTAAGAATGATTACTTGATTTTGAAAAAAAGAATCAATCACGTACTTGGTTGTAATGAATTTGCATTAAGCGACATCTATGAGCTGATTAAGAAATGAACGTAATCAAGTTTTCTTTGTAAAATTGTTGGATGTGATGACTTTGGTGCTGATTTCGGTCCAATCGATGGGTTTTAAAAATCTGGCTGCTTTAAATAAACACGTCATATTCGAAGAGCGCCATCTATCGTCCCGAAGTAAAAACGAATTTAATTTTAAATATCAATAAAACCTCATCGTTTTTATATTCTCGGCAAAAACATTTTTTTTTCTAAGTAAATCGCAAAGGTAAAATCAATGCACGTTAGAGTTTTCCAGAGCGCCACCTGTTGTCCAAAAGTGAAAACTATTTTTAGTCAAATTTGCTTTATAACTTCGCGATAATGTTCTCACTTAAATCTCTTCTTCACTTCAGTACAGTCAGCGGGTTAAAAATTATCTGCTGGCTGTAAATAAACGCGTCACAATCGAAGAACGCCATCTGTCATCCCAAAGTGAAAACTAATCTAATTTTAATACCGATAATACTACTGCGTTTTTATAGTCTCTGCAAAAACATTTCTTTTTTCTAATAAAATCGAAAATATAAAAACCATACGCGTTAAAGTCTTTCGAAGCGCCATCTCTGGTCCAAAAGTGAAAACTATTTTAATCGAATTTCCTTATAATTTGACGCCGACGCTCTCAGCTAAATCGATTAGCTTCATCACTACTGTGCTTACTTCGAGTATCGTTTTCTTTTGTTTTTTGTTCATTTCATATTTTCTCTTTCTCTTTTGTTTTAAGGAATTGATGTTTTGCATTCTATTCACGGTTCTTTTGTTTCTTTTATTATTTTGTTTCTTGCCAGACTTGTAAAAGTTTTCTGCCGGAGAATCGCCTTATTTAATTAATTTTTTTTTGTCTATGGTTTCTTTCTTCTATTTTTCGCATTCTTCGAACTTTTTGATTCGTTTGGGAAAACCTTGTCGATCTTCTTTTGTTTTCTTTTCACTTTATGCCTCGTATTTCATTGATATTTATTTCATTTCTTTTTTTGTTTGTGTGATTTCTTTTGTTTTCTTGTTCGTTTCACATTTTTTCCTTTTCCTTTTTGATTTCTACGATTTTTCTAAACAGAAAATTGTTGTTTTTCGTTCAGCTAATGATTGGTTCAGCTTGCTGTCGATCTTCTTTTGTTTTTTGTTTTTTTTTTGGTGTTTAATTTATGCCTTGGGATTCTTTTATTCCTCTTTCATTTCTAATTTTTTTTGTAGGCTTTATTTGTTTTTTTTACTTGTTCCTTTTTTTTAAATTACAATTTGACGACATTTAGTTTTTGTTTTGTCTATCCTGTTCTTCGGTTTTCTTTGTTCTTTGCTTGAAATTACTTTTATTTACTATATTTTTTTATTTAAAAAAAGACGCAATTTTTAAAGTAAAGCAGTGTTTGAAACTTGACCAGCCTAAACTTTCTAAAATCTTGGTATCATGGTACTTCTGCTTTTTTTTAATTCATTTAATGCTTTTGTGTTTCTTCTCTATTTATTTTTCTCAATTCAATTTTTCACATTTTGTTGATTCACGCTCGTCTTTTATTTTCTACTAGTCTTATTTTTAATGATTTTTTCTTTGTCTCAGTTGTGGTCTTTTGTTTTATGTGCTGTACGTAGCCGTTAATTTCTGGCAACCCTGGCAACAACTGCAAAAGGGAAAGAAGGTTTATTTCATAATTGTAATCGGAACTTTAACGATTTATAAATATCGGGACGGTTCCGTCAGAGATTTCAACTGCAATTTCAGTAGGATAGGGCGGGCACTGCCCACCTTGCCCTCCCGACGAGCCGCCACTGCCATTTACAGAGTGATTCGGAACCCGCGGTTTTTCAAACCGTAACAAAATTTCGCTTAGTTTTAGAACGTGTATTTTGCAATTGGCACTTGTATTCAGAACTAAGTAGTATAGCATAATCAAAAATTGAAAGGAATAAAAAATAAAAATAAAAATAAAAAAATGAGTAAAGGCATAAAAATAAATGAAAATATGAAAATAACTTCTTTGATTTCCTTTAAATTAGAAGATAAGTAAAAACTGTATATAAAATTGGAAAGAACTTTTGGTTAAAATTGTTATTATTGTTATTGTTTTTATTACACCATAGGACTTAAGAGTTTAAAATAAATAAGAATTTAAAGAATTAAAAAAAATGAAAACGCTAAAAATAGAAAAATAAAACAAAAGGAAACCAACGCCATTTACTTATATTATACATTATAACCTTTTGTCAAAATTATTTTTTTATTATTAAATCGTAGAAGTTAACAGTATAAAATAAACAAACGACGAAAATAATATTAATTACACTTTACTTTCTTAGCTTTTGAGGCATGGTGCCCGCACCACATACAAATTCTATCCAAGCGACCCTCACCGCAACCACACCTTCTACCCCGTCGGTTTCGGAAGCCTAACAAACGTAAGTTCCTCTTTTAATAATATTAATAATCATAATAATTTTATTAAATGGTAGACAAAAAAAAATTGTATACACAAGTGAATGGGTTTCTGGGTTTCTGTTATTGACATTAAAAGAAAGCGAATAGAATATAGGATTCCCAAAATTAAAACATATTTTTTAGGAGGGCAAATATGGCGAAATTGTTTTTTCTTGTTACTTGCCTAAACGGTCGTAATCGAATTTCAGAATAATCACAAAGCAACACAAAACCTGTGGCTGTAATCAAAATAAATAGTGAGAAAACCCCTCGACCACATTAATTCACTGAAAGCGAATAGGTATTTCGGTAACGAAGTTACCATCTTCAGCGCTAAACTGATATTAAACTTTAAAAAATCAAATAAACTAAACTAGACTAGCCCCCCCCCCCCTTCACTTTCTTTGTACCGTATTATGCATGCAAAGCACTCACTAGTTTATGCATGAATCAAAATTTCTTTAAATTTAACAACGAGTTTTACCAACAATTGGAAGGGGCAGCCATGGGAAATAGCTTGTCACCGTTTATGGCAAATCTGTTTATGGGTAAATTTGAAACGGAACTTAAAGCCTCTTTAGATTATTTCCCTAAAATCTGGGTGAGATACGTCGATGATATATTTTGTGTTTTTGACCAAAGTAAATGTTCAATAGAGCAATTCCCTAAAAGTTTAAACTCTAAATTCACCACCATCAAATTTACCTATGAAATTGAAACTAACAATAAACTACCCTTTTTAGACACATTAGTAACTAGAAATAGTAATAAATTAGAATTTAACGTTTATAGGAAATCTACTAATGTTAATAGATTCATTCCCGCGGATTCAAATCATTGCAAACAATATAAATTAGCGGCCTTAAATTTCTTAGTGCATAGGATGCTGACATTCCCTTTATCAACTGTTAATTATAGTAAAAAACTTCAGGAAATTATTAAAATCGCCACGTACAATGGTTACCAACCCGATTTAATCTATAACATTATTAGAAAACAAAAACAAAAATTAGAGATTAAAAAAATAACCACACTAAAATCTGACAAAATAGGTGAGATAGATTATAAGAAAATTGTAAAAATGCCGTTTTATCCTCAATATACTAAAGGGTTGAATACAATTTTTAAAAAATTAGGTTTAAGAATAGTTTACACCAACAATAACAGCTTAAAATCGTTGCTGGGAAATCCAAAAGATAAAGTAGATTCGGAGGATAAATCAGGTATATATAAAATTAGTTGTAAAAATTGTGATCAAATTTATGTAGGGCAAACAAAAAGATCCGTAAAAATTAGATTCAAAGAACATTGGCTCATTTAAAATACAAACGCTTTGATAAATCTAGTGTTGCCTTACACATGCTTGAAAACAATCATTCGGTAATTAAATAGAATTAATCAAACAAATTAATAACAAAACAAACCTAGATTCTTTCGAAAGCTTGGAGATTCACAGAAATAGGAATAGATTAATGAATTTTGAGAACTCCGGGCCGACCACTTCTAGCCTCTTCGACCTTTAGATTTTCGAAGAATCCCGGTTTGCTTTGCATTCATAATACGGTACAAAGAAAGTGAAGGGGGGGGGGGCGGCTAGTCTAGTTTAGTTTATTTGATTTTTTAAAGTTTAATATCAGTTTAGCGCTGAAGATGGTAACTTCGTTACCGAAATACGTATTCGCTTTCAGTGAATTAATGTGGTCGAGGGGTTTTCTCACTATTTATTTCGAATTTCAGAAGTTTATTATTACAATACAATTCGACTGTGGAATTTGGAATTTAATGATTTAATGAAATTTAATGAAAACCACGTTCTGCGTGTGTTTTTTTTATATTAAGGGGGAAGGGATGTAAGCACCAGGTAGTATATTGTACCTCTGTGTCGTTTTCCTCTTATGTGTGGGATTCACGCGTTATTTTTTTTTTTAATTAATTGTAAATCGTTCTCCTGTGCTTTATGTGTTTGGGGGGTTTTCAAGAAAGTCGCACGCAATTTTCGGATAAATGTGCAGATGTAAATTACGCTTAGTTTCCGTCGTCGCGTCTCGTCGCGTCGCCTCCACAAATCTATGGCGTGATTAATAACCGTCCGTGAATTTTGCAATTGGTTTGGGGTTGCTGTCGCCACTTCAAATAATCACCGCCCGCGACCAGACTCTTGGAATAAATTGTTGGGTGGTGGCGTTCGATTACAAAAGAAGAGTAATGTAGTTTGCTGCGCGAAATTTCCTCCTTCGTCGAACTGGTTTCAATTTTTCAATCCGGATTTCACCATCGCATCGCCCTGTTTATTTTGCCCCACTGCTGCCGCCGCCACCGACGACGACGACGACACAAAACAAATGCGGACGAATTTAATAGTGGCGCCCTATTTACATTCTAAATATATTTGCTTTTAATTAAATCGGCGATGCAGTTTGGTTTCCATTATACGTACATACACAACATACGTATTTACTCGGTGCGTTGTGTTCAAAGATAACAAGCAGGTAAACAAACAAAATCTTCCTTGCATGCATGTACGAGCGCGCGCGCGTGTGTGTGCGCGTTTGATACATCTGAAGACATCAAAAGACGTTGTTGGAGAGAAAAGGAATTCGATGACAATAAAACCCGCTCGTTCAATCTTTCCCGGCACGATCCTCCTCCCTTTACCCCTTTGTATTGCAAATCATCAAGTTTAAGGCAGCAAGCAATCTTATGGTCGACTGGTCTTTGACCAGTCGTGGATGGTGCGTTGAATATTTCAGGAGATGCCTGGCTGTTGCACTTGGCATGCGGCGAGCACCGTGCGGCTTGACCCGTTATGTAACCCCCCCCCCCCGGCGGCAGCGGCGGCGGCGGTGGCGTCGTCATGGGGGACGAGGAGCAGGAAACTCGTCATTTGGGCCCGCTTGTGATCAGTCCGCCGACTTTGTTCCATATCCGCTTGGGAAATACCTAATCTCTAGACGACAGCGTCATATCGGCGAGGGCGGAAAATTAAAGAGGATTCAATTTGATCTCCGCGTACGCGACTTGTTTTATTACGCCGAAAGCTGCGGTCGAAGTTAACCGCCGAACTTTCAACCTATCACCCACCAAACTCTCGCATGAACTATCCAGCGGGAAATCATTTGTAAATATTGCAGCTCGGATTACATATCATGTGGTAACTGCATAAATAATTTTGTGAAACTGAAATTAATTAAAAGTCACACTTAGCCTCTCGCTTCATTCGTCTGGTATAAGTAGAAGATTAAATGAGCAGTTTTGCTCTGCATCCGCCGATTGCTCGGATAAGAATATGTTACGTTTCTTTTTTTGTGCTAGTGGAGCGTGATTGCAATCTTCGGTGTCACTTAAGCCTTCGGCCGTTAGGTTGCGTGCGAATCTCCATTTTGGGGCACGCTTGCGACGCGTTTGGGTCACTCGGTTGCGCACGCTAACTCGATGTGGGTGGTCGATTTCGTTTGCTGTGATAAAAGTGTAAGAATCCGAAAACTTCAACGTGTATATTGTAAAAAAAATATTCAATTTCTTTCCTGTATCATGTAGACGTTAAGAAGCCTGGAATCTGCTTCGACGGTGGTTTTCACGGGAAAAATTGGTATGATTGCTTATAGTGTCCGACCGAAACCGATTTTTTTGCCGAAACCGAGACCGAATTTCGGCCATTGTCTCAGTTTCGGCCGAAACCGAAACCGAAACTTATACAAAGTAGCTTAAAGATAGTGACACTGAAGTCTAGATTAATAATTTGGTTTATTACTAACTGAAATGAAAGGAACTTATATTGTAAGAACAAGAACAGTGGTATTTCAGATTCACTTTATAATTTGAAATTTTATGATGCATTAAAGTTGCATTAACTTTGCGATCTGCCTTCTCAAATTCGGAAATTTTGAATAAGACTTTTAATGGGGATCGGTCACATTTCACGTAGATATATGTACTATGCTCAGGGATTGAGTCTGAAAAGAAGAAAATATAAAAACATTTCCTGTAGTCATTCAGTTTGTAACGACAGATTTAAAATGATTAGTACTTATTTGTATATACTCGCTTAATTTATTATTTTCCACCCTAAAATGACTGCTAAGGCGCGCCGAATGCAGTTTCGGTTGTAACCGAAGGTTCGACTGTTTTTTGGCCGAAACTGAAAGTTTGGCCGAATCATGTAAATGTGGCCAAAACCGAAACCGAATATTCGGTCGGACACTAATTGCTTATCTTTCGCTTATTCAATATACGATATTTTATAAAATCCTCAAGTTTCATTTTCTGTTTAATCTATCACGTACTGTCGAATCAGCATCCTAGGCCCAGGTCTGAGAGCGTGGAAAGTTTAGGAAAAATAAAGCAAAATGACATAGTTACGCCATCTAGTTCTGAGAGCATCTAGAGTAGAAGCTCGACCGAGGAAGGCGGGGAGGAAGTCGCGAGATAATTCATAAAAAAACGTTAACGTTTGATTTTGCAGTTAGTTAATCCGCGGACCCTCTTTGAGCTTTAGAAAAGCTCGTGTTTCTTCCTCGTACCGGGCGATTTTAATTTGGAATTTTATTTTTATTTAAATTAAGAGTCAGTATATTTTCTCCAAGTTTGAAATTCGCGAACGGAAGGCAGAAGCTTTCCCCGTGTAGTGAATATCTGTGTACTTAAAACCGTCCGAATGAAGTCTCATTACCTTTATGCTTTATGTTAAATAATTGTGTTTCCTTAAGTTTTGTTTTGGATTACGAGAAGACCTTTCGATTCAGTTTGGCAGGCTAACAAACCGTTTGAAAACGAATTACTGCAATCGAAAGTGCAATCCTTGTCTCTCTCCCCTTTTTCGTAAATTATTATTTTTGTAGGTAAAGTTTGTTTTTACAGTGTATCTACACGTCAATCTGTTTTTCTTTGTTATTTTTGTCATTTTAATTTTGTTTTCTTATTTTTTAATAGACTTGTTAAATTTATAAGACTCTTCTATTTATTAATTTTAAGTTCACACTTTACCTTCTCCGAGAAGTCTGAGGAGAACATCTTCGTGAGGAGAGAGACAACGACTGGAAAGAGATTTGACAATCTTCGGGCGGCGACTAAAAAAGCACTGTTTCGACTTTTCAAGGGTTGCTCATCTTTTTTTGTGTGTTGATAGTCTTTTATTCCTCGTATGTTTCGAGAGTTTTTAGAAAAAACCCTTTTGAAAACAATATATAAGTAGGAGATTAAGTGAACAGTCTTGTTCTGTATGCCGATTGCTCGGATAAGAGTATGTTACGTTTCTTTTTTTGTGCTGGTGGAGCGTGATTGCAATCTTCGGTGTCACTTAAGCCTTCGGCCGTTAGGTTGCGTGCGAATCTCCATTTTTGGGCAACGCGCTTGGGTCACTCGGTTGCACACGCTAACTCGATGTGGGCGGTCGATTTCGTTTGCTGTGATAAAAGTGTAAGAATCCGAAACCTTCAACATGTATATTGTAAAAAAAATATTCAATTTCTTTTCTGTATCATGTAGACGTTAACAAGCCTGGAATCTGCTCCGACGGTGGTTTTCACGGGAAAAGTAGTATCTTTCGCGTATTCAATGCTATACAATATTTTATAAAATCCTCAAGTTTCATTTTCTGTTTAATTAATCACGTACTGTCGAATCAGCATCCTAGGTCCAGGTCTGAGAGCGTGGGAAGTTTAGGAAAAATAAAGCAAAATGACATAGTTACGCCATCTAGTTTTGAAAGCATCTAGAGTAGAAGCTCGAGCCAGGAACGCGAGGAGGAAGTCGCGAGATAATTCATAAAAAAAAACGTTTTGCATTAGTTAATCCACGGAATCTCTTCCAGCTTCAGAAAATCTTGTGTTTCTTCCTCGTACCGGGCAATTTTAATTTAATTTTATTTTTATTTAAATTAAGAGTCAGTAAATTTTCTCCAAGTTTGAGATTCGCGTATGGAAGGCAGAAGCTTTCCCTGTGTACTTAAAACCGTCCGAACTGAATATCATTATTTTGACTTTATATAAAACAATTGCGTTTCCTTAAGTTTTGTTTTGGATTACGAGAAGACCGTTCGATTCAGTTTGGTAAGCTAACAAACCGTTTGAAAACGAATTACTGCAATCGAAAGTGCAATCCTTATCTCTCTCCCCTTTTTTGTAAATTATTATTTTTGTAGGTAAAGTTTGTTTTTACAGTGTATCTACACGTCAATCTGTTTTTCTTTGTTGTTTTTGTCATTTTAATTTTGTTTTCTTATTTTTTAATAGACTTGTTAAATTTATTAGACTATTCTATTTATTAATTTTAAGTTCACACTTTACCTTCTCCGAGAAGTCTGAGGAGAACATCTTCGTGAGGAGAGAGACAACGACTGGAAAGAGATTTGACAATCTTCGGGCGGCGACTAAAACGGCACTGTTTCGACTTTTCAAGGGTTGCTCATCTTTTTTTTTTCAAGTGTTGATAGTCTTTTATGCCTCGTATGTTTCGAGAGTTTTTAGAAAAAACCCTTTTGAAAACAATATATAAGAAGGAGATTAAATGAACAGTCTTGTTCTGTATGCCGATTGCTCGGATAAGAGTACGTTACGTTTCTTTTTTTGTGCTGGTGGAGCGTGATTGCAATCTTCGGTGTCACTTAAGCCTTCGGCCGTTAGGTTGCGTGCGAATCTCCATTTTTGGGCAACGCGCTTGGGTCACTCGGTTGCACACGCTAACTCGATGTGGGCGGTCGATTTCGTTTGCTGTGATAAAAGTGTAAGAATCCGAAAACTTCAACATGTACATTGTAAAAAAAAATATTCAATTTCTTTCCTGTATCATGTAGACGTTAACAAGCCTGGAATCTACTTCGACGGTGGTTTTCACGGGAAAAGTAGTATCTTTCGCGTATTCAATGCTATACGATATTTTATAAAATCCTCAAGTTTCATTTTCTGTTTAATCTAACACGTACTGTCGAATCAGCATCCTAGGTCCAGGTCTGATTGCTTGGGAAGTTTAGGAAAAATAAGATAAAATGACATAGTTACGCCATCTAGTTTTGAGAGCATCTAGAGTAGAAGCTCGAACGAGGAAGGCGGGTAGGAAGTCGCGAGATAATTCATAAAAAAACGTTAACGTTTGATTTTGCAGTTAGTTAATCCGCGGACCCTCTTTGAGCTTCAGAGAAGCTCGTGTTTCTTCCTCGTACCGGGCGAATTTAATCTGGAATTTTATTTAAATTAAGAGTCAGTATATTTTCTCCAAGTTTGAAATTCGCGAACGGAAGGCCGAAGCTTTCCCCGTGTAGTGAATATCTGTGTACTTAAAACCGTCCGATCATCTCATTACCTTTGCTTTATGTTAAATAATTGTGTTTCCTTAAGTATTGTTTTGGATTACGAGAAGACCTTCCGATTCAGTTTGGCAGGCTAACAAACCGCTTGAAAACGAATTACTGCATTCGAAAGTGCAATCCTTATCTCTCTCCCCTTTTTTGTAAATTATTATTTTTGTAGGTAAAGTTTGTTTTTACAGTGTTTTTGTCATTTTAATTTTGTTTTCTTATTTTTTAATAGACTGGTTAAATTTATCAGACTCTTCTATTTATTAATTTTAAGTTTACACTTTACCTTCTCCGAGAAGTCCGAGGGGAACATCTTCGTGAGGAGAGAGACAACGACTGGAAAGAGATTTGACAATTTTCGGGCGGCGACTAAAACGGCACTGTTTCGACTTTTCGGGGAAGGCACCGTTAAAAGCACATTTTTGGCATATTTCTCAAACTTTGGCTACCGAACAAGAAAATTGCTTTCCACGGTGGCCCGTTGGTCAAAAGAGCAGGTTGGGTTTTCTGTAAGACGCGGGGGTGGTTTCGGGTTGTTCAGGGTGCAAGAGTTTCGAGTAAGTATAAGGCTGACCACCACCTAAATTCTAAAGTGAGGTAACCAGCGTGCGTTACAAAAGTTAGTTTGTATGTACCAATGTGTTTTGGGCGCTGTCACCTCAAGGGAGTTTTCCCCGTTTACTTTTGGGGCCGCTGCTGCGGATCTGTTGACATGTGACTTCTTGTGGCTCGTTGGCAAGTAGATGTTTTTGTCCTTTCCAGTTTCTGCTGTACGTGCGTAATTTATTGATCAAGTTCTTGTTCATTCCTGGCGTTTATTATAAAATAGTATTAATTTGAGTTTGTTTTCCTTTTTCTAAAGCAACATGATGCGGGTCTATTTCCTGCCTCCCTGATTGTGAGGAAGCCGTCTCGAATAAGCTTGTGAGAGAGACGTCGCATTCCATCTCCGTTTTTTTGTGTCGTTGACGCTTCGGGAACAATCCAACGCCCGAGAGGAGAAGACTCTCATTATCTGCCGTCCTGAAAATACCGCAGACGAGATACGCTGTGGCGAGTGAAATTTTCCTACCACGTAAGCCTGTTCATATTTATCTTATTTTTTCCTCCGTTCAACCCCGCGATGTGGCGTTGTGTGGAACGTCACGTTCGCACGTGCTTGACGTGCCCTCCCACCGAACGGCGCGGCTTTTAAATTTTTGAATTTGTGTGTCGGTGACTTTACTTCGATTTTACCTCCAGAGTAAAGTCACACTTTGATTTTACCCCACCGTAAGCTCAAAATTTTTGTGTTCTCATACATTCAGGTTAACGGAACGTTTTTAAGCGAAATAGTTCCCTTTAAGACGCAAACAAAGCGCGAACCAAAAGTCTAGACTGACAAGCGCAACCTAAGCCGAAAATATGTGCTTTAGCCCAAGCTAAACCAAAAACCTGTTGGGAAAACAACAAAAATTAACCCGCAAAAGAGGATTAGCTAACAGTAGAACGAACATACCTGACCGCGTGTACACATCGCTTCAAGCTGGAGAAGCCTTCTTTCTTTCACGGCCCTGTAATAACCAGCCTTAGCCGTACCATGCGATGTCTCTCTAAGGCCATCATTGAAACGAAAGTGTGTTCCCGTCCAAGGGAAACGGAGACACAAAATGTGTCCACGTCCCAGGCAGACGGGAACACATTTTCGTCCTCGTCTCCCTGGGACGTGGACACATTCTGTGTCCCCGTCCCCCTCGGACGTGTACATATTTCGACAACGGCCTTAGAAAGGCATCGCATGGTATGGCTGAGGCTAGTTATTACCAATGCCGTGAAAAAATAAAGCGGGCTAAACCCCCACTCAGCACGACACCTGCCCCGAAGAAGGTCTTGTCGACGACCTGTTCCAAATAAATGGAATTCTCTTCAGGGGAGATTCTTCGGACGCTTCAAAGGTGTTTATTGTTCAGAGAAAGATTCGCTCAGGTCAAATTGTAGAAATTTATTTACGAAGTTAGAAATATTGACAGTGGTGTCCTTATTCATGTATAATGCTAATTTTCTAGACAATATTGCACAAAATAAAGACTTCCATGACTACGGCAACCGTTCAAGATACAGTTACGGTATTTATCCCCGATCCATACCCACCTCCTGACAAATTTATCTGTCAGGTATTATCCTTGGAAACCATTGTATCGATAATAGTTTCCCAGGATACTACCTGGCAGATAAATTTATCCGTAGGTGAAGAAATCGGGCCTAAATCGCTTAAATACAAGTCAAAACGGTCCTCCGCATATAGGTATCAATTGTTGCCTAGGATAATATAGCTCTGGAAATGTAATATGCCGACTAACGCGGGTAGTTTTAAATCAAAATTATAGTTACTTTTTTCTTTGTGATTGTTTTTATTCAATCAAGGAATTTTTGCTCAGTTGTGATAACCGACATTGATATTTGTCACTGCATTTTACATTTCAGTCTTTTTATCGCTATTATTATTATTTCATTGTTATTGTTGTTCTGTCTTCATATATCTACTAATTTTTTATTAATTTCTTATTTCACTTTGTTATGGTTTTTTCCTACTGCGACAAATCTCATGTACAATCTCATCGATTATTGTATCACTTGTTATACTAAGAGAATAAATTTGAACTTGAATGTGAATTTGAACTCGCACCTCAAACGTAACAGATTAAATAGGGATAATTTGGCCACGCCCCAAATTCAGTCCGGGGACTTACGGTCCAATCAACGCGCCCAGTAACGCAAAAAGTCAATTCTCCCCTCACACCGGTACACTACGTGACCAGCTCGCAGATGAAAATGGAACTAAAACGACCGGCACTCGTTTGTACTCCGCCGACAAAAGGAAACCGACACAGGTGTTCGCAATTAAATCGCAATTAAATCGCAAATAAAAAAATTAATAAAACCCAAGCTGATACAATACGATGGTGGTCTCTCTGATGTTGATCAGACATGATATCGTTAGATATTAACAGCTTCCCGCAGAAAAGAAAGTACCTGAAGCGGCTTCCTTTGAAATCAGCCTACAAAAGCGCCGCCACGCAGAAGCCCAAATAAAGCTTCATGACAAAGTGCAACGCAAATTCGAACTTAATTCTACGTTTTTCGATTTCGGTGATCACGTCCCAGGAGTGGCGACCTCCTTTAAAATCAGCCGACAAAAGCGCCGCCATACGGATGCCCAATTTGGAGAGTCATAACAAAGTGCAACGCAAATTCGAAAATAATTCTTTCCGGCTTAAACAGCAACATCATACCATCGCTTTTTGGCCTAACATTGTATCAGGATTGACAAATTGAAACCAGTTTATTACATAATAAGTCAACCCATGCAAGACGGACATGGTTGCTATCAAAGCAATCAAAAACGATTTGCAACAATTTTTTTAAATTATTTTCGTTCTCTTCGGTGACCACGTCTCAGGGGCTTCCTTTGAAATCGGCCGACAAAAGCGCCGCCTCGCAGACGCCCAAATAAAGCCTCATAACAAAGTGCAACGCGAATTCGAACTTAATTCTTTACGTTTTTCGATTTCGGTGATCACGTCCCAGAAGTAGCGGCCTCCTTTGAAATCAGCCGACAAAAGCGCCGCCATGCGGATGCCCAATTTGGAGAGTCATAACAAAGTGCAACGCAAATTTGAAAATAATTCTTTCCGGCTTAAACAGCAACATCATACGATCGCTTTTTGGCCTAACATTGTATCAGGATTGACAAATTGAAACCAGTTTGTTACATAATAAGTCAACCCATGCAAGGCGGTCATGGTTGCTGTCAAAGCAATCAAAAACGATTTGCAACAATTTTTTTAAATTATTTTCGTTCGTTTCGGTGACCACGTCTCAGAGGCTTCCTTTGAAATCTGCTGACAAAAGCACCGCCGCGCAGAAGCTCGCAAAAAGCGTCGTGACAAAGTATGAAGTAAATTCGAACATATATAAGCGATATAGCGATGAAAGAGCTTCTTAAAGAAGCGCGCTAAAATAATCATTTTGACGGCAAACTCAATATTCTTTTAATTTTTTTTCTTTGATGTGACGGTGTATAAACAGGGTGGTTCCAGTAAAAATTCATGTCAGTAGAGGAGTTATAAATGCAACCTGTTCGATGATTATTTTTTTTTTAATCTGGAACTATGTACATGGTTATATTTTAAGCTAAGAAATATTGTTTGGAGGAACTTGCCAAGAAAACCGTCGATTCCAGAGAAAGAAAAAAAACGAGGGGAAAAAAAACAGCGTAAAATAATTGCTTCCTGCCGCATGCCGGTTCAAATAATAATATAAAAGATAGACGAATTACCGCATAAATTACGAATCTAAAAGTAGAAGGCGAGCGGCGAGGAAACAGAAATAATACGGCCCGTTGAGATACGAAAGAGGATTTTTTTCTTTTAATGTCGCGAGTGAACATCTTTATGTAACCACCGTCCGTCCAATGATGAGTGCACGTGTTTTTCTTTCTGGCCGGAAAGGAGGCCGTAATTGATGTTATTTAACAAACACCCGCCCGCCGACTCACGAAATTACGAGATTTTGAAAACTTAATTCACGTTTCGTTTCGAAGAAGTCTAATTAAATTAAACATTTTTTTTTTAAGTATCAAGAATTTATCAATTTAGATTTGCTAACTGTCTAACATTATAATAAAAAAAGATTACTAAATAGCTTAAAGGTATAATTATAACTAAATCACCTGGGAATGGTATTAACGGGGAAAGAAAAGCAATAAGAAAACGCATAGCTTGTAAATATTCTTCCCCTATTGGTTGTTGTTTATGTCATGAAGTCGTTACGTGCGTCTCCCTATTGGTTGCTGTTTATGTCATGAGACCCTAAGGCGCGTTTCCCTAATGGTTACTCTTTATGTCATCAACTCAACTTGTCACGGGCGTCATCTTCCGCAAACCCCAGACACGCGCTCATTTATTTATTTTAATCTTACCAATTGGGTTTACGAATGAATCAATTTATTAGTATGTTTAAGTAGTAGGTAGGTAACATGTGCGTAAGCAGAAAACTTGATTTAAAACATTAACATTCACGTTAGAAGACGAAAGAAAAATCAGCATTCATTACGCGCGTACCTGCAATAAATATTAAGAAATAAATTGTGCTCGGAATGAATTTAAAAATCAAATAATCCGGGAACGTATTTTAAAAAATTCATCGCTTCGCGTATACAAAACGAAAAGGCGAAGAAGGGGAGGATGAGGAGGAGGAGGAGAAAGAAAATCTTGTTTGTAATTTCTTATTTTACGTTCGCATTTCGGATTCGGGGAAATTAAAGCGTATGAGAGAGATTAAAGGAAATCGTTCTGCTCGCTTTGCGAAGGCGAATAAATTTCGGAAACGCTATAAGAAGAGCCCGGATGTGATTAACTTCAAAAACGCCATCATAATTAATGGCGGCGGCGCGGCGGAGGCAAACATTGTAAATCATGTAAACGAAATGTTTACAGGAGCGCGCGTACATTTGCATTCGTGTAAATAAATGCGCGAGCGTGAAATTTATCATCAGCTGAATTAATAAAAAATAAATAAATAGTTAATAAATAAATAATGATTTCGTGCGAGCGCAGCAGAAGTATCAACACGTCTAAAAAATAAATTTCTTCTTCGACTCACGCGGAGATAACATCTATTAAACGCACTCCTCTCACTGAAGTACTAACTCTTCATAAAATTATCTTCTTGAGTCGAAGGGAGTGTGAAAGAGACGAAAGCAAAAAAAAACTAAAGGCATAACTTAATTAAAACATTTGACGTGGGCGCGTGATTTATAAAATTCCATCTAGCACACATCTGCAGGCAGCATCTTAAACATGTTGTCGTTATCGCTGGATGGGATGCATTTAAGAAAAAAAAGAAAAAAAAACGTGGAGGTCGTTCTTTTACTTCTTCTTCTGCTTCTTCTTCGATTTGCTGCGTCCGCCTTATCCGAAACATCGCGTTTCGTTATTTATGTTATTTGGCAGCTTACTGGTTTTGGTTTTATATACAAAATAAAAACGTCACATCTTCCGATAACGTTTGTGTTTACGCGAGGTTTCTCCACAAAACAAAAATAGGCACGTACAAAAAAAAATTCTGGCCGGGGCGATGCCAAAAAATGGCCCGTCAAGAAGTTGTTTTAAAAACAACCGTGTGGTGTGATGAATAGGTTCACCACTTTTTTTTTTATAGTAACCTGATATCTGTCCTCCAGAAAAAACAAAACAAAAACAAAACAAAGTGTGCGTTTAAAAAAAAATCAAATCAAATCAGATTTAACTTTTGCGCTTGCTTGAAGTACACGTCGAGTTTTTATTCTCCACACTTTGTTTAATTGATAAAAATGTATTTTATTTAATCGATAAAAATATGTTTTCATGGGAGAAAATGTACCCCCCCCCTCTCCCCCAACAATGAGTTTAATTATGGAATCTCCGGATGTTCTATTTAGCTTATACGACGCTATGCATGTTTTGGAAAAACTGGAAACTCTTGGGCCTCGCGTGCATTCGCGTCTTACATTTCGTGAGTCACTCTGCACATCTGGCGATGGGTTTTGCAGAGAATTCTATTTTGTTTACATTAGCCGGCTATATCCCGTAATTTTCTCGCGATAACAAACTCAATAAATTAATTCTGCTTAGCGGTTAGCCTTGCCGACTTTGAAAGTTGTGCCACTTATCGGCTTGGGCGTGGGCGTGGGCGTAGTATCAAAAGTTGTAAATATTTTCCGTGAATCGTTTCGTTGGTATTAAGGCCAAAATTCAAATTAACGGCAGTATTTGCTGGAATTAATTGTGCCTTGTAACTCACAAGGCAAGTTTTTACAAGCGGATACTCTGTTTCTACGACAAATAGAAAAAGGAAATACTGATGCCGTTAGGGTGACCCATGCTTACATGCAATTTCTTTGTTTCAACAGAGGAATCCGCTCCTTTCATTTTTTATTGTCGCCTTCCGTTTCTTCCGATGCCATTAGAGTGACCCATACTCACATTCGATTTCTTTGTTCCAACAGAGGAATCCACTCCACTTTTACTTTCACTTTTTATTTTCGCCATTCGTTCTTCCGAATTTTCTCACATGACTGTTTGTGACTTCAGATTATTCTCCTTATTCTAGAAATAAAAGAATTCATCTAAATCATCAACAAGTCATACCATTTCGTTGGTATTTAGACCAAAATTCAAATTAACTGCAGTGTTTGCTGGAATTATTTGTGCCTTGTAACTCACTTGACCTGTTATCAGCAAGTTTTTCCAAGCGGATACTGTTTCTACAACAAATAGAAAAGGTAAATACTGATGCCGTTAGGGTGACCCATGCTTACATGCGATTTCTTTGTTTCAACAGAGGAATTCGCTTCTTTCACTTTTTATTTTCGCCTTCCGTTCCTTCCGACGCCATTAGAGTGACCCATGCTTACATTCGATTTCTTTGTTTCAAGAGAGGAATCCATTTTTTCTTTCACTTTTTTTTTCGCCTTCTGTTTCTTCTGATCTTCAACATTTCGGCTGGGGGGTTGTTTCTCCTTCCTGGCGCCATTGAATTCTGACTCCGCCCATCTCCATCTTAGTCTTAGCTCAGCGCGGGATAGCTGATTGTCTTCCAGTTTTAACAGGAGATAACGCAACTGCATTCAAGCGAAAGGAATTTTATTTCTTCGTCTAGTTTCTAGAGTCTTTCCAACTTTGGTCCTTCAAGGATGAAGAACCCGTTTGAGTTCCAACTTTCGCGTCGATCGTAACAAAAAAAAAGAATTTTCTCACATTATTGTTTGTGACTTCAGATTATTCCCCTTATTCTAGAAATAAAAGATTTCATCTAAATCATCGACAAGTCATACCGTTTCCTTGGTATTTAGGCCAAAATTCAAATTAACTGCAGTGTTTGCTGGAATTATTTGTGCCCTGTAACTCACTTGACCTGTTATCAGCAAGTTTTACCAAGCGGATACTCTGTTTCTACGACAAATAGAAAAGGTAAATAATGACGCCGTTAGGGTGACCCATGCTTACATTCGATTTCTTTGTTTCAACAGAGGAATCCGCTTCTTTCATTTTTTATTGTCGCCTTCCGTTCCTTCCGACGCCATTAGAGTGACCCATGCTTACATTCGATTTCTTTGTTCCCTCAGAGGAATCCACTTTTTCTTTCACTTTTTATTTTCGCCTTCTGTACTATTTTGATGCTTGTGAAATATTTTCCAAGGGGTGCGAAATATATTGCACAGCCTTTGGGCGGCCTCGACGGGTTACCCCGAATTAAGTCGCGTCACCACGCGCTTTTATCAGCCAGATGAGTTTTTATTGTCGTCGGCTAACTGCATTCGTGTTTTACGTTTCTATCCTTTAGGCTTCTTCTTTTGGATGTATTCCTAGGCTTTTTTTTTTGCCTGTAAGCCCCTTCGCTGGTTACACTTCACGTAGGGCGCATACTTTCACATTTTATACAATCTTTGCGAATCATCGTCAAATTAATTAGACGCTCCTGTTTAAAACAGGATTGGCTAATCATTACCGACCCTTCTTTCCTTTCGTTTGTTTTCTCTTTTCTCCTCTCTCCCAATCGAGTTAGCGACATGGAATTCTCCATAAAGAGTTCGGGTAAAGCATTGGTTGTTTTGTGCGTACAATTTTGGTGCTTGAGAAATATTTCCCCAGGTGGCGAAATATATTCACCGGCCTTTGGCCGGCTTCGACGGTTTACTCTCGCATATTCACGCGCTTTTATCAGATTGGTGTTTAAGCCGTCCCGCTAGGTGAGTTTTTGTTGTCGTCGGCTAACTTGTTTCATGTTTTACGTATCTCTTTGTTTATATCCTTTAGACATTTTCTGTTGGGGATGTGTTCCTAGGCCTTTTTTTTCCTGTAAGCCCCTTCGCTGGTTATATTTTACATAGGGCAAATACTTTCACATTTTATGCAATCTTTGCAACTTATGGTCAAATTAATTAGATACTCCTGTTTAAACACAGGCTTGGCTAATTATTATCGATCCTTCTTTACTTTGTTTGTTTTATCTTCTCTCCTCTCGCCGAATCGAGTTAGCGACACGGCATTCTTTATAAAGAGTTCGGGTAATCCACTTATTTTGTGCGTACAATTTTGGTGCTTGAGAAATATTTCCCCAGGGGGGCGAAATATATTGCACGGCCTTTGGCCACCTTCGACGGTTTACCCTGAATTAAGTCGCGTATCCACGCGCTCTTGTCAACCTGGTGTTTAACCCATCCCAACAGATGACTTTTTGTTGTCGTCGGCTAACTTGATTCGTATTTTAAGTTTCTCTTTGTTTCTCTCTTTTAGGCTTTTTCTGTTGGGGATGTATCCCTAGGCTTTTTTTTGCCTGTGAGCCCCTTCGCTGGTTACACTTTACGTAGGGCGAGTACTTCCACTTTTAATACAATCTTTGAGACTCATCGTCAAAATAATTAGACACTTCTGTTTAAATACGGGATTGGCTAATCATTCTCGATCGTTTTGTTTCGGTTTGTTTCCTTTTTTATCCTCTCTCCGAATCGAGTTAGCGACACGACATTATCCATAGTTGTTTTGTGCGTACAATTTTGGTGCTTGAGAAATATTTCCCCAGGTGGCGAAATATATTCCACGGCCTTTGACCGACTTCGACGGTTTACCCCGATTTAAGTCGTGTAACCACGCGCTTTTGTCAGCCAGGTGAGTTTTGTTGTCGCCAGCTAACTTGTTTCGTGTTTTACGTTTCTCTTTGTTTCTCTCTTTTAAGCTTTTTCTGTTGCGGATGTATTCCTAGGTTTTTTTCCTGTAAGCCCCTTCGCTGGTTACACTTTACGTAGGGCGGGTACTTTCACATTTTATACAATATTTGAGACTCATCGTCAAAATAATTAAACACTTCTGTTTAAATGCAGGATTGGCTAATCATTCTCGATCGTTTTGTTTTCGTTTGTTTCTTTTTTTTATCCTCTTTCCGAATCGAGTTAGCGACACGGCATTCTCCATAAAGAGTTCGGGTAAACAATTGGTAGTTTTGTGTACAATTTTGGTGATTGAGAAATATTTCCCAAGGGGGGTGAAATATATTCCACGGCCTTTGGCCGACTCCGACGGTTTACTGGGAGGATCTGTGGAGCCAAGCCCTTCACCATGGAAACTTATCGCCTCTCGCTGACGTGACGCTCACCCAATAAAGGTCGGAACTTTCCCTTATATTCACAATTCTTCTCCTTGGATTTTTTTTTTATTTACGTTTAATCTAGTTTCGTGCCAGTAAAGTTTGGCGATTTTAACGTTTTTTACGTGACCAGTTGGGTCTGTTGTTTTGTTAATTTACGTGTCCCTTCAGGATTTTCAAAATTTTGCTAATTTTCACGTTAATCTAAAACCTAGGATTAAACATTTGGATCCGAGTAATCATTTCCGGAGGTTTGAGGTGGGTGCTATGTACTTTCTTTGAACAGTAATTTTTGCTTATGGTTGAGATAATTGTTGGAGCCTTCCGCCACTTTTCTTTTTTGATTCAATCACGCACCCACCTCCTTCTTTCGTACCTTATAGGTCGTACAAACGATAGCGAACTGTAGTCAGCATGGTTGGTAACATTTTTGCATTTTTTGAATGAAAATGGGAAAAAGTGAGTTTTGGAAAGAAGGCTCACGATTTACATGCCTGGATGAAGTACGCATGTCTGCGATTTGGAAAGGGTCAATGGAACAACACGTCGCACGTTCGCATAACTTACCTGTGTAGAAAATCACGCGCTTCTAATTAGGGCAAAATTGCACTGCAGTCGAAAGTCGAGTGGTTTCAGAACTGGAGACTCGAGTCGCACTCGAATTATGTATGTTATGTTCCTTCGTATGTGCAATAACTCCCGAAAACGATATTAACAAGACTAAGTAAGGGCCGAGATGAAAATACCTAAGGTGAAAATAATTATAAGTTGGAAAAGCAACTGTAACAAAATTTATTTAAGTTAATCGCGTAATGAATGACTCGAGTAACCAACGGAATAGACACGTACGGTATAAGCTGTAAGTGTTCGCCAGTTATAAAACAATGCGGATTCATTTCGTGGAAGCAATGTAGTTTCTAACTTTGCGCATTCCCAAATCACAGGACGACAATCCTGAGCCGGGGCGGAGGACGCGGCGGGCGCGGCGGTTACTAACTCGCGCCAGATTCCATTCCAGTCACGGTTCGTCTGAAAACTTCCACATTATAAATGCATAATATCGAGTTGGGGGCCCTCCTCGCTCAAATACCTGAGGACTCTGAGGACCCTTATAAGGACACGAGGTGCTGGCAGAATTTATTTTAAGCATCCGAATTAAATAAGCCGCAAGGCGATTATCGGACCTGCAGAATTTGCTGGCTGGCGTCCTTTGACGAGCGAGCGAGCGAGCGAGCAAGCAAGCAAGCGAGCGAGCATCCTGTCTCCAGAGACGTAATTAAACGTGTGTCCTGTTCCAGCTCGCCCCGCCTGATCCTGGAGTAATGAGGCTACCGATCAAACGAACTTTGGCTCCTCCGGCTTAGATTGCATGTCGGGCTTCTCTGAGCTTTCGCCGGGGCCCAAATATTTGCCTCGCTAATTCTGAGAAATTTCATTTACATTTTATTACTACACCGTGCTGCTCGAAATTGTCGGTCCACTGTTGACATTTCATGCTTCACTTAATCTCACTTCTCATCCTCTTATTGTATTGTATTGTAGAGGTACACACTAACGACCACTTTAAGAAACAAATTTAATTACCGCGTCCTTTACGATGTTTTTGTAGTTTTTGTTGGCGAGGTTTTGTTTTGTTTAAATATTATAGACAAACAATATTATCTGAGGACGGAGTTACAATAAACATTCACTCACCATTGGTTAGGTCTCTCATTCCTAATGTTCTTGCGTTCTTTCTTTCTCGCTTCCCTGACCGCAACAGGCGTTGAGGGTAAACGTCTTAGCTCCAGGGCATCGCATTCCAATTCGATAAGGACCTTGCAAATTACAAGTAACCCTTTACGAGTATCTATTCAGTAAAATGGAACTTTCCACTTACCGGGGCCGTTTTCCCGGCCCCACCTGCTCCAGCGGCGAATCTAGAAGCTGTAGCTCCCTCATGATGATATTGAACACTGGGGAAGTCATCCTCGCACGTTGACTTCTTATCTTCGCATGCATTACCCCCCACATTCACCTGTGGATACAAAACCCACCCCTCCCGATGGATATTAGCATACCTTGCCTTCCGAGAATACGTTCTCAGGATCAGTTGATGCACCGACTGCGTGAGTGTCAAGCACCACTCCGTACCAGTCCAATAACATCATCACGTCAGACCTTTCTGGATAGCTGAATGCCATCACCTGGTCAAGAATGCAATCAACCGAATTCCCACTCACAAAGAATGACTACAATGACTGAAGGGGTGTGGTTTTGCGCGATCAAAAGTTACCGCCAAGTCGTAAATGTCAATCACCCCCGGATTTGTTTACACAATCTAAACGTTTACTTCCTCTTTAAGTGCCCACCTGCAAAATAATTGAAACGCGTCGTGTGATACACTTGTCAGTTTGCTTACATTCCAAATTTTATTACTGTCTCCGATCCACGCGAATTCTTGAGCTTTTGATTGGTTGTTTGTTTTCACGCTTGTAAACTCTAGGTTAGGGGGCGTCCTATTTAACTCCATGTAACTCCGTTATCGCTCAGTTTTCCGTAACATTTCGGCACACCTTAGCGAAACGACTGCTTCGAGTACTCTTTGGTTTAATCTCTCGTCGCCCGTGGAGGCCGTCAGAATCCTACGGCCTATTCAACCGCAGTCCTTCGTCTTGTATCTATCCAGATAACAAATGGTGAACGGAGAGTAATTTTGCATGACCTAAATGGCGCGGGACTCTCGCTAATTTCAGCATTCATTTACGCTTTTCCAAGCCTGACAACTGTCTTTGATCAGGTATTAATGACAAGCAATTGCTGAGCGCAATTCCAGTAGGAATGCCTGTTTCGTTCTTTCTGAAGGCAATTGAAGTTGCAGTTTTTAATTTTGACTTTACCATTCGTGGTCACCGGTTCTTTTATTCATGGGCGTTTAACCGAGGGATATTCTGAGGTCATACTCTGGACAAGTAGCGATATTAGCAATTACTTTCGAGGTGTTTGAAATCGAAATCCGCTACACGGACAGCATCATTGCAAGACATTAAGGATTGTTCGCATGAGGACAGACTGTTCGCCTTGGACTTGCTAGACTCTAGAACGCCATCTCTTGGACAGACAGCGATATTGGCAATTACGTTCAAGGTGTTTGAAACCGAAATTCGCGACATGGTCAGCATCACCGCAGGGCATTAAGAATCGTTGGCATGAGGACAGACGGACGTAACGTTTCGTCTTGGATTTGCACTGTAGAACGCCATCTCTTAGACAAATACGGAATCATGCCACCAGTTGATTTAAAATTATTTAAGTATTTGATTCTCGGATGATTCATAATCAGATACAAACTTAGTGAATTAATGACTTATTTACTTACCAGGCACTGAGATGGTGACGGATGCATACGAAATACGGGCCCCGTTATTCGTGATCAAGTTCTGAGTCATTCGCATACTGTGCGTTTAGATTGTTGCACTTTTTAACGTTGAGTAAGTGCCAAGATTATCTGAGCGTACTCACAATTAGAATCATTTCTTACATTAATGAGTAAAGACACGTGTGTAATAACTGTTATTTTTTTCTTTATCAATTTCAAGCAAATCGTTTGGCGCTTTCTTTGAACTACTCCGCTCCACTGAAACGGTTACAACAACAACAACGGCAGAAAACGTCGATAGTTATAGCCCTGAAGAAGTCTTCTGTAAGAAGGAGAAACGTCGGCATTCGAAGAACGATTTTATTTATTGGGTTTTAACAAATTCGATTTGTTTTCACAAAAAAGCGAAAAAGAAAAGCGAATGGTTCCAGATCTGCTATAGCCGTAAATTTATGTAGCATTTAAAATAAATTATGATATTTCTCAATGAATGCAGAATACAGTTAATTGCTTTGCCGATACCGTGCTGCTTGCACACATCGGCAAGAGCACCGATACTGTATGCTGGTGCACGGTAGCATTCTCTGGCCAACGCCCCGGATCGCGTCCCGGACAATATTCTGCTACCAGAATATCTCCGCATAACTAATGAGACTCATGACCCTCAAACCGCATTGCCAATCGTGAGAATGTATCGCCCTAACACTTCTGTCAGAACATACTGTTATGCGCGAAAATGTGACGTGCCAAAGTGACCCCGCAAGATCGATTTTCTCCCCGAAGATTAAGCGATGGCCCCCGTACGGAAGGTCCTGTTCGTTTGCCTCGGCAACATATGCAGGTCGCCCATAGCCGAGGCGGTTTTCCTGGATCTGGTGAAGAAGAGGGAAGCCGAGGATCACTGGGAGGCGGACAGTGCGGCTATAGGAGGGTGGCACGCGGGCAGTCCTCCGGATCAAAGGGCCAAGGCCACACTGCGCAAGCACAACATCCTTTACAATGGGATAGCTCAACAGAGTCGAGGTGGCACCGTCCAAGGAAGGTGGGCTCGGCAAGGAGGTTCTATAGCGGTGCTCAATAAAGCCTAAAAGTGTTGTGGGGAGTTTTTGTCTGAAGAGGACCTTCCTGTTTCGAGACAAGACCGGGACGAGGTAAGAAATCCATTTCTTTATCGGGTAAACTACCCCCTAGTGCCTTTAGCCCATACCTGAGCGGCACCTTCTACCTAGAGCTACGTTACCCCAACGGCTAACTTTATTAAGAGCGCACAGAGAGTGTGACAATACCATCTCAGGTCATATTCTGCAGACACCCTCTATCTCATGTCCGGCAACACACGGCGGCCACCACATATATCACTAGGCCCATCCGTGGCGCCGTTTACCGACAAGTTTTGCCTTCCGCGCTATCCCTCGGGAGACTGCCGTCTCTGCCGTTTCTTTGCTGCCAAGACTAAACACGTCCCCGTATCACATTACCAAACTAATAACGTAAACAAATATGCTAGTGCTTCAGAGATATCACGACAATGCATAAACTTTATTAAATTCTAAACTTCTAAAATATACAACTACAACATTTTTTTGCTTGCTTGAATTCTTTACAGTTATTTTTTTTTGTTTAATTGTAAAACGCAGGAGAACGAGACTACAAAAGAAAAAAAAATGTTATCGTTAAGGGGGAAGGGATGTAAAATCTAACCCTGCGGTACATACTGAACCGTACGCTCAAAATGCGAGAGTTATTTCTCCTGTGACGTGACGCTCAACATGTGTGTGCATGTGTGTAACATAATAACCCGCCGACTACATTTCGTGTGTCACATATCAAAGACTTGATAGTAACAATAATAATTAATGTCATTGTACATATCACGCGCGTTTGTTAAATCTCAATTCGAGAAGTGTATTACATTACCAGGCACATCAGGCAATAATAAAAGTTCTCGTATTACGCCAGTGTGTGTGTGTGTGTGTGTTTGCTTGTATGTACACGCGCAGGCAAGATGTTTATTTTATTTGCTCCGGATCAAATAAACCGAGCGCTTATGTTTGATTGTAGTCGGGGAAAAGCACTTACAGGTGCAATCGATAGAATCGCGCGGGGCATTAGTCACCCCGGCCCTAAAGTAAGTGAATCATTAGGAAAGCTTTCCCTGTCACTCGTGCGACAGACGAGGCTCACTTGTACGACTTGCGTGACAGATCCCCATCGCGCCACTGATTTACAAGCCACTTCATTCTTTCTGCGCCGGCGATGACGCGCCCCAAAAATTTATATTAACCGCTCGCCGTTTGCTCTTTCCTAATTACTTCACTACGTCACACTCAATCAAATAAAAATTTCCCAGTCAAGCTAATTTACGATCATCCTGTAGCACTCACGAGTGGAGGTAAATTACTATCACTTCAAGACTTCCATCTTGCAAATTGGTACTGCCACAAACCATTTGAAATTTAAACGGAACTAATTAATATTAATAGTTATGTGTAACCAGCGCGTAATCGTATGCCAGTTACGAAACGCAGAACTCACAGGCGCGCGGATTGTGAAACCGGAGCGCTCCTCCGCAAGCCTTCTTGCAAACTCAAGTGCTACCTCGCGACCGAGTTAAGTATAAAGTGATCAGATTTTAATTTGGGTAAGGCGGGACAACCCAATCCAAACCAACCAACAAATCAAATGTGCATGTAAATCAGGAATTCCCAAATTTTTTATTTTTAATTGGACTTTTGGTCCTCAATTGAATATAAATTTGCAAAATGGATTCGTTTATATCAAATTCTGAGCGACCCTGGAAAATAAACTTAGTTTCATTTTCGTAATCGAACTAAACGAAAGTTTAAAGTAAAAGTCACATTCGGATGTGTAAACAAATAGTTTTTTGCGTTAATTTTGACGTCTGACTCTGACTTTCACTCTAAAGTCACCTTTGGTTCGATTATGACACCGGGACCCTTGGTACCTCAAATTCATGAGATTGCAGTGTCTGTTTGTTTTTATTTTATTTTTTGCCGCCAGTCGGTTACTTTGTACACAAGTTTTGGAATGATTGGTTAAGACAGCGTTTGCCAAGATCAGCTGATCTGAAGTCGTGTAGCAAAAAGCAAACGAATTAATTTGATTTTCTTTTTCTTTGCCGATCACCTGAAATGCTCACCTGCCAGTTTGACTGCGAATTTTTTTTTTATAGATCGAATCATATCACCAAAGTAATTAAAGGATGGTAGAACTGTACGTTTTAAGTAATTTATAATCATCCGCTCATGTTTTGAATTAATTTAAAAAAATATATGATTTCCACAAGAAGAGCAATTATGTTATCGAAAAAAATGTACACGTGTTGCGCAACGCTATAATAAAATGAAAGTAAATCATCGTTTACGATTTGAATATTGGATAGCTCCAAAAAGGTTGTTTCAAGCGATATACAATCGTACGTCCACGTTTTAAATAAATTAAAAAAGAAGAAAATTGAGAAAGAATAATTACGTTGTCGCAAAAATGCGCACGTGTTGCTCAACGCTGCAATAAAAGTGCAATGACTACCTGCGTCCTTTTCTACCTTGCATGGTTTTTCACTAAAGCTATCTTTATCTTATCTTTTATCGCGCTATATATTATTCTAAAAAATATACGTGTGTTGCTCAATGTTACAATACAATGAAACTTAATCAAGATCGATTGTACACGGAATCTTTACGGAAACTATTTCCTTGGCCTTGGTGGGAAAAACGTGCACAAATTCCGGCTCGGCCGTTGGTTTAGGAATTTTTGCGAAATTCTAGTTCGGCCGTTCGTTGATTCAAGAATATCTGAATAATCAAACTGCTGATTGGAGACATTAAGGGGCATTAAGATACATTACGAAGGGTTCTTCATCGCAGAATCTATTCAGGGCCCCCGTAGCCATGTGTGCAAAGCGTGCAATGCACGCGGGCGCCATGTCCAAGGGGCGACGATTTTCTCAGCAAAAAAAAATTAATTGGAAACTGTTGTTTGTCCGGTAAAAATTCGAAAAAAATTATCCACAAGACTGAACTGACTTGATGCCATTACTTACGGTTTGGTTAAAAAAAAAAAAACCTTTTTACTTTTTAAGTTTTCAGAAATTTAAGTTCCTCTTGCTTTTGTGATTTAGTTCCTCTTTTTTTTTGTAATATTAATAACAAGTGGGCTTCGCCCAGTTGCATACCGGGGGGTCTGCATAGAGGTCTCCTTAGTCTGATGAGAAGAAAGTGCTTCGCGCTGATCGTCTCTGGGGGCTCGCTGCAGCTAGGAACTTGAAAAAAGTGAAGGAAAATGTTTAGAAAGTGAAGGAGAATGTTTAGGAAATGAAGGAGAATGTTTAGAAATTGAAGGAAAATGTTTCGAAAGTGAAGGAAAATGTTTAGAAAGTGTAGGAGAATATTTAGAAATTGAAGGAAAATGTTTGGAAAGTGAAGGAAAATGTTCTTAAAAAGTTAAAAAGTTGAAAAATTTTCCCTAATGTTTCAATTTTTTTTTAATTTTTGTTTTTTCCATTTTTTGTTTCTTTTAATTTTTTTTAACAATCTTGATAATTGACTGTTTTTGTATATCTCAACTCATATGTCAGAGGGCGCCAAAGTATGGAGTGGCACGCGGGCGGGTTTTGGCCTCGCGGGGGCCCTGAATCTATTGCACTTCTATTGTATACATGTAATGTGTAACGATTCTAGTTTATTGAAACTTACCTTACCGCCGCCGCCGGTTGTTCATATCTTGGTATCTTGCGTACACTATATTTAAATTAAAACAAAACTAAAAAAATTGATTGATAGAAAATTTAAAACTTTTAAAAAAATTCTCAGCAATACCTTTGGCGTGGCCGTACCGAGAAAATTTTCTGATTTTTGATTATTACTAAACCTTCAAACTTTTTTTGCGAACGCCCGTTGCCAACATTGGCCCGACAACCATTAACAATTAGCATTCCGTGAACCGAAGAAAGATGCAGTTCGTAACGGAAAGGTATTTTTCAGAATTTTGTAAGAATTAATAATAATAATTTCTTTAAGACTGATTAATGTAAATATTTTTGTACCCTTTGGGGCGTATTCTGTAACTTTTTAACGGGCTGTTAAAATTTAGAGGTCCTTTAAAATTTAAAATACAGTTCCACGATTGGTTGTTACCGTCGCAAATAAAATTTAACAGCCCTTTAAATTTAACGGTTTTGATACAGAATAGGGCCCTTTAACGGTGAAAATACTATCGACATTAATAACTATTGCTAGGTCGAGCGTAGTTGAAATGTCAAAATTGGACCCGGTTGCATCAACTTTCAACCTAAGAGATTTATTCACGCAAAAATTATTCTTGGACCCCTTTAAAGAAAAGAAACTTTCTGCTGACCTTCCTTATTTTATACTGAATTTATTAGAACTACAACCAAGTTAGAACAAAACTGAAATTAATTACATAATAAAAAAAAACAACGTACGTATTGTACTGATATAATGAATTTTATTGTTCAGTCCAGGTTGAATTGTTTACAGCTCCATCTATTATCCCAAAGTGAAAACTAATTTAATCAAAAAA
The DNA here is from genome assembly GCA_036172665.1 of Prosopocoilus inquinatus. NCBI lineage: Eukaryota > Metazoa > Arthropoda > Insecta > Coleoptera > Lucanidae > Prosopocoilus > Prosopocoilus inquinatus. The sequence continues at coordinate 10,130,887 of CM069871.1, read as the reverse complement.
TAAGGTTTCGTGATTATAATTTTTTTCTTATTAAACCAAAAATATGTGAAATCTATGCACATAAGAGTATGATGTAAGAGACGTTCCGTTTCTGTGAAAATTATTTTAGTCAAATTTCCTGCGAATGCATTTATTTCATCTTCACGCCAATGTTCTTCGGAAGTCTCTGTTTTCTAACTTTGCAATGATTGGAATTTCAAAAATAAAAATCAAGGCATTGTCGGAATTATCGCCATCTCTTGAACAAAAGGGAAAACAACTTTATTCAAATTTCCGGTGACAGTATTTCTTTTTTTTTCCACTGACGTGACGTTCTCGGCAATATCCTCGGTCTTGTAACTTCGCAGCGACTTTAATTTCAAACTTAAATTGAAAATCTAAAATTAAGTTGTGAAGGAATCAGGGATCACGCAGAGCGCCATCTCTTGACCAAAAATGAAAGCTATTTTTTTTGTATTTTCTAATGGTAGTAGGTTATCGCGTTAACGTGGACACTCTCAGCAATAACTTCTACTTCTGCCTTTGCAGTATCATCACCATCTCTTTGTCAACTTTTCTTTATTTTCTAAAAAAAAAAAAAAATTGCGCTAATCGAACTTCACAAACGCAATTTCGTCGTTTTGTTACTCTCAGTAAAACATTTTTTTTTCGAAATCAAATTCAAAACAGAATCAGTTCAAAGCGCATTAGTAAAGACAGAAATCGTTCTCAGAGCGCTATCTCTTGGCTAAAAGAGGAAAGCTGTTTTAAGTAATATTTCATCACCACATACTCGTCAACAGCTTTGTCATTGTCCTCAAAAAAATTAAATATTTTTAACAACATTACTGGTACTATAGCTTCTTACCACGTCGCCAAGTGCAAGTTGCTAGGTGCAAAAAGCCGATTAGAATAAGTGGGTAAGTTCTACCTACGCCCCTACAAACCGGAAGTCTCCTCGTAGATGATTGAGGCCAAAGCAAAGACCGAGATTTTATCTTCCCCTTAATTTAATCTCTGCTATAGTTCTTAGACCATGATAAGGAGGAGTCCTCCATCCAAGAAATCATTTCCCTTTCCGATAGATCTGGTTGTCGGGTAAAAATCGCAAATCCGTCTCTGGTTTTGCAACTTCGAAACCCTCCCTTCCTCATCATGCGTCAATCAAATGGTCAATCGTGTTTTGTTTTTGATGATAAAGAGGAGTCCTTCGTCCAAGAAATCATTTCCCTTTCCGATAGATCTGGTTGTCGAGTAAAAACTGCAAGTCCGTCTCTGGTTTTGCAGCTTCCTTATAAAGTTTCAAACGATGGTCAATCGTATTCTGCTTTATTTTGAACGTCGCCATCAGAGAGGAAGTTGAAAGACGGAGAGGAATTGAAGGAACCGGAACCGAAAAACAAAATGGTGAAGGCGAGAAAGAAAAACAAGGACAGAAGGGAAGTGATGAGAAAATTGGGAAAAGAAGAACAAATCTTAATGCGCAAGAAGAAGACGTAGCAAAACGAAGGGTGATGGAAAATCAGAAGAGGGAGGAAAAAAAAACGGAAATGTAAGTCTGAGAGGGATAAGAGGAAGCAACGCAAGACGAGTTTCTACAACATCAAACCCCCACCATTGACGACCGAGCTAGCCCACCCTCATGGGTGAGAAAAATTGAAGAAAACAAGGGTATATGAGAAGACGTTTTTTTTTTTTGGGGAAAACTTGGGGAAAATTCGACTGAAAGAGAAAGGGTATTAAAACGAAGCTCGACCTTGAATTGAAAAGGGCAGAACGAATCTTAATTTGCATGAAGAAAACGAGACTATGAGGAGGGTGATAGAAAATGAGAAGGGGGAGGAAATGAAAAAGAAAAAGGAAATGGTGAGTCTGAGAGGGATAAGAGGAAGCAACACACAGGAAGATGGGACTACATGAAGATGAGGATAAAAACATCTTCAGGATTTTCTCAACAACAAACCCCCATCTTTGTTGATCAAGCTGGATGAAGCTCGTGGATGAGAAAAAAATTGAGAAAACGGGGGTACATGAGAAGACGACATTCAAAATTCGATTAAAAGAGAAGAAGTATTAAAAAGAAGTCTGCTTTTGAATTTAAAAATGACAGAAGAAACTTCAATTTGCTTGAGGAAGATGAGACAACAAGAAGCATGATGGAAGAAAAGTGAGAACGAGGAGGAAATAAAAAATGGAAAGGCAAGTCTGAGAGGGATGAAGGGAAGCGTACAAAACACGAAAGGTTACAAGAACATCTTGAAAATTTTTCCAACAGCAAACCCCACTTTTGATGATCACGTTAGGCCTCTGATGAGTGAGAAGAAATTACAAATGAGAAAATAGAAGACGACGCTTGAAGAAAATGAACTAAAGAAAAGCGACACTGAAAGAAAACCTCTTCTTGGAGAATTCACTATTGGCGATGATCTGATGCTGAAGTATTTTTAAAGAACAATGACCTCGGCGGTAAAGAGTAGAAGAAGAAGAAGAAAAAGGTAAATGAAAATTTGTCAGAGATGATGATCGTCCTGAAAAACCTACAGAATTCACTTTTGATGATGATGATGATGAAGATGATGATGTGGCTAGATCCTAACCCTACGCAGTCTAGTCCAACCTAACCCACTGTTGGTGGGGAAGCTGAAATAGAATAGATTTTGAAGAATGATGAACCTAATCCAATCCAGTCCATGGTGTTGCCCATCATACCAAGAGAGAAGGAATTTTAAAAACCGAGAATTTTGAAAAATGAGGAAATGTGTGTGAGTAAAAAAATAAAACCAATGGATAGAAGAAAAGGGAAAATTCCTTCACACAACTAATTATAAATAGCGAAGAAAATTCCTTCACACAACTAATTATAAATAGCGAAGAAGATGACTTATTGATAATTCATAGGTTTTATTTTGGTTAAGAGGTGGCGCTCTAAACACAATCGTATCACTTTAGAATTTCATTTTAGAATTTCAGTTTAATTTTGAAAGTAAAAAAAAAGAACGAAATTAAAAGGTGAGAACGTCACCAGGAGGTTTGAGGCACTGTTCTAGAAAATTTTATTATTAAAATTGTTTTCCTTTTTGATCAAGAGATGGCGACGTTTTTAATAATTACATTTACGCGTAGATTTTTATTTTGCAACTTGAATTTCTTAAAAAGCTTCGTAATATGGTGTAAAAATAAGAACTTAATTTTGAATAAAACAGCTTTTATTTTTTTGTCAAGAGATGGCGCTCTAAATAACCCCATTACATCTCGTTTTTAGATTTTCAATTTGATTTCGGAATTAAAGTCGTTCCAAAGATAGAAGCGAGAAGCGAGAAGATGGAATGCTGTTAGAGGAAGTTCGATTGAAGTAATAGTTTTCCTGTTAAGTCAAGAGATGGCGCTGATGATGATGATGATGATGATGTGGTGTGGTGCCTAAATAATTTGGAAAGAGTTGGTGATAAAGACTAATAGGTAAACATGTGCATGTTTTCGATAAGTGAACAAAAAATGTTATCAAAAGCTACTGCATCTAGTAATCTTCTTTTAACACAGGCGGACGAGTAAATACGAATTTTAGATTAAAAAGAAAAATTGCCATTGGACACTCTGGTTTAAAAATATTATTGCATAAGTAAATAATAAAAAAAAATTGACCAAAGCACGTAGAGATTTGCAACTGAAATAAATGAAGTCCAAAAAGGACTACTAACCGCAATTTCAGGTTTCAGAAATTTTTTCTGTATGTCTCGAAGAGGAGGGGGGGGGGAAGGCAGGAAGAGAGAAGAGGAGGGGAATTTAATTTTATCAGTAAGATAAACATAACGTCACTTCCATTAAAGTTCGACTTGGAACGCTAATGGACATTAAGTACGAGCTTTCATGCAAAGTAAATACAAACTGTAAAATTTTATTGCGATTATTTAAATAAAACTCGTGCCTTATAATTTGTAATTCTGTACATGGGTTCATTAAAAAGTTAAATGAAGCCTTACAAAGGAAACGACCGACGCGACGCGCGGCGTAGTTAGGTACGAATCGAATTTTGCAAATGAACGCCGCGTTGTGATGAATTATTGAAATAATCGATTTGTCGGCAGCTTAATTCAATGAAACGAATAAATGTAAAATAAATACTAAACAGATAAGAAGTGCGTAGTTTAATAATTTCAATGAAATTAAAAATTGACACGTAGTAAGTATTTACATCGATTTCTTTTTCCTTTTTTTTTACTTTTTAAATTAAACTGGAATGTTAACAGAGCAGTGTTGCCACCTCTGTAAGGGGCGTCTCCTCGAACCCCACGACAAATTTGCCCATTTTCTCCTTCCAATAAGTGAAGAAAATTAAATTAAAATTATGCGGTTTTAATTTCTTGCTTTACACCACGAGGACGAGATTGGTTTCTTAAAATGGCAAACAAAAGAATTAAATTTTATTCATTACAAAAATAAAAATAAAATCTAATCTTGGAACTGTGCAGGTTTTATATAACGATTATCGAACTAAAACGTCAAACGGAAGTAATGAAGATTTATTTGAATTTAAATTGTTCTAATATTATTTTTTCTTTTTTTAATACTGGACCAGTACTTTTTATTTTATCGCATTAAAGGTATTAAAACGAAGTTATCAGGACCGTTTTTAATTTCCTCGAATTTCGATTATCGCCTCTCTCCCCCTTTTTATTTTTTTTTTTAACCATTTTCTCTCCTCCAAATGGGCAATTCCCAACGAGGCGAGGTGGCAACACTGTGGGACAATTACCTTTCCAAAAAGTGAATTCTAAGAGATGTTTTGCAATTTATTCACGGTTCGCTAGTTTTATTTTGTCTTTATGTTTCCTACTAGTTTCTTGACTTGCAAAAGTTTTCGGCCGGCGAATCGCCGTTTTTCATTTAATTATTTTTTTATCCTTTCTCTTGTTCTTTTTTTTCTTGTTTTTCGCATTTTTCTCCTTGTTTTAATCAAATTGGTTTTCGCATATTATTTACTTTTTTTACAGTTCTTTTCAATTTCCTGTGAGTTTGTTTTTATTTGCAAAAACTTTCGTTGAATTTCATTTTTTTTGTTCATCTTAGTATCATTTAACTTCTGTTTTTTTTAACATTTTTTTAATTATTATTAATTTTACGATGTCGTAATTCTCTTTTGTTTTTTTTTTTGTCAAATTGATTTTTCACATCATTTTTTTATCGACGCTTTTTTACAATTATTATCTTCTGTTTTCGACTAGTTTTTTTTTTCGTCTGGAGAATCATTTGTTTCTTGTTCATTTTAGGCGTACTTCTTTTGTTTATTTTCTTCTCTTTATATTTTCGTACCGTACATTTCTCTTTTGTTTTTCTTATCGAATTGATTATCCCCATTTTACTGACGCATTTTTTTTTGTTGTTCGTCGGTTTTCATTTGTTTCGCATTCGGCTTAATTGTGATCTTTTGCTTTATGCGCTGTATTTCGGCGTTCATTTCTTTTCTTGTTTTTTTTTCGAAATAAAAATTTTCTACGAATATTTCGATTCGTTCAATCAAATCGGATGATGAAATCATTGTTGTTTTCTGTTCAGGTTGGTGTTATTAACCTTCTTTTGTTTTTTTTTTTAGTTCACTTCATGCCTTTTGTAGTTGTTTCGTTTCTTTTTTCTCTACGATTTTCATTTGTTTTCTTTGTATTTGCTCCGAATTTTTAATTTGTTTTCTTATTCTTAGCTTAATATTTTTGTTCTTCGCTTGAAATTTCTTCTGTTTCTTTCTGCTATATTTTTAATTGAAAAAACGCGACGTTTTTAATGTAAAGCATCGATTTTCTTTTTTTTTTGTTCATCGTAGTAGTTCTGTTTTTTTTTATTAATTCATTTTATGCTGTGGTATTTCTCTTTTGTTTATTTTTATCAACTTAATTTTTCACATTTTGATGATTGAAGCTTATTTACAGTTATTCATCTTTTATTCTTTTTACTAGATTTTTTTTTAGAAGTTTTTCGTCTGAAGATTCATTTGGTTTTTGTTGTTTTTTTTTCCTTTTTGTTGGTTATGCTTTCGCACTAAGTTTCTGTTTTGCGTTTCTTATAGAATAGATTTCTCGTATTTTATTGACGCTTGTTTATAGTTCAGTTCCTTTTACATTTGTTTGCGTCGCTCAGTTGTGTGATCTTCTTTTGTTTTGCCACTACACTGCAGTTGTCACTATTTTTTTGTTGCATTAATGGCTTGTAGTCTCACCTCGACTTTAATTTAACAACGCCGTGATTGAATTCTCTCTCACTCTCTTACTCATGAAATTCACATAAAGCTGTACCGTTTATGTTTATTTTAATCGCGGCTTAAGTTAGAGACAACTTTAATCATGAGATGAGAATACGACCCATTGACAGTTTGCTTTAACTTTCTACGAAATTTTTTATTCAAAACATTAAACGTCCAGAAAAGAATTGTTGTTCTTCGTTTAGCTTGATGTTGGCGTTGTCGATCTTCTTTTGTTTATTTCTGTTTACGTCACGCCTTGTATTTTGTTGCTATTTTCATTTCTCTCTTGTTTTTGATTTTCTGCGGGTTTCATTGGTTCTTTTTTTTAAATTTGTTCTGATTTTCGATATCCCAAAGTCGGCGATTTTTTGTTTTCCTTGTCCTTGACTTTAGAAAAAATCGGTGCCCTTTGGCTAAATTTTGCCAAGTTGGCGACGTTGCCTGCAAGAAATCCAACGACCCCGGACGTTAGTTCAGTTTAGAAATGGTGGCGCTAGCGAATTCGATTGAATTCGGTTTGTGCTTTAACTTCTTCTTAGACTTTTTCACTATAATAAGTGGTTATGTTGGTGAGTGAATCACCGTTAGAAACGTTCTTAACGACGCCAAATGGACGCAAACGGTTTCTTATCTTATAATATACGTAATGTAATTATGATGCTCAAATCGTTCCTTCGCTTGAAACTAAATTGCATAATTGAACAATCTACTGCTATAGTTTATTTTTTAACTAGGAGGAGTAATTTAAATTTGCCCGCCAAAAACTCCTACATGCTATTGGCCGTTTGACATCCCGTTTCACACCATCCTTCAATTTAAATGTAAAAATTAACGTTTTTCATAATTCATGTGACAGTTTCAGTGAGTTTTAAACTAGTAAGCAAATTTGTTGCTAAAACTCGTTGCTTTAAGAATTTGTAAACTTTCTAAGCAAGCTTAATTAATTTCTGATTTAGTTTTACAGTGTCATTCTACCTAGAACAGGGCGACAACTGTCACTCTTCTTAGTTTAAAAACAAACTATAATAAGGTACGTTCGATGTTTCGAAGTTTTGTGAACATCTCTAAAAATTTTCGTGTGAAATAATGCCCGTCCACGGCAATTACTAAATTTAAGTTGGCATTACTGTCTCAGTTTTAAGTTGTCGCTCTGCTATCAGCTGGCGCTAGTCAGTTTCGAAATGGCGGCGCTCGCGAATTCCATTCAATTCGATTTGCGTTTAAACTTTTTCAGACTTTGTCGCTATAATTTCCGCAGAAATGGTTATCATCTAAGCACAGTGGATGCAAGAGAGTCACTAGAAACATTATAACCACGTCAAATGGACGCAAACGGTTACTTATAATAGGTAATTATGAATTATGATACACGCATTAATGAAGTTGATTCTTGTTCGATGGAAATTGTAAGTAAAAGCTTTTTTAATCTTGAACCGAACAGAAATATGATTGGAAAAGCACTCAACCTTTCGCTGTCGATCCAATCATATTTCTGTCCGGTTCAAGATTGAAACAAAAAAAAAACTTTTAGATACACACATCGTTCCTGCGGTTAAAACTAAATAGTGATACACTCTAAATAATCTACCGCTAATAAGTAAGTACCTTCGTATTTTTGTGGTAAAATTTATGAATGTGAACGTTTTTAAAATATTCGGTGTAATAATCCAGTTCGCAGTAGTTACTAAATTTGAGTTGGCACTACTGTCTGCGAATTTTATGTTGTCGCTCTGTCATCAGCTGACTTTAGTTTAGAAATGGCGGTGCTTGCGAATTCGATTTGTTTTCTAAGTTTTTCAAGACTTTTTCGCTGTAATTTCGCAAGAAATGTGTATTATTTAAGCACAGTGGATTGGAGAGGATTACTAAAAACCTTGTACCGACGCCGAACGAACGCAGAAGCTTCTTTATAATACGTATACGATGCATCCGTTCCTGCAACAACAATCAACGATGAAGTACAAGCTGATTAAATTTGCTTCAATTTATTCTACCGCTACGTAATAAGTAAGTACAGTGGTTATTATTAAACAATTATTATGAACGGGGGGGTTGGATTATTTTTCTTTCGTTATTAAAATGTTGCCAAAGTGCGTTCTTGTATTTCGTGCGTAAATACTTAATTAATCGTCCGCCTGATGTAGAAATGATTGCTATAGTTAACATTAAACATAGTAAATAAAATACAACAATCGACGCGCGGCGAGCGACTCCGATAGGATACGATCCAACTTGAAAAGCTGCTTCACCCCCATTCGGCAGAACGAAACTGGAGTTTCAGTTGAGCCGCAACTGGCATAGTAAGCGCTGCGAGCAGCCGAGCCGTCGCCGAAAAGCCACCACGCACATGTCTCTAAGATCGAAACAACAGGCTTCTTCCTTATTACAAGAGCAACATGTCGCCGCGTTCGTTTCCTAATTAATTAATTAACTAATAACCGCGGTGCGCGCCCAATTTAAAAAAAAAAAACAACAAGTCGTCCGTACGGCACGTGTCGTTACCATTATAATAATCGAATAATAATTATTGTTGCCTGAAGGTGGTTCCGCGTAACATCCGAAACATGCTGTTGTTGTTGCTGCTGCTGCCGCTTTGAATTATTTTTGAGCTGAATTGATACGATTACGATCCACGTGCGTGTGGACTTGTCTCAGAAGCAGTAAGCAAGCAAGCAAGGCAGTATTGGTTTTTCGTAATGATGCATTAACGAGAAAGAGACGAGAGACACTGTCCAACATAAAACAGGGGGCGAACATGGAACCGGATCCCCTAATCGCGCCCTCCTCAATGGGAGCGCCGAATAAAAAGACTAACAACAAAAAGGGAAACCAACTGATGAGGGAAGAAGACTTGTACGGCGTGAAACTACTGACGGGTCCTAGACTTAATTTAGTGATGTGTGTTCTGTGTGTTGTGTGTGTCGCCGCTGTTGTGTACATCAGTTGGAGGGAGGTCGTGCTTATTAATCGTTTAAATAATCTCGAAGGGAAAGTGGCCGCCTTGGAGAGGAAGTCCCTGCAGGACGTCGACGTGCTCGTCGAAAGGTATCGCAGGGACATCGAAGCCAGATTCAAGCAGAGAGCTACGAGGGAGACTTCTGTACTTGATGGACTCAAGAGGACCACGAGGGATGCACCCGAATGCATCTGTCCGGCAGGTAAAACACCATTTTTAGAATTCACCCCAATAAATATCTATTACTTACTTTTGTTAAGTTACTACTTTACCTTCCAGGTAAATGCACACTGTACAATAACAACAGCAAGACAATGTTCAGGTACAGTCATAAAAACAAAAAATCTTCTCCTTAAGGTCGCTTCTATTATATCTAAAATAAAAAATTCTTGAGCTACAAACATCGGTTTTTAATTCAATTTACTTTTTGATAAAATTTAGGTACTAAAAATTTAAATTGAAGTCCGATGAAAATTGTAAGTGGGATAAATGGTTTTTAAACTCTAGCTATCAATCAATGTGAAACGTCCTTTTCCAATTATAATTCTGTCCGGTCAGAGTTTAAAAACCATTTACTTAAAAAATTAAATTGAACTAAATTTTGTATATACAGGGTGTTCATGGGCAGCCGCTACAATAGCTAGCTTTCTTATTTGCATTGTTATGAAGCAACTTAAATTAGGAAAGTTTTAGGACCTTTTCTCTTCGATTTTATGGCACTTCCAAAAAAAAACAAATGACAATCAGGTTTTCGAGATTTTCAATTGTTTTAAATTTTTTTTAATGGAATGTTAGGCTTTTTATCATTGTATCGCGTTCAGGATGTCAAATTAATTATATTTCTAAAATATCATCTTCCAAAGCCTACTACTTTTATAAATGATTTCGTACAAAATCTTGGTGTGCATGGTTACAATAGCTAACTTTTTTATTAGAAGTTTCACGAAGTAGCTTAAATTAGAAAAGTTTCAGGACCTTCCCTGCTCGATTTCATGGTACCTTTGGAAAAACAAATGACTATCAGGTTTTCGAGATTTTCAATTGTTTTCAACTTTTTTAAATGGAACATTATGTTTTTTATCATGGCATCGCATTCAGGATGTCAAATTAAGTATGTCTGTGAAATAATATCTCTCGAAACGGAATATTTAATAAATAATTCAGTCTTGATATTCGCGGGAAGAAGTGTATCGTTACGATAGTCGTGTTTATTCACGAATACAATATGATGTGCTTCGAAACAAAAGAATAAATAAAGTGTGTTCAAACTGTCAGACCTTTGTGAACTGTCATGATTCAAAATTTGTTTAAATTTAGTTCAAACTAAAAACCCTTGTGTCAAATATTGAAAGCGCGACATGTTAAAACGTCTAATGCCATTATTTACCAAATAATTTATAAAATAGTAGACTTAGGAGGGGAATATTATAGAGAAGTACTTAATTTAGCATCCTGAACATTTAGGCTATTTCGTGAAACTTGAAATTAAAAAAAGTTAGCTATTGTAGCCATTTTCCGTGAACACCAAGATTTTGTTACTAAATGATTTCTAAAATAGTAGGCTTTGGGAGATGATATTTTAGAGACATAATTAATTTAACATCCTGAACACGATGCGATGATAAAAATCCTAACATTCCATTAAGAAAAGTTGAAAACAATTGAAAATCTCGAAAACCTGATTGTCATTTGTTTTTCCGAAAGTACCATAAAAACGAGGAGGAAAGGTCCTAAAACTTTTCTAATTTAAGTTACTTCGTAAAAATATAAATAAGACAGTTAGCTATTGTAGCGCTTCCCATGAACACCCTGTACATATAAAAGAAATGTAGGGGTAGTAACTATAGCAATAGCTGCTATAGAAGTAACTAAGAAGTGTACAGTTTAAAGTATATCAAGTTGGTTTTGATTTTTTGACAAAACAAGATGGATCGAAAAAGGGATGACTCCCCGAACGTCAAACCTGACATTGCTGAATAGTGACAGGGAAGCTCTCCTTTTTCGGAGAATTTTTAAGTCGAAAGAGAAAAAGGGTATTTACAGAACCTAAGAAAACTAGAACACGGCCTGCTCTGACGAGAAAAAAGAGTGAATGCTTAATAAGTAATATGTGTTGAGTTTCGCCCATTCGATGAAATACGATATTCAGTAAAATCTTTATGTTTCATTTTTTGCTGAGCTACTATACTTAGTAGTAAGTATTGTTACATTCGTCAAAGTCGATGCGATTCTCATGTAGTGTTTCGGAGCGCGTGGGTAACTTTCGAGAAAACAATGCTAAATTAGGGGCACCTCTAGTTAGAGGCTAGCAGAATCAGCCATCTTTCTGCAAACAAGTGACATCAGTGTCAAATTTACCCCTAACTTTGCTTGCTTTTTCCAAGTCAAATTTCAGCAAAAAAGGCCCGTCGTTAAATAATGTAACAATAATTTTTCTTTCTCGAAACGTAATAAATTATTGTTACATTGTTTAACGAAAAGCCGCAGAAATATATTTTGCACGAAGGCGCTTGGCTATTTGACGAAGTGCAATTGCCAACAAGGCACGAAGTCGCTTGCTGCGCGTACATTTCTTATGGTGTTACGAAGGGAAAGTCGACTTTGTGGACGTACGTGAACGCGATCGCCGTTCCAAGAATAAACTGTGATTTTGACCAAACAGTTCTGATACCAAAACTGTGATTCCACAGTGATACTGATATCACGATATCGTCTGTAACTAACTACGATGAATTGAAGACCGAGAGCATTCACATGAAGCGCGTAATCGTCAACTCCGTACGGTTCCCTTCCACCTGACACATGTACGAGAATCCGTTCTCTACTTATATTATTATATGTTGTAAAACTTTATTAATTGAGATGAAATAAAGACCTGTTAGCATATATTATTTGACGGTCGGTTTTGATTTTTTGTCAAAAGAAGACGGAGTGAAAAAGGGATGACTTCCTGAACGTCAAATCTGACATTGCCAACCAACAGGAAAATTCTCCTCTTCGGGGAATTTTGAAGTTGAAAGGGTACACACAGAATTAATTGAACGAAAAATAACATTTATTTTTTGATGGTTGGTTTTAATTTTTTCTCAAAAGAAGACTGAGCGAAAAAAGTATCACTTCCTTGCACGTCAAAACTGACATTGCTAACTGACAGGGTAATTCCTTTTTTTCGGGGAGTTTCTAAATGAAAAGGAAAAGGGGAATTTACACAGTAATCGAGGGAAAAATATATTGTTTGATGGTGGTTGGTTTTGATTTTTTTTTGACAAAGGAAGACAGAGCAAAAAAGGGTGACTGATTTTTTAAAATATCTTTTAAGAAAATTTAATAAAAATTTCAAATTTACTGTGCTGTATTAATCTCTTTAAAAACATTCGGAAAATTACAAGTTATACATTTTAGTGCTATTTACACCACTTTCGGCTTTAAGCTCCAATTAACTCCATAGAAACGATTATTACAATAAATTAATTCCATGGGAATTAATCGTCGGTTAAAGTTAATCCAAAGTGTTGCTTGCAAATTAACCTTAACCTTCTTCAGTTTATTGCTAAGAAAACAATTGTCTTTGTACCTCCTACCACGGAAATAAATTGAAAGCGATTAATTTTAATGACTCCCTAAAAGTAATCATCTTTTAATTAATTATTTAATTAATTAAAAAGAGATCGTCGTAAATACTTTTGTGACTTTCTTTTTAGTCTTTCCTCACAGCTTCTTTTTATTTATTTTTATGTAAACAAATTGCTTATTTATTTATTTTTACGTTATACCAACTGTTTTATTGTCATCTCTTGACTGTTATACCCCATATATTACGCACTCATATATTAAACAAGATGATTCGGGGATTTTTTTTTTATTTATAATAAGGAATTTGTACAGTTGCGGTCCTTGAAACCTTGATAAACAGAAATTCGTAATTTTGTAATTGTGTAAATCAAACCTTCATCTGTTATTTTGATGTCAGGTCAGTGTCAAATTTGACAAATTGATGATAACAGGATTCGAGTGATTTGATTGACGTTTAGACAGTTCTGATTTAGGATCACTTTACATTGCCAGAACACTGTATTTGACAAAGTGTACCAGTTTTCAAAGGCCGCAACTGTACCACATAAAGAGGAGAAAAGAAAAGCACTTTTTACAGGATTGGCAACATTGCATAGGCTGCGTAAGTGAACGGCCAAGCTGTTCAAATTAAACCGCATGATCTCTTTTGTCAATCGCTGATTGATCAGGTAGTTTGGTCTGACCGTCGATTTCGTGCAGTTTCAGTGTTGCCAGATTGGGCGAAATTTCGCCAATTGGGTTGATCTATTTTCATGTCGCTTTTAGCGCGCTTGAAGAAAATCATTTTCAAGTTTGGGCTACCTTTCCTTTCTTCAAATTTCTGAGATAAAGGCTTCATAAAAATATAACTTTCGTTTAAGCTTCAATCTGGTAGTTAACAGTCTATAAACTCAAATATTTTCTCTTATTTTTTTGTTTGTTGGTTTTATATTTTTTTTTATTGTACTGGTTCAAATACTAGCTTAAAAAATTCTTAAAATGTGAAACTTCATAAAAATAGAACTTTCATTTAGTAGTGCAGTCTACTAGTTAACAGCCTATCAGCTGAAATACTTTCACCAATGGTTTTTTGTCATTTTTTTTTATTGTACCTACTGGCCGAAAAATTTTTAAAATGTGAAAACCGGCCAAATGGACGGACATTTAGAAAAAAATGGTAAAGAGGTTTTGGACACGACTTAAAAAGTAAAAATGAAAAGAATAGGAATGAAGGGGAAGATTCTGTAACTTATTAACAGGCCGTTAAAACTTAGAGATGCTGTAAAATTTAATATACAGTGTTATTATTGGTTGTTATAGTGGCAACGACGTTGAACAGGCTTTCAAATTTAACGCTTTCGATACAGAATGCCCCTAAAATGCTGTAAGAGCCGATTATTCTGGAAGTTAATGGAAATTAAAAATTATATTTGATCGTAATCAGTATTGTAATTGCAAAGTGAATGCCAATGTTAGAGTTGGCAACACAATTAATAGCATTTCTGTTTGTTTTCGGCAATTTATAACACTGCAACTGGATATGTTCTGCTAGTTTATTTGACAGAAATTTGATGTAGCTGCAATGTTGCCAACTTTGAGGAAATTTCCCTGTTCTTGCGAATTTTGAAGGCTTTTAGGAACAGGGCAAGTAAGTTCACAATGTACGGATTTATAAAAATCAGCTGATAAATTTATTTATTTATTTCACCGTTTTTTTAAATCATAAATAATTAGAAAAGGAGATGTTTTTTTTTTAAGAATTGCTTCAATTGATGTTATTCCTAAATTGAAGTTTGTTCTTGTCCGATAAAAATAGTAAGTACAAAGTTTTTTTAATCTCAAACTGGACAGAAGAATGAAGGAAACACACTCAACGTTTCGCTATAGATTTATAGCTTCGTCAGGAGTAAAAAAAGTAAAAAAAAGTAAATAAACAAGTTTGTTTACTTTTTTTCACTACTGACGAAGCTATAAATCTATAGCGAAACGTTGAGTGTGTTCCCTTCATTTTTCTGTCCGGTTTGAGATTAAAAAAAACTTTGTACTTGTTATTCCTAAAATAACTGAAGGCAGTTTCTAGAATTTTTTTCGTTAAGTTAAATTAAAAAGAAAGTGATCTGGCGAATAATTTACTTTCGGCCAAGAGAGAATCTGTCGAACAAAAGGTTGGCAACACTGTGTCACCGCAGCGCGACGGATGTGACATCAACATCGAAAGGATTCTAGGTTATGTTATTTTTGAAATAACGGTGTAAAGAAATTAACCTTAAATTCCGCTGCGACAATTGACCCGTTCCGATGAAAATATTACAAACCGTTTTAAATTAATTAATTAATTAAATCTATTTAGCGTGTGACGTTTTAATTTGAATTTGAAATATCAACACTTGTCAGTGTTAGTTACTCAGTTGTGCCATTTAAAAATGATAAATCAGTACGTATTGCCAACTGAAACAGTCATTCTTGCTCATTTTTTGTAGTTAAGGCGATGACCAATCAAAACGGCCCTCAAGCTCTAATAAAATCGATAGAAATAATAATAGATTCGAAAAAAATCAAATTGTCAGAAAAGTTAAGAATATAATAAAGGAAAAAAAAACAACGGTGTCGCTCTGCATCGGTAAATTTATTTTTATTGCCCTGCAACCGCTACCACATGGAGAACATAACCTCTTTAAGAATACAATAATTTTTTGCCCTGCGTAGTACCTGTATTTTACATTTTGGTGAAATTGGGCCACTTTTATGATCATTTTTTTTTTCAAAAACGAAGCATTGCGTAATTTGAACATTGCTTTAACTCAACCGTGGTATCTTGCTTACACCTAACCTAAAATCTAAAGTGACGTTTTCCAAAGACCACTGCACGATGCTCTAAAAAAATCAAAGACTACTTGAATGAATTTTTTTTTCCAATTGAACATTTGATTACTGTTAGTAAATTTTCAAATGAAATCCCCCCTCATTGTTATAAACTTGATTTTTTTTGTCTGTTAAGTGGAATATCCTCTCATTATTATAAAAGTTATTTACAAGGAACCATTACAATAACAGTAAGGGGGTTATTATTATTGTACAGTTGATTTTATAACAGTAACTTTGATATAGCAGTTACCTACAGTTTAATGGAACACCCACGCTTTACACCCTCGCACGAACGATGGGATTGGAGGAAAAAAAAACAAAGTCTGATTACCATAGAGATATAACCGACGGCGACGCTTCTTTCCAATCATTCCTCTTCAAAAGGAATTATTTAAACGAGTCTCGCGTAATCAATCGAGCCTTCAATTAATTTATCGGATCGTGGGCGCTTTTTTATAACCACGACGGAAATTCGAAATGTTGGAACCGAATTAAAAGTAATCGCGCTTTACTGTGTTACCAGTTCGTATGTATGCATCCAACCTGTATAATACATACGAGATTGGTTTAGCTTAGCTCTCGAGAGTTTAAATGAATTTCGTACGTGATTCAATCACTTACCGGCGAGGTTTTTAATGAAATGTAAAAACGTATCTGTATGTGTAATTGGATGCTTGTGGAGTTTCTATGCAACATTTTAATGATCTGTTTTTGAATCTAGTCCAGACCAAAATTAAGATGTTTTAATTTTGCAAGCAACAATAAACCAATTGGGCAAATAGCAAATCATAATAAGGCTCTGGATCTAGATCTACGCCACTTTGAAAGCCATCTCTATGTGACGCTCTTAACGTAGTAGACATCAGTTTCTCGTATCGTGATTATCAATGCAATAATTATATTTAATGGCGTTTCACCTAGGCATCATTTTTTATCACTTAAAATTAATTTTAAAATGTGTAATTACTAGAGATCGGAATCACATATTTTGGCGCCATCGTTGGGCGGCGCTTGTCATGTTGCAGCTCTTGAGCAATGTTACCAACCGTAAAATTATTGCAGGTACGATTTCATCTTCAGAATCCTGTGTATTTTGGATTTTGAGAACGAAGATGAAATTTCTGTTCCTTTTACATTTAAAACTCAAAAAGTAGCGTTTTAAACATTCTCAAAATGGCAACTAATAGCCAAACATTCAAAATGAACTTGATGGATTAAGAAAAGGAAAAGGAAACAATTGAAACAATTGAAAAATATACAAGAAAATACAATCAGACACAAGAAAAAAGTTAAAAACGTTTTGATAATAGTGACACACAATCACACAGTCTAATTTTTTTTTTAATTTATGAAAAATGGTAAACAATTGAAAATAAAAAAAAAATAGATGAGAAAAGAACTTCTTAACAGTTGACAAAAATTAAAATAAAAGTTCCTGACGACAATTATTACATTAATAAAAAAACATTACACTTTCAAGACATAAAAGTAAGTCGAAATTTACAGCAAATTACAATCATAATACAAAAATAAAAAAAAAATAAAGGACAATGGCGATGATTTACAGATTGTAGAAAGTTTTTAATTATACAGTTTGAAAATATGTATATGACAAATAAAATAAAAACAAAAAAGAAGAACGTGTTTGTCTTTTGGAAAAATGTAATCGGAATGGAAATTAAAAAATTAAAGAAAAATGGGGAACTCTAACGAGGAAAGAAGAGAAAGAAAAACAAATGACAATCGTACATTTTACGACGAAATGCGATCGTAACAAGTATATAGGCATTTACGAAAGAAAACAATTTCAGAAAATATAGGAAATAATCAGAAGATCACATTATCTTAAAAAAAAACAATAAGTTAATTGAAAAACAAAACAATAAGTAAACTAAAAAACAAACAATAATTGAAAAAAAAAACAAAACAAAAATTGAAAAAAAAAAAAACAGAACGTTACTTCTATATTTAACAATCTGGCTGTCTTTTAATCATGCTATCATTACTAAGCGTGAACTCTGGATAATGCGATTTTTAACGAAAAAGTACAAATTTTTCTACAAAAAAAATCGAATTTGAAACTTGGTGAGTTGGCAATACTGTGCCGTCCCATTGTGAAAAATTTAATTTAATCTAGTTATTTTTGTAATTAATTGACTTGTCTTTTTTGTGATGCATGCAAGCAAATAAAATCGTATTTACGCAAAAATCGAAAAGTGGAACATTCGCGTCTCTGAATAAATCATGTAAAGGAATGTATTGCAATGTATATCAATGTAAATTGCGCGAATACATGTTTTATAAATCAAAATTGTAGTGTAAAACCGGCTGCAAGTTTCATCCTGTGATTTTACCACACTTACATTTTTTCTTGTTTCTTCTTGTGTTACTATGTTTACATTTTTTGTCTGATTTGATCGATTATTAATTTAGTTATTTTTGTAATTGAATGTTTTTTTTTTGGTGTCGTAAACGAGCAAATAGAATCAGGTTTTCGTAAAGATCAAAAAAATCACATTCGCACTTGGAGAAAAATAATGTATTGCAATGTTTCGCAATGTAATGTGCGACATTGCACCCGTCGTACCATTGAGAGTTTTTGCAGTGTAAAATCGACTGCAATGTACCACGTTTACATTTTTTGTAACTGAATCGTTTTTTTTTTTGGATGTAAGCAAACAAATAAATTCGGATTTTGGTAAAAATCCGAAAAATAGCACATTCACTTTTAGCACTTTTAAACGAATAATGTAAGGCGATGCGTTAAATCTGGTGAACGGAAACTTGTCCTAACTTGTCATGACTCGATCTTGTGAAACTCTCCGCGACAAGCACTGTTCGAATTTGTTATGACGTTGGAATTTTGTGAAAAGATATTTTGAAGCACAATTACGAGCTTGCACCCCGGCAGAATGAACCGCTGCCACGCCACTGGAATTAATCAAAAAGAACGGATTATTCCGGAAAGAATTACGCGATAAAAGCGAGTTGTTAAAAATAATTTTCTACGCAAAACAAAACTCTTATCGATGACGTCAAAATATGTAATTCCGATCTTTAGTAATTACTTTTATCGACAAGCCCTTCTCATAAATTAAATAAAATAAAATCCGAGCAATTTATTTATTCCCGTTTTTATATTACTATAAATTTTTCCGCATCGCCCCCACTGAAATATTATGTATTTCAATGGAAAATATATCAATAATAACCATCTATAAATAACTTGGCGAGCCAATAAACTAGTTTTATTGCTACAGTAAACGCGGTTTGCCATCTATTATTTGCCCCCGTGATTAATTCGGTTGTTCATGCGGCGTCTACTTGTTGTTATTATTTATTTGTTAATATTTGTCTAGCGTCCTTTGTGTGCTCACGTCAACCCAACCCACTATTACCACCGATCGAAATATAAATCACATACCTATCCGCGTTTACAGTTTATTTTACTACTATTACAGTAAGTACACAACATGAGGTTTAGTTCCATCGCATCGGCGCGGGGCGCGGCAGTTTCGTCAAGAGCACGAACTCATCAGATGATGGCGTCGTTTTCGAAAACCACTCAGAAAAAAAAAAGAACAATTGCTGAAGAAACCTGCGTAGAATTGAATGTCGAATGTAGAATTCGTGCGTACGCACACACGCGCCTTTAATATTAATTAATTCGCCGAGGAATAATTTCGAACTCTCATTAGAATGCGGTTTAGAAACGTGGGAATCCCCCTCGCGGAATCTCAATGATGTGAATTTTAAACGCGGCGGCGAAGAATTCGCTTGCTTTTCATTTCAAGGAGTACTCGAGGACATTAATTACGAAGGGGGGAAGGAATCTTTTTTATAAGCCGAATATTTAAATGTGACCTTCTTCTGTAATACAGATTTGGTAAACGTCTATCTAAATAATGCGTGCAACAAGGAACGCGCACATGTGTTGGAGGGGGGCGATTATTATTATATATGTATAATTCGTGAACCAAAAAGAGATGCAGTTCGTAACGGAAAGGCATTTTTGAGAAATTTAAGCAACATTATCAATCGTTGCGTAATGTTGAAATCGATCGATTTTCTTAAACTGTCATAAATCGATTATGAAATTTGTAGTTTGAGGCGATGGCGCCTCAGGAACGTCGCATTCTGGCGCACCGGAGAAGATTTAATTCGTCTTTTTGTGCTCATTAAGATGGATAAAAATAGCGAACGGATTCAGCACGTTCATTGGTCGCTGTGTTCAAACCTTTGAGTTTTTTTTTTTAAATTAAAATTTGTTTCGACACCGATTTTCATATCTTCTAAGACCTTTCTAGTTGGAGAGGTTTGATCTGTTGGCTGGGCCTGTGATCGAGTTCTGAGTTATGAAAGATGAGAGCCCCTCCCACAAGTATTTGGGGGAGTAATTGATAACGAGAACCAAACAGAGATTCAGTTCGTAACAGAACGAAATTTTTCAGAATTTTTTGCCACGTTATTAATAGTTACATGTGTCCAAAACGATTCGGTTTTCAAATATGATGGCCGTTCGCATATGTCTTGGGGGGGAGCAATTAACTACGAGAACCAAACAGAGAGGGAGTTCGTAACTGAAAGACATTTTTCAGAATTTTTTGCCACGTTATTAATTGTTGCGTGTGTCGGAATCGATCAATTTTCGTATGATGTGATAAATAAATCAATAGTAAAGACGAGAGCCCCCTTTCACATGTATTTGGGGGAATAATTGATAACGAGAACCAAACAGAGATGCACTTCATAACAGAACGAAATTTTTCAGAATTTTTTGCCACGTTGTTAATAGTTGGGTTTGTCCGAAACGATCGATTTTTCGTAAGCTGTGTAAATAAGTTGGTTTTCAAATATTATGGCCGTTCCCAGATGCGTTGAGAGGTGCAATTAACTACGAAAACCAAACAGAGATGGAGTTGGTAACTGAAAGACATTTTTAGAATTTTTGCCACTTTACTGTTGCGTGTGTCAAAATCGATCGATTTTCGGGATTTTCTTGAAGCCTGAGATCTTCTGAGGTAACAGACGTAATGAATTGGAATAGGCTTGCTGAGAATTTTTTTTTAATGTCGACTTCGGTGATGACTTTCAAACGATGATCGATGAATGATTCTCATTTTATACCTACAGATTTGGCAAATGTCTAACTTGATATTCTGAAACGATGCGTACGACAAGGAACGCACTAGTCTAGAAAAATAAAAAGGTTCGTAACAGAAAGAAATTTTTCAGAATTTGCTGCTCTGTTGTTAGTTGTTGCGCGTGTCGAAATCTATCGATTTGCACACGCTCCGATAAACAAATCGATTATGTACTTCTTGAAGCATGAGATCCTCCGAGATACTTACCTCTCTCAGACAAAATTAATTGTACTAGAGACTTTCCGGGAACATTTTGAAATACGTCGATTGACTTACAAACGGAACCCAATATTTTTTAATTGAAACCTATTAAATAAGCCTCGTGCGTAGTGGAATTAAGTGCCGGGTAAATTGAATTTATTGCGGCAATTACGCGTTCGGAGATAAATTAATGAGTGTCTCTCTGTCTTATGCGTTATGTTCCGTAAGCGAAATGGTCGATAAATTTCCGCGGTTGTGGAAGTCGTCCTTTTTTCGAAAGAACGGATTTTATTAATTTGTAGTTTGAGGCGATGACGCCTCAGGAACGTCGCATTCTGGCGCACCGGAGAAGATTTAATTCGTCTTTTTGTGCTCGTTAAGATGGATAAAAATAGCGAACGGATTCAGTACGTTCATTGGTCGCTGTGTTCAATCCATTGAGTTTTTTTTTTTTTTTTTTTAATAAAAATTTGTTTCGACACAGATTTTCATATCTTCTAAGATCCTTCTAGTTGGAGAGATTTGATCTGTTAGCTGTGCCTGTGGTCAACCTCTGTACCCATTCACGGATGTTTGAATTTTAAAGTAATAAGAGGGTATAGTTGGGAGTTGGACGATTTCTAAGACAGTTCCAGTAAAAACACGAGCAGTTCCGCGCGTCGTCAGTCATCACAACAACGTATACAAAGAATTAGAGGATGAAAAGGGTTAGTAAGGCCATTTTTGTATGTCGACGAAGTATATAGCAGAATAGTAAATGGAACTTAAAAAAAATTATGAATAGGTTCAAATATTAATTAATTAAAAGTAGGAATAGTTCATTTGTATATTCCTGATGGACGTATTATATTAATCCGGGGTAGGATTATCGGTTTCGTGTTCACATGATGATGAAAACTCATTTCATGCACATAAGGGATAATCCACAGTACAAAGCTGGCTGGCGCACGCCGTAATAACGTTATTTCACCTACGGTCGATTACGTAAACAACGTTGAAATAAATTGAAATTGAAAAGAAAGATAAAAAAGCACCGGGGCAAATTCGGAAATGACATGCGGCCGCGATCCTCTTTGACGAAATCCGCCCAATCAAATTACGAACACATTTGCGCGGCGCGAACGGGGAGAGAAGCCCAGGCCCCCCCGTCCGTTCATTTGCATGAAAATGAATAATCGTTCCGACAGATTAAAGTCGGCGTTATTTAAAATGCAAATTTTAGTTTGTTGTTATTGGTTAAATTTGAACTACGCATCGGGAATCTCAGATCGTCGCGATTTCGATTTGATCATCTTTCCCGCTCGCGTCGATTGTTTTATCTTCTTGGGTCACGTCCGCGCGAGCGTTTTTCATCATCTTCGAATGTTAAACACGTCCACATTCTTTAAAATCCTATGCAAAGCAGATTAACGTAACAAAAAAAAAAAAGTAAAGAAAAAGAAAAAACTTGCCGTTGCGACGTAAATTCCGCTTATTTCGATCGCGACGACCTTGTTACGGTTTAAAAATTCGTCAGACTTGGAAATTTCGAATCGCCCTGCTTTTTTTTGTGTCATTTCTCATGCTTTCATGAAGGGATTACTGATTCGATCAAAATTATAATCGTCCTTGGCAGTAACCGATATTTATCGGTGACGATTGCGCGCGCTATAGTTTGATTTTTGTCATTATTGTTGTAACATTCTTGTAAAGCACAGATTTTGCATCACTTACCACTTTATTCTTTAAGTCAATACAATGATATTCTCAGGAAACCATGATTAACCCTCTTATTCTGTAACTCATAACGGCAATCAATCAATCGATCTTGTAAAGCACCGATTTGGCCACAGTTATTCTTTTATTCTACCACAGTTGCTCTTATTCTATAAGTTTATTATTATTATTATTTATTATATTAGTCAACATAATGATATTCTCAGTGTACGATGATAAACCCTCTTGTTTTGTGATTCACAGCGGAAATTAATGATTATCGCGATGATTGCATGCGTGAGATGTTGATTTTGGTCATTATTATTGGAACATCCCTATAAATCACAGATCTGACCTGACTTATCCCTTTCTTCTGGAAGTCAACATAATGATGTTTTCAGGAAACCATAATTAACCCTTTTATTCGGTAACTCATGGCGGCAGTTAATAATTATCGTGATGATTGCATGTGTGAAATTTTGATTTTAGTTATTATTACTGTAACACCCCCGTAAAACACAGATCTGACCTGACACCCCTTTATTATGTGAGTCAACATAACGATATTTTCAGAAAACCATGATCAGTCCCCTATTATGTAAACCAAAACGATAATCGTTACGTGGCTTTTGATCGATCAGTAGTAAATAGAGATGTGTTGCAGAAAGTACTAATTGACGTTTTTTAATGACGTCGTCATGAATTACAGAATATAGGGGTTAATCACGTGTTAGTGACTTTAAAAAAATCTTAAGTATTATTTTTCTTTAAAATCAGAATTGAAGTCGACTCTTGTCTGACGAAAATTCTAAGTAAATGATTTTTAAACACTAACCGGTCAGAATTATAATTGCAAAAGCACTCTACGTTTCACCATCGATTAACAGGCTATCAACCGAGTTTAAAAACAATTTACTTTTAAAATCAAAGTATGTAGGGGCGGATTCTGTAACTTATAAAAGGGCTGTTAAAATTCAGAGGTCCTCTAAAATATAAAATACAGTTCCATGATTGGTTATTATCGTAGCAACAAAATTTAACACCCCTTTAAATTTAACTGTTTTGATACAGAACAGACGCTTTAGAGTGTTTACATTTCAACAGTTACGGACTAATTTCTATTTGAAACCTCGCCCGCTCACGGAAATTTATTTCCACAGGCCTTGAGCCCGTCTCTGCCTATCATCTTTCACCGTCTTCCGACGAAATTTTCAATTTTTCCGAACCGGGCTGTTTTTAAATACTTGCATTGGATTCCGTTAAGGTCCTGTATTTCGTTGAACGCCTATCAAGTCTTGTTTCAACTGATTTTGTGAGATTTTTATGAAATAATGTTGTTTATTATTTATTTTTGTGGGTCGGATGCTAACGTCGGCCGTTTTCATCCTCCCCTCACTTTACCAACTTTCCAATTTTACCAATTTCGGTCGTAGACGTGCATACTCAGGCAATTTTGTGTATTTTTTTATGCCGAAAAGTTGTAGCCCTGGAGGCCACTCTGTTTTGCGCAACTCCCTTTCGAGGCAATAGTATAGTTTCTGCCTTTCGTTCTAACATTTCATAATTCCTTTTGTTTTTAAATCTTCTGCAGAGGGTTAAATTCGCTTTCTTTGTATTGAAAACCTTGAAACCTAAATTTTTAACATTCTTTTTGCTTTTTCAAATTTTCCACGATTCCCTTTTAAAGTCCTTTCCTTGGGTTGGCCTCGATAGGTTCGCTTCCCTTGGTTTGACTTCATTTGGGTTGAATTGATCCTTGATCGCCGCTTTAGTAATTGCTTAATTTAATTTTTATTTAATTCAGAGAACGTGGACCTCATTGAAAAATTTCCTTCGGGCATACATACATGCATTCTATCTAACTTTCGTTTTTTTTTGGTGAATTTTCGTGCGGATCGTTTGGTAAGTTGGTTTCCCTTTTTTCGTACACCAACTTAGGCTATTGTTCGCTCATTTTTTTTTTTTTGGCTGTTCCGATCATTGTAGTCACGTAGTCACACATCACACAACATCCGCTCGGCTAATATAATTCCTCTTGATCGACCGAAACAGGTGTGCTTACCACATTACCCCGCATGACCCTGGCGTTAATTATTATTTTATTATTAATCCACTCATTTCTCTAATGAGTAAGACGAGGCAACTGCAAGGTTAATTAACCCCCGGAACTTTCTGCTGTTAACTCCTGCAGGGGCCTGCCTCCTGTAAGGAGCAATTTCCCTTTCAATATGAAACGAGAAAAACGGGGAAAATATTTTCTAAAAAATAGAAAAGTTGCGGAGATCGTTAGCGAAAGTGAAAACTCATGCGGACGACATTGACAAAACCGAAGCGGCGCAGAGAAGTTTGCGAGGGAAAACTTCTCTGTCTGTGGAAAAGTTGCCGCCCGCCGCGCCTTGTATTTTAATAGGAACCAACCGACCATCTTGGCAGAATCGATTTTTTGCACTGGTGTGTTCATTTGCGATTACCTACGTAATCATTTCTAGCCTGTAATCCGATTACAGGATGCATGCGCTGAAGATGAGATTGGGTTGCAATCAGCCGCCCATGACACGTCGCGCCGCCGTTGCGATCGGATCCCGAAGCATTACACGGATAACTCGATTGTGTTACCTCGCTGAAGTGTTGATTTTAGTAGGCTGTGGCTGCGGGGCTCTGCTTAGCTTGACAGTGAAGCGTTGTTACACCGTCTGAGCTAGAATTAGATGCTTTACAAAAATCGAAGGGGATGTGCTTATTTTAAGTTTCGAGTGAGTATTTCGAATTCAAAATAACTCAAGAAAGAGAGTTCTTGTTCTGATTTTCAACAATCGTCGATCTCTTCATGATAGGCGCTGATATCAACAAAACCTACTCACAGAATTCGCAAATTTTTGACCCCAAGCACATGATGAATGCAATATTAAAGTGGAAGTGGCGAATTTAAGTATCGCAGGTTTTGGAATAGGAAAATTCCACTACATTTTCATTACATTCCATTACACTACGATGATTCTCTTCATGATAGGCACTAATATCAAACGTGGCTTCACAATAGAATTCAAATTTTTGACCTTGTCCACACGAGGAATGCAATATTACAGAAGTAGCGAACCCTCAACTTCTTTCGACGACGAATTTTTCCCAGTTAGTTATCGCAGGTCTTGTAACAGCAGCGCATTTTTTCTAGATCGCGGCCGACCTTTTAAGCTACGGTCGTTCGTGACGAGCCTAGGGGCCCACATTCTTTCCCCGGCTCCATCTAAGGACTTCGGAGATCTCGTATCGGCAAATTAATGCGACAGAATTGTCGGCGTGTCGGCACTTAATCAGTGTAATGCGCCACGGAGAAAAAGGCTGCGAAGGATCGCAATATGGAATTAGGTTCGGGCCGTGGCGACGCGACGTTCATTTTCAAATTAGCATACGCATTTGCATTGCATATAAAATTGTAGTATGAGATGCTATAGAGCAGTCGTTATTTAAATCTACTGACTGGTTATCCTATTAGGGATGTTTCTATTTAATGCGTTGCCTAATTGAACCTTAGGGAATGTGTTCTGCCCTCCATCAACGCGAAAATATAAGTCTTCTTTTGGGGGCTTACCTAGTCCTTACCCCCGCTGGAATTCCTTGGTTTTCTAACTGGAACCTTGATGAACGGAAGAAGATTGTAGAAGAAGACGAAAGAAGATTATCAAAGAATAGTACAAGGAAAATTGAGGAACGAATGAAATGAGAGCTTTTCAAGTGGAAACCATAAAGTAGCAACATGAAGATTATGGAAGAAGAGTGCAAGAAAAATCGAGGAACGAATGGAATGAGGGCATTTCAAGTGGAGACCATAAAGTAGCAACATAAAGATTAAGGAAAAATGGGGGAACGAATGGAAAGAGGACTTTTCAAGTGGAGACCAAAAAGCAGCAACATGAAGATTATGGAAGAAGGGCATTTTAGGTTAAGATCATAAACCAAAAACTATAAAGAAAGAGAAGACGCAAGTAGCACATGCTTAACCATCATCATTCATCCACAAAAAGAACAAAGCACGTCTTCATCTTCACAAAATCGAAGTAACTGCAGTGATTTCTACGAACAAAATAATTTTCAAAGTAGCACAAACATAAAGAGGAGAAGTTCATAAGACCGTGCGAACTACTAATGAAGCAAGCGCTGGTCAATTATTTAAAATTCTTTCAGTAAGAGGCGAAATATGTAGATCAAGCGTGACTAAGAGAGCCTCAATTAATTTATGGGCGTGCACATTGGGACTTGTCCCAACTAATAAAGTAAATTAATCACGTCGATTAAATTCGTTTTCCTTTTTTTTTCATCTTCTCGTCTTGGCAACGGCCTAATTAAAAACGCAATAAAATAAATCGGCCGTAAATATTCGTTTTAATTAAGTTGTTTAATCTAAGATTTCGTCTCGTTTGTTTGTTTTCCGTGTCTCGGGAACGAGGCGAGGCGGCCCGGCCTTCGAAATATATTATGTTATACGTAAACGGGATGTCAAAATCGTTCGATTTATTAATACAAATTCTATTGGCCTCTAATTGCGTCATTAATGCCGCTAAGAATCGAATTAGTCGAAGCTGTAAAGTTAGAGACCAGTTTGTAAAATTTAAATACATTAGATACTTAGCATAATTAAAATAATGCGTTACGTTTGGCGAAGGTCATAAGGGTTGCTCGCACGTAGATGTCAAGCGATAGTCAGCTGTGACGTTGTGTCACCACCTCACGTCGGCACGTCGAGTTTCGTGTGTGTCGATGGTTGCCAACTGCCGGACATCCGTGACCTTAGCGATTCGCTCACGTATTCGATCTTCGTTGCACTTGACTTCCGAGCGAGTCAAGATGGCTAGCCAATTAAAATTCTGAAATACAATACAAGCTGTGATATCAAGCACCCAAACGGAAACAGCAGTGTGGCCAACTGACAGCAACACATGAATGTTAAAAAAGAACGAGGGAATTAAACTGTAACAGGGAAATAAACTGTAACTTGTAAATTTTTACAAACAGTGAACTCATCCAACATTTCTAAGCTGCTTGGGTTTTCATCCGTGCTTTACTTTTTGATTCTCCTTCCCAATTTCCCTGTCTTCTTTGCCTTCTCAAGTTTTCTCCTTCAACAGTTTTAACTTGTCGTTCATCATAATTGTGGAGCTGATAGACTATCAAGAAAGTAGGAGAGTTTTTTGGTTTTGATTTCCATTCGTAATCTCTTCTCCAGTTTCTGTGTCAACTTCTCATTCAGCGTAATTGTAGATACGAGATGGACGAACGTGCATCAAGAAAATCGCAGCAAAGTTTAACAATAATTAAAAAAAAAAAAAAATGGAATGTTTCACTCATTCATTGGAATGACGAATAGGAATAAGGTCCCAGATCACAAAACAGCTGAACATTTTGCTTTTCAGAAGCGATACCGGACTCACATTACTCAATTTCAGGATTGTGCAGTGCCGGGCTTAATAATAATTAATGGTCCTGGGCGTGAAACAACAACCTTCTCTAACAGATATAAATGCACGGCGATTAGACCGTAACGCGAATTACCATACGTGTACTTCGGATGCAGTGTTTCTTGCCGTGTGAAATGGGAAATTAATGCGGTGACGTAAAATGGAGTAGAAAACAGGGCCGGACTCTGGGCGTCATCCTCGTGTGAATTGCAGAAAAATTTCAAAACATTTTTTGTTTTTAATAACGCAGCATGTATGAATTTTTTGTAAAATCACAATTGACATAAAGAATGACTTTTTACAAAACAGTTCAATGATAAATAGAAGTTTCGGTTTGGGAAAGTCCAAAATCGAGTGATAAAATAACGAGCATGTAATTAACTCGTTAGTTCGCCTGAATATGAACGATCTGATGGAGCTAAATGAGCTGTCGCTAATTGTCGATGGTGTATGCTCCCTTGTAATCTAGTTCAGAATCACCACATTGCCCCCAAATATTAGGCACGCAATGGAATACGTTTCCTTACCTCAGGAAATTTGCCCCAAAAGAGGCAATATGTATAGAACTCACCTTACTTTCCACAGAAGGAATATCAAGAAAAATAACGATCTGATGACATAAACAGTAACTAATAGGAGAAAAGTATGGCAGGTCGCGTATCGTGGATTCTATGACGCACGATCGCCGCCTGACCAACACAGATTTAAAACTGGACGATTTTGAAATTTATTACGGGTTTATCACAACCCGTCAAGCTCCAATTAATTATCTGGATGGCGTGCTTGCTCTAATTGCATCGAAAGAAAAATGCAGTGGCAGCATCTGGACGCGCAAGCTTTTGCAATTTATTCCACGCGTAAATGGATGAAAATCGCTACCGCGTGTTCCACCGCATCTCTCCCTCCCGGAGAAAAAAAAGTCTTCACCGAATTTATGTGTAGTTTGTTATGTAAGCTGTAATTTGAATGAAAATCGTTCGCCGACGATCCTTCCTCTTGCCCGGGCAACCGAATTTTCTCGTATACACGCGTTCGTTCGTTTCAAAAGCGCAATATTTCATAACCGATACACCCGAACAACAGTTGGAATTCGTATTCGAAATAATATTTCAATAGGAGCTCCGTGATTTATGGCGTTCTTGTACGAGTGTGTGTGTGTGTGTCGGCATAAATATTTTTGTAGCCGATTTCGAAAATACTACATAACAGAAATTAATTCCTTCCTATGACGCACGCGGCGCTGCTTCATTTTCAGGCAGCAATTACGAACCGATGAAGTCGTCCCCTCCCCTTTAACGCTGATTTAAATTGCGCAGTTACTTACAATTACACGGGAATTATGTTTCCTTGTAACGATCACAATTAAGTAGTTGGTGTATTTAAAAAATAAAAAATAAGTGAATTTGTCCGTGGAAGTGTTTATTATTGGAAGATGTAGAAACTAGTCGGTGCTAAACGGATGTATAAATATCATACCGATAGGCTCTTGTGTAAATAAATTTTTATACTTATGGTATCGTGAATTAAACGAAAGTATTAATTAAGAAGTATAAACTAGCGAATGTGAGGTATTTATTCGATGTAATTGTTTTAATGTATGTCACGCGGAAATTATTGTTTAAAATAAGAGCGATGGGAAATTTAGATCTTGAACTGTTAAGGGGAAGGAATAGTCTACATTTCTAATTCTGCTTGTGACGTAATTCCGAGTAGGTCATAATTAAGCTTCTCTTCCGCTCTGATGACATAAACTGTAACCATTAGAAAAAAAAGTATGGCAGATCGCGCTTCGAGGACTCTAACATACGATCGCCGTCTGACCAACACAAATTTAAAACTTAACGATTTTGTCATTTATTTCGGTTTATTGCCACCCATCAAGCTCCAATTATTTGCAAGATCGCTAGACTGTGGGTTCTAGTAACTTTTTGACTTATAATAGCCTATTTTAGACCGCCACGAAGTATTGACCTTTCCTCACGTGCGACACCCGGTATAATCGATTATACTAGGAGTAAAAAACTTTATAAACTAGTACAGGGTGTTTGTAATAATTTAAACGTATATAAATCTCGTGCTTCATATTAACGAAGGTTTTTTTTTCTTCTTCTAGTATTTCAAATGTACGCACTCACTCGCTTCTCGATCACTATTCAAATATAATATGCACTTACTTAGTTATGCTAATAAGTCGTATTATCTCGAACTCATCAATCACGGCAGCAAATTAAGTCAACAGTAATCAACGAGGATCGCTTGTATATGAAAAAAAAAGAAAATAAGAAATTACCGCGTATAAATGCAAGTAATAAGGTTCGGACTGCCCACGTTAATTATTATTATTCATGAGAGAAGAATGCAGAATTTCATTAATAACCAAGAAAGTAAAAAATGTAGTTACCGTTCGATCGCGTGTAGAGAGACAATAGTTCTGCTGTGAAGTAGAGAAACTTGTTTGCATTTTAATACATAATGAAATTCATTGAATGTTTTTGGGGGCCGCCCCCTGTTAATAAAATAGATAAGTGAATATTTGTTGCCCGAGGGTGCTTTGCTCTCGCTTAAATTCGAAACCTTTTTTATGATTTTTCTAAATAATTGCAAGTGAAATTGAAGTACAGAACGTTTCAAATTATTTTTGAAACTCGAACTTATGTACTAAACGTGCTGGAACCTTCTATAATAAATCGCTTCGACGTCTTGTGATTTACATACATACATACATCGAAATTATTTATTATCTACGTATTAACCGATAGGTATGTTAATTATTGTGTTATATAATCGACTCAAACTATAACCGCCTTTAAAACGACAATGATGAATTCTGTCTCATTTACTTATTGACGTTCAATTATGAATACTACTATTGCACTCAATATACTTTCACGCCTAAAATTATTTACATATTCTAATGCTGTGCGTTTAATCGCGAATGCAAACAAATGCGTTGCGTAAATTACATGAAAATTAAGTGTTACGTCAGCTTTTAGCGCTCTTTAAATTTGCAAATTAGGTTTACCCAATGTGATTAGTTAGAAATAAGATTGTTTGTTTCGATTCAAAAAACTATCCATCGATATTGTGCTCGTTCGGTGCTAAGCCTGAAAGCCCCCTGAAAGTTCAAACAAAACATAATTACTGAAAACTCCATGAAATTAAATTTATTGCTTAAATAAATTGTAGTCTGTATCATCCGAACAAGTTACGAAACGCCTGGAATAGTATATGACAAACGACGTTTTATTTTGGCACACGCTGTATAAGGGAAAGTTAAAATAAGAGAAAGAAGTTAAGAATCGGTCGCTAATTTTCAATTAGGCTCGATTTTTTTCATGTCCTGTAATTTATCTTTCAGGTATTAATTATCCTTGGAGATCTTTGTATCGATAATAGTTTCCGGGGATGTTACCTGGCAGATAAATTTATCAGGAGATGAGAAGAAAATCGGGCCTAAATAATTTAATAAAGCCTCATTTTGTTTTTTTTTTTGGAAAATATAAGGAAATCTTCTTTTCCTTTGACTGTATAAAAAGTGCTTGGATTGCAAAAATAAGTAATCCGATGTGAAACAGTTTTAAAAATTATTCAAACTATTTAAATCACGATAAGTAATTTCAAACAGTTCCTAAAATTCAAAAAATAAAGAGGAAATCTAATAATTAAAAAAAAAATAAAACTAAATCGGCCACGTCCTAGGAAAAACATGACGTGCAAAAAAAAGAAAGGAAAAGAAAACTGATTATAGAAGCAACTAGATCGAACGAAAATAAAAAAGACGATCGTTTTTCAAATAATTTATATGCAAAATAGAAAGCTCAAGTTTAAAACCAAGCTTGAACGAAATGAAAAAAAAAAAAAACCGTAAGTAGGCGAACGATTGTCTTCAAAAAGAATTAAGAATAAAATAAAGTTAACTTAATTGAAAATTAATCTCCGCCCACAATAATTTTAGATCGGTAGATACGTATTTCGGCAGCTAAGCTGTCATCTTCAGTACGCTACCAACTTAAAAGCACTTAAAACAACCTAGATCTTTTGAAGTGCTTTTAAGTTGGGTGCGTACTGAAGATGACAGCTTAGCTGCCGAAATACGTATCTACGGATCTAAAATTATTGTGGGCCGAGATTAATTTTCAATTATTTCTTAAACCACAGTCTCCTTTACTATTTTAGTTTAAAGTTAACTTAATTAATTGATTATAGAGGTCACATTCGAATTTAGATCTAGAATTTAGATTCAAAATACAAATCTTATGATTCAAGAAAAAATAAATAAAATTCGAAACAGGCGGAGGAAAATTATAAAAAAAAAACAGAGAAAAATGGCAGACACGATGTCACAGCGACGGCAAAAGACGAAGACGTTTATTAAAATGAAAATTTGGTTTTTAATCGATTTTGGAAACTAGGTAGTTCGAAATTTGAAAACGTGGACATAATCTGGTGATAAATGGAAATAAAATAAATCGGATCAAACTCTCATGAGTTAAAAAAAAATGTTTGAAATATATAAAAACGACAAGAAAAAATTTAAAGGTATTGGTTTGGCAAAGAAAAGATGATGATCTTTCAACAAACAAAGTGTCAAAATACTAGAAGTAAATGAATCTTTATTTACTATAAACATAAGTATAATTAATATTGTGATGATCTGATGCGTGACGAGTTAGTGTTACGAGTCTGGCGCGTCAAGTCTCGACGCTTCAGCGAACATCTGTCTTCTTCGTACGATATAATTTCCTGGGCCGAGAAAGGCAATGCCACTTGGAAACAAAGAGAAGGGATTTACTGCAAATTACTTAAAAGAAAAACAATATAGAAGCTATTTTCAAGTTTACTTTTTGAAATAAATCCTTTTCTTTCTCTTGCGTTTTTTCTTAACTCAATAAAAATTTCAAAGTGGAGAAAGCAACTTCAAGGTCGGTCTAACTCAACTGAAAGCAGTGAACCCAAACACGCAAAAAAGTTTTGGCAAAAATGAAAATTAAAAATTATTTTAAGAAAATTCAATTAACAAGTTCAGCCTAACTGACACCTGCTTAAGTAAACCCAGTCAAAGAAGAGCTTTAAAAAAATTAAATTCGATGAGGTTAACTGAACTGAGCTCGGCCCAAGTAAACCTAAACCAACAACAGAATATACAAAAAAAAAAGCTGAAACCATTAAATCCAATAAACATCAAGTTCAGTATATCTCAAGGTCAACCAGCTCAAATCTCAACATCGGCGCAACCTAACCGAATACAACCTAAACTAAAGAAAAGATTTTTAGGGACATTTCAAAATTAAAAATATGAAAACTCAAAAAAAATCAACTCAATTAACTCTAAATTAATCTAACTGTTTGTGAGCTCGAGTTAATTATTTAAGTTGAATTCCAACACAAGAAATGAATTTACACAAAAAAAAAAAATTAAAACTAAAAAGGTATTAAAAGAAGACATCTCAAGGTCAACCCAGCTCAAATGTACCCAACCGCAGAAAAGTATTTCGAAAAAAACAAAAACTAGGAAAAATTTTAAAAATTAAACAAAAACTAGGAAAGATTTTAAAAATTTAGATAACAAAAGCCAGGTCAACTTAAGGTGAACGCAACCTAACTGAACCCGTCCTGAATAAAAGCTCAACTAAGAAGAAGAATTTCAAGAAAGAATAAAAAATCTAAAAATATTCAGATTCAAAACAAATCAACTCAAGGTCAAAATTGACAGAGGAAAATCAAACTGTCGACGTTCTTTCTTTGTTTTTAATTTTTGGGCGTGCCAGGATATCTAAATAAATAAAATGTAAATAAATTAAAAAAAGAATATGTGACAGAAAAGACAGAAAATAAAAAAAAAAATTAAACCACAAACAAAAGTATTTTTTTACGTGTGTGTTTTAGGAAAGACAGTTTCACAAAAATTAATTTAATCACTGATTAATCTAACAGCGTGATTAAAGCCTGTGATTGGTTGCGTGAGACAATATAATTGGTTGTTTCAAGTCTACTTCGTCCTTAATCATAGAATTAAATTGTGCAGCGAAACGTACTATGATGCTCAACTTAAACGATACCTTGCGCTGAATGTTCATAAAGGTGTGGTTAGCAAGCAGGAGTATCATTTAAATTGAGCGTCGCAGTACATATTTCACAAAGGCCTTTAGAAAATACTCCAAAACTTAATCGTTACAAACTTAAATATTTTAATTGAAGTTGGTTCTTATCCGATGAAAATTGTAAGTACAAAGTTTTTTTAATCTCGAACCGGAAAGAATTATGAAGGGAAAACATTCAACGTTTCGCTATAGATTTATAGCTCCTGACGAAGCTATAAATCTATAGCGAAACGTTGAGTGTTTTCCTTTCATAATTCTTCTCCTGACGAAGCTATAAATCTATAGCGAAACGTTGAGTGTTTTCCCTTCATAATTCTTCTCCTGACGAAGCTATAAATCTATAGCGAAACGTTGAATGTTTTCCCTTCATAATTCTGTCCGGTTCGAGATTAAAAAAAACTTTGACTTAAATATTTTATGAAACGTTGACTTTTTTATTCAGTGATTTCGTATTTTACGAAATTGTGCGTAATTTCACCCGAAAAAGAAAAGACTTTTTTGTATAAAATACCCCAATTTGCCTGTCACAAACACAAACGAGGAATTTTAATCGATTTACGAAAAGCAGTACAAGCGAACGATTCGACTTCGGTACAGACCCGAAGAGACGTTTGAATTATCATAAACTTAATACTAACAACGTCTTGCTTCGTAACAAAAATATCCGCAGTAATTGTAATTTACTGGAAAGCCAAGTAATAATAATAATAATAATACTTCTGCATATTATGCATATGTAAATGCCGCTTGTATAATTTACAATTCATTATTTGCCGTGTTTATGACTCAGGTACTCAACATTATTTTTTAACCGCAGTTGTTATGCCTCTGTTTAATTTACATGCAAGTTACATATTATTGTTCAGGTTCATTGGGTTTCAATGACGAAATTTAAACGCCTTTGTAATTAATATTATTATTTTTTTTTTTTTTTTGGAAGAGAAAAACGTTTTATTTTACTGTTAGTTAATAAATACGCATGTTCATCAAGTAGATTAGACGTAAATATTGAAGAAAAAAAATGTTTAAGCATCCAAGATTTAGATTTATCAAACATGACTCAGGTCAAGCAAACATAAGGTAGATAAAAAAAAATGAATAAATATTTGGGGAGACGCAGATAAAGTAATAGGTACTGAAATCGTCGCTCGATTCTGTATGTGAGATTTTATCATGTAAATAAATAAATAAATCCCTTGATATGCATTTACAATAATTCTGGCAATTACCTGTAATTTGTAGTAATCGAAAGTTCGAATTGAAGTTCGTGATTATATTCAGATATTTGTTTTTTAAGTGGAAGAAATAAATTTCCGTGTCTAGTTTGTTCAATTTTTAAACAATAACTGAAATAGTATTGTAATGCTACTAATAAAGTATTTTTTATATCCAATTCTATTGATTAAAGATGTTTATAGTATTCGGTTGACTTACAAACACAGTCTCGGGTCGGGGGCTCTTGTTACAAGAAGTACAAGGACCCCCTGATAGGGCACACAATCCTCATCATCTTGATCTGTACGTAAATGATAATAATTAATTTAGTAACAAATTTAATAATAAAAAAAAACAGAAAGGGGAACGATCGTCTTTTGTTTTTTAGCAGTCGTTTGGGGATTAATTTTTTTCATTCTTCTTTGTCCTCTTCTCTTTATACGATTTTTTATTCTTTTCTATTTGCCCCATTCTTAGCTTTCAATTTTATTTTGAGAGACGGTTGTTTTATTATTTATTGTATACGTTAGTTGAATATATTTTATTTTTCTTATCGTTTTTCTTTTACTGGGGTTGTGAAAAATTTCACCCGGATTTACACATCATTCGTTTTTTTAATCACCTGATTTTTTCCTCGTGCTGTTTCCGAATTCGACGCTTCATATGGTGATTTTTTGTTTCCTTTTTGGTTGGCGGCTACTCTTTTGCTGATGGGGTTCCAAATTGAGCCGATATAGCTGTCCGGAGCTTAAGAGGATTTCTGTTGATCCCATTGCAACCAAAAATGACTTAAACTTGTCTCTATTGTATGTGGATTTAGTTAGGGTTGCTATATATCCGGGTTTTCCCGGATACGTTCGGGATTTACGGCAGTTCGGGGATGTCCGGGCGGATTTTAATAATTGCTCCGGATTTTCGTTAGGTCTTAAACCGAGAAACTGACTCGCAAGACAGACAAGAAATTTACAGTGGCATGCAGACGGGCCATCACAAGAACTGACAAGAAGGATGACAAAAAACTGGATGACAAAGTTAGGGTTGTCTGGTACAAAAAATGATGACGTCATAGCGGAAAAATAAATGCCGAACAAGGAAAGATTTTTGCGCAAAATGTATCTTCATAAAATTAAAAGTTTGGCGGTTTCAGAATTTTGCAAAAAAAGAACATGAAATAAATAAAGAAAATATGAGCTTGGTGCAGGGTTTATGATCACCTGGTACATAAACATAAATAATTTTTTTTATTACAAGTGTTTTTTTTTTGAAATACCTTCGCCGCCGCCGCGCCATCCGGATTTTGCCCGGATTTTTAAATAGCCTTGTCTTGGTTTTTACATTTTACAAATGGCAACCCTAATTCAGTTTTTTTTTTTAATTTTGTTCTTTTATCACTTCAAATATCTTTTCTTTTCATTTTCCTTATTTTGAATATCCTCAGATTTCAATTTTATTTTGAAATTCGTCTCGAAACTGACTGTTTTATTATTTTGTTTTTTATTTTCAAGACAATCGATGCGCAAAAATAATTGTATTTCATCATTTTTTCTTTTTTTGGATTTCATCCAATTTGTTTTAATATTGCTGGATTTTTTCATTGTTTTCAAATTACGTAGTGTCCAAATTCGATTCAAAACGGAATTTTTATTTCAGTGGACGGACCTCTTTTTCTATTTATTTTTTTTATTTTCTATTTTTCGCATCTTATTTTCTCCTTAAAACAATTTTTCTCTGTTTCTTTTCCTCTACTTCTTTGGACTCTCATTTTTTTTAGAAGCTTCGCATTTATCATAAAATTTCTGCGAATGTGAGTAGAAAATTAATTTTTTTTTTATTTTTGTTTTACGCCTTCATTTTCCGCGAATCTTGAATTGTTTTTATCGTCAAAACCGATGGCCTTTTGTTTTTCATCGAGCATGAATCACTAATACATATCTTGGGGGAATATTTTTTTTTCGTTTTTCATAATTTTTCTCTGCCCGCTGTTTTACGTTTTTTATTCATTTTGTTGCAGCTTCGTTTTAATTATTACTGCTATTATTTTTTTTTTCTTCTTCCCCTTATTTCGAATATCCTGAGATTTCGAGTTTATTTTGAAATTTGAAATTTTGAGTTTATTAAGTTTATGTTTCCAAACAGACTATTATTATTTTGTTTTTTTTTTTTTAATTGCAGACGATCGATGTCTTCATTTTTTTTTTCTTCTGTGTTTTCAGTTGTTGAGGATTTTATCTAATTTATTTCATATTGCCGGATTTTTTTTTGATTGTTTTCAAATTATCTAGTTTTCAAATTCGATTCAAAACGGAATTTTTATTTCAATGGACGGACCTCTTTTCATTTTTCTTATTATCTATTTTTCATTTCTTATTTTCCGTAAAATAATTTTTCTCAACTTCCTTTTTTAAAACTTAGTATTTATCATAAAATTTCTAATTTACATCTAAATACGAATGTGACTGAAAAATTAATTGTTTTTTTCTTATTGTTTATTTTTGTTTATCAGAAACGATCGGTTTTTGTTTTTCAAGATCGATCGCCCTTTGTTTTTCATTGAACTCACTAATCACTAAATCACTAATATCTGACGGGAATTTTTCTTTTTTCGTTTTTCATAATTTTTCTTTCGATTTTTATTCGTTTTGTTGAAGCTTAGTTTGAATAATTATTATTTTCTTTTTATTTTTATTTTTCTTATTTGGAATACACTGAGATATCGATTTTGTTTTGAAATGTTTGTCGAAACTGATATTTTGCTTTTTTTTTAAGACGACCGCCCTTTCTTTGTATGCTAAAGAAATATATTCTTCCTATTGTTTTTCTCTTTTTCTTTGATTGCAGAGGATTTTATCCAATTTATTTTAATATTTCTGGATTTTTTTATTGCTTCAAAATTATCTAGCGTCCAAATTGGATTCAAAATGGAATTTTTATTTGAATGGCCATAACTCTTTTTCTATTTTTCTTGTTTTCTCTAATTTTTTTTATTTTCTATTTTCCACATTGCACTTTCCATAATTTTTTTTTTCCTCTACTTCCTTGTAGTATTATTTATTTATTTTTTTTGAAGTTTCGTATTTATCTAAAATTTCTGATTTACATCTACATACAAATGTCACTACATCTCTCGATTTTTATTTATTTCGTTGAAGCTTTGTTTTAATTATTATTAATTTCTTTTTATTTTCCTCATGTGGACTGTCCTAAGATTTCGATTTTGTTTTGAAATGCGTCTTGAAACTGATATTTTGCTTTTTACTTAAAAATTGAAGATCGCCTTTTCTTTATGTGTTAAAGAAACGTATTTAACTAAACTTTTTTCCAATTTTTTTTTCAATTGCTGAGGATTTTATCCAGATATATTGCCGTTGATTTTTTCGTTGTTTCCAAATTATCTTGCGTCCAAATTCGATTCAAAACTAAATTTTTATTTTAGAGTTCGGAAGTCTTTTTCTATGGTTTTCTATTTTTTATTTTATTTTATTCTTATTTCCGACAAGTTTTCTCTGCTTCCTTGGAGTTTTGAGGATTTAGTATTTTTTTTTTGTTAGAGCTTCATTCTCATCGCAAAATTTATA
This sequence comes from Prosopocoilus inquinatus, assembly GCA_036172665.1. Lineage (NCBI taxonomy): Eukaryota > Metazoa > Arthropoda > Insecta > Coleoptera > Lucanidae > Prosopocoilus > Prosopocoilus inquinatus. Next base: position 10,091,919 of record CM069871.1, on the reverse strand, counting down.
TTTTACAGCTAAATTCGAATGTGGTTGCAGAAATCAATTATTTTATTTTATTATTATTTTCGTTTTTCCTTTCAAAAACGATCGTCTTTTGTTTTTTAGTTTTTATTGTACATGAATCATTAATATTTTAGTGGACATTTTTTATTCCTTTCGTTGAAGCTTCATTTTTATTATTACGATCATTTTTGCTCTGAAAAACAATCATGTTCTTTTTTTGTTTCATTGTTTTTTTGTTAATCATATTTTTCCTAATGCACGCCATTTATAATGTTTTTTATACCTAATCATTAGGTTTTCTCTTTTCTGTGAAGTCTCCAACTTCTGTTTGAAGTCAATTAATCGTCCACATTATTTTAATATCTCTTGCAACTTTTTTCACGTCGTATTGCCATTTTTGATTTTGCTCGAACGTCAAACACCCTGTATACAGCAAAAAGAAGAATAATTTCGAGCTTAGAAAACTTTCACACGCAAAAAAATGTTTAGAATGATTTTTAAAAAGATACAAATTATTGCTCGTCAATTTCCTTAAATTATCATTAATTATGAGATTATGTTCCGTTAAATAAACATTTCCAAGATCTTACGGGCGGCGCACAATTTAAGAAAAATACATAAAACTGTCTTTTTCATTTGTAACCGCGTTTAGTGAGCCGACAGAAAAATGTTTCCCATTCCGACCTTATTTATCGCAGAAATGATTATTGTCGTTTACTGTTATAGTTTCGACCTTAATTCTATAATCAAAACAACCAGAAATTATTGCCACACTTCCACGAAATTTCAGCTCGCGCAAATGTGCTTGCTGCTGACCTTTCAAGTCTTATCTAAATCTTCGACAATTACAGCAAACATTCCTATCATTTTTAAAGTGTTTCGATCGGATCGTAATACATTCGATTTCAAGGACCTTTCGGTTTAAAAACGACTTCTCACTTCGTCTTGTCAAAAAAAAAAAAAAAAAAATTGTGTTTGGAAGCAAGGAGGTTGTCCAAATTTGGGATTTATAATTCTTAAGGAATTTTCAAGGACCTTTCGATTTAAAACGGACGTATTCGGAGGCAAAGAGCCTTTTTGCAACTATCAAGGACTTCTAAAAATTTTCAAGAACCTTTCGGACCTCTCTTGGTCTTCTCAAAAAATTGGTATTCTGAAGTAAAAGGGTTTGTGGAAATTGAACCTTGTAACTACCAAGGACTTTTAAAAAAATTTCAAATACCTTTCGATTTAAAAGCGATTCCTCTTTTCGTCTTCTCAAAAAATTTCGTTTTCATCCCGATGGAGGAAGTTAGTTAAGAGGTTTTTAAATTTGAGCTTTGCAACTGTCAAGGACTTTTAATTTTAATAAGTGGGTGGATGCTTTTTTTTCTCAAAAAATGTAATGTTCGGTCCGGAGAGAGAAAAGAGTTTGTTGAAATTGGAGCCTTGTAACTGAAACAACTTAAGGTTAGCCGGATAAAATCATTTGTCAGGGACCCGCGGTCGGTCGAAGCCCCAACTCGGGGCCGACTCTTCCTCGTCTAATGTGAATGATTGCAGTATCCGGGATGTCTCCCTCGTGAGAATCGTGTAAATCCTCTCACTTGCACCCGCAGGACGTCACAATCACGGCTCATTTCCAGCTTTCCTTCGTCCTCATCCTGTCGATTTCGAGAGAGGCTCTTAGAAGAAGGCCGGCCCCCCCGCACACGCACTCGCTCACTCACTATTTCTTTCGTATAGTATGTGAATTACGACTGCCATAAAACGCTTTACGCCGCCGTCGATATCCAAAAAACAAAGCGGCTATAAAGCGCTATTTTTATGGCTTCGGTAAAGTAAGGAAATTACGTGCGCTAAGTCCTCGGAGATATCTAGCAGTTGCAGTCGGCTTGGAGGAATCGAACGGCTTAGGACAGATTTAAAATGCAATTAAGTTCCACCCGTTTCTTTTTTCTTACAGCTACGTACGAAGAGATAGAACCCCCCCCCCCCCATTAAATACACTCACTGAACAAGAATATGGTTTCTAAAATGATTCGCGAAATAAGCCAGCTGGAAGAGACAGAGACGAATGTGAAAAGCAAACACAAAACTTGGAAGTTCTTTCTCGAAAGCCAAATGGCCTTTAATTTCTTAAATTTTAGATAAGTAATTAATTTGTTGGATAAAAAAAAACGTAACTTGTAGTTTTTATCGTTGAAGACTTCGGCAGAATTCTCCTTGGCATCGGAATATCCATCTACCGTCTCCATCATCGAAGTCTTCTTCTTCATATTCATCTTCCACTGCTATTCTTCTTGTCATTGAAATCTTCTTCTGCACCTTTATCTTTGCAATCGTCGTCCTCTTCTTGTTCTTCGCCTTATATTCTTTCTATAACACGAGAAACAATCCTGGATCATAAAACTGCAGAGTTAGTTCTCTTTGGCATCAAAGTCTTCTTCTTCTTTACCTTTGGCATCGTTTTTTGCTTTGACATCTTCATCTTCCGTCGCCAATCTCGTTGGAATTGGAATCTTTTTCTTCGACTTTAGATTTGCCACCGTCCTCCTCTTCTTCATCTTCGTAAGCCCCACCTGCAGAATTAGTCGTCTTTGACATGGAAGCCTTCTTTATCTTTACTTTGGTCATCGTTTTTTGCTTTGCTTTTGGAATTTTCTTCTTCATGTTTATCTTCCATTGCCATTCTCCTTGGGATCGGAATCTCCATCTTCCATCTCCATCATCGAAGTCTTCTTCTTCATATTCATCATCCACTGCTTCTCTTCTTGGCATTGAAATCTTCTTCTGCGTCTTTATCTTTCCCGTCGTCGTCCTCCTCTCCTCTTCGTAAGCCTCGCCTTATATTCCTTCTCTAACACGAGAAACAATCCTGGATCAAAAAACTGCATAATTAGTTCTTCTTGGCCTCCAAGTCTTCATCTTTACCTTTGGCATCGTTTTTTGCTTTGACTTCTTCATCTTTATCTTCCGTCGCCATTCTCGTTGGAATTGGAATCTTTTTCTTCACCTTTAGATTTGCCACCGTCCTCCTCTTCTTCATCTTCGTAAGCCTCACCGGCAGAATTAGTCGTCCTTGGCATTGAAGCCTTCTTTATCTTTGCTTTGGTCATCGTTTTTTGCTTTGCCCTGGAATCTTCTTCTTCATGTTTATCTTCTACTGCCATTCTCCTTGGCATTGGAATCTTCTTCTTCATTTTTATAGTTCCCAAAGTCCTCCTCCTCTTCACCTTCGTAAGCCTCACCTTGCGTGCCTTCTCCAGCACGAGGAACAATTCTGGATCATGCCAGCTTGCAGTTTTAATCGTTGGGAAGTTTGGGAGAATCCTTATTGGCATCGGAATCTACTTCTTCTATTTTATTAGCATAGTCATTCGCCTTGGCATCATTGAAATCCTCTCTTCCTTCACCAATGGAATCCTCTTTCTCATCTTTCTCTTCCATAACCATTGGATTTTTCTGAGGAGAAAGACGACCTCAAATATACAGATTAAAAAAGAAGATTTCAAGGACAAGGTAAAAACGAAATCCTCATCTTTTATATTCATTTACACCTTTCATTTCTTCCCCAGCACTAGGAATAGGTTGTCATCACAATTTTCAAAAGAAAAAAGAATCAATCATAAGATTGTTGGGAAGCTCTTCATCAACGTCATCTTCTTCTGGGCATTGGAAACTTCTTCGTTTAGATCTTTCCTTGGCGTTGGAATCTACTTCTTCATCTTCATCTTTGCCATCGTCCTCCTCCTCTTCAACTTCATAATCCTCACCTTGTATTTCTCTTTTTTAGCACGAGAAATAATTTCTTCTCCGAAGTAGTAATGATTCTTAAAAAATTAGTCTTAAGATTTTTGGGGAGACACCATCGGAAAGAGCGTCACAGAAAGTTGAGAAGCGTGGCAGAATTGTTTGTTTCTGCTTCTTCTTCTTTGCTTCAGCTTCTTCTTATTTCCTTCTGCTTTTTCTTTTTCTTTGCACTCCCTTAATGGTAAGGCTCCTGTTCGTCTTTTTGTTGGTGGTATAATGGCAAACCTCGATGCTGGAGGAACGAACATCTTCCAAAATACTTTCCCAATTCGTCCTTCGAGGATCAAGGTTCTTCAATTACATCCTTACAAACTTCGAGGTCCTTGTGTCGTGGAAAAAATGGGTTTGGGATATCGAAGAATAGTTTGCGACCTCGATGTTGGATTAAAAAAATGTTTAGTGTCAGGACTAATAGGTTAAAGGGGGCATGTTTCATGTTGTATGGGTTTCTTATGGAAGATAATTTTAATATCGATTTGGACTGACCCAATTTTTTTTCAGAAGGATGATTCTATTGGTTTTTCTTTCTCCTTCTCCGTGGTGAATGATGATGGCTTCTTCTTTTCCTTTTCCCAATTCGGACTGACTCAAAGAACTCAAAAAGCGAGAAGCACTTCTAGCGGCTTCTTCTTTTTCTCCTTCATGATGATTTGCTGTGTTTATTTAGCTTTTCGTCGTCAAGAGACTCCCACTGGGCTTTCTCGTTGCATTAAACGCAAGTCCAGGACTATTTTCTATTTTATTTTTTCTTGCGATAATGTTTGGCGAGAGGTCAACAGGTCAGCACTTGCAAAAATTATATAAATCAATGAATTCAACGAAGTCATTTATTTATGTAACCCACGTTTAGAACTTCTTAGAATTGACTATTATCCAATTTTCCAAGTAAATGTTTTAATGACATTTTTTTCTGTATAGCCCTAAATAACCTTCAGACCTGGAACCACCTTCACCGACTTCAATAATCGATCCAACCATTTGATCGTAAGCTCTTTTAAGTCACTTTTGATAATGTCATTTCCATTGCGTAAGATTTTCAAAAAAAAGAGAGGAAGAATTAAATTAGGTTGGATTGGGTTGAAGAAGAAGAGTTGAGTTAGGTTGTAATGGGGTAATCGACGTAATTCCCAAAATTTTGGAAGGCGGCCAAGTTATTCCTTTTTTGCCTTTCTTTATGACACTTTCATTTGTTTAGCTTGTATAAGTTCATAAATGTAAGCGACCAATGTCCCGATCAATCATCGATTGATGGTATGTGGTGTTCTTGCAAACCTTCGCGAAACACTTTTTTTCTATTGCTTCGCAAAAGAATTTGGAAGGAACGAGACCGAGAAAGAATCTCATTTGCTAGAGTTTGTTGGTTTGGTTCAAGAGAAAGAAACGATCACGTTACAGGCAGAAGGGAAAAGTTAATTGAGAACAATTACTAATGAGGCAGTTCCATCTGCCATGGATTGTTCTAAATTGACTTTCCTCTTCTGCCTGTAACTTGATCATTTCCTTCTCTTACTTTTGATGCTTTGATTTCTCTTTTGCTTTATTACGCCTTTCTGTCAGACGTTTTTCGAAGTAATTTCCTCCACGACTCCTCCAGTTTTTTTTTCGTTTCTAATACATTTCGTTTATAAACTGTCTGTTTTGATGACTTAGCCCTTCAAATTTCCTTCGCGGCTTGTTTACATTTCTCTTCTTTTACCATTGGTACTCTTGTTGTTTCCCTGATTTCAACCCAGAATTCTCTCCTCCAGGATTGATTAACTCTCTCCTGCATCATTATTTTGAACTTGCAGGTCACTTTTTTTTTCCTTTACTTTCGGCCCATTTGCTTTACTCGTTTATTCAGATACGTCTTTGCCGATGACTTCTCCCCCCAAGCAAGTTTTCCTTGGTCATCACGTGTTTGTCGATTACTTCTCCCTCAAGCAAGTCTTTCATGGCCATCACGTCTTTGTCGATTACTTTTCCGCCAGCCTAGTTCTGCCTTGGCCATCATGTCTTTATCGAGTACTCCTCCCCCAGGTAAGTTCTTCCATGACTTTTCTTGTGTTAGGTGTTACCGTTCAGTTTAATGCAGTTCTTATCTCCTGTATGACTCCTGGCCACTTAAATTTTCTTCGCTGCTTGTCCCTATGATTGCTTAATTTCTTTTTCGCTTGTCTTCTTGCTGCTACTCGAATTTTGCTTCTTCTGAATAGACTTTTTCTTACATCGTCTTTATTTTCAGGCTACGCTTGGTTATTTTCTTGCTTTACTTGCGACCGTCTCGTTTGCTGTTTTGTGTCTTTGTCTATTACTTCTTCACCCTAACAGCCGTGAATAATTTTTTTTTATTGATTAATTTTTTGTCTTTTGAATAAAATCGTTCCCAATTCCTTGCATCTTCGCAGGGAAAAAAAACAAGAACCGACGAATGAAAAATTTAATCTTCAGTTTTATGTTATTTATTAAGAGGTGAAGGATGAAGTTGCGATGCATAAAACTTGAACTTTATCGTCGGCTGCGAGTTTCGCTCTCGTCCTTTTTCCAAGGAATAAAAATGATATACGGAAACAGCTTAAACAAAGCGTGAATGGGGGGGCATGCATGAATATAATAAATATGTCACGGCCCCGTAGTTTATGGCTATTGCAACGTCGAGAGCATTAATAAAGGAGTATCGCAATAACCATTAATTAATAGCCAATTAGAAAATAATAGTCGCATAGAATTGTTAATCATTCATAGACGTTTGTGTGTGCACTTTTTCGTTCTGCTTCGTTCCATGAATCAATCATTCAAGGATTGTATGTAAGTGATTTTCTTTTTAAGTTTGAATGAAAAGTTGATACAATTCGATTCTTGTCGTAAAACCTAACCACATATCGTGTTCTGCGACATTCCAAAAGTGTGAGAGACGAGGAGAAACCTCTGCGGACGCCGAAGGAATACGGGCCGAGTTATACAAAGTCAATTTCTCGGGCTGTTGGGCACGAAGGCGCATCCAGAGTTTATGAATTCTTTTATGCGGCGAGGGAGCGTATAAGGAATTTAATTGTGTTTAAATCCTGTCTGTTGCACTTTCCTTAAAATGACGTTCGGAAAGTCTTCTTCGCCAATTCCCCGATGGAAAATTACCGAAGTTTCTTCTTGCAACGATCCGATCGGGAGAAAAGTTGTACAAGTATTGCTGTTTATTGTTATCGAAGTAGTTTTACTTAGTTTTGTTTTAGCAAAGAAGTAATCCAAATCTTTTACGATACGAAAAAGTCTTAGTCCACATTTATCTAAAACTGATTTAAAATTAGTTTCTTTTATAATTCATTGAGACCGATTCAAATTCGAAGGTTTGCAAAAACGCAGTTAGTCCAAATAATTTAATTAGTCATCGTAGGATTGCAACTTACCTGTCAGAGTCGATAACAAAGTGCAGCAGCTAACTCCTACACCTACAAGCTCAAGCTCAGTGAAGAAGTGGGTGGTTTCCAGGATGAGTTTGCGAGCATACTTTTCGATCACTCATTTTTGTTCGCGCGTTTGGAGCGGCAAATCAGTCGATCGATGCAAATTAGATTTTGTTTAATTTATCATCGTCATCGACGAAAAAAAAAAAGAACAAACAAAAAGAATCACGATGAACGGTTAATGTGGGATCTAGAGCGTACCGTATCGAATTACCATGCGAAACAATTTGCATGTTAAAACGTCTGCGCTCTGAATAATGTCGACTTACTCCATAAATCTAATAAACTGCCGCTCCAGCTTCGACATTAATTATTAACGCGATGCGACATTAATATGTTTACAGAACATGTTCCAAGGCATCGCGCGTCATTACGCTATTATCCGCAATTGGTGGTGGTTCTAAGTCGGACACGCAATCCCCTTTAAACTCCCCGATAAGTGACCGGCACCGGTGCGATGGTGAAACGTCAGTTTTTCCAAATTTATTTAAACTTACAGTCGGAAGCAAAAAATGACAGACGATTACAGTTTCCTGTAATTTTTCTTTCTCCAAAATCGTGCTGTTTAAATGCGACTTCACAGCTGACACTTTCTGATTTGACAAGCTTAAAACTTTTGTTTTCTTTTCGAAAAAGACAAATTACAGGAAACTATAATCGTCTACCACTTTTTTGCCTTCGACCGTACATCCGATGGGTAGGGTTGCGAGAGGGGGACGGGGCGAATTTCTTGATGAATTCGCATCTCGCAAAAGAAGAAGATGAAGACGACACGATGATGTCGTTGGGTTATCGAACGGAATATAAAAAAAAAAAAAATAAGGAAGGATGATTGAAGGCAAGGATATATGATTGATGGCCCGCTTGAATCTTGACACGTCTAACGAAGCGTCGCGTTCGCCCCTCCGCCCCCCTTCCCCCACCGTTTTCCGTGTCGACTTCTGATCTGATCGTCTGAAAAAGTTTCATTCTTCGTTTGGTTGTTTAAAAAACGATTTCAAATCAAACCAGCTCGTTCGTTTTCCAAAAAAAAAAAAAACAAAAAGAAAAACAAACAAATTAGGTCGGTCGTATATTTCGATTCAATCGAGTTTCGATTATTAAAACAAATGCGAGCGCATTAAAAAAACATTTATGTTCTCAATAAATTACAATTAGTTGCGTAAATATTCATGAAAGTGCGATAGTTGTTGGGGGCAGAGCGAGCGAACCGTGGGTTGGTGGGTGGGTGAGAGGAGGAATAAAATTATTATTGGCCGTGTGTGTGTGTGTGTGTACATTTTGTGTTATTGAGTTTGTACGTTTGTAAACAATTATTGGATTGGATTGGATTGGATTAGAGTGCGATTGGTGTACACGTCAAGAGCTAAAAATTGTGTGGAAATTTGATTGAAACTTTGCAAAAATTAGAACAATGAGATTGTCATCAAAGGAGACGACACAAGAACCAATCTCGATAATGGAAACAGACATCATCGAACTATCATCTCCTCTAAGACAATTTCTCCACCAAGAATTTAAAACGGCGAGATTCGGAACCAGTTTCAAGAAAAACCGAGTAAAACATCTTAACCCTTTAATCGGGGGTTGTAGTTGTTAATAACCGTCTTGACAAAGAAAGGCTCTTTACATGGTAGTTTGTTCTCCTGTTAGAAGTGAAGTTTTTCACTTCCTTTCGTTTTCCGTTTTGCGTTAAAAAATAAAATAATTTAAAGACTATAATAAAAAGCATTGTATTTTTTTTTGCTTCTGCAGATTTCCAAAACGACATTCTTCCTTTGTTTGTATTAAGTGTCGATGTAGGAGAACGCGGTTTTTGAGTTTGGCGAACACGGAAAATTATTTTATGACGGATCCCACCGCTGCCACCACATGTTGTAACGTATTTATTAAAACGAGAAAAGGATTAAATTGTACCATTGCGGCTTTAAAGGACCGGCGGTTCTTTAACAATGCAAAACTGACTTGTTTACGTCAGTGGCCCTTCACCCTTCCCTAATTTTACAAAAATTCTCCTCTCTATCGTTATTTTGAACTTTCGGGCCACTTACGCTTGTTCGGTTTCATCCTCTGCTTTCGCGCATTTGCTTTGCTCTTTTGTTCTGTTAGTTCCTTGCCGATTACTTCTTCCCCAAGCAAGTTCTTCTACGGCCATCAAGGCTTTGTCGATTACTTCTCCTCCAAGCCAGTTTTTCCTTGTCATCGAGAGGAATCGCTCGTTTTTCAATTTTTTATTCGTTGTGATTTTTTTTTGCTTCTGCAAATTGCCAAAACGAACATTCTTCCTTTGTTTGCATTAGTGTTGATGAAGGAGAACGCTGTTTTTAAGTTCGCCGAACATGGTTAAGTAGTTTAAGACAGATCCCACAGCTGCCACCACACTTTTTTAATTTTTCTTCGTTGTTTTTGCTTTGCTTCTTTTCTGCAAATTGCCAAAACGACATTCTTCCTTTATTTGTACTTGCGTTGATAAAGGAGGACGCGGTTTATAAGCTAAGCCGAACATGGCTAATTAAAATAAGACAGATTCCACCGCTGCCACCACGTAATTACATTGTTCGGTTCCGGTGGCAGAAGATTGGTGTTTTTTTTTTGACAATATGAAACTGCCTTTTGAACGAAAATCGTAAAATTTATTAATCTAGTGATGACAAAATCAGTAAATTGACAAAAATTAAATTAAAAACGAAATTCAACTCAATTAACACGTGAAGAATATTAAAATGAAAAAAAGAACTACATGTTTAAAAAAAATTCGAACAATTCGAATTTAAATTTAAGTCTAGTCCATTTCAAGGTCAATACAAACCAAGGCTACTTAATCCTGCCTAAGGATTAAGATTAAATAAAAACGATCAGTTTATTGCAAATAAATTAATTAAAAAATGAAAACAAATTGAATCAGTTAAAGAAAAAACAAAGGTCAATCAATCAATTGATTTGATTAAAAATTAAATAAAATGTGGGAATTGGAGGAAAGACGGAAGATTATGATAATGTTAGCACCAAAATAAGAAATTGCACGAGTCAAATTGATTTAAAAATTGACGAATTTTGTCACAATTTCTAAAAATTAAAGATAAAGGAGGTAATTAAGAAGCAAAATAAAGTCAAATCGAATGAAAGAGGAAACAAAACTGGCGGCGATCAATCGACGAGATTTAAGTGTAAAATTAGACCAGAAGTAAACGAAAAAAGAAACAAAAACAAAAGACGAACAGTCATTATTCCATGAAAAAATAAAATCATGCCAAATAAAATAAAAAAAAAATTAAATCAATTAAAAGAAAAACAAAGGTCTCCATCAATTGATTTGATTAAAAATTAAATAAAATGAGGGAATTGGAAAAGAAAACAGAAGATGGTGATAATGTTACAACTAAAATAAAAAATTGCATGAGTCAAATTGATTTAAAAATTGATGAATTTTGTCACAATCTGTAAAAATTAAAGAAAAAAGAAGTAAGAAGCAAAATAAAGTCAAATCGAATGAAAAAGGAAAACCGGTGGCGATCAATCGACGAGATTTAAGTGTAAAGTCAGACCAAGTAAAGGAAAAAAAAACAAAAACAAAAGAACAATTATTGATCAATGAAAAAATAATATCAAATTGATAGTTAAAAATAAAATAAAAATTAAATAAATGTAATCGATTGAATTAAATAAGTCGAATAAGGAATTAAAAACAAATTCTATAAAACTAACATAAATCAAATCGATTCGAGAGCAGGAACGAATTTTCAACCGAAAGTTTGAACCAAAGAGAATCGAACAGACAATATAAATATAAAAATAGAGTCAAATTGAATCAAGAAAATGAAAAAGATGATCGTTTTATAATAGTAATAATAAAAAAAAGAATAATAAATTCAAATATAATAACAGATTGTAACAATTTAACAAAATTTAAAATTTAACATTGTTATACTCTGCTTTTTAAATCAAAATTTAATATTTAACATTTCTGTACTCTGTTATTTAAATCAAAATTTAAATTTTAACATTGTTATACTCTGTTATTTAAATCGAAATTTAAATTTTAACTTCGTTATACTCTGTTTTTTTAATCAAAATTTAAATTTTAACTTCGTTATACTCTGTTATTTAAATCAAAATTTAAAATTTAACATCGTTATACTCTGTTTTTTAAATGAAAATTTAAATTTTAACGTTATTATACTCTGTTTCTTAAATCGGAGAAGTACTATGAAATTTTGGCGCTAAAAGCAAGCTATATCTTTGGTAGCTGACCGGAACTGACCAATAACAAAGCTCGTTTTTAGCGCCAAAAATTCAAAGTGCTCCTCCGAATAAAAAAATATCAATTAAATTTAAGTCCAGTTCATTTCAAAGTCAATAAAAACTAACTCAACCTAACTCTGTCTGAAAATTAAAATTAAAAAATTACGTACTTAAAAGAAAACTCAAAAAAATGCGAACTCCGACAAACAAGGCCGAAAAAATGGCTGTATCGGAAAATAAAGGACGCAAGACGCATCCGTTTATCTACTGGGTGTTAGGTAATTGATTGGATATCTTTGTACAACGCATTGAGGACGCTCTGTAGAGTGAAAAAGGCTATAACTCACTTAGCCACGCCCACTCGAAGTACCTCAAGAGAATTTATCGTAAATCTGAGCTCCCTTTCTCAAGTCAAAACGAAACATCCAATATGTAATAATCAAAGCGAGGATTAAAAAGTCCCTGCCTCAGTGTTTGTCGATGCGATCGCTCGAAATCGGACCATGTGCGCCCCGTCGGCACTATTTTATCCTCGCTTTAGTAATAATACAAGTTTTGGACGCAAGAATCGACACGAGATTGCTTGTTGGAAGAAGCTCGCTTTGCCAACCCAACTCAATCCAACCCAACGTCAATATTACAAACTCGTAATTTTTTTTTTATCGAGACGGGATTTCGTAAAGCCAATCAATCTCAGTTAATTATTCACTGCAGATTCATTAGCCCTGACGTAACTCCGAGGCTCGGAGGATTACAAATGAGCCGCGGCGGAATTTCTAATCAAACATAACCTTGCGGTTCCTCCACACTCAACACAATCGTCCTGGCGCATTATTAATCAATATTACGTTATTTATCCGGCTGGCAAGTGTTCACCGCTGCTAATTAGTGAGAGTTCGTTGATTAAGCTGTCTTTTAAAACACAGTCGTGAAAATGAGATTAATTGTTGGGGGGGCTTCGCTGTCTACAGAGATGCAATTGCATCATAGATTTGAGAAGATGTAGTACGTAATCATTTCGTGATTAACGAAACAGCGGAGGCGGTTTCTTTTTTTTTTTTTTTTTGTTTTTGGACATGCAGACGATGTTATGTTGTAATTTGTGGGCTCTTTCTTGCTCGTCTCTGATTAATTGGTTTGATAGGGTTATGTATGATTCAGACGAAGGCGTTGCCAAAATTCACGTTACTGTAAAACTGTAACATGTACTTGCATTTAGGGTCTTTCAGAGAAAATGCGAGGGCCCCGGGGACAACTAATATATTTGAGATCTTTCAAAATTAAAAAAAAATAAATAAAAAATTAAGAGTTAACTTCACAACGTGAATGTTTGTAAAGAATACAGTCTATCGCGGAATATGAACGTAAGGGTATGAACATGCCGACGATGCCTCGCTGTTCACCCTCGATGTTTAGGTCGCGCTCGATAAAACAAACGTTTAGTTTTAAGTGGAATCGTGCATGTCGAAGATGCGCTCTACTATTCACCTTCGATATGCAGGATTCTATTTGAACCTGCGTTTGTTTTACGTCAAGGTGATATCTTGGTATCGAGCACGACCTAAACATCGAGGGTGAACAGCGAGGCATCTTCGGCATGTTCGTACCCTAAAAGACTGGTCTCGCTCTCTTAGACTTAATTCCTCCAATTGAGTTTAAATTTTTTTCTGTTCAGTTTCAATTTTATTTCTTTATTTTTTTAATTTTTGTTGGTTTTGAGCTGGTCAGAGCTAGGTCGATTTGAATAGGATTGGTCTTGCTTGTGTTGAATTTTGATTTTTTCTGTCTTTTTATGAAAAATTAATTAATTGAATTTAATTTTTTAAAACATTTTAATTCCTTGCAGATGTCCGATTGGGTTGGTCTTGCTTATGTTCGACTTAGTTCAAATTGTTTTAATGTTTTTATTTACACTTTTGATTTATTTTGAACCGTTATCTTGTCTGAGCTGAGTTGAGGGAAATTAGGTTGGTTTTAATTGTTTTTTTAATTTATTTTTATCAAGTTGAATTGAATTAGATTAGACTTGCTTGTGATGAACTTTGTGTAATTGAGTTTAGATTTTTTTTTCGAATTTTATTATTGGAACTATTAGATTTAATTAAGTTTAGTCGGATTGGGCAGAACTTGACCTTGGAATGGACTTAATTTTTATTGAGTTTTAATTTTTCAGCATTTTTAGTGATTTTTTACGTTAATTCTTTCTTTTCTTTACTTTTTTCTTGAGTTAGGTACAGTTAAGTTGAGTTGGTTTGGATCGGTGTTGAAATGGACTGAACTTACAAATTGACTTTTTTCGGCTCTGTTTTCTGGAGCTCCAATTTTTCGAGTTTCTAAAATTATTTTTTTTTTACTTAAATTTTTTCGCATGATAATTACGTACTTGCCTGAGTTGAGTAAAGTTGGACTGACTCGAGTTTGTCGTACTCGAATAAGTACGTTAATTCCAATTGAGTTTTGATTTTTAAATTTTTTGTTTTAATCGTTATTTCTTTGTTTTATTTTTCAATCTTAGTTTTTGCTTGGGTTGAGTCAAATTAAATTGAGTTAGGTTAGATTTTTAGTTTGTTATGTTGAGCCACTTTTGAGATACAATTGTTTGGTTTCTTTTTTTTTTAATTTTTCTTAATAGTTTGTTATACTCGAATAAGTAGGTTAATTCCAATTGGGTTTTGATTTTTTAATTTTCTGTTTTAATCGTTAATTTTTTGTTTTATTTTTCAATCTTAGTTTTTACTTGGGTTGAGTCGAATTAAATTGAGTTAGGTTGGATTTTTAGTTTGTTATGTTGAGCCACTATTGAGATATAATTGTTTGGTTCCTTTTGATTTTTTTTAACTTTTTTAAATTTGGGTCGACTTGAGCTGAGTGACACTGACTTGAAAGGTTAATTTTTCTTACTTGGACCGGACTTGAGTTTTAATTTTTAATTTTTTCTTTTAATTTCCATTAATTTTGTTTTTTAAAATTTAATTTTGTTTATTTAATTTTTTTATTTCAAAAGTGGCTCGATTTGAGTTAGACTGATTTGGAAAAAACAAGGTTCGCCTTATTTACTCAAGTAGACTCAATTACAATGCAATTGTTTCGTCTTTTTCTTTTTACTTGAAGGCTTTTTGAGTTTTAATTTGTTCCTTTAATTTTTTCTTGTTCTTGTTGAGTGGGGGAGAGTTGGGTTGGGATGACTTTGAAATAGGTTCGACTTGTTTCTAATTGTTAAGTTTAATTTTTAAAATTTTTAATTATTTTTCTTCAGTTGGATAATTAGTTTGAGTTTAATTGTTCTTCAATCAGGTTGACCTTGAGATGGGCTAGACTTAATTTTCATTAAGTATTTTTTTTTTGCTTGGATTGGGCACTTAATTTTAATTGTCTTTTTTAATTTTTAAGCTTTGTCTTCTTGAGCATTAATTTTCTTTACACTCTAAAATTTTTTTTTGAGTTTCGTTTTAATTTTTTTCGCATGTGGATTGTTTGCTTGGATTCTCTAGAGTCGGGTTAGACAAGGTAGAGTTTGCCTTCGTTAATTGGATTAACCCCAATTAAGATTTGATTTTTAAAGTTTTTTAATTTTTAATTCTAATTTTGAAAGATTATATTTTTTTTTGAAACTCATTTCTTGCTTGCGCTGGGTTAAGTTAAATTAAGTTGAGCTCGGTAAGATTTAACTCCAACTGTGCTTTAATTTCTTAATTATAAATTAATCTTTTTTAATTAATTTCATTTTTCGCTTGGGTTGGGTCAAGTTAAATTAAGTTGTTTTCGCTTAGATTTAACTCCAGTTGAGTTTTAATTTCTTAATTTTAATTTAATCTTTTTTTTAATATCCTTTCTGAGTTCTTAATTTTGTCGACTTCCAAAGTTTTTCTTTCGTCAAGTTGACTTGCCCTTGATTGACCTTACTCACTCGGACCGAACTTAACACAAATAAGTTTTGATTTTTTGAAGCTTGAGGTTTTTTTTGGGTTCAGATTTTTTGGCTTAGCTGGGACAGGTTGAGTTGGCCTTCTTTGAATTGACGGATCGAATTTTTCCGTAATATAATCAATAAAGTAACGAGTGTTCAGTTAAAAAAACGGTCTAGATAGCTATGAATTTATTCTGAACGTCTAGTGTAGGGTTCTTCATACGACGAGCACGAAGCGTCACTTGCATTTCTAACCTCACTTTAACTCAAAGAAGACATTTCAAATAAACGTTTATTACCGAATATTTATATTTAGTATAAATGTTAGAAAAAAGAAATGCAGAAGCAGCTTTCGACTTTTATTAGTTAGGTTAACCGTCAACTTGTCAAAGTTGTCAAATTCAAATGATGTTAATCACGACATGCGTTCCCTACAACAAAAGCCTGCTACAGCCTACTTGACCGTTTTTTTTTTATTGAACACTCGTTATTTATTATATCTCTTCTTGTATTTGGAGTTTCTCATAAATTCTTGTAAGGAACTTAAATCAGACGTGGCTTATTAAATTAGTGCGGATGTTTTGCGTGCTTTATTTTGGAAGGCCTTTTTTCAAGCTTCAATGAAACGATCAATATATTAATTTAGGAGAAATAATTCGATTATCATTGTGATTCCATTCGAAAATCGAAATGCGTTTTAAAAGGTGAAACCGAATACGTGCGATTGTAATCCTTGATTAACATTAACCAAAGGATTTTCTTCGTTTTAATTCGAAACCATCTTTAATCAATTTAAGTCACATAAGGGATTCATATCGAGGGAGCAGGAAGGCCAAACTAGACATCCTCGTTAGGAAATCGCACACATCAAAAAGCAATTCTGGCACCGTGTTACGAATCAATTCCAAATACACTTCTCCGGTCAAACACGCACAGATTATAGTTTTTTGACGACCTTCGTTGTTAATCGTTCCTTGCTGTATTCCCACCTTGGTAAATAATCTTAATACGTGCTATTCTTCTTTTCTTTATTTTGTAACACCTTGTGTCTCACATCGTTAACCAAGAAAAGCAATTGATCCCGTGCAGAAGGTTTTTTTTTCTAGCAGTAAGACGTTCGTTGCAATCTCCTGGCCTTCTGGAAATTGCGTTCTGCGGAGACGAGACGGTCTCTCTAATGATATTTTTGCAAAATGAAAGAAAACAGGAAGAAATTTGCAATGTCATCGTTTCAATTCTCCTCGGCGAACGCAAGAAACATCTGAGTTTCAGATGAACGTTCGAAAGCCTGGAGCGAGCGCGTTCATCATTTGAAAAAAAAAAAACCTTCTTGCACATCCTATCTCCTCGTCCTCTCGAGGACAACCAGCAGTATGCAGTTTCGATAAAAAATACGATTTGATTTTCGCAGCTGAAGACTTTTGTCATTTTATTTTTTTTTGGTCATTATCGTTTTGCGTTTCAGATTTTAATAAAAGTATTATTTGTTTGAATTGTTGTATTTTGAATTCTTAGGCCGTGTCCACACTGTCCCAATTGGCAAGGCCGCGCTATCGCATGCGAATCACTGCGTCCACATTAGAGTGGCAGTATTGCCACGTCCATATCATTCTTGGCAGTGCAATTTGGCCTTGCCAGTTGGTACGTGCAGAACTAAAAATTATTGGAAAACTGTACTGTGTACAAAACCGAAAAAATGCGATTTGTTTGAATTATCTCCGGAACAACAACATCAATCCATAAGTGCAACGACAAATATTATCGCAATGCATTAGCACAGTTTTCAATCGACTGCGGTCTAATTGAATATAAACAAAGCACTTGCGTAATCGACGCTCTGTCAGTAAACAATATGATCGATGCCACACGCACACATACGCACACACACACACGCACGCAGAACTTATCGCCGGCTTAAAAGCAACAGTGCATTACCAGCCGGTGATAAGAACAAACGCTTATTATGACTTCGGGCCTTAATTAAGATATGCATGTCCATCTGCTTTCCCGCGGTATGGGCCGAATTAATTTCACAATAACGAACTACCCACATGCACACATTCACTCCTATAGTATTCCATTTTGAAATTTGTTTTAGTTGGCCTGCCCTGTTAAGCATAGAACTTGTTGTAGTTATTTATTTCAGAAGTTTAGAATTTAAGAAAGTTTATGCATTCTCGGGATATCTCTGAAGCATTAGTTATTTGTTTACGTTATTAGTTTGGTAATATGATATGGGGGCGTGTTTAGTCGCGGCAGCAAAGAAACGGCAGAGACGGCAGTCTCCCGAGGGTTAGCGCGGAAGGCGAAACGTGTCGGTAAACGGGGCCACGGATGGGCCTGGTGATATATGTGGTGGCCGCGGTGTGTTGCCGGACGTGAGTTAGAGGGTGTCTGCAAAATATGACCTGAGATGGTATGTTCTGGCAGAAGTGTTAGGGCGGTACATTCTCACGATTGGCAATGCGGTTTGAGGGTCATGAGTCATGCGGAGGTATTCTGGTAGTAGAATATTCTCCGGGGCGTTGCCAGACAATAATACCGTGCACCAGCATACGGTATCGGGGCTCTTACCACGGCGTGCAAGCAGCGCCGATGAAGAACACGGTACCGGCGAAGCTATTAGCTGTATTCTGCATTCTTTGTGAGTGGGAATTCGGTTGATTGCATTCCTGACCAGGTGATAGCATTGAGCTATCCAGAAAGGTCTGACTTGATGATGTCATTGGACCGGTACGGAGTGGTGCTTGACAATCACGCAGTCGGTGCATCAACTGATCCTGAGAACGTATGCTCAGGAGGCAAGGTATGCTAATATCCATCGACAGGGGTGAATTTTGTATCCACAGGTGAATGTGAGGGGTAATGCATGCGAAGATAAAAAGTCAACGTGCGAGGATGACTTCCCCAGTGTCCAATATCATCATGAGAGAGCTGCAGCTTCTAGATTCGCCGCTGGAGCAGGTGGGGCCGGGAAAACGGCCCCGGTAAGTGGAAAGTTTCATTTTGCTGAATAGATACTCGTAAAGGGTTACTTATAATTTGCACGGTCCTTATCGAATTAGCCCGGAAGCTAAGACGTTTACCTTCAGCGCCTATTGCGGTCAGGGAAGCGAGAAAGAAAGGAAGATCATTGGGAATGAGAGACCTAACCAATGGTGAGTGAATGTTTATTGTTAATAATATTGTTTGTCTATAATATTCAAACAAAAAAAATCTAGCCAACAAAATCGTATCTAGATTTCGCATATTTGTCATTTGCCATCATAACGTCAACATGCTTGGCTCATGACGTCTAAATTCATGACCTACATGCTCTGGTTTATTAGATTCTGCTTTGCTGTAACCTTTTAGCAAACGTTAAATTCAATTTTTAATAAAATATTCAAATTTGGTGACATAAAAATGAGGGACGTCTCAAAGCAATGATTTTGTCGGTTATGACTTCTATGCTTAACAGGGCAGTTAACCGTCGAAGTTAACAGGCTGATATAGTAAGTGAGACAATTATTTTTCGTGAGTGTAAGAATGTATTATTTGAATATTTAAGTAACAAAAGGGGGCGCGTTCACCTCGTGCTATCGGCGTGCCATAAACACCAACCAATTTCGAAATGGCGGCATACTGTATCCGATTTAATATGCTTCGCGCTAATCGGATCTCATTGAAAGCCAATGGTCTCTCGTCTGTAAATTAGATGAATTTCATCATCATCATCATCATCATCATGAACAACATCATCATCAAAGTATACATAACTAAAATTAACGGCAAATTGATTTATCATACGTAATACCCTATGCATGGCTCACTATAATTTCCAATTAGCATTAACCATGTTACGCCGGGTTTAATTAGTTCTCAGTCTGAGCTAAGCTGATGCGGGAGTTAATGGAAAACTAAATGCGCGGTTAATGTAAATTTTCTGGAAAATCGACGGATATTTGGTCCATTAGGAAGACGGCGGCGGCGGCGGCGGTGAACTGTGACCCACATAGAAACTACTAATACGGATCTACACTCAATTCAGTTCTAAGTATCTGATTAAACGATGGAATGAATAAATTTAAACGAAAACAAACAAACAGAAAATGAGAAAAAAGAAACTTTTGGTACTTGAACCGTAACACGAAATTTAGAATTTAGTAGAATTGTTTTCTGCACTTGCTGAATTAATCTTTAACAATTACCATTGAATTACTGTTTACCAACTGGAACAATGTGTGAATTAATGTTTATCGAGTGCTCGGGGATCCTCGAGTTATAATAATAAAAAAGACATTACGCAGAGGGAGCTGCTTGCAGGCAAGCAGGCATCGCCGAGGGGCCGATAACTGACATCAATCAAGAATAATCGACAGTGTTCGATCGATCCTAGTGTAGAGAAACATTGACGAACAAAAGCCATCGATATGGTCGGCGGGGGGCGGGGTGGCGGCATCGCGCGCGCCACCCCGGAACCGGAAGCACATTGAATGAATGAGCTTTAAATCTATTAGTGGCCCGCCGCTTCCGAAATATGAACACGTGCCCGAGTGCGCGCCATTGTTGGCCGTGATTTATTCGCCGCACTTTTATCGTTTCAGCACCCCTACGATGATATCACGACGTATAATTTCACATTTACACGCCCCCCCGTAAGGAAGAAGTTGCATCAACTTATCTTTTTTGATTTCGTATTTGCTGCTTACTTATCTACCTCCATTAAGACACTGTTCTGTTTCTTGGTAGGACAAATTAGAACAAAAAGTTAGGGCTGCCGCAGAGATAATATCGGTTATCGGATGGCGGCGGGGAGCGGGGGTTTCTGGGAAGGATGGTTTCGCAGGAGCACTTCGATCTTGACCTGGTATAGTGTAGGGAAGAGATATCGGCGGACAACCCAGGTGTGCTGTTGTTCTAACGCCAGCAGAACAACGTCGTCGGGGATCGGTCTTGGTGAGAAAGAGATTGACGACATTGAAAAACAGCTGACCTGCATTACACTTCCTAAAAATTATCATGATTTGGTATGGTGTAGACCCGTTCTTAGAAGGAGTGCATCAGGAGGCGGTTACATCAATGTTCCAGAGAACGTACGCTCGGGAGGCAAGGTAAGCTAATATCCATCTGGGGTTTGGCTTTCTGCATTGTGCTTCCTCAGAACGATCATGACTTGGTGTAGATCCATTCTTCGACGGGGTGCAGGAGGCACTTGTAGGAAGCGGTTAGACCGATGTTCTTAAGAACGTACGCTCGGGAGGCAAGGTACGCTAATATGCACCTAGAGCTTGTTTTTATATGAAGATGGACATCCGTGGATACCTTCCCATGAGTTGCTTCCACTTTATTCCAGCTGCGTTAACTCCTGGTCAATTACCGACAGCTGGTGGCAAGTTGGCTTGAGCTGTGCCGCAGTTAGTGACTGAAACAGTTGGGTCTGGGTTAACAAAACAATTAGGGCGCCAGGGAGCAAACCTCCTGCTAATTCAGCGCATTAGGAAACCGTCTCTTAAAGTTCGAAAGCATGCGCTGTTAACCGAAAAACTCGTGGTCAATTACTGACATCTGGTGGCATGTTGCCCTGAGAAGCAGAAGCTAGTCTCTGAAGGAGGTGTGTCTGGGTTAACAAAACAATTAGGGTGCCACGGACCACACCCCAGTTAATTGAGCGTACTATGAAACCGACTTCAAAGGTTCCATAGCATGAGTCTATAACCGAAAACTTCTAGGAAAACTTCTTTCACTCGCGTGACGCCGAGTTAGTGTTTCAGACGTAACAAAAGATTAAAACGTACTTAATAATAAATATATTCAGGCGCTCGCTAACTTAGTACAATAAATACGGTGGCCTTGAAGGCTTAAAATAACTTAAGTACTTCACAACCCAAAAACAGTTCAGTGATTCGCTACGATACTCAACTTAAACAATGAACAAATTAAAAAAAAAAAATATAGGTGCAGTACTGACCTTCACAGAATCGTAGAACGGTAATTCAATCTTAAATTAAAGTTGGCTGAAAATCCACGAGAAAACGTTGAACTAGCACGCAAACATGTGCCGAAAATATTTACGTAAAACAATTAAATTACGTCAATTATTATAAAACAGATGCGTGCGTTACTGTTTTGACGTTCCAGCTGATCTGTGTTGCAGTGCGACGGTCGCAGTCAAACGTTAAGGGTGGGGTGCCTTCTCACGCGAACGCGCCAAACTTCGCGCAATGCTATGGTATAAACCATCGTACATCAATGATCTGTGAGCAGATGCGTCGTAGTGGCGACCTCGAGGAAATAGAACAGAAGCAAAAATAGAAGCGGATTCGTATGTCAAAACAAAGAAATAATAATAAACGTCAGTATTTCACCGTGAAATAGTAAGACAATTATACATAGCGCAAAGAGATTTACAAATATTAACGTTCGAGCAGGTGCGTCGTAGTGGCGACCTCGAGGAAATGTGGCAGAAGTAAAAATAAAAGTGGATTCGTATGGCAAAACAAGGAAATAATATTAATGGTAAGCGTCTTTATTTTCCAGACCATTATTTATCAAAACCTAAAGAGATTTACAAAAGTATAAACAGGAAAACCTTAAGTTGGGGGTTCTCTAATGTGGTTTTCCACCCAAACCTCGAATAATGTCGAGTTGCACTAGGCACAGACGCTTAGGAGTAGCTTAAGTTAATCTATAACTAAATACTGAAAGCTAGAAGAAAAGAAAATTAGTGAAAGTATCAAATTCTGCGATCGCAAAGAAACTAGTAGAGTCGAAGGGTAATCAAACGTAAAAACATTGTAAAAGAATTTTTGGCAAAGTTCGAGCTGTTGCGAAGCAAATAAGAGATTGTAAGAAATTGAATCTAAAACTAGAAACGTTGAATTTTTTTCACAAACGTCACCCGTACTTAAACATAATCGTAACCTACCTCAGATTTTACTCGCAGATCTGGTTAATCCGCCCGGAAGATTTGCTCAAAAGCAACTAACGCAAAAGACACGTAGGG
Organism: Prosopocoilus inquinatus; assembly: GCA_036172665.1. Lineage (NCBI taxonomy): Eukaryota > Metazoa > Arthropoda > Insecta > Coleoptera > Lucanidae > Prosopocoilus > Prosopocoilus inquinatus. The sequence continues at coordinate 10,069,556 of CM069871.1, read as the reverse complement.
CTTATATAATTTCAGACACACTGTCCTGTAGAATTTTGCAACTCAATTTTGCAGCACAGATTCACGCAAGTAACAAAACGTGCCAAACGGTAATGTTCCCCGCCGAAGGTAGAAGTCGACAATGTTGGAATGCCGGCCCTTTACCAGCCAAAATGGCGAGCGATTGCCCAAGACCAATGAATGAAAAGCCTTGATTTCAAACGGCACGAGTACGACACTTCCGGGATGCAATGTTGCCACCTTACTGAACCAAGCACATACAACGCTTAGCTGCCGAAATTTAAGTATGAATTAATCCGTAACAGAGTTCCTGTCCCAACAGAGAGCTGTAGCGGCTTAAAGCGCACCCTCAGACTGCCTTATACTGTGTGAAAATTTATAGCAAATGGCAACTGTGCTGCTGCCTGGTAAGATATAATGCACAAAGTGGCTAACAAAACAAACAAAGTGGCGGACATATTCGCGTGACATCGCAAGAGAGAAAGAGAGCTGTAGAGATTAGATTGTCGAAGTGGGAGGGGTCAGAAAGGGCCCCGGTGAGTAAGTAACGGGTACACTAGCCCGTAACAAAGTGCCTGTCCCAACAGAGAGCTACAGTGTTTAGGTTCGCCAAGTGGGAAGGGCCAGAAAGGGCCCCGGTGAGTGATAATGATGCTTACGACCCCTGTGCGTATTGAAAGGAGACAGGCCGATGTGAGAGAAAAAACTAATGAGTTGTTTGAGACATACAATATCTCTGATTCACATAAAAACACGTTATTATTAATGCTGAATGTTTAAAAAATTAAAAAAATGCTCCCCCGGTAGTATTTTTAATTTAATTGGAATTATCATCAGCCTCGTAAAGCCTAACTAACTCTTGGATTAGGTCCAGGTCCCATTTCTTACGATGATCGTGAAATGTTATGCTCGAAACGTTGTGCGTAAAGAATTTAGTCTGCGACGCGGATGATATCCGTCGTCACGGTATGTTAAATTTTTTTTTCCCGCCGTTAATTTCGTTGACGGATCGCGACTTCGTGCGGGGGCATTAAAGTTTCCGTGTTCTTTCGGGGGAGGAGGAGGAGGAGAGCCGGTCGCCATACGGCGCTGCCATAAAACAAAGGAACAACTCCTTAACCCCGGCTAACAGCTCGTCTGTTCGTCGGTGTGGAGGGAAAAGAAAAAAAAAATGTTGCTGGCAGCGGCTGCGGGCGGCCGCCAAAACTAATATTAGTCGCTTGTTTCGCGTCATTTGTTGGCATGGAAAAGTTTTTACGAATGTTTTTTTTTCTTCTTCTTGTTGTTCGTATCGTGCTTTTCTTGCGGTGCCCCCCCGAAAATAGCTTCATTGCGGCGACTCGCACCGTGTTTTATTGTTATTGTTTTGACGTTCGAATTAAGCTCAACAAGCTGAAATCATGCTTATCACTTCAATTGTGCTTGTGCTTAATCACATCTTCGTGCTGCCTGCTTGAAACTATCAATCATTATTTTCGTGTCAGCAGCATTTTACTGTTCATTCATCATAAGGCAAAATTATCCAGCAGATAAGAAAGGAATTCTCAGAAACACAAGTGGCATACTAATTTCTTCAATTTATTATTGCTACGTTGTGTCTCTTTTCGTTTAACATTCGTATTAATTACATTTTTTTTAAAATACCGTGCGTGGAGGAGGAGAAACGAATAATGGAAAAGAAGCGAAATCCAAAGAGAGAGCAGGAATGAAAGACAAGAGTAGGTTCCTTTAATGAAATGGAAACCTTCACGAATCCCTCACATTAAGCGATTCTGGCACCGTGTTACGAATAAATTTCAAATACATTCCTCCAGTCGAAGACATCTAGGACCCAGACTTGTTATAGTCGAGTCACTCACATCATGAGGATGTTAGACAAGAAGAAGTAGTAATAATACAATCCAACAAGCCATGGGCCTTCTAGCAGATCATTTTACAGTTGTTTTTTTTTTAAATCTACTTTTTTCAAAACCGCCGCCCATTTCATTGAATCAGTTATCATAGCACTTTGATAACTATGTATATGTAACTCAAATAATGGGCGCTGCTAATCTTTCCATGTAACGTCGAATCTAAACTATAATCCTGTATTATACGTTATCACGCATAAGCAAATTCGCTTGAATAAATAATATCTTGCTAAATACTACCCCGGCTTATCATTTACACGACGCGTTCGTGTTTACCCACCAACAACATCAAGCGATTTTGCAAGAGAACAACAAATTCAACAAACATAGGCCCTGCCACAGCCAGTTTCACGCGATCTCGTCTTTACAGGTCCTTAGGTCGGCTTAAATTCAAAACTTGAAGTTATATTTAAAAAAAATCCGGGAATTGCAGGATTCGTTCTATGTATATATGTACACAGTTTGGTGTTTGTGATTTTGGATTACTCAAGACTTTAGATTGCCCAAGAAAATGAAAGGAGAACAAAATCTGTAAATTTGGTTTGAAGAAATGAGTCGAGAGGGTGTAATAAGGAAGAAAACGTCATGTTTAACGGAAGGTTGTTAATGGTGGAATGTCAATATTGTTGATGTTGTTTGTTGTGGCTATTATTTTGCGGACAGCCCTTATCAAATATCCACTGCATATTTTAACCACACTCGCGAGCCCGACTCGTGAATGTCTACGTCTATCCTTCGCGCTAATCTCCGAAGTGCAGGAAAGCGAAGGATAGACGTAGACATTCACGAGTCGGGCTCGCGAGTGTGGTTAAAATATGCAGCGGATATTTAATAAGGGCTGTCCGTGAAATATTAGCCACAACAAACAACATCAACAATATTGACATTCCACCATTAACAACCTACCGTAAACGTGACGTTATTGGCATTGTTTTCTTCCTTATTACACCCCCATGATTCATTTCTTCAAAACAAATTTACAGATTTCGTTCTCCTGTCATTTTTTTGAGCAATCTTGAGCAGTCTTGAGTAATCCAAAATCACAAACACCAAACTGTGTACTTACATAGAGCGAATGCAATTCCTGGATTGTTTAAATGTGGCTTCAAGTCACATAGAAACAGTGGAATAATATCGTTTGTTGGGCTATTACCACCATTTCGTGGATTATTCTTATTCGACGTTTCGGTAACCGGTAACAACTTCTTCTTAAGGGATTTAGCTTTGAGAAAGACAGTTGCTTGCCAAATTCACATACTATGGAAAATTTGGTAAATAACTGCCCTTCTCAAGGCAAAACCCCCGAAGAGAATAACCGACAAGTCGTTACCAAAACGTCAGATAAGAACAATCCAGGTAATAGCCCAAATATCATTAACAAAAATAGCTCTTCAAATCCAAAATTGTGAAGATCTTTGAATCGGCCAGAGTGTCTAAGGTGTCATCAATCCGTGGCCCTTCTTTGCGACATTGTTGAGTAACCGACAGTCTACGTAGAACCTCGTGGATCCATCCTTCTTCTTCACAAACACCACTGGTGACGCCCATGGGCTGCTTGATGGTTCCATTACATTGTCCTTTCCCATCCGCTCCCTTACGCTTCACCAACGCCAACCTCCTTGGAGCTTGACGGATCGGTCTTCCTCCCCCGGTCTCTATCCTATTGTGTTTGATGACGACGTTTCTTCCCTTAGATTCATTTTCTATCTCGAACACGTCTTGGTAACTACCGATTAGGTTCTTTGCTTTTGTCTTCTGCTTTGCAGTCAATTCCCGGGCCGTCGACATGACCCATTTCCAACAACTTTTTTGGGACCTTCGTCTCTTGCACGTTCATAATTAGAATATTCCTTGGGGGGTGAGTTATGGTTATTCTAAGCGAAAGAAGCAAAAGATGCCCTCACGCCAAATCTGCCGAATTCCTTGACTTGTGTACAATCGAGTTAGTTTGATTTCTGGTTTCTTGATCTCACTTTTTCGTCATCTTTATTTTTTACACCACGCCAACTTGATCACTTCATCGTTTCCGGTTTCCAAGCATCTCATTTTTTTGTCTAAATCTTCTTTTGCCTTTGGAGCCAAGAAGATCTCATCTCATCGATCGCTCCAAACGGATTCCATCGAATTTCCAAACAAGCAAGCATCGTTTCAAGTTCTTCTGCATTTAATGATGGATAAGATGGCTTTCTTGATTTCACTTCTTCTTCATCACCTTCATTTTTTACCACGCCAACTCGATCACTTCATCGTTTCCAGTTTCCAAGCATCTCATTTTTTGTCTAAATCTTCTTTTGCCTTTGGAGCCAAGAAGATCTCATCTCATCGATCGCTCCAAACGCATTCCATCAAATTTCCAAACAAGCAAGCATCGTTTCAAGTTCTTATGCATTTAATGGTGGATAAGATGGCTTTATTGAAGAAAGCTTGATTTACCAGTCAGTCCAAAGTATTTCCTACTCCCATCAGTCTCCCAAGTTCTTAACTCTCACAGTAAGGAATATCTTCATTCAAGTCGTTAGTCTTCAGTTCCAGCTTTTCTATATGGGAGTCAGAAATCCAGGAAAAGATCTGCAAGTCGTGGTTTTGTGGTTAGGTCACCTTTTCATAGTTCTTCTGGATGCAGTTAGACTTCCTCTACAATTAACTTGTGCGCCATCCAAAAACCTGATTTTGAGAAGATTGTTTGAGAGAAGTTATAGACTTCATCGATTTCAGCAGCAATTGGTGAGTGGATTCTTTCGGGGGGAAATATTTGAGAGGATTTGCCTTCTGCGACTTACATGCTTAATGTTTAGAACTAATGAGGTCTTTTCCCAGTATGCCCAAACTCTTCTACTTCTCTTGGTTTTCCTCAAATACCAACGTACTTAGTCTATCTGGTCGCCAGCAGGAAGAAGATGTTTGGATTCATAAAGTTTAATTTGGATACCTCACCTAATAATACCTAATAATCACCTAATAGAAGCGCCTTCTTTGGATCATTTTGTTCAAATCAACCCCTCTTGGACATTCCGCCTCTTATTCTTCTTGGTCTTTCCATTTGATCGTGTATTTACGCCCTGTCGTATACAGAAAATAAAAGAAGTTAAAAGTTAAATTTGGAAAAGCAAACACGTTCAGAATTAGAATCTACCTTAATCTCTCGACTGTTACGTGTAATTACGACTCCTGGCTTCCGTAACTGATTACGCCCTGTCAGATAACTTGATAAATTCGTTTCGAGTTACAAGCGCTGCCTTGCTCTTAACTATCGGGGAGGGTAATTAAACTTTTGCTTTTTAGTTGGGAAACGTGGCGCGGAGAAAGAGAAAAAAAGAAGCACGCGGCGGATTTTCTTTTTAAAGCGTCGCACAAACTGACGGATATTAAAGACGGGAAGGGGGAGGGAGGGAGGAGGGCGCGAATCGAGCCACTTAATTACCAAAGTGAGGAGCAGCAACAGCAGGAGGAGCGAGCAAGAGTCATCGGATTCGGTTGGTCGCAACGAACAAGCTTAATGAATAATAAATTTACACAATTGTTGAAGAAAAACTTTTTCCAGGATCTGATTTTTGGTGCACTTGCACTCCGGCGATTGTATTTGATTTGCATATTCCCCCCCACGCACCTACGCTTATGGATTCGGATTCGTTACCCCGCATGAAAGTTTATGATGTCGTTAAAAGATAAGACATTTTTTCGCTTGAACATTTCAATTCGTAAAATTATTTTATTGTCTTCGGGCTTGGTGTGCGCATCGTTTATTTATTGCTTTCTGTCGTTGGTGAAATATTAACGTCATTAAACTGGTCCTGAGAGGTAGGAAATCCTTCTCTTATGCGGCGGAAATAAAAATCAGGATACCCGTAAGCCAAAAAGAAGGTTTAGGAAGAGTGGTGTAGTGCAAGCTGCCAAAACAGAGACGCACCAAAAAAGACTTCATCGAAGGACCGTCGCCAAAACCAACCAAGAGTCTCTTAGGTCAAAATTGAGGGTATGATAGGGGAATTTCAAGAATGGGTTGCCAATACAAAGAAGACACAATTCTCTCCTCTGGAATTCACTAGACTAAGTGGGTGTTGAACGGAATCCAATCCAAAGTCTGAATTGGTTTAATCTATCAAGCCCGAGGGTTGTTAAAGCAAAGAAGACACAATTCTCTCCTCTGGAATCCACCAGACTGAGAGGGGGCTGAATGGAATCCAATCCAAAGTATAGATTGATTTGACCTATCCAGCCCGAGGGTTGCTGATACAATGAAGACACAATCCTCTCTTCTAGAATCCAGTAGACTAAGAAGGGGCTGAACGGAATCCAGTTCAAAGGATAAATTGGTTTAATCTGTCAAGCCCGAGGGTTTCTGATACAAGGAAGACACAATCTTCCCCTCTAGAATCCACTAGACTAAGAGAGGGCTGAATGGAATCCAATCCAAAGTCTGAATTGGTTTAATCTATCAAGCCCGAAGGTTGCCAATACAGAGAAGACACAATTCTCTCCTCCGGAATCCGAGAGTCTATGAGAGGGGATCAGTGGAATCCAATTCAAAATCTAAATTGGTTTAATCTATCAAGCCTAAGGGTTGCCAATGCAAAGAAGGCACAATCCTTCCCTCTGGGATTCACTAGACTAAGACTAGACTGAATGGAATCCAATCCAAAGTTTAAATTTGTTTAATTCATCAAGCCCGAGAGTTGCTGATACAAGGAAGACACAATCCTCTTCTCTAGAATCCATTAGACTAAGAGGGGGCTGGATGGAATCGAATAAAAAGTTTGAATTGCTTTAATCTATCAAGCCAATACAGAGAAGACACAATTCTCTCCTCCTGAATCCACTAGACTATGAGAGAGGCTCAGTGGAATACAATCCAAAGTCTAAATTGGTTTAATCTATCAAGTCCAAGGGTTGCCAATGCAGAGAAGATATAATCCTCTCCTCTGGGATCTACTAGATTAAGAGGGGGGTGAATGGGATCCAATCCAAAGTCTAGATTGGTTTAATCCATCAAGCCCGAGAGTTATAAGCCCCCCACTCTTTGCCCAAAATGAACCTCGATGGTTATAGATTGTTGGAATCGCCTTTTGAAAGTGCTCAAAGATAATGATGAAGATTTCAAGACTTCCCTGCCCATTAACGTTGAAGGCCATAAATTCCTAACCACCTGTACAGCCTCGAGGAGGAGTTGTTAACTTGTTTATACATCCGGATCTAATCACACCTGCGCTCTTCATTTCTGCATCGCAAACTCCTGATTAAAACCCAGAACAGAACAGGAAGTAAGAAGTAAGAGAGCCTCTCCTCCTCCATCTGATTTACCATATCTGAAGCAGTAAGAAGAGAGCATCTGCCCCGAAGACGTTGGCGTAATTAAAATCGTTTCGGATGATTGCCAGTCGCGATTCTTTCCTGCGCCCGTTTAACTCTCGGAAACTATTAGTAGCCGGGTATTAAACCTAAACGATCGTGGTGGTTTAGAAAACACATGCACGTCGTGCCCCGGGGCCCATTAAGGAGCACGACGTCTGCCCCGGCTTCGCTGCTTAAGTTATTATGTTGTATGCAAACCTGTTGGTGGCGTTTTTTTCCGCGGCGGCAACCGCAAATTAAAACCCGCCGCCGCTCACTCCCTCAAATGAAGTCATGTACTACCCGCAGCGGTGCAACGATTTGAATTTATTTACCCACGAGGAAATTACGATTTGTTCCGCAAGGTAATTAAGTGCCTCCGTTTGCTTCTTCTATCTCTTCTTCGAGAGAGAGAGTGCCCGAGATTGCCTCGAACCCGACGGGAATATGATTGCGGTGCAATTGTCCGCGCCGTCAATGTTGGAGGTCTTGTGGTTTGGAGCGATTAGAATGATTGCGGTGGTTATCTTAATTAGCACAGCATTATTTGAAAGAAGGAAGAAGGTACGAGATACGAGGAGGAGCTCTTTTGGAATTTGAAAGCCAATGGCGATTCCGAGCCTGCAATGAAAGTCAAGAATTTCGTTAGTTGAAGAAGAAATGGTGCACGAGTTGTTTTGGAGGTCACCCTCTGGGGTCGGGGAAGGTTAAAAATAATTTCTTATCTGGATTCAATTATCCTTAATACGATAGAAGGTGTCGAATCTAGCCTTCTTCCTCCATTTTCCTTGAATGGTGGATTCTTCTCTCGATCTGATGCATTTCTTCCAATTCCCATCTCTTGGAATAATTCGATCTTCCTTTCTGTTACGATCAAGTCTTCTTCCTTCTTTTTGTCACTGTTTCAAATTGTTGTGTTTTCCTCTTTTATTTCTCCTGGCTTTTTGTTTAGCAGCGATTTTTTGCAGTTCGTTCAAGCCCTCTCCCGCCAGTAAATTCCTCAACCTCTTTCGAACTGGGGTTTACTTTTGGTGCTCTGAGTATCTGACTTTTCCCCAGAATCTCATCACTTGCAGATTTGCCTTTGTTGGCGTTGATTTAGACGGGATTGAGAGTTGATGACAAATGAAGACTACCGATGTTAACGTCAAACTGCAGGAAAGTGACGATAAAATTCATAGGAGTGTAATATTAAAAAGAAAACAGGAAGACTTAAGACAACAACAAACCGTACGCAAATCATGAGGGGAAGGGAAACAAAAGAGGAACCTTAAAAGGAAATGTAATTCGAAGTAAGAAAATTGTTAAAGTGCGGAAATCTTATAAGAAGAGGGAAAGCCTTCTCAAAGAACGGTATAGTCCGTGTGGAGAATTGAAATGGTACCAGAATGTTAAAGCAGGACATCAAGTGTGTGCCCTCTACATAAAAAAAAATCAATCCGAATGCAATTGAGGAACACCGAGCGAGTTTGTGAAGAGGAAGATCGATAATAATAGACAGTTTTTTTTTTTAATATTTAAACGATCAATGGGAATAGAAGCTCGCAATTATGAAAAGAGATGACGCGATGAGGTAGTGAAGGAGAATTAAGACTTAAAGCAATGTCTGCAGTTAGGAGGAAGAGGAGGACGGAAGAAAGAAAGGGGCCTCCAACTAAAGATCCTGAAAGTCGTTAAGAGTGGATGGCTGAAGAAAAAAAGCTTTGAATAGATCCAAAAGGAAACAAAAAGTTGTTAGTGAAATAGAAGAAAAAAAATCTACACCTGTAACAAGAACTACAGAATTAACTAAAAAAAAAATCAATAGGAGATCGATGGCCGTTAGTTTTGCAAAGAGAGAAACAAAACGTGGAAAAATAAATTAACTCGACAGAAAAAGCAAACCAGAATTGAAACGAACAACGACGAAATACGGGAGTTACGCGAAAAGAAAACAAAAGAAGATCGACGTTGTCATCGACTGTGAGAAATAATAAATCCCTAGGAAACAAAGGAAAATTGGAGCGTTCTACATCCAAGTACGAAAATTAAAATTAAAAGGAGAAATAAATTAAAACCGACTACGTATACTCTGAGGATGTGTTAATAAATATAAGAAGGCTTCATTTGGTCTCCCCTTTCTTTTTTTTTTTGGCACACCCTCAATTTTCTTTCATTTTTAAAATTTTCCGTCGAAAGGCCTTCTCATTTTTTGCCTTTGGCTGTTCTCATTTGAATATTTTTTGTTGCGTTCAGCTTGAAAAATTCCTGCCCGAAATCGCGCGGTTTCTTCTTCTCGTCTGCGTTTGTTCCAATTTTTTTTTACATACAGAATCGTCGATCTTAATTTGGTTTTGGATAACTTATCTTTTGTCTTTCGTATTTGTTCAATATTTCTCTTGTTTTTTTTCATTTCTTTTTCTTGCCTGTCTTTTTTACAATTTCTTCATTTGCTTTCTTGATCTTGGTTTTAATCTCGTCGTGTTTTGGAATTGTGGGATTTGGAATTACCCTTGCCCGTCACCATCGTCTTTACTCATTTCTTCTCATCTTCTTTTATCTTTTGAAGTAATCGCTCGTGTTTTCCTTTAATTCGCCTTCATCTTTCCCACAATCATTTCTTTGGACGTCCTCTTCTCCTCACGCCAGAGTTTATTGCAAGACTTCCTCTTTTATTCATTTCATTTTATTCGTTTCTTGCATGTCAACATAAAAAAAACAGCAATTTTGGAAGAATGGAACCAACTCTGTTTAAATGAATGCGATTAACTTAATTCATTTAAGAAATAAAATTACGTATTTCGCAAACTCAACGAGATATAATATCGACTTATAAAGAATGTAAATTATTGTTGGAACTTTTTCATTTCATGATCACCTTTGACCAAAATAATTTTTGATATCTCCTTATTTTTAAAGTAAAAAAAACATTTCTTTTACCACAAGGAGTTGTTGCAAAACTATTATTAGTTTTGAGTTACCAACCACAAAGACACCGAAACTTAAACCAATATTTGAATCCAATACGTAAAGCCTGAACAGGGGGCCAAGCTGAGATACGCTACAGCAAGCTTTTTATCCGCCATGGCACACCATCAACAACTGAGACGAAACTGAACGCCACATGCTCGCTGCAAATTAATAAAGCCAAACTTGGGTTCGCCCGGAAGTATGTAAGAAGGAGTTCGAATGAATCAAAATCGCCGTGACATAAGTCAAAACCAACCGAGTAAAAGTTGAAGTCAGTGAGACCCAATAATGTTAAATGTCAAGTGTGAAAGTAGTTTGTAACTCCGCCAAAATAACAAGCCGGCAAAAAGCTTATTTTGCAGAAAACGAGATAGCACAACGACGTCATGCTTTTTACAACCTGGTCTCGACATAAAATAAACAATCAAACAATTTAATTCCCACGAAATGTTAGCTATTTTCGCGGAGCTAATCCCGAACTTATCCCGACTAGATTCTAACCTAAACTATTTAAAATTTTAATAAAAAGCGGGGTTTAGGTGTATCGTAAATGATTTCTAACAATTTAGAATTATTAAAAAAACGATTCAAAAATGTTTGCGGAAAACAAAAATTCCGATTTTTTTTATGTTTTTAAGTAGTTCAGGTTAGAATCCATTCGGGATAAGTTCGGGCTCTGCGAAAATAGCTATTGTGAAATACAATTGTAAACGATTGCATATACTTAATTGCGAAATCAATACAAAACACGGATTCCAGGCCGATAAAAGTTTAATTTAGGGCAATTATAATGATGAAACGGCGAACTCGTAAAAGGATTTCTTCTTTCTATAAACCCAACATAAAATAGGCGTGAGGAGTAATTAGCGTTATAAAACAAACGTCTGCGCTACGACGGAGATTGCAATGTAAAAATAAATTCCAGCATAATAAATGAAGCCGAGCCGAAACAAAACCAGACGTTCACACAATACTCATGTCGCCCGCCATACGATTATTGCGTTATTAAAAATATATGCGACACGAAATTCGCCATATACAGGGTGACTTTGAACGCGGTTTTTCAAACCGTAACAAAATCATGAGTTGAAGTGCACTATTTTTAACCTTAAAGAGTAATTAGATTCATTAGTCAGAAGCCTAAGTTAGTGTAAACTAATTATTTGGCAAAAAAGTCGTCCATGTAACCCAGATTCGAATTCAAGTTTCCTAGCAACCGAGTTCGAATCTCAACTTTTCCGCCTCAATCGAATCTCGATTTTGGTTTCCCAATTAGTGCTTCTGGAGCAATTATTTAAATAAATCCTCAGATTTATTAGTTTCCTGTACTCGCAGCAATATTTAACCAGAGAAGAGAAAATTAAATCCGCGTCTTTTTATTTGAGAGAGTTGGAATTTAAAACCTGCAATTAAATTATTAATGGCACCGCAACGAAACTCACGTATCTCTGTAGGTATATCTGCATCTGTATACATTGCTGATGAGTTTGTTAATGCCGGAATGCAATGTGAGTTCCGTTTTCCGGTCCCGGAATTATTGCAAATTATCTTGCACCGCACAATCCTCAGATTACACATGTTTCTATTAAAACCGAAATCACTCAAATGACGTTCCAAGTTCCATCAACCTCCTCCACCCCCTACAACTTCGTTTCAGTTCAGTTCATTTGAGAAGAAAAAAAAATCTTTTAACAAATCCGGATTTTTAAACTGAACAAGCGCCCTTGTAATTAACTCCGGCGGGATATACGTTCAATCTAGCGTTGGCAATAATAGGTCTCACCACCGCCGAGCTAGTAGAAAAAAGTCCAAGAGTTGAAATTACATCCGACAATGAACCTGGTAAATGTAACGCGCGTGAAATAGAATGAGTTCTCACTTTGTGAGAGCGCCCCCTTTCGGTGCTTTTTGTGGACGGGGGCGAGTTGAATCGGATGCGGATGCGGCTGCTGACCGAGCTTAATTCCCCATCTTTGCGCGTGGAAAATTTAGTTCCCTTAGTAACTTGAGGAACTTCTTCACATTTACGTTTCTTTCAGAGTGCACCGACATAGAGCAATTTTTTTTTTATTGACAAACAATACTATCAATAAACATTCACTCACCGTTAGTTAGGTCTCTCGTTCCTTGAGTTCTTTCTTTGTCTGTGGCTTCCCTAGCCGGAGCAATAGTGGTTAAGAGTAAACGTCTTGGCTTTCGGACAACGCATTCCAATTCGATAAGGACTATGCAAATTATAAGTAACCATTTACGGGCATCTATTCAATAAAATGGAACATTTTACTCACCGGGGTCGTTTTTCCGGCCCCGCACACTACAACGGCAAATCTAGAACCTCACCTTTGTTTGTAACTGAATCTGCGCCTTGTGATTGTGTGTATTTAATTAATTATTTAAGTTGTATTTGTATATTTATTTTTTAGACACATTAAAACTATAAGCAAATAAACAGACATTGATTTTGGGCACTGGAGAAGCCATCCTCGCACGTTGACTTCTTATCTTCGCATGCATTAACCCTCACGTTCACCTGTGGATATAAAACCCATCCACCCATGGATATTAGCTTACCTTGCCTCCCGAGCATACGCTCTCAGGATAAGTTGATGTCATCGACTGCGATTGAGTATGAATACTTTATATAAAAAAAAAACATTAAATTGAATGAATACTCATGTCTATACTTTCTATTAAAATATTTTGAGTGGCAAGTTCTAGCCGCAAACTGTTCAGTGGAGAAGGGCGTGGGACGATGTTCGCGATGTGCCTTGAATTCGCAACAATTTACTCAATAAAATCAGGATCCGAAGTGATCCGACAAAAAACACGAACAATATTACAATTTCGACATAACATGGGTCAAAATAAATTAAGTGTAACTCCCTCAATCGGGAATGGCATGAAATTCTGTTGCGAACAACAATCTTTATTTATACACAACTAGGGATGCATGCGGTGCTTCGATACTTTTATAAGTATCGATATTTTTTGGGTATCGAAGGGCATCGGAACACCGATACCTTCGCTTCGATACTTTTGAAGTACCGATACTTTCATTTGAGAATCGGTAACAAGTATCGCAATCGCCAAATTCATGACAATAGTTCAAACCTATCATAAGAAAATAATAATCTCGTCTTATCGTTTCAATTACTCTACTTGTTACGGTTTGGAGAATCGCTTTCAAAAGTCATCCTGTATATTAAATCGCAACAATTTTCTTCGGAAAGAAACGTAGTTATGGTGTGAACGACGAGCGGCGTAGTTTCTCGATTGCTTTCATTATTTATTTATCATCATTTTTGTCGCTGAATTATAGTATTTTTAAAACATAAAATTGCGTCCCACGCCTCGATCTAGTTTTGTGGTGCAAGTCGCAGACTGTTTCTTGCACATCTCAAAACGCTCCGGCCATAAATCAATTATAATTGCCCTATAATCCATTATATTACCTTAAATTACACTTTCATTAGCCCGGAGTTTGTGTTTTTAGTTTGTAGCTTTGGTTGCACAATCTTTTGCAAACGTCCGCAGCTACATTTCGCCATATTTCGTGGGAATTAAATCGAATATTTATTCTAATCGTCGAGACTAATCCTAAAACTCTGCGACGCCTTCGTTTTTTGTGTCGTCTATTTCCTGCGATTTACGTTTTTCTGTCCACTTGTTATTATTATTATTATATATTATTAAGTCGCAAAAATTTTCTTCGGAAAGAAACATAGTTATGGTGTGAACGACGAGCGGCGTAGTTTCTCGATTGCTTTCATTATTTATTTATCATCATTTTTGTCGCAGAATTATAGTATTTTTATAACATAAAATTGCGTCCCACGCCTCGATCTAGTTTTGTGGTGCAAGTCGCAGACTGTTTTTTGCACATCTCAAAACGCTCCGGCAAATCCATTATAATTGCCTTAAATTAAACTTTCATTGGCCCGGAGTTTGTACTTTTAGTTTTTAGCTTTGGTTGTACTATCTTTTGCAAGCGTCCGCAGCTACATTTCGCCATATTTCGTGGGAATTAAATAGAATGTTTATTCTAATCGTCGAGACCGATCGTAAAACTCTGCGACTCCTTCGTTTTTTGTGTCGTCTGACTCTTGCGATTTACGTTTTTCTGTCCACTTGTTATTATTATTATTATATATTATTAAGTCGCAAAAATGTTCTTCGGAAAGAAACATAGTTATGGTGTGAACGACGAGCGGCGTAGTTTCTCGATTGCTTTCATTATTTATTTATCATCATTTTTGTCGTAGAATTATAGTATTTTTATAACATAAAATTGCGTCCCACGCCTCGATCTAGTTTTGTGGTGCAAGTCGCAGACTGTTTTTTGCACATCTCAAAACGCTCCGGCAATAAATCCATTATAATCGCCTTATAATCCATTATAATTGCCTTAAATTAAACTTTCATTCGCCCGGAGTTTGTATTTTTAGTTTTTAGCTTTGGTTGTACAATCTTTTGCAAGCGTCCGCAACTGCATTTCGCCATATTTCGTGGGAATTAAATCGAATGTTTCTTCTAATCGTCGAGACCGATCGTAAAACTCTGCGACCCCTTCGTTTTTTGTGTCTTCTGACTCCTGCGATTTACGTTTTTCTGTCCACTTGTTATTATTATTATTATTATATATTATTAAGTCGCAAAAATTTTCTTCGGAAAGAAACATAGTTATGGTGTGAAGGACGAGCGGCGTAGTTTCTCGATTGCTTTCATTATTTATTTATCGTCATTTTTGTCGCAGAATTATAGTATTTTTAAAACATAAAATTGCGTCCCACGCCTCGATCTAGTTTTGTGGTGCAAATCGCAGACTGTTTTTTGCACATCTCAAAACGCTCCGGCAAATCCATTATAATTGCCTTAAATTAAACTTTCATTGGCCCGGAGTTTGTACTTTTAGTTTTTAGCTTTGGTTGCACTATCTTTTGCAAGCGTCCGCAGTTACATTTCGCCATATTTCGTGGGAATCAAATAGAATGTTTATTCTGATCGTAAAACTCTGCGACGCCTTTGTTTCTTGAGTCGTCTGGCTCCTGCGATTTACATTTTTCTGTCCACTTGTTATTTCGGCGGAATTATGTATAAATTACATTCACACTTGACATTTGACGCCATTGGTTATTACTGATATCATCTTGTACACGGTTGGCCTTTGTTTAGTTCATGTTGGTTTTGATTCGTCCTAGCCCTTCTCTTCGTAATTATGGGCGTAGCCAAGTTTGGCTTTATTAATTTGTGGCGTGCATGTAGCACTCAGTCGTCGTTGTGATATAATTTTTTGTAATTATTTTTATTCTACCTTTCCTTCCTAAATTAATAATGTATGTAATTTAATGGACACTGTAACAGTATAACGATACGATATTTCAAAATATCGATGCTTTTCTGTGAATTTTCCAATGGTATCAATACTATGCAAAAAAAGAAACATCATATGGTGCAAAGTAATTTAATTGTAAGATCGTTCTGTATAGCTCAATGCTACCACCTGGACAGGAACATAATCAACTGAATTCACACTCGTGTTTTACATATGTATGGAGAATGCATAAACTTTCTTAAATTCTAAGTTTTTTCTTAGATATACAACTACAACAATCTTCAGTTTAATTAACAATTTAATTATGTCGCTTCGATAAATCAAAATGACCGTCGTCAATTTTGAACGAAACATTAACCCAGCCCAGAAGTGGCGGTTAACTTTTCAGATGCCTTACGTAAATGGAAGTGAACACAACAGCCTTCAGGTATCCCATTCTGTAAACAGCGCCTGTACCCAAATTGAATTTTGATCGTGCGCTAAACTCCAACTCGATTATGCTAATAGCTTCGCGTTGTTTTCGTTAAATATTCATCGGGCCGGAACGTCGAAAATTAAGCAATAACCGCCGCTGTTTAATTCGCCGCAAACGAATTTATTAATCGGTCCGTGTAACAGCTTATCGGAGAAATAAAATATGTATAATCCCTGGCCTGGCTCGACTCCGTGCCTCCTCGTTTGGTGATTTATGGTTAAAGGTGTGGCAACTCTTTATGCGCGCCTATTATGAAACCCCATGTTGAAATTATTTGATTTCCCGAATGGGAATCGAAATGGGAATGGGAATGGGATTGGGAGATGGAATCGAATTAGCTTCGGCTCTCTTTGTTTAGATTTAGAAATCCGTTGGCGCTGCGCGGCGCGGCGGCGGCGGCGGTCACCACCGCAGTATTTCAGATATTTTTATTGGATTCTGTAGGCGCCTTGATATTTATCGCCCCAATAAACGTACATCGACGCATTTTATTTATGAAATTCCATTTATTTAATTAGCCGGAACGGCAGTTTTATTCGTCGACAAATTGCACCAGATGGCGTTTTATCTTGAGAAAATAATCAAGATATCGGCCGTATCATCAAGAAGGAGCTCGTTTTATTATTATGTATTTTTTTTTTTTTTTGGAAATCGTATGCGCAGTAATAAAAAAGGCTTTTTATGTTTTACATAAATCGTCGTGTATAAAACGGTAACAGTTGTAGATGTTTAAATTCCCAAAAAGGGGCGAAATGTCAGGACACTTTCTGAATTTTTTATGAGAAATCAGATACGGCGGCCCTGCCGCCCGTCTACATCAAGAGAGTGTTAGCATAGGCAATCAGATGGTGACGTAACTAAAACACCATAGGTATATATGGAAATCGAGAAGTTTAATATTTATTTTGAATTTCTATATTAGTCAAACATACGGGAAAAGTAAATCGGATTACGTATTTCTCGGAACTTAAGTACCTAATAAATTCGACTTATCGTTTCGTAACTGTTTGCGATTTTAATAATCAATATTTATATCTGGATTAGACAAGCATCTCGTGATTTTCACAAAAGCAAATAAAACATCTTCGTTTCTTGTTTGCCGAAGTCCATGGGCAAGTTTTCAAACAAAATTCATTTCCATAGCCATTAGCCTCCAATCCAGCCAATCACATAGCAGTTGATGATGCATTTCGATGGGCCCAGAAACCAGTATAACCTTAATTGAAAGATGCTGAAGTGTTACTCCCGTGCAATTCCACCCTCCTGGGATTCCCCAACCCGGTTTCGAAAAGACCGACTCGTCGGGATAGTTTCAGCGATCGCAAAGTTTCAGTTTCCATGGTCATTAGGGTAGTTTAGGCGATCACAAAGGATTTGGATAGGTCCAAGAACATGACGTTTCAGTATCTCAAAGAAACTTCATAGAGGGATTATTTATTCCTATCAAGTTGACCTTGATTGAAAGTTGCTGGAGTGATACTCACGTGTAGTTCCGGGCATCTGGGATTCCCCAGCTCTCAATGCCCAAGTCGTAAGGAAATTGCACTTGACCGATTGTGGATTGGGTAGCGACTGCAAAGACGTTGCGTTTTTTGCATGTGGTGCCGTCCCAGCGAGCCTTTACAGTTAGATCTCCAAAGGCAATGTTTATCTACAATCTTAAGGGTAGTTTTGCAAGTACCAAAAATAGTTGGGATGACACAACCAATGTTTGAAGCGAATTTCGCAAGGGTAATCTGGTTAATCGACAGACCAATCCATCCCCTTGTGACTTTTCAGTGTAACGATTGAGTTTCCAAAGGAAATTCAGTTGGTACCTTGTAAGAATGGGGTTTCAAGTTATTTTAGGGCGGCGATCGCAAAGGCGTTGAGTATTTTGCAGGCTGAGCCATCCCTGTCGGCCTTCACAGCTAAATCTCCAAAGGCAATTGTTTTCTGCAATCCCCAGGGTGATTTTGCAAGTGCCAAAAATAGTTGGTGACTGAGTTTGGGACGCCACTTTATTGCTTGAAGCAAATTACGTCGGAGTAATTTGGTTGATCGAAGAACCAATCCATCCCCGTGGGATTTTTCAGTGCAATGGTTGAGTTTCCACTGGAAATTCAGTTGGCGATTTGTAAGGATGGGATTTCAAGTTATTTTAGGGCAGCGATAGCAAAGGCGTTGAGTATTTTGCACGTTGAGCCATCCCTGTAAGCCTTCACAGCTAAATCTCCAAAGGCAATTTTTATCTCCAATCCCCAGGGTGATTTTGCAAGTGCCAAAAATAGTTGGTGACTGATTTTGGGGTGCCACTTCATTGCTTAAAGCAAATTACGTCGGGGTAATTTGGTTGATCGAAGAACCAATCCATCCCCGTGGGATTTTTCAGTGCAATGGTTGAGTTTCCACTGGAAATTCAGTTGGCGATTTGTAAGGATGGGATTTCAAGTTATTTTAGGGTGGGGGATAGCAAAGGCGTTGAGTATTTTGCTAGCTGTGCCATCCCTGTAAGCCTTCACAGCTAAATCTCCAAGGCAATTTTTATCTGCAATCCCCAGGGTGATTTTGCAAGTGCCAAAAATAGTTGGTGACTGATTTTGGGGTGCCACTTCATTGCTTGAAGCAAATTACGTCGGGGTAATTTGGTTGATCAAAAAACCAATCCACCCCGTGGGATTTTTCAGTTCAACGGTCGATTTCGAAAGGAAATTTAGTTAACGACTTTTAAGTTGGTGTTTTTCTGATTGCTGCCAAAACAAGAAAGTTTCTAGCGGTCTCCTCCACCGATTATCTGGAGAATACCATCATCATTCTTGAAGAAATGAAGTCCTTTGATGTCTGATGAATCTTTTTTGGAGTTTGGGGTTGATTTCCAACACTCTATCGTCATCGGTTAATGTCTCAAACTGATCGGCCACAATACCAACATCCTTCTCGAAGAAATGTTACGGTCGATGGTCAAAATAGTCTTATGAATACTTCTGGGAGAGATGGAACTCCTTCAAAACGTGCTTCCGCCGCTCACCTTCAAATTTTGGGCGTAACTTTTTGCTTTCCCGGATTAAGGCCTTGAACTATTTGAATTTGATAAAGAAAAAAGGCACGTCTTTGCTCAAAATCGGTTGCAACGTGAATAAGAGGACTCCTGTTGTGGTGGATGTCTGAATGAATCTTTGGGGTTGATTTAGAATCAACACCCTGTCGCATAAATTCAATACCCCAAACTGATCGACCACAATTCCATCTTCATTCTTGTAGAAATTAAATCCTTTGATGTTATGGCAGATGGTCAAGATAGTCTTGGAGGGATGGCACTCCTTGAAAACCTGCTTCGTCGCTCACCCTCAAATTTCGGGCGTAACTTTTTGGTCTTCCAGATTAAGGCTTTGAACTAATTGGATTTGATAAAGAAAAAAGGGCACATCTTTGTTTATAATCCGTTGCAACGTGAATAAGAGGACTCCAGTTGTGGTGGATGTCTGAATGAATCTTTAGGGGTTGATTTACTGTCGCGTAAATTCAGTGCCCCAAACTGATCGACCACAGTACATCACCCTTCTCGAAGAAATGAAGTCCTTTGATGTTACGGGCGATGTCAAGATGGTTTGATGAATCCCTCTTGTGGTGGTATACCTTCAAAAGTTGCTTCATCGCTTCGTCTTCAAACTTCGGGTGTAATTTTTTGGTCTCTCGGATTGAAGGCTTGAACAATCTGGATTTTATAAATTAATAAAAAACCACAGCTCTTTGGTTAAAATTCGTAACAAAGTGAGTCAGAGGTATCCCTACAGTTGTGATGAACGCCTAAATGAATCTTTGGGTTTATTTCCAATACACTCAACACACTTAAGCTAATCGACCGCAAGATATTCCAGTGTGGCCAATAGCACCTGGTCTTCGAATTTCTTTTAAATTTCTTACTTCTTTAAGCGTCTCGCTCATCTGATTGATCGTTACGAGGTGTGACCACAACCACTTCCTGGTTCTTAACTTTGCTACTACCTTGTGAAGAAGAATACGATTGACTGCGTGCGGCGATTTTTGACTACAAATGAGATTGGGCAGAGTTTAAACAACTATTGGAAGCATAATCCAGCAACAGCAGTTTCACCCGAGATTAATACGTTGTAACTGTACATTCACCGAAATAAATTTCGCAATAAAAATTGCAGATGTTCTCTATTATTATAATCGTACAATTCGTTTTGTCAAAAGCACTTTGTCAAAGAAGCGCGAGATTAATCTCAGCAATAATATATACTTAATTGTTTTACTTGTAAAGCAAATTGTTCAAAAGATAACAAAATTTATGATGACGGAAGCTTAAATCTTCAACATTCGTAATTAATAAAAAAAAAAAAAAAGGAAAGCTACGAAAATACGAGTAGTCCAATAAGTGACCAGCACAACACAACCCAACGCAACATGCTTCCATATCTTTCTTTTCCTAGTCTTATATGTATAAGAGTTTCTTTGAATAATTCCCAAACATCTTCACGGAAAACCAAGACTCCAGTTGAGGAAATTTCGTTTTTGCTGGAGCAAAAAAAAAAAAATCAAAAGAATGCAAGTCACTTCCCGGTGTACGTGATTCATTAAGCTGACATTCACACAGAACTTTTGAACGCTCTTGGGGGGTCGTCTACTTGGCACGCAGAGTTGCTCGTGCAAAGAAACAAAATCTTGCGCTACAAGTACGCGAGTCAAAACATGCATCCAGAAGTAATTGCAATTTTAATAAATTAAATAATAAGTTAAATTTGGCGGAATAAGCTAGCCTTAAGACGCGATGTGTATGGCGGCCTATTTATCAATCATGTGAATAAGCGCATAACAAGAGGGTCACATCGAAAATCTGTTACAAAAACTGTAAGTTACATGACAACATTTGTTTTTTTGTTGACATAGTAACACAGTTAGTCAACCCGATTTTAAAAGCACCTTATGCATCGCATTCCAATAGTCAACGGTGTTACTCAAACGGTTTCCACTTGGGGTACAAAAGACGTTGATTTTCGAAATGTCTCGAATATTTTTTTTTTACAATTTGGGACTTGCATGACCTTAGTAAATGCGCCCCTAATGGGTCGGACACGTATTATGAATCACCCTGTATGTTAAGAAGACGATAGAGTGCATTAATTTAGCAAAAAATCCAGCATATTCTCTAATTATAAATAGACTTAGCCATTAAACATGACTTATTTAGAATCTAAGACATTTTGAGATTACAAAATGTTCCTCTAGGTTGCTTTGTGCGTTTTTCAAAGGAACATGTTTTCTTGCTTACTGAAATTCTCTTAATTCTGCTCCTTTTGCACGCGCAACAGCAAAATCCTATCCCATTTTAATTTATAATTTATAATAATAATAATAAAAATTGTTGCAAATCGTTTTTGATTGCAGTGAAACCCTCGAACAGCCTCTGTACAGTTGTTTCGGCCTTATTTGGGACTTCATCAGCAGAAGCAACAATTTGTTTTAAACTTTCATTACGCCTTTGACAGCAAGCATGGCCGCCTTGCATGGAATGACTTATTATGTAGCCAACTGGCTTCACTTTGTCAATCCTAATGCAATGTTAGGTCAAAAAGCGATCGTGTGATGTCGCTGCTTAAACTATTCAATAATAATGTTTAACAGCATTTATGATCGTCTTAATAATCGTCGATTTGATTCTAGTATACTCTAATATGTGTCCTGTTTTGGGTCTTGGTGGTGCTATAACAATGTCAAATTGTCGTAATTACATTTCTTGAATGAGCGCGCGCGTAGTCTTGGATGACCTTGAGTTGGTGGAGGTGAAGGAATAACGCAATTAGCAAGATCATTTCTCAGCTGTTTTTATTTATACTTCTCAGATCCGTTTGGTAGCTGATGTTCTTTAATCTTAAACTGTCTGCAATCTCCAAAGAGTCTTCTATCTACAATATTCGTTTCTGAAATATCTTTTCTAAAGAAACTGAAAATTTCGGAAATCTCGAATATTTTCTCTAGTTGTGTGTTGGAAGAGTTAAGACGAAGGAACTTTGCCTTTGAGTGGATGAAAATTATCTGTGTATCTTCCTCCACTCGTTTCTATCTCCTTCCATTGCCTTTGAATTTTGCCAGGCAAAAATCCTTCATCTTAACCAGAACTTGTAACCCTGATATTTTATGCCTACCGAAAAGCAGTTTGAGTAACTGGTTTTGGAATTTGTTACTGTCTACAGATTTGAAATTATTTTCAATTCATCTTTTGCGATTTTGTCAGGCTTTGTTTGATTGATTGTTAGTTGGAAAGACTTCCAAAAATTCTGTTTTTTTTTTTTTTTGAAATGTGCTACTCATTTTTATTTTATTTTTTTTTTCCTGTTGTTTGTTGGTGACTTAGACTTGTAACACTTCTCGCACCAGAACATCCAGAGTGTTTGCAAAGTAAGTGCAAAAAAAGTACGCCGACAGCACAAATACGAATAAATACCGCATAACAAGAAGAAAATTCCTTTATTCGTCCCTTATTCGGTGCTCACGAAATAATAAAAAAAAAAAACTTGGGCACTTGCTTCTTGACCTACCTCAAAGACATAGGCGTACGATTATTTCTTGCCCGATTTTCAACTGCGATTTTCTCGAAATATGTGAAACTTTTGTTAAGGACATCCGATCAATGAAGTAAATCATTCTTCATTCATCGGTGTCTAGCCCATCCCCATACAAGGGTTACAGCCATGGTAAAAAGAATTCTTGATGAAAGACCAAAACTGGGAAAGTTGTGGCTTCAATTTTTTGACGTGACTTCCCAAGGGGTTAAACGATAACGGGAGAGTTCAATTCATGAGATGAAACCAGGTCCATTCAATGAAAAAAATCATTTTCCATCCATCGGGATCTAGCTCATCCCCATAGAAGCGGCGTTGTAGCCATGGTAAAAAGAATTCTTGATGAAAGAGCAAAACTGGGAAAGTTGTGGCTTCAATTTTTTGAGGTGGCTTCCCAAGGGGTTAAACGATAACGGGAGAGTTCAATCCATGAGATGAAACCAGGTCCATTCAATGAAAATAATCAATATCCATCCATCGAGATCTAGCTCATCTCCATAGAAGCGGCGTTGTAGCCGTGGTAAAAAGAATTCTTGATGAAAGACCAAGACTGGAAAAGTTGGGGCTTCAATTTTGTGAGATGATTTTCCAAAGGAGTAAACGATAACGGGAGAGTTCACTTCATGAGATGAAACCAGGTTGAATCAATGAAAAAAATCATTTTCTATCCATCAGGATTCAGCCCACTCCCAAACAAGGGTTACAGGCAGTGTAAAACGAATTCTTGATGAAGGACCAAGACTGGGAAAGTTATGTCTTAAATTTTATGGGATAGATTTCCAAAGATGAACCCAGGTCTAATAAATGGAGAAAATCATCCATTAGGACCCAGCTCATCTCCATACAGGGGTTCAGCCACAGTAAAAGGAATTGTTCGTGTGACTTCATTTCTTTCTTTAATTTATCCATCCCATTCTCAGATAAGGGTGGGAGTCGTGGTAAAATAAATCTTCTTCAATTTACATGTCCACATTATGCACTTCCTATTTGTTTAAAACACATTTTCTCCTGAAAGTTCGTAACTCACTGTGGCGTTTGCTTACGCCAAGTAATTTGAATGTAAATGTATGTTTGTCATCCGGAGATATTTGGAAGTTTACGCCGTTCCGGTTTGCGCCGGGCTGACAAAGAAATTCCAAATTACAAGTGACAAAGACGAGCATCCCGAGAACCCGCCAACATTAATGTGTTTTATAAACACGTCGCGCTTAAGAAATAGCGTGCCCCGGGAGATGAATGGTTTATTGCCTACACCTCCTACTTTCACAAATTAGAGGGCGTTGAAAACACGACGGTCTCTTTTTCTGTCTCTCTGGAAATAACCGTAGCCTGAAGAAACCACCAAAACGGCAAAACAAATTAATTAGCAGTTGCAGTTTCGCCGAATTTATTATCATCATCATCATCGTCATTTTTGCCTTTTGCTTGTTGTGTGTGTATGTGAATTGAAAGTGGCGGCGTTGTAGTTGGTTTTTATAAACTGGTTCCTCTCCTTGTCTCTGTCCTCTCATTGTGCCAGGCCGAAACTCCATTAAATGCATGTTACACCCTAGATAGATAATAACAGGCTGATTGTGTGCTCTCATTATAACCCGGACCATCAGACCGTGAACGTTCGTAGGGACGCCATTGTAAGCGTCATCCACTATTAGGGATAGTCACATATTTCTATGCAGCTCTCTTACACACACCTCCGCCTTTATTTAGATGCCATTGTCAGATTGAAAACGGGAAGTCCGTGTTGTGTTTCGTTCCAACGTAATGCAAGTTAATTGCTCGCGACGTTTCAATGCCCGGCGAAGAGCCTTTTTATCATTGTCTAGCCGCTTCCTTGACGTATTAATAAGAAGGAATTTGTACGCGAGAAGAATGGAGCGATGGTTACCATCTTCGCTGATGGTTAAAGTAAATTGGGATTCTAAGAATTTCCTCTCCTCTTCTTTATTAAACCTTTGGCCACTTTGGGTTGATCTTGATTTCGAGTGGTACTCTCGATGAGTGTGTATAAACGACTTCCTCAAAGTTCAAAAAACTCCTAGACCATGGAGAAAAAGAAATTGAAACGCCTGGTTGCAGTAAAATTGGGGCACGATTTAAGTGATTAAAGGCAGGCAGAATGAACCTCCTAGAGTGGCCCTTTATATCGAAAAAGACGGGCCACATCTGATTTTTTTTTCCTTTAGTGTTATCTAGAGTACAAGATTTTGGCCTCAACAATCCATAAATCATAGAGGAACTAAAGGCGAACTTTGGAACCGAATATCCAAAGGACAGAGTTTTTACTTCAACGATCCCTAAACCGTCGAGGAACTAAAAGCAAATTTCGGAACAGAAAACGAAAATCTAGAGGACAAGGTTCTTGCGCCAAAAATCCCTAAACTATCGAGAAATTAAGAGCGAACTTTGGAACCGAGTATCCAGTGAACAAGGTTTTTGCTTCAAAGATCCCCAAACCATCGAGGAAGTAAAAGCGAACTTTGAAACCGAATACGAATATCTAGAGGACAAGGTTTTTGCGCCAAAAATCCCCAAACTATCGAGAGGTTAAAAGCGAAATTTGGAACCGAATGTTCAGGGGACAAGGTTTTTTGCTTCAAAGATCCCCAAACCATCGAGGAAGTAAAAGCGAATTTTGGCACCGCATGCGAATGTCTAAAGGACAAGGTTTTTGCCCCAACAATCCTCAAACCGCCGATGAACTAAAAGCGAACATTTGGAAAAGAATACGAATAATTAGAGGACAAGGCTTTTGCCCCAACAATCCCCCAAACCATCAAGGAACTAAAAGTGTGCCTTGGAACCGAATATTTAGAAGACAAGGTTTCTGCCACTAATCCCCAGACCATCGAGGAATTAAAAGCGAATTTTGTAAAAGAAAATCTAGGGAACAAGTTTTCTGCCAAGAAACCCCAAACCATCGAGGGATTAAAATCAAACTTTGGAACCGAGGTAACCACGATAACTCATGGCCACCTGTTTTTCCAACCAAATCAAAATGATTTTGTCGCGTGGATGATTTATTTATTGTAACTCTTTCAACAATTGCACAGGAAACAAACCCGTCGGCGTATTTTGCGTTATCCTCAGTTCCTCTTCCAGAAAGAGCAAATTTCATATTGTAACAAATCCCAGAGGCTCCGGCTTTTCGAAAAACAATTCTCCAAAGTGAAAATTGTGCCCTGTTTTTATCAAATCCAATTAGTTCAAAGCCTTAATCCGAAAGCCCGAAATTTGAGGGTGAGCGACGAAGCACGTTTTCAAGGAGTGCCATCCCTCCAAGACTATCTTGATCATCTGCCATAACATCAAACGTCAAATTTCTACAAGAATGAAGATGGAATTGTGGTCGATCAGTTTGGGGCATTGAATTTATGCGACAGGGTGTTGATTCTAAATCAACCCCAAAGATTCATTCAGACATCCATCACAACAGGAGTCCTCTTATTCACGTTGCAACCGATTTTGAGCAAAGACGTGCCTTTTTTTTATCAAATTCAAATAGTTCAAGGCCTTAATCCGAAAGACCAAAAAGTTACGCCCAAAATTTGAAGGTGAGCGGCGGAAGCACGTTTTGAAGGAGTTCCATCTCTCCCAGAAGTAATCATCAGACTATTTTAACCATCGACCGTAACATTTCTTCGAGAAGGATGTTGGTATTGTGGCCCATCAGTTTGAGACATTGACCGATGACGACAAAGTGTTGGAAATCAACCCCAAACTCCAAGAAAGATTCATCAGACATCAAAGGACTTCATTTCTTCAAGAATGATGATGGTATTTTCCAGATAATCGTTGGAGAAGAACGCTAGAAACTTTCTTGTTGTAGCAGCAATCAGAAAACCACAGACTTAAAAGTCGTTAACTAAATTTCCTTTCGAAATCGACCGTTGAACTGAAAAATCCCACGGGGTGGATTGGTCTTTTGATCAACCAAATTACCCCGACGTAATTTGCTTCAAGCAATAAAGTGGCATCCCAAAATCAGTCACCACCTATTTTTGGCACTTGCAAAATCACCCTGGGGATTGCAGATAAAAATTGCCTTTGGAGATTTAGCTGTGAAGGCTTACAGGGATGGCTCAGCGTGCAAAATACTCAACGCCTTTGCGATCGCCGCCCTAAAATAACTTGAAACCCCATTCTTACAAGGTACCAACCGAATTTCCTTTGGAAACTCAATCGTTACACTGAAAAGTCACAAGGGGATGGATTGGTCTGTCGATTAACCAGATTACCCTTGCGAAATTCGCTTCAAACATTGGTTGTGTCACCCCAACTATTTTTGGTACTTGCAAAACTACCCTTAAGATTGTAAATAAACATTGCCTTTGGAGATCTAACTGTAAAGCCTCGCTGGGACGGCACCACATGCAAAAAACGCAACGTCTTTGCAGTCGCTACCCAATCCACAATCGGTCAACTGCAATTTCCTTACGACTTAGGCATTGAGAGCTGGGGAATCCCAGATGTCCGGAACTACACGTGTGTATCATTTCAGCAACTTTCAATCAAAGTCAACTTGATAGATTCCCATTCAAAGATTCCCAAACCATCGAGGAAGTAAAAGCGAACTTTGGAAAAGTATACGAATATTTAGAGGACAAGGTTTTTGCCCCAACAATCCCTAAACCATCGAGGAACTAAAAGCGAACTTTGGAAAAGTATACGAATATTTAGAGGACAAGGTTTTTGCCACAACAATCCCCCAAACCATCAAGGAACTAAAAGTGTGCCTTGGAACCGAATATTTAGAAGACAAGGTTTCTGCCACTAATCCCCAGACCATCGAGGAATTAAAAGCGAATTTTGGAAACGAATATCTGGGAAACAAGTTTTCTGCCAAGAAACCCCAAACCATCGAGGGATTAAAATCAAACTTTGGAACCGAGGTAACCACGATAACTCATGGCCACCTGTTTTTCCAACCAAATCAAAATGATTTTGTCGCGTGGATGATTTATTTATTGTAACTCTTTCAACAATTGCACAGGAAACAAACCCGTCGGCGTATTTTGCGTTATCCTCAGTTCCTCTTCCAGAAAGAGGAAATTTCATATTGCAACAAATCCCAGAGGCTCCGGCTTTTCGAAAAACAATTCTCCAAAGTGAAAATTGAATTAAACGTTCGCCACACACGAGAACCCTTTGAAATTATACGTTCACGTCAACGGCGAAATAATTTTTGCCCTGAACCGAGAATATTAGGGGGAGGAGGACTTGATAAACGATCCTCGGCCGCGCGATTACCTGAAACGCGTAATTCTATAAACACGACCGAGGAAGGAAGGAAGGGTTTACGGTCACGACCCGAATGGTGAAGTTGACCGAGCCTGTAGTAAACTAACTCGTTTTGCTAAAGGTAGCAAGTAGGCTCGCGAGGGCTACCAACTTTAATATGCAGGTTAACTTTCTGTTGGGTGGTCTTCGAGAAGGGCCTGTTTATAGATGTGATTGGGGGGGATGAGGTGTAATCGATGGCGGGTATGGCATGGGTTGAACCAAAAATGGAAAGGAAAATTTGCAGATCTTATTTCAACATTCAATTTCATTGAGGGAGAAAGGCGATTTCGATTACATAGGGGGTAAATAAGTCAAATGAGTAACTCAATCCGTTAGTAGGTACTTTAACGGCTTCCTTTTCTGGTGCAAATCCATTTGTGTGGTTAGAGTGGGATCGGCTCGCGCGTCTCACACCCCCACACTTTCTTATTAATGTCTTTCTTTTCACCGCCAGGTAGATTCGTTTGCCTGAGGCTTACAAAAATCACTTTCCAAATTGTGTGTTAAAGTAGTTCTTAAGTGAAACCAATTACAAATAACCTATCAAGTTTCATTCGTGTTTGCGCAGCACCTTAAAAAAAGAAAAGGTATGTGCGAGCACCAGAGGCTGGTGCTTCGCGAACAAATCATCCGCCAAGATTATCGATACCGTATCATGTATTTCGCAGGCGTACCAACCGACTCCTCGTGAGAGACCAACCGGTCGTTTATTACGGACGTCGAACGGTAAATTCAGCGAGTTTAGAGCGCGCCGAAGATTAAATCATCACCGATCGATTGATTAGGAATCGAAGCCTCCGGGCGCGCTGCGATTTATCGTTATTAATTTCGACAATATTTACGACTGCGCCGCGAACGTAAATCTGGCGGGCTTAAAATGTATGCAAACCGGAAAGACGAATAACGAGACGGCCCTTTTACAGTTCGTTTGGAATTTATAAACCGAGCGAAGTTGATCGTGTGAGGAATAATAAAAAAAAATCAAAATCCATTATCGGTTGATTGGTAAAGAAAACTACCCCCGAATGTCGTAGATGAAATTTCATCGAGCCTTAAGGGATGGAGACATCAAATACTGTTCATCAATTCATCAAGCAAGATACCCTAATAGGTCATTTAAAAATCTTTTGATCGACGTCTTTCTGATCCAAATAAACGACCTTCCCCCTGAAGGTTTTTCGGATATTGAAGTGTATTCGTAAGATCAAAAGCCACCGTTGATTGTTTGCGGGATTGGCAAGATTACTCCAAATGATTGCAGGTAGATTTTTCTTTTGGAAAACTGGAAGGTCGAGTTGTAAACATTTACAGAGGAATGAAATTTCAACCGTGGCGCGTCGGGCTGAGAAACCGCTGAGGGACGGGGGCATTACCTAATTTTGATCAAGCAAAGTTCTCGTATAGGAATAGATCGCTTAAAAATCTCTCGATCCACTTCTTTTTGGTTCAAATAAGTTCGTTTGGAATTTATAAACTAAGCGAAGTTGATCGTGTGAGGAATAATAAAAAAATCAAAATCCATTATCGGTTGATTGGTAAAGAAAACTACCCCCGAATGTCGTAGATGAAATTTCATCGAGCCTTAAGGGATGGAGACATGATACTGTTCATTCAATTCATCAAGCAAAGTACCCTAATAGGTCATTTAGAAATCTTTTGTTCGACGTCTCTTTGGTCTAAATAAACGACCTTCCCCCTAAAGGTTTTTCGGATATTGAAGTGTATTCGTCAGATCAAAAGCCACCGTTGATTGTTTATGGGATTGGCAAAACTACCCCAAATGGTTGTAAACAGATTTTGCTTTTGGAAAACTGGAAGGTCGAGTTGTAAAAATTTACAGAGGGATGAAATTTCAACCGTCGCGCGTCGGGCTGAGAAATCCCTGAGGAATGGGGGAATTAGTACCTAATTTTGATCAAGCAAAGTTCTCGTATGGGAATAGATCGTTTAAAAATCTCTCGATCCACGTCTTTTTGGTTCAAATAAATTCGTTTGGAATTTATAAACTAAGCGAAGTTGATCGTGTGAGGAATAATAAAAAAATCAAAATCCATTATCGATTGACTGGTAAAGAAAACTACCCCCGAATGTCGTAGATGAAATTTCACCTTAAGGGATGGAGACATCAAATACTGTTCTTCAATTCATCAAGCAAAGTACCCTAATAGGTCATTTAAAAATCGATGTCTTTTTGGTCCAAATAAACGACCCTCGCCCTGAAGGTTTTTCGGATATTGAAGTGTATTCGTCAGATCAAAAGCCACCGTTGATTGTTTACGGGATTGGCAAAACTACTCCAAATTGTTGCAGATAGATTTTTCTTTTGGAAAACTGGAAGGTCCAGTTGTAAAAATCTATATAGGGATGAAATTTCAACCGTCGCGCGCGTCGGGCTGAGAAATCCCTGAGGGATGGGAGCATTACCTAATTTTGATCAAGCAAAGTTCTCGTGTACGAATAGATCGCTTAAAAATCTCTCGATCCACGTCTTTTTGGTTCAAATAAGTTCGTTTGCAATTTATACCTAATTTTGATCAAGCAAAGTTCTCGTATGGGAATAGATCGTTTAAAAATCCCTCGATCCACGTCTTTTTGGTTCAAATAAGTTCGTTTGGAATTTATAATCTAAGCGAAGCTGATCGTGTGAGGAATAATAAAAAAAATCAAAATCCATTATCGATTGATTGGCAAAGAAAACTAACCCCGAATGTCGTAGATGAAATTTCATCGAGCCTTCAGGGATGGAGACATAATACTGTTCATTCAATTCATCAAGCAAAGTACCCTAATAGGTCATTTAGAAATCTTTTGTTCGACGTCTTTTTGGTCTAAATAAACGACCTTCCCCCTAAAGGTTTTTCGGATATTGAAGTTTATTCGTCAGATCAAAAGCCACCGTTGATTGTTTACGGGATTGGCAAAACTACTCCAAATTGTTGCAAATAGATTTTTCTTTTGGAAAACTGGAAGGTCAAGTTGTACAGAGGAATGAAATTTCCACCGTCGCCCATCGGGCTGAGAAACCGCTGAGGGATGGGGGCATTACCTAATTTTGATCAAGCAAAGTTCTTGTATAGGAATAGATCGTTTAAAAATCCCTCGATCCACGTCTTTTTGGTTCAAATAAGTTCGTTTGGAATTTATAAACTAAGCGAAGTTGATCGTGAGGAATAATAAAAAAAAAAAAAACAAAATCCATTATCTATTGATTGGTAAAGAAAACTATCTATCCCCAAATGTCGTAGTTGAAATTTCATCGAGCCTTAAGGGATGGAGACATCAAATACTGTTCTTCAATTCATCAAGCAAAATACCCTAATAGGTCATTTAAAAATCTTTTGATCGACGTATTTTTGGTCCAAATAAACGACCCTCGCCCTGAAGGTTTTATGGATATTGAAGTGTATTCATCAGATCAAAAGCCACCGTTGATTGTTTATGGGATTGGCAAAACTACCCCAAATGGTTGTAAACAGATTTTGCTTTTGGAAAACTGGAAGTTGTAAAAATTTACAGAGGGATGAAATTTCAACCGTCGCGCGTCAGGCTGAGAAATCCCTGAGGAATGGGGGCATTAGTACCTAATTTTGATCAAGCAAAGTTCTCGTATAGGAATAGATCGTTTAAAAACTCTCGATCCACGTCTTTTTGGTTCAAATAAGTTCGTTTGGAAATTATAAACTAAGCGAAGTTGATCGTGTGAGGAATGATATGAATATTGAAGTGTATTCGTCAGATCAAAAGCCACCATTGATTGTTTATGGGATTGGCAAAACTACCCCAAATGGTTGTAAACAGATCTTGCTTTTGGAAAACCGGAAGGTCGAGTTATAAAAACTTGTAGAGGGATGAAATTTCAAGCGTCGGGTTGAGGAATCCGTATGGGATGGGGATATCGCCTATTTTTGATCAAGCAAAGGAATATGTAGTTGGAAAATCTCTTAATCCACGTCTTTTTGGTCCAAATAAGCGACCCTCTCTGAATTTTTCTTGGAATGTTGTAGTATATGAGCTTCAATGTAAGTAAAGTCGAATCGAAACAACTCCGTCGAAAACAGGGTCCACACCTACGCTGCGCTGCTCCCCCAAAGGATCGTCACAGGCAACTTCAACCAAACGAACGTGTACTAAGAACGTACTGGAAGCCTGCCTTGCACGTCAGGAAGTAGCCTGAGAGAACTCCTGGAAGTTTAGTCACCCAATACCATATTAATAGCCGACGAATCGTGGTACACAAAGGAGACCTCCCCGAGGTTACTTCCGAAACCAAAATTGAGGCGTCCCAAAGGATGGTACTCTCGAAAGGGGCCCAAAGCCAGCCAGGCGATATGGGGCTATCGCTAAACGACTGCCGCTTCGAAATGCCTTGAAAATTAATAAAAGGAAACCAACCATGCCTCCAGATATTCAAAAGGAAGATTCGCACGAATCGAAACCACCGTGACATCAGCAGGGACCAACGAGTATCAAACACCAAGGGCGAGACCAATTACACTAACCGTCGAAATTTTAGCTCGCAAAAACCTGTACTTCACATAAATGGATCTAAAGAAAATGGACGACGCGACGCCGGAAACTTTATGAGTGTCTGAACGCGTGGAATAGCAATCTCGCCACAAATCCCATGAGAAATCTCAGAAAAAGATATTCGCTTGCAATCATTTCATAAGATGATGCAATCCTGTCTGAAGAAAATAGAACCTCCGAACGATATTATTTACGCTTGCAATCATTTCAAAAGATGATGTAATCCTATCTAAAGAGAACAGAACCTCCGGACGATATTATTTATTTAAAACCGCAAAGGAGTGGCGAGGTCCCTAGAATTTTAAGCTGATCTATGGCCGGAGTATTTTAAAACGAAAGCCCAAACAAGCGTTACCTTGGATTGTAAAATTAAATAATTCCTTTGTTTTCAAATTCCACTCGCTTTTATAACTTAGCGATCAATATCTTTTCACCAAACTTTTCAATAAAAAGTAAGTCGAATTGATTTGATTCACTAAAAGCAGCCGTGAAATCGACGTTGCCATTTACATAATCAGCGCAACCAATGCACATTTGCTACATGAAGATGGTGGTTGTGGCATCATTGTTTAGGCAGAACCCTGCAACTAAAAACGTGGTTAATCCATTTCATCCCGTACAGCGCCGTAGAGTATTCGGTTCGAGCACCGTGTCGCCGCCTTCAAAGACACAAAGGGCCCTGATATTATTTGCAAAAGGCATTGTGTGCGTGTGCGCGTGTGTGCGCGCGTATCCGATGGGTAAATAACATCGAGCCGATCGGGGACTTCTTTCAGCCTCTCCCTATCTTGTGTTTATCTAAATTAATATCTCTTCTGCGTCGGGGCTTATCGCTTTTTACACCTAGCGCCTTCGAACGTACGCGGCACACACGTAATTTACGTGACCTGAATTGAAGTTTTGAGTTTTCGGTTTTTAAATTAAGTTCGCTGCTTAATGGAGTGGGGAGAGGGGGGGGGCTATTACCTGCATCGCAAGAGCCCGATAACGTTTTATGGCTCGTTCCAATTAAGACGGCTTATCTGTAGACAGTCAACGACGAAATCGTTTTCTGTCACTCGGTGTTTTCAGGTGTTCAAGTAGAACTTTGGAGAATAAGTTTTTCATGACGCTATAAAGCAGCATGTCATTTTGTGTTATGTCACGTTGGATTATAAGCAAAACAACCCTAAAGATCGAAACATTATGAATGGAGCTGCGCGCAGCAATCGCTTGTCATAAATACCTGACGAGTCAGTTGTCAGGCTTGGAAAAATGAGAAAATTGACTCGAACGTGTAAAAGCGGCTGCAGTGCCTTGAAATTAATAACAACCAATGCTCCCCCCCTCCCGAAATTAATAACAAGCAATGCCCTCTAAAGATTTAAATTAAAAAGAAGTCTGGTTTTTTTAACAGAAACGCAAATCCCCGGAAATCATTTTTAATTTCAACAAACGGTCCTACGTTTTCAACCATATTTTTTACTTTTTTTTTAAAGTTGCTTTTATTTGTATAGTGCCAAATTTAGTGATTTTTTTTTTTGGGAAAATAAATCAGTTAGTTCCTCTCGTCATTTTGTGTGGAGATGGAGATGAAATAATTGCCAAGGCGCCAAAATCGATTTCTTCTTTACCAACAGCACGTGCGGATTATTTTATTAACTTTTCCCCCCCACTTTCAATCGTATGTACGAAATAAAAAAATAAATATTAAGAGAAAACAATCAATTTAAATTTAAAAAAAATGGCGGAAAATTAAACCCCAATGAATTTGACGTAGTCGTTCTCCGACTCTACCAAAGATGGCGCTGCTCTTTCTCACCCCTGTTGCCAAAAGACTTTAAAAATTAATTGACGATTAAAGTAGGAAAAAAAAATTAAGTGGCGATCCTTATTTTGATTGATTGATTCAAATCAAATTTGAAAAAAAAATTAGGGGGAAGACTAACTGTTTTGATTACGAGCTTCGCCCATCTCTCCAAAGATGGCGCTGTCAATTTATTCTTTATTAGAATGATAATTAGACAGTTTTGAAGTCACATCGCGACTGTGATTTTATGAAATCGAGAAGAGAAAATATGCATGAGGACATTAATTGTGAATAAGTGTGCAAATTCTTTGCAAATTTTACGATAGATGGCGCTGCTAATTCTTTACTGCTACAATTAAAGAGACCTGCAAAATTGGAAGCTTTTCAAAGCGGTTAAAAATTGAATTCTTAAGCTAAGAAGAATAAATTACTTTGTGAAAATAATTTTATTTTATATTATTTTTATCGGAAACCGTCCGAGAAAACAAAAACATTTTTTTTAAGCTACAGTAATCCCTTATTCTATAACTCATAACATAACTAGAGATCGGAGTCACATATATCGACGTCATCAAGAACTCGTGTAAACAAGTCGGAAAGTGTAGCCCCTCGAAATAAATTGAAAACAAAGTGGAGACGATCGTGCTTTGAAAACAGAGTAGAAATAATTGTTTTTCTTTCTCTTTCAAAAAGAAGCAAATCGCTATTTCTTTTTTTTTTATTAAATTGATGACGTCAAAATATGTGATTCCGAAGTCTAACTACTCATAAGATAACGAGAAAACGTTTTAAGTGAAAAATTTTGATCGAATCTGTTGGCCACGTGGAAGGCAAATAATTCAGGAAATTAAGCCCAAATTGATAGATACAATCATACCCCGACACCACCACAGATGGCGCTGCTTTTGAAAACCTTTCAAAATTAATTGGCGATTAAAGAGCGAAAGAGAAATGAGACGAAAATTACTTAATTTCGCCGTGACACCGACCGTTTTATTGAATTATTCAAAAAGAAACGAAATTTGACAGCGATGACGTGGAAATAAGTGATTCCGAACTCTACTTATAAAATTACGAAAATCGATTTCCAGTGAAATACAATTTCGGCCAAATCTGTTGGCGCCACGTGGAAGGAAAATAAGTCGGATACAGAAGCCCAAATGAATGGATGCAGTCATACCTCGACTCTACCACAGATGGCCCTGCTCTTTCTCACTGCAACTTTCAAAATTAATTGTCGAGCGATTAAAAAAGAAACAAAGAAATAAAACGAAATAAGAGGAAAATTAATTAGTTTTCGTAGTTGTTGAATAAGTGGCGGCGCTCGTTTTGATTGAATTATCCGAAAAGAAAAAAAAACATTTGACGTCGAAATAAGTGATTTCGAACTGTGCTCATAAAATAGCGATAATCGGTTTCAAGTGAAACTAACTAAATCTGTTGCGTACGTTGAAGGTAAATGAATAATTCGGTGAACGAAGCCCAAATGAATGAATGCAGAAATATCCCGACTCTACAACAGATGGCGCTGCTCTTCCTCAGCGCAACTTTCAAAATTAATTGGCGTTTAGAGAACGAAAAAGAAATGAAACGAAAATTAATTAATCTCGTCGCTATTCAATAAGTAGCTGCGCTCGTTTTGATTGAATTATCTGAAAAAAAAAAATGAAAATTGAAATCGATGACGTCGAAATAAGTGATTCCGACCTCTGCTCATAAAATAACGAAAATCGATTATAATTTTTTTTTTAAGAAAGTTATGAACCTACTGAATCGTGCTCTAAAATCGATCGTCGATTGCTTTTTTTTTAAATTATTTTAGTACAATCTGCTTAATCAGTTTTTTTTTTTTTTTTAGTTTAGCTGCTCGTTATTTATTAGCACAGCCAAGTTGGCTGAACGCGTTGGTCACGGCTCGCTGTTTGACCGGGCAAGTACGTATTAGGTGTGGGTTCGAATCCAATTCTAGTCTGTATGGGTTCTATGTAAGAGGACATTTTTCTCATTCGAATTTCAAGTGGGGAGTGAAACATGTGGCGCGCTGTCATAGTATTAATGCGGTAAGTATTTGAATTATAGCAAGAATTCTTGAAGAAAAGAAAAACGGCCGAGCCAGAATCTGTGCATGTACACGGAAAATTAAAAAAAAAATCCGGCTTGTCCGTATTTTAAGTTCTTGCTCAACTCTGATGGACCGAATCAATCTGGCGGCATTTTTCTTCGTCATAACTCTGGATTATTCATTTCCCTAAAACACAATGCGTTTTACAAATTTAAACAGAACATTCTTAATTGTCTCTATTAAGGTGGTGGCTATTTGTAATTAATTTAGCAAGAATTCTTGAAAATAAGGCGGCGCAGCCGGAATCTATGCGTGTAGACGGAAAATTTAAAAGTAAATTCCGGCTTGCCCGTATTATAAGTTCTTGCTCAACTCTGACGGAGCGAATCAAACTGGCGGCATTTTTCTTCGTCGTAACTCTGGATTATTCATTCCCCTAAACACAATGCGTTTAACAAATTTAAACAGAACATTTTTAATTCCCACGAAAGCATGCAGAACTCTTTTATTTAATTAGTGTAAATAATGTTCTTAATTGTCTCTATTAATGTGGTGGTTATTTGTAATGAATTTAGCAAGAATTCTTGAAAATAAAACGGCGGAGCCGGAATCTCTGTGTAAATGGAAAATTTAAAGGAAAATTTCGGTTTGTTCGTATTTTAAGTTCTTGTTCAACTCTGACGGAGCGATTCAATCTGGCGGCATTTTTCTTCGTCGTAACTCTGGATTATTCATTTCCCTAAACACAATGCGTTTAACAAATTTAAACAGAACATTCTTAATTGTCCCTATTAATGTGGTGATTATTTGTAACTAATTTAGCAAGAATTCTTGAAAATAAAGCGGCCGAGCCGAAATCTGTGCGTGTAGACAGAAATTTAAAAAAAAGTCCGGCTTGTCCGTATTTTAAGTTCTTGCTCAACTCTGACGGAGCGAATCAACCTGGCGATATTTGTCTTCAACGTAATTCTATAGTATTCAATCCCCTAAACATAATGCGTTTTACAAATTTAAACAGAACATTCTTAATTGTCCCTATTAATGTGGTGGTTATTTGCAATTAATTTAGCAAGAATTCTTGAAAATAAAAGGGCCGAGTCGGAATCTGTGCGTGTAGACGGAAAATTAAAAAAAATTCCGGCTTGTCCGTATTTTAAGTTCTTACTCAAGCCTAACGCAGCGAATCAAACTGGCGACATTTTTCTTCGTCATAACTCTGGATTATTCATTTCCCTAAACACAATGCGTTTCACAAATTTAAGCAGAACATTCTTAATTGCCCCTATTAATGTGGTGGCTATTTGTAATTAATTTAACAAGAATTCTTAAAAATAAAACTGCCGAGTGGGAAGTTGTGCGCGTAGACGGAAAATTAAAAAAAATCCGGCTTGGCCGTATTTTAAGTTCTTGCTCAATTCTGACGGAGCGAATCAAACTGGCGGCATTTTTCTTCGTCGTAACTGTAGATTATTCTTTCCCCTAAACACAACTCTAGATTATTCTTTCTTCTAAACACAATACGTTTCACGAATTTAAACATAACATTCTTAATTGCCTCCGAAGAGCATGCAGAGCCCTTTTATTTAATTAGTGTAAATAATGTAAGTTCCTTCCGACCGATTGTCCGACTACAACAGTATACATAAAGGAAGATGATATTTACCAACACCAACACATACAATACAAAGGCGCGCGACAGCGGCGGCGGCGACTACTAAGTAAACACATTTTACAAGCGTGTATAATTTAAGGAGCTTTCGCATTATTATTACTTATTAAAGGCATTAAGACACAGCTTCTGCTGCTTACTAATCCGAAAGTAATTGCTCGTGTGGGCCTCGGATGGAAACAGTGGGCATACAGGACTGACGGCTTTACATTCATACATACAAACAAACACACAAACAGCGTTACATGTTCTGTGAAAGGTCTTAAACTCCTCCGCGCCTAGACATTTGAAAGCCCACCCCTTGTCAAATATCATCTTATCATCATACCCGCCCCCTCTTCTTCTTGTTACCCATATGGTATAATGATACTTGTACTACAATTTAAATTTGTAACGTGTAATCCCGCCGGAGTTTATTACGGTTGGTTCATGAAATGTGACCCTCGTAACGCGCGACAATATCGTAAAGAGAGGTGTGCAGGCTTGAATGTTTCGAGGACAAAAGGGCACAGGTAGTTACATTAACATAATAAGCGTTACTCGTCGTATAACAATGGCGAACATTATTTATAACAGCCGTTTAACAACGCCCCGCGCTATCAATTACACACAGTTTTACTTTCACAGGCAAGCCCCTTCTAAATCAACCCTTCCCGAGGGTGCGCTGCTGCTGCTGGTAGTAGCAGTAGCAGTAGAAGGTACTTACCTGCTCCGTTTATCTCGAGGATTCGCGCGTCTTAAATTTAAAATAAAGGAACTTATTTACGATCGCTTCTTCTTGTTTGTTGTTGTATAGATAATAAATTGGAGTTTGAGATTGAGAGAGAAAGAGAGAGTTAATGTTATTGCACGTCAATACGGTATTTACGAGCTCCGTAGAGAGTTGTGTAAGGTGCGCTGCTGCGCTCTTATGCAAATTCGATTGGAAAACTATCGCGCGCGTTTGCAATTTAAATTTGAAAAGTTCAAGATTTTATTAAGCCTTCTCCTTCTTGCTCGGCGTCGAGAGTGGGTGGGCCTTCCTCCCAAGAAATTTTACGGCATTCGAACAACGCTCATCCTGAGATTTTGTTTCGGGGGAGAGGGGAGGTACTTGCTACAAATTGATTTGAAAATCGCGGCTCTTAGTTTTATGTCTCTATTGAAAGTAAGTACGTAACATTAGCGAAAATAAAAACTTGGCTGCTTAGAAACGAGAGTGCGCTAAAGGCCAACCAAGAAGGACCCTCTGAAAAAAAGAAGGAAAAGAATGCATCTAAGTTCAAGTTATTATTGTTATAATTATCTCGAGCTTGGTAGTGATTGAAGAAAATTTAGCAAGAATTCTAAAACGGCCAAGCCGGAATTTATGTGTAGGCGGAAAACTGAAACAAATTCCGGCACGACCGTATTTCAGTTCTTGCTCAACTGCGGCCGAGCCAAACAAATTGGGGGGTGTGAGGCGCCGCAGAGCATTTCAGCTCAGTTATAAACAAGGTGATGTTGAAATTAAAACAGAGGTGAGACATACGTTTTACATTTTTTGTTAGAAAGACGATGAATTTCTTTTTGTAAATGCTAAAAC
The DNA here is from genome assembly GCA_036172665.1 of Prosopocoilus inquinatus. NCBI lineage: Eukaryota > Metazoa > Arthropoda > Insecta > Coleoptera > Lucanidae > Prosopocoilus > Prosopocoilus inquinatus. The sequence goes on along the minus strand of CM069871.1, from coordinate 10,030,108 downwards.
CCTCAGTATGTACCAAATAGTGAATTTGTAAATTTGTAAATCAGAGGTTGAATTTCTCTTCCTATTTTATGAATGAATAATTTCTTCTTGTAAATGCTAGAACCCTCAGTATATACCAAATAATAAATTTCTAAATCAATCTATTTTATTAATAAAATTATTATGATTTGTATACATATGCGCGTATATTCATTAATAAAATGTCACGGCGCGTTGACACTTTAAAACGAAAACCTCATCGGCCTAATACAGATTCACAACATGACCATCGACGTTTTATCATTTCACATTTCCATTAATATCAATAACAATAACACTCACAAACAGTGCCCGTTTACAATAAATTCGACTTGTCACCGTTGCTAATATTGCTATTAAACTGAACGGGGGTGATTCGGTTTTCAAAAATGTAAAAAAAAATATTTCTGCGACGAGAAACAAACGTCGCCTTAATTAATACTGACGTGAAGTCAATAATATACATATGCATGTCGTAAAAAGCTCAATTAAATTTGCAAGTTAAATTTGATTAAACCATGATGAAACAACTTAATCTGTCGTCCGGACGGAATGGGCTGGCTCGTTTTTTCGACTATCTCCATTCGTTTTAATGAAATTCTAATCTAAATTAAACGGCATTATATTGCCGCCCTTTTACAGATAAAAATAGGATATTGCGAAGTATTACATGTCGACGTGTACATGGTCGTGGGTTTTGGTGGTGTTTGTACTAAGTTCAGCAAGAATTCTAAGACGGCCGAGCCGGAATCTCTGCGTACACGGAAAATTAGAAGAAATTCCGGCTCGGCCGTATTTCAGTTCTTGCTCAGGTGTGAATCGCCGAAAAGCATTCAGATACTTACAAGGTGCTGAATTCTTCTTGTGAAATTCTGAAAACTACGTTACCAATTGAGTTTGTATATCATGCCACCACCTGAATGAATTATTTACTTTATCACCTGAATAATTGACGAAAAACGGGAACAGCGCCGAAAAAGGCAATCAGCTGTCTGGAGCTAGTTCTCAAATCGAATTGGGGGAGGTGAAAAGGTCAAGGGCGCCAGGAGGAGTTACCCTGGCTGATTTCTATGCCATTGCGGAACCGTCCTCCGAGGACCGCAGCGTGCGCCAAAATTTCGCGAAAAATTTCCAGGAGAATACTCCGCTCTTGCATCCAAAAATAATTTTTCGTCCCATCAAAACTATAGATCGTGTTTAAAATCTTTATTAGTAGTACAGTACTATAGATAAGGGCACAACAGACCTGGCTCTAACAAATCACACGTGCGTACGCGGCGTTGATTGTACGCAGAAGTCGTTACTCAACCGTCACGTAGTGTCGGTACGTCAAGTTCCGTATGTGTCGATGGTTGCCAACTGCCGGACGTCCGCGACCTTAGCCTTGCTCTCACGTATTCGACTTGTTTCGCCTTCGGGATACGATAAGCGATAATAATTGAAATTAACTTGCCGAACGTTGGTCAACGAATAATCAATTTTTAACGAATACGCACACGCTGTATATAATCACTAATCAACTGCGATGGAGCGAATCAAATTGGCGGCATTTTTCTTCGTCATAACTCTGGATTATTCATTTCCCTAAACACAATGCGTTTTACAAATTTAAATAGAACATTCTTAATTGTCCCTATTAATGTGGTGGCTATTTGTAATTAATTAAGCAAGAATTCTTAAAAATAAAACTGCCGAGTGATAATCTGTGCGCGTAGACGGAAAATTAAAAAAATTCCGGCTTGGCCGCATTTTAAGTTCTTGCTCAACTCTGACGGAGCGAATCAAACTGGCGGCATTTTTCTTCGTCGTGACTCTGGATAATTCATTTCCCTAAACACATTGCGTTTAACAAATTTAAACGGAACGTTCTTAATTGTCCATATTAATGTGGTGGTTATTTGCAATTAATTTAGCAAGAATTCTTGAAAATAAAACGGCCGAGTCGGAATCTGTGCGCGTAGACGGAAAATTAAAAAAAAATTCCGGCTTGGCCGTATTTTAAGTTCTTGCTCAACTCTGACGGAACGAATCAAACTGGCGGCATTTTTCTTCGTCGTAACTCTGGATTATTAATTTCCCTAAACACAATGTGTTTCACAAATTTAAACAGAACATTGACAACTGCCAGACGTCCGCGACCTTAGCGATGCCCTCGCGTATTCGACCTCCATTGCACTTGATTCGCCTCCGGGATAAGATAAGCGACAATAATTGAAATTAACTTCCCGAACGTTAGTCAACGAATAATCAATTTTTAACGAATACGCACACGCTGTATATGATCACTGAGACACTTCCCCGAAAATAAAGTGTAAAGTACTTACGGCCTAATTCTTGCTTGTCGTCGAGCTGCCCACGAAGTCCTGTTGATCGCAGAACACGAGGAATTAAGACAATAGTTGAGATCTTTTTTTTTACGGGCTGGCGGCTGAGGAGAAATAGCTAAAAAGGGCGACAAATCTTGTAGGATTTACAATAAAATCTCATAGTACAAGGAAAAAAAATAGCGCAAGAGAGAGAAAAGAACGAAATGATACGTCTTCAATACATTACGCAATAACCTTACCTATGCAAAGGCTTTTCAAATTATGCGTCGAAGATGCACTTGCGTCAAAGCGTCGATTTTGAATCCGGCAGTGCCGTCGTTTGAGTGGTGTCCACACGGAAAAATTAACTCCCAAACAGGAAACACACGAAAGTAACCAAAACGCAAAAGCAACCTTCACGATTCACCCAAGTAATGTGATGCAGCTTCGAGCGCGAAAACGCTCGTCCCACGTGCCCAGATTTGGCCAATCGTAAATTCAGAAAATTAATTTAAAGAGAAGGCGCATGCCTGAGCGCTAGCGACATGCGGATCATATAATAAGGAGCAGAATAACAATCGAGAGTGAAAATAACGACGATGTTGCAAAATAACAACGATGTTGCAAAACAACCGTAACAAGAAGCTGCCGCCCAAACGAAAACCAACTGACAACCACTGTATAGTACCAAACATGAATGTTAAAAGGCCCAGGGAATTAAACTGTCACAATCAGAGATTGAATTTCTGTTCCTATTTTATTAACAGAATTATTAATTTTCTTTTTTTAATAGAAACATTAATTTATCAATGAGACGCCGAGATTCGTTGAAAGCAATAAAATCTAGCTTAATCATAATTGGAATCTTTTTTTTTTTCATAAACAATTATGATTACACATTTCCTGTGTGGTGGCATCATTAAAACTGCTGCTGCCGATCAAAAAATAAATTCTCGCAACGCTATCTCTGTAATAGACAACGAGCCACAATTAACACGGCGCGCAGCGTTTCTTTTAATTTCACGGTGGCGAGGCGAGAAAGAAGGAGACTTTTTATTGGTCAGATAAACGCGAAATGTATCGCGCCGTTCGTGCTGCACATTTCACAGAGTTAATTATGAACGTTGGCTGCTGCTCTAGACTTTTACTGTCTCATTCGCAGCCGAAGAGCCTAGAACCTAGGCTGGAGGAATGGCGCGAATGCATAAAATATACTTTGTGAGACATGTTTTACGGTGACAATGGCCTCCCGTTTGTTTCCTTTTTTTTTTGTTTCACAATGCCAACGCGAACATACCTAACAACTTACTACACTTTGTTGCTCTTTTTTTGGTATGGCGGCAATTTTAAAATGTTTGAGGTTATGAATGAAATGACGCCTCCATTTCAACCTGTCATCACCACCCCATCATTTCATTCATAAACTCCAATCATAAAAATCGGGGTTTATGAATGAAAGCTCCCCCCTCCTCTCCCAAATTCGTAATTTTGTTACCACCAACCAAGAAAAAGGGGTACACCACCTCATCATGTCATTCATAAACTCCAATCATAAAAATTGTGGTTTATGAATGAAATCCCCTCCATATTCGTAATTTTTGTTATTGCCAATAAAAAAAAAAAGGGAACAGGTTATGTGCAATGGTTTGGTTACAATTTTTTTTTTTTTTGCTTTTTTTTCGTGTGAACTGTTGTAATAGTGTTAGTGCGGCGTAAATGACTTCGCATTCCCGTTTCCCATTCAGCAATTCCATTGTTTGCAAATGCGGCTTCTGCAAGGAATATAAATTTCCAGAGAGACCAAACGCGCTCTCGCCAAAATGCAGCTATTTATTCACTTGATTAGTACATTAGCGGAGATAAATTTCCAACAGTGGTCGCACTCTGCACACACTCACAACATACATACAAACATATAAAATACGTTTCATGTGTTTTTCTTTCTTGTACACGTTTGTTATTGGCTACGATTAACGAACTGGGCAACACTTTCGTCGTCATTCTACCGCCTGCATTGTATTCTTTTTAATTTATGTACCTATCTGAACTCCTTTCTCTTCTCCTCGAATATCAGTCGTTTGATTATAGCTGCTGCGCCCAGTTTTGTAATAGAACGCAAATAAAACGTGTGATTTAATTGTAGGAGTCGATGCTTTGTTTGGTTTTTCCTCAACTAGGTGGTTCTGCTCATCAGTTACACTGACCTCCATTCCATACATGGACATGGAGACTGGTGGTGTTTTGAAACCCTTGAAAATTGAGAAGGAATAAGAACTATGAAGATACGTATATTATTCAGTCAAAACGAGCATAATAAACAGCACAAGAATCAACAAGGCAAAGGGGGTAGAAAGAAACTTGAAGAGGATTTGATGGAATATGCAAAACTTACCCCCCACAGCTCAAACAATAAAGGGCTTGTTAATGTTGCAGAAAAAATTGGAGGTCTTCGAAATATGGTGCAATAAGGTAGAGGGAAGTAAGAGACTTAAAAGGAATTTGACAGAATGAATAATACTTGCCCCAACAGCCTAGGACAATGAAGGGCTTGTCGATGCTGCAAGGAAAAAAAAATTGGAAGTCTTTGAGCTGCTTTGTAATACTTCCCCTGCCCTCTCATTTCTAAACACTATTCCGATGGTGAGGTCGCTTAGGTTTGCCTCTTATTGGGCAATCTACTTCAAAACGATAATAACCAAAGCGGAAGTGAATGGGGTAGACAATAGCAAGAAAATTAAAGAGAATTTGATGGAATGTAGGTTTGACCCCCCTCCCCCCACAGAGTTAAGATGTAATCAAAACATGCAGACCTTATTTCAAATGAACGAAAGAGGGAAGTTGGATAATCTTAAATAATCGGATGATACGAACGAGAACTATCCAGACCAATTGAAATGTACAGGAAGGAAAAAAGAGCAAAACAAGGCGAACCAAATGAGCCTATTTACGTGATACCTCTCTCTCTTAACTCTTTCGGTAGTCACCCAAAAGGGACGTCTGAGCCACGTTCATGGCAAAATAATGAAGAGAGAATGAGGAAAGTGGAGAAGAGGAAGAGGAATTGATTTGAGGAGAAACAATCTCAATTTGAGGTTTTGAAAGACGAGGGCGTCCAGCTTACATGTAATCATGTGAGAGCAAATAAGGTAGAAACAAAAACATTGCTCTGAAGCAAAAAAGGAATGCTAAAAAGCTTATCGGAAGTGATGCTTCCAAAAGAGAAAGTAGTTGAGAATGAAAGGGAAGTAAAAATTGACACGAGAAAGGGCAAAGCGCTTACAAACAACGAAGCAATCGATAGAACGTAATTTGAGCGGCTTCTAAGGCAATATGACGAAGAAATAATAACGTGGGAGAGAGTGGAGAAGAGAAAGAGAAACTGATCTGAGGAGAAACAATCAACGAAAGAAGATCAGCAGAGCCTAGAAGCTGAATTTGAGATTTCGAAAGTGATTTAAAGACGAGCGCGTCTAACTTACGTGTAGTCATGTGATAGAAAATGGGCTAGAAACAAAAACATTGCTGTGTAGCAAAGCAGGAATGTTAAAGGGGCAATTAGAAGTTATGCTTCCAAAAGAGAAGGTAGTTGAGAATGAAAGGGAAGTAAAAATTGACGTGAGAAAAGGGCAAGGCGCTTGCAAACAACAAAGCAATTGATAAAATGTAATCTGGGCGGCTTCTAAGGCACATTCAAGGCAATATGACGAAGAGAAAATAGCGTGGGAGAGAGTGGAGAAGAGAAAGAGCAATTGATCTGGACGGAAACAATCTACGAAAGAAAATCAGCAATGGATAGCAAAGCCCAGAAAAAATTTGAGGTTTGGAAAGAGATTTAAATACGAACGCGTCTAGCTTACATGTAATCATGTGTAAGAAAGAGGAACATTACTCTGAGGCGAAGAAGGAACGTTAAAAGGCTTATTGGAATTGATGCTACCAAAAGAAAGAGTAGTTGAGGAGGAGAGGGCGAGGAAAAACTTGATATGAGAAAGGTCAATGAATGGAAAAAGCTGCAGAACATGAAGGAAGTATGTAATTTGGGCAAATTAACTACATTCGAGGCCATACGGTGAAGAGAGAATGGCGTGGGAGAGTGGAGAAAGAGAAACAGATCTGAGGAGAAACAATCAGCGAAAGAGAAGACTAGAGGAGGATAGCAAAGCCTAGAAACAGAGCTTGGAATTTGAAGACGATCGCGTTTAGTCTACATGCAACATGTAATAGGAAATGGAGTAGAAAGGAAAACATTGATCTGAGACGTCCAAGTAATGTCAGGAGAAGGTTTGTTAGAAGTGATACTACCAAGAGAAAGAGTAGTTGAGAAGGAGATGAAGAGGAAAAAATGATGTGACGGGGAAGGGCAATTACAGAAGACGAAGAAATGGATTCGGAAAAGGCAATCATAATTTAATGCGATTATTTGAAAGAAAATAAGAAAGAATGATAAAAACAAGAGCCGCCAGGAAAGGCAAAGATACTATCATAGGAAGACGGAGCAAGGGAAGAGATGAAACAGCCTGACAATAGAAGAAAACAAGAAAATATGAAAAAAAAAATAAGGACCGCCAGGAAACATATTATCAAGGAAGTGATGATACAGCCCAACAATGAAATTTGGAGTCGGAAGAGCTTTACTAAAAGGCAACTATTTCAAAAAGGATGTGAAAGAAGAAGAAAAAGAATCAATTGACCTTTTGCGAACACGGATAATACCAAGGGAGGAGGATTGTGAAGGAGGAAAAGGGTTAATCTGATGTAGGTCAACCTGACAATGGGTAGAATAGTTTGGAAGTAGAATTTACGGTTCGATTTCGATTTTCCCTGAAATGTGTCGAATAGTTTGGAAGTACAATTTGGGTTTCGATTCGATTTCGATTTTCTTGTAATCATTTCTTTTGTGTCGACCATTTCAGATTTAAAACTTGAGCATAAGACCAGTTGTAGTGTACATGCAAATACTTGATTAGACATGTGGGAAAAATGCAAGAAATTGATTTAATGCGAGTAAGGATTGCCATGACCTTTATTGAAAAAAAGTTGATAATATTTAGAAGACTTCCTCAATCGTTGCTCATCTTCTCAGGATTTCGACAAAGAACGTCCACACCAGCAGCCCTGAAGAAGTTTTGTTTTTGTAAAAAAGACGAAAACTCGCCGTTAATGCGACCAAGAAGAAAGAGGAAATGAGTATAAAAGGGAAAGAGTAAGAGAAATTGGAACTAAGGAGAACCAACGACCATCGACAGCAACAGCCCTGAATAAACTTTTTTTGCAAAAAAAAAAATGAATTCGCAATTTACATGGTTTTTCAGAAGACCAATAGGAAAAAGGCAGTGAGAATAAAAGGGAAAAGCTACGAGAAACTAAAGAGAACCAACTAGGCTTATAGAAGACCAAACGATGGCGATGGATAGAATGCCCTTGGTAGCAGAATTTGGGATTCGAAGAAAGAGGAAGTGAGAATAAAAGAGAAAGGGTTATTGTAAATGAAATTAAAGAAAACCAACTAGGTTTATAGAAGACCAAGCGATTGCAATAGATAGAATGCCCTGGTAATAGAATTTGCGATTGAAAAGAGATTGATCTTCGGGTACCCTCGCTTACAATCAATTATCCTATCCCTAACTACAGTGACTTTTCGATAGCGTAAGAGATTTCGAGAAAAGCTTATAGATTATAAATGTACGCAGTAAAAGCACAGCTGGTAATAAGATGAAACATATAAAACCTCACTTCTAATTACCCCATTTAAAGAGGCACAAATCTGAAACTCGTTCTCACATATTAACCGAATGCTATTACCGCTCGGTTGTAAAGCGGGACGTGTTTGTGTAACCGAAAACTTGAGGCCATCAAAAGCAAGAACGCGTCTGGCGTAAATGATGATGCACCGCAGAATCGTAAACCAGAATTTACTGCGCCGGTGTTTAACCGAAAATAATTTACGCGTGCGGCGATCTGGATCGGTACATTTCATAATTTAATAATGTGGTGGGTGGTGGGTGGGCCGGACCAGTAAACGTCTTATATTTTAGCGCTCGCCGAGTTTGGATCGACCCAACAATTAAAAAAAAAACACAGTGTGTAAATTATTTTGTTTTGGTTACTTTCAGCGACTACATGTGGTATAGATCTACTGTTGTTAGGTGGTAACATTGGTTCCCGTTTGGTATAAAAGGCTCTCGTTGGTTTTAGATGATCACGCTATCCATTTCTATGTTCTGTTTGGTCGCCATTTTGAGCTGTTTGTTACTCGCGCCCGGCATCTTAAATAATTCTAAATAAATACAGTCTTACTGGAATCCTTTGATGGCTTAAGGGACGTTTGATTTGCTGAAAGCAAATAATTCCGAACGGAAAACCCGTTTGTTTGAACAAAAGGTAATTGGGAGTCGCTGCTGGCGTGACCCATGCTTATATTTGATTTCTTTGTTCCAACGGAGGAATCCTTCTCTTCTACTTTTCTTTATCCTTTAACTTTAGTTTACTTTACGGAGGTCAGCAGAGCACGATAGTTGTTAACAGTGACGCAACTGAAGTCCGACTTTTCCACGAGTGGCGGAGCTGCTCGGTGGCATTCGTCTACGTTTGATAGATTGATAACTACAACATCATACGGATTCTGTATGAAACCGTATCAAAGCACAATAGTTGTTAACAGCGACGCAACTGAAGTCCGACTTTTCCACGAGTGGCGGCGCTGCTCGGTGACGTTTGTCTACTTTTAATAGATTGATAACCACAACATCGTACGAATTCCGTATGAAACCGTGGCAAAGGACAATAGTTGTTAACAGTGATGCAACTGAATTCCGACTTTTCCACGAGTGGCGGAGCTGCTCGGTGGCATTCGTCTACGTTTGATAGATTGATAACTACAACATCATACGAATTCTGTATGAAACCGTATCAAAGCACAATAGTTGTTAACAGCGACGCAACTGAAGTCCGACTTTTCCACGAGTGGCGGCGCTGCTCGGTGACGTTTGTCTACTTTTAATAGATTGATAACCACAACATCGTACGAATTCCGTATGAAACCGTGGCAGAGGACAATAGTTGTTAACAGTGATGTAACTGAATTCCGACTTTTCCACGAGTGGCGGCGCTGCTCGGTGGCATTTGTATACATTTGACAGATTGATAACCACAACATCGTACGAATTCCATATGAAACCTTGTCGGAGCACAATAGTTGTTAACAGTGAGGCAACTGAAGTGCGACTTTTCCACGAGTGGTGGCGCTGCTCGGTGGCATTTGTCTACGTTGGACAGATTGATAACCACAACATCGTACGAATTCTGTATGAAACCAGGGCAGAGCACAATAGTTGTTAACAGTGACGCAACTGAAGTCCGACTTTTCCGCGAGTGGCGGCGCTGAATAATTTTTTTTTATTTAAGAAAGAAAGAAATTATTGCAATGCTAGCTTCACAGCCCGCGCGACGTTTTCGCTGAGTTTTCGAATTTCGTAAATGTAACTTGATTACGCATAAATTTTAAGCGTGTTAATGATTATTTCCGCAGTTTTTTTTTTTTAATTGTTCTATCAGTAATCTTATTGTGACAGTGTGATTCTGATTCTTTGCATAACAGAATTCTATTTGGGTGTTGCTACTACAAGTACTGCGTAAAGTGAAATTAAAATACAAATTTCCTCGCGTCGTAAAACCGAGCGTTAATAGTCTTCATAACATACCGAGTTGGTGGATAGATGAAAGATTTAAAATTCGGAAGAAGAAGGAAAAAATAATAATAAATGAACCGAGCAAGCCGATCGACGAAACATTTAACACCGCAACTAAACACGAGCCAATGCACTCGTGAAACATCAAGGGGGCATCCGATAAGTGGCTGACGTGTTAAATTACGTAAAGGCGAAATAAAAACGGGCAATAAATAAATAAGTGAAGCCCGCGCGTACACTTAAAAATATATTACCCCGACCGAAAGCCAGCCCAAAATATTTTGGATTCCTTCATTTCCAAAGCCATAAAATTTTTAACGACGGACGCGACGCAGAGTTACTACTTCAAAGCCGCCCAATCATTTCTTGCTGGTGGATTTATTTGATGGCTTCCCGAATTAAGTGAAAAGTACGCGATTAAGAAGTACATAATTTAAGTGAAAAATTAAATTAATGTCCTACGTATGATTGACACGTGCGGCGTGAAAAGTATCATGGAGATGAACGAACTTATACTTAATTCAAACAACCTTGATGTTCCTGTTGTCGTCTTCTTCGTTTATTGTATTTATTGTAGCGCCGCCGCTTCGTCGTCCTCTCTGATTTTCAAGGAGGAGGGACGTATTTACGCACGCACAAATAATAACAACAAAACAACAACATGAAGTATTCATTACGCTCATTTTCCAGACGGGGTTCATCCCGGAACAAGACGTGATGATGATGATTAAGAAGAACCGTCTGGCCTACATAAACCGCTGACAAATTGCTGCTGTAATCAATCACTAACTACAGGAGATCTTCGAGAATGCGCACGCATTTCTTAATACATACAATTTCCACGCGTACGTCTTTTTTATTTGTTTTCTCGCACACTCGGTGTATTCCAGAAAATACCTTTAAAAAAACGTTCGTGTAAGGCTAATTAATTTTTTTTAATAACTACATTATACAATTTTATTGAGGGCCGTACGTTTCATTTCATTTCATTTCATTACATGGCGTTGCAGGGTTTCCATTCGCCGGGAAAACCTGGAAAAGCCTTTTTCAAAAGTAAGTAAAAATTTCGTAACAGTGTGTGTGCGATCTCGAGAATCGTTGCAAAATTTTGATGCATAATTCTAAATAAATACAGCGTTACTGGAATCCTTTGCTGGCTTAAGGGACGTTTGATTTGCTGAAAGCATATTATTCCAAGCGGACAACCGGTTTGTGTTTGAACAAAACGTAATTGGATGTCGATGCTGGCGTGACCCATGCCTATAATTGATTTCTTTGTTTCAACGGAGGAATCTTTTTCTTCTAGTACTTTTCTTTACCCTTTAACTTTACTTTACTTTACTTTACGCAGGTCAGCAGAGCACAATAGTTGTTAACAGTGACGCAACTGAAGTCCGACTTTTCCACTAGTGGCGGCGCTGCTCGGTGGCATTTATATACATTTGACAGATTGATAACCACAACATCGTACGAATTCTGTATGAAACCGTGGCAGAGCCCAATAATTGTTAACAGTGACGCAACTGAAGTCCGACTTTTCCACGAGTGGCCAGAAGTAGTGGAAAACTACCCAATATTATTTTTTGTGTTTATTTTTTAGTATGCTTACCAAGAACAGCTCGTTGTTGACCTCCCGAGGAATACATTCTTTCAAAAAATGTTTTTCACATCCTTAGCTCTTAAGACACGTGGCATAATACTCTGCCATTCAGCTAATCTTTCCCGAGGTACCCGGAACAGCGATATTTTTTCGTTTCTTTAGCTCTTTCACCCTGCCCATCTTCATCTGAGCTCTAGTTCTGGACAGCTGATAGTTAGTCTTCCCCAGCGCTAACTTGCCACCATTTTCGACGTCCATTAATCAGCAAATAACGTAATTTCATCCAGACTGTGGTTGTCTGTCTCTCTCACTTTGTACAAGATTTTCTGAGAAGGAACTTTGGAAGTGGAACTGGAACTTTGTTTATCTAGTAGTAAAGATAGATGCGAAAAGAAAAGAGAACTGAAGACCTGAATAGAGAAAGGTATAGAAAAGTCAGAGTTCTCGGGAAACCGGGAAACGTCAGGGAATTGAGGAAAGGTTCACAGTGCCAGCGAAAATCGGGAAATTTATTTGTTTTAAGGCAAAAGTCGGTGAAATTAATTCAAGAACTGGAAATTTGAATGCAAATTTGTTGTATTTAAAATTGGAAGAAAATGGAAAATTGTTTTAGAGATTAAAAAAAATTAGTAGAATTGCTTAATCTAAGTGAATTGTGAAAAGTTCGTCACGTTTTAAACAAAAGATGTATCTTCAGTATAGGCAACCATACAAGCGACTGTGTTAATTGGGACGGCAAATAATAAAGCGGACGCTTAAAAGAAAACAACTAATAGCCGAAAGAATTGAAAAAAATAAGTATTTAAACAAAAGTGAAGGAAATTAAGAACGCAAAACAAGTGAAAAACGAACGTGGTTAAAAAACAAAGTGTGAATGATGCTACGGCGGTTAAAAAAACGAAAGCAAACTAGGAAACGAATGCTTAAAAAAACAAATAATAAACGAAAGATAAAAAAGTATAATTATATTAAACTGAGGAATATTAAAAACGCAGTGGTTGTGAGTGAAAAACGAGCGAGGTTGACGACAATTGAGAATGAAGGCGTTTAAAAAAAACAATCGAAAACGAAAGCAAAACATAAAATGGATGCTTTAAAAAACAATTGACAAAAAATTAAGAAAAAAAAATAATCAAGCAATCTGAAGAAAGAGATTTAAAAACTCAAAGAAGCAAGTGAAAACGAAAGCTTTTCAGATAAAAAAATATTAAAAACAATTGAAAAACGAAGGCAAAATATTAACGAACGCATTAAAAAAAAGACAATGACAAAACAAGATAAACGAGAGAAATTAGAAAGAAACTTTCATTTTCTTTTTTCTCTATGGTTTTGCAGCTTATCTCTTTTTCTATTTTCATTTGTTTTGTTGTCCAATTTAAACTTTACATTTTCTTTGTTTCTTATTCGGGTGTGTCTTTTTTTAGTGGCATTTAGTTTTTTTTTTTCTTTTTTTAAATGGAATGAAGTTTTTTTTCGCTTTTTTTATCTTCAAAATTTCGCGCGTTTCATTTTTCACAGTTTTTTTTCTTTTCCTTTGCCGTTAATTTTCAGGAAATTTCTTCCGAAAGAATCTTCGTTTTTCATTTGTCTTTTTTTTATTAACCTATTAATTAATTAATGTTTTTCATGTTTTTCATTTGTCTTTTTTTAAATTTTTAATGAACTGTTTTTCGTATGACTTTTCTCTGCGCCTTTTTTTTGTTGTTTTAAATGAGATACACTTTCGTTTTCTCTTTTATGTTGGTATCTTGCTTTTGTCGCACTTTGTCGTCGAAAAATAATCGATCTTCTTTTGTTCTTCATTCTCTCAATTTTGATTTTTTTTATTTGCTTAATAAATTATAAACATTATTTTATCAAAAAAATAAATTAATTAATAAACTATATTATTTAAGGCACAAATAAAACAACGAAAAGCCTTTCTGATAACCCTTCAAAACAGAGGTTTTTATTTATGAATAATCCAGTGCCGCCAGTGGCGTGCTTGTTTGTTTATTCATTGACAATCCACGTGTAAGACTTTGGCGAAATTTTTTAAAAAAAGTTAAGGCGTTTACATTTAATAAAATTTGTTTACATTATAAAGTCTAAATATTTAAGGGTTAAGTACACTTAACGGTATGCCGGTATTACTTTATTAACGAATTTTCCAACCCAACTGAATCAATGGCGTGCTTCTTTGTTTATTGTTTGTTGTTGTTGTTTATTCATTGACCAATCAACGTGTGAGAATGAGAAGTTGACGGAATTAATTAAAAAAAAAAAAACTTACGGCCTTTGACGTTTAAATAAGATTTATTGACGTTATGAAGTCTAAATTTTTAAGGTTAAGTACTCTTTCCAGTGCGCCTTCCTTTACTTTATTAACGAACTCTTTTTTTTTTGGTTAATTTTTAAAGCATTGTAAAGTATTTAATTAAATATTAAAGCCAGACGTACAGCGCCACCTTCTTAAAAGAAACCAACCAAAAACAAAACGTAAAGGTAATTTGAATCTTTTATATCTATTTGGTTCATTTTTTTGTATCAAATATGTTCCTTTTAAAAGTAAAAGTTTTCTTTTGTGTGAAAAGTCAGTGAAAACCTGAAAAATTTAGAAAATGCTTCAATATAAATAAAGTGGCATCCCTGATTTAATTTCGGCCAGCATAACAATCACGTGGTCTCCTCAGCTGTAATACTTTTCTCCGTGCCGATTTTCATCACAAAACTTGTGACTCTTAAGTCGGACAAATCTGGACCGCATCTGCATAGGGGGCGACCACTTTTGTCCTCGACTTGCTTAAACAAATCAAATCAAATCTGATCGCGATTAGTTTGTTTATTGTAACAGATTTGCAGAGTTTTATTTAGAAAAAGGAAGTTTATTCAGAGGACAATGCAACAAAATAAATATAAATTTAGAACGCGATGGCGTGTGTTTCTCTTCCTGATAGTAATTGATTAATGTAGCGGTTACGTTACAGCATCCGAGCTCCAAACATTCATCAACTTAGGTAAAAAATGTCTTCTGCTTCATTAAATATATTGTCACGTCATGCATCAGGGAGCCCCGGTGTCATATAGAGTAGAGAGACACACGTGGGGGAACTCCACACCACCCGTAGGTAGCCGGCCAATACAAAAGCGTTATCCTTCGCCATTCTTATCAACCCTCGTCGGACACGATCATCCGTTATCTGCGAACGGGCAGCTGCATCAGAGGTCGATGGTATGTACGTGATCGGAAATAACGGGGTGGATGGACGGTGGTTCGTTCATTCGGCCGAAACAGATAAAAGCGTGGGGGGGTTGATTTGTAGCCGTGCTTCTCTCTTTCTCTCTCCATGTCTTGCCGATAATGATAATGGAATCTTCGGATTTATGCTTACATCCGATTCTTCGTCCCTCCCCTCTCTGTATCTCTCTTAACGCGGGATGTTAAGATTTTATATCGCCGAGATTGTGTTATTTATGGGCGTGTTCTGTTTGCCCGAGTTGCACCTTTTAGGTTATGTACAGCGCCGGCCCGAGCCGATTCATTGAGATTTATTAAGATCTTGGAAAGGCGATTTTAAAGCTCTCGCTTTTCTTTCTTATTTATGCAACAGTAAAAGGTGATTTACGATTGCAATTATAAGGCCACTAAATTTAGATTTTATTGTTGGGTTTTATTTAGTATGTGCTTGGGTTGAACGACTGTACATACGCATGCATGTATTGTAAAAATATCTGCATAACACGATTTTCTTCCACGTTCGTCAGTCGCCAACGACCGCGACCGACCACCAACAATCACTTAGACGACAAACCTCTAACAGTATAAACGATTTCTCAAATGATAGATTGATTGGGGTTCGTATAATTGGCGACCAGCGAACGTGGAGGAAAATCAGGCACTTCCAGATTTACATTACAAATAAAATCGAGGTACCATCCAAATGTTCCCAAAAAAACAAGAAAGCGACTGTTAATGATGATGATGGTGGTGGTGATGGTCATAATGAAAAAGTGTTGACGACTAGAAGGCTCGACTCGTCGAACATATAAATTCACGTTCACTTTCAGTTGGTAAAATGAACGAGGAGGAAGAGCCCTGGCCTTTGTCTCCTTTCTTTTCCCGGTGCGCTAACAAATTACGGCCGTGCTGGCTGAATTAACCAAAGTCAGTGAAATATGTCAAAGTCCGGAGGTTGTAACTGTCGGATTAATCAGGCAGAATCGGTAAGGGTGGCATTAGTCTGGCGCCGGAACTACCTAAGGAAAAAAAGACCACACATTCCTCGCTCTTGCTAAATACGTTCGGATGTTACACTCGCGTCGAAAAATTTCCGAGCTTTCTCAAGTACATATAAAAATTAACGTTGTTTGTTTGCGTCGCTTCCCCCCACCCCCTATTAAGTATTCCTCAATGCTTGCGATCACTTTGAAAGACCTACACGAATTTTAAGTTCAACTCTGAACTTCGTTCACTAACTATTGCATTGTTGCCATAGTAATTAAAGCAAATACAGAGCTGAATTATGGTTCAAGCGTTCACTTAACTTCAGTTATTCCTCCTCAGCAAACATCACTAAGGCGATTCCAAATTAAGAAATGTGGCTGCCAAAATGAAATGACTTTGGAATCAGAACCTCCGGGGGACGGGTTGGGTCAAGGTCAAGGACGCAACAGATTCAAAACCTTGCAGTTTGGAACAGACCATGTACTTTGAAACACAATAATCGCCGTTTCGACTGGGTTAAGTCGTTATCAAGTATGGCCTTTTCCAAACTCCAAATTGACTCTTGCTAGTCAAAACATCGTGGAGTTCTTGAATTCCAGGATGATGAAAATGAAATGAACTTGCTTGGCGGAGAGAGAGAGAGAAGAAAATGAAAACTGACAAACTGAATTCCCATAGACTTCAAAATTAGAAGAGATGATTGAAGCATTGCACGTGGATACTGCGTTTCCTCGGATCCACTGCAGTCTTCCATTCTACCTTCTTTTTCTTTGTCTCTACGAATATGGATTCATAAAAAAAATCAAAATGACACAAGTTGAAAGAAAGGTGGCATATAGATGCCACCATATGTCACCTTTCTTTCTACTTGTGTCATTTTGATTTTTCTTTATGAATCCATATTCGTAGAAAGTAGAAAGAAAGTTGACATATGGTGGCATCTATATGCCACCTTTCTTTCAACTTGTGTCATTTTGATTTTTCTTTATGAATCCATATTCGTAGAGACGAAGAAAAAGAAGGTAGAATGGAAGATTGTAGCGGATTCGAAGGAACGCAGTCCACCAGATTTTCAAATACAAGAAATCAAGAAAGAAAAGGAAAACGGAATGAAAGACTTCAGGGTGGGATGAAGCACGAAAGAATTAAGAAGAAAGAGGCAAGGCAGAGTGATACAAAAATGATTCGGATAATCACAATCATAATTTATTGATTCTAACAGAGACAAGTCGTAAACGCATGACGAATGAATAAATGCATAGTAATGCATGATGAACCAATCACCGTATACGAAATGATCAGGCTTTAACTAAAAAAAAAAATAATAATAAGAAGAGATAACAGTAAGTCCAAAGAAGGACACAAATGAAATTTGAGATAAAAGGTGGCTGGACCAGCTTCGCAGTAAATAGAAAAGAAGGAGATGGAAAGAATGGAGTGGCAGGCAGACATCAAGGCCAAGTGCACTTAGGGATAAAACCAATAGTAAAATGTAAATGAGTTGGGCATGTCCAAAAAGAGACATACAACAGACAGAGAAAAAAAAATTACCTCCTGAATTCCAGATTCACAGATGTTTAACAAAGAAACAAGGGGCACACCGGATGCCCAAAGTCTGCAAAAGAAGAAGAAAAGATAAAAATTGCGAAATGGCGTTAAGCATTAGTATGGCAGGAATTAAATAGGTGGTTAATATACACGCTGTTAAGTAGTATAGGTCAGTATACATAAAAAGAGAGAGGAAGAAGTAGGTACAGAGAAATATTGCACAAAAGTAGAGACATGAAGAAAAAAGACAGAAACAAGAAGAGAAAAGGTGGAATGCAAGTGGAGCGCTCTCAAGAGAGACCAAAGGCACTCCGGATTACCAGAGAAAACGAAAGGAAATGAGGTAGTTTTGTTCAAAGAAGAACCCAGAAAGATCAGCCCCTGAACTCTAGAAGGACAGATGATTGGCACACCGGATTCAAAAGAAGAAGAAGAAAAAGCGAAGATTACAGAGATGAATCATACACTTCCAAAGAATAGAAGACAGGCGGCACAAACACACTCGCCGGCTGGAAATAGAAAGGGGAAGAAGCAGGTAAAATGGAAGATTGCAGTACGTCCGAACAAATAAAAGGAGAACAAGAAGGGGAAAAGAGGAAAGCAAGGTTACAAACGTATAAAAAAGACGAGGGACAGACCAGATTCTCGGAAAAAAAAACGTAAGGAAATGAGGTAGCCTTGTTGAAAGAAAGAAGGGAGGAAGATGCATGTCTGAAGAAAGACCCACGGCATTCCGGTTTCCCAGAGGAAACGAAAGGAGAAGGTAGAATGGAAGATGCAAGGTGGACTAGAGCGTTGTAATAGAGGGGATGGAAATGAGTCAGCTGTGCCCAAAGAAAGACCCTCGAAGGTGGAAATAAAAAATGGTGGGAAAAGAATGACGGGAAAGATAATGAAGTGGAAGTCACCAGGACAAGGTGGAGTTTGCCAAGGAATAAAATGTAGATGCAAAAGCAAAGCAAGAAGGACGAACTGGAAGGGGAAAAGAGGAAAGTGGAATGCGATGCTGCGCTAGTCTAGAGAAATACCAGTGGCACACCAGATTCCTGGAGAAAACGAAAGTAAAGTAGGCAGCTTTATACAAAGAAAGAAAGATGGGAGGAAAGTGGTTATAAAAATTGGGAACAAAAGAAGGACGGGATAGATAATAGAGTAAAGCCAAGAAGAGGTTTGCCGACGGAACTAAATGTAGATGAGCAAGCCAGACAATCCACAGAATGACATAGAACATACAGAGAAAAAAGTAATACATGACACACTAGGTTTCTAGAGGTAATAAGACAAGAGAAAAGAAAATCTGAATCGATTTTCAAAGTCAACCAAGAAAGAAGAAGAGGAAGTCGACGAATAGATGACATTACCAATTTACTGGATGGATGATTATTTTTAAGAAGGGGCAAGTGCTTAAAATTACTTTGTCCTAAACACCACTAACGATTCCTTTTCCTTAAAAAAGAAAAAAAACATAAAGTCTTCCTTTTAAATCTACTTTGCGAATCGTTTAATAGCTTTTTATCTTTTTCCTAAAAGCTATATTAGTTCGGGTATCCTTTTCTATCCAATTATTTTTTCTTCGTGTGATGGTCTTGTCTAACTCATTTTTTTACTTACGTCTTGGGCGAGTTCTACCTGACGTGTAGCTTCATGAACGATTTTCCACTGTTTCGTTTTTGGCTTTCGGTCCGTTATGTCAGTTAAATCATTCTTTATTTCTTCTTTTATTATGTTATGTCTTATCTTACTTTTGAACGTCGTTCATTTGGCTCTGCTTGTTATTCACTTGGTTGTTATCGCCCATTCTGATTTCTTTTCTTTCTTTTTAAGAATCGCTTGGCAACTCCGGTTTTCAATCACCTGGTGCCCCTTTTCTATCCAAATTTGGTCAAGGTCATATTTGTTTCAATCTATGTGATTCATTTCATTTCATTGCTTATATGAAATCTTCTCAGGTGTTCTATTATTTCAGGTAACTCTTTCAGTTTATTTTTTTTCCTGCTTTCCTTTGGTTTTCTGCAACTTGTTTCACCTCCATCTGCTGATTGATTTTGACTGATGGTCTTCTATTTTATTTTGGTTTCTTCTTTTTCAGTTTTTCATTTTGCTCTGAACATGCTAGGCTCACTCATTCAATTATTAATGTAGCTCCAAAGGAAAAGTATTTTTTTTTTAATCTCTTATGGCTTTTGAGGACTGTTTTAGCTGGTTGATGTCCAAGTCTCTTGGGGATTTGGTTTTTGCTTTTTAGCCCATTTTGCTCTGAGCCTTTTTGGTCCTATCGAATTGACGACGTAGCTTCAAGATTTTTTTTTCCATCTCTTGCGGTCGTTAAGTATTCTAAGTATTTTCATTGGGCTGGTTGATATCCGGGTTTTTGGGAGTTTGGCCGATGGATGGTCTTCTAACTCAAAAAAATAAAAGTTTGTAAAAATCTCTACTAATGGCCTTTAATGATTGTTTTAGCTGGTTGATGTCCAAATGTCTTGAAGATTTGTTTTTTTTTTCTTTTGCTTTTAGTTCATTTTACTCAGATCATTTTGAGCCTATCCAGTTAACGACGTAGCTTCAAATCTTTATTTTTCCATCTCTTGCGATGTCCAGGTTTTTGAGGGTTTGGCTGATGGTCTTCTCTTTGGTTCTTGCTCTGGGATTAACGTCGTTCCAAAATCATTTATTTCATCTCTTATAATCATTAATGATTTCATCTCATCAGGTGTTCGTGTCAAAAATTTGACAAACCAAACAATGTTGTTATCTTTCGCTTTCGATGAGAGGAACGGAAACATAAAAAAAACACGATGAAGAATGAGCGAAAATAGTCCTAAGCCGTTAGGCTTTTGTTCCTTTTTCGCTTTCTTTTTGTTTTTCCATGAAGAACAGTTACAGTTTTTTGTTTCGGTTGGTTTTCTTCGGAGTACAAAACTATATTCTCTTGCGTATATACATAATGGGGCCGATTGTCTTTTGTTTTTCGTTGTCGTTTGGACCAAGAGAAGGAAAATAGTCTTTCGACGAAGAAGAAACAACGTAAAGTGAGAGCGTCAACCGGCCACCAATCGTGTTTTCGACGAATGAAGATTCTGAAGACGCCTGCCTCGCGCCGTCGACTTTCGTTTGTTTCGGCACTGAAAATTTGACAAACCAAACAACCGCAGGCAAAAGTTATCGTGCTGCGCTTTTGTTTTTTTTTCTTTTTCTCTCTGCAAAGCGATCATTTTTGTTTTCGTTTCGTTTTCTTTCGGGGACCGGCGCCGGGAGAGGAGGAAGAGAAATTAAATAAAACCATGTTTTTCGTCCTTTCTCCTTTTGTTAGGCTAAAGGAAATAAAAACAGAAAATTCGTGCATAATCGATCGTCCTCATCGGGGAGGGCAGTAGGGGAAGCAGTACAAGGAATCCATGTCTTTCGTCGTCCTTCTTTTATTTTAGACTGGGAAATAAAAATCGAAAATTCATTATACTAATCGATCGTCGATTGTTGTCTTTGTGAAGTGTTCGAAATCAAAAACTCTACAAATCAATCGTCTTTGTTTCTGTTTGGGTTTTCGTTGGAGAGGGGGGGAGGGGGAGAAGAAATGCAAGGAATCTATGTTTTTTTTGCTTCCCTGTTCTTTTGTTTAAAAGAAAATTCAAATTCATACGCAAGCGATCGTCTTTCGTTTTGAAAGTCAGCAAATCGATCGTTTTTGTATCCGTTTCTTTTATTTTTTTTGAGGGGAGGGCGAAAAACCAGTTTTACAAATGCGGCTCAACTTTAAGCCGAAACTTAAATTCTTCACAACAATTGTTGAAATAATCATTGTTAAGGGTTTAAGTCTCAGTTCAAAGTTGAGCCGCATTTATAAAACTGAACCTTAGTATTTTTATTCGGCTGGTTGATGTCCAGGTTTTTGAGGGTTTGGCTGATGGTCTTCTCTTTGGTTCTTGTTCTGGGATTAACGTCGTTCCAAAATCATTTATTTCATCTCTTATAATCATGAATGATTTCTTCTCATCAGGTGTTCGTGCCAAGTTTTTTTTTTGGATTTTTACCTTTCCTCTTTTCTTCTTCTGGTAATGATTTTGTTTAGGTGCTATTTTTTTTTTCAATTATTAACTTTCTGTTTGTCATTTGTAAATCCCTTCTTTCGATCACCTTCTTCTCTTCCACCTTTCCTTTTCGTTTGTGTAAATAATAATCTGCTTTTTTTTTATGAGAGCTTCCTCTGCTTCCAGTATTATGAAACTTAAACCTAAACTTTTCGACGCCAGTGTACGCTTACATATACTCCAGACCGCAGACGTCCCTCTCTCTAACATTTCTGTCTGACCCTTTTCGGTAATCCTTGAATACGAAGTAATATATTACGCGATTATATAATGCGTTGCCTCGTGTTCGCCATCGCCGTAGGGGTAGGAGGAAAACCTCCGAAGCGAAATATTTCACGGCCAAAAGCCAAAAATCATTTGCACCTGATCACGCTCGCGTGCGTACACGTGCCTTATTAACTTAATTAAAATTAACCCCGGCCGGAATCGTAAATCGTAAAGTCTTAATAAAAGGCACGGAAACCTCCGACCTCACGTCAGCTTCGCCGCCGCCTTGAATAATAATCATTCAGGTATGTTTTTCTTTAATAATTCAGGTATGTTCTCTCAGTTCGTTCGATTTAATAAATTTATGGTAATTTCTTGCGCGATGGAAGCAGAAGTAGAAGAAGAAGAAGAAGTGGCGAACTCTCGGTTTGAACACCAACACAAATGAAAGCACGCGGGCATTAATCATCGGAGTGCATGTATCATCGTCATGGGGAAGGACGAACATGACAAAGCCGAGTGCCGCAATGTCAAGAGCAGGGTGGAAAAACAACTCTCTTCTTCGTATGGCATTGTTACGTGCGCAAGCTGCCTCTGACAGGACTCGCTGTCAACGTAGCCTGCGTGCTCGGCATCTTTATTCGATTAGCTTTGTCGAGTGCGTCGACACGGGCAATTAACATTAATGAATTATTACATAATTAATATTCTCCGACGAGAAGCAAGAAAGACGTAATCGGCTTTGACTTTTTTTTGCCCCGTGTCAGGAGGGGGATTACACACACTAGGCACGAATTACATTTTCAAATCAGTAGTTTTTTTTTCTGCGTCTTCAACTTTTAATTAAATTTCGAAATGAAATTTCAAGGACCTAAGTACGAGGCCACGAATACGTACATATTTCGAATTATTCAAATTATCTCGTGCTGGAATAATTGGAAGGCGGTGGAATCTAATACAGCTCTACTCACTCGGAGGCCCGCAGGGTTACCTTTCATTCGATTTATTTGTCTTTAATAAATGACGCACAAAGAGAAAAATAGTGTACGTAAAAGGTAAGAAAAGAAAATTTCGAATTTGATGAAAGAAAGATGCTGAAAGGGTTAGAATTGTAAGAATTCCGCTAGACCTCCCTCCAATCTAGGCTGCGTTGACGCCGGTGGGTTTGATAGACCATCAATTGCCCCTGTTCCCATCTCAGTCACATGCATGATTAGCGGGCAATTTTTACAACCCTCCTGGAATCGTCGCTGATAAACTCTCTTTAAGCTGCTAATTCCGTCAACAACCCTTAAGGTTTTTGGCTTCAAATGTCACGTGGTCACGTCTCTTGCTCTACTTAAAAGCTATGCTGTAACCCACACTGAGATGCAACACTTATACACATTTCCTAAAAGAAGCACCTATTTACTTTTCCCTTATTTTATTTTATTTTTTTAACGCCTAACTATATTTTGACATATTTTGGCCATCATCATTTCAACTTACTTTTGTTTCTCTGTATTCGAGATCAAAATGAAGCGAGCACCTATTTACTTTTCCTTTGTTTTTTGTTATACTTATCTAGGTTTTTTACATGTTTTTGGATGCCTTGATCATCATGGTTTCGATTTATTTTATTTCTTGTTACGTTCTAGTCAATGTCAAAATGAAACGAAAAGAAACATTCTTATTTACTTTATCCCTTTCATCTAGATTTTTACACGTTTTACGACGCCTTGGCCATCATGGTTTCGATTCACTTTTGTTTCTTGTTTCTCCATTCTACTTAAGGTCAAAGTGAAATGAAAATCGTTGTAAAAATGATAATCTTTTGTTTATTGTTTTTCGCTAAAGAGGATGATTGAGCTTTTATTATTTGCCTCGATCCTTGTGCAGGCCAATTGCCATTTCTATTTTTTGTTTTTGTTTTTTGTTTTTTTTTTAGTCAAAAAGAAGAAATATAAAAGAAACTGCTGACATTTCATGCTAAAAGATTGTTTTTTTCGTTTTCCCCCCACACTTTTAATAGAACGATGAAAATTGACAAAAGTTTCGTAATTATGGCAGAATTTGTTTTATTATCAGTTTTTCTTCTTCTAGTGAAACATTTGAAACTCGTTGCAAAAACGATCGTTTCTCTTTTTTCAATAAAAAAAAAGTAAAACACCATCAACATTCGACTTTTTGTTTGGGTTTCGTTTTTGTTCTTCCTTTTAATAGAAAAAAAACTGTTCTTTGTTATCTTTCGCTTACGATGAGAGGAACGGAAACATAAAAAAAACACGATGAAGAATGAGCGAAAATATTCCTAAGCCGTTAGGCTTTTGTTCCTTTTTCGCTTTCTTTTTGTTTTTCCATGAAGAACAGTGACAGTCTTTTGTTGCGGTTGGTTTTCTTCGGAGTACAAAACTATATTCTCTTGCGTATATACATGTTGGGGCCGATCGTCTTTTGTTTTTCGATGTCGCTTGGACCAAGAAAAGGAAAATAGTCTTTCGACGAAGAAGAAACGACGTCAAGTGAGAGCGTCAACCGGCCACCAATCGTGTTTTCGACGAATGAAGATTCTGAAGACGCCTGCCTCGCGCCGTCGACTTCCGTTTGTTTCGGCACTGAAAATTTGACAAACCAACAACCGCAGGTAAAAGTTATCGTGCTGCGCTTTTGTTTTTGTTTTTTTCTTTTTCTCTCTACAAAGCGATCATTTTTGTTTTCGTTTCGTTTTCTTTCGGGGACCGGCGCCAGGAGAGGAAGAGAAATTAAATAAAACCATGTTTTTCGTCCTTTTTCCATTTGTTAGACTAAAGGAAATAAAAACAGAAAATTCGTGCATAATCGATCGTCCTTTGTTTTCGAATTCGAAGTCGCTCGTTTTCCTTAGCCGAGGGGAGGGCAGCGGGGGAAGCAGTACAAAAAATCCATGTTTTTCGTCGTCCTTCTTTTGTTTTAGACTGGGAAATAAAAATCGAAAATTCATTATACTAATCGATCGTCGATTGTTGTCTTTGTGAAGTGTTCGAAATCAAAAACTCTACAAATCAATCGTCTTTGTTTCTGTTTGGGTTTTCGTTGGAGAGGGGGGGTGGGGGGGAGGAGGAGAAGAAATGCAAGGAATCTATGTTTTTTTGTTTCCCTGTTCTTTTGTTTAAAAGAAAATTCAAATTCATACGCAAGCGATCGTCTTTCGTTTTCAAAGTCAGCAAATCGATCGTTTTTGTATCCGTTTCGTTTTTTTTTTTTTGGGGGGGGGACGAAAAACCGAACAAAAACTAAAACCATCAATTCGGGGGTGAGGGTAAGAAAGTAAAAGAATCAGTGTTTTTTTTTGATTTTTCTTTGCGTGTATAAAAAAAAAAATTTCTACGTAATTAATCGTCTTTTGTTTCTGTCTCTTTAAATCAGATTAAAAGAATCTATGTTTTTTGTTCTTTTTTTGATTCCTACACAGCCGCTCGTCTCTTGTTTTCTTTTCAAAATTTTCGATCTCAATTTACAAATGGATCGTTTTCGTTTTTTTTTTTTTTTGGAGGGGGGCGAAAGAAATGCAAAGAATCCGAATTCTTTTAGACTCAGAAATAGAAATCGAAAATTCATACCTAAGCGACCGTCTTTTGTTTTCCAAGTCTACAAATCGATCGATCGTTTTTTTTTTTGCTGTAGGGGGTTGGAAGGAGGGTGGGGTGGGGGGGGAGAAGTGCAGAAATGAAAAGAATTCACGTCCTTCTTTTTTGAAGTTGGTTCTTGTCCGATGAGAATTGTAAGTACAAAGTTTTTTTAATCTCGAACCGGACAGAAATATGAAAGGAAAACACTCTACGTTTCGCTATAGATTTGTAGCTTCGTCAGGAGCTATAAATCTATAGCGAAACGTTGAGTGTTTTCGCTTCATCATTTTGTCCGGTTTGAGATTAAAAAAACTTTGTATAATAAAAATCGAAAATTCATATACATTATCGATAGTCTTTTGTTTTCTTCTGGAAATTTTCGAAGGACAAGAAATGCACGATGATCGTACAATTAAGAGCATTTTTTTGATTCGACTATTTGCAACACTGCAAACAAAAATTATTTGTTGGTTTATTTTTTGACAGTGTCATAAATTTTCTTTTTTTATTTGCATGAATTCTTAGTCGTAAGCTTTTCCATTACTGCCAGGCACGCTAAGATAAAGCACGTTCTGTTACAACTTGCATTTTCTATGGTAAGTCAATGGCGCTGGCTGCGTTCACTATTTTTCTATTTCAATTATGGTAGATCTCAAGGATGGTAAAACTGATATTGCATCTAGCAAGTTGCCTCGTTGCCATTTAATATGCAGTTTGAAATTTTCCCCCCGCAAAAGTAACTCATGACATCACACGAAACTTCCATCCGTCACTGTGAAGTAAACAGACTGAGTTTTAATCTGTTTCCTAAAACTTAATCTAATTCACTAAAAATTGAATCAATTCTATGGTCCTACTGATCAAATAACGCCAAAATCTCATTAATACGCCCAATGGAATTGATCACGTGACGTGACGTGACGAGATACGTATCCCCTATACCCTCCGTTGATCAAGGCAACCTTCTAATACACAGTCCAGCTCTACCAACCTTGGTAGATCTAACGGGCAACGTTCAAGTTCGCAGGACATGTGCAATTTAAGGCGCCAAATTTAAATTGTGCCAACTTCATGAAAAAAATTGTTGATGTGGTTGATATTTTTATTTTATTTGAAAGCCCTTACGAATTCGTTTCGTATATCAGAAAAAAAAAGTATAGTCGCTACATCAACCCCCTTCGACTTCATAAATGATTCCCGATGGGTTTTCAAGAAGTAAGATACGGCGATAGCCAAAAGCCGTTTACAAGATCAAAACTGGAGGCGAATCGACCCACGACCCACCATGTGAGAAGGAAAGAGAAAGAGAGAGAGAGAGAGGTCAATCAAATGAGAAGGATTTTTTTTCGCTTTCTAGCATCGTACGTTAATGTGATACACACACACACACACAGACAAGTAGAGCGCTTGTTTAAGTTGCAATTTGTAGTTAGTTGAAATAATTTTATTATTCCATTGTTTGCGCGCTCACGTCTCCAGGCGGCTTCGATTCTACGGGGTGTATTACGTGCCCTAATAAGCCACTTAAACGTCAGGTTTTATTACGTCCGAGTAATAAACTTATTGTTTTCCCCCTCATAAAAGTTAGATAACCCGTATATGTGGGAGTTACTTACAAATGCCGCACATAAATTTCTTTGTCCTTCCATACGTTAAGCTGAGCATTCCAGACGAAATAAACTCTAGCCTACATACGTATGCTCTACACAACCCACACGATTAATTGAAATAAAATTGTCTACCTCCCCCCTTGTTTTGAATTATGAGAAATGTTTCTGATTACGTCCGTCCGTCGGCGTCGCCGTCGAGGGTGGAAGAGTTAATTTTTAATTTCTGATGATAAGTAACGGGATTAATTAGCGTTTATTTGAAATTCCGTTTGTCGAGGTGGAGGAGGAGGAGGTAGCTCAAAGCTATATTAAATGAGAAATTTATATTTCTGTTTGCGTTCGAGGAATCGTTCACCTCGCACAAGGAAAAAAGCTCGCGCGCAAACTTCGATTAACCCAAAGTCCCTCCCTGCGCTGTGACTAAATTCAATTAGCTTTCGCCGTTTTAGTTGGTGGTGGTTGGTGATAGCCGAGCGATGTTTCAATATTTACGAACTTTGACCTGTGCTCGGTGATTCACGTTTTCGAACTTGCTCTCGGCCACTTCTCCTCGCTCGAATCCATTAATTACCAAACTGTTTACTTTAATATTCGCACTGCAATCGTCCGCCAACCGACGCGAATCTCATCAACGCGACGCCGACGAGATTCGTGTTATCTATTATTTCAACCTTACAAAGGGCAAACGACGTCGACGTCGTCTACACCACCGCCGCGCCGCCGCTACCGGCATCCCCATTTACCTGAGCGAACAAACAATTCTTTCATATTATACATCGGCTACCATCTTTGTTTGACTTTCCCTTTCTTAACAAACAGATATTTAGAACTACTCGGCTTAACAGCTTTGTAAAAAATCCTGTTTTCCTTTTCACAATTAAAAACGATGTAGTTAGTACATTGCTAGAGATAAAAACAGAAGAAGAAGAAGAAGGTGAACTAGAAGATCAAGGAAAAGTAGACCTCATGGAGAAAAAAAAAAGGTGGCAAACCAAATTTCCAGACGCAACGAAACAAGAAGAGGAAAGTGGAAGTGCAGCTCGTCTAAAGAAAGACCAATGGCATACCAATTTGAAGAAAAGTAGACGACATGGAAAACAAGAAGGGGAAAAGAGGAAAGCGAAATGCGAAGTTGCAAACGTATAAGACAGACGAGGGGCAGACCAGATTCTCGGAAAAACCTAAAAACGTAAGAAGAGATCAAAATTGCGGAATGGCGTTAAGCATTAATATGGCAGGAATTAAATTGGTGGCTGTTAGGTGGTATAGGTTAGTATACATAAAAAGAGAGAGGAAGAAGTAGGTACAGCGGAATATTGCACAAAAGTAGAGACATGAAGAAAAAAGACAGAAAAAAGAAGAGAAAAGAGAAAAGGTGGAATGCAAGTGGAGCGCTCTCAAGAGAGACCAAAGGCACTCCGGATTACAAGAGAAAACGAAAGGAAATGAGGTAGTTTTGTTCAAAGAAGGACCCAGAAAGGTCAGCCCCTAAACTCTAGAATGACAGATGATTGGCACACCGGATTCAAAAGAAGAAGAAGAAAAAGCGAAGATTACAGAGATGAATCATACACTTCCAAAGAATAGAAGACAGGCGGCACAAACACACTCGCCGGCTAGAAATAGAAAGGGGAAGAAGCAGGTAAAAAAAAAGATTGCAGTACGTCCGAACAAAAGGAGATTAAGAAGGGGAAAAGAGGAAAGCGAAATACGAGGTTGCAAACGTTTAAGAAAGACGAGGGGCAGACCAGATTCTCGGAAAAGAAAGTAAGGAAATGAGGTAGCCTTGTTCAAAGAAAGAAGGGAGGAAGATGCATGTCTGAAGAAAGACCAACGGCATTCCGGTTTCCCAGAGGAAACGAAAGGAGAAGGTAGAATGGAAGATGCAAGGTGGACTAGAGCGTTGTAATAGAGGGGATGGAGATGAGTCTGCTGTGCCCAAAGAAAGACCCTCGAAGGTGGAAATAAAAAATGGTGGGAAAAGAATGACGGGAAAGATAATGAAGTGGAAGTCACCAGGACAAAGTGGAGTCTGCCAAGGAATAAAATGTAGATGCAAAAGCAAAGCAAGAAGGAGGAACAAGAAGGGGAAAAGACGAAAGTGGAATGCGATGCTGCGCTAGTCTAGGGAAATACCAGTGGCACACCAGATTCCTGGAGAAAACGAAAGTAAAGTAGGCAGCTTTATACAAAGAAAGAAAGATGGGAGGAAAGTGGTTATAAAAAATGGGAACAAAAGAAGGACGGGAAAGATAATGGAGCAAAGACAAGAAGAGGTTTGCCGACGGAACTAAATGTAGATGAGCAAGCCAGACACATCCACAGAATGACATAGAACAGACAGAGAAAAAAGTAATACATGACACACTAGGTTTCTAGAGGTAATAAGACAAGAGAAAAGAAAATTAGAATCGATTTTCAAAGTCAACCAAGAAAGAAGAAGAGGAAGTCGACGAATAGATGACATTACCAATTTACTGGACGGATGATTATTTTTAAGAAGGGGCAAGTGCTTAAAATTACTTTGTCCTAAGCACCACTAACGATACCTTTTCCTCAAGAGAAAAAAATCATAAAGTCTTCCTTTTAAATCTACCTTGCGAATCGTTTAATAGCTCTTTATCTTTTTCCTAAAAGCTATATTAGTTCGGGTATCCTTTTCTAGCCAATTATTTTTTCTTCGTGTGATGGTCTTGTCTAATCCATTTCTTTACTTACGTCTTGAGCGAGTTCTACCTGACGTGTAGCTTCATGAACGATTTTCTACTGTTTCGTTTTTGGCTTTCGGTCCGTTATGTCAGTTATGTCATTCTTTATTTCTTCTTTTATTATGTTGTCTTATCTTACTTTTGAACGTCGTTGTTCATTTGGCTCTGCGTGTGATTCACTGAAAACAGAAGAGGAAGAAGAAGGTGAATTAGAAGGAAAAGTAGACGTCATAGAGAAGAAAAGGTGGCAAACCAAATTTCCAGACGCAACGAAACAAGAAGAGGAAAGTGGAAGAGCAGCCCGTCTAAAGAAAGACCAATGGCATACCAATTTCCCAGAGAAAACAGAAGGAGAAGAAGATACCGGCCTCCCCATTTTATAAACTTTTATAAAAAATGATTTTTTCGAAAACTCAAAAATAAAAAAAAAAGTATTTCCTAATGCGTATTCAATCTCCGGACACATTTTATTATGCATTCCATTAAATAAACAAGCTGCTATTTTCATGTGACTTTCTCATTCTAATACATTCCAGAACAAAGATAC